>OY292478.1:1277500-6797500 GCA_958496255.1 Camptogramma bilineatum
TGGTAATCTATCGATATCAATAAAGTCACTGATATGATAACAGTTATTATTCTTTAGTGTAGACTGCAAAAAAATTGTAGTGTTTGTAGATACTTACCTACTTTTACATGTGTTTTGTAGGACAGTTGTTTTTTAACCGACTTCAAAAAAAGGAGGAGGTTGTCAAATCAGTTTTTTTAAGTTTTTATGAATGAAAAGTGTGGTGTTTTTGGATTAATATTTACTGGTAAGTCTAAAAAAACACTTTTTAATCACTCGAGCTCCAGTTAAATTAAAAAAAAATATTTTTATCAACATTGTTGAAGGTTCTTCTGCCTCATGGTAAGTAAATAAAATCCTACATTATGTGCGTAAATGGTGAATGAAAACATCGAAGAGAAATCAGTGTGACTTTCAAACAGACTTTCACTAAGAAGATGGATAAGACTGACAGTTGTGACGTTGAGAGGTCAATATATGGATGGGTGACAGCTAATCATTGATAACTGACGCTTTCGAGCCATGTTAAGCTGACTGAGCTGAGCTGTCTAATCCTACGAATATCAGGGTAACATTGGCGCTGATTCCCTTGTACACTAACTAATTCAATTAAGTATTACTAAAACCGATATCTTTTAATGAAAAATAGTTAAGAAAATGGACCATAGGCTTTAATTTCGTTCACGCTAATGACCAAATCAGAATGACATTGAAAGTAACATTTCTAAAATTAGTTTTATTCAGAATCTGAAATTAGCCTCGACTAATTCCACCCACAAAACACTTCATTTTACTAAAAGTAACTTTAGAAACGTCATTCAGGCTGTCGTTTTGTTTTGATCTTTAGCGTGAACAAAATTAGATCTATCGGTTTTAGTTTTAATTAAATTAGCCAGTGTACAAGGGAATCAGTGCCATTGTAAATTGAATAACAGCTAGTAAACTAAAAATCAGTAGTTAAGGGCTGATTTTTCAATACCTAGATAACTTTTATCTGAGGAAATAAATATGCGATTTGACAGATATTGTATTGAAAATATGTCATAACGCCATATTTATTCCTCAAATAAAAGGATAAAAGTTATTTATCGATTGAAAAATCAGCCCTAAATCTTGCTGGTTGGGAATCAAACCCACGGCTTTCATTTGGATACAGGATGATAGATACTTTGGACGGAGTTGTTAGGTACCTACGTTTTCTATTGAAAAAATGTTTTTCAACAAAAGCTTATAATGGGTAAGGGTGAGCTAATACCAAACACGGATGTTCTACTGTTATTCACTGAGAAGTTCCATTGAACAGGTCCTGACTCCATCATCAGATCAGCTCGCTGTCACCATTTATTACATTGTAGTCGGAACTTGACAATATGCTGAGTTCAGAGTTTCGACTCAATCGGCATATTTAGTGAGGAGTTCTGTTGAACAGTTCCTGATTTCATCATCATATCAGCTTGCTGATACCATAGCATTACATTACCATTGAGAATTTCTAGGTGGTGTGCCAAAGAACTCAATCTGGCACTGAGAAGTGAATTTAAAACTTTCAAGATTTGATTCAATAATGTTAGGTAGGTACCTACCTACTTAGAGGTTTTACTTAGCTAAATGTAAAGTAACGAATTTGAATTTGACCCACTAGTTTGACTAGTTTTCTGTTTTTTTTTTCTCCAATGGTGCAAACAAACCAGTTACGTTTGCACCATTAATGGCGCAAATCAGAGGTACAAACGTAACCGCGGGTTACTTACTCTGCAAGATATTTAAAAGCTTGTAAAATTGTAAGTTTTACTAAAGTAGGACTTAATAAACTGTAAAATTCTTAAAATTATTTTGATTGAATTCCTCAACTGATCCATATTTATTTTTAGCCAATAGTGAGTGTTCGATAACACTCAATGAAGATCGATGTTATCATGTTGATAGCATAATTACTAATTTTGATGGAGCACAGTAGATTGTTGAAGTATATCCTACCTGAATACACGTAAGTAGGTTTTTTAACTATTTACCGGTAGTACCCAGTAGCTGAAGGTTTTTTCACTAGCTGAAAATAACGGTTTCTCTGTTAGAATTATAAAAAAGTAAAATCAAAACCGGTAATTTTCTTTTATCTTATCTTTTATTAGAGCTGGCCAAATGCAACCAGCACCCTGATTCAGACTTCCGAATTAGTATCCGATTCGATGATTTTAGTCGGAAAGTTGACGTTTTTTTAGCGAAAAAATGTCTCTTTTCGAATTTGGAATGCATTCCGAGAAGGTCTGAATCACGCCTCCATTGTTTTTGTATGTTCAAACTTGGTTCAAACAGTTTCTTTTTCTTCCACGTCACATCACATTAGGTACCTACTTACTTTCTCTTTGTAAATCCAATATTTCCACGCGATCGCTCAAAGCTAGGGAAACTTTAAAAAAACATCATTCATTAACCGACTTCAAAAAAGGAGGTTCTCAATTCGTTGGAATCTTTTATTTTTTATGTAGGTAGGTACCTAAGTTCACCGATCACACGAAGACGGCTAAACCGTTTTTTTTTAATTTCTAATTTAGCCACTTGTTTTCAGTGAAAAAAACAAAATGGCGGAACCTGTCAAAATCAAATTTGAATACCAAAACCCGGATAACGTGCAGTCCGAGGTACCAGGAGAGCAGAAGCTCAGAGAAGATGCCAGCGAGAACGAAAACGAAGTAAGTACCTTTTATCCGGAGCCGGTCATTGTCGTGACGAAGAAGGAAGCAACGTTTATCAAGGGAGATTTAAAGCTGCAAAAAGTGACAGTGACAGAAGATATTTCGATGACGTTCCAGCATTTGTTTAAGAAGCAGACGATGCCGGGGAAAACGGTCGTCACACAAATACAGAAGTTTGATTATAAATATTGATTCTGTTCAATGATTGAGAAATGTTCTTGCGATTGATAAAAGTTTGATTATTTTACTAATTACTTTCATTCAACCTAAATAATATTTATATTTATATTTATTTCCATTTTAAGATCCCTAAACCGAGACCAACCCCTTGATTGTCTATCTTTGATAGCGACCAAAATCGATCTCCAACTCTCAAATATGACAGTTCAGTGACCACGCGAGCAGCTCTGTCACTCTCATCTCAACGAAACCAAACGCGACAAAAGGTTCCTACGCGATCGTTTTGACAGTTTGAGACCAATTTGAGGTTTCAGACAAGTTAGACAATCAACCTGCTGTTCTCGGGTCTCCTGTCTCTCTCTGTCAACCTGTTTCATATAGTTGCAAATAAATGTTTTTGATTGATTGATATATTTATTGAAAACCTGTATTAACATAAGAGCCGTGTTGGCCGAGTGGGTAGTACCTCGGCTTTCGATCCAAAGGTCGTGGGTTCGAATCCTGGCCATGCATCAATGGATTTCTCACTTCGAAAAATTTATATGCGCATTAACACGAAACGTTGAAGAAAAACATCGTGAGGAAAACCGCGGGTTAGATAGCCGCACACGTCTTGACCATGGCTCTCCTGTGGATATGGCCGGTTAAGCTGAGTGGATGGTGTAGGTTCTACAAGCCTACTCCATCTCAACATTGTCCCAGGCACTAGGTACATTCCGGTACAGTGTCCCGCTAAGTTTAGGGAAATTTTTCGACACTAGGTATAAATGGAATAGGTAGATACCTACCTAGTTAAAGAATAGAAAGAAACTTTCTTTGTAGCATCAACAACTTAACTTCATCTAGGAAAGATGTAAAAAGGCACTTAGTAAGTACCTACCTACTACCTAGTAAGTGCAAATTTTTATCATGACTGTAGGTAGATATTGGTCATGCCTAAAAGAACCATGAATTAAAAAATTCTAAAAAAAATCAATTAAATTCATGACTAGCATGTAGGAACAGATTATTAATAACCGACTTTGTTTGAAAGGGTATACCCTTGGTATACCTAATCTACTTTCTGATTGGTGCCATAGAAGAGTGAGGATCTATAGATGATCTTCGGAGTTATGAAAATGCACCTCGAGAGCGCAGAAAATTGCTCAGCTTATAACATTGAAGTCAGTTTTTTTTAATTTCTAATTTAGCCTCTTTACTTTCAGGCTGTACAAAAAAGAACTATGCGCAGGAACCACTCGTATAGCGGTGCGCAAGAGTCGACCATTGACCACGCAAGGCTCAACAGGAGATATAGCAACGTCAGCAATACTAGCACTGACGGTAAGTCTGAACTGATGGACTGTTGGACTGACGGACTGATGGACTGACGGACTGATGGACTGATGGACTGATGGACTGATGGACTGACGGACTGATGGACTGACGGACTGATGAACTGATGGGCTGATACTGATGGACTTACGGACTTACGGGTTGATGGACTGATGGACTGATGGCCCTTTGGTTTCTGATTGGGCAAATATAAATTCATTGCTTGACTTTATTTTGCTGAGGTAAACCTTTACCTACGATTGAAAAATCGGTCTTGCTTATACTTTTTTTTTCACAGATAAAACCAATGAAAAGAAAACAAGAACCAAAATTCCCGTGTCTCGGTTCAGACAAACGGTTGAGAAGGTGAAGGCGGAACGTCGAGGGTTGGTAGAAAAGAAGAATCAAGAGGTAAAATAAACGTTGCATTGCAATGAATGATCTTTAATACATTTAAAAGATTCAGTATAATTAAAGCTAACGGATAAATTTACCATTCCAGCCAATACCTACCCGGAGATCGTCGATACTGAAGGCGACAGGCAGAGCGCCAACAAAACCAGTGAGAAAATCTATTCCAGCTAAAACCAAAGCGGTTGAAGTAATAAAAACCGAAGTCATTCAGTCAGAAAGTACGAAAACTGAAGATGCCGTCCCTACAGTCGCAAAACCAGAAAACTCTGAACCAACCGTCACGAAAACTGAAGCCATTGAACTAATTGCTTGTGAAGACGAGTTTGACAAGCTATATGAAGAAGTAGTCCACAGTCTCACGCCGATTGATATCGATGTTTCCTTATTAAACCCTAAGGTTGACGATCCGGAAAAACTTGAAAGCAAATTCGAAGAAATTATACACGATTATGATGAGAACCGTGTTCAGCCTATTGACGTAGAGAAAGTAAAGAAGTCAAGAATACCGTTCTTGAAGCGAAAAAGCCAGCAGGAAATCGACGTGAGAGGCGACAGAAGCAGTAAGATGATCGCTGCAAGAGACAAACTTAGAATGAGACGTAGTTCATCTAGATCTGATGATGTGATTGATGGAAAAGCTGGTAAAACTACTGTTATTAATATTGTTGAGGATAAGTCAAAGATAAATCTACAAGACAATGTAAATGTAGTTAAAACGGCTAATATTGTCAGTCAAGAAAGAGCATCTGTTGCCCAAAATGATGTTAAAGTTGTAGAAATAGGCAGTAATGACAAACTTGAAGATGGTAGCTATAAATCAATTTCAAATAATGATGAAACAGTGGAGGAAGTCTCTAATAATGAGTTTGTTAATATTGAGGAGATAATATGCGACGCCCGAAATGATGAAGACCATGAAAAATCAGTCAACACTATAGAAACTGTTGATATCAATACAGAACCTGAAATCCAAAATTTAGTAGAAGTTAACAGTGTTGAAGCTATAGATGTCATAGAACCTGAAACTCAAAATTTAGTAGAAGTTAACATTGTAGAAACTGTAAATGTCATAGAACCTGAAATCCAAAATTTAGTAGAAGTTAACATTGTAGAAGCTGTAGATGTCATAGAACCTGAAATCCAAAATTTAGTAGAAGTTAACATTGTGAAAGCTATAGATGTCATAGAACCTGAATTCCAAAATTCAGTAGAAGTTAACATTGTAGAAGCTGTAGATTTCACAGAACCTGAAATCCAAAATATAGTAGAAGTTAACATTGTGAAAGCTATAGATGTCATGGAACCTGAAATCCAAAATTCAGTAGAAGTTAACATTGTAGAAGCTATAGATGTCATAGAACCTGAAATCCAAAATTTAGTAGAAGTTAACATTGTAGAAGCTAAAGATGTCATAGAACCTGAAATCCAAAATTCAGTAGAAGTTAACATTGTAGAAGCTAAAGATGTCATAGAACCTAAAATCCAAAATTCAGTAGAAGTTAACATTGTAGAAGCTAAAGATGTCATAGTACCTGAAATCCAAAATATAGTAGAAGTTAACATTGTGGAAGCTATAGATGTAATAGAACCTGAAATCCAAAATTTAGTAGATGTTCACAGTGTTGAAGCTGTAGATGTTATAGAACCTGAAATCCAAAATTCAGTAGAAGTTAACATTGTAGAAGCTAAAGATGTTATAGAACCTGAAATCCAAAATTCAGTAGAAGTTAACATTGTAGAAGCTGTAGATTTCATAGAACCTGAAATCCAAAATTTAGTGGAAGTTAACATTGTGGAAGATATAGATTTTCAAGATAAATATAATGACGAAAGTGATGAGAATGTTACGCAAAAAGTTCTTGTCAGCCCTGTAATAGTACAAAATGACAATTTGAAATCTATTGACAATTACGCTATAGACTTAGAATCTTTCAAAGATGGAATAGTAACAGCTAAGTCAGAACTGAAAGAACAAGATCATGAGAAACCAAACATTTCTATTGATATCAAAACTGATAAAGATGATGTCCAACTAGAAGAAACAATCAACCTCAATTTGTCTCCTACAGATGATGAATTTATAAAACTGGTTGATACACCTGTCTCAGAAATTTCAACAAGTGTCATAAATCTAGAAATTACCACAGAACAAATAAAAGAAGAGAATATTTATATGGGTTCTATACAAATAGGGATACCAGTATTTGATTCACAAGTACAGGAACATACAGAGGAAAGAGTCCCTGAAATCGATGTCAGAGAGGAACCTTCCTATACTTCATATTATATAGAAGCTACGCCTGATAAAGTTACAGATAAAGTTGAAATAGCTGAGATCAATAGTGAACCAATAGTTATTGAAGTAATAAATAACTCTGGAGGTAGTAAAATAGTCGATAATTCTTGGGAAGAAGAGAAGCTAGTTCCTAAAAAACGTATAGAGATAGAAGATACAAAAATACTAATGAAGGAAAAGGATGGCAGTATTGAGGATATAGCTAAACTGAGAGGCAAAGTTGGAAGATTGATAAGCAGAATCGATGCGAATGAGCCGGTTGAAACTAATAAAATAGACATCGGTACTGAATTGCCAAAACAGAAGTCAGTGTTGTCTAAAATTGCTATGTTTGAGGTAAGATATTTTTGAGTTATACTTTAACTAAGTGCCCGGTGTCATCCGGGTAAAAAAAATATTCAGTAAATACAAACACAACAAACAACAAAAATATAAGGCAAATCTGTCGAGCCATATTATGTAGACGAGACTGAACCATCATGGCCATGAAATTTTGGTTTAGTCGCTAATTTTATTATAACCTGACTGACAAAATAGAAGTAGGTACTAGTATAATTTGCAAAAGTAAAAACACAATCTAATAAATTATATTTTGACTAATCATTATTTTATTATATTTGCAGCGTCACGATGCCGAACCAGCATTTAAATCAAAAATACCCAGGACCAAACTACCAAAACTACAGACTGCAAATATACAAACAGCAAAGAAAGTGCACATTCACACACCACTAGTAGTCGATGAAGTGTTCAAGCCTTTTGCAAAAATAGTCCATAACACCAAAGTAAATAATGTTGAAATTACTACGAATGGTGATCACGTAACACAAATTGTAAAAGCTGAAATGGCTATCATCGAATCACCGGAGAATATAAAGTATGATGTAGAGAATAAGATTGAAATTCAATCCAATACTTCAATAATCGAAGAATCTAAGATCTCAGAAGAAGTTCTTGCACCAGTGTTAAGGCAATATGAACCTAAAACTGAACCAAATGAAGAAGAAGAAACACCAGTTATAGTACCAAAGTTTGTACCAGTTAAAGATGTCCTTAAAAGGTATGAATCCATCAATACTAATAATCAAACTAGTAGCAAAACGATTGTAAATATACCAAAAGTGAAACCGATTAGCGAAATCATCAAAACATTGAAACCAGAATCTAGTCCTAGATCTTTAGACGCTATGTTTTCTCACCAACCCAGACCAGTCACAGACATCTTAAATGATTTAAAACCCGTTCCTAAAGATGAAACAGAAGCATCTAAAAATACCAACAAAGTTTATCTAGAACTGAACCTAAATAAAGATTTGGAGGAAGATCCAAATGAAGTTTTTGAAAGTTACGACAAAACAAAACATGGTTTCAAATCCTTTAAGTCAAGAGAGTACAAAACTTTAGTAAGCATTGACGATAATTTCAAAAGTTTACAATACATACAAGATTACCACAGCGCAAAATCTAAAAACGAAGAATTAAGGAAAGCAAAGTCACTAGTCGAGTTAGACCTCGGTGATGTCGTCAAGGGAAAAGTCAACAAGCTGGTGGTTAGAATGAACTCTTTGGATAGAATTGGAACGGAGACTAAAGAAGTTTCTATAAATCAAAAGGAGATGCCGCGGAAGAGGTCGGTTTCGGAGAAAATCGCGTTATTTGAGGTATGTACTAGCTATAACTAATGGCTCTCTGCTGGCTGTTGCCAAAATACCTATGACAATCTCTAACACTTTATATAACAGAGACAAGCAAACATAATATCATATATATAATCAGGCTTTTTGTTTCAATTAATAGAATATCTCGGCGACCGAGCTAAGCGGGCTGATTGTCTAACTTGTCTCAAACCTCAAATTGGTCTCAAACTGTCAAAACGATCGCAAAGGTATCTTCTGACACTCTCATCTCAACGAGACCGAATGCGACAAAAGATGAAGATGAAGATCGTTTTGACGTGTTCAGATCAATTTGTTTGAGGTTTGAGACAAGATATCCCTGCAAGATAAGCCTGCTGCTCGGGTGAAAATAGAGAAAACTACAGAAGTCGAGATAATTTTCAGGCCTAATGAGGTAGAGTGTCGTGCAATTATGGCGGCTGAAGTGCGCGGCAGATTCGACTTTGCGCAGGTACAGTCGACGCAATAGAATAGAGTAAATTTTATCTACATAGCCCGCCTAGCCCCCCGCCCCTTCACCTCCCCGCAATTGCGTTGACTGTACCTGCGCAAAGTCGAATCTGCCGCGCACTTCAGCCGCCATAAAGTTTGCACTACCTACACTTATTGACCGGGCGAGCGAAGCGAGCTATGCTTTATTTTAGTAGGAGTAGAGTACCTACCTATATTTTAAAGATAGTGAATCTGGTTGAAAAATACACAAAAACATCTTTATCAGAGCCTATCATATCAGTTTTTATGTGACAACTGAACACTCAAATAATGATGGATATAGATAACGGCCCCGCGAGTTCAGAAGGTTTTATAAATAAGCAGTGCATTCATAATACCTACTTACAACTAGTTTTGTTCCTCCTAAAATTCGACGCAAATTGTAGATTCAGTAAGTACCTAAATGACAATACCTTTACAACTTTGTAAAAAAAACCCCGCCCAATCCGTGGTGATGTTATTGATAGATTTACTTAGGTGATCATTTTTGAAAAATAAGCTGTGCTGTAGTAGGTACCTACTTACCTACCTACTACCTAAAAAAATTAAGGCGGGTACCTACTCAGTTCACCGGGTCAGTTTTTAATTTGTATGTGCTAATTTCCGATTTTAATTTCGAGATCTTCTTTGACTTTTTATAGGTAAGTTACCTAAGTTATTCCAGATAACGTCTCTCCTTTAGCTAAAGTTGGTACCTACCTACTATTTAAAACTGACAAACATCTTACTACTTACAAGCAAAATCACTAAGAGAATATTGAAACTCGCCGTTTTTTAACTTTTTGTTTTGTCTTTATGCCTATGATTCTAGAGAGAAAACATGTTTACAAAATTGAGAGCTTTATTTTTTTGAAGATGGTTATGCCTTTTAACACGTCCCGGTTTCCGTCGGCTACACGGCAGCGTTTGTACAGTTGGGCCGACGGATCTAGGCGTACGTGAAGTCAGGCTCTGCGCTGCGCAGTAGAAAATTTTGTATAAAAAAGTTGCACTGCGCATCGAAACGGCTAACTTCACGCACGCCGAGATCCGTTGGCCGTACTGTATGCAACGCTGGTACCTACCACAGAACATTCTATAGGTACCTACTGTTTGTTCGTATTCACGTTCTCGAAAACGGCTCTAAAGATTTCGATTAAATGTGCGGTAGGTACCTAAGGGTGTTAACGGGGGCGAAGAATCGATCTAGCTAGGTCTCATATCTTGAAAAATTCGTTTCCTCAGCATTTTCACGCAAAAAGATTTACCAGTGCAATATGGTTCGTAATTTCGCGAGAATTGTTGTGATTATAGCAGCTAATGGTTAGGGTATCCGCCTTCAATGACGAAGGCTGCGAATTTGGAACTTAACTTAACCATTAAATAGGTAGGTAGGTACTTTCCTTATAGTTTCTTTTATTAATTTTTTTTTTTGGTAAATTTTAATTTTTCTCTATTTCCACCCGAGCTGAGTTCGGTAGCCCAGATATTATAGGTACCTACGTTTTACTGTAGGTACAGTATGTCAGCTACCGTACATGCCCATACATTTCGCCACCGACACCTACCCGGCAATCGGACGTATGAAAAGCCACTTACAATTACAAGCCCCGTATTACATAAAAACTATCACAAATAAACAAAAAATCTGTGCCAAAGCTTCCTCAGTGTGACGCATTGTACAGGGAAAAAAATTGGGTAGAAAAACTCATCTTTGCAAAATGTTCATAGTCAAAGTAGTACACAAAACACTACGGTAGTGTGTAGTCGTAAAATGGTAGTGTCTGGACAAATTTATTTACTACTTAGTAAGGCGTGAATTGTTCCGAAATGAATATTTGCATATTTCTGTGTGTTTTACTATTTGTAAGTAGTTTGAATTTACTTCAAATATTAGATTTTGATGTTTTGTACGATTTGAAATATTTAGATTGTGGGCGGAGGCGCGCCTGAAACACAAATGGTTGCGGGTTCGATTTCCGCGAGGCAAATTTTTGTATGATCTGTAAATCTGGGTGGTTTTCTATGTAGGTACCTACTTCTATCTATGTTATAGGTATGTGTGCACTTACAGAAAAATATGGAGGTTATTTATATCAGTCAGTAGTTCCCATAACACAAGCTCTGCTTATCTAGATATTATTTAACACGGTGGGAATTACTCACGTCAAAATATCGTCGATTTCTGTCGTCGATCGTCGATCTCAGCTTATCTACCTACTTTGGGGCTAGATGCTGCTTTGTGTCCAACTTCAGCGCCCTCGCGGCGTTGCCCCTGTAGTGATGGTGTATGGTGATGATGATGATGATGAAAAGTAGCCTATAACCTTCCTCTAAAATTTTGCTATAGGTAAGTAAACAAACAAATTCTTCGGCTTTGTATATTAGTATAGATTTACACCTCTATTTATTTATTTTAGAGGAAAATAACCCCGATGAGGACAGAACCGCCCGCCCCTGCCAAAAGCACCCCCGCCCCCTCCCCCGACGAGCTGACACACGAGCTGCAAGCGAAGATTGCCGACCTGGTGGCCGCGAGACACAAGTATGGCACCACGGCGGTGCCCACCATCACGCTGGCCGACGGGGGTGCCATCCCCGCCATAGCGCTGGGCACCGCAACGGTGAGTTGTATTGTCGCGAAGATTGCCGACCAGCCGGCCTAACATGTGAAACATCGAGTGTCGAGAAATGAGACTTCTCGATCGGTTAAGCTGCTCTTACGTATGTGTTAGAGCAGTTCGTCCGATCGAGATATTTATCTCGATGTTGCACATGTTAGGTGAGTTATATTGTCGCGAAGATTGCCGAGCTGGTGGCTGCGAGTCACAAGTATGGCACCACGGCCGTGGCACCATCACGCTGGCCGACGGGGGTGCCATCCCAGCCATAGCGCTGGGCACCGCAACGGTGAGTTATATTGTATCTCATTGCTTATGGCGGCCACCCACGGCCACGGTCAATTCTATCGTCCAATCGATTAGATGCAGCCAGTTTGATCATGCAGATGTCGACGAATTGAGAATCTCCTGCTTTTTTTGAAGTCGGTTAATAAACCAGTCCTCAAACCGGCGACCTTTGTGAATGGATGAGAATTGAGAGTGAATGAAAAATCTATGGTCTCTGCCCATAAGGGAATGTGCCGATTTAAGCGGATGGATCACCGAAAAGAAAGCTAGGCCCCATACCGTGTTTGTTGCCCTGATTCTTCACGGTGTTGGTCGCGAAAGAACAGGAGTAGAATCACCTAGCTCAAGGTGGTCATAGCGGTCCTACTGAATAAATTATATTTGAATTTTGAATTTTATTTGTGGTACCTACCTTTATGGTTTCAGTTGGATCCTCGTCTGGTTTTCCACGTGGTGTGCGCGGCCATCGATCTGGGCTACCGCGCCATCGACACAGCATACATCTATGGAAATGAGAAGGCGGTTGGGGAGGCCATTAGAGCCAAGATCAATGATGGGACTGTTACCAGGTAACGAAAACTAAGTCTATGTATGTTCGTATGAGCTGACTCTGGTCATCTGGTGACGGAGTTTTAAAGCCTTTGTCATGGCTAATGAGGTAACTTAAAAGTCGGGAGGACAATTTAACGTACCTACCCTCCGAGGCACCGGAATTTGTTTTTGACCGCTCCCACCCTCAATAAATGAGGTAAATTGTTGTTACCTAAAATTTAAATCCTCCTAAAAACACTAGGTTTTATTAAAGTAATTCAACGGGAAAAATAAGCACCTACCGTTATTTCACAGTGCAACTCAACAGGATCTTGTTCCCGTTCAGTAGACACTGTTAGATTTAAGGTCTTCGCTCACTGCGCAGTATCATAAGCGGGCCGAGCCATGACCGAGCCCGTCACGAAAATAGCACCTTACACAGTAAGACCGTATCATACTAGGACCGTCGCATAACCGTTTTGCGAAGCGTAATCCCGAGCCTATACCACAGTAATAGACATTTTGTTGGTTTTATGCTTAACACACAATTATTCTGAAAGCCCATTTTAAAACTTATCACTCAATTTTTTTTGTAAAATACTATCGTAAATATAGAGCGTTTACAAGCTAAACCACACTAAAATACATATTGCACACATTTCTCAAAGGGAATGTTCAAGAGGATTTTTTTTCCCGTTGAGTCACAGTGTGAAAGAAAGGGGTGTGACTCAACGGGCCATAGCCCCTCAGAAGAACGAACGTCACCATCTCCAACGATCTACCAAGAACATGAAACAGTAATCAAACAGTTTATTTTGCATTGATAATGACTTGGTTCTTCAGCAGTGCGATTCAGAAAATTCGAAAACTCCACTAGGTCCCAAAGTTTGGTTAAGACTCCACTAAAGCGGAGACGAGAGGAGAAGTGCTTAAACTTTAAAGAACCAATAGAATTTCGGCATTCACACAGTGTCATCTCGTCTCATGACACATACATAACACATTCGTGTTAGGCGCAGGACTATATCACAGAGAAATCTGTGACTATATTCTGTGGTATTAGGCAGGCATTTTGCTACAAAAGCAAATTGCGTTTTAGATGAGGGGTTGCTCATAAGGGGCTGAAAAAACGTCAATTTTCCGAAGAAAGTCAGCGAATCGGATGCTTTTTGGGAAGTCTAAATCGCATTGCAGGTAGAGTGCGCCGCTAAGAGCTGATTTACACAGGGTCAGTAACTGACTACAAATTCGAGGTAAGTCAGTGCTGACCCGAAAAAAACCCTGTGTAAACTGATTGGAAGTTAGTACAGTGGCTTGAAGTCAGTGCTGACTTGAATATTCGGACACGAATATTTTAAAGTCAGTTGGCGCCCCCCGCCACCTGACTTGTCTACTGACCCTGTGTAAATCAGCCATTACTTTATGGCGGCTGAAGTGCGCGGCAGATTTGACTTTGCGCAGGTACAGTCAATGCAATTGCGGGGAAGTGAAGGTGGTGAGGGGCGGGGCTAGGCGGGCTATGTAGATAAAGTTTACTCTATTCAATTGCGTTGACTGTACCTGCGAAAAGTCGAATCTGCCGCGCACTTCAGCCGCCATAAAGTTTGCGGCGCACTCTAATTCATTATTGTGTGTTGCAGAGGCGAGCTGTTCATAATGTCCAAGCTGTGGAGCACGTTCCACCGACGCGAGCTGGTGGCCGCGGCCTGCGAGGCCTCGCTCGCGGCCTTGGGGCTCGACTACTTCGACCTCTACATGATACACAATCCTATGTCGTTCAAGGTACACTATACCATCTATCTCTATCCCTCGCGGCGTTGCTCGCGTAGTGATGGTATTGGTGGTGATAATGATGATGAAAAGTAGCCTTAACCTTCGTGATGATGATGAAAAGCTGAAGATGTAGCCTATAACCTTCCTCAAGAGTTTAGCTATCAAATGCAGAAAGGATTTTGCAAATAGTTCCTGAGATTAGCGCGTTCAAACAAACAAACTATTCCGCTAAAAGCTCTTTTGCAAGTCCTGTTAGTAAGTAAGTAGTTCGATTATTATCCAACTGTTTGGACAGAAATATTCCAAATTGTTAGACTGACTAATCGAACTTTTTCGATACGCAGATTTTATTCCATAGTCAGTCTAACAATTTGGAATATTTCTGTACAAACATTTAGATATTCGAACTAGTAGGACTGGATGGAATAAACCTTTTGCATTTCTTAAAAATTCATTGTTTATTTTATACATTGTTTAATACATTTCCAGGAAGGAGGCGACCCTATCCCCAAGATAGCGACAGTCCTGCAGTATTCCGAGTCCGACTACCTGGATGCGTGGTTCGGCATGGAGGCGTTGGGTGCCCGCGCGCGCGCGCTCGGCCTCAGCAACTTCAACGCCGCGCAAGTACAGCGCGTGCTTGACCGGGCGAGGGTCAAACCCGTCGTCAACCAGGTGATACAGTGACTCTACTTACTTAGTTGGGTAGGTACTATGACCTACCTGACCGCGTATGGATTTTTCGTTTCGAAAAATTTAGCGCATAACACGAGCTCTAAACGGTGAAGAAAAACTCATGAGGAAACCAGCGGCGTCAGCCCCACACATGAAGTAGGCTTGCCCAGCACCTACACCAATCTTTCAGCTTAACCGGCCCTATCCACAGGAAAGACATGGTCAATACTTGTGGGTACCTACCTACTATAGGTACTAAGCCGTGGGTTTCCACACGATGTTCATAGTGATGTTCGAAATTTCGAAAAATCCATTGATGCACGGATCGAAAGTCGAGGAATTATCCCACTCGGCCAAGCATGGTTATATTTACCTACATCTATTTATCTTAATTCCTTTTTACCCGACTACGGCGAAGGAAAAAGGAGGGTTATGATTTTAACCGGTATGTTTTTTTTTTATCTTTTATCCAGGTGGAGTGCCATCCCTACCTTTCGCAGCAGAAGCTCGGCGACTTCTGCAGTGAACGGAACATCACTCTGAGCTGTTACGGCGTTCTTGGCTCTAAGGTATTGTATTATTTTTAGATAATCGCTGTGTTTTTGACGTTTTACGAATGGTTTTTATTTAAGGAATGTTTATACCTACTACGTAACCTTTTATCTCGCTTGTATACTGTTACAAAAATAATTTAGGTATTTACACCAGATTTAGACATTGTATACGATATATCATGAACATTTAGGTAGGTAGGTAAGTAGGTAATATCACAGAATACCTACCTACTGAATGTACTACGTACTGCTAGCATCCTATCTGTGATTATGAATTATGTAATTATTATGAAATACTTATGAAATTATTACATTACACATTAATTATAATTGTGCAATAATTGCACAATGGAAAAAAGAAAAAAAGCTTTACTTCTAAAGTATCGCCATCTACCGGAGAGTAGTTAAAACAAGTTTCTGCACAGTCGTTTCTGAAACTGCCTGTTTTCTAACTTTTCCGCAACATTACTAGCGCCATCTGTTGTCGAGTAGCCTGAATCTTGTTAAGAAACCGGAAGTGACCACTCAATGTTGCCATGCAATATTTATAAATTGCACAAGTTTACGAAAAAAACAAACACGTTTCCGTTTCCTATCATCGAAATAGCCGGTGAAATTGCACAAGATTTTTTTTATCGAATCGTGTAAATAACCTGCAACTTTGGCTCCAAATTTTGAAAGTTTTGGGCTAAGTAAATAACAGCTATTTTTGAACAATTTTAATATTTTCAGGGGACACCACAAGAGTACAAGAATGGCCAGCCAGCCGCCATAGACGATCCGCTGGTGCAGGTCATGGCTTCAGGGCTAAACGTGTCACCAGCTCAACTATTGATAAGGTATAAGATGATTTTCTGTTCATGAGCGCTTCCGTGCTTCGGAGGGCACTTAGGCAGCCTAAAAACTCCGTCACCAGAGTTGGCCACTTGCTCATAATATCTACGAACTTAGGTATATAGATACCTACATAATTATGTAGGTACCTAACTATAATACTTTGGGCCTTACTTATGAAAGATGTTTAACGTGAAACACTGGTTAAACAACGTCCTGTCTTTATTTGTGGATAGTGACAAACAGAGACAGGACGTTGGTCAACAAGTGTTCAACTTTAAACATCTTTCTTATGTAAGGGGGTTTGTGTGTAATGAAAAAAAAGTTTCTTTAGTTCGTCTCGACGTCCTGTCTAGTAGACCTACTAGTTTCTAAATGTATATAATTTTATTGTTATATGTACCTACTTACCTTAAATATTGTACAACAATTAAATTAAACTTTAAAAGGATTTGGCCGGATACTGATGATGGCCCTTCTAGCCATCTTTGGATCTGAAGGGTATTGATTTCCGCCAGGTCTTGCTTGATACTGACCCATTCGTCGTTGAGTGATGGTGGAATTTGTTCATCCCATTGAATGTTTTGTTGCCATACTAACTGAAATAATAATTTCAGCTTGGTAGTTACAGGACACAGCCAACCTAGTGGATCGAAGATTGTTGATATTTCTGATAAAAGCGATCGTTTGGTGGCTGGTTTCTGTGAATAAATCTTTAAAAGACACCCACTGATGATAGTTCCCATGGAAGACGGGAATTTCCAAAGCTGGAGTTGATTTCTCACGATGCCGAACTGACCACATGCTACTATTGATAGTTTTCTTGACATCGTTATATTTTTCTTCATACTCGTAATAAGTTTTCTCATATT
Organism: Camptogramma bilineatum; assembly: GCA_958496255.1. NCBI lineage: Eukaryota > Metazoa > Arthropoda > Insecta > Lepidoptera > Geometridae > Camptogramma > Camptogramma bilineatum. The sequence continues at coordinate 1,294,672 of OY292478.1, forward strand.
CAGGGTTGTCATTGATAAGTTCGCTGTCTATCTCCCAGTGTAAAGTGTCAACAACGGACCAACGACCCTTAATAGTGTTAAGTGCGTCTTCGAACTCCCATTTTTCGGACAACGAAGACACGTTGATGCTATCTATTGCTCTTGCTAATGCTTTAAAGTTACTCTTCTGTTTTCTTAACATTTCGTCTAGTTTAGAAGCGTTACCTCTATCGGCTCTGCTAGCTGACGACTGTCCAGAAGTACCTGCTTGATATTGATCGGTGTTCGCTGTGCGCTGCGGAGCCTGAGGCGTTCCTGTTCCAGCGACAGACGACCATTCGAAGGAACGTGCTAAACCTGGGCTGGCCGGCTTCAGGAACGGCTTGTCCTCTCCTACAAGGTAAGGTTGGATTTTACCTTGAAACTCCTTGGCCATTTTCTTGAAAACCCCGCAGTATGCCAAGAAGAAGCAAGAAACTCTTATGGCTCTATATGCAGAGTTTGAAAACAATCATAAGAGGTTGTGTCAGTATGAGTCGGATCATGCCTACTTCAAGGACAACTACTACGAGGGATTCAAGAAAATGGCCAAGGAGTTTCAAGGTAAAATCCAACCTTACCTTGTAGGAGAGGACAAGCCGTTCCTGAAGCCGGCCAGCCCAGGTTTAGCACGTTCCTTCGAATGGTCGTCTGTCGCTGGAACAGGAACGCCTCAGGCTCCGCAGCGCACAGCGAACACCGATCAATATCAAGCAGGTACTTCTGGACAGTCGTCAGCTAGCAGAGCCGATAGAGGTAACGCTTCTAAACTAGACGAAATGTTAAGAAAACAGAAGAGTAACTTTAAAGCATTAGCAAGAGCAATAGATAGCATCAACGTGTCTTCGTTGTCCGAAAAATGGGAGTTCGAAGACGCACTTAACACTATTAAGGGTCGTTGGTCCGTTGTTGACACTTTACACTGGGAGATAGACAGCGAACTTATCAATGACAACCCTGAATATGAGAAAACTTATTACGAGTATGAAGAAAAATATAACGATGTCAAGAAAACTATCAATAGTAGCATGTGGTCAGTTCGGCATCGTGAGAAATCAACTCCAGCTTTGGAAATTCCCGTCTTCCATGGGAACTATCATCAGTGGGTGTCTTTTAAAGATTTATTCACAGAAACCAGCCACCAAACGATCGCTTTTATCAGAAATATCAACAATCTTCGATCCACTAGGTTGGCTGTGTCCTGTAACTACCAAGCTGAAATTATTATTTCAGTTAGTATGGCAACAAAACATTCAATGGGATGAACAAATTCCACCATCACTCAACGACGAATGGGTCAGTATCAAGCAAGACCTGGCGGAAATCAATACCCTTCAGATCCAAAGATGGCTAGAAGGGCACGAAAATGATAACATAGAGCTGCACGGATTCTGCGATGCTTCAGAGAGTGCGTACGCCTGTGTTATCTACAGCAAGATCAAAAGCACGCAACGGACTGTGATTATTGCCGCAAAATCAAGATTAGTGCCGAAGAAGAAAAGCGTAACTCTCCCGAGACTCGAGCTCTGCGCGGCACTTCTACTATCAAATCTAATGAAAATAGTCCAACAAAATCTATCAGCATACAACATCAAAATTTACGCATGGTCAGACTCAACAGCGGTCCTAGGTTGGATTAACGGCGATCCTAACCGTTGGAAGCCATTCGTATCGAATCGAGTACAAAAGATCAACGATATCATTCCAGCGAAACAATGGCAGTACGTCAAATCGGCGGAGAACCCAGCAGACTGCGCAAGTCGTGGAATCACTGCATCACAACTTAAAGAGCATAAACTTTGGTGGAACGGACCCGCATTAATATTTAACCCACCAAAAGATCAAATCGTGACCTACGACACTAATCAAGAAGTGAAAAAATTCTATCAAACAAACGTCTCTATACAGTGTCGAGGCGGTGACGTCATCCGAGAGCTTATCAACAAACACAGCTGTTTAACTCGCGTGACGCGCATTGTCGCGTGGATATATCGTATATCAAGTTCAAATCGCCACCGACGCAAGCCCGCATACCTAACGGCACTAGAAGTCAAATCAGCAAAAATCAAGTTAATTAAATTCGTGCAACAAGAATCATTTACAGAAGAAATAAATGCACTACAACAGAAAAATAAATTAAAATCAACTAGCAAGCTTCTCTCGTTGAACCCGTTTCTGGACCAAGATGGATTATTAAGAGTTGGTGGCAGAATAACAAACGCCAACATTAGTGAAAGCATGAAACATCCCTTCATCATTCCAAACAACCATCACTTCACAGACTTATTAATCGACCACGCCCACAAGGTGACGCTACATGGAGGGGCACGGTTAACTCTAACTCATCTAAGGCACGAAGTGTGGATTATAGGAGGAATAAGAGCAGTCAAGAAACGTGTTCACAACTGTATCACGTGCCGGAAGCATGAACCTATCAAGCTAAAACAAATCATGGGAGACTTACCATCAGCAAGATGCAATCCGACGCGCCCCTTTTATCACACTGGCGTTGATCTAACAGGATTCATTAACGTGAAGGCAAACATAGGCCGAGGCATAAAAACCACGAAAGGTTATGTGGTAGTCTTCGTGTGCATGGCCACGAAAGCCATACACCTAGAGCTTGTGTCAGATCTAAGCTCAATAGCACTCCGGCGGATGGCAGCCCGGCGAGGTACTCCACGTCATCTCTACAGTGACAACGGAACCAACTTCGTCGGAGCCAACAAACGTCTAGAGCAAGAAATCATCAATCTGAAAAGCACGTTAGATGACGAATTTTTCTCAACAGTAGCTGAAATGCAGATCGAATGGCATTTCAATGCTCCTTCCTGGCCCAGTGCTGGGGGACTGTGGGAAGGAGCCGTCAAGAGCCTGAAATATCATTTTCGCAGAGTGATTGGAGAGCAAAAATTAACATTCGAAGAGCTGTCAACACTTCTTGCACAGATTGAGGGATGCTTAAACACCAGGCCCTTATGCGCATTGAGAGAGGATCCAGACGACATAAATTGCCTAACACCATCTCACTTTTTGTCTAGCGGCCCGGTTCTTACTATTGTGGAAACCGAAACAGATCAACGCACTAGATGGCAATTAGTACAGAAAACTTTCAAAGACATTTGGAAAAGATGGCAAGCCGAGTATTTATGTCAATTATCAAATCGTAGCAAGTGGCAGCTTGCAGAAGCCAACATCAAAGTAAATGACATCGTAATCATTCATGACGCGAACGTACCCGCCGGAAAATGGGCTATGGGACGAGTAGTAGAACTCCACCCCGGAAAAGATGGATATGTTCGTGTAGTCACGCTCAAGACGAAAAACGGAACTATGAAAAGACCAATAGTAAAATTATCAAAGCTACCAATTGATGAGCCTCCAACAAAAGAAGAACAGCAAAAGCAAAAAGCACAAGAAGATCAAGAAACATCCAATAAAAAATCTAAATCAAGAAAAACAGTCAGTTTTGTGGGGCTGATGATGATGACAATGATGTTAATAATATCCCCCGTTCAATGTGACTATAAACTATCAAATATCAATAACAATCAAAGCATTTGATTCGATAAATTATCAAACATGCACCTTGTCCGAGATGAGTGGAAGCTTGTTGTCTATTATGACATGGACCCCTACTGGCAAGGAATGAAACTATACAGCAAATATATCAATCACCTTGAAAGCATATGTTCAACGACATCAAAACAAACTCACTGTGACGTGGTCTTACTACAGTTACGTCACGGGCTCCAAGAATTAAACTACTATAACAGCTTAATGCTCGGTAAGCAAAAGGCACGCGCCGTAACAAGACGCCGCCGCGGCCTTATCAACGGGATTGGTTACCTAGCACATAGTTTGTTTGGAGTACTTGACGAACACTTCGCACAGCAATATGAGCAAGACATAAATCTAATTCGGAACAATGAAAAACATTTGGCACTGCTTTGGAAAAATCAAACATCAGTAGTAGAATCAGAATATAACTTACTGAAAAGAGTTGAACAATCTATGAATAATCAGCACAAATTATTTAATCAACAAATTATCACGCTCGAGAAAAATGTTAACTCCTTATCAAAACACGTCGAAGCAGTTGCAAATAATAACGACTTTGCATTATCATCAGTTATTGCAAACAGCATCCTAACGAACTTAAAAAGCATACAGGAAACCCTAGTAGATACCATCACTGACATCCACTATGGAAAATTCAATATCCACCTGTTAACTCCAGAACAACTACGGAATGAACTAAACATCATATCAGGGCAACTTTCCAAGGATGTGACCATACCCATAAGCAACTTGCAAACAGAACTATCAAGCATTTATCATTTACTAAAGGTGAAAGCAAGAATGACCAATCTATACTTCATTTTTGAAATCAAAATTCCACTGGTCACCAGAGATAATTATGAGCTATACAAGCTCATACCTATTCCCCGCCAGCACGGAAGAGAGATGGTCTCAATCGCACCGATAGCAGAATACGTAGCACTAAACTTACAAAAAGATTCTTATATCACCTTATCTGAAAACGAAATTCAAAACTGTCTTCCCTATGACTCATCAACACGTCTGTGCCCATTACAAAGACCGATTCATCATATGACATCAGACGCCGATCTTTGTGTCACGGACCAATCATCAAATCAATGCAAAACTTACACTCAAGGATGTGCAGCCACCTGGTCAGAATTAAATCACTTGAATACATACCTGTATTTTATCTGCGACCTATATACGATAAGAATCATATGTGAGCATCAAGTTACGGCTGTACAAGTAAGCAAGGCCGGGATAATGACCCTTGGAGATAGCTGCGTCATCAAAGGTGAAGGCTATGAAATATACGCCCACAACAGGCAAACAAATGAATTAAGGGCTCGTTTAGATATCATGCAAATAGAGATTCCTCCGATCAATAACATAATCAACTTATCAGTACCTATTAATGCATCTACTTCATATGACTTCGAGAATTTAAACTACGAGAAGGATCTAAAGAACATCGGTACACAAATAGAGAAGTTGAAATCAGCGGAAGTCAACGCAGATTTATCAGAGCTATCACATCACGACGTGCACCAGTTCGTGGTCCTATATCTCGTGGTTGGCGCAGGGCTTCTGGCCTTTGCGCTGTTCGCGTGGCGGCGAGGGCGACTGCGCTGCTCTGCGCAAATCTCACCCGCCGCCGCCGCGCCCTCGCCGGCGCCCCGCAGCGAGCGCTCGACTAACATGAGTGTTCATTTCACTACGACTCCGGCGCCGCCGACGGCAGCAGCAAGCACGAGCACCAACGTCATCGAAAAAGACATTTATTCCGAAGTGAATCAAAGTGCGCGTAGTAAATCTAATGTAGTAAACGCTACTACTTCGCCTATTTTTATTGATCGATTCATTAAAAGTGAAGTGCAGTGATTGAAATATCTTAAGCAAGACTTTACTAGAGACACTGTTTTTATACTTATTTACTATTTTGTTTTATCATTTTTTATTCATGTTTTTATTATTTTCCCTCGGGAGCATGTACAATTTATGTAAATTGCACATTTAGCACCTTTGCATGCGGTGCATTTTTATACTACCTAAGCATTAAGCAATCAGTACGCGTTCGACCGCCGTCCCGTGTATTCACTAATCAATATCAATAAATCAGTTATCATTTTATCTCTCTATCAATTATCATCTTTTATCATATCATCTAAAGGTGTAGGGAAACCTTACACTGCCCCAGAAGAGCCGAATATCAAATTAGACTATGCGTCAGAATAATATTATTTAAATAAAATATCACAAAATTAACTGGTACATACAGAATACTTAGATATCTCGTGCCGTGTGGGAATATAATTATGTTATTTTATTAGTAACTTTAGTCACTTCCGGTACTACAGTCCGTAATGCCTCTCCAGACTCACGGCGAGAAGTTTCACCGAGACTTCTCGAAGAACAAACAAATTATCAACACTCTCAATTTTCTCACTCGTGATCTGTTTGAAATCCTTTGTCTCGGCCAAAAATAGGTACCGACACCGAAGCGCGAGAACAAGAAGGCGAGAAACTCCTCACATTCACGCTTCTCGGGTGTTGTCGGGGTTTCTTGCCGAGAGTCTGGAGGTATCACAGAGAATATTTTTATCAGATAGACCTACCTTCTTTTTCGCGGTTGACATGACACTCAAATAGTAAACAAAACAGACGGACAAGAATTTGACAGATGTAAAAGGAATTTCGTTGAGTTTCAGTTGTGTGATTGTGTTGTGATGTGATTTATGAGGATTTATCATATTTTATTTAAAATTACAAAAACTGACGCCTTGGGATATGCATACAGACTAAAATGGAAGTGGGCTGGACATGGCTGGACGTCTACAAGATGGAAGATGGACTAGGAGAGTGACAAATTGGGAGGGTTCAAGAGGTCGACGCTGCATAGGAAGACCATACGCTCGCTGGGACGAAGACATCAAGAAAACTGCTGGACCAAACTGGCTCCGAGTAGCACAAGACAGGGACAGATGGCTGGCTTTGGAGGAGGCCTTCACCTTAGGGGTTCTCTAGTACCTACTTAGATTATAAGCATTAGTGATAAGAAAAAAAGTTAATTATAGAGAAATAAAAGGCTTTTTATTTTATTTTTATTTTTGTATATCATATTTTATTTTAGGTGGTAAGTACAGAATCACTGCACATGAGTGTAGATAATTTTATTGATGAAATTCCCAAGTTTTCCTAAGTACTTTTCTTTTTTACTTTAAATTGTAGGTACTGGGAGCAGCTGTGTGCGTCAAGCTGCAACAGCCTCCTTCAGGCGATAGCCGACAGGCCTGACTTTCATCTTATTCAGTCTTGGGAGTCAAGGCATGCCATCTTGGCAACCTATACTTGCCATTGACTGTCCGGTTGTACCTACTTACCACTCAAATGTGCCACCGATTTTTGCCTACCTACTAATACTAACATAATATAAATGAATGATAATATTTTCACGTGAAAATTCCCGTGTGTTAAATAATATATGGATGAAAGTCTGAAATAAAGAATTTTTATTTTAATTTATTATTTTATTTATTTTCCATACCCTAGTTCACTCAAAATTCTGCCAGTCCATAATAATACTTACTAAATAATTATTGTTGGACATTACACACAGCGCCATCTATCCCCAAAGTAAGCAAAGCTTTTACTATACGAACCTAAAAAATATAGTTTCCTAGGTTCATCCGTTCATGCTGGGCGTCACAGCCTGCTGCTTTAAATTAGATTATCTTTTAAATCCCACTTTAAAAAGGAAGAAGATGAATGGAGTCTCACTATAAAATAAAAAAACAAACCCAAAAATCCCAATTTGGTCATGACGCAAGCATTCTTTCCTGTGGGCATCTGTGGGGCAAAATTGTTCTAGGAATCGGCCATGTCCTTTAAAAGTTTAAGTATACACTTCTCACAACTCACAATCAATGGATCTAGGCATTATTTATATTTAGCCGTTTCGATGCGCAGTGCAGCTTTTTCATACTTTTAACTACTGCGCATCGAAACGAAACGGCTAACTTCACGAATGCCTAGATCCATTGTCCACTACCATCCATTAACTACCCACAAACTTTTAAATTTTAAAGTTTAATTTTATTGTTGTACCTAAATTGTAAATAAAATGCAGGTACCAACTGCAGTGCGGGCGACAGGTTGTAGTGAAGTCCTCCTCCGCCGCCAACCTGTATAACAACCTGCAAGTATCCTTCAACCTGACCAGCGCACAGTTCGACGCAATCCGCGCGCTTAACAGAAACAAACGAAACTTCACTTTCAAAGGGTAAGTTCATAGATGTCTATTAGTTTAGATTCAGTGACAGCGTGCCGCCGAAAGGGACAAAAATTAAGCGGATCCATTGTTTCGTAGTACCTACACTTATGGTCCATATTAGAATAGAATTTTAGAACATAGATGTTCTCTACCTACAAAGAGCCGGCACACGATGAGGGACAAAAGATATTATGCTCCGTCTCATTTTTTCTTAAGAATTTTGTATCTATCTTTCTTTGTTTTTGTGTGAATGTTGCCAGCACTGTAAAAAGATTACATAATCGGGAGTTATTGACTACTTTTTGTCTTACCCCGTTTCCGATCTTGCCCCCACTCACCCTACACCCTATTTTTGTTACAGAATGGGCGACACACACAAGAACTATCCTTTTAACGAGCCATTTTAAAATTGAAGCATTTAAGACTCTGCTCGATAGTAATATCATACCAGTATTGTGCCATTTTATAGGGCCTTACTTATGGAAGATGTTTAAAGTGAAACACTGGTTAAACAACGTCCTGTCTTTATTTGTGGATAGTGACAACAAAGAAAGGACGTTGTTCAACCAGTGTTCAACTTTAAACATCTTTCATGAGTAAGGGGGTATGTGTTTAAGTACCTACACTACACCTACCCAGTGATAAGGAAGGTACCTACCTACTTAATTTAATTACTTACCTACATTATGTATAACCAATTTTACAAAGCTGTAGGCAAGCTATAGGTAGGCGTGCCTACCTACTTATGTAATCGACAAATATATGGAATTACATAATATAGATACCTACCTATATATATAACTTCGATCAAACCGTAGGTAACAACACCTGTGTAGTGTAGGTATTTTGTAATTTATGAAGTTTGATTGATTTTTTTGTGAATTAAATCGATTTTAAAATACACTACCTAGTTTGTAATTTAAGAAGAAATTTATTGATTTTGTGTGAATTAAATCGATTTTGATAATTTTATAAGAATTAGGTAGTTTAGTTTAGCGTAGGTATTATTATGACCATAATTTAGTAGGTATAATTTTAGCAAATAAATCATTGTTACCAAAAATATGCTCTTTTAGTCAAGTTCGTTCAGTTGTTCTGGTTCTGGTGCGTAGAGCTAATGAACTAGCATAACTATTACACTGGTCAACAAAATAAACATTTTTGGTTTTTTCCTCAGATTTTTTTTTTGTTTCTAGCTCAGTTTGGTGTTCTTATTTTGAATATGTAAACAGTTTTTCTCTAACAGCTTTTGTTTTTGCGTTACAGCTAATGAAAAAAAACTATCCCCATTTTCCGATTTTGTTCAGATTTTTATGTTTTGACGGACACTATAATATATTTTGTTGTTGTTTTTGATATGGCTTCGTCAAGAAAACGTTGTTTGCATAATCCACAGTATTTTTGCTATATTTGTGGCTATATATCTTTGAAAAACATCGGAAAACTTTATAAAACTGCGTAAAAACTGCGTATTTTCATCACCTTCTTTAGAATAACATTGTGCTATGAAGACAAACCATGGGTACCTCGTTATTGTGTGCCAAAAATGTGTTTTTTGCCTGCGACTATGGTCTTATGGAGAAAAAAATGCTTCAAAGTTCGGAAAACCCATGATTTGGCGAGAACCTCAATTTGTTTTGGTCAAAATTAACTTTCTTGGAAACAAGAAGTCTAACAAATTTTCACGAGCTGGGATGCAACATGAGCATAAAAATTAACTTCTTACACTCACAGGAGGAAGGGAATAGTGAGTTTTTCTCACTCTATTCAAAAAAACTGACCGGGGAAGTACCTCCGCCTCACAGAATATCGCAGCCAAATAACATCATTGTTTTCGAATGGTGTTGTGTTTTTGCGGTGAGTAAGGTTACCAGAGCTCTGCGAGGAAGCGCTGCGGTGACAACTGGTGGACCAGTCTTGTCCATTGGGTTTGTCGGCGCAGTGATTCCTCTTTTAAAGGGACAGCAGCACGAGTATGACGTCCTCTGGTTTCGCAGGCGTCCATAGGCTACGGTAATCGCTGACCATCAGGTCCGTCAGGACCGTATGCTTGGCTGCTACCATAGTAGTATAAAAAAACCCTCCAGAAAATCTGGGCGATTTTAGTAAAGAGCAGGATGAAAAATTTCATCAAGATATAAGTACGGTCAATAAAAAAGCGTTACCAAGGAAGGTGGGACTCATACATGATGGCCGACTGCTGTTGGAGCTTGCAACGAGATCAACCTGAAGTCGTTCATGCAAGGAAACCATAAAAAGTTCATTTGCTAGTGTTAAAATGGAAATTTTACTCAAATATGTCGTAATTTTCTAGTATTTTTTAGTAAAATTGAAAAACTGTATATTTCAAAAACTAAAGCTGTTAGCAATGATCCAGTATTTTTTTGTTAATCAGGGTCCTATAAATAATCAATAACAGTAAAAAAAATCATGAAAAAAAAAATGGTGTTGACCAGTGTTATTGTTCAAGCCTTCTAAGTACCTAACCTAGTTCTGCGATAGCAGCGCCGCGTCTATCGGACTTCAGTGCTGAATCCGACTCTAGAATCGTTCTGCGATAGCAGCGCCGCGTCTATCGGACTTCAGTGGTGGCGCGTACTCTATCAGTCAGTCAAGCAAGTGACACTGACAGACATCCAAATTCAAAAAAACGGTTGCGTGACGGCGTGACGGGCGTGACGGAAAGAATAAATGTCAAGTCAAACAAATCCAATCAAATCAAATCAAAACAAAAATGTCGGAAAAGTTCGCCAACCAGCCAGCCAGCTGACCCAAAAAAATTGAGTCTGCTGCCAATAAATTCCTCTAATTTGTGACTATATATCGCATACAATTCGTCTAAAATGTCTGGCGCGAGTGGTTCTGGGGTCCCCCCGACTACAGGAGTTGTCCAAAACAGTGCCTTATCGTTCGTTGCGGCTGCGCAGGTGATGCAAACAGCACACAGTGATAGTGGCACGGCGCCTGGCAACCTGGAGACCAGCCCTGAACCTAATCAGACTGGTAAGTGGTAGAATTTGCTATTGAAATAAATTGGCTGATAAATTGCAGATAAAATGAGTTGCAAAGTATGCCAACAAAAGTTGGTTCTACTTATTTTTGGTAGGGCTAGTTTTAGCATTATTTTCTTGTCATTGTGTTTTCCTCAACCACTTGAGAATTCTATTTATTCACATAGCAGCACCCTCGCGGCGTTGCCTCCATGGTGATGGTATAATGATGATGAAAAGTAGCCTATATCCTTTCTCAAAAGTTAAGCTATCAAATGCAGAAATAATTTTTCAAATCGGACTGGTAGTTCCTGAGATTAGCGTGTTAGGTATGAATGAAACTTTAATAGTAATCTAATACTTAAGAAAGTTTATTATTAGTTTAAATGCATTGGTATGAATTTTCTATTTAAAATAAATTTATACAGGGCTGGCATATGCCTGTATGAGTAGTGACTAGGCACACTACATCAAAAAATTTCAATATTTTTAGTACCTACCTACCTATTTGCTGTTGTATTATTAAGAGTTACCTATTATTGTGTTTTATTTATATTCCAGACCGACTTATGCCCCCCGGACTGAAGGCGTTGTGTGACGCTTGCTGCAGAGCCTACCCTGACCAGCCGAACCCACTGCAGGTCACCACTAGACTCAAATACTGGTAACCATATTCATAAATAATATGCATATGCTTGGTACATCCGTTTATACGAGACTGGCGTCACACGATCCTACCCACATAGGTACACAACACCTCCACCCTATTTACTAATAACTTAACCAATAAACTTAACTACATTACATACATTATAATACTAGTTTAACTTAATTGATTGACCTGTAGCGACATCTATCTGTCGCTAGATGAACTACATAAACATGCTATGCACTAAGAGCTTCAGCGAAGATGGCGCCACACAACACCAAAATGTCTAGATCGCGCAACTGAAGTTTTCAGCGCCGATCGGGTTATATCCAACCATCCGACATCAACTGTCGGTCGAAAGACCACGGGCAAGTGGGCCAGATGGGCCGGCCCGTTGCGGAGGAACCACCTACTCTGCCTTTGGGGAACGATTCCACCCTGTTCCCCAAAGACCATAAAATCACAATAATAGGGCCTTTTCACTTTGCTATATTTTTTTGTGTTAGTATTAGGTAAGTTGGATACAATAAAGAGGTATCAATCTATCCATCTATCTATAAGTCGCGTCACGTAAAAAGATAGCTGGCAGAAAGAAGCTATTTTGTCTCATGTTTGCGCATGGGTTACCTATTCGCATGAGACAAAACACACCCCTCTACTTTCTTCCAGCGTTCTTTTTACATGACGCGAACTATAATTGTGTTTAAGGCGCAGGCCAGATAGAAGAGACGGGGCGCAGACATTTGTCTCTTCCGCGTCCCTTTCATACAAAATGTGACGGCGCCGTCTCTTCTGTACTTTGCGGCGCGACGCTTCTATACATTTTCTATGAAAGGGACGCGGAAGAGACATATGTCTGCGACGCGTCTTCGTCTTACGTCTTTTCTGTATGTCTCGCGCCTTAGGTTGGGCGGAGAGGATCCTTTGGACTACATCAGCATGTACTGGAATCCGGGGAGGCCGGAGGAGCACGTGCCGCCTCACTGGCACTACATCAGGTCAGTTGGTACTATTACGAAACAGCAACAGCAATTAGGCTTGTTTCCGAGAGTTGACCATTCACAGCACATTTGTCTGTGCTGTGAATGGTCAAAATTAATTTCTCTGTGCTGTGAATGGTCAACTCGTGGACGCGACCGGCGACAAGCTGAAGAGTGAGACAAGCCTTATAGCAGGGTAGTAACTTAGACCAGTGTTCCGCAAACTTTTTGTGTTCAAGGCACATCTAGGAGATCGGAAAATTTTGGGGTACACCATAAATGAAAAACCAATTTTTTTATGCGACATACATATCAGCTTGTTTAGTTGAGCGTAAGTGGTTCAAATTTGGAATAACTTAACTGATAGTCGGATTCAGCACTGAAGTAACACGATAGACGCAGCGCTGCTATCGCAGAACTAGGTTATGTAAAAAATTACTAATTGTCCTAACTAAGGCTTGACGAATAATAATAATGCAAGTTTGTACGTTCGTTAATTCTACACACCAGAACAACTGAACGACCGTGACTAAAGAGATTATAGTAAATAAAACAATTAGTTCCCGCATTTGCCGTAGGACTTGAGTGCTGACGCGGACTCTAGGTAGTTAGACTCTGCTTTTGCATAGAGTTATTTTAATTTTTTTATTGCAGCTTCGGATTGTCAGATCTCCACGGCGATGGTCGGGTCCATCCCCGCGGCGGGGCTGACTCCGGCTACGGGTTCGAGCTGACGTTCCGTCTGGAGAGCGCGGCGCCGCAGCCGCCGCTGTGGCCCGCGCAGCTCTGTCAGACGCTGGCGAGATACGTGTTCAGTACAGGTGCGTACAATAGAACCATAGGCTACGGGTTCGAGCTGACGTTCCGTCTGGAGAGCGCGGCGCCGCAGCCGCCGCTGTGGCCCGCGCAGCTCTGTCAGACGCTGGCGAGATACGTGTTCAGTACAGGTGCGTACAATAGAACCATAGGCTACGGGTTCGAGCTGACGTTCCGTCTGGAGAGCGTGGCGTGGCACACTATATCACTAGTGCCTCTGTGAGCTGTAGACCGCGAGTCTATCTTTGCATAGCTTAAAACAATGAATATTCACAATTCTCTAGTTTTGTGATGAGAAGGTGGTCCCAGGTGCTTCATCAATCCCTATCTAATAGTTAAAGGGACGATTCCACTGGTAGAAATCTAAGAGTGAACAATGTAGGTACTGCATTTTGAGGAGCTTTTCTGCTCATCATGCTGAAGATACTAATCAGATCTTCATCTTTTTATGAGACCAATTTTGAGTTACAAGCTTTGAAACAAAAAAGAACCATCGGAATCGGAAGAAATAAAGCGGAGATATTCTGCAGCCCCCTTCTTGCCCCTTTTTGGAGGAAGTACCCCCCCAATAAAAATCCACGACGACAAAAAATATCTATAAAATTATCGAACCTGCTCACAAAATTTCACAAGGAACGGTTGAAAATGCGACCTATAACATATACCTATAACATACAGACAGACTGACATACGGCGGACAGACGAAAGCATTTTTGTCCGAAGCAGAGACGCTTCGCTCGCTCGGTCAATAAATGCGAAAGTTTGGATGTTTGGATGGATGTATGTTTGTTTGTTCCTCTATAACTCTGCTAGTTTCTACCCGCGGCTTCACCCGCTTGGTGTAGGTATTATCTAAAAGTATCCCATGCGATTTTCTAATGTACCTACCTACCTACTTATGTGCTTTAATTGAAGTATTAAGAAAATTGTGTAACTGTGCCTTTTAAACGGTCGCTTTATATGTAAAAACTAAAAAATGTAAATCCGTTATTGGCTGTAAGGATTATTTATAAGTATAAGCATAGATTTTAGGCGAGCTGTGGATTTTGTTGCTAAATAAAATAAAATAAAATAAACTCGACAACCACTGAACCGATTTGGCTGAAATTTAAAATATAGGTAGATCTAAATCTAATCTTAATGTTGCAGGTAACAAGCTGTGTGCCGGCGACCACATCTCCTGGCATCGTCCATTAGAAGGGTCGTCACGCGGTCGGTTAAGGCATCTCTTGGTCGCGCAAGACGCCAGGATAGATCCCGTACATACTACACATGGAAGGGTTGAATTCCTACAGGTATTTCACACACATACACACATATAAATCCTAAATACATACATACATAAACTCACGCCTGTTTCCCATCATAGGGGTAGGCAGAGACCACAGATCGCCACTTGCTACGATCCTGACACACTTCTTTCGCTTCATTCACTCTCATCACATTCTTCATGCAAGCTCGTCGGTTTACTCTTGACCTGGCCTTTTTCTAATAATTCGCCAATTTGGTCTAGGAATTTGCGCCTAGGTCTTCCCCTAAATCTTAAATACTTTAAACTTAAGGCCCTACCTTGAGCTAAACACTGTATTTCCCTGTCTGTACCCTCGGTAAATAAAGTAAGTGGAAAGTAACTGAAAAGCCAACATGTATCTTTAACATTCTATCTCCTAATTCCCCGTCTAAGGCTGGTTTTAGTGTCACGCGTACCGTCGGCGCTGATAGGCGAGTGATCTTTATTACAATGAAATAGGGATACTGATTGTTCAACACTGACGAGTGCAAACAATCAGTATCCTTGTTTCAATGTAATAAAGATCACTCGCCTATCAGCGCCGACGGTACGCGTGACACTAAAACCAGCCTAATATTTTTATTTAACGTCATATTTGCTTCATCATAAATGATCGAAAAAACCACTAAAAATAAGATAAACCTTCTTCTAAAGTTGATGTTATTTATGTTTTTGGATTGTAAATTGGATAGGTCGTTTAACATAATTGTCCGATTGAATGACTTTTTCGATCGTGTGAGGCACGAAATCTGTAAATTTTAAATTATTTTTTGAATTTCCTTGTTATGTAGATAGTCGGATGTACAGGCCGCGAGTTAAAAGCAGCGCAGCGAGGTTCTGGCTTCGAAGTACTTAAACTCATCGGAGACGATCCAAGGTAAGTTTAGATATTACACGGACAAAATGTTCATCAACTATTTTTAATCGACTTCAAAAAAGGTTTTCAGTTCATCGGATTCTTTACATTTGCTTTTTTAACAAAATTAAAAAAAAGGAAGATCTCAAGTTGTCGGAACCTTTTTTTTGTGCTTTTTTTATGTATGTTCACCGATTACTCGAAGATGACTGGACCGATTACCTAGGATACCCTTTCAAACAAAAACGCATTTTCGAAATCGATCCAGGCGTCTTCGAGTAATCGGTGAATATATATAAAAAAAGCAAAAAAAAAAGAGATTCCGACGGCTTGAGAACTTCCTTTTTTTTAAATTGGTTAATAATTAAAAAATTATATTATGAAACATATTATGAAACCCCAAAAGTGGGTACTTTAATGCCGCTGTTCATGCGTTTGAATATCATCAGATCTTTTCTAGTTGAAGGAATATGTCGGAGGTTTTTTCAATATATTTTTAATTATTTGTGAGATTAATTAAAAAATGCGGTACAGTTGCGGCGGGTCGTGGCTAGTGACGCGTCCGCGGCGTCGCCGGTCTGCGTCGCGCGTTCAAGTCACCAACAACACAACCGAACGCTCGCCGCTCGCCGGCGTCTCCGCTAAGCTCAGCTGGGCGCCGTTACAGGTAACTTTTTTAACCGACTTCAAAAAAATAAGGAGGTTCTCAATTCGTCGGAATCTTTGTGCTTTTTTTTAAGTAAAACTTCTTTACGCACGCTTGACTTGGGGAGTAAGCTGGTGAATGGGTGACGAGAGCGTTACGAAAAGTGTGATCGGGCGATCGGGCGAGGCGAACGGAAGTTTTACTTCAGTCGTGTGGTCTAAAGCACACTCGTTTTTAATCCCATAGAGACCCATAGAGTCTTTTAATCCTTATATGAAACAGGATCATCGATCAAAAAAGTTTTTGTATAAATAGCCAATTTTCTCGTTGACTGTAAATTTTTTCAAAATCTGTTAATGCAGGTCGAAATAACTTCGAAAGTTAAGGATAGTCTTCTAAGAACGTTTTCATGTAGCTACAACGGTTAAGGTAGCTGCCCTTACTGCCCCGTCTCAAAAATTCACCCTATACAGGGTACATTTTTAAAAAATTCACCCTGTATAGATGTAGATATAGGGATATGGTATATGTTTATAGTTATTTTTTTTAATTAAATTGTTATTTAAACTTTTCCAGAGTTTGCCGGAAGAAGGGCCGTCCATATCTGCAGGCATGGAACAGCAAATAAAGGATACTCTACAGCGCGGTCTCAGCGCTATGAGCTCGGATTCACTCAAATTAGAAGGTACGTTAGGTACTTGGTACAGTCAGCATCAAAAATCTATAGAACAGTTTTAATTTTTAAAACTGAAATATCCTTAGAATTCGGATCTATGATATAAATTTGAATTAAGACTAGCTGCGCCCTCGCGGCTTTGCCTTAGTGATGGTTTATGGTGATGATGATGATGAAAAGTAGCCTATAACCTTCCTCAAGAGTTTAGCTATCAAATGCAGAAATATTTTTTAAAATCCGACTGGTAGGTCCTGAGATAAGCGAGGTACAAACAAACAAACTCTTCCGCTTTATTATAATTAGTATAGAGTATAGATAGTTATATCTGGGCGACCGAGCTCTGCTCGGGTGCATAACGCCATCTAGTGGTTCAATTATGAACCACATTATACTTGTAAATCTTTTTGCGTGAAAATGCCGAGAAAATGGCTTTTCCCAGATATGAGACCTAGCTAGATCGATTTTCCGCCCCCGTAAACACCCGTACTGCAAATTTCGTCGAAATCGTTAAGAGCCGTTTTCGAGAACGTCAGTACAAACTTCAAACAAATATTGCTTGTTTAATAGAATAGGATAGAAGTATAGATAGACGACCTCTGTGGCGCAGTGGGCGAAGGCCCGCCTGTGATGCAAGAGGTTGCGGGTTCGATCCCCGCCGCGGGACAAATGTTTGTATGATCTGCAAATATTTGTCTCCGGTCTGGGTGTTTTCTATGTATATTACGTATGTATTTACAAAAAAAAAATGTATTTAAGTAGTATATCAGTCATGTGGTTCCCATAACACAAGCTCTGCTTAGCTTGGCGCTACATGATGCTGTGTGAAATGTCCAGCAATATTTATTAATTTACATATTTATTTAAAGATATTACCTCAATTGAATGTTTCAGACTCCGGTAAGATGTCGACGGATAGTTTCGAGATGTCGAGCATAGAGCGAGCGTTGCCTCAAATACCGGAGACTTTGCACGTGAGTACAAACTTATGCTGATTTTAGTCTCACGCTCACCGTCGGCGCTGACAGGCGAGTGATCTTTATTACAATGAAATAAGGATACTGATTGTTTAGCAGAAATGGCTACGCTGCTTGCTCTCGTCAGTGCTGGACAATCAGTATCCTTATTTCATTGTAATAAAGATCACTCGCATATCAGCGCCGACGGTACGCCTTTTGCGGTAGACATATTCTTTCAGATCTTTAGGCATTTTTAGATCCTCTGAAGATGTCTAAGGGGGTAGTCAGAGGTAAGCCTGAACACATTTGGGACATGCCTACATTTTGCAGAAGTAAACATTCCATACGTGACAGGTTGCAAGCCCATCGCCGCTATTAGAAAGCTAACTGGTTTCCTCACGATGTTTTCCTTCACCGTTTAGAGCTCGTGCTAAAACGTATATAAATTATAGCGAATAAATATAAAAGCTAGTATTATAGGTACCTATGATTTCAAATTATTTTCCTTTGTTTTAAGCTTATTTGTTTTTTAGTTTACTTTTCTTATCATTAAAGTTAAGCAAATCAAGTTAAAGTTAAGCAAAGCAAATGTGCGCGGTCACAATTTGGATGGGTGACCCCAAGTTTGAATTTTTGCAATTGAATTGTTTTGCGTTTGTGGGGTCATCCTTACTAGGCCCTGTCTGAAAACCAGCGCTGCTTCTCACGAATGTGTGGAGCAGCAATATGCTGAGACCGGACCTATTTGTCTCACACGACACAGAGGAGACTAAAATCAGTAGGGCTCATACAAAGTCGGTAAGGTGTGCGGGTGCTAATTATTAGCACCCGCACACCTTACTGATTTAACTATGCTGTTTCTGTGTTTCTGTTTTTTTATTTTTGCTTTTGCTCTATTGTTATTTTTTACTACCTATGTTAAGTGTCTTGTGTTCTCTGTGTAATGTGTGTCAAATAAATGATTTCTTTCTTTCTTTCTTTCTTTCTTTCTTTCTTTCAAGTGGCATTACGATCTGAGCGCTTCCGTGCTTCGGAGGGCACGTTAAATTGTCGGTCCCGGCTTTTAAGTCGTTAAGCCATGACGGAGGCCTTTAGGCGGCCTAAAAACTCCGTCACCAGAGTTGGCCACTTGCTCATACGAAATTACTTTATTTGGTTATATTTTATTTTTATTTTTGTGAAGTGTGTACCTTTCTTATTACTTATTATTGTTTCTATTTGTGGGGCTGAATAAATGCGTTATATTCTATTGTAAATTTTTAATTGAATTGTTATTATTGTAACTCCATGTTTCAGAGTGGTTGGAGCGAAAGTCGCGTGCAACGCTTGCAAGGGGCGCACATTGTTATGAACGCTGAAGGCGCGAGCCTGTTGCCACTCGCCATTGAGTAAGTATAATACATTAACCAGAAAAATAATGTGTTTCGGAAAACATCGGAAACAATCGCATAAAATTACAAAAAACCGGTCAAGTGCGAGTCGAACTCGTACGCCGAGGGTTCCGTACCTAGCCATGGTGCCAATTAAGCTAGTCCGCTTAATTGTATGAGCGCCCATACAACTCGGAGGACAATTTTAATTGGCGTCAACTATGTATGTATGGGAACACCCTTTAATTTTCAACTTTTTTAACTTTTTGGAATTTTTCCTTTATTTGTGCTATAAGACCTTGCTTTTTGCCAAATTTCGTTATTCTAGGTCAACGGGAACTACCATTTAGGTTTTCGACCCAAAACCTCTAGGGTACTTCCGGTTGACCTAGAATTGTCAATTTTGGTTACAAGCAAGGTCTTCCAGCACAAGTAATATATTTATACTCACAATAGGGACTATAGACCTTAGTATATGGTATAAATTTCAACTTGCTAGCTCTACCCGTTCCTGAGATAATCGATGGTGACACACGGACAGACGGACAAGAAAGTGATCTTATAAGGGTTCCTTTTTTTACCTTTTAAGGTACGGAACCCTAAAAATTAGAATTATTTATTGATTGTTACAGCGCGCGCGTTCGTAAGGGCGCCCACTTCACGTGGCGTTGCGGCGCCGCGGCGCTGACGCTTTGCGCGCCGCGTGTGCGGGGCGCCTTAGCGACGGAGCGGGAGCCCTACGCGGCCAGAGACTGCTGGCTACAGGTATTTATTAGATTAAATAAATATTGCTGGACATTTCACACAGCGCCATCTAGCCCCAAACTAAGCAAAGCTTGTACTATGGGAACCAGATAACTGATAGAATACTTATATACTTTTTTTTTTGTAAATACCTACATAGAATACTTTATAACACCCAGACACATTATTAGATTAGATTATTTTAGCAGCGCCCTCGCGGCGTTGCCCCCATAGTGATATGTATAATGATGATTACAATGATGAGTAACCTAGAATCTTCCTCAAGAGTTTAGCTAAGGTACTTTTCATCATCATCACCATAAACCATCACTACGGGGGCAACGCCGCTAGTAAAGTTACCACGCATCTGGACTGCGCAGATATCTGTACAGATAACCGCGGATAAAACTGTCGTGTTAATTAATGACACAGTTTTGGACTGGCGCGTGGTACCGGGTACGATTATGAACGGTGATGCGTGCAAAAAACTGTGCTAAAAACTTTGCCAGATCGAACTGTCAGCGTCGCGCATCTACACGTAAGGTTTTTAGCAAAGGTTGGAATGGCGCGTGCTATTTTCCGCGGTCCGATCTCTGCGTGTAAATGCTGCTATTCATTCTTTCATTCATTCATTCTATTTCCAGGTGATGTTATCAGACAAGCAAGCGATAGATCTCTCCTCCCAGGTGTCCCCCCTGTCCCTCCTCGGCGCCTCGGACTCGGAGACGGACTCGGGGGGAGAGGAGCCTGTCCCCCCCGCGCTGCCTCTCACCCTCACCTCGGGGGGACTGCTCATCACGGTGCTGCCGGACTCACACTTCTTATAAACAGAAATATACTTACCTAATCATTAAATTGTAAAATATAAACATACAAATGTAATCATTAAGATAAAGAATGTAAAAAACCCCTCGACACTAAAAACTTCTAATAAACATTATTGACAAGTGTAACTTTTTTGTGTTGAACCTTATTGCAGCATTGAGTGAGCAGGGTTGACACAAGAACCTTGATATATAGTCGTATTGCTCATTATACGGACTAAAAGTGAAGGAAAAAATGTCATTTTTCCTTCAATTTTGACATAAAACGTATCAAAACTAATCAAAATTGAAGGAAAAATGACATTTTTTCCTTCAATTTTAGTCCGTATAATGAGCAATACGACTATAGAAGGTTCTTGGGTTGACTAAAACGTAGTACCTATTAATTTCTCTGTGGGGTTGACAAGATCCAAGTCCAACTTATAAAGATGACTCTGATTAAATGTCGTCGTCCGAATGAGACACGTGAGCCCGTTTAAGTTTGCTTGAAGCAATAAGTTTGCCGGGTCATCTAGTTCATCACACTAAATGCGAAAGTTTGGATGTTTAGATGTAGGTATGTTTGTTCCTCTATAACTCGACAACCACTGAACCGATTTGGCTGAAATTTGAAACATAGATAGATAATGACCGGGAATAGGACATAGGCTACTTTTTATCCCGATGTGGGTCAGGTGATGGTATCAGACAAGCAGGCGTGTGATCTCTCCCAGGTGTCCCCCCTGTCCCTCCTCGGCGCCTCGGACTCGGAGACGGACTCGGGGGGAGAGGAGCCTGTCCCCCCCGCGCTGCCTCTCACCCTCACCTCGGGGGGACTGCTCATCACAGTGCTGCCGGACTCACACTTCTTATAAACATAGACTAATCATTAAATTGTAAAGAATGTAAAAAACCCGACACTAAAAACTTCTAATAAACATTATTGATAAGTGTAACTTTTTTTGTGTTGAACCATTGCAGCATTTAGTGAGCCGGGTTGACACGATCTAAGCGTGTTCTAGACGGTTTGAAACCACAGCTTCTACCAAGGTGATTTTGGCAGAAAAGCAAGCCTTTCTACCAATGGCGTCAACGAAATTTACTGTCTACCAATGGCGTCTTAGATGTCATGCGAAATTTGGCATGATACCACTAACTACACGCTTTAGACCAAGTCCAACTTGGATGACTGATTGGACGCCGTCGTCCGAGTGAGTCACAGTATGCTTGAAGCGATACGAAGTTTGCCGGGTCAGCTATAGTCGAATTGCTCATTGTATGAACTAAAAATACATGAAAAATGACATTTTGATCGTCAATTTTAGTGTGTATAATGAGCAATCCGACTATAGTAGGTAGTAGTATTTATAATGATATCAGACAAGCAGGCGTGTGACCTGTCCTCCCAGGTGTCCCCCCTGTCCTGTTAATAATAATATCGAGAATGGTATATTCATAACTTTATAACTAGCAACATCATTAGTTGTCTATGATTGTCTTGATGTCATATTTGACAGTTTGCTCGTTCTTCTATCTCTCTCTGTTCTGCCGTATGCTGTTGTGTGAGCATGTCTTTTGGCTTTTCCCTTTTCTGTTTTTACGCTGAATCTAATGTATAGGTAGTGTGATTATTATAATCTTCTATCATTGGTGTAATCCTCAAACTATGATGTGTATTCGATGACATATTGTGTGGAATATAGTTCGTTGAATATGATGGCTTTATTATTTCTACGCCTCGACTATCCTGCAATGCTAGGGCGCTACAAGTAACTCTGCAACATGTCCCTCCTCGGCGCCTCGGACTCCGAGACGGACTCGGGGGGAGAGGAGCCTGTCCCCCCCGCGCTGCCTCTCACCCTCACCTCGGGGGGACTGCTCATCACGGTGCTGCCGGACTCACACTTCTTATAAACAGAAATATACTTACCTAATCATTAAATTGTAAAATATAAACATACAAATGTAATCATTAAGATAAAGAATGTAAAAAACCCCTCGACACTAAAAACTTCTAATAAACATTATTGACAAGTGTAACTTTTTTGTGTTGAACCTTATTGCAGCATTGAGTGAGCAGGGTTGACACAAGAACCTTGATATATAGTCGTATTGCTCATTATACGGACTAAAAGTGAAGGAAAAAATGTCATTTTTCCTTCAATTTTGACATAAAACGTATCAAAACTAATCAAAATTGAAGGAAAAATGACATTTTTTCCTTCAATTTTAGTCCGTATAATGAGCAATACGACTATAGAAGGTTCTTGGGTTGACTAAAACGTAGTACCTATTAATTTCTCTGTGGGGTTGACAAGATCCAAGTCCAACTTATAAAGATGACTCTGATTAAATGTCGTCGTCCGAATGAGACACGTGAGCCCGTTTAAGTTTGCTTGAAGCAATAAGTTTGCCGGGTCATCTAGTTCATCACACTAAATGCGAAAGTTTGGATGTTTAGATGTAGGTATGTTTGTTCCTCTATAACTCGACAACCACTGAACCGATTTGGCTGAAATTTGAAACATAGATAGATAATGACCGGGAATAGGACATAGGCTACTTTTTATCCCGATGTGGGTCAGGTGATGGTATCAGACAAGCAGGCGTGTGATCTCTCCCAGGTGTCCCCCCTGTCCCTCCTCGGCGCCTCGGACTCGGAGACGGACTCGGGGGGAGAGGAGCCTGTCCCCCCCGCGCTGCCTCTCACCCTCACCTCGGGGGGACTGCTCATCACAGTGCTGCCGGACTCACACTTCTTATAAACATAGACTAATCATTAAATTGTAAAGAATGTAAAAAACCCGACACTAAAAACTTCTAATAAACATTATTGATAAGTGTAACTTTTTTTGTGTTGAACCATTGCAGCATTTAGTGAGCCGGGTTGACACGATCTAAGCGTGTTCTAGACGGTTTGAAACCACAGCTTCTACCAAGGTGATTTTGGCAGAAAAGCAAGCCTTTCTACCAATGGCGTCAACGAAATTTACTGTCTACCAATGGCGTCTTAGATGTCATGCGAAATTTGGCATGATACCACTAACTACACGCTTTAGACCAAGTCCAACTTGGATGACTGATTGGACGCCGTCGTCCGAGTGAGTCACAGTATGCTTGAAGCGATACGAAGTTTGCCGGGTCAGCTATAGTCGAATTGCTCATTGTATGAACTAAAAATACATGAAAAATGACATTTTGATCGTCAATTTTAGTGTGTATAATGAGCAATCCGACTATAGTAGGTAGTAGTATTTATAATGATATCAGACAAGCAGGCGTGTGACCTGTCCTCCCAGGTGTCCCCCCTGTCCTGTTAATAATAATATCGAGAATGGTATATTCATAACTTTATAACTAGCAACATCATTAGTTGTCTATGATTGTCTTGATGTCATATTTGACAGTTTGCTCGTTCTTCTATCTCTCTCTGTTCTGCCGTATGCTGTTGTGTGAGCATGTCTTTTGGCTTTTCCCTTTTCTGTTTTTACGCTGAATCTAATGTATAGGTAGTGTGATTATTATAATCTTCTATCATTGGTGTAATCCTCAAACTATGATGTGTATTCGATGACATATTGTGTGGAATATAGTTCGTTGAATATGATGGCTTTATTATTTCTACGCCTCGACTATCCTGCAATGCTAGGGCGCTACAAGTAACTCTGCAACAGGTTATGGGCCCAGATCACGCGCCCCACACTGCGGACCCAGAATATCCTGGCTAGAAGTGGATTGCCTCGGAGAACGGCGCGGCGCGGCGGTGAGATTGGATTCGATACGACTCGATCGTGTGAACATAACCTCACTTGCGCACGATCACACGCACGATGGCTGAAGGTGAGGCATCTACGGCGGGCACTGCAGCTGCCATGCCGGGTGCATCATCTGCATACAACATACTTGGAGGATTTGAAAAGTTGGAAGGTGTATCCAATTTTCAGACATGGAAATTTGCTATGAGAAATTTATTGGTGCTTGAGAATCTATGGAGTTCGGTGACCGGTGAGGACACCGATCCAGCGAGGTCACAGCGTGCATTGGCAAGGATTTCACTTTGTGTGAAGCCGACTTTATTTCAGTTGCTCTATGGCATTGAAACTGCAAAAGATGCTTGGCAGAAGCTCTCTACAGTGTATGAAGATAAAGGCTTATTCAGACGGGTGTGTCTGCTACGTCAGCTGCATCGAGTCGAATTTGCGACGTTCGTGAATATGACCGCATACATTGACCACGTGTTTACGTTGGTGCAGCAACTGGCCAATATCGGCAAACTGGTGGAGGATGCCGAGATTGCGGAAATACTACTCAGCGGCCTGCCTCAGGAATTCGACACATTGGTATCGGCTTTGGAGACCGCTTCAATCACTAATGGACTGACTTCAGAGCTTGTACGAGCAAGGCTTCTTCAAGAAGAGTACCGGAAGAACAATACAGAAAATTCTACAGGGAGCGGCTTGAACACTAATGCTTTTGCAGCTAACAGTAAACCCAGAAAGGCGATTGTGTGTCACTATTGTAAGAAACCGGGCCACATTAAGTCAAAATGTTTTAAGTTGAAACGGCAAAGAAGACCGGAGAATGCTAAGCAAGAGCAAACTATGGCAGCCTCAACGTATTATGCGTCAGCTGAAACAGACTTTATTATTGATAGTGGCTCGACATCACACATGTGTAATTCTGAACGCTTGTTTGTAAATTTAAAGAATAACAATGCTAAGATTAGCTGTGCTGACAGAAGAGCAAAATTGGAGAGTTCTGGAATTGGTTCTGTTCAAGTAAGGTTTAATGGTACTAGAAAGATTTTGAATGATGTGATGTATATTCCGCAATTATCAGAGAATTTGCTGTCGGTGAGTAAGTTATGTGAGAGAGGTTTGGTTGTTGTTTTTAAAACGGATGGTTGTTTCATTTATGATGATTGTCAGGTGAATGGTCAGTGCATTGTGTCTGCTAAGTTGAACAAGGGAGTGTACAGACTGAAAGGTATTTGCAATAAGGAGCAGTCGATGGCTACCCTACATGAAGTGCAGGGATCACAGACTGCACAGTTAGCTGTATCAAAATTGAGTGCTGAATTATGGCATAGGCGGTTGGGACATCTTGGTATAAAAGGGATGAATGCTTTAAAAAACAATATTGCACGTAATGTTTGTTTTCAGGCTGATAAAGATCTACAGCAGTGCTCGGCTTGCTTTGAGGGGAAGCCTGTGGCCAAGGCTTATCCCACGGGTCAGGCTCGACGTGCTGGTCAGCTACTTGAGCTCATCCATTCAGATGTCCTTGGTCCGATGAGTGATGACAGCTGGGGAGGTGCAAAATACCTATTGACCTTCACTGATGACTTTTCGAGGAAATCATTTGGATATCTTATGAAAAAGAAGTCTGAGGTATTATCCTGTTTTATTATCTTTAAGTCCTTGGTGGAAAAGCAGACTGGTTTGCAGATAAAGTGCCTGCGTTCTGACAATGGTGGTGAGTATTGTAGTAGAGACTTCATTACTTATCTGCAGAAGGAAGGTATACATCACCAATTAACAGTACCATACTGTGCTCCACAAAATGGCGTGGCGGAGCGCCTAAATCGGATCCTGATGGAGAAGGCAAGATGTATGCTTTTACAGGCGGGTCTCTGCAAGAAATTTTGGGGCGAGTCAATTATGACTGCGATTTATTTAAAGAATCGTAGCCCCACTGCTGCTTTAGAAGGACTGGTGCCCGAGGAGATGTGGTCTGGTCACAAAGTGAACCTGGATCATCTTCGTGTTTTTGGCTGTGTGGCTTATTCCCTGGTGCCCGAGCCGACTCGTACGAGTAAGTTAAACGCTAGGGCAAAGATGTGCATTTTCGTTGGTTATTCAGAAAGCACTAAAGGATACCGACTTGTTGAACCATCCAATCCAAAAAGGGTAATTTTTTCTAGGAATGTCAATTTTATGGAATATAAGTTTTATAAAGATTTTAAATGTACTGACATGAATGATAATAATAATATAAATATCAATGAGGAATTAATTGTATGTAGTGAATACAATAATGAATTGAATTCTGAAAATTTAGTTTCTAAATGTTCTAGTCAAGAGAGCGCTCAAGTTGAAACAAATTGCAATAATGAATCTAATTGTGAAAATAATAATTCAATGAATGAAATAAATCATACTTATGATTTTTCGTATGAATTCTCAGATGCGGAATCTGGCAGCTCGCCAGATGGAGAACTCTCTGTAGAGGAGCTGCAGTCTTCTGGAGAGGAGTTGGTACGCGTGGATGGCGCGACTAGTACGGAGGTAGACCCTGTGACTGTCGCCGGCCGGTCCTTGCGTAATAATCGTGGTAAACCCCCTATCAGGTATGGCGATTATGAAATGAGTATGTTTGCCAACTCAATATTGTTTGATGAACCGCAATCTTATGAACAGGCTATTTCATCTTCTAACAGTGATGAATGGATGATTGCTATGAAGGCAGAGTATGAGTCATTACTGAAAAACAATGTGTGGAAGTTAGTTGGAAGGCCTGAGAATTCCAATGTTGTAAAATGTAAATGGGTGTACAAGGTGAAACATGATACATCAGGAAACTTTGATAAATTTAAAGCTCGCTTAGTTGCTCGCGGCTTTAGTCAGAAAGCTGGAATAGATTTTTCTGATACGTTTTCTCCTGTTGTACGTCATTCGACGATGCGTATTTTGTTTTCCCTTGCACATCAATATGATATGTCGATTGAACATATAGATGTAAATACGGCATTTTTGCATGGAGACTTGAATGAAAAGATTTTCATGGAGCAACCTCCAGGTTTTGTTTCTGATGAAAGTAAGGTGTGTCTCTTATCTAAATGTATATATGGTTTAAAACAAGCCAGTCGTATGTGGAACTTGAAAGTGCACAAATTGTTAACTGAAAATGGATACATACAAAATAAGTGTGAGCCATGTGTATATGTGAATAGAACTGATAAGGATCTCACCATTATTGCTTTGTATGTTGATGATTTTTATATTTTAAGTACTTGTGATACTAAAAACTTATGTAAATTGTTAGAAAGTAATTTTTCAGTAAAGCATCTAGGTCCACTGAAATCTTGTTTAGGTATGCGACTTTATAGAGATAAGAATGTTTTAAAATTGGACCAATCTGAATATGTAAAAAGATTACTAATAAGATTTAATATGCTTGAATGTAAAACTGTTTCCACACCTATGGTAGCAAATCAAAAATTGTTAAAATCAGAAACAGAACCATTAGATGATAACATTTATCAATATAGACAGTTGGTCGGATGTTTAATGTACCTATCAGTATGTACAAGGCCTGACATAACATTCAGTTGCAGTCAGCTTAGTCAATTTTTATCTAGTTTTGATAATAGTCATTGGGTTGCTGCCAAACGTGTCCTACGCTATTTGGCAGGAACTATTAATCACGGTCTTTGTTTTTACAAAAATGATAGCTTAAAATTAAATATAGAAGCTTATACTGATGCTGACTGGGGAAATGATATGTCGGACAGAAAATCTTACACAGGTTTTGTTGTAAAGTTGGGCAGGGATGTCATTAGCTGGGAGTCTAGAAAACAGCGTTGTATAGCCTTGTCCAGCACTGAGGCAGAATATGTTGCCATATGTGATGTAGCGAAAGAATTGTGTTTTATTAGGAATTTCATATATGAAATTGTTGGTAAACATGTTAGTATTATTATCTTTAATGATAATCAAAGCGCTCAGAAATTGTTATTGGCTAAAGAGTATTCTCACAGACGAACAAAACATATAGATCTTAGATATCATTTTGTTAAAGACCTAATACAAAAATATGATGTTAGTGTAAGATATATCC
Source organism: Camptogramma bilineatum (assembly GCA_958496255.1). Classification (NCBI taxonomy): domain Eukaryota; kingdom Metazoa; phylum Arthropoda; class Insecta; order Lepidoptera; family Geometridae; genus Camptogramma; species Camptogramma bilineatum. The sequence goes on from OY292478.1 coordinate 1,323,122, forward strand.
CTACAAGTAATATGACAGCTGATATATTCACAAAAGCACTTTGTTCTGTAAAGCATGTTAAGTTTGTGAATGATTTAAATTTAAGTTGATAAATTGTTGTCTAACATAATTATAATGTTTTATCATTTGACATTTAAGGTAATCATGTTGATGTGATTGTGCATTATGTAGTCAAATGGAGGGAGAGCATGTAGAGTCAAATTGATAAAGCATGTAGAGTCAAATTGATAAAGCATGTAGAGTTTTGATTTTTTGTCTTGTATAGAGTCTTTGATAGAGCAACGGTAGAGTCACAAAAATTGTTAACACTTTGGAAAGATGTTGTAAAGTATAATGTTAAGAATAAGGGGAAGTGTTAATAATAATATCGAGAATGGTATATTCATAACTTTATAACTAGCAACATCATTAGTTGTCTATGATTGTCTTGATGTCATATTTGACAGTTTGCTCGTTCTTCTATCTCTCTCTGTTCTGCCGTATGCTGTTGTGTGAGCATGTCTTTTGGCTTTTCCCTTTTCTGTTTTTACGCTGAATCTAATGTATAGTGTGATTATTATAATCTTCTATCATTGGTGTAATCCTCAAACTATGATGTGTATTCGATGACATATTGTGTGGAATATAGTTCGTTGAATATGATGGCTTTATTATTTCTACGCCTCGACTATCCTGCAATGCTAGGGCGCTACAAGTAACTCTGCAACATGTCCCTCCTCGGCGCCTCGGACTCCGAGACGGACTCGGGGGGAGAGGAGCCTGTCCCCCCCGCGCTGCCTCTCACCCTCACCTCGGGGGGACTGCTCATCACGGTGCTGCCGGACTCACACTTCTTATAAACAGAAATATACTTACCTAATCATTAAATTGTAAAATATAAACATACAAATGTAATCATTAAGATAAAGAATGTAAAAAACCCCTCGACACTAAAAACTTCTAATAAACATTATTGACAAGTGTAACTTTTTTGTGTTGAACCTTATTGCAGCATTGAGTGAGCAGGGTTGACACAAGAACCTTGATATATAGTCGTATTGCTCATTATACGGACTAAAAGTGAAGGAAAAAATGTCATTTTTCCTTCAATTTTGACATAAAACGTATCAAAACTAATCAAAATTGAAGGAAAAATGACATTTTTTCCTTCAATTTTAGTCCGTATAATGAGCAATACGACTATAGAAGGTTCTTGGGTTGACTAAAACGTAGTACCTATTAATTTCTCTGTGGGGTTGACAAGATCCAAGTCCAACTTATAAAGATGACTCTGATTAAATGTCGTCGTCCGAATGAGACACGTGAGCCCGTTTAAGTTTGCTTGAAGCAATAAGTTTGCCGGGTCATCTAGTTCATCACACTAAATGCGAAAGTTTGGATGTTTAGATGTAGGTATGTTTGTTCCTCTATAACTCGACAACCACTGAACCGATTTGGCTGAAATTTGAAACATAGATAGATAATGACCGGGAATAGGACATAGGCTACTTTTTATCCCGATGTGGGTCAGGTGATGGTATCAGACAAGCAGGCGTGTGATCTCTCCCAGGTGTCCCCCCTGTCCCTCCTCGGCGCCTCGGACTCGGAGACGGACTCGGGGGGAGAGGAGCCTGTCCCCCCCGCGCTGCCTCTCACCCTCACCTCGGGGGGACTGCTCATCACAGTGCTGCCGGACTCACACTTCTTATAAACATAGACTAATCATTAAATTGTAAAGAATGTAAAAAACCCGACACTAAAAACTTCTAATAAACATTATTGATAAGTGTAACTTTTTTTGTGTTGAACCATTGCAGCATTTAGTGAGCCGGGTTGACACGATCTAAGCGTGTTCTAGACGGTTTGAAACCACAGCTTCTACCAAGGTGATTTTGGCAGAAAAGCAAGCCTTTCTACCAATGGCGTCAACGAAATTTACTGTCTACCAATGGCGTCTTAGATGTCATGCGAAATTTGGCATGATACCACTAACTACACGCTTTAGACCAAGTCCAACTTGGATGACTGATTGGACGCCGTCGTCCGAGTGAGTCACAGTATGCTTGAAGCGATACGAAGTTTGCCGGGTCAGCTATAGTCGAATTGCTCATTGTATGAACTAAAAATACATGAAAAATGACATTTTGATCGTCAATTTTAGTGTGTATAATGAGCAATCCGACTATAGTAGGTAGTAGTATTTATAATGATATCAGACAAGCAGGCGTGTGACCTGTCCTCCCAGGTGTCCCCCCTGTCCTGTTAATAATAATATCGAGAATGGTATATTCATAACTTTATAACTAGCAACATCATTAGTTGTCTATGATTGTCTTGATGTCATATTTGACAGTTTGCTCGTTCTTCTATCTCTCTCTGTTCTGCCGTATGCTGTTGTGTGAGCATGTCTTTTGGCTTTTCCCTTTTCTGTTTTTACGCTGAATCTAATGTATAGGTAGTGTGATTATTATAATCTTCTATCATTGGTGTAATCCTCAAACTATGATGTGTATTCGATGACATATTGTGTGGAATATAGTTCGTTGAATATGATGGCTTTATTATTTCTACGCCTCGACTATCCTGCAATGCTAGGGCGCTACAAGTAACTCTGCAACAGGTTATGGGCCCAGATCACGCGCCCCACACTGCGGACCCAGAATATCCTGGCTAGAAGTGGATTGCCTCGGAGAACGGCGCGGCGCGGCGGTGAGATTGGATTCGATACGACTCGATCGTGTGAACATAACCTCACTTGCGCACGATCACACGCACGATGGCTGAAGGTGAGGCATCTACGGCGGGCACTGCAGCTGCCATGCCGGGTGCATCATCTGCATACAACATACTTGGAGGATTTGAAAAGTTGGAAGGTGTATCCAATTTTCAGACATGGAAATTTGCTATGAGAAATTTATTGGTGCTTGAGAATCTATGGAGTTCGGTGACCGGTGAGGACACCGATCCAGCGAGGTCACAGCGTGCATTGGCAAGGATTTCACTTTGTGTGAAGCCGACTTTATTTCAGTTGCTCTATGGCATTGAAACTGCAAAAGATGCTTGGCAGAAGCTCTCTACAGTGTATGAAGATAAAGGCTTATTCAGACGGGTGTGTCTGCTACGTCAGCTGCATCGAGTCGAATTTGCGACGTTCGTGAATATGACCGCATACATTGACCACGTGTTTACGTTGGTGCAGCAACTGGCCAATATCGGCAAACTGGTGGAGGATGCCGAGATTGCGGAAATACTACTCAGCGGCCTGCCTCAGGAATTCGACACATTGGTATCGGCTTTGGAGACCGCTTCAATCACTAATGGACTGACTTCAGAGCTTGTACGAGCAAGGCTTCTTCAAGAAGAGTACCGGAAGAACAATACAGAAAATTCTACAGGGAGCGGCTTGAACACTAATGCTTTTGCAGCTAACAGTAAACCCAGAAAGGCGATTGTGTGTCACTATTGTAAGAAACCGGGCCACATTAAGTCAAAATGTTTTAAGTTGAAACGGCAAAGAAGACCGGAGAATGCTAAGCAAGAGCAAACTATGGCAGCCTCAACGTATTATGCGTCAGCTGAAACAGACTTTATTATTGATAGTGGCTCGACATCACACATGTGTAATTCTGAACGCTTGTTTGTAAATTTAAAGAATAACAATGCTAAGATTAGCTGTGCTGACAGAAGAGCAAAATTGGAGAGTTCTGGAATTGGTTCTGTTCAAGTAAGGTTTAATGGTACTAGAAAGATTTTGAATGATGTGATGTATATTCCGCAATTATCAGAGAATTTGCTGTCGGTGAGTAAGTTATGTGAGAGAGGTTTGGTTGTTGTTTTTAAAACGGATGGTTGTTTCATTTATGATGATTGTCAGGTGAATGGTCAGTGCATTGTGTCTGCTAAGTTGAACAAGGGAGTGTACAGACTGAAAGGTATTTGCAATAAGGAGCAGTCGATGGCTACCCTACATGAAGTGCAGGGATCACAGACTGCACAGTTAGCTGTATCAAAATTGAGTGCTGAATTATGGCATAGGCGGTTGGGACATCTTGGTATAAAAGGGATGAATGCTTTAAAAAACAATATTGCACGTAATGTTTGTTTTCAGGCTGATAAAGATCTACAGCAGTGCTCGGCTTGCTTTGAGGGGAAGCCTGTGGCCAAGGCTTATCCCACGGGTCAGGCTCGACGTGCTGGTCAGCTACTTGAGCTCATCCATTCAGATGTCCTTGGTCCGATGAGTGATGACAGCTGGGGAGGTGCAAAATACCTATTGACCTTCACTGATGACTTTTCGAGGAAATCATTTGGATATCTTATGAAAAAGAAGTCTGAGGTATTATCCTGTTTTATTATCTTTAAGTCCTTGGTGGAAAAGCAGACTGGTTTGCAGATAAAGTGCCTGCGTTCTGACAATGGTGGTGAGTATTGTAGTAGAGACTTCATTACTTATCTGCAGAAGGAAGGTATACATCACCAATTAACAGTACCATACTGTGCTCCACAAAATGGCGTGGCGGAGCGCCTAAATCGGATCCTGATGGAGAAGGCAAGATGTATGCTTTTACAGGCGGGTCTCTGCAAGAAATTTTGGGGCGAGTCAATTATGACTGCGATTTATTTAAAGAATCGTAGCCCCACTGCTGCTTTAGAAGGACTGGTGCCCGAGGAGATGTGGTCTGGTCACAAAGTGAACCTGGATCATCTTCGTGTTTTTGGCTGTGTGGCTTATTCCCTGGTGCCCGAGCCGACTCGTACGAGTAAGTTAAACGCTAGGGCAAAGATGTGCATTTTCGTTGGTTATTCAGAAAGCACTAAAGGATACCGACTTGTTGAACCATCCAATCCAAAAAGGGTAATTTTTTCTAGGAATGTCAATTTTATGGAATATAAGTTTTATAAAGATTTTAAATGTACTGACATGAATGATAATAATAATATAAATATCAATGAGGAATTAATTGTATGTAGTGAATACAATAATGAATTGAATTCTGAAAATTTAGTTTCTAAATGTTCTAGTCAAGAGAGCGCTCAAGTTGAAACAAATTGCAATAATGAATCTAATTGTGAAAATAATAATTCAATGAATGAAATAAATCATACTTATGATTTTTCGTATGAATTCTCAGATGCGGAATCTGGCAGCTCGCCAGATGGAGAACTCTCTGTAGAGGAGCTGCAGTCTTCTGGAGAGGAGTTGGTACGCGTGGATGGCGCGACTAGTACGGAGGTAGACCCTGTGACTGTCGCCGGCCGGTCCTTGCGTAATAATCGTGGTAAACCCCCTATCAGGTATGGCGATTATGAAATGAGTATGTTTGCCAACTCAATATTGTTTGATGAACCGCAATCTTATGAACAGGCTATTTCATCTTCTAACAGTGATGAATGGATGATTGCTATGAAGGCAGAGTATGAGTCATTACTGAAAAACAATGTGTGGAAGTTAGTTGGAAGGCCTGAGAATTCCAATGTTGTAAAATGTAAATGGGTGTACAAGGTGAAACATGATACATCAGGAAACTTTGATAAATTTAAAGCTCGCTTAGTTGCTCGCGGCTTTAGTCAGAAAGCTGGAATAGATTTTTCTGATACGTTTTCTCCTGTTGTACGTCATTCGACGATGCGTATTTTGTTTTCCCTTGCACATCAATATGATATGTCGATTGAACATATAGATGTAAATACGGCATTTTTGCATGGAGACTTGAATGAAAAGATTTTCATGGAGCAACCTCCAGGTTTTGTTTCTGATGAAAGTAAGGTGTGTCTCTTATCTAAATGTATATATGGTTTAAAACAAGCCAGTCGTATGTGGAACTTGAAAGTGCACAAATTGTTAACTGAAAATGGATACATACAAAATAAGTGTGAGCCATGTGTATATGTGAATAGAACTGATAAGGATCTCACCATTATTGCTTTGTATGTTGATGATTTTTATATTTTAAGTACTTGTGATACTAAAAACTTATGTAAATTGTTAGAAAGTAATTTTTCAGTAAAGCATCTAGGTCCACTGAAATCTTGTTTAGGTATGCGACTTTATAGAGATAAGAATGTTTTAAAATTGGACCAATCTGAATATGTAAAAAGATTACTAATAAGATTTAATATGCTTGAATGTAAAACTGTTTCCACACCTATGGTAGCAAATCAAAAATTGTTAAAATCAGAAACAGAACCATTAGATGATAACATTTATCAATATAGACAGTTGGTCGGATGTTTAATGTACCTATCAGTATGTACAAGGCCTGACATAACATTCAGTTGCAGTCAGCTTAGTCAATTTTTATCTAGTTTTGATAATAGTCATTGGGTTGCTGCCAAACGTGTCCTACGCTATTTGGCAGGAACTATTAATCACGGTCTTTGTTTTTACAAAAATGATAGCTTAAAATTAAATATAGAAGCTTATACTGATGCTGACTGGGGAAATGATATGTCGGACAGAAAATCTTACACAGGTTTTGTTGTAAAGTTGGGCAGGGATGTCATTAGCTGGGAGTCTAGAAAACAGCGTTGTATAGCCTTGTCCAGCACTGAGGCAGAATATGTTGCCATATGTGATGTAGCGAAAGAATTGTGTTTTATTAGGAATTTCATATATGAAATTGTTGGTAAACATGTTAGTATTATTATCTTTAATGATAATCAAAGCGCTCAGAAATTGTTATTGGCTAAAGAGTATTCTCACAGACGAACAAAACATATAGATCTTAGATATCATTTTGTTAAAGACCTAATACAAAAATATGATGTTAGTGTAAGATATATCCCTACAAGTAATATGACAGCTGATATATTCACAAAAGCACTTTGTTCTGTAAAGCATGTTAAGTTTGTGAATGATTTAAATTTAAGTTGATAAATTGTTGTCTAACATAATTATAATGTTTTATCATTTGACATTTAAGGTAATCATGTTGATGTGATTGTGCATTATGTAGTCAAATGGAGGGAGAGCATGTAGAGTCAAATTGATAAAGCATGTAGAGTCAAATTGATAAAGCATGTAGAGTTTTGATTTTTTGTCTTGTATAGAGTCTTTGATAGAGCAACGGTAGAGTCACAAAAATTGTTAACACTTTGGAAAGATGTTGTAAAGTATAATGTTAAGAATAAGGGGAAGTGTTAATAATAATATCGAGAATGGTATATTCATAACTTTATAACTAGCAACATCATTAGTTGTCTATGATTGTCTTGATGTCATATTTGACAGTTTGCTCGTTCTTCTATCTCTCTCTGTTCTGCCGTATGCTGTTGTGTGAGCATGTCTTTTGGCTTTTCCCTTTTCTGTTTTTACGCTGAATCTAATGTATAGTGTGATTATTATAATCTTCTATCATTGGTGTAATCCTCAAACTATGATGTGTATTCGATGACATATTGTGTGGAATATAGTTCGTTGAATATGATGGCTTTATTATTTCTACGCCTCGACTATCCTGCAATGCTAGGGCGCTACAAGTAACTCTGCAACATGTCCCTCCTCGGCGCCTCGGACTCCGAGACGGACTCGGGGGGAGAGGAGCCTGTCCCCCCCGCGCTGCCTCTCACCCTCACCTCGGGGGGACTGCTCATCACGGTGCTGCCGGACTCACACTTCTTATAAACAGAAATATACTTACCTAATCATTAAATTGTAAAATATAAACATACAAATGTAATCATTAAGATAAAGAATGTAAAAAACCCCTCGACACTAAAAACTTCTAATAAACATTATTGACAAGTGTAACTTTTTTGTGTTGAACCTTATTGCAGCATTGAGTGAGCAGGGTTGACACAAGAACCTTGATATATAGTCGTATTGCTCATTATACGGACTAAAAGTGAAGGAAAAAATGTCATTTTTCCTTCAATTTTGACATAAAACGTATCAAAACTAATCAAAATTGAAGGAAAAATGACATTTTTTCCTTCAATTTTAGTCCGTATAATGAGCAATACGACTATAGAAGGTTCTTGGGTTGACTAAAACGTAGTACCTATTAATTTCTCTGTGGGGTTGACAAGATCCAAGTCCAACTTATAAAGATGACTCTGATTAAATGTCGTCGTCCGAATGAGACACGTGAGCCCGTTTAAGTTTGCTTGAAGCAATAAGTTTGCCGGGTCATCTAGTTCATCACACTAAATGCGAAAGTTTGGATGTTTAGATGTAGGTATGTTTGTTCCTCTATAACTCGACAACCACTGAACCGATTTGGCTGAAATTTGAAACATAGATAGATAATGACCGGGAATAGGACATAGGCTACTTTTTATCCCGATGTGGGTCAGGTGATGGTATCAGACAAGCAGGCGTGTGATCTCTCCCAGGTGTCCCCCCTGTCCCTCCTCGGCGCCTCGGACTCGGAGACGGACTCGGGGGGAGAGGAGCCTGTCCCCCCCGCGCTGCCTCTCACCCTCACCTCGGGGGGACTGCTCATCACAGTGCTGCCGGACTCACACTTCTTATAAACATAGACTAATCATTAAATTGTAAAGAATGTAAAAAACCCGACACTAAAAACTTCTAATAAACATTATTGATAAGTGTAACTTTTTTTGTGTTGAACCATTGCAGCATTTAGTGAGCCGGGTTGACACGATCTAAGCGTGTTCTAGACGGTTTGAAACCACAGCTTCTACCAAGGTGATTTTGGCAGAAAAGCAAGCCTTTCTACCAATGGCGTCAACGAAATTTACTGTCTACCAATGGCGTCTTAGATGTCATGCGAAATTTGGCATGATACCACTAACTACACGCTTTAGACCAAGTCCAACTTGGATGACTGATTGGACGCCGTCGTCCGAGTGAGTCACAGTATGCTTGAAGCGATACGAAGTTTGCCGGGTCAGCTATAGTCGAATTGCTCATTGTATGAACTAAAAATACATGAAAAATGACATTTTGATCGTCAATTTTAGTGTGTATAATGAGCAATCCGACTATAGTAGGTAGTAGTATTTATAATGATATCAGACAAGCAGGCGTGTGACCTGTCCTCCCAGGTGTCCCCCCTGTCCTGTTAATAATAATATCGAGAATGGTATATTCATAACTTTATAACTAGCAACATCATTAGTTGTCTATGATTGTCTTGATGTCATATTTGACAGTTTGCTCGTTCTTCTATCTCTCTCTGTTCTGCCGTATGCTGTTGTGTGAGCATGTCTTTTGGCTTTTCCCTTTTCTGTTTTTACGCTGAATCTAATGTATAGGTAGTGTGATTATTATAATCTTCTATCATTGGTGTAATCCTCAAACTATGATGTGTATTCGATGACATATTGTGTGGAATATAGTTCGTTGAATATGATGGCTTTATTATTTCTACGCCTCGACTATCCTGCAATGCTAGGGCGCTACAAGTAACTCTGCAACAGGTTATGGGCCCAGATCACGCGCCCCACACTGCGGACCCAGAATATCCTGGCTAGAAGTGGATTGCCTCGGAGAACGGCGCGGCGCGGCGGTGAGATTGGATTCGATACGACTCGATCGTGTGAACATAACCTCACTTGCGCACGATCACACGCACGATGGCTGAAGGTGAGGCATCTACGGCGGGCACTGCAGCTGCCATGCCGGGTGCATCATCTGCATACAACATACTTGGAGGATTTGAAAAGTTGGAAGGTGTATCCAATTTTCAGACATGGAAATTTGCTATGAGAAATTTATTGGTGCTTGAGAATCTATGGAGTTCGGTGACCGGTGAGGACACCGATCCAGCGAGGTCACAGCGTGCATTGGCAAGGATTTCACTTTGTGTGAAGCCGACTTTATTTCAGTTGCTCTATGGCATTGAAACTGCAAAAGATGCTTGGCAGAAGCTCTCTACAGTGTATGAAGATAAAGGCTTATTCAGACGGGTGTGTCTGCTACGTCAGCTGCATCGAGTCGAATTTGCGACGTTCGTGAATATGACCGCATACATTGACCACGTGTTTACGTTGGTGCAGCAACTGGCCAATATCGGCAAACTGGTGGAGGATGCCGAGATTGCGGAAATACTACTCAGCGGCCTGCCTCAGGAATTCGACACATTGGTATCGGCTTTGGAGACCGCTTCAATCACTAATGGACTGACTTCAGAGCTTGTACGAGCAAGGCTTCTTCAAGAAGAGTACCGGAAGAACAATACAGAAAATTCTACAGGGAGCGGCTTGAACACTAATGCTTTTGCAGCTAACAGTAAACCCAGAAAGGCGATTGTGTGTCACTATTGTAAGAAACCGGGCCACATTAAGTCAAAATGTTTTAAGTTGAAACGGCAAAGAAGACCGGAGAATGCTAAGCAAGAGCAAACTATGGCAGCCTCAACGTATTATGCGTCAGCTGAAACAGACTTTATTATTGATAGTGGCTCGACATCACACATGTGTAATTCTGAACGCTTGTTTGTAAATTTAAAGAATAACAATGCTAAGATTAGCTGTGCTGACAGAAGAGCAAAATTGGAGAGTTCTGGAATTGGTTCTGTTCAAGTAAGGTTTAATGGTACTAGAAAGATTTTGAATGATGTGATGTATATTCCGCAATTATCAGAGAATTTGCTGTCGGTGAGTAAGTTATGTGAGAGAGGTTTGGTTGTTGTTTTTAAAACGGATGGTTGTTTCATTTATGATGATTGTCAGGTGAATGGTCAGTGCATTGTGTCTGCTAAGTTGAACAAGGGAGTGTACAGACTGAAAGGTATTTGCAATAAGGAGCAGTCGATGGCTACCCTACATGAAGTGCAGGGATCACAGACTGCACAGTTAGCTGTATCAAAATTGAGTGCTGAATTATGGCATAGGCGGTTGGGACATCTTGGTATAAAAGGGATGAATGCTTTAAAAAACAATATTGCACGTAATGTTTGTTTTCAGGCTGATAAAGATCTACAGCAGTGCTCGGCTTGCTTTGAGGGGAAGCCTGTGGCCAAGGCTTATCCCACGGGTCAGGCTCGACGTGCTGGTCAGCTACTTGAGCTCATCCATTCAGATGTCCTTGGTCCGATGAGTGATGACAGCTGGGGAGGTGCAAAATACCTATTGACCTTCACTGATGACTTTTCGAGGAAATCATTTGGATATCTTATGAAAAAGAAGTCTGAGGTATTATCCTGTTTTATTATCTTTAAGTCCTTGGTGGAAAAGCAGACTGGTTTGCAGATAAAGTGCCTGCGTTCTGACAATGGTGGTGAGTATTGTAGTAGAGACTTCATTACTTATCTGCAGAAGGAAGGTATACATCACCAATTAACAGTACCATACTGTGCTCCACAAAATGGCGTGGCGGAGCGCCTAAATCGGATCCTGATGGAGAAGGCAAGATGTATGCTTTTACAGGCGGGTCTCTGCAAGAAATTTTGGGGCGAGTCAATTATGACTGCGATTTATTTAAAGAATCGTAGCCCCACTGCTGCTTTAGAAGGACTGGTGCCCGAGGAGATGTGGTCTGGTCACAAAGTGAACCTGGATCATCTTCGTGTTTTTGGCTGTGTGGCTTATTCCCTGGTGCCCGAGCCGACTCGTACGAGTAAGTTAAACGCTAGGGCAAAGATGTGCATTTTCGTTGGTTATTCAGAAAGCACTAAAGGATACCGACTTGTTGAACCATCCAATCCAAAAAGGGTAATTTTTTCTAGGAATGTCAATTTTATGGAATATAAGTTTTATAAAGATTTTAAATGTACTGACATGAATGATAATAATAATATAAATATCAATGAGGAATTAATTGTATGTAGTGAATACAATAATGAATTGAATTCTGAAAATTTAGTTTCTAAATGTTCTAGTCAAGAGAGCGCTCAAGTTGAAACAAATTGCAATAATGAATCTAATTGTGAAAATAATAATTCAATGAATGAAATAAATCATACTTATGATTTTTCGTATGAATTCTCAGATGCGGAATCTGGCAGCTCGCCAGATGGAGAACTCTCTGTAGAGGAGCTGCAGTCTTCTGGAGAGGAGTTGGTACGCGTGGATGGCGCGACTAGTACGGAGGTAGACCCTGTGACTGTCGCCGGCCGGTCCTTGCGTAATAATCGTGGTAAACCCCCTATCAGGTATGGCGATTATGAAATGAGTATGTTTGCCAACTCAATATTGTTTGATGAACCGCAATCTTATGAACAGGCTATTTCATCTTCTAACAGTGATGAATGGATGATTGCTATGAAGGCAGAGTATGAGTCATTACTGAAAAACAATGTGTGGAAGTTAGTTGGAAGGCCTGAGAATTCCAATGTTGTAAAATGTAAATGGGTGTACAAGGTGAAACATGATACATCAGGAAACTTTGATAAATTTAAAGCTCGCTTAGTTGCTCGCGGCTTTAGTCAGAAAGCTGGAATAGATTTTTCTGATACGTTTTCTCCTGTTGTACGTCATTCGACGATGCGTATTTTGTTTTCCCTTGCACATCAATATGATATGTCGATTGAACATATAGATGTAAATACGGCATTTTTGCATGGAGACTTGAATGAAAAGATTTTCATGGAGCAACCTCCAGGTTTTGTTTCTGATGAAAGTAAGGTGTGTCTCTTATCTAAATGTATATATGGTTTAAAACAAGCCAGTCGTATGTGGAACTTGAAAGTGCACAAATTGTTAACTGAAAATGGATACATACAAAATAAGTGTGAGCCATGTGTATATGTGAATAGAACTGATAAGGATCTCACCATTATTGCTTTGTATGTTGATGATTTTTATATTTTAAGTACTTGTGATACTAAAAACTTATGTAAATTGTTAGAAAGTAATTTTTCAGTAAAGCATCTAGGTCCACTGAAATCTTGTTTAGGTATGCGACTTTATAGAGATAAGAATGTTTTAAAATTGGACCAATCTGAATATGTAAAAAGATTACTAATAAGATTTAATATGCTTGAATGTAAAACTGTTTCCACACCTATGGTAGCAAATCAAAAATTGTTAAAATCAGAAACAGAACCATTAGATGATAACATTTATCAATATAGACAGTTGGTCGGATGTTTAATGTACCTATCAGTATGTACAAGGCCTGACATAACATTCAGTTGCAGTCAGCTTAGTCAATTTTTATCTAGTTTTGATAATAGTCATTGGGTTGCTGCCAAACGTGTCCTACGCTATTTGGCAGGAACTATTAATCACGGTCTTTGTTTTTACAAAAATGATAGCTTAAAATTAAATATAGAAGCTTATACTGATGCTGACTGGGGAAATGATATGTCGGACAGAAAATCTTACACAGGTTTTGTTGTAAAGTTGGGCAGGGATGTCATTAGCTGGGAGTCTAGAAAACAGCGTTGTATAGCCTTGTCCAGCACTGAGGCAGAATATGTTGCCATATGTGATGTAGCGAAAGAATTGTGTTTTATTAGGAATTTCATATATGAAATTGTTGGTAAACATGTTAGTATTATTATCTTTAATGATAATCAAAGCGCTCAGAAATTGTTATTGGCTAAAGAGTATTCTCACAGACGAACAAAACATATAGATCTTAGATATCATTTTGTTAAAGACCTAATACAAAAATATGATGTTAGTGTAAGATATATCCCTACAAGTAATATGACAGCTGATATATTCACAAAAGCACTTTGTTCTGTAAAGCATGTTAAGTTTGTGAATGATTTAAATTTAAGTTGATAAATTGTTGTCTAACATAATTATAATGTTTTATCATTTGACATTTAAGGTAATCATGTTGATGTGATTGTGCATTATGTAGTCAAATGGAGGGAGAGCATGTAGAGTCAAATTGATAAAGCATGTAGAGTCAAATTGATAAAGCATGTAGAGTTTTGATTTTTTGTCTTGTATAGAGTCTTTGATAGAGCAACGGTAGAGTCACAAAAATTGTTAACACTTTGGAAAGATGTTGTAAAGTATAATGTTAAGAATAAGGGGAAGTGTTAATAATAATATCGAGAATGGTATATTCATAACTTTATAACTAGCAACATCATTAGTTGTCTATGATTGTCTTGATGTCATATTTGACAGTTTGCTCGTTCTTCTATCTCTCTCTGTTCTGCCGTATGCTGTTGTGTGAGCATGTCTTTTGGCTTTTCCCTTTTCTGTTTTTACGCTGAATCTAATGTATAGTGTGATTATTATAATCTTCTATCATTGGTGTAATCCTCAAACTATGATGTGTATTCGATGACATATTGTGTGGAATATAGTTCGTTGAATATGATGGCTTTATTATTTCTACGCCTCGACTATCCTGCAATGCTAGGGCGCTACAAGTAACTCTGCAACATGTCCCTCCTCGGCGCCTCGGACTCCGAGACGGACTCGGGGGGAGAGGAGCCTGTCCCCCCCGCGCTGCCTCTCACCCTCACCTCGGGGGGACTGCTCATCACGGTGCTGCCGGACTCACACTTCTTATAAACAGAAATATACTTACCTAATCATTAAATTGTAAAATATAAACATACAAATGTAATCATTAAGATAAAGAATGTAAAAAACCCCTCGACACTAAAAACTTCTAATAAACATTATTGACAAGTGTAACTTTTTTGTGTTGAACCTTATTGCAGCATTGAGTGAGCAGGGTTGACACAAGAACCTTGATATATAGTCGTATTGCTCATTATACGGACTAAAAGTGAAGGAAAAAATGTCATTTTTCCTTCAATTTTGACATAAAACGTATCAAAACTAATCAAAATTGAAGGAAAAATGACATTTTTTCCTTCAATTTTAGTCCGTATAATGAGCAATACGACTATAGAAGGTTCTTGGGTTGACTAAAACGTAGTACCTATTAATTTCTCTGTGGGGTTGACAAGATCCAAGTCCAACTTATAAAGATGACTCTGATTAAATGTCGTCGTCCGAATGAGACACGTGAGCCCGTTTAAGTTTGCTTGAAGCAATAAGTTTGCCGGGTCATCTAGTTCATCACACTAAATGCGAAAGTTTGGATGTTTAGATGTAGGTATGTTTGTTCCTCTATAACTCGACAACCACTGAACCGATTTGGCTGAAATTTGAAACATAGATAGATAATGACCGGGAATAGGACATAGGCTACTTTTTATCCCGATGTGGGTCAGGTGATGGTATCAGACAAGCAGGCGTGTGATCTCTCCCAGGTGTCCCCCCTGTCCCTCCTCGGCGCCTCGGACTCGGAGACGGACTCGGGGGGAGAGGAGCCTGTCCCCCCCGCGCTGCCTCTCACCCTCACCTCGGGGGGACTGCTCATCACAGTGCTGCCGGACTCACACTTCTTATAAACATAGACTAATCATTAAATTGTAAAGAATGTAAAAAACCCGACACTAAAAACTTCTAATAAACATTATTGATAAGTGTAACTTTTTTTGTGTTGAACCATTGCAGCATTTAGTGAGCCGGGTTGACACGATCTAAGCGTGTTCTAGACGGTTTGAAACCACAGCTTCTACCAAGGTGATTTTGGCAGAAAAGCAAGCCTTTCTACCAATGGCGTCAACGAAATTTACTGTCTACCAATGGCGTCTTAGATGTCATGCGAAATTTGGCATGATACCACTAACTACACGCTTTAGACCAAGTCCAACTTGGATGACTGATTGGACGCCGTCGTCCGAGTGAGTCACAGTATGCTTGAAGCGATACGAAGTTTGCCGGGTCAGCTATAGTCGAATTGCTCATTGTATGAACTAAAAATACATGAAAAATGACATTTTGATCGTCAATTTTAGTGTGTATAATGAGCAATCCGACTATAGTAGGTAGTAGTATTTATAATGATATCAGACAAGCAGGCGTGTGACCTGTCCTCCCAGGTGTCCCCCCTGTCCTGTTAATAATAATATCGAGAATGGTATATTCATAACTTTATAACTAGCAACATCATTAGTTGTCTATGATTGTCTTGATGTCATATTTGACAGTTTGCTCGTTCTTCTATCTCTCTCTGTTCTGCCGTATGCTGTTGTGTGAGCATGTCTTTTGGCTTTTCCCTTTTCTGTTTTTACGCTGAATCTAATGTATAGGTAGTGTGATTATTATAATCTTCTATCATTGGTGTAATCCTCAAACTATGATGTGTATTCGATGACATATTGTGTGGAATATAGTTCGTTGAATATGATGGCTTTATTATTTCTACGCCTCGACTATCCTGCAATGCTAGGGCGCTACAAGTAACTCTGCAACAGGTTATGGGCCCAGATCACGCGCCCCACACTGCGGACCCAGAATATCCTGGCTAGAAGTGGATTGCCTCGGAGAACGGCGCGGCGCGGCGGTGAGATTGGATTCGATACGACTCGATCGTGTGAACATAACCTCACTTGCGCACGATCACACGCACGATGGCTGAAGGTGAGGCATCTACGGCGGGCACTGCAGCTGCCATGCCGGGTGCATCATCTGCATACAACATACTTGGAGGATTTGAAAAGTTGGAAGGTGTATCCAATTTTCAGACATGGAAATTTGCTATGAGAAATTTATTGGTGCTTGAGAATCTATGGAGTTCGGTGACCGGTGAGGACACCGATCCAGCGAGGTCACAGCGTGCATTGGCAAGGATTTCACTTTGTGTGAAGCCGACTTTATTTCAGTTGCTCTATGGCATTGAAACTGCAAAAGATGCTTGGCAGAAGCTCTCTACAGTGTATGAAGATAAAGGCTTATTCAGACGGGTGTGTCTGCTACGTCAGCTGCATCGAGTCGAATTTGCGACGTTCGTGAATATGACCGCATACATTGACCACGTGTTTACGTTGGTGCAGCAACTGGCCAATATCGGCAAACTGGTGGAGGATGCCGAGATTGCGGAAATACTACTCAGCGGCCTGCCTCAGGAATTCGACACATTGGTATCGGCTTTGGAGACCGCTTCAATCACTAATGGACTGACTTCAGAGCTTGTACGAGCAAGGCTTCTTCAAGAAGAGTACCGGAAGAACAATACAGAAAATTCTACAGGGAGCGGCTTGAACACTAATGCTTTTGCAGCTAACAGTAAACCCAGAAAGGCGATTGTGTGTCACTATTGTAAGAAACCGGGCCACATTAAGTCAAAATGTTTTAAGTTGAAACGGCAAAGAAGACCGGAGAATGCTAAGCAAGAGCAAACTATGGCAGCCTCAACGTATTATGCGTCAGCTGAAACAGACTTTATTATTGATAGTGGCTCGACATCACACATGTGTAATTCTGAACGCTTGTTTGTAAATTTAAAGAATAACAATGCTAAGATTAGCTGTGCTGACAGAAGAGCAAAATTGGAGAGTTCTGGAATTGGTTCTGTTCAAGTAAGGTTTAATGGTACTAGAAAGATTTTGAATGATGTGATGTATATTCCGCAATTATCAGAGAATTTGCTGTCGGTGAGTAAGTTATGTGAGAGAGGTTTGGTTGTTGTTTTTAAAACGGATGGTTGTTTCATTTATGATGATTGTCAGGTGAATGGTCAGTGCATTGTGTCTGCTAAGTTGAACAAGGGAGTGTACAGACTGAAAGGTATTTGCAATAAGGAGCAGTCGATGGCTACCCTACATGAAGTGCAGGGATCACAGACTGCACAGTTAGCTGTATCAAAATTGAGTGCTGAATTATGGCATAGGCGGTTGGGACATCTTGGTATAAAAGGGATGAATGCTTTAAAAAACAATATTGCACGTAATGTTTGTTTTCAGGCTGATAAAGATCTACAGCAGTGCTCGGCTTGCTTTGAGGGGAAGCCTGTGGCCAAGGCTTATCCCACGGGTCAGGCTCGACGTGCTGGTCAGCTACTTGAGCTCATCCATTCAGATGTCCTTGGTCCGATGAGTGATGACAGCTGGGGAGGTGCAAAATACCTATTGACCTTCACTGATGACTTTTCGAGGAAATCATTTGGATATCTTATGAAAAAGAAGTCTGAGGTATTATCCTGTTTTATTATCTTTAAGTCCTTGGTGGAAAAGCAGACTGGTTTGCAGATAAAGTGCCTGCGTTCTGACAATGGTGGTGAGTATTGTAGTAGAGACTTCATTACTTATCTGCAGAAGGAAGGTATACATCACCAATTAACAGTACCATACTGTGCTCCACAAAATGGCGTGGCGGAGCGCCTAAATCGGATCCTGATGGAGAAGGCAAGATGTATGCTTTTACAGGCGGGTCTCTGCAAGAAATTTTGGGGCGAGTCAATTATGACTGCGATTTATTTAAAGAATCGTAGCCCCACTGCTGCTTTAGAAGGACTGGTGCCCGAGGAGATGTGGTCTGGTCACAAAGTGAACCTGGATCATCTTCGTGTTTTTGGCTGTGTGGCTTATTCCCTGGTGCCCGAGCCGACTCGTACGAGTAAGTTAAACGCTAGGGCAAAGATGTGCATTTTCGTTGGTTATTCAGAAAGCACTAAAGGATACCGACTTGTTGAACCATCCAATCCAAAAAGGGTAATTTTTTCTAGGAATGTCAATTTTATGGAATATAAGTTTTATAAAGATTTTAAATGTACTGACATGAATGATAATAATAATATAAATATCAATGAGGAATTAATTGTATGTAGTGAATACAATAATGAATTGAATTCTGAAAATTTAGTTTCTAAATGTTCTAGTCAAGAGAGCGCTCAAGTTGAAACAAATTGCAATAATGAATCTAATTGTGAAAATAATAATTCAATGAATGAAATAAATCATACTTATGATTTTTCGTATGAATTCTCAGATGCGGAATCTGGCAGCTCGCCAGATGGAGAACTCTCTGTAGAGGAGCTGCAGTCTTCTGGAGAGGAGTTGGTACGCGTGGATGGCGCGACTAGTACGGAGGTAGACCCTGTGACTGTCGCCGGCCGGTCCTTGCGTAATAATCGTGGTAAACCCCCTATCAGGTATGGCGATTATGAAATGAGTATGTTTGCCAACTCAATATTGTTTGATGAACCGCAATCTTATGAACAGGCTATTTCATCTTCTAACAGTGATGAATGGATGATTGCTATGAAGGCAGAGTATGAGTCATTACTGAAAAACAATGTGTGGAAGTTAGTTGGAAGGCCTGAGAATTCCAATGTTGTAAAATGTAAATGGGTGTACAAGGTGAAACATGATACATCAGGAAACTTTGATAAATTTAAAGCTCGCTTAGTTGCTCGCGGCTTTAGTCAGAAAGCTGGAATAGATTTTTCTGATACGTTTTCTCCTGTTGTACGTCATTCGACGATGCGTATTTTGTTTTCCCTTGCACATCAATATGATATGTCGATTGAACATATAGATGTAAATACGGCATTTTTGCATGGAGACTTGAATGAAAAGATTTTCATGGAGCAACCTCCAGGTTTTGTTTCTGATGAAAGTAAGGTGTGTCTCTTATCTAAATGTATATATGGTTTAAAACAAGCCAGTCGTATGTGGAACTTGAAAGTGCACAAATTGTTAACTGAAAATGGATACATACAAAATAAGTGTGAGCCATGTGTATATGTGAATAGAACTGATAAGGATCTCACCATTATTGCTTTGTATGTTGATGATTTTTATATTTTAAGTACTTGTGATACTAAAAACTTATGTAAATTGTTAGAAAGTAATTTTTCAGTAAAGCATCTAGGTCCACTGAAATCTTGTTTAGGTATGCGACTTTATAGAGATAAGAATGTTTTAAAATTGGACCAATCTGAATATGTAAAAAGATTACTAATAAGATTTAATATGCTTGAATGTAAAACTGTTTCCACACCTATGGTAGCAAATCAAAAATTGTTAAAATCAGAAACAGAACCATTAGATGATAACATTTATCAATATAGACAGTTGGTCGGATGTTTAATGTACCTATCAGTATGTACAAGGCCTGACATAACATTCAGTTGCAGTCAGCTTAGTCAATTTTTATCTAGTTTTGATAATAGTCATTGGGTTGCTGCCAAACGTGTCCTACGCTATTTGGCAGGAACTATTAATCACGGTCTTTGTTTTTACAAAAATGATAGCTTAAAATTAAATATAGAAGCTTATACTGATGCTGACTGGGGAAATGATATGTCGGACAGAAAATCTTACACAGGTTTTGTTGTAAAGTTGGGCAGGGATGTCATTAGCTGGGAGTCTAGAAAACAGCGTTGTATAGCCTTGTCCAGCACTGAGGCAGAATATGTTGCCATATGTGATGTAGCGAAAGAATTGTGTTTTATTAGGAATTTCATATATGAAATTGTTGGTAAACATGTTAGTATTATTATCTTTAATGATAATCAAAGCGCTCAGAAATTGTTATTGGCTAAAGAGTATTCTCACAGACGAACAAAACATATAGATCTTAGATATCATTTTGTTAAAGACCTAATACAAAAATATGATGTTAGTGTAAGATATATCCCTACAAGTAATATGACAGCTGATATATTCACAAAAGCACTTTGTTCTGTAAAGCATGTTAAGTTTGTGAATGATTTAAATTTAAGTTGATAAATTGTTGTCTAACATAATTATAATGTTTTATCATTTGACATTTAAGGTAATCATGTTGATGTGATTGTGCATTATGTAGTCAAATGGAGGGAGAGCATGTAGAGTCAAATTGATAAAGCATGTAGAGTCAAATTGATAAAGCATGTAGAGTTTTGATTTTTTGTCTTGTATAGAGTCTTTGATAGAGCAACGGTAGAGTCACAAAAATTGTTAACACTTTGGAAAGATGTTGTAAAGTATAATGTTAAGAATAAGGGGAAGTGTTAATAATAATATCGAGAATGGTATATTCATAACTTTATAACTAGCAACATCATTAGTTGTCTATGATTGTCTTGATGTCATATTTGACAGTTTGCTCGTTCTTCTATCTCTCTCTGTTCTGCCGTATGCTGTTGTGTGAGCATGTCTTTTGGCTTTTCCCTTTTCTGTTTTTACGCTGAATCTAATGTATAGTGTGATTATTATAATCTTCTATCATTGGTGTAATCCTCAAACTATGATGTGTATTCGATGACATATTGTGTGGAATATAGTTCGTTGAATATGATGGCTTTATTATTTCTACGCCTCGACTATCCTGCAATGCTAGGGCGCTACAAGTAACTCTGCAACATGTCCCTCCTCGGCGCCTCGGACTCCGAGACGGACTCGGGGGGAGAGGAGCCTGTCCCCCCCGCGCTGCCTCTCACCCTCACCTCGGGGGGACTGCTCATCACGGTGCTGCCGGACTCACACTTCTTATAAACAGAAATATACTTACCTAATCATTAAATTGTAAAATATAAACATACAAATGTAATCATTAAGATAAAGAATGTAAAAAACCCCTCGACACTAAAAACTTCTAATAAACATTATTGACAAGTGTAACTTTTTTGTGTTGAACCTTATTGCAGCATTGAGTGAGCAGGGTTGACACAAGAACCTTGATATATAGTCGTATTGCTCATTATACGGACTAAAAGTGAAGGAAAAAATGTCATTTTTCCTTCAATTTTGACATAAAACGTATCAAAACTAATCAAAATTGAAGGAAAAATGACATTTTTTCCTTCAATTTTAGTCCGTATAATGAGCAATACGACTATAGAAGGTTCTTGGGTTGACTAAAACGTAGTATTAATTTCTCTGTGGGGTTGACAAGATCCAAGTCCAACTTATAAAGATGACTCTGATTAAATGTCGTCGTCCGAATGAGACACGTGAGCCCGTTTAAGTTTGCTTGAAGCAATAAGTTTGCCGGGTCATCTAGTTCATCACACTAAATGCGAAAGTTTGGATGTTTAGATGTAGGTATGTTTGTTCCTCTATAACTCGACAACCACTGAACCGATTTGGCTGAAATTTGAAACATAGATAGATAATGACCGGGAATAGGACATAGGCTACTTTTTATCCCGATGTGGGTCAGGTGATGGTATCAGACAAGCAGGCGTGTGATCTCTCCCAGGTGTCCCCCCTGTCCCTCCTCGGCGCCTCGGACTCGGAGACGGACTCGGGGGGAGAGGAGCCTGTCCCCCCCGCGCTGCCTCTCACCCTCACCTCGGGGGGACTGCTCATCACAGTGCTGCCGGACTCACACTTCTTATAAACATAGACTAATCATTAAATTGTAAAGAATGTAAAAAACCCGACAAAAGAATGTAAAAAACCCGACACTAAAAACTTCTAATAAACATTATTGATAAGTGTAACTTTTTTTATGTTGAACCTTATTGCAGCATTGAGTGAGCCGGGTTGACACGATCTAAGCGTGTTCTAGACGGTTTGAAACCACAGCTTCTACCAAGGTGATTTTGCCAGAAGAGCACGCCTTTCTACCAATGGCGTCATCGAAATTTACTGTCTACCAATGGCGTCTTAGATGTCATGCGAAATTTGGCATGATACCACTAACTACACGGTTTAAAACATCTGTTTCAAACCGTCTAGAACACGCTTTAGACCAAGTCCAACTTGGATGACTCTGATTGGACGCCGTCGTCCGAGTGAATCACAGTATGCTTGAAGCAATACGAAGTTTGCCTGGTCATCTAATAGTAGTACCTACCTATTTATAATGATATCAGACAAGCAGGCGTGTGACCTCTCCTCCCAGGTGTCCCCCCTGTCCCTCCTCGGCGCCTCGGACTCGGAGACGGACTCGGGGGGAGAGGAGCCTGTCCCCCCCGCGCTGCCTCTCACCCTCACCTCGGGGGGACTGCTCATCACAGTACTGCCGGACTCACACTTCTTATAAACAGAAATATACTTACCTAATCATTAAATTGTAAAATATAAACATACAAATGTAATCATTAAGATAAAGAATGTAAAAAACCCCTCGACACTAAAAACTTCTAATAAACATTATTGACAAGTGTAACTTTTTTGTGTTGAACCTTATTGCAGCATTGAGTGAGCAGGGTTGACACAAGAACCTTGATATAGAAGGTTCTTGGGTTGACAAGATCCAAGTCCAACTTATAAAGATGACTCTGATTAAATGTCGTCGTCCGAGTGAGACACGTGAGCCCGTTTAAGTTTGCTTGAAGCAATAAGTTTGCCGGGTCATCTAGTTCATCACACTAAATGCGAAAGTTTGGATGTTTAGGGAGTGTCCACATTGCGTTTTTTGCAGCGCGTTTGTATCGATACAAACGCGATTCGAACGCGCAGCCCCCCGCGCAGCCCCTCCCGGTTCACTTTTGTATGGAAAAATACGCGTTGCGAACGCGCGTTTGTATCGATACAAACGCGCAGCTCAAAAACGCGCTGCAGAAAACGCAATGTGGACACTCCCTTAGATGTAGGTATGTTTGTTCCTCTATAACTCGACAACCACTGAACCGATTTGGCTGAAATTTGAAACATAGATAGATAATGACCGGGAATAGGACATAGGCTACTTTTTATCCCGATGTGGGTCAGGTGATGGTATCAGACAAGCAGGCGTGTGATCTCTCCCAGGTGTCCCCCCTGTCCCTCCTCGGCACCTCGGACTCCGAGACGGACTCGGGGGGAGAGGAGCCTGTCCCCCCCGCGCTGCCTCTCACCCTCACCTCGGGGGGACTGCTCATCACAGTACTGCCGGACTCACACTTCTTATAAACATAGACTAATCATTAAATTGTAAAGAATGTAAAAAACCCGACACTAAAAACTTCTAATAAACATTATTGACAAGTGTAATTTTTTTTGTGTTGAACCTTATTGCAGCATTGAGTGAGCAGAGTAGACACGATCTAAGCGTGTTCTAGACGGTTTGAAACCACAGCTTCTACCAAGGTGACTTTGGCAGAAGAGCACGCCTTTCTACCAATGGCGTCATCGAAATTTACTGTCTACCAATGGCGTCTTAGATGTCATGCGAAATTGTCATGATACCACTAACTACACGGTTCGAAACATCTGTTTCAAACCGTCTAGAACACGCTTTAGACCAAGTCCAACTTGGATGACTCTGATTGGACGCCGTCGTCCGAGTGAATCACAGTATGCTTGAAGCAATACGAAGTTTGCCTGGTCATCTAATAGTAGTATTTATAATGATATCAGACAAGCAGGCGTGTGATCTCTCCTCCCAGGTGTCCCCCCTGTCCCTCCTCGGCGCCTCGGACTCCGAGACGGACTCGGGGGGAGAGGAGCCTGTCCCCCCCGCGCTGCCTCTCACCCTCACCTCGGGGGGACTGCTCATCACGGTGCTGCCGGACTCACACTTCTTATAAACATACAAATATAAATCATTAAGATAAAGAATGTAAAAAACCCGACACTAAAAACTTCTAATAAACATTGATAAGTGTAACTTTTTTTGTGTTGAACCATTGCAGCATTTAGTGAGCCGGGTTGACACGATCTAAGCGTGTTCTAGACGGTTTGAAACCACAGCTTCTACCAAGGTGATTTTGGCAGAAGAGCACGCCTTTACCAATGGCGTCATCGAAATTTACTGTCTACCAATGGCGTCTTTATCATGCGAAATTTGGCATGATACCACTAACTACACGGTTTAAAACATCTGTTTCAAACCGTCTAGAACACGCTTTAGACCAAGTCCAACTTGGATGACTCTGATTGGACGCCGTCGTCCGAGTGAGTCACGTGAGTCCGTCTAAGTATGCTTGAAGCGATACGAAGTTTGCCGGGTCAGCTAGTTCGTAATATGTACTTACCTATCTATAATGATATCAGTAGGTATCAGACAAGCAGGCGTGTGATCTCTCCTCCCAGGTGTCCCCCCTGTCCCTCCTCGGCGCCTCGGACTCGGAGACGGACTCGGGGGGAGAGGAGCCTGTCCCCCCCGCGCTGCCTCTCACCCTCACCTCGGGGGGACTGCTCATCACAGTACTGCCGGACTCACACTTCTTATAAACATAGACTAATCATTAAATTGTAAAGAATGTAAAAAACCCGACACTAAAAACTTCTAATAAACATTATTGACAAGTAGGTATAACTTTTTTGTGTTGAACCTTTTTGCAGCAATGTGTTTTTTGTGCAGAGAGTGAGCAGAGTAGAGGTAGACACATTGGGCGTTTTTCCACTAGCCCGGCACGGCACCGGCACCGGCGCCGGCGACGCAAAAATGTATGAAAATGTACTACTGCTCGTTTTTCCACTTGCCGGCGCCGGCACCGGCACGCTTTCATACATTTTTGCATCCCCACCATCGGCGCCGGTGCCGTGCCGGCTAGTGGAAAAACGCCCATTCTCTCAGATCTTTTTAGGCATTTTTTAAGATCCTTCGAGTCTAAGGGGGTAGTCAGAGGTAGGTATATCCAAATACAATATCTGGGCGACCGAGCTCTGCTCGGGTGCAAATAGAGGAAAAATTAAAAAATAAAAAGAACAAAAAAAAACTCACTGCCTGAGATTCGAACTTGCAGCCTTCGGCTGGATGGCGGACACCCTATCCACTGAGCCACTTTAGTCTCAACAAATGTGAAATTACGAACCACATTGCACTTGTAAATCTTTTGCGTGAAAATGCCTAGAAAACGTATTTTCCCAGATATGGGACCTAGCTAGATCGATTCTTCGCCATCGTAAACCCCCGTACCGCAAATTTCATCGAAATCGTTAGAGCCGTTTTCGAGAACGTGAATACAAACAAACAAATATTCCTCGTTTAAACGCGCTAAATATTATCGGAAACTAGCATTCGGATTTGAAAAATTCTATCTGTATTTGATAGCTAAACTCTTGAGGAAGATTATAGGCTACTTTTCATCATCACCAATACATAGACCTACCATCACTACGCGCGGGCGCTGCTAGATTATAAGCAGGTACTTTAGCTTTAAATTTTGTATCAATTTGTACGAATTATTTTCTAATTTTTATGCTAATAACAAAAATGAAACAAAATCGACTATCAATGTAGGTAAGTATTTACTTACTTTGTTTTTTATTTTACATAAATTACACGATACCTTGTTTTAAATCCACTGGGGCTAAAAAGGTCGCTATAGCGGAATCACAGTATGATTCATAGAGCAATTCCTATAGCAATTCAATTTGGCAGCAGGACTCTACAATACTGACAAAAGATGAGTTCTCGAAAAGAATCAAATTAGGATTTGTTAATTTTGTGATGTCTAATAAAAGAAACACTATGAATCACACCGTGATTCCGCTATAACGAACTTTTTAGCCCCGCGGGTCAGACATAAATAAATTCGAAAGTATAAATAAATAAATAAATTAAGTAGGTAAGTATCTAAAATTATTAACAGTAAAAGAAGATTGCCCATTTGAATGAATGATTGAATAAAAAACTATTGTACAAATCTTATAGGGCCTCCAGACTCTCGAGAGAAGGCTCGGCGAGAAGTCTCGCCCGAGACTTCGCGAAGAACAAACAAGCTATCCACACTCTCAATTGTTCTCAGTCGTGATCTGTTGCTTATCCGGTATGGACGTCAATTTTGAAACTGCGGCCGGTTTGGCTCTGTGTGCCATTGCATACTGTAACTTTGTGAATGTTGTAACTAAAAATAATGTTAAAAAAAATAAAATACTTAATGTAAAAAACTTTTATCTTAGTAGTTTCGATGTTTAGCATCCCATAAAATAGGCTCAGATTGAATAAAATCGATAAATTTCAACTCTATTTATTATTCCACATTTTTACGAAAGAAAATTCTCGAAAAAAACAAACAATATGGATATCTGCCCACCGCCGCTCATTAATCTGCAATGAGACAAAACGTGAGTGTAGGACCCTTCTCTTTTCTCGCCCGAGAAATCCTTTGGCTCGGCCAAAAATACCGACACCGGTCGGAGAACAGGCGAGCCAGAGAACGAGAAGGCGAGAAGCTCTTCACACTCACGCTTCTCGGGTGTTCTCGGGGGTTCTCTACGAGAGTCTGGAGGCCCTTATATAAAAACATGGAAAGAATAAACAATGAATAGTTGTACAATGGGCGGTCTTATCGCATAGAAGCGATCTCTTCCAGACAACCTATGAATGGATAGAAATATCAAGATTAAAGGCAAGGTTAGCTGTTAGGAGATTCAAAATTAAAAAAAATAAAAAATACATACTTAGGTAGATACTAAGATAGGAACTTCATTGAAAATACAAAATAATACATTTATGCCCGAACGCTGAAACGCTACTTAAATATTTGAGACGCACTTATCTTTTTAAGACGTTTTTACTCATCAGAATCGAAGACAATTCATTTAAACCTTATAAATCTAGAATTTTATAAATGGCTATGTCGGTTTTGTATATTTGGTGTAAAGCTGTGCGAGGACTTGCTGTTTGCGAATAAGCCTAGTATTCATCATTTAACGGGTAGTCGGGGTGATGTGTGCTGAAAAAACATTTTCAATTAAGTAAGTAAATAATAGGTAGGTAGGTGCTATTTTTATTTGAGAGCAGTGTTGGCCGAGTGGCCTCGAATTTCAATCCGAAGGTCGTGGGTTCGAACCAGTTAGAACTCGTGTTAAAGCGCAGATACATTTTTCGAAACGAAAAATCCATTGATGAAGCCGGATCAATGGATTTTTCGAGGAAACCCGCGGCTAGGCAGCTCCACACGTATTGACCATGTTTTTCCTGTGGATCATGTCTTTCCTGATGGCCGGTTAAGCTGAGAGGATGGTTTAGGTGAAAGCCTACTTCTATACCTAGTAGAAGCATTTTTATCGATTTTACCACGAAACTATGGATTCATTTCATTTTTGTCTATTTCGGCGGCACGCTAGCCGGCAGTCTCCAGACACAATTACCTATAATCATCTAGGTAGTAAAGATGTAAAGGCGTAAGTTGTACTCACTCGCCCATATCGCACAACCGTCCATGGCACTCCAGGCTGGCGATCTGCTTGATATCCTCCGGTGTCAGCTGGAAGTCGAACACATCGTAGTTCTGCGCAATGCGAGCCTTGCTCACGGATTTGGGGATCACGATCATACCGCGGTCGATTGCATATCTGAAAATTATACAATTTCTCATGAAGCGCTTAGGGCGGGCCATCCTCTACCTATAGCTTCTTTTAATTTTTCCATCCAAAGGTTGCCTGAACGAAATCGCTCTCAGCGATAAGGCCGCCCATTGTACCAAGTATGAGCAAGTGGCCAACTCTGTTGACGGAGTTTTTAAGCCGCCTAACGGCATCCGTCATGGCTCAACAACTTTAAAAGCCGGGACAATTTAACGTGCCCTCCGAAGCACGGAAGCGCTCAGCTCGTAATACCACTTGCGTTCACCCATCCAAATCGTGACCACAACGCTGCTTAACTTCAACGATCAATCAAGAACGTCTAATAGTGACCACCCACGATCAATTCTATCGTCCAATCGGTTGGTTACTCCCAGTTTGATCATGCCGAATAGACCGTGTGTGGACGTGGATCGGCATGAACTGCCGAATGGACAGTTCGAATTGAACATGTGTGGCGAGCTGCCGATTGGATACGATCGATTGGATACAATTGGAAGGTCGATAGAATTGATCAGGGTTAGCTGCTATTAGAGTCGAATCGACGACTTATAGAATCGACTTATAGAATCGAACTTATAGAATCGACGACTTGAGAACCTCCTCCTTTTTTTAAGTCAGTTAAAAAAAAAACCGATGGACTATTTACCTGATGAGTACTTGAGCGACGCTCTTCCCGTACTTATCAGCGATGTCTCCGAGACTGGTCTCGTCCATGAGCTGCGGGTCGCCCGGCTTGGCACCGGGCCGGTCGGGGGAGCCGAGCGGGGAGTACGCTGTTACAGCGATGTCGTGCGCCTTGCAGTAGTCGAAGAGAGGCTGCTGGTTTAGATATGGGTGCACTTCGATCTGGAAAGAAAGGTACCTAATGGATAACATAAGATACTATTTGACACACAGAGGATACAGAACAGTATAAACGGCATATATTGTTCGCCGGACCGATATCCGGCGCGTGTACACACATTCATTACGCGCCGTACACCACCGCGAATCCGGTGAAAAACAGGGTCCGTTGTCCGGTGAAAAAAAACGGACGTCTACAAGCGCGCTAAAAGATACACGGAGATAGTTATAAACATAAAACAGACAATAAAAAGGTTCACATACCTAACAGTGGTGTCAAAAAGGCCCAGTCTCAGGTAATGCTGGGTAGGCAGGTACTCCCATGAGAGAGAGCGCTGATTTTCAGACTGACCTTTTAGGGTGACTACACGGACACCAACGGACGCGGTGGGACATAAAATATTTAAACAAATAGCACAACAACATTTGGACACAAGAATATTTTCATCATCATCATCTTAGCCATTGGATGTCCACTGTTGGACATAAGCCTCCCTCAAAAATTTTCATGTGTTGCGGTTGGAAGCGGCCTGCATCCACCGCCGACCTGCAGTTTTTACAAGGTCGTCTGACCATCTTGTCGGTGGACGTCCAACACTACGCTTGCCGGTCCGTGGCCTCCACTCGAGAACTTTTCAGCCCCATCGGCCATCTGTTCTGCGTGCTATACCTATATGGCCTGCTCATTGCCACTTCAACGTGCTATGCTAATCCGTTTGGCTATGTCGGTGACCCGAGTTCTATGAATCCCTCATTTCATTCGATTTCGATAGTTTTTTAAAACTGTTTTATTTCACTTTCAAATCTTTCGTGAGTTGTACTGGATATTATTTAACACATGGGAATTACTCACGTAAAAATATCATCGATCTATATACCGACAATAAAATTGTGAGACGCTCGCGCGAGGAGTAACCTTGCCGCAACTCCCTCCTTACCCAGATGAAGATTCTTCGGATGAATCGAAACATAGTCGGTATCTAAATCGACGATATTTTTACGTGAGTAATTCCCGTGTGTTAAATAATGACTATTTTATATAATCGAGGTGGGTTTTACCTGCAGTACCGCCGGCTTCACACTAGCCACCTCCAGAACCCTGTCTATCTGTCGCTTGTTGAAGTTGGAGAGGCCGATGCTCCGGACCAGACCCTTGGCCACTAGCGCCTCCATGGCGCGCCACGTCTCAACAAAGTCCACGGACGAAGGCACCACCTTCCCGTTCTCGTCTGTGGGGATCAGATCGTCTCCCTCCTAGAATGAAATGGAAAAAAAAACCAATCAGAATCATTTATCCGCAGGAACATAATGTGCTATCTTTAGTTTATGCTGTACTGTACCTACATTGTAGTCCTACCAAAGTTCGGCATGCAAATAGGTAGGTACCTACAGAAAGCGTCATTAATTGGTATCAAGAGGTCGGTTTGTAAGCCGTTGATCTCAACTTTTGTAAAAACTTTTACATCCTTGCTTACTTATGGATATCTAATTTCGCTCGAGTTCCTAAACAAAAATAGCTGATATAATACCCGACTGAAATCCAAGATTGAAATGAAAAGAGTCTTTGTTCAAATCAATAGGGGGATACCGATTGATGACGCTGACTGTACCTACATATTCTTATTACTTAAAATCTAAAAATCAGTCGAGATATCATGCAAATTAAGAAATTATGATAACGACTGTATCTCCAAGGTGCGGTAGACAGATACATTTTTTTAGATCCTTCGAAGATGTCTATGGGGGTAGTCAGAGGTATGTCCAAAAACATTTGGTGCATTCCCACATTTTACAGAAGTTAACATTCCATACGTGACAGGTTGCAAGCCCATCGACGCTATTAGAACGCTATTACCTAACTGGTTTCCTCACGATGTTTTCCTTCACCTTTCCTGGGATGATTGAATGAAAAAACTTTATACCTACCTACCTATCACACATTATAAGCACTAGTAAATCCAAGTGGATAAATAAAAAATAAAAAAAACTTCTTCAATGTTGTAAGCTGAGAAATTTTCAGCACTCTTGAGGTGCATTTCTGTTCATAACTCCGAAGATCTTCGACAGATCCTCAACAATTTTTTATGATTTATTTAAAAAAGAAAAAGTAGGTAAGTACTTACCTAAAAATATGCCCCATATTATTTTTAAATTGTCCATTATCCATCCACAGGTTGTTTGGTAAAGATTGCTTTTTAGCGTTAAGACCGCCGATTGTATATCATATTTAAGTTATTTTAATTTGTTGAAGGTAGGTATTGTTTTTCTTTTATTATATGGTGTGCAATAAAGTATTTTCTATCTATCTGGGCCTTATGAAAGATGTTTAAAGTTAAACACTGGTTAAACAACGTCCTGGGCCTTACTTATGAAAGATGTTTAAAGTGAAACACTGTTTAAACAACGTCCTGTCTTTATTTGTGGATAGTGACAAACAGAGACAGGACGTTGTTTAACCAGTGTTTAACTTTACACATCTTTCATAAGTAAGGGGGTAAATCTACAAATAAGAGTAGGTACTTGCCCTGTACGCCTGCGGCCAGTGTATGAGGTAGAGGTCCAGATACTCCAGGCCGAGGTTCTGCAGGTTCGTCCTCAGCGCGCCCTCCACCAGGTCCGGCCGGTGGAACGTGCACCACAGCTTGGATGTGATGAACATGTCTTCTCTGCAGAGGATTCAACAAATTAGGACCTATAACTATATTGCTCATTAAACGGACTAAAAACATATCAAAATTGAAGGAAAAATGTCATTTTTTCCTTCAATTTTAGTCCGTATAATGAGCAATCCGACTATAGAGCGCTTTCACAATAGGCGTTATAGTAGCGCTGGTGCGGTTAAACGACGCGATAGCACGAGCCGAGCGTGATTATGGCAGTCACCAAAGATCAATTCTATCGTCCTTCCGATTGGATCCAATCAATCGTATCCGATCAGCAGCTCGCCACACACGTTCAATTCGAACTGTCCATTTGGCAGTTCATGCCCATCCACGTCCATTCGGCAGTATCAAACTGGCAGTATCCAATCGATTGGACGATATAATTGATCGTGAGTGCCCACCATTAGCCGCCTGGGCTCGGCTCGTCAAGTTTTGTTCGTGTTGTTGTGATCCTCGCACCTTGTACACGGGCACAGATTTTCGCGTTTGGTTAAAGCCGAGCCGATCTACCGCGTCGTTTAATTGCACCATTAGGCTTGTTTCACTTTTCAGCGTGTCGCCGGTCGCGTCCGCGAGTTGACCATTCACAGCACATTTCTCTGTGGTGTAAATGGTCAATATTAATTTCTCTGTGCTGTGAATGGTCAAAGGAATACCTCTTAACGACTCCTTCAGTGAACTTCTCCGTCAGCGCAGTTCCGACATGGGGGTTGTTGAGGTAGATATGAGCGCAGTCGATGTGCCGGTAGCCCACATCAATGGCGTCCTTCACCGCTTGCGTCACTTCGCTTGGCTTCGACTGCAAGTAATATTTACAATAAGTAAGTAGGTAAGTACTTACTTAAGTATGAAAGGAGAGTGCATGTTACAGAGATGCGGATGTTGAGATGGATGTGTGGACACGTTTGGATAAAGTAAGGAATGAGTATGTTAGAGGAAGTTTGAAAGTGGCGCCTATGATTGAAAAGGTGAGGTGAAAAAGGACTTGGTATGGACACGTTATGAGGAGGGATGACAACCATGTCACAAAAAAAGTGATGAGTGAGTGTGACAGGGTACACAAGCGGCGGAAGGCCGAAGAAGTGGTTGGATTGTGTGAAAGAGGATAAGAATGTGAGAGGAGTGGATTCAGAGTTGACGAATGATAGAGGTGAGTGGAAGAGAAAAACATGTGCCGACCCCACTTAGCGCGGGATAAGGGCAGGAGAATGATGAAGTAGGTAAGCACTTAAGTAAGTTCGTATGAGCAAGTGGCCAACTCTGGTGATGGAGTTTCTAATAGTTATTGACAATGATGTTTTCAAAAGAGAAAGATAGGTGACTAACCAAAATGCGGACCTACTCAACTGAGTCCTGAGGAAAAACCTGCCCTCAGTGCCTCGCGGAACATCGTATCGAACACACCTTAAGTTGCTAACAGACAAGGATAGAGCGAGCAACTAAAGCAGTCGTGCGAGCGAGACAGCATTGCAATCGGCCGGGCCATGGCGTGGCTGTACCTCGACTTTCAATCAAATACAAAATTGCTTATCATTTGCGAACGAAATTTTATCGAGGTCAACCTAATTCGCAGCGAATTTATGGGACGCAATGACGCAAGGTCGCAGCCACACAAACAGATGTTTGTTGATTCAATTCCTCAGGCAATTGACAAAGCGAAGCGTCTCTGCTTCAGCTTGGACAGAATTGCTTTCGTTTGTCCGGATGTCTGTCTGTTCTTCTCTACAGCGGGCTTAAAAAGGTCACTATAGCAGAATCATAAAGGAATTGAACTATATGCCGTTTTCACTCTCAGTCAATGAAAAGAGACGGCACATAGTTCAATTCCTATTCTGATTTAGCTATAACGAACTTTTTAAGTCCACAGGTCTCATTTCTCAACCGATTCTCTTGAAATTTTGTGAGCAGGATCGATAATTTTATAGTATTTTTTTGTCGTCGGAGATTTTTGATTGGAGAGGTACTTCCTCCAAAAAGGGGCAAAAAGTGTGCTACTGGATATCTCCGTCTTATGACATCCGATTTCAATGGTTCTTTTTTTGTTTGAAAGGTTGTAATTTTAAATTGGTCTCAATAATTTGGTGAAAATCTGATGAGAATCTTCAGCATGATGAGCAGAATAGCTCCTCGAAATGCAGTAAATTGCTCACTTTTAGATTTCTACCAGTGGAATCGGACCTTCAACTACTAGGTAGGGATTGATGGAGCTCCTGGGACCACCTTCTCATCACAATACTAGAGTAATGTGAACATTTATTCTGTTTTGAGCTATGTAAAGATAGACTCGCGAGGTCTACAGCTTTCTAGCCGCTAGTTATGACAATTGACAATAAAATGAAAACATGTTAAGATCATTTGAATCTTGTCACTTGTGGCTGACTTATGGCTGACCTTGTGGCTGACCTTGTGGTTTCGGATCGCGGGGTCACTTTGCTAAACAAACAGAAACATTAAATAATTCGTCGGAACTCGGGTTTTCTAAATCGGCTTTTTTAAATTCTATTAGTAGATCCCTCTGTTGTTGCAGAACTTGCAAATTGAAGTTTTTGAGAGATACTTACAACCTTTCAAACAAAAAAAGAACCATCGAAATCGGATGTCATAAGGCGGAGATATCCCGTAGCTCTTTTTTTTCCCCTTTTTGGAGGAAGTACCCCCCGATCAAAAATCCCCGACAACAAAAAAAAAATCTATAAAAATCGAACATGCTCACAGAATTTCGCGAGAAATGGTTGAGAAATGCGACCTGTAGAGGAGAACATACAGACAGACAGACGTCCGACAGACTTCGACGGACAAACGAAAGCATTTTTGTCCAAGCTGAAGCAGAGACGCTTCGCTCGCTCGGTCAAAAAGAATGCAGAGAGTTGACGTGAGGAAAGCAATGGGTGTTCCACAATGATCAATATTAGGTCCATTTCTCTTTTTAATTATGTTTTAACTCAATTTGAAAGAACCACGAGATTGTACTGTTTGCAGACGACGGTATCAGGCTTATTTAACCGCTTAGAAACAATTTTATGGAAGCAAACATAATAAAAGTAGGTACATTAGGCAAGGTACTTATATGAAACCTAGGTAAGTATATGAAAACCTGATGTGTGTTCGTAAAAATATTAAGCGAAGTTTTTACGAAAAAAAGCGAAACTCACAATGTAGGTCTCTCTCTCTCTCTCTGTCACACACACACACACCCATACACATACACACACACACACACACACACACACACACACACACACACACACACACGCACGCACGTATACACTCAGACCTATCTACTTACATACATTCGCACACACCCTTACACACAAGATATATCAAATCAACATTTTGCCTTATTGTGACTCAATATATCGCTCCCTACCCTTCCAATCCTCCTGTCCCCTCTCCATCCCTCTCCTCATAGGTAAGGCTGAAAAACAGCGTCTGGTTTCAACGAGGCAGAAGCTGAGCTCTTGCCTTTTCAGCAGGCGGACAATGTTTTAGTTTTAAGTACCTACCTAATTAACTAGTTATATTATATTGTCTTTTTTATTGTCCGTGCCAAATTGCTGAATAAACATGTTTTCTTTCTTTTCTTTCTTTCTAGGTAAACATGAAAATTCGTGAAAAACAAAGATAAGCTCGCTGTTCGCACGATTAGGCTCGATAATGTTGTTGAATCATTCTAATGATGGGCAATGTGTAAGTTCCATAACAAAGTGTAGTAGAATCCGTGCCAGCACTCAAGTCCTACGGCAAAAGCGGGAACTAATTGTTTTATTTACTTTAATATGCTCTTTTAGTCAAGTTCGTTCAGTTGTTCTGGTGTGTAGAGCTAACGAACATACAAACTAGCATAATTATTATTGTTCAAGCCTTATTTGGACAATTAAGTAGTAATTTTTTACACAACCTAGTTCTGCGATAGCAGCGCCTCGTATATCGGACTTCAGTGGTGGCGCGTACTCACGTTAACGAGAACGTATTCACGTTCTCGAAAACGGCTTCGATTCGATTTCGATAAAATTTGCGATACAGGAGTTTACGGGGGCAAAGAATCGATCTAGCTAGGTCTCATAACTGGGGAAATTCATTTATAAAAGATTTACCAGTGCAATTTGGTTCGTAATTTCTCCGCAAGAATCGCAGCTTCAGTGACTTCGGTCTTAGTATCGACCTGCAAAGCCAGGGGCGGCCACGTTATTTGCTAGGACGTACCTACCTATGTTTTTGTAGCAAGTAATGCCCGGGATACACGAGGCTAGTTTTTCAAGCTAGGATAGGAAGCTAGTTTTTTACTAAACTATCCTGGCTTACTAACCTGGCTTGGAACATGCTAGTTCTGTTTACATGAGGCTAGTTTATTTTAAGCTAGTATTATTGCAGTGACTGAAGTGACCACACGTCCAAAATGAACTGCATGCGAAAAAAAAACACTATTCTATTGAAAAAGTTACTTTGAACACTGTGCCAATTTCCACTAGAAACTAGCAGATGAATTACAAAACCGGGTATGGACAAGACCATGAATTTTAAGAAGAGATGAACGTGGATCACTCTGCTTTACTTTATTTTATTCATACTGCTTTGGAAGAATTTCGCAATGAAGATTTAGGCGAATATCAGAGTATTTTGCGAATGACAAAATGCGTGGTTACTGTTTACTAGCCAACCCAAAACTAGCTTCGCCGGCCACATGAAGCTAGTACACAAGCCAGGATAGTAAAAACTATCCTGGCTTGTAAACTAGCTTACTAGCTTAGAAATGAAGCTAGTTGTGTCTACACGAAGCTAGAAGTACTAGCTTGCTAGCAGGGGCGGCCTTAGCTATCGCGAGGCCCCGGGCGGTAGATCTTTGCGAGGCCCCTGATGACGGGCGCGGGACCCGGACTTTTGGAGTGTCATGTAATATTATGTTGAGGAAGGGGGGGGCAAAATACCTACTCATGAAGCTAATATGCGAGCGAAGCGAGCTTCCTACTCTCACAAAATACCCTTGAATACAAAATGCGAGCGAAGCGAGCCGAATTTTTTAAAGAAAATTGTAACATGTGACACTTGATTTTGCTTACGGTTCTCAAAGAAAAGGCTGGCTGCTTGTCGGTTTCTATTTTGCGATCAGATAACTTACTCTATTCGCAGAATACGCATGAAGCTAAAATGCGAGCGAAGCGAGCCGAATTTTTTAAGACAAATGCAATGACACCTTATTTTGCCTACGGTGCTCAAAGAAAAGGCTGGCTGCATGTCGGATTCTATTCTGCGTTCAGACATAACTCACTTCTTTCGCAAAAGACACATAAAAGCTAAAATGCGAGCGAAGCGAGCCGATTTTTTAAGACATTATGTATGACATTGATATGGCAGGGGATGAAAAGGGCTAAAAACGTTTGTATGAAAAATGTAGAATTCCAAATTTAGCATTTAACACATTATTATGCTGGATGTTAGAGGTTTGACACGGATTGGGGAGGGGGGGGGGGGGACCGAGCCTGCCTAGTCATTGCGAGGCCCTACCAAAGTACCTACCTATGGGTATTGAAATTTTTATGACGAAAAGTGGGAGTCTCGCACATTTTATAAAACAGAGCCCCCCGCTCTGCGTCTGTCTGTTTACCAGTTTGCGTAGGTAAACTCAAAAACTTTTAAATGGATTTTCATTTGGTTTTCACCAATAGACAGACAGAGTGATTTATGAGGAAAGTTTAGGTGCATAAATGCGTTAAGTTTTTGTGTAAACTGGTTGAAATTATGACGATGATTGTTGAAAATGTCGGGAAAAATATAGCGGACTGGGAGTTTTCATAGAAAAAGCTGACTAATCCTTTTGAGATAATAACAAAACAATGTAGGAAGGCATTGTTCTTATTTTATAGGTAGGTTTACAGTGGAATTTTTCACTTTAACGGGTAGGTTTACTAATGCTTTTAATAGATTTTCTCTAGTCTTCTTGCTGCGCGAGGCCCCTACAAGCGCGAGGCCCCGGGCGAGTGCCCTGCTCGCCACCCCCAAAGGCCGCCACTGCTTGCTAGCTTACTAACACTAGCTTGCTATCCTAGCTTGAAAAACTAGCCTCGTGTAACCCGGGCATTGGGGTTTGTCAAGGTGACCCCCCCCCACCCCTCGGACCGCGCATGCGCAAAGCCGAAGCTTGCGAGATCGAATCATTGAATTTTTGTTTTGTCCATTTGTTTTTTCTTTTTTCGAGTAACTTTATTACGAGTTTTACCAGCATGTTTAAGAGAAAATGGTTGTAAGATTCTACTTTTACTACTAATTAGTAGGTTAATTGTAATTAATGGGACTACTCTATTGTTTTAGGACTAGGTAAGTATCCTGTAAAATAGATGTAAGTGGACATAAATAAATTATTCTATCTATCTATTTAAGCAGCCTGTAACACCCACTGCTGGGTAAAGGCCTCTTCTCTATCACGCCACTCCTGGCGGTTTTGTGCCAGCTGGATCCATTGCTCTCCTACCGCCCTCACAATGTCGTCTGACCATCGGGCAGGTGGTCTGCTAATACTACTTAAATAAAATAAATAGGTACTTACTTTCCACGTGCCCAGTCCGATTACTGGGCAAGTATGCCCATTGTTGAAGGTTACGGGTGCTGCCACTGCCGCTGCCATTATATTTATCACAGTTCAATCAGATAAGTGTTACCTGTGCGAAATGCTAAACAAACTGATAACGGTTGGTGAACCAACCTATTTATAGGTGTGGCGTTAGAGTGCGGTTTCAAACAGACGACTTTGAGAGACCTATCAGACAGAGAGCGTTCACGCGGTCAAGCATTCTAGCGGTCAGTTTTGCGTTCTTCTCGACATTTTCACGCAAAAATCAAATCAAATCATTTATTTATTTCTCTCACAAACAATATAAATAGTAAAATAAATAGGTATACAGAATAATTCATATTAAAAACGTTGTAGGTAGATACCGCTCGGGTGCTTCACCCGCGGACCGATTTGACGTCGGTGCCCTAGCCTACGCCGCGCAACGACAGTGGCCAGCGGTTTAATTTTTTGCCAGTGATTTTATTCCTGGAATATACCTGTTTGTGGTATCATTGGAATCGGAATTTAACAAGCTTATTATAAAAACCTGTTTTGTGAGAGACTGGTGCCTGAAATAGGTAATAGAAAAACCTAAAAAAAAGAAATACTTACCAGTGAAATGTAGTTCGTAATTTCAGACAATTTGGTGCGACTAAAGTGGCTGAGTGGATAATAGTCCGCCTTCCAGCCGAAGGTTGCAAGTTCGAATCTTAGCCACTTAAAGTTTTTTTCTTTTTTAATTTTACTCTATTTGCACTCGAGCAGAGCTCGGTCGCCCAGATATTAAATATACTCGTATATGGCACGTCTTTCCACTTGCCGGCGCCGATGGTAGACGATAGACGATGATAGTGTGTGTGATGTGCTTCAATAAGTTTCGGTTCCGGTTTCGTTCGACTGAAACTGAGACTCCCAAGATTCAGTTTCGGTTTCAGTTTCTGCTTACAATTCGGCTTAAAATTCTGTTACGTCCAACACATTACACTACTTCGATGTATACGCGATTAAGTCCCGTTAATAATAATTTAAAAATGTGTTCAAGTCGCGAAAGTTTAAAATATGTATTAACAGTTGTTCTATCTCACGAAGTCTGGTTTTAATTGTGTGTGTGTTCACATGCACGTTGTTTCTGTGTGTGTAAGCTCGGGAGCGCTCAGGATCGGCCCACGCACACAGAAACAACGTGCATGTGCATCTACACACACAATTATGACCAAACGGACTTCGTGAGATAGAACAACTGTACTGTATTTTTCGTAGCGCATTGTACGAGGTCCTCTACATTGGCGCGTTTATGTCTTTTGTATGCGCTACGTCGCGTAGCGTCAGCGTAGCAAAACACTTTCATAGCTCTGAAGCTACGAAATAAAGAAAGTATAGTTCGCACGATCTAATTAGGCATTCGTGAAGTTAGCCGTTTCGATGCGCAGTGTAGCTTTTTCATACTAAATCTACTGCACATCAAAGCGGCTAACTTCACTAATGCATTAGATCGTGTGTGCTATAACAAGAGGAAGTTTAAAAAAAAACTAAAAAAACCTCGACTGCGGTGTAAAACTGGTCTCAGACATTTAGATTGTCTAAAATATCTTTCAAGGCTTTTTTTTTTCAAGACTTAAATTATTAAAATATCTTTCAAGGCTAATATTAGACTTTAAAAAATAGTAAATACTTATATAAATAAAAATATTTTATTTCACACATTTGTTGTGTGGAGGTCCATAAAGTCCTTAAAATGTCCTTTAATGATGTTTAAATTAAATAATAGCCTCTAAGAGAATCTTTTTTAGTATCTAGCTAAAGTCGCGAAGCAGGCAGACCCTACCTTAATTTAATAGTCAAATCAGGCAGCTCTGACTCACTTCATTCACAGCATGGAAAAATATCAGACTTGTTGTTGTAGGTATAATATCTAGAGTAGAATTCACCACTCAAGTGCTACGGCAAAAGCGGGAACTAATTGTTTTATTTACTTTATTAAGCTCTTGTAGTCAAGGTCGTTCAGTTGTTCTGGTGTGTAGAGCCTCTTGTAGTCAAGGTCGTTCAGTTGTTCTGGTGTGTAGAGCTAACGAACGTACAAACTAGCATCATTATTATTGTTCAAGCCTTATTTGGACAATTAGTATATTTTTACTTAGCCTAGTTCTGCGATAGCAGCGCTGCGTCTCATCGGACTTCAGTGTTGAATCAGACTCTATTTAACTGATTGTCTGAAGCCTGCTTTTCACGGACCAGTAGCTGCCGGACAGTGAAGGACAGTTACTGTCCGACAGATACTGGGTCCGTGAAAACAAAGTTGAGTCAGCTGCAACCATGAATCTACATGTATGTACTTCGTAAACTGGATTACGCAG
This sequence comes from Camptogramma bilineatum, assembly GCA_958496255.1. NCBI lineage: Eukaryota > Metazoa > Arthropoda > Insecta > Lepidoptera > Geometridae > Camptogramma > Camptogramma bilineatum. The sequence continues at coordinate 1,363,353 of OY292478.1, forward strand.
AAACGTGCCCGGTGAGAGGCACCAGTGTAGTAACGCATCTCTTTCTAACACACTAACTTGCTAGACAACCTATATAACTGCCTGTATCATACCCTATACCACTACTAACTTGCTAGACAAAACTACTACTTTCGAGTTTCTCATCTTCAAATCTTCATGCGTTATCCAGTTTACGAATTTCATTCATGGCTCCAACCGGTTAGTTACTGTTGTCGGTATTGTGTCTAGGCACAATGTATAGTAAAACCAGAAAAAGAATGTGTTTTAGAAAATATCGTAAACAATCGCTTAAAATTACAAAAACGATTGATGAAAAATCATTTGGAAATGAAAATTACTTATAATTTCAACTTTATCGTAAACAAATAAATATCAATGTCATTTTTAAGAAATGCAAATTAGTTGCAAGCCTTGCGAGCTGGGCTCTACACTTCTGTCGCATAGTGTTTTGTGGAATCTAAATAAAATGATTTGTTTTCAAGTTGGAACGCTACGATCGTAAACGATTTTGATTGCCATAATTTACTGTGACGTCACATTGAAGTGCAAAATAAACGATCTATTTCAATAATTGCCTAAATATTATTTACCATTTAGGGTTTATATTGAAATTGTTTGGGTTCAAAGTGTATTTCAATCATAATGCTGTATGAAATGTCCAGCAATATTTATATTTTTTTTATTTAGATGCCTTCCAGGAAGAGTGGTGGGAGGCGGCCGGTGATCGCAAGAAGTGGAAGGATATGGGGGAGACCAGCAGTGGGACACTTTATAGGTTATTAAAAAAAACATTTAAGTATAAGTATTTAATTAAACTATTGTATGATGGATGATAGACACACAGAGACACAGATAAACTATAGGTACAAACTTTTAACACCTCGCTGAGCAATTTTCTGCACTCTCTTCTCGAGGTGCATTTCTGTTCATAACTCCGAAGATCCTCAACAGATCCTACCCAAATTTTTATGGCATCAATGGGAAAGTATGCAGAAATACGGCGCGTACGATACGGATGAAATGTGCAAACTTTCATAATGATTTTATACGACGAATTCTAAGGCTACGCTCAGATGAACGCTCGGCGACGCGCGGTTGGCTCGGCGCGCAGTGCATGGCGGGTGAGCGGGCACGCGCGGTTACCCGCGGTCATGTAGGTACACAACAACATTGATTTTTTACAATCTCAAGCCGCGCGCCGAGCAAACCGCGCGTCGCATCGCCGCGCGTTCACCTGAACTAGGGGCATCCACACGCTGGCTGTTTGTCACAAACACCGCAAACAGCAAACGAAGTCCCAAACACCAACCACAATCACCCAACACAAACAGCCATCCACATGCTTGGCGAACGTTCATAACATTCCGAATCGGCAAACATGGCGGACGACGAGCTTGTGGCAGCTATTACTTTCGGGTTGACATATTTTTATTTTAAATTAATAATTAATAATTTTTGATATAATTGTCATCTTTATTTACTAAGTTATTATTGTAAATCTATCTCAATGTTGTTTAAATAATAAATCTTAGTGAAACTATTATTTTCCGGGTTGCCGCGCTGCTATGTAAGTTTTTATCATCGTTGATTGGTAGAATGGAAAACTGATGGTTGTCAAAAAAAAAGGAGGAAAAAGCGCGGCAACAAGATGGAAGCTTGACGAGGAACAAAAAGAGAAAAAGGATTGTAAAACTGTGAATTTAAAAAAGAGAAAAGGAATTAATATACGAAGAGTGAGTATTTTGTGGTTTTATTATGTAGTTTCCTAACTTCATGATCAAAATAGGGTCTTTAGATAATATTTCAGAAGTGGCAACGAATGAATTTACGTACGCCTATGCCGCATTGGTAATCTACCATCAAGTAATACGGTGTAGTTACCGTACTTATTTACCTATTTATAAGACAAGTTACACATCTTATTTGCGTTAAATAACTTTATTGATACCTACATAACATAATTTTGTATTCATTGGCCACAAAATAAATAGGTAAGTACCTACTTAGGTACACGTACTTTTATTACATTTTTTTTTTGTTTAAGTACTTACCTATCTTTGTCTCAAATTTTATTTCAATTTACCTAAGATTATCTGACTATAAGTAGGTACTGCTAAGAGTGCTGACATTTAAAAAAGGAATGGATTGCTGTCCGATTGTTTTGTTTTGTGATTTCAGTGGAAACTTCTGGAGATCCGTGTCCATTTCTTCGTAGAATCCGACGAATTCGGGTTAACAATCTACCAACAGCAGCGATCGAATGCTTTTCGGTGCCTGGTAGCCCGTGTACTGCACGCGGGACCTCACCAAGGCGCCTTCACGAGAGAGGCGCCGGGCAGGCCGCGTACTGCACGCGGGACCTCACCGGGGTGCCTTCACGAGAGAGGCGCCTGGCAGGCCGCGTACTGCACGCGGGACCTCACCGGGGTGCCTTCACGAGAGAGGCGCCTGGCAGGCCGCGTACTGCACGCGGGACCTCACCGGGGTGCCTTCACGAGAGAGGCGCCGGGCAGGCCGCGTACTGCACGCGGGACCTCACCGGGGTGCCTTCACGAGAGAGGCGCCGGGCAGGCCGCGTACTGCACGCGGGACCTCACCGGGGTGCCTTCACGAGAGAGGCGCCGGGCAGGCCGCGTACTGCACGCGGGACCTCACCGGGGTGTCTTCACGAGAGAGGCGCCGGGCAGGCCGCGTACTGCACGCGGGACCTCACCAAGGCGCCTTCACGAGAGAGGCGCCGGGCAGGCCGCGTACTGCACGCGGGACCTCACCGGGGTGCCTTCACGAGAGAGGCGCCGGGCAGGCCGCGTACTGCACGCGGGACCTCACCGGGGTGCCTTCACGAGAGAGGCGCCGGGCAGGTCGCGTACTGCACGCGGGACCTCACCGGGGTGCCTTCACGAGAGAGGCGCCGGGCAGGCCGCGTACTGCACGCGGGACCTCACCGGAGTGCCTTCACGAGAGAGGCGCCGGGCAGGCCGCGTACTGCACGCGGGACCTCACCGGGGTGCCTTCACGAGAGAGGCGCCGGGCAGGCCGCGTACTGCACGCGGGACCTCACCGGGGTGCCTTCACGAGAGAGGCGCCGGGCAGGCCGCGTACTGCACGCGGGACCTCACCGGGGTGCCTTCGCGAGATCGGCGCCTGGCAACCCCGCTCGACGTGGGACCTCACCAGGGCGCCTTCGCGAGATCGGCGCCTGGCAACCCCGCTCGACGCGGGACCTCACCAGGGTGCCTTCGCGAGATCGGCGCCTGGCAACCCCGCTCGACGTGGGACCTCACCAGGGCGCCTTCGCGAGATCGGCGCCTGGCAACCCCGCTCTACGCGGGACCTCACCAGGGCGCCTTCGCGAGATCGGCGCCTGGCAACCCCGCTCGACGCGGGACCTCACCAGGGCGCCTTCGCGAGATCGGCGCCTGGCAACCCCGCTCGACGCGGGACCTCACCAGGGCGCCTTCGCGAGATCGGCGCCTGGCAACCCCGCTCGACGCGGGACCTCACCAGGGCGCCTTCGCGAGATCGGCGCCTGGCAACCCCGCTCGACGCGGGACCTCACCAGGGCGCCTTCGCGAGATCGGCGCCTGGCAACCCCGCTCGACGCGGGACCTCACCAGGGCGCCTTCGCGAGATCGGCGCCTGGCAACCCCGCTCGACGCGGGACCTCATCAGGGCGCCTTCGAGAGATCGGAGCTTGGCATCCTGCGAGTCGCGCACTTGGTAGTGCAGGTACTTATGCAATTGCAGAAGGAGTCAAGTGAACTACTGGCTTAACTGTAGCCAATGTGAGCAATTCAAGTTTGCGCAAAGGCATAAGTGAGATGAGAAAATTGAAGAACATAAAATCTACATTCTATATCATAAAGGAGAAGTAGCAGGCCAATGGGGAGTTAGATTTCTGATTAAACAATCCCTTAAAAGTAATATTCTGGAGTTAATCGGAATTTCTGATAGATGAGCAATACTAAACATTAGATACCAGGATACGAGAAAGTAGGTATGGACAATTATACAAGCATACGCGCCTACTGAAAAGGCATCGAAAGATGACACCCAAGACTTTTACAATAATTTATCAGAGATCGTAAAGAAATACCACAAGAACAACCTCATAGTCATGGGCGATTTTAACGCACAAGTCGGCTACCGAGAATTAGGGAAAGAACATATTATGGGAAAGCATGGCTATGGAAAGAAAAGTGCAAATGGACGCAGGCTAATAGAATTTTTACTCCAAAATAACCTAACACTATTCAAGAAAAAGACGAAAAGCGACTTGGATCTGCCCAGACGGGAAGTACAAAAACGAAATAGACTACATTATAACAAACAGAGTAAAGTACTTTAATGATACACATATTATTCAAAATTTAAACTTCAACACTAATTATCGTATCTGCGTCAAGCACCATCAGACCAGTATGCCAAAAGAATCAAAGCATATCTCACTAAGTCGCTACTCGGAGTAGTCAACTCTGACCTAAGCGTACCGGAAAAATACAATCACTTGGACAAGAAAAGCTTTCAAAGAGTTGAGGAAACGAGGTAATAAATGGATATCTAGATTAAAAAGAAACTAACTCAGTCAAGTGACACAGCGTAAAGAAATCCAGAAAGTAGCAACTGAGTACTACCGATCTCTCTACTCCAAGAATAAAGATGATATCGAAATTGAAGCAAGCAAACCAACAAGTATGCCCAACGATGTGCCTCCAATACACCTATCAGAAATACAGAGGGCCATCCACTCCCAAAAACTAGAAAGAGCCCCAGGGCCCGACAACATACCAAATGAACTGTTGAGAGGCACAGCAGAAGAGTTAAGTCCGGTTTTGACCAAGTTGTTCAACGATATAGTTAAATCAGGTGTTATACCAAACCAGTGAGGAGAATCAAATATTATTCTCCTGCACAAGAAAGGGCCTAAAGAAGACATTGGAAACTACAGGCCAATAAGTCTCATATCAAACATATATAAGGTCTTTTCAAAAGTAATCCTGGAAAGAAAAACAATATTGGAAGAAAATCAACCAGCTGAGCAGGCAGGGTTTAGAAGAAATTACAACACGATTGACCATATCCATACCATTAAACAAATCTTGGAAAAATACCTTGAATACCAGAAGCTACTTTATACAGTTTTTATTGACTATTTCAAAGCATTTGACAGTCTGCACCACAATAACATTTGGTCAACATTTAGACAGCAAGGAGTGGAAAACACCTACATCGAGATTATTGGAAACATCTATAGCATAAGTAAGAGCCGTATAAAGCTGGAATCAAAAGGAGATCTATTCCCCATAAACAGAGGTGTTAGACAGGGAAATCTATCTCCAAGACTAATTACAACTGTACTAGAAAGTATCTTCGAAGATTAGGCTGGGAAGATTATGGTCTCAACATCAATGGCAGCTGCTTAAATCATCTAAGATTTGCTGATGATCTTATCTTGATTGAAGAAGACCCTAAGAAAATGCAGGCAATGGTGCAAACCTTAGGGTCTCGAAATTAATATACCTAAACAAAACAAAAGTAATGACTAACGCTAATGAGGTAGAGATAAAACTAAATGGAAAAAGCCTAGAATATGTCGGAGAATATGTGTATTTAGATCAAATAATAGCTCCCAGTGATCAAATGTCCAAAGAAATTAATAAAAGGATAGTCATGGCTAAAAAAAAAAAAAAAAAAAAAAAATACTGGGCACTAAAAGAAATCATGAAGAGTGATTGTATGGGTCCTATGCTGATCCCTACATATATTTTGATTGATTGATTGAAAATTGTTTTTGATTGGGAGAAGATGACAAATAAAACGACCGCTCGGTGCCGGGATGAGTTTTGAACTGTTTTATTGTAAAGAAAATAAAGTATTGCTGTGAAATGAATTTAATGCTGAATGTGCGGGTTGGCCCGTACAGTGATGAACTAAGTATCTCCATAAAAAGGAAGACTTTCAATACTTGTATCCTCAAAACTCTCAACCAAATTACTATGTTAATGAATTAACAGACAATTTATGAAACCAAGCGAAACAAAATACTGCATCTCAGCTGCACTACAGCTGAAATAAAGAATTTTTTGACTGAGTTCGATGACAAGAATGAAGAAAAAAATAAAATACCTAGAGCGCTGACAAATATACTGATGGTCAGTTACTCAAGACGCAACTGAGACAAAGATGATTAGTAAACTAGCTGCCAGGCCGTAACCTGGCTAGTTTATCTTTATTGAGATTCAAATGATTGGTAAACTAACTGCCAGGCCGGGATCTGGGTAGTTTATCTACAGTGAGATTCAAATGATTGGTAAACTAACTGCCAGGCCGGGATCTGGGTAGTTTATCTTACAGTAAGTTTCAAATGATTGGTAAACTAGCTGCCAGGCCGTAACTTGGCTAGTTTATCTTATAGTGAGATTCAAATGATTGGTAAACTAACTGCCAGGCCGGGATCTGGGTAGTTTATCTTACAGTGAAATGCAAATGATTGGTAAACTAACTGCCAGGCCGGGATCTGGGTAGTTTATCTTACAGTGAGATTCAAATGATTGATAAACTAACTGCCAGGCCGGGATCTGGGTAGTTTATCTAACAGTAAGATTCAAATGATTGGTAAACTAGCTGCCAGGCCGTAACCTGGCTAGTTTATCTTATAGTGAGATTCAAATGATTGGTAAACTAGCTGCCAGGCCGTAACCTGGCTAGTTTATCTTATAGTGAGTTTCAAATGATTGGTGGGTAGGTACTTGGTCTTGATCAATTCAATTCAATTCAATTCAATCAAGTTTATTTGACTCCAAAACTATAACTAGGATGTGATATACCTACCCACCCCGCTTACAACAAGATAGCATCAATGCTAAGAAAATAAAGATAAAATAAGTTGATGTAATATTTGTTATGTTAGACTTCTATATGTAGGTACTATTAAATAATAGCTCAATTCAACAATAAAAATGATAATATGTAAAATCTATAATCAAAATGTAGAATTGATGGTCAACGATACTACAACATAAAGCCATTAGGCATTTAACTGGAGTTGTGATGATCAATAATTGTAAAAATACAACAATGGTTTTCAATTATGGTTGATAAACTTTTGGTTTTCTTAGTTTGAATAATATTGTTAGACTTTTAAGTTTAATACTGTCTTAAAAATTGTTATATGATCTACTTTTCATTTGCTTTGTAACTGATTTAATAGGTACCTACCTAAGTACTTATAAATAACGTATGAGGACATACGGAGTTATTCAGATGGCCGAATCTGTCATCTTTATTTACTAAGTTATTATTGTAAATCTATCTCAATGTTGTTTAAATAATAAATCTTAGTGAAACTATTATTTTCCGGGTTGCCGCGCTGCTATGTAAGTTTTTATCATCGTTGATTGGTAGAATGGAAAACTGATGGTTGTCAAAAAAAAAGGAGGAAAAAGCGCGGCAACAAGATGGAAGCTTGACGAGGAACAAAAAGAGAAAAAGGATTGTAAAACTGTGAATTTAAAAAAGAGAAAAGGAATTAATATACGAAGAGTGAGTATTTTGTGGTTTTATTATGTAGTTTCCTAACTTCATGATCAAAATAGGGTCTTTAGATAATATAATATTTTATAAATACCTAATATTTTTTTTTGATATAATTTTTAATATAGGTAATAATTTTTGTGATCGGCATCTTTGGAATTCCAGAGACATGGCTCATTTTGATAAGCCTCCAAAAATGTCAGAATCGTAGGTGCTGACCAATCAGACATTTTTTACGCTTTGCGCGCCAACGAAAAAGTGTAGCAAGTAAATACGTCCGCCTCCCGCAAGCTCGCGCGCATACTGATCGCTGCCAAACGTGTGGATACGTAGCAAACTGTTTGCCAAACATCCTTTGATCTGGCAAGAGAAACCGACACCGATGCCGAACACTGCCCGACACAAACACAAACAGGCAAACAGCGACAAACACCCATCCACACGTCCGTGTTTGCTGTTTGCTGTTCGCTGTTTGCCATTGTTTGTCAAGCGTGTGGATGGGGCAAGGCTGGTTTTAGTGTCACGCGTACCGTCGGCGCTGATAAGCGAGTGATCTTTATTACAATGAAATAAGGATACTTACTTATTGTTCAACATTGACGAGAGCAATCAGCGTTGCCATTTTTGCTAAACAATCAGTATCCTTATTTCATTGTAATAAAGATCAGTCGCCTATCAGCGCCGACGGTACAGTACGGCCAACGGATCTCGGCGATCGTGAAGTTAGCCGTGTCGATGCGCAGTGCAACTTTTTCATACAAAATGTTCTACTGCGCAGCAAAAAGCCTAACTTCACGAACGCCGAGATCCGTCGGCCCAACTGTACGCGTGACACTAACGCCGGCTCCATACGTTGGGACCAACGTTGGTCCCAACGTTGGCGCCAAGATTTCGTGAACCATCCACACGTTGGCGATACACCAGTCTTGTTCCGTCAGAGCCAACGTGCAGACGTCCGATGTCTGCGCGTCCGATACAGAAATTTAAATTTCTCTAAGTGTTTTTACATTACTGAATACCAATTTTATCACAATCACATCACGTCATGTCACTATCACACTTCACACAACACACTATAATAAAAATGCGAAAGTTTGGATGTTTGGATGTTTGTTTGTTCCTCTATAACACGACAACCACATAACCGATATGGGTGAAATTTAAAATATAGATAGATAATAACTGGAAATAGGACATAGGCTACTTTTTATCCCAAAAAATTGCACGGTTCCCGTAACATAAAAAAAAAATAGTAGACTCCATCATCAGATCAGCTCGCTGTTACCATATTATTACATTGTAGTCAGAACTTGACAAATATGCCGAGTTTCAACTCAATCGGTCTATTTACTGAGGAGTTCTGTTGAACAGCTCTTGACTCCATCATCAGATCAGCTTGTTGATACCATAATATTTCATTGTCACCGAGAATCTATAAGTGTGCAAAATTTCAGCCCGATAGTTCTACAAACACAATAAATAAGGAATACGATGACATTCTCGCTCGTCAGTCGACACGTGCGCTCACGATGCGCGTCGAAACGGGACTGAGCATAGCGCCAACGTGTGGACGGATCCCCAACGTTGGCGCGCCAACTTCCTTTGATAAAACCGACACGGCACGGCCAACTCCCAACGTTGGCCCCAACGTTGGGGCCAAGCTATTTTGTTCAGCTCCACACGTTGGTGAGAGACGTTGGGGCCAACGTTGGCCCCAACGTGTGGATGCGGGGTAAAACCAGCCTAAATGCGGCGCGTGCGATGCTGACGAATGTGCAAACAGTTTAAACCTGGATCGTAACTTCACCCCGAATCCCAATCATGGTGAATAGTCTGTGCTTCTGGACCTGAAAAACAGAAAATGTATTTTGATCCCTTGTCATACAATCTACTATTAAGTACCTTCTCGGCCATAGTTATCTAATTCTAACAAGTAAGAGCCATATCACATTGGCGGTTTGCGATTGCGAGCGTTTTCAAAGCGGAGCGGGCGCGCAGCAAAAACGTCTCCGCTGCGCAACGAATATGCAACCTTTTCGTCGTATGTACGACGGACGAGAGGCGAGGGGGGCGGGGCGGGTTGGCTTTTTACGAAGAGTGTACAAAATGACGTCCACGGCGCTATCCGCAGCGAGTTTGTTGCGCGTGGTGACGTCTTCGCTGCGCGTTTGCCACATTTTCGCTGCGCACCCGCTCCGCTTTGAAACCGTTCGTAAACCGCCAGTGTGATAACAATATAAAGCATAATAATAGGTACATATCTAGGTACCTCTTTATAGTACGTAGGTACGTATACGAAGTTTCGTATAATTTAGCTTAAGTAAGTAGGTATCTACAGAGCTACAAAATTAAGATGGAAGCAGTGAACAGAGCCTCTAGCCAAGTGGCATCAATCGATTCTATTTCTACAATTCGCTTCGCTTGCTATCGCCGATGTTTCATTGGTGGATAAATGAAACGAAGACCACGTGACCTTACGTTCGACCAATGAAACGTCACGTTCGAGTGTTAGCGAATAATAGAAATCGAATCGCTTCATATCGATTCGATTTCTATAATAAGGCTAGGCCCTCAGGTTACCTCTAGATGTCGGTAGGGAAGACTAGCGAGTCCGTCCCCGAGCGTGTGTTGCGCGGCGCGCGCGCATCTGTTCTCGCGCAACACGCGCCTGCGCAGCGCGTTGCGCGGCTCCGGCACGTGCCTCAACATGCTGTAGCGGGACATCTCACGTGGGAACCTATTTTTCATATTTTTCGTCGGTTATTAATAAAACAACTAGCAGGCCCCCGCGGCTTTGCCCCCGTAGTGATGGGATATGGTGATGATGATGATGATGAAAAGTAGCCTACTGTTATATGTATACCTATATATATTTTTTTATACTACTAAGGTAGAAGACAAGCATACGGCCCACCTGATGGTAAGCAGTTACCTTAGCCTATGGACGCCTGCGATACCAGAGGAGTCACACTGACCCTTTAAAAATTTCAAAACGCCCTTTTTGAAGAACCCCATACTGTAGTCACTGGGGAAAACCGCGGCAGGTAGATCATTCCACAACCCATTGGCTTCAAGGTGTGAGGATGGATCCTCTGCCGATGGCGAGCATTGTATTACACCTATTACTAAACGGGTAACGTAACGAGGGCGTAGTAAATCCGTCTCACCTAACCACAGTAAAGTTCCGAGCAACAATCCTCTCATACATATCGTCGTCCTCGCCGCCCCAGCCTTCGAAGCGGTTGGAGAAGCCATGAATAGCAACATACTGGTCCGCTCTCACCGCCAGCACTCCCCCAACTAACTCGTGATACGGCAGGTTGTATCGGAACTTGTCGATACTAGCACTCATGTGTCTGGGCTGGGCTGTACACACCTAAGAAAAAGGATGTACTAGAAGGCGCAAGAAAAGCAGACCCTGCAAAGTATCTTCATCCTTCACTAGCACTAACATATTGTCATAGGATAGAAAGAGTCAATAATACGTTACTTTGTGTGTCTTAATTCGTAGAATGTCTCCATCTTGACTACTTAGTACTATTATTTATTCTGTGATATACTGTACAATAAACTAAGGCACTATTCATTAATCTGTGAAGACACTATACAATCTTGTTATCCAGCTGGATAACAAACAAATATATGACATTACACGGACGGCGCGCTGATTTTTTAGCCGCATGCAGCAGCTATTGACGTCTCTTTTTAACACAGGTAATGTGGGCGTTAGTGTGACGAGCATGAATGATGACTTTGATCATACAATTAAAATTGGTTTCATCTACGTACAGGAGGAACGACGACGATTTTTTATCTATGGCAGTGGTTCCCAAACTTTTTTTCTCATGGACCCCTTTCAAAATTTTACTGGTTTCGGTGGACCCCCCGCTGCTACATTTCTACCATGTTCCCAAAATTTCTCGCCAGCGTGGACCCCTTTCGAGTCTCCTGTGGACCCCTGGGGGTCCACCTGGACCACTTTGGGAATCACTGATCTATGGTACACACGTATAGGTTGCTGTGGTCCAGTGGTAGCAGGTCCACGTCATGGAGGATAAGGCAGGGGAATTGGTCAGCGATCGCGCGCTTGGCGCCGATGTTGTACAGGATCCCTTTATTCCAGGGGTTCTCGTCAAGCTGCTCTATTAAGTATATTCTGGGAAGAGAAGTGGCGAAAATTGGATTGATATTTTGAGCTGAAGGTAAGTACAGTTGTTCTATCTCACGAAGTCTGTTTGTTCTTAATTGTGTGTGTAGATGCACATGCACGTTGTTTTTGTGTGCTTGGACCGATTCTGAGCGCTCCCGAGCTTACGCACACAGAAACAACGTGCATGTGAACACACACACAATTAAGACCAAACGGACTTAAGTATATGAGATAGAACAATTGTACCATTCGGATCTCGGCAGCGTCGCCCATGCCTGCCGCAGCTCTGCCAATTAAGTAAGGCAGCACTGCTGATATCCGAATGGAACCTGTAGGTACTATCAAATCCCCACAAAGCGGTGCACCGTGCTGCCGGGGCTGCTGTGATTGTTTATTGCTATTGGTCTTTTCAGTTTTTTAAATTGTAAGGGGTCGAGGTGACTGTTCAAATGTTGATATATTCCCAAAGACCCCACTGGTGAGGTGGGCCAGTGGGGTCGTTGGGATTTTTGTCCCAACCCCACCAAATTAAGTGGTGGGGTTGAATTTGGTGGGGTTGTTGGGAAAAAAATCCAACCTACGTACGGTAGATTGGTAAGAATTACGATAGGTCTACCGTAATTACGGTGTAGTTGGAGACACTGGTAGGACAATCATTCAGTCCTCTACTATTGTAGCCAACTGTATCCACTGTTTAAATGAAGCTTTCGATTAAAATCCTTTAAGAAAATAATCAAGACGGGAAGCAAGTTGTGAATAAACTTACTTATAATGAATGTTCTGCTTCCTCAAAAAATTATGCATATACGGCAAGAAAATGTCTAACTGCGTCCGTCTATTCCTGTACGTAACTAGAATGGCTACACTGAACGCTGGATTGCAATCCGGGACAAAACTTCCATTTACGATACCAGCTGGTGAAAAGTCATCATTCTTCATACGAATGTCCCACGCGTCTATACTCTTACTGTGTAGTATTTCATCATATTGACACTGAGTTATTTTTTTGGACAATAGGGGAGTGGTTCCTCTGTATAACTCCTTAAGTATAGTTTCCTTCGGGATGTGCGTGTAGTTGTAAATGCCAGCAGATGAGAAGAATTGTACAATTGCTTTGATGCCCAGTAAAATGAACAGACATGTTAGCAGACGTAGTTGCAGTATTCTGTAAAAATAGATAATAATCAAAGCCTAAAGCATGGGCATATAAGAGGGGGAGTTTAGGGGGTCCGGACCCCCCTAGCCCATTAAGTTCGGAGGAAACCTAGTCAATCTTTGCATATTGGAAACCTTGCCCCCCCCCCCCCCTCCTTAACAAAGATCTTGGACCCCCCCCCCCATAACAAAGCTATAGCTACGCGCATGGCCTAAAGTATTCAGTTATAGATTCTATAATGTTAATAGCTGACCTGTGCTTTAAAGACTTCGACATTTTGGTAGCTGACACAGTAGGAACCAAAGGAACTTTGTAAAATTTAGTTTTTACCTTCTCGCACCAGCTTCGCACCGGAACCGGAACGATACCAAACTTTGCCTTTGCTCTTCTTTGCTTCGCACGAAAAGAATGACAGTAGCTGTCTTTCCGTCGTCTGATAGACAAACGACAATTATTCCATAAAGCCGGTTGACACAATCCAAGTGCACTTGGACGGACCAAGTCCAACTTGGATGACTCTGATTGGACGCCGTCGTCCGAGTGAGTCAAGTGAGTCCGACGGCGTCCAATCAGAGTCATCCAGGTTGGACCTTTGTCCTAGTGTAATAATAATAATAATAATAATAATTTTGTCCTAGTGTACTTGGATCGTGTCAACCCTGCTTTAATCTAAAGGGCGTTTTTCCTCTAGCCGGCACGGCACCGGCACCGGCACTGGCGCCGGTGGTAGGGATACAAAAATGTATGAAATCTTGCCGGTGCCGCCGGCGCCGGCAAGTGGAAAAACGAGCAGTACTGAGTACCTACTTATTCCACTGAACACCTCACGAGATGCCTGATGGCAACTGATGGCGATACCCATCTTAATATAATATCTACCTGGCCAAAACTATCTATTTCAATCGAGTTTATTGATGTGGTCTCAAGGAAATTTTAAACTACGATACAAGTTCCTTGTGTAGGTAGCCTAATAATGGTCAACAAAACACCCAAAAATATCTCCAGAAAACAGTGATTGTTTTAGTTTTTAAGTATACAATACAACCTTATTTAAGACTATAAAACCTTTTTGTATCTGATAAAGAAATTGAAAAAGAACAATACGAAATTTCAAATTTCGAAGCAGAGCTTCACATCTTTTTTTCCGGCCTCCAGGCTTGGTCGCTCTTCTATCATGGCCCAAATTTTCAAGTGAAAAAAACACAAAACAAAATTATACAAGTTCAAACCCGGCTAAATAGTACTAAATTGCAATAAAAACTTCGTGAACCATGGCACTAGTTTTGAGGAAGGCTGTTCTGCCGAGGAATGTGTCCCTTCTGAAATGTATCAAAGGAAGATCTCTTGCCTCTACGGCAAACAAGAAAACTCCTGCATCTCTATGTAAGTTGCTCTACTTTCTATCTGATTTGTAGAATTCTTTCTATTATAATAGTATTGCTATAGTACGTTCAATACACGAATCTTTCGAAGGTAAGGTAACCTAGCATGATATTAGTACCTAATTAAATCTGTGTTCTCATTTGTGTACGAAAGTATGGTAGATTTCAATAAGAGATTTGGTTGGTATGTAGTCCATATTCATCACATATCTAGTTTTCGTACCACAATCACGAAAGACGATCATATTATTTACATAATAACTACCATATGCAACCATTAATTTTGTTTCTATTTATACCAGTTATGCCTATCCAATTTCTATAGCCAATTTGCCGAAGTTTGCGTAAAGTAAAATAATACCAAAATCCATCAAAATATGTCAATTTGACGTGACATTGTCACACGTTTTTGCGGTAGTACAATGGCGCGGCTCTATAACCGGTGTAGGCTCCGCTGGTAGCTGTGTTATTTCGGAGAATGGTGGTCGCCGCCGCAAGACCTCCAGCTATAATACTCGGCGAGAGCCTACGTTCTTCGAATAGCACGAGCCGACCAGCGGCTTTCTCGCCTAGTATTATAACTTGGATGTCTTTGCAGTGGCTTGCAACGGTGCGTCTGCATTTGTGGGCGTTGGAAAAACTAAGCTGCTGTGCTGCGGAGACCATCGCGGCTCGTGGCGCCACTTCGCCGAGAAGAAGGACGAGGAGAAGAAAGATTGCCCTTCGTGCGGGTGTCCCTGCGGCCCCTGCCCCTACGGCCCTTGCGGCCCGTGTGGTCCATGCGGTCCCTGTGGCCCTTGTGGACCCTGTGGACCCTGCGGGCCTTGTCGCGGCCCATGTGGACCTTGCGGCCCTTGCGGCCCCTGCGGACCATGCGGCCCCCCCTGTGGTCCCTGTGGGCCATGCGGCCCTTGTCGATGCCCCTGCCCCTATGGCCCATGTGGACCATGCGGCCCCTGCGGTCCATGTGGCCCCTGCGGACCTTGTGGACCCTGCGGTCCATGTGGCCCCCCTTGCGGCCCTTGCGGTCCGTCTTGCCCATGCCCTTCCCCAAAATGTCCACCGAAGAAATGCGAATGCGGCTCGTGCCCTACATGCTCTGCTCCCCCCGGAATACCTTACAAACAAGAAGAGTTCAAGAAAGAAGACAAAAAAATGCCCTCACGGATAAGCGCAGCCGGCGCTGTCAAAGTAACTCCATGATAAATGCTAGATTAGTTCATAACCGTTCAGTTATTTAAGCACATTGAAATGTTTTGAGATAATTTTTATTTTATACAATAAATATTTAATCCGAACCTTATTTGCATCGTTTCAATTGAGACTTAGGCAGGATACAGAGATTGTACGTTATTAGGAAGTTCGTAATAGCGGAGCTTTAATCGAGGTGAACAGCGTAAAATACCTTTGCAGCCACGGCGGTCCCTTGCCGAAGTTTGAAGGAGAGCATGGCGCGGCCCTTCGGCTGTGTCAAGATTGAGCCAACGAGGCAGCTGCCCGCCGAACGGGGACGGCGCGCACCAGCGCGGTTGTTGCCGCTACGGTTCTGCGTGTCGTGTCCCGCACTCGTGCCCGAGTCACGCAGTGCGCCGCGCGTGCCGCTGCGTCACTTCAGCCCTCCCAGGACTAGGCCCGTGCCCTACGATGCCCTCCACCCCCTCAGCAGGGCCCTCGTGCCCTTTTCACTCGGTCGCTCTCAAGCTCTGCTGCAGCCCAACGCTTCTCAAGTCACGTCTAAGAGGAACTACTCTTCCTGCAAGCCCTGCAACTGCGGAAGCCCTTGTCCGTTCCCTTGTGGCCCTTCCGGCTGCCCCGGGGGATGTGGCTGCCTCCCACCTCCCTGCAACTCTCCCCCTCGCTGTATTCAGTACATGTCCGGGTATTACTATTATCCTTATGGTTATTGGTTCTGTGGGCCGTACCACGTTAGCGGAACTTGCAGCCCTGTAGGTGGTTGCGGTCCTAGCGGCCCATGCGGGCCGAGTGGACCATGCGGTCCGTGTGGCCCATGCGGCCCATGTGGACCTTGCGGGCCCGGCGTTAAGTGCCCTTGTCCAGCTTGCGTGTGCCCCTCAATACTCGGCGAAGCTGGAGCTGGTCCTAAAACCCCGCCTAAGTCAGAAGTCGTTCCTGGAAATCAAATCCAAACTCCTTTGCCGAGAGACAGTCCTAGTCATACCCGCACAGGTTTTTCTAAATTATTCCCCTTCAACACTGTAGCTCCACCAATGACCATGGCTTCGAAAGAAACCAAAATGCAATACAGAATGCCTCCTAAATTGTCGTCTTTGATTACCCCTTACAGTACCCAGGCTGCCCCTAAGAGAAGTGAATCTTTCAGCTCTAAAGCTTACCGTCCAAGTAACGTTAACCAAAAGCCCTGCACCCAAAATGGCCCCAAGTCCTGCTTCTGTATAAACAAATCTGGTCATAAAACATCTTCCAACGGAAGATATTTTCCCGATTATCACAAAAGTAGGAGTCCCATTCGTCGCAAAAGGGCATCAAATAGATTCATGTACGAGGCTTGTCCCACACTAGAGAAACCGAGAATCATCCTGACCCAGGCAGAAAGAGACAAGCCCAAAGTCAAGCCCGGCTTTTTCGACTACAAGAATGTCCCTAGCTTCAAGAACCCTTACCCTCATTCTTTCCACACTTTTGATTTTAAACCGTAAGACCTATAAGCACAAAACGAGACCCAAGCCTGACAACTCGTTACATACAGTGATCACAATAAAATCTATATTATGAAACTCTGTGAAAATCCATACACAAATAAACACTGTTGAATCAATTGATTTGTTTTATTTGTTGATTTATTCTTAGCCGGTAAGCTCTAGGTTAGTGGTAGTCAGCAAGGATTCCGATTACAATACGAAATCATCCTTTCAGCGAATCTCGGAACGAAGAGGGGCTTGAGAGAGCAACTCAGAGCTTTTCGCAACATTCCTATCAGGAGAATGAAGGAGATGCAGCCGGTGAATGTGGAAGAACCGCAGAGGAGTGAGAATGCGTTGGCCAAGAGCAAATCTTGCCCTTGTCTCAAGAGCAGCCCACCTGAATGCCCATTCTGCTCGTGCTACTGTATGCCAAGATCTCAATCGGCCATCTTCAATCATACCCAACCCTTGAACACCTCGCAATATAAGTCAACGGAGCAAAACGTCACCGTGCCTCCATTCTTCCGTTCATATTACTTCCCCTGCACGAACAACTCTGATCTTTCCCCGATCTTCTTCGAGCAATCCATTAAGGTGCAAGACTCCAACGCCTCCCAGGTAATGAGGCAGCTATGCACGACGTGCGGGGCGTGCTTGCCCCCGCCCTGCGATACACCTACCAGCTGCCTTCAATCCATGCTCGGCTACTATCAATATCCTCATGGCTTCTGGTTCTGTGGCCCTTACAATGTGACAACTACGCCTAGCGTATGCAACTCCGGTGCAGTGACTCCTGGGGGCCCGTGCGGTCCGAACCCTCCTAGTCCAGAGGGTTCCATAGCCAGGTCGTGCCCAGTACCTTCTTTACCCCCTTGTATGAGCGCATCAGCGTGTGGGTTGTGTCGCGGCTGCGGACCATGTTCTTGTAGCGAGTATTTCAGGACATGTCCTAGCCCCCTTTGTAGGCTATGCCACACTTGCGGTCCTTCTTCGGGATGCTGCGGGCCATTTAGACCCTGGGGACCTTGCGGTCCCATGGGTCCTTGGGGTCCATGTGGTCCGTGTGGCCCATGCGGACGTTGTGGTCCTTGCCTGCCTTGGGGTCGTTGGGGATGTGGTCCTTGCGGCACCTGTTCATGTGGGCCTTACGGCTGTGGATGTGGGCCATTTGGCTGTAGATGCGGACCTTACGGCTGCTGCGGGTGGTGCGGCCGTGGACCCTGCGGAGGTTGCGGTTGTGGCCCTCATGACTGTGGTGGATGTGGCCCCTTCGGCTGCAGCTGTGGCTCGTGCGGCCCTTGCGGCTTTAGCTGCGGTCCATGTGGCTCTTGTGGCTCTGGCTGTGGATGTTCTTGCGGTGGTTGTGGCTTCGGTTCGTGTGGTCCCTTCAACTGCAGCTGCGGTCCCCTCCCTATCAGTCCCATCTCCCCCGGTGGCCCCTGCGGCCCCTGTGGCCGTGATCCACTAGGAATTTTTAGCTCATGCTCGGCCATCAATCCCAAAGCAGGAGATTCTGCATCAGCTAAAGCTGCTCCCGCAGACACTCCCACATACCCCACAGAACAAACCCCTAAGCAATCCGCCGCGGGAGGAACTTCCAGTCCTGACATCAGCCCAAAACTAGTTAGGACCTTCCCATTCAACAAACCCAAACCACAACTGAATAAGAAGCTGTCACCTCTCGTGAGCACGATTCTCACTGCTTACTTCTCTACGAACTGTAGTAGATGTAGTGAGAGGCCTGTGAGTAAGGCTTGCAGCAAATCTGGCTGTAACTGGTGCCTGATCTGCAATCCCAAGGCCATGCAGTTGGACGCCTGTCCCCTCTACAGGCCCAGGCTCCTACCTACGAAGGAAAAGTGAGATTTGCCCAGCATCCCACCCAATTGCTTCTCGTATTTGGCTTAAGGAACTTCATGAAACCGTTCCTCAGATCAATCTGTTTACGAGAGCCAACTGAAACCCTGGAATGTTTAGATGTCTTGCGACCTTTTATATAAAATTGTAAAATACAAAAAAATAGAAAAATATATCAGCATTTTCTTTGGTAACTTAGGTACTATCACATAGGCTACTTTAACATAGGCTTTATTCATGTGCATCTATGAGGGCCCATTTTTTTAATCGTTGCAGAACAAATAGGCACTTTAAGGAAATAGTTTAAATCTTGAAGCAAAGGTCCATAATCTTAACCTGAATTGTTGTTAAAAAGAAACAAATTAAGATAAATAAAAGCTTTTAAAAAGGTAAGTAAGTATGTCTAGCTCCGTCTATGTTAGGTCAGGGGAACCTGCGTTTCGTGACACTACTGACCCACTTACCCACCGTACCACCGACGATACCCCCAGCGGTAGTGACAAGTCAAGCCTACGGTGGTACCGTAGGTCAGTAGTGATTCTGCAGATTATCACGCAAGGCCGACGTCCACGGACAGACACGCACCGCGCAGAGACCGCGCACGAGTCTTCCAACGGTGCGTGCCACGCTGTGTGTGTCTTGAGGTTCGAAGCATGTCATTGCAAAGGAAGTTCATGTTCCGAGCCCGCACCGGCACCTTGAAGCGTCGATCATATACCCTACCTCGAAGCCTTGAAGTTACGAAGTTGAAGTTACCGACTCGCAGCGGATGGGCGTTTTTCCACTAGCCCGGCACGGCATCGGCACCGGCACCGGCACCGGCGCCGGCGACGCAAAAATGTATGAAAATGTACTGCTCGTTTTTCCACTTGCCGGCGCCGGCACCGGCACGGTTTCATACATTTTTGCATCCCCACCACGCCGGTGCCGTGCCGTTGCCGTGCCGGCTAGTGGAAAAACGCCCAATAACGTAACGTACCTAGTACCTACCTAGCTCGGCTACCTAGTTTAAAATATTCTTGCACCCACCTTTGTCTGTGACTGTCATGTCAAGTCATTATTTTAATCTGTCAGCTTATAGTTTACGCCAAAGTCCACTGTTTATAAACTTATTATAAAATGATTCTTTTGGTTTATTCTCATGATATTAAATTATAAAACATGGATGTAAGTTACGTTTTGTAATTTTCAACATAGGTATACCTACTTACCTACATTATAAGAAAGGTGCATTATGAGAAAGGTACCTACATTAAGAGAAAGGTGCGCATTGAGAATGGTACGTTTTGAGCATGGGCATGGGCGTATATAAGGAGGTGTTTAGGGGGTCTGGAACCCCCCCTCCCCCCATTAGCAAAAGCTTTGGAACCCTTGAACAGTTGAACTCCATTAGATTCGGGGGAAACCTAGTCATTTTTGTATTTTTGAACCCTTGGACCCCCCCCACAACAAAAATCTTTGTATTTTGGAACCCTTGGACCCCTCCCATAACAAAGCTAATAGCTGCGCCCATGACGATGGGCTTCGGATCGAAAGCCAACACACCATCCACTCGGCCAACACGGCTCTCCACACTAAGCAAATCTCTATAACTGCTAAACCCATTTTGATGAGGAATGTAGATAGTTTAGGTTCTGGAATAACACATAGGCTACTTTTTATCTCGGAAGAATGTGGTTCCTGTGGGATAAAAAAAGAGGTCTACGCGGGCGAAGCCGCGGGCGTTCACTATTCATTATAAGGTCCATTTCCATCCAGCCCCGCTACCCGAACTACCCGAGCTACCCCTCGCCGGGCGGCTACCCCACAGAAGGGTACCCTCCTAGCTACGTGCCCCAGCCTGGATACCCCTCACCAGTAAGTTCAGCATGACTGTATACCAAACACTATTTACGACATGATTATCAGCTGCTGGATTAAAAGCTTTCCTTTCTATTTCGTGATTGATTTTAAACAAACATAATTGCTCAAAAACTTTTCATTTAGGTACACTACTACCTACTAACAGAGAATCTTAATTTAATAGAATGTGTGACGCATGAGATAATGTTTTTGTTTTTTAGCAAGGCTACCCCCCGCCGCAAGGCTACCCCCAGCCACAAGGCTACCCGCAAGGCTACCCTCCACAAGGATACCCCCCTCAAGGACTGCCTCCGCAAGGTAGGTACGTCTTTACAAGACGCGAGGGATCAGTCAGATTGTATGAGGAGCGTTGGCCGAGGGCTATAGTAGGGGGGAGTTGGATATTACCGCGCTGTTGATAACTCCGCGCCCATGCATATTTCAATAACTACGTGCAGAAAGTTATCGAAGAGAGAGGCAGACATCCCCCACGTGCGTATCCTCAGTTCGTTCCGAGCAACCAGAGAGAGGCTAGGCGTGCTGAAACATTTTCGATACTTACTTCGACTATTATTTCGGGACTAACTTCGATAAGAGGTAAGCCCATTTTTCTTTTATAGGTACAGGGTGAATTTTTGAGACGGGGCAATAAGGGCAGCTACCTTAACCGTTGTGTAGCTAGAGGAAAACGTTCTTAGAAGACTATCCTTAACTTTTGAAGATATTTCGACCTGCATTCACAGATTTAAAAAAAATGTAGGTACAGTCAGCGAGAAAATGCGCAATTTACTCAAAAACTTTTTTGATGACAATCGATCCTGTTTTATCTAAGGATTACAAGTGGCTAAATTAAAAAATTTAAAAAACCGACTTCAATACAAACTGCTATTGGGTAAGGCTAAGGGTGAGCTGAATAAAATGAGCCCAACAATGGATGTTCCACTGTTATTCACTGAGAAATTCCATTGAACAGGTCCTGACTCCATCATCAGATCAGCTAGCTGTCACCATTTATTACATTGTAGTCGAGACTTGACCGACATGCTGAGTTCCAAGTTTCAACTCAATCAGACTATTGACTGAGGAGTTCTGTTGGACAGCTCCTGACTCCATCATCAGATCAACTCATTGTTACCATAATATTGCATTATCACCGATAACCTATAAAGCTTTTAGAAAATACCCTAATCCCTTCAAGTGTGCCTATAAAATTTGAAGAGTTACCTCGATTTCTCCAAGATCTCATCATCAGATCCTTACCTGATGACCAAAAGGACCAATTGGAAAGTGTACCCTTTCAAACAAAAAAATATTTTTTGAAATCAGTCGACGCGTCTTCGAGTAATCGGTGAACATACATAAAAAAATAAAAAAAAGATTCCGACGAACTGAGAACCTCCTCCTTTTTTCGAAGTCGGTTAAAAAGACTCTATCGGACCAAATGGGGCAAGAGTACCTACAAGAAAAGCCGCTGGGCGACACGTCGTCTGCTGCTGTTGTCTGCAGTCGGCTAAGAACTTGTACCTTTACTATAAATTCTCTTCCCAGGTCACCAATTCCGGGGACAGGGCCCCCAGCAGTCCGATATGGGTAAGGGGATGTGCTTGGGCGCTCTCCTAGCTTGCCTGACTTGCCTTTGCTGTTCCTGCTGCCAGGGGCCACCCATGGGCATGCATGGGCAGGATGGCATGGGCACTGAGGATGGCGCAGACGGGCAGAATAACGTCTCCCCTCCTGATATGGCTAATGATGCAGACGGGGGTGATGATTAGGTCAAAGTCTGACCTTGACCTCGCCTGTTATGGACAAAGTCTGACGTTGACCTCGCCTGTTACGGACAAAGTCTGACCTTGACCTCGCCTGCTATGGACAAAGTCTGACCTTGACCCAGCCTGATACAGAACTGGGGAATTATGAATAAGAGAAAAAGACAGATAAAGCAAATAAAGCAACGAATTATTTTCTTTTTGTTTTGTGACATTTTCTACGGAAAGTTAAAGCTGTTTAAAAGACGGAAAGAAGGTTGCTTGTCTATAAATGCACAATTAAAAAATATGAAAAATTTGGACGTTTGAATTTTACCTGGTTCATTGCTAACAACCTTTTCTATGCTAAAAAAATGTTCTATGCTTGAAGCAATAAGTACGAAGTTTGCCGGGTCAGCTAGTAGAGTGAATAAAAATAGCCCTGCTGGTACTGGTATACCTACTTAGATAAGCTGATAGAAAAGTGGTGTTCAGTATCTATCAGTATAGTGCGCCGCAAACTTTATGGCGGCTGAAATACGCAGCAGCTTCGACTTTGCGCAGGTACGATCAACGCAATTGCGGGGAGGTGAAGGCGGTGAGGGGCGGGGCTAGGCGAGCTTTATAGACAAAGTTTACTCTATTCTATTGCGTTGACTGTACCTGCGCAAAGTCGAATCTGCCGCGCACTTCAGCCGCCATAAAGTTTGCGCTTTGCGGCGCACTCTACCTACTTACCACACTGGCACCCGTGACGCGTCAATTTCTACTGTCTACAATATGAAAACTAATATTACTTAGGGTCAATTCACACGTACCACAACCACACCACGTCGCAGCGACAAAATGTCGTCAAGCTGTAGTTACGTGTGAATAGTGTCGCAACGGCTTTTTGCAGTTGCGTTGTGGTACCGACTTAATGACGATGTGGTTGCGTTGTCGCTGTCGTTGCGATGTGGTAAAGGGGGGAGCGCAGGCGCCAGCTAGGCGCGCGCTATTGATGACGTCATGTCGTGGCGATGTGGCCACGGTGTCGCCGCCGGTGGTGGCGTTGCCGTCGCGATGTGATTGCGATGTGGTCGTATTACACAGGTGGTCGATAACAACGGCAAAATGTGGTACCTACGTGTAAATTGTAAATTCATTTTCAATACAAAATATACGCCCGACCACATGGCGTCGCGTCGTTGTGGTGTGGTTGTGGCTGTGGTGTGGTTGTGGTTCGTGTGAATTGACACTTATAGTCGTATTTCTAATTATACGCACTAAAATTGATGGGCAAAATGTCATTTTTCATATATTTTTAGTTCTTACAATGAGCAATTCGACTATAGGATCCCAATGAACATGTTTTGTCTTCACTGTAATGTCCTGCGTAATCGGATCAAGTTCCGAGCTGCTATCGTTCTTCTGTGCTGTTTGCTCATTCTAAACACAGATCTATTTAGAAGCTTTGAAAACGTGTCGTGTTATTACGAAAAAGGGGATGATTTGGTTTCTGTAAGTAATAGAGGGTTTCAACCATCTGCCAATTCGATATTTTTTCATGAGACATCGTGTCGTCGAGGGTTGAATTCGAGGCAGGCTTGCGCGGTCGAAGCGGCCGCTAGGATGCACAGAAATTGGGACGTTCACGTGCTATTCCTCGCACCGATCAGTAACTCGAGCACCAAAAGCTTTCAAGCTCTACGAAAGTACGATAGAGTGAAATTCGCGCGGATAAACATCCTCGAGTACGCGATTAACACTCCTCTAGAATCTCTTGTTGCGGATGGCGCGTTGGATAGATCGAGTTGGCGAATAATTCACACTTCAGATGTGTTGCGTTTCTTGACGATGTACAAGTGGGGAGGGGTCTACTTGGACTTGGATACGGTGGTGGTAAAACCGCTGGATGGATTGGGCAGGAACTGGTCGGCGCGTGAGAGTAACTTCTCTGTATCAATCGGTGCTATGTCTTTCTCTAGAGACCCTGTCGGCAGGATGTTTGCCGATGCCGCTATCAGGTTAGACACTTGTCTTGTTTATGTAATATCCCTTTACTTAGAAGCTGGAACGACAAAAGCACTTACCTACTCTCTGTAGATCCAGTGATCAAGATCCATTTGATTCCATTCAGAAAACTTTTTCTCTTTAGACCCATTTCTGATGATTTGGTTCTAACAAGAACTTTTATCATCTATAGATCCAATGATCAAATTGATTTTGTTCCAGTGAGAATACCTTTTGTCTTTAGATCCAATTTTGATGATTTGGTTCTAAGAAGAACTTTTACTTTCTGTAGACCCAATGATCAAGATCCATTTGGTTCCAGTGGTACCTACCTAATACTTTTTATCCTTTAGATCCAAAATTAATTCGTAGGCACCTAGGGTAGATTATCCTCTGCTGAATTTAAGTCAAGATTTTTAAAACAGACACATCTAAAGATATTCCATTCCAAGGTGGATGGAAGAGCAACTATTTGTTAAAGTTTCGATGTCGGATTATAGCGGTATTGCGATTAGCAGTGATTTTGGTTGCTACGGGATATTTTTAACACACATACCTACTTAGTAGCTTAACTGAGGCATGGAAGTAACCTTATTTTTCCGAGGCACACCAACTAATGACCACGGTAGGTACCTACACCAGTGTGCCGCGGCACACCTTTGTGGAACACTGTTTTACATTATGTACCTACTTGTTTTACCTATCACAGGGAGCTGGCTTATAACTTCCGAGGTGACGATTGGGGCTACAATGGTCCAGGAGTCATCACCCGGGTGCTCCAGAGAATATGCCGGTCCAGTGTTATTACTTACATGTCAGCCGAGACCTGCCAAGGTAGGTAGGTACTGTACAAGGGTCGACTGGCCTCTTAGCTCAGTTGGTAGTAGCTCTGCCTTCTGCGCTGTAGGTCGTGGGTTCGATTCCCACCCAGGACAAACATTTGTGTGATGAACATAGATGTTTGTTCTGTGTCTGGGTGTTATAAAGTATAATAGGTACCTACCTATGTATTTACAAAAAGTATTTACCTATGTACCTATTCTATCAGTTATGTGGTTCCCATAGTACAAGCTTTGCTTACTTTGGGGCTAGATGGCGCTGTGTGAAATGTCCAGCAATATTTATTTATTTATTATTTATTTACTTTGACCTTTTACATTCAGGGCCCAGTAAGTTCGTATAAGCTAGTCTAGTGGCTAACTCTGGTGGCGGAGTTTTTAGGCCGCTTTAAGGCCTCCGTAAGGGCCAGTGGCGGCGTAGCATGGGTTGGCACCCGGGGCGGTATTCTATTGAGCACCCCCCCCCCCCCCCCCCCTCCAATAAATAATTTCTGACACTATGGGTGCAAGACACAGAAATAAATGTTTGGATAAATATGCAAATATTTGTAACGTAGGCGCCGCGCCGGCTTGAAACTCGGTTTACACTTTGCTCGCAAAATACTTACTGCTAATATGCGAGCGAAGCGAGCCGATTTTTTTTTATAAATGCAACATCATCGCAAAATACTGAAGCTAATATGCGAGCAAAGCGAGCTCCCTACTCTTGCAAAATACTTACACGTGAACCTAAGTACGAGCGAAGCGAGCTGAATTTTTAAAGAAAAATGTAACATGTGACACTTGAGTTTGCTTATGGTGCTAAAAGAAAAGGCTGCTGCGTAAATGCGAGCGAAGCGAGCCGAATTTTCAAAGACAAATGC
Source organism: Camptogramma bilineatum (assembly GCA_958496255.1). Lineage (NCBI taxonomy): Eukaryota > Metazoa > Arthropoda > Insecta > Lepidoptera > Geometridae > Camptogramma > Camptogramma bilineatum. Next base: position 1,389,375 of record OY292478.1, read on the forward strand.
TACATAATGAGATGACACTTGATTTTGCTTGCGGTGCTCAAATAAAAGGTGGGCTGCTTGTCAGTTTCTATGATTAAAATAGACATGAAGCAAAGCTAATATGCGAGCGAAGCGAGCCGATTTTTTTTTAACAAATGCAACATAATCGCAAAATACTGAAGCTAATATGCGAGCAAAGCGAGCTCCCTACTCTTGCAAAGTACACATGAACCTAAGTGCGAGCGAAGCGACCTGAATTTTTTAAAGAAAAATGTAATATGTGACACTTGAGTTTGCTCATGGTGCTTAAAGAAAAGGCTGCTGCTTAAATGCGAGCGGATCGAGCCGAATTTTCAAAGACAAATGCTCCATAATGAGATGACACTTGATTTTGCTTGCGGTGCTCAAATAAAAGGCGGGCTGCTTGTCGGTTTCTATGACTAAAATAGACATGAAGCTAAATTCGAGCGAAGCGAGCCGATTTTTTAAGACACATGACACGTTATATGACGGAATGACAAGGGGCCGCAAGCCGCGCGAGGCTGGGCGATTGCACTGTTCGCCACCCCCTAAGGCCGCCACTGCAAGGCATTATACTTAGGTACTTTGGTCGCAAAATACTCAGTAAAGCTAATATGCGAGCAAAGCGAGATTAAAACGAAGCGAACGCCTACTTTTTGAGCTGATTTTTTTTAAGACAACTGCAACATGGGACAACACTTGACTGTGCAAAATGCTGGCTGCTTGTCGATTTCCATTCTGTTGGTCAGACAACTAATTTTGCTCGCAAAATAGTTATCTACTCATGAAGCTATACCTATGCGAGATCCACGAGCAAAGAGAGCCAAATTTTCTTAAGACAAATGCGTGATGATACCTACTTTTTTCATTCAAATACCCATTTACATCCCCTTATGGGTAATACCAATTTGAACACCCTCTGGCAATCCCTTTGAAAGGTAGATTTTACAAAAAAGTACGATTTTTTTTCACCGTGGTCCACGGTGACACCCCCCTGGTGCTTGGCGCCCGGGGCGGACCGCCCCGTCCGCCCCCCCCCTTACGCCGCCACTGGTAAGGGCTTAACGACTTAAAAGCCGGGGCTAAAAATTTAACGTGCCCTCGTGTCGTTACACAGTTTTATAACTTTTACAGTTTCATCGTTTCACTTATTTGTAAAAAAAAAAAAAAGCTCGCTCGATCGATTAAAGTAGAGATGTAGAAAGATGTGCCTTCAGAGAGTCTTGAATGCTTATGGTTTGAGATATTATATCCTACTATCCTATCCTAGGTACTAATATTATAAATGCGAAAGTCCGTGTGTGTGAATGTTTGTTACCACGTAAGTATCTCAATAACTACTAAACCGATTTTGATGAAATTTGGAATGTAGATAGATAATGACCGGGAATAGGATACAGGCTACTTTTTATTCCGAAAAATGCATGGTTCCCGTGGGATGAAAAAATAGTAGTGCACGCGGGCGAAGCCGCGGGCGTCCGCTAGTCCTAGATATTGGGATAGGTAGGTAGGTACCTACCTACAGTCGAATTGTCGTGGTGTCTGTCATGTTTCTTTCTGTTCCAGGTTTCGAGGTCTTTGGTCCAAATCTCTTTTACCCAATCGGCTGGCAAAAAGCCTATAAGTACTTTGAACCGGGGGAGTTAAGCCAGGAGCCGTACGTCTACCACGTGTGGAATCACCATACCTCGGGCAAGCCGGTGACGGCCGATTCCATGTACGCAAAACTAGCGAGGCAGTACTGTCCTAGTGTGTACGAGGCTTATGGGAACGATTTTGGAAATTAAATATTGAATATAAATATATGTAGCTGGACATTTTACACACCATCATGTGGCCCCAAGCTAAGCAGAGCTTGTGTTATGGCAACCACATGACTGATATACTACCTAAATACATTTTTTTTTGTAAATACATACATAATATACATAGAAAACACCCAGACCCGAGACAAATATTTGCAGATCATACAAACATTTGTCCCGCGGCGGGGATCGAACCCGCAACCTCCTGCGTCACAGGCGGGCCTTCACCCACTGCGCCACAGAGGTCGTGAAAGAAATTGACAGTATGCCTGAACTCGCGACCGGATTTCGGCGTGATTACGCCTGCAATGCTATTTTGATTAGGTAGGTACTAGCAACACATTCGCTCGCATTTAACTTCATATTATGAGTGGATTTTATATTGTGAGTAAAGACAAGCAGCTTTTTCTTTGATCGTCGAAAACAAAATCAAGTGCCACATGTTGCACTTGTCTTACAAAAATTCGGTAGATTGACATTTTCTCAAAACTAATTAGACATTCTAGATCCATTGCAAATGTCTCCTTAGATGGTCCCTTGGGCAGTCAGAGGCTTGTCCAAATACGGTATTTGATGGTTTGTTACCAGAGGGGCGCCTATGAGCTTGCATAGGGCGCTCTTGAAGCTTAATCCGTCCCTGATTTGGTCTTTCACTTTTAAAGCCATGGAATAAAGCTCAAAATTCTCTATCGATCGGTCTTGGAACTGGGTTCCTATCGTTAAAGTTTTCGAATTAGAGATAGTAAGAAAGCGGCAAGCGCGAAGCAAGATAGTTTTGGGGAACAGGGTGGAATCGTTCCCCAAAGGCAGGTGGTTCCTCTGCAACGGGCCCATCTGGCCCACTTGCCCGTGGTCTTTCGACCGATAGTTGATGTCGGTTGGTTGTATATAACCCGATCGGCGATGAGTAGTGCACTTGCGCGATCTAGACATTCTGATATTGAGTGGCGCCATCTTCGCTGAAGCTCGTAGTGCGTAGCATGTCTATGTAGTTCATCTAGCGACAGGTAGAGGTCGCTACAATAGTAAAGAAGCGGCGCGTTTTTTAGTGATATCTCAAAAATGGTTGTCACTGCGGTTTAGCTAGCGGACGGCACAGTAGCGGCAATACCAGCGGCCTTCCCCGACATAGGACAATAGGATGGAAATAACAAGCTCAAATCAACTTTAGCTATTGTTCAATATATTTATTTGTTTTTACATCTCTTGGGCAAGGCATCTCTTATTTGACGACACAGATACGCTTCTCACAAATAATAGATAAAGTTGCCTACACATCGAACTAAAGGAAGTCTACGAATTGATTTACAAAAATAAGTTAAAACATAGGTAAATTGGGATAACGAGGTTTCAGATTCAGAGTCCCCCACTTATGAAATATGTTTAAAGTTGAACACTGATTAAACAACGTCCTGTCTCTGTCACTATCCACAAATTAAGACAGGACGTTGTTTAGCCAGTGTTTAACTTTAAACATCTTTCATAAGTAAGGCCCAGTATGGCAGTGATTCCATTGAACTTGAGTAATTAAATTATGACTAAAACAGATAGCTCTTATTTCTTTCACTCTAAAGTGCAAAATAAAGCGACAGCCTGACTGACATTTCTAAAGTTAGTATTTTAGGCTAGTTTTAGTGTCACGCGTACCGTCGGCGCTGATAGGCGAGTGATCTTTATTACAATGAAATAGGGATAGGTACTGATTGTTTAGCAAAAATGCCAACGCTGATTGCACTCGTCAGTGCTGAACAATCAGTATCCCTATTTCATTGTAATAAAGATCACTCGCCTATCAGCGCCAACGGTACGCGTGACACTAAAACCAGCCTTAGTAAAAATGAAGTGTTTGTGGCCTCTTAGCTCAGTTGGTAGTAGCTCCGCCTTCTCACTATAGGTCGTGGGTTCGATTCCCACCCAGGACATACATTTCTGATGAACATAGATGTTTGTTCTGTGTCTGGGTGTTATAAAGTATTCTATGTATTTACAAAAAAAAGTATATAAGTGTTCTATCGGTTATCTGGTTCCTATAGTAAAAGCTTTGCTTAGTTTGGGGCTGGATGGCGCTGTGTGTGTCCAGCAATATTTATTTATAATTAATCATAACCATAACCAATTTCAGATTCTGACTAAAACAACCCTTATAGACATATAAAAAGGTACTTTTAGAAATGTCACTATCAATGTCATTCTGTTTTGGTCTTTAGCGCGAACGAAATAAGATATAATTTAATCATTCAGTTTTCAACGGAATCACCGCCTGTTTAGAATATGCACTCCGAAAAAAACCTCGATAAAAATAAAAAAAGGATTCATTATAAAAAGCACAATGTATATTACACAAGCAAACGCGCATCTGATTCGTACAAAACTAATATTATAATTACAATTATTTTAGTACCTAATCTATTCAGCTTTATACAAAAAAATTGAACGCTCAATTACACGCACACATAGGCTGATTTTAATCTCACGCTCACCGTCAGCGCTGATAGGCAAGTGATCTTTATTACAATGAAATAAGGATACTGATTGTCCAGCACTGACGAGAGCAATCAGCGTAGCTATTTCTGCTAAACAATCAGTATCCTTATTTCATTGTAATAAAGATCACTCGCCTATCAGCGCCGACGGTGAGGTGACTAAAATCAGCCGTAGAAACATTAGAATTTGACATAAATCTAGCATTTAATTCTAAATTAATAAAACTACATCTTTCTATACCGTGTTTAACAATTTGTATTTACAAGTAGGTACAGTCAGCGAGAAAAATCGATGAACATTTTGGGTTTCAAATATTTATATATCTACTGAACCCGTGGAGTTATAATCAAATTTTTAACTAATATTAGATGCTTTGCCCTGCTCTATTACTAATTTTAAATAAAAGTTACCAATTTCGCACGTAACGTGAAGAAAAAGACGAAAAACTCAAAATGTTCATCGATTTTTCTGCTGACTGTACAAGTAAATCAGAGGCACCCTCTATTGTTCCGTATACTGTGGACTATTCTGTGATGACGTCACGGAATTAGGGTTGCCACCTATACTGTTTGTTTACCCAAATAAATAAAATAAAATGTTTGGTTTGAAAAGGAGTTTATAGGAAATTTGATGCAACATCATCATCATCATCATCATCATCATCAGCCATTTTGAACCCACTGCTGGGCATAGGCCTCCCTTCGTGTATGCCATTTGCCTCGATCCTACGCTAGCCTCAGCCAAAAAAAAAAAACATCATAGATATGGGAAAATCCAAAAAAAATATACTAGTTCCGCTAACCCAAGGAATTGTTCAGTTAAATGGATTTACCCACAGTACGCACAATGGATCTAGGCATTCGTGAAGTTAGCTGTTTCGATGCGCAGTGATCTTTTTCATACAAAATTTTCTACTACGCATGGAAACGGCTAACTTCACGAACGCCTAGATCCACTGTGCGTTCCGCTTCACAAAAAATAAAAATAGTTTTTACTATATTTTATTCCCAAAATTAGTATTTGTGATTCAAATATAGGAGTGGCAACCCTAGATACAACAGAGTGGCGCAGAGTCGAAACAACGCGATGTGTGCACTTCATAGGATGCTAATGGCTCAAACACACGCTGGCCCAGGCTCGCATCGCCTTCTCGGTCGCACTCGCCTAGGCTGGCCCTCAAATTAATGTATCCAATCAAAATTAATGTATTCAATCTTTCTAGGGCTGGCCCAACGTGTGTTTGAGCCATAACGGATATGGCTAACCCATCCAGGTAAAAATTAAATCGGTCAGTCTATCTGTAACTTATATCAGGGCCCCAATTCTACTAATTTACAACGTCAATTCTTACCGCTGCGTTTCGTTTCGTTCTTCAAAATGACAGTAATTCGTTTGAAAACAACAAGAGAGTAACCACCTCATTGGTTGATTATGAAACAAAACGAAATACAGGGTGAATTTTTGAGACGGGGCAGTAAGGGGCTATCTTAACCGTTGGTTGTAGCTACAGGAAAACGTTCTTAGGAGACTATCCTTAATTTTTGAAGATATTTCGACCTGCATTCACAGATTTTGAAAAAAATGTACATTCAGTGAGAAAATGGGCAAGTCAAAAAAGTTTTTGTGTAAACACAAAAACTTTTTTGATGCCAATCGATTCTGTTTCATATAAGGATTAAAAGGCTCTATCAAACCAACTGAGATTAGAGTACTAGAAAAGTTAGAAATCGCAAAAACTCATCTGTCATCATTTTTCATCATTTTTGTCGAAATATCCTCAAAAATAAGGGTGTCAAAAGTCTCCTCAGAACGTTTTCCTGCAGCTACAACGGTTAAGGTAGCTGCCCTTACTGCAAAATTTCACCCTGTCTCAAAAATTCACCCTGTATAATGCGGCGTTCACACGCTTTAACAGACATTCAACGAGACAGAAATATGCTTAGAGCGAGCACGATGTAGCTCTGTCTCTCTCATTACAAGGAGACCGAACGCGACAGAAAATAAATGGCCCTTTGAATGTCTGTTTGCACGTGAGCGTAACCATTAGGCTGGTTTTAGTGTCACGCGTACCGTCGGCGCTGATAGGCGAGTGATCTTTATTACAATGAAATAAGGATACTGATTGTCCAGCACTGACGAGAGCAATCAGCGTAGCCATTTTTACTAAACAATCAGTATCCTTGTTTCATTGTAATAAAGATCACTCGCCTATCAGCGCCGACGGTACGCGTGACACTAAAATCAGCCTTAGGTTGACGTTTTGCTTTAGTTGATGAAAAGTTTGTCGGTAGAATCGGCCTACAGTTGGGCCTTAGGCTGGTTTTAGTGTCACGCGTACCGTCAGCGCTGATAGGCGAGTGATCTTTATTACAATTAAATAGGGATACTGATTGTTCAGCACTGACGAGTGCAATCAGCGTAGCCATTTCTGCTAAACAATCAGTATCCTTATTTCATTGTAATAAAGATCACTCGCCTATCAGCGCCGACGGTACGCGTGACACTAAAACCAGCACACCTATCCGAACGAATCGAATTTTATAATTCTTTATATGAAATCGTATGAAACCTCGCATACCTGCCCGCGGTTGATTCGATCTACTTCGAGAATTCGTCGCATATAGGTGTGCGCTTATCCTTCGAAAAATCTACATGCGCATTAACACGAGCTCTGAACGGTGAAGGAAAACGTGAGGAAACCCGCGACTTAGTCAGCCATTACGTATTGACCATGTCTTTGTTGATATGGCCGGTTAAGCTGAGAGGATGGTGTAGGTGCTACAAGCCTACTCCATCTCAACAATGTCCCAGGCACTACAGTGTCCCGATAAGTGTAGGCAAAGATTGCCTCCTGACACTGTATCATCTAGTAAAGATGTAAAGGCCTAAGTTTATCCTTATTCCACCGTAAGAAGGCACCTCGCTATATCAATGAGGCAGTGTTCATACAAATTAAGACTAAATTCACAATATCTAACCGTCATTATCACTACACTTTCACTTTACACCTTTTTAGCTGCAGTAACATTGAAAGAGGTTGACAACCCTATACTCTGGCCATTTTGGATGTACAATATTTACTAACACTGCACTGACAGATCAATCAGCTGATAGCAGGAATAGACCTATCACAGAAAACTGAGATTAAATATGATTGGCAATGATTCAATATGGCCAATCGTAATGAATCTCAGTTTTCTGTGATAGGTCTATTCCTGCTATCAGCTGATTGATCTGTCAGTGCAATGTTAGCAAACATTGTACATCCAAAATGGCTCGAGTATAGTATGGATATACCTTTATAGGCCTGTATACATACTTTATCGCAAACAAATAAATATGTCATTATTGAGAAAATCAAATTAGTTGATGGCCGTGTGAGCTGCGCTGCTAACGACGTGCACTTCTGTAGCATTCTGTTTTGTGGAATCATACACTGCTGTCGGACATATTCGGGAAACACGAAAATAACCGATGTCCAATAAAAAGCTTGAAGTACAGTATAGTCTGGCAAAAACGGGTAGATACGGCAACTAAAATTTGATTACAATGGAAACCCTTTCTCTACTAATCTATGGTAAAGTACAGGTTTCTTGTCTATGGTACAGGTACCGAAGACGTCGGTCAGAAGTAATAATTTCCTTCTAAAAGAGAATTTATCTATTTCGCGTATTTAGCTTGCACAGTGGCGCCCCCATTTATGTCTATTATTTTTTGCCAGACAATACATACATACATAATGCGGCGTTTCAAACAGACATTCAACGAGACAGAGATATGATAAGAGCAAGTAGCTCTGTCACTCTCATCTCAAGGAGACCGAACGCGACAGAAGATAAGGCTGGTTTTAGTGTCACGCGTACCGTCGGCGCTGATAGACGAGTGATCTTTATTACATTGAAACAAGGATACTGATTGTTTAGCAAAAATGGCAACGCTGAACTCGTCAGTGCTGAACAATCAGTATCCCTATTTCATTGTAATAAAGATCACTCGCCTATCAGCGCCGACGGTACGCGTGACACTAAAACCAGCCTAAATGGCCCGTTCAATGTCAGTTTGCACGCGCGAATCTGAACCCACCATAAAATCAATCAAACTTACTACTAGAGTCGGATTCAGCACTGAAGTCCGATAGACGCGGCGCTTCGCAGAACTAGGTTATGTAAAAAATTACTAATTGTCCAAATAAGGCTTGAATAATAATTATGCTAGTTTGTACGTTCGTTAGCTCTACACACCAGAACTGAACGACCTTGACTAAAAGAGCATATTAAAGTAAATAAAACAATTAGTTCCCGCTTTTGCCGTAGGACTTGAGTGCTGACGCCGACTCTACATAGCAATTTACAGTGTGAACAGTATTTCGTAATCTTGTTACGTACATTTACTTTTTAAAGAAAAAGAACTTCTGCTATACATATAGCGACTTTTGGATATAGCGACATTATAACCAACGTCGCTTGGACGAACTAGATGTCTAGACCCCGATTTCGAGCGTCAAAACGCCAAACAAAAGATCAACCAACTGGTTGGTTGACTCGTTCGTTTCGCTCATTCAGTCGCGCTAAGGTCGTTGTACTGTAAACATGAATTTGGCGGCAAACAAAAATGGCGATTTGTGCCATCAAAGTGTGCAGGAATTACAAAGGACGACTAAAAATAAATAAGGAAGTTACATAGCATCGGTAAGTAAACTATAAATAACTATAAGTTATGAAAACAAGAAAATAAAACTTTGTAATTTTATCCTAACATGTTTTAGGAGGGTTGCCATAATTATTCTTTGATTTTACCCATGTGAGAGCAGCGTGAGCAAATAAAAAAAAGTGTTGAATCCAAGGATTTTATATACAAACAGGATGGTTAAGTCACTTTAATGTAAAAGGGACTTTGAACCTTATCACGACCACACAACGATCTATTATAATTTAATCTTGGTTATAAGGATTGTTGGTCTTGTTGAGAGGCTTTCTTGGTAGCTTTGTCTCTTTCACACTCGTTGTTGGATTAGTAGTGTGCCCAAGTCATTGAAATTTCAGGATATTTTTACCTTATCGCGCTCGACAAAATCAGCGCTTGATTTCGATCCTTGGTTTCGATCCTTGAATTCGATCCTTGATTTCGATCCTTGGTTACGATCCTGGATTTCGATGCTTGATTTCGATCCTTGATTTCAATCCTTGATTCTTGAATCTTGAATCGGAAATCTTGAATCTTTGAAGTGACAGCTGTCAAACTTCAAACCGCCATATCTCATGAATCACTCGTCCTAGACTCCCCGTTCTCAGTTCAAATGAAAGCTATGACCAAGATCTTCATTTTAGGTGACAGCTGTCAAAATGACATCTGTCATCTGAAATGTAGATTTTGGTCATAGCTTTCATTTGAAATGAGAACGGTGAGTCTAGGATGAGTAGTTTCCGAGATATGACCGTTTTAAGTTTGACAGCTGTCAGTTCAAAGCTTAAAACGGCCATATCTCGGAAACTACTCGTCCTAGACTCCCCGTTCTCAGTTCAAATGAAAGCTATGACCAAGATCTTCATTTTAAGTGACAGCTGTCAAAATGACATCTGTCATCTGAAATGTAGATCTTGGTCATAGCTTTAATTTGAACTGAGAACGGTGAGTCTAGGGCGAGTAGTTTCCGAGATATAACCGTTTTAAGCTTTGAACTGACAGCTGTCAAACTTAAAACGGTCATATCTCGGAAACTACTCGTCCTAGACTCCCCGTTCTCATTTCAAATGAAAGCTAAGACCAAAATCTACATTTCAGATGACAGATGTCATTTTGACAGCTGTCACCTAAAATGAAGATCTTGGTCATAGCTTTCATTTGAACTGAGAACGGGGAGTCTAGGACGAGTAGTTTCCGAGATACGACCGTTTTAAGTTTGACAGCTGTCAGTTCAAATGAAGATCTTGGTCATAGCTTTCATTTGAACTGAGAACGGGGAGTCTAGGACGAGTAATTCATGAGATATGGCGGTTTGAAGTTTGACAGCTGTCACTTCAAAGATTCAAGATTTCAAATTCAAGATTCAAGAATCAAGGATTGAAATCAAGGATCGAAATCAAGGACCGAAACCAAGGATCGAATACTTACAAAAAAAATTAAGTAAACAAAAACCAGTATTGACCGCAAAAAATTTGAAACAAATTTTATAGACACCTCGAAATCATAACATATTTTCCCCTACTTTTATGGGAAATTTTCAAGAGCTGGTATCACTAAAAATGGATGACAATGTTGACAGGTGACGCAGCGCACCTGTATAGACAATAGAAGATTCGCATACTTGTGTGCGTAATACGCACACTAGCGTTTCAAACCTGGCCTGTTGTTCTTATTGCGATTGTAGCGAAAGACTCGTTCTAGACATCTATTTCTTCAAAGCAACGTCGTTATAACCGAATTGTTTTACTCAGTCGGTAGTTTCTGCAGCTAAAGTTTACAGATATAGTCCGGCAAAAACGGGTAGACACGGCAACTAAAATTTCAGTACTTTGGAAACCCTTTCTCTACTAATCTATGGTAAAGTACAGGTTTCTTGTCTATGGTACAGGTGCCGAAGACGTCAGTCAGAAGTAATAATTTACTTTTAAAAGAGAATTTATCTATTTCGCGTATTTAGCTTGCACAGTGGCGCTCCCATTTATTATTATTTTGTGTCGGACTATATCTGAGGATAGATGGCGTTGTCGCCCAACTATTCAAAGTTGGTAGACTGTCTGTCTGTCCATTGTATGTACCAGCGAGGTTACCTCGCTTCTCAGTGTCGTGATAGCATTCCGTAGCGGTATTTCAATTTTACCTGCAAGAACAAACAAATGTTAATTAAGGGGCCGGCGAACGTACCTACGTACCTAGGAACGTAATACCAAAACAATTTAAAATTGGAGCATATTTTTATCACTTTATGTTATTATTTGGATAAAGGCAGTATTTATCTAGGTTCCTGTTACACTTTTGTTCCAAAAAACTTACAATTTCAAATCAATAGGGGGATACCGATTGATGACGCTGACTGTACCTATAGTGTGAAATAAATGATTCTGAAAATTTATGAATTAAATGATGTGTCTATGTCTGTGTCTATTCTGATTCTAGTAAGTATACAAATTCCTTGGAGCTCACCTAGTTGACACCTCTAGTCGTACAACTCATCTTGGTCGGGCGGTGGTGCGCGGGGCGCGGGCGGTGGTGCGGCACCACCGTAGTTAAGGAAGTCCCACACTAGGATGGTATCGTCGTGCGATGAAGATACTATCTGGAACTCGTCGAACTGTAGCCGGAAGACACGGCCCGTGTGCTCCTGAACAGATAACAGAGTCAGCATTTGACAGTAATAACAGTTAAATGATTTTTTTTATAAATGATGGTAAATTTAAAAATTTTAAAAACCCCCGACACAAAAAACTTATATTACAGCGGAAATATACGATCAAGTTCACCGTCAAGTTTGCAGCGGACTTGATGCGGCGTCCAGTTTGCAGTTCGTCCATATAGAACACACACGATCAAGTTTACCGGCAAGTTTGCTTGATGGCGCAGCCAGTCGAAGCCATGTCGTCACCAGTGACGGACGACGACGCGTTGACCAACCGTCATGCATACTTGAACGCTCACACACATCTTCAAATTTACATGACGCTGCAAACTTGATCAAGTCGGCAGAATTCGCTTCAAGTAGACTTGTCATGCACACCCATAGCCATACACCGTCAAGTTTACTGGACGCCGCATCAAGCCCGCTGCAAACTTGACGGTGAACTTGATCGTGTATGGCTGGCATTATGGTGGATGTCCCGCTCTAGCCCGCGAAATTGGCTACCCGGATAAAAAGTAGCCTATGTTACTCTCCAGCCCTCCAACTATCTCCACACAAAATAAAAACCGGTCAAGTGCGAGTCGAACTCGTACGCCGAGGGTTCCGTACCTAGCCATGGTGCCAATTAAGCTAGTCCGCTTAATTGTATGAGCGCCCATACAACTCGGAGGACAATTTTAATTGGCGTCAACTATGTATGGGAACACCCTTTAAATTTCCACTTTTTTAACTTTTTGGAATTTTTCCTTTATTTGTGCTATAAGACCTTGCTTTTTCCCAAATTTCGTTATTCTAGGTCAACGGGAACTACCATTTAGGTTTTCGACCCAAAACCTCTAGGGTACTTCCGGTTGACCTAGAATTGTCAATTTTGGTTACAAGCAAGGTCTTCCAGCACAAGTAAAGGAAAAATTCCGAAAAATAAAAAAAGTTGATAATTAAGGTAAGTTTTGGTACTCACAAGTTTTCACGAAAACCTAAATTTGCCTATATCTTTTTATAGTGTTGACTCAGGACCTTGATTTTTATACTCACAATAGGGACTATAGACCTTAGTATATGGTATAAATTTCAACTTGCTAGCTTTACCCGTTCATGAGATAATCGATGGTGACACACGGACAGACGGACGGACAGACGGACAAGAAAGTGATCTTATAAGGGTTCCTTTTTTTACCTTTTAAGGTACGGAACCCTAAAAATCACGTCAATCCCTCGCTCTGTTTTGACGTGAAAGCAGGACAAATAAACAAACAAATAAACACACTTTCACATCACACTAATCACACTAATATTATAAATGCGAAAGTTTAAGATGTTTGGATGTTTGTTTGTTCCTCTATAAGACGACAACCACTGAACCGATTTGGCTGAAATTAGAAACATAGATAGATAATGACCGGGAATAGGACATAGGCTACTTTTATCCCGAAAAATGCATGGTTCCCGTGGGATAAACAAAATAGTAGTCCACGCGGGCGAAAATAGTAGTCAGCTAGTTAAGTCATATAAGATAAAATGTCTCACATTAATAAAAAAAATTAAATAAAAGTGTTCTCACCACTAGCGTGCGTAGGCACAGATCTGCGTGAGGTGTGCGCACATCGAGCGCGGCGGGTAGGTCCCACACCTTTATCTTTCCGTCGTACGCGCCCGACACGATCCGTTTATTGTCGAACCTGTAACACGTTCCCTGCTGTAGATTAACTGTACTGAGATCACACCTACAGCTGAGCTAAAAAGGCAGTTATTTGTGAATCACAATGTGTTTCATAGTGTTACTAACCAAATGGATCTTGTTGTCTGAATAAATAATTATATTATTATTATTATAGTGTGAATCGTATTACAATTAATAATTAATGTTAACAATTAATAATTAATTAATGTTATAAGAAATAAATAAATAAATACAATTCAACTAAGGCCGAATTCGACCGAACTGGATTAAGTTTAGCTTCGAGCGTAAACTACTGTTTGTTTGAATATTTTGACATTGTAAAGTTGACACCTTATAACCAGGATAATTTGAATGCACCTAATAATGTTCGGTTAAATTCGCTTGCTCCAATATGCCGCCACCTCTATGGCCCTACCTGAAGCCGCAACAAGATCTTCCCGGGTGCAGTTGTTTGGGCACAGAGGGCAGGACAGCAAGTGTAACATGTTTTGTGTTGGGGCTCCGCACTCGCACTGTACTTGGGACGGGTCTCCCATACCCCACCTGGCCAAGTTGCTATTACATCGGCCAACTTGTGTGCGAATTTAAACACCACATATTAGTATGAGCAAATTGACACGACGAATGAATGTTCGGTTGCGCTTTCTAAACAATTGTATTTCGAATTCTGTCTGCTAACGGAATAACTACTCTGGGAGTAAGATGACAGTTTGGTCGAATCCAGCCTAAATTGCTTGTGTTTTCGTATTTTTAACTTTTCAAAAATCTTATATCTTTTTTGTTTTTTTCATTTTTCCGTTAGCCTCATTTTGAAAGTTTCTATAATAAATGTTGGAGTACACCGTAATTGTTTTATATATCAGAATTTATATATTTGTGTTTTTATTTTTAAGAGTGTATTATTATGATGTGAGTGTACTTTTTAAATAAATAGATACATACCGGATACAACGAACCAACTCTTCATGTCCCTCCAAAACCCGGATGCACTGTCCACACTCAATGTCCCATAGACGGATAGTGTTATCCGAAGAGCCAGAGACAACCAGCCTCTCTCTATACTGCAGGCAGGCGATTCCTCTCTTATGGCCGTTCAACGTACGAACAAACTCGCACGATGATGTGTTCCACACTTTAATTGTTCGGTCACCGCTCGCTGAGACGATATATTTCTCGTCGAAATCGACCACGTTGACCGCGGCTCGATGGCCGACCAACACTCGTCGTAGCATTATCTCTGATGTTGATGTCATGTCCCATACTGCGATCGATCGGTCCTAAAACATTACAATAATTATAGCTGCGCCTAATGACACTACTGACATACAATTCCGACATGGCAGGTTATGTTAATACAACAGAGGAGCTAGAAAGGTCGCTATAAATCACATTAGGAATTGAACTATATGCCGTCTTATTTCATGAGAGCACACCCCGGACACTCGACGAAATCTCTATGCATGCGCGGCGTCTAACTACCTATTTACACAGACACTACACAATGTCATTTTTGTACACGCGCAATTGTGTGCGTGAAGTAAGGTTGTCACCGCATGAATAATTACTGTACACTGTGGTCTCGGTCTCGTCAATGTGTCTGCGCGCGTGGCGCGTCCCTAGCTCAAGTCAGCCCCTCGCCAGCTCAAACTCGGTCGCGCGGTGAGCAGCGTTGTGCGCGGTCACAATTTGGATGGGTGACCGCAGTGACATTACGAGCTGAGCGCTTCCGTTCTTCGGAGGGCACTTTAAATTGTCGGTCCCGGCTTTTAAGTCGTTAAGCCATGACGGAGGCTTTTAGAAGGCCCAAAAACTCCGTCACCAGAGTTGGCCACTTGCTCATACGAACGTACAGTAGGGCCAAAGGATCTCGGCGTTCGTGAAGTCAGCCGTTTCGATGCGCAGTGCAACTTTTTCATACAAAATTTTCTACTGCGCAGCGAAAAGCCTGACTTCACGAACGCCTAGATCCGTCGGCCCAACTGTACTTACATTGTACCTTCTGTTTTAAGTTTTTCACTTTGTTTTATTTTGTGTAAGTATTAAGTTAGACACAATAGTTATCTAGTACAGTGTTTCTTAACCTGGCGTCCGCGAGTATATGTATAGGGGTCCGCAGTCTACCATTTGACTTTAAATAAATGCCTCTAAAAGTCTTTTGCGTGCTAGAGTGCGTTCGTTGCATATAATTTATTTATTTTTTCTCTCACAAACATTAAAAATAGTACAATTAATATACAGAATAGCAAGATAAATATACTTACAGAATAATTAATATTAAAAACGTAGGTAGCTATTATAGAAATCTGTTTTGTGAGAGACTGGTGCCTGAAATAGGTTGTGGCAAAGATGTGTCGCGAGTTTTTGAGCTGAGAGATCTTTTTGATTAATTCTAAATGCGGCGTCATTTTCATCGTATTTTTACCCAACTGCCCTTGTGCTTGATATTTGTAGTACTAAAATTAATGCACCGAAAATTGCTGTTTTTTTATTAAGGGGGTCCTTAGTATGCTCGATTTCCTAGGGGTCCGTGGACTGAAAAGGTTAGGAAACGCTGATCTAGCACCTTGCTACATGTGACCATCATCCCGCTACAGAATCTCAGATGTAACACAGCCTCGCAGTGATGTATGAGAGTGTTCAGCATAGCTCCGGTGGTGACGTCCCACACTCGAACCGTACTGTCCGAGGAACCTGAGATGATGGCTCGGGAGTCGTATTGGAGGCAGAGGACAGAACCAGTGTGACCCTGAAGCTCCTGAGGAAACCAACCACAAACATTGAACATCGGTCGCGAAGGAACAGGAGTAGAATCACCTAGCTCTTAAGACGATTCCAAGTGATGCACAAAGTGATCTTATTGAATAAATGAATTTGAGTTTGAGTTTGAAATGAAAATGTATTTTTTACTACTTAAATAACAAAAGTTTTGTAAGATTAAGTAGGTAGTAAGTTTGATGCATCTGTACAGCTTCCAGATAAATAATGGGTATCAAAAACATCGAAAACAATCGCATAGAATTACAAAAACGATTGACAAAAAGTAATTTGGAAATGAAAATCCTACTAATATTATAAAGGCGAAGTTCCTTAGTTCTTTTCTATACTATCTATATCTATATCTATACTAATTATATAAAGCGGAAGGGTTTGTTTGTTTGAAAGCGCTAATCTCAGAAACTATCAGTCGGATTTGAAAAATTATTTCTGCATTTGATAGCTAAACTCTTGAGGAAGGTTATAGCCTACTTTTCATCATCATCATCATCCTTACCATTATACCATCACTACGGGGGCAACGCCGCGAGGGCGCTGCTAGTAAACTTATAAAAGGTTTAAATCCGTAAAAACTTAGTTTGGACTCAGATGAACATTTGAGAAAAACTTTTTGATCAGTCCAGCCTTATTCAAGGTATGCACTCATCAACATCACTTTTATTATGTACGTAATGTTTTATTGGTGTGTAAATTTGAAAAGTGTCATTTATCTAGCTTCCGCCCGCGGCTTCGCTCGCGTAAAAAGATAAAAAGTAGCCATGTCCTATTCCCGGTCATTATCTATCTATATTTTAAATTTCAGCCAAATCGGTTCAGTGGTGACCTATTATTTGTTGTGCAGGTATTTTTATTTCATTTAAAGACAATCAAAACAAAGAAACACACTCATTAACATAAAAATTCACTCCTTAACTAACTTACAACTAAATTAAAAGGAACTCTGTTTTCTATCTTTAAGTGACTAAAGATAGAAGACAGAGTTCAGTTCAGTGGTTGTCTTGTTATAGAGGAACAAACATACATCCAAACATTCAAATTTATAATATTAGTGTGATACTCACTCTAACGCATTGTAAAGTCTTTCTGTCCCATATTTTGATAGTGTTGTCTCTTAGGCCGGATACTATTTTATTGTCGTCGTATTGCAAGCAGTAAACACCTTTTGAATTCTCCGATCTGCAGTTTATTCTCTGGAAAAAAAGTAGAATGTAAGATTTTAAACAATAAACTACTCTATTTGCATGCATTTTGTACGAAATTTGAAAGACGCCCGTGCCTTGTCCGCGCCCGCGCTAGATCCAATGTAGTTTGCGCCCAAGACAACACGGGTGTCTTTCAAATTTCGTACAAAATACATCGAAGTAGAGACGCAATTTGATTACACCGAATGATATGGCACGGACGCCCGTATGGCGCGCCATGTCGGTTCGAATTGCGACTCTATTTCCATGCATTTTGTACGAAATTAAACTCCGACTACAGGTTCCGTGGCCGAATTGGTAAAGGCATTCCGGCTAAAAGAGGATCGCTTGTATCATTGCGGGTTCGAATCCCGTCGGAATTGAAAATTTTGATAAGATTTTTCATTTTGAAACTATATAAATTATCTAGTAAAGATGTAAAGGCCTAAGTTATGCAATGTAGATGAGGTTTTACCTGTAAGTTGTGTTTGCCCATCCTCCAATTGTCCTCTATCGACTGTATGTCCTTTATAATCTTGGGGTACAGTTGTCGGTAGAACGAATGCGACGGATGTTGGCAGCCAGGCTTCGGTTTGAACAGGTACTGGATCCTGTGGGTATAATCATCATAGATTTAATATTACTCATCATCTTCCTGCGGAGATAAAAAGGTCGCTATTGCAGATTCACAATAATCTGATTCACGGGAGATTCGTATTGATATTCAGCTAAAGCAATTCCTCTTTAATTACGTCAAAAGTTAGCTGAATTGTACGCAATTCACGCAATTCAATTCACAGCATAATCACATGATAGGCCTTAAATTGCCACACGAAAAAAAATAATCCGGTTGGTTTTAATTTAATATTGCATCGTATATTACTACTAATACTCTGTAAATAAGTATTTGGTTTTTAGGTAAGTATTTAGTATATTTTAATAACAATAATAAACATAAATAATATTTGATTGACACTTAGTGCAATTCCAATTCATAGGTGGCCATTTTATTTTACGATTCTCCACAAAACTGTCAATCAATAAGATGATTTGCTGGTACGGAATTGTCAACTTTGTGATTTCTAATATGAGATCTCGCCATGATCATATTGTGAATCTGCAATAGCGTCCTTTTTAGCTCCGCTGGCCTTTTCCGCCTTACAGAATATTGCAGCCAAATAACATAATTCTTCTCCCTAGTTTTTTGTTCCTGCGATGAGTAAGGTTGCCAGAGCTCTGCTCTGAAGCGCTGCGGTGACAACTGGTGGAGCAGTCTTGTCCATTGTGTTGTCGGCGCAGTGATTCCTCTTTTAAAGGGTCAGCAGCGCGAGTGTGACTCCTCTGGTGTCGCAGGCGTCCATAGGCTACGGTAACCGCTTACCATCAGGTGGGCAGTATGATTGTCTACTACATTAGTAGTATAACCAGCTTCTTA
The DNA here is from genome assembly GCA_958496255.1 of Camptogramma bilineatum. Classification (NCBI taxonomy): domain Eukaryota; kingdom Metazoa; phylum Arthropoda; class Insecta; order Lepidoptera; family Geometridae; genus Camptogramma; species Camptogramma bilineatum. The sequence goes on from OY292478.1 coordinate 1,408,072, forward strand.
CAGAGCATGCCCTCACGCTAACACTCACCATCCCCGTCGCTCCGCTAGCCCTCGCCACAGAGAGTCGGTGCGAACCTTGCGCTCCACCAGCTTCTTACAGAGCATGCCCTCACGCTAACACTCACCAGCCCCGTCGCTCCGCTAGCCCTCGCCACAGAGAGTCGGTGCGAACCTTGCGCTCCACCAGCTTCTTACAGAGCATGCCCTCACGCTAACACTCACCAGCCCCGTCGCTCCGCTAGCCCTCGCCACAGCGAGTCGGTGCGAACCTTGCGCTCCACCAGCTTCTTACAGAGCATGCCCTCACGCTAACACTCACCAGCCCCGTCGCTCCGCTAGCCCTCGCCACAGCGAGTCGGTGCGGACCTTGCGCTCCACCAGCTTCTTACAGAGCATGCCCTCACGCTAACACTCACCAGCCCCGTCGCTCCGCTAGCCCTCGCCACAGCGAGTCGGTGCGAACCTTGCGCTCCACCAGCTTCTTACAGAGCATGCCCTCACGCTAACACTCACCAGCCCCGTCGCTCCGCTAGCCCTCGCCACAGCGAGTCGGTGCGGACCTTGCGCTCCACCAGCTTCTTACAGAGCATGCCCTCACGCTAACACTCACCAGCCCCGTCGCTCCGCTAGCCCTCGCCACAGCGAGTCGGTGCGAACCTTGCGCTCCACCAGCTTCTTACAGAGCATGCCCTGACGCTAACACTCACCAGCCCCGTCGCTCCGCTAGCCCTCGCCACAGCGAGTCGGTGCGGACCTTGCGCTCCACCAGCTTCTTACAGAGCATGCCCTCACGCTAACACTCACCAGCCCCGTCGCTCCGCTAGCCCTCGCCACAGCGAGTCGGTGCGGACCTTGCGCTCCACCAGCTTCTTCCAAAGCATGCCCTCTGAGATGACGCGCTGCCACTCGCGGCAAACCAGTTCAGCCGCGCAAAGCGACCGCGCGTCCAGATACGAAAGTATGTTCTCTGCTACGTGATCGAGACCTTTTTCTGTAACCAAACATACCAGAAATGACAAACATACCTTAAAACTTGTATAGGGCTGATTTTATTTATTTAAATTCTTTATTGCACATAATTACAAAATAGTGCACGCGAATATAATGCAGAAGGCATTTTCTACCTGCTAACCAAAAGTTTGTAGGAACAGAACAAAGGGTGTGCTAACAATAAATAAATCTTAGGGTGGGTTGCACCAGCTTACTTTAACAATAACAAACATGTTAAAGTACCGGTTAGGCAAAAAATGCGTTGCACCATCTGACAATTGTTAAATGACGTCATAACTTAACTGCTAACCGTAACCGCCCAATCTTCGCTGGTTAAAGCTATTGTTAAAGTTAAATAGCTGCCAGATGCGTCAAAATCATAAAAACCTCATACTTCATAAAGCGTTTGTGTTCAAAATAACAAACAACATGTCCCTGCTTCTAGAATTTACAGAGGAAACTAGTAGTTCTGAAGACGAAAGTAATAATATTATGATTAAGTAATAACAGGTCTAGGAAAACAAAAGTGTAAGTACCTACCTATTTGCCTAAACCTGCTGGGATATAAAGTCGCTAACTCGAATTCGTTCCAACATATTGATTTTTTACGAACAACATTAAAGTTATTTAATGCAAAATAACTTTCCATATTTTACACAACAAACATGTCTATCACTTTTTCAACGATCTTCTACCATTTCAAAGAATTCACCGTAAAAAAACATTTTTTGTTGGAATCAAATCCGAGTTTCTCGAGCTTAACATAAAGTATGAGCAAAAACAAAGGTTTGTTGCGGAAACCATTTTTCTATTGGACTGTTAAGTTTTCGAGAAATAGATAAATTAACTACGTCACTGACACATTTATCATCGATTTTCTCAAAAACAAAGTCGGACAAAAAAATATACCTACGGTAATAGTGCTTACACACGTACAGACCAAACCGCAGACACAGTACTCTGTCTCATTTGTTCACATGAATTTTGTATTTTCTGTTCCTTCTCACTCGCACAAAAGAAGAAGAAGGATATATACAAAATTCATGTTAACAAATGAGACAGAGCACTGTGTCAGCGGTTGGGTCTGCGCGTCTGTTACGGCTATTAAAAATTACGAGATGTAAAAAGTCATTAGTATGAAAAAAATATATTTTGAGTCTCGGCTGTCAGTGTCATTGTCTCGCAGACAATGACACTGACAGCAAAATTTGTCAATTGACAGCGTCATTTGAGTTTTCGTCTAGTATAGCCATATTTAAAAATGTTTTTTACACTGATTTTGGGGTAAATAAGATCTCATTTGACTTGTAACCCTGATAACTTTAGCTATGCCAAGGAATACGATGGTGCAATCCATTCCGCAGTCAATGTTAAAGTCAACGTTAAAGTTATCGTCAAATTTGACATAAACCTTAACTTTAACAGCCAATATGGTGCAACCCAGCCTTAAACATTATAAATTTAAGATTTTAGTCTCACGCTCACCGTCAGCGCTGATAGGAGAGTGATCTTTATTACAATGAAATAAGGATACTGATTGTCTAGCACTGAAGAGAACAATCAGCGTAGCCATTTCTGCTAAACAATCCTATCAGCGCCGACAGTAAACCAGCCTAAGAGCGTTTGTCCACCGCCGCCGTCACCGTCACGTCAACGAGAACGAGATGACGGCGCCGAGGTAGCGACCATACATTTACTATAGCCGCTTGTCCACCAATAGACCGTCACGTCATCTTGATCTCATACAGAAATAATCACGTTGACGGTGACGGTTCGGTGACGGCGGCGGTGGATAAACGCTCTAACTTGTCTCAAACCTCAAATTGGTCTAAAACTGTCAAAACGAACGCGTAGGCGTCTTTTGTCGCGTTCAGTCTCGTTGAGATGAGAGCGACAGAGCTACTTGCGTGGTCACTGAACGGTCATATTTGAGGGTTTGAGACCGATATTGGTGGAATTACCTAGCTTCAAAAATTAGAAGGTCTCAATTCGTCGGCCGTATGCTTGTCTAGATATAATATAACACGTCTATTAGTTTTATTTTTATAGTTATGTACAAGTAACTGATCAAAAACTATAGGTATAGTCTGGCAATAACGGGTAGAACCGGCAACTATAATTTCATTACAATGGAAACCCTTTCTCTACTAATCTATGGTAAAGTACAGGTTTCTTGTCTATGGTACAGGTACCGAAGACGTCAGTCAGAAGTAATAATTTTCTTCTAAAAGAGAATTTATCAATTTTGCGTATTTAGCTTGCACAGTGGCGCCCCCATTTATGTCTATTATTTTTGCCAGACTATTGTTGTTTTCGTCCAGTGCAAGGAGATCAATTTGCAATTTCTATCAGCTACACAAACAGAAATGATTTGAATTTCTATGGCGCTATATGAATAACTCTCTAGAAATTTGTTTTAAAAAAATACTGGAGGCCTTTTTGACCCGACTGCGGCGAAGCCCAAAAGGAGGGTTATGTGTGACCAAACTGAATTAAGTTTGTACTCGAGAGTGAACTACTGCTTGTTTGAATATTTTGACATTGTAAAGTTGACACCTCATAACCAGGATAGTTTGTATGCACATAATAATGTTCGGTTGCGCTTTCTAAACCATTGTGTTTCGAAGTCGGCTAGTTACTCTGGTGTAAGATGACTTTTTTTTTTTTGGACGAATCCAGACTTCTCACGCTCACTGTCAGCGCTGATAGGCGAGTGATCTTTATTACAATGACAGCTGTCAAACTTCAAACCGCCAGATCTCGGAAAATACTCGTCCTAGACTCCCCGTTCTCAAATCAAATGAAAGCTATGACCAAGATCTTCATTTGAAGTGACAGCTATTTTCTGCTAAACAATCAGTATCCTTATTTCATTGTAATAAAGATCACTCGCCTCTCAGCGCTGACGGTGAGCGTGAGACTAAAATCAGCCTTAGTCGTGCAATGGGATTGATTACTTACTGGGCAGCATGCTGATGAAATCTCTTTGAAGCATCGGTTTGAGGTATGCGTTGATGTGACCATGCTGGTAGTGGCACATTCGCGCCAAAAGCTGCTCCACAAACTCCACCTAAATAAGTCAATTTTATTCAATTATCTATACTTCTATTATAAAGAAGAAAGATATGAGTGTTTGTTTGCATTGAATAGGCTCCGAAACTTTCATTGAAAAATTCATTCACCATTAGAATCCTACATTATCCGTGATGAACATAGGGTAGGTATAGTTTGCGCCCCGACTTCGCACGGGTAATTTGTTAACATACATTTTTCGAAACGAAAAATCCATTGATGCACGGCCAGGATACGAACCCACGACCTTCGGATCGAAAGTCGAGGTACTATACCCCTTGGCCAACAAAGCTCTACAGTGTCTACAGTGTCCCGATAAGTGTAGGCAAAAGATTGCCTCCTGACACTGTATAAACCATCTAGTAAAGATGTAAAAAAAGGATATTTGTACCTGGTCTGTCTCGTTCCATCTTCCGAAGTAGTTAAGGCAGGCATCTCTCTCTGCTGTGTACGCTGGACTACTCGGTGTGGGCCTCACACCTGTGTCTAGGCATGTGATGGACGTAACCTGTCGAAATATTGGTAAATTATGATCTAGTGGAGAAAGATGGCAAGACGAGATAGTTGCCATAGCAGGCAAGTCGTGGGCTGAGAAAGCACTAAATAGAGAAGACTGGAAGGCTTTGGAGAAGGCTTTTACCCGTAGAGGAGTCCTCAACTAAACAAACCCGTTTTTAGATTTAGATTTGACTACCTAGTTCTTTTTAAATTTTATAGCTGAGGAGTAATAAAGGATTTTTAATTTTTATTTTATTTCTTTTTATATAATAAGTGTACAGTCAAGGGCTTTTGTCACAGAAAAACCTATGGAAAAAGGCGCACAACAAAAACTGAAATATGAATTAGGCACTAGGATAGAAATCATTTCCAAATTACTTTTTGTCAATCATTATTGTAATTTTATGTGATTGTTTCCAATGTTTTGTAATACCCATAATTTATCTGGAAGTACTATAGGAGGTTTTCCATTAAATTTTTTATTAAATAGCTTGTCTTAAAGTTAGTTCCTATAAGCCAACACCAACCAGCTAGCAGCTCAGCTCACTTAAACCAGCTACCGAAAACGGCTAAAACGACATGGAGTCCAAACATACGGAGTTGTATCCAGCAGTGGATCACATCCCTAACGTGAAACTCTCCTACAACACATTTGCTTATATTATTATTATTATGTTTGTCAATTTGAACATCTCGGGACTATGGAGTCCCGGACCTTTGACAGGCATGCATGGGGCCGAAGCCAACACACAGAGGCCCTTTTGACAATTTTGATCTTTTGTGATGGACACACATTCCGGTGACTTCCCTGTATGACACTATAAAAATGCTTTTAAGGGCAGCCCCCGGTCTGTGCAGGACTATTACAGGTATGGAAAACTACTAACGGGCTATGGGGGTGGGATGGTAGTGGACTGGTTACCGGGGAAACTATGGGGACTATGGCACCCGCCGAAACTATGTTTATGAACACGTACAAATGGCGGGTGGAGACTCGCCAACTCACAACTGGGCCCCCCCAAAACAGTCGCTCATGTGGCAACAAGGGGGCAACAGGACATGAGTGGCTAGAGGGTGGTCAGATGTTACCGGGTTTTAAACGACGATCATTAGCTCCCTGAGGGTCCAGCTTCACGTGCCCACTCACCACTTACGTAACACCCTCCAGCCCCCGAGCAATGCTCTAGCGACTCCACTCCGTCCGGCCGGTGAAGGCAACACGGAGGTGGGGGACCTGTTCCTCGTCAGTGTTCACTCCGTCCGGCCAATGAAGGCAAGCGGAGGTGAGGAACGGTGACCTCCCCCGGGAGCACTCGGGTCCGCGGGGACGCTACTCACCCGACACCTCGCCTCAAAGGTGCCCTGCGGGCTTATTATTATTATTATTATTATTATTATTGATACACTAGCAGCTATAGAGCTGATGCGTGTATATCATTATCAGTGCACTATTTTAAAATGTTTATCAAGTCTGTTTTTGAAAGAGTTCACTGAAGGAGCACTAATCACACTTTCCGGTAGTTTGTTCCACATCACAGTTACACGGTTAGGCAAGAAGTGTTTTCTAGGATTGCTTGTCCCAGCCGAATTTACCAGCTTTAGTGAGTGTCCTCTCAGATTGTTGGTGTTCATGTTGTATATGTTTTTCAAATCCGGTACATTGTAGTGGTTATTTAATATTTTGTATGTCTCAATCAGGTCACCCCGTTGTCGACGCTGTTCCAAGGTTGTGAGTCCTAATTCCTTGAGTCGATACTCATAGGGATGGTTTTTCAGGCATGGCACCATTTTTGTAGCTCTTCGCTGTACTCTTTCAAGGATATCTATATCCTTTTTAAAATATGGGTTCCAAATCTGGAAGGCATACTCCATCAATGGCCTTATGTATGTTTTATATAGTTTGAGGAAGAGAGCCTTGTCTATGTAAGAGAAGGATTTTCTTATAATGTAAAGTATGGAATTAGTTTTCTTAACAACTTCCAGTATGTGGGTCTCCCATTTAAGGTTCGACGTGATGTTAACTCCTAGATCTTTTTGGCTTTCAACTTTCTCCAATTGGGTGTTGTTTATGGTGTAGTTTATTTTTGGATTTTTACTTCCCATGTGCAGTACTGTGCATTTAGAGGAATTCAGTGTCATTAGCCAGTCCTGAGTCCATTGATGGATACTATCAAGATCTTTATGGATAGTCGCAAGACTGATCGCAGATCAAACAAAAATACAAAACAAAAAGTTCCTATAAGCTACTAGTCAACTATGATGAGTTTTGGGCCACTGGATGGCCTTTATTTATTTGCCACTGTTTTAACACAAGTATGTTGGCCACTTGCTCATACGAACTTACTTACTTTTAACACAAGTATGGTTAATCTTGGGCGCCCCCTCCACATTGGGCTTTATGAATTCCTGAGTCACACAGCTGATGCAATCAGATGTTCTATAAGCGTAGTGCCAATATGCAAGGTAGCATGCATTTACAAGAACAATGATGAAACAAATTGTGTCAATTTTGTAACAGTTACATGCTGTATAAAAAAGTAGAGCTACAAGTACTTATATCACTACATAGGCTTCGTCTTGACTTGCAGTTGCGAAACGACTAAAGTGGACCATTTTTTATCCAACACATCGTCTTTTGATACAGTGGTTTAGTAATTACGGATGAAGGTAGCTTCTTGATTGCTAACATACTAATAGTTTACCCAGATAATGTTAATTTACAAGAAATTTATCCAAGTCTAAGAATGTTTTGGTTATCATTAAAATGAATTTTAGGAGCTTGTAATTAAGTAGTATAGTATTCGAATACGAGGGACATTTTGGAGCGTTTTTATTGGTTAAAACTAGGTAAAAAGTGAAGAAAGAAGACCCAATCCGCATTGCAGCAACCAGATATGTTTACTTTATTATCCAATGAAATATTTATTCATACGATTTCGTACGAACTTAGCTCGCGAAAGAAGCTATTTCTAGGAACGATCACAGACGGTTTGATGCTAATATCAGTGATAAAAACACAAAATACTAAATGAAAATCTTGAGAAAGATGGCGGAACGCCATGACATTACGGGTCTTGTCCCAATTACGGATTACAACCGTACCTGTGGTTGTATGGTATCTTCTATCATCCTCTCAGTCTCCATTTTTGCTGATTCACAAGTAACATCAATGATTGTTCACTGAACACCACTAAAACTCAAAATCACAATCGCTGAATCGAATACAACTCATAGCTCGCGTGACGTCAAGAACAAGAAACCAAAACTTTTTAAAATCTTGACTGCTTTGTTTTGTTTGACGTCTTGGAAATAGGACAGTGGTAAGTACCGTTATTCAGCCAAATCCAAGTGTTACCATAATACGCTGATTTTGTCGCATCCATGTTTTGGCCTGAGGGAGTTCTCCCACTGCTGCAATGCAACGCACCCCGCCCCGCAGCGGTGTGCCTGTGCATGGCTGCAGATTTTAAAATTGTAAGCAAATAATCTCAATTCTTATAGAAAACACGAACACGCATAATACAACACACTGATAACGCGTCGACGTACGGGTTATACAATGTGACTGCAACGATTCCGCATTTTAAGAGGCCTGCGACCGGCGAATTTCCATAAAAACGTAATACCGAAATCATTTAAAATTTAAGCATATTTTTATCAGTTTATGTTGTTAGATTAGGAGAGTAGGTATTTATCTAGGTTCCTGTTAAACTTTTGTTCCGAAAAACTTACCTAAAAAGAAATGTAAGCAAATTGAATTGAAATCTTTGTAGGTATTCCAAAAACGGCATTTTTTCTTTTCATTTGTTCAATAGTAAGTTTTTCGGAACAAAAGTTTAACAGGAACCTAGATAAATACTGCCTTTATCCAAATAATAACATAAAGTGATACAAATATGCTCAAATTTTAAATTATTTTGGTATTACGTTCCTAGGTACGTAGATACGTTCGCCGGCCCCTTAAGGGCGTGCCTAGAGCTAAAATTAGCACATCGATGAGTGTAACTTCAAAAACTTGTCTTAGCTTCCTTAAAATAAACATGAATTTAGAATGTGTTCGGCCGAGGCGCCTATGTCAGCTGCTCACTCCGAAACACGACAAAAATGCAGTTTTTTGGAGATTTCTCATCACTACAACAACTGATCGAAAAAGTGATCTAACCATTATGTTAATTATCAAATGACCTATCCAATGGTGCAATCCAAAAGCATAAATAACATCAACTTTAGAAGAAGAGGAAGATTTATCTTATTATTTGCCATTTGAATTTAAACGCGTTTGAATACATAAATCGTTCTGTTTGGATTGTTGTTGTTATTTTCCTTGTTTTGAATGATAAAATTGGATTTTCATTATGCTAAATTAATAAACAGTTAAACGCAAAAAAAAACTGCTACACAAGGTAAAAATACGATAAATTTAGCATATTTAATGCTAAATTGGCAACACTCCATTGAAATTTTCAATGACAATGACATTTTCAAAATTTGAAAAAGTCATCATGACGAATGGCTGACAATGACGTTCCTTTACCAAAACAGTTTTACTAATGGACTCTGTGGTGATAATACTTCACATAATATTTTTTTTTCAAACCACATACCTATTAAATGTACCTAAGTTAAATCTTCAAGAAAATAATATTCATACCTGCTCAACTTTTATTTTCCGTGGGGTGGAAAAATTATATTATAGAAATCAATTTTGCGTTCAATGGTGTTATTTTAAAATGCGTGAAATGAAACAGATTAATCTTTCGGGGTTGCGCAGTGTTGCTATACAAAAATATATGATTTAATTTTATTTAATTTTCTCTATATAATATTTTTTAAACTTATTTAAAATTTTATACATCTTCAGAAAATATACAATGAGATTTATTAAAATTCTTAAAATTGAAAGAGAAGGGTACGTCATCTGTTGAGGAGTGACGGAACATCTCCTCCATACAAAATTTAAAAAGTGCTAGCTGAAAAGACCCTGGCTGGCTAGATCGCGTTGCCGAAAACGAGGGGACAGCTAAACTGTAGAATTAAGAGCTGATGATCTTCAAACGTGTGTACAGATTTTCTTGAAACATAGATAAATGGACATTCTCGACAGACACCATTCAAAGAAAAAAAATTTTAATAAAAATCGGTTCATGGGCGGATTTTTTAAAATTTGTACCATTCTGAAAATGTTGTAAAATTTTTTTTTCTTCAAATATCTATTTCTGGGTATAATGATCTTATAGCAAGATATGTAAAGTTTCATGAAAACCCAAAAGTCATGTAATTTACTGAAGAAAACTTGATTTATTGGTATTTTAATACTGATACTGTGGTCAAAATTGTCCAATGAGTAACGAAATTGTTTTCCGGATAAATGAAAAAATAAAACACGTATAATCGTAATAAAAAATATTTTAAAAAAACAAAAACCCGACTGCGTCAAAACTAAAAAGAAAAAAACAAGCCTGCAAAGAATTACTCACAGTCGGTACCCATTCATTTTATTACCAATCAAATCTTCCCAATGTTATGGGTCCCGACTGTGAGTAATTCTTTGCAGGCTTGTTTTTTTCTTTTTAGTTTTGACGCAGTCGGGTTTTTGTTTTTTTAAAATATTTTTTATTTAACACTTTTTAGTTATGATAAAGTTGATTTTAAAATACCTTGATTAACTATTACCTACCCAACAAGAAATTAATAAACCAACTAAACTAAGTAACTTCGTATCGCCCTAATTATTTATTCAATTTTATTCTTCAAATCCATCCAATCCTAGGAGTGGGTGAGATATATCGTATACAGTTATCAAATCCATATATCGGTACAATATCAGGATATCGATATCGGCTTGTACTGAAACCATATATTTCGATATTCTCGATATGACGCGCATCCGCGCATCGCACCGATACGCCCGATACGATATTTTTACTTGATACTGATATTACGATATTTTCGATATGACGCACATCCGCGCATCACACCGATACGCCCCGATACGATATTTTTACTTGATACTGATATTACGATGATATTACGATATTACTGATTCAGTCGTATCGTATCGCAGTCGAATAAATTTTTGAACTCATCATGAATGAAAGAGCGCGAGGGTGTAGTAAATGAAAGAGAACAAGCTAATCGTAAGTATTGTTCTAAATCTGAACCTTAAAATTATGTTATGTATGAGAGATGAAAATTCATCTTAACGTATTTGTAGACAAAATGTTTTAACATTCAACTTTATGTGCAGGGCAATAATGACTTTAATAAAACGCATTGTTTTTGTGCAGGTTGAACTTTGGCCTTGAACTAGAAAATTCGTTTGTTTTGTTTTTGAAAATTGACGATTTATTTTGAATCAATCAGTTGCATGTACCTAAACAATTGCACAGTGCAAGCGTTTACTCGTCTGTTTTAATGAAAGGATATTAGGATAGTGTCTTGATAGTGTCGAACTGTGTAAATAATGTGTAAAAGACTTTTTAGGGAAACATTTCTGTAAATATTTTATTTTTGTAACTTTTATTCTGGAAATGTGTAAATAAAAATATTATAGCTGTGTTCATGTGCCTGACTATGGTGTGAGTGTTTGGATCTTTGGATAGTCGGATACCTACCTATCGTGCAGGTATTTAGTAGGTACCTACATCATTGTAGGTAGGTAGGTACGTACCTAAGTAGGTACATGAATGCCTAACATATTTAAATTGTGTTGTGAAGCAAGTTTGTGAGAATTATAAAAAAAAAAAATTAAAAGTCACAAAAATAAACAGAAAGCCAGGAAAATGTATGAAGGAAAGTTCATTGATATCGATATTGTTTAAAAAACGCTGTATCGTAAACTACCAATCGTATACCTACACTTAGAGAAACGTCTTACAATTATCGAGAACCCTATACGTAGGTACGCCAATATATGGTTTCAGAAAATATATAGTTATGAAATCCGATATCGTTATTTAATATATGGTTTCGATATGATATTCTGTAAAAGGTATATTACCCATGCCTATCCAATCCAATTCCCCATCAGCCAATAATTCAATCCAATCCAATAATATCAAAAACTTTCGATAATGGCCTTCAAAAATTGATAGAATAGGTAAACTTTTCAAAACGCAACGATAGCGCGATCTAGGATTGGTTCAGATTTAGCAGCGACATCTAGTTGTGTTTTTGGTAATTAATGTAAATAAAAAATAATACTGAGGGTTGCGATGTTTGTAACTTCTGAACTACAAAACCGATGACCTTGAAATTTTTACAGAACATTTTAAAGTAGGTACATACCTACCTACTTTCTAACAAAATTACCCTTCCTTTGCGTTGCGCAGTCGGGTAAAAAGAATCAATAAAATCGTAGGTACTATGTGTTAATGAATTACAACCAGATACCTACCTACTCATTTTGATTTTCATTTCCTCTCCCAAGGGAACCGTCTTGAATTTCAGTAAGTAAGTAGGTATAGTAATCAAAAGTATCCTATTTATACCTCGTAGTAGTATAGTATGTATGCACTCAAATAATACCAAGTTTCATTTAAATCCGTCCAGTAGTTTCGTTCGACCGAGACGTGATGCGCGGCCAAGATACACACAAACAGAATTTTAAACCGTTATATTTCCTAAGCTATTATTTAAAATGAAAAATAGTAAAAGAAACCTAACATTGATTTTCGATCGAGCGAGCGAAGCGAGCGAAGATCTTAGTGGCAAGTTAGGCGATTTTGCTTTGTATGTTTGTATGTTTGTATGTTTGTATGTTTGTATGTTTGTATGTTTGTATGTTTGTATGTTTCATTTTTATGTTCTCGCATAACTATCGAACCGCTTATCCAATCTGTATGAAACTTGATAGGTCAATAGGTTGTGCTATGGAAATTTGCTGTGGAGCGTATGAGCGTAATCGATGAAGGGGTTGTAAAGATATGGGGTTCCCAAGGGGGTAAATTTTTTTCAAAGTTACCCAAATATATTGAGTGGGGTGTCATATGAAAGTACTCAACTTATACATTCCAAAATGGTTTTTAGTTTTCTTCTAGGTTCTATAGTTTTTGAAATACAGTCAAAAAGAAAAATTATGCAAACCAATTAACGGAAGTATGGAGAGAGCTCCCGTTTCATAGAGTTTCGATGTATTCGTAGGTCTGGTTAACGGACAAGGAGTGTGGCATCGTTGTGGTTTGGTTTGCAATGATTTTAGTTGCTAAGTACTTGATATTTTTTCTTGAGATTGAAAATAAAAGCCGTGTTGGCCGATTGGAAGAGTGCTCGACTTTAGATTCATAGGTCGTAAGTTCGAACCCTGGCCGTGCTCATCAATGGATTTTTCGATTAGAAAAATTTAAATGCGCATTAACACGAGCTCTAAACGGTGAAAGAAAACATCGTGAGGAAACCAGTTAACGTTCTAATAGCGGTGAAGCGGCGATGGGCTTGCAACCTGTCACGTATGCAAATGCTAACTCCTGCAAATAGTGGGCTGGGCATGTACCAAAATTATAGAGGGAGGGGGAGGGTAGGGGGAGGGGAGGGGGAGGGGTGGGGGGAGGGAAGGGGGAGGGGAAGGGAAGGGAGGGGGAGGGGGAGGGGAGGGGGGAGGGAGGGGAGGGGGAGGGAATTGATTTTCTCATACATTTCGTATTGAACTGCTATTTTAATAATTTCTCGAACTAAGAGGCCTTCCCTGAGGCGCGGTACGAAGTTCGCGGGGTCAACTATTGAATATAAACACGACACGACTTAATGTATTGCATGCATGCCTAAAATCTTTACTATACTGAGGTAGCGCATTAGATGTCATTCTGTGGTAAACACTAGAAGGAGCACTTAACATAGGTATAGGGGTAGTCAGAAACAAGTCCAAATCTAGGCTACCAATACAACGGTGCGCGAGATCTCAGTTCGGGGCGAACTACTAGTTAAATACCTATTCAACGATACCCCACTTGACATAGTTCGTCAATTTTGAGTTTTTCAATTTTGACAATATGGCGTCTGGTTGTAACACTGGTTAATTTTGATTACTTTCATGTCTTTAGTGACACTCGCAAGGTTGAGACAAATCGATTGACGTTAGAATCATCAAAATCGGTCCACGCGTTTGGCCTCTAGAGTGCCACATAGAAACATCCATAGCGAGAATAATTATTAATCAACTTTAAACCGTTATTTTTCCTAAACTATTACTTAAAATGAAAAATGGTAAAAGAAACATAAAGTTGATTTTAAAATACCTATTCAACGATACCCCACTTGACATGGTGTGACGATTTTGATTTTTTTAATTTTGACATTAAGGCGTCTGGTGGTGGCACTGGTGAATTTTGATTACTGTCATGCCTGTAACAACACTCCCAAGGTTCAGACGAATCGATTGACGTAAGAATCATCAAAATCGGTCCACGCGTTTGGCCTCTAGAATGCCACATAGAAACATCCAAACATACATACTTACATACATAGACTGATAAACACATTACCCTTCCTTTGCTTTGCGCAGTCGGGTAAAAAGCCTTTTATTTGAATCCAATTTAAAATCACAATAGAATAATCAGTGCATATTCTTTGAATATTAACTAGAAATATTAAATATTTCAACTTTTATGTCAGGTGACTAACTTTTGGTCAAATTTGTCTCAGTCTTTTTAGTGTTTCTTAGAATTTAGAACCCGTACAAAATCAAGTAAATTACACATAATACTATTTAATATTATCTCACCAAGGAACACAAAAGTTTGTTAAAAAACAGTGTGCTTAATATCTAAAATACGATTTCAAAAAACTTTTTCGAGAGGACAGTTAGTCAGTGGACCGTCGATGTTAGTCAGAGGACAAGTAAGGCTTGTGTTTACAATGGCAAGATATTCTGACTTTTACAACTATAGAGTGAGCGTTTTATTAATAAAATACGTCTATTTTGCATAGTGCTTTGAACTACCTCTCAACCGTGAAGTCACTGATGATGCCCGGGACTGCCCCACGGTACCACATTTATTTAACAATTATGACACATTTTTACTTAAATTTAAGATTTATTCTATCTTATTTATGGGATCCGGTAACTTTTATAACAAAAACTTGAAAAAAAATAACTTAAATACCACTTACATACATACATACATAAACTCACGCCTGTATCCCATCATAGGGGTAGGCAGAGACCACAGATCGCCACTTGCTACGATCCTGACACACTTCTTTCGCTTCATTCACTCTCATCACATTCTTCATGCAAGCTCGTCGGTTTAGGGTACTCTTGACCTGGCCTTTTTCCAATAATTCGCCAATTTGGTCTAGGAATGTGCGCCTAGGTCTTCCCCTTCCGACGGTCCCATTCACACTCGCCTTATGGACCTGTTTCGTCAATCTACTTTCATTCATCCTCTCAACATGACCGAACCATCTTAGCATACCCTTCTCAATTCTCATCACTACATCTTCTTTCACTCCACAACGCTCTCTTATCACACTGTTTCTCATTCGATCTCTCAAAGTCACCCCACACATACTTCGCAACGCACGCATTTCTACTGCATTCACTCTACTTTGGTGTTTTTTCTGCCAAATACCACTTAATCGGTACTTATTAGATAATAAAATAGAATAGAAAAGAGTTTTATTTTCGCCACTATACGGTACATGCACACAAATCAAAAATGTTATAGTAGGTACAGTGACAAGAAAATAAGGCTACCCCTCAGCATTTGATCCAGCAGGTACATTTAGGTACATACATTGCAAGTTAAATAAAAGCTTTTAATTTTAAAAAAACAGTCAACTTGAGAACCTCCTCCTTTTTTAAGTCGGTTAAAAATACAAAAATTCCGCAATATGCACTTGACTTTACAGGTCAGATGACTAACAATTTGTTCGGATGACTAACGTTTTTGCAAATGTTCCTCAGCTGACAGTAACGAAACCGTGGCAAGGAAAATGTTTTTAACTTTTCTGCCGAATGTAATAACATAATCCTGTGGAACTGCTATTATTTCATGCAACCGGAAGTTAAACTATTCATTACGAACTAGTAATATGCCAAAAAGTTGTTTCTTACCTTCAAAAAACAGCAGTTCATCAGCGGACCTCGGACAGGACTTCACCTACCTACACACTTCACTGACTCATAAAACAGTCTGATTACATCAATACATCAGAGTGGCAGTCGGAATGCCAGCAAGAGTACCAGTTTATTCAAAAAAATACCACATTAGTAGGATTGCAATAATCCAAGTAGCAATAACCCGTTAGTCAGCCGAACATGTCCAAAAATGCCAAAAATCTGGACTGAGGTTTAAAGCTAAATATCTAATAATTTAATTAACTTACATGGTTTTGCTGTCCATTATTCGAAAAACAGTGAATTTATCATGATAATAGACTAGAAAATGTGTCTCAAAACTCGATCTATTGAGTTGTAATGACACGATGAAAGTTGCAAACTGACGAGGGGACATGGTAAAAATGCAGTAAAGTATTACTTATTTTGCTTTATTTTAATTAAAATTATATGGTACCCTATATATGTTTACGTTGAAAATGGATAAAAGATTGTTAATCTATCCGAAAAACACCATACCCGTACCACAAATCTATTAGAAGTATTAAAATAATGCACTGGAAGTCGATGGACACGCTGAAAATGCAATGTACAAATTAAAAAAAAAACCGGTCAAGTGCGAGTCAAACTCGTACGCCGAGGGTTCCGTGCCTAGCCATGGTGCCAATTAAGCTAGTCCGCTTAATTGTATGAGCGCCCATACAACTCGGAGGACAATTTTAATTGGCGTCAACTATGTATGTATGGGAACACCCTTTAATTTTCAACTTTTTTAACTTTTTGGAATTTTTCCTTTATTTGTGCTATAAGACCTTGCTTTTTGCCAAATTTCGTTATTCTAGGTCAACGGGAACTACCATTTAGGTTTTCGACCCAAAACCTCTAGGGTACTTCCGGTTGACCTAGAATTGTCAATTTTGGTTACAAGCAAGGTCTTCCAGCACAAGTAAAGGAAAAATTCCGAAAAATAAAAAAAGTTGATAATTAAGGTAAGTTTTGGTACTCACAAGTTTTCACGAAAACCTAAATTTGCCTATATCTTTTTATAGTGTTGACTCAGGACCTTGATTTTTATACTCACAGTAGGGACTATAGACCTTAGTATATGGTATAAATTTCAACTTGCTAGCTCTACCCGTTCTTGAGATAATCGATGGTGACACACGGACAGACGGACAGACAGACGGACAGACGGACAGACGGACAGACGGACAGACGGACAGACGGACAGACGGACAGACGGACAAGAAAGTGATCTTATAAGGGTTCCTTTTTTTACCTTTTAAGGTACGGAACCCTAAAAAATCCGCCCTCATACGTTCAGGAGCTACCTAAAATGCCACCCTATAGGTTTGGAAAGCCGTGTTGGCCGAGAGGATAGTAGCTACCTCGACTTTCGATCTGAAGGTCATGGGTTTGAATCTAGGCTGTGCATCAATGGATTTTTCGTAGGAAAAAATTATATGCGCATTAACACGAACTCTAAGCGGTGAAGGAAAACATCGTGAGGAAACCCGCGGCTTAGTCAGCCCCACACGTATTGACCGTGTCTTTCCTGTAGATAAAATATGGCCGGATGATGATGAGGATGGTGTATCTACTTTATGTGCTGGGCAAGCAAGCCTACTCCATCTCAACATTATCCCAGGCCCTACAGTGTCCCGATAAATGTAGGCAAAGATTGCCTCATAAGGCCTAAGTTTATAGGTTTGGACTCAAAGCACCAGTTAGCACCGTTATTGGATCATTTATTGGGTAGGTATCTATATCTAAATAGGAGTTTAAGATTTCTATACCTACCTACTTAGATGAAAATGTTAGGCCCTGGTTTCTCGTCCATATGGCTCTATAAACTCCGCTCAACTTGTGTCTAAGTTGCACCATCTAACAAAAAAAGATGGCAATAGTTAAATCCGTGGTGCAACTTTGACAGAAGTTGAGTGGAGTCTAGCTGCCCGGTGACATATGGACCGACGATAAAACAAAAATCTTATGAGTGTCTTTATTTTATTGCCTTCATCTCGTGGAGTTAGCTTTCTTGATAATAAATAATGCTTACTTATGGGACTATAGGTGAACTACATTAGGTACTACTGATACTAGGTACCTACTTGTTTACCTAGGCATAATAATAATAGTTAATAATAGTTAATAATAGTTAATAATAGTTAATAATAGTTAATAATAATAATAGTCCGGCAAAAACGGGTAGACACGGCAACCTAGCAGTAGGTACTTTGGCAACCCTTTCTCTACGAATCTATGGTAAAGTACAGGTTTCTTGTCTATGGTACAGGTACCGAAGACGTCAGTCAGAAGTAATACTTTACTTTTATGGGCAAAAACGCGAGAATCTGTACATTGGCATTTTCGAGGTGTCCCCAGGTAAAATTGACTGCTACGCAGCTCTGTATAAGTTTTACAGGAGTTGTAACCACATTATCTGATTCATGGTGAAATTGGCATGCCATATTTATTAAAATGTAACGCTTAAAACAACATTATGATATAGAAAATTAAGTTTAAAAAATCGCAATTTTAGCCTGTAGTACTGTCCCCTAAACAAAATCCGACCTTTAGCAGCGTTTGGTTAAAAATAATTCCACTAGACTGGCAAACTTTTAGCTATATATTTGAAGTTTAGTGGGTTACCTAGGGTTCTAAATGCTAAATGTACAATTTGCTGCAAAAGCCAGAATTTCTACTAAATAAGTAATATTTAAGCCTGTCCCCGGGATTTGGGCCAACTGGACATGTCCGGATTCCGTTACCGCGTTTTCGAATGATTTTACAGTTTTTTTGTTCCGAGGGGTAGTTATTTTTTTACTTAAACAACAACATTGCAACGAGACAGACGTAAAAGTAAAGGGGATGTCTATAGTTTTTAAGCCAAAATATTCAAAACAATTGTTTGATTTTCGGCGTCAGTGAGAGGTTGTGTTTTTTCGGGCACTGTCCGGTGAGTATTAAATTTTTTTTTTATGTTTAAAACGTATTTCCAATGCATATTTTTATTTCAGAACTGAAATAAACTATCCAAGATTAACTTAGTGTGAAAAATCGTGTGATAAATATCAGCAAGTTGAGATAATTCATATTTTTGTGAACAGGTACCTAAGTTCGTTACTTCCGATTCGATACCATAGAGCTGATAATCACGTAAAGCAAGGTTTACATAGCCTACACTTTATTTTATCTATTATTATTTACCCATTATTACCCTACTGTGCGAAGGCAAAAGAAGTATTGTTTTTAGCAGATATTGTACTGTGTGCATGTAGGTAGGTAAATTGTAAGCGAAATCATTCATATATTGATCTATCTACTAAACTGATTTTGATAATGAGTTATCAAGTTAAATAAAATGAGCAAATATTTGTTTTTTTTTTCGGATACGTATCTACCTACTTAGTGTTTGATATTAAACGACTTTTTTTTGGAAAAGAGGTCAAAATATGAATTATTTTGGTAAACCTACGGCCACCATAGGTATCAAAATTATTCGTTTTAGACCTATGTTCCGAAGAAAAAGTGGTTAAATATCAATAGGTACCACTGTTCGAAAATATTTTTTTTTGTGACGAAAAAAATTATTAAGCTTAGTTACTTTACTTAGTTAAGACTAATTTTCACAAGTTCTAGTTTACTTCTAAAATTATTAATTTCAACGATTTCATAGCTAGTAAATAAAAATTCAAAAAGCGCTATGTAAACCTAACCTTAGATGTCTGTCCCCCAAATCCAAGTTCCAAAAATGTTAAGTTTGTATTAAAAAGTTTAAAATAAGTGTAGACATTGTTTAGCAAAATGATGTGGTTTCTCAAAATACTCAAAATTTAAATAGTTAATTAAGAAAATAGTCAATTTTGGGAATTTTATTCAAACTTTAAAGGCCATTTTAGAGCATAGGTAACGAACTGGAAAGGAAAAGTTGATAAAACTCGTGTATTTCTAAGATATCAAACTGATTTTATACATTTATTAATTAAAAACATGTTCTCTTTCTTTAATAAATAAATTAATTAAATAATTTTGAGTTTTACTATCTTAAAAAACCAAAAACCAGCGGTAACGAATTGGATTAAAATTTCTCCCTACAGTAATAAACTTGCTAATTTCTCCTAAAATAACAATTTTACGAGAAAACTTTTTCGTTTTTAGATAGAAGAATAATTATAGATAGCATATAAATAAACATTTCAATGAAATTCCACAAAAAAAAAACAAATCACAATTTTGAGAAAGTGTACAGTTTTGCGCGTTTTTGCCCTTATAAGAGAATTTATCTATTTCGCGTATTTAGCTTGCACAGTGGCGCCCCCATTTATTTCTATTATTTTGTGTCGGACTATAGTTAGACGCCGCTGCTGCATGCATAGAGATTTCGTCGAGTGTCCGGAGTGTGTCAGTGTAGGTACCCAAGAGCCCCAAGAGGTCCCCAAACAACGCGCTGAAAGGTACACTTGGACGTAATATCACAGTGGAGACTGGAAGTCATGATTGATTGATTAATTGCCGACCTTTTAGGGCAGCCGTCCACTTCAGCGGCGTGCTATACTATACTACTTATACTATTTTAACGTCTCTGGGTCAAATGGAAGAAGTTTAAGTAATAATATTTATGATTACAATAAATTCTCCGAATGTCGGACATCATTCAAAGTGATGTGCAAGACATGCTACACCGCGTTATATTGCATCTGTTGAAGACAGCATTATGTCAAACATTAAGCACTTCTGGTCATATATTTCTAACCGTAAAAGTCGTTCTGGCATCCCATCTCTTATGCAGTATCAAAACCACAGGACTGAGGATCCAGATGCAGTTTGTAACATGTTCTCTAATTACTTCCTCTCAGTATTTGAGCCTGCATCGCCTACTTTGCCCACCTGGAATCCGTCACCCAGTTAGGTATGCTGATCATAGTAACTTAATCGCTAACATACAAATTGATGACAGGGATCTTCTAAAAGAGCTCAGACTACTTGATCCATCTAAGGGAGCTGGTCCTGATGGTTTTCCACCAGCTTTTTTTAAATACACTGCAGCCAGCATTTACAAACCACTATACATAATATATAATAAGTGTTTAAAAGAAGGCGTATTTCCAGAAGTTTGGAAAAGGGCCAATATCACACCCGTACATAAGAGTGGTCCGATGCAGCATGTTGACAATTATAGACCTATTTCAATCTTATCGGCCTTGTCGTAGCTTTTTGAAAGACTGGTACATAATATAATCTATCCATCTCTGCATAACATCATCATACCGCAACAACACGGCTTCGTTAAGCGTCGTTCTACTACTTCAAATTTATTAATCTTTGCAAATTACTTATTCGAAAATCGAAATTGAT
The DNA here is from genome assembly GCA_958496255.1 of Camptogramma bilineatum. NCBI lineage: Eukaryota > Metazoa > Arthropoda > Insecta > Lepidoptera > Geometridae > Camptogramma > Camptogramma bilineatum. The sequence goes on from OY292478.1 coordinate 1,429,046, forward strand.
TGAGGTGTGCAAGTGGACACAGTATACACGGACTTCAAGAAAGCCTTCGACAAGGTCGATCATGAGATACTTTTACGTAAGATAACATACAATGGTATTCGCGGTAATCTTTTGCGCTGGTTCTCCTCATATGTACAAAATCGTACACAGAAGGTCGTCATCAATGGTTTTCAATCAAACACTACCCGCATTACTTCTGGAGTGCCACAGGGCTTGATCCTGGGACTACTTTTGTTCGTTCTTTACATAAATGATATTAACTCCTGCTTCGTAAACTCTGACTTCATTATGTATGCGGATGATTTAAAGGTATACAAAATCCATAAAGACTTTTGACGATTGCCGAATGTTTCAGGAGGACCTTCATAGATTGTCATCGTACTGTACCTATAGACAACAAGTTGCACCTTAGCTTACCTAAATGTAATTACATAAACTACACTAAAAATATTAATATTATTGATCATAGCTATATTCTTTGTAATACCACTCTCTGTAATAGCTGATTTACACAGGGTCAGTAACTGACTACAAATTCGAGGCAAGTCAGTGCTGACCCGAAAAAAACCCTGTGTAAACTGATTGGAAGTCAGTACAGTGGCTTGAAGTCAGCGCTGACTTTTAAAGTCAGTTGGCGCCCCCCGCCACCCGCGCACCCCCGCGCCAGCCAAATAAACCCCGTGTAAACAGACAAGTCAGTGCATGGTTAGTCACTGCCGCTGCGTTGTAGAGTGACCACGTTTTTTTCGCTGGCGATAAAAATCATGTCGTTGAATAGAGCTCGATATCATTGACAGCAATTCGTCAAAATTCTGTGGTGACATCCTCATAGCCAGTTTGTACTCCGCAGGATCTTCAAATCGCAATTGCTTCAGCAACAAAGCAGAGCCACCAGTTTCGTTTCTATCGTCAATCCATTTTCTTACCCATTGTCGTTTATTTTTAGTTATCTCATTTTCTACCATTTCTATTAACTCATTCAACAGCAAAATTGATAAATTTTTCAACAAATAATTAAATCGTCTTTTCAGTTGTTTTCGCGAATTCATTTTTTCCACTGACTTCACACACGTGTGCTTACCGTGAGAAACGCACCACTACTACTTAGGTACTTCATGTAAACAGTTAAAGTCAGTCGCGGCGCCGACATTGGCGCTGCGACTGACTTGTCTACTGACCCTGTGTAAATCAGCCATTACCTACGTCAATTTAGTCCGGGACCTTGGCGTATTATTTGACAATAAACTTCATCTAGACCAGCATGTGGAGAAGATAGTAGGTAAGGCATTCAAAATGTATGGGTTCGTTATGAGATCTTCTACTGAATTCAAGCGACCTGCTACTTATCTCTACTTATACTACACTCTGGTCCGATCTCAACTGGAATATGCTGTTACTGTTTGGAATCCGTTCTACCAAAAATATATTGACGAGATCGAGAAAGTCCAACGTAAGTATCTTCGCTCTATGCACTACAGATGTCACAGGTCACGCTTGTCATACTCTCAGCTGTTGGAGAGGTATATACGTTGGTGATGATGTTAGTGTAAATATTATTCTTGTTTTGTTTATACTTTTATAAATAAGTAGGTACTTAGTTAATATTTTTATTTATATAATATTTATTGTTTAATTATGTTTGCCTCTAGTGGCGCATTTTAGTGTAATCTTGCATGTTAAGCTGAGGATGCTGTGGGCAACAATATTACCTACACTCATTTTTTTTTTTTCTAAAAAAATATTGTACATTTGTTTTGATTACGCTGTAGGTATATTGTAGCTGTTTATTGTCCCTAATAAATAAAATAAAAAAAATAAAAATAAATACTTATGGTGAACGCACACTTAGCCGCACCGCAGTCCCCGCAGTCTCCGCAGTCATCGCTTTGCTTCAGGGACTGCGGCGACTGCGGCGCGGCTAGGTGTGCGAGGTTGCATAGAACTTCATATAAAGAAATCGAATGCGGGGACTGCGGAGACTGCGGTGCGACCCTTATCTACATTCACCCTTACAAGCTCATTCGAATGAGGAATGCTAAATTCACTTGCTAGATTCGACCATAATGAACATACAAACATCGCAAGTTATCTAATAAAAATTTTTTTAAATAAAAATTAAATTAAAAATGTAAGGAAAAACCCCCGACACATCCTTTTTTGCCAGTCTCTAAGCAACATTTTTCATGAAAATGTTTTTGGTCGGTTTTCATACAATTACCTACCTACTTAATTATAATTACCTAGGTACCTATTTACCTAATTACAAGCACATAAATAAATAAAAAAGCACAAAATCGTCGTCCATCCGTCTTGTTCGTCGTCTGCCAGCGAACTGTGTAGAAAAACTGTTTGAAAAACGTGAAAAAATTTTGTGACCAAAGACCACCAACTCTTAGAGCAATGTCAAAACAAGGTGAAAACAGTCCTGCATCGCGTCAATGACTTGACACTTGACACTCCACGAAGAGACGTTACCAAAACATTCCTGCGTTAGGCTTACTTTAACCTTACCTTAGTCTTATCTTAGCACGGAATCAGAGTAATCTTACTTTGACATTGCTCTAAGAGTTCATAGTAAGGCCCCTGTACCTGAGTATAAGATCTTTGGTTGCGACATTATGTAGTGTTCAAATAAGTAAGCATGTGTTCATTTCATAGCTTTGCAAAGAAGACAAGAAGTGCGCAAATGTTTGATGCGATGTCTAGCGCAGGGGGTAAAGCGAAGCAAGGTGGTGCTATAAAATAATATCGCTAATATATCTGTGAGTGGAGGCAAGCCCTCACTTGAGTGGTTATACCAGAGTGCGGAGCTGTGTAATGGTCCGAGCAGAAAAACTGTGGAGTCCCTCTTACTTATATTTTATTTTCTAAACATAAATAATATTTAGGTACTTACCTAATTCAAAATAAAAAAAAACCCTAAGAAAAAGCTTATGGAGGCAAAGGGCTCGATAAATTGCAAGATCTAGCAACGTCTTATTTTAGAAGTATCGCAAAGTTTTATCGTGTAGGTACCACTGTTTCAACGTTGGACACCCCACCCTAAGCTAATAAGCAGGATCTAGTACTTACCTACTTAGTGTAGCGACATCTACCTGATGCTAGATAAGCTTTAAAAACATGCTACGAATTACAGATGGCGCCACACAACATAAGAATGTCTAGATCGCGCCAACGAAATTTTCGTAGGCGATAGACATATATAGGACCAACCAACAACAACTGTTGGTCGAAAGACCACGGGCAAGTGGGCCAGATGAGCCGGCCCGTTGCAGAGGAGACCTACTCTGCCTTTAGGGAACGATTCCACCATGTTCCCCAAACTTAGTTCTAATTTAAGCTCAACCATAGTTTATATATTTTGTTTTATGTAAGTATTTTTACCTACCTTTCAAAGACGAAATAAATGAATTGAAATTGTTATTTTCACAGATAAATCATCTACTAGCTTCACTGCGCAGGGACTTCTTTCTCGAAACTAATCAGATCAACAGAAGTTGGATTCAAAATTGCATCCCTCAAAAAGCCTCTATTAATAAACTCGTATTAACTTCTGCCAAAGTTGCGCCACGGATTTAACTATTGCCATCCTTTTTGTTAGACAGCCTCTATGTCTAAGTCCAACTCATGAAAGTTTTGAAAGTGAAATAGAACTGTAAGCGCGCTTGTAGACGTCCGTTTTTTTCGCCGGACAACGGACCGTGTTTTTCAACCGGATTCGCGGTGGTTTTTAGCGCGTAATGAATGTGTGTAGTGTACACGCGCCGGATATCGGTCCGGCGAACAATATAAGCCGTTATAAGGATTTCGTTTATTGACGGTCCGTTGTCCGGCAAAAAAAAACGGACGTCTACAAGCGCTCTAAAGGTAATATTTTCTTGTTCTTCATTAGTGCCTACACCCGTGTGAAGCCGGGCGGCTAGCAAGCAGAAAATTAATAGTAATTATCCCCTCAATTCATTTTCTGTCCATACCAACTGTCCCAAAGGTCGTGTTAAGTGTTAGAAAGAGAGGCACCACTGTGCGAGACAGAGACAGAGCATATCTATTTCTACGAACCTAGAAAAGTACTTTTCTAAGCTCTCTTTATTCGATTTCGTCTTTTATCTTTTGCACTTTGTTCCTATCACCACACTGGTGATTTTTTAATAGAAATAGAAATAAGTTTTATTTTCGTCACTATAGGTACGGTACAGGCATATAAATCAAAAATGTTACAGTGACAAGAAAATAGGGCTACCCCTCAGCATTTGCTCCAGCAGCGCCAAGGCTGTTAGAGCGCTGGTTTTCAGTGGCGCCGAAATGAGTAGCGCATCAACTACTATGACACGCGTTTAAGTTTTTATATTAATAGTAGTTAACAATAATTGCCAAAAGAAAAGAGCTAGGTATATGAATAAGCTAATTAGCCAAAATTATTTGAAGTTACACAAAATAACAGGTACTTATTAAACTAACAAATTAACAACTTAAAATCTTTACCACTTTTTTTAATAGAATCTATCGAGATCGCAATAGGCTATTTGGAATATTGAATTATTTATTGCCATCCGCGTAGATTGTGGATTTTAAAATCACACAAAAAAGATTAAGTACCTAGGTAGGTACTTACCTAAGTAGGTAAATATTTTCACAAAAAAACCCAAATTTTTTTTTTTGTGTTTTCAAAATTCGTGGGTAGGTATGGTTTTCCAACAATTATTATTTTTTCATCCCCAGTTTTTGCCTGTTTTGTAAAGAAAATGTTCACCTGTTTGCCAAAAGTCCTATATCCCTATAGATACCTCTCGGACGAAGATACCTTTATCCTAGCCTTTATCGATCGAGCGAGCGAAGCGAGCGAAGATCTTAGTGGTAAGTTGGGTGATTTTGCTTTGTATGTTTGTATGTTTGTATGTTTGTATGTTTGTATGTTTGTATGTATGTTTCACGAATTGTTGTTCGCGCATAACTGTCGAACCGTTCATCCAATCTGCATGAAACTTGGTAGGTCAATAGGTTGTGGTAAGGAAATTTACGGTGGAGCATATGAGCTTAATCGATGAAGGGGTTGTGAAGATATTGGGTTCCCAAGGGGGTAAAAAATTATGAAAGTTACACAAATATATTGAGTGGGGTGTCATACGAAAGGGCTTATTTTGTACATTCCAAAATGGTTTTTATTTTTAATCTAGGATGTATAGTTTTTGAAATACGACCAAAGAACAAAAACTACGAAACCAGAGCTGCAAGAGCTCCCGTTTCATAGAGTTTCGATGTCTTCGTAGTTCATTGACTGGTCGGTCTTAAAAAGAGAGTGGCATCGTTGCGGTTTGGTTTGCAATGATTTTAGATGCTACTTGATTTATTTTCATGATAAAATTTTTTTTTGATAAAGAATGAAAATAATTGGGGTAAAAAAAGTTAAGTAAACAAATATATTGAGTGGGGTGTCAAATGAAAGGTCTTTATTTGTACATTCCAAAATAGTTATTATTTTTATTCTAGGACGTAGGTGTACTTTTAGAAATACGACGAGAATTCATAAATATGAAATAGGTAAGTACTTAAATGAAAAATTAGACACGACATAATGTATTGCATGCCAGTATTTTTTACCATGAAGAGCTAGCGCAATAGGCATACTCGGCAGTATCAGTAGTAGCATTTGAAATTATAGGGGTAGTCAGAAGAAAGTCCAAATGTAAGCCATCTACGGTGCGCGAGATCTCAGTTCGGGGCGAACTACTAGTCTAATATCCATAGATAAATGGTAAGTATCCGTGTCGGTTGCTAGGCAACCCGTGACAATATTCTATTGAGCCAATTGGCGTCTCAGAAACTTTTCAGACGAGTAGATATAAACTCAAGGGATCTTACTTATGAAAGATGTTTAAAGTTGAACACTAGTTAAACAACGTCCTTTCTTTATTTGTGGATAGTGTCGAATAGAGACAGGACGTTGTATAATCAGTGTTCAACTTTAAACATCTTTCATAAGTAAAGTGGTAGGGGGTGATCCACAGCTCACAAATCTAAGCCGAAAAGACGCGACCGAACTTCGGCGTGATTGCGCCTGCAATGCTATTTAAATTAAGTACCTACTAGCAACACTATTTCAATAACTAGCTTAGAAGGACTTTGTCGTGCCAACAAAGTTACTTTGTCGTGCTAACAAAGTTACTTGTGACTAACAAGGTTACCTTGTGTAGGTAAGCGTTGTATTTGCATTAATTTAAACTTTGTTAAACTAACAACATTAATAGGTATTGTTGAGTCAACAAAGTTTGCAGCTTTAAAACACTATTGTTGAACTAACAATAGATTATGTTAACAATAAAAACTTTGTTGTTCCATCTACTTACCTACTACATATATACGGCTCCCCAGCATTCAAGTTTTATTGTTGGCCCAACAATAGGTATTTTTTTCTCAGCGTAGTAGTAATAGCTTTGGGGAACAGGGTGGAATCGTTCCCCAAAGGCAGAGTAGGTGGTTCCTCTGCAACGGGCCGGCCCATCTGTCCCACTTGCCCGTGGTCTTTCGACCGACAATTGTTGTCGGTTGGTTGTATATAACCCGATCGGCGTTGAGTAGTTCACTTGCGCGATCTAGGAATTCTTATGTTGCGAGGCGCCATCTGTAGTGCGTAGCATGTCTATGTAGTTCATCTAGCGACAGGTACCTAGATGTCGCTACAATAGCATTGCAAATGCCAAAATTACGTCACGTTTTGGCGTACAACCCAAAGAAAAAGTATTTCTTAGGTGCAACCGAACTACGGTCGGGCGTAAGTTCGGCGGCAACTTATTCTATGTCCCTACCTACTTATACCTTTATGTAGGTATATCTAGCAACACATTGCCCACAAGAAGGCCCCCAAAAATGATCAAGTTCATAAACGCTCCGTCTAAAGTCCCATTTTAATTTCGACCCTCGATTCAGCTTCCTAACCTATTTAAATAAGAATTTATACCCAATTCAGACCCCATTAGGCATTGCGTCTTCTATTATCAAGAATTCGCCCTAACATTTATAGGAAAACAATTTTCACCACAAAACTACTTTTATTCTTAACGCGTTAAAACATAAAATCGCTTGTAAATTTTCCCACTGGTTTAACCAAGTTTCAAACTAAAAATAACCTTAGTGCTTGACACATAAGATGGAAAATTCAATGAAATTTCTCTTGTGGGAATATTACGAAGTTTTGCCAAGCAAACTTAGGCTCTAACTTTGTGGGGTAAAGATGATAATATCCAAGCAAAGTTTGTTTAACGGCTGAAGTTAAGATCGTCGATCGACTTCAGTAGGGTGACAAAGATTTCTTAAAATAATTTCATAGGATGAGATATTATTCAAATACCTACGTAAAAGAAATTTTTAGGAAAATATCGTGAGGAAACCAGTTAGTTAGCTTTCTAATAGCGTCGATGGGCTTGCAACCTGTCACGTATAGAATGCTAACTCCCCTGAAAAATGAGGGGTTATGCCAAATAGTATTGGAACATGTTTCTGACTACCCCCTTAGACATTTTCAAAGGATCTATAAATATTAAAAAATTAAACTATCGTTTATAGAGATTCGAACTCGCAGCCTTCGGTGTTGAAGGCGGATAGGTACCTACCCTAACTACTTAGCCATTCTGGTCACAACAAATTTCGCGAAATTACGAACCACATTGCACTGGTAAGTAAATCTTTTTTTGCATGAAAATGCCGAGAAAACGAATTTTCCTAGATGAGACCTAGCTAGATCGATTTTTCGCCCCCGTAAACCCGTGTACCGCAAATTTCATCGAAATAGTTAGAGTATCAGTTTTCGAGAACGCGAGTACAAACAAACAAATATTGCTCGTTTAATAGTATAGGATAAATCTATATACCTACTAATATAATAAAACGGAAGAGTTCCCTTGTTTGAACGTGCTAATCTCAGAAACTACCAGTCTGTTTTGAAAAATAATTTCTGCATTTGATAGCTAAACTCTTGAGGAAGGTTATAGGCTACTTTTCATTATCATCATTATACCATCACTACGGGCGCCTTAGTTATTATAATACTAGCTGCTGCCCGCGACTTCGCTCGCGTGGTACCCGGATAAAAAGTAGCCTACGTTACTCTCCAGCCCTCCAACTATCTCCACCCAAAAAATCACGTCAATCCGTCGCTCTGTTTTGACGTGAGAGCAGGACAAATAAACAAACAAATAAACACATCTTTATCTTTATCTTTACTTCTTTACTAATTATATAAAGCAGAAGAGTTTTTTTGTTTGAACGCGCTAATCTCAGGAACTACCAGTCCGATTTTAAAAATTCTTTCTGTATTTGATAGCTGAACTCTTGAGGAAGGTTATAGGATACTTTTATCATCATCATCATCACTATATACCATCACTACGGGGGCAACGCCGCGAGGGCACTACTAGTTTATAATATGGGTACGGATTCTTGCAGCGTGGTCATATTAGCGACGGGTATCAGGAATGCGCTGCGCGTCAGTCATTCAATAAAGGCGCGCCGCATACCGCCTCGAGGCTATGCGCGCCTGGTTCATAACTGCCCACACACGACACATCAAAGGAGATGTTTCATGACAGTCCTTCCGCTATTTTTAACATGTTTGGATGTTTGGATGTATGTGTGTTTCTCTATAACTCAACTACCACTTAACCGATTCGGCTGAAATTTAAAATTTAGATAGATAATAACCGGGAATAGGACATAGGCTTAGACTTTTTATTTGGGTACCTACCATGCGAGCGAAGCCGCGGGCAGAAGCTAGTACTGTAATAAATAACCTAGACAATCCTTCAATGTCAATCCTTGGGTAATATTTTGAATGTTATGTTATGATAATTCTAGCTCTGTTTAGGTTTTTATTTATTTCAAGATGAAAGCATTTGAATGAAATTGAACGTCTGCAGCAGAACTGGATAATAGACGATCATAATTGAGATAGCGCGAGTGGCAAAGAGTAAGGTGCAGATGAAACGATGACTAGGTACCCTATGCTGCCGTCCGCTAGCTAAACCGCCGAGTGACGTAACCATTTTTTGAGATATCGCTAAAAAACGCGCCGCTTCTTTACTATCTTGCTTCGCGCTTGCCGCTTTCTTAGTATCTATAGTTCGAAAACTATAAACGATAGGAACCCCAGTTCTAAGACCAATCGATAGAGAATTTTAAGCTTTATAACATGGCGTTTAAATGTGAAATTTGACCAAATTTCATTTAACGGCGCTTTAGCTAGCGGACGGCAGTATGTCGCACCGCACGCGGCTTCGCCCGCGTCTGCCCACCCTTTATCGCGGAAATTTGAATTTTTGCGGGATAAAAAGTCACCTAAAGGGGGTGCCCCTAAAGCAATAGTTCCGAACCTGAGGGTAATTACCCCTCCGGGGGTAAAATAGTTTTTTCGGGGGGGGGGGGGGGGGGGGGGTAATAGAACGAAAAGATATATTTCATGACAAAAACTTTTTATTTAAAGATTTGTAACCTAACAAATAAACACTCCTCAACATTGTGCTGGCGCTGAAATACCTACTACTCGTAATCAAAGAGAGAGGAGTTTTATGATGAAATTTTCATAATATTTTAAAGGACGGGGGTGACAGAAACGGGGGTAAAATCTGTTTCATTGACATGTCATAGGGATAACAAGGTTGAAATGGTTAGGAACCACTGCCCTAAACGATGGTCGGGCTCCTACACTTTTAATAGCATGTGTCGTGCTGTCGTGCTACATCTGTCGAGTAGTCTATGGCGCAGCTGGGTCAGAGAAAATGCCGGCACGGAGGGCTTACATGATGCCTTTATTAAATTCCATCATCTCATTACGAAGCCGTGTCTCTGACGTCCTGAATAAGTTAAGTTTAGATCGTGTGGGTTCCAATTGTTGGCCTTGTGTCACACCCCGGACACTCGACGAAATCTCTATGCAAAAGCGGCGTCTAACTATCTATTTACTTACACACAATTTACTACACAATGTCATTTTTGTACACGCACAATTGAGTGCGTTAAGTAAGGTTGTCACCGAATGACTTCCATTTTTATTAAGTACCTACTATTTTTTGCATGCTGAGAAGCAGAGTCAAGGCCTGTAGGTACCTACATTTTTTTAACTGTCATCTGTTTACCTTTGATTTGCAATAAATATATTATGATTAATATATCATCATCATGATGATGATGATGATATTATGATTATGATTATTATTATTATAATAATAAATAACTATTGTGCAATGTGGTCTCGGTCTCGTCGTCGTGTCTGCGCGCGTGGCGCGTCCCTAGCTCAAAGTCAGCCCCTCGCCAGCCCCAATTCGCGGGCGCGGTAAGGAAGCCCCGATTGGTGGGGGGGGGGGGGGGGGGGTATAGTGGCCATTCTATACGTAGTATTATTATCTATTCTATGCTTGTGTTATGGTGTATACTATGGTGTATGGCAGTCACCGCAGTCACCGCACTGGATTTCGTTGCTACAACAATTATTTCCAAATTATTCTACCGTGCTACGCTTGCTACAGGACAATTTGTTCTACTGTGCTACACTTGCTACAAAAGTGCTACGTTGCTACAGTATTGTCAATTTGTTCTACAGTGCTACGCTGGCTACAAAATTGCTACGTTGTTGCTACAATATTGTCATTTTGTTCTACAGTGCTACACTTGCTACAAAAGTGCTACGTTGCTACATTATTCTCAATTTATTCTACAGTGCTACGCTTGCTACGAAAGTGCTACGTTGCTACAGTATTCTCAATTTATTCTAGAGTGCTACGCTTGCTACAAAAGTGCTACGTTGCTACAGTATTGTCAATTTGTTCTACAGTGCTACGCTGGCTACGAAAATGCTACGTTGCTACAATAATTTTACTATTTTCAATTTATTCTACAGTGCTACGCTTGCTACAAAAGTGCTACGTTGCTACAATTATTATTCTCAATTTATTCTACAGTGCTACGCTTGCTACAAAAGTGCTACATTGCTACAATATTATTATTCTTGCTAATAATATTATAGCTGCAAAAGAAGCGCTCGTGGCGTTCTTGATTGATCGTTGAAGTTAAGCAACGTTGTGCGCGGTCACAATTTGGATGGGTGACCGCTAGTGGCATTACGAGCTGAGCGCTTCCGTGCTTCGGAGGGCACGTTAAATTGTCAGTCCCGGCTTTTTTAAGCCATGACCTTTAGGCGGCCTCGAAACTCCGTCACCAGAGTTGGCCACTTGCTCACACGAACTTACTTTAGGTAGGTACGATAAGTCTCACGCTCACCGTCAGCGCTGATAGGCGAGTGATCTTTATTACAATGAAATAAGGATACTGATTGTTTAGCAGAAATGCCTACGCTGATTGCTCTCGTCAGTGCTGGACAATCAGTATCCTTATTTCATTGTAATAAAGATCACTCGCCTATCAGCGCTGACGGTGAGCGTGAGACTAAAATCAGCCTAAAGTTGGAACAGTTCTTGAAAAAGTTTTATTCACCTGTTGATTCTACACGTGCTAAGAAAAACAAAAGAATGCGGGGCCGAGAGTCTACCAAAGCGGGGACGAGAGATGTTTTAATAGGGCCTCCAGACTCTCGAGAGAAGGCTCGGCGAGAAGTCTCGCCCGAGACTTCGCGAAGAACAAACAAGCTATCCACACTCTCAATTGTTCTCAGTCGTGATCTGTTGCTTATCCGGTATGGACGTCGATATTGAAACTGCAGCCGGTTTGGCTCTGTGTGCCATTGCATACTGTAACTTTGTGAATGTTGTAACTAAAAATAATGTTTAAAAAAATAAAATACTTAATGTAAAAAACTTTTATCTTAGTAGTTTCGATATTTAGCATTCCATAAAATAGGCTCAGATTGAAAAAAATCGATAAATTTCAACTCTATTTATTATTCCATATTTTTACGAAAGAAAATTCTCGAAAAAAACAAACAATATGGATGTCTGCCCACCGCCGCTCATTAATCTGCAATGAGACGAAACGTGAGTGTAGGACCCTTCTCTTTTCTCGCCCGAGAAATCCTTTGGCTCGGCCAAAAATACCGACACCGATCGGAGAACAGGCGAGCCAGAGAACGAGAAGGCGAGAAGCTCTTCACACTCACGCTTCTCGGGTGTTCTCGGGGGTTCTCTACGAGAGTCTGGAGGCCCTTTTAAAGAACCAATAGAATTTCGTTATTCAGACATCTCGTGACACAGATGAGATCACTCAGGGCCTTACTTATGAAATATGTTTAAAGTTAAACACCGGTTAAACAACGTCCTGTCTTTATTTGTGGATAGTGACAAACAGAGACAGGACGTTGTTTAACCATTGTTCAACTTTAAACATCTTTCATAAGTAAGGAATATGTGTGAATAACGAAATTCTATGATTGTTTAAACAATTTTTTAATCTGTTAAACCACACTTAGGTAACACATTTGAAAATGAAAAATCTTCTTATTTTTAATTCCGACGGGATTCGAACCCGCAATGATACAAGCGATCCTCCTTTAGCTGGAGTGCCTTTACCAATTCGGCTACGGAATCATTAGTCGTCAGGGTTGAAAATCATGATAGTACTTAGTAGGTAGTTGTCTAAACACTCAGCCTAAGCAGTCAATGACAAAATTGAATTGATATTTTTTAACGTGAACGTCTTATAAATCGATGAACGCCGGCTGCACGCACGAAAAAGTGTCACGTTCCGCCTGACCCGAGCGTGCAAGCGAGAGCGCGGAACAAGCGATAGAGAGGCACGATCGTTTATCAATGTTTTCTTATAACGTTATCACGTAAAATTATCGTCCGTAAACCGACTTTACAGATTTTTTAAAAGCTTTTTAAATGAGATTGAATGAAGAAAATGTAATTTTTATAATTTTTAATTTTTATAATGTTACACATTGGAATTAATATTTCATTGAAATTGAAGTTTCTATGAATATAGATGGCGCTAATCGGTGCTAGAACCGACAAATGAGCTTGTCAAGATCGACCCGAATGTGGCTTCCGTGGCCGATTTGGTTAGGCACTCCGGCTTGAAGGGCTTGTATCAATGCGGGTTCGAATCCCGTCCGAAGCAAAAATTTTGATGAGATTTTTCATTTTTAATGTAATTTTTTTAAAATGTTTTTCAATTTTTTTTTTTTTATTCATTGTTTTTGGTAAGTAGGTACCTACTTATTAAATGGCGGATTCACGAGATTTGAATCCACGACTTTCAGATCACAAGAACTTCCAACATGCCAACACTTAGACATTTTACAGAACAATAAAAGAAAAACAAAAAAAAAACTTCAATATCAGGAAAAGGATGGAATCGCACTTACAAGAACAGACAGAGACGGGTATATCTGTTCTGGCGTGTCAGAGAGAGACGGAAAGACAAATTAAGGACCTCTTGGGAAGCTCTCGGGGTATAACGTCGTAAAGAATGAAATGTAATATTTCAGAGTGTAATAAAGTTTATGGTTTTGAAAGCTGATCTTAAAATATAATATTTATTACCTACGTTATTCTATTGGTTTTTGATGCACAAGCTAAAACTAAGGCCTTTACATCTTTTACTAGATGATTTATACAGCGTCAGGAGGCAATCTTTGCCTACACTTAACGGGACACTACAGTGCCTGGGACAATGTTGATGGAGAATGCTTGTAAGCACATACATAAACCACCCTCTCAGCTTAACCGACCATACGCACAGGAAAGACATAGTTAATACGTGTGGGACTAAGCCGCGGGTTTCCTCACAATGTTTTCCTTCACCTTTTCGAGTTTTATACTCAACTAGCGGACGCCCGCGCCTTCGCCCGCGTGGACTACTATTTTTTTTATCCCACGGGAACCGTGCAATTTTTCGGGATAAAAAGTAGCCTATGTCCTATTCCCGGTTATTATCTATCTATATTTCGAATTTCATCAAAATCGGTTTAGTAGTTATGGAGATACGTGGCAACAAACATTCACACACACACACACACACACACGGACTTTCGCCTTTATAATATTAGTAGGATTTTGACGTAGCGAGACCCCCCACTCCCCACAAATGCGGTATTTCTAAGTCATTTTTTTTATTATTATGTTAAAGCAAAAAATACGTGTCTAATATTTTTATTTAGAAAACTGACGGACTAAATATAATTCCCAAATTGCTCAGGCATCATTCATATTAAATTGCATTTACGCTATTATTCTGAAACTCAACGCGTGGTTTCAGCGCGAACTTATCGAAGACCTGTAGCTTTCATAAAACAACTCACTAAAACCTACCTTAGAGTCTCAGAAACAACGACTACTTTCCATTGACAGCTCTACAGCCTAATAAAACTTTCACGCGTATATGAATTTGAACCCTAACGCTTTAAGAATTAAAGTGATTTGATCATCAGAACACGCGCGTAGGATGATAACAACCGCCCAGCTTATCTAGACCTACCCTCCCCCGCGGGGTTTCAAATAAACGCCCGAATAAAAGGGGATTTGGAGCAAAAGTCACGGTTCATTGTATTCTGGTGGTGTACTGACTTGGCTTTTGGTTTGGGCAGTGAATTCAGTGGAGCGGCGACGCTCGTAGGGTGCGCACGTAGGCGAGATGAAGATTTGGGGACAGAAGATAATTATTTAGAGTGAGTATTTAAACATAGATAAATTCATTCAACTTTTCTTTTACTTCAAGACTTAGTACTTAATAGGATACAGATTTACTTTATAAAAGAGGAACACTTGTTATTCTATCTCATAGTTATCAAACTAAAGAATGATTATTTTGGACAGTAGAGGATAACCGATCAATAAATAGTTAAAATGACAAACTCATCGAAAAAAAGTTAGAGTATAGAAAACACCTGTTGGGTTCCGCACAGAGAAAAGTCTCTCGACTTTCGGTTGATAGCAACAGGATTTCTAAAAATTATATTTTGTGTTAAGTATCTAGGTTTTGTTTTTTATTAAAAAAGCTGCCAATTTTGAAAAAAAGTTTAAATCGGTTGTGATAAATAAATTATTATTGATTAGGTAATTTGTCCCTTTATTAAGACCAGTAGAAAAAAATATTTTTATTGCTTTGAGTGACAAAAAAAAAACACGTATTGCAAAATAGGTAAAACTTCTTTCATAAAAAATCATCTTAATCCTTTGTAGGGTCTGTTAAAATTCAAATTAACAATAAACAAAATCCAATTCTGACTGAAAATGCACGGTCTTTTTAACTGACTTCAAAAAAAGGAGGAGGTCGTCGGAATCTTTTTTTTGTGCTTTTTATGTTTGTTCACCGATTACTCAAAGAAGACTGGACTGATTTAAAAAAATATTTTTTGTTTGAACGGGTATAGAGCTTTACACATCGAGAGTACAGAAAATTGCTCAACATAAAACATTGAAGTCGGTTTTTTTTATCTCATTGGTAATTTTAATTTGTTTGAAAACGTCATCACAGTAGAGTAACCTAACCTTTAGATTAGGAAACAAAACGAAATACAAATAGGTAGGTAGTTGACTTTTTGTTTTGGTTGATAAAAAGTTTCTTAGGTAATAGAATCGGCCTACTGAGCTCTAGGAAGCCTCAATTGAACAGCAGCGGAAAAATGTATTTATCGATATAAGCTATATTTATTTTGGTTCGGTTTGCTTATCGGCCGCCGGAACCCTAAATGTGCCGTTGCAATGATTTCTCGCGGGGATATCTGTGATTGAAGGCTCGAGCGCTTATCTTTAAAGCCTCTTAGGTTTAATGGATAGAAATAAAAATAGCGAAACCGTGCGAAAGAGGCGTGATTTTATGTATGTATGTATGAAACCGTGCGATTCAGACCTTGAATCTAGACCATAGGTTCTCAAAGTGGGCGATAACGCCCCCTTGTGGGCATTTGAGACTTTCAGGGGGGCAGTAGAAGACCCAGAGAAAATTAGGGGACATTGAGATGGCACGGCACTTTAAGATATGGGGTGGGTCTCTTGAAAAAAATATATTCTCAAAGTGGGCGGTGGACAAAATAAGGTTGAGAAACTATGATCTAGAATTCTAGACCCTCCTCGGAATGTATGCCGAATTCGAAAAGTAATGTTTCTTTGCTGAAAAAAAAATCATCGAATCGGATGCAAGTCTGAATCTCACTGCAGCACTGGCTTAGTGGATTAGATTCGATCCAAAAGTGGGTTCGAATCCAGGATGTGAATCAACAGATTTCTTGATCAGTTGAACTACATAAAGATCGTTTACAACGATCCTTAGATGGCTCTAGTTTTAATTTTATTTTGCAAAGTTATGGATAGTATGTCAACGCGACAGTGTCAGGAGGCAATCTTTACTTACACTTAACGGGACACTGTAGTGCCTGGGACATTGTTTGAGCAGGCTTGTAGCACCTACACCATGTAGGTGCTACAAGCCTGCTCCATCTCCTCCTCTCAGCTTAACCATATTCACAGGAAAGACATGCTCTATACGTGTGGGGCTGACTAAGCCGCGGGTTTCCTTACGATGTTTTCCTTCACCGTTTAGAGCTGGTGTTAATGCGCATATAAAGTTTTCAAATAATCCATTGATGCACGGCCAGGATTAGAACCCACGATCTTCGGATCGAAAGTCGAGGAACAAACCAACACGGTTCTGGGTGTCGATTCTACTACGAAACTTTTCATCAACCACAAGCAAAACGTCAACTAAACCTTAGATTTTCGTCTGTTTCCTATTCTACTAATGACAAACTACTCTGTTGTGGTGACATTTTAGCTATAGTTTGGACTTTGGCAGAACAAATCTTGAAAAAGCCATTCTACTATTCACCAAATGGCTGACATTTAAGAGGACTAAAACGCAGCGGAATGGTTGACGTTGTCATTTAGTAGAATTGCCACCCTGATAGCTATGAGTCGAGAAACTCTCTCCATGTAAATGGCGCATTACATCAAAATCAAAAATCATTTATTTTGTAGGAATTCTGGAATCACGTTGTAAATATCTTAACGATACAAAGACCGTGTGGTTTCCTGTTTCATTGGCTCGATTAGAATTATATGATGTAGGTAAGGACTACTTTTACTGCACTAATGTTGGGTATGACATGATTTTAGACTGACTTTTGTCAGAGTAGGTTCATTTTGATTTTGAGGCGGTACCGTGAGCCGGTTCATTTGAGCCGGTCATTTTCAGTTGACTGTTCATTATTTTGGCGAACTACTCACTCATTCTCATATGACAATCTGTCCGATCAGTTCGAAATTCTTTCTTGTCATTGTCAAGCGAGGTGTGATTGAAGATTGAATGAAGCTTGAGGAAAGAGTAACGTCAATTTTGTCATCAGCATGACAAAATCAGCTGATTTTGTCATATTGTGTACGGTCACACGACATGAATTGAAGCATGACATTTTTAGAAAATGAGCCGATCACACAAAGTTGAATTTTGTACGGGACAAACGAGCCGCGTCAGTCACGTCATATTCAACGCTTTACTGCACCAACACATTTATTACATTGACACTGGATACAATAATGTTATATCCTCAAAAGCGGTAAGTTCGTATGAGCAAGTGGCCAACTCTGGTGACGGTGTTTTTAGGCCGCCTAAAGGCCTCCGTCATGGTTTAACGACCGAGATCGACAATTTAACGTGCCCTCAGAAGCACGGAAGCGCTCAGCTCGTAATGCCACTTGCGGTCACCCATCCAAATTGTGACCGCGCACAACGCTCCTTACTTCAACGATCAATCAAGAACGTCTAAGCAAGCTCACAAGCGGTGTAAAGGTTACAGCTGACCAGTCGGCGCCCGCACCGCATCGCCTTCTGTGTTCACTTGTTCCTTCACTTTTGGATTGCGATGTGGCGATCCGGCGGCGTACGAGTTGAAATAGTAAGCGTTGCTTCATAGAATTCCTTACAAAGAATACCGAGGCGGTGCGGTGAGGTTCGGGTGCGGAGGCGACTGGTCAGCCTAACCTTTATGCCTCGACTTTCGAACCCGGTCGTATTTTTCGATTCTAAAATCCATTTTTAATATCCACATTTTTCAAAACTACCTATTAGCAGCATTTACACGCAGAGATCGGCCTGCGGATTTTCCTGCGGACCGATCTCTGGCATTCCAACCTTTGACAGTTTTATCCGCGGATATCTGTAAAGATATCTTTAAAGATATCTTTACAGTCCAGATCCGTGCTAAAAACTCTACCGTTTAAAGGCCGCTAGTTTTATCCGCGGATATCTTTACAGATATCTGTACAGTCCACACAACGATCTACATATTATCATTTAATCTTGGTTAAAAGGATTGTTGGTCTTGTTGAGAGGCTTTCTTGGTAGCTTTGTCTCTTTCACACTCGTTGTTGGATTAGTAGTGTGCCCATGTCATTTAAATTTCAGGATATTTTTACTTTATCGCGCTCGACAAAATCAGCGCTTGATTTCGATCCATGGTTTCGATCCTTGAATTCGATCCTTGATTTTGATCCTTGATTTTGATTTCGATTTTGATTTCGATCCTTGATTTCGATCCTTGGTTTCGATCTTGGATTTCGATCCTGGATTTCGATCCTTGATTCTTGAATTTTGAACCTTGAATCTGAAATTTTGAATCTTGAATCTTTGAAGTGACAGCTGTCAAACTTCAAATGACCATATCTCGGGAACTACTCGTCCTAGACTCCCCGTTCTCAGTTCAAATTAAAGCTATGACCAAGATCTTCATTTGAAGTGACAGCTGTCAAACTTCAAACCGCCATATCTCGGAAACTACTCGTCCTAGACTCCCCGTTACCAGTTCAAATGAAAGCTATGACCAAGATCTTCATTTGAAGTGACAGCTGTCAAACTTCAAACCGCCATATCTCGGAAACTACTCGTCCTAGATTCCCCGTTCCCAGTTCAAATGAAAGCTATGACCAAGATCTTCATTTGAAGTGACAGCTGTCAAACTTCAAAGTGCCATATCTCAGAAACTACTCGTCCTAGACTCCCCGTTCCCAGTTCAAATGAAAGCTATGACCAAGATCTTCATTTGAAGTGACAGCTGTCAAACTTCAAACCGCCATATCTCGGAAACTACTCGTCCTAGACTCCCCGTTCTCAGTTCAAATGAAAGCTATGACCAAGATCTTCATTTGAAGTGACAGCTGTCAAACTTCAAATGGCCATATCTCGGGAACTACTCGTCCTAGACTCCCCATTCTCAGTTCAAATGAAAGCTATGACCAAGATCTACATTTCAGATGACAGATGTCATTTTGACAGCTGTTATTGAAAATGTAGATCTTGGTCATAGCTTTCATTTGAACTGAGAACGGGGAGTCTAGGACGAGTAATTCCCGAGATATGGCGGTTTGAAGTTTGACAGCTGTCACTTCAAATGAAGATCTTGGTCATAGCTTTCATTTGAACTGGGAACGGGGAGTCTAGGACGAGTAGTTTCCGAGATATGGCGCTTTGAAGTTTGACAGCTGCCACTTCAAATGAAGATCTTGGTCATAGCTTTCATTTGAACTGAGAACGGGGAGTCTAGGACGAGTAGTTCCCGAGATATGGCCATTTGAAGTTTGACAGCTGTCACTTCAAATGAAGATCTTGGTCATAGCTTTCATTTGAACTGGGAACGGGGAGTCTAGGACGAGTAGTTTCCGAGATATGGCGCTTTGAAGTTTGACAGCTGCCACTTCAAATGAAGATCTTGGTCATAGCTTTCATTTGAACTGGGAACGGGGAGTCTAGGACGAGTAGTTTCCGAGATATGGCGCTTTGAAGTTTGACAGCTGCCACTTCAAATGAAGATCTTGGTCATAGCTTTCATTTGAACTGAGAACGGGGAGTCTAGGACGAGTAGTTCCCGAGATATGGCCATTTGAAGTTTGACAGCTGTCACTTCAAATGAAGATCTTGGTCATAGCTTTCATTTGAACTGGGAACGGGGAGTCTAGGACGAGTAGTTTCCGAGATATGGCGCTTTGAAGTTTGACAGCTGCCACTTCAAATGAAGATCTTGGTCATAGCTTTCATTTGAACTGAGAACGGGGAGTCTAGGACGAGTAGTTCCCGAGATATGGCCATTTGAAGTTTGACAGCTGTCACTTCAAATGAAGATCTTGGTCATAGCTTTCATTTGAACTGAGAACGGGGAGTCTAGGACGAGTAGTTTCCGAGATATGGCGGTTTGAAGTTTGACAGCTGTCACTTCAAATGAAGATCTTGGTCATAGCTTTCATTTGAACTGGGAACGGGGAGTCTAGGACAAGTAGTTTCTGAGATATGGCGCTTTGAAGTTTGACAGCTGTCACTTCAAATGAAGATCTTGGTCATAGCTTTCATTTGAACTGGGAACGGGGAGTCTAGGACGAGTAGTTTCCGAGATATGGCGGTTTGAAGTTTGACAGCTGTCACTTCAAATGAAGATCTTGGTCATAGCTTTCATTTGAACTGGGAACGGGGAGTCTAGGACGAGTAGTTTCCGAGCTATGGCCATGTGAACTTTGACAGCTGTCACTTCAAAGATTCAAGATTCAAAATTTCAGATTCAAGGTTCAAAATTCAAGAATCAAGAAAAAAACTTTGTAAATTTATACCGTTCCACGCGCCAGTCCAAAATCTGCGGTTATCTGTACAGATATCTTTACAGACATCTTTACAGATATCTTTACGGATATCTTTACAGTCCGGATCCGTGGGAAAAACTCTACCGTTTAAAGGCCGCTAGTTTTATCCGCGGATATCTTTACAGATATCTTTACAGATATCTTTAAAGATATCTGTACAGTCCGGATCCGTGGGATAATCTCTATCGTGTAAATGCCGCTATTGAATAAAAAAACGTCAACTGTTTCTTTTTCATAACCTACTAATGACCAATGAGGTTAAGTTACTTTGTTGTGATGACGTTTTCAAACAAATTACCAATGAGGTTTAGCTCATTACTGTCATTTTGGAGAACGAAACAAAACGCAGCGGCAATGATACTTGAATGACATTGTAAAAAAGAGGAAGTGAGGCTATCTTTTTAGGCATTTTAAGATCCTTCGAAGATGTCTATGGAGTCAGAGGTTGTCCAAACACATATTTGTTACATGCCCACATTTTACAGAAGCTAGCGTTCCATACGTGACAGGCTGCAAGCCCATCGACGCATAAAAATTATATCTTCAAAAATAGATTTTAAAATGGCACGTACAAATAAAACTGTTGCAAATACTGCCATCTGCCAACCGGAAATACCGCCATATTGCGTGGAAGCGCGTCGTTAGCGGCCTCATTTCCGCCCGCCATCTTGTATTGTCTGTGGTGCTATTGTTGTTTTTAATTGGTGTATTTAAAGCTTTCAAAGCTCTGAAAATTAAACTATCTCTGACAAATTGTGAAATTTCGTATGAATCATGAAAAGTAATTTTGATTTAAATATTGTTTCTCAAACGAGTGTGGGCAAAAATATATGGGCACTTCACCCACGGCCGCCACAGCTCAGACTACTTTTGCTTAGAAGGTATCAAAGCCTTGTTTCTCTGTGCCAATTCGCATCAAATTCTGTCCGAGGGTTCTCTATTTATTTTAAGTCGAAACGGTTTAACTTACAAAAAAGCTAAATGATTATGATTAAAGCGATGAAAGTCCCGATTTATTGAGATGTTTTTTTATTTCAAAATAATGTGAGGTTTATCAGAAAATCTCTTAAGTATTTATTTTTCATTTCTCATGTTTGGAAAGTACGCTTGAAGTTACCTGAACAGAGGGATGAAAACAGTACTTTTGCGTCCCTGGGAAGCAATTCTCCCTGGAAAACGATTTTCCCTACTGACAAAGTATTAAATAAATCACATTCTACTATTCGACATTTCTATTGAGCCATGTCGTCTTTGTCAGCTATATTTGACATTTCTATTTTCCATAAGATGAAGATCAGGATCACGGGATCAGGATCACGGGATCAGGATCACGGGATTAGGATCACGTAGGATCAGGTTTACAGGATAAGGATCACGGGATCAGGATTATGCAGGATCACTGGATCCGGATCATGGGATTAGGATCAAGTAGGATCAGGATCACAAAATCAGAATCACGGGATCAGGATTATAGGATCAGGATCACGGGAATAGAATCACGGAATCAGGATCACGCAGGATCACTGGATTAGGATCACGGGATTATTATTACAGGATTAGGATCACGAAGTCAGGATCATGGATCACAGGATTAGGATCCTGACGCCAGATCGTAGACAAGTGAGTTTTCTGTCATACATTTCAATACGAACTGTTTGGCCACTTGGCCGGCGATGCGGCCATAGCGTCTCAGCGTGTTAAAAGCTCTTACAAGATAGATGTGAATAACCTGTCTAGGCACTCGAACTATTAGCGCCCTCGCTTCGCTCGTGCGCCAAACCATCTCGTGCCTAGGCAGGTTGCTTTAAACCCATGTGTAAAAATCTCCTATTTCCGATGACGTCCTTTGAATCCCTCGCTGCGCTCAGGATTCTAGTCTAGAATCTCTCGCTGCGCTCGGGTTTCAACTCTAGCATCCCTCGCTCCATTCTGTATTCAAAATAGCACTCTCGTCGAAAAATTAATATTTTGCCCCGTTGTCATACAATCTAGTCAGGTTAGGTAGGTACAAACATGAATTTATCTAGTGACCCCCGGGATAGATTTTAATGCGTCGATAATAAAAAATGCTTAGTTTTGTTAGGTCTTTCGAGTAATATTAATTACATTGCTGGCGGAGCTGGGTGAAGTTTGCCCACTATCGTTTCACATGAAATTCGCGACTCGTGATCTAAACTAATAAAAACAAGTGACAATTTTTTTTTTTAAACCGGCTTCAATGATCAATTTTCTGCACTCTCGAGGTGCATTTCTGTTCATAACTCCGAAGATCCTCGACAGATCCTCACCAAATTTTTATCTATGGTACCAATTGGAAAATTGACACAAAAAAAAATTCTAAATCGGTCCAGGTTGGGTCCAGGCGACTTCGAGTGATCAGGGAACATACATAAAAAAAAATTCCGACGAATTGAAAACCTTCATCTTTTTTTAAAGTCGGTTAAAAAAAGATCACGACACGACCGACTGTAAGAAAATGAACTGATTTCCTCATGATGTTTTCCTTTACCGTTTAGAGCTCGTGTTAATGCAAGTACCTAGAGTCATTCGGGGCAAGTGGGCGCACTTTCCACTTTGACACCTCACTGTGCTCAAGATCTAGTATTTAGAGCACCTAAAGTATTGTTTTTAGTTAGAAAAATTATCTGTCAATTAAAATAAATGAACATTTGTACTGTCATTTATTTCAGTTTTTGAAATAAATGCATTTTAAGACGAAACATCGGAATGCGAACACTTGCCTCGACTTGCGGGTAAGTGGGCGCACCCTTACGGGGTAAGTGATTGCATGTGGTGTAAGTGTTCGCGTTGCAAAATAAAAGTAAATCAAGCATTATTTATTCCGATTAAAAGTATAAAATACACTTAGAAAACACATAAGAAAGAATCACTTTAAATATTATACCAGCATGTTGGCAAATTAAATAATCAATCATCATAAAATTTATATACCTAATAAAACGTTATGTTATGTACCTATATATTTAAACAAAATTTTAACTTTTATGTTTGCATAGATTTTATCTATTTAGAGATCAGTTAATCATAATTAGTATATCGAATTTAACATCAAGTTAAAAAAAACCTAGTAGGTACTTATCTTAAGTAAGTTGGCAAATGAAATAATTATTAATTATAAAATTTATAAACCTAAAAAAAATAATTTTTATTAATTATTTGCTTAGCGTAAAAGTGCGAACACTTACCCGCGCCCACTTACCCCAAACGGACAAATTACGAATGAATGCACACAAAATCAGAAAATTATTCATTCAGCCAAGAACTTTCTTTTGCAAAACACGCGCAGATAAGTTCCAAATCTATAGCAAAAGCCTTACCACTATCGGCCTTAGAACGTATATGCTACACGCTTCGTAAAATAACCCAAAACTAACTTTAAATGTAGTTCGCTCCTTACCAACTCGTACACGCACAGCGCGGTCAAATTATGAGTCGCAACTAGTTGTCTGCATAAACGTTGCCAACCTACCAAAACAAACTGTATACCCCCCGTGCCCCGTTTCGGAGATAATGGCACTGCGCCCACTTACCCACTGCGATCACTTACCCCGAATGACTCTACATTTTTAGAGACGAAAAATACATGTCATTAAAAAATACATGAAAATACATGAAAAATACATGGTACGAGCTCGACTCTCATCTGGAGATTTGGCAGACGTTTGCTCAGGATCGAACCGAGTGGAAGAAGGGAAGGGAGGCCTTTGCCCAGCAGTGGGACAGCACAGGCTTATAATAAAAAATATATGGTGTTCGAACCCACGACCTTCGGATCGGGTCGAGGCCATCACCCACTCGGCCAACGCGGGTCAAACTAACAAGTGTAATATCACTGGAACTGTTTATTGATCTATCAAGTTTCATATCATGTTCCTGCAATTTGAACCTAGGATGTCTTGTCTAGCACAAATATAGCGAGGAAGAGTAATTTGAATCAGGACGATTATGTTCATGGACATTTCACACAGCGCCATCTAGCCCTAAACTAAGCAAAGCTTGTACCTACTATTTAATGATTACCGATAAGTAATTTACCTGATTTAGGGCTGATTTTTCAATCGATAAATAACTTTTATCTGATGACATATTTTCAATACAATATCTGTCAAATCGCATATTTATTTCCTCAGATAAAAGTTATCTAGGTATTGAAAAATCAGCCCTTAACACGTTCACTGCGCCATCATTTTCAAAGAACTTTCAGCTGGTGCTTTGGAGACCTAAAAGATCTCCAAACTAACCTACCCGTTGGTGCGTTAGAGACCTAATCAGTCTCCTAAAAATACAGTTTTTAAAATAATTTATATCTTCCAAAAAACCAATGACATAATATTTTAAAGTTTTTGTGGGTCAAGAGAGCCTATTGCTCTACATTTTGCTAGGTTCGCACGCAGTTATGACATTAGAATAAACTACAAATACCAAAAAAAAATTAGGTATCGATTGTATCTCGTACCGCAACCGAAGATAGTCCAATATGTGTAGTAAGTAGTGATGGGAATAAAATAATATCTCAGTTGTCGATAGAAAAAGTTTTAATAGAGAAGTTTATTTAGAAACTATGCAAAGTGTTTTTCATTAAAGCATGGTAATCACTGTCACTATTAGCCAATGGGGGGCAAATTTGAAAATTTTCCAAAATTGTTATTTTACTGGACGTTGCAGCAGTATAATCCGGCGCTGATTTTTCGTTCTTAGAAATCTCACCAAAATAAATAGAGTTTTTTTACACTTTTTCCTATTTAAATTACTCATTTTAACTCACATTTAAAATAACGAACTCCCACGTCGATGCTAGGACAACACTAAATCGAGTCATGCAGCGCCCGCGCCGCCTACCCTCCCTCTCTTGCGTCTACGAGGCGTACGATTCCACGAGTATCGACATGTCTCCTAACGCAAGGAATGAAAATAATTATACTACTGTGCGTTAGGGACCTAATCCATCTCTAATTATTTTTTTTATGTCCTTGAATTCACCTTTAAGTAGGAAGCAAAAATGTATATTTGTCTTACTCATACATAAAGAACTTTCCATGTTAGAGCCCCCCGCAAGGAGTGAAACAACACGATTATAGTCAACGCACAGTACAAAAGTCCTGCAAGAGATCTGATAGATCTCGTAATGCAACGAACGTGTTAATTATGTTGTTTCTGTGTTCCTGTTTTTATTTTTACTTTTTCTTTCTTTATTGTTATTTTTTGTGTTCTCACTTCTCACAAATCATTTTTGGCATTTGGCCCTCATTACGTTTCATAGGTTTTATTTAGCCCCTGCAGAATCATTCTGTAGACTCACTTCGAATTCACTCAAGTGACAGAGCTCACTAAATACTAATTGTATTGTGAGATTCTCGAATACGAAATATGAAATCTCACAGCGGATTCAGCTCTTCGACGTTCGAAGTCAGTTTACAGAATGACTCTGCTGATTAAAAAAGTTTGCCCAACCCTGGTATAGATTAGTATACTTACATTATCGATCGAGCGAGCGAAGCGAGCGAAGATCTTAGTGGCAAGTTAGGCGATTTTGCTTTGTATGTTTGTATGTTTGTATGTTTGTATGTTTCATTTTTATGTTCTCGCATAACTATCGAACCGCTAATCCAATCTGTATGAAACTTGATAGGTCAATAGGTAGTGCTATGGAAATTTGCTGTGGAGCGTATGAGCGTAATCGATGAAGGGGTTGTAAAGATATGGGGTTCCCAAGGGGGTAAATTTTTTTCAAAGTTACCCAAATATATTGAGTGGGGTGTCATACGAAAGGGCTTATTTTGTACATTCCAAAATGGTTTTTATTTTTAATCTAGGATGTATAGTTTTTGAAATACGACCAAAGAACAAAAACTACGAAACCAGAGCTGCAAGAGCTCCCGTTTCATAGAGTTTCGATGTCTTCGTAGCTCATTGACTGGTCGGTCTTAAAAAGAGAGTGGCATCGTTGCGGTTTGGTTTGCAATGATTTTAGATGCTACTTGATTTATTTTCATGATAAAAAAATTTTTGATAAAGAATGAAAATAATTGGGGTAAAAAAAGTTAAATAAACAAATATATTGAGTGGGGTGTCAAATGAAAGGTCTTAATTTGTACATTCCAAAATAGTTATTATTTTCATTCTAGGACGTATACTTTAGAAATACGACGAGAATTCATAAATATGAAATAAGTAAATGAAAAATTAGACACGACATTATTGTATTGCATGCATGCTAGTATTTTTTACCATGAAGAGCTAGCGCAATAGGCATACTCGGCAGTAGTAGCACTTGAAATTATAGGGGTAGTCAGAAGAAAGTCCAAATGTAAGCCATCTACGGTGCGCGAGATCTCAGTTCGGGGCGAACTACTAGTTATAGATAGAAAACCTTAATGATGGTGATGTTTGCAGCACAATGGGAGCGGCGTCCGACGGCTTCGGCAGCGGCGGCTGGCGCGCCAAGGTGGCGGCCTGCCGCGAGAGCCGCAAGCTCGTGCTGATCATCGTCGCCATCGCGCTGCTGCTCGATAACATGCTGCTGACCACCGTCGGTGAGTAGCAACAATTGCTTGCCAACGTCGGTGAGTAGCAACAATTGCTTATCAAGGTCAGTGAGTAGCAACAATTGCTTACCAATGTTGGTGAGTAGCAACACTTGCTTACCAATGTTAGTGAGTACCAACACTTGCTTACCAATGTCGGTGAGTAGCAACAATTGCTTACTAACATGGGTGAGTAGTAAAACTTGCTCACCAACGTCGGTCAGTGAGTAGCAACACTTGCTTACCAACGTCGGTGAGTAGCAACACTTGCTTACCAACGTCGGTGAGTAGCAACACTTGCTTAACAACGTAGATGAGTAGCAACACTTGCTTACCAACGTTGTTGAGTAGCAACACTTGCTTACCACCGTCGATGAGTAGGATAGAATATTATTTATTTGCTCGGAACATTGTCCAAATGCAGAGAAGTCAATTGATTTTTATTTATAAAGACGACAAGACAATCTAGTATTATAAAAAAATGGCCTTTAGAACATCTCTATATCTAGATGATTTATATCTACTGCGTCAGGAGGCAATCTTTATCGGGACACTGTTGTTCTTGTGACATTGTTGAGATTAAGCTTGCCAAGCACCTAAACCATCCACTCAGCTTAACCGGCCATATCCACAGGAAAGACATGGTCAAGTTGGTCAATACGTGTGTGGCTGACTTAGCCGCGCCTCACGATATTTTCCTTCACCGTTTAGAGCTCATGTTATGTAGGTTTATACATCGTCTACGTCTACATTTTTTTGCACGTGTGAGCATAATATAATTTTTTCGAAAAGAAAAATCCAATGATCGGCCGGGATTCGAACCCACGACCTTCGACCACGGCCAACACAGCTCTCTTTAGTATAAATAAAGTGTTGATAAATTAATATTCACCGAAATTACGATGACCAGGTAAAATCAGCGGAC
Source organism: Camptogramma bilineatum (assembly GCA_958496255.1). Lineage (NCBI taxonomy): Eukaryota > Metazoa > Arthropoda > Insecta > Lepidoptera > Geometridae > Camptogramma > Camptogramma bilineatum. The sequence goes on from OY292478.1 coordinate 1,457,077, forward strand.
TGACTATAAACTCTTGTCAGCAAATAAACCTCAGAGCTAGCCTCATGAATTACAAATGAGGCACTCGATCTTCCGAACACCTTAGCACGAGTTTTAAAGCGCCTTCCCAGAAAAGACGTAAGACGCAGACGGGGCGCGGACATTTGTCTCTTCCGCGTCCCTTTCATACAAAATGTATAGAAGCGTCGCGACGCAAAACATACAGAAGAGACGGGGCGCGGACGCAACGCTGTTCGCTGGCGCCCTGTCCGCGACGCGTCCTCGTCTTACGTCTCTTCTTCTGGCCTGCACCCTCAATTCCTCTATTTTACAACGTCAGCCATTCAAGTATCATTGCCGCTGCGTTTTGTTTCGTTCTCCAAAATGACAGTAATGTGCTAAACCTCATTGGTAATTTGTTTGAAAACGTCATCACAACAGAGTAACCTAACCTCATTGGTCATTAGTAGGATAAGAAACAAAACGAAGCAGTTGCCGTTTTGGTTGATAAAAAATGTTTTTGGTAGAATCGAGGGTAAGAAGGTGCTTTAGTAGCGTTTCGGGCTATAGCAGGCATGCTGCTAAGCATCGGCGATCGGCGATTTTGCGATTGCATCGATGGCATTGCGTTTTGGCAGACGGGGCGCGTTTCTGCGTTTTCGATGCTGCATCGACTTCATGCGTTCGGACGCGTCAGACGCGGTATCGAAATCGAGCCTAGACCAAACCAAAGCGTTCAGCTAACGTCCGCGGTGGCGTGCAAGGACGCATCGTGACACCGATGATGACAATCGGTGTCACGATGCGTCCTCTGATTGGACAATAACTGATCGCCACCTTGCACGCCATCGCGGACGTTAGCTGAACGCTTTGGTTTGGTCAAGGCTTAGGCTGAGACTCCACTAAAGCGGAGACGAGAGGAGATGTGTTTAAACAACCAATAGAACTTCGTTATTCAACATCTCGTGATGACATTGTCTCCTCTCCTCTTCGCTTTGGTGGAGTCTCAGCCTTAAGCAACTGCTGCGACCGCCGATCGCAGTTTTGGCGTTTTTAAGTGCGCGGTGTGGAATGTTGGTCGCTGCATTTTGCTTCTAAAAAGCGACTAATCGCCGGTTGCCGGTGCTAAAAGTTAGCATTTTAGAGCCCAGCAGGCTTAAAAAGGTCACTATTGCAGAATCGCATTAAAGGAATTGAACTAAGTATTGCCATCTCTTTTCACTCTCAGTCAATGAACAGAGATGGCAATAGTTCAATTCCTTTAATGCGATTCTGCAATAGCGACCTTTTTAAGCCCGCTGATTGTCATCCATGTAAGGGAGTAGCCACACTGCGTTTTTTGCAGCGCGTTTGTATCGATTCAAACGCGGGATATTGTACCTACCTACTTACCTGAGTGGTTTTTTATTCAATTTAAGCTTTTAACTATCTTTTCTACTCTTATTTCTCGACCGTCACTTTGTTCCATAGCGTTTTATGAACGTTTCCACGGTAGTGTTGGCAACCCAATGAATTGCAGATGAACCACTTCGGATATTGCTCCTATCTTTAGATACGGGAACGTTCTTCCTTTTGCACGAAGAAAATCTATTAGATACAATAGATTTTCTTGAGTAATGTAGTGTCTGTCTTTTTATTCGACTAAAAAGAAGAGTATTTTGTGAAGGGAAAAAAAAATAGAAGAAACCAGAAAACATTCTAGGCAAGACATAATTAAATAAGCGTACCTACTTATAAATATCTAAGGAGAAGCCCCTGGCTCCTGAAACACAGTTTTCAACTAGTTCGGGAGCCTATAGATTCAATATTAACCTGTATCACTTGATTGTGTCAATAAAAACTATTTTTACAAACTTCACTTTCTTCTAGGAACGTAGGTACAATACATTTTCGTACATAAACTTGAAATTCCGTCCCTGATTTGCCAACATTCATGACGACTTTTTGTCTGTCAAAATTTGATGCACAATGTGAATCTACTTACCTTTATATTTGGACATACCTCTGACTACCCCCTTTATCATCTTCAAACAGCGCCTACAGTCATGATCATATTAAGTTTGTTTTTCATTTCTATTTACAAGTATCAACAATAATAACGCCTGTTTACAATCCTTTCAGTTTTAATGAAACTTCACTAAAACTAAGTAATGTTGTTTGCGACAAACAAACCACAAAGGAACCCAACAGCGGAACAAGTTGTATTTCGTACAGCGGTCGTATTACCAAGTCTTAGAGCAATGTCAAAGTAAGATTACTTTCGTCCGTACTTAGATAAGACTGAAGTAAGACTGACGCAGGCATAAATCAGGCCTAAATCAACCTTGTTTTAATCCTGCCTTAGGACGGAAACAATCTTAACGCAGGGATGTTTTGGTGACATGACCAAGGAAGTTATATACCTACGTAACTGGAAGGTTAATTGAGACAGAAAACGCGGTCCGCTTGAGAGATAAAACTTGGGCGGTGTGTCTCTTTCTAAAGGGTGACCATAATTTATAAACTAAACATCCCTAAAGTCCCTAAGGGGCCTTTTACATCATTTTCTGATTTACGTGATGTTTCAGAGCATGATTTTTCAATTAAAATACTGATACAATTTTGATCCTTGATTTTGATTTCGATCCTTGGTTTCGATCCTTGAATTCGATCCCTGATTTCGATCCTTGGTTTCGATCCTTGATTTCGATCCTTTATTTCGATCCTAGATTCTTGAATCTTGAATCTTGATTCTTGAATCTGAAAACTGAAATCTTGAATCTTTGAAGTGACAGCTGTCAAACTTAAAACCGCCATATCTCGGGAACTACTCATCCTAGACTCCCCGTTCTCAGTTCAAATGAAAGCTATAACCAAGATCTTCATTTGAAGTGACAGCTGTCAAACTTAAAACCGCCATATCTCGGGAACTACTCGTCCTAGACTCCCCGTTCTCAGTTCAAATGAAAGCTATGACCAAGATTTTCATTTGAAGTGACAGCTGTCAAACTTCAAATGGCCATATCTCGGAAACTACTCATCCTAGACTCTTCCTTTTTAGCTCAAATGAAAGCTATGACCAAGATCTACATTTTCAATAACAGCTGTCAAAATGACATCTGTCATCTGAAATGAAGATCTTGGTTATAGCTTTCATTTGAACTGAGAACGGGGAGTCTAGGACGAGTAGTTTCCGAGATATGGCCATTTGAAGTTTGACAGCTGTCACTTCAAATAAAGATCTTGGTCATAGCTTTCATTTGAACTGAGAACGGGGAGTCTTGGACGAGTAGTTCCCGAGATATGGCCATTTGAAGTTTGACAGCTGTCACTTCAAATGAAGATTTTGGGCATAGCTTTCATTTGAACTGAGAATGGGGAGTCTAGGACGAGTAGTTTCCAAGATATGGCCGTTTGAAGTTTGACAGCTGTCACTTCAAATGAAGATCTTGGTCATAGCTTTCATTTGAACTGAGAACGGGGAGTCTGGGACGAGTAGTTTCCAAGATATGGCCGTTTGAAGTTTGACAGCTGTCACTTCAAATGAAGATCTTGGTCATAGCTTTCATTTGAACTTTGAACGGGGAGTCTAGGACGAGTAGTTTCCAAGATATGGCCGTTTGAAGTTTGACAGCTGTCACTTCAAATGAACATCTTGGTCATAGCTTTCATTTGAACTTTGAACGGGGAGTCTAGGACGAGTAGTTTCCAAGATATGGCCGTTTGAAGTTTGACAGCTGTCACTTCAAATGAAGATCTTGGTCATTGCTTTCATTTGAACTGAGAACGGGGAGTCTAGGACGAGTAGTTCCCGAGATATGTCCATTTGAAGTTTGACAGCTGTCACTTCAAAGATTCAAGATTCAAGATTTCAGATTCAAGATTCAAGAATCAAGGATCAAAATCCAGGATCGAAATCCAATATCGAAACCAAGGATCGAAATCAAGGATCGAAATCAAAATCAAGGATTGAATTAAAGGATCGAAACCATGGATCGAAATCAAACGCTGATTTTGTCGAGCGCAATAAGGTAAAAATATCCTGAAATTTAAATGACAAGGTCACACTACTAATCCAACAACGAGTGTGAAAGAGACAAAGCTACCAAGAAAGTCTCTCAACAAGACCAACAATCCTTATAACCAAGATTAAATTATACCTAATATATCGTTGTGTAGTCGTGATAAGGTTCAAAATCATTTGTACATTAACGCCTTTAGTACACCGACGCATTCGCATGCGGCAGCGAATCGACGAAAAAACTGTAAGTTGTATGGCAATGTTTCGCATGTGTTATGTCTCGCTCTATCATATAGCTAGATGAAATAGTTGCATCCTTGTCTGTATTGTTTCGCAAGCAACTGCGAAATGGCTGTTACACCGACGCAGCCGATTCGCATTGGAGTTTCGCATCGCAATGCGATGCGAACGCGATCTGTCGGTGAGGACAGAATTTCGCACAATGGAAGCCGAAAATATTGAAATATTTTGAATTTGGTTCGAAATTATCCCGAACTATATGTAGTTGGGCATGTTGATTACAAAAATGCATACAAAAAAGAGGTTGTATGGAGGAAAACTCAAGAAAAGACGAAAATTACAATGACATTTCCTTGCGAATAAACTGCAGTGTACTAACGTTCCGCAGATGTTTCGCACCGCAATGATTTCGCAACGACTCGCTGCCGCATGCGAATGCGTCGGTGTACTAAAGGCGTAAATGTCAGGTAGCATTCCAGTATGTATATAACTTCCTTGGACATGACATCGACTAGATGCAGGACTGCGCATGTCCTGCTCGGTGTCATCGAGCAAGACATGCGCAGAGAGAGCGTCGAGAGAGTGTAATGCGCATGTCCTGCTTTATTCCTGCGTCAAGACCAAGGCAGGAATAAAATAAGATTGTTTTCGGACGAAAACAATGTCAAATCAAGCTTAAGGCAGGAATGGATTTCACCTTATTTTGACATTGCTCTAAGAGCTCATAGTACGGTTACAGTTTACTTAGGGCTTTGTTACCGTGAAATAAAACTTTTTTGACATTACCTACAGCGCCATCTAGCCCCGAACTAAGTAAAGCTTAAGGCCGGCCGCATACCTACATTCGGTTTCCGGATTCGGTTTCCGAATTCGTTTTTTTTACGCAGACGTTCAATTTTAGTTCGTATGACCTGTACGCACGGTTTGTTTTCGAAATGAACGTCAAGTTTTTTTCCGTTCGGAAAAAATAAGAACGTGTGCGGCATGTAGAACAATTTGTATTGAATGCGTGCATTCCGAATTCTTGTTAATCCGGACCCATATTAGATATGTGAAAGTGTGTTTATTTGTCCTCCTTTACGTCAAAACAGAGCGACGGATTGACGTGATTTTTTGTGTTGAGATAGTTGGAGGGCTGGAGAGTAGCATAGGTTACTTTTTATCCGGGTGCCACGCGAGCAAAGCCACGGGCAGCAGCTATGAATACAAAAAAAAATAATCGTTTTTTATACTTTTAAAGTATATAAGTACTTAGTACTTTTTTGCTACAAAAACCTATTATTTTCCAATCTACGTTCGACGCTATAATTCAATTATAGCTCAACATCTCGGTTGCTCATAATTACCTAGACACGAGCGCGAAATGACATTATTTCTGAGCGCTATACCAAAACATGGTTATTTGAGTCTAAAACGACCAAATCTGATTTTCAGAGACTCTTCAAGTTGAACTAGTGATGGGAAGAGTCGATGAAGTTGATCGATACAGAAAAAAATGATCTAGATATGTTCGAAAGAAAAAAGTAAAATAGTTTATTCAACAAAAATAACAAAACTAAATAACAAAGTGAAAAAAAAAAATACTTGTTGAAATCGGCGACTACTCAGATGAGGAGCGATTCAGACCTTCTCGGAATGCATTTTGAAAAAGTTAAGGAAAGTTAACGTAACTTTCCGAAGAAAATCTTTTTATCGGGTGCATTTTTGGAAGTCTAAATCGCACTGCATATCTGAAAACTGATGTTCTGATTTATTTGAATTAGTATATGAAATCAGAAACCGAAAGTAGCTAGATACTTAGGCCTTTACATCTTTTACTAGATGCCTGATCTTTGCTTATACTTAAAGGGACACTTTTGAGATGGAGTTGGCTTATCCTTGCCGAAAGTTAGGTTTTAAATAAAAATCAATCCGTTTTTACTTTGAATTAGGGTCTAATTCATATTTTATTTATAAAATTTATAATAATTATAAAAAAAATCCTCGGCTTAATCAGTCTCATCGAGTTTTAAGTAACAATTATAAAAACATCGATAGCTCGTCGCGTCACTAGCGCCGCCTTTGATGAGGCGGCTAAGTGAATTTCACTTTGATCTCGGCGGGAAATTGCGCGGGCTTCCGGCCCGAACTAAAAGCAAGAGCCACTCTAGTTCAGGCGTCTGTGTATAATGAGCTTTGAAATGCCAGCGTCACATTCTAAACGGTCAAATAATTTGAATTATGTGAGTAAAAACGAGGTATTTACAATGATTCGTGGATTTCCGAGTTTCCCGATATTTCGAAGAAATGCGAGTTACTTATCCTTGAAACCGCTAAAACCTCAGTTTAACGGTAAACTGAGGTTTTGACACATTGCATGTATACCTAAGTATCCCAGATAATACCCATAAGCCCATAACAAAAAAAATAGCTTTACCTCTTTATGTAGGTACCTATTTTAAAGTAGGTACGGAAATAAGTACCTACCTAATTAAAACAAAAGAATACTGGACATTTCACACAGCATCATCTAGCCTCAAAGTAAACAGAGCTTTTGTTATGGGAACTGCATACTACTTGTATCCTTTTTTGTAAATTCATATATAGTACATATTTTACTCGTACATAAAAAACACCCGGATCCAAGACAAATATTTGCGGATCATGTGTCTTGCGGCGGGAATCAAACCTGCAAGCATCTGTGTTTCAGGCCCTCTGCGCCACAGAGGTCGTAATTTCATCGATAATAGCCAATCACGAGGCAATCACATCACTACGAAGCGAGCTGTCAGTTCCACACGAACGCCACTCCAATCGGAATTGAATCGTATTCTCATAGCTAGTTGAGTGAAATCATTTTAAAACCCCGACAAAAAGAGCTGTTATAAGTTTATAGTGACTTGACACTGGCTGAATGCAAAAGCCGTGCGAAGCCAAAATAAAGAAGAAAAAAGTGTGTAGTGTGTATTTGTCTGTAGCTAGCGTTAGCTTCAAGGAAGTTATATACCTTGGTTAGCTTTTACATTCTCTTTGTCTGTGGCATCATAGCTCCTTCGCGGATGGACCGATTATGATGCGGTTTTTTTTGTTTGAAAACTGAAGACGAGACTATAATGAACATCTGTTCAGGCGTTTGAAGATAATCAGCTCTTTTCTAGTTGATGAAGGAATTATGTCGGGGTTTTTATTAAATTTTTAATTTAACTGAATATGAATTCGTGTTGGTACGAGTAGATTGGGTTAGTGCCGCGGCTTTCGAACCGCAGTTCGTGAGTTTCAATCAATTCAATAACAATCAATTAATCAATCATTGACGACCTCTGTGGCGCAGTGGGTAAAGGCCCGCCTGTGACGCAGGAGGTTGCGGGTTTGATCCCCGCCGCAGGACTAATGCTTGTATGATCCGCAAATATTTATCTTGGGTCTGGATGTTTTCTACGTATATCATGTATGTATTTACAAAAAAAATGTGTATTTAAGTAGTATACCAGTCATGTGGTTCCCATAACACAAGCTTTGCTTAGCTTGGGGCTACATCATGCTGTGTGAAATGTCCAGCATTATTTATTTATTTACTTATGATTTGTATCATCGATAATTAAGTATAGGTGCAGCACTACAGAACGAGCTGTCAACTCCACGCGCAGTGAACCACTCCAACCGGAATGGGGAATTCATATCCACTTAAACGCTTGGTTTAAGGGTCAGAATCCCCTAACACCTGCTAGTAAATAAAGTAGTATAAAAAAACCCTGTCCGATGTTATTGGGCATTTAGAAATCTGAAACTAAAAATTTAACCCTAAAAGGTTCAAAACAAAGTACTTACCTAACTAACTGCCACAATTCCTTTAAATCTCAAAAATTATTTTAATTGTCAATTCTCCCATATTTTTGACCAGCAGGGCAATTCTTCTAGATGACAATGTCAATCATTCCGCTGCGTTTTGTTTCGATCTCTTATATGTCAGCCATTTGGTGAATAGTAGAATAGCTTTTCAAAAATTTCTTCTGCTAAAGTTCAAACCTTAGCTAAAACCTCACCACAACTGAGTCGTTTGTCATTAGTAGAATAGGAAACAGTCGAAAATCCAAGGTTTAGTTGACGTTTTTCTTGAGGTTGATAAAAAGTTTGGTACAAGAATCGGCACCCAGTTTTGACCATGTCTATTGTGACATTGGACGTTTCAGGAATGTCAAGAGTGTGTTTACTCATTTTGCCCATTTTTTTATTTTTTGGTACCTAGGTACCCTACTTGTATTTTTTTTACTTTTTTTTTGAAAATGATTGCGGGAAGGGTCCCCACAATAATTGTGGGGACCCCTATTGCAGGCGACATTACGTAGGTACATTAAGTGTCCATACTCGCCACCCACATAAACCCAACGACCCGTGTCGAGATAACAGTATTAAGGTCATAGCTGACAAGTCGCCGCCGCACCCGAACACCGCATCGCCTCGGTATTTGTATGGAGTTCTATATACCAACGCTCACTACAACAACTTCGTCTACTGTACAATTACTCATTGGGTTATTTCTTTTTCTTAATGTTATTTTAAGGCTGGATTCGACCAATCTATCATCTTACTCCCAGAGTAGTTATTCCGTTAGCCGACAGAATTCGAAATACAATTCAGAAAGCGCGACCGAATATTATTAGGTGCATTCAAATTATCCTGGTTATAAGGTGTCAACTTCACAATGTCAAAATATTTAAACAAACAACAGCTTAATCTGTGGTTTAATCTCCAGATAAAACTTAATCCAGTTTGGTAAAATTCAGCCTAAGTTGTGTACAATAAAGAGTTTTCATTCATTCATTCGTAATGTCACCGGCAGGCTGATTGTCTAACTTGTCTCAAACCTCAAATTGGTCTCAAACTGTCAAAACAATCGCGTAGGTATCTTTTGTTGCGTTCGGTCTCGTTGAGATAAAAGTGACAGAGCTTGCGTGGTCACTGAACTGTCATATTTGAGAGTTTGAGACCGATTTTAATCGCTATCAAAGATAGACAATCTAGGGGCGGATTGCCGCATCGCAATCTAAAAGAGAAGGAACAAGAACGCCGAAAAGGCGATGCGTTGCGGAGGCGACTGGTCAGCTATAACCTTTAAGCGTCAGCTGTGTCGTATAATGTAGGTATATGACACATATAGCTTTTTAATGACCAAGAAACCAGTAAGGTCAAGTTGTCTATACAAAAATAATAAAATATTAATATGAGCGATTGTTTTACGCCCTTGTGAGTTGGCAAGCTTCTACACGCCATTTTGTTTTTAGCCGACTTCAGAAAAAGGGGGAGGTTCTCAATTCGTTGGAATCTTTTTTTTTTTGTATGTTCATCGATCACTCGAAGACGGCTAGACCGATGAAATTCTTTTTTTGTTTGAAAGGATATAGCTTCCGATTGGTGCCACAAAAAATTGGTGAGGATTTTCGGAGTTATGAACAGAAATGCACCTCGAGAGTGCAGAAAATTGCTCAGCTTATAACATTGAAGTCGGTTTTTTGTTACTACTAATACTAACTATACTACTAAAATTAAAATTAGTATAGCATATTCAGTTGTAACAGCTACGGCGTAGCACCTTTGCTACAGCGTAGCAGAATTACTACGACGTAGCACAAGTGCTGCTATGGTGTAGCACCTTTGCTACGGCATAGTCCAATTGCTACGGCGCGCGGCGTAGCAGCGACGCTACGAGAACTATTGAAAACGGATTAAGCCTGGGATACACTAGGGGACATGTTGCGGAACATGTCCCCAACAACTACGTGAAGTGTCCCGCGACAATTGTCCTGGAACATTTTGCCGGCTACACTAGTCAGTGTTTATAGAAATGTCGCCCGAGGAGGTTGTGGCTATTAGTGCTGCGAACATAGTAATTATATCGAGTGTGTTGAAACCAAAGAAATTCTATACATAATAGAATGCTGACTGACATTTAATGTACAAAGGATTTTGAACCTTATCACGACTATACAACGATCTATTATCATTTAATCTTGGTTATAAGGATTGTTGGTCTTGTTGAGAGGCTTTCTTGGTAGCTTTGTTTCTTTCACACTCGTTGTTGGATGAGTAGGGTGCCCATGTCATTTAAATTTCAGGATATTTTTACCTTATCGCGCTCGACAAAATCAGCGCTTGATTTCGATCCATGGTTTCGATCCTTGATTTTGATCATTGATTTTGATTTCGATTTTGATTTCGATCCTCGGTTTTGATCTTGGATTTCGATCCTGGATTTCGATCCTTGATTCTTGAATTTTGAACCTTGAATCTGAAATCTTGAATCTTGAATCTTTGAAGTGACAGCTGTCAAACTTCAAATGGCCATATCTCGGGAACTACTCGTCCTAGACTCCCCGTTCTCAGTTCAAATGAAAGCTATGACCAAGATCTTCATTTGAAGTGACAGCTGTCAAACTTCAAACCGCTATATCTCGGGAACTACTCGTCCTAGACTCCCCGTTCCCAGTTCAAATGAAACCTATGACCAAGATCTACATTTTCACTACCAGCTGTCAAAATGACATCTGTCATCTGAAATGTAGATCTTGGTCATAGCTTTCATTTGAACTGAGAACAGGGAGTCTAGGACGAGTAGTTTCCAAGATATGGCCGTTTGAAGTTTGACAGCTGTCACTTTAAATGAAGATCTTGGTCATAGCTTTCATTTGAACTTTGAACGGGGAGTCTAGGACGAGTAGTTTCCAAGATATGGCCGTTTGAAGTTTGACAGCTGTCACTTCAAATGAAGATCTTGGTCATAGCTTTCATTTGAACTGAGAACGGGGAGTCTAGGACGAGTAGTTCCCGAGATATGGCGGTTTTAAGTTTGGCAGCTGTCACTTCAAAGATTCAAGATTCAAGATTTCAGTTTTCATATTCAAGAATCAAGATTCAAGAATCAAGGATCGAAATGAAGGATCGAAATCAAGGATCGAAACCAACGATCGAAATCAAAAGGCAGTTACTCTGTCCGAATATACGTAGAAGTACCACGCCTAGTCTCCATCTTCCCGAACCTACCGTCACAAGAGAGTTGACGGGGCCTGGGCACGTTGCGTACGCGACTACACTTGGTGACATGGCGCGACACTGACGCGGGACACGTGCGCTCGCTCTCGAGGCGGGAGCAAGCAACATGCCCCGCGTCACGTACAATGTTGCGGGGCATGTTGCGGGACAATATGCAACGTTGCAGCGGCACGTAAATTATGTGTTGCGCGTCATGTTGCGGGACAAAATGTCCCCTAGTGTATCCGATGCTGGAGCAAGCAACATGCCCCGCGTCACGTAGGTACAATGTTGCGGGGCATGTCGCGGGACAATATGCAACGTTGCAGCGTCACGTAAATTACGTGTTGCGCGTCATGTTGCGGGACAAAATGTTCCCTAGTGTATCCCAGGCTTTTAGTCAAAATTTGCAACATTGAATAGAAAAAAAATTTAATTATTCAATTTTGATCATAAGCAAATTAAAAATTAAGTAACATTTTGTACTCTCGTACAAACGTACGTTAGTTAAGTGGGAAAAACTAGGAACTTCATAAAAAAATTAGGTATTTGAGTCATACATAATTGAATTTGGGTAGGTAAGTAGGTCCATATTTGAGTGAGGAGGTAAGGATCATGCTGTGTGAGTCTTTAGTACTTTCCCGGCTCAACTACTGCGATACAGTCTATGGACCCTGCTTACTCAGTAGATCTGTCCAACTGATACAGAGAGTGCAAAATGCCTGTGCAAGGTTTTGTTTCCACGTGCCCCCTAGATCACATGTTACTCCCTTTCTTAACTCGTCAAACCTTCTTAAAATGAAGGCCCGTAGAGAACTGCACCTTGCGACACTTCTCTTTGGGCTTATTGAGAATAAAACCCCTGCCTATCTATACTCTAAACTGACCTGGGCTAGTGATAGGTATCCCAGGCGTGATTGTACTAACCTCATCTTTCTTGCACCAGAACATAAATCCGTCTCCTTCCGTGGTTCCTTCCGCTTTGCTGCCTCCAAGTGCTGGAACGATCTTCCACCACCACTTCGGAGCCTTAAAACAGTTAGTACCTTTAGAGCTAAGCTCAAGCAGGAACTCCTGCGCATTCAAAAATCTCAATAGCCGGATGGAACCTAAATCTCTACTTACCTACTACTTTGCTCCTTCTATTTCTTTTAAGTCCCCACACCTGTGTGTCAGTCCTCACAAGTTGTTGCAGCTCCATTCCACATTTATTATATATTTTCTTCTATTGGAACTGGATAATGATTTTGAATCTGATGACGTGTCCAAGCGAAGCACGTGCACGCATACGTGTTCGTTTTTTGTTAGCCATTTTTATTCTTTTCTTATGTATTACCTTCACATTCATGATTTTTTGTGGATTTTTCCTTTCTGTTCACCGTTCTGACACTGACAGTGACAGCTAACCACTGAGCCGTACTTTGGACTAAAGCCATAGATAATAATGAACACACTCTTCGTTTTTATAGTTAAATAAACATACCCAATATATATTATTATTATTATTATTATTTTAGCCTATATTGTCCCACTGCAGGGCAAAGGCCTCCCTCCCCTCTTTCAATATATATATCTATCTAAATTTATTTTCTGCCTACTAATTATTTAAAAATTTCTTACTTAATCTTTTTTATTTTTTCTTTTCACAGTTTTCTGTTATTTGCATATAATTTTATTTAACGGTACCTATTTATGCATTTAGAACACACACCTATCATACTTATTTGGAGATGCTCAAGATTGTGATGTCACCCAACCAGGAACAGTCTGAAAACCAGCGTTGCCCTGTACCTTCCTGGTGCAGGGCAACATAAAGCTGAGACTGTTCCTTTTTGGCCTACACCAGCACAGACGTCCTGTCCTACCTAACATAATCTAAGTTGTACCTATGTGTAAGGATGGGTGGTATAAGTGTGCCTGTACCTACCTACCTCAGACCTAGGTACCTATACTTTGTGTAGATCTGTTTTATTAAGTAAGTACCGAATTTTGTTGCCTGAGTGTAGGTGGGTTCTTTGTGATACCTACCAAAGGATGCAGCACCCACCGTGCTGCATCCTTTATCTTATAAGTACCTACCTATTTTGTTAGCTTATTTGTTTGTACCTACCTTTCTTAGTGTTCGTTTTCAATTGTACCTCCGTCTGTGTGTGTTGTTGCCAAATAAATGCTTATCTATCTATCTATCTTAAGTCTATAATAAGAAGTAGATAAGAAGTATTCGTCTATAATAAGATCAGAATCCTACATCAGAATATAGATGGTCTTATTTCTAAATCAAATCTATTATCAGTACCTCTAGAGTCATTTGAGAAAGAAAACGGTATCATCGACGTTTTGTGTATAACAGAGCATAATATGATTTTTAGTGATATTAAGCACCTAAGCATACCTAACTATAAACTTGGGTCGTCTTTTTCCCGAAAATCTAGACACGGCGGTTCATGCATTTTGGTTCGTAACATGCATAGATATAAAAATATAGAAGAGATTACAAATTTCAGTGTAGAAAATATTATAGAGTGTTCAGCAATAGAACTTTTGGATCATAGTATATATATAGTATGCATCTATCGGCCACCAAGGGTGATAGTTGAGGACAAAGAGCATTTTTTTGCGGTGTTTCGCCAACTTCTTCTTAGATTTGCTCGTGGGAAAAAGAAATTAGTAATCTGTGGAGACTTTAACATTAACACACTAGTACAGTCTAAGGAATCTAGATCATTTTTAGATATACTCATGTCATTTAATCTAAAGTTAGCTTTGAATGAACCCACTCGACCTAAGTCGGGCAGATGTCTTGACAATTTTATTTTCAACATCAGAGGTAGCAATTGTAAAATCTTTGAGCTCGCTCTATCTGATCACACAGCTCAGGTACTGACCTGTCCTGTAAAACGAAGCTATGCTTTGAACCATTGGTTTATTGAAAGACGGGACTATAGCCAATCTAATATTGACAAATTCAAACAATGCATTAGTTCCTTGACATTTAGTGATATTTTTAGTTGTGATAAACCTGACATTGCTTTTGACATTTTCTATGATTTATTTACCCTATTTTACTATCTGTGTTTCCCAATTATAAAAATTAAAATAAATACCCGGAAACGGCCAAAATGGATTACAGAAGGAATTAAAAAATGCTGCAAGCGTAAACGACATTTATTATGGAAGTACCGCGCAAGTCATAAACAATGTGATAGAGACAATTTTAAATCTCTGTCGTCTAGATTAAATCATATTATTAGATTGACACAAAAATGTCAAAATGATCACTATGTCCGCTCTGCTAAAAATAAAGGAAAGGCTACCTGGGACGTTATCAATCGCACAAAAAGCAATGTCCCTAAAGAGGAAATTCATCAAATAAATGTGAATGGTATAACAGTCAGTGACCCCCTTGAAATTGCCAACGCATTTAACGACTTTTTCATTGATCAAGTGCCCAAATTAACGCATATAAATAATAATGCATCAGTTTCTTTAGAATCAAGCAAGCATCATGGCTCTCTATTTATGGCACCTACAATTCCTCTTGATATTCATAAAATTATCATGGGTCTCAAAAATACTAATAGCACTGGCTACGACGGCGTTTCAACAAAAATTTTGAAACAGGTTTCTAGTAATATATCCAGTGTTTTGAGTCATATTATAAACCTGTGTATATTGTATGGTGTATTTCCCGACAAACTCAAGACGACAATTGTAAAGCCACTTTTCAAAAAGGACAACAAGCTAGATATGACATGCTATCGCCCGATTGCATTGGTACCAGTAATATCGAAAATCTTTGAGAAGGTACTTTACAATAGTCTCAATTCTTTTTTTGAGTGTAATGACTTGTTTGCAAAGGAACAAGCTGGGTTTAGGAAGAACAAGTCAATCAATCTGGCAGTTTATGAGTTCCTACACTCTGTTATGACTAACATAGATGGTAATATGACAGCGTGTGCGTTATATATGGATTTAACAAAAGCTTTTGATTGTGTGGACCACGACATACTAATAAAAAAACTTGACAATTATGGAGTCAGAGGAAACATTTTAAAACTCATAAAGTCTTATCTTTCTAACCGTAAACAGTCAACGCAAATAACGAGACTATGCTTAAAATCTAAAATTGAAGCAGCTTATTTATCTACACCTAGGACAGTAACTGTAGGAGTTCCACAGGGTAGTGTTTTAGGGCCTTTACTTTTTATTATATACGTAAATGAGCTTCCTAAAATTACAAACCATCAAACTATTATGTTTGCGGACGATAGTACGGTATTATTTACTGGTAATAATAAACTAGATCTGGAAAATGACATAAATAATACACTTCATGACATCATTCAATGGCTAAATAATAATAATCTTAAAATAAATCTGACTAAAACTTTTTTGACAATTTTTAGAAATAGAGAAATTAGAATTAGTAATATTGACATAAATTATTTGGGACAAAAAATTATACATGCAGACATGACAAAGTTTTTAGGTTTAAATATTGACTCCAGTTTAACCTGGAAGTCTCATGTTGAAAACTTGCGCTCCAGGTTAAATCAATATTCTTATGCGCTATATATGCTGTCAAAAGTTGCGAACCGCTCTACTGTTGTTACAGCTTATCATGGGTATGTGGCGTCTATCCTCAGGTATGGTGTTATGTTCTGGGGTAATTCAACCCAAAAAGAGTCTGTTTTTAAAGCGCAAAAGCGGTGTATTCGCTCTATTTGTGGCTTAAAACCAACGGACAGTTGTAGGCAATATTTTAAAGACCTAAATATTCTAACATTGCCCTGCATGTACATTTACGAGGTCTCAGTATTTGTGAGAACAAACATGTCTCTTTTTAGAACGTTTAGAGGACGTCGTCTATGTACAAGATTGTGTTGTCCACAAAGTAAATCTGCTATGTTCAGCAATAGTGTCTTTTGTATGGCACCTCGCATCTATAATAACTTGCCTAACTCCTTGTTTGACCTTACAATAGATTTATTTAAATTAAAATTGTGTAAGTTTTTAGTAGGCAAGGCATATTATAATATAAATGAATATTTGTGTGATAAAAATAAATAAGTGAATGATTATTATTGTATAAATTGTGTAGAACTTGACTTTTTAATCTGTTAATTGAATTTTTAATCTTAATAATTGGACATTTAATTTATAACTCTAATTAATTTTGCACGCTTTGAAGCAGAACATGGCTGTACCTTTTCAAATCTATTTCTTCCACCTGTTTTTGTTACCTGTGTTTTTGCAAATAAATGATTGTATTGTATTGTATTGTATTGTATCTATCTATGTACTATGTTAGCACTTTTTTTTTGACCAAAGTTTAAAAAAATAGGTTGTTGCACAAAATGTTATCAAAACTTTGTCAGAAACATTGCAAATATAGCGAAAATATGCATCATGATAAGATTTTAGGCAAAATATGCATTAACTGATGAAAATGGGCATATTGCATATGCAAATGCAATATGCAAATTGCTTATAATCCGGTCTCTAATGATTGGCCTAATGACTGGCCTGTTAGCTCAGTTGGTAGTAGCTCTGCCTTCTGCGCTGTAGGTCATGGGTTCGATTCCCATCCAGGACAAACATTTGTGTGATGAATATAGATGTTTGTTCTGTGTCTGGGTGTTATAAAGTATTATAAGTATGTATTTACAAATATATAAGTATTTTATCAGTTATCTGGTTCCCATAGTACAAGCTTTGCTTAGTTTGGGGCTAGATGGCGCTGTGTGAAATGTCCAGCAATATTTATTTATTTATTTAATGATTAGTGTGATGTGATGTTTGTTCCAGTGCCGATAATCCCGGAGTTCCTCTATGACATCCGTCACCCGGACGCGCCGCTGTCGATGCGGCTGGAGGAGGTGACCACCCCCCCGCCCGCGCCCACCCCCTACTGCCCCTGTCTGAACACCACGCTGCCTCCAGAGAACATCACGCATGGTCAGTATATCCTAAGGCTGATTTTAGTAAACCGTGTTTGTTGCCCTGGTTCTTCACGGTGTTGGTCGCGAAGGAACAGGAGTAGAATCACCTAGCTTTTAAGACGATTCAAAGTGGTACACTAGTGATCTTATTGAATGAATGATTTTGAGTTTTGAGTCTTACGCTCACCGTCAGCGCTGATAGGCGAGTGATCTTTATTACAAAGAAATAAGGATACTGATTGTTTAACAGAAATGGCTACGCTGATTGCTCTCGTCTGTGCTGGCCCTTTCATAAGGCTGAGGCCAAACGAGCATAATTTTTTGAGTTGTGTGTCGCGTAATTTCGGTCGCGTAAGCTGTGTTGTGCGCGGTCACTATTTGGATTGGTGACCGCAAGTGGCATTACGAGCTGAGCGCTTCTGTGCTTCGAAGGGCGCGTTAAATTGTCGGTCCCTGCTTTTAAGTCGTTAAGCCATGACGGAGGCCTTTATAGGCGGCCTAAAAACCCCGTCACCAGAGTTGGCCACTTGCTCATGCGAACTTACTTTATCATTATCACTAGCAGTGTCCTCGCGGCTTTGCCCCCGTAGTTATCAAAAACTATTCTGAGTTTTCTACCTTGGGTTACAATATTGCAATTTTCCTACATATTCCTTAATTTTTTTGAAAATATATTATAGTCCATGTTATTCTCTGATAATGTAGCTTTCTATTGGTGAAAGAATTTTTGAAATCGGTCCAGTAGTTTCGGAGCCTATTCGTTACAAACAAATAAAAAAATATTTCTTTATAATATTGCATCACTACTAGAGCGCTACTACACTGGCCTGCAAAACTAAGGATCACACTTTTAAAATTGCAATAGGTAACTTTTTGTGTAGGTACACAAGATATATTTTCGAAATAAAAAGGACTTGAAAAAGAGTTTAATTTGTATTTATGGTTTCAAAGAAAGCTGATAATTTATTTTATAACTCTAACTTCTATAGTTCAGAAAAAAATATTTGAAAGTGTAGTACTTAGTTTTGCAGGCCAGTGTAGTACATTATAGTGAGTCCTATACTGTGTTGCAGTAAACATCACGGCGCAAAAGGAGGAAAGACATCAGGAGTTGATCCACGAGACGGTTGCGGTGGGAGTGATGTTCGCCAGCAAGGCGCTGGTACAGCTGCTAGCGAACCCCTTCGTAGGACCACTCACGCATAAGTAAGCGAAGCGAGCGCGCCACAGGAGAGCAAAGCGAGCATGCGAGATGAGAGATCTTATGTTGAAGATGGGGCTTCTGATCTGCAAAATGAAACTCCTCTCAAATACTCAAAAATAGCTTCTAGTTGTACAATTTGAGTCAACCAATAAAATGATGAAATACGTAAATTCTTGTTGCACGTCAAACGGCCAAGTGGGCGCCATTTCTTCCCGCCCGGGGGACGCGGGAGGCGGGGCGAATAGACAGGCGCTGGCGCTTGTCTATGTCCTTGATTGCATAGACATCTTATCTTAAACTTTTTTGAACGAGGGCTTCAATATTTGTGACATATCATTCAGTACGCTTGTTGGCAGTTTTTTTTTTTTTTTTTTTCTTCATTTTGGCTTCGCACGGTTGTGCATTCAGCCAGTGTCAAGTAATTAAATAAACTTGCAAGTTTATAGATAAATAAGATATACTAGTAGTTCGCCCCGAACTGAGATCTCGCGCACCGTAGATGGCTTACATTTGGACTTTCTTCTGACTACCCCTATAATTTCAAGTGCTACTACTGCCGAGTATGCCTATTGCGCTAGCTCTTCATGGTAAAAAATACTAGCATGCATGCAATACAATAATGTCGTGTCTAATTTTTCATTTACTTATTTCATATTTATGAATTCTCGTCGTATTTCTAAAGTATACGTCCTAGAATGAAAATAATAACTATTTTGGAATGTACAAATTAAGACCTTTCATTTGACACCCCACTCAATATATTTGTTTATTTAACTTTTTTTACCTTAATTATTTTCATTCTTTATCAAAAAAAATTTTATCATGAAAATAAATCAAGTAGCATCTAAAATCATTGCAAACCAAACCGCAACGATGCCACTCTCTTTTTAAGACCGACCAGTCAATGAGCTACGAAGACATGCGAAACTCTATGAAACGGGAGCTCTTGCAGCTCTGGTTTCGTAGTTTTTGTTCTTTGGTCGTATTTCAAAAACTATACATCCTAGATTAAAAATAAAAACCATTTTGTAATGTACAAAATAAGCCCTTTCGTATGACACCCCACTCAATATATTTGGGTAACTTTGAAAAAAATTTACCCCCTTGGGAACCCCATATCTTTACAACCCCTTCATCGATTACGCTCATACGCTCCACAGCAAATTTCCATAGCACTACCTATTGACCTATCAAGTTTCATACAGATTGGATTAGCGGTTCGATAGTTATGCGAGAACATAAAAATGAAACATACAAACATACAAACATACAAAGCAAAATCGCCTAACTTGCCACTAAGATCTTCGCTCGCTTCGCTCGCTCGATCGATAAATACATAACACAATACATAACCCCGCATCCACACGTTGGGGCCAACGTTGGCCCCAACGTCTCTCACCAACGTGTGGAGCTGAACAAAATAGCTTGGCCCCAACGTTGGGGCCAACGTTGGGAGTTGGCCGTGCCGTGTCGGTTTTATCAAAGGAAGTTGGCGCGCCAACGTTGGGGATCCGTCCACACGTTGGCGCTATGCTCAGTCCCGTTTCGACGCGCATCGTGAGCGCACGTGTCGACTGACGAGCGAGAATGTCATCGTATTCCTTATTTATTGTGTTTGTAGAACTATCGGGCTGAAATTTTGCACACTTATAGATTCTCGGTGACAATGAAATATTATGGTATCAACAAGCTGATCTGATGATGGAGTCAAGAGCTGTTCAACAGAACTCCTCAGTAAATAGACCGATTGAGTTGAAACTCGGCATATTTGTCAAGTTCTGACTACAATGTAATAATATGGTAACAGCGAGCTGATCTGATGATGGAGTCTTCTATTTTTTTTTTATGTTACGGGAACCGTGCAATTTTTTGGGATAAAAAGTAGCCTATGTCCTATTTCCGGTTATTATCTATCTATATTTTAAATTTCACCCATATCGGTTATGTGGTTGTCGTGTTATAGAGGAACAAACATACATCCAAACATCCAAACTTTCGCATTTTTATTATAGTGTGTTGTGTGAAGTGTGATTGTGACATGACGTGATGTGATTGTGATAAAATTGGTATTCAGTAATGTAAAATCACTTAGAGAAATTTCAATTTCTGTATCGGACGCGCAGACATCGGACGTCTGCACGTTGGCTCTGACGGAACAAGACTGGTGTATCGCCAACGTGTGGATGGTTCACGAAATCTTGGCGCCAACGTTGGGACCAACGTTGGTCCCAACGTATGGAGCCGGCGTAAATATAATATCCCACCCCTCCCCTTGTGCCTCAGTAAAGATGTGGGGCTTTACTGAAACATCAACACGGACTATTTGGGAGAACTTGAAAAGCAATGTTATCCAATTTTGTTTCACTTCCCCACACTTATGCACGTTCACGAACACTTAACGGTTAATAATCCACCATTATTACACATTAACATTCAAAGAAACACAAGTTTTGGAAAATAAAACAAAAATGAAACTTGACTTCTCAAATTTCCGCCAAAAAGCCTTGTTGGCAGTCTTTGGCAGTTGCCAAAGTTTGACGACCTCTGTGGCGCAGTAGGTGAAAGCCCGCCTGAGTCGCATGAAGTTGCGGGTTCGATGTCTTTGTCCCGCCGCGGGACAAAATGTTTGTATGATATGCAAATATTTGTCTCGGGTCTGGGTGTTTTCTATGTAAAATATGTGTGTAAAAAAGGCATGT
This sequence comes from Camptogramma bilineatum, assembly GCA_958496255.1. Lineage (NCBI taxonomy): Eukaryota > Metazoa > Arthropoda > Insecta > Lepidoptera > Geometridae > Camptogramma > Camptogramma bilineatum. The sequence goes on from OY292478.1 coordinate 1,478,146, forward strand.
AAGAACTATATCAGTCATGTGGTTGCCATAACACAAGCTCTGCTTACTTTGGGGTTACATGCAGTGATGCCAACTTAGCTACTTTATAGCTAGATCTGGCTACTTTTAGGCTACCGTCAGCTACAAAATTTAAAAAATGGTAGCTAAAAAAGTAAGATTTAGGTTGAATAAATCTTTATAACCTACCTACTAAGACAACACTGTGGACAACACCGTAGACAACAAGTTTTTTTCCCTTGGTTACATCTAGCTACTTTTTGAGGAAAATCTGGTTATCTAGCAACTTTTCGGGGCAGATTTAGCTCCAACTCTGATGGTAGAGTTGGCAACACTGGTTACATGATGCTGTGATATGTCTAGTATTATTTATTTATAGTTCTTGGGGGGAGGCCTTTGCCCAGCAGTGGGATATTGATGGCTGACAATAAATAAATAAATAAATAATAAATAAATAGTTCTATAGTATAATTGTATTTATATAGAAGCCGACACATTCAAATTTTAAAGAGTAAAGGTTATAGCTGACCAGCCGCCGCCGCACCGCAACGCCTTTTCGGCGTTCACTTGGCTTGCGATGCGGCGATCCGTTGACGTTACGAAGTTGATGTAGTGAGCGTTGGTCCATAGAATTCCATACAAAGAATACTGAGGCGATGCATTGAGGTCCGTGTGCGGCAGCGACTGGTCAGCTATAACCTTAACTTTCTTTTTACAGGATCGGATACAGCATTCCTATGTTCACCGGATTCATTCTGATGTTTCTCTCGACTTTGAGTAAGTGCATCGCATTTTAACTTTTTGTGAAATTACATTTTACACATTACTTACTTGAAGCGAACTGATAACCTCCGTTTTTTGAAGTCGATTAAGGCTGGATTTTACCAAACTGGATTAAGATTTATCTGGGGATTAAACCACAGATTAAACTGCTGTTTGTTTGAATATTTTGACATTGTAAAGTTGACACCTTATAACCAGGATAATTGGAATGCAGGATAATTCGGTTGCGCTTTCTAAACAATTGTATTTCGAATTCTGTCGGCTAACGGAATAACTACTCTGGGAGTAAGATGACAGTTTGGTCGAATCCAGCCTTAAAATGTAAACTTTGAACCGGCAGTATTCGCGTTCGGGCGTTCGTATAGTGTGCTGTTCATTGCGCGCGCGCTGCAGGGCATCGGCTCCTCCTGCTCCTCCGTGTCCGGCATGGGCATGCTGGCCGAGCGATATCCCGACGACAAGGTAATCTTTACTATATGCGCCTTTTACTGATTTTCATTTTCATGCAGTTTTACAAACAAAAAAACCTTTTTTTTTCAAAGCTTTTATTTAACTTGCAATGTAAGTATGTATGTATGTTTGTTAGGGATTTATAGTCTGGCAAAAAATAATAGACATAAATGGGGGCGCCACTGTGCAAGTTAAATACGCGAAATAGATAAATTCTCATTTAGAAGGAAATTATTACTTCTGACTGACGTCTTCAGTACCTGTACCATAGACAAGAAACCGTACTTTACCATAGATTAGTAGAGAAAGGGTTTTCATTGTAATGAAATTTTAGTTGCCGTTTCTACCCGTTTTTTCCAGACTATACATGGGTAGATGAACAAGAATACATTGTACCTACATAATTGAGATAAATCTCGCGATAAGCTTTTACAGCATATACATTGTGAAGTGTAATAAATTGATGGGTTTAATTTATTTATGTTAAGTTTATTTTCTTCCTTTTAGAGCAAATAAATAAAAGCTTTTTTTAAATTAATTTATTTTACACGCTAAACGCTACAAAAATGAAGTTAATTTATCACGTTTTCTTGAAACACATTTTGATAATACGATTGATATAATGTTGTACTGTATTGTATGTGGTCTCATTTTGAGTGTGTCAATATTTCATTTCATGTAAAGCCCTATGTACACAGGAGCGAGGTAACGCGATGGGCATTGCTTTGGGCGGGCTGGCCTTAGGCGTGCTCATCGGTCCACCATTCGGGGGTCTTATGTACGAGTTCGTCGGGAAAACCGCGCCCTTCCTCATGCTATCCGCCCTGGCGCTCGGCGACGGATGTGAGTCAGTTAAGATTAACAGAGTTAAATTTATTTAAAATGCATCAAAAAATTGCACCTAAACAGATTTGAACCCGCTACCTGGCTTAATAGTCATGCTCTAGTCCAGTGGTTCTTAACCTATGGTCCGCGGACCACTGGTGGTCCCTGGAACCAAATGAAGTGGTCCGCGAAGCTATCCAAAAAAATTAAACAAGCGACAAAGGATCAAAGTTGAAAGAGAAAACTTACTCTTGGTGGTCCGCGGCAAGTCAGAAAGTTTATCAAATGGTCCCTCATCACTAAAAGGTTAAGAACCACTGCTCTAGTCCTAATGGCAGTCGACGACACAATTGAAATTCTGTGGTCTATGGCACAGTCTATGGGCTACATGCGTCACAGCTTTTCGCCGTACGCGCTATCTATGGAGACGGCTGATTTTAGTAAGTCACTTTATGATTTTAACTCAATTTTGATAAATTTTGAATTAGGTCACTTTAACTCTAAGGCTGGTTTTAGTGTCACGCGTACCGTCGGCGCTGATAAGCGAGTGATCTTTATTACAATGAAATAAAGATACTGATTGTTTAGCAAAAATGGCAACGCTGATTGCTCTCGTCAGTGCTGGACAATCAGTATCCTTATTTCATTGTAATAAAGATCACTCGCCTATCAGCGCTGACGGTGAGCGTGAGACTAAAATCAGCCTAAGGCTGGTTTTAGTGTCACGCGTACCGTCGGCGCTGATAGACGAGTGATCTTTATTACATTGAAACAAGGATACTGATTGTTTAGCAAAAATGGCAACGCTGATTGCACTCGTCAGTGCTGAACAATCAGTATCCCTATTTCATTGTAATAAAGATCACTCGCCTATCAGCGCCGACGGTACGCGTGACACTAAAACCAGCCTTAGAGTTAAAGTGACCTAATTCAAAATTTATCAAAATTGAGTTAAATTCATAAAGTGGTCAAAACAATCAATGGAGTAACCATTGATTGTTCATTGGAACAGACCTTTTAGTGCAGAAAAGGAGAAAAAAATCATCACACCTTCAGAATAGAAATGAATGACTCAATTCAAAAATAATTTTTGGGAAATGCGATAAATGGCCGTTTTCCGCGGGAGAGGGAGGTGAAATTGCCGAAATGAAAGAGACGCTATTATGTTTTTCAAATTCTAACCAAAAAGTAGCAGTTTTTTAAAAAACTAGCAGATAGAGTTTTTTTCTGAGTCTTTCTACGTATTCAAGTCATTTTCCCAATTTTTTAAATTGAGTCACTTCTATTCTGGATCTTCTATCTTATAAGCCTCTTATGTCTGTCGTAGTGCTGCAGCTGATGATTCTGCAGCCAGGAGTGGTGCGTCAGGAGTCGGATCCTCCTTCTCTGAAGGCTCTCGTCACGGACCCTTACATCCTCATAGCCGCCGGTAAGGACCTCTTCAATTCTACTTACAATGAATTCATGAATGAATGAAAACTCTTATGTACACAATTTAAAATAACATTAGAAATTTCGTGGCCCAATTGGTAAGGCACTCCGGCTTAAGGAGGATCGCTTGTATAATTGCGGGTTCGAATCCCGTCGGAATTGAAAATTTTGGTAAGATTTTTCATTTCTAATGAAACAATACCAAAGACACTATAGAAAATAAAAATTTTAAAATAACATTATAAAAGATAAAAATATTCCTTGGAAAGAAATACTTAACCATTGGGTTAAGTATTTCTTATTACGGCACTCGATAAACTCGGCACTTGGCACTCGGCACTCGGCACTCGGCAACGTCTAAGTCACTGCCTTTCGTTCGAAATGTCAGTCATATGGTTGAGCCAAGGAAGCTTTAGTTTATAAATTCCTTGGGTTGAGTCCTTTTTCCAATCTTTTTCAAACTTTCGTTCTACCGAAGAGCGAACCATAGATAAAGGCCGCACACCAAAGCCGCACACCTATCCGCGCCGACCAAATCGAATTTTATAATTCTTTACTTACTTATATGAAACTAGTTGCTACCCGCGGCTTCGCTCACGTGGTACCCGGATAAAAAGTAGCCTATGTTAGGCTCCAGCCCTCCAGCTATCTCCACACAAAAAATCGCGTCAATCGGTCGCTCCGTTTTGACGTGATTCCACGACAAATAAACAAATAAATAAACACTTTCACATTTATAATAGGGGTACGGATCTTAGGTAAAAATGCATGCAGGCGTAGCTGCGGGCTTTCACTCGTAAATAATATGAATTGCGTTTGTCAGGGGCCATTACGTTCGCGAACGTGGGTATAGCCATGCTGGAACCAAGCCTGCCTATCTGGATGGCTGACACCATGGAGGCGCGGCGCTGGCAGCAAGGAGTGGCCTTCCTGCCGGCCAGCATTTGCTATCTCATCGGTAAGTATATACAGCTCAAAATAATAGTACTTACATAAGGCTCACTTCGCGAAAGAAATTATGTAAATAGGACTCTTGCTGCGACGCAACAAAGTGCAATTAAGCTCGCATAATCGTTTAGTGCCCAGGGAGATGTTTTGTTTTGTTTTATTGCGTTTTCAAAGGATACATAGTCATTAAACATTGATAAAATCGCCTTTTAAGTTAAAAATACTTGTCATAGGTGATTTCGCTCTTGCTTAGGTCTTTACATTAATTTTTGTAGGGTGATAGGCTTAAAAACATTCATAGTAGTAAGTAAAGAGGGAGATATTCACCTAAACATTGCCGCTCTTTCTAACGCAACACTGTCGCTGTCTGGTGCGGAAGGGTTGTTGACATAAGTAATATGCGCGGCTAGCGTGCGAGCTGAACGGCAAGTGGTAACCCACTGACATACGCCTGCTCGAAGAGGCACGCGGTCGAACCTACCTAAACTGCTGAGTGAGACCCCCATGGTTGGCTCAAAATTCAAGCCTTTTCAAGTCCCGTTAAAAGAGCCGTGTTGGCCGAGGTGTACCTCGACTTTCGATCCGATGCAACGAAAACGACGAAATATCCTATGATGCACGGCCATGCATCATAGGATATTTCGTTTAAAATATGCGCATTAACACGAACTCTAAACGGTGAAAGAAAACGTGAGGAAACCCGCGGCTTAGTCAGCCCCACACGTACTGACCATGTCTTTCCTGTGGATATGGCCGGTTATGCTAAGAGGAGTAAGGTGCTGGGCAGCCTACTCCACCTCAACATTGTCCCAGGCACTAGTGTCCCGATAAGTGTAGGCAAAGAACCTCCTGACACTATAAATCATCTAGTAGATAAAGTTGTTGTTCAAGTTCCTCTGACGAGTGCGTGCGCCTTTTTTACCATTCAATGTGTCGGAGTAATACTTAGATATTGTTCCAAAATTGATTATCTGGTAGAGAAAACTGCCTCTAAATGCAAAATCTAAGGCTCTATTAGTTCCAGCGGCTCGCTTCGCTTTCCAATACTAATCTATGTTTTCTCAGGAACCAATCTATTCGGACCTCTGGGCCACAAGATGGGCCGTTGGCTCGCGGCTTGCTCTGGACTCATGATCATCGGTGTCTGTCTTATTCTGGTAAGTACAGGTGTTCTAAATGATTTAGAAATAGAAAGTGTGAAATGTGAAAGTGTGTTTATTTGTTTGTTTATTTGTCCTGCTTTCACGTCAAAACAGAGCGACGGATTGACGTTATTTTTTGTGTGGAGATATTTGGAGGGCTGGAGAGTAACATAGGCTACTTTTTATCCGGATACCACGCGAGCGAAACCGCGGGCAGTAGCTAGTATTAAATAAAATAAATTTTACCTAAGTTTTTTACGCGAGCGAAGCGATGTAGGTACCTACTATTTACTATCCCCCTTACTTATGAAAGAAGTTTAAAGTTGAACACTGGTTAAACAACTTCCTGTCTCTGTTTGTCACTATCCACAAATAAAGACAGGACGTTGTTTAACTACTGTTCAACTTTAAACATCTTTCATAAGTAAGACCCTGTGTGTTTTAGATCCCAATGGCCCGAAAGCTCGAACACCTGATCATTCCCAACGCTGGGCTTGGCTTTGCCATCGGCATGGTCGATTCGTCGATGATGCCGGAGCTTGGCTTCCTCGTGGATATCCGACACGCGGCTGTCTACGGCAGCGTCTACGCTATAGGGGACACCGCTTTCTGTCTGGGGTATGCTGTGGGTAAGTCATCATCATCATCATCACCATCATCATCATCATCATCACCATCATCACCATCATCATCATCATCATCACCATCACCATCACCATCATCAGCATCATCATCATCATCATCATCATCATCATCATGATTATCAGCCTATAGCAGTCCACTGCTGGACATAGGCCTCCCCTAATGAGCGCCATCGCGCCCTGTCTTCACATGGGTCATCACAGGATGTCATAAAGTGTCAATCTACAAATGGCTAAATTAAAAATTTTATAAAACCGACTTTAATGTTACAAGCTGAGCAATTTTCTGCACTCTCGAAGTGCATTTCCGTTCATATCCTCGACAGATCCTCACCAAATTTTTGTGGCACCAATCGTCCATCCTTGCATAAGGTGGCGGTTGGCGCCCGAAACCGAGACCGGAGACCGAGATCAGAGTACCTAAAGTGGCCACTTTTTATGAAACATCATGTTTAATCAATGCTTCATATATGAAATCCATTTTACCCAATTCTGTCAAAAAAGGTACCTAAGTAAGTATTTTAAAATATGCTTTATATATGAAGCATATAGGTATGAAACTTAAATGAAGCATTTATGAAACGTTTGATGTTTCATCAGATGTTTCATATTCATCAAAGTAGGTAGGTATAAGCATAGATTTTAGGCGAGCTGTGGATTTTGTTGCTAAATAAAATAAAATAAGATCAAAAAAGGTCACTTTATACCCAGAGCACAGAATACTTAGTACCTACCTAATGTAAATCTTTGTCTACGTGGTCAGGGCCCGCGTTCTCTGGAGCGCTGATGAACAGCATTGGATTCGAGTGGATGATGGTCATCATCGCGATCCTCAACTTTGCTTACGCGCCTTTCCTCCTGCTGCTGCGCGCTCCGCCCGCCACCAACGAGAAGCAGGTACGTGCACGCACACACACACACACACACACACATACACACACATATGCACACACACACACACATATGCACACACACACGAGCAACACTATAGGTATACAGGGTGAAATTTTGTGACGGGGCAGTAAGGGCAGCTACCTTAACCGTTGTAGCTAGAGGAAAACGTTCCTATGAGACTATCCTTATATTTTGAAGATATTTCGACCTGCATTCGCAGATTTTGAAAAAAAATTTACACTCAGCGAGAAAAAGTGCAAATTGCACTTTTTCTCGCTGAGTGTACAAAAAAAAATTTGATGCCAATCGATCCTGTTTCATAAAAGGATTATTTATTAGGTTAGGTAGGTACTTATATATTATTTAACATTTTTTTCTTTTTTTCATCTAAGCTTTGCAACCCAATAGGTCTCTGTGACGCTCGAGTAAATCCCCATTTAGCATCGTGGGCTCCCCTACTATCATAATGACTGTCTTTTTGACACTTCTGCTGTCTGCAGTCGGCTTCGAACTTGTTACTTTAATAAAATTATTATTGTAGAGCCTGATAATAAGCGAGAAGTCATCGGTTCGCTATGTGAGCTACCAGAACGAGGAAGAAGAATAAAGCCCGCCAAAACAACGACGCCATCTTGACAGCCGCCATTTTGTTTTTTTTTTCTTGGGAGTGGTAAGTTTAGAGAGGTTAGCTTAGTAATGAGTGCCAATGTATTGTGCCGAATTTAGATTAAAAATATTTATTCAATGTTCTCATTTATGACCAAAAGTATATAATCTAAATTATACCTACCTTATACTGTAGTTATCAAAGTATATTTTCGCCATATCCCGAAATTTCTACTGACTATATACTGTTTCCTGACCAATTTTCAAGATAAAAATATTTTATAATCTATTTTTAGCTTTATGAATAAATAAAGTTGCCATTTAGCCAGGGTGTGTGTTAGATATATATCATTATAATAATATATATTTATATATTCGTCGTTTGCTATTCAAGTATAGGTACTTACATTGTTTCTATGAAAATTATAAAACGGCTTTTGCAAATTATTTAATATTTATTATATTTATGATATATTTGGCACATGTGACTTTGACAATATATTTTATGTATTTTCATCTCTAAAGTAGGACAATAATTTTATATATTCAGGCCGTTAAATATATTATGACAATAAATAATTTACAATAAATTCACATGTTTTCAGTGCACTTTTTGGACATTTTTAAATATAATCTGGTTTTGTGCGTAGGACCAACGAGTAGAATTTAATTTTGGAAGGCTTATATTCATTGTGTAAATAAATATACGCAATAATAGTTGTATATTCCTGCATTTACTACTAACTTATTATTACTCATAGTTTATTCATGACTTTTAAAAAACATAATGTTCTAATCTAAGTATGTACTATTAAACAAGGTAGGTCGATTGCCTCAAAGTTATACTAACAAGTTATTTTGTCTGGTGAGTCCAATTTTTCAGAGTTATAAATAAAATTATAATTTATATTAAAAATACATCAATTATGACTGGTTAGGTTCACACGCATTAGGTGTTTTAGGTATAATGTAAGCATTGTAGTATGTACGTAGGTATGTTAAGTAGTAGGTAACTACGAATTTTTGAATCTTTCATCTTATGGTAATATCACGTTTTACCACTTCTACGTTACCTCTAAGTAAATATATTACATTTTATGAAAGTAATAGTATTATTTAATTTTAAATTGATATTTTATTGTTGTCATATCAAAATTCAACCAAATTAATTTTGAAATACAAATATATGCTGCATATTTATTACTAAAATAGCTTTAAAACGTTTAAAAGAATTTTCGTAGATCTCGTAGATATGTTAGAATGTTATAAGTAGAAGTTTAGTAAGTAGATAAGTAGTTTTGCCACTACCTCAATATGAACTACGTTGGATAATATTTCTTCAAATTGTGTCTCTGTATCCAATATTATTTTTATATATTTTAAATAAATAGAAATGTTATATTATATAAGTACCTACTCAAATTTTTTTAATAACAGCTTATAGTGCCGCCTTTTTTTTTTGGTTGAAACATCAATGTTCTTAGCACCATGAGTGAATTCACTTCATATTTAGTCCCATTCGGCGGCATGCGAGCTAACAATCGTCTAAAACAGAAATCAAAAACATCATTTGACAACAATTTATGACCCTGATTATAATGAATGTCAATATACATTTAAGACAATTAAATAATTAAATTATATACTTATTTAAATATTTAATTAATTGGCAAGTTAAAATTCATAAATTGGCCAATTAAATTATATTGCGATGTAGTCAACTTTAAAGTTTAAAAAATTTGTTTGAGTAGTTTTGGTATTTCTTCGCTATTTAAGTTGTAAATATTTTGATGTAAAAATAGTGGCTACACAAAGACACGTCAAGGCCCATTCTTGTATGGCTGCAAGATTGGAGTCCAATAAAATTTGTTGAAAATTATCCTCGTAATTCTTCAACACCAAATAAAAAACAATTACTTACCTGGGTTTTATATTTAAAACTTACATAAAATTATCACAGATTTTTCAACTAAAACCTTTTAAAATGTTAAAATAGTCTGATCAAACTTGACGTTTTATATTATGAATATATTAAAAAATAATATATTATCATATCACATAATCTTCCAGTGTTAGGAATTTCTTAGTGTTATAACAATATATTAATATGCATGTTTCGACTTCAAATATTCATGATAATCAATTTAATATATTCATTAAAATAATTGTAATATCAGCCATAATTGATGAATTTCATTTTTTTTATTATAAACATATCAATATAAAAATGGAAAGGTTAACAATAGCTGGGTTTGGGTCCTTAAAATGTACTTTTAGTCTTCTTAGTAAAATTATTTAATATTTTCGATATTTTAATTTTATATATTACCTTTAATATAACTAACCATTAGTAATAAATATTAATATTATAATTATCAAAGTAGTGATATCAAGAAAAAGAGCTGAAAGTGTATCCTAGTAATAAATTGAAATCTTTGTAATATACAAGTTATAAAATATATTTTATTCACAATATATTAATATATTTTAATATTAAGTAGTGGGTTTTATCGCTGAATACGCTAATCTTACAAAAGTTATATAATATAAATGTGATAGATTTTAGTGATATTTTGAAGCTTGTAGAAAATGTGGAATTGCGCTTTGATGAACAGTAAGTTTTAGCGAGGTTTTATTTGTTATAGGTGTAGGTACCTAAGACAATTTAATAATATATGTACTTATAGATATTTATATAATTAAATGACCTGTCATTTTACTCATTTATGTATAACCATATATATATTTACACTAAGTTTCGAATCACAATTCGTTCTACTCAAGTATATATTCTGTAATTCTGTATATTAATATCTACTTATGCCAAGACTTATGCGACAAACAAGTTAACCGCTAACGTATAGCTGTCCCGCTCTTTGGCCTAAGAATTGCATATTGTGCATCCTTGTCACGTAGTTCGCCAGAGGACAACTTGTTTGACGCATACTTTATAGGCCCTGACCGTACACCATCCTACCTTTTGGATCAAGCTGATTCAAATGCATGATCCAATCGATTGGACGATATGCAGGCTTTTTTTTATTACTAAGGTAGCAGACAAGCATACGGCCCACGTAGCGGTTACCGTAGCCTACGAGTATGAACGCCTGTGACACCAGAGGAGTCACACTCGCGCTGCTGACCCTTTAAAAGAGGAATCACTGCGCCGACAACACAATGGACAACTACTTACACTAGTCCACCAGTTGTTACCGCTTCAGAGCAGAGCTCTGGCAACCTTACTCGCCGCAGGAACACAACACCAGAGAGGAGAATGATGTTATTTACCATCATAATAATCATAATCGCCTTATAAGGCGGAGGTACTTCGGGCTGCTTGAATATCTCTTTATGGTGTATGGCCACTCGGTTTAGAGAACAAACTACCTATTAGTATTGTTAATTTAATAAATATTTGAGTAGGTAAGTATACCAAATAAATTGTTTTATTAAAACAAGATTATAAACTGTGTTATTAATTATTATTATCGTTATATTAAGATAATTATGTTATGATAATGTTGTTTAATAAAATGTGGGTGTATGAACTAATTATTTTGTTTTAATACTTATGCCTGTGTAGGCACCTCATTTTCATAAATATCTATACCTACTCCTCAAAACAAAATAGGGCCCACTTGAAATATTTTGATATTTTCAACAACCCATATTTTCTGAACGTGTCCTATATTTTTTCTAAAAATATATTTCTAAATTCCTAAGTTCAGTGGTAACATATTCCTAAAATCAAAATTGAAATAAATTGTATCTATAATTCAATTTTCATTACTATTTTAAAGTCATGTATTTCTAAGTGCGCCCTATTTTGTTTTGAGGAGTATATTATTCACCTTCTGACTTTGTGGGCATTTGGAACCGACTTCAAAAACAAGGAGGTCCTCAATTCTAGTTACCTGATTAATCGAAGACGCCTTGGACCGATTTAGAAAATTCTTTTTTTGTTCGTAAGGCTTTCCAATTGTGCCATTTGGTGAGGATCTGTAAAGTATCTTCGAGTTATGAACAGAAATGCACCTCGAGTGCAGAAAATTGCTATTGAAGTCGGGTTTTTTATTTTTAATTTAGCCACTTGTTTCAATAAAGAAATATCTAGAGAGCCGTGTTGGCTGAGTCGGATAGTAACTCTACATTCGATCCTAAGGTCGTAGGTTCGAATCTCACCCTTTTAGTTTTATGATTTTAATGTAAGTATTCCTGTTAAGAAACGAAAAGTAAATTGATGCATGGATATAGAACCCACGAATGTCGAGGCCTTATCCCAATCGGCCAACACAACTCTATAAAACATTTTACAACCAAAGGGGAAAACAAATAAGTCATTTTTAAAATACACAAAAATATATTTCATAATGATTATGTTGGAAGCTTACATTATTATTTGACACGAGTAAATCACTTATTATTATTATTATTGTCTTATTCCTACGGCCAATCAGTAACTTTGACAGTTTCACATTATTGTATAAATCATAGACTTAAGCACAACATAGACTGCTAGCTATAATGCCGCCGAAAGGGACAAAAAATAAGTGAATCCACATTTCGTGGTAGTTTAAAACATTGGTGATCCAGGCGAATGAAAAGGCGACACGCGCTTAGGGACAATAAATACGATTTGTCTTTTTTAAGACTTAAAAAAATGGATTAGGTTCTCAATTCGTCCGAAGACGCCTTTGGAAAATTCTTTTTTTGTTTGAAAGGGTATACTTTCTAGTTGTTGCCTTAACAATTTGGTGAGGATCTGTCGAGGATCTTCGGAGTTATGAACAGAAATGCATCTCGAGAGTGCAGAAAATTGCTCAGCTTAGCCTGAGTCACTTATTTTTATTTAGCTACTTGTTTTCACAAGAATTTGTATATCTTTTTTTGTCTTGTGCAACTGAAAAGGAGTGTGCCCAGCAGTCTATGTTACTCTGTCTATGGTATAGACGTATTTTTTAACATTAACCTATTTCTAACTAACCATCACGTTTAAACAACAATAAAATATGTAAAATCAACGACAATTGGTGGTCTTATGATTGCATTTATATCCAAATTCTTGCATTATTTCAACTACTCGTTCAGCACCCCTATTTTGTAACACACGGTAAGTCGCTAGCTCGGATTCGTTCAAACAAAAATTGTTTTTTTACGATGAATACTTTGAAATGGTAGAAGATGGTTGAAAAAAGTGATAGACATGTTTGTTGTGTATATGTGAAGTAATTTTGCACTAAATAACTTTAATGTTGTTCGTAAAAAATCAATTTGTTTTAACGAATCCGAGTTAGCGACTACCGTGTGTTACAAAATAGGGGTGCTGAAGCTTGAACGGAAAAATAATAAAAACTTAACTGATTCAAACAATATTTTGCTATTATTTTTTCTTAACCTATTGAGGAGAGTAACATCGTGATGAATTAGACAAAATAGGATACCTATATGTTTTGGAATGTCAACATTTTGATTCTAGGCCTCATAAACAACATTAAAAGTGTTATAAATGAGTAATATAACATAGGTCAAGGAATTTATATACTAAACGTAACTGGAAGGTTCACTGAGACAGAAAACGCGGTCCACTTGAGATAAAACTTGGGCGGTGTGTCTCTTTCTAAAGGGCGACCATAATTTATGAACTAAACATTCCTAATCCTTAGTGAATATCCTGAAATTTAAATGACATGGGCACACCATCCAACGAGTGTGAAAGGGATAAAGCTACCACGAAGTATTCTCAACGAGACCGACAATCCTTATAACCAAGATTGAATTATAATAGAACGTTGCGTAGAATTATTGAATGGATATAATATAGAATTATTGTTGAATTATAATAAGGTTCAAAATTCCTTTTACATTAAAGTCGAGTGAACCATCCAGTTACGTTAGTTTATAAAATCCTTGCATTAGGTATATAATAGGGATGGCCAACCGATTGATGGCTAAATTTCATCCAGGAATCAGCGCTCTGTCTCGCTCTTTGGCCTACGAATTGCGTATTGTGCATCCTACTGAATTAAGGCCTGTACCTACATTTTTTAACTGTCATCTATTTACCTACCTTTAATTCGCAATAAATATATTATGATTATGATTATGATTATGATTACTTTTTTCTTCCTACATTTGACTGAAGTTAGCAACAGCATCAAAATAGAAAATAAAAATTGTAAGTTTTTATATCACTCAAGGAAACTAAAAGATAGCAGATTTATAAAACCCCGTTATTCGAAAGAGATAAATTTTATGCGTGCTGCGTCGGAGCAAGACCGCGACTGAGTTGACTCAAGCTAATTAGCTTGACTTTTGTTCGCCACGCAGGGCGGAGTACAACGCATCTACCTCAGTTTATATAGATCATTGGAAATAAGGATGAATTTTGTCGATCGAACAGACTTTTATTAAAGTTATTAATCTAGTTGGCCACCCCTGAATAACATGATAAGTATATCCTAAAAATACTCAAAATTGGAAACTTATAAAAGATACATTAAAAACTAGTTATTAACTGAACGCCGATCAGTGCGATTATTTTCAGCTAATGTAAGAAATGATTAAAGTTAGCCAATGATGTTTTCAAACGGGGAAGATAGGTGACTCACCAAAATGCCTGGTCCTACTCAACTGAGTCCTGAGGAAAAAATACCCTCAGTGCCGTCGGAACATCGTCTCGAACGCACCTTGAAGTTGCTAATAGATAAGGATAGAGAGAGCAACTAAAGCAGTCGTGCGAGCGAGACAGCATTGCAGACCGAGCTTCCAGAACCCGACCGTTAGCCATTGCTGTATCGCTCGCACGACTGCTTTAGTTGCTCTCTATCCTTATCAATCGTCAATCTATAAAATTAATGTGTATTTTGGTGTATGTAGTGGTGCACCGAGCCCAAGATTTTGCATGCGATGTAAGTGCATCACCTATCTTCCCCCTTTGAAAACTTCATTGAAAGTAAGCATACTTTTTACAATAAAAACGTCTACATTTTATGATTCATGTAATAAAAAATTGATCCCAATCGGAATATTTTGTGACAGGAATGATCCAAACTATACATAAAGTAATTAAAATACATAAATATGCTAATAAGGCTAAAAAGGCACGAATTAAACATCTTCAAAGGCACTTTCATAAGATTCTTAACATAGCACATTCAATAGCGGCCTTTACACGGTAGAGTTTTAACCGCGCTGGACTGCGTTCCGAACCGCGGATAAATCTGTCGTGCTAATTACTGTCACAGTTTAGACTGGCGCGTGGTACGATTATTAACGGTGATGCGTGCAAAAAAACTCACAAAAACTGTCTGTCGACATGCCAGATCGAACTGTCAGGCCTCGCGTATCTACACGTAAGAGCGTTTTCACATTATCCGATCCGATATCGGTATCGGACGCCGACACGATATCGGGGCAAGTAAAATGTATGAAAGATGTCCGCTCCGATATCCGATATCGGGTCGGACAATGTGAAAGGCAGGTACATATTTCATACATTTTACTTGCCCCGATATTTCACCAGCATGTCAGGGTTGAGAGATGACTTACGGACCATCAAAAAGGAGCTATCTGACGTCAAGGATACCTGTGTCTACACTAGTGAGAAAGTGGATGAACTCGGTGTCAGGCTCTCTAAAGTGGAGACCAGGGTGACTGACCTGGAAAAGCTCCAGGACATTGTTCATAATCTGCAGAGTGAGTTAGCCAAGACAAAAGTTGAACTTTCGGCCCATGAACAGAGATCGCGCTTGAATAACATAGAGATCAAGGGAGTGCCTGTTAAAAAGGACGAAAATCTATTCTCAATCGTGGAGCAGATCAGTGCAAAAGTTAATTACGTTGTGCCTAAAACACAAATTAACTACATTTCCAGGGTCCCAATGCACAACTCTAAAGATAAACTGATAATAGTCAGTTTTATAAACAGATACATTAAAGAAGATTTCATCGCAGCAGCGCGCGCCGAAAAGTTGATAACGGCAGATATCGGTCATCGAGGATCATCTAGCAGGGTGTACATCAATGATCACCTGAGCATGGATCACAAGAAACTTCTAACGTCAACGAAGACTACAGCTCGGGAGAAGAACTATAGATTTGTGTGGATTAAACATGGTAAAATCCATGTACGCCGCGATGATTCATCCAAAGTAATTGTGGTCAAAAATGAAAATGATTTAAACAAAATTGTTTAAAATGTTGCTCGCCCCGCTTCTTTAAAAAAAATGGTTACATTTGTTCTAGGTCAAGTTTAAGTGTTATTATATTTGCCACATTTTTTCAATTTTGTAAAATGTTGTGCATCCCTGCTTTGCTAATAACTTGTTCTACTTTTTGTTGCGCTATTGAGTCTATTGTTAAAACGAAGACTGCTCATCTACTCGTCTCGCTCACGCATATAAATTCTGCCTACTATCGCCATCCTTCTTTCGCATCCTGGTGCCATAACTCGGTCATTACCTCTAAAACCTACCCTCATCCGCAGTATCAATATTCTATTACATTACTATCTAATTGCAATATTGCTCTGTTATTCTTATCTTGTTTCGTATGTTGTCGCTATGTTTACATATTTTGCAATGGCTTCGTATAATGTAAATAATCGTGAACTGTCTATTTATTATCAGAACGTGCGGGGATTAAGGACAAAAATTAACGAAGTTTATCGTAAAATATGTTTGAGTTCTTATGACATAATAATATTAACAGAGACTTGGCTATTGGATGGTATTTCAAACTCCGAATTATTTGATGATCGATTTTTAGTGTGGCGCCGTGACCGTGATTACTGCTTGACTGGTCAAACAAAGGGAGGTGGAGTTTTAATAGCTACGCGTAAAGATTTGCAGGTTAAATTATTACCTCAATATAACTCGTCCGCGGAAGATCTTTGGTTATGTGTGCGCATAAAGCAATCTATTACACGACAGTGGGTTGATATGTACTTGTGTGTGATCTACTTGTGTGAACAAAATAATGGTCTGTCTTTTAGTTCTCAACTCACTAATTTTCTTGCTAAACTTAATTATGTTTCGTCAATTAACCCCTCCGATGCTTATATTGTTGTCGGTGACTTTAATTTAAGTAGTATTTTATGGTTACCTACTGACAATTATTTTTTCTACCCAACCAATGTGAACAGCAATGACGAATTTTTACTAACTGATGAAATGAGCGCTTTGAGCTTAAATCAGTACAATGGAATATTAAACAAAGATAGTAAAATGCTTGATCTAGTTTTCTCTAACCAGTGTATGTTTGTATCTGAATGCGTGGACCCGCTTACAACTATAGATCCCTACCACCCAGCTTTGTTGATTGATGTGAGGTCACTTGAAGCCCCTGTACTAGATTATGCGCCGCGTACTCGGTATCTATTTGACAGGGGTGATTTTGTTTCAATTAATAATGCCATTAGCGACGTTGATTGGGAAAGTATGTTTAGATCCGTTTCGGTGAATGAGTGCGTATCATTGTTTAATAATTTAATATATGACCTCCATAATAAGTTTATACCTACTAAAACTACCCGTAACCTGTCTTATCCGATATGGTACACATCTTCTCTAAAAAAAGCTATTAAGGAAAAGCATAAGTACTTAGTTAAATTTAAAAAATACGGAAATAAGTCGGATGAGGCTACTTATAAGTTTTTACGTGACCGCGTTTACCGTCTTGAAACAAGCTGCTACCAAAACTATATTCGGTCAACTGAAGACTTAATTATTAATAATCCGAAACATTTTTGGACTTTTGTCAAGCAAAAATCACGATCATTTTCCGTACCGAATTCTATGACTTTTAATAACGCTAACGTCTCTGATGGTGAATCTATTTGCAATGCCTTTTCGACCTTCTTTCAGTCTACTTTCCTTAACTTTACGACATCCCACAGTCAGATCACCGCCCAACCTACAGCTGATGTTCAAACAACTCCTGATGCAAGCGCCGCTGATATTAGTAATATTGAAATTGACATTGGAGAAATCGAAATCCTTTTAAAACAATTAGATACGTCGAAAGCGCCTGGTCCAGATAATATCTCAGCCCAATTTCTAACAAGGTGCGCTTCTACTATTGCCTATCCTCTAGCAATCTTGTTTAGTAAATCACTTACTTGTACTACTGTCCCTAACATATGGAAATCTGCTTTTATAACCCCTGTCCATAAAAAGGGGTCTAAAGCAGAGATCACCAATTATAGACCAATTTCAAAGCTTTGTATTGTTGCAAAAATCTTCGAAAGAATAGTTTATAAGCAAGTATATTCTAGCTTAAAGAATACATTTAGCCCTTGCCAGCACGGATTCTTGAGAGGTAAATCTACAGTCTCCAATCTCATACTCTTAAATGACTATATTACTGAGGCTATGGACAGTGGCCAGCAAGTAGATGTTGTGTATACTGATTACAGCAAAGCGTTCGATAAAATTGATCATAGTACCTTAATTTGCAAGCTTCTTAAGTCAGGTATACGCGGTGATCTGCTGAGGTGGTTTACATCTTATATCGACAACAGATCTCAGGCAGTCGTTCTCAATAACTATATTTCAAGTTGGGTTCCTGTTCCGAGTGGGGTACCTCAGGGCTCCCTACTCGGTCCCCTTCTATTTATTATCTATGTGGGAGATATTGACTCTTGTTTCATATCATCTAGCCTCTTGTGTTTTGCTGATGATATGAAAATCTTCTCCACAATTACATCCAATTTAGATATGCTTGCCCTTCAGGCTGACCTAAATCGCTTAGAAGACTATTGCCTTATTAATAAGCTAGAACTAAATCCCTCTAAATGTTTTGTTTCCACCTTTACCCGTAAAATTAATATTATCCCTACTACCTATACTTTACATGGCCATGTTCTCTCTAATAATAACTGTATGCGTGATCTCGGTGTACACCATGATTCCAAGTTGCTCTTTGACATCCATACTGATAAAATTATCAGTAAAGCCTCAAGATCGTTAGGTTTTATTAAGCGGCTTTCAAAGAATTTTAGTAATATTAAAACCATAAAGTTATTATACTGTACGTATGTAAGAAGTCACCTTGAGTACGCTTCTCAAATATGGAACCCATGCTACTCCACTTATACGGATCGCATTGAGAGTATCCAAAGGCGCTTTTTAAGGTACCTTTGTTTTAGAGCGAACGTCCCTTATGATTCAAATGGTTATATTACTCTTTGCAAAAAATTCCATTTTCTACCATTAAAAAATCGGCGTGATATTGCTGATTTTATCTTTATGTTAAAAATTATTAAAAATGAGGTTGACTGTCCTGACCTCCTCAGTAAAATACATTTTAATGTTCCGAGCAGAAATCTTAGGTACAATCCTCTATTATGTGTGCCTGGATCCTCCACAAACTATAGACAGAATTCGTATGTGGTGAGAGCGAGTAGAACTGTCAACGATTTTATTAAGTTATTGGACATAGATGTATTTAATACTAGTATTCCCAAGGCAAGGCGATGCTTAGCACTGAACTTCTTTGACCATTAAGTTTAAAATCCATAAAATATTTTGTATGCGATAGTGTGTTCACTTTAACAACTCTATTCTGAAGCTATCAGCGAAGACCTGTAATTGGCTCACTGTTTCTACTATAGTAATTTAAGGACACCTTGTAAAGCTGTTGGTTTTCCGAACACAAATAAATAAATAAATAAATAAATAAATATCGTGTCGGCGTCCTATACCGATATCGGATCGGATAAGGTGAAAACGCTCTAAGGTTTTGGAGCGAAGGATGGAATGGCGCCTGCTATTTCCCGCGGTTAAACTTTACGTGTAAAGACCGCTAATGTAAAATGACAATTATTGACAAACCACAATACAAGTCAAGACAAAAAAATACTATTAAATAAACAAAACAAATACAATTTGATATTATAGTCTGACCAATAATTCGATTCAGACAGTTGGAGCGCTGCGACTTTTCGGAAAAAATAAATAGAGATATGAATTTGTTGAAAATAACTGATTTGAAACCGTTTGTTATGAAGGGTATTACTTATTTTTCAGTATTACTTTTTTTTAATTCAGCGGTTCTCAAACTTTTTTGGTGGCGGAACCCTTTTGATAAGCGAAATTTTTGACGGAACCCCAAAATAAAATGTTAATCGGGACACTAATGTATAAAAGAAGTATCTATATTTTTACCCGGCTGACTGTCAAGTCACCCGGGTTATGTAGATCGCGCGTTTCTATGTATGTTCGTTCGTATGTAAGTAATATTCTTTATTACCACGTTTCTCCTAAACGGCTGGATGGATTTTGATGAATGAGGTATCGTTAGAATCGTCTCCATCTCGATTGTGCTCTAGGATACTTTTTATTTCAATAAATCAAATAGTGCGGCTAAAAAATGCAACAATGTGTGAATTTTCAAAATGAAAATCACGCTATCATATCAAAATCCATGTCAAAATCAAGAGGTTGGTGGACTGATATCAAATATAATTTTTTTAAAAATCTAACATGACATCTTCGAAGACTAAATGGAGTCTCAAAATTTTTGAAAATCTATTTTTCGCCCTAAATAGAATTGCTAACCAAAACGCATACTAAAACATTCTATTTAGTCACACGCAACGTTTAGAACAAACTGCATCGAAATTGGTTTAGCCATTTAGGAGATATCTCATATTTAAGAAATAACTATTTAATTTAGGTACTCACAGAGCCATCTGTGTGTCAACTGTGACAACAACGTTTAGGAAAATGCGCACGGCATCGAACCCTAGATACTACATAATAATAAAATTGTAATTTAATTTTGTTTTGTGATTGATAAGATAATACTGTTTCCAACTTTTCAGTTCAGCCGGGTTTTTTTATTTTTGAATAAATTGCTTGTTACTAGTTATAATTCATTATTAATACTAATACTCATTATTACTAGTATTCTCGCGCCCCCACAATGGCTTTGCGGAGCCCCAGGGCTCCGAGGAGCACACTTTGAGTATGGCTGCTTTAATTCTTATAAATCTGGTTTATAGATATTATTCAATCTCTATTGAGCAATAATTTATTTTCATTGAGAAATAATTTATTACATGATTTGATTGCAACACTATTTATCTGGGTCTGGCAATATTATTTTTGACTTTGACATTAGCTGTCACATCGTGAAGGAATTTGTCTAAACGTAACTGGAAGATTAACTGAGACAAAAACGCGGTTCGCTTGAGAGATAAAACTTGGGCGGTGTGTCTCTTTCTAAAGGGCGACCATAATTTATGAACTAATCATTCCCAATCCTTAGTGAATATCCTGAAATTTAAATGACAAGGACACACTACTAATCCAACAACGAGTGTGAAAGAGACAAAGCTACCAAGAAAGCCTCTCAACGAGACCGACAATCCTTATAACCAGGTTTGAATTATAATAGAACGTTGCACAGTAGTGATAAGGTTCAAAATCTTTTGTACATTAAATGTCAGTTAGCATTCCAGGTAGAATATAACTTCCTTGGAATCAAATTATTGGTCAGACAACATTATTTGACAATAACATGACTGTTTTCAAATAAAACTGTAACTTAATGAACTTTTTTAATCATTGTTTTTTACGTTATCTTCGATGAATGTTACATATGACTTTGTGGCCTTTTCTTTCGACTGAAGAGGCCTCCGAAGACGCCTTTCTTATCCTTCTTGTCCTTGGTGACGCTGCTCACCGAAAGCTCCGACTCGCCGGATGATCTGATGAGGAAAAACATTAAATTGGACAAATAAACATCATAATCAACTTAGGCCAGCATATTTACAGAGAGAGAGAGTTATTGGTCGAGTTGGTTAGTACCTCGACTTTCGATTCGATGGTCGTGACTTCGAATTCCGTGCATCAATGGATTTTTCGGTTCGAAAAATTTTGAGGGGTAGGTAGCCTTATTTTCTTGTCACTTTATTGTAACATTAGCTGCTGCCCGCGGCTTCGCTCGCGTGGTACCCGAATAAAAAGTACTCTCCAGCCCTCCAACTATCTCCACATAAAAAATCACGTCAATCCGTCGCTCTGTTTTAACGTGAAAGCAGGTCAAATAAACACACTTTCACATTTATAATATGGGTACGGGTTTCTGATTTGTGTTTAGTATGTTTTGTGGTGGCGAAAATAAACTTTTTTCTATTATATTCTATTTATATTAGGTGTTACCTGGAGGCTGGTCTCTCGGTGACGGACGCTGGTCGCGCGCCGTACGCTGAAACACAACATTCTAAATCAATTGACTGCTACACACAGTAGTCACAGATCTTTGCCTCTCTGAAGTTAGCTGTTGGCTTTTTGGTGGGAATTTGAGAAGTCGTGTTTTCGTTCTTGTTTTGTTTTCCAAAACTTGTGTTTCTTCGAATGTCAATGTGTAATAATGGTGGATTATTAACCGTTAAGTGTTCGTGAACGTGCATAAGTGTGGGCAAATGAAGCAAAATTGAATAGCATTGCATTTAGAGTTCTCCCAAAAAGTCCGTGTTGATGTTTCAGTAAAGCTCCACACCTTTACTGAGGCACAAGGGGAGGGGTGGGATATTATATTTATGTATGTGTATTGTATATCTTGTATGCCTAGCTATAAACTTGAAATATATTAATAACTTGACACTGGCTCAATGTACAAGCCGTGCGAAGCCAAAATAAGAATAAAAAAGTTAACTGTTGTTATTTTTATCTCGCTTACTGTAGTGAGTATATGCGCTATCCTTTGTTGCACCTAACTTTAGAGAGACAAACATTAGTTTTCACTACTGTACGGTTCATAATAATATGTGGGCGTTATTCCAGCAGGAAAATTATTAGATTTCAAACATTTTTACAACAAATACAGAATTTGTCGCACTCAAATAACGATTTTTTTTCCTACTTGATTAACGAACACGTTCAACTCCCGAAGCATAGAAGCATACAAAAGCGCTAAAAATCTAACATTACCAAATACATCGGTGTTTCAATTTAAACAAATTGGGCCTTAATTATGAAAGATGTTCAATGTTAAACACTGGTTAAACAAGGTCCTGTCTTTATTTGTGGATAGTGACGAATAGAGACAGGACGTTGTTTAACCAGTGTTCAACTTTAAACATCTTTCATAAGTAAGGGGGATTGTTTTGTTTAATTTGTTTTTTTTGGATTCAAACCACTTTGAATCGACTTGAGCTAGGTGATTCTACTGTGATTCTACGGGGATTCGAATCCCGGTCTCGAAAGACTTTTTTTTAAGTCCTCAAAATAATTTATTAGGCGCAGAGAAATCAATACTATAGATAACGATCTGTAGTGCGATTCAGTAGGCCTACTCCCAGCACTAAAAACGATAGTTCAGCCTAAGCTGGTGGAAGCCTAATTCGGAACATTAACCAATATAAGCTGAACTACAATAGTTTTTGGGAGTTAGGGCCCAGACCTTCTCGGAATGTATTCCGAATTCGGACAGTACGTTTTTTCGCTGAAAAAACCTCAAATTTTCGAAGAAAATCATCGAATTTTCGTATTTTCGCAAGTTTGAATAGCACTGCAGATAAATCGCACCGCCAGAATAGAAGTGACTCAATTAAAAAATCATGATTTTTGGGAAATGCGATAAATGGCCGTTTTCCGCGGCAGAGGGAGGAGAAACTGCCGAAATGAAAGAGACGCAGCTATTATGTTTTTCACGTTCTAACTAAAAAGTAGCGGTTTTGAATAACTAGCAGATAGAGTTTTTTTTTGAGTCTACGTATTCTCTGAGTCTTTCTATGTATTCAAGTCATTTTTCCAATTTTTTAATTGAGACACTTCAATTCTGGAGGTGCGATATATTTGTAACAAAACCTTATTACGTTTTAATAACATATTTTAATTACTAAAGCAACTACAACAACTACGACTACACCAAAACACAACAAAACCCAAGCAAAGCTACATACATTATAAAGTAAAAATAAACACAAATAATATAAAGAAAATAGTTTTTTTATACACACAAAATTGTAACTATAGTCTGACCAATAACTTGATTCACGGTGTGACAGCTAGCTTATGTCAAAGTCCAAAATAATGTTGCCAGTCCTATAGTGTTGATTTCAAAAAATCATATGAGTGAGAAGCGGGCTTAAAAAGGCCGTTATATCAGAAATAGGAATTGAACAATATGCCGTCTCTTTTCATAGACTGAGAGTGACAAGAACGGCATCTATTGCAATTCCTATTGTGACTGCTATAGCGGCCGTTTTAACCCTGAATGATCAAAAAAAAAGTAATGAAAACTGTTTAAATCATTTTCACAAATTGGCAACACTCTACTGTCAAGGCGTGTATCGAATTATTGAGCCTCTGAAGGCGTATCACGAGTTTACTATTCTATCCGTGACTATAGTAAAGAATGGACAACAGTCTCACATTATTTAGTAGAAACGTAGAAATAATATTTATTTTAAGTACTTCGTTAAAAAAAACCATTACAAAATGCACTGATTTATTTATGCTGTAATATGGCGTCGAGTCAGACAAGTGTCGTCATTTCCTGTAAATCAACCTCGGAACACTGAAGAGCAACAAACAAATTGTCAAATTGCAAGAGTGACGTCACAGTAAATTATGCCAATCAAACCCGTTTACGATCATAGCGTTTCAATCTCAAAACAAATAACTTTATTTTGGGTTTTTTGGTGAAAATATTCAATTTCTTTTTTATTAGTTACTAGCTGCTGCCCGAGGCTTCGCTCGCGTGGTACCCGGATAAAAAGTAGCCTATGTTACTCTCCAGCCCTCCAACTATCTCCACACAAAAAATCACGACAATCCGTCGCTCTGTTTTGACGTGAAAGCAGGACAAATAAACCAACAAAAAAACACACTTTCACATTTATAATATTTAGTTTTAGTGCAAATTGCTTTTAAAATTCATAATCTACGCTCATGGCAATAAATAAAATTCATTAATTTTCATGTTGTCTAATAGCCTATTGCATTCTGACTGAACTTAGTTCAATCAAGTTACCTCTAGAGGCGCTGCACTGATGTCCGTAATATTGAAATACTTTACTATAGCCACAAAAAATGGTCTAAATTAGTTATGAATTGGTTTACAAGGGACATGAAAAGAAAACGAGGTAGACCATTTAGACGGTGGGTTGACGACATTAAATCCATAGCAGGTGGCACATGGACAAGAGAGGCTAATGATAGAGAGAAATGGCGGCAGTTGGAGGAGGCCTTTGTCAACCAGTGACATAAAGGCAGGGAGTCGATGCAAAATAGTATTATTTAATGAGTGCATGTTTTAATTTAATGTAACTGTTATACTGTCTGAATAAAAGGCTATTATTATTATATTACTATAGCCACGGATAGAATAGTAAACTTATGATACACTCCCAGACTATAATAAAATATAGGTAACATAAGGTAAGAAGGTAACAGAATAAACATACATTTAACCCGATGCAGAACATAAAGCAGGTGACTAGATCCTGAGAGCGTTTGTGAACAAAATACATAATTATAAATAAAATAAGGAATATATAGTGCTCAGAAGTAGAAAATTGATGAACATTATTCTAAAACTAATCGGTATTTGATTATTTTTGACCAACATTCCTTATTATTTGAGAATAGTATTAAAAAGGTCGCTTCGCTTCGCTCCATCGACAGTAAAATTAATGTTTCATTCGTTGTATAATTCAAAGAAAGTTATCATGTCCTTGGCAACTAGTTTTTGTCTGTTATTAGGGTTCCGTACCTTAAAAGGTAAAAAAAGGAACCCTTATAAGATCACTTTCTTGTCCGTCTGTCCGTCTGTCTGTCTGTCCGTCTGTCCGTCTGTCTGTGTGTCACCATCGATTATCTCAGGAACGGGTGGAGCTAGCAAGTTGAAATTTATACCATATACTGAGGTCTATAGTCCCTATTGTGACTATAAAAATCAAGGTCCTGAGTCAACACTATAAAAAGATATAGGCAAATTTAAGTTTTCGTGAAAACTTGTAAGTACCAAAACTTACCTTAATTATCAACTTTTTTTATTTTTCGGAATTTTTCCTTTATTTGTGCTGTAAGACCTTGCTTGTAACCAAATTTGACAATTCTAGGTCAACCGGAAGTACCCTAGAGGTTTTGGGTTGAAAACCTAAATGGTAGTTCCCGTTGACCTAGAATCACGAAATTTGGCAAAAAGCAAGGTCTTTTAACACAAATAAAGGAAAAATTCCAAAAAGTTAAAAAAGTTGAAATTAAAGGGTGTTCCCATACATACATAGTTGACGCCAATTAAGATTGTCCTTTGAGTTGTATGGGCGCTCATACAAATAAGCGGGCTACAATAACATAATGGGTATAATGGGTAGGTACGGAACCCTCGGCGTACGAGTTCTACTCGCACTTGACCGGTTTTTATATTATAATAAAACGTCTTTTTTTGGTCAGTTTAAAGATACCCGCATTATGATATTTTATGGGAATAAGGATAAATATTTAGGCGACCGAGCTCTGCTCAGGTTAAAGTAAAAAAAAATATTCGAAGAAAAAAACAAAATAGACAAAGCAAAAATACAAAAATCCTGTCAATGATTGGCATTCGATCTCGCAACCTTCAGCGTTGCAGGCCAACACTTTAACCGCTTGGCCACTGAAGCAGCGTTACTTGCAGCGGAATCACGAACCACATTGCACTGGTAAATCTTTATGCGTGAAAATCTAAAGCTAAACGGTGAAGGAAAACATCGTGAGGAAACCCGCGGCTTAGTCAGCCCCACACGTATTGACCATGTCTTTCCTGTGGATATGGCCGGTTAAGCTGAGAGGATGGTGTAGGTGCTACAAGCCTACTCCATCTCAATGTCCCAGGCACTACAGTGTCCCGTTAAGTGTAGGCAAAGATTGCCTCCTGACACTGTACAAAATAAGTAAAGATGTAAAGGCCTAAGCTTTTGACTCGAATATTGCTCGTCTAATATAGGATTTAGAAGTACATATTTAAAAAAAGGATTTAGAAGTGTTAAGTATACTAGCTGTTAGTACTAAACTACACCAAAACCAACTACGAAGGGCGGACGACTGACCGACATCGCTCGTCGAGTAGAAAGTAGTTTCGACATTCTGGTAATTATTGTTTCCACGTTCGTACCACGACGCGGAATTCCTATTCACGTCTCTGCTCTGTCCCATCCTCTGCTGATAGCTATTCACCAATCCCATGACCTTCTCCTGACTCGAGCCTCGTTCACTCATTCGTTCACTTCGGTCGCTGGAACTCATTCGTTCGCTAGAGCTCATTCGTTCGTTGGGCACACGCTCGGTTGTGCTCGGGCCGCGTTCGGTCGTGCTCGGGCCGCGTTCGTGAGTTCGCTCTGTGATTGTGGACATGCGTTCGGGGAGATTCGGCCCGCGTTCGGGTAGGGCCGGCGGGCGTTCGGGTATCTTCGGAGGGCCCGAGTTGGGCAATGGCGGCGCTTCGGCAACTTTAGGTAAAGTATATTTAATTTTGTGTAATACTTTAAAAAACGCAAGGTATTTGTAGTAAGAGAACGTAAGTCAATAAAATATTACACAATTTCTACCAAAATTTATCAATAACAAATGAATGCGTTGACACAAGGCATTTCAGACACACAATTAAAAACACAAAAAAATGACATCACAAAAAAACAGTTTAACAATACTACCATACCACCCACTAGATGGCGACACTCTATAAACTATGTGCTTTGCAGTAACTTAAAAACAGCTTTAAAATATTTAAACCTTGAGGCCTTATGCGGCCTAAAACTCATGCGAACTTACTTAGTACACACTTCTCATACCATCACAAGGTCGTTTATAAGTTACTTGAATGCCTTTCGGACTTGAAGACTCACCGAGTTGTTGTGATTGGATGAATTCAGAATTAATGTCGCGTCCATTGGAGAATCGCGACCTGCCCCAGGAACCGCCGGCTTGCTCTGAGCTCCTGCAGAAAAACACCGTGTTATTAGAGGGGTGGATCCTCGGTGACAGGGGGAGGGGCGGTGGGGTGGGAGGGGGGACCTTAATACCCGTCGGTTTAACGCGTTCGTGGCCCGTACATCAATGTGTGGTTCGTTTAAAAAAAATTATGCTTATAATACGAGCTCTAAACTGTGAAGGAAAACACGTATTGACCATGTCTTTCCTGTGGATAAGGCCGGTTAAACTGAAAGGTGTAGGTGCTGGGCAAGCCTACATCTCAACAATGTCCCGGGCACTACAGTAACCCGTTACGTGTGGGCAAAAACTGACACATAAATAATGTAGGGGTCACACTGCGAGGATATGTTCCGCCTTAAATTTTGTCTAAATTTTGGCTGGATATTGGCTACTCTAGAAAATGTTTGCCTAAATTAAAGCTGAAAACGGTCGGCCACACTACGGGGATATGCCAAATTGTTCCTTAAACTCAAGCAAAATTGACCAGGTACTATTATTTCGGTCAATGGCAAAATTTTGCCTTTGGACGGAGTGGCGGCCACACCACAGAACTCAGACAAAACTTTTACCATATCCCCTTAAGCCTCTATTAATAAACTCGGATTAACTTCTGTCACAGTTGCGCCACGAATTTAACTATTGCCATCCTTATTTGTCACTGTCTAACAAAAAAAGGATGGCAATAGTTAAATCCGTGGCGCAACTTTGACAGAAGTTAATCCGAGTTTATTAATAGAGGCCTTAGTGTGGCCCCTATTGAAAAAATGTAGAGGCCGCTTTGACGGGACAGTACCTTAGCACGACGTCTTCAGCGTCGTCTTCTTGAGGCGATTGTCGCGGAGGTAGAGACGGCAGCACAGATGATTCTAGAAAAAACATAATTACGTTTTAGAATGTGTCCAAGGAGTTGGTCTTACACCCGAATACAGAAACGCTACTAAGTTAAGACATTAACTGTCATGTCTGTAAACGATTCTGGGGCCTTGTTCAGTAAGTCCAAAAAAAACGTAACGTGGCATAACGTGGCTCGTCATCGTTTTTAAAATCGATTTCGAACTGATTACGATCCTATTTCTAAAGTTTAACTTATCTTAGGTATGACATACCAAAGATAAGTTAAACTTTACAAATAGGAAATGAAAACAACAAATTAAAAAAATAAAAAGAAGGTATAGGGCATATTATTGTGACCGATAGTTCCTGAGATAGCGCGTTCAAACAAACAAACTCTTCCGCTTTAAATAATTGGATTAATTGGTATAGATTCTGGGCCCTCAATCGCGCCTGACCCCTTGACTTACCGATATTCCTGCTGGCGGCGGCCTCGGGCGTGGGCGTGGGCTCAGGCGTGGGCGTGGGCGTGGGCCTGCCCTGCAGGCTGGTGCGATGCTCCTGCAGTATCTCGGCCTGTGATCGCGACTTGCGCTGCGGCTCCGGCGTATTGCTCTCAGATGATGATGATGATGCGTTCCTGATGAAGTTTAGACATTATACTACAAGACAAAGGATGTGAGGGGTGTAGGCGACACCCGTTAATAGTAGATTTTTTCCTATATTTTTAAGGACCTATTTTGTCTCTGTTGGTTTTTACAGTTTATATATAAGTGTTTTTAGGAAATTACATTTAATCCTTTTAGCTACGTGTAGCGCCATCTATTGGTAGTTTTTGTTACAAATAAATAAGATGAACGTTGAGGGTGGAAACAGCCGAAGTCATTATTAATTCTTGTATGCGCAGGTAGTTGTCGCGAACCTTCGGAAATCTCACGACGCGGCTCCGTAACTGTTTAATCCAAAAATATTCGAAACGCAAGCCAAAAATTCTATTTGCACCCTGAACTTTCTTCTGTCGTTGATAAATACGTGTGTTTGATTTCGATCCCCTACATTGGTCCTTCGAGCCGGATCTAAAATCAGTGAACTGGACTACATCGCGTCATGTCGGACACGACGCCGTCGAAAGTTTTAACGCGTCGTCAGCGACAGGAACTTGTGGAATCCGAAAAGTTACAGTGTGCACCGATGAAGAAAGAATTTAAGAAATTTACGCTCCCTCCTCGCGGCACCGATTGTCCTACATCGTCGCGAGAAGGATACGTATCTACGCCAGTGCCGGGCAAGATGGCGCCGCGTGGCACTGCGCAACATTCAACTTGTGCTTCGAAAGCTACTGTGTTTACCAAGAAATCCACTACGTCCTCAGTTGCACGACGTAAGCAACTCGAATTGGAAGCGGCGGAAGCGAAAGCCAAGATTCAGATGGAGTTAATTGACAAGAAGTTACAAGCTGATCTTGCCAAAGTCGACTGTGAAAGCGAGAAGTCTCATTCAGTCGGCACGGATGTCGCTCCTGATGAAGAGTCTGTCGGCGCCTATTGTTCGTCCCTTCACAGCAAGAGGAACCCGCACGAGAATGTGGAGAAGTGGCTGGACAGAAACTGTGCATCACCGGTCCAGCACGACAACAGCATCCAACAACTAGCCCATACGTTGAAGGACCTGATGACTCAATCATCATCATCGAAGCATGAAGATAAACTTCTGAGCCGCCTTGCCACGCCACGTGAGCTACCTATTTTCAGTGGTGACTGCATTGAATGGCTACATTTCAAGAATGCCTATGATGATTCGTCACGAGTATGCAAGTTTAGTGACAGTGAAAATCTGTGGAGACTCCGAAAATCTCTACGAGGTGAGGCCAAAGAAGCTGTGACTGACCTGCTGATCGGCAACACTCCGCCCTCAGCGGTCATAGAAGCACTCGAACTTAGATTTGGCCGAGCTGATGTTATTATTAGCAACATAACGATGCAATTGAAAAAGTTACCATCGTTACCTACGTATTACCAACACGACTTGATCAACTTGTCCATAAAGGTAAATAATTGCGTGGCAACAATACGCGCACTAGATCAGACCGACTACCTACGAAGTCCAGAGCTCGCTGCAGCGATTATATCTAAATTGCCGAGCACACTGATCGGAAGATGGACAGAGTTTGCCTACAATCGACTCCGAGAAGGCAGATCGAGACTTGAACTACTGGCTACATTTTTGAAGATTGAAGCTGAGATGGTATCAGTCGTCGGATGTACTCAGCCACGAGACAAGAAGCCCACGGACGCTCCTACAAAGCGCACTGAAGACAAGTACCGCAATCGTACCGTCTACACATCTTCTGTCGCCGCAGCTGACAACATCACATGCCGATTCTGTCAAAAGGGCCATCATACCTTGCCAGATTGTCGCGTATTCAAACGCGCAATGCGCCGAGATAAATGGAGATTCGTCAAAACGCGTGGCCTATGTTATTGTTGTCTTCTATCTCGACACAATAAAGATAAATGTACCGCGCCTAAGTGTGACGTCGATAACTGTGGCATGGCACATCACCGCCTGCTGCACTGGACTAGACCCGAGATGACGTCACCCACAGCTGATGTAGCTACTTTGGACGTGGACCCTGTAATGACTTCAGAGGCGCCCGACGCACCTATGATGCACTTCGCTCGAGATGCTGACGATGCTAGCATCGCCCCGGAGGAATTCGCGATGTTGAAGGTGATCGCCGTCCAACTACGCGGACCTAAAGGTGTGGTGAATACCTACGCACTCCTCGACGATGGAGCACAGGTGTCAGTGATCGACGCAGAACTTGCAAATGACCTTGGTTTACAGTGTGTCAGTGCGCGCCCTATAAAGTTTGTTGATGCGTTCGGTTTATCGGTATATCAATCGGAAGTACCTAGTGTTAAGGTAGAAATAATGGGACACGATAACGTAAGTTATGAATGTAAATTACGTAAATGTTCTCAGTTAAAATTGTGTTCACAAAATTTGTCTATTTTGAATAGTGTAAATAGTTCACATTTATCTCGCATAAAGCATATGATCTGTACGGACGCTAGTGTAAAGCCGCAGTTATTAATTGGTGAGGATAACTATTTCCTAATAGCTCCGCTCGAGGTGATACACGGAGACAGGAACTCGCTATATGCATCGCGCTGTCGATTGGGATGGACCATCCATGGCTTCCACCGTGGACGCACTCACTCCTCGAAGGCCCTGGTAAGTGAACAAAATGTCTTCCATCTCGCTCAGTCTCGCGATAATGATGCACCCGAAATTAGCGAACTTAATGAATTAATTAAGAAATCCTTTGACTTTGATTTGATAGGAATTTCGCCTGTAGCACGTGAGAATACAGATCATATTCGCGCAGTCGAAATCTTAGATAAAACTGCACGTCAGGTAGGTGACCGATGGGAAGTAGGTTTACCGTTTAAAAAAGATAATTTTACTATGCCTGACTCTTACAATAATGCCTACTCGCGTCAGCAATTATTGTTAAGTAAATTCCATAAAAGCGCTGATTACGCCGAGAGGTATACAAAAGAAATAATGAAGTTGATAAATAATGGTTACGCTCGAGAACTAACTGATTATGAGATGTCAGCTGATCTTGTTTGGTATTTACCGCATTTTGGTGTTCAGAATCCTAACAAGCCTAATAAGTTACGGTTAGTCTTTGACGCCGCCGCTAAAGTTGATGGTGTGTGCCTAAATGATTTTTTATTAACAGGACCGGACTTATATAATTCGCTGTATGGAATTATGCTAAGGTTTCGTGAGAATAAAATAGTTATAATTGGGGATATTCGCGATATGTTTCTTAGAATTAACATACGACCTGATGATCAACATGTACTTAGATTCTTGTGGCAAGAATCTTCGAATTGTCCGGTTAAAGTTTGTGCCATGCAAAGTTTAATTTTCGGTGCAACATGTTCCCCTTTCATTGCTCAATATGTTAAAAATAAAAATGCCCTCAAATATAAAGATTTGAGCCCCGAGGCTGTAGATGTAATAATAAATAATCATTACATGGATGATTGTTTGTACTCGACGAGCTGTGAAAACACGGCTATACAATTAGTAAAAGACATAACTTCGATTCATGCGAAAGGCGGCTTTGAGATAAGAGGTTGGTCGAGTAATAGCAAACCGGTTTTAGATTCTATTCCGTCGGATGCGCTAGCGCACTCTGCCGTGCAGTTCAAACATGGAGCCACGAATACAAGTGAGCGCACTTTGGGTTTGATATGGCATCCTGCGGACGATTCATTCGGGTTTCAGATTTCGCTTGATAGGATACCTGTTGATATTTTGAATGGTTCTACGCCACCTACGAAAGCTCAAATGCTCAGTATAATTATGTCTGTATATGATATACACGGATTTCTGACACCGTTTATTATGAAAAGTAAAATCATTTTTCAAGATGTTCATAGATCGAAAGTTGATTGGAAATGCCGCATCCATTCTGGTGAGCACACCAAGTGGGTACAATGGCTTAACGAATTGAAACTTTTAGAATCGCTACGCATACCTAGGTGGTACAACAACGCTGATAGTTGGACTCAGTGCTATCACACATCGGTAGATATAGGTAGCAATGACGAGTCTATCGTGAATAAACAGCTGCACATTTTCTGTGACGCTTCAATTAAAGCTTATGCCGCAGTTGTTTATTGGCGTTTTACTCGAGTCGACGGAAAGGTTTTGATTTGTTTTGCCGCTAGTAAAAGCAGAGTAACTCCACTGCGCCCAGTGTCAGTTCCCCGATTGGAACTACAAGGCGCACTTACCGCGTCGCGACTCGCGGACTCGCTCCAGCGAGAACATAAAGATTTTAAGTCTGATAAGCGATACTTTTGGACCGATTCACAGACGGTCTTACAATGGATTCGGAGTGATCCTAGAAGCTATAAGCCGTACGTAGCACATAGGTTAGGTGAAATTGACGAACTAACGAGTATATCAGAGTGGCGATACGTCCCTTCGAAATTGAATGTAGCCGACATAGCTACCAAAGACGAGTCGCCACCACTGACATATGATAGCATATGGTTTCGAGGCCCGCAATTCTTACGGCAGCCTGAGGAAACTTGGCCTAAGGATTGTAAACTTTCGAAAAGGTCGTCACCAGATGTAGTCTGCGAGGAAAGGAGCTTGAGTACAGTGACTACTCAGGACGTTGAGTACTCCTTACCTAACGAAAATAATTACTCATCGTGGTTACGACTCGTACGAGTGACCGCTCGAATTATTTTATTTATCAGACGTTGTCAACGAAAAGAAGCTTGTTTGAATGTCGAACTTATGAACGAAGCCGAGCTGCATCTGATAAAGAAATCTCAGCAAGACTCGTTCGCGCACGACATTGAGCTTATCAAGCTCAACAAGCCTTTATTATCAAACAGTCGTTTGTTAATATTGACTCCCTATCTAGACGATACAAATGTATTACGAGTAGCCGGACGAATCGACAAAGTTCATGGCGTCTCACACTCTGTGAAGAGACCCGCTATACTCGATGGTCGTCACCAAATAACTCGTCTACTAGTTGAGTACTACCACAGAAAAGCTATGCATGGTGCTCACGAGCTTGTCATAAATGAATTACGACAACGCTACTGGATCTTGAAGCTACGACCGACCGTGCGCGCGGTCGCCGCGCGCTGCCCATTCTGCCGACACCGGCGCGCAGCGCCACAGCCGCAGCGCATGGCGGACTTGCCCGCTGCCCGTCTGCAGCACAACCGTCGACCTTTCACCTTTACGGGGGTGGATTTCTTCGGTCCTATGGAAGTAACAATAGGCCGAAAGAGATCCAAAAGGTACGGCGTGATGTTCACGTGTCTAACGGTACGAGCCATGCATTTGGAGATCAGTGAAAGTCTGAGCACTGACTCAACTATTATGGCGCTCAGACGCATGATCGCTCGCCGTGGGACGCCCAGCGTTATCTATTCAGATAACGGGACAAACCTACGCGGAGCAGACAACGAATTGAAACGGAGTCTATTGGAACTCGATCAGACGAAACTCCGTGATGACGGTACCGTACGAGGTATCGAGTGGAGGTTCATACCCCCCGGAGCCCCCGAGCAGGGTGGTGCCTGGGAGCGAATGATTCGCACCGTGAAAACGGCATTGAAAGCCGTACTTAAGGAACGCGCTCCACACTCTGAGACACTTTCCACTTTATTCGCTGAAGTAGAAGCGCTTGTAAATAGTCGCCCTATCACTTACGTTTCAGTCGACCCTGACTATCCAGAAGCCCTAACCCCTAATCATTTCTTGCTAGGTACGTCATCAAATAGCCCCATTTTTGGTAGGTATGATAACGATGATTTATGTCTTAAAAAAAAATGGCGTGTTGCACAAAGATTAGCCGACATGTTTTGGTCACGGTGGGTAAAAGAGTACCTCCCTACTTTGATTCCTAGGCAGAAATGGTGTAGGGACGAGAGATCGTTGCGAGATGGAGACTACGTGTTAATAGTGGAACCGAATTTAGACCGTGGTTGTTGGCGGCATGGAGTGGTGACTGCGGCCCACGCCGCGGAAGATGGTCGCGTACGCGCGGTAGACGTGCGCACCCGCACTGGTTTGGTGCGACGCCCGGTAACGCGTGTCGCGCTACTTGAACCTGCAGAATGTTAGTGCTTATCACTGACCTTCGTTTTTATTTTTTAGCTGCTCAGTTTCAGCACTAAGAGGGTGGATTGTAGGCGACACCCGTTAATAGTAGATTTTTTCCTATATTTTTAAGGACCTATTTTGTCTCTGTTGGTTTTTACAGTTTATATATAAGTGTTTTTAGGAAATTACATTTAATCCTTTTAGCTACGTGTAGCGCCATCTATTGGTAGTTTTTGTTACAAATAAATAAGATGAACGTTGAGGGTGGAAACAGCCGAAGTCATTATTAATTCTTGTATGCGCAGGTAGTTGTCGCGAACCTTCGGAAATCTCACGACGCGGCTCCGTAACTGTTTAATCCAAAAATATTCGAAACGCAAGCCAAAAATTCTATTTGCACCCTGAACTTTCTTCTGTCGTTGATAAATACGTGTGTTTGATTTCGATCCCCTACAAGGGGTTACAAAAACATCTGAAAACATGAATTATTAATTGTAACAAAAAAACCCGACTGTGGGGTTAAATGATAACCCAATAATTATAAATAGGGGCTAATGGCATTATATCGTTTTTATATTCTGTTCTGTCTTGCCTGAAATAAAGAAGATACAGTAAAACCAGTAAAGAAATGCGTTTCGGAAAACATCGAAAAAAAAATCACTTAAAATTATAAAAACGACTGACGAAAAGTCATTTGGAAATGAAAATTACTCATCATTTCAACTTTATCGGAAACAAATAAACAATGTCATTTTTAGGAAAAGCAAATTAGTTGATGGCCGTGCGAGCTGCGCTGCTAACTGCACTTCTGTAGCATTCTGTATTGTGGAATCATACACTGCTGTGGGACATATTCGGGAAACACGAAAATAACTGTATTTAACAGTTTCTCGTTTCAGTTTGACTTACTGTACCTATCTAACTCTTTGAGGAGAGAATAATTTTTCTATAGTTACTGTGTGAGCCGGCGCCTCAGCTCCGCTGTTGGCGAGTCGTCTGCGCTGTAAGGAGTGAGCTGTAGCTCGGGTGGTAGCGTGGAAGGATATCTGAGGCAGAGCTAACTGAGCTGAGAGGGCAGGATGTGAGAGATAGTTACTGTGTGAGCCGGCGCCTCAGCTCCGCTGTTGGCGAGTCGTCTGCGCTGTAAGGAGTGAGCTGTAGCTCGGGTGGTAGCGCCGCGTGGAAGGATATCTTGGCGACCCAGTCCTTCATGAGTGCTGAGTTGCCCGCTGCGAAGAGATACTCCGCGCCGTCCGCGCACGATAGACGGAACACGTGAGCACGTTTAGTGTAGTCCGATGCGGCGTCACAACGCGCCTGCAACACCACATTATACCATATTATTCATTATTGAACTGTCAAATTAGTACGGCTATATTATAATGGTAATACAGGGTGGTGTGTGTTAGGAAAAGCGGGTCCAAACTGGATGACTATAGCCCGAGACAGGTCAACATGGAAAGCGATGGGGGAGGCCTACTTCAAGGAGGAAACTGCTACTGAAGGCGTAATTATTACACTTAGTATAGAAAAGTAATATTAGTACAAGTAACTTTTAAAAAATAGATGCATGTTTAGGTTAGTAAGTAAGAAAATTTGTGAAAACAGTAGTAGAATAAAGGCTTTATTTATTTATTTACAGGGTGTGGCAAATTTTTGGGCACTTAAGGGTAGCTACCTTTTCTTTTGTAGTTACGAATTTATATTAAGAACCATCGAATAAGTAGCACTGTAATGTTTACAAAAGAAACACAAAAGAAAACGTACGGAATATGTTTTTTTAATTATTGCAAAAACTTACAATTTCATTTATTATGTTACTTTGGGAAAAGTGTTGGAAATAGGCTCGATTAAGACTGACTTGTTTTTTTTGACAATGTAATTTTTTAGGCTGTGTTTTTTTGACAAATGTAATTTTTTAGTCCAACTGTGCTTTTTTTTCAATGCAAAGATGCAATTATTGACTTGACCGTTATTCGAACCTTATTAATTTGAGATAGGCACTTCCGTTTCCCGCCTTGCATTTCCCTTTTCTAATGAATTTACCATTGACTTCCGGCTGCTTCCGGTACATACGTCACTTCCACCAGGCAGGGTGGCGTGCGATTTTATCGACGACATCTTTATTCCTCATTGGCGTTTTATTCCCCGCCGAGTGCGGACGTGTCTTGCCAGGTGCAACCACGTCTTGAAGAAGTTATTTTTTTCTTTTGAATTTTGAATAATTTAAAAAATTAATATTGCGTTTTATGGAAATTGCAGACAGATTGCATATTTCTAGTGTTAAGAGTGAGTTTGTTCCAAACTGTAAGTAATTATTTTCTTTTCTTTTAGAAATTAATATTTCTGTTCAAAAAAGCAGAAAACTATTCGTAAATCATAGCTATGTTTTGAGTTTATTATAAAGATTTGTTAGCATGATTCGGTCGGAATTGTTCCGAGACTATCCGATTGTGTAAACACTTCTTAAAAAATTGTGGGTAATTTTGTTATACCTACTTACTTCGTTGAATTGTTTTTCGCTTGAGCCAGTCGGTATAGAACCGAGACTATCTGGATTTGCGAATACCTTTCAATGTGTAGGATGTCAAGTACCCACAATATAATCTCAAATCATAATAATTAATTGCTATATTTGCCTATTATGTTTTTCTGCCACGGGCCAGTCGGTATTGTACCGAGATTATCTGACCGTGGCAGTTTAATTTATTGTAAGGGCAGTGTCTGGATATACAAAAGGTTATAAATATACCCTGTATTTCCAATAATGCAATTATGAAACGATTTAATGGCTTTTTGCTTTTTTATGATTTTTAGATATTTAACGGTTTACCGTTCGATTTTAAATATGATTATTTAAAAATAATTTTATTTTAAAGAGGTGTGTCAGGATCGTAGCAAGTGGAAATCCGTGGTCTCTGCCTACCCCTGTGGGAAAGAGGCGTGATTTTATGTATGTATGTATGTATGTATGTAGTTTTATTTTCGTAAGATCTTAGTATAAGCTCTTAGCTTTCCAGTATTATAAAGCGGTAATTTCTGCAAATATGTGAGTTATATTATAATGTATAGTGCAGTGACAGGGACAGTTCTCCCATATGCTCTCTATAACGACGCGGTCAGCGAGTAAAACAAGGGGGGCAAATATAAACACCGCTAACGTATAATTATTTATATTTTGTTATCTGTCCCATAAAGTTCGAAATGTCGAAAAAGATCACGTGAGTACCTAACCTATAAATGTTTCTGTCATTAATCTACCTATTATGGCGAACATAAAATTTCGTTGAACATGAGGCTGGATAAATGACTCAACTGGTCGTAACATTTTTTTTGTAAAAGGAGTTGTGTCTCTGGGCATTAGAAGTTCCTGGCTCTGAAAAAGTCGACCAAGTTGAAGTTCTTTGTACAAACGTGTTTGCTAATTCAGATTCTTAATAATATTCTTTTATTGTGGGTGTGGTCCTGAGCGAAAATTCAAAGAAGTAAGGTTGTCACCTTTGTGATAAAATTAATTTTGAATGAGTTTGAGCATGGTAACGTTATGCGAGATAAAACATCCCATAGATTCACTTGTCAGGGCGACACTCGCAACACAGGTACCTTTTTTGCACGAGCTGGCTTTTCATTGGGAAGAAGCCGAAAGCGTGCGGCCTCAAACGTGTGGCCACTAACCTCTTCCTCGCAGGTTAAGACTATTAAAAACGAGCGTCTCCTCGCAGGAGCATGTCAATTAACAGACGCATGACTGTTGCAAAACTAGTCTATAGTGGCTGTGCCCGCGCGTCTACTCGCAAGAGTACCTACGTAAATTAAAAGAAACCCCAGGGTTTTCGACATAGCCTCTTTGAATCACATGACTGTTGCAAAACTAGTCTATAGCGGCTGTGCCCGCGCGTCTACTCGCAAGAGTACTTAAACTAAAAGAAACCCCAAGGTTTTCGACATAGCCTCTTTGAATCACATGACTGTTGCAAAACTAGTCTATAGCGGCTGTGCCCGCGCGTCTACTCGCAAGAGTACTTAAATTAAAAGAAACCCCAGGGTTTTCGACATAGCCTCTTTGAATCAGATGACTGTTGCAAAACTAGTCTATAGCGACTGTGCCCTCGCGTCTATGCGCAGGAGCACGCAAATTAAAAGAAACCCTCGCAGAGTTTTCGACATAGGTTCTTGTGTTGTAATGCTGATAAATTAAATGGCTGGTGTTAAGCTGATCTGTCGCGACTGTGCCCTCATGTGGCACTCCTTACGTCGCTCGGTCGACAAGCTCGACTCACAAAATCAACCCAAACAGGGGCTGTGATTGAGGCATGTGACCTAACCGCTCATCGATCGATAGTAAGAAGAAATAAATCCCGTAAGTATTGAATTTAGAACCGGCCTGCTTTGCGCCCAAGCACCGGGTCTTATACCTCATGTGGGTATCGCATACCCTGCAGGAATCTTACTCTTAAAGTAACGACAGACCGAGTTTCCAAATGCTTCGAAATTAACGTTCGACAATGGTGTTATCCAATGGTACGCTCAGCTCCCAAGTTTCCTGGCGTTTAATTTGCTGGTTAAGAGAAGAGAATCTACCTTGTTAAATGGGTCGACCTTTTTAAATTTTGCGGAACCCAGTTGCGTAATGATGACCGTAAATTTCAATGAATATTGCTCTGATCCCTTCTTTAACTGAGGGACTATGACCTTGCAGTCTAGTCTCAGGTACAGTCACCTGCCACTAAGATTTATTCATTCCATATTCTTTTTTTTTTAAACTTAGACGAAAGTATTCAAGTACCTACCTAGGTACACAACAAATATCTAACAATCCACTAATTTCATTATCATTGGTATTAACCGTCGAAGATCTAAAATATTTTTATTGGTTCCTACAACGAGGTTTTAAAATTTTTTGAGTGTACCTTCATGCCTTGAATGTATGTTGTTTCTTGGTGCATGCAACTGTACCTAAGCGTTACTATCAGTAGCTTACTATTTTATTACGATGATCAACTTTATTATCAAAGCGTTAGGAGATTTTAAATTTTGTGTGGATATTTTAAGTTCAGTGTAACTTATAGAATTCCTTTATATCTACTCACGTAAGGGTAGATTGCTGATCATTACATATAATATACCATGATAATTGCTATGTGATTAGACTGGGAAATGATAATAATAAGACTGCTGTTGCCGAAGTGAGTTTTGAACTAAATTTATTATTAATTAAAAGTAGGTATCTACTTGGTATGCACCATGCCCTTTGTGCTGAGTGTGCAGGTTGGTCTTTACACATGTTTTCACACATCCTACGAGCGAACATTTATCAAAAGGGATTCTAAAGCCTTGTCGGACTCCTAAACCTTGTAAAATTCACTGTTCCGTTGTGTGGCATAGTCTCTAGTTCTCTGCTTACTTAATGCATTCTTGAAATCCGTCCGGAAATAGAGTAACATTATAAGTTAGTTGTGTGTAGTCCACAGAAATGCAAAGTTTTTCGGCCCTATACATACGTAGCATCCAAGTTTATTGTTAGGCACCAGACCCATAGCTTAGCCGGTTCTCTGCCGAGGTTTCGATTCATTCATTCAGATCGGCACGTGTTGACCAAATGCACAAAGAATTTACTAGATGAAGTAGGTATCAATACTGTTTGCCTGTATGTAAGTAGATAAGTATAAGTAGTAATAATGTTTACGTTGCAGTGTAAACTATTACTGAGCATTTATTCGCGACGCGTTTGGTCGAATGAACCCTCTCACATGGGTACCCTCCATCCTTTCTAATAATGTAAGTACAGTTATGCATGGTGTTTATTGGTGAGCTGACCTCAACCGACTACTAGCAGCTGCTTTTCAATTCGTCAATTTCAATCCGTCAATTTCTCTAAATTCATTATTTTTGTCCGATTTCTTGCAACGTTTATGCTAAGTTAGACGTATCGACGAAGCTGCCGTGCTGCTTCGAAAAAGTGCAGTCTATGTCTCCGTCAGGTTGCGCAAATGTGTAACTGAACAAATGAGTTAAAGTACTGAAATGGCAGCCAGGTGAATATACCGTAAGAATGACGTTCTTCTCTGCTCCTTATATGGCTCATTTGATCTTAAAATATCATATTGATCCACTTTATCTGAAAGGTAACAAGGTGGTTAGGTACATTATTTTGAAATTTTCCTTTGGTTCACGATTTAGCAAATTATTTTCTTGCATGAATCTGCAAATGCAAGATATTACTGAAATAATAAGTACATTTTTTGGTGTAAGTACCTACAAAACCAATTCTTCAATCCAAATGTTTAGATCTATTAAAACAAAGCAAGTATAGATATAAGTCTAGCTTCTTAATGTATTATTCATTCATTCATCGTGTCAAATGAGCTCAAACAAAACATTCGGTTTTAAATCTGTTTGCTTCAACATGAAGCCTTTGGCCCTATGTAAAGCCGCGATAAGATCTACGAGATATTTATTAAGAAACTACCTACTATTTTCAATAATAAATAATTTGTTCAATGCCCTCGTATAGGCATTGCGTTACAATTTAAGAATTATTCATTTAGAGTTCAAATGCAAATAGATATACCTAGGTATACCTACCGTTTTGTGACCTTGTTCCTTGTGCTTTCTGGTCGAAAGTTAAACGAATGCTGAACATTATATAGGTAAAAGTGTGAAATTCGGATCACCCTCAGGCCTGCCTACGGGTCAAAGATAGTTTGTACAATCGGGCTCGACACTGTTTCAAACATATAGAATTGGGTCCAATATTTTTGTTTGCTACATCTTTTGTTCTGCGACTACAGAATATCTGCTAAAAAGTCACAGTTTACTCGTTTTTCTGCAGAATAGGTGAAATAAGAGTTAAGTATATAAAAGCGATAGAAACGAAAGTATATCGCTACACCACTTTGAACTATAACAGTTATTGGTTAGAGATTTTCCTTAGAAATGTAAAAATGCTTCCACACAATTATAATTAGGTATTAGTACTTACATAAATTCACGCTTCGTCCCCGTACGGGTGGAAAACAGAAGCTACTTTTTTTCCTAGAAATTTCCAAAAATACTTTTAAAGGAAAATTAATACTTTTTGTAAAGCAATCAGTTCTAGCTGCAAGTTCTAGTAATATTTTGGTAATTAAGTATGTGAAACGATTTGATTTACATCTACCTATATTGATTGGTAGAAAGTTCAATATTTTTTATTAAGTAACAATAATTTCTTTTGATATCCTTACTGTAAAGTACTTTGCTTCTGGCTCAGCTTTTATTTTGAGGCTTCTGGTAGGTATATACTACCTAAACTACGAACTAAAGTTCAGGTTCTTTACTTTTGAGTTAAAATTCAATATTCTTTATTACATGTTATTATGCCTCTCACATTGGCGTCACTTCCACCACCAGGCGATAACAAACAGGTCTCAAATTAATAAGGTTCGAATAACGGTCAAGTCAATAATAGACGCGTTTTACCTACCAATAAAACGCATATTATTACTTACCTTATTCGAACCTTATGCTTTAATCTCTGCCTGGTGATTTTCGACTCGCA
Source organism: Camptogramma bilineatum (assembly GCA_958496255.1). Lineage (NCBI taxonomy): Eukaryota > Metazoa > Arthropoda > Insecta > Lepidoptera > Geometridae > Camptogramma > Camptogramma bilineatum. Next base: position 1,520,816 of record OY292478.1, read on the forward strand.
ATGAGGAATAAAGATGTCGTCGATAAAATCGCACGCCACCCTGCCTGGTGGAAGTGACGTATGTACCGGAAGCAGCCGGAAGTCAATGGTAAATTCATTAGAAAAGGGAAATGCAAGGCGGGAAACGGAAGTGCCTATCTCAAATTAATAAGGTTCGAATAAGGTAAGTAATAATATGCGTTTTATTGGTAGGTAAAACGCGTCTATTATTTTTTTTTCCTAAAAATAAACCAATAGTTTCTAACTACAAGAGAAAAGGTAGCTATCCTTATGTACCCAAAAAAAATCCGTAATTATGTGTCACGCTCTAGATTCTAGAGTCTAGAAACTAGTTGCTTGGGTTGTTTATCCCTTAAGGGACCGGCGAACGTATCTACTTACCTAGGAACGTAATACCAAAATAATTTAAAATTTGAGCATATTTGTATCACTTTATGTTATTATTTGGATAAAGGCAGTATTTATCTAGGTTCCTGTTAAACTTTTGTTCCAAAAAACTTACTATTGAACAAATGAAAAGAAAAAATGCCGTTTTTGGAGTACCTACAAAGATTTCAATACAATTTGCTTACATTCCTTTTTAGGTAAGTTTTTCGGAACAAAAGTTTAACAGGAACCTAGATAAATACCTACTCTCTAACAACATAAACTGATAAAAATATGCTTAAATTTTAAATGATTTCGGTATTAATTTTTTATGGAAATTCGCCGGTCGCAGGCCTCTTAAACGATCAGGTAGATTTACTCACCAGTAGTATAGCGACTGGTGGCGCGGCGGCCTTAGCGCTGGCGAAGTCCATCTCATCCTTGAAGAAACACAGCAACTGCCCGCAAAGCACGGAGTAGTAGCTGCGCCACGAGCGGACGGTAGCACGTTTACCGCCCACACCAGTCTCCTGCTTACGCTCCAAGTAACCTGCGACAGCGATACTTCTCATAATTCATATTCATAATTAATTTATTTGCTTCAATGTGGTATTACAGAGATCTTAAATAACTAATTTGACACACACATTTCCCATAACATCTTGGATGCAAACTGAAAAATAATTAAGTCTAAAAAATGTCATATTTCTTACTTAGCCCTTTACATCTTGCTTTTGATGTGTTTATTTATGTCTGTATGGCCATTTTTGTAAGCTGACATTTTTACTTTTCTTTAAACAATTGTATTGTTAAACAAATGTAAATTAAAATATTGCCTAGAATTAAGGTAGAATACACTGATTCTAATCACATTTTTACACCTATACATGTATTCATTCATAGCAATAAACTTTTTGACTTTGACTTTGACTAGGATATACCTAGCATATATTATCATCCTACTAATATTATAAAGGCGAAAGTCCGTGTGTGCGGGTGTGTGTAAATGTTTGTTACCACGTATCTCCATAACTGCAGAACCGATTTTGATGAAATTTGAAATGTAGATAGTTTAGGTTCTGGAATAACACATAGGCTACTTTTTATCTCGGAAAAATGCATGGTCCCCGTCCGTAAAAAAAGTAGTCCTCGCGGGCGAAGCCGCGGGCGTTCACTAGTATTTTATAATAGCGATAAGCCCATTATAGTTCGCTCCGCTCCGTCGCTCGTGTCTTTAATTTGTTTAAATGTTCATGTGGTGTACAATAAAGTGTTAATCTATCTATCTATGTACCTTCTATCTCGACGGGCGGCAGGTCGGCGATGTCGCCGCGGCGATGGCGGCGGAAGCTCTGCGTGCGACGCCGCGTCGTGAACGACGGCGTGCGCTTCGGTGTCTTCACAACCTGACGCCACAATTCATTACGTTTAATATCTTATGTACACAATTTTTATGGACAGTAGCCCGCAATAAGATTTATAATAGTATAAAGACTAATACTTTTTGAAATCATAGCACACTTATAACACTTTTATAACATTATTTATAGTGAAAGAGGTCGCCATGTGTCATGGCGCGTTTACACGCTCGCAAGCAAACAAACATTCAACAAGCACGTTATCTTTTGTCGCGTTCGGTCTCCTTGAGATGAGAGTGACAGAGCTATTTCTTGCTCACTCTACCCACCCCTTGATTGTCTATCTTTGCTTTGATAGCGACCAAAATCGTTCTCAAACTCTCAAATATGACAGTTCAGTAACTTCGCAAGTAGGTCTGTCACTCAACGAGACCGAACGCGACAAAAGAGACCTACGCGTTTTGACAGTTTGAGACCAATTTGAGGTTTGAGACAAGTTAGACAATCAGCCCGCTGATCTGTCTCGTTGAATGTCTGTTTGCTCGGAAGCGTGTTAAACGCGGTATTATGTAGATCAGGGGTGCCCAAACAGTCGATCGCCAGCAATATACCAATATATTAGTACCTATCTACTCAATCCTAACAAAGGTAGGTATGATTCCTTTATTTTGATGTACCTATATTCAATTTAAAAGTGCAGTAAAACTATGTTTAAAAAAATGTTTTGCAGGACCTACCTAACCTACCTAAATAGTAGTTTAGTCGATCCTTTGCTTTCAAAATATTTTCTGGTCGATCGCCGACACTATAAGTCTGGGCACCCCTGATGTAGATGAATTAGTGCATTATGTTGCTTTTCTTTTTTTTTTTCTTCTTCATTTTGGCTTCGCACGGTATGTGCTATAAACCGTATCAAGTCTTATTACATTGCACGTATACTTACACTCATGCTTTCAGCCCGCTTTACGTGCGGGTCGGTCTTGGGTAGGCGATCGAACTGCGGCGCCGGAGATAATGTCTCCTCAGAAGATGCGGGCGCGTTCGTTAGCCGGTCCGACTGACAAACAAACAAACTGTTAAAACTTTTTGAAGCTACATACATTGAAAAATGAAAGTGTTATTTATGGTTTACAAAACACTAATAATAAAAAAAACTTAGTTACATCTTTTACTAGATGATTTATACAGTGTCAGGAGGCAATCTTTGCCTACACTTAACGGCATGGTCAATACGTGTGAGGCTGACTAAGCCGCACACCTATTGACTATGTCTTTGTGAATATGACCGGTTAAGCTGAGAGGATGGTGTAGGTGCTACAAGCCTACTCCATCTCAAACCAGATGTCCCAGGCACTACAGAGTCCCGTTAAGTGTAGGCAAAGATTGCCTCCTGACACTGTATAAATCATCTAGTAAAGATGTAAAGGCCTAACTACGAGCTCTAAACGGTGAAGGAAAACATCGTGAGGAAACCAGTTAGCTTTAATAGCGTCGATGGTTTTGCAACCTGTCACGTATAGAACTTAACGTTAACTTCTGCAAAATGTGGGAATGTACCAAATGTGTTTGGACATACCTCTGACCCTTTATTTTCTTAGGCACTACCGTTTGGCACTACCGTTTGGCACTACCCCTTAGACATCTTCAAAGGATCTAAAAATGTCTAAAGATCTGAAAGAATATGTCTACCTCACCTTAGGAATACAGTCATGATCATATTACACTAGCAGTAGAAGCGCCCTCGCGGCGTTGCCCCCATAGTGATGGTAAGTATAAAATGGTGATGATGATGAAAAGTAGCCTATAACCTTCCTCAAGAGGTTAGCTATCAAATGCAGAAATAATTTTCCAAATCCGACTAGTACAGTACGGCCAACGGATCTCGGCGTACGTGAAGTTCGCCGTTTCGATGCGCAGTGCAACTTTTTCATACAAAATTTTCTACTGCGCAGCGCAAAGCCTGACTTCACGAACGCCTAGATCCGCCGGCCCAACTGTAGTTAAGATTAGCGTGTTCAAACAAACAAACTCTTCCGCTTTATTATATTAAGTAAAGATTACATCTTTCTCTGGCGCGCTCTCCTTGCGTCTCTCCCCCGTGATCCTCTCCCTCTCCCTCTCCTGTCTGGTCGCGGAGTCGCGTCGCGCGGCTTCCTCTCTTACCTCTCTCTCTGGCGCGCTCTCCTTGCGTCTCTCCTCCGTGATCCTCTCTCTCTCCCTCTCCTGTCTGGTCGCGGAGTCGCGTCGCGCGGCTTCCTCTCTTACCTCTCTCTCTGGCGCGCTCTCCTTGCGTCTCTCCTCCGTGATCCTCTCCCTCTCCCTCTCTCTGTCTGGTCGCGGAGTCGCGTCGCGCGGCTTCCTCTTACCTCTCTCTCTGGCGCGCTCTCCTTGCGTCTCTCCTCCGTGATCCTCTCCCTCTCCCTCTCTCTGTCTGGTCGCGGAGTCGCGTCGCGCGGCTTCCTCTTACCTCTCTCTCTGGCGCGCTCTCCTTGCGTCTCTCCTCCGTGATCCTCTCCCTCTCCCTCTCTCTGTCTGGTCGCGGAGTCGCGTCGCGCGGCTTCCTCTTACCTCTCTCTCTGGCGCGCTCTCCTTGCGTCTCTCCTCCGTGATCCTCTCCCTCTCCCTCTCTCTGTCTGGTCGCGGAGTCGCGTCGCGCGGCTTCCTCTTACCTCTCTCTCTGGCGCGCTCTCCTTGCGTCTCTCCTCCGTGATCCTCTCCATCTCCCTCCGTCGGTACATCTGTACTCTCTCCTGTCCCTGTCCTTACCTCTCTCTCTGGCGCGCTCTCCTTGCGTCTCTCCTCCGTGATCCTCTCCCTCTCCCTCTCTCTGTCTGGTCGCGGAGTCGCGTCGCGCGGCTTCCTCTTACCTCTCTCTCTGGCGCGCTCTCCTTGCGTCTCTCCTCCGTGATCCTCTCCATCTCCCTCCGTCGGTACATCTGTACTCTCTCCTGTCCCTGTCCTTACCTCTCTCTCTGGCGCGCTCTCCTTGCGTCTCTCCTCCGTGATCCTCTCCATCTCCCTCCGTCGGTACATCTGTACTCTCTACTGTCCCTGTCCTTACCTCTCTCTCTGGCGCGCTCTCCTTGCGTCTCTCCTCCGTGATCCTCTCCATCTCCCTCCGTCGGTACATCTGTACTCTCTCCTGTCCCTGTCCTTACCTCTCTCTCTGGCGCGCTCTCCTTGCGTCTCTCCTCCGTGATCCTCTCCATCTCCCTCCGTCGGTACATCTGTACTCTCTACTGTCCCTGTCCTTACCTCTCTCTCTGGCGCGCTCTCCTTGCGTCTCTCCTCCGTGATCCTCTCCATCTCCCTCCGTCGGTACATCTGTACTCTCTCCTGTTCTTGTCTCGTCGCGGAGTCGCGTCGCGCGGCTTCTTCCTCATCTTTCTGCGCTTTGAATGCTTGCTCCACCTGAAAAACGAATAAGTTTAAAGCTGAGAGCTGATTTTTAACTTTGAATTTGTACTTTTACAGTTATACTTATTTTTAATTATGTACTAATTACATAAGTGGCACTGAGTTTACTGAGCGGCTTTTGACGTCTCTTTTTAATATAGGTAAGGGCGTTAGTGTGACTAGTATGAATGATGACTTTGATCGTTCAATTTAAATAATTTCTATCTACAGCATAGTTTCTCAACCTTATTTTGCGCACCGTCCACTTTGAGAATATAATTTTTTTTTGCTTCTGACATGGTTTTTGATTTTTTGGACTATATTTTCGCTCCATCTGTGCCATCTCAATGCCCCCTAATTTTCTCTGGGTCTTCTACTGCCCTCCTGAAAGTCTAAAACGCTCACAAAACTATCGTGTGAAATGATATGAGTCAATCATGTGAGACTTGCTCTGAATGTCTACGTACCAGTGTGCCGCGCTTGAGGGCGTTGAACTTGTCCTTCTGTGCGTCGATGGTTTCTTCTAGGTCACGGTGTTTGTTGATAAGCTGCTCTACTTGAGGCACGCTTTCACCGTAGGTCGCGTCGCGGACTAAAGGCACTCTGTTGGATAAATTATAAAAACTCTACTTAGATCTGATTTTTCAATCGATAAATAACTTTTATCTGAGGAATAAATATGGCGATAAGACATATTTTCAATACAATATCTGTCAAATCGCATATTTATTTCCTCAGATAAAAGTTATCTAGGTATTGAAAAATCAGCCCTTAGTATAATAGTAATAGCCTTTTATTCAGACAGTTACATTAAATGAAAACATGCACTCATTAATATGATAGTTTTTTGCACCGACTCCCTGTCTGTATGTCACTGGTTGACAAAGGCCTCCTCCAACTGCCGCCATTTCTCTCTATCATTAGCCTCTCTTGTCCATGTGGCTGCTATGGATTTAATGTCGTCAACCGACCGTCTAAATGGCCTACCTAAACTTTACAATGTAAAGTGTACCTGTTTGTGATCCATGCGTCCAACGCGTCCGCGTCTCGTTTGAACACGAGCGCGTCTAAATGTTGCGCGTAGATGCGATCCCGATTGGTCCACGCCGAGTCGAGCTGCGCCTTGCGCGCGCGCAACGCCGACATACGCTCCTCGATCTCAGCCGACATTATATGACCTTCCTTCACTAGCTTCTCTCCTGAGGGAAAAATATCTTATTTTAATTTAAGCACGTTACATTAATTCAAGATAAAGAACGGTTTTCGTAAAACATCGGAAACAATCGTATAACATTGCAAAAAAGATTATCAAAAAGGAAATGAAAATTACTCATAATTTTAACTTCATCGCAAATAATTGAATATCACTGTCATTTTTAAGAAAAGCAAATTAGTTGATGTCCGTGCGAGCTGCGCTGCTAACTGCACTTCTGTCGCATTCTGTTTTTTGAAATCATACACTGCTGTCGGACATATTCGGAAAACACGAAAATAACCGATGTATATTATAATTATATAGCTTGAAGTAGTACATGTTCGCTTAAGGTGGATGGGGCATGGTAGTCAGCGAAATTCAAATTTTCTTGCGTTTTTTTGCAATTTGCAGGACTGTGCAAGTTGATCTTGATAAAAATATGATTTGCGCAAATAACTTAGTAAGTACTTAAGTGTTTCTATAAAACAAACAAATGAATCATCAATAACTTTCTTTAACTTCATAAACCCAGATATTCAATAACTTTGAAATACTTAGTATTAAAAAAAAAACAATGATTTTTATGATGATTCAGGGAACGTAAATAAACATGGAAGTATTCTTTGCACTAGAAAATTACCCAACAAAAGTATGCCTCAGTAGTCGCGGCTTGTAAACTATTGCGAACGAAATTAAAAACCAAACGTCGAGGGAATAAAGTCGACTTTTAACTGTGCATCTTGAGTTCGGAAAGGCGTTTTCACCTTGTTTTGATGTGTCAGTCAGTTTGTTTAAAATGTGCCTTATTTCGAGTATATTTCCCTTGAAGGAATACCTCCACGTTTATTTGCGTTCGCTGGCTATATTACACTCACCGTCAGCATAGAGCGTCCGGAAGTCGTCCTCCTTGGCTAGTATCTCAGCTTGCAGGTCGCGGTGTCGCGCGACCAGTCGCTCCGCCGCCGCCCCGTATACTAGACTCACCGTCAGCATACAGCGTCCGGAAGTCGTCCTCCTTGGCTAGTATCTCCGCTTGCAGGTCGCGGTGTCGCGCGACCAGTCGCTCCGCCGCCGCCCCGTATACTAGACTCACCGTCAGCATACAGCGTCCGGAAGTCGTCCTCCTTGGCTAGTATCTCCGCTTGCAGGTCGCGGTGTCGCGCGACCAGTCGCTCCGCCGCCGCCCCGTATACTAGACTCACCGTCAGCATACAGCGTCCGGAAGTCGTCCTCCTTGGCTAGTATCTCAGCTTGCAGGTCGCGGTGTCGCGCGACCAGTCGCTCCGCCGCCGCCCCGTATACTAGACTCACCGTCAGCATACAGCGTCCGGAAGTCGTCCTCCTTGGCTAGTATCTCCGCTTGCAGGTCGCGGTGTCGCGCGACCAGTCGCTCCGCCGCCGCCCCGTATACTAGACTCACCGTCAGCATACAGCGTCCGGAAGTCGTCCTCCTTGGCTAGTATCTCAGCTTGCAGGTCGCGGTGTCGCGCGACCAGTCGCTCCGCCGCCGCCACGTATACTAGACTCACCGTCAGCATACAGCGTCCGGAAGTCGTCCTCCTTGGCTAGTATCTCAGCTTGCAGGTCGCGGTGTCGCGCGACCAGTCGCTCCGCCGCCGCCACGTATACTACACTCACCGTCAGCATACAGCGTCCGGAAGTCGTCCTCCTTGGCTAGTATCTCAGCTTGCAGGTCGCGGTGTCGCGCGACCAGTCGCTCCGCCGCCGCCCCGTATACTAGACTCACCGTCAGCATACAGCGTCCGGAAGTCGTCCTCCTTGGCTAGTATCTCAGCTTGCAGGTCGCGGTGTCGCGCGACCAGTCGCTCCGCCGCCGCCACGTATACTACACTCACCGTCAGCATACAGCGTCCGGAAGTCGTCCTCCTTGGCTAGTATCTCAGCTTGCAGGTCGCGGTGTCGCGCGACCAGTCGCTCCGCCGCCGCCACGTCCGCGCCCAGCTCCGCCGCCGTCACGCGCGCCAGCGTCTCGTTTGTCCATGCACTGAGGATATTCGTATGTTAAATAAAAAGAAATAACTGGACGACTGACGACTTTGACGAGACTCACATTGTTCGACTGGCTCCACACTGGAGCTTGACTATTTAGATTCAAGCGGACGGATCACCGAAAAGAAAGCTACGCCCCATACCGTGTTTGTTGCCCTGATTCTTCACGGTGTTGGTCGCGAGAGAACAGGAGTAGAATCACCTTTTTTTTTTAACGAAAATAGGTTCGCGTTTGACCACACCCTGCCTGACTCTTAAGAAGTTTCAAAGTGGTCATAGCGGTCCTACTGAATATTTGAATCTTGAATCTGCTCGGGTTCAAACAGAGAAAAATTAAAAAAAAAAAAGAAAACAGACCAAAAAAATTTCAAAATTTTTGTTTATTTTAGACGTCTCGGGTAGCTGGGAACCAACTAACGCCATCTAGTGGTACAATTACGAACCACATTGCAAAAAAAAAATATTTTACCGCAAATTTCATCGAAATCGTTATAGCCGTTTTCGGTCGGCCGAGCCGGTCCAAGGGTTCCAAAATACAAAGATTGACTAGATTTCCCCCGAACTAAATAGGGTTCAACTGTTCAAGGGTTCCAAATTCGTATCCAAAGTATCGTATCAAATTGTTTTGACTTCAAGATGAAACACAACAAAAATCTAAGTTAAATAGGTACCTGCCAAATAAATAGTGTAGATTTTTTTCTTTGGACGTCATGAACCACCTGTATCACGGTTATCCCATATTGCGGGGTTTCTCAAACTTTCGGTTTCACGAACCCCCGTTAAAGTTTCCAGGTGACAGCGAACCCCTTGAGTAACTATGTAATTAATTGATTCGAGTGCAATGAATTAAATTTAGTGGGTAAGAAAGGTTTGTTTGCAATAGCGGGACATTTTTGCTCTCGCTGGGGACAGCGGGACAGACAGCCTGAAAGCGGGACAATCCCGCCCAAAGCGGGACGTATGGTCACGTTAGCTACTCACAGTAGGTCCTGACTGGCGTCGAAGTAAGCTTGCAGCTGCCCCGCCAGTTCTAACTGTGAGGCGCAGTGTTCAGTTCGCGCGGTGACCGCGTTCAGTGCTTCGGTAACCTCCTCCAGTTTGGCAGACACGTGCTCTTTCGCATCAGGGAACGCGGTGCCTAATCTGTAAACATAAATAAATAGTAAAATAGTGACTTGAGCTGTAGAAAATCGTGAGTCTGTCTTTGCATAACTTAAAACTAGAGAGAATATCAACATTTTTTTTCTAATACGATTTTCGGTACCTCGGTTCAGTAGAGTGATGGTGAGATATAAATATTGGTGGACATTTGACACAGCGCCATCTAGCCCCAAACTAAGCAAAGCTTTTACTATGGGAACCAGATAACTGATAGAATACTTATTTACTTTTTTTTTAAATACATACAATACTTTATAACACCCAGACACAGAACAAACATCTATGTTCATCACACAAATGTTTGTCCTGGGTGGGAATCGAACCCACGACCTACAGCACAGAAGGCAGAGCCACTACCAACTGAGCTAAGAGGACAGTCATATTGGTGGACATTTTTCGCAGATGGCCTGTGAATTAGTTTGGTGGCTAGCCCCAAACTGGAGATGGGCGGGTCACTTGGTACTTACAGAAGATGAGAGGTGGCCTTTACACCTATACTAGACGATTTATACAGTGTCAGGAGGCAATCTTTGCTTACACATAACGAGACACTGTAGTGTCTGGGACAGCACTTAAACCATCCTCTCAGCTTAACCGGCCATATCCACAGGAAAGACATGGTCAACACGTGTGAGGCTGACTAAGCCGCGGGTTTCCTCACGATGTTTTCCTTCACCGTTGAGAGTTCGTATTAATGCGCATATAATTTTTTCGAAACTAAAAATCCATTGATGCACGGCTAGGATCCGAACCCACGACCTTCGGATCGAAAATCGAGGTACTAACCAACTCGGCCAACACGGCTCTTATTATGAGAGGTGGACCCGTGAATCAACTCTATGGAAAGGTCTCGCTAAAAAAAGAAAGACAGGGAGACCACAGGAAAGGCCCGCGACGGCGGCCAGGTCGCGCGGCCAGGTCGCGCGGCCAGGTCGCGCGGTGTCGCCGGTGGTTACCTGTCCGCCTCGTGCGTGAGTCGCGCGTGCTGGCCCGCGACGGCGGCCAGGTCGCGCGGCCAGGTCGCGCGGCCAGGTCGCGCGGTGTCGCCGGTGGTTACCTGTCCGCCTCGTGCGTGAGTCGCGCGTGCTGGCCCGCGACGGCGGCCAGGTCGCGCGGCCAGGTCGCGCGGTGTCGCCGGTGGTTACCTGTCCGCCTCGTGCGTGAGTCGCGCGTGCTGGCCCGCGACGGCGGCCAGGTCGCGCGGCCAGGTCGCGCGGTGTCGCCGGTGGTTACCTGTCCGCCTCGTGCGTGAGTCGCGCGTGCTGGCCCGCGACGGCGACCAGGTCGCGCGGCCAGGTCGCGCGGTGTCGCCGGTGGTTACCTGTCCGCCTCGGTCGTGAGTCGCGCGTGCTGGCCCGCGACGGCGGCCAGGTCGCGCGGCCAGGTCGCGCGGTGTCGCCGGTGGTTACCTGTCCGCCTCGGTCGTGAGTCGCGCGTGCTGGCCCGCGACGGCGGCCAGGTCGCGCGGCCAGGTCGCGCGGTGTCGCCGGTGGTTACCTGTCCGCCTCGTGCGTGAGTCGCGCGTGCTGGCCCGCGACGGCGGCCAGGTCGCGCGGCCAGGTCGCGCGGTGTCGCCGGTGGTTACCTGTCCGCCTCGGTCGTGAGTCGCGCGTGCTGGCCCGCGATGGCGGCCAGGTCGCTGCGCAGCGCGGCCAGGTCGCGCGCCTGCTGGTGGCGCTGGTCGCGTCTAGGCGCGGCCGCGGCGGCCAGTAGCGCGGCCTTCTCCGCGAGCCAGGCCGCGGTCTCTTCCGCGCTGCGGTCGAACTCGTGCACTTGACGCGCGCCGGCCAACGCCTGACACATTACAAAAAACTTAGAACTACATCTTTTTACTAGTATAGATGATTTCTATTATACAGTGTCAGCAGGGGCGTATTTTAAAATTCAGCGCCACTAAGGTTTGCCGCCCCATAAATTAGCGGAAAATGCAAAATCAGATACCTATAGTCGTATTGCTCATTATACGGACTAAAATTGAAGGAAAAAATGTCATTTTTCCTTCAATTTTGACATAAAACGTATCAAAACTAATCAAAATTGAAGGAAAAATTACATTTTTTCCTTCAATTTTAGTACGTATAATGAGCAATACGACTATAAGTACATCTTTTTACTAGTAAGTATAGATGATTTATATTATACAGTGTCAGCAGGAGCGTATTTTAAAATTCAGCGCCCTGGGCCACTAAGGGAGTGTACACATTGCGTTTTCTGCAGCGCGTTTTTGAGCTGCGCGTTTGTATCGATACAAACGCGCGTTCGCAACGCGTTTTTTTCCATACAAAAGCGAACCGGGAGGGGCTGCGCGGGGGGCTGCGCGTTCGCATCGCGTTCGAATCGCGTTTGTATCGATACAAACGCGCTGCGAAAAACGCAATGTGTACACTCCCTAAGGTTTGCCGCCCCATAAATTAGCGGAAAATACAAAATCAGATACCTTGTGAAAGAAAAAACAAATGACGTACCTAAGAATTATCAAAATCGGTCCACGCGTTTGGCCTCTAGAGTGCCACATAGAAACATCCAAACATACATACAAACATACAAACATAGACTGATAAACACATTACCCTTCCTTTGCTTTGCGCAGTCGGGTAAAAAAGGCAATAGTTAGGTTCAATATCTACTAGCACTCTGCTCGCAAAATACTCATGAAGCTTATAGGTTCTAGCTATGCGAGCGAAGCGAGCCGAATTTTTTTAGGACAAATACAACAACTGCCACTTTATTTTTCCTATGGTGCTCAAAGAAAAGGCTGGCTGCATGCCAGTTCCTATTCTATTTGCGAGCGAAGCGAACCGATTTTTCTTGACAATAAATGCAACATTTGACACTTGATTTTACTAAAAAGGTTAATTTGTATATTACCTCCTGCCTGGCCAGCGCTAGTTCCTTGAGATCGTCCCACAGTCCTCTGATGTCGTCTATCCTCTGCTTCACGCGGTCTGCCTCGGGCGTGTTCTCTTCTAGCAGCACGTTGCCGGTCTCACAGACTGATTCGATGCGACCTTCGTTGGCTGCAAGTACAAAATGTATTAGTTTTCAACAAGATTTTGATACTTAATATAAGATAATTTTATTTCACATTTAACTTTTCGGAAAAAAATTAACCCTTACCTATCTTGCATCTCTTTCTAATCATCAAACCAGTAATCTTGAACCTAGCAATTTCGGACCTAGTAAACTTGAACACAAAAGGGGCTTCTAAATCTTGGACTTAGACTTTTGAACCTGGCAAACTTGAACCTACCAACTTTGGACCTAGTAAACTTGAACATAGCTAATAAATTAATAGCTAGGAAATTATTACTTCTGACTGACGTTTTCGGTAACTGTACCATAGACAAGAAACCTGTACGTTACCATAGATTAGTAGAGAAAGGGTTTCCAAAGTACTGAAATTTTAGTTGCCGTGTCTACCCGTTTTTGCCGGATTATAAATCTCTGAATCTTGGACACATTCACCTCAATCCTGAAGTCAGTTGAAACTAGAAGTTGTAGCCGTGAATATTGTTAGTGGTACTAACCTTGCAGCTGCTAGGAAGCTATCGAAGGCCTGCTCTAGTCTCCACATGTTCCACGTAGTCCGTAGTCCTCACTCGCGGCTATTGTAGTGAATATTGTTAGTGGTACTTTGGGGAACAGGGTGGAATAGTTCCCCAAAGGCAGAGTAGGTGGTTCCTCTGCAACGGGCCGGCCCATCTGGCCCACTTGCCCGTGGTCTTTCGACCGACAGTTGATGTCTGATAGTCCTTGATATATTTCAATTCGCTGGAAACTTTGCTTGCGAGTTCTAGGACTGTTGATGTTGCGTGGCGCCATCTGTAGTGCGTAGCATGTTTTTCTGTAGTTCATCTAGCGACAGGTAGATGTCGCTACAGTACTAACCTTGTAACTGAGCTAGGAAGCTATCGAAGGCCTGCTGAAGAGTCTCGACATGTTCCACGTCTAACCCGTAGTCCTCACTCGCGGCTATTCCCATCTGCTCCCCCACCCACTCCTGAACCTCCGAACACTCTTGCACGAACCTTAACACGAAAACATCATAATTATTACGTTTCACTATGTATATTGATTGAAAACTCTTTATTGTACACAACTTAAAAATAACATTTAAAAGGAATAACCTTAAGAGTAATTGTACAATGGGCGGTCTTATCGCTTAGAAGCGATCTCTTCCAGACAACCTTTGGATGGAAAGAGATATAACGAATTGAAAGGTATGGCAGGGGGTGTACAAATATTATATCGTCAAGAGATTATACTGTTAGCTGTATCCATAAGCGGTGGCGAAATAGCAGATGGCGCTGGTATAAATACGGGTGCCGGTCGGGAACGGCCGCACTTGCTCGTTGGCGTTCGACGTGTTAACATCATAGTCCAGTCAAATTAGGAATTAACCTCGGAATGAGAGATAATAAGCTGAATTTTCGTATATACCTTCATTTAGGCGCCCTAAAAGTTGTCTCAAAAGTCTCATAAAATCTCGTGTCTGCGTCTTAAGTTATTCAAGGTCAAAGGTAAAAAAAACAGTTTTTCGCGAATATCTCGGTTGCTATTGGTCCAGTGATGTTAACATCTGTTATGAAGTTGTAGAACTTAAAATTTGCGACCAATTCGTAAAAAAAAAAATTCCGTGCGCTCAACCGTTTTTGCGATACAGGGCCGTGAGCGCAAAGCGTTCAGTATGTGTATTTCAAAAACTATACTTCCTAGAACAAAAATAAAAACTATTTCGGAATGTACAAATTAAGTCCTTTCATATGACACCCCATTCAATATATATGTGTAACTTTAATCTTTTTTACCCCCTTGAGATCCCAATATCTTTACAACCCCTCCATCGATTACGCTCATATGCTCCTCAGCAAAATTTCCATAGCACAACCTAGTTATCTACCAAGTTTCATGCAGATTGGATTAACGGTTCGATAGTTATGCGAGAACATAAAAATTACACATACAAACATACAAAGCAAAATCGTAAGATCTTAGCTCGCTTCGCTCGCTTGGTCGATTATTAACTGATAAATAAAACAAATTATTCAAAATTCAAGGTATTCACAGATATTCACGTTTGACTTTGCGTTACAGTACCTACGCGTATGGCTGAGCGCTGCGCACTCACCCTACTCTATCGCGAAAACGGTTGAGCGCATGAAAGAATGTTTCAAACAAAATTTGTCGCAAATTGCATGCTCTACAATTTTATAATAGATGTTAACATCATTGGACCAATAGGAACCGAGATATTTGTGAAAAACTATTTTTTTTTACCTTTGACCTTGAATAACTTAAGACGCAGACACGAGATTTTATGAGACTTTTGAGACAACTTTTAGGACGTCTAAATGAAGGTATATACGAAAATTCAGCTTATTATCTCTCATTCCGAGATTAAGCCCTTTTTTATGCTAAGGTGACTGGGCTATCAGAGGAAACTTGGTTTCGTAGTTTGTATGGTCGCGTGAGCCATTTTTCTTGTGATTTGTGCGTATTTTGTGAAGTGTCAAATTGGATATTAGTTTGTTCTATTTTGGGTTGTTTTTGTAAAAGTAATTTTATGACTTTGATTAAAGTTAGGTTTCACGATTGTATTTTTAGGGTTCCGTACCTTAAAAGGTAAAAAAAGGAACCCTTATAAGATCACTTTCTTGTCCGTCTGTCTGTCTGTCTGTCTGTCTGTCTGTCTGTCCGTCTGTCCGTGTGTCACCATCGATTATCTCAGGAACGGGTAGAGCTAGCAAGTTGAAATTTATACCATATACTAAGGTCTATAGTCCCTATTGTGAGTATAAAAATCAAGGTCCTGAGTCAACACTATAAAAAGATATAGACAAATTTAGGTTTTCGTGAAAACTTGTGAGTACCAAAACTTACCTTAATTATCAACTTTTTTTATTTTTCGGAATTTTTCCTTTACTTGTGCTGTAAGACCTTGCTTGTAACCAAAATTGACAATTCTAGGTCAACCGGAAGTACCCTAGAGGTTTTGGGTCGAAAACCTAAATGGTAATTCCCGTTGACCTAGAATAACGAAATTTGGCAAAAAACAAGGTCTTATAGCACAAATAAAGGAAAAATTCCAAAAAATTAAAAAAGTTGAAAATTAAAGGGTGTTCCCATACATACATGAAAATGAAAAAATGAAAAAACATTTATTACTGTAAAATAAGAGAAGTTTACAAAGTATAGGTAAGTACTTAAATTATTAACTTAATTTACAGACAGCAAAGAACAAAAACATGAAATTATCTGTCAGCCTCCTCACTAGGCAAAGCCTGTATCGAGGAAACTTTTATATGAAAGTTCAGGAAGTTAAATTTGCTAGGTCATAAATATAATATAATGTTTTATTGCGTTTCCATAAAATATTCAGTTAAATAGATAAATAAATAAGACATTGCAATATAGGTAAATTTTTGTTTTTAAATTAATAATAATAAGTAGGTATATAAAATAAATAAATAAATAATACGTAAATAAAATAAGGGTAAATCAAGGTTATTATATTTCAATTTCCACAATATTCTCTGTCTGGTTGTAATTTAGCGTGATTAACCATTTCATTATCAAGTGTTTCGCTTCATTCAATGTTTTGCGTTTAATGTCGCAGCGTTTGACAACTTCGTTATACACGTGAATTCTCATGAATCTACCAACACGTCGCGCAAATTTTGTGTTAACGACTGGGGTTGGTACTTTGAAAACTCGACGGTTTAGTAAAGATTCATATTCAATGGAGGAGATAACAGATTTATGAATTGCAAGAGAAGTTTTAAGTACGAAGAGCCTGCGCACACTGAGTACGCCGGCATCTTTATAGAGATCTGTTGTGGGGTATCTGAAGGGTTTTCGGAGCATGACTTTCAGAACTGAGCGCTGCGCTCTTTCAGCCATAATTATAGATGTTTTAATGGCACTGCCCCAGCACGTTATGCAGTAAGCTATCAGGGACTGACACAAAGCGTAATAAACCGATTTAAGGGTATCAATACTTGCGACGTGCCTCAGATTTCGCATGACACCAATTACTTTTCTGATTCTGGCTGATAGGTACTGAATATGAGTTTTGAAAGACAGGTTTTCGTCAATTTGAACTCCAAGGTACTTTAAATCTTTTTTACGAGTAATTGGATCGCACACACAATTTGCATCAGTGCATGCACTATTGTGGATTCTAATGTTAGCATCTTCATCAGGAGCTGAGGCCTTGGTCTTATGGAAACACAGGTACTGGGTTTTTTTGGTGTTTAAAGTAAGAAGATTTTGCTCTAGCCACTGTGAAATCAGCGCCATGCCACGAGCTGCAGAGGAGTACACAGCAGGCCATGTAGGACCGTTAAAGATCACTGCAGTATCGTCCGCATAACATAGAACTTCTGCGTTTTCAAGTGTGACGTTATGGATATCATTAATGTACAGCAGAAATAGCGTGGGTCCCAAGATGCTACCCTGAGGAACACCAAAATTGATTTGCTGCAAGCTACTGGTAGACTGACCAATTCTCACACACTGTCTCCGTTCCGTCAAATAACTTCTGAACCAGTCTAATGCAACTCCTCGGATTCCCAGGCATTCAAGTTTTTGGAGAAGTATAGGAATGGAGACAGTGTCAAACGCCTTGGCCAAGTCTAAAAATATGCCAACACAGCATCTTCCAGCATCTAGGTGTACGGCCACTGCACTCGTTAAAACGGATACTGCGTCTTCAGTGCTTTTTCCCCTGCGGAACCCAAATTGTTTTGATGATAGTAATTTATGCGACTCTAGAAAGCTAACAAGACGCCCGTTAACCAGTTTTTCTAGAAGTTTTGAGAAGGTTCCTAAAAGTGAGATAGGTCTGTAATTATCTACAGAATTTCTTGAGCCATTCTTATGAATTGGAGAAACAGACGCAATTTTCCATTCGTTTGGAAATGTACCATCGGAAAGACTTAAGTTTAGGATATATGTGAGTGGTACTATAATATCATCTTTTAGGTATTTAATAAGGGTGTTGCCAAATCCATCCATTCCTGGAGCCTTGTCATTTTGTAAATTCATGATCATTTTTTCAACTTCTTCATAGCTAGTAGGTGTCAAGAAGATAGAGTCTACCGGGGAATGTTCAATTGTAACTGCTTTGGCAAGATCCGTTTCATTTTTATTTATTCTGGTAAGAATTTCGCCAGCTAGTTTTTGACCAACAGAAGAAAAATGATTGTTAACATAGTTAATGGACTGCTGTGTATTCCGACAACCCTGCAATGCCAATAACTCAGTGGGTTCTTTTTTGTGGTTTGATAGGCTGCAGATGTTCTTAATAGTTCGCCAAAGTTTCTTTGGATTATCTTTGCTTGCCTTTAATTCTCGCTCTTCATAGTCTGATTTAAGTTTACGTAGTAGGGTCAGAAAGAAGTTGTGGTAACGTGAATAGGTTACTTTAAATATTAAATTATTTGGATTTTTTCTTGCTTGTAAATGTAAGCGATCTCGGTTCCTCATACATTTCATTAGACCAGGAGTTATCCATGGCTTTAAATTAAATTTGGATCTACTTATTTTTACCTTATTTGTATGTTTACTGACAGTTTTCGATAATATTTCCATAAAGACTTCAGTAGCTCTGTTCACGTCAGTAAGGTCGGTGACAGTAGACCAGTCGATACTTGACAACTCATTTTTAATAGCAATATTGTCTCTCTTTAATACGAAACGATCGGGGCGAACTGGTCTTGGTTTTGAGAGGTTCAGACCTATAGTTGACGCCTATTAAAAGTCCTCCGAGTTGTATGGGCGCTCATACAATTAAGCGGACTAGCTTAATTGGCACCATGGCTAGGTACGGAACCCTCGGCGTACGAGTTCGACTCGCACTTGACCGGTTTTTATTTTATCTTTAAATCACTCCTGTTTCTAAGAATACACTACTTACAGAAATACGTATTATTAGGTAAATGTTAAATCTAGGCATTGTATTTTGTGTGCTTAGGAGACGTCCATTAATTACGTAAGATGATTTTGGCGATTTTTCGACCCCCTCCTCCCCCCTTGGTGAGATGTCGTGAGATTTGGCTCGACTCCCTCCCCCACCCCCTAATCTCACGTGTGATTGATAATTAAACAATAAAATTCGTAAATAGGTACCTACTAAAATTCGTAAATGAATAACTATTCATTCTAATTCAGTCCACGGGAACTCCTGTGTGATGAGTGATTACAGGAACCAACATGTCCATGTGATTTTAAGTAAAATCATCGGCATTTCACGTTTCATGTGGAAAAAAAATTACGTGATATTTACCGAGACCCCCACGTGAGATTTGGCTCGACCCCCCCCCCCCCCCCCTAAAAGCCTCATGTAATTAATGGACGCCCCCTTAGTGGCAAATAAATGATGTGTCTATGTCTAATGTATAACTTACTTGAAATACTTCAAGCTCTGCTGCAACCGTTGTTGTCGTTTGGCAGACAGCAGCTTCATCTCTTCATACAACGTCCTCAGCTCTTCCAGACGCTTCTTAAGCTGCTCATCGTCCATCGTCGCTCTCTCCTAACAAATTACAATATTATGTAGTTTAAAAACTAAGGGCGGATTTCACCGTTCGCTGCCAAACCCTAGGTGAAATCCACCCTTAGTTTTAAGGGTCTTACTTATGAAAGATGTTTAAAGTTGAACACTGGTTACCTCTCTGTCTTTATTTGTGGACAGTGACGAATACAGACAAGACGTTGTTTAACCAGTGTTCAACTTTAAACATCTTTCATAAGTAAGGGGGAAAATCTACATAATTGTGACGTCATGCCATATTTTAACTCAATCGGACGTACCAAACGGACCGTGACAGTGACAAATCAATACTAATTATATGAAGCGTAAGAGATTTTTTTTTTGTTTAAACGCGCTAATCTCAGGAACTATCAGTCGGATTTGAAAAAATCTTTCTGAATTTGATAGCTAAACTCTGGAGGAAGGTTATAGGCTACT
Organism: Camptogramma bilineatum; assembly: GCA_958496255.1. NCBI lineage: Eukaryota > Metazoa > Arthropoda > Insecta > Lepidoptera > Geometridae > Camptogramma > Camptogramma bilineatum. Next base: position 1,540,272 of record OY292478.1, read on the forward strand.
TTTCATCATCATATACCATCACTACGGGAGCAACGCCGCGAGGGCGCTGCTAGTAATAAATAAATATTGGTGGACATTTCACACAGCGCCATCTAACCCCAAACTAAGCAAAGCTTGTACTATGGGAACCAGATAACTGATAGAATACCTACTTGATATATTTTTCTTTTTGTAAGTACATACATAGAATCCGTACCCATATTATAAATGTGAAAGTGTGTTTATTCGTTTATTTGTCCTGCTTTCACGTCAAAACAGAGCGACGGATTGACGTGATTTTTTTTCTGGAGATAGTTGGAGGGCTGTAGAGTAACAAGCCGCGGGCATTAGCTAGTAATTTTATAAAAAGGACTCCACAAGAAACTAATAGGTGATCCCTGGTATAGATGTATGTATAATATCACAGTGAACTCACAGCCAGCTGGTTCAGTCTCTTGTCCTGAGCCGAGACGTCTCTCTGTAGAGCCTCGAGCCGCCTAGTTTGGTAAAATCCAGCCTTAGTAGTATAAAAGTCACAGTGAACTCACAGCCAGCTGGTTCAGTCTCTTGTCCTGAGCCGAGACGTCTCTCTGTAGAGCCTCGAGCCGCCTAGTTTGGTAAAATCCAGCCTTAGTAGTATAAAAGTCACAGTGAACTCACAGCCAGCTGGTTCAGTCTCTTGTCCTGAGCCGAGACGTCTCTCTGTAGAGCCTCGAGCCGCCTAGTTTGGTAAAATCCAGCCTTAGTAGTATAAAAGTCACAGTGAACTCACAGCCAGCTGGTTCAGTCTCTTGTCCTGAGCCGAGACGTCCCTCTGTAGAGCCTCGAGCCGCCTAGTTTGGTAAAATCCAGCCTTAGTAGTATAAAAGTCACAGTGAACTCACAGCCAGCTGGTTCAGTCTCTTGTCCTGAGCCGAGACGTCCCTCTGTAGAGCCTCGAGCCGCCTCGCGAGCGCCAACGCCGACTCCTCGTCGCGGCCCACGTCGGACGACACCAGCTGTGCTCTGCGTTCTAGCAGCCACGCTTCTAGCTCTGATATCTCTGATATTAGCTGGAATACACATTAACTTTAGTAAGTACTAAAATAACAATTAAACAGGAGGCTTTTTGGCGGGAATTTGAGAAGTCAAGTTTCATTTTTGTTTTATTTTCCAAAACTTGTGTTTCTTCGAATGTTAATGTGTAATAATGGTGGATTATTAACCGTTAAGTGTTCGTGAACGTGCATAAGTGTGGGGAAGTGAAACAAATTTGGATAACATTGCTTTTCAAGTTCTCCCAAAAAGTCCGTGTTGATGTTTCAGTAAAGCCCCACATCTTTACTGAGGCACAAGGGGAGGGGTGGGATATTATATTTATGTATTGTAATATGTATTTATATATCTTATTTATCTATAAACTTGAAGTTTATTTAATTACTTGACACTGGCTGAATGCACAACCGTGCGAAGCCAAAATAAAGAAAAAAAAAAAAAAAACAATTAAACAACTTCCTGTCTCTATTTGTCACTATAGTCGTATTGCTCATTATACGGACTAAAAATATATGAAAAATGACATTTGTTCCTTCAATTTTAGTCCGATTTTAGTCCGTATAATGAGCAATACGACTATATCTAATAAATAGAGACAGGATGTTGTTTATTCAGTGTTCAAAGTTAAGAGGCTTTTGTAAGTAAGGCCCTAAATAAATGTAAATAAATGTTTTAATGTAATTTGCTTGTATTTTGATGTTTGCGGCATGCTTCGATTCTAAATATGATTACTGAAAAACGGGATTCCTTTTTTTATAAGCATTGCATAAAAGTGCTTAAGTATAAAATAGTAAATTACTTTTTTAATTTTTAACCGACTTCAAAAAAAGCATGAGATTCTCAACTCATCGGAATCTTTTTTTATATGTATGTTCACTGATTACTGGCAGACATTCGGACCGATTTCGATAATTCTTGTTTGAAAGGGTATACTTTCCGATTGGTGCCACAAAAATTTGATGATCTGTCGAGGATCTTCGGAGTTATGAACAGATGCACCTCGAGAGTGCAGAAAATTGATCAGCTTGAAGGCTTGAAGTCAGTTTTTTAAATTTTTTATTTAGTTATACATACATACATAAAATCACGCCTCTTTCCCACAGGGGTAGGCAGAGACCACGGATTTTCACTTGCTACGATGACACACCTCTTTCGCCTCATTCACTCTCATCACATTCTTCATACAAGCTCGCCGGTTTAGGGTACTTTTGAAAAATAATTAATTTTTCATTTAGGGCTGATTTTTCAATACCTAGATAACTTTTATCTGAGGAAATAAATTTGCGATATCATAACTACAAAGAAAAATTTATTCCTCAAAAAAGCAATATTTATTCCTCAGATAAAAGTTATTTATCGATTGAAAAATCAGCCCTTATTTTACCTGTAGTAGTTCGCATCGGTTCTGTATAGCTTTAGTCCTCGCGTCAGCGGCGTCTGTCAGCGCTTTGTGCGCTGCGGCCAGGTCCCGCGCGCGCGCTTCAAAAGCTGCAGCGGCAAAGTGACCGCGGCGGGACAACTGACTCGCGCGCGTGCAAACCGCTTTTATAGTTGGCTCTCTAAACAACATCAATTTTTTTTATATTTATTTATTTATTTTTAAAATTATTATTATCGGGACTTAATCGCGTCTAATAGTCGCAACCCTAATAGTGATTTGTGTTGACTGAATGAGGGTAGTTCTAACCTCATCAGTCAAAAGTGCGAGCGAACAACGGCCGCCAGTCTACTCGTGACCACGGCGACTGTAATGTCGCCGAAACGTCGAGGTAAATAAAACAATTTCATTACGCGATTAAGTCCCGATAATAATAATTTTAAAAATGTGTTCAAGTCGCGAAAGTTTAAAATATTTATTTACTAGCTTCCGCCCGCGGCTTCGCTCGCGTAGTACCCGGATAAAAAGTAGCCTATGTCCTATTCCCGGTCATCATCTATCTATATTTTTAATTTCAGCCAAATCGGTTCAGTGGTTGTCGAGTTATAGAGGAACAAACATACATCCAAACATTCGCATTTATAATATTAGTGTGATTTCTCTCACAAACAATATAAATAGTAAAATAAATATACAGAATAATTAATAATAAAAACGTTGTAGGTAGCAATAATTGATAAGTAATTTATTTTATTTATTTTTGCATATTGCACCAACAACGTGAACACCGAGACATTATAATAGAGTTAAGTGCACATAAAAATAGCTAAGTTGCACCTCAATTATACAATTATATCAAACTTGATTGAATTATAGGTACAAATCAATACAAGACAGTACAGAGAGTACAAATTGCAATAGTTAAACAGCGCTTCAAGCGCTGCAGCGGCAAAGTGACCGCGGCGGGACAGCTGACTCGCGCGCGTACAAACCGCCTTTATAGTTGGCTCTCTAAATAACAACAATTTTTTTATTTATTTACTTATTTCTCTCACAAACAATATAAATAGTAAAATAAATATACAGAATAATTAATATTAAAAAAGTTGTAGGTAGCAATAATTGTTAAGTTAACCTACCTAGTTCCTAATGGATAACTGTTCTATAAAGAGTGTATTTAACTTTTCTATATTTAATTAGCTTCTGACCCATAAGTAATATAATAACAATAACATAAGCTTAAGTAATAACCAGTGATCGGAATGAGGCGGGCTAAAATACCTAAAGTTCGAAAAATAACAGAGACAATTGGAGACGCCTTAGGACTAAATATTTTTCGACCCAATTATTTCCGTTTCCGGGACATTAATAAAGAACATCTAACATTAAGGTGAATCAATTTTTTACGTGAGTTAATAACAAAAACTAAAATGTAAATTATAAGGATAAAAAACTTTTTTCCGTCGGTCAAATAGAAAAATTATTTGAATTAGTTCACAATATTATGAACATTAATTTTAAATGTACTTACTCACTGTGAAAATTGTGCCAACTTTCAATAAAATTCTTACTTACTACAAGAATAAAATTCTTATAGTAAGGAAGTCTCCCCTTTTTTGCCTCTGTTCTTTGAACTTTAGGTAATTAAGCCCGCCTAATTCCGATCACTGGTAATAACATATACCTAGGTACCTATCGATTACCATTGTTCGTTGTAGATTATACTAGCAATAGTACAAACCTCAGTGGTTTTTAATTGCTTAGATTATTATTAAGTATACTTTTATAAAACTGTAAATCGTTAATAAAAAATAAAAAAAAAAGTAATTTATTTTATTTATTTTTGCATATTGCACCAACAACGTGAACACCGAGACAAAATAATAGAGTTAAGTGCACATAAAAATAGCTAAGTTGCACCTCAATTATACAATTATATCAAACTTGATTGAATTATAGGTACAAATCAATACAAGACAGTACAGAGAGTACAAATTGCAATAGTTAAACAGCGCTTCAAGCGCTGCAGCGGCAAAGTGACCGCGACGGGACAGCTGACTCGCGCGCGTGCAAACCGCTTTTATCGTTGGCTCTCTACACCGTTTATTTTTGGTCAGTTTAAAGCCGGCGCCTACGTAATCTATATCGATAACCTTACTCAAAAATAATAATAAAAATGAGATCTATTTTTTTGCAATTAATAATATCACGAAACATAGGCAGGATAAATCACGGAGATACGTGCTCTGTGCTCAGCTGTTGCTACGGCATAGAGTCTATGCTACGTCGTAGTCATACATACATACCAAGGTCATTAGCTCTGCGCGCCTACGGCACCTTACCAAGTGTTTTCCTCACTTTTGTTAATCTTTTCAACTATTTAGTTTCGCATGAAATACTTATCAAATTCAAAAACTAAACCAACGACACGAATACGATTAAGCAATACAAGCAGTGGTTGCTGGCTTTAAACTGACCTAGAATTAACGGTGTATATAACATCAATCAATACTTCAATACTAATTTAATAAAGCATAAGAATTTGTTTGTTTGAACGCGCTAATCTCAGGAACTACCAGTCAGATTTGAAAAATTATTCCTGCATGTGATAACTAAACTCTTGAGGAAGGTTATAGGCTACTTTTCATCATCATCATTACCATATACTATCACTACGGGGGCAACGCCGCGAGGGCGCTGCTAGTAATTGATATAGTACATTACTGCCGAGGCCCACAAGTGCAGTATTGCCGGACGATCGTGAGTATATTTCTCTCTATTATTTATTGCTGACATGTATTTTGTGTGATATTGGTTATAATTTAAATTATTATTTATTTTATGTGAGTGTGACATTGTTTATTTGAAATTTTATGTGAATTGTTTGTTTTTTATGCACCTATGTAGTTTGCATGCAAAATATTTTAATTTTTAATTATAGTATTAAGTTATATTTCGATAATTTCAAACACGTTTTGTAAAAGAAATGTTTCTGAATAAATGAACTGAACTGAACTGAACTGAACTATGTGGGCCGAGGCGCAGCCGAGAAAGAAATTGCGATCAGAAATTGCAGGACACTTTCTGACCCACTACTGCAAGAACGATTTATCCCAAAGGATGTGTAAGGTATGGTCGTATTTCGTAGCATGTTTACTTAGTTACCAATGTTCAAAATTAAAATCGTTATAATTAATAAAGTAAAGTAAAAAGTAAAAATTCTTTTATTGACATAAGACAAAGGTACAGTATTAATTTTGAATCCATAGGCTCCCGAACTAGTTATAAACTGTATTTCAGGAGCCAGTGGCTTCTCCCAATGAAATGTGCATGGTGAATTATGTCTAGAATACAGACTAAGCGAAAACAAAACGATAATAAGAAGAGAAAAAAATCAATAAATTAAACAAATATATAGGTATTAATATACATAGATATATATATAATATTATTATATTAAGTAGGTATATTCAAGTTATCATTTTTAATACCTGGCAATAAGTTCAGCCTCCAAAGCACGATGCTTCTTGAGAAGCGCCTGTGCTTCGGGAAGCGTGGCGCCCGTGTCTTCCGTCCTTATCGATGCTTCGCGTTCCAACAACCTGCGCATACAGTTATCATGAACCAAGGAATTTGAATAATTACGGAAGCACTCGACTTGTAAAGAATTTTTGAAAATCCGAAGGTCACAGGTTCGAACCAAAAATCCATTAGGTCACCGCGCGTGCTTAATGGATTTTTCGTATCAAAAAAGAACCATGGGCATCATTGCTTGAACACTGGACCCGCTTCGTCCAACAGCGATGAAATATATGTCATATGAAAGCTCTTGGAGTGTACTTTATTTCATTCTATTACAGCTAAGTTCAAATCGAGCGCGAAAATGGTGTTTTGGTGCAAAAACGGCGCGATAATGGTGGTTTCTATATGTGCTTTAACACGAGCACGAGTCGTTAAGCCATGACGCCTTTGGGCGGCCTAAAAACTCAGTTACCACAGTTGGCCACTTGCTCTAACCGGTGAAGGAAAACATCGTAAGAAAACCAGTCAGCTTTCTATTAGCGTCGATGGGCTCGCAACCTGTCACGTATGGAATGTTAACTTCTGCAAAATATGGGCATGTACCAAATACGTATTTGGACATACCTCTAACTACCCCCACATCTTCAAAGGATCTTAAAGCTCCTAAAAAAGATCTGAGAGAATGTGTACCGCGCCTTAGGGATATAGTCGTGATCATATATTTTTTTTTTATATTGTTCCTTGACAATGTAAATCATCTCGTAAAGATGTAAAGGTCTAAGGCGCGGGACATACAGAAAAGACGTAAGACGAGGACGCGTCGCAGACATAATGTCTCTTCCGCGTCCCTTTCATAGAAAATGTATAAGCGTCGCGCCGCAAAACATACAGAAGAGACGGGGCGCCGTCACATTTTGTATGAAAGAGACGCGGAAGAGACAAATGTCTGCGCCCCGTCTCTTCTATCTGGCCTGCGCCTAAGTGTTTACCATTTGAACTCTTCATCTGCATCCCTGTCCCATCGATGCAGTAAGGCGGCATCCTCCAAATTGTCTCTTCGTATCTGCATCGGCTCCTGCAGTTGCCGGTATCTGAAAACACATTCATTAGTTTTTCACTTTCAAAACATTCGTGAGTTGTACTAGACATTATTTAGCTTTATTACGTTGTAGCTACAGGTTAAGCTGCCCTTACTGCCCCATCTCAAAAATTCACCCTGTATACTCCATGTCATCGACATTCTTCACCAAAACTGGTCATTTTGAATTCCGCAGCATACCTGTTGGTCTGCAAATGCTGCCTCGCCAAGATCTCCTCTCGCATAAAATGTCCGTCGGCGAGCTGGCGCGCCGTGTCGGCGAGAGAGGCGCAAAGTTCAGACTTTTGTGCCACCTGTTGCTCCAAGCGCGTGTGACGCTTCAAAAGGGCCGTCACTGACGCTAGGTCCTTGCCTGTACATACACAATAGGTTTTAAGATAAATATCTGGGCGAGCTCTGCTCGGGTGCAAATAGAGACATTTAAAAAAAAAGAAAAAGAAAAACGAACAAACAATTTCCACTGGCTGAGATTTGAACTTGCGGCCTTCGGCTGAAAGCCGGACACCCCACCACTCAGCCACTTAAGTCTTAACAATTTACGTGAAATTACGAACCACATTGCACTGGTAACTTTTTACGTGAAAATGCCGAGAAAGCGAATTTTCCCAGATATGAGATCTAGCTAGATCGATTTTTCGCCCCCGTAAACCGCTGTAAATCCGTTGCGTAGTTTTGAAGATCTAAGCATACATAGGGACAGACAGCGGGAAGCGACTTTGTTTTATACTATGTAGTGATAGTGGTATATACTATATACCACTATCACTACATAGTATATCACTATACTATATAGTGATAGTAATAGTAATAGTGAGTGATAGTGATAGTAATAGTGATCGATCCGAAGGTCGTGGGTTCGAATCCTGGCCGTGCATCAATGGATTTTTCGTTTCGAAAAATTTATATGCGCATTAACACGAGCTCTAAACTGTGAAGGAAAATATCGTGAGGAAACCCGCGGCTTAGTCAGCCTCACACGTATTGACCGTGTCTTTCCTGTGGATATGGCTGGTTAAGCTGAGAGGATGGTGTAGGTGCTACAAGCCTACTACATCTCAACATTGTCCCAGGCACTACAGTGTCCCGTTAAGTGTAGGCAAAAGATTGCCTCCTGATACTGTATAAATCATCTAGTAAAGATATAAAGGCCTAAGTTTTATGACAGTGATGTAATGATGTGAATTGAAGTAAAGTTCTTACCATGGTCTTCGCTGAGAAGCTGTGTTTCCACCTCGTCCAGCCAGGCCGTGAAGTCATCCAGGCCGCGTAGGTACACCCTGGCTTGGTAGGCCTCGTCTAGCCTCTCGCGACGCAGCTTGGCCGCGGCCTACGTTACAAATTAAATAAAAATTAAAATGATCAAGGCTGTATTAGCACACCCCGGACACTCGACGAAATCTCTATGCATGCAGCGGCGTCTAATGGTGGGCATATACGCTACGATAAATCGTTACGATCAGACTGTACCGTTCGAACGGTACAGTTTCTGTTTCTGAAAATTATACTGAAAACTGTACAGTTTTATAACATACATGTATAGTCGTATTGCTCATTATACGGACTAAAAGTGAAGGAAAAAATGTCATTTTTCCTTCAATTTTGACATAAAACGTATCAAAACTAATCAAAATTGAAGGAAAAATGACATTTTTTCCTTCAATTTTAGTCCGTATAATGAGCAATACGACTATAGCGATTTATCGGTACCGTTCGAACGGTACTGTCTGATCGGAACAGTCTGATCGTAACGATTTATCGTAGCGTATATGCCCACCATAACTACCTATATTTACACTACACAATGTCAATTTAATACACAGTAAGGTTGTCACCGTATGAATAATGTACACTGTGGTCTCGGTCTCGTCTATGCGTTTGCGCGTGTGTTCCGTGCTCAAAGTCAGCTCCTCGACAGCTCAAATTCAGTGTCTATTCTATACGTAGTTATAAGGCACGACAGATATTTTTCTCAGATATTATTAGGCATTCTAGATGTTTGAAGATGTCTAAGGGTAGTCAGAGGTATGTCCAAATACATATTTGGAACATAAACTTTTTGCAGAGAAGTTAGCAAAAATTTAAATATTTTACAGTACTTCCAGATAAAGAATGGACATCGGCTAATGTCGTGTTTTCCGAATATGTCCGACAGCAGTGTATGATTCCACAAAACAGAATGCTACAGAAGTGCACGTCGTTAGCAGCGCAGCTCACACAGCGTACAACTAATTTGTTTTTCTTAAAAATGACATTGATATTTAGTTGTTTGCGATAAAGTTCAAATTATGAGTAATTTTCATTTCCAAATGACTTTTCGTCAATCGAAAAAATTTAAATTAATCAGAAATTTAAAATTGAAACACCCTTTAAACTATTGCTATCCTTTTTTGTTTAGTTATTGACAAATAGTGACAGGGCGAATTGAGCAATGTTTAACCAGTGTTCAAGTTTATAAGTAAGGTCCTATAGGTTACCTGCAGTTCCCTCCATTGGTTCTCGAGATCCTCGACAGCGGTCGCAATTTCTTGAGATGCATAATGATTCGATTCTGTAACAACAAACAAAATATGAAGCGCTCGTGGCGTAGCTTGCTTAGATATTGAATTCGACCAAAAGTCATCTTACTCCAGAGTAACTAGCCGACATAACTCGAAATACAATTGTTTAGAAAGCGCAACCGAACATTATTAGGTGCATTCAAATTATCCTGGTTATAAGGTGTCAACTTGACAATGTCAAAATATTCAAACAAACAGTAGTACACTCTCGAGTAAAAACTTAATCTAGTTTGGTCGAATCCAGCCTTAGACATTTAATTCTTGATAGATCGTTGAATTTATGCGTTTGTTTGTTTGTTTGAACGCGCTAATCTCAGGAACTACCAGTCGGATTTGAAATTCTTTCTGCATGTGATAGCTAAACTCTTGAGGAAGGTTATAGGCTACTTTTCATCATCATCATCACCATATACCATCACTACGGGTATGTACACTACACTTAGTGGCAAATAAATGATGTGTCTATGTCTATGTCTAAACCATAGATGTATATAGTACTAGATTCACTGAGAGCGTGCCGCCGAAAGGGACACAAATTAAGTGGATCCATTGTTTCGTAGTACACATAAGGTCCATATTAGTACAGAATTTTAGAACATAAATGTTCTCTTCCTACAAAGAGCCGGCACACAGGATCAAAATATATTAAGCTCCGTCTCATTTTTTTACAAGAATTTTGTATAGATCCTTCTTGGTTTTTGTGTGAGTGAGAAGGGACGATCAAAGTCTATAGTTTTCTTTGTCTTTTGTCTAAACCAGTGATTTCCAAAGTGGTCCAGGTGAACCCCCAGGGGTCCACGGGAGACTTGAAAGGGGTCCACGTTGGCGAGAAATTTTGGGAATATGGTAGAAATGGAGCAGCAGGGGGTCCATCGAAACCAGTAAAATTTTGAAAGGGGTCCATGAGAAAAAAAAGTTTGGGAACCACTGGGTTAAACTAAACATACCAATAAGTGCTTCTCCTGTGTTGGCGACGTCGTCTATCCTTCCCTTGTTGGCCACCAGCTCCGACTCGAACGCTGCGTGCTTCTGAATCTTACTCTGGAGGTTGGACAGATCCCTGTAATAATACAACTATATGACTTGATCGGACAAGATTTTACTAAAAAAGAAAGAAAGAAAGAAAGAATATAGTTTATTGGCAACACAACACACACAGAAGACAGAGGACAGAGCATAAAAACAAACATTACATATCACATTACTACATCCTTTTCTATTAAACGAGCAATATTTGTTTGTTTGTTTATTTGTAATCACGTTCTCGAAAACTGCTCTAACTTCGATTTCGATTTCGACAAAATTTGCGGTACGGGCGTTTACGGGGGCGAAAAATTGATCTAGCTAGGTCTCATATCTGGTAAAATTAGTTTTTTCGGCATTTTCACGCAAAAAGATTTACCAGTGCAATGTGCTTCTTTGTTGAGACTAAAGTGGCTGAGTGGTTGGGTGTCCGCCTTCTAGCCGAAGGCTGAGAGTCCGAATCTCAGCGAATGAAAGATTATTTTTTTGTTCTTTTTTCCTTTTCTTTTTTTTCTATTTATTAGATAGTATTTAGTATAGTATTTAGAGAGTGCATGCTACTGAGATGCGGATGTTGAGATGGATGTGTGGAGTGACACGTTTGGATAAAGTAAGGAATGAGTATGTAAGAGGAAGTTTGAAAGTGGCGCCTGTTATTGAAAAAGTGAGGAGTGCTAGGTTAGCTTGGTATGGACATGTTATGAGGAGGGATGAAAACCATCACCAAGAGAGTGATGAGTATGAATGACTGGGTACGCAAGTAGAGGAAGGCCAAAGAAGAAGTGGTTGGATTGTGTGAAAGAGGATATGAATGTGAGAGGAGTGGATTCAGAGTTGACGAATGATAGAGGTGAGTGGAAGAGGAAAACATGTTGTGCCGACCTCACTTAGCGTGGGATAAGGGCAGGGGAATGATGATTAGATAGTATTTACCTGTAGTTCTGATCGTTGGCGACCTGCATCTTGAGAGCTATCCACTCCCTCTCGTGGTAGAGATCGCGTAGAAACTGGTGCAGTTGTCGCGACTGATGCAACATCAGACCACGGTGGGTACAAGACTCCTGACAGATATAAATAGAACATAAGCCCAGGGGCCCCAGCCATATTACACGATCTATCTGCGCTGTACAGTCTCTCACAAAACAGGTTTTTATAATAGCTACCTACAACGTTTTTAATATTAATTATTCTGTATATTTATTTTACTATTTGTATTGTTTGTGAGAGAAATAAATAAATGATTTGATTTTTGATTTGATTTGATTTGATTTGTAGAACGATCTATCGTCGCTGTAGAATAGAACACTTCAAAATGTATAGGAATTGACGTTCTGACCACGTGACTCATCTACTTGAAACGTCAAATCCTATACATTTTGAAGTGTTTCTATTCTACAGCGACGATAGATAGTGTAATATGGCTAGGGGGGTAGTTTACACGCGGCCAGTCTTACTGGCAGCCAACGCTGGCTTGGTATTTGCCTTGTGTAAACAGTTTTTCAAGCGGAGGCGGTCACTGGCTTAAAAAATAGGCGCTCTATTCTCGCCAGCGCTGGCCTGGTGTAAACTATACTTAAGAGGCCTGCGACAGGCGAATTTCTATAAAAACGTAATACCGAAATCATTTAAAATTTAAGCATATTTTTATCAGTTTGTTGAAAAACTTACCTAAAAAGAAATGTAAGCAAATTGACTTGAAATCTTTGTAGGTAGGTACACCAAAAATGGCACTTTTTCTTTTCATTTGTTCTATAGTAAGTTTTTTGGAACAAAAGTGTAACAGAAACCTAGATAAATACTGTCTTTATCCAAAAAATAACATAAAGTGATAAAAATATGCTCATAAATTATTTTGGTATTACGTTCCTAGGTAAGTAGGTATGTTCGGCGGTCCCTTAAGTCACTGCACATTTTAAACTTTCGCTATTCTGTAGACATAATTTAAACGCGTAATAATCTTAATTTATTATTTCCCAACGATAACACACTAATATTATAAATGCGAAAGTTTGGATGTATGTTTTTCCCGACAACAACTGAACTGATTTGGCTGAAATTTGAAACATAGATAGATAATGACCGGCATCTTGAGCGCTATCCACTCCCTCTCGTGGTAGAGATCGCGTAGGAACTGGTGCAGCTGTCGCGACTGATGCAACATCAGACCGCGGTGGGTACACGACTCCTAACACGATTACGATAGAACATTAAGTTATTAGAAATGAAAAATCTTATCAAAGTTTTCAATTCCGACGGGCCTTAGCCGGCCCGTTGCAGAGGAACCACCTACTCTGCCTTTGGGGAACGATTCCACCATGTTCCCTAAACTATAGACTACACATACCTTCAGTTTATCTCGTCTCGCGAGGATGGCCTGCATACGACTCCGTATATACTCAGTGTTGTAGTGTCCGTCTTGTTGTATAGACTGCGCGAACTTCTCCAACTCCTGGACCCTTCCCAGCTGCCCGTCCAGAAGCTTCGAGAACTCGGCGTGTTTTCGGATGAGGGCTTCCACGGCTGGAAAATCACACTAATATTGTAAGGCTGATTTTAGTCTCACGCTCACCGTCAGCGCTGATAGGCGAGTGGTCTTTGTTACAAATAAATAAGGATACTGATTGTTCAGCTCTGACGAGAGCAATGCGTAGCCATTTCTGCTAAACAATCAGTATCCTTACTTCATTGTAATAAAGATCACTCGCCTATAAGCGCTGACGGTGAGCGTGAGACTAGAATCAGCCTAGATGCGAAAGTTTGGATGGATGGATGGATGTATGTTTGTTCCTCTATAACTCGACAACCACTGAACCGTTTTGGCTGAAATTTAAAATTTAGATAGATGACCGGGAATAGGTCATACGCTAATTTTTATCCGAGTACCGCGCGACAGACGCCGCGGGCGGAAGCTAGTAATGTCATAATAATTTTGTCATTTTTTTAAAAACTTTTGTAATAATAGCATTCAGAGGATTTTATATTGTACTAGCTGACCCGGCAAACGTCGTATTGCTTCAAGCATACCTAAATGGAGAGAAGCATGTATAAAAAGAAGCTGAGAAGCTTGGAAGGAGAGAAGCAGGGAAGCATGGAAGAGAGAAAACCCATATCCATATCACCAAAAAGTTCCATGAAGGTCCTGACTCCATCATCATATCAGCATTGTGTTTCACTCATTAAACTCTTTCATTTGATACCCATATCACTAAAAAGTTCTATGGAACAGGTCCTGACTCCATCATCAGATCAGCTTGCTGTATAAATGCGAAAGTTCGGATGGATGGATGTATGTTTGTTCCTCTATAACTCGCAACCACTGAACCGATTTGGCTGAAATTTCATATTTGGGATTTGTTTTCTCGGCATTTTCACGCAAAAAGATTTGTCAGTGCAATTTGTTGAGACCCGAGTGAATAAGTGGTTAGGCGACCTTCACGCCGAAGGCTGCGAGTTCGAATCTCAGCCGACGAAAGTTTATTTTTCTGTAAGTTTTTTTTTTTGTTCTTTTTTCTTTTCCTTTTTTCCTCTATTTGCACCCAAGCAGAGCTCGGTCGGTTTATTCGCATATATGTAGTTATATATATATATATATGCACCTATGTAGTTTTAAGCATGCAAAATATTTTAATTTTTAATTATAGTATTAAGTTATATTTCGATAGCTTCAAACACGTTTTGTAATAGAAATGTTTCTGAATAAATGAACTGAACTGAACTTTGTCCTGCTTTCACGTCAAAACGGAGCGACGGATTGAGGTGATTTTTTGTGTGGAGATAGTTGGAGGGCTGGAGAGTAACATAGGCTACTTTTTATCCGGGTACCACGCGAGCGAAGCCTCGGTCGCCCAGATATTTATTATAAATGAATGTTACCATCCAAGTTCTCTCCTAGGTCGTCGTTGTTTAGGAAGGCCTCCTTGGACGCGAGCCAGTCCTCCGTCTGCCGTGCTTGCTCCTTCAAAAGCTGCAACTGATGCGCCTGAAAGAAAATATTAGGTTATTCATACAGGTAAAACTTCTGAAACTATCATGGTTGTAAACATTGTAAACACTATAAACGGGATATTTTTGTTGAGGTATTAATCCTCTTTTTTTTCTTTTGACGACTTTGACGAGACTCACATTGTTCGACTGGCTCCACACTGGAGCTTGACTATTTAGATTTTAAGCGGATGGATCACCGAAAAGAAAGCTAGGCCCCATACCGTGTTTGTTGCCCTGATTCTTCACGGTGTTGGTCGCGAAAGAACAGGAGTAGAATCACCTAGCTCTTAAGACGATTCAAAGTGGTCATAACGGTCCTACTGAATAAATGATATTTGATTTTGATTCATATCATTTATTTATTTCTCTCACAAACATTAAATATATACCCCCTTACTTATGAAAGATGTTTAAAGTTGAACACTGGTTGAACAACGTCCTGTCTCTGTTTGTAGTCCAGTCATCTTAGTCAAAAAAAGGTATCAACCTCGGAATGAGAGATAATAAGCTGAATTTTCGTATGCAGGTTCATTTAGGCGTCTTAAAAGTTGTCTCAAAAGTCTCATAAAATCTCGTGTCTGCGTCTTAAGTTATTCAAGGTCAAAGGTAAAAAAAATAGTTTTTCGCAAATATCTCGGTTTCTATTGGTCCAATGATGTTAACATCTATTATAAAGTTGTAGAACATACAATTTGCGACAAATTTTGTTTTAAACATTATTTCATGCGCTCAACCGTTTTCGCGATAGAGGAGGGTGAGTGCGCAGCGCTCAGCCATAAGCGTAGGTACTGTAACGCAAAGTCCAACGTGAATATCTGTAAATACCTTGAATTTTAAATAATTTGTTTTTTTTATCAGTTGATTATCGACCGAGCGAGCAAAGCGAGCTAAGATCTTACGGTTTTGCTTTGTATGTTTGTACGTGTAATTTTTATGTTCTCGCATAACTATCGAACCGATAATCCAAACTGCATGAAACTTGGTAAGTATCTAGGTTGTGCTATGGAGATTTGCTGAGAAGCATATGAGCGTAATCGATGGAGGGGTTGTAAAGATATTGGGATCTCAAGGGGGTAAAAAAGATAAAAGTTACACAGATATATTGAGTGGGGTGTCAAATGAAAGGACTTAATTTGTACATTCCAAAATAGTTTTTATTTTTGTTCTAGGAAGTATAGTTTTTGAAATACACATACTGAGCGCTGCGCGCTCTCCGCCCTGTATCGTAAAAACGGTTGAGCGCATGGAAAAAATTTTTGAATGAATTTGTCGCAAATTTTAAGCTCTACAACTTTATAGTAGATGTTAACATCATTGGACCAATAAAAACCGAGATATTCGCGAAAAACTATTTTTTTTACCTTTGACCTTGAATAACTTAAGACGCAGACACGAGATTTTATGAGACTTTTGAGACAACTTTTAGGACGCCTAAATGAAGCTACATACGAAAATTCAGCTTATTATCTCTCATTCCGAGGTTAATTCCTAATTTGACTGGACTATTGTTACTATCCACAAATAAAGACAGGACGTTGTTTAACCAGTGTTTCACGTTAAACATCTTTCATAAGTAAGGCCCATAGTAAAATAAATATAATACAGAATAATGAATATTAAAAAGGTTGTAGGTAGCTAATTATAAAACCTGTTTTGTGAGAGACTGGTGCCTGAAATAGGTATAGAAAAACCTGTGCTACAGGTCACCAGTGCCCTACTCCACTGATTTACATAGGTAAATACTTAAACTATTAAAAAAAATGAAAAAGGGATACTTAAAAAGGGGTAGATTATTATAGATTATTCATACAGTTGTCACAATGGATCTAGGCATTCGTGAAGTTAGGCTTTTCACTCCGCAGTAGAAAATTTTGTATGAAAAAGTGGCACTGAGCATCGAAACGGCTAACTTCACGAATGCCTAGATCCGTTGGAAGAAGTGTACAGCAGCGGGAATTGAAATGTCTTACTTTGATGGCAACAAAAAGTGGTCTCAAACTGTCAAACTTTTGCAGAAGTTAACATTTAATAAGTGGCAGGTTGGAAGCCCATCGACGTTATTAGAAAGCTAACTTGTTACCTCACGATGTTTTCCTTCACCGTTTAGAGCTCGTTAATGCGCGTATAGTTTTTTACAAACGAAAACTCCATTGATGCATGGTGTGAGTTTTATGCCTCGAAGATGCGAGAAGCTCGTTCTATGACAATTCAGTGACAACCGAATATCGACTTTCCACGTAATGACATCAATTTTTAGTTTACATTTTAATTATATTGACATCTGCTTTCGATAATCTTCTAGACGAGATACTCTCACCTTAATAACGGCGCTTTATGCTCTAATAAAACATGTATGTCTAATGTAACATCCAAACATACAACTCCAAATTGCCCAAGTTGTTACATAGACATGCGCTCGCTTCGCTCGATCAAACATCTTACCTGAGTAAGGTATTGTTTGCGTTGAAGCCACGCGTTGTCGAGCGTGCTCGATAGTTGCGCAACTTTTTGTTGCGTCTCCGGCTCCTGGACTTCGGCGCTTTTCTGAAGAGCGGAAATCGCCTTTTGTCGTCCGTCTATCTCTGCCTGCAATAAAAAAACAATGCCGTGGGTTAATCTCGCAACAACTCGAGCTCGACTCATTAGAATTACTTTGTTTTCATCGCCTCAATAGGGAACTGAAAAAGATCGAAATTGGTAATTTTGTCTCCAATGCACAATGTTTTTTATATTTTTATACGATAGGTTATATCGTTATATATCCGTATAAAAATATCCAGCACCGAAAAACTGAAAATTCAAAAGAAACTGATGTATCGAAAGAAAGAAAGAAAATACATTTATTCAAATACAATATACAACAAAGCAAAATAACAAAATGAGAACAAGTGGCTAAATTAAAAATTTTAAAAAACCGACTTCAATACAAACTGTTATTGGGTACCTAAGGCTAAGGGTGCGCTAATTAAAATGAGCCCAAACATGGATGTTCCACTGTAATTCCCTGAGAAGTTCCATTGAACAGGTCCTGACTCCATCATCAGATCAGCTAGCTGTCACCATATTATTACATTATAGTCGGAACTTAACCGACATACTGAGTTCCAAGCTTCAACTCAATCAGACTATTTACTGAGGAGTTCTGTTGAACAGCTCCTGACTCCATCCCCAGATCAGCTCGTTGTGACCATATTATTACATTCTAGTTGAAACTTGACATACGTGCCGAGTTTCAACTCAATCGGCCTATTTACTGAGGAGTTCCGTTGAACAGCTCCTGACTCCATCATCAGATCAGCTCAATGTTACCATAATATTGCATTGTCACCGATAACCTATAAAGCTTTAAAAAAATACCCTAATCGCTTCAAGTGTGCCTATAAAATTTGAAGCGTTACCTCGATTTCTCCAAGATCCCATCATCAGATCCTGACCTGATGACCAAAAGGACCAATTGGAAAGTGTACCCTTTCAAACAAAAAAAGAATTTTTGAAATCGGTCGAGGCGTCTTCGAGTAATCGGTGAACATACATAAAAAAAAGCACCAAAAAAAAAAAAAAAAAAAAGATTCCGACGAACTGAGAACCTCCTCCTTTTTTCGAAGTCGGTTAAAAATAAGACAAACACAAAAAAAAAGTACTTGTTGAATCGGTGACAACTCAGCTTATTGCCTAGATCTGGAGATCAGTATCGCAGTGTCTACTCCTTCTATCACCTTCAGTACAGTTCTCACAATGGATCTAGGCATCCGTGAAGTTAGGCTTTTCGCTGCGCAGTAGAAAATTTTGTATGAAGTTGCACTGCGCATCGAAACGGCTAACTTCACGAATGCCAAGATCCGTTGGAAGAAGTTTTTTAGGTTGCATGTTGAATTATTTTAAAATCCTTATCAAACTATTGTACACCAATCTGAGTTGGTAACATAGAGTCCACTATATATATAAAGATCTGTAATTTACACCTATGTTAAACAATAAATGAATTATAGATAGATAGATAGATATTTTATTCATCAACACAATACATTTGACTGTTGAATAGTGTCTTAAAGCCTATGTTAGGTTTGACTAGACACTAGGGTTCTCTTAACACATAATCTGGATTTTAAAAATAGGAGCAGACACACGTTCTTTCAACCTTTAAGTAGTTAGGTATATGTATAAACTAAATAAGAAGCTATGAATGAATTATGAATTATGTGTACGTACCTTCCTCTCATGATGTAACTCGAGCAGTGCTTCTGCGTCGGACACGCTGGCCGGCTCTTCCGCTTCATCCATCCGCTTAACAGTCTCCGCCACCCAATGCTCCAACTCCTATAAATTATACTCATTAATATTAAATAAATAATAAAATAAATAAAAAAGCCTTTATTCATACTGCTACACAAACTTGATAACATAAACTTAACCTATCCACGTTTTTAGCAATAGTATTACAAGTGGCTAAATTAAAACTTAAAAAAAAACCGACTTCAATGTTCGAGCTCAGCAATTTTCTGCACTTTCGAGGTGCATTTCTGTTGTGACACCACTCGGAAAGTATACCCTTTCAAAGAAATAAAAACAACGAATTGGGAACATCCTAGACATAGACATAGACATAGACACATCATTTATTTGCTACTAAACACACAAAATACACAATAGAACGTAATAATTATGATAAAAAGTTACAGAAAGGTACAAAACCTAATCAGCTACAAAATAGGTAGGTTGTTTGTATGTTACAGTAGCAAATGAACTACGACTCAGCATTGTTGCCCTCTGTTTTAGGCAGAGGGCGCTGTTATTCTGCCGCAGCCACAGCAGTCACAGGACCTTGGGAGAACAATTGAATATTATCCTCCTTTCTTCCTCCTCTTGACCACATTTTTTCACATTCACATTTTTTTTTTATTATTTGGCTTACTAAACTGGACGTTACACAAAACAAAATAAAAAGAAAAGTACAAAAAATATTAACACGGTGTACGTTCTTCTAAAAGTAGGCACGGCATGACATTTGTCTTGCATTTGTCCACATTGAAAATGAATAAATGTTTGAAGACGGTTAAAAAGTGTTGATGTGAGGTAAATTCTAAATTGTTTATTGGGCACCTTAAAAAATAAAAAAGTGTACATGATACAGAATATACATAAGTAAGTTTACATCATTTCTTAGCATAAGTAAATTACACGTACAAAGGGATCTTTTTTCTGGACACTCAATACAAAAAAATCAACTGTGAAGCCACTTCATTCAGCTTCTTTGTACGAGCCCCGAATACTTTGCTGCTATTGGTGTTCAAAAATTGTAAAGGCTAGTAGAGTGCGCCGCAAACTTAATGGCGGCTGAAGTGCGCGGCAAATTCGACTTTGCGCAGGTACAGTCAACGCAATTGCGGGGAAGTGAAGGTGGTGAGGGGCGGGGCTAGGCGGGCTATGTAGATAAAGCTTACTGTATTCTATTGCGTTGACTGTACCTGCGCAAAGTCGAATTTGCAGCGCACTTCAGCCGCCATTAAGTTTGCTGCGCACTCTAACTGCTGTCAGTTCATAGAAAAATCACCCTTAAGGTGTAAAGGTGCTGGGTTAGTCGATAGTACCTTGTGACTGTCTGTGAAGTTGTGGTGTTGTATCGCGTCGTTGAGCGCGGCGGTGCGTTCGGTCGCGAGTCGCTCGAGCCGCGCCCAGCCCGCCGCCAGCGAGCGCAGCGAACTCTCTATGTGAGCGCTGTGCTCTGGGTGTCTGTGGACAAACAATAATCATAAACAAGTTGCTTTTCGGCTTTTTGGCGGGTATTTGAGAGAATACATCCTACTATTCATAATGTATTACGGCCGCCGACGCGCCAGAAATGTAGTCATTCAACTAAAATTTTACACACTTACAACTACAACTACTACTTTACAATTCATCTATTTTATTACATTGCCCAAGATGGGGTGGTCATTTTGGATATGTTTTTACAATTACCAACTTGGCAACCGACTGCACAAAGAAAAAAATAAAATGCTGAAAGCGTGCGAATTAGAATTAGAATTATTTTATTTCCAGAACAACAGAAAGCTTACAGTGTACACCAAAACGCTAGCTGTTATAATTAAAACTTAAAAATAATCTTAGATTTTTAAAAATAATACTGCTGTCATCAAATAAGTCGATATGTTGGAACTCGTGTACGAATGCATTTACATATAGCCCAGTCAAATTAGGAATTAACCTCGGAATGAGAGATAATAAGCTGAATTTTCGTATATACCTTCATTTAGGCACCCTAAAAGTTGTCTCAAAAGTCTCATAAAATCTCGTGTCTGCGTCTTAAGTTATTCAAGGTCAAAGGTAAAAAAAATAGTTTTTCGCGAATATCTCGGTTGCTATTGGTCCAGTGATGTTAACATCTATTATGAAGTTGTAGAGCTTAAAATTTGCGACCAATTCATTGAAAAAAAAATTCCATGCGCTCAACCGTCTTTGCGATACAGGGCCGTGAGCGCAAAGCGTTCAGTATGTGTATTTCAAAAACTATACTTCCTAGAACAAAAATAAAAACTATTTCGGAATGTACAAATTAAGTCCTTTCATATGACACCCCACTCAATATATCTGTGTAACTTTTATCTTTTTCACCCCCTTTAGATCCCAATATCTTTACAACCCCTCCATCGATTACGCTCATATGTCATATATCAAATTTCCATAGCACAACCTAGTTATCTACCAAGTTTCATGCAGATTGGATTAACGGTTCGATAGTTATGCGATAACATAAAAATTACACATACAAACATACAAAGCAAAATCGTAATATCTTAGCTCGCTTTGCTCGCTTGGTCGATAATTAACTGATAAATAAAACAAATTATTCAAAATTCAAGGTATTCACAGATATTCACGTTTGACTTTGCGTTACAGTACCTACGCGTATGGCTGAGCGCTGCGCACTCACCCTCCTCTATCGCGAAAACGGTTGAGCGCATGAAAAAATGTTTTAAACAAAATTTGTCGCAAATTGTATGCTCTACAACTTTATTATAGATGTTAACATCATTGGACCAATAGCAACCGAGATATTCGCGAAAAACTATTTTTTTTACCTTTGACCTTGAATAACTTAAGACGCAGACACGAGATTTTATGAGACTTTTGAGACAACTTTTAGGACGCCCAAATGAAGCTACATACGAAAATTCAGCTTATTATCTGTCATTCCGAGGTTTAGACCATTTTTATGCTAAGCTGACTGGACTAATAGTAAGCAAAGCCAAAATGAAGAAGAAAAAACATTGCTTACTTGGTCGCTAGGAGCCGTCCCTCGGCCTGCAGGGCTCGGATCCTGTCCCGCACGGCTCCGGCCTCCGCGACGCGCGCCAGATGTCTCTTCTTGAGTTCATGCGCCGCGCTCAACTCCCGACCCTTCTCAGTTGAACTGAACAATGCTGCTTTCTTGGATATACGCTCTTCCGTGTCTTCTACGTCTCTGAGGGATAAATAAAAAATACAGTTTCAGTTTCATATATTTACCAGAACGTTATATTACATAACAGGCAAGTCAAGACATACACAAATAACTATGAATAGGTACATACAATTAAGAATAAGAATACTACTACATACTTAAGAACTTGAAAATGAACAACTCATAAACTCTTCGATGCTATAAAATGGATGACACTGAAAAAACAATTTTAATTTATTTTTAAATGCAGCTATGGGTAGCTGCACCATTTCAAAAGGCAATTTATTGTACATCGCTAGCTTCAAGAATTTTCCTTGTTTGTAAGTTTTAACCAGTCTTGGTTTTGGTATATTTAACTTTCATTTATTTCTAGTGTTGTAGTGATGTAATTGCATTTTTGTAGGGAACTCATTTTTATTTAGGTGTATTTCACGTCGGGCTACATAAAAAATTGGTTGTCTGTACACACAAACCTTATCCTAAAAGAGGTTTTTGTAATAATTTTATGAATCAAAAAATATTTTTAACTTTTAAAAGTGATCGCAAACATCTTTGATGTGTGTACGTTGATTACGTAGGATCAATTAGTCTCTAGCATTATTGGGCCTTACAACGTCTTGTCTCTATTTGTCAGATAGTGACTGTTTGCGCTCCTAATTTGAATTTGGCGGCAACTTCACTGATTGGAGACAGAAGTGTTTGCTTGGGCTAACAAGCCGGCCAAGCAGCCAATCGCAGCGTTTTGATCTCAAAACAAACGCCGCATATCGGAAACAATCAAGATGGCCGATCTCTTGCCCACAGATTAGGTAGAGACAAGGAATTTCTATACTATGTACCTGGAATGCTGACTGAGACAGAAAACAAGGTCCGCTTGAGAGATAAAACTTGGGCGGCGTGTCTCTTTCTAAAGGGTGACCATAAACTAAACATTCCTAGTCCCTAAGGGGCCTTTTCCATCATTTTCTGATTTACGTGATGTTTCAGGGCATGATTTTTGAATTAAAATACTGATACAATTTTGATCCTTCATTTTGATTCTTGAATCTTGAATCTTGATTCTTGAATCTGAAAACTGAAATTTTGAATCTTGAATCTTTGAAGTGACAGCTGTCAAACTTCAAACGGCCATATCTTCGAAACTACTCGTCCTAGACTCCCCGTTCCCAGTTCAAATGAAAGTTATGACCAAGATCTTCATTTGAAGTGACAGCTGTCAAACTTCAAATGGCCATATCTCGGGAATTACTCGTCCTAGACTCCCCGTTCTCAGTTCAAATGAAAGCTATGACCAAGATCTTCATTTGAAGTGACAGCTGTCAAACTACAAACGGCCATATCTTGGAAACTACTCGTCCTAGACTCCCCGTTCAAAGTTCAAATGAAAGCTATGACCAAGATCTTCATTTGAAGTGACAGCTGTCAAACTTCAAATGGCCATATCTCGGGAACTACTCGTCCTAGACTCCCCGTTCTCAGTTCAAATGAAAGCTATGACCAAGATCTTCATTTGAAGTGACAGCTGTCAAACTTTAAATGGCCATATCTCGGGAACTACTCATCCTAGACTCCCCGTTCTCAGTTCAAATGAAAGCTATGACCAAGATCTTCATTTGAAGTGACAGCTGTCAAACTTCAAATGGCCATATCTCGGGAACTACTCATCCTAGACTCCCCGTTCTCAGTTCAAATGAAAGCTATTGAAGAGATCTTCATTTAAAGTGACAGATGTCAAACTTCAATCAGCCATATCTCGGAACCTACTCATCCTAGACTCTTCCTTTTTAGCTCAAATGAAAGCTATGACCAAGATCTTCATTTGAAGTGACAGCTGTCAAACTTCAAATGGCCATATCTCGGGAACTACTCGTCCTAGACTCCCCGTTCTCAGTTCAAATGAAAGCTATGACCAAGATCTTCATTTGAAGTGACAGCTGTCAAACTTCAAATGGCCATATCTCGGGAACTACTCGTCCTAGACTCCCCGTTCTCAGTTCAAATGAAAGCTATGACCAAGATCTTCATTTGAAGTGACAGCTGTCAAACTTCAAATGGCCATATCTCGGGAACTACTCGTCCTAGACTCCCCGTTCTCGGTTCAAATGAAAGCTATGACCAAGATCTTCATTTGAAGTGACAGCTGTCAAACTTCAAATGGCCATATCTCGGGAACTACTCGTCCTAGACTCCCCGTTCTCAGTTCAAATGAAAGCTATGACCAAGATCTTCATTTGAAGTGACAGCTGTCAAACTTTAAATGGCCATATCTCGGGAACTACTCATCCTAGACTCCCCGTTCTCAGTTCAAATGAAAGCTATTGAAGAGATCTTCATTTAAAGTGACAGATGTCAAACTTAAATCAGCCATATCTCGAAATCTACTCATCCTAGACTCTTCCTTTTTAGCTCAAATGAGAGCTATGACCAAGATCTACATTTTCAATAACAGCTGTCAAAATGACATCTGTCATCTGAAATGTAGGTCTTGGTCATAGCTTTCATTTGAACTGAGAACGGGGAGTCTAGGACAAGTAGTTCCCGAGATATGGCCATTTGAAGTTTGACAGCTATCACTTCAAATGAAGATCTTGGTCATAGCTTTCATTTGAACTGAGAACGGGGAGTCTAGGACGAGTAGTTCCCGAGATATGGCCATTTGAAGTTTGACAGCTGTCACTTCAAATGAAGATCTTGTCATAGCTTTCATTTGAACTGAGAACGGGGAGTCTAGGACAAGTAGTTCCCGAGATATGGCCATTTGAAGTTTGACAGCTGTCACTTCAAATGAAGATCTTGGTCATAGCTTTCATTTGAACTGAGAACGGGGAATCTAGGACGAGTAGTTCCCGAGATATGGCCATTTGAAGTTTGACAGCTGTCACTTCAAATGAAGATCTTGTCATAGCTTTCATTTGAACTGAGAACGGGGAGTCTAGGACAAGTAGTTCCCGAGATAGGGCCATTTGAAGTTTGACAGCTGTCACTTCAAATGAAGATCTTGGTCATAGCTTTCATTTGAACTGAGAACGGGGAGTCTAGGACGAGTAGTTCCCGAGATATGGCCATTTTAAGTTTGACAGCTGTCACTTCAAATGAAGATCTTGGTCATAGCTTTCATTTGAACTGAGAACGGGGAGTCTAGGACGAGTAGTTCCCGAGATATGGCCATTTGAAGTTTGACAGCTGTCACTTCAAATGAAGATCTTGGTAATAGCTTTCATTTGAACTCAGAACGGGGAGTCTAGGACGAGTAGTTCCCGAGATATGGCCATTTGAAGTTTGACAGCTGTCACTTCAAATGAAGATCTTGGTCATAGCTTTCATTTGAACTGAGAACGGGGAGTCTAGGACGAGTAGTTCCCGAGATATGGCCATTTGAAGTTTGACAGCTGTCACTTCAAATGAAGATCTTGGTCATAGCTTTCATTTGAACCGAGAACGGGGAGTCTAGGACGAGTAGTTCCCGAGATATGGCCATTTGAAGTTTGACAGCTGTCACTTCAAATGAAGATCTTGGTCATAGCTTTCATTTGAACTGAGAACGGGGAGTCTAGGACGAGTAGTTCCCGAGATATGGCCATTTTAAGTTTGACAGCTGTCACTTCAAATGAAGATCTTGGTCATAGCTTTCATTGAACTGAGAACGGGGAGTCTAGGACGAGTAGTTCCCGAGATATGGCCATTTGAAGTTTGACAGCTGTCACTTCAAATGAAGATCTTGGTCATAGCTTTCATTTGAACTCAGAACGGGGAGTCTAGGACGAGTAGTTCCCGAGATATGGCCATTTGAAGTTTGACAGCTGTCACTTCAAATGAAGATCTTGGTCATAGCTTTCATTTGAACTGAGAACGGGGAGTCTAGGACGAGTAGTTCCCGAGATATGGCCATTTGAAGTTTGACAGCTGTCACTTCAAATGAAGATCTTGGTCATAGCTTTCATTTGAACCGAGAACGGGGAGTCTAGGACGAGTAGTTCCCGAGATATGGCCATTTGAAGTTTGACAGCTGTCACTTCAAATGAAGATCTTGGTCATAGCTTTCATTTGAACTGAGAACGGGGAGTCTAGGACGAGTAGTTCCCGAGATATGGCCATTTGAAGTTTGACAGCTGTCACTTCAAATGAAGATCTTGGTCATAGCTTTCATTTGAGCTAAAAAGGAAGAGTCTAGGATGAGTAGGTTCCGAGATATGGCTGATTGAAGTTTGACATCTGTCACTTTAAATGAAGATCTCTTCAATAGCTTTCATTTGAACTGAGAACGGGGAGTCTAGGATGAGTAGTTCCCGAGATATGGCCATTTGAAGTTTGACAGCTGTCACTTCAAATTAAGATCTTGGTCATAGCTTTCATTTGAACTGAGAACGGGGAGTCTAGGACGAGTAGTTCCCGAGATATGGCCATTTGAAGTTTGACAGCTGTCACTTCAAATGAAGATCTTGGTCATAGCTTTCATTTGAACTGGGAACGGGGAGTCTAGGACGAGTAGTTCTCGAGATATGGTCATTTTAAGTTTGACAGCTGTCACTTCAAAGATTCAAGATTCAAGATTTCAGATTCAAGGTTCAAAATTCAAGAATCAAGGATCGAAATCCAGGATCGAAATCAAAATCAAGGATCAAAATCAAGGATCTAATTCAAGGATCTCTAATTCAAGGATCGAAACCATGGATCGAAATCAAGCGCTGATTTTGTCGAGCGCGATAAGGTAAAAATATCCTGAAATTTAAATGACATGGGCACACTACTAATCCTACAACGAGTGTGAAAGAGACAAAGCACCCAAGAAAGCCTTCCCAACAAGACCAACAATCCTTATAACCAAGATTAAATGATAATAGATCGTTGTGTAGTCGTGATAAGGTTCAAAATCCTTTGTACATTAAATGTCAGTTAGAACTCCAGTTACGTAGTTTAGAATCTTCTTGGGTAGAGATACTACGTATCAGATGGAAATGTCGGGAACATTTTAGTGTGGACTTGTGTTCACAGATTATATAGATGTTACTCGCTCCTGATTGGCTATCAGAAAACGATGTATGACGTTTCTTTTTTTTTTCTGCTACACCGGCACCGAGCAGAATAGAGAACATGCAATCGTAATATTTTTCAATATTTTGAGTCTTAAATGCAAAAAAAACATAAAAGAAGACCTAGTGCAACGTTTTTATTTTAGTTAGTATTGATTTTTAACAATTATTACGAATTATAAGTACGTGAAACGGAACGTATTTCAATACACCAATCAGCGTCGAGTAACATGAGTGACGTAAAAATCTTCTCAATTAGGGATGTGACCCTTTATACTGATGAATGTGCTATCGATAACTTTAATGGTTATGATTACTAATCATAAACATAAGCAACACAAAAAGCCTGAAACATATATATTTAGTCAGAAACAAGGGTCGTTCGCGATTCATCTAAAATGCAATTTGCCTTTGTAGCAATATGCCTGACATGAATATCTAAAAAGTAATATGCCTGATGATAAGTTAAATGCATTATTCTCATAATTTTTCGCCTAAGATTTGAAACACATAAGACGCAATATGCCTGAATGGTAATTTATTTTAAACTCAGTTTACCCGAGTTGTACAGTACAGTGTCTAAAACGCAATTTGCCTTTGTAGCAAAGTGCCTAACATGAATGTCTAAAAATTAATATGCCTGATATAAATGCATTAATTTCATATAATGCCTAAGATTTTTCATCATAATCAGTTCAAGTGAAAGCTATTGAAGAGATCTTCATTTAAAGTGACAGCTGTCAAACTTCAAACGGCCATATCTCGAAAACTACTCATCCTCGATTCTTCTTTCTAAGCTCAAATGAAAGCTATGACCTAGATCTACATTTTCAATGACAGCTGTCAAAATGACATCTATCATCTAAAATGTAGATCCCGGTCATAGCTTTCATTTAAACTAAGAAAGGGAAGTCTAGGACAAGTAGTTACCGAGATATGGCCGTTTGAAGTTTGACAGCTGTCACTTTAAATGAAGATCTCTTCAATAGCTTTCATTTGAACTAAGAACGGGAGTTTCCGAGATAAGGCCTTTTGAACACACACTAAAAAAATATGTAGAAAATGACACTAGATGTAAAATATGACAGATTATGTCAAAAATGGCAAAAAAACATCTGTTGTTTTTAATCTGTCAATTTTGACAATTAGTGTCATTTTTTATTTAATCTGTCATTTTTGACATCTTTTCTCATAAGTAATAACATCTAGTGTCATTTTTGACATGATCTGTCATTTTTTATATAATTTGTCATTTTTCCCGGTCTTTATCTATTCTATATTTTAAATTTCAGCCAAATCGGTTCAGGGGTTGTCAAGTGGAAAAAAAATACATCCAAACATCCATCCATCCAAACTTTTGCATTTTATATTAGTGTGATGATAATCAATAAATTAATGAACAAAATTGCCTAACTAACCACTAAGATCTTTGCTCGCTTCGCTCGCTCACTCGCTCTAATATTTTTCAAATATTTAGAATATAATATAACTTTATTGTACTTACCTACACCATAAAAAGAAAACACAATAAGAAAAAGAACCATTATTTTAAACAGTGATACAATTTACGATTTTTTTTTATTTTATTTGTTTGTGTAAATAATTTACTTTGATTGTGAACTTTGATTGTGTAAATAAGGAAAGAAAGATAAGAAAAGCTTTTTATTTCGACCACCACAAATATAACCTGACGTGCTACCGATCGTTACACATCAATTAGTAGGTAATAGTAGATTTCGATACATTCGTCTTGTGGCCCATCCCTAAGGGAATAGCTGTGTTTAGTGGACCATGAATAATAGCCATTGTATTATCAATCTTATGTCTTGTAGATAAAGACTAACAGAATTGACGGTAGATAACGCCATCTCGCGACAAGTAGCTGAATAAAAATATTTCGCAAAACGCCATCTCTTGACAGGTAGACTTTCATTTTAATTTATTATTATTTTATTAAGTTTAGAACCATGTTCCGATGGCTATAGGGTTTATTATCAATAAAATTAGTTTTATAGTTTTAGGTCCTTTTTAACGTTCTCCTCGACACGAGTGACGTCATCGTAACTGTACATCCGTTTGCGCGCGAAAATTTAAACGGTCAGTTTGAAACCGCAATTTTTTACATTAAATTGAAGTATTTTAATTTTTTTTTAAACTCGTGGTCTATTCTACATAAAATTCATTCAAATGAAAGCAAAAATAAAAATATTGCAGGTTCTCTATTGTCATTCTACCAAACAAATTAATTTGGTAGGATTGCTTTTTTCATTCAATATTTCTAAGGCATTGATCTCAATGTGTACTATTGAGATCAATGCCATAGTAGAGGTCAGTGGCCTAAGGGAAAGAAGGTGTTGTTGATAGAAAACAACGAAACATAGTTAATCATTTATTATTATTTTTTAAATTTTTTCTTAACACTACATAGTAGGTATAGGTATTGTATAATAAACAAAGTTGCTTCCCGCTGTCTGTCCCTATGTAAAAAAAAAACATCATCAAAATCCGTTGCGTAGTTTTAAAGATTTAAGCAATGCTTAGATCTTTAAAACAACGCAACAGATTTTGATGCGGTTTTTTTAATAGATAGAGTGATTCAACAGGAAGGTTTATATGTATAATACATGCATAATATAGTACCTAGAGAAGCACTGATAAATCTTAGGTTTCTGTTATGTGTGATGTGACCAGTGCGTCTCGTTCTTGTTCTCGAAATCTCGTTCAAACTCACGTTTCTCAACAAATCACTGCATAAACAATCGAGCCACTTTTTGAGTCTGATTACACTACACACTGGGAATATGGAATACAGCGGCCTTTCGCAAATTTGTACAACCTGGTACAACACAAGTTAACACAACACATAAAATACATCGTAGGTACTGAAGGTACAAACCGTTTGCAGCTAATAAGGAACAGAAATAGGCGGGGAAAATCAACAAACTAAATACACAATGATCGTTAGACATTAGACCGCAGAGCACAGACTACCCACATCCACAGAGATACCTACCCTCAAAGATCTCAATCATTCATTGACATTGACATTGTCATCAAAATAGCAACTCATTCGGAATCGGAAGAGTTGAGGAGCGGAGAACGAAATGTCATACATCGTTTTCCAATCAATTTTCAATCAAAGCACAGATTATATACAAGTCCAAGCTTCTGACTAGGAACATTTCTACCCGTGCTCTTGCCTTTTTCATGACTCTCGGACAACAGCGTGCGCGCAAGAAAATTATTGGAAACAAATACAATCTCGTTGTGTCGGCACCGGTGCCATTCTATAGTGGTTTCTATGGACAAATCCTCGTATGACAGACATTTTCGGACCTTGTGATAGTGTATTGGTGAAGATCTACGGCGGCGGCGGCAATACGTACCTACCCATCACGGAAGTCGAAGGTTGGTGTAATGTCTCAATTTCATTTTTAGGGGCGCAAACAGTTCAAATCATCTCTTACATGAACAGTGACAAATAGATACAGGACGTTGTTTAACTAGTGTTCAAAGTTGAGAGGCTTTTTTAAGGCCCATTGTTGGTTGTTGGTTACCTGTTGAAGGAGTGTATCTCCAGTGCAGCGGCCAGGTTGTCTCTGTAGGCCTGCAGGGCTCCGGTGAGGGCCTTCCATTTGGCGAGGCAGGCGTCGCGCCGCGCCGCTACCGACGCCGCCTGGGCGGTCGGACCCTGCGGATTATACATGTATTTTATTACAGAATACAAATAAATATTGCTGGACATTGCTGGACATTTCACACAGCGCCATCTAGCCCCAAACTAAGCAAAGCTTGTACTATAGGAACCAGATAACTGATAGAATACTTAGATAATTTTTGTAAATACATACTTATTATACTTTATAACACCCAGACACAGAACAAACATTTATGTTCATCACACAAATGTTTGTCCTGGGAATCGAACCCACGACCTACAGCGCAGAAGGCAGAGCAACTACCGACTGAGCTAAGAGGCCTGTCAAAACCCTGTCAGAACTTAGGCCTTTACATATTTACTAGATAAGTGTCAGGAAGCAATCCTTTGCCTACACTAAGGCTGGTTTTACTGTCACGCGTACCGTCAGCGCTGATAGGCGAGTGATCTTTATTACAATGAAATGATACTGATTGTTTAGCAGAAATGGCTACGCTGATTGCTCTCGTCAGTGCTGGACAATCAGTATCCTTATTTCATTGTAATAAAGATCACTCGCCTATCAGCGCTGACGGTACGCGTGACAGTAAAACCAGCCGGATGACTCAAGGCCCTGATCGACGAGCGAGTAAAACCGCGGTCTTATGGCTCGTCGGTAAAGCTCGCCGGTGTATCATTGCAATACCGCGGTTTTGTGAGTTGGCGAGCCTGGCTCGCGGCTCGTCATGTTTGCTTCATTTTTTACTCAGCTCGATCAAATTCCTTATTCTAAACCTCAATTCGACTACGATACGACTGTTTCACTCGCTAGTCGATCAGCACCAACGAGCCACGAGTAAAAGCGACGTTCTTTAAAACCGCGGTATAGGCTCGTACGTCGATCATTTTCTCATGTTTTCCTTTACCGTTTAGAGCTCGCGTTAATGTGCATATAATTTTTCAGGCACTGGTCTTCCACCTTCATATCATCACCAGCTATACTCTCATCACCAGCTACACTCATCACCCTCACCTGCTGCAGCAGCTTCTCCGCTAGTGCTGTGATGCTCCTCAGACGCTGGTCGTCCTTCATATCATCACCAGCTATACTCTCATCACCAGCTACTCTCATCACCCTCACCTGCTGCAGCAGCTTGTCCGCTAGTGCTGTGATGCTCCTCAGACGCTGGTCGTCCTTCATATCATCACCAGCTATACTCTCATCACCAGCTACTCTCATCACCCTCACCTGCTGCAGCAGCTTGTCCGCTAGTGCTGTGATGCTCCTCAGACGCTGGTCGTCCTTCATATCATCACCAGCTGTACTCTCATCACCAGCTACACTCATCACCCTCACCTGCTGCAGCAGCTTGTCCGCTAGTGCTGTGATGCTCCTCAGACGCTGGTCGTCCTTCATATCATCACCAGCTGTACTCTCATCACCAGCTACACTCATCACCCTCACCTGCTGCAGCAGCTTGTCCGCTAGTGCTGTGATGCTCCTCAGACGCTGGTCGTCCTTCATATCATCACCAGCTGTACTCTCATCACCAGCTACACTCATCACCCTCACCTGCTGCAGCAGCTTGTCCGCTAGTGCTGTGATGCTCCTCAGACGCTGGTCGTCCTTCATATCATCACCAGCTGTACTCTCATCACCAGCTACTCTCATCACCCTCACCTGCTGCAGCAGCTTGTCCGCTAGTGCTGTGATGCTCCTCAGACGCTGGTCGTCCACTTTCATATCGCTGTCGACGTCGTCCAATTTGCGCGCCAACGCCGAACAGTGCTCGTAGTCACGACCCAACTCGTGCGCTTGCACCTGAGAACACATTAAGTTTGTCAATATTTTAAACGCTTTTTTTTTTATTTATTAACGATTTACAATTTTACAAAAAGAACAATGATAATCTTAGCAATAAAAAACCACTGAGGTTTGTACTATTGCTATATAGTCTACAACGAACAATGGTAATAGATAGGTACCTAGGTATAGCTCAACCATAATCATAATCATAATCAATCATTTATTTGCAGAATACATTAAATAATACATTTCGAGATCTTATATCTATTAAAGTCATTGTATTCAGCCTGCATGCAGGCGTGCAAATCTTATGTCAAAATTAAAATTATAATAAATTATTAATGAGCTATTACAATTATCAGTTACAGTTAAGAAATTCATCAACATTATAAAAACAATTTTCAGCTAACCAGCTAGTCAATTTTTTCTTAAAAACTAATCCATTTAATACTTTTAATTGTTCTGGTAGTCCATTATAAATAGTAATACACATGTTATAAGCGTTTTTTTATATCCTTACGACACCTAGGATTGTAGAGCAGATTATCAAATTTAGCTCTTTTTTGCCGAGTAATCACCTCTCTACGTTTTTTAAAGTAAGTTGGATGTGATTTCACAGAGGCAAATTTCCCTTATGTACATACAGGGGAGGGGCAGGATATTACAGTTCTTGAAGAGAGGCTTGCAACTATCAAGGAACCAAGATTTGGTAGACTGGTCAACACTGGGCCAGCCTAGGCGAGCCTGTGCGAGTGCGAGCGAGAAGGCGATTCGATGCAAGGCGAGAGCGATAGGCAACGCGTTCGCTCGGCGAGCCTAGGCCAGCGTGTGTTTGAGCCTTAAGATTTTTATAATGCCAAAAGAATCTATAGCAATATAATAAAGCGGAAGAGTTTGTTTGTTTGAACGCGCTAATCTCAGGAACTACCAGTCGGATTTGAAAAATTCTTCCTGGATTAATAGCCAAACTCCAGGTCAAAAGTACCCTAAACCGGCGAGCTTGTATGAAAAATGTGATAAGAGTGAATGAGGCGAAAGAGGTCAGGATCGTAGCAAGTGGAAGTCCGTGGTCTCTGCCTACCCCTGTGGGAAAGAGGCGTGATTTTATGTATGTATGTACTCTTGGGGAATCTTACCATCATCTCCTTGTCTCTGATCCAAGCCTCGATCTTGTCCAGATGCTGGTTGAACTCCAGAATATCTTGGGCCTCTTCTAATCCACGACCTGAGAAAAACCAAGGAGTTTGTTTGGTTCGGTGTTGCTTGAAGCTATAGTGCGCCGCAAACTTTATGGCGGCTGAGGTGCGCGGCAGATTCGACTTTGCGCAGGTACAGTCAACGTAATTGCGGGGAGGTGAAAGCGGTGAGGGGCGGGGCTAGGCGGGCTATGTAGATAAAGTTTACTTTTTTTCTATTGCTTTGACTGTACCTGCGCAAAGTCGAATCTGCCGCGCACCTCAGCCGCCATAAAGTTTGCGGCGCACTATACTTGACGTAAGCTTGATGTTGCCACATCAGTGTGTGTTTCGAAGAAAACATGCTATTAGTTACCAGTTTGGTATCACGTTGCTTGACGCAACTTGACACACCTTAACGCAAGCTTGAAGTTGGGACATCAGTGTATGTTTAGAAGAAAATATGCTATTTTATACGAGTTTGGTAGCACGTTGCTTGACGCTGCTTGACGCCTCACCTCTGTTCTCAGTCGCAGTCTCCAGCTTCAGCCAGTCCGCCTTCAGCTGTCCCAGCTGTTTATCCACTTCATCATCAGCCCCCCTAGCCATATTACACTATCTATCGTCGCTGTAGAATAGAAACACTTCAAAATGTATAGGATTTGACGTTTCAAGTAGATGAGTCACGTGGTCAGAACGTCAATTCCTATACATTTTGAAGTGTTCTATTCTACAGCGACGATAGATCGTTCTACAGCGACGATAGATCGTGTAATATGGCTAGGGCCCCAGGTCTCAGCTTGACGCTGCTTGACGCCTCACCTCTGTTCTCAGTCGCTGTCTCCAGCTTCAGCCAGTCCGCCTTCAGCTGTCCCAGCTGTTTGTCCACTTCATCATCAGGCCTCAGCTGCTGGGCCAACTCCTCGACCTCTTGCAGACGGGCTCTGTTCGCGGCCAACTCGGCTGTGAAGGCCTGGTGCTTCTGCAGCTTTTTGATCTTGTCTTCGAGGTTTGTTACTTCACCTGGTGGATTAGAAAGTATATTACTTACAAATAATAGGTAGGTACATTAAAAATTTAAAAATCCGACTTCAATCTCGGGGGGGGGGGGGGGGGGGGGGCAAATTCCCAAATTCCAAATCGGTCCAGGCGTTTTCCAGGCCTTTTTTAGGGTTCCGTACCTTAAAAGGTAAAAAAAGGAACCCTTATAAGATCACTTTCTTGTCCGTCTGTCTGTCTGTCTGTCTGTCCGTCTGTCCGTGTGTCACCATCGATTATCTCAGGAACGGGTAGAGCTAGCAAGTTGAAATTTATACCATATACTAAGGTCTATAGTCCCTATTGTGAGTATAAAAATCAAGGTCCTGAGTCAACACTATAAAAAGATATAGGCAAATTTAGGTTTTCGTGAAAACTTGTGAGTACCAAAACTTACCTTAATTATCAACTTTTTTTATTTTTTGGAATTTTTCCTTTACTTGTGCTGTAAGACCTTGCTTGTAACCAAAATTGACAATTCTAGGTCAACCGGAAGTACCCTAGAGGTTTTGGGTCGAAAACCTAAATGGTAGTTCCCGTTAACCTAGAATAACGAAATTTGGCAAAAAGCAAGGTCTTATAGCACAAATAAAGAAAAAATTCCAAAAAATTAAAAAAGTTGAAAATTAAAGGGTGTTCCCATACATACATAGTTGACGCCAATTAAAATTGTCCTCCGAGTTGTATGGGCGCTCATACAATTAAGCGGACTAGCTTAATTGGCACCATGGCTAGGTACGGAACCCTCGGCGTACGAGTTCCACTCGCACTTGACCGGTTTTTTTTTTTTATTTTAAGTCGGTTAAAAAAGTAACTTTCGTCATACAAATAAACGATGATGTTATGATATGATCACCTTGTGCCTGTTCGTTGTTGAGTTTGTTGAGTTTGTCGTGCACCCAGGCGCGCGCGTCGGCCGCGTCGCGCGCGAACTGCGCACGCGCACGACGCTCCGACAGCGACGACGCGCGACGTGTCGCACTCTCGTACAACTGGAAGGTATCACAATAACAATATGTAAGGGTAGGTAGAGGCAATCCATACCCTTATTATAAATGTGAAAGTGTGTTTGTTTGTTTGTTTATTTGTCCTGCTTTCACGTCAAAACGGAGCGACGGATTGTCGTGATTTTTTGTGTGGAGATAGCTGGAGGGCTGGAGAGTAACATAGGCTACTTTTTATCCGGGTACCACGCGAGCGAAGCCGCCGGCAGCAGCTAGTATTCTATATAAAATAAACTGAGGTAGATGAGGTAGCGCGGAAGGCAGAGCTATCAAATGAGCTAAGAGGCCAGCCAATATTAGTGTGATGTGATATATAAATAGATACCTTTAGATTCATTGCTTGTATCATTGCGGGTTCGAATTCCGTCGGAATTGAAAATTATGATAAGATTTTTCATTTTCAAATGTAAATACCTAAGTATGACATTATTTAACACACGGGAATTACTCACGTAAAAATATCGTCGATTTAGATACCGACAATGTTTCGATTCATCCGGAGAATCTTCATCTGGGTAAGGAGGGAGTTGGAGTTGGAGAGGATATTTTTACGTGAGTAATTCCCGTGTTAAATAATGTCTAGTATAACTCACGAAAGTTTTGAAAGTGAAATACCTAAGGCTGGTTTTAGTGTCACGCGTACCGTCGGCGCTGATAGGCGAGTGATCTTTATTACAATGAAATAAGGATACTGATTGTCCAGCACTGACGAGAGCAATCAGCGTAGCCGTTTTTGTTAAACAATCAGTATCCTTATTTCATTGTAATAAAGATCACTCGTCTATCAGCGCTGACGGTGAGCGTGACACTAAAACCAGCCTAAGTGTGGTTTAACACTATAACAAATAAAAAATAAATCAAAAATATAAATAGATACCTTCTTCCTCCTCGCGTTGATGAGTTGTAGTTCGTCTGCGATGAGTTGGCTCTCGACGTGGTTCTGCTGAAGCAGCTTGTCTCCATGACTGTTCAGGGTCTCCAGCTTCTCATCCTAAACCACATAAATACGTACAGAAGACTTCGCGAAAACATTTACTTAAATCAAATCAAATCATTTATTTATTTCTCTCACAAACAATATTATAAATAGTAAAATAAATATACAGAATAATTAGTAGGTATTAAAAACGTTGTATTATAAAAACCTGTTTTGTGAGAGACTGGTGCCTGAAATAGGTATAGAAAAACCTGTGCTACAGGTCACCAGTGCCCTACTCCACTGATTTATATAGGTAAATACCTAAACTATACAATTTTGAAAAACATATAAAAGGGAACGGAAGAACTTAATATTAAAGATGGTTAGGGGAAGTTATGGTTAAATAGCTTGTTACGACGCAACAAAGTGCAATTCAGCTCGCTTAGGGCCATGTCATGACAAATATCAGCTCGCTTAAGTACTTAGGGCCATATCATGACAAAGAGACAGAACGTTGTTTAACCAGTGTCACAGAACACCACATAATAGGTACAGAAGCCGCGGAAACATTCATTTAAATGACTCTTGCTACGACGCAACAAACTATTCAGCTCACTTAAGCACTTAAGGGGCTTGCGACAGGCGAATTTCCATAAAACGTAATAACGAAATCATTTAAAATCTAAGGATATTTTTATAAGTTTATGTTGTTAGATTAAGAGAGTAGGTATTTATCTAGGTTCCCGTTAAACTTTTGTTCCGAAAAACTTACCTAAAAAGAAATGTAAGCAAATTGAATTGAAATCTTTGTAGGTACACCAAAAACGGCATTTTTTCTTTTAATTTGTTCAATAGTAAGTTTTTTGGAACAAAAGTGTAACAGGAACCTAGATAAATACTGTCTTTATCCAAATAATAACATAAAGTGATAAAAATATGCTCACATTTTAAATTATTTTGGTATTACATTCGTATGGACAATTCGCCTGTCGCCGGTCCCTTAAGCACTTAGGGCTATGTCATGACAAATAGAGACAGGACGTTGTTTAACCAGTGTTCAAAGTTGAGAGGCGTTTATAAGGCCCTGTTTGTCCTTACCTGTGTAGCTAGCAGCTTCTCGAACGCCTCGTGTTTCTTCAGCTGATTGTCAACCTCCTCCACGCTGCTGGTCGGTGAAATTTCTGTGCCTACACAGAATAACAATAATTACAACAAACATTGTAATGCTAACTAGATAACTAGGTAGGATTCAGCACTCAAGTCCTACGGTAAAAGCGGAAACTGATTGTTTTTACTTTATTATGCTCTTTTAGTCAAGGTCGTTCAGTTGTTCTGGTGTGTAGAGCTAACGAACGTACAAACTAGCATAATTATTATTGTTCAAGCCTTATTTGGACAATTAGTATTTTTTTACATAACCTAGTTCTGCGATAGCAGCGCCGCGTCTATCGGACTTCAGTGCTGAATCCGACTCTACGCGATCGTTTTGACAATTTGAGGTTTGAGACAAGTTAGACAATCAGCCAGCAGGGGCTGAGTGTCTTAGCGACCAAAATCGGTCTCAAACTGTCAAATATGACAGTTCAATGACCACGCAAGTAGCTCTGTCACTCTCATCTCAACGAGACCGAACGCGACAAAAATACCTAGAGTACGCGCCACCACTGAAGTCCGATAGACGCGGCGCTGCTATCGCAGAACTAGGTTAGGTAAAAAAATTACTAATTATCCAACTATGGCTTGAACAATAATAATTATTAGCGTGGGTCAAAAATTTTTTTTTTCGATTTTCAACTTCTAATAGCGATAAAAAGTGGCTAAATATGGTTGAAATGAGACGTGCAAAATATGGTTGCTTTATAATAATGTTAACTGCCTCCGAATTTAATTTGAAAATTCAAAAAATCTTGAAATTGGTGTTGAATTCATGAACTGATAAAAGTACTATGCAGGTAGTTTTTGGTTACAGTTTTGCCTTGAAACATAAGATAGTATTATATATTTACTTATTAATTAACATTATTTACCATTTTCTTAGGAAAAGTGAGATTTTGAGAGTTTGCAATCTCGAGCTTTTGTCGCAAAAGTGACGTGGTACGTTTGAAGTTCGAAGATTACTTTTTAACAATGGAAATGTCTAAAAAGTGTTTAAGCATTCTTTAATTGATGATAATAGCGATAATAAAGATAATTTACTATAATAAAGATAATAAAGATAGTAACAACGGTATTCTTAAACATTATGAAGAATTGAGGTGCCAATGGGAATTCGAAAATGACTTACAAAAAGAACCAACTTGCATTGAGATATTGCATAATTTTTATTAATTGAATTAAAAATAATAGACAAAAGGACTTATTATTATAAATTCAGATAAAAGGGTGTTACAAATGCTTAAAGTACATCATTTGAAGTCTACAAACCTACTAAAGTCCTTGCCTAAAACTTCACCAAAACATTACAGATTTCAAGAATAGCAGGAAAGCTCTTTTCTACATTTCTAGCTGAAAAAGCATAGATTTGAATGAGGGCAAGAGGCCTGACGATCTCAATGTACCTACCAATTAACACAATTGATGAAATATCAATTCAAAAAATGATAAAAGGAACATCCATGATGCTACCACCAAAATACAATAGAAATACTTCTTGCCTGTATTTCAATGGAGTTTTTCGTGATTTTCACCAGGTAAAATGCCTCATGCTCGTTGGTTCACACAAACAAGTTGCATTTTTTTTAATTTATTCATCCACAGAAGCTCCTTCAATAAATCTGGTGATTCTAGCAACGAAAGATTTAAAAGTTTTGGTTCACTATTAAGATCCACGCTACCTGCAATGAAAGACCGCAATACATGCAAAAGATAATTGCCACATCAAGATAATAATCAATAAAATTCAAAGGAATAAAAGATTTTGTCATATTTAGCCTGTATTTTGCTCATCCTGATAACTTTTTGCTAGCAATGTTGTCTAATCTACAAAAAAACATTAGAAAGTTTACCGCTCGTCGAATTCTGAAAGAATGTTTCATTTCTCGCACAAAACTAAGTTTTCTCAAGTTCCTGAACAATTTTAAATGCATATTCTAATGTTGATCTGATTTATTAGTGACTAAATGCTACCGAACCATCGATTCAAAGGTGCAAAATGACGAAAACTTACAAACTTTTGTTGTACAAGTGGGCGAAGGCGAACTGCCTCTGCTTCGCATGCCATGTCATTGTAAGGTGTGGAAAGAGCTATTACGACTTTGGTGGAAGCATCCAACACTTTTAACACCAAATTTGAGAGAAAAGGACTTATAATCGGTTCAGCTAAAGTCACGCAAACATATGCGCACATTTTACTGTAAAGAAGGATTTTGCTATTCTTTGAAGACCTAACCTGCATTTTTTAGATAAGTAACTGAGTAATTTATAATTAAGTATACAAATATGACTTCTTGTATCGTGGTTTGTTCCAAAATAAACCATACACAAGTATATTTTCATAGTTTTCAGCAGGATTTTCCAAAGACCTTTTTTTGTAATTTTTTAAAAGTTTAACTTCGATTCGGAGGCAGAAGATGATTTTCAATCCGTATCATATTTTGCAGGTGGATTATTGACGTAATATGGCACCTTTTTATCACTATTAGAAACTGAAAAAAAAATATTTTTTTTTCTCCATACAAGAGTGACCCACCCTAATAATTATGCAAGTTTGTACGTTCATTATTCTACAGACCAGCACCCCTATTTTGTAACACACGGTAAGTCGCTAACTCGGATTCGTTCGAACAAAAATTGTTTTTTTTACGATGAATACTTTGAAATGGTAGAAGATGGTTGAAAAAAGTGATAGACATATTTCACTTTCAAAACTTTCGTGAGTTGTGTGAGACGCTCGCGCTCGTAGTAACCTTGCCGCAACTCCCTCCTTACCCAGATGAAGATTCTCCGGATGAATCGAAACATTGTCGGTATCTAAATCGACGATATTTTACGTGAGTAATTCCCGTGTTTTAAATAATGTCTAGTGATAGACATGTTTGTTTTGTTAAATATGTGAAGTAATTTTGCATTAATACTCACTAAGCGCGGCCTCTTGTGCAGCACACAGGTCGTGTAACTGCTTGGCGTCGCGTAAGAAGCAATGTAGATCTATTAGTTGGTCCAAAGCGACCTGTCGAGCCGCCCACGCGTTCGCAAGCCGAGCTCTCTCCTCCGCTAGTAATGAACACTTCTCCTCAATCTCCTAAAACAAACGAAATGATTTATTTGCGTGAAGTTGGTGCAGAAATAACAGACAAAAAGCGGAACGTGACAATGAATCATGCTTTTTTTAATACAGTTGCTCAAAAAGTGGCGTATTGCAGGGACGTATAGCGTTCGGGATGTGGGCTATTATGGTGGGTTTCCATGCTTGGCAAGGTTCAGCAAGCGTCCACAAGCACAAGCGTGTAAAGAGGGCGTTTGGCTTGGCTTGCGTGAGCTTGTGGACGCTTGTATCCGATCCGGACTAGTGTCGGTTTTTGGACACAGATCAAAGGGCGCTTGCGGCAAGCGCTTGCGACAAGTTCACACGTTGGCGCGCGCTTAGTAGCCGCTGTGATCTCGCGACGAACGCACGTCTGTTCTGTCTTCAAAATGAGTGGCTGGTCGAACGAAGAGAGTTTATCGTTTTTGGAATATTTATTTGATTTATTTTAAGTATTTGAAATAAAAGTAGGTTAAACCAAACGTAATAGCCGTGACAAGTTCGGTGTCCGCCATGCTTGGATGTACGTAGCACACTGACGCATTCACAAGCGTGTAAACGACTTCCAAATGCCAAGCGAGATTTGTGGACGCTTGGGGCTTGCGGACGCTTGCTGAGAGTTGGCAAGCATGGAAACGCACCATTACATACTCGTGCTTTTTTTTTACCTTTCCCGAACTCGTGCGTCGTTCCCAACTGCCAAAAACTCATCGATATGCCTACAAAGTACCAGGCGAGCAGAAGTAACAAGGTGTAAACTTACCGCAACATAAGGATTTCCTTCTAACACAAGTAAAAAAAAAAGTTTACAAAAGTAAAAGTACCAGGCGATCAGAAGAATACAAGAGTACACTCACCGCAGAGTTGGGATTTCCTTCAGCGATAAGTTCCTCTCCTTTAGCCAGAGCTTTTAGTCTGAAGGAATCTTCTCTGGCTAACTAAATACATGACTTTCTCCAAACTATGTCCGATATGCCTACAAAGTACCAAGCGAGCAGAAGTAACAAGCAGTAAGCTTACAGCAATATAAGGATTTCCTTCTAACTCAAGTAAAAAAACGTAAACAAAACTAAAAGTACCAGGCGATTAGAAGAATACAGGAGTAAACTCACCGCGGAGTTCGGGTTTCCTTCAGCGATAAGTTCCTCTCCTTTAGCCAGGGCCCGTCTGAAGGAGTCTTCTCTCGCGTCGATGTGAGCGCGCAAAGCGTCGTGTTCAGCACGCGCGGCCTGGGCTGACGCGGCGTCGCGCACGCGCAGGGCTGACGTCAGGCCCGACCGGGCTGACGCTGACCAGGAGGTCAGGTCGCGGACCTGAGGGGAAACGATATCAATGAATGAAAACACTTTATTGCACACCTTAAAACTACAAAGTACAATCAATAATAAAACTAAGAAACAATGTTCAATGGCCTTATCGCTAAGAAGCGATCTCTTGCAGGCAACCTTAGGATGGAGAGGAATCTTAAATTATGAAGATGAATGATGATATTGTTACGAGCTGGGTATTCTGATATAGTATATTTCAGTACAAGTTCGGAAAGGCTGTCATTGCAAAGAGTTCCGACAAATGTCTACCCGAGCCGAGGCGCAGCCGAAGGCGAGGGTTGACAGTCGGAACAAGTTGCAATGACGGTTCCGAACGTGTACTGAACGACTATTTTTAATACAGTTGCGAAAAAATGAAGCAATTTAATTGAAAAAAATCTCTTCTTATATTCTACGGTTGGCGCCATTTTCTAAAATTTAGAAAATGGCGCCAACCGTAGAATATAAGAAGAGATTTTTTTTCACCGATTCTGGTAGGGAAAGGGAACTATGCCCATACAGCCAAGTCTTCAGTAAAATTTTTTTATTGATATGAAATGAAAATGAAATTTAATGAGATGAAATGAAATGAAACCTAACCTAACTCATTCAATCAAATCATTAATTTGACTTGCTGTGGAGAAAACTAGGGAACAGGGGTTTACCGGTTGAAGTCCTTAAGATATTTAAGTATTGGTATGATAACCAAACGAACTATGTTAAATGGGCCGGTTCTCTATCGGCAGCATATAGGTTGGAGAGCGGTGTGAGACAAGGTGGGATTACGTCTCCCAAGCTCTTCAATTTGTATGTTGACGACCTCATCGGGGGGCTCAGCAGCATCCGTGTTGGCTGCCGCATGAACGGCGTGAGTGTAAACAACATCAGTTACGCCGATGACATGGTGCTGCTGAGCCCGACGGTTGGGGGGCTTAGAGAGCTTTTGAGAGTATGCGAAAAATACGCATCTGAGCATGGTCTCATTTACAATGTAAATAAAACAGAATACATGGTCTTTAAGGCCGCCGGCGCCGGTAAACGTCCGGACACTAATCTTAATATTACCCTAAACGGCTTGAACATTAATCGCGTGTCAAAATTCAAATATCTTGGACATTACCTTACCGACGACCTTAAAGACGATGTAGATGTTGAAAGGGAACGTAGGGCTCTATCGGTTCGAGGTAACATGCTGGCACGCAGATTTTCCCGTTGTACTGACCAAGTTAAGATCACGCTTTTTAAAGCATATTGTCAGAGTTTTTACACGGGAAGTCTGTGGGTCCGGCATACCAAAAGATCGATGGATGCCCTACGAATCCAATATAATAATATCTTTAGGATGATGCTGCGATTGCCCCGTTTCTGCAGTGCGTCGGGGATGTTTGCGCAATACCATACTGATGGCTTTTATGCTATTATACGCAAAAAGACGGCGTCTCTGATGCGCAGAGTACGGGACAGTCGCAACAGCATACTGAGAACTGTGGCAGATTCAACTGTATCTCCACTTTGGAAGTGTTTTGTGCGGAGAGTGATCAGTGAAGGAACCTACTTCCTTGACTGATCGCCTCTGGCACATTACATTTCCTAGTGTTACAGGTTCTTTTAATTTTAATTTTTATGTTGTGGTGCATTCTTATAACCTGTGTTTCTTTAAATATGGACCCCATTTGTTGTCTGAAATAAAAAGATTTTATTTTATTTATTTTATTTATTTATTAAATCTGATAAAGAAACAAATTATTAGCTTCTTTTTAGAAATATACGTATTTGCATGAATCATAAAAACTTCTATGATTTTTTTTTAGTAAAAACTTCATGGTTGGTTTTTCTGTTTAAAAGACATTATTTTTTAATACAGTTGCTCAAAAAGTGGCGTATTGCAGGGACGTATAGCGTTCGGGAAGTGGGCTATTACACACTCGTGCTTTTTTTTTACCTTTCCCGCACTCGTGCGTTCTCTTTCCCAACTGTCAAAATAATGTCTATTAAAAAGAAAAACTAACCATGAAGTTTTTACTAAAAAAAAAAATCATAGAAGTTTTATGATTCATGCAAATACGTATATTTCTAAAAAGAAGCTAATAATTTGTTTTTTATATCAGATTTAATGATTTGATTGAATGAGTTAGGTTAGGTCACAGATTACTAATTACTAACAGATGGCGCACTCCGCGCGTCAGGTACAAAGCTACAAGTACATTGGCGGGCCCACCGGGCGGGCCGAGCTCAGTGGAGTGTCACGTGCCGCCGCGCCATATCGCGCCGCGCCATGCCATGCCGCGCTCGGCTGGCTCGGCCGGAATATTTATAAAATGAAACCAAAAAATTACTGTATAGTTTATGGCTGTGGAAATAATGACAGCAATCGGGATCTCTCGTTTTTCTCTCTTCCCAATGACATGGAAAGGTAAGAAGTACTTACCTACTTTTATCATTTATTATTACCTACCTCGTATTATAGGTTATTATAGATGTAGTAGGTATGTTTTTTAATAAGTACCTACTTTTGTGTTAGACATTATTTGACACACGGGAATTACCTACTCACGTAAAAATTTCGTCGATTTAGATACCGACAATGTTTCGATTCATCTGGATTCCGGAGAATCTTCATCTGGTACTTGGTCTAGTACAACTCACGAAAGTTTTGAAAGTGAAATACTTTTGTGTTGTTTGGGTAGGTACCTAGGTACTATAATAATAAATAACCACCTAGGTACTAAAGTTACTAAAAAGATTGAAAGCTAATAGGTACCTACCTACCTACCTAGGTAGGTAATACGTTTTGATTTGCT
Source organism: Camptogramma bilineatum (assembly GCA_958496255.1). Classification (NCBI taxonomy): domain Eukaryota; kingdom Metazoa; phylum Arthropoda; class Insecta; order Lepidoptera; family Geometridae; genus Camptogramma; species Camptogramma bilineatum. The sequence continues at coordinate 1,585,252 of OY292478.1, forward strand.
CAGCGTCATTTTTTAGGAACACTGACTACCTACCTACATTCACAAACTTAGGTATAGTAGGTACTCCTAATTCCGTACAAAGAGCAAGGAGCAAGGATCCATTAGGTAGGTACCTACCTATTTTGCTTTCTTCGTAATCTACTCACCTAGTGTAGGTAGGTACCTACCTTTGAGATTGTGATACCACCTTTAGAATAGAGATAATTATGTAGGTACCTACCTGCATAACGGTAGATCAATTTTACCAAAAGATAATAATACCTAATAAATATTATGTCGCGAGAAGCAACCCTTAGTGCCACGCCAGATAGAAGACAGGGACAGAGTTACGCCGACAGACAGAGTTAGAATGAGGCGCCAAGTTTAGGTATAAAAACGAGTAGGCATGAAGTGCTTGTGCGAGCTGAATTGAACTTTGTAGTATTGATGATAGATTCGCTATTTAAATAAACGTTTTCCCGGAGTCAGGCATCTGTTAGTAATTAGTAATCTGTGGTTAGGTTTCATTTCAATTCATCTCATTAAATTTCATTTTCATTTCATATCAATAAAAAAATTCTACTGAAGACTTGGCTGTATGGGCATAGTTCCCTTTGCCTACCACAATCGGTGAAAAAAAAAATCTCTTATATTCTACGGTTGGCGCCATTTTCTAGATTAAATTGCTTCATTTTTTCGCAACTGTATTAAAAATAGTCGTTCAGTACACGTTCGGAACCGTCATTGCAACTTGTTCCGACTGTCAACCCTCGCCTTCGGCTGCGCCTCGGCTCGGGTAGACATTTGTCGGAACTCGTTGTAATGACAGCCTTTCCGAACTTGTACTGAAATATACTATTGACAGTTGGGAAAGAGAACGCACGAGTGCGGGAAAGGTAAAAAAAAAGCACGAGTGTGAAAAAAGCCCACTTCCCGAACGCTATACGTCCCTGCAATACGCCACTTTTTGAGCAACTGTATTAAAAAGTTATTTTCATTTCTCATACACGGAAAGTACGCTTGAAGTTACCTGAACAGAGGGATGAAAGTAGTACTTTTCCGCCCTGGGAAGCAATTTTCCCTGCTGTCAAATGAAAAAAAAAAATCATTCTATTTTGACATTTCTATTGAGTCATGTTGAAACTTTTTACACAGCAAAAGTAATATTTGACATTTCTATTTTACCTTTTTATTGAGAATTGCTGTAAAAAATATTTTCAACAATTTATTACATGAGTATTGTTATTAATAATTACTTTTCACTAAATTATTATTATTTAAACAAGATTTTGAGCTTGAAATATTTACCATCTTCAATGACAAAAAATACTGGCTGAAAAAAAAAGGTAGGCGCCTTTTTTTATTTTTTTCAGTGGCAACCAGCCAGTATTTTTTTTAAAGCACCAATTCGATTTTTATCTGTTTTGTCGATCGAGAGCAGAGATTTTTATAAAATGAGCTAATCAGGTTTTTATTTACTTTCCTAATATTCGAAATGAAAAGCAGAGTGTTTACCTCGGGTGAAATACCTATTACGGCACTCGAACTATTAGCGCCCTCGCTACGCTCAGGCGCCAAATCATCTCGTGCCGCAATAGGTTACTTTCAACCCTCATGCAACAATCTACTATTACCACCGATTTTACACCTAATAACTTTATCAGACACTAAACAAAACAAGAAATTAGCTAATAAAACTCAATTCACTCAGTTGTAAAAATTAGACAGACGAAGCCGCCGGTATTTATATAAGTCGACCAAGTAGTGGAACATTCAAGAGAAGTCATTAACTTTCCTCAGTGTTTTCACGCTTAGGGAATGTTCTCGAAAGATCGCGATTATTGATCTATATCGATTGTTCTAGAAAGATGTGTGTCGAACCTTCTGGAGCTCTCTAAATGCGGAAAAGATAATCCACATACATACATATTTGGAGAACAGGGTGGAATCGTTTCCCAAAGGCAGAGTAGGTGGTTCCTCTGCTACGGGCCGGCCCATCTGGCCCACTTGCCCGTGGTCTTTCGACCAACAGTTGATGTCGGTTGGTTGTATATAACCCGATCGGCGATGCGGCGTGCACTTGTGCGATCTAGGAATTCTGATGTTGCGTGGTGCCATCTTCGCTGAAGCTCGTAGTAAGCTCGTAGTGCGTAGCATGTCTATGTAGTTCATCTAGCGATAGGTAGATGTCGCTACACATAGAATTATGAAATAGGGGTAAAATGGTAAACCGCTTGAAGTGTAATGATTGCAAACTACGCTTACAAGTAACAATAACGCGTTTAATGCCACTGACCTCAGTAAGGAACTGGTGCAGATCTAGCTGCTGCTTCAGACTGCGCCGGGTGTCATCGGACGCCTCCTGGAGCATGCTCCAGGCGTCGGCCAGCGCGCGCTGCTGAAGCGCGATCTGCGTCACATTGTCCCCGGGGTACAGTTTCTGGAGGCGGGAGCCCTCTTCTTGAAGCACCTGGTAGAAATTGTTTAAAGCATAGGTTCTCAACGTTCGGTCATGTAGAGAGGATGAATGAAAGAAGCTTGACGAAACAGGTCCATAAGGCGAGTGTGAATGGGACCGTCGGAAGGGGAAGACCTAGGCGCACATTCCTGGACCAAATTGGCGAATTATTGAAAAAAGGCCAGGTCAAGAGTACCCTAAACCGACGAGCTTGCATGAAGAATGTGATGAGAGTGAATGAAGTGAAAGAAGTGTGTCAGGATCGTAGCAAGTGGAGATCTGTGGTCTCTGTTTACCCCTATGACGGGAAACAGGCGTGATTTTATGTATGTATGTATGTGTTCTCAACGTGGGCTATAACGCCCCCTTGTGGGCGTTTGAGACTTTCAGGGGGCAGTAGAAGACCCAGAGAAAATAAGGGCATTGAGACGGCGCATTAAGATATGGGGAGGGGAAGCTCTTGAAAAAAATATATTCTCAAAGTGGGCGGTGGGCAAAATAAGGTTAAGAAACTATGTCATTTTTGAAAAATCTTACCGAAATTTTCAATTTCGAACCCGCAATGATACAAGCGATCCTCCGTGCCTTACCAATTCGGCCACGGAATCCTTATTACGTCAGGTTGAAAATCTTGATAAGCTCATATTGATCGATTTAAGCATCGTAAAGTAATCATAAAGTATTAATACCAAAGTGTGGTTTAACACTTTAAAAATTAGAAGTTAGAGAAACTATGTGTTAATTAGATGAACCAGTGTTTAAAGTTGAGAGGCTTTTGTAAGTAAGGCCCTATGAATTGTAAACAGTTGTAAACTATGGTATTATAAATACCTGCATTTGTGCGTCGATGGCTAGCAAGTCGTTTTGTATGGCGTCGTGGTTGCGCAGCGCAGCCGTGGCGGCGCGTAAATCCCTGTCGAAATTACACGTTTTAAACTATTTTTGCCCGACTGACTGCAGAAATGAGGGGAAAAATTTATATGCGCATTAACACGAGCTCTAAACGGTGAAGGAAAACATCGAGAGGAAACCCGCGGCTTAGTCAGCCCCACACGTATCGACCATGTCTTTGTTGATATGGCCGGTTAAGCTGAGAGGATGGTGTAGGTACAAGCCTACTACATTTCAACATTGTCCCAGGCACTACAGTGTCCCGATAAGTTTATGCAAATATTGCCTCCTGACACTGTATAAATCACCTTCTTAGATACTTACCTATTTTATTTAAGTAAAACTGATGTACTAGTGTAAACTAGTGATAGTGTCAAGACAAACCTTAGTGGTTTTTAGATACTATGTATTATTTTAAGATTTATTTTTTGTTAAAACGGTAAATAAATGAAAAAAAAAATCTAGTAAAGATGTAAAGGCCTAAGTTTTTAGTGTTTCGTACCTCGGTGGAGGCGCGTGTAGTGCCGCTCGCTTGTCCGCCGCTCTCGCCAACAACTCGCCGACGTCGCGGTGGAAGCGATGGATCTCGCCGGCGGCGTGCAGGCGGGACGCGCGACTTTGTATCTGATCCACCAAACGCTGCCACGACTCACTGTAAGTAAAGGTTTTATTATTATCGACGGAAGATTCTGTTTCTGTTTCTGATTCCGTTTTGGGGAAGACCTAGGCGCACATTCCTAGACCAAATTGGCGAATTATTGGAAAAAGGCCAGGTCAAGAGTACCCTAAACCGACGAGCTTGCATGAAGAATATGATGAGAGAGAATGAAGCGAAAGAAGTGTCAGGATCGTAGCAAGTGGCGATCTGCGGTCTCTGCCTACCCCTATGATGGGATACAGGCGTGAGTTTATGTATGTATGTATGATTCTGTTTCGGCCAGCAACTCTAGTTTCAGACACAGTTTCGGTTTCACAAATCACCCCCAATGAAAAAGAAGGGTGTTATATAAGTTTCTAGTGAGTATCTGTGACTCTGTGTATCTGTATCTGTGTATCTGTATGTCTGTGTCAGTCTTGCATTATAGCTCTTGATAGGATGAACCGATTTTAATTATATTTTTTGAAGTCAAACTTCTTTACGCACGCTTGACTTGGGGAGTAAGCCGGTGAATGACTGGGCGAGGCGAACGGAAGTTTTACTTCAGTCGTGTGGTCTAACTAGCACACGACTGAAGTATAGCACACTCGGTTTTTTTTAAAGGATTCTTTGTCGAAAGTGCTCTTAGCTATGTTTCATGAAAATCTGTTCAGCGTTTAAAGATCATCAGCCCTTTCTTATTTTATGAAGTCTGCGAGGGGTTTTTCACTTTTTTAAATTTCAATAGGTAGTTATTAAAAAATTCTGTTTTGGTCGGACACTAACTATTATTAATTTGGCACATCCCCAAATTTTGTAGAACTTAGCATTCCATACAAGGCAACCAAGAGCATTTTTGGAAACAAAAAATCCAGATCCGGCTTATGGACCACAAAATCCAGTTCAAAGGACCATAAGTTTCGGCCCAAAGGGTCACAGGATAATATTAAAATTAAATTAAATATTGCTGGACATTTCACACAGCATCATGTAGTCCCAAGCTAAGCAGAGCTTGTGTTATGGCAACCACATGACTGATATACTACTTATATACATTTTTTTTTCGTAAATACATACATAATATACATAGAAAACACCCAGACCCGAGACAAATATTTGCAGATCATACAAACATTTGTCCCGCGGCGGGGATCGAACCCGCATCCTCTTGCGTCACAGGCGGGCCTTCACCCACTGCGCCACAGAGGTCGTCGAAAGTCGTTCAAAAGATCACAGGATTCAGGTCGAAAGACTTACCCCAATGCCTCCTGTCGCTTCTCAATATCAGCAATGTAAGGACTCTCTGTGGCCAGTAGCTTCTTAGCCAACTCCTCGCATTGGTTGAAACGCTCAGCGCCGCTTTCCACGCGGTGGCGGAGCTCATCGAATTTGGACCTTAGGATCTGTTGAGTAAGGTTTATATTTGAAAGTTTATAGTTTTGGGGAATATGGTGGTATCGTTCCCCTAAGGCAGAGTAGGTGGTTCCTCTGCTACGGGCCGGCCCATCTGGCCCACTTGCCCGTGGTCTTTCGACCGACCGTTATTGTTGGTCGGTTGTATAAAGGCCGATAGATAGATAGATAGATAGCCATTTATTTGGTAACACACACACAGACGTACATTTACAATGTAAGACGAACACTAACATAACTAGGTAAGTAGGTTTAACAAGCAAATTTTTATCCAAACTTTAAACAATAGGTAGGTACAGAAAGCGTCATCAATCGGTATCCCCCTATTGATTTGAACAAAGACCCTTTTCATTTCAACCTTGGATTTCAGTCGGGTATTATATCAGCTATTGCATCGGCTCGTTTAGGAACTCGAGCGAAATTAGATATCCATAAGTAAGCTAGGAAGTTTTTACAAAAGTTGAGATCAACGGCTTGCAAACCGACCTCTTACTAGGGGGATACCAATTAATGACGCTTTCTGTACATAAAAGGTAAAGATTATTGTAGGTACTATAAGTAGTAGGAAGGTACAGGCAAAGACTTAGTACATAGTTTTAAATAAAAGTAGGCCAGGACGTCTGTGCTGGTGTGGACCAAAAAGGGATCGATAGCTCGCAAAGTTGCTAGCGCGATCTAGACATATGATGTTGTGTCGCCATCTTTGCTGAAGCTCGTAGTTCGTCTATGTAGAGTGCGCAGCAAACTTAATGGCGGCTGAAGTACGCGGAAAATTCGAATTTGCGCAGGTACAGTCAACGCAATAGAATACAGTAAACTTTATCTACATAGCCCACCTAGCCCCGCCCCTCATCACCTTCACTTCCCCGCAATTGCGTTGACTGTACCTGCGCAAAGTCGAATCTGCCGCGAACTTCAGCCGCCATTAAGTTTGCGGCGCACTCTAGCACATACTAACGACAGGTACAGTTGTCACAATGGATATAGCGACATGTAGCATAACACATACATAATAATGTAATACATAATGTAATGTAAATACAATGTAATGTATTAATATGTTATACATATTACATTGTACATGTAGCGACATGTCGGTAGATGTCACTATGTCGCTACATAGTATTAAAATGCTTACACTAACTGCGAATCCAAAATTAGAAGAAAAATATAAGGTCGCTCACCAGTAAATGCTCGTAATCTTGTCCATAATCCTCGCTTGAAGCAGCGGTGTACTGCTCCTGGATCCAGCTCTCCAGCTCAGCACTCTCAGCCAAGTATTCATGCCTGGAATTAAGCCATGGCTTAGCTTGCTTCAGACACAGAATAAGTAGGTACCGAAGGCACTTTAGGTACGAAGTTACAAATACATTGGTGGGCCCGCTCGGGCGGGCCTTGGTAGGTAGGGTTCTCACTTGCCGCTCGTCTCGCATGCTAGCCGACAGAAAGATTGCCTACTGACACTGTATAAATCACACTATCACATCACACTAATATTATAAATGCGAAAGTTTGGATGTTTGGATGATTAGATGTTTAGATGTTAGGATGTATGTTTGTTCCGCTATAACTCGAAAACCACTGAACCGATTTGGCTGAAATTTGAAACAGATAGATAATGACCGGGAATAGGATATAGGCTACTTTTTATCCCGAAAAAACTGTACGGTTCCCGTGGGATAAACAAAATAGTAGTCCACGTGGGCGAAGCCGCGGGCGTCAGCTAGTCATCTAGTAAAGATGTAAAGGCCTAAGTTTTTTTTTAATTAGTAGTTTCTGAGATTAGCGTGCTCAAACAAACTCTTCCGCTTTATTAGTAGTATTTGTATTTCTTTATTTATTTAAAACAAACCAGTTGGGCTTACCGATATACCAAAGCGCCCAAAACGTTTAAACTAATAGTAGATAGTACCTAAAAACTAATTTAAATAGAAGTATAGATAAAGCGGAAGAGTTCGTTTATTTGTTTGAACGCGTTAATCTCAGAAACTACCAGTCGGATTTGAAAAATTATTTCTGCATTTGATAGCTAAACTCTTGAGGAAGGTTATAGGCTACTTTTCATCATCATCATCATCATTCGTTTATTTGTTTGAACGCGTTAATCTCAGAAACTACCAGTCGGATTTGAAAAATTATTTCTGCATTTGATAGCTAAACTCTTGAGGAAAGTTATAGGCTACTTTTCATCATCATCATCACCATAAAGCATCACTACGCGCTGCTAGTAAATTTTATCTCGTAATTACCTGCAGACACTTTCCACCAATGCCTTTTGCCTCTGCGCGGCCAATCGCTGCAGGCGCGTGAGACTGTCGGCTAGCAACGCGTGTCTGGCGACCAACGGCCCGTTAGGGTCCCCGCCGTCCAAGGACGCGGCCACGTGGCCCATCTCAGAGATTATGGCCGCGTACGTGTCCAACTCTAGCTCTACGGCCTGTGGATAGTTGGGTATATATAGATATCATTTATATTTATGTAGATATCATTATTGTATGGTAGTTTATGTATTCATGTATTTATTGTCCTAGTTTATGTATTTATAAACATTAGATATGCTTAAATATGGATATATATTTTTATGCCTTAGTTCTAGTTTTATACAGGGTGAATTTTTGAGATGGGGCAGTAAGGGCAGCTACCTTAACCGTTGTAGCTAGAGGAAAACGTTCTTAGGAGACCATCTTTAATTTTTGAAAATATTTCGACCTGCATTCACAGATTTTGAAAAAAATGTACTGTCAGCGAGAAAATGGGCAATTTACACAAAAACTTTTTTTGATGCCAATCAATCCTGTTTCATCTAAGGATAAAAAGGCTCTTTCTGACCAACTGAGCTTAGAGTACTAGAAAAGTCAGAAATCGCTAAAATGTATTTGTAAAATGTCCTTTCATTGTGTAAGTTTATTGTTTTGTGTTTATTTTGTATACAATAAAGAATAGTTATTTTTTTTTAAATTACAATAGCTACAGTTGTCACAATGGAAGGCATTCGTGAAGTTAGGCTTTTTGCTGCGCAGTACAAAATTTTGTATGAAAAAGTTGCACTGAGCATCGAAACGGCTAATCCGTTGGAAGGAGTGTAGATCGTATCGACTGGCTAAAATGGAGGAACCATTTGCCTGAATACTGAACTACTTAAATATTTAAGATGTACTTATCTATTTGAGACGTTCTTACTCTTAAGATCATTTACAAAAATGACAGTTAATGTCAATGATAAACTCCACTTAAACTAATTAGCATTTCAGTATTCGGGTGTTTGCCCAACAATGGGAAAGTATGGGCCAATACCTATTTACAATAGCATTAGTTTTTAATTTATAGTGTTAAACCAAACTTGAGAGTATTATTTTATTGAAACTTTTCTTATCAAAATTTTCAATTCCGCATCGAAAGAACCAGTGTACTCTCTAACTGCCATTGAAAAGACTAGTGTGCTTTACCTTGTGCAAAGTACCAGGCGAGCAGAAGTAACGAAGAGTTACTCAAACATTAATCTTAAGACAGTTTTAGTACCTTGTCTGTAATGAGCAGCTGAGTAGCCCAAAATAGTTCATGGTCCTTTCTAGAACTTTTCCATGTTGCCATCGACAGAACCAGTGTACTCTCTAACTGCTATTGAAAAGACCAGTGTGCTTTACCTTGTGGAAAGTACCAGGCGAGCAGAAGTAACGAAAAGATACTCAAACATTAATCTTAAGACAGTATTAGTACCTTGTCTGTAATGAGCAGCTGAGTAGCCCAAAATAGTTCATGGTCCTTTCTAGAACTTTTTCATGTTGCCATCGACAGAACCAGTGTACTCTCTAACTGCTATTGAAAAGACCAGTGTGCTTTACCTTGTGGAAAGTACCAGGCGAGCAGAAGTAACGAAAAGATACTCAAACATTAATCTTAAGACAGTATTTAGTCTCTAATGAACAGCTGAGTAGCTCAAAATAGTTCATGGTCCTTTCTAGATTCATGGTGCCATCGACAGAACCAGTATACTCCCTAAATGCCATTGAAAAGACTAGTGTGCTTTACCTGCCATTGAAAGGACCAATGTATACCAAAGTACCAGGCGAGCAGAAGTTACGAAGAGTTACTCAAACATTAATTTTAAGGATTTACCTTGTGCCTAGTGAGCATCTGAGTTGCTCAAACAATTTTAGTGATACTGCCATCGACAGAACCAGTGTACTCTCTACAAGGGTAGAGAGCACACTGGTTCTTTCAATGACACTAAGGAGTTTGAAAGAACCAGTGTGCTTTTGTGCAAAGTACCAGGCGAGCAGAAGTAGCGAAGAGTTATTAATTTTAAGTCTTTACCTTATGCCTAGTGAGTAATTGCGTAGCCCTATGTCTATCCCTGCCAGTGTCAGCCTGCTGCAGAGCCAACGCCTTGTCTCCAAGCCAGGAGTCCACCTCCACGGCGTCATGGCAGAACAGTGCCATTCAAAGAACCAGTGTGCTCTTTTGCAAAGTACCAGGCGAGCAGAAGTAACGAAAAGATACTCAAACATTAATTCTAAGACAGTGTTTATCTTGTGTCCAGTGAGCATCTGAGTTGCTCAAACAATTTTAGTGATAGTGCCATCGACAGAACCAATGTACTCTCTACAAGGGTAGAGAGCACACTGGTTCTTTCAATGACACTAAGGAGTTTGAAAGAACCAGTGTGCTTTTGTGCAAAGTACCAGGCGAGCAGAAGTAGCGAAGAGTTATTAATTTTAAGTCTTTACCTTATGCCTAGTGAGTAATTGCGTAGCCCTATGTCTATCCCTGCCAGTGTCAGCCTGCTGCAGCGCCAGCGCCTTGTCTCCAAGCCAGGAGTCCACCTCGACGACGTCATGGCAGAATAGAGCCATTCAAAGAACCAGTGTGCTCTTTTGCAAAGTACCAGGCGAGCAGAAGTAGCGAAAAGTTATTCAAACATAGCCCAAAATAGTTCATGGCTCTTTCTAGAACTTTTCCATGTTGCATCGACAGAACCAGTGTACTCTCTATCCGCCATTGAAAGGACCAGTGTGACTTACCTTGTGCAAAGTACCAGGCGAGCAGAAGTAACGAAGAGTTCCTCAAACATTAATTTAAAAGCTTTACCTTGTGCCTAGTGACCAGCTGAGTATCCAATACAAGTGCTAGAACTTTTCTCTAACTGACATTGAAAAGACCAGTGCAAAACAAAAAAAAAGTTGCCTTGTGCAAAGTACCAGGCGAGCAGAAGTTACGAAGAGTTACTCAAACATACCTTATGCCTAGTGAGCAGCTGAGTAGCCCTATGTCTATCCCTGCCAGTGTCAGCCTGTTGCAGCGCCAGCGCCTTGTCTCCAAGCCAGGAGTCCACCTCCACGGCGTCATGGCAGAACTGCTGGGCCTTCAGCGCGGCTTCCAGGGCGGAGGCCCGGGCCTCCGCCGCGGACGACACCGCGGAGTAAGCCGCCTCCAACTCCTTGCATAGCGATGCGATCTGTAGAACGAAATGATCAGTTAAGTTACAAGGGAAATCAAACAGTTATCGGTTCAGTGGTTGTCGAGTTATAGAGGAACAAACATACATCCAAAACTTTGCATTTATAATATACTAGCAGCCGCCCGCGGCTAAAACCGCCGCAAACCTAGATAAAAAGTAGGCTATACTCTCCAGCCCTCCAACTATCTCCATACAAAAAATCACGTCAATCCGTCGCTCTGTTTTGACGTGAAAGCAGGACAAATAAACAAACAAATAAACACACTTTCACATTTATAATATGGGTACGGAGGTACGGATTTAGTGTGACATAGGCTACTTTTTATCCAGGTACCATGCGAGCGAAGCCGCGGGCGGAATATAGTAGATTACATTCTAAAACATTTTTTTATTTTTATTTAAATAGGTTCGCGTTTAACCACACCCAGCCTGATGTAAAGCAACAGTGTGGTCTAAGATGGAGCACGCTTACCTAGAAGGAACCTATTGACTCTCGATTTGAAGACACCCAAATTATACTTTTCTGGAAATACAGACACCGGCAAGGAGTTCCACATTTTCGCCATGAATACCTAGTAGGTACTGACCTTCTCTTTCTGAGGATGTCCTGCCTGCAACGCCTCTCCTTGCTTCAGCAGCCGCTCGACGATAGGCCTTCGCCCCGCGAGCTCGGCGCGCAACTTGGCGTGTTTCTTGGCGGCTGATTGTGCCGCGTGAAGGTCTGTCGGCGCCACTTCGGAGGAAGCCAGCCCAGCGCGCTCTGATAGCCAGTCCAACTCGCCGGCGACCTCCGCAGCGAATTTGTGGAGTCTGACGATAAATAATGAAGTTACAGATGATGTTATGCAACTAAAACTTAGGACTTTATCTTTACTAGATAATTTATTACATGCCTGAGACAATAGCGGCTTTTACACGTAGAGATCGGACCGCGGGAAATAGCACGCGCCATTCCAACCTTCGCTAAAAACCTTACGTGTAGATGCGCGAGGCTGACAGTTCGATCTGGCATAGTTTTTAGCACAGTTTTTGTGACAGTTTTTTGCACGCATCACCGTTCATAATCGTACCACGCGCCAGTCTAAACTGTGACAGTAATTAGCACGACAGTTTTATCCGCGGTTAAATCTGTACAGATTTATCCGCGGTTCGGAACGCGGTCCTGATGCGCGGTTAAAACTCTACCGTGTAAATGCCGCTAATGTAGACATAGACACATCATTAATCCAGTTTGGTAAAATCTAGCCTTAGTCTACCACTAAGATATTCGCTCGCTCTACAAACACTCACTGCATGCTAGTCTCGAGCGCTTGTCGTCGCCTCTTGGCGGGCTCTGTCAGCGCTGTCAGCGCTTGCAGCAGCACAGCGCTGTCCCGCTGGATGGCCGGCGCGTCGAAGTGACCACCTGATACCAAGTCAGCGCCCTGGGCTGTCAGCGTGTCCGCTTTCTGCTGCCATTGCGACAGCTCCTGTTCTAAAGCCTGCATACATAAAAAATATGTTGGAAAAGCTCGCAAAAAATCACGCAAACACAATTGGGAACATGCGTCTGATTCAAAAGCGGGTTAAATGTATTTTATTATGAACATTGTTGCTTTAGAGGTATGTGTGTGTAATTATTTTTTAATATTAAACCATTTTCGATCAGAAAATAAATTTTAAAAATTGCAAAAAATAGTAGGAATTTCAAAATACTTGAAAAGGATGTGAAAGGATGTGACGTCACGAGTTCATAAGACGAGTCAAGGACGAGTCAGATATAACGATCCATAGATAAGTTTTTTTTTTAATTTTCACAATTCCTAAACTCGAACTTATTGTTGTCACAGATTACTGTTGTACTTAGTATCAATTTGACGTCACACGTCAAAGTTCACAAATTGTTACTACAACAGTAATCTGTGACAACAATAATAATCGTGTTTCAGATGCGTGAAAATGATGGTAAATTTTAAAAATTATTTTTGTTATAAAATTTTAGTTTTTCGGCGCTGGAATTTTTATTACGGTTATTTGACGATATAACCTATCGTATATAATCATAAAAAAAAATTGTGGGAGTTCCCTATTATTACGCTGTATCTTTTGTAGCGTTGGATCTCGTTATCTGGGTTCAAGTTCAAGTTCTTTATTGGTAACAATTCGGTTACATGTCAGCTTATTAGTTAGGTACGTAACTTGTAAGTAAGTGCATTGTGTTGTGCGTACACTGAGTATTCACACATATTATAAGTACCTACATTCATAGTTGTAAAAACAAATAAAGTAAAACATTCCAACAAAAATAATATAAAATATTATGTCAAATAATATAAATGAAATAGTAAATACTTATGTCAATATTAAATCAGTGATCCTCCTGTAGATTTTAATTGTAATTAAATTACGCGATCGTAATTTGCTGCCAGAGAAGCTATAGGCACATCCTTTGTACTTTAAACTCAAACTCAAACTCAAATAACTTTATTTGTTAACTGTAAGACACACAAGTTATAAGGTACACACACATGCTTTACAATTTGTATTAGATGGGTAGGTAGGTATAAGCGAAGTAAGTAAGTAAGCGTAGTTCGGACAGATAAATATGTAGGTAGGTAGGTAGATAGAAAATCATTTCCACATGGGATGGACAAAGGTTAGGTACTTATACAATTTAGGTAAGAAAAGAAAACATAAGAAGAAACTAAGAACAATTATTGAATTTGAAAATTTAATTTGACGACCTCTGTGGCGCAGTGGGCGAAAGCCCGCTTGTGACGCAGGAGGTTGCGGGTTCGATCCCCGCCGCGGGACAAATGTTTGTATGATCTGCAAATATTTGTCTCGGGTCTGGGTGTTTTCTATGTATATTATGTATGTATTTATAAAAAAAAAAATGTATTTAAGTAGTATATCAGTCATGTGGTTCCCATAACACAAGCTCTGCTTAGCTTGGGGCTACATGATGCTGTGCTGTGTGAAATGTCCAGCATTATTTATTTATGTAATTAAGTACTAACCTAACCCGGCAAACCTCTCCGCCTCAGAATTATTCAGAAATAGAATCGATTGATTGGTTAGGGGGCAGGAATTAACTGTTTAGTTTTAACTTACCTGGTGTTGGTTGAGTAGTCGCTTGCAGCTTCGAAGGTCGGTTCCGACCTCTTCGCTCCTCAACGCTCGCTCCAAGTCCATCAGTCTGGCTTTAGCGTCCTCCACAGATCTGCAACCACGATATAAAGTTGAATACTGAGGTTGATTTTAGTCTCACGCTCACCGTCAGCGCTGATAGGCGAGTGATCTTTATTACAATGAAATAAGGATACTGATTGTTTAGCAGAAATAGCTACGCTGATTGCTCTCGTCAATGCTGGACAATCAGTATCTTTATTTCATTGTAATAAAGATCACTCGCCTATCAGCGCTGACTGAGCGGGGGAGACTGGCCATTCTATACGTAGTATTATCATCTTTTCTATGGTTATAGATTGGTTCGTACACCTTACCTCCTGTATTTCCTCTGCGCGGCGGCCTGCCTCAGCTTGCTTCCCTTGTCTCTGGACGCGGCCACCAGGCCCTCCCAGGCGGCCTGCAGGCCCCCCAGCCTCTCACTGACCTCCGCGGCCCGAGCCGGATCCGACTTCTGGGACCTTACTATGAACTCTTAGAGCAATATCAAAGTAAGATTACTCTGATTCCGTGCTAAGATAAGACTAAGGTAAGGTTAAAGTAAGCCTATAGGAATGTTTTGGTAACGTCTCTTCGTGGAGTGTCAAGTGTCAAGTCATTGACGCGAAGCAGGACTGTTTTCACCTTGTTTTGACATTGCTCTAACAGATGGTGGTACGACGGCTGGAGGGATTGACCGATCTCTATTCTATGGTTATAGATTGGTTCGTATATCTTACCTCCTGTATTTCCTCTGCGCGGCGGCCTGCCTCAGCTTGCTGCCCTTGTCTCTAGAGGCGGCCACCAGGCCCTCCCAGGCGGCCTGCAGGCCCTCCAGCCTCTCACTGACCTCCGCGGCCCGCGCCGGGTCCGACTTCTGAAGAGATTGACTCTCTATTCTATGGTCGTACTATGTATCTTACCTCCTGTATTTCCTCTGCGCGGCGGCCTGCCTCAGCTTGCTTCCCTTGTCTCTGGACGCGGCCACCAGGCCCTCCCAGGCGGCCTGCAGGCCCCCCAGCCTCTCACTGACCTCCGCGGCCCGAGCCGGGTCCGACTTCTGCAGTGATTGACCGATCTGGAAATATCAGGGTATATTAGGATATGCAGATTATGCAGATATGTGTGTGAAAGGAGTGAGCAGTGAGATGACGAGTGATAGAATGAAGCGGAAGAGGGAAACATGTTGTGCAGACCCCACCTAGTGGGATAAGGGCAGGGAGATGATGATGATTAGGATATGTCGAGGGTATTTTATGAAATTTTCAATTTAATCGTCTTTTTATTAATTAATACTTAAGTATATAAAACTTAAGACGACTGATATTGTAATTTAATATCGTCGGCTAAATTCGAAAACCTCAATGATTTTTAATGCAGTTCGATAGAGAATTAAATTCTCTATCGAACTGCATCAATAAATCATTATCGTCAATAAACACATTACCCTTCCTTTGCTTTGCGCAGTCGGGTAAAAAGACGGAGTTACGAGGTTTTCTATTAATTTAGCCGACGATGTTTTTTATGATTTAATGGGCATGTTATGTGGAGGGAAGAAAGTCATATTACGAGGAAATTGTTGGATTTGAATGTGGAAGGATACATAGGTAGTAAGCGGATGGATCACCGAAAAGAAAGCTAGGCCCCATACCGTGTTTGTTGCCCTGATTCTTCACGGTGTTGGTCGCGAAAGAACAGGAGTAGAATCACCTAGCTCTTAGGACGTTTCAAAGTGATCATAGCGGTCTTACTGAATAAATATTTTTTGTATTTTTGCATTTTGAACTCACGCTCTCTACATTCCTCAGCTGCTTCTCATTGGCCTGCAGCTCTCGCTCGAAGGCCTCGTGTTTCTGCAGCTTCCTCTCCAGGTTGGCCAGGTCTCGGTAGCTCTGGTCCTGCGCGGTGCGCGTCTTGTCCTGGATCCAGGTCTGCAACTCTTCCGTGGCCGCTATGAACTGGGGAACCAGAATAAGATTACTGACATTTTGAAAAAGGGCTGGTCAAAAGTACACTAAACATTCGGTTTCGGTTTAAACATTTATTTTCTCAAAAGAATTCAGAATTCACTTACAGAGAAAATACAATTAATCTTACTGTAGTAGATATTGCCATTTAGCGTAGCTTATTATTTCTATTATGAAAGTACCAATTTAGTTATGCTCATATTTTTGCATTTTGTGGGTAGACTCGTTGCACGGCGCGTATAGTCGTATTGCTCATTATACGGACTAAAATTGAAGGAAAAAATGTCATTTTTCCTTCAATTTTAATTATTTTTGATAATATATGTTTTATGTCAAAATTGAAGGAAAAATGACATTTTTTCCTTCAATTTTAGTCCGTAGAATGAGCAATCCGACTATAGGTCTAAAGTACACTAAACATTCGAGCATGTATGAAGAACTAGCTGACCGCGTGGACTGCTATTTTGTTTATCCCACGGGAACCGTGCGCTTTTTCGGGATAAAATGCCTATGTCCTATTCCCGGTTATTATCTATCTATGTTTCAAATTTCAGCCAAATTGGTTCAGTGGTTGTCGAGTTATAGAGGAACAAACATACATCCAAACATCAAAACTTTCGCATTTATAATGTTAGTGTCAATAGTGTCATGTCAAAGTGTGATACAAGTAATAAGCAGCTAAATTAATGAAAAACCGACTTCAATGTTATAAGCTGAGCAATTTTCTGCACTCTCGAGGTGCATTTCTGTTCATAACTCCGAAGATCTTTGACAGATCCTCACCAAATTTTTGGGGGACCAATCGGAAAGCCTTTAAAAAATTTTTTCAAACAAAAAAGGAATTTTCCAAATCGGTTCAGGCGTTTTCGAGTAATCGGTGAACTTACATAAAAAAAATTAAAAAAAAAAACAATAATTCCGACGAATTGAGAACCTCATCTTTTTTTTAAGTCAGTTAAATATTATTAATTGAAACAAAAAACCCGACTGCGGGTTTCAATAAGCTTAAAAGTGTAATTCTCACCTGCTGGTGTGCGAGACTAGCGTGCAACGCGCGTCTTCTCTCGGCGGCCGCGTGCTTGACGCCCTCGCGTCGCTTCTGCACCGCCGCGCGTCGCGCCGCTATGCTGTGAATACACGCGTACAACGTTAAACTTTACAAAAGGGATTGATGATACTGTATGCAAAGTTCAGCATGTAACGCGCAGTACTGGTTTTCCTAGGTTTAAAGAATAGACCATGTCGCGCCGAAACATGCCGTATCCACTTCCGTGATGCGTTTTAATCCCTTGGCGACCAGCGTCAAGGGATTAAAACGCCATCCAAGTCCAAGACTGGTTTTAGTGTCACCCGTACCGTCGGCGCTGATAGGCGAGTGATCTTTATTACAATGAAATAGGGATACTGATTGTTCAGCAACGACGAGTGCAATCAGCGTTGCCATTTTTGCTAAACAATCAGTATCCTTGTTTCATTGTAATAAAGATCACTCGCCTATCAGCGCCGACGGTACGCGTGACACTAAAACCAGCCCAAAGCCATACGACGGCCCGCGCGCTCGCGCGTTAATCGCGGTATCGGACAATCCGAACGGACGCCGCGACGCGATAAGACTCTTTACGAATTCTGATTTCAGTGTTTTTTACAGTTTTAAGACTTTAGTTGATTGTTTATTTGTGTTTTATGTTGTCCCAGTGGTTAATTAAACTTTTTTCAATTTACAACTGTGAGTTTGGACTCATTGCAAACCACATTGGAGCTAGCTAGCCTGGCATTCGTTAAAACTGTTATTTACTCACTGATGATGCCCGCTCTAAAGCCTGCGCTCGCTGTAACAAGGCCGCTAGTCTCTCTGCGCCGCCAAGCGAGCCTCCAACTCTTGTTATTTACTCACTGATAGTGCGCGGTCCCCGCTCTAAAGCCTGCGCTCGCTGTAACAAGGCCGCTAGTCTCTCTGCGCCGCCAAGCGAGCCTCCAACTCTTGTTATTTACTCACTGATAGTGCGCGGTCCCCGCTCTAAAGCCTGCGCTCGCTGTAACAAGGCCGCTAGTCTCTCTGCGCCGCCAAGCGAGCCTCCAGCTCTTGTTATTTACTCACTGATGTTGCGCGGTGTGCGGTCCCCGCTCTAAAGCCTGCGCTCGCTGTAACAAGGCCGCTAGTCTCTCTGCGCCGCCAAGCGAGCCTCCAGCTCTTGTTATTTACTCACTGATGGTGTGCGGTCCCCGCTCTAAAGCCTGCGCTCGCTGTAACAAGGCCGCTAGTCTCTCTGCGCCGCCAAGCGAGCCTCCAGCTCTTGTTATTTACTCACTGATGGTGTGCGGTCCCCGCTCTAAAGCCTGCGCTCGCTGTAACAAGGCCGCTAGTCTCTCTGCGCCGCCAAGCGAGCCTCCAGCTCTTGTTATTTACTCACTGATGGTGTGCGGTCCCCGCTCTAAAGCCTGCGCTCGCTGTAACAAGGCCGCTAGTCTCTCTGCGCCGCCAAGCGAGCCTCCAGCTCTTGTTATTTACTCACTGATGGTGCGCGGTGTGCGGTCCCCGCTCTAAAGCCTGCGCTCGCTGTAGGAAGGCCGCTAGTCTCTCGTCCTGCGCCGCTAAGCGAGCCTCCAACTCTTCGTGACGCTTCACCAGCGCTTCTGCTTCGTCCACGGAAGACTGTGGACAACATATTTATTAGTAGCTTCCGGCTGCGGCTTTGCTAGCGTCGTACTAACAGTAACCGAACAAAAAGTTGCCTATGTCCTATTCCCGGTCATTATCTATATTTTAAATTTCAGCCAAATCGGTTCAGTGGTTGTAGAGTTATAGAGGAACAAACATACATCCATCCGAACATCCAAACTTTTGCATTCATAATATCAGCGTGATATTTATTAATTTGTCCTTTGTAATCTTTCAATTCTTTAACATGGGTTTTACTAAATAAAATAAGAAAAATCTAAAATATGTGTATTAGACGGTCTTACCCCAAGAGGCGCGTATTCCAGATACGCCTCGTGCGCTCCGCTGGATGCGTCGATACGGTCAGCTTCTCGGTTGAAACACTGCAGTTGAACCAACTGCTTCAAATACGCGTCTTTCTCCAGCCATTCTGATAACAAACAAATATATTATTTATTAGCAAGTGATATTTAAGAAACAGTCTAAAACCAGTGGTTATGGGTAATATGATACTTTTTTCTTTATTTTGGCTTCTAGTAAATAATGACTTCATTTCATTTCATTTCACACGGCTTGTGCATTCAGCCAGTGCAAAGTAATTAATAGAAATATAAATAATTTATTTGCGTGAAGTACGGTAGTACAGAAAATAATATATATTTCAAGTCTAAAGATACACAAGTTATAAGTACAAATATAATATCCCACCCCTCCCCTTGTGCCTCAGTAAAGATGTGGAGCTTTACTGAAACATCAGTTATACAATACAGTTATCTGGTTCCCATAGTACAAGCTTTGCTTAGTTTGGGGCTAGATGGCGCTGCGTGAAATGTCCAGCAATATTATTATATTTACCTTTTTGCACGGCTTTCTGTTCTGTCTCCAGCGTCTTAATCCTTTCCGCCACGTCTGTTAGCGCAGGGTTGTTGGCCAAAAGCTGCTTGCCCAGAGCAATCACCTCAGTAAACCTAGGACATTAGAGTACTTCAATTTCAATTTATTTATTGCGAAAATGGGTAAAAATAACAATGTAGATTAGAAATTAACGTCCTCCATTATCAGCTACAGTTGTTCTATCTCACGAAGTCCGTTTGGTCTTAATCTTCTTCTTCTTTCGTATGAGCAAGTGGCCAACTCTGGTGACGGAGTTTTTAGGCCGCCTAAAGGCCTCCGTCATGGCTTAACGACTTAAAAGCCGGGACCGACGATTAACGTGCCCTCCGAAGCACGGAAGCGCTCAGCTCGTAATACCACTTGCGGTCACCCATCCTAAAGGTGACCGCGCACAATGCTGCTTAACTTCAACGATCAATCAAGAACGTCCAAGCAAGCTACGCCACGAGCGCTTCAATAGTGTGTGTAGACATACATACATACATAAAATCTCGCCTCTTTCCCACAGGGGTAGGCAGAGACCACGGACTTCCACTTGCTACGATCCTGACACACCTCTTTCGCCTCTGTGTAGATGTGGTCTTAATTGTGTGTGTAGATGCACATGCACGTTGTTTCTGTGTGCGTGGGCCGATTCTGAGCGCTCCCGAGCTTACGCACACAGAAACAACGTGCATGTGAACACACACATAATTAAGACCAAACGGACTTCGTGAGATAGAACAACCCTAAAGAAAACCTAAAGCTGAGACTCCACCAAAGCGGAGATGTGTGAGATGTGACTTAAACAACCAATAGAAGTTCGTTATTCTAACATGAATGAACCAGAAATTGCAGGTCATACGTGGCCAAGGATAGCCAAGGATATGGAAACCTTGGAGGAGGCTTACAGGCTTACACTGCCATAGGCGGTCCTTACCGGATAACCGAGCCGGACATAATTGAATAAACTAGATAAATTAGTAATTAGGAAATTAGTATAATAGTGTAACTTAGCTGGTAAGGAAAATAAAGCTCTTTTTTTATTTTTTATTTTTTATTCAAACATGTCATCTCGTCTTTTGAAATACTATTGGTTGTTTAAAACACATCTCACACATCTCCGCTTTGGTGGAGTCTCAGCCTAAAAAGACGTAGTGTTTCAAATATTCAATTAGCGTTTATTATAAGTTTTTAAAGTGTAACTCCCTAACTCCCTAAATGACTCAAGTAACTCAAGACTAAAGTAACTCCCTGAATGCACCCTGAAAGGTGGGCATCGATCGTCACCAAGTGGGAGTCTGAAGACGCTGGCGTGACGATATAGATACCTTCCAGGAAGAGTGGTGGGAGGCGGCTGGTGATCGCAAGAAGTGGAGGGATATGGGGGAGACCTTTGCCCAGCAGTGGGCAAAGGTCACTTTATAGGTTATTAAAAAAAAAGTGTAACTCACTCATCATCATGCGCCTTGATGTCGTCCGCTAGTTCTTGATGCTGCTTCTGCAGCGCTTCCGCGGTGGCCACGTCCTTCGCCGTCGACTCCTGCGCAAGCTGCTCGCGGACTTTCTGTTAAACATTGGAAAGATACGTAGGTACAGTAAATAAATAAAAAAAGCTTTATTTCCCATACCCGGTTCACATAAAATGTACTTAAAAATATAAACAAAACTTATTAAACTAAAACTATTCTTATATATAAAATAAAATTTAAATGTGTCTTCTAAGTAGGTATTTAGTGTATAGGACCACCTACGTGGTAAAAGCCACCTCCAAAGTCTTCCATTTATCTCTTTCTCTTCCTAATCTGGGTCATAACTTTCCAGCTACCGTAAGTACAGTACTTCCAGATAAATAATGTGTATCGGAACATCGGAAAGAAAATGTATGGAATGTGTTTTTTTTTTAATTATTGCAAAAACTTACGATTTGATTTGGTAAGTTACTTTAGGAGAAGTGTTCCGGATGAGAAATAGAGCCCATAAAGACAAACTTGTTTTTTTTTTTTGAGAAATGTAATTTTTAGGCTAACTAGGTACTTACATTTTTTCAAAAATTTAAAAAGGATTTTTTTTTTAAATAAAACAATAGTTTCCTAAGAACAAAACTTTCTAAGTAGGTACTACAAGAGAAAAGGTAGCTACCCCGAAGTGCCAAAAAATGTGCCACACCCTGTTTAGATAAATAAATAAATATTGCTGGACATTTGACACAGCGCCATCTAGCCCCGAACTAAGCAAAGCTTGTACTATGGGAACCAGATAACTGATAGAATACTTATATATTTTGTAAATACATACTTATGATACTTTATAACACCCAGACAGAACAAACATCTATGTTCATCACACAAATGTTTGTCCCGGGTGGGAATCGAACCCACGACCTACAATTGCAATCTATTTGACCCCTCACCTGCAGCCAATCGACCAGCTGAGCGCTGCTAGTCCCAAAGATCTGGTGTCCCACGCCTCACCCATTCCTCCCTACTTTTATCTAATTCAACCCTTTACTCCCTGCAATCTATTTCACCCCTTACCTCCAGCCAATCGATCAGCTGAGCACTGCTAGTCCCATAAATCTGGTGTCCCACGCCTCACCCAATCCTCCCTACATTTATCTAATTCAACCCTTTACGGGGGTAAAGGGTTGAATTAGGTAAAAGTAGATAAGTAATAGCAATCAATTTCACCCCTCACCTGCAGCCAATCGACCAGCTGAGCGCTGCTGGTCCCAAAGCTCTAGTATCCCACGCTTCACCCATGACTTTCTATCTTTACGGAAGTATAGGGTAGAATTAGATAAAAGTAAGTAAAAATAGGTAAGTAGTAGCAATCTATTTGACCCCTCACCTGCGGCCAATCGACCAGCTGAGCGCTGCTACTCCCAAAGTTCTGGTGTCCTACGTTTCACCCATTCCTCCCTACTTTTATCTAATTCAACCCTTAACGGGGGTAAAGAGTTGAATTAGGTAAAAGTAGGTAAGTAGTAGCAATCTATTTCACCCCTCACCTGCAGCCAATCGACCAGCTGAGCGCTGCTAGTCCCAAAGATCTAGTATCCCACGCTTCACCCATGACTTTCTATCTTTACGGAAGTATAGGGTAGAATTAGATAAAAGTAAGTAAAAATAGGTAAGTAGTAGCAATCTATTTGACCCCTCACCTGCAGCCAATCGACGAGCTGAGCGCTGCTGGTCCCAAAGATCTGGTGTCCCACGGCGCTCTGTAGAAGACTGCGCCTCTCCGTCGCCTGCGCCTCACAACGCTGCCACATCTGACGGATCTCTTGCTGGCGGGACTCTACGTTAGCCTTCTCGTTCGGATACTGGGACTTCACGCTGAAGAAACATAATATCTATTAACCCTTAGGTAAAACTTATAAAAGAGAAGATAAACGCTATCGAATACAAATATTTGAGTGTTTGCGGTGAGAACAGGCCCCGCCTTGAATTTCCCGCCTTTAGAAGTTGCCACTGGGCCCCACCAGAGGCTCTGGTTGTTAATTTTTAAACCACCCTTTTTGTATGGAGTTGACTTTCTTCTCCGCTAGGAGTAATAGTATTCTGTGGGTGAGAATGGGGCAACCGCAGAGGGATTGACACTTCTTTGACGGCACGTTTCTTCGATAGAGGAACGTCACTTTTCGAAGAAAATCTTCAAAACAGCAGTCGAATAAAGATTGAATCGAAAACAGTCACAGATTAGTGACATTTTGCAAAAGGTCTTAGGCTGTGCTGTGTCCCCAGTAGGCAAACTGTTAGCGGCCGACTGAGTTAGCCGCAAATTTGTGGCGAACTTAAATTTGAGTTAGCTGCAAACTAAGATCGAACAACCGTATCGCCGCCGCCGACTGGAACCGGTTTTGGTGGAAGTCGGACGCTCAGTCGGCGCGCGTAACGCTGCAAACTGCGTACAGTGAGCGCAAAACTAGCAAACTGTGGACACTCCATTTCAATTATATGGAAGAGCGTACTAAACCGATACGCCGCAAACTCAGTCGGCCGCTCACAGTTTGCCTACTGGGGACACAGCCTTACTCTAAACCGGCTAACTTGTACGAGTATGAATGTTATGAAGTTATGATCAATGAATGAAAATTGGACTCGCGTAAAATTCTTGTAAATAAAGCCAGGATGATAAGTAAATGTAAATAGCTTGTAACGACACATACCTATCGGACCCAAACATCGCGATGAGACTGCGTGGAACACAAATGAACACAGACAATTAACACAACACAATCTGGCCAAACGAAAAACAACTCTACGGGGGTAGTTTCACAGTTTCATAGAGCAGGACCGCTCAACACGGCAAAAAATCTACATAAAACATTTACGAGCTTGCTGTGTGTTTACCAAGTTACTCTATACCGACTTGGTTTACATTCGATTTCACAACTTTTTACGGCAGAAGAACTGCGTTGCGAGACATGCGCATTTTTGTACATGTTATGTTTTTGATGGGATCAGGGATTGCAATCCCGCAAAGCGGGATCCCGCAATCCCGCGGGACCCGCAGCTTTTATTAGTCTGCTGGATCCCGCACCTTCAAAGCGCGGATCCGCGGATCTCGCAAATTACAAATTTGGCGTTATAACATTCGATCCCGCGGGATCCCGTGCGGGATTGAGTAATCCCGCATATCAATCTTGCGGGATTGAATGGGCTGCGGGATTGCAATCCCTAGTGGGATCCCACATTCATGGTGGACCGTATGTCTGCTACCTAGTATAAAAGATATACGTAGAGATCTCACCTATCGGCCAGCAGGCTCACAGTATGCACCTTCTCTTTAACCGGCTCCAGTTCTCTCACACCACACTGAGATTGGGCCATTTTAGCCACACCATCGCATAGGGAAGGGCTAATTTTATTCCAAGTTGTAGATTTATAAATATAGGTTTATAGGTGCCGTCTAATATACATTTTTCTTGTGTGTAATTTTGCTAATAGGTACCTACCCAATGTTACCTTAGTGTAAGTCCATTTCCGCATAGTACTCTTGTTTCTTATACCTATCATTTGTGTGTGTGATAAATAAATGTTTCTATGTCTATGTCTATGTCTCTCGAGCTGCGCATATCTCCTCTGCAAGGCCTGCACTGCCCTAGATCTGCGACCGAATAGATAGAAGGCAATCTAATAGATAGAAGGATGTGTAGAGATCTCACCTATCGGCCAGCAGGCTCACAGTGTGCACCTTCTCTTTAACCGGCTCCAGTTCTCTCTCGAGCTGCGCATGTCTCCTCTGCAATGCTTGTACTGTCCTTAGATCTGCGACCGAATAGATAGAAGGCAGTCCAGTCTAATAGATAGAAGGATGTGTAGAGATCTCACCTATCGGCCAGCAGGCTCACAGTGTGCACCTTCTCTTTAACTGGCTCCAGTTCTCTCTCGAGCTGCGCATGTCTCTGCAAGGCCTGCACTGTCCTAGATCTGCGACCGAATAGATAGAAGGCAGTCCAGTCTAATAGATAGAAGGATGTGTAGAGATCTCACCTATCGGCCAGCAGGCTCACAGTGTGCACCTTCTCTTTAACCGGCTCCAGTTCTCTCTCGAGCTGCGCATGTCTCTGCAAGGCCTGCACTATCCTAGATCTGCGACCGAATAGATAGAAGGCAGTCCAGTCTAATAGATAGAAGGATATGTAGAGATCTCACCTATCGGCCACCAGGCTCACAGTGTGCACCTTCTCTTTAACCGGCTCCAGTTCTCTCTCGAGCTGCGCATGTCTCTGCAAGGCCTGCACTGTCCTAGATCTGCGACCGAATAGATAGAAGGCAGTCCAGTCTAATAGATAGAAGGATAGGTAGAGATCTCACCTATCGGCCAGCAGGCTCACAGTGTGCACCTTCTCTTTAACCGGCTCCAGTTCTCTCTCGAGCTGCGCATGTCTCCTCTGCAATGCTTGCACTGTCCTTAGGTCTGCGGCCGGCGCGCTGGAAGCGGCTAACTGCTGCTCCTTTTCAGCCATCCAGTCTAAGGCCTCGTCACATGTGCGACCGAATAGCTCCACGCTACAAACAAACATACATGTTTTTTAATCTATATTAATATTATAGCCAAGGAATTTGTATACAAAACGTAACTGGAAGGTTCACTGAGACAGAAAACGCTGTCCGCTTGAGATAAAACTTGGGCGGTGTGTCTCTTTCTAAAGGGCGACCATAATTAATGAACTAAACATTTCTAATCCTTAGTGAATATCCTGAAATTTATATGACATGGGCACACTACTAATCCAACAACGAGTGTGAAAGAGACAAAGCTACCAAGAAAACCTCTCAACGAGACCGACAATCCTTATAACCAAGATTGAATTAAGTATAATAGAACGCAGCTGTTGTCGCCGCGCGGTCGCCTTGCCGGCCTGGCCGTGCTTCACCACCGATAGAGACACCTACCTGGAAGCTCCTTCCAGACTCTTCTCCTTCTGCTGCTTCAGCCTCAGCAGCCGCTCCCACTGCTGCCGCAGCTGTTGTCGCCGCGCGGTCGCCTTGCCGGCCTGGCCGTGCTTCGCCTCGACCAGCTCGGCTGCGCCGGCGTCGATGTGCTCCAGGCGTTTTGATGCCGCGGAGAGGTCCGTTACGAATTTCTAGAAAGAAATCATGATCATCTATCTATTAAACAGGGTGTGGCAAATTTTTGGGCACTTAATGGTACGTAAGAACGTTTTCCTGTAGCCTACAATGGTTAATGTAGCCCTTACTGCCCCGTCTCAAAAATTCACCCTGTATAAAATTCCATACATTTACTTTTATCCCATACATTTACACCACAGGGTAAGGCAAAATTTTGGCCCTTTCAAGGTTACCTTTTCTTTTGTACTTAGAAAGTTTTGTTCTTTGGAAACTAATAGTTTCCAAAGAACAATTTTGAAGAAAACAATAATAGTATTTCTAGATTTTTGTTTTTAAGGGAAGGGACCCCCTAAGCCCCCCTTATTTACATACATACATACACTCACGCCTGTTTCCCATCATAGGGGTAGGCAGAGACCACTAACACACTTTCGCTTCATTCACTCTCATCACATTCTTCATGCAAGCTCGTCGGTGGTACTCTTGACCTGGCCTTTTTCCAATTCGCCAATTTGGTCCAGGAATGTGCGCCTAGGTCTTCCCCTTCCGACGGTCCTATTCACACTCGCCTTATTTACGCCCCATCTCCATGCGGTTTACTATAGGCCCGCCTTTAGGTGGCCTAAAACTCCGTCACCAGAGTTGCCCACTTACTCATACGAACTTACTTACTTACTATAGGCCCGCCCTATCTACCTATAATGTATCTAGGTGGGTGGGTACTTATTAAGTATATAGGTAGGTAGGCAAAAAAAAAACGTTTGGCAAGTTATTTATGTAGGTACCTACAATATGTTTGTTTTTTTTATGCTCTGTCCTCCGTCTTCTGTGTGTGTTGTCAATCTATATCTATACTTAATTATATAAAGCGCAAGAGTTTTTTTGTTTGAACGCGCTAATCTCAGCAACTACCAGTCCGATTTGAAAATTTATTTCTGCATTTGATAGCTAAACTCTTTATGAAGGTTATAGGCTACTTTTCATCATCCTCATCGTCATCACCACCATTACTACGGGGGCAACGCCGCGAGGGCGCTGCTAGTAAACTATATTCTTTCTTTATATCTCATCTCACCTCGTACTTCCTCTTAGCAGTGTCGACGCTATCCTCTGCCTCATCGGTCCTCAGCATCTTCTCCTTATCCTTCATCCACTTGTCGAAGTCATCACATTCCGCGAAGAAACTGTACAACTTGATGGCGTCTTCGAGTTGGGCGCGACGCGACGCCGATAGGGTCAGTAGTTCCTCTGCAATAGAATCAATAATTAATAAATATTGCTGGAATTCATTGACACTGGCTGAATGCACAAGCCGTGCGAAAAATTTCAAAAAAATTGTATTAGAAAAAGGTTATTATGACACTAGTGATTTTTTAAATGACATAATTTTTGGCGCGCCTCTGTTCTTTTAATTTGCACACCGGTATCCACCGGTAAAACATGTTGTGACTATACTAAAAAAATATGACCTTGCATGCTATGTATGTAATTAACACAATGTTTTGAGCAAATAAATTATCTTTATCTTTATCTTGAAGCCAAAATAAAGGAAAAAAAATTAAGGACATTTCACACAGCGCCATCTAGACCCAAACTAAGCAAAGCTTATATGGGAACCAGTTATCTGATAGAATCACAGTAATATTATAAATGCGAAAGTTAGATGGATGTATGTTTGTTCCTCTATAAAATCTTTTTTAACTTTTATGTTTGCATGATTTATATGTTTCTTTTAGTTACAAATAAACGATTTGAATTGAATTGAATTGAATTGAATTGAATCTATAACTGGACAACCACTGAACCGATTTGGCTGAAATACCTAATTGTATAAAGCGGAAGCCTTTGTTTGAACGCGCTAATCTCAGGAGCTACCAGTCGGATTTGAAAAATTATTTCTGCATTTGATAGCTTAACTCTTGAGGAAGGTTATAGGCTACTTTTCATCATCATCATCATAAACCATCACTACGGGGGCAACGCCGCGATTGCGCTGCTAGTTTAAAATATGGATAAATAATAAAAGTCAAATAAATAAATAAATAAAATAAATAATGCTGGACATTTCACACAGCATCATGTAGCCCCAAGCTAAGCAGAGCTTGTGTTATGGGAACCACATGACTGATATACTACTTAAATACATTTTTTTTTTAAACACATACATAATATACATAGAAAACACCCAGACCCGAGACAAATATTTGCAGATCATACAAACATTTGTCCCGCGGCGGGAATCGAACCCGCAACCCACTGCGCCACAGAGGTCGTCAAATAGTGAATAAAGAAAGTGAAATAGATAAATAATGACCGGGAATAGGACAAAAGCTACTTTTTATCCGGCTACCACGCAAGCGAAGCCGCGGGCGGAAGCTAGTAGTGTATGGTTTTATTTTGCACTAGCTGTGCCCTCGTACCCGCGTAGTGGTGGTATGATAATGATGATGATGATGGTTTTGGAAAATAAAACAAAAACGAAAACATGACCAATGACTTCTCAAATTTCCAAAAAGCCAACAATATACAGTCCTTCAAGCTATACACCGTTAATTCTGGGTCAGTTTAAGGATTAGCTTTCAAAAGAAATGTCATTGTTGACTCCCCCCAAACGCCCCTCTACCCTCTATCTATTCACGATATTTTGACATGTTAAAACTTTTGAAACTATCTTGGAATAATTATAATTTTTACATCTTGTTGAAGTAGCGAACATTGTCATGGAGACTTCATCAATTTTTTTTTTTCGATGGAAGTGATACCTAGTTGTTACCTTCATAATTATTATTACTTATTATAGAATATCTGGGCGACCAAGCTCTGCTTGGGTGCAAATCAAGAAAAAAAGAAAAAGAAAAATGAGTTAAGTACCTATGTATTTAAAAAAGCTAGGTCTCGATCGATCTAGCTAGGTAGAGACCTAGCTAGATCGATTCTTCGCCCCCGTAAACCGTAAACCTCTGTACCGCAAATTTTATCGAAATCGTTAGAGCCGTTTTCGAGAACGTGAGTACAAATAAACAAACAAACAAATATTGCTCGTTTAATAGAATAAGATAATATTTCATAAGAAGATCATATACTTGTCGGGGAGAGGGTTCTGGGCGTGAAGTATGGATGGTCCGATATGTTCAAAGACACGAAATAACCAATGTAACGTGTAGTCAGGATGTCTATTTTATAATCACAATTACTTTCACAAGACTTAAACAGAGGATTGATTCGATTTTTGCCGATTAGAATTACTATCACCATTTAAAAAACAAAATGGAAACGCGGTGAGTTCAACAGAAAGAGGCAAAGCGACCCACAGAACATTACTACTCTCGAGGAGCGACCACTCTGCTCCGATACCAGAAGAACCAAAGTGTTATCCTGCTCGCCACCCGCCCTCAGGGAAGCGAGCCGTCCAAAACCAAACTGACTTTAGGGCCCTCTGCCCAAGGAAGTTGTATACCTACGTAACTATATAACTTCCTTGCCTCTGCCTTCTTTGCGTCGACCACATCCAAGTGACAATGACGGTTGTCTACTTGACGTTTCCAACTTTGACACTAGCTAACAAACTATATTTGACTAAGAAAAAGGATTTACTTGAAGGCGCAAGAAAAGCAGACCCTGCAAAGTATCTTCATCTTTCACTAGCACTAACAAATTGTCATAGGACAGAAAGAGTCAATAATACGTTACTTTGTGTGTCTTAATTCGTAGAATGTCTCCATCTTGACAACTTAGTACTATTATTTATTCTGTGATATACTATACAAAAAACTAAGACACTATTCATTAATCTGTGAAGACACTATAGAATCTTGTTAATCAGCTGGTTAACAAACAACTAAGACATCCGCTACACGGACGGCGCGCTGATTTTTTAGCCGCACCCAAGTGGCTTTTGACCTCTCTTTTTAACATATATGTTATATTAAGTATTTAATTATATGTATTATATTCTTTATACCTAGATAAGTCTAATCACAAATAATTGCATGCTGTGTTCACTGTGTCACTGAAACTACGCCGACTTTGCTTTCTTAGGACTGTCATAATACGTTAAGTTTAGCGTAAATTACAATTTGCGAACCATAAACTTTCATAATATGACACCCCATTAAATTTATTTGTATAACTTTTATTTTTTACCCCCTTGAGTACCTAATATCTTTACAACCCCTTCATCGATTAAGCCCATAAGCACTCGGGTCACTCGGCACTGGATATATGCACTAACCGGAGTTTAAAACACTAAATAACACGCTATAGTTACATACGAGTCGATAAAGTACAAAATTACAGTACTAAAATTAACTATGTAAATTAATTTTAGATTAAAAAATAAACTAAAAACCACGTCTTTATTTATTTATTTATTTAGAATGCGTTGTCATCGAGTTGTGAGCTACCCTGACAGTTTTAGCCAACCAGCTACACGGAAAGTGCTCGAAATTTTAGTCGCGCCAGATTTTCCACGGAACGACAGACATACAGACGAACAAGAAAGTGACTATATAGGTATAATAAGAACGTGGTAAAATAATAATGTCTTTGATCCTTGATAAGTGTGCACATTTTGATCCGACGTTTTGAAATGGATTAAAACTACGTTCTAAGATTCTGTTGACATAGATGAATACAAGTGAAGCTAAAAAAAAAAACGAAATTCGGGGTAATATCCCACTTGGCCAACACAGTCCTTGAACAAAAACCAAATTATATAATTGAGGATGCGACTCCACTCCATTTTGTTCCGAATGACATTCGATTTCGACTAGTCCTATTATATAACAAATGAGAGAAGTTTGTGTGAATGTTTGTTTTACCACGTATCTCCGTAACTACTAAACTAATTTTGCCGATTTTTTGTTCTACTCGTAATCTATAGTGATCTTCGATCTTCTGTTCTATCTAACAAGAAGGTGAAAAAAGGAGGCAAGTTTCTAAGAAATAAATGTACCTAATTTATTAAATAAAAATAAAATAATAAGTACTAAGTTATGAATTTTTAAAGGGGTTGCAATAAAGTTCTATTTCAAATAAATATTTTCTGGTTTGATTCACCAGAGTAATTAAATACCTACTTTATTTTTATTTTATTCAAAATTACCCTTAGGGAGGGACTGTGCATTATTACGAAGGTCGTAAAGTTAGTATTGTTTTTCCTAATCGAAAAAAAAACTAAATACTTACTAACTTTATGACTTTTTGGTTTCATTTTCTGTTACCTGTACAAAGCCGGGGCGGGCAAATAGCTTGTCAAATGTCAAAATGTCAAAACGCGCGTGGATCCGACCTTGTGACCGCCCAGAAGCGGAATGAGCTGCGTTCGATTCTGTGTTTATTTATATAGCAACTCGGGACTCAATAAGGTTGATTTTCGGTTGATCCGTTTAACTCTCTGTGCTCAGAAGTAAAGCTCAAAACTAATTTTGCTTATTATGAGAAAAATAAGCAGTCTAGGTAAACGATAACTTAGAAGCAAATAAAAGACTAAATTTCCTTTCTGTGAGTATTTATTTTGTATATGTAGCTGAACGGGTTTTCAAGAAAAATGCAAAAATCTTGAGAAAAGGTGTCATTTTCAAAACGTAAAAGTATCATGTAAATTTCTATTAATCGTGTTTCTGCCTTTAGAACTAAATAGAAAAAAGATTAAAAAATCACATAATTGGAGTTGTAACTTGATGAGATATTCCGTTTAGTTACAATTTGCAGGCAAACAATCATAACCGTTTTGGAGCTTGGCCTTAAAGCCAGCACCCACTGCTTGTATTGCTTAATCGTATTCGTGTCGTTGGTTTAGTTTTTGAATTTGATAAGTATTTCATACGAAACTAAATAGTTGAAAAGATTAACAAAAGTGAGGAAAATACTTGGT
Organism: Camptogramma bilineatum; assembly: GCA_958496255.1. Lineage (NCBI taxonomy): Eukaryota > Metazoa > Arthropoda > Insecta > Lepidoptera > Geometridae > Camptogramma > Camptogramma bilineatum. Next base: position 1,617,190 of record OY292478.1, read on the forward strand.
AAGGTCACAGAATACTAGAGTACTACGTACAGAAGGGTCACTTCGCGAGTAAATTTGTTTAAATAGAGACTCTCGCGGCGAAGCTATAAAGTGCAATTCAACTCGCCTATGGGCCTATTACCTATCGAGATATTTGCCTAAACATTCCCATCCTGCTCTAATGCGTAACTGTGTCACTGTCTGGCGCGGTGTGACGCAACTCGTAAGGGTTGTCGAATTTTCGCTTGCGACAACACAAATAAATTAATTTATTTTATTTGTCACAAAAACAGTACCTACCTACTTAAGTTCTAAAATAAGTAGGCCTAAATATAATTTAATCTACCGTTACCACGGAATAAATAGTAGTAAGTAGGTACTACGTATTGTACGTAGGTAGGTGAAGTAGGTAGTTACATTATTATCTCGTTCGTTTTGTAAACAATTGCATTTCAAAATATCTATACCTTCATACCTACCTAGACATCGATCAGACACACACAATCATCATCACTCAACTAGACCGGGAGCCGTTATCCGATAATCACCCTTTTAATGTTAGGTTTGCAATCACATAATTATGCAATTTAAAGCACGGCCAGGACTCGAACCCACGACCTTCGTCTCGAAAGTTGAGGTACTAATCACTTCGACCAACATGGCTCTATGAATGTAATGTACCTAATGTAACTTCTAAACACTTACAATTATTATATTAAGTAGTACATATACATATACAGGGTGTGGCAAATTCTTGGTCACTCAAGGGTAGCTACCTTTTCTATTGTAGTTAGAAAGTTTTGTTCTTAGGAAACTTCAGTTTTATTTTAAAGAAAAAAATAATTGCATTTTTAGATTTTTGAAAAAAAGTACAGTTAGCCTAAAAAATTACATTTGTCAAAAAAAACAAGTTGGTCTTAATCGACTCTATTTCCCACCAGGAACACTTCTCCCAAAGTAACTTATCAAATCAAATCGTAAGTTTATGCAATAATTCAAAAAAACACATCCCATACATTTTCTATGAAATAAGTAGTTGTAAACATTATAGTGCCACTTATTCTATGGTTATTAATTTAAATTCGTAGCTGCTTCGGCATGGTGGGAGGCTATTGTAAAGCCTTAGGCGCCTAAGACAGAGCCGCAAGAGATAATGGTATGCATGGAGCATACCATTTGTACATCTGCAGGGAAGTACTTTGTTCTAAATTTAAATACGCGCTTTACAATAGCCTCCCAGCTTGCTGGAGCAGTTATGAAATTAAATTAGCAACGATCGAATAAGTGGCACTGTAATGTTTACAACTCCTAATTTCATAGAAAATGTATGGGATGTGTTTTTTTGAATTATTGTAAAAACTTACGATTTGATTTGATAAGTTACTTTGGGAGAAGTGTTCCTGGTGGGAAATATAGTCGATTAAGACCAACTTGTTTTTTTTGACAAATGTCATTTTTTAGGCTAACTGTACTTTTTTTCGAAAATCTAAAAATGCAATTATTTTTTTCTTCAAAATAAAACTGAAGTTTCCTAAGAACAAATCTTTCTAACTACAAGAGAAAAGGTAGCTACCCTTCAGTGACCAAGAATTTGCCACACCCTGTATAGGATAAGTACCTATCTACATATATTAATTCAATCGGCAAAATTATTACTATTCAGCCATCCTAATTTCTCGACGCGGCTATTGTAAATTATCAGGTAAATTATCAGGCTAGGTACCTACCTACCTAGCTAGGTACTTACTTTTGTTTTAAACTGGGTCTAAAGTGTGTTGGCCGAGTAGGTTAGTGCCTCGACTTTCGATCCGAAGGTCGCAGGTTCGAACCCGGGCTGATGCACATCAATGGATTTTTGGTTTCGAAAAATGTACCTACTTATACCTAATAAGCGCATTAACACGAGTTCTAAACGGTGAAGGAAAACATCGTGAGGAAACCAATTAGAGTTCTAATAGCGTCGATGGGCTTGCAACCTGTCACGTATGAAATGTTAACTTCTGCAAAATGTGGGCATGTAGGAAGGTACAATATGTATTTGGACATACCTGTGACAACTCCCTTAGACATCTTCAAAGGATCTTAAAATGCCAAAAAAGATCTGAGAGAATGTGTATCGCGCCTCGAGGATATCTACAGACGTGCGTGATCATCACTCCTACCTATTTCATTTCATTTCATTTCTAAAGCGTTTACTTTTAGGTACCTAGGTAACTAAACAAAACTGTAGGTACCTACCTACCTACAGTTTTGTAGGTAGGTAGTTTTGTAGGTGTATTATGTTTGTTTATTTGTAAACAGGTAGGTATTCAATCAAAAAGGAATCGAATAGGTACCTATAAAATCTCGTTTTCATTATGCACCTACAGTTACAGAGTAAAAGTAAGTACCTACCTAGGTATTTATTGATGATTTATTTAAATAGGTACTTACAACAAATTATAGAAAAGCTTAGTAGGTACCAACCTTTCAATATCTTCCGGAATTTTGTAGAATGTTAATGTCCATTCATTGCTTTTCCTTTTGTTTAGACACCCGTAGACACAGCAGTATCTTTTATAAGGACTAGATCGTTTAGACATCGTGCATAAATCACAAGAAACGATGTATACGAGATCACGATAATTACGCACAACGCGTCTAGTCCGCAAGCCGAGCGAGCGGCAAGTGGCAACCTATGTCGCGCGCCCCCCGAGGCGGCGCGCGTCCGATAAATACCTAAAGTGAGAAGTGAGCCAGGCCTGGTAAGGTGTCGTAGGCGCGCAGAGCTAATGACCTAGGTATGTATGTATGACTACGACGTAGCATAGACTCTATGCCGTAGCAACAGCTGAGCACAGAGCACGTATCTCCGTTATTTATCCTGCCTATGTTTGGTGATATTATTAATTGCCAAAAAATAGATCTCATTTTTATTATTATTTTTGAGTAAGGTTATCGATATAGATTACGTAGGCGCCGGCTTTAAACTGACCAAAAATAAACGGTGTATAATGGACATCGATTATTTTCGTGTTTCCCGAATATGTCCGACAGCAGTGTATGATTCCACAAAACAGAATGCTACAGAAGTGCACGTCGTTAGCAGCGCAGCTCGCACGGCCATCAACTAATTTGCTTTCCCTAAAAATGACATTGATATTTGTTTGCGATAAAGTTGAAATTATGAGAAATTTTCATTTCCAAATGGCTTTTCGTCAATCGTTTTTGTAATTTTATGCGATTGTTTCCGATGTTTCCCGAAACGTTCTTTTTCTGGTTTTACTGTACTTGATTGTAGCGACTCACCATAATCCTTCTGTATCTCGTTCATCCGCTGCTCGACAGTCAACGGCGCTTGTACTTGCAGATGTGACGGGTGGCGGACCTGAGGCATACATACATACATACATAAAAATCACTTCAGTGTCCCGTTAAGGTAGACAAAAATTGCCTCTTGACACTGTATACATCATCTAGTAAAGATGTAAAGGCCTTAGATTGAGATAAGTTTGCTTGAAATATTGAGATAAGTTTGAAATAGATCGCTTTAAGCGATAAGGTCGCCAATTATTTTTACCTACATACATACATAAACTCACGCCTGTTTCCCATCATAGGGGTAGGCAGAGAGCACAGATCGCCACTTGCTACGATCCTGACACACTTCTTTCGCTTCATTCACTCTTATCACATTCTTCATGCAAGCTCGTCGGTTTAGGGTACTCTTGACCTGGCCTTTTTCCAATAATTCGCCAATTTGGTCCAGGAATATGCGCCTAGGTCTTCCCCTTCCGACGGTCCCATTCACACTCGCCTTATGGACCTGTTTCGTGAATCTACTTTCATTCATTTCATTTCATTTCAAAATAAATAAAAGGTACGCGATAAAATCCCGTAATAATAATTATTCATTATGTTAACAAATCGCGAAAGTTTAACAAGTTATACTTTCATTCATCCTCTCTACATGACCGAACCATCTGTTTTTACCTATGTTTAGATAATTTATACTTGAGTTTTCTTTATGGTAAACAATAAAGTGTCTATCTATCTAAGTTTACCTGAGGTCTGGACGATCGTCTGCTAACAGGCGTCCTCCGCACAGACACTACTTGCTTGACCAGCACAGTCTTCTTCACGCGTTGCACTGTTCGGACCTTCTCGGGGCGACGGACTTGTACCTGTTAATTACACAAATTATAAAGCTACTAGCTGTTTCCCGCAGCTTCGCTCGCGTGGTACCCGGGTAAAAAGTAGCCTATGTTACTCTCCAGCCCTCCAACTATCTCCAAACAAAAAATCACGTCAATTCGTCGATCTGTTTTGACGTGAAAGCAGGACAAATAAACAAACAAATAAACACACTTTCACATTTATAATATGGGTACGGATTTAGCACGTTTTTATTAAAAATAGATCTCAAAATTCAGTATATTGCTCCCTTTTAGATTTATATCAGTGGAATAGGCCCTGAACTACTATACTCTAGCCAAAACCAATGTACAATATTTACTAACATTGCACTGACAGATCAATCAGCTGATAGCAGGAATAGACCTATCAAAGAAAACTGAGATTAAATTATGATGGCATTGATTCAATATGGCCAATATTAATGAATCTCAGTTTTCTGTTTTTGTTCTATTCATATTCATTTATTCAAAATACAATTTTAACAATTGTGTCTGAAATATAATTAATCCTAAATGAAGTAATAATAGATTTAAAAATAATAATCAATGTCACTAAAAACAAAATTCAATAAAACTAGAGTCTGAATAAATTAAAATACACATTCCTATTCCTACAAATCAATTTGGTTTTGTTAAAAAATGTCGTTTTCGCGGTATTGAATGCCGAGCGACGATATGATGGTAATAATTGCTTATCCTAATATGATACTTACCGGCACGACTCTAGGTTCAATCTCCCTCACGTAGTTGGCTGGTACAAATCCGTCTGTCCTGTCAGCTTTCCTGACAGACCACCAGTCTGGGTTTGTCTTGTTTATGAGGAACATAACTTCTCCCTTCGCCATTGAGATGCCTTGACCGGTGAACGCGTAGAGAGCTTTCACCTAAAGTAATTAAGTTTGTATGAGGCTTTTTGGCGGGAATTTGAGAAGTCATGTTTTGTTTTTGTTTTATTTTCCAAAACTTGTGTTTCTTCGAATGTTAATGTGTAATAATGGTGGATTATTAACCGTTAAGTGTTCGTAAATGTGCTTAGGTGTGGGCAAGTGAAACAAAATTGGATAACTTTTCGAGTTCTCCCAAAAAGTCCGTGTTGATGTTTCAGTAAAGCCCCACATCTTTACTGAGGCACAAGGGGAGGGGTGGGATATTATATTTATGTATTGTAATATGTATTTATTTATCTTATTTATCTACAAACTTGAAGTTTATAAAGTTACTTGACACTGGCTGAATGCACAACCGTGCGAAGCCAAAATAAAGAAGAAAAAAAAAAACACTATAAACGGGATATTTACCATGATTTTTGGATTTTCGAGTCTCCCGATATTTCGGCACAGTTGCATGCGCCATGATCACGGTAAACTAAAGTTTTTAGCGAGTTTGTGGGTAGTCACTGGCAAACTTGCTAATCGGGAGACTCAAAAATCTATAAATTATGGTAAATATCCCGTTTATAGTGTTTACACCCCCTTACTTATGAAAGATGTTTAAAGTTGAACACTGGTTGAACAACGTCCTGTCTCTGTTCGTCACTATCCACAAATAAATACAGGACGTTGTTTAACCAGTGTTCCACTATAAACATCTTTCATAAGGCCCACAATGTTTACAACCATGATAGTTTCAAAAGTTTTAACACAATAAATATTTTTAATTTTGATTGTTTCTCACCTGAGGCACACTCCGTTCCTCGGTGACAGTCCTGTGTTCGAGTCTCTCCACGGGTTCCTCCTCCCAGACCTCAGTGGGCACGAGACGGGACTCATTCACAAACTCCTCTTCCTCTATCGCTGGAGTAGACTCCACTTCTGTCGGCAACTGGAGAAGAAACATCATTGTAGAGTGCACCGCAAACTTTATGGTGGCTGAAGTGCGCGGAAGATTCGACTTTGCGCAGGTACAGTCAACGCAATTGCGGGGAGGTGAAGCCGGTGAGGGGCGGGGTTAGGCGGGCTATGTAGATAAAATTAGAAATGAAATGAAAAATCTTATCAAAATTTTCAATTCCGACGGGATTCGAACCCGCAATGATACAAGCGATCCTCCTTAAGCCGGAGTGCCTTACCAATTCGGCCACGGAATCCTTATTACGTTAGGTTAAAAATCTTAATAAGCTCATATTGATCGATTTAAGCATAAAAAAAAAAAAAAAAATTATGTAAATAAAGTTTACTCAATTCTATTGCGTTGACTGTACCTGCGCAAAGTCGAATCTGCTGGGCACTACAGCCGACATAAAGTTTGCGGCGCACTATACTAGTGAACGCCCGCGGCTTCGCCCACGTGGACTACTTTTTTATCCCACGGAAACCATTCCGGGATAACAAGTAGCCTATGTGTTATTCCAGAACCTAAACTATCTACGTTCCAAATTTCATCGAAATCGGTTCTGTAGTTATGGTGATACGTGGTAACAAACATTCACACACACACACACACACGGACTTTCGCCTTTCTAATCACACTATCACATCATCACACTAATCACACTAATCACACTAATAATATTATAAACGCGAAAGTTTGGATGTTTGGATGTATGTTTGTTCCTCTATAACTCGACAACCACTGAACCGATTTGCCTAAAATTTAAAATATAGATAGATAATGACCGGGAATAAGACATAGGCTACTTTTTATCCCGGAAAAATGCACAGTTCCCGTGGGATAAAAATAGTAGTCCACGCGGTTGTAGCCGTGGGCTTCCGCTAGTGCAACATAAAATTCAGAATTTCCAAAATTCCTTTTTCGTGTCGCGCCGCTACTGCTAGGAAGTGTTGTGTTGCTAAAATTTTCTTAAAATGTCAAAAAGTCTTTGTTGGGAAACAGGTCCACGTCACACTCTTCAATTGACGAAACCACACATGCAGGCTATGTTATGTAGCTAAATAGGTACCTAACTATTTAATTTTTTAGACATTCTAATGAGGAGGGTTTACATTTTGTAATGAATGAAAGTAGGAACGAATGCTTTATCAAAACAGCATAGCAAGATTTGTACAATACAAAAGGTTGAGTGATTCTGAAAGCATAATGCGATGCTTATAACAAAGAACTTACCTGTAAGCTAGTGATGCCGTCCTTCTCCAGTCTCTCCGCATGACTCCTCAGGGTCTGCAGCTCCGCATCATGAGCTCGGATCTCGTCGTGAAGAGCTCTGGAAGTTAGATAGATATTTTATTCATCAACACAATATATTTCTCTGTTAAATAGTGTTTTAAACCCTATGTTAGGTTTGACTAGACACTAGGGTTCTCTTAGCACATAATCTATAGCCTGTGACGCAGGAGGTTGCGGGTTCGATCCCCGCCGCAGGATAAATGTTTGTATGATCTGCAAATATTTGTCTCGGGTCTGGGTGTTTTATATGTATATTATGTATGTATTTACAAAAAAAATGTATATAAGTAGTATATCAGTCATGTGGTTCCCATAACACAAGCTCTGCTTAGCTTGGGACTACATGATGCTGTGTGAAATGTCCAGCATTATTTATTATTTATTTTATTTATTAATTTATTTTGATAAGACTTTTCACTTTCAATGTAATAATACCTGTGTCTAGCCAGTAGCGCCCCAGCAGTATGGGCGTCCCGCCCGCAATCAGAAGTCGCCACGAGCGGCCTTTTCTCCTTCATCCATGATTCTGCCTCATTCGCATCGCCGTAGAACTGAAATGATGATTACTATCGATGACAAATCATCGCATCGCCTGCCACCGCTACAAGCAACGGCGAGGAAATGAGAAATCGCACAATTTCACAGGTTATGGGCCTTTGACGCCCGGAAGTGTTAGCATTTAACATTTGACAATATTAATTGTAGGTAATCTGACGGTAGAGTTTTTCAAAACTTATCTTTTCAGAGCCATTGTTTTACTTTCATTTCTGACGGCCGCTATAACAAAATCACAATAGAAATTGCAATATAAATATGCCGTTCTTGTCACTCTCATTTTATGAAAAGAGACGGCATATAGTTCAATTCATATTGTGATTCTGCTATCACGGCCTTTTTAACCCCGCTGAGTGGCGGGAAGCCTCGTCCCTTGGCACAGATAATAAATGTAAGGGCAGCACAACAGTTACATACCTGATGAGCCTCCGCGGCGGCAGAGAGCTGCTTATCCCTCGCCTGCGCCAGTTCTCTCAGTACATCCCACTGCTGCGCCAGTGACGTCAGACGAGCAGAGATCTCCGCGCTGCGCGGGTGCTGCGCGTCGATCAGGCTGGAATGGTGGGGGAAAACATCAGTGTATAAGTCTAGTACCAGCTTTAGTCTCTTGTCACTTTATTTGTAGCATTTCTGATTTGTGTTCTGTATGTAACGTGGTGGTGGCGAACTTAAAACTTTTTCTGTTCTATTATAATCTGAATTGCACTATATGCCGTCTCTTTTTATAGGCATGAAAGTGACAAGAACAAATTCTTAATACGAATCATAGGCACCTAATATGATTATGCAATAACGGCTTTTTTAGCCGCACTGAACCTTATTCTTTCACAACACGCAGCTTTCTTTAAACTGAATTAAGTACTTAATTATTTTAGTCGTATTGCTCATTATACGGACTAAAAGTGAAGGAAAAAATGTCATTTTTCCTTCAATTTTGACATAAAACGTATCAAAACTAATCAAAATTGAAGGAAAAATGACATTTTTTCCTTCACTTTTAGTCCGTATAATGAGCAATACGACTATAGTTAATTATGCCATATAATTCTGGACCTTATCCCCTCGCAACACGCACCTCTGTCCTTTAGCCTTGTGTCGCTGCGAGACATGCTCTCTCGCCCTGAGCTCGTGTAAAAGTGCGGTGTGTTTCTGCCGCAGCGCCAGTACTCCGCGGAGATCCTTAGCGGCCACATCGGCGCGGCAGATCCGCTGCTTGTCGGTCACCCATCCTGTAGATAATAGATAAATTCGTTGCATAACATAGCTTGTTAAACTTTCGCGATTTGTAAACAAAATGATAAAATTATTACGGGATTTTATAGCGTTAAAATCCCGTAATAATAATTTATCGACATTATTTAACACACGGGAGTTACTCACGAAAAAATATCGTCGATTTAGATACCGACAATGTTTCGATTCATCCGGAGAATCTTCATCTGGGTAAGGAGGGAGTTGTTGGAGTGTGAGACGCTCGCGCTCGTAGTAACCTTGCCGCAACTCCCTCCTTACCCAGATGATGATTCTCCGGATGAATCGAAACATTGTCGGTATCTAAATCGACGATATTTTTACGTGAGTAATTCCCGTGTGTTAAATAATGTCTAGTACAACTCACGAAAGTTTTGAAAGTGAAATAATTTATCATTGTAAACACTATAAACGTTCCATAATTTACGGAACATCTCACAGTTTCACTATACACCGTCCACGTCCGTACGCAGTCGGTTAAAGTAGGACGGGATTTCAAAGCGCCTCGTTTCGGGGCGTTTAATATGAAGACGGAATACTGCACTCACTTACCTACCTATTATGTGCTTGAAGTTTTTCGAAGCCCTTATTTACTCCATTGGCTCAGGGGCCCAAAGTGTGTCTTGGCCTCCGATACGAGGGAAAAAAGAACCATCGAAATCGGAGGCGGAGATATCCAGTAGCCCTCTTTTTGCCCCTTTTTGGAGGAAGTCCAAGCGAAAAAAAATCAAAAATCCCCGACGACAAAAAATTCTATAAAATTATCGAACCTGCTCACAAAATTTCACGAGAATTGGTTGAGAAATGCGACCTGTAGAGGACATACAGACAGACACACCTCCGGCGGACAAACGAAAGCATTTTTGTCCAAGCTGAAGCAGAGACCTCGCTCGCTCGGTCAATTAATTTAAGTTTAAGCAGACTATTATATTTATACTAGCAGCGCTCTCGCGGCGTTGCCCCCGTAGTGAGGGTTTATGGTGATGATGATGATGATGAAAAGTAGCCTAAAACCTTCCTGAAGAAATTAGCTACTCAATACAGAGATAATTTTTAAAACGCGACTGGCACGTCTGGAGATTAGCGCGTTCAAACAATCAATTTCATCATCATCAATCAAACAAAAATCATACATCAATAAAACATCAAACAAACAAACTCTTCCGCTTTATTATATTACTCGTAGTATAGATATTTATTGATTGCAATTTATACTCAAAAATCTGGTTCCCAGATTCGAAAACTAGTTAGTGACCTATGTAATATTTGTTACCTTCTTCCTCATCATGGTCTTCTAAGAACTGGTACAGGTTCCTGGCGTCCTCGAGTCTCGCCTTCCGGTCTTTAGCGGCTTCTACCAAGCTGCAACAAAAGGTTTCAAATTAAAACTAGATAAGCGCAAGCCAAGACAAGCCTCTATACAACTTACTTATCTACGATCGCTAACGCTTTACACTTTTGTTAAAAAAATGTTCCCTATAAAATGAAATGCAAGCAAATTGAATTTTTAGGGTCAATCTCCAGAATCAGCGCACCTGGTTGATCGCTATGGCGCCCCTTAAATATCGATATTATTTCTTTTCTGCCCCTTCAGGGGCCAATATGAAAATAAGCTTATTTAGACACCTCCTTTTCGAAATAAAAATACAGAAAAGCAATAATCGATCGAGCGAGCGAAGCGAGCGAAGATCTTAGTGGTAAGTTGGGCGATTTTGCTTTGTATGTTTGTATGTTTGTATGTATGTTTCACGAATTGTTGTTCGCGCATAACTGTCGAACCGTTCATCCAATCTGCATGAAACTTGGTAGGTCAATAGGTTGTAGTAAGGAAATTTACGGTGGAGCATATGAGCTTAATCGATGAAGGGGTTGTGAAGATATTAGGTTCCCAAGGGGGTAATTTTTTTTTAAAGTTACACAAATATATTGAGTGGGGTGTCAAACGAAAGGGCTTATTTTGTACATTCCAAAATGGTTTTTATTTTTAATCTAGGATATATAGTTTTTGAAATACGACCAAAGAACAAAAACTACGAAACCAGAGCTGCAAGAGCTCCCGTTTCAGAGTTTCGATGTCTTCGTAGCTCATTGACTGGTCGGTCTTAAAAAGAGAGTGGCATCGTTGCGGTTTGGTTTGCAATGATTTTAGATGCTACTTGATTTATTTTCGTAATAAAAAAATTTTTGATAATGAATGAAAATAATTGGGGTAAAAAAAGTTAAGTAAACAAATATATTGAGTGGGGTGTCAAATGAAAGGTCTTTATTTTTACATTCGAAAATAGTTATTATTTTTATTCTAGGACGTATACTTTTAGAAATACGACGAGAATTCATAAAAAATATGAAGTAAATGAAAAATTAGACACGACATTATGTATTGCATGCATGCAAGTATTTTTTACCATGAAGAGCTAGCGCAATAGGCATACTCGGCAGTAGTAGCACTTGAAATTATAGGGGTAGTCAGAAGAAAGTCCAAATGTAAGCCATCTACGGTGCGCGAGATCTCAGTTCGGGGCGAACTACTAGTATCGATATTTAAAAAACACCAAAGCGATCAACCAGGTGCGCTGATTCTGGAGATTGACCCTTTAACATTTTTACAGCAAATGGTCTTCTTTTAATTTGTTCTGTAGTTAGTTTTTTGGAACAAAAATGTAACAGGAACCTAGATAAATTCCGCCGTGAAAATATGCTCAAAAACCTATACCGGAAAGTGGTGCCTCTTTTTCGCGCTAAAAACTCAACCTATACACCGTTTATTTTTGGTCAGTTTAAAGCCGGCGCCTACGTAATCTATATCGATAACCTTACTCAAAAATAATAATAAATATGAGATCTATTTTTTTGCAAATAATAATATCACGAAACATAGGCAGGATAAATCACGGAGATACGTGCTCTGTGCTCAGTTGTTGCTACGGCATAGAGTCTATGCTACGTCGTAGTCATACATACATACCTAGGTCATTAGCTCTGCGCGCCTACGACACCATAACAAGTGTTTTACTCACTTTTGTTAATCTTTTCAACTATTTAGTTTCGTATGAAATACTTATCAAATTCAAAAACTAAACCAACGACACGAATACGATTAAGCAATACAAGCAGTGGGTGCTGGCTTTAAACTGACCCAGAATTAACGGTGTATAACTCAGTTCTGACTGAGAGGAGATGTATGCTGTTTTCACAAATATTGTTTGTTTGTTTGAGTTTATATTTTAATATTTGGTTGACGGCTGCGCGAAAAAACAGGTACCAACCGCCCATACAAAGTAGCGTTTGGACGCCTGCGACACCAGAGGAGTCACACTCGTGCTGCTGACCCTCTAAAAATTCCAAAATGCCCTTTTTGAAGAACCCTATACTGTAGTCACTGGGGAAACCAGCGGCAGGTTAATAAATGATTTTAAATATAATTTAATTTTTATTTAATTTAGATGTGAAATGATTTTGGTACCCTTTTACGTTTGTATGGACATTGGACAATTCGTCTGTCGCAGGCCTCTTAAGTCGTTCCTGGTACACTTACCTTGTGTACTTGTCCTGCAACTGCGTTAGTTTGTAGTCCAGCTGCTCGCCCTGCTGCGGCGAGGCGTGGGCCGCCCGCGCGAGTCTCCGCAGGCTCTCGTCCAGGGCTCCGAGTCATATTACACTATCTATCGTCGCTGTAGAATAGAACACTTCAAAATGTATAGGAATTGACGTTTAAAGGTGATGAGTCACGTGGTCAGAACGTCAATTCCTATACATTTTGAAGTGTTCTATTCTACAGCGACGATAGATAGTGTAGTATGGCTAGGGGGACTGGGCTCCGAGCTGAAGTCTCTATTCTGTTGCGTTGGCTTAACCTGCTACCAAAGTCGAATCTGCCGCGCACTTCAGCCGCCATAAAGTTTCATCATCATCATCATCAGCCTATAGCACTGCTGGACATGGGCTACCATAAAGAGCGCCATCGCGCCCTGTCTTTAGCTTGACGCATCCAACTTGTGCCGGCAGCCTTTCGCAGATCGTCACTCCACCTGGCTATAAAGTTTGCGTCTTACTATTTGCTTACCTGGTGTATTTGTCCTGCAACTGCGCTAGTTTGGAGTCCAGCTGCTCGCCCTGCTGCGGCGAGGCGTGGGCTGCCCGCGCGAGTCTCCGCAGACTCTCATCTCGAGCTGTAGTTCCTGCTACTAAGGTCTAATCTGCCTCACTATACACTTACCTTGTGTATTTGTCCTGTAACTGCGCTAGTTTGGAGTCCAGCTGCTCGCCCTGCTGCGGCGAGGCGTGGGCCGCCCGCGCGAGTCTCCGCAGACTCTCGTCCAGGGCTCCCAGCTGTAGTTCCTGCAATGCGTGTGCTTGCAGCAGACGCTCCACGTCGACGAGGTGCCGCCCTACGTCTGATGATTGAAACTGCGTCTGAAATTAGACATAGACATAGACACATCATTTATTTCACTTTCAAAACCTTGCCGCAACTCCCTCCTTACCCAGATGAAGATTCTCCGGATGAATCGAAACATTGTCGGTATCTAAATCGACGATAATTTTACGTGAGTAATTCCCGTGTGTTAAATAACATCATTTATTTGCTACTAAACACACAGAATACACAGTGAAACGAAATAATTATGACAAAAGGTTACAAAAAGGTAAATTGGATTGAACCACACTGAGATTGGACCATTTTAGCCACACCATCGCATCGGAAGGGCTAGGTTCCAAGTTGTAGGTATAAAGGTAGGTGCCGTCTAATATAATTTTTTGTGTGTGATTTTGCCAAAATTTTGCTAATAGGTACCTACTTAGAATATCTTATGTCACTGAATGTGACCTTAGTGTAAATCCATTTCCGCATTGTATTTTTTTCTTGTACCTATCATTTGTGTGTGTGCTAAATAAATGTTTTTATGTCTATGTCTAAATCACACTAATATCAACGAAACTTTGAATGGATGTAATGTTTGTTCCTCTATAACTCTGCAACCACTGAACCGATTTGTCTGTTTCAAATATTTATTTATTAATACAAAAACACAAATGGAACAAACTGCCTACCTTGAGCTTTATATGCGATCCAGTTTAGGTCCTAAACTGAACTGCTTCGCTTGACGTATGCTATGACGCTGACCTGAAATATCAGAACCTAAACATGACCTAAGCCGAATAGGCATGAATCCTAATTTTCAAAATCTCTTCTATGATATTCAGAAGGATCTATTATGTCTAAAATATATCATATTTCTGTAGAAAATTAAGGTTTTTGTGCAATAAAAGTACATTTAAATATAAATTTTTAAATTCACGCCAAAACGCTCGCCGGTGTCATGGCGTCTGTTTTTACGTCACGAATCGGTATATCAACCAGTGATGCCTACATAGTTACTATAGAAACAAAAGGATGTTTACCGAGACGAGACGCAATGACAGACGCCATGACACCGGCGAGCGTTTTGGCTATCATGGCGGATTGTTGTATTTTGTAGATTTATTTTAGCAAATTAATTAGTAATCTCGACATTAATAAGAGAATAAATACATTTTTTAAAATCTTTGAATCCTATTTCATTAGATCATATAAATATTTTGGCGATACTTGATTACTGTCATCATGCCTATTGTTAGATAAAGATTCCTTCACTCAATTCGTACCGTTTAATACGCGTTGAGTTGGTTCACTCAATGTGTCAATATTATCACTTTTAAAACAGGTCATGGTACGAATAGTTTGCGATCCAGATTAGGAATCTTAACTGGATAGCTCCTAAACTGAATTGTTTACTAAGAGGTCATGGTACAGCTGAAAGGGCCAAGTCGTCCGAATGTTATAATAAGTCATTAATGTTAGATTCATAAATATAGAGATAATGCCCGGGAATAGAACATAGGCTACTATTTATCCGGGAACCAAGCGAGCGAAGCAGCGGGCGGAAGGTAGTCCCTTTATAAACTAGACAAGTGGCTGAATTAAAAATTAAAAAACATTGACTTTATAAAGCTGAGCAATTTTCTGCACTCTCGAGGTGCATTTCGATTCATAACTCCGAAGATCCTCGACAGATCAAAAATTTAAAAAGACAAGTACCTATAGTAAGTGTTCAACCACGTTGACTCGCGGGCGCGGTGGCGGGCGCGGTGACGAAATATCAAACATATGTAGTGATTCCAAGTGTTCACGTACAAAACGCACGTGCGGTCTAACTAGCGGGCAAGCTAGCGACTGGTGCACGCGGAGCGCTCGCGGTAATTTCAACGCGTGAAGATGTTTGTGTGTGTTCATGTCAATCTAGCGGCGGCGCGCGCGTTTCACTCGCGACGTTCATAATTCGACCTCTGACAATACGTCACACTCTCGCGCGAACGCCTGGCGGTTAATGTGAACACGAGCTCGCAACGTTTCCCGCGCCCGCACCCGCGCCCGCGCCCGCGCGTACCTACGTGAATAAGCACTATATGTTACATCGTATGAAAACATGGTAATACCTTCATTTCCACCAAGGTGTGTCCAACGGCATCAGCTTCTCTCAATAGCGCCATCAGTTGTGCCAATCGCGTCAGCGAAGATCTACAAATAGAAATAAAATCTTTACTAATAGGGAAAATGCAATTATTTTTATTAATACTTTTATACGGACAGGTTAATAAAATATCCAGCGCCGTAAAACTAAAATCGGCCAACTCTGGTGATGGAGTTTTTAGGCCTAAAAGGCCTCCATCATGGCTTAAGGGCTCGGCGAACGTATCTACTTACCTAGGAACGTAATACCAAAATAATTTAAAATTTGAGCATATTTTTATCACTTTACGTTATTATTTGGATAAAGGTAGTATTTATCTAGGTTCCTGTTAAACTTTTGTTTCAAAAAACTTACTATAGAACAAATGAAAAGAAAAAATGCCATTTTTGGTGTACCTACAAAGATTTCAATTCAATTGGCTTACATTTCTTTTTAGGTAAGTTTTTCGGAACAAAAGTTTAACAGGAACCTAGATAAATACCTACTCTCCTAATCTAACAACATAAACTGATATTAAACATGCTTACATTTTAAATGATTTCGGTATTACGTTTTTATGGAAATTCGCCGGTCGCAGCCCTCTTAACGACTTAAAAGCCGACAATTTATCGTGCCCTCCGAAGCACGGAAGCGTAAAGCCACTTGCAATCACCCATCCGAATTGTGACCGCGCACAACGCTGCTTAACTTCAACGATCAATCAAGAACGTCTAAGCAAGCTACGCCGACGCTTTGCTGAGTTAAGGAATACGTCAGCTATAGTCGTATTGCTCATTATACGGACTAAAGTGAAGGAAAAAATGTCATTTTTCCTTCAATTTTGACATAAAACGCATCAAAACTAATCAAAATTGAAGGAAAAATGACATTTTTTCCTTCACTTTTAGTCCGTATAGTGAGCAATACGACTATAAACTCACCGGTGTCTCTCCGGCAGTTCTCTCTTTGGGGAACATGGTGGTATCGTTCCCCAAAGGCAGAGTATGTGGTTCCTCTGCAACGGGCCCATCTGGCACACTTGCCCGTGGTCTTTCGACCAACAGTTGTTGTTGGTTGGTCTTATTTATGTCTATCGCTGCTGAAATTACTTGCGAGATCTAGACATTATGATGTTGTGAGGCGCCATCTTCGCTGAAGCTCGTAGTGCGTAGTATGTCTATGTAGTTCATCTAGCGCAGTGGTTCCCAAACTTTTTTTCTCATGGACCCCTTTCTTACTGGTTTCGGTGGATCCCCTGCTGCTACATTTCTACCATATTCCCAAAAAAACTTGTGCACCCCCATTTTTTTTCTCGCCAACGTGGACCCCTGGGGGTCCACCTGGACCACTTTGGGAATCACTGATCTAGCGACATGTAGATACTCACCGGTGTCTCTCCAGCAGTTCCAGCAGTTCTCTCCATCTCTGCAGCACGGCCTGCTCCGTGCGAGAGACGGTCTCCGCTCCGTGATAGTTCTCCTTCACCAGCTCGGCCGCCATTGCTGACAGGTCTTCGAAACGCTCCGTTCTGGAACCAAATTAGCAAGTGTTTAAGTATTATTATCTACTAGCAGCGCCCTTGCGGCGTTGCCCCCGTAATGATATGATGATGATGATGAAAAGTAGCCTATAACCTTCCTCAAGAGCAGAAAGAACTTTTCAAAACGGACTGATAGTTCCTGATATTAGCGCGTTCAAACAAACAAAGAAACAAACCCTTCCGCTTTATATATCGGTATAGATTGGTATACATAAAGCGGCAGAGTTTGTTGAGAGATTATAGCTGAATCACACTCGAAACGTGGAAATAATAAAATCCGTACCCATATTATAAATGTGAAAGTGTGTTTATTTGTCCTGCTTTCACGTCAAAACAGAGCGACGGATCGACGTGATTTTTTGTGTGGAGATAGTTGGAGGGCTGGACAGTAACATAGGCTGCTTTGTATCCGGGTACCACGCGAGCGAAGCCGCGGGCAGCAGCTAGTAAGATATATACGCGATAAATTCCCGTAAGTTCGCAATAGTATAGTTTACCTGGCTAGTATATCCGCGGAGATTGCCTCATGTTTCTTTACAGTTGCGTCGACCTGCGCCAGGTTGGATCCGTAGCGAGGGTCTGATAACACTTGGATCATCTCCTTCAGATATCCCTTGCGGAGCACAGACTGAAAACACAAGATTTTTAGCAAAACAACTAAAAATTGACTTCACTTATCGCACTTCAATGTAACGGTATTAGCTGATCAGTCGTCGCCGCACCCGAACTTCACCGCATCGCCTCGATATTCTGGGCCTTACTTATGAAAGATGTTTAAAGTTAAACACTGGTTAAACAGCGTCCTGTCTTTATATGTGGATAGTGACAAACAGAGACAGGACGTTGTTTAAACAGTGTTCAACTTTAAACATCTTTCATAAGTAAGGGGGTCTTTGTTTGTATGCACTTTGTCCATAGTGCATTCTGCGACTGTACGATTTCTATTAGTGATATTCCGTGAACGGTCGCGTAGTGATTTGCTACTGCAAAGTTTTACGTAATCTGCAGTGTGATTCAGACCTTCTCGGAATGTATTCAGAATTCGGAATATGACGTTTCGTCGCTGAAAAAACTTCAACTTTCCGAAGAAAATCATCGAATCCGATGCATTTTCGGAATTCTGAATAGCACTGCACGAAGCCGGAACGAAAGACAGACAGACAAACAAGAAAGTGACTCATAGAAACGTGGTACCTAATAACTTCTAACTTTGACTTTTACTAACCTTAGTGTTGAATTTGTAGTTGAGTTGCTCCAGCCTCTGTTGTCGAAGCAGTTCGGTTCTCAGCGCAATCTCGCGCGCGTGCTCCGCCTGCGAACAAAACGCTGTTACTCAACCGTTTTCGATAGTGTTTACAGTGAAAACAGGTTTTGAAAACCATCACGAGTGTCCCCAAAGATTCCCTATTCAAAATCTTTTGAAGTTGGGTAGTCAGAGTCGTCAAAATACATATTATTTTTAAAGTAGAACTTCTTTACGCACGCGTGACTTGGGGACTAAGCTGGTGAATGCGTTATGGAAGTTTGCGAACGGAAGTTTATAGTTAATTTTGCACCTAACCGTTGGATGAAACTAGTACCTTGCAATAGACGTAAGTATATTTATTTAAAAAGTACACACATTATATTTTACAATAATATTATTTGGAACCTAGGAAATATTTAGATAGACACGTAAATCATAATAAAATACTAGAAATACCTCGGTCTGCTTTCCTGTTGCTATACCCTAACAGGGTTCATGTGTGAAACTAACTACCACCTATATAACAACTATGTATATAAAAACCATGTGACAGCAATAAATGTTTTGAGTATTGAAATGAAAGAAGTCCCCCAGACGTCACTCTGTCGTACCTCGCATTATTACAACCAAAGGTCCCATAGACAATAGGGAACTCCCACAATTTTTTTTATGATTTTATACGATAGGTTATATCGTCAAATAACCGTAATAAAAATTCCAGCGCCGAAAAACTAAAATTTTATAACAAAAATAATTTTTGAAATTTACCAACATTTTCACGCATCTGAAACACGATTATTATTGTTGTCACAGATTACTGTTGTAGTAACAATTTGTGAACTTTGACGTGTGACGTCAAATTGATACTAAGTACAACAGTAATCTGTGACAACAATAAGTTCGAGTTTAGGAATTGTGAAAATTAAAAAAAAAACTTATCTATGGATCGTTATATCTGACTCGTCCTTGACTCGTCTTATGAACTCGTGTCGTCACATCCTTTCACATCCTTTTCAAGTATTTTGAAATTCCTACTATTTTTTGCAATTTTTAAAATTTATTTTCTAATCGAAAATGGTGTAATACTAAAAAATAATTACACACACATACCTCTAAAGCAACAATGTTCATAATAAAATACATTTAACCCGCTTTTGAATCAGACGCATGTTCCCTATTCTGTAAGTTCTTACCTGTTCCAACTTCTGCCAGGCCCTCTCCAAGTCCTGAGGCAGTTGTCCGTCCAGGGGACTCCAGGCTTCGCCCGTGAGACTCTTCTGCATTGTGTTTATATCGAAGTACAGCGCTTCGATCTCCGAACGCTCCTTGTATCTGCAATAAAGATTGCGTTAGATACATAAATCATCTGTTAAAAATAAGGGCCTGAGTTTTAGACCTAATTTTGATTCACTTCTCAGTGGCACGGCATAATTATGGATCAATGTTATCTGAAATAAAATGTTGTTATTTATTATTTATTATTTATTATAATGCTGAGTCGAGGCCTTTTTGCTGCTGTGACGCACAATAAAACTCTGCCTCTCTCATTTTTATCTGTTTCCTTTGTGTTATATGTTTTTGAGGTTTATATTGTGTGCCAAGTAGTGAATAAACGTCTATATCTATTCACTTCAAAACGTCGGATTACATTGATACACATTTATCAAGGGATAACAATACAATTTAATAAAAAAATATTAAAAACCACAGAATAATTTAAGAAATAACAAAAAAAAACACTTTTTCATCGATCTGAGTCATCACAGGGGTAGGCAGAGACCACGGGTTTCCACTTGCTACGATCCTGACACACCTCTTACGCCTCATTCACTCAAAATAAGTGAGATAAATGACTGGCCTATTAGCTCAGTTGGTAGTAGCTCTGCCTTCTGCGCTGTAGGTCGTGGGTTCGATTCCCATTCAGATCCAGATTACACAAACATTTGTGTAATGAACATAAATGTTTATTCTGTGTCTGGGTGTTATAAAGTATTGTATGTATGAATTTACAAATATATAAGTATTCTACGTATCAGTTATCTGGTTCCCATACAAGCTTTACTTAGTTCGGGGCTAGATGGCGCTGTGTCAAAATGTCCAGCAATATTTATTTATTTTAAAGTCTTACTTAGGTGGTTTCTCAACAGTGCGGTACTGTTTGAAAGCGAGCAGCAGGCGTTGGAACCCGTCTAAAGAGTTGGGCAGGTCCCGTCCATCCAGCTCCTGGATCTTGTTCCGGATCCACTCCAGCAGAGCGCAGACCAGCCGGGAGTACTCCAGCTTGCGACCGTCTTAAAATAAGTGGGGTAAAGTCTTACTTAGGTGGTTTCTCAACAGTGCGGTACTGTTTGAAAGCGAGCAGCAAGCGTTGGATGCCGTCCAAGGAGTTGGGCAGGTCCCGTCCATCCAGCTCCTGGATCTTGTTCCGGATCCACTCCAGCAGAGCGCAGACCAGCCGGGAGTACTCCTGCTTGCGACCGTCGCAATCCATCATCTGACCTATTATCTGTGGGACACATGATTATTATAAGCTACTCAAAACAAAATAGGGCCCACTCAACGAATTTGTATACTAAGGCTGTGTCCCCAGTAGGCAAACTGTGAGCGGTCGACTGAGTTTGCGGCGTATCGGTTTAGTACGCTCTTCCATATATTTGAAATGAAGTGTCCACAGTTTGCTAGTTTTGTGCGTAACGCTGCAAACTGCGTACAGTGAGCGCAAAACTAGCAAACTGTGGACACTCCATTTCAAATATATGGAAGAGCGTACTAAACCGATACGCCGCAAACTCAGTCGGCCGCTCACAGTTTGCCTACTGGGGACACAGCCTAAACGTAACTGGACGGTTAACTGAGACAGAAAATGCGATCCGCTTGAGAGATAAAACTTGGGCGGTGTGTCTCTTTCTAAAGGGCGACCATAATTTATGAACTAAACATTAATATAATATAATATTAATTATAATAATATACATTAATATAATATCCTAATCCTTAGTGAATATCTTGAAAAAATGACATGGGCACACTACTAATCCAACAACGAGTGTGAAAGGGACAAAGCTACCACGAAGTCCTCTCAACGAGACCGACAATCCTTATAACCCAGATTGAATTATAATAGAACGTTGTCTAGTCGTGATAAGGTTCAAAATCCCTTTTACATTAAAGTCGAGTGAACCATCCAGTTACGTTAGTATTATAAAATCCTTGGGTTAAATCTATTGTCCATGGTGCAGATTCTACTAGCAAACTTTTTATAAACCAATGCAAAACATCAACCTTAGGGTGTTACCACACTAATCGATCGAAATCGATCGACAGCATCGATCGACGTCGATAGAAGTTGATCGATTGGTGTCACCATACATATCGACGTCGACTAATCCATTCTACCATCGATCGATGCCGTCGATCGTCGGTCGATCGATTGGTGTGGTAACACCCTTAGGGAGAGGGCACACTGCGTACTTTGTATCGATACAAACGCGATGCGAACGCGCTGCTCAAAAACACGCTTCAGAAAACGTTGTATGTCCCCTCTCTTAGATTTATTTTTTGTTTCCTAATCTACTAATGACCAACAACTCTGTTGTGGAGACGTTTTCAAACACATTACTGTCATTTGAAAATGAAAAATCATATCATAATTTCTATATCATCGATGCTATAATCGATAGTATGGTCCTATCATGATTTTCAACTCTGGCGACAAAAGTTCCGTGGCCGAATTGGTAAGGCACTCCGGCTTAAGGTGGATCGCTTGTATCATTGCGGGTTCGAATCCCGTCGGAATTGAAAATTTTGGTAAGATTTTTCATTCTAATGAAGTAGAAGTTAAATCAGCGAAGTATTATTCACTCTTCGGAAAGGAGTTTGTCCTATGTCTACTTACATTGGCTATTCTCTTGCCGCTTTTCTGTTCATTCTTCATCCTTGCGAAGGTGTGATAGTAGCTAGCTACATACGTCATCACAGACTTCTCATCAGGGCGGCTGGTGTCCACATCTGTTAACAATTCTCTGCTTTAATAATAAAGTGAAATAACTCAAAAAATGGGTTTTTTGAGTTTTACTAATAAAATGTATTAACTACGTCCGAGGAATAGGTTACGTTCAACAGCGGCTTCAAAAGGAGCCGAGAGGGGAGGGAGAGGGAATTGATTGACTAAGAGGCCTTCCCTGAGGTGCGGTACGAAGTTCGCGGGGTCAACTAATTGAATATAAAAAAATAGACACGACTTAATGTATTGCATGCATGCCTATAATCTTTACCATACTGAGTTAGCGCATTAGATATCATTGTGTGGTAAACACTAGAAGGAGCACTTAACGAAGGTATATGGGTAGTGAGAAACAAGTCCAAATCTAGGCTATCAACGCAACGGTGCGCGAGATCTCAGTTCGGGGCGAACTACTAGTGTATAAATAAATAAATAATAATAAGTTACCTTCAGCGTCGAGTAGTGGTGGTATTCCCAGCTGCTTTTGTGCCACGTCGAAGGCGTGGTTGAGGGTCTCCACGTGGTTGGTAGCCGGAACTTCCGCCCAGCGGAACAGTTCAGGTCTGAAAGTAATAAATAATGATGGACATTTCACATGAATTCATCAGGCCGAGTGGGTTTTTGGGGAACACGGTGGAATAGTTCCCCAAAGACAGAGTGGGTGGTTCTCTGCTATGAGCCCATCTGGCCCACTTGCCCGAGGTCTTTCGACCAACAGTTGTTTTTGGTTGGTCGTATACAGGGTGTGGCAAATTCTTTGTCACTGAAGGGTAGCTACCTTTTCTCTTGTAGTTAGAAAGTTTTGTTCTTAGGAAACTATTATTTAATTTTGAAGAAAAAAATAATTGCATTTTTAGATTTTTGAAAAAAAGTACAGTTAGCCTAAAAAAATATATTTGTCAAAAAAAAAACAAATTGATCTGAATCGACTCTATTTCCCACCAGGAACACTTCTCCCAACGTAACTTATCAAATCAAATCGTAAGTTTTTGCAATAATTCAAAAAAACCCATACATTTTCTATGAAATTAGTTGTAAACATTATAGTGCCTCTTATTCGATGGTTATTAATTTAAATTCTTAACTGCTTCGGCATGCTGGGAGGCTAGTGAAGATGACGCGTTCCTGCGTAGCTAAAATGGTCGCTAATGCAGATTCACAAATGATTTGCGTCGAGATTCTCGTATTAGAAATCACAAAGTTGACAATTCCGTACCGGCAATATCATCTTATTGTTTGACAGTTTTGTGGAGAATCGTAAAATAAAATGGCCACCTATGAATTGGAATTGCACTAAGTGTCAATCAAATATGATTTATGTTTAATAATGATAATAAAACATACTAAATACTTACTTAAAAACCAAATACTTATCCACAAAGCTTGAAATTCATGTACCTAGAATTGAAAGGGCGCCAGGCGCCCGCCCTAACGTAGCGCCCCCTCAGGCCTGCGCCCTGGGCGGTCGCCCAACCTCGCCCTACCCTAACGCCGCTACTGAATACAAATCACCCGTGAATCATATTATTGTGAATCTGCATTAGCGACCATTTTAGCTCAGCTGAAATGGTTGATTCGTACAGTGGGCTACATGGGCAGTTCGTACAATTTCTAATTTGTACAACGATATCGAAAGTCTTTAAAGAATTAAGTTACCTGTGTGCATGAATAAGCGCGTTGAATCCAAGTCCAGATCGCCAGGAGTCCGTGAAGTTGTGGATATGCACTCCGTGGTAGCCGCTGGTCTTCCTCTGACACCACAGTAGGAGGGCGTCCTTGGCTGATTTCTTCTCTGAGGATTCATTTTCTTCGTCCTAGAAGAAACAGGTATTACCTCAGAATAAATAACAGTACTACAGGACATCGTCTGCACATAACTACCCTCTACCTCGCAAAGACTTCAGTTACCCGTGATCATGGCGCATGCAACTGCGTCGAAATATCGGGAAGCAACAAAACTCAATAATCATGGTAATTATCCCGTTGATAATAATATTTAAGCTGCTTTTTTTAGGGATGGTTCTTAGACATGTTTTACCAAAATCGGTTCAGCCGTTTCATCATCAGTTCTTTTCGTTTATGATAAAGATAAAGGATTTATTTGTATAACAGTAAATTATAATGTGAAACCTCAGAAAATGGGTAGAAATTGGTCTTTCCCTAAGTGCACGGCTAACTAAACAGGTCTAGCCTCAGGTTAATGTCGCTAGCGTACAAGGACGGTACCGACGCTGATTTTCAATCTGAACCTCAACAATACCGAAAACGAACCAAGTTAAATGAAAAATCCATACCCATATTATAAATGTGAAAGTGTGTTTGTTTGTTTATTTGTCCTGCTTTCACACAAAAACTACTAAACTAATTTGGCTGAAACTTGGAATATACATAGTTTATGATCTTAGGCTACTTTTTATCCCGAAAAAAAAGGAAGTTTCCCGTGGGATAAAAAAGCAGTAGTTCACGCGGGCAAAGCCGCGGGTGTCCGCTAGTAATACATTATTATGAAAGCACTAGCTTTCATAATAATGTAATAATGCTTCGCTCACGTGGTACCCGGATGAAAAGTAGCCTATGTCACTCTCCAGCCCTCCAACTATCTCCACACAAAAAAAACACGTCAATCCGTAGCTCTGTTTTGACGTGAAAGCAGGACAAATAAACAAACAAATAAACACACTTACACATTTATAGTATGGGTACCGATACCGATATTCTTTTATGAAGGGATATGTCGGGGTTTTTCAACATGTTTAATGTTTTCTTGTCGTGACTGGATCCACTCACCACATCGATTTCAATCTCCTGGATTTGGAAACGCAGGATGATAGTCCAGATGAGTCCGAGGATAAGCCGCGGGTTCCCATCAACTATGTCCTCCGCTCCGATGGACTCCAAACGGACCTGAAAAAAAGCAGAGAATAAATAAATATAAATAATGCTGGACGTTTCACACAGCATCTTGTAGCCCCAAGCAAAGCAGAGCTTGTGTTATGGGAACCACATGACTGATATACTACTTACATACTTTTTTTTTTAAATAAGTAAATACATATTATACATAGAAAACACCCAGACCAGAGACAAATATTTGCAGATAATATAAACATTTGTCCCACGGCGGGGATCGAACCCGCAACCTCTTGCGTCACAGGCGGGCCTTCACCCACAGCGCCACAGAGGACGTCAATAGTAGATTGTTGCACGAGGGTTGAAAGTAACCTATTGCGGCACGAGATGGTTTGGCGCCTGAGCGTAGCGAGGGCGCTAATAGTTCGAGTGCCGTAACAGGTATTTCACCCGAGGTAAACACTCTGCTTTTCATTTCGAATATTAGGAAAGTAAATAAAAACCTGATTAGCTCATTTTATAAAAATCTCTGCTCTCGATCGACAAAACAGATAAAAATCGAATTGGTGCTTTAAAAAAAATACTGGCTGGTAGCTTGCCACTGAAAAAAAAAAAAAAAAAGGCGCCCACCTTTTTTTTCAGCCAGTATTTTTTGTCATTGAAGATGGTAAATATTTGAAGTTCAACATCTTGTTTAAATAATAATAATTTAGTGAAAAGTAATTATTAATAACAATACTCATGTAATAAATTCTTGAAAATATTTTTTACAGCAATTCTCAATAAAAAGGTAAAATAGAAATGTCAAATATTACTTTCGCTGTGTAAAAAGTTTCAACATGACTCAATAGAAATGTCAAAATAGAATGATTTTTTTTTAATTAAAAAAAACAGCTAACGATTTCGATGAAATTTGTGGTACGGGAGTTTACGGGGGTGAAAAATCGATCTAGCTAGGTCTCATATCTGGGAAAAATCGTTTTCTCGGCATTTTCAGGCCAAAAAGAATCGAATCTCTGACAGTGATAGTTTATATTTTGTTTTGTAAGTTTTTTTTGTTCTTTTCTCTTTTACTTTTTCTCTATGAATTTACTTATATTCTATTTATGTTAACATAGTATCCAGCAGCCGTTGGTGTTATTGACCGATGCGTTGCTCTACTAAGTGTTAAATGAGTTACAGGAAGCCGTGTAAGTGCCGCAGAATACAGAGCGTGTGCCAATTCCCTATGTTTCGTACAAAAACCGGCCAAGTGCGAGTGGGACCAGCACTTGAAGTGTTAAAGACAAAGATAACTATGGACTGCTGGATCGTACCTTCTTACTCACACAAAAACAAAGAAGGATATATAAAAAATTCTTGTGAAAAAATGAGATGCAGCATAATATCTTTTGTCCCTCATCGTGTGCCGGCTCTTTGTAGGTAGAGAACATCTATGTTCTAAAATTCTGTACTAGTTGGATTGCTCATTATACGGACTAAAATTGAAGGAAAAAATGACATTTTTCCTTCAATTTTGATATGTTTTTAGTCCGTATAATGAGCAATACGACTATAATATGGTCCTTATGTGTACTACGAAACAATGGATCCACTTAATTTTTGTCCCTTTCGGCGGCACGCTGTCAGTGAATCTAATACTACTATTCATCTATGGTTCCATACCACCAGCCTTACTAATATTATAAATGCGAAAGTAACTCCGTCTGAAACGCTTTCACGGCTAAAGGGCTTGACAGATTTTTATAAAATTTGGTATAGTCATTGTTTGAACCCTGAGGAAAGACATTGGCTACTTTTTATCCCGGAATATACTTGTTATTTCTTGTGGTTAAGACCAATGAGATAGATCATTGGATAAGACCGATTTCTGAGAAGAAGGTTTAATATGTGCTACCAATACTTTTATATCCAGTATCATCATTATTACTTATGTTTTATTTTATCAGTATCTTATCAATTTGATAAATGCGAGGAGTAAGATATCGTCTATTTTATGATTTGTTGACTAATTGTTTACGTTTTACATACCTACCTTAAATATGTTTTAAATTATAATAATTGCTTGTCATTTATACTTATAAATAAATAATAAATAAATAAATAAAAATTTTATTTCAGATAAATTAATCCATAGCACATAAAATTAGACAAATCACATTATCACTTATAAAGTCAGTAATATTATTGGGTAGTTTACCCTAATGAACAAAACTCTATCTAAAGCGGAAGAGTTTGTTTGTTTGAACGCGCTTCTCTGTGGAACTACCTGTCAGATTTGAAAAAAGATTTCTGAATTTGATAGCTTAATTCTTGAGGAAGGTTTTATTTTTATGCTAGTTTTCATCATCATCATCACCATGTATCATCACATCACTACGCAGGTAACGCCGCGAGGGCGTAGCTAGTACATACGTAAATAATATCACGCATCTTTCTAAGTAGGCACCTATTACTATATACAGGGTGGAAAAAATCAATGGGCCCTGGAGGGAAACTACATTAAATCCTTATGATAAATTATTTTACATTGGGAAACATTCCTTTATTTTTAAAAAGAAACATACTGCATTCAAAGATCTAAAATTCACTTGCTTCACCCCAGAATCTAATCACTACCTAATCAGCTAAAACTTCAAAAAAAGAACCCTCGCTATTTATTTATTCCACTAGTCACTGGTGGAATAAAATAGCGAGTATATCCTATATATTACAAACCTTACCTCCGTAAGGTAGACAGAGACAGAAGAGTTGTTATTCTTACCTTAGTATGCAAAAAGCTTAAGCTCTTATTGACGTTTTCGATCTTGTGCACCCTCATGCGGCCGCTGTTGGGCCTCGGCAGCCGCTGATTATAACTCCACGGGTTCAGTAGATTATATTATAAAACTCAACTTCAGGGCCCATTAATTTTTTCCATCCTGTATATTACAAACCTTACATTCGTAAGGTAGACAGAGACAGAAGAGTTCTTATTTTACTGTAAACTTATATTTTAGCCACTTACATTATCGATCGAGCGAGCGAAGCGAGCGAAGATCTTAGTGGCAAGTTAGGCGATTTTGCTTTGTATGTTTGTATGTTTGTATGTTTGTATGTTTGTATGTTTCATTTTTATGTTCTCGCATAACTATCGAACCGCTTATCCAATCTGTATGAAACTTGATAGGTCAATAGATAGTGCTATGGAAATTTGCTGTGGAGCGTATGAGCGTAATCGATGAAGGGGTTGTAAAGATATGGGGTTCCCAAGGGGGTAAATTTTTTTCAAAGTTACCCAAATATATTGAGTGGGGTGTCATACGAAAGGGCTTATTTTGTACATTCCAAAATGGTTTTTATTTTTAATCTAGGATGTATAGTTTTTGAAATACGACCAAAGAACAAAAACTACGAAACCAGAGCTGCAAGAGCTCCCGTTTCATAGAGTTTCGATGTCTTCGTAGCTCATTGACTGGTCGGTCTTAAAAAGAGAGTGGCATCGTCGCGGTTTGGTTTGCAATAATTTTAGATGCTACTTGATTTATTTTCATGATAAAAAAATTTTTGATAAAGAATGAAAATAATTGGGGTAAAAAAAGTTAAATAAACAAATATATTGAGTGGGGTGTCAAATGAAAGGTCTTAATTTGTACATTCCAAAATAGTTATTATTTTGATTCTAGGACGTATACTTTTAGAAATACGACGAGAATTCATAAATATGAAATAAATGAAAAATTAGACACGACATTATGTATTGCATGCATGCTAATATTTTTTACCATGAAGAGCTAGCGCAATAGGCATACTCGGCAGTAGTAGCACTTGAAATTATAGGGGTAGTCAGAAGAAAGTCCAAATGTAAGCCATCTACGGTGCGCGAGATCTCAGTTCGGGGCGAACTACTAGTTTTTGTAACATAGTTGCTGGAACCCCATCCTCGTTTTGTTTGGAGAGCGCTGATTCCGCTACTCAGTTTTTAACTTTTGCTGTAGTCAACGTTTCTTTTTTATACTCTACTACCTTGTAATTTGTTGCAAATAAACACTTTTGAATTGAATTGAAATTGAATCTTACCTTAGTATGCAAAAAGCTTAAACTTTTATTGACGTTTTCGATCTTGTGCACTCTCATGCGGCCGCTGTTGGGCCTCGGCAGTCGTTCGCCGCTGATGATCTCCAGCAGCTTCAGGAGTCGTCTGCCGTCGGCCAGGTCCACGAACAGATCCTCCACTTCCATCCGAGCCTGGAAAACAGAGCCATTTTAGGCGCGGGACATACAGAAAAGACGGAAGACGAGGACGCGTCGCAGACATCTGTCTCTTCCGTGTCCCTTTCATAGAAAATGTATAGAAGCGTCGCGCCGCAAAACATACAGAAGAGACGGGGCGCCGTCACATTTTGTATGAAAGGGACGCGGAAGAGACAAATGTCGCGCCCCGTCTCTTCTATCTGGCCTGCGCCTTAGAAGTGAGGAAATGAAACAGTTTGCCCATAGGCACAGGATAAAGTAGGTACTACGTACAGAAGGCTTACTTCGCGAAATATTATATAAATAGCGACTCTCGCTGCGACGCACCAAAGTCCAATTCAGCTCGCATAAGCCTTCAATGCCGAGCGAGATATTACCTAAACATTGCCGCTCTTTCTAACGCATAACTGTCGCTGTCTAACGCGGAAGGGCTGTCTAGGGGAAGGATCTTCGGAGTTATGAACAGAAATGCATCTCGAGAGTGCAGAAATTGCTAAGCTTACAAACATTGAAGTCGGTTTTTAAAAACACACCACATTTTTTTAATAAGTAGGTACCTAGAGGCGTTTATTTCTTTCATAAGATAGATCAAAGAAAATATTTAATGATGTCATCCGTTATCATAAGGTCGTGCAGTTTATCTGAAGCTGACCATGGCATATTAATTTATAAACTTGGCTATTGTAATTAATTCAAAGTGCCGCCAATATTATGTTATCTAAGAGAGAGTGATAATTTAGTCAGTTTGCGTATAGTAGTCTAATCTTGAATCTCCGGAACCACAGAACTTTTTGAAAATTCTTTTGCCATTTGAAACGCTTATTAAGCGAGTAGGTATTCTTCTTCTTTCGAGTCAATGGCTAGACCTCAAATTTTTTTTGACCAATATTCGGCGACTCTTACTCCCCTATCCGTCGCCTGATTCAGATCCTCTTGTGTGCAGGTGGTCGGACAAAGAGGGCAAGAGAGCAGGTGCTCCATGCTTTGAGAGGACATTCCGCAGCTACACCCGCTCTGGGACAGGTCGATGTAACCCCACTTAGCTTAGCGAGTAGGTATTGATTGTTTGTGTCATATACAAGTAGCAACTTAAAAAAAAACACGACTTTAATGTGAGAGCAAAAAAGCTGAGCAATTTTCTGCACTCTCAATGTGCATTTCTGTTCATAACTCCGAAGATCCTCGACAGATCCTCACCAAAATTTTATAGGGGGCATACTCTTTTAAACCAAAAAAAGAATCATCAAAATCGGTCCGCTAACGGAGAAATCGGGAAACATGCATAGAAGGATTTCCACGAATAGAGAACCTCCTTTTATGAAGTCGTTTAAAAATCAATGCTACAGAATTAAGACGAAATGTTAGCATCGATCGACGCAGGTTGGTCAACATGACTGCCTATTAATAGTTGTATTATAATGAGTGTTATCGGTGACCTCGTTGCAAGTGGAAAATGATGTCATTTTGGTGGCGGGGCGTGACTTAATGCAGTTTTCAACACGTACTTGTATGTGCTTCAAAACTATAGGTACCTATTTCATGTCTATCTAATCCATAGGTTCTGAACGTGGGCGCTAACACCCCCTTTTGAGCGTTTGAGATTTTCAGGGGGGCAGTAGAATACCCAGAGAAAATTAGGGGGCATTGAGATGGCGCATAAAGATATGGGGTGGTAAATCTTGAAAAAAATATATTCTCTAAGTGGGCGGTGGACAAAATAAGGTTGAGAAACTATGATCTAATCCGACTATTAAAATGACAGAAACGTACCGGCTTCTTTGTTTTCATGCCATTTCTATACATCGAAGGGCACTTAAGAGGCCGGCGAAGGTCGCACGTAAGGGAGTGTCCACATTGCGTTTTCTGCAGCGCGTTTTTGAGCTGCGCGTTTGTATCGATACAAACGCGCGTTCGCAACGCGTATTTTCCCATACAAAAGCGAACCGGGAGGGGCTGCGCGGGGGGCTGCGCGTTCGCATCGCGTTCGAATCGCGTTTGTATCGATACAAACGCGCTGCAAAAACGCAATGTGGACACTCCCTAACTTCGTTTCAAAGCGAGTGGAAATATCAAGCGAAATATTTCGTCCCTGTCACGTACGCACGACAGCACTACTAACTACAGTACGCACAATGGATCTAGGCATTCGTGAAGTTAGCCGTTTCGATGCGCAGGGTAGCTTTTTCATACAAAATTTTCTACTGCGCAGCGTAACGGCTAACTTCACGAATGCCTAGATCCATTGTGAGTACTAATAAGCGTTCAAAATGTATAAAGATTTTAAGACCGTAGTTTTTTTTTTTTTTTTCTGTGTCATTTCTGTAACCTCTATGGCATGTATTTATTGAGAATGCGATGCGTCATGCATTTGTTGTTATTACGTCAACAATGAAATCATATCTACAATCTCAGGGTGATTACTTTTTGTACCTGGCTGTGTCCTGCGGTCACAACCCAAAGTGATTGATATTCGATTGTAAAGGTTATAGCTGACCAGTCGCCGCCGCGCCGCACCCAAACCTTACTGCATCGTAACGCCGTCACAACTTCGTAACGCCGCCGGATCGCCATCCAGAAGTAACAAGTGAAAGCTGAAAAGGCGATGCGGTGCGGATGGCGACTGGTATCGCTCACCGTCAGCGCTGATAGACGAGTGATCTTTATTACAATGAAATAAGGATACTGATTGTCCAGCACTGACGAGAGCAATCAGCGTAGCCATTTCTGCTAAACAATCAGTATCCTTATTTCATTGTAATAAAGATCACTCACCTATCAGCGCTGACGGTGAGCGTGAGACTAAAATCAGCCTAACCTTTATGATCTAACTCTCTCTAATACTTTCATGTTTACTTACGTTTTCTGGTAATAACATTCGAACTTTCGTATTTTAAAATGATAGTTATAAACGCTTTTTAATGTTGGTAGGTATCATAAAATATAGATAAAATTATCCATAAACTTGGCAGATAGGTATCACAGAACATGACGATGACTAATAAATATTATTAATGATAAATGAATAATGTCTTTAACAAAGTAGCATTTACTTTAGGTATATTTCTACAATGTTATGACAATGCATTATGTTGTGTGAAAAATGACATGGATGCGAAAAAAAGGAATTATTTAACTGAGCGGAGAGGAAGAGAAAAAATGGTTCATTCTCACATTAAATAGGACGCAAGAATACAACAATAAGATCGACTATCTAGATGTTTTGGAAAGAGCATAGCACTATTTTGAGCCTCTACTCATCATATACTTACCTCTTCCTTTATGAAAGCAACGAAAATTGCAAAAAAAGTTAGCCATTTATAATTTTCGGAGGAAGGACTCCTTTGCTTGTGTGTCTTACAGAAAGCTGTTGATGAAGTGTGTCGTGTAACATACTGTAGTCAGAGGTATGTCCAAACACATTTGGTACATTCCATTGCAGAAGTTAACATACGTGACAGGTTGCAAGCCCATCGACGCTATTAGAAAACTGGTTTCCTAGCTGTAGATCTAGTATCTTACCTTCTGTAGGAAGCTGTTGATCCATTTCGTGAAGGTCTTCTTCTGTATGTGCAGGCGCTCCTCTTGCAGCGCTCGGATGCGTCCCTGCTCGAACTTGAGCGCGTCCTCGCGCTGCGTCATGTTGGTACGCTGCTGAACTGCCGCCGCGAAACCTCCCGGCTCATACTGCGACCCTACGGACCAACGAGCAATGTTACTATAGATTCAAATATCTTGAGTACAGTGCCTCGAGCACCAGTAAGCACGAGTTTACTATTCTATCCGCGACTATAGTAAAGTATCTTAATAGGGAACTCCCACAATTTTTTATTATGATTTTATACGATAGGTTATATCGTCAAATAACCGTAACAAAAATTCCAGTGCCGAAAAACTAAAATTTTATAACAAAAATAATTTTTAAAATTTACCAACATTTTCATGCACTTGAAACGGACGTGACGTCACAATGGGGATCAATCACTAAACGAAATATTGGGTTTCTAAGTATGAGGGCGTATACTCTTTAGCATTCTGAGCATTCTGTTTTTAAAATAATTAAAATCCATCAATAAATGACGAAGTTATTCAAGTTTTCTTTTCGGCCATTTCAAAACGCGCGCTCGGAGCTTCGCGCTGCGTCTGACGTCACCAGGCGCCCGCGGCTCGGTCTACTAGTACAAAATCGCTAGTTAATTTCAAACTAGCTTCCGCCCGCGGCTTCGCTCGCGCGGCACCTGGATAAAAAGTAGCCTATGTCCTATTTCAGGTCAAGAACTATCTATGTTTTAAATTTCAGCCAAATCAGTTCAGTGGTTGTCGAATTATAGAGGAACAAACATAAATCCAAATATCCAAACTTTTGCATTTTTAATATTAACTAGCTTCCGCCCGCGGCTTTATTCGCGTAGTACCCAGATAAAAAGTAGCCTATGTCCTATTCCTGGTCATTATCTATCTATATTTAAAATTTCAACCAAATTGGTTTAGTGGTTGTTGAGTTATAGAGGAACAAACATCATCCATCCAAACATCCAAACTTTCGCATTTATAATATAAGTGTGATTAGTGTGATAGTATGATTAGTGTGATGAGAAAGTGTGATAGTGTGATTTGAAAACCAAGTTTAGGTATGTGATTATTTTGACTCGAACATACAAATTATTAATTAGGTATTACGATTAAAAGTATGTATAAAAAATACCTATTCACTAAAAAGTTTAAAGGCGAAAATTACTTAAAAATAATTTATGTAGGTAATAATTTAAGTAGGTAAAAATTTAGGTAGGTAAAGTTAATATTAGTGTGATTCGACTCCTGATTGTTAGTTTTGTTTGTTATTGTTTTCGGTAAGTACCGGTACTTACCTAAAATACCTATTCAGTAAAAAGTTTAAAGTCGAAAATTATTTTTAAGTAGGTACCTACCTAGGTAAGTAGTAAGTAGGTAGGTAGGTAGGTACCTACTTAAAAGTAATTTTCGCCTTTAAACTTTTTACTGAATAAGTTTTTAATTTTTATAGTGTTAAACCACACTTTGGTATTAACTTAGTAGTTACTCTGTAGATGGCGCTAATCGATGCTTAAATCGATCAATATAAGCTTATCAAGATTTTCAACCTGACGTAATAAGGATTCCGTGGCCGAATGGTAAGGCACTCCGGCTTAAGGAGGATCGTTTGTATCATTGCGGGTTCGAATCTCGTCGGAATTGAAAATGTTGGTAAGATTTTTCATTTTTACTGAATAGGTATTTTAGGTAGGTACCGGTACTTACCGAAAACAATAACAAACAAAACTAACAATCAGGAGTCGAATCACACTAATATTAACTTTACCTACCTAAATTATTTACCTACCTACTTAAATTATTACCTACATAAAATTTTTTAAGTAGGTACCTACCTACTTACTACTTACCTAGGTAGGTACCTACTTAAAAATAATTTTCGCCTTTAAACTTTTTAGTGAATAGGTATTTTTTATACATACTTTTAATCGTAATACCTAAAATTAATAATTTGTATGTACGAGTCAAAATAATCACATACCTACCTACCTAAACTTGGTTTTCAAATCACACTATCACACTTTCACAATATTTTCCTTCACCGTTTAGAGCTCGTGTTAAAGCGCATACCTACTTAGGTACCTACTTATACATTTTTCGAAACGAAAAATCCATTGATGCACGGCTGGGTTTCAACCCACAACCTTCGGATTGAAAGTCGAGGCACTAGCGCACTCGGCCAACACTGCTTCTCTACCTCTGACTACCCGCTTAGACTTTTTCAACGGATCTAAAAATTCCTAAAAGATCTGATAGAATATGTCTACTGTGCCTTAGGAATACAGTCGTAATCATATTTAAAAATAAAAATGAAATCATTTATAACTTTTTTAAATCTACAAATCTGCATAAGTACTTACTTAACAAAAAACGTGAATGACCTCGAAAGTTTGGATGTTTGGATGTATGTTTGTTCCTCTATAACTCGACAACTACTGAACCGATTTGGCTGAAATTTAAAATATAGTTAGGTAATGAGCGGGAATAGGACATAGGCTACTTTTTATCCAGGTGCCACGCGAGCGATGCCGCGGTCGGAAATTAGTTTGAAAATAACTAGGGATTTTGTACTAGTGGAGCGAGCCGCGGGCGCCTGGTGACGTCACAGCCAGTCGCGGCCTTCTCGCGAGCGTTTTTTAGATTGGTGCACTAAAATCTCTGTAACTCGGTCATTTTTGATCCGATTAAAAAACCAAAAACACAGTATTTTTTGTTTTTTTTTGTATCTACAAATCTGCATACTCAACTAAAATCGTGAGTCTTCCTCATTCACGGCAATTACACGCGCTTGTAGGTAGAAAAAAAAACTTTCTGTCGAGTTTGAAGGAGTGTGACGTCACAGCACATGTGACAAATAGCGTTGCGTTTCAAGTCTTATGAAATTCCCACTATATTTTTGCACTTTTTAATTATTAATTTCTAAGCGAAAATGAAATAATATTAAAAAATAATTACACAAATCATAATTCTAAAGCCATAATGTTCATAGAAAAATACATTTAACCCGCTTTTGAATCAGACGCATATTGCCTATTGTATGGAATTCAGTGCAGTGCCTCTAGCGGTAACATGACTAAACTAAGTTCAGTCCATACTTTACTATAGTCACGGATAGAATAGTAGGTAAACTTGTGCATACTGGTGATCGAGACACTGCTCACTGTGAGCATTCGCCGCATATAATCTTTGCGAACCCTGGCTCAGTGCGAGTCATGCACTCCGTGTGGACGGACGGGTGTTTTTTGCGTTGCGCGCTCATGCACACCGTGCGTGGTTGTTTGCATGCTCAGCTTGAGCATGTGTTGTTCGGTACGCATGCATTTTACGACGTTAGTACGAAAATGAATAAATGTGACGAACCATTCGCGACGCACGCCCCG
Source organism: Camptogramma bilineatum (assembly GCA_958496255.1). Classification (NCBI taxonomy): domain Eukaryota; kingdom Metazoa; phylum Arthropoda; class Insecta; order Lepidoptera; family Geometridae; genus Camptogramma; species Camptogramma bilineatum. The sequence goes on from OY292478.1 coordinate 1,653,583, forward strand.
CGATATATCTGTACGCGCGGTTGCGGGTACAATTTTTGAAAAGAATTTAAGTACCAAAAAAAAACATTAAAATCATCTATCTTAGATCCGATTGTCGATTGCGTGCGTATCAGGTTTTTATTTCTATTGGGGATTCATCATTATTGTTGGTCACGTTTAAAGTTTAAAGTACGAACATAGGTGAGCGCAATAAAAAATGGCTGCATCGATTTTGATCATTACCATATTTCCGCTGGGGTTGATAATCCTGATAGGAGTGGAAGCTGACATTGCTCAGCTGACGCTGAACCTTCTCCTGCTGCATTGTGTTGGCAGCACTGTCGCTTTGAACTGTCAAGTGGCTGTCATATGGATGACAGCTGTCGTTCGGTTGGTAGCACTTTGTTATACGGTTGGTAACACTGTTTCACATCAAAGATTTCACTATTTTTCACTTTGTATTTCTTGGCTAATTTTCTGTTTTTAAATTAAGATATGAGTTAATAATAAATTAATTGGAAGATCTTTTTGGCCTTTTAAAAGTTCCTAATTTTACTATTCCTTCATTATAATTTGTAATTTAGACGTTACGGCGCACAGTGGCTTGATCGTATGGAGAGGGTCGGACATTCGTCTTTAAAAAAAGTTGATGTCGAAATGTGTTAATTTAATAATGGCATTGTGTTCAGTTAATTATTCTCTTCAATAGCCATTCTCGGTACTTTTGCCGTAACGGCAATATTTCATGAATAAATTGAAGAAACGTTGATTTTTATTACAATTTTGTATGGAAATGAATTTTCAAAACCTTATATCTCGACATTGCCCTGCGTTTTCGCAGTGCGGTTTTTTTTATCGTAATCTACACATAAACAGCTTCAATATCCATTCAAAACTTGCTGCGCCAAACTCTTATAAGACTAAAATACAGGATGATCTATTTTGAGTTAAAATATATGAACGATAACTTGTAATCTACTCGTACACAGTTCGAAATGTCTTAATTTAATAATGGTATCGTGTTTAATTAATGATTTTCTTCAATAGTCATTCTCGGTACTTTTGCTGTAATGGCAATATTTCATGAATAAATTGAAAAAACGTTTATTTTTATTCAAAAATTTTAAGAAAATGAATTTTTAAAACCTTATTGCTCGACATTGCCGTGCGTTTTCGCGATGCGGTTTTTTTTATCGTAATCTACACATAAACAGCTTTAATATCCAATCAAAATCTGGTGCGCCAAACTCACAACAGACTCAAATACAGCATGCATGTTCTATTTTGAGTTAAAATATTATGAATATTAACTTAACTGATTTTCGTAATCTACTCGTACACGGCTTGAAATGTGTTAATTTAATCATGGTATCGTATTCAGTTAATGATTTTCTTCAATAGTCATTCTCGGTACTTTTGCCGTAACGGCAATACTTCATGAATAAATTGAAAAAACGTTGATTTTTATTACAATTTTTATGGAAATGAATTTTTAAAACCTTATATCTCGACATTGCCGTGCGTTTTCGCGATGCGGTTTTTTTTATCGTAATCTACACATAGACAGCTTTAATATCCAATCAAAACTTGCTGCGCCAAACTCATAACAGACTAAAATACAGGATGTTATATTTTGAGTTAACAATAACTCAACCAATTTTCGTTATCTACTCGTACACGGTTCGAAATGTGCTAATTGAATAATGGTATCGTGTTCAGTTAAACATTTTCTTCAATAGTCATTCACGGTACTTTTGCTGTAACGGCATTATTTCATGAATAAATTGAAAAAAACGTTGATTTTTATGACAATATTTAAGGAAATGAATATTTAAAACCTTATATCTTGACATTGCCGTGCGTTTTCTCGGTGCGGTTTTTTTTTCGTAATCTACACATAGACAGCTTCATTATCCAATCAAAACTTGGTGCGCCAAGTTGGTGCGCCAAGGGCAATGTCGAGATATAAGGTTTTGAAAATTCATTTCCATACAATTGTAATAAAAATCAACGTTTTTTCAATTTATTCATGAAATAATGCCGTTACGGCAAAAGTACAGCGAATGACTATTGAAGGAAATCATTAAGTAAACACGATACCATTATTAAATTAACACATTTCGAACCGTGTACGACTAGATTACGAAAATTGATTAAGTTTAATGTTCATAATATATTAACTCAAAGCAGAACATCCTGTATTTTAGTCTGTTATGAGTTTGGCGCAGCAAGTTTTGATTGGATATTGAAGCTGTCTATGTGTAAATTACGATAAAAAAAACCGCACCGCGAATACGCACGGCAATGTCGAGATATAAGGTTTTAAAAATTCATTTCCATAAAAATTGACATAAAAATCAACGTTTTTTCAATTTATTCAAGAAATAATGCCGTTACAGCAAAAGTACCGTGAATGACTATTGAAGAAAATGTTTAACTGAACACGATACCATTATTCAATTAGCACATTTCGAACCGTGTACGAGTAGATAACGAAAATTGGTTGAGTTATTGTTAACTCAAAATATAACATCCTGTATTTTAGTCTGTTATGAGTTTGGCGCAGCAAGTTTTGATTGGATATTAAAGCTGTCTATGTGTAGATTACGATAAAAAAAACCGCATCGCGAAAACGCACGGCAATGTCGAGATATAAGGTTTTAAAAATTCATTTCCATAAAAATTGTAATAAAAATCAACGTTTTTTCAATTTATTCATGAAGTATTGCCGTTACGGCAAAAGTACCGAGAATGACTATTGAAGAAAATCATTAACTGAACACGATACCATTATTCAATTAGCACATTTCGAACCGTGTACGAGTAGATAACGAAAATTGGTTGAGTTATTGTTAACTCAAAATATAACATCCTGTATTTTAGTCTGTTATGAGTTTGGCGCAGCAAGTTTTGATTGGATATTGAAGCTGTCTATGTGTAGATTACGATAAAAAAAACCGCATCGCAAAAACGCACGGCAATGTCGAGATATAAGGTTTTAAAAATTCATTTCCTTAAAAATTGTAATAAAAATCAACGTTTTTTCAATTTATTCATGAAGTATTGCCGTTACGGCAAAAGTACCGAGAATGACTATTGAAGAAAATCATTAACTGAACACGATACCATGATTAAATTAACACATTTCAAGCCGTGTACGAGTAGATTACGAAAATCAGTTAAGTTAATATTCATAATATTTTAACTCAAAATAGAACATGCATGCTGTATTTGAGTCTGTTGTGAGTTTGGCGCACCAAATTTTGATTGGATATTAAAGCTGTCTATGTGTAGATTACGATAAAAAAAACCGCATCGCGAAAACGCACGGCAATGTCGAGATATAAGGTTTTAAAAATTCATTTTCTTAAAATTTTTGAATAAAAATAAACGTTTTTTCAATTTATTCATGAAATATTGCCATTACAGCAAAAGTACCGAGAATGACTATTGAAGAAAATCATTAATTGAACACGATACCATTATTAAATTAAGACATTTCGAACCGTGTACGAGTAGATTACAAGTTATCGTTCATATATTTTAACTCAAAATAGATCATCCTGTATTTTAGTCTTATAAGAGTTTGGCGCAGCAAGTTTTGAATGGATATTGAAGCTGTCTATGTGTAGATTACGATAAAAAAAACCGCACTGCGAAAACGCAGGGCAATGTCGAGATATAAGGTTTTGAAAATTCATTTCCATACAAAATTGTAATAAAAATCAACGTTTCTTCAATTTATTCATGAAATATTGCCGTTACGGCAAAAGTACCGGGAATGACTATTGAAGAAAATAATTAACTGAACACAATGCCATTGTTAAATTAACACATTTCGACATCAAATTTTTTTAAAGACGAATGTCCGACCCTCTCCATACGATCGAGCCACTGTGCGGCGCCGGCGCACCGTAAGAAGTCGAAATGTAATGTAACATCTATCGTCAGCGAACACGCGCAATCCGTGATAATTAATTAATTTTGTAAGTTTTAGTTAAATAAAATTCTTATGTGAACCCTTTTGTGAACCTTAGATTAAGTTCAAATTAAATCATGTAACTTTTATAATGTAGTCTGAAATAAAGTTATTCTATTCTAATATTCGTTTATGTGGTAAATATAAAAAGCAGGTGAATATTGTTACTCAACATTACGCTATTGCTCAATAGCACCGTTACATATTCACGGTAACGCATCGATGCAAGAAGATAGGGCTGCCACTACCAATTGTTTAATTAATCAATCACTTGTCAAAAGTTCAATCATTATAAAGACTATATAGACTTTCTATCGGGCGATAGTTTAATCGGGCTCTTAAATACATACATAAAATCACGCCTGTTTCCCATCATAGGCGTAGGCAGAGACTACAGATCTCCATTTGCTACGATCTTGACACACTTCTTTCGCTTCATTCACTCTCACCTCATTCTTCATGGAAGCTCGTCGGTTTAAGGTACTCTTGACCTGGCCTTTTTCGAATAATTCGCCAAATTGGTACAGGAATATGCGCCTAGGTCTTCCCCTTCCGACGGCCCCATTCACACGCGCCTTATGGACCAATCAATCTTATTTCATCCTCTCTACATGACCGAACCATCTTAACATACCCTTCTCAATTCTCATCATTACATCTTTTACTTGAGCATAACTTTGTCTAAGATTTGAATTGGTGCCCTAAAACCAAAAAAGTTGATCAATTTCAATAGTTGTACAATATATGCGCCGGCGCAGCCCTACGATCGGTCATACACTAATAGCACAGAATAAAACAATTAGCATGGTATAACCTCGTCGTACGGTCACTGTGGCCTATGGGCTATCAGCGAGGCGTGAACAACCTGTTGATGAATAAAAATCGCATTCAAAGAGGTTTAGCCGTTATATAGGAGGAAATAAAAGAACAGCAATGAGTAAGTACCTATTACATTTGAATGTCACCCGCTGCAGTAGCAGTTTTTCCCGACCTGAGAGCGATTTCAAATTCATTCAAATTCAAAATTATTTAGTTTTTTTTTAATATTTTTTTTATTAATTTTTTAATTTAGTCACTTGTTTACATTTTGCCATAGAATAGATAATAATAGTTTGCTATTATTAATTTATTTATTATTTTATTTATTATTATTTGCTAAGAAGATGATAGTGATTTATAAAAATACCATAAATATGTCAGTCAATTATCACGAAAAATGAGGTCGAAAGTTATCATTGTACAAACATACAAAGAGAGGAGGTAAAGTCCCTTTGACATACGCAAAAATTTGGGGCTAGATGATTGGCGCCGTGTGAAATGTCCAGCAATATTTAAAAAAAATATTTAAAGGCTATACCGGATGAATATACCGGGTGGAGTCGGGCTGCGGATGATGATGAGATTAGTGAGGTAAAAACTTCACTTGAACATTTAAATAAATTTAAATAAGCAAGTACCTAATGTTTAACTGAATAAAACTGCGAAAAGTAACATTATGTAAACACTTCTCCAGCGAAACTGTACTTAATACTGGTTGTAGCACAATTACTCTTAAAAACAAAATGGAAATCATAAAGTATCTGTATTATTATCTGAGTGTTATAATTATAAAGTAAAATAAGTAGGTATGTATTTACAAAAAATAATATAACTATTCTATCAGTTTATGTGCAATTCAGACTTCCGAAAACGCATCCGATTCGATGATTTTCTTCGCAAAGTTGACGTTTTTTCAGCGAAGAATCGCCACTTTCCGCATTCTGAATACTTTTCGAGAAGGTCTGATCATCATCATCATCATTATTATCATCAAACACAGCCCGATTTTGGGTATAGGCCTCCCTGAGTTAGGCTTGTTTCGCTCTTCAGCGTGTCGCCGGTCGCGTCCGCGAGTTGACCGTTCACAGCACAGCTAAATTAATTTTGACTATTCACAGCACAGAGAAATGTGCTGTGAATGGTGCCTTAGTGCCATCCACCACGGTCCTGTGCTAGTCGCATCAATTGTCCCGCGACGTGAACTAAGTTGTCGACCCACCTCTCTACCGGTCGCCCCACATTTCTTCCCATTCGATTACCGATTTAAAAATATCTTATCGAAGCTATTTTTGGATAAGATAAGATATTTTTAGTTTTGATTAGATCGATATGATTCACTATAGCTAGTAAGCCATGACGGAGGCCTTTAGTCGGCCTAAAAACTCCGTCACCAGAGTTTGCCACTTGCTCATACAAACTTACTTTCTTAAGTACTTTTTTTTTTTACTTACTTAGCTAGTTTTTTTCCCATTTACTATTACATACACTTGGTAGAGCTTGGAAACTTAAAAAAGATAGAGACAGATAATAATTTGAAGGAGTAGTTTTAAAGTTAATTCATTTTGTTTTTCAGCCGTCACCTTGTCAATATAAAAGCCTTTCCTTCTTCCACACACCGTTACAGGCCAAGTTAGTAGTATTTTTACACCCGGTATATTCAAATGAAGCAAGATACGTTATGCATCTATGTTTAATTACTGCGTGGGCGCCGGTCAACGCACCAAACTGTGGACGTTTGCGCGTAGACCGTATCGCTTCGAAATATTTATAGAACTGACAGATAAGTTTGACGTGGGCAGAATGTCCTGTGTTATCGTTGCCTTTTATGTAAAAAAAAGTAACAACAAAGGAAGTATCTGTCACAGAGAAATGAATACTACGTTGTATCTGTGACGGAGTATAGAGCAGGAAGGAATGATACTGATACTTTATCTTTGGCACAGTGTAGGCATTTGTTCATCAAAACAAAAAAAAACTAATCTTTCTTAGGTCAAATACCCATTTAGTAGAAAGTTTCTGGTAAGTACTTATTTAACTCCTAAACTTAGATTTTTTTAAAAGGAATGCTTTTTAAGCGATTTACTAGCTTAAAAATGTCAGACAGTGACTTACCCCGCATCCACACGTTGGGGCCAACGTTGGGGCCAATGCCTCTCACCAACGTGTGGTGCTGACAAAATAGCTTGGCGCCAACGTTGGGGCCAACGTTGGGGCTTGGCCGTGCCGTGTCGGTTTTATCAAAGGAAGTTGGCGCGCCAACGTTGGGGATCCGTCCACACGTTGGCGCTATGCTCAGTCCCGTTTCGACGCGCATCGTGAGCGCACGTGTCGACTGACGAGCGAGAATGTCATCGTATTCCTTATTTATTGTGTTTGTAGAACTATCGGGCTGAAATTTTGCACACTTATAGATTCTCGGTGACAATGAAATATTATGGTATCAACAAGCTGATCTGATGATGGAGTCAAGAGCTGTTCAACAGAACTCCTCAGTAAATAGGCCGATCGAGTTGAAACTCGGCATATTTGTCAAATTCTGACTACAATGTAATAATATGGTGACAACAAGCTGATCTGATGATGGAGTCTACTATTTTTTTTTTATGTTACTGGAACCGTGCAATTTTTCGGAATAAAAAGTAGCCTATGTCCTATTCCCGGTTATTATCTATCTATATTTTAAATTTCAACTAAATCGGTTAAGTGGTTGTCGAGTTATAGAGGAACAAACAAACATCCAAACTTTCGCATTTTCAATAGGTAGGTAGTTTATAATCGCAGTGTGTTGTGTGAAGTGTGATAGTGACATAGTGTGATGTGATTGTGATAAAATTGGCATTCAGTAATGTAAAATCACTTTCACATGATTGCTCCCCGACATTTTAGCACGCCTGAGCTATTTTTACGGAATACCTTGTTGCGATTTGCTATTAGAAAACAAGCAGGAATATACAAATTTTAGCGTTTCAAAACCGTATGTTGTTTCAGCGCAATATACTCAAATCTGTAAATGTTATATATTTAAAACCTCAATTGAATATTAATCTTCCTTAAATTGTCGAAAATATAAAAATCAGAGCTTTAAATGAATTCAATATTTTAGAAAACAAATTCCCCAAATCAGCGCAGCGCCAAAGTAAATTATATCCAAGTATTCAAATTTTCTATCCGTGTATTTATTATGTTAAATACCTATGTATTTATTTAAAAAGTATTTATCACGATAGATTAGAAATTAAAACACCCAAACCCCAAGTAGATAGTTGTAATTAGGTAAACTCGGGAACTAGATAGCACGCCTGAGCTATTTTTACGGAATACCTTGTTGCGATTTGCTATTAGAAATGCGACAGGCGAATTTCCATAAAAAACGTAATACCTACCTACCGAAATCATTTAAAATTTAAGTGTATTTTTATCTGTTTATGTTGTTAGATTAAGAGAGTATGTATTTATCTAGGTTCCTGTTACACTTTTGATCCGAAAAACTTACCTAAAAAGAAATGTAGGCAAATTGAATTGAAATCTTTGTAGGTACACCAAAAATTGCATTTTTTCTTTTCATTTGTTCTATAGTAAGTTTTTTGGAACAAAAGTTTAACAGGAACCTAGATAAATACTGCCTTTATCCAAATAATGATATAAAGTGATAAAATATGCTCAAATTTTAAATTATTTTGGTATTACGTTCCTAGGTACGTAGGTATGTTCGCCGGTCATTTTAGAAAACAAATTCCCCAAATCAGCGCAGCACCAAAGTAAATTATAGCCAAGTATTCAAATTGTAATTTGAAGATAGAAGTCTTGAAAAATCAATTAATCTTACCTACATTAATTAAACCCAACTCCAAAGAATCAAAACCTATGTACCTACCTAAATTAAATTGAATTAACCCGCAATCTATAAACATGACTGTAGGTATACATTACGATACAGAAATTTCAATTTCTGTATCGGACGCGCAGACATCGGACGTCTGCACGTTGGCTCTGACGGAACAAGACTGGTGTATCCCCAACGTGTGGATGGTTCACGAAATCTTGGCGCCAACGTTGGGACCAACGTTGGGGCCAACGTATGGAGCCGGCGTTACTGTCAGATGAGGTGCTTTCTGATGGAGTTTTTATCTACTTTTTAATTGAAGTCGGTTTTCTTTTTAGCTTTTAGAACGTAATTAACTTATTATCTGTCAAATTCACGGCTTTTTACGGATAATTTTACGTGTTAACGTAACGTCATAATAAAACATTGATGAAAATTGCATACTTCTTAGGCCGACCGTGCCTCTCTATCGCTTGTTGTAACGTGACACTTTTTCGTGCGCGCAGCCGGCTCTCATCGATTTATAAGACGTTAACACGTCAAAAAAGGAACATGCAGGCCGCCCTTAATGTCTCAAAACTTTATCAATCTATCAGAACGACAAGTTTTTACACAAGTATTTTGCAATAATGAAAACATGCGTAGATGAGGTGAATGAACTGTTATTTACTATTTATTTACACTTGACAGGGTAAGTGGGCTATTTACTTTACTACGTAATGATGTTGACCAAAGCGAAGAGTTGTATCAACAGTAAAATAGGTTTAACTTGTGACTTGGGTCTGGTTTACTTATGTTATGGTTAGGTATACAGGGTGTCGCAATTTTTTGGGCACTTTTGGCTACCTTTTCTCTTGTACAATAGCCTCCCAGCAGTCCCAGCTTTCCGGAGCAGTTACGAATTTAAATTAAGAACTATCGGATATGTAGCACTGTAAGGTTAACAACTCCTAATTTCATAGAAAATGTATGGGAAGTGTTTTTTTTTAATTCTTTCAGAAACTTATGATTTGACTTGGTAAGTTACTTTGGGAAAAGTGTTCCTTGTGGGAAATAGAATCGATTAAGACCAACTTGTTTATTTTTATTTAACAACTGTAATTTTTTAGGCTAACTGTATTTTTTTTCACAAATTATTTTTTTCTCCAAAATAAACCAATAGTTTCCTAAGAACAAAACTTTCTAACTAAAAGAGAAAATAAATAAATAAATAAAATTTTATTTCAGATAAATTAAGGTAGCTACCTTGAAGTACCCAAAAAAATTGCCACACCCTGTATAGCTGACCAGTCGCCTCCGCACCCGAACCTAACCGCATTGCCTCAGTATTCTTTGTAGGTATGGAATTCTATGGACCAACGCTCACTACATCAACTTCGTAACGTCACCGGATCGCCGCATAGCAATCCAAAAGTGAAGGAACAAGTGAACGTAGAAAAGGCGACGCGGTGCGGGCAGCGACTGGTCAGCTATAACCTTTAGCAACCTTCCGCCTGGTTTACCCAATGATCTTCTATCTATACTGAGGTAAATTTCATTGGGTTTACCTATATTTGTGACTTTATCTATCAATATTATAGCAACATTGTTTGACACCTAAAAATGGAGTTTACTAAAGTTTTATATTTGTTTGAAAATTCCATAATATCTAATACTCCTCCGCTAGTCTATACCAAAAAAGTTTCGTCAAAATTTTCACGCTAAAGCCACCAAACCACTTTCCACAGCCTAGCCTTACTATGCCAGGCTAGTCAGGGCAAATCCAAAATCAAAAGTTTTATATCTAGAATCTATTCGTGGGAATGTCTAACTTTCCTAGCTTTGCAAGAGTTTGGAAAACAAATTAGTAATACAAGAAGTTAATCCACGTTTAGGTTTTTCTCGGGAGAAATGGTGAAAGTAATGTGAATTGAGCTAAGACAGCCTGCATTATTCATTGTTTTCTAGCTAATAGCTGGTTGTGGTGACTGAATTGTTTTTCTTCATGTTTTCATGAAAATAGATTTACAAAACATTGGTCGTACTTCAAAAACTATACATCCTAGAGTAAAAATAATAACCATTTTGGCATGTACAAATTAAGCCCTTTCATATGACACCCCACTCAATATATTTGTGTAACTTTAATTTTTTTTTACCTTCTTGGGAACCCAATATCTTCACAACCCCTTCATCGATTAAGCTCATATGCTCCACCGTAAATTTCCATAGCACAACCTATTGACCTACCAAGTTTCATTCAGATTGGATGAACGGTTCGACAGTTATGCGAGAACAAGAATTCGTGAAACATACAAAGCAAAATCGCCCAACTTGCCACTAAGATCTTTGCTCGTTCGATCGAAAATTCCTTCACCTTAGAGCTCTAGTTAATGCGCATACTAAATTTTTCCAGGATTCGAACCCACGACCTTCGGATCGAAAGTCGAGCTACTATGCCACTCGGCCAACACGGCTCACATTAGATAATGTATGTAGGTTTCCACTACCGAGTTATTTGTAAGGCTTCAATCAAATTAAGTGGTTACGCGACATTTACCGACCGAGATCGATAAAAATATATTCGATATTTTTATATTTTTATCGACCGAGCGAAGCGTCTCTGCTTCAGCTTGGACGAAAATGCTTTCGTTTGTCCGCCGGATCACCCGGATTTCAGTCTGTCTGTCTGTGCGAAAAATACTTCTGATAATCTTGTAACGGTGTCCAGGATTTTCGAAATATGTAAAGCGTGGCTAATAGATAATTGCTCTCACCTCACGTCACTTCTACTTATAAATCTAATATTTAAAAGCTCAATGTCATGAAGTAGTAAGTAAAAATATACGCATGAACTAACAGGATTAAAATTCCATTGGGATAAGACAGGCAACTTTTTTTGACGTGATATCGTCTTATAAATCGATGAACGCCGCCGGCCGGCTGCAAGCACGAAAAAGTATCAGTGAAGTGAAAACGAGAGCGCGGAACAAGCGATAGAGATAGAGAGGCACAATCGATCATGAGTGTTTTCTTATGACGTTATCACGTAAAATTATCATCCGTAAACCGACTTTACAGACAACCATTCTTTTTTTTGTGATTTCTTCTCAAAAGCTTAACCTCGCATCCACACGTTGGGGCCAACGTTGGCCCCAATGCCTCTCACCAACGTGTGGAGCTGACAAAATTGCATTGGCCCCAACGTTGGGGCTGATTTTGCTAGATCCACACGTTGGCGAGTGACATTGGGACCAACGTTGGCCCCAACGTGTGGATGCGAGGTAAAAGTCCTTGCGGTTCGTAAAAATAGGTCGTGTTCGACTTACGACTGTTTGAAACGAGATGGCAATTACCAATATTACCATAGACGTGTCTACGCGGGAACCGGTTTTACTGGTTCGGGTTTGTTTAAAAATGTAAAAGGAAACGATTGCGTTCTATAATTTTGAATATCGAATACCGTGTAAAGATAGTGGAATTCGAAAATTAAAATTTTTATACATTGGAATTTGAAATTAGAAGATTGTAACCTAAAAAGTATGACCGACTTATTTGGTAGTCTATACTTACCTACAAACTTTTAATATCGGGAAACTAAAAAATCCAAAAAAAAATAGTGTGTTTCAAGCTGCCTTTACATTAGACTACTTGCAGAGCACGGGTAGAAATGTTCCTAGTCAGAAGCTTGGACTTGTATATAATCTGTGCTTTGATTGGAAATTGATTGGAAAACGATGTATGACATTTCGTTCTCCGCTCCTCAACTCTTCCGATTCCGAATGAGTTGCTATTTTGATGACAATGTCAATGTCAATGAATGATTGAGATCTTTGAGGGTAGGTATCTCTGTGGATGTGGGTAGTCTGTGCTCTGCGGTCTAATGTCTAACGATCATTGTGTATTTAGTTTGTTGATTTTCCCCGCCTATTTCTGTTCCTTATTAGCTGCAAACGGTTTGTACCTTCAGTACCTACGATGTATTTTATGTGTTGTGTTAACTTGTGTTGTACCAGGTTGTACAAATTTGCGAAAGGCCGCTGTATTCCATATTCCCAGTGTGTAGTGTAATCAGACTCAAAAAGTGGCTCGATTGTTTATGCAGTGATTTGTTGAGAAACGTGAGTTTGAACGAGATTTCGAGAACGAGAACGAGACGCACTGGTCACATCACACATCACAGAAACCTAAGATTTATCAGTGTTTCTCTAGGTACTATATTATGCATGTAATATACATATAAACCTTCCTGTTGAATCACTCTATCTATTAAAAAAACCGCATCAAAATCTGTTGCGTAGTTTTAAAGATCTAAGCATTGCTTAAATCTTTAAAACTACGCAACGGATTTTGATGATGTTTTTTTTTACATAGGGACAGACAGCGGGAAGCAAATTTGTTTATTATACAATACCTATACCTACTATGTAGTGTTAAGAAAAAAATTAAAAAATAATAATAAATGATTAACTATGTTTCGTTGTTTTCTATCAACAACACCTTCTTTCCCTTAGGCCACTGACCTCTACTATGTGTATGATCTCAATGTGTACTATTGAGATCAATGCCTTAGAAATATTGAATGAAAAAAGCAATCCTACCAAATTAATTTGTTTGGTAGAATGACAATTCTGCTCGGTGCCGGTGTAGCAGAAAAAAAAAAAGAAACGTCATACATCGTTTTCTGATAGCCAATCAGGAGCGAGTAACATCTATATAATCTGTGAACACAAGTCCACACTAAAATGTTCCCTACATTTCCATCTGATACGTAGTATCTCTACCTAATCTGTGTTGCAGAGCACTGACGCTTGTTCATTCATAAATTAATGCTCTATCTCGCTCTTTGGCCTAAGAAATGCGTATTGTGCATCCTACTCTTACTAGGGTCACTGACTGAAGTTAGCCGCAGTTAGCCTCAGAGTAAGAGTAGGATGCACAACACGCAATTCTTAGGCCAAAGAGCGAGACAGAGCACTAATTTAGAAGTTAGCACGCTGCATGCAGTGTCGTGTAGTGGGCTTTAGATGCGATCACACTTTTCGTAACGCTCTCGTCACGCATTCACCAGCTTACTCCCCAAGTCAAGCGTGCTTAAAGAAGTTTGACTTCAAAAACATAATACGAATCATTATTATTCTGCTATAACGGACTTTTTAGCCCCGCAGTTGGAAAATATCAGCAATGTAAATCTAACATCGAATGCCATTTGACTATCTCATAACTAAAGAATGAGGTAAAACTACATTGAAAACAGCAAAACATAATAATAATTACTTATGTAGTTAACTGTTTTAAAATAATAAATAGGGAAGTCCTTCTATGCAGTATAGTGTTGAGTATGACGTGACTGACGCGGCTCTTTTGTCCCGTAAAAAAATTAACTTTGTGTGATCGGCTCAACTTCTATAAATGTCATACTTCAATTCAAATAACAAGAAAGAATTCAGAACTGACCGGACAGATTGTCATAATGATAATGAGTGAGTAGTCCGCCAAAATGATGAACAGCCAATTGAAAATGACCGGCTTAAATGAACCGGCTCAATATAAAAATGAACCTACTTTTACAAAGTCAATCTAAAATCATGTCATACCCAACATTACAGTAAATGATTAGCGCTATTCGGTATTTGAACGTTCGGAAATAAAGCAACAATCTAAATGGGTCCTAGACACGAATATTGAATTTTTTGTAACAGTTTAGCATTATATAACGTAATAAAAATTGTGTCTTTTAAATAATAAGTTTATTAGGTAGGTAAGGTACCTACTTACCTAATATTTTCAAAAATGTCTTTCTGAAAAAACTAACCAAAATGCGCGATGGGCGGGATGGATGGGCGATACAATTTGAACACTTCACAAAAAATAAGTAAGTAGTAAAAAATATATTCCGCACACATACATGCTTATAATATCCTAATATTGGTTTAGTCACACGGAGGCTAATTTCGCGCCATAAGCCAATATTTTTCTTATTATTCCGCTCGCAGGCTAGAGTAGAGACGTCATCTCAAGGTCGCGCGCCTTCTACGGATTTAAATTTAAACATGGAATCACACGTTCCATTGTCGTTACGCGATAACTAGCCGATAATTTTACATTCTTTTATTTAACTTTTCGTATCTGTATGTATGTTGTATGCATCCAACTGTGGGGATCAGCCTGCAGTTCTAATGTGAACATCATTCAGCGCTTTCAAAATGGCCTCCTGAAAAATATCTCCAGAGCACCATGGTTCATAAGAAATACGGAACTACATGACATACTTAAAGTCAACACAGTAGCTGAGGAGATCAAAACCTCTGCTCAGACATATCAGGAAAAACTGAAAAGCCATCCCAATCTACTTGCACAGCAACTTACACAACCTACTTATAAGAGACGACTTAAAAGGAAAGATGTCATGCAACTAAATGCATGTGACTGATAATTTAATGAAGAGTGACTACTGGAGAGGGAAAAAACAGGAGTGAACTCTACCCGACACAACACCCACAAACAATTTGCTCATAGTTAAAAAACTGATCGCAGATAAAACTTGGAAAAAAAAAAAAAACTGTATGTATGTATGTAGGTAAGTTAGTTTGGGTCAAATCTTGGAGCCTTGCGCATATACATCTTTCGAAACGAAAAATCCATTGTTCAATAACAGAATTCCTTAGGAAATATAGGCCGATTGAGTTGAAACTGTCAAATTCCGACTACAATCACAATGTGGTGCCAGCGAACTGATCTGATGATGGAGTTAGGAGCTGTTCGAATGGAACTCTGTTTTGCAATTTAGAAGTTAAATGTTAGCAAGCAAAAAATTATTAATTGAAACGCGCTGCAAAAAACGCAGTGAGTGTGCCACTCCCTAACATTTTGTGACTATTTTTTATTGGGTATTCCTACATGGCTTTTTCGGATCGAATAGTATTTTATTTAAAAAAAAACTATGACGTCTTTAGACTTAAGTGCCGCTCAGCTGGACTCTACAAAAGATAAGTTATCGGCTCATCGCCTCAACACCGCATCTTTATCAGTAGATATTATCGTAGATCCCTAGCACACGCGTGCAACTGCATGATCAAGTATTTAGCAATGCGAAAGTACTTTGACCTAATAAATCGGAAAGCAAAGATTTGTACTTATACCTGATATACTTATTCCCCCTTACTTAAGAAAGATGTTTAAAGTTGAACACTGATTAAACAACGTCCCGTCTCTATTCGTCACTTTCCACAAATAAAGACAGGACGTTGTTTAACCAGTGTTCAACTTTAAACATCTTTTATAAGTAAGACACGGGTCACCCTATTGTGATCGTATGAGCTAGTGGCTTACTCTGCTGTCGGAGTTTTTAGGCCGCTTGAAGTCCTCCGTCATGGCTTAACGAAGTCGTTAATCCATGACGGATGAAATAAATTAAACGATCTCTCCAAGGCACAGAAGCGCTCCATTTTCAGCAAGTTATCCCAAGAATTTAGTAGTTTAGTCTCGTGGCGTAGCTTGCTTGCTTAGACGTTCTTGATTGATCGTTAAAGTTAAGCGAGTTGTGCGCGGTCACTATTCGGATGGGTGACCGCAAGTGGCATTACGAGCTGAGCGCTTCCGTGCTTTTGAGGGCACGTTATGTTGTTGGTTAAGCCATGACGGAGGCCTTTAGGCGGCCTAAAAACTCCGTCATCAGAGTTGGCCTTGCTCATACGAACTTAGTACCTAGTAGTTTAGTTTACAACAAAAGTAACAGCTCTATTTAGTTTATTTATCTATTTTATTTAGAGAAATAACTGGAACTATCTCATTATAACTTTATCCAACCGGTACAAATTATCGTTTTACACACACAGACTTCTTTACGTTCGTTTTGTAAATACTAGCACCTTAGTAAACAAAAAGTAGAGTTGATGTTTAAAAATCTGACTCATGAAATTGAATCAACATTAATTTGACACCAGCTCAACAGGTCATGGTTCCCGGAACCGCACTAGAAAGGCCAAAAAGATCTGTTTCTGTTGCAGAGAGATCCGATCAGAATGCAGCGCGCGGAGGGAAAGCGGCAGTCGCAGCTATGCGTCGCCACACGCCACGATTTACACACAATAACACTGTTCCGATCTTTTAGCAAATTGTTAGAAAGTTCCGCATGTGTTACTCGATTTTTGAACCGTTATTCAGAAAAACGAAACGTTTTGTGGATACACCCTTAGGATATTGACATAATTTCAACAAGTAAACTATCTATGTATCTTTTACAACGATCCTTAGATGGCTCAACTGGTTCTAATTATATTTTGTAAAGTTATGTAAATATTAGTAGTTTAGTTTCAGTAAGTAATTAGTTTACAGAACAATTAAGCTTAGATGGAACGTCTTGTGTGAGGTGATTGATCTGTTAAATTATGTTAACCTTCAGATAAGCAGAGGTGTAAGTGTAAAGTAACCGAGATGTTATCTTTGCAAAAAATATAGGTACTTATTCGATTTAGTATTAAAATAACAAAAATCTTACTATTATATTCTCAAAACGAGCTTAGACTTTAGCACTTTTTAATTTTGGTAGTTTTATAAGTATAGAAAATGAAATGAGTAAAGAAACGATTATTACTTGAGCACCGGTGCTGAGTACGACTCTGAACATACAAATCACTAGTCAAATTCCTGCTTAAATTTTACTTCTGTTAAATTCCTTACAAGCCTAATATTTTGGATTCCCATACTACATCCAAGAACAAAATACAATTACTATGTTAAATCTATTCATAGTGGATGTATGATTTTTATGAAGCTGGTTTTTAAGACCTGTTTCGTTGCGATAGGAAAGTTTTTCTTATGATTTACAGTCACTTTTTACAAAATTGAACGTTTTGATGGAAGCAACTACCTACAGTAATAAGAGGAAAGCCCAAAGTCGAACGCTGTTATCTTGATTCTAAGGTTTCTTTCAAGGTCATTTTAAACTAGTAGTTCGCCCCGAACTGAGATCTCGCGCACCGTAGATGGCCAACATTTGGACTTTCTTCTGACTACCCCTATAATTTCAAGTGCTACTACTGCCGGGTATGCCTATTGCGCTAGCTCTTCATGGTAAAAAATACTCGCATGCATGCAATACATAATGTCGTGTCTAATTTTTCATTTATTTCATATTTTTTTTTTTTTTTTTTTTTTTTTTTTATGTTTTTATGTTTTATGTTTTATATTTTTATATTTATGAATTCTCGTCGTATTTTTAAAAGTATACGTTGTCCTAGAATAAAAATAATAACTATTTTAGAATGTCCAAATAAAGACCTTTCATTTGACACCGCACTCAATATATTTGTTTACTTAACTTTTTTTACCCCAATTATTTTCATTTTTTATCAAAATTTTTTTTATCATGAAAATAAATCAAGTAGCATCTAAAATCATTGCAAACCAAACCGCAACGATGCCACTCTCTTTTTAAGACCGACCTGTCAATGAGCTACGAAGACATCGAAACTCTATGAAACGGGAGCTCTTGCAGCTCTGGTTTCGTAGTTTTTGGTCTTTGGTCGTATTTCAAAAACTATACATCCTAGATTAAAAATAAAAACCATTTTGGAATGTACAAAATAAGCCCTTTCGTATGACACCCCACTCAATATATTTGTGTAACTTTCATAATTTTTTACCCCCTTGGGAACCCAATATCTTCACAACCCCTTCATCGATTAAGCTCATATGCTCCACCGTAAATTTCCTTACCACAACCTATTGACCTACCAAGTTTCATGCAGATTGGATGAACGGTTCGACAGTTATGCTCGAACAACAATTCGTGAAACATACAAACATACAAACATACAAACATACAAAGCAAAATCGCCCAACTTACCACTAAGATCTTCGCTCGCTTCGCTCGCTCGATCGATTAAAACCTTGCAACCAGCGAATGTATTAAAAAAAATTAAATTAAACTGGGGTTACTGACATGAAAATTACCCCCTTACTTATGAAAAGTGTTTAAAGTTGAACACTGGTTAAACAACATCCTGTCTCTGTTTGTCACAAATAAAGACAGGACGTTGTTTATCCAGTGTTCAACTTTAAACATCTTTCATAAGTAAGGCCCTTAGTAGCTATAGCTAAATATACCTACTCCTTTATGAAAGGAGGTTCCTACTATGACG
The DNA here is from genome assembly GCA_958496255.1 of Camptogramma bilineatum. Classification (NCBI taxonomy): domain Eukaryota; kingdom Metazoa; phylum Arthropoda; class Insecta; order Lepidoptera; family Geometridae; genus Camptogramma; species Camptogramma bilineatum. The sequence goes on from OY292478.1 coordinate 1,672,307, forward strand.
AGTCGAAGTATGTGTATATTTCGCTAGATACTATGTTTCCTGTGTCTGCAGATAAGATAATATTATATTTGATCTACCTAGTTTTCATTTTTGTGCACAATTCATGTCAAGTCAATACTAGTAGTTCGCCCCGAACTGAGATCTCGCGCACCGTAGATGGCCAACATTTGGACTTTCTTCTGACTACCCCTATAATTTCAAGTGCTACTACTGCCGGGTATGCCTATTGCGCTAGCTCTTCATGGTAAAAAATACTAGCATGCATGCAATACCTACATAATGTCGTGTCTAATTTTTCATTTATTTCATATTTATGAATTCTCGTCGTATTTTTAAAAGTATACGTCCTAGAATAAAAATAATAACTATTTTAGAATGTACAAATAAAGACCTTTCATTTGACACCGCACTCAATATATTTGTTTACTTAACTTTTTTTACCCCAATTATTTTCATTTTTTATCAAAATTTTTTTTATCATGAAAATAAATCAAGTAGCATCTAAAATCATTGCAAACCAAACCGCAACGATGCCACTCTCTTTTTAAGACCGACCAGTCAATGAGCTACGAAGACATCGAAACTCTATGAAACGGGAGCTCTTGCAGCTCTGGTTTCGTAGTTTTTGGTCTTTGGTCGTATTTCAAAAACTATACATCCTAGATTAAAAATAAAAACCATTTTGGAATGTACAAAATAAGCCCTTTCGTATGACACCCCACTCAATATATTTGTGTAACTTTCATAATTTTTTACCCCCTTGGGAACCCAATATCTTCACAACCCCTTCATCGATTAAGCTCATATGCTCCCCCGTAAATTTCCTTACCACAACCTATTGACCTACCAAGTTTCATGCAGATTGGATGAACGGTTCGACAGTTATGCTCGAACAACAATTCGTGAAACATACAAACATACAAACATACAAACATACAAACATACAAACATACAAAGCAAAATCGCCCAACTTACCACTAAGATCTTCGCTCGCTTCGCTCGCTCGATCGATTAAAATAATTTTCCTGTCATTTCAAATCAAATCATTTTCGAAAAATAAAAGTGGAATATTTAGTTATTTGTCATTAATATACCATAATTGTTTAACTAATAAGTCATGTAGCAATTTGCTCTTAAAATAAGGATGATCCATCAAAATGACGTATTCGTTTAATCATCGGCTCAATACCTACAAATTGAATCCTTTTCAAAAATCGGTAAATTTCTCAAATATCCGTTACTCAAAAGATCGGAACGTCACTTTCACATCACTAAAACTCACTGCTTCCTTTTTCTAAAAATTAAAAAAACGAATTTTTTTTTAATTGGACAGCGTTCGCGCGGCACCGGCACTGTCGGTAAACTGACGTTATGCCATACAAGGCAGCTGTCATCGGCCAGATAATGATATTAGGGTACCGCGTTCGCGTAATTTCTTTATTGTTGGCAGTTTTCAAGGTTGGGTTGTTGAAAAGAGCTGCATACCGTGGTTTTTGGCTCCTAGTTACTGAGCTGTATTGATTTTGAGCATTATTTTTTCACTGCTTGGTAAAGGCCTCCCATCGAATGAACAGTGTTGAGTGTATCGAGGAACTATCCATAATATTTGAATTTATCGCACAACTAGAATTAAAATGACCTGATTAATAAAAACTTTAATAATGAGTTAAGTATAAAATAGACAAGCTGCGCCCTCGCGGTATTTCCCACGTAGTGATGGCATTATGGTGATGATGCCGAAGATGAAAAGTAGCCTAGTATAACCTTCCTCAAGAATAAAGCTATCAAAATGCAGAAATATTTTTCTAATCCGACTGCTAGTTCTTGAGATTAGCACGTTTAAACAAACAAACTCTTCCGCTTTCTAAATTGGTATAGATCGGTATATTACTTACTTAGTTTTAGTGGTTTTAGATAGATTGAAAAGATCATAAGATTATGAAAAAAATACTGCATTTCCCAAAAAAAGCATGTTTTTAATTATAATAACTTTAATAATTGTTATGCGCGATTTTAAATCGAGGACTATTTTGTACGGAACCTTCTCGGTTCAATAATTAAGTGTAAGGACCCCCCCCCGTGCACACATATGGCACGGAATTGTCAAAACTTACAACACGTGCGCAGCAGCCGGCGCGCGCTATATTTAGATGTTACTTAGATTTACATGCCACGATTGGATGACGACTTGCGAAGTTGCGATATTTGACTCAGAGTGAATCAATCTGACTGAGAGTTGAAGAAAAGTTGCGCCTTTACATCATTGCAGAGCTAGGTGGCAATTCTACTAGATGACAACGTCAATCATTACGCTGCGTTTTGTTTCGATCTCTTAAATATAAGCCATTTGGTGAATAGTAGAATAGCTTTTCAAAAATTTGTTCTGCCAAAGTCCAAACCTTAGCTAAAATGTCACCACAACTGAGTCGTTTGTCATTAGTAGAATAGGAAACAGCCGAAAATCTAAGGCTTAGTTGAGGTTTTGCTTGTGGTTCATAAAAAGTTTTGTAGTAGAATTGCCACCCTATTCGCTTACGACCCTGCAGGCAATGTCGGGCAAGGCTTCACAATAGGAATTGAACTATATGCCGTCTCTTTTCACTCTCAGTCAATGAAAAGAGACGAGTGATTCTGCTATAGCGACCTTTTTAAGCCTGCTGTAGGTGGACTGAAGTTAGCAACAGTGCCTACCCACAGTAAAAATAGGATGCACAATACGCAATTCTTAGGCCAAAGAGCGAGACGGAGCGCTAATTATAGCATTTAGTGCACTAAGTGACTGAATTCAGCATGGTGTAAGCGCTTGACATTCCATTCGAAAGTTATTATTATTTATTTATTTATTACTAGTTGCTGCCCGCGGCTTCGCTCGCGTGGTACCCGGATAAAAAGCCTATGTTACTCTCCAGCCCTCCAACTATCTCAACACAAAAAATCACGTCAATCCGTCGTTCTGTTTTGACGTGAAAGCAGGACAAATAAACAAACAAATATACACACTTTCACATATTTATCATAATTATGGGTAGGGTACGGATGACAATATGGCGGTAACTTGAGTAGTGTTGAGTATGACGTGACGCGGCTCTTTTGTCCCGTACAAAATTCAACTTTGTGTGATCGGCTCAATTTCTAAAAATGTCATGTGACCGTACACAATATGACAAAATCAGAAAATGACGTTACTCTTTCCTAAAGCTTCAATCAATCTTCAATCACTCGTCGCTTGACAATGACAAGAAAGAATTCTGAACTGATCGGACAGTTTGTCATATGAGAATGAGTGAGTAGTCCGCCAAAATAATGAGCCGGCTCACGGTACCGGCTCAAAATGAAAATGAACCTACTCTGACAAAAGTCAATCTAAAATCATGTCATACCCAACATTAAACTTGAGGAAAAATATCGTGACATCTAAATGTAAGTTGTATGAGTCAGACTTCCGGAAAATATTTACTAGAATCGTTAACAACACTAATGGTAATGGAGCTTGCAGACACGCGGCCCGCTTTGAAAAACGTACGAAATGACTTTAACTTTTTCTCATTTCTGGATTTCTTGTCCTCTCTTCTATAACTACACTTCTTCCAACGGATCTTGGCATTCGTGAAGTTAGCCGTTTCGATGCGCAGTGCAACTTTTTCATACAAAATTTTCTACTGCGCAGCGAAAAGCCTAACTTCACGAATGCCACTGCAACTGTCACTATCTTAATATCTTACCACTCACGCCAGTAATGTTGGGTAGGTATGACATGATTTTAGACTGACTTTTGTCAGAGTAGGTTCATTTGAGCCGGTCATTTTCATTGACTGTTCATTATTTTGGCGGACTACTCTCTCATTCTCATATGGCAAACTGTCCGATCAGTTCAGAATTCTTTCTTGTCATTGTCAAGCGAGGTGTGATTGAAGATTGAATGAAGCTTGAGGAAAGAGTAACGTCATTTTCTGATTTTGTCATATTGTGTACGGTTACATGACATTTGAATTGAAGCATGACATTTTTAGAACTTGAGCCGATCACACAAAGTTGAATTTTGTACGGGACAAAAGAGCCGCGTCAGTCACGTCATATTCAACACTACACGCCAGAACAGCAGAACGGAAACTTGGAAATATACCATGAAAGTGTATGGCTTGGAATAACACATAGGCTACGTTTTATCCGGGTAGGTATAGGTTCCACGCGAGCGGAGCCGTGGGCGCTAGAAACAATATATTCCACTAGCTGCACCCTCGCGGCGTTACCCCCGTAGTAATGGTAGGTATATGGTGATGTGATGATGATGAAAACTAGCCGGTAACCTTCCTCAAGAGTTTAGCTATCAAATGCAGAAAGATTTTTTCAAATGCGTTCCAGAGATTAGCGTTTAAACAAACTTTTGAATTCACGTTCTCGGCTCTAACGATTTCGTTGAAATTTACGATGGCTAGGTAGGTCTCATATCTGGAAAAAATCGTTTTCTCGCAAAAAGATTTCTTACCAGTGTAATGTGGTTCGTATTTTCGCGGGAGTTGTTGTTGTGATCAGTGCATGTGCAGCTAAGTGGATAAGGTATCCCATGGACGTATATAAGGGGGGGGGGGGGGTTTAGGGGGTCCGGACCCCCCCCTTAGCCCATTGAGTTCGGAGGAAACCTAGTCAATTTTTGTAATTTGGAACCCTTGGACCCCCCCCCCTTAACAATGATCTTTGTATTTTGGAACCTTTGGACCCCCCCCCCCCCCTTAACAAAGCTATAGCTACGCCCCTGAGGTATCCGCATTCAACGCCTAAGTCTGCGAGTTCGAATCTCAGCCATTGATTTTTTTTTGTAAGGTTTTATTTAAGTATCGTTATTTTTTCATGTTTTTCAATTTTCTCTATTTGCACCCGAGGGCTCGATCGCCCAGATATTTTACCTATGACGCTAGGCTACCTGTCATGCATGAACAATTTGAATATCAGGTCAATGCGTCAATTAACTTTATTAATTGTTATTTTATGTCCGTAAAGGATTAAATCATTATCGTACGTTATCTTCTTAATTAATTTCTAATGAATAAATATTGTAATCTAACTGCTTGACGTATTTTTAGTAGAGGAGGGAGGGGCTACCACGACCGACGGTCAATAAGAATCCGAACTTGCATTTTGCTATTCCTCTCTCGCTTGAAAGAGTTCGATGAAAATTTTGTATTTAGGTACCTATGGGGTCACACGCAGGACAACGCCTGTATGTATAGTCATTATTTATACTCATTATTTTATCCTATACCATTTATCCTATAAATAGCTGGTCGACCGCGACCGAGCTATGCTCGGGTGCAAATAGAGAAAAATAAAATATAAAAAAATTACTGGCTGAGATTCGAACTGGAAGCCTTCAGCTGAAACGCGAAACCCACTCCATTCGGCCACTTTTGTCTTAACAAATATTGTGAAATTACGAACCAGATTGCACCGGTAAATCTTTTTGCGTGAAAATGCCGAGAAAACGGCTTTTCCCAGATATGAGACCTAGCTAGATCGATTTTTCGCCCCCGTAAACACCTCTAATGCAAATTTCATCGAAATCGTTAGAGCCGTTTTCGAGAACGTCAGTATTTGTACTTTGTACAAACATCAAACAAATATTGCTCGTTTAATAGAATAGGATATACGTATTTTCCTCTTCAGGCCTATAGGTCAAATGCCAACGGAACTATTTTTTTAATGCGTCAGCCAATCGTCCTTTTCTATTCTACCAATACGCCATGATGATGCTTTGAGCATGCTCGAAGTGATGACGTCATCATTCAGGAAATTGTACAGTTTCTTTACGACTGTTATTGGTAGGTCAATTTACACTTGTTTTAAACTAGGTATGATGTGCGCATAAAACTTATTCGATTACCTATTATAAATAAATAAAAATTTTTATGCGTAAGTAGATGTATTATAAAATTATAAAGATCGAAGTTTAAGTTTTATTAAAATTACGTCCAGTTTACAAAGTAAACAGACCACAAAGAAAATAACTCCTTTGTGTAACACTATACGATCCATAAACAAAATTAAACAGTTCACTGTTTTAACCTCTTTGTTGCCAAGCTCGCCAACGGAACGAAAACCAAACTGTAGAGTTTTGAAAATGGAACAAAAAAATTGGCGGGCAGTTAGCGTTACGTCATCGGATTTGAACGCCGATTTTTATTTACATTCCTGTTCTGCAGTATGGTTCTTAAAACTTTAGTATAACGTTGTTATTCCTTTAAACTCGATTCATCAATAGAAACTGTTTGAATGAGGATGATCGTGTGATCTCACCGTTCAGAATTAATTTTAATAACAAGTTATTGGTTTGTAAATTGTAGTTATTATTGCTAACTGTCATACAATCTCACAAAGTATTTACCAATTTCAAAATAAAAATGGTAAATTGTTGAAGGTCAAATCAAATTATACTTACATTGACCCCCTTACTTATGAAAGATGTTTAAAGTGGAACACTGGTTGAACAACATCCTGTCTCTGTTTGTCACTATCCACAAATAAAGACAGGACGTTGTTTAACCAGTGTTTCACTTTAAACATCTTTCATAAGTAAGGCCCTGAATGTCATATTGTTTTCATATTTATTTACAGCAGGTTTTTTGTTGCATGTATGTAGAGCCACAAGAACCTCTACGCAAGCTACGCTACGAGCGCTTCTAGTAAGCCTATGTAGTGTACCTAGGTACCGTAATTTCTTAGTAGGTATCTATGTAAATGTTTCTAGTGTATACAATCTCAGTCAGCCTTGAAATGATAACAGAGACCAACAGCGACTAGCTAGATGAAGTCATGCGACCTTCTTTCGTTTTATATGGTGAATAAACAAATTAAAAATATTTAGCTAGGTTTTTTGGGCTACACAAAATTTGTATTTCTTCACACAAACTAGCATTGAATCTGATTGGTTTAAAACTCTATTTTATTAGCTAGTCTAGGATGCTCAAAAATATACTTAATGTTTTTTGTAGAATATTGTAGAATCGAGAAATCCATTGATGCACGGCCGGGATTCGAACCCATGATCTTCGGATCGAAAGTCGAGGCATTATCTCTCTTAGCCGACAGGTAACCAAATTGGGTTCCTAAAAAAATTACATCGAATGCCGTGATAGGACAAATCGTTAGCAATTATTTGTTTACTAAGAGTCTAAAAATTATTTGTTTACTAACATTGTAATTTGTAGTAGGTGATCGTAGTTTTTGATACCCACAAGTCCACAACCTTACTATTTACATATTCTGTTGTATTGCTACATTTAAGTAGTGCTAAATATTACCTAAATGTAGCAACAATTACAACAACAAAGCTGAAATAACAAACTAATTCAACACGAGTGTTTGTCGACATTGAAATCGGTTTGGATTGAAATCGTTATTACATTCAGGGGTAAAGCTGAGCCGTGTGAACGTTGGTGAATTACTTCTTTATTATACTGACCTTAAGAGCTACATCGATGACGATGACGTCAACATTACCTACGCATTCCTCATTTCAACTTTATACAAACGTACAACTTAGTACAACCTTTGTTTATTTATGTACCTCAAAACGTACCACATTTTTAAAAAGCCTCTTAGCGGGTAAACAACGTCCTGTCTGTATTTGTTAGGTGACAAATAGAGAAAGGACGTTGTTTAACCAGTGTTCAAAGTTGAGAGGCTTTTGTAAGTAAGGCCAAATAATAGTTTTTGAGCTAGGTAGAGCCGCTAGCCTGGTAGAATAGGTATACCTTGGTCCATTTTTTTTTTTTACTTTTTATTTCTAATCGCTAAGCGAAAATGGGAAAAAATTACAAACTGGTATAAAATAATCCGAAAATTGTGTGTTCGGATCCTGGCAGTAAACCAGTAGGTAGTTTTACATAATTTAAAGAAAATTACCTAAGAAAGTCGATAACGCTAAAGAAAGATTGTGAGGCACACATTGACCGTGCGTGTCATCGATTAGGTAAGCTACAAGGATGGTTTGGTTCCTGGGCACGCCCTATTCCATCTAAGTAAGTGTTATCATAATTTTCCCATTCAATACTTGTCATTATAACTTTAGAAGTTAGAAACGCTACTCAACCTACTGACCTACCTGTCTAACGGATTGATCCCATAGATTTAATCTCAATATTCACATTCGTTTTCTATTTAGAATTTAGATATTATTCATTCGTAAATAATTCCAGTATTAAATATATTAATTTCGACTATCAAAAAAAAAAGGTTCATCGAAAATAAAACCTATTTTCGTGCAGTTTCAATTTACCCGTGGGTTGAGTTTGACCCGTTTCCCCTAATGTTTCCAGCAAGTGTTAAAATTAGTTGCACAATATTTCCGTGGCTCGCGTGAATACGTTGATATGTCGAGATGTCAATTTTTTTTTTTATTGGCTTAAACGATATCTACGCCTATGAAGTATCTATAAAAAAATTGACAGCTCCCTAGCTAGACAAGTTTTCGAGTTATGGCCTTGCCAACTCCTCCATTTTTCGTATTTTAGGTGACATAACTACTTGTCAATTTTTCAAGCCACTAACACACACATGTTTTTGTAGATATTTCGATTTATCAACCTACTCATTCGCCAAAATTATATTTGTTACATGATATCTCGACATATACATATGATATTTTTGATTAACTTTTAACAAATTAAAATGTCAGGTTATGGCTAAATAAAGTATTCCGTTTAAATTGTGATACATTGAGTTGTTCAGTTATGCCCGCGCGCTCTCGCGCTGGCATAACCGAACATGTCACTCGTATTGGTAAACAAAACGTCAGTTCAGAAATATTTTTTTTTTAGTATTGCTTTTACATGGAAAACTGATAGATTTTAATTATTTGTTAAACTATAATGACATTGCTTGATTTTTACAAGCTTTTATTATTAACTTGCGATTTTTGTTCGGGTCTACTTTTGAAAATTAAATTTGACTGACTTCCCAGTGTCTGATTAAGCTGAAATTTGGAATACCTATATGTTCTTGGTGACAATGCAATATTATTTTAACAACGAGCTGATCTGATGATGGAGCCAGGAGCTGTTCAACAGAACTCACTTTTTTTTTAGTGAAATGTTGCAAGTTCAATTTGACCCACTTTCCAGTGTTTGATTGAGCTAAAATTTGGCACACTTATAGATTCTAGATAACAATGTAATATTATGTTAACAATAAGCTGATCTGATGCTGGAGTCAGGAGCTGTTCAACAAACCTCAATATTTGTTTGGATTAAATCTTGCAAATTCAATTTGACCCACTTCCCAGCATCTGATTGAGCTGAAATTTGGCACACTTATAGATTCTCGATGACGATGCAATACTATTGTAACAGCGACCTGATCTGATGATGGAGCCAGGAGCTGTTCAACAGAACTCACATTTTTTTTTAGTGAAATCTTGCAAGTTCAATTTGACCCACTTTCCAGTGTTTGATTGAGCTAAAATTTGGCACACTTATAGATTCTAGATAACAATGTAATATTATGTTAACAGTAAGCTGATCTGATGCTGGTGTCAGGAGCTGTTCAACAAAACTCAATATTGTGTTCGGGTCAAATCTTTCAAGTTTAATTTGACCCACTTCCCAGTGTCTAATTGAGCTGAAATTTGACACACTTATGGATTCTTGGTGACAATGCAAAATTATTGTAACAACGAGCTGATCTGATGATGGAGCCAGGACCTGTTCAACAAAACTCATATTTTTTTTAGTGAATTCTTGCAAGTTTAATTTGACCCACTTTCCAGTGTCTCATTGAGCTAAAATTTGGCACACTTATAGACTCTAGATAAGAATGTAATATTATGATAACAACAAGCTGATCTGTTGCTGGAGTCAGGAGTTATTCAACAAAACTCCTCAGTAAATTTTTCGATTGAGGTGAAACTTTGCATTTTTTTCTAGTTCCGAATACATTGTAATAATATGGTGACAATGAGCAGATGTGCTGATAAAATCTGGTTGTATTCCATTCAAATTCTCAGTGATTAACAGTAGAGCATCCGTGTTTGGGCTCATTTAAAATCAGCTTACCCTTACTATGTTAAATCTCATTTCTAAACGGTATGAATGGTTCTGAGTAATAAGTAGGTACTTCAGCAACTCAAAAAACCGGTTTTATAGTCTCTATCTGTTTGCAATCCGATAATATAGCATTGTTTACCTACCAATATTCCATACATTAAAGGTGAATAAGTTGATATCTTTTGCGGCATAACTGGACATCTCGAGACGTAACCTAAATCTCATCAATTTTTTTGTTGACATGTCTTATATCATGGAAACTATGGGGAATTTTGGTTATTTATTGTCATCATTCGAAAGAGGGCATAAAATAACCATAGAAACAATTAACACAAATACTGTAAACTAATTTACCGAGAAACCAGAAGAGGTCAAACTTTCAAACGGCCGCCCTGAAAAGTTGGTGTTTTATACATGTCAACGTATTCACGCGTGCCACGGATTTTTACCCAGGTATTAGGAAGTTTTTTAATGAAATTGAATGAATGAAATTGATTTTCGCGCAATTCAGTTGTTTTTAATCAGCAACAACCAGAAGTCTTGGATGGTTTTTTATACTATTGACCAGCGGACGCCGGCGGCTTCGCCCGCGTAGACTACTATTTTTTTTATCCAACGGGAACCGTGCAATTTTTCGGGATAAAAAGTAGCCTATGTCCTATTCCCGGTTATGATCTATCTATATTCCAAATTTCATCAAAATCGGTTTAGTAGTTATGGAGATAAGTGGCAACAAACATTCACACACACACACACACCAGGGTTCGCCGATATATATCAACGGATATATATCATGATATATATCACGATATATATCAATTGATTTTTATCTTGATATATATCAATGGATTTTTTCCTGTCTTCTGAACTAAACATTTTGGAGATTAATGACAACACGTAGCGAAAAACTACAATTCCGAATTATTTAGATTGTGTTTTAAAGTGTTTTTTAAGTGTTCATTAAAAAATTCTTTTGAAAATGAAAAATCTTATCAAAATTTTCAATTCCGACGGGATCCGAACCCACAATTATAGACAAGCGATCCTCATTTAGCCGGAGTGCCTTTACCAGTTCGGCAATTTAGTCGCTTGTATCATTGCGGGTTCGAATCCCGTCGGAATTGAAAATTTTGATAAGATTTTTCATTTTCAAATACAAATACCTAAGTGTGGTTTAACACTATAACAAATAAAAAAATAAAAAAATTCTTTCTCAAATAAACACCAATTTTTTTTACTTTTTTTTAAGTTTTTTAAAGAAAAAATGTGGTAATTTGACACTTATATTATTTTATAAATTACTTACACATTTTAAAGTGTTTAATCCCCTTACAGAATGAAATTAGCTTATTTTTCTTAGCCTGGATATATATCCGATATATATCGGATAAATATCAAAAAATCGGATTTTTGATATTTATTATAAAAATCGGATTTTTTCGAACCCTGACACACACGGACTTTCGCCTTTATAATATTAGTAGGATTTTCGTAGGGATTACCTACCAATTTTCTGTACCTTTGGTCAGGTACATACAAAGTCGATATGGTATGTCCCCTTATCTTGACCTCGAACTTCAGTAAAGGTACGATGTTATCAGCCATACCCACAGCCCTACCTCAGACCGTTGCTAAAAGGTCTGCATTCCACAAAGTTGAGTAATACTATTTTGGCGATTTACACATTTACTAATGTATTTACCTAATAAATAAATATTCATACAACACAACAAACAATTAACTGTACCTACATCCTTTGAAGTTTATGTAGCAAAATAGGTTTATCTAACGGGAAGTTTTTTGTACTTACTTTACCTATTATTATGCTTAAAGCAATATACCTACATTTAATATTAATTTGACGTTGTATTAACGCTCATAAAACTAATTAAGAATTTGTTTAATTTTCTTTATACATAAAGTATTTTATTCTATACTTTTTAGTAGTTAAGTATTCTTATTCTCACTCCAAACAGATTTATAGAGAAATAAAATGTATATTTTAAAGAAAATTAGTATAAAACATTCTCATCGAGCGAGTTATTAACAAATTGTTTGAGCTGTTTTAAACATCTTGAATTGTTTTTTCTTTTTGTAATTATACTTTTCACAATAACTCAATAGACGACGGAGAAAAAAAACGTGAGGTGGCGTCTTCGCTGGAATGCCCCTTATGCAACTTTTACCATGTAGGTATAATATTTTAACTTTCATTGATGTAGATAGGTACATAATGTAATGAATACATATATTTACAAGTAGGTAATAAAAAATTACAAGTTAGTATTTTTATTTTTCATTGGCTTCTAATCAAGGAACGGAAAATGTGTCTTCAGGAAGGTAGGGAAGCAGGAAACTGGAGAGGATATCTATGTAGGAAAACAAAGCAAATTATAAATGTAAACAACTGAATCTATAACAATATTATAAAGAGGAAGAGTTTGTTTGTTTGAACGTGCTAATCTTAGAAAATACCACTCCGATTAGAAAAAAATCTTTCTGCATTTCATAGCTAAACTCTTGAGGAAGGTTATAGGCTACTTTTCATCATCATCATCATATACCATCACTGGGCAACGCCGCGAGGGCGCTGCTAGTAATTTATAAAATCGAAATATGTAGGTATAATTAAACCTAATTCTATATAAATGAATAAAACTTAGTGAAATTACACGCTCATTCAAATAGAGAACGATTCGATGAAATTATGAGTTCGAATTTTGTAAATAAACATTGTTTACTTTCGTCACACTAAAAAAAAAATGCCGCGTGTACGCCGCGCGTACTACTTTCGAAGAAACTTTCGACACACTTTAAAATATGAAAAACAAGATTAATAAAAAGTATATATGTACGAGAATGTTGTAGGCTTACCTAAGAAAGGGCGTGAGTAGTTTTCGTCGCCACAAAATTCCAAAAAAGGCTAGAATCACAGTTTTTGTGACGCACTCACTTTACTCCAAAAACTGACTAGTTAGCACTTTTTACGTCACAAATTAACACATAGACAGTACAAATTAATGATAAATAATGTTTTTACGTAACTTAAACACAGTTTTCAAAAGTTTCTGCTAGTTTCTAAAGTTTTTACCGACAAAAAAATCATCGGCATTTCAAGTTTGGTTTTTCGATTTGACAACTCTTCTCTTCGCAGTGTTGCCAACTCAAATAAATCCAAGTCGCTAGATACAATCTGAAAAGTCGCTAGAAAGTCGGTTGTGTAAAATAACAATAATATATATACAGTAAAAAAAACCCCATCGTTAGGGTTTTTTACTAAAAATATTTGCCAGAATTTTTTTTTGTTCAGTACAAATAATGTAACAAAAATAAAAAAGGATCTGAGGACAGCGACAACTTAACAGTGATTTACTAAACGAATAAAAAATATTTTATTCGCTACTAATATAAATTTATTCGATCCAAAAAACCGAAATTGAGCCGAAATTGTCATAAAACTGCCAAATACAAAGCAAAAAAATTAAAAGAGGTGCACATAAATTTGATTTTTACCTAAAAAAGTAGCATATTAACTAACGTAAAAATGTCTCATATTTGACCCCACTTTGATTTTTGTATCTTACTTCTAGTTTTGTGGCTCTAATTCGTTTATTTGTTGTAATTCAGATCTCAACAATAAAGTTGTTTAAGTTTTACTATTAATCTAAACTAAATACTTGTTTACCAAATAATTACATTACAATGACTTTAGAAGTTAAGCTAAGCTTTTTAGGGTATCTTTCATTTTAAATTTTTTTTAATGGAAATTGAAAGATTTTTTGGACTGTCAAAGCTATTTTGTATTATTTTTGCCCCTCTCCGTCTTAAAATAAAGCACGCAGTTGAATAATACGTAAACCGTAGGAATTGTATGCTGTCTTATATTTGGACTACGATGTTTCATTTTTACCCCATGGTAGTGGAAAAATATGAAACACATATTTTAGGTAAAAAGTCTAGTATTTTGAAGTTTTTTTAAGAAATTGATACCTACTAATACAGAGTAGGTTGCATGTCAGTAGATGTATTTACAAGTTAAGTAATTACATAAACGGTTTTTAGAAGCCTGAAAATGCAAAAGTTATTGTTTTCGTCTTATAATTACCCCGCTTCACCCTAATTACTTTTTTAAGTTGACTTTTTGTCCTTTCCACCTTTCCGTTACTTGCTATAATACTGTTTTGGTGTGCCAGTTGAAGTCGAAAAGTCGCTAGATAAGTTGCCAAATATATTTTGTCGCTAAAAATGATTTATAGTCGCTAACACCATTGCAAAAATCGCTATTTCTAGCGACAAAGTCGCTAAATTGGCAACACTTTCACTTGAGCTTGACTTGACTGTTTGTTTGACAGCTCGCGAAAGAAACGAACAAAGGAGACCAAAGGATTTCTATCTCGCTCCATCTTGACTGACGGGGCGGCTGGACGGTTCGAAATGCGATACCTGCCCTACGATGCGATGGTGTTTTGTTTTGTGAACTCTGTGTTATTTTATTTCCTTAAACTTAGCTTAGCTGGCATCATCTCAATCATCATCAGGGCAAAAACGCGCAAATCTGTACACTTTCTCAAAATTGTGGTTAGATTTTTTTTGTGGAATTTCATTGAAATGTTTATCTAAATGCTATCTATAATTATTTTTCTATCTAAAAACGAAAAAGTTTTCTTGTAAAATTGTTATTTTAGGAGAAATTAGCAATTTTAGTACTGTAGGGAGAAATTTTAATCCAATTCGTTACCGCTGGTTTTTGGTTTTTTGTGATAGTAAAACTCAAAATTATTTTATTAATTTATTTAGTAAAGAAAGAGGATATGTTTTTAATTATTAAATATATAAAATCAGTTTGTTATCTTAGAAATACACGAGTTTTATCTACTTTTCCTTTCCAGTGCGTTACCTATGCTCTAAAATGGCCTTTAAAGTTTTAATAAAATTCCCAAAATTGACTATTTTCTTAATTAACTATTTAAATTTTGAGTATTTTGAGAAACCACATCATTTTGCTAAACAATGTCTACACTTATTTTAAACTTTTTAATACAAACTTAACATTTTTGTAACTTGGATTTGGGGGACAGACATCTAAGGTTAGGTTTACATAGCGCTAAATTCTAAATCTTTTTGAATTTTTATTTACTAGCTATGAAATCGTTGAAATTAATAATTTTAGAAGTAAACTAGAACTTGTGAAAATTAGTCTTAACTAAGTAAAGTAACTAAGCTTAATAATTTGTTTCGTCACAAAAAAAAAAAAAATTTGAACAGTGGTACCTACTGATATTTAACCACTTTTTCTTCGGAACATAGGTCTAAAACGAATAATTTTGATACCTATGGTGGCCGTAGGTTTACCAAAATAATTCATATTTTGACCTCTTTTCAAAAAAAAAAGTCGTTTAATATCAAACACTAAGTAGGTAGTTAGGTATCCGAAAAAAAAACAAATTTTGCTCATTTTATTTAACTTAATAACTCATTATCAAAATCAGTTTAGTAGATAGATCAATATATGAATGAGATACAATGAAAGATTTCGCTTACAATTTACCTACCTACATGCACACAGTACAATATCTGCTAAAAACAATACCTTCTTTTGCCTTCGCACAGTAGGGTTATAATGGGTAAATAATAATAGATAAAATAAAGTGTACGCTATGTAAACCTTGCTTTACGTGATTACCAGCTCTATGGTATCGAATCGGAAGTAACGAACTTAGGTACCTGTTCACAAAAATATGAATTATCTCAACTTGCTGATATTTATCACACGATTTTGCACACTAAGTTAATCTTGGATAGTTTATTTCAGTTCTGAAATAAAAATATGCATTGGAAATACGTTTTAAACATTTAAAAAAAATTGAATACCCACCGGACAGTGCCCGAAAAAACGCAACCTCTCACTGACGCCGAAAATCAAACAATTATTTTGAATATTTTGACTTAAAAACTATAGACATCCCCTTTACTTTTACGTCTGTTTCGTTGCAATGTTGTTGTTTAAGTAAAAAAATAACTACCCCTCGGAAAAAAAAACTGTAAAATCATTCGAAAACGCGGTAACGCAATCCGGACATGTCCAGTTGGCCCAAATCCCGGGGACAGGCTTAAATATTACTTATTTAGTAGAAATTCTGGCTTTTGCAGCAAATTGTACATTTAGAACCCTAGGTAACCCACTAAACTTCAAATATATAGCTAAAAGTTTGCCAGTTTAGTGGAATTATTTTTAACCAAACGCTGCTAAAGGTCGGATTTTGCTTAGGGGACAGTACTACAGGCTAAAATTGCGATTTTTTAAACTTAATTTTCTATATCATAATGTTGTTTTAAGCGTTACATTTTAATAAATATGGCATGCCAATTTCACCATGAATCAGATAATGTGGTTACAACTCCTGTAAAACTTGTCAAATATTTCTGGCATAACTGTTAGCCCTGCACACCATCTAACCACACTAGACTCTAAGCACCCTACTATGACTATTCAGGTTTCCTTAGCATGTAAAAAAAGTCTGAAACCAAATACTCGCATAGACTACAATTACTATAAGGCTGATTATAGCAGTATTAAATCTGATTTAAATAAGACTGACTGGGATAGTAGTTTATTAGATGATAATGTCAATGTGAATGAAATGGTTGCAACTTTCTATAGAACATTATTTAATATCATAGACAAACATGTACCTAAACCTCGGACGAAACCTAAACGTAAACTGAAATCTTCAAAATATCCTCCTTGGTTTAATAATAAACTTATCAAATTATTTTTAGAAAAAGACAAACTTAGAGCCAAATTCAATAAGTATAAAAATCCACGTGATAAAATTGAATATGACATTTTGAGACTACGATGTGATGTATATCTTGATCAACGGTACAAGGAGTTTAAGCTTCAAGCAGAAAATAATATTCATAAAGACCCTAAATTATTTTGGACATACATTAAAAATAAACGCAATAATAATTTAACTATTCCCTCAGTTATGCACTCTCCTTATGAGACTGCCAGCGATGGACCTGGCATTGCTAATTTGTTTGCAGAACATTTCTCTTCAGTTTACTCCACCAACTCTCTCTCGTTAAGTAATACTCCCTCTTCCACTTGTATAAACTTTTCAAACTGTTTAGGCAAATTATGCTTTAGTGAGAATGAAATTTTGATAATACTTAAAAAACTAGATATAACCAAAGGAGCTGGTCCTGATGGTATCCCGCCCCTATTTATAAAGCGTTGCGCAGCTCAGTTAGCCTTGCCTATTATGTACATAATAAATAGATCTCTCACTGACTCTGTTTTCCCTGATGAGTGGAAGAGAGCACGAGTTGTCCCTGTTTACAAGAAAGGTGACTTAAGTAGCGTTACGAACTACCGCCCAATATCAATCCTGTCATGTTTTTCAAAAATCTTCGAAAGTCTAGTTGCACCAGTGGTAACCAGACATACAAAAAATATCATCTCGGATAATCAACACGGTTTTAGGAGTGGTCGATCTGTTGACACTAACCTGATCAAGTATGTCTCTAACATAGCACTTAATTTAGATAAAGGTATAGAAACAGATGCCATATACACAGACTTCAGTAGTGCGTTCGACAAAGTCAACCATAATATGCTACTTATCAAACTTGGTAAGCAGGGATTTTTTGGTGCTATGCTAGATTGGTTCAAGTCCTACTTATGCAATAGACCCCAAGTAGTATCTGTTAAAGGTTATGAATCGAGAGTCTACTTGGCTAAGTCTGGTGTTCCTCAGGGTTCCCATCTTGGGCCTATACTCTTTTTATTGTTTATCAATGATATCACACAAAACATAATTCACTGTAATTTTTCATTATTTGCAGATGATCTAAAGATTTACAAAACTATTAATTCCAACACAGATATTTTATTAATGCAACAAGACATAGACTCAATAGTGAACTGGTGCGGTAAAAACGATATGGTGCTTAATCCTTCGAAGTGCTTTCACATAAATTTTTCCAGAAAATTAAAGCCGTTTCCTTCTGATTACCACATAAACAACGCAATCATTTCTCAAGTACCTGAGATCAGAGACTTAGGAGTAGTACTAGATAATCAACTTAAATACCTATTACATTATGACAAAATCGTAAAAAAAGCAGCTCAAATGTTGGCATTCATAAAGCGTAACTCAAAAGGCTTCAAAAAACCTAAAACCAAGATAATACTTTATAATGCCCTCGTGAGAAGTGTCCTCGAGTACGCATCCCCTGTCTGGAATCCCTGTTACAGCACTCACTCTCAAAGGATAGAAAGCATCCAACGATCATTCACTAAACACCTTGCATTTATTTCCTCTGATATATCACATAGAAACCCATATCTCCTAAGACTGAAACATTTTAATATGGATTCCCTGTACAATCGACGAAAACAACAGGAGCTTTCGTTCCTGCATAAGGTGATTGGTGGCAACTTGGACTGTGGAGATATTTTGGAGTGTACTGGTTTAGCAGTGCCCTTAAGGAATCCCAGACACCCGATTACCCGAATTTTCCACACTCCATTTTGCTATTCAAACGCTGGTTCAAATGCTCCTGTTGTTAGAATCTGCAATCAGTATAATCACATCAACCAAAATTGTAATGATAAAGACTTAGACATTTTCAACAATTCTGTCACTACTTTTAAGAAAAAAGTGCTAGAGCACTTTCGCTCTCAACAAAATTTATAAAAATAAGTTAAAAACAATAATTTAATTATTAAGTACCTACATAAGCTTAAATTATTATGTAATTACTTACATAATATATAGATATATATTTATATAGATATTTAATATTATATCATACCTAGTGATTTTATTTTGTGATCTCAAAGTTGTTATTTAATATTTTATAGAATGTTCAAATCTTTATAAGTAGATATATATATTTTATAGATATCTATAATAATTTTTAGATGTTAAGCGTCAATTTTGTTAAGAATGTTGTGTTCGCCTGTAATTGGCACATGTATTAGTTTAGTTCCTATCCCTGCTATTTAATTTTAGAAAAAGTTTGATACATACTGCTGTTGTGCGATCCTTTTTAATAAATAAATAAATAAAAAACTTATACAGAGCTGCGTAGCAGTCAATTTTACCTGGGGACACCTCGAAAATGCCAATGTACAGATTCTCGCGTTTTTGCCCATCAAAGCTATGTTGGCCGAGTGGGATTGTACCTCCACTTTCGTTCCAAAGGTCGTGGGTTCGAATCCCGGCTGTGCAAAACAATGTAGACGTCATACGATGTGCATAACATGAGCTCTAAACGGTGAAGGAAAACATCGTGAGGAAACCCGCGCCTTAATCAGCCCCACACGTATTGACCCTGTGGATATGGCCGGTTAACCTGCAAGGACGGTTTGTGCTGGGCAAAGAAATTCTATACATACTAGAACGCTGACTGACATTTCATGTACAAAGGATTTTGAACCTTATCACGACATCACAACGATCTATTATCATTTAATCTTGGTTATAAGGATTGTTGGTCTTGTTGAGAGGCTTTCTTGGGTGCTTTGTCTCTTTCACACAGTTGCAAAAAGAAAGAGACACACCGCCCAAGTTTTATTTCAAGCGGACCTTGTTTTCTGTCTCAGTCAGCGTTCCGGGTACGTAGTATCCGTTGAGGTGCCCCGCCCCCCGGACCGATTGCCTGCCTAGCCAAACCAACGCCCGCGCAACTGTTGCCAGCGGTTTAACTTTTTTTGCCAGTGATTTTATTCCTGGACTAAACCTGTTTGTGGTATCATTGGAATCGGAATTTAACAAGCTTATTAACTACTTACTTACCTGCTCAAGGGGATTACATTGTCACCACCAAA
Organism: Camptogramma bilineatum; assembly: GCA_958496255.1. Classification (NCBI taxonomy): domain Eukaryota; kingdom Metazoa; phylum Arthropoda; class Insecta; order Lepidoptera; family Geometridae; genus Camptogramma; species Camptogramma bilineatum. Next base: position 1,692,185 of record OY292478.1, read on the forward strand.
TAAATTGTTTATTCCATTCCGTAAACATGTTTGGCACCTTGCAAAATAAAAACTCACAATTGTTCAAAATTGGTAGCAAATATCTGCGTCAACATGGTGCACACACTTAGTACACTACACACCTTTATTATTTAACACAAAACATATACACATCGACATTAAAATTAATTATCTATTCGCGTTTGCAAAAGGCCAAATTACGCCATTTTGTTCCGCGCGCGACGAGCGGGAGGGCGCTCACGGCAAATAAAAATTCAATACTACTTCATTTTTCATCATAAAGCCTTGTCTGAAGTCTTTCTGATTGGTAGAAATATGTAGTTAGCCAACAAAACGAACAAAACAAACCTCATTCACTTCAGTCCTATACATCAATCACAATACCAACCTTCAAAAAGAAAATTCACCCGCAACATTCAAAATGTTGATCAAATTCAAATTTTTTAATATAAAACGGGGTTTTAATGGTTCAGTAATTATCCTAAATACCTGTCAGATTTAATTAATGCAAAACATGTATAGGTCATCGCTGAAAATCTTATTTGAACCTTCTTTCAAAAATAAAGTTTTTTTCGTATTTTTCTCTTCCGGTATTTTGACACATTGTAGAAATATTATATATTATCTATGACTTTTAGTGTTACCAGTAGTGGGACAATAATGTTACCAACAAATAAAGACACTTTCCACGTATGGGGAAGCCCTAACACCATAGAAATCGTGATTTTAATCGGCGAACGACTCAAATAGAGCTCGGGCCAGTACAGTGGCCTAAGGCACTTTGGCGGGTATAGAAATTCCTTGGTGCTGGGCAATAGGCTGTCCCGTCCATGTATGGGAAAAAAAAAATATGGAGCTATACTATCGCAATAGGTATCAAAACTTGCGTAATTTTACACAGATTACGGAAAAGATAAAAAAAATAGAATTGTGTATCATCTTGAGGGCTCTACCACGCTTTGAAGTTTTGTAAATTTTACGTTTTTACAGACCTAAGCCGTATGACTAAAATAATACAAAAACCAGGTTTTAAAGGTATTTCATTGTTGAAATTAATGAAACAAAGCACACTAAATCAAAATAAACAAAATAGAGTTTATAATAAAAGATAGAAACTTAGAATTTAAACTTATTTTTGGGTCCAAAACTTATCATTTTAGCTCGAGATTGCAACCTGGTTCTAATCAAGCCATCTCTAGAAGTAGCGTCAGTTACACTTTGTGGGGCTTCTGTTAACAGTTTAACACATCTTTCTACACATTGTGTGATAAGAAAAGTCAACATTTTCCAAGCTCTTATATTTTTTCATGATTTGAAGGACCTTAACTCTACCAATTTACAAAGCGGAAGAGTTGGTTTGTTTGAACGCGCTAATCTCAAGAACTAACAGAAGTTTGAAAAATTATTTCTGCATATGATAGCTTAATTCTTGAGAAAGATTATAAACTACTTTTCATCAACATTATCATCACGATATACCATCAGTACGGGGGCAACGCCTCGAGGGCGCTACTAGTTATAAATATGCCGAAGAACCGTCGGTGTTGTAACCTGACACCCAACCCTGGCAATCATTTTGGTGTAACCTCTATAAATTTTTGGTGGCTTAAATATCCTGGGTTTAATGCTACTTTCAGCTTCTCTAGCTTTTATTATTCTTCGCAATGTCAGGCCCCGAAAGTGGTCTCTATCATCAAACATTACACTGACACTGTAGATGTTCTGGGTGCGCGAAAAAAGCATTTCTTTCGATGATAGAATCCACAACAGATTTCAGCTTTTTGTTTATAAATCGGGAGTACAAAATTAATTCAAAAAAATGTTTGGATCCGTCCTTAAAAGATGTATTATGCTTTATTAGGAACCAAATCGGCGCGTTTACTTTAACCACGTAGTTGCCAAGAAATTGCAATTTTACTGAAGGATTTAGTAATGTTTGAGCTTAAAATTAGTAGAAGTAAGCAATCTCAAGTGTTTCACTTTCAAAACTTTCGTGAGTTGTACTAGACATTATTTAACACACGGGAATTACTCACGTAAAATTATCGTCGATTTAGGTACCGACAATGTTTCGATTCATCCGGAGAATCTTCATCTGGGTAAGGAGGGAGTTGCGGCAAGGTTACTCCTCGCGGTCGCGTCTCACACGCACGGTGTGAGACGCGACCGCGAGAAGATTCTCCGGATGAATCGAAACATTGTCGGTACCTAAATCGACGATAATTTTACGTGAGTAATTCCCGTGTGTTAAATAAAATCTCAAGTGTTTTTCAGGGTGACTGAGTTATCAAGTTATGGATTACAGGAAACAATAGGCAATATGCATCAATTTTTTTTATGATTTTATACGATAGGTTATATCGTCAAATAACCGTAACAAAAATTCCAGCGCCGAAAAACTAAAATTTTATAACAAAAATAATTTTTAAAATTTATCAACATTTTCATGGACTTGAAACGGACGTGACGTCACAAGTCAGCAAAATTACACGCGCTTGTAGGTAGAAAAAAAAAACATTCTGTCGAGTTTGAAGGAGTGTGACGTCACAGCATACGTGACAAATAGCGTTGCGTTTCAAGTCTTATGAAATTCCCACTATATTTTTGCACTTTTTAATTATTAATTTCTAAGCGAAAATGAAATAATATTAAAAAATAATTACACACACATAATTCTAAAGCCATAATGTTCATAGAAAAATACGTTAACCCGCTTTTGAATCAGACGCATGTTGCCTATTGACACAGCTTGACAAATCTCATTGAGATATTTTTGATCCTAAGGTTCTTAGTTTATTGACCACATTATTCGGTAAGTCAGCTGATATCTTCATAAACAATCGCATAAATATCTGAATTGGATAGAGCCTTTCCATTATACTTTAATTTGAGTTCGGTCTTACGAAAATAAAATGTATTTAATGAAGACCTTTATAATTGGCGGCTGCCGATAGTAAAGTTCTTAGTATGGTCCCAATAAAGCACGAGTACGCCTAAAACTTATTATTTTAAAATCACAATATCCGCTTTTAACTCTATAACAATCGCAACTTTACTTATAAAGCATTAAAATTGCTTTGGCTACGAAGAAAACACTCGGGAGTCAAGTTAACAAATTCCTCAAAACAAGATGAAACTCTATGGTATTTGCAGGTTGAAACCTATAAAATCCAAAGTCGCTGGTAACGTGTTATTGCATGCAAATCAAAAAATCGTGTATGTATTCCACATTATATAGAAGAAACAATTAAAATTTTTGTACAGTTAGTTCACGAGCTGAAATTATAGATAACGAAATATTTCCAAAAAAAAAGACAATTTTTCAAAACTTTGAAGATGGGTAGAGCCCTAAAGATATAGTTTTATCTGGTTTTAAAAATTATTTTGAGAATCTACGATCAATTACGCAAATTCTGAGAGGTATTGCGTTACGAAAATCCAAAAAAAAAATTTTCGGGACACGCTACTGGGCAAGCCTACTCCATCGCTCTATTCTATGCCATCGCTACAATGTCCCAGGCAAACCACAGTGTCCAACCCAATAAGTGTAGGTAAGCCCTATGTAGGACTTAGGTACTGATATCAAAATGTAGGTATATCTACATTAATAATTGCGGGCGAATTCAAGGGTTGCAGGTTGCAGGCAGTTTAATATAATCTTGAGAAAACGTTCTGTGATGTCAACGCATTTCGGTTCGGCCTGCCAGCCTGTTATGTGCCGGACCGAAATGCGTTTGGTTGGCCGCCAACCAAGTGGACCCTCCTCGCTGCATTCCAAACTTATTCCAAATTCTTTTGCCCGCCTCTCCACAGAACCGGTTCAGCCGCGCCGCGCCCTGCCCTTCATGTCGCTTATTAGAGGAGTAGTGGAGGATGGAGGGACCTTGTCTCCTAACAGCAAATAAATAATACTTTAAGTTTGTGCTTAGACTTCATTCTTATTAAAATTGTTTAAATTGTTATTTTAACATCCCCCCCCTCCCCCACCCCCCACTCTTGTCTAAAATCAGTTTTAGCTACTTTCTAGCGACTTTTGAGATTGAATCTAGCGACTTGGATTTATTGGAGTTGGTAGCACTGCGGCCACCTGTAGGGATGTTCGATATTTCGGATTGTATCGATATTTCGTATCGCAATGTATCGATACAGGTATCGATATGTGGGATTTGATACGATATTTTGTATCGATACAGTATCGAACCAAGTCAAGTATGTAGTTAGGTACTTAAGAACTTAAATAAAAAAATTGTAACGTTATAGTAAATTTTTTTGAAAGTTTCAAAATATCTTTCTTAAAATAGAGGGGTGAAACACGTGTCGAAGACCATCAAGTTTTTGTTTTTGTTTTCGCGCTGGTGCTGTTCCCGGATTTGCCCTGACTAACCTGGCATAGTAAGGTTAGGCTGTGGAAAGTGGGTGGTTGGGTGGCTTTAGCGTGAAAATTTTGACGAATCTTTTTTGGTATAGATTGGCGGAGGAGTACCTACTAGATATTTTGAAACTTTCAAAAAATCTGAATATGGACTTCCGCAAAGTCACGCCTGAATCAATTAACTATCTTAACGTTATAGTAAACCAAAACCTTTATTAATCCACACTATTTAAATTAATACCTACCTACTGGTTATAACATTGTAGATACCTATGTACAAACCTTGCTCTATTACTAATTTTAAACAAAATTTGCCAATTTCGCACATAGCGTTATAAAAAAGTGACTTGATAAACTTAAAATAGATAATATTTTCGCTGACTGTACTTATTTTATTTAAAATAAATAGGTTGGCAAGTTAATTTAGACTTTTAGTGTGTTTCGTCTTGAAGTCAAAACAATTTGACTCAATACTTTCGATCTGATACACCTTGCATGTGTTGTATCGATACGCCCCGTATCGTATGCTGTTGTATCGATACAAATATCAGATGTATAGTATGCCATTGTTTCGATCGATACACGGAAATATCGTATCGTACGTATCGAACATTCCTATCGTATCGGTAGGGACACGGTATCGAATAGAAAGTATCGATACTGTACTCATGAGTAGTATCGATAAAAAAGTATCGTACTCGTAAAAGAATCGACACAAAAGTATCGATACCTCAAAGTATCGAGTACTTTTCTCAGTAATTTTGGTTTAGTTGTTTTTCAACAAAATTGGTGGTGATCGGGTTTTTCACAAGGTGTTTTTGTGTAACTTACGCGAATATTATAGGGAATTTGAAGTAAAAATCACAAATATTTTACTGCGTTGTGTAGTTTCATTCAATAGACAATATAATACAAATGATAACTATTACAAAGACGATATTTTTTATTAAATTTTTTGTTGTGACACCTCGGTGATATTTTGTACACAAATGTACGTAAAATCGTTACACAAAAATACCTTCTGAGACAAGAAAATGTACAAATTTTTTGCAAATGACTCATAGGTCATTACGTCTTTTTGAACGTTTTCGTCACAGAATTTATTCGATACGATCACCTGTCCAAAGTACTTGTTAAGTAAAAATATCGAATAAAAAGTATCGAGTACATAAGTACTCGATACAAAAAGAAAACTACTCGATACCATAAAGTATCGATGCTTTTTTCGTGTCTCTACGTATCGGACTAGTGTTGGGTATGACATGATTTTAAATTGACTTTTGTAAGAGTAGGTTCATTTTCAAAATGAGCCGGTTCAGTGAGCCGGCTCTTTTGAGCCGATCATTTTCAACTTGAGAGTTCATAATGACCTACGCATTGACGAACTCGAAGAGCCGGTCTAATGTTCATTCGAGGTGCGATCTTAGGTAAGGTAACTACTATTTCAAAAGTGAGTTTGGAAAAATGTAATTTCTAATCGTGCTGATTGATAAGAAAAAACAAACGCTGATTTAAATTTAATCATTTATTTACATAATTATCATAATGTCGCCAAATAATGAGCATACCTACCGTACATTGGGGCTATGTAGCACATTTTTAGAAAAAAAAAAAGTTTTTGCACAAATACTGAGGAATTGTAACGCTTGAATAGACTATACCTACCTACCTATATTATACTCATGCACCACACCACAAGCACGATTACTAAACCATACCAAACCGTTTAGTTAGTTGACATGCTCATTGCTGCTTTACTTCTAAATGTTTTCCAAGCCAAGATAAAATCAAATGTAGGTAGTTATAGGTAAAAGTACTTACCTGAATTACGATGAAGATGTTTCCAGTAGATAGTTAACACAATTACAATACACTCTAGATTACGAGAGAGATCTAATTTATATTTTTAATGAATTAACAACAAAGACGAAAACTTCACATCACACAAAACTAAACTCGAAGTTCAAAGTTTAATTTAACAAAAACAAACACGGTTCGTATTGTTCGTAAGCAGCCCGGTGATATTTTGTTTCGTTCGTTCGTTTGAAAACCCGCAAAATCGAAAACATCGAAAACCAATTTTTGTTTTCGAAACGTTTTTTCAAAACGAGCCGCCTGCGTTTCGTTCAATTCAAAAAGTAGAGTCGACGTCAGCACTCAAGTCCTACGGCAAATGCTACTAGAAACTAAAAAAGCATAATTATGCTTTTTTAGTTATGGTAGTTCAGTTTTTCTGGTGTGTAGAATTATCAAACGTACAAACTTGCAAACTTATTACTGTTCAATCCATAATTGGACAATTAGTAATTTTTTACATAAGCTAGTTCTGCGATAGCAACGCTGCGTCTATCGGACTTCAGTGCTGACGCCGACTCTATGACAATCTGTTCGGTCTGCGAGGAGTGATTTGAAGCAAGAGAGAGTCATATGACAAAGATTCCATCCTTGTCATTTGAGTGAAGCTATGACATTTGATTTGACGTCATACATTAGAGTGAGTGAGTAGCGTCATGTTATATGACTTTGTCATAGTGAGTAGGCGAGGTGTGATTGAAGATTGAATGAAGCATGACAAAATCAGCTGATTTTGTCATATTGTGTACGGTCACATGACATGAATTGAAGCATGACATTTTTAGAAAATGAGCCGATCACACAAAGTTGAATTTTGTACGGGACAAACGAGCCGCGTCAGTCACGTCATATTCAACGCTATATCGGACATCCATCCCTACCATGCCACCAGTTGGTTTGTTTTGTTATTGTTTGTTTTGTTATTTTATTTCGCGAAGAACATACAAATTGCAATGCAATTAAAAGCTATGAAATGAATTGGAAATGACGAGTGAGAGGTTGTGAGGTAAGGCCAATGATATTCTAGAAAGAGTAGTTTATAAAAAAAAAAATCTATTGGTCGTTTTTCCTCATTAAACTGCACCGGTAAGGCGGCATAACACAGCGCCGGGGCTTAATTTTTCCACAGGGATGCCTGCCGGTGAACAAAGATTTGGCTGAGGAACATAAATGTTTGTTCGCTGGGTGATACTAACGTGACCATACGTCCCGCTTTGAGCAGGACTGTCCCGCTTTGAGGCTCTCGGTCCCGCTGTCCCCAGCGAGAGCCGAAATGTCCCGCTTTTGCAAACAAACCTTTACCTACTGTAGGCTCATTCTGTAAACTCATTTCGAACGTCGGAGCGCTGAATCCGCTGTGAGATTTCAAATATCGTATTCGAAATTTGAATCTTACTACAAACACTTACAATACATTCTTGCGTATTTAGTGAGCTCGGTCACTTGAGTGAATTCGAAGTGAGTCTTGTACAGAATGACTCTGCAGTACTGAATCAAATTCATTGCACTCGATTCGCCCAAGGTACTAAATGCGAAAGTAATAACTTACCTTTTTACGCCTACACCGTTTTTGATGCAAGTTGAAGAAACAAGCAAATTATTAAAAAATAAAAAAATTATACTTAGGTAGTAGGTAATTTTTGTCACGTACCTAAATAAAAATGAAGATCTGTTTTTTTTTAGTCGCTACTCTTAATTTGCGTTCCACTGTTAAATTGTAACATATTTTAGGCCAGAACTTTTTGACAGTTGGTTAACTATAATCTCAAGGAATAAAGAGATGAGTTTGAGGAAGTTTTCATTGAATATCCTTCATCTGTGGCTGTGGCTTCACTGGCTGGTATGTTTTTTTTCCTATTCCTGGTCATAAATACTTGTACTTGATGTACTGACATCTACCTGTCGCTAGATGAACTACATAAACATGCTACGCACTACGAGCTTCAGTGAAGATGGCGCCACTCAATATCAGAATGTCTAGATCGCTTAAGTGCACTACTCATTGCCTATCGGGTTATATACAACCAACCGACAACAACTATGGGTCAAAAGACCACGGGCAAGTGGGCCAGATGGGCCGGCCCGTTGCAGAGGCCTACCTCCCGCTCTGCCTTTGGGGAACTATTCCACCTGTTCCCCAAACTTACCAAATTAGATTTTATATGGATAGGATACCATTTACTTAAGATACAGAAGTAACGAAAATTCAAAATTTCACTGTCAAAATATTTATATAATTAAGGCTGGATTCTACCAAACTAGATTAAGTTTTTACTAGAGAGTAAACTACTGTTTGTTTGAATATTTTGACATTGTAAAGTTGACACCTTATAACCACAATAATTTGTATGCACATAATAGGTATTGTTCGGTTGCGCTTTCTAAACAATTGTATTTTGAATAGGCTAGTTAGGGTGACAAATCTACATCGAGCTATGCTGCGCTGTACTGCGCTGTGCTATGGTTACGTCAAACAAAACGTCGTAAACAGAGCGTAGCCTCACACAGCGCAGCACAGCATGGTTTGTTTGTAACGTCATTGAAATATTAGACGAGCGAGTTGACCAAACATAGCACAGCGCAGTACAGCGCAGCATAGCTCGATGTTGATTTGTCACCCTTACTCTGGAGGAAGATGACTTTTGCTCGAATCCAGCCTAAATTGATTAATTTTATTTCAGATAGCAGTGATAATTAAACGGTGGAATCGCTCTAGGAGTATTAAAGTTATAGCACTTATAGTTATATTATTCTATAGTGCCCTCATCTGTCTGCATGACAGCTTGGAGAGAGATTTAACGAGACGGTAACTATGTTCTACTGCTCAACTAACTGAGCAATCTTGTTGAGCAGTGGGTAAGATGTTGTTTAAGTTGATCAGAGGGTATTATGTATTACCCACTGCTCAACTATTCATAGTTGAGCAATTATCAGTTGAGCCGTTGGTATTACCCACTGCTCAACTTCATCAAGTTGAGCAGTGGGTAATTCCAACGGCTTAAGGGACCGGCGAACGTACCTACGTATACGTACCTAGGAACGCAATACCAAAATAATTTAAAATTTGAGCATATTTTTATCAGTTTATGTTATTATTTGGATAAAGGCAGTAGGTATTTATCTAGGTTCCTGTTACACTTTTGTTCCAAAAAACTTACTATAAAACAAATTAAAAGAAAAAATTGCCATTTTTGGTGTAGGTACCTACAAAGATTTCAATTCAATTTGCTTACATTTCTTTTTAGGTAACTTTTTCGGAACAAAAGTTTAACAGGAACCTAGATAAATACCTATTCTGTTAATCTAACATAAACTGATAAAAATATTCTTAAATTTTAAATGATTTCGGTATTACGTTTTTATGGAAATTCGCCTGTCGCAGGCCTCTTAAGTACATTTGTCACAATGGATATAGGCACTCGTGAAGTTAGGCTTTTCAAATTTCATCGAAAGCTTTAGAGCCGTTTTCGAGAATGTGAGTAGGTACAAACAAAGAAATATTGCTTGTTTAATGGTGTAGGATAGGATTTCGACTAGTTTACACTCAATGCTGCAATGAGGTTAATTGCAGCTCAACACAAAAAAGTTTTACTTTTCAATAATGTTTACAAGAAAATTTTTAGGTCATGGATTTTTTAAATTTTTAGGTAATCTAAAATTATTTTTGGCCTACCTATATTGTTGTAGTATCTCACTTATATACTAACCATAGGTTAGTTTTTAGTTAGGTAGTTACCTAATTCTTTCAGGGCATCTAATCGAAGCGACGCGTGATCCCAAGTTTGGCACTTTTTTGGCTCAACGTATCAGCATTGCCATCCAGCGCGGTAATGTTGCCAGTGTCTTGGGCACGCTTCCGTCTGGCAGTGGTTTGGATCAGTTGAGCTACCTATAGATCGTTTCCAACGATCCTTAGGTGGCTCAACTGGTTCTTTTTGTATTTTAAACTTTTATGTAAATATGTAGTAGTTTAGTTTCTGTAAATAAATGTCATTATATTACCATAGGTACATAGAAAATAAGATCCAGGAGACTTTGAAGATCGACAAAGGCACAGGCTGCGAGATGCCACACCTCGATCCTTTCGCTGAAGAGGTCATGCAATTTGAGGAGGAGGTGCCAAATATCCTTTGTAATGGAAAGGATTGGGTTAGATGTTATGTAAGTAAAAACCTACTTTTTAACCGATTTAAAAAAAAAAGGAAGTTCTCAATTCGTCGGTTTTTTTTGGGTTTTTTTTTCATGTATGTTTATTCACCGATTACTCTGTATTTAATTATTAGTACCTAAGATAAGAATGGTAAGAAGATAAAAACTTTTAAATAAATTTTTCAGTTGTCAGAATGCAGGGTAGACGAAGAAATTCTGAAAACGACAAACGATATAGTTTGTAGGTACCGAGATATTATATACGAGAGTGACTTTAACTACAGTTTCGGCCCCGTTACTAGTGTGTACAATGACGATGTGTATGTACTTATTAGGAGCGACCATGTCAAAGTGGAATGCACGGGAAAACATGTTGAGAAGTAAGTAACTATTTCAACCGACTGATAATATAAATATAAATAGAATTGCTAGACATTTCACACAGCGCCTTCTAGCCCAAACTAAGCAAAGCTTGTACTATGGGAACCAGATAACTGATAGAATACTTATATATTTGTAAATACATACATATAATATTTTATAACACCCAGACACAGAACAAACATCTATGTTCATCACACAAATGTATGTCCTGGATGGGAATCGAACCCACGACCTACAGCGCAGAAGGCAGAGCTACTACCAACTGAGCTAATAGGCCAGTCAAAAGATCTTTTGTCGCGTTCGGTCTCGTTGAGATGAGAGTGATAAAGCTACTTGCGTGGTTACTGAACTGTCATAATATATTTGAGACATTATTTAACACACGGGAATTACTCACGTAAAATTATCGTCGATTTAGATACCGACAATGTTTCGATTCATCCAAACATTGTCGGTATCTATATCCAAAATCGACGATAATTTTACGTGAGTAATTCCCGTGTGTTAAATAATGTCTAGTACAACTCACGATAGTTTTGAAAGTGAAATATATTTGAGAGTTTGAGACCGATTTTGGTCGCTATTAAAGATAAACAATCAGGCTGATAGGGCTGTTGTTATTTCATTTCATTTCATTCCATCATCATCATCATCATCTCCTTGCCCTTATCCCACTAGGTGGGGTCGGCACAACATGTTTCCCTCTTCCACTTCATTCTATCACTTGTCATCTCAGTGCTCACTCCTTTCACACACATATCTGCATTCACACAGTCCATCCATCTTTTCTTAGGCCTACCCCTGCTGTATCCATCTACATTCATATTCATCGCTCTCCGTGTAACGTGGCTATCATTCCTCATGACATGCCCATACCACGCTAACCTTTTACTCCTCAACTTATCAGTCACTGGCGCTACTTTCAAACTTCCCCTTTACTTCAAACTTTCTTCCATAACCTTTATATTCTCGTTAAGGGTTTTACCATCAAAATGGACCGGCCAATTAATAGGGTTCCGTAAGTCGGTGGTAAGGGTTCCGCCGTCCGGCCGGGAGAAAACCATAAATGTTTTAATGTTCGGCTTCGATTCGACGTCGAGAAACGGCTTCATCCGAAGAATGCCGAAGACTTACGAGTATTTGACGAAGGAATTAGGTGCCACTGTGTTGACTGGGTGAGTTATAAATAAAATAAATAAATAATGCTGGACATTTCACACAGCATTATGTAGCCCCAAGCTAAGCAGAGCTTGTGTTATGGGAACCACATGACTGATATACTACTTAAATACATTCTTTTTGTAAATACATACATAATATAAAAAAAAAGTACAGTTAGCCAAAGCTACCCTTCAGTGACCAAGAATTTGCCACACCCTGTATATCAGTAGTCACTCCTCATTCATATCCGACACTTTCCTTGTAATATGACTTTCTTTCCTCCGCATAACATGCCCATACCACGCCAACCTATTACTCCTCATTTTTTCTGTCATTGGCACACTAAAAAATACTTATATTACCTTTACTTACATCTCTCATATTCGGTAAGTAGGTCCTTATTACCCTCAAAAAGGGCTTGTAGGTGACCAATTAGCGCTCTAGGGTAATAATGTAGCTAGAAAAGCTCTAGGGCGGTAAGTAATTAAAAACTCGAACTTTTTGAAAGTGTGAAGTTTTTTTTTTTAATTACTTACCGCCCTAGGGCTATTCTAGCTACATTATTACCCTAGAGCGCTAATTGGTCACCTACAAACCCCATTTGGGGGTAATAAGGACCTACTTATCTCACAATCGAGATGTAAACAGAGTAGTTAGTTAGCTCGGGTGTAAGCATCAATTGCACCCTCGAACTATAGGCGCCCTCGCTGCGCTCGTGCGCCTTAATATCTCGGGCTGCAATTGATGCCTTACAGCCCTTGGCTAGTAATCTACTATAAACCTCTTTACGTGATGTTTACAGGTACAATATAGTAGGGGACGCTACACCTGCCGCCCTAATTCCCATCCTGACAGGCAAAACTGAACTGGAGCTTCCTGACGTCAGGAGATATTCCACGAACAAAGAGACCATGGACAACCTGCCTTTTATATTCTACAAGCTTCACGAAGATGGGTAACTAACTTAGGCCTTTACATCTTTACTAGATGATGTATACAGTGTCAGGAGGCAATCTTTGCCTACACTTATCGGGACACTGTAGTGCCTGGGACATTGTTGAGATGGAGTAGGATTGTAGCATCTACACCATCCTCTCAGCTTAACCGGCCATATCAACAAAGACATGGTCAATACGTGTGGGGCTGGCTAAGCCGCGGGTTTCCTCACGATGTTTTCCTTCACCGTTTAGAGCTCGTGTTAATGTGCATATAAATTTTTCGAAACGAAAAATCCATTGATGCACGGCCAGGATCTGAACCCACGACCTTCGGATCGAAAGTTGAGGTACTATACCCCTCGGCCAACACGGCTCTTATGAACATGGGTAACGCATTCTAAATTCATCTTTATTTTAACGAAGCTAAGACAAATATTTAAAGTGGAACGATATGCTAGGTAGGTAAAAAGTATAGTGGTCAAAACTTATGCCAAATCCAGCAAAAATATCTAGTTGTTTCTGCTCTTTGCTATATTAAGTCCACTCGTATACCACAAAACTACTACGTACTGAAGACTCACTTCGTAAAAAAAATTATATAAATAACGACTCTTGCAGCGACGCAACAAAGTGCAACTCAGCTCGCATAAGCGCTTAGTGCTTATCGAGATAATCACCTAACCATTTCCTCTCTTTCTAATGCATAACTCTGTCGCTGTCTGGCGCGGAAGTGTTGTCTTGTCGCATAAATTAAATAGGTATTACTTGTCTCAAAATCAAAATCAAATATCATTTATTCAGTAGGACCGTTATGACCACTTTGAAACGTCTAAGAGCTAGGTGATTCTACTCCTGTTCTTTCGCGACCAACACCGTGAAGAATCAGGGCAACAAACACGGTATGGGGCCTAGCTTTCTTTTCGGTGATCCATCCGCTTAAAATCTAAATAGTCAAGCTCCAGTGTGAAGCAAGTCGAACAATGTGAGTCTCGTCAAAGTCGTCAAAAGAAAAAAAAAGAGGATTAATACCTCAACAAAACTTCGCCCGCCATCACACGCTACACTTGGCTAACTTAGGTGGTACCTGGGCATTTCTCCTCAAATTGTTATTTTTGACGATTTTTTAGTCACTTTTTATCCCTTTAGATTAGGTCTAATCTTTGATGCTGGAATGATTTGTATGTTAAAAATAAGTTATTTAACGAGGGGTATCCATCAAATTAACTGATATTTTAGGAGATAATCAAAATTGTCGGTTGCTAGGAATGACCCTAAGTGAGAAAAATGATTAAATTGTAGAGAAGAATGACGGTGTGTTGCTAAAAATGATAAATCCATCAAAAACACATGTTTCTGATCATAACAGCATAGATTAAAATTAGCTAAGTATAAAATAGCTAAGTGTATATTCTCAAAATTAGCTAAGTGTATTATGTTATGTAAATAAGTGGGATTTGTAAGGATTGACAAAATCACCATGTTCTTAAATCGATGCCTATTTTTATAATATTCCTTAAAAAATCTTACTTTTAGGGTTCTGTGCCTCAAAAGGTAATAAAAAGGAACCCTTATATGATAACTTTCTTGTCCGTCTGTCTGTCTGTCTGTCCATGTGTCACCATCGATTTTCTCAGGAACGGGTAGACCTAGCAAGTTGAAATTAATATTATATACTGAGGTCTATAGTACCTATTAGGTGTATAAAAATCAAGGTCCTGAGTTAACACGGTAAAAAGATATGGGCAAATTTAGATTTTCGTGAATACTTGTAGGTACCAAAATGTACCTTAATTTTCAACTTTTTTTACTTTTCGGAATTTTTCCTTTATTTGTGCTGTTAAACCTTGCTTTTCACCAAAATTGTCAATTCTAGGTCAACCGGAAGTACCCTATAGGTTTTGGGTCAAAAACCTAAATGGTAGTTCCTGTTGACCTAGAATCACGAAATTCGGCAAAAAGCAAGGTCTTACAGCAGAAATAAAGGAAAAAATCCAAAAAATAAAAAAAGTTGAAAATTAAAAGGTGTCCCCATACATACATAGTTGACACCGATTAAGATAGTTCTCTGAGTTGTATGGGTGCTCATACAGTTCAGAGGACTAGCTTATTATGGCGGTATAATGGGTAGGTATCTACGGGAACCTCGGCGCACGAGTTCAACTCGCACTTGACAGGTTTTTTTTAGATATAATTACCTAATACCTCCTATCATTAGACATAAAAGTAAATCTTCTCAAAATTAAGGAATAGTAATAACAATAAGCCCGCAGGGCACCTTTGAGGCGAGGTGTCGAATGAGTAGCAACCCCGCGGACCCGTGTGCTCCCAGGGGGAGGCCACTGTTCCTCATCTCAGCTTGCCTTGATTGACACCGACGAGAAACAGTCCACCTTCGTGTTGTCTTCACCGGCCGGACGGAGTGGAGTCGCTAGAGCATTGCTCGGGGGCTGGAAGGTGTTACGTAAGTGATGGGTGGGGCACGCTGAAGTGAAGTGAAGCTGGACCCTCAGGGAGTTCGTGATCGTCGTTTAAAACCCGGTACGTATACATCAGACCACCCTCTAGCAACTCACGTATTTTTGCCCCCTTCTTGTCACACGAGTGACTGTTTTGGGGGAACCAGTTGTGAGTTGGCGAGTCTCCACCCGCCATTTTGACCATTTTGTACGTGTTTGTAATTGTTTCTATATTTTTTTAAACCAAAAATCATCATTCTTAGCAACAATCATCATTGTTATCATCATTTTTAGCAACACGCGTCATCGTGTTTTTGACGTTGTTGCTTGTAATGAGGTTGTGAAAAATGACGAACTCCAGAAAACAATTCGTAACTTGTATTTCCGAATGCAGACCAAAAGAAAAAATTTAGTGACCAATAGCTGCATGTTTAATTTAGCTTAAGTCGAAAAATAATGTAAATTTGACGCACTGATTTCATAGTTATAGTAATAAATCAGAATGACGAAAAAAGTGTCACACCTTGGAGAATCATATTCAATAGCTCACCTTTCCGAAATGCGACGCGTCTTGCCTCCGTGAAGTGCTCTGGCCGATTGGTCCAGGAGGGCACGACATTTGATGTTCAACACGATCTTTCAATGCCTTTCGGTTTACGTATTACGATGAAAACAAAAACTGGCGACTGTAATGATGCATATTTTGTGACAGGATTTTGATTAAATCTACCATCGAATTCCAATCAAATAATTAAAACTGTTTCTTGACATTAGATTACAGAGTTTGTTATCTATAAATATCAGTAATTACAATTAAACATAGTAAACAAATGAATATTTTATGACGAGAAACTCCTATGCGCAGGTCATTTTCACATGTCGAAAATGGCTATTTTTGGAGGTTTTTTGTAAATATCTTTTCACCTTATAATTTAAATGAAATTTCACTGTCGATACCTTTTTTGTAATATATCTAGACATTCAAATCTAAGCTTTTGTTTACAAAATAATGAACAGTTTAAGAATAATCTTGAGGAACCTAAATTTTGGCCCCCCTGGAGAAATGCCCACCTAGCTGTTACCTACTTGAAAAGAATTAAGTATAAAAGTCTGGTGGTACCCTGGATTATGAGAATTAAAATTAAAACTATTTCAGGTACCGGACAGCATTTTTCGAAGACCGCCCTTATAATGGAGCTTTTCAATTTCGTTTCAAAGGGTTCAAAAGACAACCCACCGATCACTACCCAAGGGCTTACTTCCTTGTTAGTTTTTTGTAACTTATACTGTACTAGCAGCGCCCTCGCGGCGTTGCCCATTTTTTGAAAGTAAAAAAATGTTAGTTCAAAAAACCATTTTTGATTAAGTATATATGTCGCAGCCAACTGGTTGAATTAGCCATTCAATTAAATGCCTAGCCATTTCATTGAGCGCCGCCATTCAATTAAATGGCTGACCTTCGTTTAGCCGTAGTGTGGAACGTTGTGTTCAACACTCCGCCTAAACGAAGGTCAGGTCAGGTATATATAACGAGCCGTGGCGGCAATATTCAGCAACGTGCTAATTTTAATTAAACTTTTTTTACAGGAAGAAGCGAAAAGTCATCCGAACAATTCGGAGTTTTGCGTTGGGGACACATTAACTTACAAAGTGATGACGAACATCACTGAACAGGTGAGCTGCCCCCCAATTCTACTAGATGACAACGTCAATCATTCCGCTGCGTTTTGGTTCGATCTCTTAAATGTCGGCCATTTGGTGAATAGTAGAATCGTAGTAGAATAGTAGATTTATACAGTGTCAAGAGGCAATCTTTGCCCACACTTAACGGGACACTGTAGTGCCTGGGACAATGTTGAGATGGAGGAGGCTTGTAGCACCTACACCATCCTCTCAGCTTACATACTGTATAAATCATCTAGTAAAGATGTAAAGGCCTAAGTTTTTAAAAGGTTTTAATGATTTTTCAGTTCTTCAAGCTCCCAGGCAAGCGTTTCGCGTTCACATTTATAAATGACATCTCGCACGATAACTTCAATCTGATTAGCATTTCTGACGACAATACTGCGCGCTTCCTCGCACAGTTCCGGGCCTCGGGCTGCCTCGATGACACGCTGTTTATCATGATGGGGGACCATGGAGCCAGGTTTGACAAAGTCAAAGTCAAAAGTATTTATTGCATCATGTTATAAGTAGGTACAGTCAGCGTCAAATTGAAATGAGCGTCTAGCTAGACTCTAGAGTAGTCAAAATTATCTGAAAAACATGAAAGCATCAAATTGCTTTCATGTTTTCAGATAATTTTGACTACTCTAGACGCTCATATCAATTTGACGCTGACTGTACATTTGAGATCTTATCACTTTTGTACTAGTGGCTAGAATATGAGTCCTGAAAGGACATTGCAAAAATTTTTTTTAGTTAAGTAGGTACTTATTATAAAATTAAAATTGGCTATTTATGTGGCTTAAAACTAAGAGATCAGATATCTTACAGCTAATTTGCACTTAAAAACTCTTGCAGAGAGTAAAAGCAGTTTATAAGTACTTAGATATTTTTTTAAAAGGTTTTTAAATTTTTGTAAACTGACTTGACTCAACTCACACGTGTGTCTGCACCTATTTTTAACCGACTTCGAAAAAAGGAGGAGGTTCTCAGTTCGTCGGAATCTTTTTTTTTTTTTTTTTTATGTATGTTCACCGATTACTCGAAGACGCCTCGACCGATTTCAAAAATTCTTTTTTTGTTTGAAAGGTTACACTTTCCAATTGGTCCTTTTGGTCATCAGGTCAGGATCTGATGATGGGATCTTGGAGAAATCGAGGTAACTCTTCAAATTTTATAGGCACACTTGAAGCGGTTAGGGTATTTTTTAAAAGCTTTGTAGGTTATCGATGCCAATTCAATATTATGGTAACATTGAACTGATCTGATGATGGAGTTAGGAGCTGTTCAACAGAACTCCTCAGTAAATGGCCGATTGAGCTGAAACTTGGAACTCAGCATGTCGGTCAAGTTTCGACTATAATGTAATAATATGGTGACGGCTGGCTGATCTGATGATGGAGTCAGGACCTGATCAATGGAACTTCTCAGTGAATAACAGTAGAACATCCATGTTTGGGCTCATTTTAATCAGCTTACCCTTAGCCTTACCCAATAACAGCTTGTATTGAAGTCGGTTTTTTTAAATTTTTAATTTAGCCACTTGTTACATTCCAGATTGTGTTAAGAGAACCCTAGTGTCTAGTCAAACCTAACATAGGCTTTTAGACACTATTTAACAGACAAATGTATTGTGTTGATGAATAAAATATCTATCTATTACACTGACGCAGGACCCTAAATCCCAAATTCAGCTTATATTGGTCGAATGTTCCGAATTAGGCTTCCACCAACGTAGGTTGAACTACCATACTTGGCACGATATAATTTAGCGCTGGGAGGTAGGCCTATAGAGTCGAAGCGAAGCGACGCGTCATGTTTTTAAACTTTAAAGTCTATTTCCATGAGTTAAGGTTCAAAGTGTTATGCAAGTAGACTTTTCATGCACACCCATAGCCATACACCGTCAAGTTTATTGGACGCCGCATCAAGTCCGCTGAAAACTTGACGGTGAACTTGATCGTGTATGGCTGGAATTAGCTTAGGCAGTAAATAAATAAAAAATAAATAATGCTGGACATTTCACACAACATCATGTAGCCCCAAGCTAAGCAGAGCTTGTGTTATGGGAACATTGGGAACCACATGACTGAAATACTAGGTAGGTACTTGAATACATTTTTTTTTGTAAATAGATACATAATATACCTACATAGAAAACACCCAGACCTGAGACAAATATTTGCAGATCAAACATTTGTCCCGCGGGATCGAACCCGCAACCTCCTGCGTCACAGGCGGGCCTTCACCCACTGCGCCACAGAGGTAAAAAAATAAATCAAAAAGTAAATCATTTCAGATACGCCAAAGTCCGAGCGACACTCCAAGGGAAATTCGAAGAGCGTATGCCGTTAATGGCCATTCGTATCCCCGAAGTTCTGAAACGACGACGTCCTAACATCGAGGCCGTATTACTAAACAACTCTGTAGTGCTCACTACGCCACATGATATCCACGCGACATTGCTCGACGCGATCGATATGAAGAGATTTATGAACGATTATAGGATACCGGGTGCCGACTTTAGTAGGGGACTGAGTCTTTTTGAGCCGGTAAGTACTATGATTAAAACTTTAGGCCTTTTAGGTACATCTTTTTCTAGATGATTTATACAGTGTTAGGAAGCAATCTTTACCTTCACTGAATAGGACACCGTAGTGCCTGGGACAATGTCAAGATGGAGTAGGCTTGCCCAGCCTACACCAAAATTAATGACTAAAAATAATTTCCATGATTAAAAATAATTTCAATTAAATTTCAATTTATTTATTCTGTTTGTGAACCTAGGTACAAAAGGTGTTTAAACTTAAATTAGTGCTAGATTCTGCTAATAACATTTATTTCAGAATAAAATTCTATAGAATAAAGGAGTACCTACTTTTAAAATGGAAATATTTATATTAGGATAACATTACAGTAGCCAACCAATAATAGGTCCATGAAATACTTGTTTATGCACAGATACCAAAGAACCGTTCGTGTAGCGAAGCCGGTATTGAGCCACATTGGTGCGCGTGCGTCGCGTGGGACAACCTATCGACTACTGACGCCATCTACCGGCGAGTGGCGGAGGCTTTCGTTAACTATATCAACCAACTTACGGATTCAGTCAGGTATCTTTTTTTTCTCTTCTGACAGACTTCAAACACGACTAGTCGGATTGCTCATTATACGGACTAAAATTGAAGGAAAAAATGACATTTTTCCTTCAATTTTGATATGTTTTTAGTCCGTATAATGAGCAATACGACTATAAAGTATGCGGAGGTTGAAGTGCGCGCAACTCCGCTTACTTGGTGTTACGCGGGCCCCGCCTTCTTACTAGTTCTACTCTTATTCTCAATTCTGTGGTTTCAATGGTTGTGAATGGACCTTAATCTGGTCACCCACCCTTGCTGCTCAGGCTATCTGTACGGTGTACAATCGGCCTAAGCGTTTCGTTAACACGTAAAATTATCATCCGTAAACTTTACAGAAAACATTTTTTTTAGTAATATTTTCAATTTTTTTATGGGACTGTCAGAAGGGGAAGACCTAGGCGCACATTCCTGGACCAAATTGGCGAATTATTAGAAAAAGGCAAGATTAATCAAGAGTACCCTAAACCGACGAGCTTGCATGAAGAATGTGATGAGAGTGAATGAAGCGAAAGAAGTGTGTCAGGATCGTAGCAAGTGGCGATCTGAGGTCTCTGCCTACCCCTATGATGGGATACAGGCGTGAGTTTATGTATGTATGTATATTTTCAGATCTAAATGCATCTCTCGTACACTGTCATCTATTACTTGGGTGATGCGTCGTCGCGTCAACAGCCGTTTACTCGCATTTGAGAGTGGTTTTGGCGTGGACGTTTATTTCGGGAAATTCAACTTTAACAACCAGATTAATAAGGACTATTACCAAGTACAAGTGAGTCTAAATATGAATATACTAGTAGTTCTGCGAAGTAGATAGTGCACAAACTTTTTTGCTACAGTTTATAAACTTACCCACTAAAGCATGGGCGTATAGTCAGACACAAAATAATAGAAATAAATGGGGGCGCCACTGTGCAAGCTAAATACGCGAAATAGATAAATTCTCTTTTAGAATTAAATTATTAGGTACTTCTGACTGACGTCTTCGGTACCTGTACCATAGACAAGAAACCTGTACTTTACCATAGATTAGTAGAGAAAGGGTTTCTAAAGTACTGAAATTTTAGTTGCCGTGTCTACCCGTTTTTGCCGGACTATACCTATAGCTTTGTTATTGGGGGGAGGGGGGGTCCAAGGGTTCTTTCGATCTGAAGGTCATAGGATCGGGCTAGTATTTTTGCATTAACACAAGCTCTCAACGGTGAAGGAAAACATTGTGACTGTGAGGAAACCATCTAATATGGAATGCTAACTTCTGCAAAGTGTGGGCATAGACCAATAAATATGTACCTAGCTACTTATCTATAATTTTTAATTTTTATAGTGTTAAACCACACTTTACTCTGACTTAAGGAGGATCGCTTGTATCATTGCGGGTTCGAATCCCGTCGGAATTGAAAATTTTGATAAGATTTTTCATTTCTAAATTTGTATCTATTGGGACATACCTCTGACTACCTAGATATCTTTAAAGGATCTTAAAATGCCTAAAGAAGATCTGAAAGAAAGTCTCACCCTTGGGGATACAGTCGCGATCATATATCATTTTTAACCGACTTCAAAAAAAGGAGATTCTCAATTCGTCGGAATCTTTTTTATGCTTTTTTAATGTATGTTCACTGATTACTCGAAGACGCCTGGACTGATTTGGAGAATTCTTTTTTTGTTTGGAAGGGAATTTCTGATTGGTGCCACAATTTGGTGAGGATCTGTCGAGGATCTTCAGAGTTATGAACAGATAGAAAATGAGTGCAGAAAATTGCTCTGATTATAACATTGAAGTCGGTTCTTTTAAATTCCTAATTTAACCACTGAAACTAAACTACATATTTACGTAAAAGTATAAAATACAAAAAGAACCAGTTGAGCCACCTAAGGATCGTTGGAATCGATCTATAGGTAGCTCAACTGCTCCAAGCCACTGCCAGACGGAAGCGTGCCCAAGACACTGGCAGCATTACCGGATGGCAATGCTGATACGTTGAGCCAAAATAGACTGATAAACACATTACCCTTCAAAACTATCGTGAGTTGTACTAGACATTATTTAACACACGGGAATTACTCACGTAAAATTATCGTCGATTTAGATACAGACAATGTTTCGATTCCTCCTTTTTCGTCATTCATCATCGGTATCTAAATCGACGATAATTTTACGTGAGTAATTCCCGTGTGTTAAATAATGACATTACCCTTCCTTTGCTTTGCGCAGTCGGGTAAAAAGTGCCAGACTTGGGATCACGGTCGCTTCAATTAGATGCCCTGAAAGAATTTTGAAATCGCGATGGGCCCCGGTACTCCACGGACCCAGCCCCTCTAGCCATATTACACTATCTATCGTCGCTGTAGAATAGAAACACTTCAAAATGTATAGGATTTGACGTTTCAAGTAGATGAGTCACGTGGTCAGAACGTCAATTCCTATACATTTTGAAGTGTTCTATTCTACAGCGACGATAGATCGTTCTACAGCGACGATAGATCGTGTAATATGGCTAGGGGGGCAGGGTCTCAACCCCAAAAGGTTCAAATAAATAAACCCTATTTAACCACTTGTTTTAAAATGACAGGTGGTAGTCGGCCCTGGTCACGGTGTTTATGAAGCATCAGCTGAATACTTGAAGAACGAAGATAAGTTGGTGTTTGATGAGAGAGATATATCTAGGACTAATGCGTAAGTAATTAATTGCTTAATCATTTAGCTATCAAATGCCGTGACACCGTGCTTGGCTGTAGTTACCGATCTGCAGTGGTTCAAACTCTTTATTTATTTATGCTCCCGCCATCGCCTCCGTCGTGGTTCTCGCACCAAGCACTGAGAAACGAGATGCACCCATCGCCGCCGTTGCCCGCAACAGCCCTAATTCTATACGAGTCAACGTAACATTGAACAGATTCTCTACTCGATTTCGCCTTTATAGTTTGCCACAGAAAAAAAACCGGTCAAGTGCGAGTCGAAATCGTACGCCGAGGGTTCCGTACCTAGCCATGGTGCCAATTAAGCTAGTCCGCTTAATTGTATGAGCGCCCATACAACTCGGAGGACAATTTTAATTGGCGTCAACTATGTATGTATGGGAACACCCTTTAATTTTCAACTTTTTTAACTTTTTGGAATTTTTCCTTTATTTGTGCTATAAGACCTTGCTTTTTGCCAAATTTCGTTATTCTAGGTCAACGGGAACTACCATTTAGGTTTTCGACCCAAAACCTCTAGGGTACTTCCGGTTGACCTAGAATTGTCAATTTTGGTTACAAGCAAGGTCTTCCAGCACAAGTAAAGGAAAAATTCCGAAAAATAAAAAAAGTTGATAATTAAGGTAAGTTTTGGTACTCACAAGTTTTCACGAAAACCTAAATTTGCCTATATCTTTTTATAGTGTTGACTCAGGACCTTGATTTTTATACTCACAATAGGGACTATAGACCTTAGTATATGGTATAAAAGGGTACGAACATTTTTGTATGGAGCCTGGCATACCTACTGTCGGCCATTTTGAAAAAAACTCGATTTTGCTGCCAGTGATGAAACATGTGTCAATCGATAGGGGAAGTGAATACAAACAAAATATATTCAGTAATAAAATCTCGTAATCTTTATACTTTCCGAGATATTTGAGTTTGAAAATGTAAAAATTAAAACTTGAAAATGCTAATTATGCTGCCAATAATAACCGGTAGGTATTTGAATATGTCTACTGTGACTGGGGATAAAATCGTGAGCCAATTTCGTTTATTTTTTAGGTAATTTTTTTTTTTTATTTGAATTTTTATTTTTTGAACACAGTTTATTTCATCATTTTGTGCTAAATAGTACCTAGGTAGAAAATCAATGATAAAATAAACTGTGTTCAAAAAATACAGGGTGAATTTTTGAGACGGGGCAGTAAGGGCCTTATCCGTTGTAGCTACAGGAAAACGTTCTTAGAAGATTATCCTTAACTTTTGAAGATATTTCGACTTGCATTCACAGATTTTGGAATAAATGTAGTCACCGAAAAAAATGGGTAATCTACACAAAAACTTTTTTTGATGCCAATCGATTGTTTCATATAAGGATTAAAAAGCTTTATCGGAACAACTAAGGTTAGAGTACTAGAAAAGACAGAAATTGCAAAGAACTTTGACTAAACATTTCGTAAAAATCATTTTGTCATTTGTCATCATTTTTCATCTATTGTCGAAATATCTTCAAAAGTTAAGGATAGTCTCGTAAGAACGTTTTTCTGAAGCTACAACGGTTAAGGTAGCTGCCCTTACTGTTCCTTCTCAAAAATGCATTTTAACAATTTCTGACTTTTCTAGTACTCTAACCTCAGTTGGTCACATAGAGTCATTTAATCCTTATTTTTAACAGGATCGTTTGGCATCAAAAAAGTTTTTGTGTAGAATACCCATTTTTTTCGGTGACTGTACATTTTTTCCAAAATCTGTGAATGCAAGTCAAAATATCTTCAAAAGTTAAGGATAGTCTCTTGAGAACGTTTTCCTGTAACTACAACGGTTAAGGTAGCCCTTACTACCCCGTCCCAAAAATACATTTTAGCGTTATCTGACTTTTCTAATACTCTAATCTCAGTTGGTCCGCTAGAGCCTTTTAATCCTTATGTGAAATAGGATCGATTGGCATCAAAAAAAGTTTTTGTGTAAACTGGCCATTTTCTCGCTGACTGTACATTTTTTTAAAAATCTGTGAATGCAGGTCGAAATATCTTCAAAAGTTAAGGATAGTCTCATAAGAACGTTTTCCTGTAGCTACAACGGTTAAGGTAGCTGCCCTTACTGCCCCGTCTCAAAAATTCACCCTGTATAATGTAAAAAAAAAAATTTTACCTAAAAATTAAACGAAATTGGATCACGATTTTATCCCCAGTCACAGTAGACATATTCAAATACCTACCGGTTATTATTGGCAGCTTAATTAGCATTTTCAAGTTTTAATTTTTACATTTTCAAACTCAAATATCTCGGAAAGTATAAAGATTTCGAGATTTTATTACTGAATATATTTTGTTTGTAATCACTTCCCCTATCGATTGACACATGTTTCATCACCTGCTGCAAGATTGAGGTTTTTTCAAAATGGCGGAAGAGTAAGTATGCCAAAATGTTCGTTCTTCTTTCAACTTGCTTACTCTACCCGTTCCTGAGATAATCGATGGTGACACACGGACAGACGGACAGACAGACAGACAGACAGACAGACAGACAGACAGACAGACAGACAGACAGACAGACGGACAAGAAAGTGATCTTATAAGGGTTCCTTTTTTTACCTTTTAAGGTACGGAACCCTAAAAAAACCGGTCAAGTGCGAGTCGAAATCGTACGCCGAGGGTTCCGTACCTAGCCATGGTGCCAATTAAGCTAGTCCGCTTAATTGTATGAGCGCCCATACAACTCGGAGGACAATTTTAATTGGCGTCAACTATGTATGTATGGGAACACCCTTTAATTTTCAACTTTTTTAACTTTTTGGAATTTTTCCTTTATTTGTGCTATAAGACCTTGCTTTTTGCCAAATTTCGTTATTCTAGGTCAACGGGAACTACCATTTAGGTTTTCGACCCAAAACCTCTAGGGTACTTCCGGTTGACCTAGAATTGTCAATTTTGGTTACAAGCAAGGTCTTCCAGCACAAGTAAAGGAAAAATTCCGAAAAATAAAAAAAGTTGATAATTAAGGTAAGTTTTGGTACTCACAAGTTTTCACGAAAACCTAAATTTGCCTATATCTTTTTATAGTGTTGACTCAGGACCTTGATTTTTATACTCACAATAGGGACTATAGACCTTAGTATATGGTATAAATTTCAACTTGCTTACTCTACCCGTTCCTGAGATGATCGATGGTGACACACGGACAGATGGACAGACAGACAGACAGACAGACAGACAGACAGACAGACAGACGGACAAGAAAGTGATCTTATAAGGGTTCCTTTTTTTACCTTTTAAGGTACGGAACCCTAAAAACAACAAAAAAGGTGGGAATGCACCAAATTCGATTTTTAGCTGTTCGTCCGTCGGTCAAGAGCAGAGATTTTTATAAAATTTGCTAATCAGGTTTTTATTTACATTCCTAATATTCGAAATGAAAAGCCTACCATACTACACTCGGCTACTCGAACTATTAGCCCCCTCGCTACGCTCAGGCGCCCAACCATCTCGTGCCTCAATAGGTTACTTTCAACCCTTGTGCAACAATCTACTATTTTTGTTTATGATACTTACCTAATTGTTTCAGGTACAACAATGAACCGGAATGTATAAGCAAGACGCATCCTCATTTAAATATGTACTGTTACTGCGTATAACATAATCGGTAGCTTACATATTTATTATAGTCCGACACAAAATAATAGAAATAAATGGGGGCGCCACTGTGCAAGCTAAATACGCGAAATGGATAAATTCTCTTTTAGAAGGAAATTATTACTTCGGACTGACGTCTTCGGCACCTGTACCATAGACAAGAAACCTGTACTTTACTAAAGATTAGTAGAGATAGGGTTTCCAAAGTACTGAAATTTTAGTTGCCGTGTCTACCCGTTTTTGTCGGACTATACAAACTCATTACAAAACTAGCTGCCGCTCGCGTGTTGACAACCTTTTAAATAGAAAGTTAGCCTACGGCTCTGATTCTACTAATTTAATTATTCTTATCTCATATTCGCAGTCGGGATTTTTATTTGCTTGTTAGACGGAATGATCTTTTATTTTATTTATTTAAGAAGTACCTACTTCATTTTTTTGTTGCTTGAATGAAAACTTTGATGCTTACAACTTAATAATTCTCTTTTTTATTTTGATTATCCAATTCTTATTATTATCTTGATCTTATCGATCAAGTTTTTTATATAGAGTCAGAAAAACTTAGTAGTTTTATTTTTCTTAATTTGTCGAAAGTAATTTTGTGACGTTCCTATTAAAAATTACGCTCAATGTGTCGTGTTTTAAATTTTTTGATTTGTTTTTCCCGATTTTTCATAGTCCCCCAGTATTCAACGTCTAGCCAGCTAGATCGCAAATGATTTTTATGTATTGCACAATGAAATTGCAGAAGTTTCAAATATACGAGGTATAAAATTGCCAACAAGATGAAACTTACTCCCAGCACTAGTCTAAGGCAGATTTTAGTCTCACGCTCACCGTCAGCGCTGATAGACGAGTGATCTTTATTACAATGAAATAGGGATACTGATTGTTTAGCAGAAATGGCTACGCTGATTCATCTGTGCTGGATAATCAGTATCCTTATTTCATTGTAATAAAGATCACTCGCCTATCAGCGCTGACGGTGACTAAAATCAGCCTAAGTTGGTGGAAGCCTAATTCGGAACAGTCGACCAAAATAAGGTAATCTACGATAATTGGCACGATATATCGTTTTCGTTTTTGGGAGTTGGGCCCCCGGCCTCTTAAGAGTAAAATAAATAAATAAGAGTAAGTTAAATGTCACTTTGGCTTTTTGGCGGGAATTTGAGAAGTCAAGTTTCATTTTTGTTTTATTTTCCAAAACTTGTGTTTCTTCGAATTTTAATGTGTATTATTGGTGGATTATTAACCGTTAAGTGTTCGTGAACGTGCATAAGTGTGGGGAAGTGAAACAAAATTGGTTAACATTGCTTTTCAAGTTCTTCCAAAAAGTCCTTGTTGATGTTTCAGTAAAGGCCCACATCTTTACTGAGGCACAAGGGGAGGGGGTGGGATATTATATTTAAGTATTGTAATATGTATTTATTTATCTTATTTATCTGTAAACTTGAAGAATAATAATTACTTGACACTGGCTGAATGCACAACCGTGCGAAGCCAAAACAAAGAAAAAAAAAAAAAAAAAAATTTCACTTTCGCATTAACTATTATTTTAAAATTGTTTGTGTAATGGTTGTTTTGCATGTTGTCTAAACCTATAATTGAGGTGGCACTTAGCTTTTGTCGGTGTTTTTTTTCTGTGAATGAAATGGTGTTTACTTTGTTGGTGTAACTTATCAATAAATAAATAAATAAGAGGCCTGCGACAGGCGAATTTCCATAAAAACGTAATATCGAAATCATTTAAAATTTAAGCATATTATTATCAGTTTATGTTGTTAGATTAAGAGAGTAGGTATTTATCTAGGTTCCTGTTACACTTTTGTTTCGAAAAAGTTACCTTAAAAGAAATGTAAGCAAATTGAATTGAAATCTTCGTAGCTACACCAAAAATGGCATTTTTTATTTTCATTTGTTCTATAGTAAGTTTTTTGGAACAAAAGTTTAACAGGAACCTAGATAAATACTGCCTTTATCCAAATATATTAACATAAAGTGATAAAAATTTGCTCAAATTTTTAAATTATTTTGGTATTACGTTCCTAGGTACGTAGGTACGTTCGCCGGTCCCTTAAAGGTGGCTGCATACCTATACGCGCGGAACGAATCGAGTTTTAAAGTTTTTTAAATGAATTCTTTAATTCTTTATTGTACAAATAAAACACATAGAACAACGACATAAAGTAAGGACATGTACAAAGGCGAGCTTAACCCTACGAAGAGTTCTCTTCCAGCAAACCCTTTGAGGCTAGAGAGAAGTGATATTAAATAGTGGGTTCATGTACAACTAGAAAATAAGCAACAGTAACTTAAATCTATCTAAAATAGCTACCTAATTATAATATTATAAATAAATATAAATATATATATATATATATATATAATATACTTACATATATGATAACTACATAGGTACCTACATAATATTTGAATCTTAATATATAATATATACCTACATAATAATAATACATATCTATAAATATAATACCTACATATGAAGTAAACAACAATTAAAGAGATAGATAATGCTCTTTCACTTTCTTTTTAAAAACAGTGATAGACGGGCTCTCACGGATGCTATGAGGTAGCGAATTCCACAAGTTCACAGCACTAACTGTAAATGAACCACCGTAACGACTACTAAAATGAAGGGGAGTTTTAAGGAGAAGAGATTTAGCAGTTCTGCAAGGGACATCACGTGGGACAAGGAAATTGAAACGCTCACGAAGATAAGGAGGGGTGATAGGATTAAAAAGAATTTTAAAAAGAAGTGTTAAGACATGAAGGTCCCTACGACGACGAATAGGGAGCCATTTAAGTTGTGATCTGTACTGTGAAACGTGATCAAACTTGCGAAGCCCGTAAATAAAGCGGATGCACAAATTTTGGAGACGTTCAAGTTTCTCAAGTAGTTCCTCTGAAGCATCGAGGAAACAGACATCGGCATAATCAATTATGGGTAACATTAGGGTCTGAGCAAGGGTGATTTATGAATGAAATCGTATGAAACCTCGCCACCTGCCCGCATCGGACGATTCGATCGAATCTGACACTACTTCGAGAATTCGGCGCAGATAGTATATTTAAGTTTTTGTGCACTCATTTTCTAAGAGCTGTGGATTTTGTTTAAGAAATAAATAAATAAAAAATAGGTGTGTGCTCAGGTGCTCAGCCTAAGAAAACTCTTATTTAATATCACTTCTCTCTAGCCTCTAAGGGTTTTCTGCCCCCATACCATGAGCTTTAAATGCGATTCAGTTTAGGTCCTAAACTGAACTGCTTCGCTAATTTGTCACATGACGTATGCTATGACGCTGACGAAATTCAGAACCTAAACCAAGGATTTCATAAACTACGTAACTGGATAGTTCACTGAAACAGAAAACGCGGTCCGTCACTGAAACGGAAAACCTAAACTGAACTGAATTGTTGACTAAGACGTCATGGTACGGCTACTGAAAAGAGAACTCTTCGTAGGGTTAAGATCGCCTTTGTACATGTCCTTACTTTATGTCGTTGTTCTATAGTCGTAGCTCATTAAGCGGACTAAAAATATATGAAAAATGACATTTGTTCCTTCAATTTTAGTCCGATTTTAGTCCGTATAATGAGCAATACGACTATGTGTTTTATTTGTACAATAAAGAATTAAAGAAAACTTCAGAAAAACGTAAATAAGTGTCTTTTATTTATTACTTCTAACAGTAGGTGCATAACATTTTATCGTTTACATATAACTTTGTGAGTATTATTTAAAGTAGTTAAAATTCGTCGTTTTCGAAAGGATGGTGCTTGTGGCCGCTTGAACTGAAAAGAAAAAGGAATTTATTAGAAAAACAACAAAAATAGAGACTGTGTTTTCGCCACGGCCGAGATTACAACCCATGGTCTTCGGGATCGAGAGTGAAAGCTCTAAGCTTATTAAGTATTTTCATGTTTTATTTTTACCCCTAGCTGCGCCCGGTGTTATAATTTGGAACCCTTGACATGTTTCAATACTATTTCACTTTCAAAACTTTCGTGAATTGTACTAGACCTTATTTAACACACGGGAGTTACTCACGTAAAAATATCGTTGATCTAGATACCGACTCCAACTCCTTACCCAGATGAAGATTCTCCGGATGAATCGAAACATTGTCGGTATCTAAATCGACGATATTTTTACGTGAGTAACTCCCGTGTGTTAAATAATGTTTCAATACTGGCTGCCAAATCGAGGTTTTTTCAAAATAGCGGAAGAGTTGGTAATGCCAAAGACGTTCGTTGCTCTTTGGGGACGCGAGGATTTTAGGGGGGGGGGGGGGAGAGGGTCGAGCCAAATCTCACGACATCTCAACAAGGGGGAGGGGGGGGTCGTAAAATCACCTTACAGATAATGGACACCCCCTTTGATATCCGTACCCATATTATAAATGTGAAAGTGTGTTTATTTGTTTGTTTATTTGTCCTGCTTTCACGTCAAAACAGAGCGACGGATTGACGTGATTTTTTGTGTGGAGATAGTTGGAGGGCTGGAGAGTAACATAGGCTACTTCTTATCCGGTTACCACGCGAGCGAAGCCGCGGGCAGCAGCCAGTAGGTACATAAACAAAAAAAGTATGTATAACCCGGTTCATTAAAGAAACGAATCTATATTGGCGTCGCTTATCATGTTATCTCGCTTGGTGAGTATAGATAACACTAGGGTGCAAGCGAGAGAACATGATGAGCGCCTCGTTCGATTAGATTCCTTTCTTTAATGAACCGAGTTATAAATATCTTACGCAAGCATAGGCACGAGACGGCCATTGCAGTCGAAACTGTCGATAAGGTCCATATCCTCCTGCGATAGCTTGAACCCGAGCACGTCGAAGTTAGACGCGATGCGGGACTTAGTCACCGACTTGGGGATGACGATGTTGCCTCTGTCGATCTGGTATCTGTAATAATCCAGAAACCTACATAAGCCATGACGAAAGACAAGCTAGCTCAAGCCCGAGTACTGAAACGCTACATAAATATGAGGGTAGAGCCTACTCTACCCTCATATTTATGTAGCGTTTCAG
Source organism: Camptogramma bilineatum (assembly GCA_958496255.1). Classification (NCBI taxonomy): domain Eukaryota; kingdom Metazoa; phylum Arthropoda; class Insecta; order Lepidoptera; family Geometridae; genus Camptogramma; species Camptogramma bilineatum. The sequence goes on from OY292478.1 coordinate 1,723,670, forward strand.
CGTTTATGAATCCTAATTCAGCACTCAAGTCCTACGGAAAAAGTGGGAACTAATTGTTTTATTTACTTTAGTATGCTCTTTTAGTCAAGGTCGTTCTGGTGTGTAGAGCTAACGGACGTACAAACTAGTACAATTTATTGTTCAAGTCTTATTTGGACAATTAATAATTTTTTACATAACCTAGTTCTGCGATAGCAGCGCTGAGTCTATCGGACTTCAGTGCTGAATCCGACTCTAGTATTATCTTTAGACACCTACATTCAAACCAATAACAGCAGCTCCCAGCCTTAACAGATGTTAAGCTACGATGAAAGACGTTTAGCCATGACGGTTTTTAAGCCATTCCAAATTTTAACCTTTTCAAAACTTGGGTTTCGGTCTTCTAGAATCTAATGACGAAAGACATTAAGCCATGACGCAAGACAAGCCATGAAGGGTGAGTTTACCTGATCAAGACCTGGGCTACGGTCTTCTGGAGCCTGTCAGCTATAGCCTTGAGTTTAGGGTCATCCATCAGCTGCGGGTCTCCTGGCTTGGCCCAGGGTCTGTCGGGGGAACCCAGTGGGGAGTAGGCAGTGATCTTGATACCGCGAGCCTCACAGAACTCCTTTAGGCGACGCTGGTTCAGGTAAGGGTGGCATTCCACCTAGTAACATAATAGAGTTGTTAAGAATGGCTTATTTTTACGCACATTCGCATTCACGAATGTGAAAAATTTTGTTATTAAGCATGTTATCGCTCCGCTCGGGTGCAAGTAGAGAAAAATTAAAAAAGAATAGTTATTTGTGCAACAAGAGAGCAAAGTTGATGTTTACCTCGAGTGCTGATTTTGAATCCCGAGCGAACGAGGGATTCTGAGAATTGAATCACGAGCGTAGCGAGTGATTCTACGTTAGAATCCCGAGTCTAGCGAGGAATTCAAAGGCACGAGATGTGAAAAACTTTGGTCTCGTGTTGCACACAAAATTTTTCACCTCAGCAGCGAGAACATTAACCTACAAATAAAAGATACAACTTTGTACATAATGAAGCAACTAATCCATAATAGGTATTCATTTAAATCTATTTAAACATAACGCATTTTTTCAGAAATTAAAAGAACATTTAACAGTTATTGTAGTTTTGTAAATTAAAAGTTTCTGTTTTGTTCAGAACTTACCTACGTGCTTCTCAGGAAGGGAACTTTGTTCATCACAATCACTTTTTGTCTCAACTCTTCTCTCTGGAGATAAATTAGTGTATTCGCCACTGGTTTCACTCATCTTTATTGTTTTATGAATTTTCAACAAATAACAAGCGTAACAGAAACCAATTCCCGCTATTTTATTTTTAAAAGGTGCGTTATTTGTTTTTTTTTCATAGACAGGCTAGCGATTGACCGCCATGCACTATCACGTGTCAATCGACGACATTCGAATTTCAAATCACTTTTCCTCACTGAAACCAGTGTGCAAAATGCGATTTTGCACACTGGTTTCTCGCAGCAAAGGATGCCATTTCGAGCTGCTGAGGTGAAAAAAAATAATTCCATCGGCTGAGATTCGAACTCTCGGCTTTCGATTTAAAAGCGGACATCCGACCACTCGGCCAATTTTGTATCGACGAATCACTTGAAATTACGAACTACATTGCATTGGTAAATCTTTTTGCGTGCAAAATGTAAAAATGTAGAGAAAACGAATTTTCTCAGATATGAGACCTAGCTAGATCGGTTTTTCGCCCCCGTAAGTTTCATCTCGTTAGAGCCGTTTTCGGGAACGTGAGTACGGACAAACAAACACACAAACAAATATTGCTCGTTTAATATATTGATGATGTTGCCACTGCCTCACCTGGTTGACTACTGGTTTAATCTTGGCCACCTCCAGCACTCTGGTGACTTGCTTTGCGTTGAAGTTTGACACGCCCAAGCTGGAAATAACGTGACAATAAGATTGTAAACACTATAAACCTAGAGTTGGTTGGTGCACTCTTTGGTGAGCAAAGTGGTACACTAGTGATCTTATTGAATAAATGAATTTGAGTTTTGAGTTTTGATCTAGTAAAGATGTAAAGGCCTAAGTTTTATTTTGGTGGGGTGCTTTGATTAAGTGAATTTTATTTTAGTTTTCATTTTTGTTGATCTGTATAGTACCTACTTTATAAGTTCTATATAACAGTTGTTTGTTTTCTTGGCGTGTTTTCTAAGTTAAATTAGGTATAATTAAGTATGTTAAAATTTGGCAAAACTTATTAAGTTAATAAACTTATCTTTATAAAGTACCTGCGAGCGAGTCCCTCCTGTTGGAGAGGTTCCAAAGCCTTCCACGTGTCCACGTAGTCCACATCTGAGAATATAATCTTGTCATTCTCGTCGCAAGGGAAGAGAGAGCCCTCCTCCTGTAATCAACAAAACTGCATTAACATACAATTTGTTTTACTTATGGAAAGCATAGACTGTATAAGTGAGAGTATATTTTTATTTATCGAAACAAAGAAAAAACACTCAGTAAATATACTTCTTTACTAACTTGTACAACTAAGATTCAGATTCAGATAAGTTTATTTGCGAAACATGGGTTACAGTGGTTGGTAAAAACAATGCAGGTGTTCAGCCATGATCAGCATAATAAAGCATGCAAAATTTATATAAAACTAGCTGACGCCCGCGGCTTCGCCCGCGTGGACTATTATTTTGTTTATCCCACGGGAACCGTGCATTTTTCGGGATAAAAAGTAGCCAATGTCCTATTCCCGGTCATTATCTATCTTTGTTTCAAATTTCAGCCAAATCGGTTCAGTGGTTAACGAGTTATAGAGGAACAAACATACAACATCATATAGAGGAACATTATAGAGGAACAAAAATAAACATCTAAACATCCAAACTTTCGCATTTATAATAATAGTGTGATTAATATTATTATGAAAGCAAGTTAAATTAAAAGGAACTCTATTATTAACCGTTAAGTGTTCGTGAATGTGCATAAGTGTAGGCAAGTGAAACAAAATTGGATAGCAATGCTTTTCGAGTTCTCCCAAAAAGTCCGTGTTGATGTTTCAGTAAAGCCCCACATCTAGTGTTGGGTATGACATGATTTTAAATTGACTTTTGTAAGAGTAGGTTCATTTTCAAAATGAGCCGGTTCAGTGAGCCGGCTCTTTTGAGCCGATCATTTTCAACTTGACAGTTCATAATGACCTACGCATTGACGAACTCGAAGAGGCGGTCTAATGTTCATTCATTTCATGGTGCGATCTTATGTTATGTAACTACTATTTTAAAAGTGAGTTTGGAAAAATGTAATTTCTAATCGTGCTGATTGATAAGAAAAAACAAACGCTGATTTAAATTAAATCATTTATTTACATAATTATCATAATGTCGCCAAATAATGAGCATACCGTACATTGGGGCTATGTAGAACATTTTTAGAAAAAAAAAAGTTTTTGCACAAATACTGAGGAATTGTAACGCTTGAATGGATTTTTTTTTATAGTAGATCATATAGACCAGTGGTCGTCAAAGTGCGGCCCGCGGGCCGCATGCGGCCCGCGGACGATATTGGTGCGGCCCGCGGCCAAATAAACAATTTTAGTAGAAAATGTAGTGATGCTACCACGTCAGAGAACATGTTGTGCCGACCCAACCTAGTGGGAAAAGGGCAAGGAAATGATGATGATGAATGATGCTACCTACGTTGCTACATAATAATTATAATTGATTTAAAAACTTTGAGATAAGGAAGCTCGTTTTGTTTGCTTGGTTTGGAGCTCGCTTTGCTTGCATTTTAGCTTTATGAGTAGGTATAATGCGAGCGAAGTTAGTTATGTTTGACCACAGAATAGAAACCGACAAGCAGCGAGTCTTTCTATGAGCACCGCAAACAAAATCAAGTGTCGCATGTTACATTTGTCTTTAAAAATTCGGCTCGCTTCGCTTGCCTTAACTATATAAGCTTTATTGTGAGTAAAGTGAATAAAGTCTAACCAGAGAATAAGAACAATAAGCAGCGAGTTTTTTCATTGATCACAGCAAACAAAACAAGTGACACACGTTGCATTTTTGACTTAAAAAATTCGGCTCGCTTCGCTCGCATTTAACTTCATGAGTAAGGTTTATTGCAAAAAGTGAGCAAAGTCTAACCACAGAAAAAAAACCGGTAAGCAGCGAGTATTTTTATGATCACCGCAAACGAAATCAAGTGTCACATGTTACATTTGATTTAAAAAAATTCAGCTCGCTTCACTCGCATTTAACTTCATGAGTAAGGTATATTGCGAGTAAAGTGAATAAAATCTAACCACAGAATAAGAACTGATAGCAGCGAGTTTTTTCTTTGATCACAAAATCAAGTGTCACAATGTTGCATTTGTCTTCAAAAATTCGGCTCGCTTCGCTCGCATTTAACTTCATGGGTAAGGTAGGTTGCAACTAAAGTGAGTAGGTAAAGTCTAACCACAGAATAAGAACTGACATCCAGCGAGTGTTTTCTTTGATCACCGCAAAAAAAAATCGGCTCGCTTCGCTCGCTTGATTTGGAGCTCGCATTTTAACTTCATGAGTAGGTAGGTATATTTGCGAGCAAAGTGAGTTATGTCTGACCGCAGAATAGGAACCGACAAGCAACGAGTCTTTGAGCACCGCAAACTTATGCTAAGTTTCAAGTTCATTAGTACCAGGAAAATGATTTTACCCCATTTAGGAATTTCGAAAAATCGTCAAATAAACAATCCAAGAATGTGCGGCCCGCAGTGATACCTCACATTGTCCTATGCGGCCCTTGACCAGAAAAGTGTGACGACCACTGATATAGACGGTGTCAGCACTCAAGTCTTACGGCAAAAGTGGGAACTAATTGTTTTATTTACTTTAAGCTCTTTTAGTCACGGTCGTTCAGTTGTTGTGTATAGAATTAAAGAACATACAACTTTGCCTAAATATTAATGTTCAAGCCTTATTTGGACAATTACCCCCTTACTTATGAAAGATGTTTAAAGTTGAACACTGGTTGAACAACGTCCTGTCTCTGTTTGTTGTCGGACATTGTTTAACCAGTGTTTCACTTTAAACATCTTTCATAAGTAAGGCCCTTCGTCATTTTTACGCGAAAGTAGCGCTGCGTCTATCGGACTTCAGTGCTGACACCGACTCTACTATTGCCCTTTAGGCAGTCCGGTGATATTTTGTTTCGTTCGTTCGTTTGAAAACCCGCAAAATCGAAAACCAATTTTTTTTTTCAAAACACGTTTTTTCAAAACGAGCCGCCTGCGTTTCGTTCAATTCAAAAAGTAGAGTCGGCGTCAGCACTCAAGTCCTACGGCAAATGCTACTAGAAACTAAAAGAGCATAATTATGCTTTTTTAGTTAAGGTAGTTCAGTTTTTCTGGTGTGTAGAATTATCAAACGTACAAACTTGCAAACTTATTATTGTTCAATCCATAATTGGACAATTAGTAATTTTTTACAAACTAGTTCTGCGATAGCAACGCTGCGTCTATCGGACTTCAGTGCTGACGCCGACTCTATGACAATCTGTTCGGTCTGCGAGGAGTGATTTGAAGCAGGAAGAGAGATAGCCATATGACAAAGATTCCATCCTTGTCATTTGAGTGAAGCTATGACATTTGATTTGACGTCATACTACATTAGAGTGAGTGAGTAGCGTCATGTTATATGACTTTGTCATAGTGAGTAGGCGAGGTGTGATTGAAGATTGAATGAAGCATGACAAAATCAGCTGATTTTGTCATATTGTGTACGGTCACATGACATGAATTGAAGCATGACATTTTTAGAAAATGAGCCGATCACACAAAGTTGAATTTTGTACGGGACAAACGAGCCGCGTCAGTCACGTCATATTCAACGCTACCCACATCTCTACTGAGGCACAAGGGGAGAGGTGGGATATTATATTTATGTATTGTAATAATCTGCGCGGATAGGTGTGCGCTCAGTCCAGTCGAGTAATTTGGGCATGAAATGTCGCTGGTCTAAATAGATAAAGCTTACCTTGTACGCCTGCGGCCAGTGGATAAGGTACAGGTCAACATAAGGAACCTTCAGGTTCTTCAGTGTTTCCTCCAAGGCGCCACGTACAAGGTCCGGACGGTGGAAGGTATTCCACAGTTTAGAGGTTATGAACAGATCCTCGCTAGAAAAAGATAGTTATAAATAGTAAAAATATAGGTAATGAAGAGTATCGTTTCAAAAGAGTTTATTTCACTTTCTTTATGAGTTTTTTTATGCTGTTAGGTCCAAAAACTCTTGCATATGATTTTCAATGATATTCGGTTCTAAACAGATAAAAGAACCATATCCAAACAGACTTATATACTTCTAAACATTTTCTCCCTTTTAATCAAACATTGTCGAGCCTCGGTTTTTAAGAACGTTGGTTTTACTCGTGGCTCGTTGGTGCAGAATTGCACTTTGTTGCGTCGCAGCAAGAGTCGCTATTTATATATTTTTTTCTCGAGCCTTCTGTACGTAGTACTATTATTTCTTATGAGGTATTATATATCACCGATAATATCGAGAGACTTATTGTGACAGGCAAGATAGAGGGCAAAAGACCGAGAGGACGCAGCCCCAAGCGCTGGTGTGACCAGGTATCGGAGCAACTTGAAATGCCGGTGAACAAAGCACTGCATCAAGCCACAGATCGCTCCAAATGGAGGTCAACCATTCACAAGATCATGGGAAGGGGTCACGATCCTCAACAATGAGGGACCGACTAAGGAGGAGGATTATATATTATACCGTTTGACGACGCCCTCCTGTATCTTGGCAGTGATTGCGTCACCGACCTCCTTCTCGTTGCCGTAGACGTACGCGCAGTCGATGTGTCGGTAGCCGATGTCGATGGCGTCTTTCACGGCCTGCGTCACCTCACCCGGCTTCGACTGAAAATACGGCATCACCAATACATATTCATGTTTACTGACGACCTCTGTGGCGCAGTGGGTGAAGGCCCGCCTGTGACGCAGGAGGTTGCGGGTTCGATCCCCGCCGCGGGACAAATGTTTGTATGATCTGCAAATATTTGTCTCGGGTGTTTTCTATGTATATTATGTATGTATTTACAAAAAAAAATGTATTTAAGTAGTATATCAGTCATGTGGTTCCCATAACACAAGCTCTGCTTAGCTTGGGGCTACATGATGCTGTGTGAAATGTCCAGCATTATTTATTTATTATTACTATCACATCACACTACTGCCCTCCTAGCGAAGAGTACAGTAACTCGATTTTTGGCAAAAACTAAAATCAAGTCTTCATTACAATATGTATTTTAGTTTTTGCCAAAAATCGAGTTACTGTAGGTACCTATACTCTTCGCTATTTTTGGCAAAAACTAAAATCAAGTACTTATTCATTACATGTAAGTAATTATGATTTGATTTTAGTTTTTGCCAAAAATCGAGTTACTGTAGGTACTCTTCGTTAGAAGGGCAGACTAATCCTACTAATATTTAAAGGCGTAATACAGTTTCACTGGATGCAAATTCTGTTAGGTTTCTCGTAGGTGGGGCTAGTTATTAGGTTTTTTTTTTATTTTTATTTAATTAGCCATCTGTTACATTGCATAACTTTGGCAAGTCAAAATAATACCTCTACAGACATTAACGTGCTCGATTAATAAACAATACAGAATTACATAAGTACCTACTCGTAAAATAAAAATCTACGTACTACCATCAGGTTTAAGTTTTAGTATTTTAGTTATAGTATTTTAATGGTTTTGTGTTATTTTATTAAGACATTTAAATTCTATTTTATTATGTGATTATTTTTAATGTGTAAATTTATTGTAATATGGATATTATCCGAAATAAATGAGTTAATAATAATAATATTATAAATGCAAAAGTTTGGATGGATGGATGTATGTATGTTTGTTCCTCTATAACTGGACAACCACTAGACCGATTTGGCTAAAATTTAAAATATAGATAGATAATGACCGGGAATAAGACAGGCTACTTTTTATCCGGGTACCACGCGAGCGCAGCCGCGGGCGGAAGCTAGTAGAATTATAATTTAAATTTATATTTAACTTAAATATGCCGGCTCTTTTCATAGACCGAGAGTGACACGAACGGCATTATATTGCAATTCATATTGTGATTCTGCTACAGCGGCCATTTTAACCCCGCTGCTCGATGGAACTTCTCATTGAAGAAAAGTAGAACATCCGTGTTTTTGCTCATTATAATCAGATCGCCCAATAAAAGCTTGTATTGAAAAACCTTTTTCAACAAAAAACTTATCGATAATTCCTTTACATATTTAGGTAAGTATATAAAAACCTAGTTTTTTACTGATGCGTATCAAACATATTAATATTACCTATACAACTCTTCGAACGTCAGTTTTGTCTTTTGTCCTTAAATTACCACAGAAAATCGATGTTGCTAAGGTAACAAAAGGACAAAACTAACGTTCTTCGATTAAATAAACCAAACAAATAAGTAGTCTGATCAATAATACAATACGATTATCGACTTGACAGTTAGAGTGCTGTCACTTCGGAATAAATTAACTAGGGAATGTGAATCTTATGAAAATAATAGAACAGTAAAAAAAAGTAAGTTCGTATGAGCAAGTGGCCAACTCTGGTGGCGGAGTTTTTAGGCCGCCTAAAGGTCATGGCTTAATGACTTAAAAGCCGGGACCGACAATTTAACGTGTCCTCCGGAGCACGGAAGCGCTCGGTAATGCTACTTGCGGTCACTCATCCTAAATGTGACCGCGCACAACGTTGCTTAACTTCAACGATCAATCAAGAACGTCTAAGCAAGCTAAGCCACGAGCGCTTCATCATCAATCAAACCTTCCTAACTTAACAATGAAAAGATATTTCTTAATTTTCTTTACTTAGGCTGGATTCAACCAAAAGTCATTTTACTCCAGAGTAACTAGCCGACATAATTCGAAATACAATTGTTTAGAAAGCGCAACCGAACATTATTACGTGCGTACAAATTATCCGCGGGCTTAAAAAGGTCGCTATTGCAGAATCGCAAAGGAATTGAACTATATGCCTACTCTTTTCATTGACTTAGAGTGAAACGAGACGACATTATAGTTCATTTCATATTGTGATTCTGTTGTAATGACCTTTTTAAGCCCGCCGTTCTAGGGTGACAACTTTACAATGTCAAAATATAAACAAACAGTAGGTAGTTTACTCTCGAGTAAAAACTTAATCCAGTTTGGTCGAATTCAGCCAAAATTCATTAATTATTGTTTTATAGTAGATTCATATTCAAGGATTCATTATTTAATTCCTATTGAGCCGTGTCCGGGGTTTCTTCTTATAGCTTTCTTATAGAAGTATTTTTAAATTACTATACCTACCACAAAATATTTTCGCAAAAATTCCATCGAATGATTACGTTATCTAAAGGTGCCGATGTCATAATGTTATCTTAGGATAAAGTTTATCGGCGTTTACTATGGGACTTGTCAATATGTCTTTATTTTATGGAGAATTATTAAAATACTAGCTGCTGCCCGCGGCTTCGCTCGCGTGGTTCCCGGATAAAAAAAAAGTAGCATAGGTTACTCTTCAGCTCTCCAACTATCTCCACACCAAAAATCACGTCAATCCGTCGCTCTGTTTTGACGTGAAAGCAGGACAAATAAGGGAGTGTCCACATTGCGTTTTTTGCAGCGCGTTTGTATCGATACAAACGCGATTCGAACGCGATGCGAACGCGCAGCCCCCCGCGCAGCCCCTCCCGGTTCGCTTTTGTATGGAAAAATACGCGTTGCGAACGCGCGTTTGTATCGATACAAACGCGCAGCTCAAAAACGCGCTGCAGAAAACGCAATGTGGACACTCCCTAAACACTTTCCATTTATAATATGGGTACGGATTATTAAGATTTCTACATGCCACTTTACATGCTGTCCATAGATTCAATTTGATGAGTAACAAGTTTTGACCTTCAATTCAAATATCAAGTGTACTTAAAGAATAATGTCAAGATTATTAAGATGGGCACAAAAAGAATGGAAAATTTAGGAAAACACAAAGAGACAGATTTATCAGTTGTTGGAGCATTTTTTTTTTTCTATTTTAATTTAGAGATCTGAGTCAAGTGTCGACCATAGGTCCCATAGGTCTTTCTTAGCTAGGGATCGGCGTAGGTAGTGCAATTTTAGGTCAATGAACTTAAATGATAATGTTAATGTGGACATGCCCCGGGATTCCCGGGAATATTTTTCTGAATGTCGCTGTTGAACTATTTCTGTACATTTTGCACGCCTTGGACGAAGCAGAATGTATTGGAGTCACGTAAACTGAAACTTTACTTAACTAAGAACATCTATTGTACCTACATTCCTGCGAATAAATGATTATGAATTATGAAGTTTAACTGTTTAAGACATCATGCACGACAACATAATCAGAATACTTACCTACTAATTTCTGGTTTAGAGAAACTGAATTTTCTTCTTTTACATCTCAATAAGCAACATTTTTTTTGTGATCAATACAATATGTATTTGCATAAAGCTGAATAGGTACCTTACCTATGTCAAATACGAATTATTAAAAACCTGTCTAATAAAATAGATCATTTTATTTCCTGGGATTTATAGGAATGTCCATGTTAAGTTAACAGTCACTCATTCCCATGAATGGCACTACCTACGCCGATCACTGCTCATAACTAAATTATTCTGCGAGTAATCTGAGTGTCTGTCGGTAGAGCATGATAGCTGCGTCAGATGTCTGAGCACGCTGCGTCAGATGTCTGAGCAGCTAGCAAGCTCTGAAACAGACCCATATCAAGCCAGTTAACTGGTAGGTGTATGAAGTTTTAAGTCCTAAAAGAACAACAGGAATACATTTTCAAAAATAATTCTACTAATATTATAAAGGTGAAAGTCCGTGTGTGTGAATTTTGTTACCATGTATCTCCATAAATACTAAACCGATTTTGATGAAATATGGAATGTAGATAGTTTAGGTTCTGGAATAACACAATAGGCTACTTTTTATGCCAGAAAAATGTCTGTGCGATAAAAAAGTAGTCCACGCAGGCGAAGCCGGGGGCGTTCACTAGTAGTTGATAATAAAGACCTAATGCTCAGACAGTAGTGAATTTTTTAAGGACTTTTGAAACATGTGACAGCTAATTTTGCTTACGGTTCTCAAAAAAAAGGCTGGCTGCTTGTCTGCTCAGACAGTAGTGAATTTTTTAAGGACTTTTGAAACATGTGACAGTTTATTTTGCTTGTGGTAGGTACTCAAAGAAAAGGTTGGCTGCTTGTCGGTTCTTATTCTGCGGTCAGACATAGCTCACTTTGCTCGCAAAACACTCATGAAGCTAATATGCGAGCGAAGCAAGCCGAATTTTATAAAGACAAATGCACCACTACGCTGTGCATTGATAACGTCAGTCAGTCAGTAACGAAAGCTTTAAATTTAGAAGATAGACTTCTGCTCTTACTCCTTTTTATCAACGAAGTTACTCTTTATGGTTGAACTGTACCTATTAATTAAAAAAACGTAGATACAATGGAAAACCTTGAAATCAAAGTGAAAAACAAACAAACCTTCCAAGTTCCTATACCGAGAATAGGACACTCATACCCGTTCTCAAACTTCACTGTTGGTATTTTAGACGCCATTCTATAGTTCAACGAAAATCGAATTGAAAATAAATAACTGTAAGCCGATGAATGATCACCGGTATGTAAAAGAAATTAGAAAATAAAAATACTTTGATCGCCGGCCGCAAGGAAAGGAGGCGGGTGGTAAACAAACAGAAATGTCAAAACCCGATGACAGTGACAGATAATTGTGTGACTTTGACTTTACATCGAATGCAATGCATGCATTTAACCAAAGAACGCAAGAAAATTTGAATTTCGCGGGCTACCGGGAGCCTAAACAATTTTTTTTTACATCAAGTCAAGGCCAGTGAGGAGTGCCTAATGAGGATAACGATGGCCGCTGGGCAGGGAATGTGGTTATAAGTAAGGTGGTTAAGTAGTTACATAATTTTCAAATAAGGTTTCCTTTGATCGTTTATTGTTTGTTGCACTCAAATATTTTGGTCAGAATTCGGTTAGGACAGACCGTATCCATTTATCCTTTAATTATAATTTATAACATACCTTCCAAGTACCCAAACCCAGCACAGGAATTGTTTTTCCATTGTTGAAAACAGTTACCGGAACGCGCGTCATCTTTTTTTTAACACACAACTGCTTCGCGTGGCTGAACAGCGATATGTGAAGAGCCGCACTTAATGTTATCGATTGATAAAACATTATGACATAAGTACTGTACTGATTAATTACGTAAGCTGTGTAGTACCTATCTATTTGTACAACTATGTTTTTCAAGATAAGTTTCAAGTGAGTCTACCAAAGCTCTAATAATGTAAAAAATATGAAAGTTTGGATGTTTGTGTTTTAATTACATAGAAACTGATTTGAATGAGATTTGGAATAAGTCTGGCATGTACCTATGTGGGTAGGCTATTTAAATGTAGGTACCTATACTGCAAGTAGGTATAGGTACCTTAGATTTAGTAAGTACCCCTTGTACTCTGCTATTACAAGCGAAGCCGCAGGCAGATGGTAGTCGATAATGTTTATACCTACCTATTTACTTCTTCAAGGTTTTCCAAGAAATTAGTAGGTACCTACAGCTACATTAGAAAAAACTGCGAAGAGCTTGTGTTTATTGGGTTCTAATAAAAATGACTGTTAATAGCTGTGGTTATAGTTGAACGCACACCTATACGCACCGGACGCACGCCGAACGGATTTCTTTGTTTAATGGCCGCTGTACACACTCGTCGAGAGCCTCTCGCCGAGAGCCTCGGCCGAAAACGCTCTCGTCGAGAGCATGCCTGTACACACTCGTTCTAACATTTGAACTGAAGACTTACGAGACAATGGACGTAGAAATTGCTGCTGCTATTTGTCTTTGTGCCGTGAGCTATTATAACTTTTTTAACTTTTACTATAAAAAAAAAATTCGTAAACCATGGAGAAAAAGAAGATGGTGGATGATAACTATGCACCGCAATAGAAACAGGTAAATACATAATAAAACTAATCAGAAAGCAACTAAATGAACGAGTGTGTACATGCTCGCTCTCGTTTACCTCGCGAGAGCCAACGAGACCCTTTGACTCGGGCGCAAAAAACCGACAAGCCACCGAGAGCGACCGAGACGAGGACGAGAGATCGAGACGAGACGAGAGCGCGCAGTACACACTCGCGCTCGGCCTGTCTCGGGGTGCCTCGACGAGTGTGTACAGCGGCCATGAAATTTGAGCAGCGATTCCCGGATGAGGCAAGCGAATTTTGAAAAAAAAAATTTTGGAAAATCTTTGAATGCAGTTTTGTTTCTTTTAAAAATAACGGAGTGAAATAATCTATCCAGGGCCCATAGTACTTACTGTTGATGCGCACTTGCACAGTGTAGCTTTACCTAAATTTTCTACTGCGCAGCGAAATGGCTAACTCTACAAATGCCTAGATCCATCATGCCTCGTACTTATAAAAAAATTCTAGAATTATAATAGTGTGTACATATGTATAATATATATTTTATTATAATATATATTTTATTATTCCTTTTTTTTGTTCTAAAACCGGAACAAGGAAATGAACCGGAAAAGCATACGAAGCTTCAACTTACACTCCGCAGTTTACTTTTACTATTCACCAATAGATGGCGCTACAAAATAGTTAACCGGAAGTGCGTTTGAAGCTCTGCAAAAAACGGACTTTTGCATTAAAAGTAAAAAAAAAACGAAATTTACCCTTGCCATAGAATAGATAATAATTGGTTTTGTAAAGTTGGAAATTTAAACTAAAATTGGAACTTTATTTTATAAAAAATCATTTTTTATTTTGTTGGTAAGTTTATAGGTACCTACCTATATAATACCCTACCTACCTACATCAAGCCTACATCTTCCTTATCTCGCTATTTGTTGCGCCGTGTTTTTAAAGTCTGGACAACGTCGGCACGTCAATCAACTTGTCTCATAAATGTCTGCGGAGCGCGCGGCGTTAGTAAACATAGATTTTAAGAAGGTTATCTCTACGATAACAGGTCATGCATTAGCCGATGAAGAATTAAAAATCTTCTACGCTACAGTTGAAAATCCTTGATAAATCGATCTACGTTTGCATATTTTTGGAAGGCTTATTTTCAGTAGGTCCAGTACCTACGCACAATGGATCTAATCTAGGCAATCGTGAAGTTAGCCGTTTCGTTGTAGGGTTAAGCTCGCCTTTGCCGTTACCTAGGTACCTGTCTAGATCTTCGAGCTTATAGCTCGAAGGTCTAGCTAGACTAGATCTAAGCATTTTATAACTGTCTCATTTATGCAACAAAAAATAAAAAATTCTACTGCGCAGCGAAACGGCTAACTTCACGAATGCCTAGATTGTGGCCTAGATCCATTGTGCGTAACCTACTAAGGTAAGTTCTTTAATAACTACCTAACTGACACACGACTGACTTCGTAGGTCCGCCTCAGAATTCAAGATTATAAATTTTCTTCGTAAGTATTTTTTTTTTCTCGATGTTTTTCTTATATGAAAGTAAGATCATTGATGTTTTTATTCTGCTGCTATTCGGGGCGTAGACAAATCCAACAAATCAAAGCTCATAAAAACCGTTTCAGTCCAGCAGAGCAATTCTACTAGATGACAACGTCAATCATTCCGCTGCGTTTTGGTTCGATCTCTTAAATGTCAGCCATTTGGTGAATCAATCAATCAAAATCAATCAAAATCATTTATTCATTAAAAACAAGTTGTACATTGCATGGGTTGGGATCTCTTCATTTAAATGTGAATAGTAGAATGGCTTCTCAATGTTCTGCCAAAGTCCAAACCTTAGCTAAAACGTCACCAAAACTGAGTCGTTTGTCATTAGTAGAATAGGAATCAGTCGAAAATCTAAGGTTTAGTTAAGGTTTTGCTTGTGGTTCATAAAAAGTTTTGTAGAAGAATTGCCACCCTGTTGTCCACGGTTCCTTTAGCTTCGAAACATTGAAAAAGTAAAATAAACAAATTATCGACAGTAGCGAAATGGACGCTTGCCAAATAAAGCTACGCTTCATAAATAGCGGTGCCCGTAACAGTAACATCGGTATTAGGCAATAGGGGAGGTAGGGGAGCATTGGGCTGTCGGTAGGTCCGGGAACTAAACCATATACATAGGTACCTACTTACCTACCTAATAAAAAGTTTTTAGAAAAAAAAACTTTAGGTAGAAATAATAAAAAAATTTATCATTCAATTCGGATTAGAAGGGGTTCTAACTCGAATTGAATACTTAATATATATATAGGTAAGTATATATTTATATGGGCCGTAGTTATAAGTATTTAACATCTTTCACTTGTACTATTGTTGCCTGAAATAAACGTTTTATTATTATTATTAATAGATTTTTTTATTATTTCTATCATGGTTTTGTTTGGTCACTATCAACACCGCTCAACCTTTAATTCATGATTGTGTTAAGTTGACACAGTCACAGGTGGTTTTGCGCGTTCAAAAGTGAATATTTTGTTGTGATTGCGAAGTAAATAACGGGTATTTATAAGACCTAAAATACTAGTAGTTCGCCCCGAACTGAGATCTCGCGCACCGTAGATGGCTTACATTTGGACTTTCTTCTGACTACCCCTATAATTTCAAGTGATACTACTGCCAAGTATGCCTATTGCGCTAGCTCTTCATGGTAAAAAATACTAGCATGCATCCAATACATAATGTCGTGTCTAATTTTTCATTTATTTCATATTTATGAATTGTCGTCGTATTTCCAAAAGTATACGTCCTAGAATAAAAATAATAACTATTTTGGAATGTACAAATAAAGACCTTTCATATGACACCCCACTCAATATATTTGATTACTTAACTTTTTTTACCCCAATTATTTTCATTCTTTATCAAAAAAATTTTTTATCATGAAAATTAATCAAGTAGCATCTAAAATCATTGCAAACCAAACCGCAACGATGCCACTCTCTTTTTAAGACCGACCAGTCAATGTCAGCTACGAAGACATCGAAACTCTATGAAACGGGAGCTCTTGCAGCTCTGGTTTCGTAGTTTTTGTTCTTTGGTCGTATTTCAAAAACTATACATCCTAGATTAAAAATAAAAACCATTTTGGAATGTACAAAATAAGCCCTTTCGTATGACACCCCACTCAATATATTTGTGTAACTTTCATAATTTTTTACCCCCTTGGGAACCCAATATCTTCACAACCCCTTCATCGATTAAGCTCATATGCTCCACCGTAAATTTCCTTACCACAACCTATTGACCTATCAAGTTTCATGCAGATTGGATGAACGGTTCGACAGTTATGCGCGAACAACAATTCGTGAAACATACAAAACATACAAAGCAAAATCGCCCAACTTACCACTAAGATCTTCGCTCGCTTCGCTCGCTCGATCGATTACCACTAAGATCTTCGCTCGCTTCGCTCGCTCGATCGATAAACTAATGATCAGATGATATATTTCATTAACCTAACCTTCAAATAATATAACATCAATTAATGTAATTTAATATGACCTAACAAATATTTAATATAAGTAGGGTAAACGACCCTAATTTTGGCCCCCCACCATTTATTATCACCCCTTTGATTTATCCTATTTATTAAGAAACAACCGAATCTCACAGTGCTTCAGCTTATCGAAATCGATGAAAACAATCATTAGCTACAATATTGACAAACCAAATAACGAAAAAAAAACATAGGGGCGTCGGTACAACAACATTAATAAAATGTCTCGATTTGAGCAGTGAGAATCTATGTTTTTGCTAAGGTAAGAGCTTTCTTAATTTTATCGAATCTAAGTTTATCAGGGGGTTTTACATTGCTATAGTTTTTAAATCATTTCAACACATATTATTCGAGCTTCCTGAGCACTAATTTTTAAGAATTGCATTGTTTTTGTTATTTTATTGCGGTGCCAACATTTGGTACAGCAAAATTAGTTGATTTCCATTTTATTGGCAGTGATGTCAATAATTGGTATTTCTGAAATTTCTATGAGTAGACCAATTATCGACACTAGGCCAATGTTTGAGCATAAGTCTGCTAATAATTGGTCTAACTAATGAATCAAACAAGAAAAAGAGGAATTTCAACAATATCAGCCAAACAACAGAAATTAAGAAGGAAACAACAAAAGAGTACCTAAACGAGTGTAACGAAACTTGTGTTACCTAAAAAGTTAGATACTGTGAAAATAACCTTAACTCACAAAAAGAAGACTGTAATCCGAATGAAAAACAAGACGAAAAGAAGAAAATGATAGTGACTATGTTAATGTTATAACATTATTAATGAAACCAAGCAAAACAAAATACTGCATCTCAGCTGCACTATAGTTAAAATAGAGAATTTTTAGACTGACTTTGATGACAACAATGAAGAAAAATAATAAATAAGTCTTTACGAATGTATTCTAAGCTCTCTTTAAGCGATTTCTTTCAATTTACTTAACAGTTAAAAGGGCCAATAAATTGGTCCAACTTATGCCAGTAATTAGTCAAAGTATGCCCATAATTGGTAAAATCATGTTTTTAAATAAACCGCAAAAAAATAAATACAAAACTATGTTTAAGTACGTTTCCCATGAATTAAAAACATCAATTAACTTTCATTCTATCATTTTGACAACTTTTTTTGTTCGCCACACATAACAAAGACAGTTATCATGATTTAAGTACATCAAGATCCTTAAAGGGCCAATAATTGGGGGTTTTACCCTACTTAATTTCAATAATTTATCGATCGAGCGAGCGAAGCGAGCGAAGATCTTAGTGGTAAGTTGGGCGATTTTGCTTTGTATGTTTGTATGTTTGTATGTTTGTATGTTTGTATGTTTGTATGTTTGTATGTTTGTATGTTTCACGAATTGTTGTTCGAGCATAACTGTCGAACCGTTCATCCAATCTGCATGAAACTTGGTAGGTCAATAGGTTGTGGTAAGGAAATTTACGGGGGAGCATATGAGCTTAATCGATGAAGGGGTTGTGAAGATATTGGGTTCCCAAGGGGGTAAAAAATTATGAAAGTTACACAAATAAATTGAGTGGGGTGTGTTACGCACGGCTCACGTATGGATATAGCTGATCCAAGCTCGACCGGTATATTCATACAGTGGCCCGCACGAGGTGCGTCGTCAGCGGAACGTGGCCCGTTGACGTCAATTGCACGAAACAAGGAATTTTACCTAGTAATAAAATGTATTCTCTGTTCAACCATCGAACGAGGTTCACTTAAGTTAATTAATTATAAAACTGTAATTTTACAATAAATCTAGTTTGAAAATAAGTTTAATTTTTTAAAAGCTACCCCGGGCAGCGGCCTACGTATTTGGCGCAGCCTCACGGATACTTGATCTATCTTAAATTCACGAGATTTATCTCTCACAAGTAAAAAGAACCTACTAGTGCTACTGTTCCGGGTGAATCTAAAAATCGATTCCTGCTGAGTTCCTGAAATGCAGTAAGTCCTTGAATCTTTCAAGTCCTTTCTTATTCCTACTTTAATCCTTATATTTGTGCATTTGTGTATTTTTACTGTGTCTCTTTTTTAGTGAATTTAGTTTAGGCTTCCAAGATTTTTCATCCGAGAGAATCACGGAATACTAGGTTAGGTAGTGATAGATTATTTAGCAGTAGGCTTAGTGCTATCGACGAGCATAGAAATTTAGAAGATTCAGACATGGCTCAACCTAACTCCATGGACATCATCTACAAGTCCCTCAGACTTGTGCCCGATTTTGACGGGAATCCGCACATTCTCACTCGATTTATTAATCTTTGTGATCAACTTGTGTTAGCTCACGTCACGAACGAACCGGGAAGGGAATTAGAAAACTTAGCTCTTTTAAACGGTATTTTAAATAAAGTATCGGGATCTGCAGCTAGGTTGATTAACTCAAATGGGATACCCAATACTTGGCAAGGTATTAGGAGCGCTTTGATTAACAACTTCGCAGACCATCGTGACGAGACCGCTCTTTACAGTGATCTATCTTTAGAGACCCAAGGGTCTAGTACCCCGCAAGAGTTTTACGAACGGTGCCAAAATTTATTCAGCACCATAATGACGTATGTTTCGCTTCACGAAACTTTAGGCACAACCGTAGAAGCTAAGCGTGCCCTTTATCAAAAGTTGACCCTTCAGGCCTATCTACGAGGTCTCAAGGACCCATTAGGTTCCAGGATACGCTGTATGCGACCTGAATCGATGGAAAAGGCCCTCGAATTTGTTCAAGAGGAGCTTAACACACTTTATATGCAAGAGCGTAGTGGCGTTTCATCTCACAGAAAGGATTGGCATCAACCCTTTTCTAACGCAGCCAAGTTCAATCTCCCGCTCAATAACTTTACCCCCAAAATGACTAACGGACATTACGGACAAATGAGACAGCCCATCTTTAGCTTGCCTGGTCACTCAAGGCCGAACCCCATGCAGGCTCAGCCTAATCAAGGTTGGAGACCTACCCCTATGTCTCAGCAACCACCCCGTGGTCCTACGCGAACACAACAGATGTTCCGCGCCCCTCCACAGAATTATAACGCACAAAGTAATACTTTTAGGATGCCGTTTAGACCTCAACCACAGCAATCGTTTAACTTTGGCAATGCCCCGCGTCCTAGCCCTATGAGTGGTGTAAGTAACTTTGTAGAAAGACGTTTACCTATGACTGGACATGACTGGCGTAAGCACGGTAACCCGCCTCCGTCTAACTATTTCAAGACCCGCGAAGTAAATTTCAACGAGTTTGACGGTTATGACAATGACTATTACTATGACGACTATGATAACGAATATTATAACGACTATTATTCGTACGACCAATACCCTGACTACTACCCTTGTGATCAGTACTCTTACCAAGAGCCACCAGTAGTAGAGGAAGTTCCAACCACCGATGAAAATTTTCAGAAGGATTCGAAATCAGAAAAGCCAAAATAGAAGTCAATTTTCATATTCAAAGGCAACTAGGATACATTCAAATAGCTAATCCACCTCTGAAATTTTTGATCGATACAGGAGCTAATCAGTCTTTTATTAGCCCCGATGCCGTAGACAAATACTTCCGTCACATCCCTTTGAACTACGATCCTTTCGAAGTGACCAATGTGCACGCGACTAGTAAGAACGACTATTCGATCACTTTACCTAGTTTCCAAGAATTTAATGACCCGAATGACATGACTCTATACGTCTACAAGTTTCATAACTTTTTCGACGGACTTTTAGGCTTTGATTTACTTGACGTATGGGATTCTAACATCGATCTGAAAAATAAATTACTGAAGACCCGTAATACTCAGATCCCCATTCAGATGTATGACTCTAGGAATGTTAACTTATATGAAGAAATCATTCCAGCTAACTCGACAAAGATAGTTAGATTGCCGGTTAATACACGGGACGGTGAAGTCTTTGTAGAAAATCAGACAATTTGTAACTGCCTTATTTCAGACTGCATAACGACGGTTCATAATAATAGAGGCTGGGTAGAGATTACTAACCCAACATCTAATGACGTAATCTTTTCTATGGATCGTCCTGTTGAAGCTGAAATATTTAATCTTGAATGTGACAGTACTGAAATTTTATCAGACCGCGCGAAAGATGTTTTATCTCGTCTTAGGACAGATCATCTTAATCCTGAAGAACTCGCTAATTTACAGCGCTTGTGTGCTAATTACGCGGACGTGTTTTATCTTGAGGGTGAACCACTTACATTCACCAACAAGATCAAACATAAAATTAGAACAACTGATGAAATTCCAGTACATACTAAGAGTTATCGCTATCCTTACATTCACAGACAAGAGGTCAGAGATCAAATTAATAAAATGCTTGATCAGAATATTATAAGACCTTCAGAATCCGCCTGGAGCTCTCCGATTTGGATTGTACCCAAAAAGGCAGATGCTTCCGGTAAAGTCAAATGGCGTCTTGTCGTGGATTTCAGGAAAGTAAATGAGAAAACGATTGATGATAAATACCCAATTCCGAACATAACTGACGTACTAGACAAACTCGGTAAATGCCAATACTTTACAACTCTTGATTTGGCCAGTGGATTTTACCAAGTCGAGATGGACCCGTCAGATATTCATAAAACAGGTTTTAACGTAGAGAACGGACACTATGAGTTTCTCAGAATGCCCATGGGATTGAAAAATTCTCCATCAACCTTCCAACGAGTGATGGATAATGTCCTGAGAGGCCTGCAAAATGAAATCTGCCTGGTTTATCTAGATGACATCATTGTTTTCAGTACTTCCCTTCAGGAACACATTGTTAATTTGGACAAAGTCTTTAGTAGATTGAGGGAATCCAACTTCAAGATTCAAATGGATAAGTCTGAATTTTTGAAGCTGGAAACTGAATTTCTAGGACATGTCATTTGCCAAGACGGTGTTAAACCGAACCCTAACAAAATTAAAGCCATAGAAAATTATCCCCTTCCAAAAACTACTACAGAAATCAAACGTTTTCTCGGATTGCTCGGATACTATAGGAAATTCATTCCTGACTTCGCTCGTATCACCAAACCACTGACTCAATGCTTAAAGAAAGGTTCCAAAATTAAATTAGACCAAAACTACACCAACTGTTTTAACCATTGCAAAACCCTTTTGACCAACGACCCGATCTTACAGTACCCAGACTTTACGCGAGAGTTTATTCTAACTACAGATGCATCTAACGTAGCTATTGGTGCCGTCCTATCTCAAGGTACTAAAACATCTAATAAACCAATCGCATACGCATCACGTACTCTCAATAGTAGCGAATTAAATTATAGCACCATTGAGAAAGAACTTTTGGCAATTGTTTGGGCAACTAAGTATTTTAGACCGTATTTGTATGGCCGAAAATTCTTAATACTTACCGATCATAGACCTTTGCAATGGGTAGTCAATTTAAAAGATCCTAGCTCACGACTTACAAGATGGCGTTTAAAATTGAGTGAGTACGACTACAGAGTCGAATACTTACAAGGCAAGTTTAACACTAACGCTGATGCACTATCGCGAATCGAAGTTAATAACGAAGAGCTTTTATCGATCGCAGTTAATCCATCTGAAACTGATCCCGCGTTAGATGAATCTAGAACTATTACGGCTACAGAAACTGCAGCTGGTTCTAGAACAGCCACCGTTCATACTGACAATGAAAACCCCATCTTAGAAGTACCAATTACAGATGACCCTTTGAACCGATTTACAAAACAGTTAATATTCAACGTTGTAGGTGACATTAAGGGACGACCGACAGTAACTAAACCTTTTGAGACCCACACTCGAACGACTGTCCAACTATCTGAATCTAATTTAGAGGAAGATGTTATTAACGCAATTAAAGAATACGTTAACCCTAAAATCAAGACTGGACTTCTGATTAAACCCTATTTTGCTATGTACGAAATTATACCCATTATACAGAGAACATTTAAAAATTCGGCAATGAATCTGACACTGACTAAACGTGAATTGGAGAACGTTAGGGAATATTTGAAACAGCAAGAAATCATCAGTAAATATCATGATGGTAAGACCAATCATCGTGGCATTAACGAATGTTACTTAGCGTTATCTAACAAGTACTATTGGCCTAGAATGAGAGAGCAGATTACTAAATTCATCAATGAGTGTACCATATGTGGTCAAGCCAAATATGATCGCACTCCAATCAAACAACAGTTTAAAGTAGTACCACCAGCTAGCAAGCCTTTTGAACTAGTCCATCTAGATCTCTTGACTATTCAGTGTGAGAAATTCTTAACCATCGTTGACGCATTTTCTAAGTACGCTCAAGCGTATCATCTTAGAGATGGCACTGCTGTTAGTGTAGTACAAGCTTTATTGAATTTCTGTACTCATCATGGTGTACCTTTCACTTTAGTAACTGATAACGGTACCGAATTCACAAATCAGTTAGTTGCAGAATTTGTAAAGATGCATAAAATCCAGCATCATAGAGTTGCACCTCACTCACCTAATGAGAATGGTATAGTTGAGAGATTCCACTCAACAATACTTGAACATCTCCGTATTCTTAAATTAGGTCAGAAAACCGAATCTGTAATCAATTTAATGCCATATGCCCTTCTGGCTTATAACAGCAGCATTCATAGTTTTACTCGATGCAAGCCAATAGAAGTTATTACTGGGCACTATGACCCACGCGATCCTTTTGATGTAGATCTCTCTGCTCATTTAATTCAACAGTACATGACTAATCATAAAGACAAGATGACTAAAGCTTATAACACGATTCATGACATGTGTACCGAGACTCGTAAAGACCTGACTGACAACCGAAATAAGGAACGGGAACCAGAAGCTGAATACTCTCCCGAGCAACAGATTTTCGTGAAAAATCCGTTCGCCTCCCGACAGAAATTAGCCCCTCGTTACACTCATGACGTCGTAATGGCAGACCTCCCTATTCATATTTATACTAAGAAAAAACGAGGTCCGATTGCCAAATCTAGGCTTAAGCGTCTCCCTAAAAGTGCTCAATTGTTACAGGACCCTTCTAATAATTCATCTACTCCTGACCCCAGTCCTAATGCAGGAGATAAAACTTGAAAGTCTTGATGACGGCCCTGGTATTTTACCCTTTAAATTAGGCTCAGCTAAACTTGTTTCTCACTATCATACTTTTCTACAAAATGTCAATCTCCAAGATTTGCGAAGTAAAGTCAATTCTATAGATAATCAAATTGATAATTTTAGCCCTCAGCTAAATAATAAAACTTATTCATTATTTGAACCT
This sequence comes from Camptogramma bilineatum, assembly GCA_958496255.1. NCBI lineage: Eukaryota > Metazoa > Arthropoda > Insecta > Lepidoptera > Geometridae > Camptogramma > Camptogramma bilineatum. The sequence goes on from OY292478.1 coordinate 1,747,504, forward strand.
CACTTAGACTATTTAAAAAGTAAACTTGCAAGTGTTTTAGATCAATTAGAGACATTCGAGGTAAATCGTGTAAAAAGAGGACTCGTAGATGGTCTCGGATCTGTAGTTAAAAGCATTACAGGTAATCTCGACTACACAGACGCTTTGCATTATAATCAGGCTATTAAATCTTTACAGAATGATGAAAATAAATTAGTTACCGAATTTAACAATCATGTCAGTTTAACTAAAAATTGGACTTTGCAATATTCAAAGATTTTAGACGATATTGTAGATAACCAGAATAAGATCGAAATTTTAGTAAACAAGATTAAGCAAGTAGCAGACGTTTCTAGGGACTACGATCTAGTGAAATACGCGCATTTAGATCAAGCCCTTAGGATTTTAACAGACAACGTAGATTCTATCTCTCAAGAACTACTTAAATTGCAGAATATCCTTGCATTTATTAGAGCTTCCGCGACGCATCATTCGGTCTTAAATTTGTATACCATTCGCGATATTATTCGTAAATTGGAAATACTATATGGCAGTGAAAAAGTAGTAGATTTAGATATTAGAGAATATTTCGATATAATTAAGTTAGGTTCATACTATGTAGGTAATGAAATAGTTATAGTATATAAATTTCCAATCGTGCTTCCATCTACGTATGATATGTATAAATTATCAATCCTTCCCAACAAAAATCACGAGATCCTCATTCCTCCTCTCCCATACCTAGCTATCCATGAGAAAGATTTCAAGTACATTGCGGCTGAATGCCCGAAGACCAGTAAATGGTACATCTGCGAGGAGAAGAAAAATTTGCAAACTCAATCATCAGATGACTGCATCCAACATCTCATCTCTACGCAACAACGGAACAAGATGTGCAGCCCTACCACCATCTCACTAGCAAAACCAGCCTATGAAGAACTCGACGAGAAACATTACAGCATCAGTTTCCCCGTCTCTACTAAGGTTCATCTCTCCTGTGGTCAAGATCTCTACAAAACGCTTCAAGGCAGCTATCTCGCCATCATCCCTAAGAAATGTTACTTAGAAACACCGGAATTCACCATTTCTAATACCAACGATCGTCTAAAAGGACAAGCTATGAAGATCATGGATCTACCTAAGAGCGACTTCGTTACTTCATCTCCAGCACTAATTCCAGCACTCAAACTGAACTCTATCAACTTGGACCATCTTCACTCTACCAATAAGAAAATCTCGCTACAATCACCGTTGAATCTCGACGAGGACATCGACTACAGTTTATATCATACTACAATCCCCTTGTACTTCATCGTAATATCAAGTGCATGTGCACTGATTAGCGCATGGCTATACAGAAAGTATAGATTCAATCGGAACGAGAATTTAAAAGTTTTAGAGAGCCAAGCTGAACTACAAGTATACGCTATTCCAGCAAAAAGGAGAGTCGATCCTGATCAACCCCCAGCTCAATTTAAGCAAAGCTTCAATACTCGCTGATCTTCGGGGGGAGGTGTTACGCACGGCTCACGTATGGATATAGCTGATCCAAGCTCGACCGGTATATTCATACAGTGGCCCGCACGAGGTGCGTCGTCAGCGGAACGTGGCCCGTTGACGTCAATTGCACGAAACAAGGAATTTTACCTAGTAATAAAATGTATTCTCTGTTCAACCATCGAACGAGGTTCACTTAAGTTAATTAATTATAAAACTGTAATTTTACAATAAATCTAGTTTGAAAATAAGTTTAATTTTTTAAAAGCTACCCCGGGCAGCGGCCTACGTATTTGGTGTCATACGAAAGGGCTTATTTTGTACATTCCAAAATGGTTTTTATTTTTAATCTAGGATGTATAGTTTTTGAAATACGACCAAAGACCAAAAACTACGAAACCAGAGCTGCAAGAGCTCCCGTTGCATAGAGTTTCGATGACTTCGTAGCTCATTGACTGGTCGGTCTTAAAAAGAGAGTGGCATCGTTGCGGTTTGGTTTGTAATGATTTTAGATGCTACTTGATTTATTTTCATGATAAAAAAAATTTTGATAAAGAATGAAAATAATTGGGGTAAAAAAAGTTAAGTAAACAAATATATTGAGTGGGCTGTCAAATGAAAGGTCTTTATTTGTACATTCCAAAATAGTTATTATTTTTATTCTAGGACGTATACTTTTAGAAATACGACGAGAATTCATAAATATGAAATACCTAAATGAAAAATTAGACGCGACATTATGTATTGCATGCATGCCAGTATTTTTTACCATGAAGAGCTAGCGCAATAGGCATACTCGGCAGTATCAGTAGTAGCACTTGAAATTATAGGGGTAGTCAGAAGAAAGTCCAAATGTAAGCCATCTACGGTGCGCGAGATCTCAGTTCGGGGCGAACTACTAGTCTAATTAAGTAGGTACTAGATGATATTTGGCATATTATTGGTTGACGACAGATGACGGTTCAGCTTATTTTGAAAATGGTATCTAACTGTTGCCGCCAACATCGTAGATTTGAATTTGTGCGTTTGATTTATTCGTGGCCAGTAGGTAGCACTGGAGTTAGTTATAGATTTAGTACTGCTAGAACGTTTTATCGCTGTTTTATTAGCTTTCGCTCATTTCGTTCGTTTAGCTGTACCTAGTACCTAGGTACCTAGCCAAGGCTTCGAGTTGTGAAGGTTTTCAGAAGGATCAATCATTTTCCGACCATTTTCATTCATCACACTATCACACTAATATTTTAAACTAGCTGACGCCCGCGGCTTCGCCCGCGTGGACTACTATTTTGTTTATCCCACGGGAATCGTGCATTTTTTCGGGATTAAAAGTAACCTATGTCCTATTCCCGGTCATTATCTATCTATGTTTCAAATTTCAGCCAAATCGGTTCAGTGGTTGTCGAGTTATAGAGGAACAAACATACATCCGCCTGTAAGTGTACAAATTCATATATTTTTTATTTTAAGGTATTCTAACTACTTTTTCAGATTTTTTTTATTAATCGAGCCCGTAATTCCTATACTAACCTACTCACTTAACACGACTTTACGATACCTACCTACGGTTTCTGACTACGTATGGTTCAGTTATCCCCTACCTACATGGCCCTGAAAAACCTCACCCTGTCTACGCAATAATCTTGGTAAGTATTTTTTTATACCTATTACCGTTCGGTTCAATGAGATCCAATTTTTTATAGTTAGTGAATGACAAAAGTTCGTCAACACCAATATCCTTGACAGAGAAGTGTAAAAGGAAAACAATTTATTTAAAATCGAACTTCTGAATGTCACAAAACAAAAACATATAAGTCGTATTGCTCATTATACGGACTAAAGTGAAGGAAAAAATGTCATTTTTCCTTCAATTTTGACATAAAACGCATCAAAACTAATCAAAATTGAAGGAAAAATGACATTTTTTCCTTCAATTTTAGTCCGTATAATGAGCAATACGACTATAGGTACATTTTTTGACTGTCAATTAGATATAAGTAGGTACTTACATATCGTCAGCGGAAGTATCAATTAACGTAAGGGACATTTTGTCGAAAATGAGTTAAATATGCAGTTCGATCTAAAATTTTGCGCTCTATCGACTGGCATACTCAGAATTTTGATATCTTTAAAAAATGTCCCTTACATCACACATTTTCATCAGTTCTAGTCAGATTTTCTTTTTCTATAGTACAAAGTAAAGACCCTTATGTACGTTAAAATGACCCGTGACATTTATTTTTTCACTTGTTACTTACCTACTGTTTTAAACTTTTGAATAACGTAAGGGACGGCTTTACATAAAAAAAAATACTTAGGTAGCTATCTGATTTCGGCTCTCCTGTAAACCCGGGGTTTGTCCCTTACGTTAATTGATACTTCCGGTGACGATATATAGGTAGGTAGGTAAGGACTTAGGGACCGAGCACATCTCAAACTTTCTCGATATAATGGGCCTTACTTATGAAAGATGTTTAAAGTGAAACACTGTTTAAACAACGTCCTGTCTTTATTTGTGGATAGTGACAAACAGAGACAGGACGTTGTTCAACCAGCGTTCAACTTTAAACACCTTTCATAAGTAAGGGGGAATGTGTTAGTATATATTTAATGTGTCAAAAATCTGGCATACGGTCATTGTTTTCGAATACCCGGGATATTTTTATAATTTTACCGCCAATTTAACGGCTTTTCAAATGTTATTTGCGCGCGCTTCAAACCACAAACGACCGTGAAGACCGTCTGGCGGGAAAAATAAATAAATAATTCGATTATTATTATACCTAGATGAACGTTAGCTAGCTAGCTTTTTAGCTTTAGGTTAGCATTATTTAATTTTAATTGGGAAGCAAACAAACAGTAGGTAGGTAAGTAAGTTTAAAATTTCAGCCAAATCGGCTAGTGGTTGTCAAATTATAGAGGAACAAACTTAAACATCCAAACAAACATCCAAACTTTCGCATCACACTAATATTATAAATGCGAAAGTTTAGATGTTTGTTTGGATATGTTTGTTCCTCTATTCAATTTAATTCATTTATTTCAGACTACATATAAATTAAATACGATTAAGTATAAAAACAGTGTCCATATTAAAAGCAATAAAACACACACAATTGAAAACTGAAACAATAAAAAACACACTACACTAAAAAAACTAATAGGTAGGTACACGTGCACCAAGATAAAATATTTATCTACTAGGTGAAGCTATTGGTCAGGAGAGCTTGATGTGCACTCCTGTCCAATGCTCCATGAAGAGGCATTCTGTATCCAGTCTCTCAGCGATTAGCTGCAGGTAGCTGTTGGAGCTGCCACGCACCCGCGGCGCATCAGGGACGCTGACCTCTTGCGCATTATCACCGCAAACCCGTCTATTCGTGCGTCAGTAAACATTCCTGACGCACTGCAGAAGCATGGCAGCTTCATCAGCACCCTGAATGCGTTGTTGTACTGGATACGCAGGGCATCCCAAGACTTTTTTGTATGATTGATGCATAGGCTGCTCTATAACTCGACAACCTCTGAACCGATTTGGCTGAAATTTGAAACATAGATAGATAATGACCGGGAATAGGACATAAGCTACTTTTTATCCCGAAAAAATGCACGGTTCCCGTGAACAAAATAGTAGTCCACGCGGGCGTCAGCTAGTTTATAAAATTAGTGTGATTCTATGCTTTTACTAAAAGTATGGTTACAGGTTATGGCGCCAGTTTCAGAACATAGGTACTAACACTCCGCATGTCAGATCAGAGGATCCATTGTAATGGACTGTTTATAGTTCGCGTTATAGCTTTCTATTCTCGCAGCGTGTGATGTTTTGCGTCATCAACATCATAGTGTGACATGACATTGTGTTACCCAATATCCTATAGGTTTTTAGGGATGCTCCATTGGCGAATAAAACCGCCAAGGTCCCGCCAAATTTAAAAACTATGAGTAGATGGCGTCTTCTTTTGTCGGGGGCCAAGACCCACTTCGGGTCACTGAGCCAGCAGAGTAAGTAAGTAAGTATCAGTTTATTTAGATGACAGGAAAGCTTTGGACTCAATTTGCTCCAACACCTTTTAGGTATAAAACAGTAGCGCTCTCGCGGCGTTGCCCCCGTAGTGATGGTATATGGTGATGACGGTGATGATGAAAAGCAACCTATAGTGCCGTCCTCAAGAGTTTAGCACATGCAGAAAGATTTTTTCAAATACGACTCCTGCGATATATTTTCAAATACGTTCCTGAGATTAGCGCGTTCAAACAAACAAACAAACTCTTCCGCTTTATAATATTAGTATAGATAAAAACAATAAAATTATAAAAGATTCTGCCTTTGATGATTATTAAAAAAGTTTTGGCATGCTCTCCCTCTCCGTTCCCTCACAATTTTCTCGCAAATTCCACCTGCAATTTGTAACATTATTTTGTTAGACAAGGGATTTATGAAGTGATGCCGGATGTCAACTTTTTATTTTTATAAATAAAACGGAAAAATAATTGTGGGAGTTGAGAACACACGGGTTCTGTACCTACGTTTATTAAAACTAGCAGCGCCCTCGCGGCACTGTCCCCGTAGTGATGGTATTGGTGAAATGGTGATGAGGATAATGATGAAAAATAACCTGCCTCAAGAGTTTAGCTATCAAATGCAGAAATATTTTTTCAAATCCGACAGGTAGTTCTTGAGATTAGCGCGTTCAAAGTTTGATAGCGGAAGAGTTTGTTTGTTTGAGTTTCAAACAAACAAACTCTTCCGCTTTAAATATTGGTATGCTATAGATCTGAAGAACCCTGAAACTAAATCATGTCGGTAAGTCGTTGAGTCATCTTCACAATAAATAAATTTTAATAGTCCAGTGAAACAAATAAAAAACCTACAGAAGTTTTAAAAAAAACTTTTCAACCCGAAATAATTTTGTTGCGAGCACATTTGACGCAAAACATATGTACCTACTGCTCATCGATTTACTAAAAATATATCGCGACTTGCAGTCTGAACGATTCCAGTGCTCTGGAAGCCGCCATTGAGCATTGACAGGAAATTTCCCGCGCTTTGTTATGTCAAATCGAAAGTGACTTCATTTGTTTAAAAAACAACAATAAAACTTTTTTTTTTTTTTTTTTATTAAAAATGGCTTCAGTAAAACATGGTTGTGCAAAATTATCAGTGATGATTTTCATAGTGTTTCTGTGCATAGAGACAGAAGCAAAGTTATCTGAGAATAGGACAAACGAAAATTATCCTGGTGAAGTTAAATCGATACACACTCCAAAAAAAGTAAGTGTTTTTTTTAATTAAATCGGTAGGTAGGTAGATAATTTTTTACATAAATTACTTACCATTGACAGTGTGTACCTATGACAATGTGTAAGTTAAATTAAGCGATGACTAAGCTATCTGAGGTTTTGTAGATTATTAAATAGGAATAAATAATAATCGGAATTTAAAATACAAAATCGTGCAACTTGACCTAACTTTTTAGAAAAAATGAAATTAAATGAAATATGATCTTACGACTGTATCCCCAATTTTTATTTTATTGTATTTTTTTAAACTTTTAGTATGGCACAACGACTCTACTAAGGTGACTTGTAACAGTTGTTGTAACAGTTTAATTATTATTTTTATTATAATTAGCTTTTTTCAAAAACGAAAAGTAAGTTAAAACAAAAACACATGTTTTTTAAATTGAAAAAGCAAATTCAGCTAACTTCACCAAATTTTTGTTGGACCAATCGGAAAGTAGGTACCTACACCTTTTCAGAATAAAAAACTGGTTGTCTGTGAAGTCGGTTTACGGACGATAATTTTACGTGTTAACGTCATAGAAAAATTGCAAAAGTACTTTTATGAATTGCCGAACGCTTAGGCCGCGGCCGATCGTACCTCTCTATCACTTGTTTCGCACCCTCGCTTGCACACTCGGCTCGGAACGTGACACTTTTTCATGTGTGCAGCCGGCGTTCATCGATTAATAAGACGTTAACACGTCAAAAATTTTTTTACAAATCTATGGAGGCGCCTCCGAGTAATCGGTGAAAAATAGAAAATACCTACATAAAAAAACAAAAAAAAAATCCGACGACTTGAGAATCTCCTACTTTTGAAGTTGGTCAATAAAGTCGTGCGCGTCTTCAGCTGTGCTCCAGCCACTGAATTAACCCCCATTTGATAGTTTCACACTGGATAATACTGCTCTCCAGCCAACACCGTCACGAGACGACATTGAAGTTATTTCTACACATTTTAATAATATTCACCACAAAATATCAGCTAGTCATAAATTCATTTGATGGGCTATCTCGGGGTTTTATTTGTGTCGTTTTTTTGGTGCCATCTTGTTTTAGAAAGTTCTGTCATCATTATCATCGCCATCATCATTTCAATGATGTTTGTAGTTAGTAGATACTAGCTTCCGCCCGCGACTTCGATCGCGTGGTACTCGGATAAATAGTAGCCTATGTTCTATTCCCGATCATTTTCTGTCTATATTTTAAATTTCAGGCAAATCGGTTCAGTGGTTGTCGAGTTTTATAGGAACAAACATACATCCATCCAAACATCCAAACTTTGCATACCTACTTAAAAAATATTAGTGTGATTAGTGCTTACCATTTGGCGCGATTGATGCGTAAGGTTTTTGGATTTTTTCGAACTTTTGTAAATGCATGCAAAAAGCGGGGAACATATCCCCGCTTTTTGTAGTTTTCAAATTATGACCTTTTTAAGCCTGCAGACTTCCGAAAATGCATCAGCGGGCTTAAAAAGGTCACTATTGCAGAATCGCAATAAAGGAATTGAACTATTGCCATTTCTTTTCATTGACTGAGAGTGAAAAGAGATGGTAATAGTTCAATTCCTTTAATACGATTCTGCAATAGCGACATTTTTAGGCCCGCTGATTCGATGACTTTCTTTGGAAAGTTGACGTTTTTTCAGCAAAATTGACAATTCCTATAGTAATTCGTATCGGCAATTCATCGTTTTGGTAGTTTTGACAGGTCAATCGGTAGTAGATTAGATTACGGCCATTTTACGATTTTCCATCAAACTGTCAAAAAGATGAATTGCCGATACGAATCACTATCGGAATTGTCAATTTTGTGATTTATAATAAGAGAATCTCGCTATGAATCTAGCTATGATTCTGCTATAATTAACGACCCTTTTAGCCCCGCATGTCACCAAAAGAGTGATGGGTATGAGTGTGACTGGGTAGGTACGCAAGCATCTAAAGCAGTGATTCCCAAAGTGGTCCAGGTGGACCCCCAGGGGTCCACGGGAGACTCGAAAGGGGTCCACGTTGGCGAGAAACAAAAATGGGGGTGCACAAGTTTTTTGGGAATATGGTAGAAATGTAGCAGCAGGGGGTCCACCGAAACCAGTAAAATTTTGAAAGGGGTCCATGAGAACAAAAAGTTTGGGAACCACTGATCTAAAGGAAGGCCGATGAAGTGGTGGGATTGCGTGAAAGAGGATATGAATGGATTCAGAGCTGACGAATGAAACGCACTAGCACTACAGACAAGCCTGCACATTCTACCAATCAATCTATCAAGTCGAACTTGAAAAGGATCTTGAAACTCGAAGTAAGTTTACGATCGAAACGCATTAATGTTTTTAGAGACGTGCTAGATGATAACCGATGCACTCTGGCACGCTGCCAGCCGTATTGATTTCAATGCTTGTATCAGTTACTCGCATATCTTTCAATTTTCACGGACACGCGCAGCGGGACAAAAAGGCCGCTATCATAATCTGAATTGCACTATTTGCCGTCTCTTTTCATAAGCAGGAAAGTGACAAGAACAGTTATATCTGTCTGTAGCCGTACCATGAACTCTTAGAGCAATGTTAAAACGAGCTTGAAACATGACAAGGTATATCATTTCTAAAACAGTAGGACTGCTTTGAGCTACCATACCGTAGCGTACCATATTATTGTGTATGAAAGAAAACGTCAAACGCTAAAAATAACATTTAACGCCCACAAAGTTCAAAGCGGGTGGCCACGACCGCATGCACTTGAGACGAAACGCAAACAAACGGAACGTAAGCGGATATTTTATTAATATATATTTTAGGCTTCACTCGGTACCGAAAAAAACAAAATAGTAATAAACTGAGCATTCTCGAGGTGCATTTCTGTTCATTACTACGAAGATCCTTGTCAGATCCTCATAATTTCGCACCCCTAGATGAAACCTCCGATAACTCAAAATGTGCCCAAATGGAGTTAGTTGCGTTTTCGCATGCCTAAACTGATTACCTATACGGTGATATAACTCACGTAGCTATACCTTCAAGGGTTTTTTTCAAATTTCATAAATAAAGTTACGTTTTTCATAGTCTGTCATAGATTTTTAAATCAGTTTTTGTCATTTCTGAAAAAGTAGGTTTTTGGAGTTACGGGAGTTTTCATCTAGGGGTGCGATTTGTTTATGGGAATTGAACCCTTTCAAACAAAAACAGAATCATCCAGCATTCCAGATAAGAAAAAAAAATTACTCAAATCTCGAGCCGCATGTGGCTCTGAAAAATAGAAAAATAGTAATTGCGGCTCAGTTTTTTTCTTCAGTTTTTCTCAATTTTTAGTTTTGAAAAAAATCTATGACTGTTTTGCGAAGCGTACCTATTCTGCCCACCCGAGCCTATACCACAGTAATAGACATTTTGACAGTTTTCTGCTGAAAGCCCATTTTAAAACCTATCATTCAATTTTTTTAAAACACTATTAAACATATTTTTTTAAATTAATAATTTTCAATAATTTTATTTTTATATTTTTCGAAAATGAAAGAAAGTTGTGGCTAATTGTGTGGTTCTTTTGTTTGCCGACACCACTAGACAAACGCAGCTTTGAACTAGAAAGATCATAAATAATGCCCTCCTAATTCATTACAACATTAAATAAATTTAATAAATCACATCGCTTTTCAAGTATCCCTGTAATGTTCCGCGTGGGCGTTCTATTTACATACGTACATTTATGCCATGTAGGTTACTACATACCTACAACATTATCCAGTGCCATGTAGGTTACATACAGTCGCCAAAATAAGCAAATTAACATTTTAGTTAGTTGTACCTACCTACACTAGGTACTATTATTCTGTGATTTATAATGTAGAGTTTACCTCTGCACCAAAGAGTGTACGTCCGACGCCTGCAACTTCAGGCGACTAAAATGGCACAATTCCTTTCATCATCATCTCCCTGCCCTTATCTCACTAGGTGGGGTTACCTCTTCCAATACTCGTCATCTCTACTCACTACTCCTGTAGGTACCGCCGAGTTTAATTTAGTGGCAAACACATAACTCATCCATTGTTAACGAATTATAATTTGTTTGTATTTCTCTTAGAAATAGAATTTTAACATTCTTAGATCTTTGCGGATGTTTTGCAAAGCTCTTGAAGTATGCACACTTGGGAAATGTGTTTACTTATTTGAAATTCAAAGGAATAGAAAGAAATCGATAAACATAGTACCTACCTACGATAACAAACAATTTTATTTTTAAGAAATTTTACCCTCAGAAGTCAGAGCGGGATGGTGAATTAGTTTTTCTCATATTATATCTAGAGAGGGACAGCGAGATAAAATAAATTCTTTGGCCTCATTTTAAGTAAGTTTAGGCATTATTTGAATGCCCGCACTGAATTCAAGCATTACTTTTATTATGCCACGCACGCCACACGCGACACGCGACGCCCCGCGTCTCCGTAAAGGTGACCGCACACATATCTACGCCGAACGCACCGAACGAATAGAATTTTATAATTCTTGAAAATAAATGAAATCGTGTGAAACCTCGCATCGCACACCTATCCGCAGTCCGCACCGAATCGTCCGATTCCACCGAATCTGGCAGGTACTTCGTGAATTTGGCGCGAATTAGGTGCGCGTCCAATATAAATGAGGCCTTATGCTCGTGCAACAGTCGTAATATCAGGAACTGAGGGTTTTTTACAATAAGTTTACCTAGGTACCTACATCTATCACGTAGCTCACAAAATTTCACGAGAAAGTGTTGAGAAATGCGACCTATATAGAAGACCAGACAGATAGACATCCGGCGGACAAACGAATCCATTTTTGTCCAAGCTGAAGCAGAGACGCTTCGATCGTTCGGTCAAAAAAAATTATGCAAGTTTCTGAAAATCGCAATATTAGCTCGATTTTAACCGTAACAAATTAATGCTTGGGTTCCGGTTAGTTAGTAGGTAGGTATCTTACCTTAACTTACCTACCTACCTATTGGTTTATTTTAAGTACCTAGCTAGTAGGACCTACCTACATATTCTTTCTACGCCATTATCGCCTAGTTTTCGTGGTTGAAATATTAATTCAATGTGCCAAATTATAATGAAAATAAACATTTTGTAAATCTCAGCACATAAACAAGCTACGAAATTTCTCTCATGCTTGCTTCCTCGTAAAAACATCAAAACGTTCATTTTGTAACAAATGCCAAGTTATATGAAACAGGTGGGTTTCATACTGGGTGTAACAAGATTGTTTCTAAAATTGGAACATTTCAGGTCATGTCGCGAATCAAACTCATTGTTTTGCGATCTAAATCCTATTCTATCCTATTATGCTATTAATCCTATACCTACTATTACTAAAGGAGCAATTATTATTTGTACTTACTTATGTATTTATAAGTATTTATATTTGTTTAGGTATTATTTGTTTTTATATTCACGTTCTCGAAAACGGCTCTAAAGATTTCGATGAAATTCCACGGTACGGGGGGAGACGAAGAATCGACCTACCTAGGTCTCATTTCTGGGAAAATTCGTTTTCTCGGCATTTTCACGCAAAAAGAATTACTAGTGCAACGTGGTTCGTAATTTTTGAAGCCCAACGCAATGAACTAGACTGGTCCACCGGTTGTCATTGTAGCGCTTCTTCGCAGAGCTCTACTATATCCATTCAACTTGTAGGTACGGATACTGATACTGCTAGTAAAGAGTTGCTTTATCAGTTCCAGAATGAGGGTCCGGCGCTGATGTTCGCAGACGAGTTCAAGCAGACGCTGGAGAGGTACCTCTTCGGCATCTGTCCTCAAACCTATAAGGTAAACTTACATCTTTACCTTACTTGATTATCTACTAGCAGCACCATCGCTGCGTTGCCCCCGTACCTACCTAGTGATGGTGTATGGAGATGATGATTATAAAAAGCAGCCTAAACCTTCCCCAAGAGTTTAGCCATCAAATGTAGAAATATTTTTTCAAATCGGACTGGTAGTTCCTGAGATTTGCGCGTTCCGTGGTAAAATAACAATTTTTAAAAGTTTCGAATGTCGTAATAGTGTCAGCGAGCAGCTGATTTTTGATGATGGAGCTGTTTAATGGAACTCCTCAGTGCAGTAGAAATCCTTGTTTGGGCTGATTTGAATCGGCTCAACCGCCGCCGCACTTTACCCAATAAAATTGTTTACACAATGGCTCAAGTTGTTCTTACGTATAGGTACCTACTGTAAGATGCGTAGTTTAGTTTTTTTTTGTAAATGAATGAATGAATAGGTAAAGATTCTATTTTAAATACCTTCCTACTTATAGAGTTGTGTTTTATGCAATAGTCTCGCTGGTCGCAGATGCCGCTCGGCGCGAAGAGCAAGAACAACACAGGGCCAGCGTGCGACCTGGACACAGAACAGCAGGACCTGGCTGGCAGGTACTATGATAGATAGATAGATAGATAGATATTTATTTTCTTAAAATTGTAACAGATTTTGGTTAGTAGTGTTTAACTTAATGATGACGCGGAAACGACGAAATGAGAAAGAGCCGACGATATTTTCGTTCTGCGTGAATAGGTGTGCGGCCACCTTTATTAGAGACACTCAAAACAATGTGTGCCCCGTGTGCCGATTATTCCACTGTTTAGAACAATACCTAATGTGATTTTTTGTCTCTTTCGGCGACCTCAAGAGTTTTCTTTTTATGTAGTATTGTAATCTTGTTCAAGTGCGACCCATTAAAACCCAAGTGTGTTTACTTGTTTGTTTATTTGTCCTGCTTTCACGTCAAAACAGAGCGACGGATTGACGTGATTTTTTGTGTGGAGATAGTTGGAAGGCTGAAGAGTAACATTGACTATTTTTCATCCGGGTGCCGCGGGCAGCAGCTAGTAGATTAATAAATAAAATACAACGTTATTATTTATTACAGGCTGGCAACTCTAGCACTGCGCGCGCATTCTGCCGCTCGCTCGGATTGCGCGAGGCTCGGCGCTGCGCTCGCCAACACGCTCGGCGAGCTTGCGCGTACCGCGTCTAACCGACAAGCTCTTGCTAGTGGTGAGTTTCGTAGAGCACCCTGTACCCTATTTATTGGAATTTTATGATGCGTCGATTTGTTCACGAAAAATGTTTGGGTTTTAAATAGATAGACATTCTTCAAAACAGTAAATCAAAGCTTGTCGCAAAATCGCAAAAAGCAAAATCAAATTCTTTTTGCCACAGTACTTAATATTTATTTATTAATTCAATATAACATAACACCATAACAGCACCATATAGCCAAAGCGACGTAAGTAGGTATAATATTTTTTATTCGCTTTTTTTCACACAAGCATTATTCCCAGCAGCAGCGTCCAAAGAAGATGCAAAGAAGCGGAAACTCTCAAAGAGCCAAAAAGCCAAGATCCAGGCGAAACAACGCACTGCGCTTGCTGTCAAAAAGAAGGCGGCCGCCCTTGCCGCCGCTGCAGCCGCCAAAATAGCCTCCTAATTAAAAAAAATATGAAAATAGCGTCATAATTGAAAAAAATATGAAAATAACAATTACTTAAATAAAATTACATGTAAGCCCCCAACATTATCCTTTCATAAATCAATCAATCATTTATTAAAAAAGAAAAAAAGAGCTTTTCATGAAACTTACACAGGTATACTAAACTATATTGTATGTGATTCCTAGGTTATTTATAAATAATATAAGGTAGGTAAGTAATTCAACGAAGTACCTACTGCCAGATCCGATCGAATCGGACGACTCGACGCGGGCACGTACGATTACGATTTCATTTAAATAGGTAATTTTAAAATTCGTTTCGGTTGATTCGTTCGATGCGGATAGGTGTGCGGCCACCTTTAGTGATTTTATTGAAAACGGTTTTTAGCGGCTGATATTTTCAAAATCATCCGCAAACTTGACTAGGTACCTACCAAAAAAAAAATAACCTACACAGTACTAGAATGTATTTATTTATTTATTTATAAGGCTTATTTTAACATTAGTTGTGTATAAAAATCTAAATGTTAAAGATAGGTTAATATTAGTTAAGCTCGCTAAGACTAAAATGTAAATACTTACCCAACTATTGTTATAATTTATATTAATTAAGATAAATACCTACCTACCTAACTAATTTAATTTAGGTAGGATGTTGAAATAAGTAAAATTTGTAAAATAATAAAAAAACCTCACTAATAGATTCTTAGTTTTTTTTAATTAATTCTATAGAGATAGCCACTCATAGATACGAGTTATAGCTAACGTGACCATACGTCCCGCTTTGGGCGGGACTGTCCCGCTTTCAGGCTGTCTTTCCCACTGTCCCAGCGAGAGCAAAAAAGTCCCGCTTTTGCTGACAAACCTTTCTTACCAACTAAATCAAATTCATTGCACTCGAATCCCCCTAGTATAGGTACATACCTCTTATAAATGCGAAAGTAATTATATCTATCTGTCTGTTATGTAGGTACCTTTTTACGCCTAAACCGTCAAACCGATTTTGATGAAAGTTAATGAAACAGGCTAATTTTTGTCGCGAAAATAAAAATGAAGATCGACTGCCCCCCCGCTTTAACACAAGAAATAAATGGACACGTTAGCTGACCAGTCGCCTCTGCACCAGAACCTCATATCATTGCAGACTTGATTCTTTGTAGATAATCTATTGAAGCAACATCTAACTACGGAAAAACGGGGATGACTCTAAAGATGATCAAACGAACTTCTAAGTGAGAGTTCGATCACTATTTTGTGAGTCATTTTGATTATTCGCTGTGCTAAATAAGACAATTTTACTGTAATTTTTTTTTTGTTTTTATTTTGACATGTTTTTAATATTTTAATTTTATTTGATGTGGTATGTATGTGTTGTGAATATTATGGATTTAATCGGCTGATTGTATTGTCTCAAACCTCAAATTGATCTCAAACTGTCAAAATGATCGCGTATGTATGTATGTATGTCGCGTTCGGTCTCGTTCAGATGAGAGTGACAGAGCTACTTGCGTGGTCACTGAACTGTCATATTCTAGTTTGAGACCGATTTTGGTCGCTTTCAAAGATAGACAATCAGGGGGCTGATGTAAATGAATACAAATACCTACTTAATTACAAAAATTATATAATATATGTAATATTTTATTTGCTATAGTGCTAAACCACTTTTTGATAAGATTTTTCATTTTCAAATACAAAAATTATACGGTAGTAGCGTTCAATAACTGCTTAAGGAATTGCTCGTGTTTAGTGATCTGCGTGAAGATGGCGTAGGCCGCCGTGTCGCAGCCGTCTTCGACTTTCGAACTGGTGGTGGAGGCCACGCCGCGTAGGTAGTACCGTGCCCTGCCCCGCTCCGTGGTGGGGAAGGACAGACCCACTCCACTGTCCCCTCGGCACAGCGAACTCCCGGCTGTCAAACAGCAAAAGATCGAATTAATTAATGAAAATTCTTTATTGTACACCTTAGAATGAACGAGATACAACAATGACAAAACGAAGTAACAATGTATAATGGGTGGCTTTATCGCTAAAAAGCGATCTCTACCAGGCAACCTTTGGATGGAGAAGAATCTTAAATAATGGAAGACTTGCATAATTATTATTGTTCATGCCCAAACATGAGACAAAACACACTCCCTCCACTTTCATTCCAGCGTTTTTTTACAAGACGTGAACTATACCTGAGTTACTAGACGCAGTATGAATCATCTAGAATGGGCGTTTTTCCACTTGACGCCACGGCACGGCAACGGCAACGGCAACGGCAACGGCAACGGCAACGGCAACGGCAACGGCAACGGCAACGGCAACGGCGACGGGCCGGTGGTGGGGATGCAAAAATGTATGAAAATCTCATAACGCCGTGCTGGTGCCGGCGCGGCGCCGGTAAGTGGAAAGACGAGCCGTACATTTTCATACATTTTTGCGTTCCAGATTGCCGTGCCGTCGCCGTCAAGTGGAAAAACGCACAATAGATGAAATAGCTTAGACTTGGTTGTGAGTTGTAAGTGACATTATCTTACGTTGTCCTGCCCCGGCGCAGAACTTGTCGCTAGTGATGTACTCTCGCAATTCCGGCGCCGCATTCATGATGCAGGTCCCGATGTCCACGTAGGGCATCTCCGCCGTCTGCAGCGACATAGCCGGACTGCCGTCCGCGGAGTTCAATGTCCAGCCAGCTACCTGAAACCACAGAACTGGGGCCTTACTTATGAACTCTTAGAGCAATGTCAAGGTAAGATTAGGTACTCCGATTCCGTGCTAAGATAAGACTAAGGTGAGGTTAAAGTAAGCCTAACGCAGGAATGTTTTGGTAACGTCTCATCGTGGAGTGTCAAGTCATTGACGCGATGCAGGACTGTTTTCACCTTGTTTTGACATTGCTCTAAGAGTTAGTCGTACGTCGGTAGATAATAATACTACGTATAGAATGGACACTGAGTTTGAGCTGGTGAGGAGCTAACTTTGAGCATGGAACACACGCGCAGACGCATACACGAGACCGAGAATAAATGTATTTTCTTTCTTTCTTTTACCTTTCCCTTGTTCCCAGCCTTCAGCTGGAGTTTCTCAAAGTTCGCGTCGAAGTTGAGACAGACTGGCCTCACGGACAGGTTCAGCTGGAACGGCCGCGCGACCACCAGCAGCGCAATGTCGTCTTGCATGTTCGCTTCGATCCCCACATAGCGTAGGGGCAGATGTATCTCTTTCACCTGAAACGTTTGCCACTTGCTTTACTTATACTCGCGTCTAAAAAGAACGCTGGAAAGGCGCTAACTCATGTTGAGCCAGCCTAGGCCAGCTTATGCGAGAGCGAGCGAGAAGGCGAATCGATTCAAGGCAAGAGCGATAGAGAGGCAATGCAAAGCTGGCCTAGGCTGGCCCAGCGTGTATTCGTAGCAGAAGAAAGTTGAGGACGTGTTTTTTGTCTCATGTTTGCGCATGGGTTACCTATTTGCAAACATGAGATAAAACACACCCCTCCGCTTTCTTTCAGCGTTCTTTTTACATGACGCGAACCATATGGTTCGCGTAGGTTCTACACTTCAGGTAGGTAGGTATATACCTACCTAGCTGAAGTGTTCTTATATAATTTTGGACTAACTTCTTTAGAGAACTACTGTGGATGGTGTATTATTGTTTTCTAATCAAACAAAAAGACAGTGCAATGATGCGCTAAATATTGTTTTGTGTTAAAGAACATAGATAACTAGAAAGTCTGGAAAAAAATAATAGACATAAATGGTGGCGCCACTGTGCAAGCTAAACACTAATTACGTGAAATCATCGTGAAATAGATAAATTCTCTTTTAGAAGGAAATTATTACTTCTGGCTGACGTCTTCGGTACCTGTACCATAGACAAGAAACCTGTAGGTACTTTACCCCAAAGATTTCCATTGTAAAGGGTTTCCATTGTATCTAATGAAATTTTAATTGCCGTTTCTACGAAATATGGTCTTATCCTCTGGGGTAATTCTACAGATGTCCAAAAAGCTTTTATCGCACAAAAAAAATGCATACGAGCAATTGTTGGTATCCAGTGGCGTAACTATAGGGTGGCAAGGCTGGCAGAATGCCACGGGCCCCCGACCCAAGAGGGCCCCGGCCCAAGAGGCCGCGAGCTCGTGACGATAGGGCCTGATTTACTGATAGGGCCCCATCAAAAGATTTTGCCACGGGCCCCAGACGGTATAGTTACGCCACTGTTGGTATCCCTCCGTGGGAATCATGTAAGCCGTTCTTTCAGAAACTAAAATTATTGACGTTGCCCAGTTTGTACATTCTAGAGGCAGCTAGATTTGTTAAGGAACAACCGAATTTGTTCAGAAGAGCACGTGACCTATATCATAGATGTGTAAGAAATCCGGATAGAATTGTTCTTGAAAGAGTACCTAAAACAGCATTATATCAAAAAAATTCTCTTGTAACGTGTGGAATTATATTTAATAAAATTTACCTAGTTTTATTGAAAAAATATAAATATTTATTTATGGAACAAAGAAACACATTCAAAAACATATTAATACACTCCTTAATAAAATACCTAGTGAAATAAAAGATTTACCTATAAGGCAATTTGTAAAAAAGCTAAAATTGTGGCTTCTTGACAGAGTATTTTATAGTGTAGACGATTTTTTAAATAACTGACGATTAAGAATATTTTGTGACATGCTTTTTACGTTTAATTTTATTAATTATTTTTTTTTGACATTACATACTTTAATTAACAAACAAATTTGCATACCAATGTTCTTGGTGAGATATGTGGACTAATATTATTGACCTTAAAACTGTACTTACCATATTTCTAGCGAATAAACTATTTCATTTCATTTCATTTCATTTCATTTCATTTACCCGTTTTTGCCGGACTCTAATTGCAAATTAAAAGCGTCGAAAGGAAATGGCCAAGTTGTACAGAGCAATTTCAAAAAGCTTCGTTACTCACGTCGGCCTTCTGAGCGGTGCTATCGTGTACGTCATCCCAAGGCTTGTACAGCTTGCCGACCGCGGCGGCGTACTGTGAGGCTGGCAGCGGCGCTCTCTCCGCGTGTGACCAGAAGCAGTGCGCCACTACAACACAACCAATACCAATCACGACGGATATCAACGACGAATACCAAGGCGCGGTAGACATCTCTAAGATTTTAAACATTATATTATATTATTAATATTATTTAAAATCCAAAAATTATGGTGAATATCCCTTCTAGAGAGAAGGGATATTCACCATAATTTTTGGATTTATGAGTTTCCGTCGCCTGATTATAGCAATACGACAGCAATCTCAACGCGACCGGTCGAAAAATATCACAAAAAATTGTAATAAGTAAGCCAATCGTGAGCGTAAGCCATAGACGTGCGTCTAATGCTCGCCTGTCGCAAAATTCACTTAGGTCATCATAGTGCATTTTGCGACCGTAATAAGATTTTTAGTGATATTTTTCGACCGGTCGCGTAGTGATTGCTGTCGCATTGCTATTGCAAGTCTTACGTAATCAGGGCGCCGATATTTCGGCACATGTGCCATGATCATGGTAAAGTAAATTTTTTAGCGAGTTTGCGGGTAAGGCCGTTCTTGTCACTCTCAGTCAATAAAAAGAGTCGGCATACAGTTCAATACCTATTATGATTCTGGTATAGCGGTCTTTTAGCCCCGCTAGTACTTACCTGATATGATCTTGTCTGGTGTGACGAGCGAGCCCCCGCAGAGGGCGCGGAATGGCTTTGTGGTTTTACTGTAGATGACGGCGTGCCAGGGCACCAACGCCCTCTGTGGGAGAATCCCCTCGAGGGTCAGCGGCTGCGCTTCCGGTGTTATAGTGCCGCATTCTAAATCATATTTGTAATGTACACCTACAAATTGCAAAGATCAATCTAAAAGGGGCATGATTGTAGCTATTATATTAGGTAGGTATAACTAATGTGACCATTTATTTTTTGTGTCAAAGCGGGAATTTCGTAGGTTATGTATAAAATTACTAATTGTCCAAATAAGGCTTGAACAATAATAATTATGCTAGTTTGTACGTTCGTTAGCTCTACACACCAGAGCAACTGAACGACCTTGACTAAAAGAGCATAATAAAGTAAGTAGGTAAATAAAACAATTAGTTCCCTCCCGCTCTTGCCGTAGTACTTGAGTGCTGAATGTTTGTTTACAAAAGCGGGACATTTTTGCTCTCGCTGGGGACAGCGGGACAGACAGCCTGAAAGCGGGACGTCACGTTAGGTATTAACTCTGCCACCCAAGCGCACCAGCCGCACGCAACAGAATGAAAGGGCCATTCGGGAAGTTTATTTCAAAACTAGCTGCTTCCGGCGGATAAAAAGCCTATGTCCTATTCCCGGACAATACTTAGATAGTCTTACAGTGCCACAAGTATAACTTGGCGCGGCTGAGCGCCACTGTGTTCAAAAAATATAATTAATTGTACAGAAAATACCACGAAATTTGGGAAAATATGTAAGAAAGATTTAATCATTTGCGTATTTGTTTATGATAGTTTATTGATATTTCGCATCATAGTACTCTTTTTCCGTTTTTCCGTTTTAGTTCCTCAAATCGCCACCGCCAACTTATACTTGTGGCACTGTATCTACTTTTAGTTCAAACTCAGCCAAATCGGTTTTCGAGTTAAAGAGGAACAAACATACATCCATCCAAACATCCAAACTTTCGCATTTAAATATTAAGTGTTTCTTTAAAATAAGCACAAAAAAAAGATTCTGACGACTTGAGAACCTCTTCCTTTTTTAAATCGGTTAAAAAACAGATAAATGGACCGGAACAACTTATGAAGCTTCAACTTTCATTCCGCAGTTTAGTTTTGCTATTCACCAATAGATGGCGCTACAAAGCTAACCGGAAGTGCATATGAAGCTGCAACGAAATAGACTGGAATAACTGCTAGCCAAACTTGATCTATTATTTTTCATCATTATCATTAATCTGTAGGTACAAAATATTTTAATGTTTCACACGATCAGCCCAGCCAGGCGTTCTATAAGCTCGAAGAGCCAGGCGGGTGTCCCGCGACGGTACTGCAATCGCACAATGGATTTTCATTTTCATATAGGTATTTACGTAGGTATTTACCGTGATCTATCGTGATAATTACCTTCTGATTCAGCAACCGCAAAAGATACGTTTTGGAATAACACTGAAAACAATTTAAATAAGCCGTTAGATTGCATCGATTCACTACAAGTAAAAACTAAGGATGTCCGGTTCAGGAGGAAACCAGGACAAGCCACTAGTTTCTTAGTTGCAGTTTTCTAACAAACGCAATCGCATAAGGGAGTGTCCACATTGCGTTTTTTGTAGCGCGTTTGTATCGATACAAACGCGTTGCGAACGCGATGCGAACGCGCAGCTCAAAAACGCGCTGCAGAAAACGCAATGTGTACACTCCCGGTTTGCGTTTGTATCGATACAAACGCGGTTCGAACGCGCGTTTGTATCGATACAAACGCGCGTTCGCATCGCGTTTTTATGGATACAAACGTGTTTAAGCAGGGTTTGCTTTTGTACTTTGCTTTTTTGTATGCTCCTTTGTCTGCTAGTTTGTATGCTAGTTTGTATGCTAGTTTGTCTGCTAGTTTGTCTGCTAGTTTGTTTGCTAATTTGCTTATTTGCTCTAAGTTTTTCATTTGTTTCGGGACACTTTCTTCGGGACACTTTTACTTTTGCTTCGGGACAATTGCTAAGGGACACTTTTGCTTGGGGACACTTGCTTCGGGACACTTTTTGCTTCGGGACACTTTTGCTTCGGGACACTTTTTCTTCGGGACACTTTTGCTTCGGGACACTTTTGCTTCGGGACACTTTTGCTTCGGGACACATTTGCTTCGGGACACTTTTGCTTCGGGACACTATTGTTTGGGGACACTTTTGCTTGGGGACACTTTTGCTTCGGGACACTTTTGCTTCGGGACACTTGTTTGGGGACACTTGTTTGGGGACACTTTTGCTTGGGGACACTTTTTCTTCGGGACACTTTTGCTTCGGGACACTTTTGCTTCGGGACACTTTTTGCTTCGGGACACTTTTGCTTCGGGACACTTTTGCTTCGGGACACATTTGCTTCGGGACACTTTTGTTTGGGGACACTTTTGCTTGGGGACACTTTTGCTTCGGGACACTTTTGCTAAGAGACAATTTTACTAAGGCACACTTTTGCTTGGGGACACTTTCGCTTCGGGACACTTTTGCTAAGGGACACTTTTGCTAAGGGACACTTTTGCTAAGGGACACTTTTGCTTCGGGACACTTTTGCTTCGGGACACTTTTGCTTCGGGACACTTTTTCTTCGGGACACTTTTGCTTCGGGACACTTTTGCTTGGGGACACTTTTGCTTCGGGACACTTTTTCTTCGGGACACTTGCTTCGGGACACTTTTGCTTGGGGACACTTTTGCTTCGGGACACTTTTGCTTCGGGACACTTTTTGCTTCGGGACACTTTTTGCTTCGGGACACTTTTTCTTCGGGATACTTTTTCTTCGGGACACTTTTGCTTCGGGACACTTTTGCTTCGGGACACTTTTGCTTCGGGACACTTTTTCTTCGGGACACTTTTGCTTTGGGACACTTTTGCTTGGGGACACTTTTGCTTCGGGACACTTTTGCTTGGGGACACTTTTGCTTCGGGACACTTTTGCTTCGGGACACTTTTGCTTCGAGAAACTTTTTCTTCGGGACACTTTTTCTTCGGGACACTTTTGCTTCGGGACACTTTTGCTTGGGGACACTTTTGCTTCGGGACACTTTTGCTTCGGGACACTTTTGCTTCGGGACACTTTTTCTTCGGGACACTTTTGCTTGGGGACACTTTTGCTTCGGGACACTTTTGCTTCGGGACACTTTTGCTTCGGGATACTTTTTCTTCGGGACACTTTTGCTTCGGGACACTTTTGCTTGGGGACACTTTTGCTTCGGGACACTTTTGCTTCGGGACACTTTTTGCTTCGGGACACTTTTTGCTTCGGGACACTTTCTTCGGGACACTTTTTCTTCGGGACACTTTTGCTTCGGGACACTTTTGCTTCGGGACACTTTTGCTTCGGGACACTTTTTCTTCGGGACACTTTTGCTTTGGGACACTTTTGCTTGGGGACACTTTTGATAAGGGACACTTTTGCTTGGGGACACTTTTGCTTCGGGACACTTTGCTAAGGGACACTTTTGCTTCGAGAAACTTTTGCTTCGGGACACTTTTACGAAGGGACTTTTGATAAGGGACAAACTAGCATACAAACTAGCAGACAAACTAGCAGACAAACATCAGACAAACTAGCAGGCAAACTGGCAATCAAACTAGTAAACTACGAACGCGATGCGAACGCGCGTTTGTATCGATACAAACGCAATGCGAACGCGCGTTTGTATCGATACAAACGCGATGCGAACGCGCGTTTGTATCGATACAAACGCGGATACGCGCTGCGAACGCGCGTTTGTATCGATACAAACGCGCGTTTGTATCGATACAAACGCGCGTTCGCAACGCGTAGCAAAAACGCGCTTCAGAAAACGCAATGTGGACACTCCCTAACAATCAATCATTCATTGCAAGAAATATGGTCTGGTCATAACAAGATCTTAGTAGGTAGGTACCTACTTTATAAGAAAGTGTGATACCTACTTCACCAAAAAACATCGGCATGCAAAATTACATGAAATAAATTGAATTTACTAAAATGTCTTAAAAACACAAAAGTTCGTTAAATTCGGAAAAAAAATAAACTTAAAAACTTAGGGATGCCTGTAGCAATGCGTAGAATCGGGCTGTAAAAATCGATAATATTATTAGTGAAGTCCCTTCCTCTTACCTACCCAAATGAAGATTTTCAGGAGTCGAAACATTATCGGTTGCATGCACTAGGAGGCATTCGAGTACAAATCACATTGAAGGGAGAATAAAGGTGAACGCAGACCTGGGCCGCACCGCACGCGCTGCAGTCCCCGCATTCGAATTCTCTACAGGAACTTTTAAGCAACTTTTATGGAACTTTTATGCACTTACCCGCGCCGCAGTCGCCGCAGTACCTGAAGCAAGATTTCGAATGCGGCGATTGCAGCGCGTGCGGTGCGGCCCGGTCTGCGTTCACCATAATTCGATAAATTCGAGTAGGTACCTACCTACCTACTCAAGCACAAGAATAAATAATAGTAGGTACAAGGTACGAGTCATAATGAGGAGAGAGTATAACAGTGATGGTGATGTGATGATAGATAATGTCTAAGTAGGTAGGTAGGTACCTACCTAATATAATATTACCTATAATAAACTGAATACTTACAAGTTATCCCCACGAGAATGTGAAACAACATGACTGAACAAAACAAAATAACAAACAAGTCTAAGATTTCGTCTGCAGCAGCTTATAAACTAAAGATTTTTCCTCATATTCTGTTTGTTGTACCTACCTATAGATAGATAACTATACCTATTAATAGTAGGTACTTACCTATATTAAAAACAGGTTTATGGTGTAGCTGTTTAGATCAATTCGGCACCAGCACCGCGCTACGCTCACTACAACAACTCCTTGCTACACGGCTGGCTGAGATATTTTGTTTCACACGTAAAGTCGCCAACTCGGATTCGTTCCAGCAAAAATTGTTTTTGGTAAGTTTTTGGTAGCTAATTAGATATATAGATCATTAGGTACCTAATTATAATAATAGGTACCAAGTACCAAACACCATAAGATAAAGATAGCAGAACAGAGTACGAACAAACGGTATGAACATAATTTGAACATCAACTGATAATGGAGTGAGTTTTTGAATGATTACTTATTAAAAACTTAAAAAGTTTTTCATAAGGTAAAAGAAATACGTTAGCGTTTCATCTACTTAGGTACCCACTTAGTACCTATAACTTAGTTTGTCTACATGGCTCTTTTCATGTTTATGGAAACAACATTAGGTAGATATACCTACCTAAGTGCAATGCATAATTATAATTGAATTGAATTTAGTGCGCGAACACACGCGGCGCATTTTGCACCGCGTAACGTCGAATACGAATTTGTATGGTCAATTAAAGTTCTCCCAATGGACTAGGTATTTGTAAAGTTAGCCGTTTCGCTGCGCAGTAGAATTTTTTTATGGAAAAGCTGCACTGCGCATCGATAAGTCTAACTTCACACTACACGAATGCTTAGATCCACTATGAGAAGTGTGTACATTCGGTGTAACATCGTTATCGTTCCGCGCCGCGAGCATGACCATACAAATTCGTCGTTAGGTCTTCGTTAGGTAGGTACTCGGCGCAAAATGCGCCGCATGTGTTCGCACACTTATATCATAAACTTTAAAGGCCTACAAGGCTTGTTTTGCTTCCGTTGTGCACAAATACTTGCAGTTAGATAATATTATTATTATAAGAACTGAGGTAAATGCTAAGAGGAAAAGCATAGGACCTTCCTCAATTCTTGAAGTGTAGGAAGAAGTTAGGTGGGTATAGAAGTTTTTTTTGACGACTTTGACAAGCCTCACTTTGTTCGATTGGCTCCCCACTGGAGCTTGACTATTTAGATAAGCGGATGGATGGATCACCGAAAAGAAAGCTCGGCCCCATACCGTGTTTGTTGCCCTGATTCTTCACGGTGTTGATCACGAGAGAACAGGAGTAGAATCACCTAGCTCTTTTATAAAAACTATTCAAAGTGATCCTATTAGAGGTATTCCTGAATAAATGTTTTTTTTTTATATTTTTGTTTTTTTTTTAAATATTAGTCTAGTAAAGCAGTAAACGCTGAAGCTTTGGGTTTATAAGAATAAAATATATTTGTGAGGATCTCACTGGAATAAAACAAAATGTTTATAAAATCGCAATTTATTTACAAAAGTTATACAAAAATCAATTTATATCTTACACAAACTATATCTATGGAGTATTTGTTTTAGTCTTGCGTTAACTACACTACAGGGAGCACTTCACTAAGGCATTTATTATATTTGTGGACATTTTACACAGAGCCATTTATGCCAAACAATGTTTGTACTCAGGCGTAAGTTCATTGGGGGTATCACGAGTTTACTATTCTATCCGTGGCTATAGTAAAGTTATAGTCTGGCAAAAAATAATAGATATAAATGGGGGCGCCACTGTGCGCCAATTCTCTTTTATAAGGAAATTATTACTTCTGACTGACGTCTTCGGTACCTGTACCATAGACAAGAAACCTGCACTTTACCATAGATTAGTAGAGAAAGGGTTTACATTATACTTAATGAAATTTTAGTTGCCGTTTCTACCCGTTTTTGCCAGACTATATCTCAATTGTATATTCAGTGCAGCGCCTCTAGCGGTAACTTGACTAAACTAAGTTCAGTCCATACTCTATTAGAGTCACAGATAGAATAGTAAACTCACAATACACCCACCGTATCGACGCCGCGCCGTACCTGGATTTGGTATATGATCGAACAGCGCCACCTAGTGGCGAAAACGTAAAACTTAATTTGGGAGTACGAGTTTTTTTACACAATTTGCTCTACTATGATGTATTCAAATGTCTACTACAACGCTTCGAATTGCTGCAACATATTATCGATAGTGGAAATATCAATTAACGTAAGGGACAAACCCCGGGTTTACAGGAGAGCCGAAATAAGATATTTTTTTTGTAAATGTGTCTGTAATTTTTTTATCCTGTGGTCCTTTCTTACTTTCAAGGGCAAAGTTTCTTAGAATTTTATCATCTTTCGAACTGTTGGTTCAAAATTAAAATAAACCTTATGGTTTCGGAGATAGCCTCAGATTCAATGTAAAGCCGTTCCTTAAGTTATTCAATATTAAGTTTAAAACAGCAAGTAACAAGTGAAAAAATAAATGTCATGGGTTATTTTAACGTAAGGGTCTTTACTTTGTACTATAGAAAAAGAAAATCTGTCTAGAACTGATGAAAATGTGTGATGTAAGGGACATTTTTTAAAGATATCAAAATTCTGAGTATGCCAGTCGATAGAGCGCAAAATATTAGATCGAACTGGATATTTAACTCATTTTCGACGAAATATCCCTAACGTTAATTGATACTTCCGGTGACGATATTGTGAATAACAATTTCAAAAAATATTATTTATACGTTTAAATATACGCTTGTAAGGCGTCTACAGTCTTAGCAGTGTTGAGGCACAATACATAATGCTTATTATTCGCTTAAAATATTACTATTTTTGTTCTCAATGGCGATATTTTATCATTTCAAAATATGCAATGCTGATGGCAATGTAAGTCTTTTGAGCTGATTTTTTTTTTTTAACTTGTTTAGTCAATGTTCAACAGAATTACCTACCGCCAGTATTTAGATAATAGATGCAAGTGATTTTTATGTATGGATAATATCTGTTTAAAATTGAGATCCGTTTTTAGGTGGACAAGGAAAGATTGTTAACATTTTTAAGAGAGATTAGGTATAGATGGCTTTTTACGTGAAATTTTGAAGGGACAATTACAAAAGAAAAGCTCCACTTATACCTACTTCATTTCCTACTGTCTTATTGATTTCAAATGATCTTTTCAAAAAGGGGAAGATAGGTGTCGCACTAACATCGCCTGCCAAAACTTGGGCTCGGTGCACCACTACATACACCAAAACACATGCATGCTCCATTTTACTGTTGCCAATAAACATGGATAGAGAGAAATTGAACTGTTGTGCGAGCGAGACAGGAAGGGCTAGAGGCCCGGATTCTGTCGGCTCCGAATGGAGCCGATAACGATAGAGTCCGGCCGCTCTGCGATGCTGTCTCGCTCGTACGACTGCTTTAGCCGCTCTCTCTATCCTTGTCTATTAGCAAATTCAAGGTGCGTTCGAGATTATGTTCCGGGCGGCACTGAGGGCAGGTTTGTCCTCAGGACTCAGTCGAGTAGGAGCAGGCATGTTGAATTTAATTAAGTAATCTTATTCCTAGCTAATGACTGCTCTCTTTGTATTGTTTTATTCGAATTTTTATTTTTTTCTAATGATTTATAACTTTTTTTTTTGTATTAAGTACCTACCTATAATGTTAAACTTGAATTGCAATGACATTTTAAATTAGTTCTTAGGTAGGTACCTGCTAAGTTTATTGTAATTAGTTTAGACGTCTTGGGCGCTTTGGTTTAACTGTAAGCCCAACACGTGTTGTAAATAAATAAATACGAATACGAATTTTGGTGAGTCACCTATCTTCCCCTTTTCGAAAAGATCATTGATTTTAAAGTATATTACCACGATTTGGAAATTTTTTTCAGAACATTCCTTACATTTCTAAGACTATCTTGCTTCAAATGTTTTTTTTTTCTGATAAAGTAATTACATAATTAGTGTCTAACTTAAATATAAAATGCTTAACTAATAGCTGCCTATATACAGTCTTAAAACTACCCGCTTTTTACCCGACTACGTGAAGAATGTGAAAGTTTCATTTATAGTTAGGTACTTATTTAGCAGCAATATCTGGATATATTTTCTTAGGCCGGCCGGCCTTTTACAGTTTTCATGCGTTTTCATCCGAATTTTAAACGTGCGTATACGTACGAACACGCACAAACGATCCCAACACTATGAGGCCTCGCACACCACTGTGGTTGTATCGCGAGTTTACTATTCTATCCGTGACTATAATAAAGTATTGACAATTGTATGGACTGAACTTAGTTTAGTCAAGTTACCGCTAGAGGCGCTGCACTGAATTCAATTGAGATACTTTACTATAGTCACGGATAGAATAGTAAACTCGTGATACCCTCACTGTATCCGATCAGACGTGCGTGTACGTACGTATAGTTCCGATATCCGAAATCAATCTCAATTTTCTTTGATGTTTTTAGGCGTTCATACGTAAAATTCAGGATTAAGAAAAAATTACTACTAGTGTGGTATACCATTTTTATTTCTAATTTTAAACAATTGTTGTATCTGTAATGTATTATAGCCAGGTCATCCCCACGCATAAAGGACCATAAGTCTAAATGCGGAAAGGGGAGTCCCCCATATATACATATAGTCCGACACAAAATAATAGAAATAAATGGGGGCGCCACTGTGCAAGCTAAATACGCGAAATAGATAAATTCTCTTTTAGAAGGAAATTATTACTTTTGACTGACATCTTCGGTACCTGTATCATAGACAAGAAACCTGTACTTTACCATAGATTAGTAGAGAAAGGGTTTCCAAAGTATTGAAATTTTAGTTGCCGTGTCTACCCGTTTTTGCCGGACTATACATAATATATTTTCGACAGATCCAATTCCACTTACATACGTAGCCGGGCGTTCGTAAAAACTGTAGATTGCTAAATGATAAAACTAAGTTGCCATGAAGTTACATAATGTATTCATAATACTGCTATTATTTTGGTCTTTTAAGTTTACGATAAGCTAAGGATGTCCAAACTCACTGAGGTGTCACTGTTGAATGAAAGTTGTCAAATGAACCATTAAATTATCGGGCTGACTGTCTAAAGCCCACATTACACGACACTGCATGCAGCAAGGCAAACTGCTTGTTCATTCAAAAAATTAATACTGTCTCGCTCTTTGGCCTAAGAATTGCGTATTGTGCATCTACTCTTACTCTGTAGCTAACTGCGGCTAACTTCAGTCATTGAGCCTCGTAAGAGTAGGATGCACAATATGAAATTCTTAGGCCAAAGAGCGAGACAGCTGAGCTAAAATGGTCGCTAATGCAGATTCACAATAATCTGATTCACGGGAGATTCGTATTGATATTCAGCTAAAGCAATTCCTCTTTATGTACGTCAAATGTTAGTTGAATTGTACGCAATTCAATTCACAGCAGAATCACATGCTAGGCCTTAAATTGCCACACGAAAAAAAATAACCCGGTTGGTTTTCATTTAATATTGCATCGTATTATTACTATTAATAGTCTGTAAATAAGTATTTGATTTTTAAGTAAGTATTTAGTATGTTTTAATAACAATGATAAACATTAAATAATATTTGATTGACACTTAGTGCAATTCCAATTCATAGGTGGCCATTTTATTTTACGATTCTCCACAAAACTGTCAAACAATAAGATGATATTGCCGGTACGGAATTGTCAACTTTGTGATTTCTAATACGAGCATCTCGACGCAAATCATTTGTGAATCTGCATTAGCGACCATTTTAGCTCAGCAGAGCACTAATTTATGAATGAACAAGCAGTTTGTGCACTGAATTCAGCATGGTGTAAAGTCGGCTTTAACATTTTAATGTAGTATTATAGCTTTTACCTTGTGATTCTGGAACATCTTTTACAAAATTAAACTTAATTCTAGAAAATGCATTAAAATTCCTATAAAAATACTGGTATACTTCATTTGTACATCGTTTATACTATTCTATACAGATAAGCGTGTTTCTATTCTAAAAGATTGGGTTCCGTGCTCAATAAAGGCATTAACATGATTCATAATTTCACTTTCATAATTTTCGACTTGTCATAATAAAACCCGTCACGGATGTAGCTATAATATAATAATATTATAGCAAGACATATTACGATATAGTTTCCATAGTAATCTTCGAGTGACACATAGACAGAGCTATAATATAATTATAATATTCTATTACGTCATCAAAATATGTTATATAGCAAGACATCACAATAATATTATAAATGCGAAAGTTTGGATGTATGTTTATTCTTCTATAACTCGACAACCACTGAACCGATTTGGCTGAAATTTAAAATATAGATAGATAATAGGAAAAGGCTACATTTTATCCGGGTACCACGCGAGCGAAGCCGCGAGCAGCAGCTAGTAATTAATATATACCGACCACAGACCTAATGAAGGCAAAAATATATATTATAGTGTAGCTACCGTGTGTGGCGGCTGGCAAAAAATATATATAGCTCGGAATAATTAATATTATATTATAGCTTCATCTGTGCCGCGCTAACACACGCGAATCAATATTCTCCGGATGAATCGAAATATTGTCGGTATTTCTCCAGTGTGTTATCTATCTAAGTAAGTTCGTATGAGCAAGTGGCCACTGGCCAACTCTGGTGACGATGTTTTTAGGCCGCCTAAGCCTCCGTCATGGCTTAACGACTTAAAAGCCGGGACCGACAATTTAACGAGCCCTCCGAAGAAAGCGCAATACACACCAAAGCGGTCGGGTCGGCAGCTTTGGTGTGCATTGCGCTTTACTATAGTTTAAGGCTGGTTTTACTGCCACGCGTACCGTCAGCGCTGATAGGCGAGTGATCTTTATTACAATGAAATAAGGATACTGATTGTCCAGCACTGACGAGAGCAGCATAGCCATTTCTGCTAAACAATCAGTATCCTTATTTCATTGTAATAAAGATCACTCGCCTATTAGCGCCGACGATACGCGTGACAGTAAAACCAGCCTCAATGGTCGTATAAAAAACCTTTTACAATCAATTAGACTAACATAATTTAATTCAACTCATTGCCTTAATCATACTTTTAAATACACAAGAAGACTTACTGTACCTATTAGATATTCCAAGGCACATTTATTTTTTCATAATTTTGCGACATTACCTATTTAAAATTCAAGTGCAAGCTACGCGGACGATTTTACTATACTCTAGCCAAAACCAATGTACAATATTTACTAACATTGCACTGACAGATCAATCAGCTGATAGCAGGTTACCTATCACAGAAAACTGAGATATGATTGGCACTGATTCAATATGGCCAATCGTAATGAATCTCAGTTTTCTGTGATAGGTCTATTCCTGCTATCAGCTGATTAGGTCAGTGCAATGTTAGTTATTGTACATTGGTTTTGGCTAGAGTACACATTTTATTATTGCAATAATTAGCTGCCTATATTTAATTTAAATAAATAAAAAACATGTATTCAAATTAAAATAAGACATGCAACTAAAATTGGTTCAAAAGGCCTTTATAGGATCACAATACGAATTTAACTATATGCCGTCTCTTTTCATAGGCTGAGAGTGACAAGAACGGCAATTGCAATTTCTATTGTGATTCTGCAATAGCAGCTTTATTAGCCCCGCAGAATAATTCTTTAATTTTATATTACACAATGCAAGCTTAACTATACTCTAGCCAAAACCAATGTACAATATTTACTAACACTGCACTGACAGATCAATCAGTTGATAGCAGGAATAGACCTATCACAGAAAACTGAGATTCATTACGATTGGCCATGGCCAATCATATTTAATCAGTTTTCTGTGATAGGTCTATTCCTGCTATCAGCTGATTGATCTGTCAGTGCAGTGTTAGTAAATATTGTACATTGGTTTTGGCTAGAGTATAGTAGCCATATTATGCCACTACAGTTATTATTGCCAGCTACAATCACAATTTCTACCAACTACTTGCCATATTATAGTAAAGCGTACCACACACAGCAGATATATCTTTTGAAATATAAATCTTGACAGATCGCACCAAATATATTTTGTAATTTATATTCGCTGGTGTGTGGTCCTCCATAGAATTTGTATGGGCAAGATCTCAAAATTTATATTTCATAAGATATATTATCTGCTGTGTGTGTGATGGGCTTTAAGGATGATTTATTATGTCTTTTTGTTGACGGAGGCTTATTCACGTCTCATTTGTTACAATACCCTAACATAAAATGCCTTTTCAACTTTGCCAATCAGATTTTTTACAAAGAAAAGTCACTGTCAAATCTACGTCACCATATCAATTTTGGTACAACTATTTGTGACCACGTCAGATTTGTTACATAAGCTACACGTCAGATTTGATATAAAGGCAGCGATATCGATTCGCACTAATTACACATACATTTGTAACATTTGTTCACGTCTAATTTGTTACCGCGTTCAATGTGTTACCCTATACGTTTGTTACTAGCTGCGATCTACATCGCACTAATTACAAATGCATTTGTAACTGTAAAGTACACCTTTTTTGTATTATTTTGAATTGAAAGATGTTAATTTACTAATTATTATTTATTCGAACACAGATGCACATTGCACATAGAAATATTTGGAGGGAAGAGAAAGTGTTGCCAGATACAATTTAAAATTAAGCCTATTTGTGTCATAGACATGGTGGGGGGGGAAGGAAAAGCTTATTTAACTTAGCTACCTTAACCTTAAATTATTTACCTACTTACTTATTTCAAAAATTTACTTTACTTTAACTCTAGGTAGGTACATATTCATATAACAAACTATTGAGCATGGATAAATACCTAACTCTTAAAAATACATAATATTATTCTACGGGTAAAAGTACAACTTTTGATACTGCCCGAGTATGAAGTTTCTTATTTGAAGTTTGAATCTCTACAACTCTTACATAGTTGTCCTTTCCACAAATAACTTTAGTAATCCTCCCTAAGGGCCAATGAAGGGGTGGGATATTAGCCTCTACTAATAAAACTATATCACCTACTTTGAGATTTGGTAATACCTTTCTCCATTTAGTTCTTTCATTAAGTGAAGATAAGTAGTCCTTTGACCAAACCTTCCAAAAATGTTGCCGAACCTGCTCACAACATTTCCAAAACCGAAGGCGGTTCATAGGCTGTTCAGTTATATCATGTTGAGGAATGGCAGTTAAAGGGCTGCCAATTATGAAATGTCCTGGAGTGATACATGAAAAATCAGTTAAATCTTGAGAAGATTTTGCTAGAAGTGGACGTGAATTTAATATACTCTCTATTTCTGTCATTATTGTACTGAATTGCTCATATGTAAAGACTTTGCATGTTGAAATTCTTTTAAGATGAAACTTGGCGGACTTAACGGCCGCCTCCCACAAGCCGCCATGATTTGGACTATAACTTGGGATGAAATGAAATTTTATTTCTTTTTGCAATGCATAAGAATTGACTCTATCTTGAAATTCTTGACTATTATGTAACTTGTATAAATCTTTAAGTTGATTATTAGCACCTTTAAATGTGCTTGCATTGTCACAATAAACAGCTGATGGTATGCCTCTGCGATACGATCTGCGATACAAATTCGATTTGAGCAGCTTCACAATACCTAAATATGTTAATTTAGCAGACAAAGATTTCCACACTCCAGGAGAAGTATCAATATTACTTTCCTGTGAAGTATTCTTCAAAATTATAATTGATGGCAAGATAGAGGGTGGCCCAGCTGATCCCATTTTATTGAATACACAACTGGGGTACATAATCTCATCCCCAGGATTTTCCACTGTTGATACAGTCATCGCTATGCATACAGTCACAAGCCCAGAGTTGGATCATTGCATAAGCCAGTTCTGGGAGGCAGAAAAGGTACCAGATGTATATCATGAGTCTCTGCCTGAGCACGAGTATAGCGAAAGGGCATTTAATGAATCGGTTTCATTACAAAATAATACATTTCAGGTCAAGTATCCGCTCAAAGTTGAATTGCAGGACATTGACCCTTCCAATTCATTTGCAATCGCTTTGCAAAGATTATACAATTTAGAAAAAAGATTTTTGAAGGACCCAGGCTACTATGACTTATACAATGCTTTTATACAGGAATACATAGAGCTGGGGCATGCAAAATTTATTGATACAAAATGCTGTGACCCTATTGATCAGCCGCTGTTTTTTCTACCTCATCATGGGGTACTTCGATTAGACAAGCAAACAAACAAGTTGAGGGTTGTTTTTGATGGCAGTTGCAAAAACAAAACTGGCCTAAGTCTCAATGACCTAATGTGCAATGGGCCAGTGATACAAAATTCACTTTTTGATATATTGTTGCTATTTAGAACATATCAGTACACAATTCAATGTGATATTCGCCATATGTATAGAATGATTAAGGTTCATCCTGACCACCGTTGCTTACAAAACATCCTTTGGCGCGAAAATGGAGTTATACAGGTCATACAATTACAAACTGTGACTTATGGATTGACCAGTTCTGCTTACCTAGCAACAAAATGTCTCATACAATTGGCAAATTTATACAAAGATAAATATCCATTGGCTAGCTCAGCAATCATAAAAAATTCATACATAGACGATATTCAGGCAGGTAGCAATACATTAGAAGAAGCCATGCAGCTCAAAAATGAGCTAAATTCACTCCTGAGTCATGCTAATTTCAAGTTACATAAGTGGGTCTCAAATAGCTCAGAATTGCTCCATGATATACCTCAGGACACCTTAGGCTTCAGCCGCAAAGATTTAGATCAAGATAATTCAATTGTCAAAATTTTAGGCATAGCTTATGATGCCAATAGCGATGCATTCCTTCTAAATGGTCGAGATATAGCTCCCACTAAGGTTCCAACTAAAAGAAGTGTCTTGAGTACAATAAGCAGATTATTTGATCCCATGGGGTTCGCTGGACCAGTCACTATGAAAGCCAAGCTTTTCATGCAGGAGTTATGGCAACATGATTTGCAATGGGATAACCCATTACCTGTAAATTTAATAGACTATTGGAATAGTTTTTGTGCAAGTCTGGTAGGCATGCCAGAAATAGTTATTCCACGCTATGTACAAATAAAAGATGGTAGTGAAATTGAATTGATTGGCTATTGCGATGCATCTGCAAAGGGGTATGGCTGTTGTATTTATATAAAGGTGAAAAATGATGGTGAATGCAGCACACATTTGCTTTGCTCCAAATCCAGACTCAATGGAGCTAATTCCAAGCTAACCATACCTAAGTTAGAGCTCAATGGAGCTCTATTGTTGGCAAAACTAGCATCACATATAGCACAACTTTTAAAAATTAAAAATGTCCATCTTTTCTGTGACTCTAAAATAGTTCTAGGCTGGCTCGATTTGTCGCCTGTAAAGGTCCCTGCTTACATAGGAAATCGCGTCAGAGAAATCAAAAAATTGACTGAGAAATCATTGTGTCACTTTCACTTTACACCGGGGATTCTCAACCCAGCTGATATCTTATCCAGGGGTTCCGAACCTATGGATATTATTGATAATTCATTATGGAGGCATGGCCCTGATTATCTATTAGAATGTAATAATAATTACAACCTTTATTTGGCTAATATTGAAAGTCCATTGGAATATATCAATATTCCTGAAGTAAATACAGTGTGTGCAATAAGCACTTCCAAAAATGATAACATTGAACCATTTCTTGAAAATTATTCAAGTTTATATAAAGCGGTGCGCGTTATGGTATATGTATTGCGCTTTGTTTACAAATGTTCAGGAAAAAGTGTAAGCTCTGCTGAGATAACTGTAGGAGAGTTCAGAAAGGCTTTGTGCCACATTCAAAAGATGGTTCAGCAACAATATTTTGCTGAAGAATTGAAATGCATAGCTGAAAAGAGGCCCATCAAAACTTCTCTGAAGTCTCTACATCCATTTCTAGATGACAATGGTGTCATGCGTGTAGGAGGTAGACTACAAAACGCTGATATCAATTTTTCCAAAAAATATCCTATTATTTTGCCAAAGCATTGTCACATTACAAAATTAATTATTGAACAGGAACATTTGTCATTAATGCATGCAGGTTTAAAGCTGGTT
Source organism: Camptogramma bilineatum (assembly GCA_958496255.1). Lineage (NCBI taxonomy): Eukaryota > Metazoa > Arthropoda > Insecta > Lepidoptera > Geometridae > Camptogramma > Camptogramma bilineatum. The sequence continues at coordinate 1,784,209 of OY292478.1, forward strand.
CTAAGCAGTTTAGCGCAGAGATATTTTATAATTAATTCTGTGAGAGAAGTCAAAAGTGTAATCCACAAATGCATTGTCTGTACTAGGCATAAGGCAGAAACTGCCAAACAACTTATGGGCTCTTTGCCTAAAGACCGTGTGAGCCCTGCTCGGGTGTTTGAAAGGGTGGGCATTGATTACTGTGGCCCTTTTGATATAAAACAATCATCAAAGCGAAACAGCTTTATTAGTAAAGGTTATGTTGCAGTAATTGTTTGCTTCGCCTCTAAGGCTCTACACTTAGAAGTTGTGTCTGACATGTCCACTGATACATTTCTAGCTGCATTTAAAAGATTTATCTCTCGCAGAGGCATACCATCAGCTGTTTATTGTGACAATGCAAGCACATTTAAAGGTGCTAATAATCAACTTAAAGATTTATACAAGTTACATAATAGTCAAGAATTTCAAGATAGAGTCAATTCTTATGCATTGCAGAAAGAAATAAAATTTCATTTCATCCCAAGTTATAGTCCAAATCATGGCGGCTTGTGGGAGGCGGCCGTTAAGTCCGCCAAGTTTCATCTTAAAAGAATTTCAACATGCAAAGTCTTTACATATGAGCAATTCAGTACAATAATGACAGAAATAGAGAGTATATTAAATTCACGTCCACTTCTAGCAAAATCTTCTCAAGATTTAACTGATTTTTCATGTATCACTCCAGGACATTTCATAATTGGCAGCCCTTTAACTGCCATTCCTCAACATGATATAACTGAACAGCCTATGAACCGCCTTCGGTTTTGGAAATGTTGTGAGCAGGTTCGGCAACATTTTTGGAAGGTTTGGTCAAAGGACTACTTATCTTCACTTAATGAAAGAACTAAATGGAGAAAGGTATTACCAAATCTCAAAGTAGGTGATATAGTTTTATTAGTAGAGGCTAATATCCCACCCCTTCATTGGCCCTTAGGGAGGATTACTAAAGTTATTTGTGGAAAGGACAACTATGTAAGAGTTGTAGAGATTCAAACTTCAAATAAGAAACTTCATACTCGGGCAGTATCAAAAGTTGTACCAAAAAGTATTACACAAAGACGGAGTAATAATTAAACGAATTTGTGCGACATATCTGCGACTTTACGATGGCTAATTCTAAGGTTGCTGATGTTCTGGGGTTAACTGGGGGGGAGATTGCTGACCTGACTTCAGTCCTCAAGGGGACTTTGTCTGGTTTGGGAGACACGTTCAAGCTGAACGTCTCCAACACCGACTGGTTGAACGTAGTTCAGATCAGGGAGGCGGTGGCATATCAGGGCTTTGACCCTATCAAAATCCTCGCAGAATTCAATAAGAGGGCCACTTCCACTCCTATCATTGACAAGGACGTACCTGTGGAAGTTACTGTTGGAGACAACAAGTTCTTCCTGTATGAAAAGTGTGAGCCCAAAACTGACCTGCTGTTTTTGATCACATTGTTTCTCACCAGGGGAAACAATGTGGCCAAAATATTGCTCAAATGCGATGGTAATGTTAAGTCCACTATTGAACGGAAGTGCAGCCAGTATGGCATTTCCATTCTGAACAGAGCACCGGGAGTGGTTTTGGGGCCAAACGTCATGACATTGGCTAGAATTGCTCAGGCATTTTCTCCCGCCACGGCAACAATCATTCTGGGTCACAACATTATTGGCAACTTAAAGTCAAAACTGTTCATTGGTGTAACACTGCCACTCTTAATGACCCACACCATTTTCTCTGGGCTCCTCAGACAAGATGACTCTGCTCTGATTGAAATTGCTAAGTTCCTGAACTTAGAAATGACAATTATGTTGAGTGCTCCCAAAGAGAAAAGGCGCATGGAAGGCCAGACGCTAGCTGAGCTGTATGAGCGTTCTGAACTATTCGTCAATGCGGCCGTGTCGGGGTCGATTATATCCGATGCTATCAAGGGAAAGATCCTAAATAAAGCAGGGATCTTGAATGCAAACGGGACTCTATCAATCGCGGCATCGAGTATGTCTACTTTGTGCGGGATGCTGAACACCTACAAGATGGATACTTATTCATCAGTGGCAAAGAAAATGGCCTTGCAGCTCAGCATAACTGAGGCATCAATGAAGCCGACTGAGAGTGAGCAGGGCCCAAACAAGTAAGGGATGATGATCTACTGCCCCGTCATGCACCCATCACTACTGGCAGGGCAACATCATCCCGACGGAACAGAGGGGTGCAGGTGTTTCCAGTGCTGGGCCCTTATAAGCACAAAGTACGCCAAGTCCCAGTTCCAAGACCACGCTCAATGCATTCAAGAGCCACTGGCACACCTGCAGTTCACACTAGAACAGTAGGGTTTTCTCCATCAAAAGTCCGAACAAGAACCATCGGCTTTTCGTCACGTTCTAAAGTGGATGCCGGGCTTCAGGACGTGACTGAGTGGACTAGTCCCATTACTTTAAAGTGCATTAAGAAATGGGCAGAGGAGCAGTTCGGGGCACTGGCAAGTGCAGTCGGAAGAGTGGATTTGAGCAAGAATGTCAATCCTAATAAAGAACCATCTAGCTCAAGTTCTAACCCTTCCGTATTCATTCCCTTAGCACCAAAACCTCCAAAGTTAAATCTTTGCCCCAAAGCAATGACATCACTGGCGAAATTGCAAATTGGAAAATCCACCGAAGTACACTGTTTTGGCCAGGTGCATAAGTTATACAAGTGCCCCAAATTCAGTGCGGAATCGGTTAAAAATAGGTTAGAATTCATTACAAAAAACAACCTGTGTCAAGTGTGTCTGTCGTTTCATACACAAAAGTGTAGATATAAGTTTAAGTGTGCTGTGTGTGGTTCTAGTTCTCACAACTCTCTACTGCATCAAGCAGAAGTTACACCTGGACCTGGAGCAAAGGCAAATGATGGTAAACCTGCAGAACCGGTAAGTCTGCACATTTCTCAGCCCCTGACTGCAAGTATAGTACTTCCAACTGCCAAAGTTATGGTCACCGGAGCCAACAATGAGAAGTTCATTGTAAGAGCCCTTTTGGACAGCGGTAGCCAATCATCATTTTGCACTACAGATTTAGCTCACAGGTTAGGATTGCCTCTCATTGATTTGCATAAAAATATTTCAACGCTAGGTGATGTTTGCAATAGCTCTACAAGCAAAGGTGTACAATTGCAATGTGAATCATTACAAAACAATTTCAAATTCAATGTTACTTGCTCAGTAATAAACAAGATCACTTCAAATGTACCTCAAAAACCAATCGATTTGAGCAGCTTCACAATACCTAAATATGTTAATTTAGCAGACAAAGATTTCCACACTCCAGGAGAAGTATCAATATTACTTTCCTGTGAAGTATTCTTCAAAATTATAATTGATGGCAAGATAGAGGGTGGCCCAGCTGATCCCATTTTATTGAATACACAACTGGGGTACATAATCTCATCCCCAGGATTTTCCACTGTTGATACAGCCATCGCTATGCATACAGTCACAAGCCCAGAGTTGGATCATTGCATAAGCCAGTTCTGGGAGGCAGAAAAGGTACCAGATGTATATCATGAGTCTCTGCCTGAGCACGAGTATAGCGAAAGGGCATTTAATGAATCGGTTTCATTACAAAATAATACATTTCAGGTCAAGTATCCGCTCAAAGTTGAATTGCAGGACATTGACCCTTCCAATTCATTTGCAATCGCTTTGCAAAGATTATACAATTTAGAAAAAAGATTTTTGAAGGACCCAGGCTACTATGACTTATACAATGCTTTTATACAGGAATACATAGAGCTGGGGCATGCAAAATTTATTGATACAAAATGCTGTGACCCTATTGATCAGCCGCTGTTTTTTCTACCTCATCATGGGGTACTTCGATTAGACAAGCAAACAAACAAGTTGAGGGTTGTTTTTGATGGCAGTTGCAAAAACAAAACTGGCCTAAGTCTCAATGACCTAATGTGCAATGGGCCAGTGATACAAAATTCACTTTTTGATATATTGTTGCTATTTAGAACATATCAGTACACAATTCAATGTGATATTCGCCATATGTATAGAATGATTAAGGTTCATCCTGACCACCGTTGCTTACAAAACATCCTTTGGCGCGAAAATGGAGTTATACAGGTCATACAATTACAAACTGTGACTTATGGATTGACCAGTTCTGCTTACCTAGCAACAAAATGTCTCATACAATTGGCAAATTTATACAAAGATAAATATCCATTGGCTAGCTCAGCAATCATAAAAAATTCATACATAGACGATATTCAGGCAGGTAGCAATACATTAGAAGAAGCCATGCAGCTCAAAAATGAGCTAAATTCACTCCTGAGTCATGCTAATTTCAAGTTACATAAGTGGGTCTCAAATAGCTCAGAATTGCTCCATGATATACCTCAGGACACCTTAGGCTTCAGCCGCAAAGTTTTAGATCAAGATAATTCAATTGTCAAAATTTTAGGCATAGCTTATGATGCCAATAGCGATGCATTCCTTCTAAATGGTCGAGATATAGCTCCCACTAAGGTTCCAACTAAAAGAAGTGTCTTGAGTACAATAAGCAGATTATTTGATCCCATGGGGTTCGCTGGACCAGTCACTATGAAAGCCAAGCTTTTCATGCAGGAGTTATGGCAACATGATTTGCAATGGGATAACCCATTACCTGTAAATTTAATAGACTATTGGAATAGTTTTTGTGCAAGTCTGGTAGGCATGCCAGAAATAGTTATTCCACGCTATGTACAAATAAAAGATGGTAGTGAAATTGAATTGATTGGCTATTGCGATGCATCTGCAAAGGGGTATGGCTGTTGTATTTATATAAAGGTGAAAAATGATGGTGAATGCAGCACACATTTGCTTTGCTCCAAATCCAGACTCAATGGAGCTAATTCCAAGCTAACCATACCTAAGTTAGAGCTCAATGGAGCTCTATTGTTGGCAAAACTAGCATCACATATAGCACAACTTTTAAAAATTAAAAATGTCCATCTTTTCTGTGACTCTAAAATAGTTCTAGGCTGGCTCGATTTGTCGCCTGTAAAGGTCCCTGCTTACATAGGAAATCGCGTCAGAGAAATCAAAAAATTGACTGAGAAATCATTGTGTCACTTTCACTTTACACCGGGGATTCTCAACCCAGCTGATATCTTATCCAGGGGTTCCGAACCTATGGATATTATTGATAATTCATTATGGAGGCATGGCCCTGATTATCTATTAGAATGTAATAATAATTACAACCTTTATTTGGCTAATATTGAAAGTCCATTGGAATATATCAATATTCCTGAAGTAAATACAGTGTGTGCAATAAGCACTTCCAAAAATGATAACATTGAACCATTTCTTGAAAATTATTCAAGTTTATATAAAGCGGTGCGCGTTATGGTATATGTATTGCGCTTTGTTTACAAATGTTCAGGAAAAAGTGTAAGCTCTGCTGAGATAACTGTAGGAGAGTTCAGAAAGGCTTTGTGCCACATTCAAAAGATGGTTCAGCAACAATATTTTGCTGAAGAATTGAAATGCATAGCTGAAAAGAGGCCCATCAAAACTTCTCTGAAGTCTCTACATCCATTTCTAGATGACAATGGTGTCATGCGTGTAGGAGGTAGACTACAAAACGCTGATATCAATTTTTCCAAAAAATATCCTATTATTTTGCCAAAGCATTGTCACATTACAAAATTAATTATTGAACAGGAACATTTGTCATTAATGCATGCAGGTTTAAAGCTGGTTCTAAGCAGTTTAGCGCAGAGATATTTTATAATTAATTCTGTGAGAGAAGTCAAAAGTGTAATCCACAAATGCATTGTCTGTACTAGGCATAAGGCAGAAACTGCCAAACAACTTATGGGCTCTTTGCCTAAAGACCGTGTGAGCCCTGCTCGGGTGTTTGAAAGGGTGGGCATTGATTACTGTGGCCCTTTTGATATAAAACAATCATCAAAGCGAAACAGCTTTATTAGTAAAGGTTATGTTGCAGTAATTGTTTGCTTCGCCTCTAAGGCTCTACACTTAGAAGTTGTGTCTGACATGTCCACTGATACATTTCTAGCTGCATTTAAAAGATTTATCTCTCGCAGAGGCATACCATCAGCTGTTTATTGTGACAATGCAAGCACATTTAAAGGTGCTAATAATCAACTTAAAGATTTATACAAGTTACATAATAGTCAAGAATTTCAAGATAGAGTCAATTCTTATGCATTGCAGAAAGAAATAAAATTTCATTTCATCCCAAGTTATAGTCCAAATCATGGCGGCTTGTGGGAGGCGGCCGTTAAGTCCGCCAAGTTTCATCTTAAAAGAATTTCAACATGCAAAGTCTTTACATATGAGCAATTCAGTACAATAATGACAGAAATAGAGAGTATATTAAATTCACGTCCACTTCTAGCAAAATCTTCTCAAGATTTAACTGATTTTTCATGTATCACTCCAGGACATTTCATAATTGGCAGCCCTTTAACTGCCATTCCTCAACATGATATAACTGAACAGCCTATGAACCGCCTTCGGTTTTGGAAATGTTGTGAGCAGGTTCGGCAACATTTTTGGAAGGTTTGGTCAAAGGACTACTTATCTTCACTTAATGAAAGAACTAAATGGAGAAAGGTATTACCAAATCTCAAAGTAGGTGATATAGTTTTATTAGTAGAGGCTAATATCCCACCCCTTCATTGGCCCTTAGGGAGGATTACTAAAGTTATTTGTGGAAAGGACAACTATGTAAGAGTTGTAGAGATTCAAACTTCAAATAAGAAACTTCATACTCGGGCAGTATCAAAAGTTGTACCAAAAAGTATTACACAAAGACGGAGTAATAATTAAACGAATTTGTGCGACATATCTGCGACTTTACGATGGCTAATTCTAAGGTTGCTGATGTTCTGGGGTTAACTGGGGGGGAGATTGCTGACCTGACTTCAGTCCTCAAGGGGACTTTGTCTGGTTTGGGAGACACGTTCAAGCTGAACGTCTCCAACACCGACTGGTTGAACGTAGTTCAGATCAGGGAGGCGGTGGCATATCAGGGCTTTGACCCTATCAAAATCCTCGCAGAATTCAATAAGAGGGCCACTTCCACTCCTATCATTGACAAGGACGTACCTGTGGAAGTTACTGTTGGAGACAACAAGTTCTTCCTGTATGAAAAGTGTGAGCCCAAAACTGACCTGCTGTTTTTGATCACATTGTTTCTCACCAGGGGAAACAATGTGGCCAAAATATTGCTCAAATGCGATGGTAATGTTAAGTCCACTATTGAACGGAAGTGCAGCCAGTATGGCATTTCCATTCTGAACAGAGCACCGGGAGTGGTTTTGGGGCCAAACGTCATGACATTGGCTAGAATTGCTCAGGCATTTTCTCCCGCCACGGCAACAATCATTCTGGGTCACAACATTATTGGCAACTTAAAGTCAAAACTGTTCATTGGTGTAACACTGCCACTCTTAATGACCCACACCATTTTCTCTGGGCTCCTCAGACAAGATGACTCTGCTCTGATTGAAATTGCTAAGTTCCTGAACTTAGAAATGACAATTATGTTGAGTGCTCCCAAAGAGAAAAGGCGCATGGAAGGCCAGACGCTAGCTGAGCTGTATGAGCGTTCTGAACTATTCGTCAATGCGGCCGTGTCGGGGTCGATTATATCCGATGCTATCAAGGGAAAGATCCTAAATAAAGCAGGGATCTTGAATGCAAACGGGACTCTATCAATCGCGGCATCGAGTATGTCTACTTTGTGCGGGATGCTGAACACCTACAAGATGGATACTTATTCATCAGTGGCAAAGAAAATGGCCTTGCAGCTCAGCATAACTGAGGCATCAATGAAGCCGACTGAGAGTGAGCAGGGCCCAAACAAGTAAGGGATGATGATCTACTGCCCCGTCATGCACCCATCACTACTGGCAGGGCAACATCATCCCGACGGAACAGAGGGGTGCAGGTGTTTCCAGTGCTGGGCCCTTATAAGCACAAAGTACGCCAAGTCCCAGTTCCAAGACCACGCTCAATGCATTCAAGAGCCACTGGCACACCTGCAGTTCACACTAGAACAGTAGGGTTTTCTCCATCAAAAGTCCGAACAAGAACCATCGGCTTTTCGTCACGTTCTAAAGTGGATGCCGGGCTTCAGGACGTGACTGAGTGGACTAGTCCCATTACTTTAAAGTGCATTAAGAAATGGGCAGAGGAGCAGTTCGGGGCACTGGCAAGTGCAGTCGGAAGAGTGGATTTGAGCAAGAATGTCAATCCTAATAAAGAACCATCTAGCTCAAGTTCTAACCCTTCCGTATTCATTCCCTTAGCACCAAAACCTCCAAAGTTAAATCTTTGCCCCAAAGCAATGACATCACTGGCGAAATTGCAAATTGGAAAATCCACCGAAGTACACTGTTTTGGCCAGGTGCATAAGTTATACAAGTGCCCCAAATTCAGTGCGGAATCGGTTAAAAATAGGTTAGAATTCATTACAAAAAACAACCTGTGTCAAGTGTGTCTGTCGTTTCATACACAAAAGTGTAGATATAAGTTTAAGTGTGCTGTGTGTGGTTCTAGTTCTCACAACTCTCTACTGCATCAAGCAGAAGTTACACCTGGACCTGGAGCAAAGGCAAATGATGGTAAACCTGCAGAACCGGTAAGTCTGCACATTTCTCAGCCCCTGACTGCAAGTATAGTACTTCCAACTGCCAAAGTTATGGTCACCGGAGCCAACAATGAGAAGTTCATTGTAAGAGCCCTTTTGGACAGCGGTAGCCAATCATCATTTTGCACTACAGATTTAGCTCACAGGTTAGGATTGCCTCTCATTGATTTGCATAAAAATATTTCAACGCTAGGTGATGTTTGCAATAGCTCTACAAGCAAAGGTGTACAATTGCAATGTGAATCATTACAAAACAATTTCAAATTCAATGTTACTTGCTCAGTAATAAACAAGATCACTTCAAATGTACCTCAAAAACCAATCGATTTGAGCAGCTTCACAATACCTAAATATGTTAATTTAGCAGACAAAGATTTCCACACTCCAGGAGAAGTATCAATATTACTTTCCTGTGAAGTATTCTTCAAAATTATAATTGATGGCAAGATAGAGGGTGGCCCAGCTGATCCCATTTTATTGAATACACAACTGGGGTACATAATCTCATCCCCAGGATTTTCCACTGTTGATACAGCCATCGCTATGCATACAGTCACAAGCCCAGAGTTGGATCATTGCATAAGCCAGTTCTGGGAGGCAGAAAAGGTACCAGATGTATATCATGAGTCTCTGCCTGAGCACGAGTATAGCGAAAGGGCATTTAATGAATCGGTTTCATTACAAAATAATACATTTCAGGTCAAGTATCCGCTCAAAGTTGAATTGCAGGACATTGACCCTTCCAATTCATTTGCAATCGCTTTGCAAAGATTATACAATTTAGAAAAAAGATTTTTGAAGGACCCAGGCTACTATGACTTATACAATGCTTTTATACAGGAATACATAGAGCTGGGGCATGCAAAATTTATTGATACAAAATGCTGTGACCCTATTGATCAGCCGCTGTTTTTTCTACCTCATCATGGGGTACTTCGATTAGACAAGCAAACAAACAAGTTGAGGGTTGTTTTTGATGGCAGTTGCAAAAACAAAACTGGCCTAAGTCTCAATGACCTAATGTGCAATGGGCCAGTGATACAAAATTCACTTTTTGATATATTGTTGCTATTTAGAACATATCAGTACACAATTCAATGTGATATTCGCCATATGTATAGAATGATTAAGGTTCATCCTGACCACCGTTGCTTACAAAACATCCTTTGGCGCGAAAATGGAGTTATACAGGTCATACAATTACAAACTGTGACTTATGGATTGACCAGTTCTGCTTACCTAGCAACAAAATGTCTCATACAATTGGCAAATTTATACAAAGATAAATATCCATTGGCTAGCTCAGCAATCATAAAAAATTCATACATAGACGATATTCAGGCAGGTAGCAATACATTAGAAGAAGCCATGCAGCTCAAAAATGAGCTAAATTCACTCCTGAGTCATGCTAATTTCAAGTTACATAAGTGGGTCTCAAATAGCTCAGAATTGCTCCATGATATACCTCAGGACACCTTAGGCTTCAGCCGCAAAGTTTTAGATCAAGATAATTCAATTGTCAAAATTTTAGGCATAGCTTATGATGCCAATAGCGATGCATTCCTTCTAAATGGTCGAGATATAGCTCCCACTAAGGTTCCAACTAAAAGAAGTGTCTTGAGTACAATAAGCAGATTATTTGATCCCATGGGGTTCGCTGGACCAGTCACTATGAAAGCCAAGCTTTTCATGCAGGAGTTATGGCAACATGATTTGCAATGGGATAACCCATTACCTGTAAATTTAATAGACTATTGGAATAGTTTTTGTGCAAGTCTGGTAGGCATGCCAGAAATAGTTATTCCACGCTATGTACAAATAAAAGATGGTAGTGAAATTGAATTGATTGGCTATTGCGATGCATCTGCAAAGGGGTATGGCTGTTGTATTTATATAAAGGTGAAAAATGATGGTGAATGCAGCACACATTTGCTTTGCTCCAAATCCAGACTCAATGGAGCTAATTCCAAGCTAACCATACCTAAGTTAGAGCTCAATGGAGCTCTATTGTTGGCAAAACTAGCATCACATATAGCACAACTTTTAAAAATTAAAAATGTCCATCTTTTCTGTGACTCTAAAATAGTTCTAGGCTGGCTCGATTTGTCGCCTGTAAAGGTCCCTGCTTACATAGGAAATCGCGTCAGAGAAATCAAAAAATTGACTGAGAAATCATTGTGTCACTTTCACTTTACACCGGGGATTCTCAACCCAGCTGATATCTTATCCAGGGGTTCCGAACCTATGGATATTATTGATAATTCATTATGGAGGCATGGCCCTGATTATCTATTAGAATGTAATAATAATTACAACCTTTATTTGGCTAATATTGAAAGTCCATTGGAATATATCAATATTCCTGAAGTAAATACAGTGTGTGCAATAAGCACTTCCAAAAATGATAACATTGAACCATTTCTTGAAAATTATTCAAGTTTATATAAAGCGGTGCGCGTTATGGTATATGTATTGCGCTTTGTTTACAAATGTTCAGGAAAAAGTGTAAGCTCTGCTGAGATAACTGTAGGAGAGTTCAGAAAGGCTTTGTGCCACATTCAAAAGATGGTTCAGCAACAATATTTTGCTGAAGAATTGAAATGCATAGCTGAAAAGAGGCCCATCAAAACTTCTCTGAAGTCTCTACATCCATTTCTAGATGACAATGGTGTCATGCGTGTAGGAGGTAGACTACAAAACGCTGATATCAATTTTTCCAAAAAATATCCTATTATTTTGCCAAAGCATTGTCACATTACAAAATTAATTATTGAACAGGAACATTTGTCATTAATGCATGCAGGTTTAAAGCTGGTTCTAAGCAGTTTAGCGCAGAGATATTTTATAATTAATTCTGTGAGAGAAGTCAAAAGTGTAATCCACAAATGCATTGTCTGTACTAGGCATAAGGCAGAAACTGCCAAACAACTTATGGGCTCTTTGCCTAAAGACCGTGTGAGCCCTGCTCGGGTGTTTGAAAGGGTGGGCATTGATTACTGTGGCCCTTTTGATATAAAACAATCATCAAAGCGAAACAGCTTTATTAGTAAAGGTTATGTTGCAGTAATTGTTTGCTTCGCCTCTAAGGCTCTACACTTAGAAGTTGTGTCTGACATGTCCACTGATACATTTCTAGCTGCATTTAAAAGATTTATCTCTCGCAGAGGCATACCATCAGCTGTTTATTGTGACAATGCAAGCACATTTAAAGGTGCTAATAATCAACTTAAAGATTTATACAAGTTACATAATAGTCAAGAATTTCAAGATAGAGTCAATTCTTATGCATTGCAGAAAGAAATAAAATTTCATTTCATCCCAAGTTATAGTCCAAATCATGGCGGCTTGTGGGAGGCGGCCGTTAAGTCCGCCAAGTTTCATCTTAAAAGAATTTCAACATGCAAAGTCTTTACATATGAGCAATTCAGTACAATAATGACAGAAATAGAGAGTATATTAAATTCACGTCCACTTCTAGCAAAATCTTCTCAAGATTTAACTGATTTTTCATGTATCACTCCAGGACATTTCATAATTGGCAGCCCTTTAACTGCCATTCCTCAACATGATATAACTGAACAGCCTATGAACCGCCTTCGGTTTTGGAAATGTTGTGAGCAGGTTCGGCAACATTTTTGGAAGGTTTGGTCAAAGGACTACTTATCTTCACTTAATGAAAGAACTAAATGGAGAAAGGTATTACCAAATCTCAAAGTAGGTGATATAGTTTTATTAGTAGAGGCTAATATCCCACCCCTTCATTGGCCCTTAGGGAGGATTACTAAAGTTATTTGTGGAAAGGACAACTATGTAAGAGTTGTAGAGATTCAAACTTCAAATAAGAAACTTCATACTCGGGCAGTATCAAAAGTTGTACTTTTACCCGTAGAATAATATTATGTATTTTTAAGAGTTAGGTATTTATCCATGCTCAATAGTTTGTTAAATGAATATGTACCTACCTAGAGTTAAAGTAAAGTAAATTTTTGAAATAAGTAAGTAGGTAAATAATTTAAGGTTAAGGTAGCTAAGTTAAATAAGCTTTTCCTTCCCCCCCCACCATGTCTATGACACAAATAGGCTTAATTTTAAATTGTATCTGGCAACACTTTCTCTTCCCTCCAAATATTTCTATGTGCAATGTGCATCTGTGTTCGAATAAATAATAATTAGTAAATTAACATCTTTCAATTCAAAATAATACAAAAAAGGTGTACTTTACAAGTACACAACTTTGTCTATACCATATAATATTTGGAGGGAAGAGAAGGTGTTGCCAGATACAATTTAAAATTAAGCCTATTTGTGTCATAGACAGTAACATTTGTTCACTTCTAATTTGTTACCGCGTCCAATGTGTTACCTTATACGTTTGTTACTACCTGCGATATCGATTCGCTAATTACACTTTACATTTGTAACATGACTTTGTTCACGTCTAATTTGTTACCGCGTCTAATGTGTTACCTTATCTGTTACGTTACTATAGTCGGATTGCTCAATATACGCACTAAAATTGACGATCAAAATGTCATTTTTCATATATTTTTAGTTCGTACAATGAGCAATTCTACTTTAGCTGCGATCTACATCGATTCGCTAATTACACATGCATTTGTAACATTTGTTCACGTCTAATTTGTTACCGCGTTCAAGATGTTACCTTATCTGTTACGTTTGTTACTAGCTGCGATATCGATTCACTAATTACACTTTACATTTGTAACATGACTTTGTTCACGTCTAATTTGTTACTGCGTCCAATGTGTTACCTTATCTCTTACTAGCTGCGATCTACATCTTACACAAGCATTTTTGTAACATGACTTTGTTCACGTCTAATTTGTTACCACGTCTAATTTGTTACAGCGTCCAATGTGTTACCTTATCTGTTACTAGCTTATTTGTTACTAGCTGTTGGGCTGTGCGTCTCGCCACGTACAGAACCAGTTTTGGTTGAACATGGCCGAGTAGGGGTGTTTCCTTTTCTTGTGAAGTCTCAACGATTCTTCGGACGCGTACCAGTATTGTGGGAACTTGTCGAAGGGGTATTTCTCTGATTCTTTCACGTATGGCTGGGTGGGGTCAACTGAAAAAAAATAAACAAGTAAAAACCAATAAAATGTTCGAGAGATCGTTTTCTCTATGCCATAAAAAAATTGTTTGTTTCAGGCTTTGTAAAATGTAACAAGTAAAAACCGAGAAAATGTAAACCAAAATAAGTGAGATCGTATACTCTTTGCACAAAAAAAAATATGTTTATTTCAGGCTTTGCAAAATGTACATGAAACATTGTTACGTAACTACACTACTACAGCATCACTACAAAAAGTCGCCGTGGGCGAGGGGCCTAAGGCGCAGGCCAGATAGAAGAGACGGGGCGCAGACATTTGTCTCTTCCGCGTCCCTTTCATACAAAATGTGACGGCGCCCCGTCTCTTCTGTATGTTTTGCGGCGCGACGCTTCTATACATTTTCTATGAAAGGGACGCGGAAGAGATATGTCTGCGACGCGTCCTCGTCTTACGTCTTTTCCAGGGGCGGCTCTAGCATATGTAGCGCCCGGGTGCAATCTTTCCCCTGGCGCCTTCTTGTATCAAAATGCGCGGTCAAAATGAATAAGGTAGGTAGGTACTTACATACAACACGATTGACTAAACTTTATAATATTCGAATAAGGTCGAGTTCACAATACAAACGGTTACGCGGCCCCATGGGCGTAGATATCTATAGCTTTTTTAAAGGGGGGGTTCAAGGGTTCCAAAATGTATTATAAGGACTCCAAAATGTACAAAGATTTATTCATGATCTGCAAATATTTGTCTCGGGCTTGAAACTTGGTTAGCGTGGTGGCAAAATATTAATGAAGCTTTCATGCGAGCGAAGCGAGCCGAATTTTTTAAGACAAATTCAACAAGTGACACTTGATTTTGCTTATGTGCATAAAGAAAAGGCTGACTATTTGTCGGTGCCTATTCTGCAGTGAGATATAACTCACGTTGCTCGCAAAACCCTTATGCGAGCGAAGCGAGCCGAATTTTTTACAACAAATGCAATATGTGACGGTTAATTTTTTTAAAGGTGCTCAATGAAAAGGCTGGCTACTTGTCGGTACCTATTCTTTAGGCGAGCGAAGCGAGCCGAATTTTTTATAACAAATGCAATGATTTTGCTTACGTGCTCAAAGAAAAGGCTGGCTATTTGCAGGTTCGTTATGCCAGCGAAGCGAGCCGAGTTGTTTTTAAACGAATGCAATAAGTGACACTTGATTTTGCTTACGTGCTCAAAAAAAGGCTGGCTATTAGTCGGTTCCTATTCTGCAGTCAGATATAACTCACATTGCTCGCAAAACCCTTATGCGAGCGAAGCGAGCCGAATTTTTTTAAGGCACAAGATGTGACACTAAGCAAATGTTTGCCTAATATCGCCAATTTATTGTAACAGAAACCATGGCATATGGTTTTTTTAGATTGAATGAAAATGAGTCATGTTGACTGTACAAGTAAGATTATTTTACAAGAAAAACTCCTAAAAAAGACCTCCCAATTTTTGGAGGAGAACCTGGGAGCTCATGAACCACCTGCATGGATACCCCATGTCGGATACAAATTGTAAATACCTATTCCGCGGATCTTTTTTTTCTTTTGCTAAGGGGGGTGTCCGGATAACCGTAAATCAGTTTTCATAGAACCCCGCACTCAGCGAGTGGAATAACGGAGGGGGTGCCCCCTCCTTTTTTCCACTCGCTGAGTGCACTGCGCCAGCGCCTCGCCGCCGCCGAGCGCCCGCTCCGTGCGGAGCGCTATAGCGGAGGTTCTTTATGTCGGTCGCGAGCGCTCTAGGCGCCCCCTTACACCCGGCGCCCGGGTGCACTGCACCCCCTGCACTATAGGTTAAGCCGCCCCTGGTCTTTTCTGTATGTCCCGCGCCTAAGAGCTCGGTATGCATAGGACATAGCTTTCTAAATAGGGCTCACTACAGTATAGACTGAAGAACATAGACGTCCCTCGTGCGCCTCCAAATGTTTCTTGTGTTGCTAGCAGTGTAGACTCACTTGGTGGTAGACAGTATAGACATGTAGCGACATCTACCTGTCGCTAGATGAACTACATAGACATGCTACGCACTACAGATGGCGCCACTGAACAACATGTCTAGAACTCGCAAGCGAAGTTTCCAACGGAGTTAGACATAAGTAGGACTATCCGACAACTGTCGAAAGACCACGGTCAAGTGGGCCAGATGGGCCGGCCCGTTGCAGAGGAACCACCTACTCTGCCTTGATCCACCATGTTTCTCTAGACTCACCTGGGGGTAGGCAGTATAGACAGAAGATGCGTCGACGTCCCTCGTGCGCCTCTAAATGTAACGCCGGCTCCATACGTTGGGACCAACGTTGGTCCCAACGTTGGCGCCAAGATTTCGTGAACCATCCACACGTTGGCGATACACCAGTCTTGTTCCGTCAGAGCCAACGTGCAGACGTCCGATGTCTGCGCGTCCGATACAGAAATTGAAATTTCTCTAAGTGATTTTACATTACTGAATACCAATTTTATCACAATCACATCACGTCATGTCACTATCACACTTCACACAACACACTATAATAAAAATGCGAAAGTTTGGATGTTTGGATGTATGTTTATTCCTCCATAACACGACAACCACATAACCGATATAGTGAAATTTAAAATATAGATAGATAATAACCGGAAATAGGACATAGGCTACTTTTTATCCCAAAAAATTGCACGGTTCCCGTAACATAAAAAAAAATAGTAGACTCCATCATCAGATCAGATCGCTGTCACCATATTATTACATTGTAGTCAGAACTTGACAAATATGCCGAGTTTCAACTCAATCGTTCTATTTACTGAGGAGGAGTTCTGTTGAACAGCTCTTGACTCCATCATCAGATCAGCTTGTTGATACCATAATATTTCATTGTCACCGAGAATCTATAAGTGTGCAAAATTTCAGCCCGATAGTTCTACAAACACAATAAATAAGGAATACGATGACATTCTCGCTCGTCAGTCGACACGTGCGCTCACGATGCGCGTCGAAACGGGACTGAGCATAGCGCCAACGTGTGGACGGATCCCCAACGTTGGCGCGCCAACTTCCTTTGATAAAACCGACACGGCACGGCCAACTCCCAACGTTGGCCCCAACGTTGGGGCCAAGCTATTTTTTTCAGCTCCACACGTTGGTGAGAGACGTTGGGGCCAACGTTGGCCCCAACGTGTGGATGCGGGGTTATACTAAAGAAAAACAGCAGCTTCATATATAGATAGTGCTCACCTCAAATGTTTCTTGTGTTCATCAACATGTCTAGAACTCGCAAGCGAAGTTTTCAGCGGCGATAGACATATATCCGACCAACCGACAACAACTGTCGAAAGACCACGGGCCAGATGGGCCGGCCCGTTCCAGAGGAACCACCTACTACCTTTGGGGAACTATTCCACCATGTTTCCTAAACTCACCTGGGGGTAGGCAGTATAGACAGAAGATGCGTCGTCGACGTCCCTCGTGCGCCTCCAAATGCTTCTTGTGTTGCTTGCGGCCCGCGGACACGTGTGGACAGGGGACGGCCAGTTGTAGACCTGTCTAGCGCTGTAGACTCACCTGGGGGTAGGCAGTATAGACAGAAGATACGACGACGTCTCTCGTGCGCCTCCATATGTTATACTAAAGGACTTCATATATAGATAGTGCTCACCTCAAATGTTTCTTGTGTTCATCAACATGTCTAGAACTCGCAAGCGAAGTTTTCAGCGGCGATAGACATATGTATATCCGACCAACCGGCAACAACTGTCGAAGTGAGCCAGATGGGCCGGCCCGTTGCAGAGGAACCACCTACGCCTTTGGGGAACGATTCCACCATGTTTCCCTAGACTAACCTGGGGGTAGGCAGTATAGACAGAAGATGCGTCGTCGTCGTCCCTCGTGCGCCTCCAAATGCTTCTTGTGTTGCTTGCGGCCCGCGGACACGTGTGGACAGCATGGACAGGCGACGGCTAGCTGTCTAGACCTGTCTAGCGCTGTAGACTCACCTGGGGGTAGGCAGTATAGACAGAAGATACGACGACGTCTCTCGTGCGCCTCCAAATGTTATACTAAGGATGCGCCTCCAAATGTCTCTTGCCAAATGCCTCCAACTAAAGAAGGACATAGCAGTTTCCTATATAGATAGTGCTCACCTCTCTCACCATCACATCTCACCATCTCATCATCACATGTCTAGAACTCGCAAGCGAAGTTTTCAGCGGCGATAGACATATATCCGACGGACCGGCAACAACCGATTCCACCATGTTTCCTAGACTCACCTGGGGGTAGGCAGTATAGACAGAAGATGCGTCGTCTCCGTCCCTCGTGCGCCTCTAAATGCTTCTTGTGTTGCTTGCGGCCCGCGGACACGTGTGGACAGCATGGACAGGGCACGGCCAGCTGGCGCGGTAGACCCCCGTGTCTAGCGCCGGCGTGCGCTAATAGAGTGCCCGATACGCGGTAGCCCTGGAAAACAACAAATGAAATCGCGACTATAGAAATAATTTCAAATTAAAGTATATTTTATAACACCAATCCCCGCCCTCTGCGTTCCTCTGAGACTCTTAAATTAAAAACTCCTGTCCGTGATTCCATCTTCTACGAATATTCCTTTACTGCCCAAGCTGTCTGTCTCTGGAATGATCTTCCAGAAACTCTCAGGAAAGCAAAATCCCTACCTATTTTCAAAAAGCAATTGCTCGAACACTTTATTGCATTATTAATGTTTAGTTTGCATGTAGGTTTATCATATGATTTATTTATTTATAGCTATAGTAGTATTTTATATATTTATTTATTAGTATATAGATATATATTTATTTATTAGTATGTATTCTATTGACGTAGATATTTTATTTACACCGCCTTTTGCCTTCCTGTAAATCCAGTTCATCCTAAGGTTGTCTGGAAGAAATCGCTCATAGCGATAAGACCGCCCATTGTACTTCGCTTCTAATGTTCTGTGTGACTGTAATTTGTTTTAATGTTCATGTGGTGTACAATAAAGTGTTAATCTATCTATCTATCTATCTATTTTTATCAGTTTATGTTGGTAGTATAAGGCAGTAGGTATTTATCTAGGTTCCTGTTACACTTTTGATCCGAAAAACTTACCTAAAAAGAAATGTAAGCAAATTGAATTGAAATCTTTGTAGGTACACTAAAAATGGCATGTTTTCTTTTCATTTGTTCTTTAGTAAGTTTTTTTAGAAAAAAAGTGTAACAGGAACCTAGGTAAATACTGCCTTTATCCAAATAATAAACATAAACCCCCTTACTTATGAAATATTTTGAACTCTGGTTAAACAACGTCCGGTCTCTGTTTGTCACTATTCACAAATAAAAATTGTTTAACCAGTTTTCAACTTTGAAGATCTTTCTTATGTAAGGCCCTGTGCGATTTTTTTTTTTCCAAGTTTTATCTGCGATCAGTTTTTTAACTATGAGCAAATTGTTTGTGGGTGTTGTGTCGGGTAGAGTTCACTCCTGTTTTTTCCCTCTCCAGTAGTCACTCTTCATTAAATTATCAGTTACATGCATTTAGTTGCATGACATCTTTCCTTTTAAGTCGTCTCTTATAAGTAGGTTGTGTAAGTTGCTTTGTGCCCTGTGCGATTAAAACAAAAATATATATAAGTACTAGCGGACGCCCGCGGCTTCGCTCGCGTCGACTACTACTTTTAATCCCACGGGAAACATGCATATTTTTGGGATAAAAAGTAGCCAATGACATTGGCTCTAAATTCAGATTTTTTTGAAAGTTTCAAAATATCTAGTACTCCTCCGCCAATCTATACCAAAAAAGATTCGTCAAAATTTTCACGCTAAAGCCACCCAACCACCCACTTTCCACAGCCTAACCTTACTATGCCAGGTTAGTCAGGGCAAATCCGGGAACAGCACCAGCGCGAAAACAAAAACAAAAACTTGATGGTCTTCGACACGTGTTTCACCCCTCCACGGGGCATCCTCAGGAAATAATTGACTCCCTCAAACTTTATTTCTTTTTATTTCTATAGATTGGCGGAGGAGTACTAGATATTTTGAAACTTTCAAAAAAATCTGAATATGGACTTCCGCAAAGTCACGCCTGAATCAATTAACTATTGGCTCTAAAGTTTAGAGTATTTTAACTTATGATATGACATACCTTAAAGCAATGCTCGCATCGGAAGGGGAAGAGTTTCCACTTGGGGTTTTTCTTGCGACTGAAAGGCATCTTATAGGGCTCAGAGGGGAACCAGTCCGCGGGGTCCAGGTCGAGTTCCACCAGCGTCACGCCTGGAAGTTAGTACACTTAGACCTTTACATCTTTACTACCAGGGTGGCAATATAATCACACTATCACACTAATATTAAAAACGCGGAAGTTTGGATGTATGTTTGTTCCTCTATAACTCGACAACCACTGAACCGATTTGGCTGAAATTTGAAACATAGATAGATAATGACCGGGAATAGGACATATGCTACTTTTTATCCGGATACCACGCGAGCGAGGCCGCGGGCGGAAGCTAGTACATATTACGACTATTAACCGCGGCTTCGCTCGCGTGATACTTATCCTGAAAGCTTATCGCAAAAACTACTGAATGGATTTGGCTGAAACTTGGAATATTCAAAGTTTATGACCTGGATTAACACATAGGCTAGTTTTTATCCAGGTAGACCACGCGAGCGTAGCTGCGGGCTAAAGCTAGTTTGAAATACTATGTGTCCATCCCACAGAACTATATCGAGATAGAAGCAAAAAGTTCGTTAAGTTGTATGGAAACCGACCGTGTAACAGACAGTTTGGATTACAATGCTGGTTTTCAATGCTCGCCAAGTCTGGCGCGTCAAATTAAAGCCGCAATGGAATGAACTTCGCGGCGAGCAAAGAAGTCCTCAGCCCTTCTTTTCAGCACGTGAGGTACAAACACTCTTTGCTTCTATCTCGATATAATTCTGTAGTCCATACCGTCAGGAACTTTGATAGGAGTATATTTGAAGATAGGGGCTTCCCTCTGCACAGGCGGCGGCGGCAGCCCTAATACTGTTGTGTTGTTGGCCGCTAGGAGACTCGTGAGGATTGTGTTCTGTGTCTGAAATGGTTAAACAGCTCAATTCTCAATAATGTCACACAATTTTTAAGAGGCCCGCGACAGGCGAATTTCCATAAAAACGTAATACCGAAATCATTTAAAACTTAAGCATATTTTTATCAGTTCATGTTGTTAGATTAAGAGAGTAGGTATTTATCTAGGTTCCTGTTACACTTTTGTTCCGAAAAACTTACCTAAAAAAATGTAAGCAAATTGAATTGAAATCTTTGTACACCAAAAATGGCATTTTTTCTTTTCATTTGTTCTTTATTAAGTTTTTTGGAACAAAAGTGTAACAGGAACCTAGATAAATGCTGCCTTTATCTTTATCCAAATAATAACATAAAGTGATACAAATATGTTCAAATTTTAAATTATTTTGGTATTACGTTCGTCGGTACGTAGGTACGTTCGCCGGTCCCTTAATAAAAATAAAAACATTTTTTTGATCAAATGACGAGTCCTGAATGTAAATTCGAGCAATGAGCAGTGAGTTAACTTAGCAGTTATTCTGTAGATGGCGTTTATCGATGCATAAATCGATAAATGATCTTAACAAGAAATAAGGATACTGATTGTCCAGCACTGACGAGAGCAATCAGCGTAGCCATTTCTGCTAAACAATCAGTATCCTTATTTCATTGTAATAAAGATCACTCGCCTATTGGCGCTGACGGTGAGCGTGAGAATAAAATTAGCCTAACAATATAAAAAAACTAAAAAACATTGTTTGTGTTGGTGTTTGTTTGTGTACGTACCTGTAAGGTGGTGCCCGCACTGAAACTGTGCGATAGATCAACTTTAGGCTTTCTCTTGTAGCCCTTCGGAGGGCCGCGCTTCTTCGCAACCTCGCCATTCTTCTTATATCTACAATATTAAAACATTTCATTAAATCGATATAAGTTAAAGGCTTTTCTTTTAGAAGACAATAAATCTGATGTAATTGAGTTTTGAACTTAGAGTTATATGGTGATGATGATGAAAAGCCTATAACCTTCCTCAAGAGTTAAGCTATCATAATAGTTAATGCAGAAATATTTTTTCAAATCCGACTGGTAGTTCCTGAGATTGGCGCGTTCAAACAAACAAACTCTTCCGCTTTATTATATTAGTGTGTAGATATAGTATAGATATAGATAGTATAGATTATCAATGCAGGATGTTAAGGTTAAGCAAATCCCGTGTAAAACGCATAGTACAAAACTTTTATTTCCAAACAGTACATAGCTTTACTACAAGAAATCCGTACCCATATTATAAATGTGAAAGTGTGTTTATTTGTTTGTTTATTTGTCCTGCTTTCACGTCAAAACAGAACGACGAATTGACGTGATTTTTTGTGTGGAGATAGTTAGAGGGCTGGAGAGTAACATAGGCTACTTATTATCCGGGTACCACGCGAGCGAAGCCGCGGGCTGCAGCTAGTACTCTATAAATGTGAGCGAATAAGCAAACACTCTTCTCACATATTTTTTGACTCAAAATACAGAGAAAAATTAACCAGCAAAAAATAATTACCTTATAATCTCTCCTGTCTCAGTTACAACCGGACTTTTAGCCTGCACTGGTGTGATACTCAATTTAGCCGGCAGCGAGAACCTCGTCTGCAGATTCTTAACAATATTATTTGCCTCCGAGGCCAACGCCAACGGGTTAGCCAAATTCAATGGATTATTAACGAACTTAGGTAGGCCAGGTAGGACAGGCGTTGGTGGGAATATGCTGAGAGATTTTGGGGTGTTGAAGGCGGGGATTTGGTAGACTTGAAGGTTTAAAGAGGAGTTTATTTTGAGGCGCTTGGATGATGGTTCGTCGGTTTCGGTTTCACTGTCCGAGAGGCAGTCGGTGTCCAGAGGGTCGGAGTCATTGAATGGATCACGTTCTTTCTCTCGTAGGCAGAACATCTGAAAAGAAAAAAAACTTAAAGAACTCTTACTAGAATATGGTATTAGACATTCTACTAAAAAACTTTTTATCATTGAAAGTAAAGTGTCAACTATTTCGTTTTGTTTCTTAATACACTAACAACCAATGAGGTTAGGTTACTCTGTTGTGATGATGTTTTCAAACATACTATAGTCCGGCAAAAACGGGTAGACACAGCAACTAAAATTTCAGTACTTTGGAAACCCTTTCTCTACCTAATCTATGGTAAAGTACAGGTTTCTTGTCTATGGTATGGGTACCAAAGACGTCAGTCAGAAGTAATAATTTACTTCTAAAAGATAATTTATCTATTTCGCGTATTTAGCTTGCACAGTGGCGCCCCCATTTATTTCTATTATTTTGTGTCGGACTATACCAATGAGGTTTTGCAAATTTTTGGAGAACTAAAAAAAAACACAGAGGCAATGATACCGGAATGATGAAGGAATGGTGGTACAATTTCTGCTATGCTTTGAGGATAAGATATAATTTAGTCTATGCACATTGTCCATGCAATAATGCAGTGTGGACATAGACAAACCAATACATTGAATATCAAATTATGGATCAATGTTATCTGAAATAAAATGTTTTTATTTTATTTATTTATTTATTTAAAACTTACCACTTAACTGCTTATGCTCATTAGGAAGAACATTATCTAGTATTTTCTAATTAGCTGAATTTATTGAGGAAAGATTTAGAAATTTAGAAAGGATCAGATTTTTTCCTAGAAGTTGTTTAGTCTTGTAGTATGATTCATACCATGAATGTAACTATTATTGAGCAGGTTACAAAAAAGGCTGATGTTCTGAGGTAAAAATTAGAGTTCTTGTGTAATGTAGCTCACCTACTATAACAATTAGCAATGCAATGCGTAAAATTAGATTAGCTCATGAAAATATCATAAAATCTAAAGTTGAACAATAGAACATCCAAATAGTTCGATTTTCAAATTATTTCGGAAGTGACGGTGACGGCAATCACTGGCAGGCTATAAAAATGCTTGTTCTAAAAAAGTTAAGAAACGCATACTTACCATTCGATTTTCAAATTTTCACGAAATCGAGAAATTCTAACGCAAAGATTACCGGAAGGGCTCTATTTACACTGAAGATGGTAAATTACCACGATATAGGCACTTAGAATCACAAAATGGCGATTTATTTCATAAAAGAACGAAACAATAGAGCGATCTCATAAAATAACTGCACATGCCACTAAAAACTTACGCGTAGGTACGTAAAGTTGAACTAATTATGTACTGAAATCGAAACTATTGAATGAAGAACTCACTTTTTTCGTGTTTTCTCGACAGATTTTCGTAGATTTATCACAAAACTAAAACATTTGTGAGGTTTTAAACAATAATTGAACGTTTTTAAGTAAAATAACAACGAAACATGAAAAAGAAAGAAGGTTAGGCGCACGATTAAAATAATAACAAGTATTTGACTTCTAGTGATGTCTGGAAGTAACAATCACAGAAAGTGTAAAATCGAAGCGGGTCGAAATATCGATTCTTCAATCCAAAACTCCTATACCAGTTAGATTTATTTCTGACTAAAATACATACTGAATCTTTCTATTATTATTTTAGGTAGGTATTTACGAGAATTGTAACAATATCAAGAATTCTAATAAATAATGTTAATACTAATGTTTGTTTTTGGACAAGTCCCGAAAAATGAAACCGGATTATTGTATGTAGTAGGTAAGGGGGAAACCTAGTCAATTTTTGTATTTTGGAACCCTTAGACCTCCCCCCCCCCCTTAACAAAGCTATAGCTACGCCCTTATCCTAGACCTTTTGTTTTAGATAGCTAAGTTGGCACGATTGTATGACCGGATTTTGCCAGCACCATAAATTGGTGATGTTGGCCACAAACGTGATTTTGTGGACAATATTGATGAAACAATACGAGCATAATCGATACTTTACAATCCTATTGACCACAAGACTACATTTGTGCCCAACGTCAACAATGTATGGTAAGGCTTGTTTCACTCTTCAGCGTGTCGCCGCGGCGGGCGACACGCTGAAGAGTGAAACAAGCCTAACGGCGGCGGGCGCCGCGCGCCGGGGCGGCGCATAAAAGTGATCCCATCGATTTAGGCCAAGTGTAAAATCGATTTATTGTTAATAATTATTTCCCATCACTAGCTCTGAAATTGTTCTCAGCAGGGACTATAAAATTCAAATGAATTTATGCTTTATCCATATCCAATACGGTGAATAATCGCTTAGCGTAAGAGAGGCGTCACTTTTTGACGTTTCGTTTTCGAATTCGTGATTGGGTTTCCAGCCCAAATTATTAGGAAAGAGTGTGTAACGCCATCTATTGGTGAATAGTAAAACTAAACTGCGGAATAAAAGTTGAAGCTTCATACGCTGTTCCGGTCCGTTTTGTTGCAGCTTCATATGCACTTCCGGTTAGTTATGATGTAGCACCATCTATTGTTGAATAGTAAAAGTAAACTTCTGCTTGATAATTTTATTACAGCGCCATCTACTGAGTTATTGTAAACTAAAGCAGCAGCGCCCGGTTAGTCCGCGAAATTCTATTTTTTTTCACTTTGCAGGAGACTATCAAGGAATAAAATATATGATTCGCGACAGTAACATATTAATTACCATTATTAGGTACCTAACTTAATCATATCCTAAATAAAGCTCGGACGCCCGCATCGCTTATTTTACCTGCGTTTCCAGTCCAACACGCTCAACGCAGCTGCAGTGGAAACTGCCGAGATGTTTTTTTTTGTAGGTACTTCAAAACCACAAGCGAGCGAGGGATGCATGGTGTGAGTGATAGGGATGCGTTGCGAGGGATGTGTAGCGGGGAAATACTACTGAGAAAATTGGCGTTGTCAAATGTACGCTCGCTTAATAACTAAAACAGAGCCCCGCTACGCTACGCATCCTCGCACACCGTTTCACAGCGTCGCTAGGTCGCTACACATCTTCGCACCGCTTAGCTTGCTTTACATCTCAGATAGAAACGCAGCCTAATTAATTCATTTCAAACTCACTCCGACGGAAATCTCTTGTTCTACGCAAATTAAAACCAAGTAATAATTACAAAATGCTATTTCTTTATTAAAAATTACATAATATAAACATTGCATAGCTCCAATAATCATCAAAAAATAACTACGTACATAACATTTACATACAGACATACATAACTATGTACCAGCCGCTATTGCAGCCGGATCGGGGCCTTTACTTTATAGATGGACTATTGATATCATGATGTGTAGCGACATCTACACTTCTTCCAACGGATCTTGGCATTCGTGAAGTTAGCCGTTTCGATGCGCAGTGCAACTTTTCATACAAAATTTTCTACTGCGCAGCGAAAAGCCTAACTTCACGAATGCCAAGATCCATTGACAACTGTACCTGTCGCTAGATTTGCTTTATAGACGAATTACGAGCTTCAGCAAAGATGGCGACACAACATCACAGGTCTAGATCGCGCAAGAAACAAATTACATGACCAACTAACAACAACTGTTGGTCAAAAGACCACGGGAAAAGACCAGATGGGCCGGCCCGTAGCATTCGGTGCCGTAGGAACTGAGGAACCACCTACTCTGCCTTTGGGGAACAATTCCACAAAATTCCCCAAATTATATCTATCTATCTAGATAAGTAAAGTAAGTTCGTATGAGCAAGTGGCCAACTCTGGTGACGGAGTTTTTAGGCCGCCTAAAGGCCTCCGTCATGGCTTAACGACTTAAAAGCCGGGACCGACATTTAACGTGCCCTCCGAAGCACGGAAGCGCTATCTATCTAGATCTAGACCTATGATGTTGTGTGTGAAGACTCGTGAACTCCAGAACTTCAAGTTACAGTTCTCACAATGGATTCTAAGCTTCGTGAAGTTAGCCGCCGCTGCGCAGTAGAAAATTTTGAACGAAAAAGCTGCACTGCGCATCGAAACGGCTACTAACTTCACGAATGCCTAGATCCATAGTGTTCAAATGTGTTGAGGTTATTAAATGCTTAAACAAATATTTGAAAAGTTGAGTATTCGACAATACAATAAGTTATAATTACTACAGCGGTGCACTCTACTCATAACTCCGACACACTCTATTACGGAGTTATGAATAAGTGCGTTCTGCGATAAATAGGTTCTCTCCAGCGAAATTAGGCGACAAGCTTTGATATGTCCAGAAATTAACGTCTAATAAACATATTTTCAAATTATAAAAACTGCACTACATTTTTGGCCTTACCAAAAAATATCTGGTTTTCTTCTAAATTATATAAGAATGAATAGCTTACATACTTATTCTAGTTCCATCCTTATCTGCGGAGCTAAAGAGGTCGATATTGCAGAATCGTCATAAAGGAATTGAACTATTGCCATCTCTTTTCACTCTCAGTCAATGAAAAGAGATGGCAATAGTTCAATTCCTTTATGACGATTCTGCAATAGCGACCTTTTCAGCTCCGCTGTTCAGCTATCAAAATTCACATTAAGATGCAGTTAAAATTCACGTAAGACCAAAATCTCTACAATCTTATACAATACTTTCAATTTCCAATGAATAAATTACGTTTTTAATTTTACCCTCATTATAAATACATCCGCAACAATCTACGTATACATGTTCCTTATCCCTACATTACGACTCCTGGGGGGCTACTCCTCAAAATATTCCAAATGCTGTTACCACCAACATAATCAGCGGTGCTAAAAAGGCCGTGATAGCAGAATCATAAGGAATTGCACCATGTCGTCTCTTTTCATAGATATTTGGGGAATATGGTGGAATTGTTCCCCAAAGGCGCTGTAGGTGGTTCCTCTGCAACGGGCCGGCCCATCTGGCCCACTTGCCCGTGGTCTTTCGACCAACAGATGTTGGATATAATTATATCGATCGCTTGCGAAATTGTTGCTTGCGCGATCTAGACATACGATATTGTGTCGCCATCTGCTGAAGCTCGTATTTCGTCTATGTAGTACATTAAGCGACAGGTAGATGTCGCTACAGACATGAGTGACAAGAAATAAAAATTAAGATGATTCATAAAATGAATTGCGCTAACCACCATTTTAGCCTCCCTGAACTATGAAAATTTTCACGACATAATTATAGTTTATAGTTATATATTTTTCGTTTATAGTTTTGTGAGTAGACCCCCAGGAGTCGAGCCTCGCGTGACATGACCGCAGGGTACACGCGTGCTATTCTTATGCAAATTCTACATTTAATACCAAACAAATATAATTTAATTTCTTGCAACAATATTTTCTCAACATCAATTATTTTTTAATTTTAATAATTAATATAAAGATAAGTAAGTTCGTATGAGCAAGTGGCCAACTTAACGGAGTTTTTAGGCCGCCTAAAGGCCTCCGTCATTCTCAGCTCGTAATACCACTTGCGGTCACCCATCCTAACAGTGACCGCGCACAACGCTGCTTAACTTCAACGATCAATCAAGAACGTCCAAGCAAGCTACGCCACAAGTAAAAGAGATGGATATTTTCCACGAGAGGCTCTTACGAACTTACTTTTTAACCGACTTCAAAAAAGGAGGAGGTTCTCAATTCGTCGGATTTTTTGATAACGTCTTATAAATCGATGAACGCCGGCTGCACGCTCGAAAGTGTCACGTTCCGCCTGAGCCGAGCGTGCAAGCGAGAGCGCAGTGCAAGAGATAGAGAGGCACGATCGTTCATCAATGTTTTCATAAGATGCTATCTTTTAATTAATAAATAATTTTTTTAAATGTATTTTTACCGATTTCTCCGTCAATTGTAGACCGATTTCGATGATTCTTTTTTTGTTTGAAAGGCTATACTTCCCATACGGTGCCATAAAAATTTGGTGAAGATCTGTCGAGGATCTTCGGAGTTATGAACAGAAATGCACCTGCCCAGAAAATTTATGAGCTTATAACATTGAAGCCGGTTTTGAAATTTCTAATTTAGGTTCAATGTTCAAAAATCACGCGTACACCCCATTAGATCTTAAAGGCCTATTCATACGCAAGCGTTTTCCGCTACCGGCCTTATTCAAAAATCTACCTTATGTCTGATTACATCCGTCTTATTTCCCAACTACATTAATACGTTTTTATGTGCTGCGCGCTAGCGGCGCGAAGATTAAAAAATACTTTGAAATTGTTATTTTCCATTCTTTTAAACGTGGGAAGGTTGCCCAGCAGTGGGGCAGGATTATACACATTGGTTTAGAGGCGGGATAAATGGTCATTGAAAGAAAATAACAATTTCAAAGCAATATACCATTAGTTATATTTATTTACATTGATTAGATAAAACATTAATTATTACTAACATAATTATGGCATGTCTAAACTAGTTGGCGTTTCGATTGTACAAAAAAATATGATTTTAATACAATACATACACAATTGTAAAACTTTTACAGAAACCTTACTTATGAAAGATGTTTAAAGTTGAACACTGGTTAAACAACGTCCTGGGTCCGTATCATGAACTCTTAAGAACAAGCTTGAAACAGTCATGCTTTAGGCTTGTTTCAACATTCCTAAAGCATGACTGTTTCAATATTGTTTCAACATTGCTTGGTTTCGTACCAAGACAATATTGTTTTAGTAATGCTGCATGACTGATGCAGTGCTGCTTTAGTGTTGCTTGAAGATCATTAATTATTAATAACGTATGCAGGACTAAAGCAATATTGTTTTAGTATGAATCCAAGCAATGTTAAAATAAGCTTGAAACAGTCCTGCTTTAGTATAAGTAATTGAAATTGAAAATATATTTATTCAGACATAATAAACCATTTTGTTAGTAACATACAATAAAATTAGCAGAAATGTGTTAGTATTAATTAAGTTACATAATACTTGAATACATAATAATGTTGAAACAAGGCTAAAGCAGGATTGTTTCAAGCTTGTTTTAACATTGCTCTAAGAGTTCATGGTACGGCCCCTGTCTCTATTCGTCACTATTAACAAATAAAGACAGGACGTTGTTTAACCAGTGTTCAACTTAAAATATCTGTCATAAGTAAGACTCTTAGACTTTTAGGCCTCTATTAATAACTCGGATTAACTTCTGTCAAAGTTGCACCACGGATTAAACTATTGCCATCCTTATTTGTCACTGTCTAACAAAAAGGATGACAATAGTTTAATCCGTGGTGCAACTATGACAGAAGTTAATCCGAGTTTATTAATAGAGGCCTAAAGCGTGTTCTACACGGTTTAAAACCACAGCTTCTACCAAGGTGACCTTGCTAGAATTTCGCATGACATTGGTTGACAGTAAATTTCGCTACAGACGCCATTGGTTGACAGTAAAGTTCAATAACGCCATTGGTAGAAAGTGCCAAGGTCACCTTGGTAGAAGCTGTGGTTTCAAACCGTGTAGAACACGCTTTAGAGTTAAAGTTGTCTAAACATAAAATACATAAATCTGTAATAAAATAAAAATAATTTGTATATTTTTGATCGTCATTCATTGTAATAAAATGGCACTTAAATTACATAAAAAAAATATTGTAATTTCAAGGAATTATTTCGTACTTATTTGTTTATCATTACACCATATAAGTAGGTACTTTTTTTATAAATGCTTCTGTTACTTTCGATTATATTTCAGGGTTTGCTTTTAACTTTAACCTTAGGCTTGTTTCAACATTCCTAACGCAGGACTGTCCTAGGCTTGTTTTGACATTGCTTGGATTCGTACTAAAACAATATCGTTACAGTCCTGATGCAGAACTGCTTTAGTCCTGCTTAATGACGTAATACGCTATTTATGTTATTCATGACAACGATTGTCATAAGTAGCACTAAAGCAGGATTGAAACAATGTTATTAATAGGACCATCTTAGGCTTGTTTTGACATAGCATCAAAACAAGCCTAAGTTGGTCCTGCTTTAGGAATGTTGAAACAAGCCTGAAGCCGGACTGTTTCAAGCTTGCTTTAACATTGCTCTAAGAGTTCGTGGTAAGTCCCCTGTTTTTAATTCTTACTATATTAAAACATGGTTTTTGAGAATATTTTCAATTACCCTACAAATTCCTTCACATTCTACATTTTAAATTTTCAACAGGTTATGGCGCCCTCTTAGTAGGAGGGTGTTACAAACATTATCATAACTTGAATAAATTAATTGAATTGAAGGTCCGTCGCCGGCTTGTTGCGACATTGCAACGTTACTGCGTTGCGTTTGTCGCGAGTCCGAAGCGATGCAGACATTTTTTGGCAGTTGTGATCACAGCTTACATCTGTAACAATAGCTAGCAATAACATAAAAATAATAAATAAACTAGGTACCCATATACAACGTGCCCACTTTTGGTGTTTCATAATAATAATGTTTCATATGCCGGGTGAATTTTTGAGATGGGGCAGTAAGGGCAGCTAACCTTAACCGTTGTAGCTACAGGAAAACGTTCTTAGGAGACTACCCTTAACTTTTGAAGATATAAAATGTCAAAGGAGTAACAAGATTGTAAAGGTCAGGAACCACTCACCTAGAGGAACAGCACTGGTCGCGGGCGCAGGCGCCGCGTCCAGCGAAGCGCCGAAGCCCGAGTATATGTCATAGAGATACTTAACAAGATTATAAAGGTCAGGAGCCACTTACCTAGAGAAACAGCACTGGACGCTGCATGATGAACACAACAGCAATTTCATATACGCAGTTCGAATCATCATATTTGACCTTTGTGAGTGTGTGTCTGCCACATCGTCACTTACCATCAGGTGAGATTGTGGCTAAACATACTATCTACATTAAAAAAAAAATTGTTGTAAGCACCCTAGGTGTTCAAAATATTGTAAAGCATCTATGAAGTATTTGATGAAAAATTAGATGTTTTGTCAGATGTTATAGTAGATGAAAAATCGCATGTTTCATCAAAAGTGGCCACTTTAACTCCGCAGGAGCCACTTACCTAGAGGAACAGCACAGGTCTCTGCATAGCCTGCTGTGGCGCGGGCGCTCCGCTCGGGCTCCTTGTCCCCGGAGCCCGAGCCGGAGCCGGAGCCCGAGCGGACGCTCTAGGTGAGACACTTACCTAGAGGAACAGCACAGGTCTCTGCATACATATATTTGACATTTGTTGTCGGTTAGTCCTAGTTATGTCTATCGCCGCTGAAAACTTCGTTGGCGCGATCTAGACATTCTGATGTTGAGTGACGCCATCCGTAGTGCGTATGTCTATGTCACTTCATCTAGCGACAGGTAGATGTCGCTACAGTGTTGAAAATATTGTAAAGGTCAGTCGCCACTTACCTAGAGGAACAGCACAGGTCTCTGCATAGCCTGCTGTGGCGCGGGCGCATGCAGCTCGCCCTCGCCCGAGCTGGTGCTCCGCTCGGGCTCCTTGTCCCCGGAGCCCGAGCCGGAGCCGGAGCCCGAGCGGACGCTCTAGGTGAGACACTTACCTAGAGGAACAGCACAGGTCGCTGCATAGAACGACAGTTGTTGTCGGTTAGTCCTAGTTATGTCTATCGCCGCTGAAAACTTTGTTAGCGCGATCTAGACATTCTGATGTGGTGTGGCGCCATCTGTAGTGCGTAGCTTGTCATCTAGCGACAGGTAGATGTCGCTACAGTGTTGAAAATATTGTAAAAAGTCAAAAAGTCAAAGTAAAGGTCAGGAGACACTTACCTAAAGGAACAGCACAGGTCTCTGCATAGCCTGCTGTGGCGCGGGCGCATGCAGCTCGCCCTCGCCCGAGCTGGTGCTCCGCTCGGGCTCCTTGTCCCCGGAGCCCGAGCCGGAGCCGGAGCCCGAGCGGACGCTCTCTTCGCGATTGTAGCCGTAGGGCTCGCCAGAGGCGCAGGAGGCGTACTTGAAGGGGATTGGTTGGTAGCCGTAGGAACCACCGTATGCTGGCGCGCCGTAGCCCAAAGAGCTGGACAGACAAATCAAATCAAATTTATTTATTTCTGGATTATTAGATAGGTTACAAAATCAACTTATTTACTGAAGAACATACTAAATATGTAAGTAGGTATCATAATTAGGTAATATTTAAGCATTATAAAAATAATGTAGGTGGACATTGTAAATTCGTACCTAAGGGACCTATCAGAGAGAGAGCATACAGAAAGCGAACGCAGAACGCGTGACCGCTCTCTGTCTGATAGGTCCCTAAATATGTTTCAAGGGCCTTACTTATGAAAGATATTTAAAGTGAAACACTGGTTAAACAACATCCTGTCTTTATTTGTGGATAGTGACAAACAGAGACAGGACGTTGTTCAACCAGCGTTCAACTTTAAACATCTTTCATAAGTAAGGGGGCAAGTGTTCTAGCCCCACACTAGGATTCCCTATGTTGTGGGTGGCTAGTCTCTTTCAGGTGAACAATGTTATCTTAACATATCTATTTTTATCACTATTTTTCCTAATAATTAATAGAATAGGATAAGGAAACAGGTCTTCACGGCGTAGACATGTAGAAGAAACATCCATTCATTCATACATACATACATAACAAACAACATTCCCTTTTCGTTTATGGATAGACAGATCCCAGAGATTTCTGCTTGCTATGATCCTAAATCTTTCATCTCTTTCACATCCACACATTTCTGTAGTGTTACATACTTGGGGTTAGGCAGAGGCAAGGCCGTGCTGAGCAGGCTGTCTGCGTCTCCGGGCGCGCTGCGCAGGCGCAGCGAGGCCAGCTCGGCGCAAAGCTCGCCCGCAACGTAGTAACATTGCTCAGAGAACGTTATCTTGTTCACTGTGTGTCGGATGAAGCCAGCCTGTGAATAAATAAATAAATGTTGGTGGACATACACATTCACACAGCGCCATCTAGCCTAAAGCAGGCCTGTTTCAAGCTTGTTTTGATATTTCTTGGATTCGGACCAAAACAATATTGTTTCAGTCCTGCCTTAGTCATATAGTCCGGCAAAAACGGGTAGACACGGCAACTAAAATATCAGTACTTTGGAAACCCTTTATCTACTAATCTATGGTAAAGTACAGGTTTTTTTTCTATGGTACTAGTATTCTGTGGTACAGGT
This sequence comes from Camptogramma bilineatum, assembly GCA_958496255.1. Lineage (NCBI taxonomy): Eukaryota > Metazoa > Arthropoda > Insecta > Lepidoptera > Geometridae > Camptogramma > Camptogramma bilineatum. Next base: position 1,817,951 of record OY292478.1, read on the forward strand.
GCCGAAGACGTCAGTCAGAAGTAATAATTTACTTCTAAAAGAGAATTTATCTATTTCGCGTATTTAGCTTGCACAGTGGCGCCCCCATTTATTTCTATTATTTTGTGTCGGACTATACATAATACCATTCGTTGTCATGAATAACATAAATGACGTATTGCGTTAGAAGCAGGACTAAAACAATATTGTTTTAGTACGAATCCAAGCAATGTCAAAACAAGCTTGAAACAGTTCTGCTTTAGCTATGTTGAAACAAGCCTAAAGCAGGACTGTTTTAAAATTGCTCTAAGAGTTCGTGGTACGGCTCTTTACCTTACAGCGAGGGAATAAATAAATATTGCTGGACATTTCTCACAGCGCCATCTAGCCTCAAACTAAGCAAAGATTGTACTATGGGAAAGTGGCTAAATTTCAATGTTACAAGCTAAGCAATTTTTTTTACTGGCAGAGGAAATGAAATTCATTTATTGAAAAAAAACAGCGTCTTAACAGTACCTGGAAATGGTTACCTTAAGCATGTGTGAGGCGTACTTCCTCGCGTCCTTGCTTTCGACAGTTGTTGTCGGTTATGCCCGGGTTACACGAGGCTAGTTTTTCAAGCTAGGATAGCAAGCTAGTGTTAGTAAGCTAGCAAGCTAGTACTTCTTACTAGCTTACTAGCTTAGAAATGAAGCTAGTTGTGTCTACACGAAGCTAGAAGTACTAGCTTGCTAGCTTACTAACACTAGCTTGCTATCCTAGCTTGAAAAACTAGCCTCGTGTAACCCGGGCATTAGTCCTAGTTAAGTCTAACGTTGGAAACTTCGCTTGCGAGTTCTAGACATGTTGATGTTGAGTGGCGCCATCTGTGCGCGGCTGAAAACTTCGTTAGCGCGATCTAGACATTCTGAAGTTGAGTGGCGCCATCTGTAGTGCGTATGTCTATGTAGTTCATCTAGCGACAGGTAGATGTCGCTACAGTTACCTTGAGCATGTGTGAGGCGTACTTCCTTGCATCCTTGCTTTCGACAGTTGTTGTCGGTTAGTCCTAGTTATGCCTAACTCTAAAAACTTCGCTTGCGAGTTCTAGACATGATGTTGAGTGGCGCCATCTGTAGTGCGTATGTCTTTTCTGTGTGTCCCGCGCCTTACACTGTTTAATCATCTAGTAAAGATGTAAAGGCATAAGTTTTTAGTGGTAGTTAGAGGAGACAGTTACCTTAAGCATGTGTGAGGCGTATTTCCTCGCGTCGCGTCGGTCACTGACCCCGGCCACGTGGGACTGCACCCAGTCGACCACGTCGGCGCCGATGAAGGCTCGAGGGATCGTTATCTTCAGCCACATACGGTCGCGAATCTCGAGACCTGATCGACAATATATCACTTTAAGGCTGATTTTAGTCTCAGGCTGGTTTTAGTGTTACGCGTTCCGTCGGCGCTGATAGGTGAGTGATCTTTATTACAATGAAATAAGGATACTGATTGTTTAGCAGCAATGGCTACGCTGATTGCTCTCGTCAGTGCTGGACAATCAGTATCCTTATTTCATTGTAATAAAGATCTCGCCTATCAGCGCTGACGGTGAGCATGAGTCTAAAATCAGCCTAACCATCGAGGTTTACGCACAGAGTCAAAGGGAGAAATCATCAAAAAAGTCGTTCATTACATAAATAAATAAATATAAATATTGCTGGAAATTTCACACAACGCCATCTTGCCCCAAACTAAGCAAAGCTTGTACTGTGGGAACCAGATAACGGCGTCTAACTACCTATATTTACACTACACAATGTCAGTTTTGTACACAGTAATGTTGTCACCGTATGAATAATGTACACTGTTTCACTTTCAAAACTTTCGTGAGTTGACATTATTTAACACACGGAAGTTACTCCCGTACACAATGTACACTGTGTCTCGGTCTAGTCTCGTGTGGCGCGTTCCGTGCTCAAAGTCAGCTCCTCGCCAGCTCAAACTCAGTGTCCATTCTATACGTAGTTTTATTATCTGTTCTATAGTACACTGACCCGAGTCTGGACGCAGCATCGCTCGCACCACTAGCGACATGTCCATATGTACGGAGAGCGCGGGCTCGGGCGCCTCGCCGCGCTACACGGAGGGGAGACTATAGTACACTGACCCGAGTCTGGACGCAGCATCGCTCGCACCACTAGCGACATGTCCATATGTACGGAGAGCGCGGGCTCGGGCGCCTCGCCGCGCTACACGGAGGGGAGACTATAGTACACTGACCCGAGTCTGGACGCAGCATCGCTCGCACCACTAGCGACATGTCCATATGTACGGAGAGCGCGGGCTCGGGCGCCTCGCCGCGCTACACGGAGGGGAGACTATAGTACACTGACCCGAGTCTGGACGCAGCATCGCTCGCACCACTAGCGACATGTCCATATGTACGGAGAGCGCGGGCTCGGGCGCCTCGCCGCGCTACACGGAGGGGAGACTATAGTACACTGACCCGAGTCTGGACGCAGCATCGCTCGCACCACTAGCGACATGTCCATATGTACGGAGAGCGCGGGCTCGGGCGCCTCGCCGCGCTACACGGAGGGGAGACTATAGTACACTGACCCGAGTCTGGACGCAGCATCGCTCGCACCACTAGCGACATGTCCATATGTACGGAGAGCGCGGGCTCGGGCGCCTCGCCGCGCTACACGGAGGGGAGACTATAGTACACTGACCCGAGTCTGGACGCAGCATCGCTCGCACCACTAGCGACATGTCCATATGTACGGAGAGCGCGGGCTCGGGCGCCTCGCCGCGCTACACGGAGGGGAGACTATAGTACACTGACCCGAGTCTGGACGCAGCATCGCTCGCACCACTAGCGACATGTCCATATGTACGGAGAGCGCGGGCTCGGGCGCCTCGCCGCGCTCCGACACGGAGGAGGGAAGCGCCGACAGAGAAGGCGGAGGCGGCGGGTAGGCCTCCCGAAGCGCCGCCGTATGCGCCACCCATGCACCTACAAAAAATTACGCCTTTACATCTTTTACTAGATGAATTATACAGTATTAGAGCCGTGTTGGCCGAGGGGTATAGTACCTCGACTTTCGATTTGGTCGTGGGACCAAATCCTGGCCGTCCATCAATGAATTTCGTTTCGAAAAATTTATAAGCGCATACAAGCTCTAAACGGTGAAAGAAAACGTGAGGAAACCCACGGCTTAGTCAGTCCCACACGTATTGAGCATGTCTTTTCTGTGGATATGGCCGGTTAAGCTGAGAGGATGGTGTAGGTGCTACAAGCCTACTCCATCTCAAAGAATGTCCCAGGCACTACAGTTTCCCGTTAAGTGTAGGCAAAGATTGCCTCCTGACACTGTATCATCTAAATTTATTCCCTCGCTGTAAGGTACTTACCAGGGTCAATAGGTCTGACGGGTTCTGTGCGGGGTATAGTGAAGTATCCCTTAGGATTGGGGTCCCAGCATTTGGCAACCACCAACTTTATGGGTCCGGGCTTCTGAACCACCTCTCGTAGCACCCTCACCGCTTCATCATTGGTCATGTCTTCGAAGTTCACATCGTTCACCTGAAACAGTTTATTACAACATGTATTGCTAACTACCTGCAACATTCGTTCAGATTACTTGTTTAGCTAGCAGCCTGTGCCATTTTTTTTTCTTTATTTTGGTTTCGCACGGCTTGTGTATTCAGCCAGTGTCAAGTAATTAATATATTTCATGTTTATAGATACACAAGATATACAAATACATAAATATAATATCCCACCCCCCCTCTCCTTGCTCAGTAAAAATGTGGAGCTTACATCACACGGACTTTTTGGGGGAACTCGAAATGCAATTCTATCCAATTTTGTTTCATTTGCCTTCACTTATGCACGTTCACAAACACTCAACAGTTAATAATCCACCATTAGTACACATTTACATTCAAAGAAACACAAGTTTTGGAAACTATCATGGTTACGAACATAAATATTGTTATCAACGGGATAATTACCATGATTATTGAGTTTTGTTGTTTCCTGATATTTCGACGCAGTTGCATGCGCCATGATCACGGGAATTATCCCGTTGATAACAATATTTAAGTTTTGGAAAATAAAACAAAAACAAACACATGACTTCTCAAATTCCCCGGCCTATGCCATTATCCGCGTCAATCATACATTTGATTATCAGAAACTAGCAGCGCCCTCGCGGTGTTGCCCCCTTTGTGATTGTATGGTGGTGATGATGATGGTGAAAAGTTGCCTATAATCTTCCCCAAGAGGTTCGCTATCAAACGCAGACAAAAATTTTCAAATCTGACTGGTAGTTACTGAGATTAGTGCATTCAAACAAAGAAACAAACTCTTCCGCTTTATATATTGGTATAGAAAGATAAGTAGAAGGAAACATACCTGTAAAATCATATCACCAGGCTCTATTCTCCCGTCCAACGCCACTGCACCACCTTTCATTATACTCCCCACATAAATTCCACCATCACCACCCTTATTTGACTGCCCAACTATCGAAATCCCGAGAAAATTTACAGTGTCCATGTTTAATGTGACCGTGATGATGTGCATGGACATAGTAGAGTCTGTTATGGAGGAGTAGGAAGATGTTCTAGACATGACTTGAGGTCTTTTTCGTCTCCGCTGAGGTCTTTTACGAGAACTGACTTGTAAATGAGAAACGCTGCTGCATTCGGTCAGGGCTCGGTCGACCGATGCATTGGTATGTCTTCCTGTGGTTGTGGTTATTTCAGATTGGCTGTCGAATAGGCTGGTCGAGTCTAAATCAGAGCTCAGTACCGATGCCGTTTCGTACTCCAGCCCGTGATTGGCGTATTTGGAATGACCATTGATTCTGAGGCCTCTGTATTTGTATTTGTCGCAGGAAGCCCTGTGCCCCGGCCGGGAGCTGATAGTGCTGTCTGTGTCCGTACATGTGTCGCGAGTGAGGGGCGCGGGCGGAGCACCCTGGTTCGTTGTTTTACCCTTGCCAGGGTTGCTGTCCGTACACTGCGAAGCCCCATCAGAAGGGTTGGAGCCCTCGGCTGACACTAACCACGACACCACACGACCGTTGAAACACGGCAGATGAGCGTTATCATCTACTATTTCCTCTTTCACAACACCAAAATCATCGTCCATCGACTTGAAGAAAAATTTATAGTTCGGTCTGTTCAGCTGATTTTTGAAGTCCAACAAAGTCACTTTTTCTGGGGATATGGGGATTTTTACTAAATACGGCGTTTCCTCATCATCTATGTAATAAATTACTTTAGTTTCCTCCATTTTAGTGCGTTTATTTAATGAAAAACAACACCCCTACAATCTATAAATAACAGCCGCCATCACAAAAATGGCGATTGATTAATGCTGCTACTCGACGCTGCGACTGATGGCGCTGCAGTTGCCTCAACCTCAAAACATGTTTTTTTTTTCTTGGTTCGCATAGAGGTCTTTTTGCTGTTTCATCCGATTTTAGTCGATTATTATTTCAAATAGTAACTACTCCCTCATGTTGGTTGAGAGCCACTGGGATGGGATGGGATATCTTATCTGTGGTAGATTTTTACTCTGTCAAATATTTTGACTGTCACTCACGTTTGACACTTGATTGGATTTTGAAAATTTTGCCGTTTTGCTTTTGGTGAAAGAGATTTCTGTTTTTATTGATTTATTGATTGATAAATGAAATGGGTACTACAGGAATAGAAAGTAAAGACCACCTAAATATGTGCTTGGATGTATTTGAGCAGCTGGAGGGATTTTGCAAACTTTTGGATGGTAAAAACTATTTTTATGAGTGCAATTTCTATTCGATGTAAAAAGCTGCCTTGCTGCCGTAGTGATGATGATGATGAAAAGCAGCCTATACCTATAACCTTCTTCAAGGATTCAGCTATCGAATGCAGAAAGAATTTTTCAAATCCGACTGCTAGTTCCTGAGATTAGCGCGTTTTATCAAACAAACATTTTAGCTTTATTTATTGGTTTAGTTATATTGGTATGGTATATACAATTATTTACAGAAAAAATTGATAAGGAGCAACAGCAAGTAAAAGCATGTAAGAAGAACACTGAATTGGAACTCAAACTTGCCCAGGAAATGAAATTACATGTGAGTTTTTTCATTTCAACTCAAGTAGGTACAGTACGGTACCTTCCTACCTTAGATGAATCATATGTCATCTAAGGGTACATAATACCTATGCACAATGGATCTATTCGGAAGTTAGCCGTTTCGATGCGCAGTATACCTTTTTGTACAAAATTTTCTACTGCGTAGAGAAACAGCTAACTTCACAGATGCCTAGATCCATTGTACGAACTGTAGGTTCTTATTAACTATATCAGCGGGCCTATAAAGGTCGCTATTGCAGAATCGCAACATAGGAATTGAACTATTGCTATCTCTTTTCATCGACTGAGAGTGAAAAGAGACAGCATTATGGTTCATTTACCATAGCTATTCAGCTTTAGTGACCTTTTTAGGTCCGCAGCTCAAGTTATTTCAGCATTATTTTCACTCAGAAATTAGAATAGAAGGTTTATTGCAGGTACACCATAAAATAAGCAAAAATGAAATAAGCCTTAATTAAAAAAAGTAACAATGGGCAACCTTATTGCTGAAAGCAATCTCTTACATTACATCTTTTTTTCCAGAATGAGTTGACGGAGCGGCTATCTAAGCTATCAGACCGCAGCAGTGAGCTAGAGCGAGTGTGTGCCAACTTTGAGTCTCATCTCACTATCACAGATAGGGACAAAAACAGACTAGATAATGCTAAGTAAGTAAAAGAAATATGTTACTTACCTAACAATATAGTATAGCCACAGAATAGTACAGAAGGTGCACTCCGTACTTTAGATACAAAGCTACAAGTACATTGGCGGGCGGGCGGGCCTTGGAAAGAAAGGAAGAAAGAAAATACATTTATTCAACGAATACAACAAAGCAAAATAACAAAATGAGAAAAAAAAAAGACAAACAGAAAAATACTTGTTGAAATTCAGCTTATTGCCTAACTAGATCTAGGGATCAGGCGCTGCTTTTCAGTGTCGCCTAGGAGGAGGGAGGGGAGGGGAGTGGGGCCTAGGCCTAGGCAGGAAGGGTTCCCACTTGCCGCTCGGCTCGCACGCTAGCCGCGTCGCGCGTAATACCTGAACACGCGTCAAGACTACCTTTCCGTGTAACACCACACCAGACAGTAACAGAGTTATGCGTTAGAAAGAGAGAATTTGTGTAGGCAAGTGCAGGTGAATATTGCAGTAGGTAATGAGCGCTTACGCGATCTGAATTGAACTCTGTTGCGTAGCAGATAGAGTCGCTATGCAAATAAACTTTTTCGCGGAGTCAGGCTTCTGTACCCTTTCTGTGGTATGGGGCTACATGAAGCTAATATTTATTTATTTATTTTTCAGAGAAACCTACCAGTTAGAAAAAGAATTGACTGGTATTCGACTAGACTTCAGTGCACCACCCAACATCGCGAAAGGATGTATCCTTTTTGAAATTAAAATTAATATTGACCCAGTAGAATGGGGCACTTCCAAAATTCGAAGAGTTGAAGTAGACATTTGAATTCATCCTACTAAGTATAGCATGTGTAAAAAACTCTTACTCAAACGTAGCAAATTAAGTTTTAATTTTCGGTTAAGGTATCCGCCTTCAAACCGAAGGCTGTGAGTTCGAATCTCAGTCAATGAAAGTTTAGTTTTTGTTTTGTAAGTTTTTTTTTCTGTTTTCTTGTCCTTTTTTCTTTTTCTCTATTTGCACCCAAGCAGAGCTTGGTTGCCCAGATATAACTTACTCCTCAAAACAAAATAGGGCCCACTTGAAATAATTCTATATTTTGCACAACACATATTTTCTAAACCTGTCCTATAATTTTTTTCAAAATATATATTTCTAACTTCCTAAGTTCAGTGGTAAAATATTCCTAAAATCAAAATTGAAATAAATTGTACCTACAATTAATTTTCATTACTATTTTAAAGTCATGTTTTTCTAAGTGGGCTCTATTTTGTTTTGAGGAGTATAGATTAAATTAGATAAAGGAGGAAATATTTTCCTGAATGTATCACAGATATCAAGTCGGAGGGCCGCAAGTTGTTGCAGCCCTTCGAAGTCCCCGCGACCGACAGCGAAGCCCTATGGGCTATTATGCACGCCACCGCAGCCCCTGGCTGGCCCTCGCTCGACAAGGAGAATTCACCTAACAACTGAAGAAACTTGAATTTAAATGTCTTTAATTAAATATCTACCTACTATTTATTTTTATTTTTATAGTGCTAAACCACACTTTTTCATATTGAAAATGAAAAATCTTATCACTTACGGTTCTGACGGGACACGAACCCGCACTGACAAGCGATCCTCCTTACGCCGGAGTGCCTTTACCAACTCGGTCACGGAATCCTTAGTCGTCTGGTCGAAAATCCTGCTCTTAGAGTCCACTGAAGTCCGATAGACGCGGCGCTGCTATCGCAGAACTAGGTTACCTATGTAAAAAATTACAAATTGTCCAAATAAGGCTTGAGCAATAATAATTAAGCTAGTTTGTACGTTCGTTAGCTCTACACACAGACAAATAAAGACAGGACGTTGTTAAACCAGTGTTTCACTATAAACATCTTTCATAAGTAAGGCCCCAGAACTGAACGACCTTGACTAAAAGAGCATATTAGAAGGAAATAAAAAAATTAGTTCTCGCTTTTGCCGTAGGACTTTAGGGAGTGTCCACATTGCGTTTTTTGCAGCGCGTTTGTATCGATACAAACGCGATTCGAACGCGATGCGAACGCGCAGCCCCCCGCGCAGCCCCTCCCGGTTCGCTTTTGTATGGAAAAATACGCGTTGCGAACGCGCGTTTGTATCGATACAAACGCGCAGCTCAAAAACGCGCTGCAGAAAACGCAATGTGGACACTCCCTTAGTGCTGAATCCTACTCTATCGGTTTAAGCCCCGAGTCAGCGCCATCTACAGGAACCATTTAGTGAACTCCTGCTCATTGGTCGAAGTTACATTCAAATTCAAATGTCGAAGAGATGTCGCTTACAATATTTTTTTTGATAAGATTTTTCATTTTCAATATCTATTCTATACCTAATTCATATTTTGCAGTAACTTCAAAAATACTACAGAAAATTTCCAATAAGCCAAAGTGCCTGTCTGCCAACTTAATATTATAAAGGCGAAAGTCCGTGTGTGTGTGAATGTTTGTTGCCACGTATCTCCTTATCTACTAAACCAATTTAGATGAAATTTGGAATGTAGTTAGTTTAGATTCTGGAATAACACATAGGCTACTTTTTATCCCGGAAAAATGTATGGTCCCCGTGGGATAAAAAAAGAAGTCGTTCCGCCTGCGGGTTCGCTCTCGTGGTACCTTAACCTGATAGAAAGTAGCCTATAGATATACATAGAATGTCTGATTGCACTGCACGCGAGCGTGTAAAGGTGGAATCGGACGGTTCATTTTTTGTTCATTTTGCATATTTCACTCAAAGTGACACATCTGAACATAAAATGAAACAAAAATGTAAGTAGGTACTAGAAAACCCCAGCGTTTATTCCAGCAATCTTTCACTTGAGTGACTCCGTCACCTTAAGAAACGATGATGGGTGATAGGAGAAAATATAGAAAAAAAAAATTATGTGTAAAATAAATTTTATTCTGATTTAAAAATAGACAATGGGGGAATACATCCAATAGGAAAATAATTTATCACTTTTGTGTGACTTTCGTTGTGACACTTTTTCATAGGTAAGTAGTAAAGCAAGTACTACCAGATAAATAATGCGTATCGGAAAACTTCGGAAACAATCGTATAAAATTACAAAATCGATTGGCAATTGAGCTGCGCAGCTAACGACGTGCACTTCTGTCACATTCTGTTTTGTGGAATCATACAGAGCTTATATAAATACTGTCCAGAGCCCTAGATGCTGTTGGTCATTTCGGAAAACACGAATTTAACCGATACACATTATTTATCTGGAAGTACTGTAAAATAATTTGATTGCACACGAAAACATCCAATAAAATTAAAAACTATAAAATCCAATTTTTTTTGCATTTAAAATGATTAGATACTTACCTACTTAATACTTTGAAACTTATATCTAAATAGCAATTCGAAAAATAATACAATTTTCAGCAAAAATAAATGCGTAGGTAATTAATTATAATAAAAAAAATACAATTATTGCTTAGAAATTAGGTATAGAATAAAGAACTGTCGACCAGTTTTTAACACATTTCATTCACCACACCAGTTATTTTAATTTCTTTTGCCATATTCTATGGGTAGACGACATATTAATGAAAAAAAAATTAAGTACCAAGGTGTTCAAGTTTGTGTCTAGATGTCTATTAAGGTGGAATCAGACGGTTCACTCGAGTGAAAAATCTCTACCTAATGAATGCTAGGGTTTTCAATGACACTTCTTTCATACTAAGTTCAGGATGTGTCACTTTGAGTGAAATATGCAAAATGAACAAAAATTCACCGTCTGATTCCACCTTTAGGGGTACACAGAGGTATGTAACATTCCCAAATTAAAATAAAGTCCTAAAAACCGGTCAAGTGATAACTTAAAACTTAAACTAACATAAAATTAAACTTATCTAAAGCCGTTTCACTTGATACTAGCAGTAACCAGCAACTTGAATAATACAGTAGGTTTCACTACAAAACTAAATATAAGTTCCTAATTTGTGCCTTATTTTACGTACAAAATCTACCTATGATGCTTAGATTAAAAACTTCGTTCGTCTTGATTTTTCTCGTAGGTATCTGAAACAAAATAAAATATTAATAAAAAAATTTAATAGGTACTTAGGTACATAGACTTGTTTTTATTTTGTGATTTCTATACTTAGGGTTAGGGATATACACAGGGTGAATTCTTGAGACGGGGTAGTAAGGGCAGCTACCTAACCGTTGTAGCTACAGGAAAACGTTCTTAGAAAACTATCCTTAACTTTTGAAAATATTTTGACCTGCATTCACAGATTTTGAAAAAATGTACAGTCAGCGAGATAATGGACAATTTACACAAAACCTTTTTGTGATGCCAACTGATCCTGTTTCATATAAGGATTAAAAGGCTCTATCGGACCAACTGAGGTTAGAGTACTAGAAAAGTCAGTGTGATCAATTTCATTATAAATTGATTTTAGGCAGTGTCTAATCTAATTCATCTAATTTTGGTATTTCCAAACTTCGTATGACTTGGCCCACTTGCGCATCAGGAGTTAGACCTGGGTTAAAGTTCTAATTTTTAACCCAGCGATGTGGGGGAGTTAAATCGGCTAACTCCGGGTTAGTGACTAAAAAAATGAGGAATAAGGACAAACAAAGAAGTCTATTACAGACTACCGTAGTGTAAGAAAACCGTAAGTAAGATTACTGTAGTGTAAAAGAGATAGACATACACCCCCTTACTTATGAAAGATGTTTAAAGTTGAACACTGGTTGAACAACGTCCTGTCTCTGTTTGTCACTATCCACAAATAAAGACAGGACGTTGTTTAACCAGTGTTTCACTTTAAACATCTTTCATAAGTAAGGCCCACAAGTTTCAAGTTTGTTCATTCGTTTATCTTTGATCGGGTAGATTATATCTGTGGTAGGTGCACAGACATTTTGAATGCTTCCACCAATTAAAAAAAAAGAAACGTCGGGTTAGTTATTTAGTTAACCCATGGCGCGCAAGCGGGCCTTATTATCTACAACGAAGTAAGTACATTGATAGAGCAAAGGAAATACCGTACAGATAAAATGCGTCAATATTTAAATTGAATGAATTGTAGGTACGAGTATATTTATAAAAAGCCGTAATTGGCGAGTCATAGTGCCAAGGCTGAAACCTGCGGGTCCATAAAGGCCGCTTTAAGGTAAACGCACACCTATCAGCGCCGAACGAGGAGGACTGAGGAGTTCTGTTGAACAGCTCCTGACTCCATCATCAGATCAGCTCAATGTCACAGAATAGGTACCTACAGAAGTTTAGGTAGGTACAAAGCTGTTAATAAGCTTTTTTTATAGAACTCTATAAATTAGAAAACAGATGAAATTAAATTAATAAATTATTTAATAAGTAGATTAGTACATAAATCTAATAATGTTATCCGGCCTACCTAACATTTTTTATTGTTTTCCGTACAGATTTAATCAAATAATCCCATTAATTGATAACATCGATCGTTTACAAGCTATAAATATCTAATCAGATTTATGTCATTAATCGATATTAAGTAGTTTTTAGTATTTTAGCGACGATCAATTTTTTACTATTTTCTTTCTTTATAACTTTATACGCAAATCGAGATATGAATACCTACATATTTTACACATAAATTGATTTCAGACTTCTTTGTTCTTTTGTTGTAGGTAGGTAGATAAAAAGTTATGTCTCATCTATACTATCTCTTCTAGACTAATGTATTAAAGCGGAAGAGTTTGTTTGTTTCTTTGTTTGAACGCGCTAATCTCAGAAACTACCAGTCCGATTTGAAAAAATATTTCTGCATTTGATAGCTAAACTCTTGAGGAAGGTTAAAGCAATGATCTTCTATATAAACTTTATATTATCGATCGAGCGAGCGAAGCGAGCGAAGATCTTAGTGGTAAGTTGGGCGATTTTGCTTTGTATGTTTGTATGTTTGTATGTTTCACGAATTGTTGTTCGAGCATAACTGTCGAACCGTTCATCCAATCTGCATGAAACTTGGTAGGTCAATAGGTTGTGGTAAGGAAATTTACGGTGGAGCATATGAGCTTAATCGATGAAGGGGTTGTGAAGATATTGGGTTCCCAAGGGGGTAAAAAATGATGAAAGTTACACAAATATATTGAGTGGGGTGTCATACGAAAGGGCTTATTTTGTACATTCCAAAATGGTTTTTATTTTTAATCTAGGATGTATAGTTTTTGAAATACGACCAAAGACCAAAAACTACGAAACCAGAGCTACAAGAGCTCCCGTTTCATAGAGTTTCGATGTCTTCGTAGCTCATTGACTGGTCGGTCTTAAAAAGAGAGTGGCATCGTTGCGGTTTGGTTTGCAATGATTTTAGATGCTACTTGATTTATTTTCATGATAAAAAAAATTTTGATAAAAAATGAAAATAATTGGGGTAAAAAAAGTTAAGTAAACAAATATATTGAGTGCGGTGTCAAATGAAAGGTCTTTATTTGTACATTCTAAAATAGTTATTATTTTTATTCTAGGACGTATACTTTTAAAAATACGACGAGAATTCATAAATATGAAATAAATGAAAAATTAGACACGACATTATGTATTGCATGCATGCTAGTATTTTTTACCATGAAGAGCTAGCGCAATAGGCATACCCGGCAGTAGTAGCACTTGAAATTATAGGGGTAGTCAGAAGAAAGTCCAAATGTTGGCCATCTACGGTGCGCGAGATCTCAGTTCGGGGCGAACTACTAGTATATTTGCTTTAACCTTTTATATTATAAACTGAGGGGTTAAAGGTTACTTTTCATCATCTTCATTTACCATTATTACCTATTATACCATCACTACGGGGGCAAAGTCGCGAGGGCGCTGTTAGCTATGCATAAAATAATAATTCTAAATTATGAACATTGATTTTTTGATAAAAACCAATTGATTTTTATAAAGACACGGACAATAGGACGTTAGCCTTTTTGTTTTATATAAATTGTAATCTTTTAGAAAAATACACAAAAATTATTGTGATTAAGAGGGTGGCGACGAACGAATTCTCCATACAAACGTACTACCGAAATCATTTAAAATTTGAGCGTATTTTCACCACTTTATGCACTTATTTAGATTAAGGAAGTATTAATCTAGGTTCCTGTTAAACTTTTGATCTAAAAAACTTACCTGAAACAAAATGTAACCAAATTGTATTTCTAACATTTTTACAGCAAAAATATTGTGTTTTCGTTGCATTTGTTCTGTATGATAAACAACAATGATTGTAATATCCTTTTAATAGGAACACAGCTTAGAGTGTCTAGTTACAGGCCATACAAAAAAAATTGCGAAATCATTAACTTTTCATTCATCATTTTTGGTATTACGGAATACATCGTAAATTCTTGTAAATTCTGAACTCGAGTATTGCCGTACGCTTTGCTCGGATGTCTTCAATGTGTGTGTATAGTCCCGGAGGCGGAGTTTCGACACTCACACTAACGCAAAAATGGTTTGCAACGACCACCGCTTTTTATAATTTTTAGCATTTTTAGCTCGCTCGATGTATAGGTATGTAGGTATAGGTGTAGGTAGTATACACACTAACTAGATAGGTGTACCTAGCGTAGATTAGAATTGATTTTTACTTTGAACAATTATTTCAATTTTAAATGGTATGTAGGTAGGTAGGTTTTGTAGACCCTTTTATGAAAATTACTTTCTTTTTAACCGACTTCAAAAAAAGGAGGAGATTCTCAAGTCATAGGAATATTTTTTTATGTAGGTAGGTATGTTTCTCGAGTATCTACTTGAATAGGTGAGCCTGGACCGATTTGGAAAATTATTTTTTTGTTTGAAAGGGTACCAGGTGGAGCTATGGTCATCAGATCAGGTCAGGATCTGATAATGGAGTCAGGAACTGTTCAACAGAACTCCTCAGTAAATAGGCTGATTGAGTTTAAACTCGGCATAATGTAAGCTGTCTTGTTCCGTTTCGTTCCGACTACAATGTCATGTAATATGTAATATGTAATACCTATGCGTACCTATGGTGACTGCGAGCTGACCTGATGATGGAATCAGAAGCTGTTCAAAAAATGGTGCTGGTGATGATGATGACGAGTTTCAGCTCAATCGGCCTATTTAGATTTAGGTAGGTACTGATGTGTTCTGTTGAACAGCTCCTGACGCCATCATCAGATCCTGACCTGATCTGATGACCATGGCACCACCTGGGACCCTTTCAAACAAAAAAGAATTTTCCAAATCAAAGAAATTCCAAAAACATACCTACCTACATAAAAAAATATTCCTATGAATTGAGAATCTCCTCCTGTTTTTGAAGTCGGTTAAAAAGAAAGTAATTTTCATACTAAAGTTATGAAGTTGAAGTTATGAAAGAAGTTGAAGTTATGTTTTTAAACTTCAAAGTCTATAAATAGAGAACAGTAGTAGTTTTGTAATGACGTCACAAAATGACGGCGGGCCATTTGAATCTGCCAAGAGGGGCTTTTCCATCCTACTAATAATTTTACAGTGTGAAAGTTTGTGAGGATGTATGGATGTATAGATGTACCGCTATCTAGGGATGTTTGTATGTTTGTTACTCTTTCAAGCAAAAACTACTGATAGACGCGCGGTTCGAGGGGGGGGGGTCATGGGGGTCATGACCCCCCCCCCCCTCAAAATCCTTGAGAAACCTGTAACATCCAGCAAAAAGAGAGGTAGGTACGCACTACCAAAACTACTGACACCCCCCCCCAAGATCAAAGTCTGCGACCGCCAGTGCTACTGAACGGATTTTAATGAAACTTGGAATACATATAGGTAGGTACCTATACTTACCATAATTTATGACCTGGAATAAAACATAGGCTACTTTTTATCCGGGTAGGTATCACGCGAGCGAAGCCGCGGGCGGAACCTAGTAGGTATATTTTACATTTGTCTCTCTGATGTTGGCTGTTAGGTAGGTATTATGTTTTATCTCGCTTACATAGATACCTACCTACTCTACTGCCTATAACAGTGGCGGATTTCCAAATTTGCCGCCAGTAGGCTATTCAACTTTTGCCGCCCCTACACTCGATACCACATCACAATCATATTAATTACATTTTTTTTGTTAATGAAATTGTAACTTTTATGATTTGTGTAATATTATTTTTAACCGACTTCAAAAAGGAGGAGGCTCTCAAGTCGACTGTGTGTTTTTTTTTATTTTAGGTATATATTTTTTTAGTTTTTTGTGTGTGTGTTACGCCATTTCTCCGTCAATTGTGGACCGATTTTGACAATTATTTTTTTTTTGGTTACAAAGGATATACTCCAGAAGTGGAGGATCTGATGAGGAGATCCCATGCAAATCGAGGGGAACTCTCAAATTTTATGGTTATTTATTGTGTTTGTAGAACTATCGGGCTGAAATTTTGCACACTTATATATTCTCGGTGACAATGAAATATTATGGTATCAATCAAGCTTATCTGATGATGGAGTCAAGAGCTGTTCAACAGAACTCCTCAGTGAATAGGCCGATTGAGTCGAAACTCGGTATATCTATCAAGTTTCAATTACAATTTAATCGATCGAGCGAGCGAAGCGAGCGAAGATCTTAGTGGTAAGTTGGGCGATTTTGCTTTGTATGTTTGTATGTTTGTATGTTTGTATGTTTGTATGTTTGTATGTTTCACGAATTGTTGTTCGAGCATAACTGTCGAACCGTTCATCCAATCTGCATGAAACTTGGTAGGTCAATAGGTTGTGGTAAGGAAATTTACGGTGGAGCATATGAGCTTAATCGATGAAGGGGTTGTGAAGATATTGGGTTCCCAAGGGGGTAAAAAATTATGAAAGTTACACAAATATATTGAGTGGGGTGTCATACGAAAGGGCTTATTTTGTACATTCCAAAATGGTTTTTATTTTTAATCTAGGATGTATAGTTTTTGAAATACGACCAAAGACCAAAAACTACGAAACCAGAGCTGCAAGAGCTCCCGTTTCATAGAGTTTCGATGTCTTCGTAGCTCATTGACTGGTCGGTCTTAAAAAGAGAGTGGCATCATTGCGGTTTGGTTTGCAATGATTTTAGATGCTACTTGATTTATTTTCATGATAAAAAAATTTTTGATAAAAAATGAAAATAATTGGGGTAAAAAAAGTTAAGTAAACAAATATATTGAGTGCGGTGTCAAATGAAAGGTCTTTATTTGTACATTCTAAAATAGTTAATATTTTTATTCTAGGACGTATACTTTTAAAAATACGACGAGAATTCATAAATATGAAATAAATGAAAAAATAGACACGACATTATGTATTGCATGCATGCTAGTATTTTTTACCATGAAGAGCTAGCGCAATAGGCATACCCGGCAGTAGTAGCACTTGAAATTATAGGGGTAGTCAGAAGAAAGTCCAAATGTTGGCCATCTACGGTGCGCGAGATCTCAGTTCGGGGCGAACTACTAGTAATATGGTGACAACGAGCTGATTTGATGATGGAGTCAAGAGCTGCTCAACAGAACTCCTCAATAAATTGGCCGATTGAGTAAAAACACAGCATATCTGTGAAGTTCCGACACAATGTAATATAATAATATGGTGACAGCGATCTGATCTGATGATGGAGTCAGGACCTGTTCCATGGAACTTTTTAGTAAAATAGAAATAGAAATAAGTTTTATTTTCGCCACTACGATACATACAACACAAATCAGAAATGCTACATTACAGTGACAAGAAAATAAGGTTACCCCTCAGCATTTGCTCCAGCAGCGCCATGGCTGTTAGATCGCTGGTTTTCAGTATCTTAGTTTTTAGTAGTATAGTAGTAGTGACATGGATATCAAATGAAAGGGCTTGATGAGCGAAACACAATAAGTAGGTAAGATGACATCATTCTTAATAAAAAATAAACACTAAAATGAAAAAATAAAAAATAAAATACTTAACCGACTTTAAAACATACTTGCACTAAAAAGCAAAACATAAGAATATAAACAGATTTATTTACCTAATTACTAATTACGCGCACTCCGCACTTTAGGTACGAAGCTACAAGTACATTGGTGGGCCCGCCCGGGCGGGCCTTGGCAGGGTTCCCACTTGCCACTCGGCTCTAATACCTATCGCGTGACAACTCGACAACCCTTCCGCGTCACTCCGCGCCAGACAGTGACAGAGTTATGCGTTAGACAGAGAGAATTTGTATAGGCACGTGTCAGTGCATATTGCACTAGGCAAAGAACGCTTACGCGAGCTGAATTGAACTTTGTCGCATAATTCTGTGCTACAACGTAGGTATTTTATTCAAAGTTTTTGTCAGAATCTACGACTTTTTGCCTTCTTGAGAGAATCATTTTGAGACAGAGATTCGTAGATCACACATACATTTGTCTCACAGGCAGGCAAAGGGAATTAAATTTGCAACCTTCTGTGTTTCAGGCGGGCCTTCGCCCTCAGCACCACAGAACATTGTTGTCATGATGAATAATAATGGATTCATAACATGTCGCATATTGTGGCTGTTTTCGGCCTCCCGTGATCGTTTCACTAGGTTTTAACAGTTCAAAATAGATGAGATTCTTCTGATCCTACCAAATACAGGGGGTTTAAAGTGGCCACTTTTGATGAAAAATCAGATGTTTCATAGATGCTTCATCTATGAAACATCTGACTTTTCATCAAATGCTTCATAAATGCTTCATATGCTTCATCTATGAAGCATCGATGCTTCATAGATGTTTCATAGATGTTTCATAAATGCTTCATATATGAAGCATCTATGAAGCATTTCACAAAACATCTTTTTTGACAGATCTATGTGCGAGGTTAAATTTATTTTTATAAATTAAATAGGTAGGTACCTACTTAGTTTTTTTATAGAAATGATTGCACTGCGCCACCCTGATGGACATATGGAAATATTTTTGAGGCACACGAATAAATAAAAAAGGTAAATTGTCGCGGGAGCGGGTCTGAGGTTTTTTTTTTCTTAAATTTGGCTTCGCATGGGTTTTGCATTCAGCCATCCGTTTTCCATTCAACCTATTTACTTTCTAAAAATAAATTTAACCTCGCACATAGATCTGTCAAAAAAGATGTTTTGTGAAATGCTTCATATTTCATAGATGCTTCATCGATGCTTCATATATGAAGCATCTATAAAGCATCGATGAAGCATTGATGAAGCATCGATGCTTCATTTAAGAAGCATATCGCTCATTAAATTCAAAAGGGTCATATTTCAAAAACTACATTTTTTACAGGGGAGCCTATTGAAGTTTTGGTCGTCGTTTTTTCGTATTATTTTGTAAATAGTATCTTGTATAAACATGTGTCATATATCATTCGATGCGTATTTTGAGCTGTTATATACTGTAAAATAACATTTACTGTAACTTTCACCCAGAAACGTACAAAGTCACAAAAGTCCCTTTTATTTATAAAAATGGTTGCAATGTTAAATGAATTTACTAAGCAAAAGGCCACAAATCATACAAAAAATTAGTTTAATTATAAGTTTTACATCATTGTTTTGGTAAATGTGAAAAGAAACCCTATTCGGACCCTCAAAGCCACCGATAGGCATAGAATAGACGCGTTTGAGATGTGGTTTTGGCAACGCATTTTGAGAATCCCATGGACAGCCTACAAAACTAATTTTTAAATTTTAAAACAACTGAAGCTAAAGCACCAAAAGCGTCTGTCAACCACTTGCCTGTACAGAATCTTAAAATACTTTGGCCACATTGCCCACAGGAGCACCGATAGTATCGAGATACTTATTGTGACAGGGAAGATAGATGGCAAAAGACCGAGAGAATGCATCCCCAAACGCTGGTCTGACCAGGTATCGGCGCAACTAGAATTGCTGATGAACAAAGCACTGCATCAAGCCACAGATCGCTCCAAATGAAGATCAACCATCCACAGGATTATGGGAAGGAGTAACGATCCTCACTCAATAATAAGGAATCGACTAAGAAGGTGGAGGATCTCACATTAAAATAACTAAGAAAAGAGACAACAAAACAGTCAACAGGTTTTTAAAATACCTCCCCCTTCTTCTTTGCAGTTTTTATTAATGCGTGTACCTACTGAGCAGCTTAAGAATTCCTGAGATGTTCTTCTGTACGATGGAGTGCACAGCGTCACCCTCATTTTGGGTGTGTGTGCCCTTTGATTAAGAATTTATGGGTTATACCTCTTAAGTTTAAAAAAATCATTTATGGCGTATTAGTACTCGTACATTGCTAACATAAATTTACCTCACCTTGTGGGCAAGTCATCACCGCTTGTAAGTCGTAGACTGTGACTATAAAGTTTTCGCTAAGTGAATGTCTAAAATTGTGACTGTACCTAAACCACAAAAAGCAAGTTAAGAAAATGCCTATTAGGAAGTAGCTGACTTACACACAAACAGGCAAAGACCCTTTCCTTTAATAAACTAACTGTTCAATTTAAATAATTTTGTTATAATCATTTTTTTTTAGTTTTAACAAACAGTCGAATTAGGTAGGTCCAACTTTAAGAAAGAAGTAAATCGTCGAATCCTATTCGGATGGGCAGAATTCGGGAAATTTCACAACATCTTCTCGTCTATAATTACATCAGAGCCGTAAGACAAAAGTCTTCAATCAGTGTGTGTTACCGTGATGGCATAATGGAACCTAAATGTAAAAGTTCTCGAGTGGAGGCCACGGATCAGCAAGTTCAGCGTTCGACGTCCACCAACAAGCTGAACAGACGACCTTTAAAAAAAAGCAGGTCGTGGTGGATGCAAGCCGCTTCCAACCGCAACACAATGAAATCATTGAGGGAAGCCTGCCTATGTCCAACAGTGGACGTCCAATGGCGGAGATGATCATGATGATAAATAAAATACTACATAAACATAATTTTTAAACGTTATAGCATAGTTCACGAACATCAAAACAGCCATTTAACAAACATAGCATATTTTGTTTAAACGCAAAACAGACATATTCCAAGAACTGTACTTTTTGTTTCAATAAATAATTACCAAACTTATTGAATTTTAATTTAAAAGAAACGTATTTCAAAACATGGCTCCTTTGCTTATAAATAATATTGTACTCCGCGTGTTTTCTATATTCAATACGGTGACATTTCAAAATATGGCACTTTTTACGATAATTTACTACTTCAAATTCAGTTGATTTTCGGAATGTGGCCCTTTTTAACAAAGATTACGTGCGATTACGCTTATCGCCGGGTCGTAATTGACAAGATGGCCGTTTTGTTCTGAAATTAGTGGTCAATGTGTTAAAATTCAAAAAGGGCAGTTGTATATTTGGACCATTTTAAACGCTAAATCAATGGGTGTCTTCTTCGAATATAAAAATTTATACAATTTAGATGCGATTTTTGCAATAAAAACGATTTTGAGTTTTTTCGAAATGTGACCCTTTTGAATTTAATGAGCGATATATATGAAGCATTTATGAAGCATTTGATGTTTCATCAGATGTTTCATAGATGAAGCATCTATGAAACATCTGATTTTTCATCAAAAGTGGCCACTTTAGACCCCCAGACAATTACCTCAGCACCAACAACAACAACCAGCACCAACAACAACAACCAGCACCGACAACTCGTTTGGAGTTGTTTGCACACCAGCTTAAGATGAGCCGTACATTCAACGGTTCCTGTGCATTCCGGGTGTCAAGGATTCCGGCTGTTTGTAATTTTGGAACTACAAAACCGATGACCTTGAAATTTTTACGGAACAATATATAAAGTACTTACTTTCAAACAAAGTAAAAACCGGTCAAGTGCGAGTCGAACTCGTACACCGAGGGTTCCGTACCTACCCATTATACCCATTAAGTTATTGAACAATTAGTAATTTTTTTGTACATATCCTAGTTCTGCGATAGCAGCGCCGCAAATGTTCTGCGCACACGAGCATAATATTGCAATAAATATTTTCTTTTATTTACTTTCACACAATAGCACAATTTTATTTATTTACCTTATTTGAGGATGGTGCCAATTAAGCTAGTTCGCTTAATTGTATGAGCGCTCATACAACTCAGAAGACAATCTTAATTGGCGTCAACTATGTATGTATGTATGTATGGGAACACCCTTTAACTTTCAATTTTTTTAATTTTTTGGAATTTTTCCTTTATTTCTGCTATAAGGCCTTGCTTTTTGCCAAATTTCGTGATTCTAGGTCAACGGGAACTACCATTTAGGTTTTCGACCCAAAACCTCTAGGGTACTTCCGGTTGACCTAGAATTGTCAATTTTGGTTACAAGCAAGGCCTTACAGCACAAGTAAAGGAAAAATTCCGAAAAATAAAAAAAGTTGATAATTAAGGTAAGTTTTGGTACTTACAAGTTTTCACGAAAACCTAAATTTGCCTATATCTTTT
Organism: Camptogramma bilineatum; assembly: GCA_958496255.1. Taxonomy (NCBI): domain Eukaryota; kingdom Metazoa; phylum Arthropoda; class Insecta; order Lepidoptera; family Geometridae; genus Camptogramma; species Camptogramma bilineatum. The sequence goes on from OY292478.1 coordinate 1,840,033, forward strand.
TATAGTGTTGACTCAGGACCTTGATTTTTATACTCACAATAGGGACTATAGACCTCATATATGGTATGAATTTCAACTTGCTAGCTCCACCCGTTCCTGAGATAATCGATGGTGACAGACAGACAGACAGACGGACAAGAAAGTGACCTTATAAGGGTTCCTTTTTTTACCTTTTAAGGTACGGAACCCTAAAAAGAATCAATGAAATCGGACTACGCGCTCATGAATTACAACCAGATACTTATTTTGACTTTCATCCCCTCTCCCTAGGGAACCGTGCTGAATTTCAGGATTAAAAGTATTTTATATTAGACCTCGTAGTATGCACTCAAATAATACCAGGTTTCATTTAAATCCAACCAGTAGTTTCGACGTAATGCGCGGCCATGATACGGACAGACAGACATGAATGAAAAAAATTACAGTTTTGGCTTCAGTATCGACAATAGAGAGCCCTCCAAAAAAAATTTCAAAATATCTTCAATGTACAGAATTTGACCTGTTACAGTTTTATTATAAACTAGCTGCTGCCCGCGGCTTCGCTCGAGTTGTACCCGGATAAAAAGTAGCCTATGTTACTCTCCAGCCCTCCAACTATCTCCACACAAAAAATCACGTCAATCCGTCGCTCCGTTTTGACGTGATTCAACTACAAATAAACAAACAAACAAACACACTTTCACATTTATAATAGGGGTACGGATACCTATACGGTTTGATTGGTTGATGATTGATTATGTGAAATTTAATGATTAATGAAAATAAAAATTCTTCGGTACACATAGGGATTTTTCGTACATGACGACCTTACACGTGCTGATTACAGCTACAGAAACAAACATGATCAACAGGTAAACTGTTGGAAATTTTCGGGATACTACTGTAAATCGCGGGCCCATCTAAACGCACCGCCTTTATCGCTCGTTTCAAATCCAATTATGGAAAAAAGTTTTAAGCAAGAAAAGCTCTCACTCTAACAATTTTTAAAACATTACTTACATGTTGAATTGTTTGTGTGTACATAATAACATAGCATTATCAATAAATATAGGTAAATCTTATTTTTCTGTAACACAAAAAAAATTGTTCCCTATTTGCCGCCCCTAAAATCTGCCGCCCTAGGCTCCAGCCTTCTCAGCCTATTGGTACCACCAATTGATTCGCCACGTCATAAGTACCTAAATATGCGTTATCCTTTGTTGCACTTATGGGGGCATCCATTAATTACGTCAGGCTTTTAGGGGGCGGGAGGGGGTTGAGCCAAATCGCACCTAATCCCATGTGGGATTAAAAATGAAAGGGAGGTCTCGGCAAATCTAGGTAGGTACCTGTTTAAGATTATTTTTTTTATTCTCACGTGAGATTAGGGGGTGGGGGAGGGGATCGAGCCAAATCTCAGGACATCTCACCAAGGGGGGAGGGGGTGCGGGGGTTGAAAAATCGCAAAAATCACCTTTAATTTTTATTCTTTAATTTTAATTAATGGACGCCCCCTAATTTCAGAGGGACAAACATCCGTTGTGACTTCAGTAGTTAGGTAGGTTAGGTAAGTACCTACTTACCTATAGACATTGGACAGAAAAAAACATAGGTAAGTACCTACTTAGGTACCTACTTCCCTTTGAAAATTTAGGTAATTGTGTACCGACTTATATAGGTAACAACTAGGGATTGCAATCCCGCAAAGCGGGATCCCGCAATCCCGCGGGATCCCGCAGCTTTTACTGGTCTGCTGGATCCCGCACCTTCAAAGCGCGGATCCGCGGATCCCGCAAAGGAAAAATTTGGCGTTAAAACTTTCGCGTAAATCGCGAGTAGCACGAGCGTGACGATACCGTTTCGCACAGACCACCGCGCCAGCGACTAGCAGACGGTTGGCGGGCTGTCCTGTCATCCATACCCAATTACAAATGTGAAAGTGTGTTTATTTGTTTGTTTATTGGTCCTGCTTTCACGTCAAAACAGAGCGACGGATTGACGTGATTTTTTGCGTGGAGATAATTGGAGGGCTGGAGAGTATCATAGGCTACTTTTTATCCGGGTACCACGCGAGCGTAGCCGCGGGCAGCAGCTAGTTGTTTATAAATGGCACTGCGCTGCGCACGTCCTTCTGTAGGTGACGAGTGTTTTCGTACTCACCGTCCGGCATTTTACGTAAGTACCTACCTAAACTTTAATGTTTTTGATTTAGTTTTTTTCTGTGCTATTTTAAAAGCTGATTGTGCCGTAAATAGTAATATAATTAAAGTTGCGTGAAACATTATGGTGGTTTTTGTTTTTGTTAATATAATGTTTTTTGAATACAATAGGATATATTAACGTTTATTTGACACACACAAGTTACAGTAAGTACATTGGGAAAAGCACAGCATAAAGTAGGTACCTAATGAATAAACAATTACACAAACAAAAATAACTAAAATCTAAAGAAAACTGTTAACAATAATGTGCGTGCGTACCTGCCTACTACTCTTTGTGGTGCCAAATAGGCCCAGTCTCAGTATAATGCTGGCTCCTGTTGCTTAATGTAAGAAACGTTTAATAAAAGTTGATTTTTTACTCAAAATCTGTTGTTTCAATTTGATTTTATACATAATTTCTAAGATGCGGGATCCCGCGGGATCCCGCGCGGGATTGACTAAGCCCGCACTAATCCCGCGCGGGATTGAATGGGCTGCGGGATTGCAATCCCTAGTAACAACCCACATATTCTGTCTAGCGTCATAATATCGATCTCATCCCTCCCTAAAAATCTTGAGAGTAAGATGGGTAGGTAATTACCTAGATATTGTAGATAAATTTCCAAAAAAAGCATTTTTACCATACATTTATCTAACGATTCCATGAAATAAAATGAACATTATTCATTAGTGACTGACAATATAACATTTTTGGCCTCTCCAAAGATGCAAAAACTCAATATCAACAGGAATCGATCTCCATTCCGCAAGTACTTACCGCGCTGCAAGCGGAGCTCACAACCACTGAGCCAAACGTCCTGATGCATTTGTATTTGAAATTATTGAACAGTAGCTGCGCGTTATGCGTCCTGAATCGCGCTAAAAAGGGCGGGCCTCATGTCAGACTCTAATCTGCCAATCACAGATTAGGTAGAGGTAATACTGCCAATCGGGGCTGTGATTGCTCATAGTAGACTGAGTAGTACACCTATATTATACTACATAGAGTTTTTTGCGTGACAAGGACGAACAATTTAGATAGATACGTTGGAAGAGAAGTTCCGAGCTCCACGTACCGCAACCTTAAGCATTTGAAATGCGCATTAGTATGAAATTATCTAAATCTAACATACATAATTAGTGCTAAGCCGATTTTGTAGATTAACCTATCCTAGGCTTTGCGATACTTATAATTAATACTTAGGCATGTCTCAAACGTGATATTTTGTAATCTGTTAGATTTTCTAATAGATTTTCCGTTAGGCTCGTAGACCGTTTCGTTCTTTTAAAGATCTAGTAGGTATAGAACCCCAAAAAAGAAGTTTCAATACATAAACAAATTCTATCCTATCCAATTTTATTAAACGAGCAATATTTGTTTGTACTCACGTTCTCGAAAACGGCTCTAACGATTTCGATGAAATTATCGGTAAACCGATCTAGCTAGGCCTCATATCTGGGAAAATTCGTTTTATCGGCATTTTCACGCAAAAAAGATTTACCAGTGCAATGGGGTTCGTAATTTTCTCGAAAGATGAGACCAGAGTGGCTAAGTGGCTAGGGTATCCGCTTTACAGCCGAAGGCTGCGATTTCGAATCTCAGCCATTGTTATTTTTTTTTTCTTTTTCTCTATTAGTACCTGAGCTCGGTCCACCAGATATCAATATTTTAAACCAGCAACCATTAACAAAAACATTGCATGTTTTGTAAGCTTGTAATGGCGGCTCCTCACTTGGCTTAGCGTATTCGTGAGTCGATATTGTTGTGTTTGCCTCAAAAAATCAAATATTTCAAATACCGTCAAATACGTCATCCACACATGGACTTGTACGGGCATATTTGCTATTTGCGTTGTTTGCCATATTCGTGCAAATAAATCAAATACAATCAAATAGACCGTCTACACATTGCTGTATTTGGACAAATAATGCAAATACAGTTGGGCCGGCGAATCTAGGCGTACGTGAAGTCAGGCTCTGCGCTGCGCAGTAGAAAATTTTGTATGAAAAAGTTGCACTGCGCATCGATACGGCTAACTTCACGCACGCCGAGATCCGTTGGCCGTACTGTACACGAACACGATACGCCAAGTGAGGAGCCGCCATAAGATTAAATTTTTGAGTTTCTGTCAGCGTAAGGTCATGTCTATTAGCATAAAGGTTGTAAAGGTCACAGTGCACATCTATTGATTATCTGTGGACCAAGGTCCATCACGCGTCAATTGGAGGCCTCGGCAGGCAATTTATTATTAAACCAGCATACTCGCGCGGCTTCATTCGCTTTATGTACCTACCTACCTCTTCATTCGCTTGACGTAGGTATCTACCTAACCCGCTGGTAGTACAAACTTATCGTCCGATTCAACGAATGGCCGTACTTCGAGAATTTGGCGCGGATAGGTGTGCGCTCAACCTAATGCACGTACGGGATTCGAACCCACGACCCAGATCGAAAGTCTATTACTCGTTGACGCGGTGAAATAAATACGGAACACTTTATAAGGGAGTGTACACATTGCGTTTTCTGAAGCGCGTTTTTGCTACGCGTTGCGAACGCGCGTTTGTATCGATACATATAAACTAGCATGCTAGTTTGAATGCTAATAAAAACTAGCAGACAAACTAGCAAACTACAAACGCGATGCGAACGCGCGTTTGTTTCGATACAAACGTGCGTTTTTGAGCAGCGCGTTTGTTATTGATACAAACGCGCTGCAAAAAAAGCAATTTGGACACTCTTATACTCCGACGAAAAAACCCGAGCTAAGTAGTTAATACAGAATGTTCTTGGAAGTTGAGGTAATCATTAACATCTGGTTTTCGTCAATGATTCATCGATGCAGTCACGACGAACGTTGAATAAAATATTTTCTGATAATTAAACTGGAAGGTTCAACCAACCAAACAGTGACTTCCAAAGAGAAAAAAAAATGGTTGTCTTTAAAGATGGTTTACGGACGCGTCATAAGAAAACATTGATGAACGATCGTGCCTCTATCGCTTGTTCCGCGTTCTCGCTTGCACGCTCGGCTCAGGCGGACGAAGCCTTTGACCAAACCAAAGCGTTCAGCTAACGTCCCACAGTGTGGGATTTGACGTGATTTTCGGACATGGTCTTTTTATTACAGAATTCGTTAGTATTAACGATTTAAAACGTTAGAGTAGAACTCCCGTGTTTCAGTTAAGTTTAGTTTCAGAGATGTGAATTTTTGAAAATACCTATATTTTTTGTGCCAAAAAATTTTAAAGCGTTGGTGCGCCTACATTATAGGATTATTTAATAATTTGATTTCTGTATACATAAGGATGTTTCAAGCTGCAATTTTAGAAATTATTTTGAATCTTCTATATGCTGTAAAACGCGAGTAATTAATTATTTTATATTTTTGGTTTTTATTTTTTTACTCCGAATTTAGGTCGTTGTAGCACATAATTTCTTCATAACACATAGCCCCAGATCCTAAGCAACAATGTGGTAAAAAAACGGAAAGCTAATCTCGCGTGGATTGGAAGTTATTAAATAATAACGTTTTTGCCGAAAACTTTACAGTCGGGGTTGTCACTTTTTAAATAATAATTTTTTTGCCAAAAATAAACGAACTTATTTTTTATTTATTTTTCCTTTAGATCGTTTACAACGATCCTTAGATTATGCTATTCTCAATTACATTATATTATTGTGCATATTATTGAGGATAACACTTTTTTTACATTTAGAATCGCTATATCTCAGAAATGGTGAATCTTAGGAAAAAGAATATACGGCAAATTTTGTGGAAAATAGCATGATCTACATTTTATATTAATAAAAAAATCTGTTTTTCATAAATAACTCGTTTTGTTCTATTACCAAAAAAAAACAAAATTACCCTGCAGGGGTAAATAAATATCCACAGGCACGGTATCACTGAGATTTTCAGCTCTATCAATTTTTTTAAATTTTTTGCCAAAAACGTTCAAAATTTGACCAAATATTTGTGACAACCATAACGAAAAAACTTAAGTCACTGTAACTTCCAATTCACGCGAGATTAGCTTTCCGTTTTTTTACCACATTGTTGCTTAGGATCTGGGGCTATGTGTTATGAAGAAATTATGTGCTACAACGACCTAAATTCGGAGTAAAAAAATAAAAACCAAAAATATAAAATAATTAATTACTCGCATTTTACAGCATATAGAAGATTCAAAATAATTTCTAAAATTGCAGCTTGAAACATCCTTAGGTATACAGAAATCAAATTATTAAATAATCCTATAATGTAGGCGCACCAACGCTTTAAAATTTTTTGGCACAAAAAATATAGGTATTTTCAAAAATTCACATCTCTGAAACTAAACTTAACTGAAACACGGGAGTTCTACTCTAACGTTTTAAATCGTTAATACTAACGAATTCTGCAATAAAAAGACCATGTCCGAAAATCACGTCAAATCCCACACTGTGCGTCCGCGGTGTCATCATCGGTGTCACGATGAGTCCTCTGATTGGACAACAACTGTTCGCCACCTTGCACGCCACCGCGGACGTTAGCTGAACGCTTTGGTTTGGTCAAGGCTTAACACTTTTTCGTGCGTGCAGTCGGCGTTCATCGATTTATAAGACTTTATCACTTCAAAAAAAATTAAAAAAACCTACTCACACCCAGGGGTACCTATTTGAAAATAGGTACGTTTATTAATTGTAACAACAGACGCACAAAACTGAATTGTGATAAATTTAAAACAATTGCTCAACTAAATTGAAACCAGTTTGATTACCTGCCGGTTTTCACACTTGTTGGAGGTCAATGCACTCATCTATTTTTGTTGAATAATTACTTTTCTTTTCTATTTTTGTTGAATAATTACTATTTACGTCGCAGCCAATTGGTTGAATTAGATATAAAATTAAACGGCTAGCCATTTAGTTGAACAACGCCATTCAATTAAACGGCTGAATATAAATTAGCCAAATGGTGAAACACCACGTTCAACACTACAGCTAAACGCCCCGCTCAGACAACTGGTTGAATATTATGTATTAGAATTTAAAATCAGTCATATTTATCTGCAAGCAAAAGCAAGTATGCAAACATGCGGCGCTTGCTCTGCTCGCTTTATAATACTTACCTTCCTAAACTAAACTAACATAACTTAGCCAACACTAATCCACCCCCGACACCTCGTGCACCCCTCTGCCATGCAGACAAAATGTTAAGTTAAGTAGGACTCAGATGAGATTATCAATATGATTTTTAGTTTGAATTCGTGAATTACTTTGTTGTTTAAGTTTTGTCAATAAATCGAGCGGCGGCTTTTCAGTCAGCCAAAGTGTTAGCCGTTTCATTGAATGGCTAATTCAACCAGTTGGCTGCGACATAATAGGTACCAATACCTACTCGTATCTTGTAGCAAAATTAAATGCAATCATTGGAGCTAGCCGTACAATAGTTTTTACTGAATTTTATTAGGTATCGTATATTTAATAGGTAGGTACTCGGCGATAGGCTTGCATTAATGCAAGTTTGCGCTCAAGCATAGTGAAATGGCTATAGACCGTAGACGTAGACCATTGGTTCCGAACCTGGGAGTAATTACCCCTACGGGGGTAAAAAAGCTTTTTTGGAGGGGTAATAGAACGCAACGAGATCTTTTTGACAAAAAACAGGGAAACAGGGAAAAAAAAATATGTAGTGGTAGGTAGGTACTTAATGCACTTAATGCAATAACTCCTCAAAAATGGTTTGGCACTTCTGCACCTGTTTCTCTGTATGGAAATATAAATATGGCCGATTTTTTTAAGTTACAAGAACTAATTTTGCGATTTGTCAAATATTCTTTACTTATCTTTAAACTTTAGTTTTTATATAAACTGAGGCTGGATTCGACCAAACTGGATTAAGTTTATATCCGAGAGTAAACTACTAGTAGACTTAATTCGAAATACAATTGTTTAGAAAGCGCAACCGAATATTATTATGTAGGGTGGGTTGTCCACCTGTGAACCAGGCAGATGCAATGAACCACCGCTATATTTCAAAAATGTGGCATTGCCGTTCTTTACGATTACTGCCAACAGGAACGCATACGCATCCCTCACTCTCTCCCCAAATTACAAGCAGCGCAAGCTTAAGACGTACGCCCAGTGATCGAATTTATAAAAATGTATCATAAAAGTCAGTTTTTTGTGTTGATTTCATTCTTTTTCTACATTTTTTGGGTCTTACCTACAGTTTTTTTTGCCTGTTACGTATGATAACACATACATAACGTTGTAAATTACACTATAGTTAGTATGCTGTATCATCATTTACCAGGTGAAATTCTGAGGTTTGTTTTGTCAATGGGGTGTGTCCAGCAATGAGCCATGACATAGTGTCCTGCATTGAACCATAGTACTCACATACATTTTCCCAGTCCGAGCTGCACCTACCATTTTTAAACGTTGAAAAACTAAACCACCACTTATTACAACTAGATTTGTATGATAACCTACTTATAATTAGTATTATGATAAAAAAAACCATATTGCTTGATGTCAATACATAGATTTTATTAAGACTAAAATACTCAAGCCTAAATATAATTAACAGTACCTCTAACGGCTTATATTTCGTAGTTAGTAATAATTTTGCTGATAGGTATTAATAATAAAGTAAAAACATTGCCCTTTCTCTTGGTAAATAGGTGGTTCATTGCAGAATTCGGTCTGGTTCAATGCGTACCACCCGTGTTACGCAATGAACCAATTCTCATTTTTTGCTAAATCTGTATTTCTAAGAAATCTAAAGATTATATGAATAAACTAATAATGCACAATCTTAGCCAGATTAATCACCTTACTTCACGCCAAATTTTAGATCCGTAAGTCAAAAAATGTAAAAGATATGGACGTTTGAATTTTACCTGGTTCATTGCTGGACAACCCACCCTACATACAAATTATCCTGATTATAAGATGTCAACTTTACAATGTCAAAATAATCAAACAGTAGTTTCTCTCGAGACTAAACTTAATCTAGTTTAAAATTCAGCCTAAGTTAAAATACTTACAAAATTCAAGGCATTGTCTGGCTACCCTGCGCCCGAATACTGCCCGTCCGAGCCATCCTCTTCCCAATCGTCTGCACATGGAACCCGATCCTCTGCAGTGCTTCATGATCCAGGATCTTCCTTCCATCAAACAGATAAGCTGGCTTCATCATAACTTCATATATCTTTTTAAAGTTCAACTCCTTAAATTCATCCCATTCTGTGCAGAGAACAATAGCATGTGCTCCGGATACAGCCGAGTAAGCTGTTTCGTGGATAAAAACGCATTTTTTAATACTCTCATGCTCCGATTTAACATATGAACCTGTCAGTTCGTAAAAGATCTGCTCGGGTTCTACTTTAGGATCATAAATCTGTAGCTTCGCCCCTTCGTCGAGCAACGTTTTCGAGACATGAATAGCTGGTGATTCTCTGGTATCACCGGTGTTTTTCTTAAACGAGAATCCAAGTATAGCTATATTCTTATCGGTGACGGTATTGAATAGGGATTCTATTACTTTACGAGTGAATCTCGTCTTCTGGAACTCGTTTAAGCTGAGGACCTGTTGCCAGTAGGCCGCTACTTCTGGTAGATGGAGGCACTCGCATAAGTAGATGAGGTTGAGGATGTCTTTTTGGAAGCAGCTGCCGCCGAAACCGATTGATGCTTCGAGGAATTTAGGCCCGATGCGGGTGTCTCGGCCGACTGCTCGTGCTACCTCGGCCACGTCAGCTCCGGTAGCCTCACACACAGCTGATAATGAGTTAATACTCGATATTCTCTGAGCCAGGAATGCATTTGCAGCGAGTTTAGACAATTCTGAACTCCAAGTGTTTGTTGTAAGGATGTTTTTTGCTGGTATCCAGTGTTCATAAACCCAGCACAGGTCTCGGATCGCCTTCTGACCTTCTTGAGTTTCCTCTCCACCGATCAAAACCCGGTCGGCCTCGACGAGATCAACTATCGCAGTGCCCTCTGCCAAGAACTCAGGGTTGGATAGGATCTGGTACTCGACGCCTGGTTTTGTGTTAGCGCGAAGGATTTTCATGATGATCTCAGCAGCTTTGACGGGCACTGTGCTCTTTTCCACCACGATTTTGTTGCTTGTAGCAATATCTGCAATCATTCTCGCTGCACTTTCGACATACTTCAAATCCGCAGCTCTGCCCTTGCCGTTTCCTACTATTTTCGTGGGTGTATTGACGGATATAAATATCAAATCAGCTTCTTGGATACCTTTAGTGATGTCTGTGGAGAAGAAAAGGTTCCTTCCACGACATTGTTTGACGACATCGTCTAAACCGGGCTCGTAAATCGGCAATTTTTCTGAGTTCCACTGTTTTATCCTGTCCTCGCTTTTGTCGCACACAGTTACGATTATATCGGGGCATTTCAGGGCTATGACACTGCAAGTCGGTCCGCCGACGTACCCCGCTCCCAAACAGCAGATTTTTTCTATCACCATTCTCACTTCCTAATTGTTTCGCTGTTCGCGGAAGTTTACACGTATCAATTCTGAAACGGCCCGATTAGAAATGCCTATTTTGTAGGCGTTATCAGACAATAATCACCAATTTAGGTTTAAATTGTATTTTATGATAGCAAATCTTTGATTGCGATTTTTGTTTTATGTGATGACGCGACGGTGTTGGTATTAAAGACACAGAGGGAAAGCGAAGACGGGCTCGCGGCGTGGCTCCGTCGCCTCAATAGTTTGCGGCGAGAAGTTGTCGTAATTTTATTTTAACGCGAAAACCCAATGCAAATGCAATCACCTCACGATGCGATGTCATTGACATCTGGGAGTAGGGATGTGCTACCGGGCCGGGGCGGGCGGCCGGTTCATTTTCATAGAACTACCTTTTTTTTGTTCACAATCTGGGCCTTATTTATGAAAGATGTTTAAAGTGAAACACTGGTTAAACAACGTCCTGTCTTTATTTGTGGATAGCACAGGTGGATAGTGACAAACAGAGACAGGACGTTGTTTAACCAGTGCTCAACTTTAAACATCTTTCATAAGTAAGGGGGTCTGTCTCTAAGATACTTATTATGCATATTTTTAATAAAAATTGTAAGCTAACGAAATCTGTTTTTGAAAGATATTTAAGAAAAACTATTTTAGGGGCATCTGTTAACGCAATAAACCCCTAATTAATGTTTTTCTGTTTGTCTGTTGGCACAGAGCGTTGTTCGCGCTAATTTGGATGCAGTTTGCACTAAGGATTGTATTTTAGTGAACCAGGATCATTTGTTTAATCAAAATCCATTCATAATAAACATCATAGACAGGATTAGGTAACTACCTATATTAAAACCTTCATAATTTAAATACGTTATGTAGGTATCTACTTAAAATCTTCATAAAAAATTCAAAACAATTACTCCTAAAAGAAAACTTAAACACACATAACATTATTACCAGTGATCGGAATGAGGCGGGCTAAAATACCTAAAGTTCGAAAAATCACAGAGACAAATGGAGACGTCTTAGGACTAAATATTTTTCGACCCAATTATTTCCGTTTCCGGGACATTAATAAAGAACATCTAACATTAAGGTGAATAAATTTTTTACCTGAGTTAATAACAAAAACTAAAATGTAAATTATAAAGATAAAAACTTTTTTCCGTCAGTCAAATAGAAAAATTATTTGAATTAGTTTACAATATTATTAACATTAATTTTAAATGTACTTACTCACTGTGAAAGTTGTGCCAACTTTCAATAAAATTCTTACTACAAGAATCAAATTCTTGTAGTAAGGAAGTCTCCCCTTTTTTGCCTCTGTTCTTTGAACTTTAGGTATTTAAGCCCGCCTAATTCCGATCACTGATTATTACCTACCTACTTAAATAGTAAATGAATCCTACTTTACTTTTTGAACATATTGGATTTAATTATAACCGGATTTGAAACATAATTGTCCTAGGTATGTAATTTTAACAACGTTTTTATGAAATAAATTATTATTATAAGCTAAAGTTCAAATAGTTTCGTTAGAAAATCCAAAAAGCCGGATTGAATGTATGTGCTCAGCCCTACAAACGTCAAGTTGACGTTTACGTGTTATTTACAGAGATAGTTCGCTTTCGTAATCAGCTGTCAGGCAGGACAGGACCACAGGGAAATTCTTTCAAAACTGGAAGCAGGCTTCGTAAACATCGGAAAAATAAATCATTGACCTAGAAACACGGAACACGTCAGTGTCCCAACCAAAGGTATAAAACTTCCTTGGTCCCAACTCCCAATATCCCGATATAATTCTGTGATCCCAACATTATCTACGTAGATTAGGCGACCTCATTCATTTATTACACTGATGCGGCTTGCCGCGCGACAATGTTTGTTCCTCTTATGCCGCGAATACACGCTGGGCCAGCCTAGGCCAGCTTCGCATTGCCTCTCTATCGCTCTCGCCTTGAATCGATTCGCCTTCTCGCTCGCACTCGCATAAGCTGGCCTAGGCTGGCCCAACATGAGTTAGCGCCTTTAAGCTTGTTTCACTCTTCAGCGTGTTGCCGGTCGCGTCCGCGAGTTGACCATTCACAGCTCATTTCTCTGTGCTGTGAGTGGTCAAAATTAATTTATCTGTGCTGTGAATGGTCAACTCGCGGACGCGACCGGCGACACGCTGAAGAGTGAAACAAGCCTTAGACGTCCATTTTGAAAATATCAACGTTTTACATAACAATAAAACGTTTATTATGTGCCGAGAGAAAACACAGCATCGCATTATGAAGAAGTGTAGTGTAAACTCACCTGAATTCTTTGACTTACGCTTGTGTGAACGCAGCATAATCCATAGATTCTCGCTGATTTAGTCTATGGTTTTGTCACCGCAAGGCGGGATCCGTCCTGTCACTGTCATTGAAGTCTTCACCAGGAAGGACCTTCTTGCGATGCTGTGTTTTCTCTCGGCACATAATAAACGTTTTATTGTTATGTAAAACGTTGATATTATATGCCTTTGGAAAACACAGCATCGCATTATGAAGACGTGTTTGTTATCTGCTGGTGACTAAAATAAGACACACACAATGATGAACTATAATAAGTATATTTTAAAGAAATACTTAGGTATTATGATAAGAACCAATTTGCTTATCTCCTGCAATTATCTTCCATAATTTACATAATTTATCTAGTAAAAATAGAAGTATTCTTAACCTTTTCAAATCAATTTAATTAAGTAAGTCTTTGTGATTAGAAAAGACATTTTAAATTAAACAGCTCTAAAATAATCATATATGCTGTTATTCTTGTCGCGTTCCTGTGTTTCTATATCTCTACAATAATATTTTCTTAGTGTCTCGACAGCTTTCCAGTTGCCTCTTTCAAGGATTTCATCCACTGGCCTGTTTTCTAACCATGCTAGGGAGGCCACTGCTGACCGGCAAGACCCGGGTGAGGCATCGATTCCTGCATCTCGCAGAACAGAACGTACCCATCCTCCTATTATAGATTTAGACGCTGGTTTCACAACACCTTTTATTGTTATAAATAAATGTCCAGCAGCCTCTTCGGTCCGCCTTTCCATAGTAGTTTGGATCAGGAGCCGAACCCATTTTACTGGACATAAGGTACTGTCTTGGTTAGGGAGAAGTTTCCATCCAGATTGGCGTCTAGAGCCATTGTCAGTTTTTGCCCCGAATACTGGCCATAAACACAATTCTGTCCCGTTGTCACTTAGGTGTTGTTCAGATATCCGCAGCAGGGTTAAATCGTGCAATCTACGTCCAGATATAAGTAGCAAGATTGTTGCAGCTCGTCTTGAGACTTCAAATAAATTATCTTGTCTTGGATTATTTTTCAACCATTCTATAACATTTCTAGGGTCCCAAATGGGTGGTTTAAAAATGGGTGGTTTGGAATTATGGATGGATTTTAAAACCTGTTTTACCATGAAATTAGAAGATATTTCTGTATGTTGTCCACAAAAAGTCGCTACTGCTGATTTGTGAACTAACATTGTACCATATGCCAAACCCTCATTTAAATAGGTATCTGCCAAGAACTGGGCCACTTCTTCGGGTTTGGGTGACTTCGGCTCTATCTCTTTACTATCACACCATAGCCTCCATCTTCTTAAAGCTGGTTGATATGTGTCAAGTGTAGAACGGCGCCAACTCCTTTTAATAAGGTCCTTCTCCGCTTGGGACCATGTGGCTAGTTTTGCTCCCCACCCCCAACTTTCCAAACCTTCAGGCTCAGTTGGTCTATTTTTGGGGGTGGGTGCCCTGTTGTCAGATCCACCAGTACTCTGTGCAAGTTGGGTACTACTAACGGCTTCCCCAATGCTCGCTCTTGGAGATCTGCTTTCCAAAACGGCTGTTCCCAATCCGGTGCTACCAGAAGATACGTGCCCCTGGCTCTGTTCAGGTGCGACAGCACTCTTGGTATTAGGTTTGGAGGTGGAAATATCCATCCTAGGCGGTAATCCCAATCCTGTGAGAAGGCGTCTACGTATCTTGCGGAACAGTCTCGAGTATCTAGCGTGACATATTCTGGTACTATTGCTGACCTTCTTGATGCAAAGAGATCTACGTCTGGCAGCCCCCAGCGCCTGAACACTGCGGCGGTTGCTTGGGGTAATAGGTGCCATTCCGGTACCGGGCGTCTCCGCGACAGTCGGTCTGCAATGGTATTGTACCTGCCCGGAAGGTACTGAGCAGACAGAATGATGTTCCACTTGTCTAGAAGTGCCATGAGTTGGAATGTCAGTGACAATAGACCTATGGAGCGCGTGCCGCCCTCCTTGCGAATGTATGCAATGATCGTCTTGTTGTCTGTCTGCAGGAGTATATGAGAGTCTCTGAGGCTCTCGCCCTCGTTCCTCACTGCTGAGACTACAGCGAACATCTCCTTCTTGTTGCAGTGCCATAGCTTCTGTTGAGGAGCCCAAGAGCCTGACATGTTCCTCTTGTCCAGAACAGCGCCCCACCCTATGTCTGAGGCATCCGTTGTCAGAAAGTGGGACACGTTCCTTGAGTGTATTAGAGCTGTTGTGGACAAGGCTCCGTGCCACCACTCGAGATCTGTCAGAGCCCTCCGAGGGATTGACCTTCTCGTTCCTGGATGTCGTCGAGGGAATTGTCGTAGAAAAATTTGTAATTGGCGACAGTGCAGTCGTCCCCTCGGAATCACGAAACATGCAAAATTCAGCTGACCTAATAGGCATTGAAGCTGGCGTAATTTGCAAGATTTCTGGGTCAGTATTTTCCTTAGAGCCATAGCTATTGATGCTTGCTTCTTGTTCGGGAGTGACATCACATTCTTGTCCATATTCCAGTTGATGCCCAGAAAATCGATTGACCTCGTTGGAGACAGAATCGATTTTTTGCGGTTGACCTGCCAGCCTAGAGACTCCAAGAGCTGCGCAGCCTCCGCGGCCTGCGTGGCTAACTTGGATTGGCTCTGATGTACCAGAAGAAAATCGTCCAGGTACACCAGAATTCGGAATCCTCTCTTGCGAAGGGTCTCCGCGACCCAGCAAGTGACTGCTGAAAACAGTTTTGGCGCTGATGAAAGGCCAAACGGCAGAGAGGTCATTTGGAGCATTTCCTGTCTGTAAAATAGGCGTAAGAACGGCCTGTGGGACTTTGCGATGGGTACGTGAAAATAAGCCTGTGATAAGTCCATCTTTACTAACCAGTCGCCGGGTTGGAGAAACTCCGGAACTGTTGAATGGCTTATGAGCTTGAAATGTTTTGCTTTCACAAACCTGTTCAACTCCCGCAGGTCGAAAATTGGTCGAACACCACCATCGCTCTTTTTTACAAGAAACATTCGGGAGAAGAAACCGGGTGTCGAAGAAACCGGTGTTTCTAATACCCCAAGGCTTTTCAGTTCTTCTATTTGTTGAGTCATCAGAGGGGATGATTTTGTTGCAAACCTTTGGGCTATAATTGGCGAGGGATACACTAAGGGTGGTCTTTGACTGAAGGGTATCCGCGACCCTGATATTGTTTTTAGAATGAAAGGGGTAGCTCCGAGCTCCTTCCATCGCTCTTTGAAATGTTGCAACTGACCCCCTGTGAACTCCCTCTCTTTGGCGTCATTGTTTTTCTTGGTCGGAGGCACGAAAGGAAGTCTTCTTACCCCTGCCCCTACCCTTACCCCTGTTTTTGGAATCATAGTTCTGGTAATTGGGCTGTTTCTGTGGTGGATTTGGGGCAAATTTTTTAGGCGCTGAGCTCGAAGATGATGGGTAAGGTTCCTTTCTTTTGAGCGTTGAAGCTGATTTCTTTTCTTTCAGTGAAACTACGTTTAGCCACTGCTGAGGACCCCCAAAGTTCTGGATCAAGGTATTCAGCCGTTCCTTGTCAAATAAAGACTCCTCCGACGGTGGAATATTTTTTAATGCTAGCTGAATGCATTTATTAGGGACTTCCTTTATAATCTTTTCCCTTCTTGTCTCTATGCACTCGGCTCTTTTACCACAAATTAATTGTAGCATTTCCTCGGTGTTCTTATACATGGCCGTTCCATTTCCGAAGGTGGAAGTAATTTTGTCAAATAAAGCTGTTGCTGTTAATTCTCCTGGGGACTTGAATGCCCAATCTATTATAGACTGAAGACCTGTACGATGTAGGTCATTTCCCTCTAAAACTGCATTTGACAAAGCAGCCATGACATTTTCAGTACCAGCCAAGAAATCCTTACCCTTATTCACAGGATTTAGCTCATCATTAATCTTTAGCTCAGTAAAGCCAGGTGTGGCGGCAAAAGAGTGCAATGTTTTTGAGTATCTTACATTTTGCCAAGTAGGAAGGCCAAAATGTTGCAATTTCTTAATCTTCTCTAGTCTCTCTGGTAAAGCTGGTTTTACGAGCTTGGCTTTGTCAATATCGATGTCTAATTCACCTAGGTTGAGCACCTTTTGTGTATCCTTAGGATTAACTAAAAAGGACTCGGAGGTACCTTGAACTGGAGTATCTTTTTGGGATGTCAATTGTTGCGAGCCGCCGAGACTCTGCATGTATATATTAGATAGAAATCCTACCTGATTTATAAGAGCTTCGATTCGTGGATCCTCTCTGACAGACCTCCTCTTGTACGGAGGCCTCTCGCTTTCGGAGGAAGAATTCGAGGACGAGGATGAACCATCAGAACCGGATGGCCCTCCGCGGGTCTGGTTCGGCTCAGTTTCATCCACACTAGTCGCGTCCCTCATTATAAACTTTCTCCCCGTGGGGAAACACGTATAAATCACCGAATTTACACTTTATTATGATTTTTTTTACTAAAATGAAAATTTTCACAATCTAACGGCGGCGAGTAACACACACAATGACAGTGACAGGACGGATCCCGCCTTGCGGTGACAAAACCATAGACTAAATCAGCGAGAATCTATGGATTATGCTGCGTTCACACAAGCGTAAGTCAAAGAATTCAGGTGAGTTTACACTACACTTCTTCATAATGCGATGCTGTGTTTTCCAAAGGCATATAATAAGCTGGTTTGGAAGTCGCGGGCTGTAGTGTACCTAGACTATAGTCGTATTGCTCATTATACGGACTAAAATTGAAGGAAAAAATGTCATTTTTCCTTCAATTTTGATTAGTTTTGATACGATTTATGTCAAAATTGAAGGAAAAATGACATTTTTTCCTTCACTTTTAGTCCGTATAATGAGCAATACGACTATAGACCTAGACTAGGTAGTGAGACAGTAAAAATAAAATACCAACAATAAATATTTTTAACACAATTTATTTACATTAGGTACCAGATTTCCTTAGTTAAAATGTTTTTTGTAGCTTAATTAATTAAAACTACAATGGACTAAAATATACCTTGTCCAAAATGTCGTCAATTTGGTCCAATCCATGTCCTTTTCATTCACTCACATCAAACCTTAATTAATTGTGTTTCCCGAGTGGAATAGTACCTCGGCTTAACAAGTAAAAGTGATTATTTTAGTAAAAGTAACCAGATTACTCTAGCAATGATTTTTATTCTGTAGTTAGGATTCTTCGCCAAGTAATAGTCACCACTTTCTTTATTTGAGCATTGAGCATTTGCGTTTAATTTTGACATTACTTGGCTATAGAATATGATTTTCTATTGAAGGGTCAATCTTCAGAATCAGCGCACCTGGTTGATCGCTATGGCGCCCCTTAAATATCGATATTATTGCTTTTCTGCCCCTTCAGGGGCCAATATGAAAATATGCTTATTTAGACACCTACACGAAATAAAAATACAGAAAAGCAATAATTTCGATAAGTATTTAAAAAGCACTATAGCGATCAACCAAACACGCTGATTCTGAAGATTGATCCTAAAGAATTATATCCTGACTTCATTGAGAAATTACTTAGCAGCAAGTAAATTGCTTGTCTAAAAATACGGGTGATAGATTTTTTACTAAAGAATTCTATCCTCAAGTAATGACTTCATTGAGAAATTACTTAGCAGCAAATAATCGCTTGTTTATTATACGGGTGGGGTTAGAGTCGTGAATGTATTTCATTATTTTTATATAATTTCATAGTTATTACTAAACTTATAATCTACGAAAGGTCCGGCGCCCATAGTTTGAATGTTCGGTCGTAGGAGCTTGTGGCAATGTATTTGTTATCAAAAGATATGTCTGTGCTCATCACCTGAAACAATAATGTGTTTTAAATAGATGTATAATGGTATAGATTCACTGACAGCGTGCCGCCGAAAGGGACAATAATTAAGTAGATTATTTCGTGGTACACATAAGGTCCATATTAGTACAGAATTTTAGAACATAGCTGTTCTCTACCTACAAAGAGCCGGCACACGATGAGGGACAAAAGATAATAAGCTCTGTCTCATTTTTTCACATGAATTTTGTATATTATCCTTCTTTGTTTTTGTGTGAGTGAGAAGGGACGATCCAGCAGTCTATAGTTTTCTTTGTCTTTGCCACCAATAGTTCAGTGATGCCAACTTAGCTACTTTATAGCTAGATCTGGCTACTTTTAGGCTATCATCAGCTACAAAATTGAAATAGTTGTAGATAAAAAAGTAAGATTTAGGTTGAATAAATCTTTATAACCTACCAAGACAACACTGTGGACAACAACGTAGACAACAAGTTTTTTTTTTCATCTAGCTACTTTTTGAGGAAAATCTGGTTATCTATAGTCGTATTGCTCATTATACGGACTAAAAGTGAAGGAAAAAATGTCATTTTTCCTTCAATTTTGACATAAAACGTATCAAAACTAATCAAAATTGAAGGAAAAATGATATTTTTTCCTTCAATTTTAGTCCGTATAATGAGCAATACGACTATAGTATCTTTTCGGGGCAGATTTAGCTACAAGTCTGATGGTAGAGTTGGCAACACTACAATAGTTCAGTTACCTTGTTGTCGTGACCGGAGAGCGTCCGGAGAGGGTGCCAGGAGGGATTGGACCAGAGCTTGGCTGTGCGGTCGTACGACGAGGTTATTAGGAAGTGGCCATTACTGCGTTGGTATCTCACATCTGAAAACAACACTTTATTATTTGACTGGCGTCTTACACCCGTATTTATAGACAAGCAATCACTTGCTGCTAAGTAATTTCTCAAAGAAGTCATTACTTGAGGATAGAATACTTCATTTAATAGTATATTTCAGTACAAGTTCGGAAAGGCTGTCATTGCAAAGAGTTCCGACAAATGTCTACCCGAGCCGAGGCGCAGCCGAAGGCGAGGGTTGACAGTCGGAACAAGTTGCAATGACAGTTCCGAACGTGTACTGAACGACTATTTTTAATACAGTTGCGAAAAAATGAAGCAATTTAATCTAGAAAATGGCGCCAACCGTAGAATATAAGAAGAGATTTTTTTTTCACCGATTCTGGTAGGCAAAGGGAACTATGCCCACACAGCCAAGTCTTCAGTAGAATTTTTTTATTGATATAAAATGAAAATGAAATTTAATGAGATGAAATGAAATGAAACCTAACCTAACTCATTCAATCAAATCATTAAATCTGATATAGAAACAAATTATTAGCTTCTTTTTAGAAATATACGTATTCTCATGAATCATAAAAACTTCTACGATTTTTTTTTAGTAAAAACTTCATGGTTGGTTTTTTGGTTATAATAGACATTATTTTGACAGTTGGGAAAGAGAACGCACGAGTGCGGGAAAGGTAAAAAAAAAGCACGAGTGTGTAATAGCCCACTTCCCGAACGCTATACGTCCCTGCAATACGCCACTTTTTGAGCAACTGTATTAAAAAAATCTTATTCTATAGCCGAGTAATGTATGTCAAAATCAAATGCAAAATGGTCGAGTTCTCAATGCTACAAGTAAAGAAAATGGTGACTATTACTTGGCGAAGAATTCTAACTGTTGACAGTTCTAACTTCAAACTATAAAATAAAAATCATTACTAGAGTAATTATTACTTTTACTTGTTTATAAATACGGGTGTTAGACACCCCGGACACTCGACGAAATCTCTATGCAAAAGCGACATCTATAGTAGGTACTAGTATTCTATGGTCTAACTACATAATTACACAGACACTACACAATGTCATTATTGTACACGCGCAATTGTGTGCGTGAAGTAAGGTTGTCACCGTATGAATAATTACTGTACACTGTGGTTTTGGTCTCGTCTATGCGTCTGCTTATGTGGCGCGTCCCTAGCTCAAGTCAGCTGCACTATAGGTCGTGGGTTCGATTCCCACTCAGGACAAACATTTGCGTGATGAACATAGTTGTTTGTTGTGTCTGAGTGTTATAAAGTATTCTATGTATGTATTTACAAAAAAAGTATAAATGTATTCTATCAGTCATCTGGTTCCCATAGTACAAGCTTTGCTTAGTTTGAGGCTAGATGGTGCTGTGTGAAATGTCCTGCAATATTTATTTATTTATTTATTAAAATTGATCTCAAACTCTGAAATATGACAGTTGAGTACTTACCGCTTACAAGATGCGTGTGCGCAGGTATAGTGTAAAGACAGGACCGTTTCCTCATGTCCCAGATTTTAACCTGAAACATTATGATAAATAAATATTACTCTACACTGAGTGATGTTTTTCGTCACCAAGTGTAGTGCTTTTCTACAGGGTAGAGTTTTTATTTGTAAAGTGGTGTTTTCTATCAACAGTATCATTTTTCCTTCACCAAAATCTGCGTTACCATCACCAAATCTGGTGTTTTCTTTGGGGAACATGGTGGAATTGTTCCCCAAAGGCAGAGTAGGTGGTTCTCCGCAACGGGCCGGCCCATCTGGCCCACTTGCCCGTGGTCTTTCGACCGACAGTTGTTGTCGGTTAGTCCTAGTTATGTCTAACTCCGTTGGAAACTTTGCTTGCGAGTTCTAGACATGTTGATGTTGAGTGGCGCCATCTGTAGTGCGTAGCATGTCTATGTAGTTCATCTAGCGACAGGTAGATGTCGCTACAACTAAAATCAGCGTTATCCAATCTGCCCCCCTAGCCATATTACACTATCTATCGTCGCTGTAGAATATAAACACTTCAAAATGTATAGGATTTGACGTTTCAAGTAGATGAGTCACGTGGTCCGAACGTCAATTCCTATACATTTTGAAGTGTTCTATTCTACAGCGACGATAGATAGTGTAATATGGCTAGGGGGGCTGGTGTTTTCCGTCACCTGATGGTCAGCGGCGGCGGTGGCCAGCCTCGGCGTGTGCGGCTCCCAGTCGGCGGCCAGCACGGGGCCTAGGTGCCCTTCTAGAAACATCACGCAGCGACCGGTCCTAAGATCCCACACGCGGCCAAACGCGTCCATGCCACTGGAACATATTATAGTTTGTGCAAAATGCAAATTATATATTTAGATAGATAAACATTTATTTGGCAACAACACACAGAGACGGAGGTACAATGGAAAACGAACACTAAGAACGGTAGGTACCTACTAACAAATAAAGTTAACAAAATAGGTAGGTGCTTATAAGGTAAAGGATACAGCACTTACAGGGTAGGTATTTGTACAGCAGGAGAGCTGATTTATATTATACCCGACTGCCCGCAGACAAGAAGGTTATGTCGAGTGTATTTATATACAGTACTAGTTTCCGCCCGCGACTTCGACGCGTGGTACCCGGATAAAAAGTAGCCTATGTTACTCTCCAGCCCTCCAACTATCTCTACACAAAAAATCACATTAATCCGTCGATCTGTTTTGACGTGAAAGCAGGACAAATAAATAAACAAATAAACACACTTTCACATTTATAATATGGGTACGGATTGTCATTGCTCAGGTTTTGGACAAGGTATCATTTTCTTTGTAATTTGAATAATAATTACTAACTACTTATATATAGACCCCCTTACTTATGAAAGATGTTTAAAGTTGAACACTGGTTGAACAACGTCCTGTCTCTGTTTGTCACTATCCACAAATAAAGACAGGACGTTGTTTAACCAGTGTTTCACTTTAGGTAAACATCTTTCATAAGTAAGGCCCAAAGTGATTATATCAATATAGTATAAGTGGTACCTTTGTGAAACCTTTTTGAAAATAAATACTTATATTCTTATTATTTTGTTTGTTTTTCTTACCCCGTAACCGCCAAAGAGCCATCGCCTTGAAAAGCCACACAGTACACAGGTTTCGCGTGCCCTTCTTGATGTAAAACTTCTTTCGCTGGAAAAAAAAAAACAATTCAATTTAAATAATGTTTTAATCTTTGAAATCCTCAGTCAGGTTTCTGCGTTAGGTGTAATCCTACTAATTATTATCAAACTAGCGAACGCCTGCGGCTTCGCCCGCGTGGACTACTATTTTTTATTCCACGGGACCGACAATTTAACGTGATCTCCGAAGCACGGAAGCGCTCTGCTCGTAATGCCACTTGCGGTCACCCATCCAAATTGTGACCGCGCACAACGTTGCTTAACTTCAACGATCAATCAAGAACGTCTAAGCAAGCTAATTTACGTGGTAAATACCCTAATACAAATGTATTTATAACTAGCAGTGCCCTCGCGGCGTTGCCCCCGTAGTGATCAAAAACTATTTTGGGTATTTTACCTTGGGTTACAATATTGCAATTTTCTTACGAATCCCTATTTTTTTTGAAAATATATTATAGCCTATGTTATACCCTGATAATGTAACTTTCTAATGTTGAAAGAATTTTTGAAATCGATCCAGTAGTTTTGGAGCCTATTCATTACAAACAAACAAAACAAAAAAAATCTTTCCTCTTTATAATATTATAGTATAGAAGTATAGATATAGATAGTATAGATGAGTTGTATCTCACCGATCTCAAGGTCCCACAATCTCCATGAGTGGTCGAAGACGGTGGTGGCCAGGAAACGACCAGAGGGATGAAACTGGACACGCGACACGCGGTGAGGTGAATGACCTTCCAACGACGCTAGCGGGGATTCACTGAAACAAAACAGAGATTTCATTGAAGAAAGAAAGAAAAAGCCTATATTTAAGACACGAAATAAAAACAAATATAAAAATACTATAACTAAGCTATTAACATTAGCAGCATTTACACGCAGAGATATCTGTGCGGATATCTGTAAAGATATCTGTACAGTCCAGATGCCGCGGGAAATAACACGCGCCATTCCAACCTTTGACAGTTTTATCCGCGGTTATCTGTAAAGATATATGTACGGATATCTGTACAGATATCTTTACAGTCCAGATCCGTGGTAAAAACTCTACCGTGTAAATGCCGCTATTGTGTCCCAAATAGGTGCCCAACTCAGCATTTTTGGCTTTTTGGCGGGAATTTGAGAAGTCAAGTTTCATTTTTGTTGTGTTAACAAAACTTGTGTTTCTTCGAATGTTAATGTGTAATAATGGTGGATTATTAACCGTTAAGTGTTCGTGAACGTGCATAAGTGTGGGGAAGTGAAACAGAATTGGTTAGCATTGCTTTTCAAGTTATTCCTAAAAGTCCGTGTTGATGTTTCAGTAAAGGCCCACATCTTTACTGAGGCACAAGGGGAGGGGTGGGATATTATATTTATGTATTGTAATATGTATTTATTTATCTTATTTATCTGTAAACTTGAAGTTTATTTAATTACTTGACAATGGCTGAATGCACAACCGTGCGAAGCCAAAATTAAGAAAAAAAAAAACTCAGCATTTGTTGTTTTGCACATTTACAAGACAACGCTGATCTTCCGTTGGAACCTTTCGTGAGTCACAGATGTCTCTTGAGGTGAGTTTTCTAAATCTATACTAATTTATTAGAGCGGAAGAGTTTGTTTTTAACCGACTTCCAAAAAGGAGGAGGTTCTATGTTCGGCTGTATGTATGTTTTTTTTTTTTTGACCTTTTTTTTTTATTTTTTTTTTATTTTTTTTTTATGTATGTTCATCGATTTCTCCGTCAATTGTGGACCGATTTTGAAAATTCTTTTTTTGTTACAAAGGGTATACTTCCGAGGTGGTCCCATCTTCACCAAATCAGGATCTGATGAGGGGATCCCATGGAAATCGAGGGAAACCCTCAAATTTTTTGTGTGTTTGTGGAACTATCGGGCTGAAATTTTGTGCACTTATAGATTCTTGAGAACAATGAAATATTATGGTATCAGAAAGCTGATCTGATGATGGAGTCAAAAGCTGTTCAACAGAACTCCTCAGTAAATAAGCCGATTGAGTTGAAACTCGGCTTATCTGTCAAGTTCCAAATACAATGTAATAATATGGTGTCAGTGAGCTGATCTGATGATGGAGTCAAGAGGTGCTCAACAGAACTCCTCAATAAATAGTCTGATTGAGTTGAAACTCGGAACTCAGCATATCTGTGAAGTGTCAACTACAATGTAAGTACCTAATAATATGGTAACAGCGAGCTGATCTGATGATGGAGTCAGGACCTGTTCCATGGAATTTTTTAGTGATATGGGTATCAAATGAAAGGGCTTGATGAGCGAAACACAATAAGTAAAGTAACATCTTTCTAAATAAAAAAAAAACAGAAACAAGGAAAAAAAAACACAACACTAAAAATGGAAAAATAAAAAATTTTCAAAAAAAAAAATATAACCGACTTCATAAAATACATGCACTAAAAAGCGAAAAATAAGACTACAAACAGATTTATTTAATTTGTTATTTTATATTTGTTATAATGTTGAAGTCGGTGTTAAGTAAAACAATGACTAAGTATATTTTATGCACACCGATTTCAACATTATAACAAACATAAAATAACAAATTAAATAAATCTGTTTGTAGTCTTATTTTTCGCTTTTTAGTGCATGTATTTTATGAAGTCGGTTATATTTTTTTTTTTGAAAATTTTTTATTGTTTGTTTGTTTGAACGCGCTTATCTCAGGAACTACCAGTCGGATTTCAAAATTTCTTTCTGCATTTGATAGCTCTTGAGGAATGTAATAAAGGTCTTATCTAGTTATCTAGTTACTAGATAAGACCTTTATTACATTCCCCAATGTGTAGTTTTATTACATATTTTAAACTTTCACGACTTGAACACATTTTTAAATTATTATTAACGGGACTTAATCGTTTTATTATACTAGATTCTAGTATAATATTCTAGTATAATTTCGCTATTCAAACATGTCATCTTGTCTTTTGAAATTCTATTGGTTGTTTAAAACACATCTCACACATTTCCGCTTTGGTGGAGTCTCAGCCTTATACAGGATAGATATCTTATGGTCTACCTGACAAAGTTCCATAGATGTACGCTGCCGTCGTAGGCGCAGGTCGCCATTTTGCAAGACTCTGTGCCTCCCTCCGTGTCCATAGCTTCAGGAGTTGCGTCTTCTTTGGGATTGTCTAACTATAAACATATTAAATTAAAAATTTAAAGAAACCCCCAACACAAAGACTTCTAATAAACATTATTGACAAGTATAACTAACCTCTATCTAACAAAAAAAATTTATCAAAAAATTTAATGCTTTAGCGCGTTTTTGAGCTGCGCGTTCACATCGAGTTTGTTTGGATACAATACCTATTTATTCTATTATTATTATTGTGGAAGGGAGCTGTCTGCGCGTTTGTATCGATACAAACGCAAACCGGGAGTGAGCACACAGCGTTTTTTGAAGCGCGTATGTATCGATACGCGCTACATAAAACGTCGTGTGCCCGCTCTCTTACTCCACTCTTTTTCGTCGGGGGTTAAAAATATGTATCTAATTCACCCGGAAGCGCTTGTTCCATCTAGTCATACACTTAGTTCTACATGTATATAGCAAGGGCAGGTCGCAAGTCTTAGGCCAATCGCAGTTTGCATTCATCCGCATTTTAGTCGTACGAACAACGATCCCAACACTCCGATTACTATGGCGATTACCTCGCACACTGTGTCCGATTAGACGTGTTTGTACGTCCGTCTAGTTTTATATGTAACGGACAAAAACGCAGCCAGTGTGCGAGGTCAATTCGCACGTCAGTCGACGAACGTATACGCACGTTGCAAAATCAGATACAAACTGCGAGCGGCCTTATAATATAATACATACCTTCCGTTGGAAATGGTCCGGTATCACAGCTTTTGGATGGAATGCAGCTCCGCTGACGTTGCAGGTGTGACCTTTAAGGACCTGCAGTTGAGTGCATTCCGGGACAGACCATACTTTGCTTAGACCGGACCTGATGCAAAAACATATAATCATTTCAATCAATCAAAAACATTTATTTGCAACCAAGGCTGGATTCGACCAAACTGTCATCCTACTCCCAGAGTAGTTATCCCGTTAGCCGACAGAATTCGAAATACAATTGTTCAGAAAGCGCAACCGAACATTAGGTGCATTCAAATTATCCTGGTTATAAGGTGTCAACTTTACAATGTCAAAATATTCAAACAAACAGCAGTTTAATCTGTGGTTTAATCTCCAGATAAACCTTAATCCAGTTTGGTAAAATCCAGCCTTAGTTAAACAACACAAAAGTTACGATTAAGTAGGTACATGGGTCAAATATAATTGTTGGTTTAGTAGCAAAAAAATTTTTTTAGTTGAAAAAAAAACTCAGCCTTTGCAAGTCTATGCCGGAAAGTGGTGCCTTTTTTCATTTGCGCGGCCATCAACCAAACATTAAAATATAAACTCTTAGGAGTATAACAAACAATATTTGTGAGAACAGTATACAGCTTCACTCAGTTAGAACCGAGTTATACAGGGTGAGTTTTTCAAGAGTGCCTCTAGGGCCAAATCTGAAACTATTAGCAATAGCGAAAAACACTCAAAGGAGTCTCGTAAGCGATTTTGATAAAGAGTAAAACTGCATCATTACATTTAAAAAATAATAATTTTTCCGACCAGGAATCTTTTAAAGTTCGAAGTTGACCTAAACTAGTATAATTTAATCAAAATATAACGAGTAGCTCACCAACTGGTTGTTATTAGCATTTTGCTGTCGTCACTAAATCTGCAGAAACTTATTGGCCGTGTGTCCCCGATCTGAAAATATACAATTAAATTAATTACCCGCATACAGAATACAGATAGCGCCATCTAGTTTTGATTTGTCTAACTACTTAACCAACTATGGGTTCACAATCAGGTTTAATACCGATAGATTGCTATGTGTGTGTATATATGTGTGTGTGTTCCGCTCGCGGAACGTGACACTTTTTTGTGCATGCAGTCTAACACGTCGAAAAATGAGCACAAAAAAAATTCCGACGAATTGACAACCTCCTCCTTTTTTTGAAGTAGGTTAAAAAGGTGTAAAGGCCTAAGTTTATACCTGGCTGCAATAGATGGCCATAGCTGATGCTTTCCGTTGTGAGTCTTGCCTCGCCGCCGCGCGGACGCTGCCCGCTAGTTTTAACTCCTCACGAGCTTTCGCCAACCTGCAAAACCACAGTCTTTTACATACCTAAATAAATAATAAATATTGGCGGACATTTCACACAGCGCTATCTAGCCCCAAACTAAGCAAAGCTTGTACTATGGGAACCAGATAACTGATAGAATACTTATATACTTTTGTAAATGCATGCATAATATTTTATTTCACCCAGACACAGAACAAACATCTATGTTCATCACGCAAATGTTTTTCCTGGATGGGAATCGAACCCACGACCTACAGCGCAGAAGGCAGAGCTACTACCAACTGAGCTAAGAGGACAGTCTATACAAGGTGTAACAAATTTTTGGGCACTTCAGAATACTTTTTTCAAAAATCTAAAAATGCATATTTTTTTTTCAAAATAAACCTATAGTTTCCTAAGAACAAAACTTTCTAACTACAAAAGAAAAGGTAGCTACCCTAAGTGCCCAAAAATTTGCCACACCCTGTATATTTTTAGGGTTCCGTACCTCAGGTAAAAAAGGAACCCTTATAAGATCACTTTCTTGTCCATCTGTCTGTCTGTCTGTCCATGTGTCACCACCGATTTCCCGTTTCCCCATTTGAAACCCGAGGCTTAGTCAGCCCCACACGTATTGACCATGTCTTTCCTATGGCCGGTTCAGCTGAGAGGATGGTGTAGGTGCTACAAGCCTACTCCATCTCAACATTGTCCCAGGCACTACTGTCTCGATAAGTGTTGGCAAAGATTGCCTCCTGACACTGTATAAATCATCTAGTAAAGGCCTAAGTTTTATAGCTTTACCTGTCTTTAGCTCTGGGCAGGCTATACGCGGCTATGGCGCGCCTCGCCACTCGTAACTCGGGCGGTCCCTCGTGGTACCACGTGCCCTCTCTAGCGCGAGTGAGGGACATACGAGCCTCTTCCTCTTCCAACTTCTTGTTGATAGCATCTTCACCTAGGCTGGGAGAAGATTAAGTTTTAATAGACGAATAAAGATAAATAAATAAATAATAAATAATGCTGGACATTTCACACAGCATCATGTAGCCCCAAGCTAAGCAGAGCTTCTGTTATGGGAACCACATGACTGATTACTTAAATACATTTTTTTTTTGTAAATACACACATAATATACATAGAAAACACCCAGACCAGACAAATATTTGCAGATCATACAAACATTTGTCCCGCGGCGGGGATCGAACCCGCAACCTCTTGCGTCACAGGCGGGCCTTCACCCACTGCGCCACAGAGGTCGTCATCAAGATAAATAAACAATGCTGTTTCAGGGTTGAGAAGTTGGAGTCTATGTTAGTCTCTAAGCAGTGTCCCGCTATGTATGTGCCGCGGCACACTGGTGTACCGTGGTAATTAGTTGGTGTGCCTCAGAAAAAGAAGGTACTTAGGTACCTATCTCAGTTAAGTTACTTCAAGTTTGGACTACTTCTGCTCAACTAAACAAGCTCATGTTTCGCATTAAAAAATTGGCTTTTTATTCATGGTGTACCTCCAAAATTTTTCGAATTCCTAGATGTACCTTGAACACAATAAGTTTGCGGAACACTGCTCTAAGGTATTTATTATAAATGGGTCCTAATAATTATACTTACTAGCTGAGCAAATCTCTTAGTCTGACTCTTCTCTCTGCTGGCCCTTCTCCGAACAAGCATACTGGCTCGCCGAGCTGCCTTAGACTTCTTCTCACCTAGAAATAAAAAACCAAAAGCTATTTTACATATGTAATAAAGAACCGGCATTAAATTAAATAAATTAATTTAAAAAGGCATTAAATAAAAGCTTGTAATGAAAACCCCAGTGACTGCAACCATTAAACAAAAGATTGTTACCTCATCATCATCAGTTGACACATTCAGCTGTCGAGCCTTCCGTCTCCTCTCAAACTCCTCGAGTAACGCCTTCTTATCTCTGGACACTTCATCCTCCAAGTCCATGTATTCTAAAAAACAGAATGATAGTTAAATGAGGAGTCGTAGCTCCTAATGAACACATGAAAACATGAATAGATCTTCTATACTCTAGCCAAAACCAATATACAATATTTACTAACATTGTACTGACAGATCAATCAGCTGATAGCAGGAATAGACCTATCACAGAAAATTGAGATTCATTACGATTGGCGATATTGAATCAGTGCCAATCATATTTAATCTCAGTTTTCTGTGATAGGTCTATTCCTGCTATCAGCTGATTGATCTGTCAGTGCAATGTTAGTAAATATTGTACATTGGTTTTGGCTAGAGTTATAGATCCATTGTGACAACTGTACTTACCACTGGAAATCTGAATATCACCTAACTCTTGGCCCTCCTCTTCACCAGGACCTTCCTTGGCGGCGGCCGCCAGCGCCGCCAGCCGCGCCTTCTCCTGCTCCTCGAGAGATCCATAGTGGATATTCTTGGACCTCTTCACCAATATAACATCATCGTCGTCCGACATTTTGAGGTTATGTTTATGTGATGAATAAAATGTATTGAATGACAAAGATTAATATGTGAAATAATTTGAGGGGCTGTTTTTAGAGGACGTTCTAATTGTTTTTTGGTAGAATTTAGCAAAATTGCCAAAAATAAACAAACGACGCGGTGTTTACAATAGAAAACACAGCACAGATAAAAAATATTGTAATCAATCAACCACAGATCATGGACCATAGACCATAGATACAGAAACAGAACACAAAAAAATCTGGTTACCACAGAGAAACAGAGAAACTATCGTCTGTGAGAGTAATTTTTATGTGTTCTGTGGTTAGTGTTGGGTATGACATGATTTTAAATTGACTTTTGTAAGAGTAGGTTCATTTTCAAAATGAGCCGGTTCAGTGAGCCGGCTCTTTTGAGCCGATCATTTTCAACTTGACAGTTCATAATGACCTACGCATTGACGAACTCGAAGAGCCGGTCTAATGTTCATTCGAGGTGCGATCTTAGGTAAGGTAACTACTATTTCAAAAGTGAGTTTGGAAAAATGTAATTTCTAATCGTGCTGATTGATAAGAAAAAACAAACGCTGATTTAAATTTAATCATTTATTTACATAATTATCATAATGTCGCCAAATAATGAGAGAACATATTTAGAAAAAAAAAAAGTTTTAGCACAAATACTGAGGAATTGTAACGCTTGAATAGACTATACCTACCTACCTATATTATACTCATGCACCACACCACAAGCACGATTACTAAACCATACCAAACCGTTTAGTTAGTTGACATGCTCATTGCTGCTTTACTTCTAAATGTTTTCCAAGCCAAGATAAAATGAAATGTAGGTAGTTATAGGTAAAAGTACTTACCTGAATTACGATGAAGATGTTTCCAGTAGATAGTTAACACAATTACAATACACTCTAGATTACGAGAGAGATCTAATTTATATTTTTAATGAATTAACAACAAAGACGAAAACTTCACATCACACAAAACTAAACTCGAAGTTCAAAGTTTAATTTAACAAAAACAAACACGGTTCGTATTGTTCGTAAGCAGCCCGATGATATTTTGTTTCGTTCGTTCGTTTGAAAACCCGCAAAATCGAAAACATCGAAAACCAATTTTTGTTTTCAAAACGAGCCGCCTGCGTTTCGTTCAATTCAAAAAGTAGAGTCGGCGTCAGCACTCAAGTCCTACGGCAAATGCTACTAGAAACTAAAAGAGCATAATTATGCTTTTTTAGTTAAGGTAGTTCAGTTTTTCTAGTGTGTAGAATTATCAAACGTACAAACTTGCAAACTTATTATTGTTCAATCCATAATTGGACAATTAGTAATTTTTTACTAATAAGCTAGTTCTGCGATAGCAACGCTGCGTCTATCGGACTTCAGTGCTGACGCCGACTCTATGACAATCTGTTCGGTCTGCGAGGAGTGATTTGAAGCAAGAGAGAGTCATATGACAAAGATTCCATCCTTGTCATTTGAGTGAAGCTATGACATTTGATTTGACGTCATACTACATTAGAGTGAGTGAGTAGCGTCATGTTATATGACTTTGTCATAGTGAGTAGGCGAGGTGTGATTGAAGATTGAATGAAGCATGACAAAATCAGCTGATTTTGTCATATTGTGTACGGTCACATGACATGAATTGAAGCATGACATTTTTAGAAAATGAGCCGATCACACAAAGTCGAATTTTGTACGGGACAAACGAGCCGCGTCAGTCACGTCATATTCAACGCTATCTGTGGTGTTCTGTGATGTCTATGGTCGTCGTTGTTTACGTCAATCTGTCACGGAAAATCGCTAAAATCGGCGAATTTAGCCAACAAATCAGCCCTAAATTACTCCTATAATTGAAAATATCATTAATTTTATCATTTTTTGTAACAAACTTGTGTAGAATGTAATAAAAAACAGAAATTCAAAAAGGTAAAACATAACCTCAAAAGGCTTTCCAATAGTTTATAACTTGGGTTATTTTGCTTGTAATCTCGTTGTGGTTGAAGATATGGCGCTTCAGCTATCGCGGCGGGAGTTGGAAGAGCTCCGGCCGACGCTGGACCGCGCTATTTACCGGACTCTAGGCAAGTCTGATAGCTCTGTACTTTCAACTGTATCTTCCTGCCTCAGCAATGGGTGAGTGATAAACAAGCTAAGGGTTGGATTTAGTTTTAAGAAGCAGGATTTTGGGGGCAGAGTGAGGGGGGGAGGTGAGGGGGGGTTCCCCCTCCCCTCTGGTACCACTCCCATTACAAGGTAACGCACCGTTCTGGAGATAATCAAATTATTGTTTTTATATACAAACTGGTAAAAATTGGTAAAAATTTAGTATCCGGTAACAATATTTTGAGGGGGGGGGAGGGTGGGGGGATCCCCCGCCCCCCTGGTACCACTCCCATTACAAGGTAACGCACCGTTCTGGAGATAATCAAATTATTGTTTTTATATACAAACTGGCAAAAATTGGTAAAAATTTAGTATCCGGTAACAATATTTTGAGGGGAGGGTGGGGGGATCCCCCGCCCCCCTGGTACCACTCCCATTACAAGGTAACGCACCGTTCTTGAGAAAATCAAATGTAACCTAACCTATACGGGGCAACCGAAACGGGGCACCCTGTAGGTTAGGTTAGGTTTGTATATAAAAAAGCGAGCGAAGCGAGCCCACCCACAAAATCTGGTGGCACAAACCCCCATAACATCTAAATGAGAAACTAAATCAGATCCGACACGGGGCACCCTGTAGGTTAGGTTAAGTTTGTATATAAAAAAGCGAGCGAAGCGAGCCCACCCACAAAATCTGGTGGCACAAACCCCCATAACATGTAAAAGAGAAACTAAATCAGATCCGACACGGGGCACCCTGTAGGTTAGGTTAGGTTTGTATATAAAAAAGCGAGCGAAGCGAGCCCACCCACAAAATCTGGTCGCACAAACCCTCATAACATCTAAAAGAGAAACTAAATCAGATCTGACACGGGGCACCCTGTAGGTTAGGTTAGGTTTGTATATAAAAAAGCGAGCGAAGCGAGCCCGCCCACAAAATCTGGTCGCACAAAACTGGTATTTGGGGGGGGGCGGGGGATCCCCCCCCCACCCTCCCCCCCCCCAAATACTGTTACCGAATACTAAATTTTTACCAGTTTGTATATAAAAACAATAATTTGATTATCTCCAGAACGGTGCGTTACCTTGTAATGGGAGTGGTACCAGGGGGGAGAGGGAACCCTCCCCCCCCTCCCCCCTCACTCCCCCCCAAAATCCTGCTTCTTAATACTAAATTTTTACCGTCTACTCTTTAATTTCTAGCCCTCAAAATCTACGAACTAACAAATCAGTGCTCAAAAAGATTACCGAATCTTAAACAAAAAGGACTATAAAAAACAAAGACTATTTTCAATAAAGACTATTTCAACACTGTGTGATATAGACATACCAGCTAAAAGCTGCTCGTCTATAATCGATAAATAAATCAATAAATAAATAAATAAATTTCTTTCAGCTATGAACGCCGTAAGATAATTGACCGTCTGTCCTCCCACATTGACTCCAAGAAGGCTAGTAAGCTAGCAGACAAGGTGATAGCTCTCGCTCAGGAGCTGATCTCTTCCTCGAAGACGCAGAAGAGGAAACATGACTCTAATGATAAGGATAAGGATAGTAAAAGGTGAGTAAAAAACTACAAAATAAATAAATAAAACTGTTTATAACAACATCACTTATACATACCGGCTGGTGTTCAGGTTTAGAACATAAGGGAGCTTAATTCGTTGTGAAATTAAACTCCAGCGTTTACATATTAAATTGCAAGATTATAATTTGTTATAATAGTAGGTATATTCAGGTAGCTATAATATTATTGTGTTTCAGTCACTTTTTATGCACCCCTACCATCTCATTCTTTTCATTCCATCCAAAGGTTGTCTGGAAGAGATCGCTTCTTAGCGATAAGACCGCCCATTGTACAATTTATTGCTAAGGTTTACTAGTTCTTAAGTTTCTTTTGTGTACAATAAAGTATTTTCATTCATTCATATCATAAAATCTGTTATTTGAATAAACTTTTCACTTCATTTACCTTCCAGATCAAGACACGATGACAGAGAGAGAGACGACCGCCGCGACGAGAGGAGAGATAAGGATGAGAAAGAGAAAGAGAAGAAGAATGGTTCCGATGTGTCCAGCCTGTCGGAAAATAACTCTGTTGATACTAAGATAGCTGGCCTTAGTGCTGATAGGATAAAGGTATGGGAAACACAATTACATCTATACCAACATCTATATCTATCTAAGTATACCAATCTGTGGACGACCTCTGTGGCGCAGTGGGTGAAGGCCCGCCTGTGACGCAAGAGGTTGCGGGTTCGATCCCCGCCGCGGGACAAATGTTTGTATGATCTGCAAATATTTGTCTCGGGTCTGGGTGTTTTCTATGTATATTATGTATGTATTTACAAAAAAAAATGTATATAAGTAGTATATCAGTCATGTGGTTACCATAACACAAGCTCTGCTTAGCTTGGGACTACATGATGCTGTGTGAAATGTCCAGCAATATTTATTTATTTATTATTTATTAATCTATCCAATGGTGACAGACTGCAAGCCCAGCGACGCTATTAGAAAGCTATCTAGTTCACGATGTTTTCCTTTACCATTTAGTTAGAGCTTATGTTAATGCACATATACAGGGTGTGGCAAATTTTGGCCACTTAAGGGTAGCTACATTTTCTTTTGTAGTTAGAAAGTTTTGTTCTTAGGAAACTATAGGTATAATATTTTGTAGAAAAACATAATTGCAAAACATGTTTTGGAATCTTTGCAGTTTTTCAATGTTTGAGTGGGAGATGCTGTTCCCCATAATAGGCAATATGCGTCTGATTCAAAAGCGGGTTAAACGTATTTTTCTATGAACATTATGGCTTTAGAATTATGTGTGTGTAATTATTTTTTAATATTATTTCATTTTCGCTTAGAAATTAATAATTAAAAAGTGCAAAAATATAGTGGGAATTTCATAAGACTTGAAACGCAACGCTATTTAATTTTGTCACGTATGCTGTGACGTCACACTCCTTCAAACTCGACAGAAAGTTTTTTTTTTCTACCTACAAGCGCGTGTAATTTTGGTGACTTGTGACGTCACGTCCGTTTCAAGTGCATGAAAATGTTGATAAATTTTAAAAATTATTTTTGTTATAAAATTTTAGTTTTTCGGCGCTGGAATTTTTGTTACGGTTATTTGACGATATAACCTATCGTTTAAAACCATAAAAAAAATTGATGCATATTGCCTATTGGATACCATATGTCCATATTGATTTGAGTATTGCCTTATACAATATAACAGGATTTTGTTTTCGAGGGAGAGTTGTGAATTAGAGTTTGACATTAAATAACCCCGTAACTTGTTCCAGCTTATGATGGCCAACGCACAGAAAGAGATAGAGGAGCGTAAGAAGGCCCTCGCGGTGCTCAAAGGACCATCGAGGAACAGCGGGGGGTCGCTTCTCAAGGGGCCCACCAAGACCTATGGCAAACCCGGTGAGAGACGCACTACACCATAGGTTCTCAACTTGGGCGATAACGCCCCCTTGTGGGCGTTTGTGACTTTCAGGGGGGCAGTAGAAGACCCAGAAAAAATTAGGGGGCATTGAGAGGAAGCAGAGAGGACGAAAATGTAGTCTAAAAAGGCAAAAAAATACACCCTAATCACATAATAAAGGAAAGTTAAAATTAAAACAGGAAAACCACATACTATTGGAGAAATTGGGGAAAACCATATACCACTGTGCTCAAAAATCTGTTTTAAATTCGTTGATGATGATAAAGATGGTGAGAAAAATAAAAATAGATAAGATGGGGGAAAAAAATATAATTTCAAAGTGGGCGGTGGGCAAAATAAGGTTGAGAAACTATGCACTATAGCATTAGTATATTAGTTAGAAACAGATAGAGCGTAAAGGTGGCCGCACACCTATCCGCGCTGAACGTATCGATCGAAACGAATTTTAGAATTTTTTAAATGAAATCGTATGAAACTTGCCCACGTCGAATTATCCGATTCGACCAAATCTGGCAGTACTGAGAATTCGGCACGGGTAGGTGTTGCTTTGTGATATGTGCTAGCTAATGATAATTTCATTTCAAAAGTACCCTAAACCGGCGAGCTTGTATGAAAAATGTGATGAGAGTGAATGAGGCGAAAGAGGTGTGTCAGGATCGTAGCAAGTGGAAATCCGTGGTCTCTGCCTACCCCTGTGGGAAAGAGGCGTGATTTTATGTATGTATGTATGTAATTATAATTTCGGTGTTTTCCAGCACCAACGGCTCTGACACCCGAGGAGATGGAGAAGCAGCAGAAGATTGCGGAGCTTCAGGCGAGGATACAGCGGAAACTAGCCGGTAAGCCCATACACCCCAACCGTCATTTCATTATTTAAGGCCCTATCCTGAGCTAAACACTGTACTTACCTATCTATACCCTCGATAAATAAAGTAAGTCGAAAGTAACCAAAATAAAAAGCCAACATGTATCTCTAACACTTTGTATTCGAATTACCCATATTACCCATATAATATTTTTATATAGTCGTATTTGCTTGATCATTAATTAACGAAAAAAACCACAAAAAATAAAATAAATCTTCATCTTCTTCTAAAGTTGATGTTAGTTTTGTTTTTGAATTACACCATTTGATAGGTCAATTAATAATTAATAATTGACCTATTGTCTGATCGCTTTTTCGATTGGTTGTTATAGTGATGAGAAATCTCCAAAAAACTGCATTTTTGTCGTGTTTCGGAGCGAGCAGCTGTCGTAATCGCCGCGGCCGAACGCATTCTAAATTCATCTTTATTTTAATGAAGCTAAGACAAATATTTGAAGTTGCACTCATCTATCTGCTAATTTTAGGTTGGGGTAGCGCCTTAAGTCACTACTGTCAACGTTCAATGATAATTTTTTTATTCACTGTGTACTTAGACATACAATACTCGAGCCATTTTGTATGTACAATATTTACTAACATTGCACTGACAGATCAATCAGCTGATAGCAGGTACCTATCACAGAAAACTGAGATTCATTACGATTGACCATATTGAGTCAGTGCCAATCATATTTAATCTCAGTTTTCTGTGATAGGTCTATTCCTGCTATCAGCTGATTGATCTGTCAGTGCAGTGTTAGTAAACATTGTACATCCAAAATGGCTCGAGTATAGATTGAATGTTTTTCAGGCGGGGCCTTGCAAGGCACGGCGGGGCCTGCGCCCTTGATCCTAGACCGCGAAGGCCGCACGATCGACACCACGGGCAAAAGAGTGCAATTGACACAAGTAGCGCCTACGCTTAAGGTAAATATCTACCAGTAGTTTATACGAAGCGCTCGTGGCGTAGCTTGCTTAAGGTGGAATCAGACGGTTCACTCGGATGAATGGTCACTCGAGTGATAGATTTATTTCTCTTTTATTCCATGTTCATACATGCGTAGTATAGTACTCACTGCCCTCTTTTGCAGAATAAAAGCCTTTTTACCCGACTGCGCAAAGCAAAGGAAGGGTAATGTGTTTATTCATATTAAACTTGTAGCTACTACCCCAGAACTGTATACCATATCTAAGTCTAGTTTCAACCAATGCAAAGTACACCATTTTGAGCTGTTCTAAACTAACTTCATCTCTAAGAGTTCTGATGGCGTAGCATGCGGAGCTGATTGAGTTTTCTACAGAGAGGAGTTCATTTTTCCAGTTTAAAAGTTCGTCCACATGAATCCCTTAAAACTTAACGCTGTCTGAAAATTCAGTCCTTTGTCAATAAAGAATATTTGTAGGTTCATTACAGTGAACGTTTGACTTAAAAATAATGGTGCTTGTCTTATTTACGTTAAGTATTAAATTGTTAGTTCGTATTAATCGTTAAACCATTCATTAAAAAGCTTCAAGCGGTCTAATAACTTTACCATATACAAGTCGTTGATACTTCTAGCTGATAATTATCGCATTGGTGTCGTCTGCATAAACTATTTATTGTTGAAGTTAGCGACGTTCTGCAAGGATTTTTGATTGGACACTTCCTCCAAAAAGGGGCAATATGTTTCCACCCCCACCCTTGACACACCCAAATCCGCCCTTATCTACAGCTTTTTTTTTTTATTTTTTATTTTTTTATTTTTTTTAAGGTTCTTAAAACTGGGCATTACACTTGTACATGTTTTTTTAACAAACTAACCAAATAAGTAACAGGCTAGTGTATGTCCTTCTTGATAAGAACACAGCATGCAATAGATTACCTACTCTCGCACAAAATAAAAATATACTAAACAAACAATAAAAGCAATAACTTAGTACTAAAAAATGTGAGCTGATCTGAACTACACTATTGTTTCCTAACAAACAGACACAGCTCTCAGAGTAGTAATAATAATCGTTCACCAGGCGAACATCCGTGCTAAGCGTCGCGAGGAATTCAAGGCCCAACTGTCCGGAATGGCGACCGAAGAGGCGCCCCCCGGAGGCGAGGCGTGGCAGGACGCGCGACTAGCCGCGCGACCCGCGGGCCGGGCGAGGCGACCGCTCAAGTTCCACGAGCCCGGCAAGTTCACACAGATGGCGGAGCGACTCAGGATGAAGGTGAGAGTTGTATGGAGGCGCGGGTCGCGCGACTAGCCGCGCGACCCGCGGGCCGGGCGAGGCGACCGCTCAAGTTCACACAGATGGCGGAGCGACTCAGGATGAAGGTGAGAGTTGTATGGAGGCGCGGGTCGCGCGACTAGCCGCGCGACCCGCGGGCCGGGCGAGGCGACCGCTCAAGCTCACACAGATGGCGGAGCGACTCAGGATGAAGGTGAGAGTTGTATGGAGGCGCGGGTCGCGCGACTAGCCGCGCGACCCGCGGGCCGGGCGAGGCGACCGCTCAAGCTCACACAGATGGCGGAGCGACTCAGGATGAAGGTGAGAGTTGTATGGAGGCGCGGGTCGCGCGACTAGCCGCGCGACCCGCGGGCCGGGCGAGGCGACCGCTCAAGTTCACACAGATGGCGGAGCGACTCAGGATGAAGGTGAGAGTTGTATGGAGGCGCGGGTCGCGCGACTAGCCGCGCGACCCGCGGGCCGGGCGAGGCGACCGCTCAAGCTCACACAGATGGCGGAGCGACTCAGGATGAAGGTGAGAGTTGTATGGAGGCGCGGGTCGCGCGACTAGCCGCGCGACCCGCGGGCCGGGCGAGGCGACCGCTCAAGCTCACACAGATGGCGGAGCGACTCAGGATGAAGGTGAGAGTTGTATGGAGGCGCGGGTCGCGCGACTAGCCGCGCGACCCGCGGGCCGGGCGAGGCGACCCCTCAAGCTCACACAGATGGCGGAGCGACTCAGGATGAAGGTGAGAGTTGTATGGAGGCGCGGGTCGCGCGACTAGCCGCGCGACCCGCGGGCCGGGCGAGGCGACCGCTCAAGCTCACACAGATGGCGGAGCGACTCAGGATGAAGGTGAGAGTTGTATGGAGGCGCGGGTCGCGCGACTAGCCGCGCGACCCGCGGGCCGGGCGAGGCGACCCCTCAAGCTCACACAGATGGCGGAGCGACTCAGGATGAAGGTGAGAGTTGTATGATGTAAGCGGATAGATGTAGTTTCTTCTCAGAAATGTATCCTTATCATCTACAGTCAACCTACACTATCGGATGGTATAACAATACAAAAAGTTTTTTTTTTGAACCAATAGGTACGATTCCTGGCCAGGAAAATGATTATTTTTAAAATGTAATGATGCAGTTTTACTTTTTATCAAAATCGCTTACGAGACTCCTTTGAGTGTTTTTCGCTAATGCTAATAGTTTCAGATTTGGACCTAGAGGCACTCTTGAAAAACATCCTGTATAACTCTGTTCTGACTGAGTGAAGATGTATACTGTTCTCACAATATTGTTTGCTATACTCCTAAGAGTTTGTATTTTGATGTTTGGTTGATGGCCGCGCGATAAAAAAAAGGCACCAACGTCCCATACAAAATGGGCATGGCCATTTGTAGACTTGTAAAATTTATTGAACAGGGGCCTGGTACTCTAAAAACCCTATAATTTCATTAAGATGCGCTTCTCATTCTAAATACTAAAATTAAAAAGTTTTTTTATCTCCTGTAAAGTTGTCAACCTTGTAGTTACGCACTATTGCAAATAGTAGATCAGCGCTATTGTAGTATCGACGAAGATTTGGAGTTTCACTACATTTCCTGCCTAAGGGCTGATTTTTCAAACCTAGATAACTTTTATCTGAGGAAATAAATATGCGATTTGACAGATATTGTATTGAAAATATGTCATAACGCCATATATATTCCTAAGATAAAAGTTATTTATCGATTGAAAAATCAGCCCTAAGGCTGGATTCGACCAAACTGTCATCTTACTCCCAGAGTAGTTATTCCGTTAGCCGACAGAATTCGAAATACAATGGTTTAGAAAGCGCAACCGAACATTATTAGGTGCATTCAAATTATCCTGGTTATAAGGTGTCAACTTTACAATGTCAAAATATTCAAACAAACATCAGTTTAATCTGTGGTTTAATCTTCAGATAAAACTTATTCCAGTTTGGTAAAATCCAGCCTAAGTGTGATATTGTAATTTCCAGGCGCAACTAGAGAAGCTACAGAATGAGATATCTCAAATCGCTCGGAAGACTGGCATCTCTTCGGCGACGAAGCTAGCTTTACTATCCACAGATACACCCGACTCTGATAAAGTACCTGATATAGAGTGGTATGTTCTTAACTTACAGTTTTAACCGACTTCAAAAAAAGGAGGAGGGTTTCAATTCGTCGGAAACTTTTTTTGTTTTTTTTATTTATGTTCACCGATTAGTCGGAGATGCTTTGGGGATGGTGGAATCGTTCCCCAAAGGCAGAGTAGGTGATTCCTTTGCAACGGGCCGGCCCATCTGGCCCACTTGCCCGTGGTCTTTCGACCGACAGATGTTGTCGGATAGTCCTACTTATGTCGAAATCCGTTGAAAACTTTTCTTGCGAGTTCTAGATATGTTGATGTTGTGTGGCGCCATCTGTAGTGCGTAGCATGTTTCTGTAGTTCATCTAGCGACTGGTAGATGTCGCTACAATGCCTTGACCGATTTGGTAAATTATTGTTTTTGGATAAAGAGTAGCCTAAGTCCTATTCCCGGTCACTGTATTTTAAATTTCAGGCCAATCGGTTCAGTGGTTGTCGAGTTATAGAGGAACAAACATACATCTAAACATCCAAACATTCAAACATCTTAACATCCAAACATTCGCAATTATAGGTAATATTAGTGTGAGCCGTGTTGGCCGAGGGGATTAGTACCTTGACTTTCGATCCGAAGGTCGTGGGTTCGAATCCTGGCCGTGCATCAATGGATTTTTCGTTTCGAAAAATTTATATGCGCATTAACACGAGCTCTGTGAAGAAATCGTGAGGAAACCCGCGGCTTAGTCAGCCCCACACGTATTGACCATGGTCTTTCCTGTGGATATGGCCGGTTAAGCTGAGAGGATGGTGTAGGTGCTACAAGCCTACTCCATCTCAACATTGTCCCAGGCACTACAGTGTCCCGTTAAGTGTAGGCAAAGATTGCTTCCTGACACTGTATAAATCATCTATAGTCGGATTGCTCATTATACGGACTAAAATTGAAGGAAAAAATGACATTTTTCCTTCAATTTTGATATGTTTTTAGTCCGTATAATGAGCAATACGACTATAGTAAAGATGTAAAGGCCTAAGTAGTGATAAGTGTGATTAGTGTGATGTGATTTATCATTGTTTGTGTTATCTATAGGTGGGACAGTGTAATCCTTATGACTCCTGAGGAGAGAGAAGCGAAACGCAACACGGACTATAGGAGTGAAGCGCAGCGAGTCACGGCTTGTCATATCGGCTCAGATAACATCAGTGAGTATACATTTTCTCATTTTAAACGACTTCAAAAAAGGAGGAGGTTGGAAAATTCTTTTTTTGTTTGAAAGGGTATACTTTCCGATTGGTGCCATAAAAACTTGGTGAGGATCTGTCGAGGATCTTCAGAACAGATCTTCAGAGTTATGAACAGAAATGCACCTCGAGAGTGCAGAAAATTGCTCAGCTTTTAACATTATAATCTAAACTATCTACATTCCAAATTTTATCAAAATCGGTTGAGTAGTTATGGAGATATAGAGGTAACAAACATTCACACACACACACGGGCCTCTATAATATCAGTAGGATAATTTCAAATACATAATTGCAAAAGTCGGTTTTGTTAATAATAATTGTGGGCCTCTATTAATAAACTCCGCTTAACTTCTGTCAAAGTTGCACCACGGATTTAACTATTGCCATCCTTTTTTGTTAGACAGTGACAAATAAGGATGGCAATAGTTTAAATCCTTGGTGCAACTTAGACACAAGTTGAGCAGAGTTTATTAAGAGGCCGTGATGTTTGAATAACTTTTGTTTTCAGTTGACAACCTGAATGAAGACGCCGTCACAAACTTAGTGGAACATCCACAACAACTAAGACCTCCAAGTAAGTCCAGTTCTTCAAGCTTGGCCTTGACTGACCTCTAAGCTCTGTTGGTAGTAGCTCTGCCTTCTGCGCTGTAGGTCGTGGGTTCGATTCCCACTCAGGACAAACATTTGTGTGATGAACATAGATGTTTGTTCTGTGTCTGGGTGTAATAAAGTATTATAAGTATGTATTTACAAAAAGTATAAAGTATTCTATCAGTTATCTGGTTCCCATAGTACAAGCTTTGCTTAGTTTGGGGCTTGATGGCGCTGTGTGAAATGTACCGTAAAAAAAAATGTAATGGACACCGGTTATTTTCGTGTTTTCCGAATATGTCCGACAGCAGTGTATGATTCCACAAAACAGAATGCGACAGAAGTGCACGTCGTTAGAGCTGTGCGCACAACTAATGTGCTTTTCTTAAAAATGGTATTGATATTTATTTGTTTGCGATAAAGTTGAAATTATGAGTAATTTTCATTTCCAAACGACTTTTCGTCAATCTCTTTGTAATTTTATGCTATTGTTTCCGATGTTTTCCTAAATGCATTCTTTTTCTGGTATTTCTCATACGTTTGCAAATGAAAAATCTTATCTTAATAATTTGAAATATTATTTTCAAATGTAAAAATACCTAAGTGTGGTTAAACACTATAACAAATAAAAATTTCTCATACGTTACTTGAAATATTAATCTATTCCAATATAATAAAGCAGAAGAGTTGGTTTATCTGTCCTATTCCCGGTCATTATCTATCTATATTTTAAATTTCAACCAAATCGGTTTAGTGGTTGTCGATTATAGAGGAACAAACACATCCAAATACCAAACATCCAAACTTTTGCATTTATAATATTAGTGTGATAGCCCCAAACTAAGCAAAGCTTGTACTATGGGAACCAGATAACTCATAGAATACTTATATACTTTTTTTTGTAAATACATACCTACATAGAATACTTTATAACACCCAGACACAGAACAAACATCTATGTTCATCACACGAATGTTTGTCCTGGGTGGGAATCGAACCCACGACCTACAGCGCAGAAGGCAGAGCTACTACCAACTGAGCTAAGAGCCCAGTCGTATATGTTGTATCACGCTCACGTTATTAGACCCTGTTGCAAATCGAACAGGAAACATTATTATTATTGTTTTATACAATAATATACAGATAACGTTATCAAAACTTAATTAAAAAAAAAATTATTAATTATGGATTATTGTTTATTACATATTATGACTGTAGTTTTGATATAAACATACATTAAAAATATATGTGATTATGACCAGCCTTAGTAAAACACTTATAAAGTTATAAATTTACTTATATCAATAGTATTTAT
Organism: Camptogramma bilineatum; assembly: GCA_958496255.1. NCBI lineage: Eukaryota > Metazoa > Arthropoda > Insecta > Lepidoptera > Geometridae > Camptogramma > Camptogramma bilineatum. The sequence continues at coordinate 1,884,321 of OY292478.1, forward strand.
GGCATCACTGGTTCTGCTTACATTTCGTTTTAACCTAGACAAATACTGAGTGTTACAAATTTAGATGCTAAAAAATAACTACCATGCTGAGTTGTATTTACAGTGGCTTACATCGAAGATATTTAGTGGATAAGATAGTATTTTTCAGACGTACATTGATAGTGGCTGACTTAGTAATTCAGAGGTCAATTTAAATTTTTAGAGGCGAAAAATGCTATTAAATAGAAGTCTGTTTAATTAGCACCCTTAAACTAATAGTCAGCATCTTTATCAATACAAGCTTTAGTACCTCCTATCGTGACACTCTGTAAAAACTCTGGGCACCAAGAACTACCAATAAAACTACTTATAATAACAGTTCCATTGTATACATTATTAACTCGTTTACGCTTATTATTTCCATTATTTAATCCATTATTACTACCATTATTTAATCCATTATTATTACCATTATTTAATCCATTATTATTATTTGAATTGGAACCTGTATATTGGTTTGTATTACTTCCATACGGATTATAAACTAGTTTGCTGCTTATTTCATTTGTTCTATATTTATTCTGACCATTTGACGCAGCTCCTTGAGTCCCAAATCCATTATTTGCTGTGTTATATCCATTATTATTACTGTTAAAACCATTATTATTATTACCATTATTTACAAAAACCTTATTATTACCGTTATAACCATTATAATAGTACGGAATACCGTTGGTATTTTGCGAATAATACTCGCTACCAGGCGGATAGTTAGCCAAAGGTATAACAGTTGTTACATAATCATTTTGTATATCATTTGCGTTAGACTGCCTCTTCGATCTTACTGCGTAGATATTTTTCATGATGATAGAACCTTTCAAATCTGTCTTCGGATTGTAGACTGTATTTTCTTGGTGGTAAAGTTTGATTTCTCGCCTGACTCGTATGTTCTTCAACTGGGGATCTTCTGAGTCGATTCCGTAGTTATTTAACTGCGCCCACATAGTCAAAAACCCAGCCAACATTGTTATTGGTTCAAACATAATGAAAATATCAAAAAAATTCAAAAACTCAAGCTAAAACTATGTTAATCCATGAAATATTGGTATATAGATTACAAAATAAATCTTATATTGTAGGTAGGTATAGTAGCGATAATTATTAACACAATATCACTATAATATGTTATTTAGTAAGGGATAGAGCCTATACATAAATCTAAGAGTAGATTTTAACCATCCTATAGTAGTAATTGAAATAAACGAATTTCTGGCACCTTTAGTTACTCGGAGTATCAAAAACTTGCATATCTTAGCTCTTTTCTTGAAGTTGTTGTGTGATAATCTGAAATTAAGAATTTTACTGTAAATTAATAACAAGAAAATGAATGTACACTGGCCTTTAAAACTTAGTACCACAGTAGTTTTAAACTTGCAATAGCTACTAAAGTAGGTACACAAGACATACAAGTTTAAAACTTTACCTAATAATGTATACTAAACAACAGCTTCGAATAAAGTTGATAAAATCCTTACCCATATTATAAATGTGAAAGTAGCTTAAGTTACTCTCCAGCCCTCCAACTATCTCCACACAAAAAAATTACGTCAATCCGTCGCTCTGTTTTGACGTGAAAGCAGGACAAATAAACAAACAAATAAACACACTTTCACATTTATAATATGGGTACGGATCTAATTAATTTCTACGAACCTTTACATCACTGTTAAACAATTTAATCCCAAAGGTGTTTTAACACGTATTTTATTCTTGTAAATGTAATTCCACAAGGATGTTTTTCTAAATATATTTTTTGCTTGTATGAATTATGAATCAACAAACGCGTGTGCTCTGATCAAATAAAAACAATTTGTAGGAAGTCTAATTATAAATATGAGTTAATGAACTAGTACTTCGTCCCGGACTTTGTCCTTGCGAATTAATTGGCTAATTAAGAGCCGTGTTGGCCGAGTGAGATAGTGCCAGTTCGAATCCCAGTTGTGTCTTTTTTTACCCGACTGCGCAAAGCAAAGGAAGGGTAATGCGTTTATCAGTCTATGTATGTTTGGATGTTTCTATGTGGCACTCTAGAGGCCAAACGCGTGGACCGATTTTAATAATTCTTACGTCAATCGATTCGTCTCAACCTTGGGAGTGTCACTAAAGACCAAGAAGATTCTAAACTACGTAACTGGAGTGCTGACTGACATTTAATGTACAAAGGATTTTGAACCTTATCACGACTACACAACGATCTATTATCATTTAATCTTGGTTATAAGGATTGTTGGTCTTGTTGAGAGGCTTTCTTGGGTGCTTTGTCTCTTTCACACTCGTTGTTGGATTAGTAGTGTGCCCATGTCATTTAAATTTCAGGATATTTTTACCTTATCGCGCTCGACAAAATCAGCGCTTGATTTCGATCCCTGGTTTCGATCCTTGAATTAGATCCTTGAATTAGATCCTTGATTTTGATCCTTGATTTTGATTTCGATCCTTGATTTCGATCCTTGGTTTCGATCTTGGATTTCGATCCTGGATTTCGATCCTTGATTTTTGAATTTTGAACCTTGAATCTGAAATCTTGAATCTTGAATCTTTGAAATGACAGCTGTCAAACTTCAAATGACCATATCTCGGGAACTACTCGTCCTAGACTCCCCGTTCCCAGTTCAAATGAAAGCTATGACCAAGATCTTCATTTGAAGTGACAGCTGTCAAACTTCAAACCGCCATATCTCGAAAACTACTCGTCCTAGACTCCCCGTTCTCAGTTCAAATGAAAGCTATGACCAAGATCTTCATTTGAAGTGACAGCTGTCAAACTTCAAACGGCCATATCTTGGAAACTACTCGTCCTAGACTCCCCGTTCCCAGTTCAAATGAAAGCTAAGACCAAGATCTTCATTTGAAGTGACAGCTGTCAAACTTCAAACGACCATATCTTGGAAACTACTCGTCCTAGACTCCCCGTTCCCAGTTCAAATGAAAGCTAAAACCAAGATCTTCATTTGAAGTGACAGCTGTCAAACTTCAAACGGCCATATCTTGGAAACTACTCGTCCTAGACTCCCCGTTCCCAGTTCAAATGAAAGCTAAGACCAAGATCTTCATTTGAAGTGACAGCTGTCAAACTTCAAACGGCCATATCTTGGAAACTACTCGTCCTAGACTCCCCGTTCCCAGTTCAAATGAAAGCTATGACCAAGATCTTCATTTGAAGTGACAGCTGTCAAACTTCAAATGACCATATCTCGGGAACTACTCATCCTAGACTCCCCGTTCTCAGTTCAAATGAAAGCTATGACCAAGACCTACATTTCAGATGACAGATGTCATTTTGACAGCTGTTATTGAAAATGTAGATCTTGGTCATAGCTTTCATTTGAGCTAAAAAGGAAGAGTCTAGGATGAGTAGATTTCGAGATATGGCTGATTGAAGTTTGACATCTGTCACTTTAAATAAAGATCTCTTCAATAGCTTTCATTTGAACTGAGAACGGGGAGTCTAGGACGAGTAGTTCCCGAGATATGGCCATTTGAAGTTTGACAGCTGTCACTTCAAATGAAGATCTTGGTCATAGCTTTCATTTGAACTGGGAACGGGGAGTCTAGGACGAGTAGTTTCCAAGATATGGCCGTTTGAAGTTTGACAGCTGTCACTTCAAATGAAGATCTTGGTCATAGCTTTCATTTGAACTGAGAACGGGGAGTCTAGGATGAGTAGTTCCCGAGATATGGCCATTTGAAGTTTGACAGCTGTCACTTCAAATGAAGATCTTGGTCATAGCTTTCATTTAAACTTTGAACGGGGAGTCTAGGACGAGTAGTTTCCAAGATATGGCCGTTTGAAGTTTGACAGCTGTCACTTCAAATGAAGATCTTGGTCATAGCTTTCATTTGAACTGAGAACGGGGAGTCTAGGACGAGTAGTTCCCGAGATATGGCCATTTGAAGTTTGACAGCTGTCACTTCAAATGAAGATCTTGGTCTTAGCTTTCATTTGAACTGAGAACGGGGAGTCTAGGACGAGTAGTTCCCGAGATATGGCGGTTTTAAGTTTGACAGCTGTCACTTTAAAGATTCAAGATTCAAAATTTCAGTTTTCAGATTCAAGAATCAAGATTCAAGATTCAAGAATCAAAATGAAGGATCAAAATTGTATCAGTATTTTAATTAAAAAATCATGCCCTGAAACATCACGTATAATAAATCAGAAAATGATGGAAAAGGCCCCCTAAGGACTAGGAATGTTTAGTTTATGGTCACCCTTTAGAAAGAGACACACCGCCCAAGTTTTCTTTCTCAAGCGGACCTTGTTTTCTGTCTCAGTCAGTGTTCCAGGTACGTAGTATAGAAATTCCTTGCTAAAGACATAACAGTAATCAAAATTCACCAGTGCCACAACCAGACGCCATATTGTCAAAATTATTTCACTTCGAAACAATGGAGGAACATCGTGTGGAAACCAGTTAGCTTTCGAATAGCGGATCAGGCTTAAATATTTAAGCCAACAGGGGCTTCCCGGCTTAAAATGCCGTCCGCTAGCTAAAGCCCGTCACAGACTTAGCTATAATATATATTAATATATCGTACTATTATACCGTATATATTATAGCTGAGTGTGCGGTCACGCGAAAATTAGTATAGAAAATTTATAGTAATATGCCTAGCTATAAAAATATTAATATATATTATAGCTAAATCTGTGACGGGCTTAAACCGCCGTTAAGTGACAAAACCATTTTTTGAGATATCGCTGAAAAACGCGCCGCTTTACTATCTTGTTTCGCGCTTGCCGCTTTCTTAGTATCTCTAATTCGAAAACTATAAATGATAGGAACCCAGTTCCAAGACCGATCGATAGATAATTTTGAGCTTTATGCCATGGCATTTAAAAGTGTTTGACCAAATGTCACTTAACGGCGCTTTAGCTAGCGGACGGCAGTATAGCTCCGGCATCAAAATAAGCTATACCACAGATAATATAATACTATACTAGTATAGTATACTAGGCTATACCAACATACAAACATTACATACTTTTTTCTGTATTAGATCATTCGTCGTCGTTATTATTAGTTTATTACATAGAATCAAGAACCTATAGAAGGTTCTTGCATAGAATTCAACGTAAATAAATAATTAAGGATAAATTTGCCATTTCCTGGTATTTTCCTTATTTTTATAAAACAAATGTTATTCGATTACAATGAATGAGTATTATTAATAAATATACTTACCTAATAGAAATAGAAGGCGCGGGATAATTTACTAGCTGCTGCCCGCGGCTTCGCTCGCGTGGTACCCGGATAAAAAGTAGCCTATGTTACTCTCCAGCCCTCCAACTATCTCCACACAAAAAATCACGTCAATCCATCGCTCTGTTTTGACGTGAAAGCAGGACAAATAAACAAACAAATAAACACACTTTCACATTTATAATAAGGGTACGGACTAAAGTATTAATTTATTATTATTATAGTTAGCCCATTATTATTATCTTGACAGTGTTTTTATGAAATAAATTATATATTATTATTATTATGTCCCACTGCTGGGCAAAGGCCTCCCCTTGATCCTTCCAAACATCACGATCCTGTGCCATTTGGACCCACGCCGTGTTAAAGGCATTCAGCTCGTCGCGCTATCTCTTTCTAGGCCTAGTATTAATTAATTAATTAAATTATTTTAAATGTTTTATTGTAGCGGAGCCACTGAAGCCTACATACATGCCTGTATTCCTGACGAAGAAGGAACGCAAGAAGCTGAGACGACAGAGTCGACGCGAGGCATGGAAGGAGGAACAGGAGAAGGTCAGACTTGGACTCGAGGCGCCGCCGGAGCCCAAACTCAGGTAACTGACAGATGATTTACAGGTAAAACTGGGTGGCAGTACTAGTACAAACTTGTTATGAACCACAAGCAAAACCTCAACTACAGATAACTGATAACAGGTATTTGGGGAACATGGTGGAATAGTTCCCCAAAGGAGTGGGTGGATCTCTGCAACGGGCCCATCTGGCCCACTTGCCCGTGGTCTTTCGACCGACAGTTGTTGTTTAGTCCTAGTTATGTCTATCGCCGGCGAAAACTTCATTAGCGCGATCTAGACATTCTGATGTTGTGTGGCGCCATCTTCGCTGAAGCTTCGCGTAGCATGTCTATGTAGTTCATCTAGCGACAGGTAGATGTCGCTACAGGTAAAACATCTGGGTGGTAGTTCTAGTACAAAACTTGTTATGAACCACAAGCAAAACCTCAAGGAAGCCAGTATTCTTGAAGAAGCAGGAACGCAAGAAGCTGAGACGACAGAGTCGACGCGAGGCCTGGAAGGAGGAACAGGAGAAGGTCAGGCTTGGGCTGGAGGCGCCGCCGGAGCCCAAACTCAGGTAACTGACAGATTATTTACAGATAAAACATCTGGCTGGCAGTTCCAGTACAAAACTTGTTATGAACCACAAGCAAAACCTCAACTACAGGTAACTGATAACAGGTATTTGGGGAACAGGGTGGAATCGTTCCCCAAAGGAGTGGGAGGATCTCTACAACGGGCCGGCCCATCTGGCCCACTTGCCCGTGGTCTTTCGACCGGCAGTTGTTGTTGTTTGATCGGCTATATGTCTATTGCCGCTGAAAACTTCATTAGCGCGATCTAGACATTCTGATGTGTGGCGCCATCTTCGCTGAAGCTTCGCGTAGCATGTCTATGTAGTTCATCTAGCGACAGGTAGATGTCGCTACAGGTTAAACATCTGGCTGGCAGTTCCAGTACAAAACTTGTTATGAACCACAAGCAAAACCTCAACTACTGGACTGGAGGCGCCGCCGGAGCCCAAACTCAGGTAACTGACAGATGATTTACAGGTGTAGCGACATCTACCTGTCGCTAGATGAACTACAGAAAACATGCTACGCACTACATGGCGCCACTCAACATCAACAGTCCTAGAACTCGCAAGCAAAGTTTCCAGCGAATTGAAATATATCAAGGACTATCAGACATCCACTGTCGGTCGAAAGACCACGGGCAAGTGGGCCAGATGGACCGGCCCGTTGCAGAGGAACCACCTACTCTGCCTTTGGGGAACTATTCCACCCTGTTCCCCAAAACAGGTAAAACATCTGGGTGGCAGTTCTAGTACAAAACTTGTTATGAACCACAAGCAAAACCTCAACTACAGGATCACCAACATCTTTAACCTTATGGTCGAATTGCTCAGTGTACGAACTAAAAATATATGAAAAATGACATTTTGATCGTCAATTTTAGTGCGTATAATTAGAAATACGACTATAGTTCGTTTTCGAATTTCGACATTTGGAACTATGTCGTTAAGGGACCGGCGAACGTACCTACGTACCTAGGAACGTAATACCGAAATAATTTAAGAGCATATTTTTATCACTTTATGTTATTATTTGGATAAAATTGTAAAAGGAACCTAGATAAATATATCTAGGTTCCTTTTACACTTTTGTTCCAAAAAACTTACTATAGAACAAATGAAAAGAAAAAATGCCATTTTTCGTGTACCTACAAAGATTTCAATTCAATTTGCTTACATTTCTTTATAGGTAAGTTTTTCGGAACAAAAGTTTAACAGGAACCTAGATAAATACCTACTTTCTTAATCTAACAACATAAACTGATAAATATATGCTTAAACGAGTGTGGGCAAAAATATATGGGCACTTCACCCACGGCCGCCACAGCTCAGACTACTTTTATTTTGAAGGTATCACAACCTTGTATCTCTGTGCCAATGCGCATCAAATTCTGTCCCGGGGGTCTCTATTTATTTTGAGTCGAATAGGTTTAACTTAAAGAGAGGTTAAAATGGCTGTTACCGCATTTTTGGGCATAATCATAAATGTATGGACCCACGACCGCCACAGCTTAAATATAGCTACTTTTGCTTAGAAGGTATCAAAGCCTTGTTTCTCTGTGCCAATTCGCATCAAATTCTGTCCGAGGGTTCTCTATTTATTTAAGTCGAAAAGTTTTAACTTACAAAAAAGCTAAAATGATTATGATTAGAGCGATAAAAGTCTCGATTTATTGGGATGTTTTTTATTTCAAAATAATGTGAGGTTTATGAGAAAGTCTTTATTTTTCATTTCTCATGTTCGGAAAGTACGCTTGAAGTTACCTGAACAGAGGGATGAATACAGTACTTTTGCGTCCCTGGGAAGCAATTCTCCCTGGGAAACGATTTTCCCTGCTGACAAAGTATTAAATAAATCACATGCTACTATTTGACATTTCTATTGAGCCATGTCGTCTGTGTCAGCTATATTTGACATTTCTATTTACCATAAGATGAAGATCAGGATCACGGGATCAGGATCACGGGATTAGGATCACGTAGGATCAGGTTTACAGGATAAGGATCACGGTATCAGGATTATGCAGGATCATTGGATCCGGATCACGGGATTAGGATCACGTAGGATCAGGATCACAGGATCAGGATCACAGAATCAGAATCACGGGATCACGATTATAGGATCAGGATCACGGGAATAGGATCACGAAGTCAGGATCACGGGATCTGGATCACAGGATCAGGATCCTGACGCCAGACCGTAGCCAAGTGAGTTATCTGTCATACATTTCAATACGAACTGTTTGGTCACGTGGCCGGCGATGCGGCCATAGCGTCTCAGCGTGTTAATAGCTCTTACAAGATAGATGTGAATAACCTGTTTAGGCACTCGAACTATTAGCGCCCTCGCTTTGCTCGTGCGCCAAACCATCTCGTGCCTAGGTAGGTTACTTTCAAACCATGTGTAACAATCTCCTATTTCCGATGACGTCCTTTGAATCCCTCGCTGCGCTCAGGATTCTAATCTAGAATCCCTCGCTGCGCTCGGGTTTCAACTCTAGCATCCCTCGCTCCATTCTGTATTCAAAATAGCACTCTCGTCGAAACAAATTATATTTTGCCCCGTTGTCATACAATCTAGTACCTACTACTCAGGTTAGGTAGGTACAAACATGGATTTATCTAGTGACCCCCGGGATAGATTTTAATGCGTCGATAATAAAAAATGCTTAGTTTTGTTAGGTCTTTCGAGTAATATTAATTACATTGCTGGCGGTGCTGGGTGAAGTTTGCCCACTATTATTTTAAATGATTTCGATATTACGTTTTTATGGAAAATCGCCTGTCGCAGGCCTCTTAAGTTTGATGCCTAACAAAGCGCGCTCCATGGCTCTCTGTGCTATTCTCATTCGGTACACTAAATTAATATAATACGTTTTATTTGCAGGATATCAAATCTAATGCGGGCGTTAGGCACCGAGGCGGTGCAGGACCCCACGGCGATAGAGGCGAAAGTCCGCGAGCAGATCGCCAAGCGACAGAAGACGCATCTAGAGGCGAACAAAGCCAGGGCGCTGACTAAAGAACAGAAGAGAGAAAAGGTAACATTTCAATGTACTTAAAGCCTGTATAAATATTGCTGGACATTTTACACAGCGCCATCTAGCCCTAAACTAAGCAAAGCTTGTACTATGGGAACCAGATGATAGAATACTTATAAGTATATTGATATGATAAATGAGTTAAATACCTAGCTAAACGCAATGGCGGAATATTTGTCTCTGTGTGCGTTCGCTGAACGCGTTTTTTACCTGTATGTTTTTGTCCTGGACAAACTTAATATAAGTTTTTTGGATACTTACAACAAAACCTTATGTAGCTTTTTATTAAATAAATAAATAAATAAATAATTTGTAAATACATACTTATAATACTTTATAACACCCAGACACAGAACAAATATCTATGTTCATCACACAAATGTTTGTCCTGGATGGGAATCGAACCCACGACCTACAGCACAGAAGGCAGAGCTACTACCGACTGAGCTAAGAGGCCAGTCAAAAAATTGAAGGCTGTATGTTTTTGGCTTGAAAGGTTGCGCGCGCGTTTGTGTGTGTGTGTGTGTGTTGAAAACAGGGTTCTCACCACGGTTTTTTTTTTAAACAGTAGATTTTAGAGAAAATTGTCAATGGCAGAAATGATCTACATTAAATTGTCTACGCTAGCTCAGTATGGTAAAAATTACAGGCATGCATGCAATACCTTATGTCGTGTCTATTTTTTTTATTTTCAACTTAAATTAAAGGACAATATCTTCAGGTTTCCGGACAATTATTTTCATTCTTAATCAAGAAAAAATATAATGTAGTCACTAAAATCATTGCAAACCACAACTATGCCACTCTCTTTCTAACACACGTATTTATAGACAAGCAATTACTTGCTGCTAAGTAATTTCTCAATAAAGTCATTACTTGAGGATAGAATTCTTCATTTTAAAATCTTATTCTATAGCCGAGTAATGTATGTCAAAATCAAACGCAAAATGGTCGAGTTCTCAATGCTCAAGGAAAGAAAATGGCGACTATTACTTGGCGAAGAATTATTATAACTTTTGACAGTTAGCAAATATTAAACTATAGAATGAAAATCAGTACTAGAGTAATTAATTTTACTAAAATAATCACTTTTACTTGTTTATAAATACGGGTGAAATACCGACTAAGGCTGGTCTTAGTCTCACGCTCACCGTCAGCGCTGATAGGCGAGTGATCTTTATTACAATGAAATAAGGATACTGATTGTCCAGCACTGACGGGAGCAATCAGTGTAGACATTTCTGCTAAATAATCAGTATCCTTATTTCATTGTAACAAAGATCACTCGCCTATCAGCGCTGACGGTGAGCGTGAGACTAAAATCAGCCTAAGTACCTAATGATTTGGAAGATTGATTTCTTATGCGTAACTTTTTACAGGTAGACCGGAAAATCAGAGAAGACACATCCGTAGGGGTCCACGTTTCTGTTTATAGGTAAGTTGTTACAAAACCATTTCTTTGTATGTTTTTCAAATCAGCGAAGCTAACAAGTAACTAAGTTAAAAATTAATAAAAACGACTTCAATTTTAAACTGAGCAATTTTCTGCACTCTCGAGGTGCATTTCTGTTCATAACTCCGAAGATATTCGACAGATCCTCACCAATTTGTGGGACCATTCGGAAAGTATGCCATTACAATTTCAATAAAAAAAATATATTTTCAAATCGGTTTAGGCGTCTTTGTAATCGGTGAACACATAAAAAAGCCAAAAAAAAAAAAGATTCCAACGAATTGAAAATCTTCTCCTTTTTTGAAGTCGGTTAAAAAGATCGTTATTGGTGAATCACAATGTGTTTCATAGTGTAAATCGTATTACAATTACGTATAACACTATAATTTTTTTCAAAAATATTGATGTTGTTTCAGAATACGCGACCTATTCGAGTGCGCTTCAGCAAAGTTCAAGGTTGAGGTGAATGCGGCGCAGCTACATATGACGGGCAGCGTGGTGCTGCACCGCGGCTGTTGCGTGCTGGTGGTGGAGGGCGGCCCCAAACAGTGCGCCAAGTACAAACGGTCAGTATATTACAGTCGAGAATCCTATTCTATTAAACGAGCAAAATTTGTTTGTTTGAAGTTTGTTTGTACTGACGTTCTCGGAAACGGCTCTAACGATTTCGATGAAATTTGCAGTACGCGTGTTTACGGGGGCGAAAAATCGATCTAGCTAGGTCTCATATCTGGGAAAAGCCGTTTTCTCGGCATTTTCACGCAAAAAGATTTACCAGTGCAATGTGGTTCGTAATTTCATAAAATTTGTTGAGACCAAAGTGGCCGAGTGGTTTGGGTGTCCGCCTTCCAGCCGAAGGCTTCGAGTTCGAATCTCAGCCAGTGAAAGTTTTTTTTTGTGTAAGTTTTTTTTTTTCTTATTTAAATTTTCTCTATTTGCACCCGAGCCACCCCGAGCAAAGCTCGGTCGCCCAGATATTCATAGTAAAATAAGTGCATTTGCCGTATGCTCGATAAACTAGATTTTAATATTAGGATTTGAATGATAATTTTGTTCCCAGACTAATGCTGAACCGTATTAAATGGGAGGACGACACAGTGAAAGACAACGACGGTAACGACGTGCCCAACAGTTGCTCGCTCGTCTGGGAAGGCGTCGTGCCGCAGCGGGCTTTCGGAGATATCAAGTTCAAGGTAAACACACCTTACAACTCCTATAAAACTTAGGGTTTTCCTTATGAAAAATGTTTAACCAGTGTTCGTCTTTAAACATCTTTCATAAGTAAGGGGGTTAGTTTTTAACCCAAAAAAAGTGAAGTCAGCAACAGCTAGCCTATAGCAGTAAGGCTGGTTTTACTGTGACGCGTACCGTCGACGCTGATAGGCGAGTGATCTTTATTACAATTAAAATAAAGATAGTGATTGTTCAGCACTGACAAGAGCAATCAGCGTAGCCATTTCTGCTAAACAATCAGTATCCTTATTTCATTGTAATAAAGATCACTCGCCTATCAGCGCCGACCGTAAGCGTGACAGTAAAACCAGCCTCAGTAGGATGCATAATTCGCAACTCTTAGGCCAAAGAGCGAGATATTAGCGGCCTTTACACGGTAGAGTTTTACCACGCATCTGGACTGCGTTCCGAACCGCGGCTAAATCTGTACTGATTAACCGCGAGTAAAACTGTCGTGTTAATTAATGTCACAGTTTTGGACTGCGTGTAAATTCTGCTAATACCTATTCTCATTGATATATCATTTTTTTGTTTTAGTAAAAATTTTCAATGTTTTAAATTATTATTTTAATTTTAGGTGATGCCGACAGAAAAAATGGCGCGAGAGCATTTTGCGAAGCATAACGTGGAACATTACTGGGACCTAGCGTACAGCGGCGCGGTCCTAGGCTCCTCGGAGGAGGCCTAACGGGGGCCTAGCGTACTGCAGCCTATAACCTTTGATCATACGGACATTCTAAACACAAGACTCTGTGGAGGCCTAGGGGGCCTAGCGGGCACTGACCTCGAGAAATAAAGTTTAAACGTAATTGAGTGTATACTGTGTATAGTTTCAAAAGAAAATCCGCGGGCGGGAGCTAGTGTAAGTATCAGTGTCTAAAATAAAATGAAATTTTTAATAAAGAAATTAAAAATTATAAGCAGTTTCGTTATTATCCTCTAGCCACAGAATAGTAACCCTAGCTACTACAGTGCCACAAGTATAACTTGGCGTGCCTGAGCGCCACTGTGTTCAAAAAATATAATTAATTGTACAGAAAATACCACGAAATTTAGAAAAATATGTAAGAAAGATTTAATCATTTGCGTATTTGTATAAGATAGTTTAATGATATTTCGCATCATAATACTCTTTTTCCGTTTTAGATCCTCAAATCGCCACCGCCAACTTATACTTGTGGCACTGTAACTGGGAAAATTCGTTTTCTCGGCGTTAAGGTTTACTCGTGCGAGTTCGTAGTTTCGCTACTACTGCTGTCGTCTGAGCGGCTAAGCGGTTGGAATATCGGCCTGCAACGCCAGAGGCTGCGAGATCGAATCTCAGCCATTGAGTTTTTTTGTTGTTTTGATTTTCTTTTCTGCTAATTTTTTTTTTTTGGCAGTGCTCTGTCGCCTAGATATAATTTAATTAGACCAAGTATCGTTCCTTTTAAACTCTGTCGCGTGACTAGTGAATAGTGATGGTAAAAGGTGATGACAATCGATAGAAAAGTTCGCAGTCTCCGAGAGCTATTAGAAATAATTCAAAAGCAGGTAAGTATAAAAAATAAAGTGCACAAACAATTTTCATCATTTATTCGTACGGCAATTTACATCAAGTGCGTCAGCACATTACAATGCAGTCATATTTACAATTTGCGTTATAGAAAATTATTTATCCTAAAACGATCGGTGACGAACATTAGAACGAAACATACAAACGTATTGGCACGATTGCTTAAGTGATTCATTATTGAAGTTTTGATTAGTTAGGCGCTGATTTTGTTGTACGCTGGCTAGTTAAATTAAAATTAAAATAGCTCTTATTTCGTTCGCGCTAAAGACCAAAACAAAACGACAGCCTGAGTGACATTTCTAAAGTTACTACTTGTAGTAAAAATGAAGTGTATGCGGGTATGCGGGTAGAATTAGTCGAGGCCACTTTTAAATTCTGGTTTTTGCACTACTTTTCACTTTAACTACCAGTTACAGTTGGGCCGACGGATCTAGGCGTTCGTGAAGTCAGGCTTTTCGCTGCGCAGTAGAAAATTTTGTATGAAAAAGTTGCACTGCGCATCGAAACGGCTAACTTCACGAATGCCGAGATCCGTTGGCCCTACTGTATCTTACTTGAGACCTTTGGAGAAGGTGTAACAAAGTAATTTAAAAGTTTAACCTATCAGATTAAATATTTTTATTTCCGTAAAAAAAATCGCGTAGGTAATGAACTTGTCTTTGAACACATTGAAGCAATCGTAAAAATACATTTGAATGATATTAAATGTAAGGTGAATTATAATTTAGCTAAGGTCATTTTATAAAATACCTACTCCAAATTGTGGTTAAAATAAGAAAAAAAAACATTGGAATTGAATAATCACGAATTTGAACATTTTTGTTTAAATCTCACTCTAATTGTATCACTCATAGTAACTAAAAATAAATCAAAATTATATTAATACTAGCGAACGCCCGCGTCTTCGCCCGCGTGGACTACTACTTTTTTGTCCCACGGGAAACATGCATTTTTTCGGGATAAAAAGTAGCCTATGTCACTCTCCAGCCCTCCAACTATCTCCACACAAAAAATCACGGCAATCCGTCTCTGTTTTGACGTGAAAGCAGGACAAAAAAACAAACACACTTTCACATTTATAATATAGGTATTATATTATATTATACATATAAATAAAATACTTCAGTTTTGTTTCTACCTCCAAATAATTCTTTATAAGTACAAAGAAATTATTCATACATTGATAAACTGTTAAGTAAAGATAAATAGTATCCCAAACGTTATTTTTCTATGTTTTAGGTTCAGCTGGGATATTTTGTTTCACGCGTAAAGTCGCTAACTCGGATTCTTTCCAACAAATTGATTTTTCACTAACAACATGAAAGTTATTTAGTGCAAAATTACTTCACATATTTTACACAATAAACATGTCTATCACTTTTCAACCATCTTCTACCATTTCAAAGTATTCATCCTAAAAAAACAATTTTTGTCGGAACGAATCCGAATTAGCGACTTTACGTGTGAAACAAAATATCCCAGCAGGGCGGACTCATATAAAAACTGTTTTTTTTTACAATATCTTCTAACGTTCGTCACATATACACCAAGAAATATTAAAGTATTGGAACTACAAATTCAACTACTCATACAGGATGTAAAAATGTTGAAAACACACTTTTATAAAGCAAAAAAAAAAATTTGGTACCTACATACATTAAACAATAAATTTGGTACATACATAAAAGAACGAAAATAATAAATGTATTTTTTAATACAGTTGCTCAAAAAGTGGCGTATTGCAGGGACGTATAGCGTTCGGGAAGTGGGCTATTACACACTCGTGCTTTTTTTTTACCTTTCCCGCACTCGTGCGTTCTCTTTCCCAACTGTCAAAATAATGTCTATTAAAAAGAAAAACCAACCATGAAGTTTTTACTAAAAAAAAATCATAGAAGTTTTTATGATTCATGCAAATACGTATATTTCTAAAAAGAATCTACTAATTTGTTTCTATATCAGATTTGATGATTTGATTGAATGAGTTAGGTTAGGTTTCATTTCATTTCATCTCATTAAATTTCATTTTCATTTCATATCAATAAAAAAATTCTACTGAAGACTTGGCTGTATGGGCATAGTTCCCTTTGCCTACCAGAATCGGTGAAAAAAAAATCTCTTCTTATATTCTACAGTTGGCGCCATTTTCTAGATTAAATTGCTTCATTTTTTCGCAACTGTATTAAAAATAGTCGTTCAGTACACGTTCGGAACCGTCATTGCAACTTGTTCCGACTGTCAACCCTCGCCTTCGGCTGCGCCTCAGCTCGGGTAGACATTTGTCGGAACTCTTTGCAATGACAGCCTTTCCGAACTTGTACTGAAATATACTATTTACACCCTGTAGATAGGGATATTCAAAATATTAAAAAATCACCCAGTGACTTTAAATAATGAAACAAAAATTTGAAAAAACAAAAAATCTTATTTTATTTATCTAAATCATAGGTTCTCAATATGGGCGATAACGCCCTCTTGTGGGCGTTTGAGACTTTCAGGGGGGCAGTAGAAAACCCAGAGAAAATTAGGGGGCATTGAGATGACGCATTAAAATATGGGGCTCTTGAAAAAAATATATTCTCAAAGCGGGCGGTGGGCAAAAGGTTGAGAAACTTTGATCTAAATGTACCAGTTACAATTTATAACGGTTTTTTAATTGTTTTGAATATCCCCTTTGTCCGATATCCGTCACTTTTGAATATCGAATCGATCACAATTGGCTAATTCGAAATATCGTCAATTTACAATTATACCAACAAATATTTACAATTATGGGTAACAAATTACATAAAATTGTTCCCAAGTATTTTCGTTTCATTGTTTTTTTTTACACAGCGAGAGATCAAACGACTTAGGGGTACTTTTTTAATAATCGAGTTGAATCGATTATACAAATCGAGTTTAATCGATTATAAAAATCGAGTTGTACCGATTATAAAAATCGATTCTCGACAATATTTACACAATATCGAGTTTAAGTAGGTATCGATATTTAACATTAATTTTGGTCATATTTAGTTAAATACAATTAACATTAAAACTTCAATTTTACAATACTACAGTAATACAGTTAAAACCAAAAGTATAATTGGAACAGCAAGAATTCTCTATAATTTTTCGTAATAAAAGTAATTTTTATTAAAAACTTAACTCGATTTTATTTTTTGGAAATCAATATTCTACACATTTAGTTCTATAGATAAACATACAATAGGAAAAACACTCATCACACTGCTTCTTTCATCATCACAGTGTCATTCGATCCACCAGGTCAAAGACCATGACCGAAATCAAAGTCTGAACGAATTTTGGACGAATCTATTTACATCAAAATCTCATCAAAATTCGTTCAGCATTTAAAATATGTCAACTACTTATTTACAAATTGACATTTTACTAATATTTATTCGACAAGTCTTTTTCTCAGACTTGCTTTAAAACAATAACATCTAATCGATTCTTGAATAGTGATCGATTCTTTAATCGATTTTACGTAATCGATTAAAAAACGACAATGAATGACTCTGGGACGTTACGAAACGTTCGACAGGTCTAACACCCGAATACTGAAATTCTACTTAGTTTAAGTGGTACTTATCATTGACATTAACTGTCATTTTAGAGAGTTCGTCTCAAATTTTTAAGTAGCCAGTATTCGGGCATTAATCATGCTTGCGATAATCGGACTTACCTCTGACTATCCCTGGATCTTTGGCGTCCAGTGATCGTTGGCGATTTTATTCGCCAATTATGTAACTCCATTTTCTATAGGACTTTTAATATACTGGCCATAAAAATGACTAGGACTTAATTTTTAGTTGTAGGATTAGCAACGCCCATATTCAACAAATGTGAATAACCCCTAAATTGGTTCACCATCGCCTCTCTATACGCAGCTAACTGCCTGGGGTCTATCTGACCCCCCATTAGTTGCCTGGGGTCCATTTGACCCGCTAAGCTGTACAACGCCATATACGGGTCTAGGAATGACGACATTGGTTTCTGGGGGTCCTTTTGACCCTCTCTAGAGCTAGTAGAATGGACAGATCCAGTCGGTGAAGGGTCATCACGGATTTGGTAAGTAGGTACATTTATCGGGGGTTTTTTTGGCGTTTTCTGGTCTTTCGGCGGTGTAGGGGTTTTCGCGACGAATTTGCCGTTAGAAGATCTCTTTTGGGGACGGATAGTGTCTTTTTTTGGGGGAGTTTGAGCTTTATTAACCAATGTAATCTCCAAATTGGATCCTACAACAGCTTTCCCGTCAACAATAGAATAATTTTTCGGTGCTTGCGTCTGTTTTGAAGGCGATGGGGCAGTTGGGACCCTGACGATTTCTACCGCCGGCTTAGCCAATTTACAGGTTAAATCTAAGATATCTTGTGGATTTGTCGGGTTGGGGGTCACTTGTACCCTTTGCGGTTTAATCGGTACCCCGTGTAACGTGTGTGGGGGAGGCATAAAGGGGTCTTTTGGGTTTCCATAGACAGTTTTCTCTGGACTAGAAGACCCATAGATTGAAGTGGCTTGGATTACCCTAGGTGGAATTACCCCGTTGGGGTAAGACGCTACGACAACTGGGGGGTTGTAATACCCGTACATTTGAGAGGCCATGATCTGTTGTTGGACAGGGTTTAAGAGTAAGTTAGGGGCGATGACGGGGTTTGGGGTGGGCCAAGGGGGTAACGGGGTGACTTCTAACCCTCTTTCTTTGAGAATGTCTAGCCGTTTCTTCTTGGTATTGGATTCTGGGCTCTCTGTTTCTGGGTATTCGTCTAGGTCGATAATTTCTGGCGTTTTTGGCTTGTAGGGTACCTGAGAAAGAAATTAATGTAAGTAATGAAAATGGTTGGTAAGCAAGCAAACCCCCTCACTTAAAGTTGAACACTGGTTAAACAACGTCGTGTCTCTATTCATCACTATCCACAAATAAAGACAGGACATTGTTTAATCAGTGTTCAACTTTAAACATCTTTCATAAGTAATCGATCGAGCGAGCGAAGCGAGCGAAGATCTTAGTGGTAAGTTGGGCGATTTTGCTTTGTATGTTTGTATGTTTCACGAATTGTTGTTCGAGCATAACTGTCGAACCGTTCATCCAATCTGCATGAAACTTGGTAGGTCAATAGGTTGTGGTAAGGAAATTTACGGTGGAGCATATGAGCTTAATCGATGAAAGGGTTGTGAAGATATTGTGTTCCCAAGGGGGTAAAAAATTTTGAAAGTTACACAAATATATTGAGTGGGGTGTCATACGAAAGGGCTTATTTTGTACATTCCAAAATGGTTTTTATTTTTAATCTAGGATGTATAGTTTTTGAAATACAACCAAAGAAAAAAAACTACGAAACCAGAGCTGCAAGAGCTCCGGTTTCATAGAGTTTCGATGTCTTCGTAGCTCATTGACTGGTCGGTCTTAAAAAGAGAGTGGCATCGTTGCGGTTTGGTTTGCAATGATTTTAGACGCTACTTGATTTATTTTCGTGATAAAATTTTTTTGATAAAGAATGAAAATAATTGGGGTAAAAAAAGTTAAGTAAACAAATGTATTGAGTGGGGTGTCAAATGAAAGGTCTTTATTTGTACATTCCAAAATAGTTATTATTTTTATTCTAGGACGTATACTTTTAGAAATACGACGAGAATTCATAAATATGAAATAAATGAAAAATTAGACACGACATTATGTATTGCATGCATGCTAGTACTTTTCATGAAGAGCTAGCGCAATAGGCATACTCGGCAGTAGTAGCACTTGAAATTATAGGTAGTCAGAAGAAAGTCCAAATGTAAGCCATCTACGGTGCGCGAGATCTCAGTTCGGGGCGAACTACTAGTACCCAAAGTGTCCACTGCACTGGCAAGTAGCTTCTGCAATTTTTGGCAGAAGTCAATTGACGACTAGTTTCCACTAACAGCAATTTTTAGGGTTCCGTACCTTAAAAGGTAAAAAAAGGAACCCTTATAAGATCACTTTCTTGTCCGTCTGTCCGTCTGTCTGTCCGTCTGTCCGTCTGTCCGTCTGTCCGTCTGTCCGTCTGTCCGTCTGTCCGTCTGTCCGTGTGTCACCATCGATTATCTCAGGAACGGGTGGAGCTAGCAAGTTGAAATTTATACCATATACTGAAGTCTATAGTCCCTATTGTGACTATAAAAATCAAGGTCCTGAGTCAACACTATAAAAAGATATAGGCAAATTTAGGTTTTCGTGAAAACTTGTAAGTACCAAAACATACCTTAATTATCAATTTTTTTTATTTTTCGGAATTTTTCCTTTACTTGTGCTGTAAGACCTTGCTTGTAACCAAATTTGACAATTCTAGGTCAACCGGAAGTACCCTAGAGGTTTTGGGTTGAAAACCTAAATGGTAGTTCCCGTTGACCTAGAATCACGAAATTTGGCAAAAAGCAAGGTCTTATAACACAAATAAAGGAAAAATTCCAAAAAGTTAAAAAAGTTGAAAATTAAAGGGTGTTCCCATACATACATAGTTGACGCCAATTAAGATTGTCCTCTGAGTTGTATGGGCGCTCATACAAATAAGCGGGCTACAATAACATAATGGGTATAATGGGTAGGTACGGAACCCTCGGCGTACGAGTTCTACTCGCACTTGACCGGTTTCTCTATTTGCATGCACGTGGGACTTGCAGCAAGTTCGGCAAGATCGCGAGTATGCACAGAGTCTACTATTCGATCCGTGACTGTAGTATAGTCTCTCAAATGTATGGGATTCCGGTGCAGCGCCTCCAGTGGTAACTTGACTGAACTAAAATCCCAATACATTTGAGAGACTATACTACAGTCACGGATCGAATAGTAGACTCTGTGCATACTCGCGATCGGGGTACAGAAGTCGACTTGTGCGAGCGTTTTCACGTTGGAAGTCGCTTGCAGGGGCTTTTTGGCGGGAATTTGAGAAGTCAAGTTTCATTTTTGTTTTATTTTCCAAAACTTGTGTTTCTTCGAATGTTAATGTGTAATAATGGTGGATTATTAACCGTTAAGTGTTCGTGAACGTGCATAAGTGTGGGGAAGTGAAACAAAATTGGTTAACATTGCTTTTCAAGTTCTTCCAAAAAGTCCGTGTTGATGTTTCAGTAAAGGCCCACATCTTTACTGAGGCACAAGGGGAGGGGGCGGGATATTATATTTAAGTATTGTAATATGTATTTATTTATCTTATTTATCTGTAAACTTGAAGAATAATAATTACTTGACACTGGCTGAATGCACAACCGTGCGAAGCCAAAATAAAGAAAAAAAAAAAAAAAAAAAAGTCGCTTGCAAGTCAACTTGTGCAAGATTTAATGCCATTGGACACTTTGCTTAAGAATTGTAAACGGTTGAAAAGTTGAGGGCGGTTGGGGTCAACTCATACTCTTTGTGTTGTAGGGTTAATGTGCCTGTTATAAGACTACCTCTACAACTTCAGTCACTGTTGCTATGGGCGGTGGCAGGGGGCGGTGGAAGCCAAAGTTGGTAACAGGGGGCGGTAATGTATCTGTGGTTATGGGGCGAAGGCTAGTAACGGCGATAGATCCAACTTGACTTTCAACACTTACCTCTACAATTTCGTCGTCGCTGTTGCTATGGGCGGTGGCAGGGGGCGGTGGAAGCCAAAATTGGTAACAGGGGGCGGTAATGTATCTGTGATTAAGGGGTGAAGGCTAGTAAGGGCGGTGGATCCAACTTGACTTTCAACTTACCTCTACAATTTCGTCGTCGCTGTTGCTATGGGCGGTGGCCGGGGGCGGGGGGCGGTGGATTCCGAAGTTGGTAACCGGCGGCGCGGAGTGTGGGGGCGCGGGGGGCGCGGGGGCGGTGGGGGGCGAACTCGACGCTGAGAGCGACTCGGTTAGAAGGGGGTAGGTGGTCGGCGCTGGAAACAAATAATGATTATTGCTGGACATTTCACACAGCGCCATCTAGCCCCAAACTAAGCAAAGCTTGTACTATGGGAACCAGATAACTGATAGAATACTTATATACTTATTTTTTGTAAATACATAGGTACTTATTATACTTTATAACACCCAGATACAGAACAATCATCTATGTTCATCACACAAATGTTTGTCCTGGATGGGAATCGAACCCACGACCTACAGCTCAGAAGGCAGAGCTACTACCAACTGAGCTAAGAGGCCAGTCAAATCAAATTTATTTAATTACTAGCTAGTGCCCGCGGCTTCGCTCGCGTGGTACCCGGATAAAAAGGAGCCTATGTTACTCTCCAGCCCTCCAACTATCTCCACACAAAAAATCACGTCAATCCGTCGCGCTGTTTTGACGTAAAAGCAGGACAAATAAACAAACACATAAACACACTTTCACATTTATAATATGGGTACGGATGTTTAGTTTAGTATGTAACTTACGTGTGTTAGGTGCAGTGGCCGGCTGCGCATTCTGTCGTGTGGGTTTGACTCTCACCGCGCGAAGTGAACTGCGGCCTACAGGACGATTTGGCTTCTGCAAGAAAAACATTATAGGTAAGTATTTTATTTTAAAGTCTTAGGAAAACTTACAGTTATACTCGATTTTGGATGTACAATATTTACTAACACTGCACTGACAGATCAATCAGTTGATAGCAGGAATAGATCTATCACAGAAAACTGAGATTCAATATGATTGGCACTGATTCAATATAGCCAATCGTAATGAATCTCAGTTTTCTGTGATAGGTCTATTCCTGCTATCAGCTGGTTGATCTGTCAGTGCAATGTTAGTAAACATTGTACATCCAAAATGGCTCGAGTACACATGGATTAGATAATTTTTGAAACAGTACCTATTGGTGATAGGTACTCATGCTTACTAATTACCAGATTATAGAAAAAGAGAAAAGTTTCACACAAGAATATAATGAATGCGAAAGTTTGGATGGATGTTTGAATGTTATGTTTGTTCCTTTATAACTCGACAACTACTGACCGATTTGCCTGAAATTTAAAATATAGATAGATAATGACCGGGAATAGAACATAGGCTAAGTACTTATTATCCGGGTACCACGCGAGTGAAGCCGCGGGCGAATCTAGTGTTAATAAAATAAAGCGGAAGAGTTTGTTTGAACGCGCTGATCTCAGGAACTACCAGTCGGATTTGAAATTCTTTCTGCATTTGATAGCTAAACTCTTGAGGAAGGTTATAGGCTACTTTTCATGGCCTCTCTTTGTTTACGCCTCTCATTCACGCATCCAAAATCTATGGTATTTTTTTATGTCGTCGACCCATCGCGCAGTTTACTGCAACGCGATTAAAAACTTGTTTTTTTTTTTGTTTTTTTTTTTTTACTTCTAAGAAAAAGGAAAATACTTGTTTTGAATTAATATTCTGTTTCGCCTCACCTGATCTAAAGGTGTTCCGTTGTGCGCGTGTCCGTTAACGCTTGTTGGGGGGTACGGGGTAGTCAGGGGGTGTAAGGGGGTAACTTCTCCCTTGAAGTCTTGGACTCCTGAAACAAGAAAAGTTACTTGTTAAACTTTCGCGATTTGTTAACATAATGATAATTATTATTACGGGATTTTCAAATCAAAATCAAATAGGTATCTTTATTTCAGTTTCTTAATCTATTTTCAGTTACATGGGTTTGAGGCCTCCTTTTAAGGGACTGGCGAACGTACGTACGTACCTCGGAACGTATTACCAAAATAATTTAAAATTTGAGCATTTTTTTACCACTTTATGTTATTATTTTGATAAAGGCAGTATTTATCTAGGTTCCTGTTACACTTTTGATTCCAAAAAACTTACTATACCTACCTACAACAAATGAAAAGAAAACAAACCATTTTTTGTGTACCTACAAAGATTTCATTTCAATTTGCTTACATTTCTTTTTATTAGGTAAGTTTTTCGGAACAAAAGTTTAACAGGAACCTCGATAAATACCTACTTTCTTAATCTAACAACATAAACTGATAAAAATATGCTTAAATTTTAAATGATTTCGGTATTACGTTTATATAATGCTGAGTCGTAGCCCATTTGCTACTGTAGCACACAAACAACCTATTTTTTGTATTGTGGTTGATTAGTGTTTGTGCCTTTTTGTAACTTTTTGTCTTATTACGTTTCACTGTGTATTTTGTGTGTTTAGTAGCAAATAAATGATGTGTCTATGTCTATGTCTATATAGAAATTCGCCTGTCGCAGGCCTCCAAAATAATTTGTGCCATGTCTATGAGTTTCGGCAGGCTGAGTGCAAATATATCAATATCTTTCTCATTAATGAAGTTTAATATTCGAACCGCGCATGACAGCGGGGCAAACTTAAGGAGATTACCATTGAGGACAGTGGTCATTACCTTGGTCTGTTGTCATCCAAGAGGGCCTGTGTAGCAGCGCCTCGGTAGACTTGACGGCCAGCTGACAGACGTTGTCGGATAGTCCTAGATACCTATGTCTAAATTCGTGGGAAACTTTGCTTGCGAGTTTTAAACATGTTGATGTTGAGTGGCGCCATCTGTAGTGCGTAGCATGTTTTCTGTAGTTCATCTAGCGACAGGTAGATGTCGCTACAGGGGTAGGCAGAGACCACAGATCGCCACTCTTTCCGGCATAGGCTTTTGTAGTCGAGAATACTGGATGTGAGTAGAGGAAAGTGGTTCTTACCTTGGTCTGTTGTCATCCAAGAGGGCCTGTGTAGGAGTTCGGTAGACTTGACGGCCAGCTTTGGAAGCTGCTCGGGGAGAGACGCCAGAAACTCCAGGTTCAGCTCCGCGGCAGGTTTTGAGGTTATATTCATGTTCTCCTCTTTTATCTCTCCTGGGGAATAGGATTTACTTTAGAAAATCCTACTAGACATTATTTAACACACGGGAATTACTCACGTAAAATTTCGTCGATTTAGATACCGACAATGTTTCGATTCATCCGGAGAATCTTCATCTGGGTAAGGAGGGAGTTGCGGCAAGGTTACTACGAGCGCGAGCGTCTCACACAACTCACGAAAGTTTTGAAAGTGAAAAACCCTACTAATTTAAATCCATACTAATCTATACTAAAATTATAAAGAGGAAAGATTTGATTGTTTATTTGCATTGAATAGGCTCCGAAACTACTGAACCGATTTGAAAAATTCTTTCACCATTAGAATCCTACATCATCCCTGATGAACATAGGGTATAGTTTGCGCCCCGACTTCGCACGGATAATTTATAAACTAAACCCATGCGAAGCTGGGGCGAACCGCTAGTCACACTAATATTATAAATGCGAAAGTTTGGATGTTTGGATGGATGTTTGTTCCTCTATAACTCGACAACCACTGAACCGATTTGACTGAAATTTGAAACATAGATAGATAATGACTGGAAATAGGACATAGGCTACTTTTTATTCCGAAGAAATGCACGGTCCCGTGGGATAAACAAATTGGTAGTCCACGCGGGCGAAGCCGCGGGCATCAGCTAGTATATAATAAAGCGGAAGAGTTTTTTTGTTTGTTTGTTTGAACGCGCCAATCTGAGGAACTACAAGTCCGATTTGAAAAATTATTTCTGCATGTGATAGCTAAACTCTTGAGGAAGGTTATAGGCTACTTTTCATCATCATCATCATACACCAACATTACGGGGGCAACGCCGCGAGGGCGCTGCTAGTATTATTATTAGTAAAATACCTGTCTCGCTGTCCACGGTGGGTTTGGGGGGAGAGTGGGGTTTCTCCTCGCGAAGGGGAGAGTCGGCCACGTGGATGGTGTCTATGGCGGTGAGCCCGTTTGCTTTCCCGTTGCGCCGCTCATGATGCTCAAATGCCAGGAGATATCTGAAATGTTATAACTTTAATTAGACATTGGCAGTGGTTTGGATCAGTTGAGCTACTTTTATATTTTTTTAAATTTTGTATTATGTTAAACCACACTTATTACATATTTTGAAAATGAAAAATCTTATCAAAATTTTCAATTCCGACGGGATTTGAACCCGCAATGATACAATAGGCAATATGCATCAATTTTTTTTATGGTTTTAAACGATAGGTTATATCGTTAAATAACCGTAACAAAAATTCCAGCGCCGAAAAACTAAAATTTTATAACAAAAATAATTTTTAAAATTTATCAACATTTTCATGCACTTGAAACGGACGTGACGTCACAAGTCACCAAAATTACACGCGCTTGTAGGTAGAAAAAAAAACTTTCTGTCGAGTTTGAAGGAGTGTGACGTCACAGCATACGTGACAAATAGCGTTGCGTTTCAAGTCTTATGAAATTCCCACTATATTTTTGCACTTTTTAATTATTAATTTCTAAGCGAAAATGAAATAATATTAAAAAATAATTACACACACATAATTCTAAAGCCATAATGTTCATAGAAAAATACGTTTAACCCGCTTTTGAATCAGACGCATATTGCCAATTGTTAATCAATCAGAAAGCATAGGTACCTACTCTTTCAAACAAATAAATAATTTTCCAAATCGGTTCAGGCGTCTTCGAGTAGATACCTAATCGGTGAACATAGGTACCTAATCGGTGAACATACCTACTTACCTATGTAGGTACCTACACAAGAAAAAGCACAAAAAACAAAAAAAAACCGACGAATTGAGAACCTCCTCCTATTTTTGAAGTCGGTTAAAAATATATTACATACCGTTCATAATGTCTTCTAGTATAAACAGGTTGGTCTGTGAACAACACACGCCATAGTTTGTGTCGACAGACCGCATCGTACCCGCCGCGTGACGTCACTATACCGTACACAGCGTTTAGTGAAACTGAAAAAGATATATTTTATCAGTAAACGCTTATTGGAAGAAAGAAACACCAGTTTTGGAAAATAAATCAAACGAAAACTCAAAACTTCTCAAATGCCGCCAAAAAGTAGGTAATGGCCACGGGTAGAAATGTTCCTAGTCAGAAGCTTGGACTTGTATATAATCTGTGCTTTGATTGGAAATTGATTGGAAAACGATGTATGACATTTCGTTCTCCGCTCCTCAACTCCACAGATTAGGTAGAGATACTACGTATCAGATGGAAATGTCGGGAACATTTTAGTGTGGACTTGTGTTCACAGAATAGATAGATGTTACTCGCTCCTGATTGGCTATCAGAAAACGATGTATGACGTTTCTTTTTTTTTTCTGCTACACCGGCACCGAGCAGAATTGTCATTCTACCAAACAAATTAATTTGGTAGGATTGCTTTTTTCATTCAATATTTCTAAGGCATTGATCTCAATGTGTACTATTGAGATCAATGCCATAGTAAAGGTCAGTGGCCTAAGGGAAAGATGGTGTTGTTGATAGAAAACAACGAAACATAGATAATCATTTATTATTATTTTTTAAATTTTTTCTTAACACTACATAGTAGGTATATTGTATATTAAACAAAGTCGCTTCCCGCTGTCTGTCCCTATGTAAAAAAAAAACATCATCAAAATCCGTTGCGTAGTTTTAAAGATCTAAGCATTCAATGCTTAGATCTTTAAAACTACGCAACAGATTTTGATGCGGTTTTTTTAATAGATAGAGTGATTCAACAGGAAGGTTTATATGTATAATACATGCATAATATATGTAGTACCTAGATACACTGATAAATCTTAGGTTTCTGTGATGTGTGATGTGACCAGTGCGAAGCCGGGGCGGGTCATATAGGCCTCAAAATGTCTGTGACACACTTGGCGTCTTGAAATCTCGTTCAAACTCACGTTTCTCAACAAATCACTGCATAAACAATCGAGCCACTTTTTGAGTCTGATTACACTACACACTGGGAATATGGAATACAGCGGCCTTTCGCAAATTTGTACAACCTGGTACAACATAAGTTAACACAACACATAAAATACATCGTAGGTACTGAAGGTACAAACCGTTTGCAGCTAATAAGGAACAGAAATAGGCGGGGAAAATCAACAAACTAAGTAGGGTGGGTTGTCCACCTGTGAACCAGGCAGATGCAATGAGCCACCGCTATATTTCAAAAATGTGACATTGCCGTTCTTTACGAATACTGCCAACAGAAACGCATACGCACCCCTCACTCTCTCCCCAAATTACAAGCAGCGCAAGCTTAAGACGTACGCCCAGTGATCGAATTTATAAAAATGTATCACAAATGCAAGTTTTTTGTGTTGATTTCATTCTTTTTTTACATTTTTTGGGTGTTACCTACAGTTTTTTTTGCCTGTCACGTATGACTACACATACATAACGTTGTAAATTACACTATAGTTAGTTTGCTGCATCATCATTTACCAGGTGAAATTCTGAGGTTTTTTTTGTCAATGGGGTGTGTCCAGCAATGAGCCATGACATAGTGTCCTGCATTGAACCATAGTTCTCACATACATTTTCCCAGTCCGAGCTGCACCTACCATTAATATACGTTGAGAAACTAAACCACCTACTTATTACAACTAGATTTGTATGATAACCTACTTATAATTAGTATTATGATAAAAAAAACCATATTGCTTGATGACAATACATAGATTTTATTAAAACTAAGATACTCAAACCTAAATATAATTAACTGTACCTCTACCGGCTTATATTTCGTAGTTAGTAATAATTTTGCTGATAGGTTAAAATAATAAAGTAAAAACATTGCCATTTCTCTTGGTAAATAGGTGGTTCATTGCAGAATTCGGTCTGGTTCAATGCGTACCACCCGTGTTACGCAATGAACCAATTCTCATTTTTTGCTAAATCTGTATTTCTAAGAAATCTAAAGATTATATTAATAAACTAATAATGCACAATCTTAGCCAGATTAATCACCTTACTTCACGCCAAATTTTAGGTCCGTAAGTCAAAAAATGTAAAAGATATGGACGTTTGAATTTTACCTGGTTCATTGCTGGACAACCCACCCTACACAATGATCGTTAGACATTAGACCGCAGAGCACAGACTACCCACATCCACAGAGATACCTACCCTCAAAGATCTCAATCATTCATTGACATTGACATTGTCATCAAAATAGCAACTCATTCGGAATCGGAAGAGTTGAGGAGCGGAGAACGAATTGTCATACATAGTTTTCTGATCAAAGCACAGATTATATACAAGTCCAAGCTTCTGACTAGGAACATTTCTACCCGTGCTCAACTCTTCCGATTCCGAATGAGTTGCTATTTTGATGACAATGTCAATGTCAATGAATGATTGAGATCTTTGAGGGTAGGTATCTCTGTGGATGTGGGTAGTCTGTGCTCTGCGGTCTAATGTCTAACGATCATTGTGTATTTAGTTTGTTGATTTTCCCAGCCTATTTCTGTTCCTTATTAGCTGCAAACGGTTTGTACCTTCAGTACCTACGATGTATTATAAGTGTTGTGTTAACTTGTGTTGTACCCGGTTGTACAAATTTGCGAAAGGCCGCTGTATTCCATATTCCCAGTGTGTAGTGTAATCAGACTCAAAAAGTGGCTCGATTGTTTATGCAGTGATTTGTTGAGAAACGTGAGTTTGAACGAGATTTCGAGAACGAGAACGAGACGCACTGGTCACATCACACATCACAGAAACCTAAGATTTATCAGTGTTTCTCTAGGTACTATATTATGCATGTATTATACATATAAACCTTCCTGTTGAATCACTCTATCTATTAAAAAAACCGCATCAAAATCTGTTGCGTAGTTTTAAAGATCTAAGCATTGCTTAAATCTTTAAAACTACGCAACGGATTTGATGTTTTTTTTTTACATAGGGACAGACAGCGGGAAGCAACTTTGTATAATATACAATACCTATACCTACTATGTAGTGTTAAGAAAAAATTTAAAAAATAATAATAAATGATTAACTATGTTTCGTTGTTTTCTATCAACAACACCTTCTTTCCCTTAGGCCACTGACCTCTACTATGGCATTGATCTCAATAGTACACATTGAGATCAATGCCTTAGAAATATTGAATGAAAAAAGCAATCCTACCAAATTAATTTGTTTGGTAGAATGACAATTCTGCTCGGTGCCGGTGTAGCAGAAAAAAAAAAGAAACGTCATACATCGTTTTCTGATAGCCAATCAGGAGCGAGTAACATCTATATAATCTGTGAACACAAGTCCACACTAAAATGTTCCCGACATTTCCATCTGATACGTAGTATCTCTACCTAATCTGTGGTAATGGCCGCTGATTTTTTATGCAACATGACAAAACAAATAAATTAAAGCCAAAAGAATCTTTTTTTTACAAATAATTATTAAATTTGAATAATTAAATAATCATCATGTTTAACATTTTTTTTTTTTCATTGCTATTTATAACTTTGGTTTAACGTTTCTTATAACTTAAAATGCGCGTAGAAAATATTTTTAATAAACCTATCAGTCGATTGACTTCCGGTTGGGTTTGTCATGATGCTGTTCTGAATTTCAGGAATGTCAAAAGGTCAAATATTAGCGACGTTGCCGCTCCGTAAACTAATTTGCTGCGCAAGTTGGCAACGTAGCAATTTTTTTTAAAGTCTTGTTCCAAGTCTTGTTCTAATGATTTGCTGCAGTTTTGGTTTCAATGATTTTGGATTTTTCCAAAAATTATTTGTCCTTGATTTTTTTGTTTTGATTTGTCCTTAGGGCAAAAGCCCTAAGGACGAATAGCCATATTTAGTAAGCGTGACGTCAGCTAGTTACCACTTTGTCGGTAGGTACTATTATTTTAAATAAGTAAATTACTTAGGTAGGTATTATTATTTTTTATTTAGATCGCCATTATTAAAAACTATGTTGCCTAGCTACGTATAGCAGTCGCGTGCGCCGACTTTAAAGAATACTTACTATGTTTCAAAGTGACAGCCTTAGAAAGCGACTCATTCCGTCCCTTGTAGAAATGCTTCAGACGCCGCAGAAAATCCCTCTCCTCTTCAGCAAAGTATTTCCTCTCTATCTCCTCTCCGGGGGCACTCTTCTCCGGTCCGTTGCGGAGGGAGAGGCGGCGGGGGCCGGAGGGCGGACTCTAGAATTACAAAAATAACTTAATACCATATTTGCTTAATTTCATGGTCATATGGCATCATGGGCGTAGCTATAGCTTTGTTATGGCGGGGGTCCAAGGGTTCCAAATTATAAAATTGACTAGGTTTCCCCCAAACTTAATGAGTTAAGGGGGGGGGGGGGTCCGGAAGTCCAACTTCGTTCTGCCCCCTGAATGTCTATCTTTGATAGTGAACAAAATCGGTCTCAAACTGTCAAAAACAGTTCAGAGGGGTGATTGTCTAACTTGTCTCAAACCTCAAATTGGCCTCAAACTGTCAAAACGATCGCGTAGGTATCTTTTGTCGCGTTCGGTCTGTTTGAGATGAGAGTGACAGAGCGACTTTCGTGGTCACTGAACTGTCATATTTGACAGTTTGAGGTCGATTTTGGTCGCTATCAAAGATAGACAATCAGGGGGCAGTTAACCATGCAAAGTTCTGTCCAAGGATTTTATATACCTACTAACGGAACTGGATGGTTCACTCGACTTTAGTTTTGAACCTTATCACGACTAAACAACATTCTATTATAATTCAATCTTGGTTATAGGTAAGGATTGTCAGTCTCGTTGAGAGGACTTCGTGATAGCTTTGTCCCTTTCACACTCGTAAGCCCATGTCATTTAAATTTTAGCATATTCACTAAGGATTAGGAATGTTTAGTTCATAAATTATGGCCGACCTTTAGAAAAAGACACACCGCCCAAGTTTTATCTCTCAAGCGGACCGCATTTTCTGTCTCAGTGAACCTTCCAGTTACTTTAGTTTATAAATTCCATCTAAAATCCTCAAAAATCCTTGATAAAAATTCCTTGGTTCTGTCCAAGAAGATTCTAAACTACGCAACTGGAGTGCGAACTGACATTTAATGTACAAAGGATTTTGAACCTTATCGCGACTGAACAACGATCTATTATCATTTAATCTTGGTTATAAGGATTGTTGGTCTTGTTGAGAGGCTTTCTTGGGTGCTTTGTCTCTTTCACACAGTTGCAAAAAGAAAGAGACACACCGCCCAAGTTTGATTTCAAGCGGACCTTGTTTTCTGTCTCAGTCAGTGTTCCAGGTACGTAGTATAGAAATTCCTTGGGTTCTGATATTTCGTCAGCGTCATAGCATACGTCATGTGACAAATTAGCGAAACAGTTCAGTTTAGGACCTAAACTGAATCGCATTTAAAGCTCATGGTATGGGCCCTGATGCATGGTAAAAACTCTACCGTGTTAAGGCCGCTATTCCTAGGTATAATGAAAGACACTCACAGTGGTGTACTCCTCTTGCTCCTCCTCGCTAGAGCGGGACAGCGGGGAGTGCGAGCGAGAGCGCTGCTGCCGGCGACGCCTCCCCCTGCCCCGCCCCTTCAGCTTCGGCGCTAGATGGTTGCAGACAAACTCGTGCCCTTCTAACTCGGGGTATTCGAATGTGTCCTGGAATTAGATAAAATTAAAATTAACCGACTTAAAAAAAAAAGAGGTTCTCAATTCGTCAAAATAAATTTTTATGTCCTTTTTTAGTGTAGGTACGATCACTCTGGACCGATTTGGAAAATTCTTTTTTTGTTTGATGGGGTATACTTTTCGAGGATTATGTCTATCCTCAGTTATTATTATAGGTAATTGTATACCTAGGTACCTACTTAATCCGATTGGTGCCATAAGTATTTTAAACTTTTCATTTTAAATGTAGGTAGGTATGTGTAATTATGAATTACACAGAAGTTAATTAATTACTAATTAATTAACTTCTTTAAAATCGAATGGTGAGGATTATGTCTATCCTCATAATTATAATTGTAAAATTAAATATTCCGGTCATAATTTGGATGGGTGACCGCAAGTGGCATTATGAGCTGAGAGCTTCCGTGCTTCGGAGGGCACGTTAAATTGTCCCGGCTTTTAAGTCATTAAGCCATGACGGAGGCCTTTAGACGGCCTAAAAACTCAGTCACCAGAGTTGGCCACTTGTTCATACGAGCTTACTTAGATAGATAGATAGATAGATAAATAGATTAACTCTATATTGTTACACCAAATTATCTAACTTAACTAGAAAAACTTAAAGACTAATATAAATATTGTTATCAACGGGATAATTACCATGATTAT
The DNA here is from genome assembly GCA_958496255.1 of Camptogramma bilineatum. Classification (NCBI taxonomy): domain Eukaryota; kingdom Metazoa; phylum Arthropoda; class Insecta; order Lepidoptera; family Geometridae; genus Camptogramma; species Camptogramma bilineatum. The sequence goes on from OY292478.1 coordinate 1,917,036, forward strand.
TGAGTTTTGTTGCTTCCCGGTATTTCGACGCAGTTGCATGCGCCATGATTACGGGTAACTGAAGTCTTTGCAATATCGGGAAGCAACAAAACTCAATAATCATGGTAATTATCCCGTTGATAACAATATTTATGTTCGTAACCATGATAGTTTCAAAAGTTAAAGACTAATATTAGCCCCATCCACTGACCTTACAATACAATATCCTAGTATTCTTCGTAGGCGCAGCATATCCTCCTAAAGCAGCTACCAGGGAGTCCCTCAGCCAATCAGCTTGCAGGCCTTCGAGTCTTGCCGCCACGGCCCGGTAGCGGCAGTAGCGAGGGTACGAGAATACCACTACACCTGCATCGTCAGGTTCTACCGCTGGAAGGAGAGACATTCTATATAGTTCTGATCTCCTGGTACTTTTTATAGAAATCTTTAAAATCGCCAATGGCCTGGTAGTGATAGGTTTAACTGCTGGAAGGAGAAACATCCTATTTAGTTCTGATCACCTGGTACTTTTTATAGAAATCTTATAAATCGCCACGGCCCGGTAGCGGCAGTAGCGAGGGTACGAGAATACCACTACACCTGCATCGTCAGGTTCTACAGCTGGAAGGAGAAACATCCTATTTACTTCTGATCACCTGGTACTTACTTTTATAGAAATCTTTAAAATCTTAAAATTTTATTGATAGTACTAGGTATTATTTTAGTGATAGTATCGAGGTTAGGAAATCAGGGTTCAACTGCTGGAAGGAGAGACATCCTTTATAGTTGGGGCCCTAGCCATATTACACGATCTATCGTCGCTGTAGAACGATCTATCGTCGCTGTAGAATAGAACACTTCAAAATGTATAGGAATAGGCAATATGCATCAATTTTTTTTATGGTTTTAAACGATAGGTTATATCGTTAAATAACCGTAACAAAAATTCCAGCGCCGAAAAACTAAAATTTTATAACAAAAATAATTTTTAAAATTTATCAACATTTTCATGCACTTGAAACGGACGTGACGTCACAAGTCACCAAAATTACACGCGCTTGTAGGTAGAAAAAAAAACTTTCTGTCGAGTTTGAAGGAGTGTGACGTCACAGCATACGTGACAAATAGCGTTGCGTTTCAAGTCTTATGAAATTCCCACTATATTTTTGCACTTTTTAATTATTAATTTCTAAGCGAAAATGAAATAATATTAAAAAATAATTACACACACATAATTCTAAAGCCATAATGTTCATAGAAAAATACGTTTAACCCGCTTTTGAATCAGACGCATATTGCCTATTGACGTTCTGACCACGTGACTCATCTACTTGAAACGTCAAATCCTATACATTTTGAAGTGTTTCTATTCTACAGCGACGATAGATAGTGTAATATGGCTAGGGGGGTGACAAACAAAATTTTCTACTGCGCAGCGAAGCCTAACTTCACGAATGCCTCGATCCATTGTGACAATTTTAAAGGCCCGTACACACGCTGGCCTAGGCACCGCCGAGCGAGTGCCAACGTGTGGGCAACACCACTCGCCTCGCCTTGCCATCGCTCGCCTAGCTGGCCGAGTGAACACGAGCGCCAACTTGCATTGATTTGCGTCGACTCGCCAAGCGTGTGGATGGTACCACTCACCTTGCGTCGACTCGCCTTCACTCGCGCTTAGGCTGGCGCAGCATAAGATGGTACGAGTTTCATATCTTCGCATCACTCACCAATAGAACTCTTCTCCTTATCAACATCACTAAAGTCCAGCCTCGTGTGATGCAGAGGCGAGGTTTCCTTCTCCTCGGCTGGTGGGGCGCAGGCTCCCCGCCAGACCGCTCGCATGCCCCACGTCCAGGACTCGCCGGTGCAGACCCAGCTGAGCAGGTCCTCGGCTTTCAGGACCACCTTATCGTTGATGGCTAGCACCTCATGCTGGAAAGAGAAAAAAAACTTAGGACTGTACATCTTTCGTTCTTCAAAACATACCAGCCAGCACCTTGTGCTGGAAAGAGAAGAAAAACTTAGGCCTTTACATCTTTACTAGATTTATACAGTGTCAGGAGGCAATCTTTGCGGGACACTGTAGTGCCTGGGACATTGAGATGGAGTAGGCTTGTAGCACCTACACCATAGGTTCCCAAACTTTTTTTTCTCATGGACCCCTTTCAAAATTTTACTGGTTTCGGTGGACCCCCTGCTGCTACATTTCTACCATATTCCCAAAACTCGTCAGAAAATGAAAACCATCGTGGACCCCTTTCGAGTCTCCCGTGGACCCCTGGGGGTCCACCTGGACCACTTTGGGAATCACTGACCTACACCATCCTCTTAGCTTAATCGGCCATATCCACAGGAAACCATCAAACTACAATTATCTTTTAGAAATTAAGCACCTTTTGTACTAGGTATAGTTTTGGAGTCAAATAAACTTGATTGATTGAGATACGAGATGATTTATACAGTGTCAGGAGGTAATCTTTGCCTGCACTTAACGGGACACTGTAGTGCCTGGGACATTGTTTGAGATGGAGTAGGCTTGTAGCACTAAACCATCCTCACAGCTTATACCATATCCACAGGAAAGACATGGACACGTGTGGGGCTGATTAAGCGGCGGGTTTCCTCACGATGTTTTCGTTTAGAGCTCGTGTTAATGCGCATTAATTTTTCGAAACGAAAAATCCTTTGATGCACGGCCAGGTTATGTATGGTGGGTTCAGAGTAGGACATACCTAGGACTAGGTACCTACTGTATAAAATATAATACCTACCTACGGAAATGTTATTCTATCATACCATACCTAAACAAATGGCCTTCAATAGCAATTTTTAGTTATTTTTCGTAAATTGGGTAGGTACAAAGATTTACCAAAATAATTAAATGTTTTTGTTGTAAATCGTAAGCACGACCCTGGGATTTGAGTGGGTGGGAGGAGCGCAGGGACGGATTCAGGCAAAGTATAAAAAAACTATTTTTAGACAACTTCAAAAGGGGTGCTCAATTTTCATAATCTTATCTGCATAAATAGTTTTCATTACAGATTGCGAAAAAAGGAATGGGCATGTGTATTTTTTTTCGTAACCCCTTTTATCACTATTTGTGTGACTGTCTTTAACATCTTAGATACCAAACGAATGAACCGATTTTGATACTTAGGTACCATTTTTTTTATTTGCAGTGCGATTCAGACTTCCGAAAATGCATTCGATTCGAAGACTTTGTTCGGAAAATTGAATTTTTTTCTAAAGGTCTAAATCGCGCCTTTGATCGGGAAAATGTATTATGATTTAAAAAATCTGATCAACCGTTTTAAGATCATAATAATTATCAGTTCATTTCTAGTTATAGGATACGGAACAAATTTTTACGAAATTACATTTGTCCGCGAATCGAATTCACACCTCTTTCTAACTCGACCACCAAGCCACCGAGGTTTTAATACATGTACAAAATAACTTATGAAAATTCAGATTTAATAATTAAATATTTTTCAAATAAATTCGCGTTAGCACAACCCTGAGAATATAATATAATGGGGTGGTGGGGAGGAGGCACAGAGTCGGATTAAGTAAACTTAGGCCTTTACATTTGAAATCAATATGCTTGCGTAGGACGGACTTGAGATGGATATTGTTAAAAAAAGTAGGCTTACCCAGAACAGCGGGTCTAAAAAGGCCGCTTTAGCTTAATCATAATACGAATTTATTATAAGCTGTCTCTTTTAATAGACGTGAGAGTGACAAGAAAAAAACATACGAATCATAAAAGGATTCATAAAAGGAATTGCCCTAACGGAAATTTTAGCCCCCCAGAAGCCATTTTCTCGCCATGCTATAATCTATTTACCTACTCTAGTCTAGTTGACTCGCCGAACTTCGTACCGCTTGAGAATTTGAGATTTCATAAAATATGCCGTTCCTTATAATATAAAAGAAAATATTTTATTTTTTTCGACGTTTAGTTATTCTGCTATTCTGGGCGGAGACTAATCTAACAAATCAAAGATCATAAAATTGGTTCAGCGTTATAAATGGTGTAAGTTACCTACCTATTTAAAAGTATGAGCTGTCAAAACAATTTGACAAAAAAAGTTATACTTATGTTCATAAGTAAACAATTTGATTCTACAAATAAAAGTTATGTTTATAAAATCTGGCCTGAGTCCGTCCCTTTGCAATTCTAAATGAGGGAAGGGGGAGGGGGCTGAACTAAAATTGCTTTCAAATAAGTAACCAGCAGACGGTGGTATTACGGCAGCTCATAGCTATCTCGTTTTTGTATCGAATCAACTATGTTTTTTATTGAAGTCAAATTCTAGATAAGTACCTGCGTATACCTATCACATTTTATGAATGTGATTTTTTTTGTGAGTCTTTGTGCAAAACATAGGCCTTTACATATTTGGCAATCTTTGCCTACATAACGGTTACTTAGCTTGCCCGGTAGGGTACCTAAAACATCCTCTCAGCTTAATCGGCCATATCCACAGGAAAGATATGGTTAATATGACATATTAACCATTGTGTGACGCTGACTAAGCCGCGGGTTTCCTCACGATGTTTTTTTTCACCTTTTAGAGCTCGTGTTAATGTGCATATTAAATTCATTGAAACGAAAAATCCATTAATGAAACCACCGGAATAGTGTTGAAGTCAGTGTCTAGTTTCTATAGGGTTTAATATATATTTGAATCTTTTGGGGTTGAGACCCTGGGTCCGCGGGGTGCCGGGGCCCATCGCGTATTCAAAATTCTTTCAGGGCGTCTAATTGCGACGACGCGTGATCCCAAGTCTGGCACTATTTTGGCTCAACGTCCATTGCATTGCCATCCAGCGCGGTAATGCTGCCAGTGTCTGGCAGTGGCTTGGATCTGTTGAGCTACCTATAGATCGTTTCCAACGATCCTTAGGTAGCTCAACTGGTTCTTTTTGTATTTTATAATGTTATGTAAATATGTAGTAGCTAGATATGTAGTAGTTACATTCTGTAAATAATTTTTTACATTATCTAGTCCAAAAAAAAATATTATTCGATTAATTTCTAGTTTCTTGTAAATAATATACAACCTTATTACAACCTACATTATTTTATGTTCATTGCGCGATCCAAAAGCGATATCCAGAATAATCCTCACAATTTACTCCGGCATTTTGTGAGAATGTTCTAAAGTATCCACCCTTTATGCTTACGTAATGTGTCCGTCTGACCGTCATCGAACCATTTATTATTAGATAGTTAAAGATTAGGACGTGCCTATGACTAATCTTAAACATCTGTAATTGGATCGAATAAATTATTATTAAAATTCAATAAGTTCTGTTACTAATGCCACTAGAGGTCAACCATCCATTTTGTTAATTCAAAGAGTTCTTTTGCTACTGGCACTAGAGGTCACCCATCCATTTATACAATTCTAAGAGTTCTGTTCTATTGCTACTGCCACCAGCGGTCACCCATCCATTTAAACAATGCAAAGAGTTATGTTCTGTTGCTACTGCCACTAGCGGTCACCCATCCATTTAAACAATTCAATATGTTCTGTTGCTACTGCCACTAGCGGTCACCCATCTATTTCGTCAATTCAAAGAGTTCTATTGCTACTGTCACTAGCGGTCATATTTTGTCAATTCAAAGAGTTATATTGCTACTGTCACTAGCGGTCACCCATCCAATTAAAGTTCTGTTGCTACTGCAACTAGACGTCACCCATCAATTTAAACAATTCAATAAGTTCTGTTGCTACTACCTCTAGCGGTCACCCATCCGCTTTAGCTTTTGTAAACTACATAAACGCTTTAACAAATCAATAATCTCAAAAAATGCATCAGAAGTCAGAACCAAAAACGCGGTTTACGTATACAATTAAATTTAACATAAACACACACTTATATGTACAGACAATATGTGTGAGTTGTTTGCTTCCAACAAGGTGAAACTATATAGGGTGATGCTAAACATACGCATTAATATATTTTTATTAACCTTTCTTATCCCACAGCTGGGCAAATCTCTTCTTTCTCTCTCCACTCCACGTAGGATAAGATAAGATACCTATATTTATTTGCCAGAACATATGTATATTGTATAACAATAAGGTCTTAAACTAAGGTAATTTCCATTTATGTTCTACCGTACTAGACAGGCATGCAAATATTTGTTAATTAAATGAGTACCTACATTTGAATCATTAATAATGTCAACATTAGGTACAGTCAGCGTCATCAATCGGTATCCCCCTATTGATTTTAACAAGGACCCTTTTCATTTCAACTTTGGATTTCAGTCGGATTTGCTAGTATAGGAACTCGAGCGAAATTAGATATCCATAAGTATACTAGCAAATCCGACTGAAATCCAAAGTTGAAATGAAAAGGGTCCTTGTTAAAATCAATAGGGGGATACCGATTGATGACGCTGACTGTACATTGTATATTTTTTGGCATTGTCATTTTTCATCGCTCTGGGCAGCAAGATTGTTTTTAGGAAAAACGAAATTTTGAAGCGTTTTTTTTTTAAATGAAGAACTTTTAAGTAGCGGCACAAGATATTTTTTTTTAAACCTAAAACCGTACCCTTCAAACAGAAAAAAAATCAAAATCAGTCCACAAGTCCACAACTGACGGAGAATTAATCATACATACAGTCGATCGAACATAAAACTAGAACCTCCTCCACTTTTGAAGATGGTTAAAAAAGGTATTAAACTTTTTGAGTAAAATAAGTATTTAATAACAAATGAGCCTAAATAAACACGGATATACATTGGGATAATTTTGCCAGAGTGCGATGAAATAAAACGAAGATTACAATGCTGATAAATAACCATAGAAAATGTTATTTAATGAAAATATGTAACAACAATAACTACCTATCTGATTACCCTGTAAAAATAAGCCTACCCTGTTGGCAAAAAAGTACCTATACTTAGTATTTTTTTATTTTTTTAAATTATTAAGTAATTAATTTTTATTAGATACACGTACTTAAATATATCTAAATATCATCACAGTAGTTTTTTTTTCATAAGTACTTATACATATTTAATTTTTATTACGGAAATATCTTTATGATTACCTTTTTTATTTAAATAGTATTTGGGCATTTCTCCAGGGGGGCCAAAATTTAGGTTCCTCCAGATTATTCTTAAACTGTTCATTATTTTGTAAACAAAAGCTTAGATTTGAATGTCTAGATATATTACAAAAAAGGTATCGACAGTGAAATTTCATTTAAATTAGAAGGTAAAAAGATATTTACAAAAAACCTCCAAAAATAGCCATTTTAGACATGTGAAAATGACCTGCGCATAGGAGTTTCTCGTCATAAAATATTCATTTGTTTACTATGTTTAATTGTAATTACTGATATTTATAGATAACAAACTCTGTAATCTAATGCCAAGAAACAGTTTTAATTATTTGATTGGAATTCGATGGTAGATTTAATCAAAATCTTGTCACAAAATATGCATCATTACAGTCGCCAGTTTTTGTTTTCATCGTAATACGTAAACCGGAAGGCATTGAAAGATCGTGTTGAACATCAAATGTCGTGCCCTTCCGGACCAATCGGCCAGAGCACTTCACGGAGGCAAGACGCGTCGCATTTCGGAAAGGTGAGCTATTGAATATGATTCTCCAAGGTGTGACACTTTTTTCGTCATTCTGATTTATTACTATAACTATGAAATCAGTGCGTCAAATTTACATTATTTTTCGACTTAAGCTAAATTAAACATGCAGCTATTGATCACTAACAGTTTTCTTTTGGTCTGCATTCGGAAATACAAGTTACGAATTGTTTTCTGAAGTTCGTCATTTTTCACAACCTCATTACAAGCAACAACGACAAAAACACGATGACGCGTGTTGCTAAAAATGATGATAACAATGATGATTGTTGCTAAGAATGATGATTTTTGGTTTAAAAAAATATAGAAACACTTACAATCACGTACAAAATGGTCAACATGGCAGGTGGAGACTCGCCAACTCACAACTGGTTCCCCAAAACAGTTACTCGTGTGGCAAGAAGGGGGCAAAAATACGTGAGTTGCTAGAGGGTGGTCTGATGTATACGTACCGGGTTTTAAACGACGATCACGAGCTCCCTGAGGGTCCAGCTTCACTTCACTTCAGCGTGCCCCACTCATCACTTACGTAACACCTTCCAGCCCCCGAGCAATGCTCTAGCGACTCACTCCGTCCGGCCGGTGAAGACAACACGGAGGTGGACTGTTTCTCGTCAGTGTCAATCAAGGCAAGCTGAGATGAGGAACAGTGACCTCCCCCTGGGAGCACACGGGTCCGCGGGGTCGCTACTCATTCGACACCTCACCTCAAAGGTGCCCTGCGGGCTTATTGTTATTACTATTCCTTAATTTTGAGAAGATTTACTTTTATGTCTAATGATAGGAGGTATTAGGTAATTATATCTAAAAAAAACCTGTCAAGTGCGAGTTGAACTCGTGCGCCGAGGTTCCCGTAGATACCTACCCATTATACCGCCATAATAAGCTAGTCCTCTGAACTGTATGAGCACCCATACAACTCAGAGGACTATCTTAATCGGTGTCAAGTATGTATGTATGGGGACACCATTTAATTTTCAACTTTTTTTATTTTTGGGATTTTTTCCTTTATTTCTGCTGTAAGACCTTGCTTTTTGCCGAATTTCGTGATTCTAGGTCAACAGGAACTACCATTTAGGTTTTTGACCCAAAACCTATAGGGTACTTCCGGTTGACCTAGAATTGTCAATTTTGGTGAAAAGCAAGGTTTTATAGCACAAATAAAGGAAAAATTCCGAAAAGTAAAAAAAGTTGAAAATTAAGGTACATTTTGGTACCTACAAGTATTCACGAAAGTCTAAATTTGCCCATATCTTTTTATCATGTTAACTCAGGACCTTGATTTTTATACACCTAATAGGTACTATAGACCTCAGTGTATAGTATTAATTTCAATTTGCTAGGTTTACCCGTTCCTGAGAAAATCGATGGTGACACATGGACAGACAGACAGACAGACGGACAAGAAAGTTATCTTATAAGGGTTCCTTTTTATTACCTTTTGAGGTACAGAACCCTAAAAGTAAGATTTTTTAAGGAATATTATAAAAATAGGCACCGATTTAAGAACATGGTGATTTTGTCAATCCTTACAAATCCTACTTATTTACATAACATAATACACTTAGCTAATTTTGAGAATATACACTTAGCTATTTTATACTTAGCTAATTTTAATCTATGCTGTTATGATCAGAAACATGTGTTTTTGATGGATTTATCATTTTTAGCAACACACCGTCATTCTTCTCTACAATTTAATCATTTTTCTCACTTAGGGTCATTCCTAGCAACCGACAATTTTGATTATCTCCTAAAATATCAGTTAATTTGATGGATACCCCTCGTTAAATAACTTATTTTTAACATACAAATCATTCCAGCATCAAAGATTAGACCTAAACTAAAGGGATAAAAAGTGACTAAAAAATCGTCAAAAATAACAATTTGAGGAGAAATGCCCATTTAACTTAATTGAGTGGTAGGTAATCTGGAAGATCATCAGCAAAGATGTAGGTAGTCTAGATGTTTCTAAGAAGTCTTTTTTTTCATACATACATAAAATCACACCTGTTTCCATCACAGGGGTAGGCAGAGACCACAGATCTCCATTTTCTACGATCCTGACACGCTTATTTTTACCCGACTGCGCAAGACAAAGGAAGGGTAGTGTTTTTCAATAAATAAAAAAAATATTAATAACCGTTAATCCGCCATCATCCTGTACAGCATGTGACACACACACACACACGCACACACACTGATAGCAGCGGATCTATTCGGTGCAACGCCCGGGGGTAAGGGTGAGTCCGCACTGGCGAGACAGATGATATTTAATAATGTTTTATTTAATAGGTTATATTAACATAACATTGTTTTAACAATATACAAACACAATATACACTAGTAATACTATGTTGAACGATTTTTATAAAGAAGTTTAGATTATTTTTGATTGAAATTGATTTTTTTTTTCACTTTTAATAAAGAGTTTTTTTTAATTAACTTTTATAAAAAACCGGTGTATACAACGATTTTATTATAAACTTGAAAAATAAAAGTTAATAGGCTTCAAATAATTTGAAAATAATTTTGTAACACATTTAAATAATTTTGTTTTACATAAAAACAACAACTTAACAATCTTGATACCTACTTTACTTTAAGTAGGTAATAGAATTAAAGTAAATAAAATTAATATAATAAAATATACTTAAACAGCAGTAAAACACACTTGAACCAAGGTCAGGATAATGAACAGTTAAGGTCACTACAAAGTATAAAGGTAGCGATTACTATACCTACTAATATATTAATATAATATATTATAAAGCCAGCAGTGGGACGCGATAGGTTAGGAAAAAAAAAAAACAAATTATAATACATTTTGTTTATATTTATGAAAACAAGCGGCGATGGGTTTGCAACCTGTCACGTATGGAATGCTAACTTCCGTAGAAAGTGCGTACCAAACATGTTTTTGACATTAGGTTAGATGGGCAGACGACATCGACAAACGCGGGCAACAGATGGATGGGAATGGCGCAGGATCGTGACGGGAGGACCTATATCCAGCAGTGGTTGCAATCCTGCTGTGTATGATGATGATACCTTTGATCACCCTAGCCTAGATGACCTAGACGTCTTCAAAGGATCTGAAATGCCTAAAAATCTGAGAGAACGCCTCTCGCATATTAGGGATGCAGTATTTCCTTTCATTTTTATTCGTTTACTTTTATTATGTTCTAATAGACATAAAAATATACGACATAGTTTTTACTATTTTGATTTTTAACATATCTCTTAAACTATAGGTAATACGTACTTGTTACTTTTCGATTGAGCGAGAGAAGTGAGCAAAGATCGTAGCGGCAAGTTGTGCTCTTTTGCTTTGTATGTTTGTGGGTTTGAAGGTTTTTTATTGTTTTAACTGCTTCATTCAATAGCAATTTCGAAATTGTAACTGTCATAGTCTCTACCTGCACTTGTCTTTAAAAAGATAAGAACTTTATATGTGAATATCGCCGTGGACTACATTATTAGTTACATTTTTAACATCTTAGTCATAATCAACATTCTTATAACCAAATTGTATAATGCAGTTGTTTGTTGTTCCTTGAATAAATAAGTAATATTATGTATTTCAATTTGAACATCAAGTATAGCTAGAAAAACCATTAATTCATACAGCTCTTAGTTTCGATAGTTTCAAATGTTAATTAAAAATTTACGGTATACCTAACCTACCCAGTTAACTTTAAGATCTATAAAAATATCGTAAAGCTCGAAGTTCTTAGTTTATTATAGAGCGTTAATATTTTTAGTACAATAATTGTTGGCGTAGTTTCTAAAGTTAGAGGGTTTTGATTGATAAACAAATTAATCAAAGAAATATAAGGAATATGAGTAGACACTTATATACTCGTATCTAGAGAGATTATGATGATTTGATTACTTATCTAATAACAAGAATTTAATTTAGAAAGACTTATAATTGATTTAAAATATTTGTTATATAATATACACGTAAATAAATGTGAAACACATAAATGTTTCATGGATACTTACAACTATATTTTCTTATTCAACTGAATTTACTCTTTTGGCAGCAAGTGGAAATCGGTGGTCTCTACCTACCCCTTTGCAAAAGAGGTGTGATTCTATGTATTTTACTGTTAAATAAACAAATTTTTAGTACAATACATGTATTTTCATTAAAAAATCATTTATATTTACACAACGATGCCGATGTAATTAAAACTTTTGAAACTATCATGGTTGTACCGTTTTTGACTTATTTATTTATTTATTTGTGATCCTGGCGCATGTAACTGTGCCGAAATATCGGGAAACTCAAAAATCCAAAAATCATGGTAAATATCCTGTTTATAGTGTTTACAACGATGTAATTATTATAATTAATTAAAATTTTCAGAATCGTCACGTATCGAATAGCAAAGCTGCCAGTGTGCACACGGCCTAACCGACATAAATTCTCAATAACACGAAATGGCGGCGCGGGACGCGGGGGGACGCAGGGACCGATCGAGGGGGGATTTTATTATTATTATTACTTGTAGATATTTATTTTTATTAAATACTAAGTACCTACTAAGCGAATTTGTAATTGTCCTTTTGAGAAAATAAATTATGTTAAATTATTGATTAATTGGTCTGAAATAAAATCTTATTTTTATTATTCTTATATCTTATTTGTATTATTATTATTATTATTAAACCTTAAATAGGTATATATTTTTTTTAATTATTGTAGGTATCTCAGAAGTAAATCATGAAAATGGCGGTTTTTTCCCCCATTTTTTGAACAATCACAAATCGCAAAAATATGATTTTAATTTTTAACACAACGAAGACAAATATATTTAGTGTATTTATATTCTTATGGAATTATAAACCTAATAAAGGCTTAACAACAAATTATATTATGATAATATTTCTGTATTTTTGATCAACACATACATTTATAATAAAAAATAAAAAAAAATATGGCCGGTATTGGTAACAAATTAACACAAAACACAAATAGACTAGGTACATTTTTGAAATACACAGACACATAGGTATGATAGTGACTTCATTATAAATATTAGAAAGGGAATTTAAAATTTAAAAATAATAATAAAAAGTTATAATGACAATAAAAATCAGGCTTTAGCATGACAAATGTGTTTAAGCTGTTAAATTTAAACTGTTGTATTTAAACCTGTCAAAGTTTTTAAACCGCTACGTTTCTTTTCTCACAGCTTTTTAGCGACGACCGATAATTTGGACAATTTGACAGACAACACTGTAAAACTGATATTTTTCATAAACAACCGAACAGAGAGCTCCTCCTTTTCGTGAAGTCGGTTAAAAATATGTTCAAGTCACGAAAATTTAAATTTATTAGTGTTTTTAGGGTTCCGTACCTTAAAAGGTAAAAAAAGGAACCCTTATAAGATCACTTTCTTGTCCGTCTGTCTGTCTGTCTGTCTGTCTGTCTGTCCGTCTGTCCGTGTGTCACCATCGATTATCTCAGGAACGGGTAGAGCTAGCAAGTTGAAATTTATACCATATACTAAAGTCTATAGTCCCTATTGTGAGTATAAAATCCAGGTCCTGAGTCAACACTATAAAAAGATATAGGTAAATTTAGGTTTTCGTGAAAACTTGTGAGTACCAAAACTTACCTTAATTATCAACTTTTTTTATTTTTCGGAATTTTTCCTTTACTTGTGCTGGAAGACCTAGCTTGTAACCTAAATTGACAATTCTAGGTCAACCGGAAGTACCCTAGAGGTTTTGGGTCGAAAACCTAAATGGTAGTTCCCGTTGACCTAGAATAACGAAATTTGGCAAAAAGCAAGGTCTTATAGCACAAATAAAAGAAAAATTCCAAAAAGTTAAAAAAGTTGAAAATTAAAGGGTGTTCCCATACATACATAGTTGACGCCAATAAAAATTGTCCTCCGAGTTGTATGGGCGCTCATACAATTAAGCGGACTAGCTTAATTGGCACCATGGCTAGGTACCTACGGAACCCTCGGCGTACGAGTTCGACTCGCACTTGACCGGTTTTTTTACTTTGATTTGCTAGAATTGTATAATTAGGATTGCAAAAATGACAATAAAACTTAATCGGGCAAGTCCATCCCTGCCGAAAAGCAGTGAAAGATGAGAGTTGGGTCGAATACAACGATACAGCAATCTTGATACTTTAAAACTCCTCAGTTACGTAACATTGTGACAAAGGTTTTTTGATATTTTGTTGTTACAAATATTTCACAAACTAACCGTTACAAATATCATATCGGATCGTAGCAAATGGAAATCTGTGGTCTCTGCTTACCAGATATAGAAAGAGGCTTATTTGATGTATGTAGGTACCTATGTACAATTATTATTTGTATACTTACCTACAGCGTCGGTGGTAGACTACACATTTTATTTTATGTTTTTAAGAACTGCTAACTTATGACGAAACAAACCCTTATAGCTAAAATATGATACTGATATTAATAGGTGCAGGAAAACATCACGAGGAAACGACTTAGATAGCAAAGACTGGCTCCAACAAGCACTAAAAATAACCAGCCCCCCAATTCTTCTAGATGACAACGTCAATCATTCCGCTGCGTTTTGGTTCGATCTCATAAATGTCAGCTTTTTTGGTGAATAGTAGAATGGCTTTTCAAAAATTTGTTCTGCCAAAGTCCAAACCTTAGCTAAAACCTCACCACAACTGAGTCGTTTGTCATTAGTAGAATAAGAAACAGTCGAAAATCTAAGGTTTAGTTGAGGTTTTGCTTGAGGTTGATAAAAAGTTCGGTACTAGAATTGACACCCAGTGGAAAGAGGGAAGTAAAGCCTTTATACTGCCCAAATGGTTGTGGTGACTAGCACAGAACCGTGGTGGATGGCGCAAACCTAGGGAGGCCTATATGCCTATTGATTGATATAAAACTATTGTTTGATGTACCTATGTACCAAATAATGCACCTACTTAAGTTTAGGTACTACTTAAATTACTACTTAAATTTAATTTAGTTTGAATTAATAACTGACCTGATTTAACTGACCTGTAAACGATTTTACCAATAAATTGATTATTCTGATTATTATTATTATACCTACCCAGTAGCAGTAGTGGGTAAAATCGGGCTGTGGATGATGATAATTATGTTTTTATCAGCTACCTAGTACATCCCTGGTTTATTTAAATACTTCGTCATCCAAGATGATTTTAATTACAAACGGCTGACTCATTAAATAAGTCTGCAATACAATAATGTAGGTATTACACACTTGATAACATTATCATAGTCATAGTCAAGATACTGTATCGTAGTTTTTTAATCTATAGCTACACTAATAATAACTAGTATTCCCCCGTGGTTTTAAATGAAGATCCTAGGGGAGCCAGTACATTTTCTAGGATAATAATAAAAAAATAAAAAATATAATGAATATGAGTGAAATTAATTTCCAGCACTATTTATTCGTTTCTGTGAATAAATGTTTATTATTTTTTATGCCTCAATACTTAAATAAAGTTCCAGTGTGCATGTACCTACTTGTAATTCATCTTCTAAATAGCTTGATTGTCAATTTTGCAAATTTTTTTTTTTCAAAATAAAAACAAACTTTAAATTCAAAATTTTCAGTAGTAGGTATGTCTGACTATCGGGTTTGTTAGTCTGAAATATAAAAACAAAATCAAGTATCAAGACAGCTAAGTCACAGTAAACAACTGCTCACGAAGTTTCAAGGCATAATGAACACAAAAGGGTATAAGTACAAAATTGTACATTTTCGATACGAACCAATTTCGACCCTAGAGAACTAACAATAGAGATCAATTCGAGTGGTATTTGTTTAACTTATTAATATACCTAGCTTATACAGAATTTGGAGATTAGGAAACCATGTTTTTTTAGTTTTTTCGCCGTTTTTATTCGATTTTTGCAAGCTGCATAGTGCAAGTAATTGTTTGTTTGTTTGTCACGGTTTTAGAGTCGAGTAGGTACGATAGACATATCCTACTAATCCATAATAGGTACCTAAAAAGTTTGTAAGCATGATTGGATGTTTGTTTTGATTCAATCACGTCTGGATAACGTAAACAGTGAACCGGTTTGGATAAAACTTTGAATAGGTGTAGTAGTCCATCCTTTAACACAGTGATTCCCAAAGTGGTCCAGGTGGACCCCCAGGGGTCCACGGGAGACTCGAAAGGGGTCCACGTTGGTTCTCATTTTCTGACGAGTTTTAGGAATATGGTAGAAATGTAGCAGCAGGGGGTCCACCGAAACCAGTAAAATTTTGAAAGGGGTCCATGAGAAAAAAAAGTTTGGGAACCACTGCTTTAACACAAAAAAACTATGTTTTTAAATGTTGGTACTACGCGAGCGAAGCCCCTTTATCAAACTATTTAGATCTATTCTTCGCTTATTAATATGATTAATCTTCAACAATTTTTGATCATCTTGTTGTAAACAAAATTATATAACTTGCGACATTCGGAAACGTCCGACGCATATCACATTAACAAAAGTAATTTGTTGATTAACGTCCGCCATCTTGATTATTCGTGGCACGAAGTGCTTAGAAATGTTTCGGTTTCGGCAAAAAATGGCCGAAATTAGCCGAAAGTTTGACGAAATTAGTTAAGTAGGTACTTGTAATATTAAAAAAAATTAAATTAAATTTAATAAATTCGATTATGGGAGACCTTTGACCAGCAGTGGGAAAATATAGGTTAATAAAAATAAAATAAAATAAAAAAAATAGATTATTGGGTTGTCGTCGTATGGTTTATTATTTTATTATTTGTTATTCTTTCTAAACACTAAAGAAGTCGACCTTTTAAAAAATTTACATTCCTAATTTTATAATCAAACTAGCGGACGCCTTTTCGCCCTCGTGGAGTAGGTACTATTTTTTTATCCCACGGGATCCGTGCATTTTTCGGGGATTAAAAAAGTAGCCTATGTCCTGTTCCCGGTCATTGTCCTTATTTTAAATTTTAGGCAAATCGGTTCAGTGGTTGTCGAGTTATAGAGGAACATCCATCCAAACATCCAGACTTTCGCATTTATAATAGTGTGATAGTGTGACTATATCAAATTAGCTACATAATAATGGTGATGATAAAAAGTTCAACAAGATAATAAGCCTAATATGACCTTCCTCAAGAATTAAGCTATTAAATACAGAAATATATTTTCAAACCCAACTGCTAGTTCCTGAGATGAGCGCGTTCAAATAAACAAACAAAAAAAACTTTTCCTCTTGAGAAGGATCGCTTGTATCATTGCGGGTTCGAATCCCGTCGGAATCGAAAATTTTGATGAGACTTTTAATTTCCAATAATACTTTATAAAACCCACAAACAGAACAAAATGGAATTACCTACAAAATTTCGTCGAGGAGTAACCTTGCCGCAACTCCCTCCTTACCCAGATGAAGATTCTCCGGATGAATCGAAACATTGTCGGTATCTAAATCGACGATATTTTTACGCGAGTAATTTTATTCTCGTGTGTTAATAAAATTTCAAGTAGGTACCTACAACTCACGAAAGTTTTGAAAGTGAAATATAAAAAAAATTAAGTAAGTTTATGCTAGTGAACGCCCGCGGCTTCGCCCGCGTGGACTACTTTTTTTTCTTACGTGAACCATCCATTTTTATGGGATCAAAAGTAGCCTGTGTTATTCCAGAACCTAAACTATTTAAATTCCAAATTTTATCAAAATCGGTTTAGTAATTATGGAGATACGTGGTAACAAACATTCATACACACACACTGACTTTAGCCTTTTTAAATTAGTAGGATGTTCATCACACAAAAGTTTGAAGTATTCGGTCATCTTTCGGCACAAGTTCAATAACTTCACTAGCCCACTCCTACGTTGTATCACAGATTACATTAGTAATCTGTGGTTGTATCAAGTAGGCTAGTTATTTTTACATACCACATGTTAGAATCCTTTTTAAGACTATCGCTTTTCATTGTGATAGAAATAATATTTGAATGCGAAAAAACATATCTTATCTCAAGTACCTACCTAATTCTAGATTTTTTCTGAAAATTTCAAAATATCTAGTAGGTACCTAAGTACTTTTCCGCCAATCTATAGCTAGACTAGCCTGGCATAGTAGGGTTAGGCTGTGGAAAGTGGGTGGTTGGGTGGCTTTAGCGTAAAAATTTTGACAAATCTTTTTTGGTATAGATTGGCGGAGGAGTACCTACTAGATATTTTGAAATTAAAAAAAAAAATCTGAATATGGACTTCCGCAAAGTCACACCTGAATCAATTAACTACCTACCTAATTCTATAAAATTCTATAGTACGGAGATAGTACGTTATTTTTTTTTTTATTTAGTTACCTAGGTACCTACCTAAGTATTTCTTGAAACGGAAGAGGTTGTTTGTTTGAACGCGCTAATCTCAGGAACTACCAGTCCGATTTGAAAAATTCTTTCTGCATGTGATAGCTAAACTCTTGAGGAAGGTTATAGGCTTTTCATCATCTATACATATAGGCCTCTATTAATAAACTCCGCTCAACTTGTGTCTAAGTTGCACCACGGATTTAACTATTGCCATCCTTATTAAATAAGGATTATAATGATTATAATTATAATTATTAATTAGAAATATAAGAAGAATATTATAGTTAAATCCGTGGTGCAACTTCGACACAAGTTTTGTCACTGTCTAACAAAGAAGGATGGCAATAGTTAAATTCGTGGTGCAACTTTGACAGAAGTCGAGTGAAATTTATTAATAGAGGCCATAAATATTTATGTATGAATTAGTAAATAAATACCTACATAATGTGTTATTTAAAAGAGATTTACATTTTAAAATATCATTTTATAATTCAACAATATTTTAATCTATTGCCTACGCTGTCAAGTGAACAGATAGGTTAGTGGTTCTGCAAGTACAATTTTGTTGTAGGTAGGTACTTTTAAATGTCTCTCAGATAAGATATCGTAATGACGTAAGATATTTCAAAATACATACCTACGTGAGAATTTGTGAATTTCGTTCGTTTCAAAATATTTCCTGATGTGTCATTGCGAAATACAAAATTCTTGATGTCATTATGACTTTTTGACAACAAAGTACATTACTTCAAGCTCTAGTCTAGACTAGACCATAGGTTCTCAACGTGGGCGATAACACCCCCTTCTGGGCGTTTGAGACTTTCAGGGGGGCCGTAGAAGACCCTTAACACAAGCTCTGCTTACTTTGGGGCTAGATTGCTGTATCAAATCAAATGACCCAGCATTATTCAATATTTATTACTTATTTATTTATAAATCTTCAACCTACCTAGGTAGTTTCATTTATTTCTTATCATTATTTAAGTATTTATATTATAGACCTGAACCTGTTTCGATTTTTCGTAATTAACAGTGTTCTTTTTTTTTTTTTTTATTCTGGATTGGCTAAACTTTATTTGCGAACGTCTGGACTCCAGACAGAGAAAGATAAATAAATAAGGACAAAAAATAGCTCAGTAATATCTAATTAAAAGAGAGATAATAGCTAATTAACTTAAAACTTATCAACCGTGCTGAAAAACAAGAAATTGTACTTTGTACTGTTTTCTAAAATAGCGTCGTTAGAGAAAACGGTCGCCCGGTCGCTAGAACACCCATTTCATTAATACCATGTATGTTTGTTCCTCTATAACTCGTCAACCGCTGAACCGATTTGGATGAAATCTAAAATATAAATAGATAAACACCGGGAATGTTTGTATGTATGTATGGGGGGCTCCCTTTTCCGCAATTGGACTCAGAGGTGGTCCTTTTTGCGTGGGGAAAAACACCGGGAATAGGACTTAGGCTACTTTTTATCCAGGCACACGCGAGCGAAGCCGCTGACGGAAGCTAGATTTTTTATAGGTACTTTAAATGAATTTTAACCTTGCCATGTAGCGTTCACCGGTTTTTTAGAAAACCAACGTTATACCTACTTCTTTCTAAGTGCTTTTAATCTAACTGGGTTACGATCAGAGAGTAACAAGGGTATATTACTGTAGTGAGTTTATTTTGTGATTTTGTTCATATTTTCGTGGTTCATACAAGTGAACCACGAAAAAAAAGTTTCCTCCGTAGGTAATAAATACCTCTAGGATCACGTTGAAACGTCGTGATTGTACCTACTCCTGTTATTTTTATACGCTATACGCAGAATAACTTATTTTATAATTTTTCATACGAGAGCCGTGTTAGTGAAAAACTACGGCCACCGAAGCGCCAGAAATACTAATTTCTAATTAGCACTACATATTCCCCCTTACTTATGAAAGACGTGTAAAGTTGAACAACGTCCTGAGTCCTGTCTCTGTTTGTCACTATCCACAAATAAAGACAGGACGTTGTTTAACCAGTGTTTCACCTTAAACATCCTTCATAAGTAAGGCCCATTATGTGTAGAAATTAGAACTACATTTCTGTAGAAATTAGTAATACATTTCCGAGTATCATACTTCTGACTAAGTACTATAGACAGCTTCAAGGCTTCATCTATCTATCTATACCATAGTTTCTCAACCTTATTTTGCCCACCGCCCACTTTGAGAATATATTTTTTCAAGATATCTAAATGAGCCATCTCAATGCCCCCTAATTTTCTTTGGGTCTCCTTCTGCCCCTCTGAAAGTCTCAAACGCCCACGTTGAGAACCTATGATCTAATACCAATAATATAATACAACGGAAGAGTTTGTTTGATTGCGCTTATCTCAGGATCAGGATCTACTAGCCTATGTCTAGGTCATTATCTATCTATATTTAAAATTTCAGGCAAATCGGTTCAGTGGTTGTCGAGTTATAGAGGAACAAACATACATTCATCCATGGCATGCCTAAAAATAAAAAAATAAATATTTCGTTTATTTAAACCCCTTTCTAAAGCTTATACGCATAACTCTTAGAATATTCGAATCGATGGTTGTCATAGCACCACACAAAGAAACCTTTCCCGACTGCGCAGTTAAAAGGGGGTTGTGTTTATCATTTTTAAAAACTATTTTAAAATTGACAGTTTGTACCTTACCTAACTAACTGCGCAGTTGACTGGATTGCAATTAAACAATTGTTATTTTGACATTACCCGACTGCGCAATTAACAGGATGTTATAATTTTGTTTATTATTTCAAATACTTACTTATGTTTTTTATATTTTTACCCGACTGAGTCAGGAGGGTTAAGTTTTCAAAGTGTATGTACCTATACCTAAGTTAATTTTTTTGGCACGCTCTGCAGTCTGCAGCCTAGTTTTTATAGATTTTTACATTAGATAAAATCACACTAATACTAGTAGTTCGCCCCGAACTGAGATCTCGCGCACCGTTGTGTTGATAGCCTAGATTTGGACTTGTTTCTGACTACCCCTATACCTACGTTAATGCAATACATTAAGTCGTGTATATTTTTTATATTCAATAGTTGACCCCGCGAACTTCGTACCGCGCCTCAGGAAAGGCCTCTTAGTTCGAGAAATTATTAAAATAGCAGTTCAATACAAAATGTATGAGAAAATCAATTCCCTCTCCCTCCCTCTCCCCTCCCCCTCCCCTTCCCCTCCCCTTTCCCCTCCCCTCCCCTCCCCCTCCCCCTCCCCCTCCCCCATCGCCGCTATTAGAAAGTTTAGAGCTCGTGTTCATGCGCATTTAAATTTTTCTAAACGAAAAATCCATTGATGAGCACGGCCAGGATTCGAACTTACGACCTATGAATCGAAAGTCGAGTATCTTCCACTCGGCCAACACGGCTTTTATTTTCAATCTTCAAGAAAAAATATCAAGTAAGTATACCTACCTACCAACTAAAATCATTGCAAACCAAACCACAACGATGCCACACTCTTTCTCGGTTAACCAGACCTACGAATACATCGAAACTCTATGAAACGGGAGCTCTCTCCATACTTCCGTTAATTGGTTTTCATCATTTTTGTTTTTCACTGTATTTCAAAAACTATAGAACCTAGAAGAAAACTAAAAACCATTTTGGAATGTGTAAATTGAGTACTTTCATATGACACCCCACTCAATATATTTGGGTAACTTTAAGAAAATTTTAACCCCTTGGGAACCCCATATCTTTACAACCCCTTCATCGATTACGCTCATACGCTCCACAGCAAATTTCCATAGCACAACCTATCATATTGACCTATCAAGTTTCATGCAGATTGGATAAGCGGTTCGATAGTTATGCGAGAACATAAAAATGAAACATACAAACATACAAATATACAAACATACAAAGCAAAATTGCCTAACTTGCCACTAAGATCTTCGCTCGCTTCGCTCGCTCGATCGATTATAATGCGAAAGTTCGGGTGGATGTTTGGATGGATGTATGTTTTTTGATCTATAACTCGACAACTACTGAACCGATTTGGCTGAAATTTAAAATATCGATAGATAATGACTGGGAATAGGAAATAGGCTACTATATTATATCCGGGTACCACGCGAGCGAAGCCGCGAGAGGAAGCTAGTATTATAAATGCGTAAGTTTAAATGTTTGGATGTATGTTTGTTCTTCTATAACTCGACAACCACTGAACCGATTTAGATGAAATTTTAAATAGGTATAAATCAAAAGATAGTGGGAATAGGACATTGGCTGTTTTTCGATCGAGCGAGCGAAGCGAGCGAAGATCTTAGTGGTAAGTTGGGTGATTTTGCTTTGTATGTTTGTATGTTTGTATGTATGTTTCACGAATTGTTGTTCGCGCATAACTGTCGAACCGTTCATCCAATCTGCATGAAACTTGGTAGGTAAATAGGTTGTAGTAAGGAAATTTACGGTGGAGCATATGAGCTTAATCGATGAAGGGGTTGTGAAGATATTTGGTTCCCAAGGGGGTAATTTTTTTTAAAAGTTACACAAATATATTGAGTGGGGTGTCAAACGAAAGGGCTTATTTTGTACATTCCAAAATGGTTTTTATTTTTAATCTAGGATGTATAGTTTTTGAAATACGACCAAAGAACAAAAACTACGAAACCAGAGCTGCAAGAGCTCCCGTTTCATAGAGTTTCGATGTCTTCGTAGCTCATTGACTGGTCGGTCTTAAAAAGAGAGTGGCATCGTTGCGGTTTGGTTTGCAATGATTTTAGATGCTACTTGATTTATTTTCGTAATAAAAAATTTTTTGATAAATAATGAAAATAATTGGGGTAAAAAAAGTTAAGTAAACAAATATATTGAGTGGGGTGTCAAATGAAAGGTCTTTATTTGTACATTCCAAAATAGTTATTATTTTTATTCTAGGACGTATACTTTTAGAAATACGACGAGAATTCATAAATATGAAATAAATGAAAAATTAGACACGGCATTATGTATTGCATGCATGCTAGTATTTTTTACCATGAAGAGCTAGCGCAATAGGTATACTCGGCAGTAGTAGCACTTGAAATTATAGGGGTAGTCAGAAGAAAGTCCAAATGTAAGCCATCTACGGTGCGCGAGATCTCAGTTCGGGGCGAACTACTAGTTATTCGGGTACCACGCGAGCGAAGCCGCGGGCGGAAGCTGGTAAATATACTAGCTTTCGCCCGCTGCTTTGCTCCTGGAGCCAGTGTTTTAAATAGCTTTTTAAATGCTATTCCATGCTACTATCTACATTTTATTCTAAGTTTCATCCAAATAGGTCCACTTACACACAAACACGAACAAAAACAAACTTTCAGATTTATAATATTAATAATACGATATAATAAATACATACATAATAATAGTACATACTGTCACATTTAAGTACCTACGGTATCGATTAGCACTAATAATAGAATGGGGAGCCGTGGTCTGAGTCATAAGCTGAGCGGAAAGCGAATTAATCAATTAAAACAAGACTGTTGATATAAATTATCTTTTAAATAATTTTCTCTAAAGGCTGTGCGGTCACCCATCAAAATTGTGACTGCTCAGAACGTCGCTTAACTTCAAAGATCCATCAAGATAAAAATCGGATAAAAATCTATGGGTCTTACTTATGAAAGATGTTTAAAGTTGAACATTGCTTAAACTACGTCCTGTCCTGTCTTTATTTGTGGATAGTGACAAATAGAGACAGGACGTTGTTTAACCTTTCATAAGGGGGTATATTACTAAACCAGTAACTTGAGAACGGATTGACAGAATTAATAAGATGAAAGATATAGGTATTTCATTACTTACGCGGTTAAATCCCGTTTACAATAATTGATCGAGCGAGAGAAGATCTTAGTGGCAAGTTGCACTTAAAAGTTAGGGGTTGTTAGGAAACAAGTCCAAATTTAGGTTATCAACGCAACGGTGCGCGAGATCTTAGTTCGGGGCGTACCTACTACTAGCACAGATTACTAATTACTACAGATGCCTGACTCCGGGAAAACGTTTATTTAAATAGCGAATCTATCATCAATACTACAAAGTTCAATTCAGCTCGCACAAGCACTTCATGCCTACTCGTTTTTATACCTAAACTTGGCGCCTCATTCTAACTCTGTCTGTCGGCGTAACTCTGTCCCTGTCTTCTATCTGGCGTGGCACTAAGGGTTGCTTCTCGCGACATAATATTTATTAGGTATTATTATCTTTTGGTAAAATTGATCTATCGTTATGCAGGTAGGTACCTACATAATTATCTCTATTCTAAAGGTGGTATCACAATCTCAAAGGTAGGTACCTACCTACACTAGGTGAGTAGATTACGAAGAAAGCAAAATAGGTAGGTACTTACCTAATGGATCCTTGCTCCTTGCTCTTTGTACGGAATTAGGAGTACCTACCTACTATACCTAAGTTTGTGAATGTAGGTAGGTAGTCAGTGTTCCTAAAAAATGACGCTGAGCAAATCAAAACGTATTACCTACCTAGGTAGGTAGGTAGGTACCTATTAGCTTTCAATCTTTTTAGTAACTTTAGTACCTAGGTGGTTATTTATTATTATAGTACCTACCTAGGTACCTACCCAAACAACACAAAAGTATTTCACTTTCAAAACTTTCGTGAGTTGTACTAGACCAAGTACCAGATGAAGATTCTCCGGAATCCAGATGAATCGAAACATTGTCGGTATCTAAATCGACGAAATTTTTACGTGAGTAGGTAATTCCCGTGTGTCAAATAATGTCTAACACAAAAGTAGGTACTTATTAAAAAACATACCTACTACATCTATAATAACCTATAATACGAGGTAGGTAATAAGCAGTGATCGGAATTAGGCGGGCTAAAATACCTAAAGTTCAAAGAACAGAGGCAAAAAAGGGGAGACTTCCTTACTACAAGAATTTTTATTCTTGTAGTAAGTAAGAATTTTATTAAAAGTTGGCACAATTTTCACAGTGAGTAAGTACATTTAAAATTAATGTTAATAATATTGTGAACTAATTCAAACAATTTTTCTATTTGACCGACGGAAAAAAGTTTTTTATCCTTATAATTTACATTTTAGTTTTTGTTATTAACTCAGGTAAAAAATTGATTCACCTTAATGTTAGATGTTCTTTATTAATGTCCCGGAAACGGAAATAATTGGGTCGAAAAATATTTAGTCATAAGGCGTCTCCATTTGTCTCTGTTATTTTTCGAACTTTAGGTATTTTAGCCCGCCTCATTCCGATCACTGGTAATAAGTAATAATAAATGATAAAAGTAAGTAAGTACTTCTTACCTTTCCATGTCATTGGGAAGAGAGAAAAACGAGAGATCCCGATTGCTGTCATTATTTCCACAGCCATAAACTATACAGTAATATTTTGGTTTCATTTTATAAATATTCCGGCCGAGCCAGCCGAGCGCGGCGTGGCGCGGCGCGATATGGCGCGGCGGCGCGTGACACTCCACTGAGCTCGGCCCGCCCGGTGGGCTCGCCAATGTACTTGTAGCTTTGTACCTGACGCGCGGAGTGCGCCATCTGTTAGTAATTAGTAATCTGTGCTACTAGTACAATAATTTATTTACAGAAACTAAACTACTACATATTTACATAAATGTATAAAATACAAAAAGAACCAGTTGAGCCACCTAAGGATCGTTGGAAACGATATTTTTATTTTTATTGATTTGGTAGCTCAACTGATCCAAGCCACTGCCAGACGGAAGCGTGCCCAAGACACTGGCAGCATTACCGCGCTGGATGGCAAACTAGTACCTATATAAATGTGTTCAAATCGTAAAAAAAATATATAAATAAACTATTAAATCGCTATCCGCTTATGTCTCGCCCACAAACAAACCGGTACGTACTGGATTACTGGCCGGGAGTAGATTTTAAGGCGCCGTCTTTTGAATAGCGGGGAACGTATTTTAACGGACGAATTGCATTATTACTGAAATGTGGGCATTTAAATATGTATCGAATATCTGTGTTGGCATTCTTCAAGGTGTTGGTCACGAAAGAACAGAGTGTCAATTCTAGTAGGTACCGAACTTTTTATCAACCTCAAGCAAAACCTCAACTAAACCTTAGATTTTCGACTGTTTACTATTCTACTAATGACAAACGACTCAGTTGTGGTGAGGTTTTAGCTAAGGTTTGGACTTTGACAGAACAAATTTTTGAAAAGCTATTCTACTATTCACCAAATGGCTGACATTTATTTTATGAGATCGAACCAAAACGCAGCGGAATGATTGACGTTGTCATCTAGAAGAATTGGGGGCAGGAGTAGAATCACCTAGCTCATAAGAGCGTTTCAAAGTGGTCATAGCGGTCTGAATAAATGATATTTGTATTAATTGAATTTTATGTAGTAATGCCAAAAATCCATTGAAGCAAGGCCGTCATTTTTTCTTTTTCTTTTTTAATTTTTCTCTATTTGCACCCGCGCAGAGCTCGGTCGGTCGCCCAGAATTTTCAGTAGTAGTGGTAGTAGGTAATAAATCTCAGAAACCTGCCAAGTGCAAGCTATTCAACATCAAGTTTAAAAACTCCGCCATTTTGTAATAAAATATTTACTGCCTTCATAGAGCGTTCAACATTTTTAGAGACCTCTCACTGGTATGTAGGGGGAGGGGGGTGACCTATTTCTAGACTTAGGTTTATCCTAAACCTATCTAGAACATGCAAAAAATTGTTTTGTATATTTTTAAGACCTATTGCCTCTGACTACACACTTTTTAGCCGACTGCGGCGAAGCGGAGAGTTATGTATTTGACCTGTATGTAAGTATGTATCCTCGTTCCTATGTTCGCACCTACTCAACGGCTCAACCGATTTTGATAAATGATACGTCATTAGATTCGTCTTTATGACGTGAGTGTCAAGGAGTAGGTACCTACATAAAAAAATATTAAAAAGCAAAATAAAAAAAAAATGCTCAATCACACTACACTATCACACTATCACACTAATACTATAAATGCGAAAGTTTGGATTTTTGGATGGATGGATGTATGTTTGTTCCTCTATAACTCGACAACCACTGAACCGATTTTCCTGAAATTTAAAATATGGATAGATAATGACCGGGAATAGGACATAGGCTTCTTTTTATCCGGGTACCACGCGAGTGTACCCGCGGGCAGAAGCTAGTTATTCATATTTCAATGCCCGCATCTGGGTTTTTGTAATTTTTGCTTGTTTAAATTTAAATACCTAAAACTTTTAAAAAAGAATTTTTGGTTACTTACCAAAGTACTGAAATAATTTGACTTTGACCTTGTATTATTTAAATAGCTCACCAATGACATTGCAATGAAACAATGCAATTTTTTAAATAAATTAAAAACACATTTTTCAGTGCACCTTTGTTGGCCGAGCGGGACTTTCGGAGGTTGTGGGTTCGATGTAATAGATCAAGACTATGACAGGAGGTTGCGGGTTAGATCCCCGCCGCGGGACAAAGGTTTGTATGATCTGCAAATATCTGTCTCTGGTCTGGGTGTTTTCTATGAAGTAGTACCTTACCTATATCAGTCATGTGGTTCCCATAACACAAGCTCTGCTCAGTTTGGGGCTAGATCGTTTCTCAACCTTATTTTGCCCACCGCCCACTTTGTGAATATATTTTTTTCAAGAGCCCCCCCTCCCCACCCCATATGTTAATCTTCTTCTCTCGTCTCAATGAAATCTCTTTTCAAATTTGGTTAGACCAAAAAGTCGCTACCGCTATAGCGGCGTCCTAGGCGGTGTTGAGGTCGGCTCTTGTGCAGGAAGAGGGGCAAGTGGGGCAGTCCAGTAGATGGGACATAGTTTGGGAAGGAGCACCACAGTCACACTGTGTACGTGACTCGTCTAACATTGCGCCATCTCAATGCCCCCTAATTTTCTCTGGGTCTTCTACTGCTCCCCCTGAAAGCCTCAAACGCCCACAAGGGGGCGTTATCGCCCATGTTGAGAACCTATGGGCTAGATGTGTGAAATGACAAGCATTATTTATTTATTTATTATTACGACTCTATTAGTCTATTCCCATCCTATCCCATAGACGCGGTAAACATTTTCTTTATTTAGATCTTTAGGCATTTAAATGTTTAAAGATGTCTACGGGTAGTCAGAGGTACGTCCAAATACATGGTACATGTCCACATTTCGCAAAAGTTAGCGTTCCATAAATATATCCTATTTAGATTCAAGCGGATGGATCACCGAAAAGAAAGCTAGGCCCCATACCGTGTTTGTTGCCCTGATTCTTCACGGTGTTGGTCGCGAGAGAACAGGAGTAGAATCACCTAGCTTAGACGATTCAAAGTGGTCATAGCGGTCCTACTGAATAAATGATTTTTGAATTTTGAATTTCATACGTGACAAACCAATTGAGGCTAAAACAAAGCTCGTGCATAAAATTTTTGGAACGAAAAATCCAAGGATGTATTGGGTTTCGAACCTTCTACCTTCGGATCGAAAGTCGACTATACCACTCGTCCAACAGTGATTTCTATATAAACACACATTAACTCGATAATAATGTGCTTAATTATGCAGTTTTATATTTCCGGTTAAGAGTGTAAAATATGAACATAAATGTTGATACTTGAAAACCCAATTTCAAGTATCAAGATATTACTGTCTGCGTATAACTGTAGCTGTAAATAGTTAATAGGCACAGTAAAATCTTGATACTTTTTCTCAATTATTTATCTTAGTCGATTTTTAAGAATATTTTTCTTTTTTTACAAAAATTTTATAAATGGTGCTGCGTCGTCTGTCAATGTCATAATTTTGAATTATCTTAAATATTGAATTCAAGATAATAAAAAAATAATAAAAAAAACATTACACACGGGAACCACTCACGTAAAAATATCAACGATTTACATTTCGACATTAAAGTATTAAGAAAAATCACAGATAGAATTTTGAAACTGGCAGTTAGTAAGTATTTATAAAAAAAATGTATATTAGTGGTCATTTCACAGCATCATCTAGCCCCAAAGTAAACACAGCTTTATTTTAGTTTCTTGATTATTTCGGTTTCGACACAGTTGGATGCGCCATGATCACTGTAACTGAATGGAAAAGATCCCGTATTTATTAAAGTGTTCATAATTCAAATTCAAAATTCAAAAATATTTATTCGGAACATTGGGATGGACACACATGGGATACATACCTACAGTCAGTATTGGGAACGTTGAACTGCTGCGAAAGTTAAACAAAACTGTGTTGCAGAGTCATAACCTTAAGTGTCTTTTATACGTCCCGTTGACGGGTAGCCGGTGCCGGGTACCCGGCGCGACGGTGAAGTGTATGCAAATTACGCCGGTACGTAGGTATGAAAGCTACTGTACATGCCCTTACACTTCACCGTGCCGGGTACCCGGCATTGGCTACCCAGCAACCGGGACGTATGAAAAGTCACCTAAGGTTAATTTATATTATAACTAGCTGCTGCCCGCGGCTTCGCTCACGTGGTACCCGGATAAAAAGTAGCCTATGTTACTCTCCAGCCTTCCAACTATCTCTTCATAAAAAATCACGTCAATCCGTCGCTCTGTTTTGACGTGAAAGCTAGACAAATAAATAAAGAAATAAACACACTTTCACGTTTATAAAATGGGTAGGTACGGCTAGTTTCAAAAGTATTTTTTATTTCAAATCGTTAAAGTATAAAGTATCAAGTGGTGTCGGTCGGCGTGTAGAGGACGGAATCCGAAGTCGCGCGTCGCTTACGAAATGTTAGCACGTCCTACGGGTATAACGCTGTAAGTGCTAGCTTAGCGCGATTTCAAATGAATATTTAAATCAAATATAAATTTAAATAAAATCACGGTGCTGATTCTACTATCAAACTTTTATCAACCACAAGCAAAACGTCAACTAAACCTTAGATTTTCGTCTATTTCCTATTCTACTAATGACCAACGACTCTGTTGTGGTGACATTTTAGCTATGGTTTGGACTTCGGCAGAACAATTTTTTGAAAAAGCCATTCTACTATTCACCAAATAGCTGACATTTAAGAGAACGAAACAAAACGCAGCGGAATGTTTGACGTTGTCATTTAGTAGAATTGACCTGCACCACTGAATTTGCAAGGCGCAGTAGCAGTAGACTTTCTTTCAGATCTTTTCAAACATTTGAGATCTATTAAAGATAATCTAAAAGGGTAGTCAGAGTCAGAGGTTGTCCAAATACATATTTTGTACATGCCCACATTTTGCAGAAGTTAGAATTCCATAAGTTACAGGTTGCAATGCAAGCCCATCAACGCTATTAGAAAGTTAATTGGTTTCCTCACGATGTTTTCCGTCATCACCGTTTAACGAAAATTGGTGCACGACCAGATTCGAAACCACGACCTCGTTTGAAAATTTGTTTTTTATGTTTTAATCTAACGCCAAATATTATGTAAGTACCTACTTAGATAATTTAATAGTTGTAGAGATTAAAATAAATAAATAAATATTTGAGGTCATTTCACACAGCGTCATCTAGCCCCTAAACTAAGCAAAACGAAAAAGAAGATCTATAGAAACAAAATCTCTTGTCCATAAGTCAAAATCCATAGGATATATGAATTAATTGACGGTATAGTATTCTCAATAATAATTAGGTACCTATTCATATTTATCAGCTTTACCCTTTAAATAACCTCTTATTTCTGTGTGATTTGGCATTTTCCACCTTTTGCGGCTGGCGTGTGTTAAGTAAAGCAAGCAAACGAAGCAAACCCGAGGGCACAGGGCTGTCGCGACATTTTAATTTTATTTATTTTATTATTATCTATTTATTATTAGCTTAGGTACTTATCTATTTATATTAAAGTTTTGTTGAATAAAATCTGTCGACTTGAAATGTAACATTCAAAATGTAACATTATTCATTTGATTTTCTTACAATAGATTGGAGTAAGAGAGTGGGCTGGGCACTCGACGTTCGACACAAGACGTATTATGTATGACACACGATCGGAAAGAGGCATAAGTATCAAAACAGTTATGTCCAACATTTTTTTTATGTGTCATCTCTTTTTTATCGTAATACACTTTGAAGGTCTAGGAATGACCAAGGGTCCGATGTTTCCGTTGATGATGTCAGTTATGTTTTCTCATTTAATTTGTTTTTTCGGGATATTTTTTTAACTTATTTAACAGTCTTTCCCCCTTACTTATGAAAGATGTTTAAAGTTGAACACTGGTTGAACAACGTCCTGTCTCTGTTTGTCACTACCCACAAATAAAGACAGGACGTTGTTTAAACAGTGTTTCACTTTAAACATCTTTCATAAGTAAGGCCCTTTATCTTTAAACACTATACTTACATTACTTACATTACCAATGTACGTACATAGATATTTGCTACAATTAAGTTAGAGGAATGTCTTGCATTAGCGTCTAAGACAAACTAAATACAGTTTTTTAGACGTGTTTACACTGATATTTAAGAGTTTTTCATATGTATAAATAAAAAAATAAAAAAAATAAAAAGTTATTATAAAAAAAATATACTTAATATGATCACGACTTTATCCCAAGGGGCGGTAGACATTCTCTCAGATATTTTTTTAGGCATTTTTAAGATCTTTGAAGATGTCTAAGGGGGTAGTCAGAGGTTCGTAACACATTTGGTACATTCCCACATTTTCCATACGTGATAGGTTGCAAGCCCATCGACGCTATTAGAAAGCTAAGTGATATAAAAAAATATTTTAAAATAAATGTAAAATAATAATAATAATATTTGACAACCCTACGCCACGAGTATGCCGTCCGATATTTTTTCACTGTAGCCCACAGAAGCCGTGGAGACGAAACACAATGAACATTTTTTGTTTTAATTTGGCAATTATTACAGTTTTGTGCTTAATTCCTTGTTTTATAATTTATGACAATACTTTCAAACTTAATTATTTTGCGTAGAAACATGTTTTTTTATTATTTGAGTGTAATTTTAACAATAAATAGGTGGGGTCAAAAATTAATTTCATATTTCAATTTAAATTAAAATTGAGATTTATATGCTTAGGTAGATGATACCAACAAAGATTAATTGATGAGAATTATGCATAAAGACAAAAGTAAAATTATACATAATAATAATATAAGTAAACTACTATATTTTAAAAAGAAAAATCTAAAGAATTAGGTACGGTAGTTACATAACTATACCAAGTTATTTCATATTTGTGTGATGAACGAACATAGATGTTTGTTCTGTGTCTGGTTGTTATTTATTTATTTATCTTATGGAAAAACAACAGCTAAAGTAAATAGCATATTAGTATTATTATAAGTTTCTAGGTATTTACAAAATATGTGAGTATTCTATCAGTTATCTGGTTCCCATAGTACAAGCTTTGCTTAGTTTGGAGCTAGATGGCGCTGTGTGAAATGTCCACCAATATTTATTTATTTATTTTAAATTAAAAAAAGAACTGTCTAAAACAGCTCTAGCAGAATCACAATAGGAATTGTACTACATGCCGTCTCTTTTCATTGACTGAGAGTGAAAAGAGACGGCATCTATTTCAATTATGATTCTGCAATAGCGACCTTTCTATGACCGCTGTATTCAAATAAGTCGTAATATTTTTTACCGCAACTCCACATTGTTAAAAAAAGGAGGTAGAGACGGCTCCATGCCACCGTATTCCTCAACAATCGTCTGTCTCCCTCGCACCTCCCATTCCGAGGGTTGTATGTAGCTGATAGTAATTTGTATCGATTAAGTATCGCTTTAAACTTAATATATTTAATTATGTTATTTACTATTAGTTAAAGGGCTTGCTTCTCCATATAATTTATAATTCATTATTTAATTTCCTACTAGCTGTACCCGACTTGTTTTGCAAATCCACATAAAGTAAAAAAGTGTTATAATATAACAAACTAATTTCTATTTCTAATTTCTAATTTCTAATTATTATAAAGCGGAAGAGTTTGTTTGTTTGAACGCGCTTATCTCAGGAACTACCAATCCAATTTGAAAAAAAAATCTGCATTTGATAGCTAAACTCTTGAGAAAGGTTATAGGCTACTTTTCATCATCATCACCATATACCATCACTACGGGGGCTACGCCGCGAAGGCGCTGCTAGTTTGGTATAAACACTTTTTTACATTACGTGGATTTGCAAGTTGCAACGCATGTCAATCATGCAACCGTTGACAAAGTACAGAATTCTAACTTCTGCAAAATTCTTATTTTTCTTAGCTAGTTAATAAAATACCTAGGTAGGTACGATTTTCTGATATGAAATTCTTTTACGAGAGCTACAATATTGTTATCAGAGAACATAAAACGTTATCAAAATGAGGCTAGCGGGGTAGCGGGGCAAACATAACAAGAATAGAATTATGTTAGTTATTGTTAGAGCCGTGTTGGCCGAGCAGGATGGTACCTCGACTTTCGATCCGAAGGTCGTGGGTTCGAATCCCGACCGTGTATCAATGGATTTTTCTTTACGGAATGCGCATCAATAAGAGCTCTAAACGGTGAAGGAAAACATCATGAGGAAACTAGTTAGCTTTCTCACAGCGTCGATGGGCTTGCAACCTGTCACTTATGGAATGTTAACTTCTGCAAAATGTTGGCATGTACCAAATGTGTTTGGTTTTACCTCTGACTACCCGTAGACTTCTTTAAAGGACCTGTAAATGTCTACTGTACCTTGGGAATATAGTAGTGATCATTATTTCATTTCATTTTTATAAGCTTTTGATAAATCACCCTCAACAATTAAATAAATTGTCAAAGAAAATAGCTATTTCGGATCTCAATACAAATAAAAGCTATTAATTGGATGCATTACATCATTTCCTATATCCCCGATAATCGGAACACGCTAATTTAAACCTTATTTCAACTCAATAAAGATTACAATACAAACTGCGATTTGCCCAACAATTTACAATCTTATTTCTCAAAGATAAAGTAGCAAATCGCAAAACAAACTCGGTTTTGGGTTCACGTATTAAAACTTTTCGGATACAAAAGGACTTATCTACGAGTTTAGAAAATTAACCTTAAACTGTTGCAATACGGTTGAGATTTGAAGTTGAGTTTAAGTGAGCGAGTGTGAGAGGCTATAAAATTAGATACGAATGTGTGCGTATATTAAAGGTTGACTTGCACTGATTGGTATAACATTGCAACTCGTTTTATTTTTTCTTTAATTGTAATAACATACGGGAATCACGTAAAAATACGATACAGATACCGACAATGTTTCAATTCATCCAAAGAAGAGGCAGAAGAGGGTCATCCAAAGAAGGGTCTTCATCTAGGTAACTCTACCTAGATGAAGACCTCTTCTCTTCTGCCTCTACATAGAGTCTAGATCAGTGATGGGCAAACTACGGCCCGCGGGCCATCTCCGGCCCGCGAGCCTTTTTAATCCGGCCCGCCGGCGCGCCGCGCCAGCATTCTTACTCAATCCGTACTATTTCATCTCAATTAAATGTAAACACTTTCAACATTGTTAATTTTTTTTTAGTGTTCTGTAAGTAATAGTAACAGTCAGTTAACAAAATCTGGCCCCCATTACATTTAATTGGTTTTGTTTGGCCCCTGATGAAAAAAGTTTGCTCAACCCTGGTCTAGATAGAGGGCCTAAAACGAAATGTAAGCAAATTGAATTGAAACCTTTGTAGGTAGGTACAGTAAAAATATCATGTTTTCTTTTCATTTGTTCTGAAGTAAGTTTTTTGGAACAAAGGTGTAAAAGGAACCTAGATAAATACTGCCTTAATCAAAATAATAACAATGGGATAAAATTATGCTCAAATTTTAAATTATTTTGGTAGGTATTACGTTTGTTTGTTTGAATTTCAATGAATTTGAAATACTTTATTGTTTGTCTGGAGCTGTTTCTTTGTAAAATATTGTATAAAATTTGTAAAATATTTTTTTTAGGTAGGTTTTATAACAAAAACTAGAAAAGTTTGCGCTTAGAACGCTAGAACTGTATAACTTAGCGTGTAAGTATAACAATAACAAAAAACCTGGGTCTCTTCACAAGTCAAGGGTGAATAAGTGTCTTCTAGCTAGACCTTTGTGATCCATCGTCAGCCACATCGTCACTTACCATCAGGTGAGATTGTGGCTAAACAAATGTCTATCTACATTAAAAAAAACATACATCCAGCCGAACATAGAACCTCCTCTTTTCTTGAAGTCGGTTAAAAATGAATAATGATTTTCGACTTCGACAGCCACAGCGTCAGTGGATCCAAGTTACAACGCTTCGGCAATCAGGGGCATAAATATCAATGTTCAGAGGTAATTTCTCCTTGTGGCTATGTGAGAATACAGGGTTTACTCGCATTTACTTTTTCTGCTATTCAAATGCCTATTTAAAACATAAAAGAACAAATTTTACCTATAATTATGAGTTTCATTTGCACAATAAAGAATCTATAGGTAGGTAGGTACCTAGTTCGCGTCATGTAAAAACGAACGCTGGAGGAAAGTGGAGGGGGTGTGTTTTGTCTCATGTTTGCGAATAGGTAACCCATGCACAAACATGAGACACAACACACCCCTCCACTTTCTTCCAGCGTTCTTTTTACATGACGCGACCTCTATCAATAGCGGAAGAGTTTGTTTGTTTGAACGCGCTAATCTCAGGAACTACCAGTCAGATTCGAAAAATTATTTCTGCTAAACGTTAAGTGTATGTATGGAAAAATAAACTCGTTAAAATATTTGGATAAAGTAAGGAATGAGTATGTAAGAGGAAGTTTGAAAGTGGCGCCTGTTATTGAAAAGGTGAGGAGTGCTAGGTTAGCTTGGTATGGACATGTTATGAGGAGAGATAACCATTTACCAAGAGAGTGATGAGTGGAAGTGACTGGGTACGCAAGTAGAGGAAGGCCGAAGAAGTGGTTGGATTGTGTGAAAGGGGTTATGAATGTGAGAGGAGTGGATTCTGAGTTGACGAATGATAGAGGTGAGTGGAAGAGAAAAACTTGTTGTGCCGACCCCACCTAGCGTGGGATAAGGGCAGGAGAATGATGATGAAACTTGTTAAAATATTATAGCAAGAAAAATACGAGTTTCCATTAGTTTTTCCATGAGAAAAGCCGAGGATGTCACACGACTTCGAGCATTAATGTATTGAGGCCAAGGGTAACAGATTACATAATAGCGTTCGCGAGAAAAAACAAACTGGCCATTTTGTATCCAAAACTTCAGTTTTAGTTGTGTTGGCCGAGTGCGATTGTGCCTCGCC
Source organism: Camptogramma bilineatum (assembly GCA_958496255.1). NCBI lineage: Eukaryota > Metazoa > Arthropoda > Insecta > Lepidoptera > Geometridae > Camptogramma > Camptogramma bilineatum. The sequence goes on from OY292478.1 coordinate 1,953,228, forward strand.
TTTTGATATATAGCGAGTTTGAATCCCGGTCATGTACCAATAGGTTTTTCGTTGGGAAAAAAATATAATACGAAATATGATACTAGCAGCGCCCCCATAATGATGGTACAATGGTGATGATGATGATGATGAAAAATAGCCTATAACCTTCTTCAAGAGTTTAGCTATCACTTATAGAGATAATTTTTCAAATCCGACTCGTAGTTCCTGAGATTAGCGCGTTCAAACAAACTAACAAACAAACTCTTCCGCTTGATATAGTGGTATAGATAGATATAGAAAATCCAAGGCAAAAATTTGCAGATCATTCAAACATTTGTCCCGCGGCGGGATCGAACCCGCAACCCCATGCGCCTCAGGCGGGCCTTCACCCACTGCGCAACAGAGGTCGTCGACATTTATTATTACAACAGTTATATTGAATAATATTTTTTATAAAACTTAATTTATAATTTTTAAGAAATAACTAAACTAAAATCCCAGGAGATAAGTTTTGGTTGCGAATGTACCTCCTCCTCCTCTTTAAAGTAATGCCAATATTCCGAGTGGGGAGGGTGGGGTACCGTTGGCAAAATATATAATCGCTGATACCACTATTTTATTTAAGTTAAGTAAAATCTGTACCAATATATAAAGCGGAAGAGTTTGTTTGAACGCGCTAATCTCAGGAACTACCAGTCGGATTTGAAAGATTCTTTTTGCATGTGATAGCTAAACTCTTGAGGAAGGTTAAAGGCTACTTTTCATGATCATCATCATCATCACCACATACCATCACTACGGGGGCAACGCCGCGAGGGCGCTGCTAATACCATACATTGGTATAGCGGAAGAGTTTGTTTGTTTGAACGCGCTAATCTCAGAAAATAGCAGTCGGATTTGTAGCTTAATTTACGAGGAAGTTTACTTATATGGGCTACTTTTCATCATCACTATCATCATCACCAAAACCAATACACTACGCGGGCAACGTCGCGAGGGCTCAGGTAGTTAATAATATTCCTAGCATTAGGTTGAAATTAGCAAGTTTTTAGTATCACATTGGATGTTTTTCCTGTCGCTACACCAACTGACTTCGATTTCAGATGGTTCTCGAAGCAAAATAATAAAAAAGTACCTTCCAATTCAACGGTTTTACAGAATACGTACGAGAATTAGTATTTTTGTTTTATTTTTAAAATATTTCGCAATAAACTGGTAGTAAGGGGGCGTCCATTAATTACGTGAGGTGATTTTTGCAATTTTTCAACCCCTCCCTCCCCTTTTGGTGAGATGTCGTGAGATTTGACTCGACTCACGTGAGATTGAAAATTGGACAATAAAATTCTTGACTATGTAAACACCTACTCAAATCTATCTTATCTATCTAACATGTCCATGTGATTAAAAAAATCAATCAGCATTGCACCGTTCTTAAATATTTTTTTTTTTTAATTATTTTAAATTCCATAAAAAAATCCACAAAATAATAAGAGCAGATTCGAACCCACGCCTTCAGATCGAAAGTCGAGGAACACTTGACCAACACGGTTTTAAATAAAGGTGTATTAAAAAATAAAAAAAAACATACAGTCGACTTGAGAACCTCCTCCTTTTTGGAAGTCGGTTAAAAAGCTATTTGAAAACCGTCATACAATAAAGTTAGTATTTTATGACATCCATTAACCAATTATTCGAAAGTATTTTACAATCTATTAGTCATTTGGTTTTTGACGTATTTGGATTTAGGGTTCCGTCCTCTGTTTTTCTTTTGACGGCTTTGACGAGACTCACATTGTTCGACTGGCTCCCCACTGGAGCTTAACTATTTAGTTAGATTTAAGCGGATAGATCATCGAAAAGAAAGCTAGGCCCCATACCGTGTTTGTTGCCCTGATTCTTCACGGTGTTGGTCGTGAATGAACAGGAGTAGAATCACCTAGCACTTAAGACGATTCAAAGTGGTCATAGCGGTCCTACTGAATTAATGATATTTGAATTTTGATTTTTTTTAATTTCGTTGATTTTCATAGACAACGGGTTCAACCCCTTGATTCTACTAAAAAACTTTTTATCAAATAAATTGATAGTAAAAAACATTTTTAAAACAATCTTTTATTTACTTATAATAAACTAGCTTCCACCCGCGGCTTCGCTCGCGTGGTACCCGGATCAAAAGTAGCCTATGTCACTTTGCAGCCCTCCAACTATCTCCACACGAAAAATCACGTCAATCCGTCGCGTCGCTCTGTTTTGACGTGAAAGCAAGACAAACAAACAAATAAACACACTTTTACATGGGTATGACATGGATGCTCTAAAAAGAAAATAAACTTTTAAAAACCCATAATATTACATTACACAATATTTATGTTAAAAAGCTTGTCGCGCTATTAAGCTAGTTTGATACAATGTATTACTGTTTATCTATCTAGGTATGGAAACCAACGCATCAAAATCATTGCTGCCGCCATCTTGGTATAGCATTAAAATAAAGTGGGTACTGAACCCGACTTATAATTAATACTCCAGCTTTACAATAAATTGATTACAACAATAAAACAGTGAAAGTTATTATATATTTAGGTAAAACTATTGAATTTTACTGAATCAAGCGTTTTCACAGAAAAAAATCGTTATTAACAATCTGGTACCTACCAAAACCTAATTTACTTAAACCTAATTATCTACACATACTTACTAGGTCCATGGGCATAATACAATTCATATACCTACCTAATGATTCAACTAAAGCGGCCTTTTTAGACCCGCTAAAGATAAAAAACTACTATTTATAATATTATAGAATTATCTAAATATTCTACATCTACTATTATATTCATCGCATAGAATAAAAATTAGATTACTTACATAGACACAATAAAGACAGAAATTTAATCAAAATGGCGACCGCGCTGGAACGGGATCCTATTTTTACTCATAAAAAATTAATGAAAATTCGTTTGTACTAATATACACGAACTAACATAACCTTAAAAGCGGTCTCTTCCAGGCAACCTTTGGATGGAAAGAAACATTAAGATTCAAGGTATGACACGATGGAGTATAAATATTTAAATTTGTAAGTACCTATATATATGTATATACCTATCTATAAGGATTGACCGAAATTTTGGTTTTAATTAAACATTAATAAACTGATTACCTATTTAATTATGTACAACTCACAAAAATGCCTATATTTAAAGCATATAAACTGATAACATAAATTCACATTCACATTCAATGTTTAAATTCGATTAAACAGTTCGAAATTCAAATTCGTTCAAGCTACTATAGACAGTGTCTTCTAGCCAAAGTTTAGTATTTTATTTTATTTCAATGTTGGCATCATTAAAAAATATAATCGGGCAGGTTGGCAGCCCTGGGCTATGGAGCGCCGCGTCACTGGTAAATAATTGCTAAACTGAAAAACTGTAGAGACTGCGCTTATGTTTAGGTAACTACTAAAGTATGTATGAATCTTTGCTGATAAAAATAACAGGCCTTAATAATATTTACTAACTGTGAAAAAAACTTAGGCCTTTACATCTTTACTAGATGATTAGACAGTATTACATTATTAATTTAATCATTATTAATCACATGTGTTCTGTAGCCGTACCATGAACTCTGAGAATTATGTTAAAACCAGCTTGAAAAATGACAACGAATGTCATTCCTAAAGCAGTAGCTTGTTTTAACATTGAATGAAAAAATTAAATGAAAAAAGCTTTATTGCAACACTAAGGCGTTGTCCTAATAGAACGCGAATGCGCGATCATCGTAAGTTCGCGCGAATTTTACTCGTACGAACGCGCGATCAAACATATTGAACTCTAATAGGTGTCCTAACTGACAATCGCACGACGCGGTCGCGCGACTCAAATGTTTGAAACTCTATTCGCGCGAACTTAGTTCGTACGAACGCGCGATCAAACATATTGAATTTGAATAGGTGTCCTAATTGAAATTCGTGCGAAAACGTCGGCGTGGCAGAACGCCTATTCGCGTTCTATTAGGACACCCAGTTTTTGACGTCGCGCGAACACGCGATGGTCGCATCGCTCGCATCGCGCATTCGCGTTCTATTAGGACAACGCCAAAAACATTTAGGTACTTACTCATATATCTAAGGTTGCAAATGGCGGTCTTATCGCAAAAGGCGATTTCTTCCAGACAACCAATACTAAAACTAAAGCTAAAGTAGAACTAGGTAGGTAGGTACTTATATTTAAATAGCACGCATTGCTCTAAGAGTTCATAATACGGCCCCTAATCGCGAAAGGTGCCGTACCACACTGTACTTTTTATCTGGGTACCACGCGAGCGTAGCCGCGGGCGAAAGCTAGTGGGGTATAAATCTAATTGATATTGTAAAAAAAACTACAAGTCAAGATTCTAAAAAAACTACAAGTCAAGTTTCGTTGAAAACCATAGAAAAACTCATCTAAAGCCGCGTATAAACTAAGCGCGGCAAACCATCGAACATTGGCGCGCGCGGCGGCCGCGCTCTATGTAGACGGGACCGCCGCGCGCGGCGACGCGAACATTGCCGCGCTCGAACGTGCCGCGGGGCGATCCGCTCGCTGTCGGTTTTTAGACCGCATCAAAGGAGCTTCAGTCGTTTGCTCGCGCGCAGTGGGGACGGTTGTAGTTTTGGTGATTTGGCTCGCGCGGCGAATACGTAAAAATGGACAACGAAAAATGCCGTTTACTAATACAATTGTATGGCGCTAAAGAACTTTTGTGGAACAGCAAATCCTCCCAATACCACAATAAATCGCTAAGGTATGATGCGTGGGTAGAAATCAGTAAGAAAATGGCCTATACCTATTCCTATACCTATAAAATATACCTATTCCTGACTTGAAAAAGAAAATGACTACGCTTTTGGCGTCCTACAGAAGAGAAAAATCTAGAATAGCTAAAAGTTGTCATACTGGTTCTGGTAAGTACCTATTTATTTTGCAGTTAAAAGGCGGATAGTCAGACCAGTTTGGTCTGACTATCCGCCGCGGTTTGTTCGTGATGGATCGCCTGCCGCGCGCGCCAACTAAATTCATATCTAAATATTGGCTCGCGCGGCAAATGAGCGTCAACTCTGGTCGAACATTGGCTCGCGCGGCTGCCGCGCTTAATGTATACGCGGCTTAACGATATTTGTTTCTAACGTTTGATCTAAGTACGAGTAGGTAAAGTACATAACAACTATAGATATCATAGCTTATCTCTGTGAATAGCTGAAAACTCGAATTGATGGTGTTATTATTATTATTAATACCGCGTACTATCGTGAACAAAACATGAAAATAGAAAATAATAATAAAAATGCTGGACATTTCGCACAGCATCATCTAGCCCCAAAGTAAGCGGAGCTTGGGTTATGGAAACTACAAGACATAATTAATACTACTTAATCTACTTATTTATATACTTACTTTTTTTTTAGATATACTTATGCATGTATTCTTTATATACATAGAAGAACACCGAGACCCGAGACAAATAATAAAGAATAAAAAATACATTAAATAAGTACACTGCCCCCCTAACTAAGAGTACAGTACTCGATTTTTGGCAAAAACTAAAATCAAGTCATAATTACATGTAATGACTTAGTTAAGGGGGTAGTACAGTTATTACATGGTTTTTTTTTTAAATAATAGTTTAACACTTTATCACTCACTTATACAAAACACTATCAGTTATTTGTGTAGTATGAACTCTAGATAAGATAAAGAACGGCATCGAACGATATCAGCGGCTCAGTTTAGAGAGAAGTTTCGTTTAAACTTTAATTTTTTTCATTTTTTTTTTTTTTTTTTAATTCATGAAATTTTATTTTTTGACAAACTAACTTAACTAATAACAATTTAGAATGCTAGTACCTAACCTACGTTCTAAATGCATATTTTTATAAAACTTTTATTTGAGCATTCACATTAAACAACATAAATAATAATGATCTAAGAATATTTCAAATTTATAATTAATAAGTATCAAAAAGTAGTAGTAGTAATAACCACTAAAAATTATGTCAAACGCTACTCCAAAACTGTTAATAAAAAAAAATAACGAATCTATTCCAAAAATTAAATATCGAATCAACTCCATTCGTTTCTATGTTTAAAAGTCGTCACATGGCGACGCGGGCCGAGTGTATTGTGCGAAGGACAGCAACGCTCTTGGTACTTTAGTTATTATTATTATTATTATTTTATTTTTGTTGAGTCAAATAAATTGTACAATTCATTATTTAATAACCTACGAACTTTACGTTATATTTTTACATTTCCGTTTGTTGGTAGTAAGTATTATGATTTAGGTGTTCCGGGCGCAGCGTCCTAATGGCTATCCTATTCCCTGCCTAGCCACTACGGTACGTCAGGGGCACTGAATGCATTAAGTACCAATAATTAGGAACTTACCGATTATAAAATAAAGATACGTACCTATGTAATGAAAAAAAAAACTAACGATCAATACTGACAAAGAATAACTGATTAGATACCTACTTCATATGAATTATTATGACAAATACATATCACATACTTATCCGCTCTAGACGTACTTGTAACTAATTAAAACAAAAATGTTAACGCAAGGTAGATAATTATCTAAACCAATTAATTTATTTACCAACTAAAATTGCACTGAAATAACCATGTTATTTGCTGACAATCTACTTAAGTTGTATGATCAACGATTTTTTTATTAACATCGTATGTCTGCAGATAATCGATCGAGCGAGCGAAGCGAGCGAAGATCTTAGTGGTAAGTTGGGCGATTTTGCTTTGTATGTTTGTATGTTTGTATGTTTCACGAATTGTTGTTCGCGCATAACTGTCGAACCGTTCATCCAATCTGCATGAAACTTGGTAGGTCAATAGGTTGTGGTAAGGAAATTTACGGGGGAGCATATGAGCTTAATCGATGAAGGGGTTGTGAAGATATTGGGTTCCCAAGGGGGTAAAAAATTATGAAAGTTACACAAATAAATTGAGTGGGGTGTCATACGAAAGGGCTTATTTTGTACATTCCAAAATGGTTTTTATTTTTAATCTAGGATGTATAGTTTTTGAAATACGACCAAAGACCAAAAACTACGAAACCAGAGCTGCAAGAGCTCCCGTTGCATAGAGTTTCGATGACTTCGTAGCTCATTGACTGGTCGGTTTTAAAAAGAGAGTGGCATCGTTGCGGTTTGGTTTGCAATGATTTTAGATGCTACTTGATTGATTTTCATGATAAAAAAAATTTTGATAAAGAATGAAAATAATTGGGGTAAAAAAAGTTAAGTAAACAAATATATTGAGTGGGCTGTCAAATGAAAGGTCTTTATTTGTACATTCCAAAATAGTTATTATTTTTATTCTAGGACGTATACTTTTAGAAATACGACGAGAATTCATAAATATGAAATACCTAAATGAAAAATTAGACACGACATTATGTATTGCATGCATGCCAGTATTTTTTACCATGAAGAGCTAGCGCAATAGGCATACTCGGCAGTATCAGTAGTAGCACTTGAAATTATAGGGGTAGTCAGAAGAAAGTCCAAATGTAAGCCATCTACTGTGCGCGAGATCTCAGTTCGGGGCGAACTACTAGTAATTATGAAATAAATGAAAAAACAAACAACACTCCAGAAAAAATACATTAAAGTTCTGAATGGAACATAATGCAGCCAAGTTAATAAAATAATCTTCTAGTATTGACAGCTGTGCGTAAAAATGCGATGTTATCTTTTAACCCTTAAAATTCACACATCGTCAATAATGCAGAAATTAAGCCTAATTAACCGGCATAAAACTTTTTTATTCAAATACCAAGACTGCATGAGCCAAGTGTAAAAATCCCATAGAGTCTACAAAATTACTCTTCAAGTAATTCAAGCGACTCTCACGGTTATGCGAACGGAATAAGACTCAATTTGGCCTGCGAGTAGAAAAGCAATAGGTATTGGTGTATGGCGCAAGTGTAAGCTAAATATTACAATTTTCATCGTTTTGGAGACAAAGGATTTTGGAATGAAGTTTAGCTTGTATGCAAATAGTTATACAAGAATTTAGTAAATGTTAATAATAATAATATAGGTAGGTTGTTCTTTTTTATATGAGGTACCATTTCAAATGCATGTTTTATTATTTTTAAGTATAAGTACCACCCCAACCAATTGATAAACAAGTATGTATCAATTTATAGTGGCAAAATAATATAAGTAAAGTAGGTACCTACTAAATATTTTTTACGGCATTTAAAAATAATATTGTAATGTAACTATCTAATCTAATTAAATCATTTAAATGTGGGAACGCCATGTTTAAATATGTAGTCTTTTTGAAACTTTCGCAATCAGCAGAACATCATTATTAAAAACATAATGTAACCGGTATTTGTCACACAAATTACTTTATTTTAACCCGATGTTTCGTCTGGATTGCACCAGCTATAAGTCCCGAGAAGACAAATAAAAATAAAGGTGATTTATGTGATAAAATACCCCGATATAACCCCGTTACATAATTATGTATGTTGTATTCTTCGAATATCTTTTAAATCGCTATCGCTTCAGCTTATGCCATAAACGGCATCTCAACAGTAATTTCATCCATGAAATAGTTGGCGCTACCAAATAGGGATTAGAGAGAGACAACACGTGCAACACAACGAGTGCGAGCGAGACGGCGAATCGGCTGTTCGTAGAAGCACGCTCTCGATTTTTGAGGTTTCCTTAGATATGGTTTTAGGGTCCCGTGGGTTTAGTAATAAACAATCTAATTTAAATAGAACTAAGATAAAATTATTCTTCGTATTAAATTGTTTATTTATTAAAGCTTGCTGACGATTATGTGCACGTTCACACATCCAGAGCGGTCCGTTTTATCGTATACGTATTTATTTGTCGATGGCGTATGTGGTGGAGCAGCGTGTTCACGCACACATCGCATCTAGCGATGTTACGAGTTGATTTTATTCCAACTCGGATAACTCGAGTTGACTCGGCCGCTAACTCGACTCGCAACGCGAGTTGACTCGACTCGCATCAACCGGATGGGATCCGCGCCAAACGGATCGGCGCGGCGAGTCGAGTCGAATGCACCGTATTCGTATTCTTATTCTTGAGTAGAGTTTCGGTTTCGAGTTGGCGAATCGCTGACTCGCGACCTCGCGTGCACTCGCATTCGCTTAACTCGCATTCGTTATCCGCATTCTAGTAGATAGGTAGGTAAGCGAGTTGATTCGAGTTGCGAATGAACTTGATTCGAATCAACTCGCTTAGACTCTGATTCGAGTTATTCGAATCAGCCAACTCGACTCGCCCATCGCTAATCGCATCGCAAATTCAGAAAAAAGTAAAGATATAATGATGTTAAAAACGATCTCATGATTTAATATGAGAGCCAGGTTATAATTTTCGGGAAAAACAGAAGCCGGCAGCGAGTTCCAGACCTTAGCACTGCGGATGATGAAGGTGGAGGCGAACCGCGTGGTACGAGTGAATGGAATGTCCACAAGGTAAGGATGGTACTACTTGATGGTTGATGGTATATAGAAGTTCGTAATTCGTATGAGCTAGTGGCCAAATCTGGCGACGGAGTTTTTCACCTACGGAACCCTCTAAAACTCCGCAAACTTACGCTTGCTTGTTTGTCCCTAAAGTTGTTTCTTCGATAAGATAACATCAAGATGTAGTTTTTATTTTTAATGTAAATTATTATTTACCGTGTCATGTTGACATTATAAATTACGCATTAAAACGGTGGTGAGAAAGTTTAGCGTATTGGCCGAGTGGATTAGCGCCTTAACATTCGGAGGTCACGGGTTCGAATCTTGTGTATTTCATGAAAACTCCACAAAATTGTCAAAAAAATGAATTGCCGATACGAATCAATATACGAATGTTTTGTGATTTTGCTATGAATCATAATGATTCTGCAATAACGACCTTTTTAGGCCCGCTTGTAGGTATTTGAATATTAATTATAAAATATGTGGTGGGTAGTTTTGGTGAATAAAGTAGTCGTGGCTAGATAATACTAGTTTCATTATGATGCTCCATAGAAAATCTATACTATTATCTATACTATCTATATCTATACTATCTATATCTATCTATACTATCTATACTATTATAATAAAGCGGAAGAGTTTGTTTGTTTGTTTGTTTGTTTGAACGCGCTAATCTCTGAAAGTACCAGTCGGATTTGAAAAATTCTTTCTGTATTGGATAGCTAATTTATTGAGGAAGGCTATAGGCTATTCAACATCACGAAAAGACCCTCAGAAGCCATACAAAATGAAAGAAAGCCTGAATCGTGCTGACGAAAACATGCGGTTGACAGATGATCACAGAAAACTATTACCATAGAATAAAACAAGCGGAGACGAATGCCATCTCCATACAAAAGAAAGCGTAAACCGGTTTTTTTTTGTATGGAGCTGACATTCTGATGTGTTCTATGGTTGACAAAATTATGTTTTTTTTTTTCTTCTTCATTATTTTGGCTTCGCAACAATTATGTTCTCTTCATATTCTAACTGCCATATCTCGGAAACTACTCATCCTAGACTCCCCGTTCTCAGTTCAAATGAAAGCTATGACCAAGATCTACATTTTAGATGACAGATGTCATTTTGACAGCTGTCACTTCAAATGAAGATCTCGGTCATAGCTTTCATTTGAACTGAGAACGGGGAGTCTAGGATGAGTAGTTTCCGAGATATGGCAGATCCTTATTTGAAGTGACAGCTGTCAAACTTCAAACTGCCATATCTCGGAAACTACTCATCCTAGACTCCCCGTTCTCAGTTCAAATGAAAGCTATGACCAAAATCTACATTTTAGATGACAGATGTCATTTTGACAGCTGTCACTTCAAAGATTCAAGATTTCAGATGGAATGGAACTTTTTAGTGATATGGGTATCAAATGAAAGAGCTTGATGAGTGAAACACAATGCTGTTATGATGATGGAGTCAGGACCTTCATGGAACTTTTTGGTGTTATGGGTATGGGTTTTCTCTCTTCAATGCTTCCCTGATTCTCTCCTTCCATGCTTCTCTGCTTCTCTTTATACATGCTTCTCTCCATTTATGCTTAAAGCAATACGAAGTTTGCCGGGTCAGCTAGTAATAAACTAGTAGTTCGCCCCGAACTGAGATCTCGCGCACCGTAGATGGCCAACATTTGGACTTTCTTCTGACTACCTACCCCTATAATTTCAAGTGCTACTACTGCCGGGTATGCCTATTGCGCTAGCTCTTCATGGTAAAAAATACTAGCATGCATGCAATACATAATGTCGTGTCTAATTTTTCATTTATTTCATATTTACGAATTCTCGTCGTATTTTTAAAAGTATACGTCCTAGAATAAAAATAATAACTATTTTAGAATGTACAAATAAAGACCTTTCATTTGACACCGCACTCAATATATTTGTTTACTTAACTTTTTTTACCCCAATTATTTTCATTTTTTATCAAAAATTTTTTTATCATGAAAATAAATCAAGTAGCATCTAAAATCATTGCAAACCAAACCGCAACGATGCCACTCTCTTTTTAAGACCGACCAGTCAATGAGCTACAAAGACATCGAAACTCTATGAAATGGGAGCTCTTGCAGCTCTGGTTTCGTAGTTTTTGGTCTTTGGTCGTATTTCAAAAACTATACATCCTAGATTAAAAATAAAAACCATTTTGGAATGTACAAAATAAGCCCTTTCGTATGACACCCCACTCAATATATTTGTGTAACTTTCATAATTTTTTACCCCCTTGGGAACCCAATATCTTCACAACCCCTTCATCGATTAAGCTCATATGCTCCACCGTAAATTTCCTTACCACAACCTATTGACCTACCAAGTTTCATGCAGATTGGATGAACGGTTCGACAGTTATGCTCGAACAACAATTCGTGAAACATACAAACATACAAACATACAAACATACAAACATACAAACATACAAAGCAAAATCGCCCAACTTACCACTAAGATCTTCGCTCGCTTCGCTCGCTCGATCGATAAACATGGCGTAGCCGGTAGGATTATTATTGGTAGGAGCCCTATTATTACCATGGTTTTGTTGAGTCCGCTTTAAGATTGGTATTACGTTTTGGGCCAACTCTACTTTAAAAGAGCAAATATTTGTAAGTCAGAAGAAATGTGTCAGGGCCATGCAAACTTAAAAAAACTGATAGTTGCAAATCTCTACTGAAACTGTTGCCTTGACGACACATTTTTGAATGATATGTTTTTGTAAAAAAGTTATTTGGACCTTTTTGAGAACTTCAGGTGACATTGGTGACATTGTGCAATTTAAGTTGAAGCATAAATAAGTAGGTAGGTATTTAATAATTTGAGTATTGTAGGATTATCGATCGAGCGAGCGAAGCGAGCGAAGATCTTAGTGGCAAGTTAGGCGATTTTGCTTTGTATGTTTGTATGTTTCATTTTTATGTTCTCGCATAACTATCGAACCGCTTATCCAATCTGTATGAAACTTGATAGGTCAATAGGTTGTGCTATGGAAATTTGCTGTGGAGCGTATGAGCGTAATCGATGAAGGGGTTGTAAAGATATGGGGTTCCCAAGGGGTTAAATTTTTTTCAAAGTTACCCAAATATATTGAGTGGGGTGTCATAAGAAAGTACTCAATTTATACATTCCAAAATGGTTTTTAGTTTTCTTCTAGGTTCTATAGTTTTTGAAATACAGTGAAAAAGAAAACTGATGAAAACCAATTAACGGAAGTATGGAGAGAGCTCCCGTTTCATAGAGTTTCGATGTATTCGTAGGTCTGGTTAACAGAGAACGAGTGTGGCATCGTTGTGGTTTGGTTTGCAATGATTTTAGTTGCTACTTGATATTTTTTCTTGACATTGAAAATAAAAGCCGTGTTGTTGTGGGTTGGCCGAGTGGAAGAGTGCTCGACTTTCGATTCATAGGTCGTAAGTTCGAACCCTGGCCGTGCTCATCAATGGATTTTTCGATTAGAAAAATTTAAATGCGCATTAACACGAGCTCTAAACGGTGAAAGAAAACATCGTGAGGAAACCAGTTAACGTTCTAATAGCGGCGATGGGCTTGCAACCTGTCACGTATGCAAACGCTAACTCCTGCAAATAGTGGGCTGGGCATGTACCAAAATTATAGAGGGAGAGGGAGAGGGAGGGAGGGGGAAGGGGCGAGGGGGAGGGGGTAGGGAGGGGGAGGGGGAAGGGAGGGGGAGAGGGGTAGGGAGGGGGAGGGGGTAAGGAGGGGAGGGGGAAGGGAGGGGGAAGGGGTAAGGAGGGGGAGGGGGTAGGGAGGAAGAGGGGGAGGGGGGATGGAGGGGGGGAGGAGGAGGGGCAGGGGGAGGGGAGGGGAAATTGATTTTCTAATACATTTTGTATTGAACTGCTATTTTAATAATTTCTCGAACTAAGAGGCCTTTCCTGAGGCGCGGTACGAAGTTCGCGGGGTCAACTATTGAATATAAACACGACACGACTTAATGTATTGCATGTATGCCTATAATCTTTATCATACTGAGGTAGCGCATTAGATATCATTGTGTGGTAAACACTAGAAAGAGCACTTAACGTAGGTATAGGGGTAGTCAGAAACAAGTCCAAATCTAGGCTATCAACACAACGGTGCGCGAGATCTCAGTTCGGGGCGAACTACTAGTATTAATACATAAACAAAGAACACTTTAGACTGCTGGATCGTCCCTTCTCACTCACACAAAAACAAAGAAGGATATATCCAAAATTCTTGTGATAAAAAGAGACAGAGCATATTATGTTTTGTCCCTCATCGTGTGCCGGCTCTTTGTAGGTAGAGAACATCTATGTTCTATAATTCTGTACTAATATGGACCTTATGTGTACTGCGAAACATGGATCCACTTAATTTTCTGTCCCTTTCGGCGGCGCGCTAACTGGTAGTCCATATCTATAATGTCCATGCTAGCAATGAATAAATGAATATAAATAAATTACTTCGACTTTTTTTCTTCTTTATTTTGGCTTCGCACGGCTTGTGCATTCAGCCAGTGTCAAGTAATTTACTTTGACTTTGACATTGTCATCGTCAGTTCTCACTCACCTCTCCATGCAGATTCCTTCCATCAGGAGTATTCTCTGGGAGGAAGTACAGCCTCACGCTGACCAGGGTCTGCTCCGAGACCCTGTCCTTCCACAGCAACTGCAGTTCGCCTGGAAGAATATCGAAATGAGGAGCTATGGATAAACCAATCCCACTTTATTTACAAGTGGCTAAATTAGAAATTTTAAATAAGTGGCAAAATTAAAACTTAAAATAAACCGACTTCAATGTTAGAAACTGGGAAACTGAGCACTTTTCAATCGGTTGTGTACTCTGTGTAGCCATAATCAGATCTGTTCTTGATCGGGTTTGTTTTCAGGCGCCGTTCTATTGAATGGCACCATACTGTGACATTAGGCAAGGTCAGCTTCTCATGTCCAGGTCAAGCACCTGCCATCTCTTTAGGAGATTTACGCTCTCTTTGAAATGAGGAGCTACGGATAAACCAATTCCACTTTAATTTAAAAGTGGCTAAATGAAAATTAAAAAACCGACTTCAATGGTATACGTAATTTTCTGTTAACTCCGATCCGAAGCTCCTCAACAGATCCTCATTAAATTATGACAACAATCGGAAAGCATATATCACAGAACATAGACGGGATTCTTTAAATGGACATATATTTTTTATTTGTGAACGGATTTTGATAAAACAAACATTAAAAATGGCTCCTGGCTTACCACAATATAATAGTGAAAACTGCATTTAAATCGGTTAAGCCGTTTCTGAGATTAGCGTAAACAACACAGACAACAAAGTCGCAGACAGATGAACAGTCTGTGCGTTGTCTAATCTCAGAAACGGTCATAGGCTGCTTTTCATCATCATCATAATCACCATATACCATCACTAAGGGAGCAACGCCGCGTCGGCGCTGCTAGTTTCATATTAAAATCGAACCACCTTAAAAACTTGTTAAAGGAAACTTACCGATGGAGACCAGCTCGGAGTCCTGCCAGATCCTGACAAAGAAGAAGTCCCCGATGGCGACGATTCTGTCCTTGGTGCCTGAGAGCCGCAGCGCCTTGTAGAAGGTATACTGGCCGTGGTGCCCACAAGGCTGACCTACCAGCTGGGGAACAAGTGGCTAAATTAAAAAGTGGCAAAATTAAAATTTTTAAAGTGGCTAAATTAAAAATTTAAAAAACCACTTTGATGTTATGAGAAATTTTCTGCACTCTCGAGGTAAGGTACGTTTGTATGAGCAAGTGGCCAACTCTGGTGACGGAGTTTTTAGGCCGCCTAAACGCCTCCGTTATGGCTTAACGACTTAAAAGCCGGGACCGACAATTTAACGTGCCCTCCGAAGCACGGTAGCGCTCGGCTCGTGTGCACTCTCGAGGTGCATTTATGTTTATAACTCCGAAGGTCCTCGACAGATCCTTACCAAATTTTTATAGCACCAATCGGAAAGTATAGGTACCCTTTCAAAAAAAAAAAATTTTTTTCCAAATCGGTTAAAGCCGGCCTGGCACGATCCAAGTCAACTTGGACCAAATGCAACTTGGATGACTGATTGGACGCCGTCGTCCGAGTGAGTGCACTTGGACGACGGGCGTCCAATCATAATTGACTAGGACCATTTTCTACTCATCCAAGTTGCTCTTGGTAGAAGCTTACTTGGATCCTGTCACCGCGGCCTAAGGCGTCTTCGAGTAATCGGTAAACATCCATAAAAAAAGTTTCCGACGAATTGAGAACCTCCTTCTTTTTTTAAAGTCGGTTAAAAACTAGTAGTTCGCCCCGAACTGAGATCTCGCGCACCGTAAATGGACTTTCTTCTGACTACCCCTATAATTTCAAGTGCTACTACTGATACTGCCGAGTATGCCTATTGCGCTAGCTCTTCATGGTAAAAAATACTGGCATGCATGCAATACATAATGTCGTGTCTAATTTTTCATTTAGGTATTTCATATTTATGAATTCTCGTCGTATTTCTAAAAGTATACGTCCCAGAATAAAAATAATAACTATTTTGGAATGTACAAATAAAGACCTTTCATTTGACAGCCCACTCAATATATTTGTTTACTTAACTTTTTTTACCCCAATTATTTTCATTCTTTATCAAAATTTTTTTTATCATGAAAATAAATCAAGTAGCATCTAAAATCATTGCAAACCAAACCGCAACGATGCCACTCTCTTTTTAAGACCGACCAGTCAATGAGCTACGAAGTCATCGAAACTCTATGCAACGGGAGCTCTTGCAGCTCTGGTTTCGTAGTTTTTGGTCTTTGGTCGTATTTCAAAAACTATACATCCTAGATTAAAAATAAAAACCATTTTGGAATGTACAAAATAAGCCCTTTCGTATGACACCCCACTCAATTTATTTGTGTAACTTTCATAATTTTTTACCCCCTTGGGAACCCAATATCTTCACAACCCCTTCATCGATTAAGCTCATATGCTCCCCCGTAAATTTCCTTACCACAACCTATTGACCTACCAAGTTTCATGCAGATTGGATGAACGGTTCGACAGTTATGCGCGAACAACAATTCGTGAAACATACAAACATACAAACATACAAACATACAAAGCAAAATCGCCCAACTTACCACTAAGATCTTCGCTCGCTTCGCTCGCTCGATCGATGAAATGAATAATACTAGTGGTTCGCCCCGAACTGAGATCTCGCGCACCGTAGATGGCTTACATTTGGACTTTCTTCTGACTACCCCTATAATTTCGAGTGCTACTACTGATACTGCCGAGTATGCCTATTGCGCTAGCTCTTCATGGTAAAAAATACTGGCATGCATGCAATACATAATGTCGTGTCTATATTTTCATTTAGGTATTTCATATTTATGAATTCTCGTCGTATTTCTAAAAGTATACGTCCTAGAATAAAAATAATAACTATTTTGGAATGTACAAATAAAGACCTTTCATTTGACAGCCCACTCAATATATTTGTTTACTTAACTTTTTTTACCCCAATTATTTTCATTCTTTATCAAAATTTTTTTTATCATGAAAATAAATCAAGTAGCATCTAAAATCATTGCAAACCAAACCGCAACGATGCCACTCTCTTTTTAAGACCGACCAGTCAATGAGCTACGAAGTCATCGAAACTCTATGCAACGGGAGCTCTTGCAGCTCTGGTTTCGTAGTTTTTGGTCTTTGGTCGTATTTCAAAAACTATACATCCTAGATTAAAAATAAAAACCATTTTGGAATGTACAAAATAAGCCCTTTCGTATGACACCCCACTCAATTTATTTGTGTAACTTTCATAATTTTTTACCCCCTTGGGAACCCAATATCTTCACAACCCCTTCATCGATTAAGCTCATATGCTCCCCCGTAAATTTCCTTACCACAACCTATTGACCTACCAAGTTTCATGCAGATTGGATGAACGGTTCGACAGTTATGCGCGAACAACAATTCGTGAAACATACAAACATACAAACATACAAACATACAAACATACAAACATACAAAGCAAAATCGCCCAACTTACCACTAAGATCTTCGCTCGCTTCGCTCGCTCGATCGATTAAAAAATGGAATGAATTCCGTCATTTATAGCCGAATGCACGAGTTAGCAACAATCAAGTACGGATGTGGCCGACTTCTAATGTAACGTCAGCAGAAACAAGTAAGAATTAATAAAATCGGATGAGTAGTTTCGGAGATTATTACAAAATTACATATTATGTAGGTACCTACATTACCTGTTAATAACATCAAGGGCTGATTTTTCAATAGGTACCTAGATAACTTTTATCTGAGGAAATAAATATGCGATTTGACAGATATTGTATTGAAAATATGTCATAACGCCATATTTATTCCTCAGATAAAAGTTATACCGATAACGATTGAAAAATCAGCCCTAAATTAAAAGTGTAAATATAATCAACAACCGAATTCCACTAAATTATTTTTGCATTCAATTACTTTCTGCGCTTGATAGCTTAGTTCATAAGGGAGGCTACTTTTCATCATCATCATCATTATATCATACGGTACGGGGGTAACACCGCGATGGCGCAGCAGCATAAATCATTTTTTTTTAACAGACTTCAAAAACAAGGAAGAAGATTTCAATTCGTCGGAATGTTTTTTTTTTTGTTCATTTTTATGTAGGTACGTTGACCGATTACTCGGAGACGCCTGGATCGATTTGGAAAATTCATTTTTTGTTTGAAAGGGTATACTTTCCGATTGGTGCTATAAATTGGTGAGGATCCGTCGAGGATCTTCGGAGTTATGAACATAAATGCACCTCGAGAGTGCAGAAAATTGCTCAGCTTATTCGGTTTTTTTTAAATATTTAATTAAGCCTTAATTAAAACTTTAATTTAACCACTTGTTAATTTAATTAAAAAAATAGAATAGTTTGTTTGAACGTAATAATCACTGGAACTACCATCAAGGCCTCCATCATGGCTTAACGACTTAAAAGCCGGGACCGACAATTAAAAAAAATAAAGTATTATGGGTAATTCCATATGTGACAGACTCTACATATGACACAATTTGCGTTTTATTTTGCATTGTTTTACGTAGTACCACTACTTTTATAGTATCAATTTTAGTATGTGTGTATAGGTCATCCTTCAATTATACCTCTGTGGTAAAAAAAGTGGGCATAAAAAATTGTTAAAGATGGTTAATTTAACAGAATGTAAACGTGACTGACACTACATGCAAAATGCCGTCGTGTTGGAGAGTGTTTTTAAACTTCAGAAATCTTCCTCAGTGCAAGTGATTTGTACTTGTAGTCAAAGTACATGAAATAAATTATCGGGATGCCTTGAAAGGGAAAACCTTACATTCATTGAAACTTTTATATTAGAAAAATAATTCGTGACGGACACTACAGACCAAAACGTGACGGACTCTACCGTCACTTTGGATTGCAAAATAGTCGTATTTTTAACTGAATTATTAGAAATTAAATATACCAGCACATAATATAGGAATTTAGAAACTGTTTTAAACATACAAAAATGAACTGGTAAATTCTAAAATGCTATTTTGAGTCTAATTACATCTGCAGAAAATTACAGTTAAAATCTTAAAAATCAACACTTTAACCAAAACAACTAGGTTCAAAATATTGCTAGAAACAAGAATAATTGAATAATTTCCAAAAAAACTTATCATTTTCTTAAATAAGTCGATTTTTGAAGCATTGGAGTTGAAAATTACAGTATTGACAAAAATCCATAAAGTAAAATTTATTTTCACCTCAGCAGCTCGAAATGGCATCCTTTGCTGCGAGAAACCAGTGTGCAAAATCGCATTTTGCACACTGGTTTCAGTGAGGAAAAGAGATTTGAAATTCGAATGTCGTCGATTGACACGTGGTAGTGCATGGCGGTCAATCGCTAGCCTGTCTATGAAAAAAAAACAAATAACGCACCTTTTAAAAATAAAATAGCGGGAATTTGTTTCTGTTACGCTAGTTATTTGTTGAAAATTCATAAAACAATAAAGATGAGTGAAACCAGTGGCGAATAAACTAATTTATCTCCAGAGAGAAGAATTGAGACAAAAAGTGATTGTGATGAACAAAGTTCCCTTCCTGAGAAGCACGTAGGTAAGTTCTGAACCAAACAGAAACTTTTAATTTACAAAACTACAATAACTGATTATATGTTCTTTTAATTTCTGAAAAAAATGCGTTATTTTTAAATAGATTTAAATGAATACCTATTATGGATAAGTTGCTTCATTATGTACAAAGTTGTATCTTTTATTTGTAGGTTAATGTTCTCGCTGCTGAGGTGAAAAATTTTGTGTGCTACACGAGACCAAAGTTTTTCACATCTCGTGCCTTTGAATTCCTCGCTAGACTCGGGATTCTAACGTAGAATCACTCGCTACGCTCGTGATTCAATTCTTAGAATCCCTCGTTTGCTCGGGATTCAAAATCAGCACTCGAGGTAAACATCAACTTTGCTCTCTTGTTGCACAAATAACTATTTCCAGTGTGAAAACTTAAAGTACTTAATTGAATGTTATTATCAAACTAAAGTAGTTTTACAACAAAAAACAATGTTTTATTTTTTCATTCAAGGGAGCCTTTTACATGGAATTACCCTTATAATAATTAAGTATAACCTAGCTTATTTTGCAAATGCTACCCACGCACGACCTCCAAATCAATAAGTATAAAATTGAAACAGCCCTAGAGCGAGATAGCGAAAACAAGCGAGACAAAAACTTAGACAAATTCAACGAAGTGTTAGCGCGTAACGCCTATCAAACATTTTAACTTTTTTTTATTTTCTTTTAATACCTAGAGTCGACGTCAGCACTCAAGTCCTACGGCAAAGGCGGGAACTAATTGTTTTATTTACTTACTTATGCTCTTTTAGTCAAGATCGCTCAGTTGTTCTGGTGTGTAGAATTAAAGAACATACTTGCATAAATATTATTGTTCAAGACTTATTCTAACATCTAAGGTTAGGTTTACATAGCGCAAAATTCTAAATCTTTTTGAATTTTTATTTACTAGCTATAAAATCGTTGAAATTAATGATTTTAGAAGTAAACTAGAACTTGTGAAAATTAGTCTTAACTAAGTAAAGGAACTAAGCATAATAATTTGTTTCGTCACAAAAAAAAATATTTTCAAATAGTGGTACCTACTGATACTTAACCACTTTTTCTTCGGAACATAGGTCAAAACGAATAATTTTGATACCTATGGTGGCCGTAGGTTTACCAAAATAATGGATAAATAATAATAGATAAAATAAAGTGTACGCTATGTAAACCTTGCTTAACGTGATTATCAGCTCTATGGTATCGAATCGGAAGTAACGAACTTGGGTACCTGTTCACAAAAATATGAATTATCTCAAATTGCTGATATTTATCACACGATTTTTCACACTAAGTTAACCTTGGATAGTTTATTTCAGTTTTGAAATAAAAATATGCATTGGAAATACGTTTTAAACATGAAAAAAAAATTGAATACTCACCGGACAGTGCCCGAAAAAACACAACCTCTCACTGACGCCGAATATCAAACAATTGTTTTGAATATTTTGGCTTAAAAACTATGGACATCTCCTTTACTTTTACGTCTGTCTCGTTGCAATGTTGTTGTATAAGTAAAAAAATAACTACCCCTCGGAACAAAAAAACTGTAAAATCATTCGAAAACGCGGTAACGGAATCCGGACATGTCCAGTTGGCCCAAATCCCGGGGACAGGCTTAAATATTACTTATTTAGTAGAAATTCTGGCTTTTGCAGCAAATTGTACATTTAGAACCCTAGGTAACCCACTAAACTTCAAATATATAGCTAAAAGTTTGCCAGTCTAGTGGAATTATTTTTAACCAAACGCTGCTAAAGGTCGGATTTTGTTTAGGGGACAGTACTACAGGCTAAAATTGCGATTTTTTAAAATTAATTTTCGATATCATAATGTTGTTTTAAGCGTTACATTTTAATAAATATGGCATGCCAATTTCACCATGAATCAGATAATGTGGTTACAACTCCTGTAAAACTTATAAAGAGCTGCGTAGCAGTCAATTTTACCTGGGGACACCTCGAAAATGCCAATGTACAGATTCTCGCGTTTTTGCCCATAAAGACCCTAAAGTTTGTTTAAATTTAAAGTTAAAGTAAGTTTAAAGTTAGTTTAAATTGCATGAACATCGTTGTTACCTACTTAGTAGGTGGGTATTTATGTAGATTTAAAATTTAAAATAGATTAAGTAGATTTCAAAAATACTTTTATATCTATCTGTAGGTATTTAGTATTAATGCGCCTCTTATGGCAAACAACATTGCGGCGCCCTTACAGGGTTTATGTTTGAAACTTTCAATGTAACATTAACACCATAATGTAAACAACATAAGTGCAATAAATAATTTGACTTTGACTTTGACTTTGACTTTATTTGGACAATTAGTATCTTTTTACATAACCTAGTTCTGCGATAGCAGCGCCGCGTCTATCGGGCTTCAGTGCTGAATCCGACTCTACAACCTACCTTTCGCAACGAAATACGCAAGATAATTTGAATTTCGCGGGCTACCCGGGCGCTTCCACCTACCTACGTGTACAAATTGTACAATACAAAAATACAACAATAGGAAACCCGAAAAGATATTTTATTTCCGTTTTACGTAAGGGAGGGAATACGTCAGAAAAAAGTTGCTCATTTGATTGTTCGGCAGCGTGTGACGTCACGGTGTTTCGAGTCACAGGGTGTGTGATAATGTCAACAAGCAAAACGTCATCAAAGAAAATGTTATAGGGCCTCCAGACTCTCGAGAGAAGGCTCGGCGAGAAGTCTCGCCCGAGACTTCGCGAAGAACAAACAAGCTATCCACACTCTCAATTGTTCTCAGTCGTGATCTGTTTCTTATCCGGTATGGACGTCGATTTTGAAACTGCAGCCGGTTTGGCTCTGTGTGCCATTGCATACTGTAACTTTGTGAATGTTGTAACTAAATATAATGTTAAAAAAAAAATACTTTATGTAAAAAACTTTTATCTTAGTAGGTAGTTTCGATATTTAGCATCCCATAAAATAGGCTCAGATTGAAAAAAATCGATAAATTTCAACTCTATTTATTATTCCACATTTTTACGAAAGAAAATTCTCGAAAAAAACAAACAATGTGAATGTCTGCCCACCGCCGCTCATTAATCTGCAATGAGACAAAACGTGAGTGTAGGACCCTTCTCTTTTCTCGCCCGAGAAATCCTTTGGCTCGGCCAAAAATACCGACACCGATCGGAGAACAGGCGAGCCAGAGAACGAGAAGGCGAGAAGCTCTTCACACTCACGCTTCTCGGGTGTTCTCGGGGGTTCTCTACGAGAGTCTGGAGGCCCTTTAAACAATTTTATAACAATTTCTTAATGTTTGTGTGCACAAACATGAAATAAAAAGTAGGTACCTACCTATTATTTTATAGTGGGTATTATCGTTGGAAGTTTAAGAACTTATTGCTACAATTTATTTTTCTTTTTCAGTTACAATACAATACAAGCAAGATCCATATTTCACTGTACACCTATGTATTGTAAGTAGGTACCTACTCTATGAAGTTCTGAATTCGAAATATGCACGCGATGATGACGTCTCCAACAAAAACGGAAAAAATAACAAAATCGTGTTAGTGGATATTTGGTTCCGTATAATAAGAATACCTAATTGATTTATTACAGTTGTTACAATGGATCTAGCATTCGTGAAGTTAGGCTTTTCGCCGCGCAGCGCAGTAGGAAATTTTGTATGAAAAAGTTGCACTGCGCATCGAAACGGCTAACTTCACGAATGCCAAGATCCGGTGGAAGAAGTGTAGGTAGTACTGTTATGTTATGAGGAACATTCCATATATTCCAATGAAGAGGAACATTTCATTGTTAGTCGAAAAAGGCGTCAGAATGGAAACTAAATACATACCTACAACGAAACCGAAAAGACGACCTCTGTGGCGCAGTGGGTGAAGGCCCGCCTGTGACGCAGGAGGTTGCGGGTTCGATCCCCACCGCGGGACAAATGTTTGTATGTTCTGCTAATATTTGTCTCCGGTGTTGGTGTTTTCTATGACGCACACTTATGTATGTATTTAAAAAAGTACTTAGTCATTATGGTTCCCATAACACAAGCTCTGTTTAGCTTGGGGCTACATGATGATGTGTGAAATGTCTAGCATTATTTATTTAAACCTTTTTTTTTTATTGTAAAATAATCTATCTTAATTCCATTTATTAGTATTAGGCTCGGACGAAGTATTAGGTTAGGTAAAAAAAATTAAAAAATAAAATATGTAGTTATTTCGAAAGTGTCAAAAACACATAGACCCTAAAGGGGGAGGCCCCTAAAATAAAAAAAAAAACAAAGAGTTAAATAAGTCCATTCAACTTTGTAGGTCAGGTCAGGTAGGTATGGCATGTTTAGCTGTTGTGGTAGGCATAGGTAATCATGGCGTATTAACCATGGCCATGAACGGGTCATCATCACATCACTGATACTTACGCCTTTTTGGTAAAATCTGAGCAGTAAGTAGGTAATGAAAAGATTAATAATAAATAAATAATACTGGATGTTTCACTTAACTCAGCATCATTTATTAGCTCTGATTAAATTGGTCTCTGAAGTAAGCAGAGCTTGTGTTATGGGTTTATATACTACATGACTGATTACTACTTGTAACTACACCTACCTACCTACTTTTTTTTGTAAATACATACATTTACTATTAATTATTATCATAGATAAACACCCAGAACCGAGATAACTAGTAGTTCGCCCCGAACTGAGATCTCGCGCACCGTAGATGGCTTACATTTGGACTTTCTTCTGACTACCCCTATAATTTCAAGTGCTACTACTGATACTGCCGAGTATGCCTTTTGCGCTAGCTCTTCATGGTAAAAAATACTGGCATGCATGCAATACATAATGTCGTGTCTAATTTTTCATTTAGGTATTTCATATTTATGAATTCTCGTCGTATTTCTAAAAGTATACGTCCTAGAATAAAAATAATAACTATTTTGGAATGTACAAATAAAGACCTTTTATTTGACAGCCCACTCAATATATTTGTTTACTTAACTTTTTTTACCCCAATTATTTTCATTCTTTATCAAAATTTTTTTTTATCATGAAAATAAATCAAGTAGCATCTAAAATCATTGCAAACCAAACCGCAACGATGCCACTCTCTTTTTAAGACCGACCAGTCAATGAGCTACGAAGTCATCGAAACTCTATGCAACGGGAGCTCTTGCAGCTCTGGTTTCGTAGTTTTTGGTCTGGTCGTATTTCAAAAACTATACATCCTAGATTAAAAATAAAAACCATTTTGGAATGTACAAAATAAGCCCTTTCGTATGACACCCCACTCAATTTATTTGTGTAACTTTCATAATTTTTTACCCCCTTGGGAACCCAATATCTTCACAACCCCTTCATCGATTAAGCTCATATGCTCCCCCGTAAATTTCCTTACCACAACCTATTGACCTACCAAGTTTCATGCAGATTGGATGAACGGTTCGACAGTTATGCGCGAACAACAATTCGTGAAACATACAAACATACAAACATACAAAGCAAAATCGCCCAACTTACCACTAAGATCTTCGCTCGCTTCGCTCGCTCGATCGAATATTTGAAAATCATACAAAAATTTTGGCTCGCGGCGAGAATCGAACCCGCAACCCGCAACCTTTTTCTTCGCCCACTGCATCGCAGATGTCGCTAGGTACTTCATCCGAGTCCCAGTTCAGGGCCTCGAGCACGAGTATGCACAAAGTCTACTATTCGATCCGTGACTGTAGTATAGTCTCTCAAATGTATTGGGATTTTAGTTCAGTCAAGTTACCACTGGAGGCGCTGCACCGGAATCCCATACATTTGAGAGACTATACTACAGTCACGAATCGAATAGTAAACTTGTGCATACTCCTGCTAAAGGCTCAGATGGATCTAGCTAGCTAGAGTCACTCACTGACATTAGCTTACCTTAGATCTTAATCAGAGTTAAAACATGCGCTATTGTATGTAGGTATTCCGTTTCCGCCAATGATCTTCTATAAAAACTGAGGTAGATGCGTTGTACCAAGCTCTGCGTGGCAAACAAAAGTCAAGCTAATTAGCTTGAGTCAACTCAGACGCACTTTGTCTTGCTCCAATGTTACGCGTATTTACACGCAGCACGCACAATCTCTAAATCCAAATATTTATCTCTTTCTGACAACGGGGTTTAATAAATCTCTGTTTTTTTTAGTTTTCTTGATTGATACAACAACAAAGGTGGTTAAATTCTACCTAAGTAGCTATAACACGCCGCGTTTTACTTTTTTTAATGACTATATATAACGTCTCTATTGGTATAATCTCATTGGTCTCCACCATTTGCCTTCGGAACCCTAAATGTGGCTCAAGTCATAATGCCGACGAGTGACGATGCGTTGTGTAGTAGGGATGGGGTGAAGGTCGATGACGTATCGATCTCAAATAAATTTTATTTAATTTTAAGTTCATTTGAATGTGTCATTAATTCGTAGGTAATTTTGTTTTTAAATGAACGAAATGCTAATTCATTATGTTGGAAGTCGTAATTGAGTTTTCAAAGAGCTTAGTCAAAGTATTATGTAACTAATTTTAATCAGTAACACAAAACTATAAAAACCTATATTGCTTAAAAAATAATTAGGTATCGTGTAATTTAGCATTAAAATTCAATAGGTAGGTAGGTAGTAGGTACTAACTTATAGGTAGGTACCTACATAAATATTAAAAGCAGACACGAAGGGGGGCCAGCAGTCAGTATAAAATGTCTGGTGATGATGATGCTTGAACTCGTAAAAAATACGAATTATCTAAGTCTGACAAAGGCGGTAAATAAAATCAAAATATTGCATAAAATGTAAAGATAGAAAAAATATGTTAAAATATTGCACAAAACTTAACGTTATGATGGCGATAAATCGAAATCTATTCCCTTACATAATCGCATTGAGATCAACTAATTAGGCACGCACAGTCATTGTTGTGATATTCAATTCAAATTCACGGCATGATATCAGACAGTGATCTAATTTACATACCTGACTTAAGGGCCTTGTTTATTATAGTTTGAGTTAAAATCTTATCAATTTTCAGTGAATATTTTTTCCTGGTTACCGTTGAAGCTGAGCGCTTCCGTGCTTCGAAGGGCATGTGAAACTATCGGTCCCAGCATTTCTTTAACTTAGATTTCCACATACGTATTGATTAACTTATTGAAGTTATAAAACACTACATAGGTATAGGTACTTATTAGATATGTGGCAATATAAGTTAAAGGAAGGTATTGATGTTTTTTATGTTTATTAATAAGAAAATACTTAATTTAAGACCTACTTATGTTATTGACGCGAATCATATTATGACCAAGATACAACCTGGCACAGTCCTGCTAATTGCAAAAACCGCAAGAATATTGGAATTAAGCGGCCTACCCAGGCGCATCCACCTTATGTCGTTAAGCCAGGACTACAGGTGACCTAAAAACTACGTCATCAGAGATACTTACTACTAGCACAGCTACTAGCTCATAAGAACTTGCTTACCTACTTTTTAAGTATTACAACGAACGCTATTAATTGACTAAGGATCTATAATTATTGTTAGGTACCTAGGTAGGTACTTAGTACTTATATTATATTCATATTTTTTTGTACCTACCTTTATAGGTATACTAGATACCTACACCACATAATGCGGGAAAACAAGTTGTTTTGGTGCCTATTAAATACCTAAATAAAAGATAAAAGGTTTAGGTATGTACTAAAGACGAGTTCACTGAGTCAGAACCGAAACAATAAGATCGATAGTCGACTCGTCGACTCGATACATAAAACTACCCCAACACTAAATAATGCTGACATGGCTAATGGCGAGCAAGACTGCGACGAGTAATAATAATAACTTCTCTGTACTTAAACGAATTTATGTCAAAACAGCATTTAATATCAATAAACAATATTTTTTTTATGAACATCCTAAAATCAATCTTAGAAAAAATAACAATTTGTTAAAATTGTTTGGTTGGTAAGTACCTACAATGAGGAAGATTAGGTTGGTAACAATGATATTTAAGTTGGTAACATCATTTTCTTCCGGTTTGATTCGTTATCGGAACAATAGGTGACGTCACGTCACTTTGTTGAATAAAAAAAAACAAATCAACGAATCAACCACAAACGGAGATGCGTTCAGATTGTAAATCGATATTTTTTTAAATTTGATTGGTAGGTACTTATCCTAAGTTACGCATTCATCTGATCAATAATGTATTTTATCTAGTAGGTAAGTAATTTGCTTACCTTGTAAGTAGGTTTTTCCATGATACAATCCGAACAAAGGCGTCAATAATCCAAAATTCGTTATCACAACACAACACTGTACATTTTACACGATCTATTTATACAACAATAGCAAATGCATTCTTAATTTAACTTTCTTATACATTGCACTATACACAAAACAGTTATTTTTATAACCTCACAATTACATAAATAAATCACAAATACAATCGATAAAACACAACACTAGAAATCTTAAAGCCCACGTCACGATTTTTTTTTAAATTTTGTTTATCGACACACACTGTCCGATTTTTATAAGTCAAAATTCGCGCGGTTTTCGGACATACTGACAGGAACCAACCGTTTCGTAGCGCGGTCGGTCGCTGTGTGCTGCTCTGCTTCTCTCTCTTCCCCTCTCGATTGGCGTAGGGTTGGCCCTTGGTACTATTGTTTTTGATAAGATTAAGGATTTTGATTTTTTTAATGTGGTGGTTTATTAAAAATTTAAATGAAGTAGTCGATTACCTAGAGAAATGGATAGATCGATTTTATTTATGATTTTTATGTGACTTTAATAATTGTACATACGTTGTAGTTAGAACAATTTAGCTTGTATTACGTAATCTTGTACGGTAAAGTTTGAATAATAACAATTTAAGTACCTAGGTAGGTACTTACCTTTAACTCTTTTAAATATATTGCACAAAATATTACATAATAGGTAGGTACAGTCAGCGTCATCAATCGGTATCCCCCTATTGATTTTAACAAGGACCCTTTTCATTTCAACTTTGGATTTCAGTCGGATTTGCTAGTATAGGAACTCGAGCGAAATTAGATATCCATAAGTATACTAGCAAATCCGACTGAAATCCAAAGTTGAAATGAAAAGGGTCCTTGTTAAAATCTATAGGGGGATACCGATTGATGACGCTGACTGTACATAATTAGTATGTAGGTCGATAGGTAAGTACTAATGAGTTAATTTTATTTAAATAAGTATCTAGGTAGGTACTCCTAAAATTGTATTACATACCTAAGTATTTGTATAAAAACATTACGTAAACAGGTAAGTCTAGCCTGAAAACATTTAAAGGTAGGCCTATGTACTTATTCCTTCGAACCAGATCTTTAATTATTTTATTAATGTAGGTATAAAACTCTTAAAATTATTGAATTAGGTTCATTCATATCGTAGTTTATTTGTAAAATAATTTAAAATGAATTCTTATTTAGTTATAACCAGAGTTTTAATATTCAAATTAATCATAATATTAAAACTCTTAAAATTTTGTTATTTTTACAAAAATGTTGTGTTAAACGTCACATACTTTTATTAATTTAAAATAAACTGACGTTAAAATGAATTCTTATTCCAAAATAACCAGATATTTTTAACATAAAATATAAATATAAAATGATTATAATGTACTTTATACAAACATGAATTATAAAAAAATAATACAACAGCTCGTAAACCTGACGGCCCTGAATCAGTACTCTACGCTCACATACAAAACCATCGTATCTATACATTTTTTACGTAAATAATGATTGGAGTAGTACATAGTTGCAAATGAGAGTATTTAACAACCTATTTATTTGTGTCATCATTAATTATCTAATGAATAAAGATTAAAACTTTACTCTTTGTATCTCTATATTTTTAATTCGATAGGTAATGAAATAGCAAAAGGTTAAACAAATTAAAATAGTAATAAAAGTACAACGTAAGAAAATAAAAATTAAAAAAAAGTAATTGAATGTCTATGGATAAAAATGTATAAGCATTGTTTCATTTTTAATAATTGTTTTGTCTGTAAATTGAAGATGTACTGAGCGCCACTCATACAGTGTGTCCGGTGTTTTAGTTAATTTATTTTTAGTTTAGCATTTACAGAAAAAGTGATTGAATTAGGTATTAGTAACGATTTCTAATTAGATTTCTTGCTTTTAACACGATTTAGGTTTACTGTGACTCAGTTTGATAATTTTACAATATTTGTTATTAACCAAGAAGTACCTATCTTATCTAAAATACCTAAGTACCTACATTCCTTATTGTTTTACCTATACCTACTTTCTTATAATTATAATAATTAAATATGTAAATTCATCAATATAATGAAAAATATTAGTAGGTAACATAAAAAACTTTGAGCCAGCCCTATTAGAATTCAAAATTTTGGAAACAGTTGCAAATCTACGTCACAGAGAGAACATGCCGTTTTTCGTGTGAGTTCACATTCGATTTTGAAATAAGTAATTTGTTTTTTTTTTGTGTTGGCATTATCATCATGGCTTGTAAGGTGGAGTCAAGGAATTTCTATACTACGTACCAGAATTTCTTTGGGTGGAGTAGGTAAGGTACATTATGGCAGAACGACTAAAAAGCCGAAGCACGGAAGCGCTCTGCTGTTAATGCCACTTATGGTCACCCATCCAAATTGAGACCGCTCTGAACGTCGCTCAACGATCTATCAAAAACGTGTGCTACGTCACGCGAGCTCTTCAACCTACGTAGGTACCTACCTACATTTAGGCAGATTCCTATAATATGGTAAGTACTTAGGTACACTTCTCAAAATGGATCTAGGCATTCGTGAAGTTAGCTGTTACCATGCGCAGTGTAGCTTTTTTCATAAATCCTCTACTGCGCAGCGAAACGGCTAACTTCACGAATGCCTAGATCCATTATGAGAAGTAATAATAGGTAAGAACTAGGGTAGGTAAGGTACCTACAAAACAAATTAATTAAGCTAAAATAAATTATTTAGGTACCTAGGTATCTTCATATCTTGTAGGTAGGTTAGGTAGGTCTAGAAAGGTACCTACCTATCACTATCAATAGATATCTGTAACTACATATTTATGAAAATAATTTGCATATTTTGTTTGTTGGTACCTATCTGTGCTAATAGGTACCTAATACACTTGTTTTGTAGGTACCTAAGCTAATTAAAATAAGTAGTAGGTACCTAGCAGAAATATTTACGTTCCTAATAACTTGGTGCTCATTCAAGGACGTTCACATTATTCATTTAGATTAGGTAATTAAATAATCCAAAATGGATTTTCAAAATCACCTCGTGTGTTCGAACTAAACACACACAACCAAACGGCATTCGTTTTTCAAATAATCCTTACATTAATATCTAACGTAATGTAAACTTTATTCTCATAGTCATACAATATAAAATCGCCTAAATGCATCGAAAACTTTATCACAAACAAAGGATTTTCTTACATGTAATATTCAGCCTTGTTTTTTATAGACTAAAGTTCAAATTCCAAGTAGTAGACGTTTTGTTATCACTAGTAAACACTAATTCATAGTAGATACGTGAAAAAACGGGGTATCTTCGATTTTAGTAACTTTATAATTGAAATTGTGCATAGCATTTTTTCAACACACTTGTTCTTTTGGGATCATTCTTGGCTAAAACCGATAATACAGATGTACCTACGTAGTTTAACTATTTGGTAGAATGGTAGGTACCTAGATGTTTATTTTTTGTATTCCCTAGGTCTATATCTATATTTCTGTACTGGCAGCGCCCTCGCTCGTGGCGTTGCCCCCGTAGTGATGGAATAATGGTAATGATGATAATGATGAAAAGTATAACTTCCTCAAGAGTTTAGCTATCAAATGCAGAAATAATTTTTCAAATCGGACTCGTGGTTCGTAAGATTAGCGCGTTCAAACTTCAAACATTAAGTATACATTATTACCTAGATCAATTAAAAATTAATAAAATATTCTAAAAAACTTCTTAATTTTTTTTTTACCTAAATCAAAAATGTCACCAAGACTGGATTTGAAATTGAACCCATAACTCGCTTGGTCTCACCGGCTTACTATAAACTCATTTTGCTAAAATAAATCCGTAGGTACCCATATTATAAATGTGAAAGTGTGTTTAATTTGTTTGTTTATTTGCCCTGCTTTCACGTCAAAACAGAGCGACGGATTGACATGATTTTTTGTGTGGAGATAATTGGAGGGCTGGGTGAGTAACATAGGCTACTTTTCATGGTACCACGCGAGCGAAGCCGCGGGCAGCAGCTAGTACCAAATAAATATGAAAAGGTAATAATAATAATAACCATTCGGTGTAAACGCAGCCTAAAGAGCAATTTTAACCAAATGGATACGACACGCGGCGCGGACACACTGGCTGAAAATTTATACCTACCATAATTTTTTTTGCATATTTTTTAAAGGAAGTTATCATGCCAATTATGAATGTACAATTTACATAAACAATGAACATTCACTCATACACTACCTATAACTTAGGAAGAAAATCTTTTGGTCTATTAAAAGGCACTTAAAAAAAATACATAGGTACCTACTTAAGTCTTAACTATTTGCAGTAGAATGACTGTAAATATCAAACTTATTTTATTTTATATCTTACCAGCAGCGCCCTCGCAGCGTTGCCCCCGTAGTGATGTTTTATGGTGGTGATGATGATGATAAAAAGTGGGCTAGCCTAGCCTATTCATTTTCTTCAAGAGTTTAGCTATCATATTATTATGCAAAAAGAACAAAAATAAAAACCGGTCAAGTGCGAGTCGAACTCGTACGCCGAGGGTTCCGTACCTAGCCATGGTGCCAATTAAGCTAGTCCGCTTAATTGTATGAGCGCCCATACAACTCGGAGGGCAATTTTAATTGGCGTCAACTATGTATGTATGGGAACACCCTTTAATTTTCAACTTTTTTAACTTTTTGGAATTTTTCTTTTATTTTTGCTATAAGACCTTGCTTTTTGCCAAATTTCGTGATTCTAGGTCAATGGGAACTACCATTTAGGTTTTCGACCCAAAACCTCTAGGGTACTTCCGGTTGACCTAGAATTGTCAAATTTGGTTACAAGCAAGGTCTTCCAGCACAAGTAACGGAAAAATTCCGAAAAATAAAAAAAGTTGATGATTAAAGTAAGTTTTGGTACTCACAAGTTTTCACGAAAACCTAAATTTGCCTATATCTTTTTATAGTGTTGACTCAGGCCTTGATTTTTATACTCACAATAGGGACTATAGACCTTAGTATATGGTATAAATTTCAACTTGCTAGCTCTACCCGTTCCTATGATAATCGATGGTGACACACGGACAGACGGACGGACAGACGGACAGACGGACAGACGGACAAGAAAGTGATTTTATAAGGGTTCCTTTTTTTACCTTTAAGGTACGGAACCCTAAAAACGACTGGAAGTTCCAAGGATTAGATCAAACAAACAAAAAACAAACGAACTGATTAGTTTGATTAAATTGGTATGTTACAGTATAATAATTAAACAAAAAAAATGCAACATTCTTTTCACAATAGTTAAACAAATTTTGCCTAGTACAAAATAAAAGTTTTATAAAATAATTTTAACAAAATTAAAATAGGAATCCATAAAAATGCAAGTTAAACAATCCTGCCGTGTATTCCGCTGACCCGCGCTACTCGCCCCGTCCAAATGAATGTGTACGGGCGCCGGCCACACGGGGGGAATTGTTACTGTATTATAAATTAATGTTTAAGTTTTGCGAAATTTTTTGAAACTTTTGCTATTAAAAGTTCTTATTAGTAAATATTCATAATCATTATGAAAATTTAGTAATAAAGTAGTTTTTTTCGTAAAATATAATGCAAATTGTTTTCTAGGTTAGTGTTTAAAATTTGATTACGGTAAAGTAAAGCTGGAAACAAACGGTCAGTTAAAATCAGTTGAACTGACTGATAGTGAAAGCTAAATGGTTTCCTCACGATGTTTTCCTTCACCGTTTAGATCTCGTGTTATTAGATTAGATACGAAGTTTTTGGAAACTCAAGGCACTGTCCTACTCACAGCTGACAAAGCTTAGTATTACTAATACAAATGTGTTGAATTATAGAGACTAGCTGCGCCCTCGCGATGTACCCGCGTAGTGATGGTTTGGTGATGATGATGATGAAAAGTAGCCTACAACCTTCCTCAAGAGTTTAGCTATCAAATGCAGAAAGAATTTTCCAAATCCGACTGGTAGTTCCTGAGATTAGCGCGTTCAAACAGACTAACAAATAATCAAACAAACAAACTAACTCTTCCGTTTTATAAATTGGTAAGTATAGATAAAGATTATAGAATTGATAGAGGTATAGATAAGGCAAATAAATTATTAATTATGTTATTTACCAGATGTGGGAATTTTAATGTTAATTGATAACCTACGTATAATGTAAAAAGGTTAAATAAATGGAGATTTAACGCATAATTTTCTTATAGGTGAGCTAAGGCCGAGTTTAACGGAATTCAATGAAAAATATATTCAAGCAAAAACAGAACAGGGAGAGATATAGAGACGTATTATTCTTGAAGTTTTTATTTTCGAATTTAAAAGTTTGATGTGTTTCTTTCGAAGTTTCGAGGTGCCAAATATGTGAGTAGGTATAGAATAATGGATGGAGTATTATGTTTTTCTATTGATAGACTTTTACAAATCGTGTTTTTAAAACCAGTACTATCAAAGACTAACAGCGCAATCGCGGCGTTACTCCCGTAGTGATGGTATATGGTGATGATGATGATAATGAAAAGTAGCCTATAACCTTTCTCAAGGGTTTATCAATCAAATGCAGGAAGAATTTTTCAAATCAGACTGGTAGTGCCTGAGATTAGCGCGTTCAAACAAACAAACTCTTCCGCTTTATTGCCCTTGTAGTGATGGTTTATAGTGATGATTATGATATTATGATGGATCTACATGTCATAGGGGTAAAAAAGATGATAAATTAAAACTGTTTATGTCGATAAAAATAAAAATGTAATGTGTTTGATAATTAGAAAAAAATAAACAACATTTTACAAAAGTCTCCACACTTTTCTATAGCCCTACCATCCGTATCTTGGAAAGGCTGTTGCGACAAAACTTTTAATTATATCCCCGTCTCTTTCTCACATTGTTTGCGTTGCCAAGCGTCTGTCTCTCTCACACTGCGCTTACTCGCTCTCACATGTTTTTGCATCACGGCAACGATTTTAAATGAAATGAGAGTCAATTTTGAGAAATTTAGAGCGTTTCAAATGGCTAAACAAATTGTGATAAAAAATGTATAGAAGTAAGAACCATAGCTACAAAATCTGCTTTTAAATAAAAAAAATCGCATTTAAATCGGTTCACCTATTTAAGAGCTAAGGTGTGTGCAACAGACAGACAGACAGACACACATAGAGGTCAAACCAAATGCGTCGGGCGGGGGTTAAAAAAAATGAAATTTTAAGTTTTAGGGGGTAAAAATTTATTTTTTGGGGTAAAATTTTAGATTTTGGGGTTAACATTTTATTTTTTTGCTATTGCATACCTGCCTACCTAACTATTCTGACGTAACACTTTATAATCAAGTCAAATCTAATGACATGTCGTTTAGGTTGCAGAGTGGCACAAAACACACATACCTACCTACCTAGGTACAAAAAAAAACATACCTACAGTTGACTTGAGAACCTCCTCCTTTTTGGAAGTCGGTTAAAAAGTAGACAATAATAATACACTCGAACAACATAACCCTCCTTTCTTAAGGCAGTCGGGTCAAAAGTATAAGCCCTAAGATATACAGGTAATAGCAATAATGAGTTAAATTGTAAAATAAATCAAATATGTTCATTGTTTGGTCCTTGAGTCGTGGCCACAACGCATACGAACGAGTAGGGCGGCGTTCACACTGACGTAAAATGGATCGAAGTTAATATTTAACTATTTTGACGACCTCTGTGGCGCACTGAAGGCCCGCCTGTGACGCAGGAGGTTGCGGCTTCGATCCCCGCCGTGGGACAAATGTTTGTATGATCTGAAAATATTTGTCTCGGCTCTGAGTGTTTTCTATGTATATCATGTATGTATTTACAAAAAAAAAATGTATTTAAGTATATCAGTCATGTGGTTCTCATAGCACAAGCTCTGCTTAGCTTGGGGCTACATGATGCTGTGTGAAATGTCTAGCATTATTTATTTTTTATTATTTACTAGCTTCCATCCGCGGCGTTGCCCTCGAGGTACCTACATAACGTAGCCTATGTTCATCCTGAAAGTTCATTCTAAATACCTACCTACTGGTGAAAGATTTTTTGAAATCGGATGAGTTTCGGAGATTACCTCCTCCATACAAACAAACTTTACCTCTTTATAATTATTAGTATAATATAGACTAGCAGCACCCTCACGGCGTTGCCCGTAGTGTAATGGTGATGATGATGATGATGAAAAGTAGCATATGGGCGGTCGCTAACAGCAAGAGAAGAGGCGAGGCGGCGGCGTTTACCTATGCCTTGTTTGATGCATTCAACATGTTTTCTTCGGAAGATGTCGACGCCGCCTCGACTTTCGTTTCTGTTAGCGACAAGCAACGAGTCCTATAGTAAATCATTGGCGACAAGCCTATAACCTTCCTCAAGAGATTAGCGATCGAATGTAGAAGAATTATATTAGGTACCGATACAAATGCGACTGGTTTATACCAGTTTATTAGATGGCGCTTATGCACCATCTAATAAAAAAAAGATTCCGACGAATTTGAGAACCTCTTCCTTTTTTGAAGTCGATTAAAAACAGTTAGCTTTTTATTGATTTAGTAAAAAAAAAACCATTAGGTTCTAGAAAAAAATATGAAATTAAACGAAATTCCTGAATATTTAATACACAGAAAATAACGTAACCCCTCCATTGAGATTACGCCCTAAGCTGAGCTAATAATAATACCGAACGTGTACCGAGAGCTGTCCCCCTGCAGTATCGATATCGATGAAGTTATCGATAAGATAAACTACATAGGATCTTAAAGATGCCTAAAAAGATCGGTGGCAATTCTACTAGAATACAACGTAAATCATTCCGCTGCGTTTTGTTTCGATCTCTTAGATGTCAGCCATTTGGTAAATAGTAGAATGGCTTTTCCAAAAATTTGTTCTGCCAAAGTCCAAACCTTAGCTAAAACGTCACCATAACTAAGTCGTTTGTTATTAGTAGAATAGGAAACAGTCGAAAATCTAATGTTTAGATGACGTTTTGCTTGCCGAAGCTAGCGCCACCATGTCTACCGCGCCTGAGGATTCAGTAGTGCTCATTATAAAAGATAAATAAACTAGTAGTTCGCCCCGAACTGAGATCTCGCGCAGCGTACTTTCTGACTACCCCTATAATTTCAAGTGCTACTACTGCCAAGTATGCCTATTGCGCTAGCTCTTGATGGTAAAAAATATTAGCATGCATGCAATACATAATGTCGTGTCTAATTTTTCATTTATTTCATATTTATGAATTCTCGTCGTATTTTTAAAAGTATACGTCCTAGAATAAAAATAATAACTATTTTGGAATGTACAAATAAAGACCTTTCATTTGACACCCCACTCAATATATTTGTTTACTTAACTTTTTTTACCCCAATTATTTTCGTTACCTATTTATCAAAAATTTTTTTTATCATGAAAATAAATCAAGTAGCATCTAAAATCATTGCAAACCAAACCGCAATGATGCCACTCTCTTTTTAAGACCGACCAGTCAATGAGCTACGAAGACATCGAAACTCTATGAAACGGGAGCTCTTGCAGCTCTGGTTTCGTAGTTTTTGTTCTTTGGTCGTATTTCAAAAACTATACATCCTAGATTAAAAATAAAAACCATTTTGGAATGTACAAAATAAGCCCTTTCGTATGACACCCCACTCAATATATTTGTGTAACTTTCATAATTTTTTACCCCCTTGGGAACCCAATATCTTCACAACCCCTTCATCGATTGAGCTCATATGCTCCACCGTAAATTTCCTTACCACAACCTATTGACCTACCAAGTTTCATGCAGATTGGATGAACGGTTCGACAGTTATGCGCGAACAACAATTCGTGAAACATACAAACATACAAACATACAAACATATAAACATACAAACATACAAAGCAAAATCGCCCAACTTACCACTAAGATCTTCGCTCGCTTCGCTCGCTCGATCGATAAATAGGTAAATTAAAATAGGTATTTAATTTGTATGAGAAACATTTTCTCAGATAATCTGGTACTCCTCTCCTAGTAGTTCGCCTCGAACTAAGATCTCGCGCACTGTTGCGCTGATGGCTTATATTTGGACTTGCTTCTGACTAACCCTATACCTAATACCTACTTATGTGCTACTTCTTCTGAGTTGTTATGTACTATGCAATGCAAATAATGTCTACCTACTGCACTAACTCACCATGGGCATGGTCGTGTCAATTTTTTTATTGAAGTAAAACTTCTTTAAGCACGCTTGACTTGGGGAGTAAGCTGGTGAATGCGTGAACGGAAGTTTTACTTCAGTCGTGTGGTCTAAACATAACTCGACAACCACTGAACCGATTTGGCTGATAAAATATAGATAGATAATGACCGGGAATAGGACATAGGCTTCTTTTTATTAAGGTGCCACGCAAGCGAAGCCGCGGGCGGAAGCTAGTTTGAAATTATCTAGCGATTCTGTACTAGTGGAGCGCGCTGCGCGGTGGCTGCGCTGTTTGACGTCACACGCAGCGCGAAGCTCCGAGCGCGCGTTTTGAAATAGCCGAAAGGAAAACTTTAATAACTTCGTAATTTCTTGATGGATTTTAAGTAGGTAAGGGCTAGCGCATATATACAACTTTTAAATCGACTAAACTGTTTCGTCGAGTTGTGTACTTGTCGTGATTTCTACACAACTAAACTGTTGAGTCGACGGAGGTGCGCATACAATCGATTTCAGTCGATTTGTAACCCAAACAAATCCAACAGTCTTTGCAGGCAACGCTCAAGTTACCATGTCTTTTAACCATAAAGTTTTAACTTGTGCTTTACTTTATATACGTTTTAAAAGAAACCGGTCGCCCCAGCCAGAGACGACTTCCACGCATACTTCTTCCCACAGTTTCTTTTTCAAATTTATATCGGAATACTCTTTAAGGCTTTTTAAGTAAAGCGCGGGCCTTTTTTCTACACTATTAATAAACTCTTCCGTGTCGTCGGTAATAGTTCCCGCCATTGTGAGAACAAACGTTGTGCCGCTTCCAATGCAAATGCGAGACTGAACAGTCGTGGATCGACTGTTTAGTCGATGGTATGCGCACTTCAATACATTGCAATACAAAATGAGCGTGAGATCGATAGTTGTCCAACTTTTTAATCAAAAGCAGATCGATGGGGCTTTTTGATTTTTTTGTCGATCAACTATCGAGTTGATAATATGCGCACGTTCATATATTGCTGTGTACTTATGAAACACAACTAAATAGTTGTTCAACTAAAAATTGTATATATGCGCTAGCCCTAATTATTTAAAAACAGAATGCTCAGAATGCTATTATAGCGCATACGCCCCCATACCTAGAAAACCAATTTTTTTGTTAATGTGGATGTTCCTCATTGTGGACAGATTTTGATGATTCTTTTTTTGTTTGAAAGGGTAGGTAGGTACACTTCTATTGTGTTGTAGTCTCAAAAAAAAATTGGTGAAGATCTGACGAGGATTTTCCGAGCGATGAACTGAAATGCACCTCTGCGGACTAAGCTGAATCACAATAATTATGACATGAACTATAATGCCGTCTCTTTTCACTCTCAGTCAATGAAACGAGATGGCAATAGTTCAATTCCTTTAGTGCGATTCTGCAATAACGACCGTTTTAAGCCCGCAGGGCAGAGCTTACAAAATTGAAGTCAGTTTTTTAAATTTTAAATTTTGTAATTTCTTTAAAAATAAATTACTTATACAATTTCATCGACAAACAGAACAGTCGCAGCACTACCCACCATATCCATTTAGTTTGACAAGCATTCGATTTCACGCGCACTTGTGTGTGTGCGTGTTATTAGTGTGAGTGGGTCAGGGCTGTCACAGATTCGAGATACAATCATAATAATTGTTATGTAATAAAATATTTAATTAAATTATAAGTAAGTAATATTTTTACTAGTACGAGTACCTAGGTAGTAGCTATAAACTAACTACCTACTTGACCAATTTTAATGTTTTTTTGGATTTTAACTGTCACTTGAAAGAGATCCATTTGGCCCTTGGCGTTGCTGTCGTTGAAATACTTTTTTTTAAATAATTTTCTAAAAAAATTGATAATTATATTCCCAAGTTTCCCAACGAGCGACCTAACCCTTCCCATCAGTGGGGTCGTTGGGAAATGGAGACGGTTAGGTTAACACTCTTCAAAACGTTAATCTCACAACCTTATTGTATTAAAGTTTAAAATTGTTTTTTTTTTATTATCTATGTATGACTTTCAAAAACAAATTTTTCATTTCATAATTTTATTTGATCTGTCTAGATGAGGTCTATGACAGGACATTTTTTTACTAGCTGTGCCCGCTGGCTTCACCCGCTATTCAATTATAAGTCTTGGATAACCTTCTCTCCTTCCTTAAAAAATGAGCTAGGTAAGGTAACTAGCTAGGTAACCTACCTTTATCAAATACAGAAAGACTTTTTTAAATTACTGCGTGTGCAATGACTGCGTGTTCCAGAGCGCGTTCAAACAAACAAACAAACAAACAAACTCTACCGCTTTACTGTATAGATTTTAGTATGCTAACCGGAAACACATTATTACCTACCTACTTAGTTTTAATTTCAAAAGTGCGAAACAAGACTTTTGTTTCGCACAGCCCTAGCAGTTTCCATTTGTGTGTGTGTGTGTGTGTGTGTGTAAACAACACATAGATATAATGCGATAATTTTATGACTACGAAACAAATTTTCAATAAGAAAGAAAAATTATGAAATCAATAACAACCTTGTTTTTCAAGTAATTAAGTTAAAACTATATTAATAGGTAATTAAGTAGGTACCTTACTTATAAAACTAGTTGTGGCCTTGCGGCGTTAACCGCGTGGTGCCTATAATGGTGATGATGATGATGAAAAGTAGCCTAGTAGGTATAACCTTCTTCGTAGAAAGAAGTTTTCAAATCCGACTATAGGATAAGCTCCAAAGAGAGATCAGAGGGCTAGAAGAATCACATAGGAATTGAACTATATGCCGTCTCTTTTCACTCTAATTCAATGAAAAGAGATGGCATTTAGTTCAATTCCTATTGAGATTCAGCTATAGCGACCTTTGTAAGCGCGCAGCGCGTCCATACAAAAAACAACAAAGAAAAGTCATGGTGGTCGGTCATGCATTGACTAAGCCGTGGGTTTCCTCTCGATGTTTTCCATCACCGTTTCGAGCTCGTGATAATGCGCATACAAATTTTTCGAAACGAAAAACCCATTGATGCCCGGATTCGAACCCACGACCTTCGGATCGAAAGTCATGTCACTATCCCAGACCAACCTGCCAACAAGCTCTAGGTATTTATTATTATTTATTTTAAATGCTGTTAAATAAAATCCTGTAGATAACATAGCCTACTGTAGTCGGGTAAGCTTGTGACAGGGATGAACCCAAACTCGGCAGTTGATAATCGATAACCCCTACCACTTAGCGAGTGGTGTCTGA
Source organism: Camptogramma bilineatum (assembly GCA_958496255.1). Taxonomy (NCBI): domain Eukaryota; kingdom Metazoa; phylum Arthropoda; class Insecta; order Lepidoptera; family Geometridae; genus Camptogramma; species Camptogramma bilineatum. The sequence continues at coordinate 1,994,621 of OY292478.1, forward strand.
GTAGCGGTCTCCGGTTTATTAAATTATTATGCCGCCTAATGTTGGGCGAGCCTAAGACTTGTTTCACTCTTCAGCGTGTCGCCGGTCGCGTCCGCGAGTTGACCATTCACAGCACAGAGAAATTAATTTGACCATTCACAGCACAGAGAAATGTGCTGTGAATGGTCAACTCGCGGACGCGACCGGCGACACGCTGAAGAGTGAAACAAGCCTAAGCCAGCGCGGGCGAAGGCAAATTAAAGTAAGTTCGTATAAGAAAGTGGCCAACTCTGATGACGGAGTTTTTAGGCCCCCTAAAGGCCTCCTTCATGGCTTAACGACTTAAAAGCCGGGACCGACAATGAATTGCTTTTTAGCAATTCATAGTGTCGGATCGGAAACTTTTGAAATCTATGTGTTCGAAAATATCTGGGAGATCGAAAATCATATAAACCCGAGAAAAAAAAACAAAATTAACTGACAAAACAAACAAAAAAACGTGTCAATGGCTGAGATTCGATCTCGCCACCTTCGGCGTGGCAGACCGATACTTTTTTTAACCGCTTAGTAAAAAGTCTGTTAAAACGTTACGGACGTAATCCTCCGTGGCCCTAGTTTTATAAAACAGTTATTAAAGCTATTTACCGATCCGAAGTTCAAAGGTTGAATTGTACCTACCTACTAGGGTTTTTGATTAGGTAAATAAATAATCACACTAATGTAATAAATTCGAAAGTTTGTTTGTATGTTTGGTACCTGTGCTGAACGGATTTAGATGAAATTTGTGAAAGAGACAGCTCTGTGTTGATAGTAGGTAGGTACCTACCTACCTATTTTTATGAAAAACTCGTAGACTAGAATCAGACTAGACCTAGCTTAATAGATCGACGTTCAGCGGTAGGTAGATAGGTAGATAGGTGACCGCCCCAGTGGCATAAGTAGCGCTTCCATGCTTTGGAGGGCACGTTAAATTGTCGGTCCCGGCTTTAAAGTCGTTAAGCCATGACGGAGGCCTTTAGGCTGCCATTAACACCGTCGTCAGACATTATAGGTAGGTACAATACAAGCAACAAAATACATTTAAACTTTTAAAAATGACACTCAATACAAAATATTACCTATTAAAAATACCTAATTGTTTTCTTCAAAATCACACAAATGCATTGTTTTTCGTGGAGAATAATGTTTGTATAAGTAGGTATAACCAATATGAATTATTTAGGTACCTACCTACCTAGGTACCTACTATGTTTTGTAAATTTATACAAAATTTTGACTAAACAGTATGTGGTGATACGAAAGGACACCTACGAAGTATCATAAAAAACCTGGGGTCTGCGAACAAGAACGGTGTAAGTACTAGATTTAGATTTTCAATACTTACCTACTAGGTACTTTTTTTATTTATTTATTTAAGTATAGGTACCTACCTAATTATACAGAAAATAAAATTTAAGAATAAAAGCATTGCAAAAACCGTGTAACTTACCGTGTAACTTACTTTATATATACATTTTTTTCATTTCAGATAGGTACCTACCTATTATTATTGCTTCTTTCACAATCACATCTTATATTTAAAATTAAAATGATAATTTTAGTAAAATCCTGTAAGTATAGGTAAGTAATGGTAGGTACCTATTTAAAAATATTAGATTTAGGCTGATATTTATATCTACCTACGTAATTCATAAAGTCTTATAAAATCATATGTACTTAATTGTAAGTAGAAAATGTAATCTGGAATAGTAATTAAAATTATAGGTACCTACAGCCTAGCTAGGTACCTACTAAGTTAATGCGTTCACTGACAAACCTCTGCGTTGTCTATAAAAATACCTATGTTAAAATAATACCTACTAACAGCACAAATGCCAAAAGTTAGGAGATCCACAAACTTACACAAACAAAATTCAGAATTTCACAAGGTAATATTAGTATAATATTCTAGGGAAATGGACTTATTCTAATTGAACCTATTATAAATTCATAAAAATACAAGATGTATTAAAAATACGGTTCTTTAGAAATTTCATAAAATGACTAGACTAATTAATAATTTATTATGCTGTTGTTGCTTGTTGAAGCTACACAGAAAGCAATTAGGAGCACTTATTTACTTATTATGAAAACAAGTACCTACTACCTAATTGTTTAGCTATTGTATTGATTTGCTATTCGAATAAGAGGTAATAACAGTAATAATAGATAATTATTAACTAATTTCAATATAATTTTATCCTAAAGTAACCTACATACGTACATTTTGTTGCAGCTAAGTAGGTAGGTAGGTACATTAGTGATTTCAATAAAATACCTACTACTTACATAGGTACTTAGGTCTATAAGATTTGACGGTAAAAAAATACATTTAAATTATAAACTTAATAAAAATATCATCAAAATTCATTCTGAAGTAGCATTTCCGAGTTTGCAATGCATACCTACATGTTTACTATTCCACTAATTGTTGCATGCAAATCAGGGTTCGAAAAAATCCGATTTTTATAATAAATATCAAAAATCCGATTTTTTGATATTTATCCGATATATATCGGATATATATCCAGGCTAAGAAAAAGAAGCGAATTTAATTCTGTAAGGGGATTAAACACTTTAAAATGTGAAAGGAATTTGTAAAATAATATAACTGTCAAATTATCACATTTTTTTATTAAAAAACTTAATAAAGGTATCGAAAGAATTAGTGTTTATTTGAGAAAGATTTTTTTTTTAATTTGTATTTGTTTTAGTGTTAAACCACACTTAGGTATTTACATTTATGTATCATTGCGGGTTCAAATCCCGTCGGAATTGAAAATTTTGGTAAAATTTTTGATTTTAAAAATATTTTTTTTATTAACACTTAAAAAAACAATCTTCTAAATTATTCGGAATTGTAGTTTTTCGCTACGTGTTGCTAGGGTGAACATTAATCTCCAAAATTTTTAGCTCAGAAGACAGGAAAAAATCCATTGATATATATCAAGGTAAAAATCAATTGATATATATCGTGATATATATCATGATATATATCCGCTGATATATATCGGCGAACCCTGATGCAAATACAACTTGCATGCAGGCTACGGACGGGATGCGTAGATACCTAATGAATGACTTTAAAAATCTAGACTGCCTAAAAGTAAATATACATAGGAAACTGTAAGTAGGTATTATTTACTGCAAAATAAAAAAAATAATAATAATACAAAATGCAAAATAAAAATTGGCATTTCCTAACTTACACCGCTTTACTTAGAGCGCGGCTAGATCCGACCCTAATTCGTTAGGTGTGCGTCTGTGTGTGTGTATCCGCACAGATGTGAAATTATGTCTGTGTGCAATGATATAACTGTAGGGTTGTCACTCAATCACTCGATAAACATTATTTTATTTACCATTAAATTACGACAATAATTTAACAGATTATGGGACAGCTCCGTTTGTATGACTAAAGGTTTATTTGGAATGGACGATGGTAGTTTAGTTGGGTTCCATTAACTTTATTATGGTCCTTAGAAGGCTCAACTAGTTATAATGTGCTCAGTGAATAAGATTAAATTACTCCATTTCAATCATCTCACTTAAAGAAATAAATATCAATTATTATTATTATAGCTTGTGACTTCAAAAATCAACAAAATTCTTATTATTTATTACCTATAGATTTAGGCGATGGACGATATTATGATTTTTAACTTTTGGAACTCGTAGTTCAATATGAGTGTAACTGCTTAGGTTTTTTAGTTAAGTAGGTAGGTAGTGGGCACTTGGCCAAATTTTGCGTTAAAACTTATAAAATAGGTACTCTATAACATTTAAAAAAATCAGCCATGGAAGCGCTCTGTTAATGCCGGTCACCCATCCAAACTGACCGCTCAGAAAGTCGCTTAACATCAATGGGATGCCAAAGCAAGCTACGCCACGAGCGCTTCCTAAAACATTAAATTCAAAATAACCATTGAAAACAATAACTTTTTAAAAAGTAATAATAATAATAATCAAGTGACAGCCCTGTTCAGTTTAGTTTGCATTCCGCTCGCCAACACGCGCGCCACAATCAAGTACAATACCCTAGTGGTGTAAGATTTGTGTGGATAAGACCTATTTATAGGGTTACTTTTATGGATTAAAACTTTAATGATTATTTTTTCATTTAAAATAGGTACTATTAATAAATAAATAAACAATAAATATTGGTGTAAATTTCACACAGCGCCATCTAGCCCCAAACAAATGTATTGACAAATGTATCGAGTTGATGAATAAAATATCTATATAACAAAGCAAAACTTGAACTGATAGAATACTTATGTATTTGTAAATACATATAATACTTTATAACAACCACACACAGAACAAACATCTTTACGTTCATCACACAAATGTTTGTCAGGGGTGGGAATCGAACCCACGACGTACAGCGCAGAAGGCAGATCTACTACCAACTGAGCTAAGAATTCAATCTATTATTATCAAGAGACAATGTTCTCACTCACCCAAACGAAATGTCGAAAAACGGAAGATTTTAGGAAAACGTTTTATTTTTTTAAAGTTATTTTGTTCTGCTTTTAATAATTGGAGGGTTAAAAATTTAAAATATGGAGAGCTGAATTTGTTTTTGTTTTCAGGTTTTATCATAAAAAGTTATCATTACCCAGATAATTAGGTAAGTGAATTTTTAAACTTGAACAAAGCAAGACGTCTTATCCATACTATTATTTCGTTCACCTACACAAACAAGCTGATAACGCACACATACATCCACACTTATACATTATGTAAGCTCACTCACACCAACACAGCACGCACACAAGCGTTTAGTTTTTAATTTTAAAATTGGTACCAAACGGTAAGTAGGTAGTACATTACATACTTGTATTTGTTTAGAATTATCTTTTTAATTTTAGGGTTCAGCAAAAAGTAACATGGTTAAGTTTTCATCCCATATAGAGATCATTTTTTAGGGTTCCGTACCTTAAAAGGTAAAAAAAGGAACCCTTATAAGATCACTTTCTTGTCCGTCTGTCTGTCTGTCTGTCTGTCTGTCTGTCCGTCTGTCTGTCCGTGTGTCACCATCGATTATCTCAGGAACGGGTAAAGCTAGCAAGATGAAATTTATACCATATACTAAGGTCTATAGTCCCTATTGTGACTATAAAAATCAAGGTCCTGAGTCAACACAATAAAAAGATATAGGCAAATTTAGGTTTTCGTGAAAACTTGTGAGTACCAAAACTTACCTTAATTATCAACTTTTTTTATTTTTCGGAATTTTTCCTTTACTTGTGCTAGAAGACCTTGCTTGTAACCAAAATTGACAATTCTAGGTCAACCGGAAGTACCCTAGAGGTTTTGGGTCGAAAACCTAAATGGTAGTTCCCGTTGATCTAGAATAACGAAATTTGGCAAAAAGCAAGGTCTTATAGCACAAATAAAGAAAAAATTCCAAAAAGTTAAAAAAGTTGAAAATTAAAGGGTGTTCCCATACATACATAGTTGACGCCAATTAAAATTGTCCTCCGAGTTGTATGGGCGCTCATACAATTAAGCGGATTAGCTTAATTGGCACCATGGCTAGGTACGGAACCCTCGGCGTACGAGTTCGACTCGTACTTGACCGGTTTTATTTATTCTATCTCTAGGTATCTGCCGGGCGGATCAATAACAAAGTAGGTAGGTACCTACTTAGGTAGGTCTTTTACAGGCGATCTATTGGGTAAACTTAGGTAAATTATGGAATTCTCTTATTAATGGTTTAGCCATTTATTTTAAAAAGTAGACAAGAAGTGATAGACCACGTACCTACCTATTTTTACCCGACTGCGCAACGCAAAGGAAGGGTTATGTGTTTTTTTCATTTATTTTATGTTCTGGTTAATCAACTACGCCGTGACGCGTAGTAGTCTAAATATCCTATCCTATGATAGCTACCTACTATTTGTTTGTTAATTTGTACTCACGTCCTCGAAAACGGCTCTAACGATTTCGATGAAATTAGCGAAGGTACAGGAGTTTTACGGGGGTGAAAAATCGATCTCCTATCCTATGATAGGTAGGTACCTACTTACTATTTGTTTGTTTATTTGTACTCACGTCCTCGAAAACGGCTCTAACGATTTCGATGAAATTTGCGGTGCGGGAGTTTACGGGGGTGAAAAATTGATCTAGCTAGCTCTTTTAACTGGGAAAAATCGTTTTCTCGGCATAGTATGTCCTTTCTTAGAGACCACGTCGGCAGGATGTTTGCCGATGCCGCTATCAGATTAGTTAGACCATAGGTTCTCAACGTGGGCGATAACGCCCCTTGTGGGCGTTTGAGACTTTCAGGGGGGCAGTAGAAGACCCAGAGAAAATTAGGGGGCATTGATGGCGCATTAAGATATAAGGTGGGGCTCTAGAAAAAAAATTATTCTCTAAGTGGGCGATGGGCAAACTAAGATTGAGAAACTATGAGTTAGAGTTAGACACTTGTTTTTATCCTTTAGATGCGGGACAGAAGGCACTGAGGGCGGTCAGCAGGGCTATTTTGACTCATACGTAAAGTCGATAACTAGGATTAGTTCCTACAAAATATGATTTTTTTTACGACGATTACTTTGTAATTGTAGAAAATGGTTGAAAAAGTGATAGACATTTTATATTGTGTAAAATATTCAAAGTAATTCTGAATTCTAAAACTTTAATATTGTTCGTAAAAAATCAATTTGTAGGAAGAAATCCGAGTTAGCGACTTTACGTGTGAGACAAAATAGCCTTGCAGAATGGTAAAGAGCCTCGTAAAGAGCTATTAAAAATCTACTTTACGATGTCGGATAATACCTACCTACCGGTATCGTACGATTAGCAGTGATTTTGGTTAGGTACCTACTACAGCCTATTACGGGATATTTTTTCTTGATAAAAAATTAAGTGTTTTTTATTTTTTATCAAAAAAAATATTCCGTAATAAAGAGATAAAAAAATTAGACGCCTCATTTGGAAAACTCTCTTATAGGGCCTCCAGACTCTCGAGAGAAGGCTCGGCGAGAAGTCTCGCCCGAGACTTCTCGAAGAACAAACAAGCTATCCACACTCTCAATTTTTCTCCTGTTTCTTATCCGGTATGGATGTCGATATTGAAACTGCAGCCGGTTTGGCTCTGTGTGCCATTGCATACTGTAACTTTGTGAATGTTGTAACTAAAAATAATGTTTAAAAAAAATAAAATAGGTACTTAATGTAAAAAACTTTTTTCTTAGTAGTTTCGATGTTTAGCATCCCATAAAATAGGCTCAGATTGTAAAAAATCGATAAATTTCAACTCTATTCATTATTCCACATTTTTACGAAAGAAAATTCTCGAAAAAACAAACAATATAGATGTCTGCCCGCCGCCGCTCATTAATCTGCAATGAGAGAAAACGTGAGTGTAGGAGCCTTCTCTCTTCTCGCCCGAGAAATCCTTTGGCTCGGCCAAAAATACCGACACCGATCGGAGAACAGGCGAGCCAGAGAATGAGAAGGCGAGAAGTTCCTCACACTCACGCTTCTCGGGTGTTCTCGGGGGTTCTCTCCGAGAGTCTGGAGGCCCTATTATGTTTGAAAGGTATAAGGTACCAATCTTTCCGATTGGTGCCATAAGAATGTGGTGTGGATCTGTCAAGGATCTTCGGAGTTATTAACAGAAATGCACATAATTCATACTTAATTATATATTTCAAGTTAATAGATACACAACATATACAAATACATATTCTTAAATTCTTAGAATAAATAATAGTACGTTCCTAACTTAGATTCTGTGCTTATAAAGACCTTTACATCTTTTATGATTTTTTCTTTAGGGACACTGTAGTGCCTGGGACAATGTTGGGATGGAGTAGGCTTGCCCAGCACCTACACCATCCTCTCAGCTTAACCGGCCATTTCCACAGGAAAGTCATGCTCAATACGTGTGGGGCTGACTAAGCCGCGGGTTTCCTCACGATGTTTTCCTTCACAGTTTAGAGCTCGTCATTTATTATAATGCATTTTTATGAATATAAATTGATTAGGTACTTTTTAAAAAACATAAGATTTAATTTTTTTTTAAATATTTTTTACTTGGTGTAAATACCGTATTATATGAAGCGAAAGAATTTGTTTGCTTGGACGCGCTAATCTCAAGAACTTCCAGTTGGATTAGAAAAAATATTTCTGCATTTGATAGCTAAACTCTTGAGGAAGGTTATAGGCTAATTTTCATCATCATAACCATATTAACCATACCTATACCATCATTACGTGGGTTTAGGTAATATGCGCTATCAGTATTTTGATCAAGATATAACCTGACATGACAGTCCTGCGGGCTTAAAAAGGTCGCTAAAGCAGAATCACAATATTAAAATAAACTACTAATAATTCATAATTCATTTATTTGCTTCAATTTACATAGATTTTATAATGTAATGCCGTCTCTTTTCACTCTCAGTCAATGAAAAGAGTTGGCAAATAGTTCAATTCCTATTGCGGTTCTATGGATGTTTCGTTTCGAAAAATTTATATGCGCATTAACACGAGCTCTGAACGGTGAAGGAAAACATCGTGAGGAAACCCGCGGCTTAGTCAGCCCCACACGTATTGAGCATGACTTTCCTGTGGAAATGGCCGGTTAAGCTGAGAGGATGGTGTAGGTGCTGGGCAAGCCTACTCCATCTCAACATTGTCCCAGGCACTACAGTGTCCCGTTAAGTGTAGGCAAAGATTGCCTCCTGACACTGTATAAATCATCTAGTAAAAGATGTAAAGGCCTAAGTTTTATTGCGGTTCTGCAATAGCGACCTTTTTAAGCCCGCTGAAAATTTGAATTTCTCGGGATATCCGTGCGCTTATTATTATTTTTTATTTAGTCTACTTTTTTTAATACATATAAGTGTTCTTAACTTTACACAGATCTTTCAAAATCATTAACATGAGATTAATTACCTATTAAGTACATACTTTGAGCGTTTGCCCTTCGGATGTTACCTGACGACAGTGATCATTAAGGCGCTAACACATGTTGGCCCAAGGTCGCATTGCCTCTCTATCTCTCGCCTTAAATCGATTCGCCTTCTCGCTCGCACTCGCCTAAGCTGGCTTAGCCTGGCCCGACATGAGTTAGCGCCTTACAAAATTACAATAAGCATAGCCAAACCAATGATGTTTTCAAAGGGGAAGATAGGTGACTCACCAAAATCCCTGGTCCTACTAAACTGAGTCCTGAGGACAAACCTGCCCTCAGGCCGCGCGGAACATCGTCTCGAACACACCTTGAAGTTGCAAATAGACAAGGATAGAGAGCAACGTGTCGACATTGTGTTCGGACTTCACTATTTCTCTATATAAATTTTCTATTCGTGAAAACCTTTAATTAGCTTTCCGTTGCTATCTAGCTAATCTTTAAGTAATCTTCTGCTGTTGGTTTTCCTACAAATAAATAAATAAATAAACTAAAGCAGTAGTGCGAACGAGACAGCATTGCAGAGACCGGGCTCTATCGTATTGGTTCCGTTCAGAGCCGACAAAACCCGGCCGCTAGCCATTGCTGTCTCGCTCGCACAGCTGCTTTAGTTGCTCTCTATCCTCATCAATTGGCAATCTATAAAATGGAGCAATGTGTGTATTTTTGAGTATGTATAGTTCGCGTCAAAAAGAACGCTGGAAGAAAGTGGAAGGGTGTGTTTTGTCTCATGTTTGCGAATAGGTAACCCATGCGCAAACATGAGGCAAATCACACCCGCTCCACTTTCTTCCAGTGATCTTTTTATATGACGCAATCGTTGTGCACCGAGTCCAAGTTTTTGCATGCGATGTTAGTGCATCACCTATCTTCCCTTTTGGAAACATCATTGAGCCCAACGCACATGATTGAGAATGATGTCCTATTTATTTTTTTAGTCAATATATCAAACAGTGGTACGTCAGTGACAAAAATCGATGAACATTTCGATGTTTTCAAGTCACTTTTTCTTCACGTTACGTGAGAAATTTGTAACTTTTGTTTAATGTTGTTAATAGAGCAAAGCATCTAATACATACATACGTACATAAAATCACGCCTGTTTCCCAGCATAGGGGTAGGCAGAGACCACAGATCTCCACTTGCTACAATCCTGACACACTTTCGCTTCATTCACTCTCATCACATTCTTCATGCAAGCTCGTCGGTTTAGGGTACTCTTGACCGGCCTTTTTTTAATAATTCGCCAATTTGGTCCAGGAATGTGCGCCTAGGTCTTCCCTTTCTGACGGTCCCATTCACACTCGCCTTATGGACCTAATATTAGCTAAAATTTTGATTGTAGCTCCACGGGTTTAATAAAAATTTCAAACTTAAAATGTTCATCGAATTGTCGCTGATATTGGAATCATTTGATCACTGCGTGAGGTCTCTTCCTTCCAACAGCGCAATAAGCGCCTGTCGATCCTTTTTATTCTCGCAAGCGCACGTCACTAAGGCCGTCAGATGCTTACTAGAGTATTCTGTCCGTTCAACCAAAAACTGCTCCAAACCTTTCCGAGGAAGGTAGTAAGCTTTCACATACCTATCCACATAATCCTGATACGGTACCGGCTTAAGCTTTGATATCTTCTCAAGTTTGAGAAACAACTGTCTATAGTCCAGCTGCATTAAGCCCCGGCCTCCGTTAGAGCATTTGGTAGCATTCGAGAAACCCTCGACTAATAGATGAACGATGAACTTGCATAGAGCAGCCCATATGGAATTCAGGACTTCAGTGTTTAAGGATACCTTAGCCGCTACAGTTTCTAATCTTAACGCGAAGACCTGGATACTTCTAGTAACCATGTCAACGTACGGGCTGTGTTCAACGGCCACACTTTTAACGTCCCATTTCACTTGGGCCATAGCGGATAAAGTGGCACGCGCATCTACGCTTCGCGACGCCGAACACATATATACAGGCGCGCGCAAATCAATCGCAACACTCAATGTGTTATCCCTAAAATGCTGGATAAGCATTCGCTGGTGCTGAGCGACTATCGACTCTAAATACGGGTGCAAGAGTTGGTATTGCGTCGCGAGGAAAACCAGACTTTCCACAGCGACTATTCTCTCTGCCAATCCGTGTAAAGTCTCCTCCGAACCAAGAAAGTGAGGAGGACATAGGGCTTTTCCATCTGCCTCTTCGATGTTATTAGAGATTCGCTTTAAAACTGAGTTCAATTTCGCGCTGTATAGAGTCGAAGATGCAACGTCTAAATCTGAGCTGAAGAACAAATGCACTGTGTATAAGTAGTATTCGAATAGCTGGTTCATAAGCATTATGACCTCTAAAGAGATCTGCGGAAGGTATCTACATATTTGTAGGTACTGACCACAGTGTCTCAATACAGAAAGCGTTGTATTCGTAACTATAACGCTCTCTTTCACTCTCGATGGGCTGTCTATACGTCTCTCGCTCTCATCAACGTAATCTCTTTTCAGCTCATCTAATTCGTCATCACTCTCTTCAATGTCCGAATCTTCCTTCTCAAGCCCGAATATATCATCATTAGTTACGTTTTCATTTCTGAATATCTCAAAGGGTGTATGATTAGTCTTTTCTTTAAAGTACTTCGATATATAAACGCTGTCTTCCTGAGAATGAACGGAGGACGTTCCATCTGATAGAGTCTTGGTCAACGCTGTGTCCGATCTGGTTATATACCGTTTGAATTGTCTAAACTCCTGTAGATTCAGTAATGTGAATGTAGATCTAACCGGACACTGCTCCCAACCCTCATTCTCCAAAAACAATCTAAGCTCCTCCATCCGTCCTCTATGATAATTCTTGATGTATGTAACACTTTGAGTCTTGATAAAATCTTGGAGTAGGTCACATTTATCACCACAAAAGACTTCAGCTACCTGCGTCAGCTTCCTCAAAATCCCTAACATCTGTATAAACTTCTCGAATGGATAGTCCTCCAACGCAGAACTCTTCAAGAATGTTGAGACCTTCGCTTGGACATCATGCCAGATCCTAGCGAGACCGGCTTTAAGTTTCTGTCGAATGTATTCTTTACTGACATTTTGTTCAATTTCCAGGATTTTAGCGCTTGGGGCGTCATCATCATCATGCTTAGAATGCCAGTTGACCAGTAAATAGTAACTCTTCATGATTAGGAATAGATTCTCGCAGAGGTTTAGGAGACAGTTAGGAGCTTTGTTCGGTTGAACCGACTGACACATCTCTTGGAACTTCATCTCAGTGTTGCCCTCTACGCAATTCCTGACAGCGTCCATAGCAGATTCGTTTACCGCTGAGGAATAATGCATGTGTAATTGCTCCATAGCTGCTTGTGTCTTCCCGAGTAATGCATAAGCTTTCCTTAGCTTACGGAATGTCTGCTCCTCAAAGTTGTAGCATACAGTTGAGAGCACAGAGTCGAGTTTTTCCTCTGTCATGTCCAGGGTATCCTGTAGTCTTGCTGTCAAATCCGCTATACAGGTAAACTGCTTATGGCTGGCAGCGGCCTTCCTGCTTCTTAGGATGAGTTCTATAGCATCGTAGTACTCTTTTCTGTTGAGTAATTCAGCGGCATCCTTTTCCACGCTTCGCAAACTCCTCAGCAGTTCCAAGGATTTGAGGACAGAACGGATGATCTGTCGTTTCCTAAAGTTTGCGAGGATTACGAAAGTTGAGACTGTGAGATGGTTGGAAGCTGTTCTGAGCTGGGCGCGCGCCTGGCGACAGGTTTCCAAGGTTTTGGAAAGCTGGTCGCGGATGCCCTGGATCTCTGAGAATTCTCTGTCGCATGTGTCGCGTTGTTGAGATATTAGATGGAGAGCTTTACCTGATACCACCTGGAAGAAACAATGGCACCATTACCTGCATATTCACCTGTCAATGTTTTTCTTCTTGTCAAAAAGAAGTAATTTTTTTTTTTAATTTTTACAGTGTTAAACCACACTTTGGTATTATTTCATTACATTAGAAATGAAAAATCTTACCAAAATTTTCAATTCCAAAATTCAAATTTCAAAATGAAGGCACTCCGGCGTAGGGAGGATCGCTTGTATCATTGCGGGTTCGAATCCCGTCGGAATTTAAAATTTTGGTAAGATTTTTCATTTCTAATGAAAAAGAAGTTCATACGAGTCAGAGTGAGTGAAATTATATGTTTGTTCGTAAGTAAGGATGAAAAAAAGAAAACAAAAATGTTTTACAAAAAGTTGAGATCAATAGCTTGCGAACTGACTTCTTACTTGGGTGGGATACGAATAGATGAAGCTTTCTATACAAACGAGCTACATATAGAACGCTAAATGGATCTAGCTATTCGTGAAGTTAGCCATGTCACTGCACAGCAGAAAATATTGTATGAAAAAGCTGCACTGCGCATCGAAACAGATAACTTAATGCGAAGATCCATTGTGAGAAGTGTACCTGTTGCTGTCTTTTAAGTGTGGTGAACATGCGCTCGATCTCCTCACAAGAGAGTGGATCGGGCAGGTTCTGCAGGACGTACCGAGCCGCATCGAACTCACTCGGAGGCTTGAAGTACACATTTTCTATCTCGCGGAGTACCTGTAATGATTTGAGATTAGCATAAGAAAATATCTATGGCTTAAGTTTCATGTTGGGGAAAAAAAATTATGGAAATACATCTCAATTAACGTACTATCTAGTAATATACTAAGACTTTTTATTTATTTAGTTTTTTGGAAAACTAACAGCACAAAAAAAAATACTACATAGCGAGTTATTAGAATCATATGGCTAATGACAAGTTTTCACAGATGGAAACAGAGTGAACAAGTAATTGAGCACAATAAAGGTACAAGCAACACTGATAGATCAATCAGCTGATAACAGAAATAGACCTATCACAGAAAACTGAGATTCATTACGATTGGCCATATTGAATCAGTGCCAATCATATTTAATCCCATTTTTCTGTGATAGGTCTATTCCTGCTATCAGCTGATTGATCTGTCAGTGCAATGTTAGTAAATATTCTCTCATGGCTTTTGCTAGTAATCTATACTATACATTACCTCAAGATCTGCTGCAGAATGAGCCGCACTGAGAGATCTAGAGTTGACTCCGGGAGGCCCATGCCTGTTCTCTACACCGTCTTCAGACAACATTGTTACCTGCATTTATTGCAGTTATAGTATATTTCAGCCAGAAAAATATATTATTTGGGAGGCTATGGAGACAAGATATGGGTAGACAGTTAAGTAGGTAGGTACATACCTTTACGCAGCTGTTTTATCGAATACTCAACTCAATACATTACGTTTATTTGCATTTATCACATCACATGGTTACAACAGTCAACACAAAACAAACAAACTACAACGTATATCTAGTAAAAGTCGGATTTTAACACGATTTACAAATTACAATAGAAAAACAAAGCGAGCGGATCAGCGGAATCACAGCTGAATGACAATGACATTGACATCTGAGAATTGAGATCTGAGGGAATGACGATTGACGGATCGAACCGAAACTCATTTCTCGAAATAATGGTGCCAGCTTCAAATTATACTGATGCGATTTGGATTTGACTTTCATTGTGTTCGTTACGTTTGTAAATACACTCGTATTTGCATCACATTAGATATTAAAAAAAACTGAAGTCAATAATTTTTTATTTGGCCATAATTTTGGCATATAGTCGTATTGCTCATTATACGGACTAAAATTAAAGGAAAAAATGTCATTTTTCCTTCAATTTTGATTAGTTTTGATACGTTTTATGTCAAAATTGAAGGAAAAATTACATTTTTTCCTTCACTTTAGTCCGTATAATGAGCAATACGACTATAGGTACTTTGTACAACAGTGTGGCAGGATTTGTCAGTTTTCTTGCCCAAATAGAGCAGGATTTCTAATTTGGAGTTGGTCACACTGACACCATTTTACCACGGTCGGCCACAAAATTCGCGTCGTTCATTCATCCTTTTTCAAATGAATTTTATCACGAATTTCTCAAGTTTTCTGTGATTTTGGTAAAAAATAGTTAGTCATTGAGTTTATTTGCTGTGTGAGAGTAAAAAAGCCGTCACCGTGGAGCCTAACGTAGGCTGTAAGTGCATCTAATTTGTTTATTTACTGGAGAATTCGGCATGGGTGTTGTTTTGATTTGAGAAAAACCATTAAAATCAGATGGTGTTCTTTACTTACCCTAGGTAGTTTTATTTTAAAATCATTTGCTGATACAGCCTTTGGTCTAAAACCTTAAATATTAATAATAGGATCATAAAATTTTAGTTTATGTGATCATCATCCGTACACAATGTTCTTTTTGCGTGATTTAGTTCAAGTCCTTGGTTCTGAGATTTTTTTAATTAATAAATTAAGAATAAGAAAGTTAATATTCTGTCGTTTTTATCAATATTTTAGATAAAATTGTCAAGTAGCCTACATAGTGACATAACAGAGGACTGCCCCAGATTTTCACCATAGCTTAGTATAACCATAGGTAGTATCTATACCTACTCTAGCCAAAACCAATGTACAATATTTACTAACATTGCACTGACAGATCAATCAGCTGATAGCAGGAATAGACCAATCACAGAAAACTGAGATTAAATATGATTGGCACTGATTCAATATGGCCAATCATATTTAATCTCAGTTTTCTGTGATAGGTCTATTCCTGCTACCAGCTGATTGATCTGTCAGTGCAATGTTAGTAAATATTGTACATTGGTTTTGGCTAGAATATAGTACTTTCATGTGCAAGTGTAGCCATGCGCAAACTTATGGCTGATTTACACAGGGTCAGTAGACAAGTCAGGTGATGGCGGGGGGCGCCAACTGACTTTAAAATATTCGTGTCCGAATATTCAAGTCAGCGCTGACTTCAAGCCACTGTACTGATTTCCAATCAGTTTACACAGGGTTTTTTTCGGGTCAGCACTGACTTGCCTCGAATTTGTAGTCAGTTACTGACCCTATGTAAATCAGCTCTTACCCCTCCACTGTCTTCCAGCGTTCTTTTTACGTTACGCGAACTATACATTTCTACATTGACCAAGTACCTATAAATGGACTGCTGGACACTCACACACTCACACACAAAACAAAGAAGGATAAATACAAAATTCTTGTGATAAAAAGAGACAGAGCATAATATCTTGTGTCCCTCATCATGTGCTGGCTCTTTGAACGTAGAACATCTATCTATACTTTAATTTTATAAAGCGGAGGAGCTTTTTTGTTTGAACCGTCCGTCCGATTTGAAAAATTCTTTCTGCATTTGATAGCTAAACTCTTGAGGAAGGCTATAGGCTACTTTTCATCATCATCATCATCATCACCATCACTACGGGGACAACGCCTTGAGGGCGCTGCTAGTCTATAATAGGTCCATGATTTCTACTCTCCTTATAGTGGACATGTGTGGGAGCGAGAGCTGGCGCGGCGGCGTCGCTCGCTCTCCCTCGCACGAGTCTGTGACTACTGATCTGTCTCTGTTCAGCGTGTCCTCTGCAGCATCAGATGCAAGGGTCCTCCGCCTGCTGGCTTGCAAGGTAAGGTTTACAGACATACAAAGCAAAATGACCTAACGCTAACAGCTAGAGCTCGCTTGATCGATAAGCATGTATTTACAAGAAATATTTATGTATTATCTGGTTCCCATAGCACAGTACTTCAAGCTTTATAATGGGATTCGGTTTTATTGTTACAGTAGTGTATGACTCCACAAAACAGAATGCGACAGAAGTGCACGTCGTTATCAGCGCAGCTCGCACGACTTGTAATTGCAACTAATTTGCTTTTCTTATAAATGACAATGATATTTATTTGTATGCGGTAAAGTTGAAATTATGAGTAATTTTCATTTCCAAATGACTTTTTGTCAATCGTTTTTGTAATGTTATACGATTGTTTCCAATGTTTACCAAAAACCATTCTTTAAATTGAATTACTGTACAAGCTTTGCTTAGTTTGGAGCTAGATGGCGCTGTGTGAAAATGTCCAGCAATATTTATATACAGGGGAAGCCACGGGTCACATCACACAGTAGAAACCTCTAAAATGATTAGTGTTTCTCTCCTATATTACGATGTATTATACATATAAAAATTCCTCTTGAATCACTCTATCTATTAAAAAAACCGAATCAAAATTCGTTGCGTAGTTTTAAAGATCTAAGCACACATAGGGACAGGAAGCGACTTTGTTTTATACTATGTAGTGAAAGTGATATTTATTTCTCTTACTGTAATGTTTTTATTTCCAGGCGGGCCAGGGTCCAGATCCTTCACTTCGCGTTGCGAGCCCCAATCCAGATGGAAAGCCTATGAAGTGAGAACCATTAGCTTAAAAATCAGTGATGAAAAACACCATTCCAGATGGCCCTCATCTAATCTGCAGGGGGACAACTGCATTAACTTCCTAGCAGCTTTCTGTGCAGCCCTATATTTTTAGATGAGTTCGGGTAGCTCGGTCCTCAAAATTCAGTGCACAAAAACATCATTGTATGCATCCAACAGCCTACAAACTTTACCACTAGCTCAAAACTATATTAAAAGTCACAAATGACCCAAAATTTATAGTGAAAAACTTCATTCTAATCTAATATATCCCGATTCCAGCAATTACAAACGTCACCAATCACCATGCATAGTCCCCTAATAGCTCTAAATTCAGTGACGAAAAACACCATTCCACATCTTCACATACAATACTTACTTCACTACTAGTTTAAAATTCAGTGACGAAAATCACCATTCTTCAACCAACCGCCTATAAACTTCAGCAAACTTCATAGGTAAAGCTCACTAAGTCAAAATTCAGTGATGAAAAACACCATTCCAGACGGCCCTCGTCTACTCTCCCGCTGCAGGCGGACAACTGCGTGAGCCTCCTAGCCGGCTGCGCAGCCCTATGCGCTCAGTTAGGGCTCCGACGGTCGTTCAGCGCTGGTGACGTCACTCTAGCTTGTGCTTCAAGCCCTACTAATTTACGAGGGTAAGAGGGCTCGCTTTGCTCACTCAATACATTTACGCGAGCTAAGCAAGCTACGATTTTAGTGGTAGAGTAGGATTCAGCACTCAAGTCCTACGGAACAAGCGGGAACTAATTGTTTTATTTACTTTATTATGCTCTTTTAGTCAAGGTCGTTCAGTTGTTCTGGTGTGTAGAGCTAACGAACGTACAAACTAGCATAATTATTATTGTTCAAGCCTTATTTGGACAATTAGTAACTTTTTACATAACCTAGTTCTGCGATAGCAGCGCCGTGTCTATCGGACTTCAGTGCTGAATCCGACTCTAGGTACTAAGGCTGGATTCGACCAAAAGTCATCTTACTCCAGAGTAACTAGCCGACATAATTCGAAATACAATTGTTTAGAAAGCGCAACCGAACATTATTATGTGCATACAAGTTATCCTGGTTATAAAGTGTCAACTTTACAATGTCAAAATATTCAAACAAACAGTAGTTTAAAGTAAAAACTTAATCCAGTTTGGTCGAATACAGAGTAAATTAAATACTTAGGCCTTCACATCTTTAGGCTGGTTTTACTGTCACGCGTAGCGCCAGCGCTGATAGACGAGTGATCTTTATTACAATGAAACAAGGATACTGATTGTTTAGCAGAAATGGCTACGCTGATTGGTCTCGTCAGTGCTGAACAATCAGTATCCTTATTTCATTGTAATAAAGATCACTCGCCTATCAGCGCCGACGCACGGTGTTTCACTTAGAACAAGCTAGCTGGACAATATTATTTATGCCTTCAAATCTGCTCTAAATTACTCTGCACATGTTATTTGAACATTATTTTGTCGAAAAATCATCATTAGCATCATCATCATCATCATTTACTACTTTCTTGTGATTTTTATTAGTTTAGTAATTTTTGACGACCTCTATGACGCTGTGGGTGAAGGCCCACCTGAGAGGTAGGAGGTTGCGGGTTCGATCCCCATCCCGGGACAAATGTTTTTATGATCTGCAAATATTTATCTCGGGTCTGGTTGTTTTATATCTTTAATGAGCAGCGCCCTCGCGGCGTTGCCTCCGTAGTGATGGTTTATGGTGATGATGATGATGATGAACAGTAGCCTATAACCTCCCTCAAGAGTTTCACTATCACATGCAGAAAGAATTTTTCAAATCCGACTGGTAGTTCCAGAGATTAGCGCGTTCAAACGTACTAACTCTTCCGCTTTATTATATTAGTATAAGTACATAAGTTAAGTATATTTAATAATAGAAGTACAGAAGTATAGATATAGATAAGTTCGTATTTACAAAAAAAAGTATATGAGTAGTACAGCAGTCATATGTGGTTCCCATAACACAAGCTATGCTTACTTTGGGGCTCCATGATGGATGCTGTGTGAAATTTCAGCATTATTTTTATCTAAGTATTTATTTATTTATTTTATAATATTAAACCGCCAAAAAAATTTATTTATTCAGTTTTAAATAATTAAAAATATAGATATTACTCGGAATCATCGGAATAAACACTGGAAAAACTTAGATCTGCCAAACTTTCTTACTTTCGCACGTTTCTAAGTAAGACCAGTACCTTAGAATAAGTAATTGACCGTTTTACGTTTGGGACACGATCCATCTCGAACGATACGTATGATAGAAAACTCAAAATCACCAATTAGTATCTGATGGCATATTTTTAAAACGATTACGATTTTTTCCGCAACTAGCCCACTTTTCAGCCAATTTCATTGATGTTCGAGCAATATCTTTTTTAAAATCACTTATAGACTGGTCTGTGGCATCATTAATGAGCATAAAAAAATCAAATAACAATGAATTTCGTTCATTTTTATCATATTTGATCAATTTCTCGAAAAAATCTGCGTTCGAGAAAAATAGTACGTGTTCCGGAAAAAAAATAAAAAAAAATTAGATGTACACTCGTGCGCAGCTTAAGACTAATATTTTATTAAACTAGATAGATGATTGTACAATATATACAAATTCCAGCCTGGGGACAAGTGGGGGCAAGTAGTTTCTGCTCTGAGAAAGATGAAATATGTGTCAAAATATCGATATCTTTTGTGTTCAACCGGTTTTTTTTTCTGTAGGAGACACTTTTTGTTAAAAGTTATAACATAAAAAAATACTACATTCCAATTACTTTATGATCCATCAAAAAAATCCTTACTATCTACCATGTATTTGAATTTAGATGTTAACAAACAAAAACCAAAATAACGAAAGTATTCATGTTAACTCGCCCTCATTTTGATATTGCGAAAGCTATAACTTTTAATACGACTGTACTAGTAAAAAACAATTAATGGTATCGTGATCTCACGGGTTTTTACTTTAATTTAAGCTAGTGCAGAGAAGGAAATGCGACAACCCTTTTTGTCCAGCTAGAACAGCCTAATGGAACAGTGTGCGACGGTACGCGTGACAGTAAAACCAGCCGTACTTTATAAAGCCAGAAGTAAAAACCAGCAGTAATTTTATAAAGTTAACGCGTTTAGTGTTCATGACGCACATGTGTTTCGATTTTGTCCTGCAGCGCTCTCAGCGCTTATTATTATTTCTCAAAAAGTTGTATTAAAATATGCTACAGAATTAATACTTCTTCTTGTTTTAGGGCCACATCGGAGGTAGGCCTCTGCGCGGCCTTGGAGGCCTTAACTCTGAGCGCCAATTCCCGCTCCTGCAGTACTTGGGTCGCAGGTAGGTAATATAAAACAAATCTGGACATTTCACTTAGCATTTATATAACTGCATGGACTATTTTTTATCCCACTTTTGTGTGCATTATTCCGGGATAAAGAGTAGCCTATATCCAATTCCCGATCATTATCTAAACCAATATATAAAGCGGAAGAGTTTGTTTGTTTGTTTGAACGCGCTAATCTCAGGAACTACCAGTCGGATTTGAAAAATTCTTTCTGCATGTGATAGCTAAACTCTTGAGGGTTATAGGCTTGGTTTTTATCATCAAGAGTATCCTCATATCATAACCTTCCTCAAGAGTTTAGCTATCAAATGCAGAAAGAATTTTTCAAATCTGACTGGTAGTTCCTGAGATTAGCGCGTTCAAACAAACAAACTCTTCAGCTTTATATAATTAGTACCTATAGACTTATAGAGTATAAACTAGAGTGTAGATTTCAGGCAAATCGGTCCAGTAGTTCTCGAGTTATAGAGGAACAAACATACATCCATCCAGTGGCGGATTATCCTTAAGGCAAACTAGGCAACTGCCTAGGGGCGCGAGGTTACAGAGGGGCGCGCAACTCCGGGCGCAGGCCAGACAGAAGAAACGTAAGACGAGGACGCGTCGCGGACAGGGCACCAGCGAACAGCGTCGCGCCCGCGCCTCGTCTCTTCTGTATATTTTGCGTCGCGACGCTTCTAGGTATAGGTACATTTTGTGTGAAAGGGACGCGGAAGAGACAAATGTCCGCGCCCCGTCTGCGTCTTTTATGTCTTTTCTGTGTGTCCAGCGCCCTACGTCACCCTATTCGATTAAAAAAAGACAGTAAATTTACGATGTTGGAGGTGCGGGCCGCGGGGGCGCCCCGTATGGCGGCGGTCGGGGGGGCACGGAGGGCGCGGGTCAGGCGTGAGCCGTGCCGTGCGACAGGGATGATAATCTCGTCGCGATCATAGACGTAGGTACGTACGATCTAGCGATTTTTGGATCGATCGAAAGTCATTAGTTTTTCCAGCGGATCGATTGAATTTAATCAGATATAGCCGGATAGAAATAAACCGACAAGCACTGAGCCTTTTCTTTGAGCACCGCAAACAAAATCAAGTGTCACATTGTAGCAATTGTCTTTAAAAAATCTGCTCGCTTCGCTCGCATTTCTGACCACAGAATGAGAACCGACAAGCATCGAGCCTTATCTTTGTTCACCGCAAACAAAATCAAGGGCCATATGTTGCATTTATCTTTAAAAAATAATAAACTAGTAGTTCGCCCCGAACTGAGATCTCGCGCACCGTAGATGGCTTACATTTGGACTTTCTTCTGACTACCCCTATAATTTCAGTGCTACTACTGCCGAGTATGCCTATTGCGCTAGCTCTTATAGTAAAAAATACTAGCATGCATGCAATACATAATGTCGTGTCTAATTTTTCATTTATTTTATATTTATGAATTCTCGTCGTATTTCTAAAAGTAAAGATACGTCCTAGAATAAAAATAATAACTATTTTGGAATGTACAAATAAAGACCTTTCATTTGACACCCCACTCAATATATTTGCAAATTTGTTTACTTAACTTTTTTTACCCCAATTATTTTCATTCTTTATCAAAAATTTTTTTATCATGAAAATAAATCAAGTAGCATCTAAAATCATTACAAACCAAACCGCAACGATGCCACTCTCTTTTTAAGACCGACCAGTCAATGAGCTACGAAGTCATCGAAACTCTATGAAACGGGAGCTCTTGCAGCTCTGGTTTCGTAGTTTTTGTTCTTTGGTCGTATTTCAAAAACTATTCATCCTAGATTAAAAATAAAAACCATTTTAGAATGTACAAAATAAACCCTTTCTTATGACACCCCACTCAATATATTTGTGTACCTAACTTTCATAATTTTTTACCCCCTTGGGAACCCAATATCTTCACAACCCCTTCATCGATTAAGCTCATATGCTCCACCGTAAATTTCCTTACCACAACCTATTGACCTACCAAGTTTCATGCAGATTGGATGAACGGTTCGACAGTTATGCGCGAACAACAATTCGTGAAACATACAAACATACAAAGCAAAATCGCCCAACTTACCACTAAGATCTTCGCTCGCTTCGCTCGCTCGATCGATAATAATAATGTTGGTAGAAATATTGCGAGTGAGTAATGTCTGACCACAGAATAAGAACCGACAAGCAGCAAGCTTTTTCTTTGATCACCAAAAACCAAAAAGTGCCACGTTGCTCTTAAAAAAATCTGCTCGCTTCGCTCGCATTTAACTTCATATTATAAGTAGATATATTGCGAGTAAAACTGAGTTATGTCTGACCACAGAATAAGAACCGACAAACATGGAGCTTTTTCTTTGATCACTGAAAACAAAATAAAGTGCCACATGTTGAATTTGTCTTAAAAAAAATCTGCTCGCTTCGCTCGCATTTAACTTCATATTATGAGTAAATTTTATATTGTGAGTAAAGACAAGCATCGAGCTTTTTCTTTGATCATCGAAAACAAAATCAAGTGCCACATGTTGCACTTGTCTTACAAAAATTCGGTAGATTGACATTTTTTCAGCACTGATTAGGCGCAGGCCAGATAGAAGAGACGAGGCGCAGACATTTGTCTCTTCCGCGTCCCTTTCATACAAAATATGACGGCGCCCCGTCTCTTCTGTGTTTTGCGGCGCGACGCTTCTATACATTTTCTATGAAAGGGACGCGGAAGAGACATAAATGTCTGCAACGCGTCCTCGTCTTACGTCTTTTCTGTATGTCCGGCGCCTTAGACATTCTAGAATTCTAGATCTATTGCAAATGTCTCCCTAGGTGGTCAGAGCAGAGCTACCCCCTTGGGTGGTCAGACAGAGGCTTGTTCAAATACGGTATTTGATGGTTTTTGTTACCAGAGGGGCGCCTATGAGGAGCTTGCCTAGGGCGCTCTTGAAGCTTAATCCGCCCCTGCATCCATCCATCCATCCAAACATCCAAACTTTCGCATTTATAATATTAGTGTGATGCGATAGTTTGGATGTTTGGATGGATGTGTATGTTTGTTCCTCTATAACTCGACGACCACTGAACCAATATGCATGAAATTTAACACATATATAGATAATGACCGAGAATAGGACATAGGCTACTTTTTATCCGGGTACCACGCGAGCGAAGCTAAGTATATCTATATTTTAAATTACAGGCAAATCGGTTTGGTGTTTGTCGAGTTATAGAGGAACAAACATACATCCATCCATCCAAACTTTCGCATTTATAAATTAGTGTGATAGTGTGATTATGAAGTTTAAATGTAAATACTATTATTACAGTCGGTGGATCTCAGCTGCCGTCGCCACAAAGATCCCAACCGTCACAGACAAGACAGCTGCCCAGCGATAATAAGAAGGTAAACAAACAAAAGTACTATAGTCGTATTGCTCATTATACGGACTAAAGTGAAGGAAAAAAAGTCATTTTTCCTTCAATTTTGACATAAAACGCATCAAAACTAATCAAAATTGAAGGAAAAATGACATATTTTCCTTCACTTTTAGTCCGTATAATGAGCAATACGACTATAAATTAAAAATTTAAAAAAACCTGACTACAAATTCTACAGCAGTGGTTCCCAAACTTTTTTTTTCTCATGGACCCCTTTCAAAATTTTACTGGTTTCGGTGGACTGCTACATTTCTACCATATTCCCAAAACTCGTCAGAAAATGAGAACCATCGTGGACCCCTTTCGAGTCTCCCGTGGACCCCTGGGGGTCCACCTGGACCACTTTGGGAATCACTGTTCTACAGCAATTTTTTGTACGCTCGAGGTGCATTTCTGTCCATGTGATTTTAAATAAAATCATCAGCATTTCACATTTCTTGCGGAAAAAAATATTATTGCTGAAACCCCCCCTCTCCCCCACGTGAGATTTTGCTTGACCCCCTCCCCCCGCTAAATGCCTCACGTAATTAATGGATGCCCTCTTAGTGCCAAACGCGATATTCACCTAAACATTGGCTCTCTTTCTAACGCATAACTCTGTCACCGTCTGGCGCGGAGTGACGCGGAAGGGTTGTCGACTTGTCTTGTGTTATAGGTATTACTACACCTAAAGTGCTGAGTGCGCCGCGCTGTACTATTCTGTGATATTCAAAATTCAATTCAAATATCATTTATTTAGTAGGACCGCTTTGATCACTTTGAATTACTATGATCACTGAAAACCATCGCTCTAACAGCCATGGCACTGCTGGAGCAAATGCTGAGGGGTAGCCTTATTTTCTTGTCACTGTATTGTAACATTTCTGATTTGTGTTGTATCGTAGTGGCGAAAATAAATCTTTTTAGGGTTCCGTACCTTAAAAGGTAAAAAAAGGAACCCTTATAAGATCACTTTCTTGTCCGTCTGTCTGTCTGTCTGTCCGTCTGTCTGTCTGTCCGTGTGTCACCATCGATTATCTCAGGAACGGGTAGAGCTAGCAAGTTGAAATTTATACCGTATACTAAGGTCTATAGTCCCTATTGTGAGTATTAAAATCAAGGTCCTGAGTCAACACCATAAAAAGATATAGGCAAATTTAGGTTTTCGTGAAAACTTGTGAGTACCAAAACTTACCTTAATTATCAACTTTTTTTATTTTTCGGAATTTTTCCTTTACTTGTGCTGAAAGACCTTGCTTGTAACCAAAATTGACAATTCTAGGTCAACCGGAAGTACCCTAGAGGTTTTGGGTCGAAAACCTAAATGGTAGTTCCCGTTGACCTAGAATAACGAAATTTGGCAAAAAGCAAGGTCTTATAGCACAAATAAAGGAAAAATTCCAAAAAGTTAAAAAAGTTGAAAATTAAAGGGTGTTCCCATACATACATAATTGACGCCAATTAAAATTGTACTCCGAGTTGTATGGGCGCTCATACAATTAAGCGGACTAGCTTAATTGGCACCATGACTAGGTACGGAACCCTCGGCGTACGAGTTCGACTCGCACTTGACCGGTTTTTATTTCTATTCTATTCTAATTGTCTTAAGAGCTAGGTGATTCTACTCCTGTTCTTTCGCGACCAACACCGTGAAGAATCAGGGCAACAAACACGGTATGGGGCCTAGCTTTCTTTTCGGTGATCCATCCGCTTAAATCTAAATAGTCAAGCTCCAGTGTAGAGCCAGTCGAACAATGTGAGTCTCGTCAATGTCGTCAAAATTGTCGTGAAAGTGAATGAATGAATGATGATATAAATCTCTATATTTCAGGTTCGTCAGAACTATATAAAGCGTCGCCTACTTACTACATATCGTGCGTTGGAACGCATGTCGCAGTCAGAGTTCAACTTGGACCGTTTAGAGGTAAGTCATCAGCATCAGCAGTGATCGGAATGAGGCGGGCTAAAATACCTAAAGTTCGAAAAATAACAGAGACAAATGGAGACGCTTTATGACTAAATATTTTTCAACCCAATAATTTCCGTTTCCGGGACATTAATAAAGAACATCTAACATTAAGGTGAATCAATTTTTTACCTGAGTTAATAACAAAAACTAAAATGTAAATTATAAGGATAAAAAACTTTTTTCCGTCGGTCAAATAGAAAAATTATTTGAATTAGTTCACAATATTATTAACATTAATTTTAAATGTACTTACTCACTGTGAAAATTGAAACTTTCAATAAAATTCTTACTTATTACAAGAATAAAATTCTTGTAGTAAGGAAGTCTCCCCTTTTTTGCCTCTGTTCTTTGAACTTTAGGTATTTAAGCCCGCCTAATTCCGATCACTGGTCATCACTCATCATCTGATTATGTCTGATGAGTCATCAGACATAATCAGACAGTTCACTTTTCGTTCATTTCTGTTCTTCATTCGGCATCTTTCACTCTGCATCTTCATTCGGCATCTTTCGTCTGAACATATCGCACCTCCAGAATAGAAGTGACTCAATTCAAAAAATTGGGAAAATGACTTGAATACGGAGAAAGACTCAGAAAAAAAAACTATTTGCTAGTTATTCAAAAACTTCTACTTTTTGGTTAGAACCAAAAAGTAGTTGCTGCGTCTCTTTCATTTCAGCAGTATCTCCCTCTCCCGCGGAAAACGGCCATTTATCGCAATTCCCAAAAATCATTATTTTTGAATTGAGTCACTTCTATTCTGGAGGTGCGATAATAGAAAGAAAAATGAAAAAAATCCTTCCATATACTTTTCCTTCTAATCTAATCCTTCTGTCATGTCGTATAAGATGCCCAATATTTAATTATCCTATTCTTTTAATCGAGCAATATTTATTTGATGTTTGATGTTTGAAGTTTGTTTGTACTGACGTTTTCGAAAACGGCTCTAACGATTTCTATGAAATTTACAGTACTGGATATATCTGGGAAAAGCCGTTTTCTCGGCATTTTCACGCAAAAAGATTTACCAGTGCAATGTGGTTCGTAATTGAACCACTAGATGGCGTTATGCACCCGAGCAGAGCTCGGTCGCCCAGATATTTATTATATTATCGATCGAGCGAGCGAAGCGAGCGAAGATCTTAGTGGTAAGTTGGGCGATTTTGCTTTGTATGTTTGTATGTTTGTATGTTTCACGAATTGTTGTTCGAGCATAACTGTCGAACCGTTCATCCAATCTGCATGAAACTTGGTAGGTCAATAGGTTGTGGTAAGGAAATTTACGGGGGAGCATATGAGCTTAATCGATGAAGGGGTTGTGAAGATATTGGGTTCCCAAGGGGGTAAAAAATTATGAAAGTTACACAAATAAATTGAGTGGGGTGTCATACGAAAGGGCTTATTTTGTACATTCCAAAATGGTTTTTATTTTTAATCTAGGATGTATAGTTTTTGAAATACGACCAAAGACCAAAAACTACGAAACCAGAGCTGCAAGAGCTCCCGTTGCATAGAGTTTCGATGACTTCGTAGCTCATTGACTGGTCGGTCTTAAAAAGAGAGTGGCATCGTTGCGGTTTGGTTTGCAATGATTTTAGATGCTACTTGATTTATTTTCATGATAAAAAAAATTTTGATAAAAAATGAAAATAATTGGGGTAAAAAAAGTTAAGTAAACAAATATATTGAGTGCGGTGTCAAATGAAAGGTCTTTATTTGGACATTCTAAAATAGTTATTATTTTTATTCTAGGACGTATACTTTTAAAAATACGACGAGAATTCATAAATATGAAATAAATGAAAAATTAGACACGACATTATGTATTGCATGCATGCTAGTATTTTTTACCATGAAGAGCTAGCGCAATAGGCATACCCGGCAGTAGTAGCACTTGAAATTATAGGGGTAGTCAGAAGAAAGTCCAAATGTTGGCCATCTACGGTGCGCGAGATCTCAGTTCGGGGCGAACTACTAGTTATTATAGTGCTTACAATATTAATATTGTTGTATTATCCAGGCGGCCGCTGTATCGGCCGTGTCTAGTGCAGTAGCGGGGCCGGGGCCCACCGTGCTAGCCGTGCCCACTGTCAAACAGACACACGCCAGATTTGTACATCCAGGTAATTCTTGAATACCTATAGTCGTATTGCTCATTATACGGACTAAAAGTGAAGGAAAAAATGTCATTTGTCCTTCAATTTTGACATAAAACGTATCAAAACTAATCAAATAACCAAATAAACCAAATAAACAAATAACAAACAAATAAACAAAAAACAAATAACAAATCAAAATAAAAAAACAATTTTAGTCCGTATAATGAGCAATACGACTATACAACTATATTTATACTATTATAAAGATACCTATAGATCGTTTATAACGATCCTTAGGTGGCTCAACTGGTTCTTTTTGTATTTTATAATGTTACTAACAGCGCCTTCGCGGCGTTGCCTCCGTAGTGATGGTATACGGTGATGATGATGATGATGAAAGCCTTCCTCAAGACTTTATCTATCAAATGCAGTAGGAATTTTTAAATCCGACTGGTAGTTCCTGAGATTAGCGCGTTCAAACCAACAAACAAACTCTTCCGCTTTATTAGATTAGTATAGAAGTATAGATTGTATTTCGAATTATGTCGGCTAGTTACTCTGGAGTAAGATGACTTTTGGTCAAATCCAACCCAAGTATCTTTATTTTTTTGTGTTTTAGATAATCTAATTTTCTCTTTACAGAAGCGGCACACCTAGCCCTCACAGCGGACGATTTAGAGAGAGAGAGAGGTCGTCCTCTCTCTAAATACGAGAGAAACATGATGATATTCAACTGGCTACACACGCTTGACGAGGCGGCGCCTTTCTAGGCACTACTATGCACTACCAGAATGATTATGGATGATTTTTAGCACTACCAGAATGATATGGATTATAATTTTGCACTACCGGAGTGATTTTGATGATTATTTAGCACAAAGGTCATGCATGGTCTGCCTCTGGGCACTACTATGCACTACCAGAATGATTATGGATGATTTTTAGCACTACCAGAATGATATGGATTATAATTTTGCACTACCGGAGTGATTTTGATGATTATTTAGCACAAAGGTCATGCATGGTCTGCCTCTAGGCACTACTATGCACTACCAGAATGATTATGGATGATTTTTAGCACTACCAGAATGATATGGATTATAATTTTGCACTACCGGAGTGATTTTGATGATTATTTAGCACAACCGGAGCTATTATTAATTTATATCCACAGAAAGAATACTTTATTGGCACTACTATGCACTACCAGCCTACTCCATCTCAACATTGTCCCAGGCACTACAGTGTCCCGATAAGTGTAGGCAAAAGATTGCCCCCTGACACTGTATAAATCATCTAGGAAAGATGTAAAGGCCTAAGTTTATGCACCACCTAAGTGATTATGGATGATCATTTAGCACTACCGGAGCTATTATTAATTTCTATCCACAGAAGGAACATTTTATTGGCATTAGTATGCACTACCGGCATTATTATGCACTACCAGAATGATTATTTAGCACTACCGGATTGATTATGGATGATTATTTAGCACTACCGGAGCTATTATTAATTTCTATCCACAGAAGGAACATTTTATTGGCATTAGTATGCACTACCGGCATTATTATGCACTACCAGAATGATTATTTAGCACTACCGGATTGATTATGGATGATTATTTAGCACTACCGGAGCTACTATTAATTTTCTATCCACAGAAGGAACATTTTATTGGCATTAGTATGCACTACCGGCATTATTATGCACTACCAGAATGATTATTTAGCACTACCGGATTGATTATGGATGATTATTTAGCACTACCAGAGCTATTATTAATTTCTATCCACAGAAGGAACATTTTATTGGCATTAGTATGCACTACCGGCATTATTATGCACTACCAGAATGATTATTTAGCACTACCGGATTGATTATGGTTGATTATTTAGCACTACCGGAGCTATTATTAATTTTCTATCAACATAACAGCGGGGCTAAAAAGGCCACTGTAGCAGAATCACAATAGAATTTGAACTAAATGCCGTCTCTTTTCATACACATTGTGACAAGAACAAAACAATACGAAGAATATTGTGATTCTGCTTTAACAGCCTTTTTAGCATCGTTCAAAAGGGTTTATTGATTATTATGATTTATCTTTATAGGCATTACCATAAAAAACCGGAGTCATTTGTCTAGCTAGACTCTACTATAAAAGGTATGAACTACTGAAATCATTAGTTACTATCATCGCCTTCGCGGCGTTGCCCCCGTATTGATGGTATATGATGATGATGATGATGATGAAAAGTAGCCTATAACCTTCCTCAAGAGTATAGCTATCACATGCAGAAATAATTTTTCAAATCTGACTGGTAGTTCCTGAGATTAGCGCGTTCAAACAAACTCTTCCGCTTTATTTTATTAGCATAGATTCTGAAGAGTAAGAACGTTTCAAATAGATAAGTGCGTCTCAAATATTTGAGTAGCGTTCATTCGGGCATAAGCTGACACAGTTTTGATGGGTGACCGTAATGGTTCCATGGGAGGGCGCGTTAAATTGTCGGTCCCGGCTTTTAAGTCGTTAAGCCATGACGGAGGCCTTTAGGCGGCCTAATAGCTCCATCACAAAGAGTTAAATAAGAACATAATCCCCCTTATGAAAGATGTTTAAAGTTGAACACTGGTTAAACAACGTCCTGTCTCTATTCGTCACTATCCACAAATAAAGACAGGACATTGTTTTAGAAAAGATAAGATATATTTATTTGCTAGAACATTATAACAGTAAGATCTTAAACTAGGGTAATATCACTGTTTTTCCATTTTTTTTAATTATATTTATCTAAGGGCTGATTTTTCAATCGATAAATAACTTTTATCTTAGGAATAAATATGGCGTTATGACATATTTTCAATACAATATCTGTCAAATCGCAAAATTTCCTCAGTTAAAAGTTATTTATCGATTGAAAAATCAGCCCTAAATAGACTATTATAAAATGACAATAGAGGTGCAGCGGGGCAATTCTGGCCGAAAATTTTTAGTCAAAATTTAAAACTTCAATATTCTCGTTCCTTGTTGAGTTACGCTAATTCTGACAAATTGGCGTTATGTAACCTTTATCTGCCCTTTTCTTTATTGTATTTTTGTTAAAGAAAAAGCATATTTAAATGGTAAAATAACACAATTTTAACCAAAAACTGGAAAATGCCAGAATAGCCCCTCAGCGGGGTAATTCCGTCAGGTGGTGATATTATTCGAACCAATGATGCTATGATACTAAATCCAGAAGCTTTACAAACTAGATAACACAATACACGCGAATTTTAACATTTTAATCTCCTACGATGGTCCAGTTTCTATAAAAAACCTGTTAAAATTTTTGTGGGGTAATTCTGGCATCACTCTTTAGTCGCCCATACATGCTAGTGTTGGGACGCTAACTATCGATAAACGGAGTAAGTATACGCAAAAATTTCGCGCAAAAATGATGTTGCATGAGAAGTAGTTCGCCCCGAACTGAGATCTCGCGAACCGTAGATGGCTTACATTTGGACTTTCTTCTCACTACCCCTATACTTTCAAGTGCTACCACTGCCAAGTATGTCTATTGCGCTAGGTCGTCATGGTAAATAATACTGGCATGCATGCAATACATAATGTTGTGTCTAATTTTTCATGAATTCTCGTCGTATTTTAAAAAGTATACATCCTAGAATAAAAATAATAACTATTTTGGAATGTACAAATAAAGACTTTTCATAAATGACACCCCACTCAATAAATTCGTTAGTTTTTTTACCTACTTGGGAACCCAATATTTTGACAACCCCTTTATCGATTAAGCTCATATGCTCCACCATACATTTCCATAGCACAACCTATTGACCTACCAAGTTTCGACAATTATGCGAGAACAAGAATTCGTGAAACATACAAAGCAAAATCGCCATACTTGCCACTAAGATCTTCGTTCGCTTCGCTCGCTCGATCGAAAATTTTAATGCGTGTTAACTATGGTTTAATTAAGCTCAAACAAGGCCACAAACAAATACTTGCACAAAGCAAAATCGCATTATTTAACCCTGAGATCTTCACTCGCTCGATTAGTTAAGTATTATTTTTATCGACGTTTACTTCAATGCTGTGGACATCACTGGTTTTTTACAACTTCATACAAAATCGGTGGGGCAATTATGGCAACCGATTTCGATAAAATTACATAAAAACAACACTTTGTGGGGTAATTATAGCGGATGCAATAACACAGAAGAAACAATGAGTAGAAACGAACTAGTACGATTAAAATAATCTCCAGTCTAAAATACACCTCCTTAGCTTGTTCAATTTTCAATTAAACCGCGAAAACCACTTAATTATTACAAAAACTCGAGGAGCTAAAATTTTTACACCCTCCGAAAATTGGGTGACTGTCAAAATGATGCTATAAATCAGTCAGTTTTTGCGCTAGAAATGCCACCTATCGTTTATGAATGAACAAAACATTTCTCTACGCGTACATAGATGTCTCTTCGAGGTATCAGTTATAGAACGAGAGATATAGCCATGTGTCATAATTACCCCGCTGCCAGAATTGCCCCGCTGCACCTTATAAATTATAAGTGTGATAATTTTATGTATAAATGATCTCATATAATAAATCTCATTTTGTTGTTTTTCTATGATATTTAAGGTTCTTATAATTTTTTGAACGGATGATCCGATTTTGCTGCGGTTTTTTTTTGTTGGAGGTTTAAGTAGGTTTAAGGCATAAGTAGGTACCTACTATAATGTCAGTAATATCCGTGATATCTATACAGGGTGTGGCATATTTTTGGGCACTTCAGGGTAGCTACCTTTGCTATCGTAGTTAGAAAGTTTTATTCTGAAACTAATATTTTATTTTGAAAAAAAAAATAATTGCATTTTTAGATTTCTGAAGAAATTACAGTTAGCCTAAAAATTACATTTGTCAAAAAAAATCTTAATAGACTTTGGGAGAAGTGTTCCATTTTTAGGCTAACTGTACCTACATTTTTCAAAAATCTAAAAATGCAATATTTTTTTCAAAATTAAATAATAGTTTCCTAAGAGCGAAACTTTCTAACTACAAAAGGAAAGGTAGCTAGGTACCCTGAAGTGACCAAAAATTTGCCACACTAGTATAGTAGATATTTTATCGCACCAACAAGTTGTCCGGTGCCGTACAGCTCTGTCTCGCTCTTTGGCCTAAGAATTGCGTATTGCGCATCCTACTTTTACATTGCTGTGCAACTGCCATTACACTATGCTAATTTAGCACGCTAGCACACTGCAAATTGGATAATGCAATACGGGCTTAATTTGAGACAGGCCGTATTTCTAAACATAAGCTTAGACTAAGTATATTTTTATAGTGTTAATGTTAACCTCACCTATGGATCAATGCATCGCAAAAATTACAGAAAGGATTTGAACCAGCAATAGCCATGTACGAAATAAGGGAGTGTGCACACGTCTTTCGTACGCGCGTATTTGTATCGATACAAACGCGCGTACGAAAAACTGGTGCATTTTCCTGAGTTACTACTTAACTCGATTTTTGGGAAAAACTAAAATCAAGTCATCATTACAATATGTTGATTTTAGTTTTTGCCAAAAATCGAGTTACTGTAGGTATTCTTAGTTAGGGGGGCAGTAAGTATAGCGAAAGCTATACTTTATAGAATGTAAAACAAAATGAAATGATTATATCACGACTGTATTTGGATCGATTTAGTTAGAGCAAGGCAAGAACCCAAGGTCACAGTTAGACAATGGTTGAGATTACAAAACCTGTCTGTAATTTTTGCGATGCATTTCAAAATTTGCTTAGCAGTTCGTGTTAATCCTATTGATACATGACATTCTTTAACACACCGGAATTACTCACGTAAAAATATCGTCGATTTAGATACCGACAATGTTTCGATTCATCCGGAGAATCTTCATCTGGGTAAGGAGGGAGTTGCGGCAAGATTACTCCTCGCGGTCGCGTCTCACACTGTATCGGTATCTAAATCGAAGATATTTTTACGTGAGTAATTCCCGTGTGTTAAATAATATCTATTGATACGTGTTTATCTGTGGGGTTAGTTGGTGATGTGCACCAAATATCCTATTCGTAATAAAGCTAACAATTTAGTACATTGTATAAAGTTATTTATTGTGCTGGTGAGAAGTTGAATTAATAAATGTAATTGTGCGAAAAATGTGTTTTAATTTTCCGTATGTAGATACCCTAATATCTATCATACCATAGTTTCTCAACCTTATTTTGTCCACCGCCCACTTTGAGAATAAGTAAATTTTTTTCAAAAGCCCCCTCTCTCCATAATTTAATGCACTATCTCAATGCCCTCTAATTTTCTGTGGGTCTTCTACTGCCCCCCTGAAAGTCTCAAACGCCCACAAGGGGGCGTTATCGCCCACGTTGAGAACCTATGATCTATACTTAACTAGGTGGGTAGTTGAGAATCAAAAAGACAAAAATTGACTTCCAAACATTTATTTTAGAAAATCATACATTTTTGTCATCCTTGGTACTAAACTTAAAATAATTTATACAGAAATGATACACTTAAATATACAACTTTCAACATAAACCTTCTACTCCATTACAAATTACTATCAAATCATGGAAGTCTTATGCGAATTGGATTAGCAAATACAAAGTAATTGTGTAATGAAATAGAAGTGGCAAAAAAGTCCAAGGGAATTATAATTTATCTAACGCCAGATATTGGGTATTTTAATTCATATTTTTACATAATAATCAAAACTAAACAATGGTGGTATATACATTGGTATGAATCTTTGTTCATATTATGTCTGTGTTTAAGTTGATGTTAGAAAAAATGGACTAACAATTCCATTTTTTTACAAATTTATAACATAGTTTAAGTAACAAAACAGTGCCGTGAGTTTTTGTTTATTAATATTTTCAGAAATAACATAATAATCAATAATACAGTGAAAAACGGCTTTGTAATTTAAAAATAAACAATGGAATATTTTATATAGAGAAAAACAAACATTTTATTTTTAAAACAATCAGATTTTTGTCGATTGTAGCGCTTTTACATCGAAATCGGCGCTAAATTTTATAGTTTTTATTTTCGTAAAATTAAAAATCGTTATTACAATTAGAATCTCTTTAGTTGTTAGTGAGATTCTGAATTATTTGGATTTATAACAGATAGTTTTCTTCGAGCTCTTTTAAATAAAATTGTAGTTACAGATACTAAGGGAGTGGGCAAACTACGTTTTTCGTACGCGCGTATTTGAACAGCGCGTTCATACGAACGCGCGTACGACGAACGTAGTGTGTCGGCTCCCTAATTTGTAAACAATATTTTGTAGAAACACAATTTACAACAGTTTTATAATTCATAATTTTATTCCCGAACTGTACTCAATGAAAAAACTCAAGTTTTATTTTTGATAGTTTTAACGCTTGAGTCATGGGTACAGTTTAAGAATACGTGTGTCAGTGAAAATTGAGCTCAACATATTTTTGGGTAAATTTTCATACAAAAAATCAGACTTTTCAGATTCATAAAAAGTGCTGGTGTTGTGACAAACTAATAAAAATCGTTGCGAATATTATTCGTTGACGGCCGCCTCGCGTATCGTGTTGTGCGTAAAACTAATTAAAAAATATCACATTGTAACTTGTGTATATGGCTATGGAGACTTGTCTGACAGAATGCTGTATTTTTAGTTCAGCTCTGGCGAAAATTTCTGGTTTGGTCCTTCGTGCCGGATTTCAGTGTATCAGTTTTAATTAAACCAATGCACTTGTATTTAAAACATTCTAGAAAAACAGTGGTATAAAATAGTAATTTTTGTTAAAAACGAAATTCTAAAACATTATGGTCTTTCGTGCCGAAGTAATGTCTTAGCACTTTAGGTAAATTGTTTTCAATTACTTTTGAATATATGTAAAAATAGGATGGTCAGAAAGGACATAGAAATTCTTGCCAGCAGAATAAAAAAGAAATACAACATTCTGATAGAAAAATCTTGAACTATTGTAGATTGTGGAGGATAAGGGGTAAGGGGGAGTTGTGTATATGTGTATAATAAATATATCTTTATTCACACTATATCTAGGTAGGTGGCACGACACGCGAAGGGCCTCTTTCAGTCTTATAAATAGGTGCAATATCATGAAGTACATTTGCCGACATTTAAGATGTAAAGATTTTTACCAGACTATTTAACGGTTTTCGACTATTCTATATGCAAATTTTTAAATTGCACAATGTTAACACGTTTTCTCTTTCAAGTTCAGGAAATAGGGTCTAGTTTATGGTCAATGGGGTCAATTTTAATTGTATAAAAACCGGTAATGCCCCTTTGAGTGAAATTATAGTGAGAACTTTCTCAAGGTACGATTCGCAGATGGTTGAAACACGTGATATTTAAAATGTTTCAAACTAGACATTATTTAACACACGGGAACTACTCACGTAAAAATATCGTCGATTTAGATACCGACAATGTTTCGATTCATCCGGAGAATCTTCATCTGGGTAAGGAGAGTTGCGGCAAGTTTACTCCTCGCACTCACACTGTGTGAGACAGATGAAGATTCTCCGGATGAATCGAAACATTGTCGGTATCTAAATCGACGATAGTTGAGTAATTCCCGTGTGTTAAATAATGTCTAGTACAACTCACGAATGTTTTGAAAGTGAAATGTTTCAAACTCTTTGAGAAATTATGCAGTTTTGAGATAGTTATTATAACTCACAGTTTAACAAATGTCTTGAGCCCTCGATTCTGCAAAAGCAGCGCTGTGGATTAATCCACCGGTTCAAGATTATGAAACTGTGTACCTTATTGGTCAAAATCATTATTGTAGCATGGAGCTTAGATTATGGCTTGTCTACAAAAGATCATACAAATTGGGGTATGAAGCGTCAATATTAAATCCATAGGTATATTGATAGTATTGGATCCAATATTTTCACTTGTAATTAATATGTTATTTGACATAGATTTACCGAAACACCTAGAAATAACAGGGAAATATAGAAAGGATTATGTGAATAGTAATTTGAAATATTTTTGACTTTGAAATGAATTTCGATAGTGGAAAATTCGAGATGTTAGATTTTTTAATTTTCTTTTGTCATTATTTTTCTCTAGATCGGATCGGAATCTGTAGTATTTTTACCAAATTTTAATTTTTCCAAGATATTCCCATATTTCTGTCATCCGTAAACAAACCATCATCTACACTTTTTCCAACGGATCTTGGCATTCGTTAAGTTTCGATTTTTTTATTTTTTATTTTTGTACCATGCTCCAATTTTCATAGCATAATATACTTCAAGACAGTAGCACCATATTAAAATCACAACGATTTCTATAGTTTCTTGGTGCGCTAAGCGCTTGACAGGGCCCGCGCGGGCCAAAGCAACACGCGGGTACGGTATTAACGGGCTTACATCTAAAATTGTGGGACTATAGTGGTCTATGTCGCATAAATTAGACATGTATTAGGTTTAGTGTGAATGCCAATTAAAAAGCCTTTCTTAAGTGAAAAAAATCCCCGGAGGCAAACTACTTTAAATCCTTATGATAGATTTTACTTGAAGGAATCATTCTTTTATTTTTATAGAGACAAAACGGCATTCAAGATTTTCTAATAATCGCTTGCTACACCCGGAAATCGAACCAGCTAGAAATTCAAAAAATAACCACTTGCTGTCTATCTTAAGGATTTAAAGTAGTTTGCCTCTAGAGCCCATTGATTTTATTCACCCTGTATATTTCGAGTCTCCACTCAGATAACTCTGTAAGCAGAATTTTAGACGTTTTTTATGTAAATTGAGTGATGAATCATCATAGCTGACATACCAGACTGAATCTAGGACTTTTTAGCGATCACAGCTATCTAACTATAACGAGGTGAATTCCCGTGTTGATTTTTGAATAGCTCCTATTTTTATTGTTGTGTGATCAAAATATTTGCTGTTACTACAAATTTTTGAACCTTACAGTAACCAGAAGTTAATAGGGCTTTGATTTTAAATGGTAATAGAGATCTTAAGATGTTAGATTTGTCTGATTTATGCAACTTAGACCACCTTAGCATTCTTAAACTAAATCTTGCCATATCTTGGATATAACTCGGGCAGTAAACGCTATTTAATAAGACAGCTTCATTAATATTTATCAATAAATTAGATCAAGAAATTATGTTTTTTGGAATGTCGTAACTTTCCAATTCTTTCAACAGATCTTGGCATTCATGAAGTTAGCCGTTTCGATGCGCAGTGCAACTTTATCGTACAAAATTTTCTACTGCGCAGCGAAAAGTCTAACTTCACGAATACCTAGATCCATTGTGACAACAGAGCCTTTAGCAGGAGTATGCACAAGTTTACTATTCGATCCGTGACTGTAGTATAGTCTCTCAAATGTATGGGATTCCGGTGCAGCGCCTCCAGTGGTAACTTGACTGAACTAAAATCTCAATACATTTGAGAGTCTATACTACAGTCACGGATCGAATAGTAGACTTTGTGCATACTCGTGCTCGAGGCCCAGTACTCAAACTTTACTTGAGCTGATCTAAAATTAATCAGATTTTTGAGTTTTTGGAAGGACCAATTTCAGCTGTAATATTAAGAGTGTTTAGTGTCCGATACACTCAAGTGAAAAATGCAGGTTATAACATGTCTCTAGAACAAATGATTTTGCTATTGATATTTTGAATTGTAAAAGTCTTCTGTAAATTACTCTGTTGTTCTAAAGACAAGTTAGTATGTGGCAAGATAGGTACTAAGTGGTACGGTTGTGATAAAGTTACTGTGACATCTCAGAAAAATAGCTACATAATGATCTATAGATTTTACAAAAATCTTTTTTTTTTAAGTCTAAATAGACCTTTGTTTAGCCACAATCTCACCTGATAAGTGACCATGTGGCTGAGGATGGATCACAAAGGTCTAGAAGACATCTATTCACTCTTGACTTGAAGAGACCCAGGTTATAATTTTCGGGGAAAATAGAAGCCGGCAGTGAGTTCCAGACCTCAGCAGTGCGGATGATGAAAAATATCTTTGGAATAATTGATTCAATTATGACTATATAAAAGTCAATGTTAAGATATTGAGAAATGTTTCTAGAGTTTTTTTTTTACAGTTTTGGATTTATAGATTATGTATCCTACAAAACAAATTTTCAAAAAGTCTTCAATGTACAAAATTGGACCTGTTACAGTTTTATTTTAAGTAATAAACTGTAGTATTTTTTGGGCTCAAACTCAAAAATATCATACTTGGTTTAAAACAGAGTAAGTACACATGTTTTGAATAATTTTTGAGTCTCGGAAAGTTGCCCACAATCTTAAGCAATAGTAGAAGACTGCCCATACCTAGTGAAAAAAATTGTTAAACAAAAATATATCCTTTCTTGCCTAGTATTATTAAAAATCAAGAGTTTAAATAAGTTTTGTTTATATGGTTTCCTAGCAAGATCTATCAGTAACAACATCACAGCCATACCTACATGTTGCAATAGTAAATATAATAAAATTAACACTTATACTAAAGTAAAAAAGTTCAGTTTCGGCGCTTGTACTATGTGAATACATTCATCTTAATTTAAGAGAAATGTATGAGGTCTGTAACTCAAATGTAATGAAAAATTTTTAAGTTCTGTCACAGTATTCATTCTCTATCTTGTGTCCAGAGTTTAAAAAATAGTTTGTGAGATAAAAACAAGGTTTCAGCTAAGGAATTTTGATGGTATAATTACAAGTAGGCTAAGATTAGGATATTGGTTCCAGAATATTTCTACGATGTGGTAATTATGCATAAATTATTATTTTCACTGTCAATGCTCTATTTTGGACCACATGTTTAATCGGAAGACATGTTATTAGTAAATTTGACAGAGAATTAGGTCCAAGATGATGCATGTCCTATTAAATAAATGCTTTATGACTATAAAAGTGGACTTCTGTAGCATCCGAATGCTGATATCAATGTATTCACATAGAACAAGCGTTCATTATCACATTTTACTATACACTAACAGTAATAAGCCCTTTAGGCTGTTGGCGTTAAGACCCTGTAGGTCCGACCAGTGACCGAGCTACGCAACAAAATCCAACGGCCTATTAAAACCTCCTTTCCGATTCATGTACTGTCTGTACTTCCGTTTTAAAACAACGTGTACCTCCCCCTCAACGTTATCATCGACTTTCTTACCTTTGGTAGTGTCGAAGCCGCAGAAACCCATGACTTTGAGCATCTCCTGCTCCTCGGCTGATTTTCCTTCCAGGTCTGCCGGTGTGACTATGGGCCGTTCTCCGAAGGTTTTCTTTGGTTTCACGAAGGAGGTGCTGGGTCCGGATGAGATTGAGCGAGATCGGCGTCGGCGTGGCGACGGTGAGCGCCGTCTTTCTGGGGGGGAGCGTCGCCGGCGTTCAGGAGACCGAGAACGGGAGCGGGTCCTAGGCCTTCGCCTTTCGCGGTCCCTATCTCGGTCTCTGCGCTCGTGCCTTCTGTCGTCGCGCCGACGCGGGCTCGGCGACCGGCCCATTTCTCACCTGGAAAAACGATGTGTTAAGCGGCAAATTGGTAAAATGAAAGAATTGTAGAATCTAGAGAAAGATGAATAAAAAAGAACTTACCTTAATTTTAAGTCAACAGTTTTAAATTTTTAAAAATAAAAAGAAATAACAATAAGCACGACCTAAACGAACGCCATTTTGAAAGTGAATGAAATCTTTTTTTTTTTCGACGCTTTGAAGTGAAGTTTGAATTTGGCATTTGCGTTTCGTTACGACCAGATTTTGTAATCGAAATAATATTTTATGGCAAAGTAGAGAATTTTAATATTTTAACTAGGTATTAGGAAAATTTTGACTACTAGTTTACTAGATTAGTAGTTTGTTTTACTAACGTTAGAATTTGAGTTATCTAATCTATGAATTTAGAACATGTATTTAACCTTTTTATACCTACTCTAAAATAGATGAAGTTGGTTTTAGTACTTTTGCAGGAACGAAACGCTACCAACGTTTCATTCTACGTAATGCTTAAAACGGTTTTGTTTCAAAATAAATAAAATCTACATTCAGTTGAATAAGGATAATAATTTCATGTAATAAATTTTTTACCCTATGTATTATTCGCTAAAAATCAGTGTTTAGAAGACTTAGTACAGTTATTATTGTAGTCTAGAAGTAGTACAGGTAGAAGCATTTAAAATATATTTATTTCAACATAATTTTGAATGCAGAAACATAATGTGTATAATGAAACGTAATTTTTCTGTGTTACAAGAAAAGTTTTTGCTCTCATTTAGGGTAATCGGGGTAATGGGCAAGAAGATTCTAAACTACGTAACTGGAGTTCTAACTGACATTTAATGTACAAAGGATTTTGAACCTTATCACGACTACACAACGATCTATTATCATTTAATCTTGGTTATAAGGATTGTTGGTCTTGTTGGGAAGGCTTTCTTGGGTGCTTTGTCTCTTTCACACTCGTTGTAGGATTAGTAGTGTGCCTATGTTATTTAAATTTCAGGATATTTTTACCTTATCGCGCTCGACTAAATCAGCGCTTGATTTCGATCCATGGTTTCGATCCTTGAATTAGAGATCCTTGAATTAGATCCTTGATTTTGATCCTTGATTTTGATTTCGATCCTTGATTTCGATCCTTGGTTCTTGAATTTTGAACCTTGAATCTGAAATCTTGAATTTTGAATCTTTGAAGTGACAGCTGTCAAACTTCAAATGACCATATCTCGAGAACTACTCGTCCTAGACTCCCCGTTCCCAGTTCAAATGAAAGCTATGACCAAGATCTTCATTTGAAGTGACAGCTGTCAAACTTCAAACCGCCATATCTCGAAAACTACTTGTCCTAGACTCCCCGTTCTCAGTTCAAATGAAAGCTATGACCAAGATCTTCATTTGAAGTGACAGCTGTCAAACTTCAAATGGCCATATCTCGGGAACTACTCGTCCTAGACTCCCCGTTCTCAGTTCAAATGAAAGCTATGACCAAGATCTTCATTTGAAGTGACAGCTGTCAAACTTCAAATGACCATATCTCGAGAACTACTCGTCCTAGACTCCCCTTTCTCAGTTCAAATGAAAGCTATGACCAAGATCTTCATTTGAAGTGACAGCTGTCAAACTTCAAATGGCCATATCTCGGGAACTACTAGTCCTAGACTCCCCGTTCTCAGTTCAAATGAAAGCTATGACCAAGATCTTCATTTGAAGTGACAGCTGTCAAACTTCAAATGGCCATATCTCGGGAACTACTCGTCCTAGACTCCCCGTTTTCAGTTCAAATGAAAGCTATGACCAAGATCTTCATTTCAGATGACAGATGTCATTTTGACAGCTGTTATTGAAAATGTAGATCTTGGTCATAGCTTTCACTTGAGCTAAAAAGGAAGAGTCTAGGATGAGTAGATTTCGAGATATGGCTGATTGAAGTTTGACAGCTGTCACTTTAAATGAAGATCTTGGTCATAGCTTTCATTTGAACTGAGAACGGGGAGTCTAGGACGAGTAGTTCCCGAGATATGGCGGTTTTAAGTTTGACAGCTGTCACTTCAAATGAAGATCTTGGTCATAGCTTTCATTTGAACTGAGAACAGGGAGTCTAGGACGAGTAGTTCCCGAGATATGGCGGTTTTAAGTTTGACAGCTGTCACTTCAAATGAAGATCTTGGTCATAACTTTCATTTGAACTGAGAACGGGGAGTCTAGGACGAGTAGTTCCCGAGATATGGCGGTTTTAAGTTTGACAGCTGTCACTTCAAATGAAGATCTTGGTCATAGCTTTTATTTGAACTGAGAACGGGGAGTCTAGGACGAGTAGTTCCCGAGATATGGCGGTTTTAAGTTTGACAGCTGTCACTTCAAATAAAGATCTTGGTCATAGCTTTCATTTGAACTGAGAACGGGGAGTCTAGGACGAGTAGTTCCCGAGATATGGCGGTTTTAAGTTTGACAGCTGTCACTTCAAAGATTCAAGATTTCAGTTTTCAGATTCAAGAATCAAGATTCAAGATTCAAGAATCAAAATGAAGGATCAAAATTGTATCAGTATTTTAATTCAAAAATCATGCCCTGAAACATCACGTAAATCAGAAAATGATAAAAAGGCCCCTTAGGGACTAGGAATGTTTAGTTTATGGTCACCCTTTAGAAAGAGACACGCCGCCCAAGTTTTATCTCTCAAGCGGACCTTGTTTTCTGTCTCAGTCAGCATTCCAGATACGTAGTATAGAAATTCCTTGGTAATGGGTAATCATTTCTGTAATCAATAGCCGCACAGCCGCCGTGGTGTGTTTGCTTTCGTGTTTCTTTTCCTGCCTGATACGGTCATCATGGCACGATCATGGCACGGTCATGGTAGAGTCGGATTCAGCACTGAAGTCCGATAGACGCAGCGCTGCTATCGCAGAACTAGATTACTTATAGGTAAGTACTTATATGTAATAAATGGCTTTACTAATCGTCCAAATAAGGCTTGAACAATAATAATTAAGCTAGTTTGTACGTTCGTTATTATAGCTCTACACACCAGAACAACCGAACGACCTTGAGTAAATAAAACAATTAGTTCCCGCTTTTTCCGTAGGACTTGAGTGCTGAATCCTACTCTAAGTTAGGATACACGTGGTAGTCGGCATGAATTAACAATCTTGTCTATTGCTGACAAGGGCGGATCCAGCTTTGGTGCCAGGGGGGGGTCACATAGTCGTGGTCAAGTCACAAGTTATAATTTAACTAGCCGTTACCCGCGACTTCGTACGTGTTAGATTACTTTCTTAGGTAAGTACCTACGTAATGCAGTAAGTAACTATTTTAGAGAAGCGAGCCGTTTTTTTAAAACAAATGCATGTAACACTGTGTGACACTTGATGTTGCTAACGGTGCTCAAAGAAAAGGCTGGCTGCATGTCAGTTCCAATTCTCTGGTCAGACATAACTTACTTTGCGCATTAAATACTCATGAAGCTAAAAAGCGAGCGAAGCGAGCCGATTTTTTTTAGACAAATACAACATTGACACTTGATTTTGCTATTACGGTGCTCAACGAAAAGGCTGGCTGCTTGTCGTTTCCAATTTTCTGGTCAGACATAACTCACTTTACGCATTAAATACTCATGAAGCTAAAAAGCGAGCGAAGCGAGCCGATTTTTTTTAGACAAATACAACATTGATACTTGATTTTGCTATTACGGTGCTCAAAGAAAAGGCTGGCTGCTTGTCGGTTCCAATTCTCTGGTCAGACATAACTCACTTTACGCATTAAATACTCATGAAGCTAAAAAGCGAGCGAAGCGAGCCGATTTTTTTTAGACAAATACAACATTGACACTTGATTTTGCTATTACGGTGCTCAACGAAAAGGCTGGCTGCTTGTCGGTTCCAATTTTCTGGTCAGACATAACTCACTTTACGCATTAAATACTCATGAAGCTAAAAAGCGAGCGAAGCGAGCCGATTTTTTTTAGACAAATACAACA
Organism: Camptogramma bilineatum; assembly: GCA_958496255.1. Lineage (NCBI taxonomy): Eukaryota > Metazoa > Arthropoda > Insecta > Lepidoptera > Geometridae > Camptogramma > Camptogramma bilineatum. Next base: position 2,039,219 of record OY292478.1, read on the forward strand.
TTGACACTTGATTTTGCAATTACGGTGCTCAACGAAAAGGCTGGCTGCTTGTCGGTTCCAATTCTCTGGTCAGACATAACTTACTTTGCGCATTAAATACTCATGTAGCTAAAAAGCGAGCGAAGCGAGCCGATTTTTTTTAGACAAATACAACATTGACACTTGATTTTGCTATTACGGTGCTCAACGAAAAGGCTGGCTGCTTGTCGGTTCCAATTCTCTGGTCAGACATAACTCACTTTGCGCATTAAATACTCATGAAGCTAAAAAGCGAGCGAAGCGAGCCGATTTTTTTTAGACAAATACAACATTGACACTTGATTTTGCTATTAAGGTGTCCAACGAAAAGGTCAGACATAGCTCACTTTGCGCATGTAATACTCATGAAGCTAAAAAGCGAGCGAAGCTAGCCGATTTTTTTTTTGCTTGATTTTGCTATTACGGGTCTTAAAGAAAAGCCTGGCTGCTTGTCGCTTCCAATTCTCTGGCGATTTTTGTAGACAAACTCAACATGTGACACTTGATTTTGCTAACGGTGCTCAATGAAAAGGCTGGCTGCTTGTCGGTTCTTATACTTTGGTTAGACATAACTCACTTTGTTCGCAAAATACTTATGAAGCGAAACGAATTTTTTAATGTTTTTAAAGAAAATCCTGAAACACGTGTCCATTATTTTGCATTCACAGTATTTTATTTAACAGAGTTTCAAGCAAATCACAATACGCGTTATAAAGTTCCAATACCAACTTTTACAATCTTAGCACCGCGTTTGGAGGTAGTTTTCAAAATCCTGAAGTAGTACATGTTCCATAGAATAATTTTATTTAGTGGTCCACCTAGGTCCTGGACCCGGCCCAACCCGGCCCAGGGGGGGGTCATGACCCCCATGACCCCCCCCCTGGATCCGCCCTTGATTGCTGACTACTAAATTACAGCTAAAATAAAAATCCAATTACGGTAAAAATGTTTATTGTCGGCATGACACTCACAATTTCTCAAAATCACATGCGGTAGCAAGACACAGACGATACAACACCATCTGAAACAAAATAGCTTAAGACGTACGCCCAGTGATCGAATTTATAAAAATGTATCACAAAAGTCAGTTTTTTGTGTTGATTTCAGTCTTTTTCTACATTTTTTGGGTGTTACCTACAGTTTTTTTTGCCTGTTACGTATGATTACACATACATAACGTTGTAAATTACACTATAGCTAGTTTGCTGTATCATCATTTACCAGGTGAAATTCTGAGGTTTGTTTTGTCAATGGGGTGTGTCCAGCAATGAGCCATGACATAGTGTCCTGCATTGAACCATAGTTATCACATACATTTTCTTAGTCCGAGCTGCACCTACCATTCATATACGTTGAGAAACTGAACCACCTACTTATTACAACTAGATTTGTATGATAACCTACTTATAATTAGTATTATGATAAAAAAACCATATTGCTTGATGTAAATACATAGATTTTATTAAGACTAAGATACTCAAGCCTAAATATAATTAACAGTAGGTACCTCTAACGGCTTATATTTCATAGTTAGTAATAATTTTTCTGATAGGTAATAATAATAAAGTAAAAACATTGCCCTTTCTCTTGGTAAATAGATGGTTCATTGCAGAATTCGGTCTGGCTCAATGTGTACCACCCGTGTTACGCAATGAACCAATTCTCATTTTTTGCTAAATCTGTATTTCTAAGAAATCTAAAGATTATATGAATAAACTAATAATGCACAATCTTAGCCAGATTAATTACCTAACTTCACGCCAAATCTTAGGTCCGTAAGTCAAAAAATGTAAAAGATATGGACGTTTGAATTTTACCTGGTTCATTGCTGGACAACCCACCCTATTATTTAAAAATTAAAACCTAGCAGTTCTCTGCGTATTTATATGATACTCGTTCCATTTTCATGTAACTGTCAATGAATACATCAGTTTCTGGATACAACTTGACGAGTTCGTTAAGATGGTGTTGAGCGCGGCAGATGGGAGATTGCTGTCGTGCTACAGTGCGCGCGGGGGTTGGTGCGAACAGTGGGACTCTGCCGGGGCGGAACCTAATAAGCTGCTCAGGTACACTAAGCCGACTCGCTTCACTCACTAGGTCGGGGCAGTCCATCACTCCTCGCAATATGCGACAGAGACACATCAGCTGGTCAGACAACCTTCGCACTTCAAGGGAGTTATAACCAAGTGTACCGAGTAAATACATAGTTGGATATAGATAAGGATAATATCCAAGACATTTTTTATATAAGAAGCGTAGAAAACGTTTTTGGACTTTTTCAAGCATAAGGGTATATGTTGCTTCGTGAGGATTCCATATGCACGAGCTATTCTCAATTTTGGTACGTACTAGTGCTGTGTATAATAATCTAATGATGTTGACTTTAGTAAAATCCCTACAGTTCCGAGTTACAAATCCCAGACGCCTGAAACAATCTGCTGTAAGAGAACAAATGTGCTCATGGAAATTCAGTTTTGTGTCAAATATTACACCTAGGTCCTTTACTGTGCTGCATCTAGTGATCGTCAGGTTTCCCAGCTTATAGTTGTAAGATAAAGGACTGTTAGAGCGTGTGAAACTCATAATCTGGCATTTGGCTATGTTAAGGTATAACTGATTTTCCTCACACCAGCTCAGTATGGAATTGAGGTCGTGCTGCAAAAGTTTACAATCCTCAATCGATTGTATGTTTTTAATTATTTTGAGGTCATCTGCGTACAATAAGCACCGGCTGTAATTTAGACGATCAGCTAGGTCATTGACCATGATAGAAAATAATAGTGGACCTAAGGATGATCCCTGGCTAACGCCGGATCGCGTATGGTAAGACCTGGAGTCATAACAGCCAAGTCGCACAAACTGGCTGCGATCGCGGAGATAGTCAGCAAACAACTTTACCAATTTGGGAGCAAATCCAACAATTCCAAGTTTTTCCAGAAGCACATCGTTATTAACATGGTCAAAAGCTTTCCTAAAGTCCAGGTATACTACATCCACTTGGATGTTTTGGTCTAATTTTTGTGAGATGCTTTCAACCAGAGTGAGCAGATTTGTGTTAACTGAGCGTTTTCTACGAAATGCATGCTGGGCGTCAGAAAGATAAGGTTCTAATTGTTGGTAGATCTTAGAATGTAGAATACTTTCAAAGAGTTTACCAAAACAGGATAGTATTGCAATAGGTCTGTAATTTTCTGCTTGTGCTTTGTCTCCTGATTTGGGGATTGGTACAACTCTCGACTGTTTCCAGCACACTGGGTATACTCCTGAGTTGAGGGACATGTTGAAAATGAAAGATAAGGGCTCTGAAAGTTGAAATTTAAAGGCTTTAACAAAATAAGGGGGAACGCTATCTGGACCAAGGGAACTTTTTGGTTTCAATTTGTGTATATGGAATTCTACATCCTCAGGCGAAATATTATGAATATTAATCAAACAGTTGTTGCCAACAGACCTTACTTCTTGATTAATATTTAGGCTTGGGACTTGGGCTATAAAAACACTGCTAAAATAACTGGCAAAAGCCTCTGCAGCTGCTCGGCCACTATGCTTATGTCCTTCGTGTATGATACATGGATCGAACCCACCCTTTGTTCGTAACCCAGAAATGTGTCTCCAAAAAGCGCGTGGATTTGCGTGTAGGTCTTCTTGAATACTCACAATATGTTGATCATAATTGCTAGGGTTACTCTCTGTTTTATGTCAGCTCTAAGAGCGGAGAAAAAGCTGTATATGTACCGGTCTTTACTAGTTTTCCACTGTTTGTGTAGTGAGTATTTTAGTTCAAGGTCAATTATAATATCTTTAGTGTACCATGTTGGGTACCTTCTCATAGGCTTGGTTTGACGGACCTTTTTTGGTACACTTTCATTAAAGCATGTGTATAATCGATCGTAGAGTACATTAACTGCGTCATTTACGTTTGACTGTGACAAAACTTCATCCCAAGATGTATTATTTATAAGTTGATAAAGAAGTGGAAAGTTCGCTTTTGTAAAGTTAAAATCTATTTTTCTGTTAATATTACTAGTTTCAATTGTTGTTAGTTTATTAGTTCCATCTATATTGAACGAAATATCTAGTGGTGGATGGGGTTTATCAATACGCGGTACTAGACTCTCATCTGCTACTCCAACACTCACCTGTTGCACCTTTTCGTTGACAAGTACTACATCAAGCTTGCTACCTATCTCATTAACTATCTCATTGTGTTCATTCAAATTACAGTAACTCAGGAAAAAACAATAATAGTTATTAATAGTTACACTTGCACTATTTAGGTTTAAGTCACCTAGTATTAAAACATAGGATTTGTTTAGGACCCTTGTGAAATTGTCTTCAACTTTATGGAACCACGACATATAGTCCTCATCTTTTGCGGTTGGTTTTAAATACACTACACAGATGAAGCATTCTCTGTCACGATAGGTAAATGACGCCCACAGGTCTTCACCTTGGCTTGTTTCTAGATCCTGTCTTCTGCGGATATCAATTTCAGGTTTTGTAGCTAGCAATACTCCACCGCCCGTAGTTACACGATCTTTCCGTAGCAACATACGAACCACAAAATACCGCTACCGACCTATTTCCTGTAGTTTTCATGTATTTTGTATTGACGCGCCGCACACTTGTAGCCGGTGCGGCCACTCGTTACAGCTACAAAATATAAGTATGAAAAGACTGGTGTTTTTTGGCTGCGGTCTGTGGCCCGTTTGCGCCGAGCTTAAGACATCAGCGAGCATAGCACGCATGCAAAACTTTGTAGACGCACGATGGATTTGATGTGAATGAAAGTAAGTAATGTCGGCTACTCACGGATCATAGCCGTTAGCAGCGGCGGCGGCGGCGCGAGCGTGAGCGTCTTATACGGAAGCGTCGGTCACAGCGTCGGCAGCGCTTGAAACAGCCCGAACGGGAGCGGCAGCGCCACATATACCTGTGCCCAGTTTGAATTGATTTAGACAGTTTTAATTGATCGTGTGTGGTGTATCTTATGCGTCATGCCGATTGGACGAAGGGCAGAATGGTGTACTTATGGTGTCAAATTCATATTCCTTCCAGTCATTGCTCAGTCAAGTTCTCATAAACACTTTGATGGCAAAAGACTGAAACACAGCCCCAAGCGCTGTTCTGCTCAAGTTTTGGAGCGACTCGAAATGTCAGTGAACAAAGCTTATCTGGGTAGGTACCTATAGGTACTGTATCAAGCCACAGATCGCACCTAATGGAGATGAACCATTCCCAAGACTGGGATGGCATACGATCCTCAACAATGAGGGATCGACTAAGGAGGAGATCGATAGGAACCTAATAACACCTTCTCGGATCAGCCAAGGTTTTTTTACACACTGCATTCTTAAGTACGTACCTATGAAGAGTTCAAGAATTACCTGGATCGCCGTCCACAGCTGCGCCTGCGCCGCCGTCGGACGCAGCTGCGCCGGTGCCGGCGTCGGCAGCTCGATTGCCGCACGCGGTAGTACCGGTCACCAGAGCGGCAGCGCTTGAAGCGTCCCCCGCGCGAGCGGCAGCGCCTGACAAAAGGTTTTGTTTTAATGTTTAAGGCCGGCCTCATCCGTCAGACTTTTAGTCTAACGGGTCGTCCGATCCGACTGTTGGATCGGACGTGTGTTGCATGTTCAAACAAATGTATGGCATTATGGCACCAACGCCTTCAGACAATCGGATCGGGCAGTCGGACTTACAAAAAATCGGACGTCTATGGCCGGTCCAGCCTTTGCGTTTTATAGAAAATGAAAATTGTCATCAAAATTTTTGATTCCGAAGGGATTCGAACCCGTAACACCTGTAGAAGGTGCTACATCAGTGCCTAACCGATAAATAATGATCTTATCAAGATTTTGGGCCGACATCATAGGATTCCGTGACTGAGGTGGTTTAATCACTCCGGGCTTTAGGAGGAAATCAAAGCGATTAAATACGGGTTTGAATCCTATCTGAATCGAAAATTTTAGTAAGGATTTTCATTTTCGATTAAACAAATCACCAAGTCAGTAAGCTCGTATGGTAGGTAGGTATATGAGCAAGTGGCCAACTCTGGTGAGTTTTTAGGCCACCGAAAGGCCTCCGTCATGGCTTAACGACTTAAAATCCGGGATCGACAATTTAACATGCCCTCCGAAGCGCTCAGCTTGTAATACCACTTGCAGTCACCCATCCAAATTGTGACCGTGCACAACGCTGTTATAACTTCAACATCAATAGGTTAGTATAGAAAAGTACTTACTCGGAAACGGAACTCAGGTCAAAACGTACCCTGTAGGTAAAACGGAGCGTGTTATCAAACGAGTTACTTACGTTTTGCACATTCTGCGAAAGAAATAAGGTTATTAGTAAAACTCATACTAAGTAGCTGAGTAGTCTGTAACGTTGGGAGGGGGATAGTCAGTCAGAGGTACCTCTGGCACTTTACGTACCTAGTCAGTTTTAATCATAATGTTTTTCATCACCATTTCAAAGCACAAAAACAAAACGCCACTTACTTTCGTCTCCGTCGGCATCGAGCCATTGTGTTTGTTTTCTGCAAGTAGGTAGTATTAATGTAACATTATAAAATAGTCTTCAATGCAGGAACCTTACGCAAATAAACGCGTACACATTCGATGCTTGAATGGGATTGAGCCTGCCTAGGACCTTCTAATGATCGAAGCCTAGGACAAAAATATAAATAAATCTGATGAAAACAAACAAAGTAGGTAGGTACACCTACATACCTAATTAAACAAGATTTTGTAAGATTTTTAAAATGATTCCCAATCATTGTTCCGCGACAGAGTTGAAGCCGCAACCTCGGGTCACACACAATACTGCTCCCACTATGGTAGGTAGGTACTATGTAAAAAGCTCACCTTTAGCGCTATCCAAAAATAAAAATCACAATATAATTTTACTTAAAACATTGATAAAAAACTTAAAAATAATAAAATTTCCAAAAAATAAATTAATAAATAATGTCAGTCATTCATCATTGTTCTATTTTTTGAAAGAAACTTGAATTGTTCCTTTTTTTGATAGAAAGTTGTCAAAGAAGTTTTACATTATAGTTTTTAATCTCTGTATGAAGTTCTACACACTCACACTAATGAGTTTAGTTCTTCGGTTTATATTTTAGGAGCCACTTTGTCCGAGTGGGTTATGCTGGGGCTACATTATCGCGCGAATATTCATGTCGTGTTGGCGCGATAGAGCATCGTATACGATGTGATACCTACGGGTATAGTCGTAGTACACTAGTTAAGTCTGTGGGTATTGTTATAAAGGTACCTTCGCGATGTTCTTGTCTTCATAATGTCTGGCAGCGCACCCCGCTGTGGTGTGCAGGTCTGCAGCGGTCTGCAGATTTTTACATCCTACCTGTCCATCTGGTGCTGTGTATTGGTATTGTCATTGCACCACCATCGCCCTATTTGCATCCGCCCCCAACGCCCCATTCGCCCCCACCGCCCCCGCAGCTCCCCGCGCTCTTAAGGCTCAACCACACGCTGGGCCAGCCTAAGCCAGCGCGAGCGAAGGCGAGTCGACGTAAGGCGAGTGCTACCGTCCACACGCTTGGTCAAGTGCCAATTTACATTGGTTTGCATAGACTCGTCTATGCCAACCAATGTAAATTGACACTCGTGTTCACTCGGCCAGCTAGGCGAGCGATGGCAAGGCGAGGCGAGTGGTGCTGCCCACACGTTGGCACTCGCGTTCACTTGGCGATCCTGGGCCAGCGTGTGGTTGAGCCTTTAGAGCCGCGGTGCTCGTGGTAGATATTACCCACTGAAATAGAGAAAGAAGAATCCCATCAAAAACATTACAATCAAGAACCTTCATTACAATGTACAAAAACGCACAAGCCTCGCAAAGCAGTTCTGCCGTAAAAAGTTGAAAGCAAATATTTCGTAAGTTGTAGATTTGGGTATTTTTTTACACTGACTATGGCAATACCGAATGCAGCGCCACCTGTGTCTTATTTCCGAACTAAGTATTCGACACTAGCGACGTCGCGACTATTGCGGCGAAAATACGAAACTCACGCCGACATCGATCTTGCGGTGGCGTGTTGAGGATTCTCTTTTCCCACGAACGAAATAAAAGTGGTTTCCGCGTTTTCGCGTAATGTATGTGGTGCTAGTGCTTCTAAAATAAACGAAGAACGTTGAGTGCATGTTATTTTATAACATGTTACTTCGTCCGAGTGCTTAGTGTTTCAAAGCTTGACCATAGTGCAGTGAACTTCAGTGATTGTGGTTGTGATTAGAAATTCGACTTTGCAGTGTCTTGGACTCCACTGCCGGTACGTATTGCGTGCATTCAGCTTTCTTTTGATCTAATTCGTTTGCATTACCAATAGGATCGCGTTAAATCTCGCGTGAAACGATGTTTTTTGTCGAATGTGATTTGGGTGTGTCGACTCTGGGCGTACAATTTAGGTCGCGGTTTTTAGTTTACAAGTTTTTTTACACGCCTGTTAGTTGTAATATAAGCTCAATGGCATTTATTCATCTATTCTACTTCCCATTCCCTCATATTTCTGTCAGGAAAAGATATCTCTACAGTATTTTATTCAAAACAATCTAAAACAAAGGTATCGTTTTCGGAGCCCGCGATCCAACGATTTACAAGGTTTTTTTTTAATGTTTTTTCACACTATGGGCGTGCCAGAGTAATCAATTACACCTTATATCAACTGAAAGAGGTATGACATCATCCCTGGGCCGGGCGGAAGGTATAAACCGACAAAATGCGGTTGCGCCGATGCTACGATAAAAACTGATACAGTTCAACGGTTATGCAACATAGTTGGGTAATAATATAGTTATTGATGTGATTTGATAGGTATGTTGAACTGATTTCAATGTAGGATGTTACAATGAAGATGATTGGTTCTCGCCCACGGAGTCTTGCAAATGCCACCAGATTTCACTTGGCTTTATATTATACTCAAGCTACATTCCCTAGCATTCAATAAAAATAAAATAAAAACATTTTATTTCATACTGCAATAAGTTGAAAATAAATGAAAAACCCCCAACACTCTTCTTAAACTAGAAAAGAGCTGATGATCTTGAAACGTCTGAACCGATTTTGATAAAACATGGTTATGAACCATCGTTAAGCAACCTGCTTTCAAATAAAAAAAAACTCATTCAAATCTATTCACCTGTTTAAGAGCTACAGTGCTTGTGTGGTGCTGTTCGTTTAGCAACAATAATAAATAAATAAACTAAAAAATAAAAAGACTTTATTATTCCTCAGCTATAATTTAAAAAAGAACTAGTCTAATCTAACTCTAAAATCGGGTTTGTTTAGTTGAGGACCCCTCTACAGGTATAGGCCTACTCCAAAGTCTTCTCTATTTAGTTCTTTCTCAGCCCACGACTTGCCTGCTACGGCAACTATCTCGTCTTGCCATCTTTCCTGTGGTCTCCCTGCCTTTCTTCTTTCAGCTAGACCTTTCATTGGTAAAGTTGCTTAAAACTTAGGTATCTTTTACTAGCAACGCCCTTGCGGCGTTGCCCCCGTAGTGGTGGTTTAATGTGATGATGATCATGAAAAGTAGCTTATAGCCTTCCTCAAGAGTTTAGCTATCACACAAACAAACTCTTCCCCTTTATTATATTAGTATGTACTAACAACCACCACAGTGTAACATCTACTAACTATACAGCAGATTATGTAGCACAGTAGGTAATTAGCCCATTTGACAAACAATTTGTAAAATACTCTTTTATCTTGTTTGTATATTATTTCACTTTATTACTATGTAGGTATCTAAGATAAATAAACTCATGACTGTATTTCCAAAGATAGAAGGTCTATAGATCTTTCTTTATACATTCATGATGTATTCATGAATAGTGAAACAACCCTATGGAAAGGCCCAGCTGGAAAAAGAAGGGCAGGAAGACCACAGGAAAGATGGCAAGATGAGATAGTGGCCATAGCAGGAAAGTCGTGGGCTAAGAAAGCACAACACAGAGAAGACTGGAAGGCTTTGGAGGAGGCCTATACCCATAGAGGGGTCTTCAGCGAATCTAACTCTTAGAATAAAATTAGTATAGTCTCAAATGTAAAGCTGAGGAATAATAAAGGCTTTTTTAATTTATTTATTTTATGTATTCATGAATAGTTCAAATAAAAGTATTTCTAATATAATAAAGCATAGCAAGTGGAGATCCGTGGTCTCTGCCTACTCTTAGGATAGTAAACAAGCATAATTTTATGTATGTGTCACTATCACTACTTTGCTTTCCGCTGTCTGTCCTTAGTGTGCTTAGATCTTTAAAACTAGGTACGCAACGGATTTTGATGCGGTTTTTTTTTTAATAGATAGAGTGTTTCAGAGATTAGAGGTTTCTAATGTGATATGAATCTAACTTATCTTTAGACTCTAAAGATGAGTTAGAAAATTGTGTATGTTTACTGAAACCATGTTCAAATCTGTGACCAATGAGATTTTATTTTACCAATAGAGACATTATCCCTACTCATTAGAAAAAGCTCTAAAACGCGGTGAAATTTTGGTATAGCTACGTACAGCTTTGTTTAATATCAATCAAGAAAACTAAAAAGTAGCAGAGATTTATAAAACCCCGTTGTCAGAAAGAGATAAATTATGTGCGTGCTGCGAGTAACATCGGAGCAAGACAAAGTGCAACTAAGTTGACTCAAGCTAATTAGCTTGACTTTTGTTCGCCACGCAGAGCGGAGTACAACGCATCTACCTCAGTTTATATAGATCATAGATTCTCAACCTTATTTTCCCCACCGCCCACTTTGAAAATATTTTTTTTTCTAGCGCCCCCCCCTTTCTTACCTACTTTTTATTTTTCTTACTGTAGCGAATTTTAAACATCTTTTTGGAGCACAGTGGCTGTTATTTAGTGATAGTGATTAGGGCATCACACTTTTCTGGTTAAGGGCCGCATAGGACATTGTGAGGTATCACTGCGGGCCGCACATTCTTGAATTATTTAGTTGACGATTTTTCGAAATTCCTAAAGGGGTCAAAATCCTAGTAGGCACCAACGAACTTGAAACTTATCATAAGTTTACGGGGCTCGAAGACTCGCTGCTTATCAGTTCCTATTCTGCGGTCTGACAAAACTCACTTTGCTCGCAATATAACTACTCATGAAGTTAAAATGCGAGTGAATTGAGCTTCAAACCAAGCGAGCGAAGCGAGCCGATTTTTTGTTAGTCAAATACAATACGTGACATTTGATTTTTTTTTTGCAGGTTTCTAAGAAAAGCTAGCTTATCGGTTCATATTCTGTGGTTAGACTTTACTCACTTTACTCGCAATATACCTTACTTATGCAGAAAATGCGAGTGAAGCGAGCCCAATTTTTTAACACAAATGCAACATTGTGACACTTGATTTTGTTTGCGGTGATCAAAGAAAGAAATCGCTACTTTTTGGTTCCTAGTCTGTGGTTAGACTTTACGCTCTTTACTCGCAATATACTTTACTTACTCATGAAGTTAAATGCGAGCGAAGCGAGTCGAATTTTTAAGACAAATGCAACATGTAACACTTGATTTTGTTTGCGGTGATCAAAGAAAAAAATCGCTGCTTATTGGTTCCTAGTCTGTGGTTAGAATTTACGCTCTTTACTCGCAATATACTTTACTTACTCATGAAGTTAAATGCGAGCGAAGCGAGCCGAATTTTTTAGACAAATGCAACATGTAACACTTGATTTTGTTTGCGGTGTTCAAAGGAAAAACTCGCTGCCTATCGGTTCATATTCTGTGGTTAGACTTAACTCACTTTATTCACAATATAACTTTATAAATAAGGATTTATAAAGTTAAATGCGAGCGCAGCGAGCCAAATTTTTTAAGACAAATGTAACATGTGACACTTGATTTTGTTTGCGGTGCTTATAGAAAGGCTCGCTGCTTGTCGGTTTCTATTCTGTGGTCAGACATAACTCACTTTGCTCGTATGATACCTACTCATGAAGCTAGATGCGAGAAAAGCGAGCTCCAAACCAAGCAAACAAAGCGACCTTCCCTATCTCGAAGTTTTATAATCAATTATAATTATTATTGTAGCAACGTAGGTAGTTTCATTCATCATCATCATTTCCTTGCCCTTTTCCAACTAGGTAGGGTCGGCACAATATTTTCTCTAACGTGGCATCATTATCTATCATCATTATCTATTATCTATCAAAATTGTTTGCTTGGCCGCGGGCTGCACCAATACCGTCCGCGGGCCACACTTTGACGACCACTGGATTAGGGTGTTTTATTTGCCTATTTTAGATTACATTATCGCCCCCCTGCTTCATCTCAACGCCCCCCAATTTTCTCTAGGTCTTCTACTGCCCCCCTGAAAGTCTCAAACGCCCACAGGGGGGCGTTATCGCCCACGTTGAGAACCTATGATATAGATCATTGTCTGTGACATATATTTTTATCTTCAATTGCGATAAAAGGAAGGTAGGTATCACACTTGACTATCTTATCTTAGACCTGTTTGATTAACACTAACCAACTTCTAGATATGATGACATAACCTAAGGACCTAGCTAGATTGTATTAAGTAGGTTCGAAATAAAAGACAAATAACTTAAAATAATATTTAATCGTACAAGTAGCTAAATTGCGAGCTGAATTGAACTTTGTTGCGGCGCAACAAGAGTCGCTATTTAAATAAACGTTTTCGCGAAGTCGGGCTTCTGTACCTATTCTTTGCCAAAAGCGAACAATAATGACCAATTGGCAATTTAAGTAAATTATTGTTTGGTACAAAATGCAACTCTATCTATCTAATGATTGATTGATGCTCATTAGAAGATTTTATTTTGTAAGCCCTAGTTCTACGTGGATTTATTAAGAAGGCGGCGTACTGACTATTATTCAATCTATGACGCTTGCCTTCTTGTCCTAAAAAAGCTTACAAAAAACCGCTGAATAGCTTATGGTATGGTAAATATTACCGAAACACGTTTCTTGCGACTTTAACGGGCAATAGCCTGTAGCGGTGTAAAAAAACAAGCATTTCTTTAGTAGGTAGGTATAATAATGACGCGGTCGATTTGTGGAAAACGCGAATTGGAGTGAATTGAAGTCCTACCAATGTTCTTTTCAAAAAGGGGAAGATAGGTGACGTACTAACATCGCATGCCAAAACTTGGGCTCGGTGCACCACTACATACACAGACTACAGACAGCAATGGCTGTCGGCTCCGGCCGAGTGAAGCCGGTAACGATAGAGCCCGGCCGCTCTGCAATGCTGTCTCGCTCGCACGACTGCTTTAGTTGCTCTCTCTATCCTTGTCTATTAGCAAATTCAAGATGCGTTCCGCGAGGCACTGAGGGCAGGTTTGTTTCCAGCGCAGCTAAAAAGGTCGCCAATGCAGATTCACAAATGATTTGCGTCGAGATTCTCGTAAATATTAGAAATCACAAAGTTGACAAATCCGTACCGGCAATATCATCTTATTGTTTGACAGTTTTGTGGAGAATCGTAAAGTAAAATGGCCACCTATGAATTGGAATTGCACTAAGTGTCAATCAAATTTTATTTATGTTTATTATTGTTATTAAAACATACTATAAATACTTACTTAAAAACCAAATACTTATTTACAGAGTATTAGTAGTAATAATACGATGCAATATTAAATTAAAACCAACCGGATTTTTTTTTTTCGTGTGGCAATTTAAGGCCTAGCATGTGATTCTGCTGTGAATTGAATTGCGTGAATTGCGTACAATTCAGCTAACATTTGACGTAATGAGAAAGAATCAGGATTTTAGTTGAGTATGCAGATTTGTAGATACAGAAAAAACAAAAAATACTGTGTTTTTGGTTTTTTAATCGGATCAAAAATGACCGAGTTACAGAGATTTTAGTGCACCAATCTAAAAAACGCTCGCGAGAAGGCCGCGACTGGCTGTGACGTCACCAGGCGCCCGCGGCTCGCTCCACTAGTACAAAATTCCTAGTTATTTTCAAACTAATTTCCGCCCGCGGCATCGCTCGCGTGGCTCCTGGATAAAAAGTAGCCTATGTCCTATTCCCGCTCATTACCTATCTATATTTTAAATTTCAGCCAAATCGGTTTAGTAGTTGTCGAGTTATAGAGGAACAAACATACATCCAAACATCCAAACTTTCGAGGTCATTCACGTTTTTTGTTAAGTAAGTAGGTACTTATGCAGATTTGTAGATTTTAAAAAATTGTAAATGATTTCATTTTTATTTTTATCAGATCTTTTAGGAATTTTTAGATCCGTTGAAAAAGTCTAAGCGGGTAGTCAGAGGTAGAGAAGCAGTGTTGGCCGAGTGCGCTAGTGCCTCGACTTTCAATCCGAAGGTTGTGGGTTGGAACCCGGCCGTGCATCAATGGATTTTTCGTTTCGAAAAATGTATAAGTAGGTACCTAAGTAGGTATGCGCTTTAACACGAGCTCTAAACGGTGAAGGAAAATATTGTGAGAAAACCAGTTAGCTTTCTAATAGCGTCGATGGGCTTGCAACCTGTCACGTATGGAATGTTGTCTGCTGCAAAATGTGGGAATGTATCAAATGTGTTTGGAAATACCTCGGACTACCCCTTAGATATAAAAAAACAATAAATACCTACTTACTGTGTTTTTGTTTTTTTAATCGGATCAAAAATGACAGAGTTTTATTACAGACAGAGATTTTAGTGCACCAATCTAAAAAACTCTCGCGAGAAGATCGCGACTAGATGTGACGTCATACCATACATCCATCCATCCAAACATCCATGCAAACATCCAAACTTTCGCATTTTAATATTAGTGTGATTCGACTCCTGATTGTTAGTTTTGTTTGTTATTGTTTTCGGTAAGTACCGGTACCTACCTAAAATACCTATTCAGTAAAAAGTTTAAAGTCGAAAATTATTTTTAAGTAGGTACCTACCTAGGTAAGTAGTAAGTAGGTAGGTAGGTACCTACTTAAAAATAATTTTCGCCTTTAAACTTTTTACTGAATAGGTATTTTAGGTAAGTACCGGTACTTACCGAAAACAATAACAAACAAAACTAACAATCAGGAGTCGAATCACACTAATATTAACTTTACCTACCTACTTAAATTATTACCTACTTAAATTATTTTTAAGTAGGTACCTACTTACTTACTACTTACCTAGGTAGGTACCTACTTAAAAATAATTTTCGCCTTTAAACTTTTTAGTGAATAGGTATTTTTTTATACATACTTTTAATCGTAATAGGTACCTAATTAATAATTTGTATGTACGAGTCAAAATAATCACATACCTACCTACCTAAACTTGGTTTTCAAATCACACTATCACACTTTCACATCACACTAATCATACTATCACACTAATATAATAATATTATAAATGCGAAAGTTTGGATGTTTGGATGGATGATGTTTGTTCCTCTATAACTCAACAACCACTTAACCAATTTGGTTGAAATTTTAAATATAAATAGATAATGACCAGGAAAAGGACATAGGCTACTTTTTATCTGGGTACCACGTGAACAAAGCCGCGGGCGGAAGCTAGTTAATATTAAAAATGCAAAAGTTTGGATATTTGGATTTATGTTTGTTCCTCTATAACTCGACAACCACTGAACTGATTTGGCTGAAATTTAAAACATAGATAGTTCTTGACCTGAAATAGGACATAGGTTACTTTTTATCCAGGTGCCTCGCGAGCGAAGCCGCGGGCGGAAGCTAGTTTGAAATTAACAAGCGATTTTGTACTAGTAGACCGAGCCGCGGGCGCCTGGTGACGTCAGACGCAGCGCGAAGCTCCGAGCGCGCGTTTTGAAATGGCCGAAAAGAAAACTTGAATAACTTCGTCATTTATTGATGGATTTTAATTATTTAAAAAACAGAATGCTCAGAATGCTAAAGAGTATACGCCCTCATACTTAGAAACCCAATATTTCGTTTACTGATTGATCCTCATTAAAGATGAATTGCTTTAGCTGAATATCAATACGAATCTCCCGTGAATCAGATTATTGTGAATCTGCAATAGCGACCATTTTAGCTCCGCAGGACTCGGTCGAGTAGGAACAGGCATTTTGTTTTGGTGAGTCACCTATCATCCCCTTTTTGAAAAGGTCATTGAGTCCTACGGAATTTCATGGAACTTTAAGAAAATCCATTGGCAATTTAAATATTACCCGGTCATAGCACTATTCTGTGTACGTAGTGTGTAGTACGTACGTAGTACTAGTATTCTGTGGTCATAGTGAAACAAGCGCTAAGCCTCTCAGAATAAAGTGAGTGATTCTGATAGAACTGTGGCATAAGTTAATCTTGTCTCGGTCGTGTCTGAACTCTTGTTGTTTCGTCTTATTCTGTCTGCATTGAGGTTTTCAAATACCTATCTATATTACCCGATGATTGTGGTTCCGCAGATTATCACTTAGCTTTTTATTTTTACTAGATGATTTATACATACCTACACTCAACAAGACACTTATTACACTTCTTCCAACGGATCTTGGCATTCGTGAAGTTAGCCGTTTCGATACGCAGTGCAACTTTTTAATACATTTTTTTTTACTGCGCAGCGAAAAGCCTAACTTCACGAATGCCTAGATCCATTGTGACAACTCTGGGACATTGTTGAGATGGAGTAGGCTTACCCAGCACCTAACTAAACCATCCTCTTACCTTAGTCGGCCTAATCCACTGGACAGACATTATCATACGCGTAGGGATGACTAGCCTGGAGTTTCGTAATACTAGTACCTATACCTAATACACACAAGTCTTTAAGCGTATCACACACACAGCAGATAATATAAGTTATAGGTCGTAATGTAAATATTTTATATTTTTGCTATCACACACACAGCAGATAATATAAGTTATATCCCAACTACGTCATCAATCATCGAAGCCGTCTTGCGGGGTTCCTGTAAACTGTCCCCGATAATCCAGTACCGAATTTATCTGTAATCTGTACCCGCATTCCAAAATCCAGTAAACGATGACGAAAATGGCTACCTTTTCTCATTATTAAGGTGAAGTACAGTCAGGCAAATAAACGAATAAAATAGGTCAAATCTATATTTCACATGAAAATAACATAAGAAATCAACAACGATTTCCAATAAAATAGGCATGATCACACACAGAGGATACAGAACAGAAAAAGATACACAGAGCAAGTTATAAACATAAAAACACACAATAAAAAGGTTCACATACACGTGGTGCTAAAAAGGCACAGTCTCAGCTAATGCTGGATACTCCCATGAGGTCCCGTGACTACACGGACACCAACGGAAAAAAATAAAAGTATAAAGGTTACTGATGAATTATAGCAGAATATGTCAAAATGAGAGATAATGTCGAGTTGATAGGTTATATCAAATTGACAGATTAAGTCAAGATGAGAGATTATGTCATTTTGAGAGATTTACATTGTTTTATTGTCGGCCATATCTCTAATACTACAGTAATAATCAGTAATAATCCATTTATTGGTAAATTGTATGTTTACAAGTCAAAAAATTGTAATTGTAATATTGTAATATAAATATAATTTTATATGGACCTACTTAAATTAAGTTAGTCGGTACTTATGTAGGTACTACTACTCGTAAAAAATCTTCTACATTATAGAACGCCTTCTCGATGAGCCACGATTTCAACCTAGCTTTGAAACATAGTAGACTAGGCGCTTCGACAACAAGCTCCGGCAGGCGGTTGTACACAGTCGGTCCAAGGACATGAGTAAGCCTCTTTGACTTGGTGAGCCGGTGTGTTACTGTGGCGAGTCTGTGTGCACCACGGGTATTGTACGCCCGCGCATGACCGTCCTCGCGCGTTCGAAAATTTCTGAGGTTTTGCCTCACAAACATTGATACTTGCAGTATTAAAATTGATGGTTGGGTTAATATTCCCAGTGAGGTAAAATACGGCTTTGTGGACGTGTCTCGCGTTACTTTTGCGATTGCCCTCACAGCACGCTTTTGCATGCGGAAGACGCGCTCCCGATCGGCTGCGCGCCCCCACAGCTCTGTTCCGTACTGTAAAAGCGAGTGGACGGTCGCAAAGTAACACGTTCGGACAACGTCAGCAGATACGACACGCGATAGCCTATAGAGGGCGAAACAAGCACTTCCTAGCCTTGCACATAGCTTGTCTACATGGGAGCCCCACGTCAGGCCACGATCAATTTGGAAACCTAAGAAAGCGGTTGACTGAACTTGGTCAATTGGTGTGTTATGAACCAGCACCGATAAGTCCCTCACATCGCGGCCTGAGATGGAAAAATGGATAAAGTGTGTTTTTTTTTAAATTTAAGACGAGTCCATTCCAGTTGAACCACGTTGCCACCTGGAGGGCAGCTTCGTTTAACTGTTTTTCGAGGTCATCTAGTGAAGGCGCACAGACTACCGCGGCCACGTCGTCGGCGTACATAAACACCTCACCTGCTGAGACGTGGTCAGGTAAGTCATTGAGCAGTAGCGAAAACAATAGGTTAGATACGGACGATCCCTGTGCCACGCCCATTACAGTTTGTAGGGACTCAGATTTGGTATCTCCTCCATCACCGACCACAATCTGTGACCTTTCGCACAGTAGATTCGTAAAGAGCGAGTATGCTTTTCCTCTAATGCCGTAGTGCTGGAGCTTGTGGGCGAGAACACTGTGGTCTGCAACATCGAAAGCTTTCGATAAGTCACAGCACAGAACTGCTACTTGCTGTTTCGCCTCACAAGCTGCCATCACCCGCCGGATCACCTCACGAGTGAGTGCGGTAGTCGAGCGCCCGGCGCGATACGCGTACTGTCGCTCTGACAGCGCATTCGTTGTCAGTAAAAACTCAGTAAGTCGCGAGCTGAGTCCATTTTCTAATATTTTTGCTATAGCAGGGATTATAGACACTGGACGGTATCCGTCGATCTCCTCTCGTTTGCCTTTTCCCTTAAATAAAGGTGAGATCTTGCTCACCTTTAACGATACTGGGTATGTTCCGCTGTCTATACATCGGTTGAACAACTCGGCCAGGTAGGGGGCCATAGGTGCTGCAACGGAGGCTATGAGTTCCATAGAGATATTATAGATATCTTTAGTGGGTTTGCGCGGTATTCGTGATGTTACGATTTTATAGACCTCCGCCGCCGTGAATTTAACTAATCTTAGAGATCGGTCCGCTGTGGGGCTCGCTGCGTCGAGCGCCGCCGTCACCTGCACGAGAGAGGCGCGGGGGGCTCCGCACGCAGCGGCTGCGCTTACGAACCTTGCATTCATGGCGTTGGCCGCCGCTTTGCGAGAAATAAATTTCATTCCTGCAGAGTCTTTGGTTATCTCTGTAAAACTAATGTTTGAGTTTACAGCTGTACCTCTTTCTAAGTTGACTACACGCCAAATAGTCCTACAAGAATTTGGACTGTTATGTTATTTACATTAACTAATAAATTTGGTAGCCGTTTACAGCGGGTATAGATCTTCGGGTATGGATTACAGGAACCCGTCTTGCGAGTAGTTTTGACGTGGAGTTTTGTTCATATACAGAGTGTTCAGTTTTTGCAATTAAGCGCGTAGAAAACTTGCTATTGCTAGACATAATTGACAGCTACGAAATAATATAAAAAAAATAATTACACACACAATTCTTGACTGGCCTCTTAGCTCAGTTGGTAGTAGCTCTGCCTTCTGCGCTGTAGGTCGTGGGTTTGGTTCCCACGCAGGACAAACAGTTTTGAATATAGACGTTTGTCTGTGTCTGAGTGTTATAAAGTATTATAAGAATGTATTTACAAATATATAAGTAATCTATCTGGTTCCCATACTACAAGCTTGCCTTAGTTCGGGCTAGATGGCGCTGTGTCAAATTTCCAGCAATATTTATTTATTTAATTCTGAAGCAATAATGTTAATAAAAAAAAAATCCCCGCTTGTGAATCAGACGCATATGGGTAAAGGCATACAGGAATGCTTACTGACATTTAATGTACAAAGGATTTTGAACCATAACACGACTACACAACGATCTATTATAATTTAATCTTGGTTATAAGGATTTTTGGTCTTGTTGAAAGGCTTTCTTGGTAGCTTTGTCTCTTTCACACTCGTTGTTAGATTAGTAGTGTGCCCATGTCATTTAAATTTCAGGATATTTTTACCTTATCGCGCTCGACAAAATCAGCGCTTGATTTCGATCCATGGTTTCGATCCTTGAATTCGATCCTTGATTTCGATCCTTGATTTCAATCCTTGGTTTCGATCCTTAATTTTGATCCTTGATTTTGATTTCGATCCTTGATTTCGATCCTTGGTTTCGATCTTGGATTTCGATCCTGGAATTCGATCCTTGATTCTGGAACCTTGAATCTGAAATCTTGAATCTTGAATCTTTGAAGTGACAGCGGTCAAACTTCAAACCGCCACATCTCGGGAACTACTCGTCCTAGACTCCCCGTTCTCAGTTCAAATGAAAGCTATGACCAAGATCTTCATTTGAAGTGACAGCTGTCAAACTTCAAACGGCCATATCTTGAAAACTACTCGTCCTAGACTCCCCGTTCTCAGTTCAAATGAAAGCTATGACCAAGATCTTCATTTGAAGTGACAGCTGTCAAACTTCAAATGGCCATATCTTGGGAACTACTCGTCCTAGACTCCCCGTTCTCAGTTCAAATGAAAGCTATGACCAAGATCTACATTTCAGATGACAGATGTCATTTTGACAGCTGTTATTGAAAATGTAGATCTTGGTCATAGCTTTCATTTGAGCTAAAAAGGAAGAGTCTAGGATGAGTAGATTTCGAGATATAGCTGATTGAAGTTTGACAGCTGTCACTTTAAATGAAGATCTTGGTCATAGCTTTCATTTGAACTGAGAACGGGGAGTCTAGGACGAGTAGTTCCCGAGATATGGCAGTTTTAAATTTGACAGCTGTCACATCAAAAATTCAAAATTCAAGATTTCAGTTATCAGATTCAAGAATCAAGATTCAAGATTCAAGAATCGAGGATCGAAATCAAGGATCGAATTCAAGGATCGAAACCAAGGATCGAAATCAAAATCAAGGATCAAAATTGTATTAGTATTTAATTGAAAAATCATGCCCTGAAACATCATGTAAATCAGAAAATGATGTAAAAGGCCCCTTAGGGACTAGGAATGTTTAGTTTATAAATTATGGTCACCCTTTAGAAAGAGACACACCGCCCAAGTTTTATCTCTCAAGCGGACCGTGTTTTCTGTCTCAGTTAACCTTCCAGTTACGTAGGTATATAACTTCCTTGGTAAAGGCATACGGCAAAAGCGTGCCGATACGAATCACTATATGAATTGTCAATTTTGTGATTTCTAATAGAAAAATCACGCTAAGAATCATTATTATGATTCTGCTATAACGATCTTATTAGCCTCGCAGCTCTGGTTTAAGGAAGTAAAATATAAACTGATGAACTGCAGTTAAATTTTTTCTTGTGAGTTACGAGAACATCCTGTAGTTTATATTTTGATAGGTTGACAGATATATTTCTCAATCGGAATTTTATCTGTTGTAATATACAGGGTGTGGCAAATTCTTGGTCACTGAAGGGTAGCTACCTTTTCTCTTGTAGTTAGAAAGTTTTGTTCTTAGGAAACTTCAGTTTTATTTTGAAGAAAAAAATAATTGCACTTTTAGATTTTTGAAAAAAAGTACAGTTAGCCTAAAAAATTACATTTCTAAAAAAAAACAAGTTGGTCTTAATCGACTCTATTTCCCACCAGGAACACTTCTCCCAAAGTAACTTATCAAATCAAATCGTAAGTTTTTGCAATAATTTAAAAAAACTCATCCCATACATTTTCTTTGAAATTAGTAGTTGTAAACATTATAGTGCCACTTATTCGATGGTTATTAATTTAAATTCGTAACTGCTTCGGCATGCTGGGAGGCTATTGTAAAGCCTTAGGCGCCTCAGACAGAGCCGCAAGAGAGAATGTTAAGCATGGAGCATACCATTTGTATATCTGCAGGAAAGCACTTTGTTCTAAATTTAGAAACGCGCTTTACAATAGCCTCCTAGCTTGCCGGAGCGGTTATGAAATTAAATTACAAACGATCGTATAAGTGGCACTGTAATGTTTACAACTCCTAATTTCATAGAAAATGTATGGGATGTGTTTTTTTGAATTATTGCAAAATCTTACGATTTGATTTGATAAGTTACTTTGGGAGAAGTGTTC
Source organism: Camptogramma bilineatum (assembly GCA_958496255.1). NCBI lineage: Eukaryota > Metazoa > Arthropoda > Insecta > Lepidoptera > Geometridae > Camptogramma > Camptogramma bilineatum. The sequence goes on from OY292478.1 coordinate 2,061,423, forward strand.
CTGGTGGGAAATAGAGTCGATTAAGACCAACTTGTTTTTTTTTAGAAATGTAATTTTTTAGGCTAACTGTACTTTTTTTCAAAAATCTAAAAATGCAATTATTTTTTTCTTCAAAATAAAACTGAAGTTTCCTAAGAACAAAACTTTCTAACTACAAGAGAAAAGGTAGCTACCCTTCAGTGACCAAGAATTTGCCACACCCTGTATATTATAGGCGCTGTGTGTGACGCTCCATAGAATTTGTATGGGAGCGATCGGAAAATATATCTGTCATAAGATATATTATCTGCTGTGTGTGTGATGGGCTTTAAGTGTCCACCTATTACAGTTCAAAAGATACAGCTCTGTGACAGACGGACAGACAGCGGAGGCTTAGTAAGACCCTATTCCCACTACGCCAGCGCGGCAGATTTGCCGGAAACCAGCGCCGGACGTAGGTGTTCACATTAAACCGGATCCTGCAAGAAAACCGGAGACATGAAACCCCATTATGCCGGACCTGCCAAGAATGCCGGGCTCGTCATTCTTGTCGAGCATAATGTGAAGATCTTCGTATATAAATTGCATAGTCCGCGGGTCCGTCACAGTGTGAACATGCAATAATAGGGACCCGTTGGCACACTTTGGGTACGGTATGTATGTGGACTCCCTTTTCCGCAATTAGACTCAAAGGTGGTCTTTTTTGCTTGGGGATGACCTGGCTCATTAAATCTGAAGCCAGCCTAGCTCCTCCCAGCAGAAGCACAGAAGTTTCCTGGGGTCTTCACAGGCTTCGAGGAGCGACCTCGGGTTGTTGAGGATTTGCGCGGTCCAGGACTACGTGGACAGCAGATTATTCTTCGGTTAGACATCCCTGCCTGTGGGCTGTCCGTGACGCCGATGTTGTACAGATGTTTGTTGAGGGGACTGTGTCCTGTCAGTGTCCCTACGATTATTCTGAGGTCTTTCCTTTGTAGGTAGGGTACGGTACCCAAGGGATTAGGGCAGGAAGATGATAATGATGATGTACAGTCTCTTCAGCGGAGTCCCCTCATCTATTCCAACACAAAAGAAGCATTATTTTTGCGTGCACGATATCTTTGGCATCCAGCCAAGTACATGACGTCAAGTAGATACCGTCTATTTAGGCCTGGATAAAGCTGAGTGTACCTAAATGTAATATTATGCTGGAGTATTATGTTATAACTTGCTAATTGTGCGCGATTTGCAAAAAAACTCCTATAAAAATCACATAACACATTTCTCATTAAAATGTGAATATAGAAAATCCCTGAAACACGTAATTAATTTAAGATCAGTATACCCATATTATAAATGTGAAAGTGTGTTTATTCGTTTGTTTGTCCTGCTTTCACGTCAAAACAGAGCTACGGATTGACGTGATTTTTTGTGTGGAGATAGTTGGAGGGCTGGAGAGTGGGGCTTGCACTATCCACCCCATTTTGTTATCCGGATAATATGGATAGTAGAGCACTTTACTATCCGGATATCCGGATTTTTCGGATAATTCGGATAGTTACCGATTTTATTTTACAAACGAACACAAACGAAGATGATAGTTAAAAACGTCGTAGCTTTAAGTTATCCGAACAATCACTATTAAATTTTGAATCATTTTTAAACAAGGTTACGTACCTTGTTTAAAAATGATTCAACAGGATCTGAATTTTTCTCCTAAAGCGAAGCGAACGCGATGCAATTTGATGTATTTTGATTGTGAATGCAGATTGCAGATGCATAATGTACACCAAATAACTTATTAAACACCCGACTTGACCCACTGCTGGGTATAACCCTCCCTTCGCGTGTGCCATGCCAATCTTCACAGTCCGCCGGCGCCGCTCACCTCATCCAATTCCGGCCATGCTATGTCGTCCAGCCCATCGTGCTGCTGGGTTACTGACGCTTCTGTAGGTACCCCGTTCTTAGAAGCCGCGCCGTTCAGAAGTTCAGAAAGGCGTTGTAACATTTCTTGGAGATCCTCAAAGGTTTCTGCGACAACTATAAGGTCGTCTGCAAATCCAGTTTAAAGTTTTAAAGATGTCCTCTATGACAGCAGTAAAAAGTTTGGACAAAATGATGTCTCCCTGTCGCGCTCCCCGCTTGATGGGCTCAGGGTTGGTTAAATCGTGCAGTCGTACAAGGAGAGCGTGGAAGATGGCTCAATGTTCGACACTGTCAAAGGCTTTCTCGTAGTCAATGAAAAACATGACTAGATGAGACTAGTTGTGTTCGTGACACTTCTCCATCAGCTGCTTTACCGTGAGGGTGTGGTCCATTTAAAAAACGCCGCTTCGAAAACCGGCTTCTGGGTTGCTATGGTATTCATCTAGCTCACGTCACGGGTAATACAATTAGTTATTATTTTAGAGAACAATTTATTATTTGTAGTAATTTGTGTCATCGGTCGCCAGCAAGAATAACGTTAAGCTCACACCCACTCCAAACACTGGTTGCGCTGCGATGAGTAAAAGACGAAAAATTTGTGGACGTGGGGTATGCGAAAGGCTCGGTGGGTAATACACTAGACGCGATTCGAGCGTGCAACTTTATGAATGTAACAAAAACAAAGGATAAACAGTGTTTCCCTGTTAGATACGTCTACGTAGTGCATATAAATTGTTGTTTTGATGGGTTAATTCCATGTTCAAATCGTATTTTTTAATTATTTTTACTATCCGTATTATCCGAATTATCCGGATTTACTGGTCGTCACTATCCGGATTTGAAAATTGGCGGATATCCGGATAATTCGGATATCCGGATATCCGGATAGCAAGCCCTACTGGAGAGTAACATAGGCTACTTTTTATCCGGGTACCACGCGAGCGAAGCCGCGGGCACAGCTAGTTTACGTTAAATATCAATCCTATCATACATTTTGTACTCAGAAAGTGGAGTCGAATATCTAAACTTTACTCAAACTTAGTACATTATCATATCATCTAATTCTAAGCGTTTCAAATATCCTAATAGGCTGATGACCTCATAGTATCCGGCACCTAGTCTGCTATACTACGTCCATGAACATGGCTATACGCCAAATGTGCACACTCTTGAGTGTTGTTTGGTAAATAATGCGATATCAACGTTTTGAAATGGATATTTCAGGATATTATGAGTCAAGATTCGACGGAAATGGTTTGACCTTAGGAACCGATAAAAAATAATATATGTGACATCATCAAGCTTGCTAGTAGTCCCCTGCCTATTGTCATACGATTTTCCACTTTGTTCCCTCCATATGAAAGTGTGCGTAATTTATGGCTCCCAGCATGTTAACAGTAGGTTAGGTAGGTTTGGGGGCTAGACGGCAGTATGTATGTATGGGGACTCCCTTTTCCGCAATTAGACTCAAAGGTGGTCCTTTGTGAGTGGGGATGACCTGGCTCACTAGTTGTGGAGCCAGCCTAGCTCCTCCCAAAAGCGTAGAAGATTCCTGCCGGCCTAACATGTGCAACATCGAGAGAGATTCTCGATCGGTCGAACTGCTCTAACGCATACGTAAGAGTAGTTTAACCGATCGAGAAGTCTCTTTTCTCAACTCTCGACGTTGCACATGTTAGGCCTACTGGGGTCTTCGCAGGCCTCGAGGAGCGACCTCGGATTGTTGAGGATTTTCTGCCGTTGTGCTGTTAGACGGCAGTGTGGAATGTCCCTCGATATTTATATTTATTCCTCATTTTGCAACAGTCCCGATTGCAAGAACTCCTGGCTGCTAGTTTAATAGCATTGGATTTTAGCAATAAAAGTTGAATAGGCTTGCGTAAGAGCTTGCACCGACACCAGACCGGCTGCGATGTCTTTGTGTTCCAGCGGCAGATAGTATTATTCATACTTTGCTATACTATACTTTTGGTCGTACCGTTTGATTGGTTCTCCAAGCAGGAAAACGGTTACCAGCACCTCTTATGGGCTTTATGCACTGACCGCGTTCACAACTTAAAAGTCGGGTTCGGGACCGACAATTTAAGGTCAATTCCTAAATATTGTTCCAAATATCCTTCCGTGATTGCCGGTGTCGTCACTAACACGGAGAGCACTGTGTCGTCTCTTTTACTAAATGATTTATACAGTGTCAGGAGGCAATCTCTGTCTACACTAAACGGGACACTGTAGTGCCTGGGACAATGTTGAGATGGAGTAGGCTTGCCCAGCACCTACACCATCCTCTCAGCTTAACCGGCCATATCCATAGGAAAGACATGGTCAATACGTGTGGGGCTGACTAAGCCGCGGGTTTCCTCACGATGTTTTCCTTCACCGTTTAGAGCTCGTGTTAATGCGTATATACATTTTCGAAACGTAAAATCAATTGATGCACGACCAGGTTTCGAACCCACGACCTTCGGATCGAAAGTCGAGGTACTAATCCCCCGGCCAACACGGCTCTAAGTTAAATAAAATCTTGTGAAATCCATAGCTTCTCTACCAGTGTACACTGGCCTGCCACAACCGGTTTCGGTCTATCACCTTTGGCGACTCTTAACGGTGAAGCTACGAGCTAATCCATTAGTTACTTTATGTATCCTCTAGCTCGATCCGTTGTTTATTAGCATCATAACCCCATTGCAGGACTTGGTTTAGGATTTAAGATTTTAAGTTTTTTAAGTGGTAAAAAGTAAGTATAGTTCGCGTCATGTAAAGAGAACGCTGGAAGAAAGTGGAGGGGTGTGTTTTGTCTCATGTTTGCGAATAGGGAACCCATGCATTATACAATTTATACATGAGACAAAACACATCCCCTATGTATCTATCTATCTAAGCAGCCTGTAACACCCACTGCTGGGTAAAGGCCACTTCTCTATCACGCCACTCCTGGCGGTTTTGTGCCGGATCCATTGCTCTCCTACCGCCCTCACAATGTCGTCTGACCATCGGGCAGGTGGTCTGCCTCGAGGCCGCCGCATATTTCTTGGCCACCATTCGGTAACTGCTTTAGTCCATCGGTCGTCACCCCCTACCTAAGTCAAATTTTTAACCCCTGACGTATAAGAGGGGTGTTTCATAAAACAGGTCCAGGTTATTTAAGAACGGCTAAACCGATTTTTGTGATCCTTGATAAGTCGGAGGTTTTTCATTAAATTCTTAATTTACTTTGTTATTCTTCCGATCAGCCATATCCAACATATTCCTCCCAAAACTAACGCACATGTTACGTACTAATCGTGATGTTCCGGAGGCTAAAAATAGCGTAATGTTACGAATGGATGATCCGCTAACCTAGTGGAGCAAAGAGCTAACATTAATGACGTCAGCTCATGACTTCGGTCGGCATGACTTTCGGATAGATCGCTTACGGGTTTGAATCTCAGACTTGTATCTGAAAAAATATAAATCATATCATACTAATATTATAAATTCGAAAGTTTGGATGGATGGATGTATGTTGTTCCTCTATAACTCGACAACCACTGAACCGATTTGCCTGAAATTTAAAACATAGACACAATAAAGTTATAACATAAAAAAATATAGATTCTGACGAATTGAGAACCTCCTCCTTTTTTGAAGTCGGTTAAAAATAATGTACAAAGGCGAGCTTAACACTGAGTTTTCAGAGGTTAAAACACAGAACTATATCGATATAGAAGCAAAAAGTTCGTTGATTTGTATGGAAACCGACCGTGTAACATTTTGCATCGAACGCAGTTGACAGTTCGGATTGCTTATTTTACATTGCTGGTATTCAATGCTCGCCAAATTAAAGCCGCAATGGAATGAATTTGGAATGAACTTCGCGGCGAGCAAAGAAGTCCTCAGCCTTTCTTTTCGGCACTCTTTGCTTCTATCTCGATATAATTCTGTGGTTAGAAACATTAAGTTTGATCTTAAAGAAACTTCTAAGCAAGCTAAGCCGAGAGCGCTTCATATTATGCTTTGGGTAAACCTCGCTGTCTAAATAGAAACTTGTGAAATTACTGTTATCATTATTTACCTTGCTTTAAAGAAAGCGTTTAGGTAAATAATGATGGGTAAACGTTTTATAATAAACGTGCGAAGCTAAAAAGGCCGTTATTCGTGAATCACAATGAGTTTCATAGTGTGAATCGTATTACAATTCAGCTAAAGCAATTCCTCTTTGATTTCGTAAAATGTTAAAACCAACCGGATTATTTTTTTCGTCGCAATTCAACGTCAAAATAATTATGCTGTGAATTGAATTGCGTACAATTCAGCTAACTAAGAAATTAAAGAGAAATTGCTTTAGCTGAATTGTAAATACGATTCGACAACGAGCGCTTTCAAGTACTAGGTAGTATTAATTGATGCTTATCATGATCTTGTTTCTGAGCTAAGGAGTTGCTCGTTAGGAACCCACTACCATGTTTTAAAACTCTGAGGAAAAATGCAAGTTTTTATGTAATAACTCCTGATGACAACAGTTTAGTTTTGAACCTAAATATCATTGCAGTAGAGGTTAAAATAACGTTAGCTGCACGTGACACGCCTTCCCAAAGACGAATTATAGCGAACCTGACTAACCGGTCCCTCCGAATCCTTTAGATCAGCGTTTCCTAACCTTTTCAGTTCGCGGACCCCTAGGAAATTGAGCATAATAATAAGGACCCCCTTAATAAAAAAACAGCAATTTTCGGACCTTTTATTTTAGTTCAAGCACAAGGGCAGTTGGGTAAAAATACGATGAAAATGACTCTGCATTTAGAATTATTCAAAAAGATCTCTCAGCTCAAAAACTCGCGACACATCTATATAATCTATATACAACCAACGCACTGCAGCACGAAAAATACTTTTAGAGACATTTATTTAAAGTCAAATGGTCCATAGATGAGACTGCGGACCCCTATACATATACTCGCGGATCCCCAGGGGTCCGCGGACCACAGGTTAAGAAACGCTGCTTTAGATAGAGATGGATGATGGAAGAAAGAGACAGACGCTTTGGAATTAGGGTTCTGTTAGAGAAATTAGGGGTTTGACCATCTAAGTTACGAGGATAATACAGTGTAGTTTTCATTGATCTTGTAATTAATTTTCAGATGTTTGGGCTGGGTCTTGCCTCTTTGGCATGCTTAAAGCCTGCTAAGTTCGTATGTGTCGTTGGTGGCAGTATTGGTGAGCTCATTCATTCTCCTGCCCTTATCCCACGCTAAGTGGAGTCGGCACATGTTTTCCTCTTCCACTCACCTCTATCATTCGTCAACTCTGAATCCACTCCTCTCACATATCCTCTTTCACACAATCCAACAACTTCTTCTTCGGCCTTCCTCTACTTGCATACCCAGTCACACTCATACTCATCACTCTCTTGGTGATATGGTTTAGTATTAGTGACATCAGTCACTATTCTATGTTTATCTGGGGCTACGCCACGAGCGCATTCCCGTTGTAACTTATGTACCGAACCATTTTTATTCTCGCGCTCGCTCACTTGCCAACTTTAAACTCCTATCTTCGTTAATGGCCCGTCATTTATCTAACGATGTACCCAGTGTTTTTTTCGCCTCCATAGGGTCCATGACTGGTCGTGACATTTAGGTAAGATAGGAAGCACTAGATTTTGACTGTTGTTTGAACCGACACAAATAATGTACCACCTAAGTTAGCCAAGTGTAGCGTGTGATGGCGGGCGAATTTTTGTTGATGTATTAATCCTCTTTCTTTTCTTTTAACGACTTTGACGAGACTCACATTGTTCGACTGGCTCAACACTGGAGCTTGACTATTTAGATTTTAAGCGGATGGATCACCGAAAAGAAAGCTAGGCCCCATACCGTGTTTGTTGCCCTGATTCTTCACGGTGTTGATCGCGAAAGAACAGGAGTAGAATCACTTAGCTCTTAAGACGATTCAAAGTGGTCATAACGGTCCTACTGAATAAATTATATTTGAATTTGAATGGCTTTAATCTAGTAATCTAGTTGATTTAGCGCTTGTTTCATTATTCCAAGTAAAGTAGCGATTAAACTATCCAATTTGTAAGAAACCGATCAAGGAATCATCTCTCTGTCTCGCTCTTTGGCCTGTAAATTGCGTATTGTGCATCCTACTTTAATTATCCTAACTGTTGCTTTTCTTTTAAAAAAACTTATTTCTAAAAGTCCAAATTTTAACTTTAATTCGTTGAAGTGATGTATGAACCACCTAAATGACGCATATGGACGCATTTCTAAACATTGTTTTAAAAAACTCGGTTGTATTGTTATGGAATTCTATTGTAGTTTTTTTCCTTTAAAATGATAAGAGCCAGTCATTGAAACAGTTTATATCAGTCCAGTTCTATCTACTGATATCTTATCATTATCAACTCGAGTCGGACTGATAAATATTGGTAATGGGTGCATTTCTTACGAACGTAGTTTCTTGGAACAATTCTACTTTCTAATCCTATCCTATTGTTCTAACTGTGGTGTTTGGTTCAAATGTACTCTGTACTTAAGATTGATATTGAACTCATTTTGAAATCATTTCTAGAGTTGTTAAAAACTTTTTTCCATGACGATGTGTCGATTTTTCTTTGTGTAGGTTTTTTAAGTTGATTATGTGTACTATGTTTTGGCTTTGCAAACGTTCAGCTGTCTCAAGCTGTATGTTTGTAGGTATTGAATAAATAAATAATAGCACTACTGTTTCTTTGCGACCATGTCGGGCCAGTGTGGTCTGCCTCTTGGTCGTTGCACATCTCTGGGCCACCATTCCGTAATCGCTGTAGTCCATCTTCCTTACGTCTAGCTAAGTGCCATGCCCATCTCTACTTGAAACTTGTGACCCACATACCTACGTCTACGACTTTGGTTCGACGTCGTATCTCGACGTTGAGTATACGATCCAGGAGGGAGATTCTAAGCATGGCGCGCTCCATGGCCCTCTGCTACACTTATCTTGTGCATGGATTCCTTAGTGAGCGGCCATGTCTCCGATCCGTATGTTAATATGGGCAAAACGCACTCCTAGTTCTATCTAGCTACTCTATCTAGCTTTCATAGAAACACCTGCTAAATTGTAACCCAGCCCAGACACTGCCTTGATTTAGACATTACTTCAATTCCACTGACCTTGTCCCCACTTGCTAGCATCATTGTTGATGTCATAGGAAGGCCGGATAATTTGCAAGGATCCACTGAAAATGGTTGTACGATTACATCATACTGAGGCTAAGATGTTTTTGATGGCTTGAAATTGTTGCAACGAATTGTGAGTTAAGAGATTATGTCGGAACAAACCAGGAAAATTGTGTTTATTAACCGACTCCAAAAAAGGTGGAGGTTTTTAATTCGTCGTAATCTTTTTTTTTGTGAATGTTCACCGATTACTCGAAGACGCCTGGACCTGCAGTGCAAGCACCGTTCTTATCGATCGCTAAGTTGACATTTAGATTCGATAGAATTCGATAAAATTAATTTTTTCATTGATAAATCCAAATTTTGTCGATTCTAAATGTCAAATTTAGCGATCGATAAGAACGGTGCTTGCACTGCTGGTCCTGGAAGGCTTTACATTAGGGCCTCTATAAATAAACTCCGCTCAACTTGTGTCTAAGTTGCACCACGGATTTACTATTGCCATCCTTATTTGTCACTGTCTAACAAAAAAGGATGGCAATAGTTAAATCCGTGGTGCAACTTTGACAGAAGTAGAGCGGAGTTTATTAATAGAGGCCTAGATGATTCGTGTCTCCACTTAAACCCCCTTACTTATGAAAGATGTTTAAAGTTGAACACTGGTTGAACAACGTCCTGTCTCTGTTTGTCACTATCCACAAATAAAGACAGGACGTTGTTTAACCAGTGTTTCACTATAAACATCTTTCATAAGTAAGGCCCAAAGAGGTTCCTTAAAAGAAACATTCATGCAAAAACCAAGTGGGTCTAAAAACAAGTTTAGTTTGGGTGGCCATTAATGTGCGTTCAGACAATGGGTGCGACTTTCAACCGATTCGATGGTATCGGGTCGGCGAACTCCATTGTCCTATGGTAGTCACGCATCAGTTTAGGATGCCTGGATTGTCACCAAGGGAATATTAACTAGGTACTTAGCTGTTCAGCTTGATCTGAATTATGGCATACGCGTTTTTTGCAGCGCGTTTGTATCGATACAAACGCGATGCGACCGCGCATCAGAAAACGTCGTGTGCCCACTCTCTAACTAACCCATATAAAAAGGGGGGGAGGGGGTTAGGGTGTTCGGACACCCCTTAGCTTCTTAGGAACCCTTGAACAGTTGAAACCTTTTGATTTCGGGGGAAACCTAGTCAATCTTTGTATTTTGGAACCTTTGGACCCCCTTTTAACAAAGATATTTGTATTTTAGAACCCTTGGACCCCCCCTCATAACAAAGCTACAGCTACGACCATGCTTTTTTTCTTGCTGTGTCCCCTAAACATCTTCCAAAAGACCTTGAATGCGTAATGATCTGAAGAAAGGTCTACCACGACTTAGGGTTGTGAATCTTGTGATCATGTTTTATAAATCGCAGTGCAATCAGAACATGATGAAATTCAGCCCACTAAAATCAGATCCAATTGATCCAGGGTCATGCCACCGCTCATCGCATGAACTGGAGCGGAAACATCACAAAACCACATTGTGCGTGCCGAGTGCTGACTCATTGAAGTGCTGGGGTATTGGATTGGACCTACATTATACCAAGATTGGAATTGTAAATTAGGTCTGCACTAGCTTTCGCCCGCGGCTCGTTCACATATGATGCGAATAGTAGTAACCTTGTCTTCTAAATATGCATAAATTGAAACAAGCAAAATATCAACTGAAACAAAAAACCCAGGTGTAAATAAAAATAATTGAGGGCCCAGTACATAGTACAGAAAATTTTGTATTTGTTTGCATTTGCATTTTTATTAATTTATAACGATGACGGTGAGCGTGAGACTAAAATCAGCCTAAGTAGCTAAACGTCCAACAATGCGAAACGTCTAATGAGCAGTAAGTCTAATAGGGCCTCCAGACTCTCGAGAGAAGGCTCGGCAAGAAGTCTCGCCCGAGACTTCTCGAAGAACAAACAAGCTATCCACACTCTCAATTTTTCTCAGTCGTGATCTGTTTCTTATCCGGTATGGACGTCGATTTTGAAACTGCACCCGGTTTGGCTCTGTGTGCCATTGCATACTGTAACTTTGTCAATGTTGTAACTAAAAATAATGTTAAAAAAAAAATTACTCAATGTAAAAAACTTTTATCTTAGTAGTTTCGATATTTAGCATCCCATAAAATAGGCTCAGATTGAAAAAAATCGATAAATTTCAACTCTATTTATTATTCCACATTTTTACGAAAGAAAATTCTCGAAAAAAACAAACAATATGGATGTCTGCCCACCGCCGCTCATTAATCTGCAATGAGACAAAACGTGAGTGTAGGACCCTTCTCTTTTCTCGCCTGAGAAATCCTTTGGCTCGGCCAAAAATACCGACACCGATCGGAGAACAGGCGAGCCAGAGAACGAGAAGGCGAGAAGCTCTTCACACTCACGCTTCTCGGGTGTTCTCGGGGGTTCTCTACGAGAGTCTGGAGGCCCTTTAATAAGCAAAACGTCCATGTCGCAAAACGTCCAACTATCAGATGGTCTAATAAGCAGAAGGTCTATGGCTGATCTCACGCTCACCATCAGCGCTGATAGGCGGGTGATCTTTATTACAATGAAATAAGGATACTGATTGTTTAGCAGAAATGGCTACGCTGATTGCTCTCGTCAGTGCTGGACAATCAGTATCCTTATTTCATTGTAATAAAGATCACTCGCCTATCAGCGCTGACACTAAACTAGAAACTAAAATCAGCCTATTTGCCAGATTGCAACGATAATATCGTCTTCGTTTTGGGTCCCTGAGTTGATGAAACTTTTCAGGCGATGATAAATTACCAAATATCACCAAAACGGACGGATGCCAGTAAATTGCCACAAATACGACATGAACGATCGTAGAGCACGAAGTACATTAACTATTGCTATAAATGAAATAGTAACAAGGTCGGCGGGTGGGCGCGTCTGTGCTATGAGATAATGTAAACCGCGATAGTATGGGCCACTGGTACTTATGTGGCTTCTAATAGTTCTAATGCACTTAGCAAATATTTTACCAAGTATTCATGAAATGAAATGATTTACTTGCGTGAAGTGTGGTGCATAAATTCGACGTGCGAGGAAGATATAATTTCATACATTAAGGACCAGACAAATGAAGTTATATCGCTCAAAATGATAAATATGAAAAAATCGAAAAGTTATAAGGCCTACAAGCTATTTGTTTCAAAAAGTAAATTAGATCTGTTTTTAAATGATAAGCTTTGGCCTAGTGGCATAACTTTCCGACGTTTTGTTAAGTTTATGTACAACAAATCGTCTAAGTCGGAACCTATAGTCAGGGACTGAATAACCGAAAAATTACGCTACCTCTTTATAAGGGTATGACGTCATACCGCTATATTCCGGTTACCCAAATATTTCGGTACCGAAAAAAATAAAGGTATGACAATAAGGGTACCGAAATTCTAACCGGTATAAGAAAATAGCGCTACCTAAACCCTTATGATAAAGGTTTTCTTTGATATCACCGCGCCCGCCTATCCTTGGCTAGGTTTAGTTTACTTACGTCATTTCGTCATTTCACTGGCCGGTGTGGTGTTTTGACGACGAATAACTGCGAGCGAACTTTGGGAGAATCATGAATTTTCCTCAAAAATGGATGATGGATGATGGATGATGCATGATGGATGATGGTGGTGGTGGTGGTGGTCATGATGATGATGATGACGATGATGATGATGCTTCGTAAATTCACGTTTTTCGTGGTAGGTACCTGAAACATGTACCTAACCTACTTTGTACAATCACAACACTCCAATGCAATTAATAAAGTTTGTGAGGGAGGATGTATGGATTCGTAATTTCGTAATTTAGTATAGCTTCGTAACTTCGTAACTTCGTATCTTCAAAACTTCGTAACTTCGCAATTTCGTATCTTCGCAACTTCGTATCTTCGTATCTTCGTAACTTCGTATCTTCGCAACTTCGCAACTTCGTAACTTCGTATCTTCGTATCTTCGTGACTTCGTGACTTCGTACCTTCGTATCTTCGTATCTTCGCAACTTCGCAACTTCACATCTCCGCATCTTCGCAACTTCGTATCTTCGCAACTTCGTATCTTTGTAACTTCGTATCTTCGTGACTTCGCAACTTCGTAACTTCGCAACTTCGCAACTTCACAACTTCGTATCTTCGCATCTTCTAGATACGAATGTGCGAAGTTGCGAAGTTGCGAAGATACGAAGTTGCGAAGATACGAAGATACGAGGTTACGAAGTTTTGAAGATACGAAGTTGCGAAGATACGAAGTTACGAAGATACGAAGATACGAAGTTGCGAAGATGCGCAGATGCAAAGTTGCGAAGTTGCGAAGTTACGAAGTTGCGAAGTTGTGAAGATACGAAGATATGAAGTTATGAAGTCACGAAGATACGAAGTTACGAAGTTATGAAGATACGAAGTTGCGAAGATACGAAGTTACGAAGTTGCGAAGTTATGAAGTTTTGAAGATACGAAGTTATGACGTTACGAAGATACGAAGTTGCGAAGATGCGAAGTTGCGAAGTTACGAAGATACGAAGTTGTGAAGATGCGGAGATGTGAATTCGCGAAGTTGCGAAGTTGCGAAGATAAGAAGTACGAAGTTACGAAGATACGAAGATATGACGATGACGATGATGATTGTGTTTCGCTCATCAAGCCCTTTCATATTATGATACCCATATCAAAAAAAAGTTCCATGGAATGGAACAGGTCCTGACTTCATCATCAGAACAGCATGGTGTTTCGCTCATCAAGAGAACAGCATTGTGTTTTGCTTATCAAGCCCTTTCATTTGATACCCATATCAATAAAAAGTTCCATGGAACAGGTCCTGACTCCATCATCAGAACAGCATGATGTTCCGCTCATCAAGAGAACAGCATTGTGTTTCGCTCATCAAGCCTAACGCAGGTTGCGGGCGGCTAGCGGGGGGTACGCCCCGTCTTACCCGCCACCTCATCTCCTTGGCCTCCCCTCTGAGATTTGAATATTGGTACCTAGTTAGATTAGGCTAGCATAATAACTACCTACCAAAAACGTTACCAAATACCTACCTACATAGATAAAGTACCTAGGTATGTACTGTATGTAGGTACCTACTGTCTGAAGAATGACAACTAGGTAGATAAGTAGGTAGGTACTCCTTAGGTAATCTATGAAAACTCCTATCCTTGACAAATTTAATTCACAAGATTTGAACCTAACAAACATACATACATAATTACATACATTGCAAGTTAAATAAAAGCTCGTAATAAGCCTAGACGGCGTTTTTCCGTTTTCTTCCCATTTGTAACAAGCAATGATATAACTAGGTAGGTACCTAGCAAATAATATTTTCTAGTAGGTAGGTTAGTAGGTACTTATACGTATGTACCAAATTGAAAGCAGATAAGTAAGTAGGTACTGTGCGTGGATTGCGTGCGTGAGCGCGTGCGTAACAGAACGAAATCTCAAAGAAACTCGGCACTCGGTGGTAGCGCGCCCCCAAGGGGCCTCCCCCAGCCCTCCCATCCCGCCAGCCGTCGTCGCCACCCCGCTTGCATCCTTGTCGGCTCGACTTCATTTTTGATATTGTAAAATTAAGTCTATACCGCTATTATACCGCTATAAAAATAAGGGTATGATAGCGGTATATACCGCTATTATACCGGTTTAAAAATAAGGGTATGATAGCGGTTTATACCGCTATTATACCGGTATAAAATAAAGGTATAATAGCGGTATAGCCTACCTCTACCGTTATTTTATACCGTTATTTTATACCACTAAAATAGCGGTATAACCATACCTCTATTTGATAAAGGTAGCGCTTTAGCCATACCGCTATCTGATAATGGTACCCTTACTTTTTTGCGCTACCATAACGATAATACCATACCGCTTTCAGTCCCTACCTATAGTTAAAGTTAAATAATATCTTTGTTATGGATTTAAGTTCTAATCAATATTTTAACTTTATCAGTTTTAACTGTAAATCGTATAAGCGTTCTATTGATGATGTAGGAAAATTGTGTAACTTGTCTGATTTAGTAGCTCTTCAAGAGACGTGGCTACTTCCCCATGATATCCCGTTGCTTGGAAATGCCTCCAGTAATTTTGAATACACCGGAAAATCTGCTGTTGATACTTCTGTGGGTTTATTGAAAGGCAGGCCATATGGGGGAGTGGCCATTCTATGGAGAAAAGGCATTTTTGACAGAGTAACTGTGTTAGACTGCATCAGTACTCGACTTATAGCAATACAAGCTACAATAAAAGAGCGTACTGTGATTGTATTTTCCGTTTACATGCCTACAGACAGCCAGGATAATTTACCTATTTTCACAGAGGTTATGGGTGAAATTAGTGCAATTGTGGAGAGTAGCAATGTCGAAAGTATTTTTATATTAGGAGATTTTAATGCTCACCCTTCTGAACTATTTTATAATGAGATGGTTAATTTCTGCCTGGATGAGAAGTGGACATGTGCAGACGTAGCCAAGTTGGGCCTGCAGTCTGATGTCTACACATTTGTAAGCGAGGTGTACGGTAGTAGGTCGTGGCTAGATCACTGCATTGTCTCACAGTCAGCTTGGCAAACTGTTAGAGAGGTGGAAGTCATAGAGGATGTTTTCGTTTCAGATCATCTGCCCCTATCTATTAAGTGTGATCTAGATGTAGTTAGGCCTAAACTGACGATGACTGAATTGCCCCGCAGCTCAGTAGTATGGGGGGTTAGAGATGAACTTCAAGTAAGTAGGTATCACGATCTGTGCCATAATCAGCTGCGCAATATACAGTTTCCTACTGAGTTTGTTCAGTGTAGTGGTGGCTTATGTGGCCTGGACGAACATAAAATTATATTAGACAACATGTATCACAATATCGTGGGAATTTTAAGTGCTGCGGCCGTGAGTACCAGTTCCAAACCAAAAAACAAAACCAGTAGTAGTAAATATGTATGCGGTTGGAACGATCATATTCGTGATGCCCACCGTGAGGCCAGGCTTGACTTTAAAATTTGGATTTCGCATAATCGACCAACATCTGGTCCTATTTATGATCGAATGTGTGAATCGAAAAAGGTATTTAAAAGTCGATTAAGTTGGTGCCAAAAAAATCAAGACCAGCTAAAAATGGATATTCTGGCAAAACATAGATCGGCTAAAGACTTTTCAAGGTTCTGGAAATCTACGGGTAAACAGGAAGCCAGGCCTGGCCTCCCGGTGAGTGTGGGTGGGGTTGATGAGCCTGCAGACATTGCCAATTTGTTTAAGGAGCATTTTGGGGTGCAGTCCCCGCTTGGCCCTTCGGATGTCTCAGTTTCTGGGTCCGGGTGTGTGGGGGAAGTGCCACTTGTTCGTTTCTCTGCAGCTCAGGTTAGGAAGATCCTCAGAGGAATGAGTGGTGGTAAGTCTCCTGGGCACGACGGGCTTAGTGTTGAGCATTTGAGGCATGCGGGGGTGCATCTTCCGAATGTTCTGTCTTTGTTCTTCACAATGTGCATCAGTCACTCTCATTTACCACTTGACTTATTGAAAACTATCGTGGTGCCCATTGTGAAGAATAAAACTGGTGATGTCTGTGACCCTAAAAACTACCGCCCTATTTCACTAGCAACCACCATTGCTAAAATATTGGACGGTTTGCTTGACTCTTATCTAGATCAATATATACATCTTCATGACGCTCAGTTCGGGTTCCGGCCTGGACTGTCTACAGAAAGCGCAATAATAAGTCTCAAGCACACCGTCCAATATTATACAAGCCGCAGGACTCCTGTATACGCCTGTTTCCTGGATCTCTCCAAAGCATTTGACCTTGTGTCATATGATGTGCTCTGGAGAAAGCTTGGAGACAGGGGTGTACCGGTTGAAGTCCTGAACATTTTTAAGTTTTGGTACGCTAACCAAATTAACTTTGTAAGGTGGGCCAATTCTCTCTCTGATGCTTACAGGTTGGAGAGTGGAGTAAGGCAAGGTGGCTTGACTTCTCCCAAGCTCTTTAATCTGTATGTTGACGAGCTCATCGTTGAGCTGAGCAGCAGGCGTGTCGGCTGTCGGATGAATGGTGTCAGCATAAATAATATAAGCTATGCTGACGACATGGTGCTGCTCAGCCCTACGATTGGAGGACTAAGGGAATTACTTAGAATTTGTGAGGCATATGCGGTTAAGCATGGCCTAATTTATAATGCCAAAAAAACCGAATACATGGTTTTTAAGGCCGTCGGTAAAAGTCCTGATATAACACAGAGTATCACCCTTAACGGCTTGAACATCAATCGTGTCACCAAATTTAAATATCTAGGACATTTCCTTACCGACGACCTTAAAGACGATGTTGACATCGAAAGGGAGCGTAGGGCTCTGGCGATCAGAGGCAATATGCTGACCCGCAGATTCTCTCGCTGTACTGACCAGGTCAAAGTAACGCTTTTTAAAGCTTACTGTCAGAGTTTCTACACGGGGTGTTTGTGGGTTCGGCATACCAAAAGGTCGCTAGACGTCTTACGCGTCCAATATAATAATATCTTCAGGATGATGTTGGGGCTGCCAAGATTCTGCAGCGCATCAGGGATGTTCGCTCATTACCACACAGATGGCTTTCACGCCATCATGCGCAAAAAAACTGTATCCCTGATGAGCAGAGTTCGAAACAGCCACAACAGCATCCTGAAGACAGTCGCGGAGAATTGTATTTCTCCTATTTGGAAATCCTTTGTGCAGAGGGTGATTAGTGAAGGAAATCTAGTCCTCCATTAATCATCCTTTGTACTTAGGAACTTAGACTAATTTTTATGTTTCAACTTTTAACTTTTAATTTTAATTTAATATGGGCTATAATTGTCTGAAATAAAATATTTTTATTTTTTTTTTTATTTATAAATTACTTACACCTCATCATCATCTCCTTGCCCTTTTCCCACCAGGTGGGGTCGGCACAACATGTTTTCCTCTTCCATTCCCTCCTATCACTCGTCATTTCAGTAGTCACTTCTTTCACACGCATGCACAAAGAATATACACATCTCCTATCTAAATTAGATCCACTCCACACACTTCGCTAGGATGCATTATCTAGTCTATGCTGAGATATTCCTTTAATTATTATCAATTTATCAACACCATCTCATTTTCCAAGCTTTCTTGTACATTATGACGATATTTTGAACAAGCAAACATTATTAATTGAAACGAAAAACGCGACTGCGGTTATCATTATCTTCCTGCCCTTTTCCCGCTTACGTGGGATCGGCACAACAATGTGTTCTTCTTCCATTTCCCTCTATCAGCCGTCATCTCAGCTTCTCACTCATAGCTCTATCTATATATCTAGCGGACGCCCGCGGCTTCGCCCGCGCGGGCTACTACTTTTTTATCCCACGGGAAACATGCATTTCTTCGGGATAAAAAGTAGCCTACTATGTCACTCTCCAGCCCTCCAACTATCTCTACACAAAAAATGCAGAGGTGGGACAGGGAATGTGTTAACATCAGCACGTTCAATGCTCGCGGTCGCGATGCACTTGCCGTAATGTGTCTCGCAAAAAATCTTTCCATGGCATGAGTTCAATTACATTTTATGTGGCATGACAGACCATACAATCATCAGTTATTACAACTGTCATTATCAATCAATGAATCAGTATTCATTTGGCTTTATCGTCTAAGGTCATCTTGAGGTCAATCTTGTTGTAATGTACCCTCATTTTGGGTGATAAAATTGTACGGTCAGAGATCAGACGTGTCAACGACTTTCTTTATTATTAGACAATGTTCTATACTCTACAGGAAAATAAAGTTTGTGGTGTACAATGGGCGTAGTTATTTTTTACGAGCTTTTATTTAACTTGCCGTGTTAGTTAGTAAGTTAGTTTGGGTCCAATCTTGGAAGTTAAATTTTACCCACGTCCCAGGCTAATTTTAGTCTTACGCTGACCGTCAGCGCTGATAGGCGAGTGATCTTTATTACAATGAAATAAGGATACTGATTGTTCAGCACTGACGAGAGCAAT
Organism: Camptogramma bilineatum; assembly: GCA_958496255.1. Lineage (NCBI taxonomy): Eukaryota > Metazoa > Arthropoda > Insecta > Lepidoptera > Geometridae > Camptogramma > Camptogramma bilineatum. Next base: position 2,080,476 of record OY292478.1, read on the forward strand.
CAGTGTAGCCATTTCTGCTAAACAATCAGTATCCTTATTTCATTGTAATAAATATCACTCGCCTATCAGCGGTGACGGTGAGCGTGAGACTAAAATCAGCCCCAGTGTCCGATTGAGCTGAAATCTTCTTCTAATGGTGCCTCTCCGACTAGCGAAGGTTGGCAGTCGATATGGCATATTGTTCCCGATCTTTAGCGAGGCGAAATAGTTCGGCGGCGCTCGCTATAACCCGTCTACTCTCTGATGTTCCACAACCAAGATTTCTTCCTCCGACCAACACGCCTCTTGCCGGCGACTTTTCCCATCATAATCAGAGCCTTTAGCAGGAGTATGCACAAGTTTACTATTCGATCCGTGACTGTAGTATAGTCTCTCAAATGTATGGGATTCCGGTGCAGCGCCTCCAGTGGTAACTTGACTGAACTAAAATCCCAATACATTTGAGAGACTATACTACAGTCACGGATCGAATAGTAGCCTTTGTGCATACTCGTGCTCGAGGCCCAGCTGAAGTAGGTCATATCTCTCGTGTCTAAAGACATGTCCTAAATAACTAACTTTTCTTAGCTTGATGATGTGCAAAAGTTCCCATTTCTGCTGTGTCCTTCGAAGGACTTCCACTTCACATTTCCCATCACCTAAGATTACATGTAATAAGACTTAATATGAATGACTTATATGAATTTCAGTTTTAACATTGCACTTTTTTACATTTTCTATCTACCTTATTTAGTATGCAGGTATGTTTTTCTTTTTGATGATTGTTTCATTCATATGGTGTTTTCTTGGATAGGAACCCCTATTTGGGTATAGGTCTCCTCCAGTTTGATCCAGTTTTCTCTGTCCTTAGCTCGTTCGATCCACTCCTTTCCTGCTGTAGCAACGATGTCATCGCTCCATCGTTTCATAGGTCGACCTTTTCTTCTTTTCCCGCTAGGTCCTTTCCATCTCGTCGCTTCCACTTCACCAAATTGCAACTTCACCAATGGGCTGATTAGAGATTAGAAAACTTATTTGCGTTTCATGTTGACTTAGTTTATCTGGTTCTAATTAGCATATTTCCTTGTTTCAGGGTTGTGCATGAAGCGGAGGATACGACTGAATAGCTGCTAATCACGACTAACGTGAGTACTGAAATAAGCGTGACTAATCTCTAAGGAGATCTGCCCTTTCAGCATAAATATAAGGTCTTAAAAGTTAAAACTACCAGTCAGATTTGAAAAATTCTTTCTGCATTTGATAGCTAAACTCTTAAGGATGGTTATTCTTTTCATTATCATCATCACCATATAAAATACTAGCTGCTGCCCGCGGCTTCGCTCGCGTGGTACCCGGATAAAAAGTAGCCAATGTTACTCTGCAGCCCTCCAACTATCTCCACACAAAAAATCACGTCAATCCGTCGCTCTGTTTTGTCGTGAAAACAGGACAAATAAACACACTTTCACATTTATAATATGGGTACCTACGGATAGGGATGACGAGGGGTTGAAAGTTAAACGGGTGTAAAATCTGTTTCATTGACATGTCATAGGGGTAACAAGGATGAAAAGGTTAGGAACCACTGGTCTACTAGGTTTGTAAGAGAGGGGGCACACGACGTTTTCTGAAGCGCGTTTTTTGAAACGCGTTCGCATCGCGTTTGCAACAAAACCCAGTGTGCTCACTCCCTAATGTCTACCCTTCCCTACTTCAATCATAGCAGTCTAGTGATTTTCCTAATGAGAAAATGGGGGAATGTCCTGTTGCATCGATATTTTGCGATTCTTAATGAAAATAACATAGAAACAAGAATGTGCAGTTAGTGACTATGGAAAACAAGATATTCTGTGTCTGTGTACCTATACTCCAAATCACAGAACTATATCGAGCGAGATAGAAGCAAAAAGTACGTTGATTTGTATGGAAACCGACCGTGTAACATTTTGCGTAGGTACTTTGACGAACGCAGTTGCCAGTTTGGATTACATTGCTGGTTTTCAATGCTCGCCCAGTCTGGCGCGTCAAATAAAAGCCGCAATGGAATGAATTCCGAATGAACTTCGCGGCGAGCAACAGTATCAGCCCTTCTTTTCGGCACGCGAGACATACACTCTTTGCTTCTCATCATCATCTCCTTGCCCTTATCCCACTCTTTGCTTCTATCTCGATATAATTCTGTGCTCCAAATCTTGTCCAGAATTAAGACTACTATATTTTGAACCTTAAAAACCGTTGCTGACTGCACATAATGCATATTGCTCATTGAGTTTCGCATTAGTCAAAGAATGTGTGGCGCATTGTAATTACGTTATCTGTGGCGCCGAACAGACGCGATCGATGGCCGTTATTGTTTTTCGTCTACAAGGGGAAAATGTAAAAACAAAGAAGTTTTTATTTGAGGAATAAAATATGGGTTTATTGGTCTAGCTAGGGTAAGAAACGAGCAAAGACAGAGCATGTTGACACTGTTTAACCTCATATTATTGCGCTCATCGTCAGGCGAAACCCCAGAATACCCCAGGGAACGTCGTCCCTGCGAGTTGAAGCCGTGGTAAAGAGCCTAGCTCGTAACCTTAGTTAGGATGGGGCCTACGAGCTAGGCCCTGCGGTAGGAAGAAGACCCGTGATGATGATGATCATATTATCCACTGCTGGTGTAATCCTCTCCCGGTCCCGTAACAGTCGCATCCATTCTCGATTGAATTACGAATGATAAATGCGCATCTAAATTGTTATCTAAACACGGTCCTGACCTAACATTATCTAGCTAGTAAGTAACGAAAACGAGCATGGTACTCTAACATAAAGACAATTAATTGCAAAACATGAACATTTAACATTACAACATTTTGTCCCTATAAATCGGAAATTGAGCTAAGCATCAAACTCGGTGTGAGTTTGATGCCTTGCGCCTCAGCCCACCACATTTTTAACCGACAAAAAAGGAGGAGGTTCTCAATTCGTCTGAATCTTTTTTTTTATGTATGTCACCGATTACTCGGAGACGCCTCGACCGATTTGGAAAATTCTTTTTTTATTTGTAAGGGTATACTTTCCGTTTGGTGCCACAAAAATTTTGTGAGGATCTGTCAAGGATCTTCGGAGTTATGAACAGAAATGCATCTCAAGATTGCAGAAAATTGCTCAACTTATAACATTGAAGTCGGTTTTTTAAATTTTTAAATTTGGCTACTTGTTTCACTAGAAAACCAATTTTCCTTTGAATTAAAAACAGTACGTCTATAAATATTGAACATTCTATAACGCTTAAGCATTCCCTATTCAACCCCTAACGACATACTCGAGACAGGACTCAATTTGTTTTTATTGCGCCGAGGGTAGTTCGGTAGGGGATGTTTTTATTAATGGTGGGAATGGCATTGCTTAGTTTTGTTAACTTGGCGAGTTTTTCGTTTGCTTATAGGGTGCAAAATGCTCCTGAAAAATCACTGAGTGAAAACTTTACAGGACGTTCCCCCTTACTTATGAAAGATGTTTATAGTTGAATACGGGTTAAACAACGTCCTGCCTCTATTCGTATCCACAAATAAAGACAGGACGTTGTTTAACCAGTGTTCAACTTTAAACAACTTTCTTATGTAACATATTTGATGTTGTTTAGTTTAACTATTGCATTGTAATTTGTACCTATAATTGAATGTGCACTTAACTCTATTATGTCTCGGTGTTCACTTTGTTCGTGCAATTTGCAAAAATAAATAAATAAAAACTCCTCAGTGAATAACAGTAAAATTGGAATCAGCAGAGTCATTCTGTACTAGACTCACTTCGAATTCACATGAGTGAATTCGAAGTGAGTCTAGTACAGAATGCCTCTGCAGCTAGCTTTTGCTCCATAAATCTTAGCTTGAAAAAATAAATCAATAAGAAACTTTATCTGTGTAAGATTTCGCTTCAATCAAAACTATTAAACTATCAAACTATCTTCACAATCTTAATTGAGCGGCGATTTACTACTTTATCCTCCCAAACTAGAGTATTGCAAATGAGCGGAGTCGCTCGGTTGACTTCGACTTCCGCCGTTCGTTCCGCAGGACGAGTCCAATTGAGAGCCCGCGGCGGAAGTTAACTGCTTCTCACCGGTGACGTCACTTACCTGTACTATATTCAAATGTATCTATTTAAAGAGATAGCTTGAACGATTAAAGCTGTAAAGGAAAACATCGTGAGGTTACATAGTTATTTACATTGTACCATTTAGGTCTTTCCTAGGTCACGTTGCCCGATAGTGCTTCAGATGCAGGCTGTGGGTTTTAAATCCCGTGCATGAATAGATAATTTCGTATCAAAATTACATGCGAATTAGCTCTAAACGGTGAAGGGATACTAGTGCCTGGGACATTGTTTGAGATGGAGTAGGCTTGCCCAGCACCTAACTAAAGTAAACCATCCTCTCAGCTTTACCAGCCATATCCACAGGAAAGACAATGGTCAATACAATACGTGTGGGGCTGACTAAGCCGCGGGTTTCCTCACGATGTGAAGAGCCGTGTTGGCCGAGGGGGATAGTACTTCGACTTTAAGGTCGTGGGTTTTTATCCTGGCCGTACATCAATGGATTTTTCGTTTCGAAATCTATATGCGCAGCATTTGCGCATTAACACGAGCTCTCAACGGCGATAGGTGAAGGTAAACATCCTAAGAAAACCAGTTAGCTTTCTGATAGGCATTGACGGTCTTGGACACTGTCACACCGTCTATGATGGATCACAAAGGTCTAGAAGACACCTAGGTAATTACTCTTGACTTGAAGAGACCAGGTTGTAGTTTAAGAGTTTTCGGGTTTTCTGGTGGTAATCGATCGAGAAGCGATATCTGAAGCTCATCAGATAAGTCTTATTACACACATTATCTGAGAGTATCGGATATTTCGTAATGGAAGACATCTTATTACTCTTGTCTTGAAGAGACTCGATTGTAGTTTAAGTATTTTCGGGTTTTCTGGTGGTAATCGATCGAGAAGCAATATCTGAAGCTCTCATCAGATAATTCTTATTACACACATTATCTGAGAGTATCGGATATTTCGTAATGAACAGCGAGCTCGGTCGTGATTCATTATTAGCTTTTGTACAAGGTTTATTTGGAATTGAAAGGCGTTGAATGCTCATAGCACGCTCGTGAGATGCAATTTTTGATGATGCAAGAATAGTACATTAGTTGTTGAAGAAATAATCTATTTAAATTTATGGATGTTGAGAATGATGAAATTGAAGGGTTTGCTAAAAAGTAAAAAAGTAAGGGTTCTACTTATAAAAGATGTTTAAAGTTGAACACTGGTTAAACAACGTCCTGTCTTTATTTGTGGATAGTGACGAATAGAGACAGGACGTTGTATAACCATTCTATCAGTTATCTGGTTCCCGTAGTAGAAGCTTTGCTTAGTTTGGGGCTAGATGGCGCTGTGTCAAATGTCCAGCAATATTTATTTATTTATTAACTTCACGATTCACGTAAGAATACTCATGTTCACGATGTATGCTTACACAAACGTCCATCCGTTAATTAACAAGACAAACACATGTTCTTGTACATATGTACACATGTATGTACATTGCATACTAGTGTTTTATCCATAGTTTGCTTTTGAGAAGCTAAATAAGCATTAGGCGCGGGCACAGAAAAGACGTAAGACGTAGACGGGGCGCGGACATTTGTCTCTTCCGCGTCCCTTTCATAGAAAATGTATAGAAGCGTTGCGACGCAAAACATACAGAAGAGACGGGGCGCGGCGTCCCGTCTGCGTCTTACGTCTTTTCTGTGTGTCCAGCGCCTAACGCTACTTAGTTTAAGTGGTGCTTATCATTGACATGAATTGTCATTTTTTATACGATTCTGAAGAGTAAGAACGTCTAAAATAGTTAAGTGCGTCTCAATTTAAGTAGTGTTTCAATATTCGGGCGTAAGATCCTTTGGAAACACCTAAGGGGGTACTCAGAGGCTAGTTCAAAGACATGTTTGGCACATGTACATTTTTTGCAGATTGGATTCGAACCCACGATTGTTGTGGATGAAAAGAGAGTACATGCGACGGAGATGCGAATGTTGAGGTGGATGTGTGGAGTTACAAGAATGGATAAGATTAGGAATGAGTACATCAGAGGAAGTTTGAAAGTAGCGCCAGTGACAGAAAAAATGAGGAGTAATAGGTTAGCGTGGTATGGGCATGTTATGCGGAGGGAAGAAAGTCATATTACAAGGAAAGTGTTGGATATGAATGTGGAAGGATACATAGGGAGAGGACGGCCAAAGAAAAGATGGATGGATTGTGTGAGAGAGGACATGCGTGTAAAAGGACTGACTACTGAGATGACTAGTGATAGGAGGGGATGGAAGAGGAGAACATGTTGTGCCGACCCCATCTAGTGGGATTAGGGCAAGGAGATGATGATGGATTCGAACCCACGACCTTCGGATCGAGGTTGAGGCATTATCCACTTGGCTAGCACGACTACTATGTTACTGCATAAAAGGACGAACGAACAAACACGCATTTGTAAAAGGAATGTACATAATATATAGATTAGGCTATATAGATTGATGAGTAAGCATTGCATATGGCTAATGTGCTTTTGTTACGCAATTCAATCGATTTGCAATCTTCATTCATAGTTATAGGAGTTATTTTTGCACGCACATCGAAAATGGTTTTATGGGCACGGCTATTATGTAGCCGATGTGCGTGCAAAAATAACTCCTATAACTATGAATGAAGATTGCAAATCGATTGAATTGCGTAACAAAAGCACGTTAGAGTACATACTCGATGACGTTATTTGTGTTTTTAAATGGCTTAGCGTCTTCATAACAACTGTCTTTTAGATCTGTATTTGAGATGATTTAAAGTGAGTACATGCTTTTGCCGTTGTCTTTACTTGCGTTGTACCCCCTTAGGTGTTTCCAAAGGAATAATTCCAATGCATGTTCACCGATTACTGCAAGACGCCTGAACCGATTTGCCAAATTCTCTTTTTGTTTGAAAAGGTATACTTTCCGATTCGTGCCACAAAAATTTGGTGAGGATCGGTCGAGGATCTTCGGAGTTATGAACAGAAATGCACCTCGAGAGTGCAGAAAATTGCTCAGCTTACAAAATTGAAGTCGGTTTTTCTAAAACTTGTAATTTAGCAAGTGTCTGTCTCTTCGTTTGTTGGTTGGTATAAAAATTGCTCAGCTTCTAACATTGAAGTACGTTTTTCTAAAAATTTTAATTTACCCCCTTGTCCTAGTAAGACTGTCAGTTAATCTACACAAATAGCACCCATGACACATTTTTGGGTGGAGTGTCTTTATCCTCAATACCATCTCTTTGTCCTCAGAGAGTGTACAGACAATTTATCAGTTTCTACTCCGAAGGTCAAGAAAGTAGGTCAACCTTTTCCGCAGTAATTTCATCCTATGTTTTGTAAGGGCTCTATTGGTTTTCTCCCGGTCACGCACTGCTTTGATTAGTTTGTACTAGGGCTTGCAAAAACCGGGTAGTTTTGAAAACCCGGTTTTTTCGGATTTTCGATTTAAAAAAACCGGATAACCGGGTTTTTCGGTTTTTTCGGTTTTTTTTTATATTTGTCTCAATCAAATGAAAAACTTGCAGAATATAACTAACTTTTTATTCTACACCTTAGTAGATTAGAAGTTGTATGATTATGCCGCAAAACACAGAGACACAATCTTTGTTTTTGACCTATCATTGACTGAGCGAGCGAAGCGTCTCTGCTTCAGCTTGGACAAAAATACTTTCATTTGTCCGCCGGATGTCTGTCTGTCTGTTCTCCTCTACAAGTCACATTTCTCAACTAATTCTCGTGAAATTTTGTGAGCAGGTTCGATAATTTTATAGATTTTTTTTTGTCGTCGGGGATTTTTGATTGGAGGGTACTTCCTCTAAAAAGGGGGCTACTGGATAACTCCGCCTTAAGACATCCGATTTCGATGGTTCTTTGTTTACTTAAAGGTTGTTGTTGGTCTTATAAAAAAATAATAAAGACCTGATGAGGATCTTCAGCGTAATGAGCAGAAAAGCTCCTCAAAATGCAGTAAATTGCTTACTTTTAGATTTCTACTAGTGAAATTGGCCGTTTATCTACTAGGTAGGGATTGATGGAGCACCTGGGACCATCTTCTCAATATAAAACTAGTGGCTCTGTGAGCTGTAGACCTCGCGAGTCTCTTTCGTTTTCGAGTACCTTTGCATAGCTTAAAACAGAAAAAATATTCACAATTCTCTAGTTTTGTGATAAGAAGGTGGTCCCAGGTGCTTCATCAATCACTTAGTAGTTATAGGGCCGAGTCCTACAGAACCTGCATAAATCAGATCATTCTCAACGTAAGATAATAATATGACAAAAGCGTCTTTGATACCTCTCCCTTTAGGGCAAAGGATAAGGTACAAAAGCATTCCGTCATGGACATCCTATACGCTGACGACGTTTGCCTCATGGCTGACAGCATTTATAACCTCCAACTATACATGTTTATGGCTGCTTAGCCTTGAAGAATCATGCCGTAAGTTTGGCCTAGTCATCAGTGTTTCCAAAACCAAGATGTTGAAACAACCGCTAAGGGGCGAAACAGCAGACCCCACAGCAGTCACTCTTAGCGGGAAGCCTCTCGAAGAAGTCTCATCTTTCCGCTAGATAGCGAACAGTCGATCCCAGATGGGATCGACTGTTCGCAATGACAACCGACTTGTGACAGAAATCTCTTCACGTATAGCAAGGGCAGCTGCATCGTTTGGAAAACTTAGCAAAAGAGTCTGGGACTCCCACGATCTACAACTTCACACCAAGATAGCTGTGAATAAAGCAATTATACTACCCATTTTGCTTTATGCCACGGAGACCGTGCCTTTACAAGGGCAATATACGGCGACTTGACATATTACACATGAAGTGCTATTCTATATTATGAAGGTCTATTCTCCGAATAAAGTGGCAAGATCGTGTGCCCAACTCTGAGATTCTTCAACGTACACAGCTGAGTGGCATAGAGGCAATGTCATAAATAAAAAAAGAAATCGTTTATTTGACACACAGTACACAAAGAACACAAAACACTTATCACTCATAAAGGGTGCGGTGATGTCCGTATAGAAAACACCAGACTTCCTAAAATGTTTTTTTTTCTCAGAACTCGCTCAGGGAAAACGCAAGTCCGGTGGGCAATTTTCTCTCTACAGAGACGTTTTGAAACGCCACATAATACCATGTGACAGTTGGAGGGAGCTCGCGCATCGCCGCTCTGACTGGTGCAGTACATTGCATAAGGCCTGCGTACACTTTAAAGAAACGTTTCTTGAACATCTTGATCTTGACACCAAGCTCCAGCTGCAAAAAGCAAAACCCAAAACCGTCTACACATACACCACTCTTGGGCAATTGTTCTGTGCGTGCTGTAACAGGACATTTAAAATGAGATTCCAAGCTGAAGCATAGACGCTTCTCTCGCTCTGTCAATCAGAGAATTGTGAGCATTTATTCGGTTTTAAGCTATGCAAAGACAGACTCACGAGGTCTACAGTTCACAGAGCCACTAGTTACTTTAACAATCAAGTTAGACCATCAAACAAATAAGCAAATTATAAAATTTTCAAGTAGGTTAGGTACTTATAGTAGGAACTAAAATCGCGCTAGCAGTCTTGCCTGCCAGCTTGGCTCGACTGAGCCTGGCCATTAAAATAATTCATTAATTTAGGAAGGGAAACGGTAGTTTATAAGTATTTTTTATCGATAAAAAAAAAACCGAAAAAATCGAAAAAACCGGGTTTTACACCATGAAAAAACCGATCTTCAAATCAGGCGGTTACCCGGTTTTTTCGGTTATCCGGGTAACCGGTTTGCATGCCCTAGTTTGTACGACATTATTTGTTTGTTTATAAAATCAAGCTTACTCCATCTCAACATTGTCCCTGGCACTACAGTGTCCCGTTAAGTGTAGGCAAAACTTTCCACCTGACCCTGGGTGGCAATTCTACTAGATGACAACGTCAATCATTCCGCTGAGTTGTGTTTCGATCTCTTAAATGTCAGCCATTTGGTGAATAGTAGAAGGGCTTTTCAAAAATTTGTTCTGCCAAAGTCCAAACCTTAGCTAAAACATCACCACAACCGAGTCGTTTGTCATTAGTAGAATAGGAAACAGTCGAAAATCTAAGGTTTAGTTGAGGTTTTGCTTGTGGTTCATAAAAAGTTTTGTAGTAGAATTGCCACCCTGACCCTGTTTGATTTATACACATCTACAGATCTAGTAAAAGATTTAAAGGCGTAAGCTTTAAAATAAATAAAATTTTGAGGCTCAAAAAGCCTATTAAAGATTTTCGCGTTTGTCCATCACTAAACCGCTTGTTTTGGAAAAGGACTACAGAACTAAACTAAGTAGGTAAAGTATGTATTTGATATTGACAAGAATATATTTCGACGCACTCTAAGGAACTACATGACTCTATCTCTGTAATTGGTTGAGAAACATATCCCTGCGGAAACGACTTTGTCTTCGTACAATTGCTTTGTTCTATTCTATCTTATAAATCTGATTGAACATGGAAGAAAGCCTTTTAGCAAGGGTTATTTAGGAGTCTCTGTGAGGGAATGTTATTACCGTGGCTCATAAACCACTGGAATTCATTTGAATATCATATTTCGATATGCATGTCTATTAATCCGATAAATCTTCATCTGGGAAAGAGGAAAGGAAAGACTTTTCCGGTCGAGAAATAAAAAAAAACTAAATGTAGACTAGACAACATCCCTCCCTACTATCGGGTCCAATAAAATTATAGCTAAAAACCATCGAGATGATCCCCTATTAGTACAAAATAAACATCTAAATTGGCCAAGAAGAATTACGAATACATACAGTCCGGAATTTAATAAATACTATTAGGCAAGGGCCTCCCCCGTTACCGTCCACTCTTCGCGATCTTCTGCGGTTTCTCTCCAATTTTCCTTGAAGGCGTCCAGCAGGCTGATTGTCTAACTTGTCTCAAACCTCAAATTGGTCTCAAACTGTCAAAAGGATCGCGTAGGTATCTGTTGTCGCGTTCAGTTTCGTTGAGATGAGAGTGACAGAGCTTCTTGCGTGATCTGTCATGTTTGACAGTTTGAGACCGCTTTTGGTCGCTATCAAAGATAGACAATCAGGGGCTGATCATCACACCAGCGCTTTCTAGACTTGACTCGGGACTCTCCTGCTATTCGCCATACATACGACGGCTTTTTATTTATGTAACATACCTAACCTACTTCTTGTTCTTTAATTGCAAGCTGTTTACTGATCTCAACAATGGTTATTTGCCTACTACATGCCCGTACAAGCTTATTAAGCTTTCCAACTAAGCTAGCCACACCATGTCCATTCAAATAGGTGCGGCAAAAATCCTGTGAGGTGCGTGCGAACACTATCGATCGCCGTCAGTAGGACTTGTGGCGCCAAACGTAGTAGTTACTACGCAGTGACTGGCGTTGCAATTTGCACATTATACACAGCCCTATAAGGTTTGTTTTAGTGTTATGAATTCTTCGCTTGTGGCGCCCAACGTGGTACAGATGATTGGCACCTTATGATGTACAGCGTAAGATTAGTATTTGAATGCGTTAGATTTGAAGGACAAAGGATTTGCTTTGCTGATAGAATCTTTTTCTTTTACCATTTGGTTTTTGTTTTGCCTGCTTGTTGCAATTCAAGCCATGAAACCGTAAATATGCTTTGTTAGTAGAAATGCATGTACAAAAAATTGTGTTTGATTAAACTCGTTCTTTGCAGTCTTTATTTTTCATAAACATTTTGTATAATTATGTGTTTCTATTGGATTTTAATGACATGAAATTGTTAAATAAAAACCGGTCAAGTGCGAGTCGAACTCGTACGCCGAGGGTTCCGTACCTAGCCATGGTGCCAATTAAGCTAGTCCGCTTAATTGTATGAGCGCCCATACAACTCGGAGGACAATTTTAATTGGCGTCAACTATGTATGTATGGGAACACCCTTTAATTTTCAACTTTTTTAACTTTTTGGAATTTTTCCTTTATTTGTGCTATAAGACCTTGCTTTTTGCCAAATTTTGTTATTCTAGGTCAACGGGAACTACCATTTAGGTTTTCGACCCAAAACCTCTAGGGTACTTCCGGTTGACCTAGAATTGTCAATTTTGGTTACAAGCAAGGCCTTACAGCACAAGTAAAGGAAAAATTCCGAAAAATAAAAAAAGTTGATAATTAAGGTAAATTTTGGTACTTACAAGTTTTCACGAAAACCTAAATTTGCTTATATCTTTTTATAGTGTTGACTCAGGACCTTGATTTTTATACTCACAATAGGGACTATAGACCTTAGTATATGGTATAAATTTCAACTTGCTAGCTCTACCCGTTCCTGAGATAATCGATGGTGACACACGGACAGACAGACGGACAGACGGACAGACGGACAGACGGACAGACGGACAGACGGACAGACGGACAGACGGACAAGAAAGTGATCTTATAAGGGTTCCTTTTTTACCTTTTAAGGTACGGAACCCTAAAAATGAAGATAAGTTGAATAATATGCATACAAATAATCTTTTTATTTATCTCATATCACAATAGCAAAATATTGATAAACTGATTGGGAAGATAACAAAGATAACTTCATACTTTTCAGTAGTCACATGTATTTAATAGTAGTTTACTAAAATAAACATAATTTCAACCTTACGACCTTCTTATACCGTCTATTTGGAATTGACGCGGTTTTTGATGAAATAAAACGGGCGCCCAACATGGTACGAGGCACGACCTTACTTTAGGAGGACGGATATTGCGAATTGAGACTTATGTTTGTGCTCTTCTGGTTCATTTTGTAATGTCTAAAGATTCAGGTTATATTTGTACAAGGCCTTTTCATGGTATCGCATAGCCTCATAAAATGATGCTATTCACACTGATAGAGCTATAGTGAGACCTTAAAGATTTTATTTCACTTTATATTTCAATATTGCAGCTCTAGAACACGCCAACGATGCTTATAATATTTAATGACTACTTAGAAAAGTAAGAGTTATTTGAGTAGAGTTTTTTTAGGTCTAGCGAACTTGAATAAAACGAAACATGCCTAGGATGACTGGTAGATAATGCTTCAGCATTAAGTCCTCCTTGCACAATTTGTTATGTGTGACAGTGTTAAATAAACATGATCAAGGCTGTGATCTTTAGGCATTTAAAATCATTTGAAAATATCCAAGGGCTTAGTCAGGGGTTTGTCCAAATACATATTTGATACATATCCACGTTTTGGAGAAGTAAGAATTCCTCACGTGACGATGACTTTAGTAAAAAGGGATAAGTGCTGATTATGACGGCTGATACAGGGAAATGGAAGAAGAATAATGTTATGTCGACCCTAAATAACTAGTAGTTCGCCCCGAACTGAGATCTCGCGCACCGTAGATGGCCAACATTTGGACTTTCTTCTGACTACCCCTATAATTTCAAGTGCTACTACTGCCGGGTATGCCTATTGCGCTAGCTCTTCATGGTAAAAAATACTAGCATGCATGCAATACATAATGTCGTGTCTAATTTTTCATTTATTTCATATTTATGAATTCTCGTCGTATTTTTAAAAGTATACGTCCTAGAATAAAAATAATAACTATTTTAGAATGTACAAATAAAGACCTTTCATTTGACACCGCACTCAATATATTTGTTTACTTAACTTTTTTTACCCCAATTATTTTCATTTTTTATCAAAAATTTTTTTATCATGAAAATAAATCAAGTAGCATCTAAAATCATTGCAAACCAAACCGCAACGATGCCACTCTCTTTTTAAGACCGACCAGTCAATGAGCTACGAAGACATCGAAACTCTATGAAACGGGAGCTCTTGCAGCTCTGGTTTCGTAGTTTTTGGTCTTTGGTCGTATTTCAAAAACTATTCATCCTAGATTAAAAATAAAAACCATTTTGGAATGTACAAAATAAGCCCTTTCGTATGACACCCCACTCAATATATTTGTGTAACTTTCATAATTTTTTACCCCCTTGGGAACCCAATATCTTCACAACCCCTTCATCGATTAAGCTCATATGCTCCACCGTAAATTTCCTTACCACAACCTATTGACCTACCAAGTTTCATGCAGATTGGATGAACGGTTCGACAGTTATGCTCGAACAACAATTCGTGAAACATACAAACATACAAACATACAAAGCAAAATCGCCCAACTTACCACTAAGATCTTCGCTCGCTTCGCTCGCTCGATCGATGAAAAAGGCAATGATGATGATGTGTGCTTGATAAATATTATCATCATCAGCCCTTCTCATCCCACTTCGCTTTAGCCATTCGCCTCTATCCTGCGTCAATCTTACCCATGTATGACCTGCGGATTTTACTATGTCGTCGATCCATCTTGTCGGCATTCCTCATCTTGATGAATATAGATAAAATTATTATGTATGTTAGTGGATTCCTTTTTCCGCATTTAGACTAAGGCGGTCCTTTATGCGTGGGGATGTATAGAATTATAGATAGATGTAATTAGTAAACTGTGAAGTACTCTTAAATACCTTCGAAACTCGCTGCAAGGAGATATAAAACCAATGACATGTGAATGAACTAAGTCTAGTCAAACCCTGGAAGGTCATTCTGAACCAATCAGCGCACCCCTCCGAGGGTGGAATCAGAGCGTCGACCCCGCATCGACCTGGATTCCGCGAACCAGTCGTGACATCATGCTGAACTTTGAATGCGAGTGTCGAACACATTAAAATGATATCGCATGACAGACAAATGAAGAAAAGCTTGAGGATACGAAAAAATGCAGAAATTGAAGACCTCATGGCGGAGCCTAACATAGTAGGAGAATATAAATCGCACAGACTCCGATGGCTCGGTCATTTACTGCGAATGGGTGAAGATCGCAAGAGGGCATACCTGGGACGACCGAACGGCTGTCGACCGATTGGTCGTCCCAAGTATCGCTGGAGCGACAGAATAGAAGCCGACCTGCGCGACCTCGGAGCCGAAAACTGGCTAGAGGCAGCAATGGACAGAAGAAAGTGGCGAATTCTCGTTTCGGAGGCCAAGACTCACTTTGGGTCCCTGAGCCAATGGAGTAGTAGTAAGACAGACAAATACTTTTGCGTTTCTTCTATACTAAAAGTAACAACAATAAAAAAGAAAAAATTAAAAATTGCGAATTGCAAAGGTTTTTTTGCTGTCGATGTTTTTAATATCTACACAACTAACTTCGGATCGAGCCTACTATCCTAGTCGGCCATCACTGCTCTTTCACACTCAAAATAGCCAATACCCTCTTGAATTATCTCTGAATCATCAACAATCACAGCTCAGTCTAGCAAACGTGAGTAGGCATTGAGTCATGGCGCCACGGGCCAAATGCCTTCATTATGACAATTAGTGAAGACAGACATTCATTGTAGGGGTTGAGGTCGCGGACCTAGGATTTGGAGCACTTGACTTTCAAACAGGCGATGGGCATAAATGTTAAACCAGTGGCTAAGTTTAAAATTAAAAAAAACCGACTTCAAAGTTATAAACAGCAATTTTCTACACTCTCGAGGTGCATTTCTGTTCATATCATAACTCCGAAGATCCTCGACATATCCTCACCAAATTTTTGTGGCACCAATCGGAAAGTATACCCTTTCAAACAAAAAAGGAATTTTACAAATCGGTCTAGGCGTTTTCGAGTAATTAGTGAACAAACATAAAAAAAGGCTAAAAAACTACGGAAGCGTTTTTTGAAATCAGTTCATGGGAGAAAAGCTACACAACCCCACTTTAATCAGTGCAGATCTTAAAACCTGAATCGGAATAAAATCCGCGCACGCCCAAGTGCCAAGGAAGTGGCAAGGGCGGTGAGTCACCGTGGTCGTTGAACCTGCGTGGGCGCAGAACCAGTGCTGAGGTCTTGAACTTCACCGTAAAGTGATATTGATTTTATGACACTAAGACTTGCAGTTTATAGCTAGTCTAGGTGATTACAAGGCAACGATAATATAGGGCTATCAGCACGTTAAGTTTTCTTAGGCTGGTTTACTGTCACGCGTACCTACCGTCGGCGCTGATATGCGAGTGATCTTTATTACAATGAAATAAGGATACTGATTGTTCAGCACTGACGAGAGCAATCAGCGTAGCCATTTCAGCTAAACAATCAGTATCCTTATTTCATTGTAATAAAGATCACTCGCCTATCAGCGCTGACGGTACGCGTGACATTAAAACCACAGTAAAACCAGCCTTACTCCCTGTTGGCAGGCCAACTTACATTCTTTCTAATTAAACCGTCACTTAACATCAGGCGAGTTGGTGTGGCCAAACATAGATGTTCTAAAAAAAAATATTATTTTTAACCGACTTCAAAAAAGGAGGAGGTTCTCAATTCATTCAACCTTATTGTGCACAAAACTGACATTATAATAGTGGAAATATAGGTAGTTGGACGCCGCTTTTGCATTAGAGATTTCGTCGAGTGTCCGGGGTGTGACTCAAGTTACTTCCTCATAATTCAATTCTCAGCCATGACATGAATGCTGTAAAGGGATTTTTTGTATTATTTTTGTAGCGATAATAAACCATTTTATAGAGCGCACCAAAAACGACCGAAATAGACGACGTGCGGCAAAGGAATGCGCTTCCGTCGTTCCACATTTGAAATTTTCACCAACTTTGCTTTTTTTGTTTTGTTTGTGTATGGCCTGTATTTTGTTCTTTTTTCTCAGTACGTACATTGATTGCCAACAGTTTATCTGTTCATTCAGCAGCCAGAAGTAACTGTGTTTCGTTCGACAGTGTATTCTTCAAATTGCATCCTTTTTATCCCGAAAATGAGAGGTTTTTTATGTTTGTATTTTGTAGTAGGCATTGCCCCAGTAGTAATGTTATGGTGATGATAATTTTCATGAAAAATATCCTATAACCTTCCTCAAGAGTTTTAGTTAAAAAGCTATCAAATTCAGAAAGAATTTTTCAAATTCGACTGGTAGTTCCTGAGATTAGCGCGTGTAAACAAACAAATTCATTTACTGGAAATCTCTGCCTTAAGACATCAGATTTCGATTGTTCTTTGTTTGAAAGGTTGTAACTTTAAGTTGGTCTCAAAAAAAATTTGGTGATGCGAATTTTCAGAGGGATGAGCAGAATAGCTCTTCAAATGCAATACATTGCTCACTTTTAGATTCCTACCAGAGGAATCGGCTCTTTAACTACTAGGTCCACATCTTCCCCCTTACTTATGAAAGATGTTTAAAGTTGAACACTGGTTAAACAACGTTCTGTCTGTGTTCGTCACTATCCACAAATAAAGAAGAAATTGTTTAACCTGTGTTCAACTTTAAACATCTCATAAGCATGGGCGTAGCTATAGCTTTGTTATGGGGGGGGGGTCCAAGGGTTCCAAAATACAAAAAGTGACTAGGTTTCCTCCGAACTTAGTGGGCTAAGGGGGGGGGGGTCCGGACCCCCTAAACCTCCCCCCCCCTTATAGACGCCCATGCTCATAAGTATCATCTTATGTTCCCAAATCTTCACGTCAGTAACTCACATATAATTTTCTTTTGTATGCTTGCTTTCTTTATACCTCTCGCTCGCCCTTTTAACAACAAATCTGTTAAGAAATACCACAACGCGGTAAGTGTCCTCGTAAATTCCTCACCACGTGTCAACGGCTCTCAGGCGTCTCAATATTTGGTTGTGGAGATCAGCTGCCGTGTTTTTATTTGACGGACTAGCTGAATAGCTGCACGAGTTATAAAAACCAGTCGAAGAGCTTTTTAACGCCTGAATCATTGAGAAATTGATTGAAGAAGCACGTTATATCTATCTACCAGTATAACGGCTGAAACGATTTTGAGAAATTGATTGAAGAAGACGTTCTATCTATCTATCTATACCAATATATAAAGCGGAAGAGTTTGTTAGTTTGTTTGAGCGCGCTAATCTCAGGAACCACCAGTCGGATTTGAAAAATTGTTTCTGAATTTGATAGCTAAACTCTTGAGTAAGGTTATATGCTACTTTTCATCATCATCATAATCACCATAATACCATCACTACATGGACAACCGCGAGGTGTGCCGCGAGGGTGCTGCTAGTTTTTTAATAAAATAGCTAAACTTTACACATACAAGTGGCTCAATTAAAATTAAAAAAAAACCGACTTCAATGTTATAAGCCGAGCAATTTTCTGCACTTTCGATGTGCATATCTGTTCATAACTCCGAAGATCCTCAACCAATTTTTATGGCACGAATCGGAAAGTAAACCCTTTCAAACAAAAAGTCTTCGAGTAATCGGTGAACATACATAAAAAAAGCTCAGAAAAAAAAAGATTCCGACGACTTGAGAACCTCTTCCTTTTATTGAAGTCGGTTAAAAATATCGGCATTATAGGATATGCCAAAATACATATTTTGCACTTAGCGAGTAGAAATGCAATAACCGTCAATATTGGGGCAGGTCGGTTAGTTTCCTGTCATTCTGACACATGTTTGTCGTTTGTCACTGTGTTTTGTATGACACGGGTAATATTAGATTTTGTTGTTGGTTTATAAATAGACTTGTGATATGGAGACTATTCTCATAGCCATTATTTAACACACGGGAATTACTCACGTAAAAATATCTTCGATTTAGATACCGACAATGTTTCGATTCATCCGGAGAATCTTCATCTGGCTAAGGAGGGAGTTGCGCTTATGATGGAGCTTTCTTGATGATTTTGTCGTAGATAGTCCTTTTTAACCGACTTCAAAAAAAGGAGGAGGTTCTGAATTCATCTGAATCTTTTTTTTTTGTTTATTTTTATGTATGTTCACGATTACTCGAAGACGCCTTACTACTGCTCGGTAATGATACCGGAATGGTTGACGTTGTAACTTGTAAATTAGTAGAATTGAGGCCCAGGTCAATTTGATTGTCAAATTGCAGACGTAGATCAAGAGCGTATGCAACTTCCTTCAATAAATCTTAATCTAAAAAGCAATAACAGCCTTAACTACTAGTTTCCGTTACATGCATGCTCTAAAACAGTAGTTCCCAAACTTTTTTTTCTCATGGACCCCTTTCAAAATTTTACTGGTTTTGGTGGACCCCCTGCTGCTACATTTCTACCATATTCCCAAAATTTCTCGCCAACGTGGACCCCTTTCGAGTCTCCCGTGGACCCCTGGGGGTCCACCTGGACCACTTTGGGAATCACTGCTCTAAAACATAGTTTCTCAACCTTATTTTGCCCACCGCCCACTTTTTGGATATATTTTTTTTTTCAAGAGACTCCCTCCCCATATCTTAATGCGCCATCTCAATGCCCCCTAATTTTCTCTGGGTATTCTACTGCCCCCCTGAAAGTCTCAAACGCCCACAAGGGGCACTGAACTTGGCTAGAGTCGATTATTCCCCATTTGGCCAGGTTACTTCTACAGCGACCAACTTGGGCTCGGAGTCTGTTGAGTGACTTCCAAGTCGGCCACTGCAGGTCGTGGCCAGGAGGCAGATGTTCTGCTAGGGTAATGAAATCCAATGGCCCCTCCATTGGATTTTATTGGTGGAAGGTGTTTATTCATCCACAACTCACATCTTGCTTCTGTTCTGTACGCTCCTGAGAACGCGCGATAGAGTCTCTGTGTAAAGGCCGCTATTGTGTAAGTAAGGTAGGTGTGGTACATAGGATGTAGGTCGCGTAAGGCTTCGTAATCTCGTGAGGTCACGGTCGAAATCAGTGGAAGGGAAAGGCCAGCTATTTTAGGGCAAACCTTTCACCAGGAAAATTTTTGCGTCTTGATTTTAGATCTTAAGATCATGGGTTCCATCCTGGGCTCCTGCTCACAAAACCGAAAAGGATATAAGGCCTTATTTGTCTACAAACTTAAAATTAATGCATTTTAGTTTCGAAAAATGTAAATGTGAATAATCTAGCCTCCTGATTGTCTCTTTGATAGCGACCATAATGTCTCAAACTGACATTATTCTCAAACTGTCAAATATGATGCCGGGATCAGACGCGCTTTCGCGTGCAAATCTTCCGTCGCGTTCGGTCTCCTTGAAATGAGAGCGACCGAGCTACTTTCTGGTCGCTCTAATCATATCTCTGTCTTGTTGAACGTCTGTTTGCTCGCTGACGTGTTAACTGGGCATGACAGTTTAGTGACCACGCAAGTAGCTCTGTCACTCTCATCTCAACGAGATCGAACCCGACAAAAGACACCTACGCGATCGTTTTGACAGTTTGAGATCAATTTGAGGTTTGAGACAAGTTTGATAGACAATCAGCCCGCAGTTTTAAGTTTTACACTCGAGGCGTCGAGTTTGCAACTTTTTGACTAACTAGGGACATTTCGAAAAATCTGAGAAGGGTCCTTGGGGATCCAATCGTGAGCCTGTTAATGCTTTTACAATTTCGAAATTGAAACACAAAGAGCCTGTCTATATTTGTCACTATCTAACAAATAGAGACAGGACGTTGTTTAACCAGTGTTCAAAGTTGAGAGACTTTTGTAAGGCACAAAGTATACATTTCAAAATTCCCGTTAACCACCAAACATAAAACATATAGGTCATCTACTAGGAATCGGCCCCCTAAGTCAATATTCATGGTCGCCATGCCAGGTCGATGACCGCCGCCATCTTGGAAATTTCACTGACCAATTGTTCTGTATGTCATTATTGTCTGATAGTAGCAATCCGCCCCGGCTTCGCACGGGTACACTTCAAACATTTGGCATTCGTGAAGTTAGCCGTTTCTATGCGCGGTGCAACTTTTTTATATAAAATGTTCTACTGCGCAGCGAAAAGCCTAACTTCACGAATGCCTAGAATCCTAGATCCATTGTGACAACTGTAGCAGACTAGCAGAGCATAATATAGTGCCTAACTTTTTTTCTGACTGGTATCAGTCTGATGCGTTGAGAATGTTCGTTGGTTAATATAACTCATGTTCATCCTACTTGGAGTATTTTTAATGTATTTTATTATAAATCTGACTAATATTTGAAAATTAAAAGAATAAATTATGTATTTAAAAGTATTTTGTTTACACGCGGTTCACGCCCGATAAACCCCTGCAGTTGTCACTATTTTTCCGACAAATTAAAAATCGTCATCATGTTTCAGTCAATGTACACAAACGTTTATTAATTATGCACCTAAACCATCATTAATAACGTCCATTGCATGAAATCCGCCCCCTGATTACCTACTTGCAACAGCAATGCGACAGCAATCACTACGCAACCGGTCGAAGAATATCACTAAAAATCGTATTTAGAAAGCTAATCGCACGTCTATTGCTTGAATGTCGCAAAATATACTGGCCATGGTGCATTTTGCGACCGTAATACGATTATTAGTGATATTTTTCGACCTGTCGCGTAGTGATTGCTGTCGCATTGCTGTTGCAAGTCTTACGTAATCAGGCGTCCGTTTGGTAGTTTGGGTTTATCGCGTTCAAACAGACAAACAGACGCAGCGCCGCCCGCGCCGCGACTTTGTTTTATAAAAAGTGATTTGAATATGACCGCTATGTCAAAATATAAGGTACGACAGAATAATGGGGTATATTTTTTGCTACTTTTTTCCGTCGAACTTGAATTGGCAACAGCTTGTGTTTTATTCAGTTTCGTGCGCGTCTCGCCTGATCGTAAATATTAGATGACGTCATAACAACAGATGACACACGTTTGAAGGATTGACAGATAGCTACCATGCCGGAGAAAGAATTGAAATTGGATAATATTTATTCTTCTATTAGGTAATTTTTAAATTTAAACTCACTAAAACACACCCTGACACACTCTTCCTACAACTCTTGTAAGGCCGGAATTCGAAACCGCGACCCGCTGTTTGACTTCCCATTCCCACTCGCAACTCACCAACGCATCCTCTCCCAGATATAAAACGTTATGTAGATGTATTTTTTCCCATACCATCGATAAAACCATAGGCGAGGCTATAATTACGGTAGGTACGTTTATCGACACATTGTTATTTGAGGTCGATGAACTCGTGTAATCGTGTTAGGTTATTTGTTACCTAGTTGCGTTGGTTGTGTAGGTTTTTGGCTTTACTTCAGTTAAAATAGTCTGAGCAAAGGTCCAAACTCGGGGTTTGCCAGAGAGCGATGGAGCGTAGCCTTTTGGGGGTAAAATTGACAGACCGAATTAGGAACACAATGCTACGCTGACGAAAATCGCTGATGTCAACCAGAAAGCTGACAAACTGAAGTGGGACTGGGCAGGTCACGTGTGCCGTATGCCGGAAGAATTGTGGGCAAAAATGAACCCTAAGTGGGTCCCACAAGGCGTTAAGCGGCCTCGTGGTCGGCCCAAGCGGAGATGGAGGGACGAACTCGACGAATAACTGGCCGACGGAAAAAGGGAAGGGAGGCCTTTGCCCACCAGTGGGATCCAGTAGGCTTATTAGATTAGATTACAATGACTTTTTTTAGTATTATCTAAGTTAGATTAGAATAGTCTGAGCGTCTGCTGTGATTTCAGACCCGATTTCCCCCTGAAAGGAGGGTTAGGTTTTTCGAGTGTAATAGGTATGTCTATTACTTTGTGTCGTCTGAGTCTGAGAGCCGTGTTGGCCAAGTGGAATCTCGATTTTCGATCCGAAGGTCGTGGTTCGAACCCTGGCCGTGCATCAATGAATTTTTCGTTTCGAAAAATTTATATGCGCATTAACATGAGCTCTAAACGGTGAAGGAAAACATCGTGAGGAAACCCGCGGCTTAATCAGCCCCACACCATGACTTTCCTGTGGATATGGCCGGTTAAGCTGAGAGGATGGTTTAGGTGCTGGGCAAGCCTACTCCATCTCAAACAATGTCCCAGGCACAACAGTGTCCTGTTAAGTGTAGGCAAAGATTGCTTCCTGACGCTGTATAAATGATCTAGTAAAGGCCTGAGAATTTTTAAACTATGGATTCACTTCATTTTTTGTCCCTTTCAGCGGCATGCTAGCTGGCAATCTAGCTACACTAGTCTATGGAGAAAAGAGTTGTGAGCATGATTATACTTTAACGTAAAACAAACCTACATAGAAAATTGTTTTTGGATTTCTCTTCACCACAATTTGCGAAACAATTACAGTACGATCTCAGAGTCCCACGTTCTTGTGCAAGTTCGGCAAGACATTGCGAAAATTGAAGTTTGTGCTCTTCATAATCGTCTGTGAATGACTGGTGATTGTTGTGACCTTTCAACCTTAAAATTCGGAAATGCTACAATGGTTTTTATATAATGCGATCACTGACATCCCGTTGACCTAAAATTATGGTCTAATAAACACATTACCCTTCCTTTGCTTTGCGCAGTCGGGTAAAAAGTATGGTCTCTGCAAAAATCCGTACCCATATTATAAATGTGAAAGTGTGTTTATTTGTCCTGCTTTCACGTCAAAACAGAGCGACGGATTGACGTGATTTTTTGTGTGGAGATAGTTGGAGGGCTGGAGAGTAACATAGGCTACTTTTTATCCGGGTACCACGCGAGCAAAGTAGCGGGCAGCAGTTAGTCGGTTCATAAATGACGGAGTTCTGAGCACCTTCACTTTTGAAGTCGGTTAAAAAGTACTTTTACAAGTAACCAAAGTTACTCATTATTACGAATAGATATTTTTTCTTACTGCTATAGAAATCAGACAATACATCAGAGGATTGCAATATTCTAGTCATCCTTATCTCGTCCATTGTTGTGGCACTTAGTCATAGACGAAGATGTGGTTTCGGCTACTAATTGGGTTATTGCAATGCGTTCCTCGAACACTGACATCACAGTGCGTACGAAATCTGTGTGTCAGCTAGAGTTCTAGAGTTTGGTTCTTAGTGCTTTTGTGCGTTTTCAATATCTATGAGTTTGGTTCTAAAAAGATCTTTGAAACATCAGATTTTACTAATCTGTGTCGCGTTGTTTTTATCTCATTAAAATATAATGAAGGTTCCGAAGTGAGTAAGGAGAAGAGACGCGTCATGTTTTTAAACTTCAAAGTATAATCAACTCTATTTCTATTATTAGGTAAGGTACAAAATGTTATGCAAATCATGAAAAGGCGCGACGCCACGCGTCGACGTTTGGTTGGAATCAGCGATTTGTATAAGTAATGGCTGATTTACACAGGGTCAGTAACTGACTACAAATTCGAGGCAAGTCAGTGCTGACCCGAAAAAAACCCTGTGTAAACTGATTGGAAGTCAGTACAGTGGCTTGAAGTCAGCGCTGACTTGAATATTCGGACACGAATATTTTAAAGTCAGTTGGCGCCCCCCTGCGACTGACTTGTCTACTGACCCTGTGTAAATCAGCCATAACACGAATTTGTTCTTATCTAATTGACATATAGTTGAATACTTCGAAGTTTAAAAAACATGACGCGTCGCTTCGCTTGACTCTACGTCTGAGTTGAGCCATGCGGAAAGTGAACATCCCAAAAGGATCTCTTCAACATAATTACAAATTTTTTTTGTAGATTTTTTATTTAATTTAACCGAATATCTCTATCTTTCCAGAGAGCAAGCGACAGAAATGGCGGACGCGGACTTAGAGACGTTACAGAACGGCACGGCGACGCTGTCTCTTGAAGAGGAAGAGCGGCTGAAGCAGCGCCCGGCAGACATCGATGCGGTAAGCAAAACTTGTGTTAAACTTGGGGTAAAATCTCTGTTATAGGGATAAAAAGGTTAGGAACCTCTGCCCTAGACGATATTTAGTGAGAAACAAACATGTAAACCACTTTTCTCTTACTCCAATTCAAAGTGCTCCTATAAGTTATTGGATTATCATTTTCCGGGCCTCCTGACGTTTAAATCATCTAGTAAAGATGTAAAAGCCAAGTCTATTACGAATTACAGGGCTACCCGTTATATCAACAAAATGGACAGAGGCTTCCTAGAGCTCACTAAACTGCTAAATCTATTGCCGTCTCTTTTTGTTTACATAATAGTGACAAGAAAAAATTAATCTCTAAAGCCTTGCTGAATTGTCAAATAATGAATTTTTTCGGAATAAAAAGTAGCCAAAGACCTTCCCTGGGATGCAATCTATATTCATGCCAAATTTTACCTGAATCTGTTCAGAGGTTTAGGCGTGAACATACAGACAGACAGTAGAGAGTATGGATTAGTATGGTTACCTAATAGGGTTTGTTTGTCCATTCCAGGACGTCCGTGAGATGGAGAGACGCAAGCGCGTGGAGGCTCTCATGTCTTCGAAGCTGTTCCGTGAGGAGTTGGAGCGGGTGCTGGACCAGCAGATGCACGAAGGAGGAGACGCTCCTCTGCTGCAGCGTATCCGAGAGATGGTTGGGGGAAGGCTGCATAGCGGGTCTTTGAGGGTAAGTGGTATAGGGACTGTCTCTCATGTCGAAAGGTTTTTGAGGGTTAGCAATATAGTGACTGGCTCTCATGTCCGCGTGTTCTACGAGGAATTAGAGAGGGTAATATCTCCCTCTCTTGCTGCGTATCCGGGAGATGGTTGGGGGAAGGCTGCATAGCGGGTCTTTGAGGGTAAGATACAGAACTGGCTCTCTGTAGCCTTTCCGTGAAGAGTTGTAGTGGATGCTGGACCAGCAAATGAATGGTGGAGACGCTCCTCTGCTGCAGCGTATCCCGGAGATGGTTGGAGGAAGACTGCATAGCGGGTCTTTGAGGGTAAGTAGTATAGGGACTGTCTTTTGTTGAAGGTTCTTTGAGGGTAAGCAGTATAGAGACTGGCTCTCATATCACGCGAAGCTGTTCTACGAGGAATTAGAGAGGGTAATATCTCCCTCCCTTGCTGCGTATCCGGGAGATGGTTGGAGGAAGGCTGCATAGCGGGTCTTTGAGGGTAAGTTACAGAACTGGCACTCATTTAGCTGTTCCGTGAAGAGTTGTAGTGGTTGCTCTACCAGCAGATGCAAGGAGGGGATGCTCCCCTGCTGCAGCGTATCCGGAGATGGTTGGAGGAAGGCTGCATAGCGGGTCTTTGAGGGTAAGTAGTATAGGGACTGTCTTTTGTTGAAGGGTCTTTGAGGGTAAGCAGTATAGAGACTGGCTCTCATATCACGCGAAGCTGTTCTACGAGGAATTAGAGAGGGTAATATCTCCCTCCCTTGCTGCGTATCCGGGAGATGGTTGGACTAAAGAAAATATTGTCAAAAATCTAAGAACCGCAGGTACCGACATCTCAAAGATATTTTGAAGAACCCGCTATTCGGCTCCCTGAATTTATATCTTTGATAGCGACTAAGATCGGTCTCAAACTGTCAAATATGGCAGTTCAGAGACCACGCAAGTAGCTCTGTCACTCTCATCTCAAGACCGAACGTGACAAAAGATACCTACGTTTTGACGGTTTGAGACCAATTTGAGGTTTGAGACAAGTTAGACAATCAGTCCGCGGGTCAGTGGCATTGAATGTGTTTACACCATAAAGTAATTACTTCTTATTACTTCTAACTTATTACTTCTGACTAACAAGTCTTCATCACCAGGGTCCGACCTGCGTTCTGCCGATCAACGACATCCGTGGCATCGAAGGCGTTGGCTACGAAAAGGGCGAGAAGATACTGAGATGCAAGCTCGCTGCCGTCTACCGTTTGGTGGACCTGTTCGGATGGACTCAGAGTGAGTACTGAAATAGTTTTATGTAAAAAACATAATTAAAATCACAAGCTTTTGGTAGGGAACCGCGAGCTGATTCAAATTAGACCTTTAGTCTAGTCTAGTTTCAGGAAGCAATCTTTGCCAGCACCTAACGGGACACTAGTGCGTGGGACATTGTTTGAGATGGAGTAGGCTTGCCCAGCACCTACACCTTCCTTTCAATATGTGTGGGCAGGCTGGCAGCTATAGCTTTGTTATGGTGGGGTCCAAGGGTTCCAAAATACAAAGATTGACTAGTTTTCTCCCGATCTTAAAAAAATCAACTCAACAAATACTTAAGGGGTTAAAATTACGCGATAAAATTGCTTGTCCATATATTTTCAATGATCTTTCAGCCGGTGTCAACGGTCAGATCACCGCTCGTCTGAACACCGCTGTGGAGTCTGTCCTGACAACTCCTCGGGGTCTACTCCCTCATGAGGTGACCGCCTCCTCGCTGGTGAAGGTTGACATGCAGGGCGCGGTGCAAGACCAGGGGACTACCAACTTCCCTGTGCATGTTGAAGGTAAGACCGTCATGGCTTAAAGACTGTTCTGGCGAGGAGTAGGAAGGTTAGATATAGAGCATAAGCTGCTTCAAGGTTTTGTTTTAAGCCAGGAGCCTTAGAAATTTTCGTCATGGCTTAGAGACTGTCCTAGTCAGGAATCTGCTGGAGTTGTTGTGTAGTATGCTGTGTCACGGTTTGGAAATGTTCGGACGTACGCAAAATTTCATGATGACCGGTGGAGCAGTGCATTGAACGCGATAATCTCAGGAACTAGTAGTCGGATTTAAAAAAATCTTTCTGAATTTGATAGCTTAGTTCTTATTTAAGGAAGATATAAGCTACTTTTCATTATTATTATTATGTTTGTATGATCTGCAAATATTTGTCTCGGGTCTGGGTGTTTTCTATGTATATTATGTATGTATTTACAAAAAAAATGTACTTATATAAGTAGTATATCAGTCATGTGGTTGCCATAACACAAGCTCTGCTTAGCTTGGGACTACATGATGCTGTGTGAAATGTCCAGCAATATTTATAAAAAAAAAAAAAAAACAAATTATCATCATTAGCAGCTAGTAATAATTATTTGTTTTCTCAGGTTTCTCCCTCCACGCCGCCGTCCACTCCGCTCGTCCCGACATCCGCTGCGTTCTCCACATCCGCTCGCCGGCCGCTCTGGCCATCTCCAGCATGACAGGCGGCTTGCTACCACTATGCCATGAGGCAGCCGCTTTGGGAGAGTGTGTCGTTCACCGTGTACCAATCGGTAAGAGTCATCTTACTGCAATAACATATGGCTCGTGTGAAGCGCATAGTGCGACGACTACTTATCACTCGGTATCAGTTAGTGCAATAAGTCAGTTACTGCAATAACAAATGGCTCGTGTGAAGCGCATAGTGCAACGACCAGTTGTCACCACTCGGTATGTATCAGTTAGTCATCTCCAGCGTGACAGGCGGCTTGCTACCACTATGCCATGAGGCAGCCGCTTTGGGAGAGTGTGTCGTTCACCGTGTACCAATCGGTAAGAGTCATCTTACTGCAATAACATATGGCTCGTGTGAAGCGCATAGTGCAATTGTTTGATTTCCAACCAATGCGTTGTACATCACTACCATGACCTGTAAGTGTAGGTATACTATATTTGTGTGATAGTAACTGGCTAAATGCATTGAACGGCTAGGCATCAATTTAAACTTACTAAAGTAACAGTTTAAAACCTGCCACCATGTCTACCAAATTTATTTACCTAATGATACAAACCTAAGTTACGACGACGTTCTAAACAATTTTTTACTATAATTTAAACGAACTAACGGGACTTTATCGCGTAATTACCACGAGAGCTGTAACGCACTCGCAACGTTGGGAAATAATAAACAAAGGTAATTACGCGATAAAGTCCCGTTAGTTCGTTTAAATTATGTCTACTGATCGCGAAAGTTTAATTTTTTACTAATTTTAGTTATGTTCTAATGTAAGTGATATATGTCTCTTTAAACCTAAACCTCTTTAAACCTACATAAATCGTAACATATCCTCTTCTTCCTCAGGAATCCTAGACAACGAGGAAAAGGACAAGCTAGTCCGAGCTCTAGGACCCTCCTCCAAGGTCCTCATTCTCTCCAACTCCGGTGCCCTCTGCTGCGGCGCCACTCTTGAGGAGGCTTTCCAGCACGCGCGTCTATTGACCGCCGCGGCCGATGTTCAACTGAGGCTCGCCGCTATACCAGTAGACCGGCTGGCGTTGATTGATGATGAGACTAGGCGACAGGTGAGATTCTATGACTTAAAGCAACTATGACTATTGAATCAAGACACTAGGTACTAACTTGACCAAGCAACTAAAGGGTTGAAACTACCCACAAAACGGGTTTCTGTTGTCTATCCTCTCGAATTCCGTGAGCGAATTTAGATACTAAGCCGTGGTCCAGCCTGATTGCGTAACTTTGATAGCAACCAAAACTCTAGAGACATTATCTTCTGACCTAGAGAAGCCTTTTCTCCAGCTAAGCCAGCCACTGTCTATTAAGCTAGAACGTTAAAGACACTACTAGAGCTATCTAGATAGGCCACTCGTAAAACACTCTTGAGGAGGCTTTCCAGCACGCGCGTCTATTGACCGCCGCGGCCGATGTTCAACTGAGGCTCGCCGCTATACCAGTAGACCGGCTGGCGTTGATTGATGATGAGACTAGGCGACAGGTGAGATGGTAGATAAGACATTTTAGGTCATGCTACTGTGAACCAAGAACTAACTTAAGTTAACTTACTTAACTCTGGTACTTAAACTGAGATACTCTGATGTGGATCTTGCGTGCATTTGCTTGCAGCCACGTTCGGTGGTTGGGTAGGGAATGTGTTTTGCTAAGATTCTAAGACTTAAAGCAACTATGACTATTGAATCAAGACACTAGGTACTAACTTGACCAAGCAACTTAAGGGTTGAAACTACCCACAAAAACAGTTTCTGTAGTCCCCGCGAATTCCGTGAGCGAATTTAGATACTAAGCCGTGGTCCAGCTGAATACGTAACTAATAGCAACCAAAACTCTAGAGACATTATCTTCTGACTTAGGCAAGTTACTATTTCTCCAGCTAAGCCAGCCACTGTCTGTTAAGCTAGAACGCTAAAGACACAGCTACTAGAGCTATCTAGATAGGCCACTCGTAAGACACTCTTGAGGAGGCTTTCCAGCACGCGCGTCTATTGACCGCCGCGGCCGATGTTCAACTGAGGCTCGCCGCTATACCAGTGGACCGGCTGGCGTTGATTGATGATGAGACTAGGCGACAGGTGAGCTAATTTGGGGAATATAGGCATTTTCTAGGGAAGCTAGAATCGCTCCATCGTCGATGTCATCCATGCCTAGGCTAGCGAAGTCAAGAGCTAAACTATCTTAAATAAATAAAAAAATATGGTGGTATTATTCCCCAAAGGCAGAGTAGATGGTTCTCTGCTACGGCCCACTTGCCCGTGGTCTTTCGACCGACAGTTGTTGTTTGGCCAGCCATATATCTATCGCCGCTGAAAACTTCGCTTGCGAGTTCTAAACATGTTGATGTTGTGTGGCGCCATCTGTAGTAGCATGTTTATGTAGTTCATCTAGCGACAGGTAGATGTCGCTACAGAGACATTTTAGCTCATCATGATTCTGCATGATACTTCATATAATTTATCTAACTAAGGGAAGATACTGTTTCTTCAGCTAAGCCACTGTCTATTAAGCTAGAAAAGACACTGATTCAAAAGCTACTAGAGCTATCTAGATAGGTCACTCGTAAGACACTCTTGAGGAGGCTTTCTCTATTGACCGCCGCGGCCGATGTTCAACTGAGGCTCGCCGCTATACCAGTAGACCGGCTGGCGTTGATAGATGATGAGACTAGGCGACAGGTGAGCTGATGGTAGAAAAGTAGCTAGTTTGTAAGTAAAGAGAGTTTTCATTCATTCATTCATTTGATATAGGACATTATGACCAATATAACAATAGAACGGCTGGCGTTGATTGATGATGAGACTAGGCGACAGGTGAGATGATAGATAAGACATTTTAGGTCATGATGCTGTGAACCAAAACAGTATAAGAGATGCGCATTCGGCCAGGTTGAAACTACCCAAAAAACTAGCTAAAGCCGTGGTCCAGCCCCCCTGATTGCTTAACTAATAGCAATCAAAACTCTAGAGACTCTTCTGACCTAGAGAAGATACTGTTTCTCCAGCTAAGCCCCTGTCTATTAAGCTAAAGACACAGCTACTAGAGCTATCTACCGAGCTAGGCCACTTGTAAGACAATCTTGAGGAGGCTTTCCAGCACGCGCGTCTATTGACCGCCGCGGCCGATGTTCAACTGAGGCTCGCCGCTATACCAGTAGACCGGCTGGCGTTGATTGATGATGAGACTAGGCGACAGGTGAGATTCTATGACTTAAAGCAACTATGACTATTGAATCAAGACACTAGCTACTAACTTGACCAAGCAACTAAAGGGTTGAAACTACCCACAAAAACGGTTTCTGTAGTCCCCGCGAATTCCGTGAGCGAATTTAGATACTAAGCCGTGGTCCAGCCTGATTGCATAACCTTGATAGCAACCAAAACTCTAGAGACATAATCTTCTGACCTAGGGAAGATACTGTTTCTCCATCTAAGCCACTGTCGATTAAGCTAGAACGCTAAAGACACTACTAGAGCTATCTAGATAGGTCACTCGTTGTAAGACACTCTTGAGGAGGCTTTCCAGCACGCGCGTCTATTGACCGCCGCGGCCGATGTTCAACTGAGGCTCGCCGCTATACCAGTAGACCGGCTGGCGTTGATTGATGATGAGACTAGGCGACAGGTGAGCTGATGGTAGAAAAGTAGCTAGTTTGTAAGTAAAGAGAGTTTTCATTTATTCATTTGAAATAGGACGTTATGACCGCTATACCAGTAAACCGGCTGGCGTTGATAGATGACGAGACTAGGCGACAGGTGAGCTTATACCACAATAGGTACAGAAGGCGCACTCCGCAATTTACGTCTAGGATTTTTTATACTAACGTAACTGGATGGTTCACTCGACTTTAATGTTAAAGGGATTTTGAACCTAATCACCATCACACAACGTTCTATTATAATATAATGATAATTTATAATTATAATTCAATCTTAGTTATAAGGATTGTTGGTCTCGTTGAGTGAACTTCGTGGTAGCTTTGTCCCTTTTTAACTCATTGTTGGATTAGTAGTGTGCCCATGTTATTTAAATTTCAGGATATTCACAAAGGATTAGGAATGTTTAGTTCATAATTTATGGTCGCCCTTTAGAAAGAGACACACCACCCAAGTTTTATCTCTCAAGTGGACCGCGTTTTCTGTCTCAGTGAACCTTCCAGTTACGTTTAGTATACAAATTCCCTGATTTAGGTACATTGGCGGGGTGCCCGGCCACCGTTACTCCGTGCCGGACAGTGACAGAGTTATGCATTACAAAGAGAGGATTTGTCTAGGTGAATATTGCGCTAGGCAATGAGCGCTTACGTGAGCTTTGTACTCTGTGTCGCAGCAAGAGTTGATTTAAATGAACGTTTTTCTCATTATTATGAATAGATATTCGAAGCGGCCCACAAGGCTCCGAACGACCAGGCGAAGTGGCGCGTCGGCGGCGAGGAGTTCGAGGCTCTGATGAGAATGCTGGACAACGCTGGCTTCCGCACCGGGTACATCTACCGACACCCGCTTATTAAGGTACTTATTACTCTAAGGCTGAGGCCCCATTAGTGCGTTGCGTTGCGTCGCGTCGTCGCTGCGACGTCGCAGCGTTGACGCTCCGTAGTTCTACATACAAATCTGCCCGGCATGCCACACGGTGCGCTGAAACAACGCACGCGCAGCGCACAAGAAGTGAAGGAGACGAGGCGGGAAGGGGTGAAAGGCTACATACAATTTATATACACCTACATCAAAGCTGCGTTGCGTTGCGTTGTCGTGTGGCACTCATTGAAAATGAAAAATATATTTATTGCTACTTAGACATCTTTGCATATTTTGTTACATCTAAGTACTTAGCCTAGGTAGGTACAGCTTTACATGTAAGTAAAGTTATTTACCTGATTAACACACATGTTTACCTATGCCTAAGTAGAGAGGATTCACAAGAATACATAGTATCAATGATTCCCACACTAGGCGGCGATTGCGTTGAAGTTACTGCGTTGCGACGACGCAGCGCAGCGACAGCGCCCGTGTGGCATCGAACAAACGCTGGGCCAGCATAGGCGAGCCTGAACATACATAAAAAAAGAACAAAAAAAACCGTCTAATTGAGAACCTCCATTTTTTGAAGTCGGTTAATAACATGAAATTACTTGCTTTAGAACGACGTGCCGAAGCCTAAGAACGATGTGGAAGTGCCACCGGCCGTCTCCTCGCTCGGATATCTTCTTGAGGAAGAAGAACTCTACAAGCAGGGGTAAGTTATAGGTTTACCCTCTGACTAACCTCACATCATGAATCACATTAGACCGTGCTAAATACTTATTTATTTATCGAAAAAAATCTATAGCTGCAGAGTTAAGAGGCCGGCGACAGACAAAATATGTCCATACTATTACAAACGTAATACCACAGTTACACTTTTGTTCCAAAAGACTTACCTAGAACAATAAATAAGCAAACTAGCGGACGCCCGCGGCTTCGCCAGCGTGGACTACTACTTTTTTATCCCACGGGAAACATGCATTATTTTTCGGGATAAAAAGTAGCCTATGTCACTCTCCAGCCTTCTAACTATCTCCACACAAAAAACCACATCAATTCGTCGCTCTGTTTTGACGTGAAAGCAGGACAAATAAACGCACTTTCACATTTATAATATTGGTACGGATTGACGTGTCAAAGTAATCAACCAACATGATCATCATTATCCTGCCCTTATCCCACGCTAAGTGGGGTCGGCACATGTTTTCCTCTTCCACTCACCTCTATCATTCGTCAACTCTGAATCCACTCCTCTCACATTCATATCCTCTTTCACACAATCCAACCACTTCTTCTCTCAACCAACATGATCATGAGTAAATAATCTTTGACTTTTTTTTTTCAGATTGTGGAAGAAAGGCCATGGTAAAGCAGGCGAGCGCACTCGCTGGCTGAACTCTCCCAACGTGTATCAGAAGGTGGAGGTGCTGGAGACCGGCACACAGGACCCGAAGAAAATCACCAAGGTAGAATATTTGAGGGTCGAGGCGGAATAGTGCCTTCTGCGGAGATTTAAAAAAAAAATACATCACACATATTTAAAACACGGGAGTTACTCAAGTAAAAATATCGTTGGACTACTTGGTTATTTAAATCTAGAGGACGCAGCATCGAAGTATAATTAATGGTTAAAAGAACTTACCTAAAGTGAATTTCTACCATAATTATACTAGATGTTGCGTCCGACAATGTTTCGATTCATCCGGAGAATCTTCATCTGGGTAAGGAGAGAGTTGCGGCAAGGCGTGTGTTAAATAATGTCTAGTACAACTCACGAAAGTTTTGAAAGTAAAATACATCACACTTGTTAAACTTTCGCGATTTGTTAACATAATGATAATTATTACGGGATTTTATCGCGTACCTTTTATAAACCGTAGCGACCTCTACCTGTCGCTAGATGAACTACATAGACATGCTACGCACTACGAGCTTCAGCAAAGATGGCGCCACGCAACATCAGAATTCCTAGATCGCGCAAGTGAACTACTCAACGCTGATCGGGTTATATACAACCAACCGGCAACAACTGTTGGTCGAAAGACCACGGGCAAGTGGGCCAGATGGGCCGGCCCGTTGCAGAGAACCACCTACTCTGCCTTTGAGGAACTATTCCACCCTGTTCCCCAAAAACAAAATAAATAAAAGGTACGCGATAAAATCCCGTAACAATAATTATCATATACATCACACTGTCCAGTCGCGCTGCTGTATAATTTATGAAAATGGATAGTCTTATCATTTACGATGCTTCCCTATAGCGACGTTAGACTATGCCTGCTGGCCAAAAATTAGGATCCAGGAGTACATTGTATTTCCAGAAAAGTATAATTTGGGTGTCTTCAAATCGAGAGTCAATAGGTTCCTTCTAGGTAAGCGTGCTCCATCTTAGACCGCACTGTTGCTTTACATCAGGCAGGGTGTGGTCAAACGCAAACCTGTTAGGCTGTGTCCCCAGTAGGCAAACTGTGAGCGGCCGACTGAGTTTGCGGAGTATCGGTTTAGTACGCTCTTCCATATATTTGAAATGGAGTGTCCACAGTTTGCTAGTTTTGCGCGTAACGCTGCAAACTGCGTACAGTGAGCGTTTACGAAATATGAAATACTCTAACTAAGGAGATTACTCAAAAATTTCTAAATTTCTTATTCACGGATCTAAAATTTATAATTTTTTAAACTTGAATACAATTATTTCTTTGCAAATCATCTTTATAAATACGAGTTGGTTTTAAATTTAAATAAAAAAATATATTTAAAAATTATAGGGTGACCATAACTTTGTCAATGTATTCAGGATATTGTCCAAAATGTTAGAATTTTAGTCTTAGCTACAGTATAGTAAGTACTCCAGCTTGAAATATTTGAATAAATATCATTTATCCAAAAATACCATAACCTGTACATCACAAAACATTTATATTAATCTTGAGAATCTAAAAAGAAGTAGGTAGGTAGGTACCTATATTATTAATCTTAAGATTTTTTATATTTTCTTTACATTCCATTTATTTATATATATTTTGGGGTTTTGGTTTTTTATTAGTAAGTATGTTTTATTTATTATATTTTACTGATATTATTTTTTCTATGCAGGCATTTTTTATGAACAAATAGTTATTCGATCAGTAGGTACATAGTTTTAAATGTTAATCATTATTATTAAAGTCTATTATCATTCATCTAACAAACACTGTTAAATATTAAGAGTTTTGTCAAAAATAGTCAAGCATTTTCTGTTAGCGCTCAAAATAGCTCAAAAACTTTGTTTTTGTATTCCTCTATTGAAAGTCATCGAAATCGTGTTTATACTATAATTAGATATTATTATGCGAAGGTATATTATTAATGATATTAATGGCAAAATATTATATAATTTAATTAACGCTTGTTGCTTAAGAGTGTATTCAAAGATTTTTATTAGGACTGACAGGATAATGGAGCAAAAATCTTTTAATTTACTATTATTTACTGCACATATTAATAAATACGCATTTATTATTAACTTTTTATAATTAAAGTTTTTGCTCCTTTAAGTACTGATCATAAAAATAGCCTTTCTTATATTGTGCTTATAGAGATTTTATTCAATAAAAATATATTAAAATAAATAATCTTTTCGTGAAGCTTCACTCACAATGAAATGCTCTTGACGGTTTTATATTACTAAAGTTATATAATATAAGTTTTGATGTGTTTTTGTGTGACTAATGATGTAATATTTTGCAGTGGGTGGACGCTAACACCGATGAGGTAAATAATATAATAATTGAAGATACTTCTCTTAACTTTCTTTTCTTTTCTTCTTCTAAATGGGAATTAGAGGCTTAACTTGGAAGAATAAATTATAGTTAAATCTTTTATACTATTAAATAACACTAAGAGAATGGGCTGAAGACTCAGAATCAGAAAAAAAAATATTCCATTTAGATACATACAGTACACTTGGAAATGTCAGTTTTGTTATACGTACATTTATGAATAAAAGTAAATATCAAGATGATTTATAAAATTATAAATTATACATTTCCTATGTATTAAGATAATCAGCAAGTGCTTCGTCAAGATTATAATATGATTTGTCGTACCTAATATAAAAAAAAATTAGAGAATATTTTTAATTACAAATAATATTAAGCTTGAATTTAAAATCAATAGCTGATTACAAAAAAGACTTCCAAACATTTGTGTCAGTTTATATTATTCAAAATTTATGATACAGGTATCTAAATTTCTATCTAAAATTTATACAAACGAGCAGTCTAAAGCATAATTTATTAACAAGATTTAAATAATACTAACTTACTATTAACTGCATTTTACTTAAAAAAACTAACAAAATATTTTACTTATTGTTTTCTTATGGTCACCCCATTGCCTCACTTATCAATCTTTTAAGTTTTGTTTTTTATTTATTTTTAAAGGTCTAACTTTCTGGGTATTGTTGTGGTGTCCATTGCATATTTAATATAAATTATATAATTTTAAATTTAATATATTTTAACATTTATATTATACAAGCTTACTGATCAACGGCATTTCATTAAAATCCCCTGGTTGAATGAAATTATTGAATTTTGTTCAAAAATCGAGTTTGTACAGTGAAAAAAGGATTTAGTTTAAATGTTGCCATACTTATCCCTTCCGCACAACCTTTTTTGTTTTTCCTAATATCCTTTTCCGGATTCAGGCACGTTGTTGCATGATTACATTTTTTTTAAAGTATTTGTGTGGATTTTTTATGTTAAAATAAAAAATATCACAAAAAAACATCTTTAAAGTGATAACGGAACTCCACACGAAATTCAATTTTGTTTTATACGAAAAAAAATTAAAACAAAATATTTAAAGAATTGAAATCTATTTTTCGTTTTTAAAGTGCATCAAAAAGTCGAGCCTTTTTAAAAACACTTTTTTTATATAAAAAATTAGATTGCATGGGGAATGGCCACATCTTTTATTTTAAATTTTTATATAATTTAATATTTATATCACAAAAAATAAATATAAACTGTACACGCTCGATAACCAGGCGAAAAAATTTCTTCATTTACTTTGCACCGCACTAACCCACTCCTTGAATTTTTTCGACACTGGCAACATTTATACTAATTTTACTTTTTTCTCTCCTCCAAAAAACCCCGGTTCGGTTGGAAATTGGACCTTATTCCGGTACCAGTGGGTTCAGGACGGCTCGCCGGCGCATTCGAGCACGCCCGTCAAAATTGACACCCTACAATTTGTGCCTATGAAAACCAATCCGAAGGAGTTTAAGAAACTACAGCAACAGGTATGTACTTTTTATTTATTTTAAAAATAGACTTATAAACTTGAACAATGGTTCAATAGTGCTGAAGATTCGCCCTGTCTCTATTTGACAATATCTATCAGAAAAGGATGGCAATAGTTTAATTAAACGATGTTTAAATAATAGGATTTTATAAGTTGTGGGATAGATGTCGCCCGCCAAAATTGGATTTTTTTAGGATTAAAAGTAGCCTATATCTTTCCTCAGAAGGTTCAAATTCAAACTATGACTAATTTACCATTGAAAAATGAAGTCTTATCAAAATTTTCACATACCTAATATCCCTGTAGATGGCGCTAATCGGTGCTTTAACCGACAAATGAGCTTATCAAGATTTTCAACTCGACGAATTTTGGTTCCGTGGTTGGTTAAAGGCACTCCGTTTTGATCGCTTGTGTCACAGCGGGTTCGAATCTCGTCGGCATCGAAAATTTTGATAAGACTTTTCAATTTTCAATGAAATAATGCCTAGGTATGATTAACACTTTTAAAATTGAAGACGATCTATGTACTTACTAACATTACTTTCAAAATCAAAAATCATTTATTCAGTAGGACCGTTATGACCACTTTGAAACGTCTTAAGAGCTAGGTGATTCTACTCCTGTTCTTTCGCGACCAACACCGTGAAGAATCAGGGCAACAAACACGGTATGGGGCCTAGCTTTACAATAGAGAGCACTATACATTTATTTACCACGGTTTTTTAATAAAAACATCACAAAATAGATCAAGGAGAATCGCCGCGCTGACAAGATAAGCGCGGGGCCCCAATCCCACATCTTGGAGGGTGTGACCTGGGACGAGGCCAGCAAGATGGTCGGCGAGGATGCTGTCAACACGCAGACCGGGGACCATGTGGTGAGTGAAAACACCAAAAATATATAATGGTGATGAAAAACACCAAAATAATAATGGTGATGAAAAACACCAAAATAATAATGGTGATGAAAAACACCTTATGTAGTGGTGGTGGCGAAAGAAAACACTATCTGCCGGCAAAACATCAAATAAAAGAGATGAAAGATGTAATTAGCAAAATGTTAAATGTACATACTTCATCATTATCATCAGCCCTATATTACCCACTGCTGGGTGTAGTGTGCTAATACGCCATTCCTTCAAAAACTTCAGTACTTTAATTTGATTTATCCAACAATACAATTTATTTTACTAATTTCACCCGAAAAGTGAAACGCTACTGTAGTGCTTATCATTGGCGCTAACTGTCATTTGTATACAATTCTGAAGAGTAACAACCTCTCAAATAGATAAGTACCTCAAATAGATACTGATTGTTTAGCAGAATTGGCTACGCTGATTGCTCTCGTCAGTGCTGGACAATCAGTATCCTTATTTCAATGTAATAAAGATCACTCGCCTATCAGCGCTGACGGTACGCGTGACAGTAAAACCAGCCTAATCAATTTATTATATCAGGTTCTTATGGGAGCCGCCTCTAAAGGCATCATCCAACGCGGCTATCAGCACAACGCTACGGTGTACAGCGCGCCTTACGCAAGGAACCCTTTCGACCATGTCACCGACAACGAGATAGAGGATTACAAGCGCGCCGTGGAGAGAAAGAGACGAGGCAACGAGTGTAAGTACAGGTGTCACAATGGATCTTTGGGGAACATGGTGGAATCGTTCCCCAAAGGCAGAGTAGATGATTCCTCTGCAACGGGCCGGCCCATCTGGCCCACTTGTCCGTGGTCTTTCGACCGACAGTTGTTGTCGGTTGGTCCTAGATATGTCTATCGCCGCTGAAAACTTCGCTTGCGAGTTCTAGACATATGCGGTTGTGTAGCCATCTATTCCGAAGCTCTTTAGCGCGTAGCATGTGTATGTAGTTCATCAAGAGACAGGTAGATGTCGCTACTAATCTATACTCTAGCCCAGTGGTTCCCAAACTTTTTTTTTCTCATCGACCCCTTTCAAAATTTTACTGGTTTCGGTGCTGCTACATTTCTACCATATTCCCAAAACTCGTCAGAAAATGAGAAACATCGTGGACCCCTTTCGAGTCTCCCGTGGACCCCTGGGGGTCCACCTGGACCACTTTGGGAATCACTGCTAGCCAAAACCAATGTACAATATTTACTATCATTACACTGACAGACCAATCAGCTGATAGCAGGAATAGACCTATCACAGAAAACTGACCTAGTCAATTTTTGTATTTTGGAACCGGATCTAGGGGGGGGGGGCCCTTAACAAAGATCTTTGTATTTTGGAATCTTTGGACCCCTCCTCAACAAAGCTATAGCTACGCCCATGGCAGGCTCTTAGACTACTTTTGTTTAGAAGGTATCACAAGGTAATCAGCGTGAATATTTGTTGTTTCAGACGACACAGATCTGTCGGAGTCGGAAGCTATCAGCGGCGCTCAGATCACTTCTCCGGCCAGCGCGCCTTCTGAGACAGAGGAGGAATCACGCGACG
Source organism: Camptogramma bilineatum (assembly GCA_958496255.1). Classification (NCBI taxonomy): domain Eukaryota; kingdom Metazoa; phylum Arthropoda; class Insecta; order Lepidoptera; family Geometridae; genus Camptogramma; species Camptogramma bilineatum. Next base: position 2,120,614 of record OY292478.1, read on the forward strand.
GTAAACACCTTTCAATCTATTCATACTAATGTAGGGGCCACACTACGGTCTTAAGTTCTGCCATAGAATCCTATTCTATTAAACGAGTGTCTGTTCTTGTATCAAAGTTATTGCCAAGGTCTTTAATAAGTTTTAACTAATTGTAACGAATTAGGTACCTGTAAGGCCTGTAATGTTATAATAGTATTGCAATGATTTTAGATGCTACTTGATTTATTTTCATGATAAAAAAAATTTTGATAAAAAATTAAAATAATTGGGGTAAAAAAAGTTAAGTAAACAAATATATTGAGTGCGGTGTCAAATGAAGGGTCTTTGTTTGTACATTCTAAGATAGTTATTGTTTTTATTCTGGGACGTGTACTTTTGGAAATACGACGGGAATTCATAAATATGAAATAAATGAAAAATTAGACACGACATTGTGTATTGCATGCATGCTAGTATTTTTTGCCATGAAGAGCTAGCGCAATAGGCATACCCGGCAGTAGTAGCACTTGAAATTATAGGGGTAGTCAGAGGAAGGTCCAAATGTTGGCCATCTACGGTGCGCGAGATCTCAGTTCGGGGCGAACTACTAGTTATATTAAATGTATTCAGTTAATTTAAAATGTAATCTAGGTACCTATTTCATTTTTGCATGCTGGGTATCCTAGCGAAGTGTGTGGATCTAATTTAGAGGAGAGGGAGGTGTAAGTTCATTGTGCACCACACTTCACGCAAATAAATCATTTCATTTCATTTCATTTCAATAAATAGAATTGAATTGAATTGAATTTAATAATTCACATGTAACACACAATAAACTACATGAATATAATTAAAGAGCTTGGCAATAACTTTGATACAAGAGGAGTTTTTCGTCGATTCTGAGAGGAGTGCTGTTTTGACGTAGTGCAGTGTTGATCTGGGTGTGCGATTTGTTTGTTTGATGTTTGTTTGTACTGACATTCTCGAAAACGGCTTTAACGATTTCAATGAAATTTGCAGTACGAGTGTTTACGGGGGCGAAAACTCGATCTAACTAGGTCTCATATCTGGGAAAAGCCGTTTTCTCGGCATTTTCACGCAAAAAGTGCAATGTGGTTCGTAATTAAACCACTAGATGGCGTTCGTTGGTTGCCAACGAGCAGAGCTCGGTCGCCCAGATATTAGATAATAACGTATAGAATGGCCACTGTCCCCCACCAATCGGGGCTTCCTCACCGCGCGACCGAATTTGAGCTGGCGAGGGGCTGACTTTCAGCTAGGGACGCGCCACACGCGCAGACTCGACGACGAGACCGAGGCGACAGTGTACAGAAATTATCGATCGAGCGAGCGAAGCGAGCGAAGATCTTAGTGGTAAGTTGGGCGATTTTGCTTTGTATGTTTGTATGTTTGTATGTTTGTATGTTTGTATGTTTCACGAATTGTTGTTCGAGCATAACTGTCGAACCGTTCATCCAATCTGCATGAAACTTGGTAGGTCAATAGGTTGTGGTAAGGAAATTTACGGTGGAGCATATGAGCTTAATCGATGAAGGGGTTGTGAAGATATTGGGTTCCCAAGGGGGTAAAAAATTATGAAAGTTACACAAATATATTGAGTGGGGTGTCATACGAAAGGGCTTATTTGTACATTCCAAAATGGTTTTTATTTTTAATCTAGGATGTATAGTTTTTGAAATACGACAAAAGACCAAAAACTACGAAACCAGAGCTGCAAGAGCTCCCGTTTCATAGAGTTTCGATGTCTTCGTAGCTCATTGACTGGTCGGTCTTAAAAAGAGAGTATCATCGTTGCGGTTTGGTTTGCAATGATTTTAGATGCTACTTGATTTATTTTCATGATAAAAAAAATTTTGATAAAAAATGAAAATAATTGGGGTAAAAAAAGTTAAGTAAACAAATATATTGAGTGCGGTGTCAAATGAAAGGTCTTTATTTGTACATTCTAAAATAGTTATTATTTTTATTCTAGGACGTATACTTTTAAAAATACGACGAGAATTCATAAATATGAAATAAATGAAAAATTAGACACGACATTATGTATTGCATGCATGCTAGTATTTTTTACCATGAAGAGCTAGCGCAATAGGCATACCTGGAAGTAGTAGCACTTGAAATTATAGGGGTAGTCAGAAGAAAGTCCAAATGTTGGCCATCTACGGTGCGCGAGATCTCAGTTCGGGGCGAACTACTAGTTAATACGGTGACAACCTTACTTCATGCACACAATTGTGCGTGTACAAAAATGTCATTGTGCAGTGTCTGTGTAAATACACAGAGTAGGTAGGTAGTTGGACGTCGCTTTTGCATAGAGATTTCGTCGGGTGTCCGGGATGTGGTCCTGCCTTAAATTTTTCCTAAATGAAAGCTGGAAATTGGGTGACTACACTAGACAAAAATTGTCTAAATTAAAGCTGAAATGTTTCATAGTGTAAATGTAGTGTGAATCGTATTACAATTCAGCTAAAGCAATTCCTCTTTAATGTCGACCAAGCAGACTAATTTTTTGTGTCGAAATTTAACGCCAAAATGATTCTGCTGTGAATTGTACATTTTAAAGTTGGTTATTTTTGCAGTCGATTTTTTTAAATTTTTTAATTTAGCCATGGCTTATATTTTAGAACACCGCGTGCTGAGAATCGAGACGACCCAAGCTCCGATCAGAAGCCAGCCAGAAGTCGTCCTTAGCGACGGTAAGTGTAAATACAAATATTATGAACTAGAAGAGTATATGGTGATGATGATGATGAAAAAAAGCCTATAACCTTCCTCAAGAGTTTAGCTATCACATGCAGAAATAATTTTTCAAATCCGACTGGTAGTTCCTGAGATTAGCGCGTTCAAACAAACAAACTCTTACGCTTTATAGATTGGTATAGATATAAGACTAGCAGCGCCCTTGCGGCGTTGCCCCCCTAGTGATGGTTTAATGGTGATGATGATGATGAAAAGCCTATAACCTTCCTCAAGAGTTTAGCTATCAAATGCAGAAAGAATTTTTCAAATCCGACTGGTAGTTCCTGAGATTAGCGCGTTCAAACAAAAAAACTCTTCCGCTTTATAGATTGGTATTAGATAAGCGCCCTCGCGGCGCTGCCCCCGTAGCGATGGTATATGATGATGATGATGATGATGAAAAGTAGCTTATAACCTTCCTCAAGAGTTTAGCTATCAAATGCTGAAATAATTTTTCAAATCCGACTTCTGAATGAATTAAATTAATTCATTCAGATTAATAATAATTGAATTAATTTAAATGAGATTAGCGCCTACAAACAAACAAACTCTTCCGTTTTATAGAATACTAGTAAAATAGTAAGGCTGGATTCGACCAAACTGTCATCTTAGAGTAGTTATTCCGTTAACCGACAGAATTCGAAATAGAATTGTTCAGAAAGCGCAACCGAACATTATTAGGTGCATTCAAATTATCCTGATTATAAGGTGTCAACTTTACAATGTCAAAATATTCAAACAAACAGCAGTTTAATCTGTGGTTTAATCTCCAGATAAAACTTAATCCAGTTTGGTAAAATCCAGCCGTAGTATAGATAGTATAGACTAGTATAGAAGTATAGATATAGATTCTCAACATTGTCCCAGGCACTAGTGTCCCGTTAAATGTAGGCAAAGATTGCCTCCTGACACTGTATAAATCATCTAGTAAAAGATGTAAAGGCCTAAGTTTAAGTATAGATATAGATTAGTATTAGATGTATTCAGCTGTGATTTCTTGTAAGCAAAATTAGCAGAAATTATTATAAGGTCGTTGCGGCTTCTAGTTTTATAGATTTTTTGAATTTTGAAAATATTTTTAGCATGTAAATAATGCATTTTGATTTTACATAAACCAAACCAACACGAACATTATTTTGTGGCAGTAAGCTAATTTCTGTTTCCTTCAATATAAGAACACCTATTCTTAGTTTCATTAAAATCGAGCCATCATTGAAGACATGATTGAAACACAAACAGATTTATAATATTACTAGCAGCGCCCTCGCGGCGCTGCCCCGTAGTGATGGTATATGGTGATGATGATGATGAAAAGTAGCCTATAACCTTCCTCAAGAGTTTAGCTATCACATGCAGAAATCATTTTTCAAATCTAACTGGTAGTTCCTTAGATTAGCGCGTTCAAACAAAAAAACTCTTACGCTTTATATAATTAGTATAGAGTATAGATATAGACTAGTATAGATATAGACTAGCTACCTCCTGCGGCTAGTAATATTATAAAGTAGCCTATGTACAGTCTGGCAAAAAAGAGTAGACATAAATGGGGGCGCCACTGTGCAAGCTAAATCCGCGAAATAGATAAATTCTCTTTTAGAAGGAAATGATTACTTCTGACTGACGTCTTCGGTATCTGTACCATAGACAAGAAACCTGTACTTTACCATAGGTAAGAGAAAGGGTTTCCAAAGTAATAAAATTTTAGTTGCCGTTTCTAGACGTTTTTGCCAGACTATGTGCTATTCCAGGCCATAAACGCCAAGTTTCATTAAAATTTGTTCAGTAGTTTTTGCCTGAAAGAGTAACAAACATCCATACATCCTTACAAACTTTCGCATTTATAATTAGTAGGAATAGCATAGAAAAAAATTGTTTTCGTGTTGGTTCTGGCATGCTATTGAGTTGATTTTGAATTTATGACATTCCGCATGTTTTTTATACCTTTTTGTAGTTGACACAACCGATTTCTTGAATGCCGAGCGTTCGCATGCAGACAGGACCAAAGGTGAGTTTTTATATATATATTAACATCTTTTAACACTAATTTTAACATTAACCATGTAATTAATGGTTAAATGGTTACTAAATTTAGTTTTACCTTTGACACGCAAGAAGAATTGTGCAGTATGACACAACACAAAAATTATTTACCATCGAATCGGGGCTAAAAAGCCCGCTATAGCAGAATCATATATGATTCGTATTATGATTCAGTTAGGCTGTGTGCCCAGTAGGCAAACTGTGAGCGGCCGACTGAGTTTGCGGCGTATCGGTTTAGTACGCTCTTCCATATTTGAAATGGAGTGTCCACAGTTTGCTAGTTTGCAGCGTTACGCTGCAAACTGCGTACAGTGAGCGCAAAACTAGCAAACTGCGGACACTCCATTTCAAATATATGGAATGGTATACTAAACCGATACGCCGCAAACTCAGTCGGCCGCTCACAGTTTGCCTACTGGGGACACAGCCTTAGTGTCGTTAGCAATTCCTCATTATTTTCGTAAAATGTTAACTTGAAACACTTCAATTCTACATAATTATAATTTTAAATTAAATATTATAATTGTGGCTATTTTACAATTCTCCACAAAACTGTCAAAAAGATGAAATGAATCATACGTTATAATATTATCGATCGAGCGAGCGAAGCGAGCGAAGATCTTAGTGGTAAGTTGGGCGATTTTGCTTTGTATGTTTGTATGTTTGTATGTTTGTATGTTTGTATGTTTGTATGTTTGTATGTTTGTATGTTTCACGAATTGTTGTTCGAGCATAACTGTCGAACCGTTCATCCAATCTGCATGAAACTTGGTAGGTCAATAGGTTGTGGTAAGGAAATTTACGGGGGAGCATATGAGCTTAATCGATGAAGGGGTTGTGAAGATATTGGGTTCCCAAGGGGGTAAAAAATTATGAAAGTTACACAAATATATTGAGTGGGGTGTCATACGAAAGGGCTTATTTTGGACATTCCAAAATGGTTTTTATTTTTAATCTAGGATGTATAGTTTTTGAAATACGACCAAAGACCAAAAACTACGAAACCAGAGCTGCAAGAGCTCCCGTTTCATAGAGTTTCGATGTCTTCGTAGCTCATTGACTGGTCGGTCTTAAAAAGAGAGTGGCATCGTTGCGGTTTGGTTTGCAATGATTTTAGATGCTACTTGATTTATTTTCATGATAAAAAAATTTTTGATAAAAAATGAAAATAATTGGGGTAAAAAAAGTTAAGTAAACAAATATATTGAGTGCGGTGTCAAATGAAAGGTCTTTATTTGTACATTCTAAAATAGTTATTATTTTTATTCTAGGACGTATACTTTTAAAAATACGACGAGAATTCATAAATATGAAATAAATGAAAAATTAGACACGACATTATGTATTGCATGCATGCTAGTATTTTTTACCATGAAGAGCTAGCGCAATAGGCATACCCGGCAGTAGTAGCACTTGAAATTATAGGGGTAGTCAGAAGAAAGTCCACATGTTGGCCATCTACGGTGCGCGAGATCTCAGTTCGGGGCGAACTACTAGTATAATTAAACGATACGAATCATTAGACTAATCCTATAATGAATTGATATTTTTATGATTTCTAATTCGAATCATATTTTGATTTTCCTTTTGCCTTTCGGACTACCAGAGTTCGAACACATACAACATACATACTCTCATGTATAGTCCGGCAAAAACGGGTAGACACGGCAACTAAAATTTCAGTACTTTGGAAACCCTTTCTCTACTAATCTATGGTAAAGTACTGGTTTCTTGTCTATGGTACAGGTGCCGAAGACGTCAGTCAGAAGTAATAATTTACATAAAGAAGAGAATTTATCTATTTCGCGTATTTAGCTTGCACAGTGGCGCCCCCGTTTATTTGCTATTATTTTGTGTCGAACTGACACATTGTGTCTTATTGAGAAAAAAAATAATATTAAACCTTAAACCTTATTGCAATACCTATTGTGAAATGAAATGATTTATTTGCGTGAAGTGATTCTGCTGTAGCGGCCTTTTTAGCCCCGCAGTAGATTTTATTCCAAATATTTTAATTATTTATTATTTTGCTGTACATAATACTTAAAAAGCTGCTCAATTTACGCTAATTCTTTTTTTGTTAAATTTTGAGTTGTGTCTTTTATTTTTTGAGTTGTGTCATACTGTACTGTAATAACTTTTTGTTTTATTTTGCAATTTATTATAAAAGCCAGTCTCTTGGAAATGCATATTGTAAAATAAGTTAAATAAGGCATGCATTATTTTTCCTTCTATTCTTACTAACTATTCTTTTATCAAGGTATGTGATGGTTTTTAAATCTAAGTTATTGATATATGAGAATTGGAAAGAGTGACAAAAATATTATTATTAAATGCTGTCTCACTGCTGGGCAAAGGGTTCCCAATCCTATTATTTATAATTTTCTTACAAAGACGAATGTATCCAACGTTTTCATTGATTGATGTGTTTCATACACAATATTATCGATTTAGCGACCTACGGGAGCGTTCATTAATTACGTGAGGTGATTTTGGCGATTTTTCGACCCCCCCTCCCCCCTTGGTGAGATGTCGTGAGATTTGATTCGACCCCCTCCCCCCCTAATCTCACATGAGATTGTAAATTGAACAATACAATTTCTAAATAGGTACCTACCCATTTAAATTCGTAAATGAATGCCTATTCATTCTTATTCAGTCCACGGGGGCTCCTGCGTGGTCTCAATAGTGATTACTGGAACCAACATGTCCATGTGATTTTAAATAAAATCATCAGCATTTCACGTTTCATGCGGAAAAAAAAAAAACGTGATATTTGCCGAGACCCCCCCTCTCCCCCACGTGAGATTGGGTGAGATTCCCCCCCCCCCCTCCACCCCCTTAAAGCCTCCCATAATTAATGGACGCCCCCTCATAGAATTGGGCGGGATACTTTTGCCGCTTGTCCAACGATCTCTGTGCAAAAATAATGACAGAAAGGGCTCTGAACGATAGGAAACCACATCGCGGCAGACAGACCAGACTGAGATGGCGGCTTAAGTTTTTGTCCATCCAAAGGTTGCCTGTAAGAGATCGCTTATAGTGATAAGGCCGTCCATTGTAACTTCTGTTTTTAGTTTTACACTTTGTTAAATTTTTGTTGTGTTATTATAAGTTGCATACAATAAAGAGTTATGTATCTATCTATGAGCTGGACTTGTTTGCAAAAGATTGGCCCACAATCGCACTGAATCGCGAAAAGTGGAGGGGGAGTAGGAAAGCCTTTGCCCTACAGTGGGATACTCCAGGCCAAAAATAAAATAAATAAAAATAAAGAAAGAGACACCATCACATACCTTCTCCCACTAACACTCGCACTTATCTTTCTACAAAGACACCCGTGATCCGACCGTGTTGTCAGATGACGATGTGTTTCTACCGCAACGGGGGCCTATCGTTGCGCGTGCGCATCACAGAGGTGAGATTCCATTCATACAAGCCATGAGATTGTATGAGATTCTAATGGGTAGTGTCATATGTCCAAGAATCATATCATTAACCCCACTAATAAAATTCTGTTACAATTGAAACACCCTTTAAAAAATTGCCATCCTTTTTTGTTAGATAGTGTTAGATAGTGACAGGGCGAATCTTGAAATTTTAACCGGTATTCAAGTTTATAAGGCCTTTTTTTATAGGGTTATCAGGCGTCATGTTGTTATTGGATAGTCAGGCGTCATGTAATTATTGGATAGTCAGATGTCATGTAAAACAATTTTTTCATGTAAGTAGGCTCACTAAAGAGGCGATGGCTAGTCGTGTCAAAGAGGCACACCAGCAGCCATGGGTAGGCAAATGTCATGTAAAATTAATTGGGTAGTAAGGCGTCATATAAAATATTTACGTCTAGTCATATTACAGGCTTATTACAGAACTCTCTCTCTTTATTTCTCTCTCTCTCTCTCTCTCTCTCTCTCTCTCTCTCAATAATTGTCATGTAAACGATTTGGGTAGTCAATTGTCATGTAAAAAAGATCATTAGTCTGCAGACTTGCCCGCGGGCATGTTCGTCTAGTGAATTCCCCGCTTAAAAACAGGCGTTTGCCTGTTGCAACAAACAGGCTAAAAACAGCTGGGCGTCTGCCTGTTTTGTGATGACTCATTCTACTATTCATTTTTCCATTAAACCTGAAAATATCTTCATTTCTCTAGCAGGAATAGCTTAAGTTTACCAAATCAAGTTTGCATTGTCAAATTTTATGGGTTATCAAAAGTCATGTCATTTTCTGAATAATCAGATGTCATATTGTTCCTGATTAGTCATTCGTCATGTCAATTCAGAATAATCAGATGTCGTATTATTCCTGATAAATCATCCATCATGTAAAATCAGTTGTCATGAATCATAAATGATTCATTTTCCATTCATCATGTTGATTCAAAATAATCAGATGTCACCTGATAAGTCATTCATCATGTAAAATCAGTTGTCATGAATCAAAAATGATTCATTTTCCGAAGATCCCCTTCTGCTGTCGGATTCGGAGGCGTTTTTGGATTCCGCCGCGTCTGGTACCTCTAGCACCGGTTTGACATCGCCGGTGCTAGTGCGAGCGCGCAACGCCGCTGTGCCTCAGACTGTTAGAGGTATTTAGGGGAAACTGGTGCTTTGGTTTTTGAGGTTGTGAAGTCGGAATTAGTCTGTCATCTGCGTTGTTTAAGCATAAGGCTGGTTTGAGGCTGGTTTTACTGTCACGCGTACCGTCGGCGCTGATAGGTGAGTGATCTTTATTACAATGAAATAAGGATACTGATTGTCCAACACTGACTAGAGCAATCAGCGTAGCCATTTCTGCTAAACAATCAGTATCCTTATTTCATTGTAATAAAGATCACTCGCCTATCAGCGCCGACGGTACGCGTGACAGTAAAACCAGCCTAAAGGAAGTATTGGTCCTTAAGCCGACATTACACCATGCTGAATTCAGTGCACTACTGCTAGTTCATTCATAAATTATCATAGCGATCGTGGCGTAGCTTGCTTAGACGGTCTTGATTGATCGTTGAAGTTAAGCAACATTGTGCGCGGTCACTCTTAGTATAGGTGACCGCAAGTGGTACTACGAGCTGTGCGCTTTCGTGCTTCGGAGGGCACGTTAAATTGTCGGTCCCGGCTTTTTTCGTTAAGCCATGACGGAGGCCTTTAGGCGGCCTAAAAACTCCGTCGCCAGAGTTGGCCACTTGCTCATACGAACTTACTTACTTTATTCATAAATCAGTGCTCTGTCTCGCTCTTTGGCCTAAAAATTGTGTATTGTGCATCCTACTTTTACTTTTACTAACTGACTGAAGTTAGCCACAGTTAGCCTCAGTAAAGGTAGGACGCACAATACGCAATTATTTGGCCAAAGAGCGAGACATAGCGCTAATTTATGAATGAACAAGCAGTAGCACACTGAATTCAGCATCGTCTAATTAGCTTTATTATCATCATTTCCTTTGCAAACCGTAATGGTGTATTTGTAATATTGTGTTTTTTGAGGGGTCATTGTGAAGTTTATGTCTGCGTTGTTTGTCATTATTGAGAAAGTATTTTTTTCATTCTGACATCGCTTTTGCATATCACAAGTTTGTTGACCTAAAGTGCAATTGGGTGTTTCGCAGGACTCGTGTTTTTGGCATGTCCGGCCTTGCGAACCTATTAAAATGACCAGTTTCAGTATTGCTGTATTTTTATTTGGAAATAGTATACGAGTACGCTATTATGGCACTAGTAATATCCTCAATTATATACATAGGAAAGCTGTAATTAATTTCTAAAGTCGTGAAATCTAAGTTCTCTGGTGTGTCCGCGACACCCCTATCTGCATTCAATCGCTTATTACGCAATAATGAAATATAAATTGACACTTTTTATAACGTTAACGTTAATATAGATACTATTAGGTAGTGGTGAATCAAATTTCATGTTATTTTAACTCCACGTTACTGTTTTACAAAGCAAACAAATGTGTCCGCGATAAAAAACTAATTTCTCTGTCGCTAATTTCTGTGGCATTTTCCTAATTTCTCTGGCATTTTGCTAATTTCTTTGGCATTTTGCTAATTTCTCTGGCATTTTTCTAATTTCTCTGGACCAAACCTAATTTCAATGGGCACGAATATATTTAAACCACTAAAACTTCAAAACGGCTTTATCAAATTGAGGGCCGCTAACATTAAAATGCATGTCTTTGAGTGCTTAATTAGGTATGTTATTTTTTTTTTTTAAATAACCAAAAAAAAAATTGCGAAAATGGGGTACCGTTTTTCGGACCGCTTCTTGCGAATCATCCATATAGATACTATTAGGTAGTGGTGAATCAAATTTCATGTTATTTTAACTCCACGTTACTGTTTTACAAAGCAAACAAATGTGTCCGCGATAAAAAACTAATTTCTCTGTCGCTAATTTCTGTGGCATTTTCCTAATTTCTCTGGCATTTTGCTAATTTCTTTGGCATTTTGCTAATTTCTCTGGCATTTTTCTAATTTCTCTGGACCAAACCTAATTTCAATGGGCACGAATATATTTAAACCACTAAAACTTCAAAACGGCTTTATCAAATTGAGGGCCGCTAACATTAAAATGCATGTCTTTGAGTGCTTAATTAGGTATGTTATTTTTTTTTTTTAAATAACCAAAAAAAAAATTGCGAAAATGGGGTACCGTTTTTCGGACCGCTTCTTGCGAATCATCCAATTGGTCATTGTGAATGTGTCTGAGTTTGTGGTGATAGTATGATAAAGTAAATTTCCATACATCAATGCTTTTGCAAACATTTATTTTGATTTTAGAGTCATTGTGAAGTTTGGCGTCTGAGTGGTTCATCATGATCATACATAATTAATTACTAGCGAACGCCCGCGGCTTCGCCCGCATGGTCTAGGGATAAAAAAAATAGTAGACCATGCGTGAATGGATTTTAGGTTTACGATTTTAGCAGTATTTTATGTTCGTCTAGATTTTAAAGGTGAAAATTAATAGCACAAAATTAGAGGTCTGTATTTAAGAATGCTTATTAATTGTATCTTGATACCGTTTTAAGATTTCTTGGATTAAAAAATCATACCTACTTACTTAGGTCATGTATTAAAATATGGACCTTAATTATGTTTAGGTCATTTTGTGGTAAAATCATCATTAGGCTCACGTCATCGGATCGTGGTGTCTTATTATTTCACTTTTTTAGTTTCCACCCATTTCTTACTTATTTATTTTACTCACTATTAAATGTCCTTTTTGTTTGTGCTAATTAAACCTTCTACATATTTCCCTGCGAAGGCACTTTAAGGTACTATGTGTTAATTAAAAAAAAAACGGTGCTTATCATTGACACTAACTGTCATTTTTGTATTCGATTCTAAAGAGTAAGAAAGTCTCAAATATATAAATACGTCTCAAATATTTAAGTAGCGTTTCATTATTCGGGCATTAGACAACGTATTCCTTAAATTGCCCTCGAATACTCGGAAATAATGTAGACTCCTAACCCTTGCACATTTATCATGAAAGACTTAACTCGAAATGTGACACCTATTTGAAACTAAAATAACTAGAAAAAAGTTCCAAGTCCTATAGACGGATTTCGAGTTAGGTCTTTTTCTAACTGCTTGTTTCAACATCTCCAAGTAAGGTCCCAAATTAAAGTGCCAATTAAAAGCTTTTATCGCCGAGTAGCTTTATCCAGGAGCTATTTGTAAGAAATGGATAAAATACTACGTTACTTACAGAAAGTAAGTCTTTAAACCACACGACTGACGTAAAACTTCCGTTCGCCCGATCACACTTTTAGTAACGCTCTCGTCACGCATTCACCAGCTTACTCCCCTAGTCAAGCGTGCGTAAGTTTTACTTCAAAAACTTGGACATGGAGAAACAAGTCTTAAGAGTGAGTTTTCTCTGCACGCTTGCACGCTTCTTTCCTTCCAGGTAACGCTAACGATGCCCTTTCCTCTAGCAAACGCTCCCTCCACGAATACACGCGTAGCAGTAACTTTGACAACATCGTCAAAGCGTACGAAAAGAAAGACACCCCGAAATGCAAAGTCAGTCTTACCAACAGACTTGATAACGTAGTTGTAAGCAGCCGTTCTAGTCTATCTTCAATCCCATCTTTAGATTGGGACGGAAGATGCAGGTCAGATTATACGCAACGCTCAAAATCTTTGCCTAGAAAGTTGTATAGAACTAGGTCTCATAGTGGTTTCGTGAACTCGTATATCAAAGATCCCGAACCTTTGCACTATCATATCCCTAGATGCAATTCTTGTGGCGCAGTCAACTCACATTCTCTCAAAGATGATGTATACAAAAATATCCCCACGTCGATTTTTCTATCTGTAGATAACATTCATCAGAAATGCATCGATGAAACGGAAAAGGTTAGAGTCAAAGAGGTTGTGTTGCCTGTTTTAAAGGTAGAAAATCTGCCGGAGTTTGTTGAAAGCCAAGAGTTTAATGAGGATACTTATTTAGGGGAGTTTTTCTCGACCAACAATCAAACTGTTATTGAGAAAACTGAAGATGAAAATGAGAATGATGAGAGTGAGACTTGTAGGGCGGAATATGTACAAATAGAGAATGAAAATGATAACTCTCTTGAAAACACTGAAGGGGAATACCTCAGCTTCACAGATGATTTTGAAGAGGCATACGAAAGCCCTGTTAAAGATCTAGTTGAGAAAGACATCAGGGACTATTCAGTGCCTATAGATTTCTACTGTGAAGACTACAAACAGAAGAATGACAGCCCAAAGAAATCTCCTTTCAAATCACCCAAGAATGTGCTAGAACCTATATTGGAAGAGTCTAAAAGCTCTTACGGAGATGATTCAGGTAATATGTCGCAGGAAAAAAGAGAATCTGACGTACAGTTTCAAGCAGAGAAGACCATAGACAAAGTTCTGGATGATGCTGTCAATGCTGTCCAATCAATTGAAAATTTTGAGAAAGAAGACGTTGCTTTGACTTCGGGAAATAAAAACGGAAATAATGCAATGGATTCTGGAATAATGGGCCCAATTCAAGAAGCTAAAGAAATTGAAGCTAAGGAGGAGACATGCGGTGAAAGTACTGATAAGAAAATACTGTCGGAAAATAATAAACAAGTCTGTTTGTTCGACAATGAACCTAAACTCGTAGAGAATAAAGACCAAAGGAAAAGTTCAATAGAGTACAGTGTGACAAGCTCTCTTGGAACCGTAAGCTTCAATTCGACAGTGGAGTTTGAAAAATACGAAGCTATTGCTGATTTGCTAACAAATCTATTGAACAAAATCAACTATGAAGGGATTGAGTTTAACTATTTCAGTTTGAAAGAAAAGAAAACCATTAAATTAGATCTGTTCGAAGAAAAATGTATAGAAGTACGATCAGAGCAAGTCATATGTGAACATACGGAAATAAAAAATGACACGAAAGAAGTTGCGGAAAGTGAAGATGAACATTTTTCAATAACTAAAATGATTCAAGAATTTGAAGAACAGACAATAAATCCAAACGAAACGATATTAACTGAAAGTGACAGCGGAATCAATGAGCCTTTCAAAGTAGCTGAAAGCTTACTTTACTATATATTCGATCAAGTTTTTGTTAGGGAAAATGATAAGAATAGAAAGAAGAGTAAGAAAAGAGTTGTGACTGTAGTAGATGCAGAAGATATTATGTTCACTGCTGTTGGATTGTGGCCAGAGCTGGACGAAAATGAAAATTTCGAGATTGTCTTCAATTTTCAAGAAGGTCAGAGAAATGAGTATGATACTGAGCCAAATGATTTTGACGACGATGATAATTATATTGATGCTGAGATTGTGGATATTGTAAGCGTGCAAAATGTTTTAGAATTAAAACTAAATGAATTCGTTGAAAATAATACAGATGAGGAGCTTAATATTTTAGACATACGAAACGATTGTGTTCCTAATGTTATTACTCCTAACTACTTCATGAATGAACAAAATGAAAGCGTGATCAAGCAAGTAGGTGAACGGTTAAATGATGAACCATCGTTCAACAAAAACACAGAAATAGCAGAAGCTGATGTTTATGAGGAAATTAACTATAATTTTAACGAGACTTACTTTAAGCATGTAAAATATGAAGAAGAGACAAGAATAGAGCTATGCAAAGATAATAATGAAAACTTTGATGATTGTCGGGAAATTCAAGAAAACTATAATGATCGCGATATAACATTCAACGAATATGAAATGGTTCTAAATGATCCAGTCGATTATCATCGTAATTCAGAGCCTAACAGAGATGATTATTCCACAACAGACGACGAAGAATGCAACGAACTGTCCCATAACAGCATAGAAATAGCAGAAGACATTGTCTTTGAACTTTTCAACCAAGTATCTCATACTAATGATTTTATAAATGAAGAGACAATAACAAACACTGAAGTCGATGATGAAGAATGTGTAATTGAAAAGGCTGCTGATTTTATTGAGGTAGAAGACACTGCTTTTGTAGAACAAGACAGAATGAACACAGCGTTCGTAGAATTTCATAGTCATGCGTCATCACCACGAAAAGATTCAAGAGTTTTCGATGCTTGCGACGAATCACCAATCAGAAAACTTAACACAAGTTTTGTTGGAGAAGACCTCACTATTCTTTATGAAAAAGACGACACTATACTAGGATCTCCATTTGTGAAACAAAAAACAGTAATTTCAATGTCGCAGACAGAAAACTCTGGTGGTATCAAATACTGGCTGTCATTTGATGACAGTGTGACAGAAGATACTAGTTATATTAGAAGAAATGTTAAAAACACTGACGATGCTATCCCAAGCTTCTACAGTATCAATTTTGAAGATACGAGTAAATACAAAACGCCGAAGCGTTCTGTATTGGTCAACAAGATTGCTACGCAAACAAATGAATCGCATGATATAGAGATACCAATTTTCACGTCGCCTAGTAGTTCAAAATTGTATGACACTTGCGAATCTACTTTAGATAGTCCACAGGAAACGCACTTTGACAGCCCACAAGATGACTTTGACAATTCACAGAATGATATTGACAGCCCTCAAAAGAAATTGTTGTATGAAGTGCAAAGGAGAAGGGACAGATTGTACACAACTTGGCCCCCATTTGAGGATACGTTGTTTTACAAAATAATCTCGAAGTTCAGGATGTCGGAGAGTTTTGATCCAAGTGAAATTGAATATGCAAAGATTAACAGCCTGTGATTGTAAATGTGGATGAAAATTGTCGTCTAATGGCATTAAAAGCTAAGCGCTTCCGTTCACATGCACGTTTGTCGTTACTGCCTATAGTCTTTAAGCCATGACGGGAAGACTTTTTGCGGCATAAAAACTCCGTAACCAGAGGTTCACCACGTCACCACTAGTTCAAACAAACTTGCTTGTGCATTAGCTACTTATATACCTAGGTACTAAGAAAAACGGGTATGGTTGTATAATTTAGATAACAATGTTTTACGCGTTTTGTTAGTGTATTTTTTGTATGTGTTTAATTTAGAATTTAGACCATTGAGTTTAAAAAATAATAAAATACACATTGCACTCAACTTACAATGTACACTGAGGTTCAAAATAGTTGTAAATTTTGTCATAAAAATGGGCGATTGAGTTTGAACTAACACTAACACAAAATCATGAGCATCTCTTAATTAACTGTGTTGATTTACGGCGAGTTTCTATATTCTATCGTGGTTTTGCTTACTGTGGTTAGATATAGGACCTTTCTTCTATACTATAAGCAGGGACGTAGCTATAGCTTTGTTAAGGGGGGGGTCCAAAGGTTCCAATATACCAAAGATATTTGTTAAGGGGGGGGGTCCAAGGGTTCCAAAATACAAAAATTGACTAGGTTTCCTCCGAACTTAATGGGCTAAGGGGGGGGTCCGGACCCCCTAAACCCCCCCCCTTATATACGTCCCTGACTATAAGGGTCGTATCATATATGACGGACGGACGGACAGGACAAGTACATTTAAAGCATTACACACACGAGCGATGAGACGTCAACGCAGCGTGCGAACTCGTACAAAACTCTGTACGTCTCACGGTTTATCCGAGGGTAGTGAATCGATGTCAAATATCTAACCACAGTTATCAAAACCAAAGACAGATAGAATATTTAATCTTGCCGCTAACTGTTATGAAGTATGTGCACTTTTCGAAACAACTGTCAAAGAAAATATTTCTAACTTCATTCCATTTGTCATGTTTTATACAATAATTGCCATTGTACTTTATGAATTCATCGAAGCTATTTGGTCTGCATGCTATGTTTTGTTTTAATATTAAAGTAACCTGCCCCCCTAGCCATATTACACTATCTATCGTCGCTGTAGAATAGAAACACTTCAAAATGTATAGGATTTGACGTTTCAAGTAGATGAGTGACGTGGTCAGAACGTCAATTCCGATACATTTTGAAGTGTTCTATTCTACAGCGACGATAGATCGTTCTACAGCGACGATAGATCGTGTAATATGACTAGGGCCCCTGGGTTTTAATAAAATCTATATATCGAACAATTATCACGATTCATGTTGGTTAAAACTTAACGTTTCATCAATAAAGACCTTTATCCACAATCGATATCTCGGAATCATCGTGGCTCAGCTTATACTGGTTGAAATTGAAACTGAACTCAGAATATAGCACCAATATACGTTGAACTACTAAAATTGACACGATATATCGTTTTTGGTTTTAAGAGATAAGGGTCGTCTAAGTATCGATTTAACTAGTATGTTTCAAGTAAAGCTAGCTGATAGCTGTAGTGTGTCAGTGTTCGGGCATAAATGTTTCAACTTTGAATTGTCTCGTATTTCGACATTTGGTACTAAAATGTGCACTCCCCTTACGCTTCTTGCATGTTTTGTGAATGTTTTATGTGTAATTAAAGTAATTTTTCGACGAATTGCATTTTATTTACTGGTTTTGGATTTTTTATTTCAGCACTTTGAAATTAAACCACTATTTATCGATTCGAACACATTATATAGTCAAGGAACCAATGAAAGCTACTCACACACAGTAAATCAATGTACACAAATGTACTACAATATTTTTGCTGCTAAATGGATTTCCTGAAATTGAACAGTAGAACCCAGCGAGCGAAGCGAACAGACTGTCATACAAGAATGTCATACAAGCTTGCGTCCAGCAGTTTCATTATGCTATCTGTGAGTTTGCTTACAGTGTTTAGCACTGTTCGCTTCGCTCGCGAGGTTCTGCTATTCGACATAGCTTGCTGGATATTTGACATAGCTTGCTGGATATTTGACATTACTCTATACCAGTGTTACGCAAAGGGTGTGCCGCGGCACACTGGTATACCGTGGTCATTAGTTGGTGTGCCTCGGAACAAATAAGGTTACCTATCTCAGTTAAGCTACTCCAAATTCGGACCGCATATATGCTCAACTAAATAAGCTCATTTTTCGCATAAAAAACAGATTTTTCATTTATGGTGTCCCTCCAAAATTTTCCGATTTCCAAGATGTACCTCGAACACAAAAAGTTTGCGGAACACTGCTCTATACCTACTTAAAATGTCAAATATCTACAGTAAGCAAAACCACAGATAGAATATTGAAACTATCCGTTGTTGTTTTCGGGTCGAAAATGTGGTTTAATTTCTGCTTATTTTGTTGCCTGTGCTTGTAAACTTGCATGCCAGCTACCGGATGGTTTAGACAGAGTCGCTTCGTGATAATGCGAAGTAAGTATCTTATATTTTACTTATAATACTTTATAATAGTTGTCGATCTAGCTGTGGAGGGCTTTTTCCTCATGGCCTTTTCGCTTAACTGATTTGGCTACGAGGACTAACATTTCCTCATGGCCGAACTCGTGTCAAAATAGGCGCCACCGCAGAGAGGATACTATAGTATAGGCCATAAGGCCATATTCCTATGATACTAGTAGCGCCATCTGTTTTAGGTAGCCATGGTAATTTCAAATAAAAGAAGTCTTTACTGCTCAAACACGGTCGTTTTAATAAAAGGTTATGGGCCCAGTATTTGTTATATGATAGAAAATTAGGTTAAAGAAAATTCTACCATGGGTTTTTCTTATTGTTAGTAATATTAGTATTTGTAATTATTATTATAATGTTTATTTTCAATTACAGGCGAACACACTGTCAACGGCGACCATTCTGACGCGCATCAAAGTACTTTCTCTCACAGCAGTAAAGAGGTGAGTCCACGTAACCAGGCCCGCTGCCGTAACGATTCCTATTAAAGCTGAGCGCGTACCAATCCGCGCTGAAATTTCGAAGTACTGCCAGATTCGGTCGAATCGGACAATTCGATCGCGGGCAGGTGCAGTCTACAGTCAATTTTTCCCAGTTAAGGTGGCCGTACACCTATCCGCGATAACGGGATTTTATTTTATATCTCTGCTATTTTTTAGTTTTCTTCATTGATATTAAACAAAAGTGCTTATATTCTACCTAAGTAGACATAACAAGATTTCGCCGCGTTTTAGAGCTTTTTTTAATGATAACGTCTATATTGGTAAAATTCAAATTCAACTTCATAAAATTCATTGATTCTAAAATGTATTTCAAAATCGCAGGGATCTCCATCAAAGGAGGTGTCGACCGAGGACTCTCCGAAGAAAGACAAGAAGAAGAAGAAGGGCCTCAGGACGCCCTCCTTCCTCAAGAAGAAGAAGGAGAAAAAGAAGGAGAAGTCCAGCACGCCCCAGCCCGCCTAGATGTGAGTGTTCAACGGTAAATAGCTTTCACATAAATAAGTAAAAATAAAAATGGCGCAGCCTAATTTTTTGTTTATTTATAAATGATTTTTGTCTAAAAATGGCGCAGTCTGTTTTTTTTTTTGTTTACTTATAAATGATTTTTTTCTTATTGTAGTTTTTTTTTCTTTCTGTGTTAGACAAAATAATTCTTTCGGGAATTTCTTTACTTATTTTTTATACTAATTTTTTTTATTAACCTTACAGCGGGGTTAAAAAGGCCGTTATAGCAGAATCATATGGAATTGCACTATATGCCGTCTCTTCATAGACTGAGAGTGACAAGAATGGCATATATTGCAATTCCTATTATGATTCTACTATATCGGCCTTTTTAGCCCTGCTGGGAAGATAATAAAATCCGTAATATCTTTTTTTTTTTCAGGTAATATCCACAAAATCACACTGCCATCGCTTCAAAACCGTAACTTTAATTCTAAACGTTAAGATTTGCTTACACTGTCGCCGTGGTGTACATAATGTGTGGATATCTAACGCTAGTGAGCGTCCGTCATTTTGACACTGACAGGACTACTGTCAGCTTGACACTGACATTACTGTCGAATTGACAACGCCGTCATACGGATGGACCCGTCACTTTGACGCCGATTTTTGTCATTTTGTTCTTTTACAAGATGCTACTTTACTTTAGTTTCGCTAGATGGCACTGTTTGTAATTTTATTATCATTGACCAAATCTTTTATAAAAAAACATTGGATTCATTGATTTATTAAAAAAATTCAAATAAATATGTATCTTTTGTAAAATTAAATTTCGAAGAAAAAACATAGAAATCGCCATCTAGTGAAATCGTAGTAATTATAAACGTAGCCTTAATAATTATAGATGTTGATTTAAATGAATTATGTTATTTAATATAAAAGTTTAATGAAATATAAAGATGGCCGAAAACAAAATGGCGGATGCGTAGCCGCTCAAATAGCTCTGCTATTTGCAATAAAAATGAGTTAAGTATTTTATACAAAAACTCGTTTTTAATTTTATATACCCACCTATTGGCGTTTTTGTTTGGTGCACTGTAGGTTATCTCCTTCCCTCTTATAGAAAGATATATTCCATCTCTGTCAGATTATATTTGATGTTACGCAAGCGCTCTTAATGTTTAGCTACTAGATGGCGCTAAAATCAACATGCTCCATAGATAATAAGTTATCAAATATTTATTTTTTTCTAAAATCGATGTTGTAAACCTAACTTGCCAATCAAGTTCTTATGTGGGTGGAATAAGTATATTTTGTATAATTTACGTAATTTTAGTTTACTTTTTGTTTGGTGCGATTTGGTCGATATTTAATTAGGCAGCTTATGAGACAAAAAAAAGTACAATATTTGTTTAAAATTCTTATGATTCGTCGATAAATGATCTCTCTACATTGAAAACAAAATATTTTATAACTCTAGCCAAAACCAATGAACAATATTTACTAACATTGCACTGACAGATCAATCACCTGATAGCAGGAATAGACCTATCACAGAAAACTGAGTTTCATTACGATTGGCCATATTGAATCAGTGCCAATCATATTTATTCTCAGTTTTCTGTGATTGGTCTATATAATAATTTATAAGAAAGTTTCGAAGCTACCCTCAATCTAAAATTTACATCAAAATCGCCATATTCTACATTTAATAAATCATAATAGATACGCCATGATATCTAAAATTTGTTCTTTTTTTGGGACACACACCAAGATATTCTCTTATTCTCCCAAAACAATTGCAATATTTTTCTGACGTGTGAGCTCACTCTTCTACAATGACAAAAAATTTCAGACAATATTACGAATTACAATACTTACATTTTCTTTACTTTTCCCGTAGAGAGATCTAAAAAATGTGACTAAATTCTCAAAGTACAATTATTTTCGATACAAAATCGCACCAATTCTGGTGCATTCATTAATTTTTATGTATGTTTATACATACATTAATTACTCAGTAGGCATGTAATGCTTTCGGATAGCCGTACGTGCTTTTAAAATATTGTAATTGTAAAAATAGCTGAATCGGTGACACAAATCTATTAATTTTTAATCTGAGAATAAATAAAAGTAATACGTACAGAGGGCTCACTACGTGAAAAAAATTATAAATAGTGACTCTAGCTGCGACGCAACAAAGTGCAATTCAGCTCGCATAAGCGCTAAAATTTTTTTTACCTAAACATTGCCGCTCTTTCTAAGGCATAACGAAAAATGAAAACGAATAAATCTAATGTAAACGTTCGACATTCATGTTCCTAAATATTATTAAGGTAGTAGGTAACTGACACCGTAATAATTGAAAATTTAATATAAATTTTGGCTGTTATGTATTTTAAATGCTGTCAGCGGGGCTAAAAAGGCCGTTATAACAATCATAAATGATTCGTCGTAAATTATAATGAGTCGATAATGTTTTTGTGCTTGTCACTTTATGTCTATGAAAAGACACGGCATTATAGATCAATTCACATTATGATTCTGCTATAACGGCCTTTTTAGCCCCTCCGGGCCTCAATGTTCAAGCCGATATACCACAAATTATTATAAAAAAGACCCAAAACAGAAAAGTGGTAGTTTTGTGTCACCGATACCTAGTTATTTAAATATAAAAACAAAATATAATATATATAAGCACTTTATTTAAAATTAAGATTCGGCTAGCTACGTACGTAGATGTTTTAACTTATATTTTAAATGGGACGTAATCATTTTCGAAATAATTAAAAAGAATCCCTCTTTTTTGTTAAAACGTATTTGGGATATAATAGACAAGTTATAAAACATTTCGATAAAAAAATCATTTTGTACATTATTTTTATAGACGGGACCTATATCTTATGAAATTATTAGGCCCGTAGCAATTTGACATTACCTAGATTAATCTAGTGTTTTTAAAATGACAAATTGAAGTTAGACGTGCTCAGAATAAAAAACATAAAACTGCCATAACCATAGATACTAAACAAAGCAAGACCATAACAAAATATTGATAAATACTACATTTGAAAATGAAAAATCTTATTAAAATTTTCAATTCCGACGGGATTCGAACCCGCAATGATATAAGCGATCCTTAAGCCGGAGTGCCTTTACCAACTCGGCCACGGAATCCTTAGTCGTCAGGTTGAAAATCTTGTTAAGATCATATATCGGTTAAAGCATTAGGTACTATTTAAGAGTGATATTTTAAAAATTGCGTTTTTTTTTTTCTGGCAACCCCATAACATTGTTTATTTTTTTAAACTGGTCCTTTTTTGAATAAAATAAAACAATTTAAACACAACAGAAATCATTAAATGATTTTTGGTCCTGATTAAAACTAATATTATTTATACTTATTATGTATTTAGTAATTGTTTTATTATATTTTTATTCTGAGCATTATTAAAAGTAATCGAATTGAAAACTATCTTAATTCGATTAAACTCTTAAATTATGTAATTTGACAATCAATTGCAATGTATTCAATAAAAAATTATTAGTTGTAATTTTTTTTTTTCCTATTTTTTATGAAAACTGTTCAACTTTTTGCGATTACTTTTAAATATTAAACTTGTACGGTATTAAAACAATTGTATAAAATCATATTATGTGAGATACATAACATAAAATCATAAAATGTTACATCTAATCCAATTTTTATATACCTATTTAAAGTCTACTAAAAAAATACCATATCCAATATCATGATGTACAAACGAACAAAATTTCAAAATAAGAATATTACCTAACGTAAAATGCTGAACAGTTTTCGATAAAATCCTGTCACAAAACAGTTTCAAGTGGCGATGTTAGAGTAAGTTTAAAGCTTAAGAACGTTATGTTATGAATTTTGTATGTAACGTGGTTTTTTTTAAATATATGCTATTTCGAAGATTATTATTTATGTGGTTTTATTCATTGATTCAAACTTAATTTAAATAAATCATGTTTTGTGTAGTGATGTGCCCGACAGGCACGCGCTTCGATAAAATGAATCACTCTCAAATATTCAGGAGAGTCATTCTGTAGACTCACTTCGAATTCACTCAAGTGACCGAGCTCACTAAATATACAAGAATGTATTCAAATTGATTCAAATTTCGAATACGAAATTTGAAATCTCACAGCGGATTCAGCTCTTCGACGTTCGAAGTGAGTTTACAGAATGACTCTGCTGTTCACTGCAATAAGGTTTATAATGATTAATAGTTAAAGTTTAAGCAGCGTTGTCACAATTTAGATGGGTGACCGCAAGTGGCTTCCGTGCTTCGGGGACACAATAAATTGTCGGTCCCGACTTTTAAGTCGTTAAGCCATGACGGAGGCCTTTAGACGCCCTAAGTACTCCGTCACCAGAGTTTTCCACTTGCTCATATGAACTTATTGCAATAACAAATGACTCATGTAAAGAGCATAGAGCATCGACTAGTAAATGCAAATGAGCATACAATGCATTGACTTCTGTGGCGCAGTGGGGTGAAGGCCCGCCTGAAACAAAGGGTTGGATATTCCTGCCTACTGCGCCATATAAACTTAGTAAAGATAGATCCGGTCTACGTCTAGGCAAAAAAATTCGACGCAGAACAAATAGGTGTAAAATACTTTTTTTTTTAATGAGTTCAATTTAAAAACCTCTTGTTCTATTGTCTATGATCCTGTCTTCCTTCTTTCAAATCAAAAATAGATTTTCTCTTTGTTTCAAATAATCACTTTCTTTGAGGTTTTAAATTTCAAAATCAAAGTCCTGTTGTAAAAATTATTTGTAAAACTCCCAGAATCGAGCCCAAAATGTACGAAAGTTAATAGTTTAGGTATTCCCTTAGCATGGTCGTCGTTGTAGTCGACACTTGGAAAGCAAAGGTAAATCTTATCCCATCCTTATATTATTATGATAGGAATAGGATATTCTGATAAAGATGTCGCCCGCGTCCCTATCGCCTTCGAGAATCTCGAAGTTTATCGCGGATATTGGATTTTTCCGGGATAAAAAGTAGCCTATGTCCTTTTCTAATGTCCAATTTATCTCCATACCAAAATTCATCAAAATTGGTTGTCTTTTTAGGCGTGAAAAGGTAACAGAGTTACTTTCGCACTTGTTCTAGAAATACGAGTATTTTACAGGTTTCCAACAACGATTCAACGAAGGTCTGTGTCGCTGTGTTTCTAGCTGCAAAGTTCCGAGCAAAGTGAAGATGGGCAGGTCCAAGTCTAAGTTGAACAAACGTAATAAATTTAAAAGCAAGAAGTTGCAAAACCCATCTTTGGCGACCATCGCCAAAAATACAGAAAAAAACTGCTGTGGATGTTGCAGCGTCCTCCTAGCGGAGTATTTCAAGGAGGTGCTGAAACTGGTCTGCCATCGGAGATGCGACGGTGAGCCGCGGCTCGCTGAGTTGCTGAAGGAGTTGTATGGTATTGCAAGATGTATCTGTCATGACTGCTGTTGCTTGATAAGGAAGTTTGTGAGGTTTTTTATTGATGTTAAAAAGTGAGTGAATAAATTGTGTTGGTTTTATGATTTTTTTTTGTCAACGCTGAAATACCAGAGTAGGTATAGGGCATCCCACACACATCAGATTATATATTATTATTATCTTATGAAATATAAATCTTGAGATCGCGCCCACACAAATTCTATGGAGGACCACACAGCGAATATAAGTTACAAAAGATATTTGGTGTTATCTGTTAAGATTTATATTTCATAAAATCAAAATCAAAATCAAATATCATTTATTCAGTAGGACCGTTATGACCACTTTGAATCGTCTTAAGAGCTAGGTGATTCTACTCCTGTTCTTTCGCGACCAACACCGTGAAGAATCAGGGCAACAATCACGGTATGGGGCCTAGCTTTCTTTTCGGTGATCCATCCGCTTAAAATCTAAATAGTCAAGTTCCAGTGTGGAGCCAGTCAAACAATGTGAGTCTCGTCAAAGTCGTCAAAAGAAAAAAAAGGAGGATAAATATATTATCTGATGTGTGTGGTGCGCTTATTTCATGGATTCGTATTATGATGTCGAGGTAGCTAAATAAATAAAACACAAAATTAAAAAGACATTTTATATTTTTTACAAAATCAACAATCTTAAACAACACCAACTACAAACTAGGAAATGGAAAAATATTGCTTATTTTACTTAACTTTCAACCATTTTGTACATCTAACTTCAGTATACAATAGACAATATCGTGTAAATTAGGTACATCTTTTTCATACCAAAGACACTCTTTTAGATAATTAAATTAAAAAAATGGTGTTTGCGCACAACTTGAGAGCGGTTAGATTTGGATATTGTTATAAACTTTTGGAATGATCTGCGGGCCTATAAAGGTCGCTATTGCAGAATCGCAATATAGGAATTGAACTGTATTGCCATCTCTTTTCATTGACTGAGAGTGAAGAGACGGCATTATAGTTCATTTCATATTGTGATTCAGTTTTGGCGACCTTTTTAAGTCCGCTGAATGGGTGTTTATGGGAAAAATTAGTGTTGCTTAGGAGATTTATGAATTCCTACAAAAACGATTTCATTTTTCGCGAATTCAATATTCTAAAGCAACACAAATTTTCTTTAAATAAAATTTTTAAATTTTTTCTTTAGCCTTGATGGATACTATAGGTATAGTCCAGCAAAAACGGGTAGACACGGCAACTAAAATTTTAGTACTTTGGAAACCCTTTCTCTACTAATCTATGGTAAAGTACAGGTTTCTTGTCTATGGTACAGGTGCCGAAGACGTCTGTTAGAAGTGTTAATTTACTTCTAAAAGTGAATTTATCTATTTCACGTATTTAGCTAGCACAGTGGCGCCCCCATTTATTTCTATTATTTTGTGTCGGACTATAGGTAGGTACTACAAAGATGTATAATTTCACGACATATTATGTTGGTACATTTTTCCTAACAAACTAAGTACAATTTTGTTATAAAATTGGTTTAACGAAAACTTAAGTACGTATCATCCTATTTACACAAAGAATTATTTACAAAAAAACTTAAAATCATTTTTTTAATATCATGAAAAACCTCATTTTGAACAATAACATTAAAATGCGTAGTAACCTTTTTGCCTAACTTTCGATTTCGACGAACTGTAAAATAGTTTTTACGGCCACAGAATAGGTACAGAAGGCGCACTCCGCACTTTAGGTGCAAAGCTACAAGTACCTACATAAGCGGGCCCGCTCGGGCGGCGGGTCTTAGCAGGTAGGGTTCTCACTTGCCGCTCGGCTCGCACGTTAGCCGCGTTGCGCGTAATACCTATCACGCGACAACTCGACAACCCTTCTACGTCATTCCGCGCCAGACAGTGACAGAGTTATGCGTTAGAAAGAGAGGATTTGTGTAGGTGAATATTGAACTATAGTCGGATTGCTCATTATACGCACTAAAATTGACGATCAAAATGTCATTTTTCATATATTTTTAGTTCGTACAATAAGCAATTCGACTATAGGTAATGAGCAGCCAGAGTCGCTATTTTAATAAACGTTTTCACGAAGCCAGGCTTCTGTATCTATTTATTCTGTGCTACGGATTTAATGCGGGTTCGAATCCCGTCGGAATAGAAAATTTCGATTTTATATTAGTGTGGTTTAAAAATTAGGTTTTAAAAATTAAAATAACTATAGGACACCTAAAATATTTATAACTAAAATCCCTGTGCCCGTATGTCAATCACTCATCCCTTTACTATCCAACGGTTAGATAACCAATAGATAAGATTCTAACCCAACTTGTCCAACGGTTAGATAACCAATAGATAAGATTCTAACCCAACTTGTATGAATGTGACTAAGTAACCAACAACTTAACCAACTTAAAAAATAAGGAGGTATAACATCTCACTTTGATTTTCCTATTTATTCGAGCCTTTGAAATCAGAGCGAGATGGGTAATTTCTGTTTTACTCGTGAGAGAGAGACAAATGCCCGAATACTGAACGTTACTTAAATACTTGAGACGTACTTATCTATTTAAGATGTTCTTACTATACTAAGGCTGCATTCGACCAAAAGTCATTTTACTCCCGAGTAACTAGCCGACATAATTTGAAATACAATTGTTTAGAAAGCGCAACCGAACATTATTATGTGCATACAAATTATCCTGGTTATAAGGTGTCAACTTTACAATGTCAAAATATTCAAACAAACAGTACCTAGTTTACTCTCGAGTAAAAACTTAATCCAGTTTGGTCGAATCCAGCCTATGTAGCGTTTCAGTATACGGGTGTAAGCGTGTTTGCGAGATCTTTACAACAAAAAATCTGTTTTTATCTTATTTACTAAAAAACAGACGTGTAGCGCTCTTTATCTCATAAGAAAAACACTATTTCACCTTCTCGCTCGGATTTTCGGCGCCCTAATCTTAATTAAATTAAAATTCTAAACATAGCGGCATTAAAATAATAACTACAGCTGAAAACTGGGTTCGATTTCCAAGATATTTCTTTTCTTATAAACATAGGTATTTTATTAAACGCTAGCTTCCGCCCGCGGCTTAGCTCGCGTGGTACCCGGATAAAAAGTAGCCTATATCCTATTCCCGGTCATTATCTATCTATATTTCAAATTTCAGTCAAATCGGTTCAGTGGTTGTCGAGTTATAGAGGAACAAACAAACATCAAAACTTTCGCATTTATTATAGTGTGATGTGATAAGTATTTTATTGTATACTAGATGTCGCCCGCGGCTTCGCCCGCGAACCCTTTATCAAGAAAATTTTATTTTTTTTTGGGATAAAAAATAGCCTATGGCCTTCTCCAAGGTCCTATCTATCTCTTCCTCAAAATTCATCAAAATTGGTTCAGTGGTTTAGGCGTGAAAAGGTAACATACAGAGTTACTTTCGCTTTTATGTAAGTATGGACTGTTTACGGGCGTCCTCAGAAACCCTATCTAAGTTTCATCAAAATCTGCTCAATGGTTTAGGAATAGAGAACAAACATACAAACATTCATTTTTATTTATCTAAAAAATATTATAACTAAACAATATTAACAATTAAAAATCCGGTTTCAAATTGAAACAGATTGCAACAAGATATTTAATTCCTTAACTTAACAATTTCAATGTATAAAAAATAATTAATCCTAATGGTACTCTTAACAAAAACACCTTGTTACCTCAAAACACCCCATTTTATTTTAAAACACTCCTTGTTACCCCATAATACCCCTCGAATTTCTAACAGCTCTTGTTACCCCAAAAATACTCCTTTTCACCCCTAAAATGTTTCACATTAAAATCCCCTTTTACCCTAAAACAACCATTAAAGGGGTATTTTTGGGAAGCAACTCTTTTTTTCACTTTCAAAACTTTCGTGAGTTGTACTAGACTTTTAACACACGGGAATTACTCACGTAAAAATATCGTCGATTTAATTCGACAATGTTTCGATCTAAATCGACGATATTTTGACTTGAGAAATTCCCTTTTGTTATAACAATGTTTAACTCTTTTTTATCCCATAAGCACCCATTTTACCCCTAAAAATATTCCCTTCACATATCAGTGATACCCCCCAACGGTACCCCACCCAACCCCAAAGGCACCCCTACCCCATAATCTCTAAAATTATAATCCTGCGTTCCATGTATTGTCCTAACATGTATACGTAGATAACTTGGTCTAGTAAAGAATTTACAGCAAATATGACACTGGTATTTCTTGAGGCCTTGGTGCGTTTCTAGATGTCGTTTAAGCTTGCCTTTAGTTATAAAGCCTTTGCCACACTGCTGGCAAATGTAGGGTTTTTCTTTTGTGTGAGTGAAGCTGTGGAGTTTTAGGTAGTAGTGGAGTTTGAAGGATTTTGAACAGACCTGAAAAAAAAAACTCGATTTAAAAATGGGGTATAATGGGGATTGCAACATTGGGGATGGAAATATTCCTACATAAACAAATATATTAGTGGAAATTGGAATTATATAGTATTTTATAAGTAATTTTCATAGACTGAGAGTGACAAGAACGGCATATATTGCAATTCCTATAGTCATATAACGGTCTTTTTAGCCCTGCTGGTCGGTTCGATATTCAAAACCATAAGTGTTTAAAAATCATAATAAATTGCTAGATTTCAGTGAAATCGGCGTTGGAATATTTAGTAAAATTATTTGGAAAAAGGACAATATGTAGTAAGTATTTCTTTGCTTTTTTTCTTTACATGACATTATTTTTTTTGAGCAATATTATTGAGATTCTTACATTCATTCCTATTCATTTTCGGATTGGACAGGTTTTAACAAGTTGTATTTTGGACTCTAATTATATAACCAGCCATTTGATTGTCTATCTTTGATAGCGACCAAAATCGGTTTCAAACTCTCAAATATAACAGTTCAGTGACCACGCAAGTAGCTCTGTCACTCTCATCTCAACGAGACCGAATGCGACAAAAGATACATACGCGATCGTTATGACAGTTTGAGATCAATTTGAGGTTTGAGACAAGTCATACAATCAGCCTGCTGATCTGATTATATTGTATAATCTATAAGAACTGGCTCGCTTAGCTCGCCAACTATAACATGTAGCTCGCTACGCTTACCTGACACGTATACTTCTTTTCTTCTTCCTTATCTAAGTCTTCGATAGCTATTTTATTTCCGTGCGTTTTCAAATGTTCCTCCAAGTAGTAGAAATGTTGAAACACCTGTAAATAATAATAATAAATAAATATTGCTGGACATTTCATACAGCGCCATCTAGCCCCAAACTAAGCAAAGCTTGTATTATGGGAACCAGATAACTGATAGAATCAGGGATCGGATAACCCATTCATAACGGTAACCGCTTCAAACGCTTACCGATTGAAACGGTAACCGATTGAAACGATATACCGAAATGATTGGGTATTAACCGAAATAATAACCCATACCGAATGAAACGGTATACCGAAATGATTGGGTTTTTTATAACTGTATTTTTGTCGCATTATTACGTAAATATTTCGTAGAAAGAGAGCGATGCATTGAGTGCGACGTTGCCAGCTTGGTTGCCAGCGAATGTAAGGATTTCGTGTTTTTGACTTATTTGAAAGCAGTTTGCGCATAATTCACAGAAAATGTTTTATTTAATGTGATGATGACTTCCTAGCCGATTTCGGCCACGGCGATTGTATTTTTCTAGATAGGCGTATTTAACTTATTCTAATTTTAGGTACTTAGTGTGAGTGTGAGTCTTGATATTTTTAAATTTCCTTTGTGACATGACATTAATACTTACCTATGACATTTAATTTAAGATTTTAATTTAGTAATTTTGCATGAAATTTAAATTACATTGCAGTGCCCAACAGGGTGTATGTATAAAGCCTACTAAGCCTACCTAGACTTAAGCTATACTATGTACCTACATACAAGCAATGAATAAATGAATATGATATGAATATGAATAAAATAATGGTTAGTAATTTGCTTCTGTAATTTCAACAGATAAAGTTAGGTAGGTATGTAAATAATCTTTGCCTGTTGATGTTCGCATGCGAAAAATGCGTTTTATCCAGGGTCAGAATAAGAATAAGGTAGGTACCTATTACCTACCTACATTTCGCCGTTCTTACCTATATTCGCATCTTTGTAACTTCGTAACTTCGCAACTTCGTAACTTCGCAACTTCGTATCTTCGCAACTTCGCATCTTCGCAACTTCGTATCTTCGTAACTTCGTAACTTCGCAACTTAGCATCTTCATTACTTCGTAACTTCGCAACTTCATATCTTCGTAACTTCGTATCTTAGTATCTTCGCAACTTCGCATCTTCGCATCATCGCATCTTCGCATCTTCGTAACTTCGTATCTTCGTAACTTCGCAACTTCGTATCTTCGTAACTTCGCAACATCTTCGTATCTTCGCAACTTCGTAACTTCGCAACTTCGCATCTTCATTACTTCGTAACTTCGCAACTTCGTATCTTCGTAACTTCGTAACTTCGCATCTTCATTACTTCGTAACTTCGCAACTTCGCAACTTCGTATCTTCGCAACTTCGTAACTTCGCAACTTCGTGTCTTCGTATCTTCGTATCTTCGTATCTTCGTATCTTCGTATCTTCGTGTCTTCGTGTCTTCGTATCTTCGTATCTTCGTATCTTCGTATCTTCGTATCTTCGTATCTTCGTATCTTCGTATCTTCGTATCTTCGTATCTTCGTATCTTCGTATCTTCGTATCTTCGTATCTTCGTATCTTCGTATCTTCGTATCTTCGTATCTTCGTATCTTCGTATCTTAGTATCTTCGCATCTTCGCATCTTCGCATCTTCGCATCTTCGCATCTTCGCATCTTCGCATCTTCGTATCTTCGTATCTTCGTATCTTCGTAACTTCGCAACTTCGTATCTTATTAGATTCTAATAAGATACGATAAAAACGTATTATTAACAGTAACTTCTAATAATTAGAAGTTACTGTTAATAATACGTTTTTATAAATATTTCTAGTAATTTTGAATACTGGTGTCCCGTTACTGGTCCCGGCTAGTTGTTGGATATTTTACCCTATTTTATATTTTACACATTAGCCAATTTATCTTGTTTTCGTGACTTTTCTATTTAACTAGGTAGGTAGGTAAATAATTAGTATGGTAATACCTAAGTACCTACCTTAGGTAAGTTAACAAAATAAAAGGACATAGGTAAGTACATACATGACAACTCAGTAGTAGGTGTAGGTAAGGTCCTCCTAACCTACCTACCTATTTATTATTCTTGATATAACGGCATAACAATAAGTAAGTAAATTAATATAATATATTAACAGCACTGTACCTACTAACAACAATCGAACTAAAACAACATTGAATAGTTTTCCATTTAGGTGATAGTAGATATTAATCTACTTAAATAAGTAAGTACCTATTTATTTTGTCTGATTCTGATACCTAACTAAAATAATACCTACCTACTTACCTTTAACTGCTTTCCACAAAGCATACATAAACTGCAACCAGTCCTTTTGTTATATTCAAAATATCTGTGAACGGCGTTAGACTGTTTGCGAGGCATTTAAATGAAAAAAATACCAATTTTTAATCGTTTAAAGTAATTTATTTGTAGTACTTATTCAACAACTCTCTACTAATTCAGTACTCACAATAACTAAATAATACATTCGTTCGCTACAGCTTTGGCAAGAAATAATCTGCCAAAAAGCGGATAGGTACGGTAGGTAGTGCATAAACAAAATAATCACGTCGATACTCGCACGCAAACTACATAAATACGCAACGACAGAAATTCAAGCAAGCAAGAATATTAAACGCGACAGAAGATGAGTGAGACATTATTTCCGTCGCACTCACATTACGCTACTCGCAGCACACGCCAAAAATGCGCCAATTTAAACCTTAAGAAAAAAACCCATATCGTTTCGGTTGTTATTAACAGAAACGTTTCGGTAACCCATTGTTTCGGTTAACCGGTATTCAAACTGTTAAACAACCGATTCATTACGGTTTTTAACCTTAACCGGAATATCCCTGGATAGAATACTTATATATTTGTAAATACATACTTATTATACTTTATAACACCCAGACACAGAACAAACATCTACGTTCATCACACAAATGTTTGTCCTGGGTGGGGATCGAACCCACGACCTACAGCGCAGAAGGCAGAGCTAATAACAACTGAGCTAAGAGGCCAGTCAATGTTTATGTGCATCAATTAAAAGTGAATTAGAGACGAATTCTGTGTGTCTGTGACACATGAGGTCACCTTGCGTTCAGCTATTTTTTTTTCTTTATTTTGGCTTCGCACGGCTTGTGCATTCAGCCAGAGTCAAGTAGCGTTCAGCTTTTTCGACAGAAACCGAGTTGCCACCAAATGACAACAGATGGTGCTACAGTGTTGCCGCTACTTAATTCTAGATTTTGCCACACTGAATCTCTGGCATATATTTATTTTATAGCTAGGTTAAGGTAGTATCTCACCTGTCCACATATATTGCATATCCTGGACCTCTCGTCGGGGGGGTGGGGGAGGGGGTTGGGGGGGTTGGCCGAGGGTGCTTTGGGGATCTTCCGCGCGTTCTGCAGAACCATCGCTAGGACGGCGTTGCGATTCTCTTCTAGTATTCTGAGGGAGAAAATGCATGTTAGTTTTGAAAGAAATATTATTTCGCTAATCGATCGAGCGAGCGAAGATCTCAGTGGTAAGTTGGGCGATTTTGCTTTGTATGTTTGTATGTATGTTTCACGAATTGTTGTTCGCGCATAACTGTCGAACCGTTCATCTAATCTGCATGAAACTTGGTAGGTCAATAGGTTGTAGTAAGGAAATTTACGGTGGAGCATATGAGCTTAATCGATGAAGGGGTTGTGAAGATATTAGGTTCCCAAGGGGGTAATTTTTTTTTTAAAGTTACACAAATATATTGAGTGGGGTGTCAAACGAAAGGGCTTATTTTGTACATTCCAAAATGGTTTTTATTTTTAATCTAGGATGTATAGTTTTTGAAATACGACCAAAGAACAAAAACTACGAAACCAGAGCTGCAAGAGCTCCCGTTTCATAGAGTTTCGATGTCTTCGTAGCTCATTGACTGGTCGGTCTTAAAAAGAGAGTGGCATCGTTGAGGTTTGGTTTGCAATGATTTTAGATGCTACTTGATTTATTTTCGTGATAAAAAAAAAATTGATAAAGAATGAAAATAATTGGGGTAAAAAAAGTTAAGTAAACAAATATATTGAGTGGGGTGTCAAATGAAAGGTCTTTATTTGTACATTCCAAAATAGTTATTATTTTTATTCTAGGACGTATACTTTTAGAAATACGACGAGAATTCATAAATATGAAATAAATGAAAAATTAGACACGACATTATGTATTGCATGCTAGTATTTTGACCATGAAGAGCTAGCGCAATAGGCATACTCGGCAGTAGTAGCACTTGAAATTATAGGGGTAGTCAGAAGAAAGTCCAAATGTAAGCCATCTACGGTGCGCGAGATCTCAGTTCGGGGCGAACTACTAGTTTCACTCGTTCACTTCATTTTCCAATTCTATTTATTCATCTGTTAATTTCATTCGTTTCGTCCACTTCTTCCAAAGACAAAGAAAAATAGACTGCTGGATCGTCCCTTCTCACTCACACAAAAACAAAGAAGGATATACAAAATTCTTGTGAAACAATGAGACAGAGCTTATAATCTTTTGTCCCTCATCGTGTGCCGGCTTTTTGTAGGTAGAGAACATCTATGTTCTAAAATTCTGTATTAATATGGACCTTATGTGTACTACGAAACAATGGATCCACTTAATTTTTGTCCCTTTCGGCGGCACGCTGTCAGTGAATCTAGTACTATTATACCTACATCTATGACTTCTTCATTTCGTCGACTTCGTTCGTACACTTCACTCCGTCCATTTCGTTCACTCTACCCATTTCGTTCATTTAATTGTAGTTTTTTGGCATAATATAGAGTACGCGCCACCACTGAAGTCCGATAGACGCAGCGCTGCTATCGCAGAACTAGCCCCCCTAGCCATATTACACTATCTATCGTCGCTGTAGAATAGAAACACTTCAAAATGTATAGGATTTGACGTTTCAAGTAGATGAGTCACGTGGTCAGAACGTCAATTCCTATACATTTTGAAGTGTTCTATTCTACAGCGACGATAGATCGTTCTACAGCGACGATAGATCGTGCAATATGGCTAGGGCCCTAGGTTATGTAAAAAATTACTAATTGTCCAAGTAAAGCACGTTCGTTAGCTCTACACACCAGAACAACTGAACGACCGTGACTAAAAGAGCATTTATAATAAATAAAACAATTAGTTCCCGCTTTTGCCGTAAGACTTCAGTAGTGGCGCGTACTTTAAATACAAAATTAAATGAACTATTCTCTAAAAGGTATTAAATAGGTAATGAATTAAATAAATAAACTGTTTATATGTATGTACTTACAACCCCTCCTTCTGATGTGATTTGAGATGCATCTGAACATGCCACCGCGTATGGAACATGTTAGCGCACACAGGACATTCGTAGCGTAGAGTGAATCTGGAATTATAATCATTTTATAATTATCCTACTAATCCTACTAATATTATAAAGGCGAAAGTCCGTGTGTGTGTGTTAATGTTTGTTACCACGTATCTCCATAACTACTGAACCGATTTGACTGAAATTTGGAATGTAGATAGATAATGACCGAGAATAGGACATAGGCTACTTTTTATCCCGAAAAAATACACGGTTTCCGTGGGATAAACAAAATAGTAGTCCACGCGGGCGAAGCCGCGGGCGTCAGCTAGTCATTTTATAATCTATAGCGCTTTATGCGAGCTGAATTGCGCTTTGTTGCGTCGCAGCAAGAGTTGCTTTTTATCTTTTTTGCCTTCTGTACGTTGTACTATTATTCTGTGATTCTATTATGCTTACTTTTCGCTGGAATGTGTGACGATATGTCTAGCTAGTTTCGCCTGTGAGTTGAACCGCTTCGAACAGATGTCGCAAATAAACAGTTTCTCGTCGCTAGGCTTGTGGTTCTTTCTGTGGTATACCTGCGATTATAATCATTATAATCAAGCAATTATCACACTAATAATATAAATAATGGACGTATGTTTGTCCCTCAGTAACTCGACAACCACTGAACCGATTTGACTGAAATTTGAAACATAGATAGATAATGATCGGGAATAGGACATAGGTTTTTTACAGTTACAGGTTTTTAGTCAAACTAATATTATAAATGCGAAAGTTTGTGAGGATGTATAGATGTATAGATTTTTTTTAACTCTTCCACGCAACAATACTAAACGGATTCAATAAAACTTTAAATAAACATAGTTTATGACCTGGACATAGGCTACTTTTTATCCGGGTAGGTATCACGCGAACGAAGCCACGGGCTGAAGCTAGTAATAAACTAATTAATGCTGGACATTTGACACAGCATCATATAGCCCTAAAGTAAACAGAGCTTGTGTTATGGGAAATATATGACTGATATATTACTTATAATCTTTTTTGGAATCATACATATTGTGAAAAATCATAATAAAACGAACATAACATATAATAAGTTTTAATAGTTACCATAGCTCCTCTGTCCTTGTAGTTCCTACCGCAGAGAGTGCAATGGTAGGGCTTTGGTCCTGTGTGTGTCGCTTCGTGCTCGGCTTTCGCATCCTAAACAAACAATATTACTTTTATTATATATATATATAAAGGAGACCTTTGCCCAGCAGTGGGACAGAACAGATTAAAAAATAAAAACCGGTCAAGTGCGAGTCGAACTCGTACGCCGAGGGTTCCGTACCTAGCCATGGTGCCAATTAAGCTAGTCCGCTTAATTGTATGAGCGCCCATACAACTCGGAGGACAATTTTAATTGGCGTCAACTATGTATGTATGGGAACACCCTTTAATTTTCAACTTTTTTAACTTTTTGGAATTTTTCCTTTATTTGTGCTATAAGACCTTGCTTTTTGCCAAATTTCGTTATTCTAGGTCAACGGGAACTACCATTTAGGTTTTCGACCCAAAACCTCTAGGGTACTTCCGGTTGACCTAGAATTGTCAATTTTGGTTACAAGCAAGGTCTTCCAGCACAAGTAAAGGAAAAATTCCGAAAAATAAAAAAAGTTGATAATTAAGGTAAGTTTTGGTACTCACAAGTTTTCACGAAAACCTAAATTTGCCTATATCTTTTTATAGTGTTGACTCAGGACCTTGATTTTTATACTCACAGTAGGGACTATAGACCTTAGTATATGGTATAAATTTCAACTTGCTAGCTCTACCCGTTCCTGAGATAATCGATGGTGACACACGGACAGACGGACAGACAGACGGACAGACGGACAGACGGACAGACGGACAAGAAAGTGATCTTATAAGGGTTCCTTTTTTTACCTTTTAAGGTACGGAACCCTAAAAATGTAATATGGTCACGACAAAGGTGCGGTAGACCTTTTCTTTCATTCAGATCTTTATGCATTCTTAGATCCTTTTGAAGAAGTCTAAGGGGGTAGTCAGAGGTATGTCCCAACACATTTGGTACGCCCGTCGACGCTATTAGAAAGCTAACAGGTTTCTCACGATGTTTTCCTTCACCGTTTAGAGCGCATATAAATTTTTCGAAATGAAAAATCCATTGATGCACCGCCAGGTTTGAATCAAAGGTTGTAGGTACGAATCCGTGCATCAAGTCGTCAATAAAAAGTTTATTATTTAAGGTAAGCGTCCACTTGTCGGTATCGTACGCTTCGGACGCATCGCACGCAACGGATCGTAGTATATACAGATAATCCGCTTGATGCGATCCGTCCGCTGCGTGCGATGCGGTGTGGACGCTTACCATCAGTAGATATAATCACTCACATTATCTAGTTGCGGTTCTAAGCAGAAATTGCATCTGATTATTAGTTCTTCGCCCTCGTGAGATTTCTTGTGTACTTGAAGCGTTTCAGTATGAAGGAATCTGTAAGACAAAAAATACTATAGAAAAAAAATAGTAGTTCTGCGAACATATCATAAAATCATAAAAAAACATCGACATCAGATCTTCACCTTTTTATTATATTCAATTTTATATTAAAATATATTTTTCATATTTACCCGTTTATTCCTTTTAAAAATTGTATTGTTTATGTATTTAATTTATGTAAAATCAGTGGAGTAGGGCACTGGTGACCTGTAGCACAGGTTTTTCTATACCTATTTCAGGCACCAGTCTCTCACAAAACAGGTTTTGTATAATAACTTACTTTTTGATAAATTATTCTGTGTTTATACTTTCTGTATATTATGTTTTGTTTGTGAGAGAAAATAAATAAATGATTTGATTTTTGATTTGATTTATATAAAATTAAACCATCGAAATCGGATTTAAATAGAGGAGATATCTAATAGCTCTCCTTTTTTCTCTCCAATGAAAAACTCACAGCTTTCGTGCCTCACACATCGAGCACATTGGAAATGAATCTACGGAAATACGCCGTTCTGAATTTTTGGCCTTTTTCAAAAAGGCAACAGGGCAAACCCTTAACCCGATCGTGTTTGTTTTAGGCTCAAATTATAGCTGACTAAATTGTCCAGGGGAGTTTTTCTCAAATTTTTGATATCATTCTTCGTTTCCAAAATATCGAGCGCAAAAAACATATCGATTTTTTTTCCACTGTTTCGGCCATATCTTTTTTCGTTTTTGACTTACTCGAATAATTCTTTTTGCACCTTACAACTCTTGTGTATACACGTCTTTTGAGCCTTTTTTGAATATCTTCACAACTCCCCGAGATATAAGGGGATCGCACTTTTTCGTGAAATCGGAGCCTACATTGGAGCGAACGAAAAGGCATTTACAATGTCAAAAATCATAACAAAAAACCCGATAAAAAATAGGGGTATTTTTTATCGGGTTTTTACCCGATGAAAAATAGGGGTGCTATGATTTTTGGAAGCTAAACAAACAAAGTGAAATATCGAAGACAGTAATGTCATACATACTTTTTCCCGCAATATTCACAACAATGCGGTCTCACGCGTCCTTTCTTGGTCTCCGGATCCATCTTCTTGTATGTTTTCTTTAATAATTTAATCTTCGCCTTTTCTATCTTGGATTTTAACCTGAAATAATCACACTAATATAAATGCGAAAGTTTGGATGGATGGATGTATGTTTGTTCCTCTATAACTCGACAACTACTGGACCGATTTGGCTGAAATTTAAAATATAGGTAGATAATGACCGGGAAGAGAATATAGGCTTTTAGTTTTTATTCGAGTAGCATGCGAGCGAAGCCGCGGGCTGAAGCTAGTAATTGATAACTTCGATAAAATTAATGAAAATCTGGCTTATGGCTTATGCAGGGGCAATCAGGATTCTTTTCTTTATTACCAAGGATTTAATATACTAACGTAACTGGATGGTTCACTCGACTTTCATGTCAAAGGGATTTTGAGCCATAACACGACTACACAACGTTCTATTATAATTCAATCTGGGTTATAAGGAATGTCGGTCTCGTTGAAAGGACTTCGTGGTAGCTTTGTCCCTTTCACTCTCGTTGTTGGATTAGTAGTGTGCCCATGTCATTTAAATTTCATGATATTCACTAAGGATTAGGAATGTTTAGTTCATAAATTATGGTCGCCCTCTAGAAAGAGACAGACCGCCCGAGTTTTATCTCTCAAGCGGACCGCGTTTTCTGTATCAGTGCGCGTTCCAGTTACGTTAGTATAAAATTCCTTGTTTATTATGTAGCGACATCTACCTGTCGCTAGATGAACTACATAAACATGCTACGCACTACAGATGGCGCCACACAACATATGTCTAGAACTCGCAAGCAAAGTTTCCAGCGAATTGAAATATATCAAGGACTATCAGACATCAACTGTCGATCGAAAGACCACGGGCAAGTGGGCCAGATGGGCCGGCCCGTTGCAGAGGAACCACCTACTCTGCCTTTGGGGAATTATTCCATCCTGCTCCCCAAAACTACTATGACAGAGACTTACTTCTTTTTAGGTTTTTTTGAAGGAGTGTCATCGTCTTCAGCTTCTGACTTGATATCAGCACCCTCGGGTTTCACTCCGTCTTCACCTGAAAGCATTTACTTTAAAAACTAAGGCAATATTTGTATTTCACTTTCAAAACTTTCGTGAGTTGGACTAGACATTAGTTAACACACGGGAGTTACTCACGTAAAAATATCGTCGATTTAGATACCGGCAATGTTTCGATTCATCCGAAGAATCTTCATCTGATAATATTTGCCTATTATAATGTGTGTGTGTGTGTGTGTGTGTGTGTGTATGTGTGTGGGTGTGTAAATCCGTATGAGCAAATGGCCAACTCTGGTGACGGAGTTTTCAGGCCGCCTGAAGGCCTCCGCATGGCTTAACGACTTTAAAGCCGGAACCGACAATCTATCGTCTGTGTATGTGTCTATGCGTCTGTAATTAGTTTTAATGTCCATGTGGTGTACAATAATGTGTTAATCTATCTATCTATGTGTATTTATGAGGGAGTGTATGTGTATGTATGTATGTGTTTTAGTAAAACACCTTGTACCGCTACACTTTTTTGTTGAAATAAACTTATCTTATCTATCTTATCTTATCGGTGTATGTGTGTGTATGTATGGGTGTGTTATGTAGGTGTGTGTATATAGAGGGTAGTTGGATATCATACCAAGCCAGGCGCCATCGTGTGTGTGTGTTTGTTTGTTGTGTGTATGTCTGTGTGTGTAGAGGGTAGTTGGATATCTTACCAAGCCAGGCGTCATCATGAGTGTGTGTGTGGATGTGTGTGTGTGTGTGTGTGTGTATGTGTGTGTGTGTGTGTATGTGTGTGTAGAGGGTAGTTGGAGATCTTACCAAGCCAGGCGCCGTCGTGTGTTAGTACGTGCCGATGCATTTTGCTCGCCGTTATGAAGCCGCGACCGCACACGTAGCAAGAAAATGGCTTCTCACCTGAAACAAAGATATTGGTCATCAAAAGATCAATTTAACGTAAAAACTTATTCAAACACAAGTAGCTAAATAAAAATTTAAAAAAACCGACTTCAATGTTATAAGCTGAGCAATTTTCTGCACTTTCGAGGTGCATTTCTGTTCATAACTCCGAAGATACTCGACCGATCCTCACCAAATTTAAGGCACCAATCGGAAAGTATACCCTTTTAAACAAAGAACAAATTTTCAAAATCGGTCCAGTCGTCTTTGAGTAATCGGTGAACAAACAAAAAAGCACAAAAAAAAAAAATACCGACGAATTGAGAACCTACTCCTTTTGAAGCCGGAAAAAGGTAATTAAAACATAAAAACTTATAAGAAATCAACCCTTGTTTTCATATATGAATAACAAGTATTTTACTTTTCTTACGCAATAACAAATGGCT
Source organism: Camptogramma bilineatum (assembly GCA_958496255.1). Lineage (NCBI taxonomy): Eukaryota > Metazoa > Arthropoda > Insecta > Lepidoptera > Geometridae > Camptogramma > Camptogramma bilineatum. Next base: position 2,161,981 of record OY292478.1, read on the forward strand.
CGAATAAAGTGCATAGTGCAATTGATTTATTTTCAAGTGTGCTGTAAATCATGCGTCTCTCACACGTTTTATGACTAAAACTGCAGGAAAACTGTAGCAAATCAGTAAAAAGTATTATAAACATTAGTTTTGTTACGCTAGCTATCTGAATTATTGTACGCCCGAGAATATTACAGAAAGCTTGATAGTTCTAGATAGTTCTACAAGAATCGAGACAGTTCCAGAATGTTCTACACAGTTCGACACGTTTCAGCATGTAATAGTATGTTCTCTTACCAGTATGAGTTCTCATGTGAACTTTCAAGTAGGACTTGCTACAGAAGCTTCTATTGCAAATACTTACCACTATGAACGCTTTACACCAATAACAGATGGCTCATGTGAAGCGCATAGTGCATACATACGGGTAGTTCCCGAGATTAGCGCGTTCAAACAAACTAACAAACAAACTCTTCGGCTTTATATAATTGATGATACAGTATGTTCTCTTACCAGTATGAGTTCTCATGTGTACTTTCAAGTAAGACTTGCTGCTAAAGCTTCTATTGCAAAGCTCGCAGGCGCCCGCGCCCTTCCTCCTGGCCGGGGGGGAGGGGGGACTTAGTATCACTGATCACTACATACTTCCTTCTACCAGACAACTTACCATTAATAATAATAATAATAATAATAATAAAGCCATTTATTCCATATTTGTGTGCGTACAATTTTACAAGTGGTTAGTTACTTAATTAGGTACTTAAATTATGATATGTTAGTCTTTTTGCCAACTTACCATTATGAGCGCTTTATTACAGCAATAACAAATGGCTCATGTGAAGCGCATAGTGCTATAAATTGAGCACAGAAATATTTGGGGAGTTTAGTTTTTCATAGCGCGTTCTTGAGCAGAAAAACGAAGTGTGCTCACTCATTTACTGCCTAAAACTGTAACCACTCAACCGGTGGCGTCCGATCCTTTCGCGTCCAACAGAAAAAGTCCTATAGCTATATTCAAACAAAAAACAGCTGCGGAAAGGTTATGAAATGCCGAATTCATTGTAACAACAAATCACGTAACAAATTACATATTATGTTCTCTTACCAGTATGAGTTCTCATGTGAACTTTTAGGTAAGACTTGCTGCTGAAGCTTCTATTGCAAAGCTCGCAGGCCCCCGCTCCCTTCCTCCTGGCCGGGGGGGAGGGGGGGAGGGGGGGAGTGGGGAGGGGGGGAGCGGGCCCACCCCTCGGGGGGGAAGTACTCGTCCTCGTCGTCTGATGGGGGTAGTCTGGAAGGAGAATATAAGTTAGTAGCACAGACTTCGCGAAAAAAATTATGTAAATAGCGACTCTTGCTGCGACGCAATAAAGTGCGATTCAGCTCGCATAACCTCTTAGTGCATAGTTTCTCAACCTTATTTTGCCCACCGCCCACTTTCAGAATAGATTATTCGCCCCCCACCCTCCATTATCTTAATACGCCATCTCAACGCCCCCTAATTTTCGCTGGCTCTTCTACTGCCCCCCTGAAAGTCTCAAACGCCCACAAGGGGCGTTATCGCCCACGTTGAGTTACCTCTCTTCTTTAACTGGTCCGTCCTCTGTCTCGAAGGTGTAGTGGAAGTCATCTGTCTCCGCTCCCAACTCTTCTGTCTCCGGTCCCTCTCCGAGCTCACATTTTATTTCAAGCTCCACCTTCTCTTTGAAGGTATTGTCTGCGAACTCGAATTTGGCTGGCACCTGGGGAAAAAGTTTTGAAGAATTGCTCATTTTACGAACTAAAAATATATGAAAAATGACATTTTGATCGTCAATTTTAGTGCGTATAATTAGAAATACGACTATACATAGTATAACAGGTTGTACACGGGCACAGAATAAATAGATCCAGAATGCTCACTCAGCACTTTAGGTATTTTTGTATTTGTAAGTATTTATTTATTTAAAACACGAGTTGAGGTATATGCTTATTGAGGATAAGCTTATTCAAGGCTTTTATGCTCCTACCGATAGGAATATAAGGATATATTGGTCATTGTGCTCTTACCAGGCATGGGCTCTTACGTATTACACGTTTCTTGAGAAAAAAAATTACATGATATTTGCCGAGACCCTCCTCTCCCCCACGTGAGATTGGGTTCAAGTTCAAGTTCTTTATTCGTAACAAGGGGAGGTTACATGTCAGCTTATTTGATAGGTAAGTAAGTACATTCTGTTGTACATACATCGAGTATTCACACATATTTAGTACATGCAAAATAAATAAAAATACATCTTAGAGTTGTAAAACAACAAATAAATTAAACTGAAATTAACTAAAAATTAACTACATAATTGGGTGAGATTTGGCTCGATCCCCCCCCCTAAAAATCTTACTTAATGGACGCCTTTCGATTCTTCACTCACCGAACAATCTTCTTCCTTCTCAACTTTAGCTTCCTCCTTCGGTAAACTGTCATTGGTACAATCCCATGAGTCTTCAGTTTTAGGTTTCTTGTTCTCATCCTCGAGTTTAAACTGTTCTTCTAGCTCAGTTAGGTAAGGCAGGATGGCGTTGTAATCTGTAATATTGTGTTACAATCAAAACATTTATTCTATACCTGAAAAAAATTAGGTCTTTACATCTTTAGTAGATGATTTATACAGTAATTTTAATTTTTATAGTGAGATACATAAACTCTAGCCAAAACCAATGTACAATATTTACTAACATTGCACTGACAGATCAATCAGCTGATAGCAGGAATAGACCTAGCACAGAGAACTGAGATTCATTACGATTGGCCATATTGAATCAGTGCTAATCATATTTAATCTCAGTTTTCTGTGTTTTGCTTGATCATAAATCAATGAAAAAACCACTAAAAATAAGATAAATCTTCTTCTAAAGTTGATGATAATTGTTTTTGGATTGCACCATTGGATAGGTCATTTAACAATTGACATTATTCTCCCATCACTTTTTCGATTGGTTGTTGTAGTGATGAGAAATCTCCAAAAAACTGCATTTTTGTCGTGTTTCGGATCGAGCAGTCGTAAGCGCCGCGGGCCGAACGAATTCTAAATTCATCTTTATTTTAACAAAGCTAAGACAGATATTTGAAATTGCATTTATCGATGTGCTAATTTTAGCTCGGGCTAGTCGCTATAAGTTTTTTTATAAGTAAGTAAAAAAAAAGTTTGTTTTCATAACTTACCATAAGGTTCCCCTTCCAACTTATGCTCAGCGTGTTTCTTGTCAAAATGTTTTGTGAGTAGCTCAAATCTAAAACAAATATAACTAGTATACACTCTATTCTGCGGCTGAATTTTAAGCGCTTTTGTAGCTATATCACCTAAACCACCTAAAATAAAATTAAATGCTTTCATTTCGGACAACTTCTTCTTCTTTAGTGTGGCTTGACCACACCTCATACCTAAGCATTCGGACAACTACAAATCCATTTTACAAAAAGATAAACAAAAACAGAGTTACCTATATAAAACTAACAATAAAAACAAATCAAATACCAAACAGTTATTTAGACTTTGCAAGATGAATATTGGAAGTAGGTAAGTTCCACTGTATAATGACTGGCCTCTTAGCTCACCTAACATTACATTAATAGATAGGACTTTACAGATTTGCATGCCTAAGCTTTTGGTAGGACATAGATTGGACTAACTTATTTTTAAGACCTTATTGTATCACATGTGTTCGTGCAAATAAATGTCATTTATCATAGTAGTAGCTCTGCCTTCTGAGCTGGTCGTGGGTTCGATTTCCACCCAACACAAACATTTGTGTGTGAACATAGATGTTTGTTCTGTGTCTGGGTGTTATAAAGTATAATAAGTACGAATATGTATTAACAAAAGAATATATAAGTTTTCCATTAGTTATCTGGTTTCCATAGTACAAGCTTTGCTTAGTTTGGGGCTAGATGGCGTTGTGTGTAATGTCCAACAATATTTATTTATTTATACCTTACCTGCTGAATGATTGAAAACATATCCTGCACTGATGTCTGATAGCCAAATGTATCCGTTTGTTATGCCGTCCCAATTTGCTGGCAGTTATGAAAGATTCACCACAGCAGTTGCAAATATAAGGTTTTTCATCTAAAAAATGAAACACACTAATATTATAAACTAGCGACCAGCCCCGGCTTCGCACGGGTCACATCACACATTAGATTTATTTAGATTAGATTTAGAAACCTCTAAAATTATCAGTGTTTCTTTAATATATCTTCTATACTAATCTATACTAATATAATAAAGCGGAAGAGTTTGTTTGTTTGAACGCGCTAATCTCAGGAACTACCAGTCAGATTAAAAAAAAACATTTCTGCATGTGATAGCTAAACTCTTGAGGAAGGTTATAGGCTACTGTTCATCATCATCATCATCACCTTAAACCGTCACTACGGGGCAACGCCGCGAGGGCACTGCTAGTTATGTATATGTTTCTAGTACCTCGACTTTCGATCCTAAGGTCGTGAGTTCGACTCACGACCTTAGGATCGAAATATAGATAGAAAGTCGAGGTACTATACCCCTCGGCCAACACGGCTCTATTATAGTAGAGAAACATATACATAACTAGCAGTGCCCATTTTTCGTTTCGAAAAATTTATATGCGCATTAACACGAGCTCTAAACGGGGAAGGAAAACATCGTGAGGAAACCCGCGGCTTAGTCAGCCCCACACGTATTGACCATGTCTTTCCTGAGGATATGGACGGTTAAGCTGAGAGGATGGTTTAGGTGCTACAAGCCTACTCCATCTCAACATTGTCCCAGGCACTACAGTGTCTTGATAAGTGTAGGCAAAGATTGCCTCCTGACACTATAAAATCATCTAGTAAAGATGTAATAGGTCTAAGTTAAAAAGCAATAACACAATTTTAGGCTTACCTGTATGTGATCTGACATGAATCTTCAAATAGTAGCTCAATGCAAACTGTTTGTTACACGCGAAGCATTTGTATACTTCATTTTTACCATTCTCCTTCTTATCTCCACTTTTCTCGTTTTTGCCATCACTTTTCTCATTTTTGCCATCACTTTTCTCATTTTTGCCATCACTTTTCTCATTTTTGCCATCACTTTTCTCATTTTTGACATCACTTTTCTCATTTTTGCCATCACTTTTCTCATTTTTAACATCACTTTTCTCATTTCTATCAAAATCTGCAGCCGTTTCCGTACCAATATACCCATCTTCCGGTTTAATCTCAATATCTAACTCTTTTTTTACTTTTGCATCTTTTTTCTTCTTCTTCTTTTCTTTCTTAAGACGTTTCCTCTTCTTTAAGTTCTGCACTCGTATATCATAACTGGTTATACGATTGCTGTGAATAGTGACATGTGAATCGAGCTCCGTCAGCTCTTGAAAGGCAATATTGCAAACAGAACAGCCGTAGAACTTAAAATCCTTATCTTTTATCTTCTTGTTCCAGTAGCTACTTGTTTTGCCTTTAAGTATGCGGGCACGTTTAAGTATTCTTTTGATTTTCTTAATATCAGGCTTAATATCTTCTTCGGTGTTTGTCTGATCAATGTTTTGGGATTGTGTGGCTTCGTTTTGTCCATTTAGTTGATTATTTTGGTCGGCAACTTGACAGGTTTCATTCTGACTTGTAATTGCAACATTGCATGGTGTTGGGTGATTTTGGTTGTATGGAAGGGGGTAGTAATCTTTATATGGGTAAACATTTGGGTGTAGGGGTAGAGGTTGTGAGTGGGATATGTTGGGTTGTGTGTGAGGTATGTTGGGTTGTGTGTGGGGTATGTTGGGTTGTGAATGTGGGATGATGGGTTGTGTATGTGGGATTATAGGTTGTGCGTGGGGTATGTTGGGTTGTGTATGAGGTATGGGTTGTGTTTGGGGAAGGTAAGTAGGTTGGTATGTGCTGTATTGCTCATAGCTTAGCGGGTCTATTTCCATCATGTTGGAGTTCATTTTTCTGAAAATGAAAAAAATTATTAGCCATGTAAGTAGGTACCTATACATGATTTTTTCAATTTGGTTAACTTATATGCATGGTGTAAACTAGCTATCAAATGCAGAAAGAACTTTTCAAATCTGACAGCTAGTTCCTGAGATTAGCGCGTTCAATCAAAATCTCAGGAAATCCAATGATAAATTCCTTTTTTTTTTTTTTTTAAATTGAAAAATTCTTTCTGCACATGATAGCTAAATTTTTAAGGTTACAGGCTACTTTTCATCATCATCACCATATACCATCACTACAAGGGCAACGCCGCGAGGGCGCTGTTAGTACCAAATATGTATTTAGACAAGCCTCTGAATAAGCCTTAGGGCCGGCGCAGCGCACATTTGGCGGAGAGCATTTTTTACTGTCAAATGATTATCGACATTGTCCTCATTGAAATAATATCCAAAATCACTCGCGAATTTCTACCCGAGAATGCGCGAGTACCAGCGGCGCGAGTACCAGCGGCGCGATTGCGCGAGTCTCCACGCGGGTTTCGGATTCGCCTCGATCATTTTGAAGTTCTATATGACTTTCCACCCAAATTCTTCGCCTTTTAGTACATTCTAACGCAACACGTGCATCAAATTCAAAATCAGAATCCTCTTCTGAGGAGCTGTCTAATAAATCCAGAAGCAATAAACGCGAACTCATTAGCCGGATCCACACCGGACGATCCAAAATGGATCGGTGATCCCGCGATCCGCGATCCAAGATCGTGATGCGTGTAGCGTGGATCGTTCTAGGTCGATCCAACAGCAATCTTTTGCGATCTTGACTGGCCGACAACAAATGGATCGCACGTGGCGAGGAGCACGCGCTGGCTGGCGCGCGGCACGTCTACAGTACGGCCAACGGAGCTCGGCGTGCGTGAAGTTAGCCGTTTCGATGCGCAGTGCAACTTTTTCATACAAAATTTTCTACTGCGCAGCGCAGAGCCTGACTTCACGTACGCCTAGATCCGTCGGCCCAACTGTACACTTTACGCTCCGGGGAGCGCGCTCCATGCCGCGCGCAATCGGAGCGCTTTGGATCGTCCGGTGTGGATCCGGCTATTGTAGCACCCTGTAATACGATCCGCACCAAGAAACACCTATAGACAAAAAGAAGTACCTATAGACAGTTTGAGGGTTTCCATTATCATTTCGTATATTATCGTATCTGCGAAGTGAGTGATACTTTCAGATAAGTTTTTATATGCAGATAAAATACTATCGTATCTGCTGTGTGTGTGATGCGCTTTAGACATCTTAAGGAATCTAGAATGCCTAATAATATTTGAGAGAATGTTCTCCGCACCTTGGGGTCTGTGCTTGGGGACAGAATAAATAATACTACGCCTTTTCATTTCATTTACTAACAATAATATACACAGAATTGTCATCATCTCCTTGCCCTTATCCCACTAGGTGGGGTCGGCACAACATGTTCTCTTCCATTCCCTCCTATAACTCGTCATCTCAGTAGTCACTCCTTTCACACGCATGTCCTCTCTCACACAATCCATCCATCTTTTCTTTGGCCGTCCTCTACCTATGTATCCTTCCACATTCATATCCAACACTTTACATACATAGAATTGTAAACACTATAAATACTTCAAGTACCTACTAAGTAATTTACTTGGGTTTTGTTACAAGATTTTCATAAGAAATTAATCACTTCTATTAATTTACACAATCGCTCGCAGTTGTTCAAATAAACAGCTTAGGTATTTGTTGCATTGATTACTTTAAGTTCAATTCAAGGTTGCAGTTATGCGAGAAAAATATAAATACATAGCGCCTATGAGCAGTGGTTCCGAACCTAGGGGTAATTACCCCCACAAAAATAGTTGTTATGGAGGGGTAATAGAATGAAAGAAATCTTTAGTAACCTAACAAATAACCACTCGCAAACATTGTGCTGTCGCTGAAATACCTACTCGTAATCAAGAGGAGAGGAATTTTAAGATGAAATTTACGTAATATTTTAAAGGATGGGGGTAGTGTAGGAGGGTTTGAAAGTGAAACGGGGGTAAAATCTATTTTGTTGAAATGTCATAGGGGTAACAAGGTTGAAAAGGTTAGGAACCACTGGCCTAGAGTCGTGCTGGCCATCGATTGACTCTTAACTTTGGGTTCGAATCCCGGTTGTGCATCATTGGATTTTTTAAATAAATTTATATGTATTAACTTAAGCTCAAATGGTGAAGGAAAACATTGAAAAAACCAGCTTTCAATAGGCAGCGACAGAATTGCAACATAATTTATCATATAGGTAGTGCTAAAATTTGAAAACTGTGGGAATGTTATTTAGATGTGTCTCTAACTATCCACTTATACTCTAGCCAGAACCAATGTACAATATTTACTAAAATTGCACTGACAGATCAATCAGCTGATAGCAGGAATAGACCTATCACAGACAACTGAGATTAATTAGGATAAGCCATATTGAATCAGTGCCAATCATATTTAATCTCAGTATTCTGTGATAGGTCTATTCCTGCTATCAGCTGATTGATCTGTCAGTGCAATGTTAGTAAATATTGTACATTGGTTTTGGCTAGAATAAAGATAGACATCATCAAGGGATTCTGAATGCCTAGAGATCTAATAGAAAATCTAAGTAAGTTTTTTTTACATAGTACCCTAACAGTCCTACACACAATACCCAATTAAAAACATCCAGATGTACTTTTAAACATTTGTCCAGGACGAGAATCGAACTCGCACTACTTGCGCCTGATCGCTGAGGTCTTCAAGAATATTATGTTCTAGAATTCTAAATTATGACTTAGAAAATACAGGTGGAAACAATAAGGTTCAAAATATACCGCCTTCGAAAATATACCATGTCTGATTTGAGTAAACTCATCTATTAAATGTAAACAAACAAATCTGATAGTTTTCTAACGATATTACTCAAAAACTATCGTTTTAAACTTCAATGCCACAACGAAGCCAGCTAATCGATACCGTGAGAACAAAAAAACATACCTACGACGAGTTGTTTCAACAAAAAAAGCACTTTTTTAGGTTTCGAAGACTTGAAATGAAAATTGATGATATTTCCCTCCAAATCTCACTGCACCACTCATTGTCCGCTTCAAAACGTTGCCAGTGAAATTCACAACATTCAAGCTATTATAAATTTCAATTAACGATTCTGTAACAAAGACTAATTACAGAAAAATCACATTATTTTTTTCATTGACGGGAAAAAGTTAACATGGCAGCAGATTAGTGCAATGTTACCATTCAATAAAAAATCTTTGTTTACCCCATTTTTTAATTTTTTTAGAAATCAGGGGTCCTTAGGATTGATGTTGCGGATGACATAAATGCGGTTAATGCGGTAGGAATGGCTTTGGATTTCTAAAAACGGGCATACCCCGTGGTACAGCTGACTACAATTTTGTGTATTTCGAAAGAACTGAAACGGCAATTAGTTACATTAGTGAGTAAATTAATATTATGCTTTTACCACGTTATTGGCTTTTTCTGCGACACTGCATAAAACTTTATAATACAGGCAAAACTTCTACTTTAGGTCTCCAGGTTTTAGAATAAATAAATTCAAATGTACCTATAGGTAATATAAGTAAGTTCATATGAGAGTGAGTTCAGAATGCACGTTAAATTGTCGGTTCTTAAGTTGTCAAGCCACGAAACGGAGGCCTTTAGGCGGCCTAAAAACTCCGTCGTTGCCTGAGTTGGCCGCTTGCTCATATGAACTTCCTTTTTTTTAGCAAGTGGGCAACTCTAGACGGAGTTTTTAGGCCACATAAAGGCCTCCGTCATGGATTTCCAAAACATTTTTTTTAAAGATCTAACTTTTAAAATACAATGCAGAACTCGGTAGTAAATTAGTACGATGCTGGCAACATTTACTTGGTAAATGTCACTGTTAAGTCATTCATTCTGGCATCAGTCACTGTCAAACAAGTAGAATAACAACGTTTCATTTTACTCAAAGCAGAGGAAGAGAGCTTGTTGGTTTTTATTATAGAAATAGAAATAAGTTTTATTTTCGTCATTACAGTATTAAAATTATATTAAAGTATTAAATTATCACTTCTATTTCTATTCTATTAAAAACCAACATTCTCTCTTCTTCTACTTCGAGAAGACTTCGAGCTTAGAGCAGGCTGTGCATAAGTATAGAACTTCTATGACAAATAAAAGAATTCAATTTTATTACCTATTTATAATATTTTATTATATTCCATAATTTTAATTAAAGGTGCTAAAGAGGAATTTCCAATTTATTATAAGAAAACGTTTCATGAATAACACTGCCAAAAAAATAACGCAGAAATGAAACGTAAAGTAGCGCGAAGTTTGAAACATAATCTTGATACTTTTACGTTTTTGAATTTAAAAATTACGTAGGTACCTACGCATTACGCAAATTACGTAGGTTCTAGTGTTTAAATTAAAAATATTTTATCTTAGCTACCTAGAATGGATCGTATTGTGAAGTGTTACTTTTAGTTTTACCATATTTATGTAGGTATTGATCTAAAATTCCCATTGAATTATTAGTGTTCGCGTCATGTAAAGAGAACGCTGGCTGTCAAGCTGCTCAGTTAGCAATTTATAAAAATTAGGCAAATTAATAGGTACAATCGCGCACAAAAGTTTTTTATTATGAAATGCTTTTCCATAAAAAAAACAATAGGCCTAGTACTTTCGTGTGCAATTGTGCATGCGCAAACATACCCCCTCTACTGTCTTGCAGCGTTCTTTTTACGTGACGTGAACTATACCTACCAAGGTAGGTAGCTACTTATACAGTTAATAGTCCACCAGAACCCCCTTTTGCCTGTAAAGGCGTCTTCCCAAGTTATCCAACAATTATAAATTACAAAAGTTCCAAAATTACAACTTCATGAAGTTTAAATAATCTTTGGCTCTACATGTTTTAAAGTAAACTATGTACCTAACTACTACCATGGCCAGCAATTTTATAAGTAGGTATTCTAATAATACCTAAACATACAGCATACGACTGACTGTGACTAGTTATGTAAATAAATAACTAAGAATGTAAAATTAGACCGGTTCGAAGAGCAAACTATATCCCTAGCTATATAATGTAGGTAGATACCTACTTAGACTAATTGCCATTTTAGGTACTTATGTAGTTGCAGTAACTAGCCACCGATCTTACACACGCACGCCACAGCAATTTTATCTCAAAGTAAGTAGGCACTTATGAAGTGGGTACCTACCTACCTAGTTTATTACATATCAGCTATTCAAGTAGGTATTCACCACCCACATGTGGATTACCTACTTAAACAAATTTATGTTCTGCATTTGAAAATTAAATGATTACACTACATTACAAAGGCTAATATTGTACTGACAACTGCAATGATAAGTTGGTAGTGGCATGATAAAAAAGCAAAATTACGACGAATGGTATGATTTGTATTCAAGCCGCTATGTCAAAGGGGTAAGGTTTAAATTTGTTGTGTTCGTAGAAACACGTAATTTTGGTGCTCGATAAAATTACAAAACATCGTAGTGATGTGACGAACAGGTAGAAACTTAGCTTTTAATTAAGTAACATTTTTATTACATAAGTAGGTCTAGGTATATAGGTAGGCACCTACCTACATCATATTTACTTTTGTATGCAGGTATTCTAACAAAGTAAATTATTATGTGAGTAGGTAGCTTACTCAATAATGGCTGTTGAAGGAAAACATCGTGAAGAAACTCGTAAGTTTTCTAACAAAACTGTTCCTAAGGAATGCCTGTGCAAATGTTGTGTTTTGACTAAGATGCTTCTCTGACTATCTCCTACAAGTTCAACTGAGCTGCGTGTTTCTCTCACTTTATGTAGGTAGGTAGGTAAGATAGGTATAAGTACCTACCTACTAAACACAAGCAAATTACCTTGGCATTACCTATTTTACTTTTTTTTTGTTATAGCTTGGAAGGCAAGTTACTGTTAACAACCAACTTAAAAATTCTGTGCTAATTTGATGCGCAAAACGGTACGATACATTCATCAATCACAACAATATTTAATTTTCTCATCACTATCAGTCGCGCGGGAAACACGAAAGTGTGCGGTCGCGTTCACGTGAATTATTTTAAAAATATTTACTTTGAAACTCCCGAGTGCATTCACATTGTATTTAAATTATTTCTAATCAGTCTTTTGTGTTGTGATTTTTAAACAGTTTGATTGTGTTTTGTAAATGTGCCACTTTATAAGGCTTTATCATAGAAACGGTTTTGTCAGTGGATGAATGGTTTCCTTCTCAAGGTAAGGTTGTTTGATTCGATATATCGAATAGTACCTACATAGATACTTATTGAATAGGGCTTTGAACAATACTTGTTTGGAAATATTGATAGTTACGTCAATTATTATCATCGTATCTAAAAATGACTACGGAATCGAACCTACACTCGCTTCTATAACGTTCACTTATTTCATTCATTACGCCTGTCTTAGTTTTCGATACCTAGATAGGTACCTACATATTGACTATGATAGTTTAGTGAAAAATCATAAAGTACTTACCTATTTAAAGAGCTAAGAGTTAAGACATTCTAGTATTTCTTATTTGTTTTTAATTTAATATTTGCTCATAGGTATTTATTGTAGCACCACCTCTTCTCACGTCCTTTTCAATCCAGTCCATCCAAAGGTTGCCTGGAAGAAATCGTTTTGAGCGATAAGGCCGCCCATTGTGCCACCCATAGTCTACGTTTTTCTAGTTAAATAGGTACCTACATAAGGTGTAACATTAGAGAGTTAATCTATCTATCTGTCTATCAAGTCTTAACAATCTAGTTCTAGGTGTCTATCGAAAAACTTTTTTTTTTAATTTTTGTTGTCCTGTATACCCAATGCCTACTAATTTTGGTTCAACGATCAAGATCATTCTATCCTCATAGATGTAGTTCGCGTCACGTAAAAAGAACGCTGGCAGAAAGTGGAGAAGTGTTGTGTTTTGTTTCTTATTTGTGCATGGGTAGGTATATTCGCAAACATGAGACAAAATACACCCCACCTAGAAGGAAGTTTTATACCCCACGCGTAGGTATAAAACTTCCTTGCCCCACTGTCTTCCAGCGTTCTTTTTACATGACGCGACCTCTAGGTAAAAGTCGTCCCTACATAAAATTCGATTTTTGAACTTCGCGTCGAATGAATCCAAAGAAACAAATTTTAGAATTTTTCATTTCCGCTTCCGCTTAGACGTAAGTAGCGAAATTACGAACCACATTGCACGGGTAGATAAATCTTTTTGCGTGAAAATGCCAATAAAAATAATTTTTCCCAGATTGTGAGACCTATCTAGATAGATTTTTCGCCCCCGTAAAGCCTCAGATGGCAAATTTCATCAAAACCGTTAGAGCCATTTCGAGTTTGCACAACTTGACAATGAAATGACCTACCTACCACATTCCTATGTCATCGTCAGATTCTTGAAGAGACCTAGGTACCTACATAGGTAGGTATAGGTACCCTATGATTTTAGTAAAGGACCTACCTATATGTAAATATATCTATGTGACAAAGTAGCCTACCTAGGTACCTACCTACTTTTTTATAGTGACATTATGTAGGTACTACCTACTGACCTACATATAAAATTTTTGTACCTTGCCTTGGTATTGTTATGTTATTATCCTTTTGTAATATTTATGACGTTATAGGGAATTAGAGTTTGTCAATAGGTAGGTACTTACCACAGAAATACGTCATTAATATTTAGGTAGGTACCTTAGTGAGCGGCTTTTTTAGCCCCGTAGTACCATGAATCTAGGCCAGTGGTTCCTAACCTTTTCAACCTTATTACCCCTAGGACATGCGAATAAAACAGATTTTACCCCCTTTTAAAATTTCATGTTTTGATCTTTTCCTCTCCTTTTAGTTACGATTATTTCTCGTTATATTACCTACCCCTTTAAAAAAGCTTTTTTACCCCCGTGGGGTTAATTACCCACAGGATCGGAACCACTGATCTAGGCATTCGTGAAGTAAGCCGTTTCGATGCGCAGTGTAGCTTTTTCAAACTAAATTTTCTACTGTGTACTGAGTAGGTACTATTTGAGTGTTGGAGTCTTTGAGATAAAAAATATGCTACCTAATAAAATATTTAAATAGGGACCTAATGTTTATTATCTTAAATTACTATTTTACTATTTCTATACCTACTTATCTACTTATTTGTTTGCCTTGAAAACGGTTCGATTTCGACGAAATTTGCGGTAGGTACGGATGTTTATGGAGACAAAGAATCGATTAAGCTAGGGCGCATATCTGGGAAAATTCGTTTTCTCGGAATTTTCACGCAAAAACAATGTGATTCATAATTTCGCGGGAGCTGTTGTGGTCAGAGCGGCTATCTAAGTGGTTTGGGTATCAGCCTTCAGAAGGCTGCGAGTTCGAATTTCAGCCATTGATAGGTTTTTTGTTTTGTCAGTTTTTTTTCTGGTTAATCTTTCTTCATTTGCACCGGGGAGCAGAGCTCAGTCAACCCAGATATTGACGTTTTAATTTGCATGTCTGAATGAGCGGACAACGCCATAGTTTATACAAAAACCATTTTAAAATAGGACAAGAAAGGATGGCGTCTAATTTTTCAAAGGAAACCTTTAAAAGTACAACAGATTTTGATTTTGATAAATTGACATAAGGAAACTACAACATAGTAATTATCAAATTAAAGGCTAAAGGCCCTTCACATATTTTTTTGTATATTTTGAGGTTAATATTAGCCATTTTTATTATCTTTACTGTTTATAATTAGCCTTATTCCATTGTAATCGTTTTCAAAGTATCCGGTCAATGTTCTCTTTAAAACAATAGGTACTGTTTTAAATTGTTCATTATTGAGTTAAGTGAATGCCTAACTCAGTAGGGTGAGTGGGGGCAAGATCGAACGGTTTTTTGATGAGATGAGCAGTGTTGTGTTTGATCCCTTGTAGAAGAAAATATATTAACTTATGCTAAAAATTAATTAGTTGTCCTTAAAGAGGAAAGAGTCTACTTTTATATTACATCAATAATTGCCTGTTATATCTGTTCCAAAAGTAGAAAAAAATAAGTTAAAATATTTTATGACGAAAAAAAAGTTGGGGGAAGATGAGAAGGTGGCGGGGAAAGATCGAACGTTTTTCTAAAATCGTGAAATCAGACAATAAATGAATATTAGGACGTTGTTGATGGCCCCTAGTCTATAGCATTTTTTGTCCTGAAAACTTTAAACTGACTCTTGTCCCAAAATTCCTGTTTTTAACAAAGTTATAACAGATTTTCATATTTAGAATATATCAATCTTACCCCACCGGGGGAAGATTGAAGTAAAGGTTCTCAAACTGTTCCACTCGAGGTCAAAGGTCAATGACCCCGGGGTCAACGGTCAATGACCTCAAGTTGACCCGTCGTCGTTCCCCCACCCTAATACTCCCGCATCCTCCCCTCTCCCGAAGTATGATATGGCGTTGTTTTTTGTGATTTTTTTTTTTTAAGTATTTTTTTCATAGTGGTGCGTTTTCTACACCTTGACAGATTCAATACTTTTTTTTGTATTGTAATCACTTCCTCTATCGATTGACACAATATGTTTCATCTCTGGCTGCCAAAACTATTTTTTTTTTAAATGGCGGACAGTAGGTATGCCTGGCTCCATACATAAATGTTCGCACCTCTTTGAAACATAAGAGGGTACCTACATACCTATTTAATACATCCAACATCTGTTCAGGAAAAGTTTGAGAACATCTGACTCTTACTATGAGTTTTGAAAATGAGGTAAGATTGGTACTTGTATATGTTCGTCTTACCCCGCAAAATTGAGATGGGGAAAGACTAAAAGTTGAAATAAATCCTAAACTACGAGAAGAAGCCATATTTAGACGTAATAACACAAGTAAGAATTAAAAATAATGAGTAGATATATCATTAAAACACTCGTACTTACCTTGTAGCTCAAGTTATAGGACACGGGGTAAGATGAAAGGACTTGAGCACTTTGCGTAAAAGTCACTGTGTTAGAAAATTGCACTTTTCACGCAACCGCTGGATCTAAACCGCAAATGTTGACTGAGGAATGTGACCTAACAAAATGGTGATCTCGACAATCTTACTAGCACTGTAAAAAGATAACTAAATCGGGAGTTATTGACTACTTTTAGTCTTACCCCGTTTTCGATCTTGCCCCCACTCACCCTACCTACTGTACCTACCTATACCTACTTGAGAATCTTCGTGATACGTTGCTAGTAGAACCTATAATCTTGTAGAATTGTCCATGAAAACGCCCTTTTATTTAAAAAAGTCATTTTGTCATGCACAAATCATGTTGTCAAGCTACAGTGCCACAAGTATAAGTTGGCGGTGGCGATTTGAGGAACTAAAACGGAAAAACGGAAAAAGAGTATTATGATGCGAAATATCATTAAACTATCATAAACAAATACGCAAATGATTAAATCTTTCTTACATATTTTCCCAAATTTCGTGGTATTTTCTGTACAATTAATTATATTTTTTGAACACAGTGGCGCTCAGCCGCGCCAAGTTATACTTGTGGCACTGTACGTATGAAATGCTAACTTCTGCATAATGTACCCACGGCACAACCAGTTGAGCATAGTAGTTGTGCCGTGGATCCGGAAGCACTATGGTGGTATCGTAGGGAAATATAATTACTCACCGCACTACTGGGGGTGTTGTCCTGTGGTGTTGTCGGTGGTACAGTGGGTCAGTAATGTGTAGGGTACCTAGGCTTGTACAAAAAACTGAATTTTGGCAGGCATATCTCTGACTACCCCCTTAGAGTCTAAGGGGGTAGTCAGAGGTTAGACATCTTCAAAGGATCTTAATGCCTAAAAATCTGAGCGCCGTGACCCTGTTTCTGTTTTCATGTTACTTTTATAGTAGGTAGGTATTAGTTTTTAAAGAATACGAACTCGAAGCCAAAATTGAAAATAGTTTTCCATTTTTTCAGATTGAATCATCTCAGAAGCAAAATGACGGCGGCGTCCGGTGACATCACAGTCGCGCAAGACGGACAGGGCAATGTCAAATTACATCCATACCTCGTGACACTGGTGTAAGTTATCTAAACAATCTTCTCAGGTTAATCTAATGAAATAAACTATGTAGGCACGTCTGCCACATGCCGGATGAACTGTGGGCCAAAACTACCACTGACTGGAGCCCTGAGACAGTGAGACGGCGCGGCAGTAGACCACGCAAGCGATAGCGAGATGAGTTGAAGACGAGCTAGACACCTTCAGTTGCTATCAGTGGCAGGCGTTAGACGTATCTAACTACCTGGAAAACTCGAGGGGACAGTGTAGGCTAAAAACAAACAAACAAAATAGGTATGTAGGTAGTGTAGTTAGTAGTATTCTGTGGTTAGGGTAAACTTTTTAAGCTAGAGCTTGCATCAAGGTGATTGTCTTATGGTGCGTTTACACGCTTCCGAGCAAACAGACCAGTGGTTTTGAACCTTTAGGTAATTATCCCCACGAGGGTACAATAGCGTTTTTGGAGAGGTAATAAAACGAAAAATAATCGTAATTAAAAGGAGAGGAATGTTAGGATTTGTATACCTATGTTAAACGGGGGGGGTAAAATCTGTTTTATTGACATGTCGCAGGGAGGGGGTAACAAGGTTGAAAAGGTTAGGAACCAATGAAATAGACATTCAAATAGTTCAGTGACCGCGCATATAGCTCTGTGACAGAGATGAGACTGAGATGAGAGTGACTCATCTCAGCGAGAGCGAACGCGATATAAGATAACATGCTTTTTGAACTTGAATGTCTGTTTGCTTGGAAGCGTGTAAGCGCGACATTATTTATTTAAAATTGATACCCAACACAGGAAAACACTTTTCGTATAAAAACAACTTGGTAGTGAAGAAAAAATCTAGGAAAAAAAATTCTATCGGCGGCAAATAGTCATTCGATTTTTGAATGAGTTCCATAGATTATTCTACTTCGGAACATTTTATGTTGGCGAAGACGCAAATTTTTTATTCTCGCGTTTTTAACAAAGCATGTTTTAAAAGCTAATTTTGTGTGAGAAGTATTTTTACTTAGGTACTCTTTTTTTTTGTGAAGTCGTGATAATCTACGTAGGTAGGTAGGTATACTTAGGTAAAATTATCGATCGAGCGAGCGAAGCGAGCGAAGATCTTAGTGGTAAGTTGGGCGATTTTGCTTTGTATGTTTGTATGTTTGTATGTATGTATGTTTGTATGTTTGTATGTTTGTATGTTTCACGAATTGTTGTTCGCGCATAACTGTCGAACCGTTCATCCAATCTGCATGAAACTTGGTAGGTCAATAGGTTGTGGTAAGGAAATTTACGGTGGAGCATATGAGCTTAATCGATGAAGGGGTTGTGAAGATATTGGGTTCCCAAGGGGGTAAAAAATTATGAAAGTTACACAAATATATTGAGTGGGGTGTCATACGAAAGGGTTTATTTTGTACATTCCAAAATGGTTTTGATTTTTAATCTAGGATGTATAGTTTTTGAAATACGACCAAAGAACAAAAACTACGAAACCAGAGCTGCAAGAGCTCCCGTTTCATAGAGTTTCGATGTCTTTGTAGCTCATTGACTGGTCGGTCTTAAAAAGAGAGTGGCATCGTTGCGGTTTGGTTTGCAATGATTTTAGATGCTACTTGATTTATTTTCATGATAAAAAAATTTTTGATAAAGAATGAAAATAATTGGGGTAAAAAAAGTTAAGTACCTAAACAAATATATTGAGTGGGGTGTCAAATGAAAGGTCTTTATTTGTACATTCCAAAATAGTTATTATTTTTATTCTAGGACGTATCTATACTTCTAGAAATACGACGAGAATTCATAAATATGAAATAAATGAAAAATTAGACACGACATTATGTATTGCATGCATGCTAGCATTTTTTAATATGAAGAGCTAGCGCAATAGGCATACTCGGCAGTAGTAGCACTTGAAATTATAGGGGTAGTCAGAAGAAAGTCCAAATGTAAGCCATCTACGGTGCGCGAGATCTCAGTTCGGGGCGAACTACTAGTAAATGTAAGTACCTACTTACCTATGTATCTTTGTTTTATTGTAGTTATTGTAGGTATAGTTATACCTACAATAACTACTATAATAGCTAGGTAGGTAGGTAGGTACTATACGTAGGTAAGTAGGTAGGTACCTAAATTATAGAGAAAAAAAATGCATTCAGCAGCTTACTCCCCAAGTCAAGCGTGCGTAAAGAACTTCTACTAAAAACTAAATGCAATTTTTTTCTCGTTTATTCATTTTTCGACAAATAGCACCCTCTACCGGGTAAAAATTCACAGATTGTCATTGAGAGCCGTTGGTCGAGTGTGTTCTTTTCCTTCTTTCCCAAACATTCCCGCGTCAAACCCAAAAATCTGTCAACTCATTCAGCGAATCATTTGGCAGGAGCATCCCAATGCCAAAAGGTCGTTGTACCGGCACGTGTAATGATAAAACTAGCACGTGTTTGTGTAGTACGTAACAGCGTTAGATAATATTAGAAATTCGTGAGGTGGTGAAATCATTCAAGGTTAACGCTAGGTGACTATCACTATGTCGCACCTTCGTTGAGACAAGGGCACGAAGAGTCAAAAATTGCAAAAATGGGTTAAGCCAAAATTTGGAAAGGTATGCCAAAATTTTAAAAAAATTAAAACATTTTGCCTGAAAAGAAGGTCGCGGGTTCAATTCCCGCCGCGATGAGGCAATTGTTTTACGATCTGCAAATCTTTGTCTCGGGTTTGGATGTTTTTCTAATGGCGGCTCCTCACTTGGCGTATCGTGTTCGTGTATTTGCATTATTTGTCCAAATACAGCAATGTGTAGACGGTCTATTTGATTGTATTCGCTTTATTTGCACGAATATGGCAAACAACGCAAATAGCAAATTTGCCCGTACAAGTCCATGTGTGGATGACGTATTTGACGGTATTTGAAATATTTGATTATTTGAAGGCAAACACAACAATATCGACTCACGAATACGCTAAGCCAAGTGAGGAGCCGCCATAAGTAGGTAGTACTTAATACTTTTTACAACACAGAAGAAACAAGTTCATCAGTCATCCATCACACAAACGTTTGTGTGATGAACTTGTGGTGGGAGATCGAATCTACGACCTAGATACAGCTCTTAATCTAGGTCGTGGATTCGATTCTGCCTTATGGCAGAGCTGCTACCAAGCTGAGAGGTCAGATTACATAATATACAAGGTAACCAAGGTAACCGAAATGTTAGCTCACAAAGTATTATTTAAACCGCCACTGCCGCCGTGCCGCCACTAAGTACATAATCCACACGCACTACACGGTCAAGGGTAAGAAACCTTAGTAGGGCTGTGACGTACATACCTTAACTACTGGTTAATCTGTGCTATTCTAAGCAAGGTAAAATAAAACTGGGTACTTATCTATCTGTAAAAGTATACCTACCTATAAAGCGGAAAACGCGCTAATCTCAGGGGTCAAATCTAACAGAACGAAACAAAATCTGTTTTGACAATAACAGTTTTTTTAACAGTTTTTTACCATTACCTACTTACTTAAATACTTTTCAGCTTATCAACAAAATCTTTCACTCATAATCAAAGGAATTTATGGCGCGTTTACGGGTCAATCTACAGAATCAGCGCACCTAGATGATCGCCCCTTAAATATCGATATTATTGCTTTTTTGCCCCTTCAGGGGCCAATATGAAAATATGCTTATTTAGACACCTTCTCGAAATAAAAATACAGAAAAGCAAATATCGATATTTGAAAAGCACCATAGCGATCAACCAAACACGCTAATTCTGAAGATTGACCCTTGCGAGAAAATAGACATTCGACGAACGCGGTAGGTAATGACATTTTAAAGGACTTGAAAGTTAAATGGGGTAAAATCAGTTGCATTGATATTGTTGGGGTAACAAGGTTGAAAATGTTAGGAACCACTGTTCTAGACTATACTAGAACGAAGAGCTTGTGGCTTAGCTTGCTTATATTCTTGATAGGGTCGACGATCGGATCGGACAACAGATCTTGGCATTCGTGAAGTTAGCCGTTTCGATGCGCAGTGCAATTTTTTCGTACAAAATTTCCTACTGCGCAGCGAAAAGCCTAACTTCATGAATGCCTAGATCCATTGGAACAACCGTACCTTTATACGTACGTTTATTTAGACCTAAGTATTATTGCTAATATCTGGGCGACCAAGCTATGCTCGGGTGCAAATAGAGAAAAATTAAAAAAGAAAAAAAAAACTTTTACTGGCTGAGATTCGAGCTCGCCTACGGCTAAAAGGCGAACACCTTATCCACTCGGCCACTTTGGTCTCAACAAATTCTGTGAAATTACCTACCACATTGCACTGGTAAATCTTTTTGCGTGAAAATGCCGAGAAAACGAATTTTCCCAGATATGAGACCTAGCTAGATCGATTCGCCCCCTCAAACCCCCGTACTGCAAATTTAATCGAAATCGTTAGAGCCATTTTCGAGAACGTGAGTACAGTCAAACAAACAAACAATTATTGCTCGTTAGAATAGGATATCCATTGATTTGTTCCCATAATCATTGGTACAGCGAGAAGAAAGACATAATTCTTCCCGCTGTCCCCAATTGGCCACCTCGCGTTGCCAACGGTCACTCATTGACCATTCGCTGGAATCAACGTTCAATTGAGGTATAATTCTTCCAATTGTGCTGCTATTTTTAACCGACTTCCAAAAAGGAGGAGGTTCTATGTTCGGCTGTATGTATGTTTTTTTTTTTTTTTTTTTTTTTATGTATGTTCATCGATTTCTCCGTCAATTGTGGACCGATTTTGAAAATTATTTTTTTGTTACAAAGGGTATACTTCCGAGGTGGTCCCATCTTCACCAAATCAGGATCTGATGAAGGGATCCCATGGAAATCGAGGGAAACCCTCAAATTTTATGTGTGTTTGTGGAACTATCGGGCTGAAATTTTGTGCACTTATAGATTCTCGGTGACAATGAAATATTATGGTATCAGCAAGCTGATCTGATGATGGAGTCAAGAGCTGTTCAACAGAACTCCTCAGTAAATAAGCCG
Organism: Camptogramma bilineatum; assembly: GCA_958496255.1. NCBI lineage: Eukaryota > Metazoa > Arthropoda > Insecta > Lepidoptera > Geometridae > Camptogramma > Camptogramma bilineatum. Next base: position 2,184,024 of record OY292478.1, read on the forward strand.
ATTGAGTTGAAACTCGGCAAACCTGTCAAGTTCCGATAACAATGTAATAATATGGTGTCAACGAGCTGATTTGATGATGGAGTCAAGAGCTGCTCAACAGAACTCCTCAATAAATAGTCTGATTGAGTTGAAACTCGGAACTCAGCATATTTGTAAAATTTCGACTACAATGTAATAATATGGTAACAGCGAGCTGATCTGATGATGGAGTCAGGACCTATTCCATGGAATTTTTTAGTGATATGGGTATCAAATGAAAGGGCTCGATGAGCGAAACACAATAAGTAAAGTGACGTCTTTCTAAATTAAAAAAACAGAAACAAGTACCTACCTACTTAAAAAAACAAAACTAAAAATGGAAAAATAAAAAATTTTCAAAAAAAAAATAAAACCGACTTCATAAAATACTTTCACTAAAAATCGAAAAATAAGACTACAAACAGATTTATTTAATTTGTTATTTTATATTTGTTATAATGTTGAAGTCGGTGTTAAGTAAAACAATGACTATATTTATGCACATGACACACCGATTTCAACATTATAACAAATATAAAATAACAAATTAAATAAATCTGTTTGTAGTCTTATTTTTCGATTTTTAGTGAAAGTATTTTATGAAGTCGGTTTTATTTTTTTTTTGAAAATTTTTTATTAACGGACAGGTACTGTGACTGACAAAAGTATAAGATGTAAAAAACGTAGGCCCTTTACATATTTTACTAGATATACTTATCTACAGTGTCAGGACTTCAGGAGGCAATCTTTGCCTACACACAACGGGACACTGTGTTGTGCCTGGGACATTGTTGAGATGTAACCAGCCTTTACATCTTTTACTAGATATTACAGTGTCAGGAGGTAATATTTGCCGACACTCAACGGGACACTGGGACATTGTTTTGCCTGAGACATTGTTGGGTGAGATATAATCACACTATCATAAATTCCCGACTATTTCAATTTAAAAATATTAATATAGAGACCATTCAAGCTGAATTGAAACCATAGACAAAAGGAAGTAGGTACCTACTTAGGGATTTCCTACGTCCATTGTATAATGAGCTCAATGAAGACCCTAGATCTAGAATAATGCTAAATACTAGTGGGTAGATACTAGCGTAGGTTTCATATAGCCTACGTACATGTACAAGGTAGATAGAGCAAGAGTTAATACGTCGCGATTCGCGTTCACCTAAACGTTCTACTCTTGTCGTCCTGTTTGTCTGTTTGAACGCGAGTGTGTAAACGCGGCATGAAGCGTAGGTACAATTCATCCAACAATGCAATCACGAATGCAACAAAGCATTCGTGAAGTTAGCCGATGCGCAGTGCAACTTTTTCATACATTTTCTACTGCGCAGCGAGAAGCCTAACTTCACGAATGCCATTGATTGTGACAACTGTAGGTACGTAAGTATCTGAAACTCCCGATAGAGTGGTTTTATTAGGCAGCCAGTAAACAGAACCCTTTTGCTCGGTCTATTACTCAAATACATGTGAAAAGGCACAAAGGAAACTATGATAAGGATATTATTAGAATTATTCCATCACCACTTATGCCTTGTTGACGTCACTGAAGCGATAATAATGGCTCAACCCATTATACTAGTGGACACTAATAAAGGATGAAAGTAGGAACATATACCTAGTCCGGCAAAAACGGGTTGACACGGCAACTAAAGTTTCAGTACCTATCTACTTTGGAAACCCTTTCTCTACTAATCTATGGTAAAGTACAGGTTTCTTGTCTATGGTAGGTACCTACAGGTACCGAAGACGTCAGTCAGAAGTAATAATTTACTTCTGAAAGAGAATTTATCTATTTCGCGTATTTAGCTTGCACAGTGGCGCCCCCATTTATTTCTATTATTTTGTGTCGGACTCTAAATACCCTATGTGGTTGCGCCACCATAGAATTCTAGAAAGATAGAGCCCTAGTAGCGATAAAAAAATAGCCCTATAGTCGTATTGCTAATTATACGGACTAAAAGTGAAGGAAAAAATGTCATTTTTCCTTCAATTTTGATTAGTTTTGATACGTTTTATGTCAAAATTGAAGGAAAAATGACATTTTTTCCTTCACTTTAGTCCGTATAATGAGCAATACGACTATAGTAGTAATAGCTAGCAGTGGTTCCGAACCTGTTGGTAATTACCCCCACGGGGGTAAGATAGCTTTTTTGGAGGGATAATAGAATGAAAAATAATCTTTAAGATCAATACATGAAATTTTAAGCTGGGGTAAAATCTGTTGTATTGACATGTCATAGGGGTAACAAGGTTGAAAAGGTTAGGAACCACTGAGTTAGACCTAACGCTACTTTGATCCAATCTGCGTGAAATTTTAGTAGCGTTATTAATAAATAACGTTAATAAATTAGTTAGTTAATAAATTAGCGTTATTAATAAAAATATAATTAATATCGATATTTAAAAAGCACCATAGCGATCAACCAAACACGCTGATTCTGAAGATTGACTCGAAGCCGGGACAAGAAGAAACAAAGCAGTAAAGTGTTAATTGTTTGGTCACAGACGATGGTGTGTGTCCTGCCTGTGGAGTACTGCGACAGTTCTGCTACATCGGCTGATGATGGCGCCGCTGCAACCCATCACAGGTAATGAAGCTGTAGGACCTAGAGCCTAAGAAAAATCGCCGGGTCTACGAAAGAATTCGTGTCGTTTCATAGAAAAGTCGTCAGGTCTACGTCTACGCAAGTGTTTGTGACATTTCATAGAAAAGTCGCCGGGTCTACGCAAGACTTCGTGTCGTTTCATACATAATTACATAAGTCGCCGGGTCTATGCAAGACTTCGTGTCGTTTCATAGAAAACTCTCCTGCCCTTGATTGTCTTTCTTTGATAGCGACCAAAATCGGTCTCACACTGTCAGATATGATATAACAGGTTCAGTTAGATCTATCACTTTCATCTCAACGAGACCGACCGAACGCTACAAAAGATACCTAGGTAGATACGCACTTTTTAACACTTTGAGACCAATTTGAGGTTTGAGACAAGTTAGACAGACAATCAGCCTGCAGTAAGCAACTATATCTACGGTCTTTGTCTACGGCATTATTCGAGCAGCCCCCCTAGCATGGCGATTTCATCTCTTCTCTACACTAGACTAGACAACACATTTTCCTATCTTCCGATTTTGGTCTTTCACGCGAACATAATCATAGCATTATGCTATGACTATGCTCTCACTTATCTTACTTATCTCACTTATCTTACTTATTTCCTTACTTATCTTACTTTTCTTACTTATCTCACTCATCTCATCTTATCTCATCTCATGAGTAAGATAAGTGAAGTAATATTAGTAAGATAAGTAAGAAAAGTAAGATAAGTAAGAAAAGTAAGAAAAGTAAGAAAAGTAAGAAAAGTAAGAAAAGTAAGAAAAGTAAGAAAAGTAAGAAAAGTAAGAAAAGTAAGAAAAGTAAGAAAAGTAAGATAAGTAAGATAAGTAAGACAAGTAAGATAAGTAGCAAACTAGCAAACTACAAAGGCGAGGCGAACGCGCGTTTGTAACGCATGGAAGACGCTTGTCTAGGTCTCAGGAGGTGTAGACAATTTCGGAAGAAAGTTTCTATTCTCGAATGTCAAAATTAGATAAAATTGAACGCCATGCTCGCATCTGTACACTAATCTCATACAAAATCGGAAGATAAGAAACGATGTTGTCTAGTCTAGTGTAGAGTAGAGAGGAAATCGCCATGCTTGGCCTGCAGGTCATAAGATCTGTAGTGACATCTACCTGTCGCTAGATGCACTACATAGACATTCTACGCGCTAAAGAGCTTAATAGATGGCAACACAACCGCATATGTCTAGAACTCGCAAGCGAAGTTTTCAGCGGTGATAGACATATCTAGAACCAACCAACAACAACTGTTGGTCGAAAGACCACGGGCAAGTGGGCCTGATGGGCCGGGCCGTTGCAGAGGAACCACCTACTCTGCCTACGATTCCACCATAGTTCCCCAAAAGTTCAATAATGGTGCATGAGTTGGGTGGGGCATATTAGATTAGATTACATTAGAAAACACTTTATTGTACACACAAAAGAAAATACATTAGATATAGATATAAAATAAAATAACAAGTACAATGGGTGGCCTTATCGCTAAAAGCGATCTCTTCCAGGCAACCTTTGGATGGACTGGCATAAAAGAAATAGAGAAATGGCGGTGTACAAAAAGACAAATCAACATAAAAACACTAATACACATATTGGTATTGATTGAATGTCATGTTTGTTCCAGGTCCTCGTCCGCAGCTGAAGAGCAAGGCGCGTGCAGCCGGCACCGAGCACCTGCATCCAGAGCCTCGCGTGGAGTGCCAGCTGTTACACCAGCCGTACAAGCACGAGCTGGATGTTATCTTCGTGCACGGACTGTACGGTGAGTTAGTTATTTAGGCCATATCAGAGACATTAGCTAAGGAAGGTGACCATAGCAGCTATTGCTATCAAAGACCGTAAGAGCTGGACATTATCTTCGTGCACGGACTGTACGGTGAGTGAGGTATTTAGGCCCCCGTCTGCAACTGAAGAGCAAGGTGCAGCCGGCACAGAGCACCTGCATCCAGAGCCTCGCTTGGAGTGCCAGCTGTTACACCAGCCGTGCAAGCACGAGCTGGACGTTTTCTTCGTGCATGGACTGTACGGTGAGTGAGAAATTTAGGCCAATCCAAAGTAAAAAGACCATGAGAGCTGTACCATACCAACACAGATACCAGTAAAGACATCAGCAAAGACATCAGCAAAGACGGCACAAACTAAACGTCGTTTTTGTGCACGGGCTTTACGGTGAGTAGGTATCTATCCTTTGTTATATGTTTGTGATTTTGTGGTATCGAACTACATTATCATCATAGTAAAGTGACCGTCAAGAACGTGTTGCAACAAAGACACCTGACTTACACCAACAAAGACGACACTATGGCTAAATGTAATCTTCGTGCCAGCTGCAACACCAGCCGCACACACACGAGCTGGATGTTATCTTCGTGCACTGACTGTACGGTGAGTGAGGTATTTAGGTCCCCGTCCGCAGCTGAAGAGCAAGGTGCAGCTGGAACTGAGCACCTGCATCCAGAGCCTCGCGTGGTGTGCCAGCTGCTGCACCAGCCGTGCAAGCACGAGCTGGACGTTATCTTCGTGCACGGACTGTACGGTGAGTGACGTAGTCCTAGAATGCGTGGGCGTAGCAGCACAACGGCAGCAAATCCTCAACAATCCGAGGTCGCTCCTCGAGGCCTGCGAAGACCCCAGGAATTTTCTGTGCTTCTGAGAGGAGCTAGGCTGGCTCCACATCTAGTGAGCCAGATCATCCCCACGCAAAAAGGACCACCTTTGAGTCTTATTGCGGAAAAGGGTCTCGCCATACACACATACACATGTACGGTGAGTGAGGTATTTAGGCCATATCAGAGACATTATCTAAGGAAGTGATTACCTATAGCAGTTGCTGCTATTAAAGACTTTAAGAGCTGGACATTATCTTCGTGCACGGACTGTGTGAAGTGAGAAATTTAGGCCCTATCAAAGGCATTCGGAATATGGAGACCATGGAAGCTGCAAGTACCAGAAAAAGAACACCAGGTTTATATGGGCAATAGTACAAAAACAATAGCAAAGGTTGCAGGTCTCCACATTAAGTGCCTACTTATCATAATGACCACTAAGAGTCAATAAACACTTTATTAAGTCTTATCAGCTAAGATACCTAGGTATTACCTGAATTGTATAATTATCTTATCTATCTGTGTTGTGCTAATACGTGTACCTAGGTATTAGTCTACTAAGTAGGTACTTACCTATGTACTTTGACTCGAACTCTTAACAGTGAAAACATTATTAAGTAGGTTGATAGGTTTTGCAAATTTCATCGAAATTGATAGAGCCGTTTTCGAGAAAATGAATACTAATAAATAGACAAAAATATTGCTTGTTTAATTGTAGGTAAGCGTAGGATTGTAATTATTAAGTAGTATTATCTAAGTTTAAAGGTAGGTACCTACCTGCTTCATTCATTACCTACCATGAATCTGCAATACCTACATCATTCATTAGTTCATTTCATTATCAACTGAGTCACGTAGTACTTAGGTACCTAGGTACCTATTGTATTCGAGCGAGACCACTCCTTTGATAAACTAGGGTCAAAGTTGTCATTTTCTATTGTAGCCTATAATACTTACCTACTCATATTACATCAATGCATTGTATTGAATGCGAACATAGGGAAAAGTCAAAATAAACAAATGGATGACAGAGGAAAACATGAGAACGTGTTCTATTTTACAATAGGTACCTACGTAGGTACTTATAAGAAAAGTAACGTAGGTAACGTAACGTACGTAGTAGGTACCTATTGTAAATAGGTAGTACTCAATTCTTAATTCTGTAGGTACCAATAAAAAACAATATCTGGGCGACCGAGCCATGCTCGGGTGCAAATAGAGAAAAATTAAAATTAAAAAAGAAAAAAAACTTACAACAAATAAATTTGAACTCGAAGCCTTCGGCTGAATGGCGGACACCCAATCCACTCGGCCACTTTGGTCTCAACAAATTATGTGAAAATTGCAAAATTACGAACCACATTGCACTGGTGAATCTTTTTGCGTGAAAATGCCTAGAATTTTCCCAGATTGAGACCTAGCTAGATCAATTTTTCGCCCCCTTTAAACCCCCAATAATAATTTCATCACGCGACAGCCGACAGCTCACCTTTCGTACACTTGACTATTTTCCGAAAGTAAAATTTCGTTTGTTTCAGGATCTCTGGGCAACACATGGCGACAAGGCGAGTGGCGATCTAAATATCAAACAGACCCCACAAAAGTGACCTTAAGAAACCACAATAAAACCTGCAGTTGCCACAGCAACCCTCAAAAACAAACATATAACGAAAACAAATGTAACTCCGACGACATTTACAACATAACCGATCTAAATCAAACCGAAATGACGTTCAAGAAAATAAATGAAAAGCTATTCAAAAAAATCATTCCGAAAGAAAACGATTTGATAACAGAACAGTTTTATAACAACACACTATTAGATCAAGTGGAAGTGATAGATAATTATGAAACACAAGCTAAATTCGTCCGCGATTTGTTCAAAAGAGAAAACGACTGTGATATTGTATGTGATGCGAAAGATAACGAAAATAAATGTAATATAACCGAAATAAATGAAGTTAACGAATGTAAATGTAACGATAAGAAGTGTGAAGTCGGCTGTGGGTGCACGTGTGATGAGTGTTACTCTACTTGTTGGCCAAAAGACTGGATTAAAGAGGATTTTCCGGGGGCTAGAGTTATTTCTATAAATTATACCAGTGATCCGTATTTGTGGAGACCGCTTTGGATCAAAGAAAACAAAAGGTAATAAATGTTACACTTGTTCCAATGGATCTTGGCATTCGTGAAGTTAGCCGTTTCGATGCGCATTGAAACTTTTCATACAAAATTTTCTACTGCTGCGCAACGAAAAGCCTAACTTCACAAATGCCTAGATCCATTTGTTACAATTGTAACTCGACTAATAGCATTTTCACAATTTTTATTTACAAATACCGTTGAATCAGTTAATGGCCAATACGCTCATGTTTGCGCTTTGTTTTTCTACATCATGTGATTTTTTGTACGTCGGGTTTTAATTAGGTACTAAATATCTACATAAGTACCTACCTCCATTCGAATATTACTATCCTTCTTGACTTTTTTTTAAATGAAAAATTAAATAGATCTCGACTGTATTCCCAAGGTGCGGTAGACATAATTTCAGATCTTTAGGCATTTTTAGATCCTTTGTAGCTGTCTAAGGGGGTAGTCAGAGGTATGTCCAAACACATTTGGTACATTCTACATTTTGCAGAATTTAATCCATACGTGACAGGTTGCAAGCCCATCGACGCTATTAGAAAGCTAACTGGTTTCCTCACGATCTTTTCCTTTAGCGTCTAGAGCTCGTGTATGCATATGAATTGATCGAAACGAAAAAATCCATTGATGCACGGCCAGGTTCGAACCAGCGACCTTCGGATTGAAAGTCGAGGCTCTTCACTCGGCCAACACTGCTCTGCTCAATACAAATTTTTAAGTTGCTTAATCCTTTCAGATTGAGTCTCCACGTCAGAGCGGAACAAATGATGCAGCAGTTGTTAGAAATGGGGGTCGGCGAGAAACCCATTATCTGGGTCGGACATTCCAAAGGAGGGTTGTTTATAAAGGAGGTTTATTGTGAAGGTATGTTCCAAATAAAACACAAAAGCCTTGCTAATGATGATAATCTACATCAATATATGAAGCGGAAGAGTTTGTTTGAACGCGCTAATCTCAGGAACTACTACTAGTCGGATTTGAAAAATTATTTCTGCATTTGATAGCTAAACTCTTGAATGTCTTCTTTTCGCGCTGCGAGCGTGCTGCTAGTACTTAATGTAAAATGTCTTGACTGGATGATTTATACCTACAGAGTCAGGAAGCAATCTTTTGCCTACATTTGACGGGACACTGTAGTGCCTGGGACATTGTTTGAGATGGAGTAGGCTTGCCCAGCACCTACACCATCCTCTCAGCTTAACCGGCCATATCCACAGGAAAGACTTGGTCAATACTGACTAAGCTGCGGGTTTTCTCATGATGTTTTGCTTCACCGTTGAGAGTTCATGTTAATGTGCATAATACATTTTTCGAAACGAAAAATCCATTGATGTACGGCCAGGATTCGAACCCACGACCTTCGGACTAACCAACTCGGCCAGCACGGCTGATACATACTTAAGTAGGTACTTAATTAAATATCTTTATTTTCAGCCTATGAAGCGTATCAAAAGCTGAACAAAAATGAAGAATCAGTGCCCCCATACCTAAACGACAATAATATTATTCAAAGATCGAACTCGACCAATAATGATGCGGTTATTGCCGAAACGATAGACAACATTGTCGGGAATATGTTCGACAACAAAGAAATGTATAAAGAACATGATAATATGACTTTTAATGATTATAAAGAGAAAAATAACGCTTATACAATGAATATAACGATAAAAAATGAAATAAATGAACCAAGTGCCAAGGGTTATAGCAATAACGTAGATATAACTAATATAAATGTAAGAAACGACGAGCTGACAGATGTAAATGTGATTTTAGAAAATAATGAAAATATATGTAAAATAACGAATTCAAATGAAAATGAAAATACGAGTAGAAACGTTCCAGCAATATCTTCAACCATTGAAGGTAAGAAATAAGTTAATTTTTACTAAATAAATGACATTTTAAAACATTCTAGAGAGTTCTTACTAAATAAATGACTTATAAGGGTCAATTTTCAGAATCAGCGCACCCGGTTGATCGCTATGGTGCTTTTTAAATATCGATATTATTGCTTTTCTGCCCCTTCAGGGGCCAATATGAAAATATGCTTATTTAGACACCTCCTCGAAATAAAAATACAGAAAATCATTAATATCGATATTTAAAAAGCACCATAGCGATCAACCAAACACGCTGATTCTGAAGATTGACCCATAAAACATTTCAGAAAGTTCTTAATAAAAGTTCTTAATAAAAGACTTCTAACAACATTACAGAGAATTCTTACTAAATAAATGACTTTTCCAGAAGCAGAGCTATCACTGCGCGCGCGTTTATTCGAGAGAAGCGAGGGCTTCATGTTCTACTCAGTGCCTCACCGCGGATCGCCGCTCGCCGACATCAAGACGCCCGTCACAGCACGAAGTTTAGAGTTACTTGAGATCAGCAAAGGTACAAACTCTAGCCAAAACCAATGTACAATATTTACTAACATTGCACTGACAGATCAATCAGCTGATAGCAGGAATAGACCTATCACAGAAAACTGAGATTCATTACGATTGGCCATATTGAATCAGTGCTAATCATATTTAATCTCAGTTTTCTGTGATTGGTCTATTCCTGCTGTCAGTGCAATGTTAGTAAATATTGTAGGTACATTGGTTTTGGCTAGAGTACCTACTTATATAATAAGACAGAGTATGTCCTAGGAGTGAATGTTGAGGAAGGTATAGGCTATTCAACATCACGAAAAGACCCTCATAAGCCGAGCAAAATAAAAGAAAGCCAGAAATAACGCTGTTTTCCAAACTCAGAATTAGATGGCGCGACTAAAACTGACGCGCCGAATGAGTAACGCTGCGAGTGCGCAATAGCACCGCGAGTAGAAATAACAATGGCACTGGCACTATGTGCTTCACATGAGCCATTTGTTATTGATGTAAATTACTGGTTATAATAAAAAATCTTATCTTTAGGTGCTTGGTATTAGGTATGAATGACTTGGTATTTAACCGGTTACTTGGCTAATGGCGTTTTTGTCATTTATTTTACTCATACTGCAGAATCGATTAATGGCGAATACGCCAGCACTCGCACCTGATTTTTCTACCCTTTACGAGTCGACGGATAATTTAATCATGTCAATTGGCCGATTTAGTTGAGAGGATGGTGTAGTGTAGGTGCTATCTAGGTCCTAGATACACTAGAAGTAAAAGTGACACGGAGTGCCTGGGACAATGTTGAGATGGAGTAGGCTTGTAGCACCTACACTACACCATCCTCTCAACTAAATCGGCCACTTGACATAAGTAATTAAAACCCGACTTAAGGAAATGAACTAGGTACAGATTGCCTCCTGACAATGTAGGTATAGGTACCTAAATCATCTAGTAAAAGATTGTAAGGGCCTAAGTTTTTTTTGTAATTTCAGACTGTCCGCTAGTGTTAGACCTACAGCGTCGCTGGCTGGCGGCGAGCGGCGCGCGACGCCCCGTCGTGCGCGGCGCCGTCGAAACCGGCAGGACACTGATGTCCGTGCTATGGCTGAGGATTGTCAGCGTCAACTCTGCTGGTGAGGACTTTAACAACAATTCTGCAAGATCTTGCGATTTTTAGGAAACCAGCAGGCTTAAAAAGGTCGCTATTAGAGAATCGCACTATGGAATTGAACTATATGCCATCTCTTTTCATTGACTGAGAGTGAAAAGAGACGGCATTATAGTTCATTTCCTTGCGATTCTCTAATAGCGACCTTTTTAGCCCGCAGTTAGCTTTCTAATAGCGCCGATGGGCTTGCGACCTGTCACGTATGGAATGCTAACTTCTGCAAAATGTGGGAATGTATTAAATACGTATCTGGACATACTACCTCTGGCACAAAAAATCCTTGGTTAAAGGATTTTAAAATGCCTAAATGCGTCCTAGGTTTTATCCCGTTACGTATGCAGCGACCTTTAATGGGATTGTTTGTCCACAGATGCCGGCATAGGCACCCTTTTAGGCGTGTCGGTGGACCACCGTGAGATCTGCAAGCCGTCCAGTAGACACTGCCTGCTGTATACCGAGCTTACAGGACTCATACATGAGGCGCTTAACCGGTGCAGATGCTAGACTTACCACCTCTCATACAATATTTGACTACAGTTAAAAATTATGAAGTTATTTGTTAAAATATTACCTAACCAAGATTTGACTACAGTTCAAAATTATGAAGTTATTTGTTAAAATATAATGATAGCGAGCTGATTAAAATGAGCCTAAACACGGGTATTTTACAGTTATTCTCTGATGAGATCAGAGAATCTGATCATCATAAAAAGAAAAGGGGCTAAAACGACCGCTATAGCAGAATCACAAAATTTCAATGTGCCTATATGCCGTTTTTGTCACTCTCAGTCTACGGCAGAGATGCCCAAACAGTCGATCGCGAGCGATTTTCGAGTCGATCGCCAGCAATATAGCAATTATCGATAAGCCAGTTTACCTATTATTAGCACTTATTCCTACCTAACATACCTATGTTAGGTAGGTACAATAAAAGGATAAGCGGCGACGAAACGCGAACGCGAAAAAAGTGCAGTAAAACCATATTTAAAAAAAAAAGTTTTTTAAAACCTATCTACATAGTAGTTTAGGGTTTAGTTTAGTCGATCCTTTGCTTTCAAAATATTTTCTGTTAGATCGCCGACACTATAAGTTTGAGCACCCCTGGTCTACGGCATATAGTTCAATAATTTAATAAAATAAATAAATATTGCTGGACATTTCACACAGCGCCATCTAGCCCCAAACTAAGCAAAGCTTGTACTATGGGAACCAGATAACTGATAGACTACCTATGTATATTACTTTTTGTAAATACATACATAGATAGGTACTTTATAACACTTAGACACAGAACAAACATCTATGTTCATCACACAAATGTTTGTCCTGGGTGGGAATCGAACCCACGACCTACAGCGCAGATGGCAGTGCTACTACCAACTGAGCTAAAAGGCCAGTCGCAATTCCCAGTTTGATTCTGCTATAACGGCCTTTTTAACCCCGCTGATCGAAGTTAATAGTTTGTACGGTCACCCACTCCTTTTGTAATCGCGCCGTACGTTGCACTTGTTCATCAAATGACGAGACAAGCTTTAGAACGAACGCTTCATTATAATACCTTAGTACCTACCTATCTTAATTTAAGTTATATTATATAAATATTATACAAATTATGTTTTTGTATTAGCCCAAAAAAGAACCATGTATTTCTAAGTAAATTTGTAAAGAACTAAAAGTTAATCCATACAGTGAGAACATTTAAAAAAGTTACCAGTAAAAAGTTAAGTAGGTACCTACTTTTATTTAGTTTTTAGGGTTATGTAAATAATTAGATTGTAAAGATTATAATTAAATTGTAAAACACTATAGAACGTCCATCTAATCTATACTTATCTAGGTATACCAATATATAAAGCGGAAGAGTTTGTTTGTTTGAACGCGCTAATCTCAGGAACTAGCAGTCGGATTTGAGAAATTATTTTTGCAATGGGGAAGGCTATAAATTGTAAATTTTGTGATTTCGAAAATCTCGCTCTGAATCATATTGTGAATCTGCTATATCGGCCTTTTTAACCCCGCTGAGGGAAACCGCGCCTTGGCGATACAGTCTTGATAATTTAATTTCAAATTTCATTTTCAATTTTCACCAAGTTACCTACATTAGTTAAGTGAGCCATTATAACAAAGTTTAGTTTAATCTTAATTTAGTTATCAATAATAGCCCTAGAGAAAAGTATTTTTTAAATGCATTTTTCAGGCAGTATTTACAGAATTATAATTTTAAACCTGAGCAAAGATAACAATATTTACCTATAGGTATAAGTATGTAGGTACTCAGGTAAATTGTATTGACCTATGTTAATTTTAACGGTCACCCATCCATTAATCGACTGGATCGACTGAGTTAGATTTCTTAAAAGATGTCAGACATATTTTTTTATGAATATCCTTCGAATAATATTATTGATATTTAAAAGTTAATTAGTTTTAAATTGTACAGTTTGTAATTATTGGATTTATTGTATCAATAAACAGTTGAATAATTGTTAAATATTGTTTTTATTAAGACTACCTACATACCTAAAAGTAAGTAGGTTAGGTAGGCTGCGCAGCCTAGGTTCGATTCCTGGCCAGGGAAATGAATATTTTTAAAAACTAATGATGCAGTTTTACTTTTCATCAAAATCGGTTACGAGACTCTTTTGAGTGTTTTTCGCTATTGCTAATAGTTTCAGATTTGGCCCTAGAGGCACTCTTGAAAAACTTACCCTGTATAACTCGGTTATGACTGAGTGTAGATGTATACTGTTTTCACAAATATTGTTTGTTATACTTACTCCTAAGAGTTTATATTTTAATGTTTGGTTGATGGCCGCGCGAAAAAAAAGGCATCACATTCCGGTATAGGCTTTTATTTACAGTATTTTCATAACATCAGTACATTCAGAGCTCTTCAGTTGAAAGTGAGGCTTGGGTCAGCTATAGCCATGCACGCTGCGGCATTCAAGTATTCAATTTGCTTAGTTTGGGGCTAGATGGCGCTGTGTGAAAAATGTCCACCAATACTTATTTAATACCAGCTGCTGTCCGCGACTTCGCTCGCGTGGTACCCGAATAAAAAGTAGCCTATGTCACTCTCCAGCCCTCCAACTATCTCCACATAAAAAATCTCGTCAATCCGTCGCTCTGTTTTGACGTGAAAGCAGGACAAATAAACACATACATATGTCGGCGCCTTGCCGAATTGTCTATAACAATTAAGTATGAACTGGAAGAAGGTAAGGTCGCTGTAGCGAATTGTCTATAACAAGAGTGACATGCATGAACTGCAAGGAGGTCGCTCTAGCAAATCGTCTATAACCAGAGTGACCAAGAAGGTCGCTCTAGCGAAGTGTCGTGTCGATGGAGGCGGGATGACAATCTGGAGAAGGGGACTTCTTGAAAGATGGTCAACTGCGCACCACGTCTTGGACAAATCGCTATGTATTGCTTTGATCCAAGCATAATTTATTAAAATTAGAGTGAATAACGAGTTTGATAAATGTGATCGACGATGTAGAAGCTTTATTTCGAGACTATTGTAAACTGTCAAGAAGAAGACATTTATTTCATCCCAAAGTATCAATCTGCATAACCACGCCTGTGATGAATTATGATGTAGGCCATCCTGAGTCTACATCAGAAGTGGGATCGAATGAGCTGTTTGATGAAGAAAAACAACTGGATTTGACCTGGATGAGATGTCGATGCTGTATCAGAATGACAGCGGGATACGTCATGAAAAACAAAACTGTACCGGTGTGAATATTTAGAAAATTGAACAAACTGGAAAATATCAGCGATGTTTGGATGATGCAACCTAGAAACCTAAAGCCAATCATTCCCGCACAGTTGAGAAAGGACTGTGGGCAAAAATGTATGGATGGTGTACCTACCTACGACCGCCACAGCATACTACATTTTCTTACAATACTATGGAGAAAAAGATTAAGTACTATGACCTGCTATGTATGTATGTATGTATGGGGACTCTCTTTTCCGCATTAAGACTCAAAGTTGGTCCTTTATGAGTGGGGATGACCTGGCTCACTAGTTGTGGAGTCAGCCTAGCTCCTCCTAGGAGTACAAGATTTCTGGGGCCTTCGCAGGCCTCTCGTGGAGTGACCTCGGATTGTCGAGGATCTTATTATTATTATTATTATTTGTAATACACAGGCAGCTCTTAGAGCTGATGCGTGTATATCCTATTTATTCTCAGTGCGCTTTAAATATTTGTCCAGTCTGTTTTTGAAAGCGTTCACTGAGGGGGCACTGATCACTGAGTCTGGTAACTGATTCCAAGTGTCCACGACGCGATTGGGCAATATGTGCTCCCCTGGTAGTACTTGACCTCTTGTGTTAGTTTGAGCTCAGTAAGTAGGTATTGAGAAGTTTGAGGAGTCTTAAGTTGTCCAGGTTTCTCTTTTGAGTAAACGTTATGAGTTCAGTTTTTGTTTTGTGTGATTGCGAATCATCTTGTTCTTTTGTAAAGGAAAGAGTCGTCTTTCGTACTATGATGAGGCCGAGTCGGCGAAAAATGATGTAGATGACATAACTTAGCATAATGATAGAGACAGATAGAAAACAAACAAACAAACAAACAAACAAAAAAAAAAACATGACATGACAATGTTAAAATGTAATTGAGATTTATAATGAACAAGGTATTTTGCGATCTTAAGTATGTCATCAGGATAGAATGAAGTGGTAGAAGAAAACATGTTGTGACCCCACCTAGTGGGATAAGGGCAGGGAGATGATGATGAAGTGTGTCATCAGGATATTTTGTGTCTTGTATGTGTTTGTTAAGCTGATCCAGGATACTAAGATAGTGGCATTTATTTTAACGTTTGAATTCGCTCGTCAAGTCCCCATAGTTGGTTTTGGACGGACAGTGCCATCCGAGCCTTCCCGGTCTGTCCGGCTGGTTATCGGGTCTCACTCGTCTGGTTCAGAGGTGTGGTTTATATCGTTCCTGATCGGAGGGTGCCATCCGAGCCATCCCGGTCTGTCCGGCTGGTTATCGGGTCTCGCTCGTCTGGTTCAGTGGTGTGGTTTATATCGTTCCTGATCGGAGGGTGCCATCCGAGCCATCCCGGTCTGTCCGGCTGGTTATCGGGTCTCACTCGTCTGGTTCAGAGGTGTGGTTTATATCGTTCCTGATCGGAGGGTGCCATCCGAGCCATCCCGGTCTGTCCGGCTGGTTATCGGGTCTCGCTCGTCTGGTTCAGTGGTGTGGTTTATATCGTTCCTGATCGGAGGGTGCCATCCGAGCCATCCCGGTCTGTCCGGCTGGTTATCGGGTCTCGCTCGTCTGGTTCAGAGGTGCGGTTTGTTGTGTTGATCTTGGACGGAGAGTGCCGTCCATGCCAGCCCGTTGTACGGTTGGTTGTTGGGATCTGGTTTGATAATGTGGTTTGGGTTGACTTGACTAGTTGTACTTTTAGTTATGGGGGCGGTGTCATTCGGGTCAGACCGGTAGGTACCGGTTGATTGAAGGGATGCACTTTTGATCTGTGTGGTTCGAATATGATGTTGATGTTGATGATGTTGATGTAATGATGATGTTGATAATGATGGTGTTGTTGACGATGATGATTATGACGATGAAGGTGATGATGTTATTTGATGATGATGTTGTTGATGATGATGATTGTGATGATGATGGTGATGATGTTGATTTGATGGTGATGATGTTGATTTGATGATGATGATGATAAAAAGTATGATGATGATGTGGTTGGTGTTAGCAGGATGGACGAGCGGATGTCCTAGTGATCGGATATTGTTTGTTTCAGAAATACAACGCCCGAGGACGGTCGTATGTCAGTATGGCCGTGTCGGCGCCTTGCCGAATTGTCTATAACAATTAAGTATGAACTGGAAGAAGGTAAGGTCGCTGTAGCGAATTGTCTATAACAAGAGTGACATGCATGAACTGCAAGGAGGTCGCTCTAGCAAATCGTCTATAACCAGAGTGACCAAGAAGGTCGCTCTAGCGAAGTGTCGTGTCGATGGAGGCGGGATGACAATCTGGAGAAGGGGACTTCTTGAAAGATGGTCAACTGCGCACCACGTCTTGGACAAATCGCTATGTATTGCTTTGATCCAAGCATAATTTATTAAAATTAGAGTGAATAACGAGTTTGATAAATGTGATCGACGATGTAGAAGCTTTATTTCGAGACTATTGTAAACTGTCAAGAAGAAGACATTTATTTCATCCCAAAGTATCAATCTGCATAACCACGCCTGTGATGAATTATGATGTAGGCCATCCTGAGTCTACACATACATAAACTCACGCCTGTTTTCCATCATAGGGGTAGGCAGAAACCACAGATCTCCACTTGCTACGATCCTGACACACTTCTTTCGCTTCGTTCAATTTCATTCATCACATTCTTCATGCAAGCTCGTCGGTTTAGGGTAGGTACTCAAATAAACACACTTTCACATTTATAAGGGTATGGATTTATTCAGAAATCTTCAGTGTAAAGTCAGGCTTGGGTCCGCTATAGCCGTGCACGCTGCGGAGATGCCTCAGCACGTAGTTCCTGCAGCTGTAGGCTCGCTCACAGAGCGTGCACTTGTATGTATAGTCGAATTGCTCATTGTACGAACTAAAAATATATGAAAAATGACATTTTGACCGTCAATTTTAGTGCGTATAATTAGAAATACGACTATAGTGTTAAGCTGGAAACAAACTATCGGACGCGGCTTACGGACGCGGCAGACAGCCGCGACTGAATAGGTATCTGGATATAGAACGAACATAGAACTGTGCACATTATCTGACGAAAGTCGCGGACGCGTCCTTGGACCTTCAGACGTCCGAAGGCAATCTGGCCCGCTGGGTGTTCGGACAGTGTGCACACTTATCAGTCGCGGCTGTCAGCCGCGTCCGTCAGCCGCGTCCGATAATTTGTTCCCAGCTTTAAGCTGGAAACATACTGTCGGACGCGGCTTACGGACGCGGCAGACAGCCGCGACTGAATAGGTATCTGGATATAGAACGAACATAGAACTGTGCACATTATCTGACGAAAGTCGCGGACGCGTCCTTGGACCTTCAGACGTCCGAAGGCAATCTGGCCCGCTGGGTGTTCGGACGGTGTGCACACTTATCAGTCGCGGCTGTCAGCCGCGTCCGTCAGCCGCGTCCGATAATTTGTTCCCAGCTTTACTGTGACACGCCGCGAACAGTCTTAATGAATTCCCCGCTTAAAAGACACATACAAACTTGTTACTTTCAAAGTTGTTTGAAATCTAAATTGCCACTTCGGGACCCAACCCACCATACAGTTGTCATAATAGGCTTTTCGCTGCGCAGTAGGAAATATGTATGAAAAAACTGCACTGCACATCGAAACGGCTAACTTCACGAATGCCAAGATCCGTTAGAAGAAGTGTACGTTCAAATATTCTATCAGTTAACTGATTCCCATAGTACAAGCTTTGCTTAGTTTGGGGCTAGATGGCGTTGTGTAAAAAATGTCCACCAATATTTATTATTTATTTATTCAGAATTCTTCAGTTGAAAGTGAGGCTTGGGTCCGCTATAGCCGTGCACGCTGCGGCGTTCAAGTATTCAATCAGTTAATTTAGTACAAGCTTTGCTTAGTTTGGGACTAGATGGCGCTGTGTGAAAAATGTCCACCAATATTTATTTATAATTCATTTATTCAGAATTCTTCAGTTGAAAGTCAAGCTTGGGTCCGCTATAGCCGTGCACGCTGCGGAGATGCCTCAGCACGTAGTTCCTGCAGCTGTAGGCTCGCTCACAGAGCGTGCACTTGTATGGCGAGTGATCTTTATTACAATGAAATAAGGATACTGATTGTCCAGCACTGACGAGAGCAATCAGCGTAGCCATTTCTGCTAAACAATCAGTATCCTTATTTCATTGTAATAAAGATCACTCGCATGTCAGCGCCAACGGTGAGCGTGAGACTAAAATCAGCCTTAGTAGTGTTGCTGTGGCACGCCGCCTTTTGCATGTGGAGACTGTTGGAATAGGGAGTGTCCACATTGCGTTTTTTGCAGCGCGTTTGTATCGATACAAACGCGATTCGAACGCGATGCGAACGCGCAGCCCCCCGCGCAGCCCCTCCCGGTTCGCTTTTGTATGGAAAAATACGCGTTGCGAACGCGCGTTTGTATCGATACAAACGCGCGTTCGCAACGCGTATTTTTCCATACAAAAGCGAACCGGGAGGGGCTGCGCGGGGGGCTGCGCGTTCGCATCGCGTTCGAATCGCGTTTGTATCGATACAAACGCGCTTCAGAAAACGCAATGTGGACACTCCCTTACGGGGCAGAGGTCACACTGAAAATCCATACCCATATTATAAATGTGAAAGTGTGTTTATTTGTTTGTTTATTTGTCCTGCTTTCACGTCAAAACAGAGCGACGGATTGACGTAATTTTTTGTATGGAGATAGTTGGAGGGCTGGAGAGTGACATAGGCTACTTTTTATCCTGGCCACGCGAGCGAAGCCGCGGGCAGCAGCTAGTAGGGACTTATATTTTTTTTGTAAATATACATTCTTATTTTATTATACTTTATATAGATGAGGATTGAATGAAACAAGACATGTTAATTACTTTATTTATTTACAGTATTTTAAACATCTTCAGAATTCTTCAGTTGAAAGTCGGGCTTGGGTCCACTATAGCCATGCACGCTGCGGCATTCAAGTATTCAATGAGTTAAGTTCCCATAGTACAAGCTTTGCTTAGTTTGGGGCTAGATGGCGCTGTGTGAAAAATGTCCACCAATACTTATTTACCTAATACCAGCTGCTGTCCGCGACTTCGCTCGCGTGGTACCCGAATAAAAAGTAGCCTATGTTACTCTCCAGCCTTCCAACTACCTCCACACAAAAAAATCACGTCAATCCGTCGCTCTGTTTTGACGTGAAAGCAGGACAAATAAACATATACATACATAAACTCACGCCTGTTTTCCATCATAGGGGTAGGCAGAAACCACAGATCTCCACTTGCTACGATCCTGACACACTTCTTTCGCTTCGTTCAATCTCATCACATTCTTCATGCAAGCTCGTCGGTTTAGGGTAGGTACTCAAATAAACACACTTTCACATTTATAAGGGTATGGATTTATTAAGAAATCTTCAGTGTAAAGTCAGGCTTGGGTCCGCTATAGCCGTGCACGCTGCGGAGATGCCTCAGCACGTAGTTCCTGCAGCTGTAGGCTCGCTCACAGAGCGTGCACTTGTATGGCTGGTTTTAGGCTGGTTTTAGTGGCACGCGTACCGTCGGCGCTGATAGGCGAGTGATCTTTATTACATTGAAACAAGGATACTGATTGTTTAGCAAAAATGGCAACGCTGATTGCTCTCGTCAGTGCTGAACAATCAGTATCCCTATTTCATTGTAATAAAGATCACTCGCCTATCAGCGCTGACGGTACGCGTGACACTAAAACCAGCCTTAGTACCTAGCGTTGCTGTGATGCGCCGCCTTGTGCATGTGGAGACTGTTGTTAGCTTTGAATGTTGCGGGGCAGAGGTCACACTGAAAATCCATACCCATATTATAAATGTGAAAGTGTGTTTATTTGTCCTACTTTCACGTCAAAACAGAGCGACGGATTGACGTGATTTTTTGTGTGGAGATAGTTGGAGGGCTGGAGAGTGACTTAAGCTACTTTTTATCCGGGTACCATGCGAGCGAAGCCGTGGGCAGCAGCTAGTAGGGACTTATATTTTTTTTGTAAATATACATTCTTATTTTATTATACTTTATATAGATGAGGATTGAAACAAGACATGTTAATTACTTTATTTATTTACAGTATTTTAAACATCTTCAGAAATCTTCAGTTGAAAGTCAGGCTTGGGTCCACTATAGCCGTGCACGCTGCGGAGATGCCTCAGCACGTAGTTCCTGCAGCTGTAGGCTCGCTCACAGAGCGTGCACTTGTATGTAGTGTTGCTGTGGCACGCCGCCTTATGCATGTGGAGACTGTTGTTAGCTTTGAATGTCGCGGGGCAGAGGTCACACTGAAAATTAACAAAAACATGAAAAAAAATGAATAAATGTTTATTTGGCAGCCTGACGGGACGCGTGGTCGTGGTCGGCCGAGAAAACGTTGGAGGGATGATCTCGACGCCTTTGAGGAGACTTGGTGGCAAATCTCGAAGAGCAGAGATGGTTGGAGGGATTTGGGGGAGACCTTTGCCCAGCAGTGGGACGACATAGGTTGAATAAAAAAAAAAAAAAAATGTTTATTTCAGTAAATTCAATATTTAAATAACAAGGGTTGGATTCTTTTAAGCATAGCTTGTGTTAAGAGATACCGCTCTTCTATAACAATTTTTGTATTGTAACTAAATGTACCTCTATGGAGATAAATAAACATTCGAAAGATTAAACAAAAATAAAACTAAATAACTTAGCTAGATGACATGAGTCAATAATGTTATGTTTCATTGTAGCGACATCTACCTGTAGCTAGATGAACTACATAAACATGCTACGCGCTTCAGCGAAGATGGCGACACAACATATGTCTAGATCGCGCAAGCGAAGTTTTCAGCGGAGATAGATATACATCCGACCAACCGACAACAACTGTCGGTCGAAAGACCACGGGCAAGTGGGCCAGATGGGCCGGCCCGTTGCAGAGGAACCACCTACTCTGCCTTTGGGGAACTATTCCACCATGTTCCCCAAACAAGCTATTATTTGTGAGGTGATTGTAGGTACCTTAGCGGGTTTGTCTGTGCGATGTGACTGTCTGTTGTAGTAAACTGCTGTTCTTTAGATGGATAATTTACAAGGGCGAGCGAAGCAAGCTATTTACAACTCCACCAAGCTAAGTTCGCACCTCGCTGGAATGTGAATGAATTAATGTACTTACCTATGTATAATATAATGTTAAAAACAATAAATGCAAAGTAAAATCTAACAAACTTTTGTTTACTTATCTAGAGTCATAGCGAATCTTTTTTTGCAGATCGTACCTAAGTGTCAGATCGACGCGAGGTGCAAACTTAGCTTGGTCGAGTTGTATTTGTTATTTAGTGAGGTGATTGTACCTTAGCGGGCTTGTCTGTGCGATGTGATTGTCTATGTTGCGCTAGTAGGTAAGCGGCGTGGAAGCGCGCGCCGCACGACTCACAAACGAACGGTTTTTACAAGGGCGAGCGAAGCAAGCTATTATGTGTAGTTGAATATTGTGTAGCTTTATTTTCCAAATTGTATTGTATCCAAAACATCGTACATTTTTTTTTCATTTAAATAGTATTGTGTAAAGTGTAGCTTCATCCTCAAAATTGTTCGTATTTATGTAGTCCGAAATACCGACGTGATAAAACTTTTATTGGACTCCACGGCCTTGCCTATTGTGGAGTTCGCTGAAATACTGTACCTGTGTAGTTTCACCTTTTTAACCGACTTCCAAAAAGGAGGAGGTTCTATGTTTGGCTGTATGTATGTTTTTTTTTTTACTTTTTTTTTAATAAATATTTTTCTTTTTTTTTTTAATTTGTGGGGTGATTGTACCTTAGCGGGTTTGTCTGTGCGATGTGACTGTCTATGTTGCGCTAGTAGGTAAGCGGCGTGGAAGCGCGCGCCGCACGACTCACACACGAACGGTTTTTACAAGGGCGAGCGAAGCAAGCTATTATTAGTGATGTGATTGTCAGACCTTAGCGGATTTGTCTGTGCGATGCGACTGGATGCGACTATCTGTGCTATGCTACAAGTGGCTAAATAAAAATTTCAAAATACCGACTTCAATGTTATAAGATGAGCAGTTTTCTGCACTCTGCATTTCTGTTCATAACTCCGAATATCCTTGACAGAGCCTTACCAAATCTTTGTGGCACGTATCGGAAAGTATACACTTTCAAACAAAAAAAAGAATATTCCAAATCGGCTCAGGCGTCTTTGAGTAATCTGTGATAGAACATACATAAAAAAGCACGAAATAAAAAAATATTTTAAAAAAACAAAAACCCGACTGCGTCAAAACTAAAAAGAAAAAAAACAAGCCTGCAAAGAATTACTCACAGTCGGTACCCATTCATTTTATTACCAATCAAATCTTCCCAATGTTACGGGTCCCGACTGTGAGTAATTCTTTGCAGGCTTGTTTTTTTTCTTTTTAGTTTTGACGCAGTCGGGTTTTTGTTTTTTTAAAATATTTTTTTATTTAACACTTTTTAGTTATGATAAAGTTGATTTTAAAATACCTATTCAACGATACCCCACTTGATATAGAGTGACGATTTTGATTCTTTTAATTTTGACAATATGGCGTCTGGTTGTAGCCCAGGTGAATTTTGATTACTGTCATATCTTTAGTGACACTCCCAAGGTTGAGACAAATCGATTGACGTAAGAATCATCAAAATCGGTCCACGCGTTTGGCCTCTAGAGTGCCACATAGAAACATCCATAGCGAGAATAACTAGTAGTTCGCCCCGAACTGAGATCTCGCGCACCGTAGATGGCCAACATTTGGACTTTCTTCTGACTACCCCTATAATTTCAAGTGCTACTACTGCCGGGTATGCCTATTGCGCTAGCTCTTCATGGTAAAAAATACTAGCATGCATGCAATACATAATGTCGTGTCTAATTTTTCACTTATTTCATATTTATGAATTCTCGTCGTATTTTTAAAAGTATACGTCCTAGAATAAAAATAATAACTATTTTAGAATGTACAAATAAAGACCTTTCATTTGACACCCTACTCAATATTTTGTTTACTTAACTTTTTTACCCCAATTATTTTCATTCTTTATCAAAAAATTTTTTTATCATGAAAATAAATCAAGTAGCATCTAAAATCATTGCAAACCAAACCGCAACGATGCCACTCTCTTTTTAAGACCGACCAGTCAATGAGCTACGAAGACATCGAAACTCTATGAAACGGGAGCTCTTGCAGCTCTGGTTTCGTAGTTTTTGGTCTTTGGTCGTATTTCAAAAACTATACATCCTAGATTAAAAATAAAAACCATTTTGGAATGTACAAAATAAGCCCTTTCGTATGACACCCCACTCAATATATTTGTGTAACTTTCATAATTTTTTACCCCCTTGGGAACCCAATATCTTCACAACCCCTTCATCGATTAAGCTCATATGCTCCACCGTAAATTTCCTTACCACAACCTATTGACCTACCAAGTTTCATGCAGATTGGATGAACGGTTCGACAGTTATGCTCGAACAACAATTCGTGAAACATACAAACATACAAACATACAAACATACAAACATACAAACATACAAAGCAAAATCGCCCAACTTACCACTAAGATCTTCGCTCGCTTCGCTCGCTCGATCGATTATTAATCAACTTTAAACCGTTATTTTTCCTAAACTATTACTTAAAATGAAAAATGGTAAAAGAAACATAAAGTTGATTTTGAAATACCTATTCAACGATACCCCACTTGACATGGTGTGACGATTTTGATTTTTTTAATTTTGACATTAAGGCGTCTGGTGGTGGCACTGGTGAATTTTGATTACTGTCATGCCTTATTAAGAGCCATTATACAATTTTGCACTCGACAAAATCAGCGCTCGGAGGGACAAAAGTTGCTAAATTCTAACACCCGATGAACAGCGCTCCGTTTCTTAGACTGAATGGTTTTGGTAATTTTCATGTGATTGATTTATTTGCGATAGTAAAAATACTTTTTGGGTAGGTACTTAGGTAGGTACCTATAGGTATAACACAAAACAAAGTCGGGTTAGTTACACCTTGAATACAAATAATTACAAAAAATAAATGTTTGTTTCTTGGTCCCATAAACCATATTGTGCTGATCTGATGGAGTCAGGAGCTTTTCAACAGAACTCTTCAGTAAATAGTCCGATTGAGTTTAAACTTGGATCTCAGCATGTCAGTCAAGTTCCGACTACAATGAAATAATATGGTGACAGCTAGCTCATCTGATGATGGAGTCAGGACCTGTTCCATGGAACTTTTTAATGATATGGGTATCAAATGACAGGGCTTGATGAGCGCAACACAATGCTGATCTGATGATGGAGCCAGGACCTGCTCCATGGAACTTTTTAATGATATGGGTATCAAATGAAAGGGCTTGATGAGCGCAACACAATGCTGATCTGATGATGGAGTCAGGACCTGTTCCATGGAACTTTTTAATGATATGGGTATCAAATGAAAGGGTTTGATGAGCGAAACACAATTCTGATCTGATGATGGAGTCAGGACCTGCTCCATGGAACTTTTTAATAATATGGGTATCAAATGAAAGGGCTTGATGAGCGCAACACAATGCTGATCTGATGATGGAGTCAGGACCTGTTCCATGGAACTTTTTAATGATATGGGTATCAAATGAAAGGGTTTGATGAGCGAAACACAATTCTGATCTGATGATGGAGTCAGGACCTGCTCCATGGAACTTTTTAATGATATGGGTATCAAATGAAAGGGCTTGATGAGCGCAACACAATGCTGATCTAATGATGGAGTCAGGACCTGTTCCATCGAACTTTATAATGATATGGGTATCAAATGAAAGGCTTTAATGAGCAAAACACAATGCTGATCTGATGATGGAATCAGGACCTGTTCCATGGAACTTTATAATGATATGGGTATCAAATGAAAGGGTTTTATGGGCGAAACACAAAGCTGGGTTAGGATTTACTTTTGACTTCGATTTTTGATGTTTGATTTTTCATTTTTAATCTTGATTTTAATTTTAAAATCAAAATCAAGAAATAAAAATCAAAATAAAAATCCGAGATCCGAGAATCGAGAAATGAGAAACAAGAATCAAGAATCAAAATCAAAAATCAAAAATTAAAAAAATTGAAAATCAAGAATTAAGAATCCGAGATACAAGATCCGAGAATCGATAATCGAAAATTGAAAATCAAGAATCAAAATCAAGAATCAAGAACCCGATATCCAAGATCCGATAATCAAGAATTGAGACTCGAAAATCGAAAATCAAGAATCCGAGATCCGAGAATAGAGAAACTAAAATTGAAAATCAAGAATCAAAGTGAAAGTCAAAATCAAAAATCAAAGTCAAAGTAAACCCCGACCCAGCTTTGTGTTTCGCGCATCAAGCCCTTTCATTTGATACCCATATCATTATAAAGTTCCAGGGAACAGGTCCTGACTCCATCATCAGATCAGCATTGTGTTTTGTTCATCAAGCCCTTTCATTTGATGCCCATATTATCATTAAAAGTTCCATGGAACAGGTCATAACTCCATCATCAGATCAGCATTATGTTTTGCTCATCAAGCCCTTTCATTTGATACCCATATGATTAAAAAATTCCATGAACCAGGTCCTGACTCCATCATCAGATCAGCATTGTGTTTCGCTCATCAAACCCTTTCATTTGATACCCATATCATTAAAAAGTTCCATGGAACAGGTCCTGACTCCATCATCAGATCAGCATTGTGTTGCGCTCATCAAGCCCTTTAATTTGATACCCATATCATTAAAAAGTTCCATGGAGCAGGTCCTGACTCCATCATCAGATCAGCATTGTGTTGCGCTCATCAAGCCCTTTCATTTGATACCCATATTATTAAAAAGTTCCATGGAGCAGGTCCTGACTCCATCATCAGATCAGCATTGTGTTGCGCTCATCAAGCCCTTTCATTTGATACCCATATCATTATAAAGTTCCAGGGAACAGGTCCTGACTCCATCATCAGATCAGCATTGTGTTTTGTTCATCAAGCCCTTTCATTTGATACCCATATGATTAAAAAGTTCCATGAACCAGGTCCTGACTCCATCATCAGATCAGCATTGTGTTTCGCTCATCAAACCCTTTCATTTGATACCCATATCATTAAAAAGTTCCATGGAACAGGTCCTGACTCCATCATCAGATCAGCATTGTGTTGCGCTCATCAAGCCCTTTAATTTGATACCCATATCATTAAAAAGTTCCATGGAACAGGTCCTGACTCCATCATCAGATCAGCATTGTGTTGCGCTCATCAAGCCCTTTCATTTGATACCCATATTATTAAAAAGTTCCATGGAGCAGGTCCTGACTCCATCATCAGATCAGCATTGTGTTTCGCTCATCAAACCCTTTCATTTGATACCCATATCATTAAAAAGTTCCATGGAACAGGTCCTGACTCCATCATCAGATCAGCATTGTGTTGCGCTCATCAAGCTCTTTCATTTGATACCCATATCATTAAAAAGTTCCAGGGAACAGGTCCTGACTCCATCATCAGATCAGCATTGTGTTGCGCTCATCAAGCCCTTTCATTTGATACCCATATCATCATAAAATTCCATGGAACAGGTCCTGACTCCATCATCAGATCAGCTCGCTGTCACCCTATTATTACATTATTAGTTACACTACAATTCAGATCATTATTCTGCTTTAACGGCCTTTTTAGCCCCGCAGAAAATATTTAAAAATAGGTAATTAATAACTTAGCAACCAATGTATCAAACGCTCCTATTGCGCTATATTCTTCGTAGCCGGCGACGTGCTTTGCGAGTCGACTCAGTGCGAGCTCCGGGATGCAAAGCAATACGTCCACCCCCTAGAAGCGCTCGGCGCGGTCTGCTTGCGTCGAGTAGATAGGGTAGTAGATACGACGCGTTTTAGGTTGTTTTAAAAGATTTTTCATTGCCAATTTTTTAATCTTTTTGCATTTTTTTTTCAGAAAAGGATTGATTTTTAACTGAAGTTTATTTCTGTTTTGTTAATTTTACGAACTAGAGTTCTAAGTCAGTTCTAAGTAGCCAAAATCAAAAGCAATTCTTTGGCCGTTTTCTCGAAATTTGGACTAAGTTAAAGATTTTTTTACTCAAAAACTAAATAAAGGTAGTAAAAAGTGATCCATTTAATAGTTTGGTTGACTATCACAGCAAAACATCGTAATTTTTTTATACCATTTGGACGTCAAAATGATTCGTAAATATGGTGATTTCTAAACCTCTTACAGCAAAAATTTACAAAACAGTCGCCGGTTTGAGGTCGATTAATCAAAAAGAAATAATAAAAATACAAAAGTAGCTCATTTAATAGTACAAAATTGAAATGATATTTCATACTGTGCCATAATTTTTTTAAAAATACAGTGTTTTCATTGAAAAATCCTGCCCCGAAACATCACGTAAATCAGAAAATTTTGTGTAATGCCTCTTAACACTCCCAAGGTTCAGACGAATCGATTGACGTAAGAATCATCAAAATCGGTCCACGCGTTTGGCCTCTAGAATGCCACATAGAAACATCCAAACATACATAGACTGATAAACACATTACCCTTCCTTTGCTTTGCGCAGTCGGGTAAAAACAAAAGATTCCGACGAATTGAGACCTCCTCTTTTTTTTGAAGTCGGTTAAAAATGTCAACTGCCGTTCTTTGGATGGTTAATTTGCAAGGGCTAGAGAAGCAAGCTATTATTATTATTAGTGAGGTGATTGTACCTTAGCGGGTTTGTCTGTGCGATGTGACTGTCTATGTTGCGCTAGTAGGTAAGCGGCGTGGAAGCGCGCGCCGCACGACTCACAAACGAACGGTTTTTCGCCGCGATGTCGCCGCTCGTGGTTCTGTGAACAGAAAACAGTCGCATTGTTTCGGCAATCTTTGATATAATGCAGTGTTCCGCAAACTTTTTGTGTTCAAGGTAAGTACATCTAAGAAATCGGAAAAGCTTTGAGGTATAGTCTGGCAAAAAATAATAGACATAAATGGGGGCGCCACTGTGCAAGCTAAATAGGTACGCGAAATATATAAATTCTCTTTTAGAAGGAAATTATTACTTCTGACTGACGTCTTCGGTACCTGTACCATAGACAAGAAACCTGTACTTTACCTTAGATTAGTAGAGAAAGGGTTTCAACTGTAATGAAATTTTAGTTGCCGTTTCTACCCGTTTTTGCCAGTATACTTACACTATAAATGAAAAATAATTTTTTTTGTAACTTTTATTTATTTTATGCGAAATATGGGCTTGTTTAGTTGAGCAATATGCGTCCTTTGGAATAACTTAACTGAGTTAGGTAACCTTATTTGTTCCGAGGCACACTGAATAAGAATAAGAATATATTTATTTCAATAACAAAGTACATTTTCCACAGTGCTTAAACTAGAGCTAGTAGCGGTAACGGTAGGCGTAACAAAGGCTAAGGGAAACAATCTAGATTAGCACCATGGGGCTTCGGACTTACTTCCCGTGCTAGTAAAAACTGTGTTACGGCAAAGTAGCTCTTCATTCCCCATTTAGGCCAAAACCAAGATGTTTTGTAGCAACTGAGGTACTGAGATTCATTACGATTGACCATATTGAATCAGTGCCAATCGTATTTAATCTCAGTTTTCTGTGATAGGTCTATTCCTGCTATCAGCTGATTGATCTGTCAGTGCAATGTTAGTAAATATTGTACATTGATCTATGTAAAATCAGTGGAGTAGGTCACTGGTGACCTGTAGCACAGGTTTTTCTATACCTATTTCAGGCACCAGAGCACCAGTCTCACACAAAACAGGTTTTTATAATAACCTACTTTTTGAATTTTCTTTTGAATTTGAATTGAATTGAATTTGAATATATTTACTAATAGTTATATTTACTTTCTGTATATTATATTTTGTTTGTGAGAGAAAATAAATAAATAAATGATAAATAATGATGATAAATGATTGATTTTGGCTAGAGTACCTATAGGAAATGTGCATTTTGAGTGGCGCCATCTAGTTCTGTTACAATTACCCGCATAGCTAGTAGCGCGGCGCTTCTGAATCCGCAGAGTGTACAGCTGAACTTGTCGTGTCCGTGTCGCGAGCGCAGATCTTTAATATTTGCACAAAACGCAACGATAGCGCGATCTAGGAAATGTGAGTGGCGCCATCTAGTTCTGTTTTATATAATTACCCGCATAGCTAGTAGCGCGGCGCTTCTGAATCCGCAGAGTGTACAGCTGAACTTGTCGTGTCCGTGTCGCGAGCGTAAATGCTCGCTTAATCGAAGCTTGTTGCCGAACTTGCGTCCACAATGCTGACAACACAAAAAATATAAGTGGCTTTTGGGGAACATGGTGGAATCGTTCCTCAAAGGCAGAGTAGGTGGTCCTCTGCAACGGGCCGGCCCATCTGGCCCACTTGCCCGTGGTCTTTCGAACAACAGTTGTTGTTGGCTGGTCGGATTTATGTCTATTGCTGCTGAAATCACCGTTTGCGCGATCTAGACATTATGATGTTTGTGCCGCCATTTTCACTGAAGCTAGTAGTGCGTAACATGTCTATGTACATAGTTCATCTAGCGACAGGTAGATGTAGCTACCTGGCTAAATTAAAAATTTCAATAACCAACTTCAATGTTGTAAGCTGCGAATATCCTCGTCTATCTTCACCAATTTTTTTATGAGTCCACATTGGTAGTATAATACTCTTTCAAACAAATTTTGATGATTAAATATAAATAAATATTGCTGGACATTTTACACAGCGCCATCTAGCCCCAAACTAAGCAAAGCTTGTACTATGGGAACCAGATAACTGATAGAATACATAGTATACTTATATACTTTTTTTTTGTATGTATATACAAATATAAATAAAATAAATACATACTTATAATACTACCCAGACATAGAACAAACGTCCATGTTCATCACACAAATGTTTGTCCTGGGTAGGAATCGAACCTACGATCTACAGTGCAGAAGGCAGAGCTAACAACTGAGCTAAGAGGCCAGTCACTCTCAGAAGAAGAGGGCAACAGGACAATCTAAGCACAATTTAATCAGGATAATCTGCTAAGGCTTCTGTTTTTCCCGAAAACTATAACCTGGGTCTCTTCAAGTCAAGAGTGAATAAGTGTCTTCTAGACCTTTGTGATCCATCATCAGCCACATCGTCGCTTACCACCAGGTGAGATTGTGGCTAAACAAAGGTCTATTAAAACCATCTCCACATAAATGTGCGTCACAGCACTGAACGCGTTAACTCACGTCACAGACTGGCCCCAGCCCCGCGTGTTGTATTCGCTGGTGCATCCTTAAGCTAGCTTTCTGCATCTTCTTGTGACAAACATCACACTCGCTCATCTCTTTGCCCTGTAAGATAAGATAATTTATGTAAGAAAAAAAAAACTTAGGCTGATTTTACTGTCACGCGTACCGTCGGCGCTGATAGGTAAGTGATCTTTATTACAATGAAATAAGGATACTGATTGTTTAGCACTGACGAGAGCGCTCAGCGTAACCATTTCTGCTAATTTAGCATGAAATAAGGATACTGATTGTTTAGCAGCTAAACAATATCCTTATTTCATTGTAATAAAGATCACTCGCCTATCAGCGCCGACGGTACGCGTGACAGTAAAACCAGCCTGCCTTTACAGTAAAACCAGAAAAAGAATGCGTTTCGGAAAACATCGGAAACAATTTTAAAAATGTTTAAAATTACAAAAACGATTAACGAAAAGTCATTTGGAAATGAAAATTACTCATAATTTCAACTTTATCGCAAACAAATAAATATCAATGTAATTTTTAAGAAAAGCAAATTAGTTGATGGCCGTGCGAGCTGCGCTGCTAACGACGTGCACTTCTGTCGCATTCTGTTTTGTGGAATCATACACTGCCGTCCGCTAGCTTAAACCACTAGCTAGCTTAAATACGTAGTACTAGTATTCTGTGCTTAAACGCCGTTAATTGACAAAACCATTTTTTAAATGTTGAGCTTTATAAGTTTTATAACATGGCATTCATAAGTGAAATTTGACCAAAATTAAATGTCACCTAACGGCGTTTTAGCTAGCGGAACAGAGCTTATTTCAATACTGTTTTGATGCTGTCGGTCATATTCGGAAAACACGAAATTAACAGATCCTGCATTATTTATCTCGAAGTACTGTATTTTCATCTAGTTTATAAAGGGATATGTCGTTTTTAACCATTTGTAATGTTTTCTTGTCAAGAAAAGTATTACCGTGTCCTGTTTTCGTTTTCTCCTCTTGTAAGCGCACGAAGCTACATGCTCGATTAACGTGTCCTTGTCGCTGAATTCCATTTTGCAGTACTGAAATTAGAGGCACATTCTAAACAAGCTTTTAATAGTAAAAAAATATTAAAAACAGGCTGAGACTACACTTAAGCTGGTTTTACTGCCATGCGTACCGTCGGTCGGCGCTGATAGGCGAGTGATCTTTATTACAATGAAATAAGGATACTGATTGTTTCATCGAAATCGTTAGAGCCGTTTTCGAGAACGTGAGTACAAAATAATAAACAAATATAGCTCGTTTAATAGTACAGAATGGAGTCAAACTATAATTTTTTTATTTTTTTGCTGGAAACTTTATAACACCCAGACACAGAACAAACATCTATGTTAATCACACAAATGTTTGTCCTGGGTGGGAATCGAACCCACGACCTAGAGCGCAGAAGGCAGAGCTACTACCAACTGAGCTAAGAGGCCAGTCAAAGTCAAATTAATGTATGTATTTAACAATACTCACTCCACATTTATTATATTCAGTCCCATGCATCATACTTAAATGCCGGTTCAACTTTGTCTTCAATACATATTCGTCACACAACTCGCATTTACTCTTCCGTTCGTCAGACCCAGGGTGTCGTTTACTCACATGAGCATCCACACTACGGACGGACAGACTTTTCTTACATATTTTACATATAACTCTTTTGTTTTCTACTTTAATTGACTTTTCAGCCTTTAAGATTGTATTTGTGTCTAAAAACCCATCTTTCAAGTTATTTTTGAGATCAGTTTCAGCATTTTTAAGTGAAGCTTTTTTATTTTTGTTTTTAGATCGTCGTTTGTATTTTTTATCTGTAACTTCATCTTTCAAAATGGTAATGTCAGATTTTACGTCAGTGTCAAAACTACCCTCCAAGTTTAAATATTCTGTTTGGTTCATATCTGTTAATGGTTTTTCATCATTCTCCATTTTAATAAGGAAATATTCATTGTCTTGTAAAATGTCATCTTCAAATGTATTCGGTTTTTCAATTTGATATAATTGTAGGAGTTGTGTTTCAGAATCTTTGCATTTAACTCGAAACTTGAGGATGGAGTTAATTTGGGACATGCATTCTGCACAGATGTTCTGAGGCAATCCATCGTTTAGTTCGATCTGAAAATAATAAAAAAAGATGGTTTTTAAATCTGGTACCTACTATAATAGGTGCCTACCTGATCTAATTTTTAAGGTAGGTACCTACACCTTCCAATGGATCTTGGCATTCGTGAAGTTGACATTTCGATGCGCAGTGTAACTTTTTCATGCAAAATTTTCTACTGTGCAGCAAAAAGCCTATCCCTAGATCCATTGTGACAACTGTAGGTAGCAAGGTGGGCATAAACCATAGGCAATGTAAGTATAAAACCTCTTTGAAGAAACATCATTTTCATTAAATTTTCTTTAAATATGAAAGTCCTTCAATATTCATTTCATATTTATGGAGATTCAGTATTTCAGGACCGGCAAGCGCAGTGTAGGACGTCCACCAACAAGATGGACAGACGACCTTGTAAAAACTGCAGGTCGGCGCTGGATGCAGTGCCTCGAGCACGAGTATGCACAAGTTTACTATTCTATCCGTGACTACAGTAAAGTATGGACAATTGTATGGACTGACCTTAGTTTAGTCAAGTTACCGCTAGAGGCGCTGCACTGAATGCCATACAATTGAGATACTTTACTACAATCACGGATAGAATAGTAAACTTGTGCATACTCGTGCTCGAGGCACAGGTCGCTTCCAACCGCAATATATGGAAATCTTTGAGGGAGGCCTATGTCCAACAGTGGACGTCCAACGGTTGAGATATTATTGATAATGTATTTCATCTGATAGACCCAAATTATTGTTAGGTACCTACTTACTTTTAATCCAGTAGTATTTTCTAAATCTACGGAAAACTTTTCGTGGTTTTCTTTATTCTTAAAAATAGGGTTTAATGATTGGCTTCCAAGACATGTTCGGCAAACTTCGAAATCCATTTTCTTATTGTAGTTCTTCCATTATTTGGTGTCACTATCAGGCTCATTCAGATATTATCGGTAATAGAAATAAACAAATGAAATTGTAATCTATTTTGCATTTGCAGCAATCGCAATGTAATGTAAACAAACCAACGTTTCGTTATTGCTCTTTGAACGCCATTTTCATTCGATTCTATGCTGAAAATCAGCAAAATCTAAACGCACATTGTCATACCTGTCAATTATTTGCTTACGTCAATGTCATTGTCAATTTTACGATATTTTCTCACGTGTTTTTGGGTTTGTTTGTTTGGTTAAAAATACAAAAGTAATGAAAAAACAGTGAATTTAAAGTGAAATCATGACTATTACAGCAGATCACGAGGTGGATATCTTTGTCGGCAGCAGGATAGGCTCATTCAAACGTAAGTTTTACCAATAATCAAGCATGTTGCTTTAGTTTCGTCTACAGTCGGTGTCTTAACTTTTTGGACTATTTACAGATGTAAAATACTACACAGAAAAATCAAAAAACAGTAAAAAGTGCATTGAAAACCTAGTGGACATTAAATCTCTGCAGAAAGATGATTGTATCACCTGTCTACAGTGGGGAAATCAGGACCAAACAGAGATACTTATTGGCAAAAAAAACCAGCAGGTATGTGCAGGATTACACTTCTCACAGTGGATACTATATCCTCTAGCCAAAACCAACGTACAATATTTACTAACATTGCACTGACAGATCAATCAGCTGATAGCAGGAATAGACCTATCACAGAAAACTGAGATTCATTACGATTGGCCATATTGAATCAGTGCCAATCATATTTAATCTCAGTTTTCTGTTATTGTTCCTTCTGCAGCTTTAGCAAGTGTCCTCTCAGTCTTCTGTTATTGTTAATTTTATGTAAGGTTGATAGTTCTGGTACATTGTAATTATTATTATTATTATTATTATCAGCCGTAAGTGTCCCACTGCTGGGCAAAGGCCTCCCCCCACTCCCTCCAGACATCACGGTCTTCAGCAACAACCCTCCAGTCCGGCAAAAATTGCTCGAGTTCGTCCCGCCATCTCCGTTTTGGTCTGCCGCGTCGCCTTCTCACTGGGTCGGGCTGCCACTCGGTGGCTACCTTCGCCCACAGCTCATTTGGCATCCGACAGACATGTCCTGTCCAGTTCCCCTTCAGCGTCGTGGCCTTCGAAGCCACATCAACTATTTTAGTTTTGGAGTAATAATACGCACTAATAATTGTGTAATATTTTATAGGTACCTACCTACTTACTTACTTTTCCAATCACAGATCCAAGTGTACTCAACAACAGAAGGTATAACAGCGACGCACACCGCTGACTTCGCGCCCGGCCACGTGGTCGGTCTCGGCCGGTGCAAGCGGAAGCTGCTCGCTGCCACGTCCTCGGGAGTGGTGCGGATATGGAGCAAGAAGCACGAGTCGGAGGTGCAGACGGGGGGCAAGCTGGATGTAATGAAGGTGTCGGAGGAGGATCCTACGATGTTTGCTACAGGTATTGCATTAGATTTTTTGTTTTTAAATAGGTAGATACTTACAACTAGTACTACATTATTTTGCTATTATTTTGCTTTTGAATTATTTATTTATCGATTATAGATGAGCAGCTTTTAGCTGGTATGTCTATATCACACAGTGTTGAAATAGTCTTTATTGAAAATAATCTTGGTTTTTATAGTCTTGTTTGTTTAAGATTCGTTAATCTTTTTGAGCACTGATTAGCCAGTTGTTAGATTCAAACTGAACTTAAATAAAACCGGCCAAGTGCGTGTCGGGCCACGCACCCCTAAGTCGTGTTAAAAGACCTATTCAATGATACCCCACACGATGGGGTAGACAACGAAAAAAAATTCATCCCCACTTCATATGTAGGGGAGCTAGGTACACTAAAAAAAAATTTCTAAAATTTTGTTTTACTTTGTCAATTGATATACACACACCCCTACAAAATTACAGCTCTCTAGTACAAATGGTCTCTTAGCAAAACATTGGACAGACAGACGGACGTAAAGGATCTTTAAGGGTTCTTTGCCAGGACTACGGAACCCTAAATTGGAAGAAGAAAAAATTTTATTTCAAAAATGTCTAAATTCACATTTTTTTTTT
The DNA here is from genome assembly GCA_958496255.1 of Camptogramma bilineatum. NCBI lineage: Eukaryota > Metazoa > Arthropoda > Insecta > Lepidoptera > Geometridae > Camptogramma > Camptogramma bilineatum. Next base: position 2,220,099 of record OY292478.1, read on the forward strand.
CTATCCTTTTTTATTTGCGATCGGCTGTGTAGCCATAATCAGATCTGTTCTTGGTCGAGATTGTTTTCAGGCGCCGTTCCATTGAATGGCACCATACTGTGGCATTAGGCATGGTCAGCTTCTCACAAAAAATTCACAAATAATAACATATCACAGGTGGTGAAGAGAACGACCTTAAGATCTGGAGAATAGGCACAGCCGAGCCTCTCTTCGCTGCCAAGAACCTGGCCAACGACTGGCTGCAGCTCCGGCAGCCGGTCTGGGTGTCCGGGCTGTGCTTCCTGCCAGGGTCAGACGGGGCCCTGGCCGCTGTCTGCTCGAGGCATGGATATGTCAGGTAAGGAATCTGGGGCCCTAGCCATATTACACGATCTATCGTCGCTGTAGAACGAGCTATCGCCGCTGTAGAATAGAACACTTCAAAATGTATAGGAATTGACGTTCTGACCACGTGACTCATCTACTTGAAACGTCAAATCCTATACATTTTGAAGTGTTTCTATTCTACAGCGACGATAGATAGTGTAATATGGCTAGGGGGGCTGGCTACAGCTCCGGCAGCCGGTCTGGGTGTCCGGGCTGTGCTTCCTGCCAGGGTCAGACGGGGCCCTGGCCGCGGTCTGCTCGAGACATGGATATGTCAGGTAAAGTGAATTCAATAAACTCTGAAGCCGCGTTTCCGCTAGGCAACATTTGGCGCGACATGTTGGACAACATGTTGCCCAACTTGTTGAAAGTTAGCGCGGAAGTTTTATTTAACAACGTTGTCTGTCTACGCATCTACTACTATGTCAGTCGTAACGTAACATGCCGCGCGTCATGTTGCGCGCCAGCTGGCAACGTCGCGCGCTGTTGTGCAACGTTGCATGTTGTCACGTGTTGCGCGCCAAATGTTGCCTAATGGATACGAGGCTTGAATCCGATTGATGGTAGTTCCAAAGATTAGCTCATTCAATCAAACAATCAAACTCTTTTTTGGGGAACAGGGTGGAATCGTTCCCCAAAGGCAGAGTAGGTGGTTCTCTGCAACGGGCCGGCCCATCTAGCCCACTTGCCCGTGGTCTTTCGACCGACAGTTGATATCTGATAGTCCTAGATCTGTTTCAATTCGTTGGAAACTTTGCTTGCGAGTTCTAGAACTGTTGATGTTGAGTGGCGCCATCTTCGCTGAAGCTCGTAGTGCGTAGCATGTCTATGTAGTTCATCTAGCGACAGGAAGGGGTCGCTACATCTTTCGATAGTCTTTTTTAAACTTTCGCGGTCACTACTTGAGATCTCATGGACACGGGATTTTATCGTGTAATTAATTTTACCTTATCGTTTGCAGGATATACGACACGCGCGCGCAGCGTCGGCCGGTGGCCAACGTGACGTTCCCCGGTGGAATGCCTGCCACATGTATTGTGCCCAGTTTCAATGAGCGGTAAGCTACAGATGACGTAAGCTTTGAAATGAAATGAAAAAAGCTTTATTGCAAAACAAATACATTTAGGTTCTTACTTATATAGCTAAGGTTGCAAAGGGCGGTCTTATCGCAAAAGGCGATTTCTTCCAGACAACCAATACTAAAACTAAAGCTAAAGTAGAACTAGGTAGGTACTTATATTTAAATAGCACGCCGGGACCTTTCCATTGACAAAAAGCTGAGCAGTATGGGCGTTTTCCGGCCCTCGAACTAATGTAAACTGTATCTCTTTGTAACCATAACTTCTTCATAGTCTTGCACTTTGCAGGTTAGTGCAAGAATATATCTATCTATACTCTAGCCAAAACCAATGTACAATATTTACTAACATTGCACTGACAGATCAATCAGCTGATAGCAGGAATAGACCTATCACAGAAAACTAAGATTAAATATGATTGGCACTGATTCAATATGGCCAATCGTAATGAATCTCAGTTTTCTGTGATAGGTCTATTCCTGCTATCAGCTGAGTGATCTGTCAGTGCACTTTTAGTAAATATTGTACATTGGTTTTGGCTAGAGTATAGTAATATTACTACGGATGTAACCTGTGTTATCATATTACAAATAAATAAATTGAATTCAAATCTTATTTCAGCCAAGTGCTAGTAGGCTTCGGTCGCGGCCAACTCCGTCAAGTGGACCTGCGTACGTCACGACCGGACAAGGGGTACCAAGGCGCGGGGGGAGCCATTACTTCGGTGGCCATTTCCGGCCGTCTTGTGTTGAGTGCCAGCCTCGACAGACATCTCAGGATACACCAGTATGACACCAAAGAGCTGCTATACAAGGTAAACTAGATGGCGCCACTGGTCAAATTAGAACGCGCTATCGTTGCGTTTTGCTGAATTCATCAGTTATCCTGCAACTGCTCCAAGAGTCTGCAGCGGTGTGGAAGAATATTGGTAAGCAAGCTGTGTTTTAATTGTGATGAGGGATTGAGGGCTAGAATAACTTCTTTTCTTCAGTTTTTCTTCTCCTCTCTAATACTCCGGTAAGAAAAGAACAGTGTTGCCAGAAGGTTACTTTTGTAACCTTTTAGGTGATTTTTGAACTGCATTGGTTACTTTTAGGTTACACTAATGAAAAGGTTACTTTTAGGTGATTTTTCGGAATTTGTAGAATTAACTATTAATTTCTTACTTATAAGCAACGTGATTCAGTACGCTCGTTTTAGAATTTTTCATGTTGGTAAGCTTCGTTAGCAGAACTAAGGCTTGTTTCATTCTTCAGCGTGTCGCCGGTCGCGTCCTGCACATTTCTCTGTGCTGTGAATGGTCAACTCGCGGACGCGACCGGCGACACGCTGAAGAGTGAAACAAGTCTTCAGACCTATAAGAACAATCATTGTATTGCTTCTTTCATGTCATAGCCGCAAGGATTTTGTATAGGTACTAACGTAACTGGATGGTTCACTCGACTTTAATGTAAAAGGATTTTGAACCATAGCACGACTACACAACGTTCTATTATAATTCGATTATTACTCAATTATTTATTTATTACTAGCTGACGCCCGCGGCTTCACCCGCATGGACTACTATTTTGTTTATCGCACGGGAACCGTGCATTTTTTTTGGGATAAAAAGTACTCCTCCCGGTCATTATCTATCTATGTTTAAAATTTTAGCCAAATCAGTTCAGTAGTTACGGAGATACGTGAGTCATTTCCAAAAAATTTGTACATTTTCTTGTCTCAGAAGGTATTTTTGTGTAACGATTTTACGTACATTTGTGCATAAAATATCACCGAGGTGTCACAACAAAAAATTGAATAAAAAAAAAATTATCGTCTTTTTGTAATAATTATCATTTGTATTATATGTCTATTGAATGAAACTACACAACGCAGTAAAATATTTGTGATTTTTACTTCAACTTCCATAAATATTCGCGTTATGTTACACAAAAACATCTTGTGAAAAACCCAACCACCACAAATTTTGTTTAATAACTACTAAACCAAAATCGCTACGCTATTATTTCCTTAGATTGGTAGCTTCCTCCAATGGTGCACTTTTAAAATAAATTATGCATACGTTCACAACAAGCCAAATACCCCAGCTAGAGCGTTACACATGGCGAGTTGCACAAAATACCAAAAACAGGGACCACGACTTTAAACTCGAATAAATAATTCATTTTTAATGTTATAATACTATTATTGTCATTTTTATATAGCGCAACTTCTTATCTGATGTACCCATTAACTAATCTAGTAATATTATGAAGTTAGTAGCATAAATTTAAATGTTGAACCTGCGAAAACCGAAAGTGGACATCAGAATTTTGTATGGAGAGAGAAATTAGCAGTTTTTTTAATTTAATTTTGAAACAGAAAATAATAGAAATAAAGATAAATACTACGTTAGATTAAATACATGATTTCCGAACAACATTTGTAACTAATTTTTATCATTGTACTACCTATAGTTTTGTTTTAATCTTTAATTGAATGGAGGGGAACAATTTTTTTTTCAAAATGTACAACTTTTTTGCAAAGGACCCACGTGGTAACAAACATTCACACACACACACACACACGGACTTTCGCCTTCATAATATTATTAGGATAAATTATCATTAGCATTCAATGCGCTAGTTGATTATATAAAATATAAATATAGGAATTTTATCAATTACCTTTTTAAAATAATAAAGAAATTAAAATTCATATATTTAGCACCTAATATTCTATTCTCTATCAACTTTTAATACCTTTCCAGTAAGAAAATATGAAAGGTTACTTTTTATGCAAAAAGGTTACATTTTTTTATATATCAGGTAATTTCTGACAAGACCCGACTGGCAACACTGGAAAAGAAAATCCTTCAAGAATCTCTGTAAGACCTCGTTCACACGGCATTGTCCTGCACGTTTTTTTGCAGTACACGTCTTAACGTATAAATAGTGACCATACAACGTACATAGATCCATTCACACGACGATTGTACTGCAAAAAAACGTGTACCGCTTATACGTTTAAACGCATACTCAACGGACTTGTCAAGCAAATCGAATGAACTTTGACGTATTCGGTTCGCAGTGGCATATGGCTTTGTCTCCTTCACACGACACGATGTCATACGTTTTTTATCGAATAGCAATTTTCCATTCTTGAATTTTCCAGTCGAGTTAATAACTTTTCAAAACTTTCAATAAACCTTCGAAAGTAATTAAAAATCATTTTTTCATCGTTTCTGAGATTTTCGAATAATTTTTCAAATGTGATCGTACGCACAGATTTTTGATTAATAGGATGTACCCAAAACCTTCTGTTTTGTCGGCGGCGAGACCGTTGGCGCCTTCGATACCAATATAAAAGTACCTACAACCAAGCGTGGACCCATCAGTGACGTCCAAGAACCTTCTATCGTTCTTGGTGACGTCTACTCACTGTGATAACTGTGTGGAAACTGCGGCTATGCGTTTTTACACGAATGAAAACGAGTGTGGGCAAAAATATATGGGCACTTCACCCACGGCCGCCACAGCTCAGACTACTTTTATTTTGAAGGTATCACAGTCTTGTATCTCTGTGCCAATGCGCATCAAATTCTGTCCCGGGGTTCTCTATTTATTTTGAGTCGAATAGGTTTAACTTAAAGAGAGGTTAAAATGGCTGTTACCGCATTTTTGGGCATAATCATAAATGTATGGACCCACGACCGCCACAGCTTATATATAGCTACTTTTGCTTAGAAAGTATCAAAGCCTTGTTTCTCTGTGCAAATTCGCATCAAATTCTGTCCGAGGGTTCTCTATTTATTTAAGTCGAAAAGGTTTAACTTACAAAAAAGTTAAAATAATTATGATTAGAGCGATGAAAGTCTCGATTTATTGGGATGTTTTTTATTTCAAAATAATGTGAGGTTTATGAGAAAGTCTCATATACTCTCATATGTATTTATTTTTCTTTTCTCATGTTCGGAAAGTACGCTTGAAGTTACCTGAACAGAGGGATGAAAACAGTACTTTTGCGTCCCTGGGAAGCAATTCTCCCTGGGAAACGATTTTCCCTGCTGACAAAGTATTAAATAAATCACATGCTACTATTTGACATTTCTATTAAGCCATGTCGTCTTTGTCAGCTATATTTGACATTTCTATTTACCATAAGATGAAGATCAGGATCACGGGATCAGGATCACGGGATTAGGATCACGTAGGATCAGGTTTACAGGATAAGGATCATGGGATCAGGATTATGCAGGATCATTGGATCCGGATCACGGGATTAGGATCACGTAGGATCAGGATCAGAGAATCACGGGATCACGATTATAGGTCAGGATCACGGGAATAGGATCACGAAGTCAGGATCACGGGATCTGAATAACAGGATCAGGATCCTGACGCCAGACCGTAGCCAAGTGAGTTATCTGTCATACATTTCAATACGAACTGTTTGGCCACGTGGCCGGCGATGCGGCCATAGCGTCTCAGCGTGTTAATAGCTCTTACAAGATAGATGTGAATAACCTGTTTAGGCACTCGAACTATTAGCGCCCTCGCTTTGCTCGTGCGCCAAACCATCTCGTGCCTAGGTAGGTTACTTTCAAACCATGTGTAACAATCTCCTATTTCCGATGACGTCCTTTGAATCCCTCGCTGCGCTCAGGATTCTAATCTAGAATCCCTCGCTCCATTCTGTATTCAAAATAGCACTCTCGTCGAAACAAATTATATTTTGCCCCGTTGTCATACAATCTAGTACCTACTACTCAGGTTAGGTAGGTACAAACATGGATTTATCTAGTGACCCCCGGGATAGATTTTAATGCGTCGATAATAAAAAATGCTTAGTTTTGTTAGGTCTTTCGAGTAATATTAATTACATTGCTGGCGGTGCTGGGTGAAGTTTGCCCACTATCATTTACCATGTGAACACCCGGTTGACTATACGTTAAAAAAACGATTACAAAAAAACGTGCAGGACAATGCCGTGTGAACGAAGCCTCGTCATGCAAGAAGTTATGGTAAGGTTCGCGTCATGTAAAAAGAATGCTGGAAGAAAGTGGAGGGGGTGTGTTTTGTTCGTCTCATGTTTGCGATTAGGTAACCCATGCGCAAACATGAGACACACCCTCCACTGTCTTCCAGCGTTCTTTTTGCATGACGCAAACTCTACCTTTCCTCCTAGTAGACAGACATCCCATCAAATCTTTATATCTTGATGAGGATCTCTCGTCCTGACAAGGGGTACCAAGGCGCGGGGGGAGCCATTACTTCCGTGGCCATTTCCGGCCGTCTTGTGTTTAGTGCCAGCCTCGACCGACACCTCAGGATACACCAGTATGATACCAAGGAGATGTTATACAAGGTATGAACTAGATGGCGCCACTGGTCAAATTAGGCCTACCAACAGTAGACGTCCAACGGCTGAGTGATAATGATGATACTTAAAATTTTTGACAGTGATCGGAAAATCTATTGATGCACGGCCTGAATTCCAATCCACGACCTTCGGATCGAAAGTCGAGCCTAGATGATATCACATGATACTCCCAAAACCGAAAACGATCAAAATTTCCAAATTCCAGTGGGTATTTTATATGTACAGGCTTTGCGTTGTTGTACATTGCGTTTTTTGCAGCGCGTTTGTATCGATACAAACGCGATTCGAACGCGATGCGAACGCGCAGCCCCCCTCCCGGTTCGCTTTTGTATGGAAAAAAACGCGTTGCGAACGCGCGTTTGTATCGATACAAACGCGCAGCTCAAAAACGCGCTGCAGAAAACGCAATGTGTACACTCCCTAAGTCCTTCGATAGCAAGGAAGAGTATCTAGATGTCGGTGACGTATAGCTGTGTCTCGCTCATTGGCCTAATGATTGCGTATTGCGCATCCTTGTCATGTGGTTCGCGAGAGGACAACGTCCTATACAGGGTGTTGTAAAATATATTCTTGTTCCAGCATTACCTAACATCGAAACTGTCGTCGCTGCTCGTAAAAACGGAAGGCAACACTCCGCTCCGGAACGCGCCAGAAGAGGTCAAGGAAGAGGACGTTAAAGAGGAAGAGGAAGAGGAAATACCTGATGACCTCGACGCACTCTTCGAACGGATGGAGACTGTCGGGTGAGTACTTATCTGAGGTTTAGTCAAGTACAGTCAAGTCATTAAGGCTGGATTCGACCAAACTGTCATCTTACTCCCAGAGTAGTTATTCCGACAGAATTCGAAATACAATTGTTTAGAAAGCGCAACCGAACATTATTAGGTGCATTCAAATTATCCTGGTTATAAGGTGTCAACTTTACAATGTCAAAATATTCAAACAAACAGCAGTTTAATCTGTGGTTTAATCTCCAGATAAAACTTAATCCAGTTTGGTAAAATCCAGCCTTAGTCACTTACATAAAAAAAAAAAAAACCGGTCAAGTGCGAGTAGAACTCGTACGCCGAGGGTTCCGTACCTACCCATTATAACCATTATGTTATTGTAGCCCGCTTATTTGTATGAGCACCCATACAACTCAGAGGACAATCTTAATTGGCGTCAACTATGTATGTATGGGAACACCCTTTAATTTTCAACTTTTTTAATTTTTTGGAATTTTTCCTTTATTTGTGCTATAAGACCTTGCTTTTTGCCAAATTTTGTGATTCTAGATCAACGGGAACTACCAATTAGGTTTTCAACCCAAAACCTCTAGGGTACTTCCGGTTGACCTAGAATTGTCAAATTTGGTTACAAGCAAGGTCTTACAGCACAAGTAAAGGAAAAATTCCGAAAAATAAAAAAAGTTGATAATTAAGGTAAGTTTTGGTACTTACAAGTTTTCACGAAAACCTAAATTTGCCTATATCTTTTTATAGTGTTGACTCAGGACCTTGATTTTTATACTCACAATAGGGACTATAGACCTTAGTATATGGTATAAATTTCAACTTGCTAGCTGCACCCGTTCCTGAGATAATCGATGGTGACACACGGACAGACAGACGGACAGACGGACAGACGGACAGACGGACAAGAAAGTGATCTTATAAGGGTTCCTTTTTTTACCTTTTAAGGTACGGAACCCTAAAAATTACATACGAGTACAAAAAGTGTGTCACCGAAAAGAGTGTTAGGCCGTGTTTGTTGCCCTGGTTCTTCACGGTCGCGAAGGAACAGGAGTAGAATCACCTAGCTCTTAAGACGTTTCAAAGTGGTGCACTAGTGATCTTATTGAATAAATGAATTTGACTTTTGACATATAAACCCATATTCTTAGTCGTTTCCTTGAACATTCCTCGACTCAAACTCAACCCACGAAGCCTCGAAAGTCCCTCAGCGGCAACCTCGAAATCGGTATTATTAGACAACCCTCGAAATAGTTTTTAAGTTTCCTCGACTGAGGAAACTCGGTCGATAAAACTTCAAAATCCATAATTCCACTCATTTTTAACAAAATAAATACACTTTCCCCTTGAGGAAGCTTTCAAGGTAGGTCGTGACTCGTGAGCTACCTTAAGTTTGACAGTTCTCTACTCATATCAAACTCAACTCGAGTGAGGAGATTCTCGAGTGGAGGACGTTTTTTTATCAACTATGAATACGCATCTATTGGGTGGAGTTGATTGGTCAGACTATACAAAAAAACATGTAGGTACTCAATTGAAAGTTTTTACAGAGAATTTTTCATTATTTACAAAGATTTTTTTTGGAAATTTTCAGAGATAAACCCAAAAAGAAGATACATCTTTCTGAAGACGCACCCCCTTCCAAAAAAGTGAAACCGTCCACCGAGGGAAGCACAGAAGCGTCGGACGACGCGATCGCGCAGCTTCTGCGAAGCACAGAGAAGCAGAAGCGGAAGCGGGATAAGAAGAAGAAGGAGAAGAAAGCAAAGAGTGTGTTCCATAATGCTTAGTAAAATATTGGAATTAGATTTGAGCGTTTTATTTATTACTAGTGAACGCCCGCGGCTTCGCCCGCGTGGACTACTATTTTTGTATCCCACGGGAACCATACATTTTTACTGGGAAAAAAATTAGCCTATGTGCTATTCCAGAACCTAAACTATCTACATTCAAAATTTCATCAAAATCGGTTGAGTAGTTATAGAGATACGTGGTAACAATCATTCACACTCACACACGGACTTTCGCCTTTATAATATTAATAGGACTAGCTTCCGCCCGCGAGGTACCTACATAACATATAGCCTATGTTCATCCTGAAAGTTTATTTTTGAAATCGGATGTGTAGTTTCGAAGATACCTCCTACATACAAACAAACTTTACCTCTATAATATTAGTATAGACTAGCTGAGCCCAGCGGTTTCACCCGCCATTTAGCCTTCAACCTCCAAGTAGTCATACATAGATGTAGAACTAGGCGGATTTTTTTTTTCTTAGCAGTCATACATGTAGAACTAAGTGTATGACTAGATGGAACGAGCGTTCTGAGCCATCAAATGTAGAAATAATTTTTGAAATTTGACTGGTAGTTCCAGAGATTAGGGCATTCAAATATGAGAGTTGGCTTTTTATAAAAATTTGGTTGGTAAAAGACATGGTCAATACGTGTGGGGCTGATTAAGCCGCGGGTTTCCTCACGATGTTCTCCTTCACCGTTTAGTTAGAGATCGTTTTTAAGAGCAGAGTTGGCCGAGGGGTATCGTACGTATCGTAAGCCTCGACTTTCGATCCGAAGGTCGTGGGTTCGAATCCCTGGCCGTGCATCAATGGATTTTTCGTTTCGAAAATTCACGAGCTCTAAACCCAATAAAAGCTGTTAAAAAACATTTATTCAGCAGAATAGGTACCTACCTACTTAACTAAAACTACTGGTTTTAGGATTCCTACTTCCCTATTCGGATAGGTTAGGGTTTTTTTTACACTTAGATATTAAAATATGAGAAAAGAAAAAAAAACACATTCATAAACTAAAATTATTTTAATTCTTATCTCGATTATTAAACATCAATTTACATCAATTAGGTATTATTAATTATATTAATTTATTAACTATCAATCAATTGTTAGATTAGTTAGTATACTTCTTTTAACGGATATTGGCATTCGTGAAGCTAGCCGTTTCGATGCGCAGTGCAACTTTTTCATACAAAATTTTCTACTGCTCAGCGAAAAGCCTAACTTCACACACGCTTAGATCTATTGTGACAATTGTAATTAAATAAATAAAATAAATAAATAATGCTGGACATTTCACACAGCATCATGTAGCCCCAAGCTAAGCAGAGCTTGTGTTATGGGTGCCATATGACTGATATACTTTTTTTGTAAATACATACATAATATACATAGAAAACACCCAGACCCGAGACAAATATTTGCAGATCATACAAACATTTGTCCCGCAGCGGGGATCGAACCCGCAACCTCCTGCGTCACAAGCGGGCCTTCACCCACTGCGCCACAGAGGTCGTCAACATTACAAACATTAGAAATCACAGAATTTTACTAATAAGCGAAATCAAAACAAATATAGGTATATTATACGAATTAATGCAATAAGCTGCGAAACATGGGACTAGATTTATATGAGAACAAGAAGCAGTTTAATAAAAAAACTAAAAAACCCGACTGCAGTGTATTTAATTAAACATTTAAACATACATATAGATTGTATCTTATTATATTTTTGTACTCGCCTTTTAGAGCCTTTTATTTAGAAATCCTACTGGGAGTCTTGAAAAAAAAAATACAATCCGCCATTTTGATTTTTAAACAATTTTATGATCCAGTGACACTCGCGCCATTAAAACGAATTTATCAAAATCGGTTGAGCCGTTGAGTAGTTACGAGCGGACAAAGGAATGGTTAGGTTCGGGTGGAATCTTGCAAATTAATTTTAAAGCACTTATACAGCAATAAGTATTCTCAACCGCGAACCGATTGAGCTGAAATTTGGATTTATTTGAATTTACCGATTGAGCTGGTCGCTATCAGAAATAGACAATCAGGGAGCTGATTGTCTATCTTTGATAGCGACCAAAATCGGTCTCAAACTCTCAAATATGTGACCACGCAAGTAGCTCTGTCACCCTCATCTCAACGAGACCGAACGCGACAAAAGGTGCCTACGCGATCGTTTTGACATTTCGAGACCAGTTTGAGGTTTGAGACAAGTTAAGACAATCGTTACCTATTTAAATACTACGCATCCTCATCATTTCCACTATCATTAGATACCTCTCCATCACCATTAAAAACCTCCTCTTGCTCCATATTCAAAAACTTAGCATTATTTACTTGCAACACTGAGGCCATAGCCAATCCCGCGCCAAAACTATACTCTATAGGTTTTAGACTCTCGTCTACATTGTCTATGGGCTTATCCTCTATTTTGTCTATAGGTCGAGCTCGGCTCGAATGATTCTTTTTTCGAACTGCTCTATGCCGTCGAATGTCGTTCAAAAGCGCTCTTTGGTTTTTGTAATACTCATAATCACTTTCTGACGAGGATTCTGTAAGTTCTAAATCTTTTTTTGTGAATTTCAAAGTCACTTCACGAGCATTAACCGCTTGGTTGATATTTTCATTCGCTGTACTCGCTTCGGTATCGCTTATATCAGAGAAATCGGAATAAAATTGCATTTTCGGCTTAGCTTTACACCACTGATTAATAAATAAATCCTTATTTATGCTTATTAACGTTAATAATTTGCTTTTAGTTTTAAGAAAAGAATTCGCCTCATACAAATCATCTTTTATGTCACCTTCACTAACATACTCTTTTTTCAATAACCCATACTTCTTTTTATTTTTATTTGTTTTAGATTCAATTGAGTAATGTCTGAACAGTTTTTTATTTTCATTATTTTTCTTCAATTTACTAATGTAACCTTTCCTAACGATATATTCATCGAATTTTATCTGCCTAGGGAATTCCGGTATGTTTTTTAATTCAGGCATAGTTTTGACTAGAGCTTGTCTTTCTCTCTCCCTCATAAGGTCCTCTCGCTTCCCCAATTTCCTCTTCAACTCATTGAGCACTATTTTCGTAGCTTCCTTCTCTTTCTTTCCCGGCGCAGCCGCTATTTCTCTCTGAGGCGCTGATATTTCATCATCCTCTGTTTTAACGAAATAAAAAACTTCATCTTTTGTCTGTGGTTCTCTATCCTCTATAACCATAAACGCTGCATTCTCGACCACTTCCTCTTCTCTATGGACATCCTCTACGAACTTTCCTTTTAATTTCTTGAGCCGTAATTGCGAAGCTTGTACTGTAGTTAGGCATTTAGTTATATTTTCTACCAAATCATCTATGTCTTTGTTTAAAATATCAGCGTCAATTTCTTGGTTATTCATAGCGCAGGAATCTAAAAACATATCTAGACTATTTCCTTTATTTAAAGCTAATTTCAACTCGAGACATGCCCTGGCAACTCCCGTATGCACTTCAGAATAAACCCAATTATTTTTGACAGCTGTCCCTAATTTCTTGCTGTCACTGTCATCTTTGTTTCCCGCGTTTTTGAGAAGCCGATACATCCGTTCCAGAGATTCGAAATTCGATTTGAATTCTTCAAGGAGGTTTGTTATGAGTGTGTTGTGAATCCAATATAGTCTTTCGTTGTGGTTTTTGTAAATCTTCCGTATTTTTGGTGATGGTATGTAGTGGACCATTGCGATGTGTTTCAGTAATGTAGACTGGACCACGAGAAAGGCATGGTGGATTTTCTGTGGAAGAAAATATCATTTAAGATAGCTAAAACTACAAGATAAAAATATGGACTGACACAAAGAACTTCGGGCCGAAAGTCAAGCGAGATCGTCACTGAACCAGGAATCGTGACGACCTATTTTCTAATTAAGAGACATCTTTAATAGTTAATAAACGTTTAGTTACCTACTACATCTTTAATAGGTACCTACCTAATTCTTACTACATCTTTAATGGGTTCCTATTTTCTAACTTTGTACCCTTGTTATTGTTCGTCTTACAAAATACGTCGGTGTGTGTGTTTCCAAATAAATAGTTAATTATGATCTATCGTCTCTGAACCATATTTTAATAACAATCAAATTCTCCGTGTCGACATCGTCCCTCGCCACGGCGTGCCAGGCGACATCGTCCCTGAGCCAGGAATCATGACGACCTATCTTCTAAGAAACATCGTCTCTGAACCATGTTTTATACCAAAAGTTATATGACTTACCATCAAATTCTCCGCGTTGACATCGTCCCTCGCCACGGCGTGCCAGGCGACATCGTCCCTGAGCCATGAATCATGACGACCTAAAGGTAAAGAGATTACAGGCATGCATGCAATACATTAAGTCGTGTCTATTTTTACCCGGCTGACTGTCAAGTCACCCGGGTTATTTTTATATTCAATAGTTGACCCCGCGAACTTCTTACCGCGCCTCAGGGATGGCCTCATAGTTCAAGAAATTATTAAAATAGCAGTTCAATACAAAATGTATGAGAAAATCAATTCCCTCTTCCTCTCCCTCTCCCTCTCCAAATACAGTCATCTAATTCTGGTACATGCCCAGCCCACTATTTGCAGGAGTAAGCATTTCCATACGTGACAGGTTGCAAACCCATCGCCGCTATTAGAAAGTTAACTGGTTTCCTCACAATGTTTTCTTTCACCGTTTAGAGTTCGTGTTAATGCGCATTTAAATTTTTCGAAACGAAAAATCCATTATAGTCTTTTTTAAACTTTCGCGATCACTATTCATATTGAAAAGTTTTATGGACACGGGATTTTGAAGATCAGTGAGGGTAGTTTTGGATACTACCGCCGATTCACAATGGACCTTGAAAACATACTCCAGTCTGCCCGTGACCACGGCTATTGCAACATAGCCGAAACGTCGGGATAAATAAGGTAAATTACGCGATAAAATCCCGTGTCCATAAAACTTTTCAATATGAAAAATCCATTGATGAGCACGGCCAGAATTCGAACTTACGACCTGTGAATCGAAAGGGAGCTCTCTCCATACTTCCGTTAATTGGTTTTTGATTTTTCTTTTTCACTGTATTTCAAAAACTATACAACCTAGAATAAAACTAAAAACTATTTTGGAATGTATAAATTGAGTACTTTCATATGACACTTAATTCAATATATTTGGGTAAATTAAGTTTTTTTTACCCCCTTGGGAACCCAATATCTTTACAACCCCTTCATCGATTACGCTCATATGCTCCACAGTAAATTTCCATAGCACAACCTATTGACCTATCAAGTTTCATGCAGATTGGATAAGCGGTTCGATAGTTATGCGAGAACATAAAAATGAAACATACAAACATACAAAGCAAAATCGCCTAACTTGCCACTAAGATCTTCGCTCGCTTCGCTCGCTCGATCGATTACAAAAATAGTGCATAATTAGCGAACATAATACCAAAGGCATTGTTTTGTTGTTTATAGCCTACACTGTCCCACAGCTGGGCAAAGGCCTCCCCTCGAGTTTTCCAGCTAGTTTGGTCCAATAACATTACCAGACTTATGTTTAAAAAACAAAAAAGATTTCAACGACAAGGAGGAAGTTCCTCCTTATTTTTTCAAGTCGGTTAAAATACCTATGATAAAAGTTTTGTATGATTAAGTTATACTTAGGTACCTAACTACAAATATGCAGATTGAATCTTTTGATTTATTTAATACATGACTGAAAAACATTAAAATAGTGTTCGATTTCATTAACAAAGAAACTAGAAAGCTTTTTCATGTAGGTAGATTCAATAAGGATATTTTTTTTTAGCTAACTTAAAATTTTAAAAGACCGACTTCAATGTTTTTTAGCTCAGCGATATTTTGCACTCTCGAGGTGCACAATTCCGTTCATAATTCCGAAGATCCTCATCAGATTCTCACCAATTTTTTATGGCACCAATCGGAAAGTATGCCCTTTCAAACACAAAAATATTTTTCCAAATCGGTCCAGGCGTCTTCGAGAACTTAACCGGTGAAAATACATAAAAAAAGCTCCGACGAATTGAGAACCACCTTTTATTGAAGTCGGTTAAAAATCAGCATCAGCATCAGCATCCGCTGATGTCAAAGTCAAAAATCAGCATCAGCATCAGCATCCGCTGATGTGTAAAAAAACTGCATCAGCAACAACCCTGATACTGAGGTAGCGCATTAGATATCATAATGTAGTAAACACTAGAAGTAGCACTTAACGCAGGTATAGGGTTAGTCAGAAACAAGTCCAAATCTAGGCTATCAACGCAACGGTGCGCGAGATTTCAGTTCGGGGTGAATTACTAGTTATGTGTAATAAAGAATTTAAATAAATTAATAAACAACAACAAACATACGTTTGTTCGTTGTTATTAATAAACGAACGATGTACAAAAAGCCCCGCCCCCTATGTCCTGGCACGACTGGAACATCAGCATTGAATATCAGCATTGATCAATGCGGATGTTGATGCTGATGCTGATGTCCCAAATGATGCTGATCATCAGCGGATGCTGATGCTGATGCTGATATTCGCAACAACCCTGGTATAGACTAGCTGAGCCCAGCGGTTTCAACCGCCATTTAGCCTTTAACCTCCAAGTAGTCATACATAGATGTAGAACTAGGCGGATTTTTTTTTTTTTAGCAGTCATACATGTAGAACTAAGTGTATGACTAGATGGAACGAGCGTTCTGAGCCATCAAATGTAGAAATAATTTTTGAAATTTGACTGGTAGTTCCAGAGATTAGCGCATTCAAATATGAGAGTTGCTTTTTATAAAAATTTGGCCACAGGAAAGACATGGTCAATACGTGTGGGGCTGATTAAGCCGCGGGTTTCCTCACGATGTTCTCCTTCACCGTTTAGAGATCGTTCTTAAGAGCCGAGTTGGCCGAGGGGTATAGTGTCTCGACTTTCGATCCGAAAGTCGTGGGTTCGAATCCCTGGCCGTGCATCAATGGATTTTTCTTTTCTAAAATTCACGAGCTCTAAACCTAAAACATTTATTCAGCAGAATAGGTACCTACTTAACTAAAACTGGTTTTAGGATTCCTACTTCCCTATTCGGATAGGTTAGGGTTTTTTACACTTAGATATTAAAATATGAGATAAGAAAAAGAAAACACATTCATAAAATAAAATTATTTAATTCTTATCTCGATTATTAAACATCAATTTACATCAATTATTATTAATTATATTAATTTATAAGCTGTCAATCAATTGTTAGGTTAGTTAGTACACTTCTAACGGATCTTGGCATTCGTGAAGTTAGCCGTTTCGATGCGCAGTGCAACATTTTCATTCAAAATTTTCTACTGCGCAGCGAAAAGCCTAACTTCACGAATGGCTAGATCCATTGTGACAACTATAATTGAAAATCACAGAATTTTACTACTGAGCGAAACCAAAACAAATATCTATTATACGAATTAATGCAATAAGCTGCGAAACATGGGACTAGATTTATATGATAACAAGAAGCAGTTTAACAAAAAAACTAAAAAACCCGACTGCAGTGTATTTAATTAAACATTTAAACATACATATAGATTGTATCTTATTATATTTTTGTACTCGCCTTTTAGAGCCGTTTATTTAGAAACCCTACTGGGGGGTCTTGAAATAAAAATATTTTTTAGCCCGCACATACAATCCGCCATTTTGATTTTTAAAATTTTGATGACCCAGTGACACTGGCGCCATTAAGACGAATTTAATGATCGTTTATCAAAATCGGTTGAGCCGTTGAGTAGTTACGAGCGGACAAAGGAACGGTTAGGTTCGGGTAGAATCTTCTATGTAACTTTTTATCATAATTATTACGTTCTACTGTGTATTTTGTGTGTTTAGTAGCAAATAAATGATGTGTCTATGTCTATGTCTATGTCTATCTCGCAACTCAATTTTAAAGCAGTTATTCTCAACCGTGAACTGATTGAGCTAAAGTTAGGATTTATTTGAATTTACCGATTGACATGGTCGATATCAGAGAGAGAGAATCAGTCCCCTGATTTTCTATCTTTGATAGCGACCAAAATCGGTCTCAAACTCAAATATCTCAACGAGACCGAACGCGACAAAAGATGTCTACGTCGTTTTGACACTTTGAGGTTTGAGACAAGTTAGACAATCGTTATTTAAAATACTATGCATCCTATGGAGCCGTGTTGGCCGAGCTACTTCGACTTTCGATCCGAAGGTCGTGGGTTCGAATCCTGGCCGTGCATGAATGGATTTTTCGTTACGAAAAATTTATATGCGAATCAACACGAGCTTTAAACGGTGAAAGAAAACATCGTGAGGAAACCCGCGGCTTAGTCAGCCCCACACGTATTGAGCATGTCTTTCCTGTGGATATGGCCGGTTAAGCTGAGAAGATGGTGTAGGTGTTACAAGCCTACTCCATCTCAAACAATGTCCCAGGCACTACAGTGTCCCGTTAAGTGTAGGCAAAGATAGCCTCCTGATACTGTATAAATCATCTAGTCAAGATGTAAAAACCTAAGTTTATGCATCCTCATCATTTCCACTATCATTCGAAACCTCTCCATCCCCATTAAAAACTTCCTCTTGCGCCATATTCAAAAACTTAGCATTATTTACTTGCAACACTGAAGCCATAGCCAATCCCGCGCCAAAACTATACTCTATAGGTTTTAGGCTCTCGTCTACATTGTCTATGGGCTTTCTATCTTCATTGTCTATGGGTCGAGCTCGACTCGAATGATTCTTTTTTCGAACTGCTCTATGGCGTCGAATGTCGTTCAAAAGCGCTCTTTGGTTTTTGTAATACTCATAATCACTTTCTGACGAGGATTCTGATAGTTCTAAATCTTTTTTTGTGAATTTCAAAGTAACTTCACGAGCATTAACCGCTTGGTTGATATTTTTATTCGCTGTACTCGCTTCGGTATCGCTTAGATCAGAAAAATCGGAATAAAATTGCATTTTCGGCTTAGCTTTACACCACTGATTAATAAATAAATCCTTATTTATACTTATTAACGTTAATAATTTGCTTTTAGACTTAAGAAAAGAATTGGCCTCATACAAATCATCTTTTATGTCACCTTCACTAACATACTCTTTTCTCAATAACCCATACTTCTTTTTATTTTTATTTGCTTTAGATTCAATTGAGTAATGTCTAAACAGTTTTTTATTATCATTATTTTTCTTCAATTTACTAATGTAACCTTTCCTAACAATATATTCGTCGAATTTAATCTGCCTAGGGAATTCCGGTATGTTTTTTAACTCTGGCATAGTTTTGACTAGAGCCTGTCTTTCTCTCTCCCTCATAAGGTCCTCTCGCTTCCCCAATTTTCTCTTTAACTCATTGAGCACTATTTTCGTAGCTTCCTTCTCTTTCTTTCCCGGCGCAACCGCTATTTCTCTCTGAGGCACTGATATTTCATCGTCCTCTGTTTTAACGAAATAAAAAACTTCATCTTTTGTCTGTGGTTCTCTATCCTCTATAACCATAAACGCTGCGTTCTCGACCACTTCCTCTTCTCTATGGACATCCTCTACAAACTTTCCTTTTAATTTCTTGAGCCGTAATTGCGAAGCTTGTACTGTAGTTAGGCATTTAGTTATATTTTCTACCAAATCATCTATGTCTTTGTTTAAAATATCAGCGTCAATTTCTTGGTTATTCATAGCGCAGGAATCTAAAAACATATCTAGACTATTTCCTTTATTTAAAGCTAATTTCAACTCGAGACATGCCCTGGCAACACCCGTGTGTACTTCAGAATAAATCCAATTATTTTTGACAGCTGTCCCTAATTTCTTGCTGTCACTTTCATCTTTGTTTCCCGCGTTTTTGAGAAGCCGATACATCCGTTCCAGAGATTCGAAATTCGATTTGAATTCTTCAAGGAGGTTTGTTATGAGTGTGCTGTGAATCCAATATAGTCTTTCGTTGTGGTTTTTGTAAATCTTCCGTATTTTTGGTGATGGTATGTAGTGGACCATTGCGATGTGTTTCAGTAATGTAGACTGGACCACTAGAAAGGCATGGTGGATTTTCTGTGGAAGAAATTATCAATTTAAGATAGCTAAAACTACAAGATAAAAATATGGACTGACACAAAGAACTTCGGGTCCAAAGTCAAACGACATCGTCACTGAACCAGGAATCTTGACGACCATGTGCTCACAAAAGTTTTTAATTACGAAATGGTTTCCATAGAAAAAAACAATAAGCCTAGTACTTTCGTGTGCAAGTGTAGCCATGCGCAAACATACCCCCTCCACTGTCTTCCAGCGTTCTTTTTACGTGACTTGACCTATACCTAGGTATTTTTAACTTTGTTTGTTTGTACCACTGATTTTGTTCGTCTTACAATGTACGTCTGTATGTGTGTTTCCAAATAGTTATTTATCTATCTATCGTCTCTGAACCATATTTTATACCAAAAGTTATATGACTTACCATCAAATTCTCCGCGTCGACATCGTCCCTCGCCACGGCGTGCCATGCGACATCGTCCCTGAGCCAGGAATCATGACGACCTATCTTCTAAGAAACATTGTCCCTGAACCATGTTAACTTCATTCAACAAAAGTTAAATGAAGGGACTTACCATCAAACTCGACACCGTCCCTGAGCCAGGAATCATGACGAGCTATCTTCTAAGAAACATCGTCTCTGAACCATGTTTTATACCAAAAGTTAAATCATTACTATCAAATTCTCCGTGTGTCGACACCATGCCTGAGCCAGGAATCATGACGACCTATCTTATAAGAAACATCGTCTCTGAACCATGTTTTATACTAAAAGTTATATGACTTACCATCAAATTCTCCGTGTCGACATCGTCCCTCGCCACGGCGTGCCATGCGACATCGTCCCTGAGCCAGGAATCATGACGACCTATCTTCTAAGAAACATCGTCTCTGAACCATGTTTTATACTAAAAGTTATATGACTTACCATCAAATTCTCCGTGTCGACATCGTCCCTCGCCACGGCGTGCCAGGCGACATCGTCCCTGAGCCAGGGTGCGTTGCCTAGCAACGCTGACGACGCGCGCGACATTATGACGGACAGCTCGCTCTGCTGACGACATAGCATGGTCCGACATGATTCTATCACGGATGACAATGATCCTCTGAAAATAACAAATAAGTTGATTAAACTTAGTGTC
This sequence comes from Camptogramma bilineatum, assembly GCA_958496255.1. Classification (NCBI taxonomy): domain Eukaryota; kingdom Metazoa; phylum Arthropoda; class Insecta; order Lepidoptera; family Geometridae; genus Camptogramma; species Camptogramma bilineatum. The sequence continues at coordinate 2,240,621 of OY292478.1, forward strand.
AATTTCACAAATAAAACTTTTAGTAACTACTTTCACAAATAAACGATTAGCACAATCTAAACCGCGTTCAAGAGCTGTTACTATCATATTTCCTATAAAAAATGACACTCTGTTTAGTCACAGTATTATTTCATTAGAAATGAAAAATCTTACCAAAATTTTCAATTCCGACGGGATTCGAACCCGCAATGATACAAGCGATCCTCCTTTAGCCGGAGTGCCTTACCATTCGGCCACGGAATCCTTATTAGGTCAGGTTGAAAATCTTGATAAGCTTATAATCGATTTAAGCATCGATTAGCGCCATCTACAGAGTAACTACTAAGTTAACTCAACTGCTCATTGCCCGAAGTTACATTCAGGATCAAATGACGAGAGATGTCGCTTTTGCTAATTCGAATCCCGTCGGAATTGAAAAGAGGTGTTCCAGAGCAGGCCAGGTCGGTGTACGCTATACAGAGAAAAGTGAAAAAAATCAGTGATTATCGAAAAAATACTCCAACTCCAATTTAAAGCTTAGTTTGACGAGGAGAAATGTTAAAAATGTGAAGACTTTTTACAATGGTAACATATTTTCCGGGCGGCCATGACAGTGGAACAGTTCGTAGCTGTCACTGTCACTTGCATTTAGACAGCTTTATGATTTTTTGACAGATTATTTATTGTTTCATTCAACATTCGTTCGTTGTAGGGATGTTCGATATTTCGGATTGTATCGATTTCGTATCACAATGTATCGTAATGCATTGTATCGTATCGGTACGGGGGATTTGATACGATATTTGGTATCGATACAGTATCGAATCAAGACAAGTAGGTATGTAGGTACTTTGATACTTCAATAAATAAGTAAACCGAAGCCTTTATTATTCTAAACTATTTAAATAAATACCTACTGGATATAACATTATAGGTAGTACCTATTTACAAATCCTGGTCTATTACTTATTTATTATAAACAAAAGTTGCAAATCTCGCACATAGCGTGAAGAAAAAGTTACTTTAAAAACTCAAAATGTTCATCGATATTTTTCGCTGACTGTTACCTATGACTTTTGGTATGTTTCATATGGGAGTCAAAACAATTTGATATCAAAACAATTTCATACAATACTTTCGATCCGATACACCTTGCATGTGTTGTATCGATCCGCCTAATCGTATGCCATGGTATCATGTAAATGTAAATCATTTATTTTTTTCTTTCTCTCACAAACATTAAAAAATAGTAAAATAACTAAACAGAATAGTAAAATAAATATACAGAATAATGAATATCGATACAAATATCGGGTGTATTTTAAGACATTGTATCGATACACGCAAGTATCGGATCGTACGTATTGAACATCCCTAGTTTGTTGGATTTGTTTTGTGCGCTTGCTCTGTTTCAGAATATTTCGGTATTTTCAAGTTTTTTTTTATTCGGCGACTATTGAAATACAGTAGGTACCTACATTTTATCTCAGTATCAATTAATTATGACGGGCAAGGTTCCTGGCAAAAAACGGTCGAGTTGGTCAAAGAAAGAAGTCGTGGCTCCGCAATATCCGCGAGTGGACGGGAATGACCAGCGCATCCGAACTGTTCCGCCTGGCAAAAGACAGCAAGATTCCAGCAGCTGACAGCCAACCATCCTCCACTAGTTGGAGAGGTACTTGAAGAAGAAGTTTTCAATGTCGGCTACATATTTTGCTGACGCAATTAGGAGTGTTTTTTATTAGTTTATGACGCAATTACAAAATCCAGAAGCTTTCCTGCATCAAGACTCCAGTACGTGCATGATGTTGTTACACCAAAGGCCTACCCACAGATAACCAAGAAATGGTCCTATCAGAGATTTAGTGGCTGCTAGGATTCATCCCAATGAGGTACATAACCAACCTACTTTTTGTTTTGTAACTAGCAGCGCCCTCGTGGCTTTGCCCCCATGGTGATGGTAATGATGATGATGAAAAGTAGCGTATAACCTTCAGGAGTTTAGCTATCAAATGCAGAATTATTTTTTTAACCTCTCATATGCCGGAACGTAGATCACAACGAGACAGTTGATTTTCTATTGTGTCTCGAATCCAATAATAGGAGAGGTTAAATTGGACTGGAAGTTCCTGAGATTAGCGCGTTCAAACAAACAAACTCTTCCGTTTAATTATATTAGTTTAATAGACTGAGTAATGATATGAGAATAATTATCTCACATCAACAGTCTGCTTTTATATAAAATGATTACTGCAGAACTTTGCCATGGGAGGCAGATGGATAATCTTAACTATCTTTATGCTATCTTAAGATTTGCAAGTCTTAACTTTATTTAGCCTCTTGTTTCAGTTGTATTTTTTAAACATAGGTAGTTGACTGAATTATTCATATTCCTATAAATAAATAATCTTATTCTTATTTTATTTCAGTTACAAGAGCATGAACTCCTATGCAGAAACTGCTGGCTGGTGGCACAACAAAATGTCCCAATCGAGCAAGGAATAGTAATTAAACCGAGACAAAATGAAACGGGTGTAACAGTGATGTTGAATGATTTTACTTTGTACCAGGATGTATCAACAGGGAATGAACCTTAGTGCCAGAGTATTTGAGGAACATAGTATTAAGAACACAGACAATACCAGAATATAGAATTATTTACATTTGGAATTTTCAGTTTCAATACCTTCACTAAAATGAAATGGAGTCTATGCTTTGCTTGAGTTACTTGTTGTATCCAACATTGACCTGTAACATTTATTGACTCTAAACAGGTCAATGCTGGGCTTATTTAGTTCAAAATAATATTGAAATTGTTTTTTGTAACTCCCGTCCAGAATTTGAAAAAATCTATTCTATGTTTTCAATATGCTCAAAATCTAATTGTTTAACTTCACGTTCTTTCACAAGTAGCCCATGCAAAGACTATTTCATTTAAGAGAGCATAGAAGCACCGGCCTCTTACCTGGATGGAATTTTAATTAGGGATGATGTAGTGTAGATGAAGAAAAACAATATAAGCTAATATTAATATTAAAAATGGTTTTATTTATTCTCTCTACTTTTATTCCCTACTCATGTAACTAAGCAGCTTTATAGGTAGGCACTACACACATTTTACACTAGGTGACAGGTCTTTGCACTAGGTATAACTTATTTGAAAAAAAGGCTGGAGGTTACCATTGAGAGGTCTACTGCAGATGCTGTCTCACTGTTATTAAATGCTAAATAGGTAAGTAGTTTATAGTATGTAGGTATAGGCCTTTGTCCATTTTCATTTTTTCATTTTGCCAGTGAACCATTTTTCACTTTTACAAAAATTCGTCCAAGAATTATTATAACTAGCTTCATTACCAGAGTTCAATAGAAACATTTCAACTAAGTATAATAAACCTTGTTCTTTCTGTTCTGTGAAATAAACAATTCAATAATTCTACACGAACGAACGAATGAAATAAATGCAGCCATTTCCCCTCTGTCAAAATCGAAAAATGACAACAGCTGTCAAGCTCAATACCACCCCGCCGCCATATTGTTATAAGTTTTGTGTTGCTCTTTGTGAGAAAGTTTTTTAAAAACATGTGCTAAACAAAGCAGATTCTTATGAAAATGACAATGGGAAAAGGTTTTATTTAGATTTAGCTATTTATAGACGAATGAACACCGACCTAGCCTGGGCTCTATAGAACCATGAAACAACTCCTTTTGGTAAGATTTTTCATTTCTAATGAAATAATACCAAAGTGTGGTTTAACACTATAAAAATTAAAACTTATAGAATTAGCAAAAGCGACATCTCTCGTCATTTGATCCTGAATGTAACTTCGGGCAATGAGCAGTGAGTTAACTTAGTAGTTACTCTGTAGATGGCGCTAATCGATGCTTAAATCGATCAATATGAGCAGTATTATTATCTGTTCTGTGGTTTAGTGTTGATGGCGCTCCACGAGCGAAGCAAGCTACATACACCACGAGCGAAGCAAGCTAACCACAGGTTCTTCAAGCTTCATAAAAGATTTATAGCACCTTGCATACGCTTTTTTAACCCATTGCCAGCCCAGCCACCACGTGCGTCATGGGCACTGAACTCATTAAAGGAGTTGCAGCCCTCATACTCCTTTAAAAAACCGGCGTGGCGGCTCGAATTGTTAACGCCAGATAGTCCCTTAAAACCGTAGCAATGAAAGTGAGCAGGCAGAGGCAGCAATCAGGGGGCGTTCTTATTGAGGCCATTTTGTAAATTTTTCGATATTTGCAGAAACCCCCCCTTCTCCCCACGTGAGATTGGGTGAGTTTCGACTCGACCCCCCTCCCCTCTCCCCCACGTGATGCGGTGCGATTCAGCTCGACCCCCCCTCTCCCCCACGAGATGCGATGAGATTCAGCTCGACCCCCCCTCTCCCCCACGAGATGCGGTGAGATTCAGCTCGACCCCCCTCTCCCCCACGTGATGCGGTGAGATTCAGCTCGACCCCCCCCCCCCTCCCCCACGAGATGCGGTGAGATTCAGCTCGACCCCCCTCTCCCCCACGAGATACGGTGAGATTCAGCTCGACCCCCCCCCCCCTCCCCCACGAGATGCGGTGAGATTCGGCTCGAGCTACACTAACGTAAACAAATGACTTACAGCTGTTTATGCAACGCCGCGAACTCCTTTAGACAAGCGGCGGCGGCGCGGCGCGCTAACGCTAGATTAGTCCCTCATATAACGCAGCAATGATGGAAGTGAGCCGGCAGTAATATGAAGCTACACCACTGACCTGTATCTATACAAGTACGCTGGACCTCTGACAAGCCGGGCCATAGTGAGGCGATTTGATTTTCGCCATTTTGGCGCTGATCGCAGAAGTGGGTGGGAAAGGAACTAATAATAGAGATGGGACAATGAGATAAAATACATCGATAAAAGACATTTCCGACGAGTTGTCTAATTAATTTTACTAGGTAATATTATAAAGTGACTAGTTTGTTTGTTAGGTTGAACGCGCAAATCTCAGAAACTGCTAGTCTTAGGATATGCCGAAGCCGGACTAACGGGTATTTAGTATGTGGCTAGCTAGATCCAAAAATAAATAGGGAACGTTTTTTAAATAGAAATGTGGTTTTTTCAGGATGGAGTGGAATAGGTAAGGTATTTATAGAAAATAAAAATATATGTACAATCCTTTAACATTTTTTATTAGTTTCCGTCATCATTTTCATAGTTACTTTTGTAACATCAAAAAATTTTTTAAAAGACTTTTACATGAGCTCTTGATTTTATCAAATAATTTTTAACTCTCTGCAATGCTTTTTTGGATGACTTAGGAGAGTTTTCATAACGATGATCATGCTTGATACTATAGCAGATTTCGGAGAGAGACCTAAAGGAGACCTGAAGGAGTACTCTGTTGCGGGTCACAGCTTGTACTTCAACGCCTTCGACCTGAAAACAAAATTTCTGTTAATCAACAATTAAACTACAAATCATAAGTACATAATCGACCCGATATCGGTACTGAATTTTAAATTTATTCGTAATCTTAACCAATCAGAAGGAAGAAAAAAAAACAATATTCATTATTAATATACTATTTTAACACATGGTGGAAGGACAGCTTCCCTAATAACTGGAAGGGAGTATAGCCCATCATTCAAAATCAATATCTACGGAATTTTCATCAGAATAAAAATTTTATGTATCTATCTATACATTTTAGAAATGATACTATATTTTTATACTAACCGGCACTGCTACAGAAAATTGTTGGAGTACTGCACTTTTTCAAAGTAGTGCATGAGTTATGTTTAATAAAACAGTCATCAGAGAAGTGCTTTGAACATAATGTAATCATATTTTTTCGGACGCCAACTAGGTTTTTCAATGTTGTTCAGCCATAATTCCAGTCTTATGTCTGTCGGAAACCTGTGAATTATTTAAAAATTATATGTATTTGATAATAAAAATCGGTCATCGGCGATTTCCGTTCTTGAAAGTAAATAGATATCTATAGGAAAAATATCGATAAGTTTTATCGACAGGTAACTTGGACAACACTATTAAATTTTATTGTTTATAAAAAACCGGTAATATGAAGATAAATATGTTGTTATTACGTATAATAATTAAGATAAGTTTAATTTGATGAATATTAGCCGAAGATTAGCCGTAAATTCACTTACTTGTGGAATGTAACCCCACTTCCCTTCTGGTAACGAGTTTTGCTTAGCACACACTCTTTCATAGTTTACTTATGAATGCCCACCACTTATTTATGTATCAACTAAATAAATAAGACACAACAAACAAGCTTAATCGCGTTAAACCTCCAAAAACACTTTAAAAACACGGGAGACAATACAAACGAGACAACTGCCATTTGTCAGTTACGTCAGATTTAGTTCTCTTCCCCCGCATTGGGGGCGCTTCAAATCGGCACATTCAAGAGCTGTCATTTCAAAGGGTATCAGAGGTCCAGCGTACTTGTATAGATACAGGTCAGTGAGCTACACTAACATAAACAAACTAGCAGCGCCCTCGCGGCTCGTTGCCTCGCGGACTTTTTTGTAGACATTCATAAGACCTATAAACCTGTAGTACATTATTTTGTTCTATCATTAATAGTTTTCGCAGCGCAAGCCAAAAACTATTTTGGATTTTCTACCTTGGGTTAAAATATTGCAATTTTCCTATGTATCCCTATTTTTTTTGAAAATATATTATAGCCTATGTTATTCCCTGATAATTTATCTTTCTATTAGTGAAAGAATGTTTGAAATCGGTCTAGTAGTTTCGGAGTCAATTCGTTACAAAAAAAAAACAAAAAAAATATTATAATATTAGTGTAGATGGGCAAAAACGCGAGAATCTGTACATTGGCATTTTCGAGGTGTCCCCAGGTAAAATTGACTGCTACGCAGCTCTGTATAAGTTTTACAGGAGTTGTAACCACATTATCTGATTCATGGTGAAATTGGCATGCCATATTTATTAAAATGTAACGCTTAAAACAACATTATGATAAAGAAAATTAAGTTTAAAAAATCACAATTTTAGCCTGTAGTACTGTCCCCTAAACAAAATCCGACCTTTAGCAGCGTTTGGTTAAAAATAATTCCACTAGACTGGCAAACTTTTAGCTATACATTTGAAGTTTAGTGGGTTACCTAGGGTTCTAAATGTACAATTTGCTGCAAAAGCCAGAATTTCTACTAAATAAGTAATATTTAAGCCTGTCCCCGGGATTTGGGCCAACTGGACATGTCCGGATTCCGTTACCGCGTTTTCGAATGATTTAACAGTTTTTTTGTTCCGAGGGGTAGTTATTTTTTTACTTAAACAACAACATTGCAACGAGACAGACGTAAAAGTAAAGGGGATGTCTATAGTTTTTAAGTCAAAATATTCAAAATAATTGTTTGATTTTCGGCGTCAGTGAGAGGTTGCGTTTTTTCGGGCACTGTCCGGTGCGTATTTAATTTTTTTTTAATGTTTAAAACGTATTTCCAATGCATATTTTTATTTCAGAACTGAAATAAACTATCCAAGATTAACTTAGTGTGAAAAATCGTGTGATAAATATCAGCAAGTTGAGATAATTCATATTTTTGTGAAGTTCGTTACTTCCGATTCGATACCATAGAGCTGGTAATCAGGTGAAGCAAGGTTTACATAGCGTACACTTTATTTTATCTATTATTATTTACCCATTATTACCCTACTGTGCGAAGGCAAAAGAAGGTATTGTTTTTAGCAGATATTGTACTGTGTGCATGTAGGTAGGTAAATTGTAAGCGAAATCTTTCATTGTATCTCATTCATTATATAATAAATAATAATAATAATAATATGTATTTATTTCAGTAAAGGTTACAAAGTGACAGAGTAACACTTATAACTTAAAACTTAAAATAATGCTTAATGAAATAATATCCTTATAGCATACTCTGCCCAGTAAAACCTGTGTGCTGTCAATGCTTCGACTCTTCGTTCTAACTAAGCGTTAACTTGTGTTTAGACACGAAGGGTGCTCCACCTCGGCATACTCAGGAAACGGGCTGTTTATATACATAGTTGATATAGTAGGTAGGGATGTTATTTTACAAAATTAAGCAAAAACAAAACTAAAAAGAAAATTTTAACCTAATAAGAAATAAAAAATAAATTCAGCGTGTATGTAAATTGTGTCGTGTAAGTTTGTATGTATTTGAGTGTGTATGTAGTGTATAGGTATAGTGTTGTATATGCGTATGTGGTACATGTGTAGCTGTTGTGTATGTTATGTATACGTGCGTGGATATAAGAAGTGCTTACGAGACCGAAAATTATCTCTAGAGTTGATAGAGCATTCATATTATTACTTTTAACATATTTTCCGTTTGTGAGTAATTTAAACTTTGTAAATATTTTCTTATTCTAGATTTGAGTTCGTTGAAGCTCATGTTGTGTAGTGTCATTAATTTGCTAGCATTATTATGTAAATATGGTCCCAAGAAGTAAGTGTGTTTTTGAGCAAATTTAGTTTTACATAGTACTATTTGGTATTGTTTATCAATTCTTCGTTGGGAACGGGTATCAACAAGTGGACATTTAAGGCGTTGCAGAAGTATAACTTTCTGAATGAACAATTGCCTGACAGTTAGAACCTGGCATTCCTTGTAGAGCTCTGAGGTAGAGTATCTATATGGATGCGAATTTGCAACTTTGAGAATCGCTCTCTGCGCTCTTTCAAGTGGAAGCATGTGTGTCGTAGCAGAACCACCCCAAGCCGTAACACAGTACGTCAATAGAGTTTGACATAGGGCAAAATATGTATTTTTTATTTGTTGTTTGGTTGCAACATGCCTTAAATTTTTAAATACTACGATAAGTCGTCGTATTCTTGAGGTGAGTTGAGTTATGTGGGGTACATAAGTTAGCTTCGAGTCGATGGTAACTCCTAAATATTTTAATATATATTGATCTATCTACTAAACTGATTTTGATAATGAGTTATCAAGTTAAATAAAATGAGCAAAATTTGTTTTTTTTTTTCGGATACGTATCTACCTACTTAGTGTTTGATATTAAACGACTTTTTTTTGGAAAAGAGGTCAAAATATGAATTATTTTGGTAAACCTACGGCCACCATAGGTATCAAAATTATTCATTTTAGACCTATGTTCCGAAGAAAAAGTGGTTAAATATCAGTAGGTACCACTGTTCAAAAATATATTTTTTTTGTGACGAAACAAATTATTAAGCTTAGTTACTTTATTTATTTAAGACTAATTTACACAAGTTCTAGTTTACTTCTAAAATTATTAATTTCAACGATTTCATAGCTAGTAAATAAAAATTCAAAAAGATTTAGAATTTAGCGCTATGTAAACCTAACCTTAGATGTCTGTCCCCCAAATCCAAGTTACAAAAATGTTAAGTTTGTATTAAAAAGTTTAAAATAAGTGTAGACATTGTTTAGCAAAATGATGTGGTTTCTCAAAATACTCAAAATTTAAATAGTTAATTAAGAAAATAGTCAATTTTGGGAATTTTATTAAAACTTTAAAGGCCATTTTAGAGCATAGGTAACGAACTGGAAAGGAAAAGTTGATAAAACTCGTGTATTTCTAAGATATCAAACTGATTTTATACATTTATTAATGAAAAACATGTTCTCTTTCTTTGATAAATAAATTAATAAAATAATTTTGAGTTTTACTATCTTAAAAAACCAAAAACCAGCGGTAACGAATTGGATTAAAATTTCTCCCTACAGTAATAAACTTGCTAATTTCTCCTAAAATAACAATTTTACGAGAAAACTTTTTCGTTTGTAGATAGAAGAATAATTATAGATAGCATATAAATAAACATTTCAATGAAATTCCACAAAAAAAAATTAAATCACAATTTTGAGAAAGTGTACAGTTTTGCGCGTTTTTGCCCAGATGACTTACAGCTGTGTATGCAGCGCCGCGAACTCCTTTAGACAAGCGGCGGCGCGGCGCGCTAACGCCAGATAGTCCCTCATACACCGCAGCAATGTGGGAAGTGAGCCGCGGCACAGTGCGCGGTGAGAGTAGCGGATAGAGACCGGGATGGACGCGTAGAGAGATAGGTTGATGAGGGCGGAACGATTGAAACTGGAAAATAAATCAATAAAAGATTGAGTACCTATTATACAACCAAAATTACAAGCATAATTTTTTTACAATTTGGTTATAAAAAGTTCCGCCGTCGCCTTTCTTCCATCGGACTTCCGGACACCCGGAAAGGTGGCATTTCAGTGTTCGTACGCGCTTTGAGTCTACATTTTTCATACGCACGGCGAAAATGTGGAACTCCTTTCCGGGGTCTGTATTTCCAGAAAAGTATAATTTGGGTGTCTTCAAATCGAGATTTAATAGGTTTCTTCTACATAAGCGTGCATCTTAGACCATACTGTTGCTTCACATCAGGCAGGGTGTGGTCAAACGCGAACCTATTTTAGTTAAAACAAACCCAACATAACTTCTAATCGGGAACAGTCCCACACAAGCAGCTATCGCCCCCTCCCCCCTGGTGAGCCAGCCCCCCGCCCCCCCTCCCGCGGCCCCCCACACCTCCTCCGAGGGGGCCCCCTGTTCCACCTCGATACTATCCTCGCGGAACATTAGTCCGCTCTCCAGCCCCCTTAGCCATATTACACTAACGTACGTCGCGATCGCTGTAGAACACTTCAAAATGTATGAATTGACGTTCTGACCACGTGACTCATTCATCACCTTTAAACGTCAATTCCTATACATTTTGAAGTGTTCTAAAGCGATCGCGACGATAGATAGTGTAATAGGTATGGCTAGGGCCCCAGGATAGATATTATATGCTGTGTAGGAGCTGAGAAAATAAACACAACATACCTTCTAATCGGGAACAGTCCCACACAAGCAGCCAGCGCTACCCCCGCCATCGCCCCCTCCCCCCTGGTGAGCCAGCCCCCCGCCCCCCCTCCCGCGGCCCCCCACACCTCCTCCTCCGAGGGGGCCTCCTGTTCCACCTCGATACTGTCCTCTCTGAACATCAGTCCGCTCTCCAGGATAGATATTATGTGCTGACGGCTGTGTAGGAGCTGAAAAAATTACATTAGTGTAAAATCTTATTTTTTTTTATACTACTAAGGTAGTAGACCAAAGAGAGCGTAAATCGCCTAAAGAGATGGCAGGTGCTTGACCTGGACATGAGAAGCTGACCTCGCCTTATGCCACAGTATGGTGCCATTCAATGGAACGGCTCCTAAAAAAAAACAAATCTGACCAAGAACAGATCTGATTATGGCTACACAGCCGATCGCAGATGAGAAAGGGAAGATAAAAATAATAAAAAAAGCTAGCAGACAAGCATATGGCCCACCTGATGGTAAGCGGTTATTGTAGCCTATGGACGCCTGCCATGGGCGTATATAAGGGGGGGGTTAGGGGGTCCGGACCCCCCCCCCCCCCCTCCCCTTAAGTTCGGAGGAAACCTAGTCAGTCTTTGTATTTTGGGACCATTGGACCCCCCCTTAACAAAGATCTTTGTATTTTGGAACCCTTGGACCCCCCATAACAAAGCTATAGCTACGCCCATGACGCCTGCGGCACCAGAGAAGTCACATTTGCGCTGCTGACCCTTTCACTGCGCCGTCAACACAATGGACAAGAATGGTCCAACAGTTGTCACGCGCCAAACAAATCGAAAGAAGCGTATTTTACAATTATTTCTATGAAATAGTATGAACATCTGCCTGCTTCGATTCTTCCAAATCTGGAAGGTGTGCGAGGTTTCATCGCGGTTGGGTGTGCGTTCACCTTACGTAAATCAGATTGTAATGAACCAGGGACGTATATAAGGGGGGGGTTATTATATAGCCCATTAAATTCGGAGGAAACCTAGTCAATTTTTGTATTTTGGAACCCTTGGACCCCCCCCTTAACAAAGATCTTTGGTATATTGGAACCTTTGGACCCCCCCCTTAACAAAGCTATAGCTACGTCCCTGTAATGAACCCTTGGTATGGTAGGGTCTTCTAAGGAAGCAGGTTTCTGGACCAAAAATTCAATACAACTTTTAAATAAAAAAAATTGAGGCAGTACAAAGTTTGTTGAGTCAGCTAGGTCTTCTAAGAGAGCAGATTTTCTGGCCCATAAAATCAATAATAATAAAAAAAAATTGAGGCAGTACGAAGTTCGCCAGTTCAGTTAGTTAATAAATAACTCAAAAGGTTACCCACCATGTTAGGTCTGAATTTAATGGCTATCCATCGCCTCGACAGCACCGGTGGTGTGAAATCTTGCTTCATGTACAGAGCCATCTATAAAACATATGTATATTTATTATGATTTGATTATATTGTCTTAATACATACCTATTATACTTAATAACACCCAGACACAGAACAAACATCTTTGTTCATCACACAAATGTTTGTCCTGCATAGGAATTGAACCCACAACCTAAAACGGAGAAGACAAAGCTACTAGCTGCTATCGGCTGATTGATCTGTCAGTGCAATGTTAGTAAATATTGTACATTGGTTTTGGCTAGAGTATACATTGTATACAATTTCTACTCATGGTTCAGTGGCGCGCGCTATTTCGCCGTGAGCGCACGTATCCCCAGCAAGGGAATTATTTTCGCGAATTTTTTTTTGAGTACCCTCATTTTACGGTTAGCTAACGAAAATGGCAGAGGACCCTGGGCCTCTTGCCAATGTTTGTGATGTTGATTTGAACACTGAGGATATAGTTAGTGAGACTGAATTAGTATGTACTTTGGAAGATTTTACCCAACATGAGATGGCAGTGGCAGGTGGAAGCGAGACCAATACGATGCAGAGACAAAACAAGAGAGGAAGAGAAAGCAGTAGTGAAACAACAAGTGAAGAGCAGAATGATGGTTTTACAGTTGTTCAGAGAAAAACCAAAATGTTGAAGCAGTTGAATGGGACAGCAAGAGTCTATCAACAGAAAAATAGAGGAGACAGGGCTGAAACGACACCCAGGGCAGATATTATTACAGCAGGAGATGTGTTCGAGGTCTGCATGGCCTCAGATAAGGCTTTGCCAAAACAAATTGGTTTAGCTAAATTACTGAAAGCTGAAAGTATTCCAAATATTTGTGCAATAAAATATAAAACTCCGTACAAAGTATATTTGCAGTTTACAAGCAGGGATGATGCACAGCTACTTGTAAATAATAAGTTGTTAAAGGAATCGGGTTATAGATGTCGGTTGACCAATGAAGTCTCTGTAACTTATGGTGTAGTGAAGTATATTGAGATGGAAATGAAAGAAGATGAAATGATGCAATGCTTTAAATCCGAGGCTGAAATAACTTCAATAAAAAGACTAAAACGATTGGATGACTCGGGGTGGTCTGACAGTGAAACTGTAAGGTTCAGCTTTGCTAGTCCAGTGTTACCAACATTTGTTTATGGATATGGCTGTCGCTTCAAAGTTGAGCCATATACATTCCCTGTGACACAGTGCTCAATATGCTGGAGATATGGACACGTAGCTCGTCTGTGTCCATCAAAAAGGGTTAAATGTCCTAAATGTAGCGGTGAACACCAGAATTGTGAGATATCAGAAGACAAATACAAGTGCATTAATTGCAAGAATAACCACATTGCTTTTTATAAGAAATGTCCTACTTTTCTAAAAGAGAAGGCAATCAGACAAATTATGTGCAATGAAAACTGTACCTATAAGATAGCACTAGAAAAGTATCTGATGGAAAACAAAACTCCAATAAGAAATGACAGAAGTACCTATGCTACAGTTAGCGATACCAACTCAGCACAACCATCAACAAGGCGGTGGGAATCAGCTGAAAAAAGAACAACAGTACCTAATGAAAGTGCGGGGATCCATCATGAAAAGCCTGAAACCACACATGAATATGAAGTCGACAGTGAAGAAAGAAGTAGTGAAGAAGATCATAAAACAAACACAACTCAGAGAAAGAAGAAAAAACCAATCAAGAAAACAAAAACTTCAGCACAATCTTGGGCAAAATCTTCGGAGACCAAATTAGGTTCATCGGACCCCATGGAAACAGAAAATCCAACAATGAAGGAAACTGGAAGGAGAGAGAAGAAAAAAGAAAAGCAGGAAGTAGAAACAGATAAGTTTAGTGATATCATAAAGGCAGTTGAAAATATATTTTTTTCAGACTGCAATTTTGGAGAAAAGGTAAAACAAATTTTGAGCTTATTATTTGAAAAGGTGATGAAGTATTTAATTGAGGCTGTTAGTAGTGGAGACCTTATTAGGAAACTAATGAGTCTCTATCATGGATAACAGTAACTTTATTGGCAACCGTGTCCCTCTAGGTTCTGAGAGTTCAACTGCTCAATACATATGTATCGGGCAGTGGAACTCTCAGAGCCTAGCACCAAAAAAATGTGCGTTTGAAACCTTGCTGTTACAGGAGAAAATAGGCATTTGTCTTCTTAGTGAAACATGGTTGGATAGTGAAACAAACATAAGAATTAATGGATACTCTATATTCAGAAATGATAGGGATGACGGATACGGAGGTGTTGCCATTGTTGTACATAACTCAATAAAAGCCCACATTTATCCTATTAGTCTCCATAACAGTGGTATTCAAATTATATGTGTTCAAATTCTAAATTGTAAGTTTATTGATTATGTAGCCTCCATCTACTGTCCGGGTTCAGTCGCTACAACCCAATATGACTGGGACAATTTATTTTCTTCATTTCAGAACAAATCTATTATAGCTGGTGACTTTAATGGTCACCATTCAAACTGGTCTAACAGAGTAAATACTAGAGGCTTGCAAATATTAGATTCTAGCTTAGATAGTAATTTTGTATGTTTAAATTGTGGGGATATGACTAGAATTAAGATGGTAGATGGAATACTACAGGAAAGTGCACCGGATTTAACATTTGTAACCACTGACATTGCTATCTATTTTAAAACTTGGTTAGTCACTAAAGAAAATTTAGGAAGTGACCATCTCTTCATTAAATTTCGAATGGAATATAGAGACACGCCCACATTTATAAAGCGTAGAAATTTTAAACAGGCCGACTGGAAGTTATATGAAGAGACTTGTTTGGATATTTTCAGTAATAATAATTTTGAATTTGGTCAAAACATTCAACAGATGTATAACTTTTTGGTAGAGACTATAAATCATGCAGCTGAAATAAGTATACCCTACTATAAGATCTGTACAAGTCCAGTCAGGAACTTCAACCCAAAACATTATTGGTGTCCAGACTTGTCTCAACTTGTAGCTAAAAGACGGCTGTCACTTAAGAGCGCGGCGACGAACGAATTCTCCATACAAACGTACTACCGAAATCATTTAAAATTTGAGCGTATTTTCACCACTTTATGCACTTATCTAGATTAAGGAAGTATTAATCTAGGTTCCTGTTAAACTTTTGATCTAAAAAACTTACCTGAAACAAAATGTAACCAAATTGTATTTCTAACATTTTTACAGCAAAAATATCGTGTTTTCGTTGCATTTGTTCTGTATGATAAACAACAATGATTGTAATATCCTTTTAATAGGAACACAGCTTAGAGTGTCTAGTTACAGGCCATACAAAAAAAATTGCGAAATCATTAACTTTTCATTCATCATTTTTGGTATTACGGAATACATCGTAAATTCTTGTAAATTCTGAACTCGAGTATTGCCGTACGCGTTGCTCGGATGTCTTCAATGTGTGTGTATAGTCCCGGAGGCGGAGTTTCGACACTCACACTAACGCAAAATTGGTTTGCAACGACCACCGCTTTTTATAATTTTTAGCATTTTTAGCTCGCTCGATGTATAGGTATGTAGGTATAGGTGTAGGTAGTATACACACTAACTAGATAGGTGTACCTAGCGTAGATTAGAATTGATTTTTACTTTGAACAATTATTTCAATTTTAAATGGTATGTAGGTAGGTAGGTTTTGTAGACCCTTTTATGAAAATTACTTTCTTTTTAACCGACTTCAAAAAAAGGAGGAGATTCTCAAGTCATAGGAATATTTTTTTATGTAGGTAGGTATGTTTCTCGAGTATCTACTTGAATAGGTGAGCCTGGACCGATTTGGAAAATTATTTTTTTGTTTGAAAGGGTACCAGGTGGAGCTATGGTCATCAGATCAGGTCAGGATCTGATAATGGAGTCAGAAACTGTTCAACAGAACTCCTCAGTAAATAGGCTGATTGAGTTTAAACTCGGCATAATGTAAGCTGTCTTGTTCCGTTTCGTTCCGACTACAATGTCATGTAATATGTAATACCTATGCGTACCTATGGTGACTGCGAGCTGACCTGATGATGGAATCAGAAGCTGTTCAAAAAATGGTGCTGGTGATGATGATGACGAGTTTCAGCTCCATCGGCCTATTTAGATTTAGGTAGGTACTGATGTGTTCTGTTGAACAGCTCCTGACGCCATCATCAGATCCTGACCTGATCTGATGACCATGGCACCACCTGGGACCCTTTCAAACAAAAAAGAATTTTCCAAATCAAAAAAATTCTAAAAACATACCTAGGTACCTACCTACATAAAAAAATATTCCTATGAATTGAGAATCTCCTCCTGTTTTTGAAGTCGGTTAAAAAGAAAGTAATTTTCATACTAAAGTTATGAAGTTGAAGTTATGAAAGAAGTTGAAGTTATGTTTTTAAACTTCAAAGTCTATAAATAGAACAGTAGTAGTTTTGTAATGACGTCACAAAATGACGGCGGGCCATTTGAATCTGCCAAGAGGGGCTTTTCCATTTACAGTGTGAAAGTTTGTGAGGATGTATGGATGTATAGATGTACCGCTATCTAGGGATGTTTGTATGTTTGTTACTCTTTCAAGCAAAAACTACTGATACACGCGCGGTTCGAGGGGGGGGGTCATGGGGGTCATGACCCCCCCCCCCCTCAAAATCCTTGAGAAACCTGTAACATCCAGCAAAAAGAGAGGTAGGTACGCACTACCAAAACTAGTGACCCCCCCCCCCCCAAGATCAAAGTCTGCGACCGCCAGTGCTACTGAACGGATTTTAATGAAACTTGGAATACATATAGGTAGGTACCTATACTTACCATAATTTATGACCTGGAATAAAACATAGGCTACTTTTTATCCGGGTAGGTATCACGCGAGCGAAGCCGCGGGCGGAACCTAGTATATTTTACATTTGTCTCTCTGATGTTAGCTGTTATAGCCCCTCCAGACTCTCGAGAGAAAGCTCGGCGAGAAGTCTCGCCGAGACTTCTCGAAGAACAAACAAGCTATCCACACTCTCAATTTTTCTCCGTCGTGATGTTTGAAATCCTTTGTCTCGGCCAAAAATACCGACACCGATCGGAGAACAGGCGAGCCAGAGAACGAGAAGGCGAGAAGCTCCTCACACTCACGCTTCTCGGGTGTTCTCGGGGGTTCTCGCAGAGAGTCTGGAGGCCCTATTAGGTAGGTATTATGTTTTATCTCGCTTACATAGATACCTACCTACTCTACTGCCTATAACAGTGGCGGATTTCCAAATTTGCCGCCAGTAGGCTATTCAACTTTTGCCGCCCCTACACTCGATACCACATCACAATCATATTAATTACATTTTTTTGTTAATGAAATTGTAACTTTTATGATTTGTGTAATATTATTTTTAACCGACTTCAAAAAGGAGGAGGCTCTCAAGTCGACTGTGTGTTTTTTTTTATTTTAGGTATATATTTTTTTTAGTTTTTTGTGTGTGTGTTACGCCATTTCTCCGTCAATTGTGGACCGATTTTGACAATTATTTTTTTTTTGGTTACAAAGGATATATTCCAGAAGTGGAGGATCTGATGAGGGGATCCCATGGAAATCGAGGGGAACTCTCAAATTTTATGGTTATTTATTGTGTTTGTAGAACTATCGGGCTGAAATTTTGCACACTTATATATATTCTCGGTGACAATGAAATATTATGGTATCAATCAAGCTTATCTGATGATGGAGTCAAGAGCTGTTCAACAGAACTCCTCAGTGAATAGGCCGATTGAGTCGAAACTCGGTATATCTATCAAGTTTCAATTACAATTTAATAATATGGTGACAACGAGCTGATTTGATGATGGAGTCAAGAGCTGCTCAACAGAACTCCTCAATAAATTGGCCGATTGAGTAAAAACACAGCATATCTGTGAAGTTCCGACACAATGTAATATAATAATATGGTGACAGCGATCTGATCTGATGATGGAGTCAGGACCTGTTCCATGGAACTTTTTAGTAAAATAGAAATAAGTTTTATTTTCGCCACTACGATACATACAACACAAATCAGAAATGCTACATTACAGTGACAAGAAAATAAGGTTACCCCTCAGCATTTGCTCCAGCAGCGCCATGGCTGTTAGAGCGCTGGTTTTCAGTATCTTAGTTTTTAGTAGTATAGTAGTAGTGACATGGATATCAAATGAAAGGGCTTGATGAGCGAAACACAATAAGTAGGTAAGATGACATCATTCTTAATAAAAAATAAACACTAAAATGAAAAAATAAAAAATAAAATACTTAACCGACTTTAAAACATACTTGCACTAAAAAGCAAAACATAAGAATATAAACAGATTTATTTACCTAATTACTAATTACGCGCACTCCGCACTTTAGGTACGAAGCTACAAGTACATTGGTGGGCCCGCCAGGGCGGGCCTTGGCAGGGTTCCCACTTGCCACTCGGCTCTAATACCTATCGCGTGACAACTCGACAACCCTTCCGCGTCACTCCGCGCCAGACAGTGACAGAGTTATGCGTTAGAAAGAGAGAATTTGTGTAGGCACGTGTCAGTGCATATTGCACTAGGCAAAGAACGCTTACGCGAGCTGAATTGAACTTTGTCGCATAATTCTGTGCTACAACGTAGGTATTTTATTCAAAGTTTTCGTCAGAATCTACGACTTTTTGCCTTCTTGAGAGAATCATTTTGAGACAGAGATTCGTAGATCACACATACATTTGTCTCACAGGCAGGCAAAGGGAATTAAATTTGCAACCTTCTGTGTTTCAGGCGGGCCTTCGCCCTCAGCACCACAGAACATTGTTGTCATGATGAATAATAATGGATTCATAACATGTCGCATATTGTGGCTGTTTTCGGCCTCCCGTGATCGTTTCACTAGGTTTTAACAGTTCAAAATAGATGAGATTCTTCTGATCCTACCAAATACAGGGGGTCTAAAGTGGCCACTTTTGATGAAAAATCAGATGTTTCATAGATGCTTCATCTATGAAACATCTGACTTTTCATCAAATGCTTCATAAATGCTTCATATGCTTCATCTATGAAGCATCGATGCTTCATAGATGTTTCATAGATGTTTCATAAATGCTTCATATATGAAGCATCTATGAAGCATTTCACAAAACATCTTTTTTGACAGATCTATGTGCGAGGTTAAATTTATTTTTATAAATTAAATAGGTAGGTACCTACTTAGTTTTTTTATAGAAATGATTGCACTGCGCCACCCTGATGGACATATGGAAATATTTTTGAGGCACACGAATAAATAAAAAAGGTAAATTGTCGCGGGAGCGGGTCTGAGGTTTTTTTTTTCTTAAATTTGGCTTCGCATGGGTTTTGCATTCAGCCATCCGTTTTCCATTCAACCTATTTACTTTCTAAAAATAAATTTAACCTCGCACATAGATCTGTCAAAAAAGATGTTTTGTGAAATGCTTCATAGATGTTTCATAGATGCTTCATCGATGCTTCATATATGAAGCATCTATAAAGCATCGATGAAGCATTGATGAAGCATCGATGCTTCATTTAAGAAGCATATATATGAAGCATTTATGAAGTATTTGATGTTTCATCAGATGTTTCATAGATGAAGCATCTATGAAACATCTGATTTTTCATCAAAAGTGGCCACTTTAGACCCCCAGACAATTACCTCAGCACCAACAACAACAACCAGCACCAACAACAACAACCAGCACCGACAACTCTTTTGGAGTTGTTTGCACACCAGCTTAAGATGAGCCGTACATTCAACGGTTCCTGTGCATTCCGGGTGTCAAGGATTCCGGCTGTTTGTAATTTCGGAACTACAAAACCGATGACCTTGAAATTTTTACGGAACAATATATAAAGTACTTACTTTCAAACAAAGTAAAAACCGGTCAAGTGCGAGTCGAACTCGTACACCGAGGGTTCCGTACCTACCCATTATACTCATTAAATTATTGAACAATTAGTAATTTTTTTGTACATATCCTAGTTCTGCGATAGCAGCGCCGCAAATGTTCTGCGCACACGAGCATAATATTGCAATAAATATTTTCTTTTATTTACTTTCACACAATAGCACAATTTTATTTATTTACCTTATTTGAGGATGGTGCCAATTAAGCTAGTTCGCTTAATTGTATGAGCGCTCATACAACTCAGAAGACAATCTTAATTGGCGTCAACTATGTATGTATGGGAACACCCTTTAACTTTCAACTTTTTTAATTTTTTGGAATTTTTCCTTTATTTCTGCTATAAGGCCTTGCTTTTTGCCAAATTTCGTGATTCTAGGTCAACGGGAACTACCATTTAGGTTTTCGACCCAAAACCTCTAGGGTACTTCCGGTTGACCTAGAATTGTCAATTTTGGTTACAAGCAAGGCCTTACAGCACAAGTAAAGGAAAAATTCCGAAAAATAAAAAAAGTTGATGATTAAGGTAAGTTTTGGTACCTACTTACAAGTTTTCACGAAAACCTAAATTTGCCTATATCTTTTTATAGTGTTGACTCAGGACCTTGATTTTTATACTCACAATAGGGACTATAGACCTCAGTATATGGTATGAATTTCAACTTGCTAGCTCCACCCGTTCCTGAGATAATCGATGGTGACAGACAGACAGACAGACGGACAAGAAAGTGATCTTATAAGGGTTCCTTTTTTTACCTTTTAAGGTACGGAAACCTAAAAAGAATCAATGAAATCGGACTACGCGCTCATGAATTACAACCAGACTTATTTTGACTTTCATCCCCTCTCCCTAGGGAACCGTGCTGAATTTCAGGATTAAAAGTATTTTATATTAGACCTCGTAGTATGCACTCAAATAATACCAGGTTTCATTTAAATCCAACCAGTAGTTTCGACGTAATGCGCGGCCATGATACGGACAGACAGACATGAATGAAAAAAATTACAGTTTTAGCTTCAGTATCGACAATAGAGAGCCCTCCAAAAAAAATTTCAAAATATCTTCAATGTACAGAATTTGACCTGTTACAGTTTTATTATAAACTAGCTGCTGCCCGCGGCTTCGCTCGAGTTGTACCCGGATAAAAAGTAGCCTATGTTACTCTCCAGCCCTCCAACTACCTCCACACAAAAAATCACGTCAATCCGTCGCTCCGTTTTGACGTGATTCAACTACAAATAAACAAACAAACAAACACACTTTCACATTTATAATAGGGGTACGGATACCTATTGATGTTTGATTGGTTGATGATTGATGATGTGAAATTTAATGATTAATGAAAATAAAAATTCTTCGGTACACATAGGGATTTTTCGTACATGACGACCTTACACGTGCTGATTACAGCTACAGAAACAAATATGATCAACAGGTAAACTGTTGGAAATTTTCGGGATACTACTGTAATTCGCGGGCCCATCTAAACGCACCGCCTTTATCGCTCGTTTCCAATCCAATTATGGAAAAAAGTTTTAAGCAAGAAAAGCTCTCACTCTAACAATTTTTAAAACATTACTGACATGTTGAATTGTTTGTGTGTACATAATAACATAGCATTATCAATAAATATAGGTAAATATTATTTTTCTGTAACACAAAAAAAAATGTTCCCTATTTGCCGCCCCTAAAATCTGCCGCCCTAGGCTCCAGCCTTCTCAGCCTATTGGTACCACCAATTGATTCGCCACGTCATAAGTACCTAAATATGCGTTATCCTTTGTTGCACTTATGGGGGCATCCATTAATTACGTCAGGCTTTTAGGGGGCGGGAGGGGGTTGAGCCAAATCGCACCTAATCCCATGTGGGATTAAAAATGAAAGGGAGGTCTCGGCAAATCTAGGTAGGTACCTGTTTAAGATTATTTTTTTTATTCTCACGTGAGATTAGGGGGTGGGGGAGGGGATCGAGCCAAATCTCAGGACATCTCACCAAGGGGGGAGGGGGTGCGGGGGTTGAAAAATCGCAAAAATCACCTTTAATTTTTATTCTTTAATTTTAATTAATGGACGCCCCCTAATTTCAGAGGGACAAACATCCGTTGTGACTTCAGTAGTTAGGTAGGTTAGGTAAGTACCTACTTACCTATAGACATTGGACAGAAAAAAACATAGGTAAGTACCTACTTAGGTACCTACTTCCCTTTGAAAATTTAGGTAATTGTGTACCGACTTATATAGGTAACAACCCACATATTCTGTCTAGCGTCATAATATCGATCTCATCCCTCCCTAAAAATCTTGAGAGTAAGTTGGGTAGGTAACTTATAATTTTTATAATTTTATAATTTATTTATTTTCAAACAAAGGTTTACAAAACAGGACTATCATCAAACAATCAATCATACTTTAAAAGTACTACTTTCTATTACTATTCTGTTCTATAACCTTTAGGTAATTACCTAGATATTGTAGATAAATTTCCAAAAAAAGCATTTTTACCATACATTTATATACATTTATCTATCTACTGTTTTTGTGAGAGAATAATAAACGAATTGAATTGAATTGATTCCATGAAATAAAATGAACATTATTCATTAACATTTTTGGCCTCTCCAAAGATGCAAAAACTCAATATCAACAGGAATTGATCTCCATTCCGCAAGTACTTACCGCGCTGCAAGCGGAGCTCACAACCATTGAGCCAAACGTCCTGATGCATTTGTATTTGAAATTATTGAACAGTAGCTGCGCGTAATGCGTCCTGAATCGCGCTAAAAAGGGCGGGCCTCATGTCAGACTCATATCTGCCAATCACAGATTAGGTAGAGGTAATACTGCCAATCGGGGCTGTGATTGCTCATAGTAGACTGAGTAGTACACCTATACTATACTACATAGAGTTTTTTGCGTGACAAGGACGAACAATTTAGATAGATACGTTGGAAGAGAAGTTCCGAGCTCCACTCACCGCAACCTTAAGAACTTCCGGAAAAATCCTACTCCTAATAACTTAGAGATCTTAAACAAAGCAGTTTGTAAGGCTCAAAAAGCTATTAAACAGGCAAAATCAAACAGTTGGAGGAGCTTCTGTAATGAAATAGATTCAGCAACTAACTCTACAATAATGTGGCAGAAAATGCGCTGGATGAAGGGTGTTAAGGGGAGTAGAGTCCAAGCCCCTAATGATAAAAAAGAGCAGATGCTGCGATCCTTAGCACCTGACTACACACAACCGCCGTCGCCCAGATTTTTCTCAACTAATGACCAATTAGATAGTGAATTTACATTACAGGAGCTCTTTAACTGTATGAAGAAAAAAGACACTGCACCAGGAGACGATAAGATAACGTACTCTATGATATTTAAGCTTCCACTTGAGGGCAAAATGTTTTTGGTGAAAATGTTTAGTTGTATATTTTCTCAATCAGTTATACCTGAACAATGGAGGCACGTTAAAATTATTCCTATACCAAAACCTAACAATAGCAATAACCCTGAGGGCAAACTAAGACCTATCTCATTGATGTCCTGCCTATGTAAAGTTCTCCATACAATGATAGGTAGACGCCTAGAGTGGTATGTGGAAAAAAATAAAATTTTGGAACCCACCACATCTGGTTTCAGGCGAGGTCAATCTAGTATTGATTGCATAGTTAGATTGATATCACAAATACAGTCCGGATTGGCTAGGAACGTACCTACACTGGCCTGTTTCTTAGATATAGAAGGTGCTTATAATAATGTCCTGATAGAACAGTTAGTTTATATATTAGACGAAATTAAAGTAGGTACAAAACTGTGCACCTATCTGCATAACTTTTTAAATAGAAGATACCTTATGATTAAAGATGAAGATGAATCAATTGCATTGATGAGATGTACTGGCAGAGGCCTTGCCCAAGGGGATCCCCTATCACCATTACTTTTTAATATTATAACCTATAAAATCAGTAAATCTCTGCATTGTGTCTCATCATTGCAATATGCAGACGATTTTGTTTTTTTTGTACAAAATACTAGTATAGATAGATGTGTAACGCATATTCAGAATTGTATCACCCAAGTGTCTTCAGATTTGAGTAAAATTGGATTAGACATATCTCTTACAAAAACACAGTTATGTTTATTTAAAAGAGGATGGAAAAGAGACCGGATAGATGTGGTTGTTGATGGTCAGACGATGTCGGTTGTTAACTGTGTCCGTTACCTGGGGGTATGGTTGGATAGATCGCTTCGTTGGGGACGTCATATCAAGGAAGTACAAGAGAGGGCTCTGAAAATGGTCAACTTGCTTAAGGTCTTAGCTGGAGCATCTTGGGGTGTACACCCAAAACACCTAAGAAGATTATACATTTCCCTTATTAGAAGTAGAATGGATTACTCTAGTTTTATATATGACAACGCTGCAAAAACTCATCTCCAAAAGTTAGATAGAGTTCAAAATATAGCGTTACGGGTGATAGGAGGATTTATTAGGACCACTCCCATACATGTAATGGAGATGGAATTATGTTTACCACCATTATTTTTAAGAAGGGAATATTTAGCAACAAAATATTGTTTAAAGGCCCAGTCATGGTCGTCAAATCTAACAATAGATGCTCTAAAAGATCTATTGAATGTATCCCGGGCTGGTTACTTTCAGAGCCACAAAAAACCATTGTTAACTTCTATATATGATGAAACTAGATCGGATATAGTAAATTCATGTAATCCATTAGCCATGTTCACTTTAGACATCTGGGTATCCAAAATAAATGTAAATTTTATTAATACAAAAGTAGACGATATAAAAGAACCAAAACATAGATATGATAATAGTGTTTTAAAGTTTAATACCCTTCATATGTTGAATAATAAATTCAGAGGTTGGCATTATATATATACTGATGGCTCCCTCACAAATGCTGGTAGAGGTGCAGCATATTACGACCCCATAAGCAATGTTAAAGAAAGCTATAAAATTGTAAATGGAAACATTTGTATAATGTCCTTAGAGTTGTTTGCGATATCGGCGGCGTTGTCGCATGCTATCAGTACTGGACTCACAAAGGTGGTAATTCTGTCTGACAGCAGAAGCGCCTTAGAACATGTGGCTCGTTGCGCCTCTGGACACAGAGGTGCATTGATTGCCTACTCTATTATTAAAAAAGTCCAGGTATTGGTGGCTGCAGGAGCGTCGCTGATGATACAATGGATTCCATCGCATGTGGGTATACGAGGGAATGAAGAGGTGGACGAACTAGCTCGAGAGGGAATATCAAATGGTATAGAAGTATATATGAAAGCAGAATATTCAGAGTTTTTACCTAAATATAAAAGAAAGATCAAAGAAAAGTGGAAAGAATACTTTGATATTGTTTCTCGAGAAAAAGGTATTTGGTACAAAACTATTCAAAGCGAGCCACCTCCCATTCCCTGGTTTAACAACCTACCTCGGATGTTCAGTAGGAAGTTAATTGTTATTGCACTAGGGCTTGCAAATATTCGAAAATTTTGATATTCGAATATTCGATTTTTTTTCGGGTAATATTCGAATTATTCGAATATTATTCGAATAATAGACAAAAATCTTTGTTTTTACTAAAATCACATCTTCGTTTATTCTTTCATGTGTTATTTGCATAAACAAAAGATTGTGTCGCCGTAACGAGACATTGGCGATTATTACACGCACAATCAACCACAAATTCTCAGTAAAATCAGTCAACAATATCTGTACTTAATATTATTAAGAGGTAAAATTTGTTTGTATGTAGGAGGTAATCTCCGAAACTACTCATCCGATTTCAAAAATGAACTTTCAGGATGAATAAAGGCTATTAAGTTATGTAGGTACCTAGCGGGCAAAGCCAGCCGGAAGCTAGTCTACAATAAAATGACTATGCTGGTTTTGTATGAAAGGTTGGTGCCTTTTTTTTTCGCGCAGTCATCAACCAAACAAAAATCACCTGATGCTTGGAAGAATGCAATTGTCACCATTGTGCACAAAAAGGGATACTGCTTGAAACTGAACAATTACAGGCCCATAAGTCTCTTATCTCAGGTGAACAAGCTATTTGCCAAGGTGGTATGCAATCAGCTCACTCGCCAGTTAGATGAGTACCAGCCCGTCGAGCAAGCCGGCTTCTGTAGTGGTTATTCCACGATCGACCACATCCACACCATGAAGCAGCTGATGGAGAAGAGTTCAGAATATAACTGGCCCCTGTGCATAGCTTTCGCCGATTACGAGAAAGCATTCGACAGCGTCGAGCACTGGGCTGTGTTAACGCTCTCTATCGCTGCCAGGTTGACGCACGATACGTGGATGTGGTGCGGGAGTTAAACGGCACGGCAACCATGCAAGTTCACCTTCACAACACTACCAACCCTATTAACATCAAGAGGGGAGTGCGGCAGGAAGACACAATATCACCCAAGCTCTTCACGGCGGCTCTTGAAGACGTTAGGAAGATGCTTGCATGGGATTTTGCGGAATAAACATCAACAGTGCCTTCCTGTCACATCTCAAGTTTGCCGATGACCTCGTATTGTTTGCCTACAACCTGGAATGGAAGATCTCCAACTCATGATCCAACAACTTCTTGATGCCTTATAGCCTTTAGCCGTTGGCCTTATCATGAATTTATATTTATTTATTATTATTTATCATGAATATGTCCAAGACGAAGATTATGGCGAATGCTTCTGGAACCTCAAATTTTACCGTAACGGTGAAACAAGAGACTGGAGGTAGTTGACAAGTATCTTTATCTTGGGCATATTCTATCTTTTGGTAAAGAGCATCAGAGTAAGGAGATCTCCAGAAGGATACAACTCGGCTGGGCCGCGTTCGGAAAACTGGCAGATGTGCTTCAGTCGAAGAAAGTTCCACAGTGCCTGAAAACCCGTCTCTTTGACCAATGTGTCTTCCCAACTTTGACTTGACGTGGACGCTTACTAAGCAGACTGTGTTCAAAGTATAAGCTACACAGAGTGCCATGGAGCGGGCCATGCTCGGCATTAAACTCAAAGAACGAATTCGTAACACCGAGATCCGGCGCCGGACTAAAGTCTAGGACGTCAGAGTAGGGTTACGAATCTTAAATGGAATTGGGCTGGACACTCGGTTAGACGAGGTGATGGCAGGTGGCAATAGCGACAAAACACTCAAAAGAGTCTTGGGTAACCAATTATGATAAAAAGGTAAAACTGCATCATTAGATTTTAAAATAATAATTCTCCTGGCCAGGTATCAAACATGTAGATTAAAAAAAACTCTTTGTGTAGATTTGCATTTTTCTGACAAAACACCTGCACTGGGTTGCCGGCAAATAAGCGAAAGCACTACGCAATCACGCGCGGCACTCTCGAGTGTTTCCGAATCCTATAAAAGTGGCATTTTATGCACATCAGAGTTCTGAGTTTGGTGTTATTAATTATAATCGAATATTCGAATATTCGACTTCAGTATTCGAATATTCGAACGAATTTAATATTCGAATTATTCGAATATTCGAATATTCGAATGCAAGCCCTATATTGCACACAGGCTACGCTCTGGGCACATGCCGTTGAAGAAATTTATGTACCTCATGAAAAGAGTAGAAAGCCCCATGTGTGAAACATGTGGTGTTGTTGAAGACTCATATCACTTTTTAGTGGAGTGTTCCCGGAGCGGACCTATGAGGCAGGAGCTGATTGATAAATTTCACATCAATGTCCTTGATGTGGGCTTATTTCAAAGTATACTGGCTGCACCCACTTCTGATGCAGCAGTCATGCTCTATAAGTCCACATACAAGATACTTCACGATAATGAATAATTTTACGTTTAGATTTTCCTATGGGACTGACATAGTTTTAATGTAAGACTCAAAGTCCCTAAATAAATATAGAACAAAAAAAAAAAAAAAAATACTCATGGTTAGGTTACCTACCAAATAAGGAAAAGTTCCACAAACTAATGAGTAGAAACCTTAAAACAACTTTAATACAGTGTAAGATCTTTAATTTCGTAATTTAAATCATTCAAAATACAGAAATCAGCTGATTCAATAAATTTTTCAGTGTAGTTAAAAGTACTTAGGTTAGAGCAGTAACCCCGCATCCACACGTTGGGGCCAACGTTGGCCCCAACGTCTCTCACCAACGTGTGGAGCTGAACAAAATAGCTTGGCCCCAACGTTGGGGCCAACGTTGGGAGTTGGCCGTGCCGTGTCGGTTTTATCAAAGGAAGTTGGCGCGCCAACGTTGGGGATCCGTCCACACGTTGGCGCTATGCTCAGTCCCGTTTCGACGCGCATCGTGAGCGCACGTGTCGACTGACGAGCGAGAATGTCATCGTATTCCTTATTTATTGTGTTTGTAGAACTATCGGGCTGAAATTTTGCACACTTATAGATTCTCGGTGACAATGAAATATTATGGTATCAACAAGCTGATCTGATGATGGAGTCAAGAGCTGTTCAACAGAACTCCTCAGTAAATAGACCGATTGAGTTGAAACTCGGCATATTTGTCAAGTTCTGACTACAGTGTAATAATATGGTAACAGCGAGCTGATCTGATGATGGAGTCTACTATTTTTTTTTTATGTTACGGGAACCGTGCAATTTTTTGGGATAAAAAGTAGCCTATGTCCTATTTCCGGTTATTATCTATCTATATTTTAAATTTCACCCATATCGGTTATGTGGTTGTCGTGTTATAGAGGAACAAACATACATCCAAACATCCAAACTTTCGCATTTTTATTATAGTGTGTTGTGTGAAGTGTGATAGTGACATGACGTGATGTGAATGTGATAAAATTGGTATTCAGTAATGTAAAATCACTTAGAGAAATTTCAATTTCTGTATCGGACGCGCAGACATCGGACGTCTGCACGTTGGCTCTGACGGAACAAGACTGGTGTATCGCCAACGTGTGGATGGTTCACGAAATCTTGGCGCCAACGTTGGGACCAACGTTGGTCCCAACGTATGGAGCCGGCGTTAGAGATAGCTACTTACCGCAATTTTTAGCAAACACAAACTAATAGCTTTATGATAGGTTTAGCATTTCATGAATTTCCGAAAATAGTTATTGTAAAGTTGAAATCTCATCACCGTTTTTTGTTATAAAGAAACTGAGAAAATATTTTGACCAAAATAGTTTGTTGACTTTATTTATTTGACTTGACGTTGACACTTGATTGACATTGACATTAGCGATATTTTAATTTTCGTCAGTTGGCACTTGGCAGGTCTAAATACTAGTTACTGCTACTCACTACTAGATGGCGCAGAGCAAAGTTATTGAGGAATAAGCACACCCGATACGTAGTATCTCTACCTAATCTGTGCACACCCGCACACGGCACACCTGATTTTACCATTTTCTTACAAAAAACTTATAGATAAAGGTATAATGTTTTTTATCCAAGATGATTAAATAACAGATTTTGGTTCTTCATACTCATCTCATTTTAAATAGAAGAGGAATTCATAATATCAAAACAAAAAACAGGGCAATGCAGTAAGCCGGCCATAGACAGACGTCCGATTTTTGGTCCGACTACGACTGTCCGATCCTTCGAGCTTATGTCCGATCTGATTGTCTAACTAAAGGCGTTCGTTCTTTATTCAAATAGAATAGATAGAATGGAATATTCCATATATTATTTAATATCTTTAATAAGTTTTAATTTTTATTATAGTGTTAAACCACACTTTGGTATTATTTCATTAGAAATGAAAAAACTTACCAAAATTTTCAATTCCAACGGGATTCGAACCCGCAATGATACAAACGATCCTCCTTAAGCCGGAGTGCCTTACCATTCGGCCACGGAATCCTTATTACGTCAGGTTGAAAATCTTGATAAGCTCATATTGATCGATTTAAGCATCGATTAGCGCCATCTACAGAGTAACTACTAAGTTAACTCACTGCTCATTGCCCGAAGTTACATTCAGGATCAAATGGCGCTAATCGATGCTTAAATCGATCAATATGAGCTTATCAAGATTTTCAACCTGACGTAATAAGGATTCCGTGGCCGAATGGTAAGGCACTCCGGCTTAAGGAGAATCGTTTGTATCATTGCGGGTTCGAATCCCGTTGGAATTGAAAATTTTGGTATGTTTTTTCATTTCTAATGAAATATCTTTAATGACATAAATACCCACAAAAAGTTAATACAGAGTCAATTAAAAAAATGACTTATACATCTGGGGTAGGTACTTAAAACAATGGGCGGCCTTATCGCTGAAATAGTTAGGTAAGATAAATTTAAAAAACAGCAGCTGTTTTAATGATTGATTTTTATAGGTAAATATAAACTTTCTAAAGACAATTTCTTCAGTAGAATGGTCCGCGAACATCTAAGTTTTCTATTCGTCCCATAGTTCCCGTGAAGTCGATATAATCACAACAAAAGCTATGTGTCCCGTCATCGGGCCGCCACGCGAGCCAAGCGAGCTCGCGTTCCGTGCATAGGTCGTCGCAGAATGTTAGTTCACGCACGCGGCTCGCGTTGTAGAAGGATGAGTTTATTGATACGAACGCGGTCGCGTTGCGTGTCTGTTTGTCGTAGACCAGCTGAAATTAAATGAAAAATATTTTTTATTCTTTATTGTAGGTTTACAAAAATACTGACAATCAGACTGGCCTATTAGCTCAGTTGGTAGTAGCTCTGCCTTCTGCGCTGAAGGTCGTGGGTGTGATTCCCATCCAGGACAAATATCTGTGTGATGAACATAATGTTTGTTCTGTGTCTAGGTGTTATAAAGTATTATAAGTATGTATTTACAAATATATAATTATTCTATCAGTTATCTGGTTCCCATAGTACCTACAAGCTTTGCTTAGTTTGGGGCTAGATGGTCAAACAGATATATATCTACCTTGTAGTAGTATAGCGGTACGGGTACAATCCCGTTGTTATTCTCATCCGACGCCAACGCTATATCCCGCAATTCACCATGTGAGTCCGGTAGAGACAACACACCATGAGTTCCAGTGTACACTGTCAGTGGGCGGCCTAGACGGTTTGCACGGCGACGGAGGGCCTGGGAAATACAATTTACCTATTACCACGGGCGTAGCTATAGCTTTGTTATGGGGGGGGAGGGGGTCCAAGGGTTCCAAAATACAAAGATTGACTAGGTTTCCTCCGAACTTAATGGGCTAAGGGGGGGGGGGGGTCCGGATTCTCGGTCATTATCTATCTATATTTAATATTTCAGCTAAATCGGTTCAGTGGTTGTCGAATTATAGAGGAACAAAACATGTAAATCCAAACATCCATCCATCCGAATATCCAAATCTCCATACCAATTTTTATTTGGTAAGTATTAGTGTGATTATGATTAGTGTAATAGTGTGAATGATTAGGTAGTGTGGTACTAATGAGAACTTACATCTTCCAAAGCGGCCCAGTCACCAGCGTTTCCTCTATGGAACTGCGGCGCGGCGTTGGCGTAGTGGAAGGTAGCGCGCGTTTCAGCACCAAACGTAAAGTCGGCGCGCGCAGCTAAATGACCTCGCGTAAGGAACTGCAATAATATTAAGTTCGTATGAGCTAGTGGCCAACTCTGGTGACGGAGTTTTTAGGCCGCCTTAAGGAGGCCATACATGCCAAAGTTTTGCATGATGGTTATAACCTTGCAAGCATAGGTAACCGACAGATATAACCGAGTTTCTTATTACACATAACTGCAGTTTTACATTTTTCAAATCTGACAGATGGTAGGTAGTTCCTGAGATTCGTTCAACTTCAAACAAACTCGTCCGCTTTATTTAACTAGTAGGTATAGATATAGATTTAGATTAAGTTTACCTGTTTCTTCGTGATGTAGTTTTGGGACATGTTCGCTCCAAGGATGGCATCAAGGCGTCTCTTCTGGTATTCAACTTTGTAGATATTTGACATTCTAACCTTCTTGAACATTGTTCCTTCTGTTATAAAATAAAAATAAATTATTGTGTTAGTTTAAAAGAAATATATTTCTTTTTTAACAATGGCCAGCGTCGCCGCGGCTGCGTCGTCGCAAGTTCATAATTGTGAAGTAGGGCATCCGAGGAAGTAGGTAAGGGAAAAGTAAGGATTTTTTATACTAACGTAATCCTTGGGGAAAAGTAAATAAAGTTCAAAAAAATTCGTTCTAGCTACTGCCCCAAAGCAAATAGGCTTTAAGAATAGACTACCTTATGGCTGGCTACATATTAGACTTTTTATCTGACCGATCGTCCGATCAGACTGTCCTCGCCATACATTTGCTTCCGACTGTCGGATCGGACGTGTGTTGCATACATGCAACACGTGCTTTATTTTTGTTTGATCATGTTCAAACAAAAATAAAGCACCAACACGCCTTCAGACAATCGGATCGGACAGTCGGTCGGACCGACAAAAAATCGGACGTCTGTGGCCTACCTTTACCTAGACTAGATCCCTAATGAGGCGGAAGCAAGTAAAAAATAAAACTCTTACCAACAAAATTGGGCCTGCCTCCATCATTTTGCATAAAAACACTGGTCGGCAAGAGCTCGTGTTTTACGTAGTGCGTTGACATAGAATATTGGTTGAAGCACGTTTCGTATAGCGGGTAGAATTTACTCCTTACTTTGTAGCCTATTCTGCAAAAAAAAACAAATGGATGTTAAGGTGATAGGGAATTTCCGGGTACTCACGCCTAGGTACCACAAGTACTGTGGTATCTAACTAATGTACACACAATAATTTGTAGGTAATTTATATTTTTTCCGCCTTTCTAAAAAGACAGTCATCTAGAAGACAGGAGACAAAGGCAACACTGTTTCCACAAAAAGGTTCAAATGTTTTAGAAGCTTCACTTTCAACTAATAAATTAAAAGTAGTACTTCTACTCAACACTAGATGGCGCTCTGCAAACATTTGCACCAAAAAGTTTCCTTTCCGTAGTAGATTTCTATGCTCAAAACAGGAAAATAAACAATGAAGGTTGTAGTGCATTTTTTGCATTCTGCATTCCTGAATTGAATACTTACTCATATATTTGTCCTCCATGTATGCATCTTCTAGCAGTCTGTTGTGACTCGAAGTAAGGGTGTCCGCTGCATTTAATCTGGTCAAATGTTCCTATCCACCTATCTACGCGAAAAGTCTGGTCGTTGATGCAATGAGCTTCCTGAAAAAAAAAACTTACGTTACGGATTGTTCATCGTGAGAATCTTCAACATGGTAGAACATCATCATCATCATCCATTTTAAGCCCACTGCTGGGCATAGGCCTCCCTTCGTGTCTGCCTTTCGCCTCGATCCTGCGCTAGCCTCAGCCACGTACAACCGACGGTCTTGCGGATGTCATCGACCCATCGTGCCGGTGGACGTCCCCTATTTCGGTGTCCTTGTCTCGGCCACCATAATGGTATAGGTACCATGATACATGGTAGATAATAGATAAAAATCAGAATAGTAGAAGGTACTACCAATAACAACACTATCTTACCATGACCTCATAACTAGTTGTGCTATTCCCCAGCACAACCTTCTTCTTGCTGCACGCGATAATAATTATCCCCGAGCGGGGAACAGAGATGGCACCACCGGCGTCAGGCGCCAAGTACTGGTTGTGATAGATGTAAATGGGAGAGGGGAGCTTGAGGTCCATTAGGGAGACATTACATCCTGGAAGTAAAATTTTACTCAACGTTTGCTCACTTTTTTTTTTTTTTTCATTTTAAAATGAAAAATTAAAACGATCACGAATAAGTAACGAATAATTATATGTACCTATAGGTAGGTACTACCTATGTACTATCACAGAATAATAGTTGGACTAAGTTTCCTTGTTTTCCTTTTGAGCATTTAAATAATATATTGAGCATTATAAATAATATTTGAGCATATAAATATCTTTATCTATAGGTACGTAAGTACCTATTTATGTAAATATAGGTACATATAATAGCCTATACCTAAAACCTATTTATGTAAATATAGGCTACTAGGCTACCTTTTAAATCCTAGTAAGATTTAAAAGTCAAATCCAAAGAGGATTTGTATATTTCGAACCCACTAGGTATATGTTGTGTTTCAGTGGACTAATTTGGATGAATCTTGGAATGGGTGTAGTGTAGAGGACTCGGCCAAGAATAACATTTTGAAAATGTTGGTAGGTACCACGCGTTAGTAAAACTATATATTTATATGTATAAAAGCAATTAAGCATGCTAAAAAATGTAAAGTAACTTACCACAGTCGACGTCTCCGATAGTTTTAAAAACAAATAGAGCAAAAATCAAACTCTTCTTTAGCGTGTCCATTGTACCTACCTATCCACAAGAATATTCACTTAAAACTCATCACAAAGTATACTACAGGAAATACTAGTAGGTATTTAATTTGTTTACAATATCGTGCGAGTAATAATTATTGCGAAATAACTCTACCTACTGCATTGATAACTTGATACCACGCGCGGCACTGGCCGACTAACGGTGTGCTAATGCTATAATGTTTGTTTTATTTATTTGTTGTGACGTCACTCGGTACACTTCTCGCTCCACGGTGTTTTATTAGACGTCACTCGGTGGTTCCCTTCTACATATTGCTTCAACGTTGTGTTGTGACGTCACGGTAGTGTTGTGGCGAGAAAAATAGCGTCATTGTCGAAGCTTTTCTACAAATAGCTTCAACGTTAGTTCCTGGCACAAACATCTATTTGTAACAGTAGTTTAATTTATCTATGAATACCTTAACTTTAGTTAATTGTATGAAACTGCTATTGGCTTTTCAATGTGTATCGACAGTTTTGATAAAAAGATACATACGGGTTTAAAAATAAATGTTTTTTTGGCAATATAGAATAGAATAGAATAGAATATAACTTTATTGTACACCATAAAAACACAAAAGAAAAAATAAGCCTTAATTAAAAAAGTGTATCAATGGGCGACCTTATCGCTAAAAGCATAGTATCATTAGGTATAGATTGGGCCTGTTCGAACTCTCCCACAAAATTTATTTATTTATTTTTTATTTATTTATTTATTTATTACATATTATACAAAATTATCCCTTTATTTCCCTTGGCACTATCGCTTGGCTCTACTAGTAGAGTGAAAATCTTATATTACGAAATAAAACACACTGATTTCAGAATTCTAAACTTAGTTTATTTGATCTATTTAGGTTCGTACAAGTACCTAAAAAATAAGATATTTTTACAAAACCGACTTCAAAGTTATAAAAATAAAAGAATGTATCCCCAGAGTGAAATATCCTATTTATAATATCTACGGTACTTTCCCTCCGTGTCGACCAAAGTCAGGGTGACACCCTATTGTATTGTACAGTTGTCACAATAGATCTAGGCATTCGTGAAGCTAGGCTTTTCACTGAGCAGTAGAATTTTTTTATGAAAAAGTTGCACTGCGCATCGAAACGGCTAACTTCACGAATGCCAAGATCAATTGGAACAAGTATGTTTACATTCTATAAAACCATCACAACTTCGCTTTAACATCTTCCATCAAAAACCCGGCTATATCATCAGCCATGCATTGAGGATTCGCAATATGTACGTCATGCCATCCCTCTACAACTTTAACTCTATAGCTCCCAGTCCAAACCTCTTCCTTCAACAAAAACTTCACATTATCATAAACCCCCGCATCAAGAATGCTCTTAGCAAGAATGCATAGAGTCGGTGTTTCTGTGGTGGTGTAGATTTGACGGAGGCTTTCTGAACTGAATGGTAGGATGGTGACTTCTTTCATGCGTTGATCGAAGGTGAATCTGAAAACAAACTTATGTCTTTACATCTTTAACTGAAAGGTTTTGGGTTCGATTTCCGCCGCGATGTAATTGTATGATCTGCAAATACTTGTCTCGGGTCTGGGTGTTTTTCTTTGTATAATGTATGTATTTACCTTGGACTGCGCATAGAACCAACCAATCGGTGCTCAAAGAACTCAAGCTAGATAAAAAGCCACGCCTATCAACTGTAGGTATGCCTTCGCAGGATCCTAGAGTTTTTTGGCCATATAGCTCTCAAACCTGGAGACAATCTCCAAAACTTATAGTCACAGGTAAAGTTGAGGGAAGAAGGCCGAGAGGCAGGAGCCCGATGCGTTGGTCAGACCAGCACCCCTATTTTGTAACACACGCGGTAAGTCGCTAACTCGGATTCATTCAAACAAAAATTGTTTTTTTACGATGAATACATTTTTGAAATGGTGGATTGAAAAATGTGATAGACATGTTTGTTGTGTAAAATATGTGAAGTAATTTTGCAGTAAATAACTTTAATGTTGTTCGTAAAAAAATAATTTGTTTTAACGAATCCAAGTTAGCGACTCCGAGTTAGCGACTTAACGTGGGTTACAAAATAACCCTGCAGATTTGCAACGCACTCGACCTCAGCATGCCAGAAGCTGTGTATGTAGCTGAAAGCCGGAACAAATGGCGCAACATCGTGCTGGAGAAGATACTTTCGTGATGGGAGGTTTGTATTTAGGTACCAAAAAAAGTATATAAGTTTAGTACCTACCTAGTACCTATATCAGTCATGTGGTTCCCATAACACAAGCTCTACTTACATTGGGGCTACATGATGCTGTGTGAAATGTCCAGTATTATTTATTTAGTGAATACCTATAGAAATTGTCTCCAGCTGGTTCCAAGCATCTTTCCAGCACATGCTCGGCCGCTTCCTTCGGCAAGTTGCGAGAGCTCATCACCAGCTCTAGAGCCTGGAAAAAAAAGATATACGATCACGACTGTATTCCCAAGGTTCGGTAGACATATTCTTTCAGATCTTTTAGGCATTTTTAGATTATTTGAAGATGTGTAAGGGGGTAGTCAGAGGTATGTCCAAACACATTTGGTAGGTACATTCCCACATTTCGCAGAAGTTAACATTCCATACGAGCGAGAGCCTGGGAGGAAGAGCATATTAGGTTTTTCTCACTCTATATTGGTTCGAAATTTTATATTTTTGTGATTCCTACAATCAGGGTGCCAATTCTCTTAACAAACTTTTTCTCAACCACAAACAAAACTAAAAGAACTAAACCTCAGATTTTTGTCTGTTTCCTATTCTATTAATGATCAATGATTCCGCTGTGGTGACGTCTTAGCTATAGTTCAGTCTTCAGTCAGTAGAACGAATGTTTGAGAAAACTATTCCAACCACATGTGAAATGACTGACATTTTGAACGAAACAAGCGGAATGGTAGATGTTAGGACCGAGTTTTTTTACATTTCTCTATATACTTACCTACTTACCTACAGCGAAAGCTGTGAGGTAATGTAGGTATGTAGGTACTCCTTTAAAATTAAACCATGTCATCAATTGCCCAGTAGCTTAATTGGTTCAGTTCAGTTAGTTCAGTTCGGCCAAGGATGCGGGTTCAAATTCCGTCTAGATGCAATTTGTTAGCTCAATATGACAAATTTGGACATTTAATTAGTATTTGTTCCTATTTTTTACCTTTTCATACGTATATTTGGGGGCAGATTCAGCGCCTCCGTGGTGCTTTGCGTATATATCTTCGTCGTAATACGCGTAGTATTGGTGGTACCAGGCGTGCAGGCCCTGTCATTAAAAACTGATTAATCTACGACGCAAAAATCAATTATTTATAATCAAAGCCTAATCAAAAAACTTTAAAATTATAAAAACGGTCTGTTTTATTCATTGAGTGCAGGAATTTATTAAATAAACATTATAATTTTGTTTTTGCTGTTATTTTTTTTTTACAAAGAAGAATTAAAATATCCACGGTGCAACGTTATGCTAAATAGTAAAACAGTCAATATTTGTGACGTGTTTAGACATAGCGTCTTAGGGTGGTGTAAGTATATCTTACATAAACCACAACGTCCACAACGTTGACTTTGTGACACAACGTCAAGATATACGCGGTGCAACACGAGGCCAGACTAACACTGTCAGCAAATTCGAATGTGTGATGACAACTGACACCGATTCGCAGGGGAATGACCGCCCGACTCCGATGACCTCGGCTCTCGGGAAGTCTACGCCTCAGCCTGCGACGATTGTGCCTTCTCCTGCTCCACGTGCCCGGCAGAAGAAAAGTTACGCACAAGTGTTCCGACAGACTCTGCCGCCACGTCCGACGCCTAGCGTTGAGATAACGCAGAAGAGCCTGTCACAACAGGAAATACCCGTTCGTGATGTGAGGAGGACTGACGCAGACGGATTCGTTCTCGTAGAGAAGAAAAAACGTCGGCCAAAACCTTCGCGCAACCAACGTGGGACCGCCCCCCGCTCTGCCGGGCTCGCCCTGCAGACTGTTGAGCCGACCATCGGCATTTATATATCACGACTGGACCCGTCTACTACTGAGGAAAGCATCCGTCAGTATGTGGATGAGAGGAGCCGATGCCGAATCAGGCAACCGCCTGTAGTAGTCGTACATGGCTTGAAGCGGCTTGATTCTGCAAGAGAGACCAACTTCAAGTCGTATGTGCTCCGGGTGGCTGCCAGGTATAAGGACGTGTTCCTGGCTCCCGACTTTTGGACAGCCGGAATCGTCTACCGTCGCTACAGGGAAGCACAACCGAATAAAAAAATCCCTAACCATCTTTAATATTAAGTTCTTCCTTTCCCTTTTTATGTTTTTCAAAATTTTATAGTTTAGGTATTTACCTATATAAATCAGTGGAGTAGGGCACTGGTGACCTGTAGCACAGGTTTTTCTATACCTATTTCAGGCACCAGTCTCTCACAAAACAGGTTTTTATAATTCAAAGTTTTTAATATTAATTATTCTGTATATTTATTTTACTATTTATAATATTGTTTGTGAGAGAAATAAATAAATGATTTGATTTGATATAACTTGCCAGCAAATTATGTAAATCAAGTTCAGCCTAACAAGCTCGATGGTCCCGGATCTAATATCGTTTTTAGTTTCGGGAGTAGTCCCTCCGTTACCTGTCTTGTGCTGGGCCAAGTGTGGTGAGCGGGGACGGGGTCCAACTCGACCGTCCGCGTGATATGGCCGGGGTATGCTATGTTGAAGATCTTACCTAAAAAACAATTTCCTTAGGTAAATCATTATTTTATAATTAAACAACTACTTATTATTGCTCATTTTTAACTCCCGACGAAAAAGAGGGCTATCTATAAGTTCGTAGTGTGTATCTGTGTCCTGTCAGTGGCTTAGTGTCTCAATAAGATATTTTTATTTATTTTTAGGTGTAGGTTAGTTACTAATCTAGGTTTAAGTTACTACTAACACAATATGGATCCATGGTCTGAAATAAACGCATTTTATTTTATTTATTTAGCTTGCCTTGCCTTCAAACAGCCCTGTAACATTTGTCCTTTTAAACTTTTTGAAGTAAAACTTCTGTAGGTACGCACGCTTCACTTTGGGATTTAAGCTGGTGAATGCGTGACGCCAGCGTTACGAAAAGTGTGATCGGGCAGGCGAAAGGAAGTTTTAGGTACCTACTGGTCTAAACCATAAGTACCTTCTCGTTTTTTTTATTTATTCAAAAGATACTTTGACTCTGACTAAATTTGATGCGTATGAAAAAAGTTTAAGGAAAATTCACCATAGAAATATAAAATCTTACCTACAGGCACGCCAAGCGAATGTCCGATGTAAATGAACTTGTCCCAATTGAAGTGTTTCACCGTGTACAGCAAACTTGGGACCAAGTCTGCCACGGAGTACCTTCGAAAACGCAACACATGCCTGTTAATAAGGATTTATAGCAGCACCCGCGTTGCCTCCGGCCCTGTAGTGATGGTATATGGTGATGATGATGATGAAAAGTAGCATATAACCTTCCTCAAGAGTTTAGTTATTAAATACAGAAATAATTTTTCAAATCCGACTGTTGGTTCCTGAGATTAGCGCGTTCCAACAAACAAACAAACAAACAAACTCTTCCGCTATAAATATTGGTGTACCTAAGTATATTAGTGTAAGACAAGATCTCTGCTCTTTGTTGCTATCTCTTTTCAATTAAATGAGAGTGAGAAGACAAAAACACTCGAAGTTTCGAAGCTTCTCACCTGACTCCAGCCGGCAGATGGTCGGATCTTCCGTTCCCGGGCAGGTCGATGCTGACGTAGTAGAAGCAAGCGGGCAGCAGCCGCACCAGCGGACGGAATCCGGAGGCCGCGTCTAACTTGCCGTGACAGAGGAGAACGGGGGGGCTGGCGGGGCTGCCCCAGGCTAGAGCTAGACAATCAAATTGTGTAACGTTGTGGTCATCTGTCTTACCTCGTCTAAGAATGATCTGACAGAGAAATAGTGAAGCCACAAAAAATATTGTAAGTATTGTAAGTATTTGTTAAAGTGCGAGTTAACTCTGGCTTTTTGACAAAAATAAAGTGCGCAATGTTCAGTTCAGTTGCGTGTTTTTCATTGACGGCACGGCACGGTAACGGCAATGGCAACGGCAACGGGGCGACGGCACCGGTGGAAGTGACGCCTGGGGCGGGGGTTTTCCCTCGAACTTAAAAAAACCACTTCAACAAATACTTGCCAAAGTGAGGGGGGATCCGGACCCCCTAAACCTTCCCCCCCCCCCTCCCCCTATATACGTCCATGAGTCTCTCCGAAGTAAAAGTTATAGAACGAGAGATGTGCCGTGATTACCCCGCCGTCAGACTTGCCCCTCTCCACTTTACATAGATAGGTAAACTTTAAACTAGGCATCTCCAAAAGCAAAGGTTGTGTCTAATTTAATTTCTCAAGACAAGAAATTAAATACCTAGGCACCTACCAACTACTTATGTTGGTACCACTTACCTGCAATTTTACCCCATGGTGCCTTTATGATTATTTCTTTTTCTACCTTACGAATGACTTCCATCCTGAATGTCTCTGGAATAAATAAACTAATTTTATCAGAATTCGAGTCATTTGATACCTGGAGAGAAAGAAACTGACAACACAACTTGGGTCTTTTTTATTTAGCTTCGCCCGATTAGCCAGTGTCAAGGAATCCTACGATATTTTACTAACCTAGGTACCATATTTCCCCACCCCACCCTATGGTAGTGCCATTAGGGCTTAGTAAAGAGGACCTACCATGGAAAAAATACGAATACCAAAAGGGTCTTTACTGAAAAATTGCACGTAGGTTTGCATGTTCACGATCACTCAACAAAGCTCAACATTAACTTTTTAGAAAAAAAAATAAAAGAAAACAAGTTTTCATAACACAACTTTTAAAATTCCCGCCAAAAAGTCTGTTGAATTTAGTTTATGAAGCTTCGACCAAATTTTGTTAAAAATAGACTGCTACTCATCACTAGATGGCGCTCATTTACATTTCGAACAAGTGTCTGAATTTGTCAATGTCAAAAGTTTTAGTGCTGCCAACTCATTACTCTGTGGCTATAACTAGCATTTTTCTGAGTATTATTGGTAGAACTAAGATGTCTGTTTTCTTTTCCCTTATTGCAAATTGCAATATTTGCAATAAGTGCATAT
The DNA here is from genome assembly GCA_958496255.1 of Camptogramma bilineatum. Lineage (NCBI taxonomy): Eukaryota > Metazoa > Arthropoda > Insecta > Lepidoptera > Geometridae > Camptogramma > Camptogramma bilineatum. The sequence continues at coordinate 2,282,205 of OY292478.1, forward strand.
TGGTGCACGCACTGCTCTGAAAACTGTTTCAAGCTACACCTAAATAAGAGAAACAATACAAACAAATATGGCTAATTATAATTATATATAAAAATATTTTGAGAAACATTGTGCATAGATCATATAGTAGCAATATTTTCTAGCCAGTTAGTTGGCAGCACTGGCGAGGCGAGTGTCTGTGTGTGAAAACAGTAAAAACAGTGTTGTTTATTTTATTACAAAAAGTTTTAGAAGTCTCAATTGAACAATACTTGTACCTAAATAATTTAATCTAACACATAGCAAATATTTACATACCTATCAAAATTATCAGTCTAAAATTGAAACCTTTTCAACTAGGAATCTCCGAAACAGTTTAGCACTGCTGCAAATATTGTTGAAAATAAGTTCTATTTGTAAACATTTACTTACCAAGAGTATTTCGAGATGACTCTGAGAGAAAACGAGTGGTTTATTCAAGCTCCTTGGGGCAGAATTTGCGGTAAGTAATTTAAAATTTGATTTAAAAACTTCTATGAACTTTGCACCTACAAGAGAATTTGTGCTAATGATAATGTTATGATAAGCAATTTTTTTATTACATGATAAAAAAGGCAAAGTACACAGCTGGCATACTGCCAAGTTTATATTAATTTTTTATCATTTAGATTTTTGAAATACCAGACAACCTAGGTAGCTTTATTAGGTAAGTATGTGGATTGATATAAATAAGATTTTGAGGAAAATCCCATTTAAATGTTTGGTCCAAAAAAATTGAAAAAAATCTGGAGGTATTCATGGGATGATGATATGGAACAAGTAGGTACATAATATACAAAATATTGAAAAAATTGGATTAGTAAATAAAAAAAATTAAAACTACCTACGCTATCGGCTATCGACTTGATATGGAGTCACTTTGATACACCCTGTTTTAACTTGAAATGAGAAAGATGCCCCTTTTAAAAATGCTAAAAGTATTATTTTTTCACATGTTCCTGAACACAGCTAGAAAAATGCAATGTTTTGGTGAATATCGCGCTTAAGCGAGCTGAATTGCACTTTGTTGCGTCGCAGCAAGAGTCGCCATCCAATAAAGGTTTTCGCGAAGACCTATAGGTACCTATTGGCTTCTGCACCTATTTTATTCTGTGACACGAGGGACATGATTATATTGTACTAGCAGCGCCTTCGCGGAGTTGGCTCCATAGTGATGGTATAATGATAATGATGATGATGAAAAGTAGCGTATAACTTTCAAGAGTTTAGCTATCAAATGCAGAAATAATTTTTCAAATCGGTCTGGTAGTTCTTGAGATTAGTGCGTTCAAACAAACAAACAAACGCTTCCTCTTTATTATGTTAGTATAGATATTCATTTTCCAGTGATCGCATGGGGTAACTGTCTGGATCCTCCGGTGCTCCTGTGTCATGGACAGATGGACTCCGCAGTCAGCCTCAAACCGCTGGTTCAGAGGCTGCCAACTAACTTCTATTATATCAGTATGTATATGTATAGACATTATTATATGTATAGATAGTTTATGTATAGATAGTTTTGAAAGTGAAATATGTATATTATATAGTCCGACACAAAATAATAGAAATAAATGGGGGCGCCACTGTGCAAGCTAAATACGCGAAATAGATAAATTCTCTTCTAGAAGTAAATTATTACTTCTGACTGACGTCTTCGGCACCTATACCATAGACAAGAAACCTGTACTTTACCATAGATTAGTAGAGAAAGGGTTTCCAAAGTACTGAAATTTTAGTTGCCGTGTCTACTCGTTTTTGCCGGACTACTTTGACCTTTACATCTTTATTATACTCAAGCCATTTTGGATGCACAATGTTTACTAACATTGCACTGACAGATCAATCAGCTGATAGCAGGAATAGACCAATCACAGAAAACTGAGATTCAATATGGCCAATCGTAACGAATCTTAGTTTTCTGTGATTGGTCTATTCCTGCTATTAGCTGAATGATCTGTCAGTGCAATGTTAGTAAACATTGTACATCCAAAATGGCTCGAGTATAGATGATTTACATAGTGTCAGGACAGTGACAGAGTTATGCTTTAGAAAGAGAGGATTTGTTGAGAATATCTCGCTAGGCAATGAGCGCTTACGCGAGCTGAATTGCACTTTGTTGCGTCGTAGCAAGAATTGTGCGTAAGCTCGGGAGCGCTCAGAATCGGCCCACGCACACAGAAACAACGTGCATGTGAACACACACACACAATTAAGACCAGACGGACTTCGTGAGATAGAACAACTGTACCTATTTATTATGTAACCAGAGTTGGCCAACTCTGGGGCCCTAGCCATATTACACTATCTATCGTCGCGATCGCTGTAGGACACTTCAAAATGTATAGGAATTGACGTTCTGAACACGTGACTCATCACCTTTTTAAAGGTGATGAGTGAACACGTGACTCATCACCTTTTTAAAGGTGATGAGTCACGTGGTCAGAACGTCAATTCCTATACATTTTGAAGTGTTCTACAGCGATCGCGACGATAGATAGTGTAATATGGCTAGGCTGGTTAGGTAGGTAGGTACATAAAACTTGCTCATACGAACTTACTGTTTTTCCATGATAAGGTATGGAATTCCCCGGCTGCGGTCGTTCGGACCGTCTCCCCTCCGGTCTAATGATTACTGCGTACGATCTGGTGTACACAGTCGATGCAGTGGCCAGGCATTTCGACTGGGAGACCTTTGTGTTGATCGGACACTCTCTGGGGGCTTATGTTGGTGAGTCTTCATCTTTTAGTCTCTTATTAATCGATAAAGGGGTTGCAAAAGATATTATTGGGTTCCCAAGGCAGTAAAAAAAAAGTTAGGTAATAACCTAATTATATTGAGTGGGGTGGGGTGTTATAGGAAAAGAATTCAAAAATTGTTACTTTTTTTTAAGAGTTTAATATCGAGGCAACTGGGCTCTGCTCGGGTGCGCATAAAGAAAAATTAAAAAAGAAAAAAGAACAAAAAAAACTTGTATTGGTTGAGATTCGAACTCGTAACCGGCTGGAAGGCAGACATCCTAACCAGTCTAACCACATAGCCATTCTGCGGGCTTAAAAAGGTCGCTATTGCAGATTCGCACTAAAGGAATTGAACTATTGCCATCTCTTTTCATTGATTGAGAGTGAAAAGAGTTGGCAATAGTTCAATTCCTATAATGCGATTCTGCAATAGCGACCTTTTTAAGCTGGTCTCAACAAATTCCGTGAAATTACGAAATTGCACTGGTAAATCTTTTTGGGTAAAAATGCCTTGAAAACGGATTTTCCTAGATATGAGACCTAACTAAATCGATTTTTCGCCCCCGTAAACGCCCATACTGCAAATTTCATCAAAATCGAACAAATAAACAAACAAATATTGCTCGTTTAATAGAATAGGATATTGTTTGTTTGAACGCGCTTATCTCAGGAACTACCAGTCCGATTTGAAAAATTCTTTCTGCATTTGATAGATAAGCTCTTGAGGAGGCTTTTCATCATCATCATAATCACCATATACCATCACTACGGGGGCAACGCCGCGAGGGCGCTGCTAGTTAAATACATTTTTAAAGTAAATAGTGATGTTTCAGGCAAGCTGTACGATATATCGTGTCCAGGCAAGCTGTCGAAGTTAATTGAACTGGACCCTATCAACGTTTTTGGTATTGAACCGGAAAACTTCTCCTTGTGGTGAGTAGGTACATTTATTAGTACCCTACTAATATAATTTTTTTTTCTGACTAATATTATAAAGTCGAATGTTTGGATCTTCGGATGTATGTTTGTTCCTCTATAACTCGACAACCACTGAACCGATTTGGCTGTTTCTCTCTCTGTGGTTGGCTCTTCATGCCTGAAGATCGTGATCTCTGGTCGTCTTCGTGATAAAGTGGACAGCTTGCCTCCAACAAGTTCTATTAGTGGCTAGGTGGATAAAATAAGCAGTATATCAGCAGTGTTGCCAACTCCAACTTCGTGAAATACTACAAAAATGCTTAACAAAAACTGTAGAAAACTGTGAATAACCAAGAATCAATTAATTTTTGCTCGAATCCAACTAGTTGACGCTAGCATCTTTATAAAAAAAACTGTAGATTTGCTGAAAACTGTGGACATTTCCAAAAAAACTTTAAATCTACAGTTAAAACTGTGATGTTGGCTACACTGTAGGTATATCAGTCATGTGGTTCCCATAACACAAGCTTTGCTTACTTTAAGACTAAATGATGCTGTGTGAAATGTCCAGCATTATATTTTTTATTTATTTAATTGTTTTTCCTCAGGTACCAGAAATTCTTTACAGAGTTCTATGAGCACATAGACAAATATAATGCGCCTAAGGAAAGGGCGCGCAAGATCACTTGGAAACAGGTATTTATACATTCTATTCTATTAAAAGAGCAATGTTTGTTTGTTTGTACTCACGTGCTCAAAAACGGCTCTAACGATTTCGATGAAATTCGCGGTACGGTGGTTTAAGGAGGCGAAAAATCGATCTATCTAGGTTTTATATCTGGGAAAATTCGTTTTCTCGGCATTTTCACTCAAAAAGATTTACCAGTGCAATGTGGTTCGTAATTTCACATAATTTGTTGAGACTAAAGTGGCTGAGTGGTAGGGACTCCGCCTTTCAGCCGAAGGCTGCGAGTTCGAATCTCAGCCAATGATTTTTTTCTTTCTTTTTCTTTTGTATTTGCACCCGAGCAAAGCTCGGTCGTCCAATTATTTTATACTAATACTAGCTTTCGCCTGCGGCGTTGCCCGCGAGGTACCTACATAACATATAGCCTATGTTCATCCTGAAAGTTCATTCTAAATACTGGTGAAAGAATTTTTGAAATCGTATGAGTAGTTTCAGAGATTACCTCTTAGGTACCTACATATAAACAACTTTTACCTCTGTATACGATTCCTGGCTAGGAAAATGATATTTTTTAAAATGTAATGTTGCAGTTTTTCTTATTATCAAAATCGCTTACGAGACTCCTTTGAGTGTTTTTCGATATTGCTAATAGTTTCAGATTTGGCCCTAGAGGCACTCTTGGAAAACTCACCCTGTATAACTCGGTTCTGACTAAGTTAAGCTGTATACTGTTCTCACAAATATTGTTTGTTATACTCCTAAGAGTTTATATTTTAATGTTTGGTTGATGGCCGCGAGAAAAAGAAAAGGCACCAACCTCCTATACAAAATTGGAATGGCTATTTTGATAAGACTTTTTATTTTTAATGAAATAATACCTAAGTGTGGTAAGTAAGTAAGTTCGTATGAGCAAGTGGCCAACTCAAATGACGGAGTTTTTAGGCCCTTTTTAAGTGTGGTTTAACACTAAAACTAATATTGTATCTTCTAGGCTGTAGAGACATTGCAGAAAGTCCGAGGTATATCAGAGCAGGATGCCGCGGCCACTCTGAAGAGGTGGACCGAACCCGCAGGGGACGGACTCGTACGGTACGGTACACATTACAAAAACTACCAGTTTAAGTGTTATTTCATTATTATTTGTTATTAGCAGTGATCGGAATGAGGCGGGCTAAAATACCTAAAGTTCGAAAAATAACAGAGACAAATGGAGACGCCTTAGGACTAAATATTTTTCGACCCAATTATTTCCGTTTCCGGGACATTAATAAAGAACATCTAACATTAAGGTGAATCAATTTTTTACCTGAGTTAGTAACAAAAACTAAAATGTAAATTATAAGGATAAAAAACTTTTTTCCGTCGGTCAAATAGAAAAATTATTTCAATTAGTTCACAATATTATTAACATTAATTTTAAATGTACTTACTCACTGTGAAAATTGTGCCAACTTTCAATAAAATTCTTACTTACAATACTTACTTATTTACAAGAATAAAATTCTTGTAGTAAGGAAGTCTCCCCTTTTTTGCCTCTGTTCTTTGAACTTTAGGTATTTTAGCCCGCCTAATTCCGATCACTGGTTATTAGACTTTTAATCTACTCGGATTTTAGTCCGGGGCTAACTGAGACACACGGGCCTAGGCCAAGTGTGACTCAGAAAACGGTTGAGTTTCAATAGGAAGTTCTGTTTGCAAAAACTTCCTCACTATTCTACATGTATTCAGAACTACTGCTTTTTGTAAAAGAATATAAATGTATGCTTTGGTATATCTAGGAAATCTAAAGATTGAAAAAGTTGTGTAAGGATTACTCAATATTATTATTATGACTGGCCTCTTAGCTCAGTTGGTAGTAGCTCTGCCTTTTGCGCTGTAGGTCGTGGGTTCGATTCCCATCCAGGACAAACATTCGTGTAATGAACATAGATGTTTGTTTTCTGTCTGGGTGTTTTATAGTATAATAAGTATGTATTTACAAATATATAAGTTTTCTATCAATTATCTGGTTCCCATAGTACAAGCTTTGCTTAGTTTGGGGATAGATGGCGCTGTGTGAAATGTCCACCAATATTTATTTATTTAGATAAGTACCTATTTACATTTTTGTTCTGTGTCTGAATGTTATAAAGTATATTAAGGATGTATTTACAAAAAAATATTTAAGTATTCTATCAATTATCTGGTTCCCATAGTACTAGTAGTTCGCCCCGAACTGAGATCTCGCGCACCGTTGTGTTGATAGCCTAGATTTGGACTTGTTTCTGACTACCCCTATACCTACGTTAGTACTCCTTCTAGTGTTTACCACATAATGATATCTAATGCGCTACCTCAGTATGGTAAAGATTATAGGCATGCATGCAATACATTAAGTCGTGTCGTGTTTATATTCAATAGTTGACCCGGCGAACTTCGTACCGCGCCTCAGGGAAGGCCTCTTAGTTCGATAAATTATTAAAATAGCAGTTCAAAACAAAATGTATGAGAAAATCAATTCCCTCCCCCTCCCCTCCCCCTCCCCCGCCCCCTCCCCTCCCCCTCCCCCTCCCCCTCCGTCTCCCTCTATAATTTTGGTAGGTACATACCGTTTGCAGAAGTTAGCATTTGCATACGTGACAGGTTGCAAGCCCATCGCCGCTATTAGAAAGTTAACTGGTTTCCACACGATGTTTTCTTTCACCGTTTAGAGCTCGTGTTAATGCGCATTTAAATTTTTCTAATCGAAAAATCCATTGATGAGCACGGCCAGGGTTCGAACTTACTACCTATGAATCGAAAATCGAGCACTCTCCCACTCGGCCAACACGGCTATTATTTTCAATCTCAAGAAAAAATATCAAGTAGCAACTAAAATCATTGCAAACCAAACCACAACGATGCCACACTCTTTGTGTGTTAACCAGACCTACGAATACATCGAAACTCTATGAAACGGGAGCTCTCTCCATACTTCCGTTAATTGGTTTTCATCATTTTTGTTTTTCACTGTATTTCAAAAACTATAGAACCTAGAAGAAAACTAAAAACCATTTTGGAATGTATAAATTGAGTACTTTCATATGACACCCCACTCAATATATTTGGGTAACTTTGAAAAAAAATTACCCCCTTGGGAACCCCATATCTTTACAACCCCTTCATCGATTACGCTCATACGCTTCACAGCAAATTTCCATAGCACAACCTATTGACCTATCAAGTTTCATACAGATTGGATAAGCGGTTCGATAGTTATGCGAGAACATAAAATTGAAACATACAAACATACAAACATACAAACATACAAACATACAAAGCAAAATCGCCTAACTTGCCACTAAGATCTTCGCTCGCTTCGCTCGCTCGATCGACAAGGTATTATACATACATACAGTCACGCCTCTTTCTTTTCTGTAGTATTATCGGTACTCTAGTATTCTGTGGTATTATTATAAAAAAAACTCAAAAAATTGTTTTTTTTTTTTACAGATACACCTTCGACCCGCGTATAAAAATGATATCACCGCCAGCATTCTCGCCGGAACATATAAAAAAACTATTCACGTCAACAAAAACACCAACCCTAAGCATTGTCTCCAAAATATCATTCAAAAAAGGTCATTATAGAAACACAGCCTTTTTGTTAGACGAAAGTATATATCCATCTAAAAATTACAGATGTAGAAAAGTGGGCGGCAACCATGATGTACATATAATATCGCCCGATGTAGTGGCAACTTATGTTGCGCAATTTTTGTTGCACGGTTTGGTTGGGCTGGATTCTAGTTCTAAGTTATAAGGTTGTTTAGGAAATATTGTAATGTATCTAATACAAAAGTATCGGCCGATATTGTGGCAACTTATGTTGCGCAATTTTTGTTTTAGCGTTCGAGTATTCGGGCTCTTGACTTGCATTTTTTTATTCAGAACTACGTTTTGTTATAGTATTTTAGTATAGTTTATAACAATGGGAACAATGTATATAGATATTAAGTTTGACCTGTGACTTATCTAATCTAATCTAATCTAATAAGCCCACTTGATCCCACTGCTGGGCAAAGGCCTCCTGGTTGCGCTTCATAGTTTATAATTCTTATATTTTATTCCATCACCTTATGGCGATCGAGAGGCATTGGTTTAATAGTCTTAGTTTATTAAATAAGTGCCGCATATTGTTGTTTGGTGACGCTCGCGCGGAGAAACGCCGCGGTCATCAGTTTTGTGCTGATGGACATTGACTGTTGGCTCCGCTCGATGAGTCTCGCTTCGATTATCGGACAGTGCGCACGCGCCTGTTTTGTCCACATTTTCGCTCTGACGTGAATCATCTCGTCTTTAAACCCTGAACTGAACCTACATCAAGTGTTATCTGTATTACCTAGACTAGACTGTGTTGTGTACCGCTGGCCAGCGTAGTGTTGTGTCTAGACTGCGAGCTTTAATCCCTAACGCGGCATCGCTTCCATCTGCTTGGAGATCGCTGATCAAAGGTATGTGGCATGCTTGATGAATTTGGACTTTTAAATCATTGCCTTAAAGTTAGCATCGCTGAATCAGTTCCCGCGCGTATGATTTTTATTTCCTAGCAATTTTTATTCTAGAGGTTATACGCACCATTTTGGTCACTTCGAGCCGGATAAATCCATTTTGGTCATTTTGACCCGGATAAATTCATTTTGGTCATTTTTGACCCGGTTAAATTCATTTTGGTCCTTTGAGTACGAAGAAATTATTTTTGGGCCTATTTACGGCCTATTTTTTACGTTCTAAAAGTCTAACTTTAAGCAAAAAGCTCGGGAAATTTCCATATACAATTGCATATCATCACACAACTCTCACCTCTATTGCGTAGAGAATAAGGTTCATACTACCTTGCATTCAATAGTTCTACCGGCAAATTGTTTTTTAATTTAAATCTTTAATTTCGCTGATTAAAACACTGTAATATACATATAATTGAATATCAACGTTGATACATATCGCTAAATAAGTTCATTTCATAAATCAGTTTATTTTCGGCGAAATTACATACATTTTTGTTCGTGTATGAAAAATTGTGGGTATTTGTATGACTTTGAGTTGCCCTTCGAAACTTGTGGAATATTCCATTTCTTTGTTTTCGTACGGCTAATTATTTACGCATTAGAAACTTTTATATTTTTTTCGAATCGAGATTTGCTGACTGAATGAATATCGTTTGTATGATAGATACACTTTGTACTGTGGGTTTGTTAGGTACATGCCTACAATATTCGTATTGGACGAGTAGGTATTTTTTTATAACATCGAGACTCCATCGCATCGCATTTGTTAATTATTGCAATTAATCATCTTACATCGCATTTGTTTAATTAGTGCAATTAAACATCTTATCATCGCGTCGCTTGTTATTTTATTTTGTAAGGAGACTTGATCTTTTGATAGGAACCTTCAGGTAAAATAACAGATTTGTATAAACTTTACGCGTTTGTGCCTCATAGGATACAGCCGTATAATTATACATATCACCCGTACCTAACTTGGTAATCGTAACACTAACTAGATAAGTTATTTCGAAAGGTCGTTTACTCATTTACTTGTTAGGAATTTTATTGTTTTGTACGAAGGGATTTCGTTATAAATACAATCGCATCGCATAGGTACGTAATAAGTGTCTATACTCATTTGTAGTTTTCGCATTTAACTTATAATTGTAAAAAAAAAAAACCATCTGTACTATAGGTATTTGAGTAAGTTAATCTCATAAAAATAGAAGTAGTGCAGAATCGTTTTCGCATCGCATTCAACATACACGCTAATACTTATCGGCTTGTGTTGAAAGGTTGTAGGTATATCCAAGCATAAATATATGAAATAGGTAGCTACGTTCTTAAGGTATTAGGCGTGTTTACTATTTTTATTGCATTGGACTTGTTATCGGCAATCTGTTATATTTTGTTCGCTTAAAATTTTTAAACCTTACAATTGATTATTGTTAGGGTTCGCGCGTACGGATAAGTGGTTCCGTACTATTATTTACTATTTATGGAATCGTTCGCCGAGTTATTGTTTTGATTTGCCCCCCTAATTTCACTCACGCATTTTAGGGTTCCGTAGAAATAATTTAAGGGTTCAGTTGATTAAATTAAAATTTTGTTTTTTTTGTCAGGTTTTAACTTCTGTTCACAATGAGTGACAAGGTGAAACTCAAATTATTAGAAATTAAACGCGACTCGTATTTCGCACGGGTTCAAAGTATTTTTGATACAACAAAATCTTTAACAAGCGAAAGATTACGTAAAACTTTTGTTGCTCAGGCTAAACAAATGGATAATTTACGTAGCGAATTCAATGAAATTATGGACGAGATTAATATGTTAAAATTGACATTAGATCCAAAGTGTGAAGTAAGCTATAGTGCCTTAAATTCATTTGATGAGTTGGTCTGCGAGATAAAAAGTACTTTGGCTTCATTAACGGAATCACATGATTCCAAGGAACCCGCTGCTTCGATTAGCACGAAATCGAGCCCTAATCCTTTTCACATAAAGGTACCTAAAATCGAGTTGCCTACCTTTGACGGTGATATTCAGAGCTTTCCGTTCTTTTACGAGACGTTCAAACGTATTATACATACTAACGCCGATTTATCAGATTCTGATCGTATTCATTATCTGCTGAGTTGTTTAAAGGGAAAGGCTAGGAATGTGGCAGTAGGTATTGTACCTTCCGGTGATAATTACCGCCTGGTCTGGGATGCGCTTATCGCAAAGTACCTGGATACTCGCGCGCTCGCTACTAATTATCTAAATCAGCTGTTCTCATTGAAATCGTTCGGTTCGACGCCCGCTAACATTGAAAAAGGTTTCGATAAATTAACTGCTACGGTTGCGGGACTCAAACAATTAAAAATAGATAACTTGGATGATTTTATATTTATTCATTTGGGTCTTAAGTTAATAGACTCAGATATCGCAAAACATTTTGAAATGTCGCTTCGTAATCAACAGGAGTTAGATTATGATTATTTCGTAAAGTTTGTTCGTGAACAAGTCAAAATCTTGTTTCGCACCTCTTCTGCGACAACTAAGCCCGCCCCCGCAGGTAGCTCCAACACCTCATCCAAGGTATCGCAGGTGTTTGTAGCTACTGAATCTAAATGTTCGCTTTGTCATTCCACGCATAAAAACTTGTTTACGTGCAATACGTTTCAAAAGTTGAGCGTGAATGATAGATTTAAGTTTGTAAAAGACAATAACAGATGTGGTAACTGCCTAAGTAGCCAACATACCGTATCTAAGTGTCTATCGAAGTCCACATGTAAGAAATGCAACGGTAAGCATCATTCCTTATTGCATTTTGAGCAATCGACGCAAGCCCCTGCGCTTGCCCCTGCGCTTGCCCCCACGGTCGCCCCCGCCTCAACTTCTGCGGCCGACCCTGCTATTCCGGATCGTGTGGCGTTGTGTACGCATTCTTCTGCACAAGCCCAGGCCACCCGGAGTACCGAAGTGCTAGCTACGGCCAAGGTTTTAGTGGCAGGTAGGAAGGGTAATGACATGGTGGTTAGATGTCTTTTGGACCCTGGTTCTCAAAAGAATTATATCACGTCGCGTTGCTGCCGTATGCTCGGTCTAACTATACATGCGGACTCGATAGATACCGTTCGTGGTATTGGTGGCACGTCGCAGCCCGTTCGCGGCTCGGTGAACCTTACGTTCAGCTCACGGCTTCGCTCGCAGCCTAGGTATGAAATTGACGCTTTAGTTTTGGATCAAATAACCGGCCAGCTTCCTCTGTGTGCTATAAATATTGCCGAATTGAATCACATTGATCCTAAATTACTTGCGGATGACACCTGGGGTGTGCCAGGTAATATTGACATATTACTTGGGGTCAAATTGTTCGCTAAGTTATTGCGACCAGGTCACGTGACCAGCGTACCCGGCTGCCCCGACGCATTGGAGACTGTGCTCGGCTACATACTTCTAGGAGAAGCACCTATTATCGAACCTCCAACTGACACGCTGTCTTTCTTTGCGAGTTCGTTCGATAACTTCGATCTTCGTAAGTTTTGGGAGATTGAAGATGTTACGGCTTCGTCCATTGGGAGTGTGGATGATAAACACTGTGAACAGTTTTATTGTACCACAACTACCCGCGCTCCAAATGGCAAGTATGTTGCAGCTTTACCACTGAAAACAGACGCTTCAGCGTTAGGAAATTCTTTTGACATAGCTCGCAAAAGATTTTTTAGCCTCGAACGTAAACTTAAATCGCTTCCTAACGTCAAACTCCTTTACGATGACGTCATACGGGATTATCTACAGAACAATTACATTTCTTTGGTGCAGAATATCGTACCTGAAAGTGTGTTGCCCAAACAAAATTGTAAGGAGCGAGAAATGGAATACTATATTCCTCACCATGCTGTTATTCGAGAGGATAAAGTGACCACTAAGTTGCGCGTGGTCCTAGATGCCAGTGCATGTACAGACAATGGTACCTCGCTCAATGATATCCTGTACGCAGGTCCAGTCCTTCAGGCTGACCTTTTTAACATCTTGTTAAATTTTAGGCTTTTCAGTGTCGCTATTTCCGCAGATGTCAAATCTATGTACCTACGTATAGGTATACGCCCGCAAGATCGTTCGCTTCAACGTATCTTATATCGGTTACCCGACGGTAGTATCGTCGTTTCGCTAGTGTGTGCGAAATCTAAAGTCGCACCACTGAAAGTCGTTTCTCTAGCTCGTCTCGAGCTATGCGCCGCACTCCTCTTATCAACTGTGATAAAGCGAGTATATAACCTTTTCGCAGCTCGGCACGCCATTGAGGTAGTCGTAGCTTTTTCGGATTCAACTGTAACTTTGAGTTGGATTCATTCCGCACCGCATCGATGGCACACCTTCGTAGCCAATCGTATCGCTAAGATTCATGAGAATCTTTCGGCAGATCACTTCTTTCACGTGAAAGGGTCTGAAAATCCCAGTGATTGCCTCTCTCGCGGCTTAACGCCGGCCCAATTAGTCCATCATCCGCTATGGCTAAATGGACCGCCATGGCTTAAGCTTCCCCGCTCTGAATGGCCGATAAAACCATTCGTCTCAGGCGAGTCGCAAGAGCTTCCCGAAATGAAGCCCGTGGCTCTTCCTGTGCTCTCGCACGAATGCTCGGACGGAAGTCCTCCTTCCGACGACATTCTATACGCTCGTTCTACCAGGTTCTCTTCCTGGGTGAAATATTTAAAAACGATTTGCTTCGTTTATAAGTTCATCGGTCAGCAAATTCTTAGTTTTGATGAGCTTAACACTATGCTCACTCAAGTAGAAGCTTTATTAAACTCACGGCCTCTGTATGCGGTCAGCTCGGATCCGTCAGAGCCTGCTTCATTATCGCCGGCGCACTTTTTGCATACGAAACCCCTTTTATTTCTTCCCGCTCGCGAAGTCAATGAAACGCGTTTAAACCTTATTTCGCGATATGAATTGATGGATAAACTGGTCCAATCTTTTTGGAAGCGGTGGCGCCAAGAGTACTTGCACACCCTACAATCCAAACAGAAATGGAACACCCCTGCCAATCCAGTACGGGTCGGTATGGTTGTCGTCTCCATGCAGGACAATGTGATGCCTCTGCATTGGCCGTTAGGAGTAATTACAGAAATATTTCCAGATAAAAACGGAGTTTGTAGAGTCGCATCCGTAAAGACTAAAAGCGGGATCTTTCAGAGTCGCCCGGTAGTAAAGTTGTGCCCTTTGCCAACTCAATAAGTTTTGTTTAACATTGAGATTAAGTCTTATCATGCACCAATGTGCAGTATTAGATTTAGTTACCGCGTAGAATAGTTAGTTAAGTATTCTTGTTTGTAATATAGAGTCGCAACTTTAGAGTTCTTATAACTTTTGGTAGAGTTGTGATGATATGCAATTTTATTTACCTTTCCTTGTGTTTCGAAAGTAGGAACTTTCAAGCCGGGGAAAATGGTTGCGCTTCATAGTTTATAATTCTTATATTTTATTCCATCACCTTATGGCGATCGAGAGGCATTGGTTTAATAGTCTTAGTTTATTAAATAAGTGCCGCATATTGTTGTTTGGTGAAACTCGCGCGGAGAAACGCTGCGGTCAGCGGTTTTATGCTGATGGTCGGCTGTTGGCTCCGCTCGAGGAGTCTCGCTTCGATCGTCGGACAGTGCGCACGCGCCTGTTATCCACATTTTCGCTCTGACGTGAATTATCTCGTCTTTAAACCCTGAACTGAACCTACATCAAGTGTTATCTGTATTACCTAGACTAGACTGTGTTGTGTACCGCTGGCCAGCGTAGTGTTGTGTCTAGACTGCGAGCTTTAATCCCTAACGCGGCATCGCTTCCATCTGCTTGGAGATCGCTGATCAAAGGTATGTGGCATGCTTGATGAATTTGGACTTTTAAATCATTGCCTTAAAGTTAGCATCGCTGAATCAGTTCCCGCGCGTATGATTTTTATTTCCTAGCAATTTTTATTCTAGAGGTTATACGCACCACTAATAGTTCCAGATTTGGCTCTAGAGGCACTCTTGAAAAACTCACCCTGTATAACTCGGTTCTGACTGAGTGAAGCTGTATATTGTGCTCACAAATATTGTTTGTTATACTCCTAAGAGTTTATATTTTAATGATTGGTTGAAGGCCGCGAGAAAAAGAAAAGGCACCAACCTCCCATACAAAATCGGCATGGCCATTTAGTGACAGAGTTATGCAATAGAAAGAGAGAATTTGTGTAGGTTAATATTGAACTATGTAATGAGCTTACGCGAGCTGAATTGAACTTTGTTGCGTCACAGCAAGAGTCGCTTTTTAAATAAACGTTTTTGCGAAGTCAGGCTTCTGTACCTATTCTGTGACTAAAGTAACTACATTGTAACGTTGCACGTAAGGTGCAGCGGGGCAATTCTGGCAGCGGGGTAATTATGTCACATGGTTATATCTCTCGTTCTATGACTTATACCTCGAAGAGACATCTATGTACGCGTAGAGAAATTTTTTGTTCATTCATAAACGATAGGTGGCATTTCTAGCGCAAAAACTGACTGATTGACAGCATCATTTTGACAGTCACCTATTTTTCGGAGGGTGTAAAAATATTAGCCCCTCGAGTTTTTGTAATAATTAAGTGGTTTTCGCGGTTTAATTGAAAATTGAACAAGCTAAGGAGGTGTATTTTAGACTGGAGATTATTTTAATCGTACTAGTTCGTTTCTACTCATTGTTTCTTCTGTGTTATTGCATCCGCTATAATTACCCCACAAAGTGTTGATTTTATGTAATTTTATCGAAATCGGTTGCCATAATTGCCCCACCGATTTTGTATGAAGTTGCCAAAAACCAGTGATGTCCACAGCATTGAAGTAAACGTCGATAAAAATAATACTTAACTAATCGAGCGAGTGAAGATCTCGGGGTTAACTAATGCGACATTTCTTTGTATAAGTATTTGTTTGTGGCTTTATTTGAGCTTAATTAAACCATAGTCGACATGCATTAAATTTTCGATCGAGCGAGCGAAGCGAACGAAGATCTTACTGGCAAGTATGGAGATTTTGCTTTGTATGTTTGTATGTTTCATGAATTCTAGTTCTCGCATAATTGTCGAACCGTTCATCCAATCTTCATGAAACTTGGTAGGTCAATAGGTTGTGCTATGGCAATGTATAGTGGAGCATATGAGCTTAATCGATGAAGGGGTTGTCAAAATATTGGGTTCCCAAGGGGATAAAAAAACTAACAAATTTATTGAGTAGGGTGTCATGAAAGGTCTTTATTTGTACATTCCAAAATAGTTATCATTTTTATTCTAGGATGTACATATACTTTTTGAAATACGACGAGAATTCATAAAAAATTAGACACAACATTATGTATTGCATTGCATGCTTGCCAGTATTATTTACCACTAGTGGATGCCTGCGGCTTCGCCCGCGTGCACTACTATTTTTTTTATCCCACGGGAACCGTGCATTTTTCGGGATAAAAAGTAGCTTTTGTCCTATTCCCGGTCATTATCTATCGACATTCCAAATTTCATCCAAATCGGTTTAGTAGTTATTGAGATACGTGGGAACAAACATTCACACACACGGACTTTCGCCTTTATAATATTAGTAGGATGACAAGCTAGCGCAATAGACATACTTGGCAGTAGTAGCACTTGAAAGTATAGGGGTAATCAGAAGAAAGTCCAAATGTAAGTGATCTACGGTTCGCGAGATCTCAGTTCGGGGCAGACTACATTTCATACATAATTTTTGCGCGAGATTTTTGCGTAAACTCCGTTTATTGATAGTCAGGGTCCCAACACTAGCATGTATGGGAGACTAAAGAGTGATGCCAGAATTACCCCACAAAAATTTTAACAGGTTTTTTATAGAAACTGGACCATCGTAGGAGATCAGAATGTTCAAATTCAAGTGTATTATGTTGTCTAGTTTGTAAAGCTCTTGGATTTAGTATCATAGCATCATTGGTTCGAATAATATCACCACCTGACGGAATTACCCCGCTGAGGGGCTATTCTGGCATTTTCCAGTTTTTAGTTAAAATTGTGTTATTTCACCATTAAAATATGCTTTTTCTTTAACAAAAATACAATAAAGAAAAAGGCAGATAAAGGTTACAGGTCACCAATTTTTCAGAATTAGCGTAACTCAATAAGGAACGAGAGCATTGAAGTTTAAAATTTTGACTAAAATTTTTCGGACAGAATTGCCCCGCTGCACCTTACATGTTTATTATTTCTGGTTACTATTGTTTACAAACCATTAAATTTTACTATAATAATAAACAAATACTACCTATACAATAACCTATACTAAAATTAAAACATAATTCATCATCCTATTTAAATACCTATCTAACTTAAAATAATAAAATATCTGCATAGCAACAACTAACACTTAATACCGCGACTGTACAAAACGGCTTGCATTCATACGACGCTCTGATTGGCGGAGCGTACTCTTTTGTTTCCGAGACTCGATGGTTCGGCCGGCGGCCGCGCGACACACGGCCATTTAACCTCACCTTGCTTATGACGTGTGCTAGTGCGTTCACTAATAATAAAGTGTCTTCTTACGCGCTCGTTAAACACCGTCCGTGTTTTATTATTAAATTTAATAAAATCGTAGGTAACTAAATAAATACCTACGTCGTACCTAAATTAATAAATTCAAGTGTGTTCCTGACCCCGATAGGGTAAGTGTTGAACAGTGTTTATGTAGGTAGGCAGTAGCTTAGATTATTTTTTTACAGTGTTAAAACTTATTTTCATTTATTGCGCTTATATATCAAGTATGTTTCTTTTATTGCTATATAAGCGAAATATATCATTAGTTAATCATGTCATTTTAGCGCAACATTTAGTTAATTTTATCATTCTGCTTATTCAGATGTTAATACCTATTTGCATTTCATGATCTATCGCATTTCATTTTATCTCATGTAAAATAATCAGCCCGCTAATGTATGTTCATTTAGTTTTCACCTTCTTTTAATTTCATCGTAGATTGGCCCGCTAATTGTGCACTAGTTACTTAATTACAATTAGCTTAACTCATTTCATTTCGCCAATCATGCATTTTGTTTAGTTTCTTCCGCTATTATGTAACTCCGTTTCTGATAGTGAACACCTGCACCAACTGCTTACTCGGCTCTCTTCATAGGCTCGTCAATACAGGGTGTTCATTATCAACGGAAGGCGATTAGAGCAATTGTTTTATTGTGAACATTTATTCACAGGGTCCTACGCTAGGGGTCCATTCCCAGGGCACCGTTCCTTGGACTTAAATTACCACCTTCGACGGCTGACGTCACCGGCCCTATCCGCCTTCTGCCGTCGAGATCCAACCCGCCTGAGCGGCCTGAGGACAGCCAGGAGAGTACCGGACCGCGAAGCGAATCAGACCGGCATAACAACCCCGACCTTAATTTTTAATAATATATATCATTTTATTTTGTTGCTGACGTTTTTGTTTCATTTTATTACCACCAAAAACGAAAACGCCACAACATACATAAGATCACGCCTGTTTCCCATCATAGGGGTAGGCAGAGACCACGGATCTCTATTGCTACGATCCTGACACACTTCTTTCGCTTCATTCACTCTCATCACATTCTTCATGCTCGGTTTAGGGTACTCTTGACCGGCCTTTTTTCAATAATTCGCCAATTTGGTCCAGGAATGTGTGCCTAGGTCTACTATTCTGTTAAAAAATAATATTGTATTTTCTAGGCTGTAGAGACATTGCAGAAAGTCCGAGGTATATCAGAGCGAGATGCCGCGGCCACTCTGAACAGGTGGACCGAACCCGCGGGAGACGGACTCGTACGGTACGGTACACATTACAAAAATTACCAGTTAAAGTTTTGGGGAACATGGTGGAATCGTTCCCCAAAGGCAGAGTAGGTAGTTCTCTGCAACGGGCCGGCCCATCTGGCCCACCAACGACCAACAGTTGTTGGTTAGTCCTAGATATGTCTATCGCCGCCGAAAACTTCGTTAGCGCGATCTAGACATTCTGATGTTGTGTGGCGCCATCTGTACTGTGTAGCATGTTTATGTAGTTCATCTAGCGACAGGTAGATGTCGCTACAAAGTGTTATTTAGATTTTTGTTCTATGTCTGGGTGTTTTAAAGTATAATAAGTATGTATTTACAAAAAATAATTATAGTCGTATTGCTCATTATACGGACTAAAATTGAAGGAAAAAATGTAATTTTTCCTTCAATTTTGATTATTTTTGATATGTTTTATGTCAAAATTGAAGGAAAAATGAAATTTTTTCCTTCAATTTTAATACTTATAGTCTGGTTATCTGGTTCAGTTATCTGGTTCCCGTAGTACAAGCTTTGCTTAGTTTAGGGCTAGATGGCGCTGTGTGAAAATATTTATTTATTTAGATAAGTACTTACTTACCTATTTAGATTTTTGTTCTGTTACAAGGTATTATACATACATACATAAAATCACGCCTCTTTCTTTTCTGTAGGTATTATTCTTATAAAAACCTCATAAAATTGTTTTTTTTTTTACAGATACACTTTCGACCCGCGTATAAAAATTATATCACCGCCAGCATTCTCACCGGAACATATAAAAAAACTATTCACCTCAACAAAAACACCAACCCTAAGCATTGTCTCCAAAATATCATTCAAAAAAGGTCATTATCGAAACACAACCTTTTTGCTTGACGAAAGTATATATCCATCTAAAAATTACAGATGTAGAAAAGTGGACGGCAACCATGATGTACATATAATATCGCCCGATGTTGTGGCAACTTATGTTGCGCAATTTTTGTTGCACGGTTTGGTTGGGCTGGATTCTAGTTCTAAGTTATAAGGTTGTTAGTTAGGAAATATTGTAATGTATGTACTTACGTATCTAATACATGAGTATCGCCCGATGTTGTGGCAACTTATGTTGCGCAATTTTTGTTTTATGTAGCGTTCGAGTATTCGGTTCGGGCTCTTGACTTGCATTTTTTTTAAACTTCGTTTTTGTTATAGTATTTTATTTTAGTATAGTTTATAACAATGGGAACAATGTATAGATATTAAGTGTGACCTGTGACTTATAGTCTGGCAAAAAATAATAGACATAAATGGGGGCGCCACTGTGCAAGCTAAATACGCGAAATAGATAAATTCTCTTTTAAAAGGAAATAATTACTTCTGACTGACGTCTTCGGTGCCTGTTATACCATAGACAAGAAACCTGTACTTTACCATAGATTAGTAGAGAAAGGGTTTCCATTGTAATGAAATTTTAGTTGCCGTTTCTACCCGTTTTTGCCAGACTATACTTAATTAGATATTTTATACATATTTGAATAAGGTGGCGAGTTGGGCCACCGAATTTTATAAGAATAAGTTTTTATTTATTTATACAAAATAACATATTTTGAGTAATTTCCGTGTATGCGCATTGTCGATCGAGCGAGCGAAGCGAGCGAAGATCTTAGTGGTAAGTTGGGCGATTTTGCTTTGTATGTTTGTATGTTTGTATGTTTCACGAATTGTTGTTCGAGCATAACTGTCGAACCGTTCATCCAATCTGCATGAAACTTGGTAGGTCAATAGGTTGTGGTAAGGAAATTTACGGTGGAGCATATGATCTTAATCGATGAAGGGGTTGTGAAGATATTGGGTTCCCAAGGGGGTAAAAAATTATGAAAGTTACACAAATATATTGAGTGGGGTGTCATACGAAAGGGCTTATTTTGTACATTCCAAAATGGTTTTTATTTTTAATCTAGGATGTATAGTTTTTGAAATACGACCAAAGACCAAAAACTACGAAACCAGAGCTGCAAGAGCTCCCGTTTCATAGAGTTTCGATGTCTTCGTAGCTCATTGACTGGTCGGTCTTAAAAAGAGAGTGGCATCGTTGCGGTTTGGTTTGCAATGATTTTAGATGCTACTTGATTTATTTTCATGATAAAAAAAAAATTGATAAAAAATGAAAATAATTGGGGTAAAAAAAGTTAAGTAAACAAATATATTGAGTGCGGTGTCAAATGAAAGGTCTTTATTTGTACATTCTAAAATAGTTATTATTTTTATTCTAGGACGTATACTTTTAAAAATACGACGAGAATTCATAAATATGAAATAAATGAAAAATTAGACACGACATTATGTATTGCATGCATGCTAGTATTTTTTACCATGAAGAGCTAGCGCAATAGGCATACCCGGCAGTAGTAGCACTTGAAATTATAGGGGTAGTCAGAAGAAAGTCCAAATGTTGGCCATCTACGGTGCGCGAGATCTCAGTTCGGGGCGAACTACTAGTTATTAATTTCATAAATAATTGTAATTTTACAACTGAGTTTTATGAAATTATGAAAAATCACAAATTTATCTGATTCGGTAATTTATCTAGTCTCCTCTCTCTAGAAACCAGTTAGCTTTCTAATAGCGTCGATGGGCTTGCAACCTGTCACGTATGGAATGCTAACTTCGGCAAAATGTGGGCATGTATAGTTCGCGTCATGTGAAAAAACATACAGTTGACTTGAGAACCTCCTCCTTTTTGGAAGTCGGTTAAAAAGAACACTGGCTGTCAAGCAATTTATAAAAAGTAGGCAAATTAATACGATCGCGCACAAAAGGTTTCAATTACGAAATGGTCTTCCATAGAAAAAACAAACAATAAAAAAAAACCTGTCAAGTGCGAGTCGAACTCGTACGCCGAGGGTTCGGTACCTACCCATTATACCCATTAAGTTATTGGACAATTAGTAAGTAGTCCGCTTAATTGTATGAGCGCCCATACAACTCAGAGGACAATCTTAATTGGCGTCAACTATGTATGTATGGGAACACCCTTTAATTTTCAACTTTTTTATTTTTTTGGAATTTTTCCTTTATTTGTGCTATATGACCTTGCTTTTTGCCAAATTTCGTGATTCTAGGTCAACGGGAACTACCATTTAGGTTTTCGACCCAAAACCTCTAGGGTACTTCCGGTTGACCTAGAATCACGAAATTTGGCAAAAAGCAAGATCTTATAGCACAAATAAAGGAAAAATTCCGAAAAATAAAAAAAGTTGATAATTAAGGTAAGTTTTGGTACTTTCAAGTTTTCACGAAAACCTAAATTTGCCTATATCTTTTTATAGTGTTGACTCAGGACCTTGATTTTTATACTCACAATAGGGACTATAGACTTCAGTATTATGGTATTAATTTCAACTAGCTCCACCCGTTCCGGAGTAAATCGATGGTGACACACGGACAGACGGACAGACGGACAGACGGACAGACAGACAGACGGACAAGAAAGTGATCTTATAAGGGTTCCTTTTTTACCTTTTAAGGTACGGAACCCTAAAAACAATAGGCCTAGTACTTTCGTGTGCAAGTGTACCCATGCGCAAACATACCCCCTCCACTGTCTTCCAGCGTTCTTTTTATGTGACGCGAACTATACGTGGGTACCTTGTACGTATAGTACCTATACTTACCCGAGACAAATATTTGCAGATCATACAAAATTTATTTTATTTTATTTATTTTAGAATCGAACCCGCAAACTTCTGTGTTTCAGGCGGGCCTCCACTGACTTCTGTGGCGCAGTTATTAATTTATTAAGCAAGTTATTCAAATTTAAAATGATGTTAAAATTTTATAACTTTGGTTTTGGGAAATAAATTATACTTATTCCATTTTAGTTTTGTATTTTTTATTTACTTACCTACCTATTTAAATAATGTGTAGGTACCTATAAATAAAGAGTAAATAAAGCCAAAAAGTAAAACAAGTGGCTGAATTAAAAATTAAAAACCGACTTCAATGTGAATGGATAAGCTGGCTAAGCAATGTCCTGCACTCTCGAGGTGCATTTTTGTTCATAACTCCGAAGATCCTCGACAGATCTTCAGCAATTTTTAAGGCACCAATCGGGAAGTCTTATACCCTTTCAAACAAAAAAAAGAATTACCAAATCGGTCCTGGCGTCTTCGAGTACCTACGTAATCGGTGAACATACATAAAAAAAAGCACAAAAAAAGATTCCGACGAATTGTTAGTCTGTATTTTGAAGTTGGATAATAAATAAATAAGAAGTCAAAGCAACGCCATCTTTTGGTAAATAGTAAAAGTAAACAGCGGTTTGTAAGTTGAAGCTTCATATGCATTTCCGGTTTGTTTCGTTGCAGTTTCATGCGCTTCCGGTTAGTTGTTTTTAAGCGCCATCTATTGGTGAATAGCAAAAGTAACTAAGATTTATTGAAGTTGGCAACACTGGCGCCGTGCCGATGCCGAGCCGGCCGCCATTTTGGGTATTTAGCGCGAGCGTTTTGTTGACTGGTGCTCGTATTGCCGAATTAGACCGAATTTTGCGGTGATATTTCTACAAAATAAGTGTTCAGTGATGTGGACATAAGTTTATTTATTGTGATATAAAAGTTAGTGTGTGAGATGATGGAGGAAGAGTATAAAATGGACATGCAGGAAGCGTCTATGGCGGAGGCGGGTAATGGTATCGATGGTGATAATATAGGCGATCCCAAAGAATTTGGCGATATCTCGGGGTATGACGAGGGATTTGAAGATGAGGAGAGCTTTCGCAGCAACCGCGGGCGTGGGAATTTCAGGTAAAACTTATCACGTGTGTGTTGTTTTTGATATGTCACCGTGTTTGTTGTGAAGTATTTCAGTACTTTTTTTACACCAAATCAGTATTACATAGGTTAGATGCTTAGAAAAGCTCAAAACTCTCACAAGCTAAACGGTATACAGTATTAGTACTAAAATAATATCTTTATAAACAAAATCTGCGAAGTTTTGTCTCCTTGTATTTCTTTTTAACCGACTTCGAAAAAAGGAGGAGGTTCTCAGTTCGTCGGAATCTTTTTTTTTTTTTGTGCTTTTTTTTTTTTATGTATGTTCACCGATTACTCGAAGACGCCTCGACCGATTTCAAAAATTCTTTTTTTGTTTGAAAGGGTACACTTTCTAATTGGTCCTTTTGGACATCAGGTCAGGATCTGATGATGGGATCTTGGAGAAATCGAGGTAACTCTTCAAATTTTATAGGCACACTTGAAGCAATTAGGGTATTTTTTAAAAGCTTTAAAGGTTATCGGTGACAATGCAATATTATAGTAACATTGAGCTGATCTGATGATGGAGTCAGGAGCTGTTCAACGGAACTCCTCAGTAAATAGTCTGATTGAGTTGAAACTTGGAACTCAGCATGTCGGTCAAGTTCCGACTATAATGTAATAATATGGTGACAGCTAGCTGATCTGATGATGGAGTCAGGACCTGTCCAATGGAACTTCTCAGGGAATAACAGTGGAACATCCATGTTTGGGCTAATTTTAATTAGCTCACCATTAGCCTTACCCAATAACAGTTTGTGTTGAAGTCGGTTTTTTTAAATTTTTAATTTAGCTACTTGTTGATGTCCTTGGTGGTATGTAGCCACAGAACAAAAATATTTGGTAGGTTTCAAGCTTCTGTAATTTATTTGAAAGATATAATAACACCAATTTTGGTTGCTATCAAAGATAGACAATCAAGGAGCTGATCTGGAAGAGTCTAAATGAGGAGAAGCAAATTGAAGGCTTATTTAAAATGTAAGGTGTTTAATGAAGGCTATAGAAATTGCCCAAATGTTTGTACTGTAATCCAACTGTACACTTGTTCCAACAGATCTTGGCATTCGTGAAGTAAGCCGTTTCGATGTGCAGTGGAACTTTTTCATACAAAATTTTCTACTGCGCAGAGAAAAGCCTAACTTCACGAATGCCTAGATCTATTGTGACAACTGTACACAAGAAGGTTTCCTAATTGCTGCATTGCGAAAGATTAAAGGTAAACTACATCAAATTACACAAACCTTATTTGGTTGGCTTATTTCTCTTATAACCCAGACAAATTGCAAAGACAATTCCTTCACACAATTTAGTTAGGGAGTGGGTACACTGTGTTTTCTGCAGTGCGTTTGTATTGATACAAACGTGCTGCAAATGCGCAGTTTAAAAACGCGCTGTAAAAAACACAATGTGCCCACTCCCTTATTAATCCGTTACTAATTAAATTTTTTAAAACGAAAAATCCATTGATGCTCGACCGGGCTCAAACCCATGACCTATGAATCGAAAGTCACTTTGGCCAACCAACACAGCTCTAACCAATAAAACAAGCAAAGGTAAATATTTAAACAGGTAGGCCTATGAATGCGAGGCCACCATTGATTACCACAATATATTAGAGGCTACCTAGAGTTCAAATGGCTGCTAAATCTGTTGCCGTCTCTTGTTATTGATGTAAGAGTGACAAGGAAAGAAAACATTCTTTAAAGCCTTTTTATTGTAAGAGTGACAAGAACACCTTGAGCTGTGGGCAACAATATTACCTACACTCATTTTTTTCTAAAAAACATAATGTACACTTGTTCTGATTACGCTGTAGGTATATTGTAGCTGTTTATTGTCCCTAATAAATAAAAGAATAACAAAAACACTAAATTGACAAATTAGTACGAGTATGAATATATTGATCTATCAATGGTCTAAACAAGCGCTTTCAACATACAATTTTTTTTTGTGTGTGATGTTATTATGCAATCAGTCTTGTTGACTATAGTCAACTAACAAGACTATTTCAATTTCAAAACTTTCGTGAGTTGTACTAGACATTATTTAACACACTGGAATTACTCACGTAAAAATCCGGATGAATCGAAACATTGTCTGTATCTAAATCGACGATATTTTTACGTGAGTAATTCCTGTGTGTTAAATAATGATAAGCAAGACTAATCGCTATTCTAATATATTTTTTGTACTATAAATAATTAATTTATTCAGGAATTCCCGCGGCCGTCCGCCCCACGCGTGGATGAACGGGCCCCCTCGCTTCCGCGGGCGCGGCTACGGTCCCCAAGGCCCCCCGATGCGAGGTCGCGGCTTTTTCCGCGGCCGAGGGGCCCCTCCCCGATTCAACGCGCCCAACTTTGACGGAAACTGGGGGCCTATGGGGCCCCCGCCGGGCATGATGGGGGGCCCGCCGCCGTTTGGGCCCCCGCCGGGCATGATGCCGGGGGGGGCCGATGGGGCCCCCCGCCGAATATGATGGGCCAGCCGCCGCCGTTTGGTGGGCCCCCGCCCGGGGTGACTGGAATACCTAATATGGTGAGAGACGTGTTGTGTATTTGAGATGGTTGGGGATGATTTATGTTAAATTGAGTCCGGACAATATCTTTTAGGGTGGTTGGTTAT
The DNA here is from genome assembly GCA_958496255.1 of Camptogramma bilineatum. Taxonomy (NCBI): domain Eukaryota; kingdom Metazoa; phylum Arthropoda; class Insecta; order Lepidoptera; family Geometridae; genus Camptogramma; species Camptogramma bilineatum. The sequence continues at coordinate 2,308,311 of OY292478.1, forward strand.
GCTGCGTAATTCCTCATAATTATTTCCTTTACCGTTTAATCTTGTGTGCAGTTCTTGTGTGTGCATAATAAATAATTCGAATCGAAAATTCGAAGTTCGGTCGGGATTCCAATTCCAATCTGATAACACGGCTTTTCATAATGTACCTAGTGTGATAATACCAGCGAAGCTTAAAAGGTCGATAGAGCAGAATCACTAGGAATTGCAATATAATGCCGTTCTTGTCACTCTCAGTCAGTCATTGAAAAGAGACGGCATATAGTTGACTGAGAAAGAGAAGAATGGCATTATATTGCAATTCCTATTGTGATTCTGATTGTGAGTTCTCAAACATTATCTAACATTTCTTTCATTGATTTATTTATTGCTAGTATGTGCATAGGTGTAGCTTAGGTCGCGAAAAGATATGCTGTGTCCTCGCTCTAAAAAAAAATTAATCTCCCTTCCAGCCGAACCCCGAGATATGGGTAGAGACGAAGTCAGAAGACGGCAAGTCGTACTTCTACCACGCTAGAACACGAGAGACCACCTGGACCCGACCGCAGGAGGGGCCGGGGACCAACAACAAGGTCATCTCGCAGGCTGAGATAGAGGCTATGGCTGCTAACGGTGAGGACTTCAGCCTTACTTATATTTCTATACACTCTATAAACGCTCTCTATAAACTAAAAAAAAATTGCTGAATAAACATGTTTTCTTTCTTCTTTCATAAACGTGTCTCCATATTCGCACCCCTAGATGAAAACTCTGATAACTCAAAATGTGCCCCGAATTCCTAAACTGATTACCTATACGGTGATATAACTCACGTAACTATACCTTCAAAGGTTTTGTTCAAATTTCATAAATAAATTTACGTTTTTCATAGTCTGTCATAGATTTTTAAATCAGTTTTTTGTCATTTCTGAAAATGAAGGTTTTTTGAGTTACCGGGGTTTTCATTTAGGGGTGCGAATTATGACGATAATATCGCCGCGATTCTCACGCTCGTGGAGACAACGCCTTAAAAATAATTTAAATGAACTAAATGAGACTTGCCCAAATACTGAAATAAAATATTTGACACGGACAATCTTGATCAAAGAGCGAGCTAAGCAAGCTACACATCAAACAATCGTGACTACAACTAGACCATGGAGCGTTCATTTGGAATTTCACTTCGACAATCTAGCTTAACTGCTAGATAGATTGTATCTTGAATCTATATCAAGTAATACCATGTTTGAAGAACATGGTGGAATCGTTCCCCAAAGGCAGAGTAGGTGGTTCCTCTGCAACGGGCCGGTCCATCTGGCCCACTTGCCCGTGGTCTTTCAACCAACAGTTGTTTGTTGGTAGTATATTATGGCATCCGCTCCTGAAAACTTCGCTTGCGCGATCTAGACATTTGATTGTGTCGCCATCTTTTTTGAAGCTCATAGCGCGTAGCATATCTTTTAGTTCATCTAGCGACAGGTAGATGTCGCTACATCATGAAAGTTTGTAACGAGGCGAACTAATGGAACGTTCTTCCACAGGCTCGATGGGCATGATGCCGCAAGGGCAGCAGCAGATGGGGATGGGCATGGGCGGGCCGATGCCCAACGGAGCGCCCATGATGCAGGGCCAGCCGCCCTTCATGAACCAACCGCCGCCCTGGCTCAAGGACGGTAAGAACTATCCTTAAACACCTTGCTAGCTAGCTTCTTATTTAGTTTATACATATACCCACCTAAAGGTTAAAAGAACGTGTGTCTGCTCATATTTTTACAATCTAGATTATATGTTAAGAGAACCCTAGTGTCTAGTGAAACCTAACATAGGCTTTAAGACACTACTTGACAGACAAATGTATTGTGTTGATGAATAAAATATCTATCTGTCAAACAAACAAATTGGTATAGATAGAGAAATTAGCAGCGCCCTCGCGTCGTTGCCCGTTTGGTTTTTAAGTCGTTAGGCTATGACGGAGTCCTAAAGACTCCATCACCTAAGTTGGCCATTAGTTCATACGAACTTAACAAACAAACTCTTCCGCTTTATAAAATTATTTATTTATTTATTTAATAAAAAGTTACATAAGGTTTTGTTGTAGGTATCCAAAAAACTTATATTAAGTTTGTCCAGGACACTATGTTCTCGTTACACATAAAAGAAGGTATCATATATTAATAATAGAACCAAGAAAATAACGAGGTAGTTACCTATCAAAAACATACAGGTAAAAACGCGTTCAGCGAACGCACACAGAGACAAATATTCCGCCATTGCGTTTAGCTAGGTATTTAACTCATTTTATTTTATCCTATCACTCACATTGCTAAAGCACTCAAATGCGCCGGTTGCGTGGTGGCACCAATGGCCTTCTAACCGTTGTTGTTGAGGACCTGTGCTCGGCTTATATGAGACACTGGCTGGCAGTGCTTCGGCCAGTCTTACGCCTAGTGTCTCAATAAGATATTTTATTTTTAGGTAATTTAGGTTAGTTACTAATCTAGGTTTAAGTTACTACTAACACAATATGAACACAATTGGTCTGAAATAAACGTATTTTATTTATTTAAAGGTAAATGTATGTTATTGCAGCTCAAAACCAGCAGCAACAGAATCAAGAGGATAAATCTTCAGCCGACAACGACGATATGCCGCCCGGAGAGTCGGCGCCCATACAGCCCTCTATGAGCCAACCGCCGCCTACTAGTGAGTACTTTATACTATTACTAGCTGACGCCCGCGGCTTCGCACGCGACTACTATTTTTGTTATCCCACGGGAACTGTACATTTTTCCGGGATAAAAAGTAGCCTATGTCCTATTTCCGGTCATTATCTATCTATGTTTTAAATTTCAGCCAAAACGGTTAAGTAGTTATGGAGATACGTGGTAACAAACATTCACACACACACACGGACTTTCGCCTTTATAATATTATATTAGTAGGATAGTAGGATTAGTAGGATAGGATAAACAATGATCTTCTATATAAACTGAGTTAGATGCGTTGTGTACCCCGCTCTGCGTAGCAAACAAAAGTCAAGCTAATTATCTTGAGTCAGCTCAGTCCTGGTCGCGGGAAGACGTAATAAATATTTTGCGAAAGTTTAAAAAATACAATTACTTTAAACTAGTAGTTCGTCCCGAACTGAGATCTCGCGCATCGTTGCGTTGATAGCCTAGATTTGGACTTGTTCCTGACTGCCCCTAAAATATAGGGCCTTATATTTACCCGGATAAAAAAAGCCTATTTCCTATTCCCAGTATCTAACTGTATTTAAAATCTCAGCCATATCGGTTCAGTGGTTGTCGAGTTATAGAGGAACAAACACACATCCATCCAAACTTTATTAGTGTGATGTGATTACCTAGTTTATTTTCAGGTTTCCGGACAATTATTTTCATTCTATTTTTTTTTATTAACCTATATTTTCCCACTGCTGGGCAAAGGTCTCCCCCAATTGTTTCCATCTCTCTCGGTCTTTTATATCCCACCAATCCCTCCGAAAGGTAGTTAAAAAAAAGTTTAAAGTTTCATTCTATTTAATAAAAAAATAATAACTACCATAAAAAAGTGTATCAATTAACATTGATACACTTTTTTAATTGAGGCTTATTCTATTTTTGTATTTTTACGGTGTGCAATAAAGTTATATTCTATTCTATTCTATCCACAGGCAATCAAATGGGCTTCCCCGGAATGCCAGGCGGGCCCAACTTCAGCCAGGCGCCGCCCAACTTCAACCCCGGCCCGCCCGGCCCCGGCGGCCCGCCCGGCGGGTTCCCCGGGCCGGGCGGCCCCGGCGGGTTCCCCGGCGGCTGGGGCGGGTGGGGCGGCTGGCCCCCGCCGTTGGTGGCGCAGCCCCCGCCTAATCTATCAGCGGCCGCTGTGCCTGATAGTGGTGAGTTACTGTTTACATACATACATAAACCTCTTTCATCACGCCTCTTTCCCACAGGGGTAGGCAGAGACCACGGACTTCCACTTGCTACGATCCTGACACACCTCTTTCGCCTCATTCACTCTCATCACATTTTTCATACAAGCTCGCCGGTTTAAGGGTACTTTTGACCTGGGCGTCGATTCTGGTACCGAACTTTTTATCAACCTCAACCAAAACCTCTACTAAAGCGACTGTTTCCATGACTACTAATAACAAACGACTCAGTTGTGGTGAGGTTTTGAACTTTGGCAGAACAAATTTTTGAAAAGCTATTCTACTATTTCACCAAATGGCTGACATTTAAGAGATCGAACCAAAACCAAAGCTGTTGTCATCTAGTAGAATTCAGGCCCTGGACTTTCTTTAAAATATCACCAATCTGATCCATGTATGTTCGCCTAGGTCTTCCCCTTCCAGCTGTTCCGTTCACACTCGCCTCATACACTAGTTTTGTTAAACGACTTTCATTCATCCTCTCTACATGCCCAAACCATCTTAACATGCCCTTCTCAATTCTTATCACTACATCTTCTTTTACTGTTTACTGCAACGTTTTAGCGCTTTTAGGCGCAGGCCAGATAGAAGAGACGCGGCGCAGACATTTGTCCCTTCCGCGTCCCTTTCATATAAAATGTGACGGCGCCCCGTGTCTTCTGTATGTTTTGCGGCGCGACGCTTCTATACATTTTCTATGAAAGGGACGCGGAAGAGACATGTCTGCGACGCGACCTCGTCTTACGTCTTTTCTGTATGTCCCGCGCCTTACACGCAAACAGACATTCAAGGAGCACTTATTTTTTGGTCGCGTTCGGTCTCTTTGAGATGAGAGTGACAGAGTTACTTCATGCTCGCTCTGATCATTTATATCTTTCTCATTGAATGTCTGTTTGTTCCGCTCCGCTGCCTCACTGGCAATCTACACCGACATTTGTACTTATGTATTTCCATGTATGTTTAGTACAACCATGGACTAACTTTACTTAATAGGGTACATGGTATTACTCACGAAAGTTGATTAAATGTACGAAAATCCTTTAGTAAACACTTTTTACAGAAACTTAGGCTGGTTTTAGTGTCACGCGTACCGTCGGCGTTGATAGGCGAGTGATCTTTATTACAATGAAATAGGGATACTGATTGTTCAGCACTGACGAGTGCAATCAGCGTTGCCATTTTTGCTAAACAATCAGTATCCTTGTTTCAATGTAATAAAGATCCCTCGCCTATCAGCGCCGACGGTACGCGTGACACTAAAACCAGCCTTAGAACTAACCGTTATCTGTACAATGGACGGTTTTATTGAACAAGCGATATTAGACAACCTTTAGATGGAATAGAAAAATTAAAGAATGAAAGTGAAAATCTCTAATGAAAGTGAATTGTCTATCAACAGGAGCAGCGATTCAACAGCCCCCGCCCGCATTAGGCATGAAACCCCCAGGCCCTATGCCCGGCCAAGGTCCTATGCCCGGTCAAGGCCCTATGCCCGGCCAAGGTCCTATGCCCGGCCAGGGCCCAATGCCCGGCGTGCCCGGTCCTATGCCCGGTCTGCCCAATCAAATGCCCGGCGTGCCCGGTCAGATGCCCGGTCAGCAAGGCAACGCCATGCCAGATTTGAAATCTGATTCACCACCGCCTCAGAACTCTCAGAAGAAAGAGGAGATTGTAAGTTATCTATGTTTTACCAAAGGGTTAGCTGTGTCACTGATTTTCCATCATTTATGTCAGTGTTGGTCGAGTGGTGTAATGCCACAGAATAGGTACAGCGCGGCGCATTCCGCACTTTAGGTACAAAGCTATAAGTACATTAGTGGGGGCCCAGGCGGGCCTTGGCAGGTAGGGTTCCGACTTGCCGCTCGGCTCGAACGCTAACCGCCTCGAGTGTAATACCTATCACACGACAAGTTGACAGCCCTTCCGCGTTGCTCCGCGCCAGACTGTGACAGTGTTTAGGTGGATATCTCGCTTGGCAATAAGCGCTTAAGCGAGCTGAATTGCACTTGACACTGTTGTGTCGTAGCAAGAGTCGCTATTAAAATAAATGTTTTCGCGAAGTCAAGTTTTACCTATTCTGTGACCGTAGTACGATTTTTAGTGATATTTTTCGACCGGTCGCGTAGTGATTGCTGTCGCATTGCAAGTCTCACGTAATCAGGGCCATAGTCGTATATTGTTGCATGTTTGAGAAATGTACTATTACATAAATATCTTTGTTTACCAGAAGATTCCGCCCGAACTGTCCGCGGCGGCCGCAGAATGGACCACGCATCGTTCACCAGACGGACGCGCTTACTACTACCACGCGGCAAATCAAGAGAGCGTGTGGGTCAAACCGAAGCCATTGCGAGATCTACACGGTCAGTGCATCCTATAGTATAGGCATCCTATAGTATAGCCAAGAGAGCGTGTGGGTCAAACCGAAGCCATTGCGAGATCTACACGGTCAGTACATCCTATAGTATAGGCATCCTATAGTATAGCCAAGAGAGCGTGTGGGTCAAACCGAAGCCATTGCGAGATCTACACGGTCAGTACATCCTATAGTATATAGGCATCCTATAGTATAGCCAAGAGAGCGTGTGGGTCAAACCGAAGCCATTGCGAGATCTACACGGTCAGTACATCCTATAGTATAGGCATCCTATAGTATAGCCAAGAGAGCGTGTGGGTCAAACCGAAGCCATTGCGAGATCTACACGGTCAGTACATCCAATAGTATAGGCATCCTATAGTATAGCCAAGAGAGCGTGTGGGTCAAACCGAAGCCATTGCGAGATCTACACGGTCCGTACATCCTATAGTATATAGTATAGGCATCCTATAGTATAGCCAAGAGAGCGTGTGGGTCAAACCGAAGCCATTGCGAGATCTACACGGTCCGTACATCCTATAGTATATAGTATAGGCATCCTATAGTATAGCCAAGAGAGCGTGTGGGTCAAACCGAAGCCATTGCGAGATCTACACGTTAAGTACATCCTATATCCTATAGTATAGGCATCCTATAGTATAGACATCCTATAGTATAGGCCGCAGAATGGACCACTCATCGTTCACCAGACGCACGCGCTCAAGCCTAGTTCGGACTACTTTAGTAATTTAGTATAGCGACGAGTACTTTAGTAGCTAAACTACTCTACTGCCCAGAAATCGTTCGCATTACGGTCGAGTACAGTAGATAAGTGAGTGGTGTTTTGCGAATGACATTTTTGCGGCAACTTATGAACTCGACTAATACGATAGGTTCGGACTTGTTTAGCTGGTGAGCCAGTGAGCACGGTCGCATGGTAGGAGATAAAATGGACGGTCATTGGAAAGATAAATGTGAAAGTTTGTGAGGATGTACGAATGTGTGATGAAAAATATGGCTCTTTCTTAGTAATTATATTGTCTTGTTACAGAACTTCAAGGCAAAATAAACGCAGAACGGCTGAAGGGAAAAAGGAAGCTAGATTGTGACAGCAGTAGCATTGTTGAAGGTAAGTTAAACTTCACTAAAATAATAAAGCGGAAGAGTTTCTTTGTTTGAACGCGCTAATCTCAAGAACTACCAATAGGATCGGAAATTATTTCTGCATTTGATAGCTAAACTCTTGAGGAAGGTTATAGGCTACTTTTCATCATCATCACCATATACCATCACTACGGGGGCAACGCCGCGAGAGCGCTGCTAGTAAACTAATACTATTACATTACTTCAGAGCCGTGTTGGCCGAGGGGATTACCTCATCTTTCGATCCGAAGATCGTGGGTTCGAATCCTGGCCGTGTATCAATGGATTTTTCGTTTCGAAAAAATTATATGTGCATTAACACGAACTCTAAACGTTGAAGAAAAAATCGAAAGGAAACCCGCGGCTTAGTCAGCCCCACACGTATTGACCTGTCTTTTCTGTGGATATGGCTGGTTAAGTATGTCCTTTCCCGGTCATTAGCTATATTTTAAATCGGTTCAGTGGTTGTATAAAGGAACAAACATACATACAAACATCCAAACTTTCGCATTTATAATATTAGTGTGATTTAAACCTCAAATTGTAGCTAGTATTAAAATAATACCTCCTAAACATAATAACAATAACAGTGATAGACGTAGACGCGCATGCTGAAGCCCAAGCGGCAGCCGAAGCAGCCGCCGTGGCCGCTGTCGAAGCAGAGAAGAAGTCCGCCGCGGACAAGGAGCGGCAGGAGAAGGAGAGGATGGAGCGGGAGAAGGCGGAGAAGGAGAGGCAGGAGAAGGAGAAAGCGGAGAAGGAGAAGGCGGAGAAGGAGAAGGCGAAGGCGGATAAGAGCCGGCCGGTGTCGAGCACGCCGATTTTGGGGACGCCGTGGTGAGTAAAACCTCAAATACATATGTACAGAATTTCCAGTATACAGTATAGACAGTATCGGAAAACATCGAAAACAATCGCATAAAATTACAAAAACGATTGACGAAAAGTCATTTGGAAAAGTCATTGCTCGTGTACAAAAATGACATTGTGTAGTCTGTGTAAATAGGTAGTTAGACGACGCGCATGCATAGAGATCGTCGAGTGTCCGGGGTTTGGTTTAGTCACAAAATGGTTCTGACTCAGCATATGCAGGTCACTGGCGGTCGCAGACTTTGATTTTGGAGGGGGGGGGGGGGGGGGGGGGGGGTCACTAGTTTTGGTAGTGCGTACCTACCTATTTTTTTTGCTGCATGTTAAGAGGTTTCTCAAAGATTTTGGGAGGGTCATGACCCCCATAACCCCCCTCCCCCCCTCTCCCTCCCCCTCCCCCCTCCCCCCTCGGACCGCGCATGATGCAGGTTATATAAACTTTTGCTGGGTTTCTGTAATTCTGTAATTTATCATGATGTAAAGGCCTAAGGCTGGATTCGACCAAACTGTCATCTTACTTCCAGAGTAGTTATTCCGTTAGCCGACAGAATTCGAAATACAATTGTTTAGAAAGCGCAACCTAACATTATGTGCATTCAAATTATCCTGGTTATAGGTGTCAACTTTACAATGTCAAAATATTCAAACAAACAGCAGTTCAATTTGTGGTTTAATCCTACTATCCTACTTATAATATTATAAAGGCGAAAGTCCGTGTGTGTGTGTGTGAATGTTTGTTGCCACGTATCTCCATAACTTCTAAACCGATTTTGATGAAATTTGGAATGTAGATAGATAATAACCGGGAATAGGACATAGGCTACTTTTTATCCCGAAAAAATTCACGGTTCCCGTGGGATAAAAAAAATAGTAGTCCACGCGGGCGAAGCCGCGGGCATCCGCTAGTCTCCAGATAAAACTTAATCCAGTTAAAATCCAGCCTTAGTTGAGTTATATAATGATAATCATTATTACGGGATTTTAACGCGTACCTTTTATTTATTTTGTTTCCCGACGTTTCGAACACGTTACAGCGTTCGTGGTCACGGGATGACCACGTAAAATCGATAAAATTCCGTAATAATAATTATCATTATGTTAACAAATCGCGAAAGTTTAACAAGTTATATTAGTTGAGTTATTTGTTTAACCCAGGTGCGTAGTATGGACTGGCGACGGCCGCGTTTTCTTCTACAACCCCACAGCCCACACCTCTGTGTGGGAGCGGCCGCAGCAGCTCGCGGGCCGCGCCGACGTCGACAAGGCGGTCAGCCAACCTCCACACTCACTTATAGACCAGGTAATATACTATATATAACATTCTACGTAGTATGGACGGTCGTGTCTTCTTCTACAACCCCGTCAGCCAACCTCCACACTCACTTATAGACCAGGTAATATACTATATATAACATTCTACGTAGTATGGACGGTCGTGTCTTCTTCTACAACCCCGTCAGCCAACCTCCACACTCACTTATAGACCAGGTAATATACTATATATAACATTCTACGTAGTATGGACGGTCGTGTCTTCTTCTACAACCCCGTCAGCCAACCTCCACACTCACTTATAGACCAGGTAATATACTATATATAACATTCTACGTAGTATGGACGGTCGTGTCTTCTTCTACAACCCCGTCAGCCAACCTCCACAGTCACTTATAGACCAGGTAATAGATACTATAGTCGTATTGCTCATTATACGGACTAAAAACATCAAAATTGAAGGAAAAATGTCATTTTTTCCTTCAATTTTAGTCCGTATAATGAGCAATCCGACTATATATATAACATTCTACGTAGTATGGACTGGCAATGGTCGCGACTTCTTCTACAACCCCGTCAGCCAACCTCCACACTCGCTTATAGACCAGGTAATATACTATATAAAACATTCTACGTAGTATGAACGACGGTCGCGTTTTCTTCTATAACCCGGTTCATTAAAGAAAGGAATCCAAAATGGCGGCGCTTATCATGTATCATGTCTGTCATGTATCATGATAAGCGCCTCGTTCGATTAGATTCCTTTCTTTAATGAACCGAGTTATACAACCCCACAGCCCACACCTCTGTTTGGGAGCGGCGCCGCTCACTCGCTTATAGACCAGGTAATATACTATATATAACATTGTACGTAGTATGACGGTCGTGTCTTCTACAACCCCACAGCCCACACCTCTGTGTGGGAGCGGCCGCAGCAGCTCGCGGGCCGCGCCGACGTCGACAAGGCGGTCAGCCAACCACCACACTCGCTTATAGACCAGGTAAACGATACTGTACAGATATAACAATCTAAAACAATATTACTCTAACACAGGTATAGTTCGCGTCATGTAAAAAGAACGCTGGAAGACAGTGCAGGGGGTATGTTTGCGCATAGTTACACTTGCACACGATAGTACTAGGCCTATTGATTTTTTTAGTGTTTGTTTTTTTTCTTTGGAAAACCATTTCGTAATTTAAAACTTTTGTACGCTATGGTATTCATTTGCCTAATTTTTATTAATTGCTTACTGCGCAGCTTAATAGCCAGCTTTATTTTTACGTGACGCAACCTATTCTAGATCAGGGGTGCTCAAACTTATAGTGTCGGCCGTGTGATTTACCAGAAAATATTTTGAAAGTAAACTACTATGTAGGTAGGTACTAAAAAACATTTAAAGTTTTACTGCACTCTTTTCGCGTTCACGTTTTCTAGCCGCGTGAGCGAATTTGGGCTGGCGAGGGGCTGACTTGATCTAAGGAAGCGCCACGCGCGCAGAAGCGATAACGATTCTGAGACCACAGTGTACAGTAATTATTCATGCGGGGACAACCTTACTTCACGCACACAATAGCGCGTGTACAAAGATGACATTGTGTAGTGTCTGTGTAAAGAGGTAGTTAGACGACGCTTTTGCATTGAGATTTCGTCGAGTGTCCGGGGTGTGCATTGACTGTATCGACTAGTGGAATAAAATAGCGAGTGTTTATTTTCTCACCGCGTGTTCTACAACAGACAATAAATTTCTAGCATAGCTCTCGAAGCGTTGATCCAAATTGAATATTATTTTAATGTACATTATAAAATACGTGTACTTAATTTTTTTTTTTGTGTACTTAAAACGAATTAAAAAACTTTATTTTGTCAGAAGAAAGAAAGTGGACCCGGCACAACACCGAAGTCTTCGAACGGCGAAACGAAACGAAGCAACACGGACAGTGACGATTCCGACTCGGAACCGGGACGGAAGAAAGCCAAGCAGGAGGAGAGTGAGTATACCTGTGTCTGTCTAACGTATTTCACATATTCAACATATTTCTTTATTCCCTCGTTATTTCCTTGGTTCTATTAATGTATTATTTTTAATTTTTATAGTGTTAAACCACACTTTGGTATTATTTCATTACAAATGAAAAGTCTTACCAAAATTTTCAATTCCGACGGGATTGACGGAATTGGTGAGGCACTCCGGCTTAAGGAGGATCGCTTGTATCATTGCGGGTTCGAATCCCGACGGAATTGAAAATTTTGGTAAGATTTTTCATTTCTAATGAAACAAAAATCTAATTTAGACTTCACTTTACTCACATTGATGTCGCATTGCAGAGAAGCAGCCGAACCAGATAGACCTCGGCAAGGAAGCGGCCATCGAGGCAGAAGTCCGAGCAGCCAGGGAACGAGGAGTGGTCCCCCACGAGCAACGACTCCGATCCTTCCAACAGATGCTGCACGAACGACAGGTCTCAGCGTTCAGCACCTGGGAGAAGGAACTGCACAAGATAGTCTTCGATCCGAGATACCTCATGCTAAACTCCAAGGAAAGACGGCAGGTGGGTCTACTTCCCTTCCAGCAGATGTGCGAGTGATCAGAACCCGGATATCTTTTACAGAACCCAAATACATCTTGCAGAACCCATGTCTACTATGCTAGCTTCCCTTCCAGCAGATGTACGAGTGATCAGAACCCGGATATCTTTCTCAGAACCCAAATAACTCTTTCAGAACCCAAATAACTCTTACAGAACCCAAATACCTCTTTCAGAACCCAAATACCTCTTTCAGAACCCAAATACCTCTTTCAGAACCCAAATACCTATTCCAGAACCCAAATACCTCATCGAGAACCCAGATACTTCATTATCAACTCCTAGGAAAGGCGGCAGGTATGTCTACGTCCCTTCCAGAACCCAAATACTTCTTGCAGAACCCAGGTACCTCTTACAGAACCCAGATACCTCATGGAGAACCCAGATACCGAACCCAAATACCAATAACTCTTGGAGAATCCAGATATTTCCTTAGCAATTCCAAGGAGAGGCGGCAGGTATGTCTACTAGCAGCCAGGGAACGAGGAGTGGTCCCCCACGAGCAACGACTGCGATCCTTCCAACAGATGCTGCACGAACGACAGGTCTCAGCGTTCAGCACCTGGGAGAAGGAACTGCATAAGATAGTCTTCGATCCACGATATCTCATGCTAAACTCAAAGGAAAGACGGCAGGTGGGTCTACTTCCCTCCCAGCAGATGCACGAGTGATCAGAACCCGGATATCTTTTACAGAACCCAAATACCTCTTGCAGAACCCGAATACCCAGGTATGTCTACCATGCTAGCTTCCCTTCCAACAGATGTACGAGTAATCAGAACCCGGATATCTTTTACAGAACCCAGATACCTCTTGCAGAACCCAAATAACTGTTCCAGAACCCAAATACCTCTTACAGAACCCAAATACCGAACCCAAATACCTCTTCCAGAACCCAAATACCTCTTTCAGAACCCAGTTACCTCTTTCAGAACCCAAACCTCTTGCAGAACCCAAATACCTTATGGAGAATCCAGATACTTCATTAGCAGTTCCAAGGAGAGGCGGCAGGTATGTCTATTAGCAGCCAGGGAACGAGGAGTGGTCCCCCACGAGCAACGACTGCGATCCTTCCAACAGATGCTGCACGAACGACAGGTCTCAGCGTTCAGCACCTGGGAGAAGGAACTGCATAAGATAGTCTTCGATCCGAGATACCTCATGCTAAACTCAAAAGAAAGACGGCAGGTGGGTCTACTTCCCTTCCAGCAGATGTACGAGTGATCAGAACCCGGATATCTTTTTCAGAACCCGAATACCTCTTGCAGAACCCGAATACCCAGGTATGTCTACCATGCTAGCTTCCCTTCCAACAGATGTACGAGTAATCAGAACCCGGATATCTTTTACAGAACCCAGATACCTCTTGCAGAACCCAAATAACTGTTCCAGAACCCAAATACTTCTTACAGAACCCAAATACCTCTTCCAGAACCCAAATAACTCTTACAGAACCCAAATACCTCTTACAGAACCCAAGTACTTCTTCCAGAACCCAAATACCTCTTACAGAACCCAAATAACTCTTGGAGAACCCAGATACTTCATTATCATTTTGTAAGAGAGGCGGCAGGTATGTCTATTAGCAGCCAGGGAACGAGGAGTGGTCCCCCACGAGCAACGACTCCGGTCCTTCCAACAGATGCTGCACGAACGACAGGTCTCAGCGTTCAGCACCTGGGAGAAGGAACTGCATAAGATAGTCTTCGATCCGAGATATCTCATGCTAAACTCAAAGGAGAGGAGACAGGTGAGTCTACTGTGCTAGAACTGTGTCTACTTCCCTTCCAGCAGATGTACGAGTGATCAGAACCCGGATATATTTTACAGAACCCAAATACCTCTTGCAGAACCCATGTCTACTATGCTAGCTTCCCTTCCAACAGATGTACGAGTGATCAGAACCCGGATATCTCTCGCAGAACCCAAATACCTCTTTCAGAACCCAAATACCTTATGGAGAACCCAGATACCGAACCCAAATACCTCTTGCAGAACCCAAATACCTCTTTCAGAACCCAAATAATTGTTGCAGAACCCAAATACCTCTTTCAGAACCTAAATAACTCTCCCAGAACCCATGTGCCTCTTGGAGAATCCAGATACTTAATTATCAATTTGTAGGAGAGGCGGCAGGTATGTCTACTTCCCTTACAGCTGATGTACGAGAGGCTGTCTTCAACATTTTGTTAGAAACCAGATACCTCTTGCAGAACCCAAATAACTCTAGGAGAACCCAGATACTTCATTATCAACTTGTATGAGAGGCGGCAGGTATGTCTACTAGCAGCCAGGGAACGAGGAGTGGTCCCCCACGAGCAACGACTGCGATCCTTCCAACAGATGCTGCACGAACGACAGGTCTCAGCGTTCAGCACCTGGGAGAAGGAACTGCATAAGATAGTCTTCGATCCACGATATCTCATGCTAAACTCAAAGGAAAGACGGCAGGTGGGTCTACTTCCCTCCCAGCAGATGCACGAGTGATCAGAACCCGGATATCTTTTACAGAACCCAAATACCTCTTGCAGAACCCGAATACCCAGGTATGTCTACCATGCTAGCTTCCCTTCCAACAGATGTACGAGTAATCAGAACCCGGATATCTTTTACAGAACCCAGATACCTCTTGCAGAACCCAAATAACTGTTCCAGAACCCAAATACCTCTTACAGAACCCAAATACCGAACCCAAATACCTCTTCCAGAACCCAAATACCTCTTTCAGAACCCAGTTACCTCTTTCAGAACCCAAACCTCTTGCAGAACCCAAATACCTTATGGAGAATCCAGATACTTCATTAGCAGTTCCAAAGAGAGACGGTAGGTATGTCTACTATCAGCCAGGGAACGAGGAGTGGTCCCCCACGAGCAACGACTCCGATCCTTCCAACAGATGCTGCACGAACGACAGGTCTCAGCGTTCAGCACCTGGGAGAAGGAACTGCATAAGATAGTCTTCGATCCGAGATACCTCATGCTTAATTCCAAGGAGAGGAGACAGGTGAGTCTGCTGTGCTAGAACTGTGTCTACTTCCCTTCCAGCAGATGTACGAGTGATCAGAACCCGGATATCTTTTACAGAACCCAAATACCTCTTGCAGAACCCTTACAGAACCCAGATACCTCTTAGAGAACCCAAATACCTCTTCCAGAACCCAAATACATCAGATACCTCTTTCAGAACCCAGATACCTCTTCCAGAACCCAGATACCTCTTGCAGAACCCAAATACCTCTTGTAGAACCCAGATACCTCTTTCAGAACCCAAATTATCAATTTGTTGGAGAGGCGGCAGGTATGTCTACTTCCCTTCCAGCAGATGTACGAGTGATCAAAACCCGGATATCTTTTACAGAACCCAAATACCTCTTGCAGAACCCATGTCTACTATGCTAGCTTCCCTTCCAGCAGATGTACGAGTGATCAGAACCCGGATATCTTTTACAGAACCCAAATACCTCTTGCAGAACCCATGTCTACTATGCTAGCTTCCCTTCCAGCAGATGTACGAGTGATCAGAACCCGGATATCATTAACAGAACCCAAATACCTCTTTCAGAACCCAGATAACTCTTCTAGAACCCAAATACCGAACCCAAATACCTCTCAGAACCCAAATAACTCTTGGAGAACCCAGATACCTCTTACAGAACCCAGATAGATAAATTAGTAAGAGAGGCGACAGGTATGTCTACTATCGGCCAGGGAACGAGGAGTGGTCCCCCACGAGCAACGACTCCGATCCTTCCAACAGATGCTGCACGAACGACAGGTCTCAGCGTTCAGCACCTGGGAGAAGGAACTGCACAAGATAGTCTTCGATCCGAGATTATCTCATGCTAAACTCAAAAGAAAGACGGCAGGTATGTCTACTTCCCTCCCAGCAGATGTACGAGTGATCAGAACCCGGATATCTTTTACAGAACCCAAATACCTCTTGCAGAACCCAAATACCCAGGTATGTCTACCATGCTAGCTTCCCTTCCAACAGATGTTCGAGTGATCAGAACCCGGATATCTTTTACAGAACCCAGATACCTCTTTCAGAACCCAAATACCTCTTCCAGAACCCAAATACCTCTTTCAGAACCCAAATACCTCTTACAGAACCCAAATACTTCTTCTAGAACCCAAATACCTCATTGAGAACCCAGATACTTAATTATCAATTAGTAGGAGAGGCGGCAGGTATGTCTACTTCCCTTCCAACAGATGCTGCATGAACGACAGGTCTCAGCGTTCAGCACCTGGGAGAAGGAACTGCACAAGATAGTCTTCGATCCGAGATATCTCATGCTAAACTCAAAAGAAAGACGGCAGGTATGTCTACTTCCCTCCCAGCAGATGTACGAGTGATCAGAACCCGGATATCTTTTACAGAACCCGAATACCTCTTGCAGAACCCGAATACCCAGGTATGTCTACCATGCTAGCTTCCCTTCCAACAGATGTACGAATAATCAGAACCCGGATATCTTTTACAGAACCCAGATACCTCTTGCAGAACCCAAATAACTGTTCCAGAACCCAAATACCTCTTACAGAACCCAAATACCGAACCCAAATACCTC
This sequence comes from Camptogramma bilineatum, assembly GCA_958496255.1. NCBI lineage: Eukaryota > Metazoa > Arthropoda > Insecta > Lepidoptera > Geometridae > Camptogramma > Camptogramma bilineatum. Next base: position 2,325,022 of record OY292478.1, read on the forward strand.
TCAGAACCTAAATACCTCTTGCAGAACCCGTATACCTCTTACAGAACCCAGATACCTCATGGAGAACCCAGATACCGAACCCAAATACCTATTGCAGAACCCAAATACCTCTTCCAAAACCCGAATAACTCTTGGAGAATCCAGATACTTCATTATCAATTTGTATGAGAGGCGGCAGGTATGTCTTCCTTTCAATAGATGCTGCACGAACGACAGGTCTCAGCGTTCAGCACCTGGGAGAAGGAACTGCATAAGATAGTCTTCGATCCACGATATCTCATGCTAAACTCAAAGGAGAGGAGACAGGTGAGTCTACTGTGCTAGAACTGTGTCTACTTCCCTTCCAGCAGATGTACGAGTGATCAGAACCCGGATATATTTTACAGAACCCAAATACCCCTTGCAGAACCCAAATACCCAGGTATGTCTACTATGCTAGCTTCCCTTCCAGCAGATGTACGAGTGATCAGAACCCTGATCACTCGTACATCTGCTGGGAGGGAAGTAGACCCACCTGCCGTCTTTCCTTGGAGTTTAGCATGAGGTATCGTGGATCGAAGACTATCTTATGCAGTTCCTTCTCCCAGGTGCTGAACGCTGAGACCTGTCGTTCGTGCAGCATCTGATATCTTTTACAGAACCCAAATAACTCTTACAGAACCCAGATACCTCTTGCAGAACCCAAATACCTCTTGCAGAACCCAGATCCCTCTAACAGAACCAGGGTTCGAAAAAATCCGATTTTTATAATAAATATCAAAAATCCGATTTTTTGATATTTATCCGATATACACCGTTAATTTTTGGTCAGTTTAAAGCCGGCGCCTACGTAATCTATATCGATAACCTTAGTCAAAAATAATAATAAATATGAGATCTATTTTTTTGCAATTAATTATATCACGAAACATAGGCAAAATAAATCACGGAGATACGTGCTCTGTACTCAGCTGTTGCTATGGCGTAGAGTCTATGCTACGTCGTAGTCATACATACATACCTAGGTCATTAGCTCTGCGCGCCTACGACACCTTACCAAGTGTTTTCCTCACTTTTGTTGAGCTTTTCAAGTATTTAGTTTCGTATGAAATACTTATCAAATTCAAAAATTAAACCAACGACACGAATACGATTAAGCAATACAAGCAGTGGGTGCTGGCTTTAAACTGACCCAGAATTAACAGTGTATATCGGATATATATCCAGGCTAAGAAAAAGAAGCAAATTTCATTCTGTAACGGGATTTAACACTTTAAAATGTGAAAGCAATTTGTAAAATAATATAGGTAAGTGTCAAATTACCACATTTATATTTACAAACTTAAATAAAGTATCAAAAGAATTAATGTTTATTTGAGAAAGAGTTTTTTTAATGAACACTTTAAAAAACACTTAAAATCACTTTAAAAAACAGTCTAAATTATTCGAAATTGTAGTTTTTCGCTACGTGCTGCCAGGGTAAACATTTATCTCCAAAATTTTTAGTTCAGAAGACAGGAAAAAATCCATTTATATATATCAAGATAAAAATCAATTGATATATATCGTGATATATATCGTGATATATATCATGATATATATCCGCTGATATATATCGGCGAACCCTGAACAGAACCCAAATTATCAATTTGTAGGAGAGGTGGCAGGTATGTCTACTTCCCTCCCAGCAGATGTACGAGGATATCTTTTACAGAACCCGAATACCTCATACAGAACCCAAATACCCAGGTATGTCTACTATGCTAGCTTCCCTTCCAGCAGATGTGCGAGTGATCAGAACCCGGATATCTTTTACAGAACCCAGATACCTCTTGCAGAACCCAAATACATCTTGCAGAACCCAAATACCTCTTTCAGAACCCAAATACCTCTTGCAGAACCCAAATAGCTCTTGCAGAACCCAAATAATTCTTGGAGAATCCAGTTATTTCATTTCATTATCAATTTGTAGGAGAGACTAGCAGTGCCTTCGCGGCGTTGCCCCTTGTAAATCTTGTAATGATCAAAAATTAATTTGGGGATTTCTACCTTGGGTTACAATATTTAAATTTTCTTACGGATCCATAACTTTTTTGAAAATATGTTATTCCCTGATAAAGTAGCTTTCTATTGGTGAAAGAATTTTTGAAATTGGTCCAGTAGTTTCGGAGCTTATTCGTTACAAATGAAAAAACATAAAAAACTTTCTTCTTTACAATATTAGTGTGAAAAATGGTAAATTATTAACATGTAAATATTGTCAGGTGTTCGACCAATACGTGCGCGACCGGGCCGAAGAGGAGCGTAAAGAGAAGAAGAATAGACTACAGCAGAAGAAACAGGTCTTCCGGACGCTCATGGAAGAGGCCAAGCTGCATTCTAAGTGAGTAAATACACTATCAGCCCTCTTAGGCTGATTTTAGTCTCACGCCCACCGTCAGCGCTGATAGGCGAGTGAGCTTTATTACAATGAAATAAGGATACTGATTGTTTAGCAGAAATGGCTACGCTGATTGCTCTCGTCAGTGTTGGACAATCAGTATCCTTATTTCATTGTAATAAAGATCACTCGCCTATCAGCGCCGACGGTACGCGTGACACTAAAACCAGCCTTACAATACACTATCAGCCCTCTTAGTATATTACAAGCGCTTCGTATCGAATCTCTTTCTATCATCGCTTCTTTGTTCTGAAGTCATCACTACATAGTTTAAAACAAAGTCGCTTCCCGCTGTCTGTCCCTATGTGTGCTTAGATCTTTAAAACTACGCAACGGATTTTGACGCGGTTTTTTTGAATAGAGAGTCAATTCGACGTACGTATACTCACGTTGCAAAATCGGATCCAAGCTGCGGGTGGCTTTCCTGTACACTATCAGCCCCTCTATACTCTAGCCAAAACCAAGAGAGAATATTTACTAACATTGCACTGACAGATCAATCAGCTGATAGCAGGAATAGACCTAGCACAGAAAACTGAGATTCATTACGATTGACCATATTGAATCAGTGCCAATCAGTGTCATATTTTCAGTTTCCTGTGATAGGTCTATTCCTGTTATCATCTAATTGCTCTGTCAGTGCAATGTTAGTAAATATTCTCTCTTGGTTTTAGCTAGCTAGAGTATAGTATACTAATTTGCGTACCACAGTGACTGGCCTCTTAGCTCAGTTGGTAGTAGCTCTGCCTTCTGAGCTGTAGGTCGTGGGTTCGATTCCCATCCAGGACAAACATTTGTGTGATGAACATAGATGTTTGTTTGGTGTCTGGCTGATAAAGTATTATAAGTATGTATTTACAAATATATAAGTATTCTATCAGTTATTTGGTTCCCATAGTACAAGCTTTGCTTAGTTTGGGGCTAGATGGTGGTGTGTGAAATGTCCAGCAATATTTATATTTATTTATTTATTTATAGTTAGAATCGACTCATAATTTGCTATTTCTCCCATAGGTCGTCTTTCACGGACTTCTCATCAAAGCACGGGCGCGACGAGCGATTCAAATCAATAGAGAAGTCCCGCGATAGAGAGCTCTACTTCAACGAATATATCGGCGAACTGCGCAAGAAAGAGAAGGACGACAAAGAGAAGAAGAGAGAGCAGGTGAGCGTTGCACGCGTTGGAGGGAGACGGCGATAGAGCCGAGGTTCAGACTTGATTGGACCAACGATTTTAGATCTCTTGATTGATTTGAAAGTAGCACCTATAATTGGTACTTTACAGTCGATTTTATCAGCGAAAAACATCCTTATGATATTTCAAAATGATTATATCTCGATGATGGAATCAAAAGGATTCGCATCGTCCCGTGGTACCTGCATACATAAGAATTGATTATTTTCTGATGTATATTTCTTTTCTATATCTTCTAGTACTATATAGATATTCTCTCAGATTTTCATTTATTTCAGACTAAAAAGGCCGTTAGCGCAATTCCTTTTATGAATCACAGCAGCGCCCCCGTAGTGATGGTATATGGTAATGATGATGATGATGGTGAAAAACAGCCTATAACCTTCAGGAGTTTAGCTATCAAATGCAGAATTTTTCAAATCCGACTGGTAGTTCCTGAGATTAGCGCGTCCAAACAAACAAACTCTTCCGCTTTGTATATTTGTATAGGCACTATCTCAGTTTAGGCCTATCATTTAGAAATGACAACAATTTTGACGAATATCAAAAACAAGAGGTTGTCAAAGTTTATTCGTTCATATGCACACCCTTGCACCATTTGTATTCTATACCAATTTCATCCAAGTCGGCTCAGCTATTTTGTGCTAAATTATTTTAATAAAATCTCTTGCATTTGTCAATGAGATAGTAATATTAATTGAGAGTTAACTGATTGCTCGTTTTAGAGCGAGGCCATGATGTGGTCGAGATCGCGGGTTCAAATCCCGGCTGGGTGAAATTTTTGTAATGTTTTTAAAAACTTCTTTCATATTTTTTGATACGATTGCTATAAGTTTTTGACAGCTGCTTATATTTTTGATTGATAATAATTTACAGTGTCTAATTATCTTTGAATTTATAATGTTTTATTTCAGCTCACAAGTTTGAACGCAGGTTCGATTCCTGTCGTCTACTGCAGTGGGTTCGATTCCCATGCATTCATTTTATTTTGATGTCTTTATGCGAATATTAAAATGATAATTTATTGATTACGATTTGAAAGGAATAACAATGAATAGTTGAATATTTGTTTTGCATTTGAAAGATTAATTATTTTATGAAAATGTCTTGTAATTTTATTTTAAAATAGCTCAGTTATTTTTTTAATCCAAAAAACAGTTACGAAAATATAAATTTAAAGACATTTTCGTAAATATGCTGAAAGTATTTCATGTTTTTGATCTGAAATAAATCAGTTTTGAGTTTTGCGATTGTGTTTCATGATTTTGCCCTTTCAAAGAATGGAATGTTTAGAATAATGATTTGGTAATGCTGTGCGCCTAAATGTCTTGTATTGTGCGGATGACGGGACAACATAATATAAACTTACATGCTGCGACATAGGACATACATTTAAAAATCAATATTAATAAAAAAGATAGAATTAATTCGTTGTTATATTTTGTCATATTATTGAAGAAATTTTCAAAATGATGATCAAACTTCACATAAAATAAACACTTTTTCAGTTTATTACTCTACCTATATAAATACCTGCCATTTACATTTTATAATTGCATTATTACATTCTGATTAATAAAATAATAATTCTTATATAATTTGAAGAAGTTGATAGTTCATTTGATTCAATATCAATACGAAAATCGATCACAACTTTTACCTAAAAAACATTTAGGCCAGCGGATCTCAACATTTTGCGCTTGACCCCCACATAATCCTCACGAATAATCCTAAACATAAAACCATTTATCTTCTAATTTGTTGATTGCAACATTACTCTCCATTTAAGACTAATGTTTTAAATAATTAAAATATTGATCTAACTATTTAGCCTACATCCACAAAAAGCTGGAGCGCTTCATTATCCCATCACTTTCTCCGATTCATAACTTTACAAAAAAAAATTAAAAGTATTTTAATTCTATTATGGCCGACAAACAAAAATTATCCATGTTTTTAAGATTCAAGGGTATTTTCATGACGACACGCTCGCTTATCTGCTTTTATTATGAAGTGCCCTGACACTGACTTGTAAAACAAACGCCAGGCAGAAAAGTCTATTGATAAAGTAAATTGTAAAGTAAAATATGTGTCACGTCACGTCGCTTCATAAAAAAAGCAATATAATTGCATCTATGTCTATCTGACCGGGATATCTCGCTACCATGACCCCTTTGAACCCCTATAAACCATGAAAGATGCTATCTCAATTCTGTAAAATCATTCTTGCTTCGTGTATTAAAAATCTTGAAAATCCCAGCCAGATATCTAAACGTTTGACCTATTATAACTTGCCCCGGCACTATCTAGCGACGGGATCGACTAGTGCGTCTCGTGGCGGCGATGGCGACCGGAGGAGCCGCGGGCACTTCAGGGGATGATCATTTGACGATGCGTGTGCAAAGCTTGACGATCATTTGATACCAGGCGACGCCTAATGGTGAATACTTTTTTATAGAAAAAATACAGGGCAAAAAGTAAATGGAATAAGGTTTTAGTTGAGACACAGTTTCAAAAATACTGCTTTTTTTCAGCTAGGATTCAATAGTTTGAAGATTTGACAGCATAATTAAAAGTAATAAAATTGAAAAATAAAGTTGGTACAAGCTTTAGGTTTCAGTATTTTAAAGATTTGAGTAACAATGATATATCATTAGTTATAAACTAACATACAATAAACAGACATGCATTTATTTCAGAAGACTTATGTGACCGACAATATTATGGAATATCTATTATGATAATAATAACATCGTCAAATGGTCACAACCGCTTCATCACACTATCTAAGGTTAGATATTATTTTAAGATGATCAACACAAAATAACAAGCGATCGTGATCGATTCTTAACACAGACCGAAGCCTGGTCAATCATACAAAGTTCTAAGGAGACATGCAATGATGTTCAGAGACAATTTTTACTGATTTTAAATAAACTATTTTAAATAACGCTAATACTACATTTAAAATAAATCTACAAACAGAAATATCGTAATTTTAATTCTCTAAAAAAATATAGGATATTAAATTTTAAACGGAAACGATACATTTTAATGAAATATTCTTAGTCTTCGTAAATCTGATTAAATGATTCCCTGAACACCATTGTCGTCTAATGCAAATATTGCTTTAAAAAGAAGCTATATTTATATAACGAGCCCCTATAGCTTCCTTTAATAGACGTTATGCATGCCAGCGGTGTTTCCGGCTGCTTAAGAGAACTCCATCAGAAATGGTGATGGTTATCATACAAGAATGTATATACTTAAACGACTGTGGTGATATAAAACATCCATCTTTTATCTACAGTCGAATTAGAATCGAAACATCTCAAGTAGGCTTTATTAATTATTTTTATTTCAGAATTTTTCATTTATTTTTAAAGAAAAAGCAACATTTTGTTCAATACTGTTTGTTAAAATTGTATTTTATTATATTGAATTAATATGTTAAGTATTCTTAAACGATATTTATATCTAAACAGTATTGAAAATAATTGTTAATGGCGAATCTGTAGATCGTAGAAAATCATGTTTTAAATGTATTAAATATACACAGAAATAAAGAATCAGGAATTTATATAAAATCCCTTTTGGATGATAAAATGTAAGAAAACAATGAAATAGCTGTTTTATGAAAAACAAAGTTATGTTAAAACTTTAATGGCGTAAATATATTTAAGTCAAGCTTCAAGTATTCGACTTTTTCAAGACTAGTTAGTCACACAGTGAATTTAGTATGCAAATATGTATGTTTGTAAGTCTGTTCCTCTTTTATGCATACTATATAACCGATTACAATTAATTTTACTAACTCTCAAGAAACATTTTGGGAAAAGATTTAATCAAATGCCAGGCCCAGCTGGTAATTTAAATGGAAATGTCAAACTTTTTACAACTGAGAATGCTTAAAGATTGTCGTAAATATGTTTGCGTACATACAGAGATTTTAGGCTGGAAATATGAGCATTTTTACAGAAAAACGTCAGAATAAGCTTATACTAAATACGTATTCGCTAAATATAAAGTGTGGGTTCGATTCCTGCGCTATATCAAAGCTGACTATCATCATTTATTCACTAGAAATATGAAGCGTGGGTTCGAATCCTATGCTAAATTGATTCTTCTGTTGGAACAAACATACGATTTGACCCCCTAAGTTTTCGTATATCCCTAAGATTACAATGCACAAAAGTATTTTTCCGAAATTTTGCTAATATGCCTCTTTGGAAAACATCATAATATGGCATTTATTATCCACTGTATATCAGTTTATTTTGCCTGTGCCAATGAAATTACAGGCTTTTGATGCACAAAATAACGTCTCAGGGTAACAAACGCAACACCATAGTGTATTCGCTGAATACAAATCACCTATATTTTCATTTGTATAGAAAGTTCGTATGATTTACTAGTCAATGTGGCGAAAATTTAGGCAAAACGATGGCCCCTGGACCAGCAAAAGCACCGATACTAAAATAAGTAAAAGTTAATACAAATATAGAAGTAAATATCATCTGGAACTACCAGCATACCTTTTGCTGTAGATTAAATCATTGTTCAGCTGTTCAGTCAGTAAGAATGCTCGTGTTTGAGAAACAAGATAGTGTCAATAGGTGAATAGGATGACTTGATCAGTGGGTGTGAAGAGATTTTTTTAACTTTGATCTTACTGGGCTTATATATAACATAATGGAAACAATTTCAAAGTTATTTTGAGCGTGATCAACACTAACATCTCGGAGATTCGAAATCTTCATTTGTATTTGAAGAAATAAGTCTACTGTCTTGGCGCTTATTTTTTAAGCTGAAATGTAATATTTTATCACAGAAAAAGATAAAACTCTAAAAGGGTTTATTTTATTCATGTATTTACTACATAATTAGGTAAAAACCATCCTCCTCAGTTTCTTTATTACATAACAGTGAACTGTTTGGTGCTTGAATATATTACATTTAATTTATAAAGAAACTACATAATTATATGGCTGTCCAAATCTTTAGACATCACTTTACACTGACATGATAATAACACGAAAACATTCTCAAACAGTTAATTACATGTAAACCTAGATGATTTATCAAAAGTTAACAATGTCTATGCTTAATGGAACATTGTTGAAACATTCTCTACCTACAGCCTTGCCTTTAAGTTGACCGATATTAAGAAATTCGTTTCGATATATTTCAAAAACTGACATAGTTATCGTCGGGTATCTCCACACCCGCTGATCTCGAAGAAACTAATCATACATTTTCTTTCAGGAACTAATAATTATTTATCTCCACAGCCTTTAATAATTTCAATGTTTTCAGCGTCTAATCGTAATTCTTTCAGGAGCTGTTCGCACAATGTGCTCGTTTTAGGCCCCCTTGCGTATTTAGGTTCCGTGTGCTAGGTTTGCGGGGTTGTGGAGTATTTAATTTTTTTGGTTCGTTTTATTGCCGAGCGAATATATTCTTAGAATCCTTTTCCTAATCCATCCTGAGATTTATCGGTTTAATTTATTTTCTTCGCGTATTTCGTTATTTGTATGTCATGCATGACTTGCGTATTGAAACGTTCTTTTATGAAAAAGTTTGGTGTATATTATTGCCCCCCAAAAAAGGGTCATGAAAAAAGTTTGAGAATTTGTGTCCACTCTTTAATTTTATAAGTTTATGTTGGTTTGGGTTAAAAAAAACTCGATCTTGAAATAAATAAAACATTTATTTGGAATCTAAAGACTCAAATCAAATCATTTATAAAGTATGCGAAACAAGGGTTTAAAAAAACAGATGATGGTAGAAAATATGTACTATAAAACAAAGTCGCTTTCCGTTGTCTGTCCTTAGATCTTTAAAACTACGCAACGGATTTTGATGCGGTTTTTTTTAATAGAGTGATTCAAGAGGAAGGTTGCATACATGCATAATATATTAGAGAAACACTAATATTTTAGAGGTTTCTAATGTGATGCGTGATGCGAAGCCGGGGCGCTAGTTACACGATAAAGTAAAAAAAGTTTCCTTTAGTCTGTGGGGATTCTAGACACAATAGAAAATCAATTGTGTCTCAGAATCAGAATCATTTATTCGCAAGAACATAATGTGCTTAAAAATAGGTCTTATCTTTAGTTTATGCTGTACATTAAATAAATAAATAATGCTGGACATTTCACACACCATCATGTAGCCCCAAGCTAAGCAGAGCTTGTGTTATGGGAACCACATGACTGATATACTACTTAAATACATTTTTTTTTGTAAATATATACATAATATACATAGAAAACACCCAGACCCGAGACAAATATTGTATGTCCTACCAAAGTTCGGCATGCAAATATTCTTATTTCTTAAAATCTAAAAATCAGTCGAGATAGTCTAAAAATCTCTCGACGGGTTCCTTGACAAATCAGACGACAGATTGAAGTTAAACCGATAATTCCTTTCCTACAACGAACGTAAAATCTCCACTCCCCCAAAAACCAGCATTACTATCTCCTGTTTTAGCCCAAAACTAATCTCATCTCTCCTCCTAGGTGAAGGCAGACTTCCTAGCTCTGCTGAAGGAGAAGGGAGTAGACCGTCACTCTCGCTTCCAAGAGGTGAAGAAGAAGATAGACTCTGACACGAGGTATAAGGCGGTTGAGGGTGGCGCGGCGAGGGAAGATTACTTTAGAGAGTATTGCAAGCAGCTTAAAGATGATCGGAGGAAGGATAAGGACCAGAAGGGTGAGTTTTATCACAAGCTTTTTAACCGACTTAAAAAAAAAGAAGTCCTCAATTCGTAGGAACCCTTTTTAGGGTTCCGTACCTTAAAAGGTAAAAAAAGGAACCCTTATAAGATCACTTTCTTGTCCGTCTGTCTGTCTGTCTGTCTGTCTGTCTGTCCGTCTGTCTGTCTGTCCGTGTGTCACCATCGATTATCTCAGGAACGGGTAGAGCTAGCAAGTTGAAATTTATACCATATACTAAGGTCTATAGTCCCTATTGTGACTATAAAAATCAAGGTCCTGAGTCAACACTATAAAAAGATATAGGCAAATTTAGGTTTTCGTGAAAACTTGTGAGTACCAAAACTTACCTTAATTATCAACTTTTTTTATTTTTCGGAATTTTTCCTTTACTTGTGCTGGAAGACCTTGCTTGTAACCAAATTTGACAATTCTAGGTCAACCGGAAGTACCCTAGAGGTTTTGGGTCGAAAACCTAAATGGTAGTTCCCGTTGACCTAGAATAACGAAATTTGGCAAAAAGCAAGGTCTTATAGCACAAATAAAGGAAAAATTCCAAAAAGTTAAAAAAGTTGAAAATTAAAGGGTGTTCCCATACATACATAGTTGACGCCAATTAAAATTTTCCTCCGAGTTGTATGGGCGCTCATACAATTAAGCGGACTAGCTTAATTGGCACCATGGCTAGGTACGGAACCCTCGGCGTACGAGTTCGACTCGCACTTGACCGGTTTTTTTTTTATGTATGTTCACCGATTACAGTAGGGCCAACGGATCTAGGCATTCGTGAAGTTAGGCTTTTCCCTGCGCAGTAGAAAATTTTGTATCGAAACGGCTAACTTCACGAATGCCGAGATCTGTTGGCCTAAGTGTACGCGGACCGATTTGGAAAATTATTTTTTTGTTTGAAAGGATATACTTTCCGATTGGTGCCACAAAAATTTGGTGAGGATCTGTTGAGGATCTTCGGAGTTATGAAGAGAAATGCACCTTGAGAGTGCAGAAAATTGCTTAGCTTAGGGAGTGGACACATTGCGTTTTCTGCAGCGCGTTTTTGAGCTGCGCGTTTGTATCGATACAAACGCGCTGCAAAAAACGCAATGTGTACACTCCCTTAATAACATTGAAGTCGGAAAGGAGTCTCGTAACCGATTTTGATAAAAACTAAAACTGCATCATTAGATTTTAAAATTAATTATTTTCCTGGCCAGGAATCGAACCTGTTGGTTCAAAGAGTAATGGCTGCGCGAAAAAAAAAGGCACCACTTTTCGGCATAAACTTTTGAAGTAAACATTGATTTAACAACGTATTAATTTCAGACGTGTGGGGCTTAGTCAGCCCCACACGTATTGACCATGTCTTTCCTGTGGATATGGCCGGTTAAGCTGATAGGATGGTTTAGGTGCTGGGCAAGCCTACTCCATCTCAACAATGTCCCAGGCACTACAGTGTCCTGTTAAGTGTAGGCAAAGATTGCCTCCTGACACTGTATAAGTCATCTAGTAAAGATGTAAAGGCCTAAGTTTTAATTTCAGACCGGGATCGCAGCGTGAAGAAAGACAAGAAGGACAAGGAGCGCGAGAAAGAAAAGGACGGCAAAGAAGGCAAGGAGAAGAAGAAGAAAGAGAAGGGAGAGGTAAGTGCTTATTCACTCACACATAACGTCACTGTTCACACGTCGCATGTACTGAGTTCCGAAGTGCAATTTTTTAGGTATCCATCTATACTATTTTATTAGGTTTTTATTTCGCTGGTACAATCGTTGTCTTTATAAAATTATGTGTGAAATATAAAAAAAATAATATATAAACCGGGATTCACAAACATTACTATGAGATCTCATAGTGCGCGCGGACCTAGGGTCCCAACAACCTATCAAAGTAAAGTCCGAAACACAAACGAACCAATCAGAGTCGCGCGAGGACGGTCATGCGCGGGCGTACAATACCCGTGGTGCACACAGACTCGCCACAGTAACACACCGGCTCGCCAAGTCAGAGAGGCTTATGGCTAGTTTACACGGGCTTAGTAGCTAAGTGCTTAGTACTTGTCACTAATACTAAGTCCCATTGTGTAAACTGTGAGATTAGTGCTTGGTATAAGTGTTTGTGAATGGTGCAAGTGAATAGAAATCGATCCTATTTACTAAGTGACAAGTCTGTGACAAGTACTAAGCACTTAGCTACTAAGCCCGTGTAAACCAGGCATTACTCATGTCCTTGGACCGACTGTGTACAACCAGGCCTGACTCACTTCTCACTTTAGGTATTTATCGGACGCGCGCCGCCTGAGGCGGCGCGCGACATAGGTTGCCACTTGCCGCTCGCTCGGCTCGCGGACTAGACGCATTGTGTGTAATTATCGTGATCTCGTATACATCGTTTCTTGTGATTTTTGCACGATGACTAAACGATCTAATCCGCATAAAAGATACTGCTGTGTCTACGGGTGTCTAAACAAAAGGAAAAGCAATGAATGGACATTAACATTTCACAAAATTCCGGAAGATATTGAAAGGGTGGTAGGTACCTACTAAGCTTTTCTATAATTTGTTGTAAGTACCTATTTAAATAAATCATCAATAAATACCTAGGTAGGTACTTACTTTTACTCTGTAACTGTAGGTGCATAATGAAAACGAGATTTTATAGGTACCTATTCGATTCCTTTTTGATTGAATAGGTACCTGTTTACAAATAAACAAACATAATACACCTACAAAACTACCTACCTACAAAACTGTAGGTAGGTAGGTACCTACAGTTTTGTTTATTTACATGTACCTAAAAGTAACTTATCCATTAAGTAGGTACCTAACCTACTTAATATAATAATTGTAAGTGTTTAGAAGTTACATTACATTCATAGAGCCATGTTGGTCGAAGTGATTAGTACCTCAACTTTCGAGACGAAGGTCGTGGGTTCGAGTCCTGGCCGTGCATTAAATTGCAAATGTGATTGCAAACCTAACATTAAAAGGGTGATTATCGGATAACGGCTCCCGGTCTAGTTGTGTGATGATGATGATTGTGTGTGTCTGATCGATGTCTAGGTAGGTATGAAGGTATAGATATTTTGAAATGCAATTGTTTACAAAACGAACGAGATAATAATGTATCTACCTACTTCACCTCCCTACGTACAATACGTAGTACCTACTTACTATTATTTATTCTGTGGTAACGGTAGATTAAATTATATTTAGGCCTACTTATTTTAGAACTTAAGTAGGTACTGTTTTTGTGACAGATAAAATAAATTAATTTATTTGTGTTGTCGCAAGCGAAAATTCGACAACCCTTACGAGTCGCGTCACACCGCGCCAGACAGTGACACAGTTACGCATTAGAGCAGGATGGGAATGTTTAGGCAAATATCTCGATAGGTAATAGGCCCATAGGCGAGTTGAATTGCACTTTATAGCTTCGCCGCGAGAGTCTCTATTTAAACAAATTTACTCGCGAAGTGACCCTTCTGTACGTAGTACTAGTATTCTGTGGTACAACCGCCTGCCGGAGCTTGTTGTCGAAGCGCCTAGTCTGCTATGTTTCAAAGCTAGGTTGAAATCGTGGCTCATCGAGAAGGCGTTCTATAATGTAGAAGATTTTATACAAGTTGTAGTACCTACTTAAGTATCTACTAACTTAATTTATAAAATTATATTTATACTTATTACAATATTTTGACCTGTAAACATACAATTTACCAATAAATGGATTATTACTGATTATAACTGAGAGTTCTATTCAACGCAATGCGTTCGCTTAGCTAAGGGTAGTGGCAAGTATTGTTTGTGAATACCGGTGTTAGTGTTGTGTTCCTGCAAATTTCCTGTAAGGTTGTCAGAGCTCTGCTCTTCGCGCTGCGGTGACAACTGGTGGAGCAGTCTTGTCCATTGTGTTGTCGGCGCAGTGATTCCTCTTTTAAAGGGTCAGCAGCGCGAGTGTGACTCCTCTGGTGTCGCAGGCGTCCATAGGCGACCGGTAACCGTGCACCATCAGGTGGGCCGTATGATTGTCTGCTACCTTAGTATAAAAAATAATAATTACGAAACACAGGAATGTAAATAAAATCAGGATCGCGTAACTTGGGCATAGTTTGTTAAGGCAGTTATTGAAATTTTATAGCCGTATTTTTTTTTTTCTATTTAAGATAGGTTAGCTATTGACTTCGCTCCTTGCCTGGGCATGGATGAAGTCGGCCATATTTTTTTTTATTTTTTTTATTTAAGATAGGTTAGCTCTTGACTTCGCTGACTTTGCTCCTGGGCATGGATGAAGTCGACGATGGAGCGAGCTTTCCTAGAAAATGCCTATTAACTCTCCTTTTAAAGGTGTTCGGGTTATATGTAGATGGAAACACAGACGAAGGCAGTTTGTTCCATTCGACAGCAGCACGCATTATAAAAGACGATTGGAAGCGCTTCGTTCTAAAATTTGGGATCTCAACCAAATGGGGATGATAGTTTTCAGTGCGTCTGTAGTTTCTATAGAAAAACGGTGAAGGCGGGATTAGGTCATGGAGTTCCTGCGAACACTCTCCAAAGTACAGTATGTTACTCCCACACTCAAAATCAATCAACTACACCTTACTCGTTAAAATCCATGAAGCTGTTTCAGCTACAGTAGGCGCATTCTGTAAACTCACTTCGAACGTCGGAGCGCTGAATCCGCTGTGAGATTTCAAATATCGTATTCGAAATTTGAACCTTACTACAAACACTTACAATACATTCTTGCGTATTTAGTGAGCTCGGTCACTTGAGTGAATTCGAAGTGAGTCTTGTACAGAATGACTCTGCTGATCGTGATAAAGAAATAAACAAACAGTCATTCAACGAGCAGTTTATCTTTTGTCGCGTTCGGTCTCCTTGAGATGAGAGAGACAGAGCTACTTCGTGCTCGCTCTGATTAAATTATTTCTCGTTGAATGTCTGTTTGCATGCGAGCGTGTGAACCTGGTATTAAGGATGTATTAATGTACACTTATTCCAACTGATCTTGGCATTCGTGAAGTTAGCCGTTTCGATGCGCAGTGCAACTTTTTCATACAAAATTTTCTACTGCGCAGCGAAAAGCCTAACTTCACGAATGCCTAGATCGATTGTGACAACTATAATGTGCATCCTGTATTTTCTGTGTGTGTTTATGCACGTACATACATTCGAAAACCATAATCATCCTGTCGCAAATACATATGGATTCAATAAAAAATGTGTGAACAATAACTAGCTGTGCGATTTTAGGTATCCACGTGAAAAATTCTACCGAGATTGTGTTTTTATTCTTTAGGTATTTACAAAATATTTTTTTTATTGAGCGAAATCTCGATATTTTTTCGAACGTTTATCCATCCAGCACAACGATTATGTGTCATTAGCATTACCCTTAAAACGCATAAATTTTTTAATGTTCCTATTATACCGAATGAGATATTTCGGGGTAGAAAATTTTCTCTAAAAAAAGCTAGGAGCTTTTTATGGGGTTTTTGTATAAACTCAATTTGTAAACACTATAAACGGGATATTTACCATGATTTTTGGATTTTCGAGTCTCCCGATATTTCGGCACAGTTGCATGCGCCATGATCACGGTAAACTGAAGTTTTTGCGAGTTTGTGGGTAATCACTGGCAGACGAAACAAATATCGAAATATCGGGAGACTCGAAAATCCAAAAATCATGGTAAATATCCCGTTTATAGTGTTTACAATGTTTGCAACCATGATAGTTTCAAAAGTTTTAAACTCAATTTGTAAAATAATTGAATACCATAGGTTTTTTTGGTACCTATTTTTATCTGTTAATACTGCGTTCGGTATTACTAAGATCTCCCTTTATTATAAGCTATTACTAATTCGTGCGATTGCGAGTATATTAACGAAACTGTTTCGGACACGATATTATTGCGGCTTACGGATTTTCGTGTTACTTGTGTGTAATGATGGTGTTAAATGAAGTAAGTACATACAATTTTGTATTATTGTTGTAGATTACGGGATTGGCCAAACTGTGGCGTTGGTTTATGACCTTGCCTCATAAACTCGTAAAGTAAGAAAGCCAAACGTCATAATCTGCGGGTGGCTTAGTTAGTTCGGGTTAGATGATACATAAGGAATTAAACTTTCGGTATTTTTGCAGTATTTGCACACAGGACACGAGGAAACGCCTACATCGGACATGGTAGATGGCTTACGGCCTAGGTTTACGGGATAGGCCAAAAAATCTTGCGATGTGAAGAAAAAAATCAATTTTTTTTCCACTAGAATATCTCAACCACAAAATATATGATTGTCAAGTGATGGTTCATTCTAAGGCTGAGACTAAAGTCTCACGCACACCGTCAGCGCTGATAGGCGAGTGATCTTTATTACAATGAAATAAGGATACTGATTGTTTAGCAGAAATGGCTACGCTGATTGCTCTCGTCAGTGCTGGACAATCAGTATCCTTATTTCATTGTAATAAAGATCATTCGCCTATCAGCGCTGACGGTGAGCGTGAGACTAAAATCAGCCTAAAACTGGTTATGACCTAGGTCGTAACCATGGTTATGACCTAGGTCATTAACTCATATTGATACCGTTGTCCAAATAATTGCAGGTCTTGGTTACGGCCTAGGTCTTACGTAGTTTACCGTCTAGGTCGTAACCGTTTATTATTATTTTGCGTTGTAGCCCGCAGATATGACTTAAAGGCTTTATACTTCACTAACTGCGGGCATCAAGCCAGTTACATGCTTTTTAAATTGAAGCGAAATTAAACGTTATTATTTTATCGTTTTATTTACCTTTTCTGATTCAAACGACATTTTTGAAACAAGCTTGTCAAAATATTCTTACAATGATTTCTTTATTTCTTTATTAGTTGTTGTTCTTCAGAATTATTGATTTTTATAATTATGTATTTTATTCAATTATCATAAATTATACATATTGATTGCGTTTTATTCATAATTCATTTATACTTAAGGCCGTTAGACTAACTGTCGTGTCCGATGCAGGTTCGTGTGTGCTAATCCTATAATTATAAGTCCTAAATAATTTATAAAAAAATATATTTATAAGTATAAATGAAAGTTATGTCTCAGATACTTGCATTACAAAAAGTTTATTGCGTTCACCAATATTTAAAATAATTTGCTATTAAAAATGTTTTAATGAAAAGAATTGGTCTTGGTTAATATTGGTAAATAATCTTTTTAATAATTCAGAAATAACCTACATTTATTTCGACTTTGTTGTGTAAGAAATCTTAGGATGGGTGACCGCAAGTGGTATTACGAGATGAGCGCTTCCGTGCTTCGGAGGGCACGTTAAATTGTCGGTCCCGGCTTTTAAGTCGTTAAGCCATGACGGAGGCCTTTAGGCGACCTAAAAACTCCGTCAACAGAGTTGGCCACTTACTTATACGGACTTACTTTTTGTAAGAAAGACAATCTATTCACAATATATTCTATGTTGCTTTACATCAGGCAGGGTGTGGTCAAACGCGAACCTATTTTCGTTAAAAAAAAATGCCCTAGTACCATTTTTAACCTACTGTTTGTAAAACCTTTGTAATAAATACATATCCTATCTTACAGAGCACAGAAGAAGAGTCAAGGAAACAGCCGACGCCTCCGCCCGACCAATGGGCGGAGATACTGGGCATTCCCGGCGAAGAGGCCAGAGAAAGAGCCAGGAAAGCATTAGAAAAAGAGCTAGACTCAGACAGAACTGGCTCGACCAGCCCAGAAGAGGTCATCTCCCCAAAACAACTCCGTTCTTCAAAAAAAGAGACACCAACGAAAGACACCATCAAATCACCACCGAAAAAGAGGATACTCGAAGAGTTCAAGTCCCCAGAGGAGGATAGGAAGAAGAAAAAGACTGAGAAGAAGAAGGCGCCCGAGAAGGAGAAGAAGAAGAGAAAGAAATCAGAGAAGGATTAGTGTTTAATGTACGTTTTCGGTAAGAAGTGACGCAGGGAGCAGTGAATGGACACGTGACGGTTTTATCTCGGTACGTTTTTTTTTTATTTTGGCGGGTAGTTTGAGTTTTTGAAGATTGTAGATGCGGCGCGATTGGGCGATCAAAATTCATTGTCAAGCATGATTTTTTGTTGAAGTTTTACTGGTCGAACATTTATAAGCTAACTAGCTGCCCGCTCGCTTGGTACCCGGATAAAAAGTAGCCTATGTCACTCTCTAGCCCTCCAACTATCTCCACACAAAATATCACGTCAATCCGTCGCTCTGTTTTGACGTGAAAGCAGGACAAATAAACAAACAAACACACTTTCACATTTATAATATGGGTACGGATGTTTTTTGTAATGACATTGTCAATTGTTGCTTTCTCATCAACAAATCAAAGACTAAATTGGATAATTAATTTTGTCAGCCTTTTAAATGTAAGAAACTAATACGACCGAAGCTGTTGTGTACTACACTCTAGCCAATGTACAATATTTACTAACATTGCATTGACAAATCAATCAGCTGATAGCAGGAATAGACCTATCACAGAAAACTGAGATTCATTACGATTGGCCAATCATATTTAATCTCAGTTTTCTGTGATAGGTCTATCCCTGCTATCAGCTGATTGATCTGTCAGTGCAATGTTAGTAAATATTGTACATTGGTTTTGGCTAGAGTATAAGTTATTATTGTTATTAATCAGCTAACAAAATTGACCATGAAAAAAGTTGTACCACAAAAATGTTTCTTGACAATAAATTTTGACGTTCAACGCTCCTTTAGCTGGCAAGGATGACTTGTTAAAGAATTTATCAAATATGCTTAAAACTGCCTCTTGATTGTCTGTTTCATAGCGACCAAAATTGTTCTTAAACCCTCAAATATGATACGTGACCACGCCAGTAGCTCTGTCATTCTCATCTCAACTAGACCACAGAATAAATAGGTAGGCCTGAGTTCGCGAAAACATCTATTTAAATACCGACTCTTACTGCGACGCAACAAAGTGCAATTCAGCTCGCGTAAGCACTTATTGTCTAACACAATATTTACCTAAACATATCCTCTCTTTCTAACTCATAACTCTTTCTGGCGCGAATTGAGATGTTATATCTAAATCAGTGTTTCAAGACTTTGACGAGACTCACGTTGTTCGACTGGCTCCACACTGGAGCTTGACTATTTAGATTTTAAGCGGATGGATCACCGAAAAGAAAGCTAAGCCCCATACCGTGTTTGTTGCCCTGATTCTTCACGGTGTTGGTCGCGAAAGAACAGGAGTAGAATCACTCTTAAGGCGTTTGAAAGTGGTCATAGCGGTCCTACTGAATAAATGATATTTGAATCTTGAATCTTGAATCAAGCTTATTTGGTAAATTCTATCACAAAACATCTTGTACTTACACAAGTATTGAAATATAATGATTTATTTTCTATTGTAGTTGCGGAGAACATAAATATATGGAATCTCATGTAGATGGCATCGTCTAGACTAGTTACTTTCACAAACAATATCTATCTATACCACAGAATACTAGTAGTACGTGTCTACTTAAAATGGCCATGCCGATTTTGTATGGGCGTCTGGTGCCTTTTGCGCGCGGCCATCAACCAAACATTAAAATATAAACTCTTAGGAGTATAATCTTATTTTTTTTAATCAACAGGTTCGAATCCTGGTCAGGAAAATTATTATTTTTAAAATCTAATGATGCAGTTTTACTTTTTATCAAAAACGCTTACGAGACTCCTTTGAGTGTTTTTCGTTATTGCTAATAGTTTCAGATTTGGCCCTAGAGGCACTCTTGAAAAACTCACCCTGTATAACTCGGTTCTGACTGAGTGTAGCTTAATACTGTTTTCATAAATATTGTTTGTTATACTCCTAAGAGTTTATATTTAAATGTTTGGTTGATGGCCGCGCGAAACAAAAAAGGCACCACTTTCCAGCATAGGCTTTTACTAATAGAATACAATTCACTTAGTATCGCACTTAAACTTTACTTCAGCTTTCGCGTCCGCTCAGGGCCCCAATTCTTATAATTTACACCGTCAACCATTCCGGTATCATTACCGCTGCGTTTGGTTTCGTTCTCCAAAATGACAGATATTTGTAAAAGAGTAAATACTGTTTTTTTGTAAAGATATCGTGTCTATCGCGCTGTCCCGCTCTTTCATGGGATAAAAAATAATTCACCATCTCGCTCGGATTTTCGGCGCCTGGTGGTCTTTTGGGAAGTAACAAGTCTAGAAAGATGGCGATTCTTACCTCAAACTACTCGCATTTTGCAAAATTTCAAATCAGCGTCACAGTAAGTGTTTATATTTAATGGAATTATATCAAATATACTTGTGTATGTTTTTTATTATGTTATTATTGTATGCTTTGTATGAGACTGATGTTTTTGTTAAGATCTGACTAGTTAAAAAAAAACCTGAATTATAGTCAAACTACTAATTAGATTCACAACTTGACAGTTGGAGTGCTGCCGCTTTTTGGAATAAAATAAATAGTGATGTGAAAGTATGAAAAAAAAAAACAGGTAAAAAAAAAATAGACGAATATCTAAGGCTAAGTTGACGGTTTGCTTGTGGTTGAGAAAAGTTTTTTAATAGAATCGTCACCCTGGTCATTTTTAACCGACCTAAAAAAAAGGAGGAGGTTATCAATTCGTCGAAATTTTTTTTTTAATTATGAGCGGTCACAATTTGCAAGTGGTACTTAACAACTGAGCGTTTCCGTGCTTCGGAGGGCACGTTAAATGGTCGGTCTCGGCTTTTAAGTCGTTAAGCCATGACGGAGGCCTTTAGGCGGCCTAAATACTCCATCACCAGAGTTAGCTGAACATACATAAGTATAAAACCTTAGATAAATAAAACATCAGTCTCTTAAAGTGCTCAATATTTGATTAAAAAGTATGCTTAATCTACAACTATATCACATTTGACATTGTAAATATTGAATAAAATTGTATATAATAAGATAGTATAGTTTAGGTTAAGTTTATGGATTCTAAGACGCGGGACATACAGAAAAGACGTAAGACGAGGACGCGTCGCAGACATAATGTCTCTTCCGCGTCCCTTTCATAGAAAATGTATAGAAGCGTCGCGCCGCAAAACATACAGAAGAGACGGGGCGCCGTCACATTTTGTATGAAAGGGACGCGGAAGAGACAAATGTCTGCGCCCCGTCTCTTCTATCTGGCCTGCGCCTAAGAAAGCCATGGGGCCTTCTTGCGGCCTAATCTGTCCTGGACAATTCTACTAAACAACAACGTCAACCATTCAAAATAAAGTTTATTATTATTATTATTCCGTTATTAACCGCTGCGTTTTGTTTCGTTCTCCAAAATGACAATTTGTTTGAAAGAAAACAACAGATTCGTTGGTCGTTAGTAGATTATGAGACAAAACTAAATCGTTCTGCTTTGGTCGATATAAAGTATTAGTAGAATTGGCCCCCAGGTCGCATACAATCATAAATATATTGAATCAGAGGCGATCGAAATGCGAATGAATGAAATATTAAAAGTAACTTGATGTCTGAATGTCAGTCAGTCAATTCACTTTTAAAAGTTTCTAAAGCGGACGCCAGACATAATAGCAGCATTTACACGCAGAGATCGGCCCGCGGGAAATAGCACGCGCCATTCCAACCTTCGCGAAAAACCTTACGTGTAGATGCGCGACGCTGACAGTTCTATCTGGCAAAGTTTTTAGCACAGTTTTTGTGACAGTTTTTTTGCACGCATCACCGTTCATAATCGTACCACGCGCCAGTCTAAACTGTGACAATAATTAGCACGACAGTTTTATCCGCGGTTAAATCTGTACAGATTTACCCGCGGTTCGGAACACAGTCCAAATGCGTGGTTAAAACTACCGTGTAAAGGCCGCTATAATGTATCTCATTCAAATTCACCTGTCAAGCTAGCTAGACTTTTTCAAAGTGATCAAAAATGATTTATTCAGTAGGACCACTATGTCCTACTGAATAAATTATTTTTGAATTTGAATTGAATTTTTAAGTTGTTTGTGTTTGTATTTGTGGTTTTCTTGTCACTCTCATGTAATTGAAAAGAGATGACAACATAAATCTGTTGCCGATTCATTCATATGAGAGCGTTTTAATTATTTGACTTTACATATTTCACTAACTTAGGCAGAATTCGATCAAACTGGATTAAGTTTAGTCTTGAGAGTAAACTTCAGTTTGTATGAATATTTTGACATTGTAAAGTTGACACCTGATAACCAGGATAATTTGTATGGACATGATAATGTTCGGTTGCGCTTTCTAAACAATTGTATTTCGAATAATGTCGGCTAGCTAATAGTCTTGAGTAAAAACTTAATCAACTTTTGGTCGAATCCAGCCTTACAATAATAGATAATACGTTAAAATAATACCGAATTTAATGTACGATTTAATCATCAGAGCTGTACAATCGATATTAATGTTTATAGTTTAAAATTTCAATTTTTTGCTACCGTTTCTCTCTGGCGTATCTGATTGGAAAGAGACATAACTATTTCAACTCACGAAATCACTTTAATGTATATATTTTTGTAAAAAACTAATACATTGTACTTATAAGTGTTAATGGGTTGTATGTACAGGATAAGTATTAAAAACTCTCTTTTGAGAATTGACACTTTTTCATAAGGATCTTATTATCCGATAGATTTTATTGTAAGGCTGTGTCTCCAGTAGGCAAACTGTGAGCGGCCGACTGAGTTTGCGGCGTATCGGTTTAGTACGCTCTTCCATATATTTGAAATGGAGTGTCCACAGTTTGCTAGTTTTGCGCTCACTGTACGCAGTTTGCAGCGTTACGCACAAAACTAGCAAACTGTGGACACTCCATTTCAAATATATGGAAGAGCGTACTAAACCGATACGCCGCAAACTCAGTCGGCCGCTCACAGTTTTCCTACTGGGGACACAGCCTAAGAGTTGAAAGAAACTTTGCAAGTAAGGTTAATTATAGTGTGTTGAATCGCATCAAAATCCGTCTAGCAGTTTAGTCTGTGCAAGCGATAGATGTTAATGTGTGTATAATAAAAATCAAATAGTGTATTAATTCGAAACCTGTAAATTATTACCCTAGTAATGAAAGTAAATGCTCTCCTAGTATCTTTTCTGGGAAAACTAAGAGATTTTGCGAGAGTTTTTTAATAAAACCGAAGAAAATACAAATGAATGAATACGAAGGGTTCTTCATATGTACTTCACTAAAATATGAAGTAAATATGAAGTACTAGCTGCCCGTGGCCTCGCTCGCGTGGTACCCGGATAAAAAGTAGCCTATGTTACTCTCCAGCCCTCCAACTATCTCCACACAAAAAATCACGTCAATCCGTCGCTCTGTTTTGACGTGAAAGCAGGACAAATAAACACACTTTCACATTTATAATATGGGTACGGATTGAGATTGATTGATGCCATGCGAGCTTCAATTAGAACACTAAAGAAATGTGTGTTTAAATCTCGTTGTGCGACGAAATCGCTCGTACGATCGTTTGTAATTAGGACGAAACCTTGTTGATAGATTTTAGGGAGGGGGGGGCACACGGCGTTTTCAGCGCGTCTGTATGGATACTAACGCGCGTTTTATCCATACCGGACCGGGAGTGGGCACACTGCGTTTTTTGAAGCGGGTGTTTGAACAGCGTGTTCCCATCGCGTTTGTATCGATACAAACAGTGTGCCCACTCCCTTATAGAAAGCAGCAGGCTTAAAAGGTCGCTAAAGCAGAATCACAATATGAAATGAACTATAATGCCGTCTCTTTTCACTCTTATTCAATGAAAAGAGATGGCATATAGTTCAATTCCTATTCCGATTCTGCAATAGCGACCTTTTTGAGCCCGCTGGTCAACACTCGCAAAATCTCTTTGCTTTTCAGACCAAGGTATCGTTCGTCCAACCATTTCTATTCGATTAATCGTTTCGTTCTACCATTATTCAATTAAACAAGTTAAAACAGCTTTACTATGGCAATTATTAAAAGAATATAAGAGTAGAAGTATTTTGTTATCATGAAAGTATGTTGTGCAATTTTGTTTTGGATTACTCCTACTAGTTTTACTAATTAGTTAGTTTTTTATTTCGAATTATTATATTTTGCTAATTTAATTTTCTGTGTTCTAGATAGGATGACAGAAAAGCTGTTTAGATCTTTTAAACTATCGGCTTTGTTATAAAACGAAGATTAAAGTGTAAGGAATGTCCCGCACCCTGATTACGTAAGACTTGCAATAGCAATACGACAGCAATCAATACGCGACCGGTCGAAAAATATAACCAAAAATCGTATTAAGGCAATCGCAAGTCTATTGCTCGCCTGTCGCAACATGCACTTTGGCCATGTTGCATTTTACAAAAAATATAGCTAAAAATCGTAATAAGGAAGGCAATCGCACGTCTATTGCTTGCCTGTGGTCGCGTAGTGATTGCTGTCGCATTGCTGCTGCAAGTCAGGTAATCAGAGCGACGTTTGTTCTGTAATGTGAGATGGTGTTTCTATTTGGTGCCCTCTCACACCTGGAATGCCTTTACATCTGAAAAACGCTACTTAGTTTAAGTAGAGCTTATTTACATTAACTGTCATTATCTGTAATTTTTGTATACGATTCTGAATGCCTGAATACTGAAGCGCTACTTAAATATTTGACACGTACTTTATTTGAGACGTTCTTACTCTTATAGTATACAAAAATGACAGTTAATGTCAATGATGACCACCACTTAAACTATAGTCGTATTGCTCATTATACGGACTAAAAGTGAAGGAAAAAATGTCATTTTTCCTTCAATTTTGACATAAATCGTATCAAAACTAATCAAAATTGAAGGAAAAATGACATTTTTTCCTTCAATTTTAGTCCGTATAATGAGCAATACGACTATAAGTAGTGTTTCAGTATTTGGGTGTTAGTCTTCGTTTTAAAATAGCTTATGTTGTACCAGATTTGAGTACTAGATAAATGTATTAGGTAGTTTAGATTATATCCTTTCTAATACATAAATTTACAAGAAGTACACTTTGTACTATTAAATTTTAATATTAATATTATTAATGTAAATAGTTATGGCATTATGTTTATTTTGTATTTCAAAGAATTTGTGAATAAATTGATATTTGTGGGAAGTATTATTTTAAATCAAATAACTTTATAAAAATTAACAAAACTATTAGCTTTTTTGTTTTAAGTAATGAAGTAAGTTAACAAAATGGCCTCCACCCAGCATAAGCTACGGTAAACATACTACTACTGCGCCAATCTGAGGACAGGGCTCGATGGCGCTCATTAGGGGAGGCCTATGTCCAACACTGGACTGCTATAGGTTGATGATAACGATAAAAAATCACGAAAATAAAGTTTATGACGAAAATCAATGATGTTTTCAATAGGGGAAGATGCACTAACATCGCTTGGAAGAACTTGGGCTCGGAGCACCACTACATACACCAAAATACACACATGCTCCATTTTATTTTGCCAATTGATAAGGATAGAGAAAACAACAAAAGATGTCGTGCGAGCGAGATGGCTAGCGGCCGGGTTCTGTCGGGTCCGGCCGAATGGAACCGATAACGATAGAGCCGGGCTCAGCAATGCTGTCTCTCTCACTCGCACGACTGCTTTAGTTGCTCTCTTTAACCTTGTCTATTAGCAAATTCTCGAACGCACCTTGCGTTCGAGACAATGTTCCGACTGAGGGCAGGTTTGTCCTCAGGACTCGGTTGATTAGGACCAGGCATTTTGATGAGTCACCTATCTTCCCCTTTTGAAAACATCATTGACGAAAGTTCATTTTTTCACAATGTCGTATGGGACGTTTTTTTACGATTATCTCGTATTCCAAGGCGCTACGAAGTTCGTCAATTTGATTTAGCTCAGTGCTCAGTGCAGCTCTAATGGAAACGGCTTAGCGGAGCGAGGTTTGTACCTACATACAAAACTAGTAAATGTGGGCTAGGGATGTGTTGTGAGGTGGTAACACTCACTACCAACCTCTGGTGCCCTCAGAAGGAGTGACCGGCACAGAGTTATGCCTTTTACGTCAGTACTAGGCAGTTATGGTGATAGATATATAGGTACTTATAGAAAAATAGCTGCTGCCCGCGGCTTCGCTCGCGTGGTACCCGGATAAAAAGTAGCCAATGTTACTCTCCAGCCCTCTATCTTCACACAAAAAATCAAGTCAATCCGTCGCTCTGTTTTGACGTGAAAGCAGGACAAATAAACAAACAAATAAAAACACTTTCACATTTATAATATGGGTACGGATGTATATGGACGTTTCAATCTACGAGTATGTCTGTGAATCATAAGGTGCTCCCTCACTGCTGTTACAAATGTTAATAGTAATAATTTTCTTAGCAAATATTTGATCACAATGTTAGGAAAATGTTTTCATGTTAGGCATTATTCGTAAACCTAAAGGAGCTTTCTAGGAGCCCTCAAGACATCTAACAATTCCTAAAAGAATGTAACAATTCCTGACATGTTAGTAGACATATTAGTGGTAGAAAATGTTTGTAAACATTTTTTAAAAGCAGTGTGGGAGCGCCAATAGGTAAACGCATTTATTGATTAGTATGCAATCGTATTATTGACGATGAACATATTCACAGCCGAAGAAGGAAGAGCCAGCGGTAACAGAAGAGATGGAGACCGAGGAGGGAGATGGAGAGACGGACTCGGCGGCGAAGGAGAAGCAGGCGAGGGCGCAGGCGTCCATCAAGGAGAGAGAGAGAGAGGTGCAGCGGGCGCTCGCGACCAGCCTGCGAGACAGAGACAAGGAGAGGGAACAGCACAAGAGAGACGAGGCGGTGCAGGTGAGTGAGTGAGAGAGAGAGAGAGAGGTACAGAGGGCGTTCGCGATAAGTCAGCGCGACAGAGATAGAGGAAGCAGCGCAAGAAAGACGAGGCGGTGCAGGTGAGTGAAACAGAAAGGTGATGCAAGTGAGTCAGAGAGAGGTACATAAGGCGTTCGCGACCAGTCCGACAGACAAAGGCAGGAGCGTAAGTAAGATAGAGACCGAGGAGGCGGATGGAGAGACGGCGAAGGAGAAGCAGGCGAGGGCGCAGGCGTCCATCAAGGAGAGAGAGAGAGAGGTGCAGCGGGCGCTAGCGACGAGTCTGCGAGACAGAGACAAGGAGAGGGAACAGCACAAGAGAGACGAGGCGGTGCAGGTGAGTGAGAGAGAGGTACAGAGGGCGTTCGCGACAAGTCTGCGCAACAGAGATAGAGGAAGCTGCGCAAGAGAGATGAGGCGGTGCAGGTGAGTGAGACAGAAAGGAGGTGTGAGTGAGTCAGAGAGAGGTACGTAAGGCGTTCGCGACCAGTCCGACAGAGACAGAGGAAGCAGCGCAAGAGAGATGAGGCGGTGCAGGTAAGTAAAACGGAAAGGTGATGCAAGTGAGTCAGAGAGAGGTACATAAGGCGTTCGCGACCAGTCCGACAGAGAGAGGCAGAAGCGCAAGTAAGATGGAGACCGAGGAGGCGGACGGAGAGACGGCGAAGGAGAAGCAGGCAAGGGCGCAGGCGTCCATCAAGGAGAGAGAGAGAGAGGTGCAGAGGGCGCTCGCGACCAGCCTGCGAGACAGAGACAAGGAGAGGGAACAGTACAAGAGAGACGAGGCGGTGCAGGTGAGTGAAAGAGAGAGGTGCGGAGGGCGTTCCCGACCAGTCTGTGCGACAGAGATAAAGGAAGCAGCGCAAGAAAGACGAGGCGGTGCAGGTCAGCGAGTAAGACAGAGAAAGGTGGTGCAAGTGAGTGAGAGAGAGGTGCAGCGGACGCTCGCGATGAGTCTGCGTGACAGAGACAAGGAGAGGGAACAGCACAAGAGAAACGAGGCGGTGCAGGTGAGTGAGACAGAAAGGTGGTGTGAGTGAGTGAGAGAGAGAGAGGTGCAGAGGGCGTTCCTGACCAGTTTGCGCGACAGAGATAGAGGGAGCAGCACAAGAAAGACGAGGTGGTGTAGGTGAGTGAGTGAGAGAGAGAGAGAGAGAGGTACAGAAGGCGTTCGCGACAAGTCAGCGCGACAGAGATAGAGGAAGCAGCGCAAGAGAGATGAGGCGGTGCAGGTGAGTGAGACAGAAAGGTGATGCAAGTGAGTGAAAGAGAGAGGTGCAGCGGGCGTTCGCGACTACAGAAAGAGAGGGACCAGCGCAAGAAAAACGAGGTGGTACAGGCAGGGTTGATATGATTTAAATCACTTGATTTTAATCAGTGATTAAAATCGCGATTAAAATCAAATGATTTTTTCAAAAAAATCAATGATTTAAATCAGTACGTTTTTACTGCAACCAAATCAACGAAAATGTGTCCAATGCTGTTTACCTACACCGTTCGGGGGTTCCCCGAAATTTAAACTCGCGATTGAATGAGCCTGTTTAGCCTTTGACCCGGCCATTCGTTATTGATTATAGTCGGATTGCTCATTGTACGAACTAAAAATGACATATATGTCAAATCCAATGTTGCCGCTTTTTAAAGAAAAAAAAATAGTCCATCAAAAACAGTCCAAAAAAAATGTCCATTATAATGACAATGTTTTTTTAAAAAAGTGATTTGACTTTAGAAGAACTTTTTGATTTTTGATAATTTTAATTTATATTTTGTTACATATAAATGCCAAATATGTGGAATTCTGTTAAATAAATGAACGATTTATTAAAATAAAATGTTTTTGTTAATACTATTAATAAATGTAATGTGTTTTTCTATTTAACTAACTTCCAAATTTAAAGAGATCAGAAAGTAAAAAAATCAAAAAAATCTGATTTAAATCAAAAAAATCCGATTAAAATCAAATAAATCGGATTTTTTTAAAAAAATCATGATTTTTATCAACCCTGGGTACAGGTAAGTGAGTGAGAGAGAGAACGTAAAGGTGAGTGAGTGGAAGTAGAGTATATTAGAGCGTAACGGTGAACAGCACAAGAGTAACGATATTTACCGAATCGCAAAATCCATATACACTTCTTTCAACGGATCTTGGCATTCGTGAAGTTAGCCGTTTCAATGCGCAGTGCAACTTTTTCATACAACATTTTCTACTGCGCAGCGAAAATCCTCTCTTCACGAATGCCTAGATCCATTGTGAAAACTGTATGCACGGCATGATTTGAGTGACTTCAAAAATATTGTAGAAATATTCTTCAGTGGACTGTACTGTATGTTTTTAAACTGCGATGGTTTTCGGCGAAGAGCGCGGTCCAATTGAAACACCAGTCTTAAAATTTCTTCCTTTTATTTTCTTCTTGTATGTTTACTGATACTGAACTTGTTCTGAACTTAACAACCATGAAATCGGTTCTATATACCTAGCTACAAAACCAATCTGTTTATTTCAGCATTTCAACGCGCTCCTAGCTGATTTGGTGCGAAATCCTGAGCTAGCGTGGCGCGAGGCTAAGAAACAACTGAAGAAGGACCATCGGTACAACTTAGCAGATCTGCTTACCAAGGACGATAAGGTAGGGCTTCCTAGGTTCCTTAGGGTAGGCATCCTATAAACTCATATATACCTATAAAAAAAATTAAACGGTCTCGGCTTTTAAGTCGTTAAGCCATGACGGAGGCCTTTAGGCGGCCTAAAAAACTCGGTCACCAGAGATGGCCACTTGCTCATACGGACTTTCTTTTACTAATGTCTCTTTCCTGACCCTAAGGCTGCGTTTCCATTGACGCGGAGCTGTGCGGAGCGGAGCTTAGCGGCGCGTAAATTGACCAATCAGGGTGCATTTTGCCGCGTTTCGATTTCGTCGTTTGAAATTTGATTGGTTAATTCATGCGCCGCTTTGCCCCGCTCCGCTCAGCTCCGCCTCAGTGGAAACGCACCTTAAGGCGGCGTCCTAGTTGGCGTCGATATTTTAAATTTCAGCCAATCGCTAGGTAACTAACCTAGCGATTGGCTGAAATTTACATGGCATGGATTATGTTATGAGGAGGGATGAAAACCATATCACCAAAACAGTGATGATGTGCTGTGATGAGTATGAGTGTGACTAGGTACGCAAGTAGAGGAAGGCCGAAGAAGAAGTGGTTGGATTGTGTGAAAGAAGATATGAATGTGAGAGGAGTGGATTCAGAGTTGACGAATGATAGAGGTGAGTGGAAGAGGAAAACATGTTGTGCCGACCCCACTTAGCGTGGGATAAGGGCAGGAGAATGATGATGATTTAAATCTCAGCCAAATCGGTTTAGTGGTTATCGAGTTATAGAGGAACAAACATACATCCATCCAAACATCCAAACTTTCGCATTTATAATTAGTGTGATTGGTGTGATATTAGTGTAATTTAATAATTAAAATTCCAGGAGCGTCTATTCACTCAACACACGGGTTCGCTCGCGTCGAAGCGACGAGACAAACTCCGCGGTATACTAACCGACCTGGGAGTCAGCTGCACCTCACATTGGAAGGAAGTTAAGGAAATGCTGAAGAATGAACCAACAGCGCCCGTTTATTCCAGTTCATCTCAGGTATGTATGTGTAGCGACATCTACCTGTCGCTAGATGAACTACAGAAACATGCTACGCACTACAGATGGCGCCACACAACATCAACATGTCTAGAACTCGCAAGCAAAGTATCCAACGGAGCTAGACATAACTAGGACTAACCGACAACAACTGTCGGTCGAAAGACCATGGGCAAGTGGGCCAGATGGGCCGGCCCGTTGCTGAGAACCACCTACTCTGCCTTTGGGGAACGATTCCACCATGTTTCCTAAAAGTATAACAAACTCCGCGGTATACTAACCGACCTCGGAGTCAGCTGCACCTCGCATTGGAAGGAGGTCAAGGAAATGCTGAAGAATGAACCAACAGCGCCTGTTTATTCCAGTTCATCGCAGGTATGTTTGGGGAACATGGTGGAATCGTTCCCCAAAGGCAGAGTAGGTGGTTCCTCTGCAACGGGCCCACCTGGCCCACTTGCCCGTGGTCTTTCGACCGACAGTTGTCAGTTAGTCCTACTTATGTCTAACTCCGTTGGAAACTTTGCTTGCGAGTTCTAGACATGTTGATGTTGAGTGGCGCCATCTGTAGTGCGTAGCATGTCTATGTAGTTAATCTAGCGACAGGTAGATGTCGCTACATAATATGTATAACAAACTCCGCGGTATACTAACCGACCTCGGAGTCAGCTGCACCTCACATTGGAAGGAGGTCAAGGAAATGCTGAAGAATGAACCAACGGCGCCTGTTTATTCTAGTTCATCACAGGTACTAATATCACAAACTAGCTGTGACCTTGCGGCGTTACCCGCGTTGTTTTGGTGATGATGATGATGAAAAGTAGCTTATATAACCTTCCTCAAGAGTTTAGATACCATGCAGAAATATTTTTTCAAATCTGACTGGTGGTAGTTCCTGAGATTAGCGCGTTCATACAAACAAACTCTTCCGCTTTATATAAATTAGTATAGAATTGATTATAAATTAAATTATAGATAAATAAATTGTAATCGCAATCTGTGTCTCAGAAATATCGTGGTATCGTGGTGAAAAATAATCACCCAACGTACCACTGGGGGTACCGTAGGTCAGTAGTGTTTTCCTTCACCGTTTGGAGCTCCTGTTAATACGCATTGAATTTCAGATGGAGCGTGAATTCCGCGATTTCCAACGCGACAAGCAATCAGCCGCCAAGACTCAGCTGCGTCAGCTGCTGCTGGAGACGCGCTCCATCACGCACAGGACCTTCGGAGCGGTGCGGGAAAACACCGGCGCGATGACCGCGGTGCACGACTCACTCAAACACGACGCTAGGTGAGACTGCTATGAAAATAATCACTTAACACATAATAATATTACTAGCAGCGCCCTCGCAGCGTTGTACCCGTAGTGATGGTATATGGTGATGATGATGAAAAGTAGCCTATAACCTTCCTCAAGAGTTTAGCTATCAAATGCAGAAATAATTTTTCAAATTCGACTGGTAGTTCCTGAGATTAGCGCGTTCAAACAAACAAACTCTTCCGCTTTATTATATTAGTATAATAGTATAATATAAAGTATAGATATAGATAAATGCGAAAGTTTGGATGGATGTATGTTTGTTCCTTTATAACGCGACAACCACTGAACCGATTTGGCTGAAATTTAAAATACAGATAGACAATGACCGGGACATAGGCTACTTTTTATCCGGGTACCACGCGAGCGAAGCCGCGGGTGGAAGCTAGTATGATATATTAGCCAACGCCTGCGGTTTCGCCCGCGTGGACTACTATTTTTTATTCCACAGGAACTTTTCGGGATAAAAAGGGCCTATGTCCTATTCCCGATCATTATCTATCTATATTTTAAATTTCAGCCAAATCGGTTCAGTGGTTGTCGAGTTGTAGAGGAACAAACATACATCCATCCATCAAAACCAAAGCGTGTGAACGTGCCATGAGACATACTCATAGAATAAACAGTTAGTTGGTTAGATAAAAAGTAAGTAAGTTTGTATGAGCTAGTGGCCAACTCTGATGACGGAGTTTTTAACGGCCTCCGTCATGGCTTAACGACTTAAAAGCCGGGACCGATTAATTTAACGTGCCCTACGAAGCACGGAAGCGCTCAGCTCGCAATGTCAGTTGGGTATAGAATTTTCCATTCATTAATTCATTCAATATTTTCATTTCATTTTTAATTCCAGATATCTAGCCCTTGAGCATATCCCAGACGAGAGACAAGCCATCATCAACTCTTACCTTGAGGAGTTGGACAAGAAAGGGCCGCCCCCGCCGCCCACCGCCACCGAACCCTCGCGACGCCCTAAGCCTTGACGGTGAGTGAGCTCAAGCTATCTAGAGACAAGCCATCATCAACTCGTACCCTATGAACAGAAATGCACCTCGAGAGTGCAGAATATTGCTCAGCTTATAACATTGAAGTCGGTTTTTTTTTAATTTAGCCTACTTGTAATTTATTTACACTGTTTTTAGGGTTCCGTACCTTAAAAGGTAAAAAAAGGAACCCTTATAAGATCACTTTCTTGTCCGTCTGTCTGTCTGTCTGTCTGTCTGTCTGTCTGTCTGTCTGTCTGTCTGTCTGTCCGTCTGTCTGTCTGTCCGTCTGTCTGTCTGTCCGTCTGTCTGTCCGTGTGTCACCATCGATTATCTCAGGAACGGGTGGAGCTAGCAAGTTGAAATTTATACCATATACTGAGGTCTATAGTCCCTATTGTGACTATAAAAATCAAGGTCCTGAGTCAACACTATAAAAAGATATAGGCAAATTTAGGTTTTCGTGAAAACTTGTAAGTACCAAAACTTACCTTAATTATCAACTTTTTTTATTTTTCGGAATTTTTCCTTTACTTGTGCT
This sequence comes from Camptogramma bilineatum, assembly GCA_958496255.1. NCBI lineage: Eukaryota > Metazoa > Arthropoda > Insecta > Lepidoptera > Geometridae > Camptogramma > Camptogramma bilineatum. Next base: position 2,358,665 of record OY292478.1, read on the forward strand.
GTAAGACCTTGCTTGTAACCAAATTTGACAATTCTAGGTCAACCGGAAGTACCCTAGAGGTTTTGGGTTGAAAACCTAAATGGTAGTTCCCGTTGACCTAGAATCACGAAATTTGGCAAAAAGCAAGGTCTTATAGCACAAATAAAGGAAAAATTCCAAAAAATTAAAAAAGTTGAAAATTAAAGGGTTTTCCCATACATACATAGTTGACGCCAATTAAGATTGTCCTCTGAGTTGTATGGGCGCTCATACAAATAAGCGGGCTACAATAACATAATGGGTATAATGGGTAGGTACGGAACCCTCGGCGTACGAGATCTACTCGCACTTGACCGGTTTTTTATTTTCTTTTCAGTTACCAAAAAAACAACACCAAAAAGGACAGCGTAACTTCAAAATGTTCCGAGTCATTTTGTGAATAATTCCTCTAGTTGATAATTTTTAATGAAATAAAATGCCTTTTCCAATTTATATGGTTTTTATTTTGATACAAAAGTAGAATTATACTACGACGGTTACATCCTCAAGATCATAATATTTTTGACCATGTAGTTTCACTTCTCAATGTACTAGGGCATCACATAATTTTAGAGTACTGTAAAATCTGTAAAATTAAAGAATTAGTAACAAAATAATGACACTCTGGCATCTGACATCTGGCAACCCCACTCGCTCGGCTCGCGCCAACTTCATTCGTTTCTTATGTGCGGGCATCGCAACATCGCAATAATTACGAAATTATTTTTTTCGCAAGAAAGTTATAATTAAAAGTTTATAATTGGTAAAATAACGTAAACGAAGTGGTGATTATAGAATAAGAAAGAAGATTAAACTTTTGGAAAGGAGTTTATGGAAATCATCATCGTCTACGAGAGATGAAGGGAGGTAACAGTTTTTTGTTTACTCAATTTCACCCAATAATCAAAAAATATTACCTATAGATGCATACGACAAATAATACCGTAAATTATTTACGACAAATAATTTTTACATGTCGATAATTCACATTAAAAAATTTGTGACTACCTTTCATTTTATTTTTGTCTCGTGTTTATTGTTGTATTGTTTATCGTTGCATTGTGATATTTATCCATTATGATAAACGATTTAGATTACGTCGTGCAGATTGGATGGATATGTCTACCTGCCAACACAGGTCAAGGGTGTAAAAAACCTAGGTCCCCAGCGTTATACTGCGTGACGCGATCACGTTTGATATCGCTTAGTCCGGAATGACTTTAAAATAACAACAACTGCAAACTGCAGATTGTAAGTATGTCTACCTGTGCATACAAGTCAAGGAGGTGGAAAACCTACCTGCGTTATACTGCGTGACGCGATCACGTTTGATATCGCCCAAATGACTTTAAAACAATAAAAACGGCAGACTGCGGATTGGATGTATTTACCTGCCCACACAGGTTAAGGGTGTAAAAAACCTAGGTCCCCAGCGTTATACTGCGTGACGCGATCACGTTTGATATCGCTTAGTCTGGAATGACTTTAAAATAACAACAACTGCAAACTGCAGATTGTAAGTATGTCTACCTGTGCATACAATTCAAGGAGATGAAAAACCTACCTGTGTGACGCGATCATGTTTGATATCGCTTAGTCCGTAATGACTTTAAAATAACAACAACTGTAAACTACAGATTGTAAGTACCTGTGCATACTAGTCAAGGAGGTGGAAAATCTACCTATACTGGGTGACGCGATCACGTTCAATATCGCTCAGTCTCGTGTCGTCGTGTGATGACGACCAATGACTTTAAAACAATAAAACTGCAAACTGCAGATCGTAAGTATATGTCTATCTGTGCATAAAGGTCAAGGGTGATATATATCTACCCAGCGTTATAGCGCGATGCGATCACGTTTGATTTCGCTTAGTTTCGTGTCGTCACGTGATGACGACCAATGATTTTAAAATAATAAAAACTGCAAACTGCAGATAGTAAGTATTATTATGTATACCTGCCCAATACCTACCTACGTGATATTGTGTGACGCGATCATGTTTGATATCGTTCAGTCTTGTTTTATTACGTGATGACGATCAATGGTTTTAAAATAATAAAAACTGCAAACTGCAGATTGTAAGTATGTTTACCTGTAAGTATTGCGTCATACTGCGTGACGCGAACAAGTTTCTATCGCTCAGTCTCATGTCGTCACGTGACGACGACCAATGACTTTAAATCCAATAACAACTACAGACTGCACATTGTACTGTACAGGTTATATTACCTGACTTTTGTAACTTTGATGAAAGCGTAGTATGTCTTCTACCACTCTCAGAGCGCGGCTATTACAATACCCGACTCCATCACCGGGAGTTCTACTTTATTTGTCATAGTCAGACCATGACAATCGGTTCATGCATTATGTCTGAATAAAGAAATATATTATTATTATAACTATCTATCTTTATAGGAACTAAAGGACTCTAAACGTTGGGGTCGGATTCTGGTGGAAGGTGACCGAGACCAAGAAAACCAAAGAGACCTTGTAAAAAATACTTTAATATTTAAATATTCTATAAACATAAAGGCCTTCAGATTAAAAGGTATGACCTTAGCTTACTCTCTAGATCGAAGCAGGAGCAGGCAAACTGGAAGGCCATTCCAGAACTAAACCACCCAGATCATTCAAGTGGGGTGGACCGAAGAACAGATGCCAAATCTGAGGTAATCGTCTCAAGATGGGTACCCGTTACCCAAGGGCGGAGACCACCACCTGCCACGAGCTCTTCCTGCACCAAGACTGAGTTCAGGACCCGCAAAACGCATAAGAGGTAAGTAATACTACTTCATGCTAACAATTTGCGCTATTTTATGAATAATTACTGCGCACTCTGCTGTACCCAATGATCTTCTACTATATCTTATAAACTGAGGTAGATGTGTTGTGTTGTGCCCCGCTCCGCGTGGCGAACTAACTTCGGGCTGGATAGCTTGAGTCAACTCGGTCGCTCGTCACTGGCTGTCATTTGCGACTTGCTGCTCACGTAATTGTGAAAATTGTATTTATCTCGTTCTGACAACGAGGTTTTGTATTTTTCTGCTATCTTTTGGTTTCTTGAGTGATGTAATGTATATGAAGCTGCAAATATTCTACCTACTTAGCTGTAAAACAATTTCGCCGCGTTTGAAAGCTTTTATAATGAGTTTAATATAACGCCTCTGTTGGAAAAATATCATTAGCTGTACCTAGCTATATGAATGGATTTAAAATCCCGTTTACTAGTAGGCCTCCTGTACAAATGTTGGAACAAGCTAACCAAAAGTTTAGCAATACGGAGTTACTCGTAGAGCAGTTTTGTTCAGCTACTCATAAGTTATAGTCATCAGAATCTGTGATGCTTACATCAAACATATTCCGGACAATTTTTATCTAAAACTTTTTTGACAAATTGTTCGTGAAAGCACTTCTAGATTTAGTGTTAAATCGATTTATCTTTAAGTCAACATTTTAAAATAGTAGATACCTACTTGCACCGCTGCTAAATTACTTATTAAAGACTGCTTCATGGCTACGAAAGACTTGCAAGGTGCATATGTTTTTTAGTACTCGGTCCATAAGGGCCTGTCATTTCTTATCTAAGAAATACGGACTGATTCTAGTCCTTTACTAAAATGAAATTCAGTGCATAAAATGATACTTATAATTGCCACGACAGAGTCAAGGAAACCTTTAAGATTGGGTTTTATTATTATTAACCATAAAAAAAAAAACTTTTTTAAGTTCAAATTAGACTCTCGTACCTAACAGGTGCCTGAATTTGTCAGAATTTTAACACAAATAGAACACTTATCTTGTTAAAATTCGTTCACTAACCCTAAGGGATTTCACGAAATTTTTTCATGTTACTTTGCTCAGCTTGTCCTGCAGTTGCCCGTGGACGGCTGTAGGTTCGCTTCGAATTGACTTGAAATTAAGAAATTTCTAGCTTCTTTGATTTAACGATTATGACTTCTACATGGTACACAACACACATATACCTACGAGTAGCCTATATCCAGATTTGTCTTTGTGGCGAAATTATATTTTAATTTCAAATAATCCTATTTATGGTATTAGATTTTTATGGATGCGCCTTTAAAGGATTGGGGCGTTTTAATTTTAACGGAGAACATGTAAACGCTTTCTGGGACTGCCGAGCCAGATACACTATCAATCTTTTAGAACTAAAAGCCGCTTCTATAGAATTACAGTGTTTCGCTGGCAAATTGTTACAAAATAAATTTTGATCCGTAGCGATAAAACGAACGCTAAATGTAATTACGATGAAGAGGTGTCCAGTTTAAGCATTTAAACAATTTAAGTAGTAAGATCTAGTAGCGGCGTTATAGTGTAGCATATTCGAAAAATCCAAAATTAAAAAAGAAGCTGGCTGGACCAGGGATCCAGATGTTTTAAAATTATTTTCGATACAATATGGAGTATATCTCAAACAAGTTTGAATTATTTTTGAAAATGATTTATTTGCCACTAGAATAAATATGTAAATGTCATAAGTTCGTCTCTTGAAACGAGATCCGTCCGCATTCGATATCGATGCGTTTACTCTAGACTGGAGTGTTTATTTCTTTCTACACATTCCCTCCATTTTTCATTCAGTTTAATATACTTAAGTAAACTAAGCACTAATCGTGCTATTGGAATTGGTCGTCCCTTATTGGCCTAGCGGCCTTGGTACCATGGTACTCATTGTTCATTAAATATATATATAAATATATCTCAAGCCAAACTAGTTTACATAATACCACATTAGGTACTCTTTTCAACTTTCAGACTCTGGCAGCGACACCCTAGTGTCATCGCTGTTATTGAGCAAGCCTACTCAAGACTAGCACTGTAAGCAAGTGCTATAAAATTGATATACCTATCATCTTTTTCTAAAAGTTCTTTAAAACAATAATAACTGTGATTCCACAAAATGGTGGCAATTTTTGCACCAAACTTTATATTGACTTTTTAGAAGTTATATTCTATTTGTAATCGATTTTCTAGTTAGCGAATATAAATCTGGTTCAAACTATTCGACTTTGAATACTTGTCATTCAGCGCTTGCTCTGATATTTTGTAAACGGATGAGTCAAGATGATAGAATAGAACTAAACTTTGTTTTTTCCAAGAATGAAAATAATCTGAAATCTGAATCTTGTAGGTGCTTGATCATCTTTCGAAATTCTTTCTTAAACAGATAAATTTTTCTTACAAACCGCTATTTAATGCGAGTGTCTCGACAATAAGCCGATGGATAATGCAGATTCTGTCAGTCAGATAGTGGCGTCGACAAGAATGTTTTTCCCGTATAAGACATGAGTTCACATCGGGTTACGCATAGGCGTAACGGAGTCCCAATAGATATCTTATAACGAACCGACTCGTTTGGTCAGAAGTTCTACATTTGACCCAAAATGATGAGCGTCATGTTTTTTTTTTTGTAAAATATTTTAAGTATTCTATCGGTTTCACCAATATTTAAATAATTGAATATTTTGAATTGAATAATTATTTATTTGCAGATTCCATTTTTTGTCAAAACATGCAATCGTTAGTTGATTGTAAGACAACATTAGGTATTAATGTACCTACCTGCTTTTGCGTTAACCGCTTATGTCGTTAAAGGTCGCTAAACATCTACATGGTCAAAAATATTATGATCTTGAGGATGTAACCGTCGTAGTATAATTGATGGTTAAACAAACTTACCAAGTGAAGTTTGGCCATAATTATACGAGACGGTTACATCCGAAGAGATCAAGAAGGTCCCACCCGAACCCATAAAGGCCCTTGCTATTTTAACGACATAAGTGTCTCTGAAGAAATGAAGTTGGCGCGAGCCGAGCGAGTGGGGTTGCCAGATGTCAGATGCCAGAGTGTCATTATTTTGTTACTAATTCTTTAATTTTACAGATTTTACAGTACTCTAAAATTATGTGATGCCCTAGTACATTGAGAAGTGAAACTACATGGTCAAAAATATTATGATCTCTTCGGATGTAACCGTCTCGTATAATTATGGCCAAACTTCACTTGGTAAGTTTGTTTAACCATCAATTATTAGAATCTAGTCGGTAAGCTAAAGTTTAAAACTCTACGTCTGGAGTAAACCGCATGCGGCGAGAAGGCAGCTCCCAGACTCTGACGCGACCCTCTGAATCTCCACACGCAATGCGACCTGATCTGAAATAAGTGATAGCATTCAGATTTAGCAGGCGGAATATAGCGGCCTTTAAGCCGGGTTGACACTATCCAAGTCAACTTGGACCAAGTGCAACTTGTATGACTCTGATTGGATGCAGTCGTCCGAGTGAGTCGCGTAAGAGCGCTTGTAGACGTCCGTTTTTTTCGCTCGACAACGGACCGTCAATAAACGAAATCCATATGAACGGCATAAATTGTTCGACGGACCGATATCCGGCGCGTGTACACACATTCATTACCGCCATACATCACCGTTAATCCGGGTGAAAAACACGGTCCGTTGTTCGGTGAAAAAAAACGGACGTCTACAAGCGCTCTGAGTCCGATGCATGGCGTCCAATCAGAGTCATCCAAGTTGGTCTTGGTTCAAGTTGACTTGGATCGTGTCAACCCGGCTGTATGCCGGGTACAGATGCACGCGTGCGCTCTCGCTTGCAAATCTTCTGTCGCGTTCGGTCTCCTTGAAACTAGAGCGACAGAGCTACTTTGTGTTCGCTCTAATCATATCTCTGTCGCGTTGAATGTCTGTTTGCTCGCGAGCGTGTGAACACCGCGGCCTAATGCCGGAATACTGAGACGCTACTTAAATATTTGAGACGTTTTTAATCTTCGGAATCGTATACAAAAATGACAGTTAATATCAATGATAAGCACCACTTAAACTAAGCAGCGTTTCAGTATTCGAGTGTAAGCAGTTAGGCTTGTTTCACTCTTCAGCGTGTCGCCGGTCGCGTTCGCGAGTTGACCATTCACAGCACAGAGAATTTTGAATTTTCGAATTTCTCTGTGCTGTGAATGGTCAACTCGCGGACGCGACCGGCGACACGCTGAAGAGTGAAAGGCCCCTAAGTAGTAGGTATACCTACCCGCTATAGTCCACCGCTAGCGCGCTGACCGGCCCCGTTAGTTCGGCCGGCAGACGCCGTCCCGCGGATACGTCGAAGAGTATAACTCCTTGCTCGGAACCCACCGCGGCCAACATACCACCACGCGACAACCAGCTCGCGCAAGATATCGGACATTCTAGCTGGAACACCTTTATGAACGGAAAAAGTAACAAGGCAAGCAGTCTGGGAGCTATAGCTTTGCTAAGGGGGGGTCCAAGGGTTCCAAAATACAATGACTAGTTTTCCCTCGAACTTAAAAAAATCACTTCGACAAATACTTGTTAAGGGGGGGGACGGACCCCCTAACCCCCCCCCCCCCCTTATATACGTCCACGTAAGAGAGAGAGAGCACACGACGTTTTCTGAAGCGCGTTTTGGAGTAGCGCGTTGGGGTAAGGGTGGGCTGATTCAAATGAGAACAAATACGGATATTCTACTGTTTTTCACTGAGGAGTTCCATTGAATAGCTCCTGACTCCATCATCAGATCAGCTCGCTAAGTAAGTTCGTAGGTATGAGCAAGTAGCTAACTCCGGCGACGGAGTTTTTAGGCCGCCTAAAGGCCTCCATCATGGCTTAACGACTTACCAAATGTTTTCTATTCTATTCTTTTACCTTCAAAGGACAATTCTGGTGGATATCATAAACACGCAGCTCAGAATCAATTGACGCTGAGATGAAGATGGCTGGCTTTTGGTAGCTGAAAGCAACGTTCAGCACGCATGTACGGTGCCCCTCTAGCACCTGTAATTCAAAACAATTATTATTATAGTTGTAAAACCTTATAAATCATAATCATCTGCTCAAAGCAGCAAGGCTTTGTCAAATTAGCGAACTGAGACTCTACCAAAGCGGAGACGAGAGTAGGTATGTACTAGCTTCTGCCCGCGGCTTCGCACGCGTGGTACCCGGATAAAATAAAGCCTATGTCCTATTCCCGATTATTATCTATCTATATTTTAAACTAGCTGTGCCCGCGACTTCGTTCGCGTATGCTAATTCTACTAAGTAATTTGCGAAATGTGAAAGTTTGTGAGGATGGATGTATCGATGGATGTTTGTTACTCTTTCACACCAAAACTACTAAACGGATTTTATTGAAACTTGGAATAATTACTTACATAGATTATGACCTGGAATAACACATAGGCTAGGTTCTTTTTATTCAAATTTTTTAAAACTCATTAGGTAGGTATTGCACTGGTAAATCTTTTTGCATGAAAATGTTGAGAAAACGAATTTTCCCAGATAAAAGACCTAGCTAGATCGGCTTTTCGCCTCCGTAAGCCCCCGTACCTACCGCAAATTTCATCAAAATCGCATAGCTTGTACTATGGGAACCAGATAACTGATAGAATAGGTACTTACCTACTTCTATATTTTTTTGTAAATACTTTAGGTAGGTAGGGACTTAATACTTGAATATCTGGGCGACCGAACTATGCTCGGGTGCAAATAGATAAAAATTAAAAAAGAAAAAGAAATAAAACTTACAAAAAGTAAACTTTTACTGGCTGAGATTCGAACTCGAAGCCATCGGTTGAGTTGAGAGGCGGACACCTATTTCACTTGGCCACTTTAGTTTCAACAGAAATTGTAAAATTACGAACCACATTGCACTGGTAGGTAAACCTTTTTGCGTAAAAATGTCGAGAAAACGAATTTTCCCAGATATGAGACCTAGCCTAGGTAGATCGATTTTTCGTCCCCTTTAACCCCCGTACCGCAAATTTCATGGTCCCAACGTATGGTGCCGGCGTATACGTTGGGACCAACGTTGGTCCCAACGTTGGGGCCAAGATTTCGTGAACCATCCACACGTTGGCGATTACACCAGTCTTGTTCCGTGACGGAACTTCCGTCAGAGCCAACGCAACGTGAGGACGTCTGATGTCTGCGCGTCCGATACAGAAATTGAAATTTTTGTATCGGATGTATATGAAATAGATTTTTGAAGACTTCTATGTTCAAATTACGATTTAAATACTTGGCTATAATTTACTTTGGCGCTGCGCTGAATTGGGGAATTTGTTTTCTAAAATATTGAATTCATATAGGTAAAGCTCTGATTTTTATATTTTCGAAAATTTAAGGAAGATTAATATTGAATTGAGGTTTTAATTATATAACATTTACAGATTTAAGTCTATTGCGCTGAAACAACATACGGTTTTGAAACGCAAAAATTTGTATATTCCTGCTTGTTTTCTAATAGCAAATCGCAAGAAGCTATTTCTGTTTCGTAAAAATAGCTTAGGCGTGCTATCTAGTTACCTATTTTTCCTATTTACAACTATCTACTTGGGGTTTGGGTGTTTTAATTTCTAATCTATCGTGATAAATACTTTTTAAATAAATACATAGGTATTTAACATAATAAATACACGGATAGAAAATTTGAATAAGTACTTGGAAATAATTTACTTTGGCGCTGCGCTGATTTGGGGAATTTGTTTTCTAAAATATTGAATTCATTTAAAGCTCTGATTTTTATATTTTCGACAATTTAAGGAAGATTAATATTCAATTGAGGTTTTAATTATATAACATTTACAGATTTGAGTCTATTGCGCTGAAACAACATACGGTTTTGAAACGCTAAAATTTGTATATTCCTGCGTGTTTTCTAATAGCAAATCGCAAGAAGCTATCTCTGTTTCGTAAAAATAGCTTGGGCGTGCTATCTAGTTACCTATTTTTCCTATTTACAACTATCTACTTGGGGTTTGGGTGTTTTAATTTCTAATCTATCGTGATAAATACTTTTTAAATAAATACATAGGTATTTAACATAATAAATACACGGATAGAAAATTTGAATACTTGGAAATAATTTACTTTGGCGCTGCGCTGATTTGGGGAATTTGTTTTCTAAAATATTGAATTCATTTAAAGCTCTGATTTTTATATTTTCAACAATTTAAGGAAGATTAATATTCAATTGAGGTTTTAATTATATAACATTTACAGATTTGAGTCTATTGCGCTGAAACAACAAACGGTTTTGAAACGCTAAAATTTGTATATTCCTGCGTGTTTTCTAATAGCAAATCGCAAGAAGCTATCTCTGTTCCGTAGAAATAGCTTAGGCGTGCTTTCTACTTACCCACTTTACCTATTTACAACTACTACTTCATGGTCATCACCTACCTAAAACCAATTTAAGTAATTATCATTAAGTAATTTTGAAATTCGTAGGTAATAAAAAAATGTTTAAAAATTTCCATGAGTGCAAAAAGAGGAGGTCAGACGGTCACCCATCCCAACATTTTGTTCCCCATACAAACTTTCAACCCTTATTTTTTTATCTCAACCATGATAACATATGAAAAAAAGTAGCCTACGTCCTTTCCTGGGATATAATCTATATCCATGCCAAATTTTATCGTAATCTTTTCTTTAGAAAACAAAGTGTTTAGAAATTTAGATTGAATTCTTTAAATGTACATATCTTTTTTATTTGTGAACGGATTTTGATAAAAAAACTTCTATTTTTTAATCCCAACTTACCATAATACAACAGTCAAAACTACATCCAATTCAGTAGAGCCGTTTTTGAGATTAGCAGCAATAAACACACAGAGAAACTAAAGTCACAGTAGAATTCTTTAAATAGATATATCTTTTTTATTTGTGAACGGATTTTGATAAAACAACCCCTATCTTTTAATCCCGGCTTACCATAATACAACAATGAAAACTGCAACCAAATCAGTTCAGTAGTTTCAGAGATCTTAGTGCTCAAACACACAGAGAAACGAAAATTTCAAAGTCACAGATTACCAACAGTTACTATGAAGTGTTTGCGTTCAAGGTCAACGTAGATCGCGCTTATGACATTTTTGGACGTGAAAAGGTTATATGGATCAAAAACTGACATCACTTAATTGAATACTTATAAGTTTGTTCTTAGACTTCATTCTTATTATATGTATAGATTTCAGCCAAATCGGTTCAGTGGTTTTCGAGTTATAGAGGAACAAACATACTTACCTACATCCATCTATCCATCCAAACTTTCGCATTTATAATAGTGTGATGTGAATGTACCTACCTCAGACACAGGATCCGGTCTGCCCATCTCCTGTGGAGCCATAATCTTGCAAAGGAACAGAGATCCACTCTTAGTACCCACAACAAAGATATCCTCCGGAACTCTCTCCTCACTCGGTCGTAACGGACACGACTTGATAAAGTCAAAGCTCATTATATCAGGGGCCTGTAGCTTCCTCGACCCATTAATCTGATAAGACGCAATGATCTCGAAAACTTTCTGGCTAGGATTCACTTGCCAGATATTGATAGAGCCATCGCTCCCAGAAGAAATTAGAACTTGGTCAGCCGCACCGCGTCTTTTGCCAGTAGTATTTATCTGCATAGTTAGGAACGTATTAGCGAGTGGTGCGTCAGCCCAATTGAGAGCTGAAACGCGCTTTGAACCGTGACAGCCGGGAGGTGACGTCAATTGCATGTCCTGAGTGTTTCCCTCTCTCAAATCGCACATCACGATTTCTCCCGCTGTGGTTCCATAAGCTAGAATCGCCGCGACAGACGGATGGTATCTGACAACTGATACACAGTTCTTCTCAGTGACGTCCATAGCATGGGTAAGTCTATCACCCTGGCTGCGTTTTGCCGTATAAATTCTGATCAAACCGTCATGGGTGCACCAGTTTTCATGCTGCGTTTTCCCTGTAGATACTGCGAGGGAATTCCCAGCACTGCTCCAGGAGAGATCTAGAATTGAAGTTGCTTGGTCTCCCGCGCCGTCACACTCCTTCACTTTTATCTCTTCCGCTAGTTTCACTACGAGACTCTCCTCTTCTTCAGAGTCTGAAGAGGAGTGCTCTTTTTCGTTTTCGTCGAGCTGATCGATCATTGCTGGTACAACTCGCCGTAGGAACTCGTTCAGGCCTGGGGGAGGATATTCCCTGAGCATATCATCTTGCGCGTTCAATTCTTCAGGCGTTGCCGTAGTAGCGCAGTCTTTGAACAGGGTAGTCTGTGAAGAAACACCACATTCGGCGAACTCGGTGGTCTGTGTTGAGCAACTGGTTTCCGAGCGTTTTTTGGTCGATACTGAATCGAAACCTACTACTTCGCTATCGTAACCGCTTAGATTAGACATTTTGTCTTACCAAACACGTATTTGCTTTAAAGTAAAATAAATTAGGTACCTATTTCTATTTTAATTCGTCTGTTTACAAACATCAATTTGTTCTTTTGTTTGCCGGTCGGTTGTCATGGCAACAACTTTCAAACGACAGTCAGTCGTACATTAAGGAAAGAAAAAGGTTTTAACTGACAAGCTTTAGAGTTTCATTGCTACTTAAATCATCATCATAATCATCTCAGTCCATTTCCACCCAAGCTAGGTACCTATATGCCTCCTTTTTATAACGCCATTTTCTCCGATTCCTCGCGAGTCTCATCCACTGATTGCCGTGCCGACCACGTTCACAATGTAATTGGACCATCGGGCGGGTGGTCTGCCTCTTGGTCGTTGAGCATCCCGGGGCCACCATTCAGTTATTGCCTTTGTCCATCTCCCATCGTCCCTGCTGGCTAAGTGTCCTGCCCAACTCCACTTTAGTCCCGCGATCCGCACGTCCATTTTATACAGTACCTACCTACCTAGGAACTTATAGTAGGTAATCTTAACTGTGTTTATTAGTCATGTATTTATGTAGGTATGTATCTACCTATAGATTACCTACCAAATCTAAAAGTTAGTAGGTAGTAGCACAGATTCTGTGGTAGTAGGTACCTACCTAGTAGTACTAAATAGGGTAAAAGCGGGTATCCCCGGTCAGGCGACAATGCCGGTCACCTCAATATCTTCCAAAATATAGCGTATATTCTCACATAAGCATACATAGAGGGTGGCGTGAGTATTCCCTGTGCCAACGCCTCTGCCCCCGCTCAGTTCGGAAAACGCGTTTGGGAGTACCAAACGTTAGTATGTTTCGCGAAATATCGTTATAACTTTTTGATCGCGGAACATAAGAGGTGAGTGTTTTGATTTTCATGTTCCATTTATTTTCAGTAGTGATTATAGCCGAGTAGCTACTTATCTACCCATGTAATCACAAGATTCGAGCACTTTGCACCAGGTTTTCGTTAAAATTATTTTTAATCTGAAAAGTATACGTGCGGCTAATGCCGGTCAGGCTGACAGGTATTTCCCGCAAGATAAGTTTGCAAGTATCTAGCTAGATGATATCTTTGACTTTTTTATCTGTTGTACCTAATATTATTATTACCCGACTGCCTGCAGAAAGGATGGTTATGTTTTTCAAGTGTTTTAAGTAAGTATGTTCTTAGGTATGTATACATAAATGTCTATTTCTTTGTGCCGCTCTACAGCCTAAACAGTTCAATTGATTTTAACGTATTGAGGTGTCATTAGATTTGGCTTGGTTGTGGGAGTGCTTTAAATAATGTTATTTAGGCTATAAAAAATAAGTCAAATTTTGTTACGTTAGGTTTTTCGTTTCAATTAATAATTTTTGCTTGTTTTCTTTTACAGGATATCGGGAATTAAAGTAAGACTTAAGTCTCGAAGGGGAAATGGAGCCAAAAAGCACAAAAGTGTGCGATTTGTGCCGCTGAAAACCTTGACCGGCATTGCCAACCTACTGACCGGTATTACCCGCCATGTCGGGCAATGGCGGTCAAAGTCATTTTATTTTGAAAGTGTTTTTTTTTTGCCAAAATTTGAATAGTTCTGATCTTAATGGTTGTGATTATGTTAGAAGAATACCTAAAGTTATCTTTAATAAAAGTTTTTTTAATAAACATCAATTTTTGAATGAATAGTAGTAATTCTTGCTTAGGTGACCGCCAATACCCGCTCTTACCCTACTAATGCATTATAGATTGTCCTTAGATCAGGAGGTCACATAACTATTCCTTATCTTAATTGTTTTTGTCATTCTAGTTTTGTGATTGATTCTGGACGAGATGGACGCATATACAGTTAATATGTAAGTAAAAACCTTATCATTATCAACCCTAAACGGCGAAGGAAGTACATACCTATACCTAGTGTGTTGTGTACGCACTTGTATTGTAGAGACAAGATAGCATAATAATATACCTTATTGTTCCAGTGTCAGTATCCTACTTCTGTACCTAGGAGGTTTGACAGCGCAGAGCACCGAGAAGACCACTCCTACTCCTGGTAAGAGCATTGCTGGTCTTCTGTCCGTGTTGCCCTAGCTAGTGGGATAGTAGTACCTCGAAAATTTCACATACAATTCATTGCAAGGTTTGTCTCAAGCATATTAACTTCGGCCTTTTACATCTTTGCTAGATGATTTTAGGGAGTGTCCACATTGCGTTTTTTGCAGCGCGTTTGTATCGATACAAACGCGATTCGAACGCGATGCGAACGCGCAGCCCCCCGCGCAGCCCCTCCCGGTTCGCTTTTGTATGGAAAAATACGCGTTGCGAACGCGCGTTTGTATCGATACAAACGCGCGTTCGCAACGCGTAGCAAAAACGCGCTTCAGAAAACGCAATGTGGACACTCCCTTATACAGAGTCATGACATGAAGCAATCCTTGCCTACACTTAACGGGCCCTGTAGTGCCTGGGACATTGTTTGAGATGGAGTAGGCTTGCCTAGCACCTAAAAACCATCCTCTCAGCTTAACCGGCCATATCCACAGGAAAGACATGATCAATACGTGTGGGACTAACTAAGCCGCGGGTTTCCTCACGATGTTTTCCTTCACCGCTTAGAGCTCGTGCTATTGCGCATACCTATAAATTTTTCGAATTGAAAAATCTGTTGATGCGCGGCTGGGATTCAAACCCACGACCTTAGGATCGAAAGTCGAAGTACTAATCCCACGGCTCTTAAACATACACACGGGTCTCAAGCATAGGTACCTACCTACTAATACAGTAACAAAGCTTGAAAAAATAATTAGGCCTAAGGTTGACTATTTAGATTTAAGAGGAAGCTCATAATAATGACCTCAGAGAAGGCTGAGGTCATTATTAAATAATAAATGCTATTACACTCTTGACGAATTTATGAATGACAAATTTTCAATGTAAAGTATTCATTTAGTATTTCATAATATCCGTGATTATTTTGACAATTTTTAATTATTACTATTTAATTTTTATTGCTATTTTAACTGTTATTATTTTTTTATTTTTTTGAATTCATTTTTTTAATCAATAAGTAGGTTTTAATTAGTATTGTGACCTAAAGCTTTGCACGCCTGAAAAGGCAGAATACATTGATACCTATTATGTTACAAAACCCTTTAAACATGTATTCTATGCAATAAAGAAATTCTGATTCTGATTCTGATTCTGATTCATACTGTGATAAGATAAAATAAGATTAAATTAATCGGGCCTTGGATGATGATGACAGGGTATTATTATAATAATGTTCTGTGCTACAGGTATGAACTGCAAGACCGGAAAGGGATTGGACGGCAGCTGTGTCCCTCGCCGTCTCTGTGACTATGGCACGCCCGCCGTAGACCAAACGCTCTACGCGCCAGGTGGATTGAAAAAGTAAAGTAAAATTCCATCTCTTTCTCCCATTCAAAATCAGTCCATCCGTTCAAGAGCTATGATGCCACAGAACACACTACAAACTTATAACACCCCTTCAAGGAATTTTTATACTAAACGTAACTGGAAGGTTCTCTGAGACAGAAAACGCGGTCCGCTTGAGAGATAAAACTTGGGCGGTGTGTCTCTTTCTAAAGGGCGACAATAATTTATGAACTAAACATTCCTAATCCTTAGTGAATATCTTGAAATGTAAATGACATGGGCACACTACTAATCCAACGAGTGTGAAAGGGACAAAGCTACCACGAAGGCCTCTCAACGAGACCGACAATCCTTAAAACCAAGATTGAATTGTAATAGAACGTTGTGTAGTCGTGATAAGATTCAAAATCCCTTTTACATTAAAGTCGATTGAACCATCCAGTTAGTATAAATAATCCTTGCACCCCTCTCTTTCTTTGGTGGCTAAAAAACGGGAGAATTAATCTAATAATTAATCCCTTTTTTTAACCTCAAAAACTAGCTTAATAGCTAGGAAGAAAACATTCAATAGTATTTATGCCTTTATTTTCTTTATGTCACACTATCACATGCGTCTTAATTATTCTATAACCTAATAAGTAGGTAGTCTGGTACAAATCCTAAGTTTAGACTAGCCTGTACAAACGTTTTCAATGACAGAATATAATTCAAAATGAAAGAAAAACAGGCGATTTTTCAAATTTGACCATATTTAAACGAAATATCTCCAATCTAACTGATAACTTTTTATAACTA
This sequence comes from Camptogramma bilineatum, assembly GCA_958496255.1. Classification (NCBI taxonomy): domain Eukaryota; kingdom Metazoa; phylum Arthropoda; class Insecta; order Lepidoptera; family Geometridae; genus Camptogramma; species Camptogramma bilineatum. The sequence goes on from OY292478.1 coordinate 2,375,088, forward strand.
GTTATCTAACTTTTGGGACGAAAAATTAAAAAATATCATAATCTTAGCAACAGCGCCACCTACCGGAGACAAACTGACTGAATTATTTTGTTTACATCGGATTTGGCTAAAGTCTAGGCAGGTTAGGTTGGGCAATCGGTCCGGGGGGTGGGGCACCGCAACGGTTATGTAACCCAGCTTCAAAAAGCTTTAACGCGTTCAGTGCCCATGCCGCATGTGCTTCGGGTGCGTGCTGTCCCGTACGTGCGGAGATGGGGCAGGGAATGTATAAACTTACAAAGTAATACACACTAGTCACTAGTGACTGGTGCATTATTCTTTTTTTTTTTTTTTTTTTTTTTTTTAAATCTATTTTTTTAAGGAACTTTTGTCGGTGTCCGACTATGCCAGTTCCATAAAATCTTCTACTTTATTTTATACTACTCATCGACTAGCCGGCTTATAGACTCATAGAGCATTCTAGCGGTGTCCGAGGTCGGCTCCGCTAGAATGTCCTGAAACAAGAAATCGGAGACGAACGCGCCGACAGAAACGAATTTTTGAATTCGTTATAATATTAAATCCTATGATACTTCTCACACCTGCAGATTCGGACGAATCGACGCGGGCAGATGTGTGAGGTTTCATCCGATTTCATATGAAGAATTCTAAAATTCGTTTCGGCCGATTCGTTCGGCACGTTCGGCGCGGATAGGTGTGCGCTCACCTTTAAACTGACCCACCAGTATTTATCAACTCTAACACATTGGCGGTCGCAGACTTTGATTTTTGGGGGAGTCACGCTTTTTGCTAGTATACCTAGGTACCTATTTTTTTGCAGGATGAGGCTTTTCAATGATTTTGACCTCGGACCGCGCATGCTCTAACATGGTTTAACAGAATAACAATCATGTTTCCATCCGAGTTCAGTTATTTCAGCCATCGTAAAAACTCTCCTACAATTCGTGCAAACCCAATCAGGTTCATCACTATGGTAGCGTCTGAAGTGCTCTCTTAATAACGTTAAGAATTCAGCCCCGTCGAATCTCATCTGACACTCGGTACATACGAATTTCAACGATGACCGTAGCTCGGGCAAGCTCTTCATACCAGTATTAACAAACTTTAGAATATTCCACCCTTGAATGGGAATTACAGTTTCCTCAATGTAAATAGGATGTGACGTTCCCTTAACTTCTTTATACAATTTCCGCATATATGGATATTTGTTTAAACGTTGCTTGTATGCTGCGGGGACGTCTATTGTGGTGCTGTTCAAATCTAAATCACTTTTAATAACCTTGAATATTTCTTCTAGCATCTTGTACTCGATTTTCTCACGATACTGTTTAAGTATATGGTCCAGTTGAGTTATAATATAGGATATGCGTACGTTTGTTAAGGTTTTGGTAGAGGAAATGTATAGACTTGTGTCGAGCTCGTTATTAAGCTCTCTTGGTCCGAGTGCATCGTTAACTAGTACATGGTTCAGTTTGTGGGTTGTGTATCTTAAGTATTGGAAGTTTGGGAATTCTATGGACATGTTCACTGTGTACCAATGCAGCAAAGATGTGAATGTATACTGAGGTGTTGTTTTATCTATATTATATGGTTCATAATCCCCCAAATGAAATAGAGAGTAGTTTTCAGTAGGATTCGGTTGGCTGTATATAAACTTATTCAGCATTCTTCTTGTGCAGTATATTTCTAAAACAATATTATTTGTTTCCGATTCTACTGTCTTATCTGATTCGTTGGAATTCAACTTCTTAACGGTCTCCTTGGCAAGTGGCGTCGCCATTTCGATCATAGATTGCAAATACTCTTTCAAATGTTTATATTTCTGCTCTAGGATATTCTTTATTTCGCTATCAGCTGATTTTTTCTTTAGCTTATTAATGACACGGTCGAACACGTCCCACTGGGGCCAGTCTTTTAAGAATTTCTTGACGATATTGATATAAATGTCAACTTCTAATTCATGCAGAGCGGATACATCCATGTTGAATTCCTCGTTTAGTATTGAAAGGATTTGGGCGTTTGTAAGGACCGTGTTCGATTTGCTGTCATTGGAGATCAGGCGTTCAAATAGCATCATAAGTGGACGAGCTGGAATGAAAATGTTTTTGAGGTCATCAGCTGATAGCAGGAATAGACCTATCACAGAAAACTGAGATTCATTACGATTGGCCATATTGAATCAGTGCCAATCTGAGATTGGTCTATTCCTGCTATCAGCTGATTGATCTGTCAGTGCAATGTTAGTAAATATTGTACATTGGTTTTGGCCAGAGTTTGGCTAGCAAACTGATACATAAAACGAGTGTGCATAAACCACACGACTGAAGTAAAACTTCCGTTCGCCTCACCCGATCACACTTTTCGTAACGCTCTCGTCACGCATTCATCAGCTTACTCCCCAATTCAAGCACGAATACCTACTTCAAAAACTTGCAAATGCAAACTTACGATCAGACGCAGAACTGGCGTCTTTAGAATCTTCATCGGTGTTTTCTATCAACACTACGTCGTTTGAATTGTCTTCGTCCATTCCGCTCTATTTGGTTAGTTTTTTTCTAGATATGTACCTAGATTTTTGTTTGTGAAATCTAAAAAATTAACACAATTTTCAGCTCGCGAGTCGCGCCGAACCAAAATCAAACATGAAAGAAAACAAATTAAAATCAACTGATGAGTTGACTGGTGATATGACATTGACATGGACATTGACATAATATCTGACATGACATTGATAAGTCGTAAGTCGATGCGCTGGTGTTCAACAAAATGTTCCATGGAACGTTTTGGCGGGAATTGTTGTTTTACAAAACCAAAACCTATCATTTTATTATAGTATATTAAGTATTAATTTCTTTATTTCCGTTCCAGTCCGTGCCGTATCAGTGGAAATCCTAACGAATTGATCAACATTTGCTGCCCCTTCGACTCTCAGATCAAAGTCGAACCGACGACGAAGTCCTGGGAGAATGATAAGGATTTCGACAAATAAAATAAACTTTTAATAAGCAATTATTATTGTATTATTTCAACGAAAAATAGACATATTTGTATGTAAGTATAGAGATAACTTTAGATACTTAATACCTAGGAGGCACCTACTGCGCGGTTTCGAATTGACGTGTGAAGACGCGCTAAAATTAAAAAAAGCGGGCAAAAAATAAACTTCGAAAATTACACTAAATACAATTTAAACTAAAAAGTTAAAATAATTTCATACTTACATACCTACTTAAAAAGTTTTTTTAACGATAAAAAATTAAAAACAATCTGCGATTAGTAAAAATAGTTTTAGTGATGATTTAGATTTATGTTTGTTGTTTTTTTTTATTGTTCAAAGTCGCAAAGGCAATCCGGGCATCGCCTGTGGGACTTTCTGCCACGTCTTTGTTTGGAGTCCGTTCGCTTGTAGTAGTTGCCTGACCTTGATCGTGACCTCGATTTAGCTATTGACCTGTAAAATAAGAGCATGATAGAGTAGAAGTAGGTAGTTCTTCATGGAATTGATCGCGAAGGAACAGGAGGATCCCCTAGCTCAAAACTTATTGTCCAGAAACCTGAAAATAAAGTAAGTAGGTAGGTATATAGGTACCTTGGAAATAAAAAGTTAGACACCACGACACTATATTATATACTTACCTATCTATTGCATGCATGCCTGTAAAAGTGCAACCACACGTTGGGCCAACTTAGGCCAGCTTTGGCGAGTGCGAGCAAGAAGGCGAATCGATACAAGGCGAGAGCGATACAGAGGCAATGCGACCCTGGGCCAACGTCTGTACGCGCCTAATCTTTACCTATACCTTATTGAATGGCTAGCGCATTAGACATCATTAGACGTAATGAACTTAGCTAGCAGAAGTAGCACATAAACGTATGTAAGGTACCTATAGGAGTAACCAGAAACAAGTTCAAATTTAGGCCATCAAGCCATGACGGAGGCCTTTAGTTAGGCGGCCTAAAAACTCCGTCACCAGAGTAGAGTTGGCCACTTGCTCATCCGAATTTACTTACTCCCCTACTCACCTGGATCTCGAACGCGAGGGCCTCGCGTGGCGACACTCGGGCTCCCCTTTGATGAGAACATCCCAGTACTGGTACACCAGGTAGAAACCCGTTATGATGGCGGCTACCTGCAACAAACGTATATATCTTCTCTTCAGACGATAGAGCGAGCGAAGCAAGCCAAGCTACTCCCAAAACTGAAAAATATTCAGCTTATGTTGGTCAAATGTTCCGAATTCAGTTTCCACCAACGTAAGCTGAACTTCCACCAACTAAGCTGGACGATTTGCGAGGTTTCATACGAATTCATATCAAGAAGCCTAAAATTCGTTTCGGTCGATTCGTTTGGCGCGTTCGGCGCGGATAATGTACGGCCACCTTGCCGAGTTCTGAATCCACGACCTTCTGATCAAAAGCCTCCATTCAGCCAACAAAACTTGGTTATTAAAATATACATTAGGGCTAATGGTGGCCATTAGTGACTGAGCATGATTGATCAAATTAAGATACACACGATCTTTTGTCTGTGATTATATTATTTTGAAATTGATCTGAACACAAATCAAAGGAAATGTTTCCATTAGTGTGTAGTTTCTGGTAATGATGCGGTCAAAAGGTTTTTAGAAAAGAATTTCCGTAGGTAAAAAAAAAATCTTATTTTCCTAACTCGACTGCGTCAGGAAGAAAGCTCTAAGTAAGTAAGTACCCTACTTTACCTACTTAGTTTTTATTTTTTAAGTGAAACTTGAAAACACTTAAAAAAAGCACATTCCATTGAAAATGAAAATTCTTGTCATTTTCGAGATTCAAACCCGCATTGGTCAAACCGATCCTCTCAAGAGTCCCAAGACGGAGTCTCAGCCCACGGAACCCTTCCCCTAACCACCGTAGCTTGTCTTGGAATAAGAGAGGATTCGACCAAAAGTCTCTCAGCGTCTCGGTCTCTCAAAGCGTTCAGGGACGTACGTTCGTAGGTAGGTATAAAAGCAGGAAAGACTGATTTCACAGATATGGCGAAACGGAAACACAAGAGGAAGAGCAAAAATAAACATACCGCAATGTTCAACTGTCGGACCCGAATGAAGTTGACGATCGAGTCAACAAGAGATTCCATTGCGCCCCTCCGCGCCTTCTACACGGACTTCTGCAGGGAGACCACGCTACATGGCCTGAAGCATACTGTGGAACCACAACTGCACTTTTTCGAACGGTAAAATTCACACGGAAAATTTACAAAACACAACAATTTTGATGTCAGACGAAAATGATTGACGGGAGTGAAGGATTCGATTTTTGAAATTTGCGGATTTTGAAGGAGGTTTTAGTTTGGTTGGAAAAAGGAGGTTGAACTCTAACTTTTAACAGGTTATGAATGTTCATTATAAGAAATTATTCTTCTTTCATTTTGAAGAGATCGTGGCGTAGCTTGCTTTAGTTAGACGCTCTTGAATGATCGTTGAAGATAAGCAACGTTGTGCGCGGTCACAATTTGAATGCAAGGGCATTACGAGCTGAGCGCTTCCGTGCTTCGGAGGGCACGTTAAATTGTCAGTCCCGGCTTTTAAGCTATGACGGTGGCCTTTAGGCGGCCTAAAAACTCCGTCACCAGAGTTGGCCACTTGCTCATACGAACTTACTTAGGTACCTACCTACTTATTCTTCTTTGTTATGTCAGCGGTCCTATTAAACGTTTTTTTTTTTTTGTCTCTCCTACAGAATCCTGTGGCTAGTCCTCACTTTAAGCGCCTTCGTCGGCGCAGTCTACTGCGGACTAAGCCAACTGTCGCGCTACACACAAGAACCGGTCGTGGTGTCGTTGCAGCGAGACTACCGCAGCTGGCAGACCACCTTCCCAGCCGTCACGGCCTGCTTCATAGACAGGATGGACCCGGAGAAGGCACGGGCTGCTATCAATATGTTAGTAACACTGCACCTTGTTGATTGTCAATCTTTGATTGCGACCAAAATCGGTCTTAAACTTGTAGCGACATCTACCTACCTAGCTAGATGAACTACATAGATATGCTACGCACTACGAGCTTCAGAAAAGATGCCGACCCAACATCATATGTCTAGATCGCGCAAGCAAGATTTTCGGGAGCGATCGACATAATATACACCTTGTATACAACCAACCAACTAACAACAACAGTTAGTCGAAAGACCACGGGCAAGTGGGCCAGTTGGGCCGGCCCGTAGGTAGCAGAGGAAATACCTACTCTGCTTTTGGGGAACAATTCCAACATATTCCCCAAGAACTCTCAAAAATGACAGTTCAGTGACCACACCAGTGCTCTGCCACTCTCATCTCAACGAGACCGAACGCGAACAAGATATACCTACATACCTACACGATCGTTTTGATGGCGGCTCCTCACTTGGCGTATCGTGTTCGTGTATTTGCATTATTTGTCCAAATACAGCAATGTGTAGACGGTCTATTTGATTGTATTTGCTTTATTTGCACGAATATGGCAAACAACGCAAATAGCAAATTTGCCCGTACAAGTCCATGTGTGGATGACGTATTTGACGGTATTTGAAATATTTGATTATTTGAAGGCAAACACAACAATATCGACTCACGAATACGCTAAGCCAAGTGAGGAGCCGCCATGACAGTTTGACACCAATTTGGAGTTTGAGGTTTGAGACAAGAAGGAGACAAGTTAGACGATGCGCCTGCTCGTGGGTTCGTCGAATCCTGGCCGTGCATCAATGGATTTTTCGTTTCGAAAAAAATTATATGCGCATTATCATGAGCTCTAAACAGTGAAGGAAAACATCGTGAGAAAACCCGCGGCTTAGTCAACCCCACATGTATTGACCATGTCTTTCCTGAGGATATGGCCGGTTAAACTGAAAGGATGGTTTAGGGCCTACTCCATCTCAACATTGTCCCAGGCACTACAGTGCCCGTATAGGCAAAGATTGCCTCCTGTCCTGACACTGTATTATCATCTAGTAAAAGATGTAAAGGCCTAAGTTTTTTTAAAAGATCTAACTTGTTTTACCGTTGTAGTCACTGGAACACCACCGAGGATTCAGATCCCGAGCGGTACCAGTACTACCTGGAGTTCCTGGAGCTGGTCTCGGACGTGTCGTTCCGTGAGAACTTGCAGAACTTCTGGAAGTACCAGCAGGACCAGAGTGTGGCCGGGATAGATCTGCTGGCGCTGGCTTACAGCGTGCATCCTGGTCATGAACTGAGTGTGATGCTGTCGCATAAGGAGAAGGAGGTAGGAACATTCATACGTTGCTGGTACCTACATAAAATCACGCTTTTTCTCATAGGGATAGGCAGAGTCCACGGACTCCTAGACGAACCTCAGATCTTTCGCCTCATTTACTTTCTGGCACAGTTTAGGTAGGTACCTAAGTTTATTTAAACTTACTTAGATGCAAAATACTAGCTTTCCTGTTTCGTGCCGCCAGCGCCACCCGCGCTCCCCCCATCCACCGTTTTTAACCGATTAACTTTCATAAAAGACGAATTTCCTCTAAGTATAAAGTTCAACTAGGTACCTACCTACCCACTTCGGCAGTTAATTATACCTTAGTGTTATTGTTTTAGGTGCAATGGTACCCCGTGATGACGGAAGTCGGCATGTGTCATACCTTCAACTCACAGGTGACATATACAAAGTCAATAGTTATCTTATGTTCTACCGTACATACCTAATAATGCCCAACATTTACCTACCAATCTGAATGGTAATCCGTTAACCCAAATATGTGCCAGAATTCAGCTAACGCGCCGCTTTGTCCAGCCGCCTAAGTTTATTAAATTATTAAAGTTCCTAGGTAGGTAGGTACTAACTACTACGTTCGTATGACCTAGAGGTCAACTCTGGTGATGGAGTTTTTAAGCCGCCTAAAGGCCATGAATGCTATGACATAGTCCTGGACCGATTTGGAAAATTCTTTTGTTTGAAAGAATATAATTTCCGATTGGTGCCATACAATTTGGTGAGGATCTGTCGAGGATCTTCAGAGTTATGAACAGAAATGCACCTCGATAGTGCAGAAAATTGCTCAGCTAACATTGAAGTCGATTTTTTTAAGTTTTTAATTCAGCCCTTGTTATTCTTCAGTATACGGAGTTTCAATACATAATGCAAGGCGTACCGTGGACGTCTCAGCGTCTGCTTAGCTGTCACTACCACAGTGGACAGTGCTACGTGAGGATAGACTCTATGGACCACGCTATACGGGTGAGTTTGCTGAGGCATATCACAGTGTTACTGACAGCGCCTCACCAAAGCATCACTGAAGCCGTGTTTGTGTGTTTGTTTGTTTGAACGCGCTAACCTCAGGAAATAGCTGTCAGATTTGAAAAATTATTCCTGCATTTGATAGCTTAATTCTTGAGGAAGGGTTATAGCTACTTTTAATCTTCATCATCATCATCATCGCCATCACTTTGCGGGCGCGGGTACGCCGCGAGGGCGCTGCTAGTACCTAGGTACTACCTACTGAATTTTTATTGCAATATTTTCCATCAGTATTTCATTCACTCTCCGTACGAGATCTCAACTGCCATCTCCAACCCAACAGATGAGGTAGCTCCGGGCGAAGAACTCATCATCGATTTCAAGGTAAGTTTTTAATTTTTTTTTCAAAGACCTAGTTTTGTAACACCGAGCTGATTCAAATGAGCCTAAAACAGAGTTTTATTGAACAGCTCCTCTACAACCAGTGTGCGTCCATTAGCACACTGGTTGTGGTTGGAGATCGCGCTACAAAATAACTAACCGGAAGTGCTTATAAACTGTAATGAAATTGATCGGAACAGCTTAAGAAGCTTCAACTATCATTCCGCAGTTTACTTTTACTATTTACCAATAGATGGCGCTGCATAAAAACAACCGGAAGTGCTTATGAGGCTGCATTGAAATTGACCGGAACAGCCTATGAAGCTTCAACTATCATTCCGCAGTTTACTTTTACTATTTGCCAATAGATGGCGCTGCATAATAGCAACCGGAAGTGCTTATAAGGCTGCATTGAAATTGACCGGAACAGCCTATGAAGCTTCAACTTTCATTCCGCAGTTTACTTTTACTATTTACCAATAGATGGCGCTGCAAAATAACAACCGGAAGTGCATATGAGGCTTCATTGAAATTGACCGGAACAGCATAGGAAGCTTCAACTTGCATTTTGCAGTTTACTTTTACTACTCACCAATAGATGGCGCTAGAAAAATAACTACCGGAAGTGCTTATGAAGCTGCATTGAACCGGAACAGCCTATGAAGCTTCAACTTTCATTCTGCAGTTTTCTTTTACTATTCACCAATAGATGGCGCTGCATTATAACAACCGGAAGTGCTTATGAAGCTGCATTGACATTGACCGGAACTGCATAGAAAGCTTTAACTTTCATTGGCAGTTCACTTTTACTATTCACCAATAGATGGCGCTACAATTTGAAACTAAATAAATGGATCCGCCTGGATAGCCCGCAAAATTCAAATTTTGCGATTTTTGCAATTTGCAGGACTGTGTCAAGTTGTATCTTGATAAAATATGATTCGCGCCAATTATGTATTCCCGTTATTGCCATAATTATAAGAATCATGAAGACCTTGTCTATTATCTAGGCTGTGGAGATTCAGGCATCTTCAAGTGTAAAGGGGCTGACGCCGGAGCAAAGACGCTGTCGGTACCCGGACGAATGGCTCAGCTCTTCAGTCAAGGTAGGAGTCGTTTTCAAGAAAACTTAGTTATTTCTACAATATCTTTAGCAAGGAAAACATACAGGAAACCAGTTAACATTCTAATACGCGATAAATGGACTCTTAAGTCGCAACCTGGGACAGGTTGCAGGTTATGGGATGCTAACATCTGCAAAATTATGGGATGCTAAAATACTGTAAATGGATAGGTAGGTACCTACTACATTAAGAATTAAATTGAAAATTAAAATTCTTGTCAAAAGTTTCGTTTCTGACGAGATTTGAAACCGCTTTAATTCAAACGATCCTCCGGAGTGCTTTTTTAACTTTAACCAACTCCGCAGAATCTTATGTCATTGGTTCTAAAATATTGATAAGATCTTAATTTATCGGTTTAGCACCGATGATACGACTGATTTCGGATCGATTATGTACTTATTATATTTATTTAAATTTTTAGGCATACAGCTTCGCACTTTGCCAGATGCATTGCCGAACTCGGATGGCTATAATGTTCTGCGGCTGTAGACCATATTTTCACGTCAAAGGAGGTAAAAAAACAATTTATTTAATTAATTGTAAATTGGTTATTTTGCTTTAGATTTTGAAAAAAGAGCCGAGCGCCCTTTTGAAAAAAAAACCAAATCCAAGGAACGAGGAGCTACCTCTTTTTAAAGTTTATCTCTACTCACCGGTAGATGGCGTAGTTTTGCTGCGGTAAAGTTTGAAATCAGGTTTTTTCTAAAACGCCTAGTTAAAATTCTACTTACCAAAAGATGGCGCTTAAATCAATCTTCATTTAATTCATTGATCAATGAATAAAAACGTTTTTAATTAAAACCTCTTTTTCAGTGAGAACAAAAAACATTATTCCGTCAAATTACAAATGTCATCAAACACAAAACCAAAAAAATACACATCAAACTGCCTTTCCAATTGCAATTTCAGAAATTCTGTAAATCTATTTTATTGTGAGTTGTATTGTTTGTTTTGTGCACAAGATGGCAACGTGTGTGACGCGCACGGCATGGCGTGTATCGGGAGAAACGTGGAGATCCTCATCAATATACCAAAGAACCTTGCTAAATGCTCCTGCCTGCCTCAGTGCGCCGAAATCAACTACTACTCTCACACAAAGAAGGTCGTTGTTAGGTAAGTTTTGAATCCATTCACCTAGCTAAACCTACCCACATGGTAGCTACCTACCTACATTGTTAATTAGGTAGGTATCTATTATATTTTTCAAGAGTGAGGAATTTTATAAATGTTCAATTTGCAGGCTTGCGGGCTTTACTGTTATTTGACATTTTTTTTAATAGAATAAGTACATACCTACATAATGTCAAACTCTGCTCGTGCAAGGTTTTCTTTTTATTTTTTGCATTCGATCTCTAGAATCACTAGAATTTTACTTGCGCGCCAACTTTCGCATGACGTATCGGATGAATGTTGCCATTGCAAAACCAATTTCGCATGACGTGGCGGATGAATGCGTCAGCGTCAATGCGAAAGTTGGCGCGCAATTAAATCCAACATTGAAGTGTCGTCATCTGTCGAGCTTCCGGGAGTGGTTAAAGGACACGATATTGTCGGTCTGGCCTGGCTAAACTAGCAATTAAGCTAGAAAAAAATCAAGAAAAACAGTTAAGAAATGAAGTCGCTTAAAAATAGATGTCAATCAGTGGATGATATAATAAGTTTCCCTCCAACATGAACCTGACCACGTCTGATGCGCCGAGCGTGGCTGCGCTCCGAATCAACATGATGCCGCCAAAACTGAGGCTGCATAGAGACGTTATCTTCACGCTAGAAGACCTCTTTGGTGCGTTTTAATTGCATGAACCGTTGCGTTAAAAAAAAATTATATTGTTTTGAAGACCTCTTTGGTGCCTTTTGAAATCTGCATGTGAACCAGTTGTGATTTTAATTTTTTTTACGTTGTTTGCGCTTTTGTACCTCCAGCTTATTTCGTTAAGATACCTACTTGAAACAAATCAGGGTAAGTAGTTGCCTTTTTCATGATGCACACAGCACGTGAGTGAGTGATCTATTTTTCGATTATGTCACTTTAATTTAACTTGGTAGTGTTATGTAAGTTTTTGCCTTAGCTACATTATTATTACCTGCAATTTATTATTCATTTGTAATTGCTTTCTTAAGCTGCGTTTCCGCCAGAGATGTGCGAGCAAACGCGTTGCGAGGATGCGTTCGCGGGCTTTTTAGCACGCACTTTTACTAGCTTCATTTGTATAAAACGCTAAGGAACAGGAGTAGATGATTCAACTCCTGTTCTTTCGTGACATTTCAACCACTCTCCAGTCCACGCGCCGAGCCAACACTCCCCCTCACCGTCCGCCCCAAAACAGCGCGATTTACGCACACCAGCTACGCGCGGCGTACTCAACAAATCCGATTACAGTAGAAAAAGTACTATAGCTAGATCAAAATAAAAAATGTCTGTGAAACCATGATAAATATAGCTAGAAACCATCCTTTCCTTATTTTTATCATAATTCTAAGAAGCTAATACGAATAACAATAAGAAAATAAACAATGAAATTTCCAAAAAAAACGGCAAAAAAATGTCGTATCTTTTCAAGCTTCAAATTACAGTTTTCTCGTTTTCAAACTTTAATTATCATACACCATCGTAAACATTACACCCTTAGCTTTAATTTGATGTATAATTCTTGTGGAATTACGTTGTAAAATCAAAGTACTTACAAGATTTATTCAGACCGTTCACTACACACAAAATCGCAAACAAAAACTGACCGACCCTTCCCACAGATTATTTTTTCTCTCAAAATTTTTTCATTGCCAGTATTGGATTTTTTCCCCAAATCTGTAGGGTAGTTCAATCAGCACCATCTAGTAGTGAGTAGCAGAACAAAAACTGTCAGTTTACCAAGCATTTACGTTTAGAATAGGGGACGAGACGGCCAACAGTCCGCGGTTCATATTTCCCCCAGGAACTGTTCACACGATAGTTGTTAGTCGCAAAATACGAACCGCGGACTGTAAAGTGGTTAAGATCCCAGAGTTGTGTAATTGAAAAATAAATTTTGTCTATAATTTCTTGACATAATCCTCCAGCGTCCCTCGGCGGCACCACCGCGCTGTTCGTCGGTGCCAGCGTGCTGACTGTTCTGGAGACGGCTCTCTTCATCATCCGTCGGCTTTTCTCTGCCATCGTGGCCGGCGCGGCGAGGCTCTGCCCAAGGACCGATACGATACAATACAATCCCTAGTTTTATATTGAAACTAATGTACCTACAACTAAACTACATGACATTGGAAGGAACATTTCTAAATGTATCTTGCTATGCGTCTATAAGGGTAGAAAAGGGTAGAAACGAAACCTATTGATCTTATCTAATCTTACTCACTATTACATAAGTAGGTACTCCAGTTTTACTAAAATTAGTAACCTATATACAGGGTGAATTTTTGAGATGGGGCAGTAAGGGCAGCTACCTTAACCGTTGTAGCTAGAGGAAAACGTTCTTAGAAGACTATCCTTAATTTTTGAAGGTATTAGGACTTGCATTCACAGATTTAGAAAAAAATGTACAGTCAGCGAGAAAATGGGCACTTTACACAAAAACTTTTTTTGATGCCAATCGATCCTGTTTCATCTAAGGATTAAAAGGCTCTTTCAGACCAACTGGGGTTAGAGTACTAGAAAAGTCAGAAAACGCTAAAATGTATTTCTGATACAAGACAGTAAGGGATACCTTAACCGTTGTAGCTAGAGGAAAACGTTCCACAGTGTGGGATTTGACGTGATTTTCGGACATGGTCTTTTTATTACAGAATTCGTTAGTATTAACGATTTAAAACGTTAGAGTAGAACTCCCGTGTTTCAGTTAAGTTTAGTTTCAGAGATGTGAATTTTTGAAAATACCTATATTTTTTGTGCCAAAAAATTTTAAAGCGTTGGTGCGCCTACATTATAGGATTATTTAATAATTTGATTTCTGTATACATAAGGATGTTTTAAGCTGCAATTTTAGAAATTATTTTGAATCTTCTATATGCTGTAAAACGCGAGTAATTAATTATTTTATATTTTTGGTTTTTATTTTTTTACTCCGAATTTAGGTCGTTGTAGCACATAATTTCTTCATAACACATAGCCCCAGATCCTAAGCAACAATGTGGTAAAAAAACGGAAAGCTAATCTCGCGTGGATTGGAAGTTATTAAATAATAACGTTTTTGCCGAAAACTTTACAGTCGGGGTTGTCACATTTTAAATAATAATTTTTTTGCCAAAAATAAACGAACTTATTTTTTATTTATTTTTCCTTTAGATCGTTTACAACGATCCTTAGATTATGCTATTCTCAATTACATTATATTATTGTGCATATTATTGAGGATAACACTTTTTTTACATTTAGAATCGCTATATCTCAGAAATGGTGAATCTTAGGAAAAAGAATATACGGCAAATTTTGTGGAAAATAGCATGATCTACATTTTATATTAATAAAAAAATCTGTTTTTCATAAATAACTCGTTTCGTTCTATTACCCAAAAAAAACAAAATTACCCTGCAGGGGTAAATAAATATCCACAGGCACGGTATCACTGAGATTTTCAGCTCTATGAATTTTTTTAAATTTTTTGCCAAAAACGTTCAAAATTTGACCAAATATTTGTGACAACCATAACGAAAAAACTTAAGTCACTGTAACTTCCAATCCACGCGAGATTAGCTTTCCGTTTTTTTACCACATTGTTGCTTAGGATCTGGGGCTATGTGTTATGAAGAAATTATGTGCTACAACGACCTAAATTCGGAGTAAAAAAATAAAAACCAAAAATATAAAATAATTAATTACTCGCGTTTTACAGCATATAGAAGATTCAAAATAATTTCTAAAATTGCAGCTTGAAACATCCTTAGGTATACAGAAATCAAATTATTAAATAATCCTATAATGTAGGCGCACCAACGCTTTAAAATTTTTTGGCACAAAAAATATAGGTATTTTCAAAAATTCACATCTCTGAAACTAAACTTAACTGAAACACGGGAGTTCTACTCTAACGTTTTAAATCGTTAATACTAACGAATTCTGCAATAAAAAGACCATGTCCGAAAATCACGTCAAATCCCACACTGTGCGTTCTTAGAAGACTATCCTTAATTTTTGAAGGTATTAAGACTTGCATTCACAGATTTTGAAAAAAATGTACAGTCAGCGAGAAAATGGGTAATTTACACAAAAACTTTTTTTGATGCCAATCGATCCTGTTTCATCTAAGGATTAAAAGGCTCTATCGGACCAACTCAGGTAAGAGTACTAGAAAAGTCAGAAATTGGTAAAATGTATTTTTGAGACGGAGGAGTAAGGGCAGCTACCTTAACCGTTGTAGCTACAGGAAAACGTTCTTAGGAGACTACCCTTACTTTTGAAGATATTTCGACAAAATGATGAAAAATGATGACAAATGACAAAATGATTTCGTACGAAATGTATAATCAAGGTTTTTTGCGTTTTCTGACTTTTGTAGTACTCTTGCCTCAGTTGGTCCATAGAGTCTTTTAATCCTTAGATGAAACAGGATCGATTGGCATCAAAAAAAGTTTTTGTGTAAATTGCCCATTTTCTCGCTGACTGTACATTTTTTTCAAAATCTGTGGATACAGGTCAAAATATCTTCAAAAGTTAAGGACAGTCTCCTAAGAACGTTTTCCTCTACCTACAACGGTTAAGGTATCCCTTACTGTCTTGTATCAGAAATACATTTTAGCGTTTTCTGACTTTTCTAGTACTCTAACCCCAGTTGGTCTGAAAGAGCCTTTTAATCCTTAGATGAAACAGGATCGATTGGCATCAAAAAAAGTTTTTGTGTAAAGTGCCCATTTTCTCGCTGACTGTACATTTTTTTCAAAATCTGTGAATGCAAGTCCTAATACCTTTAAAAATTAAGGATAGTCTTCTAAGAACGTTTTCCTCTAGCTACAACGGTTAAGGTAGCTGCCCTTACTGCCCCATCTCAAAAATTCACCCTGTATACTTATATCACTCACTGACTTTTTTTAAATAAAAGTTAATCAGTGTACCTAGGTGAATCAAAGGCATTGAGTAAGTAGGTCTAGAATAATCTACCGTACTACATACCACGTCCTAACTGAGGACACACTCGTGTCGTGTCTGCTTTTTACAAATAAAATTATTTGACTTTTTAAAAATTTGAATATTTCTGGCAACATTTTATGATTTTTTTAGCATTTCACACGTTTTCATAAACCACCAAGGTTGTTTTTCATTTTCACCAATTATATTTTGCAATCATAGTGCAACAGAGATTATATTTTAATACTAAAATACCTACCTAGTCCCGAGATAGTTTCAATTTTCTATTTACCTAATTATGCGTCGGTGTAAGTATAATTAGTACTTTTAACTTTAGTTTTCTTGGATTTGGATGACTTTTTAATCGGAGTATTGTTTTTTTCTCATCAATGTTGTGAAATTCGTTCAAGATTTTGTTTATTTAGAACGAAACGCAACTAAAGTAAGCGCACATACTAAACGCACGGAGCTGTCAAAACATGGTAAACAAAGGCCCCGCCCACAAAATCAATGTTTTTATTTTGCGAAACGAACTCTAACCTAATTTATAACTAAAAACAACAACGAACGAACGAGAAAAATGTTTCTAACGATACTAAAGATATTTCTAAACAGCGGCTACTACACATTCTCTTTCATTTACAACTTATTCACGTTGTTACACACAGTTTTGCCGTTCGGACTGGATGTCGGTTTGATTGGAGTTGGAGCCTATTATGTGACGAGATTGAAGAAACCTGATATTAATAATGTGATAAGCATCTTTGGGCCGGAGCCTGGTAGTAAAGAGAGCGAGCTACATCCAGAGAAAATAGTCCGTTGTATTGCGCACAGAGGTGCCGCACTCGACGCTCCAGAAAACACTATTGCCGCCTTCAAGTATGTGAGTGGAACCTTTTTTGTGCTATCTCTATGGCCAGTGTTTTTTTTTATTGAGCTCTATTATTTTTAAATTCGAATAGAATTAGAGAAAAAAATGTTGGGAATTTTAGAATCAATTTACACACTGACTTTGCATTAATTAATTATCAGTGTTTTTAGCATTACCTACCTAGAGTTCCTAAAATGTGGCATTCCCTTTTTGATAGGTACCTAGTATAAAACACATGAATCTAATTCTAGTTTAATTATGAAGTACTAGGCCAGCTACAAATTTTAGAATGGTACAGTAATTTAGTCATTTATATATCAATTTCTGTTCAAATGCACAGTACCAATAAGGTAATTGACAGTAAAGAATTAGAGCAGTTGAACATGATTTCAAGTTTCAGAGATTAACACAAGATTATAACAAGGAATGTTTGTTTGTTAGTTATTCTAAGTCTTAGAATAATTATCATAGTCCAAGTTAAGTTTGTAAAATGTTTCGAATTCAGTTTCCACCAAGGTAAGCTGAACTACGATAATAGGCAATATGCGTCTGATTCAAAAGCGGGTTAAACGTATTTTTCTATGAACATTATGGCTTTAGAATTATGTGTGTGTAATTATTTTTTAATATTATTTCATTTTCGCTTAGAAATTAATAATTAAAAAGTGCAAAAATATAGTGGGAATTTCATAAGACTTGAAACGCAACGCTATTTGTCACGTATGCTGTGACGTCACACTCCTTCAAACTCGACAGAAAGTTTTTTTTTTCTACCTACAAGCGCGTGTAATTTTGGTGACTTGTGACGTCACGTCCGTTTCAAGTGCATGAAAATGTTGATAAATTTTAAAAATTGTTTTTGTTACAAAATTTTAGTTTTTCGGCGCTGGAATTTTTGTTACGGTTATTTAACGATATAACCTATCGTTTAAAACCATAAAAAAAATTGATGCATATTGCCTATTGGCATGATATATCGTTTTGAACTTTGTGAGTAACCCCCATACTACTTTGGGAGTAACACTGACATAATACATTTTTACAGTGTGTAGAGAGAGAATGCAACTTTGTGGAGTTAGACGTAAGGTCCTCTCGTGATGGAAAGCTGGTGTTACTCCACGACCGGGGTCTGGAGAGAGTGACGGGCACCGCACTGAGAGATGTCCACGCTGTCGACTGGGAGGCCATTAGGAATGTCGATGTCGGTGCTACACATCCTAATAGGTTAGTATAATCATCACTATCATCACTACAAAGCTGGTGTTACTCCACGAGGCTCTGGAGAGAGTGACGGGCACCGCACTGAGAGATGTCCACGCTGTCGACTGGGAGGCCATTAGGAATGTCGATGTCGGTGCTACACATCCTAATCGGTTAGTATAAGAGATTATTTTCATTATTTATTTATTTATTTATCAAACAAAATCCACAGCTCTTAGTAGTAACAAATCGACTTATTTATGTTTCTTACAGGGATATTCCGGTTAAGGTTAAAAACCGTAATGAATCGGTTGTTTAACAGTTTGAATACCGGTTAACCGAAACAATGGGTTACCGAAACGTTTCTGTTAATAACAACCGAAACGATATGGGTTTTTTTCTTAAGGTTTAAATTGGCGCATTTTCGGCGTGTGCTGCGAGTAGCGTAATGTGAGTGCGACGGAAAATAATGTCTCACTCATCTTCTGTCGCGTTTAATATTCTTGCTTGCTTGAATTTCTGTCGTTGCGTATTTTTGTAGTTTGCGTGCGAGTATCGCCGTGATTATTTTGTTTATGCACTACCTACCGTACCTATCCGCTTTTTGGCAGATTATTTCTTGCCAAAGCTGTAGCGAATGAATGTATTATTTAGTTATTGTGAGTACTGAATTAGTAGTGAGTTGTTGAATAAGTACTACAAATAATTTACTTTAAACGATTAAAAATTGGTATTTTTTACATTTAAATGCCTCGCAAACAGTCTAACGCCGTTCACAGACATTTTGAATATAACAAAAGGACTGGTTGCAGTTTATGTAGGTATGCTTTGTGGAAAGCAGTTAAAGGTAAGTAGGTAGGTATTATTTTAGTTAGGTATTAGAATCAGACAAAATAAATAGGTACCTACTTACTTATTTAAGTAGATTAATATCTACTATCACCTAAATGGAAAACTATTCAATGTTGTTTTAGTTCGATTGTTGTTAGTAGGTACAGTGTTGTTAATATATATTCATTTACTTACTTATTGTTATGCCGTTATATCAAGAATAATAGGTAGGTAGGTTAGGAGGACCTTACCTACACCTACTACTGAGTTGTCATGTATGTACTTACCTATGTCCTTTATATTTTGTTAACTTATAGGTAGGTAGGTACTTAGGTATTACCATACTAATTATTTACCTACCTACCTAGTTAAATAGAAAAGTCACGAAAACAAGATAAATTGGCTAATGTGTAAAATATAAAATAGGGTAAAATATCCAACAACTAGCCGGGATCAGTAACGGGACACCAGTATTCAAAATTACTAGAAATATCTATAAAAACGTATTATTAACAGTAACTTCTAATAAGATGCGAAGTTACGAAGATACGAAGATGCGAAGTTGCGAAGATACGAAGATACGTAGATACGAAGATACGAAGATACGAAGATACGAAGATACGAAGATACGAAGACACGAAGTTGCGAAGATATGAAGATACGAATACATATTTGAAACTTTCGCGACTTGAACACATTTTTAATTTATTAGTGACCACGGCGACTGTAATGTCGCCGAAACGACGAGGTAAATAAAATAATTTCATTACGCGATTAAGTCCCGTTACTAATAAATTAAAAATGAAGATACGAAGTTGCGAAGTTACGAAGATACGAAGTTGCGAAGTTACGAAGTTACGAAGATGCGAAGATGCGAAGATGCGATGATGCGAAGTAACGAAGATATGAAGATACGAAGTTGCGAAGTTACGAAGTAATGAAGATGCGAAGTTGCGAAGTTGCGAAGTTACGAAGATACGAAGTTGCAAAGATGCGAAGTTGCGAAGATACGAAGATACGAAGTTACGAAGTTGCGAAGTTGCGAAGTTACGAAGTTATGAAGTTATGAAGTTACGAAGATACGAAGTTGCGAAGTTACGAAGATACGAAGTTACGAAGATACGAAGTTGCGAAGTTACGAAGTTACGAAGATATGAAGATATGAAGTTGCGAAGTTACGAAGTAATGAAGATGCGAAGTTGCGAAGTTACGAAGATAAGAAGTTGCGAAGATGTGAAATTGCGAAGATACGAAGATACGAAGTTGCGAAGATACCAAGATACGAAGTTACGAAGATACGAAGATACGAAGTTACGAAGATACGAAGTTGCGAAGTTGCGAAGTTACGAAGTTACGAAGATAGGTAAGAACGGCGAAATGTAGGTAGGTAATAGGTACCTACCTAATTTTTATTCTGACCCTGGATAAAACGCATTTTTCGCATGCGAACATCAACAGGCAAAGATTATGTACCTACATACCTACCTTACTTTATCTGTTGAAATTACAGAAGCAAATCACTAACCATTATTTTAAAAATATCAATATCTCACACTCACAATACCTAAAATTAAAATAAGTAAAATAGGTACGCCTATCTAGAAAAATACAGTCGCCGGCACCGTGGCCGAAATCGGCTAGGAAGTCATCATCACATTAAATAAAACATTTTATGTGAATTATGCGCAAACTGCTTTAGGTGCAGTACGGCCAACGGATCTCGGCGTTCGTGAAGTTAGCAGTTTCGATGCGCAGTGCAACTTTTTCATACAAAATTTTCTACTGCGCAGCGAAAAGCCTAACTTCACGAACGCCGAGATCCGTCGGCCCAACTGTAATCCTGTCGACAAATAAGTCAAAAACACGAAATACTTACATTCGCTGGCAACAAGCTGGCAACGTCGCACTTAATGCATCGCTCTCTTTCTACGAAATATTTACGTAATAATGCGACAAAAATACAGTTATAAAAAACCCAATCATTTCGGTATACCGTTTCATTCGGTATGGGTTATTATTTCGGTTAATACCCAATCATTTCGGTATATCGTTTCAATCGGTTACCCTTTCAATCGGTAAGCGTTTGAAGCGGTTACCGTTATGAATGGGTTATCCGATCCCTGGTTTCTTACAGCCAATAAAGGATTTAATTTTTTTAGAATAAGACTTATATTACGACAGTCACTAAGTAGGTAGTATAGGTTAATACCTCCCTAATGAGAAAAGTCCCTAAATAACAAAATAAAAAATAAAAATAAAATTAAAAACATCTGCGACTCCCAAACCAGCTTATTTTCAGAATGGATGTCAAATAAAAAAATATTACGAACTTACTTTGACTGGCCTCTTAGCTCAGTTGGTAGCTCTGCCTTCTGCACTGGAGGTCGTGGGTTCGATTCCCACCCAGGACAAACAATTGTGTGATGAACATAGATGTTTGTTCTATGTAAAAAAAAAAGTTTTTGCCAAAATTCGAGTTACTGTACTCTTAGTTAGGGGGGCAGCATAAGTGTGCCGAATTTCAACTCGATTAGACACAGGGAAGTTGTTGAAATCATTGCAAGATTTGAACTTGTTAATTCAGACATTATTTAACACACGGGAATTACTCACGTAAAATTATCGTCGATTTATTATATTTATTTTACGTGAGTAATTCTCGTGCGTTAAATAATGTCTAGTACAACTCACGAAAGTTTTGAAATTGTTAATTCAGTTTTAAAAAGTACTTATTTCTTAACAGGGAGCAGTTTAGAGAGGTTCGATTGTGTCTCCTGGACGAAGCGATAGACTTTCTACTAGCGAACAATATGAGGATGATTATCGACATTAAAGGGGAAGACAATGAGGTAATACATTAAAAAGGATAATATAGTACAGTTTGTATTAAAAAATATGCAAGAAAAATATATAATCCTCAAAACAAAATAGGGCTTACTTGAAATATTTCGATATTTTCCACAACACATTTTCTGAACGTGTCCTATATTTTTTCTAAAAATATATTTCTAAATTCCTAAGTTCAGTACATATTCCTAAAATCAAAATTGAAATAAATTGTAACTACATTCAATTTTCATTACTATTTTAAAGTCATATTTTTCCAAGTAAGCCCTATTTTGTTTTGAGTTTTGATAAATTTATTACCTACTTACTTACTAAAATCAGTCTTAGCCTATGTTGTGTATGAGGTGTGGATTGGTGTGTCAATGTTATAATATTAGTGTGTTTATTTCAGGTAATAAATGGAATTCTGAAGACGTTTGCATCTCGCCCCACTCTATACAAATACGCTGCAGTGACATGCTTCAACCCATTTAGACTATATCAAGTAAGTCCTTCCTACTATAGTCGGATTGCTCACTATACGGACTAAAATTGAAGGAAAAAATGTAATTTTTCCTTCAATTTTGATATGTTTTTAGTCCGTATAATGAGCAATACGACTATAATATTATAAACTAGTGGCTCTGTGAGCTGTTGACCTCGCGAGTCTGTCCTTGCATAGCTTAAATTTAAAACTGAATAAATTCACAACTCTCTAGTTTTGTGATGAGAAGGTGGTCCCAGGTGCTCCACCAATTCCTACCTAGTATTTAAAGGGCCGATTCCACTTCCACTGGTAGAAATCTAAAGGTGAGCAATTTACTTCATTTTGAGGAATTATTCTACTCATCACGCTGAAGATCCTCGTCAGATCTTCACCAAATTGTTATGAGATTAACTTAAAGTTACAACCTTTCAAATAAAAAAAGAACCATCGAAATCGGATGTCTTAAGGCGGAGATATACTTCGCTCGCTCCGTCTAAAAAAGTAAAAAAAAAGTAGCTCCATGCCTTCTGCGCTGCAGGTCGTGAGTTCGATTCCCACCCAGGACAAACATTTGTGTGATGAACATAGATGTTTGTTTTGTATGTGGGTGTTATAAAGTATTATAAGTATGTATTTACAAATTTGTATTCTATCAGTTATCTGGTTCCCATAGTACAAGCTTTGCTTAGTTTGGCTAGATGGCGCTGTGTCAAATGTCCATATATTTATTTATATATTGTTTTGTTTCAGATCCGCAAAAAGGATCCACAGATAGTGGGTGCTATCAGCTACCGACCTTACGGTTTTAGTGCACAGAATTATGATGCAGAAAATGGACCAAATAATCCAAGGTATAAAAGATTTTGTTAAATAATATTTTTAACTTCCAACGAAAGAGAAGGGCGTTCTAAGTTTGTAATGTATATGTACGGATGAACCTATTTAATTTGTAATAATATTTGTTTAACAGATACGGAGACAACATAGCATTTCAGCTGGCTTTGCGCGTGTTGGACGCGTTACACTCTCTCGCGTGGCGTTGGACCGCGCGATGGAACTCTGCAAGCGCTGTACTCTTACATAAGGATATTGTTAGTCTGTAAGTACTATACAATACTTATTCTGTGATTCTTTAAATAAAACACTAAAAAATGATCATAGTTTACTACAATACAACAGATTAACAACAGATAAACTCTCAAGATTTACATATGCTCTATATGAATTTAAAAAGATAACTGATGAAAAAACAGCAATGAGTGCATATTATGCATATGCACACTCTTGGCTCCTTTATGGAATTGTTTTATGGGGAAATAGCTCAGGGGCTCGATTCCGGTACCGAACTTTTTATCAACCTCAACCAAAACCTCAACTAAAGCGACTGTTTCCATGACTACTAATAACAAACGACTCAGTTGTGGTGAGGTTTTGAACTTTGGCAGTACAAATTTTTGAAAAGCTATTCTACTATTCACCAAATGGCTGACATTTAAGAGTTCGAACCAAAACCAAAGCGGTTGTCATTTAATAGAATACAGGCCCTGATGTTCAAAAAATATTTATTTTACAAAAAAGATGTTTACGTATACGCGCTTTGTTTAATATCCAGCATTATTTATTTATTTTTAAATTCCTATTGTTCCAGGAGAGAGGTCCACTACTGGAAGTCCCTCGGCGTCCGTTGTATCGGCTGGTCGGTCAACAGGCCGCTTGAGAAGTTATACTGGCGAGGAGTGTTACGCGCTCCATATCTAGCCAACACACTGCTAGGCGAACCAGAGGTAAAACTTAGGCCTTTAGTCGTATTGCTCATTATACGGACTAAAATTGAAGGAAAAAATGTCATTTTTCCTTCGATTTTGATTATCTTTGATATGTTTTATGTCAAAATCGAAGGAAAAATGACATTTTTTCCTTCAATTTTAGTCCGTATAATGAGCAATCCGACTATATATAGTCGAATTGCTCATTGTACGAACTAAAAATATAATGAAAAATGACATTTTGATCGTCAATTTTAGTGCGTATAATTAGAACGACTATACATTGTAGCGACATCTACCTGTCGCTAGACGAACTACATAGGCTGGTTTTACTGTCACGCGTACCGTCAGCGCTGATAGGCGAGTGATCTTTATTACAATGAAATAAGGATACTGATTGTCCAGCACTGACGAGAGCAATCAGCGTAGCCAATTCTGCTAAACAATCAGTATCCTTTTTTCATTGTAATAAAGATCACTCGCATATCAGCGCCGACGGTACGCGTGACAGTAAAACCAGACATAGACATGCTACGTACTACGAGCTTCAGAAAAGATAGCGACACAACACCATATGTCTAGATCACGCAAGCAAAGTTTTCGGGAGCGATCGACATATATCCGACCAACCGACAACAACTGTTGATGTTGGTCGAAAGACCACGGGCAAGTGGGAAGAGTTCAAATCCGACTGGTAGTTCCTGAGAATAGCGCGTTCAAACAAACAAACTCTTCCGCTTTATATAATTAGTATGGAGTATGGAAGTATGGATAAGGATTATAGTGTGATGTATTTAATAAAGTATTTTAATTTCAGACCGAGAAGAAATCTGAGAAGGACGAAAGTACAGAAGTCGAGAAGGATGCATTTCAGATTTGATTGATTTATAATTACAACTAGCTTCTGCCCGCGGCGTTGCCCGCAAGGTACCTACATAACATATAGCCTATGCTCATCATGAAAGTTAATTCTAAATACTGGTGAAAGAATTTCTGAAATCGGATGAGTAGTTTCGGAGATCTCTATGAATTGGATTATGAAAATCGTGAAAACTATCTGACATTTTTTTGACATATTTTTTGTCAAGTTGCGAAATTTTAGTTTCAAAGTTGAGCTTTTGTTCAGGCTGGATTCGACCAAACTGGATTAAGTTTTATCTGGAGAGTAAACTGCTGTTTGTTTGAATATTTTGACATTGTAAAGTTGACACCTTATAACCAGGATAATTTGAATGCACATAATAATGTTCGGTTGCGCTTTCTACGCATTTGTTTTTCGAATTCTGTCGGCTAACGGAATAACTACTCTGGGAGTAAGATGACAGTTTGGTCGAATCCAACCTTAATCAAGTAATTTTAATCTGAAGAATAATTATCTTATTTTCTGTCAAATAGTAAAATTACAGTCCTATAGGCTGATTTTAGTCTCACGCTCACCGTCAGCGCTGATAGGCGAGTGATCTTTATTACAATGAAATAAGGATACTGATTGTCCAGCACTGACGAGAGCAATCAGCGTAGCCATTTCTGCTAAACAATCAGTATCCTTATTTCATTGTAATAAAGATCACTCGCCTATCAGCGCTAACGGTGAGCGTGAGACTAAAATCAGCCATAGTCCTATACAGTAAAATTATAGTTAGTTTTAAAATAATACGTCAATCTGTCATTTTTCTATTTTTGACAATTTTTCTGCTAAATTGCAAAATTTAATTTGCAAAGTTGCGCATAAAATCAATTAATTTCTGAAGAAAACAGAAATTAAGCCAACAGATTGTATGAACAAATGAACCAAATACTTATTAATTAATAGTTTTAGGGCTGATTTTTCAATACCTAGATAACTTTTATCTGAGGAAATAAATATGCGATTTGACAGATATTGTATTGAAAATATGTCATAACGCCATATTCCTCAGATAAAAGTTATTTATCGATTGAAAAATCAGCGCTTAGTTGTAATAATTATTTATGTTTTATTAATTTATATTTTATGCACATGTTATGTTTCTTTAAATTTTATTTAATATTTTAAAGAATTGATTGACATATTTAATTTTAATTTAATGTTAAATGAATACCTTTATATAACCCTACGAAAGTAACTCTTGACATAATAATATAAATATTTTATTTATTTTTAAAAGTTGTAAAAAAAAAATGTTAACGTATTTACCCCCTTATGAAAGATGTTTCAAGTTGAACACTGGTTAAACAACGTCCTGTCTCTTCATTCATCACTATCCACAAATAAAGACAAGAACTTTGTTTAACCAGTGTTCAACTTTAAACATCTTTCATAAGTAAGACCCTTAGTATTTACACATCGAAGTATTATTTTACCAAAAATACCTTAGTTTAAGATAGTTTATTTGCACAAATGTAGCATCCAAATTCACTAAGTTATACCGTAAAGCCGCATATGGCTCAAACACAAGTTGGGCCAACCTAGGCGAGCCTAGGCGAGCGCGAGCGAGAAGGCGAATCGATGCAAGGCGAGTGCGATAGGGGCAATGCGAGCTTGGGCCAACGTGATTGCGCCTTATACATGTTTGTCGAAACTAGGCCAACGTGAGCAAAGGCCAACGTGTAGACAGCATATTCGCCATCGCTTGGTGTTGCGCATGGTTTGCATAGACTCGCCAAACGCACTTGCCATGCATCAATTTTCCTTCGTTCGCGTTGGCCTATGCTCGCCAAACATGTGTAGGCAGAATAAAGATTTAAGATTTTTAACTTTAAAATTTCCCAGTACAAGTATGCTATCAATAATAGCTTTAGAGAACTGTATTTTGTAAGAAAACCTAGTCTGTTTTGAATGTAATGTGCACGCTTTCTTACACTCCAGTACTGTTATGAAACGCTTTTTGTACAAAAAAAAAAAAGTTTGTACCTACCTAGTGGACATTTGAACAGATTTACTATGTTTATTGCTCAAATTACCAATAATTGGGTATATTGCTTGCCCTATAATTTTAACCAACTTCAAAAAAAGGTTCTCAATTTGTCAGAATCTTTAGTTCGAGTGTGTTTGGTGCCATAAAAGTTTGGTCAGGATCCGTCGACGATTTTCGAAGTTATGAACAGAAATGCAACTTCAAAAATAAATCAAAATAAGTAATATTATAATTTAAAGCTTTGTCTAGATTATTTATATTTACCATCAAAATAGGTTCAGCCGATTACTTGTGTGTGAATCAAACAACCTTTTTTATGTTGGATGTATACAAAATAAGTTTCCAAAAATTGTCTAGTATTTTACCAAACTTGCTTAGATTGTAAAAACTGATCTGTATGTGTGCTGTATGGATTTTTAAATAAAGTTTTGCTATATATTTTAAATCTTTTAATAAAAATAAATTATAATTAGATATCATTGGTTAGTTTAATTGGTCGAGTTAGTGGGAAAATCGTTAGTAATTTTGTTATTTTGACTTACGGGTCAATCTCCAGAATCAGCGGACCTGGTTGATCGCTATGGCGCCCCTCAAATATCGATACTATTGCTTTTCTGCCCCTTTAGGGGCCAATATGAAAATATGCTTATTTAGACACCTTCTTGAAATAAATATTAGGTACTAATAAATAATAATAATATTAATAAATAAATATTATTATTAAAAAGCAATAATATCGATATTTAAAAAGCACCATAGCAATTAACCAAACACGCTGATTCAGGAGATTGACCCTTAGGTACATACATTTTGTACTTTTAATAATTTATGCCAACATAACGACAACACCCTTATGTATAGATGTATAGAAAATACCCTATGTAAGTATAGAAAATAGAGATAAGTTTACTATGAAGTTTAAAAACATGAGTATATAAACGTGAGTTGAGCTTTAGGCTGAGCGCATACCTATCCGCGCCGAATTCTCAATGTACTGCCAGATTTGGTCGATGCGGAAGATTCGACGCGGGCAGGAACGTTAACTTGACCAATAACCTCAATGAGGATCAATCAGTAAACGAAATATTGGGTTTCTAAGTATGAGGGCGTATACTCTTTAGCATTCTGAGCATTCTGTTTTTTAAATAATTAAAATCCATCAATAAATGACGAAGTTATTCAAGTTTTCTTTTCGGCCATTTCAAAACG
Source organism: Camptogramma bilineatum (assembly GCA_958496255.1). Classification (NCBI taxonomy): domain Eukaryota; kingdom Metazoa; phylum Arthropoda; class Insecta; order Lepidoptera; family Geometridae; genus Camptogramma; species Camptogramma bilineatum. Next base: position 2,402,948 of record OY292478.1, read on the forward strand.
CGCGCTCGGAGCTTCGCGCTGCGTCTGACGTCACCAGGCGCCCGCGGCTCGGTCTACTAGTACAAAATCGCTTGTTAATTTCAAACTAGCTTCCGCCCGCGGCTTCGCTCGCGAGGCACCTGGATAAAAAGTAGCCTATGTCCTATTTCAGGTCAAGAACTATCTATGTTTTAAATTTCAGCCAAATCAGTTCAGTGGTTGTCGAGTTATAGAGGAACAAACATAAATCCAAATATCCAAACTTTTGCATTTTTAATATTAACTAGCTTCCGCCCGCGGCTTTGTTCACGTGGTACCCAGATAAAAGGTAGTCTATGTCCTATTCCTGGTCATTATCTATCTATACTTAAAATTTCAACCAAATTGGTTAAGTGGTTGTTGAGTTATAGAGGAACAAACATCATCCATCCAAACATCCAAACTTTCGCATTTATAATATTATTAGTGTGAATTAGTGTGATAGTATGATTAGTGTGATGTGAAAGTGTGATAGTGTGATTTGAAAACCAAGTTTAGGTAGGTAGGTATGTGATTATTTTGACTCGTACATACAAATTATTAATTAGGTACCTATTACGATTAAAAGTATGTATAAAAAAATACCTATTCACTAAAAAGTTTAAAGGCGAAAATTATTTTTAAGTAGGTACCTACCTAGGTAAGTAGTAAGTAAGTAGGTACCTACTTAAAAATAATTTAAGTAGGTAATAATTTAAGTAGGTAGGTAAAGTTAATATTAGTGTGATTCGACTCCTGATTGTTAGTTTTGTTTGTTATTGTTTTCGGTAAGTACCGGTACCTACCTAAAATACCTATTCAGTAAAAAGTTTAAAGGCGAAAATTATTTTTGAGTAGGTACCTACCTACCTACTTACTACTTACCTAGGTAGGTACCTACTTAAAAATAATTTTCAATTTCAATCAGGAGTCGAATCACACTAATATTAAAATGCGAAAGTTTGGATGTTTGCATGGATGTTTGGATGGATGGATGTATGGTATGACGCCACATCTAGTCGCGATCTTCTCGCGAGAGTTTTTTAGATTGGTGCACTAAAATCTCTGTCTGTAATAAAACTCTGTCATTTTTGATCCGATTAAAAAAACAAAAACACAGTAAGTAGGTATTTATTGTTTTTTTATATCTAAGGGGTAGTCCGAGGTATTTCCAAACACATTTGATACATTCCCACATTTTGCAGCAGACAACATTCCATACGTGACAGGTTGCAAGCCCATCGACGCTATTAGAAAGCTAACTGGTTTTCTCACAATATTTTCCTTCACCGTTTAGAGCTCGTGTTAAAGCGCATACCTACTTAGGTACCTACTTATACATTTTTCGAAACGAAAAATCCATTGATGCACGGCCGGGTTCCAACCCACAACCTTCGGATTGAAAGTCGAGGCACTAGCGCACTCGGCCAACACTGCTTCTCTACCTCTGACTACCCGCTTAGACTTTTTCAACGGATCTAAAAATTCCTAAAAGATCTGATAAAAATAAAATCATTTATAATTTTTTTAAATCTACAAATCTACATAAGTACCTACTTACTTAACAAAAAACGTGAATGACCTCGAAAGTTTGGATGTTTGGATGTATGTTTGTTCCTCTATAACTCGACAACTACTGAACCGATTTGGCTGAAATTTAAAATATAGATAGGTAATGAGCGGGAATAGGACATAGGCTACTTTTTATCCAGGTGCCACGCGAGCGATGCCGCGGGCGGAAATTAGTTTGAAAATAACTAGGAATTTTGTACTAGTGGAGCGAGCCGCGGGCGCCTGGTGACGTCACAGCCAGTCGCGGCCTTCTCGCGAGCGTTTTTTAGATTGGTGCACTAAAATCTCTGTAACTCGGTCATTTTAGATCCGATTAAAAAACCAAAAACACAGTATTTTTTGTTTTTTCTGTATCTACAAATCTGCATACTCAACTAAAATCCTGATTCTTTCTCAAAAAATCTATTGACTGGCCTCTTAGCTCAGTTGGTAGTAGTTCAGCGCTGTAGGTCGTGGGTTCGATTCCCACTCAGGACAAACATTTGGTGATAAACATTGATGTTTGTTCTGTCTGGGTGTTGTAAAGTATTATAAGTATGTATTTACAAAATATATAAGTATTCTATCAGTTATCTGGTTCCCATAGTACAAGCTTTGCTTAGTTTGGGGCTAGATGGCGCTGTGTGAAATGTTCAGCAATATTTATTTTATTTATTTATTTAAAATTAATTTCTCTTCACTTTCTTCTTTGTACTCGTGGTCCCCGAGATAGCATTAATTATTTTCTTAATAATTTTCTTCACTATCCATATAGCTACGTATAAAGTAAGGAAGACAACCGCAAAGATATCTAACATCCAACGTTGGTACCAGGTGTAGAGTTTTGCCTTTGAACGGAGATGGAATGCACCTGGAAATAAAAAAAAAAGTTTTTGTTTAGGTATAGTTTTAAAATTTTTAAGTGGTCAACCCAACACTTAAAAAAACTGCACTTTAGAAAATAATATTAGAATTATTTTAAAGAATTCTAAAATGATTCGTTTTTTTCGATTCGTTTCTTTGGACGCGTTCGGCGCAGATAGGTGTGCGTTCACCTTTAGGTAGCATTTCATCGAAATGTAAATTATCAAAATTATCGATTTCGATAGATAGATAGAAATTATCGATTATGATAGTGAGCGCATACCTATCCACGCCGAATTATTTCGGTCGTGCGAGGTTTCATACGATTTCATATAAATTTCAAAATTCATTTCGGTCGATTCGTTCGGCGCGTTCGGTGCGAATAGGTATACGCTCACCATTAGAAGCCGCTTTTACCTTTGCTCTCGATAGCTACTTCGATGTAGTGCGGGATGAGTTTCGAAGGCGGCACCGGTCGTTTGTTGAACAGAGAAGACAGATACTTCACTCGTTTAGAATATCTGAAAACAAAGGTAGGTACGATTAAAGCATATAAAAATAAAAAAAAACTTAGGCTTTTACATTTTTACTAGATGATTTTATACCTAGTGTCAGGAGGAAATCATTGCTAACACTTATCGGGACACTAGTGCCTGGGACATTGTAGAGATGGAGTAGGCTTGCCCAGGACCTAAACCATAGTTTCTCAACCTTATTTTGCCCACCGCCCACTTTGAGAAAATATTTTTCTAATATTTTTCTATTTTTCTAATAAAAACTTCCCCTCCGCATATCTTAAGGCGCCATCTCAATGCCCCCTATTTTTTTCTGGGTCTTCTACTGCCCCCCTGAAAGTCTCAAACGCCCACAAGGGGGCGTTATCGCCCACGTTGAGAACCTATGATCTAGCTAGTGTGTAGGTACCTACTCACTTGTTAGTCCCCAGAACTTCCTTCAACGCTTGCCTCAGTCCGTCCGCCATAGAGTCCGCGTCGTACGGCACGTACCGCGTACCGCGTACCCGCCGCGTATCTACTAGCTAGTGTCTACTCACTTGTCAGTCCCCAGCACTTCCTTCAGCGCCTGCCTCAGTCCGTCCGCCATAGAGTCCGCGTCGTACGGCACGCGTACCGCGTACTGACCGCGTACTGAATACCGCCACAGCTATCTACTAGCTAGTGTGTACTCACTTGTCAGTCCCCAGAACTTCCTTCAGCGCTTGCCTCAGTCCGTCCGCCATAGAGTCCGCGTCCGCGTACCGCGTACTGACCGCGTACTGAACACCGGGACAGCTATTTACCAGCTAGTGTCTACTCACTTGTCAGTTCCCAGAACTTCCTTCAGCGCTTGCCTCAGTCCGTCCGCCATAGAGTCCGCGTCGTACTGCACGCGTACCGCGTACTGACCGCGTACTTAACACCGGCACAGCTATCTACTAGCTAGATACTCACTTGTCAGTTCCCAGAACTTCCTTCAGCGCTTGCCTCAGTCCGTCCGCCATAGAGTCCGCGTCGTACGGCACGCGTACCGCGTACCCGCCGCGTACTTAACACTACCACAGTTATCTACTAGCTAGTGTGTACTCACTTGTCAGTTCCCAGAACTTCCTTCAGCGCCTGCCTCAGTCCGTCCGCCATAGTGTCCGCGTCGTACTGCACGCGTACCGCGTACCCGCCGCGTACTTAACACTACCACAGTTATCTACTAGCTAGTGTGTACTCACTTGTCAGTTCCCAGAACTTCCTTCAGCGCCTGCCTCAGTCCGTCCGCCATAGAGTCCGCGTCGTACGGCACGTACCGCGTACCGCGTACCCGCCGCGTATCTACTAGCTAGGTACTCACTTGTCAGTTCCCAGAACTTCCTTCAGCGCCTGCCTCAGTCCGTCCGCCATAGTGTCCGCGTCGTACTGCACGCGTACCGCGTACCCGCCGCGTACCGCGCGCGCCGCGTTGGCGGGCTGGTCGCCGAACACCGGCACAGCTATCAGAGGTACGCCGTAACGGAGCGTCTCTAAGTTACTCAGCAGGCCACCGTGTGTTATGAACACTTTCGTGTTTTTGTGAGCTGCGAAGAAAGTAAATTGTGTCTTTGTGCGCTTAGAAAATACAGAAATCTTGTCACACCCCGCGCCCTGATTACGTAAGGCTTGCAATAGCAATTCGACAGCAATCACTACGCGACCGGTCGAAAAACATCACTAAAAATCGTCACTGTATCTACCTAACAAAAAAATTATCAGTCAGTTGAAACTTGTGTTTCAAAAAAAAAAATACAGAAAATACAAAATAAGTAAGTACCTACCTAATACAAAAAATACAATAAGTATAAAAAAAAATCAGTCAGTTGAATGAAACACAAGTTTCAACTGACTGATTTGTTTTTTGTATTATTAGGTACCTACAGGGCCGGTACTGGGCCCTCAATTATTCTTATTTCATACCCGCAGTCGAGGTTTTATTTATTTATTTATTAGAAATTTTGTTTCAATTGACTGATATTTTTTGTTTGTTTGAATACAATTTTTGAAGTGAGCTATGAAAACTAATCCTAAGGCTGGTTTTAGTGTCACGCTCACCGTCAGCGCTGATAGGCGAGTGATCTTTATTACAATGAAATAGGGATACTGATTGAGGTATTAATCCTCCTTTTTTTCTTTTGACGACTTTGACGAGACTCACATTGTTCGACTGGCTCCACACTGGAGCTTGACTATTTGGATTTTAAGCGGATGGATCACCGAAAAGAAAGCTAGGCCCCATACCGTGTTTGTTGCCCTGATTCTTCACGGTGTTGGTCGCGAAAGAACAGGAGTAGAATCACCTAGCTCTTAAGACGATTCAAAGTGGTCATAACGGTCCTACTGAATAAATGATATTTGATTTTGATTTTTTGATTTTGATTTTGTTCAGCACTGACGAGTGAAATCAGCGTTGCCATTTTTGTTAAACAATCAGTATCCTTGTTCCAATGTAATAAAGATCACTCGTCTATCAGCGCCGACGGTACGCGTGACACTAAAACCAGCCTAAGCCACTTACAAAGTATAGAAGCTTGCGGCATCCAGCTCCTAATATGCACATTCTTCGGCAGCCCCTTCAGTTCCTCCTCGAACTTCCACAGCACTGTATAGGGCAACTCTCCCAACATCTTCAGTAACGCTTGTTTGGTGGAGGCGGGTAATGCTGATGATTTGATGACAGAACCCATGCTGAAGTATACCACGCCGGGGGAGGAATCCATAAGGTCTTGGAGGTCCTGGGTAAAATAATGTGAATTTATTTATTTATCAAACAAAATCCACAGCTCTTAGTAGTAACAAATCGACTTATTTATGTATCTTACAATAACGGATTTAGGTACATTTATTAGAGTAAGACTTTTATTACGACAGTCACTAAGTAGGTAGAAAATTGAATTCAATACCTATGTGTTTGTGTACCTATCCTATCTTAGAGATACTAGGTATCAACTTCTCTTATGCAGGGATTCCAGACACAATAGAAAATCAATTGTGTCTCATTGAAATCTACGTTCCAGCATATGGGAGGTTAAGGCTGAGCGCGCACCTATCCGCGCCGAATTCTGCCAGAGACTGCCAGATACGGTCGAATCGGACGATTCGGTCGATCGGACGATTTGACCGCGGGCAGGTGTGCGAGGTATGATGCGATTTAAATTGTCTTTTTTAAACTTTCGCGATCACTATTCATATTGAATTGAGTCGCGGGCAGTCTGCCCGCGACCACGGCTATTGCAACATAGCCGAAACGTCGGGATAAATAAGGTAAATTACGCGATAAAATCCCGTGTCCATAAAACTTTTCAAGATTTAAATTGTGAAATTCGATTCGTTTAGCGCGGATGTGCGGGCACAATAAACGAGTAACATTTGTTTTATAATCACGTACCTACTTGAAAACGGCGCTAATGATTTCGATGAAATTTGCAATATGGCGTAAAAAAAAATGTACCTACCCGTGCAATGTGGTTCGTAATTTCGCTGCAAGAAGTGCGGCTTCAGTTCGGCTTCAGTCTAAAATGCGCTTTATCTGGTTCCCACTTCCCATAGTACAAGCTTTGCTTAGTTTGGGTGGGGCTGTGTGAAATGTCCAGCTATATTTATAAGTAGGTATTATTAAGATTTATTATTGTGAGAAGTTTAAATAGATAGGTACCTTTGGTAGAGGAGGTACAGTTTCTTCAATATGATACCCTCCGATATCAATAACATTAGGTGGCAAGCTCTGAGAAGATGCGAACGACGGATGTGAGTTTACGAAGAGTATTGAGACGTTGTTGAGAGCTTCGGATAGGGGCGGTAGTTGCACGTTTCGTGATGCAGCCAGGGGTGCGAACATGGATTCGTAAAGCTGATCTGTTTCTGTTTGGTGCCACCTGGAAAAAGATTTCATATTTTATTGAAGTTTTTTGATAGATCAGACCTAAAAAGGTCGCTAAAGCTGAATCGCGATATGAAGTGAACTATAATGCCGTCTCTTTTTACGCTCAGTCAATGAAAAGAGATGGCAATAGTTCAATTCCTTTAATGCGATTCTGCAAGTGACCTTTTTAAGCCCGCAGTCATCGGTGTTATGGCGCGTTTATGGCACGTTTACACGCGAGTTCAAACAGACATTCAAGGTGGGTTCAGTTCAGATGCATGCTTGCAAGCTCGCGTTCAACGGGCCATTTATCTTCTGTCGCGTTCGGTCTCCTTGAAATGGGAGCGACAGAGCTACTTCGTGCTCTAATTAGAGTCTAATAATATCTCTGTCTCGTTGAATGTCAGTTTGCACGCGCACGTGTGAATCGGGAATTACATTTTGTTATGTAGGTAATATATCGACTACACTTACCAATTACTCATCATTATGATATTATACAGCGCGACATTGGCGACCCTTTCGAAGAAGTTCATCGGTACGTTGAAATCGTTGAACATGAGAGGTAGGGTTGGCACGGAGCGAACTTCGTCGACCATTGCTTCTGTGAACGGCTGCATTACGATGCCGCTTAACAGAATCCATGGGACTTGGAGGACCGCTGCGTAGCTGGAAAGAGAAGGACGGGCTTAATATGTCTCTAGTAGAGTGCGCCGCAAACTTTATGGCGGCCACAGAGTACTTTGTAATTTGTAATACAGGAAAATGGCGGCTGAAGTGCGCGGCAGATTCAACTTTGCGCAGATACAGTCAACGCAATTGAAACGAAAAAAAAAAAATAATAATTTTAGAATTATTTCAATGATTAATAATTAATTAATAATAAAAAAAAATATTAATAATTAATTAATGATTAATTATTTATGAAACCTCGCATACCTGAACGCGGTCGAATCGTCTGATTCGATCGAACCTGGAAGTACATAGGGAATTCGGCACGGATAGGTATGCGCTTAGCCTAATACCGCCGGCCGCACCTGTCTGGGAGACCTTTTTATGCGACTTCAAAATAAAGGAAGAACTTTTTTTTTGCTCTTTTTTAGTATGTGCACCGATTACTCAAAGACGCCTGAACCGATTTGGATATTTCTTTTTTTGTTTGAAAGGGTACACTTTTCGATTGGTGCCACAAAAATTTGGTGAGGATTTTTCTAGGATATTCGGAGTTATGAACAGAAATGCACCTCGAGAGTGCATAAAATTGCTCAGATTAGGAAGTCGGTTTTTTTTTAATTTTTAATTTAGTCACTTGTTACGTTCACTGATGAAATTCAAAATTCAAAATGCAAATATCATTCATTCAGTAGGACCGCTATGACCACTTTGAAACGTCTTAGGAGCTAGGTGATTCTACTCCTGTTCTTTCGTGACCAACACCGTGAAGAATCAGGGCAACAAACACGGTATGGAGCCTAGCTTTCTTTTCGGTGATCCATCCGTTTAAAATCAAAATAGTCAAGCTCCAGTGTGGAGCCAGTCGAACAATGTGAGTCTCGTCAATGCTATGCGATGCTATAATCCAGCGATTCTTAACCTGTGGTCCGCGGACCCCTAGGGGTCCGCGAGTATATGAATGGGGGTCCGCGGTCTCACCTATGGACCATATTTACATTTAGTCACTTATTCGTATTTGTAGTATAAATGGTCCGAAATTTAGTGTTTTTTTTTTATTAAGGGGGTCCTTGATGTTGTGCTATATGTCCTAGGGGTCTGTGGACGAAAAAGGTTAAGAAACGCTGCATAATCTTACCCAGAATCAACGTCAGAGAAGAACGTCTCAGTGACAACAGCGTCGAATCCACCGCGAGTCAGCGCCTGCCGCAATGCTGGAATGTTCACCGTCGCAACTGAAACGTTCGCGGAGAATTCTCGCACGAACGATATGCCTGCGTTCGCGTTTCTCGTGTCCGACATGTCGATAGCTGAAATATCAAATCAAATCATTTCTTTCTCTCACTAAATTACATATAAAAAAGTACAGAATTCGTACCCATATTATAAATGTGAAAGTGTGTTTATTTGTTTGTTTATTTGTCCTGCTTTCACGTCAAAACAGAGCGACGGATTGACGTGATTTTTTTGTGTGGGTGGAGATAGTTGGAGGGCTGGAGAGTAACATAGGCTACTTTTTATCCGGGTACCACGCGAGCGAAGCCGCGGGCGGCTAGTTCATAATAAGTTTTATACGGTTTTTATATTTTATCGTACTCACCGTCAGCTATTGGCTTCGTGACGCCGGCATCTATGATATTTAACCCCTTCTTGGGTTCTTTTGGCGGGTAGGGAGTCACCCATGTTACCTGAAACACAGACAAACAAACAGATAGTTAGTTTTATGAATTTATAGAAAATCTGAAAGATCCCTAAACAACAGAATCTGGTGACAAAGGGAGTGTTTTTCGTACACGCGTTTGTAACGATACGAGCGATAAAGCGGTTCGAATGTGCTGTTCAAATACGTGCGTACGAAATATAACTTTTTTTTGCCGAATTCTTAAAGTGCGGCCAGATTTGGTCGAATCGGACGATTCGCCGCGGGCAGAGGTTTGACGTGCGAGGTTTCATACGATTTCATATAAATATTCTAAAAGTCGTTTCGTTCGATTCGTTCGGCGCGGATAGGTGTGCAGCCACCGTAATACCGCGTTCACACGCTTCCGAGCAAACAGACATGCATCTTTCTGCATTTGATAGCTTAACTCTTGAGGAAGGTTATAGGCTACTTGTTAGGGTTTTACACCTTTTAATGATAAGATGAGAATAGAGTAGATGGGTCAATCTTCAGAATCAGCGAGTTTCGTGTTTGCTTGATCGCTATGGTGCTTTTTAAATATCGATATTAGGTACCTACTTACTTATTGCTTTTCTATATACATATATTTCGAGAAGGAGGTGTCTAAATAAGCATATTTTCATATTGGCCCTTGAAGGGGCAGAAAAGCAATAATATCGATATTTAAGGGGCGCCATAGCGATCAACCAGGTGCGCTGATTCTGAAGATTGACCCGCTCGGAAACAATAAGGTAAAGTGCTGACAATAGCGAATGTGCGGTTGCACTGTACACTACTTTTCATCATCATCATCATCATCATCACCAAAAACCATCACTACGGGGGCAACGCCGCGAGGGCGCTGCTCGTATCCTTACATAATATTCAAGCTATCTTATTATATTGAATATGTACGTAGGTACAGATAGTACCTATATTGCAATATTTGCAATCCATCCTATCTATAGATAGATCACAAGGCCATGCGCGTCTTGAATGATAACCGCAAAATAAACACAATACAAGAGGTATGAAAAACATCTAGTTTCACATACTGACTGGCCTCTTAGGTCAGTTGGTAGTAGCTCTGCCTTCTGCGCTGTAGGTCGTGGGTTCGATTCCCATCCAGGACAAACATTTGTGTGATGAACATAGATGTTGGTTCTGTGTCTGGGTGTTATAAAATACCTATTCTATGTACCTACCTATGCATTTAAAAAAAAGATATTTAAGTATTCTATCAGTTATCTGGTTCCCATAGTACCTACAAGCTTTGCTTAGTTTGGAGCTAGAATAAAAGTGGTAGAAATAGAAACATACAGTATCTGATCTACAGGGCTATTTTGCCTCACACGTAAAGTCGCTAACTCGGATTTCTTCTTATACCTAAATAGTTTTTTACGAACAATATTAAAGTTATAGGATGCAGAATTACTTTGTATATTTTACACAATATAAATGTCTATCACTTTTTTCACTACCACATAGTTTCTCAACCTTATTTTGCCCACCGCCCACTTTGAGAATATATTTTTTTCAAGAGCCCCCCCCATATCTAAATGCGCCTTCTACTGCCCTTCTACTGCCCCCCTGAAAGTCTCAAACGCCCACAGGGGGCGTTATCGCCCACGTTGAGAACCTACGCTCTACCATTTCAAAGTAGGTATTCATCGTAAAAAATAAATTTTTGTAGGAAGTTTTCCGAGTTAGCGACTTTACGTGTGAGTCAAAATAGCCTTGCTGATCCGTGGGGGTGTTTTAATTAGATTTGATCTAAGGCTGATCGCCCACCTATCCGCGCCGGGTTCTCGAAGTACTGCCAGATTTGGTCGAATCGGACGATTCGACCGCGGGCAAGGTTTCATTTTTCGCGAGGTAGTTTAAAATAGAAATATGTACCTAGGTACTTAGTAGGAAGTTAAATTTTGGTTGATATTTTTTTTCGAAATGGTATTGGGATTCTCCTATGAAATGAAATGAAATAATTTATTTTTCTCCTAGGATCGGACATGGTTATTTTACACACTGTTTGTATTGTTTTCCTGTATGTACCTACTTACCTTTTTTATTATTATTATTGTACTATTGACCTGCATGTCTACCTAGAGTTGTTTATTTATTTTCCTTGATTTATGATGAGAAATAATTATTAGTCTATTAGTTCCTAATAATAAATAAAAATATATAAAATAATAATAATAATAATATAATAACATACTAAACACTTTTTTAAGTCGTATAATTCAATCAAAATTACAAACGTTACCACTTTAGTACAACTCGTAGGTACCTAATTACCTACCTACATATTAAATTAGATTAGGTTTTATTTTATTCATATTTACAAAAAAGATAAATAGGTAGGTACAGTAGGTACTCACCTACTTTATTGCATCAGAATAAGAACATAAGGTTGGTACGTAGGTATAGGTAAGTAGGTACCTAATACCTACCTACCTTTTACAAGTAAAATGTCGAGACATTTTTATCAGATCTTGCATCAGTAAATTGAGCTAACACACCTAAAGATTGAGTCAAGTGATAATTAGTTAGACTCATTTTTAGCAATCATTTAAGTAGATACAAAGTCTAAATAAAAACCTATCTATTGAAAGTATAGGTAGTAAAGGTCTGCGTGGATCGCTGTTTCTTTAGGTACCTACATAAAAGATACCGTAAAGATTCGATGTTTTTTTCCAATTGTTCTTTATGTTTTCTTAATCGATCGAGCGAGCGAAGCGAGCGAAGATCTTAGTGGTAAGTTGGGCGATTTTGCTTTGTATGTTTGTATGTTTGTATGTTTGTATGTTTGTATGTTTGTATGTTTGTATGTTTCACGAATTGTTGTTCGAGCATAACTGTCGAACCGTTCATCCAATCTGCATGAAACTTGGTAGGTCAATAGGTTGTGGTAAGGAAATTTACGGCGTAGCATATGAGCTTAATCGATGAAGGGGTTGTGAAGATATTGGGTTCCCAAGGGGGTAAAAAATTATGAAAGTTACACAAATATATTGAGTGGGGTGTCATACGAAAGGGCTTATTTTGTACATTCCAAAATGGTTTTTATTTTTAATCTAGGATGTATAGTTTTTGAAATACGACCAAAGACCAAAAACTACGAAACCAGAGCTGCAAGAGCTCCCGTTTCATAGAGTTTCGATGTCTTCGTAGCTCATTGACTGGTCGGTCTTAAAAAGAGAGTGGCATCGTTGCGGTTTGGTTTGCAATGATTTTAGATGCTACTTGATTTATTTTCATGATAAAAAAAATTTTGATAAAAAATGAAAATAATTGGGGTAAAAAAAGTTAAGTAAACAAATATATTGAGTGCGGTGTCAAATGAAAGGTCTTTATTTGTACATTCTAAAATAGTTATTATTTTTATTCTAGGACGTATACTTTTAAAAATACGACGAGAATTCATAAATATGAAATAAATGAAAAATTAGACACGACATTATGTATTGCATGCATGCTAGTATTTTTTACCATGAAGATCTAGCGCAATAGGCATACCCGGCAGTAGTAGCACTTGAAATTATAGGGGTAGTCAGAAGAAAGTCCAAATGTTGGCCATCTACGGTGCGCGAGATCTCAGTTCGGGGCGAACTACTAGTTATTATTAAACAAATCTGCGTTTATTCTACCTAAGTGGATTGACTGTTGGAACTATAAATTACTGTAACACCGTTCTTTAGGTACCTAGGTACACAGTTTTACAATAAATTATTTATATTCTAAGTAGGTAGCTGTACCTAATGTAATTTCGCCGCGTTTCAGAGATTTTTCTAATGAGTATTGTAGTCTATTGGTAAAATTTCATTGTAAGTATTTCATACCTCATGCCCTCCCTTCAAGAGTGCGTTGACGATGCCCTGTCCGAGGTGGTTGTGGCTTCGGGAGGGAACCGCGAAGATGCACAGGATGTGGTAGCCCTGCGCAGCCGCTACGGTTAGCAGCAGCAGCAGACACTTTAGATTCATGGTTCTGTAGAGAACGAGAGATAGAGAGATAAGTTTAATTAGGAATTTTAGCTAGTTTAGTCACACAGTAGAATCGAGATAAAAAAAAACTTAGGCCTTTACATCTTTACTAGATGATTTCTAGACTAGATGATCTTTGCCTACACTCATCGGGACACTGTAGTGCCTGGGACAACGTTGAGAGGGAGTAGGCTTGCCTTGGCTCTCATAATAAAGAATTCTAAAATTCGTTTCGGTCGATTCGTTCGGCGCGGATAGGTATCCGCTTACCTTTATAAACCCAGTTTCCGGTATAGTATATTAGCATAGTAGGTACCTACTTATATTTTTGCCATGGTCCGTAGTACCTATTATTTTATCTATTCTATGCTTCAACGATCAACCAAGAACGTCTAAGCAAGCTACGCCACGAGCGCGAGCGCTTCAGGTTTTGTTTTAGGTAGGTACACATCACACATCACCTAAGTGCTCACCGCACTCGACCAACGTTTTACCCTACTTGTGGTAAACATTGTTATCAGATAAACTGAAATGGAATACCTACCTACCTACCTAGATAGATTAATTGTTTCTGTGGTAGTAATGTTTAATTGAATTACGGACATTTTTGCTCAGATAAAATACGATCAAAAAAATAATCAACTTAGGCCTTTACATCTTTTATTACATGATTTAGTTAGGTAAACAGTGTCAGGAAGCAATCTTTGCCCGCACGGGACACTGTAGTGCCTGGGACAAAGACATGGTCAATACGTGTCTGACTAGCCGCGGGTTTTCTGACGATCATATAAATTTTTCGAAACGAAAAATCCATTGATGCACGGCCAGGATTCGAAACCACGACCTCGGGTCAAAATCGAGGTAGGTACTACTCAGTCGATTCAGGTCTTCTCGGAATGTATTTCGAATTTGGAACACTTTCCGAATTCGGAATACTTTTTTCGCAGAAAAAAACGTCAACTTTCCAAAGAAAATCATCAAATCGAATGCATTTTTGGAAGTCTGAATCGAACTGCTGATTGGACGGTGTTTTCATTGCATTCTGTTTATTATTTAGATTCTAATAAAAACACACTATAGGTAGGTACTTAGTACTTTTTTTTTAAGTGAACAATAAAAACAAATAAAACGGTGAAACTGCAAAAGTTGTAACTGTGAAGCTGTGAAACTTCACATAGTTGATTAGTTTATGTTCTTAAATAATAATTAATGTATTTACCTATATCTAGGTATATAAATAAGGCAAGTAGGTAGGTAGGTACTTAAATAATAATTACATAATCCGAGACAAAGTTCAACAGTGTTTACGAGGACGGGTTCTCGCTGTAGGCGTTTGTTTTTTAGAGGCCGACAAATAATTACATACCTACATATTTCCGCCATTTTTTTGTGCTTTGATTGAAGTAGGCAGGTACGGTACTGGTATATTTTTTGTTTAATTAAAATTGCTGACTGTCACTCTAATTCTTTAGTCTATGAAAAAATGTGTCTCGGTCTGGCTTTTAACTCAGGAAGTGATCTTCACTAACTAACAGAAGTACCTATAAAGTCATTTACTAACAGGTTTTTTTTTAATTTTCTGACAATTTTTATGTTTTTTTCTTCGAATCTGATGCATTTTCGGAAGTTTGAATCAGACCTCTGATCAATGGTAGTAACGCTTATGGAACAAACAAAAATGCAAACATTCATTTTTAAAGGCATTCAAATTTCAAAATAACATACAAATTACAACTCACCAGCTGACCAAATCACAATAATAAAATAATCACAATCAAAAACACCGTTAAACACAACCTTCTCTGTCAAGATCTAATTCTGGACTGACTTACAAAGGATTATATCATTGTATACGTATGTAGGATCCGTTAATCAGCTTCGCACACGGTCAAAATAAATAATCATCAGTACAGTTGTCCACAAAATCATATTCGACGTTTCGAGCATTCTACTTTTTAGGTTTCGACCTTACAAACTTCTGTCAATCGAGCTTTATACATTTCAATCGTTCCTTAATATTGAAATCTGCTATTTCAAGGATCGGCATTTCGGTATTCGGCCTTTTCATATTATTATGTAGGTACCTACATAGGTATGAAAAGGCCGAAAACCGAAAGGCCGATTCGATTTTTTTTCCAAACTGGTAAGGTCTAAGCTTAGTCGATGGTACCTACCCATCATAGATCATATAGATATTACTTAAGTAGGTACATAAAATATTATTTTGAAATGTTTTTAAATAATTTTGGGGAATAGACCATTTTTTACGACATCAATACAAGGAGCACAAATTCTATGTTCGAAAAAAAAATCTTGTTCTTATAATAGTAAAACCTTACCGAAAAATTAAAAAATTAAAATGAATGATCACGTGAATGACCTCCAATCGGTATTATTAAGTTTATCAACTTTTGTTGCTAACTCTCCGTACATTAACCGACGCGACAAGACCTTGAAAACGTGATTTGATCTGTACGAAGTTCACGTCGTTTGTTAATGGGCCCTATTGGAGAAGCCTCATCTAAATACTGGGTGTACTAGGTCTATTATATCAAAGTTCAAATGTAAGTGTTTTTCTTTAAATAGATAGGTATAACGATTTGGAATACTGTAATGTTATCCGTACCCCTATTATAAATGTGAAAGTGTGTTTGTTTGTTTGTGGCTTTGTCGAGGAATGACGGCAAAACGGAGCGACCGATTGACGCGATTTTTTTTGTGGTGATAGTTGGAGGACTGGAGAGTAACATAGGCTACTTTTTATCCGGGTACCAAGCGAGCGAAGCCGCGGGCAGCAGCTAGTATGCTATATGTGAATAAATAAATAAATAAATAAATAAATTATGTTATGATTCCTCGGAATGCATTCCAAATTCGGAAAGTAACGTTTCTTCGTTGAAAAAACGTCAACTTTCTGACTGATTTTATCGAATAGGATGCATTTTCGAAAGTCTGAATCGCACTACTGGAAGGTCAAGTTTTTTTTGTTTTTTTTAATTAAGTAGGTACCTACCTAGGTAGGTATTACCTACTTACCTATTTTATTTGGATTTTCATACAGGTACCTACCTAAAACTATATACCTATACACCTACATATTTTGTTTCAATAGCTTATTTCATCCCCAATCAAGCCAAATCTAATGACGCCCCATTCGCCGTTTTTATGATGTAGGTACTTAGAACGGCTGGAACGGCACAAAGAAAAGAACCAGACGTTATACCAGTTATACTTAGGTACAACATAGGTACAATACCTACCTACCTACACTAAAAAAACATAACCCTCCTTTCTGGGCGCAGTCGGGTAAAAATAATCTAACATCGATTCCTAATAACGACTTCGTCGATCATCAGTGCGATTCAGAGCTTCTCGGAATGTATTACGAATTCGGAAACTGACGGAACTTTTCAAAGAAAATCATCGAATAGGAAGCATTTTCGGAAGTCTGAAACGCACTACAGAAGGGAATTTTATTTCGCTGTAGAATTCACTGCTTTCGAAAAACGGAAACTGACTTGTTTCACCCGGTAGGATCACATAATACGAAAGATTCATAAATTATGTTGAAACACAGTAGGTAGTTAAGCAAAAAACACCATCCTGGTTAAATAGGCAAAGTTCGTATGAAATATGGTAGGTAATTTACTTTTCAAATGGTGAAATATTTTATCAAAGGCATTCCGAAAATAACTCTCCTGGTAAATTCTATAAAATTATCGAACCTCGATTCCTAGCGGTGCATCATTAGATTATTCGCTTTAAAAAATTAATATGCGCAAAAACGATGAAAAAAAAACATCATAAAGAAACCAGTTAGCTTTATAATAGCGTCGATGGGCTTGCAACCTGTCACTTATGGAATGTTAAACTTCTGCAAAATGTGGGTGCATTTTGGACTTACCTACCTCTGACTATCCCCATAGACATCTTAAAATAATCTAAAAGGCAAGACATGAGAGAATATACCGCAGCCTGGGAATACCAGTCGTGATTTTATTGTTTCAAGATTGCCTCATGCTTCATCACTCTGATGATGATGCAATAATAGTTGCTATGCATCATAATCATCGACAGTTATCAATCACTTATCGCAATAGGCGATCATGACAAAAAAAAAACTGATACAAAAATATGAAACCTGGTTTTTCCGGTACCTACATTTAATTAGTCACATTCTTGTAAACTTGTTTTTTCTGCATTTGATAGCTAAACTCTTGAATTTTCATCATCATTGATGATGATGATCATCACCATAAACCATCGCTTCGGAGGCAACGCTGCGAGGGCGCTGCTAGTCCTAGTCTACACTAGAGAATTGCGACATTTTGATCCATCTAGCGCCATCTTGTGTAAAAAACAGGAAGTTTTAGTTTTTGCTACTCACCAATAGATGGAGTGGAGAAACTGTTTATTTATCAGTTTAGTTCAATGACCAAAAATAATAGAAAATAATGAGCGCGCCAGTTCTTTGATGGTATTGTCACCACATTAATACAAAGAAAAGCTAAATCTGGCGACAAATATTCACTGTAGCGGCCACACTGGGAGTTGCCAGGGCCTTACTTATGAAAGACGTTTAAAGTGAAACACTGGTTAAACAACGTCCTGTCTTTATTTGTGGATAGTGACAAACAGAGACAGGACGTTGTTCAACCAGTGTTCAACTTTAAACATCTTTTTTATGTAAGGGGGCCAGCGTACAGTAAATAGCTCCATCGATGTTCTCTCTCTTTCACTCATGCTAAAAATACCGCGAAACCCAGTCAGGTGGGGCCTGGTTTTGACAGCTGTCATGTCTATTTATCCAGCCCAGCCAGCCAGCCAGCCAACTCGAAATTAGCGAAAGGCGAGGCGAGTCGATCGAAATAAATGTAGGTCTTTGGACCTCAACATCAGAAAACAAAGCAGCGTCAGTTAAAAGTGAAGTATCAGTTCTAAACACCAAAGCTCTACGCACGAGCGATGCATTGATTAACGCTTGAATATTGTTTTAGTTATTAACACTTGTGTTCCGTCTGTCATGAGATCTTGTAGGCTTATGTAACATTTTTTGTCTGTGAATCGGTAATTGTACGCTGCTATCGGCTGTTTACCTCCTCCAGAAGGTAAGGGGTGTGGAAATTATCAATACGTTACCTACATTGAATGATTTGAGGGGCTAACCTTGAAATTAGTCTGTGATAATTTTGGCGAATGCCGGCCCATTATCGCCCTAATTGAATTTGTTTCTAACACTTTTTCACTAACAATTTGCATTATTTGTGAATTTTCTCCTGTTTTTAATTTTGTACGTGAAGAGATCTTATCTTTCTGTGATTGTGATTCTCTGTCAATATGATAGAAGAGGAATGTCTTCTCATTCCATTTTTAAAAAGTTTGCTAAAAAAAGGTTTTATGACATATCTTCATCTTGAGTGTAAAGTAGAGTAAGTCAAATATTGGTTAAATCCGTACCCATATTATAAAAAATGAAAGTGTGTTTATTTGTCTTGCTTTCACGGCAAAACAGAGCTACAGATTGACGTGATTTTTTGTGTGGAGATAGTTGGAGGGCTGGAGAGTAACATAGGCTACTTTTTATCCTCGTACCATGCGAGCGAAGCTGCGGGCAGCAGCTAGTTTGTTACAAACTAACAAATATTTTAGAGACATGATATAAATGGTTAGCTCATGTAATTAACTTCTAGGTTAATGGACAAGATTAGATCCCACTTAAAACTGAATAAAAATGATATATTTTTGTTAATATTTGATGCTTTGATCTGCTCTATTACTAATTTTAAACAAAAGATATCAATTTCGCATATAACATGAAAGTGACTTGAAAAACTCACAATGTTTATCGATGTTTGTTGCTGACTACATGCCCATATTTACTAAGAAGTGTGTATTACCAATGACAGGTTGCAATTGCTCTAGCCAAAACCAATGTACAATATTTACTAACATTGCACTGACAGATCAATCAGCTGATAGCAGGAATAGACCAATCACAGAAAACTGAGATTAAATATGATTGATTCAAAATGGCCAATCCCAATGAATCTCAGTTATCTGTGATAGGTCCATTCCTGCTATCAGCTGATTGGTCTGTCAGTGCAATGTTAGTAAATATTGTACATTGGTTTTGGCTAGAATATAATTTAATACTATCTAATAAATTTCTATTTAAATATTTGATGAACAACATCTACTTAGGTATATTAATCATTCTGATAAAATATTCAGTGCAGTTCACTTAGATTGTCATTAGGTATAATAACAATAACAGAATTTTGATTTTAGCACATAACTTTGCTTGTATTATTTAATTAACTATTCTTCCTGGCGAATGCCTGCATGAACTACAATTTTTTTATTCCATTTTTCTGGGATAAAAAAAAGCCTATGTGCTATTCCAGACTTAATCTATCTCTGCGCCAAACATCATCCATATCCATTCGGCCGTTCTGGCGTGATCGATTAACAAACATCCATCCAAACATCTAAACTTTCACATTTATATTATTAGTAAGATAAGATAACATTAAATTTTAAGAAGTTGTTATAAACTATCTACAAAAAATATTCTTTGCTTAGTAATGTGAAAATGGACATTCAAATTGACATATTCAAAACAAGGTCATATTAATAAAGCACTTGCCATTTATGATGTAAAAAATATGCCTTAGATTTTGACTAAACTAGCTACGCCCTCGCGGCGTTGCCCGCGTAGTGATTTTATAATGATGATGATGATGATGATGAAAAGTAGCCTATATCCTTAAGAATTAAGCTATCAAATGCAAATGCAGATTTATATTGTACTATGTTAGGCTCAGCCACAAGGTTCAATTTCTGCGTTTTTTCGTATCCAAATTACTAATGAATGTTATTCTCTGTTCCAGGGTAAATACCCCCAAATACTCCAAGATGTTACGACGCTGCTCAAAGCACATACAAACCTTATACCGGAGGCAAGGACAGGCCCTCCGATTAAAATCCACCGAGGTACCCAAGATCTACGGAGTTCTATCTCAAGCTGCGGCCAGACAGACCAGGGTCGTGGTCTCATCCAACCAGATAGCCTCGATCCACTTCACCAGCCCACTTTTCGAAGTCCAAGATGTATTGACTCCTAACTTTCCTGATTCCGTCTCCGAAGGTGACGTGAAGCTCGACAAGAAAGTCGGCGACGCAGTAGCAGCTGATGAAGTCATCTGTGAGATCGAGACGGATAAGACGGCGATCCCTGTCATGGCGCCAGCTCACGGTATCATTAAAGAGATCTACGTCAACGATGGCGATACGGTTAAAGCAGGACAGAAGCTATTCAAGCTAGAGCTAACCGGAGAAGCGCCGAAGAAAGCTGCAGCGCCGGCGGCGGAAGCCCCTAAGGCGGCAACACCGCCACCGCCTCCCCCCGCAGCTGCTGCTGCTCCCCCTTCCCCTCCCCCGCAAGCCCCTATCCCCCCTCCCCCTCCAAGAGCTACCGCCCCACCACCCCCCGCTGCCCCGATCTCCTCAATCCCCGTAGCGGCTATCCGTCACGCGCAAGCGATCGAAACGGCGACCGTGAAAGTTCCCCCAGCGGATTACAGCAAGGAAATTTCTGGAACCCGCACAGAACAACGAGTCAAGATGAACCGAATGAGGCTTCGCATCGCTCAGCGATTGAAAGACGCGCAGGATACCAACGCTATGCTGACGACGTTCAACGAGATCGATATGTCTCATATCATGGCTTTCCGTAAGAAACATTTGGAGAAGTTTACTAAGAAGCATGGTGTGAAACTAGGGCTTATGTCACCATTCGTGAAGGCTGCAGCTTGTGCTTTGATCGACCAGCCTGTCTGTAACGCTGTGATCGATGGAAATGAAATTCTATACCGTGATTACGTAGATATTTCCGTCGCTGTTGCAACTCCTAAGGGTCTAGTTGTGCCAGTGGTCAGAAATGTGCAGAATATGACCTACGCTGATATCGAGTTGACTGTAGCCGGTCTCGCTGAGAAAGCTAGGCATGGGAAACTGACCATCGAAGAGATGGATGGTGGTACGTTCACTATCAGCAATGGTGGGGTCTTTGGATCGCTTTTGGGAACTCCTATTATCAACCCACCCCAATCGGCTATACTCGGTATGCATGGAATCTTTGAACGTCCCATCGCATTGAACGGTCAAGTTGTAATCAGGCCTATGATGTATATTGCTCTGACTTATGACCACAGATTGATTGACGGTCGTGAAGCTGTTCTTTTCCTAAAGAAGATCAAAGAAGGAGTCGAAGACCCAGCTACCATCATTGCTGGATTGTAAATAAAGTCTATGGTCAAACTATGTTACCAGCAAATAAGACCAAGGGCTTTGTAAATTAAAATTATGCACGGTTAGAGCACTAGATGTCGCTATGCACGCTATGTGTAAGCTCTGTTTATTTATTTGAATGTTCTCCCGTTTGTATTTGTATTATTTATCGAGTTTTAAGTGATAACATCAATAAGTACATTTCTTCACTGATGGACCTCAATCTGTTGTTTTATTCTTATTATTTTATATTTTATTTTACAAATCCTCAGCTGTTATTTACGAATTTAAATATTAAAGCTTAATAGTATTACAATATAGTCTTTTAGTAACTAAAATATTTTAATTAATTGATTTAAATTACCTAGATTTACCTATATCTTGAAAAATTAACTTACAAAAGCAAATCAATTTGAGAAAATAAATTAGATTTACGACATTTTGTCTCGTGATAGCCAAAGAGAGTTTCAACCAAGGAATTTCTATACTACGTACCTGGAACGCTGACTGAGACAGAAAACAAGGTCCGCTTGAGATATAAAACTTGGGCGGTGTGTCTCTTTCTTTTTGCTACTGTGTGAAAGAGACAAAGCACCCAAGAAAGCCTCTCAACAAGACCAACAATCCTTAAAACCAAGATTAAATGATAATAGATCGTTGTGTGGTCGTGATAAGGTTCAAAATCCTTTGTACATTAAATGTCAGTCAGCATTCTATGGTTTCAACCTATTTACGCCATCTTTGTAATAAAATAAACAGTTTCTGTCGAAGGAGGTTTTATGACAGTCATTTTTAAAAATAGGACAACGCTTCGTTATTATGACATTAAGCTTTTTTGCTATGGTCTTAAAACACAAAATGCGATGTCACATTGTGTTTGAGATTTCGGTAACCATGGAAATGTATATCGTGTGTATAGCTTATGTCATGTCATTATTCCCAAACAGTATGAAATAACTAGCCAACAACTGCGTTTGTATTTATTACATTTTTGAATGAATCTAAGGAAAAACTAGCTCATAAGATAACTATTTGTACTGAAGAGATTTTAAGACTCACATATGTAACTAATTTATAGTGAGAAGTGTTGAAAAAAAGGTTTCTAAAGAATTGTGTCAAGGTAAGAAATAATTGCTTTGTCTCATTTATTATTCATGATTTTTTCAATTAAAAGTATGCGTGTTACGTTATTAAAGCCTTTATATGTTTTTCAGCTGGCTAGATACAATGCAGGCTTCTAGAAAAACTAGTGATTCGAAAATTAAAAAAGAAAAAAAGGACGATTCAAAGAAAGATGAAAAACTTAAGAAAAACGTTTACTCCGTGTCCACACCCAGAGAATACGTGTCGAAAACAAACGCAAGTGATATTTATGCGCAAAAGAAAAGTGTAACGAAAGCTCCTAAAAAAGTTCCAGGTATTTCGACAACCAGCAGTGTGTCTCCTATGAAAGGATTGCTTAAATCATCAGCATCATCTATCAGCCAAATTAGCAAAACTTCCGATAGGACACCACCGAAAAAAATCGAAGCAAAATATCCTGCCACAGCCTCAAAGATCACACCAAAAAAAGAAACAAGAAAAAAAGAACTCCTTACTAACGTAACTGTGAATTCGCCAGTCGTAAAAAGAAAATTAGATTTAAATTCGGAACGCTCGAAAGATGTTTTGAAAAGGATTTCAAAGGAGGTTGGAAATGAACCGAGGTCTAAGGAGGCGAAAGCTAAAGAGGTTGGTAACGGAGAAAAGAGTCACCAAACCAAAGAAGGTCCTAGTGAAAAGCACAGCAAAGAAAAAGGAGAAAGACAGCGTACGAAAACGCGAACTCTAGATGACTCCGAGGTAAAAATTTTAACTCCTGATAATGTTGACAACAATGTCGAAATGAGGAATCTATCCAAGAAATTAGTGGCTAAGCCGAAAGCATTTTACGTGGACTTAGATGAAGAGAAACAGAAACCCTTGGTAAGTCAATCAAATTTAAAAAAAAGTGTTATGGCGTGTTTTCACAAGTAGATAATAAACCTAGGTATAAAAAAAAAGTGCGCCGCAAACTTTATGGCGGCTGAAGTGCGGCAGATTCGACTTTGCGCAGGTACAGTCAACGCAATAGAATAGAGTAAACTTTATCTACAAAGATTTCAATTCAATTTGCTTACATTTCTTTTTAGGTAAGTTTTTCGGAACAAAAGTGTAACAGGAACCTAGATAAATACCTACCTACTCTTAATCTAACAACATAAACTGATAAAAATATGCTTTTTTAAATGATTTCGGTATTACATTTTTATGGAAATTCGCTTGTCGCAGGTCCCTTAATTCAAATGGCGAGTGTGTATAGATTCTAATCTGGCCCTATATTCTTTAAAATAAAAATAAAAGCTAAGTGAGTAGGTACTTATAATCTTTTGGATTGACCGATGTTGTGGATTAGCTAACATCCGTACCCATATTATAAATGTGAAAGTGTGTTTATTTGTTTGTTTATTTGTCCTGCTTTCACGACAAAACAGAGCGACGGATCGACGTGATTTTTTGTGTGGAGATAGTTTGAAGGCTGGAGAGTAACATAGGCTACTTTTTATCCGGGTGCCACGCAAGCAAAGCCGCGGGCAGCAGCTAGTTAAATATAATTATGTTGTTAAATTTTCATTTTAGCCCAAGAAAGAATTATCGGACGAAGAAGTAAGCTACGAAGATGACTTCGAAAGCTACGAATCCGACTTCGACTCGTACCATAGCGACGCGAGCGAAGCGAACAGCGAAAAGAGCGGAAGCGAAGCGAGCAGAAACGAAAGCGAAGCGAGCAAAAGCGCCGAGAGCGAGCGAGAGGCGTCCGCTGAGAGCAGTGTAAAGGAAAGAGATGAAGAGAAAATGCTTGATTCAGGTTCGTTAATTATTGTTGATTTGCCGTATTGGCCGAGGGGTATAGTACCTCAACTTTCGATCCGAAGGTCGTGGGTTCGAATCCTGGCCGTGCATCAATGGATTTTTCGTTTGGAAAAATTTATATGGGCATTAACACGAGCTCTAAACGGTGAAGGAAAACATCGTGAGGAAACCCGCGGCTTAATCAGTCCCACACGTATTGACCATGTCTTTCCTGTAGATATGGTCGGTTAAGCTGAGAGGATGGTGTAGGTGCTACAAGCCTACTACATCTCAACATTGTCCCAGGCACTACAGTGTCCCGTTAAGTGTAGGCAAAGATTGCCTCTTGACACTGTATAAATCATCTAGTAAACATGTAAAAGGCCTAAGTTTTTTGGCGCTGTAAATATCCACCAAAACGTATTAAAATTGTTCAGGTAATTTCGATCTCCGCGACCAGCGTTCAGCCAAAACGAAGACGGATGTAATGGCCTTTATTCTAGAAGACACAGAGTCTAAAGAGTCTCAAGAAGACAAGAAGTCTATCGAAGAGTCCAAAAAGTCCCTAGATGAAGGTTTTCAGGAAATGGGAAGTTCTGCTTCGAGTATTCGGACTGTGGATATTTTGGACAGGTAGGTTTATTTTAATAACTTTCACCCTAATACTGAAACTTAGTTTAAGTGGTACTTATCATTGACACTGTCATTAATGGTCTTTTTACCCGACTGCGCGACGCAAAGTAAGGGTAATGTGTTTATTTTGCATTCGATTCTGAAGAGTAAGAAAGTCTCAGATAAGTACGTCTTAAATATTTAAGTAGCGTTTCAATATTCGGGCATTTCACTTTTAACTTTTCTTCACTTTATTTGACTGGCCTCTTAGCTCAGTTGATAGTAGCTCTGCCTTCTGCGCTATAGGTCGTGGGTTCGATTCCCACTTAGGACAAACATTTGTGTTATGAACATAGATGTTAGTTCTGTGTCTGGGTGTTATAAAGTATTCTAAGTACCTATGTATTTAGGTACAAAAAAAGTAAGTAGGTATATAAGTATTCTATCAGTTATCTGGTTCCCATAGTACAAGCTTTGCTTAGTTTGGGGCTAGATGGTGCTGTGTGAAATGTCCAGCAATATTTTTTTTTTTATTTATTTCTTTTTTATTTTCAGACCTCTCTTCATAGACTTTACAAAGTCAAAACAAAATAAAGTAAAAAGAGCATTCAGCGAACGACTAAAACAGAGAGCAAAGGACCTTCTTAGCATGATAACGTTGCACGAAATGAAATATTCTCTTTACGAAATGCAACCTATTGCCTACGATTTGTACATGGCAACATTCGGGAGGAATAATTACACCCAAAGTGGTATCCAAACATTTGATGATGGTATCACTGAGGAGATTCAAACTGACGATGTGTCGGTCGAACAAAAATGGACACAATATCCAGTTGAGTTTTCGAAAAATGATATTTGTGGTAATAAAGATGTTTTAGCTCGGAAATATAGCAGACATACTGAAGATTATTTATCGAAGTTTACGTTTTTGGTGAAAGAAAACCACGATGACCAAAGTAATGATAGGATAATCTCGGATGAGAGTTACAAAGTGAATCCGCTGAGAATCTTTTTCGAACAAAAAAATGGCGTCGGTGGTGATGAAATATTGCCATATGAGACTTATAAATCGAAGTTAAAAAGTAACGAATATAATCCTAAACGACTGAGCAGGTTTTTGAAAAAAGTTGAAAGTAGAATAAGCGGCATCTTGTCCAAAAATAATGGCGGGAAAGATTTGAAGGGTTTAGAAAAATCGGGTAAACTACCCTTCAGTAAAGGACACGTCACAATTTCTCCCAAAAATATAGAAAACCCGAAATTCTCTTTTCTGAGAAGCTCAAAAATAAACAAAGTTTTCTTTTCTGAAACAAAAAGTAATTTACTAATGTCTGTGCATAAAAAAATGAAAGGTGTCAGTGATAAAAAAAGTTTGGTTTGTCTATGGGACTTGAATGTTGCCAGGGAGCCGATTAAAATTTTGCTTGCCATAGACGATATTGCAGTTGGAAGATTCAGAGGAAATACTGATGGGATCTTTGTAGCTGCTTTGAATGATGGGTAAGCAAAATATTTTTATACGTATTGTAAAGTAGCTGCTGCCCGCGGCTTCGCTCGCGTGGTACCCGGATAAAAAGTAGCCTATGTTACTCTCCAGCCCTCGAACTATCTCCACACAAGAAAATACATCAATCCGTCGCTCTATTTTGACGTGAACGTAAGACAAAATAAACAAACAAATATAAACACACTTTCACATGTATAATATGGGTACGGATATTCTCTGACACGAAAATGCTCGCAGTTCTTTAATATGATTATCTTGCTGAATAAATATTTTTTTATAATAATTTTACTTTTTGCGTTAACAAGTCTGTTATTAACTTATCATTATCAGACAACAATTTTCCAAAATAATAAAAGTCTGATGACCAAATCTCAATTTTTCCCAAAAAAATTAATTCATTAAACCTAAGTCAAATAATAATAGTAATAATTTTATTTTCAAAAAAAGGTTTACAAAACAATCAATAATATTTTAAAAGTAGTTTCTATTGCTATTCTGTTCTATGACCTTTTGGTAAATGAATTTTTTTCAAGCAAGGAAATC
This sequence comes from Camptogramma bilineatum, assembly GCA_958496255.1. Lineage (NCBI taxonomy): Eukaryota > Metazoa > Arthropoda > Insecta > Lepidoptera > Geometridae > Camptogramma > Camptogramma bilineatum. The sequence continues at coordinate 2,429,886 of OY292478.1, forward strand.
ATGAGTCATCAATGAAAGGGCAAAATACTTATTAATTGTACTGGTCGGATTTCAGATCAATTCACCTATGGGATCTAACCGAGGAGCCGACTTGGAGGGACAGTGTTGCCAGCGATACCAAATCTACCGAGATTGTGGGAGTCGAGGAGAGACTCACACAAACTGAGACGGATAGAGAGTGGAATTTAAAAAATAGCCAAGTTGGTTTACAGAAGGTAATTTAATTTGAAAGACTTGTTTCATCTTTCGGTATAGTGTTGATTATACTTTTGCATTTACAATATTAGTACCTACAATATACGATATAACTTTTTCATCTAGGTAAAAAAGGTTGTAAAAGTAGGTGCGTTGACTGTACCTGCGCAAAGTCCAATCTGCCGCGCACTTCAGCCGCCATAGAGTTTGCACGACACTTTACTAGGTTCAACGACGACCTCTGTGGCGCAGTGGGTGAAGGCCCGCCTGTGACGCAGGAGTTTGCGGGTTCGATCCCCGCCGCGGGACAAATGTTTGTATGATCTGCAAATATTTGTCTCGGGTCTGGGTGTTTTCTATGTATATTATGTATGTATTTACAAAAAAAATATGTATTTCAGTAGTATATCAGTCATGTGGTTCCCATAACACAAGCTCTGCTTAGCTTGGGGCTACATGATGCTGTGTGAAATGTCCAGCATTATTTATTTTATTTATTTATTACTAGGTAGGTATTAATTTTTCCTACTTTCAGAATTACATCGAGATGGCATTGCAATCATGTGCTTATACTAACAGCGCTTACAACATGGACGGGGCTGATTCAGACTGTGTTGTTGGGCTGGAGATGATGTCGAACCAGGTAATTTAAATAAAATAAAATATCTGGGCGACCAAGTTCTGCTAGCTCGGGTGCAAATAGAGAAAAGTTGAAATTTACCCGAAAAAAGAACAAAAAAATCTGACAAAAAAAAACTATCAATGGCTGAGATTCGGACTCGCAGTCGTTGAAGCTAAGTGGCTGGTACCCAAGCCACTTAACCGTTCTGACCACAACAACTCCCACGAAATTAATTACGAACCACATTGCACTGCAGAAAAAATCAATTTTCCCAGATATGAGAACTAGCTAGATCGATTCTTCGCCCCGTAAACCTATCTGCAAATATCATATATCAAATATCTGTAGTACTGCAAATATCATCGAAATCGTTGAAGCCGTTTTCGAGAACGTGAATACAAACAATCAAATAAATAAGTACTTATACAAATGGTGAACGCAGACCTGGGCCGCACCGCAGTCGCCGCAGTCCCCGCATTCGATTTCTTTATAAGAAGTTCTATGCAACCTCGCACACCTCGCACACTTACCCGCGCCGCTGTCGTTCCCGTCGCCAACAAAAGCGATGACTGCGGCGACTGCAGCGCGGCCAAGTCTGCGTTCACCATTAATAGTATAGGATAACAACCTGACAGAAACAGCGGGCTTAAAAAGGTCGCTATTGCAGAATCGCATAAAAGGCATTCAACTAATGCCATCTCTTTTCAGTGACTGAGAGTGAAAAGAGACGGCAGTATAGTTCATTTCATATTGCGATTCAGCTTTAGCGACCTTTTTAAGTCCGCAGACATCTATGTTCATAACTACATTATGCTGTCCTTCGTCAATAACATCGTAATCTCAGATTAAAGACTAAAGCATGTATTTAATCTTCCTAGATCGTAATAAATAGCCCTCATTATTACAAGATTCAATATTATTTTCAGATTGTCTCCTTACAAAGAAACGGAGTGCTCACAATATGGTCGATTATTCAAGAGAAAAAGGCGAGCAAAGACATCGGCAAAGCTTTTTGGTCCAAAATGAAGCTCGAAAAACATCAATCCATCAATCTAACAGAACACATGGACACAACGATAAAAGAAAACAAAAATTTCAACCTAAATTCTGCGAAAAGACGGATAACACAGCGAAAACATGAAAAAGGCCTGTCTAAAGAAAATTCCCGCCCAAAAACCGCTTCGAATTTCGATTTTGACATTGACAGGCCGTACAGTGCTGCCAGCTTGAGGAAAAAAGTGTTGCCAGTGGATATAAATTTACCCAAAAGTTGGGAGAGTGGGATTGTCTGTAACGATTTGAAAATTGTTAATGTGAATAATGTGAATAGTTTTTTGGTAGCAAAAAACTGTGGGGAAGTTGTTTGCTGCAAAAGGTGCCTTGGGGTTGTGAGGGTGGAGAGATTTAGTGTTGCCAGTAAGTGTCTATTTTTCTTACATCGTACATACTTCAAATAAAACAAAATCGGGTTAGTTACACCAAATAACTCAATTAACCGACTTCAATAAAAGGAGAGGAGGTTGAAAATCTTGACAAGCTCATATTTATCGATTTAAGCATCGACTAACGCCATCTATAGGGTAACTACTAAGTTAACTCACTGCTCATTGCCCGAAGTTACATTCAGGATCAAATGAAATAATACCACAGTGTGTGTTTAACACTATAAGAATTAAAAATTACTTATAGTTTTTTAAATTTTAAATTTAGCCACTTGTATTAATTATTTCAGCCGACACATCGTCAATAACAAGCCTAGAGGTATCAGAACTGCCTTATTTCCTAGCGGCCAGCGACAGTGGAACTGTCAGTCTTTGTTCATTACGAGATATGAGGGTCCTACTTACACTGGACTGTAGGTAAGCCTTTACATTTACTAGTTTATTTTTAGAGTGCCGTATATGAGCCGTGTTGGCCGAGGGGATTAGTACCTCGACTTTCGATCCGAAGGTCGTGGTTTCGAATCCGTGCACCAATGGATTTTTCGTTTCGAAAAATTTATATGCGCATTAACCCGAGCTTTAAACGGTGAAGGAAAACATCGTGAGGAAGCCCGCGGCTGAGTCAGCCCCACACGTATTGACCATGTCTTTCCTGTGGATATGGCCGGTTAAGCTGAGAGGATGGTGTAGGTGCTACAAGCCTACTCCATCTCAAACAATGTCCCAGGCACTACAGTGTCCCGTTAAGTGCAGGCAAAAGACTGCCTCCTGACACTGTATAAATCATCTAGTAAAAATGTAAAGGCCTATGTTTCTATAGTAGCAGGTGGCAATCTATGCTGACACTTAACGGACACTGTAGTGCCTGGGACATTGTTTGAGATGGAGTAGGCTTGTAGCACCTACACCATCCTCTCAGCTTAACCGGACATATCCACAGGAAAGACATGCTCAATACGTATTTGGCTAAGTTAAGAGCTCGCAAATATCATAATTTCAGTTAATTCAGATAAAATGTTCTGTTTATAATTTCAGAAACGTACCAGCCCCGCTAACAGAAAAGTGCCAATCGGATCATAAAGGCAGATTTGTGAGTAGCGTTACTAAATCGACAATCGTTACCGATGGACCACTCTGTAAGGTAAGATATACATTCGTACCCATATTATAAATGTCAAAGTGTGTTTATTTGTTTATTTATTTATTTATTTATTAAAAGGATCGCACAACAGCACTATGTATCAAACTTTTTCTAAAACTAGATAGCAGGGATAGGAACTAAACTAATACATGTGCCAATTACAGGCGAACACAACATTCTTAACAAAATTGACGCTTAACATCTAAAAATTATTATAGATATCTATAAAATAATATACCTACTTATAAAGATTTGAACACTATAAAATATTAAATAACAACTTTGAGATCACAAAATAAAATCACTATGATATAAATAAATAAATAAATAAATAAATTTATTTCATAAAACATTAAGTATAACATGCACACATATTAAATATAATATTAAATATCTATATAAATATATATCTATATATTATTTAAGTAATTATATAATAATATAAGCTTATGTAGGTACTTAATGATTAAATTATTGTTTTTAACTTATTTTTATAAATTTTGTTGAGAGCGAAAGTGCTCTAGCACTTTTTTCTTAAAAGTAGTGACAGAGTTGTTGAAAATGTCTAAGTCTTTATCATTACAATTTTGGTTGATGTGATTATACTGATTGCAGATTCTAACAACAGGAGCATTTGAACCAGCGTTCGAATAGCAAAATGGAGTGTGAAAAATTCGGGTAATCGGGTGTCTGGGATTCCTTAAGGGCACTGCTAAACCAGTACACTCCAAAATATCTCCACAGTCCAAGTTGCCACCAATCACCTTATGCAGGAACGAAAGCTCCTGTTGTTTTCGTCGATTGTACAGGGAATCCATATCAAAATGTTTTAGTCTTAGGAGATATGGGTTTCTATGTGATATATCAGAGGAAATAAATGCAAGGTGTTTAGTGAATGATCGTTGGATGCTTTCTATCCTTTGGGAGTGAGTGCTGTAACAGGGATTCCAGACAGGGGATGCGTACTCGAGGACACTTCTCACGAGAGCATTATATTATTTGTTTGTTTATTTGTCCTGCTTTCACGTCAAAACGGAGCGACGGATTGACGTGACTTTTTATGTGGATAGTTGGAGGGCTGAAGAGTGACACAGGCTACTTTTTATTCGGGTACCACGCGAGCGAAGCCGCGGGCAGCAGTTATTTTTTAACCTAATGAATATTTCACTTTCAAAACTTTCGTGAGTTGTACTAGACATTATTTAACACACGGGAATTTTTACGTGAGTAATTCCCGTGTGTTAAATAATGTAATTTTATTTTATTTATTTCTTAAAAAAAATCCACAGCTCTTAGAAAATGAGTGCACAAAAACTTAAATGTATTACTGACAGCCAATAACGGATTTACATTATATTAACAGTAATGCATATTTGTTGCAGTTGGCCATCCAATCCGTCCACTGGTCGTCCAACCGCTGCTGTATATACATTCTATTGCGCGACCAAACATTACTGCAGTACGATCTGACACACAGCGATATAACGGCCAACACCGTCTGTGACAATGTCGCTATGTATGCGGCTATGGCGGACAATTCACTGGTAAATATATCATTTCTATTTCATTACTGCAGTACGATTTGACACACAGCGATATAACGGCCAACAATGTCTGTGACGATGTCGCTATACACCGTTTATTTTTGGTCAGTTTAAAGCCGGCGCCTACGTAATCTATATCGATAACCTTACTCAAAAATAATAATAAATATGAGATCTATTTTTTTGCAATTAATAATATCACGAAACGTAGGCAGGATAAATCACGGAGATACGCGCTCTGTGCTCAGCTGTTGCTACGGCGTAGAGTCTACGCTACGTCGTAGTCATACATACATACCTAGGTCATTAGCTATGCGCGCCTATGACACCTTACCAAGTGTTTTCCTCACTTTTTTAATCTTTTTAACTATTTAGTTTCGTATGAAATACTTATCAAATTCTAAAAAACTAAACCAACGACACGAATACGATTAAGCAATACAAGCAGTGGGTACTGGCTTTAAACTGACCCAGAATTAACGGTGTATATGCGGCTATGGTGGATAATACGCTGGTAAATATATCATTTCTATAACATTACTGCAGTACGATCTGACACACAGCGATATAACGGCCAACAATGTATGTGACGATGTCGCTATATATGCGGCTATGGCGGACAATACGCTGGTAAATATATCATTTCTATAACATTACTGCAGTACGATCTGACACACAGCGATATAACGGCCAACAATGTATGTGACGATGTCGCTATATATGCGGCTATGGCGGACAATACGCTGGTAAATATATCATTTCTATAACATTACTGCAGTACGATCTGACACACAGCGATATAACGGCCAACAATGTATGTGACGATGTCGCTATATATGCGGCTATGGCGGACAATACGCTGGTAAATATATCATTTCTATAACATTACTGCAGTACGATCTGACACACAGCGATATAACGGCCAACAATGTATGTGACAATGTCGCTATATATGCGGCTATGGCGGACAATACGCTGGTAAATATATCATTTCTATAACATTACTGCAGTACGATCTGACACACAGCGATATAACGGCCAACAATGTATGTGACGATGTCGCTATATATGCGGCTATGGCGGACAATACGCTGGTAAATATATCATTTCTATAACATTACTGCAGTACGATCTGACACACAGCGATATAACGGCCAACAATGTATGTGACGATGTCGCTATATATGCGGCTATGGCGGACAATACGCTGGTAAATATATCATTTCTATAACATTACTGCAGTACGATTTGACACAGCGATATAACGGCCAACAATGTGACAATGTCGCTATATATGCGGCTATGGCGGACAATAACCTGGTAAATATATCATTTCTATTACATTAGTGCACTACGATCTGACACACAGCGATATAACGGCCAACATTGTGACAATGTCGCTATATATGCGGCTATGGCGGATAATTCACTGGTAAATATATCATTTCTATTACATTACTGCAGTACGATTTGACACACAGCGATATAACCGCCAACACTGTCTGTGACAATGTCGCTATATATGCGGCTATGGCGGACAATGCGCTGGTAAATATTATATTACTTTTCTATTGACCGAGCGAGCGAAGCGTCTCTGCTTCAGTTTGGACAAAAATGCTTCTCAACCATTTATCCTGAAATGTTGTGAGCAGGTTCGATAATTTTATTGATTTTTTTGTCGTCGGGGATTTTTGATTGGGTACCTACTTCCTCCAAAAAGGGGCAAAAAGGTACAACTACAAGATATCTCCGCCTTATGACATCCGATTTCGATGGTTCTTTTTTATTTGAAAGGTTGTAACTTTAAGTTGGTCTCATAAAACTTTGGTGAAGATCTGATGAGGATCTTCAGCGTGATGAGCAGAATAACTCCTAAAAATATATTAATATCACTTTTAGATATCTAAACACAGACTCGCGAGGTCTACAGCTTGCAGAGCCACTAGTCCGTACCCATATTATAAATGTGAAAGTGTGTTTATTTGTTTGTTTATTTGTCCTGCTTTCACGTCAAAACAGAGCGACGGATTGACGTGATTTTTGTGTGGAGATAGTTGGAGGGCTGGAGAGTAGCATAGGCTACTTTTTATCCGGGTATCACGTGAGAGAAGCCGCGGGCAGCAACGAGTTAGTAAATAAATAAATAAATAAAACAAAAAATAATAAAATGTAAACTATTATATTTTACACAGCGCCACCTAGCCCCAAACAAGCTTTGCTTAGTTTGGGGCTAGATGGCGCTGTGTGAAATGTCCAGCAATATTTATATATTATTATAATTATATTATTACTAGCTGCTTCCCGCGGCTTTGCTCGCGTGGTACCCGGTTAAAAAGTAGCCTATGTTACTCTTCAGCCCTCCAACTATCTCCTCACAAAAAATGACGTCAATCCGTCGCTCTGTTTTGACGTGAAAGCAGGACAAATAAACAAACAAATAAACACACTTTCACATTTATAATATGGGTACGGATATTACCCATCATGTCCAACAGTTGCTATGCACTTTTTGCGTTCCTAGATCGCGCTAACGAAGTTTTTTGATTTGTTAAGGTTATTACAACCAAAAACTGACTTCATTTAATTGCATACTTATAAGTTTGTGCTTAGACTTCATTCTTAATGTATAGATTATATCGATTTTGTTTCAGGCGCTGATAGCAGAAGATAATTTACGCATTCATCGACTAACGAATGAACTGGACACGGATTCCCTGCATTTATTCAACAAATATGTAGAATTATTATAATGTTAGCAATAAATATGCTGCTAAAGCACTATAGACAACTAGACACTCAGAACTTTTAAGTCTGGCTGGAATTTGAAGAGTTATAATTTGGCCAAGCTTTTGTTGGATCTGAAGGTCGTGGGTTTGAATTCCGGCCGACAATAGATTGAAAGTTTTCTACTGCGCATCGAAACGGCTAACTTCACGAATGCCTAGATCCATTGTGAGTACTGCAGTCTTAAAAAGGTCGTTAGAGTTGAATCACAAAATCAATTAACTATAATGCCGTCTCTTTTCACTCTCAGTCAATGAAAAGAGATGGCAATAGTTCAATTCCTTTATTGCGATTCTGCAATAGCGACCTTTTTAAGCCTTGTATGTATGTTATAAACTCATAGTTCACATTGTGGAATTACTTAGATTAATTATTGTAAATGTATTATTGTTATGTACTTACCAATTTTTATAACTTGCACATTTAGGTACCTCAAAAGCAATAAATAGTTCCTAAAGTATGTTTGTTTTATTTATGACTTCGATCAATAATAGTTGGGATCAAAGATTCTGGCAAAAAACGGGTAGAAACGGCAACTAAAATTTCATTACAATGGAAACCCTTTCTCTACTAATCTATGGTAAAGTACAGGTTTCTTGTCTATGGTACAGGTACCGAAGACGTCAGTCAGAAGTAATAATTTCCTTCTAAGGCCGGCCGCATACGCACGTTTTCCGTATACGTTTTACGAATTCGGAATGCACGCATTCAAAACAAATTGTTCTACATGCCGCACACGTTCCTTTTTTTTCCGAACGGAAAAAAACTTGACGTTCATTTCGAAAACAAACCGTGCGTACAGGTCATACGAACTAAAATTGAACGTCTGCGTAAAAAAAACGAATTCGGAAAACGTATACGGAAAACGTGCGTATGCGGCCGGCTTAAGGCCAGCCGCATACGTTTTCCTGATACGGTTTCCGAACTCGGAATGCACGCATTCAATACAAAGTCACGGATAGTAGTTACGAATATGTAGTCCCTATAGTAAACTTGATTGATACGGGTACCTACCTATAGAAGCGAACTGCATTTTGACTAAAAAAACTTTAACTTTTGACTAAAACATCTACTTAGGTATCTACTTTTATTAAAAAGTAGGTAAAATAAACAACTACCAAAAAAACTATTTTTGTATTATTTTAAAACTCCTTGTACACTATTATTCTGCTGTGGATCACACTGGCACCGACAGGAATTACAGTAGGTAGCACTCGCCTACCAAAACTGGAGGCGTTTGAAAGGTGGTGCTGGAAATCCAAATATAAGCCTATCTACAGTGCGCGAGATCTCAGTTGTCTATAAGCTCGAAGGTTCTGGGCGAACTATCTCTCATCATGCATTCACCAGCTTACTTCCCAAGTCAAGCGTGCGTAAAGAAATTTTATTTCAAAAATGTTACATGAACTAAACGTTACCTAACTGGTAGATCACAGTTTAATAATACCATCCATCGTCAGCAGTCGTCGGGTTTTCGCAAGAAGATTCTAAACTACGTAACTGGAGTTCTTACTGACATTTAATGTACAAAGGATTTTGAACCTTATCACGACTACACAACGATCTATTATCATTTAATCTTGGTTATAAGGATTGTTGGTCTTGTTGAGAGGCTTTCTTGGGTGCTTTGTCTCTTTCACACTCGTTGTTGGATTAGTAGTGTGCCCATGTCATTTAAATTTCAGGATATTTTTACCTTATCGCGCTCGACAAAATCAGCGCTTGATTTCGATCCATGGTTTCGATCCTTGGTTTCGATCTTGGATTTCGACCCTGGATTTCGATCCTTGATTCTTGAATTTTGAACCTTGAATCTGAAATCATGAATCTTGAATCTTTAAAGTGACAGCTGTCAAACTTCAAATGACCATATCTCGGGAACTACTCGTCCTAGACTCCCCGTTCCCAGTTCAAATGAAAGCTAAGACCAAGATCTTCATTTGAAGTGACAGCTGTCAAACTTCAAACGGCCATATCTTGGAAACTACTCGTCCTAGACTCCCCGTTCCCAGTTCAAATGAAAGCTATGACCAAGATCTTCATTTGAAGTGACAGCTGTCAAACTTCAAACCGCCATATCTCGAAAACTACTTGTCCTAGACTCCCCGTTCTCAGTTCAAATGAAAGCTATGACCAAGATCTTTATTTGAAGTGACAGCTGTCAAACTTCAAACGGCCATATCTCGGGAACTACTCGTCCTAGACTCCCCGTTCCCAGTTCAAATGAAAGCTATGACCAAGATCTTCATTTGAAGTGACAGCTGTCAAACTTCAAATGGCCATATCTCGGGAACTACTCGTCCTAGACTCCCCGTTCTCAGTTCAAATGAAAGCTATGACCAAGATCTTCATTTGAAGTGACAGCTGTCAAACTTCAAACGGCCATATCTTGGAAACTACTCGTCCTAGACTTCCCGTTCTTAGTTCAAATGAAAGCTATGACTAAGATCTACATTTCAGATGACAGATGTCATTTTGACAGCTGTCACTTTAAATGTAGATCTTGGTCATAGCTTTCATTTGAACTGAGAACGGGGAGTCTAGGACGAGTAGTTCCCGAGATATGGCCATTTGAAGTTTGACAGCTGTCACTTCAAATGAAGATCTTGGTCATAGCTTTCATTTGAACTGAGAACGGGGAGTCTAGGAAGAGTAGTTTCCAAGATATGGCCGTTTGAAGTTTGACAGCTGTCACTTCAAATGAAGATCTTGGTCTTAGCTTTCATTTGAACTGGGAACGGGGAGTCTAGGACGAGTAGTTCCCGAGATATGGTCATTTGAAGTTTGACAGCTGTCACTTTAAAGATTCAAGATTCAAGATTTCAGTTTTCAGATTCAAGAATCAAGATTCAAGATTCAAGAATCAAAATGAAGGATCAAAATTGTATCAGTATTTTAATTCAAAAATCATGCCCTGAAACATCACGTAAATCAGAAAATGATGGAAAAGGCCCCATAAGGACTAGGAATGTTTAGTTTATGGTCACCCTTTAGAAAGAGACACGCCGCCCAAGTTTTATCTCTCAAGCGGACCTTGTTTTCTGTCTCAGTCAGCATTCCAGGTACGTAGTATAGAAATTCCTTGGGTTTTCGTAAGTGTTAATGACATGACCCAAATACCTAATCCAATATTTAGAGCTTCAGCCTAATGTATTGTGGATTTTAACTGACTTCAAGTAAAGGAGGAGGTCCTCAATTCGTCGGAATCTTTTTTTTGTGCTTTTTTATGTATGTTCGCCGATTACTCGAAGACGCCTTGGAGATGGATTTGGAAAATTATTTTTTGTTTCAAAGGGTATACTTTCCGATTGGTGCCTTAAAAAATTATTGAGGATCTGTCGAGGATCTTCGGAGTTATGAGCAAGGTTTTTCAAACTGTCATTTTGGAGAATAAATAAAACGCAGCGGTAGGTAGTAATGATACTGGAATGGTTGATGTTGTAGAAGACTGAACTCTCAACATTACACGAACATAAGCTGTGCCTCGATCGCCAATATGCACGAGTTTACTATTCTATCCTATCCGTGACTAGTAAAGTATCTCAATTATATGGAATTCAATCCAGTCCCTCTAGCGGTAACTTGACTGAACTAAGTTCAGTCCATACAATTGTCCATACTTTACTATAGTCATGGAGTCACGGATAGAATAGTACCTACCTAAACTCGTGCATACTGGCGATCGAAACACTGAACTAAGAAAATTGGCACTTTATCGTTTTTAGTTCCAAGAGTTGGGGCCCAGATTTTTCTTCCTACAATCCTGACATATTGTCTTATTCACTCATAATCATAACATTAGGTACACCGGTTACTTAGTCATCCTATCCTTCCTACTAATATTATAAAGGCGAAAGTCCGTGTGTGTGTGAATGTTTGTTGCCACGTATCTCCATAACTACTGAACCGATTTGGCTGAAATTTGAAACATAGATAGATAATGACCGGGAATAGGACATAGTCTACTTTTTATTCCAAAAAAAATGCATGGTTCCCGTTGGATAAACAAAATAGTAGTCCACGCGGGCGAAGCCGCGGGCGTCAGCTAGTTATAATTATAAACTTAGATAAAACTAATTAGTCATCCCGCGATAAAGTAAAAACAAGAGTCCTTTTGTGAATGTTCTAGCAATTTGTAAGAGGTCAGTGAGATAAGAGTAACCTATTGAACATCCCATGAACTCTTATAGGGCCTCCAGACTCTCGAGAGAAGGCTCGGCGAGAAGTCTCGCCCGAGACTTCGCGAAGAACAAACAAGCTATCCACACTCTCAATTGTTCTCAGTCGTGATCTGTTGCTTATCCGGTATGGACGTCGATTTTGAAACTGCACCCGGTTTGGCTCTGTGTGCCATTGCATACTGTAACTTTGTGAATGTTGTAACTAAAAATGATGTTAAAAAAAAAATACTTAATATAAAAAACTTTTATCTTAGTAGTTTCGATATTTAGCATCCCATAAAATAGGCTCAGATTGAAAAAAATCGATAAATTTCAACTCTATTTATTATTCCACATTTTTACGAAAGAAAATTCTCGAAAAAAACAAACAATATGGATGTCTGTCCACCGCCGCTCATTAATCTGCAATGAGACAAAACGTGAGTGTAGGACCCTTCTCTTTTCTCGCCCGAGAAATCCTTTGGCTCGGCCAAAAATACCGACACCGATCGGAGAACAGGCGAGCCAGAGAACGAGAAGGCGAGAAGCTCTTCACACTCACGCTTCTCGGGTGTTCTCGGGGGTTCTCTACGAGAGTCTGGAGGCCCTTTTAGAGTAATGTTGTGCAAAACAGTCCTGCTTGGTTTGTTTCAACATTCTTAAGCGCGCGTTAACAAAAATTTTAGTTTTTCGGCGCTGGAATTTTTGTTACGGTTATTTGACGATATAACCTATCGTATAAAATCAAAAAAAAAAATTGTGGGAGTTCCCTATTATTCACTCAAAGACTCACGGGTGTAGTGACAATTGCTTACCTACCTACTTATTTTATTGTTGGTTTATTTAAAGGAACGGTCAACTTGCTTGGGCCTACAACTTATTCTCAAAACAACCGAGCACATGTTTGTTTCTTGAATAAAACAAAGGGCTCTTTTTTTCTGGACACTCAATACAAAAAAAATCAACTGTGAAGCCACTTCATTCAGCTTTTTTGTACGAGCCCCGAATACTTTGCTGCTATTGGTGTTCAAAAATTGTAAAGACTAGTGACTGCTAGTCGGTTCATAGAAAAATCACCCTTAAGGTGTAAAGATGCTCGTTTAGTCGATAGTAGGTACCTAATTTAGTGAGATGGTTTCCGAATTTTCCGATGTTTTCCGAAGCGCATTATTTATCTGGAAGTAGGTACTGTACAATCTGTAGGTACAGAAAGCGTCATTAATTGGTATCCCCCTAGTAAGAGGTCGGTTTGCAAGCCGTTGATCTCAACTTTTGTAAAAACTTCCTTGCTTACTTATGGATATCTAATTTCGCTCGAGTTCCTAAATGGCCCGACTGAAATCCAAGGTTGAAATGAAAAGGGTCTTTGTTCAAATCAATAGGGGGATACCGATTGATGACGCTGACTGTACATACCACGTTCAAAATTCGTGCCCCGTTGCTACGCGAAATTACATCAGCTTGATCGTGTTGTATATTCTGTGGCGAATCAATTGACCATCAATATCAATAGCCTCAGTTAGCTCGATTGACATCAACTTAAAAAGGCATCAAAAAAAGCTAGGCAGTTAGATTTAATACAGATTTGATGATCACGAGAAGTAGGAGTGATTTAGCCGTGTGGGTACAGTCGAGGACAAAAATCGATTAACATTTTGAGTTCTTCAAGTCACTTTTTCTCCAAGTTATGTGTAAAATTGGTTACTTTTGTTTATAATTAGTAATAGGGCAGGGCAAAACATCTTATATTAAAATTTTGATTACAAAAATTTAAAACTCGTAATGTTATTGATTTTTGTCGCCGACTGTAGCTGTACTATTTTCTGTATTCTTCTTTAAATTGTCATCCTAATTTCTAATGCTCTTAAAATGATTTGGTCAGGTCAACTGCGCTTTGAGCCTTCGGTAAACACAATGCTACCTGGGCGGCCCTTAATACAGGGTGTGAACGCCATTTTTAACCGACTTCAAAAAAAGGAGTAGGTCCTTAATCGTTGGAAACTTTTTTTTATGCTTTTTATTTATGTTTGCCGATTACTCGAAGACGCCTGGACCGATTTAGAAAATTGATATTCAGGGTGAAGAAAAATACAAAATATCAAAAGATTTTAAAATCGGTCCAGCCTTTCTTGAGTTATTAATAGTGTAACAAACCAAAAGTGCAACTCCAAGCTCATATACGAAGAGGATGTATAACCGAAGAAGAATCAGCAAGCAGCCCACTTAGTCCTGGAATGCGTGGGCGTAGCAGCACAACGGCAGCAAATCCTCGACAATCCGAGGTCGCTCCTCGAGGCCTGCGAAGACCCCAGGAATCTTCTGCGCTTCTGGGAGGAGCTAGGCAGGCTCCACATCTTCTACACACCTTTGAGTCTAATTTTGGAAAAGGGAGTCCCTATACATACATACATATATACATACATAGGTACCTACAGTGTAATTAACCAGACTTTGTTTGATTAAGTGTTTTATTTAGACTAGCAACCTTGCTCGCGCACAAATATTACCTACAAAATTTATACAAAGATTTGTCTCGGGATGAACTCATTTTTTTTTTTAGAGAAAGACAATTTCTTTTATCGATCGAGCGAGCGAAGCGAGCGAAGATCTTAGTGGTAAGTTGGGCGATTTTGCTTTGTATGTTTGTATGTTTCACGAATTGTTGTTCGAGCATAACTGTCGAACCGTTCATCCAATCTGCATGAAACTTGGTAGGTCAATAGGTTGTGGTAAGGAAATTTACGGTGGAGCATATGAGCTTAATCGATGAAGGGGTTGTGAAGTTATTGGGTTCCAAAGGGGGTAAAAAATTATGAAAGTTACACAAATATATTGAGTGGGGTGTCATACGAAAGGGATTATTTTGTACATTCCAAAATGGTTTTTATTTTTAATCTAGGATGTATAGTTTTTGAAATACGACCAAATACCAAAAACTACGAAACCAGAGCTGCAAGAGCTCCCGTTTCATAGAGTTTCGATGTCTTCGTAGCTCATTGACTGGTCGGTCTTAAAAAGTGAGTGGCATCGTTGCGGTTTGGTTTGCAATGATTTTAGATGCTACTTGATTTATTTTCATGATAAAAAAAATTTTGATAAAAAATGAAAATAATTGGGGTAAAAAAAGTTAAGTAAACAAATATATTGAGTGCGGTGTCAAATGAAAGGTCTTTATTTGTACATTCTAAAATAGTTATTATTTTTATTCTAGGACGTATACTTTTAAAAATACGACGAGAATTCATAAATATGAAATAAATGAAAAATTAGACACGACATTATGTATTGCATGCATGCTAGTATTTTTTACCATGAAGAGGTAGCGCAATAGGCATACCCGGCAGTAGTAGCACTTGAAATTATAGGGGTAGTCAGAAGAAAGTCCAAATGTTGGCCATCTACGGTGCGCGAGATCTCAGTTCGGGGCGAACTACTAGTTTTTATTTTTTTTATTTAAAATAGGTTAGCTCTTGACTTCGCTCCTTGCCTGGGCATGGATGAAGTCGACGATGGAGCGAGCTTCCCTAGAAAATGCCTATTAACTCTCTTTTTAAAGGTGTTCGGGTTATAGTAGATGGAAACACAGACGATGGTAGTTTATTCCATTCGACAGCAGCCTTTCAGCATGTCCTTTTCTGTACCACTGACAACGTGTAAAATTTCATGAAAATCGCTTGAGTTTCAGGTACGACGTGAAATCATTAAAAACAATCAACGAAACAAACATCCAATCTAAAATATTCGTTAGAAAACTTACATTATTTTGCATTCATAATATTCATCATCATCATCATCTCAGCCGTTGCACGTCCACTGTAGGATATAGGCCTTCCTCAAAAATTTCCATGTGTGTTTCCATTCATAATTATTAAAGTTAGGATACTTAATAATAATAAAATAAGAATCATATTAAAATAAGATAAGATGTTTTACGATAAGATAAACAGATCGAATCACCCTGTATAACAGCTAATCGCGCCGTCATTTCGCCACCCCACAGAAGGCTCGTGAGAATGGAGTGTCGATTTCATAATAATGTATGCCCCATAACTAAACGACAGCGGTAAGTATCACAGTTAAGCCTGGGTTCCGTATTCTTTTAAACTCCAAAAATTATAACAATAAATTATAAAAATGTTTATTTGACATACATACATACATAAAATCACGCCTGTTTCCCATCATGTTTATTTGACACAAAAAAAAACAACAACAGTAGGTTAGCAGAGTTTAACATTAATATGTACAGTCAGCGTCATCAATCGGTATCCCCCTATTGATTTTAACAAGGACCCTTTTCATTTCAACTTTGGATTTCAGTCGGATTTGCTAGTATAGGAACTCGAGCGAAATTAGATATCCATAAGTATACTAGCAAATCCGACTGAAATCCAAAGTTGAAATGAAAAGGGTCCTTGTTAAAATCAATAGGGGGATACCGATTGATGGCGCTGACTGTACCTACCTAATAATAAACACACTACTTACCTACTTCACATTGCTTTGCGGTGTCAAACAGGCCCAGGCTTTATGCTGCTCCAATGGGAGACAGCGCTTGTTTTCAGACTGTGCCTAAAACCTATAGGAATGACATCACAGAAACCAAGACGCACATAATATATTTTTTCAAAAGATTCAAAATCGACTTCACTTTTTTTTTTTTTTTTTTTTTATTTATTATCGACTTACAATTTTATAAAAAAGAACAATGAAATCTTAGCAATTAAAAACTTTTCGCACGTAACGTTTAATAAACAGTCCGGATTAAAAACTACGGAACCCATTTTGATGAAACTTGCTGTGGCACAGTTCCCTAAGTTGAAGTAAATGTAAACCAATAATTTACAAGTGGCTAAATGAAAAAATTAAAAAAAAACGACTTCAATGTTATCCCTACTAAGCAATGTTTTGCATTCTCGAGATAGATTTCTGTTCATAACTACGAAGATCCTCGACAAATCCTCACATAATCTTTGTTGTCATAAAAAAATAAGCTGTGCACATTTTAATGTGAAGTTTTGGGAAAGCTCTGATATTTTAGATTTTGAAACTCATCTCAAGAAAATTGTTCACCAGCTGAGGCTCGCGACTGCTTCGTCTGCTTAGAATTAGTGGGTACTTTCATCCCCTATTTCACCCTCTTCGATTTTATTATCGCGACAAAAAGTAGCCTATATCCTTCTCCAAGATCCAATCTATCTCTATACCAATATACTTAATTAAAAATTAGTTTGGTGGTTTAGGCGTGAGAAGGAAACATACAGAGTTACTTTCGCATTTTACTAATATTAGACGGTATAGTCCGACACAAAATAATAGAAATAAATGGGGGCGCCACTGTGCAAGCTAAATACGCGAAATAGATAAATTCTCTTTTAGAAGTAAATTATTACTTCTGACTGACGTCTTCGGCACCTGTACCATAAACAAGAAACCTGTACTTCACCATAGATTAGTAAAGAAAGGGTTTCCAAAGTACTGAAATTTTAGTTGACGTGTCTACCCGTTTTTGCCGGACTATACCTATGGATTTAACAGTCGTCAACTTGTTCGTATACTAATTCAGTTCAAACAAAACCATTCGAATTTCGAACGTTCGAAAACATTCAAAATCAATCCATCCATATTCGTTTATTTTCTGTCTATAGAACCCTAAAATATGCCGTCTGTACCGCGAAAAAAAATAAAAATACAAAATGGCCGCCAGTCAAGTGGAATGCCATTGATGCTTTCTTGAAAAAGATTGAAGATCTTTTGCATGAACGAATTGTCACTTATTGTTTGTTTTAATGGGCATTGTTGTAAAAAGACTTAGTATTGAAGTGGTTTAGTTAGGGTTCTCTATTGTTAATTTATTTATTGTTATTTGAAAAGATAAGTTCGAAAATAGAATGTTGTTTTTATTTTTGTAGTTGTAAAATAAATAAAATAAAAATAAAAAGTGGGATAACATTTTTGCTCGCTAACGCCTATTCTAAAGCCTTCCTAAGAACCAAACTTTTATACTTTTATACTTTGTAAATAATAAAGATTAAGAAAATTATTTTTATAGAAAAGAAATACAAGATAAAAAATAATAAAGATTAAAATAATAAAAAATATAGGTACCTACCTACTTAAATTATAAAAATTAATAATAAAAATATTATAAAATAATAAAGAAAAGCTATCCCTAAGCAGCCAATTTTGCTCTGTTTATTTACCTACTCGTAGTACCTTACCTACCTATCTATATCTTGATTTAACGGAGGTTTTCTTCACCGTTCAAAGCTCATGCGAATGCGTAATATAACATTTTCGAAACGAAAAATCCATTGATGCACGCCTGGATTCGAACCTGTATGAGTACAAAGTACCTACAGTACTACTAGATAAATAATGGGTTTAGGAAAACATAGGAAACAATCGTAAGTATAAAATTACCTACAAAAACGATTGACAACAAGTAACAGTTACAATTTCAACTTTATCGCAAACAAATAAATAACACAATGTCATTTTTAAGAAAAGCAAATTAGTTGCAAGCGAGTAGTGCGAGTGGCGCGGCTAACGACGTGCACTTCTGTCACATTCATACAGAGCTTATTATCAATGCTGCCTAGATGCTGTCTGTCATGTTCGGGAGACACGAAATTAACCGATGCCCATTATTTATCTGATAGTACCTACATTGTTATGTATGTGCGCGTAGGAGACCAGTCGGTAAGCGGTGAATTTTTTCAGTGCGTTCCATTTTTAAAATTATGGTTCGTTGTAGGTCGGCAAGACCGGTCAAGCGTGAGTTTCACAGTCAATCAGATTGTTCGATTTTCAAAACGTGTCTGTGACGTGTAGGTACTTACACTTCTTCCAACGGATCGTGGCATTCGTGAAGTTAGCCGTTTTGATGCGCAGTGCAACTTTTTCATACAAAATTTTCCATTGCGCAGCGAAAAGCGAATGCCTAGATCCATTGTGACAACTGTAGAGCCGTGTTGACGAACTGGAACATTGCCTCGATTTTAAATTAGACGGTCGTGGGTTCGTACCCGGATGTGCACCAATGGATTTTTAGTTTCCAAAAAATGTATGCGTAGGTATACTTTTAGATTAAAACCACCACTCACACGGCTCTTGAAACAAAAGAAAAGTGTTGAAAAAACTAAAAATAGGACATTGCCAATCAGTAGCTATCTAGTTTGTGAAAATGGCGCCACAATGGATTCCAATTTCAAAATGTATCGTGTCGATAACCGCTCTATTCTTAACATTTTGAATGAAGAATGCAGTCGACCGACCGTCTGGGAGTTTTTGCGCACCACAGACTGTTTCGCAGTATGTATAGAATGTCACAGACTGTTTAGCAGATTATATAGAATGACACAGACTGTTCAGCAGTTTGTATGGAATGTCACAGATGTTTACAGCAGTTTGTATTGAATGACACAGACTGTTTAGCAGTTTGTATGGAATACAAATATTATTATCAACGGGATAATTAACCATAATAAGTAACCATATAAGTAACCATGATAGTTTCAAAAGTTATATGTTTGTTTGGAATGTCACAGATGTTCAGCAGTTTGTATTGAATGACACAGAATATTTAGCAGTAACTAAAAACGATGATCTTTGATTTGTTGGATTTGTCTCTACCCTGCCCCGAATACCAGAATTGCTATTAAAACACCGCAAAAAATCACGAAAAATAAATTTGAGAAAATTATATAATGGCCCGAATGGCTTCGAGAAAAGGATGGTACGGCTGTGCTCGACTTGGCGGGGCACTGCCGTGCCCCCAGATATTGGTACAGGGTGTGGCAAATTTTTGGGCACTTATGGGACCTTTTCTTTTGTAGTTAGAAAGTTTTGTTCTTAGGTAACTATATACAGGGTGTGGCAAATTCTTGGTCACTGAAGGGTAGCTACCTTTTCTCTTGTAGTTAGAAAGTTTTGTTCTGAGGAAACTTCGGTTTTATTTTGAAGAAAAAAATAACTGCATTTTTAGATTTTTGAAAAAAAAGTACAGTTGGCCTAAAAAATTACATTTGTCAAAAAAAACAAGTTGGTCTTAATCGACTCTATTTCCCACCAGGAACACTTCTCCCAAAGTAACTTATGAAATCAAATCGTAAGTTTTTGCAATAATTGAAAAAAACATATCCCATACATTTTCTATGAAATTAGTAGTTGTAAACATTATAGTGCCACTTATTCGATGGTTATTAATTTAAATTCGTAATTGCTTCGGCATGCTGGGAGGCTATTGTAAAGCCTTAGGTGCCTTAGATAGAGTCGCAAGAGAGAATGGTATGCATGGAGCATACTATTTGTACATCTGCAGGGAAGCACTTTGTTCTAAATTTAAATACGCGCTTTACAATAGCCTCCCAGCTTGCCGGAGCAGTTATTAAATTAAATTAAGAACGATCGAATAAGTGGCACTGTAAGGTTTACAACTCCTAATATCATAGAAAATGTATCGGATGTGTTTTTTTGAATTATTGCAAAAACTTACGATTTGATTTCATAAGTTACTTTGGCAGAAGTGTTCCTGGTGGGAAATAGAGTCGATTAAGACCAACTTGTTTTTTTTGACAAATGTAATTTTTTAGGCTAACTGTACTTTTTTTCAAAAATCTAAAAATGCAGTTATTTTTTTCTTCAAAATAAAACCGAAGTTTCCTAAGAACAAAACTTTCTAACTACAAGAGAAAAGGTAGCTACCCTTCAGTGACCAAAAATTTGCCACACCCTGTATAGTACTAAGTACCTATATTAGGCAGGTACCTAAAATATGAATATTTTTGCGCGTCTCTCTGTTAAGCTTAGGTAAGTTGTAAATAAGGTAATATTAAGTACAGTTAACTTTATCTAGTAGGTAAATGATAAGTTCAAATCGCCTGGAGCCGGTAAATTATGATACAGTGCTCGGCTGTTGTTGTCGCGTTGATGTCTGGGAATTTAATTGCGAAGTTTTTGCGTCACTGGCCTGCATCAATGGATTTTTCGTTTCGGAAATTTTTATGCACATTAACACGATAAGCTCTTAACGGTGGTGAAGGAAATCTTCGTGAGGAAACCCGCGGCTTAGTCAGCCCCCACACGTATTGACCGTCTTTCCTGTGGATATGGCCGGATAAGCTGAGAGGATGGTGTAGGTGCTGGGCAAGCCTACTCCATCTCAAACAATGTCCCAGGCACTACACTCTCCCGTTAGGTGTAGGCTGCCTCCTGATCAGTGCTGTAACTAGGGCGGTGCCAGCGGAGACCAGGCACAGCCCACAGGGCGCAGACCCTGGAGGGGCGCAGAAATGACCAGATCAGCACCCTGATTCAGACTGCTGAATTAGCATCCGATTTGATGGTTTCAGTCAGAAAGTTGACGTTTTTTCAGCGAAGAAGTCTGAATCGCGACTCTGGACCACAAAATTTTTCAATGGTGCTTTTATTATAAGCTCGCACCGGGCACATGAAAGTCTAATTATGGCACTGCTCCTAGAACTTTAAAAACCATTTAGTCGGTACCTAAAAGACTTACAGACCATACCATCATCATCATCATCATCACCAGCCTATAGCAGTCCACTGCTGGACATAGGCCTCCACTAATGTGCGCCACCGCGCCCTGTCTTCAGCTTGACGCATCCAACTTGTGCCGGCAGCCTTTCGCAGATCGTCACTCCACCTGGCAGGAGGCCATACCAACGGCCGCTATTTACATTTTGCAACAACATTCAACGTATCAGATTATGAAGTGTAATTGGTTATTCTGCGATTTTCCCGCCATTTCATCATCATCATTATAGCCGTGTTGACTTAGTAGTTATTTCTACATTCGATCTAAAGATTGTAGGATCCGAATTACGAAAAGAGTATTGATAAAGTACGTAGGTACCTATGTACCTATATCAGATATGCATTGGTTTCCGCTGCTTACTTTGGGGCTAAATGCCGCTGTGTGAATTAAAATAATACCTAGAGATTGTGATGATGATTTAATTAAGAATAATTTTTTATTTATTTTTTATTTAGTATTTATTAACCGACTTCTAAAAAGGAGAAGGTTCTCAAGTCGATGTAGGTACATAAGTATGTTTCTCATTTTCTGAAAATGATGACATAAATTGAACACATCACGAATCGGACGGGGTTTTTTTTACAAACGTGATTTTGTTTTTTTTTTTACTTAATTTTACATTTTTTGTTTTCTTGTTTTTTTTTTGTAAGTAGGTACCTAAGTAATTAAATATCGTGCGTGTCAGACGTTATGTGTTAAAAATGACTACTTTCAAAAATTTCACCTGCATTACTGCACGAGACGTTTCCTGATCGCTGATCACCTGATGGTGGTCCGATGGGGCTGCCAGCTTTGGCTAGATTTACGCTAAATCTGACAAACTTTTTACCTTACCTACCTTACCTACGATTCAAAGTAGCGGTCCTACTGAATAAATGATATTTGAGTTTTGAATTTTGAACCTGACTACCAAGGAAGGGTTACCTATGTTTTTACGCGTAGGTATCTTGTATAGGTATTTTACTTGTAAGTATAATAATCATATTTGTTTGTAAAAGCCTTTGCCGGAAAGTGGTGCCCTTTTTTCGCGCTGCCATCAACCAAACATTAAAATAGAGTAGGTATCTATAACAAACTCTTAAGAGTATAACAAAAAATATTTATGAAAACAGTAGGTAAACTTACATCTTCTCTCAGTCAGAACATACAGGGTGAGTTTTTCAAGAGTGCCTCTAGGGCTCTGAAACTATTAGCAATAGCGAAATACACTCAAAGGAGTCTCGTAACCAATTTTGATAAAAAGTAAAACTGCATCATAAGATTTTAAAAATAATAATTTTCCTGGCCAGGAATCGAACCTGTTGAATAAAAAAAACTTTCTGTATTATTGTAGGTACCATCCGGTAGTGTGGACGGATCAATTTTTGAGAAGAAACTACATGCGCCTAACTAATGGAAAGTGTTGATTTTTAATAAACTGATTAATAATTTTAGTATTTCGTACATTACCCTTAACTTTTTTTACTATTTTTTTTTATGCCTAATAGGTAGGTAGTATTACATTAAAACAGTATTTTTTTTAAATAGTATTGCACTTAAAAATTTATTCAACAAACGTAAACGCAAAAGATATAAACAATATATAATTTTTAGCGAATGTAGCAACTATTTCTATGTGAGTTGGCAAACTGACCGTTCCTCATTCTTCGCGCCACCTTCAGTTCCCACTTATCGTTCGAACGAGTGCCACGGTATCGGTCTCTACGCAAAACTTCACGCGCGGCGATTGAACTCACTTTTTGAATTCCGAATGTGAAGTGTTGTGTAAAATGGATATTGTGTGAATTTGACTTTGACAGGTCGGTGTTCTTTTTTTAATTTTGTTTATGCACATGTGTTTATTTAGGTGTTTACATCAGTTTCAAGTTTAATTTAAATTGTACCTACCTAGAGGTTTAAAGAAAAAAAAATGGATATTTTTGTATTTAATTCGGACAGTTTTGGGGGAGACTGACCTTTGCTCAGCAGTATTGACGTTCCTAATAGATTAAAAAAACTTCAGTTTCAAGTTTACCTAATTTAAATAAATTGTAGTTTTTTAAAGAATAATTTAAATAAATTGTAAATGATTGTAAACGCTGAAATTCTATTTGGCTATTTTTAAAATCATATACTTACCTACAATTTTAAATGAATAAGCTATTCACGTTTTGCATAAAAATTGGCGGGTGATTGACGTGCAATAAAAAATACTTATTAAAGAAACATCCTGTAATGAATTCTCATTTAAACATTGTTTGAGAATGGTAGGTATAAGTAAAGGGTGCAATAGGAAAAAATATTGAAAACAATATTATTTAAAAATAATTTTAATTTTATAGTGTTAACCACACTTAGGTAATTTCATTGAAAATGAAAAGTCTTAACAATATTTTCAATTCCGACGGGATTCGAACCCGCAATGATACAAGCGATCAATGATACAAGCGATCCTCCTAAAGCTGGAGTGCCTTTACCAACTCGGCTACGGAATCCATATTCGTTGGGTTGAGAATCTTGATAACACTTTTCATTTTCAATGAAATAATACGTTAAATATTATAAGTATAATTTATAAACTAAAATTAATAAAAATGACTTTGTAGGTATGTTATAAGCTGAGCATTTCTGTACTCTCGAAGTGCATTTCTGTTCATAACTCCGAAGATCCTTGACAGATCCTCACCAAATTTTTATGGCACTAATCGGAAAGAATACCGTCTCAATCAAAAAAAAAAAAATACAAAGCGGTCCATGCGTCTTCGAGTAGGTTAGCAGGTAAAATACATAAAAAAGATTCCGATGAATTGATAACCTCTTCCTTTTTTGAAGTCGAGAAAATGCCTTTTTTACGAACAGTGCTTTAACGATAGGTACTTTACCTATCAAATACAAAGAATATCTTCAAAATCGACCAAGCCATTTGGCTTTACAAGAATAGTTACAAACACACAACCTCACACACCAGAATTTTAGCTTGATTGTTAGATTGCTTTATGTAAGGCACCAGTCTCTCACAAAACAGGTTTTTATAATAGCTACCTACAACGTTTTCAATTTTAATTATATATTTATTTTACTATTTATATTGTTTGTGAGAGAAATAAATAAATAAATGATTTGCTATAATTTGCTATCACTTGATCACATCACATTTAAAAACGAAATGAATGTCAAAACCAACAACCAGGTAATTAGCGCGCGTATTAAAATAATGGCGCATTCATCCCGCCAATTTATATCGAGAGCGTCTCAACGATTATTGAAATGTCAATGTCATTGCATAGTTCAATCGATTTTATACTGGATTTAAGAATACTGAAAATTCAAACAGTCTTCATGTTTTTTTTATTTTTATAGTGTTAAACTGCACTTAGGTTTTCTTTCATTGAAAATTTAAAGTCTATAAATTTGCGATTCCGTGGCCGAGTTGGTAAAGACACAGGATTGCTTGTATCAGTGCTGGCTCGAATCACATCAGTGTCGGAATCGCAAATTATAAGACTTTTCATTTTCAAAAGTCTTCATGTTGTTATCAGCCCAATCTGTTCCACTGCTTTCCCTCAAGTTTTCCAGTCATTTCGGTCTAGCGCCATTGCCAACCTTGAACGCTGAAGGTATCTTGTCGGTTCATTGCTTGAGTGGTCTTCTATAGGCTCCAGTCAGTGGTAGTTTTGGCTCACAGTTCGTCCGGCATGAGGGAGACCCGGCAGTGCAAGTTCCGTTCTTATCGATTGATAAATTTGACATTTAAAATCGATAAAATTGGATTTATCAATGAAAAATCAAAGTGTATCGAATTTTGACAATTCTAAATGTCAAATTTAACGATCGATAAGAACGGAACTTCCACTGCAGGGCACGTCTCTCTCATGCCGGACGAACTGTGAGCCAAAACTACCACTGACTGGAGCCCATAGAAGACCATTCAAGCAATAGTTAGTTGGTAACTTCATTCTGAAACGCTATTTTAATTAAATCAAATTAATATTCCGTTGTGTGAAAGGGTTTAAGTAGGTTAAAAACAAAGAGGTGTCAATAGTTCAAAACTTTTAAAACGATATTGTCAAATTTGCCGCCAAACCTCGTAGGTTTGGCGTTTGAAAAAAAATTTAAAAGTTTACAATGTCAACAAAATTGTTTTTTTTTTCCCCTAGACTAGAACTGCATCTATTAAAAAAAAAAATGGTTTACTTTTAAGCAAAGAGAAATTAAATAAAAAAAAAAACAAAGATCTCTATCAAACATTAAAATTTATTCCAATCACCGAGAAAGTTGTAATAAAAATGTAAAAATTTAAACAATACATTACACAAATACTATTTCCTCCGTTCAATGTACCTAAGCAATTAACTTAATTTATTTTAATTAATTTCTATGTTGAAAGTGATTTTATATTGAAGTTTAGTTCGATTTTGAACTCTATTTCTTAGACAATAAAGTGTTCGTGGTGGATGATGAGTTGATGACAGTGATTCGGCCATGCTCTGATAACACATTTAACATTGTAAAGAGGTTGTGTTGTGATGAATGAATTGTTGTTTTCTTTACGATGAATAGTATTTGTCGATTTTCTATCTAAAACAACTTCAACAAAACAGATAAGAAAAAAAAAATATGAAAATTATAAGTACTTATAATTTCAACTTTATCGCAAACAAATAAATATCAATGTCACTTTTAAGAAAAGCAAATTAGTTGCAGTAGTTTTGTGGAATCATACACTGCTGTCGGACGTATTCGGAAAACACGAAAACAACCGATGTCCATTATAAAGCTTTAAGTACTGTACCTACACGTGACGCCGGCGCCGCTATTATCTAGTTATCACAATAATGCCAAGTCCATTGTGTAGCATGATTTTCTTATCTTGATTAATGCATTGATTAGACCACGTATTAGCAAGTGACGTAGGTTTAATCCATACTTTTTATTTCTTGATTTATTTATGCATATAAAAAACTCTTAAATATCAGTGTAAACACATATTTTAAACTTTCACGACTTGAACACATTTTAAAATTATTATTAACGGGACTTAATCGCGTAGGTAATGAAATTATTTTATTTACCTCGACGTTTCGGCGACATTACAGTCGCCGTGGTCACGAGTAGACAGGCGGCCGTTGTTCGCTCGTATCTTTGACTGATGAGGTTAGAACTACCCTCATTCAGTCAACACAAATCACTATTAGGGTTGCGACACACCACACTGACAATGTCCGGCGACATACTAGACGGCTTTTTACGACACGAACACTTCTTAATAACTGGATCCGAGGTAAATAAAATAATTTCATTACGCGATTAAGTCCCGTTAATAAAAATTTAAAAACAGTGTAAGCACGTCAAAAAAACTGTATTTAGTTTGTCTTAGACCCTAATGCAAATTATGCTTACTACAACTAGCTTCCACCCGCGGCTTCGCTCGCGTGGTACCCGGATAAAAAGTAGCCTATGTCCTATTCCGGCCCCCTGATTACGTAAGACTTGCAACAGCAATGCGATAGCAATCACTACGCGACCGGTCGAAAAATATCACTAAAAATCGTATTTAGAAAGCTAATCGCACGTCTATTGCTCGCCTGTCGCAAAATGCACTTTGGCCATGATGCAATTTGCCCCGTACGGTGCACGGCTATTTTTAGTGATATTTTCGACAGGTCGCGTAGTGATTGCTGCCGCATTGCTGTTGCAAGTCTTATGTAATCAGGGGGCCGGTCATTATCTATCTATATTTTAAATTTCAGCCAAATCGGTTCAGTGGTTGTTGAGTTATAGAGAAATCGTTGCGCAAGCCGCCCTAAAACCAGGAGTTTGACGATTTAATTTTGAGATCTTGGCAACAACTTTCTATAAGTTTTCATCAGTAGATATTATTTTGTGATTTAATGACCTAGACAGAGCCAATTAATAAATAACCATACGTACTTCCAAACATTTTTATGAGTCCAGGGGCCATACCATGAACTCTTAGAGCAATGTTAAAACAAGCTTAAAACAGTCCTTCTGCTTTAGAAATGACATTCGTTATCATGGTTCAAGCTTGTTTTAACATTGCTCTAAGAGTTCATGGTACGGCTACTGTTGGCCGAGGGGGACAGTACCTCGACTTTCGAAGGTCGTGGGTTCGAATCCTGCCCGTGTATCAATGGAGTTTTCGTTTCGAAAAATGGATATGCGCATTAACACGAGCTCTAAACGGTGAAGGAAAACATCATGAGGAAAGCCGCGGCTTAGTCAGCCCCACACGCATTGACCAGTCTTTCCTGTAGATATAGCCGGTTAAGCTGAGAGTTGTAGGTGCTACAAGCCTACTCCATCTCAACAATGTCCCAGGTCCCAGGCACTACAGTGTTCACTACTGACATCCGGCGGACAAACGAAAGCATTTTTGTCCAATCTGAGTCGCTTCGCTCGCCCTGTATGCATCCCTGAATGAATGCTATTTCACTATCCTAAAGGCCTTGATCGACGAGCGAGTAGAACCGCGGTCTTATGGCTCGTCGGCAAAGCTCGCCGATATCATTGCAATACCGCGGTTTTGTGAGTTGACGCGCCTGGCTCGCGGCTCGTCATGTTTGCTTCATTTTTTACTCAGCTCGATCAAATTCGAAATTCAAAACCTCAATTCGACTGCGATACGACTGTTTCACTCGCTATTCGATCAGCACCAACGAGCCGCGAGTAAAACCAACGTTCTTTAAAACTGCGGTATAGGCTCGTACGTCGATCACCCACTTTGCAAATACATTTATTTAGGAATCTCTATGCAAATAAAACCGTGAATATAGCTAGACAATAATCTGGCAGTAATTAATAAAACAGTACAGTCAGCTCCGAAAATATCTAACACGGAGTCTTGCCAAAAAATTATCATGAAAAATGACAAAAAAAAAGTGTCTATGCAATGACTATGTGACTATGGTAAGTATTATGTAGGTATATGTTACGGGCAATTTGATAAATCCGGTCATTATTCAAATAATGACCGGTCCGTGTACATAATGACCGTGTCAAGTGGGTAAATGTAATTAAAACTGCTTGATTAATCACTTTGCCCGGTCATTATGAATAATGACCACCCTAGCTATCTTGGGCAATGTAATAAATTAGAGTGATATCACTGATATTGCCATTGCTACTCTCTCTAAATAAAAAAAATTTAATCTAAAACATTGAATAGTAAGTACTATTTTTTATACCTATTTATAAATTCGAGTGCACAATGCTGTTTCCTAGCAGTGCGTGCCAAACATCTAATTTAAGCGAAGTGTCAAGTTCAAAATTACATTCTGCTGTGTCAATAAGAAATCGTAGTAGATATACTATAGGTAAAAAAAACAAAGAACAGAATTTAATTTTAATTCAAAAATAAAAAAACCCGGCTGAACTGAAAAGTTGGAAACTGGGCCAATTTCGATGCGGTTTTTTTTCTAAACGTTTTGCGTATGACTAAATATAAAGTTTTAGTAACGTTTTGTTTAAGTACCTAGTAATTCCGTTTAAAGCGAAAAGAAGATTTTCAAAAATTTTGAAAAATGAGTTAGTTTACGAAGATTTGTCATGTTAGATAAAAAAATATATATTTGAAATCAGTCCAGCGATCTCTTGATTTTGACACGGATTTTTATATGATGGCGAGATTTTTTTTTTCAAAATTCACACATTTTGCATTTTGCTTGCCGATATAATTGATTTAATGAAATAAAAACTTCTAGGTATCATAGAGCACAATCCGCACAATCCGAAAAATTCGCTCTCAGCTTCATGAGAGCATCATCAGCTTCTTTCCTTACATGCCAGAAAAAATTAAAAAAAAGCCTACCGAACTAAAAAAAGGTAAAACTTATTTGGTTGAGAGAGAGGGGGGACTTGCGCCGCCCCGTGCTTTCAGTTTCATGCGCCTTTCTTTTTGTCCTTACATGCCAGAAGAAATTTAAAAAAAAGCCTACCGAACTAAAAATGGTAAAACTTATTTGGTTGAGAGAGAGGGGGGCTTGCGCCGCCCCGTGCTTTCAGTTTCATGCGCCTTTCTTTTTGTCCTTATATGCCTGAAGAAAGTAAAAAAAAGTCTACCTCACTAACAAAATCTAAAACTTAATTGGCTCGGAGCGAGGGGCGGCTTGCGCCGCCCCGTGCTTTCAGTTTCATGCGCCTTTCTTTTAATCCTTATATATGCCCGAAGAAATTAAAAAAAAAACTAATTAACAAAAGCTAAAACTAATTTGGTTGAGAGCGAGGAACAAAAACTAAAACTTACTTGGTTGTAAAGTTTTAGACATCAAGACTATCGTTTTACTGACTGGCCATTTTCAGAGATTTTCATTTGACAGGAAACGTAGGTTTTCTTTTAAGCTCGAAGGGATAATTCGTTACAATAAATTGGTATTCTGGGAATAAATCCTCGAGACGATTTTAGGAAAACATTTCTTTGTTTTTCACATGTTGCATTTTACTTTAAAAAATTCGGTTCGCTTCGCTCGCATATTCGCTTCATCAGTGTTTTACGAGCAAATTGAGTTATGTCTGAGAGCGAAATAGGAACCGACAAATAGCCAGCCTTTTCTTTGAGCACGTAAGCAAAATCAAGTGTCACATGTTGCATTTGTCATAAAAAAATTCGGCTCGCTTCGCTCGCATATAGAATAGGAACCGACAGGCAGCCAACCTTTTCTTTGAGAACTATACGCGAAATCAAGTGTCACATGTTGCATTTGCCATAAAAAAATTCAGCTTGCTTCGCTCGCATATAGAATAGGAACCTACAAGCAGCCAACCTTTTCTTTGAGAACCGTAAGCAAAATAAAGTGTCACATGTTGCATTTGTCATAAAAAAATTAGGCTCGCTTCGCTCGCATATAGAAAAGAAACCGACAAGCAGCCAACCTTTTCTTTGAGAACCGTAAGCAAAATCAAGTGTCACATGTTACATTTGTCATAAAAAAAATCGGCTCGCTTTGCTCGCATATAGAATAGGAACCGACAAGCAGCCAACCTTTTCTTTGAGAACCGTAAGCAAAATCAAGTGTCAGATGTTGAATTTGTCATAAAAAAATTCGGCTCGCTTCGCTCGCATATAGAATAGGAACCGACAAACAGCCAGCCTTTTCTTTGAGAACCGTAATCGAAATCAAGTGTCACGTGTTACATTTGTCATAAAAAAATTCGGCTCGCTTCGCTCGCATATGAAATAGGAACCGACAAGCAGCCAACCTTTTCTTTGAGAACCGTTAGCAAAATCAAGTGTCAGATGTTGCATTTGTCATAAAAAAATTCAGCTCGCTTCGCTCGCATATAGAATAGGAACCGACAAGCAGCCAACCTTTTCTTTGAGAACCGTAAGCAAATCAAGTGTCACATGTTGCATTTGTCATAAAAAAATTCGGCTCGCTTCGCCCGCATATAGAATAGGAACCGACAAGCAGCCAACCTTTTCTTTGAGAACCGTAAGCAAAATCAAGTGTCACATGTTGAATTTGTCATAAAAAAATTCGGCTCGCTTCGCTCGCATATAGGATAGGAACCGACAAGCAGCCAACCTTTTCTTTGAGAACCGTAAGCAAAATCAAGTGTCAGATGTTGAATTTGTCATAAAAAAATTCGGCTCGCTTCGCTCGCATATAGAATAGGAACCGACAAACAGCCAGCCTTTTCTTTGAGAACCGTAATCGAAATCAAGTGTCACGTGTTACATTTGTCATAAAAAAATTCGGCTCGCTTCGCTCGCATATAAAATAGGAACCGACAAGCAGCCAACCTTTTCTTTGAGAACCGTTAGCAAAATCAAGTGTCAGATGTTGCATTTGTCATAAAAAAATTCAGCTCGCTTCGCTCGCATATAGGATAGGAACCGACAAGCAGCCAACCTTTTCTTTGAGAAGCGTAAGCAAAATAAAGTGTCACATGTTACATTTGTCATAAAAAAATTCGGCTCGCTTCGCTCGCATATAGAATAGGAACCGACAAGCAGCCAACCTTTTCTTTGAGAACCGTAAGCAAAATCAAGTGTCACATGTTGCATTTGTCATAAAAAAATTCGGCTCGCTTCGCTCGCATATAGAATAGGAACCGACAAGCAGCCAACCTTTTCTTTGAGAACCGTAAGCAAATCAAGTGTCACATGTTGCATTTGTCATAAAAAAATTCGGCTCGCTTCGCCCGCATATAGAATAGGAACCGACAAGCAGCCAACCTTTTCTTTGAGAACCGTAAGCAAAATCAAGTGTCACATGTTGAATTTGTCATAAAAAAATTCGGCTCGCTTCGCTCGCATATAGGATAGGAACCGACGAGCAGCCAACCTTTTCTTTGAGAACCGTAAGCAAAATCAAGTGTCTGTTGTTGTCTTAAAAAAAATCGGCTCGCTTCGCTCGCTTATTATAAGCTTCATGACTATTTTGCGAGCAGAGTGCAAACCAAGTTTCAAGCCCATGACAAATTTTTGCAGGGGGCGGCAAACCTTACTGGCCTAGGGCGCTGAATCTTAAAATACGCCTCTGATCGCATTGCTATTGCAAGTCGTATTCTAAACAAAACAGCTATGACCTGTACAAAACAAGCGTCTCATTTCATAGAATTTCTTCTTCGTCTCGTCTTCTATGTTTTAAGTATTTGTTTTGATAGTTATGTAGAGCCTTCGACAAATATCCACACTGTTTGTCTCAAATTACAGGGTTTCAAATTGTACTTGAAAAACTCTACATGGTTGTAATGTGAGTCTAGGAATTTGAACTGTGATTGTAATAACTGCGCCTACGATTAACTTGCGCTATCGTTTAGGTACCTTTATACAGGGTGGGGTACATTTTTGGGCTCTTAAGGGTTTATACTTTTTTTTACCTTAAGGTACTTTACTTTAAATTATTTTATTTTTTACCTTTTTTTATCTTAAGGGTTTATACCTTTTTTTTGTAGTTAGTAAGTTTTGTTCTTAGGAAACTATAGGTTTATTTTGAAGCCTTAATTGCTGCCCTTGATTGCAAATGCCCAAAAATTTGACCCACCCTGTATATTGATACATAAGTAACTATTCCTGTGGATACACCAATGTATAAGACTTGTTATCCGACTACTCAAGGATGGTTATGTTTTTCGAAGAATTAATTGTATATTATAATGTATTATTGAATAATCAAGAGCACCCTTTGAGTTTTCGAAAACAATTATAAAACATCTTTTATAAAAATTTTGGTAAGTATATCTTTGTGTTGTCCACCTAATATATTATTTTATTTCTTCCTCAGATAAAGATGGAGCTCAAAACGCCGAAAGCGAAGAAAAAATCCAACCTAGCCAAGCTGATCTCCTGGGGAAAGATGTACAGAACCCCCCTTCTCAT
Organism: Camptogramma bilineatum; assembly: GCA_958496255.1. Taxonomy (NCBI): domain Eukaryota; kingdom Metazoa; phylum Arthropoda; class Insecta; order Lepidoptera; family Geometridae; genus Camptogramma; species Camptogramma bilineatum. The sequence continues at coordinate 2,462,653 of OY292478.1, forward strand.
CCTACTCTTGCTTGGCACAACAAATTGTGAAAATGACAGTGACATTGACACTTCCGACGCGCCGCGCCATAGACACAACCACGCTATTGTGGCAAACACTATTCTACCAAATTCTAGTGCTGTGAAACTGAGTGAGATTCGGTATTTGAGAAGGAGTTTGAATAAGGAGGTTTTGAACTTTGTGATGACAGACTTTTTGGTGGATGGAGAGGTTGAAAATCGAGTGCATTATAACGGGATTACGGCTAAGGAGACTTATGTTGGGGAGAATGGGTAAGTGTGGTCTACTTTAAATATTAATAAGGACTAAAACGTAGATATAATTATGTACCTATGATGTGTATATACGTGTATATACGCTGATAAATATGATGTGTATATACGCTGACTATATTCCATTTTCTTTGCTTTGACCAAAGAGTGTATAAATAGAAGATCTTTGGCTTTGACATTAAGGTTTGACGTAATTTTGACATTGGTAGAGTTTGGTTAGAGTTTTGTTAGACGTTGGTAGACATAGCTCGCCTTTGTACATGTACTTTTTTAATGTCTTATTTGTAAATGTGTACAATAAATAATTACAGAATTGGTAGAGTGATCTGGTAACGCCCCTATTTAATAATGCCCATTTATTCCTATGTATTCATTTATATTTATTTCGTCTAATCAATATTATAGTGCCTTACATCTTTTTAGAAATAGATATTTATACAGGGTGGAAAAAAATTATGGGCCCTAGAGGGGAAACCCGGGAAACCACTTTAAATAAAATTTAAAAAAAATCATCAATTTTTATTTTTTCATTCAAACAAATATTCAGATGTTTGCGGGAATCAAAACCCATAACATAACCTACAGAACGGAAAGAAAAACCAAAATTTTATTTCTTTCAAATGATTAGTTCATTAGGTAGGTAATTTCTCTCTATTATTAAATTCTACAACACTTTATAGTAGGTAGGTATCTTCCAAAGACATTACAACATGTAAGTAGTAGGTTCTATTCCCGGTTTATTACGGCACTCGCACGGATCGTGTCTGTTATCAAGCTCGTTCAGTAAACATTGTTTTTAGTGTTCCGTAGCTTTATTTAGGGTTCTGTATTGAGAAAGAGCCGTGTTGGCCGAGTTGGAGTATCTCGACTTTCGGTTCGAATCCTGGCATCAATAGATTTTTGATTTTTGCATGCTTTAATAGCATTAACACGAGCTCTAAACGGTGAAGGAAAACATCTTAGGGAGACCCGTGGCTTAGTCAGCCCCCCACGTATTGACCATGTCTTTCCTGTGGATATGGCCGGTTAAGCTGAGATGGATGGTTCAGGTGCTAGGCAAGGCTATTCCCAGGCACTACTGTGTCCCGTTAGTGTAGGCAAATATTACCTCCTGACACTGTATAAATCATATCATCTAGTAAAGATGTAATGGCCTAAGTTTTTTCAGTATTCAGGCATAAGTAAGTCTTTAGGTATAAGTACATTATTTAAAGAAAGAAACCATTAAATAGACCTCGTGGTTTTAAAGTAATAAAGTACGTTTTATCTATATTTATCTCATGATTTGTCCATTAATAAATATTTAAGTAAGTACCTAATTATTTTATAGTTTTTTTAACTTACCATACGATCATGACATGACATACTAGGAAAAAACGGCTAAGTGCGAGTCGCACTCGCACAACAAGGGTTCGCCACCACGCAACAATGTTTATACTATACAGCGTACAGTCGCCTGCAATAAAATGTATAAGTACACTTTACTTTTGAAAATCATTTTTCGTTATTGGCTGTCAGTAATAAATTTAAATTTTTGTGCACTCGTTTTTTTAAGAGCTGTGGATTTTTTTAAAGTAATAAATAAAAAATCATTTCGTAGATTAAAAAAAAAAATGTAACTTACACAACAAAAACTGAAAAATGATTTAGCAATGGGCGTCTTGACGTCTTTTCATTGAATCCGGATGCATTTCGAGAAGTGTGAATCACACTGCAGAAATGACCAAGGGTTATCTATGCCAACCGTCTGTTTTCTTGTTTTAAAGTAGGTGGGTCAATCTTCAGAATCAGCGTGTTTGGTTGATCGCTATGGTGCTTTTTGAATATCGATATTACTGCTTTTCTGTATTTTTATTTCGAGAAGGAGGTGTCTAAATAAGCATATTTTCATATTGGCCCCTGAAGGGGCAGAAAAGCATTAATATCGATATTTAAGGGGCGCCATAGCGATCAACCAGGTGCGCTGATTCTGAAGATTGACCCTACTACACTGTTTAAAGATAATCTAAATTGTTTAATAACATGTTTAAAGACCTAATCTAAGAAAACTAGTGATTCTGTAAGCAAAGTGTGAATACTTCGATCAAATGCATTCTAATAATAAACCATTTCATAAACAAGGTCAAGCTCTGAGAGTAAGTAATTCAGAGTAAGAGTGTGTATGAACACTGGGTACTGGGTATGAACTAAAAACATCCTTAAGGCTTGTTTCACTCTTCAGCGTATCGCCCCGGTCGCGTCCGCGAGTTGACCATTCACAGAACAGAGAAATTAATTTTGACCATTCACAGCACAGAGAAATGTGCTGTGAATGGTCAACTCGCGGACGCGACCGGCGACACGCTGAAGAGTGAAACAAGCCTAAAGTAGTTATTACACTATTCAATTTATCGGAGTCAACCTAAGAATCATCGCTCTGTCTCGCTCTTTGTTCCACGAATTTCGTATTGTGCATCCTACATCGTCCTAACTATTGCCAACTTCAGTCAAATGTAGGAAGATAAAAGTAGGATGCACAATACAAAATGCGTAGGCCAAGGAGTGAGACAGAGCGATGATTTCTACGTTAGCTCCGATAAATTGATAGCGTAATAACTACTTATGGTTGTAGGTGACATGTCAACTCCGCACCCGCACCGCAAAGTATCGCCTTGTGAGATTTAGGTATTCTGTATGGAATTCTATCTAAGTTCCACCACAGAATAAATAATAGTACTACGTACAGAAAGCTCTCTTCGCGAAAAAAATATATAAATAGCGACTCTTGCTGCGACGCAACAAAGTGCAATTCAGCTCGCATAAGCTTACCTAGCGAGATATTCACCTAAACATTGCCGCTCTTTCTAACGTTCAGCTCTGTCGCTGTCTGGCGCGGAAGGATTGTCGACTTGTCGCTTAAATATACGCGGCTGGAGGCTAGCGTGCAAGCGGCAAGTGGGAACTCACTGCCATACGCCTGCCCAAAGAGGCGCGCGGCCGAACGTACCTAAGGTGCGGAGTGAAACCCCCCTGTTTGCACTCATCAATGTGCTAATTTTAGATCGGGGTAGCGCCTTAAAAAGTGGCGTCAGAAAGTGGTTAAAATTGTCTTACATAATAAATAAACGGCCCCTTATTATATTCCATGTCATTTTCGGGTTTAATTATTAAACTTCCCGTGGTTTTGTAATATTACTCTTCACCTAACGCTTACATTACCTACGCCCAATCGATACATAATTCCTAGGAATGTAATGTTTTGCGATTTTGGCGGCAGCTGTTTTTGTAATTCTGGAATAAACTGACTGCATCCTGTTTTCGTCTTAGGTACCTACCTACTAAGCTTTTTTTTTGTGACTTTACATAATGTGATAGAACTTCGAAGTCAATGACGAAATTCTGAAAATAATTAAACCGCGGGTTGGGCCCTTAATATTTTATTAAAAAAAAGTTACGATTGTTGAATAGTAAAAATTTTGTAGGTACCTAGGTTACTTATTTAGCACATATTAAACTTTCGCGATCTGTATACATAATTTAAACAAACCGGGATTTTATCGCGTGATTACCTTTGTTTATTATTTCCCGACGTTTCGAGTGCGTTACAGCTCTCGCGGTCACGGGTAGACTGATAAAATAAACAAAGGTAATCAGCAGTGATCGGAATGAGGCGGGCTAAAATACCTAAAGTTCGAAAAATAACAGAGACAAATGGAGACGCCTTAGGACTAAATATTTTTCGACCCAATTATTTCCGTTTCCGGGACATTAATAAAGAACATCTAACATTAAGGTGAATCATTTTTTTACCTGAGTTAATAACAAAAAGTAAAATGTAAATTATAAGGATAAAAAACTTTTTTCCGTCGGTCAAATAGAAAAATTATTTGAATTAGTTCACAATATTATTAACATTAATTTTAAATGTACTTACTCACTGTGAAAATTGTGCCAACTTTCAATAAAATTCTTACTTACTACAAGAATAAAATTCGTGTAGTAAGGAAGTCTCCCCTTTTTGCCTCTGTTCTTTGAACTTTAGGTATTTAAGCCCGCCTAATTCCGATCACTGGTAATCAGTAATCACGCGATAAAGTCCCGTTAGTTTCACTTTTATGGCCGCTGTACACACTCGTCGAGGCACCCCGAGACTAGGGCATAGGAACCGGGTTTACCCGGAACCGAAAGAACCGGGATTACCCGGTTCTTGGGGCTGCAACAAGAACCGGTTCTCAAAATACTAAGAACCGGGTTTTCGGTTCTTTCGGTTCTTTTAAAAAGTTCTCTTCGAAAGCGTGTGTAAGGAGAGGTACCTACCTTTTTAAGAAAAATTATAATAAGCATAAAAATAAATAGTCTTAAAATCAAAATCATTGTATTTTATTATAGTGATACACTTCTTTGAAGAACTACCTTTCCTTAAAACTAGGTAAATCTTATATTAAAGTTTATTACTTTAATCTAGGACAGCCAAATAACCTTTTAGTAAATCTTATATTAAAGTTTATTACTTTAATCTAGGACAGCCAAATAACCTTTTACATAAAATATTTGAATGTAGCGAACAGCAATGAAAAATATAGCGATAAAAATTACTTATCTTGTTTTAAGATGGGTAGGTAGGTACTCAGAGCCGGACAAAGCACCGACAGGGTGCAAAACAAGTATTCCCAGGTACTGCCTCTCTCGTGTCTTCCAACCAACTCCATCCAACAGAGTCCAACTGAGCCAAACTGCCAAACTGACCAACTATGCCAAAACTGACGAACTGAGCCCCCTCTCGACTTTGATACCGTTTATATAGTACCCTACTTGTTCTGCACCACCTCTGACTACCAATAACAATTTATTTATTGAAATAAATTGTTATTATTATTGAAATACACTTTAATAATTATATTACGAATTTCGACACTTATATATCACATTTTAAACAATTAATTAAAATATATTTTTAATTAAACGGATGTCCGTTAATAGATATCAAAATAACTTGTTATGAAGTTGAATTACATTCTAAAAATCATAAATATTATTTATTATAAATACCTATACGAAATTATGTTTCTTTTCAACAGTTATTATTTATCCAATTTAAATAACAACGGAAACGAGTCTAATATCAAATAATAAATCCGAAATACTGATACAATATTCACTTTACAATTACCAAGGTATCTAAAAAATTACGAATTGATTTATGTTATTTACCAATATATTTATAGAATCTAACACGGCCATTCTGCAAATTACTTCGTCCTCGAAGTATTATGTAAGTACATAGCCTGTTTAGGTAGTTATAACTATCATCAGACATAATATCAGAAAACAATAATCTTACTTAACACAAAATTAAGTAGGTAAAGTAATAATAGCCCGAATTTTTTAAGTTCATTTACCTACGTCACAGTCATTATCAATCAATACCTAAAGTCTCAGCTTAACCTGTCATGTTCAGTCCCATCACTGCTGCCAAGTGATGTCTAGACTGTTCACCAGGCAAGCTAGCAGCGTCTCACCTATCAGCTAAACCTGTCATGTTCAGTCCCATCACTGCTGCCAAGTGATGTCTAGAATGTTCACCAGGTAAGCTAGCAGCCTCTCACCTATCAGCTAAACCTGTCATGTTCAGTCCCATCACTGCTGCCAAGTGATGTCTAGACTGTTCACCAGGCAAGCTAGCAGCTTGTTGCGTCTCAGTCACTACGTTATACGTACCCAGAATTAACTTAGTAATTTTCTAAAAAATACGTACCTAATACCTTTCACAACCCGCTCGGCCAGTACTGACATGAAACTTCACAAACAAACACAACACTATTATTCACGAGATAATAATCAACTACCGTGAACAAATCTCTCTCCTTGACAAAAATAAAAAGATTTTAGATTCAACGTAAACAAAACTTTGTCAATCCATCTACCGTTTTACACAATGTGGTTCTACCCTCCACTAGATACAGAAAAACGGGCCAGTGCAATCCAAATGAAATACATGAAATGGAATCGATATTATAACGAATTTTATCCATTGCCTTGCAAAACAAAAAAAGTACCTTCCGAGTATAATTATAAACAGTTATTTAATAATCTGCCTTATAATCAAATATAGTTAAAAAGGTTCTGTTTCTACGAGTATCTAATTTGGACCGACTGATTTATAAAATATGATACGTTAATGTTGAGGACTACCGCTTAACATCTACATATCGCTTATAGGTAAGTAGTAGTAGTACCATACTACATAAATTCTGACAATTTGATTTCAGTAAAAGCTTCCTTAGTATTACATGGTATTACGTAATAGATTCATCATTACAAAAATTAACAAAGAAATTCACTTTCAGGACTCCATGATTCGAACCAAAATAGCACAGAGCCCTTCAGGGCCTTACCGGCCTTTGCGTCAGAAGAAATACTGCTCCCTTCTTGTTGGTGAGAACCTCGATGTTATTGCATCAGCTTGCAGCAATTTTCCTTCGATGGGTGGAAAATTGGAGACGGAATATCATCATCGTCATGGCGGCGCGGCGGTGGGCGTTTTGTAGACACAGCGTTGCGAATCGCTTTCAGGCCTTCCAAGCCATTGGAATTCTTTCTGAAATTTTCAAAAATGTATTAGAATAAGTTCGAATCCCACCTTCTGATGTAAGGAGAGGTACCTACCTTTTTAAGAAAAATGGTAATAAGCATAAAAATAAATAGTCTTAAAATCAAAATCATTGTATTTTATTATAGTGATACACTTCTTTGAAGAACTACCTTTCCTTAAAACTAGGTAAATCTTATATTAAAGTTTATTACTTTAATCTAGGACAGCCAAATAACCTTTTACATAAAATATTTGAATGTAGCGAACAGCAATGAAAAATATAGCGATAAAAATTACTTATCTTGTTTTAAGATGGGTAGGTAGGTACTCAGAGCCGGACAAAGCACCGACAGGGTGCAAAACAAGTATTCCCAGGTACTGCCTCTCTCGTGTCTTCCAACCAACTCCATCCAACAGAGTCCAACTGAGCCAAACTGCCAAACTGACCAACTATGCCAAAACTGACGAACTGAGCCCCCTCTCGACTTTGATACCGTTTATATAGTACCCTACTTGTTCTGCACCACCTCTGACTACCAATAACAATTTATTTATTGAAATAAATTGTTATTATTATTGAAATACACTTTAATAATTATATTACGAATTTCGACACTTATATATCACATTTTAAACAATTAATTAAAATATATTTTTAATTAAACGGATGTCCGTTAATAGATATCAAAATAACTTGTTATGAAGTTGAATTACATTCTAAAAATCATAAATATTATTTATTATAAATACCTATACGAAATTATGTTTCTTTTCAACAGTTATTATTTATCCAATTTAAATAACAACGGAAACGAGTCTAATATCAAATAATAAATCCGAAATACTGATACAATATTCACTTTACAATTACCAAGGTATCTAAAAAATTACGAATTGATTTATGTTATTTACCAATATATTTATAGAATCTAACACGTGCATAGTTCTTAGGTGTGTACAGGCAGCATAGTGTATCTTGCTTGTTATTAGTGATTGTTTTAAATATTTAAATTATAGCTGTGATTATAAATTCTCTGTTTGATTTTTGTTCCCATTGTAGAATTTTGTAAGATTTTACTTACAAAATTCTAAGTTCCCTCATATCTGAGGATCGTGGTCAGCTTCGGGTTTGTCTTCGAAACGGATGATCAACCTCCATCCGTTTCTATCTAGTGCGTCCCTTACAACCGTGTACTACTAGACTTTGTGTTTTACTAGACTTTCATCGTCTCTGCGCACCACGTGGCCGAAGTATTAATGAGTGCGTTGGTGGCTCAAAGTAGCCAATCGGGTTTTAATTTGGAGCTGGGATAGGATCGCCACATTGGTGCGTTTATCGGTCCAGGGTATTCTTAGCAGTCGCCTCCAGCACCACATCTCGAATGCATCGATCGTTTGTCTTTCTCTGGCCAGAATTGTCCACGTTTCCACTCCATCCATAAATACAGGGAATACTAAATACTTATACCAAGGCCGTAACAATCTGATCTTAGTTTTGATATCTATTCCTCTGTTCTTTCAGATGTTATTTAGGCGGGGTCATTGTATCTTTTGCCATTCCAATACACTTCTTTATCTCCGGGACACAGCTGCCATCCTTACAGTATTTGTGGCCCTAGCTAGGTAGATATATATTGATCAATGGTGTCGATGCTTGAGATGTTGCAAGTGGCATCTATTAGTTTCCTCGCACGATCCACTACCAATTTTTTTGGTTTTCGCTCTGTTGACTCAGACTAGACAAGTTCTTTGGAAAAATTCTTCCATATCTTCCACGAATGTTGCTAGGAGAACGGTATCGTCGGCGTACTGAAGCTTTCTACGGGAGTAGAATCACCTAGCTCTTAAGTCGTTTCAAAGTGGTCATAGCGGTCCTACTAAATAAATGATTTTTGAACTTTGATATCCTCTTTTCGCCTGTCGGGAAACCTTTCCCTCAGTTTTCAAGGGTTTTACGACGCCATAACGAAACGCAAACGAAGAAACGAAACGCGCAAGTGTCAATGTCAAGTGACATATTCTAGTTTTCATGTCTATGGAAAGTGACGCTTCCTTTTTTGAACAGAACGAATTTTTACATGTCTTCCACGAGCTGCATTGTAATAGAAAATTTGGAATAAACCGCATTGTCTTCATCAAGTCTTGGTCAAGTCCTACGAAATATGTACTCTTCATATAATGTTAAACAGCAGGGGATGGGATGCAACGGTGTCTCACTCCCTTCTTGGTTTGGAACATACTAGAGCATTCGGTGCCCAACCTGATGTAAGAACGGTTTCCTGTATGTAAACTGACGAGGTGTTCAGGAGCTCCCATCTCCAGTAGTATATTCCACAATTTCTCCAATTGCATACAGTCAAAGCTTTGGTATAATCAATAAAGCACAGGATTACTAGGCTGTTGAATTCTCTACTCTTCTCTATTATTTGGCAAATGTTGATTCTGATTCCCGCGTACCCTTACGTTTAACAAACCTGCCTGTTCTTTAGGTATTTGTCGGGTAACTAAGACGTCTTTTTAATGCAATGTAGGGTAGGAGGATCTTACTTGCGTGTGTTATTAAAGCGATAGTCCGGTAATTTCCACATTCTTTACCTTTTTTGTGCAAAAGTACAAACATCGATTCGATTCGAATAAAAATTATCACAAGAACCGAAAGAACCGAAAGAACCGGGTACCCGGTTCTGAGTTGAAACTGGAACCGAAAAAACCGGTTCTTAAATAACGCCCGGTTCTCGATGCCCTACCCGAGACAGGCCGAGCGCGAGTGTGTACAGCGCGCTCTCGTCTCGTCTCGATCTCTCGTCCTCGTCTCGGTCGCTCTCGGTGGCTTGTCGGTTTTTGCGCCCGAGTCAAAGGGTCTCGTTGGCTCTCGCGAGGTAAACGAGAGCGAGCATGTACACACTCGTTCATTTAGTTGCTTTCTGATTAGTTTTATTATGTATTTACCTGTTTCTATTGCGGTGCATAGTTATCATCCACTATCTTTTTTTTCTCCATGGTTTACGAATTTTCTTTTATAGTAAATGTTTAAAAAATTATAATAGCTCACGGCACAAAGACAAATAGCAGCAGCAATTTCTACGTCCATTGTCTCGTAAGTCTTCAGTTCAAATGTTAGAACGAGTGTGTACAGGCATGCTCTCGACGAGAGTGTTTTCGGCCGAGGCTCTCGGCGAGAGGCTCTCGACGAGTGTGTACAGCGGCCATTAAATCGACGATATTTTTACGTGAGTAATTCCCGTGTGTCCCGTTAGTTTGTTTAAATTATACTTACTTACTTGTTTTGATTTGATTTTTCTTATAAATAATGTTCTTGGTCCGAAACATTTCTTGGTAAACTCTTCATTGCTTACATTACTCCCATCCATACATAATTCCTAGGAATGTAATGTTTTGCGATTTCGGCGGCAGCTGTTTTCGCGCTATTTTGGAATAAACTGACTGCATCCGTCTAATCTTACTAAGAATAGTGTAGTAATTGTTTTCCTCTTAAATTCACTTGTAAATGTAGTATTTATATAGCCTACTAACTGTTGCCCGCGGCTTCGCTCGCGTGGTACGCGGAAAAGTAGCTTATGTTTCTCTCCAGCCCTCCAACTATCTCCACACAAAAAATCACGTCAATCCGTCGCTCTATTTTGACGTGAAAGCAGGACAAATAAACAAACAAATAAATACACTTTCACATTTATAATATTGGGTACGGATTAGCCTATTTATATAGCTATATTTATACAGGGTGTGGTAAATTTTTGGTCACTTAAGGGTACCTTTTCTTTTGTAGTTATGGTCTATTTCTTTGAGTAATCGGTGAACATACATAAAAAAAAGATTACGACGAATTGAGAACCTCCTCCTTTTTTGAAGTCGGTTAAAAACATCCTAATTTATGACGTCACTACGTCACTACGTCATCAACTCGTCAGAAGCGAGTGTAATGTCGGAGAGTAAAGAGTTAATCCGCGTAGAAAAAGGCGCCCTCGCGTCGCTCACTTTGTGCAATTATACGGAGGAGTAGAGAGGATAAGTCATTGATAAAGAGTTAAAATGCAAGGAATTTTCATACTATCGTAATTGGAACGCGCGCTGATACAGAAAACGCGGTCCGCTTGAGAGATAAAACTTGGGCGGTGTGCCTCTTTCTAAAGGGCGACCATAATTTGTGAACTAAACATTCCTAATCCGTGAATACCCTGAAATTTAAATGACATGGGCACACGGCCCACTCAACGGGCAAAGCACGATCGGCCTAAGCGACGTTAACACGTAAAATTATCGTCCGTAAGCCGACTTTACAGACAACTATTTTTTTATTTCATTTTTAACCGACTTCAAAGGAAGGGGTTCTATGTTCGATTGTACTTATGTCTGTTTTTTAAGCATTTATGTTAACTTATTTCTTGTCATATCCATACTATGCCGTCTGTAACAATAGAAGCTGCACAAGGCGGTCAGTGAGGACGCGAACTGTGCAGGTACTTATGTCGCAGAACAAGGATTTTTGCATAAACATTGTGCATTGCCAGGAAGGAACTTTACGAAGGGGCGCAGGCCAGATAGAAGAGACGGGGCGCAGACATTTGTCTCTTCCGCGTCCCTTTCATACAAAATGTGACGGTGCCCCGTCTCTTCTGTATGTTTTGCGGCGCGACGCTTCTATACATTTTCTATGAAAGGGACGCGGAAGAGACATAATATAGGTATGTCTGCGACGCGTCCTCGTCTTACGTTTTTTCAGTATGTCCCGCGCCTAAGCTGATTTTAGTCTCATGCTCAGCGTCAGCGCTGATAGGCGAGTGATCTTTATTACAATGAAATAAAGATAGTAATTGTTTAGCAGAAATGGCTACGCTGATTGCTCTCGTCAGTGCTGGACAATCAGTATATCCTTATTTCATTGTAATAAAGATCACTCGCCCAGAGGCGTATTTAAAAATTCGGCGCCCTGGGCCTGTAAGGTTTGCCGCCCCATAAATTAGCGGAAAATGCAAAATCAGATACCTACCTAGTGAATGAAAAAACAAAAAAAAAAGCAATAGTTAGGTTTAATACCTACTACCTAGCTATGACCGCGACTTCGTAAGCGTTATGATTACCGTACGCGCAACCCATTTAACGACTTCGATTCCCGTCGCGGGACAAATGTTTGTATGATATGCAAATATTTGTCTCGGGCTTGAAACTTGTTTTGCATTCTGCTAGCAAAATACTCATGAAGCTTATATGCGAGCGAAGCGAGCCGAATTTTTTTAAGACAAATGCAACAACTAACATTTTATTTTTCCTATGGTAATCAAAGAAAAGGCTGGCTGCATGTCGGTTCCTATTCAATATGCGAGCGAAGCGAGCCAAATTTTTATACTTAACAAAACAAATGCAACATGTGACACTTGATTTTACTAACGTGCTCAAAGAAAAGGATGGCTTTTTGTCGGTTAATATTCTGCGGTCAGATACAACTCACTTTGCTTGCAAAACACTTATGAAATGAAGCTTATATGCGAGCGAAGCGAGCCGATTTTTTTTTAAGACAAATGCAACATGTGATACTCAATAAAATGTTTGCCTAAAATAAAATCGCCTCGAGGAATTTATATTGTAACGGATTTATCCCTTCGAGTTTAAAAGAATACCTACCTACAGTTTCCTGTCCTACCTAGTGAATGAAAAAACAAAAAAAGGCAATAGTTAGGTTCAATACCTACTAGCTGTAACCGTGACTTCGTAAGCGTTATGATTACCGTACGCGCAACGCATTTAACGACTTCGATTCCCGTCGCGGGACAAATGTTTGTATGATATGCAAATATTTGTCTCGGGCTTGAAACTTGTTTTGCATTCTGCTAGCAAAATACTTATGAAGCTTAATGCGAGCGAAGCGAGCCGAATTTTTTTAAGACAAATGCAACAACTGACATTTTATTTTTCTTATGGTAATCAAAGAAAAGGCTGGCTGCATGTCGGCTCCTATTCTATATGCGAGCGAAGCGAGCCTAATTTTTTTATAACAAAACAAATGCAACATGTGACACTTGATTTTACTAACGTGCTCAAAGAATAGGATGGCTTTTTGTCGGTTAATATTCTGCGGTCAGACACAACTCACTTTGCTTGCAAAACACTTATGACATGAAGCTTATATGCGAGCGAAGCGAGCCTATTTTTTTAAGACAAATGCAACATGTGATACTCAAGAAAATGTTTGCCTAAAATCGCCTCGAGGATTTATATTGCAACGGATTTATCCCTTCGAGTCTTCGAGCTTATAGAACTTCGAGTTTAAAAGAATACCTACCTACAGTTTCCTGTCAAGTTAAAAATAGCAAGGTCAGTCTCTGAAAATGGCCGGTCAGTAATACGATAATGATTTTAGTTGTTGTTAATTAGGTAAGCTTTTCTTAAATATTTAAGGCATACAAGGACAAAAAGAAAGGCGCATGAAGCTAGCCGCCCCTCGCTCTCATCCAAATGTGTTAATTGTTAATTAGGTAGACTTTTCTTAAATTTCTTCAGGCATTTAAGGACAAAATGAGAAGCGCATGAAGCTGGGAACGAGGGGCGGCGCGAGCCGCCCCCCGTTTTAGTTGTTGTTAATTAGGTAGGCTTTTCTTAAATTTCTTCAGGCATACAAGGACCAAAAGAAAGGTGCATGAAGCTAGCCGCCCCTCGCTCTCACCCAAATGTGTTTTAGTTTTTGTTAATTAGGTAGACTTTTCTTAAATTTCTTGAGGCATATAAAGACAAAAAGAGAAGCGCAATAAGTTGAGACTGAGGAGCGGCGCGAGCCGCCCCTCATTTTAGTTGTTGTTAATTGGGTAGGTAGGCTTTTCTTAAATTTCTTCAGGCATATAAGGACAAAAAGATAGGCCCATGACATGAAGGTGAGAGCGAGAGGCGGTGCAAGCCGCCCCTCGTTCTCAGCCAAATAAGTTTTAGTTGTTGTTAATTCGATAGGCTTTTTTAATTTCTTCAGGCACAGGACAAAAAGAAAAGCGTACGAAGCTGAGAGCTAGGGGCGGCTTGCACCGCCCACCAAATGAGTTTTAGTTGTTAATTAGGTTGGCTTTTTTAAATTTATTTAGGTATTTAAAGAAAAAATAAAACGCATGAAGCTGAGAACGAGGGGCGGCTTGCGCCGCCTCTCGCTCTCACCTTCATGTCTTGGACTTTTCCTGTTGTCCTATTATATGCCTGAAGAAATTGTGTGCTGGCTGAGAAGGGCGGCTCGCGCCGCCCCTCTCAGCCTGCCGCCCCGGGCCATGGCCCTCTTGGCCTAAGGGTAAATACGCCCCTGCACTCGCCTATCAGCGCCGACGGTACGCGTGACACTAAAACCAGCCTTACTGTCACGCGTACCGTCAGCGCTGATAGGCGAGTGATCTTTATTACAATGAAATAAGGATACTGATTGTTTAGCAGAAATGGCTACGCTGATTGCTCTCGTCAGTCAATATCATTATGTAAAACCTTTAAATCGCAAAGAATGAAGCTGTGAAACATAATTATAGGTCTTCGTGAATTACACTTCAAATTAGCTCACCCAATAATTTCAAGGTAAAAAAAATGAAGCCATAGAGAGTAGAGAGCATTCTTAAAATAATTACGGACGTTCTTATTTGTTACGAGTATGTTTGAGATAATCTACATCTACATAAAAACATTACCTCTTTGTATGAATGAATGAATGAATGAATGAATGAATGAATCAAAATCAAAATCAAATATCATTTATTCAGTAGGACCGTTATGACCACTTTGAATCGTCTTAAGAGCTAGGTGATTCTACTCCTGTTCTTTCGCGACCAACACCGTGAAGAATCAGGGCAACAAACACGGTATGGGGCCTAGCTTTCTTTTCGGTGATCCATCCGCTTAAAATCTAAATAGTCAAGTTCCAGTGTGGAGCCAGTCGAACAATGTGACAGTCGAAGAATGAATGAATGAATGAGTGAAATGATTTTTTTTTATTGCATACCTTAGATTAAACAAAATACAACAATGACAAAACGACGAATTAACAATGTACAATGGGCGGCCTTACCTACCTAATAATCTATTACCAATCTATACCAAAATAATAAAGCGAAAGAGTTTGTTTGTTTGAACGCGATAATCTCAGCAACAGTCGGATTTGAAAAATTATTTCTGCATTTGATAGCTTACTTCTTGAGGAAGGTTATAGGCTACTTTTCATCATCATCATCACCATACCATCACTATGAGGGTAAAGCCGCGAGGTCGAGGAGTTTTTTTAATTCCACTTTTCCCCTTTCAAATGTCCCTTGGGATTTCTGGAAACGAAAAAAAAAGTGTAAAAATCATACCTGATAATCGATTTATATCAATCGAAAAAAATCGATGTGTAAAATCGATATGTAGGTAAGTAATTACAATTTGTAAGGTTTCTTTGTAAACAATAAAGTGTTATCTATCCCTCCTGAAACTCCACCACAAAATATGACAAAAAAATAATAGTCTAGAACAGTGGTTCCTAACTTTTTCAACCTTGTTACCCCTATGACTTGTCAATTAAATTGTCAATAAAACAGTTTTTACCTCCGTTTAAAATTTCATGTTTTGATCTTAAAATTCATCTCCTTTTAGTTACGATTATTTATCGTTCTATTACCCCCCCCAAAAAAACAATTTTACCCCCGCGTGGGGGTAATTACCTACCCATAGGTTCGGAACCACTGGTCTAGTGCAGTCCCCCTCGTTTCTTTATTAGTAAATCATAACGATATCAATTTATTACAAATTCCAAACTGAGATTGTTTTTTTTTTTTTTCGCTAACCAATTTTTTTGGGCACCGACAAAGTTATTGTAATTTCATTGTCTTGTCTTCATAATGTCATTTGCATGTTGCTTATGGCACAATGGAAATATCTTTACAATTCGCGACAACCATGTCGGTCAGTTGGCATAAATGTGAAAAATATTTACATTTTTTCAGACTAGATTCCGCCCGCGGCTTTGCTCGTGGTACCAACATTAAAAAAGATAATTATGTCAGTATCGCCAAGGTGTGGTAGACATTCTTCCAGATCTTTAGACATTTAACATTCCTTAAAAATGTCGAAGGGGTAGTTAGAGGTCCAAATACAATTGGTACCTATAATATGCCCATTTACGGATGTTAGTATTCCATTTCATTCCTTAAATAACAGATTGCAAGCCCATCGAAGCGCATTTGAATTTTTCGAAACGAAAAATCCATTGATACACGTCAGATTCGAACTCACGACCTTCGGATCGAAAGCCAGTCCAATCCCACTTGGCCAACAAGGCTTTAAAGAAGAGCATTAAAAATAATTCAAAACGTTCCTACAACATCAGATTTCGTAGGTACGTAACTCTTTTGTTTTTGCTCGTCGGGTCGCGTTTGAGACGAAACAAAACGTTTGACAGCCGAGCGAGTAGGCATTATCTGTGGAAATGAGGAATGACAATTGGAGGGAAAACACTCGCGAAAATATTGATGGAAATTGAGTTTTGGTTGAAGCTATTTTTAAGTCACTAGATAAAATAAAAAAATAAAAAATGCTGGACATTTCACACAGCATTATCTAGCCCCAAAGCACAGCCCCAGTAAGCCGAGCTTATGTTATGGAAAAAACACCCAGGCCTAATACAAAATTTGCAGATCATACAAAAATTTGCCTCGCGGCGGGGATCGAACCCGCAACCTTCTGTGTTGCACTATGTAGTAAATTATTTCGAGTTAGTTTTAGTATATAAAATTACAATAAAGTAATAGATTATTATAGGTGCCTATTGCTTATTTTTAGGTTATTCTTGGAATAACACTTATACCACGTTTATTTGTACCAACTACTTACTTCGTTTAAAATAATCTCTAGTCATCGAAGCCGTTTCAAAACGCACTCACATTACACGCCTCAAACAAAGCCGAAAATGTTTCTACTAATTAAAACATCGAGGTTAAGCCCATTTCCATTAGTCCTGCTTCAATTTATATCGATATCTTAATCGATTATTCGAAGGTATCGGAGCAATCATTCGGACAACACTATTCACTCCCACACCTATGATTTAAAAAAAGAATAATCTCTCCATGTTTAGGGTTCCTTAACGCGTGAGGGTAAACGTATATAAACAGTGATTTTGGCGTTGATCTTGTGAAAGTTGATCTATAGTCGAATTGCTCATTGTACGAACTAAAAATATATGAAAAATGACATTTTGACCGTCAATTTTAGTGCGTATAATTAGAAATACGACTATAATGATCTTTGATCTAACGCATGACACCCGTATCGGGGTATCATTAAAAAGAATGATAAAAGAATAGGTATATTCTTTTATCATTCTTTTTCTTTTATTATTTCTTATAACATTCTTTCAAAAGAATATATTATTTTATCATTCTTTTTATTAAGTAACAGCTAGTTACCACCTAAGTTAGTCAAGTGGGGTATGATGTCAGGCGAATTTCTGATGCATTACTTAATTCTTGTTTTTCTTTTGACAATTTTAATGAGCCTCACTTTGTTCGACTGGCTCCCCAGTGGAGCTTGTCTAAGTATTTAGATTTAAACGGATGGATCACTGAAAAGAAAGCTAGGCCATACCGTGTTTGTTGCCCTGATTCTTCACGGTGTTGGTCGCGAAAGAACAGGAGTAGAATCACCTAGCTCTTAAGACGTTTCAAAGTGATCCTAGTGGTCCTACTGAATAAAATTAAATGATAAATAAGTATTCGAATTTAGATTTTTTTATCATTGAAAATTAATCATAGGTACACTTAGATCATTTTACTTTCATGCCTAGATCTTTACACCCATAGCATGTATTTATTCCTTGAGGACATTTTAATTAGCATTATGAGGACATTTTATAGCATAACACGACAATTCTGCTAAGTATCCAGCAGAATAATTACAAAAGATAATAATAGTAATGGCCTTTAATAATATTGTAATAATGAAGAACCCGTCACAAAATTCATACACACCCTTGATCGATATATTTTTAAATTAAGAAAGCTACGATGACATGGCACAATGCCAGTAGTTTTGCGAACAAAAAGGTGAATTGAAAGAAAGAATGTGGCACACTGATCTAACATACATTTTTTGTAGGTGAAAAAAATTGGCGCGAATCATGCGTCTATTTTTTTTTAATCTATAATTGAATGTGTCTTTTTTTTAATCTATAATAATTGAATTTTGAACTTTTTTAGAACACTTTCGAAAAATAAAATAATCAGTGACAGCTCGTTATTTTCGTTCATGATTAACTACCATCGAAAAATGATTTCTAATAATAATATAACTATTTTGTACCTAGTTCGATATAGGACTTACTTTAGCAAATTCTCTTTTTGGGACAATTCAGGAGGAGATTATAAATCTGTTGCCATCTTTTTTCATTTTCTTCACATCAGTCAAAGTGACAATAAAAAAACATTTAAAAGTTTCTAAAGCAAATCTAGTCTTGTTTATTTGACACGTATTTACGAGAAAGACCATAAATACATACCTACGTTAAAAATCAATGCAGCATTTAAAAAAATCTTCAACATGCACAATTAATTGCACATCAATAAAGAAACAAACTTTCAATTTATCAAATTCATACCTACAATAATGCCCACGCGATTTATTTTCTCGATAATTATTGACCATTGAAATCCCGTTACACACGGACAAGTAAAAGTAATCAATTTGACTGCCCGTATCGAGCTAATTAAAAAATTAATACCCGCGCACCGGAAACGTCACTTCGAATATTCATTCGTAATTTGAAATGATCGACAGCGCGGAATATTGTTTGACAGTGTTTTGAATTTCGAACTTTTTGGCGCTAAAACAAAACTGTTGGTTTGGGCAATTTAATTAAGCGCATATTCTTGATAGGCGGTCACAATTTGGGTGACCGCTTGTGGTAACCGCTGCTTCCGTGCTTCGGAGGGCACGTTAAATTGTCGGTCCCGGCTTTTAAGTCGCGTTTAGGTGGTCTAAAACTCCACCAGAGTTGGCTGTGTTTTAGACCTGATGGCGTACAACGCCATTTTGACGTGTTATCCATACCCATTATTATAAAATAATGTGAAAGTGTGTTTATATGTTTGTTTATTTGTCCTGCTTTCACGTCAAAACAGAGCGACGGATTAACGTGATTTTTTGTGTGGAGATAGTTGGAGGGCTGGAGAGTAACATAGGCTACTTTTTATCCGGGTACCACGCGAGCGAAGCCGCGGGCAGCAGCTAGTTGTCTTATAAATCGATGAACGCCGACTGCACGCACGAAAAAGTGTCACATTCCTATCGCCTACGATACGTAGCGCTGCTACGAGACGTAGCAAGGTTTCTCGTAGCACTTCATTTTGGTAAATAATCCGATCTGAAACAATAAAAGAATGTTGTATAGTTTTGACAGAAGAAAATTAAAATTTTAATAAAAGTACTTACTTATTTGATAATTTTTCATCATTGTTTTCTTATGACGTTACCACGTGTAAAATTATCGTCCTCATACCATCTTTACAGACAACCATTTTTTTTATGTTTAGCTAGACTTTTATCTGCTTTGTAAATATAAATACATTGAATGAAATGCGAGCTAAAATTCATCCACATAACCATCTTTACAGACAACCATTTATTGAAAAAGTTTAACTAGACTTTTAGGTAAGTATCTGTTTTGTAAATAGGTACATTGAATGAAATGCGAGCGAAAATATATCCAGCCTTCTAGGAGTAATGCGGTAATAAAGAAATCACTAAACTTACACACTTATACACTCCTTTCAACGGATCTTGGCATTCGTGAAGTTAGCCGTTTCGATGCGCAGTGCAACTTTTTCATACAAAATTTTCTACTGCGCAGCGAAAAGCCTAACTTCACGAATGCCTAGATCCATTGTGACAACTGTACAAAACCCTGTGGCTTGACAGTCAGCCGGGTAAAATGCACTTACTTTTTATCGCAAAAAAAAGAAATTCTTAAAATCTACAAAAACGGTATACCTGGAACATAACATTAAGTTTAATAGAAATGACAATAAGGTTCAATTCCGCCTGCGTCTTGTTATATCATACTTTCAATTGGCACTAATTGGCCGGCACGCGATCTTCTCGACAGATCATTAATGAACGCAAGAACAGAGACGGATTGAGGATCAAAATAAAAAAAAATATTTGACTGAAACTGATTTCTTGAAGAGGTTTTCATTCGTTTAAAGCTCGTGTTAATGGGCTCTAAAATGTTCATACCTCTGAATATATTTTCATTCATTTATTCATTCATACATTCATATCTCTGAATACGTCACTGTATTAACTACCGTGGTAGTAACAGTGTCTATTGTAGATGTACCTACTGTTATTAGACTGACTTCGTGTCTTCTGTATAAACGAACAATCTTTTAAGAGCTTTGTTTGTTTGTTTTTTTGGGAAATCAGCTGTTTTCTAGTTGATGAAGGGATTATATCCGAGGTTTTTATTTTTTTAATTTTTAGCGTCTTATAAATCGATGAACACCGGCATGCATTAAAAAATGTCGCGTTCCGCGAGCGGGAGCGCGGAACCGTGGCATCAGCCAACGATTGTAATTTATTTCGAACTGGATATTACATGTAAAATACTGTATTGTCGTGTTTCAATGGATCGACCTTAATCTGGTCACCCACCTTTGCTGCTCAGGCTATTTGTACGGTGTACAATCGGTCTAAGCGTTCGTTTCGTTAACACGTAAAATTATCGTCCGTAAACCGACTTTACAGACAACCATTTTTACCCGACTGCGCAAAGCAAAGGAAGGGTAATGTGTTTATCAGTCTATGTATGTTTGGATGTTTCTATGTGGCATTCTAGAGGCCAAACGCGTGGACCGATTTTGATGATTCTTACGTCAATCGATTCGTCTGAACCTTGGGAGTGTTAATAAGGCATGACAGTAATCAAAATTCACCAGTGTCACCACCAGACGCCTTAATGTCAAAATTAAAAAAATCAAAATCGTCACACCATGTCAAGTGGGGTATCGTTGAATAGGTATTTCAAAATCAACTTTATGTTTCTTTTACCATTTTTCATTTTAAGTAATAGTTTAGGAAAAATAACGGTTTAAAGTTGATTAATAATAATTCTCGCTATGGATGTTTCTATGTGGCACTCTAGAGGCCAAACGCGTGGACCGATTTTGATGATTCTTACGTCAATCGATTTGTCTCAACCTTGGGAGTGTCACTAAAGATATGACAGTAATCAAAATTCACCTGGGCTACAACCAGACGCCATATTGTCAAAATTAAAAGAATCAAAATCGTCACTCTATATCAAGTGGGGTATCGTTGAATAGGTATTTTAAAATCAACTTTATCATAACTAAAAAGTGTTAAATAAAAAAATATTTTAAAAAAACAAAAACCCGACTTCATTTTATTACCAATCAAATCTTCCCAATGTTATGGGTCCCGACTGTGAGTAATTCTTTGCAGGCTTGTTTTTTTCTTTTTAGTTTTGACGCAGTCGGGTTTTTGTTTTTTTAAAATATTTTTTTATTATTTAATTGCTTGTTTATCAAAAAGTATCGTCAAACTGATCATGTTATGATTGACCACAATTACCTACGAGTAATTAGTACCTTTCACAAATACTTCGCACCTCCAGAATAGAAGTGACTCAATTCAAAAAATTGGGAAAATGACTTGAATAGAAAGACTCAAAAAAATAACTCTATCTGCTAGTTATTTAAAAACTGCTACTTTTTGGTTAGAATGTAGTACTGAAAAACATAATAGCTGCGTCTCTTTCATTTCGGCAGTTTCTCCTCCCTCTCACGCGGAAAACGGTTATTTATCGCAATTCCCAAAAATCATGATTTTTTTTAATTGAGTCACTTCTATTCTGGAGCTGCGACATGTTAAAACAAATCAGAGCTACATTACAATAGCAGACGCCAGGCTAGGCTCAAACTTCGCAAACTACAAACGGGATTAGAGGAATACTCCATTTGCGGCAGCCATTTTGGTTGAAACGTCAAACTTTCAAAATGGATTCCCGCGCCCCACGGGACGAGCTGCAGTAAATGATAGATACAAACTAAATAAAGGTATTTTAAAGTAATAATTATAATTTTAGCCAAGAGTGAATAGGCCTCGCACACGAAGGGTTCTGTACCACCGTAAAATATTAAACATAATTTTTTTGACTGACTCCAAGAAAAGGAGGTGTTTAATAAATAAAAATACGGAAAACACGTTTCAATATAATTTATTATTTAATCGTTTGACAAATTTAAAAAAAAAAAGGTAATAAAATAAAAAAATGAACAAAAAAATCTTTTATACTTAACTAAAAAAAAAGTAAGTAACTAAGTGAGTCTGCAAGAGCTTTAGCAGATAGTCACTTTTGACTTTACTTATGAAAGATGTTTAAAGTTGAACACTGGTTAAACAACGTCCTGTCTTTATTTGTGGATAGTGACGAATAGAGACAGGACGTTGTTTAAACATCTTTCATAAGTAAGGGGGTCAATGTTTAATAATAATTGTAATGTAATATAGGTACGGACTGATGGTCCGATATTTTTATTCAAAAGGCTATGTGTAAAAAAAGTTATAATACTCGTAGCGGTCATAGTTTTCTTAATATTTTCTGTGAATATTTCAAGTGAATCTTGTAAAAACTGCAGGTCGGCGGATGCAGGCTGCTTCCAACCGCAACACATGGATATTTTTGAAAGAGGCCTATGTCCAACAGTGGACGTCTGGCGGCTGAGATGATGATGATGATGATGATTTCAAGTGTAGGTATTGTGGTTCATAAGATGCAGCCCTGTGACAGACAGACGGATAGACAGAGATGTAAATTATTGGCTATAGACGAAAACAGCATGACATTGAAAGTTTTATTTTAAAAGTATCTTGCTCTACATCTTTTCGGATAGCTTTTTAAGAATCAAAAATGGCCTTGTCTGATTTTTAACCAACTGCAAAATTAGGAGGAGGTTCTCAATTCATCGGATTTTTTTTTGTGCTCTTTTTTATGTACCTATGTACTCGTATAACCGATTACTCGAAGACGCCTGGACCGACCCGCTGACTTACGCGACAGTATTACTCATTCTAATATCAAAGCAAAATTAAAAAGTTACTTTTTAGATAGCTTACAATAACAATTATACCTCGTTGCTTCATTATTCATATATGAATTTATACACTGTAGTATCCTTATCTACTTGGTAACTCCGCACAATTTTTAAAGATTTTTTAAACAATTACAAAAACGTATTTCCGGTCTACTCCACCCTAGCACGCCATCTTGTCTTTTGCTCATTCCTTTTTTGTGCGCGGTAACTTTCGCACGCGCGCTTCAAGCAAAGTGCGCAGTCTTTATTTAATCAAAATAAAATAAGAAAAATCGAAGAAAGTGAAGTATAATAACAAAAGTGAAAGTGTTAAATAAAAATCCCCGATGGATTCGTCGTCGAATGATAAAGGTTAGTAAAGTGTTTACTAATTCTTCGTATTTTTCCTACAAAGTGAGTTAATAACTTTGACAGAGTCCATTACTAAACGGACATCTGAGTTGACTGCGAGTCTTCTAAGCAGACAATTCGTACAATCTGAAACAGATGTAACGATCCCCTGCGAAATCATATATTATACCTAGGTACTTTGGTACTAAACTGGCATCCGGGTCGACTGCGAGTCTTTAAAGATGACCTAAACAGAAAATTCGTACAATCTAAAGAGATGTAACGATTCTCTGCCAAATCATAATAATTAAGTACTTTGTTACTACACGGGCATCTGGGTTGACTGCGAGTCTTCAAAGATGACCTAAGCAGAAAATGCGTACAATCTGAAACAGATGTAACGCTCCTCTGCGAAATCATATAAGTAGGTACTTTAGTACTAAACTGGCATCTGGGTTGACTGCGAGTCTTCAAAGATGGCCTAAAGAGAAAATTCGTACAATCTAAAACAGATGTAACGATTCTCTATGAAATCATATAAGTACTTTGGTACTACACGGGCATCTGGGTTGACTGCGAGTCTCCAAAGATGACCCATGCAGAAAATGCGTACAATCTAAAACAGATGTAACGATCCTCTGCGAAATAAATCATATAGCTACTTTGTTACTAAACTGGCATCTGGATTGACTACGAGTCTTCAAAGATGATTTAATTTCATTTCATTTCACAGAAAATTCGTTCATTCTAAAACAGATGTAACGATCATCTGCGAATCATATACCTACTTTCGTACCAAACTAGCATCGGGGTCGATGACCTTAACATAAAAATCGTACAATCTGAAACAGATGTAACGATCCTATGCAAAATCATAAACTTTACAAAATGTAAGGGTTTATTTTATTTTATTTCTTCAACTACCCTCAATTTCATATCTTCATAATCTAAATTGCAAATTGCAATTCTAGATAACGGAGATCATGGTGAAGCATATATTGCAATTCCCGAGTCAATTCCTACCGAACTAGACGTCGTACAAGATGCAGTAGGTACCGGAATGAAATGATGATCTTTACCTTAATGAAAATTCGTTTGTATCCAGTCTACAAGATGATCTCACGGCTAGTATAACACCTAGACGATTCACCTGACTAGGACGAAATATCATCATCATCATTGTCAGCTTGCAGTAACCCAATGCTGGGCATACGCCTCCTTTATCCTATACCTACCCCTAATCATAAAAATATAGGTACCTACTCGATAACTTATCGAAACATGGCTTTCCTTCTTCTTCTTCTTCAAGGAATGTCGAGGAAAAAATAACATAAATTGCGGAAGGAATACTGTCGACAGTCTACTACCAGACAATTGTCGGCTCCTTCAGCCATGGTTCCTAATCGTGATAAGACTCTCATGGCATCGCAACAGCTGGTTTCAGTCATTACTGCCATCAACCGAGCCATACATGTGTTATATCAAGCATTTTAGCAATGGGTGTCAGTTGCTATGTGACTCACACTAGGTACTTATCAACACTAAGTCTATGTCTAATCTGTAAGCCCAACTCGTGTTTTAAATAAATAAATACAAAGTCTGATTTAGCTGATTTCATACAGTTTTTACAAATCGTTCTCACACAATACATGGTATTTATGTAAATTGAAACGGAACGAATCGTTGTTTGGCTCAACGCTAGCCTCACAACAGCTTCAGCGCCCTGCAACAGGTCTTCTTATCAGGTCACCTCTCCGGTATCTGTCAAACAGGGGGGGGCGGGTGCGGCGAGGAGACCTCAGGTGTCCGCCTACCTTACACAGCGTCAGCGCAACAGCTGCAGAAGCTCAGATCAAATCAGATCAGTTACAAATCGCGTGCTCCGGTGCAGATTCACCACTAGCAGCACACGCGGGTAGACTTACCCTTTTTACAATAATAAGTTAAAATTAACGAACAATACAATTTTGTATTCTATTAGATAAAACCAGGCTTTACCTACTATACTATTTCAATCCACTGTAAATCAGTCCATAATACCTCAGAATAACTTTTCAGAAGTTGAAAACTTAATTATGCAGGTGGCCATTAATAAGTTAAAATAATGCAAAGTCCCAAAGACTTGTTTATTCCCAAGATATTGTTGCGGAATCAGATATTTCTCACTCTTGAACCTAACGGTGATAAAACGTTTCATATTGAATTTGAAAACTTTAAACAAGTTAGTTCGAAACAAGCATTTTAAAATAGAGGATTACCAAAATGTGTGTAACCTAATCACCATCGACCTGAAAGATGCTTATTTTGTTTTGCCAGTTCGGCACTTTGATCTCAGGGTACCTACTAAAAATTAATAATTCAGTATTGTATTATAAATGTTGCTTAATAAATGCCTTACCATTTAGTTTAACATCAACTACGATAAGTGTAGCTTAACACCTCAACAATCCTACAAATAGTTTTATTGGATTTATTTATTTGGGATTTATTTATAAAAATTACAATACAGATTTTAGTCTAGGTCTTCCCTCTGATTAATGTTCTAAGAGTGCACAGGTGGTCACAAAGTTTATAAAACTACCATCATATTCGTAAAATCGCCAAACGAGGCATTTTGATCGCCGCTTGCCCAGTGGTCAAGTACGCCTTGATCAGGTTAGGGTGCTGTCTGTACAAAAGTGCCTCACAAAAAGCAAACCTTAAAATTAGGTAGGTACCTACTTAGAGTTTTGAAGTCTGGGCCCTTTATAGTTTTACTTCGTATTGATAACACACCAACTACGATCACTTATGTTAACCTTAGAGGATGTATACAATACACCTCACCTTAATGACTTACTCCGGCCACTTAAGAAGTTGTGTCAGGAGTGCGGCCTTTGGATATTCACCTCATATGTGAATACACAGCAAAACCACGTTGATACCGCCCCCAGAATATTAAATCCGGACACTGAGTGTTCCCTGTTCGATGAGGTTTTCACAATATTTTGGGCAACCACATTTAGATCTGTTCGCGTCACGAGATAACACTAAGACCCATTTCATGGAAACGAGACCCTGACGCAGAAACCATTGACACATTTACCTTAATTTGACATGCCAATTATTTTTACTTTTTCTCCATTTCCTTTTAGCATAAAAAGCCTCAAGAAAACTACTAAGGATCAGGCATAAAGAATACTAGTGTATCCTTACTGGCCATCTCAACCATGGTTCCTACTCTTACAGAAACTATAGTCTCAGACGTTATCTAATTAACTACCAATAAAAACCTCTATTTTAACGATCGTTATCCGGTACACAAGTAAGTACCTTATTCTGGTGGTCGCAAAGCTCTGCGGATATCGTTTATCCACTAATCATCGACAAATGTTGTCATCACTCTCTGACAGTACGATTAAGCAATAAAACACTTCACCCAGTTATGGTGAGAACATTGTATTGCAATTGCAACGAAATCAACTGGATGCATTTGCAAGACATCAGTGTTTACATTTCTAACATCTTCCTTTAATGTCAGTTTAATACCGTATGCGCATGCATAAGGTACCTAGTCTGAATTCTCATCGTTCTATTCAATTCTACCTTACCTATATCTAATTACCTATCAGTCCTAATAGGAAATAATATTGTATTAGACCAGTGTGTAAAGCAGTTACATAAAGGTGCATGATATAAATTGAACTCTATAATGCCCAAATACCTGGGAGCCTCAATTTATTGGCACTCAATCTTATTTAGATGATCTCGAAATAATAATCACAAAAAACTTACCTATCTTATCAATTAAAAATTTAAATAGGTACACGTTATCTCTCTAGCTTTCTATCGCTCACAGGGTTCCCTTATTATGGGTGCAAAACATCGTAATCTCCGAGCTTATGGATTCTGAATACTGATGTTATGTTGTTTTCATGATGATCTCTATCAACCAATATTATTTCTGTCATGTTTTAATAAGAATACAAATATATGCCCAGCACCAGACCTGTAGCTGGACATTTTCTAAGACTATATTTCTAAAACAAAATAATAAATGTTAATGCAAAAGCGCCCACATTGAGCGGCTGCAACGCAGCCTATCAGCAGTTGTATTGAATATAAGTACTACTGCCCATAACACGCACCACGCGGCTAACAACATGCGCAAGATGCGGTTGGACTAGCTCGTCCAACGAATTTTCCAGGTCTTAACAGAATTATACTGATCAAAAGTGAATTCGCCTAAACTGTCTGTTTATTGTTACAAACTTAATAGGCCTACCTACTTTAATTGTTGTTTGATTTATTGTGATCAAAATAATTTAAGTTTATACAGTAGGTAATCATTACGGGAAAAATGTCCTAAAATGTTATATTACTTTAAAATCCATAATTGTTAAAATTATGCCTTTAATTTCAAAACTTTCGGCTCTTAACATCTACAGTGTATAAATTCATATATGAATAATGAAGCAACGAGGTATAATATATGATCAAACGAACTTCCAAGTGAAGTTCGATCATTATTATATGAGTTGCTTCATTAGAATATATGAAACCCTCCCACCCTTATAATAGCAAGTAAATATTAAATATTACCAATATTTAATATATTTTCCCATATAATAGAAAGTTTTGTAAACATATACAAGATAATTACTACTCTAAAAAATGAGCAAAAGACAAGATGGCGTGCTAGGGTGGAGTAGACCGGAAATACGTTTTTGTAATTGTTTAAAAAATCTTTAAAAATTGTGCGGAGTTACCAAGTAGATAAGGATACTACAGTGTATAAATTCATATATTCTAATGAAGCAACTCATATAATAATGATCGAACTTCACTTGGAAGTTCGTTTGATCATATAATGTTAATGTTATTTTGTTATAAGTACCTACCTGTTAATTTAAGCAGACTAAATTTATAGCATACTTTTTGCGAACCTTAGTGGTTTTTTCTGTGCTATAGTTACCTAAGTTTCATTTGTAAAATTTTATATGGTAAATAAATTATAAAAAAAAAAAAAAAAAAAATTTGGAAAATTCTTTTTTGTTAGAAAGGTTATACTTTCTGATTGGTGCCACAAAAATTTGGTGAGGATCTATCGAGGGTCTTCGGAGTTATGAACAGAAATGCACCTCGAGAGTGTCGAAAATTGCTCAGCTTGAACTTTGAAGTTAGAAGTCGATTTTTTTAAATTTTTAATTTAGCCACTTGTTAACTAAAATATAGATTTTAGAAAATGTCAGGGTGTTTGTTTCGATCTTTAGCATGAAGGAAATAAGAGCTTTTGGATTTAAAATAATTTATTTAGTCAGTTTACAATAGAATCACCTTAGGTAAAAAGCTTATAGTAACCATAGAGGTAGAGTCATCGTATTTGGATCGCATTTTTACCCGGCTGACTGTCAAGTCAGACAGGGTTATGTAGATCGCGCGTTTCTATGTATGTTCGTGGGTATGTAAGTAATATTCTTTATTACCACGTTACTCCTAAACGGCTGGATGGATTTTGATGAATGAGGTATCGTTAGAATCGTCTCCATCTCGATTGTGCTCTAGGATACTTTTTATTTCGATAAATTAAATAGTGCGGCTAGAAAATGCAACAATGTGTGAATTTTCAAAATGAAAATCACGCCATCATATCAAAATCCATGTCAAAATCAAGAAGTTGGTGGACTGATATCAAATATATTTTTAAAAAAAATCTAACATGACGTCTTCGAAGACTAAATCGAGTCTCAAAATTTTTGAAAATCTATTTTTCGCCCTAACGAGAATTGCTAAACAAAATGCATACTAAAACTTTATATTTAGTCACACGCAACGTTTAGAACAACCTGCATCGAAATTGGTTCAGCCATTTAGGAGATATCTCATATTTATGAAATATCTTACACGCTTTTAATTTTACACACAGAGCCATCTGTGTGTCAACTGTCACAACAACGTTTAGAAAAATGCGCACGGCATCGAACCCTAGATAGGTACCTACCTATTAATAAAATTGTAATTTAATTTTGTGATTGATAAGATAATGCTGTTTCCAACTTTTCAGTTCAGCCGGGTTTTTTTATTTTTGAATAAATTGCTTGTTTGCGATCTAAGCTCGTTCGTGAATCACGCCGCAAAAAAACTATGACCGTTGCCTTGGGAGCGCTAAAATGTAGCTTTTCAACTCTTAATACAGTTAAGTTGGGTTATTATTATTAGACAAAACCTTTTGTAGAAATAGTAGTTATTAGTTTACAGTTATATGAGTTACTCTCCAAGCCTTTATGCTATGAATTCATTAGTGAAAATGCCGAAATCATATACTTAATAAACCTAAAAAATACGTAATAAGAAAAAGAGCTGCAGTGCAATTCACACTTCTGCATCCGATTCGAAGATTTTCTACCGAAAG
Organism: Camptogramma bilineatum; assembly: GCA_958496255.1. Classification (NCBI taxonomy): domain Eukaryota; kingdom Metazoa; phylum Arthropoda; class Insecta; order Lepidoptera; family Geometridae; genus Camptogramma; species Camptogramma bilineatum. Next base: position 2,492,339 of record OY292478.1, read on the forward strand.
TGACGTTTTTTCGCAAAGACACGTCACTTTCCGAATTCGGAATACATTCCGAAAAGTGTTAAAATGGCAATGTAAATTTTAGGGCTCCACTCCAAAGAGTTCAAGGCACCAAGTTTTTATTGCAATCTTTTGAAGATCGGCAGACGATCTTCGAATTTGTATGATCTTATTATCATTCCTAAGCTTAAAATAGCTTTGTTTCACCAAAAATAGGTAGTTTTGAGTCATTGTGCTAAGAAGAAATAATATTTTATCTAAGTTACAATAAAATTCATAAACGAAATAAATAAAATAGGACTTCCTTACAAAATAAATCCTAAACCTCTTTTCACATCACCATTTTTATCAAAAAGTTTTCTTTTTTGGCTCCTATTCGATTAGGACCTAATTATCGATTTGAATAATAAATCGAATCGATCTATGATAGATAGAATGAAGTGCCCTAGAGTATAGGTACATTTAACTATGAAGTGTGTGACGTAAGGAGATTTTGATTTTTTTATTTTTATTCAAAGCGTGTGGTTTACCGAAACATCACAGATGCATAAAGCGTTGATTCGTACTTTAATAAGGAACATCCCTTATTTAATATGTGTTGTTCATAGTCTAACCGATTTTCGATTAGGAAAAACTTTAATGTGGTATCGCCAATCCATTTCTTCGTAATAAGAAATAGGTATTTAAATAGTACTCTTTTCATATTTTTTTAAGAGCTTACGAGTAGGTACGCATTAATATTTAATTTAAAATTTTAAAATAACGCAACTATAGCCAGTTAAACTTTACTCTGATGGTACGATATATTTTGAATTTCGATCTGGGTGTCATAACAAAATCTATCATTTGAAAAAAGAATACAACGTTCTGATTTTAAATTAATAGAAGAAGACTTCTCACATTGTACAATCACAAACAAAAGTTGATTCTTAGTTGAATTTTGTTTAAGTTTTGTTAAAAAGGGCTTCTATAAATACAAAATAAAAACATACCTAGGTACGTATTGACCATGTCTTTCCTGTGGATATGGCCGGTTAAGCTGAGAGGATGGTTTTTGTGATGGGCAAGCTTACCATCTTATCAATGTCCCAGGCACTACAGAGTTATCGTTAAGTGTAGGCAAAGATTGCCTCCTGTCCTGGCACTGTATTAAAATCCTCTAGTAACGATTTAAAAGGCCTAAGTTTTACGGGCGAAGTCGGTACCTACGTAAAATACGTATGATTTAAATCGCATTAGACAACTGTGGCTGTTAATCTTTATTGCATACACAGTGTACTATAGCAGTTAGTACGGCGGCCGCAGACAGATTGTGGGACACTTCCTCGGCACTTCTGTGCGCCTGGTACTTCGGTTTTGTGAGAATCACTTGTTTGTTTATTTGTTGGTTTTATTGTTTACTTCTTCGGCGGTTATGTGCGCCTGGTCCTTTGATTCACTTTATTCACTTATTTATTCAACAATTCATCCGATTCACCACATAAGTACGTCTTAAATATTTAAGTAGCGTTTCACAGTACGGCATCATTGAATAAAATCAACTGAAGTAGATTTTCGCCAATAGATTTCAATAAATGTTTCCTGTACAATTTGAACCAACTCAAAAGTCACGTAACACGCATATATTTGGGTTTCAATCATTTTCAACCAAAACAGCTATTTTTGTCGGAACAATCTTCTATTTTCATTTCCCATGACTTCTTACCAATTTATTTGATTTAGAAAGGCGTCGTTTCCGCAATATTGATGGTCACCCATCCGTTGCTAGTGGCAATTTCAGTAGGGCTATTTTGATTCACACGCAATTCACACGTAATGTCTTTCTAACTCGCATTATCTACAAATTATAAGATAAGAATGATATTGGCAACTACCGGCCAATCAGCCTTATGTCGAACATCTATAAAATCTTCTCAAAAATAATTCTCAACCGTATTACAAAAACACTTGATGAAAATCAACCTAGGGAACAGGCCGGCTTCAGAAGTTGTTATTCAACACTCGACCACATTCACGTCGTCAAGCAACTCATAGAAAAAAGCAAAGAGTATAACATGCCCTTATACTGCTGCTTCGTAGACTACTGCAAAGCCTTCGACTCCATTGAGCATGAAAAAATATGGAAAGCTCTTAGCAACCAAGGGATCGAAAATAAATACACGAGGATAATCAGAAACATCTATAGAAATACTACTGCAAGCGTAAAACTGGAAAGAGAAGGAAAAGCTATAAATATAAAAAGAGGAGTGCGCCAAGGAGACCCTCTGTCTCCGAAGCTATTTTCAGCAGTCCTTGAAGACATATTCCGACAGCTAGATTGGGAAAATTACGGCTTAAACATAAACGGAGAAAAACTTACACATCTACGATTTGCTGACGACCTGATAATTCTTTCCAATACGCCGGGCGAACTCACTAGAATGATACAAGACCTAGACAAAGAAAGCGGCAAAGTAGGGCTATCGATGAATACCCTTAAAACTAAAGTTATGACCAACAGTAAAGTAGAGCCAATAATATTAAATGGAAATCCAATCGAGTATGTTGAAGAATACACATATCTTGGACAAGTTATTTCACCAATCGACCTAACTGCAAAAGAAATAGAAACACGAATAGGGAATGCTTGGAAAAGATACTGGAGTTTTAGAGAAATCATGAAAAACAAAGAGGTTAGTGTAAAAATTAAAAAGAAACTTTACAATACATGTATTCTTCCAGTATTAACATACGGCTGCCAAACATGGGCTCTTACTAAAGCGCACAACAGAAAACTGGAGGTCTGCCAGAGGTCTATGGAGAGAAGCATGCTTAGCATTAAAAAATCAGACAGAGTGAGAAACACAAAGATAAGAGAAACAACCAAGATAGAGAATGTAACCCTAGCGATAAGAAAGAATAAATGGAGATGGACAGGACATACTTTAAGAGGATCAGAGAGGTGGAGCAAAATTATTACAAACTGGCAACCTAGAATTGGGAAGAGGAAATGCGGAAGACCATTTATGAGATGGGAAGACGACTTCAGAGCTATAGCTGGGAAACTATGGTCAAGGACTGCCAGAGATAGAAACGAATGGAAGAAGTTGGAAGAGGCCTATGCCAAATTAGGGCAAACGGAGGAACAGAAAAACTAGTGTTAGAATAAGTTAGATTTAAGGAAAAACTGTAAACTTCTGAATAAAGGCTTATATTATTATTATTATTATTTTATTATCTACAAATTGATTTTTCTTCCTGCAATACATAAAAAAAAAGCAAAAAAAAAAAAAAAAGACTGCGACGAATTGGGAACCTTCTCCTTTTTTGAAGTCGGTTAAAAATTAGCAGACCTATCATTTCACTTAGAGGACGACATGCTTCAGAATGCACGCAGTAATTAAATAATATTCCCCTATCCCGAGGGACCCTTGCACTTTTGTACCAATCACGGTTCATTTAACCGATTTGCTATAATATTTGTGGTACAATTTAGTTTTATTGAAGTGTTTTGGGGAATTAAGATCTTGCTGTCAACGGATGTGTTTAAAACAATGTATCAATGTTTAAACATCCATACCCATATTTATTATCATAAATGTGAAAGTGTGTTTATTTGTCAAAACAGAGCGACGGATTGACGTGATTTTTTGTGTTGAGATAGTTGAGGGGCTGGAGAGTAACATAGGCTACTTTTTATACCACGCGAGCGAAGCCGCGGGCAGCAGCTAATTAATAATAAATAAATAAATATTGCTGGACATTTCACACAGCGCAATGTTTTTTCACAATGTTTATAAATGTTTATTTATTTTCTCTCACAGAAGTTAATTACATTTTAGAAGTTAGTTACATTTTATTTATGTGACAATGATTTAATTTACTTAATGTTTTTTTTTTAATTGTTTGGAATTTAGCTTGCTCCTCATTAGTTTTAACTTATGATGACGAAACTAGAATGTTTTAGACTAGCTTCTGTCCGTGGCGTTGCCCGCGAGATACCTACATAACATTAACCTATGTTCATCCTAAAAGTTCACTCTAAATACTGGTGAAAGAATTTTTGAAATCGGATGAGTACCTACCTAGTTTCGAAGATTACCTCCAACATAAAAACAAACTTTTACCTCTTTATAAATTAGTATATATAAGTACTTACATATTAAAAAGTTGGCATCAAGATTTTTGAACACACAATTTTTTGATATCCTTCAAATCCTCTTTATGAAAGTTAGTATTAAACTAACAAAAAACTGGTTTTGCAAAATACAATTTTGTATATTATCCATTCAACTATTTTGCCAACTGTACCTATTTAAATGCCAAAATTCCCCTTCAATGCCATAACAATTAAGTGTAAACTGCGCTAGTGCATGTTGCATACCCTCATCCTATTGTCGAATACAATTGAGTGAGAATGTGACAGAGTATCGGTTACAAAGATGCAATGACACTTGATTTACTTAGGACGGTATTGCGAGAGTGAAGCATTTTTATTATTAAAATAAGCAGCGCCCTTGTGGCGTTGCCCCCATAGTGATGGTTTATGTGTAAGAGATTAGGTATCAAATGCAGAAATAACTTTTCAAATCGAACTGGTAGTTCTTGAGATTAGCCCGTTCAAACAAATATATAAACTCCTCCGCTCTATTATATTAGGTACGAGACTTTTGTTTTCATTTCATTTTATTTATTATTCACCATAACGTTATTTACATAACTGGCATATCTAAAAAGTACATAATTTTGCGTAAATTCAGGTTAGGTACCTCTAGTTACATTTAAATTTATCAATTATTGTTATTAAATTAAATTACAATTGAAATTATTGACTGTGCAATCGGAAAATGAACAACTCATGAACTCGTCATACGTTAGAATGGGTGACATTGGAAGAACAGCTTCATTGTTTTTTTAAATTGATCTAAGGGTAGCTGGGTTATTTCAGAAGGTAGCTTACATAGTGAGCTTAATTGATTGTCCTTGCTTATATGTTTTAACTAGTCTAGTTTTTAAATTGCTTTGCTCTATCTTACATAACACCATCCACCCTCGACGTCACCATCAGACAGAATTGACTAATAGTGCCATAACGGCCCCCGGGAGTTGTAATGACATTTTTATTCACCAATTTGTTAGTTTATACTGCAGATATTAATATTAAGGCGCATGTAGGACCTGATTGGTCTTATTTGGAGGCATTCTCCTCATAGAGGAATCAGTTTTGTGTGCTCAAAAAAATATATGTCATTCTTTGACCTTTTATCTACAAAGTGAACTTTTGAAAAAGTTCTACCTGTTTATTTACTATGTGAAAAAAAATAACAAAGTGAAGCTGTTTTCGACTTTTGATTCGATTCAACCTCTAAACGACATAAAATTTTGACATTTTTTTTTCACTAAAATGTGCGCAAAGACTTTATCTTCAAGTTGTACTTGCGATTTTGTGCTGCGACGGTTTTTCTCGTGGCAATTAATTATTTTCCATTTTTCCGAATAATTAGTGGGCGTTACGGTCGCAGGGGCGACGGGCGGCAGAGTAATGCTGACTGTCGTACGGGATGGTTGTGTTCGTCTGCCTCGCACTCACCTTTTTTTGCTTGTCGACTTATTGGTATTTTATGTTATTTGCACACAGACGATTTATTTAGTAATCTAAGTTATCCGCGCATGAACGTTTTATTTAGTGTTACGAAATTAAAAGTAATTAGCGCATGGACGCTATATTTAGTGTTAGATAATAATTTGTTGTTAATACCTACCTTACCTACCTATTAGAAATATTAAGTATGTAGATTTTCATGTTTGTAAGTAGGTATGTTTGTTATTTTAGGAGGTCGCGAAAAAGACAACTTCCCGATAAAGAAAACAGGTAGGTAAGTAGGTAGGTATATACCAATTCCAAAATAAAATGATATCGTGTAACCTACCTATACCTACCTACTACTACTAGATAAGATACCTACTAGGTACATAAATAGTTAGGTAGGACCTCTCTGGCGCATGTACATAAGTGTCAATTCACATTGTAAAACCAATCCGCGCGACGACGCCGACGACGACGTCGACGGTGTAGTGTATGTATAGCTATGTGTTGTCCTTCAATTCAACACTAGCCGATTCCTAAGCTCTGCACTCAACTCGTGCACGGACAGTAGGAACAAATGAACGAAGATAGATGTAAATAAGTAGATATGTACTTTACTTAGTACCTACCTACCTAACTTACCTGTAGGTACCTAAATACACTTGAGAATAGGTACCTAATGAATCTGGGTCACCGACGACACCATCTTAGCGACCCGTATTCTTTGCTTCTTATTCTTACTCATTATTGTTTGGTAGGTGTCTACCGTAGGTACTGATCTCACGTACCTACATTATTATTCATTCACATGTAACGTGTTGTTTAGATTATTTCTATTGTGCGCCTATTTTAGTCTGTATTCTGAATGCAATGACAGCGTCACTGTCATTATGGCATATGTAAGATTTGACATTTGAAATGACAGAATTATTTTACGAGCGAAACAGTTTTGTTGTCTGAGAATCTAAATTGTAATTGTACTAAGTTATTAAATGATTAACGATGATTATATCAATAGGATTTCATTGAGAAAGCCACACCCTAGCACCCGCACGAATTGGACCTTACAATTCGGAAGCGGATTACCCACGCAAGCCCACGCATTATGGACACGATACTACTGGTCGTAGGTAAAATAAACTGGATTAAATGAGGTATGTACAAGTGAAACCTTAGTTCAGGTCATAGTTACTGAAGGTATATTATACCTATTCGCATTACCAGACTCATCGAATGCAATGTAAAGCTCTGGACTCCCTCAAATTGCTTGGCATGTTGCAAGATATTTTCTTGTATTGAAGATTATTTGAAGTATTGATAAGTTGGTATCAAAGTATCTGCACTTACCTACCTATTCAGATAAATCGGTGAGCATAGATTGAGTGTATAAAGAGGTTGAAAAAGTGGCTGTGTCTAATACTTACCTATTTTACTTATAAAACTTTATAAACTGAATGGCGCCTACAGTTAACCAAGATTGATAAATATTCAATAACAAAGATAAGTGAAACAATCAATCATAATGATTTTAAAGATCCGATTAAGCAATTGAAGGAATCTTGATGATTCTCTGAGGTCGATTCCACTAACAAGCTTTTTGTCAGCCATGGCACAGCGTCGGATAGACTTGGATTTCGTTTTGTTTCCTAATCGACTAGTGGCCTGCATCTCTGTTGTGTTGATGTTTTCAAACAAATGACTGTCATTTGGAAAATTAAGCAAAACTTAGCGGTAATGATAACTAAATGGTTGATGTTTTAAATTAGCAGAATCGGGGCCCTGGTCAGACACCAAATTCCCTTAGCATATTCAATGTGACAATGATTCATTTAGTTACCTAGAGGTAAATTAAAATCTTGATAAGAAAACAAAAGAATACCTAAGTGAAATTACAGAAATTACATTATTAGACTAACATGAGAAATGTAATTTGGTAAGTACTGCAATAGAATAAGTAACATCATCACTGATGTCAAGAATTCTCGCTCAACCCTGCCCAGTTGAACTTGTGAATATAAATAAATAGGAATCTAGAAAGAATGCATAATGAAACATGATGTTTGATTAATAAAATATTCAATTTAATTATTTTAATTAGAAGTTTAAAGTTATCAAAAGCAAAAACAATTTAGTGATAACTAGCTAGAAATACTTAAAAGGTAAGTATATAGAAGTTTTTGCGTCAATCAACACAATTAGATTAGAACAAAAAGGAATTAATAAGGGACTTTTATGTAGTATTATTAACCGTTCTGCACTTGAAAAAGTTAAAAGGTTTAATGAACTTGATTTGTGATTGAGCTTTATGTGAACATGTTCATATTATAATACTTCTGATGAAAGGACAATAGGTAAATATTTTTGAATGTTGTAGCACAGTGAACAAGCGGCACTTCTAATGACAAGGCTTTGGAGGTTTTAGAGACATTTGACAAAATGTGATCAAATAGTAGCTTGGAGTTCCCCAACCGTGCTACATATTGTTGTGGAGACTAATATTGAGGGGAGTACAGTATGCCTTGACCATGCAACCCCTGGTACTTGCAGAGCCGTTAAGATGAGATTTGGTTCATCTTGTCTCAAGATTGAGAATTACTTGATGATTATTGACCATGACTAGCGATTACCTTTGAATAAATGAATGGAAGTAAAAACTTGCTTAAGATAAGGAATGGAAGCCCATGAGAGAGAAAAAGGATAAGACTTCAAAAAAAAAAAAAACATTAAAATGAAATAGGTAATAGGTAAATCACATTTATGACATAAAGTATGTAACTTGAGTTTTGAAAATTACTAGGATAATGATAATCTTGAATAGCAAATGGGATACCATTATGGACAGGGATCTCCTAAGGCTGAGATTTTTGATTGATTTTGTTAAGGATATCCATGATATCTACAGTAAAACAAAAATATACATATATGTACCTACTTAGGTATAATTATAAATTAATAAGAAATGGATACATTATGGAAGACTGAGTGTGAATAAATTGGTCTTAGATTCTCTGCCGGATTTTATTCAGTCGTGAATTGGCTTTGATAAGTACTACCTACCTACTGTGATCAAAAAGGCTGAGACAAATAGACTCGAATCTAGACAAATGCAACTCACACCATGAAATCGGTACCTGCACACTCTTTTTGAAAAGAACAAGTGATAGTTATTTATTAGAGATCACAAAACATTACAATCGTTATTTATGGTTGCAAACTGAATACCTACCTGCCTAATCCTAGATTCGTAATCAAAATGATGTGAACATAAGAGTTAGTGTTGCAAGAATAAAACTTAAATTAAGTGAGTTGAGTGAAAGTAAAACTATAGGTACCTACCTACTTACATTAGAAAAGAAATTCAGTACCTACTAAGATTTTATGGATACATATATATTCTTTCTTTATTGAAAAAATAAGACTATACAATAAAATTTCACAATGACAGGACATGTATACAGGCGAGCTAAACCTTATCATGCACATAGGTACATCTTTTAAACCTGCCATCATGTGAATCAAAAATATCCAATTCATGTTTGGTTGGACGTAGGCATTAGGTACATCATATCGAAGAGGACTTAGAAACGATGTGTTATTTCTGAAAACTGTCAATGCAAAATTCGGTGGATAACTGAATTTGTAGGTACCCAGTACCTACACAATACACGTTTATTTATGATGCTATTAAAGGAGCGCAGTCAATAGTGGAAAGTAGAATTTTGTGAAGATAAATAAGTAAGATTAAAATATTTCTATGAGAGAACAAAGGAACAAAAAAAATAATAATAAGTCTTTAAGTAGAAAAATTAGGTACCTACCTACTTTGGGTATTAATTATTATAAAACATAGACTTAGAGCTAAAGAGACTAGATCCAAGTTGTGAGTGGCGCACAAGGGATGAGTCCACTGCACTGGCTTGATTTTAGCGAGTGACTACCGTGTAGTGAAACATTCTGTGAAAGAAATTACACAAAATAAAATGCAATGTGAATTATTATTAGGTACCTATGACACTAGAACAAATAAACCAACATCGTAAACTTTGTGATATGAAATTAATGATTAAACGAACTTACCGTACGTGAAGTTCTATCATAATTATACGAAGGCTTCATCCGAAAAGATTAGTATACAGATAGGTATACTTGTAGTAACGCATAGTTATAGTAATGAAAAATGATGGTAATGATTATTAAATAAATTAGATTGTTTGAAATTTAAATTGATAAGTAAGAATAATGATACTAAATAATAATTTTAAAAATATATGCATGACTTGTAATTGCATGAGTTGGAGTGACTTGAGTATTTGTGACATTGATTGTGAGTGTGATGCAAAGAACGGCATATCAGAGTTGATAGGTAATACCAAAAGAAATGGATCGAATAATTGTTAAGTAAGCATGGTGTAAAGAAGAGAAAGGTATGTGCCGGAAAAATGCTTAGGAAGCTCCTTGTGCAAATTCGCTAATGTGGTCGAAATGCGGGAAAAAGTTAAGCACCTACATAACAATAACCAGATTTTGGAACAGCTCAAGTTATGAAGCTGTACGGTCATGAATAGTCAAGAACAGGGATACGAAGGTAGAAAATCAGAGAGTCGCTAAGTGAGCCGGCAAGTAGTTCTGCTTGTGGTCACCTTTAGTTCGTAGACCGCACTCCAATCATGAATGCTGAAATAAAAATGAAACGTGACTATTTACCAAACGCCAACTGACTGCCTAAGATTGCTGACGTAAAATGCTTAGATGACAAATACAACAGTAGAAGAGCTTGTACAAAGTACTTTATTAAATTGAGTGTAGTTTGTTACAAAATAACGGTAATAATATTGTAGTAGGCAATAATATTGTACCTACTTCTGACAGATAGAGACAAGGATTGACAGATTCACCGGAATTCTTAAACTTAATGTAAACGACCAAACAAAGAATTTAGTAGCTGGAAAACAATTAAAATAAACTAGAAAATGCCATTTATAAAAACTAAGAAGGAAAGTGGTCTAAACACGAACCTATTCTAGTTAAATAGTGAACCATGCTGTAAACTACCTAGAATGTGCCAGCTAGACGTTGTTGCTGATAAAGACTGCTATACCTAATCCATGTAGACTATGCTAACTTGATGACCTCCACATTGTATTATTATTATATTATTGAGCTTCAATCTTGAAATTAAAAGGTCAAGTACTTACCTAAGCGTAAGCGATTAAAAAGCCATGTGCGATGGATTGAACTAGTTGAGTAGAGCAGAGTATACTTTTTGAATAAAACATTACTTAGATAAAACGATTTAGATTTCCAAATGATTATTTTCGAATAATAATGAACAATTATGTTAAAATTACACGATCAGCGTTGAACATGAATTTATTTATTTATTTATTTAATACAGTTATGACAGAAAGCTTACAGTAAGAACCAAAGCGCTATCTATCTTAATTAAAACTTAAATATAATCTCAGAGAGTTAAATATAGCGGAAGGACTATCATTAAAGATGTCTATATGTTGGACCTCGTGTACAAATGCATTCAGTAGAGTAAGCGCCCTCAGGGTTGGTGCGTTGTTCGCGTGATGGGATGAATATAGAGATAGATAAACACGTGGAGTATGCTAGAAAAAAATATAGATGGACTAGGTACGGAAATGCGGATATGTAATGTGAAATGAGTGAGTAGTGAGAAAACAAAAGATAAAGAGAGGAGCAGAGAAAAGAAACATGGTTTGCCGACCTATGTGGGTTAGGGCAGTAGTGTTGATAATTGATTGATGAGGATAGGATGAAAACTGATAAAAAAAAATTATTGAATGGCAGCCAGTTAAACAAAATATCTAGGTTCTAATTTGTCTAGTCAAGCAGGATTAAGAACCATTTAACTAGAGAATTAATGAGCAAGGCAACCGACACGTCGATACATCTAAGTTAAACTTGCATTAGTGAATTAAATGTTCGGTACCTACCAAAACGACGAGTAGAAGTGATGGGAGAAGATTTGAGAAAATAAACTCCGCTAGTCGCTGTCAAATCAAGCTACAAAAAAAAGAGAGTTGAAATGCCGTTGGATTTTAGAGAGAATTTCGAAATGATATGAGGTTTTATGCACGCACACCTGATGACTTAGATTAGACAACTAAAAGTGTCTGAACTATTTTAAATTGCTGACCCAGATCCAATAGCCTACTTAATACCTACATGAACCATGCAACCATGACTTTTAGATAAAAAAAAATATTGGGATTTGAATAGAAGCGAAATAAAACTGTTTTAATTCTAGAACACGAGTGAGTGATCCGCGCAATCGAGTGTGTGTTTGAAATGATCACAGCAGCGACAACTGAAAAGAGGCGCGGCGTAGCAGGAGCTACAGCCAATGCAGAGATGGCCGAACCAGTGTCTCGCTTTGTGAGGGCTTGACTGGCACAGCAACTTGCCAGTCAAGCGAGGGCATTATTGACATGTGAAGCGCTCTTGGCGTAGCTTGCTTAGGCGTTCTTGATTGAAAGTCAAGAGTCAAAATTCAAAGATTATTCAATACCTAAGATCATGTAGGCCTCACTTTGACATCAATGATTTAATACCTATTTCATAACGATTTAATTAACGGAGTTAGAGCATATCCATTGATCGTTCGGGGCGCGTTGAATTGTCGAACCCGGCTTTTGTTGAGTCGAACCATGACGGAGGCCTTGCGGCCAACAGACTCCGTCACCAGGATTGGCCGCTTGCTTATACGAACTTACTTGCTTACTGACATTGGAACTTGTCTTTATTTAATATTGCGATTGTTTTCCTGAATAAGTGATGACTGGCATATGAACTTGCATGTATGTATATTTATTTATTTTTATTTATTTATTATAAGTACACACACATGTTAGCGAGGGCATTACTGGCATACGAACTTGCCGCCCATTATTAATTATTTTCATGAATAAGTGATAACTGGCATATGAACTTGCCACTGATTAAAAATTATGTATGTTTATTTATTTATTTAATTATTATAAGTACATATACATATTAGCGAGGGCATTACTGGCATACGAACTTGCCGCCCATTATTGACTATTTGCACGAATAAGTGATGACTGGCATAGGAACTTGCCACTCATTAATAATTATGTATGTATATTTATTTATTTTATTTATTACAAGTACATATACTTATTAGCGAGGGCATAACCGGCATAAGAACTTGCTGCCCATTAATGTTTAATTAATGATTATGTGATATTAACTGGGGCATCACCGGCATAAGAACTTGCCGCCCACTATTATTTATTTCATGATTATGTGACATTAACTAGGGCATCACTGGCATATGAACTTGCCGCCCTTTTGAATTGTTTCAGAACAAAAGGATGTCGTAAGTATGGATTTGACCATTAAACAAACTAACCACCCAGCTGAAATAATTATTGTGCTCAATTATTGCCATCTGACTTAATCCATGCCTGATTTAAGAATAACATTATTTACAGAACAAAAGGATGTTGTAAGTATGGGTTTGACCGATAAACGAACTAGCCACCCAGCTGAGATTATTTTTAATTATTAACCCCATTTATGTGCCAACTGATTATAGGAATAAGAGATGACACGACTGATTTTTAAGTAAAAAAATGACTTCTAAATGTTGTGAATATTCTTGGTATGTATTTCTTAAACAGTAACGTCTGTGATTTCATTAGAAAAATTGTGTCTGACTGATATAAGATTTTGATAACTAGGTGAATTTTATAAAGATCTGTTATTTTTGTTTGACCATAGCGATGCATAACTGTAAACGGAATTATTATTATTGATTGGAAGTTCCTATTGATTTAAACACTGCTCAATATTATTATGATATATAACCGATTGTTTTTGAAATACTAATTAATTTACGCAGTACCCTTGACTTGTAACGACTGCTGGACTTCTGTACAGAGAGTATTCTGTTGATTCAATATACCTATTCTGTTAAGGTGGCGACTGTATGGAGCGATCTCGATCCTTGACATCGTGGCGAGGCATTCGTAGCGAACATGGCACGATGTGACATTGCTGGCTGATCGACGGCGGTGCACCTTTTACCGCGGTTGCTCGACTGTGGTCTTCATTCGTGGTCGAGTCGTCAGACGTAGTTGTTGTGAAGTAGTATTGCTGGCCAGGCACCACCTTTATGATACTAAAACTGAACGAAGAGACTCGTTCATAGTAGGATGGCCGAATGTAACGTGTTGTTTAGATTATTTCTATTGTGCGCCTATTTTAGTCTGTATTCTGAATGCAATGACAGCGTCACTGTCATTATGGCATATGTAAGATTTGACATTTGAAATGACAGAATTATTTTACGAGCGAAACAGTTTTGTTGTCTGAGAATCTAAATTGTAATTGTACTAAGTTATTAAATGATTAACGATGATTATATCAATAGGATTTCATTGAGAAAGCCACACCCTAGCACCCGCACGAATTGGACCTTACACACAAATGTACAGAGACCGAACAAGTTCAAGTTGAAACTGGAGTGATAACGCTGGAGTAGGTACCTATACTAGAACATCATTGGTAAAACATCCAAAGTCAAAGTCAAAAATCTTTTATTCAATTCGAACACAATAGGATGGGTACATATCGACTACTACGACGGGTACTACAATCATAGATTGTACCTTTCTTTATTAAGTACTTATATTGTGTTGAAAGTTGTTATTTTTCCTCTTTTTCAATTTCTTCAGCAAGCATTGCTTAGTTCTGTTCGTTTAGTTGTCACATGCGAAGACGTATAAATGGTTATTTGTAATTTAAAGTGTTAATTCTTAAGTCTGTATAACTGTCTGTCTTCCGAATAAAATAAAATAAAATAAAAAATATGAAAAGTCCGAAAACCGAAATGCCGATCCTTGAAATGCCGATGCTTGAAATAGCGAATGCTCGTAAAGTATAATGCTTAAAATGTAGAAGTTTTAAATGTAGAATGCTTAAAAGTCAGAATGCTCGAAATGCCGAAAGCCAAAATACCGAAGCTTAAAACAAAGAAGCTTAAAATGCCGAAGCTCAAAATTTAGAATGCTTGAAATATAAAAGTTTGAAACCAGTACTGCTCGAAATAATAATTATGACGATGTAAAAATTTTTTTTGTCTATACTAATTTATTAAGAGGTAGAGTGTGTTTGTATGTAGGAGGTTATCTCAAAAACTACTCATCTGATATAAAAAAATATTTCACCTGTATTTAGAACAGGGTTCGCCGATATATATCAGTGGATATATACCTATCATGATATATATCACGATAATATCAATTGATTTTTATCTTGATATATATCAATGGATTTTTTCCTGTCTTTTGAACTAAAAATTTTGGAGATAAATGTTTACCCTGGCAACACGTAGGAAAAACTACAATTTCGAATAATTTAGACTGTTTTTTAAAGTGATTTTAAGTGTTTTTTAAAGTGTTCATTAAAAAAACTCTTTCTCAAATAAACACTAATTCTTTTGATACTTTATTTAAGTTTGTAAATATAAATGTGGTAATTTGACACTTACCTATATTATTTTACAAATTGCTTTCACATTTTAAAGTGTTAAATCCCGTTACAGAATGAAATTTGCTTCTTTTTCTTAGCCTGGATATATATCCGATATATATCGGATAAATATCAAAAAATCGGATTTTTGATATTTATTATAAAAATCGGATTTTTTCGAACCCTGATTTAGAATGAACTTTCAGGTTGAACATAGCTATTATGTTATGTAAGTACCTCACGGACAATGCCGCGGGCGGAAGCTAGTTTTAAATACTAAAGAAGTCAGTACCTATGTATGTTTGTCCGAACGTATCACCGTAACTACTGAACCAATTTTGCTAAAATTCGGCATGTAGAAAGCTTAGGTTCCTGAATAATACATAAGTTATACTATTTTTCATAAATCAACTCCTAAGGGGGTGAAAAGGGGTGATAAACCGTTTGTCTAAAATTTCATTCCTTGGCTCGATTCGCTCAAATCTCGGTACAATTTAACTTAGAAAAAAATAGGTACCCACCTATCTATTTATTATGGGTCCTAATTAAACCGACTTCTATTTAATAGCATTTTTTGTCTCTAAAAATTTACATTGACCTCTGAATTACTAAGTCAGCCACTATCAATGTGCCTCTAAAAAATACTATCTTAGCCACTAAATATCCTCGATGTAAGCCACTGTAAATACAACTCAGCATGGCAGTTATTTTTTAGCATCTAAATTTGTTTTTTAGGATCTAAATTTATAACACATATTCAAGCGGGAACTCCTAAAATATTTAAATATGACACCAATAAAGTAAGTCTATCTACTTCTATGTTTATAACTCAGCAAGTTTAAAATTTAGTGTAACATTAATTGTAATGCCAAAGCTTAAAATCGCGAATTTCAAAATCAAGAATGTTTGAAATGTATAAAGATCAATTGATCGAAGTTTAAAAAGACGATACTTGGAAGGTAGAATGCTTAAAATGTCGAAAATACCGGAGTATAATATATCGTATTCTTTATGAACTAGATTTCTGTCGCTTCAGCGGCCGCTTCCGCGGCACGCTCACTACGCTCGCTCGCCTTGCGCGTAGTTATTTCATAATCTAACCTAACCTAACCGAGTACGCAACACCATGCTGCGTTCCCTATAAATCTGCCAGGCTGAAGTGGGATTGGGCTGGCCACGTGAGCCGGATGCAGACAGATAGGTGGGCCCATATATCCACCTCTTGGGTTCCAATAGACGGAAGGTGGCGTCGGGGTCGGCCGAGAAAGCGTTGGCGGGACGACCTTGTCACCTTCGCCGATGGATGGTGGGACTCGGCGAAGGATAGGGACGGTTGGCAGAGTTTGGGGGAGACCTTTGCCCAGCAGTGGGACGAGATAGGTTAGGAAAAAAAAAAAAAAAAAAACCTAACCTAAACTGTTGGTTAGTTGTAAAATCCGTGGCTGAGTTAGTAAATTTGATGGCGATGTATATATCAGTAGGTCAAGTAAAAATAATTGTTGTTATTTACTTGACTATATAATTGATGTTAACAAATAAAGTTCTTTAATTTGATTTGATTTGAAAAACACACCTACATCCTTGGCAGACAGTTAGTAGCAGGCATGACGCTTGCTCACGTAAAGAAGTAGGCGTTTCCAAACAAAATTAAATTATAAATCAATTCAATTCATTATTGTAATACTAATATAACATTACAGGCCTTACAGGTACCTAATTCGTTATAATTAGTTAAAAACTTAATATATTATTCAGCAAACCAAAAAAAAAAAAACAATATTATACTGAAAATAATAAAAATAATGTAAAGTACCTACCAACCAACTTAGCACAATAATTACCTACCTACCTAAACTATAAATTGCACAATTACTAAACATTACTAATGAGACGATAGAATAGGTACAATTAAAACCTACACTAAAAAATTGCACATTTACACTGCTACCTACGGGAGGCTGGGGTCAATTGAAATATTTTTTGAGAAAATCACTAAATCAAAAAAAAAATTACTGAGGAGTTAAACAGCTTCTGACTCCATCATTAGATCAGCTTAATGTTACCATCATATTGCATTGTCACTGATATCCTATCAAGTTTTTAAAAAATAAGTACCCGAATCGCGTATGCCTTTAAAATATGAAGAGTTACCTCAATTTCTCCAAGATCCCATCATCAGATCCTGACCTGATGATCAAAAGGAACATTGGAAACGTGTACCCTTTCAAACAATAAAATAATCTTAGAAATCGGTCGAGGCGTCTTCGAGTAACCGGTAAACATACACAAAAACACAAAGAAAAAGATTCCGACGAATTGAGAACCTCCTCCTTTTTTTTAAAGTTCGGTTAAGAATACAATAATTTTGTAAGTAAGTACTCGTATTTAAGTCGTTTCACTATCACATTTCCATCTATCTACTTTACGCCTAAACTACTTTCGCACCCGTAAAAACTACCAAGAAATAAAGTACCTAAGTACTAAAAAATACAATAATTTATGTAAGTACTTATTTCGATCATTTTCGATGTTTTAGTCATTCGGCATTTGGAACTTATACTTATTGAGTACTCATTCTACTTTGTAAACGTTCGGCAATTCAAACTTTCGGCATTTCGAGCATTCTGACTTTTAGCTTTCGACCTTACGAATTTTTATCTTTCAAGCTTTCTACATTTCAACCGTTCTACATATCGAATTTCGCTATTTGAAGCATCGGCATTTCAAGGATCGGCATTTCGGTTTTCAGACGTACCCCACTAGAACATCATTATGGTAAAACATCCATAATCAAAGTCAAAAAATTTATACTTATTCAATTCGAAAACATACTTACGATTACTTTGCTTTGGGTTACGTATTTATGTCACGAAAAATACAAGACAATTTTTGAAATCCATAGGAACGTTTGACAGATTTTTGATTCCTTTTTTTTTTCATAATACAGGAATTCGAATTCCATAAATTCTTAAGCCAGATTTTCATTTGTTTTATTTTTTTACAAGACAGAAATACAAAATACATCTAAACATTTTCCAGAAATTTTAACATCCAGATAATTCACTTTACCGCATGTTTGTTTTCTATATAATTTGTTTTCCATATATTTTGTGATCCCGAAAAATCATGGTTCAGGAAAGACCTATTACAAAATTATGTAGATATTCAATCTTTCTAAACGCCTACTAGTAGCGCCATCTAGTAATAATTCAGAGCGTTATAAATACTAGGTACCATAAAATTAAATGACCGATGTCCATTATGTAGTTTGAAGTACTGTAGGTAGATATCTAATACATATTGTACCTAGTTGAATAATAAAGTTAAATAGAATAGAATAGAATAGAATCGTTTATTGTCAAGGAGGTTACACATTAATAAAATACATAATTATAGGTACTAGATTAAGTGCCACATACCATGACTCGTCAACTAAAATTACAATAATTTGTTCAACTATTTTAAAGAATAAAAATAACTTAGGTAAAATTAATATTTAGTTCGCTGAGGGCGAATAAATAATAAAGGGTGCTAATTAAACCGCCTTAATTTAATAGCATTTTTCGCCTCTAAAAATTTACATTGACCTCTGAATTACTAAGTCAGCCACTATCAATGTGCCACTAAAAACTACTATCTTAGCCACTAAATATCCTCGATGTAAGCCACTGTAAATACAACTCAGCATGGCAGTTATTTTTTAGCATCTAAATTTGTAACACATATTCAAGCGGGAACTCCTAAAATATTTAATTATGACACCAATAAAGTAAGTCTATCTACTTCTAATTTTATAACTCAGCATGTTAAAAATATAGTGTAACATTAATTGTAATGCCAAAGCTTAAAATTGCGAATTTCAAAATCAAGAATGTTTGAAATGTATAAAGATCGATTGATCGAAGTTTATAAAGACGATACTTGGAAGGTAGAATGCTTAAAATGTCGAAAATACCGGAGTATAATATATTGTATTCTTTATGAATTAGATTTCTGTCGCTTCGGCGGCCGCTGCCGCGGCACGCTCGCTACGCTCGCTTACCTCGTGCGTAGTTATTTCATAATCTAACCTAACCTAACCTAAACTGTTGGTTAGTTGTAAAATCCGTGGCTGAGTTAGTTTTGATGGCGATGTATAAATCAGTAGGTCAAGTAGAAATAATTGTTGTTATTTACTTGGCGCTTTCTTTGGAATATTTAGTTGATGCTGTAAAAAAGACGAGTTAGTTTATTAGAAGGTTTCTTATTTTTCCGTTGCTTAGTTATAAAATCAGAAGTTAGGTTCCGTGGCCAAAAAATAATTCTGCGGCTCGACTTATTATTCCCCAATAATAAATAATTGAGTAAGATGGAAAAGGTTTTATATGGCTGGAAATTTTCTGGTAAGCGTTACTTCTGTCTTTTAAAATAAGGTATAAAGATATTGTTGTAGAATGAAAAAAAAACGAACTGATAATCTGGCATTAGTGTTTCTGTCAAATGGGACTTCTGTGAAACGTTATAACGGAGTAATAATATTATGTAAAACATAGTATTTGGATTTCGAGTTTCTATTAAACGTTTTATGGATTTCAAAATTCGGTGTATCGTTTTTCGAAAGATTGATAGGTTACCCCTATAACCGCAATTTTGTCTCTAGGTCCAGTATTCCCTTTCTCCTTTAGCTTAGAGATTTTGTTTTGAAATCATTCCACCCGTATCTTATTTACGTAGGTAGGTACCTACTCGTTGATACAATAACATAAAACCCAACAGTCACATACTTACTAAGTACTTACCTACTTAGTTCTGTCCCTACACTAGGAATCCGTCATGGGTAGGTATCAAGAATTTCGAAAAGGTAGGTTACTCACATCATGCTAGGAAATTAGGTAGGTACCTACTTACCACAAAACACAGACCAGGAAAAAATACATAGGCACTTGCAGATCTTCTAAAAATGTATCCCGTAATGGGAATCGAACCCGAATCTCTTGCGCAGCATTCGTTTACCATTCCACGGATGTCTTCAATTGCGGCTTAGTTTACGCGCGAAAACTATTTCGCGGCCGGCGCGGAACCGCGCGGAAGGTGCGGGTGGTGCGGGGCCGAAATAGTAGCCACACCCATTCGCTCAAGGTCATCGGCTACTATTAGCACCTTAATATAAGATCAAATAATTTTTGCATTAGGGTCCTTGTTTTTAAGAGTTTGGTAAACCTAATTTTTTTTTTTGGATTTATAAGAATTGGATCTATAGGTACTATTAAATAATTGTACCTACCTACCTATATAATTATATTGTTTGTAATCACGTTCTCGAAAACGGCTCTAACGATTTCGATAAAATTTAAACATAAGGTTTTACGGGGGCAAAACATTGATCTAGCTGTTAGATCAATTTTTTTATCTATCGTCGGGCAAAAAATTGATCTAAAAGCTAGATCAATTTTTTGCTCAAAGATAGTCTTATAACTGGGAAAAATCGTTTTCTCCGTATTTTCACGCAAAAAGATTTATCTACTCGCGCATATTGTTAAAGCTTTGGCCTACTATGCCAAAAGGTGCGGGTTCGAACGCCAGCCATGGACATTTTTTTTGTTTTCATGTTTTCAGTTTTTTTTTTGTTTTTTTTTTTTGTGGAAATCATTATGTTATTGTTTTTGAATAGAAATAAATATGTCTCATTTCTTTCTCACCTACTGTTATAAAAATGTGAGTTTGTTTGTTTGTTACGCCATCACGCCTTATACGCCTCACACGCCTCAACCATAATTTACCTCAGTATGTAAAGTAGGTAGGTACCTACTTATTAAAAAAAATAATTACCTAACATGTTAAATTGGCATCCATGTTCTCTGTATTGATTGCTTCCGAATTTAAGATTATTATCTTATTGTGTACTTATCTACTCAATACCTACGAATGTTCATTACAATAACACAAATAAGGCGGGAATAATTAATTAAAACTTTAATTGGATTTTAAAGCGTGGAATTCAACAGAGGACTGATGATAGAACCTACCTAAATTATCAGTAAAAAAATCAGACTGATCGAAAAAAAATACTCCTACAATACGGTCAACCCTATAATCTAGGCACAGAATAGTAGTACCTACTACGTGTATAGGCAGCGGCATAGAATACATGCAGTGGTAAAGTTAGGTGTTGCCTTATTTTATATTTTTTTCCGTCAGCAGGGATTTCATCATTAAATTAGGTACATACTAGGCAGGTACTTACTTACATTTTATAAAAAAACCTACTAACGAAAAAAAAAAGATTTTTCTTCGTAAAAAAATCAATTGAAATAAAAGTTTTAGAGACTTGGTGCCGTAATGAAAAATACTTGGTTTGACTTCTCAAACGTGACCATACCTTTTTTTTATTTTTGGCCGGCAGTTTGGCTTTTGGGCCCAAACATGTATGAAGCCTGAATGACGTCCTTTATTACTAGTATTTATCAGATTATTTTCATCATCGTCATCATGGACAGGTCAGAGTTAAAGTCAAAGTCTATTTGTATAAAATAGTTTCTATGTTTCGTATCTACCTAGCAGGCGTCGACAACTCACTTTTTTTAATAGATTTTGTTTTGTTTCAGACATGGTCTCCGACTCCGTCAACTAACAGACGGCCGCCATCTTGTCCAAGTGATCTACAACCAAAATGGCGCCATCCAAGACTGCGAATATATAAACGAGCCAAAATCATCACGAAACTTCCTCAAAAATCTGAGAAAAGAACTAAAACTTGCTCTAGATGAGGAAAGTTACAAAATAACGGAGAAACAATTTGAAGAAGATAAGTTTTTTCGACATTTCGGGAATGTGACTTTCCGGATATTGAAAAGTGGCGAGACTTTGCCGCTAGATGTCGCTAGTTGGTTCAATTATGAGAATTTGAAAGATGAATGCATAAGACGACATGAAGAAATGAAATATATGATGGAGCATAATAGTAAAGTTGGTGGCGTGTCCTTGGCTAGGTAGGTATGTTTAGTTTTGATGTTTTTTGTACTTTAGTATCAGATAATCATTGTTACCAAGTTGAAGAACATTCTTCAAAAGTAGATTCGTAACTAAAGAACATTTTAGAAATGTTTTTCAATAAACTTTTCTAGATGGCGCCTTTGTAGGTTCAAACAATTTTAATGCAAAGAGACTTTTTCTCATTATTTGTTAAAAAAATTAAAATGTTTGTTCAGTGATTTATTTCACCAAAAAATTTAAGTAATATTCTAATTCTAATTCTACTAGCCCATACTGTCCCATTGTTGGGCAAAGGTAAAGCAATATAAACTCTTGAGTATTTTTTTTTAAATGATTAGAAAATAACTTGACCGTAAGAATAAAAAAATACAGTAATGGTTAGTTAAGTAAAGTTCTTTGAGACGACCGAACGTGCTAAATGAGTTCCTAAAACATTTTTATCTACAAAAAATTTACCATTGAAAATATTTAATTCAGATTGTTGCCTTGAGTATTCATAATAAACCTGTATATAAGATAAACTTCATGAAATTATCGAAGTTTACAGTAAAGTGCGCCATCTAGAGCACCTAGTGAAACTAAAACTTATTTGCAGAATATTCTTCAAAGACCTTATTTTCATTTCATTTAACTCATTTAGTTATATCGACAACTTACAAAGCCCGTATTTAGAGTCTGCTTAAACTTGAGTCTAAGGGAGTGTCCACATTGCGTTTTCTGCAGCGCGTTTTTGAGCTGCGCGTTTGTATCGATACAAACGCGCGTTCGCAACGCGTATTTTTCCATACAAAAGCGAACCGGGAGGGGCTGCGCGGGGGGCTGCGCGTTCGCATCGCGTTCGAATCGCGTTTGTATCGATACAAACGCGCTGCAAAAAACGCAATGTGGACACTCCCTAAGGTCAAACGTGGTAGTTTTTATGGAACTTGAGTAACTTTAGAACTTGAGTAACTTTAGAACTTGAGTAACTTCTGAACTTGACTAACTTCAGAACTTGACTAACTTCAGAAAATGACAGTTGAGTACAGACTCTAAATATGTGCTCATGTCTGGTTCCTATTCAACTTACAGGCGTCGATCATTCTAACTTTGTTTTTTAAATAATGACTAGATTTTTATTCAAAATATTGGTCCCGGGCATTATTCTTCGTCAATCTTACAAAATTCTATGGACATACACAGCCCCTTGAATGTTTATCTTTGATAGCGACCAAAATCGGTCTCAAACTCTCAAATATGACAGTTCCGTGACCACGCTAGTAGCTCTGTCACTCTCATCTCATCGAGACCGAACGTAATGATAACGCGATCGTTTTGACAGTTTGAGACCAATTTGAGGTTTGAGACAAGTTAGAATGTGCCCGCTGGTTGTTAGGAACCAGACGTTTAGGGCTATTGCGCTCTGACGACTAGTCAATTCGGTTGATAGCGACCGTGACTACCATAAGAGACTCGATTCGATGTGCATGCGCAAAAGCGATTTGGCATACGTCAATGCGCAATGGCTCCTGTAAAACATTTATACCATAATGGGGAACCTTCGTCAGATATTTGCCTACCCCAAGGAATTTCTATACTACGTACCCGGAACGCTGACTGAGACAGAAAACAAGGTCCGCTTGAAATAAAACTTGGGCGGTGTGTCTCTTTCTTTTTGCAACTGTGTGAAAGAGACAAAGCACCCAAGAAAGCCTCTCAACAAGACCAACAATCCTTATAACCAAGATTAAATGATAATAGATCGTTGTGTAGTCGTGATAAGGTTCAAAATCCTTTGTACATTAAATGTCAGTCAGCGTTCTAGTATGTATGGAATTTCTTTGGCCTACCCTTAGTCAAGTCGGTTTGCTTAATTCTGCCTTTACACGTTGGCGGATAGCTTTGTTATAGTGCGCCGCAAATTTTATAGCGGCTAAAGTGCGCGGCAGATTCGATTTTGCGCAGGTACATTCAACGCAATAGAATAGAGTAAACTTTATCTACATAGCCCACCTAGCCCGGCCCCTTACCGCCTTCACCTCCCCGCAATTCCTGCGCAAAGTCGAATCTGCCGCGCACTTCAGCCGCCATAAAGTTTGCGGCGCACTCTAATCCTTGCTAACAAAGATAGAGTCCGTTTTAGGAAAGAAGTCCCGTCGTTACTTATAGCAATATTATTCGTCAACGTGGAGAGGACAGACTTTACAAAGCTTGAATTCCAAAATTTGACTGCACTTTTTTCTTCAGTCAGTTCTTTTTAAAAATCGATCATATCGCCTGCCAGCGTCTGCCATCTTGAATTACTTTTTCAAATAGAAAAATGAATTTGAATTTATTTCAAACTTCGAACTTCTGGAAATCTATTTTTCAAAAATCGATCATAATTTTCGCCTGCCGATTGGTTAACGCCTTATTCTGAACGAAACTTTTACTTGTTTACAACAAAACTTTTATTTTGAACGCAACTCGGAAAATCTATCACGTACGTACTCTGAAAATCTGTTTTTCAAAAATCGAACACAAAATCTCGACTGTCGGTTGGTTAACACTTATTTCAAAATTATTTTATTCCAAGCAAACTCAAACATAAATCGAACGCAACACTGAAAAACGATTTTTTTTTATTGAACACTAAATTTTCGCCGGCCAATCACTTATTCTGAAAACTATCCTATTTCGTACAAACTTTGACTACCACAATACTGGAAATCTATATGTTTACTTATTTGTATGAAATAAATATTATGAAAACCTAATAGAATATGTATGACGTCTGAATCATAATATTCTGATAACCTAGTTCTATATAGGCACCCTTTTAATCTTACTAATAACCTTGAACTTCGCAGTATATGTACCTACCTACATTAAGTATGCATTTTATAAGTAGGTATACAACATGATTAGGTACAATTATTGATACTAGCTTTTTCCCGCGGTAATAGAGATTTAGATATATTTTTATCTCGACAGAACACCCTATTCACAATTCCCACAAAATTGAAAACGATGTGTCGTGCCAATTTGCGTGGTTCAGCTTATATTGGTAGAAACTGAAATAAACACTTGACCAGCAGAAGCTAAACTACGACACTTGGTAGGTAATTTTTTTCGTTGAAAGGTAGGCACTCCATGTCCTTTTCTATACCCCTGACAACCTATCTATATGCATTTCATGATGATCGGTTGAGTAGTTAGGCGTGAAAACAAACAAACAACCCACATTCGCATATATGGTATTCCCTAGTTGGGATTTGCGCACACTGATTAAATGATTGGAATTCATATCAATATCAAGTAAACATATTAACTGATTCACCTATTTGATCTGTGTTTACATATTATGACATGATTGTAATAATAGTTAATCTCTAGACTATTTTATGTATTAGTTGCAAGTGCGCAATCAATAAAGATATATGTAGGTACATAAAAATGATGTAGGTACATAGTTTTGTACCGCTGCACGGATCTGGCTATTTTTAATACTTACCTATTTGTTAATATGGTTGTTGAAGTCCGTGGAAAGTTTTTATGAGGAGATAAATTAGAAAAATTAGAAAAAAACGTAAAAATCATTTTTATTTTTCACATTCCAAACTGTTTTGACAGAACGACGTCCGTCGGGTCAGCTAGTTAGTTATGAATAACTGTACCTGTTATTAAAGCCTTGAATGCAGTAACTAGAATTACTTATTAAGTAAATAGGATAAACCACAAGTATTGGAATTATGGACATAACCAGTATCGTAGTTATCAATATAGGAAAACCATGGGTTTTTTAGGAGCGTACGAGAAAAGGAAATATATTAATATCGTAATTGCAATGAGAATTTAATATTTACTTATTATCCTTAACATAATTGATGCAGACAACATACCAAAAACCTTCACGATAAATTATAAAATCCTACTAGGTAGGTACCTATATTATATTAATTCTATTATTTCCTAAAATTCTAATAAAATTTACTAAAACACGGATAAATCATGACCTACATTTGTGACAAATTCCATTAAGATTAAGGAATGCTCAAAACTTTACCTACCTACTAATATTAGTATGTTATGAATGCTCTTCGAATTATAACCACTTTAAGTATTCTTTTAAAAATATTGTAACTTCATCTAACTTTTTCCTCAAATTATCGTTTTCATTGATACCATTTCATCTTCCAACTAAGCACAAAACTAACAAAGAAAACTAGTTTACTAAACGACTAATTTCTAACAAACCAGGTCACGAAGGTCATTCAGGGAGAATTTTATCCTGCCCGGTACAAAATGGTGCGGCGCCGGGCAACTAGCTGAAGAGTACAGCGAACTTGGAGTCGATAGAAACGAAGACAAATGCTGTAGGGCCCACGACAGCTGCAGAGTGAATATCGGCCAGTTCCGAAGGAGATTCGGATATTTCAATTTCCGACCGTACACGATCTCGCATTGCCGGTGCGATCGGAGGTTTGTTTTTTTTTCATTTTTGAATTTCGTACGTTCGAGCTGCGATTTGAACTCGAACGAACTTCGAGCGAGTTGCAATTTGAACTCGATGTTGATGCGGTGGATAGAATAGGGGTTTTTGTGTGTTTTAAAGATTAATGGTGGATTGTTTTTGCTTTGTTTTTTTCTGGTGATGGTTTATATTTAAATGCCCAATAGACGTGGTGGTGGAAATTCGTGGTAACAAACTAATATCCATGAATTTGTTTTTATACTTTTTCTAATTCAAATATAATTAAATGTAGTACATCTACCTGTCGCTAGACGTACTACAAAATACATGCTACTCACTAAGAGCTTCAGCATAGATGGCGCACAACATCCGTCATATGCCTAGAACGCGCAAGCGGTAGTTTCAGCATCAATAGACATATATCCGACCAAACGACAACTGTCGGTCGAAAGACCACGAGCAAGTGGGCCGGATGGGCCGGCCCGTTGCAGAGGAACCACCTACTCTGCCTTTGGGGAACGATTACACCATGTTCCCCAAATTAAATATCGATGAGATTTATGCTATGCAGCGCCATCTAGTGACAAACTTAGGAAAGCATTTACTATTGGAACCATACGGATTATACTTTATTTATTCCTAGAAAAACAGAAAATAGTAAGTTTAATAAAAGATTAGGTATAATAAACTTCAATTAAGTAGTAGGTACTAATTTCTACATAAATCATGCAGTTTTAATTGCTGATTTTTAAAATCATTTTGGTGAATATTTCAAACAGCAGCGCCATCTAGTCCCAAACTACTTTTTGTAAATACTACTTTTACAACCAGACACAGAACATCATCACAAAATATTTGTTGCAAGATATTCATCACAAAATATTTGTTCCGGATGGGAATCGAACCCACGACCTACAGCGCAGAAAGCAGAGCTACTGAGTTTATCAACAAGTTTACTACTGAGCTACTACCCAAGAGCGGATCCAGGATTTTTTTCTGGGAGGGGCACTAGGGGCAGTCGTGCAAAAAAGTTCCATTCAAATCAAAATCACACATTTATTCAGTTTTAAGCTATGCTAAGCAAATACAGACTCGCGAGGTCTTCAGCTCACAGAGCCACTCCTAATTTTAACAACTCAGCCCCCTGATTCTACTAGATGACAACGTCAATCATTCCGCTGCGGTTTGGTTCGATCTCTTAAATGTCAGCCATTACTTAGTAGAATAGCTTTTTAAAAATTTGTTCTGCCAAAGTCCAAACCTTAGCTAAAACCTCACCACAACTGAGTCGTTTGTTATTAGTAGTCATGGAAACAGTTGAAAATCTAAGGTTTAGTTGAGGTTTTGCTTGAGGTTGATAAAAAGTTCGGTACTAGAATTGACACGATAATTTGATTTTCCTATAAGTGTGTACTGAGATGGAATCTATACAATATACAGTAGGTGTCTTTGGGGGGGCACGTGCCCCCGTTCCCCCCCTTTCCCCTAAATCTGCCCTTGCTACTACCAACTGAGTTGTAACTTAGAAGACCAGTTAAATCTTAAATTATCTACGAAATAAATATGGCGGAAATCAATAATTTCACATAATTCTGTCAAAAAATATGAATACTTAGGTACTTAAATAAAGTTACGTAACCATTTAAAAATCGGAATAACTACATAAGTAATTTTGTTCACTTTTAATAAGTCCCATGCCTTTAAAATAAAGTTATAAAAATACCTCCATTAGGTTAAATTACCTTAGGTTAATAATGTTGCCAGTAAAATAACCATTCCACAGATTAAATAACTTACACCGTTATTAATTAGTAAGGACTTTTTATTGAACGGTGTCGTAAAGATTCTTTATAGGAATAACCAAAATTAATGCCGGAGGTACACATACACACTCGTCGATAGCCTCGAGAACGTACCCTGCAATTCCTATAGGTACCTACTTAATATCTTTTTTTAATTTTTTTATAGTGTCAAACCACACTTAGGTATTTACATTTGAAAATAAAAAACTTATCAAAATTTTCAATTCCGACGGGATTTGAACCCGCAATGATACAAGCGATCCTCCTTTAGCCGGAGTGCCTTTACCAATTCGGCTACGGAATCCTTAGTCGTCAGGGTTGAAAATCTTGATAGGACCAATCTATCGATTAAAACATCGATAATCCTATAATATCGTTTTTTCGATCGAATAGAAAGGTACGTTAAAACTAGAGACCTAACTATTAAATTCCAATGTTTCTGAGTAGGAAGCGCCTCGTACGTTTCGAGCCGAAAATATTCGCTCGAAGATCTGCCTCGAGCACTAGTTTGCACGAGTTTACTATTCTATTCGTGACTATAGACAATTGTATGGATTGAACTTAGTTTAGTCAAGTTACCGCTAGAGGCGCTGCACTGAATTCTATACAATTGAGATACTTTACTATAGTCACGGATAGAATAGTAAACTCGTGCATACTGGCGATCGAGGTACTGAGAGAAAGTTTATCGTAACTACTACTATACTGTCGTGAAGCTGGTTACGTTTCTCTAACGAATTTAGTCCTCTTACGTAATAGATAATAAAAGTGTTAAATGATAGATCATTCGAGTTAGTGTGCTTTATGGTGAAATGTATGCACAGGATCGGATTAAGTAGCTTCTAAATTAGTCTTTATTTATATAAATAGCACCCATTAATAACTTCGTATGAGCAAGTGAATAAAAAAATAAATAAATACGTGGCCAACCCTGGGTGGCAATTCTAGTACAAAACTTTTTATGAACCACAAGCATAACCTCAACTAAACATTAGATTTTCGACTATTTCCTATTCTACTAATGACAAACGACTCAGTTGAGGTGACGTTTTAGCTAAGGTTTGGACTTTGGCAGAACAAATTTTTAAAAAGCTATTCTACTAATCACCAAATGGCTGACATTTAAGAGATCGAACCAAAACGCAGCGGAATGATTGACGTTGTCATCTAGCAGAATTGCCCTACTGGTGACGGAGTTTTTAAGGCCACCTAGAGGCCTCCGTCATGGCTTAACTACTTGAAAGCCGGGACCGTCAATTTAACGTGCCTAAAGCACAGAAGCGCTCAGCTCGTAATGCCACTTGTGGTCAACCATCCAAATTGTGACCGAACACAACGCTGCTTAACTTCAACGATCAATCAAGAACGTCTAAGCAAGCTACGCTATGAGCCCTTGACCATTAATCAAATTGTAACACATACACAGATACACACTACTTTAAAACACCTCTCTTTTTCAGCGGGTTTAATAAGTTCCTAATTAATTAAAATGACCTAAATTTTCCGTAAAAGGATTCAAAGACATGATTTTTGTCTTATAAAACCTACACGGTTATTTTTAGGCTAATTAATATTTTCTTAGTTAGTCTAATTTTGTAGCAAAGTTTACTAAAATAATTAAATAGCTATTTCTTCACATTGTTGGTACCTACCGATACAAAAGACTTAAACGCGCTACCTCTACGCATCTGCTACGAAGTAATTAATTTCAATATTTGAAACTTTTTCCTATAGATTTTGTACATACCCAATTACTTATCATGTCTACGTGTAGTTAATGTCTATCGCGCTTTAGGGATACAGTCGTGCGTGATAATGATTCAATTTTTAACCATTACAAGTGGCTAAATTAAAAATTTAAAAAAAAACCGACTTCAATGTTACTGAGCAATTTTATGCACTTTCGAGGCGCATTTCTGTTCATAACTCCTAAGATCCTCAACAGATCCTCACCAAATTTTTGTAGCATCAATCGGCAAGTATACCCTTTCAAACAAAAAAGATTTTTCTTAATGGGTCCAGCGGAGCTAAAAAGGTCGCTATTGCAGTATCGCGGTGAAGAAATTGAGCTATTGCCATCTCTTTTCACTCTCAGTCAATGAAAAGAGATGGCAATAGTTCAATTCCTTCACCGCGACTCTGCAATAGCGACCTTTTTAGCTTCGCTGGAGTCTTCGAGTAATCGGTGAACATACATAAAAAGTCCTACTTTTTTAAAGTCGATTAAAAATAGAATAGGTACCGAATTATAGATGTATAATATAATCATATTTTAAATATTTAGATTCACTCTTTGGGACTTTAAGTTTTTTTTATCCATCCCAATCGACGTCACAGGTTAAAGTAAATACCAAATCTCATACCTTATTCCATCCCTGCATTAGATTTTACAACTACGTTTACGATGAATATTATTTGAAATCGAATCATTCGCCGGTGGTCCATTTGATGACGTGTAGGAATTAATAAAACAGAGGTCATTACGATTCAAGGAATGCCACGCCGCCTGGTGTGAAGAAATTAGTCAAAATTCTATTTTCAAATTTGAATTTGGAATGCTTTGTTCTTTTTTAAAATTTGATTGTATAGGCGTGAAGAAAATAGTTCAAGTCGATTCGATTTTTTAAAATTTGGATTTAGTATAGGTTGATATTTTATTTTGATTACATTAGAAATATTTTTTGTTTTATTTACTTATCGCAAAAAAACGAAATAAGAATTTAAATAATGTAGAAAATAAGTACCTATTTAAGTAATGTAGTAAATATAAATAATTTTCCTTTGTGTTACAAACAAAATACCTGACTATGGAATGTAAGGATAATTTCATACTTATTAAATGTTTTCTTTCAAATTAAATTAATCAGTCAAAAAGTTACATATAAAACTCAGAAAAAACATTACATAAACCACTCAATTAACTTTATTCTATTTTCAAATTCGATGGCAGAAACCAGGCACACTATAGTAAATTAAAACAAGAACACAAAGAACTGGCTGAAAAAAATGTTTAAAACATGACGCGTAACCAATTGACAGACGAACTTTTTGACAGGAATTTGAAAAGTCATGTCTTTTTTGTTTTATTTTCCAAAACTTGTATTTTTTCGATTGTTAAAATGTGTATTAATGGCGGGGTGTATTAACTGTTTAGTTCTGTTTAGTTTCAGTAAATCCCTCTTTACCAAATCTCAAGGGGAGGGGTGTACTATAATGTGTCGTAAACTGCATTCGTATTGTGTATCAAATTACTTGAATTAAATAAATTGTCAATGACTGAATGCACAAACCGTGCATAGCCATTTTATAAAAAAAAAGGAATTGCCTGAAAAAATCGTTCAAAACCGCGTAACCAATTGACAGAACGAAACGTGACGCCATGGAAATTCTTCGCGTGCCTGGTACGAAATGGTGCGGAAAAGGTTACTCAGCTACGCGGTACTCCCAGCTTGGAGGGTACACAAGAACGGATAGGTGCTGCAGAGTCCACGACCTTCGATGTCCCTACTGGATCGGTGGGATGGAGAAAAAGTATGGATTGTTCAATTGGCGCGTGAATACGCTCATGCATTGCCGGTGCGATGAAAGGTTGGTTATGTCGGCTTTTTTTTTGGCTATAGTGTTGTATGCATTCAACTTTGTAGCATGATTTGTGAGTTGAGCTCTCGATACTCTCGAGGAATAGATTATGAATAGAACGATTTTTTTTAATTTTAGAACGTCTTTTGTTTTTTATTCTATTTTTAGATTTTTGTCGTAATTCGGTAGGTTTGTTGTTTTTAACTATAGATTTTTTTTTTAGATTGTTCAAACGGATTTTAATGTGATAGAAATAATTGTAAGTTTTTCACACCAAAATCTGGAAAGAACGTTGCGACATTTTGGGCCCCCCTGTCCAACAGTGATGAAACATATGTCAAATGAAAGCTCTTGGAGTGTACTTTATTTCATTCTATTACAGCTAAGTTCAAATCGAGTGCGAACATGGTGTTTTGGTGCAAAAATGACGCGATAATGGTGGTTTCTTTGAACAAAACTAGAAAGCTGAAACTTGGAAGGTAGCTTTCTTTTCTAGTAAAACCACCAACTAAGGCATTTTATTTTCGAATTTCAACTCCTAAAGGGGTGAAAAGTAGTGAAAACGTTTGTATGAAACTTTTTAACACGTAGTATGATTTGCTTGAAACTCGGTTCGCATACTCAAAATGCAAATAAAAATCGTAGCTAGCTATGAAACATGGTTAGGTACATGGAATAAATATTTATTTTTAATAACCAGTTAAGAATCAGTGAAAAAAAATCTTCTTTCATAACTGGTTGTGAAAAGTAGTTACGAAAATGGACCAAAGGACCGGGTAACCAGTGCCGGGTAGCCGGTCGCGAAGTGTATGCAAATTACGCCGGTACTTGCCTGCCCTGTCCTTAAAAAGTTCCAACACAAACTTCGACACCCCATTTTACCCCTTTTTAAGGGTTGTTTCGAAAAGTCCTGAAATATGTGTTCATTTATTTGTCATCAATAGTATTCAAACCCAGATTCAAGCAAATCACAATAACTATTAAAAAGTACCCTTAAAAACTTTGACACCCCATTTCACTCCATTTTAAGGGTTGTTTTGAATAATCCTGAAATATGTGTCCATTTATTTTGCATTTAGAGTATGCGAACCGAGTTTCAAGCAAATCATACTACGGGTTAAAAAGTTTCATACAAACGTTTTCACTACTTTTCACCCCATTAGGGGTTGAAATTCGAAAATAAAATGCCTTAGTGGGTGATTTTACTAGAAAAGAAAGCTACCTTCCAAGTTTCAGCTTTCTAGTTTCGTTCAAAGAAACCACCATTATCGCGCCATTTTTGAACCAAAACACCATGTTCGCACTCGATTTGAACTTAGCTGTAATAGAATGAAATAAAGTACACTCCAAGAGCTTTCATATGACATATGTGTCATCTCTGTTGAACGAAGCGGGTCCAGTGTTCAAGCAATGATGCCCATGGTTCTTTAAAAAATAAATATATTTTGTTCCTTGTCACTCTAATGATATTATAAAGAGATGACATCAGATTTAGCAAACGTTCAAAAATTAGAGTTATAAATGTTTTTTTTAACTATATTTTGAGGTGAAATGGCGTTTTATTCAATGTTGCATGTTGTGTGTGATTTTTTGTCATTTCTTTTTTACAATAAGAATTTTAATTTTATAATTTTAATTGAATTAAGACTGATTTAAAATTTTAAACGTTCGGACTTTGAGAGTTATATTTATTATTTTAATTATTCTAAAATGCATTTACATAACAATAAGCATCTTAAATCAGTTCTCAAACCCAAGAAAGCAGTGATGG
Source organism: Camptogramma bilineatum (assembly GCA_958496255.1). NCBI lineage: Eukaryota > Metazoa > Arthropoda > Insecta > Lepidoptera > Geometridae > Camptogramma > Camptogramma bilineatum. The sequence continues at coordinate 2,525,983 of OY292478.1, forward strand.
TTCAAATGTCCCCTAAGCGTCCCCAAACGTTCACGGTACGTTATATTAATAGAGTCATTTCCCTGAGAAGGAACGAATTAATGTATTCAATGAAATAAACAAAAAGTCTCGCCTCCTGTCGTCGGAGATAGCGGGAATAAGAGAAGATGTGGAGACGATTCTTTAGTAAAGTAAAAAACGTTCACTTAAAAAAAAACTTAACTTAAAAAAGTTTTTTAATGTAACTAAGTATTAATTTAAAAAAAAACATATTTTAAAAAAGTTATCGATCGAGCGAGCGAAGCGAGCGAAGATCTTAGTGGTAAGTTGGGTGATTTTGCTTTGTATGTTTGTATGTTTGTATGTTTCACGAATTGTTGTTCGAGCATAACTGTCGAACCGTTCATCCAATCTGCATGAAACTTGGTAGGTCAATAGGTTGTGGTAAGGAAATTTACGGGGGAGCATATGAGCTTAATCGATGAAGGGGTTGTGAAGATATTGGGTTCCCAAGGGGGTAAAAAATTATGAAAGTTACACAAATATATTGAGTGGGGTGTCATACGAAAGGGCTTATTTTGTACATTCCAAAATGGTTTTTATTTTTAATCTAGGATGTATAGTTTTTGAAATACGACCAAAGACCAAAAACTACGAAACCAGAGCTGCAAGAGCTCCCGTTTCATAGAGTTTCGATGTCTTCGTAGCTCATTGACTGGTCGGTCTTAAAAAGAGTGTGGCATCGTTGCGGTTTGGTTTGCAATGATTTTAGATGCTACTTGATTTATTTTCATTATAAAAAAAATTTTGATCAAAAATGAAAATAATTGGGGTAAAAAAAGTTAAGTAAACAAATATATTGAGTGCGGTGTCAAATGAAAGGTCTTTATTTGTACATTCTAAAATAGTTATTATTTTTATTCTAGGACGTATACTTTTAAAAATACGACGAGAATTCATAAATATGAAATAAATGAAAAATTAGACACGACATTATGTATTGCATGCATGCTAGTATTTTTTACCATGAAGAGCTAGCGCAATAGGCATACCCGGCAGTAGTAGCACTTGAAATTATAGGGGTAGTCAGAAGAAAGTCCAAATGTTGGCCATCTACGGTGCGCGAGATCTCAGTTCGGGGCGAACTACTAGTTTAATTTAGGTAGGTAAGTAAACAAAATTTTTTAATGTAAAAAGGGTTTTTAATGTAATGTGTAAGTACTTCTGAAAAAATACTTAAGTAAACTTAATAAGTAAGTAAGTATCTTAAAAAAAATAGTAAAAATATTTTTTAAAGCCACACAGGCTTTTAGTAGGCAACCACGAACTAATTCAAATGAGCCTTAGCACGGGTATTTTACAGTTATTCACTGAGGAGTTCCGTTGAACAGCTACTGACTTCACCATCAGACAGATCTGCTCGCTGTTACCACTGTTGCATTGTCACCGAGAGTCTATATGTGTGCCAAATTGCAGCTCAATCGGTAGAAGATTGTTATACTTAACCGAGCTATTTATTTGTCTCTGGTTTGGGTATTTTTCTATGTAAGCATAATATGTACTTATATAGGTATTTATGTAAGTATTTACAAAGAAAGTAGGTATTTACGAGTCTTCCCGCGACCACGGCTCGTGCAATCTACTTAGTCAAAAAGGCGGGCTAAATAAAAAGGTAATTAACGTGATAAATACCCAGATACATTAGTATTTACCAGTTATGTGGTTCCCATAACACAAGCTCTGCTTACTTTAGGGTTAGATGATGCTTTATTAATTTATTGAAATATCCATTTCATTATACAAAATCAAAAAGATCCTCTCGAAAATAAATTTAGAGCAGCTCTAAAGTTTCTTGTCCACGTAAATTATAAAAAACTAATCTGATAGTATCGGCCGCGGCCTAATTGGGGCCATAAATATACCACGGTCCGTCTGTTTGTTTGTATATAAGAATATCATAAATAGCTCACTATCATACGATTACTTCGAAATTTTGAAATCTTTGTCGTACTTAGAGAGATAGTCTACCTCTTTCTATATTTTAATATTGTTATATAATTATCTGTATAAATTCCGGACTTAAATATCATGAAAATGAAAAATTTTCAATTGATTTATTTAAATTAGGTACAATAAATTCTTCTAAAACAAAGTTTTTGGCCCAAAAATCTACGGTAAGCAAATAAATAAAAAAAGTCTGTTAGTAGGTAAGCTTTTCTCAACGTGGCTCAGTACGTTGGGTCATTTTTAAGCAATAATAAATCCATGTTTTTTATGTATAATGTTACTCTATTAAAAATGAACATGGGTGGCATTTCACAGAAAAACCCCAACAAAATAAAAATATGTAAGTATTAAAAAAACTTAAAACTTTAACTAGGTGTTTACGGTTCAATCGACAAAAAACAACCCTTTATTTAAAGGTACAGCCGCCGATATCTGATCCGAGATCAAAGATAGGATCTAAGGATAGGGTTAAGGTTTGGTTTCTCAGTGGTATTTATTTATTTATTACTATGTTATCCAACAAACACACGATTAAATTCAAATTAAGATTGAAAAAGCTCATTATTTGTGTCTCTCTCTAATTTTGAAGAATAAATAATAATAATAACTGGCCTATGGAAATGAAATGAAATATTTATTTTCAACTATTGACCTATCTTTAGGCCGGACTTACACTAGTGAGTTTTTACATAAGTTTTACTCACGCAAGTGACAATGCAAAGGAAATTTAGTAGCTTTTCCTTTGCATTGTCACTTGCGGGACAATGCAAAGCTTAAACTTACGTAAAAAATTACTAGTGTAAGTCTGGCCTTATGCAACAAGTTGAAAAAAATGCCTAAGTTTTTTTGGTCAAGTGTGAATTGAATTAACATTTTTAGGGTTCTGTACTAACCACATCACAAAAATAATTGAATGAGATGAAGCATAATCTGAATCAAGGTAAATTTTTAAGATCTGCGTGCTTAAAAAGGCTAGTATAGCAGAATCATAATAGGAATTGAACTATATGCCGTCTCTTTCCATAGACTGACAGTGGCAAGAACGGCCTAAATTCGACGACTCGAAGTCTTGCGTAGACTTTTCCCGGCTTTCGCCGCACGGACCCCCAAAAACATCAATAAATCAAAATTAACCCAATAACCACCGCACAAACTGAATAACTAAGGTATTTGTTGTCCCCTGGACATTTGGGCTTTCCGCGTCGCTAACTAAGAATAGTTATCTCATCTCTCTCTCACAAAGAATACTGTATTATCGCTACGTAATTTATGTTTTGTGGCAGAATGTATTTAGTGTCGTAGAACGCATTACTCACACATTATAAAGCCGAGGTTGGATAAGGCCGTAAAAAAAAGATGGCGGCGACAGCTGATTTGCGCGGGAAAGTTGGCGCGAAATGGTGTGCGTAGGAAAAGGAGGTTTTGCTTTGTTTTTAAATATACTTACCTACTGGGTGTGTTATGAACACTTTCTGAAAACTAAGGAAGGTAAAGCTTTCTGATAGAGTATTATTGAAAATAGTAAAGAATCATCATCATCGTCATTTTCAGCCTGTATCAAACCATTGGAAGGCTTATCAAATCAAATCGTTTTTTTTTGTAATTCAAAAAAACACATCCCATACATGGTCTATGAAATTAGTACCTAGTTGTAAACATTACAGTGCCACTTATTCGATGGTTCATAATTTAAATTCGTATCTGCTCTGTTTCAATTTTCAAGAGGTCTTGTACACCCTGTAGAACATTTTTAGGGATCACCGAAGCGATCATGCTTGCTTCGGTAGATGTTTTGTTGGATTTTGGTCACAAAATGGATGGGTGACCACTATTTGCTTACTGAGCGCTTCTCTTCACATGTCCCTTTCACACAAAAAAGTACGAAGGTGAATGAACGAAACTCTTTATTGTACCTACGTACTTACACAACTTAAGATAACATTAGAAAATAAATAAACCAATGAGTAATTGGGCGGTCTTATCGCTTAGAAGAGATCTCTTCCAGACGGTTGTTGTCAAACTCAAATATCTCGTAGAGGTAGGTCAGGCACGCGTTTTAAAACATACATAATGTATGAATCTTATCACAAGATTATGATTTTAAAACAAAACAAAGCTGCAATTTCGTTAATGCACCCAAGACGCCACCTGTTTAGTCTATAGTCTATGGTTTCCGCGCCATTACCCGCCTATTGAAGCGCGCGCGATTTTCGAATTTCGAACGTCTCCGCACAAAATGGCCGCCACGTCAACTTGTCTAGATAAGAAAAAAGGAAAATGAAAATCAATGAGTTTGTAATTAAAATACAGTGTCTTGTTTTTTATAGCTTTGTTGGTCTGGTGGACGGATTCTTGACTTTTGATGCCAAGATCCAATCCTCGCTTTGCAACATTTTAAATTTTAACGTGCGCTCCGAAGCACGGAAGCGCTCAGCTGTTAATACCACTTACAGTGCAAGGGCACCCATCGAAATTGTGACCGTTCAGAATGATCTATCAAGAACGCTATAGCAAGTGAACGCTAGTGATGGTATTATAATGGTGATGATAATGAAACGTGGCTTATAAGTTATAACCTTCCTCTAGAGTTTAGCTATCGAATGCCAGGCGAATTTTTGTTGAGGTATTATTCCTCTTTTTTTCTTTTGACGACTCTGACGAGACTCACATTGTTCGACTGGCTCCACACTGGAGCTTGACTATTTAGATTTAAGCGGATGGATCACCGAAAAGAAAGCTAGGCCCCATACCGTGTTTGTTGCCCTGATTCTTCACGGTGTTGGTCGCGAAAGAACAGGAGTAGAATCACCTAGCTCTTAAGACGTTTCAAAGTGGTCATAGCGGTCCTACTGAATAAATGATATTTGAATTTTAAATTTTATCAAAATGCAGAAAGAATTTTTCAAATGGGAATCGCAGTTCCTGAGATTAGCGCGTTCAAACAAACAAACTTTTCCGCTTTATTATTTGTGTTTTCTTTTGTGTGTACAATAAAGGTTCTATTCTATTCTATTCTATTACCTATTCTTAGGTGTTCGTGTTCCCGTTAACTTGCGTTGGCGATGTCTAGGTCGTGCTTAAAGTTAGATGCTAAGATCTAGACCATAGGTTCTCAACCTTATTTTGCCCACCGCCCACTTTGAAAACATTTTTTTTTTCTAGAGCCCCCCCCTCCCCCCCCCCCCCCCTCTATCTTACCTACTTTTTATTTTTCTTACCATCTGTCGCGAATTTTAAACACCTTTTTGGAGCACAGTGACTATTATATTATTCCTTTAACTGCTGTTAAAATTAAATCTTCCCCAACAGTAGGTACCTATGTGGTTTTCCTGTTTTAATTTTAACTTTAGGTACTTTAGTGATAGTGATTAGGGCATGGTCGTCACACTTTTCTGGTCAAGGATATTGTGAATTTGTGAGGTATCATCGATTTTTCGAAATTCCTAAAGGGGTGAAAATCCTAGTTTACGGGGCTCGAAGACTCGCTGCTTATCAGTTCCTATTCTGCGGTCTGACATAACTCACTTTGCTCGCAACATAACTAGGTACTCATGAAGTTAAAATGCGAGCGAATTGAGCTTCAAACCAAGCGAGCGAAGCGAGCCGAATTTTTGTAAGTCAAATACAATATGTAACACTTGCTTTTTTTTTTGCGGTTTTCAAAGAAAAGCTAGCTTATAGGTTCTCATTCTGTGGTTAGACTTTACTCACTTTACTCGCAATATACCTTACTTATGAAGTGAAATGCGAGCGAAGCGAGCCCAATTTTTTAACACAAATGCAACATTGTGACACTTGATTTTGTTTGCGGTGATCAAAGAAAAAAAATCGCTGCTTATTGGTTCCTAGTCTGTGGTTAGACTTTACGCTCTTTACTCGCAATATACTTTACCTACACATGAAGGTAAATGCGAGCGAAGCGAGCCGAATTTTTTAAGACAAATGCAACATGTAACACTAGATTTTGTTTGCGGTGTTCATAGGAAAAACTCGCTGCTTATCGGTTCATATTCTGTGGTTAGACTTAACTCACTTTATTCACAATATACCTTACTTATAAAGTTAAATGCGAGCGCAGCGAACCAAATTTTTTAGGACAAATGTAACATGTGACACTGATTTTGTTTGCGGTGCTCATAGAAAGGCTCTCTGCTTGTCGGTTTCTATTCTGTGGTCAGACATAACTCATTTTGCTCGTATTATTATCTATTATCTATCAAAATTGTTTGCTTGGCCGCGGGCTGCACCAATGCCGTCCGCGGGCCACACTTTGACGACCACTGGATTAGGGTGTTTTTTTTTGCCTATTTTAGATTACATTATCGCCCCCCTGCTTCATCTCAACGCCCCCCAATTTTCTCTGGGTCTTCTACTGCCCCCCTGAAAGTCTCAAACGCCCACAAGGGGGCGTTATCGCCCACGTTGAGAACCTATGATCTAGACAAAAGATAGTGCGAGAGCCAGCCGTTTATATCGTACGTCATACAACAAAACTAATCCCAACAACAGAAAATAATGTTTTATAATAAACCATTTAATGGTTTTTATTCGAAAATATCTTTAAAAATTTAAATATCTTTCTTTTAGATCGATGTGATCCATCCTCGGCCACACCGTCGCTTAACATCAGGCGAGTTGGTGGCCAAACATAGATCTATTTTCTTTAAAAAAAAAAAAAAAGAAATGCCCTGAAATAGAGAGTCAATTTTTGAAGTAAAACTTCTTTACGCACGCTTGACTTGCGGAGTAATCTGGTGAAGGCGTGACGAGAGCGTTGCGCGAGGCGAACGGAAGTTTTACTTCAGTCGTGTGGTCTAAAGCACTTTTTTTTTTAAAAAGCGAGATTAATTGTTAAGGAAAAATTCATCTATTTGTTTATCATGTGAGAAGAACGCGGTTGGCTCTCGATCTATAAAATGTAGGGCAACGAGATCAAATTGTAGTGCAGCGGTTGAGCAAATCGTAAATTTCATCAAAATGTTCAAAGCCAATAAAGGTTCGTAACTTCACAAATAATCTTGGTACCTATTACAGTAAGACAGTTCAGTTAGCCAAAAAATTAAAAAAAAATCATAAAACACTCAGTTATCGATGAAGCATTGTCAGCGACTACTTTTAAAAAAATATGATTAAGTAGATACTTAATTAAAAAAAAGACTAAAAATATCTTATTACTTAATTTAAAAACAAAGAACAAATTTTACTAATATTTCGTTTAGAAAACTTTTTTTAAGTTTAGTTAAACGTACTTTTTACAACTGGTATGTGATTTAGCCACTTTAAAAATAAAACTGGAGCTTCTGTTTGAGTTATCGATAATTATACAATTTTAAACATTTTTAATACCTACTTATAACATTCTTGGATCTCCTTTTTCCAATCATTATAACGCCACATATGAAACGTCGAGGAAAGTAAAATGATTGGTCCCGAAAATACTTAAGAGTTTTCGGCAGTAGTTGTTTTACACCCGGTACCCATAGGGACGAACTTAGGACCGTCTTAGAAAGAAAAATAGCGATTTAATACAACCTTCTCCGGAGTTAACAAGTTAAGCCAAAGTGGACGCATGCGGGCTCCAACAAAAATAAGACTGGTCAATTGACTTGCACTTATTTGAGAAAAGTTTAATTCGAATTTAAATGTTCTTGTTTAAATGTTGTTCTGTTTTTTAACCGACTTTAAAAAAAGGAGGAGGTACCTACTCAATTCGGAATCCTTTTTTATTTAGGTATGTTCAATTCTGCTACTGTTTTCAAGAATCAAGAATCAAAGAACTTTGTTTTTTTTTTTTTTTTTTAAACTTAAACCCCCTTACTTATGAAAGATGTTTAAAGTTGAACACTTGTTAAACAACGTCCTGTCTCTATTCGTCACTATCCGCAAATAAAGACAGGACGTTGTTTAACCAGTGTTCAACTTTAAACATCTTTCACAAGTAAGACCCATAGATTGTATTTATTTTTGTAGATGCCTTCTATAGCCCTTTATTAAAAAGATTCCAACGATTTGAGAACCTCCTCCTTTTTTTGAAATCGGTGAAAAATGAGCATAGTTAGTTTACATTATTTAGGCTTGATTTTACCACACTGGATTAAGTTTTATCTGGAGATTAAACCTAAGATTAAACTGTTGTTTATTTGAATATTTTGACATTGTAAAGTTGACACCTTAAAACCAGAATAATTTGAATGCACTTAATAATGTTCGGTTGCGCTTTCTAAACAATTGTATTTCGAATTCTGTCGGCTAACGGAATAACTACCTACTCTGGGAGTCAAATTACTTTTGTCAAATTCAGCCTTAGCCACTCAAGTTTCAGTTTTTGCGAGTACTCCCGTTACACCCAGTAAGGAAAAGATTGGCGTGATTAGTTCCCCAATCGGATTCCCTTTTCCTTTAACAATACAAAATGGCGTTAAGCTGACCACTCCTAACGAATGGTTTAAGAAAAATACGTACATTTTTCTACGAGTAACGCTTAATGCGATCCTTTGTAGGTACTTAGACTTATTTGGCATTTGTGAGCTTGTAACTAAACCACTTATGGTTTGGGCTAGGGAAGGGATTGTATCGATTGTATTTTTATCGATATCGATACACTCACTATTATACACTATATCGACACATTTTATTTACAATGCAGATATGTGTGTGAAAGGAGTGAGCACTGAGATGACGAGTGATAGAATGAAGTGGAAGAAGGAAACATGTTGTGCCGACCCCACCTAGTGGGATAAGGGCAGATGATGATCGATAACACATTTTCAGTTATAAAGCTGTTTTTATTGATTGAATTCATTTTATTTAAAAACCGTGTGATTTGGTTTGGAGCTAGGGAGGGGATTATATCGACTGTATTTTTATCGATATCATTAAAACATTTTCCGTTATAAAGCTGTTTTTATTGATTAAAGGATTATCATTTAAAATGCTGTGATTTTTTATTGATATGATTTTTCTCTTAGGAAATATTTAATGCGCCGTGATTCTCTGTACTTCGTGTAGATAACACTATTTAGTTTTAGGATAGGGAATATCGGTAAAAATCAAAGTGTTTTGTTTCTAAAAAAATCATGTTTTGTACCGTATCGATAAATGCCCTTTATGGCAAAAATTTTGTCTCTTTTTTATAAAGAAAATCAGTATAAAAAAATTTTGCCACTTATTTTATAAATAAACAAGTATAAGTTTATATTTCATTAATGAATTAATTCTATAAAACAGTATGCAAAATATTAAAAAAAACTAAGTTTAATCCTTTAATGTTTTCTTTAACACTTTAAATAGACACTAACTGATATTATTCTACTTTGGTTTCTACTACGTGGTGCACCGCGCCGGCCACGGCCGCACCATGGCCATGTAAAGTCTTATTTGGCACTTGTATAACTAAGCCACTTAAGGTTTGTGCAGGCTTCTAGAGAGGGGAAAGGAGACCCGTTATCGATATGAATTGATATCAACGAAAACTGTATTTTTGTCAATAAATAATGTTTATTAGGGAAGCAGAAATCTAAATTCATTAAGAAAATGAGAACCTTTTTGTTTTCCTTGGTTTACTTACTTTTTATTGATCAATAAAAATTAAAAAAAAACTATTGTAGGTAGGTATTTTTAAAATTTTCCAACAAATTGTGCTTTTAAGTTTGACAAAGGCTTGGTAAAATTAATGTTTTATTAATATTTCTGTCTACTATAATCTTCCTTTTAAATAAGCTACCGGTATGTCACTTATACGAAGTTATAATAGAAACTGCAGGAAAAGACTGGAAAAAATTAGCTACGGATAGAGAGGAATGGCAGAGTCTAGAGGAGGCCTTTACTCGGATAGAGATCCTCAAATGAGAAAATAATATAAGAATGAAAGAATGAGAAAAAGAAATATATATAATTTATTAAGTATACTAAAACTAACAAACAATAATTAAAAATAATTGAATTAAAAAAAAAAAAAAAAAAAAAAACAGATATTACTACACTAATCAGAAAAACTAAAATTATAATATACAAAAAATAATTAATTAATAATAAATAACATTAATACTAATGCATGCATAAAATATCTATTCACTAAAATCAATTTAGGTAATTTAATATAATTTTTAACTTAACTTCTAGTCTAGATACATCATTTGAAGGATAAATAAATGGCTTTATAATAATAATAATAATAATGTCACTTATAAAATCTTTCACAGTTCAAACCTCGAATGTCCAATTTGTTTATTCTTTAGCTTCTCTAATTATTATTATTCCTGTGTAATATAAAAAAAATACATTTTTTAGGACAGAGGCAAATGGCATAAGCGAAGAGATGCCTAGCCTATGCCCAGCAGTGGGATGAGAAGGGCTGATGATGATGATATTAAAAAAAACATCGTCAGTGTCCCATCCCTAGCAACTTGACCAGAACTTTACCAAATGAAGCAGGAGAGAGCGCGACACTCCCGAATCGACGTAGAGTAGACTAGACTCAGAGGAAACTAGCTTTTTATTATCAACTAGCGAACGCCCGCGGCTTCGCCTGCGTGTACTACTTACTACTTTTTTATCCCACAGGAAACATGCATATTTCGAAATAAAAAGTAGCCTGTCACTCTCCAGCCCTCCAACTATCTCCATAAAAAAAATCACGTCAATCCGTCTCTCCGTTTTGACGTGAAAGCAGTAGGTACAAACAAACAAACAAACACACTTTCACATTTTTAATATGGGTACCTATGGATATTATCGTCATTTATAATTGCTATGTAAATGACGATATGCTATATTCCATGACATTTCCTAAAAAAAAGTTAAGTAGGTACGTATTGGCGCTGATTCCCATGTACACTGACTTATTTAATTAAATCTAAAACTGATGGCTCTTATTTCGTTCACGCTAAAGACTAAAACAAAACGACAAAATGACATACCTAAAGTTACTATATTTTAGTAAACTGAAGTGTTTATCTAATATAATGATCGCAGAAATTGGGCTGAAGATGATGATGATTAAAAAAAATTAAACGAAATATTTAATTAATAACAATTGAATTAAAAATGTAATGAAAAAGCTCCGACATATCCCTTTATAAACTAGAAAAGAGCTGATGATTTTCAAACGGCTGAACAGATTTTCATAAAACATAGCTAAGAACACTCTCGACAACACCTTTCAAACAAAAAATAATTAAAATCGGTTCATCGGTTCAGGAGCTATGATACCACAGACAGACACACAGTGTAGGGATGTTCGATACGATACGATATTTTCGTGTATCGATACAATGGCATACGATACACCCGATATTTGTATCGATACAATGGCATACGATACGGCGTATCGATACAACACATGCAAGGTGTATCGGATCGAAAGTATCGTATCAAATTATTTTGTTAACGAATTGTTTTGACTTGCAAGTTACCCGGTTAAAAGGTGGCATAGGTCCTATTTCCGGTCATTGTTTATCTATGTTTAAATTTAGGCAAATCGGTTTAGTGGTTGTCGAGTTTTAGAGGAACAAACATAAGTCTAAACTTTCACATTTTTAAATATTAGTTTGATATCACAAAACACTTTTTTTGACAGTTATAACTACGCACATTTTCGTAATTATTAAAATAAAATATATTTTTTTAATTATCAAAGTACCTGCATACTTTGTCTTGATTCGATACTGTATCGATACGATATATCGTATCAAATGCCCTGTATCGATACGCGTATCGATACAATGCGTTACGATATATTGCGATACGAAATATCGATACAATCCGAAATATCGAACATCCCTAACACAGTGACACAGGTAACTCACCATGGACGTATATAAGGTGGGGCTTAAGATTGTAAGATTGTCTGAAATAAACGATTTTTATTTTATTTTTAGGGGGTCCGGAGAAGGGGGGCCCCCTTAGCAAGAGCTTTGGAACCCTTGAACAGTTGAACCTCATAAAGTTCGGGGAAAACCTAGTCAATCTAAAAAAATAGTATTTTTGAACCCCCCCATAACAAAAATCTTTGTATTTTGGAACCCTTGGACCCCTCCCATAACAAAGCTATAGGTACGCCCATGTAACTCACTGCAAACCTAAAACACCCCACTTTTTCGTCAGAGTTTAAAAATATTTAAAGTTTCTACACGTTGTCTACTCTACCTTAAACCAGCGGTTACAGTAAAAGTGCATACAAAGAAACTTTTAAGTCTCGTTATCGATATCGATTGTAAAATATAAGCAACAGCTTCCGCCCGCGGCTTCGCTCGCGTGATCGGATCAAAAAAAAATCAAATATCATTTATTCAGTAGGACCGTTATGACCATTTTGAAACGTCTTAAGAGCTAGGTGATTCTACTCCTGTTCTTTCGCAACCAACACCGTGAATTCCCGGTCATTATCTACCATATTTTAAATTTCAGCCAAACCGGTTCAGTGGTTGTCGAGTTATAGAGGAATAAACATACTTGCCATGTATGCCTAAGGCTGGTTTTAGTGTCACGCGTACCTACCGTCGGCGCTGATAGGCGAGTGATCTTTATTACATTGAAACAAGGATACTGATTGTTTAGCAAAAATGGCAACGCTGATTGCTCTCGTCAGTGCTGAACAATCAGTATCCCTATTTCATCGTAATAAAGATCACTCGCCTATCAGCGCCGACGGTACGCGTGACACTAAAACCAGCATGCCTACATTTTGGTTCGGTTACAAATATCCTAAAATCATAATTTTTATAAGTGTTTTGAAGTACCTAGTTTAGATTTAGAAAGTAGTTAGCGGCAAGTCCAAATATGCATTTATCACATTCTACTTCTTTATTCTTTGCTACTTTTAATTTAATTTCATGTTATTAATGTTAGAAAATTAGAAAAAAAATATAATAATATAAAATTTGTATATTTTAAGGACCTACCTACCTACCTATGTAGATTGCAGGTAAGTATTGTTTCGTTATTTTTTTGTAGGTAGGTACCTACCTATGTACCTATGTACTTATATGGTGTTATAAATTATAATTGTTTAAGTATAAAATTAAATAACAAAATCTATTAATAAATCTTTACTGCTGGTTTTCGAGGCGCGGACCCACTCGGCCAACATTGGCTCTAAACTAAAAAATGCAACGTGTGAAAGACTTATATTGATCCTTAAACGATCTTAATATAGAATAATATCGTTAAAGTATGGCTGTAAAAACGTAATAAAATATGATTTTGAATGCGGATATGAAAATATTTTAATGTCCTCACATTATAACGCGTCCTGACTTCGCCCAGCTCAATATAATAATGTACCTAACTGTTAGAATTAATAATGATGAAGAAATTTTAGCTATAGGTACTGTAAGTATCTATGTTTGGGGAACATGGTAATAATTTATTGAGAGTAAAATACAAAACAAAAACTAGTGTTTTTAACAAGCAAATGAAATCCAAAAACCACGTTTCTTTTATTTAAAACTTTTCATCAGAGCTCATAATACCTACTCAAAAAAAATGTGTGAGGTAAATTTTTGATGATTAAAAAAATATTATTAGTGTTTTTTAACAAAAAAATATCTTGCCTATTTAAAAGAACAACATCATGATAAGTATAAAAACTTTTTTTTTTCTCTCAGAGAATAAAACTAATAATTATGAGGCTTAATTTAGTTGACAGTTACAAAAATTATGCAATAATAGTTTTGAATCGCGAAGTGCATTAAGTATTCATTTTTATTGCGAATGTCATCAAGTTGTGAGCTACCCTGAAAGTTTCAGCCGGATAGCGAATCGGGAAGTGCTCGAAATTAGAGTTGCAAGATTCCACCAACAGACAGACAGACAAACAAACAAGAAAGTGACTTAGGTTATTAAAATTTGGTAAAATATTACAGAAAGCCGAAGAGTTTTAGGAACAATGTAATTAGAGTATTTTATTGAAGGCGAGTAATTTATATCAAAAACCTTATCTTCTGTCACTGTTTTCGTTCTTTCACGAACGAAATGCTAACTTTTGCAAAATATTGGGGAAATTAAATGGGGAGAGATCATCGCTGTACTGTAGGTAGGTAACAGACAAACAGAGTATTACAAAGACAGTTTTAAATTTGGGGATAGGTCATCATCGTTGTACCTATATTAACCTCACAACCTGACAAACAGAGTACCTATTTACAAAGACAGTTTTAAACTCTTAACAAGCAGCCATTCATGCATTTCCGTTGCAAAGCTATTAACGTTCGGTTGTCCTGTCTCCCGCCATTTTAGCACTTCTTTCCCGCCATTTTATGACATAGGTCATAAATCGAACTGCCACACCAACTGACGGCTTACAAGGCGTAATAGTCGCTTCGCATAAATTATTATTGAAATCCATAATTTTATTGTTAGAAACCCTCTTTAATATTGAATTTATGCTTTTTAATGGATCTGCATATTTTATGGCATATTAAAATCGCACGTTTATTAATGATCCTAAAACAGTAAAAGGATGTTACAGACCTACGTAGATGATTTAGATAAAATTATCTTTTATATTATGGTTTTTTAAAAGTTGTAATTACGTACAGCAAAAAGCTCAATTTTGAACCGTCAATTTACTCCTAAATAAATTAGATAGATCGATAAATTCTTTATTAGGTAGGTACTTACTTAAGTACCTACCTAAGTATAATATTTTAGTCCGAATCCGAAATTGGTTAGGTACCTATGTTATGTTATGACTAATTATATCCACAAAAACTTCATTTTTACTAAAATATAAGTAGTAACTTTAGAAATGTCATTCGGGCTGTCATTTTATTTTAGTCTTTAAAAAAAAATCTTGAACGAAATAATAGTTATCGGTTTTAGTCATAATTTAATTATAAAGTGTTCAACGGAATCACCGCCATTATTAGAATAGGTAGTTAAAAAATAAAAATTACAAGGGTAAGAAGTTCGTATGAGTATGAGTAAGTGGCCAACTCTGGTGACGGAGTTTTTAGGCCGCCTAAAGGCCTATGTCTTGGCTTAACGTCTTAAAAGCCGGGATCTACAATTTAACGTGCCCGGAGTACGAAAGCGCTCAGATCTTAATGAAACTTGCGGTCACCCATCCAAAGTGCAGACAACATGATTTTTATTTTATCTGTTAATTTCCGCATTTCCCTCGAAAATCCAAAGACAATTCCGAAAGAAATCATAAAACAAAATGGCGGCAATAACAAATGGCGCGTAACGGCTTCCCGCCAATACTCAGCTGTCAGGTGCATACGTTCGAAAACCTCTCGAATGGCGCTTAGCCGGTGCATCGCATAATATATGCCCGGACGATGCCAAAAACAAGGTATTATATCTTAGGGAATTTCCCGACCTTTCTGGGAAATAGGTTGGAAATTTTAAAATATTGGGTTACCTACTTATGGTTCGATTGGAGGTTTTTTTTTTGTGGCAGTTGATTTTTTTATGATTTTTTGTTTACAAGTGGCTAAGTTAAAAATAAAAAAAGCTGAACAATTTGCTGCACTCTGTACATTTCTGTTCATAACTCCGAAGATCCTTGACAAATCCTCACCAAATTTTTGTAGCACCAATCGGAAAGTATACCCTTTCAAATAAAAAAAGAATTTTCCAAATCGGTCCAGGCGAGTAGATACTTAATCGCTGAACATACATAAAAAAAAGCGCAAAGATTCCGATGAATTGAGAACCTCCTCCTTTTTTTGAAGTTCAGTAAAAAATGGTGAACTTTTGATTACCTATTGATTTTGTTGGAGATTTTTTTTTTCGAAATACGAACTTTTTTATTTTGTTATTTCGCAAAGCTGTTGATTTTATTATTCACTGACTCAAAAACAATCAAAGACAAGAAATTTCAATTTTTTTTTTATTTACAGATTCCGCGCATGCCTAAAGCTAGCAGACACATCAGTCTCCAACATGGTGGGCAAGCTGTTTTTCAACGTCGTGCAAACGAAATGCTTCATTCTGAAACCGGTGAAGATGTGCACGCAACGATCCTGGTGGGGCAAGTGTCTACGGCGGGGGTACATGAAGCAGGCTTATTTGAGGGACAATTTACCTTATTAAACGATTGAGGGACAAATTACCTTAAATATTCGGGGGACAAAACTTTAAACGATTGAGGGAGACATTTACCTCAGTAGGTAAACGATTGAGGGACAAATTACCTTAAATCCGGGTTGACACGATCAAAGCCAGCTTGGACAAAGTGCAACTTGGATGGCTCTGATTGGACGCTGTCATCTGAGTGAGTCACTCGTGTAGTCACTCGGATGACGGCGTCCAATCAGAGTCATCAAAGTTGCACTTTGTCCAAGCTGACTTTGATCGTGTCAACCCGGCTTTAACATTTGGAGGACTTTACCATAATAAACGATTGAGGGAGTTTACCTTAGCTCGGACGACATCGTCGGACAAAGCTTGGAAGACAAATTAGGTACCTTAAATGTTTGGGGGAGAAACTAAAAGTGTGAAGGACAATTTACCTTAAAAGTACCTTCATTTATTCTAAGTTTGCAGGACAATGACGATGGTTCTGTTGTAGGTACAGTGACTAATTGAATTTTAATATTTATAATCCACCGCTAGACAATGTTTGTAAGATCTACCTACAACTATAGTCGGATTGCTCATTATACGGACTAAAATTGAAGGAAAAAATGAAATGTTTCCTTCAATTTTGATAGGTTTTTAGTCTGTATAATGAGCAATATGACTATACATATATTTTTCTCGGGTCTGGGTAATTTTCTATAATTATGTACCTATGTATTTACAAAAAAAATATTCGCAGTATTCAGTCATGTAGTAGGTATAACACAAGCTCTGCTTACTTTGGGGCTAGATGACGCTGTGTGAAATGTCCAGCATTATTTATTGATTTATTATTTTCCCATCCTTATTGTTGTAATAATGAAGCCATGATCATATTTGAGGGATACTAATTTTCCGAATTGATCTACGGTTCATAATTCATTGTGGAGTGTTTCAAAGTTATTGGCTGACCGCATCAAGTTGTTTAAAATGCATTTATATTGATATTGATCAATTATACTGGATTTTCTGACACTGCCATATTAATACCTACTTTTATGAAGCGTACTTATAATTAGCTTACATTACCTCTAAATATTTGATTATTTTTTAAATAAATGATGTTTTTTCATGTCAAACTATCTTGTAACGGTTAAACGGATTTGGATGGAATTTTAAATAAATATAGATCGTAGTATAGAATACCTACGCGAGCAAAGCCGCGAGTGAAAGCTATTTCTTAAATAAATTACATTACGCCGACAAGCTAATTCAAGACGAGGGATTTGTAAAAAAAAAGAGCATAAACTAAAAAAGTCTACAATTACAGAAAATAAGTGTTCTCTATTATCAAACTTTCTCTTGATATTATTTTTCGGAATAGATTTAATATATTGCAACTGAAACCATGTCCCCAATGAACCATGTCCCAGTGAACCATGTCCCAGTGAACCATGGCGGTCACGAAATAGCTTCTAGGTTGCATGTGTCTTTTTGTAAGTACCATTAATTGTTATTGATAAAAGATTTAGTATTGATGGATTCATATTATTTTTAATTTATTTATTTTTGTAACTATTTCTTATAACGGCATAATATTTTTGACATTGTAAATTAATGAACAATGGAATTTGTTAATTTTTGACGTAATAAGTTGTTGATATTTTACTTTATTTTGAATCTCTTGTTTTCCTTGTTTAATAATATTAGAATAGTCACCAGTCGGTAAATAATATATACTTAACCTGTAGAATTTTATGTAAATATTAAAAATTATTCTTAAAAGTAGAGCCCACATACTTAAATAGGTATGTAAGAAAAATATTTCCAGGCAATTTACTTAATAACTTTATCCAGTTATAAATTAATACAAAAATTGCCAAACTAGATTACATACTAAACTTAAAAATAGTACTTAGTGTTAGTTATTAAGTAAGTATTAGTTGAACTAATATAATAATTTGAGTAGGACATAATACAACGTGAAGTGGTCAATTCTTGTACACAACAAACTACTAAGTACCTACAATAAAATCCTAGCCGAGTTTAATATTTCCTTATAAAATATCAGGACTTAATCTTACAATGACATTTTTTTATTTACATCAACTGCACCTTTCCGTAAATAAAATACACACCTGTTTTAATAAAGTTAGCTTTATATATTTATTTATATTTAGTACCTAAAAAAAATCAAAAAAGTCCCAACTAATGAAAGCAAAATTCATAGTCAAAGTTTACGTCCTGTTCTGACGCAATATTGTTTACGTGTAGGTACATTTTTTTTTTTTGGATTTTTTAAAGATTTTTTTTATTGTATACATTCTATTGAAGCGCTCGTGGCGTAGCTTGCTTAGACGTTCTTGATTGATCGTTGAAGTTAAGCAGCGTTGGGCGCGGCCACTCTTAGGATGGGTGACCGCAAGTGGCTGAGCGCTTCCGTGCTTCGGAGGGCACGTTAAATTGTCGGTCCCGGCTTTTAAGTCGTTAAGCCATGACGGAGGCCTTTAGGCGGCCTAAAAACTCCGTCACCAGAGTTGGCCACTTACTCATACGAACTTACTTACTTATTCTACTGCCAGCATAAAATACCTAATAACATTTCAGAATTATTACTTTTTTAAAATGTCTTTATTTATGTAAAGCTCTAAGGAAAGCGTGTGTACAAAAATGTGGACAAAATGATGTTGAACATTTTTAAGATTGCCTGTGGTTCGTTGTATACAATATTTTTCGAAGAATTGCCTGTGGTTCGTTGTGTACAATATTTTTCTGATTGCCTGTGGTTCGTTGTGTACAAGATTTTTCGGATTTCCTGTGGGTCGCTGTGTACCTACAATATTTTCGTATTGCCTGTGGTTCGTTGTATACAATATTTTTAGCATAAGATTGTCGGTAAGTATAGTACAGACATCGTAGTATCTGTCTACATTCTACAAAAACAATTAGGGGAATAAAATTTTGTTGCCGCTTGTCCAATGTTCAAGATATTTTTTTTGCTGTTTGGGGTCACTGGTGCGATTCAGACCTTGTCGGAATGAATTCGGAAAGTTACGTTCGCTGAAAAAAACGTCAACTTAGGCGGGCCCTAGACCTACAATAATCATCATCACTCACTACATACTTAGTTTAAAACAAAGTCTCTTCCCGCTGTCTGTCCCTGTGTGCTTAGATCTTTAAAACTACGCAACGGATTTTGATGCGGTTTTTTTTTAATAGATAGTGTGATTCAAGAGGAAGGTTTATATGTATAATACATGCATAATATAGTAGAGAAACACTGATAATTTTAGAGGTTTCTAATGTGATGTGTGATGTGACCCGTGCGAAGCCGTAGCCGGGGCCGTTTGCTAGTTGTACAATAATTGAATTAAACAAATGATTGAAATACACATTGAACCCCGATCTTCAATATAAACCATAAACGGTAAATAATATTGTACAATGTAACTTGTTAAACTTTCGCGATTTGTTAACATAATGATAATTATTATTACGGGATTTTATCGCGTACTTTTTATTTATTTTGTTTCCCGACGTTTCGAACACGTTGCAGCGTTCGTGGTAATAAATAAAAGGTACGCGATAAAATCCCGTAATAATAATTATCATTATAATATTGTACAATTCGTAATACCTATTGCGTAGGTAATAAAATTGATCGTTTATTTTGCACCCTACCGAAAAAAATCATCGAATCTGATGCATTTTCGAAGGCTGATTGATAAATATATTGATTGATTTAGTAATTAAAAAATATAAACAGATATTACGATGTCGTTACGAAATAAACCAGTGAAGTTCCTCTAATTGACAATATGTGTAAAAATAATTAAATTGTAATTTATTATGTAGATATTTTTGTGATTGTAGAGTAGAATGTGTGTAGGACATGTTTCTGACTAACCTTTAGAATTTTAAATCTTATCAAGAACTGTTTGAATTGGAGGATTACTGAAACGCTACTTAAATATTTGAGACGCACTTATCTATTTGAGACGTTCTTACTCTTCAGAATCTTATTCAAAAATTATTAATGACGTTACATAATGAATGTAAATAAAAAGCACCACTTAAACTAAGTAGCGTTTCAGTATTCGTTAGTCATGATCATGAGTTTAAGTAAGTACCTACTTATTATAGTAATTTCTTTTATAAATACAAGGTGTAATTTGTCTACTCCCTAAAACTTAGAAAAACAAGGTGCCGATTCTACTACCAAATTTTGTCCACCACAAACAAAAGGTCAACTAAACCTTAGATTTTTGTCTGTCTCCTATTCTACTAATGACAAACGACTCTGTTGTGGTAACATTTTAGCTATGGTATGGACTTTGGCAGAACAATTTTTTGAAAAAGCCTTCTACTATTCACCAAATGATGAAACAAAACGCAGCGGAATGTTTGACGTTGTCATTTAGTAGAATTGCCCTGAAAAATCATCCCCAAGTAGCTACACTTGTCAATGGATCTAGGCATTCGTGAAGTTAGGCTTTTCGCTGTGCAGTAGAAAATTTTGTATGGAAAAGTTGCACTGCGCATCGAAACGGCTAACTTCACTATGGCAAGACCCGTTGGAAGAAGTGTAGAAAAACTACTATAAAGTGGTCATATCTCTGGTGACGTTTTTAAGCGCCTGAAGGACTTATCTAAAAGCCTGGGCCGACAATATAACGTGCCCTCCGAAGCACGGAAGCGCTCAGCTGTTAATGCCACATGCAAATAACGGTCACCCATTCAAATTGTAACAGCTCAGACCGTCGATTACTTTTATATTACTTTTTCGATTGCAATCTCCAAAAAACAACATTTTTGTCGTGTTTCGGAGCGAGCAGCCGTCGTAAGGGCCGCGGCCGAACGCATTCTAAATTCATCTTTATTTTAACGAAGCTAAGACAAATATTTGAAGTTCATCGATGTGCTAATTTTAGCTCGGGTTAGCGCCTTAGTTCACAATCGAATATCAAAAAATTGTATTTTTGGGAGTATTATAATTACACCTTGTACCTATGTAGTGAGTTAATTATTGAATTACTTATAAAATAAATAAAAAACTGAGCAATAATATTTGCCTTTACTGTGTAGTATTTATTGATCGATTTTGATGTTTTTATGTGAATAGAATCTGTATTAAAAGTCACTGACAGACAAGTTAATCATAAAAATACATTAAGTAGGTACCTACCTAAATAATTCCTATTTTAACTTTCTATTTTTAATTGTCTTTAGCTGCTTGCACCCAATTTAGTTTTTTTATTTGATGATTTTTTTTAACAGAATTCATAAAAAAGTTCTAATAAAACAAAAAAATCAGAGACAATTGAAGATGAAAATCAATACCTACCTACAGTTCCGGTCTAAAGCGCAGTTACACAGGTTGCGGGTTCGATTCCCACCGCGGGGCAAATGTTTGTATTCTTTGCAAATATTTGTCTCGGTCTGGGTGATTTTCTATGTACTTATAAAATTAAATATTATGTATGTAGGTAGGTACTTATTTTCAAAAAAAGTATGTAAGTAGGTACCTAAGTAGTATTAACAGTCATGGAGTTCACAGAATCATTTATTTATTTATTGAAATACATTATAATAAAATGTCTTATAACTACCTACCTGTTTGTGTAGATTCATTGTTACCACATTTACTTATTTGTGTAGAAGAGTTTATCGCATTTTTAATCAAATAAAATATTTGAGAACAAACGCTCTGTATTTTTAATTTACCCAACCACGTCCTAAAATAAATAAGCTTGCAAGAAAAAGTTTTTACTTAGTTTTGTTTCTAAAATTTTTTTTATTAGAGGCGATCGACAAGCAAACTCAATTTTTAATGAAACATCATCTAAATTTTACTGCTAACGCCATCTAGCGGCGAGTAGCAACAAAACTAGTAGTAGTAATAGAACCAAAAAAAAGCACTTAATTTCCATACAATTTTTAACGTTTTGCTAACATTATGAATTTCTATGAACTTGGGACAATAATAATTCGTCTCTAGTCGCCTGTTGGTCGGGTCAGCTTTTGAATAGGTAAGGTACCTAGGTACTACCTAAATAAAACTCAATTTAAACTTAAAACAACGTTTAATCATAAACCATACTTTTATCTCTAGTTTAGGCACAAAACTTTTCGATAGACCATGACAAGCAGGTACCCATACATTCACACTATCATCTCAACTAGGTAGGTATCTAAGCGAAAAAAAACCGCATAGTAGGCTTTTAATTAGATGACTCCCCTATGGAGGTAGGTACCTAAGCGAAAAAAAGGCTCTAAAGGCTTTATAATAGATGAGTGATGTACAAATTAATTAGGATAAGTATAGTTCGCGTCATGTAAAAAGGACGCTGGCTGTCAAGCTGCGCAGTAAGCAATTTATAAAAAGTAGGAAAATTAATACCATCGCGCACAAAAGTTTTTAATTTCGAAATGGTTTTCCATAGAAAAAACAAACAATAATCCTATTACTCGTGTGCAAGTGTACCCATGCGCAAACATACCCCCTCCACTATCTTCCAGCGTTCTTTTTACGTGACACTACCTACCTAGATTTCCGTGCCAAAACAGATTTATGTGATATGCAGCTTGACAATGAAAAGCAGGCTTAACTCGAAGCGATTACAATTTATTTTATTTTTTAAAGCTTCAAGAGTGATCGATGAGCTATTAAAATCTATAGGTCACATCTGCAATGCCATTCAGACCTTCTCGGAATGTTTTCCGAATTTGGAAAGTTACTTGTCTACTCCTACTATTGCCGCAACACAATTGCTCTATTTTAGGCTGAGACTCCACCCTTTGATGGAGTCTCAGCCTAAAATAGAGAGATTCGCTATTCAAGAAGTCATCTCGTCTTTTGAAATTCTATTGGTTGTTTAAAACACATCTAACACATCTCCGCTTTGGTGGAGTCTCAGCCTTACAACGCCAACCATTCAAGTAGGTATCATTGCTTCGTTCTTCAAAATGACAGTAAATTGCAAAACCTCATTGGTAATTTGTTGTCATCACAACAGAGTAACCTAACCTCATTGGTCATTTGTAGATTATGAAACAAAACCGAAATAGTTGATGTTTTGCTTTAGTTGATAAGTTTCTTAGTAGAATCAGCCTAAAGGCCTATTACACCATCTCTGGGCAGTTTTAAAATATCTAACTGGAGGTAGTCTCAATATAAAAACCATTTTTTACTCTTAACATAATATTTTTATCCTAAAAACTATTCTTGCGATCTTTCCTGATCTTTGTCCTTCTTCTTCTTCTTCTTTTTATCTTTTTTGACACTGACATCTCCTTCTGACTGGTCTATGGTTGTATCAGCTTCCATAGTGGTGTCTGCCTCACTGAAAAATCAAAAAAATTTTAGGTATACCTATACTTATGCTGGATTCGACCAAAAGTCATCTTACTCCAGAGTAACTAGTCTGAGAATTGGGTAATTTTTAAACGCGCCATCTAGTTTTGATTTTTGGGAAACCAAGCGTTTTCTGGCCTTCTTTCTTTTTGCTCGGCTTCTAAGGGTCTTTTAGTGACGTTGAATAGCCTATACTATAACCTTCCTAAAGAGCTATCAAATACAGAAAGAGTTTTTCAAATCCGACTGGTAGTTCCTGAGATTAGCGCGTTCAAACAAACAAACTAACAAACTCTTCCGCTTTATTATAATTCGCATCCCTAGATGAAAACCCCGGTAACTCGAAAATACAGTAGGGCCTCGTTAATCCGGAGAGGCAAAAACAAGATCCTTTGCGGATTATCGAGGCGTCCGGATTATAGTATGCAATCGCCTTTGTTGCAAAAACCACGTAAACAAAGCATCTTCTAACACGGGATTTTCCGATTTCTTCAGTATTTTTCGTACACCGGGACCATGTTCTATTAGGGCTACCAATCTTTAAGATTTTGTTTTCATGATTGTTGTTAGTGAGCGCGCTAAATAGACACTGTAGATGGAAGGCAATAAACAAAAGTCTGAAGACGGGTTGGCTCATGGCAGCCCGTTGCCCGGCCGGATTACAGCGATCACCGAACAAGCGGGAGTCCGGATTAACGAGGCCCTACTGTACTACTTTTTCAGAAATGGCAAAAACTCGGAAATCTATGACAGACTATGAAAATTTTTATATTATATTCATGATGAAAGTAACATTTTTTCAAGCTTGTTCAATTGACTCATTTGTATCACCATATAAGTAATTAGTTTGAGAATTCAAAAACGCAACTTGCTCCATTTGGACAAATTTCGAGTTACCGGGATTTTCATCTAGGGATAGGAATATTATAGTCGGATTGCTCATTATACGGACTAAAATTGAAGGAAAAAATGTCATTTTTCCTTCAATTTTGACATAAAACATATCAAAAATAATCAAAATTGAAGGAAAAATGACATTTTAATGAGCAATACGACTATAGTATGTATAGATTATGTAAGATACTCACGGGGCTTTTTGGCGGGAATTTGAGAAGTCATGTTTTGTTTTATTTTCCAAAACTTGTGTTTCTTCGAATGTTAAATGTGTAATAATGGTGGATTATTAACCGTTAAGTGTTCGTGAATGTGCATAAGTGTGGGCAAGTGAAACAAAATTGGATAGCATTGCTTTTCGAGTTCTCCCAAATAGTCCGTGTTGATGTTTCAGTAAAGCCCCACATCTTTACTGAGGCACAAGGGGAGGGGTGGGATATTATATTTATGTATTGTAATATGTATTTATATAACTTATTTATCTATAAACTTGAAATTTATTAATTACTTGACACTGGCTGAATGCACAAGACGTGCGAAGCCAAAATAAAGAAACAAAAAAAAAAAAAAAAAGATACTCACGGTGCCTCACTATCGCGCTTCTTCTTCTTCTTCTTCTTCTCTGACTTGACCTCCACGCTGTTGTTGGCATCCTCAGCGTTGGCCGTGCTGGCTGTACGCTTCCGGCTGCCTTCCTCTGCATCACCGTTCTCTGCTGCCGCCTGGAACAGTGATGGTGATGATGATGATGATGAAAAGTAGCCTATAACCTTCCTCAAGAGTTTGAAAAGTTCTTTCTGCATTTGATAGCTAAACTCTTGGATTGGTAGTTCCTGATTTTAGCGCATTCAAACAAACAAACAAACTCTTCCGCTATATTTAGTTTAGATTACATTTAAAATGAATGAAGCCCATGAATTCCATGTTCACCCATTAAAAGTACCTACCACTGGGTTTCCTCACAATATTTTTCACCTATTAGAACTTTTTTTATTTTCTTTAGACCTGGGTCGAGTGTCGACCATGTTGGTTGCATACGTCTCTAATACAACTTAGTTATGAGATTCTGCAAGCAAGAGTGTCTGTTGGTAGAGCATGATAGCTGTGTCGGATGTCTGAGCAGCTAGCAAGCTCTGAAACAGACCAGCGACCAAAAAGGTCTCTATGGCATATTCACAATATGATTCACAGCGAGATTCGTATTGTGATTCTGCTAAGGCAATTCCTCTTCAAATCAAAATAATGATCCTCTCGCTCAGGTAACATGCGAATGACAAATCTCCATTTGATTGACACTTCAGCAATTCTCGATTCTCCACAAAACTGTCAAAATGATGAATTGCCGGTACAAATCAAGGAATTGTAAGGAATTGTTAATTTTGTGATTTCTAATATGAGAATCTCGCCATGAATCATATTGTGAATCTGCAATAGTGACCCTTTTAGACCTACAGTAATCTTTAAAAGAAAAATAATTAAACAGTCTAAAACCTACCTCTTTAGGTCCTTGCTTGTACTCCACGTAACTGTTAAGCCATTCTTTAGGTGTATTCTCATTCGGCTTTCCATGTTTATCCAACTTCCCTTGTGAGATGAGGCTCTTCTTCTGCGAGGCTTTCGGACCCAATCCCCACTTTCTGGGGTACGTGTCCCGTTCCATGATAACCCTCTTAAGCTTAGCTGCGACTCCGTGATCACACGATGCCATCGTGGACGTTGTCATCATTGCTACAGCTAACGCGACTGCTTCGCCTTTCGTTGTGACGATGACGATCTCCTGACCGATTTCGATGCCATCTTCGTACCTTAACACACCAGGTAATAGGACCTTAGCGCCGTAGCAGACAGCGTTGACCGCACTGTCCTTGATGAAGATCCTTTTATGTGCGATTAGGAGCCCTTCTAAAGGTTTGATTACTCGACGAATGTAAGTCTCGTCTTTGTGGTTCTCGTATGCCCAGTGAGCGTCGAGGATATCGTGCATAGTTACCATACCTTCCTTCTCACCCTGGATGCCTGATCGTACTCGTCTGAGTTCGATCATCTGGGCACCGACTCCTAGCATTAAGCCGAGGTGAACGCACATAGTACGGATATACGAGCCGGCCTCGCAGCTGACCCAAAACACACCGACATTGCGTTCAGTATCGAAGTCTAGTAGCTTACTGTCATATACAGAACGGACTCGGAGCTGGCGCTTCACAGCTGATATCAACGGAGGACGTTGGAATAGGGCTCCACGGAGCTTCTCCAGACCTTGAGTGACATTTTTAATGCTTTCCACAGCGGAATGCAGGTTAAAAACAGCAACATACTCCTTACCAGCGTTCTGTTGCGATTTCACTAGCCTCGTCGCACGGTCTATACATACAATCAAACAGCCAGTGACCTTCGGGTCTAAGGTACCGGAGTGTCCGGTCTTCTCAACTTTCAGAATGCGTTTAATCCATGACACGACTTCGTGAGAGCTCGGGTTGCTGGGTTTATCGACGTTTATGAAGCCTGTTTTGATGTATTCTGTGATAGGACGCTTCAGAGGTGAGTTGCCGAAAGGTAGCGGCGTGTAATGGTTAGTGCGCACGTTGAGACGATCGAAGTTTTTCAGTAACAACGGCCAGTAAGCTGTATCTAGCTTCGTCACACTCTCCGACGGCTCAATCTTAAAGTCTCCGATCTTCTGAAAGGTACCAAGAGTGACGGCATTCTTAGATTTCTTCTTCTTTTTCTCGGACAACACCTCTGTGCCGGGATCGAGTTCCGTCATCTTTTGTATGTATTTATTCCTTTGTTACACTGCACTTTGATCTGTATGGAAAGTGGGACAGTGCCCTGTAATTGGGACTGTTTGTTTTTGAATTCGACTTGGAAATGCGCTGCGCACAATATCAACACGTGCGGCACTGAATTTAGGTTACTTTTTTTTGTGCTTGTTTTGCCGTGCGGCCATTCCATCCAAAATCTATCTGACTGACACTGACAGTGACAGCGTGACAGCAGCTCAGCCAGCAGCTGCAGCGGTATTGCCAACTTGGTTTGAACTATTTTTGCTACAGCTACAGTTGGCCATATTCTTGGTTTCTGGATATATTCTATGTAACAAATAAATTGTGGTAATTTTGAATCAATTTGCTCATGGTTATTGGATAATCAAATTCTGAATTAATGATTTATTCAAGAAAAGAACGTAACTCACACTACGTAAATCACAATTCTATAAATTCATTTCATTTCATAAAATTAACAAAAAAATTATATTAATTATCGTCAAACGAATGATGTCCAGTCACAATACGGAAAAGTGAGATTAATACATAAATTGATCCCACGAAAAGTTACTCACTTGATTGCCATTTTCCGCTAAATTCAACAATAAAAACATGCAGCTGGAAGCATTCTACTAGGTTAAACGTTCCGTTCTACGTAAATCTCAATTATGAAAAAACGTTCCGATCATAATTTTCAAAAAGATTTTATTTCACATTTTAAAATAATATTATGTACAAAGTAGGTTGTACACCACGAAGTTTACTCACGAAATATTATGAAGATCTCTTTGGTTTTAAAATGTTTGCAGTAAGATAACCTTCTTGTTAACATGATGATGTCAGCGACATCTAGCGTCGAGTAGCACATGAAAAATATTTTACATTTGAAATTCAGTTCTGCTAATTCAAATTAATTATGGGCAATTTATCTTTTCCAAAACTAAAATCAAAATCCTAATTATAATATAGAGTAATAAATTAATAATTTAAAAAACTATAGCAGGTAATAACGAAGTACAAGAATCTGTACAACCTGCTGTAGCATTGTTTTTTCAAATGCAAGTCATCTGAAATATCTTATCTTTTTCCAAATCAATTGCAACATTATTTTTGTTCTATTGTATGAGTTAAAATTTCCATCCAACTTCTCAAACCTAGCAGCACATCTAGTAATTACATCTATAGGATTGATTTATACAAAAAAACATAAACTTAAAATATCTTTATTATTAATCCTATTTTAAAACGCCAACTTCTTCATCAATAGATACATATGCTGATCCACTTCGAAGCCATGCAAGTTGTTGGCGTCCCCTTGCAATCTCATGAGGAGTCCTCCGAATGACACGTACGCAGCGAGCCGTGATGCAGGCTCCATCGCACCCTCGTCGCCTTCTATCCTGTGAATCGGAAGATCTATTTTATTCATCAAATCTAATCCGAAAAAAAAAAGAAAACATATTAGAACAGTGTTCCACAAATTTTTTTGTTCAAGGTGCATCTAGGAAATCGGAAAATTTTGGAGGTACACAATGAAAAGTCAGTTTTTTATGCAAAACATGAGCTTGTTTAGTTGAGCGTATGCAGTCAAAATTTGGAGTAGCTTAACGGAGATAGGTAACCTTATTTTTCTGAGGCACACCAACTAATGACCACGACACACCCTTCGTGGAACACTGTACTAGAGCTCAATCACACATTATCCCTGCGTACTGCTACGTTATTTTCAGGAACCTACCAATAGTCCATTTTAAACACAAGATCAAAAAATGATACAATCACAACAAAAAACTAACCTATAAACTTTCCCGGACATCACGTATTCAAAGCTGTCTGCACGGTTCCCTTCAGTCTCCAGAGGGTTCCATTCCCCTCCATCCGGGTACCCGTTCTCCCTTAGAGTTGTAGCTAACACTAATCGGAACTTATCACCGAGTTCCATAGGATAAATCCATGAATTGATGTCCAGTATCAAATCCATTTTGAAAGATTCTGATTCACAGTGTAGACGACTGCATCGGTCGAATTTCTTGCCTTCTGGGTCCATGTCTTTCACGTTGAATATGTCTTCGAATAATACGCCGGCCATGATTTAGTTTTTCAATGTGAAAATGAAATGAAATTACAAATACAAGTCTCGCTCGTCAACAACAAACCAGTGTTGCCAACTCCAAAAAATAAAAGTCGCTAGATTGAGTGCGAAAAGTCGCTAGAAAGTCGCTAAAAGAGGCAAAGGTGCTAGCGGGGGGGGGGGGGGTGAAAGGGAAAAGGTGAAAAAAAAAAAATCTTTTAAAAAATATTATTTTTTACGTTGCCTGCATTGCATCTTCGTCAGCATTCATTCATAGTGCATTCTTCGATAGAGCTACGCGTGTTCTACACGGTTTGAAACCACAGCTTCTACCAAGGTGACCTTGCTAGTATTTCGCATGACATTGGTTATCAGTAAACGCAACAGACGCCATTGGTAGAAAGTGCCAAGGTCACCTTGGTAGAAGCTGTGGTTTCAAACCATGTAAAACACGCTTTAGAAGTTAGAAGAGATGGTTAAAGATTGAAAAGCGGGACATTGACATGCACCGTAGTGATCACGCACATGTTCCGTATTTTTATTCCGTCAAAATGTACAACAATACAATAACATACTTTAATGGTGTCTGTCACCCAGTGACAGTGACAGATTTTTAATTTCTTGGTCGAAGTCCAAAAGTCGCTAGATAAGTCGCTAAATATTTTTTGTCGCTAAAACCGATTTTTTGTCGCTAACACAGGTCCAAAAGTCGCTATTTCTAGCGACAAAGTCGCTAAATTGGCAACACTGCAACAAACGCAACGGAACAAACAAAGTATAAACAAACAAACAATTTTGCTTGCTTGCTTTTGTTTGCTTTATAATAGCGCGTACTTGGCGCGTACAAACGCGCCAAGTACGCGCTACACACATTTTTTTTGTACACACGTTGGGCCAGCAGGCAGGATAGTTTTATAGAGGATTTTAATTTTAATATGTCAATGTCAACAAATCAATCAAGCAAGTCAAGTTTCAATCAAAACAAGTCACTGTCAAAATATCAATGTTTTGTTTTGTTTTGTTTGGTGGAGGAGTGCAGATTGGTGTTTATTTCCTATTTATCAAGAATTTTAACGTGATTTTGGAAAGGAGAAACAAATCAAAGTTTAGACAAAACATGTCTTGGAAAACTGTTGCAGTAGACAGTGATTTGTACACTTATGACTATTTTCTTGCGGACTACGTGTGCAGAATATGTTGGTGCCAGGATGGTGTGAAAGAAATCACTGCTAAAATGTCTGAGGACGACGATACGAATGTTACTATAGCTGAAATGATTTACGAATGCATCGGCGTGGATTTGAGCATCAACCCGCGACCCACGAAAATCTGCTCAAATTGTTGGAACGAAGTTGAAAACTTCAGTGAATTCAAAAACTTTTGTCATACAACCCAAGAAAAGTTATACGATATACTTCAAAATAGCTCAGGCACAGATAAAACAGAATTGGAACTCGACAAATCCGAAAATATCGAGGATTATCCCAGCGAAGCTAATTTTTCAAATTTAGAACTTGACTCTATGAGTACGATTTTTGAAAATTTGAATAGAGAATCAATTGAAACAAAAAAAAAGCCAAGTAAAAGAAAAATAAAATCTGTTTCATATTGTTCTCAATGCAAAACTGATTTGGGGTCGATAAATAACCTAACCCAACACAATATAGATATTCACTGCTTAGAAAATGGTTTGTACAAATGCTTTGGGTGCGAAAGAGTTTTTAAACAACGAAAAAGATGTGTTCGACACGAGACAGAGTTTTGCAAAGCATTAAAAGACGGATACAAATGTGATATCTGTGGTAAATTATCACAGAAACGGAGTAGTTTTGAGAGCCATCTGCGGGCACATAGAGAAAATATAGATTTACCAGTAGAATTGTTCAAATGTAAGAAGTGTGTGAAAGAGTTTGTTAGTATGGAATTATTGACTGAACACATGGTGCTGCATGAAAAGGAAAAGAAAAATTGGGTCTGTGATGTAAGTGCAAATAAATTGCTAAGCTAAATCACAGAATAGGTACAAAAGGCGCACTTGAGATCATAGGTTCTCAACGTGGGCAATAACGCCCCCTTGTGGGCGTTTGAGACTTTCAGGGAGGCAGTAGAAGACCCAGAGAAAATTAGGGGGCATTGAGATGGCGCTTTCAGATATGGGAGGGAGGGGCTCTTCAAAAAGATATATTCTCAAAGTGGGCGGTGGGCAAAATTAGGTTGAGAACTATGCTTTAGGTGCAAAGTTACAAGTACATTGGCGGGCCCGCCCGGCCAGGTCTTGGCAGGTAGGGTTCACACTTGCTCGGCTCGCACGCTAGCCGCGTCGCGCGTAATACCTATCACGCTAACAACTCGACAATCCTTCCGCGTCACTCCGCGCCAGACAGCGACAGAGTTATGCGTAAGAAAGAGAGGCAATGTTTAGGTAATACAGAGCTGCGTAGCTAAAATGGTCGCTAATGCAGATTCACAAATGATTTGCGTCGAGATTCTCGTATTACAAATCACAAAGTTGACAATTCCGTACCGGCAATATCATCTTATTGTTTGACAGTTTTGTGGAGAATCGTAAAATAAAATGGCCACCTATGAATTGGAATTGCACTAAGTGTCAATCAAATATTATTTATGTTTAATAATGATAATAAAACATACTAAATACTTACTTAAAAACCAAATACTTATTTACAGAGTATTAGTAGTAATAATACGATGCAATATTAAATGAAAACCAACCGGGTTATTTTTTTTCGTGTGGCAATTTAAGGCCTAGCATGTGATTCTGCTGTGAATTGAATTGCGTACAATTCAGCTAACATTTGACGGTAATTAAAGATGAAATGCTTTAGCAATATCAATACAAATCACCCGTGAATCATATTATTGTGAATCTGCATTAGCGTCCATTTTAGCTCTGCTGGACACTAAGCGCTTATGCGAGCTGAATTGCACTTTGTTGCGTCGCAGCAAGAATCGCTATTTAAATAAACGTTTTCGCGAAGTCAGGCTTCTGCACCTATTTCTTATGTGCCAACGGTTTCATTTTCACATCTCAATGTACTATCGACTAAGCCAGCGCCTTACCACCTTAAGGGTGATTTTTCTGTGAACCGACTAGCAGTTACCCCCGCCATTACAATTTGTCTACAACTGACTACGGTCAACTAAAGGCTGTATTTTTAATGTAAAAGTCATAAAAACTAAGGGCTGTCTAAAAAATAAGCAGATGTTTGTCTCCGATTGGTCAAAAAAAGAGAAAAGAAAAAGGCGGGGTCAGCTAGCTAAATAAATAAATAAATATTGCTGGACATTTCACACAGCATCATGTAGTCCCAAGCTAAGCAGAGCTTGTGTTATGGCAACCACATGACTGATATACTACTTATACTTATACATTTTTTTTTGTAAATACATACATAATATACATAGAAAACACCCAGACCCGAGACAAATATTTGCAGATCATACAAACATTTGTCCCGCGGCGGGGATCGAACCCGCAACCTCCTGCGTCACAGGCGGGCCTTCGCCCACTGCGCCACAGAGGTCGTCAATAGCTAACTGTGTGCAAGCGAAAATTTTTCCAAACTAGTAAAGTGTGTGTTTCTTCGATAGTACCTAATAAGTTGTACTTATGTTGTAATATTTCCTTCCAGACTTGTGGGCGAGTGTTTACGAGAAGAGATTACTTGTACAAACACAAGTTAATGCACGCTGGACTGAAGCAACACGCCTGCCCGCACTGCGACTTCAGAACTATACAGAAATCCTCGCTTAATGTGCATATTAGGTATGAATATAGATATGTTTGTACATAGTAAAATCTTTATTTAAATCATTAACAATAATAATTTTGTACAGAAAGCGTCATTAATTGGTATCCATTATACCAATTAATGGTATACTAGCCTATTAGCTCAGTTGGTAGTAGCTCTGCCTTCTGCGCTGTAGGTCGTGGGTTCGATTCCCATCCAGGACAAACATTTGTGTGATGAACATAGATGTTTGTTCTGTGTCTAGGTGTTGTAAAGTACTATAGGTATGTATTTACAAAAAATATAATATTCTATCAGTTATCTGGTTCCAATAGTACAAGCTTTGCTTAGTTTGGGGCTAGATGGCGCTGTGTGAAATGTCCAGCAATATTTATTTATTTATTATTTCAGGAAACACACGGGCGAGCGTCCATACCCGTGTTCGCTTTGCCCGCAGCGCTGCGTCAACAGTTCCAATCTACGAGAGCATATGAAACGGCATCTTGGCATCAAACACTTCCAGGTACGTAACTTATTCCTTGGATTAACACTTTAACTAATCTCTATGCAAAAGCGGCGTCCAACTACCTATTTACACAGACACTACACAATGTCATTTTTGTACACGCGCAATTGTGTGCGTGAAGTAAGGTTGTCACCGCATGAATAATTACTGTACACTGTGGTCTCGGTCTCGTCGTCGTGTCTGCGCGCGTGGCGCGTCCCTAGCTCAAAGTCAGCCCCTCGCCAGCCCAAATTCGCCCAAACCAGTGACAGAGTTATGCGTTAGAGTGGCAATGTTTAGGTGAATATTGCGTAAGGCACTAAGCGCTTAAGCGAGCTGAACTGCACTTTGTTGCGTCGCAGCAAAAGTCGCTATTTAAATAAATGGTTTCGGCTTCTGTACCTATTTATTCTGTGGTATTTAATAGTCTTATTGGTATGTCGGGAGGATGGGATGTCGGTTAGCAATAAAACGTCCGTATTGCTCGGTAGCTAGGTTATTACTGGTTTACCCACACATTTGCATACAAGATATACACCACTTATCATCTCGTATTCCAGTGCAATCTCTGCGATAAGAAGTTCGGCTACAAAATAAGTCTTCAGGAGCACATTTCTTCAATCCACGAGCGTTCAGAAGTTCACTCATGTTCCGAGTGTGGCGCCACCTACTCTCGTTATCGAGGCTTGAGGCGCCATCTAGCGGCCAAACATGGAAAACTCCAGACGAAAGAAAAGCAAAGTGAAGTTGTAATGGACAAAACCACAGATGGCGCTGTGTTTCTGTGCAACGAAATAGTTTCGTAAAATAAACATAAATTACCCCAAAAAAATAAAATTGTTTAATTTATTTGAGACTCTTGAATAAAATATTCTAAATGGGCATTTACCTGCTAATTTGAAGTATTTTATTCATTACTAACATCGCCCTCGTGCCTCTGTAGTGATATGCTACTTTTCATCATCATCATCACTAGGTTATTTTTATCCAAAGTAGTGTGCCCACTCACTAATTTATAGGTATATCTTCAATCGGGCGTTTTTCCATTTAGCCGGCACCGGCGCCGGGCCGGTGCAGCGGTGGTGGGGATGCAAAAATGTATGAAAATCTCATAATGCCGGACCGTTGCCGGCGCCGCCGGTAAGTGGAAAGCGAGCCGTACATTTTCATACATTTTTGCTTCCCCGGCGCCGGTGCCGGTGCCGTGCCCGGCTAATGGAAAAACGGCCATCGGGCGTTTTTCGACTAGCCCGGCACGGCACCGGCACCGGCGCTGGTGACGCAAAAATGTATGAAAATGTACTGCTCGTTTTTCCACTTGCCGGCGCCGGCACCGGCAAGATTTCATACATTTTTGCATCCCCACCACCAGCGCCGGTGCCGGTGCCGGTGCCGTGCCGGCGAGTGGAAAAACGCCCATCCACGGGCTTTTTGTAAAAATATAAAAGGGTTTTGTAGGTTTTTATGCCCTTTTAAAAAGGTTGAATGGCGCGCACCATGGAACCTCCTTGCTTGAAATGTTTTAGCGACATCTAGCGTCGAGTAGCCGTACTACGAAATATTGCAATTTCATAGATGCCGCTTGAAGCAACTAGGTACTATTATTTTATTTTTTATATAATTCTTCAAGCGAAAACAAAGGCCTTTTCTCTTTCGAAAATGTATACCTACGTTATTATTGATAGCTCTTGAGAAATTCACAATTTCAATTTTCGGCGCCAAAAGCCTAGAATAATAGATTATGTAGGTATACCATTTCTTCCAAGGGATCTTGGCATTCGTGAAGTTAGCCGTTTCGACGCGCAGTGCAACTATTTCATACAAAATTTTCTTCTGCGCTGTAGGTATAATGAAAATGCCTAATTTAAAACTGAGCGCACACTTCTTTAATTGTCATCTCGCCCTTCCAATCTCAACGGGGATCATTTTAATGAAGGCGGTAGATTTAAATAATAATAATCCATTGTTTTGTTTGTTCTAGCTAGAATATTCCCAGACTGGCGCTGTGCTGCCTCGGGCGAAAAGAAAAGAACAGCGGAAATAAAAAATTGATACCTACCTACTTACTTACCTATTTAATAGTTTCCATTTTTAAAAAAATAAACACTTTCTTGTAGATTAGACATTAAAGGTGGCCGCACACCTAGCCGCGCCGAACGAATCGAATATAAGAATTCTTTATAAGAAATCGTAGGTATGAAATCTAGCACACCTGCCCGCGGTCACCGAGTAGACACGTCGAATCGTCCGATTCGACCGAATCTGGCAGTAGGTACTTCGTGAATTTTCGCGGATAGGTGTGCGCTCGGCCTTCAGCCTTCAGCAGGGCTATTCACACGTTAAGTCGGTAGGTAGGTAAGTCGCTAAATATGATCAAAAAGAAATCAAATATTTAGTGACATAGCGTGTGAATCAAAATACTCCTGCAGATCCTTCAAAGATGTCTAAGGGGATAGTCAGAGGTGTGTACCTACCTACCTAGGTACATCTAGAAAATGTGGGCATTTCATTTACTAAAATAAGTACCTACCTACCTATTTTATACTTAGTTAATGAAATGCCCACATTTTGCACAAGGAAGCATTACAGACGCGACAGTTTGCAAGCCCATCGCCGCTACGACGAAAATTGCAAGTTAAACAAAACCTTGTAAAAATAGTGACAATTAACAAAGAACTTTGTCCGGTCATAAATTCAAGTCCCCTTCAGAGGGGCGGGGTGAGGGTGGAGAGGGGAGGGAAATTAGTTCAATTTGTCGCAAAATGGCGCGAGGTGCTCACTATAATTACTTACCTACTGTGTAGATGGCTTTAATGAGCGAACTGTTTCTTAATAAATGACTTTGGAATTATTTATCATCTTATGGTGTTGTAGACAAATTCTCAGATTAAAATAAATAATGCAGGAAAGTGCAGGACATTGAATTGCATCTTGCCCCAAAGTAAGCAGAGTTTGTGCTGTGCTATGCAGATCATAATGGTGAACGCAGACTTGGCCGCACCGCACGCGCCGCAGTCATCGCTTTTGTTAATGGCGACGGGAACGACTGCGGCGACTGTGGCGCGAGTACAGTTGGGCCGGCGGATCTAGGCGTACGTGAAGTCAGGCTCTGCGCTGCGCAGTAGAAAATTTTGTATGAAAAAGTTGCACTGCGCATCGAAACGGCTAACTTCACGCACGCCGAGATCCGTTGGCCGTACTGTAGGTGTGCGAGGTAGACATAGAACTTCATAATAATGAAATCGAATGCGGGGACTGCGGCACGTGCGGTGCGGCCCAGGTCTGCGTTCACCATAATCAACATTTGCCTCGCGGCGGAAATCTAACCCGCAACTATCTGTGTTTCATGCGGGCGAGTGGTCTTAATTCTGTAGCAAATGCATATTATTATAAGTTAGTACCTATAGATATAAGGTTTTTTCTCCTTTTCTAATAAAAACAGAAGATTCCGAAGTCGACACTTAAAATGCCTACTAATAATTTCACTCCTAATAAGCTATAATTTTTAAACTACAAACGTAAGCCCCCGTCAAAAACAAAAACGTACCTAACGCTTGACGACTAATTTAAGGCTTAATGTCTTAAAAGCCAGGACCGACAATTCAACGTGCCCTCCGAAGCACAGAAGCGTTTAATACAGTCGTTTTTATAATAGCTAAACAATCGCTTTCATTTCTATTCAAAACAAGAAGTCAAAGTTTTTTCTTTTGTCATCCATTTTTCCACGCGACCAGCCGTCAAATTAGAACAAACGTCAAATGGAGCGCCAATTAGAATAGTTAGTGGCACGTGCGCTCGTCGCGTGTGTGCCTGCCTTTATTTTAAAGGCGGGAAAAATATTCTATTATTTTCTTTGTATTGTACCTAATGCAGGTTTGTAATGTTTATTTAATTATTTCTAAAGAAAAATCTTACGTATTTTATCACTTTTATTTTAATGTTTGTATTGAAAGCCGTTTTGGCTGAATGGGTTAGTGCCTCGACTTTCGATTCGAAGGTTCGAACCCAGCTTCAATAGAATTTTTTTCCTAAAAAATTATATGCACATGCACACTAGCGAACGCCCGCGCGGACTACTTATTTTTTATTCCACGGGAACCATACAGTTTTCCTAGATAAAAAGTAGCCTACGTATTATTCCAGAAACTAAACTATCTACATTCCGAATTTCATCAAAATCGGTTCAGTAGTTATGGAGACACGTGGTAACACACATTCACACACACGGACTTTCGCCTCTATAATATTGGTAAGTCAATTCTACCGTTTAGAGCTCTAGCTCTAAACGGTGCGGTGCGGTGAAGGAAAACATCGTGAGGAAGCCAGATAAGTTCTTTTTAGGGTTCCGTACCTTAAAAGGTAAAAAAAGGAACCCATA
Organism: Camptogramma bilineatum; assembly: GCA_958496255.1. Taxonomy (NCBI): domain Eukaryota; kingdom Metazoa; phylum Arthropoda; class Insecta; order Lepidoptera; family Geometridae; genus Camptogramma; species Camptogramma bilineatum. The sequence goes on from OY292478.1 coordinate 2,563,695, forward strand.
TAAGATCACTTTCTTGTCCGTCTGTCCGTCTGTCCGTCCGTCTGTCCGTCCGTCTGTCCGTCCGTCTGTCCGTGTGTCACCATCGATTATCTCAGGAACGGGTAAAGCTAGCAAGTTGAAATTTATACCATATACTAAAGTCTATAGTCCCTATTGTGAGTATAAAAATCAAGGTCCTGAGTCAACACTATAAAAAGATATAGGCAAATTTAGGTTTTCGTGAAAACTTGTGAGTACCAAAACTTACCTTAATTATCAACTTTTTTTATTTTTCGAAATTTTTCCTTTACTTGTGCTAGAAGACCTTGCTTGTAACCAAAATTGACAATTCTAGGTCAACCGGAAGTACCCTAGAGGTTTTGGGTCGAAAACCTAAATGGTAGTTCCCGTTGACCTAGAATAACGAAATTTGGGAAAAAGCAAGGTCTTATAGCACAAATAAAGGAAAAATTCCAAAAAGTTAAAAAAGTTGAAAATTAAAGGGTGTTCCCATACATAGTTGACGCCAATTAAAATTGTCCTCCGAGTTGTATGGGCGCTCATACAATTAAGCGGACTAGCTTAATTGGCACCATGGCTAGGTACGGAACCTTCGGCGTACGAGTTCGACTCGCACTTGACCGGTTTTTATTTTTTTCTCTTTCAAATACCTAGCATTGATTTGCAACCTGTCTCGTATGGAATGCTAAATTTTGCAAAATGTATGCATCATCATCATCATCATCAGCCTATAGCAGTCCACTGCTGGACATAAGCCTCCCCTAATGAGCGCCATCGCGCCCTGCCTTCAGCTTGACGCATCCAACTTGTGCCGGCAGCCTTTCGCAGATCGTCACTCCACCTGGCAGGAGGGCGTCCTATACGTTTGCCGAGACGTGGTCTCCACTCGAGAACTCGTTTACCCCAGCGGTTGTCAGTTCTTCGGCAGATATGGCCGGCCCACCGCTTGATAACTCGGGACCTATCAGACAGAGAGCGGTCACGCGGTCAAGCTTTCTGCGTTCGAGCGTTCTACTGATTTCTACTGATCTGTTCTACTTGACTGCCGCGGTCAGAATGCCTCCTGTGTGAGTATATCTATGTAACGTAATAGAATACAAAGAACGCAAAACTGACCGCTTGAACGCTTGACCGCGTGACCGCTCTCTGTCTGATAGGTCCCTGAGCTATGTCAACGACTTTGGTTCTCTGCCGTGGGCATGTGGGCATGTGAAATACCGTCGAACCCCCGAACTTTGCCTACTTTTTCGAGTTTTTTTAAATTTTGCGCCAAACTGATCATAAATAATCGATTCTGTCATGCTGAAGTCAACCAATTACTAAAGGGCTTTCAATGTGTGTGTGCGCTAGGCTCACAGCATTGAAAACCTTGACAGTAGAGGCTGTCAAAAAAGTAGGCAAAGTTAGGGCAACGAGCCTAACTTTGCCTGAGGTCCATATTTTCTGTAAAACTTGGTAAATCATATAGATTTTAATGCAGTTTAATCATATATTGAACCATTTATAGATTATATTCTCAATACTACTCCAAATAATTATATTTAACTTTATATGATGGCAGGCAAAGTTAGGGCATCATTTACCGACAAAATGCGCCAAAAGTCAGGGCTGTCACAAAAAAGTAATCATCATCATCAGCCTATACAGTCCATTGCTGGACATAGCCCTCCTCCAATCTGCGCCATTTTATCCTGTCCATGGCTTGTTGCATCCACGGTGCGGAGACCTTTGGAAAATCATCACTCCACCTAGCCAAAGGGTGTCCTACACTACTTTTTTCAAGTCGTAACAATAAAAGTAGGTACATAGATGGATAGTAAAATATTGAAAAAAAGTAACGAACATCTAACCGCTTTTATTGGTGCTAAAGTAGCAATGTCTTAGTTAAAAATACCAAAAGAAAACAGATGGGAGTGGTTTGAAATTCATAACCCTCATTTTGTTCTGTTGGTTAAATCTAAAACTGACAACCCTAGGGTAGGCAAAGTTTGGAAAACTTTATTCAAAAAATTGCGCCTAACTTTGCCTTCTCAGATATTTCTGTCAATAATCATAGTATTTAGATGAGATAATTGTGTTTCGAAAGCCGATCATATTTGCCAACTACTGTAAAGATATGAAAGACGTACCTCAAACCAGTTCCTCACAATGACATAATTTTGTGGGACAAGTCAAAAAATTGCGCGATTTCCACCGAAAACTTTTTGCAACTACTATGAAATGGCTGCCGTTATTTTAAAGTTAAATAGTGCAGTATTGGCTGTTTATGATTTGGGTTTCTACCAACGAACAAAAATAAGTGTTGTCGTGATAGGAAAATAAATATCGTACTTTTTATAATTTAGGCAAAGTTACCTACACTAGGCAAAGTTCGGGGGTTCTACGGTATTTAAATAGACTTACCTCTACCTCTGATTACCTCTTTATACATTCTCAAAGGATAATAAATGCCTAAAGATCTGAGAAAATGTCTACTGCGCCAGGATACAGTTTGATCGTCATCATCTTCGTCTTCTAAGGGTTCCGTACCTCAAAAGGTAAAAAAGGAACCCTTATTAGATCACTTCCTTGTCCGTCTGTCCGTCTGTCACCACTGATTTTCTCAGGAACGGAGCACTTTTACACCTCAGTGTAAGAGCTAAATAAACTATATAAGTACCTATACCTACCCAGCTTTAAATAATTATCCCGCTTATTCTGAAGACAATAAAAAGCTATCTATCAAGAAAATAAAAATAGAAACATCCCGAGAAAATTCTGAAAGAATTCGTTCGAATTTACAAAACGTCGACCTTTACGCCCATTGGCTGAGCTCTGGCCAATCAGCGCGCGCCATTCTCCGGAGGCGGGAAGAGGCAAACGTCAAATGCAAATGAGGTTTTTATAAAACAGGTTTGTGTTCTTTTGTTTGTTTATGGCCGGTAACTGGTTATTTTATACAGAGTTACGTTAGAGTACGCACATGCACGATGTTAGAGAATTTCTATATCTTAAAATTATTAATATTACAGAAGAAATAGTAGTTTCAATTGCAAGCAATCTGTCACGTATGGAATGAACTTCTGAAAAATGTGGGCATTACAGTAAGCGACAAAAATCGATGAACATTTTGAGTTTTAAATTATAATATAGGTAAGTAGGTAACTTGGTACTGCCGACTGCCGTGGATAATACAAATTTTCGCTAATATTAGATGTTTTGCCCTGCTCTATTATTAATTTTAAACAAAAGTTACCAATTTAGGACATAGCTTGAAGAAAAAAGAGACTTGAAAACCTCAAAATGTTCATCGCTGACCGTACCAATTTGAACATACTCTGACTACCCCCTTTTTTATCTTCAAAGGATCATAATACCTACATTAAAGATCTGAAAAAATGCCTACCATACCTCGGGGAAGTCGGGGAAAAGTCGATGATGATTTTATTTTAATTTTTTTTACTACGTTTTTTTTTTTTAAGTCACTTCCTTGTTTGTCTCTCTGTCTGTTGTTCAGGGTGGAATCTTGCAACTCTTTCTAGCACTTCCCGATTAGCTAACCGGCTGAAACTTTCAGGGTAGCTCACAACTTGATGACAGAGCATTTACAATATAACGTTTTCGTTTTAGATTAGACTTTTAATTATTTTTTTGCAATTAGTGTAGGTAGTTGGCCAAGTAAAGATAGTGGCTCCATGATCCGTTTTTTTATTATTTTTAATGTATTTATTTCTCAAAATACAAAAGATACAAGTTTGTGATCAGTGTTTTTAAGCTTATGTAAGGTTTACCTATCTAAAAACTAGGTTCTCGATATTATTAATAAAGAAACACGAAACACTACTAAAATGTAGGTAACAGTCAGCGTCATCAATCGGTATCCCCCTATTGATTTGAACAAAGACTCTTTTCATTTCAATCTTGGATTTCAGTCGGGTATTATATCAGCTATTTTTGTTTAGGAACTCGAGCGAAATTAGATATCCATAAGCAAGCAAGGATGTAAAAGTTTTTACAAAAGTTGAGATCAACGGCTTGCAAACCGACCTCTTACTAGGGGGATACCAATTAATGACGCTTTCTGTACCTACCCACCCAATCTACCTAGGCAAAAAACAATACTGTGTTGCGTTGTGAGTTCGAATTCTTGTTGTGTGTCAATGTGTCAAAATAATTTTTATTCGACTTTTTTACTACTCTACCATGAATGCTGGTACTTTAGGAATCCTGGTGTGACCGTGATATCTGGTCTAAAAAACATTGTATGTATAAGTATTACCTAACTAAAAGGCGGTACCTTTACATTTTCTTAGATCTTTAGGCATTTATGAACCTATGTTTCGTAGCTAATTCGTAGCACTAGGTGCGCGTTGAAATCTTATTAAGGTAAACTTAAGTTAGTGTTGTCTACCATGATTGTCACCGGAAGTATTAACTAACGTAAGGGACAAACGGCGGTGGATGCAGGCCGCTTCCAACCGCAACACATGGAAATTTTTGAGGGAGGCCTATGTCCAACAGTGGACGTCTAACGGCTGAGATGATGATGATAGGTATATGGTAGGCTACAAATCTGTAAAGTTAGGTAAGAAAGAACAATAACTTACCTACAAAAAAAACCTAGGTACATTATTTAAACGAATTCTGCGTACCTACGTAAGGTTAAAAAGAGCCATGTTAGTTAAGTAAATATTTATCAATGGATTAGGCTCAAAATATCCATAATATAGGTAGGTAGGTTCTTATATATCACAAAATACCAAAATATCTACATACATAAGTAGCATGCATGAAATCCACGTTCGATTCCAACGGGGTTCAAAGTTGAAAACATCAATGCCTAGACACCTCTCCCTCTCACCTCTACCCCTCTCTTTCATCCAGAATCCAGAGGGAATGCGTGGCTGTCAGTCAAACAACGGCCGGCGACACGTAACTACTATAAAACTGCTTAATTAAAAAAAAAATTTGACAATGACATTTCCATTTGAAGGTATTTTTTTATTAGTGGTCAGTGAGTGACGGCCAGTGAATAGTGAAAAATATTTTTTTGAAAATGGAATGTGAAATAGTGATGTGAAAAGTGATTGGTGTTATGTATTATGAATTGTTGTTGTATTTACATTCAAGTTGGATTCTTGTAAGGTAGGTCTTAGATATTTTTCGTTTTAATTTTGAGAAAATAATTTATTTCTTTGTCTTTCTTATTTTTGTTTTCTAGATTTTGATTTTCAGTAGTAGGTACGTAGTCTCAAATTGCTGATATGTTTTTTTATATACCTATTTCTAAAACAAATACTCAAATGTGTGTGTACTTAAGTAATAAAACGATTGCCTAAATTATTCAAGGCTTTACCTTTATAATACAAAACAGATGTACCTACCTACTTCTTTATTCTATAATAAACAAAAAAGAACATTATTTTAAAACATATTTATAATACTTAATTTATAAATGATGAGTGTTGGTATTATAAAATAAACCTAAATTTATCAATATATATACGTAGGTACTTACTTAATTTTAATATTACATTCACAACATCGAGATATAGAAAATTATGAAAATATAACAGTAGTGAAATATTAAAAGATTACACTGACAGAAATACCTACCTATACTATTTTCAATTATTAATTAAAAACGTATTAATCTCTACATAATTAGATTTTTTAAATAATCTTATCATAAAGGGCCACCATTGCCTGTCTGTAATGGTAAGTACACGTATTATTTTTATACTTAAATATTAATCAGCCTATCTTGTCCTATATAAACCTATATAAATTAGTAAAAAAGATTCAAAAAAATGTTAGGTAGGTATTTAATTCATATTTTTACTTAAAATGTAGAAAGTCATAATTTTATACACACGTATGCCAAGAATCTTTCCGTCCGACCGACGGCGGCGGAAGAAAATCCTTAAGTAAAGTGAAACAAAAATATATTTTTCAAATTAAGATTTTTAGTCATTAATGACGATGTAATATAAAAATTGTTTTTATAATATACTTAACATTTTTTTTTATAATTTTAAACCACACTTTGGTTTTATTTTTCATTTTCCATGATAACATTCATGTTTTATGCAATAAAACTGAAAAAAGATCTTGTTGGATTTCTAACTCAGTTTTACTTATTAGAGTGGCTCATTACTGGAGCTTGACTATTAAGATTTAAGAGGATGGATCACCGAAAAGAAAGCTAGGCCCCGCTCAATCAAATTGAATTACACTTTTTGACTCGGTCTTTTATTCTTTTAGTAAAATAGTTTTCTAAGATGATTGAACTTCTGCTAAATCTATGCCAAATAGCAACCAGCCGTGCCCTCGTGGCTTTGCCTCTGTAGGGATGGTATATGGTGATGATGATAATGATGAAAAGTAGCCTATAACCTTCCTCAAGAGTTTAGCCATCAAATGCAGAAATAATTTTTTCAATCCGACTAGTTCCTGAGATTGGCGCGTTAAAACAAACAAACTCTTCCGCTTTATTATACCTACTAGCTGTGCCCGCGACTTCGTTCGCGTATGCTAATTCTACTAATATGAGAAATGTGAAAGTTTGTGAGGATGGATGTATCGATGGATGTTTGTTACTCTTTCACGCCAAAACTACTAAACGGATTTTATTGAAACTTGGAATATATTACATAGATTATGACCTGAAATAGCACATAGGCTAGGTTCTTTTTATTCAATTTTTTTAAAACTCATTAGGTATTGCACTGGTAAATCTTTTTGCATGAAAATGCCGAGAAAACGAATTTTCCCAGATAAAAGACCTAGCTAGATCGGTTTTTCGCCTCCGTAAGCCCCCGTACCTACCGCAAATTTCATCAAAATCGCATAGCTAAGCATAGCTTGTACTATGGGAACCAGATAACTGATAGAATAGGTACCTACTTCTATATTTTTATGTAAATACTTTAGGTAGGTACTTAATACTTTAATATCTGGGCGACCGAACTATGCTCGGGTGCAAATAGATAAAAATTAAAAAAGAAAAAGAAATAAAACTTACAAAGAGTAAACTTTTACTGGCTGAGATTCGAACTCGAAGCCTTTGGTTGAGAGGCGGACACCTATTTCACTTGGCCACTTTAGTCTCAACAGAAATTGTGAAATTACGAACCACATTGCACTGGTAAACCTTTTTGCGTGAAAATGTCGAGAAAACGAATTTTCCCAGATATGAGACCTAGCCTAGCTAGATCGATTTTTCGTCCCCTTAAACCCCTGTACCGCAAATTTTATGTACCGCAAATTTTATCGAAATCATTAGGTAGAGCCGTTTTCGAGAACGTTAGTAGGTACAGACAAACAAATATTGCTCGTTTAATAGGTAGAATAGGATAGGATAACACTTTATTGAAATAGGTACCTACCTACCTACTTTTCAATAGGTAAGTAGGTACTTACATCTGAAATTCATACAGGTAGGTACTTAAATAAGTAGGTACTTACCTATTTTGATCTTTATAATTCCAACGACACAAATTGGTTGTCTATTATATAGGTATAAAAATGTATGTAGGTAGGTATGTTTGGCCGCTATGCGTTCTTATAATGTAATTGGTGGTGATCGAAATTGTTAAAGCCGTTTTCGAGAACCTCAATTGGTACCTACATACAAACAAACTTCAAACTTAAAACATCAAACAATTATTGCTCGTTTATTAGAATAGGTTAAATAAACAAATAAATATTGGTGGACATTTTTCACACAGCTCCATCTAGCCCCAAACCATAGAATAGAATATATCCAAACTAAGCAAAGCTTGTACAATGGAACCAGCTACCTAACTGATAGAATACTTTTAGGTGTCTACATAGGTAGGTACCTATATTTTTTGTAAATACATATCTACATAGGTACCTACTTACTCATAATACTCTTATCACTTTTTTGAAATAGGTAAGTACCTACCTACCTACTTTTCAATACATCCGAAATTCATAAAAGTACTTACCTACTTAGGTATTTTGATCTTTTTACTTGCAATGACACAAATTGGTTGTAGGAAGATATTCCTTATTAACGTACCTACCTAGTAGGTACTAAGTAAGTATTACGTTTTAGAATTGGATGGTCATGCATGACGTTTCAGGTGAAGAAATTAATGGGACAATGCTTATGTAGGTAGGTAGGTAGGTACATATCTAAATAAAAATGTAGGTACCTACCTGAGTATGTTTGTCCGCTATGCGTTCCTAAACCATTGACCAGATTGTGATGAAACTGTGGTGCTGATCTTCTGAAAACGCCCGCGATGGTAGGTACCTACCTAGGTATTTGGTCCAAAAGATCTCTAAAACCTAGATCACTTTTTTACTTTGCGTCACGTACCTAAAGATTATTTCTGTGTGAAGTGAACACTTCACACAGTACCCGGTATCACGTAATTTACGTGCCTAATTACCCGGCTGACTGTCAAGTCACAGGGTTATGTAGATCGCGCGTTTCTATGTATGTGGGTGGGTGGTTAAGTAAGTAATATTCTTTATTACCACGTTTCTCCTAAACGGCTCAATGGATTTTGATGAATGAGGTATCGTTAGAATCGTCTCTATGTCGATTGTGCTCTAGGATACTTTTTATTTCGATAAATCAAATAGTGCGCCTAGAAAATGCAACAATGTGTGAATTTAGAAAATAAAAATCATGCCATCATATCAAAATCCATGTCAAAATCAAGAGGTTGGTGGATTGATATCAAATATAATTTTTTGAAAAATCTAACATGACATCTTCAAAAACTAAATCGACTTCCAAAATTTTTGAAAATCTATTTTTCGCCCCTAATGTTATTGCTAAACAAAACGCATACTAAAACTTTCTATTTAGTCACACGCAACGTTTAGAACAGACAGAGCCATCTGTGTGTCAACTGTGACAACAAAGTTTAGGAAAAAGCGCACGGCATCGAACCCTAGATACCTACCTACCTAATAATAAAATTGTAATTTAATTTTGTGATTGAGATAATGCTGTTTCCAACTTTTCAGTTCAGCCGGGTTTTTTAATTTTTGAATGAATTGCTTGTTCATTTCTTTAATTTTTTTTTCTGCGATTAGATAGTAGCGCCGCCGCTTCTATCGGACTTCAGTGGTGGCGCGTACTCTACAACCAATTATTTGTGTCGTTGTAAGATAAAAGATTAAAAATACCTACCTACATAATGAATTTTGGATGTATTGAATGGTACCTATTTCAATACCTACATATTGGGCGACCGAGCTCTGCTCGTGTAAAAATAGAGAAAAAATAATCGTTAAACGAACGCCATCTAGTGTGACATGACTGACAATTTTATCTATTTTTTAAACATCTTGGCCTAAGCTAAGAGGCAACCAACGAACTGGCGTTCGTTGGTTGCCTCTTGCCACTAGATGGCTCTAGTGGTTCAATTACGAACCACATTGCAAAAGAAAACGGATTTTCCCACATAAATATAAGACAAATATTGCTCGTTTATTAGAATAGGTTTACATTACATCATTATCATTAATTTTGAAATCGTTAATCATTCGTAATAAAAAAATGTGTAAAAATTTTCATGAGTGCAAAAAGAGGCGGAGTCACCTAACATTTTGTTCCCCATACAAACTTGCAACCCTTATTTTTTTATCTCAACCATGATAACATTTGAAAAAAAGTAGCCTACGTCCTTTCCTGGGATGTAATCTATATCCATGCCAAATTTTATCGTAATCTTTTCTTTAGAAAAGCAAGTGTTTAGAAATTTAGATTGAATTCTTTAAATGTACATATCTTTTTTATTTGTGAACGGATTTTGATAAAACAACCCCTATCTTTTAATCCCGGCTTACCGTAATACAACAATGAAAACTGCATCCAAATCAGTTCAGTAGTTTCAGAGATCTTAGTGGTCAAACACACAGAAACGAAAATATCAAAGTCACAGATTACCAACAGTTACTATGAAGTGTTTGCGTTCAAGGTCATTCTAAAACGCGCTAACGAAGTGTTTTGCTGCTCGAGGGTTATATAGATCAAAAACTGACTTCACTTAATTGAATACTTATAAGTTTGAGCTTAGACTTCATTCTTATTATATGTATATAGATATATAGATATATAGATATATAGATTATTAGTATTAGTATAGATTTAACATTTTTTTCTCCTTTTTTTAATAAAAACAAGAAGATTCACAAGTGACACTTATAAGTGTAATAATTTCACTTCTACTGGGCCTTAATAAGTGAAAACCGTAGTTAACATTCAAATTCGCTTTCAATAAATAGATTCACCATTTGAATTGTTATTTTGTTATAAAAGGATTTACAAAAATTAATAATTACCTATATTATATTTTAAACAAAGCCTACAAGTAAAAGTTATTTCTGAGCACTTGAAAACAATATTCCGCGACCATAAACCAAACAGCTGAATTTTATTATTGACATCGGTCACGCTGTGGCCACGCACTGAAAAGGAAACAAAAATGTCATTGCCGCGAGTATTGATGGGGCTTTGCAAGGACGGATATTTTCCGGACAACAAGGTTTAGACGGCTTTTTCAAACACAAAGTACCTATAACTTTAGTGCAAACGAAAGACGGATTTTTTCCGAATAAAATAAATAGGTAAAAATAATAAAGCCGTTTATTCCAATTTGGTTTACAATTTTAGAAGTGGTTAGTTAAGAGTTTACCCTACGTCAAAGCTGCTCCAACTCGCACTTTTGATCCCGTATATCAATAAAAGTATTGAACCAATAATATTGAAAAAAATATATAGTAAAGTTGAGGATATGCACCGGGGTTCATATGATGTGAAAACACGATTACTTAAAATTTTCTCGATAGAAAAAATTCACAAACTTCCCTCTGAACCTATTTTGCCTACTTATGATAAAACAGTAAATGAGGACTACTAAACATTATGTCTAATAAATATTAGGACATAAAAGTTTATTTCTAACAAAATTAGTATCAAAATGTAGTATGACAAAAAGTTTTAGGAGTTGTCACCATTATGCTCATTACCATTATGTTTAAAAAATATTATGACATCAGAAAGGTATGCCTTGAAATAATTATGCGAATGTAATAATATGACTACAAAATTTTATGACTAGATACGTATGTCGTATGATTTTATGACAAATAACATTATGCGAATGAATAGGTCACCACTTCAAGCTCTAGATTGTATCTCGGTTATTCTTGTGTTTTCCGAATAGGTACGTACGACAGCAGTGTATGATTCCTCAAAACAGAATGCGACAGCAGCTCTAGACATTGATATTATTTTAGCACACGGGAATTACTTACGTAAAAATATCCCGTAGGTATGTAAAAATAATTACTATTACAATACAACTCATGAAAAAAGTAAAATGATATTGATAATAAGTAGGTATGTATTTGTTTGCGATAAAGTTGAAAACCTACCTACCTACCTACCTAATTTTCATTACCAAATGACTTTTCGTCAATGGTTTTTGTAAACGCATTATTTTTCTGGTTTTACTGCACTAGAATCACAGAATACTAGAAAATAGCCTTCGTGACCCCTGCCGCGTGATGAACTCGTGCGAGCGAGATAGCTGCGAATGCGCGGTGCGGGTGGCTGCACGGCCGGGCAGTGAGGTGGGGGCAAAACTTAGATTCGAGCTGGCGTATAGCTGGCTCTTAATAAGTTTACTTAAATTATGATTAGTTAGTGTTTTTGTTATTGTTCTTCTTCAGTTGAAATATGGACCCCTTTTTGGGTGAAGGTCTCCTCCAGCTACTTCCATGAGTTTCCTGTCATTCAGTCTTTGCGTGACTGTTTCCTGTCACTTCTACAATGTCATCAGCCCACCGTCTTATTGGTCTTCCGAAATTTCTTTTTCCTTCTAGTCTATTCCATGGTGTGGTCTCTAGTCCATCTCTACCTTTCAAAATCTATAAGTACCTCTATACCCATTAGATGTGAGTGTGTTTATTTGTTTGTTTATTTGTCCTGCTTTCACGTCAAAACAGAGCGACGGATTGACGTGATTTTTTGTGTGGAGATAGTTGGAGGACTGAAGAGTAACATAGGCTTCTTTTTATCCGGGTACCACGCGAGCGAAGCCGCGGGCAGCTAGTATATTTTAAAAATACCTAGCAAAATAAAAAATGCACAGATACATAGGTAATAAATGAAGCAAAACACCTTTGTTTTTAATTTTCCCACGACCAGCCTTCGGATCGAAAGTGCGGAAAATAGGCGCTACGGTGCTCAACCGAAAAAGAATATTAGGTACATACATACCCACATACATGCATAGAAACGCGCGCTCTACATAACCCTGTGACTTGACAGTCAGCCGGGTAAAAAATAATGATAATTTCAAGATTTTTGAGCCGATTTCATCGGGTTCGTGGCTGAGTTCGTTAAAGCACTCCGGCTTGAGGACGGAGGATCGGTTTGCTCAATGCGGGTTCAAATCCCGAAAATTTTCATAAAAATTTTCATTTTCGAAGAAATTTATTAAATAATTTATTTAATTATTATTATAATGCAAGCTTTTTTGAACATGTTGGCCGAATCGCATAGTGCTTCGAATTTAGATGCAAAGGTCGTCGAGTTCCAATCTTGGCCTTTCGCTTCGAAAAAAAATACATGCGCATCAACTAGAAACTTTAGATATACCTACGGTGAAGAAAAACAGCGTGAGACTACCAGTTAATTGTATAATAGCGGAGATGGGCTTGCAACTTATCAGGTACCTATAGAATGCTAAATTTCTCCAAAATATTGGTAAAAGTTAAAAACTAAGAAGTAGAGTCGGTGCTCTCCCTCCTCCGAACAAAACTAGAATGGAATTCCAACTTAACTAGGTTAACTAGGTAATATAAGTGGCTGAAAAAATACAGTGAAGTTCACAAAAATAGAATACTTAATATATTTATTACCTACTACAGACATAATTCAGCGTTCTAGAGACAAAAATAACAAATCTAATTACTTTATTATGCGAATAAATATATACTTACTAGAAGCAGAAAATAAAGCGCATTCCAGACTACGCTATAATATGATAGCATTATATAGCTTATATAGTTCATAGCACGACATTATTGCGCACTATACATTTTTTTGGACACGTTCACACCTTACTGTACGATAGGTACTTACCTATACATTATTATTGGCTTGCTATAAAAATGTATGGTGCGCGATATTGTTGTGCTATGAGCTATATGCTATGAGTATTATAGCGTAGTAGTCTAAAATGCGCAGACAGATTCTGGCAGTAAATTTTGATTAGGTAGATACCTAAAACGGTGAGCACCTCAAGCAGAAATACTTTTTCCGACTTTTTCACATTCACCTGACACCTCACTCGCCAGTGCACGTCAAAACAGTTTCGAATATCGAATGTAAAAAAATAAAACAAAGCTTTGTTCCCGGTTGACGGCCCCGATCCTGGGTTCCAATTTTGAAATATCGCTTTTGTTCTTTGTTTAAAAATATTGACCGTTAATAACAACGGTCGTTTTAAGAATGTATTGATTGACTCTGAAACTCTTTTGACGGAGTTCTCAAGCCATCAAGGTCTCCTTTTAGTATAAAAAAACTATAAGGCCTCTATTAATAAATTCCGCTCAACTTGTGTCTAAGTTGCACCACGGATTTAACTATTGCCATCCTTATTTGTCACTGTCTAACAAAAAAGGATGGCAATATTTAAATCCGTGGTGCAACATTGACAGAAGTTGAGCGGAGTTTAGCCTGTATTAAGGCATATAAGTAATAATTGTATAAGTAGTAAGTACCTACATAATTAAGTATTTGAAATAAATGTCAACACAAGTTTTAATTGGGTAAAGGCACCTCGTGAATATGCATTCAAATGCATATTCACGAGGAGTTCCATTGAACAGCTCCTGCCTCCCAATTCTACTAGATGACAACGTCAATAATTCCGCTGCGTTTTGTTTCGGTCTCTTAAATGTCAGCCATTTGGTGAATAGAAGAATGGCTTTTCAAGTTCTGCCAAAGTCCAAACCATAGCTAAAATTTCACCACAACTGAGTCGTTTGTCATTAGTAGAATAGGAAACAGTCGAAAATCTAAGGTTTAGTTGAGGTTTTGCTTGTGGTTCATAAAAAAAATTGTAGTAGAATTGTCACCCTTGACAGATTTGCCGAGTTTCAGCTCAATTGGCCCATTTACTTAGGATTTCTTGTCGTCTCGGAATTGAACTATAGGTACGCCGTCTCTTTTCACTCTCAGTATGAAAAGGGATGGCATAGTTCAATTCCCCTTGTGATTCAGCTATAGCGGCCTTTTTAAGCCCGCTGAGCGGTTAATTTGGATGGGTGGACGCAAGTGCCAATAACAGCTGAGCGCTTCCGTGCTTCTTGCACGTTAAATTGTCGCTCCCGGCTTTTAAGCCATTAAGCCATGACGGAGACCAAACTGCTGGCTGAGGCCGAACGAGTGTATTTTTTTGAGTTTTGAGTCGCGTAATTTCGGTCGCGTAATTTCTGCTGCATTTGTTTTCATAGAAAAGTCCTGTTTGATTCACACGGCGACGCAAAATTAGTTGTCTGTTTTTGTTGAAAGTAGATTACACGACTCATTTTTCGCGACTCACAACTCAAAAACTTACGCTCGTTTGGCCTCAGCCTAAGGCGGCCTAAACACTCCGTCACCAAAGTTGGCCACATGCACATACGAACTTACTTTTTTTCTATAAAAACTCTAGCTTATACCCCGAAGGTATCCTTATTATCCCAATAGGTAAGCAAATCTCGTAAAAACCACCCTGCGTTTAAAACACTTAAAACGCCACCCGATACGCCTAAAAAATCGAGGGCGCTTAAAACGAATATCAATTAAAATGACAAACAAGCAGAGTAAACAATTTTAGAGGGTTCAGACGAAAGATAAGGCACGTATGCTAGACGCGACGTGATTGGTCCGCGCGAGATCTCGCCACCCCTCGCTCGGCCAATCAGGTGAAAGCGCGAACACCCCCGACCAATGACGATAAAAGGCGGGGTGTTCGATTTTTGAAAGGTGCTCTTTTTGACAGTTTTGAATTGTCATTGTCTGGATTGATGTTCGAGTTTAAGTACGTAAATATTACGCGTGTAAATTAATGCGCACTTAAAATGTAATAAACGCTGTGGTAATCTCTGCTGAAATAAAGGAAATTTTAAGTACCTACATTAATATTCCCAATGCCAAAAAGGTTAAAAGTACAATGGTAAATGTCATTAGACTCGACTAGCATACTTCACACTCTACCGTTTCAGTAAATGAGAAGCTTCTCTCGCACGGTCAATAAAAAAAAAACAAATTCTGAGTTCGAATTACAACAAAAAATAGAAATAGCACAGATATATAATTATCACAAAAATTGAAGAACCATTAAAAAAAAAATATGCGCAGTTCGAATGTAGCACTCGTAGCAGGTCTACGAAAAAATTAGTCGGCTCGTAGCACGCGTAGAGGTCGTCTACGAAAACATGGCCCTAATAATAAAACCAGTTTTTGTATGTAATAAAAATACTAGCTGTGGCCTTGCGGCGTTACGCGGGTCTCGTGATGGTATATGGTGATGATGATGATGATGATGAATCACCGATTTGTTAAAAAAAAGATCTATCAAAATAACTTTGCCTGATTTTAGTATTTCATCTATGTATTAAAATTAAAGCTCATCGCCGTTTAGAACAATTAACTGGCTTCTTTTCGATGTTTTCCTTCAACGTTTAGCGGGGCTAAAAAGGCCGTTATAGCAGAATCATAATATGATTCGTAATTACGTTTTGTTCTTGTCGCTCTCATGTCTATGAAAAGAGACGGCGTATAGTGCAATTCAGAAAATGATTCTGATTTTACGGCCTTTTTAGCCCCGCGGAACTTATCTAGGTATACCAACACATATAATAAAACGGGAGAGTTTGTTTCTTTGTTTGTTTGATTGCGCTAATCTCAGGAACTACCAGTCAGATTTGAAAAAATATTTCTGCATTTGATAGTTAATTCTTGAGAAAGGTTATAGGCTGCTTTTCATCATCATCATCATCGCCATACACCATCACCAAGCGGGTAACGCCGCGAGAGCGCTGCTAGTACGTAGTTTCTAAATACATATAAGTACTTAGCTTCCGCCCGCGGCTTCGCGCGCCTTGTACCCGGATAAAAAATAGCCAATGTTCTATTCCCGGTCATTATCTATTTGTATACTAATATAATAAAGCGGAAGAGTTTGTTTGTTTGAACACGATAATCTCAGGAATTTACAGTCTGATTTGAAAAATCTTTCTACATTTGATATCCAGCTCTTTAGGAAGGTTATAGGCTACTTTTCATCATCATCATCATCATCATATACCATCACTACGCGGGCAAGGGCAACGCCGCGAGGGCGCTGCTAGTTTATCTATACCTATTTTAAATTTCAGCCAAATCGGTTCAGTGGTTTTTGAGTTATAGAGGGACAAACATACATCCAGCCATCCATACTTTCGAATTTATAAAATTAGTGTGACTAGCTTCCACCCGCGGCTTCGCTCGGATAAAAAGTGACCTATGTCCTATTCCAGGTCATTATCTATTTTTTTTTAATTTCAGACAAATCGGTTCAGTGGTTGTCGAGTTATAGAGAAACAAACATACATCCAAACTTTCGCATTTATAATATTAGTGTGATAGTGTGATATTGTGTCTAAAAGGTTTACCAATGAGTCATTTTGTAATCATACACATAACCTACTGACCGACTGACAATGACACAGATTTTTACTGCTGATTCGGCTGTGTAAGCATCGCTTACAGTCGAATTACTAAGGAGAATGATATGTTTTTTTGATCTGTGCCTCAAATGTCCAAAATACTGTTCGCCATATTAATGCCGTCGTGACGTCACACAGCTCATTATGTTGCATGTAATCCCGATTATCTTATATGCGTTTCCACCGAGAGAGCATGTGCTGAAGACAAGATTTAAGTATGCAGACCTTTAGTAGAAGTTCTAAAACAATTGTAAAACCAATCTCGCCATTTGTAAAAAGACAGAACAAGAGATACGACATGAAATGTATGCTCACTCAGTTCTCCCATGCGACAAGCCAAATATCAAAATGTATTATGTTTACAAAATAAATTTGTATGCTAGGCTTTAGTAGAACTTTAGATATGCTACGGTTTTCAGTTTCAGATTCCCTAGTGCCTTAGTTTAAAATTTACAAATGGTTTATTATGCTCACTCAGTTCTCCACTTTCACAATGTCCAATTTCCTACTAAACCAATGAAAGAATTTGAATTGAATTGATATCTACATTTAGTATAAGTTGAGTACGAATTTGTAAAACCGAAAAAAGAACCAATATCATACAACATATATGAATAATTAACTGTCTTAGGTGCTCACTCAGTCGAAACGTTTTTGAAAAGTAAAAAACCTTAATATCTTTTGATTTGTGAATTGTAGAGAAAATGTAAATATGTAGACCTTTAGTAAAAATTTTTACTAAAGATCTGCATTTTCAAATTGTGGAATATTTGCTTGGTTCACGAGATATACTTATTTTATTATTTGTATGAAAACTTGTTATCGTCAGAATGAAGGGTGTCACCCGTCGAGTTACCGTCAGAATGAAGGGTGCCACCCGTCGAATTTAATGTTAAGATAGTGTCCAATTAATTGCTAGAAAACTTCAAAGGAAAATATGCCTGATAAGTTAAATGCATTAATTTCATAATGCCTAAAGCCCATCACACACATAGCAGATAATATATCTTATGAAAGATATATTTTCCGATCGCACCCATAAAAATTCTATGGAGCGTCACACACAGCGGCTATAATATATATTTCAACAGATTAAATTCCGATTGAGAAATATATCTGTCAACCTATCAAAGTATAAACTACAGGATGTTCTCGTAACTCACAAGAAAAAATTTAACTGCAGTTCATCAGTTTATATTTTACTTCCTTAAACCAGAGCTGCTAATAAGATCGTTATAGCAGAATCATAATAATGATTCTTAGTGTGATTTTTCTATTAGAAATCACAAAATTGACAATTCATATAGTGATTCGTATCGGCACGCTTTTGCCGTATGCCTTTACCAAGGAAGTTATATACCTACGTAACTGGAAGGTTAACTGAGACAGAAAACCGTTCCGCTTGAGAGATAAAACTTGGGCGGTGCGTCTCTTTCTAAAGGGTGACCATAATTTATAAACTAAACATTCCTAGTCCCTAAGGGGCCTTTTACATCATTTTCTGATTTACGTGATGTTTCAGGGCATGATTTTTCAATTAAAATACTAATACAATTTTGATCCTTGATTTTGATTTCGATCCTTGGTTTCGATCCCTGAATTCGATCCTTGATTTCGATCCTTGATTTCGATCCTTGATTTCGATCCTTGATTTCGATCCTTGATTCTTGAATCTGAAAACTAAAATCTTGAATCTTGAATCTTTGAAGTGACAGCTGTCAAATTTAAAACCGCCATATCTCGGGAACTACTCGTCCTAGACTCCCCGTTCTCAGTTCAAATGAAAGCTATGACCAAGATCTTCATTTGAAGTGACAGCTGTCAAACTTCAAATGGCCATATCTCGGAAACTACTCGTCCTAGACTCCCCGTTCTCAGTTCAAATGAAAGCTATGAGCAAGATCTACATTTCAGATGACAGATGTCATTTTGACAGCTGTTATTGAAAATTTAGATCTTGGTCATAGCTTTCATTTGAGCTAAAAAGGAAGAGTCTAGGATGAGTAGATTTCAAGATATAGCTGATTGAAGTTTGACAGCTGTCACTTTAAATGAAGATCTTGGTCATAGCTTTCATTTGAACTGAGAACGGGGAGTCTAGGACGAGTAGTTCCCGAGATATGGCGGTTTTAAATTTGACAGCTGTCACTTCAAAGATTCAAGATTCAAGATTTTAGTTTTCAGATTCAAGAATCAAGGATCGAAATCAAGGATCGAAATCAAGGATCGAAACCAAGGATCGAAATCAAGGATCGAAATCAAGGATTGAATTCAAGGATCGAAACCAAGGATCGAAATCAAAATCAAGGATCAAAATTGTATTAGTATTTTAATTGAAAAATCATGCCCTGAAACATCACGTAAATCAGAAAATGATGTAAAAGGCCCCTTAGGGACTAGGAATGTTTAGTTTATAAATTATGGTCACCCTTTAGAAAGAGACACACCGCCCAAGTTTTATCTCTCAAGCGGACCGCGTTTTCTGTCTCAGTTAACCTTCCAGTTACGTAGGTATATAACTTCCTTGGTAAAGGCATACGGCAAAAGCGTGCCGATACGAATCACTATATGAATTGTCAATTTTGTGATTTCTTATAGAAAAATCACGCTAAGAATCATTATTATGATTCTGCTATATCGATCTTATTAGCCTCGCAGCTCTGGTTTAAGGAAGTAAATATAAACTGATGAACTGCAGTTAAATTTTTTCTTGTGAGTTACGAGAACATCCTGTAGTTTATATTTTGATAGGTTGACAGATATATTTCTCAATCGGAATTTAATCTGTTGAAATATATATTATAGCCGCTGTGTGTGACGCTCCATAGAATTTTTATGGGTGCGATCGGAAAATATATCTTTCATAAGATATATTATCTGCTATGTGTGTGATGGGCTTTAGGCATTATGAAATTAATGCATTTAACTTATCAGGCATATTTTCCTTTGAAGTTTTCTAGCAATTAATTGGACACTATCTTAACATTAAATTCGACGGGTGGCACCCTTCATTCTGACGGTAACTCGACGGGTGACACCCTTCATTCTGACGATAACAAGTTTTCATACAAATAATAAAATAAGTATATCTCGTGAACCAAGCAAATATTCCACAATTTGAAAATGCAGATCTTTAGTAAAAATTTTTACTAAAGGTCTACATATTTACATTTTCTCTACAATTCACAAATCAAAAGATATTAAGGTTTTTTACTTTTCAAAAACGTTTCGACTGAGTGAGCACCTAAGACAGTTAATTATTCATATATGTTGTATGATATTGGTTCTTTTTTCGGTTTTACAAATTCGTACTCAACTTATACTAAATGTAGATATCAATTCAATTCAAATTCTTTCATTGGTTTAGTAGGAAATTGGACATTGTGAAAGTGGAGAACTGAGTGAGCATAATAAACCATTTGTAAATTTTAAACTAAGGCACTAGGGAATCTGAAACTGAAAACCGTAGCATATCTAAAGTTCTACTAAAGCCTAGCATACAAATTTATTTTGTAAACATAATACATTTTGATATTTGGCTTGTCGCATGGGAGAACTGAGTGAGCATACATTTCATGTCGTATCTCTTGTTCTGTCTTTTTACAAATGGCGAGATTGGTTTTACAATTGTTTTAGAACTTCTACTAAAGGTCTGCATACTTAAATCTTGTCTTCAGCACATGCTCTCTCGGTGGAAACGCATATATTATCTTTTAAGTTTTTTACACGTCACGTGACATTTAAAAATTGTAGTGTAGTGACGTCCAGAGCTGGGCAGAATGGCGGCTAGCGCTTTCGCGTGAAAATGTAACACGATAAGTAGACTAAAAGTAATTTATAAGGCAATAGCCGGATTTAATAATACTAAGTACTTATAGGTATAAAATTACTTGGTGGGATTATTAACACTCTAGGATTCGGGTGTAACACCCTATTTCCCCAAGTTTTATAGATAATTCTGCTATATTCAAAAATTATAAAAAACTATGTATCTACACACCTATTTTATTCTGATCTGTGGATTTCTTTTTCTAAAACACGATTCTTAAGGATTCTCGCAAAATGTCGGAAGTGAGTGGGAATTTTTTTTGTAAAATATGTGATGGGAAGAAACCAATAAAATTAATAATCAATCATTTTTTCGATATGTCATCGTATGATTAAAAATTTCCACGTTCCATTTTCAAATACCTAATCCGACTTCTGTTCCAAATTCAAAAGCAGCTGTTTCCGCCCCCGAGCGATAAATCATAGACAAAAGTCGCAATGTAGACAAAAGACGTACGTGACGGAGTAAACGCCTCTCGAATTATAGCGTTATGAATGAGAATAGTTTGTTGACTAGACGAGTGGCAGACGCGGGCGATTGATTTTAGAAGATTGGACCACCACTGGCTTTATTTTTAAAAGGGCCTCCAGACTCTCGTAGAGAACCCCCGAGAACACCCGAGAAGCGTGAGTGTGAAGAGCTTCTCGCCTTCTCGTTCTCTGGCTCGCCTGTTCTCCGATCGGTGTCGGTATTTTTGGCCGAGCCAAAGGATTTCTCGGGCGAGAAAAGAGAAGGGTCCTACACTCACGTTTTGTCTCATTGCAGATTAATGAGCGGCGGTGGGCAGACATCCATATTGTTTGTTTTTTCGAGAATTTTCTTTCGTAAAAATGTGGAATAATAAATAGAGTTGAAATTTATCGATTTTTTTCAATCTGAGCCTATTTTATGGGATGCTAAATATCGAAACTACCTACTAAGATAAAAGTTTTTTACATTAAGTATTTTTTTTAAGTATTTTAATTAAATAAGTTTTTTACATTATTTTTAGTTACAACATTCACAAAGTTACAGTATGCAATGGCACACAGAGCCAAACCGGGTGCAGTTTCAAAATCGACGTCCATACCGGATAAGCAACAGATCACGACTGAGAACAATTGAGAGTGTGGATAGCTTGTTTGTTCTTCGCGAAGTCTCGGGCGAGACTTCTCGCCGAGCCTTCTCTCGAGAGTCTGGAGGCCCTATAACAGTTTGCGAAATGTAGGTATGTGCCCAGATTTTTTTTTGGTTACGTATTGATGTCACGAAAAATACAAGACAGATTTTTGAAATCCATAAGAACGTTTGACAGATTTTTGATTTCTTTTTTTTCATAATACAGGAATTCGAATTCCATAAATTCATAGGCCAGATTTTCATTTGGTTTTTTTTTACAAGGCAGAAATACACAATACATCTAAACATTTTCCAGAAATTTTAACATCCAGATAATTCACTTTACCGCATGTTTGTTTTCCATATAATTTGTTTGCCATATATTTTGTGATCCCGAAAAATCATGGTTCAGGAAAGACCTATTACAAAATGATGTATTCAATCTTTCTAAACGCCTACTAATTGCGCCATCTAGTAATAATTCAGAGCGTTATAAATACTAGGTACCATAAAATTAAATAACCGATGTCCATTATGTAGCTTGAAGTACTGTAGGTAGATATCTAGGTAATAAATATTGTACCTAGGTACTTTTTTTTTTATTACCTTTAACATTTCCTAACTAATTTCGTGCTAGATGGTTAAGTAACCTCACCAAACACTTTTGGCAAATTATCAAAATTTAACCTAAATCTTCTATCCATTTCGAATTTGTGACGGCTCCGGCGCTTCGGGAAGTGCAGCCCCTCCGCCCTTGCGTAACAAAACGCAGCATCAGCACGAGCCTTCGCAGCTTCGGCTGTTTGGTCGCCACCTTCGGCGGCGACCAGCCTCAGCCGCTCCAGCTCGTGCTGGTGCCACGTTTTGTCACAGCGGGCGGGGGCTGCATCTCCCTTCGCGCCTCCGAGTTCATAAAAACACTCTAGGGTAGGACAGACAAGACTACGTGGAAGTCGGGGTGGGCAGATTCGGTTCTGAGACCGATAATAACCTAAAAACGTTTCGTTTTAAGGTAAGACAGACGCAACATAAAAAGTAACACAAATTACGTAAATAATATAATTGAGTAGGTAAGATGGAAAAGGTTTTATATGGCCGGAAATTTTCTGGTAAGCGTTACTTCTGTCTTTTAAAATAAGGTATAAGGATATTGTTGTCAAATGAAAAAAAAACGCACTGATAATCTGGCATTAGTGTTTCTGTCAAATGAGACTTCTGTGAAACGTTTTATCGGAGTAATAAAATTATGTAAAACAAAGTATCTGGATTTCGAGTTTCTTTCAAACGTTTTATGGATTTCAAAATTCGGTGTATCGTTTTTCGAAAGATTGATAGGTTACCGCTTGTATACTTTTTTTGTAAATACATTCAACATATACCTACGTATAGAAAAACCAGACCAGAGACAAACATTTGCAGATCATACAAAAATTTGCCTCGCAGCGGGAATCGAAATCGCAACCTTCTGTAACTCAGGCCGGCCTTCACCCACTGCGCCATAGAGGTCGTCGAAGTAAGATAAAACTTAGGCCTTTACATCTTTTACTAGATGATTTATACAGTGTCTGAAGGCAATCGTTTGCCTACACTTACACGGGACACTGTAGTGCCTGGGACAATGTTTTAGATGGAGTAGGTTTGCCCAGCACCTACACCATCCTCTCAGCTTAACCGGCCATATCCACAGGAAAAACATGGTCAATACGTGTGGGGCTGACTAAGCCGCGGGTTTCCTCACGGTGTTTTCCTTCACCGTTTAGAGCATGTTAATGGGCATATAAATTTTTCGAAACGAAAAATCTACTGATGCACGGCCATGATTCGAACCCACGACCTTCGGATCGAAAGTCGAGGTACTAATCCCCTCGGCCAACACGACTCACGAAGTAAGATAGGAACCTGACCAACTAGCTTATTAGGATAGAGCCTTGTTGGTAGAGCGTCTTAAAAAAATAGACATACACTCGAAAAACATAACTTATACTCAACCATTTTAAAAATAGTTTCGCTTGCAAGGTGTAAGCTGAAGTGGGTAATAATACTTACATTAATTGCTTGTTCTTTAATTATTTCGATTCCCCTATGAAAAAGATTTATGAACAGGTATTTCCTGTGATACATTTTGTAGGCAGACAGCCAGAATTTTATTACTAGACCGGCTAGGTGGGGCATCGGTAACGCCCAACGCCTACGTCTACCGGACAGGGCCCGCGAAAGCACTCCATGACGGGGGGCAAACTTCTTTGATCACCCCATACCTTCAAGATACTCGTACATAGAACATAGCATAGAGAAGCGTAGTAAAAATGGAGGGGGCGCGGCCCCCCGTTTGATTTTAGGGGGGAGTTTAGCCCCCTCTGCCCCCCCACTTACGCGGTCCCTGCTCGTGGACAAGGTCACGGGTTCAAAAGCTATGTGTAGATTTATTAGTGTTTTAAATTATATTGTGGATCTTATTAGGTTTCTAACCGAAATGACGAAACGAAAATGAAAACTTTTTCGAAAACGAAAGCCTTTATTTCAAACTGCTGTTATAGACAAACCAAAGAACTATTAAAATCTAAAATGACTCGGCGAAGTTCGTAGGTACCGTCCGTCTTTTGGCGTGATAACGTCTTAGAAATCGATGAACGCCGACTGCACGCACGAAAAAGTGTCACGTTCCGCCTACGCGCCTGAGCTGAGTGTACAAGCGAGATCACTTTCGTTTGTTAGAGTTTTATCTTTACATCGTGCAAAAACGCAATCATAAAACGCAAAACTCCAAGTTCCCGCCAATAAAGCGTCAAATGTCATAATTGACAAGTTATCGTCATCGACCGGCGTAGACAAAGGTACAACATTTATTCCGCCGCACGTCCCGAATGTGCCGCCATTGTCTATGGTTTTACGAGCACAACTTATGTCTAAGATTATTTTTATTGTAATTGTAGGATTGCCGCAGTGTAGGTAGGTAGTTTGACGTGTAAGTTAACAGATTAGAAATTAGTGGAAAGTTCTTGAATTTTAAGAAATATTTGGTTTTAGACATCACAACAGCGATGAATAAAAAAATAGATGAGCTTGAAACCTCCTTTGCTTTTGTACTAATATTTTAGAGAGGTAAAAACTTAAAGTCTGTAAGTTTAGATGAAGGAGGTAAACTCGGAAACGACTGATCCGATTTCAAAAAAGAAAAAAAATCACGATTTGAAAGCTGTAGTATCCCTGAATGTAGGTAAGAAGGCTTTGGTACTGAGCGAACGGGTCGCAAGCTATGTATAAAATAATAGAGGCGTTTTTTCTACCCAACTGCCGCAAGAAAGGCGGGTTATGTTTTTCGTGTGAATGGATATACCCATGTCTGTTTGTGACGCTCTGCCTGAACGGCTCGCAATTTTGTCTTAATAACTAGTAGTTCGCCCCGAACTGAGATCTCGCACACCGTTGTGTTGATAGCCTAGATTTGGACTTGTTTCTGACTACCCCTATACCTACGTTAAGTTCTCCTTCTAGTGTTTACCACACAATGATATCTAATGCACTACCTCAGTATGGTAAAGATTATAGGCATGCATGCAATACATTAAGTCGTGTCGTGTTTATTTTCAATAGTTGACCCCGCGAACTTCGTACCGCGCCTCAGGGAAGGCCTCTTAGTTCGAGAAATTATTAAAATAGCAGTTCAATACAAAATGTATGAGAAAATCAATTTCCTCCCCCTCCCCCTCCCTCTCCGCCTCCCTCCCCTCCCCTCCCCCTCCCCCTCCCCCCTCCCCCTCCCTCTTCCCCCCTCCCTCTCGATGCCACACTCTTTGTCTGTTAACCAGACCTCCGAATACATCGAAACTCTATGAAACGGGAGCTCTCTCCATACATCCGTTAATTGGTTTTCATCATTTTTCTTTTTCTCTGTATTTCAAAAACTATAGAACCTAGAAGAAAACTAAAAACCATTTTGAAATGTATAAATTGAGTACTTTCATATGACACCCCACTCAATATATTTGGGTAACTTTGAAAAAAATTTACCCCCTTGGGAACCCCATATCTTTACAACCCCTTCATTACGCTCATACGCTCCACAGCAAATTTCCATAGCACAACCTATTGACCTATCAAGTTTCATACAGATTGGATAAGCGGTTCGATAGTTATGCGAGAACATAAAAATGAAACATACAAATATACAAACATACAAACATACAAAGCAAAATCGCCTAACTTGCCACTAAGATCTTCGCTCGCTTCGCTCGCTCGATCGATAATTCTTCAATAATTGTCGGGAAATAATAAACAAAGGTAGGTAATCACGCGATAAAGTCCCGTTAGTTTGTTTAAATTATGTCTACAGATCGCGAAAGTTTAAAATGTGCTATTTGAAGTTACTCTGTAGTGCTCTGTGTCCGCGCTTACGCGAGCAATAGCTGATTTGAACTGTGTTACGTTGCAGCTAGAGTCACTATTTTAATAAATTCTGTGTCGAAACGTGACACTTTTTCGTGCGTTCAGGCGGTGTTCATCGATTTATAAGACACTAACACGTCAAAAATATTTTTGATTTATGCCCGCAGCGCAGTTTTCTTTCATAATTATGTAGGTACCTAACCTAATATTATGAAACAAATACCTACCTAATGCAAGACACTTCAATCAATTTTCGTAACCAATGTGTAAAATGTCTGTCACAATAACCGAAAGAAAATTGTTATGCAAACATTTATCTATAACCAGGGCAGTGCAACTTGCACTGTATGTAATAAAAAAGCCTGACTGAGCTAAGCGGTGACATTGATTTAAACGCGGAAGAAAATTTAATGCAAAATCTGTCAATTGTTTTAAAACATCTCAGTTCGCGCTGCGCTTTTCGCGGGAAGTGGCATAGACAATATTCGAATTGTGGAGTGGTTGTGATTTTTTTTTTAGCATGAAAAATGAAAGACGTGCGTCGGGTGAGTCCGTAAAAATGAAATAATTAATTTCTTTTTAATTTTTAAGTTAAACGAATAGTTTTCTAACTGTTTAGTTTAGGGGGTTTAGGTACAGCCAAATTGTAAAATATACTTAATTTTATTTATTAGCCGTAAACTTAAATGAAAATATTCGTTTTTTATAATTTGGAAAAAAATTTGTTCAAAAAAGTTTTCTAAATTACTAACTTCAGAAACAAAAACATTTTTTTCATAAAACCTTTTTTTTTTAATATTTTCCATAAAAAAGAAGTTAAGTAGGTACAGAAGAAAAGAAGTTTCGAATATTTATGTAAAATAATTTATTTAAGGAACAAAATTTTTAAGAGCGCAACCAACATAAAAATTAAACAAATTATTGGAAACGACCACCATTTGCGAGCGCGGTATTTAAAAAAAGAACAGTGCTTCCAACTTTTTTTACACCTCGGCTTATGGTCGGGCTTGCAAAAGCTCAGTGCTTAAACTACCAAGTTTTTTTGTGCGTATTCTGTAGTCAAACACATTAGCCTCTATTTGCGCATAATTACCCACATTTTCTTCATACTTTTAAAAATAACTAAAATAAGCCGTAATACAACTACTTAACAATCAAATTTGGTTTTTTCCTCTGTTTTTTTCCGATATTGAGTCGTACTTTTTAAGAAATAAGGGTTAAATTCGTTTCTGATTTTTCAATTTACATTACCATTTCTTCCTATTAGCGCGCCATCAAGTAGTGTAATTAGTTACTTAGACCACAGAATATTGGTTACTTAGTATTATCTTACACCTGGTTTCGCCTATTTTATTTGCCAACAATTTTTTTTTTGAGAAAAACATCATTATAAATTTTGATGTTCTTACCTAAATAATATTTACTCCATAAATCAATCAATCATATTTACCCTCATCCCTTCCAATAGGGTCAAGCGGGGTAATTATAAGACGAAAACAATAACTTTTGCTTTTTCAGGCTTCTAAAAACCGTTTATGTAATTACTGAACTTGTAAATACATCGACTGATATGCAACCTACTCTGTAGTAGTATCAATTTCTTAAAAAAGCTTCAAATTACTAGACTTTTTGCCTAAAATGTGTGTCTCATATTTTTCCGCTACCATGGGGTAAATATGAAACATCGTAGTCCAAAAATAAGACAGCATATAATTCCTACGGTTTACGTATTATTCAACTGCGTGCTTTATTTTAAGACAGAGATGGGTAAAAATAATACAAAATAGCTTTGACAGTCCAAAAAATCTTTCAATTTCCATTAAAAAAAAATTAAAATGAAAGATACCATAAAAAGCTTTGCTTAACTTCTAAAGTCTTTGTAATGTAATTATTTGGTAAACAAGTATTTAGTTTAGATTAATAGTAAAACTTATACAATTTTATTATTGGGATCTGAATTACAACAAATAAACGAATTAGAGCCACAAAACTAGAAGTGAGGTACAAAAATCAAAGTGGGGTCAAATATGAGACATTTTTACGTTAATTAATATGATACTTTTTAGGTCAAAATCAAATTTATGTGCACCTCTTTTAATTTTTTTATTGGGATTTGGCAGTTTTATGACAATTTCGGCTCAATTTCGGTTTTTTGGATCGAATAAATTTTATTAGTAGCGAATAAAATATTTTTTATTCGTTTAGTAAATCATAGTTAAGTTGCAGATCCTAAAATTTTAGCTATATAACACTTCTTTGCATTTTTCTGAAATAATCCTCCCTAGAGATCTTGTCTTATTTTTTCACGATAGCTGTCTTATATTTTCCCGAAAACGTGTCTCATTTTTTCCCGAAAAAATAATACGTTCACACTATGCCCTAGCAAAAGATAGACAAAAATGGCGAATCGCCAGCGCAAGAACAATCCATGCAGCATTGCGGGACGGGAAGCCGTCTGCGTGCGGGTTATAGCCGTGCGACAATTAACAAAGTTTGTCAACGCTGACGTAAAATTTTCGCGCCAAATTTTGTGATCATAAATATTTTGTTCAATAATTCTTGAACACTATTAGTAAAGATTGCCAAAAAAACACAACTTATAAAGTACAGTATAAGGTTCATTTTAAACTGAACAAAGGTTAATAATAGATGCTGTATTGAGGTTTTTTGGATATGTCTTATTTTTACCCGAAATTTCGGATGTCTCATAATTACCCCCGCTGCACCCTAGTTATGTGTATTCTTAATTTTAATTACCTACCTAAGTATTCTTATTGTTAGAAGAAAGAAGTGTTGTTGTTAGAAAATATTTTTGCAAATTCTTGTAAGATATTATATTAAGTACCTATTAAATATACCTATTAAAAAACTGCTAAGTACCTATTATATTTTGATTACGTTTGCCTCATTTTATAAGTTTTACAATTGTAGTGTAGGTTAGTTCTAAGATAGTCATAAGTAGATATAAGTAGCTATAGCAAATAGTCTAAGAATAAAGATTGCTTATTTCGTTGTTTGATTTAGAATAGGAAATAGAGATAGTTAGGAAATAAGAAATAGCGATGCTCTCTGTTAGGTCTTGCCCCACACAGGGGCCTAAGCACCGCCTCCTGGTGGGCAAAATAGGAACTAGAGGCAAATATTGTAAACTGCTCTCGTTGCGGTCACGCCTCAAGCAACGGAGGTCTGTAAAGTTAGATTTTAAGATTTACTATAAATATAGACCTAAGTTCATAAATAAAGACAGTACACTTGCAACCTTCGTATGATTCACACCTACTCATAAGATAGGCTCCACCTCCTACAATGGTGACCCCTCAAGAGAAGTCTCAAGAAGAACAGACTACGTTAGGAATCGGAGCGGATATATTCCCAGTATCCATCCAGTCAAGAATATTACCATTTTGGCGGGAACATCCAAGATTATGGTTCGCGCAGTTCGAGGCACTCATCTCCACATCGAAGATCGGCGACGAACAAAAATTTCGCTACGTGTTAAGCGTGCTGCAACAGACCGACGTGCAACAAGTTGGGGACATTCTACTCAATCCTCCACCGTCAGAAAAATACGCTGCGTTGAAAACTCGACTACTCTCCGTGTATCAAGAATCCGAATCCAAGCAACTTCAGAAGCTACTCAGCGGTCAAGAATTGGGAGATCAGAAACCTAGTCAACTACTACGCAAGATGAGGGATCTCGGCGGCAGCATGGTTCAAGACGACGCGCTCCGGGTGCTATGGCTCAACCAACTACCAACGGCGGTCCGCGCGGTTTTATCAGTCAACGAGGAATCATCACTGAACACACTGGCAACCATGGCGGACAAGATGACGGAGCATATGGAACCACAAGTAGCTGCGATTTCAACCCAGAAGACCACCACGGACTCTCAAACCGACCTGCTATCAAAACAAATCGAGAAACTCACGCTCGAAGTTGCCGAGTTACGAGGGAGACAACACTATCGCCGTCCCTCTCACTCTCACTGGCGAGGTCGCTCCCGTTCGAAATCTCACGGGCGGAGCGAGCGAAAACCAACAGATCCTGAGTGGTTATGCCGATACCACTACCGTTTCAAGCAACATGCAAGAAGATGCGAATCACCGTGCGCATGGAAGAAACCTCAGTCGTCGGAAAACTAGAAGAGACATCGAAGACGGCGGGCTACGGTGTCGACTCAATCAAATTCAACCGCCTAAGCGTCACCGACCGACAAAGTGGTGAACGTTTTCTCATCGACACGGGCGCTGAAATCTCAGTCATCGCTGCAAAGAAAAAATCGACGCCGGCTGAACTCAAACTCTACGCCGCGAACGGAAGCTGCATACATACATATGGAGAAAAAACTCTTCAACTCAATCTGGGGCTTCGACGCAACTACTCTTGGACTTTCACCATCGCGGACGTGAAAAGATCAATCATCGGAGCTGATTTCCTGAAACATCACAACATCCTAGTGGACCTGAAAGGAGGAAGACTGATCGACGGGCTGACCAAGCTATCCATCAAAACACTCTCTACCTACGCCGAAGAAACATCAATCCACGTCATCAACGAGAACCATCCTTACGCTGAAATTTTGAAGAAATTTCCGAACATTCAGAAGCCAATGTCTATGAAGAAGCCACCACCTCACAACGTCACGCATCAGCTCGAGACCACTGGACCACCGATACATGTCAAGCCACGACCACTACCTCCAGACAAATACATAGAAGCGAAGAAAGAATTCGAACGGCTGGCAGAGATGGGCATCTGTCACCCATCAAACAGTCCCTGGGCAAATCCTATGCACATTGTGAAGAAGAAGAACGGCCAACTACGAGTCTGCGGAGATTATCGACGCCTAAACGCAATGACAATCCCCGATCGCTACCCAATACCACGCATCCAAGACTTCACGTTTCGACTCCATGGAAAGAAAATATTCTCGAAGATCGACATCAAGAAAGCTTACTACTGGATACCTATGGCCAGTAAAGAAGATATGCAGAAGACAGCGATAACAACACCATTTGGACTCTGGGAGTTCAGTTCCATGACATTCGGACTCCGCAACGCTGCCCAGACGTTCCAGCGGTTCATGCACCAAGTATTCCGAGGCCTGGACGAGCTCACCTTCCAGTACATCGATGATCTACTCGTTTTCTCCAATAACGAGGAAGATCACAAGCATCACCTACATCAAGTTTTCGAGAGAATCGAAGAGCATGGCCTGAGCATCAACACTGAAAAATGCGAGTTCGGGAAGAAGAGCCTCACTTTCCTTGGCTATGTCGTATCATCAGACGGCATACATCCCACAGAAGAGAAAACAGAAGCCATCTCATCATTTCCTAAACCCAAGACTGTCGAAGAGCTGAGAAGATTCCTGGGAATGCTGAATTTCTACCGAGACACACTATCCAAACAAGCAGACAAGCAACAGGAACTCAACAAATATCTACATAACACAAAGAAGAAGGACAAGACACCGATCATTTGGACGCCGGAAGCGGAGGAAGCATTCAGACAATGTCGCGACAGCATCAAAGAAGCGGCCACATTGTCTCATCCAATCCCTGGGGCACCTCTCCAAATCATGTCTGACGCCTCAGACAAATGCATGGGAGCCGTGCTACAACAGAAGCAAGAAAATTCATTCAAGCCAATCGCCTTCTACTCGAAATCACTCAGCGAGACGCAACAAAAATACAGCGTGTACGATCGCGAACTCCTAGCGATCTACACGGCTGTAAAACATTTTCGTCGCTACATCGAAGGGCTCGAAGTCACAGTCTACACCGATCACAGGCCACTCACTTACGCCTTGAAGAAACCTCCGAGCAACAGCGACACACCTAGAAGAGAACGCCAACTCCAATTCATCAGTCAATTCTGCACAGAAATCAAGTACATCAAGGGCGAAGACAACACAGTCGCAGACACTCTATCGCGACTCGAAGAAATCACGTGCACTTCAGTCATCGACTACGATCAACTCGCGCAAGAACAGTCTCAAGATGAAGAACTCGCCGAATTGAAGACAAGAAACACTTTGAAATTCGCTCAGATGAATTTACCAGGCGCCGCACTACCTATCACGTGCGAGATGACAACAGGAAGACCGAGACCGTACCTACCTACTTCAACTCGGGAAGTC
Organism: Camptogramma bilineatum; assembly: GCA_958496255.1. Taxonomy (NCBI): domain Eukaryota; kingdom Metazoa; phylum Arthropoda; class Insecta; order Lepidoptera; family Geometridae; genus Camptogramma; species Camptogramma bilineatum. The sequence continues at coordinate 2,595,882 of OY292478.1, forward strand.
GCATTCAAGGCGCTTCATGAGTTAAGTCACCCTGGGATACGAAGCACAAGAAAACAGCTCGCAGTGCAATACTTCTGGCCCAGTATGAACGCAGACATCGCGCAATGGACAAGAGCATGCATCGGATGTCAACGAAGCAAAGTCTTACGTCACACTGTCACTCCTCTCGGACAGTTCCAAGACTCAGGAAGATTCGAACACATCCACATCGATATCGTCGGACCACTGCTACCATCAGAAGACAAACAGTATGTACTCACCATGATCGACCGTTACACGAAGTGGCCAGAGGCAGTTCCAGTGCGAAACATCACGGCGGAAACAATCGCAAGAGCAGTCTACGAACACTGGATATGTCGATTCGGTTGTCCGTTACGCATCACGACGGACCAAGGACGACAGTTCGAGTCTGCGCTATTCAAAGCGCTGATGAAGAAATTGGGAGTGGATCGCCTACGTACTTCAAGCTACCACCCCCAATCCAACGGACAAGTCGAGCGATTACACCGGACACTAAAGGCGGCACTGATGGCACGAGGAGCTAACTACAATTGGACGAGAGAAATCCACACCGTACTGTTCGGACTACGATCGGCGTTACACAAAAACACCGATCTCAGTCCGTCGCTTCTAACATACGGAGCGACATTGAGATTACCAGCGGATTTCTTCAAGAAAACTCCAACGAGCGAAAACGAGCAAGAATTCGTAAAAAAACTGACAGAGACGATGGCATCACTAGCACCAAATGAACAAACTCACCGGCAGCACCGCACTCCATTCATTCACAAGGAGCTGAGTACGTGCACACATGTTTTCCTGCGAGTCGACGCGGTGAGAAAACCTCTCACACCGCCTTACCAAGGACCATACAAAGTCTTGGAAAGGCAAGAAAAATGTTTCAAGATACAACTACCTACGCACACCACACTGGTATCCCTGGATCGGCTGAAACCGGCGTACATCTACGAGGACGCAGCAGATGACAACGCGAGCGACGCGGAACCTGCACTCGCTGACGTCATCACTGCACCAACACTCCAACAGCGCCGGCCGAGCAACGCGCACCGAGAAGTCGTTCATCGCTCCGTGCGATTTCACTTAGGGGGGGATAGTGTAGTGTAGGTTAGTTCTAAGATAGTCATAAGTAGATATAAGTAGCTATAGCAAATAGTCTAAGAATAAAGATTGCTTATTTCGTTGTTTGATTTAGAATAGGAAATAGAGATAGTTAGGAAATAAGAAATAGCGATGCTCTCTGTTAGGTCTTGCCCCACACAGGGGCCTAAGCACCGCCTCCTGGTGGGCAAAATAGGAACTAGAGGCAAATATTGTAAACTGCTCTCGTTGCGGTCACGCCTCAAGCAACGGAGGTCTGTAAAGTTAGATTTTAAGATTTACTATAAATATAGACCTAAGTTCATAAATAAAGACAGTACACTTGCAACCTTCGTATGATTCACACCTACTCATAAGATAGGCTCCACCTCCTACACAATCAAAATTCAAAAATCATTTATTCAGTAGGACCGCTACGCTGTGATCACTTTGAAACGTCTTAAGAGCTAGATGAACTCCTGTTCTTTTGTGACCAACACCGTGAAGAATCAGGGCAACAAACACGGTATGGGGCCTAGCTTTCTTTTCAATCCATCTGCTTACAATCTAAATAGTCAAGCTCCAGTGAGGAGCCAGTCAAATAATGCGAGTCTCTTCAATATTTTAATACCTATTTAGAATAATACCTACCTATACATTTTACCCACTGTTAGTTAGGTACCTCATCGATACGATTTCCTCACAACATTTGAATAGCAATATTGATTATTTGAAAACTGGAATAACTTAACCATTTGAAAAGCATATTTATATTTTAAAAATGGTATACTTATTAAGTACATTCCAAATTGAACTACGGAACCAGAATACTCCCATCATAACACAAATAAAAATATTATTTACCCGCCAAACAGACGGTAGCCATCTTGGCCGTAGACAAACATTTAGTAAAATGGCCGACTTATAAACCTGCTTGGTTTTTTTTATTAACGACGAGGTGTGATGCGCCTACCGGTCAACTTGATCCATAATTTGAATTTAGAAAGAAATTATTACTTATCTGTGCTATTAATTTCGAGTTTCAATGCAGGGATTTCGTAGCACTTCATAGAATACGAAATTCTACGAATATAAGATGGATAAGTACCTACATCTTATTTTTGTACCAAAATAAATAGGTCTTTAGACTAGAAGATGGTTTATGATTTATATATTGCCAGAACTGCAGCAGACAATCTGACCACACTTAGCAGTAGTGCCTCATTGTTGAGATAGTATAGTAAGTATAGACAAATAGAGGTAAGTAAGTTGCGTCACGGAAAAAGAACGCTGGAAGTATGTGGAGGGAGGAAAACACACCCCCATTTTACATTTTCTTTTTACATGACGCAAACTATACCTACCACAATATAATTTTAGCTCTAAAAGTTACACAAGATTAAAAATACAGTCGTGATAATTAGTACCTAAGTAGGTACCTACTTACATATTACATAATTCTACAACACAAATAAACTTTTAATGTTAACAAATGACACGCACTATTGATTTCGATTTCAAAAATGTTCCGGTCAAAATACAATTTTACGATGCATAGTCTCACGTAGTAAATTCGGTATGCGATATAACAACGTAACACCTCCAAAATCCCGTCTAATGGCAAATTCGTGACTACCAAAATGCATTCCTATGCAATAAAAACAAATATAGATCTAAACACAACAAATAAAACGAAAAAATGCCCAAAACGCCGCCATGTTGAGCGCACGTACGTTCCCGCCAAATCTTTATAGATCGTTTTCGAACGTGACGTTTTGGAGTTTTAGAACGAGTTTTTTTCTGTCATTAAACAAATCATTGATAGTTTTTTTTTATTTTCGGCCAAGAGTAGTACGCTACGCATGAGAAAATTTAATTCATTCATTATTATTTTGGGATTGCCCTGTTCAGAATGCAATGAACTCCTATCTAATGTTTACACGATTACCAACGCTACGATCTTGATTGATTATTATCTATGAAATATTTGATGAAAAAAAATTAGATGTTTTATCAGATGTTTTAATACCTATAGGAAAAATCTGATGTTTCATTAAAAGTGGCCACTTTAGACCCCCTGGACATTACCTAAAACACCTTGGACATTTCTGCATTTTTACTTTTTGGCTAGCTGTCTATGCTATGCAGCATCTGGACATTTTGACCTTTGGACTAAAACCCCCGGTCTAGGGGGTAGTCAGAGGTATGCCCAAATTGCCCAAATACATTTTGGTCATTTTTGGCACATGCCCACATTTTTCAGAAGATAGCATTCAATACGTGACAGGTTGCAAACCCATCGACTATAATAGAAAACTAATTGGTTTCATCAAGATGTTTTCCTTCACCGTTTAGAGCTCGTGTCAATGCGCATACTTTTCCAAATGAAAAAAAAAAGGTGTGTAAAGTCGGTTTAGGGACGATAATTTTACGTGTTAACGAATCGAACGCTTAGGTCGATTGTACACCGTACAGATCTAGTTTTGATTTCTCTAACTACTTATCCAACTATCTTACTAAAAGTATGGGTTCACAATCAAATACAGGTTTAACACCGATCGTGCCTCTCTATCGCTTGTTCCGCGCTTTCGCTCGCGGAACGTGCGTGACACTTTTTCGTGCATGCAGCCGGTGTTCATCGATTTATAAGACGCTAACACGTCAAAATCCAAATCCACGTCCCACGGTTTGATTTAACATGACGTATCGCACCCCTAGATGAAAACCCCGTAATTCGAAAAACCTACTTTTTCAGAAATGACAAAAAAATGATTTAGAAATCTATGAAAAAAAATTGTAATTCATGAAGGTAACACTTTTCAAGCTTGTTCAATTTTAACTCATTTGTATCACCGTTTGGGTATTCATATTCAGTTTAGGAATTCGAAAACGCAAATAACTCCATTTTGGGGGAATTTTGAGTTACCGGAGTTTTCATCTAGGGGTACGTAGTATTATTATCTATTCTATGAGGGGTACGTTATGTTCAAACCGTGGATTTGGATTTTCTTTTGGATCGAAAGTCGAGGTACCTACTACTAACCCACTCGGCCTATACGGCTTACATTGTACCTAAGTATTTCATAACTCAAACAATACCAGATTTCTAGCACTAAATCTAGCATTACAAATTGTTTACACAAATAAAACAGTGATTATAGGCAAGTGAATCGCGCGCGCCGTACTAACTGTTTATACTCTGTGGTCGTACGTGATTCTTACTCAAATAGTGGAAGGTATTTTAGTTGGAGGCACGTACTGCAACATAGTTGGGTGATGATGATGACAATGTAAGGGATATTTCACATGTAGTCGGTGTTTAAGGGTTTATCGATAAAGTTAATTTCTGCAATCAATTTCTTCGATAAACACGATTGGTGTAAATACTTATTAAATATGCTTACTATACAGGTGAGGCAAAATTTTGGCTCCTTAGGGGGCATTGAGGCTTATAGGAGGGGAAGGGGTCGAGCCAAATCTTACCCAATCTCACGTAGGGGAGAGGGGTCTCAGCAAATATCACGTAATATTTTTTTTCCTCAAAAATCGTGAAATGTCGATTATTTTATTTAAAATCACATTTAAACATAAACATGTTGGTTCTAATCACTCTTGAGACCACATAGAAATCCCCGTGGACTGAATGTGAGAAGGGAATAGGTACCTACAAAGTACTAATGTAGGTAATGTGTAGGTAGGTAGGTAATTATTTTTTTTTATGATACCACACCTTACATGGTATAAAATTATGTCATCGTATTGGTACAGTCATCTGTAATAGTAAAGTTGGATGTACCTACCTAATAAGGCATCATCATGTCCCTTGATAGTTTCTTTGATCTTTAGGATCAGGGCAGTACCTAGTCAGAGACAAGTCTAAATACATACCTACTTACTTACATATTTGGTTTTATTGCAGCGCTCTTTTGTTTTTGGAAACGACGCTATAGTGAGCTTGAACGGCTAAGTTTTATGCATAAGACAGGATAAGTTTAGTGGTGTAGATATCTACTGATAATATTTTGTAGCTAGTTATAATTGATACAAATATCCACTAAAAACAATAATTGTCTTACTTACATCACACTAATCACATCACATCACACTATCACACTCACACTAATATTATAAATGCGAAAGTTTGGATGTTTGGATGTTTGGATGTATATTTGTTCCTCTATAACTCGACAACCATAGCACCGCTTTGGCTGAAAGGAGATTGACCATTTTTGTATGGACGTTGGACCAAGTGCTGCCCAACATTGAATCATAGTGCATAATGTCCCTTAGACTAATACTAGTCTGTAACCCAAAGCGCTTCAGAATCTATCCGAGGAGTATTGAGAAAAAAATATATTAGTACAGGGTGAATTTTTGAGATGGGACAGTAAGGGCAGCTACCTTAACCGTTGTAGCTAGAGGAAAACGTTCTTAAGAGACTATCCTTAGTTTTTGAAGATATTTCGACTTGCATTCACAGATTTAGAAAAAAATGTACAGTCAGCGAGAAAATGGGCAATTTACACAAAAACTTTTTTTGATGCCAATCGATCCTGTTTCATTTGAGGATTAAAAGGCTCTATCGAACCAACTGAGGTTAGAGTACTAGGAAAGTCAGAAAACGCTAAAATGTATTTCTGAGACAAGCCAGTAAGGGCTACCTTAACCGCTGTAGCTAGAGGAACACGTTCTTAGGAGACTATCCTTAGTTTTTAAAGGTATTTCGACCAACATTCACAGATTTTGAAATAAATGTACAGTCAGCAAGAAAATGGACAATTTACACAAAAACTTTTTTTGATGCCAATCGATCCTGTTTCATTTAAGGATTAAAAGGCTCTATCGAACCAACTGAGGTTAGAGTACTAGAAAAGTCAGAAAACGCTAAAATGTATTTCTGAGACAAGACAGTAAGGGCTACCTTAACCGCTGTAGCTAGAGGAACACGTTCTTAGGAGACTATCCTTAGTTTTTAAAGGTATTTCGACCAACATTCACAGATTTTGAAAAAAATGTACAGTCAGCAAGAAAATGGACAATTTACACAAAAACTTTTTTTGATGCAAATCGATCTTGTTTTATCTAAGGATTAAAAGGCTCTTTCGGACCAACTGAGGTAAGAGTACTAGAAAAGTCAGAAATTGCTAAAATGTATTTTTGAGACGGAGCAATAAGGCCAGCTACCTTAACCGTTGTAGCTACAGGAAAACGTTCTTAGAAGACTATCCTTTACTTTTGAAGATATTTTGACTTGCATCCTCTGATTTAAAAAAAAATGTACAATCAGCGAGAAAATGGGCAATTTACACAAAAACTTTTTTGATGCCAATCGATCCTGTTTCATCTAAGGATTAAAAGGCTCTATGGAACCAACTGAGAGAGTACTAGAAAAGCCAGAAAACGCTAAATGTATTTTTGAGACAGAGCAATAAGGCCAGCTACCTTAACCGTTGTACCTACAGGAAAACGTTCTTAGGAGACTACCCTTACTTTTGAAGATATTTCGACAAAATGATGAAAAATGATGGCAAATGACAGAATGATTTCGTACGAAATGTTTAATCAAAGTTTTTTGCGTTTTCTGATTTTTGTACTCTTGCCTCAGTTGGTCCTATAGAGTCTTTTAATCCATAGATGAAATAGGATCGATTGGCATCAAAAAAAGTTTTTGTGTAAATTGTCCATTTTCTCGCTGACAGTACATTTTTTTCAAAATCTGTGAATGCAGGTCGAAATATCTTCAAAAACTAAGGATAGTCTCCTAAGAACGTGTTCCTCTAGCTACAGCGGTTAAGGTAGCCCTTACTGTCTTGTCTCAGAAATACATTTTAGCGTTTTCTGACTTTTTTAGTACTCTAACCCCAGTTGGTTCGATAGTCTTTTAATACTTAGATGAAATGAAAATGAAATGAAAATGAATTGTGTAAATTGCCCATTTTCTCGCTGACTGTACATTTTTTCAAAATCAGAGGATGCAGGTCGAAATATCTTCAAAAGTTAGGGATAGTCTTCTAAGAACGTTTTCCTCTAGCTACAACGGTTAAGGTAGCTGCCATACTACCCCGTCTCAAAAATTCACCCGTATGAACCCGTGGATGTTTTTTTTTTAAATACTTATTTTTTAATAGCTCTTCATGTAAGGAATAAAATAAAGGTATACCCGTGCCTGGGCAGCATTTGGTCCAAAATGGTCAATATCCTTTGAAACATAGATAGACTAGTAGTTCGCCCCGAACTGAGATCTCGCGCACCGTTGTGTTGATAGCCTAGATTTGGACTTGTTTCTGACTACCCCTATACCTACGTTAAGTGCTCCTTCTAGTGTTTACCACACAATGATATCTAATGCACTACCTCAGTATGGTAAAGATTATAGGCATGCATGCAATACATTAAGTCGTGACGTGTTTATATTCAATAGTTGACCCCGCGAACTTCGTACCGCGCCTCAGGGAAGGCCTCTTAGTTCGAGAAATTATTAAAATAGCAGTTCAATACAAAATGTATGAGAAAATCAATTCCCTCCCCCTCCCTCCCCTCCCCTCCCCCTCCTTCTCCCCCCACCCTCCCCCTCCCCTCCCCTCCCCCTCCACTCCCCCTCCCCTCCCCCTCCCCCTCCCCTCCCCCTCCCCCTTCCCTCCCCCTATTTGCAGGAGTTAGCATTTGCATACGTGACAGGTTGCAAGCCCATCGCCGCTATTAGAACGTTAACTGGTTTCCTCACGATGTTTTCTTTCACCGTTTAGAGCTCGTGTTAATGCGCATTAAAATTTTTCTAATCGAAAAATCCATTGATGAGCACGGCCAGGGTTCGAACTTACGACCTACGAATCGAAAATCGAGCACTCTTCCACTCGGCCAACACGGCTTTTATTTTCAATCTCAAGGAAAAATATCAAGAAGCAACTAAAATCATTGCAAACCAAACCACAACGATGCCACACTCTTTGTCTGTTAACCAGACCTACGAATACATCGAAACTCTATGAAACGGGAGCTCTCTCCATACATCCGTTAATTGGTTTTCATCATTTTTCTTTTTCTCTGTATTTCAAAAACTATAGAACCTAGAAGAAAACTAAAAACCATTTTGGAATGTATAAATTGAGTACTTTCATATGACACCCCACTCAATATATTTGGGTAACTTTGAAAAAAATTTACCCCCTTGGGAACCCCATATCTTTACAACCCCTTCATCGGTTACGCTCATACGCTCCACAGCAAATTTCCATAGCACAACCTATTGACCTATCAAGTTTCATACAGATTGGATAAGCGGTTCGATAGTTATGCGAGAACATAAAAATGAAACATACAAATATACAAACATACAAACATACAAACATACAAAGCAAAATCGCCTAACTTGCCACTAAGATCTTCGCTCGCTTCGCTCGCTCGATCGATAATGATCGGGAGTAGGACATAGGTTACTTTTTATTCCGAAAAAATGCACGGTTCTCGTGGGATAAACAAAATAGTAGTCCACGCGGGCGAAGCCGCGGGCGTCAGCTAGTCTTTTATATACTTACAGCTCCCCCATAACCAACGTAATCCAACTAAGCAAAGGTGAGAAAACACCAGTAACTCAGGAAATCCCTATAAATCAGGTTTTTTTTTGTACTAGCAATACATTTGGGAGGATTATTTTTTGTGCTGGCAATATTTTAGTGCGGATTAGTTTGTAGTGGCGTCGGGAGTTAGGGGTTTTGAAATGTAATCCCCAAGGAAACATCTGGTGGTTAAATAGTTTTGTGGGAACGATTAGTTAATATACTTAGGTATCTTTTTATCTATAAGTACCAATAGATATATCGCACCTCCAGAATAGAAGTGACTCAATTAAAAAAATTGGGAAAATGACTTGAATATGTAGAAAGACTCAGAAAAAATCTATCTGTTCATATTGAAAAGTTTTATGGACACGGGATTTTATCGCGTAAAAAAATTAGTAAATTACGCGATAAAATCCCGTGTCCATAAAACTTTTCAATATAAAAATCTATCTACTAATTACTCAAAAACTGCTTCTTTTTGGATAAAACGTGAAAAATATAATAGCTGCGTCTCTTTCATTTCGGCAGTTTCTCCTCCCTCTCCCGCGTTAAACGGCCATTTATCGCATTTCCCAAAAATCATGATTTTTGAATTGAGTCATTTTTATTCTGGAGGTGCGATATAAAGCAGAAGAGTTTGTTTGTTTGCTTGAACGTGTTAATCTCAGGAACTACCTACCAGCCGGATTTGAAAAATTCTTTCTGTATCATCATTCATCACTACAGGGGCAAAGCCGCGAAGGTGTTAATAGTAGAATTAAAAGCCTACGCCGGAAAGAGGTGCCTTTTTTTCGCGCAGCCATCAACCAAACTTGTATCAAAATTGGTTAAGAGATTCCTTATTTTTTAGAGTATTTTTCGCTATTGCTACTAGTTTCAGATTTGAACCTAGAGGCACTTTTGAAAAACTCACCTTGTATAACTCGGTTCTGACTGAAAGAAAATGTATACTTTCTTACTTAGATACTGTTTTTACAAATATTGTTTGATAGACTTACCTACTTATAAAGTAAGTATATTTTAATGTTTGGTTGATGGCCGCGTGAAAAAAAAAAGTCACCACTTTCTGGCATAGGCTTTTAGGCCTCTAATAAACTCCTGTCAAAGTTGCACCAATTTAGACACAAGTTGAGCGGAGTTTATTAATAGAGGCCTTAGAGAGTAGGTAATTTTTACTTGGTTTCAGACAGTTATTGCGTACCATAAATGCGAATGTGAGTAGGTATGTTTGTTACGCTTTCAAGATTAGACTCAACCGATCATCAAGATTACAGAAAAAGACCTTTCATCTAGAAAAAAAGTCCCTCAGGGATCTAATATCGACATTAACGCGAGCGAAGCCGCGGGCAAAAGATAATTAAAGTCGGGCACTGAACGCGTTAAATGTCACCCATTATAAAAATAAAAAATGTTTTGTCTCGTAGCGTTCCCGCGCAAAACAAAGAACTGCCGCCAATTTTGATCTGTCACTGTCACCTTTTAAACAAAGAACGCTAACAAAATTTACATTAAAATAATGACAAACGATATAATACTCTATTGCTAAGAGTTAGAGTTGTGTTCTGTTGTAAACATTTTTGATAAACGTAAAGTTATTTTTGCCTAATTTTATGCATAGAGGTGCGAAAAAAGGTTTTTGTCTATTACTACACTTGTTTGCAACGTGGGAATCGTAGTAAAATTACGTTTTTATGAATGAATTTTTGAGGTGCGATCTAACTTCATTCATGGGTCACGTTTTGGAAATCCATTTGAATTAATTTATATACAATGTACTTAAATTCTTATTTACAACATGACTCTGCCTGTAGTGTTAAAATTATTTTTCATGAATTTAAAAATCTATCCTCAAACAACCCTAGTTGAAATTTTGACTTAATATTAGAAAGTACTTATAGGTATAGCCTGTTTTAACTTTTAACTCACCCGTGCTGAAATCTTAGATTGATAAGTAATAATAAATGTAAGAATTTAACAATATTAACTACCTTTAGGTACGTCAAACCAATCTCTAGTTTTGTATTACTTATAACTTTATTGTTAACGGCTTAAACCATTTTAAGTCTTGGTTTTTTATTTTTAATAAAATCATAAGATTTATTTAACATTAATGTTTTTCATTAATTACTTATCTTATCACACGTTAGGTAGGTACTTACCTACCTACTGATATAGTATCACGTTAAATTCTGACAATAAACAAAGACTTTTTTTGTCGAAACCTGACGCATAACGTAATGAGTCATTCAGCCATCAAACAAAAGACTGTCACCTTACACCATTTTCCCACGACGCAAATGACCAAACTATTACATTTACAATGACGCTACAGGTGTCTTATAAAAAAAAAATAGTAAACAGTAAAACCTTCTTTAGACACGTGCGTCCTTTGCGGCCAGAAACAATAGCCTTCGAACAAAAAAAAAAAGAAAAAGACCATAGAATTTTGGCGCGAACTTTATTGACTTGTCACTTCCCACGCAAAGTAATTTTGTTTTTTTTTACTTATTTTTTTTTATTTAGGGATCCGTAAGCTGGTTAAATCTTTTGCAGGTGATTTGTTATCCAATAACGAGGGCTGGATTACAGATTTACGGATTATGGAAGTGAAAGTAACATCTATTATGTCTTATAATTATTTCGTCACCAGAGTTGGCCACTTACTCATACTTTACTTACTTACTTACATTACTTACTTGCTTTTTTGTTTCTTAAAGCTTCCGCCCGCGGCTTCGCTCGCGTGGTATCCGGATAAAAAGTAGCCTATGTCCTATTTTTTTTTTTAACTACTTAAGGTATTATAATATTGTGCCTTTAAACCCTGTTGGGTTTGTGTAGGCACTCACATTCGTCTTCTTCACAATGTAAGTGATTAGTGATTATTAACACACAATTACTATACTCGGTCATTATTTTTAGCTATATATTAAAATTCAGCCAAATCGGTTCAGTGGCGGTCGAGTTAAAGAGGAACATAATTAGTCTGTACTCTGTAGTACGATAGAATCATCGCCAGTATAATTATAAAAACTTAGGCAAACGTCGCACTCGCATTCTACCAAATCCTCCTCCCTCTAAAACAATAGTATTGATGTATGAGGACCACCGCGTGCGCCCGGATCCTATAGATTACCGTGCACGTGTGGAAACAGCTGACGTTCCAATTTTGAATCTGGTGACAGTTTGTGACGTTTAAGAAAAAACATAGAATCGACTGCCAGTCTCTTGGTTGCAGTCTTAGCCACGGGTAGAAATGTTCCTAGTCAGAAGCTTGGACTTGTATATAATCTGTGCTTTGATTGGAAATTGATTGGAAAACGATGTATGACATTTCGTTCTCCGCTCCTCAACTCTTCCGATTCCGAATGAGTTGCTATTTTGATGACAATGTCAATGTCAATGAATGATTGAGATCTTTGAGGGTAGGTATCTCTGTGGATGTGGGTAGTCTGTGCTCTGCGGTCTAATGTCTACCGATCATTGTGTATTTAGTTTGTTGATTTTCCCCGCCTATTTCTATTCCTTATTAGCTGCAAACGGTTTGTACCTTCAGTACCTACGATGTATTTTATGTGTTGTGTTAACTTGTGTTGTACCAGGTTGTACAAATTTGCGAAAGGCCGCTGTATTCCATATTCCCAGTGTGTAGTGTAATCAGACTCAAAAAGTGGCTCGATTGTTTATGCAGTGATTTGTTGAGAAACGTGAGTTTGAACGAGATTTCGAGAACGAGAACGAGACGCACTGGTCACATCACACATCACAGAAACCTACCTAAGATTTATCAGTGTTTCTCTAGGTACTATATTATGCATGTATTATACATATAAACCTTCCTGTTGAATCACTCTATCTATTAAAAAAACCGCATCAAAATCTGTTGCGTAGTTTTAAAGATCTAAGCATTGCTTAAATCTTTAAAACTACGCAACGGATTTTGATGATGTTTTTTTTTACATAGGGACAGACAGCGGGAAGCAACTTTGTTTATTATACAATACCTATACCTACTATGTAGTGTTAAGAAAAAAAATAAAAAATAATAATAAATGATTAACTATGTTTCGTTGTTTTCTATCAACAACACCTTCTTTCCCTTAGGCCACTGACCTCTACTATGGCATTGATCTCAATAGTACACATTGAGATCAATGCCTTAGAAATATTGAATGAAAAAAGCAATCCTACCAAATTAATTTGTTTGGTAGAATGACAATTCTGCTCGGTGCCGGTGTAGCAGAAAAAAAAAAGAAACGTCATACATCGTTTTCTGATAGCCAATCAGGAGCGAGTAACATCTATATAATCTGTGAACACAAGTCCACACTAAAATGTTCCCGACATTTCCATCTGATACGTAGTATCTCTACCTAATCTGTGGTCTTAGCGTATCTACGGTTGCATGGTCATTTTATCTGTCGCTAATACCAAAATCATTTAATACTATCTGCTTCTGCTGCTGCCCGCGGCTTCGCTCGCGTGGTACCTACCCGGATAAAAAGTAGCCTATGTTACTCTCCAGCCCTCCAACTATCTCCTCACAAAAAATCACGTCAACCCATCGCTTCGTTTTGACGTGAAAGCAGGACAAATAAACAAACAAATATACACACTTTCACATTTATAATATGGGTACAGATTTACCAATAATGACGACAGCATAAAAGTCTAGTAGGTATAGCAGTGGGTGCCGAGTAGTCTATCGATTATGATGATTAGGAATTAAATCTGTCCCGTCAGGATTTGTTGCTTTGTATTGATTTCTATGGTACTGTGTGCATTGCATCTGCATTTCTGCGCCAGAGACGGTACTTCTGCTGTCGTCTGCTGATGACGTCATCCGTAGTGAACGCGCTATTCGGATCCCGATCGCTTTGAGTTCTGACGTGTTGTGTAGATATTGCTAGATGCAAAATCCGAAAGCAGTGGACGCACCGACGGACGCATTTTGTAAATCTGGAGCTGAGATGTCACCATAAGGTCGCATAAGGTCACCATAAGGTCGGATCTCAAAAATTGTCATTTTCGAGATCCGACCATAAGCATCTCAGCTCCAGAAATAATGTCATTATTAACAAAATTCGGCCATCGGTGCTCAGTGAAAGCACAGCTTAAGAAATTTTTCAGTTAAAATATACAGAGTGGAAAAAATGAATGGGCCCTGGAGGAAAACTACTTTAAATTCTTAAGATACAGTATTTAACTTAAAGGAAACATTCCTTTGTTTTTAAAAAGGAACATAACTGCATTCAAAGATTTTCTAAAATTCGCTTGCTTCTTGCTTCACCCAGGAATTAAAATAAGCTAAAGGCGCGACATCAATCGACCTTCGAAATTCAAATCTCAAAACTCTTGCCGGAGTACTTCAAGATTCAAATTTCGAATTGTTATTTTTTTCCGCATCTCATGTTTCCGAACGCCCTTTCATTCAAGATGGCTGATATGCAAATTCCATTCAAACTGAAGCTTTTATTGATTTTTGTCCTTTTCAATGGATGTGACCGTGCATTAATTCGTTGCTTTATGATTGTATCACTATTATCTACAGTTCGCCAAAAGATTAACACGACCGTTTATTTTTCTGCTGTTTGTTAATGGCCAGTAAATTATTGGCAAATGTTTTCAAAATGTCTAGATTATAAAAAATCATCACTATGAAATTACTAATGACTTGACGAATTTCTAACCGCCTCAGAATTCGAGATTGTCATCAATTAAATTTTTTGTCAAAAAATGTTCTTATCAAGCTTTTTATTGAGCCCAACTCTACTAAATGTTAAATTAAGAAAATGAATTTTCTACTTATTTTTTTTTTCTTTAACTTGCCGATGTTTTAATTGTTATTCTGCTTTTCGGTGGAGACAAATCCAACAATTCAAAGATCATAAAAATCTGTCCAGCCGTTCTCGTGTAGTAGGTACTATAAATCTTCTTTATTTAGACCACAATCCGGCCGTAAGCGACTATTCAAGAGATTTGATTCAACACTTTAACTTAAAAACAAACAAAACACCACTATAACATTTGTTATCTTTTTACTCTTTTTAGAAATGATAATAATATCTTGAAGAAGCCCGTTACATCAAACAACATTATCAAATGTCATAATACAAATCAATCGGAACTGTCAAATAAATGCGGGCTCTATTGACATTTTTTCTATATTGTCTATGATGGCTATTGTTAACTTTTTTTCTAAAACGGACATCGGAAACACCTTATTTTCTGCCAGTCCGCATTTGAACCTGTTAGTGTAAGGTGCAAGGTGCATTTTTATTTTTATTTTAGAATTTTATTTTGAAAATATGAAATACCCGTGTAAGAAGTTGTTCAGTAAATTTATGACGGAGATTGATATGGAACTGCGTAAGTACTTAAGATTACGTTGATTTTCAAAAATAAATTGGAGATTTTTATTTTTTTATTTTATAGGGAAATTCAAAATTTGCAATAGCGTCGATGGGCTTGCAATCTATTACGTACCTATGGAAAGGTAATTTCTGCAAAATGTGGGAATGTACCAAAGGTGTTTGGACATTGGACATACCTCTGATTACCCCCTTAGACATCTTCAAAGGATCTAAAAATGCCTAAACGTACCTAACGCACCTTGGGAATACAGTTGTGATCATATTTCTTTTTTTTTTTAATTTTCAATATTTGTCTCAATTTTCTAAGTAAAATCTATTTGGTTAACTTCACATCCGTACTTCGAATGTCAGTTTAAACTTTCGGTCTTGGCTATGAACCGGAGGACTTCAGAAAATTTCATCCAGCACTAAGTATTTAAATAAAAAAAAAAAGAGTCAAGCACTCGAAGCCGAAGCACAGATTAGGTAGAGACTCGAAGCTCACGAACTTACGTTATACCACGTTATACTTAGTACGTTTACTTTTTATTTTCGTAAAAAGCAAACAATACTTACATGTACTTATGTATAATTTTATTTGTAGGTAGCTAGCTAATCAAACTCATTCAGTCGTGTTCTTAAACAGTCAAAACAAAAATAACCGTTTGAAATAGTAAATCGAACGCGATCGCATTCCATTTTCAAATGGCGCTTTGAATGTTTACTGCCAGTGACTTTTGTTTCTGGCCTGTATTCTGTACAAAAACACACAAGAAAATAACTAAAACAAAAAAAAAACAGGAAGGAATGTAAACAAATTAAGAAAAAAGAATTGTTTAAAAACTTAATAATTTCCACGAAAATCCTAACAAAAGATTTCAACGCGTTTTCGTAGCGCTTGCGTAGACTATTTTTTCTACAATAAAAAAACAAGCAATACCGTATGTTTTAAATTTTTGTTGTTTTTTTACCAATAATTGCCGATGACTAAGTTAAAACTATTACTTACCTACTATACCTACTTACTTATACTAGTAGTTCGCCCCGAACTGAGATCTCGCGCACCGTTGTATTGATAGCCTAGATTTGGACTTGTTTCTGACTACCCCTATACCTACGTTAAGTGCTCCTTCTAGTGTTTACCACAGAATGATATCTAATGCGCTACCTCAGTATGGTAAAGAGCATGCATGCAATACATTAAGTCGTGTCGTTAGTTGACCCCGCGAACTTCGTACCGCGCCTCAGGGAAGGCCTCTTAGTTCGAGAAATTATTAAAATAGCAGTTCAATACGAAATGTATTAGAAAATCAATTCCCTCCCCCGCCCCTCCCTCCCCTCCCATCCCCCTCCCCTCCCATCCCTCTCCCCTCCCCCTCCCCTCCCCTCCCCCTCCCATACCCCTCACCTACCCTCCCCCTCCCCTACCCCTCCCCCTCCCCTACCCCTCCCCTACCCCTTTCCCCTACCCCTCCCCTACCCCTCCCCCCTCCCGCCCCCTCCCCCCTCCCCTACCCCACCCCCTCCCTTCCCTCACGATGTTTTCTTTCACCGTTTAGAGCTCGTGTTAATGCGCATTTAAATTTTTCTAATCGAAAAATCCATTGATGAGCACGGCCAGGGTTCGAACTTACGACCTATAAATCGAATGTCGAGCACTCTTCCAATCGGCCAACACGGCTTTTATTTTCAATCTCAAGAAAAAATATCATGTAGCAACTAAAATCATTGCAAACCAAACCACAACGATGCCACACTCCTTGTCTGTTAACCAGACCTACGAATACATCGAAACTCTATGAAACGGGAGCTCTCTCCATACTTCCGTTAATTGGTTTTCATAATTTTTCTTTTTGACTGTATTTCAAAAACTATAGAACCTAGAAGAAAACTAAAAACCATTTTGGAATGTATAAGTTGAGTACTTTCATATGACACCCCACTCAATATATTTGGGTAACTTTGAAAAAAATTTACCCCCTTGGGAACCCCATATCTTTACAACCCCTTCATCGATTACGCTCATACGCTCCACAGCAAATTTCCATAGCACAACCTATTGACCTATCAAGTTTCATACAGATTGGATAAGCGGTTCGATAGTTATGCGAGAACATAAAAATGAAACATACAAACATACAAACATACAAACATACAAAGCAAAATCGCCTAACTTGCCACTAAGATCTTCGCTCGCTTCGCTCGCTCGATCGATAAGTACTTATATAGAGAGAAAGGTTGATTACCTACATAACATTAAAATGAAAATGGCTGTAGGCACTATAGGTGATGAAAAGTATACATTTAGAAGTAATAATAACAAATAATATATCTATTTGGCCCACATACCACCCTAGGTAATCCTACAAAACGTATTTATTAGTATTACATCCATTCCGTCCATGAATAATTCAGTAGAATGTTGTTTTCCCGCCAAAACAAGGAGGTGATTTTTCTTTTTTTTTCTGAAGTGGCTAAGGCACGCTGCATTCTGCCTTATAAATATTAATTTTATGTCGTTAGAGCAATGCAAATTTTTTGAATGTATAATTTTTAGGGTAGGTCATGGGACTGTGAAGGAAAATATGTAGTTTTTCCTAGGAAATTCGTATTAGAATCTTTTAAATATAAAATATTTAACCCCTAACGAAAAATGGGGGTGTTTTATTTTTGTAGTGTATATCTGTGTATCTGTTTGTGGCATATAATCAAATTCAGGAAATTAAGTTTTTTCGTTTCTTAAGATCAGAAGGCCGATTTTACTAACAAACTTATCAACTTTGAATTTGACTGGCCTCTTAGCTCAGTTGGTAGTAGCTCTGCCTTCTGCACGGTCGTGGGTTCGATTCCCACCCAGGACAAACATTTGTGTGATGAACATAGATATTTGTTCTGTGTCTGGGTGTTATAAAGTATTCTATAAGTAAGTATTTGTATTAACAAAAAAAAGTATAAGTATAGGTATTCTATCAGTTATGTGGTTCCCATAGTACAAGCTTTGCTTAGTTTGGGGCTAGATAGCGCTGTGTGAAATGTCCAGCAATATTTATTTATTTATTTATAACTATCCTTCCCCAGCCTGCCGCAAAGACAGCGTACGGCACCAGCCGTATGACGCGTCGGCCATCATGAAAGAAAAGAGCAAGAACGCTGCTCGCTCCAGAAGAGAGAAAGAGAACGCCGAGTTTCTGGAACTAGCGAAGCTGCTACCTCTACCATCTGCGATCACTTCGCAGCTGGATAAGGCATCGGTTATTCGGCTGACGACCAGCTATCTGAAGATGCGGCAGGTTTTTCCGGATGGTAAGTAAGTAAAGTAATATGTATGGTAAGTAATGTAGAAGGAGCGGGCTATGCTCGGAGTTTCTCTGAAGGATAGGATCCGCAATGAGACTATTCGATCAAAGTTGTTGACATAGCTCAGAGAATTAGCAAGCTGAAGTGGCCATATCTGCCGAAGAACTGACAACCGCTGGGGTAGACGAGTTCTCGAGTGGAGACCACGTCTCGGCAAAAGTAGTGTAGGACGCCCTCCTGCCAGGTG
The DNA here is from genome assembly GCA_958496255.1 of Camptogramma bilineatum. Taxonomy (NCBI): domain Eukaryota; kingdom Metazoa; phylum Arthropoda; class Insecta; order Lepidoptera; family Geometridae; genus Camptogramma; species Camptogramma bilineatum. The sequence goes on from OY292478.1 coordinate 2,614,433, forward strand.
GAGTGACGATCTGCGAAAGGCTGCCGGCACAAGTTGAATGCGTCAAGCTGAAGACAGGGCGCGATGGCGCTCATTAGGGGAGGCCTGTGTCCAGCAGTGGACTGCTATAAGCTGATGATGATAATGATGATGATGAAGTAAGTAAAGGTTAATATGATATTAAGTCTCAAAGAAACACGAGTAGAGTAAGTTTTTAAGACTATTATGTGATCCCAGCGGTCTTACTGGATAAATGTTTTTTTGACTTTGACCCCCTGGTCTATGACATGCGCATTTGACCTTGACTTTGACCCCTAGCTCCAGAGATAGGGGTCAAAGTCTAGATATAGATCTAGGAGATGTGTGAGGCGCGTTTGATGTTAACTTTGAGCTTGGCTTTGACCCCATGGGTTTGTGATTCCAGGCGTCTAATTAGATGCTTTTTACAAGTTTTTTTTTTAACTTGCCGTGTATGATAATTTGGGTCAAATCTTGCAACTGAATTTTAAAGCAGTTATCCTCATCCGATTTAGCTGAGGCACTCTTAGGCTACGTTCAGATGACAAGCGTTCAACGCGCGTTTCGATAACGCGCGTTTACAACTAATACCGCTCAGTTAAATCAGCTCGCAATTACCTATTAAAAGCTCGGTATTTAAAAACATATTTTTCAGTATAAAACTTATTTGACGTTGACCTTGACCTTGACCACCAGGTCTATGACACGTGCCCTTGACCTTGACTTTGACCTGTTACTCTGACCTATATGTCTATGAAACGCACCATTGACCTTGACCTTGACCTTTTACTTTGACCTTGACCTTTCACTTTGACCCCTAGGTCTAGGAGACGCGTGGGGCGCCGCCCCCCCACCCCCGCAGCCCCGCGAGCTCTCCATCCGCGAGCTCGGCTCTCACCTGCTGCAGACATTGGATGGGTTCATATTCGTGGTGGCCCCCGATGGCAAGATTATGTATATTAGTGAGACGGCATCGGTGCATCTGGGGCTAAGTCAGGTAAATAAAACATAGGCCTTTACATCTTTACTAGATGATTTATACTTACAGGGCCTTACTTATGAAAGATGTTTAAAGTTGAACACTGGTTAAACAACGTCCTGTCTTTATTTGTGGATAGTGACGAAAAGAGACAGGACGTTGATTAACCAGTGTTCAACTTTAAACATCTTTCATAAGTAAGGGGGACAGTGTCCAGAGGCAATCTTTTGCTAAAACGGGACAATGTTGACTGTAGTGCCTGGGACAATGTTTTAGATGGGGTTTTTTGCGATTTCTGACTTTTCAAGTACTCTTAGTTGGTCCTATAGAGCCTTTTAATCCTTATGTGAAACAGGATCGATTGGCATCAAAAAAAGTTTTTGTGTAAATTGCCCATTTTCTTGCTGACTGTACCTACATTTTTATTCAAAATCTGTGAATGCAAGTCGAAATATCTTCAAAAGTTAAGGATAGTCTCGAAGAACGTTTTCTTGTAGCTACGACGGTTAAGATACCTGCCCTTACTGCCCCGTCTCAAATATCCACCCTGTATAAGTATAGGTATATAAATAAATAAATAAATAATGCTGGATATTTCACGCAGCATCATGTAGCCCCAAGCTAAGCAGAGCTTGTGTAATAGAAACCACAGGACTGATATACTACTTATATACATTCTTTTTTTTTCTGTAAGATAAATAAATATTAGTTATAAGTAGTCGTGTTGGCCGAGGGGTATAGTACCTTGACTTTCGATCCGAATGTCGTGGGTTCGAATCCTGGCCGTGCATCAATGGATTTTTCGTTTCGAAAAATTTATATGCGCATTAACACGAGCTCTAAACGGTGAATGAAAACATTGTGAGGAAACCCGCGGCTTAGTCAGCCCCACATGACCATGTCTTTCCTGTGGACATGGCTGGTTAAGTTGAGAGGATGGTGTAGGTGCTGGGCAAGCTTACTCCATCTCAACATTGTCCCAGGCACTACAGTGTCCCGTTAAGTGTAGGCAAAGATTGCCTCCTGACACTGTATAAATCATCTAGTAGAGATGTAAAGGCCTAAGTTTTTTTTTTTAGTTATAAGTATAACACATACTTACCTAAACTAACATACTATTTGTAACAGGTGGAGTTGACAGGCAACTCGATATATGAGTACATTCACCAGGCGGATCACGAGGAGATGAGTGCAGTACTGAGTCTGCAGCATCCACACTCATATCTCGGTCATCAGTACCCATCGCTCGGGTGAGTTTACACAACTTTCAGTATAAAAAACCCCCGATATAGAATATCCATATACTAATACTAGCAGCGCCCTCGCGGCGTTGCCCTCGTAGTGAGTGATGGTATAAAGTGGTGAGGGTCGAGCAGTTGGAGTCGCGTCATAAAGATTTTAAATCTTTCGTGGTGCGTATCCCAACTGAAAATCTTTCGACCTTCACTAAGGAAGAATTCTGGCCGAAGAATGTGCTGTTCCGGCGTTTTCGGGGAAGACTACCGATCACAGCACATACCGAGTGTCACACGTCACAGACATTACGTGCTAGTAGATAAGTTTATAATATGTATGTTAGACTATAAGGTATATATTTATATGGGCCGTAGTTATAAGTATTTAACATCTTTCACTTGTACTATTGTTGCCTGAAATAAACGTTTTATTATTATTATTATTATCATGGTATGAAATCATTTTTCAAATCGGAGTGTTAGTTCCTGAGTTTAGCGCGTTCAAACAAACTAACAAACTCTTCCGCTTTATTATATTAGTACAGATGGTATGTACCTATATAAGTAACATTCTTCTGATTGAAAATCAGAGTGAGTGTGCATTATGCAATTTGTAGTTCGAAATTGTGTTCGAAATCGTTATATAACTCAGAAACTATAAAGCCTTAATACTTATTTTGGGAAATAATACTTCGAACTTTTATTTTAGATTCTGCCTTTTGAAAACACGATTAGTGAAAATTTTCTCAATAATAAAAATATTTTTGAAAAACTACATGTTTTGCGCACATTTTGCTATTTATTTCGGGAACAGCACACTATTTTTGTTCGGTTTTTGTTTTGTTAAGAAACCTAGAAGTATTTCTTCAGTTCTGTCTTTTAATTTTTCGATTAGTTGTTTAATTAACTTTTTACTAGATAAAAACTGTATTTTCGTGGTATTTCGGAACATGCGGCAGTTGCAAGGGACGCGGCCGCACGTATTCAAAATATGTCTTTATTTTAATGAAGCTAAGACGGATATTAGACGTTGCATGTGCTCATGGGCGTAGCTATAGCTTTATTATGGGGTCCAAGGGTTCCAAAATACAAAGATTGACCAGTGGGCTGATTGTCTAACTTGTCTCAAACCTCAAATGGGTCTCCAACTGTCAAAACGATCGCTTAGGTATCTTTTGTCGCGTTCGGTCTCGTTGAGATGAGAGTGACAGGAGCTACTTGCGTGGCCACTGAACTGTCATATTTGACAGTTTGAGATCGATTTTGGTCGCTATCAAAGATAGACAATCAGCCCTCTGGTTTCCCCCGAACTTAATGGGGTTCAAGGGTTCCAAAATTTTTGGACGTCATGAACCACCTGTATCACGGATATCCCATGTCAGATACAAATTGTTAATATCTATGTATTCTGCGTTTTTTTTTCTCTTATTAAGGGGGGTTTTGGACCCTCTAAACCCCCCTTTTATATACGCCCATGGTCCTAATTTTAGGTCGGGGTAGCGCCTTAAATAAAGCATTTGTCTGTCTCTAGATACCCGGTCGCTGGGTCGTGGGGTCCAACAGTGGACATAGAGTGTGAACGCGCCTTCTTCATCAGAATGAAATGTGTTCTCGCCAAGAGGAACGCCGGTCTCACCACTTCAGGGTACAAGGTATATTACATTACTAGCAGCGCCCTCACGGCGTTGCCACCGAAGTGATGGTATTTGGTGATGATGATGATGATGAAAAGTAGCCTATAACCTTCCTCAAGAGTTTAGCTATCAAATGCAGAAAGAATTTTTCAAATCGGACAAATCGTTCAAACAAATCAACTCTTCCGCTTTATATAATTAGTATAGAATATAGATTAACCCCCTTACTTATGAAAGCTGTTTAAATTTGAACACTGGTTAAACAACGTCCTGTCTCTATTCGTCACTATCCACAAATAAAGACAGGACGTTGTTTAACCAGTGTTCAACTTTAAACATCTTTCATAAGTAAAACCCTAATTTACTTATCGTGGTTTTAGATATGCAACGGGTATTAGTTTATGATCCGGTATCCGGCCATTTTTTACCCGAATGCCTCCAAAAAGAGAGATTTGTTTCTACCGCGCGCAAAATGAAGACTCGAAAACGTCCCAATTGGGACGCTTTCGAGTCTTCACGAGTTTGTCACGTGTAGTCAATTACAAAAACAATAAAAATGCTATTATGTGTGTGTAAGGTCTAATTTAGTTTTGGAAAGTAGGTAAACTCCTCAAAACATAATAGGGCCCACTTGAAATATTTCGATATTTTCCACAACACATATTTTCTGAACGTGTTCTATATTTTTTCTAAAAATATAATTTATTAATTCCTAAGTTCAGTGGTAACATATTCCTAAAATCAAAATTGAAATAAATTGTACCTACATGCAATTTTCATTAGGTACTATTTTAAAGTCATGTTTTTCTAAGTGGGCCCTATTTTATTTTGAGAAGTAAGTACATATAGGTTTTTATACAGAAATTATTGCACTGGGCGTTTTTTTGTTTCAATTTATACCTAACTTTTGCGCGTTTGGGGCATTTTTCTTTACCTACGTGATAAATACCCGGATTATAATATTTATAATGTTCGGGATGTATTTTAAAATCTAAAAGATCCTAGTCCACATTTTTTGGTACTTTAAACAAAAAAATCACACCTACAGAACTAAAATCTAATCTAAACAAAACCGACGCGTGTACTTTGAAAATATTTTTGATCGAATACAATCGCAGTGGAGTGTTTGCGAAGGGCGAGAGGCAATCGTAGTGCTCAATTATACAAACAAGAGTGAATTAGCATTGGGACTGGTAGGGAAATAGTACCATAGACAAGATTAAACTGAATAAACATGTTTTCTTTCTTTTTTTCTGAGTGCCGTGTTGGCCGAGGGGTATTATAGTACCTCACTTTTGATCCAAAGGTCGTGGGTTCGAATCCTGGCCGTGCATCAATGGAAAAATTCGTTTCGAAAAATTTATATGCGCATTAACACAAGCTCTAAACGGTGAAGGAAACCATCGTGAGGAAACCAGTTAGCTTTCTAATAGCGTCGATGGGCTTGTACCAAATATAATTTAAACGAACTAACGGGACTTTATCGCGTTATTACCTTTGTTTATTATTTCCCGACGTTTCGAGTGCGTTACAGCTCTCGTGGTCACGGGTAGACAAAGGTAATAACGCGATAAAGTCCCGTCAGGGAGTGTCCACATTGCGTTTTCTGCAGCGCGTTTTTGAGCTGCGCGTTTGTATCGATACAAACGCGCGTTCGCAACGCGTATTTTTCCATACAAAAGCGAACCGGGAGGGGCTGCGCGGGGGGCTGCGCGTTCGCATCGCGTTCGAATCGCGTTTGTATCGATACAAACGCGCTGCAAAAAACGCAATGTGGACACTCCCTTAGTTCGTTTATTATGTCTACAGATCGCGAAAGTTTAAAATGTGCTATTGTACCAAATATGTATTTGGACATACCTACCTCTGACTACCCCCTTAGAAATCTTCAAAGGATCTTAAAAAAAAAACCTAAAAAGATCTGCGAGAATGTCTACCGCGCCTTGGGGATATAGTCATGGTCATATTTTTTTTTTTTCATTTAATTTTTTAAAAAGGATGGCAATAGTTTAAATTGTGTTTCAATTTGGACAGAATTTGAGAGGAGTTTCTAAGTAGAGCGGTAGGTTCGCGCACCAAACTGTGCTCCGCGCAAGTTAAGCCTGGGATACAGTACGGCCAACGGATCTCGGCGTTCGTGAAGTTAGCCGTTTCGATGCGCAGTGCAACTTTTTCATACAAAATGTTCTACTGCGCAGCGAAAAGCCTAACTTCACGAACGCCGAGATCCGTCGGCCTAACTGTACACTAGGGGACATGTTGCGGAACATGTCCCTCAACAACTACGTGAAGTGTCCCGCGACAATTGTCATGGAACATTTTGCCGAACATTTTGGAGCAAGCAACATGCCCCGCGTCACGTACAATGTTGCGGGGCATGTTGCGGGACAATATGCAACGTTGCAGCGTCACGTAAATTATGTGTTGCGCGTCATGTTGCGGGACAAAATGTCCCCTAGTGTATCCGACGCTTTAACATTCCATACGTGACAGGTTGCAAGCTCATCGACGCTATGAGAAAGCTAACTGCGGGGTTAAAAAGGCAATAGCAGAATTACGATAGGAATTGAACTATATGCCGTCTCTTTTCATACACAAGAACGGTATATTGCAATTCCTATTATTAAATGCTAAACTTAAACTGCTAAAGCGGCCTTTTTAGCCCCGCTGGTTTCCTTACGATGTTTTCCTTCACCGTTTAAAGCTCAAAGAACCAGCTACAAAAATACATAATCTAATTGTCAAAACACATGGCAGCCCTCGCACCATATCCCTAAAATAATCCCTAAAATGTGTATCGGCTTAGGGGGGATTGTGTGTAATCCACGCAATTATGCACAATCCATTCTGAGTGAAAACAATATTGGATATTGTTATAGGATGATAAGTGGAGATTCGAGGGTATTTAACGAAGATTTTATTTAAAACTAACTGCCCAGCCCGTCTTCGCACGGGATTTTTTCACTATTAGTCAATGATATTTAAAAATAATAGATATGTTTCTAGCGCGCGCAATATGAAGACTCGAAAACGTCCTAATTAGGAAGTCTTGTCTTTAGTCCGCGTCAAGCAGGGCGACGACATAGACGTGTTTGTCACGTGTAGTGAATTACAAAAACAATAAAAATGCTATTGTGTTACAATATTGTAATGTACTATTTGTATGTACCTAGGTACCTACTATTCATTTGAGGAACTTGTCAACATAGTGTGCACTATTACAATGCGACCATATTTTAAACGTCGATAACTATTAACGTAACATATCTAGGGTAAAATATCATTGTTATTATTACAATAGTGAGTTAGTAAAGGCACTCCGGGTTAAGGAGGATCGCTTGTATCATTGCGGGTTCGAATCCAGTCAGAGTTGAAATTTTTTTTGAGAAGACTTAATTTTAATGAAATAGTAAATACCTAAGGCGCAGGCCAGATAGAAGAGACGGGGCGCAGACATTTGTCTTTTCCGCGTCCCTTTCATACAAAATATGACGGGGCGCCCCGTCTCTTCTGTATGTTTTGCGGCGCGACGCTTCTATAGGTACATTTTCTATGAAAGGGACGCGGAAGAGACATTCTGCAACGCGTCCTCGTCTTACAGTACGGCCAACGGATCTCGGCGTGCGTGAAGTTAGCCGTTTCGATGCGCAGTGCAACTTTTTCATACAAAATTTTCTACTGCGCAGCGCAGAGCCTGACTTCACGTACGCCTAGATCCGTCGGCCCAACTGTACGTCTTTTTTGTATGTCCCGCGCCTAAGTGGTTTTTAATGGCTAAGATTATTATTATACTTTTATAAAACTGTAAATCGTTAATAAATAAAAAAAAAGTGTGGTTTAAAACTTTTTTTTTGTAATGCTGGACATTTCACAATTAAAAACTATAACAATTAAAATTATAAAAAACCTCTTGTTCCAGGTAATCCATTGCTCTGGCTACCTCCGCGCGCGTCGCTTCGGCGAGGGCTCGGCGCCGCTCGGCCTCATCGCGGTGGGACACTCGCTGCCGCCGTCGGCTGTCACGGAGCTTAAACTGCATTCTAACATGTTCATGTTCCGCGCGTCGTTGGATATGCGGCTTATATTTTTGGACGCGAGGTAAAAAGCTTTTTCTTAAGGCACTGGACACACAGAAAAGACGTAAGACGCAGACGGGGCGCGGACATTTGTTTCTTTCGCGTCCCTTTCATGCAAAATGTATTAATGCTTTCGCGACGCAAAACATACAGAAGAGACGGGGCGCGGGCGCAACACTGTTCGCTGGCGCCCTGTCCGCGACGCGTCCTCGTCTTACGTCTCTTCTGTCTGGCCCGCGCCTTAGGCGCTAACTCATGTTGGCCCAACCTAGGCCAGCTTAGGCGAGCGAGACGGCGAATCGATGCAAGGCGATAGCGATAGAGAGTCAATGCGTCCCTGGGCCAAGGTTAGAGCCTTTATGGTGCAAACACACGCTGGGCCAGCCTAAGCCAGCGCGAGCTACCACAACTACTAGAAATAGAAATAGAAATAGAAATAAGTTTTATTTTCGTCACTATAGGTACGGTACAGGCATATAAATCAAAAATGTTACAGTGACAAGAAAATAGGGCTACCCCTCAGCATTTGCTCCAGCAGCGCCAAGGCTGTTAGAGCGCTGGTTTTCAGTGGCGCCGAAATGAGTAGTGCATCAACTACTATGACACGCGTTTAAGTTTTTATATTAATAGTAGTTAACAATAATTGCCAAAAGAAAAGAGCTAGGTAAGTATATGAATAAGCTAATTAGCCAAAACTATTTGAAGTTACACAAAATAACAGGTATTAAACTAACAAATTAACAACTTAAAATGTTTATCAACAACTTAAAATCTTTACCACTTTTTTAACACTTAACACTTTTTAACACTTAACACTTTTTAATACTTTAACTAAATAATAATATTTATGCTACTGCAGCAGCAAAGAACGACTTCTCAGAGTGAAGATTTTTGTGAATCCAACAGGTATTTTTTTAGATTTACTTTAAATGCATAAACTGTATTTGAATTTCTAATTGGAGGTGGGATATTATTCCAGCATTTCGTGGTAGCATAACGAAAGCTGCCACGAAATGCAGACGTTCTGTGTTGCGTGTGAATTAAACGTATTGCATAACGGATATTTCGAGCAGAAAAAATTAGTTTCTCATACAAGTATATAGGTACCTGACCTCTTACAATTCCGAACAGTAGTGTTGCAAAGTGAAGGCTGCGACGCGACGACATGTTTAAAATACCATAACTATTTATGTATGGAGATATGTGAGCTCTCCTAGGAATCGGGAAACAAAAACGAATGCATGCGTTCTGTACACGCTGAATAAGTTTCTTAGAACTAGCCAACATACATCCCCCGATAACATTATCCACGTAATTAAGTTTAGAGAGAACCAAAGAATCGCAAAGTTTGATTCGTATGTCAGTGCTTAGGTATTCTCTCATGCGATACAAAACAGACAATCTATAAAAACAATTACGAACGGTTTGTACTACATGCTTTTCAAAGCGCAGTGAACTGTCCATCAGCAGACCCAGATTACGGACTTCTTCTACTCTCTCTATAGAAACGTTCTTAATATTTACTTTAGGGTTGTGTGAAAGTATTTTATTTATTTGGGTTTTTGACCCAAGAACAATAAATTTTGTTTTTGTAGGATTTAAAACCAACTTACTTGATGTACACCAATCGTCCAACCTACTTAAGTCTTCATTTAATTTATTTACAGCTTGGTTTACATTATCAGGCTGAAAGGATATGTACAGCTGCAAGTCGTCTGCGTAGATATGATGATTGCAATTTTCGACCTTATTAATGATATCTGCACAATATAAAATAAACAAAATTGGTCCCAAAATTGATCCCTGGGGGGCCCCACGTGTTACTGATAGCAAGGAAGACATTTGACACGCACCATCTGGTTTACGAATTTGGACAAGTTGAGAACGTCCACTAAGGTAGCTTGAAAACCATCCAACTGCAGCGTGGTCAAAGCCATAGTACGAGAGTTTAGACAATAAAAGTGAAATATTCAAAGTTTCAAATGCACGTGAAAAATCTAGTAGTGTTAATATTGTTCCATTGCCTATATCCTGGGCCATCAATACATCATCTACGACATCAAGTAACGCTGTCGATGTGCTATGTCCCCTTCTGAATCCGGATTGTTTTTTAGGTAAAATACCATTTATTTCTAAGTATTTAGTAAGTTGCAAGCACACAACTTTCTCAAGTGTTTTTGATAGGAACGGTAAGATACTTATCGGACGCAGGTCTTTTAAATTAGTCGGATGATTTATCTTGGGTAGTGGTTTAACAATAGCTGTTTTCCATAGAGAAGGGAAAGTTCCTGACTTAAGTGATACATTAATTATCGCCGTTATCAAAGTAAGTGTATGAGGTAGTGTCAAGAAAAGCATGTCCATGGATAAACCGTCAATGCCTGTGGCGTTTGTAGAGAAAGACTTTATAATTTTCAACACTTCAAACTCGTTAACAGGTTTTAGACTAAAAATAGACGGACCGTGTCTGTGAAATTCAAAATAAGTTAAGTCCGATAATGATACATTATCATCACCAGGTAATGTCAAAAAATGATTGTTAATAATATTTGGATCTTGAAGATGAGATGGGAGGTCAGTTGATTTATTTTTAAAATTTGCTACATTTTGCTTTATATTTTTCCAAAGGGCACGTGGGTTATTAAAGTTTTGATTGACTTTACAGTTAAAGAAGGATTTTTTTTCGTTATGGAGGGCTTCATTAACAGTATGTTTCATGTCTTTATAGAATGTTTTATGGGAGTCGACATTGGATAAACGACTACGGGCATGGGCTTTGTCACGTGTCTTCATCATTTCTCTGATATTGTATGTAATCCATGGGTACGATTGACTTCTGACAAGCACTGTTTTTATAGGTGCATGTTTATCAAACAAACTTATTATAATAGATCCTAAATCATTTACCATTGTATTAACATCATCGCAGATGAGATTTTCCCAGTTTACATTGTCAAGATCACATAGGAACATATCCAGATCCATATCTTTCAGTGGCCGATAAACTATCCATTCAGGTGATGGTTTTTGCAGTTTGAGACGGAGTTTGCACGATAAGAAAGAGTGACTGCTCAGGTCCGGTATATGGTCAGCTATCACATCAGTAAGTTGCAAGTTTGAACACAATAAATCTATCAGCGTTGCGCTATGGTCAGTAAAGTGTGTGGGGACAGTGATATATTGTTCCAGAGAAAAACACTTTAAAAAATCTACAAGTTTCCCGGTATCCGAATCAGGTATTAGCAAGTCAATATTAAAATCACCTGTAAGAAAAATATGATCAAAGCCTGATAACGAGGTAATCGTATCTGTGAGTGCATCTAAGAATGTTTCGATATTTTGCCACGGAGGGCGATAAGCGGTACCAATTGCCAGTTTGAGTCCATTAACAGTGAGACGTAGCCACATCTGGTCGATGCCCGGCGCCTCGGGGTGGGCGAGCAGGCGCGCGCTCACGCCGCGCTTGATGTAGAAACCGACGCCGCCGCCGCGCTGGCGACCGCCGACGGCGCGCCCGTAGTGCCGCGGCGCATGCCGCAGACTGTACCCGGGCGGCGCGGGCGCGCGCGCCTCCTGGCCCTCCCGCAACCACGTCTCGTTGATTGCCATTATGTCAACTGGATATCGTAACATGGCAGCCACCAGTTCGTCATGCTTCGTGCCGAGCGACCCCTTGTTGAGTAGACCGAGTGATAAATATTTATCCTTAATGAATTGAATTACAGAAGAAAAGAGAATTTGAACGAATTTACTATTAATCAACAAGAGTCTCAGACAAGAAGCATGTCGTTCTCCGATAAATTCAAATATGGTCAATATTAAAATGTTCACAGATCTTGAAAAATACAAATCGGCATCGCAACCTTCACCCGCTTCACCCATTCGACGATCATTAGGAATTGCATGAGGAATTTGGCAACATACAATTTTTCTCCAAATGAATACTACAAAATAGAAACAATGTTTGCTTACACTGATTATGAAATTAAATAGAGTTATATGGTCAGTATTGCACTTCAGTACCACAATATAAAATACACTAATGAGATCAAATGTTAGTTTAAAAATTAAAATTAAATAGACCAACAACGACAAATTCAACTCATGAAGCATGGGCATAAGATGGTGAAAGTAGTTATAGCTATAGGTCTCTAACCAGTTACGCGCCAAAAACCTTAATTAGGTCATCCTCTGTACGGATACGCTTCGCAGCCTCCCCGTGGTCGCGCCGCACCAGAATCGCGCCGTCCCTCGTCCACACGAACTTCCAGCCGACGCGGCGGGTCTCCTCCCGCGCGCGGCGGAACAGCAGGCGGTTGAAGCGCGTCAGACGCTCGTTCACATAGAAACGCCGAGTGGGGCCCGGCAGGCCGAGGCCGGCGGTATCGGCGCCGCGCCGCACGCGCGCCGCGCGCAACAGCTCGTCGCGCTGGGCACGTCGCAGCACGCGCACCACGAGCAGACGCGGCCCGCCATCAGCAGCGGCGTCCCCGGCGGGGGCCGCGGGGGGGCCGAGGGGGGCAGCGGCGCCGGCAGCACGAGGCGCGTCGGCGGGGCGGGCGGATGGGGCCCGAGCATCAGCCGTAGGCTCGCGACGCAAGCCACCGACTCGCACCGCGCTGACCACGTCGCTCTCGGTGATTTTGATTCCCAATTTGTTGGCTATGGTTGTAACTATGTGCACAGGATTTTCACCGCTTGTCTCGGGAACTCCGGAGATCTCCACTTCGTTCACGAGTAGCTCTTGCTCTCTATCGTTAAGATCGCATCTCAGTTTGTCGACGGTTGTTGTGAGGTCGTTGACCTTTTCGTCCAGGCGCGTTTCTATCGAGGCGATTCTTTCTTCGAAATTATCGCAGCGTGAGTTGAAGGATTGGATAGCAGAAGTCAAAGTGTCAATTTTAGCCAAGAGTTTATGGGTGAAAGTTGACATTTGTTCCCTTACATACTCTTTTATGGCAGCGGTGATTTCAAGAGCAGACTCCCCCGGGATCGAGCACTCCTCATCAGAAAGATTTGCATGTTTTTGCGAGTTTGAGTTCCGAATTGTAACATTTTGAAAGGGGTCATCAACTTCGATCTCGCAGGAATCCAGAACTGCAACATCCAGAGGCACAGTGGGTTGAGCACTTTCGAATCCTTTCCCCTTTGTTGTTGAGCTGGGCCCCATAGCTGAAAATGTGCCTTTTGGTGTTCTTGCAGTCTTTGTCTTGTAGTTTTTTCTGATGCAAATGTCGCATTGCCAATTTGACCTCCTGTCAGCATCCAGAAGATAATACCGACTACTAGTGACTACCACGCGCTTGGCGAGTCTATGGAAACCAATGTAAGTTGGCGCTCGTGTTCACTCGGCCAGCTATGTGAGCGATGGCAAGGCGAGGCGAGTGGTGCTGCCCACACGTTGGCGTTCACTCGGCGAGCCTGGGCGAGTAGAAACGTTTCACTTTCAAAACAAAATGTGTGAGACGCTCGCGCGAGGAGTAACCTTGCCCTTAGCAACTCCCTCCTTACCCAGATGAAGATTCTCCGGATGAATCGAAATATTGTCGGTATCTGAATCGACGATAATTTTACGTGAGTAATTCCCGTGTGTTAAAACAATGTAAAGTATTTAAAAGTGATAAAAATAATGCTCAAAGAATGATTCCGTTTGTCGCCGGCCTCGATAAATCCTTGACTAAAAACGGCACTTTAAAACACACAAAGCATTGTAAAAAGTTTAAAATAAAACCAAATAATTTCATGTGAAAATAATGAGCCGAGAGCGTTGGGGCGAAACGATTCGACATACTTTGTGGATACTACGGCGATACCGACATATCTCAATACTAGCGACCCACCCTGACTTTGACTCAAAAACTCCGTCACCGGAGTTGGCCACTTGCTCATACGAACTTACTTACTTACTTACCCTAACTTTACCCAGTTAATCCTTCTTAGGCGCGGGACATTAGGGATGTTCGATACGATACGATATTTTCGTGTATCGATACAAAGGCATACGATACACCCGATATTTGTATCGATACAATGGCATACGATACGGCGTATCGATACAACACATGCAAGGTGTATCGGATCGAAAGTATCGTATCAAATTATTTTGATAACGAATTGTTTTGACTTGCAAGTTACCCGGTTAAAAGGTGGCATAGTCCTATTTCCGGTCATTATTTATCTATGTTTAAATTTCAGGCAAATCGGTTCAGTGGTTGTCGAGTTTTAGAGGAACAAACTACGTCCAAACTTTCGCATTTTTTAATATTAGTTTGATATCACAAAACACCTTTTTTGACAGTTATAACTAGGACGCACATTTTCGTAATAGTGCACATTATTAAAATAAAAGATATTTTTTTAATTATTAAAGTACCTGCATACTTTGTCTTGATTCGATACTGTATCGATACGATATATCGTATCAAATGCCCTGTATCGATACGCGTATCGATACAATGCGTTACGATATATTGCGATACGAAATATCGATACAATCCGAAATATCGAACATCCCTACGGGACATACAGAAAAGACGTAAGACGAGGACGCGTCGCAGACATCTCTTCCGCGTCCCTTTCATAGAAAATGTATAGAAGCGTCGCGCCGCAAAACATACAGAAGAGACGGGGCGCCGTCACATTTTGTATGAAAGGGACGCGGAAGAGACTAATGTCTGCGCCCCGTCTCTTCTATCTGGCCTGCGCCTTATATTACTAGTGGCTCTGTGAGCTGTAGACCTCGCGAGTCTGTCCTTGCATAGCTTAAATTTAAAACTGAATTCACAATTCTCTAGTTTTGTGATGAGAAAGTGGTCCCAGGTGCTTCATCAATCCCTACTTAGTAGTTAAAGGGCCGATTCCACTTCCACTGGTAGAGATCTAAGCAATTTACTTCATTTTGAGGAACTATTCTGCTCATCACGCTGAAGATCCTCATCAGATCTTCACCAAATTTTTATGAGACCAACTTAAAGTTACAACTTTTGAAACAAAAAAAAACCATCGAAATCGGATGTCATAATACGATGCTATGTTATATTATAATGTCCTATCGAAATTCGAAACCCTTTTTGGAACGATGTAGAAATTATTAATAGCGAGCAAAGCGAGGGCGTTTGCAATAATCATTAAGGGTCTCACTACACGAGTAATTTACAATGCGCAATGCAAGTATATTCTGAGAAGTATGGTCATTCCGGACGTACGCGTTTCCATTGTCAGACGATATTTTAGTGATATTCTTTTACTTAATTATTTTTATACTACTTACTAAAGTAGCAGATAAGCATACAGCCTACTTGATGGTAAGCTATGCCTACGGACGTCTGCGACACCAGAGGAGTCACACTCGCGCTGCTGACCCTTTAAAAGAGGAATCACTGCGCCGACAACACAATGGACAAGACTGCTCCACCAGTTGTCACCGCAGCGCTTCCTCGCAAAGCTCTGGCAGCCTTACCATGGAAACACAACACCAGAGAGAAGAATTATGTTATTTGGCTGCGATATTCCGTACTTCCCCGGTCGGGCTGCTCAAATATAACAAGCCGACCCGTCAAACAACTTAAATAAAAATAAAATAAAATAAAAAAGCCTTATATTTCTTACTAAAAATTACAAAACATGCGTACTTAATTACAAAACTTTACTATTACACTGAATTTAATTTGTTTTCATTTACTTTCAAAACTAGCAAGAACCCCTCGTTATACAACGTCGAAACAACTTACTTATGTCTAATTATTAGTTGAAACAAAAAAAATCGTGGGTTCGATTTATTATTATTTTAATTGAAGAACTCAGCTCTTGTCGATGCAACAATGCAATCCTCTCCATCTAAGTATCTCTTTCCAATGTGATTTCTTTTATTTTTTTATACGATATGACAGCGACCTTCTTTTTAATCGGACTCGTGTAATTAATTCTTGACCCCTTTCTCCTCTTCTTTCATTTTTCCTTCTATGATGTTCCCTATGAAGCTGTTATGTCAAGATGTCTAATCGTTTTCACTCTTCTAGAAGTTCTTCCTTTTCTTTTTCTTGAGGTCTCTTCTTTTGGTTCGATTGACACAAACATATTGTTTAATGAACATAACATAACAAAGCGTTAGGGATTGTAGATAAGTAACTTTGCTAGGAAGCCGTTTCGTTTAAACTTTAAACAATGGAAACGAACCAAGTTCAAGTTAATATTACTTAGCTCTCTTCTCTAACCGTGAAATCTAACGATTTCTCTGTTAAGTTTCGTGGAACTACGTACTTTACGACACGAGGTCGCGGGTTCGAGGCTTCAACTTCAACACCTGGTCTAAAGTGCGCTTTGACAAAACTGCAGTTCTTGTAGAATTTCATTGCAACGGGAAATTAGATAGATTAATTTCTTTTTTTATCACACTAGTCACACTTCACACTAATAAATGCGAATATTTGGATGGATGGATGAATGTATGTTTGTTCCTCTATTATAACTCGACAACCACTGAACCGATTTAGCTGAAATTTAAAGTAAAGATCATAAAAATTCTTCATAAAAAAACAATTTTTATAAAGAGTAAATTACAAGTGCCTAAATTAAAAATTAAAAAAAACCGACTATAAACAGCAATTTTCTGTACTCTCGAGGTCCATTTCTGTTCATAACTCCGAAGTTTCTCAACAGATCCTCACCAAATTTTTGTGACATCAATCGAAAAGTATACACTTTCAAACAAAAAAAGAATTTTCCAAATCGGTTCAGGCATCGGTGAACATCCGTACCCATATTATAAATGCGAAAGTTTATTTATTTGGTTGTTTATTTGTCCTGCTTTTACGTCAAAACAGTGTGACGGATTGACGTGATTTTTTGTGTGAAGATAGTTGGAGGGCTGGAGAGTAACATAGGCTACTTTTTATCCGGGTACCACGCGCGCGAGCGAAGCCGCGGGCAGCAGCTAGTTTCAAATATTATCTATATTTGAAACTAGCTGTAGATTCTTAACTAGTAGATTCTTAAAAAAAAAAAAATTGTCGGAAGTACCTAATCCGTGCTAAGGAGTGAATTAAAATAGCCCTGCTGGTCTCTTAGTAACCAAGTAAAGTAGTTAAGTGATAGGAACTTTCATATACGAACGACCACACAAAATACAAACTATCAAAGCTTATCTAGGAATTAATAAGTGTTGTATTTCAAAACACTGAGTCACCTATAAGTCCAGATGTTAGTAATAGGACACTTAGATATCTTTAAAAGGTAAAGAAAAACATTACCTTATTTATTTCTTCAGCTGTTCACAACTCAAGTCCTACTTATATCACATCACACAATCACACTTATAATATAGCGAAAGTTTGGATGGATGGATGGATGGATGGATGTTTGGATGTATGTTTGTTCCTCTATAACTCGACAACCACTGAACCGATTTGGCTGAAATTTAAAATATAGATAGATAATGACCGGGAATCATAAACTACTTTTTATCCGACCACGCGAGCGAAGCCGCGGGTGGAAGCTAGTGTATTATAAACTAGCTTTCGCCCGCAACTTCGGCTTCTATTTTTTTTATCCCACGGGAACTGTGAAGTTTTTCGTGTCCTATTCCCGGTCGTCCCGAAAGTTTGTGAGTGCCACTTGCGGTCACCCATCCAAATTGTGACCGCGCACAACGCTGCTTAACTTCAACGATCAATCAAGAACGTCTCATCAGCAAGCTACGCCACGAGCGCTTCGGTATCAAATTAATTTGCCCAAAAAACACTAGTTTTTTTTTCTCTATACGATGATGGTTTGTGTAATCGTACGTGTCAAAGTGCTCGTAAAAGGGATCCTTCCGCTTTATCAGCACACGGAAACGTATGGAGCGGCATTTGTTATAAATATTTTTGATGACTTTTGCTTATATATTTGATGACGAACTGTTTTCTGCGAATAGAATTTGTTGACTCATGGTTTTTGCAGGTTAAGTGATAGATTATATTTAGTTGTTAAGGTAAGTATTATTTAAATTTAAGAGCTCAGCTCTTATCGATGCAATTCTCTCCACCTATCTCTTTCCAATGCGATTTCTTTAATTTCTTTATACTTACGGCATGACAGCGACCTTTAATCTAACTTATTGTAATTAATTAAGTTGTTTAGGTACCTACTTGAATTTATTATAATTAAGTATAATAATATTTATTATTATTATAATAACCCTTCACTTAACCATAGTTTTTAACCATTTACTTCTAAGAAAATTGATGAAAAATAACTCTACTTACCTCTCAACGCAAAAACGAAGTTAGCCACTTGTTCAAACTTAGTTTAAAAAACAAAATCATTCAACTTAATTGACTATCACGCACGAGCAACTAAGACTCCCGAAATGAAAGGCATTAAAATATTTTAAAAAAATATATATCATTAATTTTCACTGAACAACTCAACTACTTTTAACTGGCCAGGGGCTCGATTCCGGTACCGAACTTTTTATCAACCTCAACCAAAACCTCAACTAAAGCGACTGTTTCCATGACTACTAATAACAAACGACTCAGTTGTGGTGAGGTTTTGAACTTTGGCAGTACAAATTTTTGAAAAGCTATTCTACTATTTCACCAAATGGCTGACATTTAAGAGTTCGAACCAAAACCAAAGCGGTTGTCATTTAATAGAATACAGGCCCAGGGGCTCGATTCCGGTACCGAACTTTTTATCAACCTCAACCAAAACCTCAACTAAAGCGACTGTTTCCATGACTACTAATAACAAACGACTCAGTTGTGGTGAGGTTTTGAACTTTGGCAGTACAAATTTTTGAAAAGCTATTCTACTATTTCACCAAATGGCTGACATTTAAGAGTTCGAACCAAAACCAAAGCGGTTGTCATTTAATAGAATACAGGCCCAGGGCCTGAACTCTTAAATGTCAGCCATTTGGTGAAATAGTAGAATAGCTTTTCAAAAATTTGTACTGCCAAAGTTCAAAACCTCACCACAACTGAGTCGTCATTTAATAGAATACAGGCCCAAGGGCTCGATTCCGGTACCGAACTTTTTATCAACCTCAACCAAAACCTCAACTAAAGCGACTGTTTCCATGACTACTAATAACAAACGACTCAGTTGTGGTGAGGTTTTGAACTTTGGCAGTACAAATTTTTGAAAAGCTATTCTACTATTTCACCAAATGGCTGACATTTAAGAGTTCGAACCAAAACCAAAGCGGTTGTCATTTAATAGAATACAGGCCCTGGGCCTGCTTTAGTTGAGGTTTTGGTTGAGGTTGATAAAAAGTTCGGTACCGGAATCGACGCCCTGATCTTACTAGTAGTTCGCCCCGAACTGAGATCTCGCGCACCGTAGATGGCCAACATTTGGACTTTCTTCTGACTACCCCTATAATTTCAAGTGCTACTACTGCCGGGTATGCCTATTGCGCTAGCTCTTAATGGTAAAAAATACTAGCATGCATGCAATACCTACATAATGTCGTGTCTAATTTTTAATTTATTTCATATTTATGAATTCTCGTCGTATTTTTAAAAGTATACGTCCTAGAATAAAAATAATAACTATTTTGGAATGTACAAATAAAGACCTTTCATTTGACAGCCCACTCAATATATTTGTTTACTTAACTTTTTTTACCCCAATTATTTTCATTCTTTATCAAAATTTTTTTTATCATGAAAATAAATCAAGTAGCATCTAAAATCATTGCAAACCAAACCGCAACGATGCCACTCTCTTTTTAAGACCGACCAGTCAATGAGCTACGAAGTCATCGAAACTCTATGCAACGGGAGCTCTTGCAGCTCTGGTTTCGTAGTTTTTGGTCTTTGGTCGTATTTCAAAAACTATACATCCTAGATTAAAAATAAAAACCATTTTGGAATGTACAAAATAAGCCCTTTCGTATGACACCCCACTCAATTTATTTGTGTAACTTTCATAATTTTTTACCCCCTTGGGAACCCAATATCTTCACAACCCCTTCATCGATTAAGCTCATATGCTCTCCCGTAAATTTCCTTACCACAACCTATTGACCTACCAAGTTTCATGCAGATTGGATGAACGGTTCGACAGTTATGCGCGAACAACAATTCGTGAAACATACAAACATACAAACATACAAACATACAAAGCAAAATCGCCCAACTTACCACTAAGATCTTCGCTCGCTTCGCTCGCTCGATCGATTATCTACTCCAAACAATATAGGATAAAGGGCATAGTGGGTTTTTCTCACTCTATATTCGAGCAGCCCGACTGGGGAAGTACCTCCGCCTTACGGAATATCGCAGTCAAATAACATCATTCTTCTCTCTGGTGTTGTGTTCCTGCGGTAAGGTTGCCAGAGCTCTGCTCTGAAGCGCTGCGGTGACAACTGGTGGAGCAGTCTTGTCCATTGTGTTGTCGGCGCAGTGGTTCCTCTTTCAAAGGGTCAGCAGCGCGAGTGTGACTCCTCTGGTGTCGCAGGCCTCCATAGGCGACCAGTAACCGCTTACCATCAGGTAGCCGTATGCTTGTTATATATAGAGATACTAGCTGCAGCCCGCGGCTTCGCTCGCGTGTTATCCGGATAAAAATTAGCCTATGTTACTCTCCAGCCCTCCAACTATCTCCACACAAAAAATCACGTCAATCCATCGCTCTGTTTTGATGTGAAAGCAGGACAAATAAAAAACAAATAAACACACTTTCACATTTATAATATGGGTACGGATTCATAGGTACTAAAATTAGCCTTTAGTAATATCCTCTCCTCTCCACAGTTTCTCTCTTCATCGAATGGGGCGAAAAACCGACACTCGCCCCCCGGCCATGGATAATTGCTACTCGTTAGGGACCCCAGACCTAACAAAAGGGCTTGTGATTTTGCGTTTAGAGACTAGAACCCTACAAAATCTTATCATATGCCGACATTACTATGATTTTTCTATCAAAAAAATATTCATAAAAAAAATGTTTAAGACCCTCGTAGACTGCATACTTTCTATCGGCCGACTTTCTATCGGCCGAAAGAAAGTATGCAGTCTACGACTTCTACGAGGAGTTTGGTCGGCCTCACCATCAATATTTGCGATAGGTACCTACTGAATAATAAATCATTTAACTTGCAACCTGTCACGTATGGAATGCTTACTTCTGCAAAATGTAGGTATTATATTACCTCTAACTACCCCCTTAAGACTTCTTCAAAGAATCCTAAAATTCCTAAAAAGATCTGAGAGACCATTCCAACACTTTTCGTTAAAAAAAACAAATGAAAACATTAGAATTCGTACAGGTGCGTGATCATTAGTTCATTTCATTTCAAACATTGCCCGTAAAATTGAGAAGAATCGGGAAAAATGTATTTTTTGCTATAGATTTGTATCACTTAACTCAAGTCATCCCTCTCGGCTTTCAAAAAACCACCCCTACCATCAACCCTCGCTTAATTGGCGGAAGTTGTTCAATATCGCCGCGTCAACAAAAAACAATGGCAAATTACACTGAAGGACATTACACTTCTAGTGGGTATTGGGTTACCTATTATAATTGTTTGGACTAGAAAGTACATTAACAGGGAACAATTTATAATTCATAAAAGTCTTTTTCAAGTACACAAACATTTGAAAAAGTGGCAAAATTAAATAATAAGTAAAAAACAGATTTCAATGCTGAGTAATTATTTGCTCTCTCGAGGTGCATTTCTGTTCAAAACTCCGCAGATCCTCGACAGATCCTCACCAAATATGGCACCAATTAAAAAATATACCCCTTCAAATAAGAAAAGGAATAGGTACCTATTTCAAATCCATCCAGCTCCCATACAGGCATCTTCAAGTAATCGGTGAACATACATAAAAAAGCACTAAAAAAAGATTCTGAAGAATTGATAACCTCCTCCTTTTTGGTTAATAACTGAATGGATATTTTTTTGTTGATTTCAAATAAAACGAGTGTGCTTTAGGCCACACGACTGAAGTAAAACTTCTATCGCCTCGCCCGATCACACTTTTCGTAACGCTCTCGTCACGCATTCACCAGCTTACTCCCCAAGGCAAGCGTGCGTAAAAAAGTTTATTTCAAAAACATCTCTACCTTGTCCACAGAGTGGCGTCACTGACAGGATACGAGCCCCAGGACCTGATAGAGAAGACCCTGTACCACTACATCCACGGCACCGATGTCTTACACATGCGGTATTCACATTGCACACGTGAGTTATTTGAATACTAAAAAAAACTTGTTTTTTTATTATTTTTATTTGTACTTACCTAAAAAAACTTTCAATGTTTTTTTAATTTTTTTTTGACACCAATTCTGGAGCTAAATGAAAAACGCTTTTTGGTCAAGGACAATATTGGAATAGACTTTGAATCTGCAATCAAATTTCAATTTTTTGAAATTTTTCAGTTTTTGATAAAAAAAAATCGTGCACGTGTGTTTTTTTTCTCTCTAAAGGCGTTTGTATAAAAAGTTCCAAATTACTTTTTGTCAATCGTTTTTGTAATTTTATAGGATTGTTTCCGATATTTTCCGAAACGACATCTGGTAGCACATTAAGTAGGTATAAGTAGGTATTTATTTTTTGAAGTTTTTAGTTTTTGATAAAAAATTATGCGTGCGATTTTTTTGCTCGCAAGTGCATCCGTTGCTTATGTTCAAATTACAAAGTAAATTGACTTATTCTTTATGTTTTCTCTCCCCAGTGCTGACGAAAGGACAAGTGACGTCCCGTTACTACCGTTTCCTCACCAAGTCCGGTGGTTGGGTTTGGATGCAGAGCTACGCGACTATTGTTCACAATTCACGGTCTTCCAGACCACATTGTATTGTTTCTGTCAACTATGTGCTGAGGTGAGTTGTGTCTGAGACTAAGGCTGTGTCTCCAGTAGGCAAACTGTGAGCGGCCGACTGAGTTTGCGGCGTATCGGTTTAGTACGCTCTTCCATATATTTGAAATGGAGTGTCCACAGTTTGCTAGTTTTGCGCTCACTGTACGCAATTTGCAGCGTTACGCGCAAAACTAGCAAACTGTGGACACTCCATTTCAAACATTGGAAGAGCGTACTAAACCGATACGCCGCAAACTCAGTCGGCCGCTCACAGTTTGCCTATTGGGGACACAGCCTAACACCCATATTCTTAGTCGTTTCCTTGAGATTTCTTCGACTCGACTCAACCTCCACTCAATAGATTTGTATTCATAGTTGAGAAGAAACGTCCTCCACTAGAGAATCTTCTCACTCGAGTCGAGTTTGATATGAGTAGAGAACTGTCAAACTCAAGGTAGCAAACGACCTACCTTGAAAGCTACCTCAAGGTGAAAGTGTACCTATTTATTTTGTGAAAAATGAGTGAAATTATGGATTATGAAGAGTTTATCGACCGAGTTTCCGCAATTGAGGAAACGTAAAAACTAGTTCGAGGGATGTCTAAAAATACTGATTTTGAATTTGCCGCTGAGGGACCTTCGAGGCTTCCTCGGTTGAGTTTGAGTCGAGGATTGTTCAAGGAAACGACTAAGAATATGGGTGTAAGGCTGGTTCTACTGTCACGCGTACCGTCGGCGTGACAGTAAACCAGCCTTAAATAAGAATTATTGTCATTACTTAGATTATTGTCATTACTTGACACAGTTTATTATCATCTGACGACATCTGCGGACGACATGGTCCTCCTCAGTCCATCGATTACAGGCATTAGAACGCTACTAGATATATGTGTCAAATACGCCAAGTCGCATGGACTGAAATATAATGGTAAAAAGACCGAAATGGTTATCTTCAAATACGGTGGAGGTCCGGAGAGAGTACCCCCGGTATTCTTAGATGGGTCACCAGTGCAGGTTGTCAAAAGTTTTAAGTATCTGGGTCACATTCTGACCGATGACATCAGTGATGACGCGGATATGGAGCGTGAACGTCGCGCCCTAGCCGTTCGGTGCAGCATGCTCGCTCGCAGATTTGCAAAATGTAATGAACAAGTTAAACTTACCCTCTTTACAACATATTGTCAAAATTTATATACTTGTCAACTTTGGACTAATTACTTTCATAAATCGTATAGTACGCTTAGAATTCAATATAATAACGCCTTCCGTATTTTAATGAGAAAACCCAGATACTGCAGCGCATCGGGCATGTTCGCCGAGGCAAGGATTCCTGACTTTTACGCTATTCTCCGTGCTCGAATCGTGTCCTTCTGGGCACGCTTACGAGGATCTAATAATAGTATTTTAAAGACAATCGCTGAATGTCCAGATAGTGGTTTCTTTAGTCACTGGATATCTGTGCACCACAGCCAGAATAAAAAATAATTGTAGGTTTGTTTGTCATATGTAAAAGTATGTATTTACTATTTGAAATAGTATAGTGTAGTGACTCTTTATGTAAGTACCTATAATATGGAATTTTGTATTCTGAAATAAACGTTTATTATTATTATTATTATTATCATCTATACCTAGTCGAATTGCTCATTGTACGAACTAAAAATATATGAAAAATTACATTAATGAGCAATCCGACTATAGTAAAGAGTTTTACGCCCCCGTAAACCCCTTTGTTGCAAATTTCATCGAAATCCTTAGAGCCGTTTTTGAGAACGTGATTATTAAACGAGCAATTTGGAGCAGTAAATGATAACAGTGTTTTCCTCCACAGTGACATTGAAGAAAAACATCTAATCCTGAATATGGAGCAAGGCCCTCCGAAGATACACGCTGAAACACCGCGACAAGAGAAAATACACAACGATACTGAATTCAACGGCGACTCTACAGGTAAGAGCGAGATAGTGAAATATTTTCGTATGAGAGAGAGAGAGAGAGACAGCGATCGATGAGCGAGGGTTT
The DNA here is from genome assembly GCA_958496255.1 of Camptogramma bilineatum. NCBI lineage: Eukaryota > Metazoa > Arthropoda > Insecta > Lepidoptera > Geometridae > Camptogramma > Camptogramma bilineatum. The sequence continues at coordinate 2,639,170 of OY292478.1, forward strand.
GATAAAGAAAAGCAGTTACAGCGTGTATAAAATCACACTAATATGCTGAAGTTTGGATGGATGGATGGATGTATTTTTGTTCCTCTATCACTCCACAACTACTGAACCAATTTGGCTGATATTTAAAATGTAGATAGATATTGACCGAGAATAGGACATAGGCTACTTTTTATCCGGTCACTGTGGCCTCTTAGCTCAGTTGGTAGTAGCTCTGCCTTCTGCGCTGTAGGTCGTGGGTTCGATTCCAACTCAGGACAAACATTTGTGAGGACAAACAGATGATGATGAACATAGATGTTTGTTCTGTGTCTGGGTGCTATAAAGTATTCTATGTAATTACAAAAGGTATATAAGTATTCTATCAGTTATCTAGTTCCCATAGCTTTGCTTAGTGTGGGACTAGATGGCGCTGTGTGAAATGTCCAGCAATATTTATTTGATTTATTCTTTACAGGAAGCTACTCATACCCCGAATACTCGCTCCCAGTGATACCAACAACATACGAAACGCAAGAGGAGTACCAACATAACGGCCCATACCAAGAACTCTTCTACGAAAACTACACAGAACCAAGCGAGGTCCAAAACTACGTCTACCCTCAAAACCAACGGCCATTCTCAGCATCATCATCATCCTGCTCCTCCGTGGAAGGTTCAGACGCAAATCAGTACAACTACACGAATTTAATCTCATTTTACGGACAAAATCAGAATCAAAATGGCCGACCGATCGAAAGTTTTGGCGGGAGTTTCGGCAAAATGGCGCCGAGTCCGCAAGAAGGCTACACGAGTGTTATTGTTGATAATACGCAACAATTTCACCATCACGGAGGTGGGGTGAACGAATTTGTGCATTGATCTTTTTTTCGTGATATTTGTGTGAATATTATTTGACTTGTTTTGATTTGACACTGAAACTTTTTATGGAATACGTTTTTCTGAAAAAGGTTGGGTTTTATAAAAGATTTGAAATTTTTAGTCACGATCGAAACTTTATTGAAATTTCCAATACCATTTCTGCAGTTCGATTTAGACCTTTTCGGAATGTATTCCGAATTCGGAAAGTGGCGTTTCTTCGCTGAAAAAACGTCAACTTTCCGATGAAAATCATCGAATCGGATGCATTTTTGGAATTCTGAATCGCACTACTGAAGTCTGAATCGGACCTTTAAATACTAAAATCACATTAAATTTTTACATCTTGTCAATCTAGCAAGGTTTAATTCAGTGTCAGGAAGCAACCTATTTGCCTACACTTAACGGGACACTGTAGGTGGCGCCGGGATAATGTTGAGATGGAGTAGGCTTGCCGCACTCAGTTCAATCGGCCTTTTAATCAAAAAACTTTCATATTTCTCTAAATGAGAACTAGTCGCAGTTTTTTTATTATTTTTAAGACAGTTTACTTGAAACCAGACAGTTAGTTTACCTACTTGAAACCTTATTTAGAGATGAAAAAAGTATTTTCTAAGAGCTCTAATAAAAATAAAGATATTAAACAAAAAATAAAAAGGTAAAGAGAAAAAGCCACATAAAAATTATTAAATTAGACAGGACATTTTTTATTTAATATTTTTTTCTTCGTTAGGGCATTATAAAACTTACTTTTTATATTCATTATGACCTTTTTAAACTAAATTCGTATTTTTAATAATAATTCAGTTGGACATACCAACCAATTTAATATAAAACAATGTAAATAATGTATATAAAAATATTTAACCTATGTTAAATTAACGTAAGTGCTTTTCTAAATAAGTTTCTTTTATTGTATTTTAAAAATATCTTTATAACGGATTAATAAATCTACGTTATTTAAAATGTAATAGACAATAATTAGCTTAGATTAATTTTCAAGTCTGAATAAATATTTTAATTTGCTTTAGAAGTATTTTAAAATTAGTACTTATACTTAGGTAGGTACCTACATAATAAAGTAGAATAAAATTATTTTGCCACCATTTTTAGTTGAATAAAGAATCTACCTAGGTTCGTAAAACTTTCACGGAAAATAATTTTAGCCTTGATTTTTCGATAGTCACATAATTTTCATTTGGGAAATAAAATTTACAATGATATGACTAGCTATGATACATAGATTATAAAACATAAAAAATGATAAGAATGATAATGAATTTTTCTTGATATTTTTTTTGTAAATTTTTCGGATTTTTTAATGGTTATTCTGCTGGGAGATGAATCCAGAATAAACAAAGATTATAAAAATCAGTCTAGCCGTTCTTGAGTTATAAATGCAACTACATACAACTTTTTTTATTATTTAGGATGTTTAACCGCCATAATATTCATTGCCATTTCCGGATTGAAATTATTTGACGATTGAAGAATCTTCCTGCACCACATTGGGCGCCAAAACGTACAAAGCCCCACGTTGGGAGCCCAAAATAAAAAGGAGAGATGTTGAGACCAAATCAGATAAGATTGAATAGTGGTCTTATAGTAAACAATCTTTCCTGATTTGGTTTGGTATTGGACAAAACTTTTACGCGGGAAAGAACAAATTCATGCTAGAGCTGTTTAAAATTCAAGACTTAAACGCCATTATGCCAACAAAAAAGATAAATGTATTCTTTTTTTTAAAGAATGTTCTTAAATTGAAACATTAATAAGGGTAATTTTAGAAGTTATTAGTATTTTTTGTACCTAGGTACTCATAAAAGACTTTATTTGGAATTTAAGAGTGCCATTAACAGTCTACTAGTCCCTAAATTGTACATATTCAAACGTTAGAGTTTAAAATCGGCCGGTCGAATAGTCGACATTGATTTCCTGATATCTAAGTACAGGTTAATCGACAGAATAGAACTACTTTTTTTATAGTCACACTTTATTCGACTGCATTCGAAGATCTTCTTCGAAAAGTGACGTCTCATCGCCCAAGAAACGATCATTTGACAGAATAGACAATAATTGGTAGACAGACTGCTGGACACGTGACTTTTCAGTCACACAAAACTATAGTCGAATTGCTCATTATACGAACTAAAAATATATGAAAAATGACATTATTTGTTGAAAATATTATTTATCACATTATTGTGCTTTTTTGTCTCTTTCGGTGGCACGAATGCAGCTTATGGGTTTTTCTGTCTACAAGGTTGATGTTGCCATCCCTTTCTTAAAGGCTTGAGCGAAAAACATATCGATTTAATACCGTCGATTTTAGAGATAACGAATCGCTTTTTTTTAATTTGGAATGTTTTAGAAATATGTATGAATAATCAAGCCTGATAAAAATTGGGACATGGCCATTTTATTGTATTATTTTGTAAATAATGTAAATATATTTTCCAGTAGGTAGGTACCTACCTACCTACCTAGAGATATTATTGTAATTAAAATCCTATTTTTAATTTAAAAAGATTATCACTGAGTTTAATTTTATGCTCTTATAATGCTAAACATTAATTTGTTTATGAAATAAAAAATCTCGTATTGTAATTAAATCAAGGTGTTTTCTAATGGCGTGAAATGATTTCTTTGTAATTGCTTAAGAAAACAAAACAATTTTGTATTTAAGTACCTACGTACTTACTTAGATAATATTATTTTTGTGATTATATACGTTATGTACCTACTTACTGCCTATGTAGGATTTAAGTAGGTAGGGTTTTTTATTTTAAGGTCCTACCTATTATTTTGTTTTTTCTACATGCAGATTTTTTGCTAATAGGTCTAGCTAGAACTTTCCTTAAAATAGGCTATTTATTTATCTCATTAGCATCTAATTTCATAACTTAGAATGTAAAATAGGTACATTTTAATCAATAAGAACATAATAATCAATTCTTTCGCTTGTATTTTTTAGTTTTAAATCGAAATTTACATTTATTTTCATAATATTGTTGGAATGTCGAAAAATTTCGGCGAGCGAACAAAAAATTGTGATAATTCAAACATATTATATATTTATGGTATTTACGAATTAAATTGCATTATTCTAGACAGCTGTCTTTTATTGAAAACTAGCTAGCCGATTTTTTTATAGGTAAATTAAACCATTATGTACCTAACTACTTAGATATTTCATTGAAAATGAAAATTTTGATAAGACTTCATTTTCAATTAAATAGCTAGCCGAATAACCTGTCCTTTACAGTTCATACAAAAACAAACTTTATTCAAACTATAACGATTTCTATAACGTATTTTCTGAGATTAGCGCATTCAAACAAGCAATCAAACTCTTCCGCTTTATTACTAAAGATTCATTTACTTTTCAGTTAGCTAGCGCCATCTTGTGTCAAGTAGCTTAGATGTTTTGTGCAAAAAACTTTCGCGGGCGTCCTCAAATCCTTGCGTAAGCGTTTTTTCTGTTTTGTGCTCAGATCCAAAGTTTCATCACAATCATCAAGGGTTTAGGAATGCAAACATACCAAACATTTATTAAATCTGATTTAAACATAAAAACAAAAACGAAAATAAAACATTATTATTTTTATTAACCAATAAACCAAAAAGTTTCTTAACTTAGTTTTATTATAATTAAATTAATTACATTAAAAAAAAACTAAAATAATAATAATTTATACCAAGAATTCCCTGTATCATTCTATTAAATAAAATATTCAGCCCTGAATTTGTTACGCCACTCGCCACTAGATGGCGTTAGTTTATTTACTATGACGCGCCTCACATTATTTTCTCAAAAGTTTTAGAAATTATAGCGTTCAAACAAACTCTTCTACTTTATATGTTAGTATTAGCGAACGCCCGCGACTTCACCCGCGAGGACTACTATTTATATCCCACGGGAACCATAAAACTTCATCAAATTCAGTTTAGTTGTGAATACGTGGTAACAAACATTCACACACACGGACTTTCGCCATTATTATATTAGTAGGATAATAGATGAAGTATAGATTCTATACTTCTATACTAATTATATAGAGCGGAAGTTTTTTGTTTGAACGCGCTAATCTCAGGAACTACCAGTCCGATATGAAAAATTATTTCTGCATTTGATAGCTAAACTCTCGAGGAAGGTTATAGGCTACTTTTCATCATCATCATCATTATATACCATCACTACGGGGGCAACGCCGCGAGGGCGCTGCTAGTAGATTATGACTATAGTTTGGACATAGTTTTCCCAAAATCTCTCCTCAAAAACTCGACCACATAACCCGACAAGCGTTCAGGATTTGTCAAATGGACATCATGGCTCCCTTTTACATTATAAACTATATAATTCTTGACAATTTCTTCTAATTTCTTCAATATTTCTGCTGCGGCCTCCTTTCCTTTCAAATAAGGAGGGCTGGTTCCTTCGAAGTCCGTAGCAGTTATTAGGAGGGTGGGGGGTGCGTTTAGAGAGAATAGTTTGATGTAGTAGTCGATGGGGTAGTTTTGGGGGGCGGTCTTGAAAAGGCGACGGTCCCAGGACAATCTGAAAAAAAGATAAAAACTTAGGACTACATCTACTATACCAGTGTTCCGCTGTGTGTGTGCCGCGGCACACTGGTGTACCGTGGTCATTAGTTGGTGTGCCTCGGAACAAATAAGGTTACCTATCTCAGTTAAGCTACTCTAAAGGACCGCATATGCTCAACAAGCTCATGTTTAGCATAAAAAAATATTATTTATCTATGGTGTACCTCCAAAATTTTCCGATTTCCTAGATGTACCTTGAACACAAAAAGTTTGCGGGCGGAACACTGTACTATACAGTACTTTAAGTAATTCAGATTCGTTCAAACAAAAATTGTTTTTTACGATGAATACTTTGAAATGGTAAAAGATGGTTGAAAAAAGTGATAGACATGTTTGTTGTGTAAAATATGTGAAGTAATTTTGCACTAAATAACTTTAATGTTGTTCGTAAAAAAACAATTTGTTGGAACGAATCCGAATTAGCGACTTTACGTGTGAAACAAAATATCCCAGAAGATGGTGTTTAAATCTTTTATATTAAACAGCTGATCGCGAATGTTTAAAAAAGACAAGTAGGTAGGTACCTACCTGTATTTATCACCGACTGGAATCAGATTTCTTTCTATGATAATCTCAGCTTGTGTCTGGTTCAAGTTCCGAGCTCGACTCACAGCTCGCAGGGCGGCTTCTCTTGTGTATAATTTGAACTGCAATCAAAACCAAGGCAAGACATGGAAAAAATATGTGAGATTTGGAAGGGTTTATTTTCGCCGGTTTTCGGCGGTTTTAAGAAAATGGACTAGGTATATCAGACGCCCACGATTTTAATCGACCAGTGTAAGGCTGATTTTAGTCTCACGCTCACCGTCAGCACTGATAGGCGAGTGATCTTTATTACAATGAAATAAGGATACTGATTGTCCAGCACTGATGAGAGCAATCAGCGTAGCCATTTCTGCTAAATAATCAGTATCCTTATTTCATTGTAATAAAGATCACTCGCTTATCAGCGCTGACGGTGAGCGTGAGACTAAAATCAGCCGGCGCAGGCCAGATAGAAGAGACGGGGCGCAGACATATGTCTCTTCCGCGTCCCTTTCATACAAAATGTGACGACGCCCCGTCTCTTCTGTTTTGCGGCGCGACGCTTCTATACGTTTTCTATGAAAGGGACGCGGAAGAGACATATCTCTGCGACGCGTCCTCGTCTTACGTCTTTTCTGTATGTCCCGCGCCTAAAAGGGTGGCGATTCGACTCCTCTACACCAAATTATGTTAGGCACCTACTTAACTAGAAAAACTTAAAGATTTAAATACATGGTGGCACAATAGGCGGCCTAATCGCTCAAAGCGGTTTCTTCCAGGCAACATTTGGATGGACTGGATTGAAAAGGACGTGAGAGGAGGTACAGTGAAATAAAAAGTCCCAATGATTACTCACCTCATTATTATCCTTCTCATAATTATCATAGTATTCTCTGTAGAATGAAGTGTAGTACTCAACGGGGTCGTGCACTTGCAGTCTTTGGAGGGACGGACCGAAGTCTAGCAGGATGAACTTAGTTATCCGATGTGGGAATACTGCGTTGAAGAATAACCCTGAAATAATAAATAAAACAACAATTTTATTATGGCACAAATAGGTTTTTTTTTAATTAAATTGGATCGTAGCAAGTGGAAATCCGTAGTCTCTGCCTACCCCTGTGGGAAAGAGGCGTGATTCTATGAATGTATGTTGTTTTGAAAATTCATAGGTACTTATAAAAATCAAGTGTGTATACCTATGTACTTATCTATGTTCCCTATGACTCCAAAATGGCGTGACCGACTTTGATGGAATTTTTAAGCAATGTTCAGATTAGAAAAGCTATGCTGTGAAGTTTGGTAGCAATCGGATTAGCAGAACCGAACCTCCGTGTGAAGCCGGGGCGGGTCGCTAGTCATAAATAAAATCACAACAGACTTGAAAACCAGTGTTACTTCCTTACCATTGTGTTCGGAAGTAGACCACACTGAGATTGGACCATTTTAGCCACACCATCGCAAAGGGAAGGGCTAATTTTGTTCAAAGTTGTAGGTATAAAGGTAGGTGCCGCCTGATTTAATCTTGTGTGTAATTTTGCTACTATGTACCTACCTACCATATGTCACAGAATGTGTCCTTAGTTAGTATAAGTCCTTTCTCATTTTGTATTTTTCATACCTATCATTTGTGTGTGTGCTAAATAAATGTTTCTATGTCTACTTGTCATTATAGTACATTCATTCTAGATTTCAATGTATGGAAAATTTGGCAAATTTAATAATCAAGTTTTGATGCTGGTGTGTTATACCTATAGGTGAGTACATTAAAAAAAACAACTCTCCCCCCCTCTCAACCTTCAGCGTCACCCCTCCCCCCCTTGAAAAGTGTCCCGTTTTACAGATTTTCTCAATTTTCAAGAAAACTATACAAGCTAGGACAAATGATCAAAGACAAAATTAGTTCTTAATAAATTGCCTACAAATAAATACTAACATTTATTTTGATACGAGTTATAGTTTCCAAGCTATATAGCGTCAAAGTTTACCAAAAATCTGCGCCTAGCAAAAATGAACATTATACACAGGAAACAGTAATATTTGTTATTTCTTACAATTAATGCGCTTATACATTGCCACAATAAGTGGTTGCGATACTGCATCAGCATTCTACAGGAAAGGTTCAGTCTGTTCTTCTTAGTAAAAAAATCGACTTGCAAGGTACGATAAACGTTTTCAATAACCCGGATGCCGCATACGAACAAGTAGAAGAAGCTCCGAAGATCCTCAACAGATCCTTTCCAAATTTTTAGGACACTAATCGAAAAGTATACCCTTTCTAATAAAAAAAGAATTTTTCAAATCGGTCCAAACGTCTTCGAGTAATCGCTGAACATACACAAAAAAAAGCACAAAAAAAATAAAATAATTAATGATTTCGATGAATTTTGAGAATCTCCTCCTTTTTTGAAGTCGGTTAAAAACTTTAAAAGATAAGCATGACGATACTGATTTATTTTAAAAAATAATTACAATATATAAACGCATTAATTATTATTGTAACAAATAACAAATATTGCTGTTTCCTGTGTATTTGCTAAGCGCAGATTTTTAATAAACTTTGACGCTCTATAGCTTGAAAACTATAACTCGTATCAAAATAAATGTTGGTATTTATTTGTAGGTAATTTATTAATAACTAATTTTGTCTTTCACTATTTTGTCATAGCTTGTATAGTTTTCCTGAAAATTGAGAAAATCCGTAAAATGGGACACTTTTCAAGGGGGGGAGGGGTGACGCTGAAGGTGGAGGGGGAGGGAGAGTTGTTTTTTTTAGTGTACTCACCTATAGGTATAACACACCAGCATCAAAACTTAATTATTAATTTTGCCGCTAAAAAATCTAGAATTAATGTACTATTAGAGACTGACGACACAATAAGACGCGGCGACCGACACCGCGACTACGCGCAAACCAGCGCACACTCTGCGACATTTCGCAGCGACTAAACGCCCAGTTGCGAGGTCACTAGGATCGGACCATCTCACTACAGAACATTATTTGACCCTGACCTTGACCTCAAAGAATGGCCTTTGCCCTCTGACCTTGTTGACCTTACCTTGTTCACAAACCATGGAGTGTCCCATAAATGAACATTCTTGGACCCTGACCCTGACCTTGACCTCAAAGAATGGACTTTGCCCTCTGACCTTGTTGACCTTACCTTGTTCACAGCCCATGGAGTGTCCCATAAAGATGAACTGGTCCCAAGCCATGTGTGCGACCACGGCTTCCACTGCTGCCACGAAATGGAACCGAGATAGTTTCACACCTGGAAAACATTAAGATTTCTGTTTGACTGTATGTATCCTATTCTATTAAACGAGCAATATTTGTTTGTTTGTTTGTCCTGACGTTCTCGAAAACGGCTCTAACGATTCCGATGAAATTTACTGTACGGTGGCTCAAGGGGGCGAAAAATCGATCTAGCTAGGTCTCATATTTGGGAAAATTCGTTTTCTCGGCATTTTCACGCAAAAAGATTTACCAATGTGGTTCATAATTTCACATTTGTTGAGACCAAAGTGGCAGAGTGGATTGGGTGTTCGCCTTTCAGCCGAAGGCTTCGAGTTCGAATCACAGCCAGTGAAAGTTTTCATCATCATCAGCCTACAGCAGTCCACTGCTGGACATAGGTCTCCCCTAATGAGCGCCATCGCGCCCTGTCTTCAGCTTGACGCATTTTGTTGCGGCAGCCTGTCGCAGATCGTCACTCCACCTGGCAGGAGGCGTCACTACGTTTGCCGAGACGTGGTCTCCACTCGAGAGATTTACCCCAGTGGTTGTCAGTTCTTCAAATGTCTCACCCAGAAGAAAGTTAGGTTCCATACCGTTATTTTAAAATGACTTACCAATGGGGAAAGGATCAGATCGTCCGTTCCCCGGCATGTCCAGTCCCACATAGTGGAATGTGTCGGGCAAGTGTTCCAGCAGCGGTATGAAGGTAGCAAGGCTGTCCTGTCTACCGTGGACCATCAGCACGGGGACTCCGGTAGGATCTCCCCAGGATGCCACTATAATCACACTAATATTATAAATGCGAAAGTTTGGATGTTTGGATGTATGTATTTTGCATGCGGGGACCACCAGCAAACCCACTGTAACTTGTGTTTCTTTGGTAAATCAATTAATTTGTATGTGTATGTTTGTTTATAACTTGACAACCACTGAACCGACTTGCCTGAAATTTAGAATATAGATAGATAATGACCGGGAATAGGACATAGGCTACTCTTTATCCGGGTACCACGCGAGCGAAACATTCCGCGCTCAAAGTCAGCTCCTCGCCAGCTCAAACTCAGTGTCCATTCTATACGTCGTATTATTATCTGTTCTGTGTCTGAGTTATAAAATAAATAAAAAATTTAAAGTATCTGGTACTTACAAGAAAGTTTACCCCACGGCGCAGTGACAAACCATTCTTTTAAAACTTTTTTCATTTTGTTAAGATATCTAGGAAAATATCTAGTGAATAGATACACTAGTTTTTGTCAAATCGCCTATTTTAATGTGAGAAAAGCAAAAGGCGATTAAAATTGAACGAAGAGATCACGTTTAGATTAGTATCTCCAACCAAATCACTTAAACTACAGTGAATAATTTTGAGTTTGGAAGCTAGATAGGTAATACTGTGGTAATACCTAACTCCAATAAATATATTTTATTATTCCAAAGTCCATTTATCAAATTGAACACAACACTTGATACGCAACAAAGTCTAAAACAGAATCAGCTGTGTGCGTGCTCCAGCTGATTTTGTTTTGACATTTGAATTGGATTTTGAAGAAAATGTCAAGTTGCGTTACACACTCTCGAGCAAATAACAAGCATGTTACCTTTTGTCTCGTTCGGTCTCGTTGAGATGAGAGTGACTGAGCTACTTGTGCGGTCACTGACCTGGTTAAATATCGATTTGTGGATTGGAACACAACGCAACGCCTATTAATTACATAGTGATGTCCTGTTACTAAATTGATACAGATCAAACCGTGTCATCTGAAGAGCAATAAACCATACACCCAATTAATTTTGAACTATAGTCGTATTGCTCATTATACGGACTAAAATTGAAGGAAAAAATGTCATTTTTCCTTCAATTTTGATTAGTTTTGATACGTTTTATGTCAAAATTGAAGGAAAATGACATTTTTTACCCGCCTGACTGTCAAGTCACCCGGGTTATGTAGATCGCGCGTTTCTATGTATGTTCGTTCGTATGTAAGTAATATTCTTTATTACCACGTTTCTCCTAAACGGCTGGATGGATTTTGATGAATGAGGTATCGTTAGAATCGTCTCCATCTCGATTGTGCTCTAGGATACTTTTTATTTCGATAAATCAAATAGTGCGGCTAAAAAATGCAACAATGTGTGAATTTTCAAAATGAAAATCACGCTATAATATCAAAATCCATGTCAAAATCAAGAGGTTGGTGGACTGATATCAAATATAATTTTTTTTAAAATCTAACATGACATCTTCGAAGACTAAATCGAGTCTCAAAATTTTTGAAAATCTATTTTTCGCCCTAAATAGAATTGCTAACCAAAACGCAAACTAAAACTTTCTATTTAGTCACACGCAACGTTTAGAACAAACTGCATCGAAATTGGTTTAGCCATTTAGGAGATATCTCATATTTAAGAAATAACTTACGCATTTAATTTAGGTACTCACAGAGCCATCTGTGTGTCAACTGTGACAACAACGTTTAGGAAAATGCGTACGGCATCGAACCCTAGATACCTACATAATAATAAAATTGTAATTTAATTTTGTTTTGTGATTGATAAGATAGTGCTGTTTCCAACTTTTCAGTTCAGCCGGGTTTTTTTATTTTTGAATAAATTGCTTGTTCCTTCACTTTTAGTCCGTATAATGAGCAATACGACTTATATATTTTTTATAAAAATTATATGAATAGTAGGTATCTATCTATCTAAAATGTATTCATTTTCCTTCCTATTTTTATAAATTAGATCAACACTATAAACAATTAGTCTTGGATGCTAATTAGTAATTTCAGAATGTGATCATCACAATTTGGTCCTTTTGTTCCTACGCAGGTGATTGTGGTTTGTGAAATAAAACAACTTCATAATCTTAATTATTTATAGTACCTACCTACCTAGGTAAAATTATTTGTAAAAATATATAGGTAAGTAATTAAGTAACAAACACCAAATCTATTCCAGTTTGGAATAAGTATTTTTAGAGAATCATCTCTAACCTTAAGCGGCTTTCAGCCCTTTTTCGATTATTAAATTAGGTTGGTAGTTGGTACTACCTACAATAACTTCTTCCCTATGCAGGTTATTTAATTTCACACTTTGCTTTATTAATCTCCATGAAAAAGCTTTCACCTAAACTTTCTTTATTTACCTTATAGAAAGTTTCTGTGCTGAGTTTCAGACTAGACTACTATCTTGATTAAGTAGGTACTTAGGTACTGATTTTTTTCATTCAATGTTGTTGTTAATTTTGAAGATTTTCAATCACAGTTTACTTTTTACAATGTTGCTACGCTTTTCAAAGACAGTTCTTAACATTATTTCAATATCTGGCACAAGCAACTCAGGGTTTGTGATATGCACATCGTGTCCACCGACGACAGTCATACGATGAAAGTGAGGTAAAGTTTCGTCACATTTATTAAGCAAATTCTCAGCGAATTTCTTTGGCTTCGTTTCATCTCTTGATTCAGTCGTGTCTATGCAAAGAGTTGGCGGCATATTGGTTGTCATTATTGTGTATAGCGTCTCCTCAGGGATAGGTACTGACGTTATTTTCTTCATCCGTGGCTCCCAAGAAAGTCTAAAAATATAAATTTCCATGTTCATCATCATTGTCAGCTTGTATTGAGCCACTGCTAGGCATAAGCTTCATTCCCATAATACGAAACAGACCTAATCTGGGCGTTTTTCACACGGTTTAACCCTGTACGGCAATCATGGCGTCCATCTATCAAGTAAATATTTAAATTACATGATGACGATTTCCCCTCAATTCCGCTCACCACTATCGTTCGTCAACTCTGAATTCACAACTCTGAGTCCTCTCACATTCATATCCTCTTTCACACAATCCAACAACTTCTTCGGCCTGCCTCTACTTGCGTACCCAGGCCTACTCATACTCATCACTCTTTTGGTTAGAATAAAAGAAATGAGGAGAAAATTAATACATAACTTACTTATAAGTGTCGATGCCCATCGGTATCAAAGATCTAGAGAGGACCACTTCAGCCTGTTCTTCAGTCAGGTTCCGGTTTCGTACCAATAAACTTATGGCGTTATCATATGTGTACAACTTTGCTTTTCCATGATTCCACCTAAAATAAAAATTTACTTACACATCTGTAGTTTATGTACCTACCTACTAACTATAAATAGTGTTGATAAATCCATGGTATTTAACGTTCGTATACCTAATTCAGCAATATTTATTGAAACACTTACCTTTCGAAGTTGCTATAATAATCATTCATATGATGAAACCATAAAGTTATTTTATAACTTGTGTAGAAGTACATTGACAGTGGTGGAAATGGATCCAATAATATCATTTTCTCAATTTTTCTAGGAAAAATCGTATGATAAAAAAATCCTGCAAAATACAATGTTTTTAATTCCTGCATTTTGATCTCTAAGGCTCGCACTACCTACTTCTAATTGAAAATATACAATTATGCGTTATTAAATAAAAAATGTTTATCCTTCGTTCATATACCATTGATTAAATTGTGATGAAACTGTGGTAGGGTCTATAGAGGAGGCGCGCGAGAGTTTCTGTGCCAAAAAATACAAATCAAATCAATTATCTAAGGTGATTGTGTTCACCAGGTCAGCTATTAAAGTACCTAATATAAATTATTGTTAACGCTTGTTTTGAAGAACACTGACAAACAATCGGTATAAAATTGAATTTGCTTCAACTACTTACCAATTATGCAACCCATAGAGTGAGCCATGAAAATAAACTTTTTCCATTTCATACTCTCAACTATGTATCTCATCACCTCAACTATGTGTATTTGTGATATTATCAGACCCGGAGGAAAAGGATCCGATTTTCCATGTCCTGAAAAATTATAAAACCATTAAATGTCTACTATAATAACGTCTATGACTTTTTCTCTAAACACAAGTTATGAGGAGTGTTATCCATAATTATTTTTTTTGGGACTGTCAAAATGAGTAGTAGGTAGGTAATTGTGCAACTAAACCTGCATCAGTGATTTACGTACCTGGCATATCAAACCCAACATAATAGAAGTCTTCAGATAACTGGTCTACCAAAGGTATGAATGTCGCTGCAGAGTCCATATACCCGTGGACTAGAAGCACGGGTCGTTTGGTCGGATTTCCCCATGAAACCACTGAAATATTACAAAGTTTATTTTATATTTTAATCGTAAATTTAAAAGAAATAATAAGAGTAGGTAACTATTCTAAATTTCTAATAAGCGGCGATGGCCTTGCAAACTGTCAAATGAAATATTTACCACTCGTCCTACAGTTAGGCCGACGGATCTAGGCGTTCGTGAAGTCAGGCTTTTCGCTGCGCAGTAGAAAATTTTGTATGAAAAAGTTACACTGCGCATCGAAACGGCTAACTTCACGCACGCCGAGATCCGTTGGCCGTACTGTACTTGTATTATACGACATGCCTCTGACTACCCCTAGCCTAACTCTAAAAGGTTTTGATTGTTTGAAAATCTAAGTTGATATCTAGCGGGATACAGTCGTGAGCATGTTTACGTTTAAAATAACAAAACTGACTCTAATTAATGACAATGTTGAACCAATAAGACTGATTTCAATTTTCAATTCTGCTACATTACGCCAAGAAGATTCTAAACTACGAAATTCCTTGCATTACGCACATCACTATTCATGGCAATTCTACCGTCTGACAGCTATGATTATTAAATAATTGATGTTTTGTAACTTTTTCTGCGTCGGTTTTTTAGCCTTGGACCTTAACCCTTCGATTTTGTTACGTATTTTCGAGTTTTTAAGTATAAAATGTGTTAAAATAAATTAAATATACGATAACAGAAACTTACATGCGATGTTTCCCCATCGCGCTTTGATATTCCACTCCTTGATTTTCTTTGGCATTTTACAACGAAAATGAAAATATGCAACTAAGCTATTGCCTCGGCTGAACGCTCATAACTATCTGGCCTTCGCGATCTCACATTGTGTAGTGCTCGGTATATTTAATCTGAGGTGTAGTGTCATTGTAGGCAATGGTTGATGGTCCTACACAAATTCAGAACATTAGTTGTTAGATATCTGCTCTCTAAGTAGCTAAGTAGGTAAAATAATTATTTAGGCGTCTTTTTTTACTATGTACCTACTTACAATTAGTTTTTAATACGTGTAGGCGTGTAGGTACGACTGAGATAACTAGGTAGGTACAAAAGGGTATTTTACTATTTAACTACCTATTACACCGAGACCAGTCAACATGAAAGTCCGTCCGAAAAAAAAAAATATGTGCACGAACTCCGAGCTCCGAACACCGTACGTTTATTAAAAAAAATTGCCTCTTACTTGGACAACTACCCCCTTACTTAAGAAAGATGTATAAAGTTAAACACTGGTTAAACAACGTCCTGTCTTTATTTGTGGATAGTGGTAAATAGAGACAGGACGTTGTTCAACCAGTGTTCAACTTTAAACATCTTTCCTAAGTAAGGGGGCTAGTAATTTTTTACATAACCTACTAATCCTCTAAACTTGGTCCATGATGTACTAGAGTAGAATTCAGCACTCAAGTCCTGCGGAAAAAGCGGGAACTAATTGTTTTGTTTACTTTTTATTGCTCTTTTAATCAAGATCGTTCAGTTGTTCTGGTGTGTAGAGCTAACGAACGTACAAATTAGCATTAATTATTACTGTTCAAGCCTTATTTGGACAATAGGCATGAATCCTAATTTTCAAAATCTCTTCTATGATATTCAGAAGGATCTATTATGTCTAAAATATATCATATTTCTGTAGAAAATTAAGGTTTTTGTGCAATAAAAGTACATTTAAAAAATTTTCAAATTCACTCCAAAACGCTCGCCTGTGTCATGGCGTCTGTTTTTACGTCACGGATCGGTATATCAACCAGTGATGCCTACATAGTTACTATAGAAACAAAAGGATGTTTACCGAGACGAGACGCAATGACAGACGCCATGACACCGGCGAGCGTTTTGGCTATCATGGCGGATTGTTGTATTTTGTAGATTTATTTTAGCAAATAAATTAGTAATCTCGACATTAATAAGAGAATAAATACATTTTTCAAAATCTTTGAATCCTATTTCATTAGATCAGATAAATATTTTGGCGATACTTGATTACTGTCATCATGCCTATTAGTAATTTGTTACTTATCCTAGTTCTGCGATAGTAGCACAGAATTGAGCGATTCTGTGTTCTGTGGATAGTAGCGCTGCGTCTATCGGACTTCAGTGCTGAATCCGACTCTAATCTGAGACTACAACTCGCGCTCCACTCGCGCTTGCCGAAATTGTGACAGACAGAAGAAAAGAAAGAAATGAACACAAGTTATCACAACACTATTGTTGATTAATTTCTTAAGAAAGTAAAAGTAGGCTATTTTCTCAGATTAATGAATACAGCTATTTCATAATACATTGAAGAGAGACTATTTCTGTGACCCTTTACTAGAGATAAATGTAACTGCTGTGGCTGTGCTGTGTGTGACTGATAAATATTGTTTGTTTGTATTGTAATTTGTAGCTACATGTGATTATACAACTAGAATATGCCGTCTTGCGTGTTTAAAACGTGCAAAAATCAATCGTGTGTGAAGAAAAAAGGTAATGGCGGCGTGACTTATCATCGGTAAGTAAACAAAACATCAACTAAGGCCAACCAAAACCAAAAGTTAACTTTTGTAAGTACCTAGAGTACCTACTGTACATTATTTTCTACTGTTCCGCCTTGTATGAAAATCATTGATAAGGAATGGATGAGGAAGGCATTTGTGAAGTTAGGCTTTTGGAGAAAAATTTGCATGAAAAAGTTGCACTGCGCATCGAAACGGCTAACTTCACGAATGCTAAGATACGTTGCAAGAAGTGTAGGTACCTATTACAGTTGTCACAATGGATCTAGGCATTTGTGAAGTTAGGCTTTTCGCTGCGCAGTAGAAAATTTTGTATGAAAAATTGCACTGCGCATCCAACTTTACGAATGCCAAGATCCGTTGGTAGAAGTCAATATGAGGTTCCATAGCTAATAGTCATCTAACATGTTATGGAAATACCACTACATATACTCTAGCCAAAACCAATGTACAATATTTACTAACACTGCATTGACAGATCAATCAGCTGATAGCAGGAATAGACCAATCACAGAAAACATTAAATGTGGCCAATGGTAATGAATCTCCATGCTGTGTGAAATGTCCAGCACAAGGATTTTATATACTACGTAACAGGATAGTGAACTCAACTTTAATGTAAAAGGGATTTTGAACCTTATCACGACTATACACGATCTATTATAATTCAATCTTGGTTATAAGGATTGTCGGTCTTGTTAAAAGGCTTTCTTGGTAGCTTTGTCTCTTTCACACTCGTTGTTGGATTAGTAGTGTGCCCATGTCATTTAAATTTCAGGATATTCATTAAGGATTAGGAATGTTTAGTTCATAAATTATGGTCACCCTTTAGAAAGAGACACACCACCCAAGTTTTATCTCTCAAGCGGACCATGTTTTCTGTCTCAGTCAGCATTCCAGGTACGTAGTATAGAAATTCCTTGGTCCAGCATTATTTATTTAATCTCACTTTTCTGTGATTGGTCTATTCCTGCTATCAGCTGATTGATCTGTCAGTGCAATGTTAGTAAATATTACATTGGTTTTGGCTAGAGTATAATAATGTTTTTTTTTAGGTTTCCTTGCCCTACTCTTGAAATCAGAGAAGCATGGATCAAAGTAGTTCAAAAAAATCGCAATGAAGACACATGGCTACCAAGTGAATATACACTCATATGTTCAGATCATTTCAAAACTGAACATAAATACATTACTAAGACAGGTAGAGTATTTCTCAAGAAATGCGCAGTACCATTCAACGATAGCAATTCAAAATCAGGTACTTCATTAGAAGCAACTCCTGAAAATATATATTTATTAAAAGAGCTAGTATTAAAAGAGAAGGTATTGAAAAAGAAATTATTAAAAGTGAAAACATCTAGAAACCAAATTTTAGATAGATTAAACAAGACACAGCGTCAAAACAAATACTTAAAAGAAAAATGTGAAAAGTACAAATTAATGTTCAATATTATCAAAAGGAAGCTAAGACCAAATTGACCAGGGGAATGTTAATGACTAGTTTCCATTCTGTATTTTCTCTATAAAGGTGAACGCAGACCTGTGCCTCGAGCACCAGTTTGCACGAGTTTATCTATCCGTGACTATAGTAAAGTATCTCAATTGTATGGAATTCAGTGCAGCACCTCTAGCGGTAACTTGACTAAACTAAGTTCAGTCCATACAATTGCGAGTCTACTACAGTCATGGATAGAATAGTAGACTCTGTGCATACTCGTGCTTGAGGCACTGGGCCGCGCCGCACGCGCCGCAGTCCCCGCATTCGAATTCTTTATATTAGTTGTATGCAACCTCGCACAACTACCCACGCCGCTGTCGCCGCAGTATCTGAAGCGGCCGAACTCCCCAAGACGCAACTGATGACGTCACCAACGCTGCAACCGCCCGCATCGGACGCTGCGGCCCGAGCGGCGCGGGTGTCGTGTCCAATATGAAAATATGCTTATTTAGACACCTCCAAATAAAAATACTGAAAAGCAATAATATCGATATTTGAAAAGCACCATAGCGATTAACCAAACACTCTGATTCTGAAGATTGACCCAGTTGCGAACGATGTCTAGATAGCTCAAATGATCCCTGTCACTGTGTGTGTGCATTCGCATTGCGGCCGGCCGAAGATGCGGAAATCCAGTGCGATGCGTGCGATGGAACGACTGCGGTGACTGCGGCGTGGATAGTGCGAGGTCATTAACAAAAGCGATGACTGCGGCGCGTGCGGTGCGGTCAAGTCTGCGTTCACCTTAAATTTTTATGGCGCGTTTACAAGTCACAATGAAATCCATAAATGTACTCAAAGTTTCTTCTAAATATGCATTGAAATTATTATTATTATTGAATTAGAGTACTAATGCATATTTAGATGAAACTCAATCAGTCTAATGATTAGACAGATTGTGATGAAACTTTGTAAGGGTCTTGTGAGGACTCCCTCAATCAGTCTAATGATTAGACAGATTGTGATGAAACTTTGTAAGGGTCTTTTTAGGACTCCCGTGAGAGATTCTGGTCCAATAAACTGTTTAAAAAATGTTTGTAGTTTTAATTTTTTACGTGTCATTGCAAAGCATACCGGCGCACAATGGTCCCGAATTTGGTGCTCCATACACATAGAAACCAAAACTCGATTTTTCAATTTTTTTTTATTGGGGATTGTTCTAGTACACAATTCTTATTCAAATATGTAGGTACAGTCACCATAGCAAGCTTCATGACGGAATAAAAAAATATTTAGTTTTTTTTTGTATGGAGGAAAACACTTAAATTGGATTATCTCTCGACTCTTAGAAACTCAAAGGCTGCCGCTTATAGGGGAGGTACACCCACATGAGGTCTTCCTCATAAGCTACCAATCTTGCATGGCTGGGCACGGTTTTGGCGCCCAGAGCAAACTGATTATTCAAAAATTTGTCAACTACACTAGAACTAGAATTTCGTAAATGTTTGCATGGTAGATTGTTCTAATTCACTATTTTTATCTAACTATGTAGGTACAGTCACCATAGTAAGCTTTACGTAAGAAAAAAAAATATTTAATCTTTTTTTGTGTATGGACGAAAACACATAAGTCGGATTATCTCTCGACTCTTAGAAACTCAAAGGCTGCCGCTTATACAGGGTATATACACACATGAGGCCGTTTTTATAAGCTACCAATCTTGCATGGCTAGGCACGGTTTTGGCGCTCAGGGCCAAATAACTTATTGTTCGAAAATTTTACAACTATCCTTAAACCAGGATTTCAAAAAAGTTTGCATGGGGGATTGCTTCAATACACTATTCTTATTCAAATATGTAGGTACAGTCACCATTGTAAGCTTCATAACGGAATAAAAAAATATTTAGTTTTTTTTTGAATAGAGGAAAACACTCCAATTGGATTATCTCTCGACTCTTAGAAACTCAAGAGCTGCCGCTTATACAGGGTGTACACCCACATGAGGCCGTTCTTACAAGCCACCAATCTCGCACGGCTGGGCACGGTTTTGGCGCCCAGAGCAAAATGATTATTCAAAAATTTATAAACTTCACAAAAAACCAAAACTTTATATATGTTTGCATGGGGGATTGCTCTGATACACTATCCTTTTCTAAATATGTAGGTACAGTCACGACAGCAAGCTTTAAATTTTACTTTCGGTGTAGTTTACATATTTTCAAATACTCATTTGGCTCGGGGCGCCAAAACCATGCCCAGCCGTGCGAGATTGGTGACTTGTAAGGACGGCCTCATGTGAGTGTACACCCTGTATAAGCGGCAGCTCTTGAGTTTCTAAGAGTCGAGAGATAATCCAATTTAAGTGTTTTCCAACTAATAAAAAAACTAAATATTTTTTTATTCCGTTATGAAGCTTACAATGGTGACTCTACCTACATATTTGAATAAGAATAGTGTATTGAAGCAATCCCCCATGCAAACTTTTTTGAAATCCTGGTTTCAGTATAGTTGTAAAATTTTCGAACAATAAGTTATTTGGCCCTGGGCGCCAAAACCGTGCCTAGCCGTGCAAGATTGGTAGCTTATGAGAACGGCCTCATGTGTGTGCATACCCTATATAAGCGGCAGCCTTTGAGTTTCTACGAGTCAAGAGATAATCCAAGATATACGTTTTCATCCAAGTAAAAAAAATACAAAATATTTTTTTTTCTTACGTAAAGCTTACTATGGTGACTGTACCTACATATTTAGATAAAAATAGTGTATTAGAGCAATCCACCATGCAAACATTTACGAAATTCTAGTTTTGGTGTAGTTGACAAATTTTCGAAAAATCAGTTTGCTTTGGGCGCCAAAACCGTGCCCAGCCGTGTGAGATTGGTAGCTCATGAGAAAGGCCTCGTGTGGGTGTACAGCCTGTATAAGCGGCAGCTCTTGAGTTTCTAAGAGTTGAGAGATAATCCAATTTAAGTGTTTCCCGGCATACAAAAAAAAACTAAATATTTTTTTATTCCGTTATGAAGCTTACAATGGTGACTGTACCTACATATTTGAATAAGAATAGTGTATTGAAGCAATCCCCCATGCAAACTTTTTTGAAATCCTGGTTTCAGTATAGTTGTAAAATTTTCAAACAATAAGTTATTTGGCTCTGGACGCCAAAACCGTGCCTAGCCGTGCGAGATTGATAGCTTATAAGAACGGCCTCATGTGTGTGTATACTCTGTATAAGCGGCAGCTTTTGAGTTTCTAAGAGTCGAGAGATAATCCGAATTAAGTGTTTTCGTCCATACACAAAAAAAGATGAAATATTTTTCTTTTCTTACGTAAAGCTTACTATGGTGACTGTGCCTACATAGTTAGATAAAAATAGTGAATTAGACAATCTACCATGCAAACATTTACGAAATTCTAGTTCTGGTGGAGTTTACAAATTTTTGAATAATCAGTTTGCTCTGGGCGCCAAAACCGTGCCCAGCCGTGCAAGATTGGTAGCATAAGAGGACGGCCTCATGTGGGTGTACACCCTGTATAAGCGGCAGCCCTTGAGTTTCTAAGAGTCGAGAGATAATCCAATTTAAGTGTTTTCCTCCATACAAAAAAAACTAAATATTTTTTTATTCCGTCATGAAGCTTGCTATGGTGACTGTACCTACATATTTGAATAAGAATAGTGTATTGAAGCAATCCCCCATGCAAACTTTTTTGAAATCCTGGTTTCAGTATAGTTGTAAAATTTTCAAACAATAAGTTATTTGGCTCTGGACGCCAAAACCGTGCCTAGCCGTGCGAGATTGATAGCTTATAAGAACGGCCTTATGTGTGTGTATACCCTGTATAAGCGGCAGCCTTTGAGTTTCTAAGAGTCGAGAGATAATCCGAATTAAGTGTTTTCGTCCATACACAAAAAAAGATGAAATATTTTTTTTTTCTTACGTAAAGCTTACTATGGTGACTGTACCTACATAGTTAGATAAAAATAGTGAATTAGAACAATCTACCATGCAAACATTTACGAAATTCTAGTTCTAGTGTAGTTGACAAATTTTTGAATAATTAGTTTGCTCTGGGCGCCAAAACCGTGCCCAGCCATGCAAGATTGGTGGCTTATGAGGAAGACCTCATGTGGGTGTACCTCCCCTATAAGCGGCAGCCTTTGAGTTTCTAAGAGTCGAGAGATAATCCAATTTAAGTGTTTTCCTCCATACAAAAAAAAACTAAATATTTTTTTATTCCGTCATGAAGCTTGCTATGGTGACTGTACCTACATATTTGAATAAGAATTGTGTACTAGAACAATCCCCAATAAAAAAAAATTGAAAAATCGAGTTTTGGTTTCTATGTGTATGGAGCACCAAATTCGGGACCATTGTGCGGCGTGGCGTTCTGAGCAATAGCAGTGCGACAGCAATCACTACTCGACCAGTGCCTCGATCGCCAGTATGCACAAGTTTACTATTCGATCCGTGACTGTAGTAAAGGCTCTCAAATGTATGGGATTCCGGTGCAGCGCCTCCAGTGGTAACTTGACTGAACTAAAATCCCAATACATTTGAGAGATTAAACTACAGTCACGGATCGAATAGTAGACTTTGTGCATACCTACTCGTGCTAAAGGCTCGGTCGAAAAATATCACTAACATCGTATAACGGTCGCAAAATGCACTAAGGCCCAAGTGAATTTTGCGACAGGCGAGCAATAGATGTGCGATTGGCTTCAGTAATACGATTTTTAGTGATACTGCCGTCCGCTAGCTATACCGCCGTTGTGCGACAAAACCATTTTTTGAGATATCGCTAAAAAACGCGCCGCTTCTTTACTATCTTGCTTCGCTTTCGTAGTATCACAAATTCGAAAACTATAAACGATCAGTTCCAAGACCGATCGATAGAGAATTTTGAGCTTTATAAGGCGCAGGCCAGATAGAAGAGACGGGGCGCAGACATTTCTCTTCCGCGTCCCTTTCATACAAAATGTGACGGCGCCCCGTGTCTTCTGTATGTTTTGCGGCGCGACGCTTCTATACATTTTCTATGAAAGGGACGCGGAAGAGACAATGTCTGCGACGCGTCCTCGTCTTACGTCTTTTCTGTATGTCCCGCGCCTAACATGGCTTTTAAAAGTGAAATTTGACCAAATGACACTTAACGGCGTTTTAGCTAGCGGACGGCAGGATAGGTCGAAAGTGTTAAATGAAAAGTCAGTGTTGTTGGAAATTTATTTTAATTTTATTTAGTCCAGTTCAAATTCAATAATATCGCTGATGTCCAGATCGTCATCTGTGTCACTGCTGTTGCGATCCGCCGGCTGTGGACAAAAGTTTAAATTATAAGGCTGGTTTTACTGTCACGCGTACCGTCGACGCTGATAGTGATCTTTATTGCAAGGAAATAAAGATACTGATTGTTCAGCACTGACGAGAGCACTTAGCGTAGCCATTTCTGCTAAACAATCAGTAGCCTTATTTCATTGTAATAAATATCACTCGCCTATCAGCGCCGACGGTACGCGTGACAGTAAAACCAGCCTAAGAAATCATTATACAGGTGGGGAAAATTTTTGGGCCCTATGGCCTCTATTAGTAAACTCCGCTCAACTTCTGTCTAAGTTGCACCACGGATTTAACTATTGCCATCCGTTTTTGTTAGACAGTGACAAATAAGGATGGCAATAGAATCCGTGGTGCAACTTTGACAGAAGTTGAGCGGAGTTTATTAATAGAGGCTTATGGGTTTAGTACGCCGCAGACATTATGGCGGCTGAAGTGCGCGGCAGATTCGACTTTGCGCAGGTACAGTCAACGCAATAGAATAAAGTAAACTTTATCTACATAGCCCGCCTAGCCCCGCCCCTCACCGCCTTCAACTCCTCGCAATTGCGTAAGAGTAACGTTTATTTGGCACACACAAGTTACAGTAAGTACATCAGGAAAGCACAGCATACATAGGCATAAAGAAATAGTAGATTGTATTATAAGGGGGCAAAATAGCGAGGGATTCTTTGGTAGAATCCTGAACGTAGCGAGGGATTTAAAGTACGTCGCCCGAGCCAAAAATATATTTTGCGCCCGAGTGATACACTCTACTTTTCATTACAATCTATGAGAAAATAAAAGGGAAGAGAAAAGAATGTGTTAAATCGACGAAGTTCCACTTGAGAAGAGTAATCGGGGATTAAATTTTTTTTATTCAGACGGCGGCCGCGCGCCGGCTGAATGGTGGGCGGTATGTTTATCTGATGGTTTATGGTGATGATGATGATGATGAAAAGTAACCTATAACCTTCCTCAAGAGTTTATATATCAAATACAGAAATAATTTTTCAAATCGGACTGGTAGTTCCTGAGATTAGCGCGTTCGAACAAAAAAACTCTAGAACAGCCATCAATAGTTCCACGAAAACAAACTAGATGGCGGTTTTCTAGATCGCGCTGACGAAAACGCACAGGATTTTATGAGGTTGGACTTACAATTTTTGTATGGATGGCTAGCTATCTATAGCTATAGCTATGCTAAAACCGCAGAGTAATAAATCTCTAAATGTGATTACAATTGTGGTGTTTTTGGAAGAGTCCTCATTCATCTAGCTAGATTCGAGACGAGACTTTAATGTGGAATCTTTGCACCTATGAGGTACAACTACTAGAGGTGGGGAAAAGCGTTACTTTCATATCGCGGTGACTGTCGTTCCGGTTCCAAGAAAGTCACAGTGAAAAATCACCGTGACTTTGTCACGTCGATCACAATGTCGCACTAGGCGTTCCTTCCTATGTAACTACATAGGTTACCTTACGCGTAATCGTGAAACGAGATGTCTTTTGATCCAAATTAACAGTGCGCAAATTTAGTAGGTATCAGTACCTACTTTTTTATTCGAGTTAACTATTTCTATAAGTAAATACTAGGTACCTAACTAAATACTTACCTACGTTATTAAATAAAAAAACCTAATTATTTCTTGTGTGCACTTTTTAATTTAATTTTAAAGCTTTATTGTAATACTAGCGGACACCCGCGGCTTCGCCCTCGTGAACTACCTAGGTACTACTTTTTTACCCACGGGAAATATGCATTTTTTCGGGATAAAAAGTAGCATATGTGTTATTCCGGGTCATAAACTATGTAGGTATATTCTAAGTTTCAGCCAAATCAGTTTAGTAGTTTTTGCGTGAAAGCAAGACCAAAAAACAATCAAAAAACCCCAAACACACACTTTCACATTTATAATATGGGTATGGATACCTACATACATGCGATTGGAAATCGTTCCGAACGGTAGAGAACGGAGCGTAAATGAATGAATGACGTTCATGGTGGAACGTTGTTCCTTTACGACGAGTCACAGTGATATCATTTGACTTCAGATCACTGTGATTTTTTCACCGTGAAGTTATTTATCACTCACCTCTAACAACTACTTTGCAGTGCAAAGTAGTTGTACCTCATAGGTGCGCGGCAAAGATAATTCCGGCGCACTTAAAGGGGATTAAAAACTCATTACTGCCCGCTAGACTTATAAAGAGGATTAAAAACTTATTACTGCCCGCTAAAAGTTCCTTGAAGAGGAATCATCTACTTTGGGCGCACTTAAAGGCGAACAAAGTCGTCCTTTTCGAATAGATGGAATGAAAAGACATTAGATGATTAAACAAAATACATTCCTACTTAATTAAAAAATGTTACCTACCACTATTGCGCGTGCGTACCTACTACGCTTTGACTACGCGTTGACTGTACATGCGAAAAGTCGAATCTTCCGCGCATTTTGCCATTTTGCGGCGCACTTTAGCTACTAGTTTATTTAGCTATTGGTCTTTTTATATACTAACCGCAGGCCGTCGAGGCGAGCTGTTGGAACTGCCTCCCGCCATCCCGAGCACAGCTTCGCGAATGAGACTGCTCGCTACTGGAACAAATACACTACTCAATCAATGTCCATGTCACAACACTAGCTTCTGCCCGCGGCTTTGCCCAGACTACTATTTTTTCATCCCGTGGGTTGAAAAAAGTGTATTAAATTATATTATTATTTATTGTATACAGAGTGAATTTTTGAGACGGGGCAGTAAGGGCAGCTACCTTAACCGTTGTAGCTAGGGGAAAACGTTCTTCGGAGACTTGAACATTTTCTCGCTGACTGTACATTTTTTTTAAATCTGTGTATGCAGGTTGAAATATCTTCAAAAATAAAGGATAGTCTCCTAAAAGAACGTTTTCCCCTAGCTACAACGGTTAAGGTAGCTGCCCTTACTGCCCCGTCTCAAAAATTCACCCTGTATAATAAATTATAAAAGTTGTATTTTTTCAGAATTATAAAAAAATTAGAATACTCACGATCATCGTTGTCCGAATTGGAGTCTGAGTTGTCGTCGTTTTCTGAATTATTCATTTCATCATCCTCTTCATCCTCCTGTGAACAAAAAAATTAATTAGTTGAATATACTTTGAAGTTTAGAGCTGCTACTACACGCTGGCGCAGACTCGCCGAGTGAACACCAATGCCAACGTGTGGACAGCACCATTTGCTTTGCCATCGCTCGCCTAGCTGACCGAGTGAATACAAGCGCCAGTTTGCATTAAGTAAGTAAGTAAGTTCGTATGAGTAAGTGGCCAACTCTGGTGACGGAGTTGGCATTGTTTTGCATAGACTCGCCAAATGTCTGGACGGTAGCACTCGCCTTTCATCAATTCGCCTTCGCTCTAGTAGGCTCGCCCAATATGTATAAAAAACGTCGCTTCAACTTTGCGTCAGTGTGAGTTGAATCTATTAAAATAAATACTTACTTAAATAAAAATCTAAACAGATGTAAAAAACTTAGGCTGATTTCAGTCTCACGCTCACCGTCAGCGCTGATAGGCGAGTGATCTTTATTACAATGAAATAAGGATATTGATTGTCCAGCCATGGCGAGAGCAATCAGCGTAGCCATTTCTGCTAAAATCAGCCTAGAAACTTACCGCATCATCAGTGTGGTCCCTTTTCCTGCCAACATCGTATACTTTAACGCAGGACTCCTGCATTTGCTCGAAGTCACCCATATTCTCGACCAGTGATATCTGTGTACCGTACTTAGACACGCCAAGCGAGTATATATTGCGTTTCACGTCTATTGTAGCTGTAATAAACAAAATATTATAAAAAGAAAAGGTTTTTTTTTGTTTGTAACGAATAGGCTCCGAAACTACTGAACCGATTTCAAAAATTCTTTAACCAATAGAAAGCTACATTATTAAGGAATAACATAGGCTGTAATATATTGTCAAAAAAATTAGGGATCCGTAAGAAAATCGCAATATTGTAATGTATAAATATAAAAATAGGGCAGTACGAAGTTCGCCCGGAATATAAAGCGCAAGAGTTGGTTTGTTTGAACGCGCTAATGTCGGGAACTACCAGTCGGATTTGAAATATTATTTCGGCATGATAGCTAAACTTGAGGCAGGTTTTAGACTACTTTTCATCATCATCATCACCATAAACCATCACACCAAGGCAACACCGCAAGGGCGCTGCTAGTAGATAAAATCCCGTGTCCATATATTTTCAATAGGAATAGTGATCGCGAAAATTTAAAAATAGACTATTATAATGTGCTTACTTAGTTTTATCACCATTTTAAACTCACCTATACTAGAGTAGTCGTATGGATCTAACGTCTTAAAGCTCGTTTCAAACTGACTCCTCTCCTCTGCGTCTTGGTCGCTGCAGATAGCGTAAAGCGCCGTACTCGTCGGATTGAACGTTACCTAAAACAATAAATAGATTAACACCCGAATACTGAGGGTCTTAGGCTTGTTTCACTCTTCAGCGTGTCGCCGGTCGTGTCCGCGAGTTAACAATTAATTAATTTTGACCATTCACAGCACAGAGAAATGTGCTGTGAATGGTCAAAATTAATTTGTCTGTGCTGTGAATGGTCAAAATTAATTTATCTGTGCTGTGAATGGTCAAAATTAATTTATCTGTGCTGTGAATGGTCAAAATTAATTTATCTGTGCTGTGAATGGTCAAAATTAATTTATCTGTGCTGTGAATGGTCAAAATTAATTTGTCTGTGCTGTGAATGGTCAAAATTAATTTGTCTGTGCTGTGAATGGTCAAAATTAATTTGTCTGTGCTGTGAATGGTCAAAATTAATTTGTCTGTGCTGTGAATGGTCAAAATTAATTTATCTGTGCTGTGAATGGTCAAAATTAATTTATCTGTGCTGTGAATGGTCAAAATTAATTTCTCTGCACTGTGAATGGTCAACTCGCGGACGCGACCGGCGACACGCTGAAGAGTGAAACAAGCCTTACTTATGAAAGATGTTTAAAATTGAACACTGGTTAAACAACATCCTGTCTTTATTTGTGGATAGTGACGAATAGAGACAGGACGTTGTTTAACCAGTGTTCAACTTTAAAAACAACATTATCATCTATCAACATTAAACATCTTTCATAAGGGGGTAAAAGTTTGGAAGTAGGTAAGTACTTAACTATTTGAGACATTCTTACACTGTAGTGCCTGGGACAATGTTGAGCTTAACCGGCCATATCCACAGGAAAGACATGGTCAATACGTGTGGGGCTGACTAAGCCGACGGTTTCCTCACGATGTTTTCCTTCACCGTTTAGAGCTCGTGTTAATGCGCATATAAATTTTTCGAAACGAAAAATCCATCCGAACCTACGAGCTTCGAATCGAAAGTCGAGGTAATACCCTTCGGCCAACACGGCTCTCACGAACATACATACATCCTATTCTATTAAACGAGCAATATTTGTTTGTTTGATGTTTGAAGTTTGTTTGTACTGACGTTCTCGAAAACGGCTCTAACGATTTCGATGAAATTTGCAGTACGTATTTGTTTACGGGGACGAAAAATCGATCTAGCTAGGTCTCATATCTGGGAAAAGCCGTTTTCTCGGCATTTTCACTCAAAAAGATTTACAAGTGCAATGTGGTTCGTAATTGAACCACTAGATGGCGTTATGCACCCGAGCAGAGCTCAGTCGCCCAGATATTACATAATAAAAAATAAAATAAAATAAATAATGCTGGACATTTCACACAGCATCATGTAGCCCCAAGCTAAGCAGAGCTTGTGTTATGGGAACCACATGACTGATATATTACTTAAATACATATTTTTTTGTAAATACATACATAATAAGTATACATAATAATAACAGTAGCAGGGTTTTTGTGAATATGTTAATATAACTAACCTCTGATTTATCTAAAGTAGGCACAGTCCGTAGTAAATGAAAGGTTCTTAGGTCCCACACCTCCGTATTTGATATAATCTGAAAAACAAATACAATCTATACTTAGTAATCTATATCTATACTAATCTATAGGTACTAATTATATAAAGCGGAAGAATTTTTTTGTTTGAACGCGCTAATCTCAGGAACTAGGAGTCCGATTTGAAAAATTATTTCTGCATTTGATAGCTAAACTCTTGAGGAAGGTTATATGCTACTTTTCATCATCATCATCATCACCAATACCATCACGCTATTGTGCACCAGGGCGCTGCTAGTAAAGAATATTCATTCATTCAACAACTCTCTCTGACTGTACCTCTAATCCATTTGGGTGAAAAACTCCGCTATGCGTTTGGTTTAGTTTATCAAACTTATGGATCTCTTTGCCTGTGTTCACGTCCCATAGCACGCCATCTGTGAACAAACATTGATAATTATAATTTACTATGTCTTTTTTTCACACTTTTTTTTCGCGCTTCCCACTTTAGGTACAAAGCTACTTTTTGGCCTTGCACAGTGTTGGAAACATTAAATAGCATAGTCCTAAGTTGGTAACATTTATATTTTTTATCTGTGTAAAATCTTATGGTTCGTTCTCTTGTCAATAAACGCTGCAACTGTGCATACGCTCAAAAAGTTTTTAATTATAAAAATAATTCTAATTCAGCCCAAACCCATCGAAGTTAAGCTATATCTTCTTCATGGTCCTTCGAGCCGTGTCAAAAGCCCATATTTTTTGGATAAAGTCCCGGAGTGACTGTTTTGGAATGTTTTTGCATACTAAGGTTCGGTAGGGTCAAAGAAACCTATTTTAGAAGAAGGGGGCAAGATGAAATTTTATGTCCCAAAAAATATTTTAGGCTGCAGAGGTCTTATGGAACAAGTTTGGGTCAAATCGGTTGAAAATGGCCTGAGATTTTCGAAGTCTTTCGAAGTTCTTACCTGACAGAATTAGCTCGTCTGTAGGATTGAAAGTGGCCCGGTTCTTGGCGTATTGGTTGCTCATAGATGGTGTTAGTGTCAGGATGTCCCGTCCCGTACGCGTATCGAATATGGTCGCCGTCTCTCCTTTGGTCCCTATTATTCTGTCGTCTGTTATCTTTGAGAACTCCACGTATTCTTCGTTGTCTAGTTGAAATCTGAAAGAAACGAAAAATTAAGTATTTACCTATTTTCTAACTAGCTTGTACCTTTATTGTGCTCAATTACTTGTTCATTCTGTTTCTATCTGTGAAAACTTGTCATTAGCCATATGTTTCTAAGAACTCACTACGTAGTATGTTTTTATGTGCTGTTAGTTTTCCTAAAAATAAATAAATAAATATAAAATGCCAATTTGACTGTGAAATCCGTTTTTGTACAGAAAAACGGGCATCTCAATAATAAATGCCAATTTGACTGTAAAACGCGTTTTAGTACAGAAAAACTCATTTATGCCCGGTTTACACGCGTGCGTGCAAACAGACATTCAACAGGACAAAGATATGATTAGAGAGCGCGAAGTACAATAGCCTCCCAGCATGCCGAAGCAGTTACGAATTAAAATTGAGAACCATCGAATAAGTGGCATTGTAATGTTTACAACTCCTACTTTCATAGAATGTGTTTTTTTTTATTATTGCAAAAACTTACGATTTGTGAGAAATAGAGTCGATTAAGACCAACTTGTTTATTTGACAAATGCAATTTTTTAGGCTAACTGTACTTTTAATCAAAAATCTAAATATGCAATTTTTTTTTCTTCTAAATAAAACAAAAGTTTCCTAAGAACAAAATTTTCTGACTATAAGAGAAAAGGTAGCTACTAGCTACCCTGAAGGGACCAAAAATTTGCCACACCCTGTATAATACCATTGGCGAATTAACTAGGCAATGCTACTAGTAAATAATACTCACATTTGAAAATGAAAAATCTTATCAAAATTTTCAATTCCGACGGGATTCGAACCCGCAATGATACAAGCGATCCTCCTTTAGCCGGAGTGCCTTTACCAATTCGGCCTTTCAACTCTGGCGACAAAGGTTCCGTGGCCGAATTGATAAAGGCACTCCGGCTAAAGGAGGATCGCTTGTATCATTGCGGGTTCGAATCCCGTCGGAATTAAAAATGATAGAATTTTTCATTTTCAAATGTAAATACCTAAGTGTGGTTTAACACTTTATCAAATAAATAGTACTCACAATAACTCATAGTCCTTCATGTTCCACATCGCCGACAGAGGGCGCCACGGCGTCGTTGCGGAAGCGAGAAGCAACAGTCCATCTCGACTTGCCTGAAACATTTCAAATTGCTTTATTACAAGTTTTTATGAGCCGTGTTGACCGAGGGCCCGACTTTCGAAAGTCGTGGGTTCGAATCCTGGCCGTGCATCAATGAACTTTTCGTTTCGAAAAGTTTATGTATATGTAGTTACAAAGTAGTAGTTACAATGGATCTTTGTCTCTCTGAAGTTGGATGCAAGTATCGTCTTACGATGCACTAACTAAATATTAAATATTAAATATTCAGTGCACTAACTAAATAAATAAATAAATAATGTTGGACATTTCACACAGCATCATGTAGCCCCAAGCTAAGCAGAGCTTGTGTTATGGGAACCACATGACTGATATACTACTTATATATTTTTTTTGTAAATACATACATTATTATCAGTGATCGGAATGAGGCGGGCTAAAATACCTAAAGTTCGAAAAATAACAGAGACAAATGGAGACGCCTTAGGACTAAATATTTTTCGACCTAATTATTTACGTTTCCGGGACATTAATAAAGAACATCTAACATTAAGGTGAATCAATTTTCTACCTGAGTTAATAACAAAAACTAAAATGTAAATTATAAGGATAAAAAACTTTTTTCCGTCGGTCAAATAGAAAAATTATTTTAATTAGTTCACAATATTATTAACATTAATTTTAAATGTACTTACTCACTGTGAAAATTGTGCCAACTTTCAATAAAATTCTTACTTAAGGAAGTCTCCCCTTTTTTGCCTCTGTTCATTGAACTTTAGGTATTTTAGCCCGCCTAATTCCGATCACTGATTATTATACATAGACTGCTTGTTCATTCATAAATTAGTGCTGTCTCGCTCTTTGGCCTAAGAATTTCGTATTGTGCATTCTACTTTTACTGAGGCTAACTTCATTCAGTTAGCATCGGTAAAGAGCGAGACAGAGCCAGGGCCCTAACTCCCAAAAACTAAAACTTTATTCGTGCCAATTATCGTAGTTCAGCTTATGTTGCTTGCATGTTCCGAATTAGGCTTCTACCAGCTTATGCTGAACTACGATAATAGGCATGATGACAGTAATCAAGTACCTATCGCCAAAATATTTATCTGATCTAATGAAATAGGATTCAAAGATTTTGAAAAATGTATTTATTCTCTTATTAATGTCGAGATTACTAATTTATTTGCTAAAATAAATCTACAAAATACAACAATCCGCCATGATAGCCAAAACGCTCGCCGGTGTCATGGCGTCTGTCATTGCGTCTCGTCTCGGTAAACATCCTTTTGTTTCTATAGTAACTATGTAGGCATCACTGGTTGATATACCGATCCGTGACGTAAAAACAGACGCCATGACACCGGCGAGCGTTTTGGCGTGAATTTGAAAATTTATATTTAAATGTACTTTTATTGCACAAAAACCTTAATTTTCTACAGAAATATGATATACTTTAGACATAATAGATCCTTCTGAATATCATAGAAGAGATTTTGAAAATTAGGATTCATGCCTATTGGCACGATTTATCGTTTTTAGTGATGGGAGTAGGCTTACTGGCACGATGATAATATCGCCGCGATTCTCACGCTAGTGGAGACGGCGCCTTAGAGGGACAAACAATCAAACATCAGTTGAGCTTGAGAGTATTTTTACATAGAGTTGGCTATACATACCTGCAAATGATAGATATAAGATTCATGGACTTGATATGAATTCTCTTCAGTTCCGGTAAAGAGATTGAAAACTCTGACGTCGCCGCTAGATGTCGCCGCTAAAAGCTGCTGTTGCGTTGGCTGTAACAAAAATATTATTAGAGAAAAAAAACGTAGGCCTTTACATCTTTACAGTTGTCACAATGGATCTAGGTGTTCGTGAAGTTAGGCTTTTCGCTGCGCAGTAGACAATTTTGTATGAAAAAGTTGCACTGCGCATCGAAACGGCTAACTTCACGAATGCCAAGATCCGTTGGAAGAAGTGTACTAACTAGATGACTTATACAGTGTCAGGAGGCAATCTTTGCCTGCACTAAACGGGACACTGTAGTGCCTGGGACAATGTTGAGATGGAGTAGGCTTGTAGCACCTACACCATCCTCTCAGCTTAACCGGCCATCAGTGGCGTAACTATAGGGTGGCAGGGGTGGCCAAATGCCACGG
This sequence comes from Camptogramma bilineatum, assembly GCA_958496255.1. Lineage (NCBI taxonomy): Eukaryota > Metazoa > Arthropoda > Insecta > Lepidoptera > Geometridae > Camptogramma > Camptogramma bilineatum. Next base: position 2,673,114 of record OY292478.1, read on the forward strand.
GCCCCCGACCCCAGAGGGCCCCGGCTCAAGAGGCCGCGAGCTCGTGATGATTTTTACTGATAGGGCCAGGGACGTATATAAGGGGGAGGGGGGGTTTAGGGGGTCCAGACCCTCCCCCCCCCCCTCCTTAGCAATAGCATAAAAAAAACTGGCGGAACAGGTATTTCCGTGCGTAAACAGATGGTTCATGACGTCCAAAAAAAAATATTAAACTAGGTACACCCGATGTTTTGTATTTCTCGAGTTATGTTTTTTAATGTTTTTTTTAGCATGCTTGGCCAGAACAATTTTTTAAACTTATAAAAAAATTGGGAACTATAAAAAACCTCAACTTCTATTATTAAATACCCCTGGGCGTAATGTTAATCTTTGTACATTTTGGAACCAGTGTAAGAAAAGCCTACCTAACTAACAACAACTAAAACAAACTCATTTGGTTGTAAGTTTGATAGACATCAAGACTTGTGTAATTTATTAGTAATATAATGACTAATTATTATTGACAGACCATTTTCTGAGACTGGCCTTGCGATTTTTAACTTTACAGGAAACTACTTTACAGGTATTCTTTAAACTCGAAGGGATAATCCGTTACAATAATTGGGATTCTGGGAATAAATCCTCGAGGCGATTTCAGGCAAACATTTCCTAGTGTCACATTTGTCTTAAAAAAAAATTCGGCTCGCTTCGCTCGCATACAGCATTATGAGTGTTTTGCGAGCAAAGTGCGTTACGTCTGACCGCAGAATAGAAACCGATCCTTTTCTTTGAGTACGTAAGCAAAATCAAGTGTCACATGTTGTATTTGTGATAAAAAAATCAGCTCGCTTCACTCGCATAATAAAATAGGAACTGACAAGCCACCAGCCATTTCTTTGAGCACCATAAGAAAAATCATGTGTCACTTGTTGCGTTTATCTTAAAAAAATTAAGCTCGCTTCGCTCGCATATTAGCTTCATGAGTATTTTGCAAGCAAAGTGAGTTAAGTATGACCGCAGAATAGGAACCGACAAAAAGCCATCCTTTTCTTTGAGCACATAAGCAAAATCAAGTGTTAGGTACGTGTTGCATTTGAGATTGGAAATTAGTTCGCTCCGCTCGCATAATAAAATAGGAACAGACAAGCAGCCAGGCTTATAGTGCTCAAAAGCATCATAAGAAAAATTAAAAATCACGTGTCATTTGTTGCATTTGTTTTTAAAAATTTGGGCTCGCTTCGCTCGCATATAAGCTTCATGAGTATTTTGCGAGCGGAGAGTAAACCAAGTTTCAAGCCCGGGAATCGATGTCGTTAACGCGTTGCGTGCGAGTACGGTAGCCCTAACGCGTACGAAGTCGCGGGTCACAATGTATTGAACCTATCTATGGGGTGGCAAAAGCCAGGCTGGCCCGGGGTTCTGAGTTAACATACGCCACTACTTGGTTGGAACCCTTCAACCCCCCCCCCCCCCCCCCCCCGGATCTACAATTTAAGTGCGGCCGGCAGAAAACTAGTCAATCTTTGTATTTTGGAACCCTTGGACCCCCCTCTTATCAAAGCTATAGCTACGTCCCTGGATAGGGCCCCATCAAAAGAATTTGCCACGGGCCCCAGACGATATAGTTACGCCACTGCCGGCCATATCCACAGGAAAGACATGGTCAATACGTGTGGGGCTGACTAAGCCGCGGGTTTCCTCACGATGTTTTCCTTCACTTAACAACACTTACATGGAACAAAGTGTGAGTAAAGTACGCGTCATCGTCCTGCAGCCGCAGAGTGCGAGTCGGCGCGAAGTGCGAGTGTGCGAGTCGTGCGAGTGCTCGCCGTGTGTGCGAGCCGCCCAGAGCGCGCCGAGCGAGAACGGAACACACGTTGGAGCCCGCGCCGAACGCGGACGCGGCAGGACGCGGGTCCGGACATTTGTGGGGCCTGGGGGTATAAGGAAAGAAAGAAAGAAAGAAAGAAAATACATTTATTTGTCACAATGCAAAGTGTAGATGTTTACAGATTAACCTATAGTCGTATTGCTCATTATACGGACTAAAAGTGAAGGAAAAAATGTCATTTTGCCTTCAATTTTGACATAAAACGTATCAAAACTAATCAAAATTGAAGGAAAAATGACATTTTTTCCTTCAATTTTAGTCCGTATAATGAGCAATACGACTATACCTAGGTACTGAAACAAAGGCAATGCAGAATACAATACAATACAATGCTATTTATTAATCTTTATGTTTACTTTTCGTTAATTTCTGTTCTTCATTCGGCATCTTTTACTCAAAGTCTTCTGAACATAAAGGGTCTTACTTATTGAAAGACTAGCTGCCCGCGGCTTCGCTCGCGTGGTACCCGGATAAAAACTAGCCTATGTTACTCTCCAGCCCTCCAACTATCTCCACACAAAAAATTACGTCAATCCGTCGCTCTGTTTTGACGTGAAAGCAGGACAAATGAACAAACATATAAACACACTTTCACATTTATAATATGGGTACGGATTGACACTGGCTAAATGCACAAATGCGAAGTCAAAATGAAGAAAAAATTAAAAAACTCACTGGAACAGGTTGAACTGCGGACAGGTGACAACAGGATTCTTGCAAAGCGCGTGCTGGTTATACAGATACTCCGTTATGATGCTGTGAAGGGTGATCCTGTGGCCGGAAGGCGAGGGTTCCGTAGCTATCGATATTTGCTTCTGCAGGGAACGCTTGTGCTCTGGCGTTTGGATTGGAGTGGCGAGCTGTTGGTTTTGTACTTTCCTGTGGATATTTAAAGATTAGAGATTTTTTGTATATGGAAGTAAGGTAAAGCCGGTCTGTAAATTAGGTATTGACTAACTAATCTCAAACATTGTTTTTAGGGTTCCATACTCTAAAGAAAAAAACGACTCATATAAGGGCGCTTAAATCTTACTAATCCTACTAATTATAAATGTGAAAGTTTAGATGTTTGTACTCAATTACGCCAGAACGGCTGAGCGGATATGGATAGAATTTATAACAGAGATAGATTATTGTCCAGAATAGCACAAAGACTACTAATACAGAGTCAATGAAAATAACGATAAAAACATCTGGGGTATTTAATACAATGGGCGGCCTTATCTCTGAAAGTGATCTCTTCCAGGCAACCTTTGGATAGACAGGACATAATCTAAAAGGACAGTGGTAAACATCTAATAAATTAAATGTGACACTTGTAGGTACTTATTGCAGCACTAAATGTAACGTGGAAAAAAAAGAATAGTAGGCTATGCGGTTGAAGCCGCGGGCGCTCGCTAGTACATTGTAAAATAGGAAATATATTCACCTTATTTTGATGACATGAGGCGTGCTAGGCGTTTCTTCGTGAACGGACATGTTAATAGAGTTAAATTCGGTGGAGTCCCGATGTAAAGAACCCGTGCTGCTTGCTCGACTCACTGATACGCGTTGCTGTTGAATTAAATGCATATTAGTACATGGGCGATCGAGCTCTGTTCAGATGAAAATAGAGAAAAAATTTCCCAGAAATGAAACATATTTCTGTACAGAACAAAAGAAAACACATAAAAGATTTACCCAAAAAAGAACAAAAAAAATACTGACAGATAAACCTGTCCATAGTGTCCATAGCCACAAAATAGGTACAGAAGCCTGACTTCGAGAAAACGTTTATTTAAATAGCGACTCTTGCTACGACGCAATTCAGCTTGCGTAGCGCTTATTAGTGCAATATTCACCTACACGTGCCTACACAAATCCTCTTTTTCTAACGCATTACTCTGTCACTGTCAGGCGCGGAGTGACGCGTGATACGTAGAGTGCGCCGCAAACTTAATGGCGGCTGAAGTGCGCGGCAGATTCGACTTTGCGCAGGTACAGTCAACGCAACTGCGGGGAGGTGAAGGTGATGAGGGGCGGGGCTAGGCGGGCTATGTAGATAAAGCTTACTCTATTCTATTGCGTTGACTGTACCTGCGCAAATTCGAATTTTCCGCGCACTTCAGCCGCCATAAAGTTTGCTGCGCACTCTACCTTCCTCCTGTATGACAGTACCAAAGAAATTTCATACATAGTAGAATGCTGACTGACATTTAATGTACAAAGGATTTTGAACCTTATCACGACTCTGCAACGATCTATTATCATTTAATCTTGGTTATAAGGATTGTTGGTCTTGTTGAGAGGCTTTCTTGGGTGCTTTGTCTCTTTCACACTCGTTGTTGGATTAGTAGTGTGGTCACCCTTAAAAAGAGACACACCGCCCAAGTTTTATCTCTCAAGCTAACCGCGTTTTCTGTATCAGTGCGCGTTCCAGTTACGTTAGGGCTAGCGCATATATGCAATTTTTAGTTGAACAACTATTTTGTTGTGTTTCATAAGTACACAGCAATATATGAACGTGCGCATATTATCAACTCGATAGTTGATCGACAAAAAAATCAAAAAGCCTCATCGATCTGCTTTTGATTTAAAAGTTGGACAACTATCGATCTCACGCTCATTTTGTATTGCAATGTATTGAAGTGCGCATACCATCGACTAAACAGTCGATCCACGACTGTTCAGTCTCGCATTTTATATACACTTTATGGTTAAAAGACATGGTAACTTGAGCGTTGCCTGCACAAGACTGTTGGATTTGTTTGGGTTACAAATCGACTGAAATCGATTGTATGCGCACCTCCGTCGACTCAACAGTTTAGTTGTGTAGAAATCACGACAAGTACTCGACGAAACAGTTTAGTCGATTTAAAAGTTGTATGTATGCGCTAGCCCTTAGTATAAAAATTCCTTGGACAGTACTCACTCTGACTGGTGTGGCGGGGGTGTAGACCGGTGGCGGGGGGAGCGGGGCGCGGGGCGCGGGCGCGGGGAGCGCCGCCTCGCGCTGCAGCGTCGCCGCGCTCTCAGTCAGTCCGCGAGCGGAGAGGTGGGCGGACACTAGCTGGAGTAACTGGCGCTCGTTGTAGTTTATACGGGTTTGGGCGACGACGTTTGCCTGAAAGAGAATTTGATATCGTGAGTGTTACAGAGCTAGAACTATTATTCAAATATACCTATAGATTCATAAAGCTAGCATTGTATCGAACATTACCACACAAGTGATGCGTCTCTCTCGCTGCATATGATTGTCCGATGCACGAAAATTCTTTTTTTTTTTATTATTAAGTAACTTATAGGTTATGTTTTCCGATTGATGCCACAAAAATTTGGTGAGGATCTGTCGAGGATTTTCGGAGTTATGAACAGAAATGCATCTCGAGAGTGCAGAAAATTGCTCAGCTTATAACATTGAAGTCGGTGTTTTAAAACTTTTAATTTAACTTAGGCCTTTACATCTTTATTAGATGATTTATACAGTGTCAGGAGGCAATCTTTGCCTACACTTATCTGGACACTGTAGTGCCTGGGACAATGTTCAAATGGAGTTGGCTTGTAGCGCCTACACCATCCTCTCAGCTTAACCGGCCATATCCACAGGAAAGACATGCTCAATACGGGGCTGACTATGCCGCGGGTTTCCTCAAGATGTTTTCCTTCACCGTTTAGAGCTCGTGTTATTGCGCATATAAATTTTTAGAATTTTAATTTAGCTACTTGTTTAAATGTACACAACTCACTCGATGTATATTGGCGAGTGAGGTTTCAAACTCGGCTCCTTTATGTTTACTCTTCCCGGACACTCTTTCTAATAACTCCAACGCATATTTCTGGAACATCACGTGCTCTTGCCTTTTCTCTTGGAGTATCGGGTCTCGCATTAGAACTGGAATGTAAAATTAAATGTTTTTCAAAATCTTAGAAGAAGTAATACTCGCATGGAGTCACGATTCTCAACTATGGGGGAACGATTAAGGAGGAGGAGATCTACACCAATATAATAAAGTGGAAGAGTTTTTACATTACAAGAGATTAACATTAACCCCCTAACTTATGAAAGATGTTTAAAGTTGAACAGTGGTTAAACAACACATACCAATTTCGCACATAGGGGACTTAGGAGGGGGGTTAAAAACGTGTTTCTTTAGTTTCTATAGACGCGTATGGTGTAAAATGTGAAGTATACTCCCACAAAAAATCACCTGTGACGTCGATTCACCAGTAGATTTATTGGTCAGAGCATGGCTACGGTAAAAAAAGAAACCCATTCAAATCAGTCGGGATTTGAATGGGTTTCTTTTTTGTCTTATCTAGTGCAATTTTTGGGATACAATTTGACAATATTTGGCCTTACTTATAAACTTGAGCACTGGTTAAGTAATGCTCAAGATTCGCCCTGTCACTATCTAACATAAAACCGGTCAAGTGCGAGTCGAACTCGTACGCCGAGGGTTCCGTAGGTACCTAGCCATGGAGCCAATTAAGCTAGTCCGTTTAATTGTATGAGCGCCCATACAACTCGGAGGACAATTTTAATTGGCGTCAACTATGTATGTATGGGAACACCCTTTAATTTTCAACTTTTTTAACTTTTTGGAATTTTTCCTTTATTTGTGCTATAAGACCTTGCTTTTTGCCAAATTTCGTTATTCTAGGTCAACGGGAACTACCATTTAGGTTTTCGACCCAAAACCTCTAGGGTACTTCCGGTTGACCTACAATTGTCAATTTTGGTTACAAGCAAGGTCTTCCAGCACAAGTAAAGGAAAAATTCCGAAAAATAAAAAAAGTTGATAATTAAGGTAAGTTTTGGTACTTACAAGTTTTCACGAAAACCTAAATTTGCCAATATCTTTTTATAGTGTTGACTCAGGACCTTGATTTTTATAGTCACAATAGGGACTATAGACTTCAGTATATGGTATAAATTTCAACTTGCTAGCTCCACCCGTTCCTGAGATAATCGATGGTGACACACGGACAGACGGACAGACAGACAGACAGACGGACAAGAAAGTGATCTTATAGGGTTCCTTTTTTTACCTTTTAAGGTACGGAACCCTAAAAAAGGACGGCAATTGTTTAAACGGTGTTTCAATTTTGACAGAATTTATTTTTATTCTAGTTACCTTGTATTTGTGATGTTGTGAAGAGAGGTAGCTTAGATATGATCTGTCTGACGGTGGGGCAGCGAGCTAGGCCCGCTAGGGCGCGGCAGGCTAGGCCGCGGACTCGGTCCGCGTCCGTTATGGGGGACTTGACCATCATTAGAGATAGGAGCACCTGGAAATTTAAATGATTAAAGAAAAATGAAAATGTAAAATGTATTTATTTACTACTTAAATAACAAAAGTTTTGTAAGATTTACATAAAGTCAAATTACTAATGATTCCCACACTAGGCTGGGCCTGTATCGTGGGAACCAAAGTATAGAAAAAATGTATAGAATGTATAGAAAAAAAAGGGGCAGGAAGGAATAACATTTCTCAAAAAGATTACAAAAATAACGAACTTAGTACCGCCCCATTGGTTTTTTATTTATACTTTACAATGTTACAATTTTCTTACGATCCCTAATTTTTTGAAATATTATAGCCTATGTTATTCCCTGATAATGTAGCTTTCTATTGGTGAGGTTCTATTGGTTCAGTGGCCATTCTTTACGTAGTATGATTTTCTATTCTATGCTTTTGTTACAAAAAACTACCACTTTTGCTTTTTTTTTCTCATTTTTTCATGCTTTTAATCCATGTAACTATAAAATACTGAATAGTATCCTTACCATAATTCCGTTGCTTGTCCGTACGCTTTCCCATACTTTCTGAATGATATCTTCGTAGGATTTGAGCGCAGTTCGCTTCTTAGTAGAGCCCGTGATTGAAAAGCGAGTGGTCGACGATGTTCCGGCCTATGAATAAAAATTTTACTTATAGCGCCATCTAGCCCCAAACTAAGCAAAGCTTGCACTATGGGAACCAGATAACTGATAGAATACTTATACTTTCTGTAAATACATACTTACAATATTTTACCCTGACACAGAACAAACATCTATGTTCATCACACAAATGCTTGTCCTGGGTGGGAATCGAACCCACGACCTACAGCGCAGAAGGCCCCAAACTAAGCATAGCTTGTACTATGGGAATGAGATAACTGATAGAATACTTAATATACTTTCTTTAATTACATACTTATAATATTTTATAAAACCCAGACACAGAACATATATGTTCATCACACAAATGTTTGTCATGGGTGGGAATCGAACCTACGACCTACAGCGCAGAAGGCAGAGCTACTACCAACTGAGATAAGAGGCCAGTAAAATGAATGAATGCTTAAGATTGACTCACCCTATGTACAGGTGCGCATACGCAATTCACAAGGACATTTAAAGCTGCTTTCTGTACTTCAGGTTCTGACACTATTTCACCGTCAGCAGCGCCTGAAAATAAATATTAATATTGTTACGAATGTCCCAGGCACTTGTGTACCGTTAAGTGTAGGCAAAGATTGCCTCCTGACACAATTAAATAACCCTTTTTCAAATAGTGTTTTTAATTAATCCTAGAGTGCTATAAACCACAAAATGTTTTATATAAGTAATTTATTTAATACCGGATAGTACCATAAAAAATACTTTTAATTTATCGTGTTAAATTTTCGCGCGAATATGCTAGCCGCCATACTCCCGAGCTCGTGACGTCACTGCGCCTGTTAAAATTTGAAAACTTTCGAAATTACCAACACATTAGCAGCATTAGCTTGATTAGGAGCAGAGTGACGTCACGACGGTATTAATATGGCGAACAGCGTTTTGGTCATTTAAGGCACAGACCAAAACAACACATTGATATTGAATTATAAAACTTTCAATGCGTTTTTATGAATAGGAATCAACATTTCTCGTTTAATTTTTACAAAAACCTATCATAAATGGTGTAAAGTATCCTATTCAAGAAAATACATACATACATAAAAATCACGCCTCTTTCCCACAGGGGTAGGCAGAGACCACAGACTTCCACTTGCTACGATCCTGACACACCTCTTTCGCCTCATTCAATCTCATCACATTCTTCATACTAGCTCGCCGGTTTAGGTTTAAAGAAAATTCAAAAATAATAATGTTTAAACTTACCTAGAACAATATTAACTCCTGTTGTAGGATCTGCGTCGCGTATATCAATTTTCTCTGTGAGTAATAATTGAACGCGCGGCGCAACACAACAAACTGATATCACGTCGAGCGCCGAGCGTACAGTTTCTGATCTGTAAGGGAATTTAGACCTTATTATGATGTACATAACGAGTATTATTCTGATCGTTAATTGGCTCATTTTTTTATTAAAGAAGGGGGCCGTAGGCAGATCCATATAGACTCATTTTCAGTAATAGAAAACAAGGAAGGATATTTACAAAATTCACTCACTCCTGTTTTTTTTCTTAGCTTTGGCTTCGCACGGCTTGTGCATTCAGCCAGTGTCAAGTAATTATATATTTCAAGTTTATAGATACACAAGATATACAAATACATTTACAAACATAAATATAATATCCCACCCCTCCCCTTGCGCCTCGGTAAAGATGTGGGGCTTTACTGAAACATCAACACGGACTTTTTGGGAGAACTCGAAATGCAATGCTTTTTAATTTTGTTTCATGTGCCCACACTTACGTTCACAAACACTCAACAGTTAATAATCCACCATTATTACACATCAATATTCGAAGAACACAAGTTTTGAAAAATAAAACAAAAACGAGAACATGACTTCTCAAATTCCTGCAAAAAGCCTCCACTCCTCTGTTGTTCAAGCTCCGCTGTCTCTCTCACTCCCATTTCTACTGTCTCCCTTACTCCCAGCTCTACAGTTTACCTCACTATATGTGTGTGTGTATGATGTTATAAAGTAATACCTCCCGTTGAAGTTCCACTCGTAAGCCAGCCCGACTACTTGCAGTAGGAGAGCCACTCCCCCTAACTCCACTAACTCATCTACGGGCGCCCAGCGGGACCAGGCCACGCTCTGTAGCAACTCTATCTGCTCTTGTATCTCTTCTGATAAAGATTCTGCTCAAAGCTCTGCTGTCTTCCTCAATCCTAGCTCTGCTGTCTCCCTCACTATTTGCTCTGCTCTATGGGGTATGGTAACCTCTGCAAAATGTGGACGTGTACCAAATATTTGGACGTACCTCCGACTACCCTCACAGGATCTTAACTTCCTCACTCCCATCTCTACTGTACTATCCTATCCTGTTCTAAAGTGAGGATGGATAGATGTTTGTTACTCTTTCGCGCAAAAACTACAGAACAGATTTGGCTGAAACTTGGAATACACATAGTTTATGACCTGGATTAAGACGATTAAGACTTTTTATCCGGGTAAGTACTAGTGAAACCGCGAGCGGAAGTTAGTGATGATATTTTGATAGTATTTTGCTAATAGGTACCTACCTATGTCACAGAATGTGATCATAGTGTAAGTCCATTTCCGCATTGTTTTTTTTTCTTGTACCTATTGTTTGTGTATGTGCTAAATAAATGTTTCTGTGTCTATGTCTACATAAAGTAATACCTCCCGTTGAAGTTCCACTCGTAAGCCAGTCCGACCACTTGCAGTAGGAGAGCCACTCCCCCTAACTCCACTAACTCATCTACGGGCGCCCAGCGGGACCAGGCCACGCTCTGTAGCAACTCTATCTGCTCTTGTATCTCTTCTGATCAAGATTTTGCTCAATCAAAGCTCTGCTGTGTCGCTTACTCCTAGCTCTACTGCCTCCCTTACCTAGCTCTACCTTCTCCCTCACTTACTCTGCTTTATGGGGTATGGTAACCTCTACAAAATGTGGTGATGCAAATATTTGGACATACCTCCGACTACCCGCCTAAACATCGCCTAATCCTAGCTCTGTCGTCTCCCTTACTACTGTCTCCCAGCTCTGCTGTAGCTTTCACTCCTAGATCTGCTCTCTCGCTTACTCCTGGCTTTACTGTCTCCCTCACTTTTAGCATAGTGAGGAAAGATAGCTACTTCCTACTAATGTTATAAATGTAAAAGCTTGTGAGGATAGATGGATGTTTATAACTCTTTCACGCAAAAACTATTGAACGGATTTGGCTGAAACTTGGAATATACATAGTTTATGACCTGGATTAACACTTTTTTCTGGGTAAGTACCATGCGAGTGAAGCTGTGGGCGGATACTAGTGATGATATAAAGGAATAGGACCAACCTAGGCTCCGAAGTAACTCTATCTGCTCTTGTATCTCTTCTGATGATTTTGTTCAATCAAAACTCAGCTGTCTCTCTCACTCCCAGCTCTGCTGTCTCCCTCACTCCCAACTCTGCTGTCTCCCTCACTCCCAGCTCTACAGTACGATATCTATGATATAATATCTCTCACTATGTTATAAAGTACTACCTCCCGTTGAAGTTCCACTCGTAAGCCAGCCCGACCACTTGCAGTAGGAGAGCCACTCCCCCTAACTCCACTAACTCATCTACGGGCGCCCAGCGGGACCAGGCCACGCTCTGTAGCAACTCTATCTGCTCTTGTATCTCTTCTGGTGACGATTTTGCTCAATCAAAGCTCTGCTGTCTCCCTCACTCCCAGCTCTACTGTCTCCCTTACCTAGCTCAGCCATCTTACTATTTGCTCTGCTCTAAGGGGTATGGTAACCACTGCAAAATGTGGTCATGCAAATATTTGTACATACCACAGACTACCCGCCTTAACATCGCTTACTCCTAGCTCTGTCGTCTCCCTTACTCCCAACTCTACTGTCTCCCAGCTCTCACTTCTAGATCTGCTCTCTCGCTTACTCCTGGCTCTGCTGCCTCCCTCACTCCCACCTCTACTGTCTACCTACCTTACTTTCAGCATAGTGAGGTAGGATAGGTCCTATTCTACTTCCTACTAATATTATAAATGTGAAAGCTTGTGAGGATGGATGCATTTTTGTTACTCTTTCACACAAAAACTACTGAACAGATTTGGCTGAAACTTGGAATACACATAGTTTATGACCTGTATTAACACATTTTATCCGAGTCTCACGCGTGCGAAGCCGCGGGCTTAGCGATTTTTCAGCTTTACTATGTACCTTACTAAGAGAATGTTATAAAGTAATACCTCCCGTTGAAGTTCCACTCGTAAGCCAGCCCGACCACTTGCAGTAGGAGCGCCACTCCCCCTAACTCCACTAACTCATCTACGGGCGCCCAGCGGGACCAGGCCACGCTCTGTAGCAACTCTATCTGCTCTTGTATCTCTTCTGATGAAGATTTTGCTCAATAAAAGCTACTGCCTCCCTTACCTAGCTCTGCCGTCTCCATCACTATTTGCTCTGCTCTATGGGGTATGGTAACCTCTGCAAAATGTGGGCATGTACCAAATATTTAGACTTACCTCCGACTACCCTCACAGGATCTTAACTTCCTCACTCCCAACTCTGCTGTCTCCCTTACTCCTGGCTCTACTGTCTATCTCACTTCCATCTCTACCGTACTATCCTATCCTGTTCTAAATTTGTGAGGATGGATCTTTGTAACTCTATCACGCAAAAACTACTGAACGGATTTGGCTGAAACTTGGAATATACTAAGTTTATGACCTGGATTAACACTTTTTATCTGGGTAAGTACGAGCAAAGCCGCGAGCGGATACTAGTGAAACCGCGAGCGGAAGTTAGTGATGATATTTTGATATTACTTTGCTAATAGAAACCTACCTATCTCATGTCACAGAATGTGACCTTAGTGTGAGTCCATTTCCGAATTGTGATTTTTTTTCTTGTACCTATTCTTTGTGTGTGATAAAATGTTTCTGTGTCTATGTCTATATAAAGTAATACCTCCCGTTGAAGTTCCACTCGTAAGCCAGCCCGACCACTTGCAGTAGGAGAGCCACTCCCCCTAACTCCACTAACTCATCTACGGGCGCCCAGCGGGACCAGGCCACGCTCTGTAGCAACTCTATCTGCTCTTGTATCTCTTCTGATCAAGATTTTGCTCAATCAAAGCTCTGCTGTGTCGCTTACTCCTAGCTCTACTGCCTCCCTTACCTAGCTCTACCTTCTCCCTCACTTACTCTGCTTTATGGGGTATGGTAACCTCTACAAAATGTGGTGATGCAAATATTTGGACATACCTCCGACTACCCGCCTAAACATCGCCTAATCCTAGCTCTGTCGTCTCCCTTACTACTGTCTCCCAGCTCTGCTGTAGCTTTCACTCCTAGATCTGCTCTCTCGCTTACTCCTGGCTTTACTGTCTCCCTCACTTTTAGCATAGTGAGGAAAGATAGCTACTTCCTACTAATGTTATAAATGTAAAAGCTTGTGAGGATAGATGGATGTTTATAACTCTTTCACGCAAAAACTATTGAACGGATTTGGCTGAAACTTGGAATATACATAGTTTATGACCTGGATTAACACTTTTTTCTGGGTAAGTACCATGCGAGTGAAGCTGTGGGCGGATACTAGTGATGATATAAAGGAATAGGACCAACCTAGGCTCCGAAGTAACTCTATCTGCTCTTGTATCTCTTCTGATGATTTTGTTCAATCAAAACTCAGCTGTCTCTCTCACTCCCAGCTCTGCTGTCTCCCTCACTCCCAACTCTGCTGTCTCCCTCACTCCCAGCTCTACAGTACGATATCTATGATATAATATCTCTCACTATGTTATAAAGTACTACCTCCCGTTGAAGTTCCACTCGTAAGCCAGCCCGACCACTTGCAGTAGGAGAGCCACTCCCCCTAACTCCACTAACTCATCTACGGGCGCCCAGCGGGACCAGGCCACGCTCTGTAGCAACTCTATCTGCTCTTGTATCTCTTCTGGTGACGATTTTGCTCAATCAAAGCTCTGCTGTCTCCCTCACTCCCAGCTCTACTGTCTCCCTTACCTAGCTCAGCCATCTTACTATTTGCTCTGCTCTAAGGGGTATGGTAACCACTGCAAAATGTGGTCATGCAAATATTTGTACATACCACAGACTACCCGCCTTAACATCGCTTACTCCTAGCTCTGTCGTCTCCCTTACTCCCAACTCTACTGTCTCCCAGCTCTCACTTCTAGATCTGCTCTCTCGCTTACTCCTGGCTCTGCTGCCTCCCTCACTCCCACCTCTACTGTCTACCTACCTTACTTTCAGCATAGTGAGGTAGGATAGGTCCTATTCTACTTCCTACTAATATTATAAATGTGAAAGCTTGTGAGGATGGATGCATTTTTGTTACTCTTTCACACAAAAACTACTGAACAGATTTGGCTGAAACTTGGAATACACATAGTTTATGACCTGTATTAACACATTTTATCCGAGTCTCACGCGTGCGAAGCCGCGGGCTTAGCGATTTTTCAGCTTTACTATGTACCTTACTAAGAGAATGTTATAAAGTAATACCTCCCGTTGAAGTTCCACTCGTAAGCCAGCCCGACCACTTGCAGTAGGAGAGCCACTCCCCCTAACTCCACTAACTCATCTACGGGCGCCCAGCGGGACCAGGCCACGCTCTGTAGCAACTCTATCTGCTCTTGTATCTCTTCTGATGAAGATTTTGCTCAATAAAAGCTACTGCCTCCCTTACCTAGCTCTGCCGTCTCCATCACTATTTGCTCTGCTCTATGGGGTATGGTAACCTCTGCAAAATGTGGGCATGTACCAAATATTTAGACTTACCTCCGACTACCCTCACAGGATCTTAACTTCCTCACTCCCAACTCTGCTGTCTCCCTTACTCCTGGCTCTACTGTCTATCTCACTTCCATCTCTACCGTACTATCCTATCCTGTTCTAAATTTGTGAGGATGGATCTTTGTAACTCTATCACGCAAAAACTACTGAACGGATTTGGCTGAAACTTGGAATATACTAAGTTTATGACCTGGATTAACACTTTTTATCTGGGTAAGTACGAGCAAAGCCGCGAGCGGATACTAGTGAAACCGCGAGCGGAAGTTAGTGATGATATTTTGATATTACTTTGCTAATAGAAACCTACCTATCTCATGTCACAGAATGTGACCTTAGTGTGAGTCCATTTCCGAATTGTGATTTTTTTTCTTGTACCTATTCTTTGTGTGTGATAAAATGTTTCTGTGTCTATGTCTATATAAAGTAATACCTCCCGTTGAAGTTCCACTCGTAAGCCAGCCCGACCACTTGCAGTAGGAGAGCCACTCCCCCTAACTCCACTAACTCATCTACGGGCGCCCAGCGGGACCAGGCCACGCTCTGTAGCAACTCTATCTGCTCTTGTATCTCTTCTGGTGATGATTTTGAGGCCTGGGAGAAAATAACATAGTTTTTATAGCAGCGGGAATGTATGAAAAAAGATCTAGTGAAGCCTGGATGTCTGAAATTTATTTAGAGAGTTTCGTAATTTATAAAGCGGAAGAGTTTGTTTGAACGCGCTAATCTCAGGAACTAGCAGTCAGATTTGAAAAATTATTTAGTGATTTCTGCATTTGATATCTTAATTCTTGAACGACGCTAAATTTCAACCATCTACTATGAACGTAGCTAACGTAACGAACGCAGAACGTAACGAAGCAAGCCACAAGCGATTCCTTAACATCCATTAACATTTAATATGTAGCTATACATTTATTTACTATAATTAAGAGGATAAAAGTTTACTAATGCAATTAATCTATTGTAGAATTGAGGACTAGTGAAAACTTCGTGCAAAGTGTTTTAATTCTTCCAAATTCCAACGATGCGGTCGATTCGAAGCGTTCGGTTCGGATAGGTATGCGTTCATCTTTGATAAATTACCTTATAAGGGGGAGGTTCGGGTACATTGTCCCCTTGTTGTCTCGCTACTTGTGCGGCTCGCAACCGTAAATGTGCTTCTAAGTACCTGTGGTATAAACATTTAATACATTAGATTTACAGTATCAATTCTGTGAACTTGTTTGTGTTTGAATCTCTTGAACAAATCACAAATTTTTTTTAATATTAATCTTGAAAACTTAATTGCACCATTTGAAAATTTTACAATTTCCGGACATGAGCTCGTACCGGAAGCAGCCGGAAGTCAATGGTAAATTCATTAAATTAAAGGAAATGCAAGGCGGGAAACGTAGTGCCTATCTCAAATTAATAAGGTTCGAATAAGGTAAGTAATAATATGCGTTTTATTGGTAGGTAAAACGCGTCTATTTGGTGCGATCTGTCAAGATTTATTATCTGCTGTGTGTGTGGTATGCTTAAGGCTGTGTCCCCAGTAGGCAAACTGTGAGCGGCCGACTGAGTTTGCGGCGTATCGGTTTAGTACGCTCTTCCATATATTTGAAATGGAGTGTCCAAAGTTTGCTAGTTTTGCGCGTAACGCTGCAAACTGCGTACAGTGAGCGCAAAACTAGCAAACTGTGGACACTCCATTTCAAACATGGAAGAGCGTACTAAACCGATACGCCGCAAACTCAGTCGGCCTCTCACAGTTTGCCTACTGGGGACACAGCCTTAGGTTCTGATATTTCGTCAGCGTCATAGCATACGTCAAGCGAAGCAGTTCAGTTTAGGACCTAAACTGGATCGCATATAAAGCTTATGGTAGGAGTAAGAAAGTTACCTTCTAAGCGCGACACAGACGTGCCTGACGATTTGTCTCGCGGCGCAGGTCTCGTCTGAGCCTAGTATAGGCAGCGTCGATATCACATTGTACAGCTTACGATCTACTAACCTTCTAAGCGCGACACAGACGTGCCTGACGATTTGTCTCGCGGCGCAGGTCTCGTCTGAGCCTAGTATAGGCAGCGTCGATATCACATTGTACAGCTTACGATCTACTAACCTTCTAAGCGCGACACAGACGTGCCTGACGATTTGTCTCGCGGCGCAGGTCTCGTCTGAGCCTAGTATAGGCAGCGTCGATATCACATTGTACAGCTTACGATCTACTAACCTTCTAAGCGCGACACAGACGTGCCTGACGATTTGTCTCGCGGCGCAGGTCTCGTCTGAGCCTAGTATAGGCAGCGTCGATATCACATTGTACAGCTTACGATCTACTAACCTTCTAAGCGCGACACAGACGTGCCTGACGATTTGTCTCGCGGCGCAGGTCTCGTCTGAGCCTAGTATAGGCAGCGTCGATATCACATTGTACAGCTTACGATCTACTAACCTTCTAAGCGCGACACAGACGTGCCTGACGATTTGTCTCGCGGCGCAGGTCTCGTCTGAGCCTAGTATAGGCAGCGTCGATATCACATTGTACAGCTTACGATCTACTAACCTTCTAAGCGCGACACAGACGTGCCTGACGATTTGTCTCGCGGCGCAGGTCTCGTCGGAGCCTAGTATAGGCAGCGTCGATATCACATTGTACAGCTTACGATCTACTAACCTTCTAAGCGCGACACAGACGTGCCTGACGATTTGTCTCGCGGCGCATGTCTCGTCGGAGCCTAGTATAGGCAGCGTCGATATCACATTGTACAGCTTACGATCTACTAACCTTCTAAGCGCGACACAGACGTGCCTGACGATTTGTCTCGCGGCGCATGTCTCGTCGGAGCCTAGTATAGGCAGCGTCGATATCACATTGTACAGCTTACGATCTACTAACCTTCTAAGCGCGACACAGACGTGCCTGACGATTTGTCTCGCGGCGCAGGTCTCGTCTGAGCCTAGTATAGGCAGCGTCGATATCACATTGTACAGCTTACGATCTACTAACCTTCTAAGCGCGACACAGACGTCCTGTCCTACCTAACTTAATCTAAGTTATATAAGCAAGGATAAGTGGTATAAGTGTGCCTGTACCTACTTACCTATACTTTAAGCAGATCTGTGTTATTAAGTACCTAATTTTGTTGCCTGAATGTAGGTGGGTTCTGTGTGATACCTACCCTGTGGGTGCTGCATTCTTTACCTTATAGGCACCTACCTATTTTGTAAACTTTATTTGTTAGTACCTACCTATCTTAGTGTTCGTTTCCCATTGTACCTCCGTCTGTGTGTGTTGTTGCCAAATAAATGTCTATCTATAGTCGGATTGCTCATTCTACGGACTAAAATTGAAGGAAAAAATGTAATTTTCCTTCAATTTTGACATAAAACCAAGGAATTTCTATACTACGTACCTGGAATGCTGACTGAGACAGAAAACAAGGTCCGCTTGAGAGATAAAACTTGGGCGGCGTGTCTCTTTCTAAAGGGTGACCATAAACTAAACATTCCTAGTCCTTAAGGGGCCTTTTCCATCATTTTCTGATTTACGTGATGTTTCAAGGCATGATTTTTGAATTAAAATACTGATACAATTTTGATCCTTCATTTTGATTCTTGAATCTTGAATCTTGATTCTTGAATCTGAAAACTGAAATCTTGAATCTTGAATCTTTGAAGTGACAACTGTCAAACTTCAAATGACCATATCTCGGGAACTACTCGTCCTAGACTCCCCGTTCCCAGTTCAAATGAAAGCTATGACCAAGATCTTCATTTGAAGTGACAGCTGTCAAACTTCAAACCGCCATATCTCGAAAACTACTTGTCCTAGACTCCCCGTTCTCAGTTCAAATGATAGCTATGACCAAGATCTTCATTTGAAGTGACAGCTGTCAAACTTCAAACGGCCATATCTCGGGAACTACTCGTCCTAGACTCCCCGTTCTCAGTTCAAATGAAAGCTATGACCAAGATCTACATTTAAAGTGACAGCTGTCAAAATGACATCTGTCATCTGAAATGTAGATCTTAGTCATAGCTTTCATTTGAACTAAGAACGGGGAGTCTAGGATGAGTAGTTTCCAAGATATGGCCGTTTGAAGTTTGACAGCTGTCACTTCAAATGAAGATCTTGGTCATAGCTTTCATTTGAACTGGGAACGGGGAGTCTAGGACGAGTAGTTCCCGAGATATGGCCGTTTGAAGTTTGACAGCTGTCACTTCAAATGAAGATCTTGGTCATAGCTTTCATTTGAACTGAGAACGGGGAGTCTAGGACAAGTAGTTTTCGAGATATGGCGGTTTGAAGTTTGACAGCTGTCACTTCAAATGAAGATCTTGGTCATAGCTTTCATTTGAACTGAGAACGGGGAGTCTAGGAAGAGTAGTTTCCAAGATATGGCCGTTTGAAGTTTGACAGCTGTCACTTCAAATGAAGATCTTGGTCTTAGCTTTCATTTAAACTGGGAACGGGGAGTCTAGGACGAGTAGTTCCCGAGATATGGTCATTTGAAGTTTGACAGCTGTCACTTCAAAGATTCAAGATTCAAGATTTCAGATTCAAGGTTCAAAATTCAAATCCTGGATCGAAATCCAGGATCGAAATCCAAGATCGAAACCAAGGATCGAAATCAAGGATCGAAATCAAAATCAAGGATCAAAATCAAGGATCTAATTCAAGGATCTAATTCAAGGATCGAAACCATGGATCGAAATCAAGCGCTGATTTTGTCGAGCGCGATAAGGTAAAAATATCCTGAAATTTAAATGACATGGGCACACTACTAATCCAACAACGAGTGTGAAAGAGACAAAGCACCCAAGAAAGCCTCTCAACAAGACCAACAATCCTTATAACCAAGATTAAATGATAATAGATCGTTGTGTAGTCGTGATAAGGTTCAAAATCCTTTGTACAATAAATGTCAGTAAGAACTCCAGTTACGTAGTATAAAATCTTCTTGCATAAAACATATCAAAAATAATTAAAATTGAAGGAAAAATGACATTTTTTCCTTCAATTTTAGTCCGTATAATGAGCAATACGACTATATCTATCTACTAAAAGTTACCTTCTAAGCGCGACACAGACGTGCCTGACGATTTGTCTCGCGGCGCATGTCTCGTCGTCTGAAACGCGCGACTCTTCCTCGTCGGAGCCCAGGATAGGCAGCGTCGATATCACATTGTACAGCTTACGTAGACCGTCCTGAAATTATTATTCAAATATTGGACAATTCACACAACGCTATTTAGCTAAAACTTACATCAAATTGAAATTGAAAATTGTTTATTTCATTAGCCTACATTACAATCTTATAACTATGGTTGGAACCTTCTTTTAAGCAAGTACTTGTGCCAGAATGTTTCGCTCTTGCGTATCCATTATGTGGCTATCTAAGTATATAAAGAAAAGGCTAAACTATAGTAGGCACCTCAAATATCCATATATCAGAGGGACTAGCCAACCGATATTCGCTATGAAGCGATTCGATTTCTATAATTCGCTAACACTCGAACGTGATGTTTCATTGGTCGAACGTAAGGTCACGTGGTCTTCGTTTCATTTATACACCAATGAAACATCGGCGATAGTAAGCGAAGCGAAGCGAATTGTAGAAGTAGAATCGATTGATGCCACTGTTCTCTAAGAAAAAGTAAAATTAAAACTAAAGAAAGTAAACAGTAGTAAAAAGCTGATATAAATAAGAAATCTTGCGTACTTTAGAGTGTGAGGCTGTATTGGGGTTTGTGTGGGTTCGTTTGTGTATGTGTGTGTGTGTGTATATGTGTGTGTGTAGGGGGTTGTGCGTAAAGGAAATTAACTTAGCCCTGTTAATGAAGCCCGGCTTAAGTCGTTAAGCCATGACGGCGGCCTTAAAACTCCGTAGCGTTAAATAAAAGCTTGTAGTAACTAACCTGATTATCAAACTCTTCTAAAATCACTCTGAACTGGAATGATAATCCGAAGAACATCGTAGCGTGACAACGGCCCGAGTCGTGCGAACATTCTAGAAGCCAAAGCGCGTATCTGGAAACAAACACATCCGTACCCCTATTATAAATGTGAAAGTGTGTTTGTTTGTTTGTTTATTTGTCGTGGAATCACTTCAAAACGGAGCGACGGATTGATGTGATTTTTTGTGTGGAGATAGTTGGAGAGCTGGAGAGTAACATAGGCTACTTTTTATCCGGGTACCATGCGAGCGAAGCCACGGGCAGCAGCTAGTAATAAATAAATCCTTTACTATTAAAAGAGCAATATTTGTATGTTTATTTGTATTCACGTTCTCGAAAACGGCTCTAACGATTTCGATGAAATCTAGCCTGTACAGTCTTCAACTGTACATTTTTATAGCGGAAGAGTTTGTTTGAACGTGCTAATCTCAAGAACTACCAGTCGGATTTGATAAATTCTTTCTGCATGTGATAGCTAAACTCTTGAGGAAGGTTATAGGCTACTTTTCATCATCAACATCATCACCATATACCATCACTACGGGGGCACGCCGCCGTTTGCAATATGCGAGTTTACGGGGGCGAAAAATCGATCTAGCTAGGTCTCATATCTGGGAAAATTCGTTTTTTCGGCATTTTCACGCAAAAAGTTTTAACAGTGCAAGCAATGTGGTTCATTTCTCTGCAGGTCAGACTTTTATTTTGTAAGAAATTGATTTAAGAGCTTTAATTCCTATATCTTAGTAGACTTTTATGCCGTCTAGTATTATATAACTCACTTGACTAGATCAGCGAGCGTGTGCCGCGGCAGTAGACAGACGCGCTCCATCGCATCCTCGCAGTACGCCAAGTAATATAGACAAATAGACACGCCCGTCGCCGCGACCGACGGCCGGGGTACCTCGAGGAATTTCTGTAGACAAAGATTTATAATTAATTTTGACGACCTCTGTGGCGCAGTGGGGGAAGGCCCGCCTGTGACGCAAGAGGTTGCGGGTTCGATCCCCGCCGCGGGACAAATGTTTGTATGATCTGCAAATATTTGTCTCGGGTCTGGGTGTTTTCTATGTATATTATGTATGTATTTACAAAAAAAAAAAATGTATATAAGTAGTGTATCAGTCATGTGGTTGCCATAACACAAGCTCTGCTTAGCTTGGGACTACATGATGCTGTGTGAAATGTCCAGCAATATTTATTATATTTATTAATTAATAAATGGGCGCGCTAGACATTCTCTTAGAACTTTAGGCATTTTAGATCCTGAGGGTTTTTTTAAAGTAAAACTTCTTTAAGCACGCTTGACTCGGGGAGTAAGCTGGTGAATGCGTGAAAAGAGCGTTACGAAAGTGTGATCGGGCGAAGCTAACGGAAGTTTTGGTTCAGTCGTGTGGTCTAAAACAGTGTTCCGCAAACTTTTAGTGTTCAAGGTACTCTGATATTTTGGAGGTACATCATAATGAAAAATCAATTTTTTTTATGCGAAACATGAGCTTGTTTAGTTGAGCATATGCGGTCCGAATTTGGAGTAGCTTAACTGAGATAGGTAACCTTATTTTTCCGAGGCACACCAACTAATGACCACGGTACACCAGTGTGCCGCGGCACACACACAGCGGAACACTGGTCTAAAGCTTTTTTCTTTCGAGGGGTAGTCAGAGGTATCGCTTTAGACATCAGACACCGACGTTTTGACTGGATTGCACCAGCCATGGCATTTTGAATAAATAAGGTCTTACCTGAAAACTCTAGCCTAGAATGCCTAGGGACGGAATTACATAGAGTCACTTAGGCTGGTTTTACTGTCATGCGTACCGTCGGCGTTGATAGGCGAGTGATCTTTATTACAATGAAATAAGGATACTGATTGTTTGGCAGAAATGGCTACGCTGATTGCTCTCGTCAGTGCTGAACCATCAGTATCCTTATTTAATTGTAATAAAGATCACTTGCCTATCAGCGCCGATGGTACGCGTGACAGTAAAACCAGCCGAAGGCTTTCACCGTCAGCGGGCCTGTTAGCATAGTTTTTATTTTTAAGTTTTTAAAGTGGGTAAAGCTATTTTTATTTTTATTTATTTAAGGTCTTACCTGCAATCCGCCCATGTTGATAAAGTCTATAGAGAACTTCTTATGACAGAGTAGCGCCGCTAGATATTTCAACGCTTCGAACGCTAGTCGCGAATCGCGCGACTCTCTCACATTTAAGTACCCAAGGATTAAACCGAGGGCATTCTGTTCGAATACGTGAGACAGAAACTGAAAGAAAAGAGAGAATATTATACTCTTAACTTAGGCCTTTTACATCTTTACTAGATGATTATTTTATACAGAGTCAGGAGGCAATCCTTGCCTGCACTTATCGGGACACTGTAGTGCCTGAGACATTGTGTGAGATGGAGTAGGCTTGTAGCACCTACACCATCCTCTCAGCTTAACCGGCCATATCCACAGGAAAGACATGATCAATACGTGACTAAGCCGCGGGTTTCCTCACGATGTTTTCCTTCACCGTATAGAGCTCGTGTTAATGCGCATATAAATTTTTCGAAACGAAAAATCCATTGATGCACGGCCAGGATTCGAACCCACGACCTAACTACTAAGTGAACTACTAGTTAACTAAATGCGTGGATGATTAGCTTACCTCCTGATATTCGCCCATAGGTGTCAAATACCGAAGTATTAGCATTTGTCTCGTCGCGTCCGTGGCTGGGTAGATTTGTATATTTCCTGTAACAGTTACTCAGATAAATACATAGTAAAGGAAAACAACTTACTTGTGACTTAAGTGGCCTCTGAGCTCAGTTGGTGCAGTAGGGCGAATTTCATAGTTCAAGCCCCCTTACTTATGAAAGATGTTTAAAGTTGAAAGCTGGTTGAACAACGTCCTGTCTCTTTTTGTCACTATCCACAAATAAAGACAGGACGTTGTTTAACCAGTGTTTCACTCTAAACAGCTTTCATAAGTAAGGCCCATTATGTATAATATAACTAGCTGCTGCCCGCGGCTTCGCTCGCGTGGTACCCGGATAAAAAATAGTCTATGTTACTCTCCAGCTTTCCAACTATCTCCACACAAAAAAATCACGTCAATCCGTCGCTCTGTTTTGACGTGAAAGCAGGACAAATAAACAAACAAATAAACACACTTTCACATTTATAATTTGGGTACGTATGTGTTCTGATCGCGAAAGTTTAAAAAAGACAATTCATAGATCATATTTGGCATCTGTCAGTCCACAAAATAAATTGTAAAATTGCCTTTTTTTGTCATTATTACAATAAATATGTATTTTAAACAGAAAACGTTATGCAATTGTGCAGAATGTGCAGATCTTACTTTGAAAAATCAAATAACATTGTTTGCCCTCCGTTACAAGATTACGTTGTTGAATTTCAATTTTTAGATTTTTTTATTTTATTTTTTTCAATTTTTAGATTGACTAATCGAACTTTTTGATCTAACAATTTGGAATATTTCTGTCCAAACAGATAATCAAACTACTAGTAGGACTGGATGAAATAAACCGCTCTGCTTACTTTGTAGCTACAATATACTGAGTGAAATGTCCAGAATTATTTTATTACTTACCAATAACGTATGTTTCCATCTCAGCCCAGCTTGAGTTTGAGCTGGTTTCTATACCTTACTCTATACTTTACTCTTACTCTTACATCATACCGTAATGCTCTGCAGAGTTGGCTATCGTTGGAATATACACTCTATTACTTACCAATAACGTATGTTTCCATCTCAGCCCAGCTTGAGTTTGAGCTGGTTTCTATACCTTACTCTATACTTTACTCTTACTCTTACATCATACCGTAATGCTCTGCAGAGTTGGCTATCGTTGGAATATACACTCTATTTACTCACCAATAACGTATGTTTCCATCTCAGCCCAGCTTGAGTTGGAGCTGGTCTCTATACCTTACTCTATACTTTACTCTTACTCTTACATCATACCGTAATGCTCCGCAGAGTTGGCTATCGTTGGAATATACACTCTATTACTTACCAATAACGTATGTTTCCATCTCAGCCCAGCTTGAGTTCGAGCTTGTCTCTATATGCAGGGGCGCGGGGGCGGGGGGCGGCGGGCGCGGGGGAGGGGACATCATACCGTAGTGCTCCGGGGAGTTGGCTATCGCTGGAATATACACTTTATTAACTATGAAATAGGGGTGGTCTCCCAAACCCCGGACACTCGACGAAATCTCTATGCAAAAGCGGCGTCTAACCACCTATTTACACAGACATTACACAATGTCATTTTTGTACACGCGCAGCTGTGTGCGTGAAGTAATGTTGTCACCGCATGAATAATTATTGTACATTGTGGTCTCGGTCTCGTCGTCGTGTCTGCGCGCGTGGCGTGTCCCTAGCTCAAGTCAGCCCCTAACAATGTCCCAGGCATTGTAGTGTCCCGTTAAGTGTAGGTAAAGATCTCCTGATACTGTATTACAAATCATCTAGTAAAGATGTTCATAAAGACCTAAGTTTCTTTTTTGACGTTGAAAATTAGTAGAATTGGGGCCCAGGTATTACTCACTGTTGTAATTCTTGACGGGAGTTTCAGGGTCCTCAGTTCGCGTCTCAACAACCATTGGCACCCCTCCGCCCTCGTCCTTCATTCGATCTGAAACAACTCGCAAGAGTCAATCTCAACTCACACTGAACGCCTCATGTTATTTAAACTTTAAAGTAAATTCAACCATATTTCCATATTTTCACGCAGAGTCGAAGTGAAGCGGTGCGTCATGTTTTTAAACTTCAAAGTAAATTCAACTGTATTTCCATTACGTAAGGTACAAATTTGTGTTACGCGAATAGCTAGATTCCACGTTTCAACGACGCGCGAATTCGCTCGTTAACGCGCGGCGCCGCGCTTTCATAGTTTGCAAAACACAATGTACTTTATCTAATGGAAATAGAGATGAATATACTTTGAAGTTTATGAGCTAGTTAATTGATTCAGGCGTGACTTTGCGGAAGTCCATCTTCAGATTTTTTTTAAAATTCCAAAGTAGGTAAGTACTTACTCTTCCGCCAATCTTTACAAAAAAAAGTTTCTTTATAGTTTTTTTCTCTTTTTTTATTTTTGGTATTTCCAAATCGGTCCAGGCGTCTTCAAGTCATCGGTGAACACATAAAAAAAAAAATCTGTGATAGGTCTATTCCTGCTATCAGCTGATTGATTTGTCAGTGCAATGTTAGTAAATATTGTACATTGGTTTTGGCTAGAGTATAGAGCTTGAAGTACTGTACCTTTCTTATCGCTCGGCCCGTTGCATTTGATATCGGCTGGTCGTTTTTTCTCGAAGCGCGCGAAATGCCGCGTCTGATTCGGTGGCGTTACTGCATTCTGTTTAGCAGCAGCCTGCAATATAACAAAATATTCTATCTATAGATTTATAGATTTACAAGCAGCGACCTCGCGGCGTTGCCCCTGTAGTGATGGTTTTTGGTGATGATGATGATGATGAAAAGTAGCCTATAACCTTCCTCAAGAGTTTAGCTACAACATGCAGAAAGAATTTTTCAAATCGGACTGGAACGCGCTAATCTCAGAAACTACCAGTCGGATTTGAAAAATTATTTCTGAATTTAATAACTAAACTTTTGAAGAAGGCTTATAGGCTACTTTTCATCATCATCATCACCATAAACCATCACTACGGGGGCAACGCTGCGAAGGCGCTGCTAGTACTAATATAATAAAGCGGAAGAGTTTGTTTGAACGCGCTAATCTCAGGAACTAGCAGTCGGATAAAAAAAAAATTTACATTCTTGCATTATATGAATTATTGTTGAATATTACCTTTTCCTGAATTTGTTGTGATCTTAAACTGTGTAGCCTCCTTAGCATAAGTGGTACCATCATTCCGTTAAGCTCTCTGTAAATAATAAAAATTAAATTAAAAGTTTCTCTTCTCTCGGGAAGGGTATGGCAGTAGGGTTCGCACTTGCCGCTCAGCTCGCACGCTAGCCGCCAGCCAAGTAATACCTATCTAAGCGACAAGTCATAACAAAACAAAAACCAACAAAGTTTCCTCTATTAAGAAAAGATAAAGATCAGACTTCTCATTTTAATTTTCAAATAAAAATGCTCACCTAAAGTTGGTCGCGATCTCGTGAACCTCCATCGCGGCGGCTAGCAGGCCGGTCGCGTAGCAACACAACGGCTCAGTCGCGCTGCGAGCCCAGTTCACTAGCCGTTGGATCAGTGTGTCGTTGTCCTGAAAGGGAGATATACATTTTTTAATACAGTTGCTCAAAAAGTGGCGTATTGCAGGGACGTATAGCGTTCGGGAAGTGGGCTATTACACACTCGTGCTTTTTTTTTACCTTTCCCGCACTCGTGCGTTCTCTTTCCCAACTGTCAAAATAATGTATAATAAAAAGAAAAACCAACCATGAAGTTTTTACTAAAAAAAAATCATAGGAGTTTTTATGATTCATGCAAATACGTATATTTCTAAAAAGAAGCTACTAATTTGTTTCTATATTAGATTTAATGATTTGATTGAATGAGTTAGGTTAGGTTTCATTTCATTTTCATTTCATATCAATAAAAAAATTCTACTGAAGACTTGGCTGTATGGGCATAGTTCCCTTTGCCTACCAGAATCGGTGAAAAATAAAATTTCTTCTTATATTCTACGGTTGGCGCCATTTTCTAGATTAAATTGCTTCATTATTGATCCGTTTGTATATCCGGAATCCATCTTGAGTAGAAGCACCCATCTTTACTCGCGTTTTGCGCCCTAGCAACTTCCTTTCGGCTCATGACCCTGCCTCGGCTGTGTTCGTTTCGGGTTTTGTCGGTGTGAGGCAGGCTATATAATCGCTTGGTCGAGCGGTTGTTCCCCATTATAGCGTCGTCTTTCGCGCAGTGCGCACGACCTAGCAGTCGGTCAGGTTATTTCTTTTTTATACCTACCGACATTTATTTATAAAATAAAAATCATTTAACATTTAATAATTAAAATTAAAATAAGTAAAAGTAAAACTTCCTTTAAGTGTGTTAAACATGGTGAATAGTGATAACAGTCAAGGGTAGAGGAAAAGAAGACTACCGTCATTTTCTTCGACACGAGAATTGACTCAAACCCTGTTCGAACAAAGAAACATAGAAGATTGAAGTGAACGAGCGACGAGCGGATCAGCATGTGGACTTTGCAGGTATCGTACTTATTGGTATATTATTATTATGCTCAAAGGATAACTTTCAAGAACCGGTAGCTGCACAATCATCGGACCGGTTCGTCGTACCGATCATTTCGCAAATAGGTAATAATCCTTCGAGTCTTGTAGCATCAATAACGACCTGTGTTGACAGCATTCTTGGCGAGATCATACTACCTTAGTCTACCCAATAAAAACTAGTAGTTGGCCCCGCGAACTGAGATCTCGCGCACCGTGGTGATAGCTTATATTTTATAAGTAAGTACACTTGCTTTTGACTACACTATACGTCTAAGTGCTAATTCTGCCGGTTTGTAGCTATTTTATTATGTCTACTGCGCTAGCTTACCTACATGGAAAAGAATGTTATTCGCATGCAATCAATTAGTCTTTTCCAAACCAACGCTAACGCTATCCATATAGCGCTATCTAGCTTAACTATTTAACTTCCAGTCTAACCTGAACAACGAAAACATCTAAACTGACAAATGGGAGCTCAGGTTACAGATGTTTCATATTTTTACTTTTATCGTCGTAGGTACTTTTCTCAAAAACACTGTAAGTACCTACTTCATTATGACACCTCGCTCAGTATATTTTTACTTTTAACAATATCTTTACACCTACCTATCTCGTAAATCGAGTACGCTCATACGCTAACTAGTAGGTAACTTTCATAGCACAATCTATTGACCTACCTACCAAATTAAACGACGGTTATAAGTTTAATAACAATAAATGGTTCGATAGTTATATGAGCATCAGCATTTCATAAAACATACAACGCCAAATCGCCCAAGTTGTCACAAAAGATCTCAGCCCGGTTTGCTCGCTCGATCAATTATTAACCTAACGAGAAATTAGAATTTTATTTCAGTTCATTTCATTTTCAATTGTCCGAATCGTTAACTACCCTCAAATAGTAAATTTTTTCCGATTTATAACACTTTCAAAGCATGAAACACATTGAGGTACATTTCATACCTAGTTTGTTCTTACGAAACAGAAGAAATTTGCGACTACCCCCGGTTTTATAGAATTCGAAACGAATGATGAACCTTGCCGATTTGAACCTTTGAGTAATAAAGATTCTAGATTAAGTTTAGTGGAACGCTCATTTACTGCTTTTTCTTTACATTATTACAATGACAATGCTATTGCAAAAACGTGCGATCTAATTTGAAATATTTAATCGACGGGTCTCTCCTAAACCCCTGTCTTGCTTTATGAGTGAGTTCAAAGCCGTTTCATTGACACTCAACAGTGACGAGTGATATTCTACGATAATTGGAGAATTTTATATAGCTTAGTATGGATGCGTTGCTTCAAACCATATCTGATTCATTTCATAGTGAGGCCATCCAAGCTATCCCCCTATTGGAAGGATTTGTTCGACGGGACTGGTCTCTCGGCATGTCTGACAAACATAGGAGGGGGGGGGGGAACTCATAACTTCTCAAATTCCAGAAGCATGTCCATCCACAGCAAAATATGGATATTATAGCAGAAACCAACAAAAAAGTATCTACGCGCACCTGAAAGCACCACTGGAACGAATCATTTCACTACAGTGGAAACAACAGTCAACTCCGGCACCAAAATGACAAGACGACTCAAGGGCGTTGGTACCTCAGACAGTCTCAGACAGATCCTTCTGGTAAGACTCAACTTCTGCCATTTTCGTAACACCTCAAAGGCAGCTACACTGTCGAACTTTGCAAGTCAATCGACATCTTCCCAAGAAACATTCGTTCGGGACATTTCCATTACCCAACGAAGTTATACGGGACTTGAAATAGTGGCTAGACGCGATAGGCAACATTACCGATTCATTCGAGCCAAATATCGCATGTCTTGACCACGTAAGCGTCGGACATAGGATGGGAAGCCCAACCAGTGCAATACATCAACCACGGCTTGTCAACCTAAAGGAGCTCTATGATGGGTATGAGGTATCATTATACAAAGACATTTCGAGTTATGGTCTACTTTTCTACTGGTCCAGACGAGTAATCCAACAGTCAGTCGTAGCCTACATCAACAAAGAGGGCGGCACCAATTCAAAAGAGCTGTGTACCTACCTACTTATCAAAACAAATGGTTACACTAATGGATATCATTCTCATTTGCCTGACAGCCCGGTACTTCTAAGAGCGCTTCAACTCACTTCTACTTTCCTATACAACATGAACGTCACATAACGTGCCGAGTCACCATATCGTGTTTGATGCTGTGTACAGTGAAATACAGTGCTTTCACACATTTTGTTTTCAGAACCTATTTTGTACACGCGTATTTTGTAGGTGTGCTCTGTCCTCCTTGAATGCAGTAAGGAGTTTCCTTTCGTTCTTTCACCTAACATGACGAGTCAAGCGACACATCACATCTTCCAGGGCTGGGACAAGCCTTGAAGTGGACCTATTTGCACCGAAAACAATCCACGTATGAAATAGGTATATGTCCAGGGACCTACAGGCAATTAACCACAACGCTTCCTCCCTGCAGTGGAATTTTAACATAGCCTGGACATGTCCTCCACCGAATCTGACTCCTCAAGTATTATCCTTGTAAGTATTATCTTTCTTACCTGAATACAGCACAGGATTGTGATACTAACTGATAGCTCTGAAGTGGAACAAAATGTTTTTGAAAGCAGACCTAGAATGACGTGCATTATCGAATCCATACCTACTCATATCTCAAAACTCAAATTCATTTATTCAATAAGATCACTTTGTGTACCACTTTGAATCGTTTTTAAGAGCTAGGTGATTCTACTGCTGTTCCTTTGCAACCAATCTACCATATCCCGAACCTTCCACAAGTGCTGGTGGACACTCTATCAGCGAAATACTCACAGCAGATCTAAGACATACCCACACCTGCAGGAATGGCTGATTTCTGATGAAAATTTTCATTTGCATGCCGGAAATGGACTAAATGGTGCGTTTCAAATTCTGTAAACCATAAAGATCCAGTTCAAGTAAGTAGCTCGTTTTCTAGCCAACTTACTTAACGAAAAGAAGCTGAAAGTCTGTATCTATAAAGCAACTAATTCATATTATTATCTATTGTATGCTAACTAATACTTCAAAGTCAGATCTGTGCCTATTCTAACCTTTTTTATTTAAATGACATAATTTTGAATCTAATTGCAGTCTTCAAACAAAAGGTTGCTCAAAAATGTTGCTACAGTTGCTGAATATTAATCTACCACTGCTTCTCCAACATAATAATGTCAAATACCTATCCAGTTTCAAGCCGAACAGCTATTATTCTACCTTTATTCTACTTTGCTCACTTCAGGCTTGTTAATCAAAGACTTCAGGACGCCGTGTACAGTCGCCTGCTTATCTTATAGACTAATATACTACTTAACTGTAAACATATTCAACTATTAACAGTTACTTTTATGGATTTCGACATTCGCTTATAGTTAAATCCTTTTTTAAATTACGTAGGTACCTACCTAAATCTTCTTTGGTTTTTGGTACACTGGTTTTACTGCAATGTCATGATTCTAACAAGTATATTGTGTCTACAGTATAATGTACATGATCTTATTCTTAACCCTGAATGTTTTATAGATGAAGGTGATTCCATAGTATTGTGGCCAAAAATTTTGTTCTAAGACGGACAATGCAAACTATAGAAACTCTGTTTGGAGGTTCAACAACCGGAATCTGGACTGCGTGTAGTACTACCTACATTAGGAGACTGCTGGGAATATCAGGTGATCGTCGTGAGAGATGTAAGTCCCAAGAACTATTTATTACGTCCATCCATATCTACCATATGGATACCAATGTAAACGCTACACCTAGCTCCGTACGTTCTGCTGTTGCATATCTGAAATGGATTGAATGTTTTCCAATTGAGAGTATCTAAGAAATTAATTCACGAAACAAATTAACGTGACAATACATTTTAAATACATAAGCTATAAGTTTTGTTAATTCTATTAAAAGTTAAACTTTTATTTTCATGTCTAAAAACTTTTATTTTACCTTTTGGTGCCCCCAGGCTTACCTACCTATAGGTATGTTACATACATTTTTGGATAATCTGAATGATTTAACACATTTCGGTAAGTACCTATCTACTATTGAATCTAGCTAAACACATTATAGCATCATCAATTTTACAAATGGATTACCAGGAGATAACAAACACATCACTCAAGATGGATTCCGGATATACAAACGGATCAATAATAGAGAGTTTTACCTAAAAATAAAACTTACCTATTATTTCTCCTAGTATATCCGGAATCCAGGTAATCCCTACCTGGTACATCATGAGTATAATGAGGAACAACCGCTCGACCAAGCGATTATATAGCCTGCCTCACACCGACAAAACCCGAAACGAACACAGCCGAGGCAGGGTCATGAGCCGAAAGGAAGTTGCTAGGGCGCAAAACGCGAGTAAAGATGGGTGCTTCTACTCAAGATGGATTCCGGATATACTAGGAGAAATAATAGGTAAGTTTTATTTTTAGGTAAAACTCTCTATTTTTTCGCAACTGTATTAAAAATAGTAGTTCAGTACACGTTCGGAACCGTCATTGCAACTTGTTCCGACTGTCAACCCTCGCCTTCGGCTGCGCCTCGGCTCGGGTAGACATTTGTCGGAACTCTTTGCAATGACAGCCTTTCCGAACTTGTACTGAAATATACTATTTTTTTTCTCAGTCATATTTGCGATCAGTTAGGAAACTATGAGCAAATGGTCTGTAGGTATAGTATCGGGCAGAGCACACTCCTGCTTTCCAGGCATTTGGCACTCTACATTTTCAGTCAATGAGTTGCATGACATCTTTTCTCTTCAGCCTCCTTCTGTATGAGGGTGTTGTGAGCAGCTGTGCAAGTTGGTTGGGATGGTGTGACAGCTTATCTTGGTAGGCTTTGGCAGCAGCTTTGATCTCTTTTGCTACTGTGTTGACTTTGAGTATGTCATGCAACTCTGTGTTTCTTATAAACCATTAGAAATGTTTTTGAGGGTGCCATTTTGGAAGCGTTGTATGTAGTTTATGTTCGTCTGTTATGTAAAGAATTCTCACCTGGAAAACAACACTCATCTCCAGCCCCGGCATAAGGTCAAGCGTGAGTCGGCACGCGGCCACGTTTAGCTTGTATACATCGCGGCCAGTGATGTTCTGTCGCGAGTAATAAGTGTCCCGCACGTAGTCGTTCACCAACTGTGAATAGTATAAGTATTTATTTCAGTTTGTACAAAAGTGGGTAGTAACAAAAAATTTTTACAAAACAAGATCCAGTAAACAAGTAGGTACTACAGAGCCTTTAGCAGGAGTATGCACAAGTTTACTATTCGATCCGTGACTGTAGTATAGTCTCTCAAATGTATGGGATTCCGGTGCAGCGCCTCCAGTGGTAACTTGACTGAACTAAAACCCCAATACATTTGAGAGACTATACTACAGTCACGGATCGAATAGTAGACTTTGTGCATACTCGTGCTCGAGGCCCAGATAAGTAAAAGCTATACTATTAAGGAATTGGTTACACTTGTCTTATTTTTAAATAACGATGTAAGAGTGCCCTAGCTCCCACACTAGGAGAACCTGTGTTGTGGGTAGCTAGTTCTCTTTCGCAGTAATAAAATATAAAAGGTAAATATTTAAAGCCGGGTTGACATGATCAAAGTCAGCTTCATGGGCGTAGCTATAGCTTGCTAAGGGGGTTCAAGGGTTCGAAAATACTAAGATCTTTGTTAAGGGGGGAGGTCCAAGGGTTCCAAACTACAAAGAGTGACTGGGTTTCCCCCGAAATTAATGGGCTAAGGGGGGGTCCGGACCCCCTAAACCTCCCCCCTTATATACGCCCATGGTCAGCTTTAACAGTGCAAATTGGATGACTCTGATTGGCACCGTTGGACTCACGTGACTCACTCGGAGCGGCGTCCAAGTTGCACTTTGTCAAAGCTGACTTAGATCATGTTGACCCGGCTTAATATAGTGAACTACCAGTCGGATTTGAAAAATTATTTCTGCATTTTATAGCTTAATTCTTGAGGAAGGTTATAGGCTACTTTTCATATTTTCATCATCACGATATACCGTTACTACGGTCGCTATTGCAGAATCGCATTAAAGGAATTGAACTATTGCCATCTCTTTTCATTGACTGAGAGTGAAAAGAGACAACATTATAGTTCATTTCATATAGTGATTCAGTTTTAGCGACCTTTTTAAGTCCGCTGATCTGCACAACGCATGCGGGGTGCATTGCCAGTGTGAAAACCGCCTTACACTCCGCAAGAAGGTGGTTATTATCATCATCAGCCTATAGCAGTCCACTGCTGGACTAGCTGTCTGCAAAAAGGTGGTACCTTGGTCATAAAGTTGTCCTTCTTGAACATGACTTTGAGGGCATGTCCGAGCGCGCACTCCGGGTCGGTGCGCGACGGGTGACGCTCATCGAAGGGATCGGGGTCTTTCTTCATGAAGTTCTCTGTCTCCGCTTCTATTATTTCTGCTATCCTTAAATACAAAGCAGATTAGATTTATTTATTTATTTATTTATTTATCGATGATAGATGAGCAGCTTTTAGCTGGTATGTCTATATCACACGTTGGTTAATCTTTTAGAGCACTGATTTGTTAATTTGTAGCCAGTCGTCGCCAATTTTCGATTCCGACGGGATTCGAACCCGCAATAATACAAGCTGGAGTCCTCCCTCTCAAGCTGGAGTGCCTTAACCAACTCTGCCACGGAAATATTCGCTGGGTCGAAATCTTGATAAGCTCATATTTGCCTGCTCATTGTCTGTAGTGGAAAATTTTGATAAGACTTCATTTTCAATAGATTTGATTTTACTTTTTACTCATAGTTACGAACATAAATATTAATATCAAAGGGATTATTACCATGATTATTGATTTTTCTTGCTTCCCGATATTTCGACACAGTTGCATGCGCCATGATCACAGGTTAATCCCCATCTGTCGGGATTCCAGACACAATAGAAAATCAATTGTGTCTCGTTCGGATCCGTACAAAAGCAGATGAGCGGTTAAAAAGCATGGGGAAGCAAGATAACTCAATAATCATGGTAATTATCCTGTTGATGATAACTCTGAGTTGAGACACAAGATGAACCTTATGACGTAGGAATTACAGCTTAAGTTAAGTTTGTATGAATGAAATATTGATTTCAATTTTTGTGCGCAATCCAGTTTACGAAGTATGTAGATTCGAAGTTGTGACTAAACCAGGGTTCGAAAAAATCCGATTTTTATAATAAATATCAAAAATCTGATTTTTTGATATTTATCCGATATATATCGGATATATATCCAGGCTAAGAAAAAGAAGCGAATTTCATTCTGTAAGGGGATTAAACACTTTAAAATGTGAAAGGAATTTGTAAAATAATATAACTGTCAAATTGTCACATTTTTTTATTAAAAAACTTAATAAAGGTATCAAAAAAATTAGTGTTTATTTGAGAAAGATTTTTTTTTTAAATTTTTATTTGTTATAGTGTTAAACCACACTTAGGTATTTACATTTATGTATCATTGCGGGTTCAAATCCCGTCGGAATTGAAAATTTTAGTAAAATTTTTCAATTTAAAAATATTTTTTTAAAAAACACTTAAAAAACAATCTAAATTATTCGGAATTGTAGTTTTTCGCTACGTGTTGCCAGGGTTAACATTAATCTCCAAAATTTTTAGCTCAGAAGACAGGAAAAAATCCATTGATATATATCAAGGTAAAAATCAATTGATATATATCGTGATATATATCATGATATATATCGTGATATATATCATGATATATATCTGCTGATATATATCGGCGAACCCTGAACTAAACTAATACAAAACTGTTTTGCCTACCACATGATGCACACCTAAAGACAATTTTGTCTGTTAGACGTTTTGTTTGAAGTGTGCGCCTCTTCATACTTTTTGTACAGCAATTAGTCTGTCTTAAGACTGTCGTGACTCAGGTCTGTACTCAGCCTAACTTATTCTGTCAAAGCCTGTGCATTAGCTAGTTTGAATAGGGTATGTTTATAATATGAACCAGAAATAAATCATTAGAAACTTCTATTTTAAGTGGAACTTAATTCAAAGTCCTACCTACCAAGTTTTGAAAGGAAAAGAACGTGGAACAAGATACCGGTGTGAAAGTTAAGATATTGCTAAATTTGTGAAATCAGCACTTTAGAAACATGATAGGTATGTAACAAACACACACATGTAACTTTTCAGTGTGGTTTAGTAGACTTGACACCCGCAAAATCATAACAACAAAACTCACCGAGTCAATGTCGGCATGGGATCGTAATTCGGCGACGTATGCTGCTCCTCCCATTGTCGTAGAAGCTCGGTAACCTCCT
Source organism: Camptogramma bilineatum (assembly GCA_958496255.1). NCBI lineage: Eukaryota > Metazoa > Arthropoda > Insecta > Lepidoptera > Geometridae > Camptogramma > Camptogramma bilineatum. The sequence goes on from OY292478.1 coordinate 2,709,188, forward strand.
GAGCAGGCGGCGAATCCATTTACAAAGGTTTTACAATAGAAATCACAAGTTCACTGTTCTAACCTCACAGGCAAAAGTTTGGAGTCATTTGATTACGACTTCTGGAAAGTTCTGTAATGATGATGTGTTTACAACCGATAGATTTACGTACTGACTCAACTTAATGAATGATTACAGTGTAATTACACAATAAATTCGCAAAATTCAAACTATTGTCTTTCTGAACCGCACACTTCGTTTCATTTCATTTCAGTCAGTCAAGTCAATCAGTCAGTCAACCAACACTCAAGCACTCAACAGTCAATCAACTCATTTTTTTATTTCCCTTCCTTCCTGTGTGATACCAACATGGTCCATTCTAATTACCCATTTTTATTTTGAGTGTGTCTTCATTGTTTGTTGTTTTCGTTATTTACACTTTTAATCCTACCTGTTTTCATTTAATTTGCATGCATAAATCTATTCTGATTTATTCACTCTTATAGTAGGTAAGTTAGTAAGTAAGTGCGTATGAGTAAGTGGCCAACTCTGGTGAATTATGTAAATGTAAATGATTTTGATAAATAATTTAATGAACAGAGTTTTTAATTGATAAAATGTACCCGTTTCAAAGGCAGATAATCTCCATAAGGCAGCGTTATTGCTTGAACCCATAGACAATAGAATGACAATACTGATGATTCCTTAATGATGGGTAGAGGAAATGACAATCGGAAACTGCGACAAGTGATGATGATAGGTTAGTAAAGGCCTTGATAACTAATAACGTTGCCATGATTTTGTTGTCAGGTTGAGAGGTAGTGAATAAAAACGAATGTATTTTTTGGTTATTCCTTTTTGGTTATAAAGTTTCAATCACCAAATCTAATGGTCGATCCACACTCTCCACGAGGCTACACGAGGGAACGCGAGTGCGAGAGTGAGGACGGTGCGCTCGTGTCCCCTCGTCTTCCCTCGCCTCGCCTCGCTGTCGCTCCGCTTGGTGTCGGTTTTTCGGGCGCGAGTCAAAGAACGCGAGGGGGCGAGGCGAGACAATCAACCACACTCTCGCGTTCGCTCACTTTGTTGGCGACTGCTGCAAAGTAAGGACACGCGTGATTTTTAGGATTTAGATTTTATTTAGATATTTTAGATCAGGAAAAAAATAGGCATAGGTACCTACAATAATAAATTCGTAAAAAAATCATCAAATTCAAATACGTCCTGTTGCGGTGTAGGTATTGCCGTCATCCACTACCTTCTCCGTTTTGACTTCCTTTTTTTTTAATTTTGTGATACAAACGCAAGACATTAAAATATTAGTAGGCACTTAAAGTAGCTAACGCAGTCACTTGAATCACGTCCATCTTGAAGTAAACGTAGCGGGCAACTGACTAAATCGAGAGTGTGGATGGATATCACTCCTGCCGTCTCCACTCGCCAAGACTCGTGACGAGAGCCTCTAGGAGGCGCCTCGCGAGAGTGTGGATCGACCATAAGAAGTTTCACAGACCACTATTCCTTTTTTTATTGATGCAAACTTGGTAGAGCGTAGGCTCCGAATGTTTTTTTCTCAGAATTTGTCTATGATTCATTTTTGTTGAAATGATACCATACTACTGCCTTATTGCCAAAAAACTGGCAAAAATGTCTACATTGGAAAACTACTCATTTCGTTACATTAGAAAAGAAAGAAATGTGAAAGAATGAAAGACGTTTATTTTTACTAAAGCTATCATAAATACGGACTTTTTAATGTTTTATTACTTGGTGTAAAATACCCTAGTAGTAAGATAAACAAAGATTGGTTGTAGTTTCTTAGAACCTGTTTTTTCCGGGGGATTTCTTTGGGGGGAAATTCACTTAGCTTTCTGGCAACACTAAACTAGACCGATTCGATTTTGTTCAATTTCAAAAAGTGTATGTTTGTTTTTAGTTAGTTTCTTTGTAAATAAAAGTATTCTGTGTTTTGAAGATGGAATCATCAATAGACGGCACGCAAGCTTCAAGAAGTAGTCTAGGAAGCCATGACCGCAAACTTCGCTACAGGGCTTTGCTTGAAGACTTATCAACTTTAGGTGAGATATTTTTGCTATCTTGAAATGCAAATATATCGTTCAGCGGAATTATGCTAACATTTTCCATCTATCCATAAATTAGCCCACATCTACCTTTTATGAAATTCTATGAAAATTCTGCTATGCAAAAAGTCTCTTGATTTTCTCGCCGCCTTTTCCTCTTGTGTCTGTTGAACTTATTGTTTTCCCGCCAGTTTTACATTTACTATTTCTTCTGCATTCTGCTGTCGTACTTAGCTGGGCTCAGATATCTGAAATACCACTGATAGCAGGACAAAAATGCAATAATTTTCTTATCCTTAAACTTTTTTCCTAGGTAGGTACCTACCTACTTTACTGTTGTGCAGAAAATAATAGGTAGGTATAGGTACCTACCTAATAAAAGACCAGTACTTATACTTTGAATAGATTGTTATGTGGATTAACAAGCTATAATAATAATCAGTTATCCGGTTCCCATAGTACAAGCTTTGCTTAGTTCGGGGCTAGATGGCGCTGTGTGAATGTCATCCAATGTTACTTATTACAGAGGATGAGTCAGGCAACAATGCTGAGCGCATGGAAAAGACAGCCACGGCAGTACGAGCGGCACAGGCCTTGCTGGCGGAAGGAGGCGTTGAAGAACGCGTCAGACATCCAGGTATTGCTTTTCCCCCTTATGAAAGATGTTTAAAGTTGAACACTGGATAAACAACGCCCTGTCTCTATTCGTCACTATCCGCAAATAAAGACAGGACGTTGTTTAATCAGTGTTCAACTTTAAACATCTTTCATAATCATAAGTAAGACCCAAAATATCTGGGCGGGTGAAGGAAGATCTGTACAAAATGTTACACGGTCGGTTTCTATACAAATCAACGAACTTTTTGCTTCATCTCGATATAGTTCTGTGGCGCCGCCATTTAAGATTCATTTCTTTAATGGACCAGGTTATATCAAATATATAAAAATCGTAATTGTTTCAACAGGCGAGGGCTACCTAGACTCCCGGGTGCTCCGTGCGACGTCAGATCTCGCCGTGCGCTGTTCCGAGGCCGTCAGTAGCAACGCCAATACATATGATAGGCATGAGCTGGCCTCGCATATTGTGAGTATCATTTTAAAGAAGACTTTAAACTAAGCATGATCACGACTGGTCATTTTTAAAGAAGAGGTATACTTTAAACCAGTGGTTCCCAAACTTTTTTAGGGTTCCGTACCTTAAAAGGTAAAAAAAGGAACCCTTATAAGATGACTTTCTTGTCCGTCTGTCTGTCCGTCTGTCTGTCCGTCTGTCCGTCTGTCCGTCTGTCCGTCTGTCCGTCTGTCCGTCTGTCCATCTGTCCGTCTGTCCGTGTGTCACCATCGATTATCTCAGGAACGGGTAGAGCTAGCAAGTTGAAATTTATACCATATACTAAGGTCTATAGTCCCTATTGTGAGTATAAAAATCAAGGTCCTGAGTCAACACTATAAAAAGATATAGGCAAATTTAGGTTTTCGTGAAAACTTGTGAGTACCAAAACTTACCTTGATGAGGAAGACTCACGATTTTAGTTGAGTATGCAGATTTGTAGATACAAAAAAAACAAAAATTATTGTGTTTTTGGTTTTTTAATCGGATCAAAAATGACCGAGTTACAGAGATTTTAGTGCACCAATCTAAAAAACGCTCGCGAGAAGGCCGCGACTGGCTGTGACGTCACCAGGCGCCCGCGGCTCGCTCCACTAGTACAAAATCCCTAGTTATTTTCAAACTAATTTCCGACCGCGGCATCGCTCGCGTGGCACCTGGATAAAAATTAGCCTATATCCTATTCCCGCTCATTACCTAACTATATTTTAAATTTCAGCCAAATCGGTTCAGTAGTTGTCGAGTTATAGAGGAACAAACATACATCCAAACATCCAAACTTTCGAGGTCATTCACGTTTTTTGTTAAGTAAGTACTTATGCAGATTTGTAGATTTAAAAAAGTTATAAATGATTTCATTTTTATTTTTAAATATGATTACGACTGTATTCCCAAGGCACAGTAGACATATTCTATCAGATCTTTTAGGAATTTTTAGATCCGTTGAAAAAGTCTAAGCGGGTAGTCAGAGGTAGAGAAGCAGTGTTGGCCGAGTGCGCTAGTGCCTAGACTTTCAATCCGAAGGTTGTGGGTTGAAACCCAGCCGTGCATCAATGGATTTTTCGTTTCGAAAAATGTATAAGTAGGTACCTTAGTAGGTATGCGCTTTAACACGAGCTCTAAACGGTAAAGGAAAATATTGTGAAAGTGTGATAGTGTGATTTGAAAACCAAGTTTAGGTAGGTAGGTATGTGATTATTTTGACTCGTACATACAAATTATTAATTTTAGGTATTACGATTAAAAGTATGTATAAATAAAAAAACCGGTCAAGTGCGAGTCGAACTCGTACGCCGAGGGTTCCGTACCTAGCCATGGTGCCAATTAAGCTAGTCCGCTTAATTGTATGAGTGCCCATACAACTCGGAGGACAATTTTAATTGGCGTCAACTATGTATGTATGGGAACACCCTTTAATTTTCAACTTTTTTAACTTTTTGGAATTTTCCCTTTGTTTGTGCTATAAGACCTTACTTTTTGCCAAATTTCGTTATTCTAGGTCAACGGGAACTACCATTTAGGTTTTCGACCCAAAACCCCTAGGGTACTTCCGGTTGACCTAGAATTGTCAATTTTGGTTACAAGCAAGGTCTTCTAGCACAAGTAAAGGAAAAATTCCGAAAAATAAAAAAAGTTGAAAATTAAGGTAAGTTTTGGTACTCACAAGTTTTCACGAAAACCTAAATTTGCCTATATCTTTTTATAGTGTTGACTCAGGACCTTGATTTTTATAGTCACAATAGGGACTATAGACCTTAGTATATGGTATAAATTTCAACTTGCTAGCTCTACCCGTTCCTGAGATAATCGATGGTGACACACGGACAGACAGACGGACAGACGGACAGACGGACAGACGGACAGACGGACAGACGGACAAGAAAGTGATCTTATAAGGGTTCCTTTTTTTACCTTTTAAGGTACGGAACCCTAAAAATACCTATTCACTAAAAAGTTTAAAGGCGAAAATTATTTTTAAGTAGGTACCTACCTAGGTAAGTAGTAAGTAGGTAGGTACCTACTTAAAAATAATTTATGTAGGTAATAATTTAAGTAGGTAAGTAAATAATTTAGGTAGGTAAAGTTAATATTAGGTAGTGTGATTCGACTCCTGATTGTTAGTTTTGTTTGTTATTGTTTTCGGTAAGTACCGGTACCTACCTAAAATACCTATTCAGTAAAAAGTTTAAAGGCGAAATCGTGGTAGGTAAGTAGTCCTAGGTAAGTAGTAAGTAGGTAGGTAGGTACCTACTTAAAAATAATTTTCGACTAAACTTTTTACTGAATAGGTATTTTAGGTAATAACCGGTACTTACCGAAAACAATAACAAACAAAACTAACAATCAGGAGTCGAATCACACTAATATTAACTTTACCTACCTAAATTTTTACCTACCTACTTAAATTATTACCTACATAAATTATTTTTAAGTAGGTACCTACCTACTTACTACTTACCTAGGTAGGTACCTACTTAAAAATAATTTTCGCCTTTAAACTTTTTAGTGAATAGGTATTTTTTTATACATACTTTTAATCGTAATACCTAATTAATAATTTGTATGTTCGAGTCAAAATAATCACATACATTACCTACCTACCTAAACTTGGTTTTCAAATCACACTATCACACTTTCTCATCACACTAATCATACTATCACACTAATCACACTAATATTATAAATGCGAAAGTTTGGATGTTTGGATGGATGATGTTTGTTCCTCTATAACTCAACAACCACTAAACCAATTTGGTTGAAATTTTAAATATAGATAGATAATGACCAGGAATAGGACATAGGCTACTTTTTATCTGGGTACTACGCGAATAAAGCCGCGGGCGGAAGCTAGTTAATATTAAAAATGCAAAAGTTTGGATATTTGGATTTATGTTTGTTCCTCTATAATTCGACAACCACTGAACTGATTTGGCTGAAATTTAAAACATAGATAGTTCTTGACCTGAAATAGGACATAGGCTACTTTTTATCCAGGTGCCGCGCGAGCGAAGCCGCGGGCGGAAGCTAGTTTGAAATTAACTAGCGATTTTGTACTAGTAGACCGAGCCGCGGGCGCCTGGTGACGTCAGACGCAGCGCGAAGCTCCGAGCGCGCGTTTTGAAATGGCCGAAAAGAAAACTTGAATAACTTCGTCATTTATTGATGGATTTTAATTATTTAAAAAACAGAATGCTCAGAATGCTAAAGAGTATACGCCCTCATACTTAGAAACCCAATATTTCGTTTAGTGATTGATCCCCATTATCAACTTTTTTTATTTTTCGGAATTTTTCCTTTACTTGTGCTGGAAGACCTTGCTTGTAACCAAAATTGACAATTCTAGGTCAACCGGAAGTACCCTAGAGGTTTTGGGTCGAAAACCTAAATGGTAGTTCCCGTTGACCTAGAACAGTGGTCGTCACACTTTTCTGGCCAAGGGCCGCATAGGACAATGTGGGGTATCACTGCGGGCCGCACATTCTTGAATTATTTATTTGACGATTTTTCGAAATTCCTATACTTAAGGGGTAAAATCCAAGTAGGTACTTAACTACCTACTAACGAACTTGAAACTTAGCATTATTTGCGGTGCTCAATCAAAGACTCGCAGGTTGTTAGGAACTCTATTCTATGGTCTGACATAACTCACTTTACTCGCAATATACCTACTTATGAAGTTATACCTAATGCGAGCGAATAGAGCTCCAAACCAAGCGAGCGAAGCGAGCCGAATTTTTGCAAGTCAAATGCAATATGTGACACTTTTTTATTTTTCGGTGATCAAAGAAAAAACTCGCTGCTTATCGGTTCTTATTCTGCGGTTAGACTACTCACTTTACTTACAATTTATCCCTTGCTCATGAAGTTAAATGCGAGCGAAGCGAGCCGAATTTTTTAAGACAAATGCAACATGTGACACTTGATTTTGTTTGCGGTGTTCAAAGAAAAAACTCGCTGCTTATAGGTTCTTATACTTTACTTAGACTTTACTAACTTTTCTCGCAAAATATCTTACTCATGAAGTTTTAGGCGAGCGAAGCGAGCCAAATTTTTTGAGACAAATGCTATATTGTGTGACACTTGATTTTGTTTGCGAAGATCAAAGAACAAACTCACTGCTTATCGGCTTTTATTTTGTGGTTAGACTTTACTCACTTTACTCGCAATAGACCTTACCCACGAAGTTAAATGCGAGCGAAGCGAGCCGAATTTTGAAGAAAAATGCAACATTGTGACACTTGATTTTGTTTGCGACGATGAAAGAAAAAACTCGCTGCTTATCGGTTCTTATTCTGTGGTTAGACTACTCACTTCACTTGCAATTTATACCTTACTCATGAAGTTAAATGCGAGCGAAGCGAGCCAAATTTTTTAAGACAAATGCAACATGTGACACTTGATTTTGTTTGCGGTGTTCAAAGAAAAAACTCGCTGCTTATAGGTTCTTATACTTTACTTAGACTTTACTAACTTTTCTCGCAAAATATCTTATTCATGAAATTATATGCGAGCGAAGCGAGCCGAATTTTTTAAGACAAATGCAATATTGTGACACTTGATTTTGTTTGCGATGATCAAAGAACAAACTCGCTGCTTATCGGTTCTTATTTTGTGGTTAGACTTTACTCCCTTTATTCGCAATATATACCTTACTCATGAAGTTAAATGCGAGTAAAGCGAGCCGAATTTTTTAAGACAAATGCAAAATGTGACAAGTGGAGTGCCGTAATTGCAACTAAAAAAAGTGGAGTCCTAACTTCATCGCTTGATAATTCTATATTTTGTATCAGAAATGTATTTTTTGAAAGATCTGTTCTATAGTAAATTTTATGTAGATTTATATCATTGTTATGAATAAAGTAAAGCGATAAAGAATAAAATTCTATTGTATAAATTCATGACAGAGGGAGCAATAGTTGCAATTACCCGTTTTTGCGGGTAATTGCAACTACTTGTTTTTACTTCTTATTTTTCTATGGCGCTTACTACTGGAAAATACAGAACACATGCCTTGAATATCGTTCTTTCGATTTATATAGCTACGCCCTTGCTACTAATGTCAAATTTTGCGCGAAAACACTTTTCAGCAAAGAATCCGGTAATTGCAACTATTTTACTACAAATAGTGATGGGACCCTTATCGTGATTTTTATCGACTCGATGTTTATTTTAATCACAGTAATCTTTTAGTTATGAAACAGCCTCTTTTACTCTTATCTTTAAAGTCTTCAATTATCTTTTACTAATTATTTTTTCTAACTTTATTTCAATCGCAATAAGTAATATTTTAGAAGTTAAACAGCCTTTTTATATTCGTTTCACATATTGAACAGCTTTGGAAAGGGCTCCGCTAGCGCCAACATAATGAAAGGACTCAATCACTCAAACTAATTGCTAAGAACTCATAGCATAGTATGGAAGTAGATAGTATCCCTTTCAATAAAATATTACGTATCGACATAGTCATCGTCATTGTTACATCACTAGGTTTTTCAAACTTCATACAAAACCGGTCGTTAAATTGCAACTGTCAAAAAAGAAACAAAATGGTTACAATTACAAGACTATGCACTTTTTGTCTGGCAAATGTAACTACAACCATAACTCTGAGTAGATTTATCGTAGAATACAACAAACATAAAAAACAACTTACTGTGTCTTATAATCACTCTCACTGTGATCACACCGGCGAAAAACCACGAAAAACATTTTTTTTAAATAAATTACGAAGAGCGTCCGAGCGGCGTCACTTCCGAAAAATTGGCAGTTTTACAAAAAGGCCTGTTATTCGCTCAGTTTTGGTCCTATCAACACCATCTATATTTTTAGACTGAGACTTTTAGAAAAAGTTCAATACCACATCTATCGATGTTCAAAAAAGTGATCCTAGTGGGAGTTATTGACTCCAGTTGCAATTACCGGACAGTTGCAATTACGGCACTCCACCTCACTTGATTTTGTTTGCGATGTTCAAAGAAAAAACTCGCTACTTATCGGTTCTTATTCTGTGGTTAGACTTAAATTTACTTTGATCTCATTATACCTACTCAACTCTGAAACTAAAATGCGAGCAAAGCGAGCTCCAAACCAAGCAAACAAAGAAAGCTTCCTTATATCGAAGTTTTTAAGTCAATTACAATTATTATTGTAGCAACGTAGGTAGCATCATTCATCATCATCATTTCCTTGCCCTTTTCCCACTAGGTTGGGTCGGCACAACATGTTCTCCTCTAACGTGGTAGAATAATTATCTACTGAAATTGTTTGCTTGGTCGCGGGCCAATATCGTCCCGCGGGCCGCACAAATAACGCCCGCGGGCCGCATGCGGCCCGCGGGCCGCACTTTGACGACCACTGACCTAGAATAACGAAATTTGGCAAAAAGCAAGGTCTTATAGCACAAATAAAGGAAAAATACCAAAAAGTTAAAAAAGTTGAAAATTAAAGGGTGTTCCCATACACACATAGTTGACGCCAATTAAAATTGTCCTCCGAGTTGTATGGGCGCTCATACAATTAAGCGGACTAGCTTAATTGGCACCATGGCTAGGTACGGAACCCTCGGCGTACGAGTTCGACTCGCACTTGACCGGTTTTTTATTATTTTCTCATGGACCCCTTTCAAAATTTTACTGGTTTCGGTGGACCCCCTGCTGCTTTATTTCTACCTCTCGAGTCTCCCGTGGACCCCTGGGGGTCCAACTGGACCACTTTAGGAATCACTGCTTTAAACGAAACACGATCAGTAGCTATGCCTTTTGCGCTGTAGGCAGTGAGATTGATTCCCACCCAACTGGCCTAACATGTGCAACATTGAGAGAGATATCTTGGTCGGACGAACTGCTCTAACACATATGTTAAGTTTAACCAATCGAGAAGTCTCGTTTCTCGACTCTCGATGTTGCACATGTTAGGCCGGCAGGACAAATATTTGTGTGATGAACATAGATGTTATTGGCTGTCAGTAATATATTTAAGTTTTTGTGCACTAATTTTCTAAGAGATGTGGATTTTGTTTAAGAAATAAAGAAAGAAATGTTTTTTTTGTATCTGGGTATTCTAAAGTAATATAAGTATGTATTTACAAATATATAAGTATTCTATCAGTTATCTAGTTCCTCATAGTATAAGCTTTGCTTAGTTTGGGGCTAGATGGCGCTGTGTCAAATTATATTTTATTATTATTATTATTATTGATACATTAGCAGCTATAGAGCTGATGTGTGTATATAATTATCAGTGCACTATTTTAAAATGTTTATCAAGTCTGTTTTTGAAAGAGTTCACTGAAGGAGCACTAATCACACTTTCCGGTAGTTTGTTCCACATCACAGTTACACGGTTAGGCAAGAAGTGATTTCTAGGATTGCTTGTCCCAGCCGAATTTACCAGCTTTAGTGAGTGTCCTCTCAAATTGTTGGTGTTCATGTTGTAATGTCCAGCAATATTTTTTTTTTATTTCCAGCGTGAAAACCCCGAGTACTGGGAGCTGGTGTTCCCCCGAGAGGCGCCCCCTATCGCCTTCACGTTCGGCACATTCGCGCCGACGCCGGTCGTAAGGGAGCGCGCGCCGCGGCGGAGGGTCGAGAGACAACAGGCCACCGCGCTTAAAGCACCAGAAAACGTTGACAAGTATGTGACATGACAATAATAGCTTAGCTAACAGGGAGGTCTCACTCAGCAGTTTAGGTAAGTTCGGCCGCGCGCCTCTTTGGGCAGTCGTTTGGCAGAGGATCGAGAGGCAACAGGCCACCGCGCTTAAAGCACCCGAGAACGTTGACAAGTATGTGGATACATGTCAATAATAGCTTAGCTACTTGATATTTGCAGAATAAGATGAGGTTTACAGGATAAGATGCTGTTTATAAGCTAACTTACTCGTGCCAAGCGCTCGTAGCTTGCTTAGACGTTCTTGAATGATCGTTCAAGTTGAAGTTTTGAGCTGGTATTCCCCCGAGAGGCGCCCCCTATCGCCTTCACATTTGGCACGTTCGCGCCGACGCCGGTTGTAAGGGAGCGCGCGCCGCGGCGGAGGGTCGAGAGACAACAGGCCACCGCGCTTAAAGCACCAGAGAACGTTGACAAGTATGTATATGTATACAGGTTTGTCTGCAAAAGCGGGACATTTTGACTCTCTCTGGGGACAGCGGCCTCAAAGCGGGACAGTCCCACCCAAAGCGGGACGTATGGTCACCTTATATTTACACGACAATAATAGCTTAGCTACTATCAGGGGGGTCTCACTCCGTAGTTTAGGTAAGTTCGGCACATTCGCGCCGACACCGGTCGTAAGGGAGCGCGCGCCGCGACGTAGGATTGAAAGACAACAGGCCACCGCGCTTAAAGCACCAGAGAACGTTGACAAGTATGTGACATGACAATTAGGGGTCATGCATAAAGTACATCACACTAATTTCGTGATTTTTTGACCCCTCCCCCGTTCTTGTCACAGTCGGTCACATTTGTGAGACCCCCTCCCTAGTGTGACGTCACATATCTTACAATTTTACTTCTAGAAATTATTAATTATAACAGTTTTTCATTATTAGTTCAAGGTCACGCTTCGTCGACCCCCTCCCCCCTTAACGTGTGACGTACTTTATGGATGATCCCTTATAGCTTAGCTACTATAATAGTTTAGCTACTTGATATTTGCAGAATAAGATGAGGTTTACAGGATAAGATGCTGTTTATAAGTTAAGATACTCGTGCCAAGCGCTCGTGGCGTAGTTTACTTAGACGTTCTTGAATGATAGTTCAAGTTGAAGTTTTGAGCTGGTATTCCCCCGAGAGGCGCCCCCTATCGCCTTCACGTTCGGCACATTCGCGCCGACACCGGTTGTAAGGGAGCGCGCGCCGCGGCGGAGGGTCGAGAGACAACAGGCCACCGCGCTTAAAGCACCAGAGAACGTTGACAAGTATGTGACATGACAATAATAGCTTAGCTAACAGGGAGGTCTCACTCCGCAGTTTAGGTAAGTTCGGCCGCGCGCCTCTTTGGGCAGTCGTTTGGCAGAGGATCGAGAGGCAACAGGCCACCGCGCTTAAAGCACCCGAGAACGTTGACAAGTATGTGACATGACAATAATAGCTTAGCTAACAGGGAGGTCTCACTCCGCAGTTTAGGTAAGTTCGGCCGCGCGCCTCTTTGGGCAGTCGTTTGGCAGAGGATCGAGAGGCAACAGGCCACCGCGCTTAAAGCACCCGAGAACGTTGACAAGTATGTATATGTATACAGGTTTGTTTGCAAAAGCGGGACATTTTGGATCTCGCTGGGGACAACGGGACCGAGAGCCTCAAAGCGACAGTCCAGCCCAAAGCGGGACGTATAGTCAGCTTAATACACGACAATAATAGCTTAGCTACTAATAAGGGGGGGGTCTCTCAGTTTAGGTAAGTTTGGCCGCGCGCCTCTTCGGGCAGGCGTCGCGTCGCGCGTGTTATTTGACAACCCTTCAGCGCCAGACAGCGACATAGTTATGCGTTAGAAAGGGTGGCAATGTTTAGGTGAATATCTCCCTGGGCACTAAATGCCTATGCGAGCTGAATTGCACTTTGTTGCGTCGCAGCAAGAGTCGCTATTTACGGTAAGCGCTCAGCTCGTAATGCCACTTGCAACCATCCAAATTGTTAGGGAGTGTACACATTGCGTTTTTTGCAGCGCGTTTGTATCGATACAAACGCGATTCGAACGCGATGCGAACGCGCAGCCCCCCGCGCAGCCCCTCCCGGTTCGCTTTTGTATGGAAAAAAACGCGTTGCGAACGCGCGTTTGTATCGATACAAACGCGCAGCTCAAAAACGCGCTGCAGAAAACGCAATGTGTACACTCCCTTACCGCGCACAACGCTGCTTAACTTCAACGATCGCTATATTATGATTCTGCAATGACCTGCGGAGCTAAAAAGGTCGCTATTGCAGAGTCGCGGCGAAGGAATTGAACTATTGCCATCTCTTTTCATTGACTGAGAGTGAAAAGAGATGGCAATAGTTCGGTTCCTTTGATGCGATTCTGCAATAGCGACCTTTTTAGCTCCGCTGTTTAGCCTCGCTGAATATTATTTCATTTTCAGATTGGAGAAAGTAGAAGAGGGCAGCGAGATGGTGAGTCGAGTTCATCGCTTCATCACCAAAGCGTACCGAGCTCGAGGTTCACCAATCAGCTACTTCCACGTGGTTCTGGATCCGAACAGCTTCAGCCGTTCTGTGGAGAACATATACAACGTCTCCTTTCTGGTGCGAGATGCCATGCTGAAGGTGGATTTAGGTAAGTTATGTTTCTAAAGACACACCCCGGACACTCGACGAAATCTCTATGCAAAAGCGGCGTCTAACTACCTTTATTTACACTCCACAATGTCAGTTTTGTACACAGTAAGGTTGTCACCGTATGAATAATGTAGGTACACTGTGGTCTCGGTCTCGTCTATGCGTCTGCGCGTGTGTTCCGTGCTCAAAGTCAGCTCCTCGCCAGCTCAAACGCACAGTGTCCATTCTATACGTAGTATTATCTGTTCCGTGATAAAAATTCCGTGACAGTGTTCATGTTTTCTCCTTGTCACTCTCGTGTCAATGAAAAAGGATGACAAGAGATTTAGCAGCAGTTAATAGCTCCAGTCACAGACGCCATAACCAAAAGAAGAAGAGTCCTACGAAACCAATTATAAAGGTAAGCCATTCAGTGAATGTACTGCAGTTTTAAGTCTTCAAGTAGTGAGAGAATCTTTGTTGAAAGAAGGATTTGAGTGTATTTTATCGTCTCATAGTGTATGTAAATCTCTTAGGAATCTCTTACTTTAGCGATTAGGTAAAAATAAAAAGTTTAAAACCCGCCTTTAGAATTCATATTTTTGGGGATATAAATCCTGCACAGTGGCGCCCCCATTTATTTCTACTCTTTGCCAAGCTGTCCTAGATTTTCTAGAGTTGGCCAGCTTACAATCTGTCAATGTCAATGTCAAGTTTTTTGTTTTGTCAGCGTCAGTTAGCCGTCAATTTTATTTGTTGTCTTGTCGAAAGGAATGCGAAAGATTGCACCGCGCTATCAAAACAAAGAAATAAAAATCACCCCGTTCTATCTAGCATTGCAAATTGCTTAGTATTATGAATAACAAAACAAATTCGAAGAAGAGAGGGTGCAACTTTACACCCTCTGAAAAACAGACACTGTTGTATATCGTAAATAAGTATGTGCCATTCGTCCATTCGTCGAGCTGGCTTCCCATGGTGTATCCGCTTGTTATGATAAGTACACTTCTCACAATGGATTTAGGCATTCGTGAAGTTAGCAGTTTCGCTGTGCAGTAGAAAATTTTGTATGAAAAAGTTGCACTGCGCTTCGAAACGGCTAACTTCACGAATGCCAAGATCCATTGGCCGTTTTTCCACTAGACGGCACGGCACGGCAACGGCGACGGCGACGGCACGGCAACCGGGGACTCAAAAATGTATGAAAATGTACGGCTCGTCTTTCCACTTACCACGGCACGGCACGGCGTCATACATTTTTGCATCCCCACCACCGGCCCGTCGCAGTCGCCGTGCCGGGCTAATGGAATGTCTGTTTGCTTGGAAGCGTGTGAGTGTGGTATGAAAGAGCCTTGTGTGCGATTTGTGGCTGTCCATGGTCATCGGCCATAATAATCTGTAGAATCACTCATCGTGCGAAGCCAGCTGAAGTTACCAACAAAGCATAAGTTACAGAAGTGTGTCTTTTAAACCTGCCTATGCCTACATTCTCTTTTTAGATACATATACATATTAGGGAATAAATGCACAAAATCAGAGATTATAAGAAAGAAACGAGAAGCATGGCAGGAAGTTGCCCAAAAGTATAATTCTGTGGCCACAAGTGGGCATCGAACCTGGATGCAATTGCGACATGCTTATGAAAATTTTAAGCAAAAATCTAAAAAAAATATTGCATCTGATAATGTAAGTGTAACTTACTGTAACTGGTGTGTGCCAAATAAACGTTACTCTTACTCTCTTACTCTAAGTCCCCACATTTTGTATCTATTCAACTAAACCATAGTTTCTCAACCTTATTTTGCCCACCGCCCACTTTGAGAATTTTTTTCAAGAGCGCCCCCTCCAAATGCGCCATCTCAGAGCCCCCTCATTTTCTCTGGGTCTTCTACTGCCCCCCTGAAATTCTCAAACGCCCGCAGGGGGCGTTATCGCCCACATTGAGAACCTATGAACTAAATGGTTGTCCATAAGGATGTGTGAACTCTTAAGATATTTTAATTTACAGAAACGGCAATATTGCATAAACCAACTTAGAGCAAAAGCAGCTGAAGATAAGGTAGGTATTACTTTGTAAGGATAGTAATTTACATTTTACACTAATATTATAAATGCAAAAATTTGGATGTTTGGATGTATGATTGTTCCTCTATAATTCTACAACCACTGAACCAATTTGGCTGAAATTTAAAATACTACGCGAGTACTACGCGAGCAAAGGCGCGGGCGGAAGCTAGTTTTTAATACATAATCACATGTTTGACATAGAATAGAATATAACATTATTGTACACCATAAAAATACAATAGTAAAATAAGCCTTCATTAAAAAGTGTATCAATGGAAATCGCTGAAAGCGATACCTACTACTACATTAACTTCTACTTTTGTTTTAGGTGACACCTCATTGTGATGAGTATATTTTAGATGTGGAACCAATTTGCTCTATAGGTATGTTATATGGTTATGTATGATGATGATGAACGGCAGAAGAAGAGTTACGCACAAGTGTTCCGCCAGACTCTGCCGCCACGTCCGACGCCTAGCGTTGAGATAACGCAGAAGAGTCTGTCACAACAGGAAATACCCGTTCGTGATGTGAGGAGGACTGACGCAGACGGATTCGTTCTCGTAGAGAAAAAAAAACGTCGGCCGAAGCCTTCGCGCAACCAACGTGGGACCGCCCCCCGCTCTGCCGGGCTCGCCCTGCAGACTGTTGAGCCGACCATCGGCATTTATATATCCCGACTGGACCCGTCTACTACTGAGGAAAGCATCCGTCAGTATGTGGATGAGAGGAGCCGATGCCGAATCAGGCAACCGCCTGTAGTAGTCGTACATGGCTTGAAGCGGCTGGATTCTGCAAGAGAAACCAACTTCAAGTCGTATGTGCTCCGGGTGGCTGCCAGGTATAAGGACGTGTTCCTGGCTCCCGACTTTTGGACAGCCGGAATCGTCTACCGTCGCTACAGGGAAGCACAACAGAATAAAAAAATCCCTAACCATCTTTAGTATTAAGTTCTTCCTTTCCCTTTTTATATGTTTTTCAAAATTTTATAGTTTAGGTATTTACCTATGTAAATCAGTGGAGTAGGGCACTGGTGACCTGTAGCACAGGTTTTTCTATACCTATTTCAGGCACCAGTCTCTCACAAAACAGGTTTTTATAATAGCTACCTACAACGTTTTAATATTAATTATTCTGTATATTTATTTTACTATTTGTATTTTTTGTGAGAGAAATAAATAAATGATTTGAAATGATTTGATTTTTGATTTTTTTGATGATGATTAATTTAATTCTGATAACAAACTTTTTATTTTAGATGAAATTGAAATGGACTCATCTTGTTCTGAGCAAATGGGTATGTTATGAATGTTTATATGATGATGATGATGATGATGAATTACTATTTTAATGCGTTATCCTTTTAATTTTAGATGTAATCAAAATGGAACCAACTTACTTTACGCAAACAGGTATGTTAAGAATGGTTATAATTATGATGATGATGATGATCATGAATTATTACTATAATAATGAGTTATGCTTTTTATTTTAGATGTAATTAAAATGGAACCAACTTACCCCACGCAAACAGGTATGTTATGAATGGGTAATATTATGCTGGGCATTGTTAATCAAATAGTAAAATTCGTTAATAGTTAATCACTGATTAGTTAACGTTTAAACTTAAACGTTAACTTCGTTAATTAACAATTAACCATGAACCTAATATGATATGGACTACCACCAGTTAGCGTGCCGCCGAAAGGGACAAAAAATTAAGTGATCCATTGTTTCGTAGTACACTTAAGGTCCATAATAGTACAGAATTATAGAACATAGATGTTTCACTTTCAAAACTTTCGTGAGTTGTACTAGACATTATTTAACACACGGGAATTACTCACATAGATGTTCTTTACCTACACAGAGCCGGCACACGATGAGGGTCAAAAGAGGGAAGAAAGATGCTGTCTCATTTTTTCACACGAATTTTGTATATATCCTTCTTTGTTTTGTGTGAGTGAGTGTGTGAGTGTCCAGCAGTCCATGTATACTTGGTCCATGCAATTAAAGCATAAACGTTAACTTTCTTAATTAACAATAATAATTAACGAATTATCGGTCTTATTATGTCCAGCTATTTAATTGTAGGTTATGGATGATGAATTATTATTCTAATAATAAGTATCCTTTTTATTTCAGATGTAATTGAAATGGAACTAACTCGCTCTACGCAGACAGGTATTTTATGAATGGTTATAATGATGATGATGATGAATTATTCTTTTAATGAGATCCTTTTTGTTTTAGATGTAATTATAATGGAACCAACTTACCCTACGCAAACAGGTATGTTAAGAATGGTTATATTATGCTGGGCATTGTTAATCAAATAGTTAACTTCGTTAACCGTTATTCCGTTACTAAAAACTTAAACGCTAACTTCATTGATTAACTATTAACGCATAAAGGTTAACTTTGTTAACTAACAATTAACGGATTAACGGTCTTATGCCCGCTATGTATATGATGATTATGAATTATTATTCTAATACTAAGTTTTCTTTTTTTTTTCAGATGTAATTCAAATGGAACCAAATTGCTCCAAGCTTACTGGTATGTCTTGAGTGGTGACATATAAACAGGCTGGTTTTAAAATGATTTTTATATTTACCTACTTATTGACATCTTTTTCTTTTTGTAATACAGGTAACAACGAACGAGCAAACTTGAAAAGACAGAATACAGACACAAAAAAGAAATGTTTTAGTACCAAGCAGCTATATTTTAAGACAAAATTAGAAAATGCCAGACTGGAACAAAAATACTTCATTCAAAGAGAAAGAAGAGAGAAACTACAAATTCATCTGCTTAAATTAAAAATTCAAAGATTTGTCTCGCAAAACAAAAATAAACTAGTACAATAAAAAGTATGAAATGGTTAAATCAATATTCTAACCCTCGAATACTGAAACGCTACTTAGTTTAATTTAGGTGCTGCTTATCATTGACAATAACTGTCATTAGGTAACTGTAATTTTTGTATACGATTGCAAAGAGTAAGAACATCTCAAAAAGATAGGTAAGCGATCAGAAGGTAAGTATGTCTCAAATATTTAAGTAGCGTTACAATATCCGCCCGTAAGAGTCCTTTGTTTTGATTAGATAACTACACCGTTATAACTGTATTATTTGTTTGTAATTAACTATTAGCGTTAATAGCTGTTAACGCTCGGTGAAAACACTGTGACAGCTGTTTTTAATATTGTTTGAGTGATAAGTTCGCGATAAGTGCTACTTTTTAATAGTCGATGTTTGATAGATTCTAAATTTAATTTTGTATTGTGAACAGTGTATAAATAAATATGTACGCAACTACATCAGCTTTTTTTCTGTACCTACCATAATGTTCCATGTCCTACTAAGTTCTAATGTAGTAAGTATGGATAATAATAAATAATAAAATAATAAATATTGCTGGACATTTCACACAGCATCACAGGATAGTCAAAGCTAGTAGGTATGGTATTGCAATTTTTACCTTTTCCTGTTGACCGATTGACTGACATAGCTAGGCATCGTTAATGAAATGGTAATGGAAATAGAGCGAGCGAAGCGAGCAATGTTAGAGAAAGCATGTTAGTGGCAAGTTGGGCGATTTTGCTTTGTACCTATGTTTCAAGAATTCTTGTTCACGCATAACTGTCGAACCATTCATCCAATCTGCATGAAACTTAGGTCAATAGGTTGTGCTATGGAAATTTACGATGGAGCATTATGAACTGAATCGATGAAGGGATTGTAAAGATATTGGGTTCCCAAGGAAGAAAAAAAAAGTTTCACAAATATATTGATTGGGGTGTCATTATGAAATATTTACGTCCGTTCCACCTAGTTACATTGTAGTTACATTGATGTAACTAGCTGGACATTTTTATTCTTAACCTATATCGTCCCACTGCTGGGCAAAGGTCTCCCCCAACTCCCTCCATCTATCTCTATCCCTCTCCCGCCACCACCGTGCCAGTCACCAGTAGGCAGAGTCGGCGTCAGCACTGAAGTCCGATAGACGCAGCGCTGCTATCGCAGAACTAGGATAAGTAAAAGATTACCAATTGTCCAAATAAGGCTTGAACAATAATAATTATGCTAGTTTGTACGTTCGTTAGCTCTACGCACCAAAACAACTGAACGACCGTGACTAAAAGAGCATATTAAAGTAAATAAAATTAGTTCCCGCTTTTGCCGTAGGATTTGAGTGCTGATGCCGACTCTACTCACAGATATTTATATATTTATTTGTTTCGTTTAGATCCTGAAACGGAACTGCCTTTCATCACGCCCATTCCGCAGCAGACTGAAGCGCGAAAGGACATCGCCGAAGAGAACCAGTTTATAGTCTCACTCGACATGCAACGATGGCGGGTATATACCTTCATTATACTAGATTGATAAGTATTTGGGAACGATTCCACCATGTTCCCCAAATTGGTGATGTAGCGACATCTACCTGTCGCTAGATGAATTACATAGACATGCTACGCACTACGAGCTTTAGCGAAGATGGCGCCACACAACATCAGAATGTCTAGAGCGCGCAAGCGGTAATTTCTGCAGCAATAGACTATCCGACCAACCAACAACAACTGTCGGTTGAAAGACCACGGGCAAGTGGGCCAGATGGGCCGGCCCGTTGCAGAGAACCACCTACTATGCCTTTGGGGAACGATTCCACCATGTTCCCCAAAGATATTTTATTTATCGCACAATACATTTGTCTGATAAGTGTCTTAGTGTTCAACCACGTTGACTCGCGGGCGCGGTGGCGGGCGCGGTGACGAAATATCAAACATATGTAGTGATTCCAAGTGTTCACGTACGAAACGCACGTGCGGTCTAACTAGTTTCCCGCGCCCGCACCCGCGCCCGCGCCCGCGCGTACCTACGTGAATAAGCACTAAGTGCTTGTTCACGTAGGTACGCGCGGGCGCGGGCGCGGGTGCGGGCGCGGGAAACGTTGCGAGCTCGTGTTCACATTAACCGCCAGGCGTTCGCGCGAGAGTGTGACGTATTGTCAGAGGTCGAATGGGGATCAATCACTAAACGAAATATTGGGTTTCTCAGTATGAGGGTGTATACTCTTTAGCATTCTGAGCATTCTGTTTTTTAAATAATTAAAATCCATCAATAAATGACGAAGTTATTCAAGTTTTCTTTTCGGCCATTTCAAAACGCGCGCTCGGAGCTTCGCGCTGCGTCTGACGTCACCAGGCGCCCGCGGCTCGGTCTACTAGTACAAAATTGCTAGTTAATTTCAAACTAGCTTCCGCCCGCGGCTTCGCTCGCGCGGCACCTGGATAAAAAGTAGCTTATGTCCTATTTCAGGTCAAGAACTATCTATGTTTTAAATTTCAGCCAAATCAGTTCAGTGGTTGTCGAGTTATAGAGGATCAAACATAAATCCAAATATCCAAACTTTTGCATTTTTAATATTAACTAGCTTCCGCCCGCGGCTTTGTTCGCGTGGTACCCAGATAAAAAGTAGCCTATGTCCTATTCCTGGTCATTATCTATCTATACTTAAAATTTCAACCAAATTGGTTTAGTGGTTGTTGAGTTATAGAGGAACAAACATCATCCATCCAAACATCCAAACTTTCGCATTTATAATATTAGTGTGATTAGTGTGATAGTATGATTAGTGTGATGTGAAAGTGTGATAGTGTGATTTGAAAACCAAGTTTAGGTATGTAGGTATGTGATTATTTTGAATCGTACATACAAATTATTAATTAGGTATTACGATTAAAAGTATGTATAAAAAATACCTATTCACTAAAAAGTTTAAAGGCGAAAATTATTTTTAAGTAGGTACCTACTTAAAAATAATTTAAGTAGGTAATAATTTAAGTAGGTAGGTAAATAATTTAGGTAGGTAAAGTTAATATAGTGTGATTCGACTCCTGATTGTTAGTTTTGTTTGTTATTGTTTTCGGTAAGTACCGGTACTTACCTAAAATACCTATTCAGTAAAAAGTTTAGTCGAAAAATATTTTTAAGTAGGTACCTACCTAGGTAAGTAGTAAGTAGGTAGGTACCTACCTAGGTAAGTAGTAAGTAGGTAGGTACCTACCTAGGTAAGTAGTAAGTAGGTAGGTAGGTACCTACTTAAACATAATTTTCGCCTTTAAACTTTTTACCGAATAGGTATTTTAGGTAGGTACCGGTACTTACCGAAAACAATAACAAACAAAACTAACAATCAGGAGTCGAATCACACTAATATTAAAATGCGAAAGTTTGGATGTTTGCATGGATGTTTGGATGGATGGATGGATGTTTGGATGTATGTTTGTTCCTCTGTAGGTAACTCGACAACCACTGAACCGATTGTTTAAATGAAAAGACTGATCAAATGAAAAGATCGCACATCCCTACATGCAGTCGATTGGGCGATGTATGGTACCTATGACGTCACATCTAGTCGCGATCTTCTCGCGAGAGTTTTTTAGATTGGTGCACTAAAATCTCTGTCTGTAATAAAACTCTGTCATTTTTGATCCGATTAAAAAAACAAAACACAGTAAGTAGGTATTTATTGTTTTTTTGTATCTAAGGGGTAGTCCGAGGTATTTCCAAACACATTTGATACATTCCCACATTTTGCAGCAGACAACATTCCATACGTGACAGGTTGCAAGCCCATCGACGCTATTAGAAAGCTAACTGGTTTTCTCACAATATTTTCCTTCACCGTTTAGAGCTCGTGTTAAAGCGCATACCTACTTAGGTACCTACTTATACATATTTCGAAACGAAAAATCCATTGATGCACGGCCGGGTTCCAACCCACAACCTTCGGAATGAAAGTCGAGGCACTAGCGCACTCGGCCAACACTGCTCCTCTACCTCTGACTACCCGCTTAGACTTTTTCAACGGATCTAAAAATTCCTAAAAGATCTGATAGAATATGTCTACTGCGCCTTGGGAATACAGTCGTAATCATATTTAAAAATAAAAATGAAATCATTTTATTTGTTTTTTAAATTTACAAATCTGCATAAATACTTACTTAACAAAAAACGTGAATGACCTCGAAAGTTTGGATGTTTGGATGTATGTTTGTTCCTCTATAACTCGACAACTACTAAACCGATTTGGTTGAAATTTAAAATATAGATAGGTAATGAGCGGGAATAGGACATAGACTACTTTTTATCCAGGTGCCACGCGAGCGATGCCGCGGGCGGAAATTAGTTTGAAAATAACTAGGGATTTTATACTAGTGGAGCGAGCCGCGGGCGCCTGGTGACGTCACAGCCAGTCGCGGCCTTCTCGCGAGCGTTTTTTAGATTGGTGCACTAAAATCTCTGTAACTCGGTCATTTTTGATCCGATTAAAAAACCAAAAACACAGTATTTTTTGTTTTTTTTGTATCTACAAATCTGCATACTCAACTCAAATCGTGATTCTTTCTCATTATGAACGTCGCGAGTGAAACGCGCGCGCCGCCGCTAGTTTGACATGAACACACACAAACATCTTCACGCGTTGAAATTACCGCGAGCGCTCCGCGCGCGCCAGTCGCTAGCTTGCCCGCTAGTTAGACCGCACGTGCGTTTCGTACGTGAACACTTGGAATCACTACATATGTTTGATATTTCGTCACCGCGCCCGCCACCGCGCCCGCGAGTCAACGTGGTTGAACACTTAAAGCCTATGTCAGGTTAGACTAGACACTAGGGCCTCTATTAATAAACTCGGATTAACTTCTGTCAACGTTGCGCCACGGATTAAAGTATTGCCATCCTTTTTTGTTAGACAGTGACAAATATGGATGGCAATAGTTAAATCCGTGGCGCATCTTTGACAGAAGTTAAAACGAGTTTATTAATATAGGCCCTAGGGTTATCTTAATACATAAATCTGCATTGTAAGAATAGAAGCAGACACACCTTTCAACCTTTAGGTATAGCACACCTAAGTAGCTAGCGCGCACAGGGACGTCCTTCTAAATTCTCAAAACTTTGTAGCAGCGCCCTCGCGGTGTTGCCGCCTTAGTGATGGTTTATGGTGATGATGATGATGATGATGATGAAAGTAGCCTATAACCTTCCTCAAGAATTTAGCTATCACATGCAGAAAAAAAAATTCATATCCAACCGGTAGATCACATCTTTACATCTTTACCTACTAGATGATTTAGAGTTTAGACACTATAAATCATCTAGTAAAGATGTAAAGGCCTAAGTTTCTTTTAGACGTTTCAATGTGATCTCTGAGATCCTACTGAATAAATGATTTTGACTTTGAATATTCACGTAAAGATATAAAAAAAATTACCTAATTAAAAATATTTTTTTCAGGACTTAATCCACGCGTTTGATATCCGGAAAGCTCTGATGGTGCTTAAAAGAAACTGAAGCTTAAATACTAATGGCAGTATTTAAAATGGAAATTGATCTGTGATTTTGAATAAGAAATAAATGTCGTGTTTTTTATTTAATTCTTTTATTTATTACCACGATTGTTGCCTTGGTTATTCACGGTATTGGTCCCGAAGGAAAAGGAGTAGAATCACCTATAGTCGGATTGCTCATTATAGGTACGCACTAAAATTGACGATCAAAATGTCATTTTTCATATATTTTTAGTTTGTACAATGAGCAATTCGACTATAGCTCTATCTTATGATAATATCACATCATCACATCACACTATCACACTAATATTATAAATGCGAAAGTTTGGATGTTTGGATGTTTAGATGTTTGGATGGATGTATGTCTGTCTCTCTATCACTCAACAACCAATGAACCGATTTGTCTGAAATTTGAAATATAGATAGATAATGACCGGAAATAGGACATAGGCTACTTTTTATTGGGGTACCACGCGAGCGAAGCCGCGGGCAGCAGCTAGTTAATATTATAAATACGAAAGTCTGGATGTATGTTTGTTCCTCTATAATGGCTTCCCTCGCGTGGTACCCAGATGAACAGTAGCCTATATCCTATTCCTGGTCATCATCTATCTAATATTTAAATTTTCAGCCAAATCGGTTCAGTGGTTGTCGAGTTAAAGAGGAAGATCCATCCATCCAAAACCGTTCCTGAAGGCTTAAAAAGGTCGTTAAAGCAGAATCACGGAATTGAACTATATGCCGTCTCTTTTCATTGACTGAGAGTAAAAAGAGACGATTCTGCTATAGCGACCTTTTTAAGCCCGCTGGGCAGTTCGTACAATTCCTAATTTGTACAACGATATCGAAAGTCCTCATCCAAACTTTCGCATTTTTGATATTGTGATTTCGTTATAATTATGTCAAGAATGGCACGTATTATAAAGAATTTGAATAATTTGCTACAATTATATCAGTGGCCAGTTACCTACTGGAAGAACACCATCTACCTAAGTTTGAAATTAGTCATCGACACGACAGAAAAAGCTACAATTATGTCAATATTTCGCTATAATTATGTCAAGAATGGCATGTATCAGAAAGAATTTGCTACAATTAGGTATGTCTATTTCGCTATACTATGTCAAGAATGGCATGTATTAGAAAGAATTTGCTACAATTATGTCTATTTCGCTATAATTATGTCAAGAATGGCATGAATTAGAAAGAATTTGCTACGATTATGTCAATATTCCGCTATAATTATGTCAAGAATGGCATGAATTAGAAAGAATTTGCTACAATTATGTCAATATTCCGCTATAATTATGTCAAGAATGGCATATGTACCTAAATAGTTGAAAAAATTTGCTACAGTTGTCAATATTACGCTGGCCACGTGGTTCGACCGCATGGTTCGATCAATAGGAGAGGAGTAGGTACAGTCAGCGTCATCAATCGGTATCCCCCTATTGATTTGAACAAAGACTCTTTTCATTTAACCTTGGATTTCAGTCGGGTATTATATCAGCTATTTATGTTTAGGAACTCGAGCGAAATAAGATATCCATAAGTAAGCAAGGATGTAAAAGTTTTTACAAAAGTTGAGATCAACGGCTTGCAAACCGACCTCTTACTAGGGGGATACCAATTAATGACGCTTTCTGTACATAAGTGAACTTTTTTTTCCAGTTATAATTATGTCAAGAATGGCTTAATAAAGTCTTCGTGTTTGACGATCTGGGTGAAGCTAGTGTAGGTGTCGGTGTTGCAGGCATCGTTGTTGCTGGGCGCGGTAGACACTACCCCGCGGAGGTAGTGACGCTCCACATCCCTTTCTATTGCGGGGAAGGCGAGACCACCGCCGCTGTCGCCTTTGCACAGCGCTGAGTTAGCTGAAATATGACAAATTGTTAGTTTAAAGAACATGACGCATCGTTTCGCGACGCTTCGCTTCGACTATGCGTCAGTGTGAGTTAAACACAAAATTTTAAGCAGCTTTCAGAGCTAGCGTGCTATAGAAATAGGTAACTAGAGGAGATGAGCGAAGCGAGCCGAAAATCAACATTAGGTAGGTATTATTATGTTCTCAGTTCTAGCTAGACCTAGATATTTTCATACCGCTAAGCACTTTATTCAACATTCGTTCTGAAAATAGAATAAGCCAAACAATTTTAATACGGCTCGCTTCGCTCGTCAATATCGTTTCCTTACAGTGCTGTGTGCCGGCGCAGATCTTGTCGCTTGTGATGTATGCTCTGAAATCCGGTGGTGACTCATTGATGCAGGTCCCTATCTCTACATAGGGGAGATTTATCACTTGTAGAACAGGGGAGGCCTTCCCGTTAGGCCCCGTTAGGCCCCAGCCCGCGACCTAGAAATAAACAAGAGGATAAATGTCATAACTGGAGTCTATGGATGATTTTAAGGTTATAGCTCATTGGAGTCAACCGGCACCTGCGGACCTAAAAAGGTCGCTAAAGCTGAATCGCGATTTGAAGTGAACTATACTAATGCCGTCTCTCTTCACTCTCGGTCAATGAAAAGAGATGGCAATAGTTCAATTTCTTTAATGCGATTCTGTAATAGCGACCTTTTTAAGCCCACTGACCTGCACTGCCTCAACTTGTGTGGTTAGTAGGTACCTAGTCTTTATTATGGACTTCTATGGACTGAACGCTCACTAAGGTGGTTCTCACAGCTATAGACGACCGACGTGTGTAGCTGACTTAGGCCTTTACATCTTTACTAGATGATTTGTACAGTGCCAAGAGGCAATATTCGCCTACACTTATCGGGACACTGTAGTGCCTGGGACATTGTTGAGATGGAGTAGGCTTGCTCAGCACCTACCTCTCAGCTTACCGGCCATCTCCATAGGAAAGACATGGTCAATACCTACGTGTGGGGCTAAGCCGCGGGTTTCCTCACGATGTTTTCCTTCACAGTAGAGCTCGTGTGCGCATATAAATTTTTTGAAACGAAAAATAATTGATGCACGGCAAGGATTCGAACCCACGACCTTCGGATCAAAAGTCGAGGTACCTACTATACCCCTCAGCCAACACGGGTCAACGTGTTGGCCAAAGTTCCGCCACCAAATAAGTATGACCAACAAACAAACATTTCTAGATCTACATATGTAAAGAGGGGGCTAGTCTAAAATGTAAAAGATAGATTAACTCTTTATTGTTACATCAAATTATGTAGGTACTTAACTAAAAAAACTTAGACTATTACATGGTGGCACACTGAGAGGATTTATCGCTCAAAGCGATTTCTTCCAGGCAACCTTTGGACTGGATTGAAAAGGACTATTACATGGTGGCACACTGAGCGGATTTATCGCTCAAAGCGATTTCTTCCAGGCAACCTTTGGACTGGATTGAAAAGGACGTGAGAGGAGTTGGTGTTAAAAGCTCACCTTTCCTTTATTAGAAGTCTGTAGCTGCAGTCTGTCGAAGTTAGCATCGAAGCTAAGGCAGACGGGTCGTACGAATCTCTTCAGCTCGAACGGAGAGGTTACCACCAGCACCGCGATATCGTCCTGGAAGCTCGCTGCTACGCCTTGGTACCGGGATGGGATGTGGATTTCTTTCACCTGGAAGTAAGTTCGATCAAATTCATTTTTTTCTTTTTTAACCGACTTCCAAAAAAGAGGAGGTTCTATGTTCGGCTGTATGTATGTTTTTTTTATATGTTCATCGATTTCTCCGTCAATTGTGGACCGATTTTGAATTTTTTTTTATTTATATGGCAACAACAGTTTTTGACCGACTTCAAAAAAAGGAGGAGGTTCTCAATTCGTTGGAATCTTTTTTAGGGTTGCGTACCTACCTCAAAAGGTAAAAAAAGGAACCCTTATAAGATCACTTTTTTGTCCGTCTGTCTGTTCGTGTGTCACCACAGATTTTTTTTATGTATGTTCACCGATTACTTGAAGACGGATGGACGGATATTAACCTTTCGCGTTCAATGCCCATGATGCACATGGCGCTCCGGGTGGCAGTGAATGGGTTAAGAACGTAGGTACTTACCTACAATTTATATCTGGAGGCACGGTAGTGCCCGCGCCAAGACAAGCACGGCCGTACCATCCTTTTCTCGAAGTCATACGGCCATTTTCGACCCCTCTGTAACTTCGTTGTGGAAATCAAATTGTCCTCATGATTATAGTCCGACACAAAATAATAGAAATAAATGGGGGCGCCACTGTGCAAGCTAAACACGCGAAATAGATAAATTCTCTTTTAGAAGTAAATTATTACCAAGAAGATTCTAAACTACGTAACTGGAGTGCTGACTGACATTTAATGTACAAAGGATTTTGAACCTTATCACGACTACAAAACGATCTATTATCATTTAATCTTGGTTATAAGGATTGTTGGTCTTGTTGAGAGGCTTTCTTGGGTGCTTTGTCTCTTTCACACTCGTTGTTGGATTAGTAGTGTGCCCATGTCATTTAAATTTCAGGATATTTTTACCTTATCGCGCTCGACAAAATCAGCGCTTGATTTCGATCCATGGTTTCGATCCTCGAATTAGATCCTTGATTTTGATCCTTGATTTTGATTTCGATCCTTGATTTCGATCCTTGGTTTCGATCTTGGATTTCGATCCTTGATTCTTGAATTTTGAACCTTGAATCTGAAATCTTGAATCTTGAATCTTTGAAGTGACAGCTGTCAAACTTCAAACGACCATATCTCGGGAACTACTCGTCCTAGACTCCCCGTTCCCAGTTCAAATGAAAGCTATGACCAAGATCTTCATTTGAAGTGACAGCTGTCAAACTTCAAACCGCCATATCTCGAAAACTATTTGTCCTAGACTCCCCGTTCTCAGTTAAAATGAAAGCTATGACCAAGACCTACATTTCAGATGACAGATGTCATTTTGACAGCTGTTATTGAAAATGTAGATCTTGGTCATAGCTTTCATTTGAGCTAAAAAGGAAGAGTCTAGGATGAGTAGATTTCGAGATATGGCTGATTGAAGTTTGACATCTGTCACTTTAAATAAAGATCTCTTCAATAGCTTTCATTTGAACTGAGAACGGGGAGTCTAGGACGAGTAGTTCCCGAGATATGACCATTTGAAGTTTGACAGCTGTCACTTCAAATGAAGATCTTGGTCATAGCTTTCATTTGAACTGGGAACGGGGAGTCTAGGACGAGTAGTTTCCAAGATATGGCCATTTGAAGTTTGACAGCTGTCACATCAAATGAAGATCTTGGTCATAGCTTTCATTTGAACTGAGAACGGGGAGTCTAGGACGAGTAGTTCCCGAGATATGGCCATTTGAAGTTTGACAGCTGTCACTTCAAATGAAGATCTTGGTCATAGCTTTCATTTGAACTGAGAACGGGGAGTCTAGGACGAGTAGTTCCCGAGATATGGCCGTTTGAAGTTTGACAGCTGTCACTTCAAATGAAGATCTTGGTCATAGCTTTCATTTGAACTGAGAACGGGGAGTCTAGGACGAGTAGTTTCCGAGAGGCCATTTGAAATTTGACAGCTGTCACTTCAAATGAAGATCTTGGTCTTAACTTTCATTTGAACTGAGAACGGGGAGTCTAGGACGAGTAGTTTCCAAGATATGGCGGTTTGAAGTTTGACAGCTGTCACTTCAAATGAAGATCTTGGTCATAGCTTTCATTTGAACTGAGAACGGGGAGTCTAGGACGAGTAGTTCCCGAGATATGGCCATTTGAAGTTTGACAGCTGTCACTTCAAATGAAGATCTTGGTCTTAACTTTCATTTGAACTGAGAACGGGGAGTCTAGGACGAGTAGTTCCCGAGATATGGCGGTTTTAAGTTTGACAGCTGTCACTTCAAAGATTCAAGATTCAAAATTTCAGTTTTCAGATTCAAGAATCAAGATTCAAGATTCAAGAATCAAAAGGAAGGATCAAAATTGTATCAGTATTTTAATTCAAAAATCATGCCCTGAAACATCACGTAAATCAGAAAATGATGGAAAAGGCCCCTTAGGGACTAGGAATGTTTAGTTTATGGTCACCCTTTAGAAAGAGACACGCCGCCCAAGTTTTATCTCTCAAGCGGACCTTGTTTTCTGTCTTAGTCATCATTCCAGGTACGTAGTATAGAAATTCCTTGATTATTACTTCTGACTGACGTCTTCGGTACCTTACCTGTACCATAGACAAGAAACCTGTCCTTTACCATAGATTAGTAGAGAAAGGGTTTCCAAAGTAGGTACTGAAATTTTAGTTGCTGTGTCTACCCGTTTTTGCCGGACTATAGATAGATAGATTAACTCTTTATTGTTACACCAGATTATTCAACTTAACTAGAGAAACTTAAATACTAACATGGTGACTATACCTACCTAGTTTAATTTTTTTTTCTTTGGACGTCATGAACCATCTGTTTATGCACGGAAATACCTGACGCGCCAATTTTTTTTTTTTGCTATTGCTAAGGGGGGGTCCGGACCCCCTAAACACACCCCCTTATATACTTCCCTGGCCGTTTCTACCCGTTTTTGCCGGACTATACGTATAACTTACATCAGACTTCTGTGCCTCGTCCATTGGATCGTCCCAGGGGCGGTAGATCTTGCCGACAGCCGCCGCGAACTGAGACGCTGGCTGCAACTTCTCTAACGAATTCCAGAAACAGTGGGCGGCTGCGAACAAACACGATATCATTCAAACATACAAAGTAAAATCACTCAACTTAAAATAAAATAAAATAAAAAGCCTTTTATTTCTCCTTATAACAGTAATTTCTTATTACTAATATTTAAATCTATCCTTATTCTACTTAGAGAACCCCTAAGGTGAAGGCCTCCTCCAAAGCCAGCCATCTGTCCCTGTCTTGTGCTACTCGGAGCCAGTTTGGTCCAGCAGTTTTCTTGATGTCGTCCCAGCGAGCGTATGGTCTTCCTATGCAGCGTCGACCTCTTGGACCCTCCCAATTCGTCACTCTCCTAGTCCATCTTCCATCTTGTAGATGAGCTACATGTCCAGCTGGACATCACTCAACTTAAATTAAAATAAAATTCAAAATTCAAAAATCATTTATTTAGTTGGACTGCACGTTAATTGTCGGTCCCGGCTTTTAAGTCGTTAAGCTATGACGGAGGCCTTTAGGCGGCCTAAAAACTCCGTTAGCAGAGTTGGCCACTTGCTCATACGAAAGAAGAAGAAGAAATTGGACTGCAATGTATGACCACTTTGAGAGCTTGGTGATTCTCTACTCCTGTTCTTTCGCGACCAACACCGTGAAGAATCAGGGCAACAAACATGATCCATCCGCATGCTCATCTTAGCTGGCTTCGCTAGTTCCATCAATGTCTAAAGCTGGTACACGCTGGCGCAGACTCGCCGAGTAAACGCCAATGCCAACGTGGGGACAGCACCATTTGCCTTGCCTTACCATCGCTCGCCTAGCTAGCCGAGTAAATACAAGCGCCAATTTGCATAGACTCGCCAAACATCGGTAGCACTCGTCTTGCATCAATTCGGCTTCGCTCGCGCTGGCTTAAGGCTCACCCAACATTTATAGGCGGCATAATGGTGGCCACCCATGATCAATTCTATCGTCCAATCGATTGAATACTGCCAGTTTGATCATGCCGAATGGACCGTGTGTTGACGTGGATCGGCATGAACTGCCGAATGGACAGTTCGAATTGAAAGTGTGTGGTGAGCTGCCGATTGCCGTTGATTGGATCCAATCGGAAGGACGATAGAATTGATAGACAAAGACATAGGACATAGACACGTTTATTCACTACTTGTCACACAATATAAATCTCAAAAACATCTAACACAAAGAAAAAACAGAAGCAAATGAGAGAGAGAGAGAGAGAGTTTTATTGTGCGTCACAGCAGCAAAAAGGCCTCGACTCAGCATTATGCCGTGCCACTGAGTAGTGGTAAGGCACTGGTATTCTGCCGAAACCTACATAGTCACTATTATTGATCATAGGTGGCTGCCATAAAACATCTCCAAAAGTAGTGAAAGATGCTCTACCTGATACAATATGCTTCTTGCTGATGAGCGAGCCGCCGCAGATCTGCATATAAGGCTGCGTGGTGGTCCGATATATCCCAGCATGCCACGGAAGCTCGCCCTTCTTAGCGCGAACTCCACCAGCCAACAACTCCTTGCCATCTGGAGTCACTCTACCACATTCTGGAAACAAAAACTCAGGCTTAGGTACAGAAACAAAAACAGAAGCTAACAGCGAGTTCCAGACCTTAGCAGTGCAGTTAGGTAAATGGGGACTAAGCCGCGGGTTTCCTCGCGATGTTTTCCTTGACCATTTAGAGCTCGTTTTAATGCGCGTATAAATTTTTCGAAACGAAAAATCCATTGATGCACGGCCAGGATTCGAACCCACGACCTTCGGATCGAAAGTCGAGGTACTAACCAATTCGGCTCACAATTACACACGTATTGACCATGTCTTTCCTGTGGATATGGGCGGTCAAGCTGAGAGGATGGTGTAGGTGCTACAAGCCTACTCCATCTCAACAATGTCCCAGGCACTACAGTGTCTCGATAAGTGTAGGCAAAGATTGCCTCTTGACATTGTATAAATCATCTAGAGATGTAAAGGTTAAGTTTTTTTTAAGTGGGGATTATAGTAGGTAGGTACTTATAGGTTATAGGTAGGTATATTTCTGACCTGGTAAACATCTTGCCACATAGTCCCATTGTCCATCTTCCTTGCACCTCATGAATGGCAAGTTGGTAGGAGAGTAGTAATCAGGCTCACGGCACCGCGGGTTCGCGATGGTGTTTATCGGTTCGTTGGTGACGCATGCCCGGTCACCCACCACTGACCCGGAGACCAGGCAACGGTAGTCGACTGATGGATGGGGGTCCAGCCGGCACATACCTAGGGATGAGGTAAGAGAATATAATATCCCTTTATCAATTAGAAGCTGATGAACTTCAAACGGAATCAGATCTTCATAAATTATAAAAACCAGCTCGATCAAGTCAGTTTTCAAACAAAAAAACCTCATCAAAATTGGTTCATAAAAGAAAGAAAGAAAGATTCTATTCTATTCAATAACTCCCCTTATTTTCGTCGGGAGTACAGAACAGATATACTACGTATAGAATGGACACTGTGAGTTTGAGCTGGCGAGGAGCTGACTTTGAGCACGGAACACACGCGCAGACGCGTAGACGAGACCGAGACCACAGTGTAGGTACATTATCCATACGGTGACAACCTTACTGTGTACAAAACTGACATTGTGCAGTGTTAATATAGGTAGTTACACGCCGCTTTTGCATAGAGATTTCGTCGAGTGTCGGGGGTGAAAAATAACTTACGGACGCAAGTAGGCATGGTATCAGGCCAGAATCCGTTGTAGCAGTTGACAGGTGATGAGACCGAGACGCCGTACCCGCTCTCACAGGTGATGGTGAGAACCACCACCACGTAGTCGTCGTTGCCAGGCACGTGGGTTGCGTTGATGATGTAGCTACCGTGATCGGGGTAGGAGGGGAGGAGGCATTTGCCGATTTTTTTGCTGAAAAAAAAACAGTCATGCCATCCATAAACGATCAAGTTCACCGTCAAGTTTGCAGCGGACTTGATGCGGCGTCCAGTTTGCAGTTCCTCCATATAGAACACACACGATCAAGTTCACAGTCAAGTTTGCAGCGGACTTGATGCGGCGTCCAGTAAACTTGACGGTGTATGGCTATGGGTGTGCATGACAAGTCTACTTGAAGCGAAACAATTGACCAACTAACTTCATGCATACTTGAACGCTCACACACATCTTCAAGTTTACATGACGCTGCAAACTTGATCAAGTCGGCAGAACGAAATTCTATTTTCGCTTCAAGTAGACTTGTCATACACACCCATAGCCATACACCGTCAAGTTTACTGGACGCCGCATTAAGTCCGCTGCAAACTTGACAGTTCTTCTTCTTTCTTAAGAGCAAGTGGCCAACTCTGGTGACGTAGTTGACAGTGAACTTGATCGTGTATGGCTGGCATCAGTTTGCATCACGTTGCATGTTTTAGATCTCGGTCCAACACAGCTGTCCAGGTGGTCTTTGGTCTCCCTCTCGGTTTTTTGTCAGAGATGGGATCTCCCTGTATCTGGTTGCCAATGTAATCGGAATAGTCTAAAGTGGCCACTTTTGATGAAACATCAGATTTTTCATCCAATAAAACATCTGATCATGTAATTTTTATCAATGTTTCATAGATGTTTCATAGATGCTTCATATGAAGCATCTATGATGTTTCATAGATGCTTCATATGAAGCATCTATGAAACATTTGATGAAAAATTAGGTGTTTTATCAGATGTTTTAGTAGATGAAAAATCTGATGTTTCATCAAAAGTTGCCACTTTAGCTCGGCTGGTCTTCTTTTGACATGTCCATAAGTACCACCTCATCCTGTTCTCCTGCTAATCGCTAGCTAAATCAATAAGAAAACCGTATTCTCACAAAGGTATACTCACGGTAACTCCTCAGTTTCGTTCCAATATTTCCTAATGAAGCTCTCGTGTTTTCTCAGTGAAGTGAATCCATAGAAAGTGTCAACGGTGCAATGTTTTTCCGCGTTCAACGGCCCGGATAGCACTCCTCGAAGGTAATATTGTTCAATGCCTTTCGACGTGGAAGGAAATGCGATGCCGACGCCACTGTCACCGTTGCAGATAGCCGAATCGCCTAAAAAAATGTAATAAAACACGATTACCTACGACCAAAGAAAAAGAACCTATCATCTTACAACTAAATTAATTAAATTACAACTGAATCCCCAACGCGACAGACATTTTTCATACAAATCTGTCGGGGTAGTCAAAGAAGCATGGCCACAGTTTGCTTTAGTCAGCAAGGTGACAGCTTGCAAGCTCATCTCTGTTAGAAAGCTGACTGGTTTCAGGACGTTGTTCCAGTGTTCAACTTTAAACATCTTTCATTACGTTTGTTTCATTACCATTGTTACTCCCTGAATCCTTTACTTACTTTCATTAGCATTCATGCAGATCTTGTCACTGATGGCTATAGTGAAGAGGCGGCTGCTTGCGTAAAACTCGTTGGTAGATTTATCCGAGGCACAAGTCTCCAGCGTTACAAAGGAAAGCTTCTTCACAAATTGAGAGGGGTGGTCGCTGTCTGCCTTGCCCCAACCCGCGGTCTGCAATACATAGCATAGCTTTCCTGAACGGCTGAACCGATTTTGATACGGCTTTTTTTGTTTGAAAACTGACGTGATCGATCGAGATATCTCGGAAGTATTAATTGGATTGTTATTTACAAAACCTTATGAACTTGATTACCCGTATTCCTTTTCGTTGTTAAAACTCACCTTTCCTTCGTTTTTGTCGGTCAAATGCTGCTGTTCAAAGTCATAATCGAAGTCGAGGCATACAGGTCTGATGTTATCATTGTATCTGAACGCGTTGATCACTATGACTACAGCTATGTCATCAAAGAAATAAGGGATCGCGCCACTCCTGTAAAAAGTTTATACAAGTTAAGGATGCCTCATGATCAGAAGGTCTTAGGCTGGTTTTACTGTCACGCGTACCGTCGGCGCTGATAGGCGAGTGATCTTTATTACAATGGTATAAGGATACTGATTGTTTAGCAAAAATGGCAACGCTGATTGCTCTCGTTAGTGCTGAACAATCAGTATCCTTATTTCATTGTAATAAAGATCACTCTTCTATCAGCGCCGACGATACGCGCGACAGTAAAACCAGCCATAGGCTGAGGCCCCATTTGTGCGTTGCGTTGCGTCGCGTCGGCAAAATGTATGAGTAAAACGACGCAGCGTCGACGCTGCGACGTTTTACTCATACATTTTGCCGACGCAACGCAACGCAACGCACTAATGGGGCCTCACCCTAAGTAGGTAAACGTCCGTGCGAAACGTCTAATGAGCAGTAACGCTAGACCGTGCCGGGCACAAAAAACTATGGTGCCGGGTCCGAGCCGAGCTTCGGCCGTGGCACAGCAGAGTCGGCGTTGTCCGTTGCTCGCCCATCACTCGGTATAGCGTGACCTCGCATCCACACGTTGGGGCCAACGTTGGCCCCAATGCCTCTCACCAACGTGTGGAGCTGACAAAATTGCATTGGCCCCAACGTTGGGGCCAACGTTGTTGTAAAAAATAAGGACGTAACATACCCTTGCTCCTTGTACCCCGGCGCCACGTGTATTTCTTTAACATCAGACTTTTGTGTGTCCTCGTTCGCGGGTTCCTTCCAGGGCCGGGACAGTATGCCCACCACCACCTCAATAATGGCCGGTTTAATGTTCTTCTCGGGTTTGAATTCCATGTAATGGTTCGCAACAAAGTGGGCGGCTGAAAAAGACGTAAGTAATTCATTTCAATTTGTTTTGTGAATCGGAGAAATGATTAGATTAGCGACCATCCCCTCAGTCAAGGTGGAGGTTGAGGTCAAGGTCAATTGATATCAAAGTCAAAGTCAAAAATCATTATCCTTGGTGCGCTTATAATGACATGTAATGTGTCGCAACAAATTGGGCGGCTGAAAAAGACGTTATTCATTTCAATTTGTTTTGTGAATCGAAGAAAGGATTAGATTAGCGACCATCCCCTCAGTCGAGGTCGAGGTCAAAGTCAAAGTCAAAGCCAAAAATCTTTTATTCATTAGCGTCCAGTACAACGCGCATAGGGCTGTGTTGGGGCTTCCCCGCTACTGCAGCGCCTTGGGGATGTTCACGGTTAATTGTTTTCATATACGCCGCATCCTTGGTGCGCAGATTACGGGGAAGTACCAACACCGTCCTGGTAATGATAGCCCTAAGGCACACCCCGGACACGCAACGAAATCTCTATGCAAAAGCGGCGTCTAAATACCTATATTTACACTACACAATGTTAGGGAGTGTCCACATTGCGTTTTTTGCAGCGCGTTTGTATCGATACAAACGCGATTCGAACGCGATGCGAACACGCAGCCCCCCGCGCAGCCCCTCCCGGTTCGCTTTTGTATGGAAAAATACGCGTTGCGAACGCGCGTTTGTATCGATACAAACGCGCAGCTCAAAAACGCGCTGCAGAAAACGCAATGTGGACACTCCCTTAGTTTTGTACACAGTAAGGTTGTCACCGTATGGATAATTACACTGGTCTCGGTCTCGTCTATGCGTCTGCGCGTGTGTTCCGTGCTCAAAGTCAGCTCCTCGCCAGCTCAAACTCACAGTGTCCATTCCATACGTAGTATTATTAACTGTTCTGTGCCCAAGGGTAGACTGTCTCTATACAAGGCTCTATTTCGTGCGTTTAGTGTCCTGCACCGCATACCGCAGCGTTGTGCGGTCCGATCAAGAGAGCAAGCTGCGCCACGAGAGCTTCATTACACAATATATGCTATACTCGAGCCATTTTGGATGTAGGTACTTACAATGTTTACTTAATTAATTAATTAATTAATTGGCCATATCAGTGCCAATCATATTTAATCTCAGTTTTCTGTTATTGATCTATTCCTGGTATCAGCTGATTGATCTGTCAGTGCAATGTTAGTAAACGTTGTACATCCAAAATGGCTCGAGTATAGGTGATTCTACTTGTACCTGTTACAACGACCTTGCTACTGATGAGTGAGCCTCCACACCTCCATTGACTCGGTTCATTCGTCTGCTTGCTGTATATCCCGGCCTGCCACGGGACTTCCTTCCCGTTAGGGGACACTGTACCGCATTCTGTAATTAATAAAAAAATGGTTAAAAATAAATGGTTGTCTGTAAAGTCGGTTTGCGGACGATAAGGGTGCTGCCACATTATCACGTCTCTACCCCGTCGCATAGCATGACCGTAGCAAGACCGTCCCGGCAAAAATGATATTCTTTGTATTGAAATGTACCGGACGCCCCACACCACACCGTTCCTACACCGTCGCGTGCCCTGCCCGTGCCATGGCCGTCTTGTCAATCTCCGGCCGCCATGATTATTTTGCTGACAATCAATGACAAGCCCCGCCCATCTGTCAATCCATGTAACCATCATATTAGTAGCGTAGCCAGGTCAGCCCCTGGGGACAGCTTTTCAGCCTTTTTCTATAAATAAATAATGCTGGATATTTCACAGCATCATCTAGCTCCAAGGTAAATAGACCTTGTATGGAAACTATATGACTGATAAACTACTTGTAGGTACCTATCCTTTTTTTTGTAAATACATAATATTACATAGAAAAACACCCAGACCCGATACATATATTTGCAGATCATACAAACACTTGCGTCGCAGTGGGAATCGAACCCGCAACTTTCTGTGTTTTAGCTGGACCTTCGCACACTGCGCCACCGAGTTGGTTCGTATTGTTGGTACTGGATGTTGATTTATGTACACGGGATTTTATCGCGTAATTTACCTTATTTATCATGACGCGACGTTTTGGCTGTTACAATAGCCGTGGTTGCGGGCAGTCTGCCCGTGATTATGTCAAAATGACAGATCATGTCAAAATGAGAGATTATGTCAAAATGACAGATTACGTCAAAAAGACAGATTAGGTGTATATTAAAATGACAGATGGGCCATATCTCGTAAACCACTTATCCCAGACTCTCCGTTCTCTTCAAGTGAAAGCTATTGAAGAGATCTACATTTAAAGTGACAGCTGTCAAACTTTAAACGGCCACCAAGAAGATTCTAAACTACGTAACTGGAGTGCTGACTGACATTTAATGTACAAAGGATTTTGAACCTTATCACGACTACACAACGATCTATTATCATTTAATCTTGGTTATAAGGATTGTTGGTCTTGTTGAGAGGCTTTCTTGGGTGCTTTGTCTCTTTCACACTCGTTGTTGGATTAGTAGTGTGCCCATGTCATTTAAATTTCAGGATATTTTTACCTTATCGCGCTCGACAAAATCAGCGCTTGATTTCGATCCATGGTTTCGATCCTTGAATTAGATCCTTGAATTAGATCATTGATTTTGATCCTTGATTTTGATTTCGATCCTTGGTTTCGATCTTGGATTTCGATCCTGCATTTTGATCCTTGATTCTTGAATTTTGAACCTTGAATCTGAAATCTTGAATCTTGAATCTTTGAAGTGACAGCTGTCAAACTTCAAATGACCATATCTCGGGAACTACTCGTCCTAGACTCCCCGTTCCCAGTTCAAATGAAAGCTATGACCAAGATCTTCATTTGAAGTGACAGCTGTCAAACTTCAGACGGCCATATCTTGGAAACTACTCGTCCTAGACTCCCCGTTCTCAGTTCAAATGAAAGCTATTACCAAGATCTTCATTTGAAGTGACAGCTGTCAAACTTCAAACGGCCATATCTTGGAAACTACTCGTCCTAGACTCCCCGTTCCCAGTTCAAATGAAAGCTATGACCAAGATCTTCATTTGAAGTGACAGCTGTCAAACTTCAAATGGCCATATCTCGGGAACTACTCGTCCTAGACTCCCCGTTCTCAGTTCAAATGAAAGCTATGACCAAGATCTTCATTTGAAGTGACAGCTGTCAAACTTCAAACGGCCATATCTTGGAAACTACTCGTCCTAGACTCCCCGTTCCCAGTTCAAATGAAAGCTAAGACCAAGATCTTCATTTGAAGTGACAGCTGTCAAACTTCAAACGGCCATATCTTGGAAACTACTCGTCCTAGACTCCCCGTTCCCAGTTCAAATGAAAGCTATGACCAAGATCTTCATTCGAAGTGACAGCTGTCAAACTTCAAATGGCCATATCTCGGGAACTACTCGTCCTAGACTCCCCGTTCTCAGTTCAAATGAAAGCTATGACCAAGATCTTCATTTGAAGTGACAGCTGTCAAACTTCAAACGGCCATATCTTGGAAACTACTCGTCCTAGACTCCCCGTTCCCAGTTCAAATGAAAGCTATGACCAAGATCTTCATTTGAAGTGACAGCTGTCAAACTTCAAATGGCCATATCTCGGGAACTACTCGTCCTAGACTCCCCGTTCTCAGTTCAAATGAAAGCTATGACCAAGATCTTCATTTGAAGTGACAGCTGTCAAACTTCAAACGGCCATATCTTGGAAACTACTCGTCCTAGACTCCCCGTTCTCAGTTCAAATGAAAGCTACGACCAAGATAGAGAGAGAAGAGTAGTTCCCGAGATATGGCCATTTGAAGTTTGACAGCTGTCACTTCGAATGAAGATCTTGGTCATAGCTTTCATTTGAACTGGGAACGGGGAGTCTAGGACGAGTAGTTTCCAAGATATGGCCGTTTGAAGTTTGACAGCTGTCACTTCAAATGAAGATCTTGGTCTTAGCTTTCATTTGAACTGGGAACGGGGAGTCTAGGACGAGTAGTTTCCAAGATATGGCCGTTTGAAGTTTGACAGCTGTCACTTCAAATGAAGATCTTGGTCATAGCTTTCATTTGAACTTTGAACGGGGAGTCTAGGACGAGTAGTTTCCAAGATATGGCCGTTTGAAGTTTGACAGCTGTCACTTCATATGAAGATCTTGGTCATAGCTTTCATTTGAACTGGGAACGGGGAGTCTAGGACGAGTAGTTTCCGAGATATGGCCTTTTAAAGTTTGACAGCTGTCACTTTAAATGTAGATCTTGGTCGTAGCTTTCATTTGAACTGAGAACGGGGAGTCTAGGACGAGTAGTTCCCGAGATATGGCCATTTGAAGTTTGACAGCTGTCACTTCAAAGATTCAAGGTTCAAGATTTCAGATTCAAGGTTCAAAATTCAAGAATCAAGGATCGAAATCCAGGATCGAAATCCAGGATCGAAATCCAAGATCAAAACCAAGGATCGAAATCAAGGATCGAAATCAAAATCGAAATCAAAATCAAGGATCAAAATCAAGGATTGAATTCAAGGATCGAAACCATGGATCGAAATCAAGCGCTGATTTTGTCGAGCTTGATAAGGTAAAAATATCCTGAAATTTAAA
Organism: Camptogramma bilineatum; assembly: GCA_958496255.1. Taxonomy (NCBI): domain Eukaryota; kingdom Metazoa; phylum Arthropoda; class Insecta; order Lepidoptera; family Geometridae; genus Camptogramma; species Camptogramma bilineatum. Next base: position 2,749,927 of record OY292478.1, read on the forward strand.
TGACATGGGCACACTACTAATCCAACAACGAGTGTGAAAGAGACAAAGCTACCAAGAAAGCATCTCAACAAGACCAACAATCCTTATAACCAAGATTAAATGATAATAGATCGTTGTGTAGTCGTGATAAGGTTCAAAATCCTTTGTACATTAAATGTCAGTCAGCATTCTACTATGTATAAAATTTCTTTGCTTTATACACTATATTGGTACATTTGATGACAGCTGTCACTTTAAATGTAGACCTTGATCATAGCATAAGTATTTATTTATAACAATAACGATTGTCCATTAGTAGGAGCACGAGGATATACTTATCCTTATGCTCCTACTGGTAGGAGCATAAGGATATATTGGTCCTCGTGCAGGAGCAGTAGGACAATCGAGTAGGAGCAAGAGGAAACGCTCCAATATTGATAATAAATAATAGATAATAGTAGATAATAATTCAGTTATTTTTCTCACTTCACAAAGTCTTTCAAGTACCCCCATTTATACACATATACATGTACACATTCTAAACCTATCAAATATCACCCCTAAATATCAAGTAGGTATATAATTTATAATTTTTACCTACGAAAATTCCCCCAAAGGATTTCCTCCTGAGTCGATAAATACCCCAAATTTGAATTGAAAACCCCCATCTAGCATCACTGAATGCGTTCCGCACGTTATGTGACATTTATCAAACGTCAAAATCCCATACTGCCCTCCGAAATCAAAGTGTAGTAACAGCAAAAACACGATTTCGAGAAAAAAGATAAGCTTACAAATTAAAGAAATATCCAGTTATTCATAAAACCTTGAATGTAGAGTGAAAGTACACTTAATCTATACCAACCAACCAGTAATAAAGCGGAAAAGTTTATTTGTTAATTTGTTTGAACACGCTAATCTCAGGAGCTTTGAGGAAGGATATAAGCTACTTTTCATCATCATCATCATGATCGCAATAATTATTATGCCATCACTATGGATTATAATTGGGTTTTTAAAAAGGTTTCTTAAAAGTCTGTTTTTTTAAACCTTGTAGATAAAACTCCCATTTAAAGTTACACAATATATGATGAAATATTGCACTTTGCTAGTAAACCCGACAAAATGTGTGCAATATGTATTTAAGTGTGGTTTAGCTTGTAAACGCTCTATATTTACGATAGTATTTTACAAAAAAAATTGAGTGATAAGTTTTAAAATGGGCTTTCAGAATAATTGTGTGTTTAGCATAAAACCAACAAAATGTCTATTACTGTGGTATAGGCTCGGGATTACGCTTCGCAAAACGGTTATGCGACGGTCCTAGTATGATACGGTCTAAAGCTGGAAACAAACTATCGGACGCGGCTTACGGACGCGGCAGACAGCCGCGACTGAATAGGTATCTGGATATAGAACGAACATAGAACTGTGCACATTATCTGACGAAAGTCGCGGACGCGTCCTTGGACCTTCAGACGTCCGAAGGCAATCTGGCCCGCTGGGTGTTCGGACGGTGTGCACACTTATCAGTCGCGGCTGTCAGCCGCGTCCGTCAGCCGCGTCCGATAATTTGTTCCCAGCTTTACTGTGTAAGGTGCTATTTTCGTGACGGGCTCGGTCATGGCTCGGCCCGCTTATGATACTGCGCAGTGAGCGAAGACCTTATGTCATAAGAAAACATTGGTGAACGATCGTGCCTCTCTATAGCTTGTTCCGCGCTCTCGCTTGCACCCTCGGCTCAGGCGGAACGTGACATGAGTCATGCTTTTTCGTGCGTGCAGCCGGCGTTCATCGATTTATAAGACGTTATCATTATCACGTCAGTAATATAAAAACGAAACAATAATTGTGACTGTCGACGACCTCTGTGGCGCAGTGGATGAAGGCCCGTCTGAGACGCAGAAGGTTGCGGGTTCGATCCCCGCCGCGGGACAAATGTTTGTATGATCTGCAAATATTTGTCTCGGGTCTGGGTGTTTCCTTTGTACCTATGTATAATACGTTTTTACTTACAAAAAAACTATGTAAGTAGTACCTGCATCAGTCACGTCGTTCGCATAATACAAGCTCAGCTTACTTTTTGGGCTACATGATGCTGTGTGAATTGTCCAGCAAAAACATTGGAAAAATTCACAAAGAAATTATACTTACCTACCTACCTACTTGAAGAAAATTCATTTTTTTCTACATTTCAATAGAGCGTCTGTCTTGGTGAAATCTGGACTTCTCAGGCGGTTTAATGTTCTTCCTCTGATTGGACAGCAACTGTGTCTCGAGCACCAGTCTGTACGAGTTTACTATTATATCCGTGACTATAGTAAAGTATCTCAATTGTATGGAATTCAGAGCAGCGCCTCTAGCGGTAACTTGACTAAGTTCAGTCCATACAATTGAGAGACTTTACTACAGTCACGGATAGAATAGTTGACTGTGCATACTCGTGCTTGAGACACTGATTGCCACCTTGCACGCCACCGTGGACGTACAGAATTCAGAATCAGAATCAGAATTTATTTATACGTTAGCTGAACGCTTTGGTTTGGTAGACATAGGAATCAAAAAACATTTGAGTCACCTTCTAAAATGTCTAAAGAACCTTGAATCGAAAATCTGACTAACAAAACAAAAACTTGTTTGCTCAGGTCTTTGTACCTTCAATGCGTGTGTAAGTACCTACTAGTAGACATAGGTACTTAATACAAAGAAGGTACCTACCTATGTATTATGTATGGGTAGGTACTAGGCATAGGTAATACTAAGTAGGTACCTATAAATTATGTATAGGTAGGTAGGCTACTGTAAACAAAACGTGTTTTCGAACAAGAATGTCGAGATGTCGAGGGCACTTTTTTTCGTTTTGTTGCAAGTATCAAATAAACGCAACTTTATTTTTGTAATGTTAGTTAGAAGTAAATGTACTTCATTAAATTAATAAAATAATGTGTTAGGTAGCCCCAACAACCATCCTACAAACTATAGCTGGTAGGATTACTTCTCCGATGTGGCAGTACTTTGTTCGGAGAGTAATCTGAGGCATGCTTATTTTGTGTAGGTACCTAGTTTAGTTTAGTGTACTAACATTAGGGTGTTTACTAACTAATTATGGACTGATGTTATCCGAAATAAAATGTTTTAATTTAATTTAATTATTTTCATATAATTTTATTACAGAACACCAAACACATAAAGCGCTAACCATAGGCTAATTTATCATTAATATTTATTCCTTTTATAATAAAATGGTTACAACTATACTTACCTACTTTAAATCTTTTCTTTCATTTTTGTTTTACAATAACAACACATATTTTTAAAACAACTCACCTTGAGTATCGACAAAGGTTATAAACAAAACAATAATCACAGTTTTCACACACAAATTATCAACACACATTTTATTACTAACCCTAGTGACTTGACAGTCAGCTGGGTAATAAACAGCTAATACATTTGGCTGATGAATCTTTGCTGAGAAACTAACTTAGAGTAGGATTCAGCACTCAAGTCCTACGGAAAAAGCGGGAACTAATTGTTTTATTTACTTTAATAAGCTCTTTTAGTCAAGGTCGTTCAGTTGTTCTGGTGCGTAGAGCTAACGGACGTACAAACTAGCATAATTATTATTTTTCAAGCCTTATTTGGACAATTAGTAATTTTTTAATAACCTAGTTCTGCGATAGCAGCGCTGCGTCTATCGGACTTCAGTGCTGAATCCGACTCTAAGATACATACAAGGAAGATTATAGAAATATTGTTTTGATATTAAGTTTTCCTTGTTTTCTATAAGTACCTACTTAGTTATTAATCATAGTTTAGCAGTGATTCTCACCGTAGCTACTGACGTAGTGTAATTTGTTATATCTTGAACTATAAGTATTAAGTACCGGTTTTGCTTGGCACGAAGATTTACAGAACCTGTTTTCGTTTTTAGGGTTCCGTACCTTAAAAGGTAAAAAAAGGAACCCTTATAATATCACTTTCTTGTCCGTCTGTCTGTCTGTCTGTCTGTCTGTCTGTCTGTCTGTCTGTCTGTCTGTCTGTCCGTCTGTCTGTGTGTCACCATCGATTATCTCAGGAACGGGTAGAGCTAGCAAGTTGAAATTTATACCATATACTAAGGTCTATAGTCCCTATTGTGAGTATAAAAATCAAGGTCCTGAGTCAACACTATAAAAAGATATAGGCAAATTTAGGTTTTCGTGAAAACTTGTGAGTACCAAAACTTACCTAAATTATCAACTTTTTTTATTTTTCGGAATTTTTCCTTTACTTGTGCTGGAAGACCTTGCTTGTAACCAAAATTGACAATTCTAGGTCAACCGGAAGTACCCTAGGGGTTTTGGGTCTAAAACCTAAATGGTAGTTCCCGTTGACCTAGAATAACGAAATTTGGCAAACAGCAAGGTCTTATGGCACAAATAAAGGAAAAATTCCAAAAAGTTAAAAAAGTTGAAAATTAAAAGGTGTTCCCATACATACATAGTTGACGCCAATTAAAATTGTCCTCCGAGTTGTATGGGCGCTCATACAATTAAGCGGACTAGCTTAATTGGCACCATGGCTAGGTACTTACGGAACCCTCGGCATACGAGTTCGACTCGCACTTGACCGGTTTTTTTTTTTTAAATAAGTAAGTTTACTTCTACTCGCAGAACATGTTTTTTCGGAATAAGTAATAAATAATAAGCTTATAATAAGCTTATCCTACGTTTTTTTTTTTCAGTTTTTTTCTTCTATTAGCTATCGCCAACGTTTTCATCCGAATGTTGTTCGATCTCGCGCACCGGAGATGGCTTATATTTGGACTTGCTTCTGACTACCCCTATACGTTCAAGTGCTACTGATGCCGAGTTGTAACTAATACAATTGTGTCTACTGCGCTAGCTCGTGTTGTTACCTACGTAGTGATCTAAAGTGATGATGATGATGAAAAGTAGCCTATGGTACCTTTCTCAAAAATGTAGCTATCAAATGCAGAAAGATTTTTTTAAACCTGACTGGTACGTACTTAGTTTCAGAGATTAGCGCGTCCAAACAACAAAAATATTGGTTACAAACAGCCAGTTTATCATGCTGTTATTATACTGATGTAAAACAAGTGTAAAACTAAGTTCATTTGCCCGTGAACTTTATTTACCTTCGTCAATTGATCAGAAACCAGTTTGAAGAGGATAGCGACTACTAAAATATTATAAAGATTTTACTTATAAGGCCGACGCCCCGCCCCGGCGACAAACGAATGTCCATACAAACCATGGGCTGAGGGGGGGTTTAGGGGGTCCAGACCTCTCCCCCTTAGCCCATTAAGTTCGGAGGAAACCTATAGTCAATTTTGTATTTTGGAACCCTTGGACCCCCCCCATAACAAAGCTATAGATACGCCCATGATACAAACAATACCAAAACTATAAAAAATTAAGGCATATTTTTATCACTTTTTGTTATAGTTAGATTACGGCAGTATTTTTCTAGGTTCCTGTAACAGGAGCACCTGGGACCACCTTCTCATCACAAAACCACAGAATACTATTACTCCTAGCACAAAACTAGAGAATTGTGAACATTAATTCCGTTTTGAGCTATGCAAAGACAGACTCGCTCAGTCTTTAATCTGAGAGCGCACCGCACACACAGCAGATAATATATCTTATGAAATATAAATTTTGACAGATTGCACCAAATATATTTTGTAATTTATATTCGCTGTGTGGTCCTCCGTAGAATTTGTATGGCCGCGATCTGAAGATTTATATTTCATAAGATATATTATCTGCTGTGTGAGTGATGCCCTTTAAAGGGCCTACTCACACACCTGCCGTTGGGGCAATCTAGGGTGTAGGAGTGGGGATGACCCTTAATTGCATCCTTAATTGTGATGTGTGTAGGCATGCAGGGGCAATTTGGCAATACTCCCGATATTGCGACAACCGCCACGCACCTAGATTGCCACCTAGATTGCCCCTGCGGCAGGTGTGTGAATAGCGCCTTTTACGCGACCGACGAATCGTGACTCATCTTCGCACCATGTGAACCGACCATCAAAAGTTTTATTTGAAACAAAGAAACCTCTTTTTCTACAATTTTAGATGAAACCTTCTTTTATCTGATATTAGAATAATGAAAATGACATCTGCTAAAAAATTCTGCTGTCACAAAATAAATGAAAATAATATTTTTTTTTAAATCTCGCAAGTATGAATGGAAAATAAAATAACTCTGCTCTGACGACAAAATAAATGAAAATGACCAAATTTTTCTAAAATCTCGCAAGAATTGATGCAAAAATCAAAAAATACCAATGTAAAAAAAATCTTCAAGAACTCAGTGAAAATAACTAAAAAACGAGCACAAATAAAAATAAAGGTTTATGTAAGTAACTCTAGGATATAAGTAAGTATTTACCAATATGATGTATGGTATGATGGTATGCGACCAGTAGAATTTCTTTATTATCACAATGTGTGAACATGACATGTACAGTGAACGCAATTTAAATCATTCTAAGCCGAGTGAACGCCAGTGCCAACGTGTGGGCAGCACTATTTGCCTTGCCTCGCTATAGCTGGGCGAGTGAACACAAGCGCCAATTTTCATTGGTTTGCGGAGACTCGCCAAGCGTTTGGACGGTAGCACTCGTGCATCGACTCGCCTTCGCTCGCGCTGGCTTAGGCTCGCCCAACATGTATGCTGCTTTACAGTAAAGGTGCAACCACATATTTGGCCAACCTAGGCCAGCTTTGGCGATTGCGAGCGAGAAGGCGAATCGATTCAAGGTGAGAGCGATAGAGAGGCAATGCGACCCTATGCCAACATCATAACATTAATTCTTCGCACCCAGGCAATAAAACTTTATCTTACTCCAGGTTAAATGCCAGTTAGCCCCCATTCAGAGAGTAACTTGAATGCTGGACCAGTGGTGGAGGCTGTGCTGCAGATAATGGAACAAGGTCCTCAGCCCATGAGGAAAATGAAGCCAGACAAGGTTAGAGAAACCCATGATGGGTATTTATGTATGGGGACTCCCTTTTCCGCAATTGGACTCAAAGGTGGTCCTTTTTGCGTGGGAATGACCTGGCTCACTAGATGTGGAGCCAGCCTAGCTCCTCCCAGAAGCGCAGAAGATTCCTGGGGTCTTCGCAGGCCTCGAGGAGCGACCTCGGATTGTTGAGGATTTGCTGCCGTTGTGCTGCTACGCCCACGCATTCCAGGACTGCTTGGGCTGCTGATTCTTCTTCGGTTTGACATCCTCTGCAGATTGGGCTATCTTTGCCTAAACTTAACGGGACACTGTAGTGCCTGGGCTGGGATAATGTTGAGATGGATGGCTTGTATCACCTAATCCATCCTCTCAGCTTAACCGGCCATATCCACAGGAAAGACATGCTCAATATTGTGTGGGGCTGACTAAGCTGCGGGTTTCCTCACGATGTTTTCCTTCACAGTTTAGAGCTCTTTGTTAATGCACATAATTTTTTTTCGAAACGAAAAATACATTGATGCACTGCCAGGATTGGAGCCCACAAACTTCGGATTGAAAGTTAAGGTATATACCTACTCATCAATCTCGACTCTTATCCTCCTACTTCATATCCTCCTACCCTGCAGAGCAGTGGGTGAGCCAAGCTACACGCTATGCACTACACGCCACTCACTACACGCTACGTGCTACGCGCTACATGCTACGCGCGTTACACGCTACAAGCTACGCGCTACACGCTACGTTCTACGCATTACGCGCTACACGCTACGAGTTACACGCTACGCGCTACGCGTTACATGCTACGCGCTACACGTTACAAGCTACGCGCTTCAAGCTACGCGCTACGTGCTACACGCTACGCGCTTCACGCTACGCGCTACAAGCTACGCGTTAAGCGCTGCACGCTACATGCTACAGGGCACCGCGCGGACCCGGGGCAGGGAATGGATTATAAGTATTTAGTACATGTCTGTCAAGTACATTTTATTTAGTATATTAAAAGGATGGTATCGTCTGAACATCTTGCGATATAAATATGTATAATTTTATTTCTTAATGGTCCAGAAAAACCCAAACAGCGCTGATAACTTCGAAGCAGACCATCAGGCAGGGTATAAGAGCTACGAACAGGGCGAGGACCGCACGAGCCAGGTGGATGACCACAACACCAGTCCTAAGATGAACGATGAGCTGGAGAGAAGACGGTCTATATCCAAGGTAACTTCACTATCACTGTGAAGAAAACATCGTGAGGAAACTCGCGGCTTAAGGCTTGTTTCACTCTTCAGCGTGTCGCCGGTCGCGTCCGCGAGTTGATCATTCACAGCACTTTTCTCTGTGCTGTGAATGGTCAAAATTAATTTCTCTGTGCTGTGAATGGTCAACTCGCAGACGCGACCGGTGACACGCTGAACAGTGAAACAAGCCTTAGTCAGCCCCACGCGTATTGACGAAGTCTTTTCCGTGGATATGGCCATGCTGAAAGGATGGTTTAGTTCTGCCTACTTTTTAACATTGTCCCAGGCACTAAAAGAGTCCCTCTAAGTGCCAGACTCCCAAAAGTTGCGACATTTCATGCCCAAATTACTCTTATCCTGTTTACTGTATGATATTGAAATTTAAAGAGCACAAAACACGAATTTATTCAAAATCCTCGATTAAATTTATTGCGAAACATTAGTGGCATGCCCAGATTTCTCCTCCACGCGCTTCGAAACGGCTAACTTCACGAAAGCCTAGATCTTTTGTGCGTAGGTAGGTACCTACTGTAAAAAAATGATCTTTCCAGCCAAAAGTGCCATCAGTGATTGTAGCGAAACCGACCTACTACGACCCTCGCTGCCGCGCTTGTCAGAAACTCAAGGCTGCGGAAGCCAAGAAGAGAAAAGCAAAGAGGAAGAGCTCAAAGAAACAGAAGACAGTGAAGAAATCTGGTGTCACTAAGAAGAAGCAACAATGTCAGGTCAAGTCTAAACTTAAATTGGCAATGTTGACGATGAACAAAAGCTGCCAATATTCTGTGTTCAACAATAAAGGTACTACAGTTTTACTTAGAAAGAAGCGCTCGTGGCGCAGCTTGCTTAGACGTTCTTGATTGATCGTTGAAGCGTTGTGCGCGGTCACAATTTGGATGGGCGACCGCAAGTGGTATTACGAGCTGAGCGCTTCCGTGCTTTGGAGGGCACGTTAAATTGTCGGTCCCGGCTTTTAAAGCCTTCAGGCGGCCTAAAAACTCCATCACCAGAGTTGACCACTTGCTCATACGAACTTACCTACTTTATTTATCAAAATCGGTTAATCGGACATAGGAATGTAAACATAATACAGATTAAACATTTTAACGCTCCTTTTGGGCTTCGGCGAAGTCGGATAACAGTGCAGATTTGTAAGGGGGGTAAAAGTTAAACGGGGGTTAAATCTGTTTTATTGACATGTCATAGGGGTAACAAGGTTGAAAAGGTTTTCAGCCACTGGCCTAGATCGGCTTATTCCATTATGCTCCCACTCTCGTGATCCTAGTGGGAACTTTTTGTATGTAGGTACTTATTAATGAACTCAAAAGTTTTGTATGATCCTACTGGGATCACGAAGCGGGAGCATAATGGAATAAGCCCCTATAGTCGTATTGCTCATTATACGGACTAAAATTGAAGGAAAAAATGACATTTTTCCTTCAATTTTGATTAGTTTTGATACGTTTTATGTCAAAATTGAAGGAAAAATGACATTTTTTCCTTCACTTTAGTCCGTATAATGAGCAATACGACTAGTCGTATTGCTCATTATACGGACTAAAGTGAAAAGTTTTGTAAAACGTATCAAAACTAATCAAAATTGAAGGAAAAATGACATTTTTTCCTTCAATTTTAGTCCGTATAATGAGCAATACGACTACATTATGGAATAAGTAGCATAATGGAATAAGCCCCTAGAATCTAGGGGCTTATTCCATTATGCTACTTATTATTATGCTCCCACTAGTACTGGATCTAGGGCCTAGATCCATTGTGAGAAGTGTAACTACAGAAATGGGTATGACCATTGTAAAAACTTGTTTCTAGGCACATCAGCTGATGATACCAAAGTCGATGAAGAAAGTAAGTTGATGAACTTTTCAAACCGCAATTCGAAACAATCTAGGACCTCTCAAGCGACACTGACCAACCTCTCTCATGATTGCTCGAGAACTGAAGTAATTTCTCAAAATACCGACAAAAGTGTTAATTCTTTGAGTAGCTACAACAGTAATATGTCTTTGGACCACGAGCCGATGGTGTAGAAATAGTTTGGAACATTGTGATGATTTGTAAAGTATCTAAACCTAATTTAGTGTTTTATTAATGCTAATAGCGCCCTCGCGGCGTTGCCCCCTAAGCGTCAATTCACACGTGCGACTACCACACCACGTCGCAGCGACAAAATGTGGTCCAGCTGTGGTTGCGTGTGAATTGTGTCGCAGCGACTTTTTGCAGTTGCGTTGTGGTACCGACAAAATGTCAATGTGGCAGGCGCCAGCTAGGCGCGCGCTGTTGATGACGTCATGTCGTTGCGATGTGGTTGCGATGTGGTCGTATTACACAGGTGGTCGATAACAACGACAAATTGTGGTACGTGTGAATTGGAAATTCATTTTCAATACAAATATACGCCCGACCACGTCGCGTCGTTGTGGTGTGGTTGTCGGTGTCGTATGGTTGTGGTACGTCTGAATTGTCACTAAGTGATAGTAATGGTGATAATGATGATAATGATGAAAAGTAGCCTATAACCTTCCTCAAGAGTTTAGCTATCAAATCCAGAACAAAAATTTCAAATCGGACTGGTAACATTTTTTTTTCATGTTTCATATTAATTTACTAGCTGACCCGGCAAACTTCGCATTGCTTCAAGCATACCTAAATGAAAAGAAACATGTAAGTAAGTATAAAGTGAAGCAGAGAAGCATGGAAAGAGAGAAGCAGGGAAGCATGGAAGAGAGAAAACCCATACCCATATCCATATCACCAAAAAGTTTCATGAAGGTCCTGACTCCATCATCATTTCAGTATTATGTTTCACTCATCAAGCATTATGTTTCACTCATCATTTGATGCCCATATCACTAAAAAGTTCCATGGAGCAGGTCCTGACTTACAGTTCTTCAAGCTTTATATTGAACCTCGGTTATTCTCGTGTTTTCCGAATGTATCCGACAGCAATGATTCCATAAAACAATGCGACAGAAGTGCACGTCATTATCAGCGCAGCTCGCACGGCTTGCAACTAATTTGCTTTTCTTAAAAATGACGTTGATATTTATTTGTTTGCGATAAAGTTGAAATCTGAGTAATTTTCATTTCCAAATGACTTCGTCAATCGTTTTTGTAATTTTATACGATTGTGTCCGATGTTTTCAGAAATTATTTTTCTGGTTTTACTGTGCATTGGTCAATTCGAGTTACAAACCAAAAAAATGTAGGTACATTGCGTAGCTACAAACTTTTTTTTGGTTTATTTCTCGAGCTCCATCAAGGTCAAACATGTATGGATGGATCAAACACCCAGTATTATGCGACATCGATGCGCTGCGGACGGCTACTACGTTTTGTTTATAAGTAAAGATAATAAAATAAACATAATTGTGTTGTACAATAGTGAGAAACAGTGAAATTACCTATGAGTAACTACAATATTGTAAAGTGAAAGAAGAACGGCGTAATAATTCGGTTTGGAGGATGAATTAAAGTCAATTTATGCAGTTTAAAATCCGGCGTTTTGTAAAGTGTTGTCAGGATTGTAAGAAAAGCTATAATTATGATATGAAAAGAGTAAATATCGTTTTTGCTGTAGTACAAAGATATAAAATCAATTGTCTTACATTTCGTTTTAGGTAAGTTTCTTGGAACAAGTGTAACAGGAACTTAGATAAATAAATACAGCCTTAATCCAAAATAATAACAAAAATACTTATGTCTCAATTTTAAGTGATTTTGTATAACGTTTGTATGGACATTCGTCTGTCGCAGGCCCCTTAAGTATTAGGCAGCTTGGCGCATCTAACGATTTAATATAAGTAATATCAGTGACAATTGGTAGATTTTCCTTGAGCACCGCTCAGTCCCTTAGCACTTTTAGAGCGCTTGTAGACGGCCTGTTTTTCGCCGGACAACGAACCGTGGTCTTCACCCGGATTCGCGGTGGTGTATGGCGCGTAATTAATAGGCCTTACTTATGACAGATGTTTAAAGTTAAACACTGGTTAAACAACGTCCTGTCTTTAATTTTATTTTGTTATAGTGTTAATCCACACTTGGGTATTTACATTTTTAAACTGAAAAATCTTATCAAAATTTTCAATTCCGACGGGATTCGAACCCGCAATGATACAAGCGATCCTCCTTTAGCCGGAGTGCCTTTACCAATTCGGCCACGGAACCTCTGACGCCAGATGCTATAATCGATAGTATGGTCTTATCATGATTTTCAACTCTGGCGTCAGAGGTTCCGTGGCCGAATTGGTAAAGGCACTCCGGCTAAAGGAGGATCGCTTGTATCATTGCGGGTTCGAATCCCGTTGGAATTGAAAATTTTGATAAGATTTTTCAGTTTAAAAACGTCCTGTCTTTATTTGTAGATAGTGACAAACAGAGACAGGACGTTGTTTAACCAGTGTTCAACTTTAAACATCTTTCATAAGTAAGGGGGAATGTGTGTACACGCGCCGGATATCGGTCCGGCGAACAATTTATGCCGTTTTTATGGATTTCGTTTATTGACGGTCCGTTGTCCGGCGAAAAAAACGGACGTCTACAAGCGCTCTTAGAGGAAAATAAATCTATTAACACATGCTTTTTTAGATACAGCTAGAATGTAAAGTTTGTGTTTAATATTCAGTGAAAATGGTGTTAGTGTCAGTGTTTATTTTCGTACTGATCGGATATGTGGCTCCAGCAACAGAGTTTAAAAAAGGTAAATAATTGAAATAAATAAATGTGTGAATAACGAAATTCTATTGGTTGTTTAAACACAATCTCCCCTCGTCTCAGCCTAAATGTAATTTTTGGCTTATATTCGTGTAAAATTATTTGGAAGGATCAGGCCTTTGCCCAGCAGTGGGACAGTGGATACAATGGGCTAATTTTAATAAAAATAATAAGTAGGTACAAATTGTTACGATAAAACACTATAATCAAGTTAGCTAAAACAATTTTTTAATCATCTGTAGAATGTCAAGAGCTATTAACTTATTTAGCCGACTTCAAAAAAAGAGGAGGTTATGTTTTTTTTTGTTATGTAGGTATGTTCATCTACGTGCATTGTGGACCGATTTTTAATTTTGTTTGAAAGGGTATTCTCTTCGGAAGACTAAATTGTCAAATATCAAAGCAAATTCGGTTTTTAGTTTCGTTCAAAAATATCTTGCTTGTAGGTAGGTACACTTCTCACAATGGATCTAGGCATTCTTGAAGTTAGCCGTTTCGCTGCGCAGTAGAAAATTTTGAATGAAAAGCTGCACTTTTTTCTTTTAGACTTCGGGTACCCTATACCCAAACAAAACAAAACACAATGGATCTTGTGAGAAGTGTGTTATTAATAACTTATGTTTTAAAGGGTATTGCCGCCTAGACCCCCACCCCTCAGTGGAATACCGGTGCTTAGTCCCCGATAACGAATGGTACCGGCCCTGCTCCAAATCAGAACCACCCGACACTGTGGTGAACCCTAGCTGTAAGAAGCACTACAGATCACCCAGTTCCCTGACGTTCATGAGATGTTTGAATGGAGAATGGGATTACATCGCGAGGTGCTCACCAGGTAAACTTAGGCCTTTACATCTTTACTAGATGATTTATACACTGTCAGGAGGCAATCTTTGTCTACACTTATGACGACCTCTGTGGCGCAGTGGGTAAAGGCCCGTCTGTGACGCAGGAGGTTGCTGGTCGATCCCCGCCGCGGGACAAATGTTTGCATGATCTGCAAATATTTGTCTCGAGTCTGGGTGTTTTCTATGTCGATCGAGCGAGCGAAGCGAGCGAAGATCTTAGTGGCAAGTTAGGCGATTTTGCTTTGTATGTTTGTATGTTTGTATGTTTGTATGTTTGTATGTTTGTATGTTTGTATGTTTGTATGTTTGTATGTTTGTATGTTTCATTTTTATGTTCTCGCATAACTATCGAACCGCTAATCCAATCTGTATGAAACTTGATAGGTCAATAGGTAGTGCTATGGAAATTTGCTGTGGAGCGTATAAGCGTAATCGATGAAGGGGTTGTAAAGATATGGGGTTCCCAAGGGGGTAAATTTTTTTCAAAGTTACCCAAATATATTGAGTGGGGTGTCATACGAAAGGGCTTATTTTGTACATTCCAAAATGGTTTTTATTTTTAATCTAGGATGTATAGTTTTTGAAATACGACCAAAACAAAAACTACGAAACCAGAGCTGCAAGAGCTCCCGTTTCATAGAGTTTCGATGTCTTCGTAGCTCATTGACTGGTCGGTCTTAAAAAGAGAGTGGCATCGTTGCGGTTTGGTTTGCAATGATTTTAGATGCTACTTGATTTATTTTCATGATAAAAAAATTTTTGATAATGAATGAAAATAATTGGGTTAAAAAAAGTTAAATAAACAAATATATTGAGTGGGGTGTCAAATGAAAGGTCTTAATTTGTACATTCCAAAATAGTTATTATTTTCATTCTAGGACGTATACTTTAGAAATACGAAGAGAATTCATAAATATGAAATAAGTAAATGAAAAATTAGACACGACATTATTGTATTGCATGCATGCTAGTATTTTTTACCATGAAGAGCTAGCGCAATAGGCATACTCGGCAGTAGTAGCACTTGAAATTATAGGGGTAGTCAGAAGAAAGTCCAAATGTAAGCCATCTACGGTGCGCGAGATCTCAGTTCGGGGCGAACTACTAGTATAATATGTAACTATTTACAAAAAAATGTATTTAAGTAGTATATCAGTCATGTGATTCCCATAACACAAACTCTGCTTAGCTTGGGGCTACTGCTGTGTGAAATGTCCAGCATTATTTATTTATTTATTATTTATACACTCTCAGGAGGCAATCTTTGTCTACACTTTCGGGACAATAGTAATTTTTCGTTTACTCAAATTCATACCGCTCAAGTTATTAAAACAGTATGTCGCGATCATCAGTCGCTAAGTTTTTTTTTTATTCACTCGTTTTATTATTTCCCTTAAATGAATATGTGAACCACACTACAAAATTAAAGTCAAGTTTAAAAACTTTACCTACATACTCGTAACAAAGATGTTCATGCAATTTTAACCTTTTACAAGGAAACGTGCCCCTAGCGCATTGGTTCCGAACCTGGGGTAATAGGCATGAATCCTAATTTTCAAAATCTCTTCTATGATATTCAGAAGTATCTATTATGTCTAAAATATATCATATTTCTGTAGAAAATTAAGGTTTTTGTGCAATAAAAGTACATTTAAATTTAAATTTTCAAATTCACGCCAAAACGCTCGCCGGTGTCATGGCGTCTGTTTTTACGTCACGGATCAAAAGTCAAAAGTCAAAAGTCAAATTTGTTTATTCAATAAGATCACAAGTGTACCACTTTGAAACGTCTTAAGAGCTAGGTGATTCTACTCCTGTTCCTTCGCGACCGGTATATCAACCAGTGATGCCTACATAGTTACTATAGAAACAAAAGGATGTTTACCGAGATTAGACGCAATGACAGACGCCATGACACCGGCGAGCGTTTTGGCTATCATGGCGGATTGTTGTATTTTGTAGATTTATTTTAGCAAATAAATTAGTAATCTCGACATTAATAAGAGAATAAATACTTTTTTCAAAATCTTTGAATCCTATTTCATTAGATCAGATAAATATTTTGGCGATACTTGATTACTGTCATCATGCCTATTTAGCTTATTTGGGGGGGGGGGGGGGGGGGGTAATAGTAACCTAACAAGTAAACACTCGAAAACATTGTGCTGCCTCTGAAAAACCTACTCGTGATAAAAAGGAGAGGAATATTTTTAAGGACGGGGGTAGTGGAGGGGAGTTTGAAAGTGAATCGGGGGTAAAATCTCTTTCATTGACATGTCATAGGGGTAACAAGGATGAAAAGGTTAGGAACCACTGCCCTAGCGCCAGACACATTTCTTACCTTGCTACTCGCTAATTATTTATCAAGTAGGAAAAAAGTTTTGAGTCATAAAAACAACAATTTATTGTTTTCCTTTTAATTTACACCATAGAATACCACCTTTTCCCGTTACGTATATTTGCCAGTTTTGGCCTAGGTGTAATTTTCCATCAAAAATGTATAGGTACAAAAGCTGAGAGGCACCAGTCTTAAATGCTAAGTGAAAAGTATGCATTTTGCCACTACGTAGCGTGCTTATGACGTAAGCATACTCTTCATATACCCATGCGTAATGTATGCTTTTGAGCAGTGGTTCTTAACCTATGGTCCGCGGACCACTGGTGGTCCCTGGAACCACTTGAAGTGGTCCGCGAAGCTATCCAAAAAAATTAAACAAGCGACAAAGGAACAAAGTTGAAAGACAAAACTTACTGTTGGTGGTCCGCGGCAGGTCAGAAAGTTTATCAAATGGTCCCTCATCACTAAAAGGTTAAGAACCACTGCTTTTGAGTAACATCTGCTTGAAACTAGTGCTGCTAGTAGCATGGTGTATTTCAGGCATAGCTTAGTTTTTGGGAGTTCTTATTATTTTCCTGTGATTTTTGCATGAAAATATAAATAAGTACCTATACAATAGAACAAAGTTCCAGACACAATAGAAAATAAATTGTGTCTTGTTTGGAATCGCGTTCCGGCATATAAAAGGTTAATTAAGAGTAAAAAAAAAAATTAGACGTAGATATAGGTATTGCATGCATGTACCTAATGTCCAAATCTAGGCTATCAATGCAACGGTTCTCGAGATCTCAGATTCGGGGTGAACTACTAGTTTATTTCCCTCAGAATGTGGACGGGTGACTCCAAATGGTACGGAGTTGGTGGTCGGAGGTGAAACGGCGATGAAGGGCGAGCTGCCCTGGCACGCTGGGATATACAAGAGGACGACCAGCCCTTACAAGCAGATCTGCGGGGGCTCGCTTATCAGCACAAATGTGGTCATATCAGGTGAGAAACTTAGCTTAGGCCTTTACATCTTTATTAGATGATTTATACAGTATCAGGAGGCAATCCTTGCCTACACTGTAGTGCCTGGGACAATGTTGAGATGGAGTAGGCTTGCAAAGTACCTACGCCATCCTCTGAGCTTAACCGGCCATATCCACAGGAAAGACATGGTTAATACGTGTGGGACTGACTAAGACGCGGGTTTCCTCAAGATGTTTTCCTTCACGGTTTAGAGCTCGTGTTATATAAATTCAAAACGAAAAAATCCATTAATGCACGGCCAGGATTCGAACCCACGACCTTCGGATCGAATATCGCCGTCTACACCCCTCGGCCAACACGGCTCTACGGGTGCTAGTAATTACATAAAAGCATGTAGACAAATTACGTTTTCTTCTCCCCAGCTGCCCACTGTTTCTGGAGCGACGTGGAGAAGCAGCTGCCGGCATTTCAGTTCGCAGTGGCCGTAGGGAAGATATACAGGCATTGGAACAATAACTTGGATGAAGCGGACAAGTCACACGTATGTATCAACGCTACAGAAAAAAGTCTAAAGAAGCGCTCGTGGCGTAGCTTGCGACGTTCTTGATTGATCGTTGAAGTTAAGCAGTGTTGTGCGGTCACATTGCATAGGTAGGTACTTATATGATTCCACAAAACAGAATGCGACAGATGTGCACGTCCTTAGCAGCGCAGCTCGCACTGCTTGCAACTAATTTGCTTTTCTTAAAAAAAAATGACATTGATATTTATTTGTTTGCGATAAAGTTGAAATTATGAGTAATTTTCATTTCCAAATGACCTTTTGTCAATCGTTTTTGTAATTTTGAAAATGAAAAATCTTATCAAAGTTTTCAATTCCGACGGGATCGAACCCGCAATGATACAAGCGATCCTCCTTTAGCCGGAGTGCCTTTACCAATTCGGCCACGGAACCTTTGTCGCCAGAGTTGAAAATCATGATAGGACCATACTATCGAATAAAGCATCGATGAGCGCCATCTACAGGATACGTTTTTGTAATGTTTACGATTGTTTACGATGTTTTCCGAAAACCATTCATGATCTTGAATTACTGTACGGTCTTGCGGATGCCATCGACCCATATCGTGCCGGTGGACGTCCCATAGACAATATGCCCATAGGCAATATCCCATAGACAACATTTCTATATGCGAAAACATATTAATTGGTTTTTAGTTAACTTCAACTGTCTTATAACTTGTCTGTAAAACTGTTTGTTTTCCAAATAAATAAAAATAAAAAATAAAACAACTTGTATGGTTTTTTTAAGGTGAAAGTGATACATCTCCCTCCCCGCTACCAAGGCGCCGCGGCGAACCACCAAGAAGACATAGCGGTGGTGATAGTATCTCAGGAGTTCAAGTACATGAATCACATCCGACCTGTCTGTCTGAGCTTTGACTACAGCTTCGAGAGGCAGCAACTACAAGCGGGGCATGTAGGAAAAGTGAGTATTTTATAGTGGTGAAGAATTTTTTGCAAAATATTCAAGATGTTGTTTAACACACGGGAATTACTCACGTTAAAATATCGTCGATTTAGATACCGACAATGTTTCGATTCATCCGGAGAATCTTCATCTGGGTAAGGAGGGAGTTGCGGCAAGGTTACTCGCGCGAGCGTCTCACACTGCGAGCAATGTAACCGTAATGTAATGTGAGTAATTCTCGTGTGTTAAACAATGTCTAGTACAACTCACGAAAGTTTTGAAAGTGAAATATTCAAGATGTATTTAGGGAACATGGTGGAATCGTTCCCCAAAGGCAGAGTAGGCGGTTCCTCTGCAACGGCCCATCTGGCCCACTTGCCCGTGGTCTTTCGACTGACAATTGTCGGTTGGTCGGTATTATGTCTTTTGCTCCAGAAAACTTTGCTTGCGAGTTCTAGCCCGCGTGGACTACTATTTTGTTTATCCCACGGGAACCGTGCATTTTTTTCGGGATTAAAAGTAGCCTATGTCCTATTCCTTCATTATGGTCACTATCTATCTATATTTTAAATTTCAGCCATATCGGTTCAGTGGTTGTCGATTATAGAGGAACAAACATACATCCATCCAAACATCCAAAAATTAGCGTATATAAATTAGTGTGATGTGATGTGATAATCTTTCCTTGTTAAAATAGGTGGCGGGCTGGGGCCTCATTTCAGCTTCTGGCAATAAGACACAAATCCTGCAAGTCGTGGACTTGCCCTACGTGGCGGTAGGCACGTGCATTGACAAAGCTCCGCCGAACTTCAGGGAGTTTATAACTGGAGATAAAATCTGCGCTGGATCTTTAGAGCGTGAGTACCTACATATCATCATTCATCATCATTTTTAACCGACTTCCAAAAAGGAGAAGGTTCTATTTGGGCTGTACGTATGTTTTTTTTTTTTTTTTACTTTTTTTTTGCAATGTCCTTTTAGGACTCATGATCTAGCCGCTAGTACAAAATTGATAAGATCTTTAATGTACCTACCTACTTATAACATGATGCAATAAATACTTGACTTTTGACTTTTGACTCATCATCAGCCTATAGCAGTCCACTGCTGGACATAGGCCTCCCCTAATGAGCGCCATCGTGCCCTGTCTTCAGCTTGACGCATCCAACTTGTGCCGTAGGTACATATCTTGAGTACATATGCTGGAACTAATAGGTCTCCATGACCTATTAGTTCCAGCATATGTACTTCTTCCAACGGATCTTGGCATTCGTGAAGTTAGCCGTTTCGATGCGCAGTGCAGCTTTTTCAAACAAAATTTTCTACTGCGCAGCGAAACGGCTAACTTCACGCATGCCTAGCTAGATCCATTGTGGGTGTGTACACTCTAACGCCCGAATACTGAACTGTTTCTTAAATATTTGAGACGTACTTAAGTAAACGTCATACTAACCGTAGGTATTATAATGAGTGCTTGCTTAGGTACTACTATCTGTTATGTACTTAATTTTTCTAGCGTGAAAAACCTTTTTATTGAGGGTGGGCCCTTTACCTATTAAGTATTTTTATCTGAATTTTAATTAAATATTTTGCAGCTTTTCGCCGTATTTTTTTAGCAAGAACCTTCTATATCGTTCTTGTTTTTTAGAAATAAATCTTTAAAGACCGTCATTTTTTTTCTTTAGCTGACACAGCGCTATGTACTTTTTAGCTTTTTATCGCTATTAGAAGATGAAAAAAAAAATTTTTTTTTTGCTCCACCCTAGTGTCTATTATTATTTTTAACCGACTTCCAAAAAGGAGGAGGTTCTATGTTCGGCTGTACCTATGAATGTTTTTTTTTTTAAATAATATTATTTTCTATAGCTGACACAGCGCTATGCAGAGGCGACAGCGGTGGAGGCCTAGCCTTCTCAGAGGTATACCACGGCGTCGAACGGTACTACCTACGCGGAGTCGTATCCACAGCTCCAAGTGGAAATGATGAATGCACAACGGAGAGTTACACCGCATTTACCTCTGTGTTGAAGCACGAGCACTTTATTAAGCAGTTCTGGACGGAATCGTAAGATACCTATTAAGCTAGTAAAATGTTATAACCAACTGGCGCCCTGATTACGTAAGACTTGCAATAGCAATGCGACAGCAATCACTACGCGACCGGTCGAAAAATATCACTAAAAATCGTATTATGGTTGCGACAGGCGAGCAATAGACGTGCGATTGGGTTCCCAAATACGATTTTTAGTGATATTTTTCGACCGGTCGCGTAGTGATTGCTGTCGTAATGCTATTGCAAGTCTTATGTAATCAGGGCGCGGATTATTTTTTGTGTCGCAATTTAGCGCTAAAATGATTCTGCTGTGAATTGAATTGCGTACAATTCAGCTAAAATTTTACGAAATTAAAGAATTGCTTTAGCTAAATTGTAATACGATTCACACTATGAAACACATTGTGATTCACGAATAACGGCCTTTTTAGCTCCGCTGTTGTGTTGTTCAAATAAATTCTTATTCTAGCACATTTTAAACTTTTGCAATCTGTACGAACTAACGGGATTTTATCGCGTAATTACCTTAATTTATTATTTCCTGACGTTTCGAGTGCGTTACAGCTCTCGTGGTCACGGGTAGACTGATGTATGAAACCACCGCGGCTAATTGAGGGTAAAATCCGCGACTACCCTCAATTCGCCATCAGAATCAGAATTGGACAGTAATTACGCGATAAAGTCCCGTTAGTTCGTACAGATCGCGAAAGTTTAAAATGTGTTCGAATAAGAATTTATTTCAACAACACAACATCAGAGCTAATGAGGCCGTTATTCGTGAATCACAGTGTGTTTTAGTTCGTTTAAATTAATTCTTATTCTATTCTTAATTTATCCATCTTAGGGGACAGTACAAATGTCGGGACGGTTCATTCATAACGGCCGCGAACCACTGCGACGGCGTCAGGAACTGTCCCGACGGCTCCGACGAGACCCGCGCCGCTTGCTCCAGGAAAACCTGCTCCTCATATCTGTTCCAGTGCGCTTACGGGGCCTGTGTTGATAAGGGGGCTAAGTGTAATAGCGTACGTATGTTTTATCCTACACCATCCTATCCTACCCTATTCCACCCTACCCTACTAAAATCTGCTGATAAGGTAGGATAAGTTAGGGTAGGGTAGAATAGGATAGGTCATATTCTACTCTACCCTATATTATCTTACCCTATTCTAACCTACCCTACCATACCTTATTCTACTATACCCTACCATACTCTACTAAAGTACGCAACGAGAAATTCCACAAACGGAAGATAGTTGGGGACTTGGGGTGTGTCCTGCCCTGTCCTTTCTTGACCTGTCTACATTAAAGGGGACAGTTTAAGTATTAGAATCACTGCGACGGTGTTAAGAACTATCCAGACGGCTCCGACGAGACCCGCGCCGCTTGCTCCAGGAAAACCTGCTCATCATATCTGTTCCAGTGCGCTTATGGGGCCTGTGTTGATAAGGGCGCTAAGTGTAATAGCGTACGTATGTTTTAGCCTATCCTACCAAACCCTACTAAAATCTCCTGATAAGTTAGGGTAGGATAGAATAGGATAGGTCATATTCTACTCTACCCTAAATTATCTTACCCAATTCTAACCTACCCTACCATACCTTATTCTACTATACCCTACCATACCTTACTAAAATCTGCTACGAGAAATTCAACAAACGGAAGGTAGTTGGGGACTTGCGGTGTGGCCTGTCCTGCCCTGTCCTTTCTTGACCTGTCTACATTATACAAGACAGTTTAAATGTCGGAACCGCTGCGACGGCATCAGAAACTTTCCCGTCGGAATGCGCCTCGAGAGTGCAGGAAATTGCTTGAAGTCAGTTTTTTTTTTAATTTTTAATTCAGCCACTTGTAGCCCTAACTGTTCAAATGAACTTCTCATTTGGATCAGCTTAGAGTTATTGTTAAAAGCTTGTATTGAAAATTGTATTTCAATAAAAAACTTGTTTAATTGACTTGACACTAATCATTTAGGTGGAGGAATGCGCAGATGGATCTGATGAAGCTACCGAACTGTGTGGTGAAACTAAGCACAAAGCTAACCGAACTATGTAAGTTATGTTACCTACCTATCTACGAGTATCAATACCAAAATACACTGGCCTGCAAAACTAAGTAAGTATCACACTTTTAAAATTGCAATAACTTTTTATGTACACAAGATATACTTTCGAAATAAAAAGGACTCGAAAAAGTGTTTAATTTTGTACAATGGTTTCAAAGAAAGCTGATAAAATTTGCTATGAAACTCGAGCACCAGCAGGCCAAGCATGGCGATTTCCTCTCTACTCTACACTAGAGTAGACAACATAGTCCGATTTTGTATGAGATTAGTGTACAGATGCGAGCATGGCGTTCAATTTTATCTGATTTTGACATTCGAGAATAGAAACTTTCTTCCGAAATTGTCTACACTTCCTGAGACCTAGACGCTTGTCTAGGTTGTTCTTCCATGCGTTACAAACGCGCGTTCGCCTCGCGTTTGTAGTTTGCTAGTTTGCTACTTATCTTACTTGTCTTACTTATCTTACTTATCTTACTTATCTTACTTATCTTACTTATCTTACTTATCTTACTTATCTTACTTATCTTACTTATCTTACTTATCTTACTTATCTTACTTATCTTACTTATCTTACTTATCTTACTTATCTTCCTTATCTTCCTTATCTTACTTATCTTACTTATCTTACTTATCTTACTTATCTCACTTATCTTACTTATTTTCTTACCTATCATCTTACTTATCTTACTCATGAGATGAGATAAGATGAGATGAGTAAGATAAGTAAGATGATAAGTGTTACGGACAACTTCGTATAGTTTAAGTTTTTAGCCTGGTTAGGTAATTTAATTGTATAAACTTAGACTTAGTGTGTTTTATTTGAAGTCTAAGGTTTTTAGCCTGGTTAATTATTTTGAATTGTATAAACTTAGACTTAGTGTGTTTTATTTGAAGTCTAAGGTTTTTAGCCTGGTTAATTATTTTGAATTGTATAAACTTATGTTGTGTTTTTATTTGGAAGTCTGAAGTTTTTAGCCTGTTTTTTATGATGACCTATGTAAACTTAGACTTATGTTTGATTATATCAAGATACCTAGATATAATTAGTTTTACGGCTGAAATATGCTATTTAAGATGGTGGCTACGCGACGGTCGAAAGAATAATGAGGTACCTATAGTTCGCGTAGCCAATATTTATAACCTCGGTATGGAAATTAAGTCCGACTGTTTAATTGGAGGAATTTTTGGTAGCAATATTCTGATTGGTTATTAATCGATGTCATTTTGTATAAATACAGGAGCTATTTTTATTATATTCAGTTCAACTCGAGAGCTCAGTACAGCAACACATCAACCAAGAAAAAGTCAACAAGCAGTAGCAGAATAGGAATCCAGCGGTGTACCTACTATAAGAACAAAGAAATACAGTCCACTACCATCACCACCGAGTTATCATTTCCACCTCCACCACCCACTGTAGGCCAACCCCCACAGTTGTTGGTCCTCCGAGGTCGGATTAGAAGAAACCGGACTGCTGGAAGAAGACGCCCGCCGCTGCTTGCTGAGCTGTTCATCATCAGCTGTCGTCATCGCTGCCATCGTTCCTGTGGAGCACCAAGTCTTGCGGTGCTCCTGAAGATCGGCAGCCCATCGTCTGGAGGCACAGAAGAGTGCTCGAAGATCACCCAACGGTGCGACTTACGACGTGTCAACGCTGGGAAGATCACCCAACGGTGCGACTACGACGTGTCAACGCTGGGAAAATCACCCAACGGTGCGACTTACGCCGTGTCGACGCTGGGAAGATCACCCAACGGTGCGACTTACGCCGTGTCAACGCTGGGAAGATCACCCAACGGTGCGACGCTGAGAAAATCACCCAACGGTGCGACCTCTCCGAGCAAGCTCGCAACAAGGATCCAAAAGCGAGTAATCGCGGCCTGCTGACTGAGTCCACCTAACGGTGTCAACTGGTCAAGTCGCAGGTTAACGCCTACCGGCGGTGTGGTATCTTTGTGCAGTACCACCAGCCCCAGGACGAACGCACCAGAGCGTGGGCTGAACTGCACTTCCTCGCCAGTAAGGGCCTGTGTAGACCGAGGCTGTGGAAGGAATCTGACATTCCAGCTGATTCCTGAGCACCTCGTATCTGCGGACGCTCCTCTTCTGGGTGGACGTTCCCCCCTTACCCCTCCTGAGAAACCTATCCCTGAAGGGGTGTATCCCGGCCGAAAGGCCGGTCCTCCGGAAGGTCAGCTAGGGACGTTAGAGAGGTAGGGCCGTTAGGGGCACGCAAGAGCCAGAAGATGCCTGTCACCAGAAGCCACGCCGCAGCAGAGGAGAGGCTACGAGTCTACGAGGACTTCCCCGCGTCACCATCTGCAGACGCCACGGAACCGATCCAGCCCGTCACCCGCATCGCGACCGCGACCGAACCAACCGCGACCGCGCCACCCACGTCTATCGCAATGCCATCGACCAGCGGACTAGGACCGTCCAGACGTAAACCAGCCGAACCTGCACGCGCGCCCGAACCGAGAGCGCGAGCCCGATCCATCCGTTCGCAGCAATCGAACGCAAGCGCTGTAGCCCGCATCAAGCAAGCGGAATTTGTAGCAGAGGAACAACTCGCCGAGATCAGACGGCAGGATCTGCAAATTCAGAGGGAGCTTATACAGAAAAGGTTGGCTGCAGACATCGCTGCGATCCAGGAAGAAACCGAACGGGAAAGCGTAGGCGCACGCGAAACGGAGAACAGAGTTAGCGATTGGCTCGCACAAGGGGAACAGCCCATAGATACTGAAGCTTTGGATCAGGACCTGGAAGAACGATACCGGTCCGTACGAGAGAAGAATGACGATCAGCAATATCGTCTGAACTCACCAACCCGTGGAGTCACATTTGACTCGACACCAAGACCCAGATCACCTACGCCGAACCGGCCCAGAGAACGGGGGATAGACCGCTTAGTTGATGCCCTGGAAAAATTAGCGCTACGAAGACCGCCTTCAAGACAGTCGACCGATCTACCTGTCTTCAGCGGTGCCTTGGGAGAATGGCTACCCTTCAAAGTGACTATGCAGGAATCAACTAGCCTACACCGATTCTCGCCGGCGGAGAACATTATAAGGCTGCGAACGTGCCTGCGAGGTGAAGCCCGTCAAACGGTGTCTGCGCTATTACACACTGCGACCGATCCGTCAGTTGTAATGCGCACGTTGGAACAATGCTACGGTCGTCCCGAAATGATCTTGGACAACGCAATCGAGGAAATAACGAAATTGCCACGTCTTGGAACGACCGCCAGCGAACTGAATGCATTTGCGATAAAGATGCAAAATATAGTAACCACGATTATGAGTCTTGACGATCGAGGATACTTGCAGAATCCCATGTTAACACGAACGGTCATGGAGAAACTGACCCCACACATGAAGTCCAGATGGTGCGATTACGCCGTAGATTTCTCCCGACCTAGAGAAATGGAACTAGTGACGTTGTCTCGCTTCCTCATGAGAGAAGCGGACAGAGCAATGAGATACGCGTTCACTACTTCTACGGCAAGGAATGCCACCATTACTTCAACGCATAAGAATGCAACAAATGCTTCCCGTCCTCAAGAACGACCGCCGCGGGTGAACGATCGCAAGAGCAAGGCCGTGTATGCTGCAGCAGAAGACAAGAAGATCGAGTGCTTCTGTTGTGGAGCTGAGCACACGACCACAGAATGTAAGAAGCTGAAAGCGATGCCCGTGGAGAAGAGGTGGGAATGGGCAAAGGAAATTCAGATATGTTTCCGATGCCTCGACAGTAAGCACCAACGATTCCGCTGCAAGAAAAAGAGCTGCGGAGTGAATGAATGTCGTCGATCACACCATGCGCTTCTACACGCTGAAGGTGTAGATGCCGTTGAATCTACCCCCCCGACTGAAGAGTCAGTAGTAACGGCAAGTGCGCATGCGACGGCAGAAAAAGAAAGGGTGCTGCTGAAAGTTTGCCCTGTAACGATCAGGGGCAAAAATGGATCTGAAATAGATACCTACGCGCTACTAGATGAGGGATCTACGATAACTTTGATCGACGACCAACTGGCAACGATGATCGGAGCCCAGGGCCCGAAGAGGGCGCTGCACGTCATCGGCGTTACATCAAGCAACCGAGAGCCTGATAGCCAATTGGTCAGCATGAACATTCGAGGACTCGATCAAGAGGATTATCACCAGATAAGCGCAAGAACAGTCAAGAACTTGACATTAATAAGGCAGTCGGTCGAAACTGAACTACTTCGACAGCCACATCTTCGTCAGTTAAAGCCAGGAACCGTGTGCTACCAGCACGCAAAGCCTCGTATCCTGATCGGAGCCGACAACTGGCATCTCATCGTAACACGGAAGTTGCTATCAGGGAAGAAACACCAACCAGCCGCATCCCTCACGATCCTTGGATGGAGTATACATGGAGTTACGCCCATGAGAACTTCGCCACAAAGGGAGACGGTATTTCATGTAACCGAAAGCGAGGAAGATAGCAACATGAGCGAATTGATCAAAGCTCACTACGACATAGATGGGCTAGGAGTCTCGATCAAAAGGAAGCCGATAGCATTGGATGAACGAGCTAAAGAGATCTTCAATCAAACGGTCAAACGAGAAGACGGAAGATTCGAAGTAGGACTGCCATGGGCCTCTGATGACGTATCATTACCGCCCAGTTACGACATGGCCGTACGAAGACTCCGATCCATAGAACGAATGATGGACAAATCCGAGGAATTCAAGGATGCGTATACAGCTCAGATCAGAAAGTTACTGGACAAGGGCTATGCGGTAAAATGTGAACAGAACCACGACAAGAACGAACGTCTATGGTATTTACCGCATTTCGCAGTAACTAATCCGCACAAACCAAACCAATTGAGAGTGGTGTTTGATGCGACGGCAGCTAGAACCAACGGTACGTGTCTGAACGACACCCTCCTGGATGGACCGGATCTTCTACAATCTGTATACGGTGTGTTCCGCTTCAGGAAGAAACCGATAGCAGTTACGGCCGACATAAGGGAAATGTTCCTCAGGATCAAGATAAGACCTGAGGACAGGATCGCGCAACATTTCCTGTGGCATGAAGACAAGCGATCTGGACCACCTCAGAAGTACGTAATGGTAATGGAGTCCATGATTTTCGGAGCCCGGAGTTCGCCGTTCCTAGCACACAGCGTGAGAGATCGGAACGCCTCGGACTTCAAGGACCTACATCCTCTTGCGTTTAGAGCAATAACGCAGAACCATTACATGGACGACTGGGTGGAAAGCGTCGACAACGAAGAGATAGCTGCGCGCACGATAGCTGAGGTACAGGAAGTACACAGTAACACCAGCTTTGAATTGGCTGGCTGGAGCTCTAATCGCGATCATCTGATAGAACACATATCAGAAGAGGATCGTGCTCATGCGCCCAAGGAGCTAGCAGCCAACGCGCACCTATACGGCAAGACGTTAGGCGTCTTGTGGATGCCGAAGACGGACCAGCTCGCATGCAATACGGCTATGCCGCGCGTCCCCGAAGACGTGAGGAACGCGGCACGAACGCCAACCAAACGCGAAGCCCTCGGAGCAGCAAGTCTGAGCACGGACTCTGCCATAATGGCCATCAGAAGAATGGCAGCACGACGAGGAGCACCAGTCTTTATTGCGTCAGACAACAACGGAACGAACTTCCACGGATCTGACGTAGAGCTGAATAAAGCATTCACCGAGTGGCTCCCGGCTCTTAAGGACTACGCCCTTACTAGGCGCATCGAGTGGAGATTCATCGATCCCGGTGCACCTAACCAGGGGGGAGCCTGGGAGCGGATGATCAAAAGTGTGAAGAGTGCTCTCGCCGTAACCTTGAACGAACGAGCGCCTAAGGAAGAAGTTCTAGGCACTCTGATGACGGAGATTGAACATACCGTCAATTCACGTCCTCTCACCCACGTTCCAGTAAATCCTGAAGACTTGGAAGCGCTTACGCCGAATCACTTTCTGCTGGGAACTGCGACAGGCTTACCCTACGTAGGAGAATGTGATGTCGCTGACAAACGAACATGGCGTGCGGCTCAAGCGTTAGCTAACTCGTTCTGGGCGCGTTGGATCAAGGAGTATTTACCAACGTTGGCACCGCGTAACGATGTTAGGAGGAAAACAGAAAACGTCAAGCCAGGAGATATCGTCGTCATCGCCGACGGTTTATTGCCTCGGAACGTGTGGCCCCGTGGCGTGGTCGAACGAGTATACACGGGTCCTGACGGGGTGGTGCGGAGTGCGGACGTGCGGACGCGGGGTGGTACATTCAAAAGACCAGTAAGAAGACTCGTTGTCCTCCCGATTGAGAAAGGCTACGAAGATCTGCGCCGGGGGGAGGATGTTACGGACAACTTCGTATAGTTTAAGTTTTTAGCCTGGTTAGGTAATTTAATTGTATAAACTTAGACTTAGTGTGTTTTATTTGAAGTCTAAGGTTTTTAGCCTGGTTAATTATTTTGAATTGTATAAACTTAGACTTAGTGTGTTTTATTTGAAGTCTAAGGTTTTTAGCCTGGTTAATTATTTTGAATTGTATAAACTTATGTTGTGTTTTTATTTGGAAGTCTGAAGTTTTTAGCCTGTTTTTTATGATGACCTATGTAAACTTAGACTTATGTTTGATTATATCAAGATACCTAGATATAATTAGTTTTACGGCTGAAATATGCTATTTAAGATGGTGGCTACGCGACGGTCGAAAGAATAATGAGGTACCTATAGTTCGCGTAGCCAATATTTATAACCTCGGTATGGAAATTAAGTCCGACTGTTTAATTGGAGGAATTTTTGGTAGCAATATTCTGATTGGTTATTAATCGATGTCATTTTGTATAAATACAGGAGCTATTTTTATTATATTCAGTTCAACTCGAGAGCTCAGTACAGCAACACATCAACCAAGAAAAAGTCAACAAGCAGTAGCAGAATAGGAATCCAGCGGTGTACCTACTATAAGAACAAAGAAATACAGTCCACTACCATCACCACCGAGTTATCATTTCCACCTCCACCACCCACTGTAGGCCAACCCCCACAATAAGTAAGGAAATAAGTAAGATAAGTGAGATAAGTAAGATAAGTAAGAGCATAGTCATAGCATAATGCTATGATTATGTTCGCGTCAAAGACCAAAATCGGAAGATAGGAAAATGTGTTGTCTAGTCTAGTGTAGAGCAGAGAGGAAATCGCCATGCTAGGGGGGCAGTATGCACGAGTTTACTATTCTATCCGTGACTATAGTAAAGTATGGACAATTGTATGGACTGAACTTAGTTTAGTCAAAATACCGCTAGAGGCGCTGCACTGAATGCCATTCAATAGGCAATATGCATCAATTTTTTTTATGGTTTTAAACGATAGGTTATATCGTTAAATAACCGTAACAAAAATTCCAGCGCCGAAAAACTAAAATTTTGTAACAAAAACAATTTTTAGAATTTACCAACATTTTCACGCACCTGAAACACGTATTATTATTGTTGTCACAGATTACTGTTGTAGTAACAATTTGTGAACTGTGACTTCACGCGTCAAAGTTCACAAATTGATACTAAGTACAACAGTAATCTGTGACAACAATAAGTTCGAGTTTAGGAATTGTGAAAATTAAAAAAAAAACTTATCTATGGATCGTTATATCTGACTCGCCCTTGACTCGTCTTATGAACTCGTGACGTCACATCCTTTCACATCCTTTTCAAGTATTTTGAAATTCCTACTATTTTTTGCAATTTTTAAAATTTATTTTCTAATCGAAAATGGTTTAATATTAAAAAATAATTACACACACGTACCTCTAAAGCAGTGGTTCTTAACCGGTGGTCCGCGGACCATTGGTGGTCCCTGGAGCCGCCCGAAGTGGTCCGCGAAGCTATCCGAAAAAATTAAGCAAGTGACAACGGATCAAAGTTAAAAGAGAAAACTTTTCCGCTTTCGATACGTTTTGAATCAAATTATTGGTTGACTGTGTGTTGAGCAGGCGCGGTCCCATGGGGAGGGTCATGGGGGTCATTTGTCTTAAAAAATTCGGCTCGCTTCGCTCGCATTTTAGTTTCATGTGTATTTTGCGAACAAAGTGAAAGTGCTATGTCTGTCCGCAGACTAGAAATCGGCAGCAGTCAGCCTTTTCTTTGAGCACCGTAAGCAAAATAAATAGCCACATGCTGCATTTGGCTTCAAAAAATTCGGCTCGCTTCGCTCGCCTTTTATTTAACTTTAGCTTCATGCGTATTTTGCGAGCAAAGTGAGCTATGTCTGACCGCAAAATAGGAATCGACCAGCAGCCAGCCTTTTCTTTGAGCACCGTAAACAAAATAAAGAAGCACGCATTGCATTTGTCTTAAAAAAATTCGGCTCGCTTCGCTCGCATTTTAGCTTCATGAGTATTTTGTGAACAAATTGAGTTATGTCTGATCGCAGAATAGAAACTGACAAGCAGCCAGCTTTTTCTTTGAGCATGGTAAGCAAAATTAAGTGTCACATGCTGAATTTTTCTTTAAAAAATTCGGTTCGCTTCGCTCGTATTTTAGTTTTATGCGTATTTTGCGAACAAATTAAATTACGTCTGATCACAGAATAGAAACTGACAAGCAACCAGCCTTTCTTTGGGAACCGTAAGCAAAATAAAGCGTAAATGTTGCATTTGTTTCGCTTCGCGGATTAGGGAGCTCGCTTCAGTAGCTTGGTTTGAAGCTCACTCGCTTTGCTCGCATATTAGCTTCATGTGTATTTTGCGACCAAAATGAGCTACGTTGCATTTGACTTAAAAAAAAATCGGCTCGCTTCGCTCGCATATTCATGAGTAAATATTTTGGGAGAGTGCAAAGTCATGTGACCCCCTTCTGATTATTTGCCTGACGAAATACAACACTATATAACTTGAAAGACACATCCCCCCCCCCCCCCCACCATCGTGATACGAGTTGGTGGTCCGCGGCATTAAAAAAGTTTATCAAATGGTCCCCCATCATTAAAAGGTTAAGAACCACTGCTCTAAAGCAACAATGTTCATAATAAAATACATTTAACCCGCTTTTGAATCAGACGCATGTTCCCTATTGAGATACTTTACTATAGTCACTGACGCCGGCTCCATACGTTGGGACCAACGTTGGTCCCAACGTTGGCGCCAAGATTTCGTGAACCATCCACACGTTGGCGATACACCAGTCTTGTTCCGTCAGAGCCAACGTGCAGACGTCCGATGTCTGCGCGTCCGATACAGAAATTGAAATTTCTCTAAGTGATTTTACATTACTGAATACCAATTTTATCACAATCACATCACGTCATGTCACTATCACACTTCACACAACACACTATATTATAAATGCGAAAGTTTGGATGTTTGGATGTATGTTTGTTCCTCTATAACACGACAACCACTTAACCGATATGGGTGAAATTTAAAACATAGATAGATAATAACCGGAAATAGGACATAGGCTACTTTTTATCCCAAAAAAATGCACGGTTCCCGTAACATAAAAAAAAATAGTAGACTCCATCATCAGATCAGCTCGCTGTCACCATATTATTACATTGTAGTCAGAACTTGATAAATATGCCGAGTTTCAACTCAATCGGTCTATTTACTGAGGAGTTCTGTTGAACAGCTCTTGACTCCATCATCAGATCAGCTTGTTGATACCATAATATTTTATTGTCACCGAGAATCTATAAGTGTGCAAAATTTCAGCCCGATAGTCCTATAAACACAATAAATAAGGAATACGATGACATTCTCGCTCGTCAGTCGACACGTGCGCTCACGATGCGCGTCGAAACGGGACTGAGCATAGCGCCAACGTGTGGACGGATCCCCAACGTTGGCGCGCCAACTTCCTTTGATAAAACCGACACGGCACGGCCAAGCCCCAACGTTGGCCCCAACGTTGGCGCCAAGCTATTTTGTCAGCACCACACGTTGGTGAGAGGCATTGGGACCAACGTTGGCCCCAACGTGTGGATGCGGGGTGATAGAATAGTAAACTCGTGCATACTGGTACTCGAGGCACCGAATTCTCTGTGTGTGTCAAATAAACGATTACCTTTTTTTATCTTTAAAGCCAACAACGTTTTTCACAGGGTACAAACCGGTAACCGATGTGTTCTCCCACCATACCCCGAACACGGTATATACCAGGTCACAAACATAGCAGGCGCTAAGCCAGGGGAGGTGTACGACCTGGTGACCATCAATGTGACCTGCACCCTCGGCTACCATTTAGTTGGCACTGCCTCTATCTACTGCTTCTTAGGACGGTGGCAGGATAGCATGCCGGATTGTGAGTATACCCAGAATATTTTAGATGGTTGGAACCTGTAGAGGAGGCGGGTGCGTGGAGTGGTAGGTATACGTAAAATGAAAACACTTTTGGACTTTTGAGAAAGAAAATTAGAAGTTTGCGCGAGCACGACATAGAACGCGGTGTCGGAAGGCTATTTTCTCGGCGAACTGTCGTCCGCGCGCAAACGGAGGGTAGATCTGGTTTATTTATTAATATTTAACGTAGTACAGTGGTTTTTTAAATCTCTACCCTCAAATTATTTTATATTCGCGAGGTACGTCGTTAACAGAACCCTTACAACAAAAGAACCATTACAGCAAGCGCTTTGAGTCTACATTTTTCATACGCACGGCGAAAATGTGGAACTCCTTGCCGTCCATTTGTGAATAGAGTTTGCATATAACAGTATTGTTTTATTTTTTTGTAATTTTCAGGCACAAATGAGTTCAGATCGGACTACACATATTTCTCGGACGCTGATGGATGGTTTAAGGTACACCCTGTACCAGTAAACTGGAAGACAGCGGGACTTATATGTCACTACGAAGGTATACAAATACATTTATTTAGGTTCCAATAGAAAATACAATACATATACCTACACAGATACCTATTGGTCCCCGCGCTAGAGCGAGCCTGCCCCCCTAGCACACACACACACACACACACACACACACACACACACACTCACTCACTCACTCCACTACTGTCGTTTTCTTTTCTTTAGTCTGTCCGTTGGGGTTTGCCTTGTCATGTGTTATCCTTTTCAGCTGTTATTCGGTCTCCCGCGATACAGGGGCCCTAGCCATATTACACTATCTACCGTCGGTCGCGATCGCTGTAGAACACTTCAAAATGTATAGGAATTGACGTTTAAAGGTGAGTCACGTGGTCAGAACGTCAATTCCTATACATTTTGAAGTGTTCTACGGCGATCGCGACGGTAGAGTAGGATTCAGCACTCTGCGATAGCAGCGCTGCGTCTATCGGACTTCAGTGTTGAATCCGACGGTAGATATAGTGTAATATGGCTAGGGCCCCTGTATCGCGGGAGACCGAATAACAACTGAAGAGGATAATACACAGGGGCGGATTAAGCTTCAAGAGCGCCCTAGGCAAGCTCCCCATAGGCGCCCCTCTGGTAACAAACCATCAAATACCGTATTTGGACAAGCCTCTGACTACCCAAGGGGGTAGCTCTGCTCTGACCACCTAAGGAGACATTTGCAATGGATCTAGAATGTCTAATAAGTGCTGAGAAAATGTCAATCTAAGTACCCAATTTTAAGACAAGTGCAACATGTGGCATTTGAAAACAAATTCAAGTGCCGCACTTGATTTTGTTTTCGATGATCAAAGAAAAAGCTTGCTGCTTGTCTTTACTCACAATATAAAATCTACTCATAATATGAAGTTAAATGCGAGCGAAGCGAGCAGATTTTTTTTAAGACAAATTCAACATGTGGCACTTTATTTTGTTTTCAGTGATCAAAGAAAAAGCTCGCTGTTTGTCGGTTCTTATTCTGTGGTCAGACATAACTCGCGTTACTCGCAATATATCTATTTACAATATGAAGTTAAATGCGAGCGAAGCGAGCTGATTTTTTTAAGAGCAACGTGGCACTTTTTTGTTTTTGGTGATGAAAGAAAAAGCTCGCTGTTTGTCGGTTCTTATTCTGTAGTCAGACATAACTCACTTTATTCGCAATATTTCTACTTACAATAGGTACAACATGAAGTTAAATGCGAGCGAAGCGAGCATATTTTTTTTAAGATAAATCCAACATATGGCACTTGATTTTGTTTGCGGTGATCAAAGATGAGGCTCGATGCTTGTCGGTTCTCATTCTGTGGTCAGATATAACTCACTTTATTCGCAACATACCTACTCATGAAGTTAAATGCGAGCGAAGCGAGCAGATTTTTTTAAGACATTTGCTACATGTGACAATTGATTTTGTTTACGGTGCTCAAATAAAAGGCTCAGTGCGTCAGTTTATTTCTATCCGGCTATATCTGATTAAATTCAATCGATCCGCTGGAAAAACTAATGAATTTCAATCGATCCAAAAAATCGCCAAATCGTACGTCTATGATCGCGACGCGATTATCATCCCAGTCGCACGGCTCACGACCGACCCGCGCCCTCCGCGCCGCCATACGGGGCGTCCCGCAGCCCGCACCTCCAACATCGTAAATTTTCTGTCTTATTTGAATCGAATCGGGTAACGGGCGCTGGACACACAGAAAAGACGTAAGACGCAGACGGGGCGCGGAC
This sequence comes from Camptogramma bilineatum, assembly GCA_958496255.1. Classification (NCBI taxonomy): domain Eukaryota; kingdom Metazoa; phylum Arthropoda; class Insecta; order Lepidoptera; family Geometridae; genus Camptogramma; species Camptogramma bilineatum. Next base: position 2,785,164 of record OY292478.1, read on the forward strand.
ATTTGTCTCTTCCGTACAAAATGTATAGAAGCGTCGCGACGTAAAACATACAGGAGACGGGGCGCGGGCGCGACGTTGTTTGCTGGCGCCCTGTCCGCGACGCGTCCTCGTCTTACGTCTCTTCTGTCTCGCCTGCGCCCGGAGTAATCAAGAAGACGGGATGCACTTCAGAAGCGCTATGGAACTAGCGCTTTGTAACTATTCCTACTTTTATTTTATTTTTCTTAAAAACTTCTTTGCGCGCCCCTCTGTAACCTCGCGCCCCTAGGCAGTTGCCTAGTTTGCCTTAAGGATAATCCGCCACTGATAATACATGACAAGACAAACCACAACGGACAGACCAAAGAATAGAAGACGACAGTAGTGGAGTGAGTGTGTGTGTGTGTGTGCGTGTGTGTGTGTGTGTGTGTGTGTGTGTGTGTGTGTGTTTACAAAATTGAGAAAGAAAATTGAAGACGTTCTGAGAGCTTTCTTGAGAGCAATAAGTAATACAAGTGCCATTAATCAAATATTGATAGAAATATTTACAACACAAGTCTTACAGAGTTAAAACTGCAATACACTCTTATCGACCACAAACCATGCGGAAGATTATAATTAAGTTGTGATTGCATTTTTGTGCTTGTTTCATATAAATAATCTTCTTATTATTGATGTATTTCATAGGTACTGAGCTCGCGTCACCTAGGAAGCCAGAAATAGCTCAGGTTTTGAAGGAGCTGGTGGCTAAAGCTATGCCGAAACTACAAGTCTACTACTCGGGGGTTCGTCGACCGTTTTTGGATAAACACAATATTTTTAAAGGTTTGTTTATTTGTATAGAAAAATGTCAGGATTTTACATAGTTACCTACTAGGTGATTCAGCATCAGCCATTAGATTGTCTATCTTCGAGAGCGACCAAAATCGGTCTCGAATTGTCAAATATGACAGTGTAGTGACAAGTAGCTCTGTCATTCTCATCTCATCGAGACGCGATCTTTTTGACAGTTTGAGACCAATTTGAGGCGCAGGCCAGACAGAAGAGACGTAAGACGAGGACGCGTCGCGGACAGGGCGCCAGCGAACAGCGTTGCGCCCGCGCCCCGTCTCTTATGTTTTGCGTCGCGACGCTTCCATACATTTTGTATGAAAGGGACGCGGAAGAGACAAATAAAACCTCAAATATAATAAAAAAAACCTGTAGAACATGAACACAAATACAAATTATATTCTCTTTATGAAATGCTTTATTTTATTTGTTTTCAATTTTTCTATACATTCAGTAATCCGAACTTTTCAATAATTTGGCACCCTTTGGTTTTTAATAGTGCCGGATTAGTGAGATTGTACTGTAGGTATATATCTTTCCAGAATTCCCATCTGAGAAGCTAATTTCAAACTGGGACGAGGAGCTGACCAGCACGGGACAATGTCTAGTGTACTCCAGCGATGTGGTAGAAACTGAGTTTAACTGCGACGACCCTCTGCCTTACATCTGCTTCAAGAAGTTCTCTGTCAAAGACCAGCTGACCGAATGCGGAACTATTGATAAAGGTAGGTATAACCCGGTTCATTAAAGAAAGGAATCTAAAATGGCGGCGCTTATCATGTTCTCTCGCTCCGTGAGTATAGACGGAACTAGTGTGCAAGCGAGAGAACATGATAAGCGCCTCGTTCGATTAGATTCGTTTCTTTAATGAACCGAGTTATATGAATAGTGACGCGGAAGGGTTGTCGACAAGGATTTTATATACTACGTAATAGTATAGTTAACTCGACTTTAATGTAAAAGGGATTTTGAACCTTATCACGACTGTGCAACGATCGATAATTCAATCTTGGTTATAAGGATTGTCGGTCTTGTTGAGAGGCTTTCTTGGTAGCTTTGTCTCTTTCACACTCGTTGGATTAGTAGTGTGCCCATGTCATTTGAATTTCAGGATATTCATTAAGGATTAGGAATGTTTAGTTCATAAATTATGGTCGCCCTTTAGAAAGAGACACACCGCCCAAGTTTTATCTCTCAAGCGGACCGCGTTTTCTGTCTCAGTGGACAGTTACGTTTAGTATCCAAATTCCTTGGTTGTCGACTTGTCGCGTGCTATGGTGGTTTCAGGCTCTCTCAGCTCTGTCACTCTCAAGGAGACCAAACGCGACAGAAGATAAATGGCCCGTTGAATGTCTGTTTGCACGCGATCCTCTGAAACCACCATTCGTGAAGTTGGCCGTTTCGATGCGCAGTGCAACTTTTTCATACAAAATTATCTACTGCGCAGCGAAAAGCCTAACTTCACGAATGCCTAGATCCGTTGGCCCTACTCATGCTGTGAATCATACACTGCTGTCGCAGCTCTAATTTGCTTTTCTTAAAAATGACATACTTAGGTCTTCATTTGTTAGCGATAAAATTGAAATTATAAGTAATTTTCATTTCCAAATGACTTTTCGTCAATGGTTTTTGTAAACGCAAACCTTTTCTGGTTTTACTGTACAGTTGTTCTATCTCACGAAGTCCGTTTGGTCTTAATTGTGTATGTGTTCACATGCACGTTGTTTCTGTGTGCGTGGGCCGATTCTGAGCGCTCCCGAGCTTGCGCACACAGAAACAACGTGCATGTAAACACACACATACTATGTTGTGGTAAGGCCTAGCTTGATCTGAGAACAATTACCTCCAGGAATACATTGAAAGGTTTTCTCCCCAGCATACAATCTAGACCCCATCAACAATCACTGCTACAAGCTACATACACGCGCACAGACCTGGCTTCATAACCTTCTCCTTTATATTTAGTTCGAGTAGGCACCTATATCAGCGACAGACCAATGTTTTCGAGTGAAATTTTGTATTTATTGATAAGCTGAAATTAATTGCTTACTTTCTTTCAATTTATTCGTTACAAATCTGGTAATCTCATTTTGTTCTATTACCCCCCCCCCCCATAACTATTTTACCCCTAGAGGGGTCATTTCTCCTAGGTTCAGAACCTTAGGCGCGGGACATACAGAAAAGTCGTAAGACGAGGACGCGTCGCAGACCTATGTCTCTTCCGCGTCCCTTTCATAGAAAATGTATAGAAGCGTTGCGCCGCAAAACATACAGAAGAGACGGAGCGCCGTCATATTTTGTATGAAAGGGACGCGGAAGAGACAAATGTCTGCGCCCCGTCTCTTCTATCTGGCCTGCGCCTTATAGAGACACTAGGTACATCTAAGAACAATTACCTCCAGGAATACATTGAAAGGTCTTCTCCCCAGCATACAATCTAGACCCCATCAACAATCACTGCTACAAGCTACATACACGCGCACAGACTTGGCTTCAAGCGCAAATAGTCTGCCGCGCTGAGGGAGGGTACTTGGCGGTTGTCAATAGTAACACTGAAGCGAAGTCCTTGGATGAACTGGTCAGCAGCTCTACAGTACTGAAGGTTTCTGCAGATGATGATGATAATGGCGTGTAAGTAACTCTGTTCACACTAATCCTACCATCCAATTTTCAAACTTCTACCATTTCAAAGTATTCATCGTAAAAAAACAAATTTTGTTTGAACGAATCCGAGATAGCGACTTACCGTGTGTTACAAAATAGGGGTCCAGGGCCCAGTTAGTTCATTGACTGGCTCGCTCTATCAATTAATTTTGATTATTTTTATACAGATTTGTGGCGATTGGCTTCCGAGAATGGGGAACAACTGGATCCTGGTGGACTATTGATGGTGAGCATTGAAATAACATCACAGTTGGTATTAGATTTACCTTGCTTAATGAAGTAATGTGTGATCTTTGTGATCCATCGTCAGCCACATCGTCGCTTACCACAAGGTGAGATTGTGGCTAAATTTTCTACTGCGCAGCGAAAAGCCTAACTTCACGGATGCCTAGTTCTATTGTGACAACTGTACTGTGTATGAAATTAATTTATTGTTCTCAGGTCAAACACTAGAGGAGGCCGGTTTCGAAGACTGGTACCGTGATAGTCCAAAAATACGGGAGACGAACGCCAGCCAAGCGTGTGGAAGTCTTTACAAGGGAAAACTGCGGGATATCTCATGTGATGAAAGAGAGTACCCGTTCATCTGTGAGAAAACTACTGACTCTCTCACTGATCCTATTTTGTAATTACTTACCTCTCTTGTGTATTTTAGTGAATAAAAAAGTATATCATTCTACTTATTAAAATTTGTTTTACTTATGTCAACCTTTTTGAAAATAATTTTTGGTTGCTCCGCGAACGAAATATACCTATAGATCATAGATTCTCAACGTGGGCGATAACGCCTCCTTGTAGGCGTTTGAGACTTTCAGGGGGGCAGTAGAAAACCCAGAGAAAATGAGGGGGCATTAAGATGGTGCATTAAGATATAGGGGGCTCTTGAAAAAAATATATGCTCAAAGTGGGTGGTGGGCAAAATAAGGTTGAGAAACTATGCTATAAGTTAGTCAAATCAAATCATCACCATTAGCTACTATATTTTGATGATCAAGTTACAGATTAATATCAATATTACTTAGTACTTTAGGAATTCCTTATACGTACCTTTTATATAAAAACCTATAAGACTTTGACCTACACTAAGCCATTTGTGGCAATGCAATAAAACAAATAAAATATTTACCAGGATTGATCAGGTTTCACAAAACTTTAATGACCTAAACGTAGGTAACTTAGGTCCAAGTTTTGTACCTAAACAAGTAAAACAAAATCTTGATAGGATAACTTTCCGTCGGGTAGCTTCGAACGGGTTTTACTAAAATAGATTATAAGTGTAGGACGATAGGGTCAATGAAAAATGTCAGCCAGGACATTGCCTGGGACATTGTTGAGATGGAGTAGGCTTGCCCAGCACACTATCCTCTTTCGCACCTCCAGAATAGAAGTGACTCAATTCAACAATCATGATTTTTGGGAAATGCGATAAATGGCCGTTTTCCGCGGGAAAGGGAGGTAAAATGGTAAAACTGCCGAAACGAAAGAGACGCAGCTATTATGTTTTTCACGTTCTAACCAAAAAGTAGCAGTTTTTGCATATCTAGTCTTTCCACGTAGGTATTCTAAAAAAAATATTTTTTTTTTAATTGAGTCACTTCTATTCTGTACCCCGATCGCGAGTATGCACAGAGTCTACTATTCGATCCGTGACTGTAGTATAGTCTCTCAAATGTATGGGATTCCGGTGCAGCGCCTCCAGTGGTAACTTGACTGAACTAAAATCCCAATACATTTGAGAGACTATACTACAGTCACGGATCGAATAGTAGACTGTGCATACTCGCGATCGGGGTACTGGAGGTGCGATATCCATATCCACAGGAAAGACATGGTCAATACGTGTGGGGCTAAGCCGCGGGTTTCCTCACGTTGTTTCTACGTAATATAATTATCTTTGTCTGTGTGTTTTACGGATTTTCCTTTTCGTAAGAGGTAGTTTTAAGAATTTTAAGTAAGAATATCTTCTTAAAGTTTCCTAAAAAAAACTTTTATATCTTTACTAGATGATTTATACAGTGTCAGGAGGCAATCTTCGCCTACACTTAACGGGACACTGTAGTGCATGGGATTGTTTGAGATGGAGTAGGCTTACCCACCTACACCATCCTCTCAGCTTAAACCGGCTATTTCCACAGGAAAGACATGGTCAATAGGTACATGTGTAGGGCTGACTAAGATGTAGGTTTCCTAACGATGTTTATAACTACGTAATATTACCAATATTTGTGTATCGTACGGATTTTCCTGTTCGGAGGTGGTTTTAAGAGCTACATAATTCTCTTTATATTTTCTTCATAAGGTTTCCTTCCTTTATTACTTAGGTAGGTATTTCCTGTTTATTTACCTCTACATCTCATCAAATAACCTATAAAAAGCTAAAAACCTAAACAAAATTTCAAAATCAGTCATTAAATGGTTAAGTAAAGGTTTTGCTAAACTTAACTTTAATTGACATTAAGGGACGCTAATGAACCGTTAACCGACTCTCAGTGTATTTTTTTCAAATCTACACTAAGGAACAGCTTAAGTAACCAAAGCGACTCTGAGTGATTGTAAGCATCATTATGTGAATTACAGGTTTTTCTGACTTCAACTGAAATGAAACGAGCGAAGTCAAACAAAATACAGCTTTCTAGTACGGTCTCTTAGCAAAACCTCGGACAGACAGATAGACGGACATGACGAAAAAGGGTTCCTTGTCAGGACTACGGAACCCTAAAAAAGAACCATTGAAATCGGATGTCATAAGGCGGAGATATCCTGTAGCCCCCTTATTGCCTCTTTTTGGAGGAAGTTTCACCCCAATCAAAAATCCCCGACGACAAAAAAAATCTATAAAATTATCGAACCTGCTCAATGCTCATGCTCACAAAATTTCACGAGAAACGGTTCAGAAATGCGACTTGCGGGCTTAAAAAGGTCGCTAAAGCAGAATCACAATATGAAATGAACCATAATGCCGCCTCGTTTCACTCTCAGTCAATGAAAAGAGATGGCATTAATTCAATTCCTATTGCGATTCTGCAATAGCGACCTTTTTAAGCCCGCTGTAGTAGAGAAAAGACATCAAGCGCACTAACGAAAGCATTTTTGAACCAAGCTGAAGTAGAGAGACGCTTCGCTCGCTCCGCTCGCTCGGTCAATTATTAAATATTCATTTATATTTTTTAACCAGCGACCCGCCCCAGCTTCGCACGGGTCACATCACACATCACATTAGAAACCTCTAAAATTATCAGTGTTTCTCTACTAGATTATGCATGTATTATACATATAAACCTTTCTCTTGAATCACTCTATCTATTAAAAAAACTGCATCAAAATCCGTTGCGTAGTTTTAAAGATCTTAGGACACATAGGGACAGACAGCGGGAAACGACTTTGTTTGATACATGTACTTAGTGATAGTGCTATAAGTTTTTTGTATGAACGCGCTTATCTCAGGAACTACCAGTCGGATTTGAAAAATTCTTTCTGCATTTGATAGCTAAACTCTCGAGGAAGGTTATAGGTTACTTTTTATCATCATCATCACTATATACCATCACTACGGGGGCAACGCCACAGATTAGGTAGAGATACAACGCCGCGAGGGCGCTGCTAGTCTAATATGATAAAACAACTTAAACTTAAACGGCCCAAAAAATCCAGTACCCACAGAAAAAACAGCCGAATTCAGATTCTTTAATTTGAAGAATAAACAAGATCCCACAGCAATTTTTACGAAGCAAAAAACAAGGAAAACATCTTGCTATACCGCTTCTACCTACCTTCTAAAGATAGGTACCTACATGTACATTATTGTAAGTTCAATACCTTGTCCTTCAAAGACATCTAGTCTGTCGAGCACAACACAACAAATTGATTTTAATGCAAAAACAGATGAAACACACAGGAAAATTATATTAAAAATGGCGTTTTCAAACTTAATAGTGATTTTGCTTGTGAAAAGTGTTTTTTGTGATATTAGTAACTCTGATGGTGAGTAAAGTTTTACTAAGAAGGTTCCTAGATAATTAGGAGACATTTATCTTATACTAGCTGCTGCCCGCGGCTTCGGCCGTGTGGTACCCGGATAAAAAGTAGCCTATGTTACTCTCCAGCCCTCCAACTATCTCCACACAAAAAATCACGTCAATCCGTCGCTCTGTTTTGACGTGAAAGCAGAACTATGCTGGGTAGTCTATGACTAGTCTCAGAAACGGCTTAACCGATTTTTATGCAGTTTTCACTGTTGTATTGTGGTAAGCCTTGATCTTATCTAAGTCCACCGACAAGATGGATAGGACCTGAAGTTTTTACAAGGTAGTCTGACGACCTTGTAATAACTGCAGGTCGGCGGTGGACGCAGGCCGCTTCCAACCGCAACACATGGTTTTTGAGGGAGGCCTATGTCCAACAGTGGACATCCAACGGCTGAGATGATGATGATGAATGTTAGATTTCATGATCTTTTGTATTTCTAAAACCAATTTTTTTTGTAGAGATTTTATTCTGACATTAATCCATAGAATAAAAAACAGCGAGGTACACTTATTTTTTAAATTTTTACAGCGCTATGGGAATGCAGTCGTGATCAGATTATGATTTTTAATTTTCAGGCAAAAATGAGTTCAGAGCTGATTATACCTACTACCCACAAGTGGGGTACTGGTTTAAGGCCCACGCCACACCCGTGGACTGGCACACAGCTAGACTGCTTTGTCATTTCGAAGGTAAGTACTCTTAGGATGGGTGACCGCAAGTGGTATTACGAGCTGAGCGCTTCCATGCTTCGGAGGGCATGTTGGTCCCAGCTTTTAAGTCGGTAAGCAATGAAGGAGGCCTTTGGGCGGCCTAAAAACTCCGTCACCAGAGTCGGCCATTGCTCATACGAACTTACTTTACCAAACAGATTTACTAAAACACAGTCAAATTCGGGAAGGGCTGCTAAAGGTGGCCGCACATATGTCCGCACCGAACGCGCCGAACGATTATTTTAGAATTCTTGAAATGAAATCGTATGAAACCTCGCACACCTGCCCGCGGTCGCGACTGAATAGCGGCCTTTACACGGTAGAGATTTTACCACGCATCTGGACTGCGTTCCGAACCGCACACAAATCTGTACAGGGGTCGTACTCCCACGTCTTAGAGCAATGTCAAAGTAAGATTACTTTCGTCCGTACTTAGATAAGACTGAAGTAAGACTGACGCAGGCATAAATCAGGCCTAAATCAACCTTGTTTTAATCCTGCCTTAGGACGGAAACAATCTTAACGCAGGGATGTTTTGGTGACATGACCAGACATGACATCGACTAGATGCAGGACTGCGCATATCCTGCTCGGTATCATCGAGCAAGACATGCGCAGAGAGAGCGTCGAGAGAGTGTAATGCGCATGTCCTGCTGCATTCCTGCGTCAAGACCAAGGCAGGAATAAAATAAGATTGTTTTCGGACCAAAACAATGTCAAATCAAGCCTAAGGCAGGAATGGATTTCACCTTGTTTTGACATTGCTCTAAAAGCTCATGGTACGGTTGCAGATAACCGCGGAAAAAACTGTCGTGTTAATTACTGTCACAGTTTTGGACTGGCGCGTGGTACGATTATGAACGGTGATGCGTACAAAAAACTGTCACAAAAACTGTTCTAAAAACTTTGCCAGATCGAACTGTCAGCGCCGCGCATCTACACGTAAGGTTTTTAGCAAAGGTTGGAATGGCGCGTGCTATTTCCTGCGGGCCGATCTCTGCGTGTAAATGCTGCTAATCTGGCAGTACTTCGAGAATTCAGCGCGTTCGGCGGATTAGGTGTGCTTCCAGTATAAATATGATCTTTCTGTTGCAGGCGCAGAGTTAGCATCGCCATTGAACGCAGAAATGTTGGCGACTATACAGAATATAGTAGCAACTCATGAACCGAAGCTGAAGGTATACTTCTCCGGGGTCCACCAGACTTTTGGAACGGGAGTGTACACGTCTGTTGAAGGTTCGTATTTGTATTTATGTATTGCAACAAACTGTAATGGTGGCCGCAAACCTATCCGCGCCAATCCATAAAATCGTATAAAATCTCGCACACCTGCCCGTCCCCGACGAAAAAGAAGGGAATAAGTTTGTAGTGTGTCTGTTTGTAGCATTATAACTCCTGAGCGGATGAGTCGATTTTGATTATGTTTTTTTTGTTTGAAAGGTGTTTCCATCTAGAATGTTCTTAGCTATGTTTCAATAAAATCTGTTCAGCGGTTTCAAGGTCATTAGTTCTTTTCTAGTTGGTGAAGGGATATGTCGGGGATTTTGTTAATTTTGAATCTTTGACACTTTCGTTATTAGGTTTCCTTTACAGAGAAATTTCCAAGAGGTTGGTGGATGAGACCAATGACCAAAGGGCTGGTGCTTACCTCGGACAGAGGATAAGTATAGCAATCCAACGGGGTAACGCTGCCAGCCTTTTGGGCACTTTACCTGCGGTCGGTGATCTGAACTCTGTCTTCTATCTTTAGTCATTTACCTACTAGAAAACAGAGTTCCTTTTAATTTAGTTGTATAAGTTCTGTTTTCGTTGTTTCAATAAATAAATATTTTACAGGAGTACCTTTGGAAAAGTTGTTCATCAACAATTGGTCAGAGGGTGAGCCGAATGGCTTCAAGAACCAACAATGTCTCACATATTCCAACGACAGGACTATATGGGACTATAACTGCCCCGAACTGTTTCCTTACATCTGCTACCGGAAGTACACCGAATCTGACAAGCTGACAGAGTGTGGGACGATTGATAAAGGTAAAACCAAACTTAAGGAACCAGGATAACATTACTGTGTGTAAACTCTCCTATCCGTGAGGATAGGTACTACAGTAGTCACAATGGATCTATGCATTCGTGAAGTTAGGCTTTTCGCTGCGCAGTAGAAAATTTTGTATGAAAAAGCTGCACTGCGCATCGAAACGGCTAACTTCATTACTGCCAAGATCCGTTGGAAGAAGTGTAATGGTGGACTCCCAAAAATGGCGTACCAGTTACTTTTTATGCACTCCCAAGATATTGTCTGAAAATAATATTAAAAATGAAACAAGACGTCACATTAAAATTAAATTCAATATGGCGGTCGTCCCAAAATGGCGGACATTTATCTACTTGGTTGAAAATATCCATGTTCGAGCTCTAGATCACGATTTAGGCTGGTTTTCCTGTCACGCGTACCGTCAGCGCTAGGCAAGTGATCTTTATTACAATGAAGTAAGGATACTGATTGTCCAGCACTGACGAGAGCAATCAACGTAGCCATCCTAGCCATTTCTGCTAAGTAATCAGTATCCATAATTCATTGTAATAAAGATCACTCGCCTATCACGGTCGCGGTACGCGTGACAGGAAAACCAGCCAATAAGCATATTTAACATTTTTTTTATAAAAATCATCTTTTTCAGCATATCGTACTCTCAACCAAAACTCTAGCCACTGCTATAAATACCATAAGCACGCTGAAACTTGGGAGCGGGCGCAAAAAATATGCCGAATGGAAGGAGGTTATCTCGCCATCATCAACAGGTAAGACTGACAGACTGACGGGCTGACGGACTGTCGGGCTGATGGACTGATGGAATGTCAGACTGACGTACTGACGGGCTGACTCATTTATGGTGAGAGTGCCGACTGCCCGTCTTTCAACTTTTATGGATGCAGCATTTTGGCCGAAGTGTGTTTTATACAAAGACAGGCGGTTCCGTGGACGCCTGCGAGACACCCCGTTAGTGCGTACAGATAATACGTGACAATTTAGTGTACTTAGTGTTATTTATGAAATATGTATGTTAGCTTTAAGGTATTTATTACTCTGGGCCGTAGACTAAGTAAAATAACATCTTGTAACTTATTCTAATGTTGCCTGAAATAAAGTTTATTATTATGCTAGATAGCAAATACGTATTTGGACTAACCTCTACCTAACCCTTTAAAAATACCATTCACCATTATCTCCGTCCATTGTGGACCAATTTTAATGATTCTTTGTTTGAAAGGGTATACTCCCAAACCCTAAAAATTTGATGAGGATCTGACGAGAATCTTCAGAGTGATGTCTAAAAATGCACCCCCAACTTTCTCAACTTTAGCCTCTTCTTTACAATTACAGTGACGGCGAAGCTGAAGATCTGAAGCAGTTAATGAGAGTCTCCCCCCGGCCCCTCTACACCCAGTACAAGGACACCGTGGCCCTAGGATTCAGTGAGTGGGGCCAGTCTAGTTCTTGGTGGACCATAAATGGTGAGACACAAATCCATGCTGAACACTATAATCCAATAAGTCGCAAAGCCGTTCCATCCTTTTCTGGCGTTCAGGCTGACGGACTGATAGACTGACGGACTGTCGGATAGAAAAACTTACGGACTGACGCACTGACACACTGACGGTGTGACGGAGAAAAGTTTGTAGTTTAGAATATCTTTTCAACAAAAATATTCTTAGATATTTTTTAGATTATTAGGTATAAAAATCAATAGAATATTATCTTATTGACCAAGCAAGCGAAGCGAGCGAAGTGTCTCTGTTTCAGCTTGGACAAAAATGCTATCGTTTATCCGCCGGATGTCTGTTTGTCTGTCTGTATGTTCTCCTCTACACGAGAAATGGTTGAGAAATGCGCTCAACCACCAATGGACCACCTTCTCATAACAAAACTAGAGAATTGTAAATATTAATTCTGTTTTAAGCTATGTAAAGATAGACTCGCGAGGTCTACTTATAGCTCACAGAGCCACTAGTTACAAATACTAAAGTACATTAAGTACCTATGTACCTACTCGGGTATTTATCACGTAAATTACCTTTTTTATTTAGCCCGACGTTTCGAATGGATTGCACCAGCCGTGGTCACGGGAAGACTCTTATTGTTAAGAGATTAAAGTCTAAGTTTTGTCATCAGGTCAGACCCTCGAAGAGGCAGGATTCGAAAGCTGGTGCGACGGCTGCCCAGACAGTACCGCCAAACAGTCCTGTGGAGGATTCACCTTCGGGAAACTAGATGCTATCTTCTGCGACAAACCATATGCGTTTATATGCGAGAAGACCAAGGATTCCCTGCTTAATACGACGTCGAGCAATGAAATTTCACCCTGAATTATTTAGGAATGTTTATAAGTAGGTACTTAAGTAATTTTTTTTACTCATAAATTGATTTTATTTACCTAATATAAGAAACAATGATAAAATACTCGGTAACATTTAGGCTGATTTTAGTCTCACGCTCACCGTCAGCGCTGATAGGCGAGTAATCTTTATTACAATGAAATAAGAATACTGATTGTTTAGCAGAAATGGCTACGTTGATTGTTCTCGTCAGTGCTGGACAATCAGTATCCTTACTTCATTGTAATAAAGATCACTCGCCTATCAGCGCTGACGGTGAGCGTGAGACTAAAATCAGCCTTAACACTTCTTAACTTGACTGAAAATTACCTTACTTACAAAAATTTATCAACTTCGAACACTGGTTAAACAACGTCCTGTCTCTATTTGTCACTATCTTATAAATAGAGACAGGACGTTGTTTAACCAGTGTTCAAAGTTGAGAGGCTTTTGCCCAATAAGTTTATAGGTAGGTACTTACCTACTTAAATAAAAATGTGTTTTTTACTTTATTGGAATTTTATTAATATTTTAACAAGAGAATTCAATACCTACATATTTTAATGATTTTTGTGAATCTGTACCTATGTGGAGTGTAATTTCGGGAAATAATGCACCTAAGTAGGTATTTGAAATATTATTTCACCAATTCAATTCTCATTTTACTAGCCTATATAATAACAGCTCGATTCCATCAGATCATGACCTTGAAAATTTTACGGGACAAAATTTAAAGAACCTACTTTCAATCAAAAAAAGTTTGTTCCTCTATAACTCGACAACCACTGAACCGATTTGGCTGAAATTTGAAACATAGATAGGTAATGACCGGAAATAGGACATAGGCTACTTTTATCCCGAAAAAATGCACGGTTCCCGTGGGATAAACAAAATAGTAGTCCACGCGGGCGAAGCCGCGGGCGTCAGCTAGTTTTTTAATAAAACAATTTTTAGAAACTGCTTAAAAAAAATTCACACAAAAACAGCCGAGTTCAGATTCTTTAATTTGAAGTAGGTACTTAGGTACTTATAGGTAGGTAATATAAACAAGATCCACAGCAATTTTTACGAAGCAAAAAATAAGGAAAAATATCTTGCAATACCGCTTCTACCTACTAAGGTAGGTAGGTACCTATATGTACATTATTGTAAGTTCAATAGCTTGTCCTTCAAAGTCGTAGTTAGTCCTTAGTCTTAGTCACTTCTAGTCCGTCGACCACAACACAACAAATTGATTTTATTGCAAAATTGAACATTGATGAAACAAACAGGAAAATGATATCAAAAATGGCGTTTTCAATATTAATAGTGATTTTTCTTGTGAAAAGTGTTTTTTGTGATATTACCAATTCTGATGGTGAGTAAAGTTTAGTAATAATTAGGTTCCTAGAGATAAGCTTTATTTAAAAGATTATCTCATCTTATCTGACTACTTCTATTATGGTGAAGTTTAGATATTTCGTGGATGTCACAGAACACTAAAGCCGCGTTGACACGATCAAAGTACACATGTAGTGTACTTTGATCGTGTGCTAGTGCTACTTGGATGTCTCTGATTGGACGCCGTCGTACGAGTGAGTCACGTGAGTCCGACGGCGTCCAATCAAAGTCGTCCAAGTAGCACTAGGATGTGGTGTACTTTGATCAACGCGGCTTAATGGTGGATGTTTGCATTTCAATCACGCCCGAACGGCTGATAGGATAAGGATGAAAGACACAAAGATAGATTATAGTCTGGAGGATCGTAGGCCACTTTATCCCGGAAGTTATTAGAGGAATTAATTTAAGTTATTAGAGCGACCGGTGGCGAGGTGGGTCGACGACATAGTTCACGTCGCGGGGCGTCAGTGGATGCGGCTAGCACAGGATCGTGGTGGATGGCACAAACTTAGGGAGGCCTATACCCAGCAGTGGGTAAAATCTGGCTGTGGATGATGATGATGATGATTAGAGGAACAGACATCCATGCAAACGTTCGCAGTGTGATGATAAATGTATTCTTCGCTGAAAATGCGTTTCCAAAGTTTTTATCAGATGCATTCAGAAGTGTGAATTGCACGATGTCTTGGTTTTAAAATTTTTGAAAATGAAAAAAAAAAAAAATGACACCATTGTGTCATTTTCGCACATTTTGTTTGTGGTGACGCAACTATGGTTTTCTACGAGTATGATATACACTTGGGCCAACGGTGCCTCAAGCACGAGTATGCATAGAGTCTACTATTCTATCCGTGACTGCAGTAAAGTCTCTCAATTGTATGGACTGAACTAATTTAGTCATGTTACCACTAGAGGCGCTGCACTGAATTCCATACAATTGAGATACTTTACTATAGTCACGGATAGAATAGTAAACTCGTGCAAAGGTGCTCGAGGGATCTCGGCATTCGTGAAGTTGGCCGTTTCGATGCGCAGTGCAACTTTCTCATACAAAATTTTCTACTGCGCAGCGAAAAGCCTAACGTCACGAATGCCTAGATCCGTTGGCCCTACTAGTAGGGCCCTATATTCAATAGGATCTTAAGTATATGCCTAAAGATCAACAGTGCTATCAAGACTTCCGAAAATGCATCCGAATCGATGATTTTCTTCGGAAAGTAGACGTTTTTTCAGCGAAGAAACATTACTTTCCGAATTCTGAATACATTCCGAGAAGGTTTTTTTTTTTTTTGAATCGCATTGCTAAAAGAATGCCTACAGCGCCTTGGGAATACAGTCGTGGTCAGGGGCCATACCATGAACTCTTAGAGCAATGTTAAAACAAGTTTAAAACAGTCCTACTTCTTTAGAAATGACATTCGTTGACATGTTTCAAGCTTGTTCTAACATTGCGAGTTCATGGTACGGCTACAGATTATTATTTTTAATTTTCAGGCACAAATGAGTTCAGAGCTGATTATACCTACTACCCAGAAGTGGGATACTGGTTCAAGGCCCACCCCACACCCGTGGGCTGGCGCACAGCTAGGCTGCTTTGTCATTTCGAAGGTACGTATTAAAAAAGTCACAATATCTCGCTACAGACGGGGTTATAAGGATTCACGGCAATAGTAGTGAAGCGCTCGTGGCGTAGCTTGCTTAGACGTTCTTGATTGATCGTTGAAGTAAAGCAACGTGCGCGGTCACAATTTGGATGGGTGAGCGCAAGTGGCATTACGAGCTGAGCGCTTCAGTGCTTCGGAGGGCACGTTAAATTGTCGGTCCGGTTTATGTCGTTAAGCCATGACGGCGGCCTAGAAACTTCATCACCACAGTTGGCCACTTGCTCATAGGTACACACTTACTGTACCAAACAGCCGGCGTACCACCAACTCCTAGAGCAATGTCAAAACAAGGTGAAAACAGTCCTGCATCGCGTCAATGACTTGACACTCCACGATGAGACGTTACCAAAATATTCCTGCGTTAGGCTTACATTAACCTTACCTTAGTCTTATCTTAGCACGGAATCAGAGTAATCTTACTTTGACATTGCTCTAAGCGTTCATAGTAAGGCCCCTGGTTTAAAACTAAAACCCAGTCAAATTCGGGAATGACTGCTAAAGGTGACCGCACACCTATCCGCGCCGAACGCGCCGAAAAAATCAAATTTTAGAATTCTTTAATGAAATCGTATGAAACCTCACACACCTACCCGCACCAAATCGTCCGATTTGACCTAATATGGCAGTACTTCGAGAATTCGGCGGATTAAGTTGCGTCCACTATAATTGTGATCTTCCTGTTACAGGCGCCGAGTTAGCATCACCATTGAATGCAAAAATATTGGCGACTATTCAGAATATAGTAGCAACTCATGAACCGAAGCTGAAGGTATACTACTCCGGGGTCCACCAGCTTTTTGGAATCGGAGTGTACACATCTATCGAAGGTATTCGATCTTTAGATAATGCAACAAACTGTAAAGGTGGACGCACACTTATCTGGGCCAAACGCGCCCAACGAATCGAATTTTATAATTATTTTATGAAATCGTATGAATGCACACCAGTGGGCCTATAAAGGTCTCTATTGCAGAACCGCAATATAGGAATTGAACTATTGCTATCTCTTTTCATTGACTGAGAGTGAGAGTTCATTTCATTTGCGATTCAATTTTAGCGACCTTTTTAGGTGCGCTGCCCGGCCTCGACGAAAAAGACGGGTGTTAAAAGTTTGTCTTGTGTATGTGTCTGTCTATGGCATCATAGCTCCTGAATGGATGAATCCATTTTGATTATCTTGTTTGGTTTGAAAGGTGTCTCCATAGTGTTCTTGGCCATGTTTCTTGAAAATCTGTTCAGCCGTTTGATCATAGCTCTTTTCAAGTTGATCAAGAGATATCGGGGATTTTTCATTAAATTGTTACCTATTGTTGATTTATTTTTATTTATTTTTAATTGTCTAAATATTTTTATTTACCTATATTGCTATGTCTTATTTATTTATCTATTTAACTGAATATTATATGGAAACGCAATAAAACATTTTATTAAATTTATGACCTAGCAAATTTAACTTCCTGAACTTTCATATAAAAGTTTCCTCGATACAGGCTTTGCCTAGTGAGGAGGCTGACAGATAATTTCATATTTTTGTTATTTGCTGTCTGTAAATTAAGTTAATAATTTAAGTACTTACCTATACATTGTAAACTACTCTTATTTTATAGTAGGTAATAAATTGTTTTTCATTTTCATTTTCATTTTCATTTTGAATATTTGACACATTCCTTATCACATAAAGGAGGTTTGGCTCTTCAAAGAGGTTGGTGGTACTCCACCAATGACCAAAGGGCTGGTGCTTACCTCGGACAGAGGATAAGTATAGCAATCCAACGGGGTAACGCTGCCAGCCTTTTGGGCACTTTACCTGCGGTCGGTGATCTGAACTCTGTCATCTATCTTTTGTCATTTATAGATAGA
This sequence comes from Camptogramma bilineatum, assembly GCA_958496255.1. NCBI lineage: Eukaryota > Metazoa > Arthropoda > Insecta > Lepidoptera > Geometridae > Camptogramma > Camptogramma bilineatum. Next base: position 2,802,652 of record OY292478.1, read on the forward strand.
AATCAGAGTTCCTTTAAATTTAGTGGTATAAGTTCTGTTTTCGTTGTTTCAATAAATAAATATTTTTACAGGAGTACCTTTAGAAAAGTTGTTCATCAATAATTGGGCAGAGGGTGAGCCGAATGGCGTCAATGAACAACAATGTCTCACATATTCCGACGACAGGACTATATGGGACTATAACTGTCATACACTCTTTCCTTACATCTGCTACCGGAAGTACTCCGAATCTGACAAGCTAACAGAGTGTGGGACGATTGATAAAGGTAAAACTAAACTTAATGAACCAGGATATCTATATTGATGTGTGAAACTCTGTCCTACTTATCCTTGAGGATATTACAGTTGTCACAATGGATCTAGGCATTCGTGAAGTTAATCTTTTCGCTGCGCAGTCAAAAATTTTGTATGAAAAGCTGCGCTGCGCATCGAAACGGCTAATTTCAAGAATGCCAAGATCTGCTGGTGGTGGTGAACTCCCAAAAATCTCGGCGGACCAGTTATTTTTTATGCATTCCCATGATACTCGTATTGTCTGAAAATAATACGAAAAATGAAACGACGCCGACGTCACACTAAAATTAAATTCAATAATGGCGGTTGTCTCAAGATGGCGGGCTTTTTACTTCTGTTGAAAATATTCATGTTCGAGCTCTAGATCATTATTACTGTAGGCTGGTTTTCCTGTCACGTTGTACCGTCGGCGCTAGGTAAGTGATCTTTATTACAATGAAATAAGGATACTGATTGTTTAGCACAGACGAGAGCAATCAGCGTAGCCAGTTCTGATAAACAGTGAGTAAGGTCAATGCGGGGAAGACCGGCATACTTTTTTCAAAGTTCAGTTTGATTGATCATATCTCAGTCACTATGCATTTTTCTGTTAAGATAAAGATATTCATCGTTTGCAAATTTATCCAAGAATCAGAAAAAGCTATTAAACCTTTAAAATTATATAAAATTAACAATAAAATCGGAGGTTTTTTAAAACTCGGGCAGTAGACGGTCTTCCCCGGCTAAATGAGGGAAGTCCGTCTAGGAGTTATTGTAGGCGACAGAAGATGTTTAGAAGAGTCTAAAGTAACTCACAGCATGTATTACACCTTAACAATGAATTTTATGTCTTCAACGGTTCGAAATAAGGTCCCAATCCAAAGATATTGTCAAAAATGTGTAAAACGGGGTAAGTCCGTCGCATTTTAGGATTCAGAGGTGGTGAACATTTTGCAACATTTTCTTGAACTTCAACTTCACAAAAAGAAACTAAGAACTAAGAACCATTATGTTTCTTATTAAACATTCTAAAAAAACATTATTTCTATAAAAATAATGTTATTATTGTAAGAAAAATGCACGGTTCCCGTGGGATATGAATACTTATGATTTTTTGTGTTAATCACTGTATTCTAATTTCAACTTATTAAAATTATTAAAGTAGGTAGGTAGAGTACCTACCCATGTAAATTAAAAAAAAAAATTAGTAAATTTAAAAATCTAAGCAGCACAATAACAATCGACTAGAGCAAGCAATCGCCAATTTTAAAGTATTTTACTAGGTTTGTGATTTTTATGTGTATACCTATCTAATAGTAGGGACTAGGTACATAGCTAAAAACAGAAAAAAAATTATAAGTAAGTAAAGACTTTCTGGTTATGTAGTTTAACACCTATTATGATAGTCAACCCTCTACTCTACTATATCATAATTTATTGCAGGGCCAAACCATACAAGATAATAACCATAGAAAGAAAATAAGGAACAGTTATTACTAATTTTAAAGAAATAAAAGACACGGTCAAGGGGTCATGACAGGTCAAGGGGTCATGTGAGTTCAAAAGGTCATCAAGAGGTCATATCCAATATATTTGGAATAAAAAGGTTTACGATTTCTGATTTGAGGCAAGTCCGGCATATGCCGGTCTTGCCCCGCGTAAAGTAGACGGACTTCCCAACTTGAACTTTTGGAACGTAGATATTTTTGAATGCGATTATCTCAGAAGATATGGCGTTCTTTTGAAATTCGATAAGAGAAATAGGAGGGGGCAATATCATTAAAAAACTCCTAGCATAATTAAATCCGACAACTTCACTCTTTATATTTAAAATTTTTGTTTTTGTCACCACACGTCCATCTCGATAGTCGAGTTAAAATTACACGAAAAGTTTGTGAACGTTTTTTCGCGAACTGTTGCTACATAGAGACATCTATTGGAGCTAGCTGAAACCAGATGGTGATGATTGATTTGCCAATATAGGTAAAACATGCGTAGGGTGCATAGTTTCGTCAAAAAGCTCAGTGTACGGTCTTGCCCCGCAGACGGACTTCCCCGCATTGACCTTATCCTTATTTCAGATCACTCGCCTATTAATTTTCCTCGTGATAGGAAAATCAGCCAATAAGCATGTTTAAAAACTTCATCTGTTTCAGAATATCGTACTCTTAACCAACAATCTAGCCACTGCTATAAATACCATAAGCGGGCTGAAACTTGGGACCGGGCCCAAAAAATATGCCGAATGGAAGGAGGTTATCTCGCCATCATCAACAGGTAGGACTGACGGGCTGACGGACTGACAGACTGACAGACTGACGGGCTGACATACTGACGGATTAATGGACTGTTAAGGTGACTGTCTTTTTTAAACTTTCGCGATCAGAACACATTATATATACCCGTGTATCAGGGTATTTATCACGTAAATTACCTTGAACTAAATTAAATAATCCGTACCCATATTAATTATGTGAAAGTGTGTTTATTTGTTTGTATATTTGTCCTGCTTTCACGTCAAAACAGAGCGATGGATTGACGTGATTTTTTTGTGTGGAGATAGTTGGAGGGCTGGAGAGTAACATAGGCTACTTTTTATACGGGTACCATGCGAGTGAAGTCTGACGAGAATGTGTATAGAAATGCACCCCAAGAGTGCAACTCAGCTTTCAACAATTTTAATTCAGTCACTTGTTTTTTACAGTGTTGGTGAAGCTGAAGATCTGAAGCAGTTAATGAGAGCTTCCCCCCGGCCCCTCTATACCCAGAACAAGAATAAGGACACCGTGGCCCTAGGATTCCGTGAGTGGGGCCAGGCTGATTCCTGGTGGACCATACATGGTGAGACACAAACCCTTACTAAATATCTGTTACGGGCAATTTGATAAATCCCGCCCGTATGCATAATGACCGGTCCGTATGCATAATGACCGTGTCAATTGGGCAATGTGATAAAAACTGCTTGATTAATCACTTTGCCCGGTCATTATGAATAATGACCACCCTATCTTGGGCAATGTAATAAATTAGATGAATTGCAGTGTTTTAATTGATTTACTACATTTCTGGCGCTTCGGCGGCCGCTGCCGCGGCACGCTACCCTCGCCTCGTGCGTAGTTTTTTTTACTAACCTAACATAACCTAACCTACAGATTTTAATCCAATTTATCACATTGCCCGGCTAGAAGTAGGGCACTATTCATACTGCCCGGTCTAAGTGATAAATTCAAGCCTTGATTTATTAAATGGACCACGGGCCGTCGGGCATTATGAATATGGACCGGTCAAAGTAATAAATTTATCAAATTGCCCGACGCTCTTGGTCATTATGCATAATGACCGGTACATATGAATACTGCCCGATTAATCAAATTGCCCGTGACATATCCATTAAGTCGCAAAGCCGTTCCATTCTTTTCTGGCTGACGGACTGACAGACTGATGGACTGTCGGACAGACGGACTTACGGACTGACGCACTAACACACTGACGATCTGACGAGACGAAGAAAAGCTTGTAGTTTAAAATATGTTTGATTAGATATGACAGGTTGTCACATAAAAATTTGGTGAAGATCTGATGAGGATCTTCAGCGTGATGAGCAAAATAGATCCTGAAAATTCAGTATATTGCTCACTTTTAGATTTCTACCCGTGAAATCGGCCCTGTAACTACTAGATAGAGATTGATGAAGCACCTGGGACCACCTTCTCATCACAAAACTAGAGAATGGTGAATAGACTCGCCAGGTCTACAGCTCACAGAGCCACTATAGTGGCTGATTTTAGTCTCGCGCTCACCGTTAGCGCTGATAGGCGAGTATCTTTATTAGGCTGGTTTTAGTGTCACGCGTATCGTCAGCGCTGATAGGCGAGTGATCTTTATTACAATGAAACAAGGATACTGATTGTTTAGCAAAAATGGCAACGCTGATTGCACTCGTCAGTGCTGAACAATCAGTATCCCTATTTCATTGTAATAAAGATCACTCGCCTATCAGCGCCGACGGTACGCGTGACACTAAAACTAGCCTTACAATGAAATAAGGATACTGATTGTCCAGCACTAACAAAAGCAATCAGCGTAGCCATTTCTGCTAAACAATCAGTATCCTTATTTCATTGTAATAAAGATCACTCGCCTATCAGCGCTGACGGTGAGCGTGAGACTAAAATCAGCCCACGAGGTTCATGTCTATGTAAGCGCTCGTGGCGTAGCTTTCTTAGAGGTTTTTGTTTCAACGTATTGTGTGGTCTAAATTTGGATGGGTGACCGCAAGTGGCATTACAAGCTGAGCGCTTCCGTGCTTCGGAGGGCATGTTAAATTGTCGGTCCCGGCTTTTAAGTCGTTATGCCATGGTGGAGGCCTTTAGGCGGCCGCCAACTCCGTCACCTGAGTTGGCCACTTGCTCATACGAACTTACTTTCCCCCTTACTTATGAAAGATGTTTAAAGTTGAACACTGGTTGAACAACGTCCTGTCTCTGTTTGTCACTATCCACAAATAAAGACAGGACGTTGTTTAAACAGTGTTTCACTTTAAACATCTTTCATAAGAAAGGCCCTTTATGTCTATGTTTTGTCATCAGGTCAGACTCTCGCTGAGGCAGGGTTTGAAAGCTGGTGCGACGGCTGCCCTGACAGCAGCGCAGTAGTCGAGCCAAACACTCCAAACAGTGCCAAACAGGCCTGTGGAGGATTCACCTTCGGGAAACTAGATGCTATCTACTGCGACAAACCATATGCGTTTATATGCGAGAAGACCAAGGATTCCCTGCTTAACCCTCTATTGCATGGGAAGCCAAAATTGGTTGTTAAACTTTAATTTTTTTTTCTCTACTCTCCGTTTATATAAAATTGATAAAACTTTACAAGCATTGTTTATTACTATGTTGTGCATCAAAACGTAGTTTAATTGACTTATTTAAGTTTAATATTTACCAACTTATCTAACTTTTTCCAACGCGTGCGCCGTTTGTTGCACTTAGTATAACTACGAGAAACATTGGAGGTCTACAAATAGGTCAATAAGGTAAGAAATCTCAAATTAAAAATATGGAATGTAATCGTCTACTGTTCCTTTTTCTTTAAACGTTTTAGTTTTTTTTACGATATTATCTTTTCTATAACATTTCCTTACTTTTCCGCGGAAGCCAATTTTGGCTTCGTATGCATTTACAGAATATTGTAATGGCTTTTCAGTATGGATCTGAAGTATAGCAATGTTATTTCTGAGGATGATTTCATTGCTTCAATGACTCTGCACCTTACGCATATCTAGTCTCCGCAAATCACCTATTATTATCCCTAAATCTGATACAGAACCTTCTGAAGATAATCATTAAACCAAAACCAAAATACGGAAAAACAAAACAAAAGTAAATGAAAGATATATTAAAGATACCGGCAAGAAAAAATACCTTCATGCGACGAGAAGAAAAGAAAGTTCTCTGGTAGCCAGGATTTGCCAGATTTCAGAGAAATCTTAGACGCTTCTGAGGAATTTTTATAAATGATTTTATCACCAATGATTTGATGGATTTCATAACTGATCAGTCGAATTTGAAGACCATTCAGACCAATGTAAGCAATACAGCTAACATTACAAAGGCTGGGTCATGAAAAACTATTCAAAATCAGGCTTTCAGGATTTTCATTAGGCCATAATGAAGTATTTTCTGTGCATGGGAAGCCAAAAATGGCATTGCATTCATAGTCGTTAGTGCATACGAAGCCATTTTTGGCTTTGAAAATTATTTTCCATAATAATCAAAATAAAAATTATTTTTTAACTTATATTTTCTAATAAGCCCAAATATAACAGCTTAAAACAACAAAATATTTTTTTTCTGCCTCTCTTGATAATTCATGCAATAGAGGGTTAATACAACGTCGAGCAGTGACATTTCAGGAATTATTTAGGAAACTTTATACTTTTTTACTTATAAATTGATTTTATTTACCTAATGTAAGAAACAATGATAAAATAATTGGCATATTATAATAATAAAAATAATATAGCCCTTTATTTCGATACCTACACTTAATTACAGTTTTAATAGTTTTATTTATTCTAATTTGTACCGAACCCCTCTTGGGTATAGGCCTCCTCTAACCGTTTCTATCTCTCTCTATCCTCGGCAACCACCGTCCAATCTTCCTCGCCAACATTTTCTTGGCATATTAACACTTCTTAACTTGACTGAAGATATTAGACCTTACTTACAAAAATCTCTCAACTTTAACACTGTGGTTAAAAAACGACCTGTCTCTATTTGTCACTATCTAATAGAGACAGGGCATTGTTTAACCAGTGTTCAAAGTTGAGAGGCTTTTGTAAGTAAAGGTAAATACACATGCCAGTAAATCGGGAAAGTAGCTGGCATGTATGAGTAATTAGCACACTGCGGGTACATTTATTTATTTATTTATTTATCGATTATAGACGAGCAGCTTTTAGCTGGTATGTCTATATCACACAGTGTTGAAATAGTCTTTATTATAAATAGTCTTTGTTTTTTATAGTCCTTTTTGTTTAAGATTCGGTAATCTTTTTGAGCACTGATTTGTTAGTTCGTAGCCAGTTGTCGAGCTTGTTTTTAAAAGCATTGATAGAAGTAGCTGTTACAACGTCATCTGGTAGTGCATTCCAATTGTGGACCACTCTGTTGCTTAACTTTAATTGACATTATGGGACGCTAATGAACCGTTAACCGACTCTGAGTGTAAATTTTTTCAAATCTACACTAAGGAACAGCTTAAGTAGGTAAAGCGACTCTGAGTGATTGTAAGCATCATTATGTGAATTACAGGTTTTTCTGACTTCAACTGAAATGAAACGAGCGAAGTCAAACAAAATACAGCTTTTTAGTACGGTCTCTTAGCAAAACCTCGGACAGACAGATAGAAGGACATGACGAAAAAGGGTTCCTTGTCAGGACTACGGAACCCTAAAAAAGAACCATTGAAATCGGATGTCATAAGGCGGAGATATCCTGTAGCCCCCTTTTTGCCCCTTTTTGGAGGAAGTTTCGCCCCAATCAAAAATCCCCGACGACAAAAAAAATCTATAAAATTATCGAACCTGCTCAATGCTCATGCTCACAAAATTTCACGAGAAACGGTTCAGAAATGCGACTCTCGGGCTTAAAAAGGTCGCTAAAGCAGAATCACAATATGAAATGAACCATAATGCCGCCTCGTTTCACTATCAGTCAATGAAAAGAGATGGCATTAATTCAATTCCTATTGCGATTCTGCAATAGCGACCTTTTTAAGCCCGCTGTAGTAGAGAAAAGACATCCAGCGCACTAACGAAAGCATTTTTGTCCAAGCTGAAGTAGAGAGACGCTTCGCTCGCTCCGCTCGCTCGGTCAATTATTAAATCCGTGGCTCGCGTGAATACGTTGATATGTCGAGATGTCAATTATTTTTTTTATTGGCTTAAACGATATCTACGCCTATGAAGTATCTATAAAAAAATTGACAGCTCCCTAGCTAGACAAGTTTTCGAGTTATGGCCTTGCCAACTCCTCCATTTTTCGTATTTTAGTTGACATAACTACTTGTCAATTTTTCAAGCCACTAACACACACATGTTTTTGTAGATATTTCGATTTATCAACCTACTCATTCGCCAAAATTATATTTGTTACATGATATCTCGACATATACATATGATATTTTTTATTAACTTTTAACAAATTAAAATGTCAGGTTATGGCTAACCAAAGTATTCCGTTTAAATTCTGATACATTGAGTTGTTCAGTTATGCCCGCGCGCTCTCGCGCTGGCGTAACCGAACATGTCACTCGTATTGGTAAACAAAACGTCAGTTCAGAATTTTTTTTTTTTTAAGTATTGCTTTTACATAGAAAACTGATAGATTATAATTATTTGTTAAGCTATAATGACATTGCTTGATTTTTACAAGCTTTTATTATTAACTTGCGATTTTTGTTCGGGTCTACTTTTGAAAATTAAATTTGACTCACTTCCCAGTGTCTGATTAAGCTGAAATTTGGAGTACCTATAGGTTCTTGGTGACAATGCAATATTATTTTAACAACGAGCTGATCTGATGATGGAGCCAGGAGCTGTTCAACAGAACTCACTTTTTTTTTAGTGAAATGTTGCAAGTTCAATTTGACCCACTTTTCAGTGTTTGATCGAGCTAAAATTTGGCACACTTATAGATTCTAGATAACAATGTAATATTATGTTAACAGTAAGCTGATCTGATGCTGGAGTCAGGAGCTGTTCAACAAACCTCAATATTTGTTTGGATTAAATCTTGCAAATTCAATTTGACTCACTTCCCAGCCTCTGATTGAGCTGAAATTTGGCACACTTATAGATTCTCGATGACAATGCAATACTATTGTAACAGCGACTTGATCTGATGATGGAGCCAGGAGCTGTTCAACAGAACTCACTTTTTTTTAGTGAAATCTTGCAAGTGCAATTTTACCCACTTTCCAGTGTTTGATTGAGCTAAAATTTGGCACACTTATAGATTCTAGATAACAATGTAATATTATGTTAACAATAAGCTGATCTGATGCTGGTGTCAGGAGTTGTTCAACAAAACTCAATATGTGTTCGGGTCAAATCTTTCAAGTTTGATTTGACCCACTTCCCAGTGTCTGATTGAGCTGAAATTTGGCACACTTATGGATTCTTGGTGACAATGCAATATTACTGTAATAACGAGCTGATCTGATGATGGAGCCAGGACCTGTTCAACAAAACTCATATTTTTTTTAGTGAATTCTTGCAAGTTTAATTTGACCCACTTTTCAGTGTCTTATTGAGCTAAAATTTGGCACACTTATAGACTCTAGATAACAATATAATATTATCATAAGAACAAGCTGATCTGATGCTGGAGTCAGGAGTTATTCAACAAAACTCCTCAGTAAATTTTTCGATTGAGGTGAAACTTTGCATTTTTTTCTAGTTCCGAATACATTGTAATAATATGGTGACAATGAGCAGATGTGCTGATAAAATTTGGTTGTATTCCATTCAAATTCTCAGTGATTAACAGTAGAGCATCCGTGTTTGGGCTCATTTAAAATCAGCTTACCCTTACTATGTTAAATCTCATTTCTAAACGGTATGAATGGTTCTGAGTAATAAGTAGGTACTTCAGCAACTCAAAAAACCGGTTTTATAGTCTCTATCTGTTTGCAATCTGATAATATAGCATTGTTTACCTACCAATATTCCATACATTAAAGGTGAATAAGTTGATATCTTTTGCGGCATAACTGGACATCTCGATACGTAACCTAAATCTCATCAATTTTTTTGTTGACATGTCTTATATCATAGAAACTATGGGGAATTTCGGTTTTTTATTGTCATCATTCGAAAGAGGGCATAAAATAACCATAGAAACAATTAACACAAATACTGTAAACTAATTTACCGAGAAACCAGAAGAGGTCAAACTTTCAAACGGCCGCCCTGAAAAGTTGGTGTTTTATACATGTCAACGTATTCACGCGTGCCACGGAAATATTCATTTATATTTTTTTACCAGCGACCCGCCCCAGCTTCGCACGGGTCACATCACACATCACATTAGAAACCTCTAAAATTATCAGTGTTTCTCTACTAGATTATGCATGTATTATACATATAAACCTTTCTCTTGAATCACTCTATCTATTAAAAAAACTGCATCAAAATCCGCTGCGTAGTTTTAAAGATCTTAGGACACATAGGGACAGACAGCGGGAAACGACTTTGTTTTATACATGTACGTGGGTCGATCTCCAGAATTGGCGTATTTGGTTGATCGCTATGGTGCTTTTTGAATATTGATATTATTACTGTTCTGTATTTTTATTTCGAAAATGAGGTGTCTAAATAAGCTTATTTTCATATTGGCCCCTAATTTTGTCAACCAGTTTTTGAAATATTTAGGTGTGAAAATTTCAAGACCAGAGCGATCAATATTGATGCCAAAGCTGTATCTATAAATAACTTTAAAGAGTATCACTAACCTCATAATGTTCAAATAAGAATTAATACACAATTAGACGCATATCCATCCGATAATTTGTGTACAATCTACTCTTATACTCGTAAATCGTAAACACCCAAATAAAAAAAAATATAAGTAGAAGAGGCACAGACATACAAACAGACAGATACTGAGACAGGTGAAAGTAAATAAAAGCTGTTAAAACGCTTCCTTTTTCTCATAAAATGCAATATTTTGATCGATTTAGTCTTTTTGACCACAGCGATCAATACCAAAGCAATCAAAAAAAGTAACTTATTCAATGATTCTGCAGAGATGCAAAACAGTAGAAAGCTATAATTTTTACATGGTAAATACATCCCTAAAACCCTTCTAATTATTGAATTGAAACCTGAAGAAAGTGAATAACAAACGAGAAAAAGGTAGCATAGCAATCAAACATTCACAAATCCAAAGACAAAGTAATCAATTGTTCATGTCTATATCTCAGCACCATGGCAATGCAGTACATGCCTGTCCCCCTCAGTAGACAGAGCACACCTGATGACAGCGTACATGGCGAAAACTGATTGGTTAAAGAGTTCAGCTAGGGATGTAGACACGAATCTATGTCGATCCACAGCGATCAACAAAAACGCGCGGACATAACTTATTTTTCGAATTAAAGCGAAACTATTCATTTATTGTTAACATTTAATTTAATTCAAGTCAAATAAACCTTTTTGTTTGTAGATTATATAAAAAACATATCGTAATGTATGAACACAAAAAAGTTACGTACTATTTTCTGAATCAAACTGGAGTCAGGACAGCCCACAGCAATCAAGTTTTCGAGGTTTCTGATTTTTTTAAATATATTTACAATAACTTAGGATCAATAATTCTGTGTGCCCAAGGTAGCTAACAGGCCAAACTATCCAACGAAAAAAACTCCTGGTAAAAATTATTACTGTAAGGTAGGATTCTCCACTCGGACACCAAAAATTTTTGTTTTGGAGACTGACCCACGTAGTGATAGTGCTATAAGTTTTTTGTATGAACGCGCTTATCTCAGGAACTACCAGTCGGATTTGAAAAATTCTTTCTGCATTTGATAGCTAAACTCTCGAGGAAGGTTATAGGTTACTTTTTATCATCATCATCACTAAACAGGGTGTGGCAAATTCTTGGTCACTGAAGGGTAGCTACCTTTTCTCTTGTAGTTAGAAAGTTTTGTTCTTAGGAAACTTCAGTTTTATTTTGAAGAAAAAAATAATTGCATTATTAGATTTTTGAAAAAAAGTACAGTTAGCTTAAAAAAATACATTTGTCAAAAAAACAAGTTTGTCTTAATCAACTCTATTTCCCACCAGGAACACTTCTCCCAAAGTAACTTATCAAATCAAATCGTAAGTTTTTGCAATAATTCAAAAAAACACATCCCATACATTTTCTATGAAATTAGTAAGTAGTTGTAAACATTATAGTGCCACTTATTCGATGGTTATTAATTTAAATTCATAACTGCTTCGGCATGATGGGAGGCCATTGTAAAGCCTTAGGCGCCTAAGACAGAGCCGCAAGTGAGAATGGTATGCATGGAGCATACCATTAGTACATCTGCAGGGAAGCACTTTGTTCTAAATTTAATTACGCGCTTTACAATAGCCTCCCAGCTTGCCGGAGCAGTTATGAAATTAAATTAAGAACGATCGAATAAGTGGCACTATAATGTTTACAATTTCTAATTTCATAGAAAATGTATGGGATGTGTTTTTTTGAATTATTGCAAAAACTTACGATTTGATTTGATATGTTACTTTGGGAGAAGTGTTCCTGGTGGGAAATAGAGTCGATTCAGACCAACTTGTTTTTTTTGACAAATGAAATTTTTTACGCTAACTGTACTTTTTTTTAAAAATCTAAAAATGCAATTATTTTTTTCTTCAAAATAAAACTGAAGTTTCCTAAGAACAAAACTTTCTAACTACAAGAGAAAAGGTAGCTACCCTTGAGTGACCAAGAATTTGCCACACCCTGTATACCATCACTACGGCGGCAACGCCACAGATTAGGTAGAGATACAACGCCGCGAGGGCGCTGCTAGTCTAATGATAAAACAACTTAAGAGCCATTATACAATTTCGCACTCGACAAAATCAGCGCTCGGAGGGACAAAAGTTGCTAAATTCTAACACCCAATGAACAGCGCTCCGTTTCTTAGACTAAACGGTTTTGGTAATTTTCATGTGATTGATTTATTTGAGATTGTAAAAATACTTTTTGGGTAGGTACTTAGGTAGGTACCTATAGGTATAACACAAAACAAAGTCGGGTTAGTTACACTTTGCATACAAATAATTACAAAAAATAAATGTTTGTTTTTTTGTCCCATAAACCATATTGTGCTGATCTGATGGAGTCAGGAGCTTTTCAACAGAACTCTTCAGTAAATAGTCCGATTGAGTTGAAACTTGGATCTCAGCATGTCAGTCAAGTTCCGACTACAATGAAATAATATGGTGACAGCTAGCTCATCTGATGATGGAGTCAGGACCTGTTCCATGGAACTTTTTAATGATATGGGTATCAAATGACAGGGCTTGATGAGCGCAACACAATGCTGATCTGATGATGGAGCCAGGACCTGCTCCATGGAACTTTTTAATGATATGGGTATCAAATGAAAGGGCTTGATGAGCGCAACACAATGCTGATCTGATGATAGAGTCAGGACCTGTTCCATGGAACTTTTTAATGATATGGGTATCAAATGAAAGGGTTTGATGAGCGAAACACAATTCTGATCTGATGATGGAGTCAGGACCTGCTCCATGGAACTTTTTAATAATATGGGTATCAAATGAAAGGGCTTGATGAGCGCAACACAATGCTGATCTGATGATGGAGTCAGGATCTGTTCCATGGAACTTTTTAATGATATGGGTATCAAATGAAAGGGTTTGATGAGCGAAACATAATTCTGATCTGATGATGGAGTCAGGACCTGCTCCATGGAAATTTTTAATAATATGGGTATCAAATGAAAGGGCTTGATGAGCGCAACACAATGCTGATCTGATGATGGAGTCAGGACCTGTTCCATGGAACTTTTTAATGATATGGGTATCAAATGAAAGGGTTTGATGAGCGAAACACAATTCTGATCTGATGATGGAGTCAGGACCTGCTTCATGGAACTTTTTAATGATATGGGTATCAAATGAAAGGACTTGATGAGCGCAACACAATGCTGATCTAATGATGGAGTCAGGGCCTGTATTCTATTAAATGACAACCGCTTTGGTTTTGGTTCTCGAACTCTTAAATGTCAGCCATTTGGTGAAATAGTAGAATAGCTTTTCAAAAATTTGTACTGCCAAAGTTCAAAACCTCACCACAACTGAGTCGTTTGTTATTAGTAGTCATGGAAACAGTCGCTTTAGTTGAGGTTTTGGTTGAGGTTGATAAAAAGTTCGGTACCGGAATCGAGCCCCAGGACCTGTTCCATCGAACTTTATAATGATATGGGTATCAAATGAAAGGGTTTAATGAGCAAAACACAATGCTGATCTGATGATGGAATCAGGACCTGTTCCATGGAACTTTATAATGATATGGGTATCAAATGAAAGGGTTTTATGCGCGAAACACAAAGCTGGGTTAGGATTTACTTTTGACTTCGATTTTTGATGTTTGATTTTTCATTTTTAATCTTGATTTTAATTTTAAAATCAAAATCAAGAAATAAAAATCAAAATAAAAATCCGAGATCCGAGAATCGAGAAATGAGAAACAAGAATCAAGAATCACAAATCAAAAATTAAAAAATTGAAAATCAAGAATTAAGAATCCGAGATACAAGATCCGAGAATCGATAATCGAAAATTGAAAATCAAGAATCAAAATCAAGAATCAAGAACCCGATATCCAAGATCCGATAATCAAGAATTGAGACTCGAAAATCGAAAATCAAGAATCCGAGATCCGAGAATAGAGAAACTAAAATTGAAAATCAAGAATCAAGAATCAAAGTGAAAGTCAAAATCAAGAATCAAAGTCAAAGTAAACCCCGACCCAGCTTTGTGTTTCGCTCATCAAGCCCTTTCATTTGATACCCATATCATTGTAAAGTTCCAGGGAACAGGTCCTGACTCCATCATCAGATCAGCATTGTGTTTTGTTCATCAAGCCCTTTCATTTGATGCCCATATTATCATTAAAAGTTCCATGGAACAGGTCATAACTCCATCATCAGATCAGCATTATGTTTTGCTCATCAAGCCCTTTCATTTGATACCCATATGATTAAAAAGTTCCATGAACCAGGTCCTGACTCCATCATCAGATCAGCATTGTGTTTCGCTCATCAAACCCTTTCATTTAATACCCATATCATTAAAAAATTCCATGGAACAGGTCCTGACTCCATTATCAGATCAGCACTGTGTTGCGCTCATCAAGCCCTTTAATTTGATACCCATATCATTAAAGAGTTCCATGGAACAGGTCCTGACTCCATCATCAGATCAGCATTGTGTTGCGCTCATCAAACCCTTTCATTTGATACCCAAATTATTAAAATGTTCCATGGAGCAGGTCCTGACTCCATCATCAGATCAGCATTGTGTTTCGCTCATCAAACCCTTTCATTTGATACCCATATCATTAAAAAGTTCCATGGAACAGGTCCTGACTCCATCATCAGATCAGCATTGTGTTGCGCTCATCAAGCTCTTTCATTTGATACCCATATCATTATAAAGTTCGATGGAACAGGTCCTGACTCCATCATCAGATCAGCATTGTGTTTCGGTCATCAAGCCCTTTCATTTGATACCCATATCATTAAAAAGTTCCAGGGAACAGGTCCTGACTCCATCATCAGATCAGCATTGTGTTGCGCTCATCAAGCCCTTTAATTTGATACCCATATCATTAAAAAGTTCCATGGAACAGGTCCTGACTCCATCATCAGATCAGCATTGTGTTGCGCTCATCAAGCCCTTTCATTTGATACCCATATTATTAAAAAGTTCCATGGAGCAGGTCCTGACTCCATCATCAGATCAGCATTGTGTTGCGCTCATCAAGCTCTTTCATTTGATACCCATATCATTAAAAAGTTCCAGGGAACAGGTCCTGACTCCATCATCAGATCAGCATTGTGTTGCGCTCATCAAGCCCTTTCATTTGATACCCATATCATCATAAAATTCCATGGAACAGGTCCTGACTCCATCATCAGATCAGCACGCTGTCACCCTATTATTACATTATTAGTTACACAACAATTCAGATCATTATTCTGCTTTAACGGCCTTTTTAGCCCCGCAGAAAATATTTAAAAATAGGTAATTAATAACTTAGCAACCAATGTATCAAACGCTCCTATTTCGCTATATTCTTCGTAGCCGGCGACGTGCTTTGCGAGTCGACTCAGTGCGAGCTCCGGGATGCAAAGCGATACGTCCACCCCCTAGAAGCGCTCGGCGCGGTCTGCTTGCGTCGAGTAGATAGGGTAGTAGATACGACGCGTTTTAGGTTGTTTTAAAAGATTTTTCATTGCCAATTTTTTAATCTTTTTGCATTTTTTTTTTTCAGAAAAGGATTGATTTTGAACTAAAGTTTATTTCTGTTTTGTTAATTTTACGAACGAGAGTTCTAAGTCAGTTCTAAGTAGCCAAAATCAAAAGCAATTCTTTGGCCGTTTTCTCGAAATTTGGACTAAGTTAAAGATTTTTTTACTCAAAAACTAAATAAAGGTAGTAAAAAGTGATCCATTTAATAGTTTGGTTGACTATCACAGCAAAACATCGTAATTTTTTTATACCATTTGGACGTCAAAATGATTCGTAAATATGGTGATTTCTAAACCTCTTACAGCAAAAATTCACAAAACAGTCGCCGGTTTGAGGTCGATTAATCAAAAAGAAATAATAAAAATACAAAAGTAGCTCATTTAATAGTACAAAATTGAAATGATATTTCATGCTGTGCCATAATTTTTTTATAAATACAGTGTTTTCATTGAAAAATCCTGCCCCAAAACATCACGTAAATCAGAAAATTTTGTATGATGCCTCTTAAACGGCCCAAAAAATCCAGTACCTACCCACAGAAAAAACAGCCGAATTCAGATTCTTTAATTTGAAGAATAAACAAGATCCCACAGCAATTTTTACGAAGCAAAAAACAAGGAAAACATCTTGCTATACCGCTTCTACCTACCTACTAAAGATAGGTACCTACATGTACATTATTGTAAGTTCAATACCTTGTCCTTCAAAGACAACTAGTCTGTCGAGCACAACACAACAAATTGATTTTAATGTAAAATTAAAACAGATGAAACAAATAGGAAAATGATATTTAAAATGGCGTTTTCTAAGTTAATAGTGATTTTACTTGTGAAAAGTGTTTTTTGTGATATCAGCAATTCTGATGGTGAGTAAAGTTTTAGTAATAATTAGGTTCCTAGATATTTAGGAGACATTTATCTTATACTAGCTGCTGCCCGCGGCTTCGCTCGCGTGGTACCCGGATAAAAAGTAGCCTATGTTAGTCTCCAGCCCTCCAACTATCTCCACACAAAAAATCACGTCAATCCGTCGCTTTGTTTTGACGTGAAAGCAGAACTATGCTGGGTAATCTATGACTAATCTCAGAAACGATTTTTATGCAGTTTTCACTGTTGTATTGTGGTAAGCCTTGATCTTATCTAAGTCCTGACAAGATGGACAGGACCTGAAGTTTTTACAAGGTAGTCTGACGACCTTGTAATAACTGCAGGTCGGCGGTGGATGCAGGCCGCTTCCGACCGTAACACATGGAACTTCTTGAGGAAGGCCTATGTCCAACAGTGGACATCCAACGGCTGAGATGATGATGAATGTTAGATTTCATGATCTTTTGTATTTCTAAAACCAAATTTTTATTGTAGAGATTTTATCCTGACATTAATCCATAGAATAAAAGAGCGAGGTTTATTTTTTGAACTTCAGCGCTATGGGGATGCGTCGTGATCAGATTGTGATTTTTAATTTTCAGGCAAAAATGAGTTCAGAGCTGATTATACCTACTACCCACAAGTGGGGTACTGGTTTAAGGCCCACGCCACACCCGTGGACTGGCACACAGCTAGGCTGCTTTGTCATTTCGAAGGTAAGTACTCTTAGGATGGGTGACCGCAAGTGGTATTACCTACGAGCTGAGCGCTTCCGTGCTTCGGAGGGCACGTAAATTGTCGGTTCCGGCTTTTAAGTCGTTAAGCCATGACGGAGGCCTTTAGGCGGCCTCAAAACTTCATCACCAGAGTTGGCCACTTGGTCATTCGAACTTACTTCTGAAGGTAAGAAAGCCTTTACTAGATGATTTATACAGTGTCAGAAGGCAATCTTTGCCTACACTTATCGGGACACTGTAGTGCCTGGAACATTGTTTGAGATGGAGTAGGCTTGCCCAGCACCTAAACCATCCTCTCAGCTTAACCGGCCATATCCACAGGAAAGACATGGTCAATACGTGTAGCCTGACTAAGTCACGGGTTTCCTTCGCCGTTTCGAGCTCGTGTTTCGAGCTCGTGCGCATATAAATTTTTCGAAACGAAAAATTCATTGATGCACTGCCAGGATTCGAACTCACCTTCGGATCGAAAGTCGAGGTACTAACCAACTAGGCCAACACGGCTCAAGGTAAAGAACGTCACAATATTTCGCTAAAGGTGGGGTTTTAAGAAGGATTTTGCAATAGTAGTGAAGCGCTCGTGGCGTAGCTTGTTTAGACGTTCTTGATTGATCGTGCGCGGTCACAATTTGGATGGGTGACTGGCATTACGAGCTAAGCGCTTCCGTGCTTCGGAGGACATGTTGGTCCCAGCTTTTAAGTCGTTAAGCCACGACGGAGGCTTTGCGGCCTAAAAGCTCCGTCCCCAGAGTTAGCCACTTGCTCATACGAACTTACTTTACCAAATAGATTTACTAAAACCCAGTCAAATTCGGGAAGGGCTGCTAAAGGTGGCCGCACATATGTCCGCACCGAACGCGCCGAACGATTATTTTAGAATTCTTGAAATGAAATCGTATGAAACCTCGCACACCTGCCCGCGGTCGCGACTGAATAGCGGCCTTTACACGGTAGAGATTTTACCACGCATCTGGACTGCGTTCCGAACCGCACACAAATCTGTACAGGGGTCGTACTCCCACGTCTTAGAGCAATGTCAAAGTAAGATTACTTTCGTCCGTACTTAGATAAGACTGAAGTAAGACTGACGCAGGCATAAATCAGGCCTAAATCAACCTTGTTTTAATCCTGCCTTAGGACGGAAACAATCTTAACGCAGGGATGTTTTGGTGACATGACCAGACATGACATCGACTAGATGTAGGACTGCGCATATCCTGCTCGGTATCATCGAGCAAGACATGCGCAGAGAGAGCGTCGAGAGAGTGTAATGCGCATGTCCTGCTGCATTCCTGCGTCAAGACCAAGGCAGGAATAAAATAAGATTGTTTTCGGACCAAAACAATGTCAAATCAAGCCTAAGGCAGGAATGGATTTCACCTTGTTTTGACATTGCTCTAAAAGCTCATGGTACGGTTGCAGATAACCGCGGAAAAAACTGTCGTGTTAATTACTGTCACAGTTTTGGACTGGCGCGTGGTACGATTATGAACGGTGATGCGTGCAAAAAACTGTCACAAAAACTGTTCTAAAAACTTTGCCAGATCGAACTGTCAGCGTCGCGCATCTACACGTAAGGTTTTTAGCAAAGGTTGGAATGGCACGTGCTATTTCCTGCGGGCCGATCTCTGCGTGTAAATGCTGCTAATCTGGCAGTACTTCGAGAATTCAGCGCGTTCGGCGGATTAGGTGTGCTTCCAGTATAAATATGATCTTTCTATTACAGGCGCCGAGTTAGCATCACCATTGAACGCAGAAATGTTGGCGACTATACAGAATATTGTAGCAACTCATGAACCGAAGCTGAAGGTATACTTCTCCGGGGTCCACCAGACTTTTGGAACGGGAGTGTATACGTCTGTTGAAGGTTTGTATTCATAAAACTTCGCTTACCTCGGACATGTACCGCGACATGACCGGTATCATATCTTGCAGACCATCATGATGGGCAAAATACCGGGGAAGCGTAAGGTTGGAAGATGTAAGATTATGGCTCCGTAACATCAGGGAGTGGACAGGGCTAAAGACGGTGGAACAACTGTTCAGACTTGCGAAAGGAGAATTTTAAGAAGCTGACTGCCGACCTCCATTAATGGAGAGGCACTGAGAGAAGAAGAAGAAGATTCGTATTTTATATAATGCAGCAAACTGTAAAGGTGGCCACACACCTATCCGCGAAGAACGCGCCAACGAATCGAATTTTAGAATTATTATATGAAATCGTATGAAACCTCACACATCGACCCCGACGAAAAAGAAGGGAATAAGTTTGTAGTGTGTCTGTCTGTGGCATTATAACTCCTGAGCGGATGAGTCGATTTTTAATATCTTTTTTTGTTTGAAAGGTGTTTCCATCTAGAATGTTCTTTTTTTTTTTTATAGTAGATACTAATTTTATTTACAGAAACTAAACTACTACATATTTACATAAAAGTATAAAATACAAAAAGAACCAGTTGAGCCACCTAAGGATCGTTGGAAACGATCTATAGGTAGCTCAACTGATCCAAGCCACTGCCAGACGGAAGCGTGCCCAAGACACTGGCAGCATTACCGCGCTGGATGGCAATGCTGATATGTTGAGCCAAAAAAGAATGTTCTTAGCTATGTTTCAATAAAATCTGTTTAGCGGTTTCAAGGTCATTAGTTCTTTTCTAGTTGGTGAATAGATATCGGGGTTTAGTGTTGATTTGTTTTGAATGGTTGACACTTTCGGAGGTTTAGCTCCTTTACTGAGAAATTTCAAAGAGGTTGGTGGAGGAGACCAATGACCAAAGCGCTGGTGCTTACCTCGGACAGAGGATAAGTATAGTAATCCAACGGGGTAACGCTGCCAGCCTTTTGGGCACTTTACCTGCGGTCGGTGATCTGAACTCTGTCTTCTATCTTTAGTCATTTACCTACTAGAAAATAGAGTTCCTTTTAATTTAGTTGTATAAGTTCTGTTTTCGTTGTTTCAATAAATAAATATTTTACAGGAGTACCTTTAGAAAAGTTGTTCATCAACAATTGGTCAGAGGGTGAGCCGAATGGCTTCAAGAACCAACAATGTCTCACATATTCCAACGACAGGACTATATGGGACTACAACTGTCCCGAACTGTTTCCTTACATCTGCTACCGGAAGTACACCGAATCTGACAAGCTGACAGAATGTGGGACGATTGATAAAGGTAAAACTAAACTTAAGGAACCAGGATAACATTACTGTGTGTAAAACTCTGTCCTATCTTATCCGTGAGGATACTACAGTTGTCACAATGGATCTATGCATTCGTGAAGTTAGGCTTTTCGCTGCACAGTAGAAAATGTTGTATGAAAAAGCTGCACTGCGCATCGAAACGGCTAACTTCATTAGGTACTGCCTAAGCATGTTTAACATTTTTTTTATAAAAATCATCTTTTTCAGCATATCGTACACTCAACGAAAACTCTAGCCACTGCTATAAATACCATAAGCACGCTGAAACTTGGGAGCGGGCGCAAAAAATATGCCGAATGGAAGGAGGCTATCTCGCCATCATCAACAGGTAAGATTGACTGACTGACGGGCTGACGGACTGACGGGCTGACGGACTGACGGACTGACGGACCGACGGACTGACGGACAGACAGACTGACGGACTGATGGACTGTTATGGTGATGACTAGCATCGTGAGGAAACCAGTTAGCATTCTGATAGCAGCGATGGGCTTGCAGCATGGCACATTATGGAATGCTAATGCACACTATGTGTGCATTTATGTAGCAAATACGTATTTGGACTAACCTCTACCTAACCTTTTAAACATACCATTGTGTTCACCATTATCTCCGTCAAAATTGTGGACCAATTTTAATGATTCTTTGTTTGAAAGGGTATACTCCCAATCCCTAAAAATTTGAGGATCTGACGAGAATCTTCTGAGTGATGTCTAAAAATGCACCCCTAACTTTCTCAGCTTACAACATTAGCTTCTTCTTTACAATTACAGTGACGGCGAAGCTGAAGATCTGAAGCAGTTAATGAGAGTCTCCCCCCGGCCCCTCTATACCCAGTACAAGGACACCGTGGCCCTAGGATTCAGTGAGTGGGGCCAGTCTAGTTCTTGGTGGACCATAAATGGTGAGACACAAACCCATGCTGAACACTATAATCCAATAAGTCGCAAAGCCGTTCCATCCTTTTCTGGCGTTCGGGCTGACGAACTGACGGACTGATAGACTGACGGACTGTTGGATAGAAAAACATACGGACTGACGCACTGACACACAGTTTGTAGTTTAAAATATTTTTTCAATAAAAATATTCTTAGATATCTATTTTTTAGATTATTAGGTATAAAAATCAATAGAATATTATCTTATTGACCAAGCAAGCGAAGCGAGCGAAGCGTCTCTGTTTCAGCTTGGACAAAAATGCTATCGTTTATCCGCCGGATGTCTGTTTGTCTGTCTGTATGTTCTGCTGTTGAGTACTATTCGGGTATTTATCACGTAAATTACCTTTTTTATTTAGCCCGACGTTTCGACTGGATTGCACCAGCCGTGGTCGCGGGAAGACTCTTATTGTTAAGAGATTAAAGTCTAAGTTTTGTCATCAGGTCAGACCCTCGAAGAGGCAGGATTCGAAAGCTGGTGTGACGGCTGCCCTGACAGTACCGTCAAACAGGCCTGTGGAGGATTCATCTTCGGAAAACTAGATGCTATCTACTGCGACAAACCATATGCGTTTATATGCGAGAAGACCAAGGATTCTCTGCTTAATATGACGTCGAGCAATGAAATTTCACCCTGAATTATTTAGGAAAGTGTATACTTAAGTAATTTTTTTAACTCATAAATTGATTTTATTTACCTAATGTAAGAAACAATGATAAAATACTCGGTAACATTTAGGCTGATTTTAGGCTGGTTTTTGTGTCACGCGTACCGTCAGCGCTGATAGGCGAGTGATCTTTATTACAATGAGGTAAGGATACTGATTCTCCAGCCCTGACGAGAGCAATCAGCGTAGCCCTTTCTGCTAAACAATCAGTATCCTTATTTCATTGTAATAAAGATCACTCGCCTATCAGCGCTGACGGCGAGCGTGAGACTAAAATCAGCCTTAACACTTCTTAACTTGACTGAAAATAGTGGACCTTACTTAAAAAAATTTCTGTCTCTATTTATAAGATAGTGACAAATAGAGACAGGACGTTGTTTAACCAGTGTTCAAAGTTGAGAGGCTTTTGCCCAATAAGTTTATAGGTAGGTACTTACCTACTTAAATAAAAATGAGTTTTTACTTTATTGGAATTTTATTAATATTTTAACAAGAGAATTCAATACTTACATATTTTAATGATTTTTTGTGAATCTGTACCTATGTGGAGTGTAATTTCGGGAAATAATGCACCTAAGTAGGTATTTGAAATATTATTTCACCAATTCAATTCTCATTTAACTAGCCTATACAGCTCCTGATTCCATCAGATCATGACCTTGAAAATTTTACGGGACAAAATTTAAAGAACCTACTTTCAAACAAAAAAAGTTTGTTCCTCTATAACTCGACAACCACTGAACCGATTTGGCTGAAATTTGAAACATAGATAGGTAATGACCGGAAATAGGACATAGGCTACTTTTATCCCGAAAAAATGCACGGTTCCCGTGGGATAAACAAAATAGTGGTCCACGCGGGCGAAGCCGCGGGCGTCAGCTAGTTATTAATAAAACAATTTTTAGAAACGGTCAAAAAAAATCCACACAAAAACAGCCGAATTCAGATTCTTTAATTTGAAGTAGGTACCTAAGTAGGTAGGCACTTATAGGTAGGTAATATAAACAAGATCCACAGCAATTTTTACGAAGCAAAAAACAAGGAAAAATATCTTGCAATACCGCTTCTACCTACTAAGGTAGGTAGGTACCTATATGTACATTATTGTAAGTTCAATACCTTGTCCTTCAAAGACGTAGTTAGTCTTTAGTCTTAGTCTCATCTAGTCTGTCGACCACAACACAACAAATTGATTTTATTGCAAAATTGAACATTGATGAAACAAACAGGAAAATGATATCAAAAATGGCGTTTTCAATATTAATAGTGATTTTTCTTGTGAAAAGTGTTTTTTGTGATATTACCAATTCTGATGGTGAGTAAAGTTTAGTAATAATTAGGTTCCTAGAGATAAGCTTTATTTAAAAGATTATCTCATCTTATCTGACTACTTCTATTATGGTGAAGTTTAGATATTTCGTGGATGTCACAGAACACTAAAGCCGCGTTGACACGATCAAAGTACACATGTAGTGTACTTTGATGAATGTGCTAGTGCTACTTGGATGTCTCTGATTGGACGCCGTCGTACGAGTGAGTCACGTGAGTCCGACGGCGTCCAATCAAAGTTGTCCAAGTAGCACTAGGATGTGGTGTACTTTGATCAACGCGGCTTAATGGTGGATGTTTGCATTTCAATCACGCCCGAACGGCTGATAGGATAAGGATGAAAGACACAAAGATAGATTATAGTCTGGAGGATCGTAGGCCACTTTATCCCGGAAGTTATTAGAGGAATTAATTTAAGTTATTAGAGCGACCGGTGGCGAGCTGCGTCGACGATAGATCACGTCGCGGGGCATCAGTGGATGCGGCTAGCACAGGATCGTGGTGGATGACACAAACTTAGGGAGGCCTATACCCAGCAGTGGGTAAAATCTGGCTGTGGATGATGATGATGATGATTAGAGGAACAGACATCCATGCAAACGTTCGCAGTGTGATGATAAATGTATTCTTCGCTGAAAATGCGTTTCCAAAGTTTTTATCAGATGCATTCAGAAGTGTGAATTGCACGATGTCTTGGTTTTAAAATTTTTGAAAATGAAAAAAAAAAAAATGACACCATTGTGTCATTTTCGCACATTTTGTTTGTGGTGACGCAACTATGTTGTTCTACGAGTATGAGATACACTTGGTTGGGCCAACGGTGCCTCAAGCACGAGTATGCATAGAGTCTACTATTCTATCCGTGACTGTAGTAAAGTCTCTCAATTGTTTGGACTGAACTTAGTTAAGTCAAGTTACCGCTAGAGGCGCTGCACTGAATTCCATACAATTGAGATACTTTACTATAGTCACGGATAGAATAGTAAACTCGTGCAAAGGTGCTCGAGGGATCTCGGCATTCGTGAAGTTGGCCGTTTCGATGCGCAGTGCAACTTTCTCATACAAAATTTTCTACTGCGCAGCGAAAAGCCTATCGTCACGAATGCCTAGATCCGTTGGCCCTACTAGTAGGGCCCTATATTCAATAGGATCTTAAGTATATGCCTAAAGATCAACAGTGCTATCAAGACTTCCGAAAATGCATCCGAATCGATGATTTTCTTCGGAAAGTAGACGTTTTTTCAGCGAAGAAACATTACTTTCCGAATTCTGAATACCTACATTCCGAGAAGGTTTTTTTTTTTTTTTTTAATCGCATTGCTAAAAGAATGCCTACAGCGCCTTGGGAATACAGTCGTGGTCAGGGGCCATACCATGAACTCTTAGAGCAATGTTAAAACAAGCTTAAAACAGTCCTACTTCTTTAGAAATGACATTCGTTGACATGTTTCAAGCTTGTTCTAACATTGCGAGTTCATGGTACGGCTACAGATTATTATTTTTAATTTTCAGGCACAAATGAGTTCAGAGCTGATTATACCTACTACCCAGAAGTGGGGTACTGGTTTAAGGCCCACCCCACACCCGTGGGCTGGCGCACAGCTAGGCTGCTTTGTCATTTCGAAGGTACGTATTAAAAAAGTCACAATATCTCGCTACAGACGGGGTTATAAATTCACGGCAATAGTAGTGAAGCGCTCGTGGCGTAGCTTGCTTAGACGTTCTTGATTGATCGTTGAAGTAAAGCAACGTGCGCGGTCACAATTTGGATGGGTGAGCGCAAGTGGCATTACGAGCTGAGCGCTTCCGTGCTTCGGAGGACATGTTAAATTGTCGGTCCGGTTTAAGTCGCTGAGCCACGACGGCGGCCTAAAAACTTCATCACCACAGTTGGCCACTTGCTCATACAAACTTACTTTACCAAACAGCCGGTGTACCACCAACTCCTAGAGCAATGTCAAAACAAGGTGAAAACAGTCCTGCATCGCGTCAATGACTTGACACTCCACGATGAGACGTTATCAAGACATTCCTGCGTTAGGCTTACTTTAACTTTACCTTAGTCTTATCTTAGCACGGAATCAGAGTAATATTACTTTGACATTGCTCTAAGCGTTCATAGTAAGGCCCCTGGTTTAAAACTAAAACCCAGTCAAATTCGGGAATGGCTGCTAAAGGTGACCGCACACCTATCCGCGCCGAACGCGCCGAACTAATTGAATTTTAGAACTCTTACTCTTACTCTTACTCTTACCTCGCACACCTACCCGCACCAAATCGTCCGATTTGACCTAATCTGGCAGTACTTCGAGAATTCGGCGGATTAGGTTGCGTCCACTATAATTGTGATCTTCCTGTTACAGGCGCCGAGTTAGCATCACCATTGAACGCAAAAATATTGGCGACTATTCAGAATATAGTAGCAACTCATGAACCGAAGCTGAAGGTATACTACTCCGGGGTCCACCAGCTTTTTGGAATCGGAGTGTACACATCTATCGAAGGTTAGGTTACAATTCGCCCCGTTACTTATGAAAGTTGTTTAAAGTTGAACATTGGTTAAACAACGTCCTGTCTCTGTTTGACACTATCCACAAATAAAGACAGGACGTTGTTTAACCAGTGTTCAATTTTAAACATCTTTCATAAGTAAGGGGGTCGATCTTTAGATAATGCAACAAACTGTAAAGGTGGACGCACACTTATCTGGGCCAAACGCGCCCAACGAATCGAATTTTATAATTCTTTTATGAAATCGTATGAACGCACACCAGCGGGCCTATAAAGGTCGCTATTGCAGAATCGCAATATAGGAATTGAACTATTGCTATCTCTTTTCATTGACGGAGAGTGAAAAGAGACGGCATTATATTTCTTTTCATTTGTGATTCAATTTTAGCGACCTTTTTAGGTGCGCTGCCCGGCCTCGACGAAGACGGGTGTTACAAGTTTGTCGTGTGTATTTGTGTGTCTGTCTATGGCATGTCATAGCTCCTGAATGGGCGTTTTTCCACTAGCCCGGCACGGCACCGGCACCGGCACCGGCGCCGGCGACGCAAAAATGTATGAAAATGTACTGCTCGTTTTTCCACTTACCGGCGCCGGCACCGGCAAGATTTCAAACATTTTTGCATCCCCACCACCGCCCGGCGCCGGTGACGGTGCCGTGCCGGCTAGTGGAAAAACGCCCAATGGATGAATCTATTTTGATTATCTTGTTTTGTTTGAAAGCCATGTTTCTAAAAAATCTGTTCAGCCGTTTGATTATTAGCTCTTTTCAAGTTGATCAAGAGATATCAAGGATTTTTCATTAAATTATTGTTGATTTATTTTGAATATTTGGCACATTCGTTACTAGGTACCTACAGGAGGTTTGGCTCTTCAAAGAGGTTGGTGGAGGAGACCAATGACTAAAGGGCTGGTGCTTACCTCGGACAGAGGATAAGTATAGCAATCCAACGGGGTAACGCTGCCAGCCTTTTGGACACTTTACCTGCGGTCGGTGATCTGAACTCTGTCTTCTATCTTTAGTAATTTATAGATAGAAAACAGAGTTCCTTTTAATTTAGTTGTATTAAGTTAGTTATGAAGTGTTAGGTAAATGTTACTGAGTGGTTTTTCGTTGTTTCAATAAATTATTATTACAGGAGTACCTTTAGAAAAGTTGTTCATCAATAATTGGGCAGAGGGTGAGCCGAATGGCGTCAATGAACAACAATGTCTCACATATTCCGACGACAGAACTATATGGGACTATAACTGTCATACACTCTTTCCTTATATCTGCTACCGGAAGTACTCCGAATCTGACAAGCTGACAGAGTGTGGGACGATTGATAAAGGTAAAACTAAACTTAATGAACCAGGATATCTATATTGCTGTATGTAAAACTCTGTCCTACTTATCCTTGAGGATATTACAGTTGTCACAATGGATCTAGGCATTCGTGAAGTTAGGCTTTTCGCTGCGCAGTAGAAAATTTTGTATGAAAAAGCTGCACTGCGCATCGAAACGGCTAACTTCACGAATGACAAGATCCGTTGGAGGTGGTGGACTCCCAAAAATCTCGGCGGACCAGTTATTTTTTATGCATTCCCATGATATTGTTTGAAAATAATACGAAAAATGAAACGAGACGTCAGACTAAAATTAAATTCAATAATGGCGGTTGTCCCAAGATGGCGGACATTTATATCGGTTGAAAATATCCATGTTGCTGTATCACTAATTACTGTAGGCTGGTTTTCCTGTCACGCGTACCGTCGGCGCTAGGCAAGTGATCTTTATTACAATGAAATAAGGATACTGATTGATTGCGCTAACACAGACGAGAGCAATCAGCGTAGCCAGTTCTGATAAACAATGAGTATCCTTATTTCAGATCACTCGCCTATTAATTTTCCCCGTGACAGGAAAATCAGCCAATAAGCATGTTCAAAATACTTCATCTGTTTCAGAATATCGTACTCTTAACCAACAATCTAGCCACTGCTATAAATACCATAAGCGGGCTGAAACTTGGGACCGGGCGCAAAAAATATGCCGAATGGAAGGAGGTTATCTCGCCATCATCAACAGGTAGGACTTACGGACTGACGGGCTGACGGACTGACAGACTGACAGACTGACGGGCTGACATACTGACGGATTGATGGACTGTTAAGGTGACTGTCTTTTTTAAACTTTCGCGATCAGAACACATTAGATATACCCGTGTATCAGGGTATTTATCACGTAAATTACTTTGAACTTAATTAAATAATACGTACCCATATTAACTAGTAGTTCGCCCCGAACTGAGATCTCGCGCACCGTTGTATTGGTAGCCTAGATTTGGACTTGTTTCTGACTACCCCTATACCTATGTTAAGTGCTCCTTCTAGTGTTTACCACAGAATGACATCTAATGCGCTACCTCAGTATAGTAAAGATTATAGGCATGCATGCAATACATTAAGTCGTGTAGTGTTTATATTCAATAGTTGACCCCGCGAACTTCGTACCGCGCCTCAGGGAAGGCCTCTTAGTTCGAGAAATTATTAAAATAGCAGTTCAATACGAAATGTATGAGAAAATCAATTCCCTCCCCCTCCCCTCCCTCCCCCCTCCCCTCCCATCCCCTCCCCTCCCCCTCCCTTCCCTTCCCCTCCCTTCCCCTCCCCCTCCCCTCCCTTCCCCTCCCCCTCCCATCCCCCCCTCCCTTCCCCTCCCCCTCCCCTCCCCTCCCCCTACCCTCCCCCTCCCTCTATAATTTTGGTACATGCCCAGCCCACTATTTGCAGGAGTTAGCATTTGCATACGTGACAGGTTGCAAGCCCATCGCCGCTTCGCCGCTATTAGAACGTTAACTGGTTTCCTCACGATGTTTTCTTTCACCGTTTAGAGCTCGTGTTAATTGAATTGAAATTGAAATTGAAATTGAAATTGAAATTGAAAATATATTTATTCAGACATAATAATCCATTTTGTTAATGCGCATTTAAATTTTTCTAATCGAAAAATCCATTGATGAGCACGCCAGGGTTCGAACTTACGACCTATGAATCTAAAGTCGAGCACTCTTCCAATCGGCCAACACGGCTTTTATTTTCAATCTCAAGAAAAAATATCAAGTACTTAGCAACTAAAATCATTGCAAACCAAACCACAACGATGCCACACTCCTTGTCCGTTAACCAGACCTACGAATACATCGAAACTCTATGAAACGGGAGCTCTCTCCATACTTCCGTTAATTGGTTTGCATAATTTTTATTTTTGACTGTATTTCAAAAACTATAGAACCTAGAAGAAAACTAAAAACCATTTTGGAATGTATAAGTTGAGTACTTTCATATGACACCCCACTCAATATATTTGGGTAACTTTGAAAAAAATTTACCCCCTTGGGAACCCCATATCTTTACAACCCCTTCATCGATTACGCTCATACGCTCCACAGCAAATTTCCATAGCACAACCTATTGACCTATCAAGTTTCATACAGATTGGATAAGCGGTTCGATAGTTATGCGAGAACATAAAAATGAAACATACAAACATACAAACATACAAAGCAAAATCGCCTAACTTGCCACTAAGATCTTCGCTTGCTTCGCTCGCTCGATCGATTATGTGAAAGTGTGTTTATTTGTTTGTATATTTCTCCTGCTTTCATGTCAAAACAGAGCGATGGATTGACGTGGTTTTTTGTGTGGAGATAGTTGGAGGGCTGGAGAGTAACATAGGCTACTTTTTATACGGGTACCACGCGAGCGAAGTCTGACGAAAATGTGTATAGAAATGCACCCCAAGAGTGCAACTCAGCTTTCAACAATTTTAATTCAGTCACTTGTTTATTACAGTGTTGGTGAAGCTGAAGACCTGAAGCAGTTAATGAGAGCCTCCCCCCGGCCCCTCTATACCCAGAACAAGAATAAGGACACCGTGGCCCTAGGATTCCGTGAGTGGGGCCAGGCTGATTCCTGGTGGACTATACATGGTGAGACACAAACCCTTACTAGATTCAGCACTGAAGTCCGATCGATAGACGCGGCGCTGCTAACGCAGAACTAGGTTATGTAAAAAATACTAATTGTCCAAATAAGGCTTGAACGTTAATAACTAGTAGTTCGCCCCGAACTGAGATCTCGCGCACCGTAGATGGCTTACATTTGGACTTTCTTCTGACTACCCCTATAATTTCAAGTGCTACTACTGCCGAGTATGCCTATTGCGCTAGCTCTTCATGGTAAAAAATACTAGCATGCATGCAATACAATAATGTCGTGTCTAATTTTTCATTTACCTACTTATTTCATATTTATGAATTCTCGTCGTATTTCTAAAGTATACGTCCTAGAATGAAAATAATAACTATTTTAGAATGTACAAATTAAGACCTTTTATTTGACACCCCACTCAATATATTTGTTCATATAACTTTTTTTACCCCAATTATTTTCATTCTTTATCAAAAATTTTTTTATCATGAAAATAAATCAAGTAGCATCTAAAATCATTGCAAACCAAACCGCAACGATGCCACTCTCTTTTTAAGACCGACCAGTCAATGAGCTACGAAGACATCGAAACTCTATGAAACGGGAGCTCTTGCAGCTCTGGTTTCGTAGTTTTTGTTCTTTGGTCGTATTTCAAAAACTATACATCCTAGATTAAAAATAAAAACCATTTTGGAATGTACAAAATAAGCCCTTTCGTATGACACCCCACTCAATATATTTGGGTAACTTTGAAAAAAAATTACCCCCTTGGGAACCCCATATCTTTACAACCCCTTCATCAATTACGCTCATACGCTCCACAGCAAATTTCCATAGCACCACCTATTGACCTATCAAGTTTCATACAGATTGGATTAGCGGTTCGATAGTTATGCGAGAACATAAAAATGAAACATACAAACATACAAACATACAAACATACAAAGCAAAATCGCCTAACTTGCCACTAAGATCTTCGCTCGCTTCGCTCGCTCGATCGATTATGCTAGTTTGTACGTCCGTTAGCTCTACACATTAAAACAACTGAAAGACCTTGACTAAAAGAGCATAATAAAGTAAAATAAACAATTAGTTCCCGCTTTTTCCGTAGGACTTGAGTGCTGAACCCTATTCTAAATAATATCTGTAGGGGCCCGTTGCTGATCCCTACATGCGTTTTGATTGATTGATTGATAATTGGGAGAAGATGGCAATAAAACGACCGCTCGGTGCCGGAGTGAGTTTAGAACTGATTTATTAAAAGTAAAGAATGATGTATTGCTATGCTATGCACAATGCGTTTAAATGCTGATTGTGCGGGTTGGCCCGTACAATATCCATCAAGTCGCAAAGCCGTTCCATCCTTTTCTTTCGGACTGACGGACTGACAGACTGATGGACTGTCGGACAGACTTACGGACTGACGCACTAACACACTGACGGTCTGACGAGACGAAAAGCTTGTAGAGTAGGATTCAGCACTCAAACCTACGGAAAAAGCGGGAACTAATTGTTTTATTTACTTTATTAAGCTGGGAACAAATTATCGGACGCGGCTGACGGACGCGGCTGACAGCCGCGACTGATAAGTGTGCACACCGTCCGAACACCCAGCGGGCCAGATTGCCTTCGGACGTCTGAAGGTCCAAGGACGCGTCCGCGACTTTCGTCAGATAATGTGCATAGTTCTATGTTCGTTCTATATCCAGATACCTATTCAGTCACGGCTGTCTGCCGCGTCCGTAAGCCGCGTCCGATAGTTTGTTTCCAGCTTTTAGCTCTTTTAGTCAAGGTCGTTCAGTTGTTCTGGTGTGTAGAGCTAACGAACGTACAAACTAGCATAAATATTATTGTTCAAGCCTTATTTGGACAAGTAATAATTTTTTACATAACCTAGTTCTGCAATAGCAGCGCCGCGTCTATCGGACTTCAGTGCTGAATCCTACTCTAGTTTAAAATACGTTTGATTAGATATGACAGGTTGTCACATAAAAATTTGGTGAAGATCTGATGAGGATCTTCAGCGTGATGAGCAAAATAGATCCTGAAAATGCAGTATATTGCTCACTTTTAGATTTCTATCAGTGAAATCGGCCGTTTAATTACTAGATAGAGATTGATGAAGCACCTGGGACCACCTTCTCATCACAAAACTAGAGAATGGTGAATAGACTCGCCAGGTCTACAGCTCGCAGAGCCACTATAGTGGCTGATTTTAGTCTCGCGCTCACCGTCAGCGCTGATAGGCGAGTATCTTTATTAGGCTGGTTTTAGTGTCACGGTATCGTCGGCGCTGATAGGCGAGTGATCTTTATTACAATGAAACAAGGATACTGATTGTTTAGCAAAAATGGCAACGCTGATTGCACTCGTCAGTGCTGAACAATCAGTATCCCTATTTCATTGTAATAAAGATCACTCGCCTATCAGCGCCGACGGTACGCGTGACACTAAAACTAGCCTTACAATGAAATAAGGATACTGATTGTCCAGCACTAACGAAAGCAATCAGCGTAGCCATTTCTGCTAAACAATCAGTATCCTTATTTCATTGTAATAAAGATCACTCGCCTATCAGCGCTGACGGTGAGCGTGAGACTAAAATCAGCCCACGAGGTTCATGTCTATGTAAGCGCTCGTGGCGTAGCTTTCTTAGAGGTTTTTGTTTCAACGTATTGTGTGGTCTAAATTTGGATGGGTGACCGCAAATGGCATTACGAGCTGAGCGCTTCCGTGCTTTGGAGGGCATGCTAAATTGTCGGTCCCGGCTTTTAAGTCGTTAAGCCATGGCGGAGGTCTTTAGGCGGCCTAAAAACTCCGTCACCTGAGTTGGCCACTTGCTCATACGAACTTACTTTCCCCCTTACTAATGAAAGATGTTTAAAGTTGAACACTGGTTGAACAACGTCCTGTCTCTGTTTGTCACTATCCACAAATAAAGACAGGACGTTGTTTAAACAGTGTTTCACTTTAAACATCTTTCATAAGTAAGGCCCTTTATGTCTATGTTTTGTCATCAGGTCAGACTCTCGCAGAGGCAGGGTTTGAAAGCTGGTGCGACGGCTGCCCTGACAGCAGCGCAGTAGTCGAGCCAAACACTCCAAACAGTGCCAAACAGGCCTGTGGAGGATTCACCTTTGGGAAACTAGATGCTATCTTCTGCGACAAACCATATGCGTTTATATGCGAGAAGACCAAGGATTCCCTGCTTAATACGACGTCGAGCAGTGACATTTCAGGAATTATTTAGGAAATTTTATACTTTTTTACTTATAAATTGATTTTATTTACCTAATGTAAGAAACAATGATAAAATACTTGGCATATTATAATAATAAAAAATAATATAGCCCTTTATTTCGATACCTACACTTAGTTACAGTTTTAATAGTTTTATTTATTCTAATTTGTACCGAACCCCTCTTGGGTATAGGCCTCCTCTAACCGTTTCCATCTCTCTCTATTCTCGGCAACCACCGTCCAATCTTCCTCGCCAACATTTTCTTGGCATATTAACACTTCTTAACTTGACTGAAGATATTAGACCTTACTTACAAAAATCTCTCAACTTTAACACTGTGGTTAAAAAACGACCTGTCTCTATTTGTCACTATCTAATAGAGACAGGGCATTGTTTAACCAGTGTTCAAAGTTGAGAGGCTTTTGTAAGTAAAGGTAAATACACATGCCAGTAAATCGGGAAAGTAGCTGGCGTGAACGTTACTGGCATGTATGAGTAACTAGCACACTGCGGGTACATTTGCAAGTAACACTGGCATGCAAGTTGTGCCCTTGCATGCTTAGCTACTGGCATGCCCGTAGCTGTCGCGTCTGTTCACACGTGCCAAGTTGGCAACCCCCCGCGACCCCTCCCTCAACAGGCATGCAAGTAAATCAAATGTTGTGCTAGCTACATGTATACCAGTTACAGGCATGCCAGTTAGCGTATATACTTGACCTGGCACGTGCAAGAAGCTGGTATGCTAGTGTGCAAGCTTCGGGCATGTATCCTCAGCTTAAGGCCCAATAAAGTTTATAGGTAGTACATACTTAATTAAAAATGTGTTTTTTAGTTTATTGAAATTATACTAATATTTTAATATGAGAATTAAATATTTTAATGAATTTTGTGATTCTGTATGTGGAGTGTAATTTCAGAAAAAAATGCACCCATTTGAAAAACTATTTCACCAATTTTTATTTTACTAACCCTCTACAATCTACATGGTATCTACAAGGTAGTCGAAAAAATTAGTACGGGATTTGAACCCACGACTTATATAAAGAGGATTACTGTTCTAATAAAGCTACTAATGAGTGGGTCAGTTAATAACCTGTCCGATAATCCAACTTCAAAGGTAACAATTAACCCTACAGAGGACCATGGAGAGGATTAGTTGAATTAAGTTTATATAAAAGAGGACAATTGTTTGAATAAAATTATACTTGACATGTTTTAAAACAACCCTTTTCTGACAAAAAAGATCTTGACAGAAGAACAGGAACTGACAGACAGGCAACTAAGTGCCGTAGGTTAAATGTTCTGCGACCAAGTGAGTCCTAGGGGTTACTTTTTCCTTTTGAGAACGAATTCCTAAAAACAGACAAGTGCAAACAATAAACTCGCTATGGTTATAGAATAGATAATAATACTACGCTACCTTGTTCACCACACCATTTTAGGAACAAAAAAAAATTACATTATTATTGGTTGTATATTGTTTCGTACTTAAAGATGTGCATTAAAGCATTTTCATTCACTCATTCATTCTCTTACAACTTGCGCACTGACTTCGCTACGCGCTTGTCTCAATTCAATACAAACGCGCTACGAAAAACGTAGCGTGCCCACTCCCGTAGGCGTTGTAGAAGCGCTCGCGTGGCGTAGGCTACGCCGCTACGCCGCGTAGCTTACCGTACACAATTTTTATAGAGTGCGCGCAAGATAACTCTGTGCGCGTAAATTACCATTATGCTTGTGTAGTTCCCGAAAGTGAACTAAAAAGAACTAATTCCTTTCACCTAAACTCCTTCCAAATAATACTCTAGAGTGCGCGCAAGATAACTCTGCTTGATTTTATTATTTATGTTAATTCTTACGATTCTTTATTCAGTCACGCGCAGAATTATCTTGCGCGCACTTTAGGTGATTGAGCGGCATTAGCGTCAATTCACACGTGCGACTACCACACCACGTCGCAGCGACAAAATGTGGTCCAGCTGTGGTTGCGTGTGAATTATGTCGCAGCGACTTTTTGCAGTTGCGTTGTGGTACCGACAAAATGTCAATGTGGCAGGCGCCAGCTAGGCGCGCGCTGTTGATGACGTCATGTCGTCGCGATGTGGTTGCGATGTGGTTGCGATGTGGTCGTATTACACAGGTGGTCGATAACAACGACAAAATGTGGTACGTCTGAATTGGAAATTCATTTTCAATACAAATATACGCCCGACCACGTCGCGTCGTTGTGGTGTGGTTGTCGGTGTCGCGTGGTTGTGGTACGTCTGAATTGGCACTTCAGCTGAGCGCTTCTTGCTTCGGAGGGCACGTTCAATGAATGAGTGAATGAAAACTCTTTATTGTACACAACTTAAAATAACATTGGTAACAAACACTAAGATCTTATAGTGCCTTAGTAGCGCTTAAGATTGTATTGTATTGTATTTATTTATTTATACATTAAGAAAGAAAAGTTGCTTAGCGTATTATTAAAAATACTTTATTACTTTATTAGAAATAACCCAATGAGTATTGTACAATGGGCGGTCTTATCGCTTAGAAGCGATTTCTTCCAGACAACCTTTTGATAGTAGCCATATTTTTTTCCAGAATAGATGTCCTTTTTTTAATCTTGGTGGTGATGCTGGTGGCCTATTACAGTACCCTTCGATATTATATGTCACTTGTTTCTCACCCTCGATAGGGCGAAGGGTATCGAACAATATGTTTTGTTAATTAATATAATGTCTTTGAACATTGTGTTTTTAGTGCATAAAGATTTATTAGAAGAATCCAATTTTTAAGATGTTTTAAAGCTGACACAAAATGAAAAGGCTTCTCTCTATAGTTGACTCAAATAAACTCTCTATATTTGACTCTCTCTTACTTTCTTAACCGTTTCGCTTTTAGCTTTCGAATAGCGGTGATGGGCTTGCAACCTGGCACATAATATTCACATAAGTAATATGGAATGCTTAGGTACTTCTGCAAAATATGGGCATAAGAATACCTACCACTAGGTAAGTAGGTACATAAAAGTATTATGTGTTCGGTTTGACATACTACCAACCAACCAAACAAAGTCTTCCATTTTCAAAATATCTTTATTCCAGCAATGCAGCGAAAATTCTAAAACCAATAAAACACAGTCCTTTGACGTATATTCATAACAAATCACAGGGTGCCCGCGGAATGCTGTAATTACCCGCGCTTCGCCGGTGTTGCCACTTTACACATTTGTTTATGGAAAATTAATTTAATAATCTTGAGGATATTTTCTCTTAGACATGAGATATTTTTTTGCGTAGGTTAGTATTAACCATGATGAGCTAGTGCAGTAGACATAACAGTAAACCTAGTTACAACTCTGCAGTGGCTCATAGATAATTGTATAGGGGTAGTCAGAAGTCAAAAGCCATCAAGGATGCGCGAGATTTCCTTTCCAAACGAACTACTAGTTACAAAAAACTAGAAAACCGACTTCTAAGCTTTTCTGTTCCTGTGGCTGATAGACTTGTTGCTGAACGCTATAAGTAGGTATCGAGTATAAGAAGTCCTCTCAAATCCTCATGGATACCATCATCAGATGGTTTTGATGAAAATGGGACCAATCTAGAACTACTTAAGTACGTAGTTATAATCTAAAAAAAAAAATACAAACTTCCTCCTTTTTTTGAAGTCGTTTAAAAAAATCCGAATCGGTATTCAAAACCAGAGCTCTAAGGTAAAAAAAAACATGAAAACCTGTAAGTATTGAAAAACTCTTTTTTTAGGTCGGTTACAAATAGTTAATTGATTCAGGCGTGACTTTGCGGAAGTCCATATTCAGATTTTTTTGAAAATTTCAAAATATCTAGTACTCCTCCGCCAATCTATACCAAAAAAGATTCGTCAAAATTTTCACGCTAAAGCCACCCAACCACCCACTTTCCACAGCCTAACCTTACTATGCCAGGCTAGTCAGGGCAAATCCGGGAACAGCACCAGCGCGAAAACAAAAACAAAAAAACTTGATGGTCTTCGACACGTGTTTCACCCCTCCACGGGGCATCCTCAGGAAATAAATGACTCCCTCTGTGTGCTTGCGCAGACGTCTTGTCGCTTCGACCGCCGAACAGAAAGTGAGCCAACCGCTCCAAATCAACTCTATTTATACTCTACGATCGGTTGCTAATTGGGTCATTAGCTAATTAGATGGTTTGCTAATAGGGTCATTAACTAATTAGGTGTCATTAGGATTTGAATCATCTGACGCAAATATGCGTAATAACGGTGATCTTGGTATACCTGTACTGAGCTCGTTCAACAGTGTGAAGTTAGTATTGTGTTTTGTAATTTCTAAACATTCTAATACAGACATTCTGAAGCCTTTTTCGCATATATGTAAAATATTATATGAATGATTATCATGTAATGTGTGACCGGATTCAATTAAATGTTTAGCAAAATGAGACCTTTCTGGATAGTTATTTCTAAATGCAGCCATATGTTCTTTGTATCTTATTTCGAAATTACGCCCTGTCTGTCCTATGTAAACACCATCACATCCATCGCAAACCAGTTTATATATTCCTGATTTTTTATGGTTCTCTAATTTGTTTTTGTTTTCGCGCTGGTGCTGTTCCCGGATTTGCCCTGACTAGCCTGGCATAGTAAGGTTAGGCTGTGGAAAGTGGGTGGTTGGGTGGCTTTAGCGTGAAAATTTTGACGAATCTTTTTTGGTATAGATTGGCGGAGGAGTACTAGATATTTTGAAATTTTCAAAAAAAGTCGGTTACAAAATAAAAGTGATCAAAAAACCTCCCGCGGTCTATTCCCCGAGAATTTAATATCAATTTTTCCGCTGGCATCCCCAGCGCTCGTTTATTGAATATTTTTATTATGAAGGAGATCAAAGGCGACCACTTTATGAAATAATTTCGTTTGATGTTAACTTCAATAACTATGCTGATAAATGTTTTGATCGAACAAAGGCATTCTGATGATATTAATTTGTTGATTTTTTTGCTTTATGAATTTCAGGTAGGTAGGTAGGTACCTACCTAGATATTTTATAAAGTTTTTTTTTATATTGAGCTCTAAACGGTGAAGGAAAACATCGTGAGGAAACCCGTGGCTTAGTCAGCCCCACACGCATTGACCATGTCTTTCCTGTGGATATATGGCCGGTTAAGCTGAGAGGATGGTGTAGGTGCTGGGCAAGTCTACTACATCTCAACATTGTCCCAGGCACTACAGTGTCCCGTTAAGTGTAGGCAAAGATTGCCTCCTGACACTGTATAAATCATCTAGTAAAGGTGTAAAGGCCTAAGTTTTTTTACACAATATTGGCTTAGGTAACGTGATTTCCCAAGAATGAGATGAATGATCAACTAAAAGAGACACAAATTATATTTTCCATAAAAATTGTTATAACAGTTTGCTAGGTGCTGAAACGAAAAAAGAAAAAATCGCTGAAGGTTTTTTATGCGTAAGTAGAGTACATAAAGAGTGAAGGAACAAAATAATGCAATAATGTAACAGCGATAATTGCCGGTGAGATAAGAGACAGATAATTACGCTTTGTCTTGGCTGTGACTCATTTTTTCACAAGAATCTGGTACCTACTTACCTTTATCCTTTTTATTTTGAGTGCCTGAAAAGGAACGTGTTCAGCAAGGGGATTCACATTTCTCGGAATGAATTCCGAATTCGAAAAGTGATGTTTTTTTGTCGAAGAAATATCACTTTTCGAAGAATATCTTTGAAACGAATAGGTACATGTCGAGAAATGTGAATCGCCCTTCTGATCACTGCAGTAGTCAATAGTAGGTACCTATTTCTTTTAACTACCTACGGATTAGTCATAAAATTTTAGGCTGTTACCACACCAATCGACGATCGATGGTAGAGTGGATTAATCGACGTCGATATGTATGTGACACAATCGATCAACTTCGATCGACATCGATCGAATAGTGTGGTAACACCCTTACACCTGTCACTCCCCAATAGCAAGGGAAAAACTGTTTGAATATTTTTGTAAAATGTTGCCACATCCTTATTTTCGCTCTCCCCGCTCTCATTTACTGACGCGCAGCAAATTCGGTTAATGCCGACATTAAACCATTAATTACACAGCGTAATAACAATTTCGAGCAATTTGTTTAGATTCGGCTTTTAATGACGCTTTGTTTGCGGTTATTAAAATAATGGTTTACGCAGGTAATAAATGGTAAATGTTTATGAGGTTTCTATGGTACAACTAGGTATCTATTCGCTCGTTGTAGCTGGCTTAAATGTTCTTGATAAATATTAATTGAAGTTAGGCCAGTGTAGAGCTTTACTTTCAACAAAATGGGTGAGGGTAATCGCTAGTAGAATTTAAAAAATCAATACAAATAAGCAATCGCACTTCTAAATTCAAATAACTGTCATCCGACCGTATTAAATTGTTTCCATACTAATCAGTTCTTTTTATTTGAATCCGCCCGCTCTATTTCTATTTCTATGAGTTTAAACTCATCAAAAAAAAATATCTCTATCGATTTAAAATAATCGTCACTCTGCTGGCTGAAAACATTTTGTTTTCGTTTTTTATCAGCTTACTTATAATTAAAAAAAAAAGATTCACCTCTCCAAATTCGAATAATGTTCTCGCTAAAAACATTTTCTTTTTTTAATCCGGCTACTTTTGTATCAATTCAAACTTATCAAAAAAGGCAATCGCTCTTCCAAATTCAAATAACTGTCATCCGACCAGAGAGTATTTAATTGTTTTCGCGGCGCGTGGCGGCACTCGAACAACATGTTATCGCACAATGGATGACAAATTGGAGGACGACAAAGGAATCAGGTTTATTGGATGTTATGAGGGTACTTGGCGAGTTTGGGGCACAGGGAAGATGTGGAGTCGTTGCAAAAGTTTCGTAGGTAGCTTTATTTAATTAAAAAAAAGAATATTTCTAAGGGAGTTATCTGAAGTACAAAATACCTAACGGATATATCCAAATGCATAGTTGCTGCATGCCTACATTTTGCAAAAGTTAGCATTCCTTATGTCACAGATAGCCATGATGCCCATCGCCGCTATAAGAAAGCTAAAAATGAAATGGTCAAAAAAATAAGAGAGAGTCAACTAAAGAGAGAAAACTTATCATTTTGTATCGGCTTTAAAACGTCTTATAAATTGGATTCTTTTAATACAAACGTATTGGTTTCTTCACGATGGTTTTATTTATTCATCTTTTAACACTCTTATCCGAGCCGAACGCGGCTTTGCATGTTCAAGGCCTAGTTGACTTCAATTTGTTTGACACGTTGCGGATAGCGCACTGATGCCTGTAGCACACCTCCGCTGTGAAACAACAACTGCGAAACTGCTGAGCGAGTTTCGCTGGGCAACTGTACTTCACTTACGCGCTGACAACGGGTGGAGATGTAGTAGGCGCCTGAGCAAATGAGCGAAATCATGTTAGAAAGAGACAACATCATAGTCAGTTTTGTACGTTAGAGCAGGGAATTTCGCTACTGTTTCGCCATCAAAGAACTCACAACTCACAGCGAAACTATTGCGGTTTCGCCCTTTGAGTTTCGCAGCGTAGGTATGCTACAGGCATGAAAGTATAGACCGCACTGAAATAGTTGCCTGGAACATGTACAGTCAGCGTCATCAATCAGTATCCCCCTATTGATTTTAACAAGGACCCTTTTCATTTCAACTTTGGATTTCAGTCGGATTTGCTAGTATAGGAACTCGAGCGAAATTAGATATCCATAAGTACCTATACTAGCAAATCCGACTGAAATCCAAAGTTGAAATGAAAAGGGTCCTTGTTAAAATCAATAGGGGGATACCGATTGATGACGCTGACTGTACCTTGCATGTAGACTACTTGCGTACTGGAAACGAGGCTTTAAACTAAATAATCTAAGATCCGAACATTGATTATCTACTTATTTAGTTGCCTAACTAAGATATTAAGTTCTAACTTTACTCTTCAAAGGATCTCAGAAAATACTACTGTGTGTACTGGTGGTCGTGGTCCAATTCGACTTTGCTTATGAAACAAAAACTTTTAGTCCAAACATTCCTGAAGTCTCCATGTCACCGTTGTGCCGCGTGATTCAGTAGGTAGACACATAATGAGATAGTGAGCTATGCATTATTACACGGCATTTCAGTTTGATCTACGGCGTGGTAAATTCAGTTTATAATCGGAAAAGGGAAATTAGTGTAGGTAGGTATCTAAATAATGTTCGTATGAGCTTGGTGACGAAGGTTTTAGGCCGCCTTAAGGCCTCCGTCATGATTTAACGACTTAAAAGCCCGCAGTGCAAGTACCGTTCTTATCGATCGATAAATTTGACATTTAAAATCAATAAAATTCGATAAAATAAATAGCTGAAAATAAAAAGTCTTATCAAAATTTTCATTTCCGACGGGATTCGAACCCGCAATGATACAAGCGATCCTCCTTAAGCCGGAGTGCCTTAAACAACTCGGCCACGGAATCCATAATCGTCGGGTTGAAAATCTTGATAAGCTCATTTATCGATTAAAGCATCGATTAGCGCCATCTACATGGAAACTACTAAGTTAACTCTTGCTCATTGCCCAAAGTTACATTCAGAATCAAATGCTGAAGAGATTCCGTCGGAATTGAAAATTTTTATAAGACTTTTCATTTTCACTGAAATCCGTACCCATTATTATAAATGTGAAAGTGTGTTTATTTGTCTGTTTATTTGTCCTGCTTTCACGTCAAAACAGAGCGACGTATTGACGTGATTTTTTTTGTGGAGATGGAGGGCTGGAGAGTAACATAGGCTACTTTTTATCCGGATACCAAGCGAGCGAAGCCGCGGGCAGCAGCTAGTAATACATAAGTGTGGTTTAACACTATAAAAACTAAAAATTGCTGACCATTATTGTTTGATACTTTATCGCGATGTTTTTATTAAAAGTGTATCCACGTGCCAGCTGCAATAAAAACTAAATAAAGCAGGGATGTCAGGCACGCCGATTAGCGCACTTAATATATGATCCCGATATTAGGAATAGGAATTTTAATCACCGAGGGCAGTTGACATCTATCTAGGGTTGTCACAAGGCGCGGAGGCAAATAAAATTCAAACATAAATTAAAAAAGTTCCTTATTAAAAAAAGTTATTATTCTATATCTGAGTTCATGGAGGATGAATAAGAAAAATTAACTTCCCTATTAAACTTATAAGTGCCATATTAATTTAAATTTAGTGCTCCATTGTGATACCTAGAAAATAAGCTAGTTTTAGATAGGTTTTAGATACCTACTTCAGAAGTAATAATTACCTAACTAATATTGTAGTGTCCCAACGGGGATCTTGTTGTGTTCAAACTCTTAGCCTAAGACCTGCTGTACCTACCAACTTGAAACAATAAATGAATATGAATATGAATCTGAATATGAAAATGTGCTGTTACCGGTGAACTTCATAGAACCCTAATGTTTTAATATTGATTTTTTGGGCCAGAATCCCTTGCAGGCATCCTTAAGAGACCCTTACAAAGTTTCATCACAATCTGATCAATGGTTTAGGACAAACTTTCACTTTAATGGATATTATTTTTCTTGAACTTGACAGCCCTATTCAACTAGGGGTGGCATCAAAAGCGCATCATCCGATTGTGGGTCGTATACACTCTTCTTCCCCTTGTTTGATTGCAACCTGTTATTGGTGGGGTGAATATTTGTTTTTTTATTTACCTATTGAATCAACTATTATCAACACGGTTTCTATAGAAGAACAAGTAGGTAGGTAAGTACTTAATATTAGAAACATTTATCAAGTTTGAAATTATTATACCCACACAAGCTATATAAAAAAAAATGGTTGACTGTTCGGTATACGGACGATAATTTTACGTGATAACGCAATATGGAAACATTGACAAAAAATTGACAAATTAGTTTAATAATAATTTTATTTAAATTTTCTACTGTCAAAATTATAAAACATTCTTTATATTAATCGGATCGGATTTTTTACCAAAATAAATTACTTTGTATTGTAGCTAGTGCTACGAAAACCGTGGAGCTCGCTACGTCTCGTAGCAGCGCCATGTCTCGTAGGCGGAACGTGACACTTTTTCGTGCGTGCAGCCGGCGTTCATCGATTTATAAGAAACAATCACGTCAAAATCTAAAGAAATAAAGAAGTGGGCGCTACGAAATTCGCCAGATCAGCTACCAGCTAGTCAAAAATAAATTAGGCCCAATTTTCAATATCAATTGAAAGAAAAGAAGAATTATGGAATTTTATAATAATAATAGCTCATCCAAATATTTTTACTCGACGTTGCGAGTAAGTATTGGGCGTAGATTATGATATTAAATTGTTTCATGAGGGGCGAGGGGCGAGAGGGGGGATGCTGGGACGGATTGAGAATACATCTAGAGCTATTAGATATAGGTAAGAGGAACAGAGGGTTAGGTCATCAGTGCATAGTCCGGTGAAGTTGCAAAGGTCGACACAAGACCATTAACATAAAAGTCAGTCCAAAAAAAAAGGACAACTGTGTGTTGTCCTGACTTGCAGGCTGATTATCTAACCTGTCTCAAACCCAAGGAAAAAAAGAAAGAAAGTTCACTGAGACAGAAAACGTGGTCCGCTTGAGAGATAAAACTTGGGCGGTGTGTCTCTTTCTAAAGGGCGACCATAATTTAAGAACTAAACATTCCAAATCCTTAGTGAATATCCTGAAATTTAAATGACATGGGCCTGAATTCTACTAGATGACAACCGCTTTGGTTTTGGTTCGATCTCTTAAATGTCAGCCATTTGGTGAAATAGTAGAATAGCTTTCAAAAATTTGTTCTGCCAAAGTTCAAAACCTCACCACAACTAAGTCGTTTGTTATTAGTAGTCATGGAAACAGTCGCTTTAGTTGAGGTTTTGGTTGAGGTTGATAAAAAGTTCGGTACCAGAATCGACGCCCTGGGCATACTACTAATCCAACAACGAGTGTGAAAGAGACAAAGCTACCACGAAGTCTTCTCAACGAGACCGACAATCCTTACAACCCAGATTAAATTATAATAGAACTTTGTAAAGTGGTGATAAGGTTCAAAATCTTTTACATTAAAGTCGAGTGAACCATCCAGTTACGTTAGTACCTATACAAAATATTTGCTCAAACCTCAAATCGGTCTCAAACTGTCAAAACGATCGCGTAGTAAGGTACAATCAGCGTCATTAATTGGTATCCCCCTAAAGTTTAAATTGAAAGCTGCCTATCTTTTGTCGCGTT
Organism: Camptogramma bilineatum; assembly: GCA_958496255.1. NCBI lineage: Eukaryota > Metazoa > Arthropoda > Insecta > Lepidoptera > Geometridae > Camptogramma > Camptogramma bilineatum. The sequence continues at coordinate 2,847,196 of OY292478.1, forward strand.
CGATCTTGTTGAGATGAGAGTGACAGAGCTACTTGCGTGGTCACTGACCTCTCATTTTTGAGAGTTTGAGACCGATTTTGGTCCCTATCAAAGATACAAAATTATTTATGATAAAAATGTTAATTATTGTTTGTATGCTAATAAGAAGGATCTAGCTAGTTGCTCCAATCTAAGCTCAAACATCTATTTGTTACCTAGGTTCACAGACGAAATTTGAAATTGAAATTACAATCAGAGGGCTGATTCATCATAGTCGTAAATTTCTTTCGCGACCATCATCACCATCCGCAGCCCGACTTCACCCACTGCTGGGTTTAGGTCTCCCTATGCATGTGTCCTTGACGTAGGCCTTCCCGTCGCTTTCCGTGTTGGCCTGCAGTATGTTCCTGTCCGAGACAGTTTATGTAATTACATAAACTAAATCCTTCCCTGCCTCAATCAAAGGCTTCGCCGACCGCAAATCACGACGCCTCCACACCCCCTAAATCTGACTCCGCCCAGCCGCGCATGCGCAGAACCCTCCAATCAGAACCCTTCAATATCACCCCTGGTTATAGAACCAGCAATAGTGCTGTTTGGTCAAATTATCACTGTGAATTTGGTTTCTTAGGAATTTTTAAAATGTTTTTTTAATGTTCCTTTGATTTTCACAATATTAAAAGAACCAACATAATCTGGTAACGATATTTAAATTCCAATTCAAATGATTTATTGCATTTTATGTGTGGTGTTACATTGGTAGTTTCAAACAAAAACCCCTGTTGGGGCGCCATTATAATGCGTTCAAATTGCAAAAGTTTAAAATATAAAATTTTGGATTATTTTGTTGCTACAAAATATGGTCATATCTCTCGCTAAAAGCTGTAGGTAAGTACCTACCTACCTAAATTTTTTCTTGTGTGCGACGTTAGGTAGATAATGTTGTCATTATCATAGTTCAATCTATAAGTATTGGTGAATGCTTTGAGCTAAGTTGTCACCAAAACAAATAAGCAATAGGTAGTTATCACTATCACACACTCAATTCACAAAAAAATATGAATAAAAACAAAAAACGAATACTTCAAAGAGTAAATACTATCAGATACCTATCAATTTTGTTATAAGGAAAAACCAATTTGCAGGTGACTTTTTTATTTCAGTGATAAACATCGATTGATATCTCAATTGGAGTCAAAGAAATTGAGTAGCCTAATAAAGAGCTGATGAATTACTTCGGTTTTCCCAGCACCTACCTACATGTAATATTGAATTTAAAATATAGAGCGATAAGATTCATTTTCACTCGCAGAAGATTTTGTAGTGAATCTTTATGATTTACCCCCTCCATGTTAATATCATGCACCCCCAATTGACCGTTTGTGATGTCATTTTTTCCCGCCAAACCGATCGGGAGACGTCTGGCCCCGCCCAACACTCGCATTTTAAATTGTGCCTTTCAAAATCATAACCGCAAATTCGTCTCGGTGGCCAGTGCTCGCGCGTTTCGTTCAGAAATTAACTCTCTAATAGAGAAGGCTCATTAACTAGTGAAGTGATGGTAATTACACAATGTGATTATTAAGTATTCAAATTACCAAAAATGAAAATAAAATCAGTGTCGTATAAAGTGAACTAGAAACGATGATGGAACAACGCCAAAACTCGATTTATCCAGCTAATTTGACGGACTTATTGGCAGTGTCGTATCAACATAATGTTGATCGGCTCGCGTTGTCCGACGGGGATGAAAAATATCACGATTTTACGACGGAAAATTACGGCGAAAACACTGAACGTTTCGTCGAAAACTCCAATTTTGAACCAGACCGGTTCGAGAGCAATGATCGCTCATCATCACCTGTGTCGACGCTCGATGATTGCGACAGCAGTCAATATGGCGTCGATTTGACAGGAAAAGGCACCAGTTTGGCGGGAAAGTCTTTTACGATCGCCGCCATCTTGGGATTAACGAACGATGAAGATGTGATGAATTTAAGTGTTCAGGAAAGGTTGCAGAATCAGAGACAGTTGCAGAATTATTTATACGCGGGTCATGACGTTCAAAGGCTCAATGAAGGTTTTAGGAATATGGTCGGAGTGCCGGGAGGCCTCAGGCAAGGTAAGGAACTCACGACAAGCTTTTAGACTTTTAGAACTTCATACCATCTCAGAATTCGAAATACCTACTTATAAAAGCCGTTCCATACAAATTGAATCAAGACATACCTACCTAATAAATAAAAATGAGAAATTAAATTTTATGTAAAGTAGAATAGAATAGAATAGACTCCTCCTGTTTTTTAAGTCGGTTAAAAAAATATAGCCCATAAATAAATCTATACATATATGTATCGAAAATTAAGTAGGTATCGAATAAGTATAGAAAATTGGTCTATTAAAGTAAGTAAGTATTATAAGGACTTTAATTTTCGATACTTTTAATAACACATTACTTCAATTTTTCATAGGGATATCTAATTTTTTGAAACTAAAGTACAGTCCATGTTAGGTAGGTACCTACCTATTGCTATTGCTGATTAATGTAGCTTTTTTACAAGCTTTTTTAGGTCAAATCTTACAAGTTAAATTTGACCCACTTCCCGGTGTCCGATTGAGCTAAAATTTGGCACACTTATAGATTTTCGGTGACAATGCAATATTTTGGTAATAGCAAGCTGTTCAATATTATGGCATTATAACAGCGGGCTGATCTGGTGATGGAGTCAGGAGCTGTTCAACCGAACTCCTCAGTAAATAGGCCGATTGAAAAGAAACGCGGCATACCTATCTGTCAAGTTCCGATTACAATGTACAGTCAGCGTCATCAATCGGTATCCCCCTATTGATTTGAAAAAAGAACCTTTTCATTTCAACCTTGGATTTCAGTCGGGTATTATAACAGATTTGCATTTAGGAACTCGAGCGAAGTTAGATATCCATAAGTAAGCAAGGATGTAAAAGTTTTTGCAAAAGTTAAGATCAACGGCTTGCAAACCGACCTCTTACTAGGGGGATACCAATTAATGACGCTTTCTGTACTAATAATGGTGACAGTGAGCTGATCTGATGATGTAGTCAGGAGCTGTTCAATGGAACTCCTCAGTGAATAACAGTAGAACATCCGTGTTTGGGCTCATTTGGATCAGCTTACCCTAACCCAGTAAAAGCTTATTTTAAAAAGCTTAATTTTGTATGCTTATTTTTTTTGCTTTGAAAGCCTACTATGAAAAAAATAGGTCTAGTATTCTTTGCTTACAAGAAAACATATCTACAAAAAAACTACTACTTCTACTTTTCTCTTTAAAGTTGGTAGGTACTTAAGTAGGTATTAGTTTAGATTTTTTTTTTGTTTTGATAAATTGACTGAGCGAGCTAAGCGAGCTACGACCTCTGGGTCAATCTTCAGAATCAGCGTGTTGGGTTGATAGCTATGGTGCTTTTTAAATATCGATATTATTGCTTTTCTGTATTTTTATTTCAAGAAGGAGGTGTCTAAATAATCATATTTTCATGTTGGCCCCTGAAGGGGCAGAAAAGCAATAATATCGATATTTAAGGGGCGCCATAGCGACCAACCAGGTGCACTGATTCTGAAGATTGGTTCCTCTGTGACTTACCTAATTATTTTTTACTTATACTTTAAAGAACAGAGTAGTCTAAGGCAAGTCCAAACAATTATCACGCGGAAGCTTAAAAGGAAAAGCTGTTAGTAATTTATAATCCTTATTTATCCATGGCATGGGGATATACCCCATGGTTCAAAGTTGGGGACCCTTCAGAGAAAAGTTTAATTAGTTTAAACGTAGATAATCGCATTAGATACGAGGGTAGCGGATATATTTTGACTTTTGATCCGTAGGTCATGACTTTTGATCCGAGATCTGATTCGCACTGCAGGATTCAAAAATCCTGCAGTGCGAATCAGATCTCGGTATGTATTCCGAATTCGGAAAGTTTCTTCGCTGAAAAAACGTCAACTTTCTGAAGAAAATCATCGAGGATGCATTTTCTGAAGTCTGAATCGCATTGCCGATGCCGCACTGCTCAGTACCACCAGTGCGATACTCTTTTTGCGATGCTCTTTTTGATTTTGGGAAAGCTATAACTTTTAATACGACTCTAGGTACTAGTCATCATCATCGTCACCAATAATATTATCCCACTGCTGGGCGTAGGCCTCCCTTTGTTTACCTACGCGCCGGTCATCATTCCGGTCCTGTGCCTCACGCATCCAAAATCTATGATGTTTTTTGATGTCATCGATCCAGCATGTCATAGGTACAGTCAGCGTCATCAATCGGTATCCCCCTATTGATTTTAACAAGGACCCTTTTGATTTCAACTTTGGATTTCAGTCGGATTTGCTAGTATACTTATGGATATCTAATTTCACTCGAGTTCCTATACTAGCAAATCCGACTGAAATCCAAAGTTGAAATGAAAAAGGTCCTTGTTAAAATCAATAGGGGGATACCGATTGATGACGCTGACTGTACCTACCTACTAAGTAGTAAAAAACAATTAATGGTAGGTAAGTATCGTGATCTCAAGGGTTTTTGCTATAATTTTAGCTAGTGCAAAGAAGGAAATGCGACAATCCTTTTTGTCCAGCTAAAACATCACAATGGAACACTGTGTGCTGGGTACAAAGTGGCCACTTTTGATCAGATGTTTCATAAATGCTTCTTATATGCTTCATCAATGCTTCATCTATGAAGCATATTTCAAAACACCTTTTTTGACAGCTCTCTATCCTTCCAAAGCACGGAAGCGCTCATCTCGTAAGCTAGATTTATATTAGACCGGGCCGTGTCCGTTTCGTGCCGGAGCGGAGTCCATAGGAATGTTAGTAGACGGGCCCGGACGGGATACGGATTTGAAACGTTACATATATTTTCGGCCGGCCCGGCCTGGGCACGGCCCGGTCTATTTTTTTTTTTTTTAATTTATGGTTCACAAATTCAAACTTACGCTAAACTTAACAAATACAAAATAAATAAATAATTGTCTAATACAAATTTGGCTTATGCTAACATGCAGCCACCCATCCAAAGAGATTCAAACATCAACTTTTGTTACAGACAGTCAACGAACGGAAATTAGACCACAGATGGGTCAGATGAAATCTAGGAATCATACAATAACCTGCTCAAATAGGTGAGTAAGTAAAATAATCCATACAAATATTATAAAGCGGAAGAGTTTGTTTGTTTGTTTGAACGCGCTAATCTCAGGAACTACCGGTCCGATTTGAAAAAATATTTCTGTATTTGATAGCTAAACTCTCGAGGATGGTTTTAACTTTTCATCATCATCAATAACACTAATATACCATCACTAATCGCTGTTTAGCCAAATATGTATCCAAATATCTCTCTCAGTGCGGGAAGGAGTAAAAGGATAAGGACAATCTTCACCCCAGAACAGCTGGAGCGATTGGAGGCTGAATTCGAGCGGCAACAATACATGGTGGGGCCAGAGCGACTTTACCTAGCACATGCATTGCAACTGACTGAAGCACAGGTATTATAAATATTACCTACCATTTATCTTAACTTTCCTATCCTAATATATCGCACACCCAGATCAACACTGCACTAAGTCAAAACAGCACTCCTCTCAGAATCGACGAAAAACTCCTCTTGTATCAAAGTTATTGCCAAGGTTTTTAATAATTCATGTAGTTTATGCATGCACGAAAAAATGTCACGTTCCGCCTACGAGTCGTAGCGCTGCTACGAGACGTAGCAAGAGCTTGTTTCGCATTTAATAAGTGATTGATTGATTGAAACATATTTTTTATTTTATTTGTTAGTGTTAAACCACATTTAGGTATTTACATTTGAAAATGAAAAATCTTATCAAAATTTTCAATTCCGACGGGATTCGAACCCGCAATGATACACGCGATCCTCCTTTAGCCGGAGTGCCTTTACAAATTCGGCCACGGAACCTTTAGTCGTCAGAGTTGAAAATCATTCATTTTCAAATGAAAGTTGATTTTGGTAAGTACTTACTGTATCTGTTTCACAGGTCAAAGTTTGGTTTCAAAACAGAAGAATTAAATGGAGGAAGCACCATCTGGAAGTCACGCAGCAGCGGCTAGCAGTGCTGCAGCGGCACTCTCACGAGACCCGTGAGGATGTGTGAACCATCACGAACCTCATGATGATGAACCATCTTGAACCTCATGAGGATAAACCATCTTGAACTTCATGAGGATTAAACAAAAGTCTCGTGAGGGTGAACCATCAAGAATTTCGTGAGGATTTGTAAATAGGCCACTTTTTTGTATTTTAGATTTTTAGTGCGCGCTGAGATTTTTAGTGTGCAATTTTCCATCATGAACCTCACGAGGACGAATCTTCTAAAATCTCGTGAGTACCTATTTGTAAAGATTGTCATGGTTTTAGTATTAGTAATTGTAATCTATTTTCATTTTCCATAACAAATATAAGTAATTAGGATAGTAATCTTAAATCTTATAACAATTTATAAAAAAATACGTTTATTTTTAGTTTTCTGTGCACAATGTTTTAATAGTTTATCTACAGAAACTGTACACTTTTTTTCCATCGCTTAATTCATGAGGATGAACCATCTTGAATCTCGTGAGAGTTTATAGTAAATGGTCATGATTATTTTATACTCTATAGTGCTCGCTATTTTAATATAGATTTTGTGTAATAAGTATATATTTTATGTAAGATTTTCTTAATAAAATTGTAAACTATTTTTCAATGCGTAGGTGTGTCTACGTCGTGTAGGTTAGTATCTCGTGAGAATTTGTAAATAATTTTAAAATAATCACTATAAAATATTCTACTAGATATTATAATGTATTTATTAAAAAACATCTAGGCTAGAAGGTTTTTATTTACCTACTCGTATTTGCCGATTCAACAAGAATTTTTTTTAAGTTTGCGTTTACCTTTTTAAAAATTGTTTCAGTTTGTTGAATTTTGTTTTCTTATTTCTATCTTAGATACTTACATAAACTAACTTTCTTTGTTAGACCTAATAAATAAGGTTTTACTTACGTGGTAATTATTTTAAGTGTAAAAAGTAATTTAGGATAAACCATAAAAATATTAGTCTTAGGGTAGATTTATAACCACTTTATTTATATAAGTAGGTACTTATAGCTGTAGAGCCTCATAAATAATATAATAATTTATCATATTTATTAAACGCAGAACTTTGAAGTTATTAAATTTTTCTAAAAGTACCTAGGTACATATAGATAATATTAGTTTTAATTTTTTCATAACATTTTTGACATAAGTACCTAATCCTTATTAATAAGTTTAGTTCCTACTTTTTTATTATGATTAAAATTGGCGCCAATTCATTTGTTCACTGATTAAAATTCTCTAAACAAATGTTCTTATCCCGCTAAGTTAAAATTCACGTAAGTATTTCTAAATTAATGGAAAAAAATCCTATTTCAATTTTGAATTTTGTTTTTTGATTCCAAAACGTATTTCCGCACTTCACTCAGATTAATTTAATATTACTTAATTAAATTATTTTCAAGCTTTCATTTTTAAAAACCTACTTACTAGGTATGCGAATACAAACTTTAGCATGGACATTGGACAACATAAGAACGTATTTTACCAAATTTTCGTCTTTGAGCAGTTGCCGGCATTGTATGTAAATTATAGTAATTATTATTAATTAAAACAGTTTTAAATTATTTGTGTTTTACTTACCCTGCAGTATTGTTGCTTGAAAATATTTAATGACCCAAAAAACCTCCCCTGAGCTATCATCACAATGCGACAGTTTGGATGTTTGGATGTAGGTATGTTTGTTCCTCTATAACTCGACAACCACTGAACCGATTTGCCTGAAATTTTAAACATAGATATAGATAATAACCGGGAATAGGATATAAGCTACTTTTTATCACGAAAAAATGCACGGTTCCCGTGGGATAAACAAAATAGTAGTCCACGCGGGCGAAGCCGCGGGCGTCAGCTAATAATAATTATTATAAACTAGCTATTATAACTAGCTGAACTAACCGATTTGACTGAAATTTAAAACATAGATAGATAATGACCGGGAATAGGACATAGGTTACTTTTTATTCGGATACCACACGAGCGAAGCCGCAGGCGGAAGCTAGTGAGCATATAAATTTATCGAAACGAAAAATCCATTGGTGCAAGGCCGGGTTCGAACCCACGACCTCCGGATAGAAAGTTAAGGCACTAACCCACTTGGCTAATACGGCTCTCTATTTAGGGTGTTGGGGTTTTCACATTTAATGAGAGGAAATGTACCTAAGTAATCTATCTATCTATACTAATATAATAAAGCGGAAGAGTTTGTTTGTTTGTTTGTTTGAACGCGCTTATCTCAGGAACTATACCGCTATATAAAGCGGAAGAGTTTCTTTGTTTGTTTGAACGCGTTTATCTCAGGAACTATACCGATATATAAAGCGGAAGAGTTTGTTTGTTTGAACGCGTTTATCTCAGGAACTACTAGTACCGATATAAAAAGCAGATGAGTTTGTTTGTTTGTTTGAACGCGCTAATCTCAGGTACCTACTACTTTGATTTGAAAAATTATCTGTAAGTATTTGAAAGCTAAACTCTTGAGGAAGGTTATAGGCTACTTTTCATCATCATTATAATACCATCACTACAAGGGCAACGCCGCGAGGGCTCTGTTAGTAGGTACCTATTTGATATGCGATTGTTTTTAAACCACAAGCAATAATAATAAAACAGATGATAATATTTAGATAAAGGTATTTATAAATAGGTAGATATATCACGGTCAACGAACTTCAAGGGCAAGAAACAAAGAAAAAGGACGCATACGCATTTAAACAAAGTTGTTGTTATTGTGATAAATAGAGCTGTGTCGGCACAGTGTGTCTCCAGTTTAGGATATCGATCTTCCGATGGATAAAGATAGGCCCCCTTACTTATGAAAGATGTTTAAAGTCGAACACTGGTTGAACAACGTCCTGTCTCTGTTTGTCACTAACCACAAATAAAGACATGACGTTGTTTAATCAGTGTTTCACTTTAAACATCTTTCATAAGTAAGGCCCAAGTCGGTTAAAATTTGAGAGGACACCTACCTTCAGACAAGGGCGAACAGTGCCTCGAGCACCTCGAGCACTATTCTATCCGTGACTATAGTAAAATATAGACAATAGGCAATATGCATCAATTTTTTTTATGGTTTTAAACGATAGGTTATATCGTCAATTAACCGTAACAAAAATTCCAGCGCCGAAAAACTAAAATTTTATAACAAAAATAATTTTTAAAATTTATCAACATTTTCATGCACTTGAAACGGACGTGACGTCACAAGTCACCAAAATTACACGCGCTTGTAGGTAGAAAAAAAAACTTTCTGTCGAGTTTGAAGGAGTGTGACGTCACAGCATACGTGACAAATAGCGTTGCGTTTCAAGTCTTATGAAATTCCCACTATATTTTTGCACTTTTTAATTATTAATTTCTAAGCGAAAATGAAATAATATTAAAAAATAATTACACACACATAATTCTAAAGCCATAATGTTCATAGAAAAATACGTTTAACCCGCTTTTGAATCAGACGCATATTGCCTATTGTATGGACTGAACTTAGTTTAGTCAAGTTACCGCTAGAGGCGCTGCACTGAATTCCATACAATTGAGATGCTTTACTATAGTCACGGATAGAATAGTAAACTCGTGCATACTGGCGATCGAGGCATTGGGAGCGGCAGTTGCCTCCCTTGAGATAAAAAAATGTAGCCAAATGCAAAGAAATTAAAGACCTAAGTCTCGTCACATGACTTGCTTGACCAATCAACCATTAGAACATGGTCAAGGTCTCGCAGCACATAACGCATTTTGCAATAATTAAAATTCATACTTTTCCCATCCTCCATATTATAATCCTTGAGCCAGGCTGGCGACGCTCTTGCTTAGACGAAAAATGCAAGCACGCATTTGCGCGGTGCATTTCCGCGGTGCATTTCCGCGGTGCATTTGCGCGGTGCATTTGGGAGAGACATTTGCGCGGTGCAGTTGCGCGGTGCGTTTGCGCGGTGCATTTGCGCGGTGCATTTGCGCGGTGCAGTTGCACGGTGCGTTTGCGCGGTTCATTTGCGCGGTGCATTTGGCATTTGCGCGTTGCATTTGCACGGTGCATTTGCACGGTGCATTTTCACGATGCAATGGCGCGGTGCATTTGAGGGGTGCATTTGAGCGGTGCATTTGCACGATGCAGTTGTGCGGTGCGTTTGCGCGGTGCATTTGCGCGGTGCAATTGCGAGGTGCATTTTCGCGGTGCATTTGAGCGGTGCATTTGAGCGGTGCATTTTGCATTTGCGCGGTCCATTTGCGCGGTGCATTTGCGCGGTGCATTTGAGCGGTGCATTTTCACGGAGCATTTGCGCGGTGCATTTGCGCGATGCTGTTCTTCGGAGAGCATTGTGGTGGCTAGACAGGCCATGGTGGCAGTGGCAAACGAGCTTTTGATGGAAAATATCATGAGAAAACCAGTTACCTTTCTAATAGCGACGTAATTTCATAACTTCTAACAAAATATGGGCATTTACGCATGTACCTACCAAATTATGTACCTATTACCTATCCATTTGTAAGTACCTACCTACCTATATTATATACTTACCAAAACAAGTTTGCGATACTTTTGAAGGTTGAAATATTTTTAATCAAATGGATTGTTTTTATACGGAACAATTCATTACAATTTTTTTTTAATAAGTAGGTACGAGTGAGTAAAAAAATAATTATGAATTAATTATTACTTAAGTAATTAAAATAATTGTTATGTTTTCAAACAGCAGAGGCATTCTGTACAAGACTCACTTCGAATTCACTCAAGTGACCGAGCTCACTAAATACGCAAGAATGTATTGTAAGTGTTTGTAGTAAGATTCAAATTTCGAATACGAAAGAACAACGAACATTTTGGCATAGGTAGTTACTCTTCCGCCATTTTGATAAAACCTCGATCTTGCAGCAGGTGATGAAGCATGTGTCAATCGATAGGGGAAGTGATTACAAACAAAATATATTCAGTAGTAAAATCTCGTAATCTTTATACTTTCCGAGATATTTGAGTTTGAAAATGTAAAAACTAAAACTTGAAAATGCTAATTATGCTGCCAATAATATCCGGTAGGTATTTGAATATGTCTACTGTGACTGGGGATAAAATTGTGAGCCAATTTCGTTTAATTTTTAGGTAAAAATTTTTTTTTTTACATTAATACAGGGTGAAGACGGGGCAGTAAGGGCAGCTACCTTAACCGTTGTAGCTACAGGAAAACGTTCTTATGAGACTATCCTTAACTTTTGAAGATATTTCGACCTGCATTCACAGATTTTTAAAAAAATGTATAGTCAGCGAGAAAATGGCCAGTTTACACAAAAACTTTTTTTGATGCCAATCGATCCTATTTCACATAAGGATTAAAAGGCTCTGGCGGACCAACTGAGATTAGAGTACTAGAAAAGTCAGAAAACGCTAAAATGTATTTTTGGGACGGGGTAGTAAGGGCTACCTTGTAGTTACAGGAAAACGTTCTCAAGAGACTATTCTTAACTTTTGAAGATATTTTGACTTGCATTCACAGATTTTGGAAAAATATGTACAGTCACCGAAAAAAATGGGTAATTTACACAAAAACTTTTTTTGATGCCAAACGATCCTGTTAAAAATAAGGATTAAAAGACTCTACGTGACCAACTGAGGTTAGAGTACTAGAAAAGTCAGAAATTGCTAAAATGCATTTTTGAGAAGGGACAGTAAGGACAGCTACCTTAACCGTTGTAGCTACAGGAAAACGTTTTTACGAGACTATCCTTAACTTTTGAAGATATTTCGACAATAGATGAAAAATGATGACAATTGACAAAATGATTTTTACGAAATGTTTAGTCAAAGTTTTTTGCAATTTCTGTCTTTTCTAGTACTCTAACCTTAGTTGTTCCAATAGAGCCTTTTAATCCTTTTATGAAACAGGATCGATTGGCATCAAAAAAAGATTTTGTGTAAATTACTCATTTTTTTCGGTGACTGTACATTTATTCCAAAATCTGTGAATGCAAGTCGAAATATCTTCAAAAGTTAAGGATAATCTTCTAAGAACGTTTTCCTGTAGCTACAACGGATAAGGTAGGTGCCCTTACTGCCCCGTCTCAAAAATTCACCCTGTATTTTTTGAACACAGTTTATTTCATCATTCATTTTCTACCTAGGTACTATTTCGCACAAAATGATGAAATAAACTGTGTTCAATAAGTATAATTTCAAATAAAAAAATAAAAAAAAATTACCTAAAAATAAACGAAATTGGCTCACGATTTTATCCCCAGTCACAGTAGACATATTCAAATACCTACCGGTTATTATTGACAGCATAATTAGCATTTTCAAGTTTTAATTTTTACATTTTCAAACTCAAATATCTCGGAAAGTATAAAGATTACGAGATTTTATTACTGAATATATTTTGTTTGTAATCACTTCCTCTAACGATTGACACATGTTTCATCACTGGCAGCAAAATCGAGGTTTTTTCAAAATGGCCGACAGTAGGTATGCCAGGCTCCATATAAAAATGTTCGTACCCTTTGATATCTCACAGCGCGTTCGAAGTGAGTTTACAGAATGAGCCTACTGATCGAAAACTTTTTTTGATACTGTGTATCTCTGACCATCTTATCAAGAAAAAAGCAAAAACAATAATAAATTACATCTGTATGAGCTAGTGGTACCTACGTAGTATTATTATCTCTTCTATGCTAGTGGCCAATTACGATGACGGAGTTACCCTCCGAAGAACAGAAGCGCTCATCTGATACTGCCATTTGCGGTCACCCATCCAAATTGTGACCGCGCAGAACATCGCGATCAATCTCAAGAACGTCTCGCAACGAGCGCTTCAAGAAATAAAAAAAATTCATAGAAAAAGTATCAGGAGATCGGGACATTGTAGTGCCTGGGACAATGTTGAGATGGAGTAGGCTTATAGCACCTAAACCAATATCCACAGGATAGACATTGTCATTGCGTGTGGGGCTAACTAAGCCGCGGGTTTCCTCTCGATGTTTTCCTTCACCGTTTAGAGCTCGTGTTAATGCGCATATATTTTTTTCGAAACTAAAAATCCCTTGGTGCACGGCCAGGATTCGAACCCACGACCTTCGGATCGAAAGTCAAGGTATTCCCCTCGGCCAACACGGCTTTTAGAAATAAACAAGCTAGAATATATTAATCTGTGTCTTACCTAACACGCAATACGTTTCCTAAAGAAGTATTATAAAATGGTTAGCTAACATTGTTACTCAACTCAGTTCAAACGCCATTCTAGTGATGTCAAAATGTCAGTTGCATTATCGATAAATGCTTTTCGAAATAGCCAGTGATGTGCTAAAAATATTCTTATTATCGATTTTATTATTTGTTGTATTGATAGTATTCTGTTTTGCATGCCTAAATAAATAAAAAAAATAGATTACAGAGAGGGAGCTGGTAGGTATTAAAAAAAATATACTATGCGCATTACGGGCTCTAAACGGCGAAGAAAGCCATCATGAGGAAACCAGTTAGCTTTCTAAAAGCGTCGATGGCATGGACGTATATAAGGGGGGGGTTTAGGGGGTCCGGACCCCCCCTTAGCCCCTTAAGTTCGGAGGAAACCTAGTCAATTTTTGTATTTTGGAACCCTTGGACCCCCCCCCCCTTAACAAAGATCTTTGTATTTTGGAACCTTCGGACCCCCCCCTTGACAAAGCTATAGCTACGCCCTTGGTCGATGGGCTTGCAACCTTTCATATGGAATGTTAACTTATACAAAATGTGGGCATGTACCAAATATGGAGTCGGACACAACCTTAGACATTTTCATAAGATCTAAAAAATGCTTATAGGTAGATACCATAGATCTGAAAGAATTATGTCTACGGCATCTTGAGATTTTGTTGTTGTCATGTTTGAAAAATTGATTGGGATAAGGGCAGGGAGATGATGATGATGATGATGATGTTTGAAAAACTGAACGACGAAAATACGAACGCACGACCTTCAAACATTCTACTAGACCTTCCTTTTAGTTCCTATTTGCAATTTTCCGTACATTTCCTTAATTCTCACCTTTATCGATAAATAATTTGCGATAATTATACAACACTACAGTAACTTCTACGTATTCTGTGGCTATCTTCGCTTCGAATGTTTATATTCAGTTTAAAACAACTCTCTGTCAAAACAACATTGTTTTAAAAATCACAAAATTGTTATTGTTTTTTTTAATTGTTATTTATTACCAAGTGAACGGGATGCACTGACATGGATCCGCAACTTAATTATTGTAAGTACTTACCCTATTTATTATTTTAATTGACTTATCGTGTGGAATATTAAACAGATTATTATGGTACAAAGTGCAGAGATGCACAGATTAACGTATTTATTTAATTCTAAGTTGATTGCCTATAGTTAAATGTTAGCAACCAATAGAATAGGATGAATCGCGTTTGTGTAATCGATCGCACAAACATAAAAAAAACCAGTGACAAAAATAGCAAAAAATATATCATAGAAAAACATCCAGACCAAAGACAAATATGTATTTGCAGAAACATTTGCCTAGCGGCGGGAATCGAACCCGTAACCTTTAGTGTACCAGGCGGGTCTTTCCCACTGCGCCACAGAGGGCAATAAACAACACACAGCGTGTTTCAGCTCAATCAGCTTTCAAGATTTGACCCAGACTAACACTGGCAGTTATATTTACGCTTAGAAAGATTGGAGATAATCCGTACCCTTATTATAAATGAGAAAGTGAGTTTATTTGTTTGTTTATTTGTCCTGCTTTCACGTCTAAACAGAGCGACGGATTGACGTGATTTTTTGTGTGGAGATAGTTGGAGGGCTGGAGAGTAACATAGGCCTACTTTTTATCCGGGTATTACGCGAGCGGAGCCGCGGGCAGCAGCTAGTGTGTGATAAATTGATAATAACCACTAACCACATCTTGGGGATAGGCAGTCGTGATTATTTAAGTATCATTTTTTTTTTTTTTTCATTTTGTTTTTTATTTCAAAAATATAAAGTGCAGGCACCGAGTAAGGGAGTGGGCAGACGTTTTCTGCAGCGCGTTTATATCGATACAAACGCGCGTTCGCAGTGCGTTTGTTTCCATACAAATGCAAACCGGGAGTTGGGCAGCGCGTTTGTATCGATACAAACGCGCCTCAAAAAACCCAGTGTGCTCACTCCCTAAGGTGCAGGTTCGACGTCCACAACAGGATAAAATAAAATAACAAAAATAAACAAAATGAAATTTAAATCCATGTAAGTAAGTATTTGTTTCTTTTTTCAGATCCTTCCAATTATTTGACCTCATTGGAAGGGCAATACACAGACTTCGACCAATGGGTCATAAGCATTACAAGATATCATAACAAAAGGTAAACATTATGCATATTTTTGCCCGACTGCCCCCAGTACAGTAAGGGTCTTTTCGAGTGTAGGTACCTATGTGTACCTATGTATGTAGGTGTCAAATTGTGAAAACGATCACGATAGGTATCTTTTGTCGGGTTCAGTCACGTTGAGATGAGAGTGACTGAGTCCCCCCCCCCCTATTTGATTTTAGGGGGGCATTTAGCCCCCTCTGCCCCCACTTCCGCGGTCCCTGTACCTATAGACACACAAACATACTTTTATATTTTTATTTTATTTACAGGTCATTGAACGAAGCAGAAAGACAGAAGTCCCAAAAATTACCAATTTCATTAAATTGGCATCATTTACTAGTCACTGGTTTTCATACAGATGGAGAAAAACATAACGATTCGAAAAGGATATTTTTGATGGATGATGGTTTGAACTTGGATCATGTTTTTAAATTTTTGAATAATGGAAGTAATATTTTTTGTCGATATACTAAGTCTAAATTATAAAATGTTGTGTTTTAGTTATGAACTTATGACTTATGATTATTTAATATTAGGTTTACCTAATAGTTCGCCCCGAACTGCGATCTCGCGCACCGTTGCGTTGATAGCCTAGATTTGGACTTGTTTCTGACTACCTGCATACGTTTAAGCCTGCTTTTAATTAATTTTATCAAAGTTACTGAATATCTGGCTTTATGAAGTTAAAGAAAGTTATTGATAATTCATTCGTTTGTTATTGAAATAGAAATAGAAATAAGTTTTATTTTCGTCACTATAGGTACGGTACAGGCATATAAATCAAAAATGTTACAGTGATAAGAAAATAGGGCTACCCCTCAGCATTTGCTCCAGCAGCGCCAAGGCTGTTAGAGCGCTGGTTTTCAGTGGCGCTGGAATGAGTAGCGCATCAACTACTATGACACGCGTTTAATTTTTTATATTATTAGTAGTTAACAATAATTGCCAAAAGAAAAGAGCTAGGTATTTTTAACACTTAACACTTTTCCTTTTTTTGAATTGGAAATAATAAGGGAGATACCTACTAAGTTATTTGCGCAAAACATTATTTTGATCAAGATACAACCTCACACAGTCCTACAAATTGCAAAAAACACAAGGAAAGAATTTCGACTTTTAAATGACGTAAAAGAGGAGTAAAAGTCACTTCCTGTCCAAAGAAGGCCACAGAGATGCAGGTAGGTACCTAATTAAGTAAATGTACTTTCTATATACCTATGTAGAGTAGGTACCTACTTAGGTATAAAAGGGTAAATCATACATAAGTAGGTACATAAAATCTCTGCTCTAGAAGGTCAGTTGCTTTTTCTTATAAAAGTATTTTAAGAGTCACTTCCTCGAAGAAAATGTTTAGTTAGGTAGGTACTTTAAAACACCATGTGCCTATCCTGTGTTCGGACTTGCCCCTGACTACTCTACTAAGCTTCAAAACCTTACAAACCAGGCAGGGACAGGGGTAGAACATTATAGAATCAATATACAGGTTGAGTTTTTTTTTCAGGAAAGTTTGAAACCGACTTATTTTTTCGAGCCGTAACTCCTATGACTTTTCGATAACTCTCACTCAAGGTTTCAGACTTTCTCTAAGTGGCCCTGAAAAAAAACTCACCCTGTAGAAAAATATACCTAGGTAGGTAGGTACATCAATGACCTACTGAATTTGCTTTTCTGATATACCTAAGTGGTTTAGCCTCTTCTGTCGCCCAGATATAATAGTATTATGTAATCTAATCACACTATTATAGACCGTAGAAAACCTACCTTTAATTTAAATAATGGGTAGGTTACCTCTAAGGATATTTTCTACTTCAGTTAAGTATAGGTAATATGGTATTAAGTAGGTAGGTAGGTACCTATGTAAAACTTTTTCAATAAATCGAAACTCAAAAGTAGAAATCGTATGTACAAAGAGATTTAAATACAAAAATGGCAGAGCTGTAGCAAGTGAAGCGTGGGGACACAGGGATTCATTTAAATTGCGGGCATTCCTAAGTACAGGGCCGGACTCAGAGATAGATAAAAGCGAATAAGTTTTACCTACTTTGAAAAAAATTGTTGTTTGTAAAGTCGGTTTACGGACGATAATTTTACGTGATAACGGCATTAGAAAAC
Source organism: Camptogramma bilineatum (assembly GCA_958496255.1). Taxonomy (NCBI): domain Eukaryota; kingdom Metazoa; phylum Arthropoda; class Insecta; order Lepidoptera; family Geometridae; genus Camptogramma; species Camptogramma bilineatum. The sequence continues at coordinate 2,864,766 of OY292478.1, forward strand.
ATTAGGTAGGTACCTACCTATAAATAAAAAAATATAACTTAAAACCTATTTACTTACCTACGTAGGTATCGGATTATTTACAAAAATAAATTACTTCGTAGCTAGTGCTACGAGGACCATAGTTCTTGCTACGTCTCGTAGGCGGAACATGACACTTTTACGTGCGTGCAGCCGGCGGCGTTCATCGATTTAACGTCAAAAATATTTTTCAAGTCACAAACTTTTTAATAGGCAACCGCGAACTGATTCAAATAAGCCTAAGCACGAGTACCTGCCTACACTTCTCACAGTGGATCTAGGAATTCATGAAATTAGGCTTTTCGTTGCACAGTCACAATCTGTGGCACAGTGCAGCTTTTTCATAAAGTTTTATACTGCGCAGCGAAACGGCTAACTTCACGAATGCCTAGATCCATTGTGAAACGTGTACCTAGGTACGTAGGGACCTATTTTAAATTTATTTAGGTACTTACCTACTTTTATCTATTCATTTATGATGAAGTCAGGAGCTTTTCAACGCTCCTCAAGCTTCGTTGAACAGCTCCTGACTCCATCATCAGATCAGCTCGCTGTCAACACAAGTAATAGGTAGAACCTATTGCTAGGGACACGGTATCGAATTGAAAGTATCGATACTGTACTCATGAGTAGTATCGATAAAAAAGTATCGTACTCGTAAAAGAATCGACACAAAAGTATCGATACCTCAAAGTATCGAGTACTTTTCTCAGGCGGGGCCTCCGCCATACTTTTTTTTCTTTTTTCTTCATTAAAAAATATTATTTAAAAGTGCACCATTGGAGGAAGCTACCAATCTAAGGAAATATAGCGTAGCGATTTTGGTTTAGTTGTTATTCAACAAAATTGGTGGTGATCGGGTTTTTCACAAGGTGTTTTTGTGTAACTTACGCGAATATTATAGGGAATTTGAAGTAAAAATCACAAATATTTTACTGCGTTGTGTAGTTTCATTCAATAGACATATAATACAAATGATAATTACTTATTACAAAAAGACGATATTTTTTTTTATTAAATTTTTTGTTGTGACACCTTGGTGATATTTTATACACAAATGTACGTAAAATCGTTACACAAAAATACCTTCTGAGACAAGAAAATGTACAATTTTTTTGCAAATGACTCATAGGTCATTACGTCTTTTTGAACGTTTTCGTCACAGAATTTATTCGATACGATCACCTGTCCAAAGTACTTGTTAAGTAAAAGTATCGAATACAAAGTATCGAGTACATAAGTACCTACTCGATACAAAAAGAAAACTACTCGATACCATAAAGTATCGATGCTTTTTTCGTGTCCCTACCTATTTGCATGTCGCCGAGAATCTATAAGTAGGTTGGTATGTCAAATTTGAGCTTAATTGAGGATAACTGCCTCCTGTGATCTATCTTCAACCGAAATCAGTCTCAAACTCTTAATTTTGACAGTTCAGTGACCACGCAAGTAGCTCTGTTACTTTTAAGCCTGGGATACACTAGGGGACATGTTGCGGAACATGTCCCTCAACAACTACGTGAAGTGTCCCGAGACAATTGTCATGGAACATTTTGCCGAACATTTTGGAGCAAGCAACATGCCCCGCGTCACGTACAATGTTGCGGGGCATGTTGCGGGACAATATGCAACGTTGCAGCGTCACGTAAATTATGTGTTGCGCGTCATGTTGCGGGACAAAATGTCCCCTAGTGTATCCGACGCTTTATCTGAACGAAACCGAAAGCGACAAAAGATACCGACGCGACCGTTTTGACAGTTTGAGACCAATTTGAGGTTTGAGAGAAGTTACACAATCAGCCCGCTGATAACACTATAAGTAGGTATAAATAAAATTAAATATAAATAAAGTTAACATAAGCGTAACATACGGATCTACACGTAGATCCTTGGGCTACGCTTATGTTAACTTTCAGCAGCCAGTTGTTTTTTTTTCTCTCGTAGGTACCTACCTATATGACATGTTAATTATAATGTAGGTAGGTACTTTGATTCATCTCAAATCTGAATGATAGCCATATTAGACCAGCTTGGCTTAACTGGTTTCCCTGGGAAGGACTGACCCCAAAGTTGATGCTGAAAGAGCTTTGGAAACTCAAAAAAAAACTTTAGGTAAGCGTGCTCCATCTTAGACCACACTGTTGCTTTACATCAGGCAGGGTGTGGTCAAACGCGAACCTATTTCAGTTAAAAAAAATCTAGGTAGGGTGGTGGCACCAGTAATGAACAAGCACCAGTGTTCGACATTTTTTTTTTAATTGGCTTATAATAAGATTTAGGTTGAATATATCTATGGTAGAAACACAAAACCGTAGACAACACATTTCCAGTTGTTATTCCTGAAAACGTCACGAAAATCGACCATTTAGTTTTCAAGTTATTGAAGAAAAAGTGGTGTGTTGGTGCGCTGCTGAACCAATATACACTTTTACTAACGAAATTACTAAGAAGTTAAGTCTATATTTTTGCCAGCATTTTTGGAATTATTCAATTCATTCGAATTTCGATTGATTTTATGGAAAGGTTATATTATTCTGAATTTAATTTTATATCAGTAGCGCACCTACGCATGTTTAATTTTATTTTATAGTCGATGTTCATTACTGGTTCAGCAAAATTCACCTTCTCCAGAAATCGACAGGTGTCCATACTTATTATTTTACGTACTTTCTTAGTTTTTAACCTTTAAGTCTAATTCATGAACTGATTACGTTAATGTTTGAAATTCACCGATTGATACATGTTCTCCAATAAAGAACATGTGTCGAACACTGGGTAAAATAAGTGTTCATTACTGGAGTTGGTTTCAGATGCCTCCCAGAAAAAACTACACACTCGAACAAATTGATTATCCTACTAATATTATAAAGGCGAAAGTCTGTGTGTGTGAATGTTTGTTACCGCGTATCTCCATAACTACTGAACCGATTTGGCTGAAATTTGAAACGTAGATAGATAATGACCGGGAATAGGACATAGGCTACTTTTTATACCGAAAAAATGCATGGTTCCCGTGGGATAAACCAAATAGTAGTCCACGCGGGCGAAGCCGCGGGCATCAGCTAGTTAATTATAATACAATGTTTTTCATGGCTGACTTGTCTAGTTTTTAACCAAAAAAAGGAAGAGGTTCTCAATTCGTCGGAATCTTTTTTTTTTTGTTCTTTTTTTATGTATGTTCCCCGATTACTCAAAGACGCCTGGAGCGATTTGGAAAATTCTTTTTTTGTTTGTAAGGGTATACTTTCCGATTGGTACTACAAAAATTTGGTGAGGATAATGTTGAGGATCATCGGAGTTATGAACATAAATGCACCCATAACTAACTCAGCAAAATACATTATCATTATTATAAGTATTAATTATTATTATTTATTATTAATAAAATTTGCAGTCGCTGTCTCACTGCAGGGCAAGTCCCTCCCTTCCGGTAGGTAGTTTAAATAATGTTAGTTATTGCATGTTTTGTGCTTTGTTCATTACTGGGTGTTCATAACTGGAGTGTCGATAACTGGTGATTTATCACTGTTTATCACTGGATTATTGGTGTTCATTACTGGAGATTCGGTAGGTATTTTGGTTTTCGTCTTCTGATTAAAAACATATAGCTTTAATGTGAATAAACTTGCTACCTAACCTTTCTTGAATATATTATTTATCATTTGGACTAACTGCTGTAGATATAGTAGTAAAAATAACGAAATTATTTCAAATTTTAGTCACACACTTCCCTTAAAGTGTCGAGCACTGGTGCTTTCACCCTAGGTACCTACCTAATTTAACTGGAACAAGATTCCACCAGACCTAAAATCCACGGCAAGCTAAAAACAAAAGCTTCTAAAAAGTCTTGCATCCTTGAATCCGTGTCTGTGCAACAAGAGACAGATTTATATCGCTGTACCTCGCTCCCCTCAATTGGCAACATTATCGAGGGCTAGTTTAGCAAGGGAATTACTGTTATTTAAATTTAAGTATTTAAGTCGGTCCAGGGGCCTAAAGTAGTGTTGACTTGACTGGGTTGCAATATAAATAGGAAAGGAGCATGATCTAGATAGGGATTGTACCTATCTTGAAGGCATAGTAGGTACCTACCTACCTACACTTATTACTATCCTATTCTATTAAACGAGCAATATTTGTTTGTTTGATGTTTGAAGTTTGTTTGTACTGACGCTCTCGAAAACGGCTCTAACAATTTCGATGAAATTTGCAGTACCTAGGTACGAGTGTTTACGGGGGCGAAAAATCGATCTAGCTAGGTCTCATATCTGGGGAAAAGCCATTTTCTCGGCATTTTCACGCAAAAAGATTTAAGTACAAGTGCAATGTGGGCCGTAATTTGTTTTTTTTTTTTTTTAATTTGAAAAAAATTAAACCTGGGTGTTATGCACCCGAGCAGAACTCGGTCGCCCAGAAATTAACTACTTATACTTACAAGAATAAGTTAATAGGTAGGTACCTACTAGACAAAATTATGGTCATAGAAAATTTATTTAGGGAGGTAGGTACTTTAAAAAAAAAGCTTAAGTCACAATACACAATTTTATTTTTTGGAATTGCTTACACAACAGCTGTTCGTCCATACGTACCTACGTTATTCTGTGACAGTGGTCCTTTTAACTTAATGTAGACACCTACCTAGGTAAGTACCTACTTATTTATAGATTCATATCTATAGTTCAGTAAGTATTTAAATTCCAAGCCATATTCTACACCTATTAACTGTCAGATAAATCAATCCACCAGTTATAGCATGAATATTGAATACCATCCAGTCCAAGGTGCAGGCCAGACAGAAGAGACGTAAGTCGAGGACGCGTCGCGGACAGGGCGCCAGCGAACAGTGTTGTGCCCGCGTCCCATCTCTTCTGTATGTTTTGCGTCGCGACGCTTCTATACATTTTGTATGAAAGGAACGCGGAAGAGACAAATGTCCGCGCCCTGTCTGCGTCTTACATCTTTTCTGTGTCCAGTGCTTAATAGCTATAGTCGAATTGCTCATTGTACGAACTAAAAATATATGAAAAATTACATTTTGACTGTCAATTTTAGTGCGTATACATAATTAGAAATACGACTATAGCAGAGTTAACACTCTTTGTAAGTTTTTTGTCTAACCATGAAGAATCAGGCAACATAGTCCTTTTTTAATTCAGACTTAGGGATTTGGTACTGGATTAGGTACGTCAATTTACACTACCTACGATAGATCTAGGCATTAGTGAAGTTAGCTGTTTCAATGCGCATTAGAAAATCTTGTATGAAAAAGCTGAACTGCACATTGAAACGGCCAACTTCACAAATGCCTAGATCCATTGTGCGTACTGTACATACAGAGAACAACAGATTTTACTTATTCATCATTTACTTATAAATACAGAAAGTACTTAAAACTACTCGTCACATGACCACCAGATAGCATTAGCAATTACTGTAAATTATGAATTTATAACTGCTGTTACAGTTGTCACAATGGATCTAGGCATTCGTGAAGTTAGGCTTTTCGCTGCGCAGTAGAAAATTTTGTATGAAAAAATTGCACTGCGCATCGAAACTAACTTCACAAATGCCAAGATCCGTTGGAAGAAGTGTACTTGTTGTGGATAAACTTATATTGCTTTCCATATCTTCAAAAAATGACCAAGAACTATAGTAGATAAAACACAGGACCATTCACACTTTACACGATAATGAAAATCACAATTTTGAGTAAAACTAGAATGTGGATTACCGGCGACCGCGGCCGCGGCCCCCTCGGCCTCCACGGGGACCGCCCCGGCCTCCACGGCCTCTTCCACGACCACCTCGGCTGCCGCCGCCCCTAGGAAACCCATCCCGCTTGCCCCGGCCTTTCGGCGTATCATCAATCAACAAAGTCTCCAATGGCAGACTGTCAGGCAGCAAATAGTACCTAATATTGTTCCCTCGGATGCTCAACGTCTCCAAATTCATCTCTTCCTTGCTTTTCAGCGTCATTTTTACAGCTTTCAGGTGTGTGTTCATAGCGACATCGACGCCGGTGATGGTTCCGTGGACGACGCTGCCGTTCTTCAGCTCGATTGTGACGGTTTCGTGGCTGAGCTTCATTAGGAACCTTACTAACTTCATTTTGGCAGTATTATTTTATAGTTTTCGGTAAAAACAAAGACGGCGTCAGTACAAGAAGATAACCTCAAAATCAGAAAGAAAACAATTTCAATTCAGCAAATATGGCGGGCGGCACGGCACAACTGGTATTGCCAACTGTGTAAATTTGGAATCTACTGTTTATGCCTAACAAGATTCTAAACTACGTAACGTAGTATGGAAATTCCTTGATGCCTAATTAAACACTTCTGACAGCAACCACACAGCAACTTCAAATAGGAATGACAGGAAGAAGAAAGTCAAAATAATTTATTTCTGCATTTTAATTTAAAAGTAATAACAACAAGACAATGGCTAACCTAGGTGAGGATCTAGAAGGAATCGCCGATGAAGAAGTAGAAGCAGAAGAAAAGGAAATAACTGTTTGTGCGAGACTAGTCCTCTCAAATGAACAGGTTATGCACCAGTCTGGCTTTGTATTAATAAGTTTGGCGAATGTAGATCAGCGATCTTTGTGCTGGAGTATCGGCTTTCAGAACAAAATAATTATCATGAGATTCCACCAAATAAATGAAAAAATACACTTAGCTACTTATTTAATCTAATACAAACTTTAATGTCCAAGAAACAAAGAAGATCGCAAAAATATTATTAATATGTACCTACCTACATCTTGACTATTTGTATAACAGCTCCTAATGCTATTTTCAATTAATTAAGCTATTTCTATCTATCTATCTAATCAGTCCACCCACTGCTATGTATGGATTATTTACAAATAAAAAAAGCGATTACTTATGAAAAAATATCTAGGGCGCGGACCCATGCTTCACCTAGGTTCTCCACCTGGGACCTAAAATACCCTAAAAGATGCTTACCTACCTAAAGGAAGGTAGTACCTACTTCCATTATGTTATCGTTCGTTAATTGCTGGTTGATAAGGAAAGCGTTTGACTTACGTACCAAGGTAGGCACCTACTAAAATTGTTTAATCAATATCCGTAGCCAAGTAGAATTAGATTTGTGTTTAAAATGGACGACAACTTTACATTTTCTACTGCTAAATCTGAGACGCAAGACGCTTCTGGTCATGTTGCTCAAATTGAAAAACCAATAGTAAATAAAGAAATATTCGCTAAACTGGTTTTTACAGATGAACAGGCAAGTGTGTTTTAATGCAATGTGTGAAGTATATTTTTATAAAGCTGATTCATAAATTCTTTTATTTTATATTTTATTGACTTTTTGGATGAAAACCTAATGGTCTGGACCAAATCACAGGGTACAGCAGATCTTATCTGTTATGTTATGGCCCCACAATATTGCCAGGCAATGGCATCGTCCTAACTGGTCCTATCACTGCATTAGCTGCGTCCTGTGTTCACGGCAACGGTGTAGGTACTAACTATTTCTACCTTTCTGTTACTTACAGGAAAACGACCTAAGGGAGGCGTTCAATCTGCTAGACTACAAGGGGGAAGGAAAAATTAAAGCTGAAGATTTTCGTGTCGCTATAAAAGCACTCGGTAAGCAATTCAATTACCATTTTTCAAAGCCGAACCCTCTCTGATAATCAGTGATCGGAATGAGGCGGGCTAAAATACCTAAAGTTCGAAAAATAACAGAGACAAATGGAGACGCCTTAGGACTACATATTTTTCGATCCAATTATTTCCGTTTCCGGGACATTAATAAAGAACATCTAACATTAAGGTGAATCAATTTTTTACCTGAGTTAATAACAAAAACTAAAATGTAAATTATAAGGATAAAAAACTTTTTTCCGTCGATCAAATAGAAAAATTATTTGAATTAGTTCACAATATTATTAACATTAATTTTAAATGTACTTACTCACTGTGAAAATTGTGCCAACTTTCAATAAAATTCTTAGAATAAAATTCTTGTAGTAAGGAAGTCTCCCCTTTTTTGCCTCTGTTCTTTGAACTTTAGGTATTTAAGCCCGCCTAATTCCGATCACTGCTGATAATAGACCTCCGTTTGTGCCATCTACAGTGATTATGCACTAATCTTAATCTAATCCATAAACGTCCGGTGACATAATCAACAGCCAACATATAGTTAGGAATACCCATATAATTCACATATTGTTAGGATTAACCCACCACGACCGTTGGATCAATACTTTCATAGTCATCACTGAGAAGTGAGAGCTCTCTTCACGAATCCATCAAAATTTACTTCAACTGGGGCTCCTCCTGCAGCCAGCCTTAGATAATAGGCATTTACATATACCTAATCTACTTTATGTAGGTAATGCGTCAGGACACAATCCATGTAACGCACCGCACATAGCTAGGCCCTGTACCTACCTACTGCCTGGTCAAAATAGCAAGGAATTACTGTACCTATTTAAATTGCAGGTTATGAGCCTACCAAAGAAGAGCTACAGCACATGATCAGTGCAGTGGACAAGGGAGACTCTGGCAAACTCAGCTTTGAGAACTTTCAGACAGCCATTATGAGGAAAATCATGTCCCAGGATAGTGACGGGGATATCATGAAGAGTTTTCGACTTTTTGATACGGATGACTCAGGTACGGTAGTACCTATAGCTACTAGACTTTTCACCTCTGGTTTGGCTTGAAAGAGAAAATTATTTTCTATGGTTCATTATTTCCGTGGCACGCGTGAATACGTTGACATGTATAAAACACCAACTTTTCAGGGCGGCCGTTTGAAAGTTTGACCTCTTCTGGTTTCTCGGTAAATTAGTTTACAGTATTTGTGTTAATTGTTTCTATGGTTATTTTATGCCCTCTTTCGAATGATGACAATAAATAACCAAAATTCCCCATAGTTTCCATGATATAAGACATGTCAACAAAAAAATTGATGAGATTTAGGTTACGTCTCGAGATGTCCAGTTATGCCGCAAAAGATATCAACTTATTCACCTTTAATGTATGGAATATTGGTAGGTAAACAATGCTATATTATCGGATTGCAAACAGATAGAGACTATAAAACCGGTTTTTTGAGTTGCTGAAGTACCGTACATTGGGGCTATGTGGGACATTTTTTGAAGAAAAAATGATTTTGCACAAAAACTGACGATTGTAACGCTTGAACAGATTTTTTTTATAGTAGATCTTACCATTGCCCATTGGAGACTTGCTGCAGTATTGCTGTATTGTTAATATTTACAGAGATATAGCATTTCAAAGGGGCTGTTCCAAATATCGCCATTTTGGGGCTATTTAAAAATGACATATCTGACTTCAGTTTTCCTTTCATTTTCAGACCTGTATTTATTAAAAGTGGACTAGCGATATTCAGAACTATAAACGGGAATATGTTCTTTCATTTAAAAATACTGTGCTTTGATTTCACTAAAAAACAAACTAGAAATCTCAATTTAAAAATTATTCAACATTTTATAAATCAAAACTTCTGGGTTATTTGGAACCCAAAGTAACTTGCTTTATAAAAACGCATTACGAAATAGGGCGATATTTGGAATTTAAGGGCAAGTTATATTTTTGGTAAAATAAAAAGTATTGCCAGTTAACTGCAATAAATCTGAAAAATAAGGACTATTGACATTTGCCTTTTCTTGTATTGGTATTTTTCGTTGTTAAGTATATAATCACCATGTTTCCAATACTGTAACAATACAAATAAATAAATACAACTATTGGAAATTTAGAGTATTGCATCCCCTTAAATCTAACCAAAAATGAGAACTTGGGGTTATTTGAAATTGCAAACAAATTGTTTATGAAACCAAAACTGAAATAGCAGGGGCTAATTGGAATCGGATTCCAAATAGCCCCAAAACGGCTCAAAAAGCACGTCAGTCAGTATAATTCTAAAAATATGGCGTTTAAAACGAGCTATTAGCAAATGAAATACACCATTAGAATCGCAACAAAATGCAGATGAGCATGGTAGCACTCATTCTTTAAGCATCTTTATAATAAACGGGCTGCAACTGGAAGTTTGACACCCACATTTTACTACCGTCAACAACGTCTGTAAACAAATTGAGCTAGCGGTTTGTGTGAAACTCTGACAACCTCAAAACTCGAAAGTAACATTGTCATTGAGTCAAAGTATTGTCATGTTGTAAGGAAAAAAATCTACCACGACTAGGAAAAAAGATACATGCAGTCAAATCTTTTATTTAAAAAAATTCCAAATATCGCCCAATTTCCAAGTAGCCCCAATGTACGGTACCTACTTATTACTCAGAACCATTCATACCGTTTAGAAATGAGATTTAACATAGTAAGGGTAAGCTGATTTTAAATGAGCCCAAACACGGATGCTCTACTGTTAATCACTGAGAATTTGAATGGAATACAACCAGATTTTATCAGCACATCTGCTCATTGTCACCATATTATTACAATGTATTCGGAACTAGAAAAAAATGCAAAGTTTCACCTCAATCGAAAAATTTACTGAGGAGTTTTGTTGAATAACTCCTGACTTCAGCAACAGATCAGCTTGTTGTTATCATAATATTACATTTTTATCTAGAGTCTATAAGTGTGCCAAATTTTAGCTCAATGAGACACTGGAAAGTGGGTCAAATTAAACTTGCAAGAATTCACTAAAAAAAATATGAGTTTTGTTGAACAGGTCCTGGCTCCATCATCAGATCAGCTCGTTGTTACAATAATATTGCATTGTCACCAAGAATCCATAAGTGTGCCAAATTTCAGCTCAATCAGACACTGGGAAGTGGGTCAAATTAAACTTGAAAGATTTGACCCGAACACAATATTGAGTTTTGTTGAACAGCTCCTGACACCAGCATCAGATCAGCTTACTGTTAACATAATATTACATTGTTATCTAGACTCTATAAGTGTGCCAAATTTTAGCTCAATCAAACACTGGAAAGTGGGTCAAATTGAACTTGCAAGATTTTACTAAAAAAAAAGTGAGTTCTGTTGAACAGCTCCTGGCTCCATCATCAGATCAGGTCGCTGTTACAATAGTATTGCATCGTCATCGAGAATCTATAAGTGTGCCAAATTTCAGCTCAATCAGATGCTGGGAAGTGGGTCAAATTGAATTTGCAAGATTTAATCCAAACAAATATTGAGGTTTGTTGAACAGCTCCTGACTCCAGCATCAGATCAGCTTATTGTTAACATAATATTACATTGTTATCTAGAATCTATAAGTGTGCCAAATTTTAGTTCAATCAAACACTGGAAAGTGGGTCAAATTGAACTTGCAACATTTCACTAAAAAAAAAGTGAGTTCTGTTGAACAGCTCCTGGCTCCATCACCAGATCAGCTCGTTGTTAAAATAATATTGCATTGTCACCAAGAACCTATAGGTATTCCAAATTTCAGCTTAATCAGACACTGGGAAGTCAGTCAAATAATTTTTAAAAGTAGACCCGAACAAAAATCGCAAGTTAATAATAAAAGCTTGTAAACATCAAGCAATGTCATTATAGTTTAACAAATAATTAAAATCTATCAGTTTTCCATGTAAAAGCAATACTTAAAAAAAAAAGATTTCTGAACTGACGTTTTGTTTACCAATACGAGTGACATGTTCGGTTATGCCAGCGCGAGAGCGCGCGGGCATAACTGAACAACTCAATGTATCACAATTTAAACGGAATACTTTGGTTAGCCATAACCTGACATTTTAATTTGTTAAAAGTTAATCAAAAATATCATATGTATATGTCGAGATATCATGTAACAAATATAATTTTGGCGAATGAGTAGGTTGATAAATCGAAATATCTACAAAAACATGTGTGTGTTAGTGGCTTGAAAAATTGACAAGTAGTTATGTCAACTAAAATACGAAAAATGGAGGAGTTGGCAAGGCCATAACTCGAAAACTTGTCTAGCTAGGGAGCTGTCAATTTTTTTATAGATACTTCATAGGCGTAGATATCGTTTAAGCCAATAAAAAAAAAAATTGACATCTCGACATATCAACGTATTCACGCGAGCCACGGATTTAAGCTCAAGACCTCATGCGCAACGCAAACAATCAATAATATCTTCTAACTTTCACATTTAGATTAGAAGTATGTCGAGGATGGCAGTTAGCGTTTTAGCAGAGCGCTTAACCTGTCCATAGCCCCACTCTTGTAATATACTTGTAAATCAAACGTTACCTAGTGAAACCACAGATTAGTAATCTGTGGTGGAACTGCAACAATGTTGAAACTATTTTAGGTAGGTTACTAAATTTATGTCCTACTTTCTATATTATATGGACTTGTGGCCAATATTTTACTTTCTGTTTGTAGGATTCATCAACTTCGATAACATAAAAAAAGTGACAGAAATTCTTGGCCATTATTTGACTGACGAAGAAATTGAAGAAATGATTGATGATGCCGATAAGGACTTTGACGGCCTAGTAAGTTCTAAATCTAATATCTGGGCGATCGAGCTTTGCTCGGGTGTAAATAGAGAAAAACTAAAAAAAAAATTTATTGGTTGAGTTTCGAACTCGCAACCTTTGGCTGTAAAGCATACACCCTATTCACATACCCATTCTGGTCTTAACAAATTCTGTGAAATTACGAACCACATTGCACTGGTAAATCTTTTTGCGTGAAAATGCCAAGAAAACGATTTTTCCCAGATAAGAGACCTAGCTAGATCGATTTTTCGTCCCCCGTAAGCCTCCGTACCGCAAATTTCATCGAAATCGTTAGAGCCGTTTTCGAGAACGTGAGTACAGACAAACAAACAAATATTGCTCGTTTAATAGAATAGGATAGGTAAACCGGAACGGAATACTCTTTAAACAAGTATTTTAGAAATAGAAATAGAAATATAACTAAACACGTACTACTACTAAACACGCGTTTTTTACAGATATCTGTTCAAGAATTCATGAAAATGATCAAGAACTGCGTTCACATCGTAACTCCTTAGAAAATCTGCCTTGAATTACCACTACTACTTTGGTAGAAGTTTCTTGTAGCTGGCAACTGTAAGCGCACCACTAGGTGTTTTTTAGGGCACGTTTCCCTAAAATAAAGTAATTTTGTTTACATAATTGTATTTAATTCCATTTTGAATATCCTTTTAAAAATTTTATCACATCATTTGGTATCTCAGTTTGGACTAAGAGCAGCTAAAACTGAAAATTAATGGATGAAATGAAAAATGAAATTATTGACAATGCAAAGAACCTAATCTGGAATAGCCAATCAGGCTGCAAAACGCATCAGCCATCTGTCAAGTCAACGATACAATACAAATGTCAATGGAACACGGTTGTCAATTTCAAAGTTTGTTTGTTTTGAATTTGAATTTTACTGGTACTGGCCTAGCCGAACGAAGCTTTGAAGATTGTTTTTTCCAAATATTTGAGTTTGTAAATGTAATTTCTCAGTATTTAAGTACGAACAGACGCCTTTCATTACAACACAATCATAGAAACCATCACAAATCCTTTATGAAAATGGGTAAGCGCTTTGATAATAGCGGTAATATTTTTTTTCCTTAAAACCACCTATTTTTCAAAATTGTTATTGTTACAGAGTCTGAAGATTCAGCCCTAGAAAACAAATGCGAGAACCTCATGAACATTGTCGTAGAATCACGAAAACGGTTCGGCAAAATGTGTGTAGACTACGACCAAAAATCATCTCTAATGGAAAACAAAATATTGAATTTACAAATTGAAACCTTCTCTAACTATAAATTCAAATCGAAGAACCCAGTGCCATTGATAGACAATGAAGATTCGAAAGATATTGAAGACTTTTCTGTGGAACTGATTGAAATGTCGAAGCGATTTGAAGATGTGCGGAGGAAAGTGAAAAATACTCAAGAAGTGGTGTCTCAGATCAAGGCCGATGCTGTAGCGAAGAGACTGAGGGAACCCCTGAGTGCTGACAATATTCTTGCTAAAATTAAAGGGAAAAAAGTGTCTTAAACTAAACATTGTTTTATGAGAAAATAGGATAATTATTGTACACTTCTTCTAACGGATCTTGGAATTCGTGAATTCCATTTCGATGCGCAGTGCAACTTTTCATTCAAAATTTTCTGCTGCGCAGCGAAAAGCCTAACTTCACATTTGCCTACTAGATCCATTGTAACAACTGTAAGTTCATATGATACTAGCAGCGCCCTCGCGGCGTTGCCCCCGTAGTGATGGTATATGGTGATAATGATGATGATGATGATAAAAAGTAGCCTATAACCTTTTTTCAAGAGTTTAGCTATCAAATGCAGAAATAATTTTTCAAATCGGACTGGTAGTTCCTGAGATTAGTGCGTTCAAACAAAAAAACTCTGCTTTATATAATTAGTATAGTAGAAGTATAGATATAGACTAGTATAGATATAGATTTAAGAATTCATTGTACCTAGTAGGTAATCGTTTTTTGTTCTTTGGACTCCCGCGACACAGGCTCGCCCTAGTGTGGGGGCCACCAGTAAATTTTCTATTATTAAATAAATGAATTTGTATGCCATATTCTTTGTTGTGAATTTTACTGGGCTGAATTCTTTCAAAAATTCGTCTCAGCATAGCACCCCAAGATCACTACATTTAACTGTTGTGCTGTTGAGTTGTTCGTTATTATAAAAACTTAAACAATCTATTTGCTTGTAGGTTTGCGATGGTGCTGTGATATTTTTTCTGATTCTGTTTTTGTGCAAGCGGTAAAAAATTTACTTATCTAGAGTGTTACGTGACGACAGTTAACGACATCTAGTAGAATTCTCCGTTACTAATTTTATGTAAGACAGCGCCACCTAGCGAGGAGTAGCTTAAAAAATATGTTATTGTTTGCCAGTCTCAAGATTTGTACAAAGTGGATTTTTGTATCTGTTTTCCTGACAAAATCATAGACAAAATGAATCCATTCACAAACGTGCACTTTTCGGAAAGTTTGATTTTTGTGATCGGTTTTCAAGTTGCAAAACCGATTTTTTTGGTTTCCAAAGCAATAGTTGAAATGTCAACATTGTTGATTCAAAGAAAAGACGAAAAGCCATCGTTTCGTGTAGTTTCGTGTTGTGTTGGTTAGTTTTAACTTTCGCTGTTCTGTTTTTATGAAAATTAAGAGAAAAAAAACTATGTCTAAAAATGTTCAAGAACTTTTCAAAGAACATTGTATTGTCCCAGATGTTCTAACCACTGCTCCAACTGAATTGCTTGATGTGCAGTATTCCAATGGTACTAAAGTTGACATTGGTAAGGAACTGACTCCTACACAAGTAAAAGATAAGCCTGTTGTGAAATGGACACCTAAAGATAACGAATATTATACGCTAGCTATGGTGGACCCAGATGCTCCAAGTCGAGAAAGCCCAAAATTCCGTGAATGGCATCACTGGCTTGTTGGAAATATCTTTGGAGGTGACATGAAGAAGGGTGAGGTATTATCTGATTACATTGGATCTGGACCTCCAAAGGGAACTGGCCTTCATCGATACGTATTTGTACTGTACAAGCAGCCTGAAAAATGTGACTTTTCTAAAATTCCAAAACTTCCTAACAACTCAGGCAACAACCGAGGAAAATTTTCGATCGCAAAGTTTGCACAGCAGTTCAAACTTGGAGTACCAATCGCTGGCAATTTTTATGTTGCCAAATATGACGACTACGTTCCCAAACTGTATGCAAAGCTCAAAGGCTAGAACGCGAACGTTCTCAAATAAAAACCGATAAAATCCGATAAAATTGCCTGTGAACAGCACGCTTTTTTTTTCATTAACGTCAAATTGTCTATGGCCACGATCGATAATTTCCGCCTCCGCGTGACATTTCTATTTTTCTCTGGTGGCGTCCGCCATTACATTTTGGTGTTTGCGTAAATTGGTCGTTTGTCAGCTAGTGCACGCCGCAGCGCGTTATCAGTGACATTTTGTGTACGTGCGTAGCATCGCAGAGTTTCATAGAACAAAGTGAGAGAACGTTCAATCGTATGTCCATCCAGAATCTCAACACATTCGACCCATTCGCCGATGCTATCAAAAGCTCGGAAGACGACGTCCAAGATGGTCTAGTCCACGTCCGGATCCAGCAGCGGAACGGGCGGAAGACGCTGACGACGGTGCAGGGCCTCTCGTCGGAATATGACCTGAAGAAGATTGTCCGGGCATGCAAGAAGGAGTTCGCGTGCAACGGGACCGTGGTCGAGCATCCGGAGTACGGCGAGGTTTTGCAGTTGCAGGGCGACCAGCGCGAGAACATTTGCCAGTGGCTTACGAAGTCGGGCCTCGTCAAACCTGAGCAACTTAAAGTGCACGGCTTCTAAACGCCGAGCACGGAACATGTTCATCATTCATCTTAAATTATGAGATCGTGCGCGTAAAAACCCCTATCGAATATGTATTTAGAAAGCACCGACGTGTACAGAGAAGCGGTCGGCGGCCGTTGCGGCCCGCGCCTTGTGCGTTGCGACTCCTTGTCTAAAGTTTATAAATTATATCGACGCCGTCTCAAGTCTTTATTTGCAATAAAAGCCGAACGAAATAGTAAATAATCATCTTTGTTTTTTACGACATTGTATTTATAAATTGCTGTAATAATTCAAATAATAAACATGTTTTTGTATGTGTTGGTTTTCTTTGCTGTATGGCGTAATAACGGGATACCCCGTTGCCACGTTAGTGAAAGTTGGTGCTTGCGAATTCCATTTCATAAATTACCTCGAACGCGGCATCAAACGTGGTATTTTCCGCTTATCTAGCACAGCACAGCAGCTGAGTGTAACCTCTACCACCGAGTAACCAGAGAGACAAACTCAAACAACGCGCGATAATAGGTACTTCACTACATGCGCAGCGTTGTGTGCGTGCGCGTTCACCGACAGGCTCACTTACGAGCGGCGGGCGGCCGCTTCGTGAGCTCTCGGCCAGTCTCGGTAAACTCCGGCGGCCGACCGGCGGCTATGCGGTAAGGGACGCTCGGAGGCCGCGAATGCTACGAGTATGCGGCGGCCGCGCGGGTTACGTAGTAACTATTAATGAATCTGTGGCGCGGTCTTTTTCGAGTTCATTTTCATTCAGCCAGTAGGTAAGGTGAGTAGGTACTTAGTAGCTAGGCAAAGTCATGCAGAGAAAAATAAAAAGTTATCATTTTTCACATAGGTACCTACCTACTTACCTACTCAAAAAAACGTGACCAGTAAGTTTACGTACCTACCTACTACCATTTTATTGAAATATTATTGAAGTAATTTTCTGTAAGTACTTAGGTACCTAATAAGTAGGTAATGGTACCTATTTACTAATATTTAAAGTCGATTTTAATCTAGGTAAGTACTTTTCATTGTAGTATCGATTTGAAAATTTGCATTTGTATGTAATTCGGATACCTAAACTTATAATAGGTAATTTGGTATTTTCGAGCTGATCATGAACTCCTCAGTAAATAAACCGATGGAGTTAAAACTCGACATGTCTGTCAAATCCCGACTACACTGTAATTAGGTACCTATACCTACATTGTGACAACGAGCTGGTTTGATGATGGAGTCAGGAGCTGTTCAAAAGAACTCCTCCGTAATTTAGCCAATTGAATTGAAACTCGACATGTCTGTCAGAGTACCTACAGAGCAAATACCATCCGTCCGTCAGCAGTAGGTACCAGCTGTCCGTTTATTATTTTAACACTACGCGAGTGACACCGCGCGGCGCAGTTAGTTTATTTCCATAAGTGACAGCCCTACAAGAATAGGCTATTATAAAAGTCAATGTTAGACCGCTGTTTCTCTGTTCATTTCATTTCTCTGTGCCTCTACTCTAGGTCTATGGTAAAACTTCGTTAGCAAAAATAACATTTAGCTACTACATTGCTTGCTTTACAGCTGACTTTTGAAATCAATTTCGCGCTAAACGCGCAATGTATTACAAACAACTGTCTCGTCACTCATTCGGAGGAAATCAATCTTACGTTGTAAAGTAGCTCCTATTGCAAGTAGGTAAAGTTCTTATTATTATTGCTTATTGAAATGAGTCATGTCCTCAATTTAGTAAGGCTACAGCAATGTTGAGGTCATCGCTTCCAAATAAAAACTGAGGAGTTAAAAATTATTTGATTGCGGTCTAACTTCCTACTTCCTACTAATAGATAATAGATAGGATACCTATTGCCATCTTATTACCATAGAATAATTAGTACTACGCTTTTGACTACTAGGGCAGTGGTTCCCAACCTTTTCAACCTTTTTACCCATAAAGGCGCAAATACACGTTGGCCCGGGCTCGCATTGCCGCTATCGATCGCTCGCGCTCGCCTAAGCGGCCTAGGCTGGCCCAACATGTGTTTGTGCCAGACATTTCAATGAAACAGATTTAACCCCCTCCTTAGACCTCGCGCGCGAGTCTGTCTTTACTTTGCCTAACAATGGATGATAGGTAGGTATGTATCTGCTCTAATATGGGTACCTACAATGTTGCCGACTCTATGTTGCACAGCTCTACTTTCGATCCGAAGACGATGCTCTTTGAAACCGGGCGACATCAATGGATTTGTCACGTAGGTACCTTATTTACCTACTAGCTAGTAATTCTATGATTAGCTAAATAACTCAGGTTTTCAATATTTATGACGTCATTGACATTGATGACGAATTGGTAAATCTAGATGGGTGACGTCACTGCAATTTCATCATGGACTTGGTCCATTTCATTATGCAGTTGGTTTATAATAATTAATTTATGAGGATGAATTTATTACCTACTGAAGAGAAAGTTAGGCGGCCTAACTTTCGCTTCAGTGATTCGCCCTCAGGAAAAATAAAACACGGTTTGGGGCCTAACTTAGGCCCTGTGTTTTATTTTTCCTTAATCTTCATTGTAATTAGGGCGAAAATAAAAATCATCTAGGTACCTACTTAGGGAGTGTCCACATTGCGTTTTCTGCAGCGCGTTTTTGAGCTGCGCGTTTGTATCGATACAAACGCGCGTTCGCAACGCGTATTTTTCCATACAAAAGCGAACCGGGAGGGGCTGCGCGGGGGGCTGCGCGTTCGCATCGCGTTCGAATCGCGTTTGTATCGATACAAACGCGCTGCAAAAAACGCAATGTGGACACTCCCTTAGTTACACTTCTTCCGAAAGAAAAAACTACAGTCGAATTATAGTCAACTTTTATTCAGAATAGGTAGGTACATCAAAATTTAAAAACTAACAACCTTAAAATCTATTTAACATCTACAGGCACTTAAGGTAGTTCTTGACTACTTTTGAACTTAACTATCTACTTACATAACTTTTTCTATTAAAGGCCCTAGCCTACTATTTACTTAGGTACATAACTTTTTCTAGGTCTAAAAAATAAAATGAGTGGTTTTCGATAAATGCTTAAAAGACATGTAGATGGCGCTGTTCCTACTTCACAAGTGGCCAAATTAAAAATTAACAAGCAATTTATTCAAAAATAAAAAAACCCGGCTGAACTGAAAAGTTAAAAACAGCATTATCTTATCAATCACAAAACAAAATTAAATTACAATTTTATTATTATGTAGGTATCTAGGGTTCGATGCCGTGCGCATTTTCCTAAACGTTGTTGTCACAGTTGACACACAGATGGCTCTGCGAGAACCTAAATTAAATGCGTAAGTTATTTCTTAAATATGAGATATCTCCTAAATGGCTGAACCAATTTCGATGCAGTTTGTTCTAAACGTTGCGTGTGACTAAATAGAAAGGTTTAGTATGCGTTTTGGTTAGCAATTCTATTTAGGGCGAAAAATAGATTTTCAAAAATTTTGAGACTCGATTTAGTCTTCGAAGATGTCATGTTAGATTTTTAAAAAAATTATATTTGATATCAGTCCACCAACCTCTTGATTTTGACATGGATTTTGATATGATAGCGTGATTTTCATTTTGAAAATTCACACATTGTTGCATTTTTTAGCCGCACTATTTGATTTATCGAAATAAAAAGTATCCTAGAGCACAATCAAGATGGAGACGATTCTAACGATACCTCATTCATCAAAATCCATCCAGCCGTTTAGGAGAAACGTGGTAATAAAGAATATTACTTACATACGAACGAACGAACGAACCCACCCACATACATAGAAACGCGCGATCTACATAACCCGGGTGACTTGACAGTCAGCCGGGTAAAAACCCGACTGCGGGTTTGAGGACGAAGGTGACCGCACACCTATCCGCGCCGAACATGCCGAACGAATCGACAGAAACGAATTTTAGAATTCATTTTATGAAATCGTATGAAACCTCGCACACCTGCCCGCGTCGAATCGTCCGATTCGACCGAATCTGGCAGCACTTTGAGAATTCGGCGCGGATAGGTGAGCGCTCAGCCTAATGGTGAGCTCGCCGGATTCTCGGGGTACTGCCACATTGGCCGTTTTTCCACTAGACGGCACGGCACGGCGACGGGCGACGGCGACGGCACGGCACGGCGACCGGGGACGCAAAAATGTATGAAAATGTACGGCTCGCTTTTCCACTTGCCGGCGCCGGCACCTGCAAATTTTCGTACATTTTTGCATCCCCACCGCCGTCGCCGTCGCCGTGCCGGGCTAATGGAAAAACGCCCATTAGGTCGAATCGGACGATTCGTCGCGGGCAGGTTTGCGAGTACGATTTCATTTATAGAATTCTAAAATTCTTTTAGGTCGATTCGTTCGGCCCGGATAGGCATGCGCTCATCTTAAAACACAAAAAATCCATCGTTTTATTGTGGTTTTTTTAGGTATTTTATGTACCTACTCTGTGACACTCGCGCCATCAAGGCGAATCTAATGTAATGACATAGGTAAGGTACCTATCAGTTATCAAAATCGGTTGAGCCGTTGAGTAGTAACGAGCTGACATAGGTATCTCATACATGGGGCACCAGGTCAGACAACCTTCTCGTGAGCCCAAAGCTGCTTGTCCCTTTTGAATCTCTCCCTCCCCATTGAGCTGCCTACTCTGTGGGGGATTCGGGGGGAACGGCAGCTGAGGGACGGTGTGCCCTGTTAAGTCCGACAATAACTTCTCTCGTCCCGGGATCTTATTGTCGGATAACCAATGGTCTGACAGGGGGGGTAGCTTCTCCGCGCGTCCCTCTGAATAGCAGAGGGCGCAGTGGATGAAGCTGGGACGTGCTTGGCGTGCTTCCTCACGGCCGCCGAGTAGGCATCGGGAGTGGGTTCTTCCGTGCCAGCGTCCCGAGCTCGGAACTCCGAAGGGTCCCTAGGGCCTTGAGGAACTGAGGGCTACGCTGGCCTTATGGCCACCCGTGCTGCGAGGAAGACAACCTCTCTAAAAAATTACCCTGGCGGACGTCCTCCGATGGTTTTGGGATGTGGGTGGCTTGGTGACTCGGTCGTGGTTGACCTCAGGGCTAGGTCAAGGTCGACTGACTTGCCTTGCCACCAGTCTCTTAACTGTCTGGGGGAAGAAGCTGCTGAGAGGGAACGGAGCGAGGCCGGTCCCCTTCTAGCGGCCCAATGAAAGGCGAGTCGTGCGGCGCACCCGCAAGGGTTGTGCTGCTAGAACGAGCCTGTGGGCTGCATGAGGAAGAAAACCTCTTTAAAAAATTACTTTTGGTGGCGGAAACCTCCGACGTTGGGACTGGGTATCTTGGTGGCGGTCGGTTGGTGGTCGGTCATGCCCATCGGCAGGCCGGCCAAGCCTTGTGCCCGTCCCGTTTGTCTGGAGGAAGAAGCTGCTGAGTGGGGTCGGTGCGAGCCGGTCCCGCTCAACGCAGCCGAG
Organism: Camptogramma bilineatum; assembly: GCA_958496255.1. Classification (NCBI taxonomy): domain Eukaryota; kingdom Metazoa; phylum Arthropoda; class Insecta; order Lepidoptera; family Geometridae; genus Camptogramma; species Camptogramma bilineatum. Next base: position 2,886,543 of record OY292478.1, read on the forward strand.
TGGAAGGGCAAGTTGCAGAGCACACCTGTGTGATGCGACGAACCCTTAGCTGGGTTGTAGGAGGAAGAAAACCTCTTTAAAAAATTACACCAGGCGGCAGGACACCGGCCGCTGAGTGGGTTTGGAGCGAGGCCAAACCCGCTCGGGATGGGGGCGGCAACGGGTTGGTGGCAACATCAGCCCTATCCGCCTGCCCCGTGAGGGGGCGAGTGGTACCCCCTGCCATACAGGGGGCTTTTCGGGTCTGCGGGTGGTCGGGGCGAGGGCTCCGGCTGCTCATTATGCAGATCCCGGGAGGGCGGCGACACCGGGTTGGCCAGTGTCGTCGTGAGCTCCGCGCATGTGGTGTCACAGCCATGTGCGCGGGTGCCGGGCGTGGCTGTGGGTGCCATTACCGGGACTGTGCTCGAGGCAAGCTGCAGGAGGGTCACCGGTGCGTTCCGTATGGAGATCCCGGAGTCCCTCATCTTGCAGAGAGGCCGGCCACCAGCTTAGTTTTTAGTGAGTCGGCCAGTGTTGGTCAACCTCACACACCCCAATTGCGTCCCTCGGCGTAGTTGGAAGTCTGGTTGCAGATTTTCTAAGCTGTAAAAAAAAAAAAAAAAGGTATCTCATACATACATGCGAAAACGTTTAAATGGGCCATAGTTAAGTCTTTTATCTGTAATTTAGTCTGTGAGTACTGTTTGTTTTCCTAAGAAATAATAAAAAAAAAAACAATACCTCCTTTTGGACTTCTTATCACAGCGCCCATACAAATATCCTGTGACCTTTATCCCATCGAGACAGAAGATTCATGTTCTAAACAAGGACCGCGGAAGTGAAGGGCAGAGGGGGGCAAATGACCCCCCTAAAATCAAACGGGGGGTGAGGCTCCAATTGTTCTACGTTTCTCTGTGATAAGAAAGTGTCTTGAAGGAAGAAGTGACCAAAGAAGATTGCCCCCCGTCTTGGAGTACCTAGGTACTTTCGAGGTTTTATACTTTGGTTTTCAAGACAGCGCCATCTCTGATGCACATTGGCACTTTTTATTAGCAAAATAAAAAGCTCTCATGAAACAAGAACTCAAGCACTTTTGTTGGTGCTTTTTAATAAAAACGCCATTCCATGGCCTCTGAAATGTTTGGCCAGATCTTCAGAGCTCTCAAACTGTTCCCTACAAATCTTGCACTGATTTTCTTTTAAGGGTTCGAAAGATATGTTATTATTCTGATATTTTTCTAATGCGTTTTCGTTGTAGCATCTCTTGTTTGAGATGTATTCATCTACATTTGAAACGCTATGTTCTATTTTGAGATGTGTCGAAAAGGATGGTTTTACGATAAAACTTTGACCACATTCCATACATTGGTAGGCCGCGCAAGGATCTTTGTGGCTTAAAAAATGTGTCTCCAACTGTTCTTTACTATCACATGTAATCTTGCATATTGTGCAGAAGCCCTCTGAAGTTTTCGCGTCTCTAACAATAGTTTCTTGTTGGTTTAACTTTGTTTTACGTTTTCTTGTAGTTCTGGGTTTCCTTCCTCGTTTCGTAATTTTGAATTGGGATAAATTAACTTTCTGCAGTATTACTCTAGGGTCAATACATTTGTGCATTTTGTGATGTTTTTCGTAGTGTTTCTTGATCTCTTGCCAATCTTCTGATACTTTTTCCTTGCACATAAAACAAGTCAAGTTGTCAGCGGCTTTAAAGTTCGATAGGCATTTGAAAGGGCATTCGTTAGGCAGAACTGAAATTTCGTTGAAGTTACATTTGTAAGTGAAATTTCTCTTGCAATGGTCGCATCGTTTGACGACTCGATAGATTCTCTTAATCTGTTGATTGTCAACGCTATTTTTAAAGGTAGAGAGCATGTTTTTTATAGCTTCTGTTGCAGTCGTCGGGTGTTTTTGAATGTGATGCCCGACTAGTACAGATACATCTTTGTATGCGTTTCCACAAGCCCAGCAAGGGTAAACAGGATCATTTGTATGAGTCCGTAAGTGTGTTTCTAAATTACTTTGCACAACCAATCTCCCCGGACACAAATCGCACTGGTAGAAAATCAACGCCTTAGGTTCTAGGAATTTATGCGTCGCCATATGAATATCCATGGTCCCTTCATTGAAACAAGCTACAACACAGTACGAGCATTTGTAAACCTTTTTAAGATGATTCTCTTTCATGTGCTCCTTAAGATCATTAGGGTGGAAAATATTGCAGTTTACAATGGGACATTTAAGTCGAGTTGTTGCCCTTATCATTTTGAACCCTTCGCAGTCGTGTCCGTATGGGTATTGAAACTTTTTTCTTGGTAAATAGATTCCACATTCTGGACAATAGAACGGTGGTCGGTTTAGGTGGAATCGTAAGTGCGCTCTCAGACCACATAGTGTAGGTAGAGTAAAGAGACAAACAGGGCACGAGTGCACTTCATTTGTGAACTGCATGAAGTGATTGGCCCTATCCTTGTACACTGTACCAGAGTGACTCAAAATATGCTGTTTGCATTCGAAACAGAAAAGGTTGTGTGTCTTTCTAGTCAGATCTACCAGTTGAGACTGCGGTTGTTTCTGGATTGGATTAGTCTTATAGAAGGTTAGAGGGACCGGTCCAACTTTTAGATCGTTGACATTGATCGTGGCAGTTTTGAAAGCGTGTGAGCGAATATGGAAGAGTAGCTTGCATCTGTTGAAGAAGGTTTTCGTTTGGGTGCAGAAACGACACATGTAGGTGATTTGAACTGATTTGCGGCTGAGATGGTCTTCTAAACTGGACTCGAATAAGAATCTGTAACAAAATATTAGATTGATTTAACACATAGGTTCTCAACGTGGGCGATAACGCCCCCTTGTGGGCATTTGAGACTTTCAGGGGGGCAGTAAAAAACCCAGAGAAAATTAGGGGGCATTGAGATGGCGCATTATGGTATGGGGAGGGGGGGCTCTTGAAAAACATATATTCTCAAAGTAGGCGGTGGGCAAAATAAGAAGGCAGAGCTACTACCAACTGAGCTAAGAGGCCAGTCAAGTAAAAATACTTACTTGTCTCCACAGTCAATGCAGGGAAATATCTTGTGACCATCAACCGGGACCGGTATGTCATGGTTAGGAATGCTTTTTGTAAACAGAATGTTTTTAATGCTCAGCTTATCATCCAGATCCATGGTTTTTACAGCTTCTGAAATTAAATAATGTATACCTACTTCTTTAAATTATATTTGTAGGTACCTAGGTACCTACTAACATCGTTCACCTGTTTTTTTAATAACACCAATTTTTTGGGCCAGAAAACCTTCACGGGTGTCCTTCCTCACAAGACCCTACCAAAGTTTCATCACAATCGTGGCCTCTTCGTTTGATTTTAGGGGGGCATTTCTGCCCTCCTAACGAAGAGTAGGTACAGTAGAACTCGACTTTTGGCAAAAACTAAAATCAAGCCTTCATTACATGTAATTAAGACTTGATTTTAGTTTTTGCCAAAAATCGAGTTACTGTTTCGTTATGAGGGCAGTTGGCCCCCTCTGCCCCCCACTTTCGTGGTCCCTGTCGGCTGGCGGCATCGGCAAAGGCAACGGCGGCGACGGCGACGGGCCGGTGGTGGGCATGCAAAAATGTATGAAACCGTGCCGGTGCCGGCGCCGGTAAGTGGAAAGGCGAGCCGTACATTTTCATACATTTTTGCGTCCCCGGTTGCCGTGCCGTCGCCGTCGCCGTCGCCGTTGCCGTTGCCGTTGCCGTGCCGTGCCGTCTAGTGGAAAAACGCCCATTAGCCGAGCAGAAAGGGTCGCATCGTGCCGCGGCACGGCACGGTGGATACCGTATACCGGATATAAACCGGATACCGTATGCGCTGTCTGCCCCGGCCCTAGAGGAGACGTAGGTACCTACGTCCAATAATGAAATTAACAAGTTAACATCTATATAATCAGCCATCTTTTGTTTTACACTAACGCGCACGATCTTGGCGACAACAAAACATCAATGGGGCGGCGCGGGCGCGGCGCGCGCCAAGTTCACACAACATCTGCACGTGTGTCGTGAGCACTGAACGCGCTAAAGTTGTAGTTGTAGATGATCTCTGCTTAGATATACAATAAAGTAGGTAGGTAGGTAATAAAAAATAGGCATTTTTACAAACATTTTCCTACTATAATATCTATATGTTATCTAATTTTTAGAAAGGACAATGCTAATCTTTGTATGGAATGGAAGTTGGTCCAATGATATTTTTTTAATGTGTCTGTGGCAAGATGTCTATAAAAAAAAACAAATGCGGTTTCAGATCGGTCCCAGGGAAACAAAAATGTTTGAGCTCGGAAATTGTAAGCTTCCATAGGCGCCTTGTAGGATTTTTTTAACATTTCAAGTACCTAGCCGATGTCACTTTTGTGATATAGGTTCTAGGTGAAGCTAGTGACACCTCATTTGTGTGTGTTTTTTAAGTGGATAGGTAAAAAACAACTTTACAAATAATTTAAAGCTACCTAATATCTTTTTTCTCCCACGTTAGATTTTTTGATGTTTTAAAAAGTTGCTACTTGTGTACTTGTGTAACAGTCCATTGATTGTCATTATACCTATTTATCATGGAGCATCAACTTTTTTAATTTTTGGACCAATATTTTGCATTGTCCTTTTCGAATAAGAGACTACAAATGATTAGGTACCTAGGTACCTACTCTAATCTCTATTATATATAAGAATACGCAACTGAGTAGGTAGGTAGTTGTTTATGTAGGTACGTCCATGTTCCAGAAAGGTATGTACAAAGTCTGTTTCTATTGCATTTCGTCCAATTACCTTGCTTGCTACGCTACGTTCATGGACTAGGGTATTGGGGAGAGGGGAAGGGGGCGGAACCTCCAGAAAGATTGCACTGCGCTATTTCAATCAATATACCTACAGCCTAGCAATTGAGCACAAAAACAACAGCTAATTCATCACGTTTGAATGTACTTACCCAATCCCAATTTACGAAGAAAAGTCTTTTTACAACACGAGTAAAATCAACGCAATCGTCATGTTGTAGAATCATTTGACAAGTGGTTTGGTTGTCAAGTATCGCCATTACAGAAAAAAGAAAAATGTTACCAGAATAAAAGTCATGAATCTGAATGTAAACTATTTATCTATTATAAATATGTTAAAGAGTAGGTAAATACAAGATTCTAGAATGAAATGAAACAGTTAAACAGGGTTTATCATTAACACTGCCCATAGGAGAAACGGAAATTGAGCTTAGGTCCAGCTCCAGCCAGAAGATGATGATAGAATGATGCTGATTAATATTACGTCGTGACGAAAGGATCTTCGCTAAGAAAGTGTCACTGTCCACTGGGAATAAGATAATTAATTATCAGACTATTTATACCTTGAATTCATTGAAGCTCAATTTATTTTGAAGATTAAATGAGTGTGCGTTTTGTTTGTGCAACATTAATTAAATAACTTAATGTAGAACGAAACGCAATGATGACAAATACCTTTGACAGTAGAACGAAAGTTTGACGTTGACGTTTGGTCCTGGTTTGCAATAGCGGTGCGCAAAGTCGTTCACTGAAAAGAAAAGAGAGATAATTTTCTTTTGAGGCAAAAGAAATGTATCTTTCTTCTAGTTCACTTTTCACTTGTAGTTCAGTTATTATAAAAAAAAAAAAAAAAAGGTCCCTTAATTACTTTTTCAAGTTGAGTTTTTGTCCTTTTCACCTTTCCATTACTTGCCCTAATACTGTTTTGGTGTGCCGGTTGAAGTCGAAAAGTCGCTAAATATATTTGTCGCTAAATATATTTTGTCGCTCACACCATAGCAAAAGTCGCTATTTCTAGCGACAAAGTCGCTAAATTGGCAACACTGGTCAGTGAGCGAGCGCTCTCGTTCGATCGAACTAGAGAAAAGAAAATTGAACTAGAAGGCACAGAATAAAATTAGTTACTATGGGACGACAATTCGAACTAATTGCTCTTCTCATCTCTCATCAGTTCGTTCAGTGACGTTCTCGTTCGATCGAACTAGTGAAAAGAAAATTGAACTAGAAGACACAGAATAAAATTAGTTACTATGGGACACCGATTTGAACTAATTGCTCATCTCATCTCTCATCAGTTCGTTCAGTGGGCGTTCTCGTTCGATCGAACTAGTGAAAAGAAAATTGAACTAGAAGACACAGACTAAAATTAGTTACTATGGGACACCGATTTGAACTAATTGCTCATCTCATCTCTCATCATTTCGTTCAGTGGGCGTTCTCGTTCGATCGAACTAGAGAAAAGAAAATTGAACTAGGAGACACAGAATAAAATTAGTTACTATGGGACACCAATTCGAACGCCAGAGACGGATGAGTGAGATTTAAGGTGAACTACTGATACACTTTGAACGCGTGTGAACGAGAGAGAGAGAGAGAAGCTACTGATGAGGTAGTTCATTTTTATCTTTCGTTCGCGAACTACACAAGGCTAGTTTGCAAGAAATTGGATTTTGCTGCAGTTTACTGCAACGAAAATTTTCAATTTTAAATCGATTTTGACTCTAAAAATCCCGTAATCCCATTATTTTATTAACTAACTTAATAATATCTATATGTTCAATTCATAAAAACGTGTTGTAATCAACACAGATAAATTATTATTTACAAAAAAGGCAAGTGCGAATTCGATGACAAATCTGTTCAAGTTTTTAATTATTTTTACAGCTACCTTGTATGTTTTTAGTGTTTTTTATGGTGAGAAGTGAGGATGTCGGATAAAGCGTTGACGATGGGCCAGCGCGTGTTGGTGGTGGGCAAAGATGTGAAAGGGTCAGTTGCCTACGTCGGGTACCCGACCTTCGCTACGGGGAAATGGATCGGTGTGATTCTGGATGAGCCGAAAGGGAAGAATAACGGGACTGTGCGAGGCCATGCTTATTTCAGCGTAAGTTCAGCTCATATTCGAGAGAACAATGAAGACAGAAACAGAAGATTTGCTAACATTCTCTCTCTCTTTATTTGTTCTAATTTTAATTATTTTTCTTTTAACAACAAAGCTTGACTAGTGCTAGCATTTTATTAATTATTGCAGGCCAGAATCTACCCATAATCAAAGTTTCATTCAAATCGGTCAAATGGTTAAATTAAAACATGATATTGAATTTTTCAAATCCGACTGCTAGTTCCTGAGATTTGTTCAAACAAACAAACATTCAAACAAAAATCTCTTCCTCCATCGCTCGTGGCGATTTCTTCCAGACAACCGTAAATATACAGGGTGTGGCAATTTTTTGGGCACTTAAGGGGAGCTACCTTTTACTTTTGTAGTTAGAAAGTTTTGTTCTTAGGAAACTATTAGGAGGTAAACGAAAACGTAGTTACCCTTAAGTGTCCAAAAAATTGCCACACCCTGTATATTTGGTTGTAAACTGTTCACACCTGTGATAAATTACAAATTCCAGTGTGATGAAAACTATGGAGTGTTTGTTCGTCAAACTCAAATCCAGCTCTTGGACGCTGAAGACAACCCGATGGAGACTTCCATCACCACTCCATCCGAGGAGTCGAAACCGAGCAACCGGAGACTAAGCAGGTATGGATTTAATACATAGAAAGTTTTAAAGAAAATCTTGATAGGGTCTGTAGGTCAATTGAAAACGACATACAACAATTGTGGTTTAACTTGAATGTTAGTGATGACTTAGTCACGGTGTTGGTCGTGAAAGAACAGGAGTAGAATCATCTCGCTCTTAAGATGATTCAAAGTGGTCCTAGAGTCGTAGTTTCTCAACCTTATTTTGCCCACTGCCCACTTTGAGAAAATATTTTTTTAAGATATTATTTCCCCCATATCTTAATGTGCCATTTCAATACCCCCTAATTTTCTCTGAGTCTTCTACTGCCCTCCTGAAAGGCTCAAACGCCCACAAGGGGGCGTCATCGCCCGCGTTGAGAACCTATGTACTAAATAAATGATTTTTAATAATTTTTTTATTGAATTTGGAGGTAAAAATTAAAAAAAAAATGTAATCTCCTTTACTATTATTTCTGTAGATAAATTGTTGTTTATGGTGGTCATAAGGTGATAGAATTCTAAATATGAATTGATTCTAGGATACTAAAGATAATAGGACTTCTAAGTTGCTTATGACTTTGTTTTTATTTCTATTAGACTAACTTTCTTTCTTCGTGTGATAGCTATAGTTACTAGAAAACTGTGTGATTTTATAGAAAAATCTGTAAATTTCTTAGACGTTTGTGTGAAACTAATAGAAAATGGTGTGATTAGATATAGGTTTGATTTGTTTACTAACTATAAAATAGACTCTAAAAAGTAGTAGTATTACACACTAACATCTTCATACTCCATTGAACTTAATGTTCAAGGTTTTTTTTATTAATGTTGCCAATTTAATAATGTTTTTGTCAAGTCCTCTCCTTGCAACACCATGTCCGAGCCCAGAGAGAGTTCACACTAGGATTACAGGGTATAAATATACCATTTACATTACCTATAGAATGCAAGTAATTCTAATTTCAAATCTAAGTGTTGCCAGACAAGCTAGAACTGTTACCAGATTTAAATAAAAAAGTAATAATGCTAGTCAGCTATCTCCCACAGAATATAAAAATTGCTATAGTTTTAATGCAAGTAGGTAGTTCTAATTTTAACAAAATGGCGGTCACTGAGTTCTCGATAAGTGATATGTACAAATAATTAGTCCTAGAAGTTAAATTTTCTCTTTTTATTGTTATTAAGATGCTACTAAAAATAACTAAGTAAATTAATGTTTAGGGTTTAGGATAATTAAACCATCATTTTGTTTTCAGAAATAATACGTTATCGCTAGTCTGTGTAATTTTATTACTACAAAGTATGTGTTAGAAAGAAAGAAGAGATTCTTTCTATTGCTTAAAAATACTCATAGACAGTCAGCCATTTTTTTCAAAATGGCGGTCACTGAGTACTCATTTTCAAAGTGATTAATTTAAATAACTCTTAATCATATTCTTTTAGACTCTTTTTCTTGCACATGACATGTCTTAAACTTCATTTCTTCTAACACAAAATCATATAGAAAGAAACTTAACCTAGTGGGTTATCATTTAGTTACTTTTTAACTTCTGTTTGAGAGAAATGGAAATTGTTTATTTTTTGATGCGGTATTTTATTTTGAAAATATATTTGTGTGTAATATTATTTAATTCCGACTAGACCCAGTAGAAAAAAACTAGAATCATACTCTAGGTACTAATATTAAAAAATTAAGAGATGGGTTGCGGTCTAAAAACTCTGCCACCAGAGTTGGCCAATAGCTCATACGAACTTACTTACCTATCTATGATGGTGCGTTTACACACTTGCGAGAGATTCAAAGAGCACGTTATCTTTTGTCGCGTTCGGTCTCTTTGAAATGAGAGTGACAGAGCTACTTCGTGCTCGCTCTGATTATATATCTGTCTCGTTGAATGTCTGTTTGCACGCGAGGTTGTAAACGCGGTATCAAAGGTTTCCTAACGGTGCTAACACTCGCTGGGCGAGCCTAAGCCAGTGCGAGCGAAGGCGAGTGCTACCGTCCACACGCTTGGCGAGTCTATGCAAACCAATGTAAGTTGGCGCTCGTATTCACTCGGCCAGATAGGCGAGCGATGGCAAGGCGAGGCGAGTGGTGTTGCCCACACGTTAGCACTCGCGTTCATTCGGCGAGCCTAGGCCAGCGTGTGTGCGCCTTTGCAAATGCTGGCAAAGCACCTGAGCAGGTCTTCTGATTGCAATTGTCTGTTGGCGGTGGTAATAATAATAACTTACCATTAGCTGCTTGCTTGTTTGCCCCCTCTCTTTCATAGTAATAATCGGAAACAGCCGATATATTGCTAAGTGATCATGCTCCAGTGGTTCGTCTATGTAACTATACATGATAGCACACTTCAGCAAACCAGCTCCTCGTTTTTGTGGTTTAGTTTTCCTTATTTCGCTTTTAGTAGGTATTATGTATATACTAAGGCAGTTCTCACATGGGCAATGCTCCCCGCAGCGGTGTGCGTAGCTGCAGATTTTAACGTTGTATATCCCGCACGTCGCGATGCGTTGTCAGTGTGTTGTACTAAGTGTGTTTTCTATACAAATTAAGATACTTGCATACAATGTTAAAATCTGCAGCCACGCACAACGCTGCGGGGTTCGTTGCAGTGGGAGAACCGCCTAAGGGCGGCTCGCAGACCGATTCCTAATTGTATTTAGCTAGCTTAAGCGCATTTAACCCATAAAAAAGTGTTTACGATAGCTGAAATACAATTAGGAACGTTGTACAAGCCGATTCTATGTTAGAAAAGCTAAGCAAACTGTTGTCGAGGCAAGCGTGACACTCACAGTTGAAATAAATTAAATGTACTTAGTTTAAAAAATAACAATTACTTATTTAAATTATTTTCTGAACAAATGAATACCCATTCATTTGTTCGAAAATAATTTTTATAAAAAGTCATTTCTATGGATTCTCTAGCCACCAAACAGATCTACACTGGACCTTTTGCACAGTCGGCTAGCACGCGATAAGTGTAGCGTGACCTCAAGTTTGTTGCCGTACATAACCAACAGTTTACGCAACCGATTAGTTCAAGTTAAGTTCGTTCTGAAATTAAAAAGTGAAAATTGTACAAAAGTGCAATGCTACGCGTGAAATTAAAGAAGTAGGTACATATAAATATTGAAGTAAATCATAGATTGGTATTATAAGTTACGCCTTAAATTTTGCCTAAATTAAAGCTGGAAATTTTCGCTTTGCCAAAATTAAAATTGTCAGTAAGTATAGCTCATAGTTTCTCAATCTTATTTTGGCCACCGCCCACTTAGAGAGTATATTTTTTTCAAGAGCCCCCCATTCCATATCTTAATGCGCCATCTCAATGCCCCCTAATTTTCTCTGGGTCTTCTGCCCCCACAATTCATGAAAGCCTCAAACGCCCACAAGGGGGCGTTATCGCCCACGTTAAGAACCTATAGCCGTATAGCCGAATGGAAAGAGCATAAGATTGCAACGCCGAAGGCTGCGGGTTCGAACCCCAGCCGATTTATTTTTATTTTCGTTTTGTCAGTTTTTTATAATATTTTTCTCTATTTTCACCGTAGCAGAGCTCGGTCGCCCAGATAGTTATTAATGTTTTATGTAACCGATAATTTCGACATCATTACTACTACTCACAATAATTTCCATTTCTCTCGAACACCGTGTGTTAGTACTATAACTGATAGCTGGTTTTCTCCTTGCTAGTATAACTGTGGCCCAGAGATCTAGACCAACCACGTAAGTACAATCTAGTATGCACTGAGCTTAGCTTTGCACATAGAAACTGTCTTGAGGAATATTCTTTTCAAACTTTAGTTCTGTGTCGCGATATAGATGGCGTTGGTAAAATAGTAAAAGGGATCCAATTCGTAGAAAATCTACGAATTGGATGCATTCCAAGTAGAATGAATCGCACTGCAGATTACTTATAATATCTTTAAATATTTTTACTTGTCCCTTACTATTCCTTTAGATATCTTAGTTAGAATAACAATACAATAAAAGTTGTTCTTTATTGAATTAGGATCTACCCCCTTACTTATAAAAGGTGTTTAAAGTTGAACACTGGTTAAACAACGTCCTGTCTCTGTTTGTCACTATCCACAAATAAATACAGGAAGTTGTTTAACCGGTGTTTAACTTTAAACATCTTTCATAAGTAAGGCCCTTAGTGTTTAGGCGCTATTTAGAAAGCGACACGGAACTAAATCGTTAAAAATATTCTTCGCTCTGGATGGACACTTTTATTTTATAAGGATTAATTTGACTTGCATTGTTACCTAATTATTTTAGGACTACTGAGGTATCCGAGAAAAAAATATTACAAAGTTTGATACTTTTGTACTTAAGGTAAAAAAAAACAACAACATAATAATTTAGTCTCAAACATGAAAGAGGTATGTATGTTTAATGAAAAATAAGGAGTATTCTTCATAAAACAATTAATACTTAAGTATTATTGAATTTTTGAATATATTACTCAAAATCAAATATTCTTTGTCATTTGACTACATGTTGGCTCGAACCGACGTATTTTTAATGCGTGGATTCTTAAGGGAAAATGTTATTAGAAAATTAATTTGACCACAATAATGACAACTTACACTGTAGTATCTCAAAAGAAACCTGTGTTCTTGTGTATTTAGCAACGGTGCAAGTCATTTTGAACCTTATTATGAATAGTCGTGAATCTTGAAACGTAATGCAATCTCAAGCGACTAGATGGCAGCACTGACATCCAAAATGGGGGATGTAATACGGTATAATACGTAATACGGTATGATAGTTTAGTGATTTGAAAAACAACATTAGTTTCATGCATTTTAATATTATACATATAAATCAAGTAACTGTAATCTACTGTCGTTTGGGATTGAAAAAATGCTCAACTTTTTATTGCAAAAAAAACTTCTAAATCTTCTCAATATTTATATTCTACTTAGCAGTTATTCTCCTTTAGTAGTTGTTGTAACCTACCATGAATGATTAATGTCTGTAAATAATTTAACTACCCGTTCCTTTATTTATAACATACCTAAACAGTTTTTTGTATCATAAGTACCTACCTATTTAATAAAATGTTTGTAATAATGTAACCTTATGGAGCACGCACCAGACCCCAACCTAATTTTTTATCAAAGTGATTTGTTTATTTTGTTAAACCAATACTAAAATTTAGTCTAGAATTTTTCATAACCTAGGTACTATTTTTTAGGTTATTCTCGTAGAAAAATATCAAAAATACCTATTAAAAACTGACTTTAATTGCTATGTTATTTTTGCACAATAAATAGTAGATATCGTTTGACCTACAAATTTTACTATTTACCATAACCAAAAAATCAATTGCCATAAATATCTAGCAATAAATAATTACAGAATCGACGTTACTTTTTGATTCCTGTAAAGTAATGAATATGAATATTATTATTTAGTAATAACGAGATATTTTTTTAGTACAGATTCAACATAATTTTGAACTCTAAAAATAAATATCCTAATATTATCATTAGTAAAATTATCGAGTTAAAATGTTTTAGTGCAGAACCATAATAATCTTGTTATAAAATAATTATCACTAATATAAAATCTGGTGCGTGCTTCACTGTCTGTTCGTTTAACTAACTTTGTGTTGGCGCTTCACCGAAGGGTGCGACGTAAGGCATCGCCTGCGCAACAGAAGCCGGGCACACTGTCGATGTCCAGGTAAAGTTGTACTAAAGTCATTTTGTCACATTTTATGGGCTTCCATGACACAATAAACACATACATAGCCAATATCACGAAATAATAAACACATACACAATGGTAATGTTGTATTAAAGTCAATCTGTCACGTTATTGGGGCTTCCATGACACAAATGACACATACAAGGACTATATCACAGCACAAGAAACACACTAGGTAATTTTGTACTAAGGTCAACCTGTCACATTATTAGGGCTATCATGACACTGACACATACACGATGTTTATGTAAAGTTGTAGGTACTAAAGTCAACCTATCACATTATAAGTTCTTCTATGACACTATTGGCACGAACGTTCTGATTAAAATCCTACTAATGTTATAAATCTGAGTATGTTTGTGTGTCACTCACGCCTCAACCAGTGGACAGATTTGGACGAAACTTGGAATAAATAGGTGTAGATCATGGCCTGGATTAAAATTCAGAACGTGCGAAGCCGCGGGAGGAAGATAGTATTAGTAAAATTGTGTCATATTGAAGCTCTTAGTTCAAATGGTATCTGGATGAAAACACTCATAATGTCACTTTGCATAATGTAATTGCTACGCGATCACAACTCATAAAAAAAAAAGTAAATTTTCATAACTAAACAAATAGAAAATGTGCTTACAATATTGAAGAACTTTGTAACAGTAATCATGCCATTTGACATAATTAAGACAGACACACGACAGAAGAATTATGGATGAAAAAAAAGGAAGAGGAGTTTGACAACACATTTTTTGAACCCACACCAAAATTATGCATCGTATCGTAGGTATAGTTTTAGAAAAAATGTGCATAAGTCTGCCTATGCTTATCCATTATGATTATTTTATAATTTATATTGTACCTATGTTCATAATTTACTATCACCTAGCTGTATGTTATGCACAGAAATGTAAATAACAAAAAAAATGTTCCAGTAATGTTTGGTATCTTTGATGCCAAATGATATACCGAATATTGGTGTCTTGTGTTCTATTCTATTGTATTATGTTCGTTTCTTGTTTATTTGTCGCCGAGGTTGGTTTATCTTTTCTCTTCACACTGGTTATTTCTCCATCGGTTCATGACCTTTTAAATTTCCTTTTTCTTAAGATCTATAGTGTGAAATAAATAAGAACGTTTATAATTTACTTGTTTTAGTTACCAAATCGCATGGTCTTGTTTAACATTAAAGTTCATGCTTTTAAATTGATCAAGGACTAATCAGTGGAAGAGATAGTATGGACCATACAATTATCCTATTCTGTAGTGGTTTTATGCCTATTGATGTCTATACCTGTTGATGTAACTAATACCTATTATGTTATGTGTAAGTGTCCACATTGGTTTTAGTATAATTTTGATCAGTTTGGAGATGTCTATTAAACCATAAAATAATGAAATGTACTGTAGGTAAATACAACAAATTTTTACTTTTCCGCGTATTTTAAACTCAAAGTTTAAGAAAAAATAATTCAATTTTTTTTTATTTTAAAAATGTGACTCCTAACTGATCAAATCATTATACTATATGTATCCACCTTGCTTCGTTTATCTGTTGTTTAAGCACATTACCTTAGCAAAGCTCAATTGTGCAGTTTTCAACGATTATTGTGACAGTTTAAGTGTTTTAAGGCTCTTAAAACATCTATATAACACTCAACAGTATGACTGGGAAACTTTAATTTAAAGCTGTAAGTCTCGTACCTATATCATTTTTAGCCGACATCAAAAAAAGGAGGTTCTCAATCGGAATCTTTTTTTTGTATTTTTTTAATGTTAACCGATTACTTGAAGACGCCTGGACCGATTTGGTAATTTTTTTTTTGTTTGAAAGGGCATACTTTCCGATTGGTGCCACAAAAATTTGGTGAGGATTTGTCGAGGACCTTCGGAGTTATGAACAGACATGCACCGCAATAGTTCAGAAAATTGCTCAGCTTATAACATTGAAGTCATTTTTATTTAATTTTTAGTTTAGCTACTTGTAAATGTACAAGTATAAAGCATTTTAAATGTTTTAGGAGCTTTGAAAACCGTAAGGTGCAGGCCAGACAGAAGAGACGTAAGACGAGGACGCGTCACGGACAGGGCGCCAGCAAACAGTGTTTCGCCCGCGCCCCGTCTCTTCTGTTTTGCGTTGCGAGGCTTCTATAGGTACATTTTGTATGAAAGGGACGTGGAAGAGACAAATGTCCGCGCCCCGTCTGCGTCTTACGTCTTTTCTGTGTGTCCAGCGCCTAAACTGTCACATTTTTATTGACTGTAGTTACATCCACGCACGCTTTGCTCGTATGTATCTTTCAGCGTTGAACTACACAATACATTGGCACTGCAGTTCCCCGCTAAAGGTGTGACTGTTAAACAGTACTGCTGATGTAGGTACCTACCTTGATTTAAATTCATTGTATAAATCCGGCCTCAAATGTATGGAGATTTGACCAAGGCTCAGTAGGTACCTACCCAGCGGGCTTAAAAAGGTCGCTATTGCAGAATCGCATTAAAGGAATTGAACTATTGCCATCTCTTTTCATTGACTAAGAGTGAAAAGAGACGGCACTGTAGTTCACTTCATATTGCGAATATTGCGATTCAGCTTTAGCGACCTTTTAAAGTCCGCTGGTTGACACATAGTTTAGGTATTTAGAAAAAAGCTAAATTTTTGATTCCAAAAATTCGATTTGCCGAAACCCTGCTAGCATCAATCAGAGATGCAAATTTTTCTATAAGGCACCTGAAATACCAAGTTAAACGAATAAAATAATCTTTCTTGAACCTTTCGAACTCATAATTTTAGAGCCTTTCCAGACGAGGCTCTTCACAATGGTAGAGTAACATAGAAAGTTATATCAGCAGTACTGTGGGTGCATTTTTCTCGTTCCCTCGCTGATGTGAAAACATCTAGCTTTGTAGTTAGATTTTGTAAATAGAAAACTTATCAGAGTTGGCCTGTGAATGCTGTTTTTATCTAGAAATTGATGAAAAATGCTAAACAAAAGCTTTACCTATATGTTGCTATGCGTCAAATTGCATATTTTCATGAGTTGATAAAAAAGGGAGATTGGTTTTTCGTTGCCATCGATTTCATCCCTTCCATCGCGCGATCAAACGATCGCGCGATCGGTGGGATGAAATCGATGGCAAATAATAAAAATATAACGTAATGTATATGGAAATAAAGTAGAAATTTCAATGTCGGTCGTAAGTGCAAAAGCATGCCGTGTCGGCAGTTTCAATTCAACTTTATTTCTATACCATTAGGTTATATGTTTAATCGTTGCCTAAAAATACTTTGCCATGCCGCCGTGCCGACAATGGGCGCCGGGTCTTTATTTGTTTAGTAAAACATAGACGCATCGCAACATCATGAAATATTAAGACTGTCAAAAATGATAACCTAAAAACGCATTCACAGCCCCAACTCTGCGACGTACCGCATTCCGTTAAAGCACTTGCGCCGTTGCAGTTCGCGCACGTCGCTCGGTAGCAGTCGGCAGTCGCTCGTGTCGCTCGTGTCGCACGCGTCGCCGAACGCCGACCGAGCCGCGTCGCCGCAGCTCACGAAACGCGCGTCTTTTGTCGAGGTTTGTGTTGAGACTGGGTATGAATATGGCTGTTGCTTGGCAGAGCTCGGCAGTCAGTCACTCGTGTCGCACGCATCGACCGCGTCGCGTCGCCGCAGCTCACGAAACGCGCGTCTTTTGTCGAGGTATGTGTTGAGACTGGGTATGAATATGACTGTTGCTTGACAGAGCTCGGCAGTCGCTCGTGTCGCATGCATCGACCGCGCCGCGTCGCCGCAGCTCACGAAACGCGCGTCTTTGTTGACGTATGTGTTGAGACTAGGTATAAAAATGAAGCGCTCGTGGCCTAGCTTGCTTGGACGTTCTTGATTGATGTAGGGGCTTCTTTTGCTAAGGTAAGTGGTGGGTAAGATCAGAAAAAGAGTAGGGAAAATGCACTTGCCTGAAAGGGTACGTTAAATTGTCAGTCTCGGTTTTTAAGTCGTTAAACCATGATTCAGGCGGAATAAAACTCCGTCATCCGTCATCAATTTACTTTTTAACAAAACGGTTGCGAGACTCCTTTGAGTGTCATTCGTTTTTCGCTATTGCTAATAGTTTCAGATTTGGCCGTAGAAGCACTCTTGAAAAACACCCTGTAAAACTCGGTTCTGACTGAGAGAAGATGTATACTGTTCTCACAAATATTGTTTGTTATAAGTTAAGAGTTTATATTCTAATGTTTGGTTGATGGTCGCGTACTCCTAAGAGTTTATATTTTAGTGTTTGGTTGATGGCACGAAAAAAAAAGGCACCACTTTCCGGATGTTACTGGAAAGACTTTTTATAAAACATTTGAATGTTACAGACTGGTTTCGTTGAGACCCTGACTCAACAATACACCCCTGGTCAGAGTATTACGTCTCCGCAGCCAGTGTCGTCGGTTGAGGACAAACTTGCCAACTTACAAGCGCAGCAAGAGGTAAGGGCCCCAATCTACAGAATTATATCGAGATAGAAGCAAAGAGTGTATGTTAGCTCGCGTGCCGAAAGGAAGGGCTGAGGACTTCTTTGCTCGCCGCGAAGTTCATGGAATGAATATTCCATTGCGGCTTTATTTTGACGCGCATTTAAAACCAGCAATGTAATCCAAACTGTCAACTGCGTTCGTCAAAGTACCTACGCAAAATCGGTCGGTTTCCTTCCATACAAATCAATCATTCAAGTATCATTCATTGCCACTGCGTTTTGTTTCGTTCTCCAAAATGACAGTCAAAACTCTTTTTTTTTTGCCGTCTTGGATTTTTGATTGATTGACTTTTCGATTTTTTTGAGCTATGCAAACATCGCGAGATCTACAGCTCACAGAGCCACTAGTTTTAATTTTTATTAATTTACTATTTATAAATACTTACTTTATTTGTAACTCTCCCAGATAACCCAACTGAAAGCCGAAGTGGAAGATCTAAAGGAGAAGCTGGAAACGTTGAAAGTGCGCCGCGCGGAGGACAGAGAGAAACTGCGCGAGTTAGAGAGAGTCAGACTACAGTTAGAGCAGTCCAATGAGTTCAAGAGCAAGATTATGGAGTCGCAGGCGCAGTTGCAGAGGGATCTACAGCGGGCGAAGCAGGAGGTGAGTGAAGAATCCTCACGAATTAATAATCCTCACGAACCTTTATCGATTTATCGACCCCACCTAGTGGGAAAAGGGCAAGAAAATGATGATGAACCTTTATCGATCCTCATGAACTAAGAAAATCCTCACGAATCTTTAATCCTCATGGACTTTCATTAAAAGTATTTCATTGAATCTTAGGGAGTGGCCACACTGCGTTTTCTGCAGCGCGTTTTTGAGCTGCGCGTTCGCATCGCGTTTTATCTATACAAACGCGCTGCAAAAAACGCAGTGTGTCCACTCCCTTAGGGTTCATCAATTTTCTTGAACCGTCAGATAAATAAAGAAATAGATGCGTAAAACTTAAATCCTCACACAACTTCGTCGACACTCATGAATTATGATTAATTCTCAGGAACCTTCACGAACCATTTATCAGCAAGAATTTAATATCAATGTTGCAGGTCAGAGAGGCCCAGGAGGCTTTGGAAGCACATATGGAGGAGACAGCCGAGTTGGCAGAGGCGGCTGAAATGGCGGCCCTAGACAAGGTATCATCATCATTTAGTTACTCAATATTCTAAGCAGTCACAATTTGGATGAGTGACCGTGGCAATAACAGCTGAGCGCTTCCGTTTTTCGGAGGGCATGTTAAATTGTCCGTCCCGGCTTTTAAGTCGTTAAGTCGGAAATTCGCCTGCGACAGGCGAATTTCCATAAAAACGTAATACCGAAATCATTTAAAATTTAAGCATATTTTTATCAGTTTATGTTGTTAGATTAAGAGAGTAGGTATTTATCTAGGTTCCTGTTACACTTTTGTTCCGAAAAACTTACCTTAAAAGAAATGTAAGCAAATTGAATTGAAATCTTTGTAGGTACAACAAAAATGGCATTTTTTCTTTTAATTTGTTCAATAGTAAGTTTTTTTTAACAAAAGTGTAACAGGAACCTAGATAAATACTGCCTTTATCCAAATAATAACATAAAGTGATAAAAATATGCTCAAATTTTAAATTATTTTGGTATTACGTTCCTAGGTACGTAGGCTACCTAAAAACTCCGTCACCAAAGTTAGCCACTAGCTCATACGAACTTACTGTGTATGTGCTTTAAAAACCGCGCCAGACAGTGGCAGAGTTATGCGTTAGAAAGAAATTTGTGTAGGCACGTGTAGGTGAATATTGCACTAGGCAATGCGCACTTACGCGAGCTGAATCGAACTTTGTTACGTAGCAACAAGAGTTGCTATTTAAATAAACGTTTTCGCAAAGTCAGGCTTTTGTACCTATTCCGTGCAATATTTTCATTTTTATAATAATTTCAAGGAAATGGCGGAAGAACGATCGGAGGCACTACAGATGGAGTTAGAGAATTGTCGTGAGAAATTGGAGGAGGCGACTTTAGACCTCCAACTTATGAGGGCCGAGATGGAGGCGGGAGGGAATATACGTGAGTACTCGTTTAACTGTGGGTGTTGGTAGTGGGTTCGAATCCTGGCCGATCAATGGATTTTTCGTTTCGAAAAATTTATATGCGCATTAACACGAGCTCTAAACGGTGAAGGAAAACATCGTGAGGAAACCCATGGCTTAAAATAGGTCAAGCTGTTTAGGAGAATGATATTAAAAACTAGCAGCGCCCTCACGGCGTAAATAATAATTTATCGATTTATACATTATGAAAAATTATGGTAACAAATTGATGTGGTAAATTTTTTTTGGTAAAAAAAATATAAAATGTTATAAGTAAGTATTTATATCGTTTGAAAATATTTTATTGGAATTGTTAAACATTTAAAGATAAGATAAAATGCAATTTTGAATATTCGATCGAGCGAGCGAAGCGAGCGAAGATCTTAGTGGCAAGTTAGGCGATTTTGCTTTGTATGTTTGTATGTTTGTATGTTTGTATGTTTGTATGTTTCATTTTTATGTTCTCGCATAACTATCGAACCGCTAATCCAATCTGTATGAAACTTGATAGGTCAATAGGGTGTGCTATGGAAATTTGCTGTGGAGCGTATGAGCGTAATCGATGAAGGGGTTGTAAAGATATGGGGTTCCCAAGGGGGTAAATTTTTTTCAAAGTTACCCAAATATATTGAGTGGGGTGTCATACGAAAGGGCTTATTTTGTACATTCCAAAATGGTTTTTATTTTTAATCTAGGATGTATAGTTTTTGAAATACGACCAAAACAAAAACTACGAAACCAGAGCTGCAAGAGCTCCCGTTTCATAGAGTTTCGATGTCTTCGTAGCTCATTGACTGGTCGGTCTTAAAAAGAGAGTGGCATCGTTGCGGTTTGGTTTGCAATGATTTTAGATGCTACTTGATTTATTTTCATGATAAAAAAATTTTTGATAAAGAATGAAAATAATTGGGGTAAAAAAAAGTTAAATAAACAAATATATTGAGTGGGGTGTCAAATGAAAGGTCTTAATTTGTACATTCCAAAATAGTTATTATTTTCATTCTAGGACGTATACTTTAGAAATACTACGAGAATTCATAAATATGAAATAAGTAAATGAAAAATTAGACACGACATTATTGTATTGCATGCATGCTAGTACTTTTTACCATGAAGAGCTAGCGCAATAGGCATACTCGGCAGTAGTAGCACTTGAAATTATAGGGGTAGTCAGAAGAAAGTCCAAATGTAAGCCATCTACGGTGCGCGAGATCTCAGTTCGGGGCGAACTACTAGTTATCTTATCTCTACATTAAATTAATAAAAACATACAAAGACTCGCACAACCACATACACGGACGCTTAATGTTTTGTGTTTTAATTTTAAAACTTTTTATTTAATTTATTATATTATTTATTTATTTATTATTTGTAGAATTAAATGCACAGCCTAACGTACGTACTAAAACAATGGTTCGGTTATCATTTTAAATAACTCATTTTCAGTTGCTCAATATTATTTAACATTATTTTTATTTTTTTTAAACGCATGCACTTGGCACATTCACTGCTTACAAATTCTTCTAAAAAAATTAAAAAAAAAACTTTTTTAGCTTGCGTTATGGCAAATTGGCTATTTTATTTTCCTGCAATAATATTTTTGGCTATGAAACTATAGCTATTTAGATTTAAAATGATCATTCTATCATTTTAGCTCAAATACACTCTAAAATCTAATTAAAAAAAATATTTCCAAAAAACTAAAACATGATTGAGAAACGCAGGTGTATTTTAAAATTAAAAAAATATAAAAAAATATGTTTTCTTTCAAGATTTTAGGAACAAATAATTAAGAAAAGATATCGAAATTTATAGTATTTGGCGATACAAATTGGGAATTGAAACAAAGGAGTGTGGGCAAAAATGTATGGGCACTTCACCCACGGCCGCCACAGCTCAGACTACTTTTGTTTAGAAGGTATCACATCCATTTATCTCTGTGCCAATGCGCATCAAATTCTGTCCCAGGGTTCTCTATTTATTTTAAGTCGAATAGGTTTAACTTACAGACAGGCTAAAATGGCCGTTACCACATTTTTGGTCATAAATGTATGGACCCACCACGGCCGCCACAGCTTAGAATACTTTTGTTTAAAAGGTATCACTGCCATGTTTATCTGTGCCAATGCGCATCAAATTCTGTCCGAGGGTTCTCTATTTATTTTAAGTCGAATAGGTTCAACTTACAGAGGTGCTAAAATGGCCGTTACCGCAATTCTTTTTATGAATCATAATAATGATTCGTAATTATGTTTATGGGATCAGGATTACGCAGGATCACTGGATCAGAATCACAGGATCAGGATCACGGGATCAGGATTACACAGGACCACTGGATCAGGTTCACGGGATTAGGATCACGGGATCAAGATCACGCAGGATCACGGGATCTGAATCACGGAATCAGGATCATGGGATTAGGATTACGGAATCAAGATCACGAGATCTGGATCAAGGGATCGGGATCCTGACCGTACCCAAGTGAGTTATCTGCCATACATTTCAATACGAACTGTTTGGCCACTTGGCCGGCGAATTACTTTCCTCATATTCGAAATGAAAAGCAGTGTTTACTTCGGGTGAAACATATTTATGCACTCGAAATATTGGTGCCCTCGCTGCGCTCGTGCGCCAAACCATCTCATGCCTGAATAGGTTACTTTCAACCAACTTGTAACAATTTACTAATTGCTCCCTTGTCATAAAATCTAGTACTAGTACTACTCAGGTTAGGTACAAACATGGATTTATCTAGTGACCCCCGGGATAGATTTTAATGCGTCGATAATAAAAAATGCCTAATTTTGTTAGGTCTTTCGAGTCATATTAGTTACATTGCTGGCGGAGCTGGGTGAAGTTTGCCCACTATCGTTTACAATATTAGTCCATAAAAGAACCAGTGAATGGGTTAAGTCTTTGTATAGTTTTTATATTGCATGTTGTGTTTGTTATAATTTTGTGTTATGGCCTCCTTGACTGTAGAACGAAAGATGACAAAAATTAAAATGACTAAAATTAAAATAATTTTGCGACAAGACAAGAAGACTTACACTCGAATATTGAAACACTATTGAGTTTAAGTGGCACTTATTATTGACATTAACTGTCATTTTTGTATACGATTCTGAAGAGTAAAAACCGGCCAAGTGCGTGTCGGGCCCGTTACAACAAGCAACTAAAGGATTTTGTATTTGGTACAAAATTATCCAACACCCAAGTTCAACGACTATTACTGCTAAACTAATAAAGTTATCTTAACCGCTATAATTTTCATTTAAAGTTCATAAATGCACTATCATCATGAATTTTTCCAATTTTTTTAAGCCAGCAGTTTAGCTTTTAGAGAGGGGGGGGGGGGGGATGACTTAATCGGCGTAATTGATATACCTACATACCCCTACAAAATTACAGCTTTCTAGTACTAACGGTCTCTTAGCAAAACCTCGGACAGACAGACAGACAGACGTACGTGTCGAAACTATAGGGGTTCCTTGCCAGGACTACGGAACCCTAAAAACTAGAGACCCTAAGAACTTTACTATTCGACTTTTCAACAATAAAACGACAAGAAACACCTACTTACAATTTAATTTAACTTTTTTGACAGTCAAATAACGATTAGAAACTTTAACAATAAGACAGTCAATTGACTTACTGCGGAGGCCCCGCATGCCCGCCCGTGTACAGTGTGTGGTTGCGCGTTGAATAGAGCACCCGTACGCAGCGAGTGACGGCGGCGCTACTGGCTACGAGGCGCGACAAATGCAGCAACAGAACCAACGGATGCGGGACACGTTGGTGCGGTTGAGGGACCTCACTGCTCATGACAAGCATGAAATGCAGAAGATGAATAAGGTAATATAAATTAATTATTAAAATCGATCACGAAATTTAAGATGACAGTTGGTTCGGTCGCACAAAACCAACTTTGAAGGCTTTTTTGATATGGGAAATTAAGGTGTTATAGCTATAAAGAAGCTTTCTTAACGATATATCTTTAATATTTGAAAAAACTTTGATCTTTTGACTATTTACTGGTTTCTAATACGATTCTATCGAAGCGCTCGTGGCGTAGCTTGCTTAGACGTTCTTGATTGATCGTTGAAGTTAAGCAGCGTTGTGCGCGGTCACTTTTAAGATGGGTGACAGCAACTGGTATTACGAGTTGAGCGCTTCTGTGCTTCGGAGGGCATGTTAATTGTCGGTCCCGGCTTTGAAGTCGTTAAACCAGGACGAAGGCATTTAAGCGGCCTAAAAACTCCGTCACCAGTTGACCACTTGCTCATACGAACTTACTTTTAGGACCTGGACCAATACAAGTCTGAAATCGCAGAGCTGTCCCGCACCAAAGAGAAGCTTTACTCCAGGGTTGAGGAGTTGGAAGCCCAGGTGGCAGATCTAAGAGAACAGGTGGACGCGGCGCTAGGAGCTGAGGAGATGGTGGAACAGCTGGCTGAGAAGAAAATGGGGCTGGAAGACCAGGTAAGGAGAAACTTAAATCCAGGGTTAACAGGTGGTAGGTTAGAGGAAGATGAAAAGACGTTAAGAACTGAGGAGATGGTGGAACAGCTGGCTGAGAAGAAAATGGGGCTGGAAGACCAGGTAAGGAGAAACTTAAATCCAGGGTTAACAGGTGGTAGGTTAGAGGAAGATGAAAAGACGTTAAGAACTGAGGAGATGGTGGAACAGCTGGCTGAGAAGAAAATGGGGCTGGAAGACCAGGTAAGGAGAAACTTAAATCCAGGGTTAACAGGTGGTAGGTTAGAGGAAGATGAAAAGACGTTAAGAACTGAGGAGATGGTGGAACAGCTAGCTGAGAAGAAAATGGGGCTGGAAGACCAGGTAAGGAGAAACTTAAATCCAGGGTTAACAGGTGGTAGGTTAGAGGAAGATGAAAAGACGTTAAGAGCTGAGGAGATGGTGGAACAGCTGGCTGAGAAGAAGATGGGGCTGGAAGACCAGGTATAGACTTAGAGAGGCCTCTTCCAGGGTTAAAATTAGAAGATTCTATTCTATTCTATTAACACACGGGAATTACTCACGTAAAAATATCGTCGATTTAGATACCGACAATGTTTCGATTCATCCGGAGAATCTTCATCTGGGTAAGGAGGGAGTTGCGGCAAGGTTACTCCTCGCGGTGTTACTACAATGTCAAGCACAACTCACGAAAGTTTTGAAAAAGATTTTTAAGTTTATGTAAAACACTAACAGCTACTCGCGGCGTCGCCCCCGTAGTTATTGTTTATGGTGATGATGATGATGATGAAAAGTAGCTTATAACCTTTCTCAAGAGTTTAGCTATCAAATGCAGAAAGAATTGTTCAAATCCGACTGGTAGTTGATTAGCGCGTTCAAAAAAACAAACTCTTCCGCTTTATTTTATTAGCATAGTAGACTAAATTCGAAAATCTTATGCATAGAATATTATCTGTCGGTTGGGTCAGCTGGAATGATATAAGTTTTCTTCAATTTCCAGGTGGAACAGCTAAAGCAGGACGTGTCGGAGCTGGAAGCGCTGCAAGAAGTTCACGAGCAGCTGGTGGAGTCCAACCGAGAGCTGGAGATGGACCTGCGAGAGGAACTGGAAATGGCTCATGCTGCTACCAGAGAGGTGAGTCTTATATCATCCAGGTGGAGTCACAGCATCCAGGTGGAGTCGTTATTATTAGCAGCTGAAGAGAAGCCTTCACTGTGAGCCATGATTGAGTCATGCCGTTGCTATAACAACTCCAGGTCCAGGTGGAACATGTACCTTCTAGGTGGAACAAGTGACTTCTAGTTGGAGTAGTTGCTTTGAACAGCTGATGGAGTTGATATGAGCAGATGATGGTTTCTATATATGTTCATCGATTACTCGAAGAAGTCTAGACCGATTTGGAAAATTGGTTTTTTGTTTGAAAGGGTTATTACCAGTGATCGGAATTAGGCGGGCTTAAATACCTAAAGTTCAAAGAACAGAGGCAAAAAAGGGGAGACTTCCTTACTACAAGAATTTTATTCTTGTAGTAGGTAAGTAAGAATTTTATTGAAAGTTGGCACAATTTTCACAGTGAGTAAGTACATTTAAAATTAATGTTAATAATATTGTGAACTAATTCAAATAATTTTTCTATTTGACCGACGGAAAAAAGTTTTTTATCCTTATAATTTACATTTTAGTTTTTGTTATTAACTCAGGTAAAAAATTGATTCACCTTAATGTTAGATGTTCTTTATTAATGTCCCGGAAACGGAAATAATTGGGTCGAAAAATATTTAGTCCTACGGCGTCTCCATTTGTCTCTGTTATTTTTCGAACTTTAGGTATTTTAGCCCGCCTCATTCCGATCACTGGTTATTACATACACTTTCCGATTGGTGCCACAAAAATTTGGTGAGGATCTGTCGAGAATATTCGGAGTTATGAACAGAAATGCACCTCTAGAGTGCAGAAAATTGCTCGGCTTATAACATTGAAGTCGGTTTTTTTATTAATTTAGCCACTTCTTAATTTAATTGTTATAATTTCAGTCTATCCGTGAGAGAGAAGCAGCATTAGAAACGATTATGGACCGAGACTCAACAATCAACAAGTTCAGAGAGCTAGTCCATAAAATGACAGAGCAGTACAACGATTTGAAGATTCAGATAGACTCTAAAGGTATGTGAAATAAGCTTTATTTTAGCGGACCCTAGACCTACAACATTATTGTACAATATGATTGAAATACACTTTGAACCCAAACGATCTTTAATATAAACCCTAAATGGCAAATAATATTGTGCAATTCGTAATATTGCAAAATTGATCGTTTATTTTTCGCCTTATAATGATACTGCTCTCGGATTTGCCCTGACTAGCCTGGCATAGTAAGGCTAGGCTGTGGAAAGTGGTTGGGTGGCTTTAGCGTGAAAATCTTGAGGAAACTATTTTGGTATAGATTGGCGGAGTACTAGATATTTTGGAAATAAAAAAAATACGAAGAGCAACCGTCAAAGGCACAGCCGGACGCAACAAGTAGTTAAATACCCAAAGATATGAGAGAATGATATGACTGGCCTCTTAGCTCTGCCTTCTGCGCTGTAGGTCGTGGGTTCGATTCCCACCTAGGACAAACATTTGTGTGATGAACATAGATGTTTGTTCTGTGTCTGGGTGTTATAAGTATTATAAGTATGTATTATAAGTATTCTATCAGTTATCTGGTTCCCATAGTACAAGCTTTGCTTGGTTTGGGGCTAGATGGCGCTGTGCGAAATGTCACCAATATTTATTTATTTATTTATATTTATAACATCGGTACCTAAATCGACCATATTTTAAATACCCATCTGTTGTTATGTATTCACAAAACGTTTAAAAACATACCAATTTAAAATAATTTACTTTTCAGATTCCACATCAATATCTGAACACGACACATCAACAAGCGATCGGGTCACAGGCCCCGTCGAGATCGGAACATTGGTCGCCGCGAGTCGAGCTTGTACTCGATCTGTGGATTTACAACTAAGGGCGCTGGAGTTGTCTCAGGCGCGCGCTAGGGCCGATATGTTAGCTGCCTGCCTGCCTGAGCACTTTATGGTGCCTGCTGGTATGTATTATAAAGATATAGATTCACTCATAAACTCACTGTCTCACTCACTGACTATTACAATCTCACTCAACAATTCACTGACTCAAACTCACTGACTCACTGTCTCACTCGCCAACTCACTCACTGACTATTACCATCTCACTCATCAATTCACTCACCCAACTCACTGACTCACTCACGGACTCACTGACTGAGTCACTCACTAACTCTTCGACTCACTTGTGAATTCTCACTTATGCAGGCTTACTCTTTAAGACTCTTCAACACGCTCACCACCTCACTCACTCACTATACTACTAAATTGCTTACCATTGTACTTACCAACTCACTTACTGGCTCAGTTACTCGCTGACTTATTCATTCTCAGTTACCCACCAACTCGCTCACTTTAAATATTTCTATAGTTTTCGAATTTTTCAATTATTTAGTTATGTTTTATCTGTAGTTCTGTTTTGTTCCTCAAAATACATTGTAATTTGCAGGCGATCACGACGCAATCCTACTTATCCTATTGATGCAGAGACTCAACACGAAAGCTGAAATAATTCTAGGACAAATCAGAGATCGGTAAGTTAAGTTAGAACTCTAGATCAGTGTTCCGCAAAGGGTGTGCCGCGGCACACTGGTGTACCGTGGTCATTTGTGTGCCTCGGAAAAATAAGGTTACCTATCTTAGGGCTGATTTTTCAATACCTAGATAACTTTTATCTGTGGAAATAAATATGCGATTTGACAGATATTGTATTGAAAATATGTCATAACGGCATATTTATTCCTCAGATAAAAGTTATTTATCGATTGAAAAATCAGGCCTTAGTTACTCCAAAGGATGCATATGCTCAACTAAACAAGCTCATGTTTCGCATGAAAAAAAATATTTTTCATTTAGGTATGGTGTAAATTAGCAATGTAGCAATTTTAAATGTATTTATTGTTATTTTGCCCACAGTTTCCCAGCAGTGAACGTGTGGGATACGGAAGTGGTGACCAAATCCCACACCGCGGCGCAATACAGCTTCCGATGTCAGTTGGAGTACCAATTGCATATGATACAGGTTAGTGTAATAAGTAGGGATCGGCGTAGGTAGTGCTATTTTGGGTCAATGAACCTAAATGATAATGTTAATGTGGACATGCCCCGGGATTCCCGGGAATATTTGTGTGAATGTCGCTGTTGAAGTTAAACTGTTATATCATGAGTACGCACGACGACATATCAGAATACTTACTAATTTCTGGTTTAGAGTAACTGAATTTTCGTCTTTTACATCTTAATAAGCACCATTTTTTGTTATAATTTAACATTTTTTGTTGTGACCAATAGAATATGTATTTGCATAAAGCTGAATAGGTACCTTACTTACTATGTAAAATACGAATTCCTAAAAAAACCTGTTTAATCACTTAAATGATTATATTTCCCGGGATTTAGAAGGCATATCCATGTTAAGTTAACGGTCACTAATTCCCGTGAATAGCACTGGTAATGAGTCCCTATAGGTGGCGCGTATGGCGAAAGCTTTGTACAGCTTACTTTAGCGCCAGTGGCGTAGCTTGCTTAGACGTTCTTGATTGATCGTCAAAGTTAAACAGCGTTGTGCGCGGTCACAATTCGGATGGGTGACTGCAAGTGGCATTACGAGCTGAGCGCTTCCGTGCTTCGGAGGGCACGTTAAATTGTCGGTCCCGGCTTTTAAGTCGTTAAGCCATGACGGAGGCTCTTAGAGTTGGCCACTTAGTCATATAACTTACTTACTTTCTTTAGTATGTATGTATACGTACTGCCACATTTCACCTGTCACGTCGATTGACCAATAGCTTGTTAAGCCATGACGGAAGTCTTTAGGCGGCCTATTCAGCAGGATTCATTTAATTTGTGTCTTCTAGTGCTTCGTATCGATGTGGTCGTCGGCCCTAGACACGTGCACGCCCGAGCTTCTCGTGCGAAGCGCTTCGGCGCTTCCCGACGCGCTGCAACAGGAGAAAGCGTTGGACGCGACCGCTAGCTTGCTGCGAAGCAACGAATTGGATGAAAACTGCTCACCAGATGGTAAGGGGGCTTCAATTAATTACGTGAGGCTTTTGGGGGGACCATTCTCACCCAATCTCATGTGAGGGAGAGGGGGGGGGGGGGGTCTTGGCAAATATCACTTAATTTTTTTCCGCAAGAAACGTGAAATTCCGATGATTTTATTTATAACTAGCTGCTGCCCGCGGCTCCGCTCGCATGGTACCCGGATAAAAAGTAGCCTATGTTACTCTCCAGCCCTTCAACTATCTCCACACCAAAAATCACGTCGATCCGTCGCTCTGTTTTGACGAGAAAGCAGGACAAATAAACAAACAAATAAACACACTTTCACATTTATAATATGGGTACGGATTACACGGACATTGGTTCAAGTAATCACTCTTGAGACCATACAGGAGTCACCGTGGACTGAGTTAGAATGAATAGGTACTTATTCAATTACGAATTTAAGAAAGTACCTATTTAAGAATTTTATTGTTTTCAATTTCAACTCAACGCCGCTTAAAAATTGAATAGTTTTGACAACTTTAGCCTACGACAACTACACTAGTGCTACGGCGTAGCACACAACCTACGACGTAGCTCTAACCTTAACCACACTCGACGAAATCTCTATGCAAAAGCGGCGTCTAACTACCTATTTACACAGACACTATACTATACTCAGTTTTGTACACGCGCAATTGTGTGCGTGAAGTAAGGTTGTCACCGCATGAATAATTATTGTACACTGTGGTCTCGGTATCGTCGTCGCGCGTGGCGAGTCCCTAGCTCAAAGTCAGCCCCTCGCCAGCCCAAATTCGCTCGCGAGATGAAGCCCTGGTGGGGACGACAGTGGCCATTCTATACGTAGTATTATTATCTATTCAATGCATTAACCCTTCCTCTGTCAGGTCTAGAGCGTTGTTGGACGTATCTCTCGGCCATGTGGTCAGCATTAAACATGAGTTCTGTGAGAGACGCGTATCTCTGTCTGCGACAACTACACTAGTGCTACGCCGTAGCACACAACCTACGGCGTAGCTCTAACAACCCTTCCACTGTCAGTTCTATCTCTCGGCCATGTTGTGGTCAGCATTAAACATTAGTTCCGTGAGAGACGCGCATCTCTGCCTACGACAACTACACTAGTGCTACGTCGTAGGTTGTGTGCTACGACGTAGTACACACAACCTACGACGTAGCTTTAACCTTCCCTTCCTTTGTCAGGTCTAGAACGCTGTTGGACGTATCTATCGGCCATGTGGTCAGCATTAAACATGAGTTCCGTAAGAGACGCGCATCTCTGCCTACGACAACTACACTAGTGCTACGTCATAGGTTGTGTGCTACAACGTAGCGCTAGTGTAGTATACACACAACTCTAACCTTCCCTTCCTTTGTCAGCTCTAGAGCGGTGTTGGACGTATCTCTCAGCCATGTGGTCAGCATTAAACATGAGTTCCGTGAGAGACGCGCATCTCTACGACAACTATACTAGTGCTACGCCGTAGCACACAACCTACGACGTATAGTCGAATTGCTCATTGTACGAACTAAAAATATATGAAAAACTAGCTGACGCCCACGGCTTCGCCCGTGTGGACTACTATTTTGTTTATCCCACGGGAACCATACATTTTTTCGGGATAAAAAGTAGCCTATGTCTTATTCCCGGTCATTATCTATCTATGTTTCAAATTTTAGCCAAATCGGTTTAGTAGTTATCGAGATACATGGCAACAAACATTCACACACACACACACACACACACGGACTTTCGCCTTTATAATATTAGTAGGAAGTAGGATAATATTAGTAGGATAGTAGGATGACATTTTGATCGTCAATTTTAGTGCGTATAATGAGCAATCTGACTATAGCTCTAACCTTCCCTTCCTTTGTAGGTCTAGAACGCTGTTGGACGTATCTATCGGCCATGTGGTCAGCATTAAACATGAGTACCGTGAGAGACGCGCATCTCTGCGACAACTACACTAGTGCTACGTCGTAGGTTGTGTGCTACGACGTAGTACACACAACCTACGACGTAGCTTTAACCTTCCCTTCCTCTGTCAGGTCTAGAGCGATGTTGGACGTATCTCTCGGCCATGTGGTCAGCATTAAACATGAGTTCCGTGAGAGACGCGCATCTCTGCCTACGACAACTACACTAGTGCTACGTCATAGGTTGTGTGCTACAACGTAGCGCTAGTGTAGTAGGTACACACACAACTCTAACCTTCCCTTCCTCTGTCAGGTCTAGAGCGGTGTTGGACGTATCTCTCAGCCATGTGGTCAGCATTAAACATGAGTACCGTGAGAGACGCGCATCTCTGCCGCGAGGCGGCGCTGCATTCGTGCGCCGCGCTCGACGCGCTCGCACGCGCGCTCAACGCAGACAAGAGCGCGCTCACTCATCTGCTCCAGGTATGCACCTAACTAACGCCCTTGGTAGATAGGCGTGCTCAGCAAACCACTGGTAGAAGCGGTGGTTTAAAACTTGTTTCAAACCGACTAGCCGCTTGTTTAAAACCACGC
Source organism: Camptogramma bilineatum (assembly GCA_958496255.1). Lineage (NCBI taxonomy): Eukaryota > Metazoa > Arthropoda > Insecta > Lepidoptera > Geometridae > Camptogramma > Camptogramma bilineatum. The sequence continues at coordinate 2,918,502 of OY292478.1, forward strand.
GAACTAAAGTCGCGCCGCTGCACGCACCGAGCGCTATAATAGTTTCGCTAGGACTATTATAGAAGACTAGCTGCCGCCCGCGACTTTGCTCGCGTGGTACCCAGATAAAAAGTAGCCTGTGTCCTATACCCGGTCATTATCTATCTATATTTTAAATTTCAGACAAATCGGTTCAGTGGTTATAGAAAAACAAACAAATCCATCCATTCATCAATCAATCTATCCATCCAATCAAACATCCAAACTTTTGCATTTATAATATTATTAGGATAGGATGGAAGGAAGTTCGCCGGGTCATTAACAAGACAATTATTTGCAGGAATCAGAGCGAGGTTTAGAACTTGGCCAACTCCACGACTCTATAGGAACTTCTAGTTCAGCTCTGCAGCAACAGTTGAAGGGAATCCGTCGCAGACTGCCGCCCGGGGCTTCGCTCAGCGCCGCGCCTTTGGACCATCAGGTACACATAGGCTGATTTTAGTCACATAGTCTTTCAACCTTTATGGATGCAGCGTTTGGGCCGAAGGGTGTTTTATACAGGCGGTTCCGTGGACGCCTGCGAGACACCCCGTTAGTGCGTACAGATAATACGTGACAATTTAGTGTAGTGTTATTTATAAAATATGTATGTTAGCTGTAAGGTATTTATTGCTATGGGCCGTAGACTAAGTAAAATAACATCTTGTAACTTATTCTAATGTTGCCTGAAATAAAGTTTATTATTATTATTTAGTCTCACGCTCACCGTCGGCGCTGATAGGCGAGCGATCTTTATTACAATGAAATAAGGATACTGATTGTCCAGCACTGACGAGAGCAATCAGCGTAGCCATTTCTGCTAAACAATCCTTATTTCATTGTAATAAAGATGATAAAATAAAGATGAAAGAAGACACAATAGCGGCCTTTACACGTAAAGTTCGGAACGCGGGAAACAGCACGCGCCATTCCATCCTTCGCTCCAAAACCTACATGTAGAAGCGCGAGACTGACAGTTCGATCTGGCATGTCGACAGTTTTTATGATAGTTTTTTGCACGCATCACCGTGAGGACGCCAGTCTAAACTGTAACAGTAATTTTTAATACAGTTGCTCAAAAAGTGGCGTATTGCAGGGACGTATAGCGTTCGGGAAGTGGGCTATTACACACTCGTGCTTTTTTTTTACCTTTCCCGCACTCGTGCGTTCTCTTTCCCAACTGTCAAAATAATGTCTATTAAAAAGAAAAACCAACCATGAAGTTTTTACTAAAAAAAAATCATAGAAGTTTTTATGATTCATGCAAATACGTTTATTTCTAAAAAGAAGCTAATAATTTGTTTCTATATCAGATTTAATGATTTGATTGAATGAGTTAGGTTAGGTTTCATTTCATTTCATCTCATTAAATTTCACTTTCATTTCATATCAATAAAAAAATTCTACTGAAGACTTGGCTGTATGGGCATAGTTTCCTTTGCCTACCAGAATCGGTGAAAAAAAAAATCTCTTCTTATATTCTACGGTAGGCGCCATTTTCTAGATTAAATTGCTTTATTTTTTCGCAACTGTATTAAAAATAGTCGTTCAGTACACGTTCGGAACCGTCATTGCAACTTGTTCCGACTGTCAACCCTCGCCTTCGGCTGCGCCTCGGCTCGGGTAGACATTTGTCGGAACTCTTTGCAATGACAGCCTTTCCGAACTTGTACTGAAATATACTATAGCACGACAGTTTGATCCGCGGTTCAAACTGCACAGATCCATCCCCGGTTCGGAACGCTAATAGCTTAATTATAGTATCTTTGTTTTTTTTTTGTGTCTTAAATAAATGCCTTTTCTTTCTTTCTTGATTGTTATATTTCCAGGTCCTCGAGCGCCTCCGAGGCGACACAGCGAGCACGCTGTACCGTTGCTCGCGCGCGGTTTCGCTCGCCGCGCGCGGCGCCGCCGCCTGCGCCTGCGCAACCAGCGACGGCGAGCCGGCTGCGCTTGCGCACTCACAGCTGGCAGGCGTCTGGGCCGCAGCGGTCGACAAACTATACCATCAGGTACGATCATTCAGACTAGAATAGAATAGAAAAAAGCTTTATTGTACACCATAAAAATACAAAAGTAAAATAAGCCTTAACTAATAAATAAATATTGCTGGACATTTCACACAGCGCCATCTGACCCCAAACTAAGCGAAGCTTGTACTATGGGAACCAGCGGGCTTAAAAAGGTCGCTATTAGAGAATCGCAATAGGGAATTGAACTATATGCCACCTCTTTTCATTGACTGGGAGCGAAAAGAGACGGCATTATAGTTCAATTCCATAATGCGATTCTGCTTTAGCGACCTTTTTAAGCCCGCAGATAACTGATAGAATACTTATTATATATATTTGTAAATACATACTTATAATACTTTATAACACCCAGACACAGAACAAACATCTATGTTCATCACACAAATGTTTGTCCTGGATGGGAATCGAACCCACGACCTACAGCGCAGAAGACAGAGCTACTACCAACTGAGCTAAGAGGCCAATCAAATATGATATAAAATCGGTGGTCTTAATGAAATACAAAAGCGCGCTGCTTACTTTGGGACTAGCTAGATACAAGTAGGGCCAACGAATCTCGGCGTACAGGAAGTTGGCCGTTTCGATGCGCAGTGCAACTTTTTCATACAAAATTTTCTACTGCGCAGCGAAGAGCCTGACTTCACGTACGCCTAGATCCGTCGGCCGAACCTGTGTGAAAAGTCCAGCATTATATTATTAAACTAGATGGCGCCACAGGTCAAATTAGAACGCGCTATCGTTGCGTTTTGTCCAATGCGTTGGGACTGGTTCGTCACGCACCCATGTTACACACTATTACACTGGTTCACGTAGGTATTTGCTACATTACTTACGTAGAGTTTTTGCAGCGCCCATAAGTGGCGTGCTAGCATAATAGATAGTAGCGATGTTACGAGTTGATTTTATTCCAACTCGAGTTGACTCGGCCGCTAACTCGAATCGCAACGCGAGTTGACTCGACTCGCATCAACCGGATGGGATCCGCTTCGCGGCAGCAGCCAAACGGATCGGCGAGTCGAGTCGAATGCACCGTATTCGTATTCTTATTCTTGAGTCGAGTTTCGGTTTCGAGTTGGCGAATCGCTGACTCGCGACCTCGCGTGCACTCGCATTCGCATAACTCGCATTCGTTATCCGCATTCTAGTAGATAGGTAGGTAAGCGAGTTGATTCGAGTTGCGAATGAACTTGATTCGAATCAACTCGCTTAGACTCTGATTCGAGTTATTCGAATCAGCCAACTCGACTCGCCCATCGCTAGTTGATTTTATTCCAACTAAAGATGGGTAGGTCCGACGATAATTCGGAGCTACATCTTGATGTACATCCAGCTCCAAAGAGCTACATCCAGGTCCCGTGTCCGTCGGACCCATATGGGTTCGGTACTGCGGGAGCATAGGTTTCGGTTCCGTCGCGCGCGATGCCGTTCCGCCGCCCCGTCTAAAGACCTACACACAGGTCCCGTGTCCGTTGCACTCATATAGGTCCAGCTCGCACTCGCATCTATGCAGTACCTATCCTTTCCGTCCGCTGGTTCCGTGTCCATTGCACCCAACCCTAGATAGATACCCAGTGTTGCCAACCCGAATTTTTGAAAATTGGTAGATGAGGGGCCAAAAATCGGTAGAAGTTGATAGAATGTAAAATGATAAATAGGTAGATCTACCACCCTAATTCAGAAGAAGTTTATACTTAGGTTAGGTAATTTAATTTATAAGTTTCAAATGTATGATCTAGGCTGCCTGCTTTTTGATAACAATCTTTATAGTAAGGAATCCCTTGCTAGAGTGTAATGCTATGCATTCAAAACTTCAAATTCAAATAGGTTCAAACTCAGAAAACAGCCAAGAATGGCCTTAAGAAATGGAAATGGAACTTTATCCATTATGATTAAAACCAGCAATAGACACTGTAGGTAGTATTTAAAGTTTTAAATCGAAACACAATGCACGCAACCAAATAAAGCTCTGCAACAAGGAAAATCTTCTTTTTCTTCTTTTCATTGATGACAACCCTCTGACTGAACGAAAGTGTAGTGTCAGCTAGGCAGCTAACTCTTTTTCAATTCGGCAGGTTGCAGGCTGGCTGAACATTACTACTTATCTACCAATAGGACTGTACCTACCGCACTATCATTTCACAATTTTCACATGAAAGAAACCTTCATCAATGTGGTTCCGTAAGATTTAGAAAAGTAGATAGATTCCAGGCTTGTGGTGGTAGATAGGTAGATTCGAGGCAAAGTAGGTAGATCTACCTACAAGTTGGTAGATATGGCAACGCTGCAGTGTTGCCAACCCGAATTTTTGAAAATTGGTAGATGAGGGGCCAAAAATCGGTAGAAGTTGGTAGAATGTAAAATGATAAATAGGTAGATCTACCACCCTAATTCAGAAGAAGTTTATCCTTAGGTTAGGTAATATAATTTACAAGTTTCAAATGTATGATCTAGGTTGCCTGCTTTTTGATAACAATCTTTATAGTAAGGAATCCCTTGTTAGAGTGTAATGCTATGCATTCAAAACTTCAAATTCAAATAGGTTCAAACTCAGAAAACAGCCAAGAATGGCCTTAAGAAATGGAAATGGAACTTTATCCATTATGATTAAAACCAGCAATAGACACTGTAGGTAGTATTTAAAGTTTTAAATCGAAACACAATGCACGCAACCAAAGAAAGCTCTGCAACAAGGAAAAGCTTCTTTTTCTTCTTTTCATTGATGACAACCCTCTGACTGAACGAAAGTGTAGTGTCAGCTAGGCAGCTAACTCTTTTTCAATTCGGCAGGTTGCAGGCTGGCTAAACATTACTACTTATCTACCAATAGGACTGTACCGCACTGTCATTTCACAATTTTCACATGAAAGAAACCTTCATCAATGTGGTTCCGTAAGATTTAGAAAAGTAGGTAGATTCCAGGCTTGTGGTGGTAGATAGGTAGACTCGAGGCAAAGTAGGTAGATCTACCTACAAGTTGGTAGATATGGCAACGCTGATGGGATCCGCTTCGCGGCAGCAGCCAAACGGATCGGCGCGGCGAGTCGAGTCGAATGCACCGTATTCGTATTCTTATTCTTGAGTCGAGTTTCGGTTTCGAGTTGGCGAATCGCTGACTCGCGACCTCGCGTGCACTCGCATTCGCATAACTCACATTCGTTATCCGCATTCTAGTAGATAGGTAGGTAAGCGAGTTGATTCGAGTTGCGAATGAACTTGATTCGAATCAACTCGTTTAGACTCTGATTCGAGTTATTCGAATCAGCCAACTCGACTCGCCCATCGCTAATAGATAGTGTGGGCAGAGATTACCTCCTGACACTGTATAAATCATCTACGAGTAGATGATTTATACAGTGTCGTAGTAAAAGATTTAAAGGCCTAAGTTTTTTTTTCTTACATTTCAGGACGACCACGGCCCGGTGCGAACGATAAAACACGCGTTGTCTGCTGTGAGCGGTGACGTCACCAAGCTAGCCGAATTCGCGCATCAGAACGAATACGATATGATGTCGAGAGAGAACCAACCCGCTGAGAAGGTTAGTCATCTATACCAATCAAGGAATTTGTATACTAAACGTAACTGAAAGGTTAACTAGATAAGATAAGATAAGTATTTATTTTCAATGAAAGGTTACATACAGTAGGCTAGTACAACTTAGGTGTAGGTAAATATTTGTACTTACTAAAGTTTCTTATAAAGAATGTTTTAGTCAATTATTTAGTCAAATATTCAACTGAGACAGAAAACGCGGTCCGCTTGAGAGATAAAACTTGAACGGTGTGTCTCTTTCTAAAGGGCGACCATAATTTATGAACTAAACATTCTGTAGAAAGTAATTGTCTCTTCGGTACTATGGTGACCTTAGAGACTGGTTTTCTTTCTATTAATATTGTTATGGTTAAGTTTGGTAGAAAATGGTAAAAGTTAAAGTCTTTGGTTAGAGTATAAGTTATAATAAATCACTATGTAAAACAGTCACTTAAACAGTTAATGCGTAAACTAGGATTTATGTAACTAAATGGTAAAAATGGTGTTTAATGGTAATGAGCCCGCGCTCTCGGTGGTATGTCAAGTCGCGAACTGACGAATTTAGGTAAACGCGAGCAATGGTGCGCTCAGTTGCTAACGCAGCTAAATGGCACAATTGCTGCGTGTTCGATATTAACTCGAACATATTCCCGAGAACAAGATGAAGATGCTGTGATTTAGTGAGTGATTATGGTACACTTTAAACATCAAAGCAAAACATTAAAGCTATAAATAAAACTAATTGGTAATAAAACATGTAAAAATTGGTATAAAAGCGAATAATAAAAAGCACAATGGTAAAACGACTTATGGTAACTTATAAAACATCAATTCTTAGAAGTAAAGATAATTATAATTAATTGGTCCATTAAAACGTGTAAATCTTAGAAAACTGTTTCGTCCATCTCAAAACCGTCATTCGCAAGTCCTCGATCCGTTTGGCTCTGGTTTATCGCGCCGTTATTGTCTGCGTTGGCTCGATTAGGCCAACGCTTGGCATAGTTATTGAGCTCAAATCGGATTCGTTGCTTTTTACACTGATCACTAGCACTAATCACATCGCTCGGTGGTGGTGGTGGTGCACTGGTGGGCCTCGGCGGAGCGGAAGTTTCAGCTGGTTCCTGGTGCTGGTTACTTCCGCGTCCACGCCGAGGTCTTTGAGGTGGCGGGGTCGCCTCCTCAGCATCCCGCGAGCAGCGGCCGCTGCGGTGCTCCGAAGCAGGTCTCCGACGCCGGCAGCATCGTCCGCTCCTCCACATCCAAATTAAAGATGCGATCACTAGGCATGCTAGTATCACGTAGCCAAGCGTGTAGTGGTGTATGTCGTGGTATGAAAAGTCATCCATTTCCACGTTGCTGTTCTTGAGGTTTTGGATGGACTCTCCTAAACGAGTCAAGCTTGCATTTAGTTGGTCATCGTGGTATGTTGTTGAACCTTCGTCTGGCAGTTGTAAGTTCACTAAGTGGTTGATTTGATCAAACTCAGGCATGTGAATGGTTGGAGTAATGTTTATTTGGTTGGACTGTTGACGTATCGAGTAGAGTGCAAAATCCTTGCCCTTGATTATGCAATCTTGGCTCATACCAATGACCCCGGCTCGGCTTAGCTGACGAATCGTAACTCGATCGTCACATATGATTTTTATTGTGTAAATATCGCAACAAAAGTATAAGTGTTGTGACGGCGAATGCAACTCGATCCATTTATCCGAGCAGGTGTTTTTTGTATATTTACATTTGTTGGTTGACGTGTTTATTTCGCAGAAATCTTCGTCCTTTTTAATGTGTCTAATTGGTTTGAGCACTTGGCACATGTACGCGGTACCGTGGTGAAGACAGGCTGACAACTCGTTTGTGGTTAATGAGAAGTGAGCATCTTTTTCCAGATTAACTGCCACGTATTCCGAAATTGGTACTATGTCTATCATGCTGGTATTCACTTGATGCGGAATTGGTATCAGTTTGTAAAGCTGGTAGGTTTCTCTTCCAATGAGTGGGAAAGTGATTTCGATGATGACATATTTTTGTGTCGCTCTGGCTTTGACCTTTAGTAGTTTGTAGATATATTGAAAATCTGTCTCGATGTTGTTGATTGGTAGTTTAAGATCGCTAGGCATCTGGCCGTTTATGGTTTGTAACTCATGTTTGAGCTGATTTGGCGTAAGCAAGTGCATGCTTATTTGACCATGGTAAACGTCAGTAATTGTGTCAAGCAGTGTGTCTTGGAGACGCTTTAAACTATGCAGTAAACTATTTCCGGCCATTGCTGACAGCGTGAAGTCCTGGATGTATGAGATGTTTTGTATTTCACGCTGTAGGACACTGGTGTTGTCTTGCAATTCTATTAATTTCTTATTTACCAACTTGTGTTGCTTGTCTATGGTATTTTCCATTTTCTTCATAAGATTGAACTCCGCTTCGATTATGGAAGTCTGGTTTTTCCACAAATTTGTCAGATGTTTCTCATTTCGATGTATAGTCTCAATGTCCTTCACATACTGATCAGCGAAACGGGAGTCTAACACACCGAACAGGTCATTTGCAAGATACCCGATACCGTCGATAAGGCCGCGCCGGCGCCGCTCTGTCTGCGTGGCAAAACGCCGCTGTCTAGCGTGGACGTCAAAGTGCTGCGTTAACAAAAGTTCATTGTAGTACTCTAACTCTTGATAGTCGTGTCGGGCTTGTTGTAAGATCGTATTACAATGAGATTGTTGTTGTATGGTAGCGCACAGTTTATCTAGATAGCTCGATATTTTTGCGTAGGTTGCTATACCTGTCCAATATGGCCCCATATCGTAATAAACGACTAAATTCCACTTATCTCTTATGAGTTGAATCTTTGATATGGGGTCAAAGTACAGTGTTTGGTTGCTTGGTAACTCTTTTATTTCGTGAAGACCGTAGGTAGGTGTTACTAACATCATTAGGCTAAGCAAAACTGTAGTTATTGTAGCCACTTTTGTTCTCGATCTTCCCTTTGGTTGTGGTATATTGGTTGCTGGTTTTGGTTGATCTGGTTGATTTTCTTGGTGGACGGGTAACACTGAGAGCTTGACTATGGGCCGTTTCATGATCCCATTTTTCGTCTTCAGCGAGACAGTCCTGGTTAGGCCGTCATCCCCTGGATGAGTGTCCGTTACGCGGCCGAGAGACCATTTTCCTGGCGGTAGGTTCTCGTCGTGAATCACTACTAGCTCTCCGACTTCGATGTTCTTCTGCGGCTTCATCCACTTTGTTCGGGCGGATAATTGAACTAGGTATTCCGATTTCCACTTCTTCCACAGGTCTTGGAATAGTTTGGAAGTCAAGTGCCATCTGGTTCTGGCATCTATTTCCGTTTCTATTATGGTTGTCCCTGGTTTGCCGGACAAGAAATGAGCTGGAGTTAGAAAGTCGAAATCGTCAGGATCCTCGGTCAATGCGCATAAAGGACGAGAGTTAAGACAGCCTTCAATTTTCGCTAACAACGTGGTGTATTCTTCGTATGTTAGTTTTTGGTGACCTATAACTCTCTTCAAATGGTGTTTAAGGCTACGCACCGCTCGCTCCCATAACCCACCCGCACTTGGCCAGCTTGGGACGTTGAAGTGCCACTGTATGCCCATCTCAGCTACTTCGGTTAAGAAACTTCCACTAAGCGATTTCATGAGTTGGTCGTGCTCTTCCTTCAGCATTCTGTTCGCTCCCACAAAGTTCGTGCCATTGTCACTATAAATATGACGTGGGGCCCCTCTTCGAGCTGCCATTCTAGCAAGTGCGGCCAGGAACGTTACGCTGGTCAGGTCCGACACGATTTCTAAATGTACGGCTTTCGTGACCATACAAATAAACACCGCTATGTAGCCCTTGGTGGTCTTTATTCCTCTGCCCTTATTCGCCTTCACCTCGACGGTTCCCGTGTAATCTAGGCCACAGTGATGAAAAGCGTTCTCCGGATTGATCCTTGATTCTGGATAGTCTCCCATTAACTGGTTATGCCTCACAGGATTATGCTTTTTGCATATGACGCATCTTCTTACGTGCATTTTGGTAGCAACGTAACTGCCAATAATCCAGTACTGCTGTCTGAGGTTCGCGAGTGTAAGGCGCGCTCCTCCGTGTAGCGTTAATTGGTGAGCTTGTTCTATCAACAGTGTGGTTAGCCGATGGTGGTGTGGCAGGATAATAGGATGCTTCTTATCAAAGCTTACGTTTGCGTTTCTCAAACGACCTCCTGTTCGAATTATTCCTTCTTTATCCTTGAAAGGGTTAAGGTTGAGAATTTTGCTCTTTGCATGTACCTTGCCGTGTTTATTTATAAAATTGACGTCGTCTGCAAATTGTTCATGTTGGACATTTTTCATAATCAGCATTTTTGCGCGACGTAATTCTTGCAATTCGAGGTAAGGTTGGCGAACTCGATTTTTGCAATTCGACAATCTCAGTATCCATGCAATTATGCGAATTATTTTTGTTATTGAGCTAAACTTTATTAATAAATCATTTATTATTTCGGAATGTAATATCTGGACGGCGTTATTAATAAATGAGGGTTTTAGCTCTAAAGTGGTTTCGTGCTTGGTTTGGTCTTTTTGGTCTATGTTCTGAGATTGTAGCCATGGGGGTCCGTTCCACCACAAGCTATGGTTTTTCAGCTGTGTGACGGTTAACCCGCGGCTTGCGCAATCAGCCGGGTTCTCGCTGGTTTTAACGTACCGCCAATGCTCACCAGGAATTCTGTTTGTGATCGATGTTACTCGATTCGCCACGAATGGTTTCCAACGTGCTGGGTCTCCTTGAATCCATCCCAACACCGCGGTCGAATCGGTCCAGCAATGCGTATCTAATTGGTGGTCAGCCAGGCAACTTTGAACCTTATGCATCAGTTGCGTTAGAAGTTGCGCGCCCATTAGCTCTAGTCTTGGTATAGAATGACTTTTGCTTAGCGGCCCTAACCTGGCTTTTCCTGCGACTAAGTTAACCGTTATTTTGTCCGGTTTGGTTATTTTGCAGTAGATTACGCATGCGTAAGCTTTGTTGGACGCGTCACAGAACCCATGCAACTCAATTTTTTGCTTTTCTTCTATTTCAAGCCATCTATTTATCTCAATTTGGTTTATCATTTCCAGTTCTTGTTTTAAAATTGCCCACTCCGAATTGATTTCTTCCGGTAACTTTTCGTCCCAGGCTAGTTTTAAAAGCCACACGTTCTGAAATAGGATTTTCATGGTCGTGCTGAGGGGTGTAAGCCACCCTATGGGGTCAAACAACTTGGAAATGTCAGATAGGAGAGATCTCTTGGTAGCTATTTTTGGCGATTCCGATGCTATTTTCGATGTGAAACTGAAGCAATCCTTTCTCGGGTTCCAACCAAGTCCCAGTGTTTTTGTAGAGTCGGTTTGCTTGAACTCGTAGGTTGAAAGGTTGCATTGACTTTGATCTAAGTCGGCTAAAAGCTCTGGTTTGTTTGAAGCCCATTTTCTTAGATTGAAGCCCCCCCGGTGTAACAATTCTATTAGATCGGATTTTAGCTGGTTTGCTTTTTCCATGGTATAATGGCCTCCACAGTAGTCATCCATGTACAGGCATTCTTCTAATTCTTTTGCAGCTTCCGGGAAGTTGTCTCTTTCATCGTTCGCTAGTTGTTTTAAGCACATCATCGCTAAGAATCCAGCTGGTTTCGTCCCGTAGGACAACGTGGTTAGCGCGAAGGATCGGATATTGTGGTTAGCATCTCGCCAAATTATTTTTTGGTAGTTCTGGTCGTCTTTGTGTACCATGATCATCCGGTACATCTTCTCGACATCAGACGTGAAGGCATATTTGAACTGTCTCCATCTCAAAATAAGCTTCTGAAGGTCCTTTTGTATGTTCGGACCCTTGTACATAATGTCGTTAAGGCTGTACCCAGTAGATGATCTTGCTGAGGCGTTGAAGACAACCCTCACCTTGGTGGTTGTAGATTCAGCCCGAGTGACTGCATGGTGTGGTAAGTAGCACCCGGACTTATGGTCATTGGTTGTCAATTTCATGTGATTTAGCTGTAAATATTCATTCATGAATTTGTGATATTCAACCTGAAGCTCCTTATTTTTCTCTAATTTTCTTTCCAGGTTTCTAAACTGAGCTAGGGCCTGTGGTTGCGTAGCCCCTAGCTTGTCTTTTAGTGCTGGTTTAAATGGTAGACGCACTTCGTATCTTCCATCTGCACGTCTCTTCGTGGTGTTCATAAAATATTGGAGACACTCGTGGTCATCATTTGACATATCTATGTCCTGGCTAATGTCCTCATTCTCCCAGAATTTTAATAAATCTTCTGTATTGTTGAGAACGACATTACAGTGGTAGTGAGGCTTAGTAGTCCCGCAGAGCAGCCATCCTAATTGTGTCTGCTGGGCTAATGGTTGGTCGTCCTTGTCTCCCCGTAGAATGCCCCCCAACATTATCTTGCTGTAGACATCGGCTCCGAGGAGTAGATCGACTGGTCGGCTCACGTTATACTTAGGATCAGCCAACTGTAATCCTTTAATGTGGTTCCATGATGTTGGTGTGGCGAACGAGTTGTTAGGTAACTTTTTAATTAAGTTGTTCATAATAACTACGCTAGTGCAGAGGGAAAAATCGCTGTGATTTGACTGCAGGGTGATGTCCATGAAGCCCTTCGCGTTGTTCTCCTTTTCTCCGACGCCAAATATCTGCCCGCTGAATTGAGATCTCTTTAAGCCTAGTACTTGAGCTGCTTTTTCATTTATCAATGACAACTGTGAGCCTTGGTCGACTAGAGCCCTCATCTCATGCTGCATCCCATTTGCTCCCGTGATCCTGATCACGGCGGTAGCTAGGAGTATCTCGGATGCATCATCCCACGAAGCATTGGATGACCTCGTTGAATTTTCCTTGGTTACTACGCTCGCTTTCTGGGTAACTGTGTCAGAATTATTTGGTGCGCTTGCACTTTGATCGCCTACCAATGCGTCATGAAGTAGCGTGTTATGCGATTTTAAACATTTGCGACATCGCTTTTTCGATTGGCATTGTTTGTTGGAATGGCCGAATAGGCAATTGTCGCAATAATTTAATTGTTTTATTTTGTGCAATTTTTCTTTGGTAGTCATGCTTAAAAATTCAGGGCACTTCCATAACCCGTGTTCGTCATTGCACAATATGCAGGTTGATGAACGCGAAACGTGAAATGTATTTGCGCTAGATTTGGTTGTCTCTTTAAAATTAGAGTTAGCGTTGCGATTATGAAAACCCTTTTTATTTTCATTTGCATTATTTTTCGATGTGGTTGGTTTCTGGTTAGCGAGCCCTTGTTTACGACGGGAAGCCTCCAATGCGGTAAATTTCATCTCCAAGTAGTCCAGGAACTCCTGTAAAGAGGGTAGCTCTCTGGGCTTTTTGATGGACTCTACATATTCTGTGAAGCTTTCGTCGTCTAACTTTTGAGCCAGTAGGTGTACTAAGAGCGGATCCCACGTAGTAATATCGACTCCAAGGTTGGTAATAGCGTGTAACGTTTCCTTTGCCACGTCGTGCAGCTTCTTGATGCTGGGAAGTGACTGCTGCGGCATTCTTGGAATCCCAAGAAGCGTGTTGATATGGGTGGTGAAAATCAGCTTTTTGTTCCCATAACGATGATTTAGGATTTCCCAACAAACCTGGTAGTTCTCCGAGCTTATCTGTAGATGTTGAATCAGACGCTCCGCTTCTCCAGTCACTTTACCTTTTAAAAATTGCATCTTCTGCGCGCTAGATAGTGATGGATTTTTGTCGATCGCCTCCGTGAACAGATCCTTAAACGAAACCCAGCAGTTATAAGATCCGTTGAAAACAGGGATACTCATCTTAGGAGCTGAGCTTTCTCTGTGCTTTACAGACCACATCTTCGTGTTGATTTTTTCGATCAGCTCGTTGTAGCTCTCCTCCTGTGTACAGAACTCCTCCTGGTATTCGGATTCGTCGCCTCCATTCTCAGCTTCTATTTCCCAGTGTAGCTTGTCGATCTCACCCCATCGGCTCTCCAGAGATTTTAAGGCGTTTTCGAACTGCCACTTGTTCTCAAACTTCTCAATCTGTGTTTTACTTACAGTTCTCTCGAGCGCTTTGAAGTTGATTCTCTGTTTTCTGATGAGACTGTGTAGGTGAGATGACGGAACACTCACACTTCGTGGGATTTCCTCGTACTGAGATGAGGAACCTGGTCGCATCTGTGCCGCCTCCGCGTCGATCTTACGATGAACAATGCTAGGTTGGTTAGTACTGGTACCTGGCGATGGTTGCGGCTCCGATGCTGGTCCCCGGGGGCTAAGACCTAACTGCTGCGTCTTGCTTAACTGGTCTAAGGTTCTCTCCACAATTGATTTGAGAGACTGATAAACTCCACTCGTTATAGCGAAACACCCTTTCTCAAAGTAGATATGGTCTCTAGTTGACTCGCACAATTTATTATGGTTCGCAAGATAGTTTTGCCAATAGGCTTCGATCATCTCAAGCTTTCGCCTATATGCGGTAATGGTTTTCCTATCCGCCCCATCTTTTTTGGTGTTGATAAGCAACTTATTCAGAGCTTCATAGATCTCTGTCTGGTTGATGAACAGAGTATCAGCATCCATTATCGTAGATTGGTATTATGGTAGGGTAAATACACAAATTAATAACTGGATATCTCTGACCTTGTTTGCTGCAAACCTGCGTCAATTCCTTATCACTGCAATCCTTTAGTATTGACACTGAATTTAGGCACTGTATCCATAGGTCGCTGGTTCATATCCGGCTCGAAGGACCATGTAGAAAGTAATTGTCTCTTCGGTACTATGGTGACCTTAGAGACTGGTTTTCTTTCTATTAATATTGTTATGGTTAAGTTTGGTAGAAAATGGTAAAAGTTAAAGTCTTTGGTTAGAGTATAAGTTATAATAAATCACTATGTAAAACAGTCACTTAAACAGTTAATGCGTAAACTAGGATTTATGTAACTAAATGGTAAAAATGGTGTTTAATGGTAATGAGCCCGCGCTCTCGGTGGTATGTCAAGTCGCGAACTGACGAATTTAGGTAAACGCGAGCAATGGTGCGCTCAGTTGCTAACGCAGCTAAATGGCACAATTGCTGCGTGTTCGATATTAACTCGAACACATTCCTTATCCTTAGTGAATAGCCTGAAATTTAAATGACATGGGCACACTACTAATCAAACAACGAGTGTGAAAGGGACAAAGCTACCGATGTCCTCTCTCAATGAGACCGACAATCCTTATAACCCAGATTGAATTATAATAGAACGTTGTGTAGTCGTGATAAGGTTCAAAATCCCTTTTACATTAAAGTCGAGTTAACCATCCAGTTACGTTAGTTTATAAAATCCTTGATACCAATATATAAAGCCGAAGAATTTGTTACATTTAAAAATGAAAAATCTTATCAAAATTTTCAATTTCGACGGGATTCGAACCCGCAATGATACAAGCGTAGATGGCGCTCATCGATGCTTTAATCGATAGATAGATAGATATTTTATTCATCAACACAATACATTTGTCTGTTAAATAGTGTCTTAAAGCCAATGTTAGGTTTAACTAGACACTAGGGTTCTCTTAACATATAATCTAGATTGTAAAAATATGAGCAGACACACGTTCTTTTAATGGTTAGGTAGGTATATGTATCAACTAAATAACGAATTGTGAGGCTAGATATGGTCCTATCAAGATTTTCAACCCCGACGACTAAGGATTCCGTGGCCGAATTGGTAAAGGCTAAGGCCGCGAGGGCGCTGCTAGTAGATAAATAACTCTAGGGAGAATGACTGAGGGCTCAAATCACAGTGAAGTGCTTGGCGCCGACAGTTGGCCGATACTAAATGAATGGTATTTTTTTTTCAGCCAATACCACCTGTGGTACTAAGAGCGCAACTTGTTAAGAAGCAGCTAGAAGAGACCAAGAGCCTCACAATCCGACTCGAGAACAAGGAGGCTGACATAAAGGAGCTGAGGAAAGCACTTAAAGTGAGTATACACACACACACACACACTCATACACACACGCACAGAAACATTCATACACACCCAAACATACATACACACACACATACGCACAAACATACACACACATACTTACTACATTATCTTGCACATACATAAATACATACGATTTGACTATTATTTTTTAATAGTCATGTCCGAATAAGCTTTGAAGAAAAAAATAATCAGAAACTACTCAGAAGATTGAGAAAAAAAAAACCGGTCAAGTGCGAGTCGAACTCGTACGCCGAGGGTTCCGTACCTAGCCATGGTGCCAATTAAGCTAGTCCGCTTAATTGTATGAGCGCCCATACAACTCGGAGGACAATTTTAATTGGCGTCAACTATGTATGTATGGGAACACCCTTTAATTTTCAACTTTTTTAACTTTTTGGAATTTTTCCTTTATTTGTGCTATAAGACCTTGCTTTTTGCCAAATTTCGTTATTCTAGGTCAACGGGAACTACCATTTAGGTTTTCGACCCAAAACCTCTAGGGTACTTCCGGTTGACCTAGAATTGTCAATTTTGGTTACAAGCAAGGTCTTCCAGCACAAGTAAAGGAAAAATTCCGAAAAATAAAAAAAGTTGATAATTAAGGTAAGTTTTGGTACTCACAAGTTTTCACGAAAACCTAAATTTGCCTATATCTTTTTATAGTGTTGACTCAGGACCTTGATTTTTATAGTCACAATAGGGACTATAGACCTTAGTATATGGTATAAATTTCAACTTGCTAGCTCTACCCGTTCCTGAGATAATCGATGGTGACACACGGACAGACAGACGGACAGACAGACAGACGGACAGACAGACAGACAGACAGACAGACAGACGGACAAGAAAGTGATCTTATAAGGGTTCCTTTTTTTACCTTTTAAGGTACGGAACCCTAAAAAGATAAAACTTCTTTCGTTACTAACTGTACCCCCGTAGTGATGGTATATGATGATGATGATGATGAAGAGTAGCCTAAAACCTTCCTCAAGAGTTTAGCTATCAAATGCAGAAATATTTTTTTCAAATCTGACTGGTAGTTCCTGAGATTAACGCGTTCAAACAAACAAACTCTTCTGCTTAATCATATTAGTATAGATTGACATTTAAGCAAGACAACCGGTTTGTTTGATCTGCTAGTAGATAGATAGATAGATAGATAGAAATTTATTTTCAGCACACACGGTATAAAAAACAGAAAGTACAGAAGAAGAAGAAGCAAGCAAGTAAAAACACAGGTAGGTACATAAGTAGGAACAAATAATAAAAACACAAACACTGAAAAAATAAATGGACAGTAGGCACCTACCTAGATACTTAAAAATACCTACAGAACAGTAGCGGTAGTACTTTTATTCTAAGGTAATAGCCCCCCCCATGGAACACAAAGCATCATGATGGATATTGTGTGGCTAAAAAAAGGTCCAATCTCAGCGTAGTTTACTTCCGAACACAGTGGTAAGGAAGTAACACTGATTTTCAGATTGGACCAGATTAATCCGTGCAACACTAGTATAATTTAATTAAACGAACTAACGGGACTTTATCGCGTTATTACCTTTGTTTATTATTTCCCGACGTTTCGAGTGCGTTACAGCTCTCGTGGTCACGGGTAGACTGATGTACTGGAGTCCCGTTAGTTCGTTTAAATTATGTCTACAGATCGCGAAAGTTTAAAATGTGCCACTGCTAGTATAAGTAAAAAAAACTTAATTAAATAATAATAATAATAACAAATCATTTATTTCAGGCAACAATAGCAAGTAAAAGATGTAAAATACTTAAAAATAAATTCATCTAAACTTCAAATGAAATGATAAAAGTTCTTGTTAAAACCAAATCATCAGAAATGGATCTAAAGAGAAAAAGTTTTCTCAATGGAATCAAATGGATCTTGATCACTGGATCTACAGAGAGTAAATGAAAATATTATTATGTTTTAGGCGAAGCAAGAGGAGCTATCCGAGATGCAAATCCGTCGGGAGTTAGGTGAAAGGAAGCTAGCCACCGCCGCGAGAGACTCCGAACTGAAGGCCGAACAACTGCAGAGGAAATTGGAAGATGTGCAGAACCAACTCAAGCGGTAAGCGTTGCCCGCGTGATATGGTGATGATGATGATGATGAAAAGTAGCCTATAACCTTCCCCTTGAATTAAGCTATCAAATGCAGAAAAAAATTCTCAAATCGGACTGGTAGTTCCTGAGATTAGCGCGTTCAAACAAAAAACTCTTATAGACTAGTTGCGCCCTCGCGGCGTTGCCCGCGTGATATGGTGATGATGATGATGATGAAAAGTAACCTATAACCTTCCTCAAGAGCTTAGCTATCAAATGCAGAAAAAAAAAATCAAATCCGACTGCTAGTTCCTGAGATTAGCGCGTTCAAACAAAAAAACTCTTCCGTTTTATGTAATTAGTATAGATATAGACTAGTTGCGTCCTCGTGACGTTGCCCGCTTGGTGATGGTATATGGTGATGATGATGATCATGAAAAGTAGCCTATAACCTTCCCCTTGAGCTCAACCCGGACACTCGACGAAATCTCAATGCAAAAGCGGCGTCTAACTACCTATTTACGCAGACACTACACAATGTCATTTTTGTACACGCGCAATTGTGTGAAGTAAGGTTGTCACCGCATGAATAATCATTGTACACTGTGGTCTAGGTCTCGTCGTCGTGTCTGCGCGCGTGTCGCGTCCCTAGCTCAAAGTCAGCCCCTCGCCAGCCCAAATTCGGTCACGCGGTGTTTCAATTTTAACAGAATTTTATAAGTAGAGAGGTTTAAGCGAGCATTGCGCTTTGTTGCGTTGCAGCAAGAGTCGCTATTTATCGATCGAGCGAGCGAAGCGAGCGAAGATCTTAGTGGTAAGTTGGGCGATTTTGCTTTGTATGTTTGTATGTTTCACGAATTGTTGTTCGAGCATAACTGTCGAACCGTTCATCCAATCTGCATGAAACTTGGTAGGTCAATAGGTTGTGGTAAGGAAATTTACGGTGGAGCATATGAGCTTAATCGATGAAGGGGTTGTGAAGATATTGGGTTCCCAAGGGGGTAAAAAATTATGAAAGTTACACAAATATATTGAGTGGGGTGTCATACGAAAGGGTTTATTTTGTACATTCCAAAATGGTTTTTATTTTTAATCTAGGATGTATAGTTTTTGAAATACGACCAAAGACCAAAAACTACGAAACCAGAGCTGCAAGAGCTCCCGTTTCATAGAGTTTCGATGTCTTCGTAGCTCATTGACTGGTCGGTCTTAAAAAGAGAGTGGCATCGTTGCGGTTTGGTTTGCAATGATTTTAGATGCTACTTGATTTATTTTCATGATAAAAAAAATTTTGATAAAAAATGAAAATAATTGGGGTAAAAAAAGTTAAGTAAACAAATATATTGAGTGCAGTGTCAAATGAAAGGTCTTTATTTGTACATTCTAAAATAGTTATTATTTTTATTCTAGGACGTATACTTTTAAAAATACGACGAGAATTCATAAATATGAAATAAATGAAAAATTAGACACGACATTATGTATTGCATGCATGCTAGTATTTTTTACCATGAAGAGCTAGGCATACCCGGCAGTAGTAGCACTTGAAATTATAGGGGTAGTCAGAAGAAAGTCCAAATGTTGGCCATCTACGGTGCGCGAGATCTCAGTTCGGGGCGAACTACTAGTATAAATGTTCTGGGTTCTATACTTATAAGAATCATTGACATTAACGGCCTTTACATGGTAGAGTTTTCACCGCGCTTCTGGACTGCGTTCCGAACCACGGATAAAACTGTCGTGCTAATTACTATCACAGCTTAGACTGGCGCGTGGTACGATTATAACGGTGATGCGTGCAAAAAACTCTCACAAAAACTGTCTGTCGACATGCCAGATCGAACTGTCAGGCCTCGCGCATCTACACGTAAGGTTTTGGAGCGAAGGATGGAATGGCGTGTGCTATTTCCCACGGTTAAACTTTACGTGTAAAGGCCGCTATTGCATAATTTGTTTATCTACAGGAAAGAGAAAGAGTTCGAAGAGACCATGGACCATCTACAACAGGATATCGATTCATTAGAAAGCGAACGAGGCGCGTTGAGAGATAAGCTCAAATTGTACGCGAAAAGAGGCGGCACTCATCATGGTATGTATAGTACTATTTACTTGATAGAACATAGAATACAATAAAATACTTTCTTAAAATACTATCGGGACTTAAACTTCTCACAATGGATCTAGACATTCGTAAAGTTAGCCGTTTCGCTGCGCAGTAAGTGGTCATAGCGTTCAAAGTGGTCATAGCGGTCCTACTGAATAAATGATATTTGAATTTTGAATTTTTGAGTAGAAAAATTTGTATGAATAAGCTGCACTGCGCATCAACGGCTAATTTCGATGCCACGGCATCATTTTAAACTTTTTAAAGCATAGGAATTTATATCGTATTTCTATCTCCTTAAGTTTGAATGTCCATTGGTAAAAAGTTAAATCTTTTGTCATGCCGTGCCGATCTGTAGGCCTTAAGTAGTATGATTGCTTGTGGAATTTATAAAGCTCTATGTTACGAATAAAATATGGTATTGCTAATCCCCCTTACTTATGAAAGATGTTTAAAGTTGAACACTGGTTGAACAACGTCCTGTCTCTGTTTGTCACTATCCACAAATAAAGACAGGACGTTGTTTAACCAGCAGCGTTTCACTTTAAACATCTTTCATAAGTAAGGCCCAATATGTTTAGCAAAAAGTTCACTACGATTTTCGAGCATAGAATATTTTTGTTACTAACTTAGGTACTTACTTTTGTTAGTATATCTCTGGCAAGCACAACTACGGTAGACTATAATTATGTACTATAAAACGTTTTAAAAACCTCTATTATTTCTCTAGATTTGGCGTTCCTAAGTAAGTTACGAGTGTGTTACAGCAAAACCTAACGCTTATTGCAACAGATCTTTTTGAATGTCTAAAACTAATTGTTTGTATTAATTATTTGATTGACTATTAATTAAATTAATTATAACTAATTCACCAACCAACGATGATTACGAATAAATTACAAATTAATTAATTTAAAATAAAAATTTTAATTGTAATGAATTATAAATTAATTAGTTATTAATTAATTGATATTAACGCAGCAGTGGCGCCGGCGACGACAACAGTCAGAGATCTCGTTATGTCACGTAAGATTTTCAGAAATTATAATTATGTGTGTAACCCTAGCATGCAATTTTTAACTTTATTTTAATATCCAGTTTCTTGAAGGAAAAACAAATATCATTATAAAACCCCGACTTACTCCCTATAAAACCTATAAACCTTTACATCTTTACTAGATGATTTATACAGTGTCAGGAGGCAATCTTTGCCTACACTCATCGGGACACTGTAGTGCCTGGGACATTGTTGATGGAGTAGGCTTGCCCAGCACCTACACCATCCTCTCAGCTTAACCGGCCATATCCACAGGAAAGACATGATCAATGCTACCTATAATCCAGAAGTATTTATATTACTAACCGACATCAAAAAAAGGAGAAGGTTCTCAATTCGTCGGAATCTTTTTTTAGGTATGTTCACCGATTACTCGAAGACGCCTGGACCGATTTGAAAAATTATTTTTTTGTTTGAAAGGGTATAAATAGTGCCATAAAAAATTGGTGAGGATCTGTCGAGGATCTTCGGAGTTATGAACAGAAATGCACCTCGAGAGTGCAGAAAATTGCTCAGCTTTGTACATTGAAGTCAGTTTTAAAAATAATTTAGTAAGAATTATGAAATTATAAATCTTACCTTTATTATTGAAAATCATTAACATGCCTAAAAGAAACTGGTGAACGATAAAATCATTGCTTATTTGTACTTAACTACTTTTAACTTTTTAATATAAGATTTATGTTATGTTTAACTTTGCGTAATAACTTTTACTCAATTTTATTTTAATTAAGCTATTGTTTTATATCTATTTATTGATAATCAACTTATTTAAGCGTATTTATTAATTTTGAAAATAGTTAATTCAATTTGGGAACATTTTCAAAATGAATAATACAATATTATTAAGAGCTTTGGTTACTATAATGGTCAAACGAAATTGCAGTAATTATGCTCATTTTTATGAAATTTCTACTTGATAATTTGATGTGACATTGCATTAACTTAATTTGTCATTGGTCACTATTACAGAAAGTTGTATTAGCAAGTGCTAGCACAAAATATATAACTCGATTTATAATCACGATTAGTCAATTTACTATGCACTATTGGTCTTATGAAAGATGTTTAAAGTTGAACACTGTTTAAACAACGTCCTGTCTTTATTTTCGGATAGTGACAAATAGAGACAGGAAGTTGTTTAACCAGTGTTCAACTTTAAACATCTTTCATAAGGGGGTATATTATTATGTCAATTCATTAGTACAGAACTGTAGTCATGTAATGATATGTCACTAGTTTTACGTGTCATTTTCCCTATAAACCTGCCCCCTGATTGTCTATCTCTGATAGCGAAATCTCAAACTCTCAAGTATGACTGTTCAGTGACTACGCAAGTACTGTCACTCTCATCTCAACGAGACCGAATGTGACAAAAGATACCTCAATCGTTTTGTCTGTTTGAGAACAATTTAAGGTTTGAGACAAGTTGGAAAATCAGCATGCTGACAAAATATCGATGTGACAGATTTAATGTAGTATTATTAATACCATTGGTAAAAAACCGGTCAAGTGCGAGTCGAACTCGTACGCCGAGGGTTCCGTAGGTACCTAGCCATGGTGCCAATTAAGCTAGTCCGCTTAATTGTATGAGCGCCCATACAACTCGGAGGACAATTTTAATTGGCGTCAACTATGTATGGGAACACCCTTTAATTTTCAACTTTTTTAACTTTTTAGAATTTTTCCTTTATTTGTGCTATAAGACCTTGCTTTTTCCCAAATTTCGTTATTCTAGGTCAACGGGAACTACCATTTAGGTTTTCGACCCAAAACCTCTAGGGTACTTCCGGTTGACCTAGAATTGTCAATTTTGGTTACAAGCAAGGTCTTCCAGCACAAGTAAAGGAAAAATTCCGAAAAATAAAAAAAGTTGATAATTAAGGTAAGTTTTGGTACTCACAAGTTTTCACGAAAACCTAAATTTGCCTATATCTTTTTATAGTGTTGACTCAGGACCTTGATTTTTATACTCACAATAGGGACTATAGACCTTAGTATATGGTATAAATTTCAACTTGCTAGCTCTACCCGTTCCTGAGATAATCGATGGTGACACACGGACAGACGGACAGACAGACAGACAGACAGACAGACAGACAGACAGACAGACGGACAAGAAAGTGATATTATAAGGGTTCCTTTTTTTACCTTTTAAGGTACGGAACCCTAAAAATGAGCATAAATACATGTTTTTATTTTTTATTTTATATCTAGCTGTATAACTTGAATTGATTGATGGAAATTATATCAAAATTGTAGCGGTGGTGACGCCGCCAGTGAAAGAACAAGCGTCGCGTAAGGATCACGTTTATTTCAATGTCACGTTTAAAGTCTTTTGGATGAGAAACTATTGAAGAACATTTTAATATCCCGACAACAGAGAAACATAATTTAGAGTATAATTTAAACTCTAAATTATACTATACCACTATACATAAATTACTAATAAATTACTAATAATAATTACTATTAATAATGACCTTTCTCGACTGTTGACTTGGTCCACAATGTTCGGAATTACTGTTAACCCTGATAAATGTCAGGCCATCATTATCGGTGGGTTTCGTCAACTAGCGAAAATAGATTCTTATGATGCCCTCCCTCAACTATCCTACAACGGTCACAGAATTCCTTTTTCTCCAACGGTCAAAAACCTCGGTCTTATTTTTAACCGACTTCGAAAAAAGGAGGAGGTTCTCAGTTCGTCGGAATCTTTTTTTTTTTTTTTGTGCTTTTTTTTATGTATGTTCACCGATTACTCGAAGACGCCTCGACCGATTTCAAAAATTCTTTTTTTGTTTGAAAGGGTACACTTTCCAATTGGTCCTTTTGGTCATCAGGTCAGGATCTGATGATGGGATCTTGGAGAAATCGAGGTAACTCTTCAAATTTTATAGGCACACTTGAAGCGATTAGGGTATTTTTTAAAAGCTTTATAGGTTATCGGTGACAATGCAATATTATGGTAATATTGAGCTGATCTGATGATGGAGTCAGGAGCTGTTCAACGGAACTCCTCAGTAAATAGGCCGATTGAGTTGAAACTCGGCACGTCTGTCAAGTTCCAACTACAATGTAATAATATGGTCACAATGAGCTGATCTGAGGATGGAGTCAGGAGCTGTTCAACAGAACTCCTCAGTAAATAGTCTGATTGAGTTGAAACTTGGAACTCAGCATATCGGTCAAGTTCCGACTACAATGTAATAATATGGTGACAGCTAGCTGATCTGATGATGGAGTCAGGACCTGTCCAATGGAACTTCTCAGTGAATAACGGTGGAACATCAATGTTTGGGCTAATTTTAATTAGCCCACCCCTAGCATTATCCAATAACAGTTTGTATTGAAGTCGGTTTTTTTAAATTTTTAATTTAGCCACTTGTAGATTCTAAGCTTTCTTGGATACCCTATATAAAGGAGCTGTCACGAAAATTCTACGCAACACTTCATTCCATAATCCGATTGAAAAAATTTCTTCCTATATCCACTAAAATAACTCTAGTAAATTCCCTTTTGATTCCAATACTAGACTATGCAGATGTAGCTTTTATAGATCTCAATCAGGATTTACTTAATAAACTTGACCGCCTTTTGAATGCTGGTATTCGTTTTATATACTGCTTGCGTAAATATGACCATATAAGCGAATATCGAGCTAAACTAAGGTGGCTACCCATGCGTGAACGTAGGAACCTGAGAGTTCTTTGTCTTCTTTTCTCGATACTAAAAGATCCTACCACTCCTGACTATCTCAAGAATCGCTTCAATTTTTTGGCAGATGCACACGATAGACCTCTTAGATCGTCTAATAATTTTCTTCTTGAAATTCCGGCTCACAACTCATCTTATCGTGAAAAGTCTTTCGCTGTAGAAGCAGCTAGACTCTGGAACGACCTCCCTGAAGATATTAGGAGGATTGGCTCAAGAGAAAGTTTCAAGAAGCGGACTCGAGAGCTATTACTTGAATCACTTTCATCATCCTCCTGTTGATTCTAAATGTTTGTATATACTTATTTATATTTATATCTACTCAAATATAATTATATTGTATAATATTATATCTTAGTACCTATGTACTTATATGTATAATAGTACCTTTATATATATGTATATATTTTATTTTTATTTTATTTTATAAGATGGTGCCTACCTACTTAATTATTATACCTATTTATATTATTTTAAACAATCTATATCATAGATATTTAATATTAGGTACCTACTCATAAATTTATAATGTTAAAAAGTTTAAAGTTTATTGTTAGCACGCCTCTTGTTCTGTTCCTACTAACTTTTGGTTAGCAGGTAGAAAATGCCTTCGGCATTATGCTCGCCGATTGTACACTAGTTTGTAATTTTTGTGCAATAAAGAATTTTAATAATAATAATAATAATACATTTTAGAGTATAAACGCGACCATGGCTGTACGAGTGTACGTACAACCACACCCCGGGCACTCGACGAAATCTCAATGCAATAGCGGCGTCTAACTACCTATTCACAGACACTACACAATGTCATTTTTGTACACGCGCAATTGTGTGCGTGAAGTAAGGTTGTCACCGCATGAAAAATTATTGTACTCTGTGGTCTCGGTCTCGTCGT
The DNA here is from genome assembly GCA_958496255.1 of Camptogramma bilineatum. Lineage (NCBI taxonomy): Eukaryota > Metazoa > Arthropoda > Insecta > Lepidoptera > Geometridae > Camptogramma > Camptogramma bilineatum. The sequence continues at coordinate 2,943,911 of OY292478.1, forward strand.
CGTGTCTGCGCGCGTGGCGCGTCCCTAGCTCAAAATCAGCCCCTCGCCAGCTCAAATTCGATCGCGATTGGTAGGGGGGGGGGGGGGGGGGGGACAGTGGCCATTCTATACGTAGTATTATTGTCTATTCTATTTGTACAACTATTCTAGCGGTCTAGCCCTAAACGGTGTAACTGATAGAATACACAGATACTAAATATATCACAATATAATATACAGTTTATCCAAAAGATTTTAAACGTGATTTTATCGGTGTCGCATGGGTGTTTATTATTTGCGTCCATGTTTTTACATTTTAAATATTAATGCTGTTATTTCTGTGTACACTGAGGCTTAAATGACCGCTATGCAATTTCTTTGTCTAATTCACATAAATAAAATAATTGTTATTATATAACAACCAAAATAACAATTAAAAATAACGTTAAATAACGTTTTTTTTGTTTATATCGTTAATTTGATTCATAAAATAAACATAGCGGTCATTGAAGCCCTTCAGTTAATTTTTTTATTATTAAATTTGTTATTTTAATTTACTTACTAAGATTTATTTTTCTTACTCTCTTGTGTATTTTATATTGACTTAATATTTAGCTGTTTTAGAATGCCTTATAAATATTGATTGTTACGGTAATAATTTCTTTGATAATATTTATAATGTCGCTCTAAAACTATAAATGTCACAATCAAGATAAAATGCACAAGTATAAGTTGTTAATATTTTAATTGCGGTTACAAAATGGTTGCGGATTGTAACTAATTTTAATTTAATTTTAATTTTGTATTGTTTTTAATTTTCAATTTTCAGCATGTTTTAATTTACGTTTGTGTCATTATGTGCTTGTCATGCATATGCAGGGCTTTACAGCCTTATTCACAAACGATATTTAATTCCTTAGCATTCCTATTATTATAAAATACAAGCTTTTTTTAACTTGCCTTGTCAGTATGCTTCATTTTTGTCACAGTCAGCAACAAAAGTCGATGAACATTTTGAGTTTTTAAAGTCACTTTTTCTTCACACTGTGTGCGAAGTTGGTATTTTTTGTTTGAAATTAGTAATAGAGCAGGGCAAAGCATCTACGAGTAAATACTAGCTAAAATTTTTATTATAACTCCACGGGTTCAAACTGTTCATCGATATTTGTCGTTGACTGTACCATTAACAGTTCTATTATGGAACTACGTCAGTATGGGTTAATTGCAACTCAATTTTGAACCATTTCCCGGTGTCCGATCAATTTGGTACACTGATTGACTCTCAATGACAATCCAATATTATGGTGTCAGCGAGCTGATCTGATGATGGAGTTTAAAGAGAGATTAAAATATCCGTGTTTATGTTCATTTAATTCAAATGAATTTAATGATGATGATTAATTTAATCTCTCAGCTCGCGTTTACCTACTTAAAGATTCTTTTAGTAGGTAACCACAAGCTGATTCAAATGAACATAAACACGGTTATTTTAATTAACTAATAACTTAAAAATAACTAAAATCAAACTTTTTACACATTGGCTACAGAAAGCTGATTTCGAAATTTCTTTGCTTGTTTGTGAATAAGGCGTATGTGTTTACTAAATTATGTATTAAAAATTGATTTCCATGTTTATTTGAGTTGAATTTAGTAAAATAAAATTACACAAAGCGATATAGGTAATAACGATTAATTAAAGTTAAATTAAATTAATTAATTAAAATTAATTTAATTAAATTAAACATGCTTATAACCTCAGTTTCTTATTAAAACAGAACATAAGTAATGTAAAAATCAAAAGATTTTTTACTTTACTAAAAGATTTTGTAAAGCCGGCGCCAGACACAGCTTTAAAGATTTGAACAATGTTTGAACTCTTGTTTGATTCACGAGACTTTGTATGAAAAAAATTTAAACGTAATCAAAGTCCCATGCCACACATAACAATCAAACAAGTGTTCAAAACTTTGAAACTGCATCTGGGTAATAAAGACAATTATCTAAATAAACATGGAAATCTTAACATGCCATCTAACAACTAACTGTCTCGCTCTTAATACTACAGTATTCGGCTGTTGCGATAACAATATAAGAGAGATGTTACCACCATTCAAGCATCTCTCTTCCGCAGAAGCCGGAACTGTATGTTAGAGTAAGACAAATGATAACCTTGTGACTTTTCAGAGGAAACTCCAGTGAAGATCACACCAGGAGTCGCGGTGGGTGAGGTGAATGAAGCGTTACAGCAGCAACTGAAGGTTCTTAGCTGGTAAGTTAAAGGTCAAGGTCGAGGTCAATGTGAAGGTCAAAGTCAAGGTCAATGTGAAGGTCAAAGTCGAGGTCAATGTGAAGGTCAAAGGTCAAAAGTCGAATTGATAGTAGGTACTGGGTTGCCTTGCTTAGTTAGACGCAAAAGATGCGAGTTTAAGATGGGACGAATGTTTGTATGATTTTCTGAGACAAATGTTTGCATGATCTGCTAATTTTATGATTGTTTTAGGTGTATTTCTTTTTAATTAATATCTTAGTCCGGCGACAATATCATAAGTTACCTATTAAAAAAAACAATCTATAGAATCTTAAAATAATTAATTGTAATATTAATTTTCACAAAGAATCATGTGAGAGATCATTGTGTATTAAATGTATCTAAACAAAGTTGCAATCTAAAACTAATTTGTAAATCTGGCGCAGCCTGTAGGATTACTCGACCACAAATAATTGGGTTTATTAACTTAACCCCAGGACTTTGGAAAGAGAGCGCGGAGCACGCGTCGCGGCCTGCCGTCGCGCAGAATTGGCCACCATCCGCAGTCTTAGGCCTCTCGAGCGGCCTAGCGCGGCCGCGGCCGTCGCACGCAGGCAGGCCCACGCTATGCTCGAGAAACAGACGCTGGAACTACAAGCTGTAAGTAATAACATAAAACATGCCCAAAAAAGAGGAGGTTTTTTTCTTGTGCCTTTTCTTTAATTAATGTATGTTCATCGATTACTTGAAGACGCCTGGGCCGATTTGAAAAATTCTTTGAAATTCAACAGGAATGGACAATGTTTGTAGCTCGATCCGGTCTAGTCCAATTCCCGAAAGAGCCGTCGCAGTACGCAAGAGCTCTTAAACAACACAAGGCGAAGCAACAAGAGATTAAGAGGCAGCTGGAGGTAAGTGTATAAAACTTAGGCCTTTACATCTTTACTAGATGATTTATAGCAGTGGTTCCCAAACTTTTTTTCTCATGGACCCCTTTCAAAATTTTACTGGTTTCGGTGGATCCCCTGCCATATTCCCATTTCTACCATATTCCCAAAAAACTGGTGCACCCCCATTTTTGCGCTGCAAACTTTATTGCGGCTGAAGTGCGCGGCAGATTCGACTTTGCGCAGGTACAGTCGACGCAATTGCGGGGAGGTGAAGGCGGTGAGGGGCGGGGCTAGGCGGGCTATGTAGATTAAGTTTACTCTATTCTATTAAATAAATAAATATAATATAAATAAATGTTGGTGGACATTTTCACACAGCGCAATCTAGCCTTAAACTAAGCAAAGCTTGTACTATGGGAACCAGATAACTCATAGAATATTTTTTGTAAATAGGTACATACTTATTATAAGTACTTTATAACACCCAGACACAGAACAAACATCTGTGTTCATCACACAAATGTTTGTCCTGGGTGGGAATCGAACCCACGACCTACAGCGCAGAAGGCAGAGCTACTATCAACTGGGCTAACAGGCCAGTCAAAACTGTATTGCATTGACAAAAAACGACTTGGGCCGACTTGGGCCTGGCGAGAAAAGCAATAGATATATCTTTGTGGAGAACTTGGGGAGGCCTATGCTGAAAAGCAAGACAATCAACCAACCGGTGTCTAATAAGAAAATCACTGTTTACTAGTAGAAATAAGATTTAGTAGTACTAAGTAGGATTATATAAGATGCATTGTATGTATAGTCGTATTGCTCATTATACGGACTAAAAATATATGAAAAATGACATTTGTTCCTTCAATTTTAGTCCGATTTTAGTCCGTATAATGAGCAATACGACTATAACTACTTGATTGTTAATAAAGGCTATCATTATCAAAGCAAAGACGAATCTGCCGCGCACTTCAGCCGCCATAAAGTTTGCGGCGCACTATAAGAGAGTAAGTTTCTTTATTTGTTTGTTTATAGGAGCGATTAACTGAGCTGCAAGAAGAGGCGAAACGTCAGCTGTTGATCCATCGGCCGTGGCGATGTGTTGATGCGGACTTCACCCAGTTCCCAGTGCCAGAGCTCACCGCTGTAAGTATTACCCAATGTAAAAAGGATTTGAAACCTTATCACGACTGCACAACGTTCTATTATAATTCAATCTTGGTTATAAGGATTATCGGTCTCGTTGAGAGGCTTTCTTGGTAGCTTTGTCTCTTTCACACGATTATTAGTGTGCCCATGTCATTTAAATTTCAGGACATTCACTAAGGATTAGGAATGTTTAGTTCATAAATTATGGTCGCCCTTTAGAAAGAGACACACCGCCCAAGTTTTATCTCTCAAGCGGACCGCGTTTTCTGTCTCAGTGAACGTTCCAGTTACGTTATTTTATATATTCCTTGGTATAACCATGATAATAAAGGCCCTACCCTGAGCTAAACACTGTATTTCCCTGTCTATATAATTATATCGATAAATAAAGTAAGTGGAAAGTAACTGAAAAGTCAACATGTATCTTTAACATTTTATCTTCGAATTTTCTTCGAATTGAGATCAATTCGACGGCCTTTGTGGATAGGGTGAAGGCCCGTATGAGACGCAGGAGGTTGCGGGTTCGATCTCCGCCGCGGGACAAATGTTTGTATGATCCGCAAATATTTGGCTCGAGTCTGGGTTTTTGGGTTATGAATGTATTCACAAAAAAAGTATGCTAAGTAGTATATCAGTCATGTGGTTCCCATAACACAAGCTTACTTTGGGGCTATATGATGCTGTATGAAACGTCCAGCATTATTTATATATTTAATTTTGCTACCAAAGTTACGCAATCTGTGGGGCTGTGCACAGCGGTCTTTTTTTTATACTACCAAAGTAGCAGACAAACATACGGCCCACCTGATGGTAGGCGGTTACCGTAGCATGACGAGCTAGCGTAATAGACATACTCGGCAGTAGTAGCACTTGAATGTATAGGGGTAGTCAGGAGAAAGTACAAATGTAAGCCATCTACGGTGCGCGAGATCTCAGTTCGGGGCGAACTTCTGCATCTGCCTTTGTTTTAGTGGGTAATAGTTATTGTAAGGATTTGTAAACATCTACACTACATTGTGACAAATAAATGTATTTTCTTTCTTCTTTCTATTAACTTTGTTTTACTTTCAGGCGTTGACGAACGAATCCTTGGAGCTTGGTACTATCCAGTACCCAGCGCCGGCCGACGCACAAAACGACGACACCATCTACGTGACTCCTACTCAACTGGCCAAGTAAGGAATTTTACCTAACAATATTTATCTCAAAGACAATTTCGATGATTCTGAAATAACACAAAGAAATTGAAAGGGTATACTTTCCGATGTTTTTTTCTATGTATACTATGTATGTATTTACAAAAAAAAAGTATTTAAGTAGTATATCAGTCATGTGGTTCCCATAACACAAGCTCTGCTTAGCTTGGGGCTACATGATGCTGTGTGAAATGTCCAGCATTATTAATTTATTTATTATATTACCTTGAAGACAGTGGCGATGATTCTGAAGTGAAAAAAGTAGTAACACAAGGCTATATTAAAAACTAGCGGTTCGCCCCAGCTTCGCATGGGTTTAATTTATAAATTACCCGTGCGAAGTCGGGGCGCAAACTATACCTACCCTATGTTCAAGTATAGTGTAGGATTCTAATTGTGAAAGAATTTTTCAAATCGGTTCAGTAGTCTCGGAGCCTATTCAATGCAAACAAACAATCAAATCTTTCCTCTTTATAATATTAGTAAAGATAGTATAGAATACAAAAAACCGACTTCAATTTTTAAAAATTTGGTGAGGATCAGTCTGTCGAGGGTCTTCGCAGTTAAGAACAGAAATAAATAAATAAAAACTGTATTTAGAACAAATTACAAAATGAACTTAAACAGAAAGTCGATGACATCTGCAGAAGGATTTTTTTTATTCTTATTTTTTTAATTGGTTTATATCATGAATGAAATCAAAATATATTAAATTGAACTAATTAATAGTATAAAAACTGTGTCGCTGACATCAACGCCCTCCTCCGAGAAAATAACAGTTCCAAATGCACCTCGAGAGTGCAGAAAATTGCTCAGCTTATAACATTGAACTCGGTTTTTTTTTTAATTTAGCCACTTGTTGACCTATCTGCAAGTATTCAATCATCTAATAAAAAACTAATTAGTCTTTCTTTTTTCAGTATACGGGAATTGGTTGCCGAGTTGAAATCCGACGATGTGAAGTTAGAACTACGGCCCCTAGAGAATACTGTCTGTGCAGCTTAAATAGCTTAAATAGCTTAGCTTTAAATATTAAAATTATTGTATAATAATTTATTTAAATATTGGTGGCGCTGGAGATAAACTAAAAATATTATTAATATTGTTGCAAAAGTATAAATGAAAATTAGGTACATTGGTGTCGATTCTGTTGTAAACTGCCTAAACTAACTAGGCTTCGGTGAAGCTAAGGGTTGACGGATTTTTATGATACTTATATTTGTTCAAGCCATTTCAAACAATGTCCTAGGCACTACAGTGTCCTGTTAAGTGTAGGCAAAAGATTGCCTCCTGACACTGTATAATTCATCTAGTAAAGATGTAAAGGCCTAAGTTTTATATTAGTTGAAGTTTCTCGTAATATTTTGACTGGCTTTAGAGAGACACGGACGTTTTCTGAAGCGATAATTCGTACCCATATTATAAATGTGAAAGTGTGTTTATTTGTTTGTTTATTTGTCCTGCTTTCACGTCAAAACAGAGCGACGGATTGACGTGATTTTTGGTGTGGAGATAGTTGGAGGGCTGGAGAGTAATATAGGCTACTTTTTATCCGGCTACCACGCTAGCGAAGCAAGTAAGATATAAGATGTCCAATCAATAATGTTGCATATGTTATGAAATTTTATTAAGTCGACAACAGAATCACCACCTATGTTTATTGAATAGACATTTGAGTCATGTGACTCAAATGTCCTTATTTTAGTAAATTAAAAGAATAACTAATTTTGAACTTTAGCTTAAATAACGTTCGGTATGCATAATAGATAATTTGGCGAGTTGCTAAATAAATCGCCACCATAGCAGCTTAAAGTTTAAATTAAATGTTATAAATATTACTTGCAAGTTATGTAATCAAATCACCCATGTATTATAAATCTGTTGCACAATACAATTTGTTTAATTTTTTCAATTCTTTGTCAAGAATTAATACTAAAAAAGAAAGAACTAAGAAAAAATACTAAAACCAATTATATAAAGCGGAAGAGTTTGTTTTGAACGCGCTATTCTCAGAAACTACCAGTCGGATTTGAAATAATATTTCTGCATGTGGTAGTTAAACTCTTGAGAAAGGTTATAGGCTTCTTTTCATCATCATCATCACCAAAAACCATCACTACAGGGGCAAAGCCGTGAGGGCGCTGCTAGTTAGATATATCAAGAGTTTGTTTGAACGTGCTAATCTCAGAAACTACCAGTTATATTTGAAAAATTCTGCATTTTATAGCTAAACTCTTGAGGAAAGCTATAGGCTACTTTTTATCATCATCATCATCACTGTTGGCTGCTAGTTAAAAAAATGAAACGAATTGGTTCATCCGTTCTCAAGTTTTACGCTTAGCAACATAATGAAGCCATACATTTGATTTATACAGGATTTATCCTTCATATTCTCAACCCATATCATATCAATATGCAAGTTTTAAATTGGTTTACAGGTTTATTTTGCAAACAAACAGGAAAAGATTAGTTTATTTATAAAATTATCATTTTGGAGAAGTAGCTTAGGGAGTGTACACATTGCGTTTTTTGCAGCGCGTTTGTATCGATACAAACGCGATTCGAACGCGCAGCCCCCCGCGCCGCCCCTCCCGCTTCGCTTTTGTATGGAAAAAAACGCGTTGCGAACGCGCGTTTGTATCGATACAAACGCGCAGCTCAAAAACGCGCTGCAGAAAACGCAATGTGTACACTCCCCTTAGTACCCGATTGTATGAAGAATGTAATGAGATAAGTAATATTCATATTTATTTATTGTTTCAAGTTGATAGGTAGGTAGGTACTGCAGGTCTTAGGCTAAGGGTCTGAACGCAGCCCCGTTGGGGCACTACAATATTAGGTAGTTATTATAATAAGCGCTATAGAAGGAAAACTCACAGTGTTGTGTTGGTGTTACCTATGCGACGGAATGTGACATACGTTGAACAAAAAAAAAAAACACCTAGGTACCTACATACTTTATTCTCTATGCTAAGATAAAACAACATTATTATGAGTAAATCAAGTCTGTCGCTGTAACATTCCAACACACTTAACACAGAACACTACACAATTATCAGATTATCCTGCTAATATTATAAAAGAAAGAAGTTTGTTTGTATGTTTGTCCGGACGTATCGCAATAACTACTGAACCGATTTTGCTGAAAGGAATGTAGAAAAATTCGTCATCACGTCATCACAACCAACAGAGTAACCTCATTTTTATCACCAATCACTTAATAGATTATGAAACAACGAAATAGTTGAGTTGACGTTTTGCTTTGGTTAAGAAAAAGTTTTTTGGATGCCGTCAGTCAACCAACCCATCGAGTAGGATGACCTCTTCTGTAGCCACTCCTGGGGAACTATTCACCATAAAAATCATAATTGTAAGCACGAAGTTTTATCAAAGGAAATAAATGTTAGGTAAGTATGAATACCTACCTACCTATTCATTTTATTAAGTAGGTAAGGTACTTAAGTACTTATATAATAGTAGCTGCAGATACTTAGCAGATAAAACAGGCTACCTAAATGTCACCGACGCTCACTCGATCGAAGCAAAGTTTTAATGATCAATGCCTCGATCGCCAGTGCCTCGAGCATCGGTATGCACAAAGTCTACTATTCGATCCGTGACTGTAGTATAATCTCTCAAATGTATGGGATCCGGTGCAGCGCCTCCAGTGGTAACTTGACTGAACTAAAATCCCAAGCGGCAGATTCGGGAGTCACGTTCGATCAGGTGCACGTTTCAAAATACTCTACTTGAATAGACATCTTCATACATTTTGCCGCGGTTTGCGAGCACGAGTAGCAATTTGACAGCTTTGATAAAGTATATGACCTAACTTGTCAAGTAAAATCACTCACGGCCATTTTTCATCGTGACAAGATACTTTAGAGAGATTTTGTAGCATTTAATGTGCTTTCTTAGTATTGTGTAGTGAAATTGTGAATAACTAATATTAAAATGATGTCAGCTTGACACGATTTTGCCTGGCAAATGGCGAAAGCAACACTAAAAGTGCACAGTTTTGAAGAATGTACCTACTCACAAAAACTTGCGAAAAAACTAAGTTGTGCAATATCTACAACAACAATGTAAAGTACATTGTGCCCTTGGAACCTTCCTTCACAAAAATACCCACCTACCTAACCCTAGATGCAAAGGTAAGTTTTGTTTTTCTACAACACGTATTGTTCCAAGAACGAAAATGACCTTGGGAATGTGTGGTTGTGCTTCCTATTACATACTTACAATACAACATTTATAATGTTTTATGTTGTGTATTTATGATGTTGATTATTTAGTAGGTACTAGCAACGCCCTCGCGACATTGCCCCCTAGTGATGTTAAAGTTGATGATGAAAAATAGCCTATAACCTTCCTCAAGACTTTACTTTTATTATTGGTAGGTATAGATGTACTTAAATATGTAATTACCTAATGAAGTGGTTATTATTTTCAGGTATTGAGTGCCCTTTTCTTTTGAACTCATGGAGATTACCAACATGTCGCTGGAGTAGCTAATGTATTTTCTCAGACTTCAATTAAAATATCACTGATGCGTGGAACAATACAAGAGCGAAAAGGACATTTAGAAGCTGAGGTATAAATAAGTTTTTATTAAATAAATGTTTTTCAAGACAAGCTTTTATTGGGTTAGGGTGGGCTAATCCAAATTAGCCCAAATACGGATGTTCTACTGTCTTTCACTGAGAAATTTCATTGAACAGCTTCTGACTCCATCATCAGATCATCTCGCTGTTAGGTACCTAGGTACCATAATATTGCATTGTCACCGAGAATCTTTATGTTTGCCAAATTTCAGCTCAATCGGGCACTGGGAAGTGGGTAAAATTTAACTTGCAAGATCTAACCCGAACAAACATTGCAAATTAAATAATAACTTGTAAAATACAACAAATGCTGCACATAGTTTTCATAATATAATTACCTTCTCTACTTCCTATACAATGTATTTAGATCACTATGTTAACAAACAATAATTATTTACAGATGATGGTGAGACAAATTAGGTATGTGCAGCAAAGAAACAATTAACACATTCCCTGTCCCACCTCTGCGGTGCTCTCCGAAGGCAAGGACTGTCTACTCTGGCTCGGCAAGTGCGTCGCGGGCATTGAACGTGTTAAGCCACCAGTATTGATATTATAAGAGGAAGAGCTTTGCAGGTCAACTTGTCTAAAAAACTAAGGCTTGTCAAATTAAATATAAAACAATGTTTTACATTCTCAGTGTAACTACATAAGACTATTCTGTAATCTGATATTATACTTTATTACATTTGTTAATAAACATAGTTTTCTGTTTCGTATCTAGCCTTTATTTAATAGCCTGTCCCTTAATAAATAAATATAACCTAAGTCTATCATGAGGAGGAAGTATCTCACAAAATAAAAATACTTAGTCTAGGATATGAAGTTTCTTTAGAGTGCATAACGCCATCTAGTGGTTCAATTACGAACCACATTGCACTGGTAAACCTTTTTGCGTGAAAATGCCAAGAAAACGGCTTTTCCCAGATATGAGACCTAGCTAGATCGATTTTTCGCCCCCGTAAACACCCGTACTGCAAATTTTATCGAAATCGTTGGAGCCGTTTTCGAGAAGTACATACAAACAAACTTTAAAGATCAAACAAATATTGCTCGTTTAATAGAATAGGATATTTGATTATAATCTAATGTACTATGTATGAAAACGTAAGTATATTAGTAGGTATAGATTCAATTAAACCAGTTTAAACCAATTGTTTTAATTAAATAAACATGTCTTATTATTATGAATAAATAATATTAAACACTACAAATTTACAATTTAGTAATTACAACTGAAATGTATCAATAATTAAACCTAATACAAAATAAAGAAAGATTTAAATTAAATTAAATTATAGAAATAGTAATTACATTATAATGTCATGTATGTACCTACAATAATACAATATAGGTATACTAAAGTATTATGATGTAGCTCACAGAGCCTTAAACATGCAAGCAATAACATCTACAATCCACCCGCAAACAAGTCACAGTGCTGTCCGAAGACATTGAGCGCATTGAGGAAGCGGGGCACGGGGGATGATGAGTTTTAATGATGCGGGGCGGCGAGGCGGCAGGGTGAGCTGGGCAGGCGATTTTGGATGCACATTCATGGGCTTGACTGGTGATCCCGTTCTGCCATGTTCAACCATGAAAGCATTGTTGAGCTTGATGTGCTCGGCTGGCTCCAATTTGCTTCTGCAATAAACATCAAACACTTTAAAGCATTGGTCACATTAGGGAAGAGTGTTAAAACGTTGAATCAGATAAATTAGTGTTCATCATTATTTCAGATAAAAATCATCATTTTAGCCATGGGACATCTACTGCTGAAAATAGACCTCCACCTTATGTGTCATCGTAACACTTGATTAATTTTTAAAGTTTAATCAATAAACTTACTAAAATCAGCATTTAGCCTGCTGCTTGATCACTGCAGCAGCTGAAGGAGGTTCTTGTTCCTCAGTCGAATGAATATTCTGTAAATGTGAAATTTTTTAGCCATAGTGATAATGGTATGTATGTAGCTAGATTTTCAAGTATATTTTCTATATACCTACCCAACAAATTATATTGATTGGTGGTTGTTTCTCTAGTAATCTAGTAGTACTAGAGTGATGGAACCTAGCCGCTCCTTATAAGATTTAAAATAAGGCTAGTATTATGTCCACAAAAGTGGTGCTTTAGGCATGTGGGTGAAGGTACTGTCACGAGTAGGTAATAAAATATTTGCTTTGAAAACAAAAGTAAAATAGTAATGCCTACCTTTCTCTACGTCCCATTGGCATTGAACAATCAGCCCATCGGTATAAGTTAGTCATTCTCCCGTGGCGAGCCTCAGCTTGTTTGCGGTCGTCTTCGTGTCTAAAACATTAAAATATCATGATGATTAACTTGAATTATAAGTTGGACAGATGGTTGAGACTATGTTATTCCTAATTAAAAGTAATCCACTCGTGTAAAAGATAGTTAATAGTACCTAAGTATCAATCAATAGATTTTGTTTTCCATACAATTGTTAAGTTTAATTTTTATGCTTGTGTACGTACCTACACTTACTGCTTCATGAATTCTCCCATCACATTAAAGCACGCACGGTTTTCTTGTTTAGTTTCTTTAATGTACAACAAGAATAAACTTTATTATCATTTCACAAATAAAACAGCTGACTGAGTTGACCATATTATAGCCATAAATTAAGAAGTACTAAACTTTATACAAAAACGCCGTACACACAACACTTTGCATTTTTGCCGGGTTATACAATCATTCATTCAAAAAGGTTTAATTACCATAGACAAATAAAGATTTCAAAGTCCTCATTCGCTTTCCTTATCTATTTCATAGAAAAGAAAGAGAAAGATATATTGATTGTTGACGTTTGCTTTTTGACATTGAGTACTCCAGTCTGGTGAACAATACCAACATGAAATAATAAAAAAACGGACTTCCTGTGGTGTCAAACGCACCAGCCACGTAAAGTTTTTAAAAACCGGTGCTCGCATATGTTTATTTAACTTGACAAGTTGAGTTGTCTGTCACGGATCGAATAGTAGACTTTGTGCAAACCGATGCTCGAGGCTTATGCACAAGTTTACTATTCGATCCGTGACTGTAGTAAAGGCTCTCAAATGTATGGGATTCCGGTGCAGCGCCTCCAGTGGTAACTTGACTGAACTAAAATCCCAATACATTTGAGAGATTAAACTACAGTCACGGATCGAATAGTAGACTTTGTGCATACTCGTGCTAAAGGCTCACATCATTAATCATCTAATAATTACAAACTTAGTCGTAACATACAACACACAGTTTATAACATTCACAGCTTTATCTACTTATACAGATGTACATTATTCTATAGGTACACTTGTAGGTACCTACACAATATTAAACATCAGGAAACACATAACGACTCTCGCGAAAGACGTTTGCAGTCCTCCCGCGTATCTCTGTTACTGTTGTAACAAATCCATTTAAAACTAATTTATTTGTAGTTGTAGTACCTACCTAGTTTCAATGTATAAATTATCTAAAGAAAATGTGATGAGGTCTTAAAGAAAGGTCATAGTGTTGACTTTGACCTGTGTGAATGACATTGTGTTAAACTATGTCGTTCTTTGTTTTATTTATCCTCGTGAACAGTGTTGTGGTTCTTGCAAATGGTAATGTATTTGTTAGGTATATATATATTGTACCTAGGTATATATTTATAGTGCGAAGACCGTTTGTTTGTTCGAGTTTAACTTTGAAGCGCTGAACCGATTTGCATGTTTTGTTGTAAGTACGTGGTCAACAAACTGGTTTTGTGTTTTTTTTTCATTTGGTTATACATAACGTTAAAGGCTATGTTATAAAAGTATCTAGGTAGGTATGAGAGATGGGGGCAAAACCGCCCCAATAACAATCAGTCAATTAAGTAAAATATAAAGAAATTAAAGCAATTTAGCAATTTTCACGGCTTTATTAATTAATAGTACTATTACTTCACACATTTGAATTACTTTTCACGCACAAAATCATCATAAAAAGTGGTAATAACCTAAAAATTGCATTAATATAAAAAAACGGTTTTGCCCCTACAGTGGGGCACAACCGACCCAGCAATTTCCAATGGGGGAACAACCGATTTTAGCCGTTCTTGGCAAAAATCACAGACATCATCGAGATCATCTTCTTCATCTATGCCTGCACAAGCATCATGAGCCCAACTAGGACACTTCGTATATTTAATCCAACTGTTGACTTAGATTTAGAGTATATCTCCGAGCAAAATATGCATTCATTATCTTTATCTGCATCATCTGTATCTTCATCTTCACTGTTGCGTTTAGCTTTCTTGATCGATTTATTCACTGCTTGTGTTTTCTTCCACTTTAATTTTTTCATAACCGAACCCTATGCGGTTGTGCCCCTATGTGGTTTTGCCCCAGGTACTGATTTTGTAAATTGACATTCGCTGTGTCTAGTATTTTGAGGGTAGGTAACGAACAAACCATGTTAATAAAGCACAAATAAAGAGCTCGCAAGTTCAGTAAATTACTCAATCATAAAACTAATAATCGGTGTACCTATCACATTTTTAAAACTGTACTTAACGTAATTATAAAAAACACACTAAATTTAACAAAAATGCATATAACTTTTTCTTCTCACAACCAGCGACACTGACACAAACATAGAAGAGAGCGGCCATTGATAGGGTGTGACCATTATGAAAAAAAATTTGCTATTCAACAAAAAAGCACCCGAAATGATAGAAAACGGTTGTGCCCCCATATGTGGTTATGCCCCCACCTCCCCTAAGTAGATTTATGGAAAATAGAGATAAGTAAGTATGCAATTATAAGACTAACCTTGTTATATAAAGGACTTACCTAGATAGATTAGAATTATCGTGAGTCGATCTGCGTTCACATAATGAGATATATCTCATTCTCCCAGGACCAACTCACGGGAAGAGAGTGGTGTGCTACATGCACAGCTGGTCCCACTACAGGAAGGACCTGGGACACTTCAGTATCGAGGATATAGAGCCCTCGTTATGCACCAACATAATATACGCCTTCGCCGTGCTCGACGAAAATACTAACTCTATAAAAAGCGCAGGTATTGATTTTCTTAATTGTTAAAATAAGCAAATTAATGTACCCAAGTAAGTAGGTACGGTACCTAGGTATAGTGCGCCGCAAACTTATTGGCGGCTGAAGTGCGCGGCAGATTCGACTTTCGCAGGTACAGTCAACGCAATGGAATAGAGTAAACTTTATTTACATAGCCCGCCTAGCCCCGCCCCTCACCGCCTTCACCTCCCCGCAATTGCGTTGACTGTACCTGCGCAAAGTCGAATCTGCCGCGCACTTCAGCCGCCATAAAGTTTGCGGCGCACTATACTTACCTACCTACAATTTTTAAATGCATTGTCATTAAGTTGTGAGCTACCCTGAATGTTTCAGCCAGCTAATCGGGAAGTGCTCGGAAAACATTAGGTATAGATATGCGTCTCGAAACAGTGAAAGAAAACATTGTGAGAAAACCAGTTAGCTATCACGCACGAAAAAGTGTCACGTTCCGCCTGAGCCAAGGGGGCAAGCAAGAGCGCAGAACAAGCGATAGAGAAGCAAGATCGTTCATCAATGTATTCTTATGATTATCATCCGTAAACCGACTTTACAGACAACCATTATTGGTTATTTAGATGTGTTTCAGGATCTAGAGTCAAACCAGGGCAAGGCGGCGTACCGTCGTCTGACAGCTTTGAAAGCTAACTACCCGCATCTGAAGGTGTCCATCTCCCTCGGCGGTTGGGCCGATGGATCCGCCA
This sequence comes from Camptogramma bilineatum, assembly GCA_958496255.1. Classification (NCBI taxonomy): domain Eukaryota; kingdom Metazoa; phylum Arthropoda; class Insecta; order Lepidoptera; family Geometridae; genus Camptogramma; species Camptogramma bilineatum. The sequence continues at coordinate 2,959,750 of OY292478.1, forward strand.
AGTACTCGGCCATGGCGGCCACGCCTGCCACGAGGCAGACCTTCATACAAAGCGTGCTTGAATTCCTCAAGTAAGTACGAGTATAGTACCTACGCATACGCACGATTTAACTAGCCATTCGTAAATCCGTTTTTTTTCCGTGAATTCCGTTTCCAGGCGCAGTGTACTCGTAGCTTTTTGAGACCTAGACCAAAGACAGAGACAGAGGAGACCGTTTTCTTTAAACTGACGGCTCTCTGTCTCCTGTCTCTTTCGCGCGCCCCTACAAAATCTTCCTTTGGTCTCAATCTTCTGCGCGAACAGACGCCTAATTTCTGATGTGCGAAGACTAGCACATTCCCTCCAAAATCATGACCCTAAGCTATTTCGGTCCATTCCGTTATGAGCTGATCGTATTTGAAAAGTGTTGTTACTTCCAGGTTTCACAATTTTGATGGCTTGGACATGCACTGGAAGTTCCCCACGCTGAGAGACGGGAAGCCCTACGACAAAGCTAACTACGTGCTGCTTCTCAAAGTAAGTTGGCAAAATGTCATGTCCATAATAATTAAGTCTCCAGCTTACACATTCTAATTCTGTTAACTCTGAGATGCAAATTTAGAGCATATTGGAGTAGTTAATCAATAAAATAAGATGATGAAAGATACCAAATATTGTTTCCTGTTTTAGAGTTCTGGACCTGAGGATTTGGATCCTGAACAGAACACTTTTCATTAACTTAATTTTGTCTAGGAGCTTAAAGAAGCTTTCGCGCCGCACAACTACCTCCTAACAGCAGCGTTCAGTGCTGTCAAGTCGACCATGGAGGCAGCATACGATCTGCGCAAGCTGAACCAGCATCTCGACTACATGCACCTTCTAGCGTTCGACTACCACGGCGCGTGGGACGGCACCGTCGGCTCCAACGCGCCTCTCAGAGGATCTGGACAGAACGACCTCTATAACTTGGTTAGTACAGAAAGCACAAGAATAGTCCGTCTTGGTATGCCTGCGGACCCACCATACCCCTGGCCATACCCCTGGGGGTAGGGTAGGACGAAACCATACCACTATAGAGATATGATCTAAGGACGTATCCACGTATCTATGAAAGTATTTATTCATTCATTCAGAAGACTAGTCTCTCTCTGAGAGTCGACAAGTTAGAATCTTGCTGTAATGTGATAGTGCGCCGCAAACTTTATGGCGGCTGAAATGCGCGGCAGATTCGACTTTGCGCCGGACAGGCAGACTTTATACAGCCAATGCAATAGAACAGAGTAAACTTTATCTACTTAGCCCGCCTAGCCCCGGCCCTTCACCGCCTTTACCTCCCCGCAATTGCGTTGACTGTACCTGCGCAAAATCGAATCTGCCGCGCACTTCAGCCGCCATAAAGTTTGCGGCGCACTCTATCTAAGTAGGTAGCGAAATACAACATCTCAAAATTTGTGGTAGCTGGTAAAAGAGATACCTATTTTATTGTTAGGTCTTTTGCAATATTTATGTGCTGAACATTAAAAAATCATCCACTTCTTCGTAGGAATTCTCAGTGAACTACATGATTAATAACGGAGTTTCTCCTCGTAAAATAATCCTCGGCCTGCCGGCCTACGGACGCACCTTCGAGCTGATAGACCCTGCAGTAAAGAGCGTGGAGATTGCGCGGACACCCACCAAGACTGTGGGGTTCCAGGGACCTTACACGGCGGAGAGTGGACTCATGGGGTACAATGAGGTGAGAATACATTCGATCTTGTTGGCCTGATGTAATGTTACCTCGAATTTTGAATTGAAGGAATATTACTCACGTAATGCTATCTATTGTGCATATCTTCTGTATTTTCATGTAGTGAACGTGATTCTAAACTCGCAAGTTTTTTATTAGGTAGGTACTTTAATTCAGCTCAGCTATGCCTATACATCTATACATAGATAAGTACCATTACTACCACGATGCCGCATTTCGCTTTGGTTCCAAAAGAGGGGTCATAACAGCACCCTTTTCTTGGGTTTTTAAAACGAGATGCATCGATTTTGCAGCGGTTTTTTTTTTTTTTTAAACTGACGTGATTTGATGGTTTTCATCTATAATTTATGAAGATCCAGGCATTTGAAGATCATCAGTTGTTTTGTAGTTGAAGAATGGATATGTCGGTTTTTCATTACCTACCTACTAAAAAGTAAGTAGGTAGGTAAGTTCGTTTGAGCAAGTGGCTAACTCTGGTGTCGGAGTTTTGAGGACACCTAAAGGCCTCCGTCATGGCTTAACGACTTAAAAGCCGGGACCGACAATTTAACATGCCCTATGAAGCACGGAAGCGCTCGTAAGCTACCCACCCAAATTGTGACCGCGCACGACGTTGCTTAACTTCAACGATCAATCAAGAACGTCTCAGCAAGCTACGCCACGAGCGCTTCGCTACTAATTTAATTGCTTGTTGTAATAGATATGTATGGAGACCAGCAACAAGTCGTCCCACTGGTCCCACCACTGGGACGAGCGCTCGGCCACCGCCTACATCCGGGACGGGGGGAGAGTTGTCTGCTACGACAGCGGACGATCCATCGCCTTCAAAGTCAAGTAAGCAACTGCGGTATAAATTCAGACAAACTGACCTTGTTTACCTTTACCTACTAGGTACGTCTATTGTCCTGCAGAATTGTAAAGGTATTTCTCTGAGTATTGCCAGCTCTGTGCCTAGATTCTAGGTCCTAGACTAGAATGTACCGAGATCGTTAAGGCTCAACCACACGTTGGCCTAGACTCGCCGAGTGAACGCGAGTGCCAACGTGTGGGCAGCACCACTCGCCTCGCCTTGCCATCGCTCGCTTAGCTGGCCGAGTGGACACGAGCGCCAACTTAAATTGGTTTGCATAGACTCGCCAAGCGTGTGGACGGTAGCACTCGCCTTGCGTCGACTCGCCTTCACTCGCGCTGGCTTAGCCTGGCCCAGCTTGTGGTTGAGCCTTTACACCAGCGTCTTAGATCGTGCGTACTACTTTTAATAGAGATATAAGAAAATGAACCTCACTAACTTTCTTTACGAACTAAAATGTTCCTTTTTTCCAAGGATGGCAGTAGACCGCGGCCTAGGTGGCCTAATGCTATTTACCTTAGACACGGACGACTTCCGAGGGTTGTGTGATGCTGAAGTGGGACCGTATGTGGACTTCCAAACTCGGTTCAGCGAGCTGGTGAAGAACCCTGCACTACCTCGCGTGATCCGTTCTCTCAATCTACCCACATGTGAGTTATTATTTCCTGAATTTGTAATTTAATCTCAAATGAAACAACAATGAGAAAGAATTTAATATTTTTGGAAAGAATTCCGTGGCGTAGCTTGCGTTAATGTTAACGTTAACGTCCTTGAGATATCGTTGAAGCTAAGCGACGTTCTGAGCGGTCACAATTTGGATGGGTGACCGCGAGTGGCATTAACTGCTGAGCGCTTCCTTAAATTGTCGGTCCCGGCTTTGCGTTAAGCCACGAGGCAGCCTCAATACTCATCAGAGTTGGCCACACGAACTTACTTTTTAAGAATATTTCAGTCGACAAAGCCACCACCACCGACTACTACGTAACACTAAACGGGCAGCTGTCCCTACGGCTACCACAGTTCCCGGATCATAGCAACTTCAATCTGCTTCGTACCGTGAATGCTGCTGCTGCGCTCGCCACACAGGAAAAGAAGGTTCTCGATGCGCTTCCTGCCCAGGCTGTAGATGTCGGAAGCGCTGGTAAGGCTAGCTATATACGTGCAGCTTGAAGCAGTCAGGATCGACTGCTTTCAGCGGCGACTGCACAGTAAACTAACAGTCTTTTTCCCCCCTACCCAAGTGGCATCAATAATATAATAATAATAAAGCAGTTTATTCCATATTTTTGTTTACAATTAAAATGTGGTTAGTTTACTTAGATATTAGTTGCCCGGATTCACGGTGTTGGTCGCGAAAAAACAGGAGTAGAATCACCTAGCTATTAAGACGTTTCAAAGTGGTCATAGCGGTCCTACTGAAACATACTTATAAATAAAAAAAAAGTTAGTGTTTTTGGTATTGTTCTTCTTCAGTTGAAATATGGATCCCTTTTTGGGTGAAGGCATCCTCTAGCTTCTTCCGTGACTCCCTGTCTTTGTCTGAGTTAATCCAGTTGTCTCCTGTCACCTCTATAATGTCAAATTATGGGTCGATGTAGTCCTAAATAAAATATTTTTATATTGTGGTTTTGCTATAGCGGTCTTTTTAGCTCAGCTGATCTGCATCTACAAAAACGATGTCTTACAGGTCCAACTCACAGGACTGAAGTAAACGATGACGGGAGGAAGAAGGTAGTTTGCTACATGCATAGCTGGTCACACTACAGGAAGGATGTGGGACATTTCAGTATCGAAGATATAGAGCCTTCTTTATGCACCAACGTAGTATACGCTTTCGCTTTACTGGACGAGAGAACAAACACTATAAAAAGCGGAGGTAATTTTCTCAGTTGTTTTAAAAAAAAAAGCACTTTTTAAAACAACATGCAAAAAATATTTCGGGATAACATCTGTACCTAGCCTTCAAATATATAAATTCGCAAAGTCAACACACACACACACAACAAACCATATCGAAAATGTCGACTAGCAAATAGAAAATACTTACAAATTATCACTTCGAAAATACTATGAATCAATTCAACATCCGATGATGGGTTCGCCTAACAGTTGAACGCTTCCGTGCTTCGGAGGGCATGTTGAATTTTCGGTCCCGGCTGTTATGCTCTCAGGCCTAAAGGTGGCCTTAAAACTTCGTCACCAGACTTGCCTCACCAGGCTTAAAAACTCTGTCACCAAATATTATTATCAACGGGATAATTACCATGATTATTGAGTTTTCTTGCTTCCCGATATTTCAACGCAGTTGCATGCGCCATGATCACGGGTAACTGAAGTCTTTGCGAGGTAGAAGGTAGTTATGTGCAGACCATGATAGTTTCAAAAGTTATATCTGTCACCAAAGTTGGCCGCTAGCTCATACAGATTTTTAATTCAACATCCTCAGATATATGGGAAGATTTAGAAGAGAACAAAGGAGGCGCGGCGTACCGTCGTCTGACCGCGTTGAAAGCTAACTACCCGCATCTGAAGGTGTCCATCTCCCTCGGCGGCTGGGCCGATGGATCCGCCAAGTACTCGGCCATGGCGGCCACGCCTGCCACGAGACAGACCTTCATACAGAGCGTGCTTGAATTTCTCAAGTATGTAGCCAATAAAGCAGTAAAAAAAAGCTACCTTCTACCATCGCACTACTCTCTATCGGCAGGGCATCTATCCTCACAGCCTGGAGCATTGGCTCCAAGGGCGTTTTCACATCGGACGATAACTAAAACTACGCGATAAGTGCACGTAAGAATTCAGTATCTCTTAATATCATTGTCGTCCGAGCTGACGAGTGTCGGTGTCGTTATCGTCGCAGTGTAAAAACGCCCAATGTAGTTGGTGCAAGGTGCGGTTTCAGAGTTTCATTTTTCTCCCGCAGACAATTAAGTTGAGGAATTATCTCTATATAATCCATGGAATTCTTCAAAACTGGAGATCTGTGGTCTCTGCCTACTCCTATGATGGGACACAGGCGTGATTCTATGTATGTTCTGAAGGGCGTTTTAAAATTTTGAAAGGGTCAGCAGCGCGAGTGTGATTCCTCTGGTGTCGCAGGCGTTCATAGGCTACCTACGGTAACCGTATGCTTGACTTACTAGTACCTTAGAGCCATATTAAAAAAAAAATCTTCAATACCTTTGGAATTAGAAAACGTATCGATCCTGGATTTATTGTGTCCGTCAGTTGTTCGTATAAAGCGAATTTACTTCCAGGTTTCACCATTTTGATGGCTTGGACATGCACTGGAAGTTCCCCACACTGAGAGACGGGAAGCCCTACGACAAAGCAAACTACGTGCTCCTGCTCAAAGTAAGTTGGTAAAAGAACATGTCCACGGCTTATACAATCAATTTTTAGCGTATCTACTTAGTTCAATCTATATTTTAAATTGAAAAATATGCCTTAGAAACTTTGTTATATCAGATGTGATCATGGAAAGCGACTGATCTTAGCTATAATTATTTTATGATTGAAGATCTACATCATCAGCTCTTTTCTAGTTGATGGAAGGATTTGACGTGGGTTTCCTAAGTATTTTTTAATTAAACTGCTTGTTTGTTTTAATGTTTTTTTGACTGTTGAAATTAAGGAGCTAAAAGAAGCCTTCACGCCGCACAACTACCTCCTAACAGCAGCGTTCGGCGCGGGAAAGTCGACCATGGAGGCAGCATACGACCTGCGCAAACTGAACCAGCATCTCGACTACATGCACCTTCTAGCGTTCGACTACCACGGTGCGTGGGAAGGCTTCGTCGATGCTAACGCGCCTCTCAAAGGCACTAACCAGAACGACCTTAATAACGTGGTTAGTATAAGCTGGCGATTCCTTTTTAAAGGGTTACGATGGAGACGAATTTGGTAAGAGAGGAAGGTAGACATAGACACATAGGGAAAGGTAGATATACATTTAAGGTATAATTTATAAAGACATTTAAGAATAGCAGACCCAAATGTGAGCCCCGAGGCACGCCAGATTTGCATTGTAAAATGGAATAGTAAAAACCATTGAACACTACCTACTAGGTATACCATAGCACTTATGCCAACCAGATAAGATTCGCACCAAGACAGTAACGAACCAGAGATGCTGTAGAAAGCTTACAGAGTAGGATATTAATTATGGTTAACACGATCAAATGCCTTGCTAAAATCTGCATAAACTGCATCCTGTTGCGAGGCTTAACTCTTAAACCTATTGCGTCTCGGTAAACTTCATAGTTCATTGTCTTCACTTTATGCAAGGAAAGTTCATCAAAAATGTTTGTTTTAGGAACAAGAGTCTTAAAAACTTAGTGTGCAATATAAGGCTGATTTTAGTCTCAAGCTCACCGTCGGCGCTGATAGGAGAGTGATTTTTATTACATAAAATAAGGATAGGTACTGATTGTCCAGCACTGACGAGAGCAATCAGCGTAGCCATTTCTGCTAAACAATCAGTATCCTTATTTCATTGTAATAAAGATCACTCGCCTATCAGCGCTTACGGTGAGCGAGAGACTAAAATCAGCGTAAGTGTAAAACTGAAAGTGTTCATCGTAAATAAGGGTTAGAGTTGCATAACTACACAGTAAAAGACATCATGTTATCTCCAGGAATCTTCACTGAACTACATGATAAATAACGGGGTTTCTCCTGGCAAAATCATTCTCGGTCTGCCGACCTACGGACACACCTTCGAGCTGATAGACCCCGCGGTAAAGAGCGTGGAATTTACGCGGACACCCACCAAGACTGTGGGGTTCCAGGGACCTTACACGGCGGAGAGTGGACTCATGGGGTACAATGAGGTGAGCATTGCAACATTGTATTACTAGAAGTAGGTAGGTACCTCAGTATGTATTGATCTAATGTGATACCTACTATTTCGATGAGATATTCTAAGATTGTGGCGTTGAATTTTGTTTTTAATAACAAAGTGGGGATTACACCCTTTAGGACCGGCAATGTTTCGATTCCTTTAATTCATATCGTTTTCATACGTTCCATCTTTATTTACATTGTGAGATGTTTCAAACAACTCAGCTAAATTACTTGTTTTTTTTCTTCTGATTTGTATGCGTGTCATGAACTCAAAGGTGAAGGAAAACGTGTTAAAACCGGTTAGTATTTACAAATTCAATGGGCTTGTGATCTGTTACATGGAGTGCTACTTGATTGCAAACACTATCACATTGATCTGTTGTCTAAACCGACTTGAAACTCCAAAGAGGAGGTTGATTTTTTTAGCTAAAGATGAATAAGAACCGTAAAGCGATTCTAGATCGCAAAGCCAAAGGCAGACTTGCAGCTCTCGCCAAGGACAAGGGCAAATACACTGAGGAAACTGCCAACGCAATGGAAGCCTCGTAAACATATTTTATAAGACCAAAATAAAATTGAAATGGTTTTATGTAGGTACCTATGTTCACCGATTCTTTATTATTCTTTATTTACAAAAACTTAACCATAACATTACAGAACAATTCCAAATCATCATAGCTAATAAATAACGGGGAATAATAAGTCGAGCCGCAGAATTATTTTTTGGCCGCGGAACCTACCTTCTGATTTTATAACTAAGCAACGGGAAAATAAGAAACCTTCTAATAAACTAACTCGTCTTTTTTACAGCATCAACTAAATATTCCAAAGAAAGCGTCAAGTAAATAACAACAATTATCTTTACTTGACCTACTGATTTATACATCGCCATCAAATTTACTAACTCAGCCACGGATTTTACAACTAACCAACAGTTTAGGTTAGGTTAGGTTAGATTATGAAATAACTACGCGGCCGCCGAAGCGACAAAAATCTAATTCATAAAGAATACAATATATTATACTCCGGTATTTTCGACATTTTAAGCATTCTACCTTCCAAGTATCGTCTTTATAAACTTCGATAAATAACTAACCGATATCTCCGTCAATTGTTGGCCGATTTTGATGATTCTTCTTTTTGTTTGAAAGAGTAGGTACCTATACTTACCTACTCCTAATGTCGTCCCGTAATTTGGTGAGGATTTGACGAGGATCTTCGGAGTGATGAACCTCGATGCACCTCGAGAGTGCAGCAATTTGCTCAGGTTACAACATTGAAGTCGATTTTTTTAAATTTCAATTTTGCCGCTTGTTGTAATAGATATGTATGGAAACCAGCAACAAGTCGTCCCACTGGTCCCACCACTGGGACGAGCGCTCGGCCACCGCCTACATCCGGGACGGGGGGAGGGTTGTCTGCTACGACAGTGGACGATCCATCGCCATCAAAGTCAAGTAAGCTGGGGCCCTAGCCATATTACACAATCTATCGTCGCTGTAGAACGATCTATCGTCGCTGTAGAATAGAACCTTCAAAATGTATAGGAATTGACGTTCTGACTACGTGACTCATCTACTTGAAACGTCAAATCCTATAGGTACATTTTGAAGTGTTTCTATTCTACAGCGACGATAGATAGTGTAATTTTTATTTATTTTATTTATTATGGTTTATCAACGATTGTTACAACATTACATAGAAACAGTAATAACTATTACTTAGGTATTTTAACTAATTGCACAACCAGTTAAAGATAAACACAGCATGCAAAAGTAGAAAAAAGATGATCAACTAAATGAGACAAATAGTGAAAACAAGATTATAAACTAAAATTATGCACAGATTACAAAATCAAAGCAGCATAATACTACTATATCTACTATAAGTATTGCTATTCTTGGTTTATTTAATTACCTATGTAGTGTTCGGCAAGTTCTTAGACAAGAACTGGCGGAACTTATTAATGTTTATAGAAAAAATATCTATTTGAGTACAATAGCTATGGAGAGCTTTGCTGAACCTTGGAATGGGGGAGTTATTGCCGAGGACAGTAGTGCGAAGTGGTGGGGCTAGGAGTGGGATTGGACGACGGGGAATTCTGCGAGGGACTCTAAAACGTATTTTACTAAGTAGCTGAGGGCAGTCAATTTTATTGTTTAAAATTTTGTAGAGGAAGATTAAGTCAAGTTGCGTTCGTCGCTTTTCAAGAGATGATATTTGAAAATGCTTAAGCCGATCCGAATATGACTTTAACAATTTAACTTTTTTTGCCGCATAGGCTAAGTGCCATAAAAATCGTTTTTGTACCCGTTCAATTTTCAATTTATGAGTAGCATAGTGAGGCCGCCACACTGCAGGGCAATACTCTAGGATGCTACGGACCAAAGTATTATAAAGTAAAATTTTTGTATGAGGTTTTTTAAATATTTTGCTATACCTAATGATGAACCCTAGAACTTTGGATGCTCTTTTTGTTATATTGTCTGTGTGCGGTATAAACGTTAGTTTTTTGTCAAGAATTACGCCTAGATCCCTTATCTGATCAACCTCGAGTATGGGTATGCCCCCTATATTATAATGTGACTTAATGGGATTATGTTTGCGGGTAAACTTGATGAAGTAACACTTTTCCGTGTTGATGAACATTTTATTGTTACAACACCATACATGCAGCTGGTCGAGGTCGTGTTGCAGCAAGGTAGTATCTAACTCGGAGTCAATTTTCCTTAGTATTTTTAGGTCGTCGGCAAATAAAAACGGTAAAGAATTATTTAAACAGTCTGGGATGTCATTGATGAATATATTAAATAGGATAGGCCCCAGGTGGGACCCTTGAGGTACTCCAGAAGTTATACTGAACAAACTTGATTCGTAGCCATTGATTACGACAGAAAAGAAACGATCGGTTAAGTAAGATTGAATCCATTTAATTAAACTACCGGCAACCCCGTACGTGGATAGCTTACTGATTAGTAAGGAATGGGAGACTCTATCAAAGGCCTTACTGAAGTCCGTATAAATGACATCGACTTCTTGACGTTTGTCAATTGCCTCAGCAAGTTCCTCAACAAAGGTGACTAAATTTGTGGCGGTCGATCGAGCTTTTACAAAGCCGTGCTGATAGTCAGATAAAAATTGATGAAAATGATTTTGAATTAGCGGACAGATCATTGATTCAAAGACTTTCCCCATTGTAGAAAGAATGGAAATTGGCCCATAGTTAGTTACTACCTTAGTATCACCTGACTTATGTATAGGCACAACTCTTGCGGATTTCCATAAAGTAGTAATATGGCTAGGGGGGCTGCTTCGGTTCTCAGGAAAATATTTACCTACCATTTACCTTTTTTTTTTAATAGAAAATAGATCTATGTTTGGCCACCAACTCGCCTGATGATCTACCTAGTCACAGTAGCCGCAAAATTTGCTGTAGGTCACCAGAAACTTGTAGGTACCACTTGTTTTTTACCCCCGACGAAAAAGTGGGGTGTTTTAAGTTTATTACAGGCTTTTATTTTGGTTTGGGTCAAATCTTAGAAGCTAAATAGAACCACTTTCTGAGGTTCGATTGGGCTCTGTAGGCCTACTCTTAAAACCGAATGCCAATTATCGTACCTAGTTCAGTTTATGTTGGTGGAAACTGAATTCGGAACATTTGACCAGCATAAACCTGAACTACGATAATTAATTTTCGTGATAATCGTTTTCGGTTTTCAGAGTAGGCCTACAGAGCCCAATTGGTAAAGTGCAGTTTTGGTACTTGCGTACCCTTGTATAGGTAGGTACTTGCGTATTTTCGGTGACAATGCAATATTATGGTGACAGCGAGCTGATCTGAAGATGGAGTCAGGAGCTGTTACCCGAAACTCTTCAATGAATAAGATTAAAATACTTGGTACCCGTCTGTGTTAATATTTAGGCTCATTAGAAAAATATTTTTTCAATAAAAAACTTATTTTATGTTTTCAATTAACCCCTGTTTACATTGACATTCAATTAACTCAAGGATGGCAGTAGACCGCGGCCTAGGCGGCCTAATGCTATTCACCTTAGACACGGACGACTTCCGAGGGTTGTGTGATGCTGAAGTGGGACCGTATGTGGACTTCCAAACTCGGTTCAGCGAACTGGTGAAGAACCCTGAACTACCTCGCGTGATACGTTCTCTCAATCTACCCACATGTAAGTATTTTGTAATTTATATATGAAATGACTGCGCCCTCGCGGCGTTACCCGCGTATAGATAGTATACGGTGATGATGATGATGAGAAGTATCCTATAGCCATCATTAAGAAATATGCTATCAAATGCCGAAATAATTTTTCAAATCCGACTGCTAGTTCCTGAGATTAGCATATTCAAACAAACACCTTCATTCATTCTGGCACTTATATTAACTTCCACTGCAATATACTGGATATTGCAACCTCCACAGCTTTATCAGTTGCTTGGTTTAGCTGCTCCCAGGTGCAGCTGGCAGGGCATAGCGGGCAGGAAAGCAAGTGTGGCATTGTCTACGTGGGGGCACCGCACTGAACTTGACTAGAATCAATTCCCCATTTGGCCAGGTTCTACAGCGACGAACTTGGGCTCGGAGTCTGTTAAGTGACTTCCAAGTCGGCCACTAGTCACTAGTCGGTCGAAGGCCTTGATCACGTTTGTAAAAGCTTGTATAACAATTTCAGACAATACAGCCGCCCCCACTGAATACTATGTGACATCAAACGGGCAGCTGTCCCTACGTTTACCGCAGAGGCCACAAAGCAACTACAATCTCCTTCGTATCGTCAACGCCGCGGCCGCGCTCGCTATACAAGAGAAGAAGATACTCGATGCACTGCCGCACGGAGATAATGACGGTAAAGCGCAGAGTAACTTCTTCTTCAACATATATTCGCCCACTGCAGGGCATACGCCTCTCCAATATTTTTCCACACTGCTCTGTCACTGGTCTTCCTGGTCCAGTCTGTCCCGGCATATGCCTTTATGTAGCCTATGTTACTCTCCAGCCCTCCAACTATCTCCACACAAAAATCACGTCAGTCCGTCGCTGTTTTGACGTGAAAGCAGGACAAATAAGCACACTTTCACATTTATAAAATGGGTACGGATGACCCTTTCAACCTCCAATTTTACCAGTAAGTAGTCTGAATAAATTGTATTTCTTTATCAGGTGTGAGCGGTTTCCGCAGTGACTACGTGTACCACCCACAAGCAGGCTACTGGTTCAAGGAGCACAGCGCGCCCGCGGACTGGCACACAGCGAGAATGCAATGCCACTACGAAGGTAGACTGGTTGGTTCTTGCTACACCAACAGAACAACAAAAATCAGCAGCTAGAAGCTTTGTTTGTGGATATTCTTTCAAATTACTTATTTTTCAGGAGCGGTGTTGGCATCTCCTCTTAGCAAAAAATTAGCGATGGTTTTGAAGGCTATCATATATGCGTTCCAAGTTCTTTCTCCCAAGACTCGTCTATTCTTCTCCGGCGTCCACCAGACCTTCGGAGACGGGATGTACACATCCGTAGAAGGTGAGGATTGTGTTAATTTTACTTGTATTTGAACTTTTCTCTATTTAACACCTCTGGTGTATTTCTTGGAAATCACGCTAATTATTTCCCGGGATGCTAATTGATTACTGAGTTCACTACAATACGTATTTATAATCCCTCTCTCGCTCAAATTTAAATGCAACTCAAAGTAAAATGCTATTATGAGTGCGGTTTGTATGGATGAGGCTGATGCACTGGTTTACCTGGATCGCCCGGCCGAGCCCTACTTAGGCCAAACTGCTGATTTTTTTTTCATGCTGATTGAACATTTATGATGCTGATGTCTTCGATGTATCGAACAGCATTGTTTTCATTCATGAGAAAGCAATAAATGACTGCCCTGTTTGTATTCTGACTGGGACACGGAGCCGACCTACCTGATGACGTGGAATGTCCTCAGGGGTTCCTCTGGAGAAGCTGTACATTAGCAGGTGGAAGGGGCATGAGCCTAAGAGCCGCAAACGCGGGCAGTGCCTGGCGCTTACTAGCGACGGCGTGGAGGAACACAGCTGCTCGGAGCGCCTGCCCTACATCTGCTACCGCAAGTTCTGCGACAACGACCGCGTCTCTCACTGCGGGACCATCGACAAAGGTATGTATGACATGTCCTACTTTGGTAGAGCGTTTACCAGTTCTTTACTAGCTTTGTCAATGAGTTTTGATGTGTTCAGCGCAGTAAGACTTGATCTTGGAGAGCCGTCCATTGCTCATCCACTTTGGCGGATCTGGTATCAGCAGGGAAGGGCAAGCTTCGTATGCAGATATCAATTTATCCACCAGTCCCTCAATAGCTTAAAAACCAGTGTGCAGTTGGTTAAAAATATGTTATTCGTTGTAGCGTATAGATTGAACAGCGTGACAGGACAGTGCTACAAGCTCCACTCTGAGACGGTGAAGTGGACGCGCGCGCTGCGAGCGTGTGGGGCGGAGGGGGGGAGCCTGGCCGTGGCCAACAGCGGGGGGGAGGCCGGCGCACTGGCAGAGCTGGCCGGCAGCAAGGGACGAGTGACGCTGGGCTTCCGACAGTGGGGGGAGGACGACAACTGGTGGACCGTGCAAGGTGAGAGACACAGCATCTCCTTACCTGGCCGTGGCCAACAGCGGGGGCCGGCGCACTGGCAGAGCTGGCCGGCAGCAAGGGACGAGTGACGCTGGGCTTCCGACAGTGGGGGGAGGACGACAACTGGTGGACCGTGCAAGGTGAGAGACACAGCATCTCCTTACCTGGCCGTGGCCAACAGCGGGGCGGAGGCCAGCAAAAGTCAAATTAATTTATTTATTCAATAAGATCACTAAGTGTACCACTTTGAATCGTCTTAGGTAAGAGCTAGGTGATTCTGCTCCTTTTCCTGCTTCAAAACTTTACCTGCTTCAAAACTGTACCACTAGTATGCATTATACCAAACTAACCGCTATATATCACCGCAGGTAAAAGCCTCGCTGCATCTGGGTACTCTGAGTGCGCCGCCTGCTCCGGACAGAGCGGGGCGTGCGGCGCGCTGCTCGCCGGCAAGCTGGCAGCTGTCTCGTGCGACGCGACGCAACCCTTCATATGCGAGAAGGGGACGGATGTACTCACCAACGCGACCGGGGACGGCTGTCCGTCACCCAGCGGCCTTCCCTTCCTGACTTGCTAGCGCGATGATGGACTTTTAGAGCGTTTGTCCACCGCCGCCGTCACCGAACCGTCACCGTCAACGAGATTATTTCTGTATGAGATCAAGATGACGTGACGGTCTTCTGGTGGACAGGCGGCTATAGTAAATGTATGGTCGCTACCTCGGCGCCGTCATCTCGTTCTCGTTGACGTGCCGGTGACGGCGGCGGTGGACAAACGCTCTTACTATTAAAAGAGAAATATTTATAAGTATATTTGTTTATTTATTTGTATTCACCCTCCCCTTACCTCACCCTTTGTTCTCGAAAACGGTTTTAACGATTTCGATATGGAATGTAGGGGTTTACAGGACGAAAAATCGATCTAGCTAGGTCTACTTGGGAAAGTTCGTTTTCTCTGCATTTTCACGCAAAAAGATTTGCCCGTGCAATGTGGTCGTAATTTCGCTGCTGCAACTGTCGGCTGAGCGGTTATGGTAAGGCCCGCATCGCACGCAGCGGACGGATCGCATCAAGCGGATTATTTGTGTAATGCGATGCGTACGATGCGGACAGGTGGACGCACTTATATGAGTTTCTATACAAATAATACTACGATCCGTTGCGTGCGATGCGTCCGAAGCGTACGATACCGACACGTGAACGCTTACCTTTAAACTTCACCAATGGGGTTATAACCGTAAGTTACTTTAGTAATGACCCTCGATGATCGTAGAAATAAACTAATTGATTACCTTTCAGTTTCGGCCGAAACTGAGACTGACGCCGAAGTTTCGTTTCTGGAGGGTTACCTACAGCCCGAAAACTAAAAACGATGTATCATCGTATCTTCGATGTACATCGTAGTTCAGCTTATGTAGGTGGAAACTGAATTCGGAACATTTGGCGCGATACCATCGTTATCTGTTTTGTGTTCTGTTTCGGACAAAATTCATGTTTTGGTCGGACACGTGCAATAAAATTACAACTCAAAGCTATTAAGTGTATTATTACAGGCAAAAATATAAGCGCATTTGACGGACAGTATAGTGAGTGACCCTAGTAATTTGATGGGAGCACCACGTAGCAATTTCGTAGCACTGTACGTATAGTCCGACACAAAATAATAGAAATAAATGGGGGCGCCACTGTGCAAGCTAAATACGCGAAATAGATAAATTCTCTTTTGGAAGTAAATTATTACTTCTGACTGACGTCTTCGGTACCTGTACCATAGACAAGAAACCTGTACTTTACCATAAATTAGTAGAGAAAGGGTTTTCAAAGTACTGTTAGTTGCCGTTTCAACCCGTTTTTGCCGGACTATACCTACGCCTCAGAACATGATTGAGTTCATTCATGTCCCGAAGATGTCCCGCTGCATGTCCTGCTGCGGCAGGTTGAAGCGCGATCTATTTATTTATTCATCTAAGGTCAATGCGGGGAAGTCCGTCTGCGGGGCAAGACCGTACACTGAGCTTTTTGACGAAACTATGCACCCTACGCATGTTTTACCTATATTGGCAAATCAATCATATCCATCTGGTTTCAGCTAGCTATAATAGATGTTTCTATGTCGCAACAGTTCGCGAAAAAACGTTCACAAACTTTTCGTGTAATTTTAACTCGAATATCGAGTTAGACGTGTGGTGACAAAAACGAATATTTTAAATATAAAGAGTGAAGTTGTCGGATTTAATTATGATAAGAGTTTTTTAATAATATTGCCCCCTCCTATTTCTCTTATCGAATTTCAAAAGAACGCCATATCTTCTGAGATAATCGCATCCAAAAATATCTACCTTCCAAAAGTTCAAGTTGGGAAGTCCGTCTACTTTACGCGGGGCAAGACCGGCATATGCCGGGCTTGCCTCAAATCAGAAATCGTAAACCTTTTTATTCCAAATATATTGGATATGACCTCTTGATGACCTTTTGACCTCACATGACCCCTTGACCTGTCATGACCCCTTGACCGTGTCTTTTATTTCTTTAAAATTAGTAATAACTGTTCCTTATTTTCTTTCTATTATCTTGTATGGTTTGGCCCTGCAATAAATTATGATATAGTAGAGTAGAGGGTTGACTATCTTAATAGGTGTTAAACTACATAACCACTGTTCTGTTTTTAGATAAGTACCTAGTCCCTACTATTAGATAGGTATACACATAAAAATCACAAACCTAGTAAAATACTTTAAAATTGGCGATTGCTTGCTCTAGTAGATTGTGCTGCTTAGATTTTTAAATTTACTAAATATATTTTTTTTAATTTACTCGGGTACCTACCTACTTTAATAATTTTAATAAGTTGAAATTAGAATAAAGTGATTAACACAAAAAATCATAAGTATTCATATCCGACGGGAACCGTGCATTTTTCTTACAATAATAACATTATTTTTATAGAAATAATGTTTCTTTACAATGTTTAATAAGAAACATAATGGTTCTTAGTTTGAAAGTAAGTCCCTACCAAAGGATTGGATGCTTTGGTAGGGGCTTACTTTCAAGAAAATGTTGCAAAAATGTTCACCACCCCTGAATCCTAAAATGTGACGGACTTACCCCGTTTTACACATTTTTAACAATATCTTTGGATTGGGACCTTATTTCGAATCGTTGAAGACATAAAATTCATTGTTAAGATGTAATACATGCTGTGAGTTACTTTAGACTCTTCTAAACATCTCCTGTCGCCTACAATAACTCCTAGACGGACTTCCCTCATTTAGCCGGGGAAGACCGTCTACTGCCCGAGTTTTAAAAAACCTCCGATTTTATTGTTCATTTTATATAGTTTTAAAGGTTTAATAGCTTTTTCTAATTCTTGGATAAATTTGCTAACGATGAATATCTTTAACTTTACAGAAAAATGCATAGTGTCTGAGATATGATCAATCAAACCGAACTTTGAAAAAAGTATGCCGGTCTTCCCCGCATTGACCTTATACTTATATTTATTATTTTTTTATTTATTAGTATTTTAAGTAAGTATTCTATTTCGGAAAACGAGTGGGAAAAGAATGCGTTTCGGAAAACATCGGAAACAATCGTATAAAATTACCAAAACGATTGACGAAAAGTCATTTGGAAATGAAAATTACTTACTCATAATTTCAACTTTATCGCAAACAAATAAATATCAATGTCATTTTTAAGAAAAGCAGATTAGTTGCAAGCCGTGCGAGCTGCGCTGATAATGACGTGCACTTCTGTCGCATTCTGTTTTGTGGAATCATACAATACACTGTTGTCGGTCGGACATATTCGGAAAACACGAAAATAACCGAGATCCAATATAATGCTTGGAGTACACACATACGAAGCATGCGATACGCGCAGTGCATTGCGCTTGCCTCGCGTTTGTATCCGCCTTAGGGGAGGTAGGCGAGCATTAGTCACATTTTTACATAAATGACAATAAAACGGTTATTCTTTTTATAAAATCACATCTTTATTTATCAGGAGAACATATTTTTGTCTTAAATTATCGTGAAGATCGGTCTTTAAAATACAATCAGACTTTAAGATGAAACAAATCTAAACCCTGTCAAAAGTGCCCAAACTTTCCAGTAGAAGGGGAGGTTTAGGCACTGTATTAGATACAAAGTACCTACCTATACATTTAAATTTGCTATGGTGCGCACAGGTGCCCAACTAACAATCGGGTTGGAGAGGGGTCCGCACACGTATCCAACTGCAGTCGGCCGACTGGTGCCATACCTCGAAGGGATATGTAACGATTCGCATAAAAAATTTACGCATTTATTTGTCTTATCAACTTAAGGCGTACTTGTAAGGCTACAGGAATGTTACAATGATAATATTAAACAGCACAAACGACTTCATCGCGCTAGCAAGTCAGGAAGGGAAGGCCGCTGGCTGACGGACATGCTTCCCCGGTCGCGTTGGTGAGTACATCCGTCCCCTTCTCGCATATGAAGGGTTGCGTCGCGTCGCACGAGACAGCTGCCAGCTTGCCGGCGAGCAGCGCGCCGCACGCCCCGCTCTGTCCGGAGCAGGCGGCGCACTCAGAGTACCCAGATGCAGCGAGGCTTTTACCTGCGATGATATAAAGCGGTTAGTTTGGTACAATGCATACTGTTTTGTACAGTTTTGAAGCAGCTAGATGATGTCACCGACATAGCCAAACTGATTATCACGTTGAAATGGCAATGCAGGCTATATTTCACGCAGAATAGATGGCTAATGGGGCCGAAAGTTCTCGAGTGGATGTCACGAAGCGCAGTGATAAGACGTCCACCGATAAGATGGACGGACGACCTTGTAAAAGCTGCAGGTCGGCGGTGAATGCAGGCCGCTTCCAACCGCAACACATGGAAATCTTTGAGGAAGGCCTATTTCCAACAGTCGACGTCCCACGACTGAGATGATGATGCTGTGTCTCTCACCTTGCACGGTCCACCAGTTGTCGTCCTCCCCCCACTGTCGGAAGCCCAGCGTCACTCGTCCCTTGCTGCCGGCCAGCTCTGCCAGTGCGCCGGCCCCCGCTGTTGGCCACGGCCAGGTAAGGAGATGCTGTGTCTCTCACCTTGCACGGTCCACCAGTTGTCGTCCTCCCCCCACTGTCGGAAGCCCAGCGTCACTCGTCCCTTGCTGCCGGCCAGCTCCGCCAGTGCGCCGGCCTCCCCCCCGCTGTTGGCCACGGCCAGGCTCCCCCCCTCCGCCCCGCACGCCCGCAGCGCGCGCGTCCACTTCACCGTCTCAGAGTGGAGCTTGTAGCACTGTCCTGTCACGCTGTTCAACCTATACGCTACAACAAATAACATATTTTTAACCAACTGCATACTGGTTTTTTAAGCTATTGAGGGACTGGTGGATAAATTGATATCTGCATACGAAGCTTGCCCTTCCCTGCGGATACCATATCCACCAAAGTGCATGACCAATGTCTCTCCGTGATCAAGTCTAGGCTACGTTCAGATGACAGGCGTTCAACGCGCGTTTCGATAACGCGCGTTTACAACTACATACTTTTTATTCAGGCCGTACACATGCTAGCGCGCGTTTTAATAACGCGCGCGTTGACGCTGCGCTAGCGCTCGACTGTTGTCAACGCGCGTCAACGCGCGCTTTGAGATCATTGGTTTTCTATGTTTCCGTTCAGTTGAGCGCGCGCTTTTAACGCGGATATACACATTTTAGGGACCAGTTCGTTCAGAAATCGTCCGAAATGGCCGCGACAACGCGCGTTCAACGCCTGACAAGCGCGTGTCATGTGAACACTATACAAAAATTTAGCGCGCGTTTAGCGCGCGTTGAACGCTTGTCATCTGAACGTAGCCTAAGGCTACGCTTGTCATCTGAACGTAGCCTAAGGCTACGTTCAGATGACAAGCGTTCAACGCGCGCTGAACGCGCGCTAAATTTTTGTATAGTGTTCACATGACACGCGCTTGTCAGGCGTTGAACGCGCGTTGTCGCGGCCGCCATAGATTTCAGACTTCAGTAGAGTTCTACATTTGCCGGAGATGGACGTAGAAACAGTTTTAGCGGTGATTTTATACCGTATTAAAAGCTTCGGTTTCCATTTCGGACGATTTCTGAACGAAGTGATCCCTAAAATGTGTACCTATATATCATCTTTTTGCACGCCCAGGATGACTGGTAGATAATGCTTCAGCATTAAGTCCTCCTTGCACAATTTGTCATGTGTGAAAATGTTAAATAAATAAATAAATAAATATATCCGCGTCGAAAGCGCGCGCTCAACTGAACGGAAACATAGAAAACCAATGATCTCAAAGCGCGCGTTGACGCGCGCTGACAACAGTCAAGCGCTAGCACAGCGTCAACGCGCGCTTTATAAAAACGCGCGCTAGCATGTGTACGGCCTGAATAAAAAGTATGTAGTTGTAAACGCGCGTTATCGAAACGCGCGTTGAACGCTTGTCATCTGAACGTAGCCTTACTGCGCTGAACAGAAAAAACCTTATTGACAAAGCTAACAAAGAACTGGCCGAGTAATCGCTCTAGCAAAGTTCGAAGAGACATGTCATACATGTCATACATACCTTTGTCGATGGTCCCACAGGCGGAAATGCGGTCATTGTCGCAGAACTTGCGGTAGCAGATGTAGGGCAGGCGCTCTGAGCAGCTGTGTTCCTCCACGCCGTCACTTGTAAGCGCCAGGCATTGCCCGCTTTTGCGGCTTTTAGGCTGATGATCCTTCCACCTACTGGTGTACATCCTCTCCAGAGGAATCCCTGAGGACATGCCACGTCATCAGGTAGGCAACTCGGCTCCGTGTCCCAGTTAAAATACAAACGGGACATTCATTTATTTCTCATGAGAGAAACTAACAATAGATAAATCGGAAGTCTTGAATAGCGAAAAGTTCAGGAGTTTCTTGTCAAATTGATAGAATCGGATGATACATGAACAGTAGCACAAGCCTTACCTTCTACAGACGTATACATCCCGTCTCCGAAGGTCTGGTGGACGCCGGAGAAGAATAGACGAGTCTTGGGAGAAAGGGCTTGGAACGAAATTATGATGGCCTTCAAAACCATCGCTAATGGTTTGTTAAGAGGAGATGCCAACACCGCTCCTGAAAAATAAGTAATTTTGTTGAAAGAATATCCACAAAGCTTCTAGCTGCATATTTTTATTGTTCTGTTGGTGTACCAACAACCAACCAGTCTACCTTCGTAGTGGCATTGCATTCTCGCTGTGTGCCAGTCCGCGGGCGCGCTGTGCTCCTTGAACCAGTAGCCTGCTTGTGGGTGGTACACGTAGTCACTGCGAAAACCGCTCACACCTGAGAAATAAAATTATATCAGACTACTGCTGAAATTGGAGAGAAATGATCGAGACATTGAGAAAGCATTTCTCCATCCAATTCAAATTCAAGCTCAACCGCCACTCAAGAGCACTTTGGCTTTAGCTGTTGCCGGAAAGATAATTTTTTTTTCAGTTATGGTGTAGGTATCCTGCATTTATGGTGTAGGTTTCCACCTCCAAAATTTTCAGATTTCCTAGATGTACCTTGACAACAAAGTTTGCGGAACACTGCTCTAGACGGCAGCTAATATTGATGAGTGTGAGTAGCTTATGCTGAGTGGAGGCCTTTTTGCTAACTCATTTAGCATAATAATAACATGTACCTACCTAGTAGGTACCTAATAGCGGCCTTTACACGGTAGTTTTAACCGCGCATCTGGACTGCGTTCCGAAACGCGGATAAATCTGTGCAGTTTTAACCGCGGATAAAACTGTCGTGCTAATTACTGTCACAGTAGTCTGGCGCGTGGTACGATTATGAACGGTGATACGTGCAAAAAACTGTCACAAAAACTGTGTTAAAAACTATGCCAGATCGAACTGTCAGCCTCGCGCATAAGGTTTTTAGCGAAGGTTGGAATGGCGCGTGCTATTTTCCGCGTTCCGATCTCTACGTGTAAAGGCCGCTAACTTGTATACCTACTAGTTAACAAATAAAGTTCTTTAATTCTTGATTCTTGAAATATAGTCTTACCGGCACCTCCGGCATCATTGTCCTCAGCAGGCAGTGCATCGAGTATCCTCTTCTCCTGCGTGGCGAGCGCGGCCGCGGCGTTGACGGTGCGGAGTATGTTGTAGTTGCTGGGTTCTGATGATCGCTGGGGTAAGCGTAGGGACAGCTGCCCGTTTGACGTCACGTAGTAGTCTTTGGTGGAGGCTTTGTCGGCTGAAATTTATAAAAAACCCTAAGTAATCATGTAAAGTTGTAACACTGTTCAAAAAATCTGTACTAAGTAAGTATTTATCGAGCGAGCGAAGTGAGAAAGATTCAGTGGCTAGGTAGTTTGTAAGAACAGTTGTCACAATCTAGGCATTCGTGAAGTTAGGTAGGCTTTTCGCAGCGCAGTAGAAAATTTTGTATGAAAAAGTTGCACTGCGCATCGAAACGGCTCACTTCACGAATGCCAAGATCCGTTGGAAGAAGTGTATGTAAGTTCATAACTTTCAAAGTGTTGATCCGATCTGGACTCTCGGTTTCTAAATCCAAATATTTTTTACGAGAGTATTAATTTTAAGTGCGTTATCAATGTCATAAGTAAACTCATGAAGTTCCGCGCAGCTCAAAAACGCGCTGCAGAAAACGCAGTATGGCCACTCCCTTACGTTTACGCTCTCGTGGTCTCGGGTAGATTCAAATAAAATAGATGTATGTATGGGGGACTCCCTTTTCCGCAATTGGACTCAGAGGTGGTCATTTTTGCGTAGGCAAAAAAAAAAGTAGAATAAAACATTGTAATAATTGCAAGCTGGTTGGAAGACTCTTGGCAGATTCATGCTTCAGGAGAAGGGGAATACTCACATGTGGGTAGATTGAGAGAACGTATCACGCGAGGCAGTTCAGGGTTCTTCACCAGCTCGCTGAACCGAGTTTGGAAGTCCACATACGGTCCCACTTCAGCATCACACAACCCTCGGAAGTCATCCGTGTCCAAACTCCAAACCATTAGGCCGCCTAGGCCGCGGTCCACTGCCATCCTTGGAAAAAAAGGTAAGGTAGGTACCTATTATTTTTTGTTTCGAGTTTGCGAGCCGTGTTGGCCGAGAGGTATAGTAGGTCCCTCGACTTTCGATCCGAAGGTCGTGGGTTCGAATCCTGGTCGTGCATCAATGGATTTTTCGTTTCGAAAAATTTATATGCGCATTAAACACGAGCTCTAAACGGTGTAGGAAAACATCGTGAGGAAACCCGCGGCTTAGTCAGCCCCACACGTATTGACCATGTCTTTCCTGTGGATATGGCCGGTAAGCTGAGAGGATGGTGTAGGTGCTACAAGTTTACTCCATCTCAACATTGTCCCAGGCACTACAGTGTCCTGTTATGTTAGGCAAAAGATTGCCTCTTGACACTGTATAAATCATCTAGTAAAGATGTTAAGACCTACGTAGTTGCTTACTTGACTTTGATGGCGATGGATCGTCCGCTGTCGTAGCAGACAACCCTCCCCCCGTCCCGGATGTAGGCGGTGGCCGAGCGCTCGTCCCAGTGGTGGGACCAGTGGGACGACTTGTTGCTGGTTTCCATACATATCTATTTAGAAAAAGCATTGTAGTAGGTACAGTTGTTCTCACGAAGTCCGTTTGGTCTTAATTGTGTGCGTGTGTTCACATGCACTTTGTTTCTGTGTGTGTAAGCTGCACACACGGAAACAACGTGCATGTGCATCTACACACACAATTAAGACCAAGCGGACTTCGTGAAATAGACATGACCCCCCCCCCCCCCTCCCCAAATCCTTAACAAACCTATAACATCCTGCAAAAAAATAGGTAGGTAGGTACCTAACGTGACCCCCCGAAATCAATGTCTACGACTGCCCCTGTGTAATGCTCACCTCATTGTAACCCATGAGTCCATTCTCCACCGTGTAAGGTCCCTGGAAGCCCACACTCTTTGTGCGTGTTTTAGCAAACTCCACGCTCCCCACCGCGGGGTCTATCAGCTCGAAGGTGCGTCCGAAGGCCGGCAGGCCGAGGATGATTTTACCAGGAGTGACCCCGTTTTTTATCATGTGCTTCACTGAAAATTCCTGAGGATAAGAAGGTTATGGTATATATTTGTTGGTAAGAATCCATCTGGGAGTCTAAAGTGGCCACTTTTGATGAAACATCAGATTTTTCATCACAATTTTCATTTTGAAAAATCTGATCTTTCATCAAAAGTGACCACTTTAACTCCGCTGGAGAGGAGACCCAGACCCGATACAAATATTTGCAGATCATACAAACATTTGTCTCGCTGCGGGGATCGAACCCGCAACCTCCTGCGTCACAAGCGAGTACTCACCCACTGCGCCACAAACTTAGGCCTTTACATCTTTACTAGATGATTTATACAGTGTCAGGAGGCAATCTTTGCCTACACTTAACGGGACACTGTAGTGCCTGGGACATTATTTGAGATGAAATAGGCTTGCCCAGCACCTAAACCTAAACCATCCTCTCAACTTAACAGGCCATATCCACAGGAAAGACATGATCAATAGGTGTGGGGCTGACTAAGCCGCGGGTTTCCACACGACGTTTTCCTTCATCGTAGAGCTCGTGTTAATGCTATGGCTATTAGGATCGAACACACGACCTTGGGATCGTAAGGTGAGGTACTATCCCTTCGGCCAACACGGTTCTGACCACTGCGCCACACAGGTCACCATACTTACTAAGCTATTGAGGTCGTTCTGTCCAGTGCCTCTGAGAGGCGCGTTGGAGCCGACGGTGCCGTCCCACGCGCCGTGGTAGTCGAACGCCAAAAGGTGCATGTAGTCGAGATGCTGGTTCAGCTTGCGCAGGTCGTATGCTGCCTCCATGGTCGACTTTCCCGCGCCGAACGCTGCTGTCAGGAGATAGTTGTGCGGCGTGAAAGCTTCTTTCAACTCCTGTGAATAGAAGTTTAGGAAAATGAAAGTGATAACTAGCTGTGCATAGATATGGGTCAATCTCCAGAATCAGCCTGTTTGGTTGATCGCTATGGCGCTTTTTAAATATCGATATTATTGCTTTTCTGTATTTTTAATTCGAGGAGGAGGTGTCTAATTAAGCATATTTTCATATTGGCCCCTGAAGGGGCAGAAAAGCAATAATATCGATTTTTAAGGGGTGCCATAGCGATCAACCAGGTGCGCTGATTCTGGAGATGTATAATAATACTAGATTCACTGACAGCGTGCCGCCGAAAGGGACAAAAATTAAGCGAATCCATTATTTAGTAGTACAGGTCCATGTTAGTACAGAATTTTAGAACATAGATGTTCTCTACCTACAAAGAGCCGGCACACGATGAGGGACAAAAGATAGATAGATAGATAGATAGATAACTCTTTATTGTATCTAACTTAATACTAACACAAGAAATATTACAAAGTGAAAAACTAAAAACAGAAAGGTACAATGGGCGGCCTTATCACTAAAAGCGATCTCTTACAGGCAACCTTTGGATGGACAAAAACTGACAAGAAGAAAAAGCACGGTGTCGTCATATTAAGATTAATTACGTATTATACACATATTATTTTAATAACAAATATTTACATATAATTTATTGATAAATTAAATACCTACTATTACCTATAGATACATAGAATAAAATAAATATTTATAAATAAATACATATACTTACATAGATATAAAAAAAAAATTGATATTATTATTGATAGGAGTTAGTTTAGTAATAAATAGTGATTGAACACCAGCTTTTTAAATATGGGCAGAGATTTTGCTTTCCTGATATCAACCGGCAAATCATTCCATAGTAGAATTGCTTGCACAGTGAACGAATTATCATAAAAAACTGAAAAAGATATGCTCCGTCTCATTTTTTCCATAAGAATTTTGTATATAACCTTCTTTGTTTTTGTGTGAGTGAGAAGGGACAATCCACCAGTCTATAGTTTTCTTTGTCTTTGTAGCTGGGACTGGGACCGAGCTCACCTCAAACTTTCTCTCGGCCGATTGTTAGTTGGATCAGTGTGCGCACCATAGCAGCCCGACCCGACAAACTATCCGCCGAGAGAAAGTTTGAGGTGAGCTCAGTCCATAAAGAGCTGCAAAGCTTGGGACATAGATTGGAGCATGTTATTTTGCCAACTTACTTTGAGCAGGAGCACATAGTTTGCTTTATCGTAGGGCTTCCCGTCTCTCAGCGTGGGAAACTTCCAGTGCATGTCCAAGCCATCAAAACCGTGTAGCCTGTAAAGAACAACACTTTTTACCTACAGATGCTGCTGTATGCTTGCTTGTTTCTATCTTATCCACACGGTAGCATGACCAATAGTACGTATGGAGCTGCCAACTGGGATTTATCTCACTAAGTTTTCGTTTGTCGTTTAGAGCTCGGCATATGAACAGTTTTTCGGTAATTTCGGAGGCGACTGGTCAAAACGAGCTCTGAGCGTTAAAGGCCCGAGGAAACCCGCCGTTTTGTTTCTATTTTTTATAATAGTAAAGAGTTACGTACTTGAGGAAATCAAGTACACTCTGTATGAAGGTCTGCCTCTTGGCAGGCGTGGCCGCCATGGCCGAGTACTTGGCGGATCCATCGGCCCAGCCGCCGAGGGAGATCGACACCTTCAGATGCGGGTAGTTCTCTTTCAGCGCGTTCAGACGGCGGTACCCAGCTCTGCCGTAGTCTGTTTCTAGGTCCTGCCACAGATCTGCGGATGTTTAATTTATTACAGGAACATAATATTGACAACACTAGTGACGTTTTTTATAACGGAGTGTCAGTTAAAATTGTGGCTAATAACGAGCGCAAAAGGCGCTCCGATTGAAATAATAGACACCACTAGGGTACCTACAGTACGCACAATGGATCTAGGCATTCGTGAAGCTAGCCGTTTCGCTGCGCAGTAGAATTTTTTGTATGAAAAAGCTGCACTGCACATCGAAACGTCTAACTTCACGAATGCCTACATCCATTGTGCAAACTGTATTCGTTTCTGGCTTTCGAAGACGACAAGAAAAGGCTACCCCTCAGCATTTGCCTCAGTATCACCAATCCAAGATGGCGGACTCGTTGTGCTAGCTTGCTTATGGATTGACTACACGGTTAACACTTGTGGCATTCTGGAATTAACAGCGCGTTTCCACTTCAATGGCACGTCTAGACATCGGTCGGCTCCAAGCTGGGTTGCCACGATCCAAGTCAACTAGAACCAGCAGGCCAACATGAATGACTCTGATTGGACGCCGTCGTCCGAGTGAGTTAGGTACGTGAGTTGGACTTGGTCCTAGTTGACTTGGATCGTGTCAACCCGGCTTCAGATGAATTAAAAATCCGTCACCTACCTCCACTTCTTATTGCATTATTACTCTCGTTCAGCACGGCGAAAGAGTATATTATGTTGGTGCATAACGAAGGCTCTATATCCTCGATATCGAACTGTCCTAAGTCCTTCCTGTAGTTGGCCCAGTTGTGCATGTAGCACACCACTTTCATCCCATGGGTCGGGCCTGTAAGTAAAGGAAATAACTAATTAGATACACATCTTTGCGGCTAATTTCTTTTATAAGTAAATCAACAAAGCTAAAACTATCATCATTACCTACGTTACCTACGCGAGAACAAATGAATACAAGACAATTTTTTCTCCGCTCAAGTAGCCAAAGAGAGAAAATTGTAGATGTGTTTTGTCCCTAAGAGATCGAGCACATCTCAAACTTTCTCTCGGCCGATAGATAGTCGGGCTCCTAGATCAGTATGGAGATGTATGCAGCAGGTGCGCACATTACACCGATTTGGTATCGTACGATAGTAAGTTTGCAAACTGACCATCGGCGAACTGGCGGCAGTCTGCTTGATCAGTATGGCGCACTTTCACGCGCACACGTATCGGACTTTCAGTCGGCCGACTACAGTCTAAGATTTTTTTTTTTTTTTAAAGGAAATAGATCTATGTTTGGCCACCAACTCGCCTGATGTCAAGCGACGGTGTGGCCGAGGATGGATCACATCGATCTAGAAGAAATCTATTCACTCTAGCCTTGAAGGCACCTAGATTGTAGTTTTCAGGAAACAAGTAGGGCGGCAGGGAGTTCCATTCATGGGCAGTAGTATAATGAATGTCGAGCCAAACCTTTGTGTACGAATATTTGGTATGTCCACGAGGTGGTAGTGTGCCGTTCTTCTACTTGTCCAGAGGGGCTAGACAACTGTCATAATTGCTGATGGAATAGAATAGAATAGAATGTGTTATGAATGAATTGACGTCATGAAATTTGATCTAGCGTTTCGAACTTCAAATTGGTAGCCAAGTGTCTTAGATTCTATTCTACAAAACGAAACGTCAATGTAATACGATATTCTCCATACAAATGCGTAGCCAAGCGGCAGTTTTGACAAGAGAATACGACTGCGAACGTTTCTATTGTACGCTTAGTAAGCGAACGCCAGCACCTTGTAGATTACGCTACGACTACGATACTCTAATAGGCAAGATGGTGATTGTTTAATCAGCTGTTGGAGTAAGGTTGATGTGTGCCGTTCATTAACCGACTTCGAAAAAAGGAGGAGGTTCTCAGTTCGTCGGAATCTTTTTTTTTTTGTGCTTTTTTTTGTGCTTTTTTTTTATGTATGTTCACCGATTACTCGAAGACGCCTCGACGGATTTCAAAAATTCTTTTTTTGTTTGAAAGGATACACTTTCCAATTGGTCCTTTTGATCATCAGGTCAGGATCTGATGATGGGATCTTGGAGAAATCGAGGTAACTCTTCAAAATTTATAGGCACACTTGAAGCGATTAGGGTATTTTTTTAAAGCTTTATAGGTTATCGGTGACAATGCAATATTATGGTAACATTGAGCTGATCTGATGATGGAGTCAGGAGCTGTTCAACAGAACTCCTCAGTAAATGGTCTGATTGAGTTGAAACTTGGAACTCAGCATGTCGGTCAAGTTCCGATTACAATGTTATAATATGGTGACAGCTAGCTGATCTGATGATGGAGTCAGGACCTGTTCAATGGAACTTCTCAGTGAATAACAGTGGAACATCCATGTTTGGGCTCATTTTAATC
The DNA here is from genome assembly GCA_958496255.1 of Camptogramma bilineatum. Lineage (NCBI taxonomy): Eukaryota > Metazoa > Arthropoda > Insecta > Lepidoptera > Geometridae > Camptogramma > Camptogramma bilineatum. Next base: position 2,988,866 of record OY292478.1, read on the forward strand.
AGCTCACCCTTAGCCTTACCCAATAACAGTTTATATTGAAGTCGGTTTTTAATTTTTTTTTTAATTTAGCCACTTGTTTTTGTGATAGTTTTGTTTGTTGTTTGTAAAAATTGTAAAAATGATTTGTAGAAATGCATTTAAATTGTTGTGGGCAGCGCATAATGAAGAAATGTGGCTCAGCCCTCAGGCGTCAGAGCCGAAATGTATCTCGACACTGTTTAGTTAGAGCAAATGGTGAAATGCAATAAAAAATGTTATATTTAGCAAATAACTTTTTATTTAAATAAAATTCGTTAAAACTAGGTACATATAATCTTAAACTTAATATTGCATAAACAGTTAACAACTTTGGTATAAAACAATACATTGGGTTCCCTTATCATAAAATATTACTTTACAGTTTTCTTTATTAGAATATTGTTGTTTGTACTACTTACAGTAAAAAAAAAAACTCGAACTTAAAATTATTTAGCATACCTACACCACCATCTTTGGTACCTAGGTAGGTACCTACTTAAAACATTTGGTTTTTTGGTTACATTGTTACAAAATAAAATTACCAGCATTCTTTATCCTACTAATATTGTAAAGGCGAAAGTCCGTGTGTGTGTGTGTGTGTGTGTGTGTGTGTGTGTGTGAATGTTTGTTACCACGCATCTCTATAACTACTCAACCGATTTTGATGAAGTTTTGGATGTAGATAGTTTAGGTTCTAAAATAACACATAGGCTAATTTTTATCCCGGTAAAAATGTATGGTTCCCGTGGGATACTAGAATAGTAGTCCACGCGGGCGAAGCCGCGAGCGTTCACTAGTTACCTAATATATGAATAATTTTAGTAAACTTAACTTTTTTTAAAAGCTAAAATAATTTTAAATTACTAAGTTTACAACATAACAAAACTTTAGAACTACTTTTGTCAGTAGAGCCTTATAAAAATATACACTATCTGTAGTTACTCGTACCTAACTACATTATTGAAATTATTAATAGTACATTCATTCTAGATTTTTTAGCGGCAAAATTAATAATTAAGTTTTGATGCTAGTGTGTTATGTGTGAGTACATTAAAAAAAACAACTCTCCCTCCCCCTCCACCTTCGGCGTCACCCCTCCCCCCCTTGAAAAGTGTCCCGTTTTACGGATTTTCTCAATTTTCAGGAAAACTATACAAGCTATGAAAAAATAGTCAAAGACAAAATTAGTTATTAATAAATTACCTACAAATAAATACCAACATTTATTTTGATACGAGTTATAGTTTTCAAGCTATAGAGCGTCAAAGTTTACTAAAAATCTGCGCTTAGCAAAAATGAACATTATACACAGGAAACAGCAATATTTGTTATTTGTTACAATTAATGCGTTTATATATTGTAATTATTTTTTTAAATAAATCAGTATCGTCATGCTTATCTTTTAAAGTTTTTAACCGACTTCAAAAAAGGAGGAGGTTCTCAAAATTCATCGAAATCATTAATTATTTTATTTTTTTTGTGCTTTTTTTTTGTGTATGTTCAGCGATTACTCGAAGACGTTTGGACCGATTTGAAAATTTCTTTTTTTTATTTGAAAGGGTATACTTTCCAATTAGTGTCCTAAAAATTTGGAAAGGATCTGTTGAGGATCTTCGGAGCTTCTTCTACTTGTTCGTATGAGGCATCTGGGTTTTTGAAAACGTTTATCGTACCTTGCAAGTCGAATTTTTTACTAAGAAGAACAGACTGAACCTTTCCTTTGCTATAGAATGCTGATGCAGTATCGCAACCACTTATTGTGGCAAATAAAAGGTTCAGTCTGTTCTGCTTCGTAAAAAAATCGACTTTCAAGGTACGACAAACGTTTTCAAAAACCCGGATGCCTCATACGAACAAGTAGAAGAAGCTCCGAAGATCCTCAACAGATCCTCAACAAATTTTTAGAGCATCAATCAGAAAGTATACCCTTTCAAACAAAAAAGAATTTTTCAAATTGGTCCAGACATCTTCGAGTAATCGCTGAACATACACAAAAAAAAACCACAAAAAATAAAATAATTAATGATTTCGATGAATTTTGAGAACCTCCTCCTTTTTTGAAGTCGGTTAAAAACTTTATATTAGTTAATAACAGGTATATTAGTTAAATACAGGAAACAGTAATATTAGTTAATAACAAATATTACTGTTTCCTGTGTATAATGTTCATTTTTGCTAGGCGCAGATTTTTGGTAAACTTTGACGCTATATAGCTTGGAAACTATAACTCGTATCAAAATAAATGATAAGAGTTATTTGTAGGCAATTTATTAATAACTAATTTTATAATTGATCATTTTGTCCTAGCTTGTATAGTTTTCTTGAAAATTGAGAAAATCTGTAAAACGGGACACTTTTCAAGGGGGGGAGGGGTGACGCCGAAGGTTGAGAGGGGGGGAGAGTTGTTTTTTTTTTATGTACTCACCTATAGGTATAACACACCAGCATCAAAACTTAAGCCAAATTTTCCATACATTGAAATCTAGAATGAATAGACTATTAAACCTACACCTAGGGCTCTTTTCCAAATGATTTTAATATTTTTCCTGATGTTATCAGAAAGATGTTATCTGTAGATGACAGACTTGTGAATCTCTGCTGCGTCAATACATCCAATAACACCCGAATACTGAAACGCTAATTAGTTTATGTGGTGCATATCATTGACAATAACTGTCATTTTGTTTCCGATTCTGAAGAGTAAGAACGTTTTTTTTCAGCCGGTGCCAAAAGTTGTATGTGGTGGGCTTTGTGCACGTGCTACTGCTTCAGCTGAAAATAAATAAATTTGATGTGAAACCGATGTCAGACCGATTGATAGCGGCGACCACGCTATATCGTACATAATTATAATCACCGTATGTTTCTTATAGTCATATAAATTAACTATTATTATTATTACTTAATCAGATTATTATCATCATTTTCATAATCATCATCAGTAAAAAAATATTTCGATAGGCGTCCCGCAACGGCTCACTTTTTTATCATTGTTCATTGTGATATTAAATATGATAAAATAAACAATGCTGGACATTTTACACAGCATCATGTAGCCCCAAAATAAGCAGAGCTTGTATTATGGTAGCCACATGACTGTTATAAGTACTACTTACATATTTTTTTTGTAAATTCTTACATATTTATACCTAGAAACCACCCAGACCCGAGACAAATATTTGCAGATAATACAAACATTTATCCCACGGCGGGGATCGAACCCGCAACCTCTCGGACCTTCGCCCACTGCGCCACAGAGGTTGACAATACATCTTTCAGTTACTTATAGTAGTAACATTTACTTTCATAATGTTTATCAAATATTTATTTATGGTTGGAGACAAATAATAATTAGGTAAATTCATACTATGAGCAAGTTGGCCAACTCTGGTGACGGAGTTTTAAGGCCGCCTAAAGGCCTCCGTCATGACTTAACGACTTAAAAGCCGGGACCGACAATTTAACGTGCCCTCCGAAGCACGGAAGCGCTCAATTAAGGTAAAAGTAAATAAGTATTACATTTAACTTACTTTTTTGACTATAGTCAGCATCCAAAATAAAGTACTCTAGTCCACTTCCCTCTACAAGCTGATGGCATCTCACTAGAGCTGCCTACTGCCTGAACCATTTGAACTTGAATCTTAAAGAACTTGATCGTCTCTGAAAATAAAAAAATACTTCTGTTTATCTTTATTTTTAATTACAATATCACTAGGTACATTTTTACTTTAGATGGGGCATAATTCGAATAATAAATAGGAAATATTAATTACATCTAAGAATGCCTGGTTATTAAAGGTGTTCTTAAAGATCTTGACAAGCATGAGCAATATTAAACACAAAAGATTATGTTTAAGGAAGGTGTACTTAGTCCAAGTTTATAAAAACTTACATTGAATCCTTGCTCCTGAATGCCAACTTGCCCAACTACAGCAGACACTCCAATAGCTGTGACCTCTTCTCTGAAGTCACAGTTTTCGAAATCGATAAGGAGAACTATATTAATGCTTTCTTCCATCTCTTTGATAGGCCGATCTCTCCTTACTACGTATTAATAAAGACCTTGAGCTGGGGTTTTGAGAGGTCGCCGCGCCTATAACATAAACAATCACACATAGGTTTGTTTATTGTAATTCCTTTGTGAATTGTAAGCTTGATCACGTCATTGTTTCTATTCTGTTTCATTAAAGAGAAAATATAGAATAAGATTTTACAATTAACCTTTCCATAAAATCTGTAAGAAGTGAGAATTGCTTTGGATTAACTCGCAAACACGGTTCCATCTACAAAATATGAATAAAGTATCATTCCTAGTATCCACAGTATTAAAATACACAAACATGACGCTATACTTTACTTATATTGATTGTTTTATTATATTTTCAGGCTTCTCAGCACTTACCGTTTTAAAAGAGCTGTTCAATGTATTTTCATTAAAATTTCACTCACTCCACAACTTTAAAACATTCGCGCCGCGGTGAGACCAAACGTCAAACTGACATTTGCGTACGACTAAATCATAGACAACGCTTGGTTTTTACTAACAAAGGAATAGAATGAGCGTTCGATAAGTGTTTGTACATTTGGCTACCAATCTAATAACGCTTACGACTAAGCGTTCCGTTCAGTAGAATAGAAACGACTCGGGAGCGTTTGACAGTTGGCTAGACCCTCTGTAGTGGAAGGGGGAGGGTGGGATAAGGTGATATAGCTCTTGCGCACACTCGCCGTAATGTATCCGATAGAAAATTGACAAACATGCTACTTTACGGCGATGCTCGAGGCTTAGCAATTGTTTGGCAACAAGTTTGTCATCACCAATCAACCTCTTAGCACGCCTGTCTACCGACTCTAAAGCTTCCAGATCCGGCTGCAAAATCTCTATCTCTAGCTTTTTTGACACAAGAAAGTAGATTTAACATTGACTGAATTGAATTGGATCAGTGTGCGCACCATAGCAGCCCGACCCGACTATCTATCGGGCGAGAGAAAGTTTGAGATGTGCTCGGTCCCTAATACTTACAATTTTAATTTCAACCTACCTACACTCAAAGGAACCCAGTTTTTTGTATAGCCTTACCCAGCATGCAAACCATCCTCTCAGCCTCCATAGTAAAACAGTCATTATGGTACTGAAGTCACACCTGCTGCCTAGTCAAATAGAGATGTAGTCGTAAAGCTCCTAACCCATGTTTTCATTTCATTTATTCATAAACAATTTCACAATCATTCACATCATTTCACATTCGCCGTTTAGAGCGCGGGTTTTCGTAATAAGTAAAAATCAATGCATTGCCACAGAATACTAGTTGGCATTGCCAGGATTCAATTCAATTCAATTCAAAGCGTTTATTTGGAACAAGATTACAAGGTAGTAGAGTACAAAAAGGAAACGTTGACTACCGCAAAAGTTAAAAACTGAGTAGCGGAATCAGCGCTCTCCTCCAAACAACGAGGATGGGGTTCCAGCAACTAAGTTACAAAAATTCGGATTCGATTCGAACGCCCTGACTTTCGGAGTCAAAGCAATAGCCGACACGGCCGACACGGCTCGTTACCTCTACCTATATACTTACTTCGTATAGGTATCTACTTCTGTATGTAATATTTACGTAGAAACCTACAATTTTTCATTAGGTTTTCCCCAATGCGTTAAATTATAAGGTACTTACCTAGTTAGGATTTACATAACATACCTACCTAGCTACTTACCCAGTTCTTAGCGTTTTAGTTCTTTATAAGGTTTTGTTGATAATAGACAAGTGAATTAAAGTAAACACCTATTTAAAAAACCGACTTCAATGCTATTTATAAGCTGAGCAATTTTCTGCACTCTCCAGGTGCATTTCTGTTGATAACTTTGAAGATTCTCGCCAGATCCTCACTGATTTTTTATGGCACCAATCGGAAAGTACCTAATACCCTTTCAAACAAAAAAAGAATTTTCTAAATCGGTCCAAGCTTCTTCGAGTAGGTAATCGGTGAACATAAGTACTTTTATAAATAAAAGATTTCGACGAATTGAGAACCTTCTCCTTTTTTTGAAGTCGGTTAAAATGATCACTATATATCCCCCAAGCAAGGCCCAATCGTACAGTACGCACCATCGACTTGAACCATCAATGGTGCAGAATGCAGATGCAACTACTTGTTTGCTCCACTAATATCGCAACAGCGTTTGCACAATTGTTATAAATATCATAAAATATCAAAAATAGATACATTACCTTCAGCAGAAACCACAACACTGCTCACAGCGATAATAAATAACACAAATAACGCCATTTTTCAACACGGTCTAACAACTGGCTAGTATTTACTGTGTGTTTGTTTTGCCGAATAGATTCTCACATCATGCTTTTTTACTGAAATTAATTAACAATAAATAAACTTGTTGTTTGATGAGCGAGGCGACTGCGTATGTCTTGAGCAAGATACGACTGAGTCCATGAACTTTGGTTCGAAGTGGTCTGACCGGGTTTATTTTCCTCATTCGAACATGATTTTAAAAAACAGACTCTAATAAACTGAGCAATTTTCTGCACTCTCGAGGTGCATTTTGTTCATTAACTCTAAAGATCCTCGACAAATCCTCACCAAATTTTTGTGGCACCAATCGGAAAGTAGGTAGGTAGGTAGGTATATAGATTCTTTCAAACAGAAAAATATTTTCCAAATCGGTCCAGGCGTCTTAGAGTAATCGGTGAACATACTTATAAAACTGTAGCGACATCTACCTGTCGCTAGATGAACTACATGAACATGCTACGCACTAAGAGCTTACTACGAGCTTCAGCAAAGATGGCGCCACGCTCGACATCAACGACTCCTATCTGAGTTATCCTTGGATAAAGAACGTCCAAGCTACTCCAAAGCAACTACTACTGCAAAAAGTGAAACACGCTGGACAGTATCAGACCTCAGACCAGATTGCAGGCTAAAGGAGCAACGGAATCACACGCAACATCGGAATAACATCGGAATTCCCTAGATCTCGCAAGCGGAGTTTCTAACGAGTTGAAGCTTGTATACAACTATCAAACATCAACTGTTGGTCGAAAGACCACGGGTAAGTGGGCCAGATGGGCCGACCCGTTGCAGAGGAACCACCCACTCTGCCTTTGGGGAACTATTCCACCCTGTTCCCCAAACTGGTGACCCCGACGTGATCCAGCCGTCGACTACCTCGGACGACTCCTGCCGAAACCCGATGACTGGAACCCTCAACACGCAGCACCTTCAGCGCCATCATCATCATCAGCAGCGAGCATCAAACTTCGTCTCTCTCTCTCTCTCTCAAGCCTTGCCATCCGGACCAGCAGCTTCTCACCGCACCAGCAATCTTCAGCCTCCAGCCTCCGCAGTTCCATCGCAAGCCGCCCCGACTTCCTGGTTCTGCAGGCTCTCCGCTCCTCGATACGCTTCGTGGAGATATCTCAACCGCAGCATCGTCTGGGTATCTCATCCCGACTCACCGTGGACATCACCCAGAGCACTGCACCGCACGCCGAATCGTCCCGACTCACCGTGGACACGTCTCGACTCACCGCAGACGCACCCGACGCACCTCTCCGTCCCGACTCACCGTGGACAGACATCGTCTCGACTCACCGCAGACGCATCCGACGCATCGCTTCGTCCCGACTCACCGTGGACACGTACAATGCTGGTGACAAGATCATATCGACCTTCGGTCTGGAAAGGGAGTGATGTAGCGACATCTACCTGTCGCTAGATGAACTACATGAACATGCTACGCACTAAGAGCTTACTACGAGCTTTCGACATCAACGACTCCTATCTGAGTTATCCTTGGATAAAGAACGTCCAAGCTACTCCAAAGCAACTACTACTGCAAAAAGTGAAACACGCTGGACAGTATCAGACCTCAGACCAGATTGCAGGCTAAAGGAGCAACGGAATCACACGCAACATCGGAATAACATCGGAATTCCCTAGATCTCGCAAGCGGAGTTTCTAACGAGTTGAAGCTTGTATACAACTATCAAACATCAACTGTTGGTCGAAAGACCACGGGTAAGTGGGCCAGATGGGCCGACCCGTTGCAGAGGAACCACCTACTCTGCCTTTGGGGAACTATTCCACCCTGTTCCCCAAAAAACAAAGATTCCGATGAATTGAGAACTTCCTCCTCAAGAATTTTTCAAATCCAACTGGTATCTAGTTCCTGAGGTTAGCGCGTTCAAACAAACTAACTCGTCCGCTATATATTCAGTTATAAGTATTAGGTACCTATTAATATATTAATTTTAATATCTCCGGGCAAATAAGTTCATTTCTTGCCATCTTCATAGGTAGGTAACTCGATTATCTTTAACCTATTAACCCATCTATCTATAACCTATTAATTTAAACCTTTCATGACACTACTTAATCTTCATTTCACTTTCCTGCTCTATAATCAGACCTCGATCTGATTTATGGAGCAGTGCCTCGATCGCCAGTATGCACGAGTTTACTATTCTATCCCTGATTGTTTTCAAATTCTTTTATTTTTAAATTCTTTCTTCTAGTCCTTTGATCTCCATTTGGAGCGATCTGTGCAGGGGCGTAGCTACCGCCGTATCTGTCGTATCAATTATACGGGGCCCCCAAGCCCAAGAGAAATCATTACCCTTCATGCAATGTGTGTAAAAATATATAATAACATTCCCGATAATATAAAACATGAAAATAATACAAAAAAATTCAAAAATAATTTAAAAAGTTATTTGATTGAAAACTGTTTTTATTCATTGCAAGAATTCCTACAAGACTCATAGATAATTAGGTATTAGGCAGGTATATTATAATTAGGTACTATGTATAAATTGTTATCTATTTTATAAGATATACATTAGATATACATTACTCATTTTTTAACTGTCATCTATTTACCTACCTTTAATTCGCAATAAATATATTATGATTATGATTATGATTATTATTACATATATTTATTTAACCTAAGATTGCAATAAGATATATACTTATTTTAGGTATTTATATATCTCTAAGAAATATTATTGGTAAAAATAAGATAGGTTTAAGTCATAGGTATGTTCTTAGTTAAGATAATAGAATAAATTAGTTAAGTACTTAATTAAGTATAATATAGCGCCCCTAGTGATATATTGCTGTGCCCTAACAGGGTTTATGTTTGATACTAACAATACTTACATTAAGACCCAATGTACAACATAATTGCAATAAATATTTCTATTTCTATTTCTATTTCTATAAGGGCCCCCAAACAAATTTTTATGCGGGGCACCGCCAAGGCACGCTACACCACCGGATCTGTGGCTTGATGCAGTGCTTTGTTCACCGGCATTTCAAGTTGCTCTGGTCACGCCAGCGCTTGGGGCTGCGTCCTCTCGGTCTTTTGCCCTCTATCTTGCTTTACTTAGGTACTACATGAAAATAACTTATTCTACACTTCCTTAGGCAAATCTATTTAACTATGAAATTGTATGTAGCAGTCGCCTCCTTGGCGTAGGTCTCCCCCATTTCCTTCCATGATTCTCTGTCTTGCTTTGTATTATTAAAGTTTAATCTTTTCCTGTTTGTTTCAAAACAAAATGCCTACAGCAAATCTATTAATTGAACATACCTATCCATATAAACATTTTATATACTTACTTAGGTAGGTATTATTATAATTATTAATGCAGGATAAATAAAAAAACACATCGTTTTAAACAATTATTTTATTGACTCAATTACAAAGTGCCGAGTCCAGTTTTTATCCTTTATTATGTAGGGTAAAAACTTTGGCAGTCTATGTCCTAATACAATGGTACTAGGACATAGACTGTTCCCTTGTACACTTATTAAATTATAACTAAAAACGATAGCTTTTATTTCATTCGCACTAAAGATCAAATCAGAATGACATTGAAAGTAAAATTTCTAAAAGTAGGTAGGTTTTGCGTCGTTTTCTTCGATCAAAGGTAGGTAGTTTTATTCAGAATCTGAAATTTTCCTCGACTACCTAATTCTACCCACAGACACCTCATTTTTACTAAAATATAGTAACTTTAGAAATGTCACTCAGGCGGTCGTTTTATTTTAGTCTTTGGCATGAACGAAATAAGAGCTATCAGTTTTAGTTTCGAATAAATTACTTAGTCAGTGTACAAGTGAATCAGTGGCCACGTGTATTCAAAACCCCCGCCCTGATTACGTAAGACTTGCAATAGCAATGCGACAGCAATCACTACGCGATCGGTCGAAAAATATCACTAAAAATCGTATTACGGAAGCCAATCGCACATCTATTGCTGGCCTGACGCAAAATGCAATTTGGCCATACGATTTTTAGTGATATTTCTCGACCGGTCGCGTAGTGATTGCTGTCGTATTGCTATTGCAAGTCTAACGTAATCAGAGCGCCGCCGTTCTGATCTGTGAGTGATAATAAAATATTTTTGTACCTAAATAACATCCTCAAGGAGCGAATAGGTTTTTTTACACACAGTATTTATTCTTCCTAAGTTTATTGAGCTAGAAAATAATCAATAAATCACTTATTAAACAGTGGTCAACGACGCTAGTCGTAGCCATTCGCTACTGTAGCACACAAACAACCTAAAAGTATTTCATTTTATTTTATTAGATTCTTTTGTAGGTACCTACCTACCTTTTTTGTAACTTTTATTAAGTATATTATTTTTTTGTTTCATTGTGGATATTTTGTGTACTAAGTGGCGAATAAATGATATGTCTATGTCTGAGCGGTAGGAAAGGCGCTTAAAGGTGAGCGCACACCAATCCGCGCCGAACACGTCGAAGGAATCGACCGAATTTTAGAATTATTTATATGAAATCGTATGAAATACCGCACACCTGCCCGCGTCGTATCTGGGTGGTCTCTACTAGATGACAACGTCAATCATTCCGCTGCTTTTTGTTCGATCTCTTAAATGTCAGCCGTTTGGTGAATAGTAGAATGGAATTTCAAAAATTTGTTCTGCCAAAGTCCAAACCTTAGCTAAAACGTCACCACAACTGAGTCGTTTGTCATTAGTAGAATAGGAAACCAGACGAAAAAATCTAAGGTTTAGTTGAGGTTTTGCTTGTGGTTCATAAAAAGTTTTGTAGTAGAATTGCCACCCTGGTACCCCGAGAATTCGGCGCGGATAGGTGTGCAGCCACCTTAAGTTTCCAACATCACGCTACACAAGTCGAGCAAGGAAGGCTGCCAAAAGACAGACATCCATCGGCTTTCCGCGTCAGAGAGTTAACCGTCTTCTCGCAGATAAACGGATATGGCACATCGCAGGGGATATTATCTAGTTTACTATTCTTAAGACCGCCGCAAGATCGTCGATTTGTTTCGGATTGTTTGGGGCAGTTGTCGCACCAGCTATCGTAGCCCGCTTCTTGTAGCGTTTTACCTGGAAAGGAAGTTAAATTTTATTATGGTAAGTAAGTTTGAGTAAGTTAACTGAATTTGAGTAAGTTACGGCCTAACTAACTTTGAGTAGGTAACGGCCTAACTAACTTTGAGCAAGCTACGGCCTAACCAACTTTGAGTAAATTACGGCCTTTCTACATGACGGTGGTATTAACAACCTCACAAAGTACCTACTACCTATAAATTTATTTTAGAAGAACTTACCTTGCACAGTCCACCAAGAGCCCTCATCGCCCCATTCTCTAATTCCTATCGCGACATCATCGCTCTTGACGGGCGATGTCGCGGCGATATCGCATCACTAAATATTTACCTTGCACCAGTCACCAAGAATTTTCATCGCCTCATTCCCTAACCCTATCTCAATCACACTTTTCTGATGTCTTATGTAGAAAGGCCGTATTTACTAACTAACTTTGAGCAATCTACGGCCTAACTAGCTTTGAGTAATTTACGGCTTAACTAACTTTGAGTATGTTACGGCCTATCTAACTTTGAGTGAGTTACGGCCTAACCAACTTTGAGCAAGCTACGGCCTAACCAACTTTGAGTAAATTACGGCCTTTCTACATGACGGTGGTATTAACAACCTCACAAAGTACCTACTACCTATAAATTTATTTTAGAAGAACTTACCTTGCACAGTCCACCAAGAGCCCTCATCGCCCCATTCTCTAATTCCTATCGCGACATCATCGCTCTTGACGGGCGATGTCGCGGCGATATCGCTCAGCGCCGTCGCTTCGGTATCGCTGTTCACTATAGCTAGGTAGCCCCCTTCGGCCAGACAGATTGTTTGAGCCCGGTCCCAAGTTTGAATGGCCGAGTGGAGTTTATAGCAGTGACGGGTACGGGCGTTCAACTTGTATTCTGTAATAAAAAAATTATAGTTAAAACCGGCGGGGTTAAAAAGGCGGTTATAGCGATCGTAGTGTAGCTTCCTTAGAGGTCCTTGATTGATCGTTGAAGTTAAGCAGCGTTGTGCGCGGTCACAATTTGGATGGGTAACCGCAAGTGGCATTACTAGCTGAGCGCTTCTGTGCTTCGGAGGGCACGCTAAATTGTCGGTCCCGGCTTTTAAGTCGTTAAGCCATGACGGAGGCCTTTAGGCGGCCTAAAAACTCCGTCACCAGAGTTGGCCACTTGCTCATACGAACTTACTTAGGTACTTTATAGCAGAATCATAGGAATTTAATTATATGCCGTTGCCCTGATTAAGTACGACTTGCAATAGCAATGCGACAGCAATCACTACGCGACCGGTCGAAAAATATCACTAAAAATCGTATTACGGTCGCAAAATGCACTATGGCCAAAGTGCATTTTGCGACAGGCGAGCAATAGACGTGCGATTGGCTTTCTAAATACTATTTTTGGTGATATTTTTCGACCGGTCGCGTAGTGATTGCTGTCGCATTGCTATTGCAAGTCTTACGTAATCAGGGCGCGTCTCTTTTCATAGACTGAGTGAAGAACGGCATAATATTGCAATTCCTATTATGATTCTGCTATAGTGGTCTTTTTAGCTCCGCAGGCAATGTTCGAATGTGAATTTGGATGCCAGAGAATAATCAGAGGCTCGATTCAACCTTTCTCAAAAGGGAAGGTTAGACTACTTTTCATCATCATCATCATCACTATATATACTATTAACGCCGCGAGGGCGCTGCTAGTATAATCGATCGAGCGAGCGAAGCGAGCGAAGATCTTAGTGGTAAGTTGGGCGATTTTGCTTTGTATGTTTGTATGTTTCACGAATTGTTGTTCTCGCATAACTGTCGAACCGTTCATCCAATCTGCATGAAACTTGGTAGGTCAATAGGTTGTGGTAAGGAAATTTACGGTGGAGCATATGAGCTTAATCGATAAAGGAGTTGTCAAGATATTGGGTTCCCAAGGGGGTAAAAAAAAAAGTTAAACTTTATTGAGTGGGGTGTCATAATGAAAGGTCTTTATTTGTACATTCCAAAATAGTTATTATTTTTATTCTAGGATGTCTACTTTCTGAAAAACGACGAGAATTCATAAAAAGTGAATTTTAGGTAATCTTACCAGCATCTACTGTCCCACATTCATTCAGAACTTCAGCCGCGGAAAACTTCTTGTAACAAATATAGGGTAAATGATCTTCGCAGCTATAGCTCGATACTTTTCCTTCGCGGGACATTCCTAGGCACTGTTGTCCTCCTAGGTTGATGCCCCAGTTGTTTTGTAGTTGTTCTATGGGTATTCCTAGAAAAAAATGTTTCAAAACCAGCTTTTAATCAATTCAGGGAATAAATTATGTAGCTATCTGGGTATTTATAGCAAATTACCTTTTTATTTAGCCCGACGTAATAAAAAGGTAATTATTCAGGGACCAAATTATGTACTCGGGTATTTATCACGTAAATTTCTTTTTATTTAGCCCGACGTAATAAAAAGGTAATTGTTCAGGCACCAAATTATGTCTCCGGGTATTTATCACATACCTTTTTATATAGCCCGACGTTATAAAAAGGTAATTTAAGTGATAAATACCCGGATACATATGTATTTGTAATTCAGGGACCGTTAATAGAGTTGGCTACTTGATCACACAAACTTTCTTAGGGACCAGGAGGTTAGTGGGGCAAAATCAAGATAAAATTAGACCCTCCAATTTTACTACATTTCTCTGTACCAAAGAAGTTCGTATACGTATACATGCTTTGCACACATATTACTATTTATCTCAAGAACAGCACACTATTTTTGTTGGGTTTTTGTTTTGTCAAGAAACCTAGAAGTATTTCTTCAGTTCCGTATTTTAATTTTTCGATTGGTTGTCTAATTAAGTTTTTATTAGTTAAAAACTGCATTTTCGTATTTCGGAACGTACATCCCATATTATAAATGTTAAAGTGTGTTTATTTGTCCTGCTTTCACGTCAAAACAGAGCGACGGATTGACGTGATTTTTTGTGTGGAGATATTTGGAGGGCTGGAGAGTAACATAGGCTACTTTTTATCCGGGTACCACGCGAGCGAAGCCGCGAGCAATAGCTAGTAGATAATATAAACGTTATACCAAAATCATTTAAAATCTAAGCATATTTTTCTCAGTTTATGTTATTAGTTGGATTAAGCCAGTGTTTATCTAGGTTCCTGTTACATTTTTGTTTCAAAGAATATACAAAAATATACATAGAACATACAGAAATTATAAAAGAATAAATATAGTAACACTACGTGATTTTACCTTGTATAGGGCTGTTGGAAAACGTCTGCCTTACGCCAGCAAAGTATACATCGTGCATCGGTTCAGCTGAAGTTATAAGCTCTTTTATAATTGTTATCATATCGGCGTTCTTCGGCACTGCGACTTCGGCGCCTACAAATAAATAATAGGTACATTCGTTTGGGCAAACTTATCTTAAACTATTTCTTTTTTATAGTGTTAATCATGTAACTAAAGACATCCGTCATGGCTTAACGACTTAAAAGCCGGGATCGACAATTTAACGTGCCCTCCGAAGCAGGGAAGCGCTCAGATCGTAATGCCACTTGCGGTCACCCATCCAAATTGTGACCGCGCACAACGTTGCTTAACTTCAACGATCAATCAAGAACGTCTCAGCAAGCTACGCCACGAACGCTTCACTGCTAGTAATTGCTGAGACGCAGCGAAAAGCATAACTTCACGAATGCCTATAGTCGAATTGCTCATTGTACGAACTAAAAATATATGAAAAATTACATTTGGATCGTCAATTTTAGTGCGTATAATGAGCAATCCGACTATAGATCCATTGTGACAACTGTATGTTCTCTTAAACTTTACCTTCCGATTGGCAGATTAGGTTCGCTGTGTCCCAATCAGTGGGTCCCGAATGTATCTTAAACCAGCCGTTTACCGTCGGGCTGTAATTTTCGTAATCGACTCTCAACGGTGCTCCTGAAAACAAGATCATATTTTAATCAAATTAGAAACAAAATATCTCATATTCGACTTCTGTGGTGCAGTGGGTGAAGGCCCGCCTGAGAGACAGGAGCGGGTTCGATCCCCGCCGCAGGACAAAAAGTTTGTGTGATCTGTAAATATTTGTTTTGGGTCTGGGTGTTTTTTATTTAATAATAACTTACCAGGTTGAAAAGTTGGCGTTGTTTGAGGTTTGGGAGTATTGAAATTCTCGTCCCCGAATTTTGTGTTTACTGTGCTGTTGGCACTCGGCCTAAAAACAATCAAAAGAAATTTAATTAATTATAAGTACCTACTATTAATTACATAAAAAATATAATAAGATAAGGTAAGGTAATTTTATTTCATAAAAAGAATTTTCCAAATCTGTCGAGGCGTCTTCGAGTAATCGGGAAACATAATAAAAAAAAAGATTCCGACGAAATAAATACCTCCTTAAAAATATGTATCAGGGTATTTATTACATAAATTACCACCAGATGTGGTCGCGGAAAGACTGGTAAAATGTTGAAATGTAGTCGAAACGTCGGGCTAAATAAAAAGGTAATTTATTTTAAGGTAATTTACGTGATAAATACCCGGATACATATGAATTTATAATGTGTTCAGCGGGGTTAAATTTTGAATCTCACGTGAGATTAGGGGTGGGGGAGGGGGTCGAGCCAAATCTCACGAATGTCACTAAAATTCATCACGTAAAAATTAATTTTCTTCATATTTTTTTTCGTGATTTTTTTCGATGTTTTATAGTTTTTCTGCTATCCGGGGCGGAGACGGATCCAAAAAATCAAAGATCATGAAAATCGATAGAGCCATTCCCGAGTTATAAATGGTTATACCAACCTAACTTATTTCTTTTAAGTAGGTACATATTTAGGCTGAATTCGACCAAAATGGATTAAGTTTAGTCTCGAGAGTAAACTACTGTTTGTTTGAATATTTTGACATTGTAAAGTTGACACCTTATAATCAGGATAATTTGTATGCACATAATGTTCGGTTGCGCTTTCTAAACAATCGTATTTCGAATTATGTCGGCTAATAGTCTCGAGTAAAAACGTAGTCCACTTTTGGTCGAATCCAGCCATATTTGTAAATTAGATATTATTAGATAGATTAGATGGTACCTAGGTACGTACACAACAACAACACTGATAGGGCTAATGCCTAGTTCTAGACACAGTTCTGTAGCTTCATCCGATCCATCCGCGCAATCTAAGACCTGTAAAAACAATAGCTAAATTAAAACTAAAAAACCGACTTCAACTTTATAAGCTGAGCAATTTTCTGCACTCATGTGTATTTCTGTTTATAACTCCGAAGATCCTCGACAGATCCTCACCAATTTTTTATGGCACCAATCGGAAAGTATACCCTTTCAAACAAAAAATAATTTTCCAAATCAGTTCAGGCGTCTTCGAGTAATCGGGGAATATAAAAAAAAATCGGAAGAGTTGAGAACCTCCTTTTTTTTTTTAAAACGATCCATTCCTTGTTATTTTGTGTCAGACGCCGTATTCCATTACACTGATTTAAGTTGTGGGGTAAAAAGGGTATTTCTATAAGTAGATGTGGGGTAAAATCGAACAAAGTAGGTACCCCATTTCATCTTGCCCCGTTGTCGACACAGGCTCCATATTTGCATCGGATCAGATAGTGTTAGGTAAAAAGGGTATTTCTATAAATAAATGTGGGGTAAAAACGAACATACCCCGTTACATCTTGCCCCGTTGTCGACACAGGCTCCATAGGTGCATCGGAACAGATAGTTAGAACATAATTTGATCGCACGGTAAAGGGATATTTATATAAGTATATGTGGGGTAAAAGCGAACATACCCCATTACATCTTGCCCCGTTATCGACACAGGCTCCATAGTTGCATCGCAACAGATAGTGTTGGATAAAAAGGGTATTTCTATAAATAAATGTGGGGTAAAAACGAACATACCCCGTTACATTTTGCCCCGTTGTCGACACAGGCTCCGTAGTTGCATCGGAACAGATAGTGTTGGGTAAAAAGGGTATTTCTATAAATAAATGTGGGGTAAAAACGAACATACCCCATTACATCTTGCCCCGTTGTCGACACAGGCTCCATAGTTGCATCGGAAGAGATAGTTGGAACATATTTTGGTCCCACAAGCCCACTCGCTCTCATCGGAGCCATCTTGGCATTCTTTAGTACCGTCGCAGTGGTTCGCTGCTGTTATGAAGCTGCCGTCTTGGCATTTGAACTGGCCTCTGGAATACATTTATTGAAATAAAAAGTCTTATCATTTGTTTGGGGTGCAAAGCACATAGATAAATGTTTGGATGATCGGCAAATATTAGTAACTCGGGCTTGAAACTCGGTTTACACTTTGCTCGCAAAATATTTTTTATTTTTTTATTTTTTATTTATTTATTTATTACATATTATAACATAACATCATAACAGCATGTAGCCAAAGCGACGTTATATTAACACTAATATATATATAAAATACCTACTCATAAAGCTAATATGCAAGGGAAGCGAGCCGATTTATTTTATAACTCACATTGCTGTCAAAACACCCATGAAGCTAATATGCGAGCGAATAGAGAAGAATTTTTTATTGAAAAATGTAACATGTGACACTTGATTTTGCTTACGGTGCTAAAAGAAAGGGCTGACTTCTATTCTGCGATCAGATAATAACTTTTCTTGACAGAGTACATTAAACACGTTAAAATACCGTCTGGGTGAAATTTTTAGGATGCATTCAAAAAATCTTGGATGATTGGGCGTTTTTCCATTAGCCCGGCACGGCACCGGCACCGGCACCGGCGCCGGCGACGCAAAAATGTATGAAAATGTACTGCTCGTTTTTCCACTTGCCGGCGCCGGCACCGGCAGATTTTCATACATTTTTGCATCCCCACCACCGGTGCCGGTAACGGTGCCGTGCCGCCTAGTGGAAAAACGCCCATTGTGTCTAACTAAAGTTTGTAAGTAAAAGTAATTACGTCTCGCTCCAAAACTCCTTGATAAACTGCTCGTGCTTAGTGATCGAAGTGAAGCTAGTGTAAGTGTCGGTGTTACAAGCGTTTTCGCTGTTCGCCGCAGTAGAGACCACTCCGCGAAGAAAGTATCGCTCTATGCCGCGGACTAGCTCGGGGAATGCTAGCCCGCCGCCGCTGTCGCCTTTGCAAAGAGCTGAGTTCGCTGCGAAAAAGTTTATTTGATTAAAAACGAGCTGATTTCGCCGCGAAACAAGATTATATAAACAAACAGCGCTAAGTTGCTGTGTGTTGGCTGGATTCGACCAAACTGTCATCTTACTCCCAGAGTAGTTATTCCGTTAGCCGACAGAATTCGAAATACAATTGTTTAGAAAGCGCAACCGAACATTATTAAGTGCATTCAAATTATCCTGGTTATAAGGTGTCAACTTTACAATATCAAAATATTCAAACAAACAGTAGTTTAATCTTAAAACTTAATCCAGTTTGGTAAAATCCAGCTTTTGTGTAGGGACACATGAATGTAATTAGATAAGTACTATCTATAATGTGAGACGCTGTCTTCCCCGCGCCCCTCGGTGAGACAGTCAGTCGTGTGCAGGGCCTGATTCGTAGCCCACGTAACATGTAAAAGCAAATAAATGCGGTTAACATTCGTGCCATATTCGGTTGTATGATTCATTATCCTTCACCTAAATAAAGTAGGTACTTCAAGGACTAGTACTTACAGTTTAGTACAGATAGATAACTTACAGTTAAGAGTGCCAGCGCAGATCTTATCGCTAGTGATGTACTCGCGAAAGTCCGGAGGCGAGTTCTTGATGCAAGTTCCGACCTCCACAAAGGGGAGGTCTACTACCTGAAGTACTGGTGATGGCTTCCCGTTTGCGGCGGTAAGACCCCAGCCGGCTACCTGTGGGTTTACGAAACATCACTACTGTATAAGGTGAAGATTTTCTCTGTGATGTTAAGAGGAAACGCGGGCTAGAAGATGTTGAAGAAGTTATTAGATTTTTTTGAATTTGAATTACTC
This sequence comes from Camptogramma bilineatum, assembly GCA_958496255.1. Lineage (NCBI taxonomy): Eukaryota > Metazoa > Arthropoda > Insecta > Lepidoptera > Geometridae > Camptogramma > Camptogramma bilineatum. The sequence continues at coordinate 3,008,263 of OY292478.1, forward strand.
GTGAACCCGTGCATGGTTTGAAGCGGTTAGAGTCAAACGGGGAGACCAACTTCAAGTCGTATGTGCTGCGAGTGGCTGCCAAGTACAAGGATATATTCCTCGCTCCGGACTTCTGGACTGCAGGAGTGGTTTACAGACGGTATAGGGAAGCACCGCTTACGAAGAAAGCACCCTAACTAATTTTATTATGTATGTTAGTCTGTAAGGTTTTATAAATATATTTTTTCTGTTCTGTGTTGCCTGAAATAAAGAGTTTATTATTACCTATTACCTACCTAATTAATAAACATCTATCACACTAAAAGTTTGAATGTACCTACCTATGTTTGGATGTTTAGATGTTTGGATGTATGTTTGTTCCTCTATAACTCGACAACCACTGAACCGATTTGGCTGAAATTTGAAACATAGGTAGATAATGACCGGGAATAGGACATAGACTTTTTATCCCGAAAAAATGCTCGGTTCCCGTGGGATAAACAAAATAGAAGTCCAAGCGGGCGAAGCCGCGGACGTCAGCTAGTTATCAAATATTAGCATAAGTTACCTTGCCATTATTCCCTGAGTACAACTGCTGCTTCTCGAACAGGTACTCAAAGCTGAGACACACCGGTCTGATGTAGTTCTTGAATTTGAATGCTTTGGCGACCACCACCACTGCTATGTCGTCTTGGAAGTCGGCCAACGAACCTTGGTAGCGTGGTGGGAGGTGGATGACCTTTACCTAAGAAATTCAGAAGTAATAACATAGAATAATTGTAGGTAGGTACTGAATATAATAATACTACCTGTCGCTAGATGAACTACATAGACATGCTACGCACTACGAGCTTTAGCGAAGATGGCGCCACACAACATCATAATGTCTAGATCTCGCAAGCGAAGTTTTCAGCGGAGATAGACATATATCCGACCAACCGACAACTGTCTGTCGAAAGACCACAGGCAAGTGGGCCAGATGGGCCGGCCCGTTGCAGAGAACCACCTACTCTGCCTTTGGGGAACGATTCCACCATGTTCCCCAAAGTACTACGTTCAGAAGGCTCACTTCGCCAAAAAAATCTAAATAGCAACTCTTGCTGCGACGCAACAAAGTGCAATTCAGCTCGCATAAGCGCTTAATGCTTACCGCTATAATCACCTAAACATTGTCTCTCTTTCTAAAGCATAACTCTATCGCTGTCTGGCGCGGAGTAACGCGGAAGGGTTGTTGACTTGTCGCATAAATAGCCAAGCAGAAAGTGGGAACCCACTGCCATTCGCCTTCCCGAAAAGGAGCGCTGCCGAACGTACCTAAACTGAGGAGTGTGACATTACTAAAAATGAATAAAACAAGTGACTAAATTAAACATTTTGAACCGACTTCAATGTCACAAACAGCAATTTTCTGCACTCTCGAGGTGCAATTCTGTTCATAACTCCGATGACCCTCGATAGATCCTCACCACATTCGGAAAGTATACCCTCTCGAACCAAAAAATAATTTTCCAAATCGGTCCAGGCGTTTTCGAGTAATCGGTCAACTTAAAAAAAATCCGACGAATTGAGAACCCCCTTTTTTTTTGAAATTTAATAAGATCCATTCCTTATTATTTTGTGTCAGACATCGTATTCTATTACATCGATTGAGTTGTAGGGTAAAAAGGGTATTTCTATAAATAAATGTGAAAAGGAACATACCCCGTTACATCTTGCCCCGTTGTCGACACAGGCTCCATAGTTGCATCGGAACAGATAGTTAGAACATAATTTTAATCGCACGGTAAAAAGGGTATTTCTATAAATACATGTGGGGTATAAACGAACATACCCCGTTACATCTTGCCCCGTTGTCGACACAGGCTCCATAGTTGCATCGGAACAGATAGTTAGAACATATTTTTAATCGCACGGTAAAAAGGGTATTTCTATAAACACATGTGGGGTATAAACGAACATACCCCGTTACATCTTGCCCCGTTGTCGACGCAGGCTCCATAGTTGCATCGGAGCAGATAGAACATATTTTGGTGGCATAAGGGTATTTGTATAAATACCTACATGTGCCGATTGCTCAAAGAAAGCAATCGGCGAATATAAGAAAAAGCACAAACAAAAAGATTCTGACGAATTTAGTACCTATCTCCTTTTTGAAGTCGGTTAAAAAGGGACTTACATCAGACTTCTGGGCCTCATCGTTAGGATCGTCCCAGGGTCGGTACAGCTTGCCGACAGCCACCGCGAACTGAGACGCTGGCTGCTGCTTCTCCAGGTCGCCCCAGAAGCAATGGGCAGCTGGAAGTTTTATTTCAGCTCATTATTGATCCACAGTATCAAAAAAAATGTATATAAGTAGTATATCAGTCATGTGGTTGCCATAACACAAGCTCTGCTTAGCTTGGGGCTACATGATGCTGTGTAAAATTTCCAGCAATATTTATTTATTTATTTATTTACAGTATACGGGGCAGTCGCATCCTGAAAATGTTAGCTGATAGGTGCTCTTCATCACTCTGGGTATGCATTATCCAGAAAGTGATATAGACTGGGTAGACAGGGAGTGCATACACTGCGTTTTTTTGCAGCGCGTTTGTATCGATACAAACGCGATGCGAACGCGCAGCTCAAAGACGCGCTGCAGAAAACGCAGTGTGGCCACTCCCTGAGATGTACTTCTTTATTTGATTATTCTTACTAGCATAGAATACCTAGGCCTTATTTCAATGTGTTACCTACTAACCCATGAACCGTAACCCATAACCCGTGAAAACCAGCGTTAGAGCGTTTGTCCACCGCCGCCGTCACCGAACCGTCACCGTCAACGAGATTATTTCTGTATGAGATCAAGATGACGTGACGGTCTTCTGGTGGACAGGCGGCTATAGTAAATGTATGGTCGCTACCTCGGCGCACGTGCCGGTGACGGCGGCGGTGGACAAACGCTCTTACTGACCTGGTGCAGGGCAACATAACTCTGAGACTGTTCCATTTTGGTTAACACCAGCACAGATCCGGCAATGTTACTCTTTATCGACCCTGGTTTCATCACACCATGTACCTACTAGTCGGTCCATACAAGCTTGTTTCTTTTTGACGGGAGTTGAATTCTTTTTGTGTGTAACCTATTGCTATCTTATCTGTCTTTAACTCTGTGCTGTACCTATTGCTCTTCTTGTTCATTTTTGCTTTGTATTATTCTATGTCCAATGTCTCATTGAACGTCTGTGCTCTGTCTTAATGAATTCTAATTCTATTATATTCTAACTCCTTTACGTAGGTACTGGGCAAGCCTAGTTTCATAATCTAAGCACTAGTTCCCCATTAAAGGTGGATGCACCCGGGTAGCCCGCAAAATTAATGTATATCTGGCTTATGAGTTGTTTATTAGTTTGGCAATATCATTTGCGCGAATCATATTTTGATCAAGACAACCTGACAGTCCTGCAAATTGCAAAAAACGCTAGAAAAGAACGTTGCGACATTTTGGGCCCCCTTGTCCAACAGCGATGACACATATGTCATATGAAAGCTCTTGGAGTGTACTTTATTTCATTCTATTACAGCTAAGTTCAAATCGAGCGCGAACATGGTGTTTTGGGGCAAAAATGGCGCGATAATGGTGGTTTCTGGAACGAAACTAGAAAGCTAAAACTTTTAAGGTAGCTTTCTTTTCTAGTAAAACCACCCACTAAGGAATTTTATTTTCGAATTTCAACCCCTAAAGGGGTGAAAAGTACTGAAAACGTTTGTATGAAACTTTTTAACCCGTAGTACGATTTGCTTGAAACTCGGTTCGTATACTCGAAATGCAAAATAAATGGACACGTATTTCAGGATTATTCAAAACACCCCTTAAAAAGGAGTGAAATGGGGTGTCAAAGTTTTTATGGGTACTTTTTAATAGATAGTGTGATTTGCTTGAATCTGGGTATGAATACTATTGATGACAAATAAATGAACATGTATTTCAGGATTTTTCGAAACAACCCTTAAAAAGGGGTAAAATGGGATGTCAGAGTTTGTATTGAACCCTTTTAAAGGGCGGTGCGATTGTCTTGAGACTCGGTTTGTATATTATAAATGCAAAATAAACGGACATTGTCTTACAGGACTTTTCGAAACCACCCTTAAAAAGGGGTGAAATGGGGTGTCGAAGTTTGTGTTGGAACTTTTTAAGGACAGGGCAGTCAAGTACCGGCGTAATTTGCATACACTTCGCCACTGGCTACCCGGCACTGGTTACCCGGTCCTTTGGTCCATTTTCGTAACTATTTTTAACAACCAGTTACGAAAGAAGATTTTTTTTTTCACTGATTCTTAACAGGTTATTAAAAAGGAATATTTATTCCATGGACGTAGTCATGTTTCATAGCCAGCTACGATTATTTTTTTCATGTTTTGGTTTTGTAATTTTAACAGCTGTCATTGAAAATGTAGATCTCTTGAATAGCTTTCATTTGAACTAAAAACGGAGAGCCTAGGACGAATAGTTTCTGAGATATGGCCGTTTCAAGTTTGACAGCTGTCATTGAAAATATAGATCTTGGTTATAGCTTTCAACTGAGTTTAGAAAGAAGAGTCTAGGATGTTGTATTTGAGATATGACCGATTATAAAATAATAATAATTAATTATAATTTTTAATTTTGAGACATTAGTCTCAAAATGATATAATCTCTAATTTTGACATAAACTGTCAATTTGACATCTACTATCAATCATCAGTAAACTTTATACAGTACTTCCAGGTCAATAATGGGTATTAGAAAACATCAGAAACAATCGCATAATCGGCTATTATTCGGAAAACACGAAATTAGCCAATGCCTATTATTTATCTGGAAGTAGTACATTATTTATTTTATTTTATTTTTTTCAATTTTAGGAAAACTTACAGCTAGACAACAGATTAAAAGAAGATAATAATAAATAGATACTTAAGGCTAATAACAAGTTTCTACATATAATTATTTGAATAGTATAAACAAAACAGTCCTATTATCGTAGACGGTGACCGAGTGAAGAAAAAAAACAAAATATAATAAATATTGGTACATTTAGTACCTACTAATAGATACAGTTCAACATCGACATAATAATATCAATCGTCCTAAATGTTATAAAAATAAGAAAACAAGCTTCCATTTTAGTAGCTAGTTACGAAAAATGAAAAAAAAAAACCATCCATTTTCGTCCGTTACCAAAACATGAAAAAATTCGTAGCTGGCTATGAAACATGGTTACGTACATGGAATAAATATTCCTTTTTAATAACCAGTTAAGAATCAGTGAAAAAAAATCTTCTTTCTTAACTGGTTGTGAAAAATAGTTACGAAAATGGACCAAAAGACCGGGTAACAAGTGCCGGGTAGCCGGTGGCGAAGTGTTTGCAAATTACGCCGGTACTTGCCTGTCCTCTCCTTAAAAAGTTCCAACACAAACTTCGACACCCCATTTCACCCCTTTTTAAGGGTTGTATCGAAAAGTCCTGAAATACGTGTTCATTTATTTGTCATCAATAGTATTCAAACCCAGATTCAAGCAAATCACACTACCTATTAAAAAGTACCCATAAACACTTTGACACCCCATTTCACTTCTTTTTAAGGGTTGTTTTGAATAATCCTGAAATATGTGTCCATTTATTTTGCATTTCGAGTATACGAACCGAGTTTCAAGCAAATCATACTACAGGTTAAAAAGTTTCATACAAAGGTTTTCACTACTTTTCACCCCATTAGGGGTTGAAATTCGAAAATAAAATGCCTTAGTGGGTGGTTTTACTAGAAAAGAAAGCTACCTTCCAAGTTTCAGCTTTCTAGTTTTGTTCAAAGAAACCACCATTATCGCGCCATTTTTGCACCAAAACACCATGTTCGCGCTCGATTTGAACTTAGCTGTAATAGAATGAAATAAAGTACACTCCAAGAGCTTTCATATGACATATGTGTCATCGCTGTTGGACGAAGCGGGTCCAGTGTTCAAGCAATGATGCCCATGGTTCTTTGAATTTCGCGGCGGATAGAATCGATTAGGTACCTTCTCTAGCTAGTAACTGCCTAAGATTACCTGATAAAACCACATTGTTGCTAATCAGAGAGCCTCCACAGATCTGCATATAAGGGGTCTTAGTCTTGCTGTATATCCCAGCGTGCCAAGGCAGCTCGCCTCTCTTCACCCGCCGCCCGCCCACCACCAGATCCTTGCCGTCCGGCGTTACCCGCCCACATTCTGAAATAGTTCTTATTGTACAGGCGTTATAGTCGGTTTTTATTATCAGCTATTTCTGGCGTCATCGTCACCTCTCTATAATTTTTTATCAATTATGTTCGTATACTAGTCGCCAACTCTGGTAACGAAGGTTTTTGTGGTTTTTATTGGTGGCCAAGTGCGTGTCGGGCCACGCGCAGTGTAGGGTTCCGTAATAGTCCGTTATTGCTCCGAGTTAACTAATACTACTTTACTAATACCTACTAATACTTTTCCTTTAAAGTTCATGAAATTCACTATCACGATATTTTCCAGATTTTTCAAGCCAGCAGTTAAGCTTTTAGAGGGGGGTGGGGGACGCCCTACTGGACCTAACGGTTTCAGCTTTCTAGTACTAACGGACCAACAGCAAAATCTCGGATAGACAGAAAGTAGCTATAGACTTTCATCAAAAAAAGAATTTTCATTAGGCGTCTTCGAGTAATCGGTGAACATACATAAAAAAGCACAAAAAAAACCGACGAATTGAGAACCTCCTCCTTTTTTTAAGTCGGTTAAAAAACGTGTTAAAGACCTGGTGAGCATCTTGCGACGTAGTCCCAATAACCGTCGAAGCACTTCATGTTCGTCAAAGGGAACGATGCGTAGTAATTAGGCCTCCGACAATGCGGCCTGACGGAGGTGCCTGGGGGCTCCGTGGCTGCGCACGCGCGGGTCCCTTCGATAGCACCCGTTACAATACAACGGTATTCCACTGAAGGGTCTGGGTCTAGACGGCAGTGACCTGGAATTGTTATCAATATTTTATGTTCGTAAAATGTCCCGTAAAAGTATGGAACTTAAATTATGAGAAAAATCTTTTTGAAAAACGCTGATTATGAGCGAATAGGTGCACTAAATCATTGTTGAAAAACAAAATTAGTATCTAACACCTAGGTACCTACCTAAAAGTATAGATTAGACTTATTATAATAGCAATACCTATCGTAGGTAATAATGGTTTTAGTCTAGAACCAATATCAAAACCGATTAGTATTTATAAATATAATTATACATATACCTATGTGTTTGCTTTACAAAATGACCTATCACCTCACATATCATATTTGTGATAAAATAAAAGACAAAAACAGACAGAAGCGTCGGATGCACTTCGGGAGAAATGGAGCGACTGTTACTACGTTGTCTCGGGGACAATTTTGCGGAACTTTTTACATACACTTCTACTGTCCCGCGTCACGGTAACGGGACAAAATGTCCCCTAGTGTATTTGAGGCTTCACCTTGAGATTCTTTAACTTTCGCTTGTTCAATACCTACAATATACAAACCAGTTACTCAAGTTTACAGTTCATAGGGAAAAACATACAGTAAAAACAGGCAATCAATCATGACATTTTTTTTAAGAAAAGTAAAAGGAAAAATATTGGTCAGTTACCTCAAGCAATTACAGGGAATTCCTACTAAAGAATTTGATATTTATAGATGTTCGTTTGTTGTCAAATCACTGCTAAAAGTTATTACTGAAAGTACCTAATAGGGGGAAAAACCTGAACTTTCATATTTTAAATATTTTTCTAGGCGTTTTCTAAAACTTACGTACAGATGGTAATATTGTATGATAGAAATGTAAAATTAAATAAAAGTGATAATTTCAAACTTACCTCGAAAATTCACCAGATCACCACCAACACACACAACACAAACAAACAATAGAAACAGCATTTTCACACACACAAACACATTTCTACGAATTCAATAAATATTGAGCATTTTAGATATAGTTCGGACGAAGATGTTGGATCAACTGAAGAGCCTCAAACCGCTTTGTATGACCTCGAGTGACCGTAAACAAGTATGAAGTTGTCCTGCAAGATTCATTTTCCTTGTTACTTCGGTATTTGTAGAATAGGTAAGTATAAATAATTAATGTGTGACGTATGGGTATTATGATTTTCCGATTTTATAATAGTAAATGATTTTATCGTGCTGTTTAGTTATTAGTAGGTACTAACTCGAGGTGCAGTTAGTTGGCGTTCTATTAAAATATATCTAGAGACTTGTACTTTGTTATAAGAATAATTATCGTCTTGAGAACCCTAGTTAGGCACATGCACAAAAAAAAGATTCCGATGTATTGAGAACCTGCTCCTGTCGGTTAAAAAGTATTTTAGGAAATACTTTTAGGGTTCTCAATTGAGCTACACACTTATAAATTCTCGGTGACAATGTAATAATATGGTGCCAGCGAGCTGATCTGATGATGGAGTCAGGAGCTGTTCAACAGAAACAGAACTCCTCAGTAAATAAGCCGATCGAGTTGAAACTCGGCATATCTGTCAATTTCCGACTACAACGTAATATGGTGACAGCGAGCTGATCTGATGATGGAGTCAGGAGCTGTTCAATGGAACTCCTCAGTGAATAACAGTAGAACATCCGTGTTTGGGCTCATTCGAATCAGCTCACCCTTATTAAAAGCTTGTCTTGAAAAACATTTCAACAAAAAACTTTATTAGTTTTAGGAGTGGCCAGCAACCAAATTGGCATGACCTGCCCCTTGATTATCTTTGGTAGTGACCAAAATCGGTCTCAAACTGTCAAATATGACAGTTCAGTGACCACGCAAGTAGCTCTGTCGCTCTCATCTCAACGAGACCGAACGCGACAAAGATACCTACGCAATCGTTTAGACAGTTCGAGACCAATTTGAGGTTTGAGACAAGTTAGACAATCAGCCTACTAGACAATTTTGTAGGTATTTTAATAGGATAAAAACATAAATACATGTACTTCCAAGTTTATTTCTTATTTTATAAAATACACCGTATTAAATAAATTACAAATACATTGTGAGTAATGTTTTGATGATTAATAACAATAAGGCTGTGTCCCACTCAGCTAAGCCCGCAATTTTGAGTTATTTAAAATGTTTCCTGTGGTAGGTTAGAATGATGAACCATAAAAATAAGCTATAGTCGAATTGCTCATTGTACGAACTAAAAATATATGAAAAATGGCATTTTGACCGTCAGTTTTAGTGCGTATAATGAGCAATCCGATTATAGGTATAGGCGCTGATTCAGCTGTCCACTAACTAATTCATCATCATCATCAGCCTATAGCAGTCCACTGCTGGACATAGGCCTCCCCTAATGAGCGCCATCGCGCCTTGTCTTCAGCTTGACGCATCTTGTGCCGGCAGCCTTTCGCAGATCGTCACTCCACCTGGCAGGAGGGTTTCACTACGTTTCAGCCAGTGTCAAGTAATTAAATAAACTTCAAGTTTATAGATAAATAAGATATATAAATACATATTACAATACATAAATATAATATCCCACCCCTCCCCTTGTGCCTCAGTAAAGATGTGGGGCTTTACTGAAACATCAACACGGACTTTTTGGGAGAACTTGAAAAGCAATGTTATCCAATTTTGTTTCACTTCCCTACACTTATGCACGTTCACGAACACTTAACGGTTAATAATCCACCATTATTACACATTAACATTCGAAGAAACACAAGTTTTGGAAAATAAAACAAAAATGAAACTTGACTTCTCAAATTCCCGCCAAAAAGCATGAGAACTCCTTTACCCCAGCGGTTGTCAGTTCTTCGGCAGATATGGCCGGCCCACTGCCACTTCAGCTTGCTAATAGGCATGAATCCTAATTTTCAAAATCTCTTCTATGATATTCAGAAGTATCTATTATGTCTAAAATATATCATATTTCTGTAGAAAATTAAGGTTTTTGTGCAATAAAAGTACATTTAAATTTAAATTTTCAAATTCACGCCAAAACGCTCGCCGGTGTCATGGCGTCTGTTTTTACGTCACGGATCGGTATATCAACCAGTGATGCCTACATAGTTACTATAGAAACAAAAGGATGTTTACCGAGACGAGACGCAATGACAGACGCCATGACACCGGCGAGCGTTTTGGCTATCATGGCGGATTGTTGTATTTTGTAGCTTTATTTTAGCAAATAAATTAGTAATCTCGACATTAATAAGAGAATAAATACATTTTTCAAAATCTTTGAATCCTATTTCATTAGATCAGATAAATATTTTGGCGATACTTGATTACTGTCACCATGCCTATTCTCTGAGCTATGTCGACGACTTTGGTTCTCTGCCGAATAGTCTCATTGTGGATTCTATCCTTCAGAGAAACTTTGAGTATAGCTCGCTCCATAGCTCGCTGAGCGACTTTGAATTGGTGGACCAGTCGAGTAACTAACTAAACAAAACCGATAGCTTTTATTTCGTTCACGCTAAAGACAAAACAAAACGACAGCAAACGCAAAACAAGAAATGTCGCTTTCAATGTCATTCTGTTTTGGACTTTAGCGTGAACGAAATAAGAGCTATCGGTTTTAGTGATAATTTAGTTAGTGGACAATGAAATCAGCGCCATAGATAGCCCTAAATTGAGAAGTGGTCGTCTCAAGGTGCTGTGTGAGAAGAAAAACAAAAGGAAAAAAGAAATCTTGCTTCTCTAGGAGAGTTATTAAGCTACCTGAACATTGATGCGAAGCGAGGCAGCGGAGCGGAGCGGAGCGAAGCGAGATGACAAAAATCGTTCATGGACAATTCCTAATTTGTAGAATCGTTAAAAAATCCTAACCAATGGAATTTTATAAAAACTCAGCTCCGCTTCAGTGGAGTATTTGCGAGCTAATGTAAAAATTCATACAAAACCGGGAAGCGGATCTGGGTAGCGGAGCGAGGATGTGGAGCGAGGATGTGGAGCGAGGAAGCGGACAATTTTAATACTCTGCGACCGGTTTTTATCTGTTTCCTCTTCCCCACTCCGCATCTACGGATAGACACAGTTTGCAACTCCGCTCCGCATCCTCGCTACGCTTCTCGCTACGCTTCCTCGCTCCGCACAATGGACAGGCAACCTTACTATTTCTGTGCCTTAGTGTTGATCCTGTTTTTCACTAACTAAAATTAACGTAAATTACAATCTTACTTCATTCACGCCAAAGATCAAAATTGCATGACATACGACAATTCTAAAGTTATTTTGGTGAAATTGGCAATTTTTTTGGCAGTTTTAGTCAGTAACAAATTGTTGACTATAATATTCTATTCTCAATTAAACCAAGTTAATTTAACGAATTGCCGTCGAAACGTCAGTTTTTCATAATAAGCGTGAATGAGATAAAAACATTCTTAAAATTTTGAAACAACAGAATCCCCACCACTAAGTATATTATATACTGAAAGTATATTATATAATTATGTAATGAAATAACAATAACATAATCTATATTATATTTACATATTATTCTAATAGCCTACATTCCATAGCTATAACTAAGTTACATAATCCAGTTTACCTTGATGATTTTTGGTTAAATCAAAATCGTTACATCACGATTGTATCAAGGTTAGACATTTTGTCAAATCTTCAGGCATTTAGCGCCGTTGAAAGTGTCTTAGGGGGTTAGTCAGAGACACGTCCAAATTAAGTTGTAGTACCTGGGACATTGTTTGAGATGGAGTAGGCTTGCCCAGCACCTAAACCATCGTCTCAGCTTAACCGGATTCTATTAGGCACAATGGATCTAGGCATTCGTGAAGTTAGCCGTTTCGATGCGCAGTGCAACTTTTTCTAACTTCACGAATGCCTAGATCCATTGTGAGAAGTGTACGCTTGTAGCATATCAATAAAAATAACGCCAGTAAATTGCTAAACACATGTTTTAATTTTGGTGACATTTTTGGGATAAATGTCTACACACTTATTCTATGTAAAGTATGTAAGGAAATTACGACCTTTCTACATTCTAAATAGGTCGTAATTTCCTTACATACTTTAAGGAAGATACGCCCTTTTTACGTATGACGGCAGAATATAAATCAATACATCAAGGTAAAATGGACCTAGATATAGGATAGTACAACCAAATAAACCAAATTCACTACATTCTAAGGCCTATTCAGATATAAGCGTTATTCGCTACTGCATATAGCGAAAAAAATACTTTATATTCCGCGAATATAAATTTTCGCGGCTAGAGCGTTCATCGAATCAGAAACCTTCCATCTAAAGCTTACAAAGGCATTTTCGCTTGCTTTGCGAAATTTCGCTACTCGGTAGAGATATTCATTGGAATTTAAACAGGGTATAGCCCCTTTTTCGGTTACAGCGGGAGCGAATAACGCTCATATCTGCATAAGCCTTTGGTTTGAACTCGGTGTGCCATCCTTAAAGCTTTTTCTCATCAAATCTTTTGTGAATTATATTAGTTTTTCTACACATATACGTTAATTACTTAAAATACCACCACAAAAGAATCTGGTGAAGAAAAGTCTAATTCTCTAGATAGGTATAAAATTGGGATATTTCGAGTCTAGTATATAACAAGCTTTGATAAACCATTAACCCATTTCCTGCCACGGCCCTTCTATGCTCTCCGCAGGAGGATCGGCACGTGTGCGTCATGGGAACTCAACGCGTTAAGGGGCCTTCGACAGACTAATGTCCAAACGTAATACCAACATCATTTCAAATTTAAGCATATTTTATCAGTTTATGTTATTAAGGCAGTATTTATCTAGGTTCCTGTTTTAAAAAACTTACCTAAAACGAAATGTAAGCAAATTGAATTGAAATCTTTGTAGGTATAGCAAAAATGTCGTGTTTTCTTTTTATTTTGTTTTGTAGTTTTTGGAACAAAAGTGCAACAGATACCTATACTCTAGCCAAAACCAATGTACAATATTTACTAACATTGCACTGACAGATCAATCAGCTGATAGCAGGAATAGACCAATCACAGAAAACAGATTAAATATACTACCTCATACGAGAATCATCTTATAACATATCAAGAATCGGACGATATGATCCAAAATCTGAGTCTAACCGAATCGTCTGTCTTAAAAATAATTAAAGGTCTTGACATCAATAAGGGACCTGGCACCGATGGCATACCCCCAGTATTTATCTATAAATGCGCCCATAAACTTGTCGTTCCTCTAAGTAAAATTTTTTCACTCTCAGTCAACAAATATAGAGCATTCCCTGCTGTATGGAAGGAGGCCCGTATCGTTCCTGTTCATAAAAGTGGATCTCGTAGCAAAATCGAACACTATCGTCCCATCTCAATTTTAAATACCTTTAGTAAAATCTTTGAAAAGATAGTTTATAGCAACATTGCCCCAATCATATTTAAGTCTATACCTAGCGAACAACACGGCTTCATGAATAAGCGATCTACTACATCTAACCTAGCTACTTTTACTAATTACCTACTGCATAGCATGGATGACGGAATGCAAGTCGATGTCATATATACAGACTTTGAAAAAGCCTTTGATAGAGTTGACCATATTATTTTGCTCCATAAGCTCCAAGCGCAAGGCATAAAAGGAGATTTGCATAGATGGGTAAGTTCCTATATTTCAAATCGACGACAGGCTGTTGTCATTGGTAGTTCACGTAGTGAATACACGGTCATATCCTCTGGTGTTCCCCAGGGTTCAATTTTAGGCCCATTGCTCTACAACGCCTATCTATTTGATATTGGCACATGCATAAAGCAATCACGATACCTAATGTTCGCTGATGACAAAAAAGTTTTCTTAAAAACTAATAGCCTTGACACATGCGTCAAAATACAAGAAGATCTAAACAACCTCTCAAACTATTATTCTCAAAATAGAATAACTGTTAATGCAGCCAAATGTCAACAAGTCACTTTTACTAGAAAACTCAAGCCAATTGAATTTACTTACAGTATAAATAACAATTGTATCCTAAAAGTGCAATCAATAAGAGATCTAGGTGTAAAACTCGACTCTAAAATGGTACTTTCTGAGCACATAGACATTATAGCTAACAAAGCCTATAAACAGTTAGGATTCATTAAACGAGTGACTAGCCATTTTAAAAATTTAGACTGCATCAAAGTACTATACTTTGCTTATGTCAGAAGCATTTTGGAATACGCCTGCAGTATTTGGTCCCCATGTTATGTAGTTCACATAAACAGATTAGAATCTATTCAAAAGAAATTTATAAATTACTTGTGTTTCAAGGACTATAAGTTATTTGATACATATCAAGAAGCATGCAGTTTTTATAAGATTTAGACCCTTGAATTTAGACGTCGTCAATACGACATTATACTCCTTCATGATATATTAAACGGTGCTATCGACAGCAGCGAACTATTGGCTAATATACATTTCCGCGTTCCAACCCGTCGCACAAGACATACTCCATTACTAAATATTCCCCATGTATATACTAACTACGCCCAAAACTCAGTCTTGTGTCGTGCTCCAACTACTTATAACAAATACTATAGTGATTTAGACTTATTTAATTGTTCTAAATCGACCCTAAAACAAAAAATCAGGACTATTAATTCTGAACATTTACTGAATAAATAAACAATTACACGTTCACAACACACCACACTTTGGGTTATCCTGCGATAACCTGACTCCTTTGAGACTGGAAGAATCAGGTTAACCCACTCACACACACACACACCACACACACCACACACCCACCCTTTCCCCCCCCCTCTTCCCCCCCCCCCAAACATACCTGCTCAAATTCACATTTATATGTATTAGGAAAGGTCCGTGCATACCTGGAATTTATTAGGTACCTACTTCGATTTTCTTAATGTTAAATTACATCATTTATTAGATTTAAAGGTACTTACTTATATTTTTACTTATTTTTTTTTTTTTTCGCATTCTTCAGCACACCTAGCACCATTGTATCCGATTCTTAAATTGTTACCTATCTGTGTAAAACTCATTTGGCCTTATTCTTAAAGTATATTAGTTAAGTCAACATTTCCTGTAACGCTGTTGTTTTACCTTTAATAAAATAAAATAAAAAAAAATAAAAAAAATATGATTGGCACTGATTCAATATGGCCAATCGTAATGAATCTCAGTTTTCTGTGATTGGTCTATTCCTGCTATCAGCTGATTGATCAGTGCAATGTTAGTAAATATTGTACATCGGTTTTGGCTAGAGTATAGATAAATACTGCCTTGATCTCTAAATAATAACATAAACTGAGAAAAATATGCTTAGATTATAAATGATTTTGGTATAACGTTTATATGGACAATTCGACCGTCATAAAGCGCACCACACACCCATCCGATAATATATCTTATGAAATAGAAATCTTGACAGATCGCACCAAATATTGTAATTTATATTCGCTGTGTGTGGTCCTCCATAGAATTCGATCGCAATCTCAAGATCTGCCGTGTGTGATGCGCATAAACCTCCTTAGAATAGGTGGTCAACAAACCATAGATAATATTAAATGTTGCATTATTCTACCGTGCTACTGGTGCATCGCGTGCGGCGTTAGCACGGCCCCGCCGGCTGGCAGGACCGATGTGATGACGGGAGAGGCGTGGGCCCCGCTAACACCGCTGACACCGCCGACGTTACCTCCGCAGAATATCACCTGTTAATATCATAATGATTTTTTTTTTAAATGTTTATTCAGCAAAAACAAGTTTCGGTGTGAATATACATGTAGTTACTTATCAACTATTTATATACCTAATTTAAATTTTTTTTAAAGACAAAACTTGGTATTTTCGTTATAAATACAGTTGTCACAATGGATCTTCGCATTCGTGAACATCCGTTTCGATGCGCAGTGCAACTTTTTCTTACATAATTTTCATCTGCGCAGCGAAAAGCCTAACTTCACGAATGCCTAGATCCATTGTGACAACTGTTGTCTATGCAATCAAGGACATAGACAACTAGCCAACAAGCGCCAGCGCCTCACTATTCGCCCCGCCTCCCGCGTACCCCCGCGCCGTCGGAAATGGCGTCCCTCTTGATCGTGTCTATTTGGAAGCGAACACGCATTACTTTTACACTAAATTCAAATATTCTAGTATTGCTTACCAAACCATTGTAAGATCAGCAATAAACCCTAAATTGGAGTTCCTGTTTTATATTTCTCATCAACCCCAGGAAGTATCCCCAACAACTGTATTTGAATACTTACTTGTGAGACGGGCGTGGCTTGTTGCCCAGGCGCGGCTAATACATATTGTTGCTGCCTAACGCCGCCCACCTGTTGACAATATAATAATTAGGTACTTCTGTGCACTGCCATCCTCTATACTATAGCCTCTTTTCATTTTTCTATCCAAAGGTTGTCTGGAAGAAATCGCTCTCAGCGATAAGGCCACCCATTGTTTTAGTCAAGACTTTATTCTGTTGTTACAATCTACTTTTCTTTGTGTACAATAAAGCGTTCATTCATTCATTCTCTCTAGGTGAATTTCTGTTCATCACTCCGAAACACCTCGTCAGATCTTCACCAAAAATCGTCACCTTTTATGGGACATTTACCAGTTTAAAAGTGCATGATCTCGATGCAAAATAGACGGATTTTGTGATGAACGAACAAAAGACTTTCACTTTCAAAATTTTCGTGAGTTTTACTTGACATTGCTCGCAGTGTGAGACGCTCGCGCGAGTAACCTTGCCGCAACTCCCTCCTTACCCAGATGAAGATTCTCCGGATGAATCGAAACATTGTCGGTATCTAAATCGACGATATTTTTACTTGAGTAATTCCCGTGTTGATACAATAAAGACAATTTACCTGATGTATTTGCTGGTTCTGTATTTGTCGGTGCTGGTTATCTGATTCTACCACCACTTGTTCCATGTAGTTACCTGAAATTACAATTAAATTAAACATTTTATAAAAAAAAAACCGTCATATAGAAAGATAGATTGATAACGATTTATTTAGCAACACACACACACAAATGTACAATTACAACAGTAGGTACGAACAAAGTTAAAAATGGATACTTTATTAGGTAAAGATCTAGTACCTACTGGGTAGGTATCACAAAGTACACTCAGGAAACTTAAAATCAGCTAAGAAAATAGGTAGGTGGGTACAGGCAAAGACCTATACTTAAGTTCTTAGATTAAAGTAAGTAGGGCAGATCGTCCGTGCTGGTGCAGATCAAAAAGGAACAGTCTCAGCTTTATATATTTCCCAACTAGAAAGCTGATGATCTTTAAACGGCTAAACATATCCTCATAAAGCTAAGAGCTATCATCGAGATAGCTCTTAGCTTTATGAGTCAGTTTTCAAACAAAAAACCACATCAAAGTGCCTCAACTGTCGAATCCGAAAAGGCTACAACAATTTAATCATCATTATCATCGTCATCTCAGTCGTAGGAGGTCCACTGTTGGACATACTCTCTTATCTCCACGAATTACGGTTGGAGATGCCGAGTCATTTAAAAAAATCCAATTTGTTTCTTTTATTTATTATTCTTACCTGAATTATTAGTGTTTGGTGCATTTTCGCATCCGAATAGACAGTGCTGCACCGTCCATCGCGGTTCGAATGGTATGTGCGTTTTCACCTGAAACAAAAATGTAATGTCGTCGACTTGGTGTCTTGCAAATGGCGGCGTTACTACGTCATTCGTTCACTCGTTTAAACTCATTCGTTCCGTAGTGAGCAAACCAAGGAATTTTTATACTAAACGTAACTGGAAGGTTCACTGAGACAGAAAACTCGGTCCGCTTGAGAGATAAAACTTGGGCGGTGTCTCTTTCTAAAGGGCGACCACAATTTATGAACTAAACATTCCTAATCCTTAGTGAATATCCTGAAATTTAAATGACATGGGCACACTACTTATCCAACGAGTGTGAAATGGACAAAACTACCACGAAGGCCTCTCAACGAGACCGACAATCTTTATAACCAAGATTGAATTATAATAGAACGTCGTGTGGTCGTGATAAGGTTCAAAGTCCCTTTTACATTAAAGTCGAGTGAACCATCCAGTTATGTTAGTATGTACCTATATAAAATCCTTGGAGCAAACATCGGCGCTTCTATCATTCATTCCGCTTCCATTAGCGGCCTTTACACGGTAGAGTTTTTACCATGGATCTGGACTGTACAGATATCTGTACAGATAACCGCGGATAAAACTGTCAAAGGTTGGAATGGCGCGTGCTATTTCCCGCGGCATCTGGACTGTACAGATATCTGTACAGATATCTCTGCGTGTAAATGCTCTGGCATCTGGACTGTACAGATATCTGTACAGATATCTCTGCGTGTAAATGCTGCTATTCAATCGGTCAATTTACCTTAAGTTCTGTAGTAAGCATGAGTATATGCCTGCAGGGCAGTTTAAACACTTTGCTAAAGAGACAAGAACACTCCTGCGTCGATGTGCCGTACTTGCAAATGGCCGCGCTACTATGTCTCCTGCGAAATGAAAGAATACTGTTACAAAGAAAATAATTGTGAATACTAATGTAATACCATCCTAATCAGATTCGTTTTCGTTCGAATCCTAGACATCAATAGATGTTAATTCCGCATAGAAACTAAACAGAAGACTAGAAGAAACAAAAAAACTAGAAGTCAGCGCCTTAACCGTAAAATTTGCTGCCCAAAAAACAAGTCTGCATTATATAATAAGAGTGTCTTCTGTATGGCACCTAAGATTTATAATAATTTACCCGAATGTATTCTAGAAATTGACCAAATACATATTTTTAAATTAAAACTAAAAAAATTACTTCTGCAGAAAGCATTTTATAGCATTGACGAGTACTTGACTAGCAAATTGTAATCCTATGACATGTTTCTAATTTAATAATAATACTATGCCTGAATTTACTAATTTAATTTAGTTTATATTAATTTTATCTGACATGTTCAATTTAATTTTTAATTTTACTTGCTTACATAATAATGTTAATTTTAAGTATTTAAATTTTGCATGCTTTAATATGCTTTGGAGCGTTGGATAATTTTATAGAATTTTTTTGTCATCGGGGATTTTGGACTTATTTTATTTTTCTATTTTTATTTCTTAGGAAAACAAACAGTACTTACAGACTAAATTACAGATAAAAGACTTAACTATGGCCCATTTAAACGTTTTCGCATGTCGATTCTATTTATGAGCTTGATTGTTTCACAAAAAGAACATGAAAATACAATTAAAGCAAACCAAAAAAAAAAAACAAAAAACATGTAACAAAAATGAAAAAACACCAACAGAACAGCTAGGGAGACTCTAGGGGGGGCTCATTAAACCAGCCCTTGGCAAGAATTTGTTTGATTTTATGTGCCTTAGTAACAAAAAGATCTAGTTCGGGGACGTCAACCAAGTCGTTAAACGTAATCACCGCTCGACTGAAGAAAGAGTTTTGCCTGTAATTTGTTGAGCTAAATGGGACCTGTAAGTGAGTAGGATGTCTGACTGATCTGCTCGGAATTCTCAATTCAATATGCGCTAATATTTTATTTATTTTATTTATTTATTAAGACATCTGATTTCGATGATTCCTTTTTTACTTGAAAGGTTGTAACTTTAAGTTGGTCTCATAAAACTTTGGTGAAGATCTGACGAGGATCTTCAGCGTGATGAGCAGAATAACTCCTAAAAATGTAGTACATTGCTCACTTTTAGATTTCTTTAAACTACGCAAACACAGACTTGCGAGGTCTACAGCTCACAGAGCCACTAGTAATATTATAGTGTGATATTAGTAGGAAGTAGGATAGATAATGTTTACCTGCCGCCCCGGTCGTCGAGACACTTTTGTGCGAGTTTTGTCTGATGGCTCATGAGGTTGTAAGCGTACTGAGTGATCGTGTCCGTTGGCGATTGTTTGAGCGTTTCCGTGTCCTAAAACACAAAGATATTGGATATAAAATGCTCAATTTGTGTGTATATGATAAAAAAAAACTAAGTATGAAATGAAAAATGAAATATGATCGCAATATGAAACTTAAGTATGGAATGAAACATGATATATGATCATATTGAAAAAGGAAAAGATCTGAGTGAATATATCTCGGTAGAAATATTCACTCAGATATTTTTTTTATGCCTTTTTATTAGATCCTTTGAAGATGTCTAAGAGGGTAATCAGAGGTATGTCCAAGCACATTTGGTACACTCCCACATTTTTGCAGAAGTTAATATTCTAGGTTGCAAGCCCATCGACGCTATTAGAAAGCTAACTCGTTTCCTCACGATATTTTCCTTCACTTAAAAGAAATTTCTGAAAGAGTATGTCTACCGTAGCGACATCTACCTGTCGCTAGATGAACTACATAAACACGCACTACAGATGGCGCCACACAACATCAACATGTCTAGAACTCGCAAGCAAAGTTTCCGGAGCGGTAGACATAATACCGACCAACCAACAACGGTCGAAAGACCACGGGCAAGTGGGCCAGATGGGCCGGCCCGTTGCAGAGGAACCACCCACTCTGCCTTTGGGGAACGATTCCACCATGTAGGTACCCCAAATCTACCGTACTTATGGCTCTCACACAAAACTGCAATGCGATGCGAAGAAATCCATAGTAACCTCTATCTACATACGAATACAGCGTAGTTCGCTCGCAGATATTTGCGATGCGATGCGAATTCGCAGTTATGTGTTCCCACACAATACAATCGTAATCATATTACGTACTCTTTTTTTACTCACCCTAAGCCTAGTGACTGCAAAGTTTCTCCTCTCATCCTCCAATTGATTGACGACGTTGAATAGGAGAGACACAAACTCATCCGGTTGCATTTCTGAACGGAGTGACACGTGGAATTTTGCTAGCAGGCGTTCTAATCCCTGGAATTATTAAAACTTGTAAATTATACCAATACTAGCAGCGCTATGGTTTATGGTGATGATGATGATGAAAAGTAGCCTATAGCCTTCCTCAATAAATTAGCTATCCAATACCGAAATAATTTTTCAAATCCGACTGGTACTTTCAGAGATTAGCGCGTTCAAACAAACAAACTCTTCCGCTTTATTATAATAGTATAGATTATAATAGTATAGATAGATAGATAGACTGGCCTCTTAGCTCAATTGGTATTAGCTCTGCCTTCTGTAGGTCGTGGGTTCCCATCCAAACATTTGTGAGATGAACATATGTAGATGTTTGTTCTGTGTCTGGGTGTTATAAAGTATTATAAGTATGTATTTAAAAAAAAAGTATATAAGTATTCTATCAGTTATCTGGTTCCCATAGTACAAGCTTTGCTTAGTGTAGGGCTAGATGGCGCTGTGTGAAATGTCCAGCAATATTTATTTATTTTTATAGTCTGCTCCTCGACAGCTCAATCGCTCTCGGGGTGAGGAAGCCCCGATTGGTGGGGGGGGGGGGGGGGGGGGGGTCACAGTGTCCATTCTATACTTAGTATTATTATCTGTTCTGTGGTTATAGTTATAGCATAGAATAGAATAGATAATAATACCACGTATAGAATGGCAACTGTCTCCCCCCACCAATCGAGGCTTCCTCACCGCGTGACCGAATTTGGGGTTGCGAGGGGCTGACTTTGAGCTAGGGACGCACCACGCACACGCGTGTACAATGACATGAAAAATGACATTGTGTAGTGTCTGTGTAAATAAGTAGTTAGACGCCGCTTTTGCATAGAGATTTCGTCGAGTGTCCGGGTTGTGGTTATGTGTTGTAGTTGTGGGGTTGTAGTTTCTTTTAATAATTACCTTATGCAATATATTAGTGTAGTTATCAGCTTCGAGCCAGGAGTCTAACTTGATGACCGCGCCGCCGGGCCGCGTCAATAGATCCCAGAGGCGAAGCGTGCCCGAGCCCGTGCCTATTATAGCACGCTTCAGTACCTTATAACAAACACAATAATTTAAATTTAAAAAACCCCCACACAAAAAAACTTCTAATCAACATTATTGAAAAGGTAAGTATAACTTTTTTGTGTTACAGCATTGCAATGAAACTCGTTGTAGCATTGAGTGTAAACTATAGTCGGATTGCTCATTATACGGACTAAAATTGAAGGAAAAATTACATTTTTCCTTCATTTTTCATATGTTTTTAGTCCGTATAATGAACAATACGTCTATAGTAGAAATGTAGTAACGTGAAATGGAACGCCACCTTCTTTCATTGTTTTCAAAATTCAAAACTAGATAGCGCGACTGAGCAAATCGTAGGTCGACTATGCGCAGGTACAGTTAACGAAATAGAATAGAGTAAAGTTTATCTAATTTTTACTTTTTATACCTGCGTACGTCTTGCATGGCGCGGCCACGTCTTAGTACCAACAGTTAAGCAGGATATAGCGGACAAACTTCTATCTTACTCCAAGCGCATAGAGCTACACCCAAACAATCTCGCCGTAAATCTTATGAAGAAACCAACAACTATGAAAAGACTAAAGAGGAAAACTCCTCAAGACCTCATTTAGCTCACACTCAGGAAGCAGAATACTCATATGGAATAGCCACTGGGCTGTTACCATTCATGACACTTTCGCACGGACGCAAAAACACAACTCTCGCTTAATGCCCAGACAGGCAGATTGCAAGATACAAAAGGATACTATAAAAAAAATAACAAATAAAATTACCTGCGTACGTCTTGCATCGCGCGGCCACGTCTAGTGATGAGATGGCGGGTGTCGTCTCTACATACAGTGTTGTTACCTGCAGTTGTCCCGGCGTGTGGTCCGCCCGCAGTAGAGCCAGTGCGTACGTCTTGCATCGCGCGGCCACGTCTAGTGATGAGATGGCGGGTGTCGTCTCTACATACAGTGTTGTTACCTGCAGTTGTCCCGGCGTGTGGTCCGCCCGCAGTAGAGCCAGTGCGTACGTCTTGCATCGCGCGGCCACGTCTAGTGATGAGATGGCGGGTGTCGTCTCTATACATACAGTGTTGTTACCTGCAGTTGTCCCGGCGTGTGGTCCGCCCGCAGTAGAGCCAGTGCGTACGTCTTGCATCGCGCGGCCACGTCCAGTGACGAGATGGCGGGTGTCGTCTCTACATACAGTGTTGTTACCTGCAGTTGTCCCGGCGTGTGGTCCGCCCGCAGTAGAGCCAGTGCGTACGTCTTGCATCGCGCGGCCACGTCTAGTGATGAGATGGCGGGTGTCGTCTCTATACATACAGTGTTGTTACCTGCAGTTGTCCCGGCGTGTGGTCCGCCCGCAGTAGAGCCAGTGCGTACGTCTTGCATCGCGCGGCCACGTCTAGTGATGAGATTGCGGCGGTGTCGTCTCTACATACAGTGTTGTTACCTGCAGTTGTCCCGGCGTGTGGTCCGCCCGCAGTAGAGCCAGTGCGTACGTCTTGCATCGCGCGGCCACGTCTAGTGATGAGATTGCGGCGGTGTCGTCTCTACATACAGTGTTGTTACCTGCAGTTGTCCCGGCGTGTGGTCCGCCCGCAGTAGAGCCAGTGCGTACGTCTTGCATCGCGCGGCCACGTCCAGTGACGAGATGGCGGGTGTCGTCTCTACATACAGTGTTGTTACCTGCAGTTGTCCCGGCGTGTGGTCCGCCCGCAGTAGAGCCAGTGCGTACGTCTTGCATCGCGCGGCCACGTCTAGTGATGAGATTGCGGCGGTGTCGTCTCTACATACAGTGTTGTTACCTGCAGTTGTCCCGGCGTGTGGTCCGCCCGCAGTAGAGCCAGTGCGTACGTCTTGCATCGCGCGGCCACGTCCAGTGACGAGATGGCGGGTGTCGTCTCTACATACAGTGTTGTTACCTGCAGTTGTCCCGGCGTGTGGTCCGCCCGCAGTAGAGCCAGTGCGTACGTCTTGCATCGCGCGGCCACGTCCAGTGATGAGATGGCGGGTGTCGTCTCTACATACAGTGTTGTTACCTGCAGTTGTCCCGGCGTGTGGTCCGCCCGCAGTAGAGCCAGTGCGTACGTCTTGCATCGCGCGGCCACGTCTAGTGACGAGATGGCGGGTGTCGTCTCTATACATACAGTGTTGTTACCTGCAGTTGTCCCGGCGTGTGGTCCGCCCGCAGTAGAGCCAGTGCGTACGTCTTGCATCGCGCGGCCACGTCTAGTGACGAGATGGCGGGTGTCGTCTCTATACATACAGTGTTGTTACCTGCAGTTGTCCCGGCGTGTGGTCCGCCCGCAGTAGAGCCAGTGCGTACGTCTTGCATCGCGCGGCCACGTCTAGTGACGAGATGGCGGGTGTCGTCTCTATACATACAGTGTTGTTACCTGCAGTTGTCCCGGCGTGTGGTCCGCCCGCAGTAGAGCCAGTGCGTACGTCTTGCATCGCGCGGCCACGTCTAGTGATGAGATTGCGGCGGTGTCGTCTCTTCGCGCGGTCTCTACGCAAAGATGGGCGGCGGCCCGCGCGGCCTGCCATACGGAGCAGGTCACGTGGGCAGCGGGGAAGGCGGCACGGACCCACTGGGGAAAGGATTTTTGCTTTTGTTTGAACACAAAAAGTTTGCGGAACACTGCCCTAGAAGACTGTTAAATGTTAGAGTACACCGTTATTGTTGTTTATATCAGAATTTATATATTTGTGTTTTTATTTTTAAGAGTGGTTTAATATAAATGATGTGTGTGTACTTTTTAAATAAATAAATAAGACTGAAAAGACAACACAATCATAGAGCTAGACAGTCATGGTGAAATACAAAGGGGAAAATGATCGCTGGAGCACTTCCTCTCAAAGCTCTTTAACTACACCAAACCTGCTTATAGTCAGAGACTGATCGCAGATGAAAATGAAACAAAAAAAAATCTCGCGTCTTTCCCACAGGGGTAGGCAGAGAAAACGGATTTCCACTTGCTACGATTTTGACACACCTCTTTCGCTTTATTCACTCTCATCACATTCCTCATACAAGCTCGCAGGTTTAGGGTACTTTTGACCCGGCCTTTCTCCAAAATATCACCCATTTGATCCAGGTTTGTTCGCCTAGATCATAGGTTCTCAACGTGGGCGATAACGCCCCCTTGTGGGCGTTTGAGACTTCCAAGGGGGCAGTAGAAGACCCAGAGAAAATTGGGGGGCGTTGAGATGAAGTAGAGGGGGCGATAATGTAGTCTAAAATAAGCAAAAAAAAAAAACACCCTAAGCCAGTGGTCGTCAAAGTGATGATACTACCTACGTTGCTACAATGATAATTATAATTGATTTAAAAACTTCGAGATAGGAAGGTCGCTTTGTTTGCTTGGTTTGGAGTTCGCTTTTCTCGCATCTAGCTTCATGAGTAGGTATAATACGAGCAAAGTGAGTTATGTCAGACCACAGAATAGAAACCGACAAGCAGCGAGCCTTTCCGTGAGCACCGCAAACAAAACAAAATGTTGCATTGTCTTCAAAAATTCGGCTCGCTTCGCTCGCATTTAACTTCATGAGTAGGTAAAGTATATTACGAGTAAAAAGCGTAAAGTCTAACCACAGACTAGAAACCAATAAGCAGCGATTTTTTTTTCTTTAAACACCGCAAACAAAATCAAGTGTCACAATGTTGCATTTGTCTTAAAAAAAATTGGCTCGCTTCGCTCGCATTTACCTTCATGGGTAGGGTATATTGTGAGTAAAGTCTAACCACAGAATAAAAACCGATAAGCAGCGAGTTTTTTCTTTGATCACCGCAAACCAAATCAAGTGTCACAATGTTGCATTTGTGTTAACAAATTTGGCTCGCTTCGCTCGCATTTCACTTCATAAGTAAGGTATATTGCGAGTAAAGTGAGTAAAGTCTAACCACAGAATATGAACCGATAAGCAGCGAGCTTTCTTTGATAACCGCAAAAAAATCGAGTGTCACATATTGCATTTGACTTACAAAAAATCGGCTCGCTTCGCTCGCTTGGTTTGAAGTTCAATTCGCTTGCATTTTAACTTCATGAGTACCTAGTTATATTGCGAGCAAAGTGAGTTATGTTAGATTGCAGAATAGGAACTGATAAGCAGCGAGTCTTCGAGCACCGCAAACTTATGATAAGTTTCAATTTCGTTAGTAGGTACCCACTAGGATTTTATCCCATTTAGGAATTTTGAAAAATCGTCAACTAAATAATTCAAGAATGTGCGGCCCGCAGTGATACTTCACAATGTCCTATGCGGCCCTTGACCAGAAAAGTGTTACAACCACTGCCCTAATCACTATCTCTAAAGTACCTACCTAATGTTAAAATTAAAACAGGAAAACCACATACTGTTGCGGAAGATTTAATTTTACCAGCAGTTAAAGAAGTAATAGCCACTGTGCTCCAAAAAAGTGTTTTAAACTCGCGACAGATGGTAAGTAAAATAAAAAGTAGGTAATATAAGGGGGCTCTAGAAAAAAAAATATTTTCAAAGTGGGCGGTGGGTAAAATAAGGTTGAGAATCTATGGCCTAGATCTTCCCCTTCCAGCTGTTCCATTCACACTCGCCTAATACACATCCTATTCTATTAAACGAGCAATATTTGTTTGATGTTTGAAGTTTATTTGTATGTACTGAGGTTCTCGAAAACGGTTCTAACGATTTCGATGAAATTTACAGTACGAGTGCTTACGGGGGCGAAAAATCGATCTAGCTAGGTCTCATATCTGGGAAAAGCCGTTTTCTCGGCATTTTCATGCAAAAATATTTACAAGTGCAAATGTGGTTCGTAATTGAACCACTAGATGGCGTTATGCACCCGAGCTGAGCTCGGTCGCCCAGATATTGATTGGTTAAACGACTTTCATTCATCTTCTCTACATGCCCAAGCCATCTTAACATGCATTGTATGTATATAATAACATGAGAAGTGCATAAAAATATTGACACTTTAATGCAAGTACAAATCACGATAGTTTTGTAAGGAAAAGTCAAAATAAGCTGAAAGATTCACCTGTTGACATTTGGTAGGATCGCATACAACGCAGCGCACCTGTCTCCACGCGGGGTTGCATGATTTGAAAGTGTCTAATAACCAGGTTAGGTCGTCGCCGATCATTGTTGATATACCTGAAATTATTATTATGATGTAATAAGATAGTTTCAGGCAAAATAAATATTTATTTGGCCGATTCCAGTAATTTTTAGGCCATTTTAAGAGGGAGGGACGAGTTAAGACGTAAAAGCGTATCAAACAAGCTCACATTCGCATTTATAATGAGTTAGGATGACACGCCTGCAGCGAGATAATGCTACATCGGCGTGGTAAACAAATAGTTTATTAGCACATTTTAAACTTTCGCGATCTGTAGACATAATTTAAACGAACTAACGGGACTTTATCGCGTTATTACCTTTGTTTATTATTTCCCGACGTTTCGAGTGCGTCAGCTCTCGTGGTCACGAGAGCTGTAACGCACTCGAAACGTTAGTTAGTTTTAGTTCGTTTAAATAGTTTATTTTAGGGAGTGTACACATTGCGTTTTTTGCAGCGCGTTTGTATCGATACAAACGCGATTCGAACGCGATGCGAACGCGCAGCCCCCCGCGCAGCCCCTCCCGGTTCGCTTTTGTATGGAAAAAAACGCGTTGCGAACGCGCGTTTGTATCGATACAAACGCGCAGCTCAAAAACGCGCTGCAGAAAACGCAATGTGTACACTCCCTTAGGTATCGTTAGTAATTTGTGTTTGCAATCTATAATGCTTAGGAACAAAATGTAATAACTTCACTTCGCTTCCAACCATTGCACAAGAATGTTGAGTCAATTTTTATTTTAGTACAAATCAAAGTTTTTTATTTGGCTCCATTGTATCCGCTAAAGATATAACAGGTATTTATTTTTATAGTTATATTATAATAAATAACACTTTACCTGCACGATGAGCCGTGTTAGCTGAGGGTCGTGGGTTCGAATCCTGGCCATGCATCGATGGATTTTTTATTTCGAAAAATTTATATGCGCGTTAACACGAGCTCTAAACGGCGAAGGAAAACATCGTGAGGAAACCCGCGGCTTAGCACCACACGTATTGACCATGTTATTCCTGTGGATATGGCCGGTTAAGCTGAGAGGATGGTGTAGGTGCTACAAGCCTACTCTATCTCAACATTGCCCCAGGCAACAGTGTCCCGATAAGTGTAGGCAAAGATTGCCTCCTGTAACTGTATAAATCATCTAGTAAAGATGTAAAGGCATATGTTTTTTACCTGCACTGACGATCACAGATTTTCCATTCCCATCTTCAGCCAAAAAGAGCGTGACGTTGAATTTGATCGACGGCGGCGTGCCCATGACGACTGACGGCATCGTACTATCGAACTCTATGCCTGTAGGAATAAGATTCATTATTGTACAATACTTCCTCAAGAAATTAGCTATTTTGGAAAAAGTAATTTTACAAAACCGCCTTGTAGTTCCAAAGATAAGCGCGTTCAAACAAACTCTTTCACTTTATTATATTAGTAAGTATAGATTTAGCTCACGCACGTATTTTCCCTACCAAAACCTTTTATTTTTTTGGTATAAGGATTGTTAGAGAGACCTATGATTGATTGTTATGATCATAACATAAACATGTTACAATTTTTATGTGTTTAGTGCAATTTAATGTTTTTAAGAAATAAAATTATATTGTTTGAGCATATTTCAATAAGGTACATCGTCCCTCGCGAAATACTCACCAGTTTCAATACACAAGAACTGTGGTACAGCGTTAAACGCTAGCTGCATTGTGGGCGTAGTCAAGTAAACGCATTGAACGCAACCTGACGCCGAATGCAATAGTTTCACACCCGCATCTGAAATAAGGAATACCACATAAACATTATTTTAGGGACACCTAAGGGTGTTTTTCATTTGTATACAAAAGCACTACTCAGATTTCCTGCACCTAGTGCCTCTCTTAAATAGCAAATTCAAGTCAATCCAAACATAAGTTTGTTGTCAATCTAACAGAAGTCTATTTCACTTTCAAAAACATTGTGGGTATCTAAATCGACGATAATTTTACGTGAGTAATTCCCGTGTGTTAAATAATGTCTAACAGAAGTCTGTTGTCAATCCAACAGAAGTTTGTTGTCAATCGAACATAAGTTTGTTGTCAATCGAACAGAAGTTTGTAGTCAGTTCAGCAGAAGTTTCTTGTCCATCGAACGGAAGTTGGTTGTCAATCAAACAGAAGTTTGTTGTCAGTCAAACAGAAGTTTGTTGTCAAACGGAAGTTTGTTATCAATCGAACAGAAGTTTGTTGTCAATAAAACAGAAGTTTGTAGTCAATCTAACAGAAGTTTGTTGTCAATCGTACAGAAGTTTGTTGTCAATCTAACAGAACTTTGTTGTCAATCAAACAAGAAGTTTGTTGTCAATCTAACAGAAGTTGGTTGTCAATCGCACAGAAGTTTGTTGTCAAACAGAAGTTTATTGTCAATCGAACAGAAGTTTGTTGTCATACAGAAGTTTGTTTGTTGTATAACTTACCAAAGCTAAGCTGCAGTTTCCGAACTACATGGTCGTATTTGGTGTTAAGCCAACGTACTGCGGCAGCGCCCTGGGCTGATAGCTGCTCCTCTGTTGTTATCACTTGGCTCTCCACACTGTAATACGAAAGGTTTCATCAAAATAATGTTTCAAATGGTTCTGATCATAATTTGAAACAAGATTTGGTGTCACTCTTGACTTCTTTTTTTTTTATTAATTTTAAGGGAACTTTTCGAAGGAATCTAATTTTAGAATTCTTTATATGAAATCGTATGAAACCTCGCGCACCTGTCTGCGCCGAATCGTTAGATTCGACTGAATCTGGCAGTAGTTCGAGAATTCGGCACGGATTAGGTGTGTGGCTCGGACGAAGTAACCACGGGACGCGAATTGCCATATGTCCCACATGCTGGGGGGGAAGGGAGCTAACTGTCACACATGACTTATTTTTGACATAATGACGATATATTTCTGTCATACATGAAAACTTATAGTGATACCACTATCATAATTTTATGTTCCCCGATTTGAAAATATTTTGTTGAGACGTGTAGCACACTTTGTCTTAATCAATAAATCTTAAAATTGTAACGATTTTATTTACAGAAAGTGATCTCCCCCCAATTCTACTAGATGACAACGCCAATCATTCCGCTGCGTTTTGGTTCGATCTCATAAATGTCAGCCATTTGGTGAATAGTAGAATAGCTTTTCAAAAATGTGTTCTGCCAAAGTCCAAACCTTAGCTAAAACTTCACCACAACTGAGTCGTTTGTCATTAGTAGAATAGGAAACAGTCGAAAATCTAAAGTTTAGTTGAGGTTTTGCTTGAGGTTGATAAAAAGTTTGGTACTAGAATTGACACCCTGCTAATTAGTTAAGTAAGTAGTTAACTTTACAAAGTAGGGACCTACATCACCTACATGTTTAGATTTCTCAACATGTTCTTACATTTATAGAAATATACCTACCTACCTAATATATTTTACTAGCAGCGTCCTCGCGGCGGCTTAGTTTTTGTGTGAAAAAAAGAGAAAAATGATGTTGCTTGTCACAATTTTTACATTATAAACTTTTAGTTAATCTTAAAATAAAGCTCTATCTACTTACTCTAAAAATCTGTACCTACCATAAATATTGCGAGAAAATATACTGGTATCACTACTACCAAATTTACTTTTGACATGACTTTCATAGGGATTGGTAAATATCGATATTGGAGATGTCGATGTTTTTTACACTAACAGTAGAAAATGTGTAGGTACCTATATTAGGTTACAAGTTTTTTACCATTTCTATCCAAAAAAATACTTGTAATAAAAGACTAGGTAAAATCCAGTTGATCTAATGTCTTGTAAAGCTTATAATTGTTGATTATAAAATTCAATAAAAAAAATATTGCTGAACATTTCACACAGCGCCATCTAGCCCCAAACTAAGCAAAGCTTGTACAATGGGATCCAGATAACTGATAGAATACTTATATACCTTTTGTAAATACATACCTACATAGAATACTTTATAACACCCAGAC
The DNA here is from genome assembly GCA_958496255.1 of Camptogramma bilineatum. NCBI lineage: Eukaryota > Metazoa > Arthropoda > Insecta > Lepidoptera > Geometridae > Camptogramma > Camptogramma bilineatum. The sequence goes on from OY292478.1 coordinate 3,039,198, forward strand.
ACAGAACTATATATATCTATGTTCATCACACAAATGTTTGTCCTGAGTGGGAATCGAACCCACGACCTACAGCGCAGAAGGCAGAGCTACTACCAACTGAGCTAAGAGGCCGGTCAAATTGTACCTAATTGTACCTAGAAATAAAAGTCAAGAAAAAGTTTATAGGTACTTCATCATAATCATCCGCAGTGCTACTCGACTTCCCCCATTACAGGATATAGGCCTCTTTTTGGTCGTGCCACTGTGTTTGTTCTCGGCTTTGTGCTAGGCTCATCCACTGCGTGCACCAGCACGACATTGTCGGGCGCATTTTACTTACAATATAATTACAACAAATAAATTATAGAAAAAGTAGGTAGGCACACGAAAACGTTGAAAATCTTGATAAGATACTTAGGTGTGATTTAATACTATAAAAATTATAATTATGTTGTTATGTGCCAATTTGCACAACTACACAACTACCTAGGTACAATACAACATAATTTAGTATATTATGTAACTTCAAGAAACTTAATGTAAATGGTTTTATCGATATCGATAAGGAGTAATAATTGTACATTACCTCATCGTAATGCACAGACTCGCCACGTTAATTTTGTACCTTCGTAAACTTAAATTATTCAAAATTCGAACTATTGCTAATCGCAATAAGGCTAAACATAATTTTAAAAACCGCATTAGTATCGTGGTACTGTCACTCAAGACAGTTGTCATTAGACAGTAGTGCATGAGTGATGTCCAAAATATAGTAATTAATAGACATTGCTAGGCAATTATAGACCGTATCCACCGTATCCGTTACGATTGAAAATTAAACAGAGATGTGACGGCAGGCGATGCGATCTTTTTCATTTTAGTCGTATATTTTTTGAATCGATGTTTTAACCTCAGTTAAAATAAAATAATGTTTATTGAAGTAGAAAATCAGCTAAAACACAAAAAAACATTTACATAATGAAATGTTACACCATATTTTAAAGATTTGAGGTGTAGTGGATTTTTATTGCACTGGTATAGCACCTTAGATTGGCATTTTCATGGAGCACCTTCCTCGGTGATAACGATACGGAGACTGATAAGAATCGATTATTAGGGTAGTTTTTATTGACGGTACCTGATTTTGATTTGTCAAAGTAATCTTAGCCGTTGGCTAGAGGGGTAAGATTGGTAGGATCATAAAGGCGCGTCCCGTTCTTTCGTCCGAGGGTGTGTGGCCATCATAATACACAATCACACACACACACTCACTCACTGGTACCCACTATTGTCGTTTTTCTTTTCTTTAGTCTGTCCTCTGTGGTTTGCCTTGTTATGTGTTATCCTGTCTCATGTATTATAGGTAATCGTTTTTTGTTATTCCGTCTCCCGCGATACAGGCTCGCCCTAGTGCGGGGACCATCAGTAATATTTGTATGTATTGTATTTTTCTATTTGGTAAATAAATGTATTTGTATTTGTTTGTATTAAGATAACTTACACAGCTCGCTCACTCTCCGGAGGGTTCTCTATAATAGCAACTTCGTACTCCTGCTGGCCGTCCACTTGCGGAGTGCCGGATATCTCATATTGCTGGTACGTGCTCGGCTGTTCTTCTTGTACCTGTTGCTGGAATATAATATAGTTATAGCTGAAGCTGCAACACGGGCCAAGTACGAGCGATGCCACACGGATGCGTTACGTCAGCGTTGCGACGACGGAGCGGTGACGCTGCGTTGTTTTCTATACAAATCAGAACAAGGGTAAACCAGACTATTCTTGGCACCCCCCCACAATGATTGGCACTGGCATAAAAACCCAAGAAATAAGATTTTCGAGCATTTTTTTTCTAGTGACATTAATTTATTTGATAGAATATTTAATTTCTTTGTGGTAGCATTTATGTTTAGAATATCCATTCTAAACATAAATGAATGGTTTTTATGCCAGAGTGCCAATCATTGTGGGGGGGGTGCCAAGAATAGTCTGGTTTACCCAATATGCCACACGGTGCGTTCAGTCGACGTGCTTTGACAGAACACTTTGTCATAGCACTGCGACGACGCAACGGATCGGCAACGCCCGTGTGGCCTCGCTCTACCAGTAAAGCAGGGGAGCATTTTGCACAATCGCGTTGTGTACACTGTGAATCAGTTACCAGACGTGCCCTCCGAAGCACGAAAGCACTCAGCCATTAATGCCACTGCTACATCGTTACTTACTACATCTTAGCAACAGAATTCTTAAGTGGGTGATCGACGGACGACGAGCCTATACCGCGGTTTTAAAGAACGTCGGTTTTATCCGACGATCGACTAACGAAACAGTCATATCGTAGTCGAACTAAGGTTTTGAATTTTGAATTTGATCGAGCTGAGTGAAAAATGAAGCAAACATGACGAGCCGCGAGCCAGGCATTTCAACTCACAAAACCAGAGTATTGCAATAATACACCGGCGAGCTTTGCTGACGGGCCATAAGACCTCGGTTTTGCTCGCTCGTCGATCAGGGCCTTTAGTGATACAACCATGTTCCTGTCTCATTTCATACTTTAAATTATACATATATGACATACGCACATAAAATCACGCATCTGACCCATCATAGGGGTAGGCAGAGACCACAGATCTCCATTTGCTACGGTCCTGACACACTTCTTTCGTTTCATTCACTCTCATCACATTCTTCATGAAAACTCGACGGTTCAAGGCACTATTGACCTGGCCTTTTTCCAATAATTCATCAATATGGTCCAGGAATGTGCCCTTAGGTCTTCACCTTCCCATTCACACTTACCTTATGGATCTGTTCAATATACTTACAGTTGTAACTTCAGTGTTATTCTGCACGAAGTTCCCTCCTTCCTCTTCCGGCTCCCCTTTCACATCGTATATAGTCTCGGCCATCACAATCCTGCCCGAGTTGTCCATGGTCCACATGCCTCCGAACGCAAACTGTGATGGATTACCGTTCTGCTCGTAGAGTATCACGGTGTTCGGACCGAGTTGCACTGGCTCTCCTTTCATGTTGACGAAGACCTGTTGAGTGAGAGATATGTAAATATTTGACTGTATTTGAAAACTAAGCACCAACCTACCCTAGAGCACAGAATAGGTACAGAAGCCTGACTTTGCGAAAACGTTTATTCAAATAGCGACTCTTGCTACGACGCAACAAAGTTCAATTCAGCTCGCGTTTTAAGCGCTCATTGCCTAGTGCAATATACCGCACCTCCGGCAGGACAAGGTCGTAACTGTCAAAAATTCCAAAAATGAGTTGAGTATGCCCAAGGGCCTAAAAAACGGCCTTTTATCTGAAACGACAGAGATTCTTTCTTAGTTTGGCTTTATTTCGCTGTAGGGCAACAGTGTCTTTGTCAGATTATTGCGATTTTTCGTCAATTCTGGCGCGACAACGCCGTATAGGTTAATATAGGGCATATTCAAAGACCACATATTTTTGTTTTTTGTTTAAGTTTGTGGAAGAACAAAGTCATATTTAGTACTTATTTTATGTTGTATATGCAACCCTAATTACAAAGTTATTTAACTTTTGGAGGACAAGGGCATAAATGTGACCCCTTTTTTTAAAAAAAACCTTCTATAAAACAAATAAAAATTATTTCACTCATTTATGAAACATGCACCGATTCATAAAAGTTTAAAGTATATTTTGTGCAAAGAACAATCTCTTCAGAGCAGTTTATACAGAATGATACAACGTTGAATGAATAAAAATATTTAAAATGGCTCTCCTGTTAAGACGCTGTTAAGACGCTGTTCTTTTTTAATAAATGAATTTCATTTCATTTCATTTCATTTCATTTTCATTTCATTTCATTTCATTTCCTGTAAAATCACAAAATGTGCAGTTGAGACCTTGTCCTGCCGAAGGTGCGATACGCCTACACATGCCTACACAAATTCAATCTTTCCAACGCACAACTCTGTCACTGTCTGGCGCGAAGTGACACAGATTAAATTGTCACGCAAGCAAGGCAAGTGGGAACCCTACCTGCCAAGGCCCCCTAAAGTGCGGAGTGCGCCTTCTGTACCTATTTATTCTGTGCCTAGAGCTAGACCTTGAAAGCTTGAAAACATAGCAGAGATAATAGGGATAGGGGATGAGTAACTAAATACCTATGTATAATGTAGTGAATGTAAACTTTTCTTACCGGCTGTTCAAAATTTCCCTCCACAATCTGCCCCGCGTGAACGATTTGCTGTCCCTGTTCGACGGGCACTTCCACCACTTGATTGACAACCTCCACTTTTTCCTTCTCACTCTCATTCTTCCGCACCATTATTTTCTTTTTACTCTCGCCCTCCGCGGTCTCGTCACTTTTACGCTTTCCCACACCCTTTTTCTTACTTTTCTTGTCCATTTTCACACTTTCTAACGACTATTGTGCCGAGAGAACGCCTCGCCCTAGACGCATCATATCAAATTTATACGATTATTTGGAAACAAGAGAGATTAAACGAGAAGTTTAATAACATTTTATAGTGTCTACAAATAATGGATTTGTATTTTCACCACTAGAAAACGACTAAAACTTGAAAATACGTTCGTGCGAAAAGGACAACTCAGACGGACGCCATTTTCTCGCACTAGCTTTGTTTCTCTTTCTCTCTCCAGTGTTGCCAACTCCAATAAATCCGAGTCGCTTGATTAAAATTGAAAAGACGCCAGAAAGTTCCCAAAAACTGATTCTATGTAACTCCGAAGATCCTCAACAGATCCTCACCTTGGAACCACCAAGGAATTTTTATACTAACGTAACTGGAACGCGCACTGATACAGAAAACGCGGTCCGCTTGAAATAAAACTTGGGCGCTGTGTCTCTTTCTTTTTGCAACTGTGTGAAAGAGACAAAGCACCCAAGAAAGCCTCTCAACAAGACCAACAATCCTTATAACCAAGATTAAATGATAATCAGTGATCGGAATTAGGCGGGCTAAAATACCTAAAGTTCAAAGAACAGAGGCAAAAAAGGGGAGACTTCCTTACTACAAGAATTTTATTCTTGTAGTAAGTAACTCTCCTGAAAAATGATCTGTCCATAGCACACAAAGAGATTGAAAATCTTAACATGGCAAATGAAGAACTAAGAACGTTATTACACAAAAATGAAAATAAAATAAAATATTTTAAATCTATTTGCACGGAAAGATGTAGTAAACCACAAAATGGCCAAAGTTTAAACTCGACCCCACTGAAAAGTAAAGACTTCTTTACACCTACTTTCAGGAAGATAGCTACTGAAATCAAAAAATATCAGCCTGATCAGTCGCCATTCAAATCAATAATCCCAAACTTGGAACCATGTTCTCCGATAAATAAGAACACTAATGGAGAAAGCATCTGCAATAGTACTCCAAAATTGAATCAAACAATTATTTCATCACAAAACAATACATCAACATCTAATCATACGAACAATGATGATCAACTGATAGAACAAATAAATGACGCAGACAATCTAAAAATTCAAAATAAAGTGGACAACAAGAATCTATCCTGTTCCAAGAGTCAATATTTGACGCATGAAAAAGAAATTACAAATTGTCCCAATAAGAAGAGGTTAATAATAATGGGCAATGAACACGTATCCGGCTTAGCCACCGAGATCTACGACGCAAGAAAAGGAAAATGGAACGATTTATACCTACCCTACGGGAATATCAAGCCATACGCAACGACTGATGAAATTCTTAAGTACTGCGATGACATCGAAACCGAACTAACAAAAAAAGACACCATAGTATTAAGCATAGGTAACCACGACACTAATCCACACAAAGTTTACAGTGCTCTATGTGTAGCACTTCACAAGCTTAGAAATACTAACGTCATTGTACTTCCGGTGACAAAAAACCCGCACCTTAACGAGGACTTACTTAACATAAACATACAACTCCTGTGTAAAAATTTTGACAATTGTACTTTTGTAACATTCAATTCAAAGCATTCTAATTATAGTTATAAGAACAGGAAGAACTACATTTTCGAACTGAGTGAATTAATTAATGTCGCAATAGACTACTCGGAATATAAACTACAATATTTAACGTTTGAGAATTTAATAAAAAATAGGAATTTGATTGGTCGTCTTCAAGTTTCAGCACCAGAGAAAAAACAACAAGATTTAATAAAAAAAACTTTAAATAAAATAAATGACAAAGTTTTGAACAAAAACAACGAACAGTTTTTTCGTTCCTAAACAAGATTTTGTAATATTTCATCAAAACATTGCGGGTGCTCTTAACAAACAGGACCAGATAGAAACAGTTCTAGATCGATTTTGTAAACAGAATTTAAATATAGATGCCATTTGTCTCACGGAAACATTCATAAAGTCTGGCGAAGAGATGAATCTTAACATACCAGGCTATAGACTGCGAGCTCAGTATTCTAGATCCGATAAAAGGAGAACTGGGGTGTGCATTTTGCTAAAAGATAATATCCCCTTTAAAAATCTTACAATGACCGAAGACTTTTCTATCCCTAGGTGTTTTGAGTGTTGCGGAGTAGAACTGGAAGGGGCAAAACTTTGCATAATATGCTTATATCGCACTCCTGATTCCAGTATAGAAGTCTTTTTCAATAAACTAAATGCTTTACTTATGACGTTATCTAAAAACTCAAATAAGATTGTATTGGCCGGTGACACCAATATAAACACTTTAAAGTTGAATAATAAATCTAAAAGGTATAAGGACTTAGTTTCCAGCTTTAATCTACGATTACACATTAATGAACCGACGAGGAAGCACAAATGCATAGATCATATATTATGAGTAACATTTCTGCGGCTCAGGGAATAACTCACGAGCTCGGTCTATCAGACCATAACACAGGCCAAACCTTACAATTTAAACTAAGATTCAAAACTTTAAAACCCTTCTGGTTTGATGAAAAACGAGACCTATGCACTGCTAATGTAAATAAATACATTGAGTCGATATCGGCTCTCTCTTTTTCTGACGTTTTTTCCGAAAATGACACTAATCTATCTTATTCAATATTCTATGACTATTTAAAATTATTTTTTGATTTATGTTTTCCTAAAGTGACTATTAAAATAAAATCTAATCAAAGGCTCAAAAATAAATGGCTCACTAGGTGTATAAAAAAATCATGTTTAACAAAAAGACGTCTATATTTAAACTATCAATTTAGTAGCGCCAATAAAACCGAAAATAAAAAAAGCTACTTAATCTACTCGAAGATGCTTAGGCGCTGTATCTTACAAAGCCAGAGGATAGGCAGTCAAAATTATTTTCACAAGAGTAAAAACAAAGGGAAAGCAATATGGAATCTGATAAAGTCAAAAAGTAACTCTGTTACTACAGATACTGAAATTACAAAAATTAAATTTAATTCGAAGGATCTCACTAAACCACTGGAAATTGCATCTGCATTCAATGATTATTTTATAAGTATGACAAACGAGAATGTTCCTGACATTTCATGCAAAGAAACTTTTCAGAGCTGTAACAGTAGTATGTTTCTTATGCCAGTTACCCCAGATGAAGTCCATAAAATTATAATTTCTCTAAAAAACACGACATCTGTTGGCTATGACGAACTTCCAACAGACATTCTCAAAAAAGTTTCAATTTTCATTTCAAAGCCTCTAAGTCACATTATAAACCTTTCCTTTAACCAAGGTGTGTTTCCGGAAGAGCTTAAGCTATCAATTATAAAGCCTTTACATAAAAAAGGTGACCCAACGATTATTGATAATTACCGCCCTATAGCATTAATCCCAATAATATCCAAAATTTTTGAAAAGGCAATGCTGAGACGCCTGAACTGTTTTTTGGATAAATTCAGAATCATAAAAAAGGAACAAAATGGGTTTCTTAAAAATAAATCGACAATACTAGCAAATTTTACCTTAATCAAATCTATTTCTGAATCAATTGACTCAAATAGTCTTGTTGCTTCATTGTTTCTCGATATGAGCAAGGCATTTGATTTCGTACATCACGAGAAACTTTTAGCAAAACTATATAAATATGGCATTAGGGGTTTAGCCCACGACTGGTTCGAGAGTTACCTTAAAAATAGACGACAATCTATAGAAATCAGCAGAATAAATCAATTTTTAAAGAAAATAAAGTATAGATCTATTTCAATGTTCAACAGATACGGCGTACCCCAAGGCAGTATTCTCGGTCCTGTACTTTTCTTACTATACATTAATGACTTGCCGAGTGCAACAAACCACGAAACAATCTTATTTGCAGATGATACAACAGTAATTGTTAAAAGTAATGACCCCAATACATTTAAAAGTGACATAGAAAAAGCGATGTGTGACATAGTTGATTGGCTTAACCATAATAATCTTAGGGTAAATATAACAAAGACTCAGGTGATGCAGTTTCATACGGACCGCCGCCACCCTTCGAAACTCGACATTCATTTTCAAAATTTAAAAGTTGAGGAAGTCTCAACGGCTAAATTTCTGGGTGTCTATCTAGACGAAAATATTAACTGGAAGACTCAAGTCGATGCAATGTGCAAAAAACTTGGTAGGTACGCGTATGTTTTGAGAAGGTTGCGTGAGACTGCTTCAAAAGAAGTGGCTCTCAGTGCGTATCACGGATATGTTGGCTCTGCCTTACAGTATGGTCTGCTCTTATGGGGAAATAGCGTTGACTTTATTAGAGCATTCAGAGTCCAAAAACGGTGTTTGCGTTCTTTGTGTGGAGCTCATTTTTTGGATTCTTGTAAACCTCTCTTCAAGAAATACCATATTCTGCCTCTTCCTTGTTTGTATATAAAACAAGCAGCTGAGTTTGCGAAGCAACACCCAGAGCTATTTAGGAGAAAGGGCGAAGTTCGATCAAGAAGATTAAGAGAAGTATCTGATAGTAGACTGCACATTCCCAAATATAATTTAAGATTAACGCAAAACCAGGCTTTTTTTATGACGATCAAAATATTTAATAACTTGCCAGATGATCTTAAGCTTTTGACTGGAAATTTATTTAACATTAAATTAAAAAAATGGCTGATGGACAGGTGCTATTATTCCCTTGACGAATTTTTTTGCTACAGAGATATTCAATTATTGTAGGTAACAATTTATTTAAATAGGTAGGAACAAAATAACTTTCAAAAATATTTTTTTAATCAACTGTTAATTAATTTATCTATTATTAGTAATCTCTTTTAATTTTGACATTATAATGTATAACTAAAGATATCCTATAAAATTTTGACACTATTGATTATTAAAATGTAGGTACTAATTTAATTAACAAATATTTGCATGCCTGTCTAGTACGGTAGAACATAAATGGAAATTACCCTAGTTTAAGACCTTATTGTTATACATATGTTCTGGCAAATAAATTTATCTTATCTTATCTTATCTTATCTTATCTAAGAATTTTATTGAAAGTTGGCACAATTTTCACAGTGAGTAAGTACATTTAAAATTAATGTTAATAATATTGTGAACTAATTCAAATAATTTTTCTATTTGACCGACGGAAAAAAGTTTTTTATCCTTATAATTTACATTTTAGTTTTTGTTATTAACTCAGGTAAAAAATTGATTCACCTTAATGTTAGATGTTCTTTATTAATGTCCCGGAAACGGAAATAATTGGGTCGAAAAATATTTAGTCATAAGGCGTCTCCATTTGTCTCTGTTATTTTTCGAACTTTAGGTATTTTAGCCCGCCTCATTCCGATCACTGATGATAATAGATCGTTGTGTAGTCGTGATAAGGTTCAAAATCCTTTGTACATTAAATGTCAGTCAGCATTCTACTATGTATGAAATTTCTTTGGGAACCACCAAAATTTGGTTCACCAATAGAAAAAAAAAAAAAATTCCAAATCGATCCAGGCGTCTTCGAGTAATCGGTGAACATTGAAGTCCAAAAAAAATTCCAACGAATTGAGAACCTCCTACTTTTTTGAAGTCGGTTAAAAAGCTAACTTCACGAGTGTTTAGCTACTAGATCCATCGTTGTTGACTTGTTGACCTTTTTACCTTTAAATTATTCGCTCTAAAACTGATTTGATTATGTAGGCCGGACCGGACAGAGCGTCCAAAAGTCGTCAGACAAGTCACTAAATATTTTTGTCGTTAGAACTGATTCTAGGTCGCTCGAGCAAAAGTCGTTATTTCTAGCGACGAAGTCGCTAAATTGGCAGCACTGTCTCTCTCTCTCTCTCTCTCTTTGGGATTGCCAGCTCAATTATCTGTTTTGCTGTTTCGTCAATTAATTTTGAGTCAATTGTACATATTCCTTCAAATTCCGCTACAAAGCTGTCACTGTCAAATTGCATTGCAGTACTTTATAGGTCTTGTAACATTAAAAAATATCTCTTTCTAAATTGTAGAGATGAACAAAGACAGAAGTCAAACAATGTAAAAAGTAATTACGAAACCTTGAACGGAATAAACAGCTGACCGTAAAGTTTCCATGTTTTGCATAAACTTGAGTTGTTGACTTTTCCTTTCCTGCGATTTCTTTGTGGTTTATTTGACCTCTGCGGATAAAAACATTATTAATTAATGTACAAGGTCAACCGCAACTCGTTTACATGCTCGTACTCAATACTAGGGATGTTCGATATTTCGGATTGTATCGATATTTCGTATCGCAATATATCGTAACGCATTGTATCGATACGCGTATCGATACAGGGCATTTGATACGATATATCGTATCGATACAGCAGGCCTACTTTGGAAAACGAAAATCGATTTATCGTCATCGAAATCGTACAAAACCTACTCTAGGGGGCATCGTTTCGATCATCGTTTGAAACGATGAAACGTCCGATTTTACTTTTGACAATCGATGTCGTAGTCCTACTCTAGCAGTGTTACGATGCGATAATTTGAAGTTGACAACGATAGAATTGACAAATCAACCAAAATAAACGATAATTCCAACGATTGCTCTAGTGTTATCGTAAAGACTATCGTTTTGAGCTTCTGCGCAAATTATTTTCATAATTTGTTGATCGTATTCCGTATTTTTCTTCGTTTGACTCGGCTTGCTACTTGGACTAAGTACCTAAGTATTGATTTATTACCTACTTATTGATTTTCTATAATTTCCAGCCTAAAATAAGTCTGTTGCTACATTTGATTCCACTGTGTGTTTTAGATCGTGATGGCAAGGTATTTATTACTTTTGGACGAAGACGTGGCTGCGCGAAGACATCAACGGCGAAGACAAAGGGATGCCTTGGATTTATATGCTATCCCAAACACTGAATTTGTTAAAAATTATAGGTTAGACAAAGTTTGTTACAAAGACCTATGAAGACATTGTGCCACTTTTACAGCCTAAATACAATTATGTTGGAGTCTCGCCGGCAACCAAGGTACTTACATACTATACTTTCATAAGTAATTAATCTTCCTAAGTACCTACCTACTACTAATTCATAAAGACCTAAGTAGATAAAATGCTGTCATTTTTGCCTTCAAATTGAAGATAACACTTAGATGTAAAGCTCAATGACCATTTAAAAAGTTGTACCTACCTCTAATAACTCTCTACCCAATAATGGCATCATAATGCAAGGGATGTGACTTGGCATGCCACTTTTCATGAAAAAAAATCAGACAACTGCTGAAAATTCAAATACTTATACCATTTATTACAGATTCTACAATAAGTTTGGGATCCCGGAGGTATGTGGGTGCATTGATGGCATGCACATAGCAACACTCGGCCAGATGAACACACACAAACTGCACAAAAAAACAAGGGTAACCATAGAAAGGACGTTTGGCATTTTAAAAGGACGATTCAGATGCCTGCTTACTGACAGGGTTCTCCATTATGCACCAGAAACAGCAGGCAAAATTACAATTGCCTGCTGTGTTCTGCACAATTTGTGTACCTATTACAAAAAACCAGGAACAGATTGAACTTTCTGAAAATGAAAGAGTAGATGAGTTCAACAGGCAGCCTGCCCCTGCAATGCCTCAAAAACAGCATTCCACTCAAGCAGCCCATCAACGAGGCCGCTCTATGAGGGCGAGCTTGGTGAATCAACTAGACAATAATAAAATCGCATAGTGTTATTAAAAAATCTGAGTGCCAATCATAAAATCTTTTATTAAATACACAATAAGTACACAAACTATTATTTCTTACTATCTAAGTATTTCTCTTTTAGATTAAAGAAGTAGGTTCAAAATTAAACACTTTATCACAGAACACTCGCATAATAAGTTTTAAAACATACGCTACGTTGCCGCCGCCAGTCACAATGTTGCCAGATGGCTAAGTGACTTTACCCCCAAACATGAAATCCCCGAAAAAAATAATTATAAAATAATTTAAGCTTATTTTATTATTATTATTATTAATATCCTGTTCAAGGTCGTTCAGTTGATCTGCAGGGATATTTTGACTCACACGTAAAGACGCTAACTTGGATAACTTCGGATTTTTCACGATGAATACTTTGAAATTGTAGATATGGTTGTAAAAAGTGATACACATTTAGATTGTGTAAAATATTCAATATTCAAGTAATTCTGCATTATAATATAACTTTAATATTGTTCATAAAAAATCAATTTGTTAGCGCCCCGCCGCGCCGGCCGGCGCACCTGGCATCGTGTGCTCGACTCCATAGTGTCCCATACATTAGGTAGAGTAGGATTCACCACTCAAGTCCTACGGCAAAAGCGAGAACTACTTGTTTTATTTACTTCATTAGGCTCTTTTAGTCATGGTCATTGAGTTGTTCTGGTGAGTAGAATTAACGAACGTATAAACTTGCATAATTATTATTGTTCAAGCCTTATTTGGACAATTAGTAATTTTTTACCTAACCTAGTTCTGCGATAGCAGCGCCGGCCGCGTCTATCGGACTACAGTGGTGGCGTGTACTCTACCCCTGAATTTGCAGGGAATCCCTCCATCTGGCATCACTGGCCAGTCACTTTGTAGTTTGACATTGACACTTCATTTATACTTGACAGATCTGCCGCTACTTGATAAATCCACACGGTCAAGCAAAGGCTTTTCGGCCAAAAGTCTAGTAGCCATGCCTTTAGCTTAATTGTCATTCGTTCCGATCATTCGATACGAATTTCGACAGTCGATGTGTGGGACTATCGTTTTTAAGAGTACGATCAATTCGATAAATTCGGACATCCATCGTATCGTTTCGATGAAATCGAAATCGATTTCAAAAGTAGGCCCGCAGTATCGAATCAAGACAAAGTATGCAGGTACTTTATTAATTAAAAAAATATTTTATTTTAATAATGTGCACTAGATATTACGAAAATGTGCGTAGTTATAACTGTCAAAAAAGGTGTTTTGTGATATCAAACTAATATTAAAAAATGCGAAAGTTTGGACTTATGTTTGTTCCTCTAAAACACGACAACCACTGCACCGATTTGCCTGAAATTTAAACATAGTTATAAAATTTTTAAAATTATTATTATCGGGACTTAATCGCGTAATGAAATCGTTTTATTTACTATAGTAGAATTGTGCGTGAAGCGGTTGAAATAAAGAAACATAAAAATTTCAACCGGGAATGTGGTTACAAGTTGTCATCAACGTGGGATCCAGTTATTAAGAAGTGTTCGTGTCGTAAAAAGCCGTCTAGTATATCGCCGGACATTGTCAGTGTGGTGTGTCGCAACCCTAATAGTGATTTGTGTTGACTGAATGAGGGTAGTTCTAACCTCATCAGTCAAAGATGCGAGCAAACAACGGCCGCCAGTCTACTCGTGACCACGGCGACTGTAATGTCGCCGAAACGTCGAGGTAAATAAAACGATTTCATTACGCGATTAAGTCCCGATAATAATAATTTTAAAAATGTGTTCAAGTCGCGAAAGTTTAAAATATGTATAGTTATATAATGACCGGAAATACGACCTATGCCACCTTTTAACCGGGTAACTTGCAAGTCAAAACAATTAGTTATCAAAATAATTTGATACGATACTTTCGATCCGATACACCTTGCATGTGTTGTATCGATACGCCGTATCGTATGCTATTGTATCGATACAAATATCGGGTGTATCGTATGCCATTGTATCGATACACGAAAATATCGTATCGTATCGAACATCCCTACTCAATACGTTGTCCATTATTCTCCAAGTGGCGTTCATTGTGTTTATGTCATTGATATCTATGAACTTACTTCGTTATTTCACTGGTAGCGTCCGTAAAATGGCTGTTGTGGCTCCAGCTCTGTTCGTGAACCACGGTGGAGGTCCTCTGCCGCTTCTGGGAGACAAAGACCACGTCGGACTGACGGTATTCCTCCGAGAAGAAGTTAAGAAACATGTTAACCTAAAAGAAGTAAAAGCTATAATTCTTGTCACCGCTCATTGGGAGGAGGATGTAGTGACGATATCTTCGGGTAAACACCACGATTTGTACTTCGATTACTACGGTTTCCCGCCCGAATCTTACAAATACAAGTACGACGCGCCAGGCGACCCGGAAACGGCAGAGCGTATCCACGACGCGTTCAAAAAGGCGGGAGTCCGTTCAAAATTGGATTCCAAAAGAGGTTGGGACCATGGAGTTTTCGTTCCTATGATGTTGATAAACCCAGCAGCTGACATTCCTATAATCCAGGTATCCGTACTTAATAACCAAGATCCCGAACAACACTATAACATGGGTAAAGTTTTGAACGAATTTAGAAAAGAAGGTATCGCTGTACTTGGCTCTGGAATGTCATACCATAATATGAGAGAGTTTAGAAACAGTAGGAATAATGGTAGAGTAGTTAATAAAGAATTCGACGATTATCTGACAAAGGTTTGCACAGCTGAGGATGAGAATGTGAGACGGGAAGGTTTAAAAAAGTGGAGAGAGCAGACCGGAGCTACTGAGTCCCATCCGATCCAAGCTGCGGAGCATTTGATGCCGTTGCATGTGATTGCTGGGGCTGGAGGCCCTCAAGTTGGAGAGAGAATCTTCAATTGGGACATGAGCGGGACTTTTAGGCTGAGCGGTTTCATATGGAAAGCATAGTTACTACTCTTAAAACCAAAAAGTAATTTTTGAAACTATCATGCTTACGAAAATAAATACTATCTAGTTACCAATGGAATAATTGCTATGATTAATGAAAATAAATTTCAACTTGCTAGGTCCACCCGCTCTTGAGAAAATCGGTACAGACAGATGGACAAGAGAGTGATCTTATAAGGGTTCCTTTTTTACCTTTTGAAGTAAAAACAACAAACTCATGAATTAATTAATCAGTATGTGGACCCCCTTTTCCGCATTTAGACTCAAAGGTGGTCCTTTATGCATTCTCACTCATGAATTATAGTAATTATCCCATTGATATAGTATTTATAATAGTATTAGATCCATCATTTGCAACATAACTATACTCTAGCCAAACCCAAGATACAATATTTACTAACATTGCACTGACAGATCAATCAGCTGTTAGGAATAGACCTATCACAGAAAACTGAGATTAAATATGATTAGCACTGATTCAATATGGCCAATGGTAATGAATCTCAGTTTTCTGTAATAGGTCTATTCTTGCTATCAGCTGATTGATCTGTCAATGCAATGTTAGTAAATATTGTATCTTGGGTTTGGCTAGCTAGAGTACATTTTCATGGGTATGGACTTGATTGCTGGAAAGGGATTGGGTTAGGCAAGTATTGTATTTGATTGACAAGACTTAAAAATAATCTAATAACTAACAGAATCAGCTTACATCATCATAATATATTGTAACCTTAGTTTTATTTTTGCTTATTTTTTGTCTAATAAGTAAGTAGGTAAATCTTTATATTTGTTACTTACTTTATATTTGTACTTACATGATTTATTTAATATGTAATTTATTGGTAGAGGCTTTTAAGATTAGGTACTAATATCTATTTTTATAATTATTAAAAAAAAATTGCATTTAAAAAATGTATAAAAGAGCAATAATATCAAATTAGATAAAAATAATAGGGACCAGAGTAAATCACAGAATAATTATAAACATGCTTAGCTATTGCTTGCTTGTTAAAAATGTATTTATAATTTAAGATTTTTACATAATAAAAGCAATTTAAAAAAAATTGTTTTCATTTTTTTAATTTGAATTATTATCACGACTGTATCCCCAAGGCGCGGTAGACATTTAAGATCCTTTCAATGTCTAAGGGGGTAGTCAGAGTTATGGCCAAATGGGCCAAGTACATATTTGGTACATGCCTATATTTTGCAGAAGTTAGCATTACATTATGTGACAGGTTGTAAGCCCATCGACGCTATTGAAAGCCAACTGGTTTCTTCACGATGTATTCCATCTCGTTTAGAGCGTAAAATCGATGATGCACGGCTGGGTTCGAACCCACGACCTTCAGATCGAAAGTCGACTACTAACCCACTCGACCAACACGGCACTTGACATAGCAATAATTATTTCATAAGCATTTAAAAACTTTTTAATCGCATGTCACTTTGAACTATAATTACCGAATGTAGGCCACATTCAACCCTAAATAACTTAAAAGTGGCCTATTTACAACGACAGAATAGTTTGTAGTCACTTTTACAGAATAGTAAAGAGTTACTATGACAGCATATTATCATGTTAATAAGTGATATCATTTCTACCTCGACATAATTTCAGTCGATCATGGTTCGTCGTAGCAGTGCTACGCTGGCTACGGTGCTACGCCGCGATTAGTAAAAGTTTAAATCGAGTTCGGAAGTTTTTTAGTGAGTAGCTCTTTTAAAAAAATATTCAGTAGGTAAGCAGCACAGAAAAATACTAAAAAATTATGAAGTGAAAAGTACATAATACAAATTCTTTTTTATTACAAACGTGACAGTTATTATTATACTGGCAGAAAATAGCCAGTTACAAAAGAAAAAAAACCTTTTATTTTTAATTCATGGCGCCAATAATTTTTTAATTTTTTGATGACTTTCAGCCAGTTTGATTAATTGAACAGAGTAAAAACTCCTTTCTGAGATACAACTGAATTGCTACTGGCTGGAAATCGTCAAAAACTTGGCGCTGTCAAAATTAAATTAAAAAGAAATGTGATTACAGTTATCAGCTGTTGCTGTGGCACATAATGGTTTTAATAGATGACAATATTCAAATTTATTAATTTATGTTTATTAGGAATATTCCTATTAAAAAGCAGCACATTAATATCGGTATCAAACATTGTAATAAATTTAATTTGAGTAGGTAGGTACTTAATCAAAACACTTGTTGTTTTTATCGATCATCTTTTATTATTTTTTCTCTTACTTAAAAAAAAAACATTGAAATTTATTCATTGATGTAACTTCTAAGTTAGAAAATAAAAAACTACATATTGTCACACCCACTTGATCTTCTTGAGGAAGTTTCATATTTAGAAGGAATTTGAAATTATTAGGAAATTAGCATTAAAAGAGTTTGCATGCAAAGAAACAAATTCGAAAATTAAAAGAGGTTGAAAACTTGTAAGTAGGAACTCCTTACTTACTAATTCCTAAGCTACAGCATGCATCTTGTGCCGCTGCAAAAGATGCATGCTGTAAAGTTTTCAAGCTGCAAGTTTTCAACCTCTTTTAATTTTCGAATTTGTTTCTTTGCATGCAAACTCTTTTAATGCTAATTTCCTAATAATTTCAAATTCCTTCTAAATATGAAACTTCCTAGTATTTTTTTTTTATTCTGACCTAGGTATAAGTCGTATAGGTAGTCATACAGCGTCAAGTACAGCGTTGCAGGCGAGGCCGAGGTTGACTGACCTGTAATTCGTCGCATTATACGTTTTGAATTATTAATGAACCAACCGTGCGTTCCTGTGGGAATAGGCGGTGACGCGGTGTAATAATGTAATGGGTAATTTACCAACGTATGATGTAATACGAGTAGAGTCATTCGGGGTAAGTGATCGCAGTGGGTAAGTGGGCGCAGTGCCATTATCTCCGAAACGGGGCACGGGGGGTATACAGTTTGTTTTGGTAAGTTGGCAACGTTTATGCAGACAACTAGTTGCGACACATAGTTTGACCGCGTTGTGCGTGTACGAGTTGGTAAGGAGCGAACTACAATTTTGACAATTTAAAGTTAGTTTTGGGTTATTTTACGAAGCGTGTAGCATATACGTTCTAAGGCCGATAGTGGTAAGGCCTTTGCTATAGATTTGGAACTTATCTGAACGTGTTTTGCAAAAGAAAGTTCTTGGCTGAATGAATAATTTTCTTATTTTGTGTGCATTCATTCGTAATTTGTCCGTTTGGGGTAAGTGGGCGCGGGTAAGTGTTCGCACTTTTACGATAAGCAAATAATTAATAATAATATTTTTTTTAGGTTTATAAATTTTATAATTATTAATTATTTCATTTGCCGACTTACTTAAGATAAGTTCTAGGTTTTTTTTAACTTGATGTCAAATTCGTTAAACGAATTATGATTAACTGATCTCTAAATAGGTAAAATCTATGCAAACATAAAAGTTAAAATTTTGTTTAAATATATAGGTACATAACATAACGTTTTATTAGGTATATAAATTTTATGATGATTGATTATTTCATTTGCCAACATGCTGGTATAATATTTAAAGTGATTCTTTCTTATGTGTTTTCTAAGTGTATTTTATACTTGTAATCGGAATAAATAATGCTTGATTTACTTTTATTTTGCAACGCGAACACTTAGGTACACCACATGCAATCACTTACCCCGTAAGGGTGCGAACACTTACCCGCAAGTCGGGGCAAGTGTTCGCATTCCGATTTTTCGTCTTAAAATGCATTTATTTCAAAAACTGAAATAAATGACAGTACAAATTTCATTTATTTTAATTGACAGATAATTTTTCTAACTAAAAACAATACTTTAGGTGCTCTAAATACTAGATCTTGAGCACAGTGAGGTGTCAAATTGGAAAGTGCGCCCACTTGCCCCGAATGACTCTACCTATTACTTACTGTGTGTGATTCTGTAGTAAATTGGGTAGGTAATATTTACCACAAAATAAATAGGTAGGTATAAGTACCTATCCTACCAAAGCACTCGTGGCGATGCTTGCTGAGACGTTCTTGATTGATCGTTGAAGATTTTAAGCGTCAGTTTCGCCATGAATGTTGTGTTCGCCTGTAACTGGCACATGTATATATTAGTTCATAACATTCTTAACCTAATTAAAATTCATGATTGATACATCGTGCTGTTGTTCGTTCCTTTTTAATTAAAATAAATATGTTAAGCAATGTTGTGCGCGGTCACAATTTAGATGGGTGACCGCAAGCGGCATTACGAGCTGAGCGCTTCCATGCTTCAGGCACGTTAAACTGTTGGTTTTAAGTCCTTAAGCCATTACGAAGGCGTTTAGGCGGCCTAAAAATTCCGTCACCTGAGTTGGCCACTTGCTCATACGAACTTTTTTTTTTTTTCAGGAACATGAAAGTAAGAGCTAGTGTGATTTCGAAATTTGCTGCTTGGTTGTTAGGGACTATCAACTTTATAGTGATGGTAAGTTTGTAGAATTCAAATTGTCTAAAGGTACCTAGGAACCTAAAGAATAAAGAAAAAATTCTATTAAAAACGTGATTTGAAAAGAATTTAAGTCGTGACTTTATCCTCACATAGCAGCTTATTAGACATTTTTGTGCTGAGACTACCAAAGCGGAGACGAAAGGAGATAGTGTTAAACCAAGGTCTTTTGAAGATCTTCAAGGGGGATAGTCAGAGGTCTGTCCAAATATAAAAAGATTCAAACTGACGTTTTGTTTTTAAGTTGTAAGTAGGTATGTAAAAAAGGCTTAGGTATTCCAAAATGCTCCCACTCTCGCGATCCCAGTGGGATCATATAAAACTTTTTGTATGTACCTACCTATGTTATTATTCTATTGATCAATACTTTAATAAATATAAATAAATAAATATTGCTGGACATTTCACACAGCATCATGTAGTCCCAAGCTAAGCAGAGCTTGTGTTATGGCAACCACATGACTGATATACTACTTATACTTATACATTTTTTTTTGTAAATACATACATAATATACATAGAAAACACCCAGACCCGAGACAAATATTTGCAGATCATACAAACATCTGTCCCGCGGCGGGGATCGAACCCGCAACCTCCTGCGTCACAGGCGGGCCTTCGCCCACTGCGCCACAGAGGTCGTCAAACTATAATATAACTTTAACTATAGGGACATTGAACTATGATTTAATAATTACTAATTAATAAGATAGGTATTTTAATTTAATTTAATTTAATTTAATTCTATTCTTTTTAATACTTACAAATTTTATTTTTAATTTAATTGTTATTTTACCACTAATATTTCCATGCCTACAAGGTAGAATATATCTGCACTAAGCAATACCTATTATTAAGACCTGATTGTTACATTTATATTCTAGCAAATAAACGAATCTAATCTATTAATGAACTCAAAAGTTTTGTATGATCCCACTCTGGGATCACGAAGTGGGAGCATAATGGAATAAGCCCTAAAAAATTCGTATGAAATTCTTAAACTAGAGATACGTTATATACCTACCTACACATAACTATATATTTATAATTTTATATATTTGTCTATTTGCAGGCTATCTGTCTACTCTGGTTCACACTCTCTCTATGGATGATTTCGTCTCCTACAACCATGTCTAACGTGATACAGCAGTTGGGAAGCACGACATTGAACGTATGTATACGAATACATAATAGGTAGAAGGGAAAACGCCCTGGGGATTTCCTAAGCCTGGCATCCTATTTCCTACTAAAAATGATTAGGTATATTGTACCAATTGTTCAGCGTTCAGCTTACGTTGGTTGAAACTGAATCGGAACTCTTGACCAACATAATTTGAACTCGGAGAGCACGTTAAATGTCGATCCCGGCTTTTAAGTCGTTAAGCCGTGACGGAGGCCTTTAGGCGGCCTAAAAACTCTGTCACCAGAGTTGGCCACTTGCTCCTACGAACTTCTTACTTACCTACTGCACAGATAATATTATACTATACCAGTACCTACTGTGAGAATATCACCGCGGCGGGTAGATACAGTCGTGATAATTTTTTGTTTCCTTTTGACGTGTCGTCTTTACAAATCGATGATCGCCGGCGCCAGCTGCACGCACGAAAAAGTGTCATATTCCGCCTACGCGCCGTAGCGCTGCTACGAGACGTAGCGAGAGCTACGGTTGCCGTAGCTCCGTCCGGAAACCGACTTTACAGACAAGCATTTTTTTTACATAAGTAGGTAAGTACCTACTTAAGTAATCACAAATTAAAAATTTAAACAAACCCTCGGCAGGAGTGAAACATTCTCAAACGAAAAAAAAAATTGTTCAAAAATCGATTCATCCGTTCAGTGCGATTCGCACTGCTCGAAATGCGTCCACTTTCCGAATTCGGAATGCATTCCGAGAAAAATTTTTTTGGCTAACGAAGCTAACGATGATGCCACAGACAGACACACAGATACACAGTTAAAACCTTTTTTCCGATGGGGAAACCAACACATCACATATAATATTATAAATGCGAAAGTTTGGATGTTTGGGTGTTTGTTCCTCTATAACTCGACAACCACAGAACCGATTTGGCTGAAATTTAAAATATAGATAGATAATGACCGGGATTTGGACATAGACTACTTTTTCCGGGTACCACGCGAGCAAAGCCGCGGGCGCAAGGCTAGTACAACATAATTCCGTGGTAATGATACAAAAATAGCCGCGATACTGATCGAATGTCAGTGCATGTCACCCCGTGGTACGATGGTTGACCTGCGCGACCCAGTTGGTATTGCAACACAGCTAGATGTTCTAGATAGATTCGTTATCATTAGCTTGCGAGCGTGGCTGATATAATAGAATAAGTTGTAATTGAAAATAAGTTTTGATGAAAAAAAGTTTTTCAATACAAGTTTTGATTGGGTAAGGGTGAGCTGAGTCGGATGACCTACGGTTATTCACTGAGAAGTTTCATTGAAGAGGTCCTTACTCCATCATCAGATCAGCTCGCTGTCATATTATTTCATTGCAGTCGGAATTTGACAGATATACCGAGTTTCAACTCAATCGGCCTATTTACTGAGGAGTTCCGTTGAACAATTTCAGATTCAGACTCCATCATAAGATCAGCTCGCTGTCACATTAGTATTGCATTATTACCTAGAAACAAGTATGCCAAACAATTGCCAGTTTTAGTAAAAGCTTGTAAGAATTTAAGCTAAGGGTTTCCTAGGTACCCTATACATTCGCTCACCAGGGCTATTTTGACTCACACGTAAAGTCGATGTAGATACTTGCGGTTCAAATGTTGGTTGAAGTAGGTAGGTTATGAAGAAGATAGTCCAATAATTTCAACAGATGTAATGTCCAACACAAGATACACAGCACAAGTAAAGTTATAAGTTCAGAAGGAGAAACGGCACAGAGTAATAGGTTTACAACAAACACGACAGAAAACAGTAATTAAATCAGATATAAAGAAAGTTTTACGAATTCACAAAGGTGTAAGCGCGGTAGTCTCGTAATCGGTTCCGTCAGACTGAATGCCGGTAGTTTCGCGCCGGCGGACGGCGCGGTGCCATGGAATAGATAATAATAGGTAGCGGTAGGGCATGCCTTGGCATCGTTAAGGTGCGGTTTGAACGCAATGTATTCGGATGGCGCGTTTCGTCCGTGATTTTATAAATAGATATGATCAATTAAATTATGTAAGGATAAGTACTTATATATTTTGTGTGATAAATAATAATTGTATGTGCGATGTAAATAAGTGAGTGTGATTGATAATGCATGACTGTTGGAAATAATGTATGAATGAAATATAAAGTAGGTAAATAAATACAAATAATAAATATAGGTAGATAGGTAAATTTACATAGTTTATGTTAGGAATGTAGATAGTATTTTAAGTGTAAAATAAGTACCTAACATCCAAATAATGTGGAGACTGGAGAGGATCCCCACATCACTCCCCTTCAAAGACCGTTCTACGGGCGATAAAAGTCCGGGAAACGAACTTTTCTACCGGATCGTGTAGTACGTATTGGAGGAGGATCTACCGTTCGTTCAGGCTCGGGATCAGAGGTGAGCTCAGGCTCAGGTGGCGGTGTTGACGACAGGATGTAGGCCGGTTTCAGGCGGTCTATCGAAACGGTTATCGCTTTACCCTTGACTAGGATCTTAAACACTTTATCTCCGCGCTGAAGTACCTCATGAGGGCCAGAGTACGACGGATGAAAGGTTCCTCTCAACATTTCTTCTCGTAAGAATACGTGTGTCGAGGAAGTGAGGTCTTTGTAGACGAAAATTTTGCTTTTGTTATGCCGAGACGCGGGTGCTGGTTGTAGCTTTTGTGCGATTGTTCGTAGTCGTGCAGTAAAATCAGTTATATCTGTGGTATCAGTTATGGAGGTATGAAAAAATTCACCAGGGAGTCTTAATGGCTCGCCGTAAACTAGTTCAGCCGCAGATGACTGAAGGTCTTCCTTGATCGCACTCCTCACACCAAGTAGGACAAGTGGTAGGGATTCCGTCCCGTTGGTATCAGCATGGCATGTAATAGCTGTCTTTAACTGTCGATGGAATCTCTCCACCAGTCCATTGCAGGCAGGATGATAGGCTGTGGTTCTACGATGTTTAAATCCTGCGAATTTTGTGAGGAATTCGAACAAGGCAGACTCAAATTGACGCCCACGGTCGGTCACAATATCGGTTGGGCAGCCAAATCGAGCGATCCAACCCATTAAAAATGCCTTAGCGACCGTTTCTGCCGTGATGTCTGCGATAGGGATGGCTTCAGGCCATCTGGTAAAGCGGTCTACGGCAGTGAGGCAATAACGGTGACCATTGGAGATAGGCATGGGGCCAATCAGGTCGATGTGGACAAAAGCAAATCGAGCTTTAGGCAAATCGAAGGTGCCCAGTGGAGCGGTAACGTGGCGAGTTATCTTAGATCGCTGACAGGCCAAGCACGCTTTGGACCATTCACGGCAGTCCTTTCTCATCTCTGGCCAAACGTAACGTTGTGCTATGAGCTTTGCTGTTGCATTTGCGCCGGGGTGGCTTAAGCAGTGTAGACTGTCGAACACTTGCTTACGCAACGATTTGGTCACAAAAGGTCTCGGTGTGCTCGTACTAACGTCACAGTAAATCTCCACCTCACTACCGGGCTCCTTGATCTTCTTCAAGCGAAGCGATTTCGGTTCGACATGAAGAAAATAATCAAGCTCGGCATCTGCGGTCTGGGACTTGGCGAGTACTTCCAGGTCAACTGGACCTTGTAACTCATCAATTCGGGATAACGTGTCAGCCACGACATTATCCTTGCCGGATATGTGTCGGATATCGCTGGTGAACTGTGAGACAAAGTCCAGATGCCTGTATTGACGTGGTGAGCAGTTGCTTTTTCGTTCGCTGAAGGCGTGACATAAAGGCTTATGGTCAGTGTAGACCGTAAAGTCTCGCGCCTCAAGCATGTGGCGGAAGTATTTAATGCCCTCGTATATAGCGAGAAGCTCGCGGTCGTAGGGTGAATACTTCCGCTGTGATGGGCTGAGTTTACGCGAGAAAAATGCCAGCGGTTGCCAGACATCATCTTTAAGCTGCTGGATTACAGCGCCCAATGCTAAGTCACTCGCGTCTGTAACCAACGCGAGTTTGGCTTGGCAATCGGGGTGTGCTAACAAGGCAGCGTTGCAGAGACTCTGTTTTGTCTCTTCGAAGGCTGAAAGAGCTTCGCCCGACAGGTCCACTGGGTCAGAAGGTTTAACTGAGCCTGCTAACAGGGCGTTTAGAGGGCCTTGAATTTTTGCAGCGTTTGGGATAAATCGCCTGTAAAAATTGAGCATGCCCAGAAATCGCCTAAGTTGACGGATAGTTGTCGGGGCAGGGAACTCTTTAATGGCTTGAACCTTGGATTCAAGCGGTTTAGTGCCAGTAGCGGAAATGTGGTAGCCTAAAAATGTCACCTCTGAGGCTCCAAACACACACTTAGATGTATTAACGACAATGCCGTACTTCCTCATGCGTTCAAAGAGCTGTCGAAGGTGGCTTTCATGTTCTGCCGCTGATTTGCTGAACACTAGGAAGTCGTCCAGATAACAATAGCAAAAATCTAGACCCCGGGTCATTTCGTCCACAAACCTCTGAAATGTCTGTCCCGCGTTCCGGAGGCCAAAACTCATGAACGGGAATTCGAAGAGGCCAAAAGGGGTTGTTATGGCGGCCTTCTGGATGTCGTCCTCGTACACAGGTATCTGGTTATAGGCCTTCACCAGGTCGATTGTAGAAAAAATCTTACTACCTGAGATGTTGTGAGCAAAGTCCTGAATGTGTCTAATTGGGTATCTGTCAGCGATGGTTCGAGCGTTGAGCAGTCTATAATCTCCGCACGGGCGCCAGCCATCGTCTTTTTTGGGGGCCAAATGCAGAGGAGACGACCATGGACTTTCAGACGGACGCGCCGTACCATTGCTCAGCATCAAGTCGAACTCCTGCTTCGCCACCTTGAGCTTATCAGGTGCTAACCTACGAGGGGAACAAGAGATAGGGGGACCGGGTGTGGTGCGTATGTGGTGCACAGTGTTATGTTTATGGACGCGAAACGTGCCAGCCGGTTTAGTTATTTCCGGAAATTCGGATAGAATTTTATGAAAAGGCGTATTACCTGATGGAACCTTTACTGAAGCTACATTTTCAGAATCATTATCGAGGCAAACATTTGTTGATAATGATGTAAGGCTATCAACTATACGACCTATGCGCTTATTGCGTACATCCACAATGAGGTTGTAGAAGCTTAAAAAATCTACGCCAATTATGGCCTTAGTAACGTCCGCTACGATAAATTTCCAGGGAAAATCACGCCTAAGTCCTAGATCTAAATTGAGCTGCAGTGAACCGAAGGTGTGTATGACGCTTCCATTTGCAGCTGTCAGCTCATAGCTGGTCTTCGCTCGACGCTCCCGGAGTGCAGACCGAGGGAAGACGCAGACGTCGCTTCCGGTGTCCACCAAAAAAGGGATCTTCGATTTGCGGTCCGTTACGAAGAGGCGACCAGGGTTCACGGGGCAATCGTCAGTCGTCTTTACCGACCGCCCTGACCATTTCCCGATTTCTCAAAATCACAGGGCTTGACACATTGTGTAGCGTTGGCTCCATGTCGGCTGTGATACCAGCAGGTTGGAAATCTGCGGTAGCTCGACTGGGATCGGGATCTGGAGCGTTTCCGATGACGGTCGTTGGAACGGTTGGGCCGGTCACGTGATCGTGGTTGGCGGTTCAACTGCATCGTCAGGTTCTTGACGGCCGCTTTCAGCTCTGCGATCTCGATCGCCATGGATTGCATCGAACCAGGAACAGGGGTAGCCGATGAAGTTGATGCTACCTGGATGTTGCTGGGTGCCGCGATGTCGTGGACTCTATCTGCCAGGTCAGCAGAAGCCTCCAAGGTACCTGGTTGGGATGCAACTAACGCCTGCAGGCCGCTGGGCAGACGGCTGCACCAAATGCTCCGAATGAAATCGTCTGGAACTGTAGAACCGGCTAGACTCTGGAGGTGTCTGAGAAATTGCGAGGGTTTCCTGTTTCCCAGCTCCTCGTGCATCAGCAA
Source organism: Camptogramma bilineatum (assembly GCA_958496255.1). Taxonomy (NCBI): domain Eukaryota; kingdom Metazoa; phylum Arthropoda; class Insecta; order Lepidoptera; family Geometridae; genus Camptogramma; species Camptogramma bilineatum. Next base: position 3,065,786 of record OY292478.1, read on the forward strand.
CTGCTGGATTTTCCGATCGCGTGACGCCGACACGCGCTTAATGAGCTCCTCTTTTAATTTTTCGTATTTGTTGGATGATGGAGGACACGTTATTATATCCTTCACCTCCTTGGCGTATTGAGGATCTAAGTGGCTTGTCACGTAATAAAATTTTGTCGTGTCCGCGGTGATGTTTGATATGGCGAACTGTCCCTCGATCTGTGCGAACCATACTTCAGGCTCCTCTGGCCAGAATGGTGGTACTTTTATACCAACTTTATACAGTTCGGGCGTAATCGTGGGGACTCGCCCTTTATTAACCGACTTCGAAAAAAGGAGGAGGTTCTCAGTTCGTCGGAATCTTTTTTTTTTTTTTTTTTTTTTTTGTGCTTTTTTTTTTTATGTATGTTCACCGATTACTCGAAGACGCCTTGACCGATTTCAAAAATTCTTTTTTTGTTTGAAAGGGTACACTTTCCAATTGGTCCTTTTGGTCATCAGGTCAGGATCTGATGATGGGATCTTGGAGAAATCGAGGTAACTCTTCAAATTTTATAGGCACACTTGAAGTGATTAGGGTATTTTTAAAAGGTTATCGGTGACAATGCAATATTATGGTAACATTGAGCTGATCTGATGATGGAGTCAGGAGCTGTTCAACAGAACTCCTCAGTAAATAGGCCGATTGAGTTGAAACTCGGCACGTCTGTCAAGTTTCAACTAGAATGTAATAATATGGTCACAACGAGCTAATCTGGGGATGGAGTCAGGAGCTGTTCAACAGAACTCCTCAGTAAATAGTCTGATTGAGTTGAAACTTGGAACTCAGCATGTCGGTCAAGTTCCGACTATAATGTAATAATATAGTGACAGCTAGCTGATCTGATGATGGAGTCAGGACCTGTCCAATGGAACTTCTCAGGGAATATAGTGGAACATCCATGTTTGGGCTAATTTTAATTAGCTCACCCTTAGCCTTACCCAATACAGTTTGTATTGAAGTCGGTTTTTTAAAATTTTTAATTTAGCCACTTGTTTTTCTTCACCGAACATGGTCGGGCTTCGACTGTGTCAGAGGTTGCAGAGTCACTATCACTCATCTTGGGTACCTTTCAATAGTCCTCAGGGGTCACCAGTTGTAGATACTTGCGGTTCAAATGTTGGTTGAAGTAGGTAGGTTATGAAGAAGATAGTCCAATAATTTCAACAGATGTAATGTCCAACACAAGATACACAGCACAAGTAAAGTTATAAGTTCAGAAGGAGAAACGGCACAGAGTAATAGGTTTACAACAAACACGACAGAAAACAGTAATTAAATCAGATATAAAGAAAGTTTTACGAATTCACAAAGGTGTAAGCGCGGTAGTCTCGTAATCGGTTCCGTCAGACTGAATGCCGGTAGTTTCGCGCCGGCGGACGGCGCGGTGCCATGAAATTGAAATTGTAGGAGATGGTTGAAAAAAGTGACGTTTTTTCGCGGAAAACACGTCAAATTCCCGAAGAAAATCATCGAATCGGGTGCATTTTCGGAAGTCCGAATCGCATTGCCTGGTTAATTATGAATTGTAGGTAGGTATTATTTTTTTTGGGAAATGTCATTTCGTCTTTAAAACCGGCCAAGATTTTTTTTAATGGAGATCTGTGGTCTCTGCCTATACCTATACCCCAATAGCGGCCTTTACACGGTACAGATATCTGTACAGATATGAACCGCACAGATATCTGTTCAGTACAGATCGTCGCGCATCTACACGTAAGGTTTTTAGCAAAGATTGAAATGGCGCTTGCTATTTTCCGCGGGCCGATCTCTGCGTGTAAACGTTGCTAATGATGGGAAACAGGCGTGATTTTATGTATGTGTGTATGTATGTTTTTGAATTCTCTTCACTTCTACAGTATTGCCTGCACAGATTACTGTTTATTAATCTTTGCTACTGTGCTCATGCTACATGGACTGTGCTTGGCGTGTCATTCGTGCGCTATGATATGAGTCGATTTATAATTCACAATAATTGCCTGGAACGGTTCGTTTCATCGTCCCATCAAATATTTATTATCTAGGCTTACACAGAAAATATCACTAACATTAACTTTTAGTTAATTTTTACCTGACTGTCCGCAAAACAAGGGTTATGTATTCAAGAGCTCTTTCGCGATAACGAAATTTTTCAATAGGTTTTCAGCTAGGGAAGCATCCAATTATTATCAATCACACCAATAGGTAGGTACATTTATAAATGCGAAAGTTTGGATGTTTGGATAGATCATAGGGTTCTCAACGTGGGCGATAACGCCCCCTTGTGGGCGTTTGAGACTTTCAGGGGGGCAGTAGAAGACCCAGAGATAATTAGGGGGCATTGAGATGGCGCATTAAGATATGGGGAGGGGGGCTCTTGAAAAAAATATATTCGCAAAGTGGGCGGTGGGCAAAATAAGGTTGAGAAATTATGGGATAGATGGATGGATGTAGTATGTTTGTTTCTCTATAACTCGACAACCACTGAACCGATTTGGCTGAAATTTAAAATATGGATAGATAATGACCGGGAATAGGACATAGGATTTTTATCCGGGTACCACGTAAGCGAACCCGCGGGCGGAAGCTAGTACCTAATAAATTCCTATTTCATTAAAAATAGCTATTGATGAAAAACTAATTTCTCAATTTCTCATTTCCACCCCAAAGATAATTACCCACCCAAACAATAACATGATGATCAATAAACTAAATACGATATCCGGGTCACTAATGATCGGACAATTCAATCGACTGACCCAGTTACGATGATAGCTTTTACCTGGTTTATAACACGTGACTTTCATTACAAATGATATTCTACAGGGTGGAAAAAATGAATGGGCCCTTGCTTTATTCAGGAATCTAACCAGCTAAAAATTCAAAAACTAAACACTCGCTATCTTATTCCACTAGTCGATACATTCACTGCTAAAGATAAAATTTCTCAAATAAACATGAGGTCTTACACTCGTCTGTTGTACAAGATATCCATGAAATCTAATATTTAGTACACAAGGGCAATTGCAATTTAGCTCTACAGTGGAATGGTGAGAGGTATCCAGCAGTGCGATTCAGACCTTCTCGGAACGTATTCCGAATTTGGAACGTTTCTTAGCTGAAAAACCGTCAATTTTTCGAAGAAAATCATCGAATCGGATGTATTTTAGGAGGTCTGAATCGCATCTCTGATAGACAAATACGGTCTAGAAAATTTTCCACCCTGTATATAAACTGAGGTAGGTACTCGTAGATGCGTTGTACCCCGCTCTCTGCGTGGCAAACAAAAGTCAAGCAAATTAGCTTGAGTCAATTCAGACCTGTATTCATTAAACATAATTAATAAACATATTAACTTCACGAATGGAATGCCTAGATCCATTGTGAGAAGTGTAGTTGACGAAGTTGACGGTAGACTTTTCATGAGACTAAATAAATTCACAAAATGTTTTGAAACAAAGCTGTTGAGATGACAAATAGGTATGTAGGTGGGTGCCAGATAAATAATTTTAAAGAATATTCTTCATTTTTAACCGACTTCAAACAAAGGAGGTTCTCAATTCGTCGGAATCTTTTTTTGTTCTTTTTTTATGTATGTTCACCGATTACTCGAAGACGCGACCTACTAGGAAAATTCTTTTTTGTTTGAAAGGGCTTGGGTACTTTCCGATTGGTGCCATAAAAATTTGGATCTGTAGTTGTGAACCGAAATGCACCTCGAGAGTGCAGAAAATTACTCAGCTTAAAACTTTGAAGTCGGTTTTTTAATTTTTTTATTTACTTAGCCACTTTTTTTACAGGCTTTGCTACCGCTGCAAATGATGACTGTTCAAAATGGCGTCGGCTCAGCAGCTCTAGCTACCTTCCTCTTCTTCGTCGCGTTTATGGGCCTCTACGGCGCCGTGAGCAGGTCTCAGTTCCTCTTGTTCATGGTAAGTTTAACAGTACCAATCAAGTACCAACAGTAGCCGTACCATGAACTCTTAGAGCAATGTTAAATCAAGCTTGAAACATGTCAACGAATGTCATTCCTAAAGCAGTATGAAGAAGATTCCTAAAGCAGTACCTAAGCCTGTTTTAAGCTTGTTTTGACACTGCTCTAAAGGCCCTGATCGACGAGCGAGTAAAACCGCGGTCTTAGATATGGCTCATCGGTAAAGCTCGCCGGTGTAGATATCATTGCAATACCGCGGTTTTGTGAGTTGGCGAGCCTGGCTCGCGGCTCGTCATGTTTGCTTCATTTTTCACTCAGCTCGATCAAATTCACAATTCAAAACCTCAATTCGACTACGATACGACTGTTTCACTCGCTAGTCGATCAGCACCAACGAGCCACGAGTAAAACCGACGTTCTTTAAAACCGCGGAATGGGCTCGTACGTCGATCACCCACTTAAGACTTGGTGGTACGCCCCCTGGCCTATTTTGTAATTTTTGTTGTCAGAAGCACTTGTGGCGTAGCTTTCTTAGCTAAGGGAGTGGCTACATTGCGTTTTCTGCAGCGCGTTTCGTTTGTATCGATACAAACGCGCGTTCGCATCGCGTTTGTCTGGATACAATAGGGTGGGTTGTCCACCTGTGAACCAGGCAGATGCAATGAGCCACCGCTATATTTCAAAAATGTGACATTGCCGTTCTTTACGAATACTGCCAACAGGAACGCATACGCACCCCTCACTCTCTCCCCAAATTGCAAGCAGCGCAAGCTTAAGACGTACGCCCAGTGATCGAATTTATAAAAATGTATCACAAAAGTCAGTTTTTTGTGTTGATTTCATTCTTTTTCTACATATTTTGGGTGTTACCTACAGTTTTTTTTGCCTGTTACGTATGATTACACATACATAACGTTGTTAATTACACTATAGTTAGTTTGCTGTATCATCATTTACCAGGTGAAATTCTGAGGTTTGTTTTGTCAATGGGGTGTGTCCAGCAATGAGCCATGACATAGTGTCCTGCATTGAACCATAGTTATCACATACATTTTCCCAGTCCGAGCTGCACCTACCATTCATATACGTTGAGAAACTGAACCACCAACTTGTTACAACTAGATTTGTATGATAACCTACTTATAATTAGTATTATGATAAAAAAACCATGTTGCTTGATGTTAATACATAGATTTTATTAAGACTAAGATACTCAAGCCTAACATACCTAAATATAATTAACAGTACCTCTAACGGCTTATATTTCATAGTTAGTAATAATTTTGCTGATAGGTAATAATAATAAAGTAAAAACTTTGCCCTTTCTCTTGGTAAATAGATGGTTCATTGCAGAATTCGGTCTGGTTCAATGCGTACCACCCGTGTTACGCAATGAACCAAATCTCATTTTTTGCTAAATCTGTATTTCTAAGAAATCTAAAGATTATATGAATAAACTAATAATGCACAATCTTAGCCAGATTAATCACCTTATTTCACCCCAAATCTTAGGTCCGTCAGTCAAAAAATGTAAAAGATAGGGACGTTTGAATTTTACCTGGTTCATTGCTGGACAACCCACCCTACCTATTTATTCCGTGGGAAGGGAGCTGTCTGCGCGTTTGTATCGATACAAACGCGCGTTCGCATCGCGTTTGTCTGGATACAATACCTATTTATTCTGTGGGAAGGGAGCTGTCTGCGCGTTTGTATCGATACAAACGCGCAGCTCAAAAACGCGCTGCAGAAAACGGAGTGTTGCTACGCCCTTAGACGTTTTTGATAGGTCGTTGAAGTTATGCGTCGTTCTTAGCTACCACAATTTGTATGGGTGACCGCAAGTGGCGTTGACAGCGTGCGACCATACTGGCTCTTGATAAACATAATAATTAACGGATTAATATAAGTTATTATTTATTTTTCAGTACTCCACATTGGTTCTGCTGATGTTGCTGCTCGAGTGTGCCCTGACCTACTACTTCTCATCAAATCTGATTGAGGTGAGTAATCATCATCAATCATTAATCTAAAGGCGTGTATAGTATAATATGTGTATGTATAGTATAAACATTGCCAGGCTGCTCGCGATGCTACTCATTTGAGCAGAATCAAGGCAATGTTCAAGATGGCTCGCGAGGCAAACACGTGGCCACACCGCGAGATAGCCTCGCAATGTCGATACACGCCTTCACAAATTTTCATGATATTTTTCCAAATAATTTCGCGGTTTTCCCCAGTGACTACAGTATGGGGTTCTTCAAAAAGGGCGTTTTGAAATTCTTAAAAGGGTCAGCAGCGCGAGTGTGACTCCTCTGCGGTCGTATTACCAAGTCTTAGAGCAATGTCAAAGTAAGATTACTTTCGTCCGTACTTAGATAAGACTGAAGTAAGACTGACGCAGGCATAAATCAGGCCTAAATCAACCTTGTTTTAATCCTGCCTTAGGACGGAAACAATCTTAACGCAGGGATGTTTTGATGACATGACCAAGGAAGTTATATACCTACGTAACTGGAATGTTAATTGAGACAGAAAACGCGGTCCGCTTGAGAGATAAAACTTGGGCGGTGTGTCTCTTTCTAAAGGGTGACCATAATTTATAAACTAAACATCCCTAAAGTCCCTAAGGGGCCTTTTACATCATTTTCTGATTTACGTGATGTTTCAGAGCATGATTTTTCAATTAAAATACTGATACAATTTTGATCCTTGATTTTGATTTCGATCCTTGGTTTCGATCCTTGAATTCGATCCTTGATTTCGATCCTTGATTTCAATCCTTGGTTTCGATCCTTGATTTCGATCCTTTATTTCGATCCTAGATTCTTGAATCTTGAATCTTGATTCTTGAATCTGAAAACTGAAATCTTGAATCTTGAATCTTTGAAGTGACAGCTGTCAAACTTAAAACCGCCATATCTCGGGAACTACTCGTCCTAGACTCCCCGTTCTCAGTTCAAATGAAAGCTATAACCAAGATCTTCATTTGAAGTGACAGCTGTCAAACTTAAAACGGCCATATCTCGGAAACTACTCGTCCTAGACTCCCCGTTCTCAGTTCAAATGAAAGCTATGACCAAGATCTTCATTTGAAGTGATAGCTGTCAAACTTCAAATGGCCATATCTCGGAAACTACTCATCCTAGACTCTTCCTTTTTAGCTCAAATGAAAGCTATGACCAAGATCTACATTTTCAATAACAGCTGTCAAAATGACATCTGTCATCTGAAATGAAGACCTTGGTTATAGCTTTCATTTGAACTGAGAACGGGGAGTCTAGGACGAGTAGTTCCCGAGATATGGCCATTTGAAGTTTGACAGCTGTCACTTCAAATGAAGATCTTGGTCATTGCTTTCATTTGAACTGAGAACGGGGAGTCTAGGACGAGTAGTTCCCGAGATATGTCCATTTGAAGTTTGACAGCTGTCACTTCAAAGATTCAAGATTCAAGATTTCAGATTCAAGATTCAAGAATCAAGGATCAAAATCCAGGATTGAAATCCAATATCGAAACCAAGGATCGAAATCAAGGATCGAAATCAAAATCAAGGATCAAAATCAAGGATTGAATTAAAAGATCGAAACCATGGATCGAAATCAAGCGCTGATTTTGTCGAGCGCGATAAGGTAAAAATATCCTGAAATTTAAATGACAAGGTCACACTACTAATCCAACAACGAGTGTGAAAGAGACAAAGCTACCAAGAAAGTCTCTCAACAACACCAACAATCCATAAAACCAAAATTAAATTATACCTAATATATCGTTGTGTAGTCGTGATAAGGTTCAAAATCATTTGTACATTAAATGTCAGGTAGCATTCCAGTAGGTATGTATATAACTTCCTTGGACATGACATCGACTAGATGCAGGACTGCGCATGTCCTGCTCGGTGTCATCGAGCAAGACATGCGCAGAGAGAGCGTCGAGAGAGTGTAATGCGCATGTCCTGCTGCATTCCTGCGTCAAAACCAAGGCAGGAATAAAATAAGATTGTTTTCGGACGAAAACAATGTCAAATCAAGCTTAAGGCAGGAATGGATTTCACCTTATTTTGACATTGCTCTAAGAGCTCATAGTACGGTTATGGTGTCACAGGCGTCCATAGGCTACGGTAACCGCTTACCATCAGGTGGGCCGTATGCTTGTCTGCTACCTTAGTAGTATAAAAAAAAAAAAAAAAATTTAGAAGAATTTAGGATATAATTGTAAAGTGCTTAGAGTATTTATTTGTGTTATTCGTTTCCGTAATGTACCTGTAGTGACATCTACCTGTCGCTTGACGTACTACAAAGACATGCTACTCACTAAGAGCTTCAGCATGGATGGCGCCACAACATACGTCATATGTCTAGATCGCGCAAGCGGTAGTTTCAGCAGCAATAGACATATATCCGACCAACCAACAACAACTGTTGGGCGAAAGACCACGGGCAAGTGGGCCAGATGGGCCGGCCCGTTGCAGAGCATCCACCTACTCTGCCTTTGGGGAACGATTCCACCGTGTTCCCCAAATATCTAAAGTAAACATGTCACCGCGTGATTAAAAACTGCACATCTCGCATCGAAGCCAACTAACGCCATCTAGTGTTTGAGAATAATTTTTAAAGAATATTAATTACTGACTTTGGGTTTTTTTTTTCAGAAAGGTCTGCAAGAAAGAGACGGCCAATGGACACACGCATTGAGGCTTCTGTTCCGATGTTGTGATGAAAGAAAGTGAGTGCTTTGGTAGAATATTAAGCATTTTAGAGACGGATTTTTCATACGATAGGTACTAATGAAACGCAACCAAAATTGTGATCTCGACTGTATTCCCAAGCGCGGTAGACATTCTCTCAAATCTTTCGTCATTTATATTTAGGGAAACTTAAAACCATTTTTTACAACCAATCTAAGAAAATTTATCATAAATGTAAAATTGTAGACATTTTAGATGTTTTGAAAATGACCAAGGGGGTGGTGGTCATATAGGTACCTATCGAAATGTCGAAACGAAAATCGACACATCTATGAAAGTAAACTTATTTTATTTCAGTATGACGAAAGACTCGTTAAAGCCTCCATGGTCGTGTTGTGGGTCTGACTATTATCCCGGCAACTGTACGATTGCCAATATTTACGAAAAGGTAAGGACTTTCCAATTACTATAATAGATGGCGCTGACAGTAATAATTTGTTGTAGAAAACATTTTGAAAAATACAACCAATCAAGAAGCGGATTATAGTCCGTTTCGAGTTCCCTTCGAGGCGGCGGCGCTAGTATCTATGTGTGAAAACAGATTGTCATAGGTTTTCCGTTAGTTTTAAAAATCCTCGGGGCTTTTCTTATGAAAAACAAAAGTAGGTACTGTTTTTTTTTCAGAGCTGTCAATCAGCAATAACAAGCTGGATCCATCGCAATATATCAGTCATATACACTTCACTGGCGGTCTTGCATTTGGTACTGTCATCCTGCTCTATCGTGAGGCGATCGCGCTGTGCGTCTCACCCGCACAGATAACGATCACAGCGCTGCGAAGGCAGCGGTAAGTATCGAAACTACAAAAACTACATCTGATGCGCACGGGCAGCCCGCAAAATTAAAATTTTCTTGACTTTTGCAATTTGCAGGACTGTGTTATGTTGTATCTTGGTCAAAATATGATTCGCACAAATAACATAATAGATATTTCCATAATAATAAACAAAAGAATCATCAATACCTTTCTTTATACTAAAAGGACAGAGATAGATTTGGCTGGAGAGAAGGGAGGCCTTTGCCCTACAGTAGGACACCACAGGCTCTTAGTAATTATATTAATACATACTTACCTACACAATTAAGTAATTTTTATTAATAATTAATAACTTTTCAGCATCGTCTGAGAAACCAAAAACGAGAATTGGTCGACCACGAGTGGCACCGAGCATCGAACCTGTGAACGAAGACGTTCTCATGGTGGTCCTAGGCAGAGGCAGGCTAGGATGGGTTGAGAAGGAATAGATATTTTTATTGATGTAGTTTTGATTTTCGATATTTCGATACCTTTGTCAATTTTCTAATGTTATTTCTATTAAAGCTACTGCAACAGCTAAGTTTATCTATTTATTACCAATCAACATTATTTTATGAATGTGACGTTTCTTCGCTGAAAAAACGTCAACTTTCTGAAGAATATCATTGAAACATGCATTTTCGGAAGTCTGAATCACACTGCTGTTCGAACTTGTTCTTTCGGTTCTGTGGTTCGAAGTATCCATAGTGAGCTATTTCTACTGGTGGGGATAGTTGGAATATATGCCGTTCTTGTCACTATCAGTCTATGAAAAGAGACGGCATATAGTTCAATTCTTATTGTAATTCGGCTATAACGGCATTTTGAACCCCGCTGTTGATAACTCATTTTAGTAGACCCTCTGAATAAAAGGCACCCATTTAATATTTAATGCAACAAATAAAGCAAAAAAGTAAGTAGGTAGGTATCTATTTTATTTAATAAACTTCACAATAAAATCTTTACTAGTTACTAAAATTCTTAAGAGCCAATAATCACAGCAAGTATACTCACAGCCAAAATAATAAAAGATGGCGTCGACTTCCCGCCAAAACTGCACGCGAATTCAGTTACATTCAAAAACGTTCGTTCGAAATTCAAAGGCATAGCGTTATAGGGAGGTGATCTAAATACAACATCATGTGAAAGGTTTTTGGTATTACTATGGAAAAGTAAATCTAATTTATGATTAAATGATCCGTACATTGAAAACATGGGTTTTCTGAAAGGATAGTTTCTTCCGAATAGCTGGTCTAAGTTTCCTAATACATTAATAATTTCTTGACGTCTCATGGCGGTGATGTTTTTGATGGCAAACACATGGCCAATGGCGGACCAGCTGACGTAACAATATTTTAGGTTTTCTTCAGGGCATAAAGCCTCTAAATCTTTTAATTTGGCTTTTGCTGTTTTGTTACCTGAAAAATAAAAATAACTTTGTTATTAAAATTAACCAAATTTTTTATGATTTTTTTTTCATGTTTGAAGTCTTGTGGACTCGAATTAAGTTTTATGAATTTGGTTTTAACTGACTCAATTCAAAGCAAAAAATATTCATAAAATTATTCACTAGTAAAAGAACTTACCACTTGCAAGCGATTTATATGTCGCCATGTTAACAAAGGCCACATCGGATTTTCCGTCCAAAAGTGAATTGAGAGCGTTTATTTCTCCATCTTCGTAGCAATTTTTAGCATTGTCTACTTTCCCTTCTGCACCCGGCGCGCAGACTTCTTCGAAATATCCATTGGTATACTCATCGCATGATATTTTATCTTTTTCAGTGATGTAAGAGAGAACAGAATGCCACGCCATTCCGTCGTAGCGTGGAAAGGCGGCTCGTTTCCCGCGTAATTCCACCATCTTTGTATATTTGGCGCTCTTGTGTACGTAAGCGATTATCGTGTTCGTTTTCTTGACGATTGGCGTCATTTCATGAAGAATTGGTGCTATGGAGTAGTCCCTTAAAAATTAAAAGTTAATTAGTCATAAAATAAACATAAACACCTGCGATAAGATCAAATTCATGCTTTTAAAATTAATGTCACAATAAAACCATTAAATTTTGGTACCTACACAGCAAGAACTGTAATATAATTTGTAATCATCTAGTGTTGAAATCAATAGAAATCAACGAAATTAGTTGGAAATGTTTACACATAACATGACAAGCCAGTCGTCTCCCATGGCGATATCCAACAATACAATCATTTATTTGCAAAAACACAGGTAACAAAAAACAGGTGGAAGAAACCAACCAACCCCTCTTGAATGCGTTTTTCGACGATCTCCTTGTACGCACACTGCAGCGGTGACAATTAAAGACTATACCGTTCGGTCTAGCAGGTGCCCCATCCATCTATATCAAGTTCTTACTTACCACCAATACACTTGGGCTAACAGATGCCCCGATAATCTATGATAAGCACCTGCGGCCTTTCACATGCCAGTCACTATCTCCCACAGTGATATGTACTTCTTCCTCTGCTATTCCCTACATACATTTCTCGCCGCTTTCCTTTATGCACATTGCAACAGTATAGTTTATGATTTCCGATCACAAACTATACCATTTGGGCTAGCACATGCCCCAGTAATCTATATCAATTTCTCACTTACCGCCATTGATAAGCTAGCAAGTCTAAGCAATCTCTATCCTCTACCAACATCCACCTCTGGCACCATCCAATCCAACGAATAAATACTAATCGTAAACTATACCATTTGGACTAACAGATGCCCCAATAATCTATGGTGAATTCTTACCTGCGGCCTTTCACAAGCCAGTCGCTATCTCCCACTGCGATGTCCACTTCCCTCGTTGCTATTCCTTGCATACATTTCTCGATGCTTTCTTTGTATGTACACTGCAACGGCGGCGTCACGCCGTAAACTGCGCCGGCTTCGCCCAACCAATCGCATTTGTGCTTCTCGAGCAGCGATGTTGTGCATAGTGTTATGTACCTGGAAAGAATGAATAAGAAAATGATTGAATAAAGTATAGTAAGTATGTACCTATTTACAAAAAATATATACTCGTAAGTATTATATCAGTTATCTGGTTCCCATAATACAAGCTTTGCTTAGTTTGGGGCTAGATGGCGCTGTGTGAAATGTCCAGCAATTTTTATTTATTTATTTATTGGGGATTATTTTCCCATCACAATGCTGCTAAAACTACCAATGTTTTAATCCGTCTCGATTTAATGTCGAAAGCGTCGACTGCGGTTACCTTATATGAACAAAGTTACGCTTGACGTTCTGCTGCAAGACTCATTCAACAATAAAGAGTCAATAGTCAGCAGTTTATGGAACAGTCACAATCTTCTGCAAGATTCTTGAATTAAACTTACCGAGGTGGATCACAACCTCCTTGACTGTAAGCCTCTCGGAATCCCATCGCATTCGCCAAATAGTCCACCGGTTGTACCGGAGGGCTCAGAGCGTCTTGAAGCGCGGTACTACTGTCCAACAGTTGTGTGAGCGCGCCGGGCCAGTGTGTGTCGACAATGGTTGAAGAGTTAGTCAGTTTCGACGTTATTGCTGCTACTGCTGCGGCCGCTTTTCTGTAAAATTAATCAAAATAATCATAATCTTAATCAAAAGCTTTAATTCACTTCTCAAAAAAGTACAACACAGGCAGAGACAAAAAATAACAAAATTTCGACAGTGAAAACGGTCGTCACTCAGCATAATGCAATAGATGAGCGTGTATGTCACCATTGCGCTGGTATTATGTGGTATGGTACATTAGACAATAATTAGATCGTGAGGAAACCCGCAGCTTAGTCAGCCCCACACGTATTGACCATATCTTTCCTGTGGATTTGGCCGGTTAAGCTGAGATAATGGTTTAGGTGCTGGGCAAGCCTACTCCACCTCAATGTCCCAGGCTACAGTGTCCCATTAAGTGTAGGCAAAGATTGCCTCCTGACTCTGTATAAATCATCTAGTAAAGATGTAAAGGCCTAAGATTTTAGACCAGCCTCACAGCTTATGTCGCAGCTGCTTCTATAGATCGTGGGATTCATGCAACACAAATAAAATGTACATCAGGCAGTAATTTGCTAAGTGTTTACCATTTCTTTACAACTGGCAGTAAGAAGCTAAAAGCTTGCCATTTCTGTTCAAGTTTAGTAAGTTTTCAAGTACCTTAAAGGCGTCGCCAGAGGGGAGCAGGGAGGGGCAGTTGACCCCCCTAGAATTAAAAAAAAAATAGCCAAATGCAAAGAAATCAAAGTTCTAAAGTCCTAAGTCCACTCACATGTATTGCTTGACCGTGACCGATTCAAGCACTTGGACCAAATGTCAAGGTCAAGGCCTCGTAGCACATTAAACGCATTTTGCGATTAAAATTCATACTTTTCCTATCATCCATATTAAGTCTGATTTTAGTCTCACGCTCACCGTCAGCGCTGATAGGCGCGTGATCTTTATTACAATGAAATAAGGATACTGATTGTCCAGCACTGACGAGAGCAACCAGCGTAGCCATTTCTGCTAAACAATCAGTATCCTTATATTATTGTAATAAAGATCACTCGCCTATCAGCACTGACGGTAAGCGTGAGACTAAAATCAGCCTTAGTAACAACTTTCCTCCCCCCTCCCTGCGCCATTGGCTGGCGACGCTTTTGAGTACCTACTTACCGTTTAGCAACAACGACGTTCCAAGGTCGATGCAGCCACACACATGGTTCGCCGCCAACCGGCCGCCAAGTGCCGTCGCGACAGAGGAAGGCCAGCGCGTTGTATGGAGGGTAAGAGTTCGTGTCTCGCGCTAGCTTGTGCAGCTGGAACAAATACAAAAGTTACTATTAAATTAATTAATAAAGGCATTTATTCAAATGAGACTATTCGGTAGAGAACCAAGGTCGTAGACAATTGACTTAGCTCAGAGAATTAGCAAGCTGAAGTGGCAGTGGGCCGGCCATATCTGCCGAAGAACTGACAACCTCTGGGGTAAACGAGTTCTCGAGTGGAGACCACGTCTTGGCAAACGTAGTGTAGGACGCCCTCCTGCCAGGTGGAGTGACGACCTGTGAAAGGCTGCCGGCACAAGTTGGATGCGTCAAGCTGAAGACGGCGTGATGGCGCTCATTAGGGGAGGCCTATGTCCAGCAGTGGACTGCTATATAGGCTGATGATGATAATGATTTATTCAAAATAACTTCCGATTTGCACGATTTGTCGTTATCATCCTCCGCCCAGGCACGGTGCGGGCATCATTTCTGACTATAGTCAGAAATTCGCGCTATAGCGTGCCTTTCATCTCTTAGGTTACCGCCCACCATACCTCAGTACCTTACCTATATCTGATGTTTGTGTTGTATGACTACATACCCCGAAGTAGTCGTCATACTCTGCCCAGGCGACGTCTCCCACTCCGTCCGCTGCGCACTGTAACGCTCCTATAGCGCCCCAGTACCTATATCAGATGGTTGTATGACTACATACCCCGAAGTACTGGCTAACGTCATCATACTCTGCCCAGGCGACGTCTCCCACTCCGTCCGCGGCGCACTGTAACGCCCCTATAGCGCCCCAGTATCGATCGGTGGCGGTACAGCGAGATGGATCACCACAGGCCGCGCATAGAGATGGGTATTTATGTTCTGTAATATTTAATATTCCTTGTAAATGATTTTTTTTTATTTGTAAAAAAGACGATATTTTGGAAATTGCTGGAATCTGAACTAGGAATTTTTGACCAACAAAACCTGAACTCCGAAAATTGGCACAATATACTTACCTACCGTTTTTGGGTTTAAAGAGTGGGTAGCTACCAGGAATTTAACGCGAAGCGTGACAACGCTTGTACTGTCACCAGAGTGTGCCACTTACACAGAATTCAGCGCGAAGCGAAACCAAAGTTAGCCATTAGGGATGATCTATATTAGACCGGGCCGTGTCCGGGCCGTGCCAGAGCGGAGCCTATAGGAACGTTAGTAGACGGGCCTGGACGGGACACAGGCACTGTTTAGTATAAACTGCTTCATACAAAATGTATGTAACGTTTCAAATGTGAGTGTGCTCTATTGTATTTAGGTTATACCTGTAAGGATAGGGTAATGTTTCAAATAAATAAATAAATCCGTGCTCCGTCCGGGCCACGTACACGGCCGGCGCGCGTATAAATCTACCCTAATGGCTGATTTACACAGGGTCAGTAACTGACTACAAATTCGAGGCAAGTCAGTGCTGACCCGAAAAAAACCCTGTGTAAACAGATTGGAAGTCAGTACAGTGGCTTGAAGTCAGCGCTGACTTTTAAAGTCAGTTGGCGCCCCCCGCCACCCGCGCACCTCCGCGCCAGCCAAATAAACCCCGTGTAAACAGACAAGTCAGTGCGTGGTTAGTCACTGCCGCTGCGTTGTAGAGTGACCACGTTTTTTTCGCTGGCGATAAAAATCATGTCGTTGAATAGAGCTCGATATCTTTGACAGCAATTCGTCAAAATTCTGTGGTGACATCCTCATAGCCAGTTTGTACTCCGCAGGATCTTCAAATCGCAATTGCTTCAGCAACAAAGCAGAGCCACCAGTTTCGTTTCTATCGTCAATCCATTTTCTTACCCATTGTCGTTTATTTTTAGTTATCTCATTTTCTACCATTTCTATTAACTCATTCAACAGCAAAATTGATAAATTTTTCAACAAATAATTAAATCGTCGTTTCAGTTGTTTTGGCGAATTCATTTTTCCCACTGACTTCACACACGTGTGCTCACCGTGAGAAACGCACCACTACTACTTACTTCATGTAAACAGTTAAAGTCAGTCGCGGCGCCGACATTGGCGCTGCGACTGACTTGTCTACTGACCCTGTGTAAATCAGCCATTAGCTTAACATTGAACTGTCTCCTTTTGTTCTGTGGGTGCCACGTGAAATATAATTTCCATTGATAAGTCAGTCCTTACTCAGTTCAGCATCCCTTTCTGCGTCCGCGATCCAAGGCCCGGCACGGCAAGCCTTGCCGAAGAAGCGCGACAACGCCCGAACTCTGTTCTCTGCCAGCGACAGCGCGGGGTCGCAAGATCGCTCCAGCACCAAGGATTCCAAGTACTATGGAAATAATGAATACTAAGCATATTTTTCGAAAGCTATTGTACGAGCCAATATTGCTCATATAGCAGATTTACTTTTATATGCATTATAAACTAACTTAAAACAGTCGTAACAAAACATTTGGCAAGCAACGTTCGATGTGTCGGCTCTTTACATACCTACCTCTCAGATTAATGAATTAATGTATTCAATCTTCCTAGACATACCTATAATTACGTGCGGCTTAGATTGTAATACGTAGGTACCTACTCTAACGTTTACTTTCTTAATAAATCTATAACTTTATAACAGTGGTTTGGTGTGAACTATATTACCTACAAACGAACTATAACTGGAGTGCCCTCAAAGAGGAAAAAACCCCAACATACCTTATGTTCCTTCGAGCCGGATTTAAACCAGCGACCTATGGATATTTTTATTACCTCAAACTTAGGGTGGCTTGAACAACGATTCCTAATTGATTTTATGCTAGCGTTAACACATTAATGCTGAAGAGATGAGAACTTCCTGGAAGAGATCGCTTTCAGCGATAAGGTCGCCCATTGCTTTTTTTTATTATGGATTATTTTAATTGTATTTTTATGGTGTAGGTACTTACAAGTTTATGCTAGTTAGATACAATTAGGAATCGTTGCACAGTGCTGCTTTATTAGCTACAAAATCCATATAAGTTATTTGGGGACAAAGACAGTTGAAAAGATTAACAAAGGCTTTTTGGCGGGAATTTGAGAAGTCATGTTTCGTTTTTGTTTTATTTTCCAAAACTTGTGTTTCTTCGAATGTTAATGTGTAATAATGGTGGATTATTAACCGTTAAGAGTTCGTGAATGTGCATAAGTGTGGGCAAGTGAAACAAAATTGGATAGATAGATAGATAGATAGATAGATAAATTCTTTATTGACACACATTTCAGCACAGACACACACAAAAAAAAAAAAAAAAAAAAAAAACAAGTAGGAACCTACAGAAAGAGCACTAGTGTAAGGTACCTAAGTAGGTAGGTAACAAAATAAACTTAAAATATTCAATACACAAACCAACTTTTAAGCACCTAAGTACATGACAAAATTAGGTAGGTAGGTACATAAAACAGTAGTTACCTACCTACAGAAACAGACAAGTAGGTAGGGTGTTAGGTAAGCGAAAATAGGTCTGCGCTGTGGTGGGTCAAAAGGAGCCAGTCTCAGCTTTATGCTACTCTGCGCCATTTGTCGCAGAGCAACGCTGGTTTTCAGACTGGGCCTAGGTGACTCCACGAACAGAGAGAAAGAAACAACACGATACTGCCTGAAGGAAAAATATACATAGGTAGGTAAGTAGGCTTACGTAAATATATAAATAGGAACATATATAGGTAAGTACATAAGTAAAACATAGGTATCCTATTCTAATAAACGAGCAATATTTGTCTTGCAATGTGGTTCGTAATTGAACCAATAGATGACGTTCACCCGAGCAAAGCTCGGTCGCCCAGATTATTAGGTAAATGATTTAGATATGCAAGTAAATACTTACGCCAGTTAATATAAGTAACTACTAAGGATTAAGTTATCTATAAGTATGTAGGTAGTATGAATTGGAGATTATGTCAGTAGGTACGTACGTAGGTAATAAGCAGTGATCGGAATGAGGCGGGCTAAAATACCTAAAGTTCGAAAAATAACAGAGACAAATGGAGACGCCTTAGGACTAAATATTTTTCGACCCAATTATTTCCGTTTCCGGGACATTAATAGAGAACATCTAACATTAAGGTGAATCAATTTTTTACCTGAGTTAATAACAAAAACTAAAATGTAAATTATAAGGATAAAAACTTTTTTCCGTCGGTCAAATAGAAAAATTATTTGAATTAGTTCACAATATTATTAACATTAATTTTAAATGTACTTACTCACTGTGAAAATTGTGCCAACTTTCAATAAAATTCTTACTTACTACAAGAACAAAATTCTTGTAGTAAGGAAGTCTCCCCTTTTTTGCCTCTGTTCTTTGAACTTTAGGTATTTAAGCCCGCCTGATTCCGATCACTGGTAATAAGTGAGGGCGGATTTAAAATGGTACCCAAACGTTACGGATTTACGTTCTTTCCAAACACATAAAAGTTGTTTCGCTGCTTGACGCGGACTAAGGACAAAGACGCCCCAAATTAGGTGTTTTCGAGTTCCGAGTCTTCATTTTGCGCGCGCTAGAAACAATCTATGATTTTTGTATTTATCTTTGGCTATGAACGGATGACAAAAGAAAAAGATATACTCTGTGGAAAGTAGCGTTGAATATGACGTGACTGACGCGGCTCGTTTGTCCCGTACAAAATTCAACTTTGTGTGATCGGCTCATTTTCTAAAAAAGTCATGCTTCAATTCATGTCATGTGACCGTACACAATATGACAAAATCAGCTGATTTTGTCATGCTGATGTTACTCTTTCCTCAAACTTCATTCAATCTTCAATCACACCTCGCTTGACAATGACAAGAAAGAATTTTGAACTGATCGGACAGAATGTCATATGAGAATGAGTGAGTAGTTCGCCAAAATAATGAACAGTCAACTGAAAATGACCGGCTCAAACGAACCGGCTCACGGTACCGGCTCAAAATGAAAATGAGCCTACTCTGACAAAAGTCAATCTAAAATCATGTCATACCCAACGCTAGTGGAAAGTAAAATTATCCTTTACGGAAATTCCAAGTAGATCTGTCAGTGTCATGGTCGTCATTGAGCTACGATGACACTGACAAAACTCCCAGACTGACAGAAGCCTAGTGTTCGTTCGACTATGTACTCGTTGGACTACCTTCCACCTTCTACAGTTCTACCAATAATAATGTACTCTGTGAGTTCTACCCTCCATCAAAATAGAACGAGGACGCCACATGGTTTTTTCTTGCCCTGCCACGTCACATCGACATCGGCCAACTTTACACGTACGTAGCGACAAGAAAGCAAAGGAAAGGACGTGTGCGCAGGCAGGGTGGAGAGCTGGGTCGAGAGAAAAAAGTGATAGAATCAGAACTTCCAATGGAAAAGCAGAAAAAAAAGAGGTAAGTAGGTACCTAGGTTTTTCAACCAGTGCATGGGTAAGTGGGTGGGTGGGTGGCTACACCCTTTATGAGCACTTTTGCAGGCAAATGAGATGTTGTTTTAAATTTTTTTTGAACGTGAAAACTGATTTTAGGTCATACAAAGGAGGAGGAAGGTCGTTCCAGCACCGAGTGGCTGCAAAACGGAACGATCCACGGAAGGCTACGGATTTGTGACTCGGCGCTAGAAAAACTACGTGAGTACATGCTCGCTTAGGGTAGCGTGAGCTAGCATTGGCCCATTTAAGCTTGGCATACAGATATGTAGGTATTTTACTATGAGTCAGGCCAAAGAGTAGCGTTGCAAGGTGGAGTCTTCTACGTGCTTTCATTTTAAGCATGCTAGCGGAATTAAGGAAGGGAGTAACGTGGGTACGGGGGGGAATAGGAAAACAGAAACGTGCACATGAGTTTTGAACCCGTTGCACTAGTTTTTCAGTTCGACTCAAAAGGCAGGGGCCATAGACTGTGTCACAGTAATTAAGGCGTGATAGTACTAGTGATTCACAAAGGGTGACCCTCACTGCCTCACTCAAATATGGACGGATTTTGTATAGCATTTTGAGGCGAAAAAGGCATTGTCGGACGCATTCAGCTATATGTGTTTCAAACCGGAGATGACTATCCAAAACTACCCCAAGATTTTTAGCCTCAGCAACGCGTTCAACTATCCCACCATCGATCACTATGTCCACTTTCATGTTTGACAGCTTATTTAGTGCCTTCTTAGTGCCAAATATCATATATTTAGATTTTTTAGGATTGAGGATTAGGGAGTTACAACTGGACCACAGAGAAACCTGTTCTAAATCATTGTTGATTTCAGATACAGCGCCGACACAGTCAGCTGGCCGGAAGGAGTGGTACAGCTGCAAGTCATCTGCGTAGAGATGGTAATGACAGGATGTTACTTTGCTGACTATATCAGCGCTGTACAGGATAAAAAGGATCGGACCGAGGATTGATCCCTGAGGTACACCGCGTGGAACTGGGCAAGGTGAGGATCTGAGTGATTTACCATTAGGCAACTGCAATTCGACACATTGAGATCTGTTACTCAAATAACTGGAAAACCATCTTATTGTTTTAGGATCAAAACCATAATAAGAAAGTTTGGATAGCAGCAGTGAAATATTAATTGAGTCGAAAGCCCTAGAAAAATCTAGCAGTACAAGGATACTACACATACCCTTGTCCTGAGCCGCCAGTATATTATCAACCACATCCATGAGAGCGGTAGATGTGCTATGTCCCTTGCGAAAACCAGACTGATATTGGGGAAGTACCTGATGTTCCTCAAGGAACTTTATCATCTGCATGCAAACAATCTTTTCCAAGACCTTTGATAGAGAAGGAAGTAGACTTATCGGTCTGAGGTCACTGAGCAAAGCAGGTTTATTATTTTTAGGGATAGGCTTAACAACTGCTACCCTCCATGCCTCTGGAAAAGTAGAACTAATTATCGATGTGTTTATAATGCTAGTGATCGTAGGAAGCGATTGAGGTAAAGTCAATAGTAGCATTTCCAAAGAGACTCCATCCACTCCTAATGCATTTGATTTAAAACTTTGTATGACCTTCAATACTGTAAAATCACTCACAGGCTGTAGAGAGAATTGATGAGTACTGTGACGATGAAACTCATAGTAAGTTAGCTGAGAAATGGAAATGTTGTTATTTCCAGGTATATCTAGAAAGTGAGAATTAATTATGTTAGGATCATTAAATTGGGGGGGGAGTTCTGAAGCCTGCTTTTTGTTTGGAATAATATTGGATTTCAGGTTCTTCCAAAGTTTCTTGGCATCTCCCGCATTGTCATTAATGTTCTGAGTAAAGAAAGCACACTTCTCATTTTCAATTGCTTCTGCTACTAGCCGTTTCATGCTTTTATACCTGTTTTTTAGCAGGGTAGTCTTGTACATCTTAAAATCTTTATGATGATTGTCTCTGATGCCAATCATAGTTTTAATTGTGTCTGTCAGCCAAGGATGAGGCGGTGATTTGAATTTAGTAGTCTTTATAGGAGCATGTAAATCAAATAAGTAATGAATTAAAGTTGTAAAAGTAAAAACCATGTCGTTTAAAGAAGTTATTGGAGGAAAAATGTCCCAATTAATATTATTGAGGTCATTGTTGAAAAGCTCAGGAAGAATATTTTTAATAGGTCTATATGTAACAAAGCGTGGTGGGGGTTTGTCCTTTTTAATGTTAAATTCAACTACTATCATGGCATGCCTACCAAGCTCAGGAGTGTGCTTCATACACACACTACGAACTGAAACATCTGTACAGACCAGGTCGATGAGAGTGAGTTTATTGTGTGTATTTAGATGAGTTGGTTCCGTGATCACCTGGGTCAGATTATGACAGTGCAGGAAACGCTGCAACAAGGGGAGTTGTTTGTTCTTTGGGTCACTCATGTCAACATTCAGGTCTCCTACCAAGATGACATTGTCACATTTGGGGAATGATGCAATTGAGTCCATGATAGCATCTAAAAAAGTAGTAGTGTCCTGCCAAGGTGCTCGGTACCCGGTACCAATGATGATTGTTTTACCAAGCACACTGAGCCTCAACCACAACTGTTCGACAGAGGGAACAATCGGGTAGGTGCAGGCGCGTGCATTACAGCCTCTTCTAATAAAGAACCCAACACCCCCACCAAGACCCCTTTTGATACTAGTATGCCTAGCATTGCTTTGGATAAATAGCAATTGTAATTGTAATTGATAATAGCATTGCATTGGATAGCATTGCTTTTCGAGTTCTCCCAAAAAGTCCGTGTTAATGTTTCAGTAAAGCCCCACATCTTTACTGAGGCACATGGGGAGGGGTGGGATATTATATTTATGTATTGTAATATGTATTTATATAACTTATTTATCTATAAACTTGAAATTTATTAATTACTTGACACTGGCTGAATGCACAAGACGAGCGAAGCCAAAATAAAGAAAAAAAAAAAAGATTAACAAGTGAAATAAGCACTTGGTAAGGCGCACAGTGCCAATGACCTCGTAGACTCTACGCCGTAGACGCGGGCTGAGAGTGGCTCTACGCCGTAGCAAACAGCTATGATGTGAATGTGTGATAGATGTGATGTGAATGACCGCGTCCACGGCGACCGAGTCGAGCCGACAAACGAATAGTACTATCGGTTCTCATATTATCGAGTATGTTTCGTGTTATTATTAATTGCAAAAAAATAGATCTCCTATTTATTATTATTTTTGAGTAAGGTAACGTAGGCGCCAGCTTTAAACTGACCAAAAATAAACGGTGTATAGAAGATCATGCTTACCCCCGCCAAAGTGTCGCTAAGGGGTCGCAGATTGTCCAATCCAACGCCCGGGTGACACAGTGTACTGTTTCTAAGCACGGCGTGTAGAGTCGATGAAGAATCTGGTAGGATGCGGCGATTTACTATCGCCACTACACTACGCTCGTATGATTCTGGAATTACAAAAACAATTAAAAATATCCGATCATATATTATCTCCCTACCTAAGGGCAATAAGGCAATAAGTAACTAATTGTTAAGGATAATTTCTTGTGACGTCAGGTTAATAATTAATTAATGGGACCGTCCCATTAAATAAGTAACTACCGGTTTTTGTCTAGCGCGTCCCTTATAATAACAGTGTAAAATTTTGTATAAGTAAATATAGATAGATATACACTCGCGAGCAACTGAATCGACTCACCCTTACAAAATGTACAAAGTGTAACTTTTTTCGAAAATGACTTAAGTAATGTACATAAAATATTTATTTTTTTAAAGCTTGGTCTTTAGGCTTTAAAATAACACCAATATCAATTAAATTCGTTCAGCACTTTTTTAAATATTGTTATATCTTTATAAGCATGAAAAATGCGCTTTGTGCGGTAGACGCGCGGGCGCGTTCCAACCCCCTATAAAACCCCGTGCAAGCAGTGCACACCTATCAGTCGCTTATCATACGTTGAACTGAACACACCTACGCAAGTTACAATCGCCGATTTACAAGAACTATGGATACCACATCAGAAGAAGCCGCTCAAGTTATTGCTTTGCTGGAACAGGGTTTAAGCCAGCGAGAAGTCGCTCGTCGACTAAACCTGAGCCAATCTGCTGTGCCAAGGGTTTACAGAAGATTCCAAGAGACTGATTCTTACTCTCGGAGGCCAGATACCAGTCGGCGCCGGCTTACATCTGAGAGAGACGACCGCTTTATCGTTTCGACGAGTCTCAGAAATCGTCATCTTACCGGTGTCTCTGTCCAGCAACAGCTGAGAGAAGTTCGAGGAGTATCTGTCAGTCAATGGACGGTCAGAAGAAGATTGCGAGAAGCGAACCTCGTTCCAAGACGGCCTGCCAGAGGCCCTAAATTGACCACAGCTCACCGACAAGCGCGCCTTGAGTTTGCTCGCGAACACATTAATTGGAGTGCTGAGCAATGGCGGTCAGTCCTGTTCACTGACGAGTGCAGAGTGTGTCTACACGGCAGTGACAGGAGAGCTTGGGTCTACAGGCGTCCAGGGGAGTGGTTTGCGCAGTGCTGTTTTGCCGAAACAGTGTCCTACGGGGGTGGTTCGTGTATGATGTGGGCGGGCATTTCGCTAGAAGGAAAAACGGAGCTCGTTTTCGTCCCTGGTGGAGGCCGAGGAGGCGGTCTGACTGCTGCGCGATATGTGGAAGATATTCTTCTGGGTCATGTCTTGCCTTATGAAGGCTTTATCGAGAACGACTTCCTTCTAATGCATGACAATGCCCGGTGTCATACAGCACGAATCACCCGACAGTTCATGGATGAAGTTGGCATTCGGACAATGGACTGGCCAGCACTGAGTCCTGATCTCAATCCTATTGAGCATCTATGGGACGAGCTCAAACGGAGGGTACGAGCCAGAAATCCGGCGCCTACAAGCATCGCAGAGCTAAAGATGGCGCTAGAAGAGGAGTGGGAAAGGCTTCCTCAACAGTTGATATAAAAACTTATAAGTTCGATGAAAAACCGCCTTCGCAGTGTTATTCGAGCTAGAGGAGGCAACACCAAGTATTGAGACAATAAATTTTGAGTATTTAACGCAAACTTTCTGTTTTATTTTAATTTTGATCAGCCCTATATTTACTTTCATTAACTTCACTTTTGTTACGTTTCCATTCAAATCTGATTAATTTAAAAAGTACAGGGTAGATTTTCAAAATAATGGTACCATTTTGAAGCTTAAAGATCAAGCTTTAAAAAATATTTACACTTTATATACATTACTTGAGTCGTTTTCGAAAAAAGTTACACTTTGCACATTTTGTAGGAGTGAGTCGATTCAGTTGCACGCGAGTGTAGATAGATGTGCACTCACTGCTCTCTCGATGCCGGATCTCGTTGGTGACGAGCACGTCAAGGGAAGCCCACTGAGCCGCCACCAGGTCCTCAGGACTGAAGACGCCGAAATCCACTGTTCCTTTACTGATGCGACGGAGACAGTCAAGCCTGTAACAGTTTCAAAGCTTTTGGTATTTATTTGTACAAGACATTATAATTGATAGCAGCTTACATATCAGAGTGCTAAATGCACAAACCGTGCGAAGCCAAAATAAAGATAAAGGAAAAAAACAGCAGTGCGATTCAGCTTGGAATGTATTCCAAGTTTAAAAAGTGACGTTTCTTTCTGAAAAAACGTCAAATTTCCAAAGAAAATTATCGAATAGGATGCATTTTCGGAAGTCTGAATGAATTGGTCTGAATCGCACGCACTGCTGGAGTGCACACTTAAGTATCAAGTAGGTAAACAGGACCATCTTTGAGTCAAGGTGGAAAAGGGAGTCCCCATACATATAGGTAGTACCTACATACAGTAAACAAGTACCTATGTAGGTAAAATCTAGTAATTGAAACAAAAATTCTGCGCGTCTGAATTAAGAAAAATTTGCAGATCGAGGCGGGAAACGAACCCGCAACCTTCATCAGGCGGATATTTTCAATGTTTTCCGCTTTTTTTTCATTAGGACCACTAGGCTCACTTTGAAATTCAAGATTCAAAGTTTGAATCGCCATAAGAGCTAGATGATTCTACTCCGTCACCAACCTGTCAGTTCCAATCACGCACTCCACATCAGCATTTTCCTTGTCCAGCACGGGGCAGTAGCGCTGGCTGCGTTTGAAGGTGCCCTTAGTTTCAACCACGCATAGTCGCACTGCAATAAAATGAATGTAAGCCAATAATAATTATCGACGTTTAAAATATGGTCGCTCTGGTATAAGTAGGTATACCTACATACCGATATTAGTGCACACTATGTTGACAAGTTTCGTACATACGTAAATTATAATAACACAATGGCAATTTTATTGTTTTTGTGATTTACACGTGACAAACACGTCTAGGTCGCCGCCCTGCTTGACGCTGATTAAAGACAAGACGTCCCTATTGGGACGTTTTTGAGTCTTCATTTTGCGCGCTAGAAACATATCTAAGTATTATTTTTAAATATCATTGACCAAAAGTGTTTTTTACTTCTCGTAACCGATTATTTAAACAATATTGAACAGAGAATAGAAATAATTAATTACCTATATTTGCCAACTCCTACAACAATAAATGATTTGATTTGATTTGAACCTAAAGTTTTGACCTTCATATAATTCGGTCTCGCAAACATAGTCCACAAATTAACTAAATATTGACATTGAAATTGTCGACTCAATTTAATGAAATGACCTAATGCATTGTTTGTGTTTGAAGACCAAATTAGATAGGTATGTAGCTGCGTGCCGCAGCTACCTACCTACTTATTCATAGTACCTACTCGGAAGGGAAAATAAGGAACGCAAGCATGACTTTACTGGATCTTCTCTGCACACATCACTTCGAGCTTCATCACCCCACCAACTCCAGTTCTTCATTCCACACAACGCGCATCTCCAACTCTTCATCAACGCACCACGACGAAGCACGAGCACCGAGTTCGCCTGCACACCTACGCACGTCCACTCTTCTCCGCAACGCCGGTGAAATGGACGGGCGCCCGTTGGACAGGCAATATTTATGCCCTCGGCGCGGCGGGATTGCTGTGCGCCCCACTCCCCGCACGCCGCCTCGCGCGACCGTCTCGGCACGACGCATGCGCGGCTTTTGCCGCGCTGTGATTGGTTTAAATTCTTGTTTTGCTTATTGGCTCAATCTTGTTAGTTGTTAAGTTTTACTATAAATATTGATGTATGTTGTAAATAAATTCATTCCGTATTTTACACTCGCCGACTGCGTTTCTCTCATCAATCCACAACAGTAGGAACCCGCTAAGTTAGGTACTACTACATTGGTGACCCCGTGAAAAACACAGCCTTCTTGAAGAGAAATGCAGAACCAGGAATCCAGAACTGAAGAAATGTCATCTCCACAACAAGACGCTGCCGCTGCCGCGGCCATTCCTCACGAAATAGCCGGAATCGCACTTTCGATGAGGATACCACCGTTTTGGAGAGACAAGCCCCGACTTTGGTTCATCAGCTTCGAAGCCGCAACCAACGATCTGCACAAAAATGAAGCCCAGCTGGCGCAGATGGTCATCGCTAAATTAGACAAGCAAGACATCGAACAAATCGCCGATTTGGTCCTCCGTCCGCCATCATCAGCACAGTACACCACGCTGAAGAACAGACTTATTTCGTCCTACGAAGAATCTGACAACCGCCAGCTGCAAAGACTACTGTCTGAAGTACAACTAGGAGACCAGAGGCCTACACAACTTCTACGAAGGATGCGAAGCCTCGCTCACGACAACGTGCCAGACTCTCTGCTGCGGATGATGTGGACCAACCACCTTCCTCCACACATCCAGTCCATCCTGTCAGTCAGCGAAACCTTCGCCACGACGACGACTCTTGACGAACTCGCTTTGTTAGCCGACAAGATGATGGAAACCAGCTCAAGCACACAAGTATCAGCCGTCGAAGCTAAGTCATCACTAGCTCAAATCAACACCGAGACGAAGTCCCTCGTAGAAGAGATCCGCCAGTTGTCACTCGAAGTCGCCGCTCTCAAAACATCTCATCATCAGCATCAACATTCACCTCGCCGTCCATTCATCCGCGAAAATCGCTCATCGAGTCGCAACGATTCCAGCCAGCGTCAGCGAAGCCCATCACCATCACCGCATTGCTACTACCATCGAAGATTCGGATCCGAGGCATACCGCTGCACAACGCCATGCTCATTCAACAAGAACAAGAAGTCGGAAAACTAGATAGTACGCTAGATGAGGCGGAATCTAGCGGAACTGAAACTTCATACCGCCTATTCGTCACCGACAGAAAAACTAATCTCCAATTTCTGATCGACACCGGCGCAAACATCTCCGTATTACCTCCAGCCAACGGACAAACACCGAAGCCACTCAATTTTCAACTCTACGCCGCTAACAACACAGTCATACCTACATACGGCGAGAAAACATTAGTACTGGATTTACACCTACGACGACCATTCAAATGGACATTCATCATTGCGAAAGTCAGTAAACCAATCATCGGAGCTGATTTTCTCAAACACCATCAACTCATCGTCGACCTCAAGAATCGAAGACTCATCGACTCTGTAACAAACTTATCATCGCATTCAACAGTTCAAGCTACAAACGTACCTACAATCCGAAGCATCGACATCCAGAAATCCTACCACGACATCCTAGCGGATTTTCCTGGAACTACAAGATTAACTGCAATGAATCTAACTACGCTTCACAATGTCGAACATTACATCGAAACAACCGGACCGCCGCTACACTGCAAAGCACGACCTATCGCACCTCACCGCTACGAACAAGTACGAAAAGAATTCCAGAACATGATCGATCAAGGCCTATGCCGCCCAAGCAAGAGCCCGTGGTCTTCACCTCTACACATCGTACCTAAAAAGAACGGTGATCTACGTGTCTGCGGTGACTACAGAAGACTAAACGCCATCACTACTCCAGATAGATATCCGATACCTAGAATCAAAGATTTCACCTACCAACTTTCAAACAAAACCATCTTCAGTACCATCGATCTCAACCGAGCCTACCAACAACTGAAAGTTCGAGAAGAAGACATCGAGAAGACCGCAATAATAACTCCTATGGGCCTGTTCGAATTTCAAAGAATGTGCCCAGGTTTGAAGAACGCTGGACAGACATTCCAGCGCTTCATCCACGAAGTGCTACGCGGACTCGATTTTGTCTACGCTTTCATCGACGATCTGCTTATCGCCAGTACAGACGAAGAAACGCATAAAAATCACCTCCGCGCTGTACTGCGACGACTAGAAGACAATGGCATCACCATCAATCCTTCGAAATGCGTCTTCGGTCAAACAGAAGTCAAGTTCCTCGGTTTCACCGTCAACAAAGAAGGAATCAAACCGCCTACAGAAAAAGTCGCCGCAATTTGCAGCTATGCGAAACCGAAAAATATTGAAGAATTACGACGATTTCTCGGCATGATCAACTTCTATCGCGAGCACATACCTAAAGCAGCAGAAGTCCAAGCGCCACTCCATGCGTACCTACACAACGCAAAGAAAAAAGATCGGTCACCCATCGAATGGAACGACGAGGCAACAAAGTCATTTGAAGCGAGTAAATTAGCATTACAAAACGCCGCTTTACTCGCTCATCCATCTCACGAAGCAACGCTAGCTATCTTCAGTGACGCATCCGACCAATCAGCTGGCGCCGTGCTACAACAATTCATCGACGAAAAATGGCAACCACTTGGCTATTTTTCGAAGAAATTCTCCGACGCGCAGCGTAACTACAGCACATTCGACCGAGAGCTACTAGCTATCTACATGGCGATCAAACATTTCCGAAAAACGTTCGAGGGGCGAGATCTCATCATTTTCACCGACCACAAGCCATTAACCTTCGTACTGCAAAAACCTCCGTCAGCTACAGAAACACCACGCCGCGCAAGACAACTCATTTTCATCAGCGAGTTTACCACCGACATAAGACACGTCAGCGGTAGCGATAATATAGTCGCCGACGCACTCAGCCGTGTACCAATCGAAACAATCACTTGCCCGACGTCAATAAACTACGACAAGATCTCCGAAGCGCAAGAAAGAGATAGAGATACTATCGAACGGCTCGCAAGTCAAGAAAACTTGGATATCAAGCAAGTCTCTGTACCGGGTTCACAAAAACGTATCTACTGCGAAATGTCAACGACCTGCGCCCGACCCTACCTACCTGAAGAATATCGACGTGCCGCATTCGACTCACTTCACTCGATCAGCCACCCGGGAGTCCGAACAACCCGCAAGCTGATCAGTCAAAAGTACTTCTGGCCGTCGATGAACAAGGATGCGGGAACATGGGCGAGACAATGCCTACAATGTCAGCGGTGTAAAGTTCAGCGACATACAACAAGCAGCCTATCTACTTTCGCACCAGCTGACCGCTTTCAACATGTCCACATCGACATCGTGGGGCCGCTACCTACTTCACCTCAAGGACATCGATATCTCGTCACAATGATCGACCGAGCGACGAGATGGCCCGAAGCGATACCTACAGACGACACATCAGCTGAGAGCGTAGCGAAAATAGTCTACGAACATTGGATCACTCGTTTCGGCTCACCGAGGTTAATGACCTCCGACCAAGGAAGAAATTTCGAGAGCCGCCTATTCGCTAAATTACTTCACACTTTTGGGACCGAGAAAAACCGTACTACAGCTTATCATCCTCAAGCAAACGGCGTAGTCGAAAGATGGCACCGCTCACTCAAGACTGCACTGAAAACTCGTCTATCAGAACATACTACGTGGATTGACGAGCTACCTACTGTCTTGATGGGTTTACGCGCCGCCGCACGTTCCGACACTGGCGTGAGCGCTGCCGAACTCACCTACGGATACAACCTACGCCTACCATGTGATTTCTTCACAACATCATCATCATCATCAGACCACCAGGACATGGACTTCGATTACGTAAGCCGACTACGCTCGTCAATCAACTCCGCACGTCCGAGTCAACTTCCATCACACGGTAACAAACGGCCTATCTTCGTGCATAAAGACTTGCAAACATGCAAACAAGTTTTTATTCGCAACGACGCCGTTAAGAAGCCGCTACAACCTACCTACGAAGGACCCTACAGAGTGTTAGACAGAGGCAGCAAGACTTTCAAGATTCAACTACCGGAGCGAAGATCGGCAGTCGTATCTATCGACCGTCTTAAGCCTGCGTATACAGTCGACGAAAGTAGCTACGACACCTACCTACCTTCATCATCGAGCTACTTTCCATCATCACATCACCTACCTTCACCAGCGGACAGCAGTCAAGATGCACCAGCAGCTACAGTTCCATCACCTCTTCCACCAGCGACTCAAGACTCGAACACCACCAGCGCAACATCGCACCAAGTTCCGTCATCAATTTTGAAGACGACTCGGCGAGGACGCGATGTCAAGCTTCCGGTACGCTTTCGCTAGGGAAGGAGCCATGTAGCTGCGTGCCGCAGCTACCTACCTACTTATTCATAGTACCTACTCGGAAGGGAAAATAAGGAACGCAAGCATGACTTTACTGGATCTTCTCTGCACACATCACTTCGAGCTTCATCACCCCACCAACTCCAGTTCTTCATTCCACACAACGCGCATCTCCAACTCTTCATCAACGCACCACGACGAAGCACGAGCACCGAGTTCGCCTGCACACCTACGCACGTCCACTCTTCTCCGCAACGCCGGTGAAATGGACGGGCGCCCGTTGGACAGGCAATATTTATGCCCTCGGCGCGGCGGGATTGCTGTGCGCCCCACTCCCCGCACGCCGCCTCGCGCGACCGTCTCGGCACGACGCATGCGCGGCTTTTGCCGCGCTGTGATTGGTTTAAATTCTTGTTTTGCTTATTGGCTCAATCTTGTTAGTTGTTAAGTTTTACTATAAATATTGATGTATGTTGTAAATAAATTCATTCCGTATTTTACACTCGCCGACTGCGTTTCTCTCATCAATCCACAACAGTAGGAACCCGCTAAGTTAGGTACTACTACATTGGTGACCCCGTGAAAAACACAGCCTTCTTGAAGAGAAATGCAGAACCAGGAATCCAGAACTGAAGAAATGTCATCTCCACAACAAGACGCTGCCGCTGCCGCGGCCATTCCTCACGAAATAGCCGGAATCGCACTTTCGATGAGGATACCACCGTTTTGGAGAGACAAGCCCCGACTTTGGTTCATCAGCTTCGAAGCCGCAACCAACGATCTGCACAAAAATGAAGCCCAGCTGGCGCAGATGGTCATCGCTAAATTAGACAAGCAAGACATCGAACAAATCGCCGATTTGGTCCTCCGTCCGCCATCATCAGCACAGTACACCACGCTGAAGAACAGACTTATTTCGTCCTACGAAGAATCTGACAACCGCCAGCTGCAAAGACTACTGTCTGAAGTACAACTAGGAGACCAGAGGCCTACACAACTTCTACGAAGGATGCGAAGCCTCGCTCACGACAACGTGCCAGACTCTCTGCTGCGGATGATGTGGACCAACCACCTTCCTCCACACATCCAGTCCATCCTGTCAGTCAGCGAAACCTTCGCCACGACGACGACTCTTGACGAACTCGCTTTGTTAGCCGACAAGATGATGGAAACCAGCTCAAGCACACAAGTATCAGCCGTCGAAGCTAAGTCATCACTAGCTCAAATCAACACCGAGACGAAGTCCCTCGTAGAAGAGATCCGCCAGTTGTCACTCGAAGTCGCCGCTCTCAAAACATCTCATCATCAGCATCAACATTCACCTCGCCGTCCATTCATCCGCGAAAATCGCTCATCGAGTCGCAACGATTCCAGCCAGCGTCAGCGAAGCCCATCACCATCACCGCATTGCTACTACCATCGAAGATTCGGATCCGAGGCATACCGCTGCACAACGCCATGCTCATTCAACAAGAACAAGAAGTCGGAAAACTAGATAGTACGCTAGATGAGGCGGAATCTAGCGGAACTGAAACTTCATACCGCCTATTCGTCACCGACAGAAAAACTAATCTCCAATTTCTGATCGACACCGGCGCAAACATCTCCGTATTACCTCCAGCCAACGGACAAACACCGAAGCCACTCAATTTTCAACTCTACGCCGCTAACAACACAGTCATACCTACATACGGCGAGAAAACATTAGTACTGGATTTACACCTACGACGACCATTCAAATGGACATTCATCATTGCGAAAGTCAGTAAACCAATCATCGGAGCTGATTTTCTCAAACACCATCAACTCATCGTCGACCTCAAGAATCGAAGACTCATCGACTCTGTAACAAACTTATCATCGCATTCAACAGTTCAAGCTACAAACGTACCTACAATCCGAAGCATCGACATCCAGAAATCCTACCACGACATCCTAGCGGATTTTCCTGGAACTACAAGATTAACTGCAATGAATCTAACTACGCTTCACAATGTCGAACATTACATCGAAACAACCGGACCGCCGCTACACTGCAAAGCACGACCTATCGCACCTCACCGCTACGAACAAGTACGAAAAGAATTCCAGAACATGATCGATCAAGGCCTATGCCGCCCAAGCAAGAGCCCGTGGTCTTCACCTCTACACATCGTACCTAAAAAGAACGGTGATCTACGTGTCTGCGGTGACTACAGAAGACTAAACGCCATCACTACTCCAGATAGATATCCGATACCTAGAATCAAAGATTTCACCTACCAACTTTCAAACAAAACCATCTTCAGTACCATCGATCTCAACCGAGCCTACCAACAACTGAAAGTTCGAGAAGAAGACATCGAGAAGACCGCAATAATAACTCCTATGGGCCTGTTCGAATTTCAAAGAATGTGCCCAGGTTTGAAGAACGCTGGACAGACATTCCAGCGCTTCATCCACGAAGTGCTACGCGGACTCGATTTTGTCTACGCTTTCATCGACGATCTGCTTATCGCCAGTACAGACGAAGAAACGCATAAAAATCACCTCCGCGCTGTACTGCGACGACTAGAAGACAATGGCATCACCATCAATCCTTCGAAATGCGTCTTCGGTCAAACAGAAGTCAAGTTCCTCGGTTTCACCGTCAACAAAGAAGGAATCAAACCGCCTACAGAAAAAGTCGCCGCAATTTGCAGCTATGCGAAACCGAAAAATATTGAAGAATTACGACGATTTCTCGGCATGATCAACTTCTATCGCGAGCACATACCTAAAGCAGCAGAAGTCCAAGCGCCACTCCATGCGTACCTACACAACGCAAAGAAAAAAGATCGGTCACCCATCGAATGGAACGACGAGGCAACAAAGTCATTTGAAGCGAGTAAATTAGCATTACAAAACGCCGCTTTACTCGCTCATCCATCTCACGAAGCAACGCTAGCTATCTTCAGTGACGCATCCGACCAATCAGCTGGCGCCGTGCTACAACAATTCATCGACGAAAAATGGCAACCACTTGGCTATTTTTCGAAGAAATTCTCCGACGCGCAGCGTAACTACAGCACATTCGACCGAGAGCTACTAGCTATCTACATGGCGATCAAACATTTCCGAAAAACGTTCGAGGGGCGAGATCTCATCATTTTCACCGACCACAAGCCATTAACCTTCGTACTGCAAAAACCTCCGTCAGCTACAGAAACACCACGCCGCGCAAGACAACTCATTTTCATCAGCGAGTTTACCACCGACATAAGACACGTCAGCGGTAGCGATAATATAGTCGCCGACGCACTCAGCCGTGTACCAATCGAAACAATCACTTGCCCGACGTCAATAAACTACGACAAGATCTCCGAAGCGCAAGAAAGAGATAGAGATACTATCGAACGGCTCGCAAGTCAAGAAAACTTGGATATCAAGCAAGTCTCTGTACCGGGTTCACAAAAACGTATCTACTGCGAAATGTCAACGACCTGCGCCCGACCCTACCTACCTGAAGAATATCGACGTGCCGCATTCGACTCACTTCACTCGATCAGCCACCCGGGAGTCCGAACAACCCGCAAGCTGATCAGTCAAAAGTACTTCTGGCCGTCGATGAACAAGGATGCGGGAACATGGGCGAGACAATGCCTACAATGTCAGCGGTGTAAAGTTCAGCGACATACAACAAGCAGCCTATCTACTTTCGCACCAGCTGACCGCTTTCAACATGTCCACATCGACATCGTGGGGCCGCTACCTACTTCACCTCAAGGACATCGATATCTCGTCACAATGATCGACCGAGCGACGAGATGGCCCGAAGCGATACCTACAGACGACACATCAGCTGAGAGCGTAGCGAAAATAGTCTACGAACATTGGATCACTCGTTTCGGCTCACCGAGGTTAATGACCTCCGACCAAGGAAGAAATTTCGAGAGCCGCCTATTCGCTAAATTACTTCACACTTTTGGGACCGAGAAAAACCGTACTACAGCTTATCATCCTCAAGCAAACGGCGTAGTCGAAAGATGGCACCGCTCACTCAAGACTGCACTGAAAACTCGTCTATCAGAACATACTACGTGGATTGACGAGCTACCTACTGTCTTGATGGGTTTACGCGCCGCCGCACGTTCCGACACTGGCGTGAGCGCTGCCGAACTCACCTACGGATACAACCTACGCCTACCATGTGATTTCTTCACAACATCATCATCATCATCAGACCACCAGGACATGGACTTCGATTACGTAAGCCGACTACGCTCGTCAATCAACTCCGCACGTCCGAGTCAACTTCCATCACACGGTAACAAACGGCCTATCTTCGTGCATAAAGACTTGCAAACATGCAAACAAGTTTTTATTCGCAACGACGCCGTTAAGAAGCCGCTACAACCTACCTACGAAGGACCCTACAGAGTGTTAGACAGAGGCAGCAAGACTTTCAAGATTCAACTACCGGAGCGAAGATCGGCAGTCGTATCTATCGACCGTCTTAAGCCTGCG
Source organism: Camptogramma bilineatum (assembly GCA_958496255.1). Classification (NCBI taxonomy): domain Eukaryota; kingdom Metazoa; phylum Arthropoda; class Insecta; order Lepidoptera; family Geometridae; genus Camptogramma; species Camptogramma bilineatum. The sequence continues at coordinate 3,101,364 of OY292478.1, forward strand.
TATACAGTCGACGAAAGTAGCTACGACACCTACCTACCTTCATCATCGAGCTACTTTCCATCATCACATCACCTACCTTCACCAGCGGACAGCAGTCAAGATGCACCAGCAGCTACAGTTCCATCACCTCTTCCACCAGCGACTCAAGACTCGAACACCACCAGCGCAACATCGCACCAAGTTCCGTCATCAATTTTGAAGACGACTCGGCGAGGACGCGATGTCAAGCTTCCGGTACGCTTTCGCTAGGGAAGGAGCCATGTAGCTGCGTGCCGCAGCTACCTACCTACTTATTCATAGTACCTACTCGGAAGGGAAAATAAGGAACGCAAGCATGACTTTACTGGATCTTCTCTGCACACATCACTTCGAGCTTCATCACCCCACCAACTCCAGTTCTTCATTCCACACAACGCGCATCTCCAACTCTTCATCAACGCACCACGACGAAGCACGAGCACCGAGTTCGCCTGCACACCTACGCACGTCCACTCTTCTCCGCAACGCCGGTGAAATGGACGGGCGCCCGTTAGGGATGCGCCGATCCGATCCGATCTTTTAGAAGATCGGATCGCTTGCATACGATCAAGCGATTTTTCGGATCGTATGAAAGCCATTCGATTTTTTGGCGGATCGCTTGAACTACACTGGAGATCGGATCGGATCGAAAAGATCGAATGAATCAACTAAACGTATCGGTAAGATTGTTATTATCGGGACTATAATCCTAACTTGGACGGTGTATTATGTAACTAGCAAAATAAAACACATCACTTTACCTGCAAGTTGCTAAGTCGTGTGAGTCTTCCTATGGTTGGATCCAAATCATCTATTAATTATTTTTTTTAAAGTTAATTATAAGGTTGGCACTTAAAAGCATTAATCTGAAAGGTTGACATGTTTCTTTGCAATACAAGTTTGATTTGCATGTTAAAATAACATTTTAAAAATAGGTACTTTATTTGGTTTTATTTCATTCGATCTTTTGATACGATCTTTTGAAAATCGGATCGTAACAATGCGATCCGATCCGCGGATCGGATCGAGACATTACGATCCATTACGATCCTAAAAATCGGATCAAATGAAAAGATCGCACATCCCTAGCGCCCGTTGGACAGGCAATATTTATGCCCTCGGCGCGGCGGGATTGCTGTGCGCCCCACTCCCCGCACGCCGCCTCGCGCGACCGTCTCGGCACGACGCATGCGCGGCTTTTGCCGCGCTGTGATTGGTTTAAATTCTTGTTTTGCTTATTGGCTCAATCTTGTTAGTTGTTAAGTTTTACTATAAATATTGATGTATGTTGTAAATAAATTCATTCCGTATTTTACACTCGCCGACTGCGTTTCTCTCATCAATCCACAACAGTAGGAACCCGCTAAGTTAGGTACTACTACAGGTAGGTACTTTTTATATAAGAACCAGTTTTTAAAGGTCAGATATTTGATTTAATTGCTTTGGTACTTAACTCTCAACCTCTACTTGTTATTATTAGTAGGTAGGTACCGTATCCTAGACGTAGGTATTATACTTTAAAGCTAAAATGTAAGGAGTATTTAATTAGCTAATATCAAATGTAATGCCTAAAACTAGCTGCCCGACAGACTTTAACCTTTGAAAATGAACTTTAACGTCACTTTTTTCGTTCTGTCCAATCCTTGGTTGCCTGGAAGAGATCGCTTTAAGCGATAAGGCCGCCAATTGTTTTACCTATGTGTAGATAATTTATACTTAAGGTTTATTTGTGGTACCTAAACAATAAAGTGGTATCTATCTATCTATCTCTTCGAGCTTATAGAACATCTATATTTAACTTTAAACTGTCCAAATTTCGAATTTAGCAACGAACACCTGTTGATCTGTTGAAAAGTCTTGGGCTCGGTATACCACTACATACACCAAAATATATACATTGCTGATTGCTCCATTTTATAGATTGCCAATTGATAAGGACAGAGAGAGCAACTAGGGCACTGAGGCGCAGAATAAATAGACTGAGGGCAGGTTTGTCCTCAGGACTTCTCTCCGTTTCCGCCCCTTCTTCTCTCCGTTTCCGCCCCTTCTGGGCTGCGGCCGTCCTCAAAAAACCCTCCCCTGGCGACAGCCCAAGCCGAGGTCCGTACCTAAGTGGTGCCCTTGCGCATGTTGCCCCAACCTATCTTTAGCCGGCGTAGAGCCTTCTGCTCTCGCCATAGTCCGGTAACGTTGCAAAGGTCGACACGTGACCAGTCAACATAAAAGTCCGTCCGAACAAAAAACAAAAAAATGTCCTCAGGACTCAGTTTAATATAACCAGCCATTTTTGTGAGTCAACTATCTTCCCATTTCGGAAACATCATTGACCCCATACAAAATTACCAGCCTATTTTTCAGAATAGCTGTTGTGTGAATAATGTAAAAATGCCTTTCAAGTCAAGATACATTATTGTATCTTAACTTTAAGACAAAGAATATTTACTTATTTCCTCATTTCATTGTTATAAATACAAAATGGCTTAGGTATTTCGTAACAACAGAACATAAAAACGAGTTTGGCCAAACAGCTGCTTACTAAATTAAAACTTTATTGATGTTACAAAAAAGATGGCCAAATCCGGTCTCGTGACCTTGTCGGCCATCTTGTGAAATGGCCTACAAAAATGTGCAGAATGAATAACGACAAAGACATCATAACTTTACTAAATTAATTAAAGTAATACTTATTAAGGAACAGGTAGGTACTTATCTGTTCCGTAATTTGTGATTGGAGTAGGTTAAATAACTTATTTTGTACTCATAATTAATTATTTACCTACTTACTTAATAAGTAACTTTAACTTCCAAGCTGTTTTGTCAAACTCTTCGGTTTTTTTTTTCACCTAGGTGGTTTCAAAAACCTCTCACTCAACCCCTTTGTTAAAAAAAAGGAGGGAAAAGGTACAAAAATCTTTATTACTTACCTACCTACCTACCTACATTAGACCTGTATGGTAAAAATCAAGTTTAGAGCACGCAACCTCCATGGCAGTATCATATCACTCAAGGAAGGTAAACGAAATGCATTCAACCTCTATGCTAGCATCTAATAGGAAAATGCATTACTATTACTTATGTGTTTTCTAGGCAAACAGGTAGGTGAGTACTTACTTATTCAAAAGTTCAAAACCAATTCGCATTAGCGCATTACCAATATTTCGAGGTAAGTAACTGCAAAAGAACCTACATGAATTGGTGGGAAACCCCACACACTCAACAGACGAACAGGAAAAACTTCAATAAAATCAAAAACCTTGGTTATCTTTGTAATCACATGACGTCACGGTCATTTAGGTACTTACAAAGGCTAGTTGAATATATTAGCTGTCTTCCTGTATTTATTCAGCTATAAAATTGATGACATTAATCACACTTCAACTAAAAGTCATGAGGAAACCAATGATATTTTACCAATAGAGACGTTATACTCATTGGGCGTTTTTCCACTAGCCCGGCACGGCACCGGCACCGGCACCGGCGCGGCGCCGGTGGTGGGGATGCAAAAATGTATGAAACCGTGCCGGTGCCGGCGCCGGTGCCGTGCCGGCTAGTGGAAAAACGCCCATTAGAAAAAGCTCAAAAACGCGGCGTAATTTTGTTATACTTAGCTACTTAGGTAGAATATAAGCAGCAAATTAATAAAGAAAACTAAAAAATTGCAGAGATTTAAAACTCCGTTGTCTAACAGAAATAATTATGTGCGTGCTGCGTGTAAGAGCAAGACAAAGTGCGACTGAGTTGACTCAAGCTAATTAGCTTTACTTTTGTTCGCCACGCAGAGCGGGGTTAAACGAATCTACCTCAGTTTATATAGAAGATCATTGGAGGAAACTAGATATTATTATGATCTAATTAGGGTTGTCACAAGGTTGCCGCTTTTTTTTAGTTCGAATATTCGGTAACCGGCTGGAATCGGATGGATAGAATCACCTTATTTTCTTGTAACTTTATTGCAATTTATTGTAACATTTCTGATTTGTGTTTTGTATGTAGGTATCATAGTGGCGAAAATAAAACTTTTTTTCTATTCTATTCTATTACTTATGATTCCAGATAGACAAAGTCTTTTTAGTATGAACCCGCCTGATAGAGCAAGATTCTTCAGCAACGGACATAACTAGGCCCCAAAGTATGCACCGTGGTGTCTAAAGCGAGCACCATCAATAGATCCTATGATAAACACTTCTTCCAACGGATCTTGGCATACGTGAAGTAGCCGTTTCCATGCGCAGTGCAACTTTTTCATACAATCTACTGCGCAGCGAAAAGCCAACTTCACGAATGCCTAGATTCATTGTGAGAACTGTACCTACCTACTTAGTGCATTAACACTTATGGTGACCCCGAAAGCTACTTCTTCTTCTTTCGTATGAGCAAGTGGCCAACTCTGGTGACGGAGTTTTTAGGCCGCCTAAAGGCCTCCGTCATGGCCGAAAGCTACTCTGCAGTGCGATTCATTCAGAACTTCAGAAAATGCAAACCATTCGATGAATTTCTTCGGGAATTTGACGTTTTCCCAGCGAAGAAACATCACCGATTCGGAATACATTCCGAGAGATAGATAGATAGATAGATAAACATTTATTTGGCAACCACACACACAGACGAAGGGTACAATGGAAAACGAACACTAAGATAGGTAGGTACTAACAAATAAAGTTTACGAAATAGGTAGGTGCCTATAAGGTAGAGAGGGCCTGAATCGCACTGCCTGGTCCTGTATAAGAAATGAAGAGAACTCTGGGAATGTCCGCGCGTTTCAAGTAATGCAATGCAATGCAATCACAGTTTTTGAAAAAAAAAAATACCAGCTCTCTGGTTCGCCTTGACTTACGACAGAAGACCAGCTAAACCTGTTGTCCTGGGTTTTACCTTAAAACATCCTCAAGTATTGTCGCGGGGAAGTTTCTTACATCATAATTTACTTACTAGATGTTGAAATGATTTCATTATCATTAGGTAAGTACCTACATATAATTAGCGTCCCGTTCGCAGTAGGTACAATACCAACATTAGCTTAGGACACTGGGTGATGATTAGAATGAAAGAGGAGTAGAATCATCTAGCTCTTAAGACGTTTCGAAGTGGTACACCTATGATCTTATTGAATAAATGAATTTGACTTTTGACTTTTGATAACTTCACACAAACATAAGAGTTTTTGTTATCAGATGAGTATAAGTAGGTTACCTACTATGATTTCGAAGATTACCTAGGTACCTCTACTTTAGGTAAGTAGGTACCAAATTTACAAACTTTGCTAAGTATTTCTTTCTTATTACTATTAGGTGCTATTAGCCTACAGAGAGTAGGTATTCTACTTCCGACATTTGATCTGAAGATTGCGAATTCAAATCCAAGCCAATGAGATTTTTGGTTCGTATAATATGCATATAAACGAGCTCTGATATCAATGATCCTTCATCGGAAGTCAGCAGTATTATAATAAACGACGATGATATCCATGTATGTATGGAATATGTATGGAACGCTGTTGTCTGTTTTGTTGAACGAAGGCTCCTACAAAATGTGGACAGGTTCCTACTATCAAACAGTGTTTAAAAAAACCGGAGCGCGTTGAAGTCTTTTGTATGATCGCGGGCTGAAAGAATTTTAATAAGTACCTAGTTACCTATCATATTAATCCTTTAATAATAAAATAATATGTTACAAGTAATTTAGCAATACGAATTAATTTAGTACTAATTTAGACATAATCTAAACGAAAGTAGAATGTTTTGAAAATCCGCTATGAACAACAACTTTTAAAACTTGTTTTATTGCTTTGTTTTTTTTTATTTGTTGTTTTATTTTTAATACTAACGTAACACAACAAAGACAAATGCTTACATAAAATTATATTTTCAATTAAGTACTTTTTTGGGGGATATCTTCTATGGTCGATTTATAAAAAATACTTACATTTTCCTTCATTTCCCGACCCGGTGCCTTGCAGTAGTCCAACATTGATACATTGTAAAAAAACAAAAAACACTAACAGATGAACACCAAACATTCTACCAAATGCTTTCAAATTTAAAAAAAAAATATTTTTAATTTATTTACGTTAATGGCTACACACTATACATGCTGTTTTTATTTTGTTTTTTAAATCTGCCAAGCGTGCAGAGGTTGTAAAATCTCGCGTAGACTGACGATCAAATAAGGCGATTAGTCATATATTATACTTACCTGGTCTGCCTGGGTAGTCTTGATATTATTAACCAGTTTATAAAGGTCAAAATACTCTGAATAAATTCATCTTTATTTGATTATTTGTACTTATGTTATTGTATGCGAAGGTTTATTGAACACGGGGCTAAATTAAAAAATTTTAAAAACCGACTTCAATGTTAAAAGCTGAGTAATTTTCTGCACTCTCGAGGTGCATTTCTATTCATAACTCCGAAGATCCTTGACAGATCCTCACCAAATTTTTGTGGCACCAATCGGAAAGTACCCTTTCAAACAAAAAAGAATTTTCCAAATCGATCCAGGCGTCTTCGAGTAAAGGGAAACAAAAAACGAATCTGGCGAATTTAGAACCTCCTTTTTTTGAAGTCGGTTAAAAATAAAAACTGTTGATTTGTCGGTAAAAATGTTTAAGTGACACTAGACCGGAGATTTTAATAGTACCTATGCGTTTAATCACCCAATAAGAATAGTAGTGTCACGGGAAAGTAAAATTTCCTTTCACTCTACTAGTAGAGCCAAGCGGTAGTGCCAAGGGAAATAAAGGCAAAATTTTATCTGGGTAGGTAGGTAGGTACTTAGTGTTAAAGTAGATTTTAAAATATTTAAATCGTAACATGTTGCTGTTAGTTTTACGTAGGTTAGGTAGGTACTTATATTAAAAATCTGAAAGCGAGGTCTAATCATTTATTATAAAAAGGATTGTTCGATAGTGGCTCAAGTTACATACATATTTAGGTACTTACTTAGAATAATTATTAACATAATTTGTTTGAAAATTAAGTATTGTTAAATTAGTATTAGTACCTACCTATTAAAATGTTGTCTTGGAATTATTCAGTTTTTAAGGGGGCACCAATGTCGATTAAAAATTTAGTTTCTAAGGATGCCTGTTCATTACTGATTAAGGCTTTCTTTTTTATGCTCGTCAGTAATGCGACTAGGTTTCGTATTTTTATCATTTTTCGCCGGTTTTGTTCCCGCAGGCATTTTATTAGTTTGTCCTTCTCTACTATCACCTGTCTTGCTCTGTTTAGTTGTCTCAAAATTTTAATCTTCTTTGGTATTGGAATCTCGTCTGATGTGGATGGTTCATTAGTATCCTGTAACACATTCATGTTGAAATATTAGAAATTTAGAAGTTTAGAGATTAGAGATGTCTTAAGTGGATGATCGACGTACGAGCCTATACCGCGGTTTTAATGAGGTTTTATTCGTGGCTCGTTGGTGCTGATCGACTAGCAGACAAGTCAAGTGAAACAGTCGTATCGTAGTCGTATTGAGGTTTTGAATTTTGAAATTGATCGAGCTGAGTTCAAAATGAAGCAAACATGACGAGCCGCGAGTCAGGCTCGTCAACTCACAAAACCGCGGTATTGCAATGAATGATACACCGGCGAGCTTTGCCGACGAGCCATAAGGCCGCGGTTTTACTCGCTCGTCGATCAGGGCCTTTACTAAAAATTTCATCCAAATCTGTCCACCCGTTTTCCAGTGAAAGAGTATCAAATAAAATCAGCTAGAAACTTTCATTCTCATAGTATTGATGTGATATAATTCTATACATCTCGAACCCTCAGTAATAGGCATGAATGCTATTACCGTACATTGAGGCTACTTGGAAATTTGGCGATATTTGGAATTTTTTTATATAAAAGATTTGACTGCATGTATCTTTTTTCCTAGTCATGTTAGATTTTTTTCCTTACAACATGTCAATACTATGATTCAGTGACAATGTTACTGTCGAGTTTTGAGGTTGTCAGAGTTTCACACGAACCGCTAGCTCAATTTGTTTGCAGACGTTGTTGACGGTAGTAAAATGTGGGTGTCAAACTTCCAGTTGCAGCCCGTTTATTATAAAGATGCTTAAAGAATGAGTGCTACCATGCTCATCTGCATTTTGTTGCGATTCTAATGGTGTATTTCATTTGAGAATAGCTCGTTTTAAACGCCATATTTTTAGAATTATACTGACTGACGTGCTTTTTGAGCCGTTTTGGGGCTATTTGGAATCCGATTCCGATTAGCCCCTGCTATTTCAGTTTTGGTTTCATAAACAATTTGTTTGCAATTTCAATTAACCCCAAGTTCTCATTTTTGGTTAGATTTAAGGGGATGCAATACTCTAAATTTCCAATAGTTGTATTTATTTATTTGTATTGTTACAGTATTGGAAACATGGTGAATATATACTTAACAACGAAAAATACCAATACAAGAAAAGGCAAATGTCAATAGTCCTTATTTTTCAGATTTATTGTAGTTAACTGGCAATACTTTTTATTTTACCAAAAATATAACTTGCCCTTAAATTCCAAATATCGCCCTATTTCGTAATGTGTGTTTATAAAGCAAGTTACTTTGGGTTCCAAATAACCCAGAAGTTTTGATTTATAAAATGTTGAATAATTTTTAAATTGAGATTTCTAGTTAGTTTTTTAGTGAAATCAAAGCACAGTATTTTTAAATGAAAGAACATATTCCCGTTTATAGTTCTGAATATCGCTAGTCCACTTTTAATAAATACAGGTCTGAAAATGAAAGAAAAACTGAAGTCAGATATGTCATTTTTATATAGCCCCAAAATGGCGATATTTGGAACAGCCGCTTTGAAATGCTATATCTCTGTAAATATTAACAATACAGCTATACTGCAGCAAGTCTCCAATGGGCAATGGTAAGATCTACTATAAAAAAAATCTGTTCAAGCGTTACAATCGTCAGTTTTTGTGCAAAATCATTTTTTCTTCAAAAAATGTCCCACATAGCCCCAATGTACGGTACTGTGATGGCATGGTACCTACAAATTACGGGTCTTTAGTCGTTTCGCACCGCAAGCGGTTCGGACCGCGGTGTGAATAGCCCCAGAGCTGTTTTTGAATGGGTTCTTTCGCACCGCGGTGCGAATCGCCCCAGAACTTTTTATGATGGGTCGATTCGGACCTGAGGGGAACAAAACAGTTCTCTTTTTATGTAAGCCATACACGCTACGGTCTACCGGGGAGGTCATTTATGCAGGTATGAATTTATGGTACAAATAAAATATAGGAATATAATTTTGGCCTTTTCCTCATGGCCAAACTCGTGTCAAAATAGACAAAGCAAGTAGGTACAGTTATCTACTTGGTTAAAATACCTCTGCAATACTTATGATGTCCTGGTACCTACTTCAAACATTAATTTTTATCCATTGGTCATGAAAGATGAATTAATAATATATTCTGAATAATTTTGCAATGATTTGGAAAATAATCGAAACCTAAAATGTCAATAAGGTCGAAAATCGCTTGAACGGTTTTTTTAACAGTATTGTTTAGTATGATTTGTCCTTCATGACGACAACGGGTAAAATGTTTTGAAGTACCAGGACATCAGATGTATCGCAGAAGTGTTTTGATTTAAGCAAGTACAAAAAACCTCTGTAACGTTTCTGGTGTCCTGGTCTTTTAAGTTAGATCCAAAACACAATTCACACATAGTGCATAATTGTTATTGCCAAAAAGATATAGGTAGGTAGGTACTATGTACAAAATCAAATAAAATTAGGTTAAAAATAACGAAAAAATGTAATGAACAAAATTATCTGAGCTTTTACAAGAAATGTCCAATGCTGGTTTCATTGTGCAAAAGTTCGAGTTGGCAATTTAAAACGAAATTGTCTTTTTCAATTATATTCCTTTACCTACTCGTGGTGACGATACCGTAGTATGCTCTTTGTATCCTCTCTGCGGTGGTGAGTGTACCTACTTTGTCTATTTTGACACGAGTTCGGCCATGAGGAAATGTTAGTCCTCGTAGCCAAATCAGTTAGGTGAAATAGTTTGTCCATGAGGAGAAAGCCTTAATTTTTGATATGAGTCCAAATCGGACATGCAAAATGAACATTGAGTCGTTTCGCCCTGTGGTCCGAATCGACCCATTTCAAAAGATACTTTAGGCGATTCGCACCGCTGTCACCACCGTGGTGCGAAAGAACCCATTCAAAAAGAGCTCTGGGGCGATTCACACCGCGGTCCGAACCGCTCGTGGTGCGAAACGACTAAAGACCCCAAATTACTGAATTCTATAGAATAGTTTTTGGAATCAGAATCTTTTTTTTTACAGTGGGGGGCGGGCGGGCCCACAAATATGATGGTTTTTAGCCTTACGCATTAATTATTGTCAAGTAAGTACCTTTTCTTCATTTATGATCATCACTACATCAATATTAGGATAGGCTGTACTTATTAATCGTCGGTACTTCGATGGGCCAGTAAAGTTTTCTTCGTGAAAATGTACAGAGCAAATCCGACTGTGTTTTGTAGGGAACCATTGTTTGCGACCCGTCGCATTTATCCACTTACTTTTAGTATAAGGATCTTTGGGAAAACTGAAATAAAATTGCATTAATAAAAGTAACCAACGATTTAAAAGCAATTATAGAGTCGGCGTCAGCACTGAAGTCCGATTATCGGACTTCAGTGCTGACGCCGATTATCTAAGTAAAAAATATTGTTATTTTTTTCAGTGGCCACATGTAAAAAAAACTTCAATTGTTCGATGATGGAACTCTCTACCTAGCTTCCTACCTCCTGAAAGAATTTTCATGTCAATAATTTTGTATGTTAGACTGTAAGGATGAAGTTCGGAAGTATGCCATCTTTTTATAGGTACTTCCTCATATCATTTTTTTTCAGTTAGGTATTTCTCATTGGTGTAGGACGTGGGTGAATGATGATGATCCTTCGTCTTTATGGACAGAGTAGGTACTTACCGATGAAAGGAAATACCCTTAGCTCCAACTGTTTTTGTGGAGTTTGCACAGTTAATTATCGAACAACAAGCCATTTTGTTGTTCCTTTTGTTGTGACGTCTCACGCGGAAAGCAGTCGAGAGCGAAGTGAAGTTCGCAGCGAGCAAAGAGGTTCACTCAGCTCTTTTCTTCGGCACGCAAAGTAGGTAGAGTAGGTAGGTGTAGGATTCAGCACTCAAATCCTACGGCAAAAGCGGGAACTAATTGTTTTAAATAGAGTTAAGCTCTTTTAGCTTTTAGTCAAGATCGTTCAGTTGCTGGTGTGTAGAGCTAACAAACTTACAAACTAGCATAATTATTATTGTTCAAGCCTTATTTGGACAATTAGTAATTTCTAACCCAGTTCTGCGATAGCAGCGCTGCGCCTTATCGGACTTCAGTGCTGAATCCGACTCTATCTTCATATTTCAGCACAGCGCCATCTATTAGTAAGTAGCAATATAAAACTATTTAGTATTCTGTGGTACTGAATTAAGTAGCGCCATCTATTAACGAGTAGCCAACAACAAAACTAGACAACTGCATAGCCCTAGCATGAATTCAAATACTTCTTGGATCATATCTCGTCTTGGAGATAAAAAGTTTAATTTCATGCATGCTATTGCTGCAGAAAAAGCGCGGCAAGTTGTCAGTCAAACAAACAAAACAAAAAAGTTCACTTGATTTTGTTTGGATTTCATTTTGTTTTTCGCAGTTTCGCTTTGTTTTTGAGTAACAAAACTTGCAAAAATGTCCTCAATCGGCATAGAAAACTTCATACAAGCCCTTGAAGCTGTGAAACAAGACTACACCTGCGGAGTTTGCCACGAACTCTGCAAAGATCCGATCACCTTGAGCAAATGTTTTCATATCATCTGTTCGGAGCACTTCGAGACGCTGAAACACTGCCCTAACTGCCTAACAAGCCTACAAGGATGCACTAAATTCTCCGACGAACGTCTTAGCATTAGTATCGAGTCCGCAAAAGAAATATCTAAGATGGTGTCTCATTTAGTTAAAGAAAAACCTAAATCGAAGGCAAAGGCTAAGCAAAGCGAACAGCCCGCGAAACGCGTAGATTCGGGCCCCAAGGAGGCTTTATCTGACCGTACCAATCGCTCAAAAGACGTGAGTAAGTCAAATTTGAATATATCTTTGCTCTCATCTAGCAGTAAGCTTAATAAAGCGGTAGAGAAGAGAAATATCAAAGGCGAGACTCTACTACACATCGCGTGTAGGCTCGGTAAAGTTGATAAAATAACCGAGCTGCTAAACCAAGGTGCCAATACTAACACAAAAGACAACGCTGGTTGGACACCGTTACACGAAGTCGTTCAGAACGGTAGACTTGACCTTGTACAACTCTTGCTCCAATACAACACTTTGATTGATGTCCCCGGACAGGGCAACGAGACTCCATTACACGAAGCCGTCAGATTTCAACATGAGGATATCGTCGAGGAGTTGGTAAAAAATGGAGCTGATATAAAAGCTCGTAACTGCAAAGGAGAAACACCATATCAATTAGCAAGTACAGACATGAAGAACTTGATGTTATTAACTGGTGATCATTTGATACAAACGCAAAGTGTGAATGTAAGTAAAATCGCTGTGTTGTACACGGAATTGGATTCTGATGATATCAATATTTATTGTGTTTCCGAGTTCCGGTCTGTGCATAGTAAACTGAAGTCACTTGTCAAACAACACAGCAATATGCATATAGAAGCGAAATTCACAAAGAAAGTCACACATTTGATCGTCGATACTGACGATGGGGTATGTGTGTCCAGCGTTGATGTCTTACAAGGAGTTCTTACTTCTACATGGATTATTTCGACGGAATGGCTCACAAAATCAACTGAAGACAAACTAGAGCCATTTGACAAATACGAAGTTAAGGGTATAGGATCAAAATCACATCAAGGACCAAAACGATCCCGCTATAACAAATATAGGCAGCTACCGGGCCTCTTCAACGGCTGCCATTTCTATCTCCACAATTTTAACACAAAGTACGAGATTTCCTCTCATTTGACAGTCACCAAGCCAGTATTAACGAAGTTGATAACCGATGGTGGTGGCGTGGTGTTAAGAAGAGTTCCGAACCCAGAATCTATACCGGAATCTGAGAAATTAGTCCCGTATCATGCTTCAAGGCAGGGAAAGCTAGTGAATTGTTCACATTATATTGTTTTTAAGGATAAATATGAGCCGATGTACAATATGCAACATTTGAAAGCTTTGCCGGTGGGTTGGTTGATTGAATGTATGGAGAGATTTGAGCTGTGTGACCCGTGAAAAGATTCATCACAATTAATCTAAATTACAATAAAGTTTAATTAATAATAAATAGCAATGTAATGTAGATAAAAATTAAGTTACATTTAGAAATGCAATTCTCTCTAATTATATTTATGTATTTTAGTAAATAAATTGTAATTTTATTTACCTTACTATATCTATCTATAATTTATCTCTATGGCAACAGAACTTAAAATTGATACTAAAATTGAGATCAATATCAGAATTTAATTCCTTTCTAGGTAATTCCTGTAACCTCAATGCTGAAATCGGAAATGGAATGGTCGGAATCGGAATTAGAAGCTATTGTGAGAAAAGAAAGAATATTTTGGTGTGGGGTATATCGATTTTTTAAGGGTGCGTTATTTATATAAATAAACAATATTTACTAGAATATAATTTATTGATAGTTCCATACATTTCTTTTATTAAACTAATATTTTGAAGTATTGAAAATCACAACACATTGAAGGAAGTATTTACTGGGTGTATAACGAAATCAGAGAATTCCTAAGACCAATTTTGCCTTGTTCTTGTTTTCCTTTATAGGCACTCAATTGAGTTACCTACGGCTTAAACATAATAAACCGAGTAGATTATTACTTAAATAAAGGTTGATTATTAAGTACAAAGTATGAGTAAATTATCATGGTAGGCGAAATATTTTACAAACCAAACAAAAAACGTCTAAGAGCGTCATAACTCCAGCGGTTTATGCACTGTTTTAAAGCGGAGCGGGTGCGCAGCGAAAACGTCCGCGAACGCGCAACAAACAATGCGGATAGCGCCGTGGACGCCATTTTGTATTTTTCGTATAGCCATGCCATACCCGCTCCGCTTTGGAAACGCTCGTAAACCGCCAATGTGATCAGGGGGTCTAAAGTGGCCACTTTTGATGAAAAATAATGTTTCATAGATGCTTCATCTATCTGTCTATCTATCTATCTTCAACATCTTTTTTTTTTTTTGGCCCACTAAACTGGACGTTACACAGAACAAAATAAAAAGAATAGTACAAATAATGTTAACACGGTGTACGTCCTTCTAGAAGTAGGCACGGCATGAATTAAAGAGAAAGCAGTTGCATACAAGAGATAACCATTTAGACAATAAAAGTAAGTTTTACAGATTGAAAGCTTGCAAACCTATTTCAGGATTTGCAAGCAGGGATTTTTTTACTGTGTTGACCGATGCACCGAAAATGTCAAAGAGATCAAGGTTTTACATCTGATGAAATATCATATGCTTCATCAAAAGTGGCCACTTTAGACCCCCAGGCCCTAAGATCTGCGTCAAGATCCGGTTTTCTTTACATCTTATTTAACGTTAGGTTGGCAATTCGAGAGTAAAGGTGCGTACACTTCTCACAATGGATCTAGGCATTCGTGAAGCTAGCCGTTTCGATGCGCGGTTCAGCTTTTTCATATAAATTTTCTACTGCGCAGCGAAACGGCTAACTTCACGAATGCCTAGATCAATTGTGAGAAGCGTATTGGTGAAACGTAAAGCGTACCACACACACAGCAGATAATATATATTTTGAAATATAAATCTTGACAGATCGCACCAAATATAATTTGTAATTTATATTCGCCGTGTCGCTCCATAGAATTTGTATTGGCGGGATCTCAAGATTTATATTTCATAAGATATATTATCTGCTGTGGGTGTGATGGGCTTAACGTGCAATGAAAGATTTCACCGGCATACAGGCGGTGTCATAAGTGTAGTGTAACAATTTTCGAGATATTTCCAAAAATAATACTTTTATTTTTTAAATGCTATTCAGTCTGCATCTCCACACGCTCCGAATAAGTGTCAGGAGTCGAAGCTGCGAGGCATGTATCTGTAACAACATAAAATTTATTACTTCATCAGTGACTTGTACAGTTGTCACAACGGATCTAGGCGTTCGTGAAGTTAGGCTCTTTTTTTTTTTTTTTTTTTTTTGCTTTTCGCTGCGTAGTAGAAAATTTTGTAGTAAAAAGTCGCACCGCGCATCGAAACGGCTAACTTCACGAACGCCAAGATCCGTTGGAAGAAGTGTAAATAGCGACTCTTGCTGCGACGCAACAAAGTGCAATTCAGCTCGCGTAAGCGCTCATTGCCTAGCGCAATATTCACCTAAACAAATACCCTCTTCCTAACGCATAACTCTGTCTGGCGCGAAGAGTTGAGAACTTGTCGCGTGTTACAGGTATTACGCGCGACGCGGCTAGCGTGCGAGTCGAGCGGCAAGTGGGAACCCTACCTGTTATAATCTCGAATAATTTGATGTAGGTAATTAATTAATACGCAAATTTATTAGTTGCTGTTTATTTTCTATCAAAGAATACCAAAAACCACAGACAGTGTTGCCCTGTATTCTAACTAAATTATCCTAAACGGGTGTTGCCCTCTATACTGACTAAATATCTAACACTAGGTATCTTCCAAGGCCCGCCCGGCCTTCCAATGTACTTGTAGCTTTGTACCTAAAGTGCGGAGTGCGCCTTCTGTACCTATTCTGTGTTTGAAGCTCGTGGTAAGCTCGTAGTGCGTAGCAGTATGTAGTTCATCTAGCGACAGGTAGATGTCGCTACATGTGGTATAGCTTATACATACCTCACGCTGTAGTCGTGCAGACGCAGCACGACGCGCGACCGGTCGCGGTACAGCGGGTAGAGTCGCGCGGCTCGCCCGCCGAGCAGGGCGCGACATAGCGCGTCACCTCCTCCGGAGTTCCGCCATATAGATGGGAGGGAACACCCTTTACTGGAAACAGGAGAAAAGTATTTCATTAGAAATTAAAAATCTTATCAAAATTTTCAATTCCGACGGGATTCGAACCCGCAATGATACAATTGTACAATGTGTGTAATTTTGCTAATAGGTACCTACCTACCTTACGAGTATGTCACAGAATGTGACCTTAGTATAATATAAGTCCTTTCTCATATTGTATTTTTCTTATACCTATCATTTGTGTGTGTGCTAAAT
The DNA here is from genome assembly GCA_958496255.1 of Camptogramma bilineatum. Taxonomy (NCBI): domain Eukaryota; kingdom Metazoa; phylum Arthropoda; class Insecta; order Lepidoptera; family Geometridae; genus Camptogramma; species Camptogramma bilineatum. The sequence continues at coordinate 3,117,631 of OY292478.1, forward strand.
AAATGTTTCTATGTCTTTTTCTATGTCAATTCTTCGGGCAATGAGCAGTGTAAGTGAAACTTAGTAGTAACTCTGTAGATGGCGCTAATCGATGCTTAAATCGATCAATATGAGCTTATCAAGATTTTCAACCTGACGTAATAAGGATTCCGTGGCCGAATTGGTAAGGCACTCCGGCTTAAGGAGGATCGCTTGTATCGAATCCCGTCGGAATTGAAAATTTTGATAAGATTTTTCATTTCTAATGAAATAATACCAAAGTGTGGTTTAACATTATAAAAATTAAAAAATTAGGAGAAAATTGTTTAAGGAGTCGAAAATATTTCTTTGTTGAAAATAATAGTTAACTTATTTTATGCTAGCAGCTAGTATAAAATAAGTTAACTATTATTTTACTAGCTGCTGCCCGCGGCTTCGCTCGCGTGGTACCCGGATAAAAAGTAGCCTATGTTACTCTCCAGCCCTCCAACTATCTCCACACAAAAAATCACGTCAATCCGTCGCTCTGTTTTGACGTGAAAGCAGGACAAGTAAACAAACAAATAAACACTTCCACATTTATAATATGGGTACGGATTTTTTTACGACTCAGATTACAGTTTGATAAAGATATGTAACTAAATACATTTAAAACATTCAAATTCTATCTTCATTTTACTACTAAAATGGCGGGATTTGAATCTATATTGCACTTAAGATTGACTTCCTTTAGTAACTAAGTTTCGCTTCTCTTACCTTAAACCAAACTAACCTGCTCTTGCCGTAACAGTATTTCGCTTCGACGACCAAGTGCGTAACGCGTAGCTTGCTTAGCTCGTCGTAATACTCTTCAGCGGAAAATGGTCCATACATTTTGTACACCGTGTACGCTCGCTGTCTGAAATTAGTAGGATTCTTAGATTCTTACAATGACACACTTCATTTCTCTTTTTTGATTTTAATTAGGTATTTTGTTTGTTAAATGTTTTAAACTGTGTGTGTACTTTGTGTGCATTTCCTGTTGTACTTAAGGGGCCTGCGACAGGCGAATTTCCATAAAAACGTAATACCGAAATCATTTAAAATTTAAGCATATTTTTATCAGTTTATGTTGTTAGATTAAGAGAGTAGGTATTTATCTAGGTTCCTGTTACACTTTTGTTCTGAAAAACTTAACTAAAAAGAAATGTAAGCAAATTGAAATGAAATCTTTGTAGGTACACCAAAAATGGCATGTTTTCTTTTCATTTGTTCCATAGTAAGTTTTTTTGAACAAAAGTGTAACAGGAACCTAGATAAATACCTACTCTCATAATCTAACAACATAAACTGATAAAAATATGCTTAAATTTTGAATTATTTCGGTATTACGTTTTTATGGAAATTCGCCTGTCGCAGGCCCCTTAAGTACTATGTTCACCTCGCTTGCTCGTGTTCATAATGGGGATGAGCGACGATCGCTCGACGAGTGACCAGCATTATACTAGCTAGTAGAGGGAGCGAGCCAGCGAATACACTTGTACTGCTCTCAGACATAATCCATTCCATCAGCTTCTCTTGATCGGGGTCACTGAACTCGCCTGAAACAATATTTTTGATTTTATGATACAACTAGCGGACGCCCGCCGCTTCGCTCACTTGGATTACTCTTTTTTTATCCCACGGAAAAAAAATTGGGGTAAAAAGTAGCCTATGTCCTATTCCCGGTCATTATCTGTCTACGTTTCAAATTTCAGGCAAATCGGTTCAGGGGTTGTCGAGTTATAGAGGATCAAACATACATCCATCCATCCAAACATCCAAATTTTCGTATTTATAATATTAGTGATTAGTGATATATGAAGCATATTATGAAACATCAAAAGTGGCCACTTTAGCCCCGCTGGTTATGTCAGTTAAAAAAACTTACCAATATGTGACATTTCTTCAGTGACATTTTCAATCAAAGTCTGTAAGACCGGCAGCAAACTTATGAGCCAGAAGAATGTTACATATTTCTTGGGTAATCTGAAAAATACATTACGATATTTAAATGTTAAAACTAAGATACTTATACTACTGGACTTGTACTGACTGGCCCGTTAGCTCAGTTGGTAGTAGCTCTGCCTTCTGCGCTGTAGGTCGTGGGTTCGATTCCCACCCAGGACAAACATTTGTGTGATGAACATAGATGTTTGTTCTGTGTCTGGGTGTTATAAAGTATTATAAGTATGTATTTACAAATCTATAAGTATTCTATCAGTTATCTGGTTCCCATAGTACAAGCTTTGCTTATTTTGGGGCTAGATGGCGCTGTGTCAAATGTCCACCATTATTTATTTACTTATTTATAAAGAAAAAGTTAGCTAGCAGTTTTTATGATGTGTATCGCAGCGGCGCAGGTGGTGAAGGCTCGCCTGAGACGCAGGAGGTTGCGGGTTCGATCCCCGCCGCAGGAACAAATGTTTGTATGATCTGCAAATATTTGTCTCGGGTCTGGGTATTTTCTATGTATAATATGAATGTATTTAAAAAAAAATGTGGTTCTCATATCTCTCAACGATAAGGCCACCCATTGTACTAATCTAGACTTAATTCTATTGTTGAATTTTACTTTTCTTGGTGAACAATAAAGTGCAAAATGTTCATTCATTAATAAAGGCTACTTTTTAAATTGATAGCACGCAAGCGAAGCCGCGATATCGGATCAAATCGCTTAACATAATATAAATAAGTAAATGAATATTGCTGAACCTTTTACACAGCGCCATCTAGCCCCAAACTAAGCAAAGCTTGTACTATGGGAACCAGATAATGAAAGAATACTTATATACTTTATTTATAAATGTATATACTTACATATAATATTTTATAACACCCAGACACAGAACAAACATCTATGTTCATCACACGAATGTTTGACCTGGATGGGAATCGAACCCACGACCTATAGTGCACAAGGCAGAGCGCATACCAACTGAGCTAAGAGCCCAGTCAAGAATGAGCAGAACAACTCCTAAATATTTAATAAATTGCTCACTTTTAGATTTCTTTAATCTTGCAAACACAGACTTGCGAGGTCTACAGCTCACAGAGCTACGAGTATACTTACTTATAATAACTTTTGTTCATCATCAAAGCTGACACCACACACATTTGCGGCACAAAAAGTAGTTTCAACCTCATCACCAAAACCGCCATGACACCATAGACAACCATTTGCGATATATTATAGAAAACAGCTGGCTCTATGGTCAAATTTCTCAAGAAACACAGCAGTTTATCCTTCTCGACTTTAGAGCTTATCTTCATATTGACAAGGTTCAAATCCGCTTGGGCTTTGACTTCTGTGTTCTCTATACCGCTGTCTTCGTCGGACGTATTGCTGTCTATGTCTGTCTTCTTGTCTTTTTCTATTACGCCTTTCATTTCTTTTCTATACTTCTGTATTGCGTTGCTTAACCACGTTTTTAGTACATTGGCTATGCTTACTATTACAAAAGGTATAAGAAGTGATAAAAAGAGATTTATCACAGTGTCTAAAGGTAAAAAATCGAATACATCGGAGCATGTATATAATTGTGTGTGAAAATTTTTGAAATCTGTGAATTTTGATCTCAATATATCCCATACATGTGAATCTTCGTTTACTAGAAGAAAATCGCTTATGATTTTCTTCAAATATATCGATGAACAAGCCACAATGCAAATTCTTAACACAACCAACCAGGATTCAACATACAGATCCATGCGACTTTCGACTTTAATGCACAAAGAGCTGAAGAACAAACAGTATGCGGATAGTACTATAAACAATGATGTGTATAAAGACGATTTTAGCATATCATTCCCTTGTAATAACAGGACAGCCAAATGCAAGCCACAGAAGTGTGAATGTAGGAGAATACATAACGTTTTTAGATCTATTATTCTTAGTTGTTCCATCACAAAGAATATAGCCAGTTGAGTTAGGAATATGAACTGCGAAAATTGCCAAAAAAGTAGACAGAGACTGTTGAGTATGAAGATTGCAACCTGAAAGAGAAAGGTATATTTAATATTCTGAAATGAAATATATCTAAAGGTAGTCAGAGGTATGTCCAAATATAAATTTATACTAATATAATTAAGCGGGAGAGTTTGTTTGATCGCGCTAATCTCAAGAACTACCAGTCCGATTTGAAAAATTCTTTCTGCATGTGATAGCTAAATTATTGAGGAAGGTTATAGGCTACTTTTCATCATCATCATCATCACCATATACCATCACTACGGGGGCAACGCAGCGAGGGCGCTGCTAGTAATATAATAAAGCGGAAGAGTGTGTTTGAACGCGCTAATCTCAGGAACTAGCAGACCGATTTGAAAAATTATTTCTGCATTTGATAGCTAAACTCTTGAGGAAGGTTAAAGGCTACTTTTCATCATCATCATCATCACCATATACCATCACTACGGGGGCGCTGCTAGTTTGGTATATGCCCGCATTTTTAAAGTTTGCATTCCATACTTTTTTTTTTTTTGTTTCTATCTAACGTTTTATGGATTTCAAAATTCGGTGTATCTTTTTTCGAAAGATTAATAGGTTACCCATTTTGACATTGTGAATTTTTTTAATTGCATGCCTTTAGGTAGAATACATTGATACACATGTAAGCGGTTATGCCATTATAATATCTTATGTACATGTATTTCTCGCAATAAATATACTTTGACTTTGACTTTGACATACGTGACAGGTTGCAAGCCCGTCGACGCTATATAAAACTAACTGGCTTCCTCACGATGTTTTTCTTTACCGTTCGTGTTAAAGCTTCGTGATGAGACAAATTTGCAACAGCAGTGGTACAATCTTGTCTCTCGTTCACTCACAAGCCAGCATCAACTACTCTCGCCAAATATCACGTAGTTGTTTTTTTCCTCAAGAAACGTGAAATGCCGATGATTTTATTTAAAATCACATGGACATGTTGGTTCTAATCACTCTTGAGACCACAATATATAAATCCCCGTAGACTGATTTAGAATGATTTGAGTACCCACCTACTTAGGTACCTATTTAAGAATTTTATTGTTCAATTTTCAATCTCACGTGAGATTAGGTGGTGGGGGAGGGCGTCGAGCCGAATCTCACGACATCTCACCAAGGGGGAAGGGGGAGTCGAAAAATCGCAAAAATCACCACACGTAATTAATGGACGCCCCCTAATACAATCTTCTCTCTCACTCACCTGCAGCTGCAGCGTAGTCCGTCTCTCTCTATCCCTCAGCTGTAAACTGACGAGCCACAGTTGCAACAATATCAATGGCGCCGCCATATTCTCTCTCTCATTCGGCGCCCGTTGCACTCCATGTGGTACAACCTTGTATCTCGCTCACTCACCATCAAATACAGCATCGTTCATCTCTCTATGTCTCAGATTAAGACAAGTTGTGGTAACAGTAGTGGGACAATCTTCTCTCTCACTCACTCACCTGCAGCTTAAGTTCATCTCTATCCCTCAGCAACTGACGAGCAACAATGGTAGTACAATCTTCTCTCTCACTCACCTGCAGCTGCGTAGGTCATCTCTATCCCTCAGCAACTGACAAGCAACAATGGTAGTACAATCTTCTCTCTCACTCACCTGCAGCTGGAGCGTAGTTCATCTCTATTCCTCAGCAACTGACGAGTAACAATGTTAGTACAATCTTCTCTCTCACTCACCTGCAGCTGCAGCGTCGTCCGTCTCTCTCTATCCCTCAGCTGTAGACTGACGAGCCACAGTTGCAACAATATCAATGGCGCCGCCATATTCTCTCTCTCATTCGGCGCCCATTGCACTCGAGTACTATCCGCGTGGTTCGCGAAGTATTGTATTACTGCTAAAAGTCCGCCGAGAATTGAATCACTAAAAAAATCATTTAATTAGTTAGTCAGGAGCTGTTCAACAGAACTCCTCAGTAAATTAAATGAAATGATTGGTGGCAACAAACATTACAGTAACAAGAAATTTCAACAAAGAATCAATGCTTAAATTACATAGTTAAATTCCTTTATTTTTTATACTACTAAGGTATAGTTTGGCAATTGACCAGCGAACTAACTAGCGCGACCGGTCGAAAAATATCACTAAAAATCGTATTACGGTAGCCAATCGTACGTCTATTGCTCGCCTGTCGCAAAATTTACTTTGGCCGTAGTGCGTTTTGCGACCGGGATACGATTTTTTGTGAATTTTTTCGACCGGTCGCGTAGTGATTGCTGTCGCATTGCTATTGTAAGTCTCACGTAATCAGGGCGCCGGTTCGTATTTAGTATCGATACAAATACGCTGCTCAAAAACGCGTTTCAAAAAACGCTGTGTGCGTCTCCCTAACGCGCAGCAATTGATTTTTATATATTTAGAATACTTATTGAAAGACTTTTGCCCATCAGAAAAACATAGACAAAAGTTACCTTACAGCTGTGGCTAGAAGAAAAAGCGCCGCGACGTTAAGCCCGGCCAGGACCCACACGGCTTCGAGATAGAACATTATCGGCTGTCCTAGTCCCACGCAGCTTTCTACAGGCGATAGGCCATCTCTCTCTACTATGTGGCATTGGCGGTACGTTGTAGTATTAAGTATTGGTTCGAAGTAACGATATAAAACTCCTATTATGATCTGAAACAAGTAAACAATAAAAGCGTTATCTGAAATTTTAGTTCAGTCGTGTGATCTAAAGCAATGTTCCGCATAGGGTGTGCCGCGGCACACTTGTATGGTTCCCACCATCTTTAACAAAATCCCAATATTTATCCGAATATTATCCATTAATGAATTTAAAATCAAATTGAATGACATCCTAATTAAAAAAGCTTATTATTCTATTGACGAGTTTTTAAATGATCCAAACGTAATTTTGTAACTGGTTAGGTAGGTATATTATTTAGTTATTTTGGGGAACAGGGTGGAATCGTTCCCCAAAGGCAGAGTAGGTGGTTCCTCTGCAACGGGTCGGCCCATCTGGCCCACTTACCCGTGGTCTTTCGACCAACAGTTGATGTCGGATAGTTGTATACAAGCTTCAACTCGGTAGTTGAAGCTGTAGTTCATCTAGCGACAGGTAGATGTCGCTACATCACTCCCTTTCCAGACCGAAGGTCGATATCTTCTTGTCACCAGCATTGTAGGTGTCCACGGAGAGTCGGGACGAAGCGGTGCATCGTGCGTCTACAGTGAGTCGAGACGTGTCCACGGTGAGTCGGGACGAAGCGATGCGTCGGATGCGTCTGCGGTGAGTCGAGACGATGTCTGTCCACGGTGAGTCGGGACGGAGAGGTGCGTCGGGTGCGTCTGCGGTGAGTCGAGACGTGTCCACGGTGAGTCGGGACGACGCGGTGCGCCGAGTGCGTCTACGGTGAGTCGAGACGTGTCCACGGTGAGTCGGGACGAAGCGATGCGTCGGATGCGTCTGCGGTGAGTCGAGACGATGTCTGTCCACGGTGAGTCGGGACGGAGAGGTGCGTCGGGTGCGTCTGCGGTGAGTCGAGACGTGTCCACGGTGAGTCGGGACGACGCGGTGCGCCGAGTGCGTCTACGGTGAGTCGAGACGTGTCCACGGTGAGTCGGGACGACGCGGTGCGCCGAGTGCGTCTACGGTGAGTCGAGACGTGTCCACGGTGAGTCGGGACGATTCGGCGTGCGGTGCAGTGCTCTGGGTGATGTCCACGGTGAGTCGGGATGAGATACCCAGACGATGCTGCGGTTGAGATATCTCCACGAAGCGTATCGAGGAGCGGAGAGCCTGCAGAACCAGGAAGTCGGGGCGGCTTCATCTAGCGACAGGTAGATGTCGCTACAGTTATTGTATTTTAATTTAAATTAAATGTAATGTTTGTTATTTTACTTTATTTTCTTTAGCTTTGACATTTTGTATTAATAATAATAACTGACTTCTTTCTTTCTTTTCTACTTGCCATCAATTGTTATGAAATTTTGTGACCTCTGTGAAATGTTTGTATGGCCAACCACCAGAATCTAGAGATCTAAGTATTTCATCTAATCACCACTGTAACCTAGGTTCACAAGCAAAGTTTCCGGAACACTGCATTAGGGGATACTCACACTTAATCATAGGGTTATTTGAACTACACCATTTTTTGTTTAACTAATAAATTATTAGTTTTAGTATTATTAGTAATAATACATACCTCAGGGTGTATATTAAAGCGGTTGAAAGCATTCACTTCATTTGGGTATTCTACTAATCGATCATTCATCAGTTTTGTAATAGCAGCCATGAATGGACGCTCCTGAAAACCATAAATTAGCATGTATCTACATCTACAGTTGTCACAATGGATCTAGGCATGCGTGAAGTTAGGCGCAGTAGAAAATTTTGTATGAAAAAGTTGCACTGCGCATCGAAACGGCTAACTTCACGAATGCCAAGATCCATTGGAAGAAATGTAATACACTATCACATTCAGTGCCAATGACGCACAAATGCTCCGGCAGCAGGTTGGGTCAAAGATGGACCAGGGCATGTGTTAATAAGATAATATGGCATCAATTTGGGCTATCACGAAAATTCGGGGCAACAAACATGGTTTAAGGCAGGGGTGCTCAAACTTATAGTGTCAGCGATCTACCAGGAAATATTTTGAAAGCAAAGGATCAACTAAACTACTACTATGTAGTTAGGTACTGAATATCCATTTTTTTTAATATCGTTTTACTGCACTTTTTTTGTGTTCATGTTTTATTTTAGGAATGAGTACTAATAATAGGTAGGTATGTTGCTGGCGATCGATTGGAAAAGCACTTGCGATCAACTGTTTGGGCACCCCTGGTTTAAGGCATAGGTACCAGGGTTGTTGCGAATATCAGCATCAGCATCAGCATCCGCTGATGATCAGCATCTTTTGAAACATCAGCATCAGCATCAGCATCCGCATTGATCGATGCTGATATTCAATGCTGATGTTCCAGTCCCGACAGGACATAGGGGGCGGGGTTTTTTGTATATCGTTCGTTTAATAATAACGAGCGGACTTGTGTCAGCTGTTGTTTATTTATTTTTTTAAATTCTTTATTGAACAAAATTAAAAAAAATAGTGCATAATTGTCGAACATAATGCCGAAGGTATTATTTTGTTGTTTTTAGCCTACACTGTCCTACAGCTGGGCAAAGGCCTCCCCTCGAGTTTTCCAGGTAGTTCGGTCCAACTAGGGAACAATCTCGCGAGGTTGGGTCTCGGGCGAGATCTCACGAGTTTATGAATAGTATCGCGAGATCTTGCCAACTTTGAGATCTCGTGAGATTGGCAGTTTTGTGTGTTTATTATTGCAAATAATCACAATATTTGAATAAATTAGGAAAAAAATAAGAATTAAGTATAGGTATTAAGAAATAAACATTTATTTTTACGAATTTTTTAAATAAACTTTTATGAATTTATCAATCAGTCTTCTCTTCTAATTTCAAACAAAAGTCTTTTAATAATAAAACAGTTATTTTATAAAACAAAAAACAAGAAGTCAAAAACTAAAAGGAAACTAAGTTTAGTTGACTGTTAATGAGTTTACTATTAAACTGAGATATTATAATCAATTAAATAAAACTATACCTACTCAGAGATTAGCAAATTAACGAGGAATTAACAAAATATACCAATCAAATGAAAGGCTTGTTCAGTTCACATCACACGCCATTATTACGAATTATTTTAAAAGTAGCTCCTTATGAAGCACAAAATGTCCAAAGAATCGTCTGCTAAACGGCTTCTTATTTTGCTGGCCAGATAACCAGCAACTGAGAAGTCTCTTTCGGATTCAAAGCTAGTCTTATGCTCGAGTGCAATCTCGTTAAACTCGCGAGATCTCGCCCATTTAACGGCCGAGATCAATCTCGCTAAAAAGATCTCGCGAGAACGAGATTGCCAGACTTAATTGTTTAAAAAATAAAAAAGATTCCGACGACTTGAGAACCTCCTCCTTTTTTTGAAGTCGGTTAAAATACAATTACCTATAGTAAATTTTTTATCTATGATTAAGTAATAATATCTGGGCGACCGAGCTACGCTGGAGTGCAAATAGAGTAAAATTAATAAAGAAAAAGAAAAAAAAATCTTACAAAAATAAACTTTCACTGGCTGAGATTCGAACTCGAAGCTTTTGACTGAAAGGCAGACACCCAACCCACTCGGCCAATTTGGTCTTAACAAATTTTATGAAATTACGAACCACATTGCACTGTTAAATCTTTTTGCGTGAAAATGCCGAGAAAACGAATTTTTCCAGATACGAGACCTAGCTAGATCGATCTTTCGCCCCCTTAAACCTCCGTACCGCAAATTTCATCGAAATCGTTAGAGCCGTTTTCAAGAACGTGAGAGACAAACAAACAAACAAACAAATATTGCTCGTTTAATAGAATAACACAAATTACTTAACTACAAATTATGCAGATTGAATCTTTTGATTGATATAATAAATGACTCAAAAACATTAAAATAGAATTTTATTTAATCACCAAAGAAGGCTTTTTCATGTAGATTCATTACAGATTTTTTTTTTTGGCTAAATTAAAATTTTAGCTAAATTAAAAGACCGACTTCAATGTTATTTAGCTGCTTTTGCACTCTCGAGGTGCATTTCTGTTCATAATTCCGAAGATCCTCATCAGATTCTCATCAATTTTTATGGCACCAATCGGAAAGTATGCCCTTTTAAACAAAAAAATATTTTTTCAAATCGGTACAGCCAGGCGTCTTCGAGTACTTAACCGGTGAAAATACATGAAAAAAAGGTCCGACGAATTTGAGAACCACTTTTTATTAAAGTCGGTTAAAAATCAGCATCAGCATCAGCATCCGCTGATGTCAAAGTCAAAAATCAGCATCAGCATCAGCATCCGCTAATGTGTAAAAAAACTGCATCAGCAACAACCCTGATAGGTACATAGATTCTTGATAAATAATTAATTAATTATAAGATGGAAATAAATTATTCTAATTCTAATTGATCTATCTTATTTACCTGTACTACGGTTTTGAAGTATGAATAGTAGAAAGCCATTTCGGAGTGCAGTGACAACTCCCGCTCCATTTCCGACAGGTAGGAGAAGTTTCTGTCATTCTCAAACAGGTGTGACACGTATCGATAGTGTATGTAGCCTACGGTAAAGGCTGAAAGAGATAGATAATCATTTCATCTCATATCATTTATTTATTTCTATCACAAACATTAAATATAGTTGTGGTGTATTGCATTATTGTGCAAAAGTGACAGTTAGTAATAAACAGACTTGTGTAGGTACCTGCATAGGATGTTTGCGAGAAGCCTCACGACTACCTCAAAAAGCTGTCTTGAATAACCAAGTAAGTTTATAATAGTAAAATAAATATAACTAGTAGTTCGCCCCGAACTGAGATCTCGCGCACCGTTGTGTTGATAGCCTAGATTTGGACTTGTTTCTGACTACCCCTATACCTACGTTAGTACTCCTTCTATATTATTATATAATTACTTACATAATATATAGATATATATTTATATAGATATTTAATATTATATCATAGTGATTTTATTTTGTGATCTCAAAGTTGTTATTTAATATTTTATAGTGTTCAAATCTTTATAAGTAGGTATATTATTTTATAGATATCTATAATAATTTTTAGATGTTAAGCGTCAATTTTGTTAAGAATGTTGTGTTCGCCTGTAATTGGCACATGTATTAGTTTAGTTCCTATCCCTGCTATCTAGTTTTAGAAAAAGTTTGATACATAGTGCTGTTGTGCGATCCTTTTAATAAATAAATAAATAAATAAATAAATAGTGTTTACCACACAATGATATCTAATGCGCTACCTCAGTATGGTAAAGATTATAGGCATGCATGCAATACATTAAGTCGTGTCGTGTTTATATTCAATAGTTGACCCCGCGAACTTCGTACCGCGACTCAGGGAAGGCCTCTTAGTTCGAGAAATTATTAAAATAGCAGTTCAAAACAAAATGAGAAAATCAATTCCCTCCCCCTCCCCTCCCCCTCCCCCTCTCCCTCCCCCTCCGTCTCCCTCTATAATTTTGGTAGGTACATGCCGTTTGCAGGAGTTAGCATTTGCATACGTGACAGGTTGCAAGCCCATCGCCGCTATTAGAAAGTTAACTGGTTTCCACACGATGTTTTCTTTCACCGTTTAGAGCTCGTGTTAATGCGCATTTAAATTTTTCTAATCGAAAAATCCATTGATGAGCACGGCCAGGGTTCGAACTTACTACCTATGAATCGAAAGTCGAGCACTCTCCCACTCGGAATCATTGCAAACCAAACCACAACGATGCCACACTCTTTGTGTGTTAACCAGACCTACGAATACATCGAAACTCTATGAAACGGGAGCTCTCTCCATACTTCCGTTAATTGGTTTTCATCATTTTTGTTTTTCACTGTATTTCAAAAACTATAGAACCTAGAAGAAAACTAAAAACCATTTTGGAATGTATAAATTGAGTACTTTCATATGACACCCCAATCAATATATTTGGGTAACTTTGAAAAAAATTTACCCCCTTGGGAACCCCATATCTTTACAACCCCTTCATCGATTACGCTCATACGCTTCACAGCAAATTTCCATAGCACAACCTATTGACCTATCAAGTTTCATACAGATTGGATAAGCGGTTCGATAGTTATGCGAGAACATAAAAATGAAACATACAAACATACAAATATACAAACATACAAACATACAAACATACAAACATACAAACATACAAAGCAAAATCGCCTAACTTGCCACTAAGATCTTCGCTCGCTTCGCTCGCTCGATCGAATATACATACAGAATAATTAAGCTCCTCAACTGGCTACAAACTAACAAATCAGTGCTCAAAAAGATTAACGAATCTTACACAAACAAGACTATAAAAAGCAAAGACTATTTTTAATAAAGACTATTTCAACACTGTGTGTTATAGACATACCTACCAGCTAAAAGCTGCTAGTCTTTAATCGATAAATAAATAAATACTTAAATTAATTAATATTAAAAACGTTATAAGTAGGTAGCTATTATAAAAACCTGTTTTGTCAGGACTTTGATGAAGTTGATGGGCTCATTGTATATTTTTTACCTATTGATTCATGCATGATAGATCAGAGAATTAATTGAATAGGAATCTTCGTCTAAGGGTGTAAAGTACTGTTTATATCACCGAAAACTATCCGTAACAATTACTGGAAATTTATTTATATGACTGCTTCATGTTTTAAACACATTCGAGGTCATTTCTAAGTAAAATAAACATTTTATTTACCTAGAGCTATGATGGTTAGGTATTTGAACAGCTTTGTAGGCGATATCCGCTTTCTTTTGGGCTCCGGCTCGGCGGAACTGTCCATAGAGTTCTCATTTTCACTCATTTTATTAACTTTTTCAATTCAAATATTCATTTTGTAGTAAAACTTGAGTAAAACAATATTTTTCATCTCACCGAAATCCATCAATCTTTTTTTCTAACCACTTTTGGTGGGTTGCCAACTCACTATCTGAGTTCTGTCTGACAAGTGGACATGGTGAACTTTCTATCGATATCGGAGAGCAGAACGAATCGACCGAAATGAAAAATGCTGTACCCCGATCGCGAGTATGCACAGAGTCTACTATTCGATCCGTGACTGTAGTATAGTCTCTCAAATGTATGGGATCCCGGTGCAGCGCCTCCAGTGGTAACTTGACTGAACTAAAATCCCCATACATTTGAGAGACTATAATACAGTCACGGATCGAATAGTAGACTCTGTGCATACTCGCGATCGGTCGGGGTACTGGGAACAAATTATCGGACGCGGCTGACAGCCACGACTGATAGGTAAGTGTGCACACCGTCCGAACACCCAGCGGGCCAGATTGCCTTCGGACGTCTGAAGGTCCAAGGACGCGTCCGCGACTTTCGTCAGATAATGTGCACTGTTCTATGTTCGTTCTATATCCAGATACCTATTCAATCGCAGCTGTCAGCCGCGTCCGTCAGCCGCGTCCGATAATTTGTTCACAGCGAATTCTATTAGAATGAAATCGTATAAAACCTCACACACCTGCCAGATTTAGACAATAGGACGATTCGACGTGGGCAGGTGTGCGAGGTTTCATGCGATTTTGTATTAGAAAATTCTAAAATTCATTTCGGTCGATTCTTTCAGCGCGTTCATCTCGGCTCCGCTATAATGTGCGTTCACCTTTAGTGGGCCTTCCTTCGCATGTCCCATTAAATGTAGCATTTTCTATTAAAATAATTACCTATTTTAGACAATATTCAAGTTTGATTTCTGATCAAAGGGCCTTTGAGTAAAGAAAAAGGTCGCTATTTTTATCTTTGCAGCGAATCATCAAAGTTGGCAACACTTTACATTGCGAGCGCGAGTGAGAGTGACACTGACATGACATAGTTGGTTGATAGATAATTATCACTCTGACAGCTTCATGTTTTAAAACAAGTGGCTAAATTAAAAATTTTAAAAAACCGACTTCAATACAAACTGTATTGGGTAAGGCTAAGGGTGAGCTAATTAAAATTAGCCCAAACATGGATGTTCCACTGTTATTCTCTGAGAAGTTCCATTGGACAGGTCCTGACTCCATCATCAGATCAGCTAGCTGTCACCATATTATTACATTATAGTCGGAACTTGACCGACATGCTGAGTTCCAAGTTTCAACTCAATCAGACTATTTACTGAGGAGTTCTGTTGAACAGCTCCTGACTCCATCCCCAGATCAGCTCGTTGTGACCATATTATTACATTCTAGTTAAAACTTGACAGACGTGCCGAGTTTCAACTCAATCGGCCTATTTACTGAGGAGTTCTGTTGAACAGGTCCTGACTCCATCATCAGATCAGCTCAATGTTACCATAATATTGCATTGTCACCGATAACCTTTTAAAAAATACCCTAATCGCTTCAAGTGAGCCTATAAAATTCTAAGAGTTACCTCGATTTCTCCAAGATCCCATCATCAGATCCTGACCTGATGACCAAAAGGACCAATTGGAAAGTGTACCCTTTCAAACAAAAAAAGAATTTTTGAAATCGGTCAAGGCGTCTTCGAGTAATCGGTGAACATACATAAAAAAAAAATAAAAAAAAAAAAAAAGATTCCGACGAACTGAGAACCTCCTGGGCATTTCTCCAGGGGGGCCAAAATTTAGGTTCCTCAAGATTATTCTTAAACTGTTCATTATTTTGTAAATAAAAGCTTAGATTTGAATGTCTAGATATATTACAAAAAAGGTATCGACAGTGAAATTTCATTTAAATTATAAGGTAAAAAGATATTTACAAAAAACCTCCAAAAATAGCCATTTTCGACATGTGAAAATGACCTGCGCATAGGAGTTTCTCGTCATAAAATATTCATTTGTTTACTATGTTTAATTGTAATTACTGATATTTATAGATAACAAACTCTGTAATCTAATGCCAAGAAACAGTTTTAATTATTTGATTGGAATTCGATGGTAGATTTAATCAAAATCCTGTCACAAAATATGCATCATTACAGTCGCCAGTTTTTGTTTTCATCGTAATACGTAAACCGAAAGGCATTGAAAGATCGTGTTGAACATCAAATGTCGTGCCCTCCTGGACCAATCGGCCAGAGCACTTCACAGAGGCAAGACGCGTCGCATTTCGGAAAGGTGAGCTGGGCATTTCTCCAGGGGGGCCAAAATTTAGGTTCCTCAAGATTATTCTTAAACTGTTCATTATTTTGTAAACAAAAGCTTAGATTTGAATGTCTAGATATATTACAAAAAAGGTATCGACAGTGAAATTTCATTTAAGTTATAAGGTAAAAAGATATTTACAAAAAACCTCCAAAAATAGCCATTTTCGACAGGTGAAAATGACCTGCGCATAGGAGTTTCTCGTCATAAAATATTCATTTGTTTACTATGTTTAATTGTAATTACTGATATTTATAGATAACAAACTCTGTAATCTAATGCCAAGAAACAGTTTTAATTATTTGATTGGAATTCGATGGTAGATTTAATCAAAATCCTGTCACAAAATATGCATCATTACAGTCGCCAGTTTTTGTTTTCATCGTAATTCGTAAACCGAAAGGCATTGAAAGATCGTGTTGAACATCAAATGTCGTGCCCTCCTGGACCAATCGGCCAGAGCACTTCACGGAGGCAAGACGCGTCGCATTTCGGAAAGGTGAGCTATTGAATATGATTCTCCAAGGTGTGACACTTTTTTCATCATTCTGATTTATTACTATAACTATGAAATCAGTGCGTCAAATTTACATTATTTTTCGACTTAAGCTAAATTAAACATGCAGCTATTGATCACTAACATTTTTCTTTTGGTCTGTATTCGGAAATACAAGTTACGAATTGTTTTCTGGAGTTCGTCATTTTTCACAACCTCATTACAAGCAACAACGACAAAAACACGATGACGCGTGTTGCTAAAAATGATGATAACAATGATGATTGTTGCTAAGAATGATGATTTTTGGTTTAAAAAAATATAGAAACAATTACAAACACGTACAAAATGGTCAAAATGGCGGGTGGAGACTCGCCAACTCACAACTGGTTCCCCCAAAACAGTCACTCGTGTGACAAGAAGGGGGCAAAAATACGTGAGTTGCTAGAGGGTGGTCTGATGTATACGTACCGGGTTTTAAACGACGATCACGAGCTCCCTGAGGGTCCAGCTTCACTTCACTTCAGCGTGCCCCACCCATCACTTACGTAACACCTTCCAGCCCCCGAGCAATGCTCTAGCGACTCCACTCCGTCCGGCCGGTGAAGACAACACGGAGGTGGACTGTTTCTCGTCGGTGTCAATCAAGGCAAGCTGAGATGAGGAACAGTGACCTCCCCCTGGGAGCACACGGGTCCGCGGGGTTGCTACTCATTCGACACCTCGCCTCAAAGGTGCCCTGCGGGCTTATTGTTATTACTATTCCTTAATTTTGAGAAGATTTACTTTTATGTCAAATGATAGGAGGTATTAGGTAATTATATCTAAAAAAGACCTGTCAAGTGCGAGTTGAACTCGTGCGCCGAGGTTCCCGTAGATACCTACCCATTACACCGCCATAATAAGCTAGTCCTCTGAACTGTATGAGCACCCATACAACTCAGAGGACTATCTTAATCGGTGTCAACTATGTATGTATGGGGACACCTTTTAATTTTCAACTTTTTTTATTTTTTGGATTTTTTCCTTTATTTCTGCTGTAAGACCTTGCTTTTTGCCGAATTTCGTGATTCTAGGTCAACAGGAACTACCATTTAGGTTTTTGACCCAAAACCTATAGGGTACTTCCGGTTGACCTAGAATTGACAATTTTGGTGAAAAGCAAGGTTTAACAGCACAAATAAAGGAAAAATTCCGAAAAGTAAAAAAAGTTGTAAATTAAGGTACATTTTGGTACCTACAAGTATTCACGAAAATCTAAATTTGCCCATATCTTTTTATCGTGTTAACTCAGGATCTTGATTTTTATACACCTAATAGGTACTATAGACCTCAGTATATAATATTAATTTCAACTTGCTAGGTCTACCCGTTCCTGAGAAAATCGATGGTGACACATGGACAGACAGACAGACAGACGGACAAGAAAGTTATCATATAAGGGTTCCTTTTTATTACCTTTTGAGGCACAGAACCCTAAAAGTAAGATTTTTTAAGGAATATTATAAAAATAGGCATCGATTTAAGAACATGGTGATTTTGTCAATCCTTACAAATCCCACTTATTTACATAACATAATACACTTAGCTAATTTTGAGAATATACACTTAGCTATTTTATACTTAGCTAATTTTAATCTATGCTGTTATGATCAGAAACATGTGTTTTTGATGGATTTATCATTTTTAGCAACACACCGTCATTCTTCTCTACAATTTAATCATTTTTCTCACTTAGGGTCATTCCTAGCAACCGACAATTTTGATTATCTCCTAAAATATCAGTTAATTTGATGGATACCCCTCGTTAAATAACTTATTTTTAACATACAAATCATTCCAGCATCAAAGATTAGACCTAAACTAAAGGGATAAAAAGTGACTAAAAAATCGTCAAAAATAACAATTTGAGGAGAAATGCCCAGCTATTGAATATGATTCTCCAAGGTGTGACACTTTTTTCGTCATTCTGATTTATTACTATAACTATGAAATCAGTGCGTCAAATTTACATTATTTTTCGACTTAAGCTAAATTAAACATGCAGCTATAGATCACTAACATTTTTCTTTTGGTCTGCATTCGGAAATACAAGTTACGAATTGTTTTCTGGAGTTCGTCATTTTTCACAACCTCATTACAAGCAACAACGACAAAAACACGATGACGCGTGTTGCTAAAAATGATGATAACAATGATGATTGTTGCTAAGAATGATGATTTTTGGTTTAAAAAAATATAGAAACAATTACAAACACGTACAAAATGGTCAAAATGGCGGGTGGAGACTCGCCAACTCACAACTGGTTCCCCCAAAACAGTCACTCGTGTGACAAGAAGGGGGCAAAAATACGTGAGTTGCTAGAGGGTGGTCTGATGTATACGTACCGGGTTTTAAACGACGATCACGAGCTCCCTGAGGGTCCAGCTTCACTTCACTTCAGCGTGCCCCACCCATCACTTACGTAACACCTTCCAGCCCCCGAGCAATGCTCTAGCGACTCCACTCCGTCCGGCCGGTGAAGACAACACGGAGGTGGACTGTTTCTCGTCGGTGTCAATCAAGGCAAGCTGAGATGAGGAACAGTGACCTCCCCCCTGGGAGCACACGGGTCCGCGGGGTTGCTACTCATTCGACACCTCGCCTCAAAGGTGCCCTGCGGGCTTATTGTTATTACTATTCCTTAATTTTGAGAAGATTTACTTTTATGTCAAATGATAGGAGGTATTAGGTAATTATATCTAAAAAAAACCTGTCAAGTGCGAGTTGAACTCGTGCGCCGAGGTTCCCGTAGATACCTACCCATTATACCGCCATAATAAGCTAGTCCTCTGAACTGTATGAGCACCCATACAACTCAGAGGACTATCTTAATCGGTGTCAACTATGTATGTATGGGGACACCTTTTAATTTTCAACTTTTTTTACCTTGCTTTTTGCTGAATTTTGTGATTCTAGGTCAACAGGAACTACCATTTAGGTTTTTGACCCAGAACCTATAGGGTACTTCCGGTTGACCTAGAATTGACAATTTTGGTGAAAAGCAAGGTTTAACAGCACAAATAAAGGAAAAATTCCGAAAAGTAAAAAAAGTTGAAAATTAAGGTACATTTTGGTACCTACAAGTATTCACGAAAATCTAAATTTGCCCATATCTTTTTATCGTGTTAACTCAGGACCTTGATTTTTATACACCTAATAGGTACTATAGACCTCAGTATATAATATTAATTTCAACTTGCTAGGTCTACCCGTTCCTGAGAAAATCGATGGTGACACATGGACAGACAGACAGACAGACGGACAAGAAAGTTATCATATAAGGGTTCCTTTTTATTACCTTTTGAGGCACAGAACCCTAAAAGTAAGATTTTTTAAGGAATATTATAAAAATAGGCATCGATTTAAGAACATGGTGATTTTGTCAATCCTTACAAATCCCACTTATTTACATAACATAATACACTTACCTAATTTTGAGAATATACACTTAGCTATTTTATACTTAGCTAATTTTAATCTATGCTGTTATGATCAGAAACATGTGTTTTTGATGGATTTATCATTTTTAGCAACACACCGTCATTCTTCTCTACAATTTAATCATTTTTCTCACTTAGGGTCATTCCTAGCAACCGACAATTTTGATTATCTCCTAAAATATCAGTTAATTTGATGGGTACCCCTCGTTAAATAACTTATTTTTAACATACAAATCATTTCAGCATTAAAGATTAGACCTAAACTAAAGGAATAAAAAGTGACCAAAAAATCGTCAAAAATAACAATTTGAGGAGAAATGCCCTCCTGGGCATTTCTCCAGGGGGGCCAAAATTTAGGTTCCTCAAGATTATTCTTAAACTGTTCATTATTTTGTAAACAAAAGCTTAGATTTGAATGTCTAGATATATTACAAAAAAGGTATCGACAGTGAAATTTCATTTAAGTTATAAGGTAAAAAGATATTTACAAAAAACCTCCAAAAATAGCCATTTTCGACAGGTGAAAATGACCTGCGCATAGGAGTTTCTCGTCATAAAATATTCATTTGTTTACTATGTTTAATTGTAATTACTGATATTTATAGATAACAAACTCTGTAATCTAATGCCAAGAAACAGTTTTAATTATTTGATTGGAATTCGATGGTAGATTTAATCAAAATCCTGTCACAAAATATGCATCATTACAGTCGCCAGTTTTTGTTTTCATCGTAATTCGTAAACCGAAAGGCATTGAAAGATCGTGTTGAACATCAAATGTCGTGCCCTCCTGGACCAATCGGCCAGAGCACTTCACGGAGGCAAGACGCGTCGCATTTCGGAAAGGTGAGCTATTGAATATGATTCTCCAAGGTGTGACACTTTTTTCATCATTCTGATTTATTACTATAACTATGAAATCAGTGCGTCAAATTTACATTATTTTTCGACTTAAGCTAAATTAAACATGCAGCTATTGATCACTAACATTTTTCTTTTGGTCTGTATTCGGAAATACAAGTTACGAATTGTTTTCTGGAGTTCGTCATTTTTCACAACCTCATTACAAGCAACAACGACAAAAACACGATGACGCGTGTTGCTAAAAATGATGATAACAATGATGATTGTTGCTAAGAATGATGATTTTTGGTTTAAAAAAATATAGAAACAATTACAAACACGTACAAAATGGTCAAAATGGCGGGTGGAGACTCGCCAACTCACAACTGGTTCCCCCAAAACAGTCACTCGTGTGACAAGAAGGGGGCAAAAATACGTGAGTTGCTAGAGGGTGGTCTGATGTATACGTACCGGGTTTTAAACGACGATCACGAGCTCCCTGAGGGTCCAGCTTCACTTCACTTCAGCGTGCCCCACCCATCACTTACGTAACACCTTCCAGCCCCCGAGCAATGCTCTAGCGACTCCACTCCGTCCGGCCGGTGAAGACAACACGGAGGTGGACTGTTTCTCGTCGGTGTCAATCAAGGCAAGCTGAGATGAGGAACAGTGACCTCCCCCTGGGAGCACACGGGTCCGCGGGGTTGCTACTCATTCGACACCTCGCCTCAAAGGTGCCCTGCGGGCTTATTGTTATTACTATTCCTTAATTTTGAGAAGATTTACTTTTATGTCAAATGATAGGAGGTATTAGGTAATTATATCTAAAAAAGACCTGTCAAGTGCGAGTTGAACTCGTGCGCCGAGGTTCCCGTAGATACCTACCCATTACACCGCCATAATAAGCTAGTCCTCTGAACTGTATGAGCACCCATACAACTCAGAGGACTATCTTAATCGGTGTCAACTATGTATGTATGGGGACACCTTTTAATTTTCAACTTTTTTTATTTTTTGGATTTTTTCCTTTATTTCTGCTGTAAGACCTTGCTTTTTGCCGAATTTCGTGATTCTAGGTCAACAGGAACTACCATTTAGGTTTTTGACCCAAAACCTATAGGGTACTTCCGGTTGACCTAGAATTGACAA
The DNA here is from genome assembly GCA_958496255.1 of Camptogramma bilineatum. Taxonomy (NCBI): domain Eukaryota; kingdom Metazoa; phylum Arthropoda; class Insecta; order Lepidoptera; family Geometridae; genus Camptogramma; species Camptogramma bilineatum. The sequence goes on from OY292478.1 coordinate 3,139,263, forward strand.
TTTTGGTGAAAAGCAAGGTTTAACAGCACAAATAAAGGAAAAATTCCGAAAAGTAAAAAAAGTTGTAAATTAAGGTACATTTTGGTACCTACAAGTATTCACGAAAATCTAAATTTGCCCATATCTTTTTATCGTGTTAACTCAGGATCTTGATTTTTATACACCTAATAGGTACTATAGACCTCAGTATATAATATTAATTTCAACTTGCTAGGTCTACCCGTTCCTGAGAAAATCGATGGTGACACATGGACAGACAGACAGACAGACGGACAAGAAAGTTATCATATAAGGGTTCCTTTTTATTACCTTTTGAGGCACAGAACCCTAAAAGTAAGATTTTTTAAGGAATATTATAAAAATAGGCATCGATTTAAGAACATGGTGATTTTGTCAATCCTTACAAATCCCACTTATTTACATAACATAATACACTTAGCTAATTTTGAGAATATACACTTAGCTATTTTATACTTAGCTAATTTTAATCTATGCTGTTATGATCAGAAACATGTGTTTTTGATGGATTTATCATTTTTAGCAACACACCGTCATTCTTCTCTACAATTTAATCATTTTTCTCACTTAGGGTCATTCCTAGCAACCGACAATTTTGATTATCTCCTAAAATATCAGTTAATTTGATGGATACCCCTCGTTAAATAACTTATTTTTAACATACAAATCATTCCAGCATCAAAGATTAGACCTAAACTAAAGGGATAAAAAGTGACTAAAAAATCGTCAAAAATAACAATTTGAGGAGAAATGCCCTCCTCCTTTTTTCGAAGTCGGTTAAAAATAGTTAAGCCTTCTAGCATGAATTAAATAGTTCCCTTGGTGCCATTAGTGTTACAAGTTGGTAGGGGATTATTTTTAGTTTTTAAACCTGTTTTCAATAATGTCACCAAAATAAAAATTTAGGTAACATTTAATTATAAAAATTAAATAATAATTTAAAATTTAAAAATATTGCATAGGTACCATACAGCAGTAGGTACAGTTTTAGGGCCGTAACGTAAATTCATATCGCATCGGTCGAGTGTCGAGGTTTGTTCGTTATAATTATAGCGTTAAGCGACCGCCGCGAAACGCCCCCCGGCCGACGCATGACGGTGTATGCCAATGTGTATGCCGTGTATGCGGCGCATCTTCCGAGATGTAAATCGACCCTTGTCTGAAGGGTACTGTCCGCCGCACCTTCAAAGAGGATCAATGTTTTTCATTGCAACGCAACTTAATAAGCTTGTTAAATTCCGATTCCAATGATACCACAAACAGGTATATTCCAGGAATAAAATCACTGGCAAAAAATTAAACCGCTAGCAACTGTTGTTGCGCGGCGTAGGCTAGGGCACCTGACGTCAAATCGGTTCGCGGGTGAGGCACGTTAACGGAGATGCAAAAAAAGTAAACATGACGTCAGTCTTATAATTTATTTTTTTACTATAGTATTGTACATAGAACATTTTACTTCTCAATTTATCTACTATAATGAGCTTTAATACCTTCACCAAAATGCTGCCCTACCTAGGCCTACAAACTCAACAAAACTACTTTCGCGTTACGAACACGTCATTATAAAAAAATACAATGTAGGTACTTAAGTATACGGGTATTTATCACGTAAATTACCACCACTGCAACCACTGCTGGTGCAAAACTTCGGCGCCGGTGCTGGCGCTGGCGTCGCAGGCTAAATAAAAAGGTAATTTATGTGATATATACCCGGATAATACCTACCTACTTATCTAAAAAAATACGTAGGTAAGTATATTGTTTAATCTTGATCTCAGAATATCAATTTATTACTTACAGTACCTACGGCCAACGGATCTCGGCGTGCGTGAAGTTAGCCATTTAGATGCGCAGTGCAACTTTTTCATACAAAATTTTCTACTGCGCAGCGCAGAGCCGACTTCACGTACGCCTAGATCCGTCGGCCCAACTGTACCTTCATTTGTTTGTCAAAGATTAACATCTCGGGACATACCTAGTGTTCCAGACCTTTAAAAGGCATAGGTACATGGGGTCGAAGCCAAAATAAATTACTACAGAGGCTCTTTTGACAATTTTTATAATCGGTTTTGGGAATTTTTATGATCGGTTTGATCAATGCGGGTTTGAATTCAAAATTTTGATAAGAAGTTACTAGTTAATGACTTATTTTATTATTATTAAAAACTAGTGACGCCTCACTGCAGGGCTTAGAACTCCCTCTCTTCTCTCATAAAAATAAATCTCACAACATAAAATTCTCATCTCAGAATATAAAAAAATCTACTCAGACTATAAATTATGACTATTGGCACATTCATCTCCTAATCAGTAGGAATCAGTCCAGAACTGTTTTATGAACTGCTCGTGGTTCATGATTTGCGTGAAGCTGGTGTATGTGGCTAAGTTGCAGACGTTCTCGTTGTTAGGTGCGGTAGACACGACGCCGCGTAGATAGTACCGTTGTACGGCGAGCTCTGATGTTGGGAAGGCAAGCCCACCGCCGCTGTCTCCTTTGCAGAGCGCGGCAGTTTCTGAAAGAAAAAAGTAAGTATGCCTTTCTTTTCGCGAGGTGTTATTTCACGGTGATTTCCTATTCTCACTTTACTTTTACTTAAGATTTTTAAAATGCATCCCAAAAATTGCACTCAGACGTACGTAATAGACGTACGTACGAGCGTATTTGATCCCACAACCTGACTTAGCCGTAGCCTTGTCCAATTGAGGCAGTGGGCAATTCTATTGTAGGGACAAAATTGTCAGGGACCACGGAAGTAGGGGGCAAAGATGAAAATCAAATTGGGGGGGGGGGGGTGAAAGCTCTACAATAACTGCCATCCGTATTGCATAGATATAAAGCTCGGCTGACTTCCAATGTTTTAAAACTATTCATTTTACTTTATGCCAGTCAGTAAAATCATATTGCATAACAACGTGGGGAGCTCTATACTCACCATCATTAGTGCCAGCGCAGATCTTGTCGCTGGTGATGAAGGGTCGGAAGGAGGGTGGCGAGTTGTCAAAGCACGTGGCCACCTCCACGTACGGCATACGGACCACTTGCAACACTGGCGACGCTTTGCCGTTGGCTGATGTTATACCCCAGCCTGCCACCTGGATTAAAGAGTTAGAGTTACAGAAACAGTTAAAGAAATTACAATTATTATTTATTCTATTATCTCCCCTCCTCCCCCTCCAGTACAGGGCAAAGGCCTTCCTTCCTTCCACATTCATTGTCCTAACTTCATCATTTATCATCATTCTCAGCCTGTGTCAACCCATTGCTGGGTGTAGGCCTCCTCCATGCCACTTGTTTCGGTGTTGAGCCGATCGCATCCAGGTCTTGTTGGCGACCTTAACAATGTCGTCTACCCATCTAGCAGGTGGTTTGCCAGCTCTGCGTTTATTCTTCCTGGGATTCCATGTGTCTTAACCTAGGTAATATAAATACCTAGAGATCACAAACTTCTTGAATTTAATAAACATAGACTGGTTTGTGGGTAGCTGTTCTCTTTCGAAGAAAGCGTTAAAATTATTGTATGCCTAGATCAGATTAACATTCAGAATATTAAAATACGTACCGTTCCATTATTATTGGTCTGTAGCTGTTGCCTCTCGAAGATGACGTCAAAGCTGATGCAAACTGGACGTATAAACGTTTTATACTCGAACGCCTCTACAACAACGACGAGCGCGATATCGTCCTGGAAGTTGCTACTTGCGCCTTGAAACCGGATTGGTATGTGTATATCTTTCACCTGAAAGTATTAATTCCATTAATAACTTGTAAATGCTGTCGAAAGGTGGTCCACGGGTGGACGCTTTATCACCAATGAACGTCAATGGTCAACCAGTGACCTCGCGTGGTGAACGAGTGAACGTCGCGTGGACAGTGGCAGAGGCTATTTCTGACGTATTGACCTCACCTGAAGCGCTCGTGGCGTAGCTTGCTTGAACGTTCTTGATCGATCGTTGAAGTTAAGCAGCGTTGTGCGCGGTCACTTTTAGGATGGGTGACCGCAAGTGGTATTACGAGCTGAGCGCTTCCGTGCTTCGGAGGGCACGTTAATTGTCGGTCCCAGCTTTTAAGTCATTAAGTCATGACGGAGGCCTTTAGGCGGCCTAAAACTCCTTCACCAGAGTTGGCCACTTGCTCATACGAAAGAAGAAAACGCGCGTGGTCCACCCAAGACCCGGGAACGCGAGGCAAGACGGGATTTCAACCCGCATCCAGTTTGGAATGAATTTAAAAAATCACAAAGATCCCTAAGTGTGAGGAATTACAAAAATATGTATAAAGCCTATACTTCCACTCACATCCGACTTCTGAGCATCATCATGCGGATCGTTCCACGGTCGGTAGATCTTGCCGACCGCTACCGCGAACTGGGACGCCGGCAGCTTCTTCTGCAAGTCCGTCCAGAAGCAATGAGCAGCTGGAATATAAAATACTAGATTATACCACAACCACTCTAGGTCACACACATTGCATTACAGCGACCCTACAAGCTTCTAACGGTGAATGAAGTATGAAGAGGAGGTGAAGAAATTAGATTAGAAAGCTACGAAGATATGGAATAGGTATTAACTTCTTGTGCAATGGGATGTACCATTTGAGGAAATTGTATTAGAAAGCTACAAAGATGGGCTTGTAACCCGTCACGTCTAACTTCTTCAAAATGTGCAATGGGATTTGGGATGTACCTACCTACCTACCATATTTGGACAAACATCTGAACAAAACAAACAGACTCTTCCACTTTGCTATGAGTAATAGGTGTAGATTAGTGACCTAATATTTATTTAATTACTTATTTATTAATATTCCAATTATCTTACCAGATATAATGACTTTGTTGCTGATAAGCGAACCCCCACACACTTGCATGTACGGGTTGAACGCCTTCGAGTATATGCCAGCGTGCCACGGCAGTTCTCCTTTCTTGGCCGATACGCCCCCGAATACCAACTCTATACCTTCCGGTGTGACTGTACCACATTCTGAGGAAACAAACGTTCCAATGAGGGCTTTACAAACCTCGTGTCGTAGTTTGCTTAAGGCTCAAACACGCGCTGGCCCAGGCTTGCCGAGTGAACGCGTTTCTATCGCTCTCGCCTTGCATCGATTCGCCTTCTCACTCGCACTCGCACAGGCTTGCCTAGGCTGGCCCAGCGTGTGTTTGAGCCATTAGACTTCTTGACAGATTGTTGAAGTTACACAGGCGACATTCTGAGCGGTCACAATTCAGATGTGATCGCACTGAGCGCTTCCGTGCTTCGGAGGGCACGTTAAATTGTCGGTCCTGGCTTTTAAGTCGTTAAGCCATGACGGAGGCCTCTTAAACTAGCGCAATACTAGCACTCAAGCATACTATCCAGTACTACACAAATCGCAGGACGCCGGTATACGCCTGTTTCCTTGACCTTTCAAAGGCTTTTGATCTCGTCTCATACGATGTGCTCTGGGGAAAGCTGAGGAACAGGGGTGTACCGACGGACCTGTTAAACGTGTTCCGTTATTGGTATGGACATCAAACTAATACGGTCAAGTGGTCCAATGCTCTCTCTGACGCATATGGGTTGGAGTGCGGGGTAAGACAGGGAGGAGTAAGTTCACCGTCGCTCTTCAACCTATATGTGAATGATCTCATTGTCGGGCTCAGCAGCATGCGTGTCGGCTGCCGTGTGGATGGTGTTTGTGTAAACAACATCAGTTATGCGGACGACATGGTGCTGCTCGGCCCGACAGCGAGATCCATCGATGAGATGCTGAAGGTCTGTGCTGACTACGCTGCCTCCCATGGTCTCCGCTACAACACTAAAAAGTGTGAGTACATTGTCTTTAAGGCCGCCGGTAATAACCTTAAAAATTTCCCAGAAATAACCCTTAACGGCATGAACATTAAAAAAGTTACCTCATTTAAATATCTGGGTCATCTTATTACCGACGACCAAAAAGACAATGCAGATATCGAAAGAGAGCGTAGGGCTCTGGCGGTAAGAGGTAATATGTTGATCCGTAGGTTTTCCCGGTGTACAGAAGAAGTAAAAGTAACGCTTTTTAAAGCTTACTGTCAAAGCTTCTACACCGGGAACCTATGGGTTAGCTATACCAAACGACCGCTAGAGACCCTACGTGTACAATATAATAACATTTTTAGGATGATGTTGGGACTGCCTCGTTTCTGCAGTGCATCAGGAATGTTTGCAGAGTATGAGACGGATGGTTTTGCTGCCATCCTCCGTAAGAAGACGGCGTCCCTGATGCGCAGAGTACGGGGCAGCCCCAACACCATCCTACAAACTATAGCTGGTAGGGTTACGTCTCCGATCTGGCAGTGCTTTGTTCGGAGAGTAATCTGAGGCATGTTTATTTTGTGTAGTTAGTTTAGTTTAGTTTAGTGTACTAATATTAGGTTTAAGATTTATATATAAGTGATTACTAACAAATTATGGATCAATGTTATCCGAAATAAAATGTTTTTATTTATTTATTTATTTATTAAACCTGCAGTTTACCAACCTATAGCTTCTGTCCGTTTCACAAAAAAAGTCCCTTTAGAGTTTAAAATCGTGTGAAAATAAATAAATAGATCGTCTTAGGGTTTTCGTTAGTTCTGCAAAATTCCGCGTGACTTTTTTCATGAAAACATACGCCCAAGGATTGTATAATAAACGCATACGCCTTTTTTGGCTAGTATTTGCTAGGGGTTGCACTAGCAAGAATTGTAAATAATGCTAATAGGATGGTGGGGTTAAATAAAACAAAATTACATAATTCCAAAAAATTTTATTAAAATCCATTCCATCCTATTATCATTAACCTTATTGAGATAACTTACATTAGTTTTAAATGCACAAAACATTCTGGAAGCCTAATAAGTAGTAACAAACGTGAAATTAACTCTAATAATTTATCTAATAGACACTCTACAAAAATCAGAGACGTAACTATTAGTTTTTTTATATTTAACTAGGTGGGTGTTTTGTACCTATAATAGGTAGGTATGTACCTACTTATTTAAAAAAAAAGTTTTATGTAGGTAGGTTGATATAGGTAGGGTACCTAGTACCTACCTATCAGTCATAACAAAAGGTCTGCTGTTTTGTCTAAGTAGGTACATAATAGGCATTCCATGCAGACTTATCGTATTGTACTTCTAACCCGTTTACTGCCGTTAACTCGCCAACCGATCACCGCTCGATTACCTTTTCTCCTAATATTTAGCATTAATTCGTTTCTACCTTCGTTACTACTCATAAATCTTTTTGTACTATCTTTAAGATGGATTGATAAAAAAATCTCTCACTGCCTTTTCTTTGGTTTTTATACTGGTATGGTATTAAACAAGAACATCTTAGATTAAATTGTAGCGTCTTCACCTGGTAGGTAAACCCATTTTTTTCCTACACAATAGAAAATTTATTATGAAGTTCAATTCGATCTACGAGGCATCCTTTGAGATTTTGATATAATAGATATCCACATTGATAAAATAGTTCAAGTACCTATTTTTTATTTATTTGGTATACTACACTTAATGGACCTACCTAAAAAAAAATTGACCTCAATCAATCCCTAAACAGGATAAGATCACCTGCATTGAAATAAACACTGCTGTTTGCAATATTTACATTTAACTTGTCTTTATTTGTACTTACGGTACTACTAGGAACTTTACCAGTACCCATTCTCATATCTATATCAAATTCATTTTCGTCCGATTTATCTTTATTAGTATTGAAATCAGAGTTAATATCATCTGCCCCTGTATTATCAGTTATAGGAATAAATTGACCATTATGGTACTCTATGTTACTGTTGTCACCAGAGTTACCATGTTGGTGTCCTATGTCACCATCGTTACCAAAGCTACCATGATGGTATTCGATACCGCTAGAATTACTTTTGTCATTATTTACTGTGTCACTTCCATCGGTACCAAAGTCACCATGATGGTATTCGATACCGCTAGAATTACTTTTGTCACTAATCTCCGGTACAACGTATGGGAACTCTGATCTATGGACTTCAACTTGCTCTTTGATGATTATTGTGATATTGGTGCCTATTTTGACCAAACCTGGCTTGCATCTGGCAACATAATTCCAGTATCCATCGATGCATCGCATGTAGCTAAGGCTGGATGGGTAGTAGTAGTTAGGGCGACGACACATTGGTTGGACGATGGTGTCAATTGGCTCGTAGTTGTTGCAAGCTCGACGACCTTCTACCTCGCCTGTGAGGAGGCAAATGTATTCAACCGAATGGTGTGGATCGAGGCGGCATTGTCCTGTTGAGAAACAAATAGATGAGTAAATAAATGCATAACAATATAAATTAAAGCAGCAAGTATCAAAAATCACTTGAGAACAGTGTGACAGATTTGGCTGATTTTTGTTATTGTGTTGTACGAATAATATAGGTACGTGTGTAAGAAAGTTCATAAATAAAGGTAAGGCTGGCCGCTAGTTTAAAATACAGAAAATATAACATTTGTTTGATCCATTATACATAGATTGTTTGGATTAATGCCAAAATAAAAATTATACTCACGCACGCATTTCGGCAAATCATACTCCCATTGTCCATCCTGACAGTGTATCTTACTAGGTCCATTCACACCGTAGCTTCGAAAGCAGGTCACATTGAGAGTCACATACTTATAGCTCATACCAGGCGTGGCCCCGGCAACGTTTGTGGTGTAAGTACCATGTTCTGGATATGGAGGTAGAATGCAGTTGCCTGACGGGGGTCTAGAAAAAAAAGTTGGTGATTAAAAGGAATGCTCTAATTCATGCTAGGGTTATTATTGCCATCTCTACCGCTGTCAATGTCATTGGATTTTTGAATTTCGAAAAATTACAGAAAACGAAACGACTGAAGTGAAAGGCTTTCAAAACTTCATTAATACACATTAGGGAGTGATAAGGGCGTGATTAGGGCGGCCACACAGCCACACATAGGTATAGGTACCTATGTGTGGCCGCCCTAATCACGCCACTGATGTACTACCTAGGTAGGTATATAGGTACATTAAACCTACATCAGGAATTCCGTTTCGTTAAACTGTTTCGGAATATCGATTCGTGATTTCGGAAGCAGTTAATTCATACAAATCTATGGACATTAGTTTTCCGTTCGGAATTTTCTCCGATTCGAAATTCCGTATGGTAGCCTGAACATGGTAGCCTGTGCCTCGAGCACCAGCTGACGTTCAGAATCACGCACGGAAAAAAGCCGTTCCGTTTAAGTAGGTAGGTACAGTCAGCGTCATCAATCGGTATCCCCCTATTGATTTTAACAAGGACCCTTTTCATTTCAACTTTGGATTTCAGTCGGATTTGCTAGTATACTTATGGATATCTAATTTCGCTCGAGTTCCTATACTAGCAAATCCGACTGAAATCCAAAGTTGAAATGAAAAGGGTCCTTGTTAAAATCAATAGGGGGATACCGATTGATGACGCTGACTGTACCTAGAGTTCTCTAAGTAGATCTACATTTTTGTACGAAATTCTTCGTGCGCTGTGGCCGGACAGTCAACCTGGATTTTGTATTCTATAGCAGAGGTTTTGAAGTGGACATAGGTACCTAGTGCCAAAGAACGGGAAAGTTACCTGATGGTGACGACGTTAGTAGTGGTTCCGCAGAGCTCGTCAGATTCGTCAGAATTGTCTGCGCATTCTTGAATCTGTAATTTGGAATTAAAAATTGTAAAAACTGATGTGCTTGTGATCAAACGGCTAATTGTGTAGGTAGGCAAAGTGTAGGTAGGTAGGTACTTAGCTGATTTAGTATGGCGTTAAAACGGGCAACATCTAGATTTACTGAAAAGTCATCGTACATTTAATTAGGTAGGTAGGTTAAAAGATAAAAAGATAAAAATTATTTAGGTATTCAGAACTTGGTACAATATTCTTGGTTACAAAAAACAACGATGAGACTAGGTACAAAAGTTAGAGAACTGTGTAGCAGCCTCAGCGCCCGACTCCTTAACCTATGTGGAAAGTTCCGATTTTACAAGAACATAGGAGGTACATTTGACATAGGTACCTAGTAACATTGAGTTACGTGTAAAGTACGTCTAAGTAGGTAGGTACTTACCTACCTACCTACCTAGGTAGGTACTTACCTACCTACTTAGTGCGCGAAAACATACCTACAGCGCATCTTGCGGCGCGTAGGTAACGATTAATTTAGGTAGTACATGCCTGACAAAAATTCTGACACTTTTTGACCGGTCGTCCGATCCGACTGTCCCCATACATTTGCTTCTGACTGTCGGATCGGACGTGTATTTTTCAAACAGATGTATGGCACCAACGCCTTCATACAATCGGATCGGACGATCGGACCGACAAAAAGTCGGACGTCTGTGGCCGGCCTTACACTACAGCGGAGCTAAAATGGCCACCATAGCAGAATCACAATACGAATTGCAATATACGACGTTCTTGTCACTCTCAGTCTATGAAATGAGACGGAATATATAGTCCGACACAAAATAATAGAAATAAATGGGGGCGCCACTGTGCAAGCTAAATACGCGAAATAGATAAATTCTCTTTTAGAAGTAAATTATTACTTCTGACTGACGTCTTCGGTACCTGTACCACAGACAAGAAACCTGTACTTTACCATAGATTAGTAGAGAAAGGGTTTCCAAAGTACTGAAATATTAGTTGCCGTTTCTACCCGTTTTTGCCGGACTATACCTAGTTCAATTCGTATTGTGATTCTGCTATAACGACCTTTTTAAGCCTCTGGTTTCATTTCCACATACCTTATTGCAATTAGCGCCATTATCCACGCATGCGCCATAAGCACATTGGAACAGGTAGGACGGGCAGGTCTTGCCCGCACAAGTCCTAATTGTTTCGTCCGAGCCGTCCGCGCAGTCTTTGACGCCGTCACAGTGATTCGACGCGGGTATTGTTGTGCCGTCGTTGCATTTGAATTTGCCACTGGGAAACAGAAATTGCTCATGAATGGTTAACGAAACAAGGTCACTGACACATGGTGAACTACTAAGTATCTACCTACATCCTATTAAACGAACAATATTTGTTTGTTTGTTTGTCTGTAGGTACTCACGTTCTCGAAAACGGCTCTAACGATTTCGATGAAATTTACGGTACGGTACGGGTTTAAAAAATCGATCTAGCTAGGTCTCATATCGGGGAAAATTCGTTTTCTCGGCATTTTCACGCAAAAGGATTTACCAGTGCAATGTGGTTCGTAATTTCACAGATTTTGTTGAGACCAAAGTGGCCGAGTGCATTCGGTGTCCGCCTTTCAGCCGAAGGCTTCGAGCTCGAATCTCAGCCATTTATTTTTATTTTTATTTATTTATTTATTTATTTGTAAATTTATTTCTTTTTCTTTTTAATTTTTCTCTATTTACACCAGAGCATAGCTCGGTCGCCCAGATATTAGGACTTAAACGGACAGTCGGATCGGACGACCGATCAGACAAAAAGTTTGACGTATGTGGCCGGCCTTAGTCCAGTGAAACTGCAGGCTGCAGCGGTCACAGTGTCCATTAATGAGTAAAAATCTATACTTCTTATATCTATACCTACTCTATACTAATTATATAAAGCGGAAGGGTTTTTTGTTTGAACGCGCTAATCTCAGGAACTACCGGTCGGATTTGAAAAATTATTTCTGCATTTGATACTTAAACTCTTGAGGAAGATTATAGGTTACTTTTCATCATCATCATCATCACCATATACCATCACTACGGGGGCAACGCCGCGAGGGCGCTGCTAGTTTATGATAAAACAACTTAGGCTGCGTTTCCATTGACGCGGAGCTGTGCGGAGCGGAGCCTAGCGGCGCGTAAATTGACCAATCAGGGTGCATTTTGCCGCGTTTCGATTTCGTTGTTTGAAATTTGATTGGTTAATTCATGCGCCGCTTTGCCCCGCTCCGCTCAGCTACGCCTCAGTGGAAACGCACCCTTACCGTATCGTCACAGACTCGTTTCTGCATCTAGGCAGTAGCTCGTCGGAGTTGTCTGCGCACTCCTGCAGGTTATTACAAGGTGCTGTGCCGTCCACGCATGCGCCGTACGTACAACGGAACCAGTTTGACTGACATCTGGAAAATAGAACATGAGTCTTTCACTACTGAACCCACCGTACCACCGACCATACCCCAGTGGTACGGTGGGTAATTATTTTTACAAACGGTACCACCATAGTGCTGAGACACGACACCGGATTACCACTGACCGTACCTACTCCCAGTGGTACGGTGGGTAATTATTTTTACCCACGATTGAGGGGACTGTTTAAAGTATGGGATGTGGTTTCTGAACCAATAGCGATAGGTAGGTACTGTAGAGGTATTTCTGTGGAGATACCTCAACTACTTCCTCTTGCAAAGGGGCATACAAAATCTGGCCCGGCAGTTTTGAGAAACACAGGGTGGGGCAAAGTTTTGGCTCCTTAAGGATAGCTAGTTTTTTGTAGTTAGGTAAAACGTTTTTTTCTTGGAAAACTATTGGCTTGTTTTGAAGAAAAAAATTATGGAGCACAAATACGAAGCACATGGGCGTTAAGGGCACTGAACGTAATAGTGTAACTATAGTGGATTAACTCATTCCCTGCCGTGGCTCTGCGGTGCTCTCAGAAGAAGAGGGCAGACGCATCGTTTTCTTTTAACATTTTTCAACAATAAACTTAATTACTTACTGGTTTTTCCAACAAAGCGCGTGAGTCTCGTCACTGCCATCGGGACAGTCCACGATCCCGTCGCATTTACCGTCGAACTGGATGCATGTGCCGTCGCGGCACTGCCATTGATTCTTCCTGATATTTACGAAGAGAAAATTATTAGCAGATTTACCTATATTATTGGTTTTTTTGCACCAAATCTGTCATTTGCATTCAGAAGAAGAATCTTTAGATTTAGATTTATAGATTTATTGGAAAACCAACAACTTAATTAATAAGCACTTACCGGCACTTCGATAATTGACGTTTTGAACGATTCAATATAGTATCTCCGTACGGTAGAGAGAGTCTGAAATTACAAAAAAAAATCTTAAGGTAGTTCGATTTTTCATATGTAAGTACATATACCTACTAAAAACTTTTCGCTGGTCCTTTCAGGGACGAGCTGGAAAAATTCTTCCCGTTCGTCCCCGGGGACGAAGCGTGGGTACGAGCGGGAATAACCCGAATTCTGTGGCAAATAAGTGTAGGTATACTCCTTCCAACGGATCTTGGCATTCGTGAAGTTAGCCGTTTTGATGCGCAGTCCAACTTTTTCATACAAAATTTTCTACTGCGCAGCGAAAAGCCTAACTTTGCGAGTGCCTAGATTTGTGACAACTGCAACAATCTGTAGACAGACTTAGAGTGGGCACCGTGATTTCATTATGCGATAAAGTCTTGATATTTAAAAAAATCGCGATTAAAACCGTATAAAATATGTTTTTGTTACTCACTGGCTGGCGCCACACCCCATCTCATCGCTCCCATCAGCACAGTCCTGGTGGCCATCGCAGATGAGCTCTGAACTGACGCACGCTCCATCACTGCACGGGTACTCGCTCAAACTGGAAAAGGGTTGGATTTAGTATTAAGAAGCAGGATTTTGGGGGCAAAATGAGGGGGGTAGGTGAGGGGGGGGTTCCCCCTCTCCCCTGGTACCACTCCCATTACAAGGTAACGCACCGTTCTGGAGATAATCAAATTATTGTTTTTATATACAAACTGGTAAAAATTGGTAAAAATTTAGTATTCGGTAACAATATTTTGAGGGGGGGGAGGAGGGGGGGGATCCCCCGCCCACCTGGTACCACTCCCATTCCAAGGTAACGCACCGTTCTTGAGAAAATCAAATGTAACCTAACCTAACCTGACCTATACGGGGCAACCGAAACGGGGCACCCTGTAGGTTAGGTTAGGTTTGTATATAAAAATGCGAGCGAAGCGAGCCCACCCACAAAATCTGGTGGCACAAACCTCCATCACATCTAAAAGAGAAACTAAATCAGAACCGACACGGGGCACCCTGTAGGTTAGGTTAGGTTTGTATATAAAAATGCGAGCGAAGCGAGCCCACCCACAAAATCTGGCGGCACAAACCCCCATCACATCTAAAAGAGAAACTAAATCAGAACCGACACGGGGCACCCTGTAGGTTAGGTTAGGTTTGTATATAAAAAAGCGAGCGAAGCGAGCTCACCCACAAAATCTGGTCGCACAAAACTGGTGTTTGGGGGGGGGATACCCCCCACCCTCCCCCCCCCAAATACTGTTACCGAATACTAAATTTTTACCATTTTTTACCAGTTTGTATATAAAAACAATAATTTGATTATCTCCAGAACGGTGCGTTACCTTGTAATGGGAGTGGTACCAGGGGGGAGGGGGAGCCCTCCCCCCCCTCCCCCCCTCACTCCCCCCCCCAAAATCCTGCTTCTTAATACTAAATTTTTACCGGGCCCCCAAACAAATTTTTATACGGGGCACCGCCAAGGCACGCTACGCCACTGTTTGGAAGACCTTATTGTTGTATCCAACCGGCGAGCTTTTATGAAAAAGAGGTGTGTCAGGATCGTAGCAAGTGAAAATGGTCTCGGCCTACCCCTGAGGGAAAGAGATTTTATGTATTTAGGCAGGTATTTGGAAGACCCAATACTTTCATCGACAAAAATGTAGCCGGACTAGGCTAAGTTTAGGAAAGCGCGTTAGCGCGCAATAAAAAAAAAGAGTTGATGACAAAGCGCCAATCTTGGATGGTAGGTAGGGCTTGCTATCCGGATATCCGGATATCCGAATTATCCGGATATCCGCCAATTTTCAAATCCGGATAGTGACGACCAGTAAATCCGGATAATTCGGATAATACGGATAGTAAAAATAATCAAAAAATACGATTTGAATATGGAATTAACCCATCAAAACAACAATTTATATGCACTACGTAGACATACCTAACAGGGAAACACTGTTTATCCTTTGTTTTTGTAACATTCATAAAGTTGCACGCTCGAATCGCGATACTAACGTCTTGTATGTATGTATGTATGTATGGGGGACTCCCTTTTCCGCAATTGGACTCAGAGGTGGTCCTTTTTGCGTGGGGATGACCTGGCTCACTAGATATGGAGCCAGCCTAGCTCCTCCCAGAAGCA
Organism: Camptogramma bilineatum; assembly: GCA_958496255.1. Lineage (NCBI taxonomy): Eukaryota > Metazoa > Arthropoda > Insecta > Lepidoptera > Geometridae > Camptogramma > Camptogramma bilineatum. The sequence continues at coordinate 3,154,418 of OY292478.1, forward strand.
CAGAAGATTCCTGGGGTCTTCACAGGCCTCGAGGAGCGACCTCGGATTGTTGAGGATTTGCTGCCGTTGTGCTGCTACGCCCACGCATTCCAGGACTACGTGGGCTGCTGATTCTTCTTCGGTTAGACATCCTCTGCAGAGTGGGCTGTCCGTGATACCGATGTTGTACAGGTGTTTATTAAGGGGGCAGTGTCCCGTCAGGGTCCCTGTGATTGTCTTGAGGTCTTTCCTTTGTAGGTTCATCAGGCGACGTGTCAGTCGTGGTGAGGCCACTGGTACCGCTGCTCTAGACTGTCTGCAGTCCGTCGCCCGTGTCCATCGATCGTTGTGAAGTTTTTGGGTGTGTTGTCGTATCCAGGTGCGCAGCTGGGAGAACGGCAGAGGAAGAAGTGGGTCTGGGCCCTCCACTTGTGTTTCCGAGCCCCTCCTGGCTAGTTCATCTGCGGCATCGTTTCCTAGTGATCCACTATGTCCCTTGATTCATTGTAGAGTTACCCTGTTCTTTGCGGCGATACTCTCAAGGGCAAGGTGACATTCGTATATGAGCTTGGAGTTGCACTTATGGCTCTCCAGTGCTCTGAGAGTGGCTGTGCTGTCGGTGAGTATCCATATACCGTAGTCTTCTATCCCTCTCCGTTGGACAGCAGTAGCAGCTGCGGTTATGGCCACACACTCACATTGGAAAATGGAGCTGTGTGAGCCTAGTGTCATAGATATGTTGATGTTGAGATCCAGTGAGTGTACTCCGGCGCCTGTTTCTTGCTTGGTCCAAAGACCAAGCAAGAAACAGGCGCCGGAGTCCGCATCTACACTGATGGATCAAAATCCATCAGTGTAGATGCGGACTTCGTTATTTCCTGACTGATCTCTTTGGTTTTCATGCGTTTGTATTCTGTAGTGTTTCCGTGATATCGATTTCCTGGGGGTCTTATCACACGGGGCACATAATAGCGGTTCGTGTGTTATAGCTCTGTCCAGAATAAGTGCGTGAGAGCTCCTTGTGTGCCCCCATAGGTTCAGATGTTTGAGTCTGGTGGCGGCCAGTATGGCTTCCTGTTGTGTATAGAGGTCTAGTGGGACGAGGCCCAGGATTATCTCCATGGCAGCTGTCGGTGTTGTTCTCATGCAACCCGTTATTGCAGAGCATGCCAGTCTTTGAAACCGTTGTAGTTTGGTAATTGCAGTGTTGAGTTCCGTTCTTTTCCACCAAACAATACTGGGAGGATACTAACGTCTTGTATATTGTATTACCCACCGAGCCTTTCGCATACCCCACGTCCACAAATTTTTCGTTTTTACTCATCGCAGCACAACCAGTGTTTGGAGTGGATGTGAGCTTAACGTTATTTAAGTACCACAAATAATAAATGGTTCTTTAAAATAATAACTAATTGTATTACTCGTGAGCTAGATGAATACCATAGCAACCCAGAGAATAAGCCGGTTTTCGAAGCGGCTTTTTTTAAATGAACCACACCCGCACGGTGAAGCAGCTGATGGAGAAGTGTCACGAACACAAATAGTCTCTTGTCATGTTTTTCATTGACTGCGAAAAAGCCTTTGACAGTGTCGAACATTGAGCCATCTTCCACGCTCTCCTTGTACGACTGCACGATTTAACCAACCTTGAGCCCATCAAGCGGGGAGTGCGACAGAGAGACATCATTTTGTCCAAACTTTTCATGCTGTCATAGAGGACATCTTTAAACCTAAGGATTTGCAGACGACCTTATAGTTGTCACAGAAACCTTCGAAGATCTCCAAGAAATGTTACAACACCTTTCTGAACTTCTGAACGGCGCGGCTTCTAAGAACGGGGTACCTACAGAAGCGTCAGTAACCCAGCAGCACGACGGGCTGGACGACATAGCATGGCCGGAATTGGATGAGGTGAGCGGCGCCGGCGGACTGTGAAGATTGGCATGGCACACGCAAAGGGAGGGTTATACCCAGCAGTGGGTGAAGTCGGGTGTTTAATAAGTTATTTGGTGTACATTATGCACCTGCAATCTGCATTCACAATCAAAATACATCAAATTGCATCACGTTCGCTTCGCTTTAGGAGAAAAATTCAGATCTTGTTACGTACCTTGTTTAAAAATGATTCCAAATTTAATAGTGATTGTTCGGATAACTTAAAGCTACGACGTTTAATGTATTTTTTAACTATTATCTTCGTTTGTGTCCGTTTGTAAAAAAAAATCGATAACTATCCGAATTATCCGGAAAATCCGGATATCCGGATAGTAAAGTGCTCTACTATCCATATTATCCGGATAACAAAATGGGGCGGATAATGCAAGCCCTAATGGTAGGCAATGTGGTAAAATTTTGACGTGCGTTTTCAAATCGCGTGACTAGACATCCTATTTACATACAACAGATCACATGAGCGCGTACTTAATTATTTTATTACCTGCATGAGTATGTGACATCCTTTGCGACTGCAGACAAAACCAATGGAAAAGCTAAAAAAAGAGAAATAAAATAATGTCAAAATTAGTTTAAATTGAATAGGACTAGCAGCGCCCTCACGGGGCGGCGTTACCCTGCCCCCGTACCCTTAGTTGATGGTATATGGTGATAATGATGATGAAAAGTAGCCTATAACCTTCCTCAAGAGTTTATCTATCAAATGTAGAAATATTTTTTTAAATCCGACTGGTAGTTCGTTCCAGAACTGTAGTAGTAGGTATAAGCCGCACAGAGAATTTGAACTTGACAAAGAAAAAGGTCAAGAAATCACCTTTAGACAGACACGCAAATGTCTATATCAAGGAAAAAAAATATAATAAACCTACCCAACTAGTTAATCAATCGATAGATTGGTTTATTATCGATTTAGCACGCAAGAACACGTTTGTGTTTTCAAATAATCATCCAAATGTTCATGTAATGTATTCAAGCAAAAATTAACTACATAGTACCAATAGTACTTCGCTCCGAACTGAGATCTCGCGCACCGTAGATTGTTTGCATTTGGACTTTCTTCTGACTACCCCTATACTTTCAAGTGTTAAGTAGGTACTACTGCCGAGTATGCTTATTGGGCTAGCTCGTCATAGTAAAAAAAATACTGGCATGAATGCAATACCCACCTACATTTTGCAGTGTCTAATTTTAGACACGACAAGCTGATTCAAATGAGCGCGAATATTGCTTAATTAACTTCCGAAACAAGATTAGCTCAATTTATGCACTCACGGCTTTTGGACCGAAAGATGATTGTAGGTAAGTAATTCCCCGCTTGACCAACACAAGTGTATAAATGACGTTGGGTTATTCCAATATTGAAAAGAACCGTTTTGGCCAAGTGAGAAAGTGCCTCGAATGTCGATCTGAAGGTCGTGGGTTCAAACCCCGGTTCTGCTTCAAGGAATTTTTCCTTTCGGATAATACGAGCTCTAATTAAACGGTGAAGGAAAATATCGTGAGAAAACTATTTTGAAAAGAATGTCAAAAAATTGTATTGGAACCTGAACCTAGGTTTGTCTAAGAAATGCCAGGGTTGACTGACGTGACAATAGGAGTATTATTTCGTTCGTATGAGCGAGCTATAGCGGCTAATTTTGTTAGAGGCCTTCAGGCGGCCTAAAAACTCCGTCACCAAAGTGGCCACTACCACTAGCTCATAATCATAAGCTTACGTTTAGGTAGGTACTGGTTTAATGAAAAAAATGGCGGAGCCCCTAGTGGTCAAACTGAGCAAAAAAGTTTTTTTGTTTCTATCCTGTTTTCAATAACAAGCGCCTCAAGTAGATTATAAAATGTTTGCATTAATCAGTTTAATAAAAATAAGTTGGTACCACCTAAGTATAACTTACCAATAGACAAACACAGAAAAATCACAAACATTTTCACTTTTTCTTATTAGTATTATGACTAGTAAAAACCACGTAAAAACTTATTCACTATATTTTTATCATGTTATTTGTTTAGCTTCGACGCTGTATCTTCTTGGGATTTCTGAGACGAACTGGTGATGCCAAGTTTTTAAACCAGTTTTCCTTAACTAGTCTTACCGTTAGCTATTCTTATTCTGTGGTTAATGACGTCATTGATAATTAGTTGTAAATACTTACTATGTAGGTATATTAATCAGGGATACTTACCTACAGCATATATTTACTAATTATTTAGATCTAAATAAGGAATTTTAATTTTTATAGTGTTAAACCACACTTTGGTATTATTTCATTAGATGCTTAAATCGATCAATAAGAGCTTATCAAGATTTTCAACCTGACGTAATAAGGATTCCGTGGCCGAATGGTAAGGCACTCCGGCTTAAGGAGGATCGTTTGTATCATTGCGGGTTCGAATCCCGTCGGAATTGAAAATTTTGGTAAGATTTTTCATTTCTAAATAAGGAATGTTATTTTCATACGACTTTAAAACAGGATGTTCTCAATCGGGCTTTAAACTTATCAGCTTCACATGTGTATACCTATCTACCTATATAGCCTACCAAATATTTAAAGTTGCACTTATCAATGTGCTAATTTTAGGTCGGGGTAACGGGGGTCTTAACGTCCGATTTTTTGTCGGTCCGACTGCCCGATCCGATTTTCTTAGGCGTCTTCTTTAGGCGTTCTCTTCTTTAGGCGTTGATGCCATACATTTGTTTGAACATGCAACTCACGTCCGATCCGACAGTCGGAAGAAAATGTATGGCGGGGACAGCCAAGCCGTGTCGGATGACCGGCCAGACAAAAAGTCTGACGTAGGTTTGTGGCCGGTCTAACGGAATCTTTGAACGTAATTTTCAAAACATCGGATTAATCGAAACATTACCTAGCTATTGAATTGAATTGGGACTTTCTACTCCCAAATAAAGCCCAAAAAGCTTCCCAAAGAAGCTGTGTGAAATGAAATGTCCAGCATTTTTTTATCGTGACCGCTCAGAGTCAGAACGTCGGTCATCGCCGCGTAGTTTAAATCTGTACCGTGAGCTAAACACTTTTCCCTATTTATACCCTCGATAAATAAAGTGAGTAAAAAGTAACTGAAAAGAATCTTTAACGTTTTATCTTCAAATTCACAAAGCTACTTATATTTTTATTTAACGTCGTATTTGCTTGATCATAAATCAACGAAAAAAAAACACTAAAAATAAGAGAAATCTTTATCTTCTTCTAAAGTTCATGTTAAATATGTTTTTGGACTACACCATTAGATAGTTAATTTAATATTGAAATACTTACCATACCAAATCGATTGGTTGTTATAGTGATGAGAAATCTCCTAAAAACTGCATTTTTGTCATGTTTCGGAGCATGCAGTTGTCGTATTCTAAATTCATCTTTGTTTTAACGATGCTAAGACAAATATTTGAAGTTGCACTCATCAATGTGCTAATTTTAGGTGGTGGTACAGCCTTCAGCGATCAAACTACGCCACGAGAGCTCACCGCACTTCACTCTGCTAGGTACTTATTTATTCTGTGACTACCAACACGGTTCCAATTGAAATGGTTAACTTACCTATCAAGATGGAGGATTGTGTAGCTGGCAACACCAATGCGGTGACCTCGTAACCTAGGTTTGATGACCTTAGATTAAGAAATATCAGATTATTACTAAAAGTTAATATAAAACTATTTAAAACTAATTCAATTAGGTAGGTAGGTAGGTATAGGTACCTAGTTGTAAATAGGTACCTACTACAATCTATAGAACCTGACCTATCGGTGATCATGATCAGTCAAACCCTTCGAGCATTGAAGGTCAGACCACTTAATTATTAGGTAGGTACCTACCTACTTAGGTAACTTGTGTTAGCAATTTGTCTTTTCATGCAACCTAAAATAAAATACGGACATTTTTAATCCAACAATGAAGCTGTGTTGTGATCAAATCAAATTAAAATCATTTAGGTAGGTACTTATTTATTTTCTCTCACAAACAAAATATAATACCTATACATAAAGTACCTAAATATAAATACACAATAATTTATCAAAAAGTAGGTTATTATAAAAACCTGTTTTGTGAGAGACTGGTGCCTGAAATAGGTACCTATAGAAAAACCTGTGCTACAGGTCACCAGTGCCCTACTCCACTGATTTTACATAAATTAAATACATAAACTATACAATTTTGGAAAAGAGATAAAATGGGTGGAAGAGAAAAGAATAACTTAATATTAAAAATGGTTAGGGATTTTTGGTTTTCGGTTGTGCCTCCCTGGTAGCGACGGTAGACGATTCCGGCTGTCCAAAAGTCGGAAGCCAGGAACACGTCCTTATACCTGGCAGCCACCCGGAGTACATACGGAGTACATCGAGAAAGATTCTTGATCGAAATTCGAAAAAAATCAAACAGAGGTATTAAAACTTTTTAAACTTTTAGAGGTATTAAACCTGTCTAAAGCAGGAGGAACGACCACGATTCTTAATCTATGGTCTAAAACTTGCAAAATTGATGCGATACTTTTTAGACCGACCCAGTGTATGCGTTCACTGGACCGACCACACACAGCCGTCCGATTTTTTGTCGGTCCGACCGTCCGATCTGTGGTCCGAAGTCCGATCCGATTGTCTGAAGGCGGTTGGTGCCATACAAGGGATTGTAATGATATTGAGTTCCCAAGGGGGCAAAAGAAATAAAAGTTTCACAAATATAGTGTCCTATGAATGAAAGGAGTTTGTAAATTCCAAAATGTTTTTTATTTTTATTCTGGGGTGTAAGTAGGTTATAGTTACCGAGGTACTTATAGTTTTTGAAATACAACGAAAAAAAGAAACCGCTCTAACCTGAGCTCCCGTTTGTTAGTGTTTCTATGTATTCGTAGTTCAGGTTAACTGGTAGGTATTAGAAAGAGAGTGGCATCGTTAGGTAGGTACCTACTTGATATTTTTTTCTTGATAAAAAATTAAAATAATTGTCCGGAAACCTGCAAACAAACTACTTAGGTAGGTACCTAATTGAAAATAATAAAAAAAAACAGACACGACATAATGTAGGTAGTAGGTACCTACCTATTGTTAGTATAGGTAGGTAGTTACCTAGTGTTTTTATCTGGGTAGTCAGAAACAAGTCCAAATCCAGGCTACCAACGCAACGGTGCGCGAGATTTCAGTTCGGGGTGAACTACTAATTATCTAGGTACCAACCAGTTTCCGCCCGCGGGTTCACTCGCGTGGTACCTATACCTACCCAGATAAAAACTAATTACAAATAAATAATTAGGTTTTAATGTTTTATCAACTCCTAGGTAAACAGGATGGTAAAGTATCGTAAACAAGGTAAATAGTCCCTGAATTGATATTAGTTTCAAAAATAAACAATCATTTGGATGTACCATACCTACCATCCATCTCATCAGTATTCTTCAGTATCGCGTTTAAAAAACATGTTTTTATTTTTCGTTTCAATTTTGTGTGTTTTTATTTTTCGATTCAACGTGGTTGGAACATGTGAGTTTTTTTACAAAAATAATGAATTTTTATTTTTTATTTTACACAATAAAAAGTTTCTTTAATCAGTCACCCTTTTCTACCATAGGTATTAATTAATGTAGTAAAGAAGTAGTAGTAGTAGGTAGTTAAGAATATTAGTAGGATAGGATGGGATAATAATGGCCGTTTTTCCACTAGACGGCACGGCATCGGCACGGCAACGGCAACGGCAACGGCGACGGGCCGGTGGTGGGGATGCAAAATGTATGAAACCGTGTCGGTGCCGGCGCCGGTAAGTGGAAAGGCGAGCTGTACATTTTCATACATTTTTGCGTCCCCGATTGCCGTGCCGTCGCCGTCGCCGTTGCCGTTGCCGTTGCCGTTGCCGTTGCCGTTGCCGTTGCCGTTACCGTTGCCGTTGCCGTTGCCGTTGCCGTTGCCGTGCCGTGCCGTCTAGTGGAAAAACGCCCAATATGATTGTATTAGTTTTTTGTGTTTTTCAATTGCGCAAATGTTTTGGTAGGTGTTGCAGCAGTTGTTGCTGAAGAAAATGCAGAAACAATTGATTTCATCTTCGACGAACCTAAGTAAGTGACAGTAAAATATCTACCCTAGTTAGTTTTATTTAACTTATACCATATTAATGTCAGTAGGTATCCATCCACAATTTTTAGACCCATTTAGTTCCAGTATGCCAGTCATGGATCGGATCGATCGGTCATTAATAATTGTACAGGTGTTGGGTGATTGACACACACTAAACTTAATTATAATAATCAGTTAAAACAAACCTTTTTTACCCGGCTGACTGTCAAGTCACCCAGGGTTATTTGACAGAGATGTGTCGAGTTGCCGCGCCGCGCGCCCTATTGTGCAATGCAATCTATCCATGCGTTCACTGAATCTATCACCTACCTATATTATTGTAACAAGTGTATTTCTGTACAAAATAGTGTTTTCATTTCAGATGCATCCTTCCGCCCCCTCCCAAAAATGGAAACTACACTTTCCTAGACGGAATAACTCCAGTTAGGCCAGGACATAGACTTCACTCGTACGCGCTGAAGGTGGAATGTGACCCTGGCTTCGACATAGCTGGCAATGCTTACCCTACCTGCTCTGAAGACTCGGTAGTAACTAATATGCCTGAATGTATTCGTAAGTACTTCTTCATATTTGGTACATAAAGTAACAGAATCTTTGAACGTAATTTTGAACCACTTCAAAATGTTGAACTAAATTGAAACTTTACACATTTTATGAAGGTTCGATGACACTTCACACACACTATAGGTAGGTACTTAATTAAAAAAATATATTTATAAACCTTTTATTATGTCACTTTCTTGTGTGTCTGTTTGTCTTTGTCTGTGTGGTACCTACCTACATACCCCGATAAAAAGTAGCCTATGTGTTATTCCAGATCATAAGCTATGTACAGTCAGCGTCATCAATCGGTATCCCCCTATTGATTAGAACAAAGACTCTTTTCATTTCAACCTTGGATTTCAGTCGGGTATTATATCAGCTATTTTTGTTTAGGAACTCGAGCGAAATAAGATATCCATAAGTAAGCAAGGATGTAAAAGTTTTTACAAAAGTTGAGATCAACGGCTTGCAAACCGACCTCTTACTAGGGGGATACCAATTAATGACGCTTTCTGTACATTCCAAGTTTCATCAAAATCCGTTCAGTAGTTTTGGTTTTACATCCATCCAACTATCCTCACAAACTTTCACATTGAAAATATTAGTAGGATAGGATTAGTAGGATAAGATGAGTAGGATATGATAAGTAGGATAAGATGTACCTATAGGATATAAAAATACATTATTATGTATGCGTTTTTATAGGTTCTAACACATAATGAATTATTGTTTTGTAGGTGTAGTACAAGTAGTTGGTGCTGGAGAAAATGCAGAAGCTGACGCTAATCAACGATCTAACAGAAAGTAAGATAAAAATGTACCTAACTAGTGACATCTTTAGTCTTGTCTTTACTGTAGGTATTGTAGGAGGTGGAGCCTATCTTATGAGTAGGTGTGAATCATACGAAGGTTGCAAGTGTACTGTCTTTATTTATGAACTTAGGTCTATATTTATAGTAAATCTTAAAATCTAACTTTACAGACCTCCGTTGCTTGAGGCGTGACCGCAACGAGAGCAGTTTACAATATTTGCCTCTAGTTCCTATTTTGCCCACCAGGAGGCGGTGCTTAGGCCCCTGTGTGGGGCAAGACCTAACAGAGAGCATCGCTATTTCTTATTTCCTAACTATCTCTATTTCCTATTCTAAATCAAACAACGAAATAAGCAATCTTTATTCTTAGACTATTTGCTATAGCTACTTATATCTACTTATGACTATCTTAGAACTAACCTACACTACACTATCCCCCCCTAAGTGAAATCGCACGGAGCGATGAACGACTTCTCGGTGCGCGTTGCTCGGCCGGCGCTGTTGGAGTGTTGGTGCAGTGATGACGTCAGCGAGTGCAGGTTCCGCGTCGCTCGCGTTGTCATCTGCTGCGTCCTCGTAGATGTACGCCGGTTTCAGCCGATCCAGGGATACCAGTGTGGTGTGCGTAGGTAGTTGTATCTTGAAACATTTTTCTTGCCTTTCCAAGACTTTGTATGGTCCTTGGTAAGGCGGTGTGAGAGGTTTTCTCACCGCGTCGACTCGCAGGAAAACATGTGTGCACGTACTCAGCTCCTTGTGAATGAATGGAGTGCGGTGCTGCCGGTGAGTTTGTTCATTTGGTGCTAGTGATGCCATCGTCTCTGTCAGTTTTTTTACGAATTCTTGCTCGTTTTCGCTCGTTGGAGTTTTCTTGAAGAAATCCGCTGGTAATCTCAATGTCGCTCCGTATGTTAGAAGCGACGGACTGAGATCGGTGTTTTTGTGTAACGCCGATCGTAGTCCGAACAGTACGGTGTGGATTTCTCTCGTCCAATTGTAGTTAGCTCCTCGTGCCATCAGTGCCGCCTTTAGTGTCCGGTGTAATCGCTCGACTTGTCCGTTGGATTGGGGGTGGTAGCTTGAAGTACGTAGGCGATCCACTCCCAATTTCTTCATCAGCGCTTTGAATAGCGCAGACTCGAACTGTCGTCCTTGGTCCGTCGTGATGCGTAACGGACAACCGAATCGACATATCCAGTGTTCGTAGACTGCTCTTGCGATTGTCTCCGCCGTGATGTTTCGCACTGGAACTGCCTCTGGCCACTTCGTGTAACGGTCGATCATGGTGAGTACATACTGTTTGTCTTCTGATGGTAGCAGTGGTCCGACGATATCGATGTGGATGTGTTCGAATCTTCCTGAGTCTTGGAACTGTCCGAGAGGAGTGACAGTGTGACGTAAGACTTTGCTTCGTTGACATCCGATGCATGCTCTTGTCCATTGCGCGATGTCTGCGTTCATACTGGGCCAGAAGTATTGCGCTGCGAGCTGTTTTCTTGTGCTTCGTATCCCAGGGTGACTTAACTCATGAAGCGCCTTGAATGCGACTTCCCGAGTTGAAGTAGGTAGGTACGGTCTCGGTCTTCCTGTTGTCATCTCGCACGTGATAGGTAGTGCGGCGCCTGGTAAATTCATCTGAGCGAATTTCAAAGTGTTTCTTGTCTTCAATTCGGCGAGTTCTTCATCTTGAGACTGTTCTTGCGCGAGTTGATCGTAGTCGATGACTGAAGTGCACGTGATTTCTTCGAGTCGCGATAGAGTGTCTGCGACTGTGTTGTCTTCGCCCTTGATGTACTTGATTTCTGTGCAGAATTGACTGATGAATTGGAGTTGGCGTTCTCTTCTAGGTGTGTCGCTGTTGCTCGGAGGTTTCTTCAAGGCGTAAGTGAGTGGCCTGTGATCGGTGTAGACTGTGACTTCGAGCCCTTCGATGTAGCGACGAAAATGTTTTACAGCCGTGTAGATCGCTAGGAGTTCGCGATCGTACACGCTGTATTTTTGTTGCGTCTCGCTGAGTGATTTCGAGTAGAAGGCGATTGGCTTGAATGAATTTTCTTGCTTCTGTTGTAGCACGGCTCCCATGCATTTGTCTGAGGCGTCAGACATGATTTGGAGAGGTGCCCCAGGGATTGGATGAGACAATGTGGCCGCTTCTTTGATGCTGTCGCGACATTGTCTGAATGCTTCCTCCGCTTCCGGCGTCCAAATGATCGGTGTCTTGTCCTTCTTCTTTGTGTTATGTAGATATTTGTTGAGTTCCTGTTGCTTGTCTGCTTGTTTGGATAGTGTGTCTCGGTAGAAATTCAGCATTCCCAGGAATCTTCTCAGCTCTTCGACAGTCTTGGGTTTAGGAAATGATGAGATGGCTTCTGTTTTCTCTTCTGTGGGATGTATGCCGTCTGATGATACGACATAGCCAAGGAAAGTGAGGCTCTTCTTCCCGAACTCGCATTTTTCAGTGTTGATGCTCAGGCCATGCTCTTCGATTCTCTCGAAAACTTGATGTAGGTGATGCTTGTGATCTTCCTCGTTATTGGAGAAAACGAGTAGATCATCGATGTACTGGAAGGTGAGCTCGTCCAGGCCTCGGAATACTTGGTGCATGAACCGCTGGAACGTCTGGGCAGCGTTGCGGAGTCCGAATGTCATGGAACTGAACTCCCAGAGTCCAAATGGTGTTGTTATCGCTGTCTTCTGCATATCTTCTTTACTGGCCATAGGTATCCAGTAGTAAGCTTTCTTGATGTCGATCTTCGAGAATATTTTCTTTCCATGGAGTCGAAACGTGAAGTCTTGGATGCGTGGTATTGGGTAGCGATCGGGGATTGTCATTGCATTTAGGCGTCGATAATCTCCGCAGACTCGTAGTTGGCCGTTCTTCTTCTTCACAATGTGCATAGGATTTGCCCAGGGACTGTTTGATGGGTGACAGATGCCCATCTCTGCCAGCCGTTCGAATTCTTTCTTCGCTTCTATGTATTTGTCTGGAGGTAGTGGTCGTGGCTTGACATGTATCGGTGGTCCAGTGGTCTCGAGCTGATGCGTGACGTTGTGAGGTGGTGGCTTCTTCATAGACATTGGCTTCTGAATGTTCGGAAATTTCTTCAAAATTTCAGCGTAAGGATGGTTCTCGTTGATGACGTGGATTGATGTTTCTTCGGCGTAGGTAGAGAGTGTTTTGATGGATAGCTTGGTCAGCCCGTCGATCAGTCTTCCTCCTTTCAGGTCCACTAGGATGTTGTGATGTTTCAGGAAATCAGCTCCGATGATTGATCTTTTCACGTCCGCGATGGTGAAAGTCCAAGAGTAGTTGCGTCGAAGCCCCAGATTGAGTTGAAGAGTTTTTTCTCCATATGTATGTATGCAGCTTCCGTTCGCGGCGTAGAGTTTGAGTTCAGCCGGCGTCGATTTTTTCTTTGCAGCGATGACTGAGATTTCAGCGCCCGTGTCGATGAGAAAACGTTCACCACTTTGTCGGTCGGTGACGCTTAGGCGGTTGAATTTGATTGAGTCGACACCGTAGCCCGCCGTCTTCGATGTCTCTTCTAGTTTTCCGACGACTGAGGTTTCTTCCATGCGCACGGTGATTCGCATCTTCTTGCATGTTGCTTGAAACGGTAGTGGTATCGGCATAACCACTCAGGATCTGTTGGTTTTCGCTCGCTCCGCCCGTGAGATTTCGAACGGGAGCGACCTCGCCAGTGAGAGTGAGAGGGACGGCGATAGTGTTGTCTCCCTCGTAACTCGGCAACTTCGAGCGTGAGTTTCTCGATTTGTTTTGATAGCAGGTCGGTTTGAGAGTCCGTGGTGGTCTTCTGGGTTGAAATCGCAGCTACTTGTGGTTCCATATGCTCCGTCATCTTGTCCGCCATGGTTGCCAGTGTGTTCAGTGATGATTCCTCGTTGACTGATAAAACCGCGCGGACCACCGTTGGTAGTTGGTTGAGCCATAGCACCCGGAGCGCGTCGTCTTGAACCATGCTGCCGCCGAGATCCCTCATCTTGCGTAGTAGTTGACTAGGTTTCTGATCTCCCAATTCTTGACCGCTGAGTAGCTTCTGAAGTTGCTTGGATTCGGATTCTTGATACACGGAGAGTAGTCGAGTTTTCAACGCAGCGTATTTTTCTGACGGTGGAGGATTGAGTAGAATGTCCCCAACTTGTTGCACGTCGGTCTGTTGCAGCTAGGGCATCGAGAACCGGGCATTATTTAAGAACCGGTTTTTTCGATTCCAGTTTCAACTCAGAACCGGGTACCCGGTTCTTTCGGTTCTTTCGGTTCTTGTGATAATTTTTATTCGAATCGAATCGATGTTTGTCATTTTGCACAAAAAAGGCAAAGAATGGGAAAATTACCGGACCAACGCACGCAAGTAAGATCCCCTTACCCTACATGTATTAAAAAGACGTCTTAGCTACTTTTTAGCCCGGCAAATACCTGAAAAACAGGCAGGTTTGTTAAAGGCAAGGGTGCGCAGGAATCAACATTTGCCAAATAGTAGAGAAAAGTAGAGAATTCAAAAGCCTAGTAATCCTATGCTTTATTGATTACTAGTTGCTGCCCACGGCTTCGCTCGCGTGGTACCCGGATAAAAAGTAGCCTATGTTACTCTCCAGCCCTCCAATTATCTCCACACAATCCATCACTCTGTCAAAATCACGTCAATCCGTCGCTCTGTTTTGACGTGAAAGCAGGACAAATAAACAAACTAATAAACACACACAAATTTTGGAATATACTACTGGAGATGGGAGCTCCTGAACACCTCGTCAGTATAATAAAAAGTACATACAGATTTATTTATTTATTTGAAAACTGAGGGAAAGGATTCCCGACAGGCAGAATTCTTCCAAAGTCTAGAACTTGTCTAGTCTGAGTCAACAGGGCGAAATCCAAAAATATTAGTAGTGGATCGTGCGGGGAAACTAATAGATGCCACCTGCAACATCTCAAGCATCGACACCGTTTACAAATATATATCTACCTAGCTAGAGCCACAAATACTGTAAGGATGGCAGCTGTGTCCCGGAGATAAGGAGGTGTATTGGAATGGCAAAAGATGCAATGACCCCGCCTAAATAGCATCTGGAAGAACAGAGGAATAGAGATCAAAACTAAGATCAGACTGCTACGGACATTGGTATAAGTATTTAGTATTTCCTGTATTTATGTATGGAGTGGAAACGTGGACAATTCTGGCCAGAGAAAGACAAAGGATCGATGAATTCAAGATGTGGTGCTGGAGGCGACTGCTAAGAATACCCTGGACTGATAAACGCACCTATGTGTCGATCTTATCCCAGCTACAAATTAAAACCCGATTGTCTACTTTAAGCCACCAACGCACTCATTAATACTTCGGCCACGTGGTGCGCAGAGGCGATGAAAGTCTAGTAGTACACAAGGGACGCACTTGACAAAAACGGGTGGAGGCCGATCATCCGTTCCGAAGACAAACCCGAAGCTGACCACGATCCTCAGATATGAGGGAAAGACGCAGAGAGAAAGAGAGAGTTTATTAGAATTTTGTAAGTAAAATCTTACAAAATTCTACGATGGGATTAAAAATCAAACAGGGAATTTATAATCACAGCTATAATTTAAATATTTTAAACAATCATTAATAACAAACAAGGTATACTATGCTGCCTGTACACACCTAAGAACTTGGCACGATTTCGAAGATAACTTTTTAAAAGAACCGAAAGAACCGAAAACCCGGTTCTTAATATTTTGAGAACCGGTTCTTGCTGCAGCCCCAAGAACCGGGTAATCCCGGTTCTTTCGGTTCCGGGTAAACCCGGTTCCTATGCCCTAGTTGCAGCACGCTTAACACGTAGCGAAATTTTTGTTCGTCGCCGATCTTCGATGTGGAGATGAGTGCCTCGAACTGCGCGAACCATAATCTTGGATGTTCCCGCCAAAATGATAATATTCTTGACTGGATGGATACTGGGAATATATCCGCTCCGATTCCTAACGTAGTCTGTTCTTCTTGAGACTTCTCTTGAGGGGTCACCATTGTAGGAGGTGGAGCCTATCTTATGAGTAGGTGTGAATCATACGAAGGTTGCAAGTGTACTGTCTTTATTTATGAACTTAGGTCTATATTTATAGTAAATCTTAAAATCTAACTTTACAGACCTCCGTTGCTTGAGGCGTGACCGCAACGAGAGCAGTTTACAATATTTGCCTCTAGTTCCTATTTTGCCCACCAGGAGGCGGTGCTTAGGCCCCTGTGTGGGGCAAGACCTAACAGAGAGCATCGCTATTTCTTATTTCCTAACTATCTCTATTTCCTATTCTAAATCAAACAACGAAATAAGCAATCTTTATTCTTAGACTATTTGCTATAGCTACTTATATCTACTTATGACTATCTTAGAACTAACCTACACTACAGTATTAAAGGTTTTTCATGACCCTCCCCCCCCCCCCAAAAAAATCTTCGACAAACCTCTAACATCCTGCAAAATAATAGAGTACCTACGTACTAGCAAATAACGTGATCCCCCCCAAATCAAAGTCTGCGACCGCCCCCTCTTTTTCAAAAAAGCACCAAACCTCTTTTTCGTCGGGGGTTAATAGTAGATTGTATTATAAGGGGGCAAAATAATATTTTGACGGCGAGGGCGCTTTTTTGAATCCAGAGCGAAGTGAAGGATTCTAGAGTAGAATCCCGAGCGTAGCGAGGGATTCTTTAGTAGAATCCTGAACGTAGCGAGGGATTTAAAGTACGTCGCCCGAGTCAAAAATATATTTTGCGCCCGAGTGATACACTCTACTTTTCATTACAATCTATGAGAAAATAAAAGGGAGGAGAAAGGAATGTGTTAAATCAACGAAGTTCCACTTGAGAAGAGTAATCGGGGATTAAATTTTTTTTATTCAGACGGTGGCCGCGCGCCGGCTGAATGGTGGGCGGCAGGGACGTAGCTATAGCTTTGTTAAGGGGGGGGTCCAAAGGTTCCAATATACCAAAGATCTTTGTTAAGGGGGGGGTCCAAGGGTTCCAAAATACAAAAATTGACTAGGTTTCCTCCGAACTTAATGGGCTAAGGGGGGGGTCCGGACCCCCTAAACCCCCCCCTTATATACGTCCCTGGTGGGCGGTATGTTTATCCGATACTAGCAGCGCCCTCGCGGCGTTGCCCCCGTAGTGATGGTTTATGGTGATGATGATGATGATGATGAAAAGTAGCCTATAACCTTCCTCAAGAGTTTAGCTATCAAATACAGAAATAATTTTTCAAATCCGACTGGTAGTTCCTGAGATTTCATTTCATTTCATTTATTTATTTATTTCTCTCACAAACAATATAAATATAAATAAATAGCTAAATAAATATACAGAATAATGAATATTAAAAACGTTGTAGGTAGCTATTATAAAAACCTGTTTTGTGAGATTAGCGCGTTCAAACAAAAAATCTCTTCCGCTAGAATTGCTCAATAGTTCCACGAAAACAAACTAGATGGCGCCAGTAGACCGTCTTTCTAGATCGCGCTGACGAAAACGCACAGGATTTTATCAGGTTGGAATTACAATTATGTATGGATAGAAAACTGTAGAGTAATAAATCTCTAAATGTGATTACAACTGTGGTGTTTTTGGAAGAGTCCTCCCTCATTCATCTTGGTAGATTTGAGATGAATGTGGAAAGTAGTTGTACCTCAAAAGTGCGCGGCAAAGATAATTCATAGATAATTCCGGCGCACTTAAAGGGGATTAAAAACTCATTACTGCCCGCTAAACTTATAAAGAGGATTAAAAACTCATTACTGCCCGCTAAAAGTTCCTTGAAGAGGAATCATCTACTTTGGGCGCACTTAAAGGCGAACAAATTCGTCCTTTTCGAATAGATGGAATGAAAAATATTTTAATGTCTTTGTTTTAGTTGCATTATCAGCCCGGCTCCCAAGAATGGATATTACTTTATCCCAAGGGGAAACTCTTCACCCAAGCCAGGCCGACTTCCCTCGTCCGTGCTAAAGGTGGAATGTAACTTTGGCTTCCAGTTAGTTGGCAATGATTACCCTGTCTGCCTTGGGCTGGAAGTCGAGGGCTATATTGAGCCTGAATGTCTTCGTGAGTACCTACTTTCTTTTTTAATTTTCTTCCATAAAATAAATGTAATAAATGTATGATGTGAAAAAAAAAATGAGTGTGCTTTAGGCCAGTGTTCCGCAAAGGGTGTTCCGCGGCACACTGGTGTACCGTGGTCATTAGTTGGTGTGCCTCGGAAAAATAAGGTTACTTATCTCAGTTCAGCTATTCCAAAGGATCGCATATGCTCAACTAAACAAGCTCATGTTTTGCATAAAAAATTGACTTTTCATTTATGGCGTAGGTACTTACCTCCAATGTTTTCCGATTTCCTAGATGTACGTTGAACACAAAAAGTTTGCGGAAAACTGCTTTAGACCACACGACTGAAGTAAAACTTCCGTTTGCCTCGCCCGATCACACTTTTCGTAACGCTGCTCTCGTCACGCAATCACCAGCTTACTCCCCAAGTCAAGCGTGCGTAAAGAAATTTTACTTCAAAAATTAAATTTTTGTCTTCCTAAACCTACATGCTTCATAGCTTTTTGAAAATTTTTCGATCTCATTGTTGGGTTTCACACCGATAGCTTATTCAGCTACGTAGCAAAATGACGGCAGCACCGGATTTGATTTCAGCGTTGTGCCAATGGAAGAATCCCTATACTATCTCGTTTGTTGAGCAGCAAGATTGTTACGTTACACCATTCAACGGCGCGGGCGAACCGAAATCTCCTCGCAACCAATCGCTCTCGCAACCTCAGCAGGGAGATGATAATGGTAAGTGAGCGTTAGCTAAGTAAGGCTTGCTTCACTCTTCAGCGTGTCGCCGGTCGCATCCGCGAGTTGACCATTCACAGCACATTTCACTGTGCTGTGAATGGTCAAAATTAATTTATCTGTGTTAATTAATGGTCAAATCGCGGACGCGATCAGCGACACGCTGAAGAGTGAAACAAGCCTAAGGCAACGCCTACACTTTAAGCCCTTATCAAGCCTAGGTACTCAATTATACTACGTCCCAGGCACTAGAATAGAATAGAATAGAAATAAATTTTATTTTCGTCACTATACGGTACATGCACACAAATAAAAAATGTTATATTACAGTGACAATAAAATAGGGCTACCCCTCAGCATTTGCTCCAGCAGCGCCAAGGCTGCACTATGGTGGGTGTCCCGTTAGGTATTTTTTTTTTTTTTATACTACTAAGGTAGCAGACAAGCATACGGCCCACCTGATGGTAAGCGGTTACCGTAGCCTATGGACGCTTGTGACACCAGAGGAGTCACACTCGCGCTGCTGACCCTTTTAAGAATTTCAAAACGCCCTTTTTGAAGAACCCCATACTGTAGTCACTGGGGAAAACCGCGGCAGGTAGATCATTCCACAACCCAACTGTTCGCGGGAGGAAATTCCTCTGAAATCGCACCGTACGTGACCACATTGGTTTCAAGGTGTGAGGATGGATCCCCTGCCGATGGCGAGCATTGCGATGGTAGAATGGAGCTACAGGCACCATTTCAAATAGCTCTTCAGAACACAACCCATTATACAAGCGGTAGAATACACATAGAGAGGAAAAGTCTCTCCTGAGGCTTAACGATTCAATACCAATAGGTGCAGGCAAAGATTGCCTCTTGACACTGTATAAAAGGCCTACTAAGTTTTACCTTATGCCATAGGTCAATAGTCCGGTGAAGTTGCAAAGGTCGACACGAGACCAGTCAACATGAAAGTCCGTCCGAAAAAAAAAAACCTTACCTATGTCATAAAATTGTGTGTTCAGAGTGTGGGACGGTGTTTGCGGCTGCTGGACATTTGACTGGTGGGAGGACGGCGATAAAGAAGGAGCTACCGTGGCAAGCTGGCATCTACTCGAAGCTCTCCAAGCCGTACGAGCAGATATGCGGCGGCTCTCTGGTCAGCCAATCTGTTGTTATCTCAGGTAGAGTGCGCGGCAGATTCGACTTTGCGCAGGTACAGTCAACGCAATTGCGGGGAGGTGAAGGTGGTGAGGGGCGGGGCTAGGCGGACTATGTAGATAAAGTTTACTTTATTCTATTGCGTTGACTGTACCTGCGCAAAGTCAAATCTGCCGCGCACTTCAGCCGCCATTAAGTTTGCGGCGCACTCTATGTACCTAGACCTAGGTCTTCTTTTGATTACTATGCCTTTTGTTATTGTTACTTTGCAATAATTTTTGTAGCCAAATAGTGTGGTGCCCCAGCGAAATTCTTGCCTTGTGACTCAGTGCGCCGCGAATATTCAGCAACTGTCGGCGTAGAACTACGCCGTAGTGGTCCGCTTTCGATCCACTTTGTACGATTAGAATGCTTAGCATAAATCGTGATAATGCAGCGGTGCTAATCCGTACCCCTATTATAAATGTGAAAGTGTGTTTATTTGTTTGTTTATTTGTCGTGGAATCACGTCAAAACGGAGCGACCGATTGACGCGATTTTTTGTGTGGAGATAACTGGAGGGCTGGAGAGTAACATAGGCTACTTTTTATCCGGGTACCACGCGAGCGAAGCCGCGGGCAGCAGCTAGTACTTAAATAAATTCTTATTAACTTTGTCTTTGACTATTGCAGCGGCGCACTGCTTCTGGAGCGGCGTTCAGCAACTGCCGGCGGAGAACTACGCCGTTGCGGTCGGCAAGATCTACCGACCTTGGAACGACAAAAACGATGTATATGCGCAAAAGTCTGATGTATGTAAACTTTTTTATTTGACTAGTTGCCCGCACCGGCTCCACACGGGTGTACTTATGAAGAAAATTAGACCAAAAATGTTCACTTTACAGTACGAGTAATTAGTAAGACCCTGTAACTTCTGCGGTCTCATTGATTAGAAGATTAGAAACTCGGCTTTCGTTAGCGTACGCTGACCAGTTGCTTTCTCTGGTGGCATTTTATTGGATTTCTTGTTACCCCTATGGAAGCGCTCAGCTGTTAATTGCAACTTGCTTTCACCCATCCAAATTGTGACTGCTTAGAAGTCGCTTATCTGCTAGTTTCACCACGAGCGCTTCATAGCATTGGGAACCTGTTTTTAAATAAGCTCATCTGTAGGTCCGTGAGATCCACATCCCCCCTCGCTTCCTTGGCATCGACACCAGATTCCAGGACGACTTGGCGCTGCTGACGCTGACTACCCCCGTCTCCTACGACAGCGCAGTGCGGCCCGTCTGCCTCGACTTCGACTATGCCTTCGATGAGAAGCAGTTGACTGTCGGCGCTTTGGGGAAGGTATAAACGAAATAGAGTAAAAGTGTTCATTAAAAATGTTCATTTTTAGGGTTCCGTACCTTAAAAGGTAAAAAAAGGAACCCTTATAAGATCACTTTCTTGTCCGTCTGTCCGTCTGTCCGTCTGTCTGTCCGTCTGTCCGTGTGTCACCATCGATTATCTCAGGAACGGGTATAGCTAGCAAGTTGAAATTTATACCATATACTAAGGTCTATAGTCCCTACTGTGAGTATAAAAATCAAGGTCCTGAGTCAACACTATAAAAAGATATAGGCAAATTTAGGTTTTCGTGAAAACTTGTGAGTACCAAAACTTACCTTAATTATCAACTTTTTTTATTTTTTGGAATTTTTCCTTTACTTGTGCTGGAAGACCTTGCTTGTAACCAAAATTGACAATTCTAGGTCAACCGGAAGTACCCTAGAGGTTTTGGGTCGAAAACCTAAATGGTAGTTCCCGTTGACCTAGAATAACGAAATTTGGCAAAAAGCAAGGTCTTATAGCACAAATAAAGGAAAAATTCCAAAAAGTTAAAAAAGTTGAAAATTAAAGGGTGTTCCCATACATACATAGTTGACGCCGATTAAAATTGTCCTCCGAGTTGTATGGGCGCTCATACAATTAAGCGGACTAGCTTAATTGGCACCATGGCTAGGCACGGAACCCTCGGCGTACGAGTTCGACTCGCACTTGACCGGTTTTTTTTGACAGAGCGCGCGAAGCGTCTCTTCTTCAGCTTGGAAAAAATGCTTTCGTTTGTCCGCCGGATGTTATAAATGACATCCGAGTAGAGGAGAACTAACAGACATTCGGCGGACAAACGAAAGCAGAGACAATTCGCTCGCTTCGCTCGCTCGGTCAACTAGCAGCGCCCTCACGGCGTTGCCCTCGTAATGATGGTATACCTATGCTGATAATGATGAAAAGCCTATAACCTTCCTCGAGAGTTTAGCTATCAAATGCAGAAATTATTTTTGAAATCCGACTGGTAAGTTGTTCCTGAGATTAGCGCATTCAAACAGACAAACTCTTCTGCTTTAAATATTAGTAAGTATGGATAACAGCTTTAGTTCTGATTATCGGTGAAGGAAAATATCGTTAGGAAACCCGCGGCTTAGTCAGCCCCACACGTATTGACCATGTCTTTCCTGTGGCCGTTTAAGCTGAGAGGATGGTTTATTAGGTGCTGGGCAAGCCAACTCCATCTCAAACAACGTCCCAGGCACTACAGTGTCCCATTAAGTGTATGCAAAAGATTGCCTCCTGACACTGTATAAATCGTCTAGTAAAAGATGTAAAGGCCTAAGTCCGATTACCAAAAATCGTCATCCTCAGGTGGGTGGGTGGGGGTTGAAGAGTGAAGACGGTCGCGCGTCTCCAACGCTACAGATAGCTGACATGCCGTATATAAACATAGAGAAGTGTGTGTCGGGCGTGGATCCATCTTTCCGAGAGTACATCACTAGCGACAAGATCTGTGCCGGCTACAGTAACGGTAAGGATCTCCTGCAAACTAAATTAACATATTTTTTTTATTGTTATAATTATTTATTTCTAGTCGGCCTATATCGGCCCACTGTTCAGGGTCCATCTACGGTCTTTCTCATCAGTTCCACTAATAACCAAATGATGCTTTTTGAATGCAAATGTCTGGCCGAAGCCGACGCCAGAGCAGTCAACGTCATCATCAAAAGGCGTTTATTGAATAGTTTCAAATGTGAAAAATTGAAGGCAAATCCGGCGGTTTGTCTTACCAACAAGAGACCACTGTATCATAATGACACATGAGCTATCGTGACGTGAGTAGTCAATAATAGTAAGGTTGGAAGACGTAAGATGTCGTGGCTTCGTAACATCAGGGAATGGACGGGGATAAAGACGGTGGAACAACTGTTCAGACTTGCGCTGGACAAGGAGAATTTTAAGAAGCTGACTGCCGACCTTCATTAATGGAGAGGCACTGAGAGAAGAGGAGGAGTCAATAATCTGGTATCCTTATTAACTCATCTACCGATCTCATTTCTAGGCACAGCAATGTGCAAAGGCGACAGCGGCGGCGGTATTTCCTTCCCGGACTCAATCGGAGGTACGGATCGCTACTACTTGCGAGGCGTGGTGTCCACGGCCCCTCGCTCTGACCATTCCTGTGCCGTGTTCCATTGGGCCGCCTTCACGCATCTGCAGCGGCATCAACAATTTATACAGGAGATCATGGTAGGTACCTATCTATTATCATCCTTAAGGCGGTTCTTATACTGGCAACGCACCCCGCTGCGTTGTGCGTGGCTGCAGATTTTAACATTGAATAGCGGCCTGCGCAGATATCTGTACAGATATCAGATAACCGCGGAAAAAACTGTCAAAGGTTGGAATGGCGCGTGCTATTTCCCGCGGGCCGTACGCCAGTACGTCCGATACGTCCAGATGCGTGGTAAAAACTCTACCGTGTAAAGGCCGCTTATATCCCGTACGTCGATGCCAGTTGTCAGTGTGTTAGTACAACACACTGACAACGCATCGTCGTGCGGGATACGTGTTTTCTATACAAATTGAGATATTTGCATACAATGTTAAAATAAATCTACAGCAACGCATACCGCTGCGGGGTGCGTTGCAGTGGGAGAACGGCCTAATTTTTGGGATGCATTTACCTATTTAATTTTTAATTTATTATGCATTTTCTTAATACTTGATTTTTATTTACAGAGACTGGAGTCTGAAGCCACGACAGCATCTGACGAAACTGCCTTTTTTCCCTGATCAAAGGACTTGCGATTAGCTGCGATGCTACTTGCTAAGCTGAATAAATCGTGGTTGTAATAATAAACTAGGTATTTCTCAAAAAAAAAAAAATGTTTTTCTCCTTCCTTTTCTGATACCAGTAGGTACCTACCATGGACCCAAATAGTCCATGCCGGTACGAAGCCTATTTTGTATAATCCTACTAATATTATAAAGGCGAAAGTCCGTGTGTGTGTGTGTGTGTGAATGTTTGTTACCACGTACCTATCTCCAAAAATACTTAGGTACTTACTAACAGATTTTAATGAAAATTGGAATGTAGATAGTTTAGGTTCTGGAATAACACATAGACTACTTTTTATCCCGGAAAAATGTATGGTTTACGTGGGATAAAAAAGTAGTTTACGCGAGCGAAGCCGCGGGCTTTCTCTTGTACATTAATTACCTTTCAAGTGCTTAGACGTACTACCCGGATAAAAACTAATTATGACCTAATTAAATTTAATTTTCGAATACTTTTCAACTTTTAGGTAAACAGGATGGTAATTTTATCGTAATAAGGTAAATTGTCCTGGAATGTTGATTAGTTTCAAAAAATAAACGATCTTTTGGATATAAGTACCTTACCTACCTACCATACATCTCAGTGCTCTTCAGTATCGCGTGTAAAAATCATGTTTTTATTTTTGGTTTCAATTTTCGTGGTTGGAACATGTGAGTACCTACTGAATACCTTACCATAAATTAAAATATATTAGGTACCTACCTACCTAGTTATAATATTGTATAGTTTGTTTATCTACTTCGATCTTCGTATTTCTAAATTAAAAAACTTTCTGGAATGCACAGAGCCTTTTCTCGATCACAAAAATAGCACACAAAAAATCTATAAAATTATCGAACCTGCTCGCAAAATTTCACGAAAATTGGTTGAGAAATGCGACGTAGAGGAGAACATACAGACGGACATCCGACAGACAAACATCTGGCGGACAAACGAAAGCATTTTTGTCCAAGCTGAAGCAGAAACGCTTCGCTCGCTCGGTCAACAATTCAAAGAAAATTAGTAGTAAAGAATAGTAGGATAGGATTCGTAGGATATGATAGGAATATAGGATAGGATATAGTATGTATATATATATATATATATACTAAACTATATATATGTATATATATACTATACTATGTATAGTTATTATTGTTGGAGATATTATTTACTTATTGCTTTTTAATTGCGCAAATGATTTGTAGGTGTTCCAGTAGTTGTTGCTGAAGAAAATGCAGAAAGGTAAGAGACATACATAATTTAACTTTTTTAACATCATGTCTGAGGATCTTAGTCGGCTTCGGCCTCCATCGGTTTCTGTTTAGCGCGCCTCTTACAACCATGTGCAATTTTGAAGACGAAGAGTCTTTCACGAAGTATGAAAGAATAAAAATGCATTGGTGGCTTAAGGTAGACAGTCGGGTTTTAATTTGGAGCTGGGATAGGATCGATACATTGGATTATCGGTATTCTTAGCATTCGCCTCCAGCCACATCTCGAATGCATCGATCCTTTGCCTTTCTCTGGCCAGAATTGTCCACGTTTCCACTCTATAGATAAAGATAGGTAATACCAAATACCTACTTATACAAATGCCCGTAACAGTCTGATCTTAGTTTTACCTCATGACCCGCCTAAATAACATCTAGGAGAAGAGAAGCTATTCCTCTCTTCTCCCAATGTTATTTAACTTTTGTCATTACAATACGCCTCTATCTTCGGGACACAGCTGCCATCCTTACAATATGAATTGTGATCCTAGGTAGATATAAGTGGTCAACACAGTCGATGCTTGAGATGTTGCAGATAGCATCTGTTAGTTTCCCCGCTCGATCCACTACCAATTTTTTTGGCTTTTGCCCTGTTGACTACGATACCAGTGATACTACTCTCAAGCTCAAGTCTTTAGAAGAATTCTTCCATATATTCCACAGATGTTGCTAGGAGAACGGTATCGTTGGCGTACCGAAGGTTTGATATCCTCTTTCCGCGTAGGAGGATCTTACTTGCGTGCTTTAGTAAAGCGATAGTCCGGTAATTTTCACATTATTTGCCTTTCGTGTGCAAAGGTACAAAAATCGATTCGATTCGAAAAAAAATGATCATAGGAACCGAAAGAACCGGATACCCGGTTCTGTGTTGAAACAGGAACCGAAAAAACCGGTTCTTGAAATAGGGCCGGTTCTCGATGCCCTAGCTATGATGCCACAGACAGGCACATATCCAACACAGAGCCACACTACAAACTTATAGCGCCCCTCTTTCGTCGGGAGTTAAAAATATTTTAGTGTGTTTTTGTTTTAGTTGCATTATCCGCCCGGCTCCCAAAAACGGATACTACATTATCCCTAGAGGAAATTCCTCAGCTAAGTCATCTGGCTTGGCTGAGAGAAATCTACCTATACTTCCCTCGTCCGTGCTAAAGGTGGAATGTGACCCTGGCTTCCAGTTAGTTGGCAATGATTACCCTGTCTGCCTTGGGCTGGAAGTCGAGGGATATGAGAAGCCTGAATGTCTTCGTGAGTACCTACCTACCTACTTCCTTTTTTAATTTTCTTCCATGAATGTAAATGAAATTTAAAAAAAAATATGAGGAAGTACTTAGGTACTTAGTACTACATACTTCAGTACTTAGAACCTACATACTTCACAGCTTTTTGAAAATTTTGCGATCCTATTATCAGATTTCACAGGGGTTTTCACACACCGATGGCTTATTTATTTAGCTAGGTACGTAGCAAAATCATGGAAGCACCGGATTTGATTTCAGCATTGTGCCAATGGAAGAATCCACAAACTATCTCGTTTGGCGAACAGCAACATTGTTACGTTACACCGCTCAGCGGCGCGGGCGAACCGAAATCTCGCATTCAATCGCTCTCGCAACCTCAGCAAGGAGATGATATTGGTAAGTGAAGTGAGCTTAGCTGAGATAGTTTAGGCGCTGATCAAGCCTACTCCATCTAAGCTATGTCAGGCTATGTCCCAGGCACTACGCCGGTATCCCGTTAGGTGCAGGCAAAATGAGTTCCTGGGTGTCGATTCTAGCACCTACCGAACTTATTATCAACCACAAGTAAAACGTCAAGTAGATTTTTGACTGTTTCCTATTCTACTAATGACAAACGACTCAGTTGTGGTGACATTTTAGCTATGGTTTGGACTTTGGCAGAACAAATTTTTGAAAAACCATTCTACTATTCACCAAATGGCTGAAATTCAAGAGAGCGAAACAAAACGCAGCGGAATGATTGACGTTGTCTTTTAGAAGAATTGCCCTAACTGTATTAAAAGGCATAACTAAGTTTTACCTTATGTAGTAAAATTGTGTTCAGAATGTGGGATGGTGGTTAAGACTACTAGACCAGCTGGTGGGTGGACGGCGAAACAGAAGGAGCTACCGTGGCAAGCTGGCATCTACTCGAAGCTCTCCAAGCCGTACAAGCCGATATGCGGCGGCTCTCTGGTCAGCCAATCTGTTGTTATATCAGGTAGGTACTGTTATAATAACTATGTCTTATTGATTACTATGCCTTTTGTTATTGTAACAATAACTTTTGTAACCAAATATGGTGGTGCCCCAGCGGATTTCTTGTTGCGGAATTATTAAGTCGGAGTACAGAAAAGACTTAATTGACTTGATACGGTGTCCATCATACACACAACGTACTGTTACCTAACAACGCCATCTATCGAGCTAGTTGAAACCACTTTCTAATTCGAAAAATTGCAGCGGCGGGCGCGGCGCACTGTCCACTTTCGATACACTTTGTACGGTTAGAATGCTAGGCCCATAAAAAATTTTCAAAAAAAAAATATAACCGACTTCATAAAATACTTGCACTAAAAAGCGAAAAATAAGACTACAAACAGATTTATTTAATTTGTTATTTTATTTGTTATACCTAATGTTGAAATCGGTGTGCATAAAATATAGGTAGTCATTGTTTTACCTACTTAACACCGACTTCAACATTATAACAAACATAAAATAACAAATTAAATAAATCTGTTTGTAGTCTTATTTTTCGCTTTTTATTAGTGCAAGTAGGTATTTTATGAAGTCGGTTATATTTTTTTTTTGAAAATTTTTTATTTTTCCATTTTTAGTGTTGTTTTTTTATTCCTTGTTTCTGTTTTTTTTTTTAATTTAGAAAGATGTTACTTTACTTATTGTGTTTTGCTCATCAAGCCCTTTCATTTGATACCCATATCACTAAAAAAATCCATGGAACAGGTCCTGACTCCATCATCAGATCAGCTCGCTGTTACCATATTATTACATTGTAGTTGTCACTTCACAGATATGCTGAGTTCCGAGTTTCAACTCAATCGGCTTATTTATTGAGGAGTTCTGTTGAGCAGCTCTTGACTTCATCATCAGATCAGCTCACTGACACCATATTATTACATTGTATTCGGAACTTGACAGATAAGCCGAGTTTCAACTCAATCGGCTTATTTACTGAGGAGTTTTGTTAAACAGCTTTTGACTCCATCATCAGATCAGCTTGCTGATACCATAATATTTCATTGTTCTCAAGAATCTATAAGTGCACAAAATTTCAGCCCGATAGTTCCACAAACACAAAAAAAAATTGAGGGTTTCCCTCGATTTCCATGGGATCCCCTCATCAGATCCTGATTTGGTGAAGATGGGACCACCTCGGAAGTATACCCTTTGTAACAAAAAAAGAATTTTCAAAATCGGTCCACAATTGACGGAGAAATCGATGAACATACATAAAAAAAAAAAAAAAAAAAAAAAAAAAAACATACATACAGCCGAACATAGAACCTCCTCCTTTTTGGAAGTCGGTTAAAAATCGTGATATTGCAGCGGTGCTAACTAATGAATAAGTTCTTATTACCTTTGTTTTTACTATTGCAGCGGCGCATTGCTTCTGGAATGATAGTGATGTTCAGCAACTGCCGGCGGAGAACTACGCCGTGGCGGTCGGCAAGATCTACCGCCCTTGGAACGACAAAAACGATGAATTTGCGCAAAAGTCTGATGTATATAAACTCTTTTAATTGACCAAGTTGCCCGCCCCGGCTCCACACGGGTGTACAAAAGAAAATGAGACCAAAAATGTTGACTTTTTAGTACGACTCTGTAACTTTTGCGGTCTCGGTGACTCGACGATTAGAAACTCGGCTTGCGTTACCGTACGCCGGCCGTTTGCTTCCTCTGCTGGTGGCTTTTATTAATTTTCTTCTTAAGCACCTCTATGGAAGCGCTCAGCTGTTAAAATGCAACTTGCTTTCACCAATCCAAATTGTGTCTACTCGGAACATCTGCTTGTTTCGCCACGAGCGCTTCATGGCATTGGGAATTTAGTTGAACCTGTTTTTAAATAAACTCATCTGTAGGTCCGTGAGATCCACATCCCCCCTCGCTTCCTCGGCATCAAGGCCAGATTCCAGGAGGACTTGGCGCTGCTGACACTGACTACCCCCGTCTCCTACGACAGCGCAGTGCGGCCCGTCTGCCTCGACTTCGACTATGAGTTCGATAAGAAGCAGTTGACTGCCGGCGCTCTGGGGAAGGTACCTAAATAGAGTCAAAGTTTTCATTTAAATTAATAGCGATGTCCTTTTTTTCACTATTACTACCACGTTTTTCGATCGAGCGAGCGAAGATCTTACGCGTACGATGAAAAAAGAAAATTTCAGCAACCACTGTAACCTGAGCTCCCGTTTGTTAGAGTTTCAATGTCTTCGTAGTTCAGGTCTAGGTACTGGTCGGTATCGGTATTAGAAAGAAAGTGGCATCGTTGTGGTTTGATTTGCTTGCAATGATTTTAGTTGCTACTTGATATTTTTCTTGATAGAAAATGAAAATAACTCTTTGAGTCCCTCCTCTGTTATTTCTCTCTTGAGTATAATTTTTGAAATCCGTTTGGTAGTTTCTGAGATTAGCGCGATCAAATAAACAAACAAAAAAACTCTTCCTTCCGCTTTACATATTGGTAGGTATAGATAACAGCTTTAGCTCTGATTAAAATATTCGTCATCCTCAGGTGGGTGGGTGGGGGTTGAAGAGTGAAAACGGTTCCAAGTCTTTAACGCTACAGATAGCTAACATGCCGTATATAAACATCGAGACTTGTATGTCGAGCGATTTTAAGGAGTACATCACTTGCGACAAGATCTGTGCTGGCTATACTAACGGTAAGGATCTCGTGCAAAAACAAACATAATTTTATTTATTGTAGTTATTTCTAGTCTATCAGCCCACTGTTTTGGTCCATCTACGGTTTTTCTAATCAGTTCCATAACCAAATGATGCTTAACGATTGACTGGCCGAAGCCGAAGCCGACATCAAGCCACGCCAGAGCAGTCAACGTCATTTATTTATTTAGTTATTTATCATCATCAACAGGCGTTTATTCAATAGTTTCAAAGCACAGCAGAGTGCGAAGGCAATATCGATGGTCTTAGCCGCAATTGACCACTGTAACATGAGCTAATATCGTGACGTGAAATCAAGAATCTGGTATCCTTTTTAACATCCAATTTCAATTTCAATTTCAATTTCAATTTCAATTTCAATTTCAATTTATTTCTGTTTGTGAACCTAGGTACAAAGGTGTATAAGCTTAAATTAGTTCTACTAGATTCTGCGTATTGGCATACAAACAATTATTACATTACATATTAAATAAGTCATGAGATTTTAAATTAATACAATAAAAATTAATCATGCAATAAAAATAAAAGATATTTCGGAATAAAAATGTCAAATAAAATAAAGCAATAAGATAAGAATGTCAAATGAAATAACCATCAAAACCACCAAATCCACCGATCTCATTTCTAGGCACAGCAGTGTGCAAAGGCGATAGCGGCGGTGGTCTTTCCTTCCCGGAATCAACCGGAAGTGTGGATCGCTACTACCTGCGAGGCGTGGTGTCGTCGGCCCCTAGCTCTGAGTCTAATCACCCCTGTGCCGTGTACCACTGGGCCACCTTCACACATCTGCAGCGGCATCAACACTTTATACAGGAGATCATGGTACTTATCAATTATCTTCCATAAACCCTTTTTGGGGGTTCTTCCACTTTTTACCCCCTGATGGGATGTATTTATCGATCGAGCGAGCGAAGCGAGCGAAGATCTTAGTGGTAAGTTGGGCGATTTTGCTTTGTATGTTTGTATGTTTGTATGTTTGTATGTTTGTATGTTTGTATGTTTCACGAATTGTTGTTCGAGCATAACTGTCGAACCGTTCATCCAATCTGCATGAAACTTGGTAGGTCAATAGGTTGTGGTAAGGAAATTTACGGTGGAGCATATGAGCTTAATCGATGAAGGGGTTGTGAAGATATTGGGTTCCCAAGGGGGTAAAAAATTATGAAAGTTACACAAATATATTGAGTGGGGTGTCATACGAAAGGGCTTATTTTGTACATTCCAAAATGGTTTTTATTTTTAATCTAGGATGTATAGTTTTTGAAATACGACCAAAGACCAAAAACTACGAAACCAGAGCTGCAAGAGCTCCCGTTTCATAGAGTTTCGATGTCTTCGTAGCTCATTGACTGGTCGGTCTTAAAAAGAGAGTGGCATCGTTGCGGTTTGGTTTGCAATGATTTTAGATGCTACTTGATTTATTTTCATGATAAAAAAAATTTTGATAAAAAATGAAAATAATTGGGGTAAAAAAAGTTAAGAGGGCTCCGACGCTATGCCGCTCGTCAGTTTTAGGTATTTACGGGCGGGAAACGTAGCGCTCAAGCTTGTGTGCGTAGAACGCACACATTGAAAGCGCCACGCAGTGCGGGCCGCTCTGACACAAAGCGGTCAAAGTTTCGGCAAACATTTTTTACGTTTTAAAATTTATAACTTCATAACGATTTTGTATTGACATCTATACCAATCTAATACCAATTCTGTAAAGCGAAAGAGTTTGTTTGTTTGTTTGAACGCGATATTCTACAAGTCAGATTTGAAAAAACTTCGCATCTTATTTATTTATTTATTAGACAAAATCCACAGCTCTTAGTAGTAATAAATCGACTTATTTATGTTTCTTACAGCCAATGACGGATTTACATTTTTTAGAGTAAAACATATATTACGACAGTCACTAGGTATTTCACTTTCAAATCTAAACTAAATCGACGATAATTTTACGTGAGTAATTCCCGTGTGTTAAATAATGTCTAGTCACTAGGTAGTATAGGTTTTAGAGAAAAGTAAATAACAATAAGAATAAAAATAGTTACAACCAAGCACTTTCGTGGTATGTGTGTGCAGCGTGTGTGTGTGTCTTCGTAACTTCGCAACTTCGCATCTTCGCATCTTCGTATCTTCGTAACTTCGCAACTTCGTAACATCGTAACTTCGTATCTTCCTATCTTCCTATCTTCGTAACTTCGCAACTTCGTATCTTCGTAACTTATCAACTTCGCATCTTCGCAACTTCGTATCTTCGTAACTTCGTAACTTCACACCTTCGCATCTTCGCAACTTCGTAACTTCGCAACTTCGCAAATTCGTATCTTCGTAACTTCGTATCTTCGTATCTTCGTATCTTCGTAACTTCGTAACTTCGCAACTTCGTATCTTCATATCTTCGTAACTTCATATCTTCGTAGCTTCGCAACTTCGTAACTTCGTATCTTCGCAACTTCGCACCTTCGTATCTAGAAAATATGAAGATACGAAGTTGCGAAGTTGTGAAGTTGCGAAGTTGCGAAGTTGCGAAGTTACGAAGTTACGAAGTTACGAAGTTTTGAAGATACGAAGATACGAAGTTACGAAGTCACGAAGTCACGAAGATACGAAATCACGAAGTTACGAAGGAACGAAGATATGAAGTTATGACCATATGAAAAACTTCGTATCTTCGTATCTTCGTAACTTCGCAACTTCGCAACTTCACAACTTCGTATCTTCATATCTTTTAGATACGAAGGTGCGAAGTTACGAAGTTACGAAGATACGAAGTTAAGAAGTTACGAAGTTACGAAGTTACGAAGTTTTGAAGATACGAAGATACGAAGTTGCGAAGATATGAAGGTAAGAAGATACGAAGTTACGAAGTCACGAAGATACGAAATCACGAAGTTACGAAGGAACGAAGATATGAAGTTATAACCATATGAAAAACTTCGTATCTTCGTATCTTCGTAACTTCGCAACTTCGCAACTTCGCAACTTCACAACTTCACAACTTCGTATCTTCTAATCTTCTAGATACGAAGGTGCGAAGTTGCAAAGTTACGAAGATACGAAGTTGCGAAGTTGTGAAGTTGCGAAGTTGCGAAGTTACGAAGTTACGAAGTTACGAAGTTTTGAAGATACGAAGATACGAAGTTACGAAGTCACGAAGTCACGAAGATACGAAATCACGAAGTTACGAAGGAACGAAGATATGAAGTTATGACCATATGAAAAACTTCGTATCTTCGTAACTTCGCAACTTCGCAACTTCGCAACTTCACAACTTCGTATCTTCATATCTTTTAGATACGAAGGTGCGAAGTTACGAAGTTACGAAGATACGAAGTTAAGAAGTTACGAAGTTACGAAGTTACGAAGTTGCGAAGTTACGAAGATAGGAAGATACGAAGTTACGAAGATACGAAGTTGTGAAGTTACGAAGATACGAAGTTACGAAGTTTTGAAGATACGAAGATACGAAGTTGCGAAGATATGAAGGTAAGAAGATACGAAGTTACGAAGTCACGAAGATACGAAATCACGAAGTTACGAAGGAACGAAGATATGAAGTTATAACCATATGAAAAACTTCGTATCTTCATATCTTCGTAACTTCGCAACTTCGCAACTTCGCAACTTCACAACTTCATAACTTCGTATCTTCTTATCTTCTAGATACGAAGGTGCGAAGTTGCAAAGTTACGAAGATACGAAGTTACGAAGTTGCGAAGTTACGAAGATAGGAAGATACGAAGTTACGAAGTTACAAAGTTACGAAGTTGTGAAGTTGCGAAGTTGCGAAGTTATGAAGATACGAAGTTGCGAAGTTGCGAAGATACAAAGGTACGAAGATACGAAGATATGAAGTTGCGAAGTTACGAAGATACGAAGTTACGAAGATGCGAAGTTACGAAGATGCGAAGTTACGAAGATACGAAGTTGTGAAGTTGCGAAGATACGAAGATACAAAGATACGAAGATACGAAGATACGAAGATATGAAGTTGCGAAGTTGCGAAGTTACGAAGTTATGAAGTTACGAAGTTACGAAGATAGGAAGATACGAAGTTACGAAGATACGAAGTTACAAAGTTACGAAGTTGTGAAGTTGCGAAGTTGCGAAGTTATGAAGATACGAAGTTGCGAAGATACAAAGGTACGAAGATATGAAGTTGCGAAGTTACGAAGATACGAAGTTGCGAAGTTACGAAGTTACGAAGTTACGAAGATGCGAAGTTACGAAGATACGAAGTTGTGAAGTTGCGAAGTTGCGAAGTTATGAAGATACGAAGTTGCGAAGTTGCGAAGATACGAAGATATGAAGTTGCGAAGTTACGAAGTTACGAAGATACGAAGTTGCGAAGATGCGAAGATGCGAAGTTGCGAAGTTACGAAGATACGAAGATACGAAGATACGAAGATACGAAGATACGAAGATACGAAGATGCGAAGTTACGAAGATACGAAGTCACGAAGATACGAAATCACGAAGTTACGAAGGAACGAAGATATGAAGTTATGACCATATGAAAAACTTCGTAACTTCGTAACTTCGCAACTTCGCAACTTCACAACTTCACAACTTCGTATCTTTTAGATACGAAGTATCTTCTAGATACGAAGGTGCCAAGTTGCGAAGTTACGAAGATACGAAGTTACGAAGTTACGAAGTTGCGAAGTTACGAAGATAGGAAGATACGAAGTTACGATACGAAGTTGCGAAGTTACGAAGTTATGAAGTTGCGAAGTTACGAAGTTGCGAAGATGCGAAGATGCGAAGTTGTGAAGTTACGAAGATACGAAGATACGAAGTTACGAAGTTGCGAAGTTGCGAAGTTGTGAAGTTACGAAGATACGAAGTTGCGAAGTTGCGAAGTTATGAAGTTACGAAGAAACGAAGATGCGAAGTTCCGAAGTTGCGAAGATATGAAGGTAAGAAGATACGAAGTTACGAAGTCACGAAGATACGAAGTCACGAAGTTACGAAGTTACGAAGATACGAAAATATGAAGTTATGACGATATGAAAAGATAAAGATATGACGATGACGATGATGATTGTGTTTCGCTCATCAAGCCCTTTCATTTGATACCCATATAAAAAAAAAGTTCCATGGAATGGAACAGGTCCGTGTTTCGCTCATCAAGAGAACAGCATTGTGTTTTGCTTACCAAGCCCTTTCATTTGATACCCATATCAATAAAAAGTTCCATGATCATCATCATCATCATCATCATCAGCATCATCATCAGCATCATCATCACCTAATCCAGATGATAAAAACATAAAATGACTGTAAAGCTTTCTATGTGGATGTGCATGCTTCTGTACGTATACTTTACCTATAGGCACCTAGGTACTTACTACTTACCTATGCTGTTAGAAAATAGTCAATTTTTATGCCAAGCAAAATCTTTATCAAAAGATTCCTTACATACTGTAATCTGATTTTATCGAAAATATGACATAGCACGTTTACGCGACCGCTTCTCATGTAAGAACACAGTCACGTGACGTCACTGGCTCTGCCACAGCTTAGCTAATAGTATTTACGCAATGTGACGTGCTCCCAGCTCCAATGGCCGCGGCCGTCTGACGATTTTTGGCAGTGAATCGTCCTTTTATTCATCGTAGCTACTCCATAGAAAAAATGTATGGAGAGTTTTATCTTCAACTTTATTGCCTTTATTGTGTTGAATATAGCTACACCTACGAAAAAAAAAATAGCTCACAGGATAGATAAAATATTGAACTTGTTGTTTTCGTATTTTTTAATTCAATTGAGTAATTTAGTTTTCGGTCAGGCTTAAAACCCCGCGCTCATATTTTGTGTACTTTGTCCAGTAATTTATTAAAAAAATACATAAAATATTGAAATATAAAATAGCTCACAGTGTAGATCAGTTCATTGGTAGTACTTAGAGTATGTTTTTCACTATCTTAATACGATTTGCTTTAAGAAAATCTTTAAAACGGTAAACCTCTATTTTGACAAATTCACCTCAGTTGGCCTCAGTAAACAAATATATTGAGTGCGGTGTCAAATGAAAGGTCGTTATTTGTACATTCTAAAATAGTTATTATTTTTATTCTAGGACGTATACTTTTAAAAATACGACGAGAATTCATAAATATGAAATAAATGAAAAATTAGACACGACATTATGTATTGCATGCATGCTAGTATTTTTTACCATGAAGAGCTAGCGCAATAGGCATACCCGGCAGTAGTAGCACTTGAAATTATAGGGGTAGTCAGAAGAAAGTCCAAATGTTGGCCATCTACGGTGCGCGAGATCTCAGTTCGGGGCGAACTACTAGTTTATTTAGTTTATTATACATTTTTTTCATACTTGATTTTTATTCACAGAGACTGGAGTCTGGAGCCCAGACAGCATCTGGAGAAACTCCCATGTAGGCATTTACTGATCAAAGGACTTGTGATTAGTTGCGATGCTACTTGCTAAGCTGAATAAATTGTGGTTGTAATAATATACCTACCTACTATTTCTAAAAAAAATGTTTTTCTCCTTCCTTTTCTGATACCAGTAGGTAAGGTACACTAGGTACCTACCATGGACCCAAATAGTCCATGCCAGTACGAAGCCTATTATGCATAGTACCTACCTACATTAATATATTAAGTTCCTTTCAAGTGGATAGGTACCTACCCCGATAAAAACTAATTAACACCTACCTAATTAAATTTAATTTTCGAATATCAACTTTTAAGTAAACAGGATGGTAAAGTTTTATCGTAATAATAAGGTAAATTGCCCCAGAATGTTATAAGTTTCAAAAAATAAACAATCATTTGGATGTTAGTACCTAGGTACCATCCATCTCAGTGCTCTTCAGTATCGTGTGTAAAAAACATGTTTTTATTTTTGGTTTCAATTTTCGTGGTTGGAATTGGAACATGTGAGTACCTACCGTACCTAACTATGTACCTACATACATAACATAGATGTTTGTTCTGCGTCTGTGTATTCTAATCGCAAGTAGGTACCTATTAATTATTACCTACATTCAATTACTTAATAGGTACCTACTTTAGAATACAGCAGAATTACCTAGTAGTTAAAGGACCGATTCCATTAGTAGTAAAGAATATTAGTAGGATAGGATAGGATTTAGGTATTTATACTATTTTTAGATATTATTGTTGGATATATTTACTTACCTATTGCTTTTTAATTGCGCAAATGTTTTGTAGATGTTCCAGTAGTTGTTGCTGAAGGAAATGCAGGAACATTTGAATTCGATCATAAGTAAGAGACAGTAAGATAAGTACTTAGTTATAAGTACCTTCTTAAGTATTTAACACAGACGATGAGATACTAAGCCAAGGAATTTTTATAGGTACCTACTAACGACTTTAAAATTTCCTTGGTCTAAGTTTTTTATGTTGGTACAGGTACGGGATCGGATAACCCATTCATAACGATAGAAACGGTAACCGATTGAAACGGTATACCGAAACAATTGGGTTTACTGTATTTTTTGTCACATTAAACTATAAAAACTAAAAAAAAAAGAGCTAATGATCTTCAAATGGATGAACAGATATAAGAACACTCTCTACAAGGACACCATTTAGTTAGGCTAAGTTCAGATGAACTCGCGGCGACGCCGACGCGCGGTTGGCTCGGCGCGCGGTTTAAGATTGTAACAAATCAATGTTGTTGTGCACATGACCGCGCGTCAACCGCGCGTCATGACGCGCGGATGACGCGCGGTCATATCTGAACTTAGCCTTAAACAAAAAAATAATAGGTACCTAATTAAAATCAGTTCCTCCGTTCAGGAGCTATGATGCCACAGACAGGACAGACACACAAATACCTACACACTTTCTACAAACTTATAAAACTCCTCTTTTTCGTAGGGGGTTAAAAATATTTTAGTGTGTCTTTGTTTTAGTTGCATTATCCGCCCGGCTCCCAAGAACGGATACTACATTATCCCAAGCGGAAACTCTTCAGCCAAGCCACCCTTGGCTGAGGAAATTCTACCTAGACTTCCCTCGTCCGTGCTAAAAGTGGAATGTTTCCCTGGCTTCCAGTTAGTTGGCAATGATTACCCTGTCTGCCTTGGGCTGGAATTCGCGGGATATGAGAAGCCCGAATGTCTTCGTGAGTACTTCCTATTTTAATTTTATTCCATGAAAGTAAGTAAATGAAAAAAAAAAATTGTGATAGAAACCTGTACCTACCTACATACCTACACACTTCACAGCTTTTTGAAAATTTTGCGATCCTATCGTCGGGTTTCACAAGGGTTTTCACAAACCGATGGCTTAATATTTACTAAGCTACCTAGCAAAATCATGCAAGCACCGGATTTGATTTCAGCATTGTGCCAATGGAAGAATCCACAAACTATCTCGTTTGGCGAGCAGCAAGATTGTTACGTTATACCGCACACAGGCATGGGCGAACCGAATTTTTCTCGCAATCGATTGCCCGTGCAAGTCTCGCAACCTAAGCAGGAAGATGATTTTGGTAAGTGAGCGTTGGCTAAGCTAAGATGGTCTACTAAACGCTGATCAGGCATTCCTACTCCATCTAAGCTATGTCCAAAGGCACATGGTGTCCCGTTAGGTGCAGGCAAAAAATGCCTCCTGACACTGTTTAAAAAGCCTAAGTACCTACTAAGTTTTACCATAATAATGTAATAAAATTGTGTGTTCAGAGTGTGGGAGGATTTTTCCGACTAAAACTGAGCTTATATCTGGTGGGAGGAAGGCGACATTGGAGGATAAGGAGCTACCGTGGCAAGCTGGCATCTACTCGAAGCTCTCCAAGCCGTACAAGCAGATATGCGGCGGCTCTCTGGTCAGTCAATCTGTTGTTATCTCAGGTTGGTACTGTATTATGTCTTATTAATTATGCCTTTTGTTATACACAATAACTTTTGTAACCAAAGAATCTGGCCGGATCCTGCCCCAGAGCCGAATATCGAATTAGACTATGCGTCTGAATAATATTATTTAAATAAAATATCACAAAATTAACTGGTACATACAGAATACTTAGATATCTCGTGCCCTGTGGGAATATAATTATGTTATTTTATTAGTAACTTTAGTCACTTCCGGTACTACAGTCCGTAATGCCTCTCCAGACTCACGGCGAGAAGTTTCACCGAGACTTCTCGAAGAACAAACAAATTATCCACACTCTCAATTTTCTCACTCGTGATCTGTTTAAAATCCTATGTCTCGGCCAAAAATAGGTACCGACACCGAAG
Source organism: Camptogramma bilineatum (assembly GCA_958496255.1). Taxonomy (NCBI): domain Eukaryota; kingdom Metazoa; phylum Arthropoda; class Insecta; order Lepidoptera; family Geometridae; genus Camptogramma; species Camptogramma bilineatum. The sequence goes on from OY292478.1 coordinate 3,193,288, forward strand.
CGCGAGAACAAGAAGGCGAGAAACTCCTCACATTCACGCTTCTCGGGTGTTGTCGGGGTTTCTTGCCGAGAGTCTGGAGGGGCTATTAGGTATCACAGAGAATATTTTTATCAGATAGACCTACCTTCTTTTTCGCGGTTGACATGACACTCAAATAGTAAACAAAACAGACGGACAAGAATTTGACAGATGTAAAAGGAATTTCGTTGAGTTTCAGTTGTGTGATTGTGTTGTGATGAGTGATTTATGAGGATTTATCATATTTTATTTAAAATTACAAAAAGTACTGACGCCTTGGGATATGCATACAGACTAAAATGGAAGTGGGCTGGACATGTAGCCCGTCTACAAGATGGAAGATGGACTAGGAGAGTGACAAATTGGGAGGGTCCAAGAGGTCGACGCTGCATAGGAAGACCATACGCTCGCTGGGACGACGACATCAAGAAAACTGCTGGATCAAACTGGCTCCGAGTAGCACAAGACAGGGACAGATGGCTGGCTTTGGAGGAGGCCTTCACCTTAGGGGTTCTCTAGTACCTACTTAGATTATAAGCATTAGTGATAAGAAAAAAATGTTAATTATAGAGAAATAAAAGGCTTTTTGTTTTATTTATTTATAGATATCATATTTTATTTTAGGCGGTTAGTACAGAATCACTGTAGATAATTTTATTGATGAAATTCCCAATTTTTCCTAAGTACTTTTCTTTTTTACTTGAAATTGTAGGTACTGGGAGCACCTGTGTGCGTCATTTATTTTCTATACCTACTTCACTTAAAATTCTGCTAGTCCTAATAATAATGAAAAAGTAAATGTTCACACAGCGCCATCTATCCCCAACGTAAGCAAAGCTTTTACTATAGGAACCTTAAAAATATAGTTTCCTTGGTTCTCCGTTCATGCTGGGCGTCATAGTCTGCTGCTTTACATTAGAATAACTTTTAAATCCCACTTTTTAGAGGAAGAAGATGAATGGACTCTCATTATAAAATAAAAAAACAAACCCAAAAATCCCAATTTGGTCATGACGCAAGCATTCTTTCCTGTTGGCATCTGTGGGGCAAATTTATTCAAGGAATCGGCCATCTCTTTTATATTATGGTGCCCCAGCGGAGTAGGTACGTACCTACTGTTAGCAACGCCATAATGCAGCGGTACCTAGGTACTAATTAATAAATTCTTATTAACTTTGCCTTTGACTATTGCAGCGGCGCACTGCTTCTGGGATGTAAAGCAACTGCCGGCGGAGAACTACGCCGTTGCGGTCGGCAAGATCTACCGCCCTTGGAACGACAAAAACGATAAATATGCGCAAAAGTCTGATGTATGTAAACTCTTGACTAGTTGCCCGCTTCGGCTCCGCACGTGTGTACTTTATGAAGAAAATGAGACCAAAAATGTTCACTTTACAGTAGAGATGCGAAAAAGTTTCTGCGCACCTGTACTGTCGAAACCTTGTAACTTCTGCGGTCTCGGTGACTCGACGATTAGAAACTCGGGCTCGCGTTAGCGTACGCCTACCTTTCGCTTTCTCTGGTGGCATTTTATTAATTTTCTTGTTACCTCTATGGAAGTGCAACTTGCTTTCACCCACCCAAACTGTGACTGCTCAGAACATCGCTTATCTGCATGTTTCGCCACGAGCGCTTCAAAGCATTGGGAATATAGTTGAACCTATTTTTAAATAAGCTCATCTGTAGGTCCGTGAGATCCACATCCCCCCTCGCTTCCTCGGCATCGAGACCAGATTCCAAGAGGACTTGGCGCTGCTGAAGCTAACTACCCCCGTCTCCTACGACGGCAACGTCGTGTGGCCCGTCTGCCTCGACTTCGACTATGACTTCGATAAGAAGCAGCTGACTGACGGCGCTTTGGGGAAGGTATAAAGGAAATAGAAAAGTGTGATGGCCTTTTTTAAGTTAGGTACCTACACAAATTATATTGAGTGGGTGTCATATGAAAGGGCTTAATTTGTACATTCCAAAATGGTTTTTATTTTTAGTCTAGTTTTTGAAATACGACGAGAATTCATAAATATGGATTAAAAAATTAGACACAACATTATGACATGTATTTCAAGCATGCTAGTATTTTTTACCATGACGAGCTAGCGCAATAGGCATTACTCGGCAGTAGTAGCACTTGTGCAGTTGTAAGTGTTGGGGTAGTCAGAAGAAAGTTCAAATGTAAGCCATCTACGGTGCGCGAGATCTCATTTCGGGGCGAACTACTAGTTATAAATTGGTAAGTTTAATAACAGCTCATCTCCGATTAAGAACAATCATCATCCTCAGGTGGGTGGGTGGGGGCTGGTGAGTGAAGATGGTCGCGCGTCTCCAATTCTACAGATAGCCGACATGCCGTATATAAGCATAGAGAAGTGTGTGTCGAGCGCTGAGCCATCCTTTCGAGAGGACATCACTTGCGACAAAATCTGTGCCGGCTATACTAACGGTAAGGATTTCGTGCAAACTAAACGAACATAATTTGTATGTAACACACGGGAATTACTCACGTAAAAATACCATCCATTTAGATACAATAATGTTTTGATTCATCCGGAGAATCTTCATTAGGGTAAGGAAGGAGTTTCGGTAAGGTTACTCCTCGCGGCGTCTCACACTCATAATTTTTATGCATAATGGGCCTTAGGTACTTATGAAAGATGTTTAAAGTTGAACACTGGTTAAACAACGTCCTGTCCTTATTTGTGGACTGTGACAAACAGAGACAGGAAGTTGTTTAACCAGTGTGTTCAATTTTAAACATCTTCAGTAAGGATAAACGCGCGGCGACGCGTGGTTGGCTCAGCGCGCGGTTTAAGATTGTAACAAATCAATGTTGTTGTGTACATGACCGCGCGTCACGTAGTAGGTAAACAACAACATTGATTTTTTACCCGACTGCGCAAAGCAAAGGAAGGGTAATGTGTTTATCAGTCTATGTATGTATGTTTGGATGTTTCTATGTGGCACTCTAGAGGCCAAACGCGTGGACCGATTTTGATAATTCTTACGTCAATCGATTCGTCTCAACCTTGGAAGTGCTACTAAAGATATGACAGTAAACAAAATTCACCAGTGCCACAACCAGACGCCATATTGTCAAAATTAAAAAAAACAAAATCGTCACACTATATCAAGTGGGGTATCGTTGAATAGGTATTTCAAAATCAACTTTAGGTTTCTTTTACCATTTTTCATTTTAAGTAATAGTTTAGGAAAAATAACGGTTTAAAGTTGATTAATAATAATTCTCGCTATGGATGTTTCTATGTGGCACTCTAGAGGCCAAACGCGTGGACCGATTTTGATGATTCTTACGTCAATCGATTTGTCTCAACCTTGGGAGTGTCACTAAAGATATGACAGTAATCAAAATTCACCAGGGCTACAACCAGACGCCATATTGTCAAAATTAAAAGAATCAAAATCGTCACACTATATCAAGTGGGGTATCGTTGAATAGGTATTTTAAAATCAACTTTATCATAACTAAAAAGTGTTAAATAAAAAAATATTTAAAAAAAACAAAAACCCGACTGCGTCAAAACTAAAAAGAAAAAAACAAGCCTGCAAAGAATTACTCACAGTCGGGACCCATAACATTGGGAAGATTTGATTGGTAATAAAATGAATGGGTACCGACTGTGACTAATTCTTTGCAGGCTTGTTTTTTTCTTTTTAGTTTTGACGCAGTCGGGTTTTTGTTTTTTTAAAATATTTTTTTTACAATCTTAAACCGCGCGCCGAGCCAACCGCGCGTCGCCACGCTTTCATCTGAACTTATAGCCTTACTCATCTCATCTACTCGTTTATAGGCACAGCAGTGTGCAAAGGCGATAGCGGCGGCGGTCTTTCTTTCCCTGACTCAACCGGACCTCTGGCCCGCTACTACCTGCGAGGCGTGATATCGACGGCCCCTCGCTCTGACCATTCCTGTGCCGTGTACCACTGGGCCGCCTTCACTCATCTGCAGCGGCATCAACACTTTATACAGGAGATCATGGTACTTCTATTATGTACCTACCTACCACTAGTGAACGCCCGCGGCTTCGCCCGCGTGGACTACTATTTTTGTCAGTTTTAATTTTTATAGTGTTAAACCACACTTTGGTATTATTGCGTATTTGGTATATTTTGTATCATTGCGGGTTCGAATCCCGTCGGAATTGAAAATTTTGGTAAGATTTTTCATTTCTAATACTAGTTTTGTATCCCTTTTTCCGGGATGAAAATGTAGCCTATAATGTTATCCCAGAATTTAAACTATCTACATTCCAAATTTCATCAAAATCGGTTTACCTAATAGTTATGGAGATACGTGGTAACAAACATTCACACACACACGCGGACTTTCGCCTTTATAATAGGATAATTTTTGGGATGCATTCATTTTTTATTTTATTTATTTATCTATGCACTTTCTTCATACTTGATTTTTATTTACAGGGACTGGAGTCTGAAGCCAAGGCAGTGATCCGCGGACCATAGGTTAAGAACCACACTGGTCTAAATAAATCGTAGTTGTAATAAAAATTTCTCAAAAAAAAATGTTTTTCTCCTTCCTTTTCTGATACCAGTAGCCAAGTAGGTACCTAGTAGTAGTAATCTTACTTTGACATTGCTCTAAGACTTGGTAATACGACCCCAGTACCTACTGTGGACCCAAATCATGGCGTAGCTTGCTTGGACGTTCTTGATTGATCGTTGAAGTTAAGCAGCGTTGTGCGCGGTCACTTTTATGATGGGTGACCGCAAGTAGTATTACGAGCTGAGCGCTTACGTGCTTCGGAGGACACGTTAATTGTCGGCCCCGGCTTTAAAGTCGCTAATAATAAGCTAAGCCATGAGGGAAGTCTTTAGGAGGCCTTAAAACTCCGTCGGTAAAAACTCGTCGAGCCGGTATTAAGGCATCAGTTAGATCATAGTTTCTCAACCTTATTTTGGCCACCGCCCACTTTGAGAATATATTTTTTTTTAAGAGCCACTTCCCCCCTATATCTTAATGCGCCATCTCAATGCCCCTTAATTTTCTCTAGGTCTTCTACTGCCCCCCTGAAAGTCTCAAACCACGTTGAGAACCTATGAGTTAGATCAATCACAATATCTCGAGATGAGAAGTCACAGCAGGAGGCGATAAAGGAGCTTAGGTACTGGCTATAGATGAGCTCCTCCAAGTTTCCCAAAGCAACAAGGAACGCTATGACGCCTATGTCACCAATCACTCAATGCATAGCGCTAGCCACTAAAAGCAAGTAAAAAATATAAGTAAGTAAAACATTTTTTTGAGAAACAGTGTTTATACCATAATTCAGCCGGCTTGAAAACATCGTACATTCTTTGATCAGCAAATATCTGCAAGGGAGCTTCATCAGATTCTGGTCTTGGTTCCAGACTTCAATCCCTGTAAATAAAAATCAAGTATGAAGAAACAACATTATTAGCTTTGCAGGTATATCTTAATAGGTAAGTAACAATAGAGATATAACTTTGTAATTAGGTATGTGTCGTACACAGAGAATAAGTACTATAGACTGCACGTGATTTTTCAGTTAGGTACTTGTTTTAACAAGGCAGGATGTAGATATATACAAGACTAGCTGCTGCCCGCGGCTCCGCTCGCGTGGTACCCGGATAAAAAGTAGCCTATGTTACTCTCCAGCCCTCCAACTATCTCCACACAAAAAATCACGTCAATTCGTCGCCCTGTTTTGACGTGAAAGCAGGACAAATAAACAAACAAATAAACACACTTTCATATTTATACCATGGGTCCGGATTCTTGTAAAAGAAAGTGACAACGCATAATGTTTTTTGTAGTAACCCTAGCGCATGCCAGCAAACCTGTCACCTTTCACACAGGTAACACAGGTTCATCTTTTCTTTGGTCTACTTCTAATCACAGATACATTTTATTGAATCTCACATAACTATAAGATTTTTTGAATGCATCCCAAAATCCGTACCCATATTATAAATGTGAAAGTGTGTTTATTGTTCGTTTATTTGTCCCGCTTTCACGTCAAAACGGAGTGACGGATTGACGTGATTATTTATGTGGAGATAGTTGGAGGGCTGGAGAGTAACAGAGGCTACTTTTTATCCGGGTACCACGCGAGCGAAGCCGCGGGCAGCAGCTAGTAATAGATAAATACCATGATCTCCTGTATAAAATGTTGATGCCGCTGCAGATGCGTGAAGGTGGCCCAGTGGAATACGGCACAGAGATGGTCAGACCGAGGGGCAGACGACACCACGCCTCGCAAGTAGTAGCGATCCTTAGCTCCGGTTGAGTCCGAGAAGGAAAGGCCGCCGCCGCTGTCGCCTTTGCACACCGCTGTGCCTAGAAATGAGATCGGCGATCAGTAACCGTACCATGAACTTGGAGCAATGTTACACACAACAAGCTTGAAACATGACAATGAATGTCATTCCTAGAGCAGTAAGCCTGTTTTAAGCTTGTTTTAACATTGCTCTAGGAGTTCATGGTACGGCTACAGCCCTCTGATTGTCTATCTCTGATAGCGTCCAAAATCAGTCTCAAACTGTCTAATACGACAGTTTAGTGACCTTGCAAGTAGCTTTGTCACTCTTATGAGACCGAACGCGACAAAAGATACCTTCGCGATCGTTTTGACGGTTTGAGACTAATTTGAGATTTGAGACAAGTTAGACAATCAGGCTGCTGATGAGTACGATCCTAGGTAGTCAAGAATACCTTAATTAATTTAGTTAAGTGGAACTAAAAGACAATATAGACCGGAACAGCGTAGCTTTACGTCAAAGCTACGCTGTTCCGGTCTATATTGTCTTTCTAAGCTTTGATGATATTTTTGTAAAAACGCGAAAGGTGGATAGGGAATAGGAAGGCCTTTTCCCTGCTGTGGGCCGATTTAGGCTAGAAATAAATAATAATCACCAAAAGTAATGTTTGTATAGACACATAAGAGCTCCTCACCGTTAGTATAGCCGGCACAGATCTTGTCGCAAGTGATGTACTCCCGGAAGGATGGCTCAGCGCTTGACACACACTTCTCTATGCTTATATACGGCATGTCAGCTATCTGTAGCGTTGGAGACGCGCGACCGTCTTCACTCACCAGCCCCCACCCTCCCACCTGACGATAAAGATTATTCTAATCAGATAATCTGAACTAAAAATCTTAGGACTGTAGTGTACATCTTTCACTAGGCTAATCTATTGAGTTTTTTCATCCGAAAGTTACCTGGAAGAAAACGCTCTCACCGATGACTTTATTCTGATGTTCATTCTACTTTTTGGTATACAACAGTGTTCATTTATTAAATCTTTTGCCTACACTTTACGGGACACTAGTGCCTGGGACAATGTTGAGATGGAGTAGGCTTGTCTAGCACCTATACAATCCTCTCAGCTTAACCGACCATAGCCACAGGAAAGACATGCTCAATTATTAGGTAAGATGCAAAAAAGTTTGTGCTTGCGAGGTCTACTGTTCGCAGAACTACTAGTTTTAATAAACACTGTAGGTATACCTTCCCCAAAGCGCCGTTAGTCAACTGCCTCTTATCGAAGTCATAGTCGAAGTCGAGGCAGACGGGCCGCACGGCGAAGCCATAGGAGACGGGGGTAGTCAGCGTCAGCAGCGCCAAGTCCTCCTGGAATCTAGTCTCACCACCGAGGAAGCGAGGAGGGATGTGGATCGCACGGACCTACACAGATGAGCTTTTATGTAAAAACAGATTGTACTATAGGTAATTATTATTCGCTCGTGGCGAAGTGTTGAAATTAAGCGACTTTCTGAGCGGTCACAATTTTGATAGGTGACCGTAAGTGGCATTAAAATCTGTGGCACGTTTAGTTGTCGACCAAGAAAATGCCACCGGTTGGCGTACGCATAACTCAAGCCGAGTTTCTAATCGTCGAATCAACGAGACTGAAGAAGTTTCAGGGTCGCTAAAGAGAATATTTGGTCTCATTTTCTTCATTAGTACGCCCGTGCAAAGCATGGGCAGGCAACTAGTTAAATAAAATTTACATACATCAGACTTTTGCGCATTTATATCGTTTTTATCGTTCCAAGGACGGTAAAGCTTGCCGACCGCCACAGCGTAGTTCTCCGCCGGCAGTTTCTGAATGCCGCCCCAGAAGCAGTGCGCCGCTGCAATAGACAAAATCAAGGTCAACAAACATTTATTCAGTAGCACCCAATAATACGATGTTGGACCTAGCTTTCTAATGAAATGAAGAGAAACATGCAATGCACCGCTGCAATAGTCAGTCAAAGTCTGCATTGATTAAGTCTTTTGTAGTAAAAGACTGAGAACGGTTCGTCTGCCAGTGAAAACTTACAATGTTACTAAAAACATCAGTGTACCTGCTTCAAGCTTATTAAAAAATCGGGAATCTCTAAAATCTACAAATCATGGTAATAGTATTATCCTTTTAATACTTCTAAGATTCTAACTTCTCTTCCTTTGTTATCATTACCAACCAGGGCAACTCGGTTTGGGATTTCTCTTTCGTGATCTTAAGTAAATGTAAATAGCCAAGTTCCAGTAGGGAGCCAATCGAACAAAGTGAATTGAAAACTGACCACTACGGCGTAGTTCTACGCCGGCAGTTGCTGACCCGACCGAACTATTTGCCGATAGAAAAGTTTGCAGTGTGCGAGGGGTCTTAGCTATTATGATCACGACTGTATTCTCAAGGTGCGGTAGACATAATATGTCTATGTCTAAAGATCTGAAAGAACATTACCTAATCTTTCAGATCTTTAGGCATTTTTAGCTCCTTTGAAGATGTCTATGGGGATAGTCAGAGGTACAAACACATTTGGCAGGTACATTACCACATTTTGCACAAGTTAACAATCTGTATGACAGGTTGCAAGCCCATTGACGCTATTAGAAAGCTAACTGGTTTCCTCACGATGTTTTCCTTTACCATTTAGAGCTCGTGTTAAAGCGCATATAAATTCGAAACAAAAAATATATATATAAATTTATATATACCTAAATATATAATAAACTATACCTGATATAACAACAGATCGGCTGACCAGAGATCCTCCACATATCTGCATGTATGGATTGGAGAGTTTCGAGTAGACGGCCGCTTGCCACGGTAGATCCTTCAACACCGCCGCCGTTCCACCAGCCAGGATGCCTGAATCGTCAAGCACCTTCCCACACTCTAAAACGCAAATTACGTAAATTAAAAATTTCACATTCAAATAATAATAATAATAATAATAATAATATAAACTTTATTTCAGGCAACTTAAGAATCTTCAAAACTTTCGTGAGTTGTACCTATACCTACTAGGCGTGATGCCCGGCCAACATACAAACAGACAGACAGACATGAATGAAAAAATTACAGTTTCGGCTTCAGTTTCAATTATAGAGAGCGCTCGAAAAAAAAATTTCAAAATATCTTCAATGTACAGAAAGATGATATTATACAGTTGTTCCAACGGATCTTGGCATTCGTGAAGTTAGGCTTTTCGCTGCGCAGTAGAAAATTTTGCATGAAAAAGTATTTGCGCATCGAAACGGCTAACTTCACGAATGCCAAGATCCGTTGGAAGAAGTGTATCTACCTACGAGGAGTTCCGTTGAACAGCTCCTGACTTCATCAGATCAGCTCTCTGTCAACATAATATTGCATTTCCACCGAAAATCTATAAGCATGCCTTCAACTCAATCGGTTGAGGATAAACTGCTTTAAAATTCAGTTGCATGCAAGATTACATCCGAACAAATATAATAAAGCTGTAAAAACAAGGTCAGAGAGTACGAGTGCCATGCCAAACATGCTTTGGAAGTGCATTGGCCTTCTCATTTTGTTTTTTGGGATTGTCTCATCTTGCTTTTTGGGTTTTTTCAAGGCAAAAATAACTATAATTTCGGAATTTGTAACAAAACGAATGAGTTCGGAATTTGAACCCATATCCTGGCTTTAAGCCGTAACGATCAAAGTCAGCTTTGACAAAGTGCAACTTGGATGACTCCGATTGGGCGCCGTCGTCCGAGTGAGTCACGTGAGTCCAAGTCACGTTTTAAAAATCGTTGCTAGTAGAAAGAAATATAACAAAGTGAAAAACTAAGCACAGAAAGGTACCTACAATGGGCAGCCTTATCACGAAAGTTGTTAGTTACAAGTGAAGCTAATAAGACACTAACCATAATCATCATCCAGTTGAGATTGCGAGCGTTCCGGCACAGAATTAATAGTAGTACTACGTAGTTCCGTTGTTTCCTCAGCTTTTCCGCTGACTTGTACGAAGTAGCAAGACTCATACTCGCCGCACGACACACTATCAGGAGTCTTCCTTATGCAACGTCCTAAAACATAGTTTCTCAACCTTATTTGCCCACCGCCCACTTTGAGAATATATTTTTTTCAAGAGAATATATTTCTGAGATATATTTCTTTGAGAATAAGTATATTTTTTATTTTTTTCAATATATTTTTTTCATATATTTTTTTCCCACCCCATATCTTAATGCGCCATCTCAATGCCCCCTAATTTTCTCTGGGTCTTCCACTGCCCCCCTGAAAGTCTCAAACGCCCACAAAGGGGCGTTATCGCCCATGTTGAGAGCCACATAGGCTCTCAACATGGGCGATAACGCCCCTAAAACAATCAGGCATATTTACAACTGACTTCTGTGTCTGTCTTCATAAGGGGGCATCCATTAATTACGTGAGGCTTTTAGGGGGGAGGGGCTCGAACCAAATCTTACCCAATCTCACGTGGGGGTTAGGGGGGGTCTCGATAAATATCACGTAAATTGTTTTACTCCAGAAACGTGAAATGGTGTGGATTTTATTTAAAATCACGTAGATGTTGGTTTTAATCATTCTTGAGACCACATAGAAATCCCCGTAGACTGATTTAGAATGAATATTCATTTACGAATTTGAGTAGGTACTTACTTACCTATTTAAGAATTTTATTGTATCACACGTCAGATTAGGGGGTGGGGGAGGGGGTCGATCCAAATCTCACAACATACTTACGAAGACATTCAGGCATTTTAGCGTCCAAGCCATCAAGGCAGATAGGGAATCTATCGCCTACCAAATGGTACCCGGGGTCGCATTCCACTTTCAATGCGTATGAGGGAAGTCTATTTCCAGGTTTGGCTGAAGGGTTCCAGTCCATGAAAGTGTAGTTTCCGTTTTCAGGAGGTAGGGGAAGAATACAACTGAAATAAAGTACGTAAGATATATTATATTTTCTAAAACTAAACGATTTTGATGAAGTTTGCAGTAAGCGGGTTTTCTCTTTTATATTTAAGGGGGTTTTATGTTTATGCCGACAACCGACAAGGGGTGTCGGTTATCGGCATAACGAATGCCTCCTTTTCCACGAAGCTCTTTCCAGGGCAGCCTCCTTGACTTACCTATACGACATGACAGCAACCTTCTCTTTCACTTCGCTCATGTAGCCTATCCTCGGTCTTCCTCTTCCTCTCTTTCCTTCCACTTTTCCTTCGTCATGTCGTATAAGATGGCCAATCATCTTCCCTCTTCTATTCTCGACAACTTGCATTGCAACAACGATCTTTCCTCCTCCACTCTTTGCAAAATCTCAATGTATGCGGGTTTACGGGGGCGAAAATGCGATCTAGCTAGGTCTCATTCTGGGAAAATTCGATTTCTCAGTGTTTTCAAGGAAGAAGATTTCCCGTGCGATATGTTTCGTAATTTCTCTGTCACAGCGGGCTGTCGTCAGTATAGCCAAATAGTAAAAGAATGCAACGCCGGAGGCTGCGGGTTCGAACCCCAGCCGAATTTTTGTTTTCGTTTTGTTACTTTTTTTTTTCTTTTCTATATACAAAGGTACCTATTTAGATATTTCTTCGCGAGCCTTCGGCGTCTTTGAGTAATGGGGAACATAAGTATATAAAATAAAAATAAAGATTCCAACGAATTGAGAAGGAACCTCCTTTTTTGAAGTCTGTTAGTAAAATTATCTTACTTTTTCTTAGGTTCCCTGAAGACGAAAAGTGTTATTTCACTTTCTTCAGCAACAACTTCGGGAAAACCTTCAAAATAATGAAGTAAAGTAAATCAGTTTCAGTGGTTCCGAACCTGTGGGTGATTCTGATTACCCTAACGGGGGTAAAATAGCTTTTTCATTTCTCATACACGGAAAGTACGCTTGAAGTTACCTGAACAGAGGGATGAAAGTAGTACTTTTCCGCCCTGGGAAGCAATTTTCCCTGCTGTCAAATAAAAAAAAATCATTCTATTTTGACATTTCTATTGAGTCATGTTGAAACATTTTACACAGCAAAAGTAATATTTGACATTTCTATTTTACTTTTTTATTGAGAATTGCTGTAAAAAATATTTTCAACAATTTATTACATGAGTATTGTTATTAATAATTAATTTTAACTAAATTATTATTATGTAAACAAGATTTTGAGCTTGAAATATTTACCATCTTCAATGACAAAAAATACTGGCTGAAAAAAAAAAGGTGGGCGCCTTTTTTGTTTTTTTTTTTCAGTGGCAAGCTACCAGCTAGCATTTTTTTAAAGCACCAATTCGATTTTTATCTGTTTTGTCGATCGAGAGCAGAGATTTTTATAAAATGAGCTAATCAGGTTTTTATTTACTTTCCTAATATTCGAAATGAAAAGCAGAGTGTTTACCTCGGTTGAAATACCTATTACGGCACTCGAACTATTAGCGCCCTCGCTACGCTCAGGCGCCAAACCATCTCGTGCCGCAATAGGTTACTTTTAACCCTCGTGCAACAATCTACTATTATGTGGGGGTAATGAAACGAAACGAGATATTTGGGACAGAAAACAGTTTTTTTTATAACCTTTCTAACCCGTGAAAGTTAAACGGGGTAAAATCTGTTTCATTGGCATGTCATAGGGGTAACGAGGCTGAAAAGTTTAGGAACCACTGAGTCGGGAAATTAATAACTTTCTAAATAAAAACACACATTTCATAAAAATGAGGATGTAAAAACACAATTCACAAAAATTAAGATACATTAGGTAGAGACTCAACAATATAAATTACTAGCTGCTGCCCGCGGCTTCGCTCGCGTGGTACCCGGATAAAAAGTAGCCTATGTTACTCACCAGCCCTCCAACTATCTCCACACAAAAAATCACGTCAATCCGTCGCTCTGTTTTGACATGAAAGCAGGACAAATAAACAAACAAATAAACACACTTTCACATTTAGAATATGGGTACGGATTCTTAAACCACGGAGAATATTTTTTAACGCTTGATTTGAGAAATTATAAATAAGTTTTAGAGAGGGTAGGTACTCACATGGTCCAATCGCTAAAATTGAAACAAGTAATAAATACATTTTACTATATTATTGTTTAAAAAACATGTTTTCAACACGCGTTACTAAAGAGGACTGAGATCAACAAGATGACCTTCTATACCTGCATACAAGCTTTTATTTGTATTATGCTATGTAGTACAATTGTTCGAGTGCAATCTTGCAACAGAATACTTACCTACTCAAAACATTTTTAATAGTTCATCTTGTTTTATTCCTACTCACCTAGACCGTAGAAAAAATGATTGGAACTGTTTCATTGGCAAGCTTTGCCCTCTTAAACAAGAGCGCAGTGTTTTGTGGATTCAACTAAATGTATCCCAGTGAAGGTAGGGTCGGTAGGGTGACAGTGAACCACCTAAATTTTGAGCGAGATTTGTGTCACCCCTGTAAGTCTAAGAACTATGTTTTATATTTCAAACGATAGATAATTTATCTAGCTTTAAAACTGCATTCAAAGATTTATCATATATATAAGAGGTTTAAGTAAATATTAGTTTTTCTTAAAAATGGGATTTGGTTCACTGTGTACACCGCATGGTACACAGTGAACATGGGGGGTGGTACACACAGAACCATAGTGTACTCAGTGAACCACTCTATAAAAAGGAATGATATCTGCCTAGTGAACCGAGAAATATGAAATTAAAATACAACTGTATTACAATTAGGTACTTATATTTCCTTATTATACGCTCTGAGATCAACAAAACAACTCTTTTTAATTAAAATGAACATTTATAGTCACACTTAGTTGATAGTTTGGTATTTTTTCCCATCATTACAAATTTTACAAAATAATTAACACAATTAGGGTTTATCTTGAACAAATATTTGTTAACTATCAAAATCTAAATATTCTTAGGTAGCTACACATCAATCAACATAAACAAATTATGACTTAAAAATCTAAAATATACCTATTACTAAAATGTACTAACATGTACCATAATAATTATAGTAATATATTATAAATTAGTATACATTTACGAATTAGTGGTGTTTAATAACTATATACCCAAATACAATAAACAATTATCAATTTTCAAGCCGATATTGTGTGTAGTACCTACCTACCTACACAGTGCATCATGGTTCAGTGTTGACCTCACAATATTGATTCACTGTGTGCCATACCCCTCCCAAAAAGTTTGAGAATTTATAATGGCTAACAAGAAACTCGCAGCTACTAAAACGAATACTTAAAAAATAAGTGATTGAATATAGTAAACAGATAAACTAATCCATTTCTCGGTAAGCATCTTAGAAAAAATGAGATAAGAAAACTTAACTCACCTTTTTTTTTTACTTTTACACTTGTTAAACATATATTTGCTCCGTATGCACGGAACTATTACCGCAGCTCGCCGGTGACTGGGGAGGTGTAGTTATTGTGCGGGGTGCATCGTTTAGCGCGAATTGCACTGATCTGTAACATCGCATATCCGTGATAAAGGTGGTGGGTCACTGTGCACTCTCGGTTCACTGTCACCCTACTTACCCTACATACATTTATTTCACTTAATAAACTAATTTTATTTTTTTAATTAAATAAAAATTAAATTTGCCTTTAATCCTTATTGGATTTGTGTAGGATTAGGGTTGTGTGTTAGATGACTAATTGTGTGTTAGATGCTGTAATTTGTAGGCTCAAACTGCTAATTACTATGATGAAATAAAAGAATTGAATTGAATAATAATAAAAAAAATCATTGTTTTAGTAAGATTGCCACAATATTATGTCAGAAAAGGGTATGCTAACAGTATGCTAAGCCGAAAGATACTTTCGCCGCGCGTCAATGAACTCTTAAATTGGAACAGCCAAATTTTATTTGCAATTTCAGGGTTGGCTTCAATTGTAAAAGTTGTATTTTTAGGTAAAGGTTGTTGTTTTCCTGATAACCTTGTATTTTACTAAAAAGCCCGTATATCGTAACCTCTATAACTCGACAACCACTGAAACGATTCGGCTGAAATTTGAAATATAGAGATAAATGACCGGCGTTCGCTAGTAATAAATATAACAATCGTGATCGTTGATATGAGTATTTATTGCCAATGCTCCTGTATAAAGTCCTTGTGTTTGGAGAGCAGCGTGAAGGTGGTCAGGCCCGGCGAGCAGGTGTCTTCTGTCAGCAAGCTGCGCGGCGCCGTCGATACCACACCGCGGAGGAAGTAGCGGGAGTCTTGGGCGAAAACCAGCCCGCCGCCGCTGTCGCCTTTACAGAGCGATGGACCTGCCGATTTATTTACTTACTTACGTGATTGCAAGTTACACAGGGGTAAAATCTGTTTCATTGACATAGGGGTAACAAGGTTGAAAAGGTTAGTTTGGGGAACAGGGTGCAGAGGCGTATTTTAAGATTCAGCGCCCCAGGCCAGTAAGGTTTGCCGCCCCCTGCAAATATTTGTCTCGGACTTGAAACTTGGTTTGCACTCTGCTCGCAAAATAGTCATGAAGCTTATAATAAGCGAGCGAAGCGAGCCGATTTTTTTTTAAGACAACAACAGACACTTGATTTTGCTTACGGTTCTCAAAGAAAAGGTTGGCTGCTTGTAGGTTCCTATTCTATATGCGAGCGAAGCGAGCCGAATTTTTTTATGGCAAATGCAACATGTGACACTTGATTTTGCTTACGGTTCTTAAAGAAAAGGTTGGCTGCTTGTCGGTTCCTATTCTATATGCGAGCGAAGCGAGCCGAATTTGCTTATGACAAATTCAACATGTGACACTTGATTTTGCTTACGTTTCTCAAAGAAAAGATTGGCTGCTTGTCGGTTCCTATTCTATATGCCAGCGAAGCGAGCCGATTTTTTTTATGACAAATGTAACATGTGACACTTCATTTTGCTTACGGTTCTCAAAGAAAAGGTTGGCTGCTTGTCGGTTCCTATTCTATATGTGAGCGAAGCGAGCCGAATTTTTTTATGACAAATGCAACATGTGACACTTGATTTTGCTTACGGTTCTCAAAGAAAAGGTTGGCTGCTTGTCGGTTTTTATTCTATATGCGAGCGAAGCGAGCCGAATTTTTTTATGACAAATGCAACATGTGACACTTGATTTTGCTTACGTGCTCAAAAAAAGGCTGGCTATTGGTCGGTTCCTATTTCGCTTTCAGACTTAACTCAATTTGCTCGTAAAACACTGATGAAGCTAATATGCGAGCGAAGCGAACCGAATTTTTTGAAGTAAAATGCAACATGTGACACCCAAAGAAATGTTTTCCTAAAATCGTCTCGAGGATTTATTCCAAGAATACCAATTTATTGTAACGAATTATCCCTTCGAGCTTAAAAGAAAACCTACGTTTCCTGTCAAATGAAAATCTCTGAAAATGGCCAGTCAGTAAAGCGATAGTCTTGATGTCTAAAACTTTACAACCAAATAAGTTTTAGTTTTTGTTCCTCGCTCTCAACCAAATAAGTTTTAGCTTTTGTTAATTAGGTACCTAGGCTTTTTTTTTAATTACTTCGGGCATACTTAAAAGGATTAAAAGAAATGCGCATGAAACTGAAAGCGCGGGGCGGCGCAAGCCGCCCCTCGCTCCGAGCCAAATAAGTTTTAGATTTTGTTAGTTGGGTAGACTTTTTTTACTTTCTTCAGGCATTTAAGGACAAAAAGAAAGGCGCATGAAACTGAAAGCACGGGGCGGCGCCGGCGCAAACTCTCTCAACCAAATATGTTTTACCTTTTTTTTAGTTCGGTAGGCTTTTTTTTAATTTCTTCTGGCATGTAAGGACAAAAAGAAAGGCTCATGAAGCTGAGAGCGAGGGGCGGCTTGCACCGCCCCTCGTAGCCTGCCGCCCCGGGCCATGGCCCTCTTGGCCTAAGGGTAAATACGCCCCTGACAGGGTGGAATAGTTCCCCAAAGGCAGAGTAGGTGGTTCCTCTGCAACGGGCCGGCCCATCTGGCCCACTTGCCCGTGGTCTTTCGACCGACAGTTGATGTCTGATAGTCCTTGATATATTTCAATTCGCTGGAAACTTTGCTTGCGAGTTCTAGGACTGTTGATGTTGAGTGGCGCCATCTGTAGTGCGTAGCATGTTTTCTGTAGTTCATCTAGCGACAGGTAGATGTCGCTACAGTTAGGAACCACTACTACTGTATGGTGCTTACTGTTCCCGCCGCCGGCGCAGATTTTGTCGCTGGTGATGTATCCTCGGAAGTCGAAGGCGGTTTCGTTGATGCAGCGCGCCACCGGAACGTACGGTAGTTCAGCCATCTTCAGTACTTGGGACATTTTGCCATCTTGTGACGTCAGACCCCAACCGGCCACCTGAATAAATTCACCCATTCAAGAATCAAGAATCAAAGAACTTCATAGATACATACATACATAAAATCACGCCTCTTTCCCACAGGAGTAGGCAGAGACCACGGATTTCCACTTGCTACAATCCTGACACACCTCTTTCGCCTCATTCACTCTCATCACATTTTTCATACAAGCTCGCCGATTGAGGGTACTTTAAGAACTTAAGAACTTCATTTGTTAACATAACTTACAAGTTACAAGTAATTTCGTATGAGCAAGTGGCCAACTGTGGTGACGGAGTTTTTAGGCCGCCTAAAGACCTCCGTCATGACGGTTTAGGACCTAAACTGCATCGCATATAAAGCCCATGGTAGGCGGCCTGTTCTTTCGCGACCAACACCGTGAAGAAAAAAAAGCTCACCTTTCCTACATTCCCCTCCATTAGTTGGGTTTCCTCCAGCTCCAGACTGAAGTCCAAACAAGCGGGGCGCACGTGTGAATGGAACTGCACGGGAGATGCCAATAGAGCCAGTGCTATATCGTCCTGGAAGTTGGACGCCGCGCCTTGGAAGCGGACCGGGGTCTTAATCGACTTGATCTGAGAATAAAGAAAGACATAACCAAACAAGTGTATGAGGCGAGTGTGAATAGAACAGCTGGAAGGGGAAGATCTGGGCCATAGTTTCTCAACCTTATTTTGCCAACCGCCCACTTTGAGAAAATATTTTTTCAAGAGTTCCCCCTCCCCCTATCTTAATGCGCCATCTCAATGTCCCCTAATTTTTTTTGCGTTTTTTACTGCCTCCCTGAAAGTCTCAAACGCCCACAAGGGGGCGTTATCGCCCACGTTGAGAACCTATGATCTAGCTAGGCGAACATACCTGGATCAAATTGATAATATTTTGGAGAAAGGCCAGGTCAAGTTATATCTTGTACTTGTATTTACTGAGAAATAAATATTTCATTTCATTTCAAATAGACCTTGACCTCTAGCCAAGTGGCATCAATCTTTTCTATTCTACAATTCGCTTCACTATCGCCGATGTTTCATTGGTGGAAGACCACGTGACCTTACGTTCGACCTTGGTTCGACCAATGAAAACCTCACGTTTGAGTGTTAGCGAAGTTAGAAATCGAATCGCTTCATAGCGAAGGCCGGTTGACTAGGCCCTCTTACCTCTGAACGCTGCAAGCCGACTTCGTTGGGATCGTTCCAAGGTCTATAAAGCTTGCCCACAGCCGCCGCGTACTTCGAAGCAGGCAGAATCTTCGCAACGTCGTCCCAGAAGCAATGAGCCGCTGAAATTATTGTTTAGCAAAAACCTTCTTTTTAACCGACTTCAAAAAAAGGAAGATGTTCTCAATTCGTTGAATTTATTTTTGTGCAGTTTTTATGTATTTTCACCGATTACTCAAAGACTCCTGGACCGATTTAGAAAATTCTTTTTTTTTTTTTAAGACGGTTTTTGAAATTTTTTTATTTAGCCACTAGTAATATTTAAAAATTGATGGTTGTATGTTCCCTGTGAACTCCGATACGACTAGATCTTGATGAAATTTTAGAAAATAGATAGATACTAACCGTAGGACATTCGGATATACCTGAATAGGATGAATACGACTTACCTGTTAAAATGACAGAGTTACTGATAAGCGTGCCGCTACAAATCAGCTTGTATTGTCTCCCTATTTTAGTATAAATGGCTGCGTGCCAAGGCAGCTCCCCTCGCTTCGCCGATGCCCCGGAAAGAACCAGTGCAGAGCCTTGGGAGGTCTCTAACCCACATTCTAAAAATCATTGAAAACGTTGTTTTTGAAAATGGTGTTTTAGGGTTTGTAGGTGCTGTGAAAGAAATAACCAGCCAAGTGCGAGTCTGACACTCGCACGTCAAGGTTTCTGTTACTAAAGGCCTATGCACACTGCGTATTTTAAACGCGGTAGTGACCGACGCGCGTAATAGCAGATTGTATACGATTCGAACATCGTGTGAAAAGGTCACAACTTGCCGACTGTCTAGCGGTTTCTGAGCGTCCTATTCGCGTTCAAAGCACGTCGTCTGCACGTTTGAAAAACGTCGTGTGCATAAGCCCCAAGTCAACGTTACTGCACTTAATGTAGCGACCACACTACTGGGATATGCCATAGCTCGATATGTGCCATAAAGATTGGTTAATGCTGCCGGCCACACTACCTATCGAAAGAACAGGAGTGGAATCACCTAGCTCTTAAGACGTTTCAAAGTGGTCATAGCGGTCCTACTGAATAAATGATATTTGAATTTTGAATTTTCCCGGAATATGCCATAATAAGTATTCCTTGAATTCAAGTGAGATGGACGTTAGTAGAATATGGAATTTATGGCATATTGTGTGCCATATCAAATGCAGTTGTCAATTTAGACACACCTGTTTCACAAGTGGGCAAGGGCCGGTCCCACTGTCCATCCACACAGCGCATGTACGGCAGAATTCCCGTAGTTCGGTAGACCGGAGCACGGCATTCCGACCGTACCGTGGCTCCGTCAGGGACTAGGTCCCCGCACTCTTGGTCTACCTCTGAGGAGACGAGGGGACCTCGTGGTAGGCACCAATATGTTATACTAGGGTGCTTGCTGAGAGGACATTGAGCTGCGGATTATGAACGATTATAAATAAATAAATAAATAAATATTACTGGACATTTCACACAGCGCCATCCAGCCCCAAACTAAGCAAAGCTTGTAATATGGGAACCAGATAACTGATAGAATAGGTTTACTTACTTGTATTTTTTCGTTTTTGTAAATACATAAGTAGGTACATAGAATACTTTATAACACCCAGACACAGAACAAACATCTATGTTTGTCCTGGGTGGGAATCGAACCCACGACCTATAGTGCAGAAGGCAGAGCTACTACCAACTGAGCTAAGAGGCCAGTAGTTTTGATGTCAAAATCTAAGGGAGAGGACACACTGCGTATCCGTTATCTGGTTCCCATAGTACAAGCTTTGCTTCGTTTGGGGCTAGATGGCGCTGTGTGAAATGTCAAGCAATATTTATTTATTTAACTTACAAAGGCATATAGGAAGCTTGTCAAACCATCGGCCTTGCTTGCAATACGCGTAATGCGAGCGTCCCTGGAGAATGTACCCTGGGAAGCAGGAATATACCAGCAGGGCTTCTTGTACAGACTGTCCCGGGGACGCGTCGGGTAACTTCGGGACGGTGTAGTTACCGTACTTAGGAAGGTCTGGTAGTACGCAAATGTACCGACTGCTTCTGAAACATTAAGGCCTCTATTGATAAACTCGTATTAACTTCTGTCAAAGTTGCGCCACGGATTTAACTATTGCCATCCTTTTAAGTTAGACAGTGAAAAATAAGGATGGCAATAGTTAAATCCGTGGCGCAACTTTGACAGAAGTTAATACGAGTTTATTAATAGAAGCCTTAAAGATTCAATAGCATAGAATTGTTTTTATTGTAAGCTGATGAATTTTAATTACAAATGTGATTCTGTTTTTAAAAAGGGCAAACAGTTTGCCCTTTACAGACGTACAACATTAAAAACACTTACAAACTAAAACTTACGAATTTTCAATTAAGTAGGGTGAGTGGGGGCAAGATCGAAAACGGGGTAAGACAAAAAGTAGTCAATAACTCCCGATTGAGTAATCTTTTTACAGTGCTGGTAACATTGTCAAGACCACCATTTTGTCACGTCACATTCCTCAGTCAACATTTGCTGCTTAGATCCTGGGGTTGTGTAAAAAGTGCAATTTTCTGACACAGTGACTTTTACGCAAAGTGCTCAAGTCCTTTCATCTTACCCCGCGTCCAGTAACTTGAGCTACAAGGTAAGTACGAGTGTTTTATTGATATATCTACTCACTATTTTTAATTCTTACTTGTGTTATTACGTCTAAATATGGATACTTCTCGTATTTTAGGATTTATTTCAACTTTTAGTCTTTCCCCATCTCAATTTTGCGGGGTAAGACGAACATATACAAGTACCAATCTTTCCTCATTTTCAAAACTCATAGTAAGAGTCAGATGTTCTCAAACTTTTCCTGAACAGATATTGGATGTATTAAATAGGGGTTAGGAGGTATGTAGGTACCCTCTTATGTTTCAAAGAGGTGCGAACATATATGTATGGAGCCAGGCATACCTACTGTCCGCCATTAAAAAAAAATAGTTTTGGCAGCCAGAGATGAAACATAATTTGTGTCAATCGATAGAGGAAGTGATTACCCACAATACAAACAAAAAGTATTGAATCTCGTAAGTGATAATTATAATTTCTGAGATATTTGGGTCAAGGTGTAGAAAACGCACGATGGGTCAACTTGAGGTCATTGACCGTTGACCCCAGGGTCATTGACCTTTGACCTCGAGTGGAAAAGCTTGAGAACCTTTACTTCAATCTTCCCCCGGTGGGGTAAGATTGATATATTCTAAATATAAAAATCTGTTATAACTTTGTTAAAAATAGGAATTTTGGGACAAGAGTCAGTTTAGAGTTTTCAGGACAAAAAATGCTATAGACTAGGGGCCATCAACAACGTCCTAATATTCATTTATTGTCTGATTTCACGATTTTAGAAAAACGTTCGATCTTTCCCCGCCACCTTTCCATCTTCCCCCAACTTTTTTTTCGTGATAAAATATTTTAACTTATTTTTTTCTACTTTTGGAACAGATATAGCAGGCAATTATTGATGTACTATAAAAGTAGACTCTTTCCTCTTTAAGAACAACTAATTAATTTTTAGCATAAGCTAATATATTTTCTTCTACAAGGGATCAAACACAACACTGCTCATCTCATCAAAAAACCGTTCGATCTTGCCCCCACTCACCCTACCTAAATTAAATCACTGAAGAATTCCTTCATTTCATTGCTTCGTAAAATTCAAAACAATAAATTTAAAACATTACTATGAACGTACAGATACCGAGTTCATATTTGTTTTGTGCTTTTTTTAGTTTAGTTTTAGTTTTAAGTTACTTAGGTACCTACACAATGTTTTTGAGTGAATTTTATCTTGTCAAGAAAAATCAGTTTCATTGACATGCCATAATGAAATGAAATGAAATGGGGTAACAAGGTTGAAAAGGTTAGGAAACACTGGTCTAGTGAATTCCCCGCTTAAATACTTACTCGTTGCACAGTCCAGGCAACTCATCGGAACCATCTGCGCATTGTCTCTCCTGAAAATAAGTTAAAACTATTTTAAAATATTTTTTTTTCATTATTTAAAACTCATTACTGTCTGAATTAAAGTATGATCTAGTGAACATTATCTGGTGACAGGATTTAAGCTGTTCGAAAACGCCGGTAGGAAAACATTTACGGAGACACGGGGCGTGTGGCGCGGCGTTATGCCGAGAGGCGTTCTTGATCTTGAAACGGCTGAACCAATTTTGATAAAACATGTCTAAGAACGAAAAGGGTGTTAAAAAACGAGTGTGCTTTAAACCACACGACTGAGTAAAACTTCCGCTCGCCGCGCCCGCCACTTTTCATAACGCTCTAGTCACGCATTCACCAGCTTACTCCCCAAAGTCAAGCGTGCGTAAAGAAATTTTACTTCGATAACTTGTTCAACTATACCAAAGTTGAAGAAAACTATAGACTGCTGGGTCGTCCCTTCTCACTCACACAAAAACAAAGAAGGATTTAGACAATATTCTTGTGAAAAAATGAGACGGAGCATAATATCTTTTGTCCCTCATCGTGTGCCGGCTCTTTGTAGGTAAAGAACATCTATGTTCTAAAAATCTGTACTATTATGGACCTATTTTTTAGTCCCTTTCGGCGGCACGCTGTCAGTGAATTATACTTCTATGAACTAAACTTACACCGTCACACAAATCCGATGCCCAAACACACCCGCCATCTTGGCACCTAAACCGCCCTCTAGCGGTACAGTTGTGTACATCCGTGGCACAAGTTTGTAAGCCCTCATCGGAGCCATCCGTACAGTCTATTCTACCATCGCATTTCTTGTGAGGGTATCTGAGGAGCTGGGTATTGTTGCAAGCTGTGTCTTTGCGCTCGCATTCGTCGTATCTAGCGTCCCAGTTGTCGAGATCACGGTCTTGAGTTAGCTTTAGTAGGCATCTGAAAATAAACTGGTACTTAGGTAGGTACCTATTAATATAAAAAAAATTGGTAAATATTAAGCCGCGTAAACATACCTACTAGCGCAGGCTCACCGAGAAATCGCCTTGCCTCTCTCTCGCATTCGCCTTGCATCGATTCGCCTTCTCGCTCACGCTCGCCCAGGCTCGCCTAGGCTGGCATAGGTATACCTACGCGGCATTAGAATCTTTCAATTCTTCAAACTTAAATAGTAATTGAGTGTTTGGCAAAAGATTCAGTGTTCGTATTTTACTCACTCTGCTGTTGTTGTTTCATTACGACATTTGAGTTGCATTTCGTCGGAGTTGTCAGCGCAATCCCTAATTCCGTCACATATGGCGTTATTGGACACGCAACCACCATACACACAGCGGAACCGTTCTGGACATCTGGAAAATACATACACGATCACGTCTGTATTCCTAAGGCGCGGTAGACATTCTCTCAGATGTTTTTGGAATTAAAATCCTTTGAAGATGTGAGGGGTAGTCTATGTTATAGCCAAATGCATTATTAAATTGGACTTCCACAATAATACATACAGCGTTGTTTTGAAGTCAATTCGTCGTATTTTATTTATGATCGAGTCGGGCTGACTATGCCGAGGGATATCCCTCAAGATGTTTTCCTTCACCATTTAGAGCTCAAATCTATTGATTCACAGCCTAGATTTGAACGAAGTCGAAGAAAATCGAGGTAAATTCCACCCAGCAAATCAGAGGGGTTAAAAAAGTCGTTACTTATTGCAGAATCACAATAGGAATTGAACTAAAATGCCGTCTTTTTTTATAAATTAAGGCGCGAGACACACAGAAAAGACGTAAGACGCAGACGGGGCGCGGACATTTGTCTCTTTCGCGTCCCTTTCATACAAAAGGTATAGAAGCGTCGCGACGCAAAACATACAGAAGAGACGGGGCGCGGACGCAACACTGTTCGCTGGCGCCCTGTCCGCGACGCGTCCGCGTCTTACGTCTCTTCTATCTGGCCTGCGCCTAAGAGTGACAAGAACGGCATAATATTGCAATTCCTATTGTGATTCTGCTCGTTGTCTTACTCGTTGTTCCAACAGAGTAGCAGAGTTTCGTCACTGCCGTCGGGGCAGTCGAGAGCGCCGTTGCACGTCTTTTTAGTAGCTATTCGTGTGCCATCGTCGCAATACCAGACAGCCTCCCTAAAAAATAAACTTAAAAATATAGATTTTCAAAGCAAAATTTAAATTTAACCAGGCGCAGAGTTGCGAAGTCCTTGGAGTAGATAATTACCCCCACGAGGGTAAAATAGCTTTTTTGGAGGGGTAATAGAACAAAAAATAATCGTAACTAAAAGGAGAGGAACTTTAAGATCAATATAATTTTAATCGGAGGTAAATTCTGTTTTATTGACATATCATAGGGGTAACAAGGTTGAAAAGGTTAGGAACCACTGACCTAGACAGTCATCACGTGACTGGCGCAGTTCGGTTCAAGACCGGGAGTTGTGGTCGCGGATTTAAATAATTTAAAAAACAAAATGTTTAATCAATTGGTGACTGCAATTGGCATTAACGGCTAAGCGCTTCCGTGCTTCGGAGAGCACGCTAAATTGTCGGTCCCGGCTTTTAAGTCGTTAAGCCATGACGGAGGTCTTCGACCGGCCTCAAAACTCAAAAGTCAGCGTTAGCCAATAGCTCAAACGTATAGGTACATACTTAAGTACCCATAGGTCGCGTCATGTAAAAAGAACGCTGGAAGAAAGTGGAGGGGTGTGTTTTGTCTCAAGTTTGCGAAATAACCCATGCGCAAACATGAGATAAAACACACCCCTTTCACTTTCTTCCAGCGTTCTTTTTACATGGTGCGAACTATACTTTGCCCTTCCTGTCACATTCCGGCATCTCAGTAGCAGTTCATCCGAGCCGTCGATGCAGTCGTTGACACCGTCGCACACGACATCTCTAGCCACGCACGCTCCGTACGCACATCTGAATGATGAATAGCAACTGAAAACAAGTGCCAAATTAAACCGACTTCATTCCTCTGAAGTCCTAATCAAACCAAATTAAGGTCGAAGCACACGGGCCACACGCCACAGCCACAAGCGCCGCCTGAAGCTAGAAGCTACAAAGGTGTGGCGACCACCCGCGTCAACCGTGTGCGGCGAGTCCACATAAAATGTATGAAAACTACAAAAGGCTGATTGTCTCATCAAATTGGTCTCAAACTGTCAAAACGATCGCGTTAGTATCTTTTGTCGCGAGACCGATTTTGGTTGCTATCAAAGATCTGGGATATTTTGTTTCACACGTAAAGTCGCTAACTCGGATTGGTTCCAACAAAAATGTTTTTTACGATGAATACCTACTTTGAAATGGTAGATGGTTGAAAAAAGTGATAGACATGTTTGTTGTGTAAAATACGTAAAGTAATTTTGCACTAACTTTAATGTGGTTCGTAAAAAATCAATTTGTTGGAACGAATCCGAATTACCTAGCGACTTTACGTGTGAAACAAAATAATCCAGCAGGGGCAGGAAATAGGTCGGTGGCGGCGTTCTGTGGTAGTATTTGGTGGCCCGTGTGAGCCTGGCTTACCGGTGGTGGTCCTTGCAGTGGCGTAGGGTCTCATCGCTCATATCAGGGCAGTCAGGCGCGCCATTGCATTTCAACCTTCCCTCTATACATGTGCCGTCGTCGCAAGCCCATCTGCTTAACCTGAAAACATTAACACCCAATTTGTTAAACAAAATAACGTCCCAAATACTGAAACGTTATTTAGTTTTAGTGGAACTTATCACCGACATTAATTGTCATTTTTGAAAACGATTCTGAAGAGTAAGACTGCCTCAAATAGTCTCAAATATTTAAACAGCGTTTCAGTATTCGGGTGTAAGTCAAATTTTATCACTAACCGACTTCAAAACAAGGAGGTTCTCAATTCGTCGGAATCTTTTTTTTATGCATGGTCCCCGATTACTCGAAGCCTTTAGTTGTAGCATTGGCCAATTCAGTCCATGGTTTTATGGTCATTTTTGCATCTAATAAACATTATCTAGTAAAATGAAAAGACACAACTCACATGCATCCGGAAAAATCAAATTCAGCTAAGATCGGCGTTAAACCTAAAAAAAATTGGTCAGTAAATGTGTGATCTCTTTCTCTACAAAAGAAAGCGCTCGTGTCATAAGTAGTTTGAGATAGGCAATGACAGGTAAGGGCCTCTGTGCTTCGCTGTTCGTTAAAAGCTATATAAGTCGTTAAACCATCACGGAGGCTTTCAGGCGGCCTAAAAACTCCGTCACCAGAGCAAGCAACAAAATATAGTAGAGAATCACAGATAATTTTTGAGGTTTCTAATGTGATGTGTGATGTGACCCGTACGAAGCCGGGACGGTTCGCTAGTATATTGTATCATAGAAATACATTAAAATACTCACCAAGAAACCATAACAGATATTTCATTTCCAAGTTTTGCGAACACTAACATTCACAAACTATAAACTAGTAGTTCGCCCCGAACTGAGATCTCGCGCACCGTAGATGGCCAACATTTGGACTTTCTTCTGACTACCCCTATAATTTCAAGTGCTACTACTGCCGGGTATGCCTATTGCGCTAGCTCTTCATGGTAAAAAATACTAGCATGCATGCAATACATAATGTCGTGTCTAATTTTTCATTTATTTCATATTTATGAATTCTCGTCGTATTTTTAAAAGTATACGTCCTAGAATAAAAATAATAACTATTTTAGAATGTACAAATAAAGACCTTTCATTTGACACCCCACTCAAATATTTGTTTACTTAACTTTTTTTACCCCAATTATTTTCATTCTTTATCAAATTTTTTTTTTATCACGAAAATAAATCAAGTAGCATCTGAAATCATTGCAAACCAAACCGCAACGATGCCACTCTCTTTTTAAGACCGACCAGTCAATGAGCTACGAAGACATCGAAACTCTATGAAACGGGAGCTCTTGCAGCTCTGGTTTCGTAGTTTTTGGTCTTTGGTCGTATTTCAAAAACTATACATCCTAGATTAAAAATAAAAACCATTTTGGAATGTACAAAATAAGCCCTTTCGTATGACACCCCACTCAATATATTTGTGTAACTTTCATAATTTTTTACCCCCTTGGGAACCCAATATCTTCACAACCCCTTCATCGATTAAGCTCATATGCTCCACCGTAAATTTCCTTACCACAACCTATTGACCTACCAAGTTTCATGCAGATTGGATGAACGGTTCGACAGTCATGCTCGAACAACAATTCGTGAAACATACAAACATACAAACATACAAACATACAAACATACAAACATACAAAGCAAAATCGCCCAACTTACCACTAAGATCTTCGCTCGCTTCGCTCGCTCGATCGATGACTCAAAACATATTTTTAGGCAATAAGCCAGTGTAGTATCTTGACCTTATTTATCTAGAAAAGACTCGATTCGATGACCTGTGACTGTGAACAAAAAATGTAGGTAAGTAGCTATTCAACATTTTTTTCTGTACGATAGAATACTAAGTACCTACCTATCTAATTTACTAACATTATTTAATTTCATTGTGTTAAACCACACTTAGGTATTTAAATACCTAGGTATTTTCTTGGTATCGGTATCATAATGAGCTTATCAAGATTTTCGACCCGACGAATAAGGATTCCGTGGCGGAGTAGGTAAAGGCACTCCGGCTTGAGGATCGCTTGTATCAGTGCGGGTTCGAGTCCCGTCGGTATGGTAATTTTTGATAAGATTTTTCATTTTTAATTTACTAGCTACCGAGCACGGTTTCGCGGTAGGTAGGTGGACCACGGGTCCCTCCGAATATTTGAAAAGAACAGAAAACTTTTTGAATGCTCAAAATATATTTTCAGAACAATACAACCACAGTATTAGACTATACAATACCCATAACAATACTTTTCATTTATAATACAATTATTCGAAGCTTCTCAACACACATGGCTCATTTTACATTGAAACGACACGTCAAATTAAAACAAATTGCCTAGATTCCAGCTATTATCAGAAATTATGCTATTGGAAATGTTAAATTATAGTAAGAAATAGCTGAACCAACGAACGTGTCGTTCTGTCAAAAGCAATCAGTTTTAGGGCGTCTTGCACAACGTTCCTAAGAGCGCTTGTAGACGTCCGTTTTTTGGTAAGCGTCCACAGGCCCGCATCGCACGCAGCGGACGGATCGCATCAAGCGGATTATCTGTGTAATGCGATGCGTACGATGCGGACAGGTGGACGCACTTATATGAGTTTCTATACAAATAATACTACGATCCGTTGCGTGCGATGCGTCCGAAGCGTACGATACCGACATGTGGACGCTTACCAAATCGGACAACGGACCGTGTTTTTCACCCGGATTCGCGGTGGTGTATGGCGCGTAATGAATTGGTCCGGCGAACAATTTATGCCGTTTAAATGGATTTCGTTTATTGACGGTCCGTAGTCCGGCGAAAAAAACGGACGTCTACAAGCGCGGTAATTCTTTAAGCTAGCCTAATCTTTTTCTTCTTATGGGTTACATAAGGTATCGTTGTGCAAGCTGCCCTAAATTTAAATCGTTAAATTTTAATAATTTGACAGTAAAAGGTCATACTTTACATCACTTTTCAGCTGCCTTTCCTCCAACCCTTGTCAAACAATATTCATTTTACTTGATTTAGGCTGAATTCGACCAAACTGGATTAAGTTTAGTCTCGAGAGTAAACTATTGTTTGAATATTTTGACATTGTAAAGTTGACACCTTATTACCAGGATAATTTGTATGCACATAATAATGTTCGGTTGCGCTTTTAATAGTCTCGAGTATAAACTTAATCCACTTTTGGTCGAATACATTAAGTAGGTAAATGAATATTCATTATTCAATATTCATTTTACTTGATTTAATTATGTAAAATTAATATTCTCTATCCGCGACTATGGCTGGTGCAATCCAGTCGAAACGTCGGGCTTAATAAAATAAAGGTACTTAATTCCGTGATAAATACCTGCAGTGCAAGCACCGTTCTTATCGATCGCTAAGTTGACATTTAGATTCGATAAAATTCGATAAAATTAAATTTTTCATTGATAAATCCAAATTTTGTCGATTCTAAATGTCAAATTTAGCGATCGATAAGAACGGTGCTTGCACTGCTGTTTATAAAATGAATATCTTGCTTTGATCGTTTTGTTTAGTCCACATACGGAGGATTCGAGAAAAAAAAAACAATACTTTTGAAGATTGTTCGAAGAGAAAGTACTAAGTACCTTATAATTTTAAGTAGGTACGTAATATACACACTTAAGACACAGTTATTTGGAGAAAGTGCGAAATTAGTAAGGTTTTGTAGCGAGTCGCTAAATATTTTCTAGTGTAAACCTCAATTTATCTTAAGATTTTCAAAATGGACCCCAAAATTGCACCCGAGCGGGATTTGAACCCGCAACCTGACTTTCCCGTTGCTATGCTAACTTGGCAATTGACGTCACCACATGGGAATTTGTGGGTGTACATACTTCACAGCATAACACCCGAATACTGAAATGCTACTTAGATTAAGTGGTACTTATCATTGACATTAACTGTTACTGTCATTTTTGTATACGATTCTGAAGAGCAAGAACGACACAAATAGATAATAAGTACGTCTCAACTTTTTTTTTATAGTGTTAAACCACACTTAGGTTTTATTATATTTAAAATGAAAAATCTTATCAAAATTTTCAATTCCGACGGGATTTGAACCCGCAATGATACAAGCGATCCTCCTTTAGCCAGAGTGCCTTTACCAACTCGGCCACGGAATCATTAGTCGTCAGGGTTGAAAATCTCCGGCTAAAGGAGGATCGCTTGTATCATTGCGGGTTCGAATCCCGTCGAAATTGAAAATGATAAGATTTTTTTAAAATGTACGTCTCAAATATTTAAGTAACGTTTCAGTATTCGGGCATACACTTTAAATTCCACTCAATACATTAGACACAGATTCATTCACCAATAAAATCAACAATTTAATTTAGGCGGTTACAATAATAATTTGGAATGATTACATATTGATTACTTATAATAATTTTTTTTTTTTATACTGTACTCATAGGACTGTTTTTTTTTAATTTTGATAGAGAGCATTTTTTAAACACTTAAAAATTGTTATTATTATCCATACAAAATATAATATTGATGGATTTTATTTCGTAAAATTGAACGTTTGAAGGAGATCGAATCCTATGAGTACTTATAATACAGTTTATTTACACAAACTAGCTTTCTCCCGCGGTTTGATTCGCTAAAAAGTTATTAAATTATCATATAATAATATTATACGATAATTATTATAAAACTAACATATTAAAAATAAATGTAAGGTTACATACATAAATATGTAGGTAGGTTTATTGTTATTGTTATTAATAATTACATATATTAATTCTCGTTTTTTAATCAAGCCAAATGTATTTTTAAAGCTCAAACTACTTTGGTATGTAATTGTAAGTATATTTTAATATTTTATTTTCAATAACAAAAATTGATCAACAGATTTGAAAGTAAGTATTTTAAATATGCCTTCGTGATTCACTATGGTAAATTACATTTAATTAACTTTTTTATAAAACCAAAATTTTGATTTTTTATAAAACCATAGTTTTTAATTTATGTATTTCGATTATCTGAGCTTCAAAATACTGAATACAATTTTGTAATGTTTTTTTTTTCGTTTCCAGATCATGAACTATAAAATATTCAAAGTATAACCACAAGCCAAATCCCTCGCAAACTTTCGCACATAAAAGGATTATGTTAAATTCACTGGAATTTTTAATTTTATAGTGTTAAACCACACTTAGGTACCTATTATTTAATTGGAAATGAAAAGTCTTATCTTAAGGAGGATCAAGGAGGATCGCTTGTATTAGTGCGGGTTCAAATCCCGTCCGAATTGCAAACCCTAACTATAATGGTGGGTTTAGTTAGACGCTCGAGTAAAAACAGACATACAACAAGCCATTTATTTTCCGTCGCGTTCGGTCTCCTTGAAATGAGAGCTACAGAGCTATAGTCCGGCAAAAACGGGTAGACACGGCAACTAAAATGTCAGTACTTTGGAAACCATTTCTCTACTAATCTATGGTAAAGTACAGGTTTCTTGTCTATGGTATAGGTACCGAAGACGACGAAGTAATAATTTACTTCTAAAAGAGAATTTATCTATTTCGCACAGTGGCGCCCCCATTTATTTCTATTATTTTGTGTCGGACTATACTTCGTGTTCGCTCTATATATCTCTGTTCTCTATATCTCTGTCTCATTGAATGTTTGCACGCGTTTTGATAAGACTTCTCCGATTAAATTAACTGGAAGTTACAAAGTTCATTTCGTTTCATTTTTCTGTGCTTTTAGTCGCGAGATCTCCGCTCCAAGCGTGTCCATGTTATCCTGAGAAATAAATAAAAATTACAAAGTAAATAAAAATAAGCGTGGCTCCTTTACAGAGTTTCCAAGAGGTTGGTGGATGAGACCAATGACCAAAGGGCTTTTTTTTATGTACACCGATGATATTCACCGATTACTCGAAGACGCCTGGACCGATTTGGAAAATTATGTTTTTGTTTGAAAAGATAATATTTAATTAATACTTTCAAATTGGTGCCACAAAAATTTTGTGGGGATCTGTCGAGGATCGGAGTGAACACAAATACACCTCGAGAGTGCAGAAAATCGCTCAGCTTATAACATTGAAGTCGGTTTTTTAAATTTTTTATTTAGCCACTTGTTTGGTAATATGTTATTGTGTTATGAAAAAATGAAAATGAAAAAATAAAAATTATTTATTAACACAACATAGGAATACTGAATACTAGATGATCAAACGAACTTGCAAAGTGAAGTTCGATCGATATTATATGAGTACGCTTCATTCGAAGTTATAAAACATGGTAGTATCGTTTCATGCTACTGGCAACTTCGCACATTTAAAAATAAAAAAGTCAGAGTTCTGCGGTCCGGCCTGCGGCAGCTCGTCATTATTTTAGAGAAGAACCACAAAATTTTTCTTTGGGTATTGGGTGGGAGGGTGTATATAACTTCGAATGAAGCGTACTCATATAATATCGATCGAACTTCACTTTGCAAGTTCGTTTGATCATCTATTATATTTCGTCGCTTCATTCTTCAGTTATAAAACATGGTAGATGTTTAGAGATGAAAATTTTGTGAAAGTAAAAGCAGGTTTAACAGAACATAGAATTATATTTACCTATTTATAACAGGTTATACTTAATCATAATCTTAGTAAGTAATAAATTCCGAAACTAATACAATTCTAACCTTATTATAAAAATTAAAGATTATTTGACATATATTTTTTATGTTTTACTCACAATCAATCACCCTGTATGATTAGGTAGGTAATAATACAGATCTTGCAAAGTTACCCTCGTCTAATATTGGTCGATGGTAAAATTTTGCAAAGGACTGCGATGTACTGGTCCAACCAGCCGCTTTCCTAATAGTATCCAACGAGAGACCAGAGGCGCGTGCCGCAGACGTGGCGGCGTGCCGCGTACTATGCGCGCTGAACGTCGACACGTCTACGCCGCTCGCCTCCAGCACCTGCTTAATCCATCTACTAATCGATTGAGCAGTTG
Source organism: Camptogramma bilineatum (assembly GCA_958496255.1). Lineage (NCBI taxonomy): Eukaryota > Metazoa > Arthropoda > Insecta > Lepidoptera > Geometridae > Camptogramma > Camptogramma bilineatum. The sequence goes on from OY292478.1 coordinate 3,226,649, forward strand.
CTGGCTTATGTGGTCGCTTGTAGGTTAATATTAAATTATGACTATTAGCCTCAGATCTAATATCTTTTGTGATATGTATGTAGTCCTCTACTATAGTAGCGGGACATATTGCTTTATTTTCATGAAAATAAGGTAAAATCAGTACTGGTTGCTCACGACCTACGCCAGATGTTTTGATCACATCAGAAATACCTATCTTAACGCCGGTGGAATCAACAAAAATGTTCTCTAATTTTATTAATGAGAGTGTTTGCACTCTATGTCCCGTACTTAATGCTAAAAGGACAGCCAATTTTTTGGTGATCTTTTCTAAGGGTAGATCTTTATTGGGCATCCAATCCGCGACATAATTTAAAACTACCTGAGGATCCCAAGTAGAAGTATATTTCGGCATAGCTGGTCTAAGCTTGTAGACACCTTTGAGAAGGCGTTTCACTTGGTCATCGGAGGTTATGTTACTACCTAACAGTAGAGATAGAGCTGAACGATGACTGTTCAAGGATCCGTAAGCTGCCCCATTGTTAAACTGTTCAGTAAGAAATAACATTATGTTTGATAGCGAACATACATACGGATTTTGATTGCGAGTATAACAGAACTGCCACCACAGTTTATAGGTTCCATTGTACTGAAGTAGAGTGTTTTTGGAAAGGGAAGCCATTATTAAGTCGAGTGATAGGCTTGGTGATCCTCTTGCTTCAAAGGCAGCCCGGAGAGCACTGCCGCAGCCAGGGTAAACTGTCTCGGAGGTGGAGGAGTCCTGGAAAAGGACAAATGATTTGGGTCAAAATATATAATATCAGACCGAATCAGTCTCTTAAGTAGAGGAAACCAAGGCTGGGACGGCCAGTTAGGGAATATTAGGATACCTTCAGCTTCATCAACAATGATTTTCTGTATGCATTTCAAAACAAGTGAAAACGGTGGAAATGCATAGAAGTACATCCGTTTCCAGCTCATAGTAAATGCGTCAATTGCTATGGCGTCTGGATCTGGCTTCCACGAGACATAGGTTTCACATTTTGCGTTCGTGCGAGAAGCGAATAGATCTATCTCTGGTTCGCCAAAAGCTGTTACTACTCTTTGATATTCAGAGACAGAAAGATACCATTCAATATCAGGATTAACTTTTCTAGACTCCTGATCTGCTTCTGTGTTGTCTTTTGTATTAATATATGAAGCGAACAGCCAGATGTTTCGCTTCTCGCACCACTGCCAAATAGTTCTTGTTAGGTCTGCTTATTGCGGTTGTGTTATCAACGCGTAACAGAATGCTACAATTAGTGTATTCGCGAGCAAAACATTTTAAGCCGAGAAAAACAGCAAGTAACTCGAGATAATTGATATGGAAATCTAGTTCACTATCTTTCCATCCACCGTTTACGCGCTTGCTGTTACAATATGCGCCCCACCCTGTTCTAGACGCATCAGTAAAAATTTCTAGAATGAAATTAGGAGTTTGAAGAGGGAATGCTGTGGAATGAATATTTTTTAACCACCATTCCAAATCTGGTAATATAGAAGAAGATGGTTTGAATTTAGCTTCATATTTTTGATGTTTTACAAGAGCTAAATATTTTTGTCTCTCTAACTCTTTAGTATAGAGCCACCCATACTTTACAGCTGGACAAGCTGATGTAAGGACCCCTAGCAAGTGAGCGAACTCCCTAATAGTACAAACAGGTAGTCGCGAAAACTTCTGTACTAATTGTAGTATTTTGTGTCGCTTGTCTAATGGCAGAGATAATGACATATCCACAGAGTTGTAAATAAATCCTAAAAATTTGCAACATTGTTGAGGATGTAAACAACTTTTATCAAAATTGACCACGAAACCTAAACAGTTAAGTAACTTAAGAGTTTCAGTAACATTTCTTTGGCACTCATCATAACTATCTCCTAGACAGAGCCAATCATCGAGATATATTACGGATCTATATCCGCGATGTCTCAGATAACCTACAACTTCTTTCATTATCTTTGTGAAAGTTCTAGGACCCGAGCATAGACCATAGGGCATGGCACTAAATTCATACGTAGTTTTATCAAATTGAAATCTTAAATACTTGCGATCAGACTTAGCTACTGGAACAAGTAAGTAAGATTCTTTGAGATCGATAGTCGCCATGAATCCATGGCTAGGTATCATTTTCGATGCAGTCCTATGGTCTTCCATTTTGAAATGGGCATTAGAAACAAATTTATTTAACTGTTTAAGGTTTAGTATAAATCTATGGCCGCCATTAGGCTTTGGTGCTAAAAAGATATTTGACAGAAATTGATCTTTTTGTGGTTTACATTTAGTAATAGCGCCTAAGTCTATCAGGTTCTGGATGGCTAACCTCATTTCATTCTTTTCTTTGATCGAATTAAAATTATTAGAATAATAACTTTGTTCTACCTTACGATTAAATGGTATACTATAACCGTTACGAATCAAATCCAAAATAACTTGATTATTAGTAATACCAATCCAGCAATTATAATAAAATTGTAATCTACCGGCATGTACCTGCGTTACTGTTTCGTTGGGGCATGTTTGTTGTAGCTCGTGTTCGTCGAAGTACGCGTGGACTGCGCCGACGTCATCGGTTGGGCTCTGCGATACGGTTGCTGCGTTGTCGTCTTGTATGCAGCTGTCCGCCCCCCCCTTCTCGATGGTGGGTAGCGAGGGGGGCCTGACCAGTTTCCCTGGTGTTGAAAACGTCCAGCTGACGACTGAGTACCCGAAGAAGAAGGCTTCGGATTAGGAGTCTTTTTGATCTGCAACCCTTGTTTTTCGATAGCCTTTGAGGCCTTAATTTTTTCAGGCAGTTTGCTACCGAAGAGAGTTTCGTCTCTTTCTTGGTCCTGTATTAAAGTAAGGAACGCTTTCTCCAATCCTGGAGTGATGAGCTTGGTTCTCACTTGAGATTCGGTGTGGTGGATGTCGGTTAGTAAACGGCAGCCGTCAGATAATATTTTTACGGCTTGTACCTTATCATCGCTGGTCAGCAGCAGACTCATTGCTTTGTTTATTGCCGATATGCCTAGGCCCAGCTGGTCCTGTTTGAGCTGAATTTTCTTATCTCTGGTTCTCACTATATCAGAGACCGCAGCGGATATTTCCGCGTTTAATGTGGGTGCTTTCAGTAGTTTGCAATTACTGGGGATAGAATAGTCTTTTAAAAGCTTTTCTTTTACTTCCTTTTGTAATCCTTTTTTAAGGATTGGTAGCCAAAGTTGGGCCAGCTTGTCATGTATATCAGGGCCATAAACTGGAAGGTCATCTGAAGCATCGCCCAAAGCCTGTAATAACTCTGGATCGAGTTCAGGCACAGTTTCAGTAGTCTCTTGCGGAAGCACTGAGGCCTCGTCTGATGCCGTGAGGAGCGCCGGTACAGGTGGTGTTTCACCATCGACATTATTGCCTTCTTCCATTAATTGCGTTCCGTTATCTGAGCAAACGAAAAAAATTTTTTATTATTTTGAGGGTAGTTAAAATAAATAATTTCAAAATTAATTTCTTAGGAAAATAAAATGCAATTATATTTTCGGACAGATTAAAACCTTCGTGTTGACCCGCAGTCGAACCTCCAGGCAATTTTTAAGCATCATGCTAACCCATCGTGATAACCCGCAGTTAATCCTCCAGGGAAGCTTAGAGATGCTGATATGGCATGAGACAGTATCACTTCACTTAGGTATTACAAATTGTAAAAACTCACCTGGATTTTCATCGGAATCCGATGATGAAGAATACACAATCACGCGACGCTTTTTAGCGGTATTTTGCTTTTGAAGTTTTTTAATTTTCTTATTATAATATTCTAACTTTTCTTCGGCACTACGTTTCGGCATTTTTGTTTAATTTTTACACGGTAGGTAAAAGCGTGTGCTTGTTGCCGCGCACGAAAAAATAATGACGAGCTGCCGCAGGCCGGACCGCAGAACTCTGACTTTTTTATTTTTAAATGTGCGAAGTTGCCAGTAGCATGAAACGATACTACCATGTTTTATAACTGAAGAATGAAGCGACGAAATATAATAATTTTAACAATGTTTAACTACATAGATTAGCGGCATTTACACGGTAGAGTTTTTACCACGGATCTGGACTGTACAGATATCTGTACAGATATCCGTACTAGGGAGGGTCGTTTTTTTTTTTCTTGATTTTTAAAAACGCTCAGCATTAAAAAGGTGCCAAATAGTGTTGTTAATTGATATGTAAAGTTTCATCCCATTATTTTAAGGTTTATTGCCTCCGGATTGTCATAGAGTTATTTAAAAAAGTAGATTTTTCATGTCACTTCACAATTTTTTTAAAAGTTATTTTACAGCAGATTTCATGCGTAATAGTTTTTAGTTATGACAAAAACATAAGTGTTTAGTGTAGTTTAAGTACAAAGGAGAAGGGAGGGGCAGGGAGCGGTGGAAGTTGAGACAAGTGAAGCACAATTTATAGGTAAAACGCATGGGTGCCAGTCATTGGTTTTACGACATTAGAAAAATGAAATGCACTCGAAATAGTTGGAAGGGCCCCTTATTTGGTTATTACGTGATTCTAAAGACAGCATATTGCAAAATCACGAAGATGTAATGACGTTTTATGAGTGGACCCGACACAAGTTGAAATTTAAGAAAGAAACGAAAAAAAAATCCAACGTATAAAGAAATAGAGGCCGTTTTAGTTGCAAACCTGATTTAAATATGGTCAAAATCTTCTAACCCCTCAGTAGAACCAAAACAAATGAGGGAATATTACAAACTTAACATTTAAAATGCAAAAACCTTCTTTATTTTCACCAAAAAACACCTAAAAACAATGTGGAAGAGTCTCGGCTTGGAAGTAACGTTTTCTTTGATATTTCAGCTTGCATGTGTCGAGATTTATTCCTAAATGTATTAGCTCGTTTCCATTAACGATCCAGTAATTAAAAAAACAGCTTTATCGCACACCCGGAAAACATTTTGCTTGCAATGTTGATTGATCCCCAGCCGCACGTTCGTGAATTAGTTGCGTTTCAAATTTTGAAAGAAAAGTCAAAAACAGCATCAAAATTGCGTCTGTTTCAGTTATTAAAGACAAACTTAACGCATCAACATTATTTCGGTCTTTGAATTGGTGTAAAAGTGTCACTAAGCTATTGTTATTAAAATTTCTCCGATTATTAATTCTACAAAAAAAGTAAAGGGGAATTGGATGTATTTCACCTTCTGTGTCACACAAAAGCAATAGAAGGTGGAGTTAAAGCTGTGACCGAAGTATCAGCTATTTTATGCAATAAAACAATGACAAAAAGATTCTTAAAACCCAGGTAGACTCGAGAAAAGCGATACTGAAATTCGACACCACAGACTAAACCCTTCACTTTAATAATTATTCTAGTATTCTTTTCCATAATATTTAAAGTAAAAATTGTGTGCTCTCTAAAAAACCTTTAATTACCAATGATTTTAGACTTTTTTTTAATGAATAGTGATTATTTAGTGTAACTTTGAATGTCGTGCTGTTAGGCCTGTTTTAACCAGGGTTCGCCGATATATATCAGCGGATATATATCATGATATATATCACGATATATATCAATTGATTTTTATCTTGATATATATCAATGGATTTTTTCCTGTCTTCTGAACTAAAAGTTTTGGAGATTAATGTTTACCCTGGCAACACGTAGCGAAACACTACAATTCTGAATAATTTAGATTGTGTTTTTAAGGGTTTTATTTAAATTTTAATTAAAAAATTGTTTTGAAAATGAAAAATCATATCAAAATTTTCAATTCCGACGGGATTCGAACCCGCAATGATACAAGCAATCCTCATTTAGCAAGAGTGCCTTTAAAAAAATATAAAAATTAATTCTCAAATAAACACCAATTTTTTTTATACTTTTTTAAGGGAAGTATTTAAATAAAAAATGTGGTAATTTGACACTTAAATTATTTTACAAATTACTTACACATTTTAAAGTGTTTAATCCCCTTACAGAATGAAATTCGCTTCTTTTTCTTGGCCTGGATATATATCCGATATATATCGGATAAATATCAAAAAATCAGATTTTTGATATTTATTATAAAAATCGGATTTTTTCGAACCCTGGTTTTAACCATATTTGTTGAAACCCAACATGATTTCGGAGGCAGAAGATCAATTCCGATTGCAATGAAACTTCATAATCTATTTACACTCATCAATTGGCACCGTTTTGTCACTGTGCCCGTATAAAAACTAAACTTTTTTTTTTCTCCATACAAGAGTGACCCACACTAATCCGTACAGATATCTTTACAGATAACCGCGGATAAAACTGTCAAAGGTTGGAATGGCGCGTGCTATTTCCCGCGGCATCTGGACTGTACAGATATCTTTATAGATATCCGCACAGATATCTCTGCGTTTAAATGCTCTGGCATCTGGACTGTACAGATATCTTTACAGATATCCGCACAGATATCTCTGCGTGTAAATGCTGCTATTGCCTTAGGTATTCCAACATTGTACAAAGATGAGTCCGTATAGCATAAGCAACGGTCTCCACACTAGGCAAGCCTGTATCGTGGAGACCAGTAAATGGGTTGAACAAAATGATTTGGCTCGGAATTATGTACCTTAAGCGTGATGTTTTTGAGCAGAGTATCCTCCAACACCGCCTGTAGCCGCTTGTTCATCTCCAGTGACAGTTCTAGAGTCATCCCGGCCGGGTCCCCGCCCCATAGCGCCGCCATAGCTCCGCCGCCGGCGCTGGCTATCTGTTTCTACAAAAACAAATAAAATACAATACAAAATTATTTATTGTCCCATCAAATAACAGAAAGTAACAATAAAGCTAGGTACACAAGGTTAGGTTGAGAAAAAGGGAGTAAATTCAGCATAAGCTGCATGTAGAACATACAGCGCTGGTTTTCAATTTACCCGTCTCTGTCGATGTTCGCCGATATAACAACAGCTGAGTAGCGGGTTACATAATTTAACTGGGTATAAATCCACAAGCTAATAATCTACAATCAGATCAAGAACACAAGAAATATATAGAAATATAGAAATATACAAATAGATAAATATATAGAAATCATAACATTTAATAAATAGTTACAGAAGCCTGACTTCGCGAAAACATTTATTTAAATAGCTACTCTCGCTGCGACGCAACAAAGTGCAATTCAGCTCAGTGAATAATGCCTAACGCAATATTCACCTAAACTTAGCGGTTTGTTTCTACGCTGAAACTCTGTCACTGTCTTTCTGTCTATTCCTACTATCAGCTGATTGATCTGTCAGTGCAGAGTTAGTAAACATTGTAAATCCAAAATGGCTCGAGTATAGGTTTAAGTTACTACTAACACAATATGGATCCATGGTCTGAAATAAACGCATTTTTTTTTAATTTATTTATTCTGATCAACACAGGCTATTTTTAAGTGACAAAAGTTTATCTTAACTTACCTTGGTCAATTTCTTAAGCATCTAATCGAGCAGCGTGTACAAATTGAAACAAATTATATAACACATCCAAGCGATCTATTTGTTACAACCAGTTTAATACAATTTTCAATACGCAACTGTAGGCAACTTACATAATAACCGGCGCAGCCGTTTGGATCTATACCATACTCTTCAATGTTTTCTACGATATTTAAAATATTCTACTGTAAATAACTACATTTACCTTATTAATATCCCTATGTAGATACGAAACGACTCCAGTAGGTCAGATACACAATAACTGGCGCAGCCGTTAAGATTTGGATCCCAAAATTTTCTTTAGGAAGTATATTTTTGAACTAATACCTGGGACATCACTGTATTTAATTATTTAACTAAAATTCAAGTATGAAGGAGGGCGCTGGTGCCTGCGACACAGTTTTTACAAACTTCTGCAGGTACCATCGTTTCAATAGTATTGTAAGCCACTGTAACTGTTTCTCAATAAATATGATTTGATATGGTAAGTGCCATTAGAAATACCTCACAAATAGAAAACTTGAAGGATTTCTTGCATTTTCCTGACGACATAACGTCACTGCATAGCATATCTTTTGATAGAAATAAAGTGTTACTGACTCAAACAAAAAAAAAACTACATTTACCTTGTTAATATCCCTATGTGGAGACGAGACGGCCCCCGCAGGTAAATTACACAACAACTGGCGCAGGAGGCGGGATTTAGACCTCAACTCCTCAGTGAGTTGTTTCGTATGTTCTTCTAAGAACTCGCATCGTTCTGAACGACGCGCTGCGGCTCTTTGTAAGGAGACTATTCGTTCTATTAACGCTTGCCGGTCTGGTTCGCGCACCTGGAATTAAAAATATTAACATTATAAGAACGTATAAGGTGGAGTGCCGTAATTGCAACTATCCGGTAATTGCAACTGGAGTCAATAATTCCCTCTAGGATCACTTTTTTGAACATCGATAGATGTGGTATTGAACTTCTTCTAAAAGTCTCAGTCTAAAAATATAGATGGCGTTGATAGGACCAAAACTGAGCAAATGACAGGCCTTTTTATAAAACTGCCAATTTTTCGGAAGTGACGCCGCTCGGACGCTCTTTGTAATTTATTGAAAAAAAATGTTTTTCCTGGTTTTTCGCCGGTGTGTTCACAGTGAGAGTGATTAGAAAACACAGTAAGTTGTTTTTTATGTGTTTGTAGTATTCTACGATAAATCTACTCAGAGTTATGGATGCAGTTACATTTGCAAGACAAAAAGTGCATAGTCTTGTAATTGTAACTATTTTGTTTCTTTTTTGACAGTTGCAATTTAACGACCGGTTTTGTATGAAGTTTGAAAAACCTAGTGATGTAACAATGTCGATGACTATGTCGATACGTAATATTTTATTGAAAGGGATACTATCTATTTTCATACTATGCTATGAGTTCTTAGCAAGTAGTTTGAGTGATTGAGCCCCTTCATTATGTTGGCGCTAGCGGAGCCCTTTTAAAAGTCGTTCAATATGTGAAACGAATATAAAAAGGATGTTTAACTTCTAAAATATTACTTATTGCGATTGAAATAAAGTTAGAAAAATATAATTAGTAAAAGATAATAGAAGACTTTAAAGGTAAGAGTAAAAGAGGCTGTTTCATAACTAAAAGATTACTGTGATTAAAATAAACATCGAGTCGATAAAAATCACGATAAGGTTCCCATCACTATTTGTAGTAAAATAGTTGCAATTACCGGATTCTTTGCTGAAAAGTGTTTTCGCGCAAAATTTGACATTAGTAGCAAGGGCATAGCTATATAAATCGAAAGAACGATATTCAAGGCATGTGTTCTGTATTTTCCAGTAGTAAGTGCCATAGAAAAATAAGAACTAAAAACAAGTAGTTGCAATTACCCGCAAAAACGGGTAATTGCAACTATTGCTCCCTCCGTCATGAATTTATGCAATATAATTTTATTCTTTATCGCTTTACTTTATTCATAACAACGATATAAATCTACATGAAATTTACTATGGAACAGATCTTTCAAAAAATACATTTCTGATATAAAATATAGAATTATCAAGCGAGGAAGTCAGGACTCTACTTTTTTTAGTTGCAATTACGGCACTCCACCTTACTCCAAAATAAACAATCATGACCGTTTTCTCTATATATAAATCAACTCAAAGTATAAATAAATAATGCTGGATATTTCACACAGCATCATTGTAGCAGGAACTACCAGTCGGATTTGAAATTTTTTTTCTGCATTTGATATCTAAACTCTTGAGGAATGTTAAAGACTACTTTTCATCATTTTTCTTAAAATACATCTACTTTTTGGATTTTAAAATTTGGCTACACTAATATTTAATAGGCTAATCTACCTACATTTAAGATACAATAATTGTAACTACAATAAAACAAAAAAGAAAACCTTAGGAAATATTTTCTCAAACAAACTTGGAAACTTTATCTGAAACAAAATAAACTTAGGCCTTTACATCTTTTACTAGATGACTTATACAGTGTCAGGAGGCATTCTTTGCCTACACTTATCGGGACACTGTAGTGCCTGGGACATTGTTTGAGATGGGGCTTGCCCAGCACCTACACCATCCTCTCAGCTTAACCGGCCATATGCGCTGGAAAGATATGGTCAATACGTGTGGGACTGACTAAGCCGCGGGTTTCCTCACGATGTTTTCCATCACCCTTTAGAGCTCGTGTTAAAGCGCATATAAATTTTTCGAAACGAAAAATCCATAGATGCACGACCAGGATTCGAACCCACGACCTTCGGATTGAAAGTCGAGGCACTCACCCACTCGGCCAAAACTGCTCTTTTAAAAAAAATACTATGCGTTTAACAAAATCTTCTGCTTTATTATATCTATTCTATACTAATTATTATAAAGAGGTAAAAGTTTGTTTGTATGTAGGAGGTAATCTCCGAAACTACTCACCCGATTCCAAAAATTCTTTCACCAGTATTTAGAATGAACTTTCAGGATGAACATAGGCTATATGTTATGTAGGTACAGTCAGCGTCATCAATCGGTATCTCCCTATTAATTTGAACACGGACCCTTTTCATTTCAACGTTGGATTTCAGTCAGGTATTGTAACCGCTATTGCATCGGCTCGTGCTCGAGCGAAATTAGATATCCATAAGTAAGAAAGGATGAGAAAATGAAAAGTAAAAGTTTTAACCGACCTTTTACTAGGGGGATACCAATTAATGACGCTTTCTGTACCTCCGGAAGCTAGTTGGTATATAAGAAGGGATTTGTTGGGGGTTTTTCATTGATTTTTTTTCTTTGTTACTTACTTGTATTTCAGGCAATGGTTCCGCATGTCCATTCTGTAGTCTTTCATCTTGAGGCGCGCTTTCGGCACTGCTTAAAGATGTTATTGAACCTGCAATCACACTTATATTATAAACCATCTGCCCGCGGCTTCGCTCGCGTGGTACCCGAATAAAAAGTAGCCTATGTTAGGACATACGCTATTTTTTATTCGGGTAATATACAGGGTGTGGCAAATTTTTGGGGACTTAAGGGTGGCTACTTTTTTTATTGTAGTTAGAAAGTTTTGTTCTTTTGAAACTATTGTTTTATTTTGAAGAAGCTACCCTGGAGTGGCCAAAAATTTGCCACACCCTGTATAATGACCAGGAATAGGTTAGTTAGAGGAACAAACATACATCCAAATATCCATCCGGTCTTCCAAACATCCAAACTTTCGCATTTATAATTACCTGTTCTAGTGGAAGGTGCGTCCGGGGGCGGTAGTTTGGCTTCTAGCTGCTCGCAACGTTTCAGAGAACGTTGCAACTCTCTATTCAGTTCCTGCAACAATCAAATATTAATAGTTTTGTAATATTATTTAGTTTTCAATCAACTTTCTTTTCTCTTCTTTCATCAACTTTAGTTTTCAAAAATTTTTGTCGCATAATTTCCACGCTTATGGCATAGAATCTATACTTCTATACTATCTATACTAATTATATAAAGCGGAAGATTTTTTTTGTTTGAACGCGCTAATCTCAGAAACTACCAGTCCGATTTAAAAAAAATATTTCTGCATCTGATAGCTAAACTCTTAAGGAAGGTTATAGACTACTTTTTATCATCATTATCATCATCATCAACTTATACCATCACTACGGGGGCAACGCCGCGAGGGTGCTGCTAGTAGATAATAATATTACGTATAGAATGGCCACTGTCCCTTTAGTGGGTTCCCACACACGCTAGCGCATATTACATTGTAGACAACCCTTCCGTCACAGTGACAGAATTATGCGTTAGAAAGAGCGGCAATGTTTAGGTGAATATCTCCCTGGGCACTAAACGCTTTTGCGAGCTGAATTGCACTTTGTTGCGTCGCAGCAAGAATCGCTATTTACAATATTTTTTTCGCGTTCCTTCTGTACGTAGTACTATTATTCTGTGGAACTCACTTTTATGGCACTGGCATGTTTCTTCTTCAAGACTCCATTCTCTCCCTTCTCCCATTCTAGCTTCTTGTTAGCCTCCGCAGCTTCTTCTGTCAACTCTGCCACCTGTATTCAAGTATTATTATGAACATAAATATTATTATCAACGGGTTAATTACCATGATTATTGAGTTTTCTTGCTTCCCGATATTTCGACGCTATTGCATGCGCCATGATCACGGGTAACTGAAGTCTTTGCGAGGTAGAAGGTAGTTATGTGCAGACGAAACGGTCTACCCTCTTTCTCAGTCGTTGCGTCGAAATATCGGGAAGCAAGAAAACTCAATAATCAATTATTATTATGCCTATTTTAAACTTTCGCGACTTGTACACATTTTTAAATTATTATTAACGGGACTTAATCGCGTAATGAAATTACTATTCGTCTACTTGTGACCACGGCGACTGTAATGTCGCCGAAACGTCGAGGTAAATAAAATATTTTCATTCCGCGATTATGCCGTCTATAAATACTGAACTATGAACTCGGCGAGCCTGCGCCAGCGTGTATACGCGGCTTTATAAGAGCATGTTTCAATGGGCGTAGCTATAGCTTTGTTATGGGAGGGGTCTAAGTGTTCCAAAATTCAAAGATTGACTGGTTTTCCCCCGAACTGAAATTCTAGATCCTAGGCCCTAGGGGGAGGGGAGTTTAAGGTATTCCTCAAAAAAAACATCATAACTCCAGAAACCTAAAAAATCGGGGTATGGGTATCCCTGGGTGTGAGTGGTTAAATTTTTTTCTTAGGACGGACGTCATGAACCACGTCAAAAAAAGTAGCCTGTGTTATTCCAGAAACTAAACTATCTACATTCTAAATTACATCAAAATCGGTTTAGTTATAGGGATACGGTACCAAACATTCACACACACGGACTTTCGCCTTTATAAATATTACTAGCTGCTGCGCGCGGCTTCGCTCGCGTGGTACCGGGATAAAAAGCAGCCTAAGTATGTTACTCTCCAGCCCTCCAACTATCTCCACACAAAAAAATCACGTCAATCCATCGCTCTGTTTTGACGTGAAAGCAGGACAAATAAACAAACAAATAAACACACTTTCACATCTATACTTAATTATATGAAGCGGAAGAGTTTTTTTGTTTGAACGCGCTAATCTCAAGAACTACCAGTCTGATTTGAATAATTATTTCTGCATTTTATAGCTAAACTCTTGAGGAAGGTTATAGGGTACTTTTCATCATCATCATCACCACCATATACCTACCATCACTACGGGGGCAACGCCGCGAGGGCACTGCTAGTTTATAATATGGGTACGGATAGTATGATGTACCTTTCTAGCTAGTACTCTAGTCTCCTGGTTCCTTCGTTCCGTCTCCTCAGTCAGCGCATTCTGTAGTCTTATACACTCAGCTTCTAGTGACGTCACTCGCTCGCGTAGACTCGCGTTGTCGGCGGATAAAGCTTGGGCCTGTAATAACATATTACTTTGGGGCTGTTCATTTATTACGTCGTCGTCTTACCTTAAGGCTACGTTCAGATGACAAGCGTTCAACGCGCGCTTAACGCGAGCTAAATTTTTGTATAGTGTTCACATGACACGCGCTTGTCAGGCGTTGAACGCGCGTTGTCGCGGCCATTTCGGACGATTTCTGAACGAACTGATCCCTAAAATGTGTATATCCGCGTCGAAAGCGCGCGCTCAACTGAACGGAAACATAGAAAACCAATGATCTCAAAGCGCGCGTTGACGCGCGCTGGCAACAGTCGAGCGCTAGCGCAGCGTCAACGCGCGCTTTATTAAAACGCGCGCTAGCATGTGTACGGCCTGAATAAAAAGTATGTAGTTGTAAACGCGCGTTATCGAAACGCGCGTTGAACGCTTGTCATCTGAACGTAGCCAAAGGCTGTGTCCCCAGTAGGCAAACTGTGAGCGACCGACTGAGTTTGCGGCGTATCGGTCTTAAGCTCTTCCATATTTGAAATGGAGTGTCCACAGTTTGCTAGTTTGTCGCGTAACGCTGCAAACTGCGTACAGTGAGCGACAAACTAGCAAACTGTGATGTGGACACTCCATTTCAAATATATGGGACGGCGTACTAAGCCGATACGCCGCAAACTCAGTCGGCCGCTAACAGTTTGCCTACTGGGGACACAGCCTAATAATTACAAAATTAGAAGTCTTGAAAACATGAATCCAATGTCATTATTTAGCGTATATAGTCATCTCGCCGCTAAGACGTCGACATCGGGGCGGGGCGGCGGGGGAGGGGCGCTGCATAGAATAACGGAAACCGGCGGTCTCGCTGGTTTCTATTCAGTATAACTCACGACATTCGTGATAGCGCGGTGATTCTTTCAGGGATTTATACAGTTAATTTAGACGAATCGATTTAAATAATAATATGACTTGGACGATATTTGTAGTTAAAAATAACCAATAGCTGTAAAAAATCAATATGTCAGCCTCAGCCCATTCAGGGGCCAGCCAGAAATATAAAACACGGCTATCGACGAAAAGAAGGTGTTATGGGCTACGCACAAGTACCCCAATGTCGGGCGCCGAGCGAGCCAGACGGTTTCGGGAGCGTCTAAAGCTGCGAAGGCAAGTTCAGTAAACGACGCCGATTTCGCGTGGACCTTTACTACTACTTGCTTTACGTTTCACGTTAAAACCAATGGCCGTGTACCAACACAGCCCCACCCGATTTTTTTTTGGCTGGCTACCTCTCTGTTATATGGAATACATGCGTTATTCCAGAACCTTAACCTAACTATCTACATACCAAATTTAATCAAAATCGGTTTAGTAGTTAAGGAGATACGTGGTAACAAACATTCACACGCACACACACGCACTTTCGCCTTTATAATATTAGTTTTTAATATCAGATTTTTATTACCTTTGCTGAGTGTGAGTCGGTGCTAGCTCGCTGTGAGACGTGTGAGTGAGTGAGTCTGGCCGCGTGCTCTAAGGATGTTGCTTCTGTTCTTCATTTTAAAGTACATAATCGACTATTTTGTATATTACCTTTGCTGAGTGTGAGTCGGTGCTAGCTCGCTGTGAGACGTGTGAGTGAGTGAGTCTGGCCGCGTGCTCTAAGGATGTTGCTTCTGTTCTTCATTTTAAAGTACATAATCGACTATTTTGTATATTACCTTTGCTGAGTGTGAGTCGGTGCTAGCTCGCTGTGAGACGTGTGAGTGAGTGAGTCTGGCCGCGTGCTCTAAGGATGTTGCTTCTGTTCTTCATTTTAAAGTACATAATCGACTATTTTGTATATTACCTTTGCTGAGTGTGAGTCGGTGCTAGCTCGCTGTGAGACGTGTGAGTGAGTGAGTCTGGTCGCGTGCTCTAAGGATGTTGCTTCTGTTCTTCATTTTAAAGTACATAATCGACTATTTTGTATATTACCTTTGCTGAGTGTGAGTCGGTGCTAGCTCGCTGTGAGACGTGTGAGTGAGTGAGTCTGGCCGCGTGCTCTAAGGATGTTGCTTCTGTTCTTCATTTTAAAGTACATAATCGACTATTTTGTATATTACCTTTGCTGAGTGTGAGTCGGTGCTAGCTCGCTGTGAGACGTGTGAGTGAGTGAGTCTGGCCGCGTGCTCTAAGGATGTTGCTTCTGTTCTTCATTTTAAAGTACATAATCGACTATTTTGTATATTACCTTTGCTGAGTGTGAGTCGGTGCTAGCTCGCTGTGAGACGTGTGAGTGAGTGAGTCTGGCCGCGTGCTCTAAGGATGTTGCTTCTGTTCTTCATTTTAAAGTACATAATCGACTATTTTGTATATTACCTTTGCTGAGTGTGAGTCGGTGCTAGCTCGCTGTGAGACGTGTGAGTGAGTGAGTCTGGCCGCGTGTTCTAAAGCGGCGGCTTCTCTTCTAGCGCAGGTTTCAGCGAGCGCTCGTTCCAACGTCAGCGCTTCTTCCGCTTGATTCGCTCGTTCTGTTTCTCTGAGAACAATATTAAAATAAACTTAGGCCTTTACTAGATTTATAGTGTCAGGAGGCAATCTTTGCCTACATTTATCGGGACGCTGTAGTACCTGGGACATTGTTTGAAATGGAGTAGGCTTGAATCTTTTTACATATACTATAAATGCGAAAGTTTGGATGAATGGTTGTATTACTCAATCACGCCAGAAGAGGCACCAATTACTAACATCATTCAAAAAATCAGATTATTAATTTTTTCATAAAAAGTTTTTTTTAAAGCAGGTTTTATGGAAATTCACTTAGTATGCTAACAACATTCATGTCCGATTAAAAAACTAATAGAAATTAACTTAGTTTACTAACTACATTCGCCAACAATTAGAAAACTAACTGACCTTCACTTAGTTTACTAACTAAATTTCTACAGTTAGTATACTATACCTTTCTAGCTGCGAGCTGAGTGTGTCTGCGAGAGCTGCCTTCGCCCTTAGCGCCGCTAACTCCGCCGCTTCCTCTTCTAAGCGAAGATTGCTTATTTTTAACCTTTCCACCTGACCAATATTTAAAATTATTATTGGCGTATTAAAAAATAATATTAAAACTTAAATTAACAATTAAAAATTAACTTTAATGTGACGTCACATAGCCTATAACCAGTGGACAATGAAGACGCTTCAAACGATACCTCGTTTGTTGAAATGAATAAACTCTTCTGCTTTATTATATATGTATACTAGCTGCTGCCCGCGGCTTCGCTCGCTTGGTTCCCGGATAAAATATAGCCTATGTTACTCTCCAGCCCTCCAACTATCTCCACACAAAAAATCACGTCAATCCGTCGCTCTGTTTTGACGTGGAAGCAAGACAAATAAACAAACAAACACACTTTCACATTTATAATATTGGTATCGTATAGATTCCGTACCTCAGTGGTGGAGTGAGCGAGCGAAGAGGTAGCGCTGTCTCGCTCCCTCCTACAGGTATCTAGCTGCTGTGTAATGGCGTTTAGTCTTCGGTCCAAATCTTCGTTCTCATGTCGAGAGAGAATTAGAGCTGCTCTGAACTCTTTTAATTCTGCCTCTGAAAATTTTTAATAACGAGAAATTAAATAAAATTTAACGAAAAACCTCCAACAAAATCTTTTCAAAGTCCAAAATCTTTTACCCACAGCGACCGATCCGTCCCGCCGTTACGATCCTAGAACGCATCTTGAGAACGGATCTTTACACTGGCTACGATCCGTTCTACGATACATAACCATTTGTAGCGACATCTACCTGTCGCTAGATGAACTACATAGACATACTACGCACTACAGATGGCGCCACACAACATCAACATGTCTAGATCGCGCAAACGGTAATTTCTGGAGCGATAGACATATAGCCGACCAACCGACAACAACTGTCGGTCGAAAGACCACGAATGTTTGAATGTTTGGATGTACGACCACCACTGAATCGGTTTGGCTGAAATTTAAAATATAGATAGTAAATATAGATGACCGGGAATAGGACATAGGCTACTTTTTATCCGGGTACCACGCGAACGAAGCCGCGGGCGAAAGCTAGTTGATTATAGTTACAGAGAACGCATGCGTTCAGATCGCATCGGCACGGATCGTTCGCTGTGATTAAAGGCCATACATAAGTGCTAACCTAGTACCTAGTTGTAACTAAGATAGGACATACATAAGTGCTAACCTAGTACCTTGTAATAACTAAGATAGGATATATCCTATCTTAGCTACTACTAGGTACTAGGTTCATAAGTTTATAAGTGCTAACCTAGTTGCCTGGCTTTGACGGAGTCTGTCGCGTTGGCGGCGGCGGCTTCCTTAGCCGCTTCCAGTTCCGACACTTGGTGGGATAGCTTCTCAGCGCGCTCTGAGCTCTCCTGAAAACATTATCTTAGACATTATTTAACACACGGGAATTACTCACGTAAAAATATCGTCGATTTAGATACCGACAATGTTTCGATTTATTCGGAGAGTCTTCATCTGGGTAAGGAGGGAGTTGCGGCTTATTCTTCGCGCGGGCGTCTCACACTGTTTTACTACATATAACCCGAACACCTTGAAAAGGAGAGTTAATAGGCATTTTCTAGGGAAGCTCGCTCCATCGTCGACTTTATCCATGCCTAGGCAAGGAGCGAAGTCGAGAGCTAACCTATCTTAAATTAAAAAAACAAATGTATAAAGAGGCGGCAATACATATCGCGTTTTGTTCTCCAAAACAGCTATTTAACCCCTGTTTTGTACCCCTGTTGGTAATTTGCGGTATTACTGTCTTAGGCTGATTTTAGTCTCACGCTCACCGTCAGCGCTGATAGGCTATTGATCTTTATTACAATGAAATAAGGATACTGATTGTCCAGCGCTGACGAGAGCAATCAGCGTAGCCATTTCTGCTAAACAATCAGTATCCTTATTTCATTGTAACAAAGATCAATCGCCTATCAGCGCTGACGGTGAGCGTGAGACTAAAATCAGCCTTAAGGTTACCTTATATGCGTCCATCTCCATTCTTAACTTGCTCTGCGTCCACTTGAGGCGTCCTTCAAGTTCCTTGGTGTCCTCTCTCACTTTGGCTAGCTCTCTCTCGCTTGTCTGCAGTTCATGGCACTGTAATATTGTGAGTTACAGTTACATTGAATTTATTTTTATTTATTATCATTAAGGAACGCTGGAAGACAGTGGAGGGGATATGTTTGCGCATGGGTACACTTGCACACGAAAATACTAGGACTATTGTTTTTTTTCTATGGAAAACCATTTCGTAATTAAAAACTTTTGTGCGCGATGCTATTAATTTGCCTTATTTTTATTAATTGCTTACTGCGCAGCTTGACAGCCAGCGTTCTTTTTACATGACGCTAACTAGTCGTATTGCTCATTATACGGACTAAAATTGAAGGAAAAAATGTCATTTTTCCTTCAATTTTGATTAGTTTTGATACGTTTTATGTCAAAATTGAAGGAAAAATGACATTTTTTCCTTCACTTTTAGTCCGTATAATGAACAATACGACTATATACCTACATAGAATTTATTTATTTATTTATTAACAATAAATTCCCGCTCAATATAATTAGTACATGCATACTTTGTCATCATAAAGCTGTATAATTCGCTGTTTCTCCCCATGCGCCGACTTCAGCTTGCCATTCAGTAGATCTAGCTCAGCCTTGGCTGCTCGCTCAGCTCGCCCGGCGACGTCCGCGGCTCGCTTCGCTTCTATCGCGGTGCATTCTACGCTCGCATAACGCATCACAGCTGCGTCCTTTTCGCGTTCGGCTTGCTCCACTCGTTTGCTCATCTGAAATCACATTGATATTATAAACAATATGATTTTTAGTGATATTTCTCGACCAGTCGTGTAGTGATTGCCGTCACATTGCTGTTGCAAGTTGTACATAATAGGGCGTTGGTGCCCTAATGAAAAATACTCTGACTGACTTCCTGAACATAAATAAATATTGCTGGACATTTCACGCAGCGCCATCTAGCCCCAAACTAAGCAAAGCTTGTACTATGGGAACCAGATAACTGATAGAAGACTTATATATTTTGTAAATCCATACTTATAATACTTTATAACACCCAGACACAGAACAAACATCTATATACATATCACAAATGTTTGTCCTGGGTGGGAATCAAACCCACAACCTATAGTGCAAAAGGCAGAGCTATTCCCAACTGAGCTCAGAGGCCAGTCTTGGTTTAACTTTTACTAGTTAGCTGGCACTTTAGCTTTAGAGCTCAAAATGAATGACCTCCTTTATGTAAAGCACATGAGTAACTAAGGGCCTATTCTTACCAAGTCCAGCTTTCCCTCCAAATCTTTGAACATCTGATCCTTTTCTTGGCATTCATCGATTTGCTGCTTCACTCGCTCTCTTAGCGAAGTATTTTCCTTTCTCTGCTCAAACAGCAGCTTCTCTAGTGACTCAATTTGCAACCTTAACACCTCAGTCTTTGGGTCCAAATCTTGGCTGCTTTCTTCGACAATTTCTGCAGGGTTTTGATTGGACGGGATTGTTTCATCAGCTGATTGAACCTCACTTGCTTCATCCTCAAATATATCTGTCATGACTTTGCTGTTCAGGATAGGTTTGAAGTTCTTAACTGGTTTTTGTGTTCGGTGCGTGTAGTATTTTAAACTGCCGCTGACTGAAGAAAACATTCCGTGGACATTCTTAACGATGCTTCCTATATCTTGAGAGAGAATTTCCTTTGGTATCCGAGTATATCTTGCATCTAAGAGTTGGTTGTTCTCAGGGATTCTTTGAGTAGCATTCGCTTGTTTCTTTTGAAAAGAAAACTGAGATAATATTTCATCTGCATCTAAATCCTTGTTATCAATACTGAATTGGGAATCTGTATTTTCTATATGTGATATGTTTTCAGCGCTACGACTGAAGTTTGACTTAGTCATTTCTTTAGTTGGTTCATACAGACTAATAGATGAGGAAGCTAATGTAATTTTGGAGTTTTGAACATCTAAGTTTTCACAGGAATCTGTAAGAGTTTCACTCGTAACTAAACTGGCAGTATCGACGTTCTGTCTATATTCAGATACATTTTTGTTTATTTCTATTTTAGCAGCACCATTTTTAGAAGTAAATTCTGGCTCTTTGGCGTCAATTTTGATAGGAGAGGCTTCGGAGCTGGGAGATTCCGAAGTGTGGTTGTCTTCAGTAGATATGGAAACAGTACTGGAAGTTATGCTACCTTCTAAAGAGACTCCAGATGATATTTTCGCAGTGCAGTCAAGATTTTTAGGACAAGTACTGACATCGATTTCGTCATTAGAAATGCTTTTGATAGGCGATGTCTCGGAGTCGGACGAGGTAGGGAATGTTTCTGAACAGGCTTCGGTGGTTTCTATACCAGAATCGCAGCTTTTTTCGCTGTTTGTTCCAATTTCTTTCGAGGAATAGATAACGTCAACAGTAGACATATTAGACATTTTGTGGTCGCTACTTTAAAACTATAACAGACTGGGTTGGTTTTGCTAACGTTAAAGCCATGAATAGATCAATTTTATTTATTTTTTGAAAATAAACATCTTATTTCGACGTCCACTGGACGTAAATTTTGTTGAATCGAATGTCAGTCATGTCATTGTCAGTCACGTCAACAACGTCACGTCACGTCACGGCGGTTGTTGACAGATCCAATCCAAATACAGTCTGTCAAAGGTCTGTCAAATCAAAACTAAAGTCCGCGCCAGCACTCAAGTCCTACGGAAAAAGCGGGAACTAATTGTTGTAATTACTATAATAAGCTCTTTTAGTCAAGGTCGTTCATTTGTTCTGGTGTGTAAAGCTAACGAACGTACAAACTAAGTTAATTATTATTGTTGAAGCCTTACCCCGCAACCACACGTTGGGGCCAACGTTGGTCCCAATGCCTCTCACCAACGTGTGGTGCTGACAAAATAGCTTGGCGCCAACGTTGGGGCCAACGTTGGGGCTTGGCCGTGCCGTGTCGGTTTTATCAAAGGAAGTTGGCGCGCCAACGTTGGGGATCCGTCCACACGTTGGCGCTATGCTCAGTCCCGTTTCGACGCGCATCGTGAGCGCACGTGTCGACTGACGAGCGAGAATGTCATCGTATTCCTTATTTATTGTGTTTGTAGGACTATCGGGCTGAAATTTTGCACACTTATAGATTCTCGGTGACAATGAAATATTATGGTATCAACAAGCTGATCTGATGATGGAGTCAAGAGCTGTTCAACAGAACTCCTCAGTAAATAAGCCGATTGAGTTGAAACTCGGCATATTTGTCAAGTTCTGACTACAATGTAATAATATGGTGACAGCGAGCTGATCTGATGATGGAGTCTACTATTTTTTTTTTATGTTACGGGAACCGTGCAATTTTTTGGGATAAAAAGTAGCCTATGTCCTATTTCCGGTTATTATCTATCTATATTTTAAATATCACCCATATCGGTTAAGTGGTTGTCGTGTTAGAGAGGAACAAACATACATCCAAACATCCAAACTTTCGCTTTTATAATATAGTGTGTTGTGTGAAGTGTGATAGTGACATGATGTGATGTGATTGTGATAAAATTGGTATTCAGTAATGTAAAATCACTTAGAGAAATTTCAATTTCTGTATCGGACGCGCAGACATCGGACGTCTGCACGTTGGCTCTGACGGAACAAGACTGGTGTATCGCCAACGTGTGGATGGTTCACGAAATCTTGGTCCCAACGTTGGGACCAACGTTGGCCCCAACGTATGGAGCCGGCGTTACTTGGACAATAAGTAATTTTTTACTTAGCCTAGTTTTGCGATAGCAGCGCTGCGTCCATCGGACTTCAGTGCTGAATTCGTCCGCCATCTTGTCGTTTGTCAAACAGACAGAGGTATTTGTGTAGGGAGAGTGTTGGTCGTGGATTTTTATCTTTTACAGTGAAGTATCTTTGAAAATGGAGCGTAAAGTGATACAAAGTGGTGCCCGAGAAGTAATTATTAAAGTGAAAGAATTTTGTGAACGGGAAAAGAACAAAAAAGGACTATTAATCCCTTTAGACAATGTTCAGATGAGAGTTGCCGCCCTGGCAGGTAAATATTAGGGATACCAACCAGTTCAGCTTATTTTGCTGTTCTGCTGTTCCACCAACTTAGGCTGAACTACGATAATTGGCACGATATATCGTTTTCGTTTTTGGGAGTTAGGGCTTCAGGGGGGTTGGATTTAGTATTAAGAAGCAGGATTTTGGGGAGGTGGGTGGGGGGGTATGTTAGGGGGGGGTCCCCCCTACCCCCTGGTACCACTCCCATTACAAGGTAACGCACCGTTCTGGAGATAATCAAATTATTGTTTTTATATACAAATTGGTAAAAATTTAGTATTCGGTAACAGTATTTTTAGGGGGAGGAGCCCACCCACAAAATCTGGTCGCACAAACCCCCATAACATCTAAAAGATAAACTAAATCAGATCCGACACGGGGCACCCTGTAGGTTAGGTTAGGTTTGTATATAAAAAAGCGAGCGAAGCGAGCCCACCTACAAAATCTGGTCGCATAAATCCCCATAACATCTAAAAGAGAAACTAAATCAGAACCGACACGGGGCACCCTGTAGGTTAGGTTAGGTTTGTATATAAAAAAGCGAGCGAATCGAGCCCACCCACAAAATCTGGTCTCACAAACCCTCATAACATCTCAAACCTTCAAAGCCCCCTCCACCCCCCAAAATTCTGTTACCGAATACGAATTTTTTACCAATTTTTACCAGTTTGTATATAAAACAATAATTTGATTATCTCCAGAACAGTGCGTTACCTTGTAATGGGAGTGGTACCAGGGGGGAGGGGGAACCCTCCCCCCCCCTCCCCCCCTCCCCCCCCCCCAAATCCTGCTCCTTAATACTAAATTTTTACCGCATTGGGTCCTCTCTATCGCTGTCGCCTTGCATCGATTCGCCTTCTCGCTCGCAGTCGCCTAAGCTGGCCTAGGCTGGGCCAACATGGGTTAGCGCTTTTAATGGTGCAACCAGATGTTGAACCAGCCTAGGCCAGTTTTGGCGAGTGCGAGCGAGAAAGCAAATTGATTCAAGGCGAGAGCAATAGAGAGGCAATGCGACCCTGGGCCAACATCTGTACGCGCCTTATGGGTAATAAAATATTACTGATGAAATACCTAACACTAAAATCAAATAAAATTATGAATGGCTTATTTTGTGATTGGTTTTACTTTAAGTTTTCATATTACCATTTCACGAAAATTATTAAAACAGGTTCTTTTTTTTTAGGTATTACCTTGAAGACACTTTCCCAAATTACTAAAGAACCAATAGCGACAAGTATTTCAAAGAAAGTTGGCACCCCTGGAAAAATTTCATTAATAAGGGATGCAAAAAGTTCTGCCCGAGAAGTAATTCTTAAAGTGAAAGAATTTTGTGAACGAGAAAAAATGAATAAAGAAGTATTAATCCCTCTAAGCAATGTTCAGAAGAGAGTTGCCGCGATGGCAGGTAAATATTAGGGATACCAGAGCCCATTGTTTTTTCCTAATATAAGGGTAAAAACTATTAGATTACTAATTTAATAATTTCGTTCCCTTACCGGCATAGTGGATGTCGGCAATAAATCTGCCAGGCTGAAGTGGGATTGGAAGATAGATGCAGACAGATAGGTGGGCCCATATATCTACCTCTTGGGTTCCAATCGACGGAAGGCGGCGTCGTTGTCGGCTGAGAAAACGTTGGCGGGACGATCTTGTCACATTCGACGATGGATGGTGGGATTCGGCGAAGGATAGGGAAGTTTGGGGGAGACCTTTGCCCAGCAATGGGACGAAACAGGCTAAGAACAAAAAAAAAGAGTAAAATATTACCTACTGATGAAATACCAAACACTAAAATCAAATCAATTATGAATGGCCTATTTTGTGATTGGTTTTACTTTAAAACAATTTTACGAAAATTATTAAAACAGGTTATTTTTTTTTTAGGTATTTCCGTGAAGACAGTTTCCCGAATTACTAAAGAACCAACAGAGACAAGCATTTTGAAGCAAATTGTCACCCCCGCAAAAACACCATCAATGATGGAGCGTAAAGTGATAAAAAGTGCTGCCCGAAAAGTAATTCTTAAAATGAAAGAATTTTGTGAACAGGAAAGAAGTAATAAACAACTGTTAATCCCTCTAAGCAATGTTCAGAAGAGAGTTGCCGCCATGGCAGGTAAATATTAGGGATACCAGCAGGGCTATTTTGTCTCACACGTAAAGTCGCTAACTCGGATTTTTTCCTTCAAATTGATTTTTTACCAACAATATTAAAGTTATAGAATGCAGAATTACTTTGAATATTTTACACAATATAAATATCTATCACGTTTTTCAACCATCTTCTATAATTTCAAAGTACTCATCGTAAAAAATTTGAGTTAGCGACTTTACGTGCGAGTCAAAATAGCCCTGCTGAGCCCACT
This sequence comes from Camptogramma bilineatum, assembly GCA_958496255.1. Taxonomy (NCBI): domain Eukaryota; kingdom Metazoa; phylum Arthropoda; class Insecta; order Lepidoptera; family Geometridae; genus Camptogramma; species Camptogramma bilineatum. Next base: position 3,251,447 of record OY292478.1, read on the forward strand.
GTTTTTTTCCTAATATGGGTAAAATATTCCTGATGAAATATGTAACACTAAAATCAAATAAAACTATGAATGACTTATTTTGTGATTTCACGAAAATTATTAAAACAGGTTACTTTTTTTAGGTATTTCCGTGAAGACAGTTTCCCGAATTAGTAAAGAAAAAAAAGCGACAAGTACTACTACAAAGAAAATTGTCACCCCTGGAAAAAGGCGACCACAACCAAAAAGAATTGATTTGGACGATTTTGAATTATGTGCTATACGTCAAAAAGTACATTTCTTTTACATAGTTTATAAAGAGCTACCAACAGTTAACAAGCTACGTTTACTACTAAAAGAAGATATGAATTTTCAAGGAAGTAATTCAACGTTACGGAGAATATTAAAGATGCTAGGCTTTCAATTTAAACGCTGTCAGTATAAACGCAAAGTGTTGATGGAGCGCTATGATATTACAGCGTGGCGAGCCAGATATATTGAAAAAATGAGGAAAAATCGATTCATAGACAAAAGACCCGTGGTGTATGTGGATGAAACACATATCCATAACACGTACGATGCCAAAAGTTGGCAAGAGCCAGGACTTAAATTAAATGAACAAACGGGACTTTTTGCAAAGTCTGGTGGAAGTAGATGGATGATTGCACATGCTGGTACTGAGAACGGTTTCATAGATGATGCGTTTTTGATGTTTAAATCACAATCAAAGTCGTCTGATTATCATGACGACATGAATTCGAGTAATTTTCTCAAGTGGATGACTGAAAATTTGATACCAAACCTGCCAGAGCGATGTCTTGTGGTTATGGACAATGCACCGTACCACTGCACACAGATAAATAAACCACCAACAATGTCAAACTTAAAAGTTGAAATGCAAGAGTGGTTGCAAGAAAAGGGAATTTATTTCGAAGAGAGCTGGACAAAACCCATATTGTTCGGTCTTATCAAAGAAAATAGAGGCCCACCTGTTTATGCAGTGGATGAACTCTTAAGAGAACACGACCACGAAGTTTTGAAACTGCCGCCTTATCATTGTGATCTGAACCCGATCGTAAAAATGTGGAGCCTTGTAAAAAAACATGTGGCTGAGGAGAACGTGGCCCAAGATCCAAAGAAATTTGTTAAACTGACGAAAGATGCATTTGCAAGCATTACACCAGAACAGTGGTCAGTGCTATGCAAAACCGTGGAGCAATTAGAAGATGAATATTTTATAAACGATAGACTGATAGATGCAGAAATGGACCGGTATATCATTTCAACAGAGAGTGACAGCGAAACGGATTCGGATAGCGATTCTGACGTGCCTGTGAATGATTCGGATAGTGATGTTACTAACGTGTCGGACCCACTCGATGATCATAATTATATATAAGTAATAAAAATTTAAACTGCATTTATAGTTTTTATTTCTTCTAAGTAGAAGTACTTGTATGTCCCGAACTACTTCGTACACTTTAGTAAGATAGGTGACCTCTTCCAGACAACCTTGTGATGGATTAAACTCCTGAGCATGCTATTGGACTAGGTAGGTAATTTTCACTACTAATATAGTAATAATGTGTCCGGAATAAAACCTCTTGTTCAAGAACAACTAAGGGGAATTTTAAGTTAAATAAATAGTACACATATTTTATTTTATGACCTAGGGTGATTTTTTCTAATTTCAGTCTTAAATTATTTCCTTCAATATCTGTTTTGGGGCGTTGGTTGTTATAACGCAATTATAATTTATTAATTTAAATTTGAAATCTATGGTTCTAGAGTAGGATTCAGCACCCAAGTCCTACGGAAAATGAAGGAACTAATTGTTTTATTTACTTTAATAAACTCTTTTAATCATGGTCGTTCAGTTGTTCTGGTGTGTAGAGCTAACGAACGTACAAACTAGCATAATTATTATTGTTCAAGCCTTAGTTGGACAATTAGTAATTTTTAACTTAGCATAATTCTACGATAGGAGCGCTGCGTATATCGGACTTCAGTGCTGAATCCGACTAGTCTAATTTTTGCCATTTTTATTTATCTTACTGGCAACATTTATATAACCAATTTCAGTGCTGCTAGTGTAAGTAAAAGTTTCTAAAACAGTACAAAATATTATCTCTCTGTAGTGCACATTCAGGCAACTTTTCAAAAACTTGTTTTTACTGGTGACTTTGTTACTACCAGTGGCGGCCTTTGGTACTGGCGAGCAGGGCACTCGCCCGGGGCCTCGCGCTTGTAGGGGCCTCGCGCAGCAAACCGACTAGAGAAAATATTTTATAAGCATTAGTAAGCCTACCCGTTAAAGATAGACAAATCCCATTGTGGGCTTTTCTGTAAACGTATAAAATAAGAACAATGCCTTCCTACATTATTTTATTATTAGGTATCTCAAAAGAATTAGGCAGCTTTTTCTATGAAAACTCCCAGTTGGCTATATTTTTTCCGACATTTTCAACAATCATCGTCTTAAATTATTTTAACCAATTTACACAAAAGTTTAACGAGTTATACACCTAAACCTTCCTCATGAATCACTCTGTCTATTGGTGAAAACCAAATGAAAATCCGTCCAGTAGTTTATCGTGAACAGACAAACAGACAGACGCGGAGCGGGGGGCAGGGGACTTTGTTTTATAACATGTGCGCGACTCCGACTTTTCGTCATCAACATTTCAATACCTATAGGTACTTTGGTAGGGCCTCGCAATATCTAGGCAGACTCGGTCCCAGGGCCATGACCCCCCCCCCCCCAATCTTTGACAAACACGAACATCCAGCATATAATGTGTTAAATGCTTAAATGTTTTTGAAATTCTAAAGGATTTGGCCGGATACTGCCCCAGAAGAGCCGAATATCGAATTAGACTATGCGTCAGAATAATATTATTTAAATAAAATATCACAAAATTAACTGGTACATACAGAATACTTAGATATCTCGTGCCGTGTGGGAATATAATTATGTTATTTTATTAGTAACTTTAGTCACTTCCGGTACTACAGTCCGTAATGCCTCTCCAGACTCACGGCGAGAAGTTTCACCGAGACTTTATTTATTTATTTATTAAGGAACAACAAACAGCTACATTATATGGCTTGGTTACAGGTGTTAAAGATACATTCTGGAAATGTAAGACTTAAATTATTAATAACGTAGCCCACAGCGTTATCCACATGTAGGAGTAAATACGTCTTAAATTAGATTAGAGAGTCTAGAAGTTTATCGTAATTATATATTATGCTTGATACATAATATACTATCATCAACGGGACAATTACTTCTCGAAGAACAAACAAATTATCAACACTCTCAATTTTCTCACTCGTGATCTGTTTGAAATCCTTTGTCTCGGCCAAAAATAGGTACCGACACCGAAGCGCGAGAACAAGAAGGCGAGAAACTCCTCACATTCACGCTTCTCGGGTGTTGTCGGGGTTTCTTGCCGAGAGTCTGGAGGTATCACAGAGAATATTTTTATCAGATAGACCTACCTTCTTTTTCGCGGTTGACATGACACTCAAATAGTAAACAAAACAGACGGACAAGAATTTGACAGATGTAAAAGGAATTTCGTTGAGTTTCAGTTGTGTGATTGTGTTGTGATGTGATTTATGAGGATTTATCATATTTTATTTAAAATTACAAAAACTGACGCCTTGGGATATGCATACAGACTAAAATGGAAGTGGGCTGGACATGGCTGGACGTCTATAAGATGGAAGATGGACTAGGAGAGTGACAAATTGGGAGGGTTCAAGAGGTCGACGCTGCATAGGAAGACCATACGCTCGCTGGGACGAAGACATCAAGAAAACTGCTGGACCAAACTGGCTCCAAGTAGCACAAGACAGGGACAGATGGCTGGCTTTGGAGGAGGCCTTCACCTTAGGGGTTCTCTAGTACCTACTTAGATTATAAGCATTAGTGATAAGAAAAAAATGTTAATTATAGAGAAATAAAAGGCTTTTTATTTTATTTATTTATATCATATTTTATTTTAGGTGGTAAGTACAGAATCACTGCACATGAGTGTAGATAATTTTATTGATGAAATTCCCAATTTTTCCTAAGTACTTTTCTTTTTTACTTTAAATTGTAGGTACTGGGAGCAGCTGTGTGCGTCAAGCTGCAACAGCCTCCTTCAGGCGATAGCCGACAGGCCTGACTTTCATCTTATTCAGTCTTGGGAGTCAAGGCATGCCATCTTGGCAACCTATACTTGCCATTGACTGTCCGGTTGTACCTACTTACCACTCAAATGTGCCACCGATTTTTGCCTACCTACTAATACTAACATAATATAAATGAATGATAATATTTTCACGTGAAAATTCCCGTGTGTTAAATAATATATGGATGAAAGTCTGAAATAAAGAATTTTTATTTTAATTTATTATTTTATTTATTTTCCATACCCTAGTTCACTCAAAATTCTGCCAGTCCATAATAATACTTACTAAATAATTATTGTTGGACATTACACACAGCGCCATCTATCCCCAAAGTAAGCAAAGCTTTTACTATACGAACCTAAAAAATATAGTTTCCTAGGTTCATCCGTTCATGTTGGGCGTCACAGCCTGCTGCTTTAAATTAGATTATCTTTTAAATCCCACTTTAAAAAGGAAGAAGATGAATGGAGTCTCACTATAAAATAAAAAAACAAACCCAAAAATCCCAATTTGGTCATGACGCAAGCATTCTTTCCTGTGGGCATCTGTGGGGCAAAATTGTTCTAGGAATCGGCCATGTCCTTTTTCATACAAACGTTTTTAGCCTTTTCATTCCCTGCCATATCAATGTATTGTGTCATTTGTCTTAAAAAATCGTCTCACTTCGCTCGCATTTTAGATTCATGTGTATTTTACGAACGAAGTGAGTTAATGTCTGACCGCAGAATAGAAACCGACAAGCAGCCAGCCTTTTCTTTGAGCACCGTAAGCAAAATCAAGTGTCATTATGTTGCATTTCGTCGGCTAAATTCGAAAACCTCGTAACTCCGTCTTTTTGACGACTATAATTTTTTGATGCAGTTTGGTAGAAAACTAGATTTTTTTGATGCAGTATGGTAGAAAACTAGATTTTCTACCGAACTGAATCAAAAAATCATTGTCGTCAAAAAGACGGAGTTACGAGGTTTTCGAAATGAGCCGACGATTTGTCTTCAAAATTCGGCTCGCTTCGCTCGCATTTTAGCTTCATGCGTATTCTGAAAATAGAGTGAGTTTTTATCTGATCACAGAATAGAAACTGTCAAGCAGCCAGCCTTTTCTTTGAGCACCGTAAGCAAAATCAAGTGTCACATGTTACAATTTTCTTTAAAAAATTCGGCTCGATTCGCTCGTATTTCAGATTCAAGGGTATTTTCGGAGAGTAGGGAGCTCGCTTTGCTCGCATTTTAGCCTGCCTCATTATTTTGCTAGCAAAGTGAGTTATGTTGCATTAATCTTAAAAAAATCGGCTCGCTTCGCTCGCATATTAGCTTCATGAGTAGGTATTTTACCCCCCCCCCCCCCCCCCCTCCCTCCCTCAACATAATACCCAAAAGTCCGGATCCCACGCCTGTCACCAGGGGCCTCGCAAAGATTTACCGCCCGGGGCCTCGCAAAGATCTACCGCCCGGGGCCTCGCAAAGATCTACCGCCCGGGGCCTCGCAATAGCTAAGGCCGCCCCTGGTTACTACAAATAAATTCTTGAAAAGTATCAATATTACAGACATCGATTCTTTTGTAGAATGTTGGACATATCATTCCACTATTTTTTGTGCCTTCATCAATCCTTCTAGCAGTGTTTTCAGAAGGTTTTACAGTTTTACTACAACAAAACCTCTGAACAACCTCTTTTTTTTCAGTTTACAGTAAATTTTAGTTCCTCGTTAATTAATTTCTACTCTTTGTGGTCGGTCGGACTGTAGAGTACGCGCCACCACTGAAGTTCGATAGACGCGGCGCTGCTATCGCAGAACTAGGTTAAGTAGAAAATTACTAATTGTCCAATTAAGGCTTGAAAAATAATAATTAAGCAAGTTTGTACGTCCGTTAATTCTACACATCAGAACAACTGAATGACCGTGACTAAAAGAGCTTAATAAAGTAAATAAAACGATTAGTTGCCGCTTTTCCGTAGGACTTGAGTGCTGGCGCGGACTCTACACCGGAAATCAAGGAAATCAATAGTAGATTTTATACATTTATCCTGGCAATCATAGATAAAACGTCATGCATGTCACGCGTGTCATGTCAGTCCAGTCACTCATTTTCATTTTCCATTTCGTTTTCGTTCGTGAAAGAAATTGAGTCTGAATTTGGGTCGTCCGTTATTGATTTTTTCAATAATCTTTCTATAATTAGGGTAGTTTTCTGGCCTTGTGACTGCGCGTTGAAATAAGCGTTCCTGTGATTCGCGCGGCGCAGCCAAAATGCCTGTAAGTATAAATTTTATAAATTGCACATTTTCGACATGACATGTGACCACGGAAATATGATATCACGCTTAGATCACGCTATATTTCTAAAGTTCTTTGTTAATCGTGGCAGTTATGCGCAGTAGATTAGAGTAGGTAACAAAAGTAACTAAAGTATTTTCGTTTCTATTACCATGTTTTCCGTGTGGGCATTATTCGTCATTTTCGTTAGGTCAGGGTCGTCTGCTTAGAGCAGTGCTTACGTAGCTAAGTACTTACGCTATCTGCGCAATTCGTGAAGCGTTATACAACATCTGCTACATTTTCTATACTTCCTTTACTTACCAATAGGAATCTTGTTTGAAATGATGTTGAAGCGTTGGTAAGGTGAGGATGCGTCATAGCTTTAAATGAGAGCTATGGTTTGAAATTGTACCACCTTATGGTTACTATTGCATTGTTAGCTAGGCCAGTGTTCCGCAAACTTTTTGTGTTCAAGGTAGGTACGCCTAGAAAATCGGAAAATTTTTGAGATAGGTACACCATAAATGAAATATCAATTATTATGTGAGCGACTTGAGCTTGTTTAGTTGAGCATTATGCGGTCCAAATTTGGAGTAGCTTAACTGAGATAGGTAGATAATCTTATTTTTCCAAGGCACACCAACTAATGACCATGGTACACCAGTGTGTACACACCCTTTGCGGAACACTGAGCTAGGCGATTGTAAATTATTTTTTTATAAGTACCGTGGATGGGGGTGAATTGCATTAGTACTTTTGAACTTTACTTAACATTTTTACATTGTTTCTGCTTTTTTTAACATTATGTTGGGTGTAAAGACTTTATCCTGTGTTAGTTAAATGTAGGATGCTTACATATCTTTTAGTTCTAAGTCCTTTCATGTTCACATAAAAATACTACCTAGGTATGTATAGAAAATGGTAAATTTCATTAATCCTTAATTTATTTTCTGATTTTTTTTTTTCTTTAAAAACCTTTTTGAATTCATTTTAACAGTGTTTCTGTAGATTGATTGATACAAAACTACCCACATATTTTTGTTGAAATTTTTCAGGCTTGACAGCCAACACACATTCATATACACAACACACAGATCATCAAATCTTTATACACAGTATACAATTTGCAGTAGGACATATAATTATATTGTGTTGCTTCTATAAGGTACAAGTCTAAGACGGAGCAGCTTTCTTTCTTTTTCTAGTAATCTGTGTCAATTTTATAGAATACAGTGCCCCTCCCAGCGTTGCCCCCGTAGTGATGATATAATGGTAATGATGATAAAGGAAAGTAGCCTATAACCTGCCTCCAGAGTTTAGCTATCAATTTCAGAAAGAATTTTTCAATTTGGACTTACTTAATTGGTAGTTCCTGAATTTAGCGTGTTCAAACAAACAAACTCTTCCACTTTATTGTATTAGTATATAGATTGATTGCTGTTTGCAGCTGTGGTCGGTCTCAGACTTGTACCTTTACTTTGACTGGCCTCTTAGCTCAGTTGGTAGTAGCTCTGCCTTCAGAGCTAGACTATAGGTCGTGGGTTCGATTCCCACCCAGGACAAACATTTGTGTGATGAACATAGATGTTTGTTCTGTGTCTGGGTGTTATAAAGTAATCTATGTATGTATTTACAATAAAAAAAGATATAAGTATTCTATCAGTTATCTGGTTCCCGTAGTACAAGCTTTGCTTAGTTTGGGGCTAGATGGCGCTGTGTGAAATGTCCAGCAATATTTTTTTTTTCCTAACCAACCTCTTTGCAATTGCGATTGATTAGAAATAAAATTGTACATATCATTATATTCTTCAATGCAAATTGATTTTGATGTGCAAAAATTCAGTTGGATTCGAGGCACTTTGCAATATTAATAAGACACCAATTAATATTCATATTCACCTGTCTATTTACTAATGAATGTTTTTTCCTTGTCACTCTCATATGAATGAAAAGAGATAGCAATAGATTTTATTATCCTTTAATTAGCAAGGAATGTATTTAACTTTTACCTTGTCACTCTTATAACAATGAACTGAAATAGCAATAGATTTTATTAACCTGACAACTCAGTAAGAATTTTCTTTGTCACTCTCATGTTAGAAAAGATATGACAATGATTTCATCACCTGTCAATTTTGGTAAGGATTTTCTTTCTTTGTCATGTCACTCTCATGCCAATGAAAAGAGGCAGATTTAACTGTTTGAGCTATATGAAGTCTTTGTGTAACAGGGTAGATTTAAACAGCATCAGACAAAGGAAACTGGGGCGCACAGATTGAAAGTAGGTCACTTGAATGCAGTAAAATTGAGCTAAGTATTATGGGCCTTACAAAGGCCTCTCAACTTTGAACACCGGTTAAATAATGTCCTGTCTAATTTGTAAGCTAGTGACAAATAGAGACAGGACGTTGTTCAATATACATTCAAACAGAAAAATAATTTTCCAAATCGGTCCAGGAGTCTTCAAGTAATTGGTGAGCACAAAAAAGCACAAAAAAAAAATCCGACGAATTGAGAACCTCCTCTCCTTTTTTGAAGTCGGTTAAAAACGGATGCACCATTTCATGGTCTTACAGACTTCCCTTTAACTCTGAAGGTTAACTAACTAAATCTGTTGCTCTGCAAAAATATTCTTTATAGCCTTGCTAGACTGTAATATTTTATGAGAAAGACTGAATGACTGAATCTAGCACTGAAAAGTTAAAATATTCAGTTCTGTAAATACATCTGAAGCAGGTAATTACTTCAGTTCTTTTGTGCTAGTACAGAAATCCTTGACACACCTGCATAGGGCGCGGCGGTAGGAGGGAGGGAGAGGGGGATACTAATGTACTAATCGTAGGGTTCGCGCGCCTAGGGTGGCGTCAGACGATCGTCACAGCTTGCAGAATGCAGACGTGCATCACGCGCGAAGCCTGTTGCTTCCAAACAAAGAAATAAAATTACTCTGTGATTTTTTAAGTGAATAGCTTCGAGAATTCAAGCTCGATGGTGAATAGTGGCTAGATTTGAATTATGCCTGTGAGTGATTTTGCAATTTCAATTTATTAAAAACATTTTTGAAAGTGGTTTAGGATATTTTTGAAAGATTTTGTGGTAAAATAAAAAATGTTAAAAATTATTTTATTGCTGAAATACAATTACATGCTGACTGGTGCACAGTAAGTAAGATAGCTGAAAAGAATAAGTTTGTGCCGGATTATCATTTACCAGAAAAGTAAGAAAACAAATTTTTACTTTAACTGAAAAAAAAAGTACTTTTGCAGCCAAATATTTCAATTAATTTGTCATCATACTTTAAATATTTAATAACTAACCTCATCACATCACATATTTCTATTGTATTCTAATCTGTACATTTTCCCGGGTTTTCTAGAGAAGGTTGTCTAACTACTCGGTAGATTTTTTAATGTGATCCTAAAAAAAATTTATTTTGGATGATACAATTACCAACAGAAAAGGGAAGGTTGTTATATTTGACTATTGTGGATCGATATGAAAATCTAGTTTGATTGACCAATCAAATCCATAAAAGTTAGTTCGGATGAGCAAGTGGTCAACTCTGGTGACAGAGTTTTTAGGCCGCCAAAAGGCTTCCGTCATGGCTTAACGACTTAAAAGCCGGGACCGACGATTTAACGTGCCCTCCGAAGCACGGAAGCGCTCAGCTCGTAATCGTAATACCACTTGCGGTCACCCATCCAAATCCATTATGACCCAAAGTTCTAATGATGAAATCCCAGAGTGAAATTAAAATGGCAATTTTGAAGTCAGTTTTCAGTTATTATTAAAAAATATCTTATTCTTAATTAAATTTAGCTAAAAACAATTTCAAGGAAATAATTAGTCAACGCGAGGGCAAAGATTATCACGCCACTTCAAAAATACAGATTACGGAGTAGATTATTCGCAATTTCAGTCTTAAACCATTGTGATAAGGTTCAAGTTATTTTAATTAGACTTGTATTTAATGAAGTCGGGTTTAATTGTATGCACTACTTAAGGTATTTTCCATCTAGGTATTCTAGATTATTTGTGGAATGACTGAAGGTAATGTTTAGTTAGTTTTGTAAATAAACAAATATTGCTCATTTAATAGTATAGGATTTAACCAGGACTATTTTTTTAACCGACTTAAAAAAGGAGGAGGTTCTATGTTCGACTGTATGTGATGTATATTCACCAATTTTCCGTCAATTGTTGACCAATTTTTAATTTGTTTAAAAGGGTATATACTCCAGTTGGTTCCATAATTATCAAATATCAAGGATTGAAGTCGGTTAAAACTTTTGAAACTATCATGGTTGCAAACATTGTACACTACACACTCACACTAAACGAAAATCCAAAAATCATGGTAAATATCCCGTTTATAGTATTTACAATAATTGAAGTCTGTTTTTAGTCTTTCTCCACGAAGCTCTTTCCAGGGCAGTTTCCTTGACCTTATACGACATGACAGCAACCTTCTCCTTCACTTGGCTCATGTAGTCTATTCTAGGTCTTCCTCTTCCTCTCCTTCCTTACACTTTTCCTTCAATGATGTTCTTAATGAAGCTGTCATGTCATATACTCGTAAGATGGCCAATCATCTTCCCTCTTCTATTCTCAACAACTTGCAACAACAATCTTTCCTCTTCCACTCTTTGCAAAACCTCAATGTTGGTCACACTTTCCGTCCAGCTGATTCTCTCTATTTCTACACATTATTAATCTTTATTCTTTATTTTGGCAATAGATGAGGTAATAAATAATAGGATTTGTCTCGTATTTGAACATTGACCACAAATTCTTGTCAATTCGAATAAGAATCTAATAAAAGTTTGTTAAAACAAATTGAATCTTACGCAGTTGAAATACAGTTTATCTCTGAATGTCTTTCTGTCCCCAATTGCGTGGTACCTTGAAGTATTTGTAAGAGTGTAAGAGTAAATAGTTGCCTAAATGTTGCGTCCCAGTAACCTACTTGCATGTTGTATAGCCGAAAACTTTCGTCATAACATTTTGAGTAATGAATTATAAATGTACTAAGTATTAGGTCTCTTATAAACTTGAACATTGGCTAAATAATGCTCAAGATTCGCCATGCCCCATGTCATGTCATGTCATGTCTAACAAACAATTGGCTAGGTAAAAAAAAATAAAAACCGACTTCAATGTTATAAGCTTAGCAATTTTCTGCACTCTCGAGGTGCATTTCTGTTCATAACTCTGAAGATCCGCAACAAATCCTCACCAAATTTTTATGGCACCAACCGGAAAGAATACCCTCTCAAACAAAAAAAGAATTTTCCAAATCGGTACAGGCGTCTTCGAATAATCGGTGAACATAAATGAAAAAAAAGCACAAAAAAAAGAAAAGAATCTGATGAATTGAGAACCTCCTCCTTTTTTTGAAGTCTGTTAAGAAAGGACGATGTTTCAGTTTTAACAGTATTTTATAAGTAGAGGGGTAGAAGTGTATAGATTGTGTGAAAGATACGCGGTTGGATAGTAGTTGATCTGATAGGGGAAAACGTAAAAGGAAAGAAAGATCCCATCAAAAACATTACGTTTACCATTACTACCATTACCATTACCTACAAAGATGCACAAGTCTCTCAAAACATTCTTCTGCCGTAGTGACCAAGCAAGAACTAACTAACCATTGGTGTCGGCACAATTTTGTCTTCTTTCACTTCCATCGATTAGACGTCATCACAGCAGTCCTTTCTTACTCATTCGTTTCACACAATACTTCATCTTTCCATTGGTATTCAAGCAGAAACTTTGAATCTACTGAAAATTCTAATAATCTCATTTTCGATAAAAGATCTGGGGGCACGGAATTGTAGTTCTTCTGCCGAAAAAGTTGTGAAATCGAATGTAAACCGAGTTTACAATATGCCGACACCAATGGTTGGGACAAGGGCAGAAAGAAGGTTCTTGGTTCTTGCTTGGTCACTAGTGACCATTATTATGTATTGATTTAAATCTCTTTGATTTACCATACACAAAATGTTTACAATATCTGAAAATGTTCAACACGGTTGATAATTTAATTAGATTCCCGTTCTGGACATACATTCGCGTAATGCATAGTTTCTCAACCTTATTTTGCCCACCGCCCACTTTGAAAATATTTTTTTTAGAGCGACCCTCCCCTATCTTACCTTTTTTTATTTTTCTTACCATCTGTCGCGAATTTAAAACCGATCTTTGAGTGGTAATGTGTATGTGGTTTTCCCCAATTTCCCCAATAGTAGTGTGGTTTTCCTGTTTTAATTTCCACTTTACTTTAGTAATATGACATGTGATTAGTATGTAGTTTTTACCTTTTTAGACTAAATTTTCGCCCTCTCTGCTTCATCTCAATGCCCCCTAATTTTCTCTGGGTCTTCCACTGCCCCCCTGAAAGACTCAAACGCTCACAAGGGGGCGTTATCGCCCACATTGAGATGACGGTGTAATGTAATGTAGGATGTTTTTTTCTGGGTTCTGAAAAATGTAATGAGAGTGACAGGATCATTAGGTTAGGTCCTAGGTGAACTATCTATCAAAAACTCTGTCACCAGAGTTGGCCACTTGCTCATAAGAACTTACTTACTTAGTTAAAGTGAGCAGCGAGTTAAAGTGAGCACACGGCTTTTACTATAGGTGAGTAATTGCCAGCTGTCTTTTATAGGTTACTTTTAGTTACGGAGAACGGAATATACGGGAAGTAAACAAAACTTTAATTGAAGATGGTGAAATAAGCCCTTAATTCTACCAGCCCCCTATTGAATAAACATTACAAGTCTACAAATTAAAAAAGTGACAATTTTGTCGAATTTTATGACAAGTGCTTTATGTAAACCTGTCAGAATTGTGCTACAATTTTGTAAATTGTAGACTTGTAATGTTTATTGAATAGGGGCCAGCTATCTCCCACAACTCTGCCACGTGGGATGCTGAATTCAGTGTGATAACTGCTTGTTCATTCATAAATTAGCGCTCTGTCTATCTGTTATAAATTAGCATGGTGTAATGTCGGCTTAACTTTAGACAATATTTTCGAAGCCTTGCAAAATTTCACATCGCGATTTTTCAAGACTTCGAAAAAATTATAATTTTTAAAAATTTAACTAAGCATATAAAATATTAATATGCCGGCACAAGTTGGATGCGTCAAGCTGAAGACATGGCGCGATGGCGCTCATTAGGGGAGGCCTATGTCCAGCAGTGGACTGCTATAGGCTGATGATGATGATGAAAATATTAATATCTATTGCCATCATAATGTGGTTAAAATAATAAGCAGTAATGGAGCAAATAATCCATCACCAAAATTAATAAACTTTTTTTTTATAGGACGCTGAGCTCGTCGCTCCGACAGTCGAGAATGTTCGGGTCGTGGTCCGAGTCCGGCCGATGGAGCAGAGGGAGAAAGCAGATGGATCGTATAGCTGCGTCTCTGTCGACCACGCGAATAACACGGTCGCTGTCACCAGAAGCAATGTCACTCCGCCAGATCCACCGAGAATCTACGCGTATGATGCTGTGTTTGATAGTGATACCAGTCAGGTAAGCAAATCAAAAAAACTATGCTACATACCATACCATACCACAGAATAAATACAAAAGCCTGACTTCGCGTAAAAAAATATTAAAATAGCGACTCTTGATGCCACGCAACAAAGTGCAATTCAGCTCGCGTAAGCGCTTATTGCCCAAAGCAATATTCATCTAAACAAATCCTCTTTCTAACGCATAACTGTCACTGTCAGCAGCGCCCTCGCAGCGTAGTGTGTAGTGATGGTATATGGTGGTAGTACCTTCCCCAAGAGAGCTATCAAATGCACAAATACTTTTTCGAATCCAACTGGAAGTTCCTAAGATTAGTGCGTTCAAACTCTTCCGCCTTATATATTGGTATAGATATAGATAAATTCTAGATTAGCCTGAACAACTATTCTCAACGGGGATGGGAACGCTGTAGTGTCTTCTTAAATAAGTCAGCGAAACGCATTCCATGCCAACATGATTTATACAGCCATCAGCGTTAGAAGGCCACCTATGCCAGACTAAATTGGACGCTATAGTGCCTGGGACATGGTTGAGATGAGGAAATTCTTGTAAAACCTAACCATCCTCTCAGCTCACATCAGAGGCGAAACAAGCGGAATATCACAGAATATTCTTGATTACATAACCTTCAATTCAGAACAATATTCAATAACTTTATTCCTCTAGCCTCGCACATAATGACAGTATCGCAAATGATTCTAAATTATCAACATTTAACCTTATTATCTACTGTGTAACGTTCAATCTTCAGTACGACATTCTATTGGTCGGCACGATACCGCATCTGGGACTGGCTTTTAATTCATGAGAGGAAGCGATTTTTTCGAAAACAATTTAGCTTGTTAAACGCGTCTTTATTAAATCGTCGTTGTTGATCTTCATTTGGGTAGAAGGGAGGTACTCCCTGTTCCGTCTCAGGCATCGTAGAACGGGACTATGCTCATCGCAAGTTCGCGCGAATTCTAGTCGTACGAATTCGCTATCAAACATTCTGATATCGAATAGGTATCATAATGGGTATTCGCGCAATGCGGTTGCGCGACTAAATTATTTGACCACGTCGCATCGCTTACACGCGCGAGGCCTAATTGACCATCGTTCGTGCGATCAAACGATCGCGTTGACATGCGAGCTTAAATTAGGACACTAATGAATCGATCAATCTCAATGCAAATGTCCATCGCGCGATCATTAGTCAATTAGGACTGCGCCTTAGGACGACACGCCTCACACTCTTATATTTACGCGTCACATGTTTTCTTATTCCCGCGTCCGCTTATCGCATTGAACACAGAGTATGACGTAACTCTTTTGTTAGCTCGATACTACGACCTTGGCTAGTACTTGATAAAACAAGCCACTTCCTCTATACTGAATGATAAATTTTATACGTAGTTTGTAATTATAATTACACTCGCTGTGCTCAACCCGCGTGGTTATTCACACATTGACCGACATAAGACTTTGTCCGTGGTTTGCTTACTATGGCTAGATATTTTTATTTAATGTCTATTATCTAAACGCAGGAAACAAAACCTGAGATAAAAATATTTTTATCTCAGGTTTTGTTTAATAATCTAACGATCAGAGACTGACCGTTAGATCCGTGAAAAAAATGAAACACGACTGTATAGTATACCCAAGGTGTGGCAGACATTTTCTCTGATCTGTAAGCATTTGCGATCCTTTGAAGATTATTATTAGGCAGAGCGCACACCTATCCGCGCCGAATTCTCGAAGTACTGCTAGATTCGGTCGAATCGGACGAATCGGATTCGATGCGGGCAGGTGTGCAGTGCGAGGTTAGGTTACATACGATACGATTTCATACAAAAATTCTAAAATTCAATTCATTCGCCGCGTTCGTTTCGGATAGGTGTGCGGCCACCTTTGGTGAATTGCACCCGCGCGAAGCCGAGGCGAGTCGCTAGTTTGCTGTTAAAATTTTACTAGCGTTCCTTGCAAATAGTCTTTACATTTGTACTAGGGCTTGCAAAAACCGGGTAGTTTTGTAAACCCGGTTTTTTCGGATTTCCGATTTAAAAAAACCGGATAACCGGGTTTTTCGGTTTTTTCGGTTTTTTTTTATTTTTGTCTCAATTAAATGAAAACCTTGCAGAATATAACCAACTTTTTATTCTACACCTTAGTAGGTTAGAAGTTGTATGATTATGCCGCAAAACACAAAGACACAATCTTGGTTGTTGTTGGTCTCATAAAAAAATAATAAAGATCTGATGAGAATCTTCAGCGTAATGAGCAGTAAATTGCTTATTTTTAGATTTCTACTAGTGAAATTGGCCGTTTAACTACTAGGTAGTGATTGATGGAGCACCTGGGACCATATTCTCAATATAAAACTAGTGGCTCTGTGAGCTGTAGACCTCGCGAGTCTCTTTCGTTTTCGAGTATCTTTGCATAGCTTAAAACAGAAAAAATATTCACAATTCTCTAGTTTTGTGATAAGAAGGTGGTCCCAGGTGCTTCATCAATCACCTAGTAGTTTTAGGGCCGAGTCCTACAGAACCGGCGTAAATCAGATCGCTCTCAACGTAAGATATGACAAAAGAGTCTTTGATACCTCTCCCTTTAGTTAGGGCAAAGGATAAGGTACAAAAACATTCCGTCATAGACATCCTATACGCTGACGACGTTTGCCTCATGGCTGACAGCATTGATAACCTCCAACTATACATGTTTATGGCTGCTTAGCCTTGAAGAATCATGCCGTAAGTTTGGCCTAGTCATCAGTGTTTCCAAAACCCAGGTGTTGAAACAACCGCCAAGGGGCGAAACAGCAAACCCCACAGCAGTCACTTTTAGTGGGAAACCTCTCGAAGAAGTCTCATCTTTCCGCTATCTGGGGTCGACTGTTCGCAATGACAACCGACTTGTGACAGAAATCTCTTAACGTATAGCAAGGGCAGCTGCATAGTCGGGAAAACTTAGCAAAAGAGTCTGGGACTCACACGATCTACAACTTCACACCAAGATAGCTGTGAATAAAGCAATAAACTACCCATTTTGCTTTATGCCACGGAGACCGACGACTTGACATATTATTTCACATAAAATGCCTTAGGTCTATTCTCCGAATAAAGTGGCAAGATCGTGTGCCCAACTCTGAGATTCTTCAACGTACACAGCTGAGTGGCATAGAGGCATTGCTCATAAAGGTACAACTCTGTTGGTGCGGTCATTATTGTCCGTATGGAAAACACCAGACTTCCTAAAACTTTTTTTTCTCAGAGCTCACTCAGGGAAAACGCAGGTCCGGTGGTCAATTTTTGCGCTACAGAGACGTTTTGAAACGCCACATAACATCATTGATATACCATGTGACAGTTGGGGGTAGCTCACGCATCGCCGCTCTGACTGGCGCAGTACCGCGCGTGCGCACGCTTTCTAGAAACGCGTCTCAAACATCTTGACGCTAAGCTCCAGCTGCGAAAAGCAAAACCGAAAACCGTCTACACATACACATCACATACCACACTCTTGGGCAATTGTTCTGTGCGTCCTGTAACAGGACATTTAAAACTAAATTTGGTCTAGCTAGCAAGTCATATTCGCGCACATCAGCGAAATACGTAGCTCAATCCAATAGTAGGGTTCGCCGTCGACGGACACGTCGTGGAGGTCATCATGTCATCATAGGGCCGATTCCACTGGTAGAAATCTAAAAATATACTGTGAGCAATATACTGCATGATGAGGATCTATTCTGCTCGTCACGCTGATCCTCATCAGATCTTCACCAAATTTTTATGAGACCAACTTAAAGTTACATGCAACCTTTCAAACAAAAAAAGAACCAACGGAATAGGATGTCATAGACGGAGATATCCAGTAGCCCCCTTTTTGACCCTTTTTGGAGGAAGTATAGTTGGGGATTTTACTATAGTTGGGGATTTTAGATTGGGGGGGTCCCAATCTAAAATCCCAAACTATAGTAAAATTCTTTAAATTTATCAAACCTGCTCACAAAATTTCACGAGAAATGGTTGAGAAATGCGACCAGTAGAGGAGAACATACAGACAGACGTACGTCCAACAGACAGGTTTCCGGCGGACAAACGATAGCATTTTTATCCAAGCTGAAGCATAGACGCTTCGCTCGCTCTGTCAACTAGAGAATTGTGAGCATTTATTCGGTTTTAAGCTATGCGAAGCCACTCGCGAGGTCTGCAGTTCACAGAGCCACTAGTTACTTTAACAATCACGTTAAACTATCAAACAAATAAGCAAATTATAAAATTTTCAGGTAGGTTAGGTATTTATAGTAGGAACTAAAATCACGCTAGTTGTCTTGCCTGCCAGTTTGGCTCGACTGAGCCTGGCCATTATAATAATTCATTAAAACGGTAGTTTATGAGTATTTTTATCTATCGAAAAAAAAAACCGAAAAAATCGAAAAACCGGGTTTTACACCATGAAAAAACCGATCTTCAAATCAGGCGGTTACCCGGTTTTTTCGGTTATCCGGTTAACCGGTTTGCATGCCCTAATTTGTACTAAATGATTTCTAAATCCGGAACACTCTCAACCCACACAGGTTGAGATAACATGGCAGATTTCCAGTGTTATTATAAGATCATAGCGAAATACGTGTTTGTAACCAAATGTAGATTTTATATTCTACCGTTCACGAGCCGTTTTTAAGCAACTTCAAATATGGAGATTCTAATAAGAATATTTTAAAAAGAAATTTGCCAAATCTGTCTAGAATGTCTAGATCATAGTTTCACACACTTTGAGAATATATTTTTTTCAAGAGCCCCGTATCTGCGCCATCTCAATGGCCCCTAATTTTCTCTGGGTCTTCTACTGCCCCCCTGAAACTCTCAACGCCCAGAAGGGGGCGTTATCGCCCACGTTGAGAACCTATGGTCTAGCTAGATAGACGTTCTCAAGTTATGCGCTGGTTTGAGTAAAATTCTAACCTACAAAATGTAAAAACAAACCGTGTCCGATTCTAAACGGGCATGTAATAATAACATTTTTAATATTTTTAAGCTTTTTATCCATCCAAGCTAGCACACAGAAGAACAAGAAGTGAAGAAAGAAGACGGAAGATTCCTTACGCTCTCCTAACTCATTACGCTCCCGCCATTCGTCTCGACCGGTGATGACTAAACATCAGTCTTGTCGAATGGTGGGTTTGTGGTGTGTTATGCATCGGTCAACAAGGGAAAAAGATTGGCAAAAACGAACAAATTCAAATGATCAACGACTTGCCACGTTACGAATATAATTTACTAGTAAAAGTAGACAATATTCTCGACGATTCTGTGATGTCATAAAAGTTGAGACTTGAGACCAATAAAATAAGTCGTAGCGAAAGTCTCGTATGATATTATTGGTGAGCGCATATCTGTCCGCGCCAAATTCTCGGGGTACTGCCAGATTCCGATGTTTCATACGAATTCATACAAAGAATTCTAAAATTCGTTTCGGTCGATACGTTCGGCGCGGATAGGTAAGCGCTTACCATAAACAAAATGTGTCTTCATGTCGCAAAAGTTGTAGAAAATGGCCCTCAGAAGAAAGAAGAACAGAAGATAAGAAGATAAAATGGCGTAACGTTCTCATTGCATCTTGCATTAGTTGTCGAGCAGGCTGGCTGGCCGCTCGCAGCTTGCAAGCAAGACATTAGGTTTACTTAGTGCTAACTGCATACGGAATGTTGCGCCAACTAGCATCACTACGAAGAGAAGATTACTGTAGAATTAAGGTATTCTATAATCGCCACCACATTTATATTTAGGCTGGATTCGACCAAAAGTCATCTTACTCCAGAGTAACTATGTCAAAATATTCAAACAAACAGTAGTTTGCTCTCGAGACTAAACTTAATCCAGTTTGGTCGAATTCAGCCTTAGAAATATAGTAGACACGTATAATATTAGACTGCCTATAATACTACATAATATAACCAAACCACAGCTTTTGTATGTAACATAGAAACTTCGAGATTAAATAATGTAATGAGGTAAATTCCTGTGTCTAAATTCTTTATAGA
This sequence comes from Camptogramma bilineatum, assembly GCA_958496255.1. Taxonomy (NCBI): domain Eukaryota; kingdom Metazoa; phylum Arthropoda; class Insecta; order Lepidoptera; family Geometridae; genus Camptogramma; species Camptogramma bilineatum. The sequence goes on from OY292478.1 coordinate 3,271,434, forward strand.
AATTAATGTACCTATCATTAGGACCAGCCATGTAAGGGTTGTTGCAAAAAATAAGTGTTAGAAACTATGTAAATACTAGAAATCATGAAAAAGTAAATATTTTTTGACAAAAGCTTATAAATGTATAAAAAATTAGTTAATTGCATCATATTAATTAGAAAAAAATGCATAATTCGTAAGTACTTACTTTATTTGTCATTTATACTATTGAAATCTTGCCATACTTTTCGACTCTTGAAAAAAATAACTCTCAAAGTGGGCGGTGGGCAAAATAAGGTTGAGAAACTATGAGTTAGAGCAAGGCCATGTTATTTCTACTTTTTTCTGTGGTAAATACGTGATTTAATAAAAATTTAGAACATGTCAGGAAAGCCCAATTTAATTTTCTACTTTTTTCTGTTAAGGTTAACGCACATATAGCGGGGCCGAACGCACAGAAAGAATCGACCAAAACGAATTTGAGAATTCTATGTTATGAAATTTTATGAAATCGCGCACACCTGCCCGCGTCGAATCGTCCGAATCTGGCAGAACCCAGAGAAATCCTGAAAGAATTCGGATGACGTCATCAGATTCGCGCAGTGTTGCCAACTCCTATAAATCAGAGTCCCTAGTTTTAATTTCAAGTCGCCAGAAAGTCGTCATGTAACGACCACATAAAATTGTTGTTTAGTCATGATTTGCCACAAATACTGCAATTATGTAAATCTTGTTACTTTTTTGTTCACTAGAACTATGTAAGTAACAACAACTTTAAAAGATTATGAAATATGTATGGTACTTATACTTACCTAACTAAGGCTGAATTCGACCAAACTGGATTAAGTTTAGTCTCGAGAGTAAACTACTGTTTGTTTGAATATTTTGACATTGTAAAGTTGACCCCTTATAACCAGGATAATTTGTATGGCTTTCTAAACAATTGTATTTCGAATTATGTCGTCTAGTCCAGCCTAAGTTATTCATCGTCATCAGACTAAAAACACTTTCGATTACATATTTAATTATTCTGTGCTTAAACTGAACAATTTAAATAAGACTAAACTTGTATTTGTTACCATTGACGTAGTGTGACCATCGTAGCTCCATAGCGACCAAGGTTGCTTGAGCAACTAAGGTAGGTGTGCATAGCAAGGTGAACCTTCATCACGGTATATCTTTAACATTCAACACGCCTGGTTGCATCATTCAACTAAATATAACTGAATTTATTAGGAAAACTCCTTGTAAAAACTGCAGGTCGGCGGTGGATGCAGGCCGCTTCCAAACGCAACACATGGAAACTTTTGAGGGAGGCCTATGTCCAACAGTGGACGTCCAACGGCTGAGATGATGATGATGATTAGGAAAACTCGCTCAGCAAGGCTAAAAAGGCACGTTAGCTGTATCATAATGAATTGTATTAAAATTATTCCGTCTCTTTTCATAGACCAGAATGACAAGAAAAAAAACATAAATTAGAATCTTATTAAGGCTCAAACACAGGTTGGGCCAGCCTAAGCCAGCGCGAGCGAAGGCGAGTGCTACCGTCCACACGCTTGGCGAGTCTGCAAACCAATGTTAAGTTGGCGCTCTTGTTCACTTGACCAACTAGGCGAGCGATGGCGAGGCGAGGCGAGTGGTGCTGCCCACACGTTGGCACTGGCGTTCAATCGGCGAGCCTGGGCCAGCGTGTGTTTGAGACTTTACGATTCATAAAAGGAATAGGGAACTCCCACAATTTTTTTTTATGATTTTATACGATAGGTTATATCGTCAAATAACCGTCATAAAAATTCCAGCGCCGAAATACTAAAATTTTATAACAAAAATAATTTTTGAAATTTACCAACATTTTCACGCATCTGAAACACGATTATTATTGTTGTCACAGATTACTGTTGTAGTAACAATTTGTGAACTTTGACGTGTGACGTCAAATTGATACTAAGTACAACAGTAATCTGTGACAACAATAAGTTCGAGTATAGGAATTGTGAAAATTAAAAAAAAAACTTATCTATGGATCGTCATATCTGACTCGTCCTTGACTTTTCTTATGAACTCGTGTCGTCACATCCTTTCACATCCTTTTCAAGTATTTTGAAATTCCTACTATTTTTTGCAATTTTTAAAATTTATTTTCTAATCGAAAATGGTTTAATATTAAAAAATAATTACACACACATACCTCTAAAGCAACAATGTTCATGATAAAATACATTTAACCCGCTTTTGAATCAGACGCATATTGCCTATTGAGGTGGCGGCCACATTTTAGCCTCCCTGAACCTGAATTTAAAATGTCTCCTAACGATGGTCGATTTTATCGGCAATTTATTTTCCAGTTATCATAATTATCAGTCATCTATACAATACAGCTGATAGCATCCATAGCTGGGTAAAGCTTTTCTCTATCACGGCGGTTCCTCCTGGCGGTTTTGTGCCAGTCAGATCCACTGCTCTCCTACCGCCCTCACAATTCACGTCATCTGACCGTAGCGTAGGTGGTCTGCCTCGAGGCCGTCGTATATCTCTTAGCCTCGATGTGTGTATGTTCCTTAGAACCTCCAAAACGACGTGACCGATTTTGATGAAATTTCTAGGCAATCTTCAGATTATCCCGACGGGTGATCCTGTGAAGTTTGGTAGCGATTCTATCAACAGAATCACTCCGAAGATTCTCGTCAGATCTCGACCCTTTCAAACAAAAAAGAAACATCAAAGTCGGTCCACAATAATTGCCCGATATATATCGGTGAACCTATATAAAAAACATACATATTAGTCAAATATAGAACTTTTTTTTTACTTTTTTCTTTTAAAAATGAATGATTCGTGTGCCGTGCTATGAATTGCATTGCACGGTCGGGATTTGAACTGATTCGAAAGTCGAGGCGCTTTCTCACTCTGCCAGCACGGCAATAATAAAAGTTAATGCAAAACGGAATTAGCTCGGCCCAGTAAAATGATTATAGCCATTGTGCGCCGGTTTCGTCACGCGGCCGCGGCGCGTACTTAGTTGCAAGGTTGCCTGCGCAATAGCCAAGGTGATTTCGATAGGAAAATAAACGTATACTCGTGTTCGGATTATTTCGGAACTATTTCTCTTGACTTTCGAGCCAAAATTGTTTTTTTTATAAAAACCTAAAGATCTGCTTCCTAAACTTTTTCGTCTTACCTAAACTTGGTAGAAAAATGGGAAGGTAGCTGATACGTTTAGTTTAGTTAGGCTGAAGCCAAACGAGCGTATTTTGAGTTGTGAGTCCCGTAAATTCTGCTGCATTTGTTTTCATAGAAAAGTCCTGTTTGATTCACACGGCGACGCAAAATGAGTTGTCTGTTTTTGTTGAAAGTAGATTACGCGACTCATTTTTTGCGACTCACAACTCAAAAAATTACGCTCGTTTGGCCTCAGCCTTAGGCATTTTAAATCAAACATACATACTTTTATCAACGGGATAATTACCATGATTATTGAGTTTTCTTGCTTCCCGATATTTCGACGCAGTTGCATGTGCCATGATGAGGCCATGATCACGGGATAACAGATAACTGAAGTCTTTGCGAGTAAAAAGTAAGGAAGTTCATATGAGCCAGTGGCCAACTCTGGTGACGGAGTTTTTAGGCCGCCTAAAGGCCTCCGTCATCGTTTTTTCCCTTTGCACGACTAATGTCCAATATACAAAATGTCCAACTAGGATTAATGTCCAACAAGAAGTTTGTTCAATAAGAATGTTGTCCAATACTAATTTTGCCCATTATAAATTTTGTCTATCTATGAAAATTGATTAACCAACTTAAAATTAATTTTAGTAGAATTAGGGCCATGTCTGCTATCTCACTCAAGTTAAAAAAAGAATGAATATGTAGCACAAAACATTTTATTGAACCAAAACTAATTTATCTTGTTTTCTTAAGCATTAAAAAAGTATGTTATTTAAATAATTGAATGGACATTTTTAGACTATTTGTCATTTTTCATAATAGAACATTAGTCGCGCAAAGGGTTTTTTCACTGTCTGCAACACTTACTATGGTACTGTCCACTTTAAAAGTACCTTACCTACTCGACCAGATTAATTGTTCGCATTCAAACAACTATTTTAGAATGGGGGTCTGGACCATTCACTTTGTAACTTATTGAATAGGATTATATCATAATCCTGTCCATCTGTCCAACGAGTTTCTTCGACGCCAGATTAAGGGGTCAGTCTTTGACTTTTGTGCAATTCTTTGTTGCAAATAATTGTTCCTGTTTTAATTTAACTGTTCTTTCTTTGTGTCCATGAGAATACTTCATCTTTCTTTTATACTTACCAGGGTTCGCCGATATATATCAGCGGATATATATCATGATATATATCACGATATATATCAATTGATTTTTATCTTGATATATATCAATGGATTTTTTCCTGTCTTCTGAACTAAAAATTTTGGAGATAAATGTTTACCCTGGCAACACGTAGCGAAAAACTACAATTTCGAATAATTTAGACTGTTTTTTAAAGTGATTTTAAGTGTTTTTTAAAGTGTTCATTAAAAAAACTCTTTCTCAAATAAACACTAATTCTTTTGATACTTTATTTAAGTTTGTAAATATAAATGTGGTAATTTGACACTTACCTATATTATTTTACAAATTGCTTTCACATTTTAAAGTGTTAAATCCCGTTACAGAATGAAATTTGCTTCTATTTCTTAGCCTGGATATATATCCGATATATATCGGATATATATCAAAAAATCTGATTTTTGATTTTTATTATAAAAATCGGATTTTTTCGAACCCTGATACTTACCTAAAAATACGTAGGTATCATTTTAATGGCCTAATGGCCATTGATATGATACCTACGTATTGAGATGGCGCATTATGATATGGGGGGGAAAAAAATATGTTCTCAAATTGGGCGGTGGGCAAAATAAGATTAATCTTATTATTTTTTTCCCTCCCCATATCTTAATGCGCCAGCTCAGTGCCCTCTAATTTTCTCTGGGTCTTCTACTGCCCCCCTGAAAGTCTCAAATGCCCACAAGGGGGTGTTATCGCCCACGTTGAGAACCTATGGCCTAACCAATTCTGGATAAACAGGGTGTTTTCTTTGTATAAAATTAAATACTCTAAAAGAATTGAGAAAATCTACTATCTATCTAAATATCTGAATGTCTACCGTGTCTTGGGGGTGATCATGTTTGGTTTAATTTACACTAGTTTCCGCCCGCTCCGGGCGTTTCGCGTTGTACTAACATTTTAAGCCTTTATGATATTTCAAATTATTCCAAGTTTCATTCAATTTGGTCTAAACACATCCGAACATATTCACAAACTTGTGAAGGTTATAAATCTAGTACGATAAGTAATTTCACACTCTCCCGCCATCATTCAGATTTCATGATATTTATAAACCTAGAGACAAATTTCCACTACAATTTAAACGTAATTTCTTCTTAAAATAGCCTTAAACATCCTCCATGCAGCTCAGATCGATAGCTTTGTGGGGTTGCAACGGGTCGCACCCACCCCATCCCACTTTTACCCCCCTTTAGGGGTCCCCCGTACCCCACTGGCACAGTTGGCCAGCCACGCCTAGAAGGGCGTGACCAGGATGTGGTCATTTTCAGAGTTCAGTCAATAACCTGTAGGAAGATTATGCAGCTAGTGATCTATTTTGATGTTCGGTAACTTTAAGAAAGTTAGGCCCCAAACTGTGTTTGCTTTGGGTACTCGTATTATAATAATCGGAGTCGCTCAACGAGCTATGGAGAGGTCTATGCTCGGGGTATAGGATCGAATCAGAAATGAGGACATACGTAGAAGATCTCGGCTCGGGACACCGACATAGCCAAACGGATTAGCAAGTGGAAATGGCAATGGGCAAGGCAGACCATATAGCACGCAGAACAGATGGCCGATGGGGCCGAAAAGTTCTCGAGTGGAGGCCCCGAACCAGCAAGCTTAGTGTTGGACGTCCACCGACAAGATGGACAGACGACTTTGCCAAGGTCAGCGTTGAATGCAGGCCGCTTCCAACCGCAACACATGGAAATCTTTGAGGGAAGTATATGTCCAGTAGTGGACGTCCAACGGCTGAGACGATGATGATGATGATTCACGGACTAGTCGCGAAGGAACAGGAGTAGATCACCAGCTTTTAAGACTGTTCTGTGTGATCTCAGCGGTCCTACTCAATAAATGCTATGTCTCTTTAAATGGATGACTGTTTGTATGTTCGTATGAGTTAACGACTAATTCTGGCCCCCTACTCATGTCTAAAAACGATAAATCGTACTAACTTTCGTATTTCAGCTTTATGCTGGTGAAATGTTCAGAGTTCAGTTTCCAGCAATAGAAGCGAAACCACAATAATCTTGTTTGATATATCGATTGTCGATTTGTAGAGTAATAAAGGTGGCGAAGTTTTTAGACCACCTGAAGGCCTCCGTGATAGCTTAACGACTTAAAAGCCGGTACTAACCTAATATTAAAGAGAACTTACCTAAACTATCATGCCCTTATCCTAATTCGACAGGAAGTTCTAATGTCGGAGTTGCAACATTCTCTTTTTGGGGTCATCCATTCAAATACTAGTAGTTCGCCCCGAACTGAGATCTCGCGCACCGTAGATGGCTTACATTTGGACTTTCTTCTGACTACCCCTATAATTTCAAGTGCTACTACTGCCGAGTATGCCTATTGCGCTAGCTCTTCATGGTAAAAAATACTAGCATGCATGCAATACAATAATGTCGTGTCTAATTTTTCATTTACTTATTTCATATTTATGAATTCTCGTCGTATTTCTAAAGTATACGTCCTAGAATGAAAATAATAACTATTTTGGAATGTACAAATTAAGACCTTTCATTTGACACCCCACTCAATATATTTGTTTATTTAACTTTTTTTACCCCAATTATTTTCATTCTTTATCAAAAATTTTTTTATCATGAAAATAAATCAAGTAGCATCTAAAATCATTGCAAACCAAACCGCAACGATGCCACTCTCTTTTTAAGACCGACCAGTCAATGAGCTACGAAGACATCGAAACTCTATGAAACGGGAGCTCTTGCAGCTCTGGTTTCGTAGTTTTTGTTCTTTGGTCGTATTTCAAAAACTATACATCCTAGATTAAAAATAAAAACCATTTTGGAATGTACAAAATAAGCCCTTTCGTATGACACCCCACTCAATATATTTGGGTAACTTTGAAAAAAATTTACCCCCTTGGGAACCCCATATCTTTACAACCCCTTCATCGATTACGCTCATACGCTCCACAGCAAATTTCCATAGCACTATCTATTGACCTATCAAGTTTCATACAGATTGGATTAGCGGTTCGATAGTTATGCGAGAACATAAAAATGAAACATACAAACATACAAACATACAAACATACAAACATACAAACATACAAACATACAAACATACAAAGCAAAATCGCCTAACTTGCCACTAAGATCTTCGCTCGCTTCGCTCGCTCGATCGAATATATTTATACCGCCGATTAATAATGATCGTAGTTAGTTACAATAGTTTGTGATTGTTTATTTTGTAAATGGTATTTTTTTCTATCCTTTTTCTATCCTTAGTCAAAAGTGGAGCAGAATCTCAAGAGAGGAATTAAATTGAACCGAGTGTCGGAGGCGCCATTTTGTGCAAGCCTGTCCGCCATTTTGTGCAAGCCTGTCCAAAATGGCACATCTATTGATTGATTACCTTAACCCTACGGATACTAATGAAGGGTCGCGGGTGGGAATACAGCCTTCGTTATACAGAGAGAGAGTTGTATTGCCTCTTTAGTAATTAGCTGCAGACTGACAGATACGAATCACAGACGATTCAAAATAGTTCGTACCTAGTGCTTTTAAGAAGGACCTGCCCCCTGCGGGCCTAACATGTGCAACGTGAGATATGTCACGCGTGAGTCGATAAATTTTGTCACTGTCGACGAATTTCTCGTTTACTCTAACATGCACACCACCATGCACAGCGTGACAAAATTTACTCACCCTCGTTTTGTATATCAGCCTAAAGAACTCGTCTCGTTCTCTCTGTTTGTCGACAAACGCTAACATGCACATCTCTTTTTTGACACTGCTGCATGAGAAGGGATGATTATTTTATCGTCGTTACTTTTTGAGGACGACAGCGTATCGAGATACGCGTTATTATCAATATTTAACTTTAAATAATTGATTAATTGTTTACAACAACGTAAAACCCGTAAAATTCAAAGAAAAGTTGTCAGAGATGTGTGCGATCCGTTCGACCTATCGGGCGCCGAGATCCAGCGTCTCTGAAGGATCAACAAGGAGATGGCGTTATAATATGTCGTAGAGCGCTTGAAGTCTTGTATTGTACAACATACTTACCTACTATAAATCAAACTAAAATAAATTAACTGAAAAATTAAACAATGTTGGAGTTTCATTTTCTACAAAATGTACCTATGGGAAAAGTGTTTAACAATTTCTGACTTTTCACTTCAATACTTTTATCCGAAAGTCTTTTAATCCTTAGGGAGTGGACACACTGCGTTTTTAGCAGCGCGTTTGTATAGATACAAACGCGCGTTCGCAGCGCGTCTCGAAAACGCGCTGCAGAAAACGCAATGTGTGGACACATTGCGTTCGCATCCCTTAAATGAACTAGAGTCAATTGGAATCAAAAAACTTATTTAAACTTTGTACTTATTTATTTGAACAATAAACTTTGACTTTTGTCAGTCTTTCTTCCAACTTTCTTCATACAATATACATTCACTAGTAGTAATCACAACATAGGAAACAAATCAAATTAAGTATAAGTATTTATAAACTTTTCACTTCGAACTGCGTGAGCGTGAGATAAATTTTGTCACTGTCGACGATTTTCTCGTTTACTCTAACATGGCACTCCACGATGAGAAGTTTTTCGTCGTAGACTACGCTATCTCACGTCGAGAAACCAACGCACCGGTCTCGTTCATCCAATTTGTCCATTCGAATTGAAGCACGTATTAAATTAAGGGTTTTGAATCGACAACATTATATCCACATTACTCGGATTAACATGTATTTAAATTTTAAAATTTGAAATTTTTGAAATTTTGTCATTGTGTTGACATAATTTTGATGGTTGTCATTGTTTGAGCTGCAAAAATAATAAGTCTTTATTGTGTAAGTTTCTAAAAAGTATTTATTTCCTTATACATTTTGAAAAGATTGTCGTTTGTTGACAAGAGACCGACAGATACGACGAGTTCTTTAGGCTGCCATGTTAGCGCAGGTTGAATTATCGAGAATTCACGACAAAACGAGACGAGTAAATTTTGTCACCCTGCACATGTTAGGCCAGCTGATTGTCTATCTTTGATAGTGACCAAAATCGGTACCAAACTGTCAAACAATATGACAGTTCAGAGACCACGCAAGTAGCTCTGTCACTCTCATCTTAACGAGACCGAATGCGACAAAAGATTCTTACGCGATCCTTTTGACATTTTGAGACCAATCTGAGGTTTGAGACAAGTTAGACAATCAGCCTGCTTAAATAGGTACGCTACGTTTGAGTGTGAATATGTAATTCAGTTAAATTCTTAATGGTGATAGTTGCACAGATTTATAGATTCAGAAGATTATTCTTTTTAATACAGTTGCTCAAAAAGTGGCGTATTGCAGGGACGTATAGCGTTCGGGAAGTGGGCTATTACACACTCGTGCTTTTTTTTTACCTTTCCCGCACTCGTGCGTTCTCTTTCCCAACTGTCAAAATAATGTCTATTAAAAAGAAAAACCAACCATGAAGTTTTTACTAAAAAAAAAACATAGAAGTTTTTATGATTCATGCAAATACGTATATTTCTAAAAAGAAGCTAAAAATTTGTTTTTTATATCAGATTTAATGATTTGATTGAATGAGTTAGGTTAGGTTTCATTTCATTTCATCTCATTAAATTTCATTTTCATTTCATATCAATAAAAAAATTCTACTGAAGACTTGGCTGTATGGGCATAGTTCCCTTTGCCTACCAGAATCAATGAAAAAAAAAATCTCATATTCTACGGTTGGCGCCATTTTCTAGATTAAATTGCTTCATTTTTTCGCAACTGTATTAAAAATAGTCGTTCAGTACACGTTCGGAACCGTCATTGCAACTTGTCCCGACTGTCAACCCTCGCCTTCGGCTGCGCCTCGGCTCGGGTAGACATTTATCGGAACTCGTTGTAATGACAGCCTTTCCGAACTTGTACTGAAATATACTATTTTTGGTGCGCATTTAGAAATAATGCAATTGCTGACAGAATGTATAGATGTGTACCTAAGGAGTAAGAGAAAGATGATTTATCAGGAGGCAATATTTGCCTACACTTAACCGGACACTGAAGTGCCTGGGATATTGTTGAGATGGAGTAGGCTTGCCCAGCACCTAAACCATCCTCTTAGCTTATATTCACAGAAAAGACACGGCCAATACGTGTGGAGCTGACTAAAGCCCCACAAATCCTGGCCGTCTGGCCGTGCATCAATGGATTTTTGGTTTCGAAAAATGTAAATGCTCATTAACACAAGCTCTAAACGGTGAAGGAAAACATCGTGAGGAATCCCACGCCTTTAGTCAGAGAAACGTCCATTAATAAACATCACCTTATTCCTGTGTTTGTCAATGTTTAGAGGTCTGAGTGAAATAAAATGTTTAAAAAAGTATCCCCAGGGGATTCGCTGAAACTAGCCCGAAGGAGAAAAATCAAGTGTGCGCCAGACTCGCGTTCTTAGTGTTCCGTACTAAGTTTTATACGTTGCTTAGCACACCATGAAATAAAACAAATCACTTTAACCTACAAACTTAACCACCCTATTTTAGGGGTAAAAACTAAATTCCTAACTTTTAGATTTATTTTCTTTATTTGTGACACAAAAGTCTTCTAGCATTTCAAATTCCAGAATTGTGTGAGGTGACTGGAATTTTCTTCAAGAGTTTTTATTTCTCCCTATGCATACAAAACTTAGACAATACTGCATCAATTGGCTCACAGAACTCTTACATTGATTCATACTTGATATCTCTCTATTTGTACCTGAGAACTGCCCTGTGTGTCTGTATGAATGACCCTTTAAAAAAAAATACCACCCTTTGAAAAACATTTTCATTTTCATCGCCAAAAGAGCCAATTAAGTGCATTTGTTTTCTATAGCAAATGGGGTGTCATATTGTCATACAAAGAGTAAATTTGCATATTTTGATAGATTTTTTTATTAATGTTGCATATTTCATGAGAAATTCCTTCTTAATTGTAACTTTTCAAAGCGAAACCCCGATTTTACTTAATGTTTATCAGAACATTTTACCCTCTTATTACAAAGAAAATATACTTTGTTAATGATCAAGCTTGAATACCTACTCAATAGTTTTTTGAAGCTGCTATCAATTTCTGTTACTAAGCTTTGATTTTACTTTGTTCCCTTTGTAGGGAAACTCTATAGATCCCTTGTCCCGTCTTTAAAAAAAAACTCCACTGACGCTCGTTTGACATTGACAGCTTACTCGTTTTGGAGCTGTCATCAATTTTTTTTTATATTTTCGTCGTTTCGAATCTGTCATCAATTCCGATTATACTATACCAAAACATCGGCATTGCGTCTGCCCTAGATAGTCGAGGCCACCGCGCATGCGTCTATCGATCGACCCTCCCCCTCAGCTCCTCTCCTCTCCCCCCCTCCGCCCTGATTGTATTAACCTACATAGAAGTAGGACGTGCATTGCGCATGAACCTATTGATTTGACTATGCAACGGGTAGTAACGTTTTAACGGTCCAATGAATTGCGAATGTCTTTGTTTAAGGTTGGGCGCTGAAATTGTATTAATTGTTAAGGCTGCTCTCGAGGCTTCTCATTTGAGCAGTAAATCGAGGCAACGTTTAGGCTCGCGATGCAAACACGCCACCACACCGCGAGGCTGTCTCGCGAGCAGCGAGCAGCTGAGCCTTTATGCATAAATATCTGAGCGACCGAGCTCTGCTCGAGTGAAAATAAAAAAAAAATGAAGCAAGTACTCACTTACTCGAAAAAATAATAAAAAAAGGACAAAACAAAAATAGAATAAAAAAATATTTTAAAAAAACAGAAACCCGACTGCGTCAAAACTAAAAAGAAAAAAACAAGCCTGCAAAGAATTACTCACAGTCGGTACCCATTCATTTTATTACCAATCAAATCTTCCCAATGTTATGGGTGCCGACTGTGAGTAATTCTTTGCAGGCTTGTTTTTTTCTTTTTAGTTTTGACGCAGTCGGGTTTCTGTTTTTTTAAAATATTTTTTTATTTAACACTTTTTAGTTATAATAAAGTTGATTTTAAAATACCTATTCAACGATACCCCACTTGATATAGTGTGACGATTTTGATTCTTTTAATTTTGACAATATGGCGTCTGGTTGTAGCCCTGGTGAATTTTGATTACTGTCATATCTTTAGTGACACTCCCAAGGTTGAGACAAATCGATTGACGTAAGAATCATCAAAATCGGTCCACGCGTTTGGCCTCTAGAGTGCCACATAGAAACATCCATAGCGAGAATTATTATTAATCAACTTTAAACTGTTATTTTTCCTAAACTGTTACTTAAAATGAAAAATGGTAAAAGAAACCTAAAGTTGATTTTGAAATACCTATTCAACGATACCCCACTTGATATAGTGTGACAATTTTGGTTTTTTTAATTTTGACAATATGACGTCTGGTTGTGGCACTGGTGAATTTTGTTTACTGTCATGTCTTTAGTAGCACTCCCAAGGTGAACACGAATCGATTGACGTAAGAATTATCAAAATCGGTCCACGCGTTTGGCCTCTAGAGTGCCACATAGAAACATCCAAACATACATAGACTGATAAACACATTACCCTTCCTTTGCTTTGCGCAGTCGGGTAAAAACCAGTCAGCGGCTGGGATTTGATCTCACAGCCTTCGGCGTCGCAGGCAGACACCATGACCGCTCAGCCACTGAAGCTGCGATATTAGTAGTGAAATTACGAACTTTTGTAAATCTACAAACGTTGGTAAATCTTTTTTTGTGAAAATGCAGAGAAAACTAATTTTCCCGTATATGATACCTAGGTTTTTTTTCGAATAGATTTGAATACTTTTTTGTAGGGCACTGAATTTAAGTTTTAGTCAAGATCATAGGTTCTCAACGTGGGCGATAACGCCCTCTTGTGGGCGTTTGAGACTTTCAGGGGGCAGTAGAAGACCCAGAAAAAATTAGGGGGCATTGAGATGGCGCATTAAAATATGGAGAGCGGGGGCTCTTGAAAGAAATATATTCTCAAAGTGGGCGGTGGGCAAAATAAGGTTGAGAAACTATGGTCTAGCTAGATTTTTGGAATTTGGTAAAGTTAATGTGAGTATTATTAAGATTTCTGATTCAAAGGAAAAAAATGAAAATCTTCTAGGATCACATGGTTGTCTCTCACATGTTTTGTACGTTTATAAAGCGAGAAATTAGTCGTTCGCGGTCGTACAGGTACCTTAGCGCCCGTTTGAGCTGTAGGAATTCAAAATGTTCCTACATTCCTAGCAGTCAATTCTAGGAAGGCGATCTCAGATTTCAATAGCTTTTGACAGAGCGATGTCTGTTAGGTCAGCTAGTTTATAAAAATGTGCGACTGTACCAACACAATAACCCCTCTATTCGAGTAACCCTGAGCGTAAAATGTAGAATCGACAACGTTCCGGAATCAAGGATATTATTATAGGTAGGTATATTATTTTAACGAGTCCTTGTGAATACATTTGCGCTCCCGCGGCAGGGTGCTGCGTTTCAACCGTGCGAGCCGAAGCAAGCCAGTAGCTCAGTAGCTCGAGTCATAAAAATGTAAACCAAAATCATATAAAATTGAGCATTATTTTCACCACTTTACATTATTATTTAGATTAAAGCAGTATTTATCTGGGCTCTATTACATTTCTCCCACCTAAAAACTTACCTAAATTGAAAGATAAGCAAATGTAGGTCACTATATCGAGAGGAGATTCCGTCGCCGATCTTCGGTGCAATGCCTTTGCATTTTTATTACACAGCGTACTGCTTCCCACGGCTTCGCTCACGTGGTATTTGTATGAACCCTTGAAAATAAACTAAACTGGATGTCCTTAGTCTTGATAAGAAGATTGTTGATAAGAAAGAGGGTCTTGAATGTTTGAAGATAGATAAATGAACGCAGTACTTACAGCAGGGCTTCGGTATTTATATTGCTAATCTAAGCCATGCCATTTCACGTCCGAAACTAGTTCAGTAAGTGGACAAAAGAATATGTCGCATTTTTAATCGATAAAACTTTATTTTTATAGTGCTAATTTCAATTTTAGATCTTTAAGGTTTGTTCAATATTGTTCTGTGGACTGTATGTTCTGTATGTGTTATGCGCAGGTTTTTGGGCGAAGAGTACGGAGTCCAATTGAAAGCCAGTCTTTTTAACTTTTAAAAGTTTATTTCATGCAGCATGATGTGATGCGGTCTCTTGCACTTCCTGCTGGTTGGCCAGGGTTGGCTTCGGCAGTTCTGTTTCGCGTGTCGCTTGCGTAGACACTTGAAGCACAGTTTCTTCTTTACAGCAATTTCCCATCGTTCTTTGTCATGCGTGCGTCCCTGAATTTCTTGCACTCGATGATCCAATGTTCGCCTTCGCAGTGAGCGCAGAACTTCTTAAATCCTTCGGAGGTCATAGCGCCATCTTTCCGCACAGGTCTGCTTCCGCTTCTAGGAATTTCTTCATTTTCAACAGTTCTGGCTCTTCATCGCCTATTCGTGCACTGTAGTCTAGCCATCGGTATCGGAGTATTGGCGAGAGCTTCTCTGTGATGCTTCGGCTGATTTCAGGTGAATATAGGTAGTGCGGCTTCTTCAAGGCAGTTATTGTTGTAACCGCATTTCCGACACGACTGGAGAAGATGCATATTTCCCTTGGGGTGTCTCCAACGCGTGGAAGTTCCTTTATCTTCTGTAGCTCAGCCAGCACCAGCTGTTCAGGTCTTCCGAAGCGTCTTTCTTGTGCAGCAATGATGTCCTGGGGGTCTGAAGTCACGAACAGTAATCCTCTGATGGCTTCTTTGTCAGCTCCTTTCACTGCCTTTCTGAGGCGAGCCATGTTGTGTACGGTTGTACACTTCGGTGGCACGATCATGCTTGGTCGTACTGATCTGGTGGCGTTCATGATAGCTTCGGCGAGTTCCTTAATTTCACTCTTCTGAGTTGGCTCGTTCTTGATTGGTTCTGGGTTGTCGAAGTATGTGCTAGTCTGTTGTACCCATTGTTCAACGTTGTTGGTCGATCGTTCAATTTCATATTCTTCTTCAGAAGCGTATTTTGCTAACTCCAGATTCGTCTGGGCTAGCGCGGCGGCAGCCTGGGCGGCTACCAATTGCTTCTGCTGTAGTTCCCGTAGAGCCTCCAGTTTGGTTCTTTTACTTGATCTTGTAGATCTCTTCGGTTTTCTCGGGATGACGGTTTCTGTAGACGCGCACGGTAGGGCGGTAGGTCTCCCTACAATGTTCTTTTGATTTTTTTTTGTTCGTTGTGTGGCCGCAGATTCGGCTACGGACGCGGTCACCGATGCGGGGGTGAGCTTCGCGGATACCGACGCGGGGCGTTCAAACATGGGCTCAGAGAGGCCGAGCTCAGTAGCACGCGCGAACGCGGACGCGAGACTCACGCTAGCGGGCGTGGTCATTGCCTGCTTAGACGTTCGGGTCTGAGCGGCTTTTGGTTCCCGCACGGTGGCGCCGGTGGTGCGCGAGGGAGGGGCGGCAACTATGGTAGCTGCCGCCGCCGACGCGGCGCGAGTTCTCCTCCCTGAGTTCGAAGCGGCGGGCTCCAATGCTGCGCTAGCGGCAACTACGGTGCGACGCGACGCGGTTGTCCCGGTGGATGCCTCCGTGGTTTCAGTATCAGCTGTATCAGTTGTTGCAGGAGGCTCTAGCGCCCAGTCGGTGTTCGATGTTCCGGCAGAATCTTCCTTGTCCGACCCGGACTTGGCGACTGGCGATCGCGAGCTGACGATCGGCATCTTCCTTTCTTCTATCCGGCTCGAAGGACAAAAAAGTTGTTCAAAATTGTTCTGTGGCCTGTACTGTGTAGTGCGCAGGTTTTCGGCGAAGAGTACGGAGTCTAATTGAAAGACAGTCTTATTCACTTTTAAATGTTCTTCCGTTCTTTCTTTGGGTTATTCCTGTTTTTCAGGGCGTCTTTTCTTCTTATTTTTATCTCGAAAGTTAAACTGATACATGGTTTTAGTGCAAAATCTGCTCTACTTTTATAGTTACTCTTCGGGTCCTGCGACTAGTGGGTGGGGAAGGGCGCCAAGCAACTCGGACCAATCACAGAGCGTTCTATATCTGTCCTGCTCTCTCATTTTCGTTCTATCTTTGTCTGCCTAGCTTTCTATCTTTTTCTATCTCATATTTCTGTCTCCTTTTTTAGAATAATCTAGAAATTATCGAATATTCTAGCTAGCCGTCTTTTTCTATCTGAGTATATCTATCTCGCTTCTGTAAAAAGGTCCGAAGTTAAAAATGAAACAACCTAATCTAATCTATTTACAATAATAATCTACTTAGTTGCCTAGCTAAAAAATAAGTAGTTTTCTTTATTCAAAATCTTAAAATAATCTTATTCTATCATCTAATATTCTAATTCTAGGTGACGTTGCTAACAAGATTTTTAAAAAGTATCTCAAAAATTACGCCCAGATTATATACTCCCAACCTCGGCCTGTCCGTGACCATCTCTATTTTTTTACATACCTACTATACAATTTACCAAACACATTTAGTATTATCAACGCACATGGACTACCATCCTGCAAAGCCGCATTTCGAGTGGCACTAAACTCGTTCAACTAACCCTCATCACGTTCAATGCCCATGTCGCACATGCGGATCTTTCGTGCAGTCGGCCACTGGCTGTGCAGGGAATGCGTTGGTAACTCGTACGCCTTACTATCGCCAGTAACTATCGCAATGTAAACACACATTGAAATAGATTCGCCTCGGGCGCGAAATAGGTCAATCTGGGGGCCCCTCGCCCCTTCCCCCTCCTCTCCCCCTCCTGTCTGCTCCATGTACAGTAATTCAAGATAAAGAATGGTTTTCGGAAACAACGGAAACAATCGTATAACATTATAAAAACGATTGACAAAAAGTTATTTGGAAATGAAAACTCATAATTTCAACTTTATCGCAAACAAATAAATATCAATGTCATTTTTGAGGAAAGCAAATTAGTTGCAAGCCGTGCGAGGTGCGCTGATAACGACGTGCACTTCTGTCGCATGTTTTGTGGAATCATTAACTGTTGTCGGACATATTCGGGAAACACGAAAATAACCGGTCCATTCTAAAGCTTGAAGTACTGTACCACGTGTTTTGCAATTGATTACTTTTGGCGGCACGATTCCATTGGTCAAATTTTTTAAGACTTTGTCCGATTTCGGCGAATTGCGTTTTCCGAGTGGAGAGTCGTGTTCATCGAGTGTATGTTATTACTTCTAAAAGATTAAGGCCTCTATTAATAAACTCGGCTCAACTTGTGTCTATGTTGCACCACGGATTTAACTATTGCCATCCTTATTTGTCACTGTCTAACAAAAAAAATGTCAATAGTTAATAAATCCGTGGTATAACTTTGACAGAAGTTGAGCGGAGTTTATTAATAGAGGCCTAAGGGTCTTACTTATGAAAGATGTTTAATGTTGAACACTGGTTAAAGAACGTCCTGTCTTTATTTGTGGATAGTGACTAATAGAGACAGGACGTTGTTTAACCAATGTTCAACTGTATACCTACATCTTTCATAAGTAAGGGGGTATGGTTTTAATTGTTCGTACGAGCTAGTCCTAGCTAGTGGTAACTTTATGACGATGTTTTTAGGCCTTATGAAGACCTCCGTCATGGCTTAACGAAGCCGAGACCGACAATTTATAGTGGACCGCGCCGAACAAATCGAATTTTAGGCTGATTTTAGTCTCACGCTTACCGTCAGCGCTGATAGGAGAGTGATCTTTATTACAATGAAATAAGGATACTGATTGTCCAGCACTGACGAGAGCAATCAGCGTAGCCATTTCTGCTAAACAATCAGTATCCTTATTTCATTGTTATAAAGATCACTCGCCTATCAGCACTGACGGTGAGTGTGAGACTGGCTGGTTTTAGTGTCACGCGTACCGTCGGCGCTGATAGGCGAGTGATCTTTATTACAATTAAATAGGGATACTGATTGTTCAGCACTGACGAGTGTAATCAGCGTTGCCATTTTTGCTAAACAATCAGTATCCTTGTTTCAATTTAACAAAGATCACTCGCCTATCAGCGCTGACGGTGAGCGTGAGAACTGAATATGAAATCGCATGAAACCTCGCACACCTGCCCGCTGTCGAATCGTCCGTATCTGGCAGTTCTTCGAGACTTCGGTGCGGATAGGTCTGCGATCAGCCTAACGTGCCCTCCGAAACACGGAAGCGCTCATCTATTACATCCATCCAATTCGTGAGACCACTGAGAACGTCTAAACTCTAAAGGGTCCTATCAGACAGAGAGCGGTCACGCGGTCAAGCGTTCTGCGTTCGAACGTTCTACTGATCTGTTCTACTTGACCGCCGCGGTCAGAATGCCTCCTGTGTGAGTAGGTATATCTATGTAACGTAATAGAATACAAAGAACGCAAAACTGACCGCTTGAACGATTGACCGCTCTCTGTCTGATAGGTCCCTAAGCAATAATTTTAGTGGCGTAGTCGCCACGAGCGTTCCAAAGCCAAGTGCCAAGACTATCGATTGGAAGGTTCGAATCCTGGCCAAATATGCGGATTAACACGAGCTCTACGGTGAAGGAAAGCATCCTGAAGAAACCTTAGTCAACCCCACACGTATTGAACATGTCTTTCCTGTGGAAATGGCCAATTAAGCTGAGAAGATGATTTAGGTTCCGGGCAAGCCTACTCCATCTCAAACAATGTCCCAGGCACTGAAGTCTACCGTTAAATGTAGTCCTGGGCCTGTATTCTACTAGATGACAACCGCTTTGGTTTTGGTTGGTGACTTAAATGTCAGCCATTTGGTGAAATAGTAGAATAGCTTTTCAAAAATTTGTTCTGCCAAAGTTCAAAACCTCACCACAACTGAGTCGTTTGTTATTAGTAGTCATGGAAACAGTCGCTTTAGTTGAGGTTTTGGTTGAGGTTGTAAAAAAGTTCGGTACCGGAATCGACGCCCTGACACTGTATAAATTCTGTTGGGAATCGGTCTGTAGCGTCGCGTCGATGGGTTTACATTACAACACAAAACCGAACCTCTTTGTTTTCTGTGGTTTGCAACTTGTCACGTATGGAACCCTCGGCCAACACGGCTATTCGCACCTCCAGCATAGTAGTGACTCAATTCAAAAATCATGATTTTTGGGAATTGCGATAAATGGCCGTTTTCCGCGGGAGAGGGAGGAGAAACTGCCGAAAGCTATTATGTTTTTCACGTTCTAACCAAAAAGTAGTAGTTTTTGAATAACTAGCAGAAAGTTTTTTATTTATGAGTCTTTCTACGTAGTCAAGTCATTTTCCCAATTTTTTGAATTGAGTTACTTCTATTCTGGAGGTGCGTATATGAACAGATACGAGTTCTGTCGTGTTGCTGCAACAAAGATCCGTGGCGATGCTTGACCTGACCTCACAGCGACCTGGTTTCTGAATGCGACCTATTTCCACAGCATCATTACTACACAAAGATACGACAGGTCTTTGTTAAAATAAGTTTCTATTATGACTATTCTTTAAACCAAGCTAAAGTAACCGTGTTTCAGACAAGCCTTAACCAGTATAAAAATATAAAATATGTTCACGACAGGGGGTCTTACTTATAAAAGATGTTTAAAGTTGAACACTGGTTAAACAACGTCCTGTCTTTATTTGTGGATAGTGACGAATAGAGACAGGACGTTGTTTAACCAGTAGTGTTCAACTAAACATCTTTCATAAGTAAGGGGGTGTATCCCCAAGGCGCGGTTGACATTCTCTCAGATCTTTTTTAGGCATTTTTAAGATCCTTCGAGTCTAAGGGTGTAGTAGTATTTAAGTGTAATTCAGTGGAGTTCCATCAAACAGCTCCTTTTCTACAATCACATCTCTTTGTTACCAAAATGTTACATCATCATCAGCGGGGCAAAAAAGGCCGTTATAGCAGAATCACAATAGATAGGTATTGCAATACATGCCGTTCTCAGTTTATGAAAAGAGATTTTTTTAGCCATGAAATCCGCTATTTTGATTTTTTATATTTAATCACCAGTGACACTCGCGCCATCAAGACGAATCTAATGACGTTTCATTTATCAAAATCGGTTGAGCCGTTGAGTAGTTACGAGCGGACATAGGTAGGTACATACATGCAGGTCAAACACAAAACCCTCCTTTTGGGCTTCGCCGCAATCAGGTAAAAAACATTGTAAAAATGCGCCCCAACCCGTAAAAAATGTTTTCCGCAAAAAGTTTATTGTCATCAAGAAGGTACCCTGGTTCATCACGAGAGACCGAGTGGTGACCTGACCTGGCCTCGTTTTGACCTAATTCCTCCACGAACTATCCATTAATCTGCGGCAGGGCGTGGGCTGTCGCGACCTATTTTCGACATAGTGGATCGAGATGGGTATATCCGTCATTTGAATATTGGGTCAATTTTTACATTGTTTTGAAACTTTGTTGGGAAATTGCTTTTGTATCTTGGTGGATTAGAAACAAACTAAATTTCGCCCGCGGCTTCACTCGCGTGGTACCCGGATAAAAAGTAGCCTATGTCCTGTTCCCGGTCATTATCTATCTATATTTTAAATTTCAGGCAAATCGGTTCAATGGTTGTTAATGTTGTTATGTTATAGTATAGAGGAACACATCCATCCAAACTTTCGCATTTATAATATTAGAGTGAAAGTTTGGAGATCTGACCCCAAACATCTTCAAAGGATCTAAGATCTTAAAAGTTATTAAGGATCATGTACCAGGCTTTTACTTATGTGATTAATAAGATCTTTGTTGAAATATTTATTCAAACAGACTTTATAAACAAACTGGGAACTGATTCTTAGGAGCCCGAATATGGATAATATTTTTCAATACAATATTAAATTACTTAAGTACCTAAATGTATTTACTTAATTTCATTCTAGATGGACATCTACGTACAAACAGCGAGGCCGATTGTCGAGGAGGTCCTCAAAGGCTACAATGGAACGATCTTCGCGTACGGACAGACGGGGACCGGCAAAACGTACACCATGGCGGGAAGCAACTCGGCGCCTCAGTACCGCGGAATCATACCAAACTCCTTCGCGCATATCTTCAGTCACATCGCCAGGGCTAATGATGATGAGAAGTAAGGATATAGAACGTAGACGGAGAAATCTATAAGTATCTATAATCTATCTATAAGTGATGTATAAGTATGCCAAAATCCAGCTCAATCGGACACTGGGAAGTGGGTGAAATGGGCATGCCGAATTTGTAAGGGCGGTTGGTGCCTTTTTTTTTCGCGCAGCCATCAACCAAACATTAAAATATTAAACTCTTATGAGTATAAGTAACATTATTTGTGAGAACAGTAGGTATACATCTTCTCTCAGTTAGTCAGAACCGAGTTATACAGGGTGAGTTTTTCAAGATTGGCACTAGGGCCAAATCTGAAACTATTAGCAATAGCGAAAAACACTCAAAGGACCGATTTTGATAAAAAGTAAAACTGCATCATTAAATTTTAAAAATAATAATTTCCCTGGTCTGGAATCGAACCAAACTTTTCTCCGTGACAATGCAATGTTATGGTAACAGCGAGCACAGATAATATAATACTATACCAGCGAGCTTATCTGATGATGGACTCAGGAGTGGTTCAATGAAACTTGAGTGATTAACAGTAGAAAATCCGTAGTTGGGCTCATTGGAATCAGCTCATCCTTACCCAATAAAAGGTTCAAAAACCTTTTTTTCAAAGAATTACTCGTTATGGACTCATCAGTCATTCATCATGCTTGAAAACTACCTACCTTAAAAATAATAATCTTGAATATTTCAGTCTACCTTTGAATAAAATTGTGAGCCTTTTATGTTTTAAACAAAATAATATTTTTAGATTCCTCGTATGCGTGACCTACTTGGAGATTTATAATGAAGAAGTTCGCGACCTCCTTGGAAATAACCCTCACCAGAGTTTAGAAGTGAAGGAGAGGCCCGACATCGGCGTTTTTGTCAAGGACCTTACTGGTAAGAAACTGTAAGAAATTATGGTTTATCGACATGGAAGAAATCTTCTTCGTTTTTTGTTAGGATTTCGTTTCTTTTTTACCCCCGACGCAAAAAAAATAAACCCATATTATAAATGTGAAAGTGTGTTTATTTCTTTGTTTATTTGTCCTGCTTTCACGTCAAAACAGAGCGACGGATTGACGTGATTTTTTGTGAGGAGATAGTTGGAGAGCTGGAGAGTAACTTAGGCTACTTTTTATCCGGGTACTTATATATTTTCTGTAAATATAGAATGGCGAAAAATGTAAAATGTATAAACTTGACGTTGCCATTTCAGGATACGTGGTCCACAACGCGGACGAACTAGAGAAGATAATGGCAGTCGGCAACAAGAACCGCCATATTGGCGCCACTGCTATGAACACGGAGAGTTCTAGGTAAATAAACTATTTGCATGAACTTTAAAAGCGAAAAGACTGCAGAAGCTCTGTATTTTTTGTATGACAGCTAACAGCAGAAATAATAAAAATAAGGACCTTCACGTAAGGTCAGTGGCCCGCCTGCCTGAGATTTATAAGTAAATAGACTTTTGTCCGACTGTCAATTATATTATGTTCGTATTAGCAAGTGCCTAATTCTGGTGACTTAGTTTTTAGGTCGCCTAAAGGCCTCATGGCTAACTGACAATAACCAAGGTTAAATAAAAACGGGCCAAGTAAGAGTAGCACTCGCACACCTAGAGTTCCGCACCAACTTACAAAAAATAAAATATTATTTCTTAAATTAATGAGTACCTACCCATATTTTTGTATGCTATCGCAAAAAAAAAATCATTTGTCTCTAATTATTATTTTTCAGATCTCATGCGATTTTCTCTATCACAGTAGAGAGTAGCAAACGTGGGGAAGACGGCAAAATGCACGTCAAAATGGGGAAACTGCACCTTGTTGACTTGGCGGTAAGGTCTATATTCTTAAAAATAACAAGTTCGCTTAAAAATAAGAACTTTAGACTTTTAAGCTACATTAAAAAAACGACTTCAATGATTATTATGAGAAACTTTCTGCACTCTCGCGGTACATTTCTGTTCATAACTCCGAAGATCCTCGACAGATCCTCACCAAATTTTTATGGTACCAATCATACCCTTTCAAACAAAAAAAGAATTTTCAGGTGTCTTCGAATAGGAACATACAAAAAAAAAATTCCGACGAGTTTTTGAAGTCTGATAAAAATTATATGCAAACTAATTTTTATCTTAACTCCACAGGGCTCAGAACGGCAAAGCAAGACCCAAGCAACGGGCACCCGTCTGAAAGAGGCTACTAAGATAAACCAATCGCTCTCAGTATTAGGAAATGTGATCTCAGCGCTAGTCGACGGTAAATCTACGCACATTCCGTACAGGAACTCTAAACTTACGCGTTTACTGCAAGACTCGCTTGGAGGGAATTCTAAAACTGTTATGGTAAGTTTTAGCAAGATTTTATTTTACTTGATTTATGTATAGCTACTATATAGCCAAAGAGATTATCCTGAGGAAATGGCGCTGGATAGGACATGTCGAAGATCAGACAACTACCTATCCCAACAAGGTGTGGCACCTTTTTATTGAGTGCCAATTATAACTTATATTTGTTACTGAAAAAAAAAAAGAAAAAGCTACGTCAAAGAAATAGTGGATAACGACACATCATTAAAACTCTCGATGCGTGTTGCAACAGGACTGAACAAAGCGCCAACATGTGGACGGAACGCCAATGTTGGCGCGCAGATTCCTTTGATAAGACCGACACGGCTCGGCCAACTCCCAACGTTGGCCCCAACGTGTGCATCCGGGATTATAATATGAGGCAGTTTGAATTTCCCGCTCCTTTCCCCAACCTGTACCTGCTTTAGGAATGTTGAAGCAAGCCTAAAGCAAGACTGTTTCAAGCTTGTTTTAACATCGCTCTAAGAGTTAGTGGTACGGCCCTGGTCGTGTTTTTTGGTTAAACTACGTAACATTATTCAAATGTAAATTTTAAATAAGTAGAAATAGAAATATTTATTTCAATAATTTTGACTAGCCTATTAGCTCAGTTGGTAGTAGCTCTGCCTTCTGCGCTGTAGGTCATGGGTTCGATTCCCATCCAGGACAAACATTTGTGTGATGAACATAGATTAACATAGAGAACATAGATGTTTGTTCTGTGTCTGGGTGTTATAAAATATTATATGTTGTACCTATTTAAAAATATATGTATAAGTATTCTATCTGGTTCCCATAGTACAAGCTTTGCTTAGTTTGGAGCTAGATGGCGCTGTGTGAAATGTCCAGCAATATTTATTACTTATAAGTATTTATAAGTAATAAGGTTTATATTATTTAACACACGGGAATTACTCACATAAAAATATCGTCGATTTAGATACCGACAATGTTTCCCGTGTGTTAAATAATGTCTAGTACCTACAACTCACGAAAGTTTTGAAAGTGAAATAAGGTTTATGTTTACAGATAGCAACCATCGGACCCGCAGACACGAACTACGTTGAAACAATCAGTACATTACGTTACGCAAATCGCGCTAAGAACATTGAGAACAAAACTCACGTTAACAGCGAACCTGGCGACGCGTTACTTACTAGGTATAAATTGTGTCACGTAAAAAAAACGCTGGAAGAAAGTAGAGGTGGTTTGTTTTGTCTCTTTTTTGCACATGGGTTACCTATCCGCAAACATGAGACAAAACATACCCCTCCGCTTTCTTCCAGCGTTCTTTTTACATTCTGACGCGAACTATACTTAACATCAATACCATAGTTTTTTAATTTTTATAGTGTTAAACCACACTTAGGTATTATCATCTCCCGTCATTTGATCCTGAATGTAACTTCGTAATTGTAATTGTTTATAAACTTGAACACTGGTTAAATAATGCTCAAGATTCGCCCTGTCTCTATTTGACACTATCTAACAAAAAGGGATGGCAATGTTTAAAAGGTCTCTCAATTTTAACAGAATTTTATAAGTAGAGGAGTAAGGTACAAAAGAAATGCCTAACAAAAAACAATAAAAAGGCAACTTAAATTTTTAATTAAAGAAACGGTAATTATTGAATTAATATTTTTTTTTCTAGATTCCAGCAAGAGATTGATCAGCTCAAGAAGCAGTTGGAAGAAAATGGAAATGGTAAGTAACCAATTTTGTATGCCAACTAGCGGCGTTACCCGTGTAGTGATGGTATATGATGATGATGAAAAGTAGCCTATAAACCTTCCTCAAGAATTAAGCTATCAAATGCAGAAATATTTTTTCAAATCCGACTTGTAGTTCCAGAGATTAGCGCGTTCAAACAAACAAACTCTTAAGGCTCCAGCCTCGAGACATAATTCGAAATACAATTGTTTAGAAAGCGCAACCGAGCATTATTATGTGCACACAAATTATCCTGGTTATAAGGTGTCAACTTTTCAATGTCAAAATATTCAAACAAACAGCAGTTTACAGATAAAACTTAATCCAGTTTGGTCGAGTCCAGCCTTAGTCGTTTAAAAGTAAATAACTTTACAGAAGTGGAAGAGGAAGAAGAGGAAGAGATATCCGAAGAAGAAGAGGAGTTATCAGACGACACTCTCTCCGCATCATTAGACTCTCTCGATCCTGAGGAAAGGAAGGTGCGGCGCAGGATGAGACGAGAGGAGAAGGTAAATAGAATCACATCATCACGCGAAAGTTTGCATGTATGGATGTTTGTTCCTCTATAACTCGACAAATACTGAACCGATTTGGCTGAAATTTTAAACATAGATACATAATGACCGGGAATAGGACATAGAAGCCGCGCTAACAAACTAGGTGCGCCCTCGCGCCGTTGATGCGTGATGGTAGATAATAATGATGATAAAAAATAGCCTATAACCTTTCTCAAGAGTTTAGCATCAAAAAAACTCAAATCCGACTGCTAATTCCTGAGATTAGCGCGTTCAAACAAACAAACTCTTCGGTCTTATATAGTGGTATACAGGGTGGAAAAAATGAATGGGCCCCGGAGGGAAACTACCTTAAATCGCCTTAATACCTTAATACTGTATCTTAAGGAATGTTTCCTTTAAAGGAAACATTCCTTTATTTTTAAAAAGAAACAAACGGCATTTATAGATTTTCTAAAATTTGCTTGCCTCACCCGGAATCGAACCCTCCAGGGCCCATTCATTTTTTCCACCCTGTATAGATAGTATAAATAGTAGATAGTAAAGACGCTACTACACGCTGGCGCAGACTCGCCGATTGAACACCAATCCTAACGTGCCACGCCTTGCCTTGCCATCGCTCGCCTAGCTGGCCGAGTGAATACAAGCGCCAATTTCCATTGGTTTGCATAGACTCGCCAAACGTGTGGACGGTAGCACTCGCCTTGCATCAATTCGCCTTCGCTCGCGCTGGCTTTGGCTCGCCCAACATGTATAGGCGGGATATGAATAACAGAGCTAAATAGTTATAATTTGTCTTCATCAGGATAAAATGAATCGTGAGAAGGCTCACCAAGCGCGGAAGGTGTTGGAAGAGAAGAAAGCTGAACTGCAGCGAACCAAGTGAGTACAATGATCTTCTATATAAACTGTGGTAGATGCGTTGTACCCCGCTCTGCGGTCAAGCTAATTAGCTTGAATCAACTCAGTCGCACTCTGTCTTGCTCCGACGATACACGCATTTACACACAGCACGCACATAATATATCTCTTTCTGACAACATGATTTTGTAATATCTCGGCTATCTTTTAGTTTTCTTGAGTGACAAAAAAACTGCGTATATTTTACCTAAGTAGTTATAGCAAAATTTCGCCGCGTTTTAGAGCTTTTTATAAGGAGTAATACCTGGGCATCCGAGCTCCGCTCGTTGGCAACCAACGAACGATTCTTCTAAGATTTTATGTATAAGTATATGTATGTATGAACTTTTTTTACACAGGAAACAACAAGAAGAGCTGAAAGACAAGCTACAACGCCTAGAATCCAAAGTGCTCGTCGGCGGTGAGAATCTGCTCGACAAAGCGGACGCTCAGCGACGCTTGCTCGAGCAAGCGGCGCGCGAGCTCGAGCAACGCGAGCAAAACGAACTGAGACTGCAACATGACCTGCTTAAGAAAGAGGTGAGCTTACTAACAGAATCTACTTACTATAAAGCGATGGTTAGTGACTTTGCTCAAGCAATTGGCGAGCGAGCTCGAGCAACGCGAGCAAAACGAACTGAGACTGCAACATGACCTGCTTAAGAAAGAGGTGAGCTTAATATTTATTATTGAACTGTGTAGCTGATGCTTAAATTAGGGATAAGCGGTGTATTTTGCTCTTCAAAGCGATGCTTGCTTGAGAATTTAGGCCAAAACCAGCTGAGGCTGCAACAGAATGAGATCAGAGGAATATTCTGCTCGACAAAGTGATGATTAGTGACTTTGCTCGAGCAAGCGGCGCGCGAGCTCGAGCAACGCGAGCAAAACGAACTGAGGCTGCAACATGACCTGCTTAAGAAAGAGGTGAGCTTAATATTGAATACTAGCGGCCCGTCCCGGCTTCGCACGGGTAGACAATAGGGTGTGGACAAAGCCTATGTTACTCAGGGTGAATGTAGCTTTCTAATGGTGAAAGAATTTTTGAAATCGGCGCAGTAGTTTTTTAGTTTATTCATTACAAACATACACGCACAAAAATACAAATCTTTCCTCTTTATAATATTAGTGTAGATTGAACTAGCTCATAGGCTCTCAACGTGGGCGATAACGCCCCCTTGTGGGCATTTGAGACTTTCAGGGGGGCAGTAGAAGACCCAGAGAAGGGGCATTGAGATAGCGCATTAAGATATGGGGGTTGCAGGTTTGTATGTTCTTTAATTCTACACACCAGAACAACTGAACCACCGTGACTAAAAGAGCATATTAAACTAAATATGCTTATTATGACTTGAGTGCTGACGCCGACTCTATATCATCCATTCCCGATACTTTTTTGACTGAATATTTTCTCATTAACAGGCTGAAAGACTGGAGTTAGAAGAGCGTTATTCAAGCCTGCAAGAGGAGAACTCGGCTAAAACGCGGAAGTTGAAACGCGCTGTGCAACTCCTCAATTCTGCTAAAGGTATGGTCTATTGGTTCTATTTATTAAATGATCGAGCGAGAGAAGCGAGCTATGATTTAATTTTTGGTAAAATGGTAAATAAATGAAAAAAAGTGTATTTAACGTTGTTTTAACACACGGGAATTACGTAAAAATATCGTCGATTTAGATACCGACAATGTTTCGATTCATCCGGAGAATCTTCATCTGGGTAAGGAGGGAGTTGCGGCAAGGTTACTCCTCGCGGTCGCGTTTCACACAATATTAATATTTGTTGTGTGTTAAAACAAAGTCTAGTAGGTATAGTCCGGCAAAAACGGGTAGACACGGCAACTAAAATTTCAGTACTTTGGAAACCCTTTCTCTACTAATCTATGGTAAAGTACAGGTTTCTTGTCTATGGTATAGGTACCGAAGACGTCAGTCAGAAGTAATAATTTACTTCTAAAAGAATTTATCTATTTCGCGTATTTACCTTGCACAGTGGCGCCCCCATTTATTTCTATTATTTTGTGTCGGACTATACAACTCACGAAAGTTTTGAAAGTGAAATGTATTTAACGTGTTATTTGTATATTTAGCTGAGCTAGCAGACCAACAACGCGAGCAACAGAGGGAAATGGAAGGCATATTGGACAGCGTTCGAGCACTTAAGAGGGAGATACAACTAGCCGAGCTCGTTTTAGACGCATACATACCTAAGGAGTATCAGGTAATAAAACATTTTACCTAGCAATATTTAAAAAGATTATGTAGATTGTTTCAAGCAAGCGAAAATGCAGACTCGAAAACGTTCCAATTGTGGGACGTCTTGTCTTTAGTCCACGTATAATATCATTGTTACCTAAGATCTAACCTGGGTCTCTTCAAGTCAAGAGTGAATAAGTGAATAAGGATCCTGCCATGCATCAATGGATTTTTTGTTTCGAAAAAACAATTTTTTGGATTCCGCATTCAAAAAGAAAAACTGTATTTTAAGATAACTTTTTTTTTTTTTGGCTTCGCACGTTTGTGCATTCAGCCAGTGTCAAGTAATTAGATAAACTTCAAGTTTATAGATAAATAAGGTATATAAATACATATTACAATACATAAATATAATATCCCACCCCTCCCCTTGTGCCTCAGTAAAGATGTGGGGCTTTACTGAAACATCAACACGGACTTTTTGGGAGAACTTGAAAAGCAATGTTATCCAATTTTGTTTCACTTCCCTACACTTTTGCACGTTCACGAACACTTAACGGTTAAATCCACCATTATTACACATTAACATTCGAAGAAACACAAGTTTTGGAAAATAAAACAAAAATGAAACTTGACTTCTCAAATTCCCGCCAAAAAGCCCTAGGGTAACTTGGTTGTCTGTATGTTTTATGTAAATCTATTTTCAACCTATTTTATAATTAATATCTTATTTTTTATGAACATTTTAATTTACAGACGCTGATAGACCAATACGTCCATTGGAACGAGCAGCTCGGTGAATGGCAAGTGAAGTGTGTGGCATACACTGGAAATAATATGGCGCCGCTGCAGCCGCCGCAGCAGAGGGGCAAGCAGGTGAGGGTGATGATGATGATGATGGTAATGATGATGATGAAGGTAATGACGAAGTGAAAATATGAGTGATGAAGATGATAATGATTGATGATAGTGATGTAGTGAATGATGATGATAAGAGAATTGTAAGTGAGAATGACAATGATAAGACTAAGTGAGGTTATGTGGCAAGTGAAGTGTGTCGCATAAACTGGGTATAATATGGCGCCGCTGCAGCCGCCGCAGTTGAGGGCCAAGCTAATGATGATGAAGGTTGGGACGAAGATGGTGATGATGGTGTTGTGAGGGTGATGATGATAATTATGATGAGGGTTGTGTTGATTAAGATGATAAAAGTAATAATGAGTGATGATGAAGATGATGAAATTATTGAAATATGAGTGGCTATGATTATAATTGATAAAGAGAAATTCGATTCGAGTGATGAGGATGGGTATGAGCACCTAATGATATCGTTGAAGCAGAATTAGGATGAAAAGAGTTAAAGCAAAATTAGGGGTTTCAAAATTAAATTACCTCGCGCTTATAGCGCATGTTTCTCAAATCTGGGGGCATGGAAGTGCCGCCAAGTCGAGCACATAAGGTATTTTCGGGGCCCCTTTAAAACTAAACGACTAAAACTTTATTCCAGATAGAGCCACCGGATCTATCAGATCGCTATCTGAGCTACTCGTGTGTGAACCCGCGCGCCGCCTCACGGCTTGCCCGCCCTCACACTTCGGCGGTACCTCGCCCCCATACCGCGCTTAGACAACGCCAGTAAACATACACAAACAAACACATCTAGGCACAGACACATTCATACAAACACAAAAAACATGAGTCGCTTGCCTCACGAATGCCCGCCCTCACACTTCGGCGGTGCCTCGCCCCCATACTGCGCTTTGACAACGCCAGTAAACACACAAACAAACACATTCATTCATAAACATACACACACAAACCTCACGGCTTGCTAGGCACAGACACATTCATACAAACACAAAAAACATGAGTCGCTCGCCTCACGGCTTGCCCGCCCTCACACTTCGGCGGTGCCTCGCCCCAATACCGCGCTTAGACAACGCCAGTAAACACACAAACAAACACATTCATTCATAAACATACACACACAAACCTCACGGCTTGCTCGGCACAGTCACATTCATACAAACACAAAAGAACATGTCCGCTCACCATACGGATTTCTCGGCGGTGCCTCGCCCCCATACCGCGCTTAGACAACGCCAGTAAACATACACATTCACATACACATTCATTCATAAACATTCACACACAAACCTCACGGCTTGCTCGGCACAGACACATTCATACAAACACATAAAAACATGAGTCGCTCGCCATACGGCTTGCTCGGCGGTACCTGGCCCCCATACCGCCCTTAGACAACGCCAGTAAACACACACATTCAAACACTTGAAAACATTCACATACACATTCATTCACAAACATACAAACACAAATCTCACGGCTTGCTCGTCACAAAAACATTCATTTTTATTATTATTTCTTTTATTTCTTAAAATACTTATATTATTAATTACATCTTTCATTATTATTGAATTAAATTGATTTGTATTATTTCTATATTAAATTAAATGTTAAATGTATTTATAAATACTTAAATGTTTCTTAAATTACTATTCATTTTTGTTTATTTGGGACCACCCATTTGCGGGCGAAGGTCTCCTCCAACCGTTGCCAATCATTTCTTTTTTGAGCAAACACATTCATACAAACACACAAAAACATTTGTTGCTCGCCATACGGTACGGCTTGCTCGCCCTCATTCTTCGGCGGTCCTTAGAACTCATAGCGGCATCTGGTAGACGGATTGACATCGCGTTCGGACCGCCTACTTTGAGCCAAGTCTCCTTATCCGCTACCGTCTGCTCCGTCACATTGCCCTTGGGCAATTCGAGACGAAGTAGACTCCTGACTTGACTCCACCTCATTCTTCGCCCTTTGTGCATTCCTGTCGGTCGATTGGTGTCAGCGATTGGTGGACCGTGCCGCAGTGTTTACTGCGTTAGTCACACCCCTCTCGCTAGGCTTCACTCGGCCGACTGGACGTGCCTCTGTGCACTCCGGAGAAACCCGGAGCGACCCCACTCTCGAGTGGCAGTGTCGCCCCCCGCCCCCGCGTGAGTGCAGGTCGCACTGCGCCTTCGCAGGTTAGGTACGGGCCTTCCCCTTGCCCCAACTTACCCGTCCCTTTCCTGCGAGCCACCAACTGGCGTTTTTTGAGTAAAACGTCCACGTTGGTGGCAGCCGTTCCCCGCCCGTTATTCACCCCCCACCCCGCAATCCCCCCCCACTTCCACCCTCCACCTTCTCACCCCAAGGGTTGAGGGTGGCGCTGCAAGCAGCGCCCACAACGCCGCGCTAGCCGCTCGGCCGTGCAGGCGCGAAGAAAGGAGACGTCTTCGACCGCGAGATAGCGGTCCGGGACTTGTTTAACCCGGAGAAATCCGTGGTTATGCCGCCCGGCTATTATCGTCGCGGAAACACCCGCCCCCCCCCGCAGTCGGAGCTGCGCCCCGCCCCCTCGAGAGCCCTGGTTTGAACTGAACTGAGTCTGAACTGAGTTTCCGCACCGCCCCGAAACCGCACGTGGCCTCGAGGTGGCCAGGGTCACCTGACCCCGCCGTCGCCTGGACTCCTCCACGGAGGAAGTGCAAGGCGACGAGATTCTGCCAACAAAGTTCTGCCCCACTCCCCGCCGGTGGTTAGCACGCCGTCGAGTTGATCAAGGCGGCGCCGACCGGCCGCTTATCGCTGCCTGCGCCCGCACCTCTACGAGCCCGCTAGCGAAGCGCTGGCGGGCCCGTCCGGCCTGTGTGTGGCGCTCCCGCAAAGCGCCGCCGGCGGTGGCGACTCATCGTCGGACTCTGAAGACGACATTCAAGAGGTCAGCGACGACGGTGAATCCTCGAAAGAGAGTTCATCGTCATCGTACGTTGGGCTGGCGTCCTTCGCGCCCAGCCGCGACGTCCCCCTCCCCACCCCGCCCTCACCTACTCCTAGTGCCGCAGCGGAATATGCGCGCAACAATGCGTCGTCGCCCGCGCGCCACGCCCCCACCCCGCCCGTGCCTGTCGCATCGTATGCGCAGGCGATGGCCTCACCCCGCCGACCCGCCCTCCTACCCGGCAAACAGCGCGGCCACCGACGCCGCCGCAGGCTGCCAGCCAGCCAGCCAGCCGCGGCGCCCAAGATTTCCAAATCCTACCCGCCCATAGTCGTTGAAAGTCTGCCGAATTGGCCGACACACTTTCAACGACTACGGGCTAAACTAGGCCACGCCCCTAACGCGCGCCCCCTCGGTAAAGGGGTGCGATTCATCCCCAGATCGGCAGATGAGTTCCGGGCCGTTCAACGATACCTTATCGACGCTGTGGCAGAGGACCCGGCCATCAGCTGGTTCTGCTACAGCGTCGCGGCGGAGCTGCCAACCAAGGCCGCCATCCGCGGCCTGCCCGCCGACACGGACTCGGAACTAATCACCAACGAGCTGATCCAGCTCGGATTCCCTGCAACCTACCTACTCTAAGCACATTCCCGGCAGGCGGGGTCGTGCCGGCTGTCTTTTCTTTGTCCAGCTAGACCACCAAATGGCGTATTTTGAGTAAAACGTCCACGTTGGTAGCAGCCGTTCCCTGCCCATTATTTACCCCCCACCCCGCAATCCCCCCACCTCCACCCTCACCCTCACCTCACGATAGTGTGCCGGGACTTGTTTAACCCGGAGAAATCCGTAGTTAGACCGCCCGGCTACTATCGCCGCGGTAACATCCACCCCCCCGCAGCCGGAGCTGCGCCCCGCCCCCTCTTGAGCCTTGGTTTGGGCGCTGGCGGAACTGAGGCTCCTCACCGCCCCGAAGCCGTTGGTAGCCTCGAGGTGGCCCGGGTCACCTGACCCCGCCGTCGCCTGGACTCCTCCACGGAGGAAGTCCAAGGCGACGAAAAAAGGCAGAAAGTTCTGCCCCCCTCCCCGCCGCTGGTCAGCCGTCTAGTTCGCGCATCCCTCGGGTTCGAGCGATCGAGGCGGCGCCGACCGACCGCTTATCCGCATCTCCGTCGCCGTCGTTAGCGAAGCGCTGGCGGGCCCGTCCGTCGGATTCCGACGACATCCAAGAGGTCAGCGACGACGGTGAATCCTCCAAAGAGGGTTCATCGTCGTCGTACGTTGGGCTGGCGTCCTTCGCGCTCAGTCGCGAAGTCCCCCACGGGACATTCACGTCGTCTTGCTTGGGGAAACTGAACTCAGTCCCACTCAAACTATTAAAATTCCCATATAAAAAACTACTTCATGTATAGGCGTGACGAAGTGTCCCACTCCCACGCCTCCGGCCAAGCCTTTAGAGGTTCAGCCGTGATTCGTCGTGACGTCATACATGAAGCACTAGAGCATCTCCCATTCGGTAACATACGGACAACCGGGGTCCTAGTGAAAAGGTTTCCCAACCGATTCAGCGGTTCCCAGACACGTGAAACCCTCCCGCCTTCCATCAAACGGGAACTCAAAGAGAAGAGGGACCTAAGGCGCGAGTGGGCGCGTTCCCGCTGCCCCCGCGTGTGCCAAGACCTCCTGCGGGTGTCCGCGAAAGTTTCAGAGACCTGGGAGGCCACCATCGAACGGGCCTCGGAACACGACACGAACCTGCACGCCCTAAACCGCGCACACGCGGGCACCCGCCCCTACCTACCCGCTGCTCGATCGAGACGCGGATTTGCCCCCACCGACCGCGCCGAGATCTTCGCTGCGCATCTGGAGGAGCGGTTCACGCCGCACCCCATACCTCCCGAATCGGTCCAACACCACCATCGCCACGTCGAAGAGACCGTCGAGGAGTTTCTGTCGCGCCCGACACCGCCCCTCGGTGGAGACGCTTTCGTCTCGCCCGCCGAGGTGCGGAAGGCCGTCCTCCGCCTCCACAGGCGGAAGGCGCGAGGCAACGACGGGGTCACCAATATGGCTCTTCGCCACTTGCCACGCCGCGAAGTCAGCACCGACAACGCAGCCAGCGGCATGCAGCGGCTATTGGACATCCTACCCGTATCGTATGGCTCGACAAATGGCGCATCGCTGTCAACGTAGATAAGACGGCGACGCTATTTGTCTCGAGACGTAGGTACCATCCGCCCACTCAGCAGCTCCGGGGACAGGACATCGCGTAGAAGACCCACACAAGGTACCTCGGCGTCGACATCGACAGGTCGTTGAGAATGGTGCAGCAGTTGGACCGCGCCCAACAGGCGTGAGCGGCCTGAATTATGTCATCGCCCGCGCCAGACCATCCTGGACCCTGGCGTCCGCTCCCCCGGGACATTCTTGGGGCACCCGAGGACTGAGTCCTACGGCACCCTAACCCCCCTGACAGCTCCAAATTGCAACTAAATTGTTCTTTTTTCAACTGACAGCAAGCAACCTGTCCCGCAAGTATAAACATGCGCACAACTCGGTTGGTTTTTGAGTTATAAGTATAGAGAGCGAAGCTCGAGGCTCCAACCTACCTACCCCCAAGGGTAGGAAAATGACCCGCTGTGTGTGAGCACTCATACCGCGCTTAGAGTTGTCTAATGATGCCAGTAAACATACATAAATACACACATTCGAACACACATACATTCATAAACATACACACACAAACCTCACAGCACACACGCACATTCGTGCAAATGTACCATACTTAAGCTATACGTCCACTGTGTGGGTATCGGAGCATACGCAGCCTCAGTTTTTACAAAATGCCAATAGGGTGCGTCCACTGCTTTCGGATTTTGTATCGGCATTGGCAAAACACAATACGTCAGAACTGATGAGAATAGAAAGATGAGAGAAGTAGGATTCAACACTCAAGTCCTACGGCAAAAGCGGGAACTAATTGTTCTATTTACTTTATTATGCTCTTTTAGTCAAGGTCGTTCAGTTGTTCTGGTGTGTAGAGCTAACGAACGTACAAACTAGCATAATTATTATTGTTTAAGCCTTATTTGGACAATTAGTCATTTTTAACCTAACCTAGTTCTGCGATAGCAGCGCCGCGTCTATCGGACTTCAGTGGTGTGGTGACGCCGACTCTAAGAGCGTTTCCACATTATCCGATCCGATATCGGTATCGGACGCCGATACGATATCGGGGCAAGTAAAATGTATGAAATATGTACCTGCCTTTCACATTTTCCGTTCCGATATCGGATATCGGAGCCGACACCGATATGCTGGCGGCATACATATTTCATACATTTTACTTGCCCCGATATCGTATCGGCGTCCGATACCGATATCGGATCGGATAATCTGAAAACGCTCTAACGCTCCGTACGCTCCGATTCCGACGCAGTGCACGCACAGCTTAAAGATAACATTAAAAATATAATGGAATATTTTTATCCCAGCAAAAAATGTAATCATGCTTTATAAAAAAATAAAAAGAAAAAAAAATTGAAGTAGAATTAGATTTTATCAATTTTTAGAAAATATTTAAGTAACCAAAAATGTACGGACATTTTGTAGCCTGTATTGTTTATTAATTAATTCGATTCCGAGTTTAATTTGAATAATCACTGAAACAATTCAAAAAAAAGCTTCATATAGCTTGGCCAAAGAAAAACAAAAACAAAAAAAAAAGGTAATAATAGTAGATTCACAATAGGAATTGAACTACTTATATGCCACAAGAATGTCATATACATATTTATTTCAATTCCTATCGTGATACTTCTATTAGCGGCCTTTTTAGCCCCGCTGGCCATTCGATTTTTTTACAGTAATTTTTGTTTATCTCTCACTATCTCGGATATCATAACACAGGTAATAATCAAAGAGTCATCTAATTTTTTTTTTTCAGACAATTTCGTGTAGTAGGTAATAAGTACTTTTTAATAATATAAAATAGGCTTATTATTAAAAATTTAAGTGATCTCACATTGTATTTTATTTTTTTTATATTTTATACAACCTGTTTTATTTGTATCGTTGTGATTATTTTTTAAAGTGTCTTTCATCATTTTTTTTTAAAGAACTTATTTATTTGTATACTTATTTGTCGCAATATTCGCTGCAGGTTGTATGTTCCCATCAAGCTTTAGCGATAATAATCACTCTCACGCACTGCAATAAGAAATGGCTCGTGTAAAACGCATAGTGCAATTGTTTTGTATTCGACTATTGCGCTGTTTATCATTACGCCATAAGACCTGTAAGTGCGAGTGAGCACGCAAAACTCACACGTTTTAAGACTCAAACTGCAGCGAAAAATTGTTTAGTAAGTATAGTAGCACAATAACGAAAAAGCGTTTAGTTTAAATTTCGATTTGTCCTAGTCACATTCCAGTGTCTACAGTATTATGTGCTTTATAATTATTTGCA
Organism: Camptogramma bilineatum; assembly: GCA_958496255.1. NCBI lineage: Eukaryota > Metazoa > Arthropoda > Insecta > Lepidoptera > Geometridae > Camptogramma > Camptogramma bilineatum. Next base: position 3,308,724 of record OY292478.1, read on the forward strand.
CGTGTGATAGTTTTGCGTAGTAATAAAGTTTTTTAATCAACAAAAGTGTGTTTTTTATTTTACTAATAAGGATTTCTTGCTGCGTGGTCTAAAAGGTACCACCTAATAATAACTTTAATAGACCAATTAAAAAAAAAAAATTTTTGTAAGTGTATTTTTTCCGATTGGTGCCACAGTGTGGTGATCTAGGCATTCGTGAAGTTAGCCGTTTCGATGCGCAGTGCAACATTTTATACAAAATTTTCGACTACGCAGCGAAAAGCCTAACTTAACGAATGCCTAGATCCATTAGAACAACTGAAGGTTTCCCACTCACGCTTCATGGTCAGAACTTACGAGCATGGACAATACCAGGCAAACTAACTAGTAAACTAACACAATCATCATCATCCACAACAAGCAAGACAAGAATAAAATGAATTGAACATGTTGAGTAGGTTAGGTATCTCAATAAAATAATTAGCTTTTAAAAATAGCTTTCCTTTTTGATGACTAAGATAATCTTAGACAGGTTTCCAAGTTCGAAAAACAAGTTATCGCATAAGGAAAAATACAACTACCTAAGTAAGTTGTAAGTTGATTCATAGTAGGTACCTACCTAAGTTGTTTTTTTATAGATATCTGCTTAGGCAATAAGTCTAAAACATGTACCTATGTAAGTATTAAAATTATGGTTTTCCAAATGTCTCATAGGTTAAAACTAAATAAGATTCGGATTTCATGCGTAACAACCAGAAAACCCCAAAAAAACAGCACTTAGTGAAATTGTATGAAACATCAGCGAGGCTAAAAAGGCCGCTATAGTAGAATCATAATAGGAATTGTCACTTCTCACTATGAAAAGAGAACAGTGTCATTTTCATAGCACAGCCTGTTGAACTTCCAAGTTTCATGCAGATTGGATTAAATTAACTAGGTAGGTACCTACCTACAACACAACAATTCATCTATTTTATTACATTGCCCTAGATAGGGTGGTCATTATTCATAATGACCGGGAAAAGTGATTAATCATGCAGTTTTAATCATAATCACATTGCCCACTTGACACGGTCATTATCATTAACCGGTTATGAATGAACTAATATTAATAATAATGACCATTATGAATAATGACCGGTCTAATAATAATGACCGTGTTAAGTGGGCAATGTGATTATGATTAAAACTGCATGATTAATCACTTTTCCCGGTCATTATGAATAATGACCACCACCACCCTATCTTGGATGTAACAAGTTGCCCGTAACACATACAAATCGCCAAGTTACCATTATTCGATCATTATACATTCAACTGCAAGTAACACCACGGGGCGAAGATAGTCTGAAAACTAAAAGAACATCATAAATGGTCGTAAACTGGTTCTGTCCTTCACTGTGTTATTGTCTCTAGTGGAGTGATGTTGTTCCGTTTTATAGTGATATTTACATGTGAGTATTATAAATTAAACACAGTAGGTAGGTAATAAGTATTTATCAAAAATATTATTGTTCGACTGGGAATTTGACTTTCGATCCAATAGCTTTGACTGGGATGGAACATCGTGATGAAATCAGTTAGTAAAACCCGTCCCAGACGTATAAATCCGGTCAAAATAGACAGTTATCCAATCCACCCTTGCAAAAATATCCAGAAAGCTGAAAATTGGTAGAATGTTAGGAACACCACACCATTATTTGTCAAGAAACTGAAAAATCATTCTTCTCAAATGGTTCCTACGGTGCGTGAGTTGCCAGAACACCACACCATTTATTTGTCAACAAATTGTGAAAAGTAATTCTCGAATGGTGTAGGGTCCTGCGGTGAGTAAAAGTCAAAAGTCAAATTCGTTTATTCAATAAGATCACAAGTGTACCACTTTGAAACGTCTTAAGAGCTAGGTGATTCTACTCCTGTTGTCAGAGCTTTGCGAGGAAGCGCTTTGGTGACAACTGGTGGACCAGTCTTGTCCATTGTGTTGTCGGTGCAGTGATAGGGTCAGCAGCGCGAATGTGATCCCTTTTGTGTCACTCAGGCGTCCATAGGCTACGGTAACCGCTTACCATCAATCAGGTGGGCCGTATGCTGGTCCGTACCTTAGTTGTAGGTAGGTAAGTATAAAAAAAAATTATCCCACTCGGCCAACGCGACTCTACTTGAAATCCAAATGAAGAAAAATAAATCATTTTATTTTTTTATTCTTTCTCGCAGAAATAAATGACCTACCTACCTACATATACTTAGTACTTATATTTTTAAAAACAAAGCGGAACTGAAACACGTAAACCGGAATTTTCAATTTTAATGTACCTACCTAATGAATAAAATATTGGTGGTTGGGACCTTTCGTATCGATCACCTTCGGCTTCAGGTGAGTGAGTGAGTGATGATTTTAGTTTTTTACTTAGATATCATCACTCTATCAAACGCTCGTCTTGTTTTCACAAAAAAAGACCTAGGTAAGTATCTAATGTTTTCTAAAATAGTTTTCCTGCATCTTTTATTTTTTCGGATTTCCCCATTAGGTACCTACTGTCCCAGTGAAAAAAAGCACTGTAGATTATGTACAGTGATGACGATATCTAAGGAAAAGTATGCATAGGTACTATATTTAATAGTAGGTATGCATACTTTTCCTTATTGTAAGTACCTACCTAGTAAGGTACCTACCTAAGTCAATAAACTTTCTCATGCAGAAATAATTTTTCAAATCCGACTGCTCCTGAGATTAGAGCTTTTAAACAAATAGACTCTTCCGCTTTATTATGTTACGGCACGTTACGGGCAACTTGATAAATCCGGTCATTATAATGACCGGTCCACATAAATAACGACCGTGTCAAGTGGGCAATGTAATTAAAACTGCATGGATTAATCACTTTTCCCGGTCATTATGAATAATGACCACCCTATCTTGGGCAATATAATCAAATACTTAGATGAATTTGTAGTGTTTTAGTTAATTTAATTACTTAAGTACTAATATTACCTATACCTACTATTACTTACTAGGTATATTTTTTCAGTATTCAGCAATAATGTATTTATTGCGTCCCAATCCCAATCTTCGTGTCGAGTCACCAATATTGGAGAGGATGAAGGTAAGTGATCCGAAAAATCACATCACATCACACAAATGAGAAAGTTTAGATGGATGGATGTATGTTTGTTTCTCTATAACTCGACAACCACTGAACCGATTCGCCTGAAAATTAAAATATAGATAGATCATGACAGGAAATAGGACATGGCTGGAAAAATGGTTCCCGTGGGATAAAAAGTAGGTATTAGTCCATGCGGGCGTCCGCTAGTGAGATATTTTTTTAAATGTCCGTAAGGGTTTTCATTTCATGCATTGTAGATATTTTATAGACAGACATCGAATAAGCTAAACTCTTGATTTCCTACAGAATGTGGGGCTCTCTCCATAGTAATGGACTCACCTTTGTCGGGAGGGCGCGCGGCGCTACGTGAAGAAATGCGCTGGCAAGCTGGTGTTTATACTAAGCGCACGCAGCCGTATATGCAAGTCTGTGGAGGGTCGCTCGTCAGCTCAAAGGTCGTTATATCTGGTAAGTGGAATTTTCATTATGCATCCTAAGCCAGCGCGAGCGAAGGCAAACAAGGCGAGTGCTACCATCCAGGTGTTTGGCGAGTCTATGAAAACCAATGCGAACCATGCGCTTGTAACTCGGCCAGGCTAGGCGAGACACCGGGCGATGGCAAGGCAAAACAAATGTGCTGTCCACACGTTGGCATTGGCGTTCACTCGGCAAGCTTGCGCCAACATTGTAGTACCTAGTGGCTTTAGATCTCGTGGCGAAGCTTGCTTAGACGTTCTTGATACATCCTTGCTGAGCGGTCTCAATTTGTATGGGTGGCCGAGTGGCATCAACATAAATGTTGTAAGCTGAGCCATTTGATACACTCCAGTGTATTTCCAGAAAAGTATAGGTAGATTGGGTTTCTTCAAATCGAGAGTCAAGAATAGGTTCCTTCTGTACCTAAGAGTGCACCATCATAGACCACACTGTTGCTTAACATCAGGCAGTGTGTAGTCAAATGCAAACCCAATTTAGAAAAAAAAACTCTAACCAAGTGCATTTATGTTCATCACTCCGAAGATCCTCGTCAGATCCTCGCCAATTTTTTATGGGACCACAATGGAAGTACCTATACCCTTTCAAACAAAAAAAGAATTATCAAAATCCACATTGGAACCTCCTCCTTTTTTTAAGCCAAAAGACAAATGTTTTGGTCTGCAATTTCAGCGGCTCACTGCTTCTGGAGCGAGGCGGGGGATCAGCTGCCGGCGTCAGCCTTCGCCGTCGCACTGGGCAAGCTGTACCGACCCTGGGACGATCAGCACGACGAGAACGCTCAAAAATCTGACGTAAGCTTTTGCATCACACTAATCACACTATATTATAAGTAAATGCGAAAGTTTGGATGTTAGTTTGGATGTTTGTTTAGATGTATGTTTGTTCCTCTATAACTCGACAACCACTGAACCGATTTGGCTGTTTGAAACATAGATAGATAATGACCGGGAATAGGACATAGGCTACTTTTTATCCCAAAAAAAATCATGGTTCCCGTGGGATAAACAAAATAGTAGTCCACGCGGGCGAAGCAGCTAGCGTCAGCTAGTTTCTATAAAACCCTATTTAAATATGTCCCTGGAACGGACACACGCATCACGCACGATCACACACACGGACTTTCGCCTTTATAATATATTAGTAGGATTTCTGACATATTTATTACAGTTTCATACTTTACAACTAGTGCTGCGCACGTCACGCGCACGCCACGCGTAAAAAACACTTATAATTTTTCAGATTCGTGAAATCCGTATCCCGCCTCGCTTCCACGGCTCCATCACCAACTTCCAAGACGACATAGCTCTCCTGGTGCTAGCGACTCCTATTGAAATAAACGCGTACATTCTGCCAGTGTGCTTAGATTTCGACTACGCGTTGGACACGAAGCATCTAGCTGATGGGAACTTGGGCAAGGTAAGGTTCTGGAAACGTAGAGATTTTTGGACGTGTTAACGTCTTATAAATCGATGAACACCGGCTGCACGCACGAAAAAGTGTCACGTTCCGCCTTCGAGACGTAGCGAGAGCTACGGTTCTTGTAGCACTAGCTACGAAGTAATTTATTTTGGTAAATAAATCCGATCCGATCGTTTCGTTAACACGTAAAATTATCGTCCGGAAATCGACTAAAAAATCTACCAAAAAAAATTAAGTTTTCATGGCAATGGCATTGATACAAAGCTATTGGCGTAGTAATCACAGGATAATCATTGTAATATTCCAGAATTTTGTTATCATCGAGTTTATAGAATACAGTGCCCTCGCGGCCCTTGGTGATGGTATATGGTGATAGTGATGATGATGATGATGATGAAAAGTAAAGAAAAGTAGTAAAGCCTATAATGTTCCTCAAGAGTTTAGCTATCAAATGCAAAAATATTTTTTCAAATCCGACTGGTAGTTCCTGAGATTAGCGCGTTCAAACAAATAAACTCTTCCCCTTTATTATTAGAATAGATTACATATTGACTTTAAGCTCAATTTTGACCTTCGACCTTGACCTTGACCTCTCAGGTGGCCGGATGGGGCAGGACCGACGAGGATGGTAAACCCTCTCCAATACTGCAAGTGGTAGACCTACCGGCAGTGGATGTGAAGCGCTGTTACGATACGATAGAGCCTACCTTCAGACCGGCCATCACCAGCGACAAGATCTGTGCCGGGAGAACCGTAGGAGGTAATGTTTGTCGATGTAAATTGGAAGCTAGGGCTATGGGAATAAAGACTATCGCGTGTGAATCGTAGAGCATAGTTTCTCAACCTTATTTTGCCCACCGCCCACTTTGAGAATTTTTTTTTTTCAAGAGCCCTCCCATATCATAAAGCGCCATTTCAATTTCCCTAATTTTCTCTGGGTCTTCTACTGCCCCCCTGAAAGTCTCAAACGCCCACAAGGGGGCGTTATCGCCCACGTTGAGAACCTATTCATTAAATTAGAGAGTGGTGTAGCGTGAGGTCTCCGGAATCTCAAATTTCACTGTGGGGGGTGTGGGTTTATTTCTAAGTAGAAAGAGGTTAGTTTGTTTACTGTTTACAAACAAAGTAAAGTATTAAATATGATTTAAATGTAAACTTTGTTTTTACGCATGTAATAACTGACACAAGACAGAGTAACAGAAGAGAAGCGAAACAGTCCTGCTTTAGGCTTCAAACGGCTAGTCCTGTTTCAACATTCCTAAATCAGGACTGTTTCAAGCTTGTTTTAACATTGCTCTAAGAGTTTGTGATACAGCTTCTGGACCTTACTCGCCAGTACCATCTGGCGTGTACAAAAACGGTTGCCCTCATTGCAAGTATTCCTAAATGTTCCAGGCACAGCAGTGTGTATGGGAGACAGCGGCGGTGGTCTCGCCTTCCCTGAGAACAGCACAGACTACGGCGCGCGATACTACCTCCGCGGGGTGGTCTCTACCGCCCCCAAGAGTGTCAACGAGAACCTCTGCAACATCTACACTTACGCCACCTTCACGCATATTGCGAAGCACGAGCAGTTTATTAGACAAGTGGTGAGGAAAATCTACTCTAGCAAAAGTAGCTAACGCCCGTGGCCGCGTGGACTACTATTTTACATATTTTCTTTTACCTACTATGATAAAAAAATATATATTCAACAAGGGCGGTTGATACTACCTCCGCGGGGTGGTCTCGACCGCCCCCAAGAGTGTCAATAAGAACCTCTGCAACATCTACACTTACGCCACCTTCACGCATATTGCGAAGCACGAGCAGTTTATTAGACAAGTGGTGAGGAAATCTACTCTAGCGAAAGCCCGCGACTTCGGCCGCGTGGACTACTATTCTGCCGTCCGCTAGCTAAAGCGCCGTTTAGTGACATTTGGTCAAATTTCACTTTTAAGTGCCATTTATAAAGCTCAAAATTATCTATCGACCGGTCTTGAAACTGGGTTCCTATCATTTATAGTTTTCGAATTAAAGATAGTAAGAAAGCGGCAAGCGCGAAGCAAGATACTCGGAGTAAATAAGCGGCACGTTTTTAGCGATATCTTAAGTTACATTTGGTCAAATTTCACTTTTAATTGCCTTGTTATACCTATAGCTCAAAATTCTCTATCGATCGGTCTTGGAACTGGGTTCCTATCGTTTATAGTTTTCGAATTAGAGATCCTAAAAAAAGTGGCAAGCGCGAAGCAAGATAGTAAAGAAGCGGCGCGTTTTTTAGCGATATCTCAAAAAATGGTTTTAGCTAGCGGACGGCAGTATATTTTATTTTCCTTTTACCTACTACCTTTACCTACTATGATAAAAAAATGTGATTTTTTGCCCTCTCTATATATTTCTAAATAGGTAGGTACATAATATTAAATGAAATTCAAAGACTTAAATATTTGAGACTTAGGTACTTATCAATTTGAAACGTTCTTACTCTTCAAATCATATAAAAAATGACAGTTAATGACAGTTTATGTCAATGATAAGTGCCACTTAAACTAAGTAGCGTTTCAATGGGTGTAAGTCGTGAGTAAACTTTTTTTTGTCCTAGATGTCAGAAGCATCAAAACCCGCTCCGGTTGTCCAAGTAACAACATTAAGTATCATCGACCCAGACGCACCTCCCATCCCAGATATAACATCACTGCCCCTATCTTCAGAACCAGGTCTCTTCAGACCACTAGGAGAATTTATATCTGGAGGAAGACCAAAGCCATTGAGTAAACGTAAGAATGAAAAGAAATTCAACAAGAAAGATAGTGACAAAGCTGGTGAAATAGATTCAGATCAATCAAAAAGAGTACAAGATATAGATGATGTAACTCAGGCTAGTCCCTCAAAATCAGATCCTGATGCCGAAGCAGTGTTTACTATACAGATTGTTGAAGAACCTGATACTCAGGCTAGACCCTCTACATCACAAACTGACACAGGCAACGATGATGTAACTCAGACTAAACCACAATCGGATCCAGACGCTGATTCAGATGACACAGTGAAAATAATTGAAGAACCTGTAACTCAGACTAGGCCTTCAAAGACACAAACTGATCCACAAGCTGAAGCGGAATATACCGTACAAATAGTTGAAGAACCTACTGAAACTCAGACTAGACCTTCTACACTAAAAGTAAACTCGGATAAAAATGTCACTCAGGCTAAGCCCTCGAAAATACAGACAGACCCTGACGCTGATACGGAGTTTACAGTACAAATAGTCGAGGAACCTACTGTAACTCAGACTAGACCATCTACATCACAATCAAACTCTGATGTTAAAACTCAAACTAACCCTTCAAAACCACAAGCGGATCCACAGGCTGAAGCGGAATACACAGTACAAATAATCGAAGAACCTACTGTAACTCAGACTAGACCATCTACATCACAAGCAAACTCTGACGCTATAACTCAGACTAATCCTTCAAAACCACAAACGGATCCACAAGCTGAAGCAGAATACACAGTACAAATAATCGAAGAACCTACTGTAACTCAGACTAGTCCTATAAAAGCTGATCAAACTACAGAAAAGCGACCTTTTCTGTCGATATCATCACAACCTTTCCTGTCTAACGGGACAAAATCGCCGCAAACAGATCAGTCTATAGAGAACCAGCCGATCTTATCAACACGGAACCAACCAGACAAATCTACAGGCAACCAATCAGATAAATCGATTGGGGACCAACCGATTCAATCCACAGATAACCAGCCCATCTCATCTACTAGCAACCAACCAGACAAATCGATTTGGAGTCAACCAATTCAATCTACAGACGACCAACCAGATAAACCAATAGAAGATCAACCAATTCAATCAACAGAGAACCAATCAGACAAATCGATTCAGAATCAACCAATCCAATCTACGGACAACCAATCAGACAAAGCGATTGGGAATCAACCTTCTCAAACTAAAGGTGACCAGCCAACCCAATCTATAAGCAACCAGTCAGCCCAGTCATGGAGCCAATTACCCCTATCGTCATGGACATCACCAACTCCAACTATAGCGAACCAACTACCTCTATCTATAGAAAACCAGCCAGCTCAAGCCACAGAGACCCAATCGCCTCAAACTACAGGAAAACTACCATCTCAATCTACAGACAATCAGGTTGCCCAAATCATGCTAAACAAGCCAATCCGTCCTTTTGGAAACCCACTACCAGGCCAAGCTACAGGCAACCAGCCAACTCAAACATTCGGGAACCCGAACCAACCTGGTGAGAACCAAGTGCCGTTATCCTCGTGGAATCAACCAATACAATCTACAAGCAACCAGCCAACTCAGTCTACAGGGAACCCTCCAGTCTTATCTATAGGAAACCTACCGAACCAACCTGGTGGAAACCAAGTGCCTCTATTCTCATGGAATCAACCAATACAATCTACAAGCAACCAGCCAGCTCAGTCTACAGAAAATCCGTCAGTCTTATCTATAGGGAACCTACCGAACCAAGCTGATGGGAACCAAGTACCTATATCCACGTGGAATCCACCAGTACAATATACAAGCAACCAGCAAGCTCAGTCTACAGGAAACCCGTCAGACTTATCTACAGGGAACCTACCGAACCAACCTGGTGGAAACCAAGTGCCTCTGTTCTCATGGAATCAACCAATACAATCTACAAGCAACCAGCCAGCTCAGTCTACAGAGAACCCGCCAGTCTTATCTATAGGGAACCTACCGAACCAACCTGGTGTGAACCAAGTACCTCTACCTTCGTGGAATCCACCAGTACAATATACAAGCAACCAGCAAGCTCAGACAACAGGGAACCCGTCAGTCATACCTATAGGGAACCATCCAGTCAAATCTATAGAAGAACAAAGTGGTATAGGATCACTTGATAAAACAGGAAATAAACAGTCCGGATACTATACGCAGTCTGTACCATCTTCGTATACGACACAAAAGAACCCAGATGTCTCATTTGTTAACCATAAATGGAACACACAATCATTTGGTTACCATGGACATCAATATCCACATGATTTCCATCATGGTCACTATCATTATGATCATGATGATGATGATGATGATGATGATGATGACGATGATGATTATCATGGTCATCATCATCACAACGACGGCCATTATCATCATGACTATCATCATCATCACAACCCACATTACCATCACGATTGGCATAATTTCAATGGCAAATAGTAAATATTAGGTACCTACCTATGTCAATTTTTAAGCGAAAATTCACGAAAGCAAAGTCCGACATGCATTTTATTTTTTGCGAAATGTTATTTCAACTCCAACGAGTACCTACCTATATGCTAGCTTCGTATTAGATAAGTAGGTTTATTTTACAAATTGTAAGTATAAGGTATTGTCTTATGATTTTATGAACAAAGCTTTAAAATTGACTTTTGTAATTGAATTGATAATAATGTGTGTGATACTGATAGCAATTAAATAATATAGCAAATATGAAAGAATTATTTTATTTTACCCCCGAGATTCGAACCCGCTACCTTCAGAAAAGTCGAGGTATCTCACTCGGTCAACACGGCTCTTTCGCATTATTGTGGCCACCCAATTCTATCGTCCAATCGATTGGATACTGCCAGTTTGATCATGCCGAATAGACCGTGTGTGACGTGGAGCGGCATGAACTGCCGAATGGACAGTTCGAATTGAACGTGGATCCAATCGGAAGGACGATAGAATTGATCGTGGGTGACTGCCATAGTGTGCCATCACTACTGCCCCACCTTATCACCGATTGGGTAATATTAGTTAATGAATGCGAGTGATTCTGGTGTTAGGCAGTCCCCGTATGAGCTGGCCGGCCCGCAGCCGACTAGAGCCCCGCACAGTGACGCGGGGCCGAGGAGAGAGCGCCGAACCGAGGGAGCTGAGAGATTCGTACGTACTGCATGGACGGATTACCTGTGAAACACATTTTAACGGACTTCAAAAAAGGGAGGAGGTTCTCAATTCGTCGGAACTTTTTTTTATGGATTCCCCTATACTCGAAGACGCCTGGACAGATAAGTATTTTGGTGGCTTACCCTGCCAAAGACGACATTCTTGAGGTCGAATTGCGGCAGCGCTTTGAAGGTAATGTTGAAGATACCACACATCTCGTTGTCGCGAGTCATCTTCATAGACAGGAGGCCTGGATGGAATGATATAAATGTGTAAATACTGAACATTGTAATTTCGCAAACATAGGTACGTAGGTACCTACAAAATGATAATTTTATGAATACCTACTTAGTTATTGTGATCGCAAAAGAAAGAGCTTACTGCCAAAAGTACCATTTTACATCATGGAATTGTAACCATTTAGATAATTTTTTAGTGTTTTTTAGTGTTCTGCATATTTATTTACTAACCCCCTTACTTATGAAAGATGTTTAAAGTTGAACACTGGTTGAACAACGTCCTGTCTCTGTTTGTCACTATCCACAAATAAAGACAGGACGTTGTTTAAACAGTGTTTCACTATAAACATCTTTCATAAGTAAGGCCCTAAGTAAATAAGAAATAAAAGCGGGTTAAGCGCGGAATATGTACCAGGCATAGAGTGCGAGAAGTGGTAGTTCTCAGCGCCGATGGGCGCCCTTCGCCCGCGCTGCGCGTAGCAGCCGCATCCGTTGTCGTGGATCACATCGCCGCCGGTCCAGAACATACCCGGTACTTTTCTGTGTAATTAAATGTCAAGCTTTTTGTAAAATAAAATAATGTTAAAAATTTCATGAAGAACCTCTGAAGTGTTTTTCGAAGGAGAGCGCCGCCCCGCATATTTACCCCACATTCTATCCCATAGGTTCTCAACGTGGGCGATAACGCCCCCTTGTGGGCGTTTGAGACTTTCAGGGGGCAGTAGAAGACCCAGAGCAGAGCAGAGCAGAGGGCATTGAGATGGCGCATTAAGGTATGGGAGTGGGGGCTCTTGAAAAAAATATATTCCCAAAGTGGGCGGTAGGCAAAATAAGGTGAGAAACTATGTTCTATCCTCACTAAAAAAAATTTAACAAAAGACATGGTAAAGATATTAAAAATTATTTATTAAAAATTCAAAATCAAAAAACTGCAACAATTCATTTCCTCTGCCTAGACGTGGAAGGATTAGAAGACTCCGGCCTATCTTCCGAAAACTGGTTCACCGCCAGGCAATATTTCTCTGAATGGTATGTTCTAGAAATTTGGGAAAGAAGAGGACTTCCGTGTGGGGAGTTTAGCCAGAGCGAGGCACTGCCCGTCTGTCCGACCATCGCTATAAAAGCGATCAGCATCCGAGTGTTCAGCAACCCACGCTGGATTTGCGGCTGCTTCAGCAACGTCTGCAGAATCGTACCGTCAGGTAATCCATTAACCAGCTCGAAGATACTCGACCCGCGTTCTCCGATCAGCCAAGACGCGGCCGCGGGCACATTACATCCCGTGTTACGCAAAGCCTTATCCGCCTCCTCGTAGGTAAAGCCGAGGTCTTTCAACGCAGTCACGGCTTCGGGGTTCGGTGGTTCGGCGAGCTTCGTTCTCCAGTTGCGGAACTTATCGAGGAAACGCTGGAGATGATCCGCACGTTTGTAAGGCTCGTCGATATCTGCCTTGGAAGACTCTTCGGATACTGATTGCGCGTCAGTGAATCTCGCGGCGATATCCTCGGGGGTTATGACCTGCGTCACCCCGTGCTGCGTTCTTCGTGGTTCATCCAGCGCCGCTGAGAGCTCCGCTAGAGTTGTTTCATAGTTCCGACCTGACGCCGCGAGTTGTGCGCCGGCTTCTATCAGAGAGATCAAAATCTTACGCAGTTCGAAGGATAGCTCGTTGGTTGAGAGTAACGATTGGAGGTTGGGTTGTCTGACTGTGTTCTGCGGGCTCGGTAGCGATGCGGTCGCCGCGGCTATGGTGGTCTGCTGAGGGGCCCTCACCGACCCTAGGTCCCAGAGATTCCCAGCTTCGGGGACCCGTCGTTCGACAAGCAACAGCTCTTCTTGCACCATGATTTGTTCCTGAGCGAGCGTGAGGAAGTCGTGCAGGGTGGTGGTATCGAGCACGCGGACCATCTTGAACCGGCCGCCCTCCCCGCTCGGGTAGAAGTGGTCGATCGCTCGGCTCTTCACTTCCTCTATAAGAGTGTCTTCTGAGAAGTAGGCCGCGAACAGCCCGCCCGAGGGACTGACGATCTTGATGAGGATCTCACTAGCATTACCCGAGTCGGGGACTAGCATGCTCTCAGCGGGCGGGCCGTTGGTCTGTGGCGAACGCTTTTGTGTAAACCAGTAGGATAAATAAAAAGATACTAGAAAGAAACGCGACGAGGCACAATATGAGTTTGATCATAATTTTGTGACATTTTCAGTGATGTGACAGTTGTTAGATTGGCGTTAGTTGGCGTAGAATCTTTAAAACAAAGTAGGTTTTATCTACCTACACCTCCAAGGTACTGCACAGTTTTCCATTACAAAACCTGAAAACCAACATACACTTTTATAAGTAGATTCGCCATGTAATGTTGAATACATTTTCGTAAAGTATATAGCTTCCGCCTTTTTGTAAGGCTTGTTTCACTCTTCAGCGTGTCGCCGGTAGCGTCCGAGAGTTGACCATTCACAGCACAGAGAAATGTGCTGTGAATGGGCGTTTTTCCGCTAGCCGGCACGGCACTGGCACCGGTGGTGGGGATGAAAAATGTATGAAAATCTGCCGGTGCCGACGCCGGCAAGTGGAAAAACGAGCAGTGCATTTTCATACATCAATTTCTACAAGCAGTTAGCCTTTCTATGAGCACCGCAAACAAAACAAGTGTCACATGTTACATTTGTCTTAAAAAATTTGGCTCGCTGCGCTCGCATTGCAGCGAGTTTTTCCTTTGAACACCGCAAACAAAATCAAGTGTTACGTGTCGCATTTGTCTTAAAAATTCGGCTCGCTTTGCTCGCATTTAACTTCTTGAGTAGGTAAAGTATATTGTGAGTAAAGTGAGTAAAGTCTAACCACAGAACCGATAAGCAGCAAGTTTTTTTTTTTTGATCACCGCAAACAAAATCAAGTGTCACAATGTTGCATTTGTGTTAAAAAATTGGGCTCGCTTCGCTCGTATTTCACTTCATAAGTAAGGTATATTGCGAGTAAAGTGAGTAAAGTCTAACCACAGAATATGAACCGATAAGCTAGCTTTTCTTTGAAAACTGCAAAAAAAATCAAGTGTCACAAGTATTTGACTTACCTACAAAAATTCGGCTCGCTTCGCTCGCTTGGTTTGAAGCTCAATTCACTCGCATTTTAACTTCATGAGTAGTTATATTGCGAGCAAAGCGAGTTATATATAGTAGATAAGTTTATAATATGTATGTTAAACTATAAGGTATATATTTATATGGGCCGTAGTTATAAGTATTTAACATCTTTCACTTGTACTATAGTTGCCTGAAATAAACGTTTTATTATTATTATTATTATTATTATTATTATATTATGTCAGACCGCAGAATAGGAACTGATAAGCAGCGAGTCTTCGAGCCCCGTAAACTTATGATAAGTTTCAAGTTCGTTAGTAGGTAGGTACCTACTAGGATTTTAACCCCTTTAGGAATTTCGGAAAATCGTCAACTAAATAATTCAAGAATGTGCGGCCCGCAGTGATACCTCACAATGTCCTATGCGGCCCTTGACCAGAAAAGTGTGACGACCATGCCCTAATCACTATCACTAAAGTAAGCACCTAAAGTTAAAATTAAGAAAATCACATAGGTAGGTAGGTACCTACTGTTGGGGAAGATTTAATTTTAACAGCAGTTAAAGAAGTAATAGCCACTGTGCTCCAAAAAGGTGTTTAAATTCGCGACAGATGGATGGTAAGAAAAATAAAAAGTACCTAGGTAAGATAGGGAAAAAAAATATTTTCAAAGTGGACGGTGGGGAAAATAAGGTTGAGAATCTATGCTCTAACACAGTGGTTCTTAACCGGTGGTCCGCGGACCACAGGTGGTCCCTGGAGCCACCCGAAGTGGTCCGCGAAGCTATCCGAAAAAATTAAGCAAGTGACAACGGATCAAAGTTAAAAGAGAAAACTTTTCTGCTTTTGATATGTTTTGAATCAAATTATTGGCTGACTGTATGTTGAGCACGTGCGGTCCCATGTGGAAGGACATGGAGGTCATGCATGATGTTGTATTTGTCTTAAAAAAATTCGGCTCGCTTCGCTCGCATTTTAGCTTCATGGGTATTTTGCGAACAAATTCAGTTATGACTGATCGCAGAATAGAAACTGATAAGCAGCCAGCCTTTCTTTGTAAACCGTAAGCAAAATAAAGTGTAAATGTTGCATTTGTTTCGCTTCGCGGATTAGGGAGCTCGCTTCGGTCGCTGGATTTGAAGCTCTCTCGCTTTGCTCGCATATTAGCTTCATGAGTATTTTGCGACCAAAGTGAGCTACGTTGAATTTGACCTAAAAAAATCGGCTCGCTTCGCTCGCATATTCATGAGTAGATATTTTGCGAGACTGCAAAGTATTATGTAATTCCCTTCTGATTTGCCTGACGAAATACAACACCATAGAACTTGAAAGATATACCCCCCCCCCCCCCCCCCTCCTATAAAACGGGTCCTACGGATTGGTGGTCCGCAGCAAGAAAAAAGTTTACCAAATGGTCCCCCATCACTAAAAGGTTAAGAACCACTGCTCTAACATAAAATCGAGTGCTATCTTGAAAATTTCACACTGGTTCTTGCTTCTCACCAATAGATGGCGTCGTTTTGCTGCGGTAAAGTTGTGATTCCGGTGTTTTTGAAAACAACTTTCTTTTGATAGAAAACTTCACACTGGTTTTATGCTTCTCACCAATAGATGGCGTCGTTTTGCTGCGGTAAAGTAGTAATTCAGGCGTTTTTGAAAATAACTGGGCAATCTAACTACTTGACAATAGATGGCGCTATTTTAAATTACTGAAAGATTGAAAAATACGAGAAAATTAAATAAAATAACCTCGGCAGCATAAAATCTGCTTAAGGCTTAGTGCAATATCTTCTATTTGTTCTTGTGGCTCAGGTTCAAACAATACAATTTTTTTCTCAGCTATAATGATACAACGAGCTGAGAAAAAAATTGATTGACATTTGAGTGTGCTTTAGTTAGACCACACGACTGAAGTAAAACTTCCGTTCGCCTCGCCCGATCACACTTTTCGTAACGCTGCGCTCTTGTCACGCATTCACCAGCTTCCTACCCAAGTCAAGCGTGCGTAGGTAAAGAAGTTTTACTTCAATGTTTTTGTGACATACGTGAAGAAGCAGGTGCCGACATAGCCATGCCCCAGGCCGTCTCCATCCACCAGTTCCAGGAACAGGTTGCAGGTCTGCGGGCACCAGTCTTCAAACAGCTCTATCTGTAGCCAGCCAAGGGACGCCCCGCCGACCACGCCTAGCTCTAAGCGGACCCTGGCCATAGAACAGATAATAATACTAGGTACGTACCCTGGCAACGAAGTTACGATCTATGATTCACGTCATGTAAAAAGAACGCTGGAAGAAAGTGGCGTGGCGGGGGTGTGTTTGTTGTGTGTTGTGTCTCACATTTGCGCATGGGTTACATATTCACAAACTGAGACAAAACACACCCCTCCACTTTCTTTCAGCGTTCTTTTTACATAACGCGAACTAGATCTACCTCTCTGCTAGGAGTAAATGTTATTTCTCTAGGAAGTGGTTCTCGAATTTCAATCTTTCAGTTATTTAAAAAACTTCACATCTTGCTTCTCACCAATAGATGGCGTCATTTTGCTGCGGTAAAGTTGTTATTCAGGCGTTTTTGAAAATAACTGGGCAATCGAACTACTTGACAATAGATGGCGCTATTTTAAATAACTGAAAGATTGAAATAGGTGAATCACTTCCTAGAGAAATACCCAAGATTTACCTAATTAAATAATTAATTTAATTATTTACCTCAGCCGCTTAAAATCTGCTGGTGGCATAAATGCAATATCTTCTATTTGTTCTTGCGGCTCAGGTTCAAACAAAACAAACTTTTTCTCAGCACCTTGTATCATCATTTGACGATTTTTCGCCCAATCTCGTCGCATGGATTCCGTGGTCGTTACTCTGGCTTTCTACAAACGTAACTAATTATGAAAATATTTTTAAACAAGACTTGGTATAATTTAAACGGTTAATTTATAATTTAAAGGGTTGGCAAAATATGCGCTTATAGACATAGCCCCCCTTACTTAGGAAAGATGTTTAAAGTTGAACACTGGTTGAACAACGTCCTGTCTCTGTTTGTCACTATCCACAAATAAAGACAGGACGTTGTTTAACCAGCATAAGTAAGGCCCAGCATGTAACCATCTTCTCATCACAAAACTAGAGAATTGTGAATAATTCTGTTTTAAGCTATGCAAAGATAGACTCGCGAGGTCCACAGCTCACAAAGCCACTAGTTTTTATTTATGCTAGAACTAACAGCATTTTTGATCATTTTGTAGATCCGTTGGTTGTCGCTGCAGACTCGCCTCAGGAACAGTTGCCGCGTGTGGAAGTATTGCGAGCAAGGGGCGAGCGGCCGCTCCCAGTACCTGTCCACTTTACCCTGGGAACAATTTAATTACAATAGCATGGATGATATTTCGTGCAAGCCATTAAACTGTGTGCAAAGTTAGCAAAATATGAGAGTAAAGTACGCGCCACCACTGTATTTTACATATCAGAATCAGAATCAGAATCAGAAAAACATTTATTTGCAACTAAGTAAAAACAACAAAAACATAAGCTAAGACTAAATAAATACATATCCTAGTTCTGCGATAGCAGCGCCCGCTGCCGCGTCTATCGGACTTCAGTAGTTATTATTATCTATTCTATCGAAGATTCTATGCTTCAGTGGTGGCGCGTAGTACTGTAGCTACATCCACTCACCCCTCGGAGTTGCTGTCGTCGGATGGCGGTAAGCAGTTCAAAATTCTGTGCGCATTGCTCGTTGAACAACACGCGTCGCCGCGGCAGATGCGTGAACAACCGGCGCGACTGCAGCGCCGGCGGCGCCGTGTCCACGCGAGGAACTACGTGCGCGAACTGGCGGGGCAAATTTATTTTATTGAAACGTAATTAGACTAAATAAATGTATTTTGTGCGTTTACAAAAATTCATAATGTTTATTTCTGTTTATTAATAATTTTTATTTGCCTTTCGTTACGCAAATAATATTTCTATTGGTGATTTTCTCAGATTCAATGGTTTTACTTTGATAGCAGCGCCATCTATTGAGAGAAAGATTTAACTTTAGAGCGGATAATTCATCAACAGATGGCGTTGTTTTGCTGCGGTAAAGTTGAAATTCAGGCATTTTGTAAAACGTCAGTGTTGTTTCTCTACTTGCTAATAGATGGCGTTAGTAGTGCTAACACAACACTTTTCTTTTTTCAAGTAAAGGAAGTATTTATTTCGTCAGCTATTGACTTGTGTACAAGTTGCCAATATTAGGTACCCTGCAAAGTGAGCAACACAATTTCATTAAATCCTTCTATGAAAAGCACTCATGGGCGGATTTTTTTAAATTTGTACCATTCTGAAAATGTTGTAAAATTTTTTTTTCTTCAAATATCTATTTCTGGGTATAATGATCTTATAGCAAAATATGTAAAGTTTCATGAAAACCCAAAGGTCATGTAATTTACTGAAGAAAACTTGATTTATTGGTATTTTAATACTGATACTGTGGTCAAAATTGTCCAATGAGTAACGAAATTGTTTTCTGGATAAATGAAAAAATAAAAGACGTATAATCGTAAAAAGCCTTTTATTTGAATCCAATTTAAAATCACAATAGAATAATCAGTGCATATTCTTTGAATATTAATTAGAAATATTAAATATTTCAACTTTTATGTCAGGTGACTAACTTTTGGTCAAATTTGTCTCAGTCTTTTTAGTTTTTCTTAGAATTTAGAACCCGTACAAAATCAAGTAAATTACACATAATACTATTTTATATTATCTCACCAAGGAACACAAAAGTTTTTTAAAAAACAGTGGGCTTAATATCTAAAATACGATTTCAAAAAACTTTTTCGAGAGGACAGTTAGTCAGTGGACCGTCGATGTTAGTCAGAGGACAAGTAAGGCTTGTGTTTACAATGGCAAGATATTCTGACTTTTACAACTATAGAGTGAGCGTTTTATTAATAAAATACGTCTATTTTGCATAGTGCTTTGAACTACCTCTCAACCGTGAAGTCACTGATGATGCCCGAGACTGCCCCACGGTACCACATTTATTTAACAATTATGACACATTTTTACTTAAATCTAAGATATATTCTATCTTATTATGAGATCCGGTAACTTTTATAACAAAAACTTGAAAAAAAAAAAACTTAAATACCACTTAATCAGTACTTATTAGATAATAGAATAGAATAGAAAAGAGTTTTATTTTCGCCACTATACGGTACATGCACACAAATCAAAAATGTTATAGTAGGTACAGTGACAAGAAAATAAGGCTACCCCTCAGCATTTGATCCAGCAGGTACATTTAGGTACATACATTGCAAGTTAAATAAAAGCTTTTAATTTTAAAAACACAGTCAACTTGAGAACCTCCTCCTTTTTTAAGTCGGTTAAAAATACAAAAATTCCGCAATATGCACTTGACTTTACAGGTCAGATGACTAACAATTTGTTCGGATGACTAACGTTTTTGCAAATGTTCCTCAGCTGACAGTAACGAAACCGTGGCAAGGAAAATGTTTTTAACTTTTCTGCCGAATGTAATAACATAATCCTGTGGAACTGCTATTATTTCATGCAACCGGAAGTTAAACTATTCATTGCGAACTAGTAATATGCCAAAAAGTTGTTTCTTACCTTCAAAAAACAGCAGTTCATCAGCGGACCTCGGACAGGACTTCACCTACCTACACACTTCACTGACTCATAAAACAGTCTGATTACATCAATACATCAGAGTGGCAGTCAGAATGCCAGCAAGAGTACCAGTTTATTCAAAAAAATACCACATTAGTAGGATTGCAATAATCCAAGTAGCTCAAAACCCGTTAGTCAGCCGGACATGTCCAAAAATGCCAAAAATCTGGACTCAGGTTTAAAGCTAAATATCTAATAATTTAATTAACTTACATGGTTTTGCTGTCTATTATTCGAAAAACAGTGAATTTATCATGATAATAGACTAGAAAATGTGTCTCAAAACTCGATCTATTGAGTTGTAATGACACGATGAAAGTTGCAAACTGACGAGGGGACATGGTAAAAATGCGGTAAAGTATTGCTTATTTTGCTTTATTTTAATTAAAAATATATGGTACCCTATATATGTTTACGTTGAAAATGGATAAAAGATTGTTAATCTATCCGAAAAACACCATACCCGTACCACAAATCTATTAGAAGTATTTAAATAATGCACTGGAAGTCGATGGACACGCTGAAAATGCAATGTACAAATTTAAAAAAATCCGCCCTCATTGGTTTTACTTTGTTATCAGCGCCATCTATTGACAGAAAGATTTAACTTTAGAGTGGATAATTAATCAACAGATGGCGTTGTTTTGCTGCGGTAATGTTAAAATTCAGACATTTTTTAAAACGTCCGTGTAGTTTCTCTACTTGCTAATAGATGGCGTTAGTGGTCCTAAACTTACACCTTTTTTTTTTTCAAATATTATTTCGTCTTGTACAATTTACCAAATATTCTGCAGAGTGAGCAACACAATTTGTATAGCCCGTTCATATAAAATTCTTAGATGAATAATTCATTGAACAAAAATTCATGTTTTTCAAACTCTGAGACAAAAATTAGAATGAATGATTTTCAAAATTTCACTTTTTCATACATTTTGCATGGGACTGCTTGTTTGATGATTTTTGAATTCTGATGCGGAATCATTGCTAAAATAAATAACCTTGTCTACATATTTTTTCTTTTTCTTCGGAATGACAACCTCAGTTTCCGGTGGTGGGGACGAATATTTCTTCTGGATAGAGTCGTGGGACATCACTTTCTTCAATATAGTACCAAAGAGAGTCATTATTATTTACCTAACAGTACAGAAATTTTGAAAATAAAACCAATTTTGACGGTTTGTGGAAATCTACTGAGCTGTGAAAGGACGTTACGGCCATCTCTCGGCGAATGGCTCTTTGAAATATTGTTTGAAAAAAATTGCGATAGAGTACGCGCCACCACTGAAGTCCGATCGCGGCGCTGCTATCGCAGAACTTGGTTGGGTAAAATATTACCGGGTAAAATTGTCCAAATAAGGCTTGAACAATAATAATTATGCAAGTTTGTACGTTCTTCGTTAGCTCTACACACCAGAACAACTGAATGACTTTAATTAGAAGAGCTTACTTTATTAATTTATTTAATACAATTAGTTCCCGCTTTTGCCGTAGGACTTGAACTCGCGAACTCTACCGCCATCTCTTGGCGAATTGCTCTCAAAAATTGCGATATAGCATGTTGGTTTTTTTTTTCTGTGTAAAATGTCCAGCATTATCATTTAGGTACTTATTAATTTTATTCAGAGATCGAAAATAATATAAATACTTACTTAATAAGTTAGGCCCCACGATGACGCATAATATGCTGCGTTTGCAGTTTGTCCCAGCAGGGAATGTGTTAATTTTCAATTGAAACATTAGATCATTTAAAAGCCCTGAAAAGGGCCGATTTGTTACAAAATTGTTAAAACATTACCCTTCCTTTGCGTCGCGCAGTCGGGTAAAAGTATGTGATTATAATTTGAGTGCTAGTCTAGCCTCTAGTAATGTTGTGGGTTTGGATCCCGGGGGTGCATCATTGGCACAATTTCTAATCGGTGATGAAAAACATCATGAAGAAACCAATAGGTATTGAGAAAAGTGGTGATGGTCTCGCCACCTGTCACACAAAGAAATACTAACACATTACAATTTTTTGGAATTTTAACAATTTAAATGGACGTGCCCCAGATAACCCCATTATAAAACATCACCAAACATTTTGGATGACCAAAAGTTGTCTACTATGCTAGAAGCTTCAATTTTGAACGTTCAATGTGAAAATTAATGGTATTTGTCACAATTTAAATATGCAACGATGAACGGGCACCCATCTGACTGACATTTATGAAATGTTTAAGTTCATACAAGTACATAGCAAAAAACCGCATCCAAATTAGTCAAGCCGTTCAAAAGTTACAACGATTTTTATGTGATATGGAACGACGAAACGGTCATTTTTCAATGACTTTCAAAAAAACTCTGTGCGCTGTCTAAGTTCATCAAATCTAATGCAAAAAAAAAAAAAAACCGCATCTATTTTAGTTTAGCTATTTACAAAACTTGCAAATATATATAAATGAAGGTAGTCAAAGGCAATTCCACTCAAAACTGAAAACTGTAAAACATAGTTTAAGTCCATACAAGTGGTTTGCAAAAAACCGCATTAAAATCAGTTCAGCGGTTACCGAGTTATAAGGGTTTGAATAAAAAAGCGATAGGTAGGTGTAGTCAGTGGCAAGTCCAATGTGAATATTAAAAAGCCTTGTAACTTCTGAACGGCTGGACCCATTTTAATGTGAGTTTTTGCATTCTCTTTGTATGATTTTTGTCTATTTTTTGAAGTGTTAAAATATTCGAAATAAGACCACTTCATCGTTCCATTTCACGAAAAGTTCTGTAACTTCTAAACGGCTGGACGGAATTAGATGCGGTTTTTTGCATTGTCTTCGTAATTTCTTGATCTATCTTTTGGAATACTTAAAATAAGACCACTTCATCGTTCCATTTCACGAAAAAGTGCTGTAACTTCTTAAGAGCCATTATACAATTTCGCACTCGACAAAATCAGCGCTCGGAGGGACAAAAGTTGCTAAATTCTAACACCCAATGAACAGCGCTCCGTTTCTTAGACTAAACGGTTTTGGTAATTTTCATGTGATTTATTTATTTGAGATAGTAAAAATACTTTTTGGGTAGGTACTTAGGTAGGTACCTATAGGTATAACACAAAACAAAGTCGGGTTAGTTACACTTTGAATACAAATAATTACAAAAAAATAAATGTTTGTTTTTTTGTCCCATAAACCATATTGTGCTGATCTGATGGAGTCAGGAGCTTTTCAACAGAACTCTTCAGTAAATAGTCCGATTGAGTTGAAACTTGGATCTCAGCATGTCAGTCAAGTTCCGACTACAATGAAATAATATGGTGACAGCTAGCTCATCTGATGATGGAGTCAGGACCTGTTCCATGGAACTTTTTAATGATATGGGTATCAAATGACAGGGCTTGATGAGCGCAACACAATGCTGATCTGATGATGGAGCCAGGACCTGCTCCATGGAACTTTTTAATGATATGGGTATCAAATGAAAGGGCTTGATGAGCGCAACACAATGCTGATCTGATGATGGAGTCAGGACCTGTTCCATGGAACTTTTTAATGATATGGGTATCAAATGAAAGGGTTTGATGAGCGAAACATAATTCTGATCTGATGATGGAGTCAGGACCTGCTCCATCGAACTTTATAATGATATGGGTATCAAATGAAAGAGCTTGATGAGCGCAACACAATGCTGATCTGATGATGGAGTCAGGACCTGTTCCATGGAACTTTTTAATGACATGGGTATCAAATGAAAGGGTTTGATGAGCGAAACACAATGCTGATCTGATGATGGAGTCAGGACCTGCTCCATGGAACATTTTAATAATATGGGTATCAAATGAAAGGGTTTGATGAGCGCAACACAATGCTGATCTGATGATGGAGTCAGGACCTGTTCCATGGAACTTTTTAATAATATGGGTATCAAATGAAAGGGCTTGATGAGCGCAACACAATGCTGATCTGATGATGGAGTCAGGACCTGCTCCATCGAACTTTATAATGATATGGGTATCAAATGAAAGAGCTTGATGAGCGCAACACAATGCTGATCTGATGATGGAGTCAGGACCTGTTCCATGGAACTTTTTAATAATATGGGTATCAAATGACAGAGCTTGATGAGCGCAACACAATGCTGATCTGATGATGGAGTCAGGACCTGTTCCATGGAACTTTTTAATAATATGGGTATCAAATGAAAGGGCTTGATGAGCGCAACACAATGCTGATCTGATGATGGAGTCAGGACCTGTTCCCTAGAACTTTTTAATGATATGGGTATCAAATGAAAGGGCTTGATGAGCGCAACACAATGCTGATCTGATGATGGAGTCAGGACCTGTTCCCTGGAACTTTTTAATGATATGGGTATCAAATGAAAGAGCTTGATGAGCGCAACACAATGCTGATCTGATGATGGAGTCAGGACCTGTTCCATGGAACTTTTTAATAATATGGGTATCAAATGAAAGGGCTTGATGAGCGCAACACAATGCTGATCTGATGATGGAGTCAGGACCTGTTCCATGGAACTTTTTAATGATATGGGTATCAAATTAAAGGGCTTGACGAGCGCAACACAATGCTGATCTGATGATGGAGTCAGGACCTGTTCCCTAGAACTTTTTAATGATATGGGTATCAAATGAAAGGGCTTGATGACCGAAACACAATGCTGATCTGATGATGGAGTCAGGACCTGTTCCATCGAACTTTATAATGATATGGGTATCAAATGAAAGAGCTTGATGAACGCAACACAATGCTGATCTGATGATGGAGTCAGGACCTGTTCAATGGAACTTTTTAATGATATGGGTATCAAATGAAAGGGTTTGATGAGCGAAACAAAATTCTGATCTGATGATGGAGTCAGGACCTGCTCCATGGAACTTTTTAATAATATGGGTATCAAATGAAAGGGCTTGATGAGCGCAACACAATGCTGATCTGATGATGGAGTCAGGACCTGTTCCATGGAACTTTTTAATGATATGGGTATCAAATGAAAGGGTTTGATGAGCGAAACACAATTCTGATCTGATGATGGAGTCAGGACCTGCTTCATGGAACTTTTTAATGATATGGGTATCAAATGAAAGGACTTGATGAGCGCAACACAATGCTGATCTAATGATGGAGTCAGGACCTGCTCCATGGAACTTTTTAATAATATGGGTATCAAATGAAAGGGCTTGATGAGCGCAACACAATGCTGATCTGATGATGGAGTCAGGACCTGTTCCATGGAACTTTTTAATGATATGGGTATCAAATGAAAGGGTTTGATGAGCGAAACACAATTCTGATCTGATGATGGAGTCAGGACCTGCTTCATGGAACTTTTTAATGATATGGGTATCAAATGAAAGGACTTGATGAGCGCAACACAATGCTGATCTAATGATGGAGTCAGGACCTGTTCCATCGAACTTTATAATGATATGGGTATCAAATGAAAGGGTTTAATGAGCAAAACACAATGCTGATCTGATGATGGAATCAGGACCTGTTCCATGGAACTTTATAATGATATGGGTATCAAATGAAAGGGTTTTATGCGCGAAACACAAAGCTGGGTTAGGATTTACTTTTGACTTCGATTTTTGATGTTTGATTTTTCATTTTTAATCTTGATTTTAATTTTAAAATCAAAATCAAGAAATAAAAATCAAAATAAAAATCCGAGATCCGAGAATGGAGAAATGAGAAACAAGAATCAAGAATCACAAATCAAAAATTAAAAAATTGAAAATCAAGAATTAAGAATCCGAGATACAAGATCCGAGAATCGATAATCGAAAATTGAAAATCAAGAATCAAAATCAAGAATCAAGAACCCGATATCCAAGATCCGATAATCAAGAATTGAGACTCGAAAATCGAAAATCAAGAATCCGAGATCCGAGAATAGAGAAACTAAAATTGAAAATCAAGAATCAAAGTGAAAGTCAAAATCAATAATCAAAGTCAAAGTAAACCCCGACCCAGCTTTGTGTTTCGCTCATCAAGCCCTTTCATTTGATACCCATATCATTGTAAAGTTCCAGGGAACAGGTCCTGACTCCATCATCAGATCAGCATTGTGTTTTGTTCATCAAGCCCTTTCATTTGATGACCATATTATCATTAAAAGTTCCATGGAACAGGTCATAACTCCATCATCAGATCAGCATTATGTTTTGCTCATCAAGCCCTTTCATTTGATACCCATATGATTAAAAAGTTCCATGAACCAGGTCCTGACTCCATCATCAGATCAGCATTGTGTTTCGCTCATCAAACCCTTTCATTTAATACCCATATCATTAAAGAGTTCCATGGAACAGGTCCTGACTCCATCATCAGATCAGCATTGTGTTGCGCTCATCAAACCCTTTCATTTTATACCCATATTATTAAAATGTTCCATGGAGCAGGTCCTGACTCCATCATCAGATCAGCATTGTGTTTCGCTCATCAAACCCTTTCATTTGATACCCATATCATTAAAAAGTTCCATGGAACAGGTCCTGACTCCATCATCAGATCAGCATTGTGTTGCGCTCATCAAGCTCTTTCATTTGATACCCATATCATTATAAAGTTCGATGGAACAGGTCCTGACTCCATCATCAGATCAGCATTGTGTTTCGGTCATCAAGCCCTTTCATTTGATACCCATATCATTAAAAAGTTCCAGGGAACAGGTCCTGACTCCATCATCAGATCAGCATTGTGTTGCGCTCATCAAGCCCTTTAATTTGATACCCATATCATTAAAAAGTTCCATGGAACAGGTCCTGACTCCATCATCAGATCAGCATTGTGTTGCGCTCATCAAGCCCTTTCATTTGATACCCATATTATTAAAAAGTTCCATGGAGCAGGTCCTGACTCCATCATCAGATCAGAATTGTGTTTCGCTCATCAAACCCTTTCATTTGATACCCATATCATTAAAAAGTTCCATGGAACAGGTCCTGACTCCATCATCAGATCAGCATTGTGTTGCGTTCATCAAGCTCTTTCATTTGATACCCATATCATTATAAAGTTCGATGGAACAGGTCCTGACTCCATCATCAGATCAGCATTGTGTTTCGGTCATCAAGCCCTTTCATTTGATACCCATATCATTAAAAAGTTCTAGGGAACAGGTCCTGACTCCATCATCAGATCAGCATTGTGTTGCGCTCGTCAAGCCCTTTAATTTGATACCCATATCATTAAAAAGTTCCATGGAACAGGTCCTGACTCCATCATCAGATCAGCATTGTGTTGCGCTCATCAAGCCCTTTCATTTGATACCCATATTATTAAAAAGTTCCATGGAGCAGGTCCTGACTCCATCATCAGATCAGCATTGTGTTTCGCTCATCAAACCCTTTCATTTGATACCCATATCATTAAAAAGTTCCATGGAACAGGTCCTGACTCCATCATCAGATCAGCATTGTGTTGCGCTCATCAAGCTCTTTCATTTGATACCCATATCATTAAAAAGTTCCAGGGAACAGGTCCTGACTCCATCATCAGATCAGCATTGTGTTGCGCTCATCAAGCTCTGTCATTTGATACCCATATCATTAAAAAGTTCCAGGGAACAGGTCCTGACTCCATCATCAGATCAGCATTGTGTTGCGCTCATCAAGCCCTTTCATTTGATACCCATATCATCATAAAATTCCATGGAACAGGTCCTGACTCCATCATCAGATCAGCTCGCTGTCACCCTATTATTACATTATTAGTTACACAACAATTCAGATCATTATTCTGCTTTAACGGCCTTTTTAGCCCCGCAGAAAATATTTAAAAATAGGTAATTAATAACTTAGCAACCAATGTATCAAACGCTCCTATTTCGCTATATTCTTCGTAGCCGGCGACGTGCTTTGCGAGTCGACTCAGTGCGAGCTCCGGGATGCAAAGCGATACGTCCACCCCCTAGAAGCGCTCGGCGCGGTCTGCTTGCGTCGAGTAGATAGGGTAGTAGATACGACGCGTTTTAGGTTGTTTTAAAAGATTTTTCATTGCCAATTTTTTAATCTTTTTGCATTTTTTTTTTTCAGAAAAGGATTGATTTTGAACTCAAGTTTATTTCTGTTTTGTTAATTTTACGAACAAGAGTTCTAAGTCAGTTCTAAGTAGCCAAAATCAAAAGCAATTCTTTGGCCGTTTTCTCGAAATTTGGACTAAGTTAAAGATTTTTTTACTCAAAAACTAAATAAAGGTAGTAAAAAGTGATCCATTTAATAGTTTGGTTGACTATCACAGCAAAACATCGTAATTTTTTTATACCATTTGGACGTCAAAATGATTCGTAAATATGGTGATTTCTAAACCTCTTACAGCAAAAATTCACAAAACAGTCGCCGGTTTGAGGTCGATTAATCAAAAAGAAATAATAAAAGTACAAAAGTAGCTCATTTAATAGTACAAAATTGAAATGATATTTCATGCTGTGCCATAATTTTTTTATAAATACAGTGTTTTCATTGAAAAATCCTGCCCCAAAACATCACGTAAATCAGAAAATTTTGTCTAATGCCTCTTAATGGCTGGACCGATTTAGATGCGGTTTTTTGCTATTAATTTGTTAAGCTAAGGTCTATTTATATTTGTATTAATAACTTAAATAAAAGAGATTTAGCTTGTTTTTTTTTTTTGTTTGAAAGTTGACCGGCCGCGGTAAGGGAGGTAAAGGTCTGGGAAAAGGAGGAGCCAAGCGTCACAGGAAAGTGCTCCGTGATAACATCCAGGGTATCACCAAGCCCGCCATCCGTCGTCTGGCTCGCAGAGGTGGAGTGAAACGTATCTCCGGTCTGATCTACGAGGAGACCCGCGGTGTGCTCAAGGTGTTCCTAGAGAACGTCATCCGCGACGCAGTCACCTACACGGAGCACGCCAAGAGGAAGACCGTCACCGCCATGGACGTGGTCTACGCTCTGAAACGCCAGGGCCGCACCCTATACGGTTTCGGAGGTTAATTATCGGTCTCACAGCCATCAATAAACCAACCAACAACACAAAAAAGGCCCTTTTCAGGGCCGCATATTATTCTGAAATCAATTGATTAATGTTTCTAATTGACATCGAAACGGCAAACGTGTACGTGTACAACAATCCTATCTACCTATCATGAAAATAATTATAGTCGCCTAAGTACCAAAATCTGCACTATATTGGCAGACTGATAGTTATTTGTTTTGTTATAAGCTAAGCAGACATACGATAATGGTGCACTCTGTAATTTCTGTAAGCAGGCAGGCAGGCCGTATAGGCAAGCAACGTGTACCTACCTCTACTTAGGTGCTTATGTCAATTTAATGGAGAAGTACGTAGGTTTTTTTTTTTTTTTTTTTTTTTTTTTAGGTAGGTACCAAATTATTTAGCTACTAGGAATGAAATGAACGACAAAAGTTTAACATGGATCAACAAGTTATACATACTACGGAGTACTTGGATACTATTACCTACTGATATAGAGCGAGATTTTAAAAGTACTTACTTGTACTGGATACTTACTATATTTTTATAATGATTAAGTAGGTAAGTACTTATTTTAGTTTGAAATGAATAATGATCTAACTTGTTGCAATTTTGCACAAAATATGTATACACGGTGTCTGTCACCGTACGATGAAACTACGAATGTGCTCTGCACGGACTTTAGATATTTTTTCTTGGCATTCGTCTCGTTAAAGTTTAAGTGATTTTTATGTGGAATTTTGACAGTATTGTGAGTAAAAAAGATTAAAATTTGTATGATAGTCAGCAGTGTTTCGTTAATATTATAGGAATTATGCTATTTGAGTTGGTTCTCGAGCAGTGTTTCAGCCGGAATCTGTGCATAGTGTTTTACGGACCCTCTAACTTTTGCCGTTATATATGTCAAAATTTATGAGAATATGTCTGATGATGTGTTACATGGTGAAATTGATATGTTCGCCGGTCGTCTGTCGACAGTGATGTGCAAATTAATATTGTCAAATAGAGAAAAATTGAATTTAAACACGAGCCTGGGTACCGTGGGTGCAGAGTGGTGGGAAAAAATGTTAATATCTAGATTGTGCGCACAGTTAGCGGTGTTAAAGTTTAACACGGAGACGGTCATGTTCAAAACGAAGGCACTCGCCCATCGGGAAAATGTCGAACAGTATGTAAATCTGTGAAAAATCAAATTTAATCAGAGCAATGTTAGTGAAAAGTAGGAAGAGCCACTACGAGAAATCGTCTCTCGACGATGCCGATTTCCTTAAGGTCTTGCTATGCTGCGATTAATCGAGCGCGAAACAGCAGCGCCATCTATCTATGGTTTAACTTGAAATTACGCGCGCGCACCGTACACGTACTCGCGAGTTATTTTCGTTCAACTGAAACAACAAACAACCAAACCAAGAAGACATGGCCGACACCGCAGTAGCTGCAGAGGCACCAGCACCGGCGACCCCCGCCAAGAAGCCGAAGGCGTCCGCCGCCGCAAAGAAGCCGAAGGCGAAGCCGACCCACCCGAAGACGTCCGAGATGGTGAACGTCGCCATCAAGGAGCTGAAGGAGCGCAGCGGCTCCTCGCTGAAGGCGATCAAGAAGTACATCGCCGCCGAGTACAAGGTGGACTCGGAGAAGCTCGCCCCGTTCATAAGGAAGTACCTGAAGAGCGCCGTCGAGTCCGGCGCGCTCATCCAGACAAAGGGCACCGGCGCATCGGGCTCGTTCAAGCTCGAGTCGAAGAGCTCCAAGTCCGCGGCGGCCAAGAAAGCCGCCGCGCCCAAGGCGAAGGACGCCGCCGCCTCCTCGCCCGCGAAGGCGAAGAAGGCCGCCGCGGCGACGGCCGCCGCCGCCGCGGCAGCGAAGAGGAAGAAGGCCGCCGCCTCCGCCTCGCCCTCCAAGTCGAAGGCGACCAAAGCCGCCACCCCCAAGGACAAGAGGGCCGCCGCCGCCGCCAAGAGGAAGCCGGCAGCCGCGAGGAAGGCCGCCGCCTCCCCGGCGAAGGCCAAGTCCGCAGCCGCCGCGCCGAAGGCGAAGAAGACAGCGAAGCCTCCGACCAAGAAGCCGAAGGCGCCCAAACCGAAGAAGGCAGCCGCCACCCCCAAGTCCAAGGCGGCAGCTGGCAAGAAGGCCGCCGCCTCCAAGAAGTAGGAAGGAGCGAGCGCACACGCCGGCCGCTCACGCCGACACAGCTCGCGGGTGCCGGTTCGTCCGCCGCCGCCGTCGCCGACGTCTCGCGCGCCTTCGCACCGTCTCTACACTACACGAGGCGGAGCGGAACGGGCAGGCAGAGGCAAGGCAGGAAGGCAGGAACAGATCGCACCACAAACCCAAAAAGCCCTTTTCAGGGCTAACAAAAGTTTCATACACGTTGAGCAAACGTGAAATGTTTCCAAGACATAAAAATGCGTCATCTAGTTTAGTTAGCAGGCAGGCAGGCAGGCACATTCAATGTTAGTTAGCGTTCATGAAGCCAAGCCTCGAAGTCGCGAATAAAATTCACTTCTCGCAGCTTGCTTGCTTGCTTCTTAATCTTCATAAGACGTTCCCCATGAACAATATTCGAACACGACACAAATCTGTTCTACTCGATCTATCGGGGTTGCGTGTGCACTGCGTAATGCGTGTAGCACCTCATCTTTCGCACATCACAACAACCCGACTGCCCGAATTCCAGCGACGACGACACCTCATTACATTACCAACCCTCTATTGTTCTAAAGGGATTAACTGATGGCATTATTTTGTGACAATGCGAGTTATCGTGCTCAGGTAGCGAGCGCTCGGTCGATCCCTCGCCCCTCGCGGTCCGACGGCGTGTATAAATATAACGGGTCGATCGCGAACGTCGTTTTACACTAGTGTTGGGTATGACATGATTTTAAATTGACTTTTGTAAGAGTAGGTTCATTTTCAAAATGAGCCGGTTCAGTGAGCCGGCTCTTTTGAGCCGATCATTTTCAACTTGACAGTTCATAATGACCTACGCATTGACGAACTCGAAGAGCCGGTCTAATGTTCATTCGAGGTGCGATCTTAGGTAAGGTAACTACTATTTCAAAAGTGAGTTTGGAAAAATTTAATTTCTAATCGTGCTGATTGATAAGAAAAAACAAACGCTGATTTAAATTTAATCATTTATTTACATAATTATCATAATGTCGCCAAATAATGAGCATACCTACCGTACATTGGGGCTATGTAGAACATTTTTAGAAAAAAAAAAAGTTTTTGCACAAATACTGAGGAATTGTAACGCTTGAATAGACTTTACCTACCTATATTATACTCATGCACCACACCACAAGCACGATTACTAAACCATACCAAACCGTTTAGTTAGTTGACATGCTCATTGCTGCTTTACTTCTAAATGTTTTCTAAGCCAAGATAAAATGAAATGTAGGTAGTTATAGGTAAAAGTACTTACCTGAATTACGATGAAGATGTTTCCAGTAGATAGTTAACACAATTACAATACACTCTAGAATTCTAGATTACGAGAGAGATCTAATTTATATTTTTAATGAATTAACAACAAAGACGAAAACTTCACATCACACAAAACTAAACTCGAAGTTCAAAGTTTAATTTAACAAAAACAAACACGGTTCGTATTGTTCGTAAGCAGCCCGGTGATATTTTGTTTCGTTCGTTCGTTTGAAAACCCGCAAAATCGAAAACATCGAAAACCAATTTTTGTTTTCAAAACGTTTTTTCAAAACGAGCCGCGTGCGTTTCGTTCAATTCAAAAAGTAGAGTCGGCGTCAGCACTTAAGTCCTACGGCAAATGCTACTAGAATGCATAATTATGCTCTTTTAGTTAAGGTAGTTCAGTTTTTCTGGTGTGTAGAATTATCAAACGTACAAACTTATTATTGTTCAATCCATAATTGGACAATTAGTAATTTTTTACCTAAGCTAGTTCTGCGATAGCAACGCTGCGTCTATCGGACTTCAGTGCTGACGCCGACTCTATGACAATCTGTTCGGTCTGCGAGGAGTGATTTGATGAAGCAAGAGAAAGTCATAATGACAAAGATTCCATCCTTGTCATTTGAGTGAAGCTATGACATTTGATTTGACGTCATACATTAGAGTGAGTGAGTAGCGTCATATGACTTTGTCATAGTGAGTAGGCGAGGTGTGATTGAAGATTGAATGAAGCATGACAAAATCAGCTGATTTTGTCATATTGTGTACGGTCACATGACATGAATTGAAGCATGACATTTTTAGAAAATGAGCCGATCACACAAAATTGAATTTTGTACGGGACAAACGAGCCGCGTCAGTCACGTCATATTCAACGCTATTTTACACTCTGCTCCGCTCGCTCGTTGAAGGCGCGCGCCCGTGTTGAGTTATTTTCTTTGTGCGTTAAACAAATCTTAAATCATGTCCGGACGTGGCAAAGGAGGCAAAGTCAAGGGCAAGGCAAAGTCCCGCTCCAACCGTGCAGGACTTCAGTTCCCCGTGGGTCGTATCCATCGTCTCCTCAGACACGGCAACTACGCCGAGCGCGTCGGTGCCGGTGCCCCGGTCTACCTCGCCGCCGTCATGGAGTACCTGGCAGCTGAGGTTCTCGAGCTGGCGGGCAACGCCGCCAGGGACAACAAGAAGACCAGGATCATCCCGCGTCACCTGCAGCTCGCCATCAGGAACGACGAGGAGCTGAACAAGCTTCTCTCCGGCGTGACCATCGCCCAGGGCGGTGTCCTGCCCAACATCCAGGCTGTGCTCCTGCCCAAGAAGACGGAGAAGAAGGCCTAAACGAACTCTCAGTGTCCCGCCGCAACAGATATCACCCACCACTGGTGAATCAAAAAAAAAACGGCCCTTTTCAGGGCCACAATACGATTCGATAATTATTACAATTGAAAATGTTTCGACGACGATGACGTCTTAGGCGATTTTCTATAAAAACGTAATACCGAAATCATTTAAAATTTAAGCATATTTTTATCAGTTTATGTTGTTAGATTGAGAGAGTAGTACCTAGGTATTTATCTGGGTTCCTGTTACACTTTTGTTCCGAAAAACTTAGGTACCTACCTACTTACCTAAAATGATATGTAAGCAAATTGAATTGAAATCTTTGTAGGTAAAAATGGCATTTTTTCTTTTCAAAAAGTTTTTTGACTAGAATAGGTAAATGTTTTGTTTTGACTAGAACGCAAAGAACGTAAATTATGCTAATTTCAATATGAGTAGAATAGTAGTAGTATAATAGCATGATGCGATACTTGTGAACAGGACCGATATTGGAAAGGCATACCTAGTAATTGTGCTCTGCAGATGCGTTGCATTTCGGTGCGTGTGTCGATGATGATGCCGGATGACCGCCGGAAAATCAGCTCCCCGATGACATATTCGACGAACTCTGAATTTGTAACATGGTGTTATTATTTTTGCTTTATTCATGTCAAATGGGCATTATCATGAAGATGGATTCCTATAATCGTTCTGTTCTAAAAATAGCATAGCTATTGCGGGGGGGGGTGGGGGGGGGGGGGGGGGGGACAGCGAGGGTGAGGAGGGGGATCGTTACATTGTGCGAGCGAGATGCAAGCTGCACGGGTCGAGTTTGTCGATCGCTATTGGTCCAGGCTAACGAGCGCGCTTTGGTAAGGGCATCGCGGCGCTTATCGAGCCCGTAATAAAACATGATTGTTCTCGGTGCGACGTATCATTATCGGCAGTCATCATCAGCCACTCGCCTGTCGGTCGCCCCACTCGCCTGTCGGTCGCCGTGCCGACAAGACGTTCGCTGCGTTCGCTCCGCTGCTGGCCCCCGCGCCCGCCGCAAGCCCCGCCCCGCCCCGCCCGAAGCCGCGTGGCTCTGCCCGCGCTCCGCTTCGAGCCCCTCCCCGCGCTCAGTGCGCGCTGCGTCCTCACCCGAGGACGCTGTCCCTTGGGACAACTTCTTATGTTTCTTTGACCGTCCTTTTCAGGACGACTATTCAGTGTTTCTTCCGACTATCCGGTGTTTCTTTGGCTGCGTCCTTTTAGGACGTGCTCTTCAGCCTCGTCCTTTTCAGGGCGTTACGTCAAAAGCCACGTTTAGTGGTCGATTTGGGGATACCTCACGGTGCTAACGAACCAAATCGGGCGTTGACCCGGAGCGCCTCGCGTTCCGCCCTCAGCGGAAAGCGAGAATCCGGCTGGGTCTGGTACCACCGGCCTTTGGGGAGCACCATAGCCGACACCAGATAGCGTGTAGGACACACCCCTCACGTCCCGCAAGAGAGACGAAGGGACACACATCTAGATTAAGACACTCAAGCACACACCCCTCCCTGCATTCCTAGCAGGGAGGATCACACACACACTCACCTCCCGGGTTTTCCCCCCGGGAGACTATGGAACCGCCCCCCGTGCTTAAGGCCCATTTCGCGAGAAATGGGCACCCCGCGCCCGCGGCGGTGAACGACGCCTGCCCTGACTTCGCGGCCCTAGACCGCGAACAGCTGGTGTCCCTGATCCAGGAGATTTTCTCTCGGGACCAGGGAATGCTAGCCGAGATTCTCAGGGCTGGCACGTTCACCAACCAAACCCCCAATAAGGCAACTTGTGCCACCAGGGCCCTTAAGGCCGCCCCTAAAAGTGTCCCGGCCATTAAGGCCAAGCCCGTCACCTCAGACGTGGCAGTCCCGGCCCCTCCGGCCAAAAAAACTCAGGCCCGTGCACTAAAAGCGGCCTCGGTGGCCCCCGCGCCCCTCGCCACTCAGGCCGAAGCCCCTAAGGCTTCGACCTCCGCGCCCCTTCCCAAGCCCTCTTCTCAGCTTGCTCCCTCCGCGCCCTCCGATGATTCCGAAGAATCCCGCGACGCGATGGACGTCGTCCTTCCGGACTCCTCCGACTCAGAGTCCGACACCACCTCCTCTTCCTCTTCCGCGGACGAAGGTTACACCGTCGTCCAACGCAAGAGGAAGCGCTCTGGCAAGGCATCTGGCAAAGCCCCGCCCGCGAAAGCCGCCGCTGTCCCACGCGCTGCCCCCTCTCCGACCACTCCGGCCCCTCAGGCCTCCCAGTCCTCCTCGGCCTCTCAGCCCTCTCCAACCCAGCCTTCAGCTCGGAAGGAGAAAAGCCCGCCTCCCATCTACCTTCGCCAGAAGGAAAAATGGGACTCCGTCGCCAACTACTGCAGGTTGGCAAAAATCGCGTACCAAAACGCGAAAAACACCCGCGACGGTATTCGCATTACCGTCAACTCCTCCTCCGACCACCGGTCCCTCACGACCCACCTTAGGTCCCAAGGTATCGGTTACCACACTTTCGCCCTTGAGGAAGAGCGCCTTCTGCGCGTTGTCATTCGTGGCCTTCCAAAGGAGCACTCGACCGACTCCATCAAGGAGGACCTGCGGTCCCAGAATCTCCCCGTTCGGGAGGTTCACCGCATGGTTTCGGCCCGAGCCCGTAAGACGTACGAGATGGTCCTCGTGATTCTCGACCGTACGTCTGAGGGCAAAGCCGTCTTCCAACTGAAGGCGGTGAACGGCCTCTCCGGGATAAAGGTCGAGCCCCCACACCGTAACGGTGCCCCGTCTCAGTGCCATAGATGCCAACTCTATGGTCACTCGGCACGTAACTGCCACGCCCATCCGCGATGCGTCAAATGTCTTGGCGATCACGGTACCTCCGACTGCAGCCGTACTCCCGGTTGTCCCGAGCCACCTAGTTGTGTGCTTTGCGGTACCGAGGGACACACCGCGAACTATCGCGGTTGTCCCAAGGCGCCCAAGGCGAACAAGGTGGTGGCCCGGAGGCAGCCGGACCGTACGCCTCCTCCCATCCATCCCTCTCAGCCCGCTCCTAAAGTGGGCCTCTCGCCCCCGAGGGCTTCATTCCCCAGCGCGTGGGACAAGCCCTTGCCGTCCACCAGCCTGGGCCGCCAACAGGCATCCAAAACCGCGCCCGCGCCCGAGTCCGTTCCGTTAAAATGTGCGTCGTCGCCGTACATTCCGCCGCCCCTCCGCAAAGCGCCCGCTGCGCA
The DNA here is from genome assembly GCA_958496255.1 of Camptogramma bilineatum. Taxonomy (NCBI): domain Eukaryota; kingdom Metazoa; phylum Arthropoda; class Insecta; order Lepidoptera; family Geometridae; genus Camptogramma; species Camptogramma bilineatum. Next base: position 3,345,603 of record OY292478.1, read on the forward strand.
ACCAAACCTTCCGCGCAATCAGCCTAGACATCTAGGCGTAAACGTTGCTCCCGTTTTTATGGACGGCCGCATCATGTTTGAGATCCGCGACAAGATAACCGGAAAGCTTATCTTTATCACGGATAGCGATCGGCTTAACGAAGCCCTCATTACTATTTGCCCCTCTCTGTCTAATCAATATGATTAGTACACCCGAAAGGACAAAGCCCCGTTCCGTTACGGTAGCGTTCTTCAACGCTGCCGGTCTAGCCAAACAGCGCGCGACTGTTGCTGACTTTCTCTCCCGACATAACGTCGACATTTTGCTGGTGCAAGAGACCTTCCTGAAGCCGTGCATTCGCGATCCTCGGATCGCGAATTACCAACTTGTGCGCAACGATAGACTCACAGCCCCCCTCGGTGGGACACTGATCTATCACAGGAGGTCCTTGCACTGCATACCGATCGACACGCCCCCCCTGACTCAGTTAGAAGCCTCTGTCTGTAGACTATCTATGACAGGCCACCCCCCGATCACGATAGCCTCCTGCTATCTGAGCCCTTCTCGCACCCTTAACGAGAGTGACCTAAGAGCACTATTCGATCTCGATAACTCTGTCATCTTGGCAGGCGACTTCAATAGTAAAAGCCCCTCCTGGGGATGTAATACCTACAACCCCAATGGCCATATCTTAGAAGACTTGGCCGATACGATTAACTTTGACGTTATCCCTCCCCTATCTCCGACTCACTATCCTAATCAAGTGGGTCTCAGACCCGACATACTAGACGTTGCGTTACTACGGAGTGTCTCCCTACGGTTTCACTCCATAGAAACGCTTCACGAACTCGACTCCGACCATCGCCCGGTGCTCATGCACCTCGGCCCCCCCCCTGACACGACCCCCCCGACAAAGACGGTAGTGCAATGGCACAAACTCGGGAAAGCCCTCGAGGACATTCACTCACCGGATTTGGTTAGGATTCCCGACGACATTAGGTCCCCCGACGATGTGACTATTGCAGTCGACTCCCTGACCAACCATGTCACCTCCGCAATCAGCGGGTTATCTAAGCGGGTCCCGGTGATGGTTGACCATCGCGGGACCCTGCCGGATGACGTGAGACGGTTGATCACGGAGAAGCATGCAGCGACCCGACATTACAGCTCTTGGCCCACCGACCAAAACAGACGTAGGCTCCGCGCATTCGAGCGCCTAGTTAGGACCCGTATCCGACAGCACAGAGACCGCGATTGGGAAAATCGACTTTCTGGACTCAAGCCAAGCCACCAGGCCTACTGGCACTTGGCTAGGTCCATGAAGTCAGACACTTACTCTGTCATGCCCCCTCTGACCCGCCCCGACAACAGTCGCGCATTCGATGATGACGAAAAGGCTGAATGCTTAGCTGAAAGCCTTGAGTCGCAATGCACACCCAGTCTCGCCCCCGTAGACCCTGCCCACCTCGATACGGTGGACAGTGAAGTCGATCGGTTGTCCTCCCTCCCTCCCTCCGCGCCTCCTCTCACTCCCATTAGGGCTTCAGAGGTCCAGGCGATTATCAAGAATCTCCATCCCCGTAAGGCCCCTGGCGCTGACGGAATCAGCAACAGGGTGCTCAAAAACTTCCCAGTAGTCCTTATCTACCTCCTAGTCAGCATCTTCAATGCGGCCATGGAGAATTGCACCTTTCCTGACGCATGGAAAGAAGCCACAGTCATTGGCATTCCCAAACCGGGTAAGAAGGCTACGGAGCCTTCCAGCTATCGCCCCATCAGTCTCCTCAGTTCCTTGGGCAAAATCTATGAACGACTTCTCCTGAATCGTCTCTGGCCCATTGTTAACGAGCTTAGAATCCTCCCCGATGAGCAGTTTGGCTTCCGTGCCAAACACTCCTGCCCTCAGCAAGTCCTTCGATTTACAGAGCACGTGCTCGGTAATTTCAATGATCGCTCTTGGCCGGCGGACACGGGTGCCGTCTTCCTCGACGTAGCGAAAGCATTCGATAAAGTCTGGCACAACGGCTTGGTCTACAAGCTATTCAACTTTGGTGTGCCAGACAGACTCGTGCTCATCTTACGAGACTTCCTTCTCAATCGAAACTTCCGCTACCGAGTGGAAGGCTCGCTCTCCGCCCCTCACCCGATTCGCGCCGGAGTCCCTCAGGGCTCCGTCCTCTCCCCTCTCCTTTTCACGCTGTATACCAGCGATATTCCACGTACCCATCAGGTCGAAATCGCCCTTTTCGCGGATGACACAGCCTTGTACACATCCGATCGAAATATCGATAGGATTTGTATAAGGCTGCAAAAGGCCCTCCAAGATCTCGGTGTTTGGCTCCGCAAATGGCGCATAGAAGTCAATCCCACTAAAAGTGTTGCCGTATACTTCGGTAGGCAACGCACCGTTCTACCCGATCAGGACCGAAGGGCCCCCGTGGACCCCGTGGATCCTCCCGCGCGTAAACTCAAATCCCCCCGACCAATCTTTCTTTTTGGTGAACCCATTCCTTGGGCCAAAAAAGCTCGTTACTTAGGTGTTACCCTTGATAGTCGCCTCACCTTTAGCGAACATATCGTTACTGTTCGAAACCGCGCTAAATTCTTTCTTAGTCGCCTCTTTCCTTTGCTGGGCAAACAGAGCAAAATGTCACTTAGAAATAAGTTGACGCTCTATAAAGCCTGTATCAGACCCGTCATGACGTACGCCTCCGTGGCGTTTGCCCAATCTTATCATATAGATAAACTCCAAATAGTCCAAAATAGATTCCTCCGTAATGCCACCAATGCCCCGTGGTACGTGCGCAACGTAGACCTCCACCGAGACCTCGGACTTGAGTCCATCGCCGAATTCATGAAGCGCGCCTCACGGCGCTTTTATGATTCGGCGCCTCATCATCCGAACCCTCTGGTCTCAAACCTCCCCGATTATCCGATCGTTATCTTCGATACAAAATCCCGACGTCGACCAAGACACGTTCTTGGTGACCCCGACGACAAGATCACCGCCGCTAACGCGGCGGAGATCTAGTCATCCGCGTTAGATAGTATACACAATACACTCCACACGACACCGACCCCGCCGGCGGGGTCGAAGACGTAGTCTCTCTCTCCGTTTCCGCCCCTTCTGGGCTGCGGCCGTCCTCAAAAAACCCTCCCCTGGCGACAGCCCAAGCCGAGGTCCGTACCTAAGTGGTGCCCTTGCGCATGTTGCCCCAACTTATCTTTATCCGGCGTAGAGCCTTCTGCTCTCGCCATAGTCCGGTAACGTTGCAAAGGTCGACACGTGACCAGTCAACATAAAAGTCCGTCCGAAAAAAAAAAAAAAAAAAAAAAAAAAAAAAAAAAAAAAACTCGAAGCATCATTCTCCCTGTCTACAGCGCTCTTAGCGGACGCTCGCGATCCTCGGATCGCGAACTACCAACTTGTGCGCAACGATAGACTCACAGCCCCCCTCGGTGGGACACTGATCTATCACAGGAGGTCCTTGCACTGCATACCGATCGACACGCCCCCCCTGACTCAGTTAGAAGCCTCTGTCTGTAGACTATCTATGACAGGCCACCCCCCGATCACGATAGCCTCCTGCTATCTGAGCCCTTCCCGCACCCTTAACGAGAGTGACCTAAGAGCACTATTCGATCTCGATAACTCTGTCATCTTGGCAGGTGACTTCAATAGTAAAAGCCCCTCCTGGGGATGTAATACCTACAATCCCAATGGCCATATCTTAGAAGACTTGGCCGATACGATTAACTTTGACGTTATCCCTCCCCTATCTCCGACTCACTATCCTAATCAAGTGGGTCACAGACCCGACATACTAGACGTTGCGTTACTACGGAATGTCTCCCTACGGTTTCACTCCATAGAAACGCTTCACGAACTCGACTCCGACCATCGCCCGGTGCTCATGCACCTCGGCCCCCCCCCTGACACGACCCCCCCGACAAAGACGGTAGTGCAATGGCACAAACTCGGGAAAGCCCTCGAGGACATTCACTCACCGGATTTGGTTAGGATTCCCGACGACATTAGGTCCCCCGACGATGTGACTATTGCAGTCGACTCCCTGACCAACCATGTCACCTCCGCAATCAGCGGATTATCTAAGCGGGTCCCGGTGATGGTTGACCATCGCGGGACCCTGCCGGATGACGTGAGACGGTTGATCACGGAGAAGCATGCAGCGACCCGACATTACAGCTCTTGGCCCACCGACCAAAACAGACGTAGGCTCCGCGCATTCGAGCGCCTAGTTAGGACCCGTATCCGACAGCACAGAGACCGCGATTGGGAAAATCGACTTTCTGGACTCAAGCCAAGCCACCAGGCCTACTGGCACTTGGCTAGGTCCATGAAGTCAGACACCTACTCTGTCATGCCCCCTCTGACCCGCCCCGGCAACAGTCGCGCATTCGATGACGACGAAAAGGCTGAATGCTTAGCTGAAAGCCTTGAGTCGCAATGCACCCCTAGTCTCGCCCCCGTAGACCCTGCCCACCTCGATACGGTGGACAGCGAAGTCGATCGGTTGTCCTCCCTTCCTCCCTCCGCGCCTCCTCTCACTCCCATTAGGGCTTCAGAGGTTCAGGCGATTATCAAGAATCTCCATCCCCGTAAGGCCCCTGGCGCTGACGGAATCAGTAACAGGGTGCTCAAAAACTTCCCAGTAGTCCTTATCTACCTCCTAGTCAGCATCTTCAATGCGGCCATGGAGAATTGCACCTTTCCTGACGCATGGAAAGAAGCCACAGTCATTGGCATTCCCAAACCGGGTAAGAAGGCTACGGAGCCTTCCAGCTACCGCCCCATCAGTCTCCTCAGTTCCTTGGGCAAAATCTATGAACGACTTCTCCTGAATCGTCTCTGGCCCATTGTTAACGAGCTTAGAATCCTCCCCGATGAGCAGTTCGGCTTCCGTGCCAAACACTCCTGCCCTCAGCAAGTCCTTCGATTTACAGAGCACGTGCTCGGTAATTTCAATAATCGCTCTTGGCCGGCGGACACGGGTGCCGTCTTCCTCGACGTAGCGAAAGCATTCGATAAAGTCTGGCACAACGGCTTGGTCTACAAGCTATTCAACTTTGGTGTGCCAGACAGACTCGTGCTCATCTTACGAGACTTCCTTCTCAATCGAAACTTCCGCTACCGAGTGGAAGGCTCGCTCTCCGCCCCTCACCCGATTCGCGCCGGAGTCCCTCAGGGCTCCGTCCTCTCCCCTCTCCTTTTCACGCTGTATACCAGCGATATTCCACGTACCCATCAGGTCGAAATCGCCCTTTTTGCGGATGACACAGCCTTGTACACATCCGATCGAAATATCGATAGGATTTGTATAAGGCTGCAAAAGGCCCTCCAAGCTCTTGGTGTATGGCTCCGCAAATGGCGCATAGAAGTCAATCCCACTAAAAGTGTTGCCGTATACTTCGGTAGGCAACGCACCGATCTACCCGATCAGGACCAAAGGGCCCCCGTGGACCCCGAGGATCCTCCCGCGCGTAAACTCAAATCCCCCCGACCAATCTCTCTTTTTGGTGAACCCATTCCTTGGGCCAAAAAAGCTCGTTACTTAGGTGTTACCCTTGATAGTCGCCTCACCTTTAGCGAACATATTATTACTGTTCGAAACCGCGCTAAATTCTTTCTTAGTCGCCTCTTTCCTTTGCTGGGCAAACAGAGCAAAATGTCACTTAGAAATAAGTTGACGCTCTATAAAGCCTGTATCAGACCCGTCATGACGTACGCCTCCGTGGCGTTTGCCCAATCTTATCATATAGATAAACTCCAAATAGTCCAAAATAGATTCCTCCGTAATGCCACCAATGCCCCGTGGTACGTGCGCAATGTAGACCTCCACCGAGACCTCGGACTTGAGTCCATCGCCGAATTCATGAAGCGCGCCTCACGGTGCTTTTATGATTCGGCGCCTCATCATCCGAACCCTCTGGTCTCAAACCTCCCCGATTATCCGATCGTTATCTTCGATACAAAATCCCGACGTCGACCAAGACACGTTCTTGGTGACCCCGACGACAAGATCACCGCCGCTAACGCGGCGGAGATCTAGTCATCCGCGTTAGATAGTATACACAATACACTCCACACGACACCGACCCCGCCGGCGGGGTCGAAGACGTAGTCTCTCTCTCCGTTTCCGCCCCTTCTGGGCTGCGGCCGTCCTCAAAAAACCCTCCCCTGGCGACAGCCCAAGCCGAGGTCCGTACCTAAGTGGTGCCCTTGCGCATGTTGCCCCAACCTATCTTTATCCGGCGTAGAGCCTTCTGCTCTCGCCATAGTCCGGTAACGTTGCAAAGGTCGACACGTGACCAGCCAACATAAAAGTCCGTCCGAAAAAAAAAAAAAAAAAAAAAAAAAAAAAAAAAAAAAAAAAAAAAAAAGGCAAAAATTTTCAGTAAGCAACTCACCGCTGCGCCCGCCCGTACTACGTTTCGTTTTTTGTTTTGCCGCGCAATCGAATTGTTTTTTGTAGTAAGACATGGCCCGTACCAAGCAGACTGCCCGCAAGTCCACCGGTGGTAAGGCACCGCGTAAGCAGCTCGCCACCAAGGCTGCTCGCAAGAGCGCGCCCGCAACCGGAGGTGTCAAGAAGCCCCATCGCTACAGGCCCGGAACCGTCGCCCTGCGTGAGATCCGTCGTTACCAGAAGAGCACCGAGCTGCTGATCCGCAAGCTCCCCTTCCAGCGTCTGGTGCGTGAGATCGCTCAGGACTTCAAGACCGATCTTCGCTTCCAGAGCTCCGCCGTTATGGCCCTCCAGGAGGCCAGCGAGGCCTACCTCGTGGGTCTCTTCGAAGACACCAACCTGTGCGCTATTCACGCTAAGCGTGTCACCATCATGCCCAAGGACATCCAGCTTGCGCGCAGAATCCGTGGAGAACGCGCCTAAATCTGCTGGTTGACTAATTCAACAACAAAAGGCCCTTTTCAGGGCCACACATGTATCGAAATACCATCAATGTTTCTTTTTGTACTTTCAAAACGCCTATAGAATTATAACTAAACACACATTTTAGAAGACACACTCGATTCACTCAGGTGGGTTAAATTAATGGTTTTTTTTTTTTTTTTTTTAAATTTGTGTGTGGCTACACGAAGATATATTTTTAAACAATTGCTTTTACTAAGGTTGTCCTGCTCAAGCTCATGCATTAATTTTATTATTATCATTGGTATGGTACTTTTCTATGATATATCCTAACGAGGACTTGCCCTTTCGCGGCTGGCTCTACGTTAAGTTACATTTTACAAAGCAAGTAGTGACTGCAAAAGCGCGCGAAAGGGTAGCCTGAGGGATTTAAATATTATGTTAGGTTAAAGTAAGTTAGGTTAAATTAAGTTAGGTTAAAATATGTTAGGTTAAAATAGGTTAGGTTAAAATAAGTTAGGTTTTTACTGAAGGCGAAAAAAAAAAAAAAAAAAAAAAAAAGTTAGGTTTTTTTTTTTAAATCCTCCTGTGTGCAGAAAAAAAAAAAAAAAAAAAAAAAAAAAAAAAAAAAAAAAGGAGGATCTCTTGTATCATTGCGGGTTCGAATCCCGTTGGAATTGAGAATATTGATAAGATTTTTCATTTTCAAATCAAACGTAGATATTTTTTCAAGAATTACTAGTTTTGTTTGGATGTTCGGCTGCGGGACGCGAGGGGGGCGCGCCGAGGCGCCCCTCGTCGCCTCGTGTCGTGTGCGTTTCAACTATAAATATAAGGCCGTATTCAGCCGGGACGGCATCAGTCACCGCGCTTGCTTTCGTTACGTTCGTTCGTGTTGCGTGTGATACTTATCGAAAATGACCGGCCGCGGTAAGGGAGGTAAAGGTCTGGGGAAAGGAGGAGCCAAGCGTCACAGGAAAGTGCTCCGTGATAACATCCAGGGTATCACCAAGCCCGCCATCCGTCGTCTGGCTCGCAGAGGTGGAGTGAAACGTATCTCCGGTCTGATCTACGAGGAGACCCGCGGTGTGCTCAAGGTGTTCCTAGAGAACGTCATCCGCGACGCAGTCACCTACACGGAGCACGCCAAGAGGAAGACCGTCACCGCCATGGACGTGGTCTACGCTCTGAAACGCCAGGGCCGCACCCTATACGGTTTCGGAGGTTAATTATTGGTCTCACAGCCATCAATTAACCAACCCAACAACACAAAAAAGGCCCTTTTCAGGGCCGCATATTATTCTGAAATCTATTGATTAATGAATGTTTCTAATTGACATCGAAACGGCAAACGTGTACAACAATCCTATCTACCTATCATGAAAATAATTATAGTCGCCTAGGTACCAAAATCTGCACTATATTGGCAGACTGATAGTTATTTGTTTTGTTATAAGCTAAGCAGACATACGATAATGGTGCACTCTGTAATTTCTGTAAGCAGGCAGGCCGTATAGGCAAGCAACGTGTACCTACCTACTTAGGTGCTTATGTCAATTTAATGGAGAAGTACGTAGGTTTTTTTTTTTTTTTTTTTTTTTTTAGGTAGGTACCAAATTCTTTAGCTACTAGGAATGAAATGAACGACAAAAGTTTAACATGGATCAACAAGTTATACATACTACGGAGTACTTAGATACTATTACCTACTGATATAGAGCGAGATTTTAAAAGTACTTACTTGTACTGGATACTTACTATATTTTTATAATGATTAAGTAGGTAAGTACTTATTTTAGTTTGAAATGAATAATGATCTAACTTGTTGCAATTTTGCACAAAATATGTATACACGGTGTCTGTCACCGTACGATGAAACTACGAATGTGCTCTGCACGGACTTTAGATATTTTTTCTTGGCATTCGTCTCGTTAAAGTTTAAGTGATTTTTATGTGGAATTTTGACAGTATTGTGAGTAAAAAAGATTAAAATTTGTATGATAGTCAGCAGTGTTTCGTTAATATTATAGGAATTATGCTATTTGAGTTGGTTCTCGAGCAGTGTTTCAGCCGGAATCTGTGCATAGTGTTTTACGGACCCTCTAACTTTTGCCGTTATATATGTCAAAATTTATGAGAATATGTCTGATGATGTGTTACATGGTGAAATTGATATGTTCGCCGGTCGTCTGTCGACAGTGATGTGCAAATTAATATTGTCAAATAGAGAAAAATTGAATTTAAACACGAGCCTGGGTACCGTGGGTGCAGAGTGGTGGGAAAAAATGTTAATATCTAGATTGTGCGCACAGTTAGCGGTGTTAAAGTTTAACACGGAGACGGTCATGTTCAAAACGAAGGCACTCGCCCATCGGGAAAATGTCGAACAGTATGTAAATCTGTGAAAAATCAAATTTAATCAGAGCAATGTTAGTGAAAAGTAGGAAGAGCCACTACGAGAAATCGTCTCTCGACGATGCCGATTTCCTTAAGGTCTTGCTATGCTGCGATTAATCGAGCGCCGACAGTAGCGCCATCTACCATCATCTATCATCAGTTCACTCGCAGCCTCGCTTGCGCTTGGTAGCCCTCCTGCATCCGCCTGCTCGGCTCACTGCTCAGCGGTTCGAGCCTTGCAGGCCCGTGAACTGAGTCTTCCGTTTTTTCCCTGCGCTCAACCCCGTCGGTCGATTGGTGTCGGCGATTGGTGGACCGCGCCGCAGTTTTGACTGCGTCAGTCGCACCCCTCTCGCCGACCCGTCATCGGCCGACTGGACGTGCCCCTGTTCACTCCGCGGAGACCCGGAGCGACCCCACCCTCGAGTGGCAGTGTCGCCCCCCGCCCCCGCGTGAGTGCCAGGTTGCACCGCGCCGTCGCGGGCTAGGCACGGGCCCTTCCCTTGCCCCAACCTATACCCGTCCCTTTCCCGCGAGCCACCAACTGGCGTTTTTTGAATAAAACGTCCACGTTGGTGGCACTCGTTCCCCGCCCTTTTCCACCCCACCCCGCAATAACCCCCCCCACCTTCATCCTCACCCCCGCAGTGCCCTTAGGAGCATCGCCATGCCGTCGCCGCCGCCGCCGCGCAAACCGCTCGGCCGTGCAGGCGCGAGAAAGAAACAGGACGTCTTCGACCGGGAAATAGTGGTCCGGGACTTGTTTCACCCGGAGAAATCCGTGGTGAGGCCTCCCGGCTACTACCGCCGCGCCGACGTCCTCCCCCCCGCAGCCGGTGCTGCGCCCCGCCGCCCCGAGAGCCCTGGTTTGGGCGCTGGCGGAACTGAGATTCCGCACCGCCCCGAAACCGCAGCGAGCCTCGAGGTGGCCCGGGTTACACGAACCCGCCGTCGCCTGGACTCCTCCACGGAGGAAGTCCAGGGCGACGAAAAAAGGCCCAAGGTCTTGCCCACCTCCCCGCCGCTGGTCAGTACGCCGTCCGGTTCGCGCATCCCTCGGGTGCGAGCGATCGAGGCGGCGCCGGCCGGCCGCTTGGCCCTGCCTGCCCCCGCATCCCCGTCGCCGCCACGCGCCGCCGCTAGCGAAGCGCTGGCGGGCCCGTCCGGCCTGTGTGCCGCGCGCTCGCAAAGCGGCGCCGCTGGCGGCGAATCTTCTTCGTCGGATTCCGACGACGACATCGATGACATCCAGGAGGTTAGTGACGACGGCGAATCCTCGAAAGAGGGCTCGTCGTCGTCATACATTGGGCTGGCGACCTTTGCGCCCAGCCGCGACATCCCCCTCCCCACCCCGCCCTCACCCACTCCTAGCGCCGCGGCGGAGTATGCGCGCAACAATGCGTCGCCCCCCGCGCGCCGCACTCCTACCCCTCAGCCCGCCGCATCCTACGCGCAGGCCATGGCCTCGCCCCCGCCTACTCGCCCCCCTACCCCGCAGTTGCCCGCCGCCGGCGCGACCGACCCACGGCCCGCGGCGGCCGGCACGGCGCGTCCCTCGACGCCGCCGCAGGCGACTAGCCAGCCAGCCGCGGCGGACAAGATTTCCAAATCTTACCCGCCCATAGTCGTTGAAAGCCTGCCGAATTGGCCGACACACTTTCAGCGACTACGGGCTAAACTAGGCCACGCCCCTAACGCGCGCCCCCTCGGTAAAGGGGTACGATTTATTCCCAGATCGGCAGATGAGTTCCGGGCCGTTCAACGTTACCTTACCGACGCTGTAGCAGAGGACCCGGCCATCAGCTGGTTCTGCTACAGCGTCGCGGCGGAGCTGCCAACCAAGGCCGCCATCCGCGGCCTGCCCGCCGACACGGACCCGGAGCTGATCACCAACGAGCTGATCCAACTCGGATTCCCAGCAACCTACGCTAAGCACATTCCCGGCAGGCGGGGTCGTGCCGGCTGTCTCTTCTTCGTACAGCTAGATCACCTGGCACAGGCGGAATTAACCCGCCTGTTCACGACTACCGAACTACTCTGCATGCCGGGAGTGTGCATAGAACACTGGCGCGGAGGTGCGAACAGAGTCGCACAGTGCCACCGATGCCAGGCGTTTGGCCATTCGTCGGCCAACTGCCACAGGCCGGCCCGCTGTGTGCGCTGTGGGGGCCACCACTTCGCGGCGGACTGCCCCCGCGATAGAATGGAGGAGCCCACATGCGCCAACTGCGGCAGAGGCCATACGGCCAATGACCGCAGATGCCCCGTCCTTAAGCGGGAGGCGCGCAAGAGAGGGGTGAGAATAGCTCCCCCCCTCCCCGCAACTACCACCGCCGCGCCCCCGCGCCCCCAACCCCCCTCCGCTCGCACCCGCGACGTGTCGCCGGTTTCGCGCCCGGACGGACGGTCTGGGGCGCCGCGACGCTTCGCAGCCGCCGCCCCTCAGCAAACGCTTCGTCCGGACGCGAACCCGCCGACCGAGCGCGGAGCCCCGGTACCCAAGCGCCGCAAGCCCAGGGGGCCAAGAGGTAAGAAGAGGAAGCCAGTGGCTTCCTCCACGCCGCACACTAGTGTGCCCCTTGCCTCTGCCAAGCCCCCTGCCCAACCCCAACCAACAGTTCAAGGTGCGCGTCTCGCACCCTGCCCCCCTTTCATCATTCCGGGCCAAGTAAGGCTTCCCCGGGCGAACGTTGGAATTCATACTACACGTCCGTCCGGTCCGACCGCTGCGCCTGAAGTGATGGAGACCACGCCCAGCGCGATTATTTATAGTTGCGCTGAGCCTCGTCCCGTCTCAGGCCCGCTGCCAGCGCATAACCCTGCGCCCTTGCCACAACGGGAGAGACCGGTAAAGCACGCCGGTACCCCCCTGCCTACCCCCTCCGAGAGCCACACTCCCGCCGGTGCAAATACTGCTCCCGGCGAAGTGTACAGAATAACGGAACCCGCCGGGAACCTAATGGAAATAATCCTTAGGGTCCTGACGGAGTTCTTAGTTACCATCGCCGCCGGTGGCAATCTGCCCGAGGCTGCGTTGCGCGCGCTATCCATACTGCGTGGGAACCAGTATGGTTAGCACACTGCGCGTAATTTATTGGAATCCCGGTGGGTTATTAAACCACGCCCACTCTCTCCGTCTTGTTCTCCAAGCACAGGACATTCATATCGTCTTACTTGGGGAAACAAAACTTAGCTCCCACCATTTCATTAAAATCCCCAATTACTTCATGTATAGACGTGACGAAGTATCCCCTGCCTCCGGCCAAGCCTACAGAGGCACTGCCGTGATGGTTCGTCGTGACGTCATACATGAAGTATTAGAGCATCTTCCATTTATTAACATACGGACAACCGGGGTCCTTGTGAACGCGGCCGGCCGAGAGCTCAAGCTTTTCGCCGGCTACCGTCCGCCGGGGCCCTGGAATGACACGACAGACACTGCGGTCATTTTTGATTCCTCCACTCCAACCTTACTTGCCGCCGACCTCAACGCGAAACATCGCGATTGGGGCTCCAGGGTCATCAACCCTGCGGGCCGCCGCTTACAATCCGTAGCGGAGGCCGGCGGCATCGATGTTATAGGCCCCGATTGCCCCACACACATACCGACTGACATACGTCTCTCAGCCGATGTTTTAGATATCGTGCTTGTTAAAAATGTCCTCTGCCCCGTTCAAGTCGAAGTCCTGTACGATTTCGACACGAACCATCTTCCTCTATTAATAACACTAGCCCTGACCGCAGATCTCACCCCTCCCCGCCCCCTAGGTTACAAGACTGACTGGGCGGCCTACACACAGACTCTAACTGACATCGACGTAGGTCGCCTAACCACGCCGGAGGAAGTAGAGTCCGAGGCCACTAAACTGACAGCCCGGATCTTGGACGCAAAGGAGAAGGTCTCCCAACCGATTCAGGAGCGCCGCTCCCAGGTACGCAACACTCCCCCCCCTACCATCCAAAGGGAGCTTCGCAGAAAGAGAGACCTGAGGCGCGAGTGGGCCCGTTCCCGATGTCCCCGAGTTCGCCAAGACCTCCTGCGGGTGTCCGCGGAAGTTTCAGAGGCTGTGCGAGCGTGGCGTGGAGAGACCTGGGAGGCCACTATCGACCGGGCCTCGGAACACGACACAAATCTGCACGCCCTGAACCGCGCACTGACGCGGGCACCCGCCCCAACCTACCCGCTGCTCGATCGAGACGGCGTGCGCCGTTTCGCCCCAATCGACCGCGCCGAGTTGATTGCTGCCCACCTAGAGGACCAATTCTCACCGAACGTTATACCTCCCGAAAATGACGTCCAACACCACCACCGCCGTGTTGAAGAGACCGTGGCAGAGTTCCTGTCGCGCCCGACACCGCCCCTCGGTGGAGACACCTTTGTCTCGCCGGCCGAGGTGCGGAAGGCCGTCCTCCGCCTCCACAGGCGGAAGGCGCCAGGCGACGACGGGATCACTAATATGGCTCTTCGTCACCTACCTCGTCGTGGGATCTCAGCCCTTGCCCGGCTTTTCAACGGGATTTTGAGGACTAACCACTTCCCCTCGCAATGGAAACTGGGGAAAGTAATAGTCCTGCCCAAGCCGGGCAAGGATCACCGACTCCCCGCCAATTATCGACCTATCACACTGCTGCCGACGCTCGCCAAACTTTTCGAGCGCCTTCTCCTCCGCCGCATCCTCCCGTACATCCCGTCGCGTCCCGAGCAGTTCGGGTTCCGAGGCCAGCACAGCACCACCCTGCAGCTGACACGGGTGCTCCACTTCCTGGCCGAAGAACTCAACCGCAACCGCAGCACGGTCGCTGTATTTTTGGACGTCGAGAAGGCGTTCGATCGTGTATGGCATCCGGGGCTGTTATACAAACTGATTGATGCCCACCTTCCAGCCGGGCTCATCCATCTACTTGCATCCTTTCTAGAAGATCGCAGGTTCTACGTAGCGGTGGAAAATGCATCTTCAAGCATCAAGACCGCCACCGCAGGAGTCCCTCAAGGTAGCTGCCTATCGCCGGCGTTGTACGCCCACTACGCGAATGACGTCCCTACCCTGGAGGGTTACCTTTACCCCGGGGAACGTGACGTCACGCTCGCGCTGTTCGCCGACGATAGCGCCTACTTCTCCTCCTCCGTCAGCACCGATATTGCAGCCAGCCGCATGCAGCGGCTTCTGGACATCCTACCCGTGTGGCTCGACAAATGGCGCATCGCTGTCAACGTAGCTAAGACAGCGGCGCTATTTGTCTCGAGACGTAGGATCCACCCGCCCACGCTGCAGCTCCGGGGACAGGATATCGCGTGGCAGACCCACACAAGGTACCTCGGCGTCGACATCGACAGGTCGTTGAGAATGGTGCCGCAGCTGAACCGCGCCTTACAACAGGCGCGAGCGGCCCGCGCTCTTCTCCGACCTGTCTTGAAGTCCCGACTACCGCTGAGGACCAAAGTCCGGGTCTACAAGACGTACATCCGTTCCCGGCTCACGTACGCCGCGCCTGCTTGGTATGGCCTGTTATCGCCGAGTAACAAGCAGAAGCTCCAGTCGCTACAAAACGTCAGCCTCCGCATCTGCACTGGTGCAGGACGATACGTAAGAAACGACGTTATTGCAAGAGACACACGCACAGAAACGATCGAGGAATTCGTGGTCCGTTCGGCCCGTCGCATGTTCGACAGGGCCGATAACGGACACCACGCCCACCTCCACGATCTCGCCCCGCTTCACGCCCGCCCACCAGACCATCCAGGACCTTGGCGTCCACTCCCCAGAGATATCCTTGGGACGCCCGAGGACAGCTAGTCCTACGGAGTCCCAATTCACTCATAGACAGCTTCAAGAAACTGAAAACCAGCGACCGAACCATTTGTAAATATGCCCACTTATTAGTTCTTAAGCTATTTAATATTTATTTTATTAGGTTAAGTTCTATTGTGAATATGTATAAAAAAAAAAAAAAAAAAAAAAAAAAAAAAAAAAAAAAAAAAAAAAAAAAAAAAAACTAATCAAAAAATGCACAAAAAAAAAAAAAAAGGGGATCTATATATATTTGTATACATATTAGTTAAGTCCTTATATATTAAAAAAATAATACTAAATGCACAAAAAAAATATAAAACATAAAAAAAATTAAAAAAAAAAATAAAAATAAAAATAAAAAAAAAAAAAAAAAATAAATAAAAAGAAAAAATAATAACTGTGCATATTTATAATTTTGTGTTTACAGGTTGCACCGCTCATTATAGAGCGACACCCCGTTACCCAGGGGCAGCCGCCCCTGGAGTTGAAGCCGGAGTAGAGAGCATAGCTCGAGGCTCCAACCTACCTACCCCCCTCAAGGGTAGGAAGAAGATCCTGCTGCTGCGCCATCTATCTATGGTTTAACTTGAAATTACGCGCGCGCACCGTACACGTACTCGCGAGTTATTTTCGTTCAACTGAAACAACAAACAACCAAACCAAGAAGACATGGCCGACACCGCAGTAGCTGCAGAGGCACCAGCACCGGCGACCCCCGCCAAGAAGCCGAAGGCGTCCGCCGCCGCAAAGAAGCCGAAAGCGAAGCCGACCCACCCGAAGACGTCCGAGATGGTGAACGTCGCCATCAAGGAGCTGAAGGAGCGCAGCGGCTCCTCGCTGAAGGCGATCAAGAAGTACATCGCCGCCGAGTACAAGGTGGACTCGGAGAAGCTCGCCCCGTTCATAAGGAAGTACCTGAAGAGCGCCGTCGAGTCCGGCGCGCTCATCCAGACGAAGGGCACCGGCGCATCGGGCTCGTTCAAGCTCGAGTCGAAGAGCTCCAAGTCCGCGGCGGCCAAGAAAGCCGCCGCGCCCAAGGCGAAGGACGCCGCCGCCTCCTCGCCCGCGAAGGCGAAGAAGGCCGCCGCGGCGACAGCCGCCGCCGCCGCGGCAGCGAAGAGGAAGAAGGCCGCCGCCTCCGCCTCGCCCTCCAAGTCGAAGGCGACCAAAGCCGCCACCCCCAAGGACAAGAGGGCCGCCGCCGCCGCCAAGAGGAAGCCGGCAGCCGCGAGGAAGGCCGCCGCCTCCCCGGCGAAGGCCAAGTCCGCAGCCGCCGCGCCGAAGGCGAAGAAGACAGCGAAGCCTCCGACCAAGAAGCCGAAGGCGCCCAAACCGAAGAAGGCAGCCGCCACCCCCAAGTCCAAGGCGGCAGCTGGCAAGAAGGCCGCCGCCTCCAAGAAGTAGGAAGGAGCGAGCGCACACGCCGGCCGCTCACGCCGACACAGCTCGCGGGTGCCGGTTCGTCCGCCGCCGCCGTCGCCGACGTCTCGCGCGCCTTCGCACCGTCTCTACACTACACGAGGCGGAGCGGAACGGGCAGGCAGAGGCAAGGCAGGAAGGCAGGAACAGATCGCACCACAAACCCAAAAAGCCCTTTTCAGGGCTAACAAAAGTTTCATACACGTTGAGCAAACGTGAAATGTTTCCAAGACATAAAAATGCGTCATCTAGTTTAGTTAGCAGGCAGGCAGGCAGGCACATTCAATGTTAGTTAGCGTTCATGAAGCCAAGCCTCGAAGTCGCGAATAAAATTCACTTCTCGCAGCTTGCTTGCTTCTTAATCTTCATAAGACGTTCCCCATGAACAATATTCGAACACGACACAAATCTGTTCTACTCGATCTATCGGGGTTGCGTGTGCACTGCGTAATGCGTGTAGCACCTCATCTTTCGCACATCACAACAACCCGACTGCCCGAATTCCAGCGACGACGACACCTCATTACATTACCAACCCTCTATTGTTCTAAAGGGATTAACTGATGGCATTATTTTGTGACAATGCGAGTTATCGTGCTCAGGTAGCGAGCGCTCGGTCGATCCCTCGCCCCTCGCGGTCCGACGGCGTGTATAAATATAACGGGTCGATCGCGAACGTCGTTTTACACTCTGCTCCGCTCGCTCGTTGAAGGCGCGCGCCCGTGTTGAGTTATTTTCTTTGTGCGTTAAACAAATCTTAAATCATGTCCGGACGTGGCAAAGGAGGCAAAGTCAAGGGCAAGGCAAAGTCCCGCTCCAACCGTGCAGGACTTCAGTTCCCCGTGGGTCGTATCCATCGTCTCCTCAGACACGGCAACTACGCCGAGCGCGTCGGTGCCGGTGCCCCGGTCTACCTCGCCGCCGTCATGGAGTACCTGGCAGCTGAGGTTCTCGAGCTGGCGGGCAACGCCGCCAGGGACAACAAGAAGACCAGGATCATCCCGCGTCACTTGCAGCTCGCCATCAGGAACGACGAGGAGCTGAACAAGCTTCTATCCGGCGTGACCATCGCCCAGGGCGGTGTCCTGCCCAACATCCAGGCTGTGCTCCTGCCCAAGAAGACGGAGAAGAAGGCCTAAACGAACTCTCAGTGTCCCGCCGCAACAGATATCACCCACCACTGGTGAATCAAAAAAAAAAAACGGCCCTTTTCAGGGCCACAATACGATTCGATAATTATTACAATTGAAAATGTTTCGACGACGATGACGTCTTAGGCGAATTCCCATAAAAACGTAATACCGAAATCATTTAAAATTTAAGCATATTTTTTATCAGTTTATGTTGTTAGATTGAGAGAGTAGTAGGTATTTATCTATCTAGGTTCCTGTTACACTTTTGTTCCGAAAAACTTGTTTTTTGACTAGAATAGGTAAATGTTTTGTTTTGACTAGAACGCAAAGAACGTAAATTATGCTAATTTCAATATGAGTAGAAGAGTAGTAGTATAATAGCATGATGCGATACTTGTGAACAGGACCGATATTGGAAAGGCATACCTAGTAATTGTGCTCTGCAGATGCGTTGCATCTCGGTGCGTGTGTCGATGATGATGCCGGATGACCGCCGGTAAACCAGCTCCCCGATGACATATTCGACGAACTCTGAATTTGTAACATGGTGTTATTATTTTTGCCTTATTCATGTTATAAACAAGTCAAATGGGCATTATCATGAAGATGGATTCCTATAATCGTTCTGTTCTAAAAATAGCATAGCTATTGCGGGGGGGAGGAGGGGGGGGGGGGGGGGAAGGGGACAGCGAGGGTGAGGAGGGGGATCGTTACATTGTGCGAGCGAGATGCAAGCTGCACGGGTCGAGTTTGTCGATCGCTATTGGTCCAGGCTAACGAGCGCGCTTTGGTAAGGGCATCGCGGCGCTTATCGAGCCAGTAATAAAACCGGATTTTTCGCCGCTCGAAGCATCAATCTCATCATTATCATCTGGACTCGCCTGTCGGTCGCCGTGCCGACAAGACGTTCGCTGCGTTCGCTCCGCTGCTGGCCCCCGCGCCCGCCGCAAGCCCCGCCCCGCCCCGCCCGAAGCCGCGCGGCTCTGCCCGCGCTCCGCTTCGAGCCCCTCCCCGCGCTCAGTGCGCGCTGCGTCCTCACCCGAGGACGCTGTCCCTTGGGACAACTTCTTATGTTTCTTTGACCGTCCTTTTCAGGACGACTATTCAGTGTTTCTTCGCATATCTAGTGTTTCTTCGACTGCGTCCTTTTTAGGACGTGCTCTCCAGCCCCGTCCTTTTCAGGGCGATACGTCGAAAGCCACGTTTAGTGGTCGATTTGGGGATACCTCACGGTGCTAACGAACCAAATCGGGCGTTGACCCGGAGCGCCTCGCGTTCCGCCCTCAGCGGAAAGCGAGAATCCGGCTGGGTCTGGTACCACCGGCCTTTGGGGAGCACCATAGCCGACACCAGATAGCGTGTAGGACACACCCCTCACGTCCCGCAAGAGAGACGAAGGGACACACATCTAGATTAAGACACGCAAGCACACACCCCTCCCTGCATTCCTAGCAGGGAGGACCACACACACACTCACCTCCCGGGTCTTCCCCCCGGGAGACTATGGAACCGCCCCCCGTGCTTAAGGCCCATTTCGCGAGAAATGGGCACCCCGCGCCCGCGGCGGTGAACGACGCCGGCCTTGACTTCGCGGCCCTAGACCGCGAACAGCTGGTGTCCCTGATCCAGGAGATTTTCTCTCGGGACCAGGGAATACTAGCCGAGATTCTCAAGGCTCGCTCGTTCACCAACCAAACCCCCAATAAGGCAACTTGTGCCACCAGGGCCCTTAAGGCCACCCCTAAAAGTGTCCCGGCCATTAAGGCCAAGCCCGTCACCTCTGACGTGGCAGTCCCGGCCCCTCCGGCCAAAAAAACTCAGGCCCGTGCAACAAAAGCGGCCTCGGTGGCCCCCGCGCCCCTCGCCACTCAGGCCGAAGCCCCTAAGGCTTCGACCTCCGCGCCCCTTCCCAAGCCCTCTCAGCTTGCTCTCTCCGCGCCCTCCGATGATTCCGAAGAATCCCGCGACGCGATGGACGTCGTCCTTCCGGACTCCTCCGACTCAGAGTCCGACACCACCTCCTCTTCCTCTTCCGCGGACGAAGGTTACACCGTCGTCCAACGCAAGAGGAAGCGCTCTGGCAAGCCATCTGGCAAAGCCCCGCCCGCGAAAGCCGCCGCTGTCCCACGCGCTGCCCCCTCTCCGACCACGCCGGCCCCTCAGGCCTCCCAGTCCTCCTCGGCCCCTCAGGCCTCCCAGTCCTCCTCGGCCTCTCAGCCCTCTCAGCCCTCTCCAACCCAGCCTTCAGCTCGGAAGGAGAAAAGCCCGCCTCCCATCTACCTTCGCCAGAAGGAAAAATGGGACTCCGTCGCCAACTACTGCAGGTTGGCAAAAATCGCGTACCAAAACGCGAAAAACACCCGCGACGGTATTCGCATTACCGTCAACTCCTCCTCCGACCACCGGTCCCTCACGACCCACCTTAGGTCCCAAGGTATCGGTTACCACACTTTCGCCCTTGAGGAAGAGCGCCTTCTGCGCGTTGTCATTCGTGGCCTTCCAAAGGAGCACTCGACCGACTCCATCAAGGAGGACCTGCGGTCCCAGAATCTCCCCGTTCGGGAGGTTCACCGCATGGTTTCGGCCCGAGCCCGTAAGACGTACGAGATGGTCCTCGTGATTCTCGACCGTACGTCTGAGGGCAAAGCCGTCTTCCAACTGAAGGCGGTGAACGGCCTCTCCGGGATAAAGGTCGAGCCCCCACACCGTAACGGTGCCCCGTCTCAGTGCCATAGATGCCAACTCTATGGTCACTCGGCACGAAACTGCCACGCCCATCCGCGATGCGTCAAATGTCTTGGCGATCACGGTACCTCCGACTGCAGCCGTACTCCCGGTTGTCCCGAGCCACCTAGTTGTGTGCTTTGCGGTACCGAGGGACACACCGCGAACTATCGCGGTTGTCCCAAGGCGCCCAAGGCGAACAAGGTGGTGGCCCGGAGGCAGCCGGACCGTACGCCTCCTCCCATCCATCCCTCTCAGCCCGCTCCTAAAGTGGGCCTCTCGCCCCCGAGGGCTTCATTCCCCAGCGCGTGGGACAAGCCCTTGCCGTCCACCAGCCTGGGCCGCCAACAGGCATCCAAAACCGCGCCCGCGCCCGAGTCCGTTCCGTCAAAATGTGCGTCGTCGCCGTACATTCCGCCGCCCCTCCGCAAAGCGCCCGCTGCGCAACCAATCCTTCCGCGCAATCAGCCTAGACATCTAGGCGTAAACGTTGCTCCCGTTTTTATGGACGGCCGCATCATGTTTGAGATCCGCGACAAGATAACCGGAAAGCTTATCTTTATCACGGATAGCGATCGGCTTAACGAAGCCCTCATTACTATTTGCCCCTCTCTGTCTAATCAATATGATTAGTACACCCGAAAGGACAAAGCCCCGTTCCGTTACGGTAGCGTTCTTCAACGCTGCCGGTCTAGCCAAACAGCGCGCGACTGTTGCTGACTTTCTCTCCCGACATAACGTCGACATTTTGCTGGTGCAAGAGACCTTCCTGAAGCCGTGCATTCGCGATCCTCGGATCGCGAATTACCAACTTGTGCGCAACGATAGACTCACAGCCCCCCTCGGTGGGACACTGATCTATCACAGGAGGTCCTTGCACTGCATACCGATCGACACGCCCCCCCTGACTCAGTTAGAAGCCTCTGTCTGTAGACTATCTATGACAGGCCACCCCCCGATCACGATAGCCTCCTGCTATCTGAGCCCTTCTCGCACCCTTAACGAGAGTGACCTAAGAGCACTATTCGATCTCGATAACTCTGTCATCTTGGCAGGCGACTTCAATAGTAAAAGCCCCTCCTGGGGATGTAATACCTATAACCCCAATGGCCATATCTTAGAAGACTTGGCCGATACGATTAACTTTGACGTTATCCCTCCCCTATCTCCGACTCACTATCCTAATCAAGTGGGTCTCAGACCCGACATACTAGACGTTGCGTTACTACGGAGTGTCTCCCTACGGTTTCACTCCATAGAAACGCTTCACGAACTCGACTCCGACCATCGCCCGGTGCTCATGCACCTCGGCCCCCCCCCTGACACGACCCCCCCGACAAAGACGGTAGTGCAATGGCACAAACTCGGGAAAGCCCTCGAGGACATTCACTCACCGGATTTGGTTAGGATTCCCGACGACATTAGGTCCCCCGACGATGTGACTATTGCAGTCGACTCCCTGACCAACCATGTCACCTCCGCAATCAGCGGGTTATCTAAGCGGGTCCCGGTGATGGTTGACCATCGCGGGACCCTGCCGGATGACGTGAGACGGTTGATCACGGAGAAGCATGCAGCGACCCGACATTACAGCTCTTGGCCCACCGACCAAAACAGACGTAGGCTCCGCGCATTCGAGCGCCTAGTTAGGACCCGTATCCGACAGCACAGAGACCGCGATTGGGAAAATCGACTTTCTGGACTCAAGCCAAGCCACCAGGCCTACTGGCACTTGGCTAGGTCCATGAAGTCAGACACCTACTCTGTCATGCCCCCTCTGACCCGCCCCGACAACAGTCGCGCATTCGATGATGACGAAAAGGCTGAATGCTTAGCTGAAAGCCTTGAGTCGCAATGCACACCCAGTCTCGCCCCCGTAGACCCTGCCCACCTCGATACGGTGGACAGTGAAGTCGATCGGTTGTCCTCCCTCCCTCCCTCCGCGCCTCCTCTCACTCCCATTAGGGCTTCAGAGGTCCAGGCGATTATCAAGAATCTCCATCCCCGTAAGGCCCCTGGCGCTGACGGAATCAGCAACAGGGTGCTCAAAAACTTCCCAGTAGTCCTTATCTACCTCCTAGTCAGCATCTTCAATGCGGCCATGGAGAATTGCACCTTTCCTGACGCATGGAAAGAAGCCACAGTCATTGGCATTCCCAAACCGGGTAAGAAGGCTACGGAGCCTTCCAGCTATCGCCCCATCAGTCTCCTCAGTTCCTTGGGCAAAATCTATGAACGACTTCTCCTGAATCGTCTCTGGCCCATTGTTAACGAGCTTAGAATCCTCCCCGATGAGCAGTTTGGCTTCCGTGCCAAACACTCCTGCCCTCAGCAAGTCCTTCGATTTACAGAGCACGTGCTCGGTAATTTCAATGATCGCTCTTGGCCGGCGGACACGGGTGCCGTCTTCCTCGACGTAGCGAAAGCATTCGATAAAGTCTGGCACAACGGCTTGGTCTACAAGCTATTCAACTTTGGTGTGCCAGACAGACTCGTGCTCATCTTACGAGACTTCCTTCTCAATCGAAACTTCCGCTACCGAGTGGAAGGCTCGCTCTCCGCCCCTCACCCGATTCGCGCCGGAGTCCCTCAGGGCTCCGTCCTCTCCCCTCTCCTTTTCACGCTGTATACCAGCGATATTCCACGTACCCATCAGGTCGAAATCGCCCTTTTCGCGGATGACACAGCCTTGTACACATCCGATCGAAATATCGATAGGATTTGTATTAGGCTGCAAAAGGCCCTCCAAGATCTCGGTGTTTGGCTCCGCAAATGGCGCATAGAAGTCAATCCCACTAAAAGTGTTGCCGTATACTTCGGTAGGCAACGCACCGTTCTACCCGATCAGGACCGAAGGGCCCCCGTGGACCCCGTGGTTCCTCCCGCGCGTAAACTCAAATCCCCCCGACCAATCTTTCTTTTTGGTGAACCCATTCCTTGGGCCAAAAAAGCTCGTTACTTAGGTGTTACCCTTGATAGTCGCCTCACCTTTAGCGAACATATCGTTACTGTTCGAAACCGCGCTAAATTCTTTCTTAGTCGCCTCTTTCCTTTGCTGGGCAAACAGAGCAAAATGTCACTTAGAAATAAGTTGACGCTCTATAAAGCCTGTATCAGACCCGTCATGACGTACGCCTCCGTGGCGTTTGCCCAATCTTATCATATAGATAAACTCCAAATAGTCCAAAATAGATTCCTCCGTAATGCCACCAATGCCCCGTGGTACGTGCGCAATGTAGACCTCCACCGAGACCTCGGACTTGAGTCCATCGCCAAATTCATGAAGCGCGCCTCACGGCGCTTTTATGATTCGGCGCCTCATCATCCGAACCCTCTGGTCTCAAACCTCCCCGATTATCCGATCGTTATCTTCGATACAAAATCCCGACGTCGACCAAGACACGTTCTTGGTGACCCCGACGACAAGATCACCGCCGCTAACGCGGCGGAGATCTAGTCATCCGCGTTAGATAGTATACACAATACACTCCACACGACACCGACCCCGCCGGCGGGGTCGAAGACGTAGTCTCTCTCTCCGTTTCCGCCCCTTCTGGGCTGCGGCCGTCCTCAAAAAACCCTCCCCTGGCGACAGCCCAAGCCGAGGTCCGTACCTAAGTGGTGCCCTTGCGCATGTTGCCCCAACCTATCTTTATCCGGCGTAGAGCCTTCTGCTCTCGCCATAGTCCGGTAACGTTGCAAAGGTCGACACGTGACCAGTCAACATAAAAGTCCGTCCGAAAAAAAAAAAAAAAAAAAACTCGAAGCATCATTCTCCCTGTCTACAGCGCTCTTAGCGGACGCTCGTACCAGTTTGTCTCTAACTAACTCGCCGTCGCAGCGTTGATATCGACCGACCATGCCGCCCAAGACTAGCGGTAAGGCCGCCAAGAAATCCGGCAAGGCGCAGAAGAACATCTCCAAAACAGACAAGAAGAAGAAGAAGCACAAGAGGAAGGAGAGCTACGCCATCTACATCTACAAGGTGCTCAAGCAGGTGCACCCCGACACCGGAATCTCCAGCAAGGCCATGTCGATCATGAACTCGTTCGTGAACGACATCTTCGAGCGGATAGCCGCGGAGGCATCCCGCCTGGCGCACTACAACAAGCGCAGCACCATCACATCTCGGGAGGTGCAGACCTCCGTGAGGCTCCTGCTGCCCGGGGAGCTGGCGAAGCACGCCGTCAGTGAGGGCACCAAGGCCGTCACCAAGTACACCAGCTCCAAGTAGATAACTCTACTTGCCTAGCTTCCCTTACCAAAAGGCCCTTTTCAGGGCCACAAAACTGTTCAAACTCTCATATGAGAATGTTTCTTTTGACAAACATGTCATTGATATAATATAAAAAATAACAAAACTTAACATTTACCGGTGCTAGTTTAGTATGTAGCAGTTTCTAATAACCCGGGTAGGAGAGCGGCCGGCGTCGCGTCGGTCGACACGTAGCGGCGATGTTGCTCAGCGAACACGGCGCGGAGCCCCTGTATGCGTGCATTGACTTTAATTTCTTAAAATTATTTAGGTAGGTACGGGTAAATAACGATAAGGGATACAAAACCTAAATTGAAGTAAAACTTATTTCACAGTAAGTATAACTATTACTCTGCACTTGTATTGCATTTGTACTTCTGTACACCGACGAACAGACTGTTATTATTATTAATTAATTTACTTAGCTCCAACCTATAATATTTTTAATTTATTTTCTTTTTCTTCTTTTTTTTATTTATTTAACGTAATTTAATCAAATAAAAATGAAAATGACGAAAATATACCGTACACATTAAAATAAACTGACATTTGCATTCAGAAAACGATAGAAATCATGGAAAATTATATGGTCATAATTGTGGCCACCTCCTTGAGGTCTCTGCTATCCTGGTATCTAAAAAACATTTTTGATGAAATTTTTATAACGAGAGGGTGCTGCCAATCGCACACTAACGGCGGAAAGGAAGGAACCGGTGCAAGGTCTCTCCCCTCGCGCGCACCGCGCCCCTCCCGGCGATATCCGACACTATAAATATAGCCAGCCGGTTGGGCAAAAATTTTCAGTAAGCAACTCACCGCTGCGCCCGCCCGTACTACGTTTCGTTTTTTGTTTTGCCGCGCAATCGAATTGTTTTTTGTAGTAAGACATGGCCCGTACCAAGCAGACTGCCCGCAAGTCCACCGGTGGTAAGGCACCGCGTAAGCAGCTCGCCACCAAGGCTGCTCGCAAGAGCGCGCCCGCAACCGGAGGTGTCAAGAAGCCCCATCGCTACAGGCCCGGAACCGTCGCCCTGCGTGAGATCCGTCGTTACCAGAAGAGCACCGAGCTGCTGATCCGCAAGCTCCCCTTCCAGCGTCTGGTGCGTGAGATCGCTCAGGACTTCAAGACCGATCTTCGCTTCCAGAGCTCCGCCGTTATGGCCCTCCAGGAGGCCAGCGAGGCCTACCTCGTGGGTCTCTTCGAAGACACCAACCTGTGCGCTATTCACGCTAAGCGTGTCACCATCATGCCCAAGGACATCCAGCTTGCGCGCAGAATCCGTGGAGAACGCGCCTAAATCTGCTGGTTGACTAATTCAACAACAAAAGGCCCTTTTCAGGGCCACACATGTATCGAAATACCATCAATGTTTCTTTTTGTACTTTCAAAACGCCTATAGAATTATAACTAAACACACATTTTAGAAGACACACTCGATTCACTCAGGTGGGTTAAATTAATGGTTTTTTTTTTTTTTTTTTTAAATTTGTGTGTGGCTACACGAAGATATATTTTTAAACAATTGCTTTTACTAAGGTTGTCCTGCTCAAGCTCATGCATTAATTATTATTATTATCATTGGTATGGTACTTTTCTATGATATATCCTAACGAGGACTTGCCCTTTCGCGGCTGGCTCTACGTTAAGTTACATTTTACAAAGCAAGTAGTGACTGCAAATGCGCGCGAAAGGGTAGCCTGAGGGATTTAAATATTATGTTAGGTTAAAGCAAGTTAGGTTAAATTAAGTTAGGTTAAAATATGTTAGGTTAAAATAGGTTAGGTTAAAATAAGTTAGGTTTTTACTGAAGGCGAAAAAAAAAAAAAAAAAAAAAAGTTAGGTTTGTTTTTTTTTTTTTTTTTTAACCTCCTGGGTGCAGAAAAAAAAAAAAAAAAAAAAAAAAAGTAGGATCTCTTGTATCATTGCGGGTTCGAATCCCGTTGGAATTGAGAATATTGATAAGATTTTTCATTTTCAAATCAAACGTAGATATTTTTTCAAGAATTACTAGTTTTGTTTGGATGTTCGGCTGCGGGACGCGAGGGGGGCGCGCCGAGGCGCCCCTCGTCGCCTCGTGTCGTGTGCGTTTCAACTATAAATATAAGGCCGTATTCAGCCGGGACGGCATCAGTCACCGCGCTTGCTTTCGTTACGTTCGTTCGTGTTGCGTGTGATACTTATCGAAAATGACCGGCCGCGGTAAGGGAGGTAAAGGTCTGGGAAAAGGAGGAGCCAAGCGTCACAGGAAAGTGCTCCGTGATAACATCCAGGGTATCACCAAGCCCGCCATCCGTCGTCTGGCTCGCAGAGGTGGAGTGAAACGTATCTCCGGTCTGATCTACGAGGAGACCCGCGGTGTGCTCAAGGTGTTCCTAGAGAACGTCATCCGCGACGCAGTCACCTACACGGAGCACGCCAAGAGGAAGACCGTCACCGCCATGGACGTGGTCTACGCTCTGAAACGCCAGGGCCGCACCCTATACGGTTTCGGAGGTTAATTATCGGTCTCACAGCCATCAATAAACCAACCCAACAACACAAAAAAGGCCCTTTTCAGGGCCGCATATTATTCTGAAATCAATTGATTAATGTTTCTAATTGACATCGAAACGGCAAACGTGTACGTGTACAACAATCCTATCTACCTATCATGAAAATAATTATAGTCGCCTAAGTACCAAAATCTGCACTATATTGGCAGACTGATAGTTATTTGTTTTGTTATAAGCTAAGCAGACATACGATAATGGTGCACTCTGTAATTTCTGTAAGCAGGCAGGCCGTATAGGCAAGCAACGTGTACCTACCTACTTAGGTGCTTATGTCAATTTAATGGAGAAGTACGTAGGTTTTTTTTTTTTTTTTTTTTTTAGGTAGGTACCAAATTATTTAGCTACTAGGAATTAAATGAACGACAAAAGTTTAACAAGGATCAACAAGTTATACATACTACGGAGTACTTAGATACTGTTACCTACTGATATAGAGCGAGATTTTAAAAGTACTCACTTGTACTGGATACTTACTATATTTTTATAATGATTAAGTAGGTAAGTACTTATTTTAGTTTGAAATGAATAATGATCTAACTTGTTGCAGTTTTGCACAAAATATGTATACACGGTGTCTGTCACCGTACGATGAAACTACGAATGTGCTCTGCACGGACTTTAGATATTTTTTCTTGGCATTCGTCTCGTTAAAGTTTAAGTGATTTTTATGTGGAATTTTGACAGTATTGTGAGTAAAAAAGATTAAAATTTGTATGATAGTCAGCAGTGTTTCGTTAATATTATAGGAATTATGCTATTTGAGTTGGTTCTCGAGCAGTGTTTCAGCCGGAATCTGTGCATAGTGTTTTACGGACCCTCTAACTTTTGCCGTTATATATGTCAAAATTTATGAGAATATGTCTGATGATGCGTTACATGGTGAAATTGATATGTTCGCCGGTCGTCTGTCGACAGTGATGTGCAAATTAATATTGTCAAATAGAGAAAAATTGAATTTAAACACGAGCCTGGGTACCGTGGGTGCAGAGTGGTGGGAAAAAATGTTAATATCTAGATTGTGCGCACAGTTAGCGGTGTTAAAGTTTAACACGGAGACGGTCATGTTCAAAACGAAGGCACTCGCCCATCGGGAAAATGTCGAACAGTATGTAAATCTGTGAAAAATCAAATTTAATCAGAGCAATGTTAGTGAAAAGTAGGAAGAGCCACTACGAGAAATCGTCTCTCGACGATGCCGATTTCCTTAAGGTCTTGCTATGCTGCGATTAATCGAGCGCCGACAGTAGCGCCATCTATCTATGGTTTAACTTGAAATTACGCGCGCGCACCGTACACGTACTCGCGAGTTATTTTCGTTCAACTGAAACTACAAACAACCAAACCAAGAAGACATGGCCGACACCGCAGTAGCTGCAGAGGCACCAGCACCGGCGACCCCCGCCAAGAAGCCGAAGGCGTCCGCCGCCGCAAAGAAGCCGAAGGCGAAGCCGACCCACCCGAAGACGTCCGAGATGGTGAACGTCGCCATCAAGGAGCTGAAGGAGCGCAGCGGCTCCTCGCTGAAGGCGATCAAGAAGTACATCGCCGCCGAGTACAAGGTGGACTCGGAGAAGCTCGCCCCGTTCATAAGGAAGTACCTGAAGAGCGCCGTCGAGTCCGGCGCGCTCATCCAGACAAAGGGCACCGGCGCATCGGGCTCGTTCAAGCTCGAGTCGAAGAGCTCCAAGTCCGCGGCGGCCAAGAAAGCCGCCGCGCCCAAGGCGAAGGACGCCGCCGCCTCCTCGCCCGCGAAGGCGAAGAAGGCCGCCGCGGCGACAGCCGCCGCCGCCGCGGCAGCGAAGAGGAAGAAGGCCGCCGCCTCCGCCTCGCCCTCCAAGTCGAAGGCGACCAAAGCCGCCACCCCCAAGGACAAGAGGGCCGCCGCCGCCGCCAAGAGGAAGCCGGCAGCCGCGAGGAAGGCCGCCGCCTCCCCGGCGAAGGCCAAGTCCGCAGCCGCCGCGCCGAAGGCGAAGAAGACAGCGAAGCCTCCGACCAAGAAGCCGAAGGCGCCCAAACCGAAGAAGGCAGCCGCCACCCCCAAGTCCAAGGCGGCAGCTGGCAAGAAGGCCGCCGCCTCCAAGAAGTAGGAAGGAGCGAGCGCACACGCCGGCCGCTCACGCCGACACAGCTCGCGGGTGCCGGTTCGTCCGCCGCCGCCGTCGCCGACGTCTCGCGCGCCTTCGCACCGTCTCTACACTACACGAGGCGGAGCGGAACGGGCAGGCAGAGGCAAGGCAGGAAGGCAGGAACAGATCGCACCACAAACCCAAAAAGCCCTTTTCAGGGCTAACAAAAGTTTCATACACGTTGAGCAAACGTGAAATGTTTCCAAGACATAAAAATGCGTCATCTAGTTTAGTTAGCAGGCAGGCAGGCAGGCACATTCAATGTTAGTTAGCGTTCATGAAGCCAAGCCTCGAAGTCGCGAATAAAATTCACTTCTCGCAGCTTGCTTGCTTCTTAATCTTCATAAGACGTTCCCCATGAACAATATTCGAACACGACACAAATCTGTTCTACTCGATCTATCAGGGTTGCGTGTGCACTGCGTAATGCGTGTAGCACCTCATATTTCGCACATCACAACAACCCGACTGCCCGAATTCCAGCGACGACGACACCTCATTACATTACCAACCCTCTATTGTTCTAAAGGGATTAACTGATAATAACATTATTTTGTGACAATGCGAGCTATCGTGCTCAGGTAGCGCGCGCTCGGTCGATCCCTCGCCCCTCGCGGTCCGACGGCGTGTATAAATATAACGGGTCGATCGCGAACGTCGTTTTACACTCTGCTCCGCTCGCTTGTTGAAGGCGCGCGCCCGTGTTGAGTTAATTTCGTTGTGCGTTAAACAAATCTTAAACCATGTCCGGACGTGGCAAAGGAGGCAAAGTCAAGGGCAAGGCAAAGTCCCGCTCCAACCGTGCAGGACTTCAGTTCCCCGTGGGTCGTATCCATCGTCTCCTCAGACACGGCAACTACGCCGAGCGCGTCGGAGCCGGTGCACCGGTCTACCTCGCCGCCGTCATGGAGTACCTGGCAGCTGAGGTTCTCGAGCTGGCGGGCAACGCCGCCAGGGACAACAAGAAGACCAGGATCATCCCGCGTCACCTGCAGCTCGCCATCAGGAACGACGAGGAGCTGAACAAGCTTCTCTCCGGCGTGACCATCGCCCAGGGCGGTGTCCTGCCCAACATCCAGGCTGTGCTCCTGCCCAAGAAGACGGAGAAGAAGGCCTAAACGAACTCTCAGTGTCCCGCCGCAACAGATATCACCCACCACTGGTGAATCAAAAAAAAAACGGCCCTTTTCAGGGCCACAATACGATTCGATAATTATTACAATTGAAAATGTTTCGACGACGATGACGTCTTAGGCGATTTTCTATAAAAACGTAATACCGAAATCATTTAAAATTTAAGCATATTTTTATCAGTTTATGTTGTTAGATTGAGAGAGTAGTACCTAGGTATTTATCTAGGTTCCTGTTACACTTTTGTTCCGAAAAACTTAGGTACCTACTCACCTAAAATGATATGTAAGCAAATTGAATTGAAATCTTTGTAGGTAAAAATGGCATTTTTTCTTTTCAAAAAGTTTTTTGACTAGAATAGGTAAATGTTTTGTTTTGACTAGAACGCAAAGAACGTAAATTATGCTAATTTCAATATGAGTAGAATAGTAGTAGTATAATAGCATGATGCGATACTTGTGAACAGGACCGATATTGGAAAGGCATACCTAGTAATTGTGCTCTGCAGATGCGTTGCATTTCGGTGCGTGTGTCGATGATGATGCCGGATGACCGCCGGAAAATCAGCTCCCCGATGACATATTCGACGAACTCTGAATTTGTAACATGGTGTTATTATTTTTGCTTTATTCATGTCAAATGGGCATTATCATGAAGATGGATTCCTATAATCGTTCTGTTCTAAAAATAGCATAGCTATTGCGGGGGGGGGGGGGGGGGGGGGGGGGGGGGGGGAAGGGGACAGCGAGGGTGAGGAGGGGGATCGTTACATTGTGCGAGCGAGATGCAAGCTGCACGGGTCGAGTTTGTCGATCGCTATTGGTCCAGGCTAACGAGCGCGCTTTGGTAAGGGCATCGCGGCGCTTATCGAGCCCGTAATAAAACATGATTGTTCTCGGTGCGACGTATCATCATCCGACTCGCCTGTCGGTCGCCGTGCCGACAAGACGTTCGCTGCGTTCGCTCCGCTGCTGGCCCTCGCGCCCGCCGCAAGCCCCGCCCCGCCCCGCCCGAAGCCGCGTGGCTCTGCCCGCGCTCCGCTTCGAGCCCCTCCCCGCGCTCAGTGCGCGCTGCGTCCTCACCCGAGGACGCTGTCCCTTGGGACAACTTCTTATGTTTCTTTGACCGTCCTTTTCAGGACGACTATTCAGTGTTTCTTCGCATATTTAGTGTTTCTTCGACTGCGTCCTTTTTAGGACGTGCTCTTCAGCCTCGTCCTTTTCAGGGCGTTACGTCGAAAGCCACGTTTAGTGGTCGATTTGGGGATACCTCACGGTGCTAACGAACCAAATCGGGCGTTGACCCGGAGCGCCTCGCGTTCCGCCCTCAGCGGAAAGCGAGAATCCGGCTGGGTCTGGTACCACCGGCCTTTGGGGAGCACCATAGCCGACACCAGATAGCGTGTAGGACACACCCCTCACGTCCCGCAAGAGAGACGAAGGGACACACATCTAGATTAAGACACTCAAGCACACACCCCCCCCTGCATTCCTAGCAGGGAGGACCACACACACACTCACCTCCCGGGTTTTCCCCCCGGGAGACTATGGAACCGCCCCCCGTGCTTAAGGCCCATTTCGCAAGAAATGGGCACCCCGCGCCCGCGGCGGTGAACGACGCCTGCCTTGACTTCGCGGCCCTAGACCGCGAACAGCTGGTGTCCCTGATCCAGGAGATTCTCTCTCGGGACCAGGGAATGCTAGCCGAGATTATTAAGGCTCGCACGTTCACCACCCAAACCCCCAATAAGGCAACTTGTGCCACCAGGGCCCTTAAGGCCGCCCCTAAAAGTGTCCCGGCCATTAAGGCCAAGCCCGTCACCTCTGACGTGGCAGTCCCGGCCCCTCCGGCCAAAAAAACTCAGGCCCGTGCACTAAAAGCGGCCTCGGTGGCCCCCGCGCCCCTCGCCACTCAGGCCGAAGCCCCTAAGGCTTCGACCTCCGCGCCCCTTCCCAAGCCCTCTTCTCAGCTTGCTCCCTCCGCGCCCTCCGATGATTCCGAAGAATCCCGCGACGCGATGGACGTCGTCCTTCCGGACTCCTCCGACTCAGAGTCCGAAACCACCTCCTCTTCCTCTTCCGCGGACGAAGGTTACACCGTCGTCCAACGCAAGAGGAAGCGCTCTGGCAAGCCATCTGGCAAAGCCCCGCCCGCGAAAGCCGCCGCTGTCCCACGCGCTGCCCCCTCTCCGACCACGCCGGCCCCTCAGGCCTCCCAGTCCTCCTCGGCCTCTCAGCCCTCTCAGCCCTCTCCAACCCAGCCTTCAGCTCGGAAGGAGAAAAGCCCGCCTCCCATCTACCTTCGCCAGAAGGAAAAATGGGACTCCGTCGCCAACTACTGCAGGTTGGCAAAAATCGCGTACCAAAACGCGAAAAACACCCGCGACGGTATTCGCATTACCGTCAACTCCTCCTCCGACCACCGGTCCCTCACGACCCACCTTAGGTCCCAAGGTATCGGTTACCACACTTTCGCCCTTGAGGAAGAGCGCCTTCTGCGCGTTGTCATTCGTGGCCTTCCAAAGGAGCACTCGACCGACTCCATCAAGGAGGACCTGCGGTCCCAGAATCTCCCCGTTCGGGAGGTTCACCGCATGGTTTCGGCCCGAGCCCGTAAGACGTACGAGATGGTCCTCGTGATTCTCGACCGTACGTCCGAGGGCAAAGCCGTCTTCCAACTGAAGGCGGTGAACGGCCTCTCCGGGATAAAGGTCGAGCCCCCACACCGTAACGGTGCCCCGTCTCAGTGCCATAGATGCCAACTCTATGGTCACTCGGCACGAAACTGCCACGCCCATCCACGATGCGTCAAATGTCTTGGCGATCACGGTACCTCCGACTGCAGCCGTACTCCCGGTTGTCCCGAGCCACCTAGTTGTGTGCTTTGCGGTACCGAGGGACACACCGCGAACTATCGCGGTTGTCCTAAGGCGCCCAAGGCAAACAAGGTGGTGGCCCGGAGGCAGCCGGACCGTACGCCTCCTCCCATCCAACCCTCTCAGCCCGCTCCTAAAGTGGGCCTCTCGCCCCCGAGGGCTTCATTCCCCAGCGCGTGGGACAAGCCCTTGCCGTCCACCAGCCTGGGCCGCCAACAGGCACCCAAAACCGCGCCCGCGCCCGAATCCGTTCCGTTAAAATGTGCGTCGTCGCCGTACATTCCGCCGCCCCTCCGCAAAGCGCCCGCTGCGCAACCAAACCCTCCGCGCAATCAGCCTAGGCATCTAGGCGTAAACGTTGCTCCCGTTTTTATGGACGGCCGCATTATGTTTGAGATCCGCGACAAGATAACTGGAAAGCTTATCTTTATCACGGATAGCGATCGGCTTAACGAAGCCCTTATTACTATTTGCCCCTCTCTGTCTAATCAATATGATTAGTACACCCGAAAGGACAAAGCCCCGTTCCGTTACGGTAGCGTTCTTCAACGCTGCCGGTCTAGCCAAACAGCGCGCGACTGTTGCTGACTTTCTCTCCCGACATAACGTCGACATTTTGCTGGTGCAAGAGACCTTCCTGAAGCCGTGCACTCGCGATCCTCGGATCGCGAATTACCAACTTGTGCGCAACGATAGACTCACAGCCCCCCTCGGTGGGACACTGATCTATCACAGGAGGTCCTTGCACTGCATACCGATCGACACGCCCCCCCTGACTCAGTTAGAAGCCTCTGTCTGTAGACTAGCTATGACAGGCCACCCCCCGATCACGATAGCCTCCTGCTATCTGAGCCCTTCCCGCACCCTTAACGAGAGTGACCTAAGAGCACTATTCGATCTCGATAACTCTGTCATCTTGGCAGGTGACTTCAATAGTAAAAGCCCCTCCTGGGGTTGTAATACCTACAATCCCAATGGCCATATCTTAGAAGACTTGGCCGATACGATTAACTTTGACGTTATCCCTCCCCTATCTCCGACTCACTATCCTAATCAAGTGGGTCACAGACCCGACATACTAGACGTTGCGTTACTACGGAATGTCTCCCTACGGTTTCACTCCATAGAAACGCTTCACGAACTCGACTCCGACCATCGCCCGGTGCTCATGCACCTCGGCCCCCCCCCTGACACGACCCCCCCGACAAAGACGGTAGTGCAATGGCACAAACTCGGGAAAGCCCTCGAGGACATTCACTCACCGGATTTGGTTAGGATTCCCGACGACATTAGGTCCCCCGACGATGTGACTATTGCAGTCGACTCCCTGACCAACCATGTCACCTCCGCAGTCAGCGGGTTATCTAAACGGGTCCCAGTGATGGTTGACCATCGCGGGACCCTGCCGGATGATGTGAGACGGTTGATCACGGAGAAGCATGCAGCGACCCGACATTACAGCTCTTGGCCCACCGACCAAAACAGACGTAGACTCCGCGCATTCGAGCGCCTAGTTAGGACCCGTATCCGACAGCACAGAGACCGCGATTGGGAAAATCGACTTTCTGGGCTCAAGCCAAGCCACCAGGCCTACTGGCACTTGGCTAGGTCCATGAAGTCAGACACCTACTCTGTCATGCCCCCTCTGACCCGCCCCGACAACAGTCGCGCATTCGATGACGATGAAAAGGCTGAATGCTTAGCTGAAAGCCTTGAGTCGCAATGCACCCCTAGTCTCGCCCCCGTAGACCCTGCCCACCTCGATACGGTGGACAGCGAAGTCGATCGGTTGTCCTCCCTTCCTCCCTCTGCGCCTCCTCTCACTCCCATTAGGGCTTCAGAGGTTCAGGCGATTATCAAGAATCTCCATCCCCGTAAGGCCCCTGGCGCTGACGGAATCAGTAACAGGGTGCTCAAAAACTTCCCAGTAGTCCTTATCTACCTCCTAGTCAGCATCTTCAATGCGGCCATGGAGAATTGCACCTTTCCTGACGCATGGAAAGAAGCCACAGTCATTGGCATTCCCAAACCGGGTAAGAAGGCTACGGAGCCTTCCAGCTACCGCCCCATCAGTCTCCTCAGTTCCTTGGGCAAAATCTATGAACGACTTCTCCTGAATCGTCTCTGGCCCATTGTTAACGAGCTTAGAATCCTCCCCGATGAGCAGTTCGGCTTCCGTGCCAAACACTCCTGCCCTCAGCAAGTCCTTCGATTTACAGAGCACGTGCTCGGTAATTTCAATAATCGCTCTTGGCCGGCGGACACGGGTGCCGTCTTCCTCGACGTAGCGAAAGCATTCGATAAAGTCTGGCACAACGGCTTGGTCTACAAGCTATTCAACTTTGGTGTGCCAGACAGACTCGTGCTCATCTTACGTGACTTCCTTCTCAATCGAAACTTCCGCTACCGAGTGGAAGGCTCGCTCTCCGCCCCTCACCCGATTCGCGCCGGAGTCCCTCAGGGCTCCGTCCTCTCCCCTCTCCTTTTCACGCTGTATACCAGCGATATTCCACGTACCCATCAGGTCGAAATCGCCCTTTTTGCGGATGACACAGCCTTGTACACATCCGATCGAAATATCGATAGGATTTGTATAAGGCTGCAAAAGGCCCTCCAAGTTCTTGGTGTATGGCTCCGCAAATGGCGCATAGAAGTCAATCCCACTAAAAGTGTTGCCGTATACTTCGGTAGGCAACGCACCGATCTACCCGATCAGGTCCAAAGGGCCCCCGTGGACCCCGAGGATCCTCCCGCGCGTAAACTCAAATCCCCCCGACCAATCTCTCTTTTTGGTGAACCCATTCCTTGGGCCAAAAAAGCTCGTTACTTAGGTGTTACCCTTGATAGTCGCCTCACCTTTAGCGAACATATCGTTACTGTTCGAAACCGCGCTAAATTCTTTCTTAGTCGCCTCTTTCCTTTGCTGGGCAAACAGAGCAAAATGTCACTTAGAAATAAGTTGACGCTCTATAAAGCCTGTATCAGACCCGTCATGACTTACGCCTCCGTGGCGTTTGCCCAATCTTATCATATAGATAAACTCCAAATAGTCCAAAATAGATTCCTCCGTAATGCCACCAATGCCCCGTGGTACGTGCGCAACGTAGACCTTCACCGAGACCTCGGACTTGAGTCCATCGCCGAATTCATGAAGCGCGCCTCACGGTGCTTTTATGATTCGGCGCCTCATCATCCGAACCCTCTGGTCTCAAACCTCCCCGATTATCCGATCGTTATCTTCGATACAAAATCCCGACGTCGACCAAGACACGTTCTTGGTGACCCCGACGACAAGATCACCGCAAGGAGCACTCGACCGACTCCATCAAGGAGGACCTGCGGTCCCAGAATCTCCCCGTTCGGGAGGTTCACCGCATGGTTTCGGCCCGAGCCCGTAAGACGTACGAGATGGTCCTCGTGATTCTCGACCGTACGTCCGAGGGCAAAGCCGTCTTCCAACTGAAGGCGGTGAACGGCCTCTCCGGGATAAAGGTCGAGCCCCCACACCGTAACGGTGCCCCGTCTCAGTGCCATAGATGCCAACTCTATGGTCACTCGGCACGAAACTGCCACGCCCATCCGCGATGCGTCAAATGTCTTGGCGATCACGGTACCTCCGACTGCAGCCGTACTCCCGGTTGTCCCGAGCCACCTAGTTGTGTGCTTTGCGGTACCGAGGGACACACCGCGAACTATCGCGGTTGTCCCAAGGCGCCCAAGGCGAACAAGGTGGTGGCCCGGAGGCAGCCGGACCGTACGCCTCCTCCCATCCATCCCTCTCAGCCCGCTCCTAAAGTGGGCCTCTCGCCCCCGAGGGCTTCATTCCCCAGCGCGTGGGACAAGCCCTTGCCGTCCACCAGCCTGGGCCGCCAACAGGCAGCCAAAACCGCGCCCACGTCCGAATCCGTTCCGTTAAAATGTGCGTCGTCGCCGTACATTCCGCCGCCCCTCCGCAAAGCGCCCGCTGCGCAACCAAACCCTCCGCGCAATCAGCCTAGGCATCTAGGCGTAAACGTTGCTCCCGTTTTTATGGACGGCCGCATTATGTTTGAGATCCGCGACAAGATAACTGGAAAGCTTATCTTTATCACGGATAGCGATCGGCTTAACGAAGCCCTTATTACTATTTGCCCCTCTCTGTCTAATCAATATGATTAGTACACCCGAAAGGACAAAGCCCCGTTCCGTTACGGTAGCGTTCTTCAACGCTGCCGGTCTAGCCAAACAGCGCGCGACTGTTGCTGACTTTCTCTCCAGACATAACGTCGACATTTTGCTGGTGCAAGAGACCTTCCTGAAGCCGTGCACTCGCGATCCTCGGATCGCGAATTACCAACTTGTGCGCAACGATAGACTCACAGCCCCCCTCGGTGGGACACTGATCTATCACAGGAGGTCCTTGCACTGCATACCGATCGACACGCCCCCCCTGACTCAGTTAGAAGCCTCTGTCTGTAGACTAGCTATGACAGGCCACCCCCCGATCACGATAGCCTCCTGCTATCTGAGCCCTTCCCGCACCCTTAACGAGAGTGACCTAAGAGCACTATTCGATCTCGATAACTCTGTCATCTTGGCAGGTGACTTCAATAGTAAAAGCCCCTCCTGGGGTTGTAATACCTACAATCCCAATGGCCATATCTTAGAAGACTTGGCCGATACGATTAACTTTGACGTTATCCCTCCCCTATCTCCGACTCACTATCCTAATCAAGTGGGTCACAGACCCGACATACTAGACGTTGCGTTACTACGGAATGTCTCCCTACGGTTTCACTCCATAGAAACGCTTCACGAACTCGACTCCGACCATCGCCCGGTGCTCATGCACCTCGGCCCCCCCCCTGACACGACCCCCCCGACAAAGACGGTAGTGCAATGGCACAAACTCGGGAAAGCCCTCGAGGACATTCACTCACCGGATTTGGTTAGGATTCCCGACGACATTAGGTCCCCCGACGATGTGACTATTGCAGTCGACTCCCTGACCAACCATGTCACCTCCGCAATCAGCGGGTTATCTAAGCGGGTCCCGGTGATGGTTGACCATCGCGGGACCCTGCCGGATGATGTGAGACGGTTGATCACGGAGAAGCATGCAGCGACCCGACATTACAGCTCTTGGCCCACCGACCAAAACAGACGTAGACTCCGCGCATTCGAGCGCCTAGTTAGGACCCGTATCCGACAGCACAGAGACCGCGATTGGGAAAATCGACTTTCTGGGCTCAAGCCAAGCCACCAGGCCTACTGGCACTTGGCTAGGTCCATGAAGTCAGACACCTACTCTGTCATGCCCCCTCTGACCCGCCCCGACAACAGTCGCGCATTCGATGACGAT
The DNA here is from genome assembly GCA_958496255.1 of Camptogramma bilineatum. Lineage (NCBI taxonomy): Eukaryota > Metazoa > Arthropoda > Insecta > Lepidoptera > Geometridae > Camptogramma > Camptogramma bilineatum. Next base: position 3,384,219 of record OY292478.1, read on the forward strand.
GAAAAGGCTGAATGCTTAGCTGAAAGCCTTGAGTCGCAATGCACCCCTAGTCTCGCCCCCGTAGACCCTGCCCACCTCGATACGGTGGACAGCGAAGTCGATCGGTTGTCCTCCCTTCCTCCCTCCGCGCCTCCTCTCACTCCCATTAGGGCTTCAGAGGTTCAGGCGATTATCAAGAATCTCCATCCCCGTAAGGCCCCTGGCGCTGACGGAATCAGTAACAGGGTGCTCAAAAACTTCCCAGTAGTCCTTATCTACCTCCTAGTCAGCATCTTCAATGCGGCCATGGAGAATTGCACCTTTCCTGACGCATGGAAAGAAGCCACAGTCATTGGCATTCCCAAACCGGGTAAGAAGGCTACGGAGCCTTCCAGCTACCGCCCCATCAGTCTCCTCAGTTCCTTGGGCAAAATCTATGAACGACTTCTCCTGAATCGTCTCTGGCCCATTGTTAACGAGCTTAGAATCCTCCCCGATGAGCAGTTCGGCTTCCGTGCCAAACACTCCTGCCCTCAGCAAGTCCTTCGATTTACAGAGCACGTGCTCGGTAATTTCAATAATCGCTCTTGGCCGGCGGACACGGGTGCCGTCTTCCTCGACGTAGCGAAAGCATTCGATAAAGTCTGGCACAACGGCTTGGTCTACAAGCTATTCAACTTTGGTGTGCCAGACAGACTCGTGCTCATCTTACGAGACTTCCTTCTCAATCGAAACTTCCGCTACCGAGTGGAAGGCTCGCTCTCCGCCCCTCACCCGATTCGTGCCGGAGTCCCTCAGGGCTCCGTCCTCTCCCCTCTCCTTTTCACGCTGTATACCAGCGATATTCCACGTACCCATCAGGTCGAAATCGCCCTTTTTGCGGATGACACAGCCTTGTACACATCCGATCGAAATATCGATAGGATTTGTATAAGGCTGCAAAAGGCCCTCCAAGCTCTTGGTGTATGGCTCCGCAAATGGCGCATAGAAGTCAATCCCACTAAAAGTGTTGCCGTATACTTCGGTAGGCAACGCACCGATCTACCCGATCAGGACCAAAGGGCCCCCGTGGTCCCCGAGGATCCTCCCGCGCGTAAACTCAAATCCCCCCGACCAATCTCTCTTTTTGGTGAACCCATTCCTTGGGCCAAAAAAGCTCGTTACTTAGGTGTTACCCTTGATAGTCGCCTCACCTTTAGCGAACATATCGTTACTGTTCGAAACCGCGCCAAATTCTTTCTTAGTCGCCTCTTTCCTTTGCTGGGCAAACAGAGCAAAATGTCACTTAGAAATAAGTTGACGCTCTATAAAGCCTGTATCAGACCCGTCATGACGTACGCCTCCGTGGCGTTTGCCCAATCTTATCATATAGATAAACTCCAAATAGTCCAAAATAGATTCCTCCGTAATGCCACCAATGCCCCGTGGTACGTGCGCAATGTAGACCTCCACCGAGACCTCGGACTTGAGTCCATCGCCGAATTCATGAAGCGCGCCTCACGGTGCTTTTATGATTCGGCGCCTCACCATCCGAACCCTCTGGTCTCAAACCTCCCCGATTATCCGATCGTTATCTTCGATACAAAATCCCGACGTCGACCAAGACACGTTCTTGGTGACCCCGACGACAAGATCACCGCCGCTAACGCGGCGGAGATCTAGTCATCCGCGTTAGATAGTATACACAATACACTCCACACGACACCGACCCCGCCGGCGGGGTCGAAGACGTAGTCTCTCTCTCCGTTTCCGCCCCTTCTGGGCTACGGCCGTCCTCAAAAAACCCTCCCCTGGCGACAGCCCAAGCCGAGGTCCGTACCTAAGTGGTGCCCTTGCGCATGTTGCCCCAACCTATCTTTTTCCGGCGTAGAGCCTTCTGCTCTCGCCATAGTCCGGTAACGTTGCAAAGGTCGACACGTGACCAGTCAACATAAAAGTCCGTCCGAAAAAAAAAAAAAAAAAAAAAAAAAAAAAAAAATGCGACGTATCATTCTCCCTGTCTACAGCGCTCTTAGCGGACGCTCGTACCAGTTTGACTCTAACTAACTCGCCGTCGCACCGTTGATATCGACCGACCATGCCGCCCAAGACTAGCGGTAAGGCCGCCAAGAAATCCGGCAAGGCGCAGAAGAACATCTCCAAAACAGACAAGAAGAAGAAGAAGCACAAGAGGAAGGAGAGCTACGCCATCTACATCTACAAGGTGCTCAAGCAGGTGCACCCCGACACCGGAATCTCCAGCAAGGCCATGTCGATCATGAACTCGTTCGTGAACGACATCTTCGAGCGGATAGCCGCGGAGGCATCCCGCCTGGCGCACTACAACAAGCGCAGCACCATCACATCTCGGGAGGTGCAGACCTCCGTGAGGCTCCTGCTGCCCGGGGAGCTGGCGAAGCACGCCGTCAGTGAGGGCACCAAGGCCGTCACCAAGTACACCAGCTCCAAGTAGATACATCTACTTGCCTAGCTTCTCTTACCAAAAGGCCCTTTTCAGGGCCACAAAACTGTTCAAACTCTCTTAAGAGAATGTTTCTTTTGACAAACATGTCATTGATAATATAAAAAAAATAACAAAACTTAACACTTACCGGTGCTAGTTTAGTATGTAGCAGTTTCTAATAACCCGGAGAGGAGAGCGGCCGGCGTCGCGTCGGTCGACACGTAGCGGCGATGTTTATAGAATCAAACGAACTTACCTGTAAGTGACGTTCGATGATTATTAAACTTGTGATTCGCCTGAGAGATTACACATATTTACTTGTAGTAGCACGCGTGTGTGGCTCAGCGAACACGGCGCGGAGCCCCTGTATGCGTGCATTGACTTTAATTTCTTAAAATTATTTAGGTAGGTACGGATAAATAACGATAAGGGATACATACAAAACCTAAATTGAAGTAAAACTTATTTCACAGTAAGTATAACTATTACTCTGCACTTGTATTGCATTTGTACTTCTGTACACCGACGAACAGACTGTTATTATTAATTAATTTACTTAGCTACAACCTATAATATTTTTAATTTATTTTCTTTTTCTTCTTTTTTTTATTTATTTATTTAACGTAATTTAATCAAATAAAAATGAAAATGACGAAAATATACCGTCCACATTAAAATAAACTGACATTTGCATTCAGAAAACGATAGAAATCATGGAAAATTATATGGTCATAATTGTGGCCACCTCCTTGAGGTCTCTGCTATCCTGGTATCTAAAAAACATTTTTGATGAAATTTTTATAACGAGAGGGTGCTGCCAATCGCACACTAACGGCGGAAAGGAAGGAACCGGTGCAAGGTCTCTCCCCTCGCGCGCACCGCGCCCCTCCCGGCGATATCCGACACTATAAATATAGCCAGCCGGTTGGGCAAAAATTTTCAGTAAGCAACTCACCGCTGCGCCCGCCCGTACTACGTTTCGTTTTTTGTTTTGCCGCGCAATCGAATTGTTTTTTGTAGTAAGACATGGCCCGTACCAAGCAGACTGCCCGCAAGTCCACCGGTGGTAAGGCACCGCGTAAGCAGCTCGCCACCAAGGCTGCTCGCAAGAGCGCGCCCGCAACCGGAGGTGTCAAGAAGCCCCATCGCTACAGGCCCGGAACCGTCGCCCTGCGTGAGATCCGTCGTTACCAGAAGAGCACCGAGCTGCTGATCCGCAAGCTCCCCTTCCAGCGTCTGGTGCGTGAGATCGCTCAGGACTTCAAGACCGATCTTCGCTTCCAGAGCTCCGCCGTTATGGCCCTCCAGGAGGCCAGCGAGGCCTACCTCGTGGGTCTCTTCGAAGACACCAACCTGTGCGCTATTCACGCTAAGCGTGTCACCATCATGCCCAAGGACATCCAGCTTGCGCGCAGAATCCGTGGAGAACGCGCCTAAATCTGCTGGTTGACTAATTCAACAACAAAAGGCCCTTTTCAGGGCCACACATGTATCGAAATACCATCAATGTTTCTTTTTGTACTTTCAAAACGCCTATAGAATTATAACTAAACACACATTTTAGAAGACACACTCGATTCACTCAGGTGGGTTAAATTAATGGTTTTTTTTTTTTTTAATTTGTGTGTGGCTACACGAAGATATATTTTTAAACAATTGCTTTTACTAAGGTTGTCCTGCTCAAGCTCATGCATTAATTATTATTATTATCATTGGTATGGTACTTTTCTATGATATATCCTAACGAGGACTTGCCCTTTCGCGGCTGGCTCTACGTTAAGTTACATTTTACAAAGCAAGTAGTGACTGCAAATGCGCGCGAAAGGGTAGCCTGAGGGATTTAAATATTATGTTAGGTTAAAGCAAGTTAGGTTAAATTAAGTTAGGTTAAAATATGTTAGGTTAAAATAGGTTAGGTTAAAATAAGTTAGGTTTTTACTGAAGGCGAAAAAAAAAAAAAAAAAAAAAAGTTAGGTTTGTTTTTTTTTTTTTTTTTTAACCTCCTGGGTGCAGAAAAAAAAAAAAAAAAAAAAAAAAAGTAGGATCTCTTGTATCATTGCGGGTTCGAATCCCGTTGGAATTGAGAATATTGATAAGATTTTTCATTTTCAAATCAAACGTAGATATTTTTTCAAGAATTACTAGTTTTGTTTGGATGTTCGGCTGCGGGACGCGAGGGGGGCGCGCCGAGGCGCCCCTCGTCGCCTCGTGTCGTGTGCGTTTCAACTATAAATATAAGGCCGTATTCAGCCGGGACGGCATCAGTCACCGCGCTTGCTTTCGTTACGTTCGTTCGTGTTGCGTGTGATACTTATCGAAAATGACCGGCCGCGGTAAGGGAGGTAAAGGTCTGGGAAAAGGAGGAGCCAAGCGTCACAGGAAAGTGCTCCGTGATAACATCCAGGGTATCACCAAGCCCGCCATCCGTCGTCTGGCTCGCAGAGGTGGAGTGAAACGTATCTCCGGTCTGATCTACGAGGAGACCCGCGGTGTGCTCAAGGTGTTCCTAGAGAACGTCATCCGCGACGCAGTCACCTACACGGAGCACGCCAAGAGGAAGACCGTCACCGCCATGGACGTGGTCTACGCTCTGAAACGCCAGGGCCGCACCCTATACGGTTTCGGAGGTTAATTATCGGTCTCACAGCCATCAATAAACCAACCCAACAACACAAAAAAGGCCCTTTTCAGGGCCGCATATTATTCTGAAATCAATTGATTAATGTTTCTAATTGACATCGAAACGGCAAACGTGTACGTGTACAACAATCCTATCTACCTATCATGAAAATAATTATAGTCGCCTAAGTACCAAAATCTGCACTATATTGGCAGACTGATAGTTATTTGTTTTGTTATAAGCTAAGCAGACATACGATAATGGTGCACTCTGTAATTTCTGTAAGCAGGCAGGCCGTATAGGCAAGCAACGTGTACCTACCTACTTAGGTGCTTATGTCAATTTAATGGAGAAGTACGTAGGTTTTTTTTTTTTTTTTTTTTTTAGGTAGGTACCAAATTATTTAGCTACTAGGAATTAAATGAACGACAAAAGTTTAACAAGGATCAACAAGTTATACATACTACGGAGTACTTAGATACTGTTACCTACTGATATAGAGCGAGATTTTAAAAGTACTCACTTGTACTGGATACTTACTATATTTTTATAATGATTAAGTAGGTAAGTACTTATTTTAGTTTGAAATGAATAATGATCTAACTTGTTGCAGTTTTGCACAAAATATGTATACACGGTGTCTGTCACCGTACGATGAAACTACGAATGTGCTCTGCACGGACTTTAGATATTTTTTCTTGGCATTCGTCTCGTTAAAGTTTAAGTGATTTTTATGTGGAATTTTGACAGTATTGTGAGTAAAAAAGATTAAAATTTGTATGATAGTCAGCAGTGTTTCGTTAATATTATAGGAATTATGCTATTTGAGTTGGTTCTCGAGCAGTGTTTCAGCCGGAATCTGTGCATAGTGTTTTACGGACCCTCTAACTTTTGCCGTTATATATGTCAAAATTTATGAGAATATGTCTGATGATGCGTTACATGGTGAAATTGATATGTTCGCCGGTCGTCTGTCGACAGTGATGTGCAAATTAATATTGTCAAATAGAGAAAAATTGAATTTAAACACGAGCCTGGGTACCGTGGGTGCAGAGTGGTGGGAAAAAATGTTAATATCTAGATTGTGCGCACAGTTAGCGGTGTTAAAGTTTAACACGGGGACAGCGAGGGTGAGGAGGGGGATCGTTACATTGTGCGAGCGAGATGCAAGCTGCACGGGTCGAGTTTGTCGATCGCTATTGGTCCAGGCTAACGAGCGCGCTTTGGTAAGGGCATCGCGGCGCTTATCGAGCCCGTAATAAAACATGATTGTTCTCGGTGCGACGTATCATTCTCCCTGTCTACAGCGCTCTTAGCGGACGCTCGTACCAGTTTGACTCTAACTAACTCGCCGTCGCACCGTTGATATCGACCGACCATGCCGCCCAAGACTAGCGGTAAGGCCGCCAAGAAATCCGGCAAGGCGCAGAAGAACATCTCCAAAACAGACAAGAAGAAGAAGAAGCACAAGAGGAAGGAGAGCTACGCCATCTACATCTACAAGGTGCTCAAGCAGGTGCACCCCGACACCGGAATCTCCAGCAAGGCCATGTCGATCATGAACTCGTTCGTGAACGACATCTTCGAGCGGATAGCCGCGGAGGCATCCCGCCTGGCGCACTACAACAAGCGCAGCACCATCACATCTCGGGAGGTGCAGACCTCCGTGAGGCTCCTGCTGCCCGGGGAGCTGGCGAAGCACGCCGTCAGTGAGGGCACCAAGGCCGTCACCAAGTACACCAGCTCCAAGTAGATACATCTACTTGCCTAGCTTCTCTTACCAAAAGGCCCTTTTCAGGGCCACAAAACTGTTCAAACTCTCTTAAGAGAATGTTTCTTTTGACAAACATGTCATTGATAATATAAAAAAAATAACAAAACTTAACACTTACCGGTGCTAGTTTAGTATGTAGCAGTTTCTAATAACCCGGAGAGGAGAGCGGCCGGCGTCGCGTCGGTCGACACGTAGCGGCGATGTTGCTCAGCGAACACGGCGCGGAGCCCCTGTATGCGTGCATTGACTTTAATTTCTTAAAATTATTTAGGTAGGTACGGATAAATAACGATAAGGGATACATACAAAACCTAAATTGAAGTAAAACTTATTTCACAGTAAGTATAACTATTACTCTGCACTTGTATTGCATTTGTACTTCTGTACACCGACGAACAGACTGTTATTATTAATTAATTTACTTAGCTACAACCTATAATATTTTTAATTTATTTTCTTTTTCTTCTTTTTTTTATTTATTTATTTAACGTAATTTAATCAAATAAAAATGAAAATGACGAAAATATACCGTCCACATTAAAATAAACTGACATTTGCATTCAGAAAACGATAGAAATCATGGAAAATTATATGGTCATAATTGTGGCCACCTCCTTGAGGTCTCTGCTATCCTGGTATCTAAAAAACATTTTTGATGAAATTTTTATAACGAGAGGGTGCTGCCAATCGCACACTAACGGCGGAAAGGAAGGAACCGGTGCAAGGTCTCTCCCCTCGCGCGCACCGCGCCCCTCCCGGCGATATCCGACACTATAAATATAGCCAGCCGGTTGGGCAAAAATTTTCAGTAAGCAACTCACCGCTGCGCCCGCCCGTACTACGTTTCGTTTTTTGTTTTGCCGCGCAATCGAATTGTTTTTTGTAGTAAGACATGGCCCGTACCAAGCAGACTGCCCGCAAGTCCACCGGTGGTAAGGCACCGCGTAAGCAGCTCGCCACCAAGGCTGCTCGCAAGAGCGCGCCCGCAACCGGAGGTGTCAAGAAGCCCCATCGCTACAGGCCCGGAACCGTCGCCCTGCGTGAGATCCGTCGTTACCAGAAGAGCACCGAGCTGCTGATCCGCAAGCTCCCCTTCCAGCGTCTGGTGCGTGAGATCGCTCAGGACTTCAAGACCGATCTTCGCTTCCAGAGCTCCGCCGTTATGGCCCTCCAGGAGGCCAGCGAGGCCTACCTCGTGGGTCTCTTCGAAGACACCAACCTGTGCGCTATTCACGCTAAGCGTGTCACCATCATGCCCAAGGACATCCAGCTTGCGCGCAGAATCCGTGGAGAACGCGCCTAAATCTGCTGGTTGACTAATTCAACAACAAAAGGCCCTTTTCAGGGCCACACATGTATCGAAATACCATCAATGTTTCTTTTTGTACTTTCAAAACGCCTATAGAATTATAACTAAACACACATTTTAGAAGACACACTCGATTCACTCAGGTGGGTTAAATTAATGGTTTTTTTTTTTTTTAATTTGTGTGTGGCTACACGAAGATATATTTTTAAACAATTGCTTTTACTAAGGTTGTCCTGCTCAAGCTCATGCATTAATTATTATTATTATCATTGGTATGGTACTTTTCTATGATATATCCTAACGAGGACTTGCCCTTTCGCGGCTGGCTCTACGTTAAGTTACATTTTACAAAGCAAGTAGTGACTGCAAATGCGCGCGAAAGGGTAGCCTGAGGGATTTAAATATTATGTTAGGTTAAAGCAAGTTAGGTTAAATTAAGTTAGGTTAAAATATGTTAGGTTAAAATAGGTTAGGTTAAAATAAGTTAGGTTTTTACTGAAGGCGAAAAAAAAAAAAAAAAAAAAAAGTTAGGTTTGTTTTTTTTTTTTTTTTTTAACCTCCTGGGTGCAGAAAAAAAAAAAAAAAAAAAAAAAAAGTAGGATCTCTTGTATCATTGCGGGTTCGAATCCCGTTGGAATTGAGAATATTGATAAGATTTTTCATTTTCAAATCAAACGTAGATATTTTTTCAAGAATTACTAGTTTTGTTTGGATGTTCGGCTGCGGGACGCGAGGGGGGCGCGCCGAGGCGCCCCTCGTCGCCTCGTGTCGTGTGCGTTTCAACTATAAATATAAGGCCGTATTCAGCCGGGACGGCATCAGTCACCGCGCTTGCTTTCGTTACGTTCGTTCGTGTTGCGTGTGATACTTATCGAAAATGACCGGCCGCGGTAAGGGAGGTAAAGGTCTGGGAAAAGGAGGAGCCAAGCGTCACAGGAAAGTGCTCCGTGATAACATCCAGGGTATCACCAAGCCCGCCATCCGTCGTCTGGCTCGCAGAGGTGGAGTGAAACGTATCTCCGGTCTGATCTACGAGGAGACCCGCGGTGTGCTCAAGGTGTTCCTAGAGAACGTCATCCGCGACGCAGTCACCTACACGGAGCACGCCAAGAGGAAGACCGTCACCGCCATGGACGTGGTCTACGCTCTGAAACGCCAGGGCCGCACCCTATACGGTTTCGGAGGTTAATTATCGGTCTCACAGCCATCAATAAACCAACCCAACAACACAAAAAAGGCCCTTTTCAGGGCCGCATATTATTCTGAAATCAATTGATTAATGTTTCTAATTGACATCGAAACGGCAAACGTGTACGTGTACAACAATCCTATCTACCTATCATGAAAATAATTATAGTCGCCTAAGTACCAAAATCTGCACTATATTGGCAGACTGATAGTTATTTGTTTTGTTATAAGCTAAGCAGACATACGATAATGGTGCACTCTGTAATTTCTGTAAGCAGGCAGGCCGTATAGGCAAGCAACGTGTACCTACCTACTTAGGTGCTTATGTCAATTTAATGGAGAAGTACGTAGGTTTTTTTTTTTTTTTTTTTTTTAGGTAGGTACCAAATTATTTAGCTACTAGGAATTAAATGAACGACAAAAGTTTAACAAGGATCAACAAGTTATACATACTACGGAGTACTTAGATACTGTTACCTACTGATATAGAGCGAGATTTTAAAAGTACTCACTTGTACTGGATACTTACTATATTTTTATAATGATTAAGTAGGTAAGTACTTATTTTAGTTTGAAATGAATAATGATCTAACTTGTTGCAGTTTTGCACAAAATATGTATACACGGTGTCTGTCACCGTACGATGAAACTACGAATGTGCTCTGCACGGACTTTAGATATTTTTTCTTGGCATTCGTCTCGTTAAAGTTTAAGTGATTTTTATGTGGAATTTTGACAGTATTGTGAGTAAAAAAGATTAAAATTTGTATGATAGTCAGCAGTGTTTCGTTAATATTATAGGAATTATGCTATTTGAGTTGGTTCTCGAGCAGTGTTTCAGCCGGAATCTGTGCATAGTGTTTTACGGACCCTCTAACTTTTGCCGTTATATATGTCAAAATTTATGAGAATATGTCTGATGATGCGTTACATGGTGAAATTGATATGTTCGCCGGTCGTCTGTCGACAGTGATGTGCAAATTAATATTGTCAAATAGAGAAAAATTGAATTTAAACACGAGCCTGGGTACCGTGGGTGCAGAGTGGTGGGAAAAAATGTTAATATCTAGATTGTGCGCACAGTTAGCGGTGTTAAAGTTTAACACGGAGACGGTCATGTTCAAAACGAAGGCACTCGCCCATCGGGAAAATGTCGAACAGTATGTAAATCTGTGAAAAATCAAATTTAATCAGAGCAATGTTAGTGAAAAGTAGGAAGAGCCACTACGAGAAATCGTCTCTCGACGATGCCGATTTCCTTAAGGTCTTGCTATGCTGCGATTAATCGAGCGCCGACAGTAGCGCCATCTATCTATGGTTTAACTTGAAATTACGCGCGCGCACCGTACACGTACTCGCGAGTTATTTTCGTTCAACTGAAACTACAAACAACCAAACCAAGAAGACATGGCCGACACCGCAGTAGCTGCAGAGGCACCAGCACCGGCGACCCCCGCCAAGAAGCCGAAGGCGTCCGCCGCCGCAAAGAAGCCGAAGGCGAAGCCGACCCACCCGAAGACGTCCGAGATGGTGAACGTCGCCATCAAGGAGCTGAAGGAGCGCAGCGGCTCCTCGCTGAAGGCGATCAAGAAGTACATCGCCGCCGAGTACAAGGTGGACTCGGAGAAGCTCGCCCCGTTCATAAGGAAGTACCTGAAGAGCGCCGTCGAGTCCGGCGCGCTCATCCAGACAAAGGGCACCGGCGCATCGGGCTCGTTCAAGCTCGAGTCGAAGAGCTCCAAGTCCGCGGCGGCCAAGAAAGCCGCCGCGCCCAAGGCGAAGGACGCCGCCGCCTCCTCGCCCGCGAAGGCGAAGAAGGCCGCCGCGGCGACAGCCGCCGCCGCCGCGGCAGCGAAGAGGAAGAAGGCCGCCGCCTCCGCCTCGCCCTCCAAGTCGAAGGCGACCAAAGCCGCCACCCCCAAGGACAAGAGGGCCGCCGCCGCCGCCAAGAGGAAGCCGGCAGCCGCGAGGAAGGCCGCCGCCTCCCCGGCGAAGGCCAAGTCCGCAGCCGCCGCGCCGAAGGCGAAGAAGACAGCGAAGCCTCCGACCAAGAAGCCGAAGGCGCCCAAACCGAAGAAGGCAGCCGCCACCCCCAAGTCCAAGGCGGCAGCTGGCAAGAAGGCCGCCGCCTCCAAGAAGTAGGAAGGAGCGAGCGCACACGCCGGCCGCTCACGCCGACACAGCTCGCGGGTGCCGGTTCGTCCGCCGCCGCCGTCGCCGACGTCTCGCGCGCCTTCGCACCGTCTCTACACTACACGAGGCGGAGCGGAACGGGCAGGCAGAGGCAAGGCAGGAAGGCAGGAACAGATCGCACCACAAACCCAAAAAGCCCTTTTCAGGGCTAACAAAAGTTTCATACACGTTGAGCAAACGTGAAATGTTTCCAAGACATAAAAATGCGTCATCTAGTTTAGTTAGCAGGCAGGCAGGCAGGCACATTCAATGTTAGTTAGCGTTCATGAAGCCAAGCCTCGAAGTCGCGAATAAAATTCACTTCTCGCAGCTTGCTTGCTTCTTAATCTTCATAAGACGTTCCCCATGAACAATATTCGAACACGACACAAATCTGTTCTACTCGATCTATCAGGGTTGCGTGTGCACTGCGTAATGCGTGTAGCACCTCATATTTCGCACATCACAACAACCCGACTGCCCGAATTCCAGCGACGACGACACCTCATTACATTACCAACCCTCTATTGTTCTAAAGGGATTAACTGATAATAACATTATTTTGTGACAATGCGAGCTATCGTGCTCAGGTAGCGCGCGCTCGGTCGATCCCTCGCCCCTCGCGGTCCGACGGCGTGTATAAATATAACGGGTCGATCGCGAACGTCGTTTTACACTCTGCTCCGCTCGCTTGTTGAAGGCGCGCGCCCGTGTTGAGTTAATTTCGTTGTGCGTTAAACAAATCTTAAACCATGTCCGGACGTGGCAAAGGAGGCAAAGTCAAGGGCAAGGCAAAGTCCCGCTCCAACCGTGCAGGACTTCAGTTCCCCGTGGGTCGTATCCATCGTCTCCTCAGACACGGCAACTACGCCGAGCGCGTCGGAGCCGGTGCACCGGTCTACCTCGCCGCCGTCATGGAGTACCTGGCAGCTGAGGTTCTCGAGCTGGCGGGCAACGCCGCCAGGGACAACAAGAAGACCAGGATCATCCCGCGTCACCTGCAGCTCGCCATCAGGAACGACGAGGAGCTGAACAAGCTTCTCTCCGGCGTGACCATCGCCCAGGGCGGTGTCCTGCCCAACATCCAGGCTGTGCTCCTGCCCAAGAAGACGGAGAAGAAGGCCTAAACGAACTCTCAGTGTCCCGCCGCAACAGATATCACCCACCACTGGTGAATCAAAAAAAAAACGGCCCTTTTCAGGGCCACAATACGATTCGATAATTATTACAATTGAAAATGTTTCGACGACGATGACGTCTTAGGCGATTTTCTATAAAAACGTAATACCGAAATCATTTAAAATTTAAGCATATTTTTATCAGTTTATGTTGTTAGATTGAGAGAGTAGTACCTAGGTATTTATCTAGGTTCCTGTTACACTTTTGTTCCGAAAAACTTAGGTACCTACTCACCTAAAATGATATGTAAGCAAATTGAATTGAAATCTTTGTAGGTAAAAATGGCATTTTTTCTTTTCAAAAAGTTTTTTGACTAGAATAGGTAAATGTTTTGTTTTGACTAGAACGCAAAGAACGTAAATTATGCTAATTTCAATATGAGTAGAATAGTAGTAGTATAATAGCATGATGCGATACTTGTGAACAGGACCGATATTGGAAAGGCATACCTAGTAATTGTGCTCTGCAGATGCGTTGCATTTCGGTGCGTGTGTCGATGATGATGCCGGATGACCGCCGGAAAATCAGCTCCCCGATGACATATTCGACGAACTCTGAATTTGTAACATGGTGTTATTATTTTTGCTTTATTCATGTCAAATGGGCATTATCATGAAGATGGATTCCTATAATCGTTCTGTTCTAAAAATAGCATAGCTATTGCGGGGGGGGGGGGGGGGGGGGGGGGGGGGAAGGGGACAGCGAGGGTGAGGAGGGGGATCGTTACATTGTGCGAGCGAGATGCAAGCTGCACGGGTCGAGTTTGTCGATCGCTATTGGTCCAGGCTAACGAGCGCGCTTTGGTAAGGGCATCGCGGCGCTTATCGAGCCCGTAATAAAACATGATTGTTCTCGGTGCGACGTATCATTCTCCCTGTCTACAGCGCTCTTAGCGGACGCTCGTACCAGTTTGACTCTAACTAACTCGCCGTCGCACCGTTGATATCGACCGACCATGCCGCCCAAGACTAGCGGTAAGGCCGCCAAGAAATCCGGCAAGGCGCAGAAGAACATCTCCAAAACAGACAAGAAGAAGAAGAAGCACAAGAGGAAGGAGAGCTACGCCATCTACATCTACAAGGTGCTCAAGCAGGTGCACCCCGACACCGGAATCTCCAGCAAGGCCATGTCGATCATGAACTCGTTCGTGAACGACATCTTCGAGCGGATAGCCGCGGAGGCATCCCGCCTGGCGCACTACAACAAGCGCAGCACCATCACATCTCGGGAGGTGCAGACCTCCGTGAGGCTCCTGCTGCCCGGGGAGCTGGCGAAGCACGCCGTCAGTGAGGGCACCAAGGCCGTCACCAAGTACACCAGCTCCAAGTAGATACATCTACTTGCCTAGCTTCTCTTACCAAAAGGCCCTTTTCAGGGCCACAAAACTGTTCAAACTCTCTTAAGAGAATGTTTCTTTTGACAAACATGTCATTGATAATATAAAAAAAATAACAAAACTTAACACTTACCGGTGCTAGTTTAGTATGTAGCAGTTTCTAATAACCCGGAGAGGAGAGCGGCCGGCGTCGCGTCGGTCGACACGTAGCGGCGATGTTGCTCAGCGAACACGGCGCGGAGCCCCTGTATGCGTGCATTGACTTTAATTTCTTAAAATTATTTAGGTAGGTACGGATAAATAACGATAAGGGATACATACAAAACCTAAATTGAAGTAAAACTTATTTCACAGTAAGTATAACTATTACTCTGCACTTGTATTGCATTTGTACTTCTGTACACCGACGAACAGACTGTTATTATTAATTAATTTACTTAGCTACAACCTATAATATTTTTAATTTATTTTCTTTTTCTTCTTTTTTTTATTTATTTATTTAACGTAATTTAATCAAATAAAAATGAAAATGACGAAAATATACCGTCCACATTAAAATAAACTGACATTTGCATTCAGAAAACGATAGAAATCATGGAAAATTATATGGTCATAATTGTGGCCACCTCCTTGAGGTCTCTGCTATCCTGGTATCTAAAAAACATTTTTGATGAAATTTTTATAACGAGAGGGTGCTGCCAATCGCACACTAACGGCGGAAAGGAAGGAACCGGTGCAAGGTCTCTCCCCTCGCGCGCACCGCGCCCCTCCCGGCGATATCCGACACTATAAATATAGCCAGCCGGTTGGGCAAAAATTTTCAGTAAGCAACTCACCGCTGCGCCCGCCCGTACTACGTTTCGTTTTTTGTTTTGCCGCGCAATCGAATTGTTTTTTGTAGTAAGACATGGCCCGTACCAAGCAGACTGCCCGCAAGTCCACCGGTGGTAAGGCACCGCGTAAGCAGCTCGCCACCAAGGCTGCTCGCAAGAGCGCGCCCGCAACCGGAGGTGTCAAGAAGCCCCATCGCTACAGGCCCGGAACCGTCGCCCTGCGTGAGATCCGTCGTTACCAGAAGAGCACCGAGCTGCTGATCCGCAAGCTCCCCTTCCAGCGTCTGGTGCGTGAGATCGCTCAGGACTTCAAGACCGATCTTCGCTTCCAGAGCTCCGCCGTTATGGCCCTCCAGGAGGCCAGCGAGGCCTACCTCGTGGGTCTCTTCGAAGACACCAACCTGTGCGCTATTCACGCTAAGCGTGTCACCATCATGCCCAAGGACATCCAGCTTGCGCGCAGAATCCGTGGAGAACGCGCCTAAATCTGCTGGTTGACTAATTCAACAACAAAAGGCCCTTTTCAGGGCCACACATGTATCGAAATACCATCAATGTTTCTTTTTGTACTTTCAAAACGCCTATAGAATTATAACTAAACACACATTTTAGAAGACACACTCGATTCACTCAGGTGGGTTAAATTAATGGTTTTTTTTTTTTTTAATTTGTGTGTGGCTACACGAAGATATATTTTTAAACAATTGCTTTTACTAAGGTTGTCCTGCTCAAGCTCATGCATTAATTATTATTATTATCATTGGTATGGTACTTTTCTATGATATATCCTAACGAGGACTTGCCCTTTCGCGGCTGGCTCTACGTTAAGTTACATTTTACAAAGCAAGTAGTGACTGCAAATGCGCGCGAAAGGGTAGCCTGAGGGATTTAAATATTATGTTAGGTTAAAGCAAGTTAGGTTAAATTAAGTTAGGTTAAAATATGTTAGGTTAAAATAGGTTAGGTTAAAATAAGTTAGGTTTTTACTGAAGGCGAAAAAAAAAAAAAAAAAAAAAAGTTAGGTTTGTTTTTTTTTTTTTTTTTTAACCTCCTGGGTGCAGAAAAAAAAAAAAAAAAAAAAAAAAAGTAGGATCTCTTGTATCATTGCGGGTTCGAATCCCGTTGGAATTGAGAATATTGATAAGATTTTTCATTTTCAAATCAAACGTAGATATTTTTTCAAGAATTACTAGTTTTGTTTGGATGTTCGGCTGCGGGACGCGAGGGGGGCGCGCCGAGGCGCCCCTCGTCGCCTCGTGTCGTGTGCGTTTCAACTATAAATATAAGGCCGTATTCAGCCGGGACGGCATCAGTCACCGCGCTTGCTTTCGTTACGTTCGTTCGTGTTGCGTGTGATACTTATCGAAAATGACCGGCCGCGGTAAGGGAGGTAAAGGTCTGGGAAAAGGAGGAGCCAAGCGTCACAGGAAAGTGCTCCGTGATAACATCCAGGGTATCACCAAGCCCGCCATCCGTCGTCTGGCTCGCAGAGGTGGAGTGAAACGTATCTCCGGTCTGATCTACGAGGAGACCCGCGGTGTGCTCAAGGTGTTCCTAGAGAACGTCATCCGCGACGCAGTCACCTACACGGAGCACGCCAAGAGGAAGACCGTCACCGCCATGGACGTGGTCTACGCTCTGAAACGCCAGGGCCGCACCCTATACGGTTTCGGAGGTTAATTATCGGTCTCACAGCCATCAATAAACCAACCCAACAACACAAAAAAGGCCCTTTTCAGGGCCGCATATTATTCTGAAATCAATTGATTAATGTTTCTAATTGACATCGAAACGGCAAACGTGTACGTGTACAACAATCCTATCTACCTATCATGAAAATAATTATAGTCGCCTAAGTACCAAAATCTGCACTATATTGGCAGACTGATAGTTATTTGTTTTGTTATAAGCTAAGCAGACATACGATAATGGTGCACTCTGTAATTTCTGTAAGCAGGCAGGCCGTATAGGCAAGCAACGTGTACCTACCTACTTAGGTGCTTATGTCAATTTAATGGAGAAGTACGTAGGTTTTTTTTTTTTTTTTTTTTTTAGGTAGGTACCAAATTATTTAGCTACTAGGAATTAAATGAACGACAAAAGTTTAACAAGGATCAACAAGTTATACATACTACGGAGTACTTAGATACTGTTACCTACTGATATAGAGCGAGATTTTAAAAGTACTCACTTGTACTGGATACTTACTATATTTTTATAATGATTAAGTAGGTAAGTACTTATTTTAGTTTGAAATGAATAATGATCTAACTTGTTGCAGTTTTGCACAAAATATGTATACACGGTGTCTGTCACCGTACGATGAAACTACGAATGTGCTCTGCACGGACTTTAGATATTTTTTCTTGGCATTCGTCTCGTTAAAGTTTAAGTGATTTTTATGTGGAATTTTGACAGTATTGTGAGTAAAAAAGATTAAAATTTGTATGATAGTCAGCAGTGTTTCGTTAATATTATAGGAATTATGCTATTTGAGTTGGTTCTCGAGCAGTGTTTCAGCCGGAATCTGTGCATAGTGTTTTACGGACCCTCTAACTTTTGCCGTTATATATGTCAAAATTTATGAGAATATGTCTGATGATGCGTTACATGGTGAAATTGATATGTTCGCCGGTCGTCTGTCGACAGTGATGTGCAAATTAATATTGTCAAATAGAGAAAAATTGAATTTAAACACGAGCCTGGGTACCGTGGGTGCAGAGTGGTGGGAAAAAATGTTAATATCTAGATTGTGCGCACAGTTAGCGGTGTTAAAGTTTAACACGGAGACGGTCATGTTCAAAACGAAGGCACTCGCCCATCGGGAAAATGTCGAACAGTATGTAAATCTGTGAAAAATCAAATTTAATCAGAGCAATGTTAGTGAAAAGTAGGAAGAGCCACTACGAGAAATCGTCTCTCGACGATGCCGATTTCCTTAAGGTCTTGCTATGCTGCGATTAATCGAGCGCCGACAGTAGCGCCATCTATCTATGGTTTAACTTGAAATTACGCGCGCGCACCGTACACGTACTCGCGAGTTATTTTCGTTCAACTGAAACTACAAACAACCAAACCAAGAAGACATGGCCGACACCGCAGTAGCTGCAGAGGCACCAGCACCGGCGACCCCCGCCAAGAAGCCGAAGGCGTCCGCCGCCGCAAAGAAGCCGAAGGCGAAGCCGACCCACCCGAAGACGTCCGAGATGGTGAACGTCGCCATCAAGGAGCTGAAGGAGCGCAGCGGCTCCTCGCTGAAGGCGATCAAGAAGTACATCGCCGCCGAGTACAAGGTGGACTCGGAGAAGCTCGCCCCGTTCATAAGGAAGTACCTGAAGAGCGCCGTCGAGTCCGGCGCGCTCATCCAGACAAAGGGCACCGGCGCATCGGGCTCGTTCAAGCTCGAGTCGAAGAGCTCCAAGTCCGCGGCGGCCAAGAAAGCCGCCGCGCCCAAGGCGAAGGACGCCGCCGCCTCCTCGCCCGCGAAGGCGAAGAAGGCCGCCGCGGCGACGGCCGCCGCCGCCGCGGCAGCGAAGAGGAAGAAGGCCGCCGCCTCCGCCTCGCCCTCCAAGTCGAAGGCGACCAAAGCCGCCACCCCCAAGGACAAGAGGGCCGCCGCCGCCGCCAAGAGGAAGCCGGCAGCCGCGAGGAAGGCCGCCGCCTCCCCGGCGAAGGCCAAGTCCGCAGCCGCCGCGCCGAAGGCGAAGAAGACAGCGAAGCCTCCGACCAAGAAGCCGAAGGCGCCCAAACCGAAGAAGGCAGCCGCCACCCCCAAGTCCAAGGCGGCAGCTGGCAAGAAGGCCGCCGCCTCCAAGAAGTAGGAAGGAGCGAGCGCACACGCCGGCCGCTCACGCCGACACAGCTCGCGGGTGCCGGTTCGTCCGCCGCCGCCGTCGCCGACGTCTCGCGCGCCTTCGCACCGTCTCTACACTACACGAGGCGGAGCGGAACGGGCAGGCAGAGGCAAGGCAGGAAGGCAGGAACAGATCGCACCACAAACCCAAAAAGCCCTTTTCAGGGCTAACAAAAGTTTCATACACGTTGAGCAAACGTGAAATGTTTCCAAGACATAAAAATGCGTCATCTAGTTTAGTTAGCAGGCAGGCAGGCAGGCACATTCAATGTTAGTTAGCGTTCATGAAGCCAAGCCTCGAAGTCGCGAATAAAATTCACTTCTCGCAGCTTGCTTGCTTCTTAATCTTCATAAGACGTTCCCCATGAACAATATTCGAACACGACACAAATCTGTTCTACTCGATCTATCAGGGTTGCGTGTGCACTGCGTAATGCGTGTAGCACCTCATATTTCGCACATCACAACAACCCGACTGCCCGACTCCCGACTCCGACTCCGACCTAAATATAATATACGCATTTTCAGGGCACCTTTATTTATACCCCACTCTGGGCGGGCAGGTTTGCGGTCAGCCAATCACAGGCTTTGAATTTCAGCCAATGAGAGGACACGAAATAAACGCCAATCAGAAGCCATTAGCGGTATTATATAAAGAAAATGAAATGGTCGTCATATTTATTAGTCCGGTGAATTGCAACGATCGTCATCGTCACGAGCGAGGACAGTCAACATACCCTGCCCGCGTCGAATCGTCTGAATGAATCAGGAATCAGGTGTGAGAGGATTTCAAGTAAGGAATTCGACGTTGTACGCGTTCGTTCGCCACGGATCGGTGTGAAATCCATCCGAAAATCAAAATGCGTCTACTTGTACTTGGATAAAAGTGATCATCAAGGATTACACTGAAAGAATTACCGTTCATCATCATTTCAGTACATAAAGCTATGAGTGAAAGACCAGACAAAATCTACGGCGATGTAAACAGAAATCTCATTTCAACGTACAGTGGGCCAACGGCTAGGCATTCGTGAAGTTAGGCTTTTCGCTGCGCAGTAGAAAATTTTGTATGAAAAAGTTGCACTGCGCATCGAAACGGCCAACTTCACGTATGCCGAGATCTGTTGGCCCAAGTGTAGGTACTATGTTGAGCTCCGCAGCAGCTACCAAAATTTTCAACCAAGGCACGATCTACTACTAACAAATGCAATGAGCAGAACCACGGTACCTCCCCGTCCATCCCCTACCTACCTAAGCACCTCATTCTTTCTAAAGGCGCAAACACATGTTGGCCCAGGCTCGCATTGCCTCCGTAGCTCTCGCCTTGCATCGATTCGCCTAGGCTGGCCCAACGTGTTCGAGCCCTTAAAAGAGTACAAAATGAAATAAAACTTGATTTAGGTAAGTATTTGTTGTTTCTAGGTGTGTACGAAAACTATAAAGTAATATTACCGATTATATTGTTTACTTAAACAAATGTTTCGTATTGTCATTTGTCTTAAAAAAATATACTCATCTATTAATATTGAATATGTTATAAATAGTATAGAATGATCAATACGAAGAGATAGAAATAATGTAAATCATTTAAATATTCGTACACACATAAAAAAACTAACTACACTACACGAATTCCGATTGAATTAAAACAATTGGATCTATCTATCATTTATTTACTCTCCAACTTTGTAATACATAATCTAATCTACTATACATATGGTTTATATGTACATAAGAAATAAACGAAAAAATAAATAAATAAAAAAATAATATTTATTACATCAAAATAAATTAACATGATTCTTTATACTTATATACTGTTAACATGGTAATCAAATCGCAGCTAAACATACATACACTGTGTGGAACAAATTTCTCTATCAGCACACAACGGTCTTGCCAGAGCGTCCATAATATCATACAATGAATATCACTTAAAATCCTACCAATATCGTCCGTTCAGCAAGTACCGTCGCATAATGGGACCAACACCAGAAATACATAGTCGAGGACTTACTCACAAACATAACACTTCATTACGTTGATGTAATAGCACTTGAAGCGCTGTATGCTCATAAATAAAAACATTACCGAAAAGAGTATGCCACGCCTAATCATACAAAAACTCTGTCCTCGAGACAAGGCTTATACTCTTCGTAGATTGACTGTATGTATGGCGCGGTCAGTAATGGCTAAATTAAATTATAAGTAACTAGTTTCACTTGGATTTGCCTGCTTCTTCAGCCTCTAATCTCAAGCGCATAGACTCTGGCATCTCAGCTGGTGGGGGACGGGGCATTCTCAACCATACCTGAAAAATGGGAAACATTTATTAGATTAAATATACTTGGAGCGTACATTAAACTTTGTTTTAAAACAAATCTCATTGAATATAGTTCCACATGAGAGTTTCGGTAGGAACAATTGGTTTGTTTTATAATCATTGAAATTATCCTAAGGGCAAAAACGCGAGAATCTGTACATTGGCATTTTCGAGGTGTCCCCAGGTAAAATTGACTGCTACGCAGCTTTGTATAAGTTTTACAGGAGTTGTAACCACATTATCTGATTCATGGTGAAATTGGCATGCCATATTTATTAAAATGTAACGCTTAAAACAACATTATGATATCGAAAATTAATTTTAAAAAATCGCAATTTTAGCCTGTAGTACTGTCCCCTAAACAAAATCCGACCTTTAGCAGCGTTTGGTTAAAAATAATTCCACTAGACTGGCAAACTTTTAGCTATATATTTGAAGTTTAGTGGGTTACCTAGGGTTCTAAATGTACAATTTGCTGCAAAAGCCAGAATTTCTACTAAATAAGTAATATTTAAGCCTGTCCCCGGGATTTGGGCCAACTGGACATGTCCGGATTCCGTTACCGCGTTTTCGAATGATTTTACAGTTTTTTTGTTCCGAGGGGTAGTTATTTTTTTACTTATACAACAACATTGCAACGAGACAGACGTAAAAGTAAAGGAGATGTCCATAGTTTTTAAGCCAAAATATTCAAAACAATTGTTTGATATTCGGCGTCAGTGAGAGGTTGTGTTTTTTCGGGCACTGTCCGGTGAGTATTCAATTTTTTTTTCATGTTTAAAACGTATTTCCAATGCATATTTTTATTTCAAAACTGAAATAAACTATCCAAGATTAACTTAGTGTGAAAAATCGTGTGATAAATATCAGCAATTTGAGATAATTCATATTTTTGTGAACAGGTACCCAAGTTCGTTACTTCCGATTCGATACCATAGAGCTGATAATCACGTTAAGCAAGGTTTACATAGCGTACACTTTATTTTATCTATTATTATTTACCCATTATTTTGGTAAACCTACGGCCACCATAGGTATCAAAATTATTCGTTTTGACCTATGTTCCGAAGAAAAAGTGGTTAAATATCAGTAGGTCTAGGTACCACTATTTGAAAATATTTTTTTTGTGACGAAACAAATTATTATGCTTAGTTCCTTTACTTAGTTAAGACTAATTTTCACAAGTTCTAGTTTACTTCTAAAATCATTAATTTCAACGATTTTATAGCTAGTAAATAAAAATTCAAAAAGATTTAGAATTAGGCGCTATGTAAACCTAACCTTAGATGTCTGTCCCCCAAATCCAAGTTACAAAAATGTTAAGTTTGTATTAAAAAGTTTAAAATAAGTGTAGACATTGTTTAGCAAAATGATGTGGTTTCTCAAAATACTCAATATTTAAATAGTTAATTAAGAAAATAGTCAATTTAGGGGATTTTATTAAAACTTTAAAGGCCATTTTAGAGCATAGGTAACGAACTGGAAAGGAAAAGTTGATAAAACTCGTGTATTTCTAAGATATTAAACTGATTTTATACATTTATTATTTAAAAACATGTTCTCTTTCTTTAATAAATAAATTAATAAAATAATTTTGAGTTTTACTATCTTAAAAAACCAAAAACCAGCGGTAACGAATTGGATTAAAATTTCTCCTTACAGTAATAAACTTGCTAATTTCTCCTAAAATATCAATTTTACGAGAAAACTTTTTCGTTTGTAGATAGAAGAATAATTATAGATAGCATATAAATAAACATTTCAATGAAATTCCACAAAAAAAAAACAAATCACAATTTTGAGAAAGTGTACAGTTTTGCGCGTTTTTGCCCCTAAAACGAGGGTAGTAAGCGTTTTTTGACAACAGCGACATCTATAATCTTTGTAAATAAATTTAGTTATGTAAACTGTGAATAGATGGCGCTAGCTAGAGTCACAAGTCTTTAAGTTATAATAATTTTCAAGGGGAAGATCGAAATATTTGCTGCCAAGCATTTAAATACTCTTCCTTTTTCAAAAGCACACAATAAGCTGACCAATCTTCGACTGTGAGTTTACTCTATCTTTTACATCTTTTAAGATAACCACACGCAATAACGAGAAGAACAATGCGAGTGATACATAGAATAGATATTTATCAAATTTGCGTTACCACTGCAAGAGTTCTAATTAAAATTAGAGTAAGTATCATTTAAAAGTTATTCTAATGATCTTATTAATCACCTATGTAGCTATAAAAACATTCAGAACTCAAGAACTTATGTTTTAACCGCTTGTAAATTTAAAAATTACAACTTCCTCTAAGAGCTAAGAGGCCAAATAAAGTTTTGACTTTACCCAACACTAAGATTAATAATAATACATAGATAATAGTACTCCTTACCTTGACAGCATCGTAGATGAACCATTGCAGAGCGGTGAGGGTACCGATCATAATAATCCTAGGTCCGAGTCCCTTCCAGACTCCAGCCATGCCCAGCTTGCCGATGATGGAGCCCACGGTGGCGGTCTTGTCCTGCGAATTACATGGTGTTATGGTATGGCAATTATTTCAAAACATAAGCATTCACATATATGTTGATATCTATAAACTTGGCTTCATCGGGGAAATCTCAAGTTCTCAAGTTATTTCTTTATCAATTCCCAAGCTGATGGACATCTGCTGTACCCTTCGAGCTTATAGAACGCTGTACCACATTCTTAAATGTAATTAAGCTAGCATAAATTGTTGTATGCAATTTTAGGTTAGATATAAACAAATTAAGTATTGTGGTTGAATTAAGTTTAATAAAGAACCTCCGATCCCCTCCATAAACTAGAAAAGAACTGATGATGAACAGCTGAACAGATTTTCATGAACCATAGCTAAGAACACTCTCGACAAATACACCTTTCAAACAAAAAATATTAATTAAAATTAGTTCATCCGTTCAGGAGCTATCTATGATGCCACAGACAGACACACAGATACAAATACACACTACAAATTTATAAAATCTCATCTATATTCTGGTTCTATCTAACAATAAATCAATATGTAAAAAAAATAGGCAAAAAAGGGAGGAAACGCGTGAAACTAAAAGCGAGTAAAGCAAAATGAATTAATGGAATACCACATCCAGAGACGTTGATCCCAGATTTCTCGTCGGTTTAGTTCAAATCTTCAGTAGGAACTCGTGGAGTTGAAATATTGAAATAAAGTTCATCAATATGTTTCTATAGGATTTTGGCTATATTTCAATGAAACGGACTGAGCTTTTTAAGGGCGTGCGACAGAGACAGGACACAGAGAACTAAGGAGAAAACCGTCAGTTCAAATGACAACCAACAGTCTCCCGTCTCTGTTTTCGGTCTCCAGCGCGAATCATCGCCTTTAGACGTCTTCAAAGGATCTTAATCAATAAAGATCAGGGAGAATGTTATTTTTGCATTATTGACAAGAGTAACACGACTAGAAAACGAAACATAAACAATTTTACGAAGACCCCCAAAACATAACATGAAAAATCATTAATCTGATAAAAGTAGGAAAACGCGTATGAAACATATTGATGAACAAACCAGAAAACTATTGTCAAGGAAACATTAGATGACACTGCGCAGTTACTGCACTGTGTCTGGTGTCGCTCTGAAAAGGGCGGATTGCTACCTCCATTTGCAACATGAAGGACTGCTAAATTGTGTGAGATCTTCCATAATATTCCAGAAATGCTGCGACGAGCTCAACTAGCATGTGTATCCTGCGCTTAGGCTGGTTTTACTGTCACGCGTACCGTCGGCGCTGATAGGTGAGTGATCTTTATTAAAATGAAATAAGGATACTGATTGTTTAGCAAAAATGGCAACGCTGATTGCTCTCGTCAGTGCTGAACAAACAGTAACTTTATTTCATTGTAATAAAGATACACTTACGGAGGATGATACGTCAAAGAAACATTAACAGTACAGTAAAACTGTACCGTACCACACTGAAAGTGCACCGGTCTTGAACATTGTCTTCATAAACTCCTTGTCGAAGAAACATTAGTTTGCAGTATAAACTGCGAGTACTTTTGGCAATGTGTATGTTAGTCTTGTATGAAAACTTCATGGACTTCTTCGATGTCCCAAAACTCCAATAACTCCAAGTGCACCACAGTCAAAAGAAACAAAACGTCAAAGAAACATAGAATACTGAGCATGAGTACTGCACAGTAGGTCGCACTGAGAAGTACGTTTAAGAAGGGATCTTCACATCGATTTTTCAGCCCATTCCTGCAGTTATGTTCAATTCTAGTCTCGAGATAGTCCTTTCAGGTAAGCGTGAGTCAAAGAACAATTACTGCAGAACGCAGTGTGAAATCCCACTGAAGTACCTAGATTAAAGTGCACCTAGGAAGGTTAAGTAAAATTTACACAACAACATAATACAGCTATCTATAGTACACACAAAGGATTGGTAAGTGTTTTAAAATACTAGTTTATGATACAGCTTACGCGATACTACTGTACTTTATATACATGCCACGTGATCAAAAATCAATACGTTTGACGCAAACTTACATGAAGTTCGACTAACTTTAATTCGACAGTAAACTGTACAGATAAGAAATTGGTTTCAATAAACTAAAGAAAACGATACTGGCGTGCTTTAAACACGTAAGTACATTTACATTTAAAAAGTTCTTCAGTACTTCTACAGTGAGACAAGTGCGAAGTCAAAGAAACATCTCAGTAGCCAGACGTACGTTTGAAGTTGTTCATACTATAAATATACCAAAGAAACATTTTAATACGTTTGACGTTTAACTTTCTACAGTCAGATATGATAAGTTTGACATTGTTCACATTCTTCTCGGATACATTCTTTAATAAGTCAAAGAAACATTTCAGTATGTTTGACGCTTAGTTCAAACAAACTACAGACAGTACGTTTGACGTTGTCTATACTGTACTATAGTATGACATGGAAACATTTTAATACATTTGACGGTTAACCTTCAAAAGACAAATATGGTAAGTTTGACGTTGTTCACATTCTCTAATATGTCAAAGAAACATTTCAGTACGTTTGACGCTTAGTCCAAACAAACTACAGACAGTACGTTTGACGTTGTCTATACTCTACTATAGTGTGACATGAAAACATTTTAATATGTTTGACGGTTAACCTTCAACAGATAGATATTATTTGTTTGACGTTGTTCACATTCTTTAGTAAGACAAAGAAACATTTCAGGGGCTCGATTCCGGTACCGAACTTTTTATCAACCTCAACCAAAACCTCAACTAAAGCGACTGTTTCCATGACTACTAATAACAAACGACTCAGTTGTGGTGAGGTTTTGAACTTTGGCAGTACAAATTTTTGAAAAGCTATTCTACTATTTCACCAAATGGCTGACATTTAAGAGTTCGAACCAAAACCAAAGCGGTTGTCATTTAATAGAATACAGGCCCAGTACGTTTGACGCTTAGTACAAAAAACTACAGACAGTATGTTTGACGTTGTCTATACTCTACTATAGTAAGTCAAAGAAACATTTTAATACGTTTGACGATTAACCTTCAAAAGACAGATATAATAATGTTTGATGTTGTTCACATTCTCTATGTCAAATAAACATTTCAGTACGTTTGACGCTTAGTCCAAACTACAGACAGTACGTTTGACGTTGTCTATACTCTACTATAGTATGACATGGAAACATTTTAATACGTTTGACGGTTAACCTTCAACAGACAGATATTATTTGTTTGACGTTGTTCACATTCTCTATTGTCAAAGAAACATTTCAGTACGTTTGACGTCCAAACAAATTACAGACGTTTGACGTTGTCTATACTCTACTATAATAGTATAACATGGAAACATTTTAGTACGATTGAAAAAACCCTTTTTTTGTTTCTCATTTTTCACGCAGTTTTACAATCAACAAATTTTTTATATGCTACAAAAATAAAGTTAAATTTTTTGTTTTTTATTATTATTGAATGATTAGCATTTTTTTTTACATTTTCTTTACAGTACCTACATATGCCAAATAAATATTTCAGTATGTTTGATGTTTTAGTTTAAATCAATTTGATGGAATTTAATGTGATTTAGTGGTATAATGTCTATTGAATTAATTATGAGTACGCCTAAATTAAGAGTGTTAACATACAACGAAAAAAAGATAGTTTAATTGGGAGTGTTTCACTATTTTTGTACATACTTATACAAAGAAGCTAAGAAAATTGGACGTTGCATCATTATCATCATTAATGGTACCTGAGACCTAGGCTATACGGTTAAAAGGCTCCATATGAACCTTAAATAGCAAAATTATATAAAAAACGCTTTAATTAAAGAATGTTTAACCATTGGTTTAATTGGTAAATGGATTAAAGAATGGTTAAAAATTTGAAAACTCAGGTCAACAATTAAGTTCCAGTTGTTTTATGTAGTAGACAAAGAAATGGCTCCGAAGCTCCAGAGAAGATACAGTACCTACATCAATATATTAAATTCACTTTTAAACCAAAGTGGTTAAATTAAAACCTTTTAAACTTTTTCAAACAAATATAATTCCATAACGATCCAACTCTTCGAGTACTTAATCGGTGAACATTCATAAAAAAAAAAAGATTCCGATGAATTTAGAACCACCTCCTTTTTTGAAGCCAGTTAATAAATTGATTTGATGAATTTGTTTACCATTTAGTCACAAATTCATATTGAGTGTAACCAATTTTCAAAAACACAAAATATGGAAGCTATGTAATTATGGTATTGGAGAAGAAGCGAAGAGACCCAGATATCACACAAATTTTCTACAAATACACAAATAAAGTTTTTTTAATATTAACAAAAAAATTTTAACTTTCCTTTTTTTTCCAAAATTTAGTTTGATATAAGTAGGTAATTAAATGAACATTTTGGTTTAAATTGTTTACATGTTACAAGCTGTATCCTGTATTTTCTTGTTATTTTTATCGATTCAATAAAAAAAAGTTGTTTTCCTATAACTAAATACTTAATAATATTTAATGATTAACTTTGTTTTAAAATGTAATGAGAATTTTACTACATTTTATGCAGCCATTGATATCGATTTGCTTTACTGTTTAATATCTTTACCAAGCCACAGTTAAGTAACTAATTATTCTTTAAATAAGTTTATATTGTAGGCGTGTTGCAATTAGTAGTTTTAATTTAGTTTATATTTACTCGTATTATTAATCCTAAATAGATAGGTATTCACAAAAAGAAAATAGTTGTTTAAATATTTTAAAACTTTAAATTTTTGATGATAAATGTTCCGGAACGTTTAAAACAATTTTGACAGAATCTTTATTTTGGCCTGCATCAAATTTCAGTTCTACTATGCACAATAAGGGAAAGATTGACAAGAGCATTTGTTCGATGATTTCGTTACAGTTGATTAATCGGCATTTTGATTACAACATTTACAACAGCTGTGGGATGGAGCAAAATCAAGCATTTCGTCGCGAAGATTCAGGTGTTTAATTTTTGACGCGAATACTAGTTTAATTAAATAAATAATAAAAGTAAAATAATTTAATAGAACTGTCCAATGAATGATGCGAATATTCACATCGAGAAAATGCTCATGTCATTCGCCACATATCGCACCCCTAGATGAAAACTCCGGTAACTCAAAACCCCAAAATGGAGTTATTTGCGTTTTAAAATTCCTAAACTGAATATGAATACCCATACAGTGTTACAACTTACAAATGAGTAATTGAACAAGCTTGAAAAAGTGTTACCTACCTACATGAATTACAAAATTACATTTTTCATTGCAAAGTACTGGTCAAAACTAATATGAGTGCCATTGACTCGAATGAATGAATGAATTTTTCATAGTCTGTCATAGATTTCTAAATCTGTTTCTAGTCATTCCTGAAAAAGTAGGTTTTTCGAGTTACCGGGGTTTTCATCTAGGGATGCGATATACAGAGTTAAAACAAATGACGCTCACCTCTGCCGCAATGCCTCGAACGCCTCTTTCAAGCACAGATACACAGAACACCACACGTTTTGAAACACATACACACACAACACAACACAAACTGACTCTAAGTATAGACCTTCATACATTGAAGGAATGTTTTCTATTTAGTATGGAAAAACTTCACATAGGCTTTCGCGAATATCGTCCTACACATGGAGAAGTTAATCGGTTTTAAATAAAAGATTTTATCTAAGAAACGTTTTAGGACACTAAAAGTATGTAAGCTTTTGTGTACATCACACCAAAATACGAACACCAAACATTGAGACCGAGTAGTTCACCGCACATTTGAAATAACCGCCAACAAACGACACACAGACTCGCTAAAAACATTAGCCTGATCTGACTTACTGACACTTACGGGACTTTTAGACCACTGTTATTACCGCGAACATAACTTAAGGAACACACTTCGTTCTCGAAACAAAACACTGGGAATATAAGACTGATTTTAGCGCGAACAAAACACTATAAAAAGCCTGCTTTTGAGCCTGCTGAACCGAGCACTTCGCGATGATCAGACCATCTCGTTGACCGCGCACAACGGATGCAAACGCGAACTGACTGACTGACGAACGCAGACCGCGGCAGTTTGCGGCTGGCTATTGTTTCTCTTTCGCACGCATTGTTTTAACTATTGTCTTGTCTCGCTCGCGCGCAGCGACGAGTAGCCACAGGTTGCGATAGCGCATAGCAACAGAAACTTAGCCGGACTATACGACTATAGATGGCACCACTTATGTGCTTGGTCTCACGGTTCGGTAAATACGGTAGGCATACTCTTTGAATACAAGGCGTTCAAGGCGTTGCGGCTAAATAATAGAGGCTCAAACATAATTATGACTGAGAAAATGAATTAGGCCCTTCACACATTACTTTCCTTATATTTTTGTAGGAAAGTTTACGATCTGAATTTCGCCGGTAGCTTCTAAAATAGTGTCTAGTCTATCCTACCTGTCACCCTAGTTTTAAAACGAATATACTGAGCCGTTACTGCAAGTTTGGACGCAAACGTATTAATATTATGTTATGATATTTATAGCTCGTCGTTTAAACTTGAATTATACTTCTAAAAGTCAAAGAAACATCATCAAAGAAACATTACCAAAGAAACATTGTGATCGCTATTGCGATACAGATTCGCACTGAAAAGTGCGGATTTAAAAAACCCCAATTGTTTTCATTGCTTCTATTTTGTCTTCAATACATTTTCAGGAGATCGCAAATTGTCAAAGAAACATTACGTTTGACGATTGAACGAATTCATAGCTGCTTTCTTCAATTTTTCAGGTTGTTCTTCTCTTTTCAAGATCTTCAGATGTTGGCATCGCACTGAAAAGTGCGTTTTGTCAAAGAAACATTAAAATACAACTTCTTTCTTCAGTTATTTTCTTTCTTCTATAGTAACGTTTGAATCGCACTGAAAAGTGCGTTTTGTCAAAGAAACATTAAATTACAACTTCTTTCTTCAGTTATTTTCTTTCTTCTATAGTAACGTTTGAATCGCACTGAAAAGTGCGTTTTGTCAAAGAAACATTAAATTACAACTTCTTTCTTCAGATGTTCAACTTCTTTCTTCATTTATTTTCTTTCTTCTATAGTAACGTTTGAATCGCACTGAAAAGTGCGTTTCGTCAAAGAAACATCATGTTTGACCATGTCTACTGTAGAAGTACTTTTGACGCTTTATTAGAACATACGGTCCAAGCTAAACTGATCTCCCTACGTTTGCAATTAATCTATATTCATATTTCCGTATATTTTTAATCATAATAAGCGCTTTCCGATTGCCTATTGATTTTACCTGAAGTACGTTTTGTTTAAACTGCTGAGACAGAAATCGTAATGATTCAGAATTTCAGACTACTTTAAATCTCCCAGCAAAAATAAAATAATAATACCAAATCCTTTGTGTGAACAGAATTATGTACAGAGCCGTGCGGCCGAGCGACAGAGACAAAAGATGGTGTATCAAAGATGGCGGTCAAGCTATTGTATCAACGACAAAATGGTGATGGATCGAAATGTAAACTGTCGCTTAGTCGCGTGGAATCTAAGATTCGTTACTAAGCATATTTTATGTATTTTTTATATAGTGACTAATTTTTACTGACAATAACTAACCATACACGCTCGGATTTGTCCGACAAATCTGTCTGACAAAACTGCTAACATCCTTGTACGGATTTACTCGTAGGCTGGCATATCTGTGCCTGTTCTTGCCATACATTAACAGTTGAGCCCGCCAGACGACTGTGAGACAGATCTGTCTGGTAAATCCGGGCGTGAATGGCTAGCTAATACGACTATTTCGAACTACAGTAATTAGTTTTAGTAACAATACTTATGATCAATGCTTTAACCATCAACAAAGAAGTTCCCTTCTTTTAAAATACTTTTTAGTAGCATTTAACGTAACTCTCAACCAAGTAAATGTAGATATAGTAGCCGCATCATTATTATCTCTACAATTAAACTCTACTCTTCATTTAGCCTTTATCTTTGCGCATACAATGAGACCTCACAGTCAAAAATCTGCGTGTACTATAACTACAACAAACTTTTCAATAACGTTAATGTGTCATGGTGCGTTCACACGCTTCCGAGCAAACAGACATTCAACCAGTTCAGTGACCGCAGTAGCTCTGTCACCCTCATCTCAACAAGACCGAACGCGACAAAAGAAATCGTACTCGCATAAATTATTAATTTCACAATGAATCTAGGCATTGGTGAAGTTAGGCTTTTCGCTGCGTAGTAGAAAATTTGAAAAAGTTGCACTCCGCATCGAAACGGCTAACTTCACGCCAAGATCCGCTGGAAGAAGTGTACCTGTCTCATTGAATGTCTGTTTGTTTGGAAGCTTGTAAACGCGGTATCATGTATTTGGATGATATACACTTTCCCCCTTACTTATGAAAGATGTTTAAAGTTGAATAGTGGTTAAACAACGTCCTGTCTTTATTTGTGGATAGTGACGAATAGAGACAGGTTGTTGTTTAACCAGTGTTCAACTTTAAACATCTTTCATAAGTAAGGGGGACTATATTAAAAGTGTTACCTGGTTAAGCTTGGAGACGACGGTGTCGGCGGGATGGGAGACGATGGCGCAGAAGACACCGGCGATGTAACCGGCCGCGAATGTGACGATCAGCTGCTCGCCCTTTGAGCATTGCTCGCGGGGCTTCGGCACCACGTGCTGAAAACACGGGAGTTACTTCTATAAATAACTATTACTATTATAACTAAGATAATGATAAAATAAATCCTATCCTACTAATATTATAAAGGCGAAAGTCCGTGTGTGTGTGTGAATGTTTGTTGCCACGTATCTCCATAACTACTAAACCGATTTGGCTGAAATTTGACTACTTATATTATAAAGGCGAAAGTCCGTGTGTGAATGTTTGTTACCACGTTTCTCCATAACTACTAAACCGATTTTGATGAAATTTGGAATTTAGATAGATAATAACCGGGAATAGGACATAGGCTACTTTTTATTCCGGAAAAACGCACGGTTCCCGTGGGATAAAATAGTCCACGCGGGCGAAGCCGCGGGCGTCAGCTAGTAATAAATAAATCTTTATTCATTAACTTAGTGCTATGTATTACAATACGTAAAATAATAAAATAATATTTATAATAATACTATAATACTTTTTAAATACTTATACATAGATAGAAGTTTACAATGTGCCTGAACTAGGCGGACCTGTGTCTCAGGCGGAGAAGGCTAAATTAACCTAAAGGTAGGATAATAAATAAATTGATCTGTAAACGTAAGTAAGCAAATTAAACAAGCGAGATGACAAAGAGATAAGAGATAGATCTTACTGGGTATTAGATATCTTATTAATTATTGTGGATTTCATTTACAACGACCTCGGTTGTAATAAACGACTTTTCGGTTATAGCGACGTCAAACTTACTTCCCTTGAATTGAAAGCACACTTTTGTAGGAAATTCATTCGGGAATACCGACCTCGGATATAGCGTCCATTTCGGGTGTAGCGACTTGTTGTTATGAACCATTTGTGACAGATTCCTAGAAATTTCATGCGCATATTGCGACTGAGTCGGCAAAAGAACAAAGACTCATTCATAAAACTATTAAGCTT
The DNA here is from genome assembly GCA_958496255.1 of Camptogramma bilineatum. NCBI lineage: Eukaryota > Metazoa > Arthropoda > Insecta > Lepidoptera > Geometridae > Camptogramma > Camptogramma bilineatum. Next base: position 3,417,352 of record OY292478.1, read on the forward strand.
TCTTATCCTTTGTTTACATTTACAGATGGCCAGATGTGCTTGCTTTGTTTGTAGGTAGGACTTCTTAGCACGTATACAAAGTTGAACTTATGAATCAGTTACATAGTAATTTCCAGTGTGTGAATAGTGTTTCGGTAAACTTGTGAATATGGCTCATAGACATTTATTAATAAAGAAATAGTGGACATCATTTTGAGATTGAAATACTGGATATAGCGACCACATTAGTGTGGTCCCTCCACTGTTTTATTATTTGTAGCCTGTGGGAGCTGTGTTGGTCGAGGGTACCTCTACTTTCGATCCGAAGGTTCGAATCCTGGTGAAAAGTTTATATGCGCATTAGCACGAGCTCTTTTACTTACCTGCACTTTTTTGGCTCAATGGAACAGCGTGGTAAACGCTGCCAGTGTCTTGGTACGCTTCTGACTGGCAGTGATTTCATCAGTTGAGCTAAGTGTCTATACAGTTGTTTACAATGACCCTTAATGACTAAACTAGCTCATGTATTTTGTCATCCTACTAATATTATTAATGCGAAAGTTTGTAAGGATGTATGGCTGTTTGTTGCTCTTTCTCGCAAAATCTACAGAACAGATTTTAATGAAACTTGGAATATACATAGTTTATGACCTGGAATAACACATATTATACTCCTTTTTATCCGGGAAGGTACCACGCGAGCATAGCCGCGGGCGGAAGCTAGTGTAAATATATAGTAGTTTAGTTTCTGAATATAATAAAATATTCACTTCTTACAACAGATATTGGCATTCGTGAAGTTTTCCGTTTCGATGCGTAGTACAATTTTTTCATACAAAATTTTCTACTGCGCAGCTAAAAGCCTCACGAATGCCTAGATCTATTGTGACAACTGTACACAATGTAAGTTTGCAACAGGACTTTCAAAACCAAGTTTGGTTTTGCCAGCCATATTCGGGCACATAACCGACAATAATAATTTGCCAGGTTCGCCGTTGTCGGATACGACAAGGAGGACGATAAATATATAAATACATAGTAGTTTGGTTTCTGTAAATAAATCTATAGGTACTAATTATATAAAGCGGAAGAGTTTTTTTGTTTGAACGCGCTAATCTCAGGAACCGGTCAGATTTGAAAAAAAAATTCTGCATTCGATAGCTAAACTCTTCAGGAAGGTTATAGGCTTTTTTCATCATCATCATCATCACCATACACCATCATACTACGGGGGCAACGCCGCGAGGGCGCTGCTAGTAAAATATACATAATAATGTATGTTACCTTGTACAACAGTTCGACGGTCTTCTCGAAGCAGGCGAACTTCATCATGGTGTAGGGTATCTGGCGGCCCCACAGCGGCACCAGACCCTTGTAGAATGTTCCGTAGCCCTCGTTCTGGACCATCTTCGGCCACGCCTCGCGCAGGGTGGTCGCGAAACCAGGCATCGTTTGGATGCGGACCTGTCGGTGTTGCATGTTAGTATTGTTTTCTTGGTTGGTTAGCAGTTGTTCCTTTATTAGGTAGTGGGTGGACACATTGCGTTTTCTGCAGCGCATTTTTGAGCTGCGCGTTTGTATCGATACAAACGCGCGTTCGCAACGCGTTTTTTTCCATACAAAAGCGAACCGGGAGGGGGGCAGCGCGTTCGAATCGCGTTTGTATCGATACAAACGCGCTGCAAAAAACGCAGTGTGTCCACTCCCTTACATAATTCCTCGTGGTCAAACCAGTTGGACTAAATAGTTTGACCACGGGGAAGAACCCGTTCTACCATTAGCAGAGAATAAATAGGTAAAAAAGCCTGCCTGCGCGAAAAAAATTATTTCAATAGCGACTTTTGCTGCGACGCAATAAAGTGCAATTCAGCTCGCTTAAGCGCCTGATGTCTAACGCAATATTCACCTAAACGTTGACTCTTTCTAACGCATAGCTCTGTCACTGTCTGGCGCAGAGTGACTTGTCGCGTGTTATAGGTATTAAGCGCGACGCGGTTAGCGTGCGAGCCGAGCGGCAAGTGTGAACCCTACCTGTCAAGGTCCGCGCTATGTACTTTGTACTTGTAGTTTTGTACCTATTCTGTGCCATTAGTCCATCAATGTTAATTAACCTACTCTCCAGCGAAAAAGTTATAGCTATAAATGACGAGGCTATTTTTACATTATGAATTTGACAATTTACAACATTTTTCATTACTGAAATAAAATTCTTGTTCCTTTAATGGCTCTGTAAAAGTATAATTGTCACCAACATTAAGCCCTCGGATCTCATAATCTGTAAGTCATAGGGCGCGGGACGGGCACGCTGCGCTAACGCAGAGCGACGGAACACGTCGCGACCGCCCCGCGTCCCTCCGGCGCTTGTTCTCGTCATCGGGCAAAAGCATCCTAATTTCATAGAAAATGTAAGGCTGGGGTTTTTTTAATATTTCAAATACTTACGATTTGATTTGGTTAGTTACTTTGGGAAAAGTTTTTCTGATGGGAAATAGAGTCGATTAAGATCAACTTGTTTTTTTTTGGCTATTCACAAAACTTTCTAACTACAAGAGAAAAGGTAGCTACCCTTCAGTGACCAAGAATTTGCCACAACCTGTATAAAGAGGGTTTAGGGGGTCCGAATAACGTATCTATCTTGAAGTAAGTCAGGCAAAGAGAAGAAACAAAGAACAATAAATATGATCATGACTCAAGGCATGGCACAGGGCACGTTTTTCTTTCTAGTGGTTCAAAATTATATTTGAACAGCTCAAAATAGTAGTAACTGCACATCTGAGCCTGGCCGCATAAGAATCACAAAACGCCGCTACTGACCTGTACTTTTCATATATTTTGCCACTCGCTACAGCTACATCGCTGGTGTTTTGTGGCTGCAGTCGGTGGCCCATTTGCGCCGAGCTTTATTGCGTTAGATTTTGCTCCACGGAAAACATACACTAATACCTACCGACCGACCACACTACTTCTACTTTTTCTGTTCTATGGCTTTTTCCACACTCCCAATAACAAAACTTCTGGTAGGTGTTCTGAAGCATCTTACATGTAATAATGTGAATGTAATTTTAAATTAAAAATTGAAAGAAATACCCAACAAAAAACTTCTAAAAAACATTATAGTCATGTCAAGTTACTTGTCATGTCAAGAGGAGTGACTTTTTAAAACGGTCGGTGACAGTCATTTATAGCTGTCAAGCTATAAATGACTGACAAAAATGTTTCATTCTACGCTTAATGTTGTTACAGCATTGCAACGAACCTCATTGCAGCATTGAGTGTAAACCACTGACGCGTACTTGTATATTACAGGTCAGTGGTGTAAACCAAGTGTAAACTAGTGGAAATGTAGATAAAACGTGAAATGGAACGCCACCTGCTTTCGTTGGCGATGGCGCCACACTAGATGGCGCGGTTAAAAATGACCCGCGGGACTGTACTAAACTATAGCGCTGACTAACTAAAGAACTGATGATCTTCAAAAGGCTGAACAGATTTTCATGAAGCATAGCTAAGAACACTCTCGACAAAGACACCATTCAAACAAAAAAATCATCATCATCATCATCTCCCCGCCTTATCCCACTAGGTGGGATGGGGACAACATGTTTCCTTCTTCCACTTCATTCAAACAAAAAAATTAAATTAAAATCGGTTCATACGTTCAGGAGCTATGATGCCATAGGCAGTCACAGAGCCACAGAGACATACAACAAACTTATAAAGACTCAAACCCACGCTGGCCTAGGCTCGCCGAGTGAACGCGTTGCCTCTCTATCGCATTCGCCTTGCATCGATTCACCTTCTCGCTCGCATTCGCACAGGCTCGCCTAGGCTGGCCCAGCGTGTGTTTGAGCCATAACACTCCTCTATCTCGTCGGGGGTTAAAAACAACAGTAGTATAGTCCGACACGAAATAATAGAAATAAATGGGGGCGCCACTGTGCAAGCTAAATACGCGAAATAGATAAATTCCATTTTAGAAGTAAATTACAAAGAAATTCCATACATACTAGAATGCTGACTGACATTTAATGTACAAAGGATTTTGAACCTTATCACGACTACACAACGATCTATTATCATTTAATCTTGGTTATAAGGATTGTTGGTCTTGTTGAGAGGCTTTCTTGGGTGCTTTGTCTCTTTCACACTCGTTGTTGGATTAGTAGTGTGCCCATGTCATTTAAATTTCAGGATATTTTTACCTTATCGCGCTCGACAAAATCAGCGCTTGATTTCGATCCATGGTTTCGATCCTTGAATTAGATCCTTGAATTAGATCCTTGATTTTGATCCTTGATTTTGATTTCGATCCTTGATTTCGATCCTTGGTTTCGATCTTGGATTTCGATCCTGGATTTCGATCCTTGATTCTTGAATTTTGAACCTTGAATCTGAAATCTTGAATCTTGAACCTTTGAAGTGACAGCTGTCAAACTTCAAATGACCATATCTCGGGAACTACTCGTCCTAGACTCCCCGTTCCCAGTTCAAATGAAAGCTATGACCAAGATCTTCATTTGAAGTGACAGCTGTCAAATTTCAAATGGCCATATCTCGGGAACTACTCGTCCTAGACTCCCCGTTCTCAGTTCAAATGAAAGCTATGACCAAGACCTACATTTCAGATGACTATGTCATTTTGACAGCTGTTATTGAAAATGTAGATCTTGGTCATAGCTTTCATTTGAGCTAAAAAGGAAGAGTCTAGGATGAGTAGATTTCGAGATATGGCTGATTGAAGTTTGACATCTGTCACTTTAAATGAAGATCTTGGTCATAGCTTTCATTTAAACTTTGAACGGGGAGTCTAGGACGAGTAGTTTCCAAGATATGGCCGTTTGAAGTTTGACAGCTGTCACTTCAAATGAAGATCTTGGTCATAGCTTTCATTTGAACTGAGAATGGGGAGTCTAGGTCGAGTAGTTCCCGAGATATGGCCATTTGAAGTTTGACAGCTGTCACTTCAAAAGAAGATCTTGGTCATAGCTTTCATTTGAACTGAGAACGAGGAGTCTAGGACGAGTAGTTCCCGAGATATGGCCATTTGAAGTTTGACAGCTGTCACTTCAAATGACGATCTTGGTCATAGCTTTCATTTGAACTTTGAACGGGGAGTCTAGGACGAGTAGTTTCCAAGATATGGCCGTTTGAAGTTTGACAGCTGTCACTTCAAATGAAGATCTTGGTCATAGCTTTCATTTGAACTGAGAACGGGGAGTCTAGGACGAGTAGTTTCCAAGATATGGCGGTTTTAAGTTTGACAGCTGTCACTTCAAAGATTCAAGATTCAAAATTTCAGTTTTCAGATTCAAGAATCAAGATTCAAGATTCAAGAATCAAAATGAAGGATCAAAATTGTATCAGTATTTTAATTCAAAAATCATGCCCTGAAACATCACGTAAATCAGAAAATGATGGAAAAGGCCCCTTAGGGACTAGGAATGTTTAGTTTATGGTCACCCTTTAGAAAGAGACACACCGCCCAAGTTTTCTTTCTCAAGCGGACCTTGTTTTCTGTCTCAGTCAGTGTTCCAGGTACGTAGTATAGAAATTCCTTGGTAAATTATTACTTCTGACTGACGTCTTCGGTACCTGTACCATAGACAAGAAACCTGTACTTTACCATAGATTAGTAGAGAAAGGGTTTCCAAAGTACTGAAGTTTTAGTTGCCGTGTCTACCTGTTTTTGCCGGACTATAATTACCTTAGCGGCCTCAAGCGGCGACAGAGCGATGTCAGCAAAGAACTCAGCCGACGCCGACGCAGCGAGGTACACAAATGTACGGTAGGTGTACGCCGTCTCTTCATCCAACAAGTTGTTGTATCCCACCTTGAATACTTCGTACAAGCCGAACTTGCAAAGACCCTGTAAGTATTGATGTGTTAGACCAGTCGGGATAAAAATAGTGTGGTAAAGTGAATGGGTTGCTCATATAATGTGAGTCCACATGGTTCTTCGGTAGGAACAATTGGATTTGTATTCTAATCATAGTATGTTTAGCTTTTAAAGTCTTATTTCACAATCTACAAGTTTTGACACTTGACCAGATTTAGTGATGGCAGTGGGTGTAAGGCCGTGACCGAGTGGTGGCCAAGAGAGAGTAACAGAAGCAGGGGCAGACCATCAGCCAGGTGGGTGGACGATATTGAGGCCATAGAGGGAAAGACATGGATGAGATCAGCACAGGGTCGACTAGAATGGCGTTTGAGGGAGGAGGCTTATACCCAGCAGTGGGCTATTATTTGAGCTGCCAATGATGAAGATGAAGTTTTGAGTAGTCACTAAATAACGTACTTGGCAAGTACATAATAATATTAAAAAGTAATATTATGAATGTGAAAGCTTGTTACTCTTTCACGCAAAAACTACTAAACGGATTTGGCTGAAACTTGAAAGGACATGGCCGATTCCTAGAACAATTTTGCCCCACAGATGCCCACAGGAAAGAATGCTTGCGTCATGACCAAATTGGGATTTTTGGGTTTGTTTTTTTATTTTATAGTGAGACTCCATTCATCTTCTTCCTTTTTAAAGTGGGATTTAAAAGATAATCTAATTTAAAGCAGCAGGCTGTGACGCCCAACATGAACGGATGAACCTAGGAAACTATATTTTTTAGGTTCGTATAGTAAAAGCTTTGCTTACTTTGGGGATAGATGGCGCTGTGTGTAATGTCCAACAATAATTATTTAGTAAGTATTATTATGGACTGGCAGAATTTTGAGTGAACTAGGGTATGGAAAATAAATAAAATAATAAATTAAAATAAAAATTCTTTATTTCAGACTTTCATCCATATATTATTTAACACACGGGAATTTTCACGTGAAAATATTATCATTCATTTATATTATGTTAGTATTAGTAGGTAGGCAAAAATCGGTGGCACATTTGAGTGGTAAGTAGGTACAACCGGACAGTCAATGGCAAGTATAGGTTGCCAAGATGGCATGCCTTGACTCCCAAGACTGAATAAGATGAAAGTCAGGCCTGTCGGCTATCGCCTGAAGGAGGCTGTTGCAGCTTGACGCACACAGCTGCTCCCAGTACCTACAATTTAAAGTAAAAAAGAAAAGTACTTAGGAAAAATTGGGAATTTCATCAATAAAATTATCTACACTCATGTGCAGTGATTCTGTACTTACCACCTAAAATAAAATATGATATAAATAAATAAAATAAAAAGCCTTTTATTTCTCTATAATTAACATTTTTTTCTTATCACTAATGCTTATAATCTAAGTAGGTACTAGAGAACCCCTAAGGTGAAGGCCTCCTCCAAAGCCAGCCATCTGTCCCTGTCTTGTGCTACTTGGAGCCAGTTTGGTCCAGCAGTTTTCTTGATGTCTTCGTCCCAGCGAGCGTATGGTCTTCCTATGCAGCGTCGACCTCTTGAACCCTCCCAATTTGTCACTCTCCTAGTCCATCTTCCATCTTGTAGACGTCCAGCCATGTCCAGCCCACTTCCATTTTAGTCTGTATGCATATCCCAAGGCGTCAGTTTTTGTAATTTTAAATAAAATATGATAAATCCTCATAAATCACATCACAACACAATCACACAACTGAAACTCAACGAAATTCCTTTTACATCTGTCAAATTCTTGTCCGTCTGTTTTGTTTACTATTTGAGTGTCATGTCAACCACGAAAAAGAAGGTAGGTCTATCTGATAAAAATATTCTCTGTGATACCTCCAGACTCTCGGCAAGAAACCCCGACAACACCCGAGAAGCGTGAATGTGAGGAGTTTCTCGCCTTCTTGTTCTCGCGCTTCGGTGTCGGTACCTATTTTTGGCCGAGACAAAGGATTTCAAACAGATCACGAGTGAGAAAATTGAGAGTGTTGATAATTTGTTTGTTCTTCGAGAAGTCTCGGTGAAACTTCTCGCCGTGAGTCTGGAGAGGCATTACGGACTGTAGTACCGGAAGTGACTAAAGTTACTAATAAAATAACATAATTATATTCCCACACGGCACGAGATATCTAAGTATTCTGTATGTACCAGTTAATTTTGTGATATTTTATTTAAATAATATTATTCTGACGCATAGTCTAATTCGATATTCGGCTCTTCTGGGGCAGTATCCGGCCAAATCCTTTACATATGACTTGCTTTTCTTTCCCTTCTATACTTTTCACTTTGACTGTCATCTAAACCGAGAAGAATTATATTGGTACTTTTAATTTTAACTCAGAAGGTAACAAACAAGATATTCAACTCTTTGAGGATATTACCTGCATCGAGTATCCAATGAAAGTGGGCGCCCATCCCTTAGCAAGCCCGCGCATGCCTTCCTCGGCGACTGACACGCGGAAGCCGGTCACGACGTTCTTGTACTTTTCCGCGTTCACCTGCAGGCGGCATTTCACCAGATCGAGAGGTACCACGGCCGTGTGGGTGATACCTGTGGTATATCATCAAACTGTATTCTACTTACATCTATACTATTTAAACCACACAATTCTATGATTTAAACCATAGGTTCTCAACGTGCGCGATATTCAGGGGGGCAATAGAAGACCCAGAGAAAATTAGGGGGCATTGACATGGCACATTAAGATTTGTAGGAGGGGGGGCTCTTGAAAAAAATATATTCTCAATGTGGGCGGTGGGCAAAATAAGGTTGAGAAACTATGTAGATCATAGTTTCTCAACCTTATTTTGCCCACCGCCCACTTTGAGAATTTATTTTTTTCAAGCGCACCCTCTCCCCATAGTTTAATGCGCCATCTCAATGCCCCCTAATTTTCTCTATGTCTTCTATACAGTCTCCCAAAAAGTCTTAAACGCCCACAAGGGGGCGTTATCGCCCACGTTGAGAACCTATGATCTAAACTAATATAATAAAACGGAAGAGTTTGTTTGTTTGAACGCGCTAATCTCAGGAACTACCAGTCGGATTTGAAAAATTCTTTTTGCATTTGATAGCTAAACTCTTGAGGAAGGTATAGCAGGATATAGAAGGTATAGCAGGGGGGTCTCACTCCGCAGTTTAGGTATGTTCGGCCGACTTTTCTTTTTAACAGACTTCAAAAAAAAAAAGGAAACGAGGTTCTAAATTCGTTGGATTCTTTTTTAGGGTTCCGTACCTTAAAAGGTAAAAAAAGGAACCCCTATAAGATCACTTTCTTGTCCGTCTGTCCGTCTGTCCGTCTGTCTGTCCGTGTGTCACCATCGATTATCTCAGGAACGGGTAAAGCTAGCAAGTTGAAATTTATACCATATACTAAGGTTTATAGTCCCTATTGTGAGTATAAAAATCAAGGTCCTGAGTAAACACTATAAAAAGATATAGGCAAATTTAGGTTTTCGTGAAAACTTGTGAGTACCAAAACTTACCTTAATTATCAACTTTTTTTATTTTTCGGAATTTTTCCTTTACTTGTGCTGTAAGACCTTGCTTGTAACCAAAATTGACAATTCTAAGTCAACCGGAAGTACCCTAGAGGTTTTGGGTCGAAAACCTAAATGGTAGTTCCCGTTGACCTAGAATAACGAAATTTGGCAAAAAGCAAGGTCTTATAGCACAAATAAAGGAAAAATTCCAAAAAGTTAAAAAAGTTAAAAATTAAAGGGTGTTCCCATACATACATAGTTGACGCCAGTTAAAATTGTCCTCCGAGTTGTATGGGTGCTCATACAATTAAGCGGACTAGCTTAATTGGCACCATGGCTAGTTACGGAACCCTCGGCGTACGAGTTCGACTCGCACTTGACCGGTTTTATTTTTTAATTCTCCCCGATTACTTGAAGACGCGCTGGGAACGCCGTGAAAACGTCGTGTGCCCATTCCCTAAGGGACCTATCAGACAGAGAGCGGTCACGCGGTCAAGCGTTTTGCGTTCGAGCGTGCAATTGCTCACGAACCCCGCTGTTCTACTTGACCACCGCGGTCAGAAATGTGTGAGTATATCTAACGTAATAGAATACAAAGAACACAAAACTGACAGCGTGACCGCTCTCTGTCTGATAGGTCCCTAGGATGTTCCTTAGAGTGTGACGCGGATGACGATGCATGTGGGCGTAAGCTAGGTAAAGTATGGCACATGATCAAGTCATGATTTCGTCTGGATTGCCACAGACATAAAGTCGATTAATCAATTCCTCCAAAAATATATTAAGATCATCTACAATGTTGAGTAATATATACGTGTTTTTTTTTTATACCGCATTGCAGAAGGCTCGAAAATCTAATCTTTGTGGCCCTTTTTTGGTGTACAAAGTCAAGGTTTCAGCTATGAAAATGTGAAAAAAAAAATGTTTAAAAGATAAGCAGTGTAATATTTCACGATAATAGCTTGCATAATCATATCAGACATACCTACCTCTGATACATCCATAAGAGCGCGTGCCCACGAGACGGTTTTTCGCCGGAGCTAAGCCCGGCGTCAAACCGGGTAGTCACAGAATGTATGAAGAGACGTAAGACGAGGACGCGTCGCGTTGCGACAGCGTTGCGTCCGCGCCCCGTCTCTTCTGTGTGTTTTGCGTCGCGACGCTTCTATACATTTTGTATGAAAGTGACGCGGAAGAGACAAATGTCTGCGCCCCGTCTGCGTCTTACGCCTTTTCTATCTGGCCCGCGCCCAAGGGTCTCACTTACCGCAAGAAAGGACTCCTCCAAGACCGCAAAGCGCGAAGTATTTAGGAGAGGCGAACTCGCACGAATCCTGCGGGACGACTGCAGCCGCCGCCATGCCCTATTCACATTCAAGATTTGATGACTAAGTTTTAGCACTAGGGAATATGCGTCTGAATTAAAAAAGGGTTAATTTTTTTTTATAGTTCTTTAGAATTATGCCTATGTAAATATTTTTTAATATTATTTATTTTTCGTCAAAAGTGCAAAAAATAGTAGGAATTTCATAAGACTTGATGTGTGATAGAATGTGACGTCAAACCACAGAATACTAGAGTACTACGTACAGAAGGGTCACTTCGCGAGTAAATTTGTTTAAATAGAGACTCTCGCGGCGAAGCCATAAAGTGCAATTCAACTCGCCTATGGGCCTATTACCTATCGAGATATTTGCCTAAACATTCCCATCCTGCTCTAATGCGTAACTGTGTCACTGTCTGGCGCGGTGTGACGCGACTCGTAAGGGTTGTCGAATTTTCGCTTGCGACAACACAAATAAATTAATTTATTTTATCTGTCACAAAAACAGTACCTACTTAAGTTCTAAAATAAGTAGGCCTAAATATAATTTAATCTACCGTTACCACAGAATAAATAGTAGTAAGTAGGTACTACGTATTGTACGTAGGTAGGTGAAGTAGGTAGATACATTATTATCTCGTTCGTTTTGTAAACAATTGCATTTCAAAATATCTATACCTTCATACCTACCTAGACATCGATCAGACACACACAATCATCATCATCACACAACTAGACCGGGAGCCGTTATCCGATAATCACCCTTTTAATGTTAGGTTTGCAATCACATTTGCAATTTAATGCACGGCCAGGACTCGAACCCACGACCTTCGTCTCGAAAGTTGAGGTACTAATCACTTCGACCAACATGGCTCTATGAATGTAATGTAACTTCTAAACACTTACAATTATTATATTAAGTAGGTTAGGTACCTACTTAATGGATAAGTTACTTTTAGGTACATATGTAAATAAACAAAACTGTAGGTACCTACCTACCTACAGTTTTGTAGGTAGGTAGTTTTGTACGTGTATTATAAATAAATAAATAAATAAATATTTCTTTATTGCGGACACGAGATCCATACAGGCATTAAAATAAATTAAATTAAATTATAGGTAGTACCTACCTAGGTCTTAAAAAACTAAAAGCGCTTTTAGGTGGCAATAGCCACCCATTATGTTTGTTTATTTGTAAACAGGTACCTATTCAATCAAAAAGGAATCGAATAGGTACCTATAAAATCTCGTTTTCATTATGCACCTACAGTTACAGAGTAAAAGTAAGTACCTACCTAGGTATTTATTGATGATTTATTTAAATAGGTACTTACAACAAATTATAGAAAAGCTTAGTAGCTACCTACCAACCTTTCAATATCTTCCGGAATTTTGTGGAATGTTAATGTCCATTCATTGCTTTTCCTTTTGTTTAGACACCCGTAGACACAGCAGTATCTTTTATACGGATTAGATCGTTTAGTTATCGTGCAAAAATCACAAGAAACGATGTATACGAGATCACGATAATTACGCACAATGCGTCTAGTCCGCAAGCCGAGCGAGCGGCAAGTGGCAACCTATGTCGCGCGCCCCCCGAGGGGGCGCGCGTCCGATAAATACCTAAAGTGAGAAGTGAGCCAGGCCTGGTCAAACTCTTGAATGACTGACAGCGCCAACAAGCGCGTATACAGTTGTTCCAATGGATCTAGGCATTCGTGAAGTTAGGGAGTGTCCACATTGCGTTTTTTGTAGCGCGTTTGTATCGATACAAACGCGTTGCGAACGCGATGCGAACGCGCAGCTCAAAAACGCGCTGCAGAAAACGCAATGTGTACACTCCCGGTTTGCGTTTGTATCGATACAAACGCGATGCGAACGCGCGTTTGTATCGATACAAACGCGGTTCGAACGCGCGTTTGTATCGATACAAACGCGGTGCGAACGCGCGTTTGTATCGATACAAACGCGCGTTCGCATCGCGTTTTTATGGATACAAACGTGTTTAAGCAGGGTTTGCTTTTGTACTTTGCTTTTTTGTATGCTCGTTTGTCTGCTAGTTTGTCTGCTAGTTTGTTTGCTAGTTTGTATGCTAGTTTGTCTGCTAGTTTGTTTGCTAATTTGCTTATTTGCTCTAAGTTTTTCATTTGTTTCGGGACACTTTCTTCGGGACACTTTTACTTTTGCTTCGGGACAATTGCTAAGGGACACTTTTGCTTGGGGACACTTGCTTCGGGACACTTTTTGCTTGGGGACACTTTTGCTTCGGGACACTTTTTCTTCGGGACACTTTTGCTTCGGGACACTTTTGCTTCGGGACACTTTTGCTTCGGGACACTTTTTGCTTCGGGACACTTTTTGCTTCGGGACACTTTTGCTTCGGAACACTTTTTCTTCGGGACACTTTTGCTTCGGGACACTTTTGCTTCGGGACACATTTGCTTCGGGACACTTTTGCTTCGGGACACTTTTGTTAAGGGACACTTTGCTAAGGGACACTTTTGCTTCGGGACACTTTTGCTTCGGGACACTTTTTCTTCGGGACACTTTTGCTTCGGGACACTTTTGCTTGGGGACACTTTTGCTTCGGGACACTTTTGCTTCGGGACACTTTTGCTAAGGGACACTTTTTCTTCGGGACACTTTTGCTTTGGGACACTTTTGCTTGGGGACACTTTTGCTTCGGGACACTTTTGCTTCGGGACACTTTTGCTTCGGGACACTTTTGCTTGGGGACACTTTTGCTTCGGGACACTTTTGCTTCGGGACACTTTTGCTTCGGGACACTTTTTCTTCGGGACACTTTTGCTTCGGGACACTTTTGCTTGGGGACACTTTTTTTCGGGACACTTATTCTTCGGGACACTTTTGCTTTGGGACACTTTTGCTTGGGGACACTTTTGCTAAGGGACACTTTTTCTTCGGGACACTTTTGCTTCGGGACACTTTTGCTTGGGGACACTTTTGCTTCGGGACACTTTTGCTAAGGGACACTTTTGCTTCGGGACACTTTTGCTTCGGGACACTTTTTCTTCGGGACACTTTTGCTTCGGGACACTTTTGCTTGGGGACACTTATTCTTCGGGACACTTTTGCTTTGGGACACTTTTGCTTGGGGACACTTTTGCTTCGGGACACTTTGCTAAGGGACACTTTTGCTTCGAGAAACTTTTGCTTCGGGACACTTTTACAAAGGGACACGTTAGCTTCTGGACACTTTTGATAAGGGACAAACTAGCATACAAACTAGCAGACAAACTAGCAGACAAACATCAGACAAACTAGCAGGCAAACTAGCAATCGAACTAGTAAACTACAAACGCGATGCGAACGCGCGTTTGTATCGATACAAACGCAATGCGAACGCGCGTTTGTATCGATACAAACGCGATGCGAACGCGCGTTTGTATCGATACAAACGCGCGTTTGTATCGATACAAACGCGGATACGCGCTGCGAACGCGCGTTTGTATCGATACAAACGCGCGTTTGTATCGATACAAACGCGCGTTCGCAACGCGTAGCAAAAACGCGCTTCAGAAAACGCAATGTGGACACTCCCTTAGGCTTTTCACTGCGCGGTAGAAAATTTTGTATGAAAAAGTTGCACTGCGCATCGAAACAGCTAATTTCACGAATGCCAAGATCCGCTGGAAGAAGCGTAGTTGTTTGATAGTTGTTTTTGGTCACATAATTTAAATTTTTCGGTGCTGCATATTTTTTTACATTTAATGATTAACCTTTCATATAAAATTTTTAAAAAATTGTGCATATTCCCTATTGTTTAAGTAATAAAAACTCAAAACTCAAGATGATTTATTCAATAAGATCATGTAGGTTGATCACTTTGACACGTCAATTGTTTGATATAGTTTTGATACAATATTTTAATATTGTACAAACAAACAAAATAAATTCCAAATCAGTTCAGAGTGGAAGTCCTCAGATAGTTAAGAAGATTTGAGCAAGTATACCTGTTCGGTGTGTGGTAACGCGAGTGTGGAGGCCTGGCACTGCGCAGGCGCGAGGGGCCCGCGGAATGGCGAGTTCCGCGCAGACTCCAGCAGGGATGAGAACATTATTCTGCAAAACAAAATATTATAAACATAAAAAAAATCATTAAAATACCAGCTACTGGGGCCTGATTCTGTTGCTACAGTACCTAACAACAGAACAACAAAGTAGACCAATGATTCAGAACATTTTGTAAGAAAACATGTACGCCAACCCAAATATAAAGCTATCAATTTTAGCAAAGCTTTAGTAAAACCAATTGCAGAAAAGTGTACCTGTCCTATATGGAAACAGTTTGTGAGAAGGGTGACTAATTAGTGACTGGTTGACTTGTGTCCTGCGGCATTCTCTTTCTGAGAGCACTGCATAGCCGGGGCAGGGAATTGGTTAACTCGTTTTTATTTCGTCCCACATAACATAAGTACTAACCTAAAATGGATTGTCACTTATCCAAAATAAAAACTTTTGGTTTTTGATCTTGATTTAGTTACAGAATGTTCTTTTCACGATCCAACTCAGGTCAATGAAAAGAGATGGCAACAGATTATAAAGGCAATGGGAAGCAAACAAGTCAAACAAGTATATTTGAACAAGGAAAAAACTTACAATCTGACCCTTAATTAATGTTATAGGTATACCTAGGTATACCTATACAGATACACACTTGCATAGATCCTTTAATATAATGAGCTCGAGACTTTTTAAACTCTGAACCCCAATTTATAACTCAAATGATAAGTAAGTACTTATTTACTTATGTAAATGCCAAAATAAAAAAATCTATTTAGCCATGAGTTTTGCTTCAAACTTATCAATGCATAATTTTAGCATAAAGGTTTGAACTGATTGTAAAAACATTAATTTTGTTACAGATTGGTGATTTAGAACCCACTTATTCTTCTTGTAAGTGGCTAGTTCATTAATTTAGCGAGCAGTTGAATGAGAAGTTCATACCCTTATTCCTTAGTAATGTGCCCCTTACTTATGAAAGATGTTTAAAGTTGAACACTGGCTAAACAACATCCTGTCTCTATTTGTCACTACAAATAAAGACAGGACAGTAACCAGTGTAGTATAACCAGTGTTGAACTTTGAACATCTTTCATAAGTAAGACCCTGTGTTCCTATTCTACAGTTGTGATGATTGATACACACCAACCAATGTAGGTATTGAATTAGAGAACAAAGTCTGCAGTAACCTAAATAGAAGGAAAATGCGCCATTTTATTAGCTACTAGCGGACGCCCGCGGCTTCGCCCGCGTGGACAACTATTTTTTTATCCCACGGGAACCGTGCCATTTTTCGGGATAAAAAGTAGCCTATATCCTATTCCCGGTTATTATCTATCTACATTCCAAATTTCATCAAAATCGGTTAAGTAGTTATGGAGATACATGGTAACAAACATTCACACACACGGACTTTCGCCTTTATAATATTAGTAGGATGGCAAAGAAAACACTGTAAATGAAGAATCTTCCAACGAAAACCACTGCCAAGATCTCGAAATGGTATAGGTATACTAGCAACCGACCCGGCTGCGTTCGTTTTATGAATGATCAATAAATCACCTAATTGTTGGAGTTTCCAGAGAATCTAGCTGAGCAAAAGTATGATTGTGCTAAGGGCAGTTGTTTTTAGCTGCAATGAGCGCGTTACAAAGACGTTGACTGACCTTCAGTCGGGAATAGTCAAAAATCAATGCCATTGCCGAACGCAAACGTCAAACAGATAGGTTAGGTAATAACAAAATCGATTATTTTCACTTGTTTTACTACTTAGCTATCATTTGTTACAATTAGAATGACACATTATTAGAAATTAGTGATAGGTTTCGTGGAAACGAAGCGTTCATGAAAATTCACAGAGAAAAAACGACCGAATCAAAATGACTACCGGGCTTGTTCAGAGTTTATCTGATCATAGCCTTTGAGTAACAGATTTAACAGTGTGTAATTTAGAGCAATATCTTTACAGAAAATATGAAAAAATCCCAAAGAAAATAGGACAAGGTCACGTGCAAACATAATTGGAGGTTAAACAAACTTACCTAAAGTGAAGTTTGACCGTAATTATACGACGTCGCTGCATCCGAAAATATTTTATAATCACCAGGTAGTTCCATTGCTCAATGTACTGGGCACGAACACTATTTAGAGCTAAAAAAACTTTAAAAAACAAGATAACATAGTTATAAAACGACTCAAAGTTCGTCGCGCCTCGGTAATGCCGAGCCGCCCCGACCTGCCGAGCAGTCCCGACAGTCCCGCTTAATTCCCATCATTCGTTTCAGAGAATATAACGATTTCCCAAAAGCGTAATCGATATTTCTATATCGATTTAGTACGGGATAAGTTTCATACAACTTATGGGAGGGAGGGATTAAAATATTTTCGGATGCAGCGACGTCGTATAATTACGGTCAAACTTCACTTTAGGTAAGTTTGTTTAACCTCCAATTATACGACGTCGCTGCATCCTCGATATTTTATAATCACCAGGTAGATGTTCAGAGTTTTAGGGAAATCGTGTATT
This sequence comes from Camptogramma bilineatum, assembly GCA_958496255.1. Taxonomy (NCBI): domain Eukaryota; kingdom Metazoa; phylum Arthropoda; class Insecta; order Lepidoptera; family Geometridae; genus Camptogramma; species Camptogramma bilineatum. Next base: position 3,434,546 of record OY292478.1, read on the forward strand.
ATAATAACCCCGAAGGGAAAAAAAGGTTTAGTTATATGAACAAACAAAACCTTGATTTACTCTAATAAAATTAACTACTGTCTCCATGATTAGCATTGTAAAATCGAAAAAATTTACTAGGAACAATATTTTTTTTTGTTTCATTAAAGTAAAATAATTGTTTCATTATAATAATAAATGAAATAAGTATAATATATATTATATATATATTTATAAAGACATATACAAACATTACCCACTCAATAGTTTAGGATAATATACCTAATAATTTACATAGTACCGATGGCGCAATTTGGCTCAAGATCTGGATGTGTGTAGAAAAAGAAGGGAGGCATTTGCCCTGCAGTGGGACTATGCCGGCTGTCTAAGCTGCGTAGTTAATTAGCCTGTTTAGTTTATTAAAAAGTAAATAGTGAATAAATTATATCAGCTAGGCCTATTGTAAGTTTTAAAAATACAGGAAGTTACCAGATCATCCAGCAGCTTTTCTATTGCCTCAATAGAAGAGGCCCTTTGATCTACCGCTGACGTCGGTCGGTTGCAGTGCAGCGTACGAGCTGAGTGTGCAGAGAATAACTTCTCCATCTTGGCAGTTAGAGAAACTGATCATGTTCTTGTACGTTAATAAGGTATTTCGCAGACATGATCTCTATTAATGATGAGAAAAAAAACAAAGGGATGACATACCATGGTAAAGCTCTCCCAGGAGGGGAATTCTTTATTAGATTATTAATTATAATTTTAAATAGAGGACTAATAATGTTTATTCTAGATAACGTAATCAAGAATGCACACATTGTGCAGTTGACAGTGCTAGCAGAGCCACAAACGTTGTGGTTATTGTAGGCAAAACTATGCCCACTACATGTATTGCTCACTAGGATACCGAATGACCGGCAAAATTAAGGTAAATTTTAGTGTCCCAAGTACTTTGTTATTTTGGGAAAAATGGCAGAGTTCGGTGAACTCTTTTAAGCAGACGAGAAATGTTAGCATCTTTGCTGAATTTATTTCCTAGTATGTATTAGAAAGATTGACGGGATTGTGTTGACGGTAGAATAGTAAATGGCTCCAGAATTGGAGTAATGAGTGATAAAGTTTAAAGCAAAATGAATTGGAAATAATTATTGTAAATACATGATTATGGTATCCAAGTATTTATCAAGTAATTTACCTTTTTATATACTATATTTACGAATTTCAGGCAGAAAACCGAAATAGTCGAAAATATTATTATTCTGACGAAAAATCCACAACTTTTAAATTAAGATGTGTCATAAAGTTTCATTATAGGTTATATTGTGGTTATTTGATTAATGCAATCATAATTTAGACTGTTTCTGTTATTATGATTTAGTAAGCGACAAGGCATCGGAGTAATGCTTCGCTATAACGGGATGCCGCGTTCTGAAAGGAGACTTAAGCAGCATAATATTAGATCATAATCGGGTGAAAAGTAAATAAACCCAGATAATTGACATTCGGGAACCCTGGTATGGTTGGCTAGACCAGTGAGGGACTGTCACAATACCCGATGCTTGGGCATCTATTGATTTAGGCAAACGTTTTAGTGTCAGTAAGAATGGAGAAAAGCAATCAATGTTAAAAGAATCAGGAACTCTTTTACACAAAACATCTATATACTTAATACTCTATCTACATCTACATTCTCTTTGGATTTGATGTAGGTATGATGCAAATATATAAACATCATCGAGATGTTTATATTCAACTCCTTTCATTCTATTTATGTATGACATCCTGGTATATCTGTACCAACATAACATTATCTATCTGTCCTCAGGAGGATTTTAAAATTTGTTAAGTCTTTTGCAAAACATATGAAACTTATAAATTTGGCTTGTAATCCTAATAGATTAGTACTGATTTTGGTTGCTAACGGGCTCCGAAACTCATTAGAGTTTTTCCCCATACAAAATATATATATATATATATATCCAACCAGTAAAAAAGTCTGAAAATAATAATTTGAGGGATTATTAATGGCTAGGCAAGGGTTCACCTAACTATAGTAATAGATATATCAATTACTCTTCCACCAAGTGAAACATAATTATTATAACTCACAGTTCAATTTCACTATCATATCTTAATCTATAATAAAGATTATAGAAAAAATTCCTAGCACGTGCTAGGAGTTCCTCTATCTTGAAGAGTTTCGTATAAACTCAATCTATAGGTAAATCTATAGGTGCTTGGGAAAACAAAGATTAATACACCAAACAACGTTTTCGAAATCTCAAATACATAGAAGGTGGTATCATGAGTCTACATTTAAAAGCCTAGAAAGACTAAACACTTAAGTACTAGTACACTTGAAAAATCTTGTTAGGGTTTCCGCGACACAGGCTAGACCTAGGCGGCACCCAATGTGAAATCTGTTCATTTAAGATTGTACCTTTGGAAAATAAACATTTATTTATTTATGTACTTGGAGTTGTCACTTTTTGTGGTTTATTATAAGCCCTCGGTTCTGTAACAAGTTAACTTCATCGTCAACATTTGACACAGTCTACAAAAGTAGGTAGGTACTTAAGGTACATACATAGTACATCCTCTAAACATGAAACTCAATATTGTAAAATTATGTTCTAGAGAGGAAACGAAGATTCTTAGTTTTATTAATAATCTTAGGCTGTTATGTACCAAACTCTAACAGAAAGTATTAAAGGATAATTTGTGACTGATTATAAAATATTATTTTGTTATAGATATCTTAACTGATCGCGAGAGCCACTGCTCGCTTGGGTACTTTGTGCTACCAAGGAAGACCAGCGCTATGGTAGACTATCTACCGTAGCTTATACTGAGTGGAGGCCTTTTTGTTAACTCAATTTATTTAGTTTAATAACAATTATGTACCTAATAACTTGTAAGTTATGGTAAGTAACAAATAAAGTTCTTCAATTTGATTTGATTTCCAAACAATAAAAAATATTTAAATTGGATCTGTGTCTCAAACTGACTTTTGTATCTCTTGTCTCTGTTGAGCTTTGAAATTTTCAGAAATGTGAATATTTTCAACTAGATATATTTAAATACCTCGCCAGGCCAACCCACCATTATTTTTCCCCAACGTTCAGAGATCTTGGTAAGAATACTTCAGGTTTATTATTGAGATCCCTAAGGATTCTAAATTATTATCATTTTATCAGTGCTTGCATTATTTGCATCCGTGGAATCAGGCATAGGTTGCGTGGTTGGGTCAAAGCCGTCTATCCGATACTAGGGGTATCGACTATCGATACTATCGATCGTATCATCTGATTCGAAGAAAAAGAGTGCTTATAATCATAATCCGCAATGATATATGATATAGGTAATCAGTATAAATAGGTGGTAATCAAGTTACCATTCGATAATAGTTAGTAGGTCTTTATAGTGTATGCTAACTAGCCAGACTGCAATCGCATCGCAGTTCTTGAAATTAAAATAATAACGACAGCAAACGCATATTGTACAACTCAGACTGCACTGGAGATCGTAATCTCATTATGGTTATAAATGTAAAGGATGTAGGTATTTACATTTGTATAGGTACATGGATTTCATGTGATTGTAATCGCATCACAATTAAAAAATATAAAGGTTTGGAATATTAACTCTATAATTTGTACTAACCAGCCGGGCTGCAATCGCATCGCAGTTCTTGAGATAAAGATGATAACGGCTCAAACTGCTGTTTGGAATGTACCTACATTTATAATTTGTGGCAACCAGACAGACTGCAATCGCATCGCAGTTCATGAAATATACTATTTAATTGAATCAATTTTCATAATTTATGTCATCCAGACTGCATTCGCAACACAGTTCTTAAAATAAGGGCGGCAAATGTATAAGGGCGGCAAATGTACAAGGGCGGCAAATGTATAAGGGCAGCAAATTTATAAGGGTGGCAAATTTATATGGGTGGCAAATGTATACGGGTGGCAAATGTATATTGCACAACTCAGACTGTAATCGCATCACAGTTCCAGAAGACCATGGTCTCGTCACGATTTGATTTACAGAATGTAGGTTAATGGCATGTGGTATAATATTTAAGTTACAGTTTTGTTTACTAAATGTAAGTATTTAAATAGTGTATATTTGATTGTTATTTACCTCACAAAATATACTATTAAATTAATATTATATGAATCTTTCTTATTTATGCCATCCAGACTGCATTCGCAACGCAGTTCTTGAAATAAAAATAATAGGGGCAACGAATAAATATCGTAATTGCTCTTAGGAAAATCTACCATGCTGTCATGATGTGGAGGTAGTAGGTAGGTACATTAAGATGGATCTAAACGACCTTGTTTAGAAAATTTGTGTAGGTACTTAGGTAAAAATAAGAATGTGCAATAAATCATTGTTAGGTATACTATAAAACAGTAGAAGTATCTTCTAGTATCAAAACATTGAAAGCAATTTAGGTAGGTAGTAGGTAACCATTTTATATTCGATTGCTGTGTAATAATAAGATTATTCGATTGTGTGATTAAATTCGAATATAACAGTTCACAAAATGTGTTATATATTCGGATTCCATCTTTATAAGTAATGCTATTCAGACTGCATTCGCAACACAGTTCTTGAAATAAAAATTAAAACGATGGCGAATAGATATCGTAAATACTCGTGGTAAAATCTACACAGTTATCTATTGGAAATAGTATCCAAAGACGTGGTTAAACAACCTTGCTTGAAAATTTTTAGATAAGTGGGTACTTACGTAAAAATAAAATAAAAAAATATGCACTAGATGGCCACTTACTCATACGAACTCTCTTTCTTACTAGATGACTGTTATTCTACAAGCAGTAGACTTATCTAAACTGTCAATTCGAGATTGAACAGATGAAAAGGTTATCTTTAGGACATAGTATCAAAATATATAGGTACCTACCTAAACTACAGTACTTCCTTTGAAAAATTTCAGGTTGAGAGGTAAAATTAAAATAAAATTGTTATTCTAAATAGTAGAAGTACCTATTTAGACGGTAAGATAAGCATTGAACAGCAGGTTAGGAAAAAGGTTCAAGCGTTGCACTTTTATCGTTCGCATTTAGATATTCGATATTGCAAAACGCATTTTGGCGATCACAAGCGCATTACCGTAAGAAGAAAATGACAATATTTTAAAATTAAGTAGGTGGGTACTCACAGTTTTCGCTATCAGTTTGTACCTGCATGCGAGTTTCTTCTCTCGGGTCTTTCGTCGAACAACATTTCACTTTTATCAAAACAACGGAAAAAAATAAAACTTTTTTTTTTTTTTTTTTTAAATTGCAGACAGTAAAATAAGACGTGTGAACGTGCCCGAACACTAACAACGAATGATGGGAATTAAGCGGGACTGTCGGGACTGCTCGGCAGGTCGGGGCGGCTCGGCATTACCGAGGCGCGACGAACTTTGAGTCGTTTTATAACTATGTTATCTTGTTTTTTAAAGTTTTTTTAGCTCTAAATAGTGTTCGTGCCCAGTACATTGAGCAATGGAACTACCTGGTGATTATAAAATATCGAGGATGCAGCGACGTCGTATAATTTCATTAGACATTACGTAAGGAAAACTCAAGCGTAGGACAATTAAATGAATTGAATAACAACCGGTTTTCTTTGCAAAATATGTAATCTATACATGTGAGTAACATAGATTTAAAAAAATGAACTAAACTTACATGTTTTTTATCCGATGGAAACCAAACCAACAACACACTTCCCAAGCACACCTCACCGCGCCTGATTAGGGATGCGCCGATCCGATCCGATCTTTTAGAAGATCGGATCGCTTGCATACGATCAAGCGATTTTTCGGATCGTATGAAAGCCATTCGATTTTTTGGCGGATCGATTGAACTACACTGGAGATCGGATCGGATCGAAAAGATCGAATGAATCAACTAAACGTATGGGTAAGATTCAGGGACGTATATAAGGGGGGGGTTTAGGGGGTCCGGACCCCCCCCTTAGCCCATTAAGTTCGGAGGAAACCTAGTCAATTTTTGTATTTTGGAACCCTTGGACCCCCCCCTTAACAAAGATCTTTGGTATATTGGAACCTTTGGACCCCCCCCTTAACAAAGCTATAGCTACGTCCCTGGTAAGATTGTTATTATCGGGACTATAAATCATAACTTGGATGGTGTAATAAGTAACTAGCAAAATAAAACACATCATCACATTACCTGCAAGTTGCTAAGTCGTGTGAGTTTTCCTATGAATGGATCCAAATCATCTATTCATTATTTTTTTTAGAGTTGAAACATAAAAGGTTGGCACTTAAAAGCATGAATCTGAAAGGTTGACATGTTTCTTTGCAATGCAAGTTTGATTTGCATGATAAAATAACATTTTAAAAATACTTTATTTGGTTTTATTTCATTCGATCTTTTGATACGATCTTTTGAAAATCGGATCGATACAATGCGATCCGATCCGCGGATCGGATCGAGACATTACGATCCATTACGATCCTAAAAATCGGATCAAATGAAAAGATCGCACATCCCTACGCCTGATGCACAGTTGTAAAGGAAACGATCTCGCCGCTGACAGCGCCACAGCGGAAGTTATGTAATCATGTCACGTGGTAAATTTCGTTTGAAAAACTTCAAATTAATATTTAGAAAACTAATAAAATAGTATATTTATTTTTTTTTAAATAAAAACGTTTTTGAAATCACATAAATCACTATAAAAATATCGAATTATGGTTCATCTGAGGAATAAATCGAAAAAAGTATGAAATCAGTCACAAGTGAGCGACATCTAGCGTTGAGTAGCGTAACTATATAATACAATATCTAAAAAACAGATGTCGCTTACAGTTCTGAAATCTATTGAAATTGAATAATTATTTTAAAGGTGCCTCTCCACATACACCGATGATGGCTCTGACTTGTTTCACTCTTCAGCGTGTCACCGGTCGCGTCCGTGAGTTGACCATTCACAGCACATTTATCTGTGCTGTGAATGGTCAACTCAAGTGAAACAAGCCTTATTCGCCTTTTATTTATTAACATCGTCTGATGCAAACAGATGCAAAGGCTTTTAATGGCATTTATTTAGAAATAGTTAAATGGTCTATAAATGAGACTGCGGACCCCCATACACATACTCGCGGACCCCTAGGGGTCCGCGGACCACAGGTTAAGAAACGCTGTTGTAGAGGATAGAAATATGTACCTACCTACTCTGTTCAAGGAATATGGACCCTACAAAAAAAAAACATTGTAGGTACATGTTCCGAGGAAGTTGGATAGAAAGTCCTGTTGGATATTGGATAGTACTAAGATAGTAGGTAGGTACTTATTAATTTCTCTGTGGTTGGATCCAACTTCATTCAGACAGCGACAGCATACATAAACCCAAGGAATTTTTATAAATATACATGTATTTATTTATATATTTTATTATTATTACATTTATTTTATATATTTATGTAGGGTCAGGGAGGGTACGGTGACTCAGGAGACAACAGTGGCTCACACGTGTTTCGACTAGAACGGCGTGCTTTAGATGGCTATTTCCATCGCACAATTGAAGCGTGTGTACCCCAAATGTGTTCAAACCAATCAGGCGGCAGATCGAGCGCAGTACCGAGGTGTCACCGCATTTCTTCGTTTCCGCGCCTACAAAATTACTTTTAAGGTAAGTTTATTTTGTTTGTCATACCTTAGTTTATCGTAATTTGTGGTGACCATTATGTTTGCCGTATAGTAGATATTGTAGAAATCTTATTTGTGTAATTCTTTGATGTGTTTGTTAGCTGATTCGATTGTCGTCATTGAATATTTTCAAAACGGCGTAGTTGCGAACAGTGACTCAATTTTAAAAAGTACACAGTGACTCATGAGTCACTGCGTATTGGTGCAGCGTAAAGACCTAAAATAAATTAATTTAGCACTTTTTAATTCTACTTTTATTTTTTCATCAATAGAATGCCACGGCCACCGACTACTACGACGAGAAAAATAGGAAATACTCCTGCTGAAAGAATAAAAGAGGGGATAAGGTTGATTTCAGTAATAATGATTTTAGGTTGATATGAACAACATTTTGAGATTAGAATAATTCTTCTTTATTTCTAATAAAAAATAGAAAATAAATAATTAACGTTTTTTAATTTATTAATACTAATTACCACTACTATATCACTGAGCCACTCTGTACACCTGGTGGTACACAGTTGCTCAATTCTCACTTTTTGATTTTTGGTTTGTAATTTTTTTTTAGCAGTATTTAATGAAAATATAATGATGCCATATTAAACTAGGATAGTTTAGCAACAACATGTGCAAATTTCAGGTAAATCCTTTGAGTTCTTCTACATTTTTGAGCCCTCTGAAAAAATCCGAGCCAACCTAGCCTCCCTGACCCTATAGGTATGTATATTTTTTTGTCATCAGTGTCAATCATATTTCTATCAAACCGTTTTGGCCGTCTCCAAAATATTTTTCCAAAATGCTGCATACTTTGTCCCTCCTAGTTACCTACTAAATATTTAAAGAAATGCACAGCACAATAAAAAAATAGATTTCTTGAAGCCTAGACACAAACCAACTCTAATCAGACATCCATCTCGACAATGTCTACAAAAACTAAAAACTTTATTCAGAAAATTTGCTACAAGAAGACCGCTTCAGTTGACATGACGAAGCACGGATTTATAAACGATATTACGTTGTATGCTGTGAATTTGCTATTGAGGCCGCTGCGAGAGAAACTAGAAAAGATTTGCGGTTAGTTTATCCTACCAGCTCACCTACTGGCATAGCTCGTAGTGTAGCTCATGGCTCGTTTTATTCCGAGACGGAGAACAACTCAGAATTCGACTACCTACCCTTATTAAAGACAGAGAATATTTGTTCCGGTGGAGAGAACAATATTTTGTCCATTACCTTCAGCAATTTAATTGCATAGTTAGCACATTTTTATGCTTTTCGGCATTTAGCACATTATTGTGCATTCCTTGTCCATTTCGGCGCCCGCCGGCGGCACGCCGCGTCAGGGTAGAGTCCGCGCCAGCACAAGTCCTACGGCAAAAGCGGGAACTACTTGTTTTATTCTACTAAATATGCTCTTTTAGTCATGGTCGTTCAGTTATTTTGGTGTGTAAAATTAACGAACGTACAAACTTGCTTAAATTATTATTGTTCAAGCCTTATTTGGACAATTAGTAATTTTTTACATAACCTAGTTCTGCGATAGCAGCGCCGCGTTTATCGGACTTCAGTGGTGGCGCGAACTCTATAGGAGATTCTCTGTGTATGCTCTACCTACCCTCAAGATGATAGGTACAGTCAGCGTCATCAATCGGTATCTCCCTATTAATTTGAACACGGACCCTTTTCATTTCAATGTTGGATTTCAGTCAGGTATTATAACCGCTATTGCATCGGCTTGTGCTCGAGCGAAAGTAGATATTCATAAGTAAGCAAGAATGAGAAAATGAAAATTAAAAGTTTAAACCGACCTTCTACTAGGGGGATACCAATTGATGACGCTTTCTGTACCTACATTTCTTCCAACGGATCTTTGATCTTTTCAGGTAAACTAACTGAAGATGTGCTTTTACAAGGCGGCATTGGGAAATCATCATCGATGAGAAAATACGATAAAACAGGTAGGTACCTACCTAAGTAGACTACATAGATGTGGATAGAGCATTGAGGTGGCGGCGTTGTGCTCGGCATACAGGCGATTGCTGGCGAGCTACTGTACGTGCAGATCTCGGGGCAAACAGCGGCACTCGCCCAGGGCGGAATCTAGCACGTTGCTCCGGCACACATAGCCTGATGATGAAAAGCAGCACATTTCTTGAATCCAATCCAATAAAAGAAAATACTTAGTTTGTTTTTTCGTTTTCCATTATTTTTTACTAGTGAACGCCCTCGGCTTTGACTGAGCCTTCGCCCGCGTGGACTACATTTTTTTATCCCACGAGAACCATACATTTTTCCGGGATAAAAATGTGCCTATGTGTTATTCCCGAACCTAAACAACCTACATTCCAAATTTCATCAAAATCGGTTTAGTAGTGATGGAGATACGTGGTAACAAACATTCACACACACACACACACACACACACACACGGATTTCGCCTTTATAATATTAGTAGGATTATGCTACTTTTACGTTTTCAGGAACAAAAGTAAAGCGAAGAACACGAAATTTAAAAGACGATCGATCTAAAATTCTAAACTGAAAATCAAGAAGTTCAATGAAAAAAAAAAAAAGGGGTGATAACTAAATCGGCAACGACCTACCAGTAACTGTAAGTACCTAGGTATTTATTACATTTTGCTAGATTCAGCAGTGGCGTAACTATATCGTCTGGGGCCCGTGGCAAATTCTTTTGATGGGGCCCTATCCAGGGACGTAGCTATAGCTTAAGCTATAAGGGGGGGGTCCAAGGGTTCTAAAATACAAAGATTGACTAGTTTTCTGCCGCACTTAAATTGTAGATCCGGGGGGGGGGGGGGGGTTGAAGGGTTCCAACCAAGTAGTGGCGTATGTTAACTCAGAACCCCGGGCCAGCCTGGCTTTTGCCACCCCATAGATAGGTTCAATACATTGTGACCCGCGACTTCGTACGCGTTAGGGCTACCGTATTCGCACGCAACGCGTTAACGACATCGATTCCCGGGCTTGAAACTTGGTTTACTGTCCGCTCACAAAATACTCATGAAGCTTATATGCGAGCGAAGCGAGCCCAAATTTTTTAAAGACAAATGCAACAAATGACACGTGATTTTTAATTTTTCTTTCGATGCTTTTGAGCACCATAAGCCTGGCTGCTTGTCGGTTCCTATTTTATTATGCGAGCGGAGCGAACCAATTTCCAATCTCAAATGCAACACGTACCTAACACTTGATTTTGCTTATGTGCTCAAAGAAAAGGATGGCTTTTTGTCGGTTCCTATTCTGCGGTCATACTTAACTCACTTTGCTTGCAAAATACTCATGAAGCTAATATGCGAGCGAAGCGAGCTTAATTTTTTTAAGATAAACGCAACAAGTGACACATGATTTTTCTTATGGTGCTCAAAGAAATGGCTGGTAGCTTGTCAGTTCCTATTTTATTATGCGAGTGAAGCGAGCTGATTTTTTTTATCACAAATGCAACATGTGACACTTGATTTTGCTTACGTACTCAAAGAAAAGGATCGGTTCCTATTCTGCAGTCAGACGTAACGCAATTTGCTCGCAAAATACTCATGAAGCTATATGCGAGCGAAGCGAGCTGAATTTTTTTTAAGACAAATGTGACACTAGGAAATGTTTGCCTGAAATCGCCTCGAGGATTTATTCCCAGAATCCCAATTATTGTAACGGATTATCCCTTCGAGTTTTAAAGAATACCTACAGTTTCCTGTAAAGTTAAAAATTGCAAGGCCAGTCTCAGAAAATGGTCTGTCAATAATAATTAGTCATTAGATTACTAATAAATTACACAAGTCTTGATGTCTATCAAACTTACAACCAAATGAGTTTGTTTTAGTTGTTGTTAGTTAGGTAGGCTTTTCTTACACTGGTTCCAAAATGTACAAAGATTAACATTACGCCCAGGGGTATTTAATAATAGAAGTTGTGGTTTTTTATAGTTCCCAATTTTTTTATAAGTTTAAAAAATTGTTCTGGCCAAGCATGCTAAAAAAACCATTAAAAAACATAACTCGAGAAATACAAAACATCGGGTGTACCTAGTTTAATATTTTTTTTTTGGACGTCATGAACCATCTGTTTACGCACGGAAATACCTGTTCCGCCAGTTTTTTTTATGCTATTGCTAAGGAGGGGGGGGGGGGAGGGTCTGGACCCCCTAAACCCCCCTTCCCCCTTATATACGTCCCTGGCCCTATCAGTAAAAATCATCACGAGCTCGCGGCCTCTTGAGCCGGGGCCCTCTGGGGTCGGGGGCCCGTGGCATTTGGCCACCCCTGCCACCCTATAGTTACGCCACTGAGATTCAGATTCAGATGTTTAATTTTTATAAAGCGCAGGCATTCTTCCCAAGTTGACGATACGACGTGCCTTATTCTTAGCGATCTTGGGGGCGAAGGCGCTGAGTTTGAGCTTGGACACGGAAAAGGACCGGCGTGCTTCAGCCATGCTGTCGCGGCTCGCTGCGCTCACAAGGACCACTGGGAACATTAAGTCTAAAATTAGGTACTTACCTACTAAAATCTTGGACCAGATAGGTCTAAGACTAAAATAGAGTTAGGCGGTTCATTTCAAACGCACCCCGCTGCGTTGTGCGTCGCTGCATATTTTAACATAAGTATTACCGATGCAAGTAAGTACCTACCTACTTATCTCAATTAGTATAGAAAATACGCATAGTAGGTACGCATACGACACACGGACAACGCATCGACGTGCGGGATTTTCAATGATAATATCTGCAGATCCGCACAACAACGCAGAGAACCGAGTGTATCGGCATATCTACGCGTATCGCTCGCGCTTTGTTTCTAGAAGCCGATCACGGGCTTAAATCCAGCGTGTACGCTTGAACCGGTGACGGTGGTGGCAAGTGTCAGTATTTAGCATAGCAAATGGATACCTATTCTGCGATTATTTTGATCTATCTCGTACGGTTCAGCCAGCGCGCTAGCTGAACCGTACGAGTTTGAATTTTTGGCGCTTACATACGACATCACATTAGAAACCTCTAAAATTGTCAGTGTTTCTCTACTATATTATGCATGTACCTACTTATTATAGGTAAGTACTTACATACCTACATGTAAATCTTCCTCTTGAATATCTATCTATTAAAAAAACCGCATCAAAATCCGTTGCGTTGTATTAAAGATAAAGAATAAAGAAGCAAAAATAAAGATAAAGAAGCATACCTTAGGTAGGTATGCTTCTTTATCTTTATTTTTATAGGGACAGACAGACAGCGGGAAGCGACTTTGTTTGTTTTGGGTAGGTAGGTATACCTACTACGTCTGTGTAAGTATGCAGTGATTAGTTCGTTCCTACGCTTTAATAGATAGGTAGGACTCACTTTGCAAGAAAATCGAACACAGCAGTATTAAAACAATAGACGACATTCCGCAGCAGTTCTATCAGATTTAATGAGAACTAAAATCATTCCCAAGTTTATTGATCAAATTAATCAAGGTGTTTTTAACTATCGGCAATAAAACCTGAATAATTACGGTCATAATGCTATGCTCGTAAAATAACAGAGGGTAAACGAGGGCCTGGTAACCAATTCCGAACGTGTCTCGACAGCCTTTCCATCGCCCACCACTGTGACGCGCACGCACCCCTCTCTGGCTCATTCATGCCTGTGTCCTGTGTCCCACACGCCATCCAGCGTCATCTCAAACATGCTTCTGCGAAGAAACTTGCCGTAACTCCTCCAATTGCTGTGAAACACAGCCCCAATTCTGCCAGGACAACAGCGCAGAATGTCCTAACTGTTCCATTCAAAACTATTTATCAAAGTCGGGTTGAAACGACAGTTGACGCGAAGGTACGAACTTACGAAGTAAGTATAGTTAGTTCCGAACTGAGATCTCGCGCACCGTAGGTAGATCTATGACTTACATTTGTTTGGACTTTCTTCTGAAAACCGCTATACTTTTAAGTGCTACTACTGACTGCCGAGTATGCCTATTGCGCTAGCTCACACCACCTAGGTACTAACACCATCTAGTGTGACACGAATGCCAATATTAGGTATTTATTTTATACATGGATAGAGTGCGACGCAAACTTTATGGCGGCTGTAGTGCGCGGCAGATTAGACTTTGCGCAGTTACAGTCAACGCAATATAATAGAGTAAACTTTATCTACATATCTACATACATAGCCCGCCTAGCCCCGCCCCTCACCGCCTTTACCTCCTCGTAATTGCGTTGACTGTACCTGCGCAAAGTCGAATCTGCCGCGCACTTCAGCCGCCATAAAGTTTGCGGCGCACTCTACTTGGCAACCAACTAACGCCATCTAGTGGTTCAATTACGAACCACATTGTACTTGTAAATCTTTTTGCGTGAAACTGCCGAGAAAACGAATTTTCCCAGATAGGAGACCTAGATAGGATCGATTTTTCGTAATCCCTGTAACCCCTCGTACCGCAAGTTTCATCGAAATCGTTACAGCCGTTTTCGAGAACGTTGTACAAATAACCAAACAAACAATTAATTACTTGACACTGGTGGAATGCACAAGCCGTGCAAAGCCAACTAAAGAAGAAAGAAAACAAAAAAAAAAAGAACGAGACGCGTTTTTCAGTCAACCAACGTCATTCATTCATTCATTTCATAGGGATGTTCGATATTTCGGATTGTATCGATTTTTCGTATCGCAATCGCAATGTATCGTAATGCATTGTATCGATACACGTATCGATACGGGGGATTTGATACGTTATATTGTGTCGATACCCGCCCGATCGCCTTAGGCCACTACAATGGCCCAGGGCACCTGAGGGGTCGCGCGGCCACTAAAATCACGATTTCTATGGTGTTAGGGCTTCCCCATTCGTCGGGAGTGTCTTTATTTGTTGGTAACATTATTCTCCCACTGTTGTTCATGCTAAAAGTCATAGATAATTTATAATATTTCTACAATGTGTCAAAATACCGGAAAAGAAAATACGTTTTCAAACTTTATTTTTGAAAGAAGGTTCAAATAAGATTTTCAGCGATGACCTATACATGTTTGGCATTAATTAAATCTGACAGGTATTTAGGATAATTACTGAACCATTAAAACCCCGTTTTATAGTAAAAAATTTGAATTTGATCAACATTTTGAATATTGCGGGTGAATTTTGTTTGAAGGTCGGCTATTGTGATTGGTGTGTAGTAGTGATGTGAAGGAGGTTTGTTTTGTTCGTATTGTTTGCTAACTACATATTTATACCAATCAGAAAGACTTCAAACCAGACTATAGGATGAGAAATGAACCAGTATTGAATTTTTATTTGCCGTGAGCGCACTCCCGCTCCTGGCGCGCGGAACAAAATGGCGTGTTTTGGCCTTTTGCAAACGCGAATTAGATAATTACTTTAATGTCGATGTGTATATGTTTTGTGTTAAATAATAAAGGTGTGTAGTGTACTAAGTGTGTGCACCATGTTGACGCAGATATTTGCTATCAATTTTGAACAATTGTAAGTTTTTATTTTGCAAGGTGCCAAACATGTTTACGGAATGGAATAAACAATTTATTTATTTATTTGGTGGTGACAATGTAATCCCCTTGAGCAGGTAAGTAAGTAGTTAATAAGCTTGTTAAATTCCGATTCCAATGATACCACAAACAGGTTTAGTCCAGGAATAAAATCACTGGCAAAAAAAGTTAAACCGCTATCAACAGTTGTTTCGCGGGCGTTGGTTAGACTAGGCAGGCAATCGGTCCGGGGGGCGGGGCACCTCAACGGATACAGTACCGAATCAAGTCAAGTATGTAGGTACTTATGTACCTACTTAAATAAAAAAAATGTAACTTTTTAGTAAACCGAAACCTTTAATAATCTACATTACCTATTTAAATAAATACCTACTGAAAATATAACATTGTGGGTTAATAAATAAAAATAAAATAACAATTTTGAACAAAAGTTACATACCAATTTCACACGTAGCGTGATGAAAAAGTGACTTGAAAAACTCAAAATACAAATTTTTCGTTGAGTGTTCTTCCTTATTACAAATGAAATAAATAGGTTGGCAGGTATTTAATTTAGAATTTTAGTGTGTTTCATCTTGAAGTCAAAACAATTTGATACGATACTTTCGATCCTTCGTTTCGATCCGATACACGTGTGTTGTATCGATACGCCCCGCCACGCCGTATCGTATGCCATTGTATCGAAACACGCAACGGATCGGATCGTATCGAACATCTCTAACGTCCAGTGTTCTCGAACCTACCGATTTTTCGGTATTTCTACCGATATTGGGTCTGTCCTACCGAAATACCGAAACGCAACCATTTTCTCATGATTTCCAAGAATACTTGGAAAACACCCTATTTTTTACAGAATTTACAGAAATTTTTATAGTTTTAAGTTAGCAGCCCTCGGGGAAACTCTCAAAAGTCCTTCAATATAGGGATATCGATATATTTCGGATGTAGACATGATCAAAACATCGAGTTGTAAGACAAAAGAGTAATTACCAGTACAACTCGATGTTTTATAGGCTTCCCAACAATGTCTATAAAAAACGAGTTTCAATTTTTTCATTGATTTTAATAACCTACCTAAAAAGTTTCTCCGAGTTAAAGAAAAGATTGTGAAAAAAAAATTCAAGCTGGCTGCAAGAAATTTTCATTGCAAGCCAAGATAGAGTAGGTACTATAGTCGTATTGCTCATTATACGGACTAAAATTGAAGGAAAAAATGTAATTTTTCCTTCAATTTTGATTAGTTTTGATACGTTTTATGTCAAAATTGAAGGAAAGATGACATTTTTTCCTTCACTTTTAGTCCGTATAATGAGCAATACGACTATAGGTACTAATTATGCCTATTGTAAGAGTTGTACTAAGGATATTAACATTAGATCGAGGAAAGACGCTTTAGAAACGTAATTCTACACAAGCACACTCTGTTTTATGGAAGAAAATACACATTTTTTTTTCATCTACCGATTTTGGATCCAAATATACCGAATTTTGCGGGCAACTCTACCGATTTCGCTCATTTTTTTTTTTTTTTTTTTTTTCTTTATTTTGGCTTCGCACGGTTGTGCATTCAGCTTTCGCTCATTTACGTTCGAGAGCACTGCTAACGTCATTCATTCATCATTCATTCATTTAAAAATGCCGGCCGGTGAAAGCGGGTGAAGTTATTTTATTTATTGCCTTAAAAACTCCCAAACTCTTTATTTGAGCATCTCACTGCACTGATTGCTCTTAATAAACAATCTTGGTTTGTAATCCTGTACTCTACAAGTCTACACCTACTTCAATCCGATAAATATGGCGGAATTACACGACGCTCTGAAGCCGATAGCGTGGCTATCAGGACGCTGGTCAACCAAGGAAGGCAAGGGCACCTACCCAAACATACCGGATTTCTCATACCATGAAGAATTAGAATTTATTTGTATTGGTAAGTGATTAGAGATTGTTTAGCTTCTACACTTCTCACAATGGATCTAATAATTCTAATAGGCTGTCGTGTAGTTAGCTGTTTCGCTGCGCAGTAGAATTATTTTGTATGAAAAAGCTGCACTGCGCTTAGAAACGGCTAACTTCACGAATGCCTAGCTAGATCCTTGTAAGAAGTGTACCTAATTCAACTATTCATAAAGAAACTTGTTTTCTTAGATGCATCCCATCCCCAAAACTTGCACTCAGACGGCAATTCCGCAAATGAGTCTTACTACAATCTTTGATGGGCAGATGATTAGGTAGGTATACTAAATTAGGGAGTATCGTGGGACGAACTTGAACGAGGCTAGCACAGGACCGTGAGGAGTGGCACTAAAAAGCAGAGGCCTATAATACCCAGCAGTGGATGAAGTCAGTCTGCAGATGATGATGACAATATGATTTTTACTGGCCTCTTAGGTCAGTCGGTAGTAGCTCTGCCTTCTGCGCTGTAGGTCGTAGGTTCGATTCCCACCCAGGACAAACATTTGTGTGATGAACATAGATTTTTGCTCTGTGTCTGGGTGTTATAAAGTATTATAAGTATGTATTTACAAATATATAAGTATTCTATCAGTTATCTGGTTCCCATAGTACAAGCTTTGATTAGTTTAGGGCTAGATGGCGCTGTGAAATGTCCACCAATATTTATTATTATTATTTGTTTTATTAGCACATTCAAACAAACAAACTCTTCCACTTTAATAATTGGTGTAGATATAGATTTATTCAAAGAAAAATATTGTTTGAGTGTTTGACTGTGATATTAAAAACTCTTAGATGAAAAAATGTTAAATTTTCTTTTAAATTCAAAATTCACATATCATTTATTCAGTAGAACCACCAGAATCACTTTGAAATGTATATTTTCAGGGCAGCCAATGTTCAACTTCTCATCATCATCGAGACACCCAGAAACTCAGAAGCCGATGCACCAGGAGCGAGGATTCCTTCGCATCAAACCCGGTACCAATAATTTAGCTTTCATAGTCAGCCACAACTTTGGCATAAGTTCCATAGAAGAAGGGACTTTTGATGTGGAGAAGAAAGAGATTGTTCTAGAAAGTAAAGATTTGCTTAGAGCACAGGCTAAGCCCCCCAAGGTTTTGAAGTTTAGGAGAGTATTGAAGCTTATTGCTCCTGATCAAATGGAAGTCACTCTTGAAATGGAAACGGAAAACACACCTTTAACTGAACATTTAAAAGCGGTATATAGCAAGTATTAGAAAACTGAAATTGTATTTCGTACTGTGTTAACTAATTTTAAGTTAATTTTGACTGTAATCTTTGTATTTGTAATTCACAAGTTATGTGCTGTGTAGTGACAGTGAAGTACCAAGAACTCGTAACTTGCATTTAATGATATTTTTTATTGGATTTCTAGACATATTACTGATCATTATTAGTTTTGTTGAGCTTTTAGTATTAAAAAACAAAGAGTAACAATACGAAAAAATAATAATTAGAAATGAAACGTTTATTTCGTTTCCTGTAGAGTTGCCCTTTGTATGTTAGTTGTAAGGTATTTATTGCTATGGGCCGTAGACTAAGTAAAATAACATCTTGTAACTTATTCTAATGTTGCCTGAAATAAAGTTTATTATTATTATTATTATTTGTCAGATAGTTCTTGATACTTCATCACTATGTCCAGACACAATGATTCTAAGGCGTAAAACACACTGCACCGGCGCTCCGTAGCGCAGTTTAACATTGTATGCAAGTATCTCAATTTGTATAGAGAACACGCATAATTCAACACACTGACAACGCGCTCCGTCGCGTCAATTTTGGTCTGAATATCTGCCGTTCAGTGGGATAACCACCTAAGTCGAGGATAGCGTTGTGGTGTGGACCATCCAGCAAGGGCCTGTCTTACAATTCAATCAGCCAGTGGGCGAGTAATACGTACGATCTAAAATGCCAGGCAGCACTAAGTCTGAAGGGTGACCAGTGGTGGTGGTGGAATGAAACTCGTGGTTGAACTGTGGGCTGTATACTGCTCAACTGTGGACTGTTTTTCCTTTCTTCAAAGTAGATCGTCAGAGCAGCTTGGTGGTCTGGAACAGGCGGGCTAGCTCCGCCTGTGAGAGATGTTCTATCTGGACATATAAGAGGCATCCAGCCCGGCCATGCCTGCCGGGGATGTGCCGCGCACATAAAGTGCGGGGAATCGTGATTCGATCAGTGCTTCCTTGATGAGCTCCGGGTCGGTGTCGGCGGGCAGGCCGCGGATGGCGGCCTTGGTGGGTAGCTCCGCCGCGACGCTATAGCAGAACCAACTGATTGCTGGGTCCTCCGCCATAGCGCCGGTGAGGTATTTTTGGACCGCCCGGAACTCATCAGCCGAGCGTGGAATAAATCGTACTCCCTTTCCCAAGGGACGTGCGTTAGGGGCGTGGCCAAACTGGGTGCGTAGACGCTGGAAATGAGTCGGCCAGTTTGGTAGACTTTCCACAACTATGGGTGGATAGGCCTTGGATATGGATGGCTGTGGCGGCATCGGTGGTCGCGCAGCGCCGGCGTCCGCGGGCCGTGAGTCGGTCGCGCTAGCGGCGGGCATCTGCGGGGTAGGGGGGCGAGTCGGTGGGGGCGAGGTCATGGCCTGCGCATAGGATGCGGCGGGCTCAGGAGGGGCAGGAGCGCGGCGTGCGGGGGGCGACGCATTGTTGCGCGCATACTCCGCTGCGGCACTAGGAGTAGGTGAGGGCGGGGTGGGGAGGGGGACGCCGCGGCTGGGCGCAAAGGACGCCAGCCCAACGTACGACGATGATGAGCCCTCTTGCGAGGATTCATCATCCTCGCTGACCTCGTGGAAGTCGTCTTCAGATTCCGACGAGTCGCCGCCACCAGCGGCGACGCCTTGCGAGCGCGCGGCACACAGGCCGGACGGGCCCGCCAGCGCCTCGCTAGCGGCGGCGCGCGGCGGCGACGGGGATGCGGGGGCAGGGCTACGTCTTGTAGACCCGGACTTTGGTCCTCAGCGGTAATCGGGACTTCAAGACTGGTCGGAGAAGAGCGCGGGCCGCTCGCGCCTGTTGTAAGGCGCGGTCCAACTGCGGCACCATTCTCAACGACCTGTCGATGTCGACGCCGAGGTACCTAGTGTGGGTCTTCCACGCGATGTCTTGTCCCCGGAGTTGCAAGGTGGGCGGATGGATCCTGCGTCTCGAGACAAATAGCGCCGCCGTCTTAGCTACGTTGACAGCGATGCGCCATTTGTCGAGCCATACGGGCAGGATATCCAAGAGCCGCTGCATGCGGCTGGCTGCGATGTCGGTGCTGACAGAGGAGGAGAAGTAGGCGCTATCGTCGGCGAACAGCGCGAGCGTGACGTCACGTTCCCCGGGGTAAAGATAACCCTCCAGAGTAGGGACGTCATTCGCGTAGTGGGCGTACAACGCCGGCGATAGGCAGCTTCCTTGGGGGACTCCAGCGGAGGCGGTCTTGATTGAAGATCTTGAATTCTCCACGGCAACGTAGAATTTGCGGGAGTGAAGGTAGGAGGCGATTATTCTGATGAGCCCGGCTGGAAGTTGGGCTTCCATCAATTTGAAGAGTAGCCCCGGATGCCATACTCTATCGAACGCCTTCTCGACGTCTAAGAACACGGCGACGGTGCTACGGTTGCGATTGTGTTCTCAGCCAGGAAATGGAGCACGCGTGACAACTGTAGTGTAGTGCTGTGCTAGCGCCTGGCTAGGCGGAGTACGACCGCCCGCACCTCGGCCGGTGAGATAAAAGCCTCACCAGGAAGTCCTCCACGGCGGCCTCAACGGCTCGATGATGCTCTGTGATGTCGGGGGTTGTGTTGGTTGGGACCGGGTGTGGCGTGAAGGAGTTCTCCAGGTGCGCCGCCAGGATCTCGGCGCGGTCGGAGGGGGCAAATCGCCGCTTGCCACCGCTATCGAGCAGCGGGTAGGTAGGCATGGGTGCCCGAGTCAGAGCGCGGTTCAGGGCGTGCAGGTTGGTGTCGCGTTCGGAGGCCTGGTCGATCGTGGCCTCCCAGGTCTCCCCGCGCCAAGCTTGCACAGCCTCTGAGACCTTCTCGGACACCTGGAAGAGCTCGTGACGTACTAGGGGGCAGCGGGAACGCGCCCATTCACGTCGCAGTCTCCGCTTCAGCTTGATGTCCCGCTTGATTTGGAGCGGGAGGCAGTCGCGCGCGTAAGAGCGGCGCTCGGTGATGGGCGTTGAGGCCTTTTGGGCGGCCTCCTGGATTCTGGTGGTCAGTTTGGCCACCTCTTCTTCCACTTCAGAGGGGGATGTCAGTCTGCCTACGTCAATGTCCGTCAGGGATTGGGAGTAGGCTTCCCAGTCTGTCTTAAAACCTAAGGGACGGGGAGGAGTGAAATCCGCGGTCAGGGCTAAATTAATGAGAAGGGGCAGATGGTTCGTGTCGAGGTCGTATAAGACCTCGACATGAACGGGGCAGGGGACGTTCTTGAGGAGAACGATATCAAGTACGTCGGCTGAGTGCCGTACGTCTGTAGG
The DNA here is from genome assembly GCA_958496255.1 of Camptogramma bilineatum. NCBI lineage: Eukaryota > Metazoa > Arthropoda > Insecta > Lepidoptera > Geometridae > Camptogramma > Camptogramma bilineatum. The sequence continues at coordinate 3,456,185 of OY292478.1, forward strand.
TACGTGAGTGGGGCAATCGGGACCTATGATATCTATACCGCCGGCCTCCGCTACGGATGAAAGTTGGCGGCCCGCTGGGTTGATAACCCGCGAGCCCCAATCACGATGTTTTGCGTTGAGGTCGGCGGCAAGCAAAGTGGGCAAAGGGGAATCAAAAATGACCGCGGTATCTGAGGCGAAGTCTGCCCGAGGTCCCGGCGGACGATAGCCGGCGAAAAGCCGAAGCTCCCGGCCGGCCGCGTTCACCAGAACCCCGGTCGTCCGTATGTCTCTAAAAGGGAGGTGCCCAACTACATCGTGTATGACATCCTTACGTACCAACGCGGCGGTGCCTCTGAAGGCTATTCCGGTGGTAGGGGACAACTCGTCCCGTCTATACACTATGTAGTTGGGGATCTTGAAGGGGGCGGAGGGGGCAAGCTTAGTCTCCCCTAGGAGTATGATGTGAATGCCCTGAGACTGGGTTAAGAGGCGGAGGGCCTGTGTGTGTGTTGACACACCCCCGGGATTTCAGTAGAGGACGCGGAGTGCACTATCCATACTGGTTCCCACGCAGTATGGACAGTGCTCTCATCGCAGCCTCGGGGAGGTTTCCTCCAGCGGCGATGGTGACCAGGAACTCCGTCAGGACCCTAAGGATTGTCTCCATTAGGTTCCCGGCGGGTTCGGCCGTCCTAAGCACCTCCCCAGGCACGTTATTCGCGCCGCCGGTGGTACGGTCGTCTATGTTTACCGTAGGGGTAGGCAGTCCCATACGAATACGCCTGTTTTGCGTTCGTTGGGGCAAGGGCGCAGATTGCGCTGGTGGGGCGGGGTCGGCGTTGCCGGGCGGCGCGGAACTACAAATATTGATTTCCGCCTCGAAGCGCGGCACAAATGGCGCGGCGCTCGGACGGAGTGGACGTGCGCGGTCTTTCCGTGCGGCTGCTCTGACTTGATCCGGTATCAAATACGGCGGACAAGGAGCTAGCCTGGTGGGACCGACCGGCGGGATGATTGTGGGCGGTACGTGAGGGGTAGATGTAGCCACTGGCTGCCTTCTCCTACCTCTATTCTTACGCTTGCTGCGTCCTCGCGTCGGGGCACCTCGCGCAGTTGGCGGGTTCGCGGCGGGACGCAGCGTCGTTGGGATGGAAGTTGGCGCCTCGGGGCGTCGCGGCGCGTCGGCTCGGCTGACCGGGCGTGACTCGGGCGACGCCTGGCGGGCTCGGGTGGCTGAGGGTTGGGCGCGGGAGGCCGCGGCACGAGTCTGGCGGTTGGGAGACCTTCTCCTTTGCGTCCAGGATCCGGGCTGTCAGTTTAGTGGCCTCGGACTCTACTTCCTCCGGCGTGGTTAGGCGACCTACGTCGATGTCAGTTAAAGTCTGTGTGTAGGCCGCCCAGTCAGTCTTGTAACCTAGGGGGCGGGGGGGGGGGGGGGGGGGGTGAGATCTGCGGTCAGGGCTAATGTTATTAATAGAGGAAGATGGTTCGTGTCGAAATCGTACAGGACTTCGACTTGAACGGGGCAGAGGACATTTTTGACAAGCACGATGTCTAATACATCGGCTGAGAGACGTGTGTCAGTCGGTATGTGTGTGGGGCAATCGGGGCCTATAACATCGATGCCGCCGGCCTCCGCTACGGATTGTAAGCGGCGGCCCGCAGGGTTGATGACCCTGGAGCCCCAATCGCGATGTTTCGCGTTGAGGTCGGCGGCAAGTAAAGTTGGAGTGGAGGAATCAAAAATGACCGCAGTGTCTGTCGTGTCATTCCAGGGCCCCGGCGGGCGGTAGCCGGCGAAAAGCTTAAGCTCTTGGCCGGCCGCGCTCACAAGGACCCCGGTTGTCCGTATGTTAATGAATGGAAGATGCTCTAATACTTCATGTATGACGTCACGACGAACCATCACGGCCGTGCCTCTGTAGGCTTGGCCGGAGGCAGGGGATACTTCGTCACGCCGATACATGAAGTAATTGGGGACTTTGATGAAATGGTGGGAGCTAAGTTTTGTTTCCCCAAGCAGGACGATGTGGATGTCCTGTGCTTGGAGAACAAGACGGAGAGAGTGGGCGTGGTTTAAAAACCCACCGGGGTTCCAATAGATTACGCGCAGTGTGCTAACCATACTGGTTCCCACGCAGTATGGATAGCGCGCGCAACGCGGCCTCGGGCAGATTGCCACCGGCGGCGATGGTGACTAAGAACTCCGTCAGGACCCTAAGGATTATTTCCATTAGGTTCCCGGCGGGTTCCGTCGTTCTGTACACTTCGCCGGGAGCAATATTTGCACCGGCGGGAGTGTGGCTGTCGGAGGGGGTAGGCAGGGAGGTACCGGTGTGCCTTACAGGTCTCTCCCGTTGTGGCAAGGGCGCAGGGTCTTGCGCTAGCAGCGGGCCTGAGACGGGACGAGGCTCAGCGCAACTATAAATAATCGCGCTGGGCGTGGTCTCCATCACTTCAGGCGCAGCGGTCGGACCGGACGGACGTGTTGTATGCGTTTTAATGTTCGCCGGGGGAAGCCTTACTTGGCTCGGAATTATGAAGGGGGGGCAGGGTGCGAGACGCGCACCCTGTACCGTTGGTTGAGGTTGAGCAGGGGGCTTGGCAGAGGCAAGGGGCACACTAGTGTGTGGCGTGGAGGAGGCCACTGGCTTCCTCTTCTTACCTCTTGGCCCTCTGGGCTTGCGGCGTTTCGGTACCGGGGCTCCGCGCTCGGTCGGCGGGTTCGCGTCCGGACGGAGCGTCTGCTGAGGGGCGGCGGCTGTGAAGCGTCGCGGCGCTCCAGACCGTCCGTCCGGGCGCGAAACCGGCGACGCGTCGCGGGTGCGAGCGGAGGGACGTTGAGAGCGCGGGGGCGCGGCGGTAGTAGTTGCGGGGAGGGGGGGAGCTATTCTCACCCCTCTCTTGCGCGCCTCCCGCTTGAGTATTGTGCATCTGCGATCGTTGGCTGTGTGCCCCTTTCCGCAGTTGGCGCAGGTTGGCTCAGCCAACTGATCGCGGGGGCAGTCCGCTGCGATATGTTGTCCGCCGCAACGTACGCACCGGGGGGGGCGATGGCAGTTCACCGATGCGTGCCCGAATGCCTGGCAACGATGACATTGGGCAACGCGATTGGCAGTGCCTCGCCAGTGTTCAATGCGTACCCCGGGCATACAGAGTAGCTCGGTGGTCTGATATAAACGGCCTAGCTCAGCCTGAGAAAGATGCTCGATTTGGGCGAAGAAGAGACATCCTGCCCGGCCTTGCCTGGCGGGGATGTGTCGCACATAGAGAGTGGGGAAGTCTAGTTGGGTCAGTGCTCCTTTGATGAGCTCCGGGTCCGTGTCGGCGTGCAGGCCGCGGATGGCGACCTTGGTTGGCAGCTCCGCCGCGACGCTGTAACAGAACCAGCTGATGGCCGGGTCCTCTGTTCCAGCGTCGGTAAGGTAACGTTGAACGGCCCGGAGGCCGGAACTCATCTGCCGATCTGGGGATAAATCGCACCCCTTTACCGAGGGGGCGCGCGTTAGGGGCGTGGCCTAGTTTAGCCCGTAGTCGTTGAAAGTGTGTCGGCCAATTCGGCAGGCTTTCAACGACTATGGGCGGGTAAGATTTGGAAATCTTGTCCGCCGCGGCCGGCTGGCTGGCAGCCTGCGGCGGCGTCGAGGGACGCGCCGTGCCGGCCGCCGCGGGCCGTGGGTCGGTCGCGCCGGCGGCGGGCAACTGCGGGGTAGGGGGGCGAGTAGGCGGGGGCGAGGCCATGGCCTGCGCGTAGGATGCGGCGGGCTGAGGGGTAGGAGTGCGGCGCGCGGGAGCGACGCATTATTGCGCGCATACTCCGCCGCGGCGCTAGGAGTGGGTGAGGGCGGGGTGGGGAGGGGGATGTCGCGGCTGGGCGCAAAGGTCGCCAGCCCAACGTATGACGACGACGAGCCCTCTTTCGAGGATTCGCCGTCGTCACTAACCTCCTGGATGTCATCGTTGTCGTCGTCGGAATCCGACGAAGAAGAGTAATCGCCGCCAGCAGCGCCGCTTTGCGAGCGCGCGGCACACAGGCCGGACGGGCCCGCCAGCGCTTCGCTAGCAGCGGCGCGCGGCGGTGACGGGGATGCGGGGGCAGGCAGGGCCAAGCGGCCGGTCGGCGCCGCCTCGATCGCTCGCATCCGAGGGATGCGCGAACCGGACGGCGTGCTGACCAGCGGCGGGGAGGGGGGCAAGACCTTAGGCCTTTTTTCGTCGCCCTGGACTTCCTCCGTGGAGGAGTCCAGGCGACGGCGGGTTCGTGTGACCCTGGGCACCTCGAGGCTCGCAACGGTTTCGGGGCGGTGCGGAATCTCAGTTCCGCCAGCGCCCAAACCAGGGCTCTCGGGGCGGCGGGGCGCAGCTCCGGCTGCGGGGGGGTGGACGTCGGCGCGGCGGTAGTAGCCGGGAGGTGTCACCACGGATTTCTCCGGGTGAAACAAGTCCCGGACCACTATTTCCCTGTCGAAGACGTCCTGTTTCTTCCTTGCGCCTGCACGGCCGAGCGGTTTGCGCGGCGGCGGCGGCGCACAGTGGCTTGATCGTATGGAGAGGGTCGGACATTCGTCTTTAAAAAAAGTTGATGTCGAAATGTGTTAATTTAATAATGGCATTGTGTTCAGTTAATTACTCTCTTCAATAGTCATTCTCGGTACTTTTGCCGTAACGGCAATATTTCATGAATAAATTGAAGAAACGTTGATTTTTATTACAATTTTGTATGGAAATGAATTTTCAAAACCTTATATCTCGACATTGCCCTGCGTTTTCGCAGTGCGGTTTTTTATATCGTAATTTACACATAAACAGCTTCAATATCCATTCAAAACTTGCTGCGCCAAACTCTTATAAGACTAAAATACAGGATGATCTATTTTGAGTTAAAATATATGAACGATAACTTGTAATCTACTCGTACACGGTTCGAAATGTCTTAATTTAATAATGGTATCGTGTTTAATTAATGATTTTCTTCAATAGTCATTCTCGGTACTTTTGCTGTAATGGCAATATTTCATGAATAAATTGAAAAAACGTTTATTTTTATTCAAAAATTTTAAGGAAATGAATTTTTAAAACCTTATTGCTCGACATTGCCGTGCGTTTTCGCGATGCGGTTTTTTTTATCGTAATCTACACATAAACAGCTTTAATATCCAATCAAAATTTGGTGCGCCAAACTCACAACAGACTCAAATACAGCATGCATGTTCTATTTTGAGTAAAAATATTATGAATATTAACCTAACTGATTTTCGTAATCTACTCGTACACGGCTTGAAATGTGTTAATTTAATCATGGTATCGTGTTCAGTTAATGATTTTCTTCAATAGTCATTCTCGGTACTTTTGCCGTAACGGCAATACTTCATGAATAAATTGAAAAAACGTTGATTTTTATTACAATTTTTAAGGAAATGAATTTTTAAAACCTTATATCTCGACATTGCCGTGCGTTTTCGCGATGCGGTTTTTTTTATCGTAATCTACACATAGACAGCTTCAATATCCAATCAAAACTTGCTGCGCCAAACTCATAACAGACTAAAATACAGGATGTTATATTTTGAGTTAACAATAACTCACCCAATTTTCGTTATCTACTCGTACACGGTTTGAAATGTGCTAATTGAATAATGGTATCGTGTTCAGTTAATGATTTTCTTCAATAGTCATTCGCGGTACTTTTGCCGTAACGGCAATACTTCATGAATAAATTGAAAAAACGTTGATTTTTATTATAATTTTTATGGAAATGAATTTTTAAAACCTTTTATCTCGACATTGCCGTGCGTTTTCGCGATGCGGTTTTTTTTATCGTAATCTACACATAGACAGCTTCAATATCCAATCAAAACTTGGTGCGCCAAGTTGGTGCGCCAAGGGCAATGTCGAGATATAAGGTTTTGAAAATTCATTTCCATACAATTGTAATAAAAATCAACGTTTTTTCAATTTATTCATGAAGTATTGCCGTTACGGCAATACTTCATGAATAAATTGAATTGAAGTTGAGTTATTGTTAACTCAAAATATAACATCCTGTATTTTAGTCTGTTATGAGTTTGGCGCAGCAAGTTTTGATTGGATATTGAAGCTGTCTATGTGTAAATTACGATACAAAAAACCGCACCGCGAATACGCACGGCAATGTCGAGATATAAGGTTTTAAAAATTCATTTCCATAAAAATTGTCATAAAAATCAACGTTTTTTCAATTTATTCATGAAATAATGCCGTTACAGCAAAAGTACCGTGAATGACTATTGAAGAAAATGTTTAACTGAACACGATACCATTATTCAATTAGCACATTTCGAACCGTGTACGAGTAGATAACGAAAATTGGTTGAGTTATTGTTAACTCAAAATATAACATCCTGTATTTTAGTCTGTTATGAGTTTGGCGCAGCAAGTTTTGATTGGATATTAAAGCTGTCTATGTGTAGATTACGATAAAAAAACCGCATCGCGAAAACGCACGGCAATGTCGAGATATAAGGTTTTAAAAATTCATTTCCATAAAAATTGTAATAAAAATCAACGTTTTTTCAATTTATTCATGAAGTATTGCCGTTACGGCAAAAGTACCGCGAATGACTATTGAAGAAAATCATTAACTGAACACGATACCATTATTCAATTAGCACATTTCAAACCGTGTACGAGTAGATAACGAAAATTGGGTGAGTTATTGTTAACTCAAAATATAACATCCTGTATTTTAGTCTGTTATGAGTTTGGCGCAGCAAGTTTTGATTGGATATTGAAGCTGTCTATGTGTAGATTACGATAAAAAAAACCGCATCGCGAAAACGCACGGCAATGTCGAGATATAAGGTTTTAAAAATTCATTTCTTTAAAAATTGTAATAAAAATCAACGTTTTTTTCAATTTATTCATGAAGTATTGCCGTTACGGCAAAAGTACCGAGAATGACTATTGAAGAAAATCATTAACTGAACACGATACCATGATTAAATTAACACATTTCAAGCCGTGTACGAGTAGATTACGAAAATCAGTTAAGTTAATATTCATAATATTTTAACTCAAAATAGAACATGCATGCTGTATTTGAGTCTGTTGTGAGTTTGGCGCACCAAATTTTGATTGGATATTTAAGCTGTCTATGTGTAGATTACGATAAAAAAACCGCATTGCGAAAACGCACGGCAATGTCGAGATATAAGGTTTTAAAAATTCATTTCCTTAAAATTTTTGAATAAAAATAAACGTTTTTTCAATTTATTCATGAAATATTGCCATTACAGCAAAAGTACCGAGAATGACTATTGAAGAAAATCATTAATTGAACACGATACCATTATTAAATTAAGACATTTCGAACCGTGTACGAGTAGATTACAAGTTATCGTTCATATATTTTAACTCAAAATAGATCATCCTGTATTTTAGTCTTATAAGAGTTTGGCGCAGCAAGTTTTGAATGGATATTGAAGCTGTCTATGTGTAGATTACGATAAAAAAAACCGCACTGCGAAAACGCAGGGCAATGTCGAGATATAAGGTTTTGAAAATTCATTTCCATACAAAATTGTAATAAAAATCAACGTTTCTTCAATTTATTCATGAAATATTGCCGTTACGGCAAAAGTACCGGGAATGACTATTGAAGAAAATAATTAACTGAACACAATGCCATTGTTAAATTAACACATTTCGACATCAAATTTTTTTAAAGACGAATGTCCGACCCTCTCCATACGATCGAGCCACTGTGCGGCGACGGCATGGCGGTGCTCCTAAGGGCACTGCGGGGGTGAGGGTGAAGGTGGGGGGGGTTATTGCGGGGTGGGGTGGAAAAGGGCGGGGAACAAGTGCCACCAACGTGGACGTTTTATTCAAAAAACGCCAGTTGGTGGCTCGCGGGAAAGGGACGGGTATAGGTTGGGGCAAGGGATGGGCCCGTGCCTAGCCCGCGACGGCGCGGTGCGACCTGGCACTCACGCGGGGGCGGGGGGCGACACTGCCACTCGAGAGTGGGGTCGCTCCGGGTCTCCGCGGAGTGAACAGGGGCACGTCCAGTCGGCCGATGACGGGTCGGCGAGAGGGGTGCGACTGACGCAGTCAAAACTGCGGCGCGGTCCACCAATCGCCGACACCAACCGACCGACGGGGTTGTGCGCAGGGAAAAGGGAAGACTCAGTTCTCGGGTCTGCAAGGCTCAAACCGCTGAGCAGTGAGCCGAGCAGGCGGATGCAGGAGGGCGACCAAGCGCAAGCGAGGCTGCGAGAGAACTGGATAGAAAAGATGAGATGCAAGGGACGAGATGGAGACAAGATACGATTCTGCTTCGTCTCAAGCTGCCCTGGGGCAGCGAGTCGAAGCAGAGGGGAGCGGAGAGGGTGTCTTGGCTCAAGTAAGCGGTTCGAGCGCAATGTCGATCCGTCTACGGCAAGGGCGCCGCACTGCTCGCTGGGGCGGGATTGAGGCTGGGCCGGGCGCGGCGGAAAAAAAAGTCGGATGTCGCGTCGCAATCGGTGTAACTGCAGCCGTGTAGCACCCAGCCGAGACGTGTGAGTGAGGCCACGGGCTGATCATCGCGTCCGTGCCTTACCTCCGAGTTGACTAGCAGGTCCCACTTATTCTGGCCGATGACTACCTTCGGACGGGCGTGTTCATAAGTGATATCATCCATGATCGAAAGTAGATGTTTACATCCGCGCAGCTCCTTTGCCGGGACGGCCTGCGTAATAAAGTCCAGTTTCTTGACCGTCTGCGCGTCACGAAGTAGATGCTCGCGTTCCTGATCTCTACCTTTGACTCTGATGCTGACGGTCCTGCTGTTTTCATGCTTAGTTTCTCCGCCGTTCGCGTCACGGATCCATAGCGTGTCGAGCGGGCCTTCTATGCCCACTGCCCAGTAGCTCGGCGATCGATTCGATAAACGTGCACGTGCTTCCGTCATCTAATAACGCAAAGGTAGTCACTTTGGCGTTTGGACTTAGCAGTTCGATCGGCACGACTTTTAGGTATGCTTTGCGCTGACTACCCCTTCGCGCCGGCCCTTCAGGCGCGGTTGCGCACGCGGATACCTCTGCTGTTCTGACCTCGCACTTCTCTGGCTCGCTGTGAAGTAATATGTGGTGGGCCCTACCGCATCCGTCCCTGTTACATCTCGCGCGGCACTTGATGCGGCGATGTGGCTCCTCTAGGCACTGGATGCAGATGCGGTTCTTCCGCGCCATCGACCACCTGGTAGGTACGTCCGCCTTTACGAGTTCTGAGCAGCTTACCAATTTGTGCGGTTTTCTGCAGTGCGGGCAGAGGCCATCCCTGGCCTCCACAGCGGCATAACTGCGTTCGGCCTGGCGCCTGTTCGGTCGGTGACCGGTGGCCTCCTCGGCTACCTCGGGCACCGCATACGCACCGCACTTGTCAGCTTCAATATTAAGAAAACTGCATACCGTTTTTAACTCTGGCGTGTTCTCAGTTTTTACGGCAGCGTAGTCATACCATTTGTTGCGCAGTATTGGTGTGAGTTTCTCCAACACGCTGCGCACCATCTCTGGGCTGTGGAGGTAGGACTCCCGTCCAAGGGCTTCGATGGTGGCCACCACGCTGGCCACCTTCCCTGCGAAGATGCACAAATCTCGGACACTGTCGTTTACCTTGGTTATGTGACGGAGTTTCTCCATTTCGGCCAGCACCAGAGCTTAGGGCCTTCCGAAACCTCCGCTCTAAGGCCTCCAGAATGGCCTTGGGTTCGGGCTGGCTGATCAGGAGGCTGCTGACGGCCTCCAGGGCGGCGCCTTTCAGGCTGCGCCTGATGCGCGCCACGTTCTCAATCCTTGAGAACGACGCTTCCGTGTCCTTGAATGCCGCCCGGAACGCTAGCCACCCACTAACCTGACCGTTAAAGTTGGGTAGCTCCTGCAGGTACTTCGGTGGGTCCCTCCTGATCGTCATCTGCAACAGCCCGGTCGTCAACGCCTCCAAGTCGACGACAGACCTCGGCGCGGCGGTGGGTACTTGATCCACCCGGCCAGATCGGTCCTTCAAGACCTGGCCCGCCCGCGCACTGACGTCCTCCTTCAGCGCTTCAGGGATGCCTTCCCCGGCGTCCGGCGGCTGCCGCGCCAACCATTCCGTGACACGTCCGGACGCGAGCTTTGTCTGCTCGCGGTCCTCTTCCTCATCCTCTTCATCCGACGATCCGTCGTCCTGAGCCCGCCTGAGGTCTACCTCGGCGAGCCGTGTGGCGGCCTTGGCCGCTGCTGCCAGCGCCTGCGCCTCCGCGGCGCGCAGCTCCGCGAGCTTCTGCTTGGCAGCCCATATCTTCCTCCTCTTCTGCGAGACCGCTGTCTTGGTGGAGCGAGCCTGCGTTGTCCCAGTGCCTTCCTTCGCCCCCGCTTCGGCGGTGACAGCGTGGGACACGCCTGTGGACCTCGTCTCCTCGGTGGCAGTGGTCGTCTTGGTGGAAGGGGTCCCCTCCGTGGTGGTCTCTGTGGTAGTCTCTGTGGCTGTTTTGGTTGCGTTGGTTTGCGCCTCGTCTTGACCCTGATGGCTTCTGGTAACCGGCATGATGACCCGCTGCTCTGCTGCTGGTAAGTGATCCGGCGCTCGAAGGTCCAAATGTTGAGGATGATCCGGCTCGAAGGACCAAATGTTGAGGATGATCCGGTTCCACCGAGTGCCGGAAAACCCTGAACAGTGGGTCCTCTGCAGCGCCGGAACCGGATCATCCTCAACAGATACTCCCTGAGCATCTATATCGTAATGCGCTTTGCCAGGTTCGCTGATGTTACTGTTCTGCTCGCTTTCAGTTATCTACGGATTTGCAGAGTGGGCGGATGGATCCTGCGTCTCGACTCGAGACAAATAGCGCCGCCGTCTTAGCTACGTTGACAGCGATGCGCCATTTGTCGAGCCATACGGGCAGGATATCCAAGAGCCGCTGCATGCGGCTGGCTGCGATGTCGGTGCTGACTGAAGAAGAAAAGTAGGCGCTGTCGTCGGCGAATAATGCGAGCGTGACGTCACGTTCCCCGGGGTAGAGGTAACCCTCCAGGGTGGGGGCGTCGTTCGCGTAATGCGCGTACAACGCCGGTGACAGGCAGCTTCCTTGGGGGACGCCTGCTGTGGCCTTCCTTGTTGCTGATGAAGCATTTTCCACGGAGACATAAAATCGTCGATCGCGTAGAAAGGACGCTAGAAGGACATAGAAAGGATGCAGGTTTGCCTCTATCAATTTGTAGAGCAGCCCTTGATGCCAAACTCGGTCGAACGCCTTCTCGACGTCGAGGAATACGGCCACTGTGCTGCGGTTGCGATTGTGTTCTTCTGCGAACAGGTGGAGCACTCGCGTCAGTTGTAGAGTGGTGCTATGTTGGCTTCTGAATCCGAACTGCTCCGGCCGTGGTGTGATGTTCGGCAGTATTCGACGGAGCAGAAGGCGTTCAAAGAGTTTGGCGATCGATGAGAGTAGGGTGATCGGGCGGTAGTTTGCTGCGTGTCGATGATCCTTCTCCGGTTTGGGCAGGACGATGACCTTCCCCAGCTTCCACTGGGTGGGGAAGTGCTGGGTCCTCAGAATCCCGTTAAAGAGTCGGGTTAGAGCGGTGACTCCGCGGCGTGGCAAGTGTCGAAGAGCCATGTTGGTGACCCCGTCGTCGCCTGGCGCCTTCCGCCTGTGAAGGCGAAGGACGGCCTTCCGCACCTCGGCTGGCGAGACGAAAACGTCTCCACCGAGGGGCGGTGTCGGGCGCAAATGCGTGCAGGTCTTGGCTTTTAATCCTTGGTCTCGCTAGCTTTTCAATGGCATCAGCTAGAGCTTCAACGTTAGCAGCACTCTTTGTCTTCACCGGTGTGGTTGGTGTATCTCTGACGTCGAATCGCTTCTCGGCTCTCATATTGGTGTCGCTCTGTTCTCCTCCAGTGTTTGTCTTCAGCTACTCCTTGATCCTCTCGCTCTGTTCCGGTAGGTCCTCCTCATGGTTACTCCTTTCTTCGTCTTCTAATGCAGCTAAATCGGCAGCCAATCTTTTCTTCACTAAGTCGGCTTCTAGTTGCAGTTCCTTTCGTTTGAGTTCAGCCAGCTTCTCTTCCGCCGCTAGTTCCGCCATCCGTGCCCTGGCTGACGTGCTCCCGTTCGATCGTAGAGAGCGCGCAGTCCGGGCGGGAGATCGTTCACTCCTGTGGCGTTCCGTGCTCGTTCCGGCTCGGATTTCGGTGGTAGACCCTGTGGCTGGGTCATGTCTGGTTACTCTTGTGCTGGGTGACGCAGGTGGTTCCCGTGACAGTCTGCGTCTTCGCTCGAGCATTATCGCCTCTAACTCGGCGGTTTGCCTTTTAGCCTCTTCATCGACTTCGCGGCGTTCTGTCGCATCTTCCTGGCTTCTGGTCACAACCATTCTGCTCGAGCGTCTTGATTTATCCGTTTTCAATCCGTTGGGCTTAGATCCTCTTTAATCCAATCCGTCGTCGATGGACCAAGAACTGAAGTGGAGTGTAGGGGGCGTGGTAAAGTTGCACTGATTCGGGATTTTCAAGCACTGTAGGAATTTTCAGGATTTTCAAGATTTTCAAAGACTTCCTTCTATTCAGCTTTATTTCTTTCTTCTTATGTACCTACTGTCACCGGAACCAACTGTGTAGCGCAGTGGACGACCGGATCTTCTCCCTACCGCGAGCGGTAGGTAGGTAGGGGGGGCCTCGAGTAAATACTCTCTGCCCCTGGGTGACTGGGTTTCGCCCTTTTTTTTTAATTCAGTAAAAATCCTTTATGGATACCACCCGCCCCGGGGGGAGCGGAATGGTTATGTGGGAGTCTCCGCCAGAGTGGCGGCATACCCACTAAAAATCTGGGGGGTTCCCTCTTACGCCATAGTGCCGGGGCTATGGGTCACTTTCGCATTCTTCCACGGCCCCGACGGCGTTGACCCTGAAAAGGGCCCCCTCTCGGTTGACGTAAAAACGTCTCGCCACATCCTCTCCGCGAGAGGAGAGGGGGGCGCGCAGAACCTCAGCATGCGCCCCACCTCATGGGGGCCATACGCGGATGGTTACACCCCCCGGTGCCAACGCCGCGGCCACACCACCGCTGCGGGAAGGGTTTACAAGCGTACACCTCCGCAATACCTGCCCCTACTAGAGCCCATACTCAGTGTGGGATAACGAGTTCGCCAGCTGCGGGAAGGGTTAACTAGCGTTTTAATTTTTTACCGAGGTTTTCTTCCTCATGACAGTATCCCCCTTTCTGCCAGGCAGGCATACTTGGGGGAGCTTGCCCTCTATAAAACCCCCCCAGCAACGGCTCATGCCCGACCCGAACACCAACACCCCTCCCAACCCCCCCAAATTATTCTTGGTTCGAGGAGCCATCGGACGTGTCCGAGGCTACCCCGAGGATCTCACGGGGGAGGGGGCTCCATTCTCTAGGGAAGTCAGGCGGCCTGGCGTGATGCGGGGCGAGATCCTGAAGGTGGGGGTGATGGGCGTTATCGGCCCGGTTGTACATACGACGGGCGGACCTCACCACGAACTCCTCTATGGTCTCTGCCTTCGTATCTCGGACTATCACTGCGTTGCGGACGTAACGGCCCGCATTGTTGACGGAGACGCTTTTTGTTGGTCGCGGAGAGAAGCGCGTACCACGCTGGCGTTGCGTATGTGAGCCTGGATCGTATGTAGGTCTTGTAGACCCGGACTTTGGTCCTCAGCGGTAGTCGGGACTTCAAGACAGGTCGGTGCAGTGCCCTGGCCGTGCGCGCTTGTTCCAGGGCGCGGCTGGGGCACCATCCTCAACGACCTGTCGATGTCGACGCCGAGGTACCTCACGTGGGTCTTCCACTCTACATCTTAACCCCGGAGCTGCAGTTGGTTGGGCTGGATGCAACGGCGGGAAACAAAGCGACTCAGCTGGACGGCGACGGCGACGGTTGCCTCCGGCAGGGGCAGGCGATGGTGCCTCGATCGCTCGCTGCATCCTAGGGATGCGCGAGGTCGTCGGCGTGTGCTGAGAGTGACAGAAGCTTCTGCCGGTTCCCGTCACCTCCACTACTGGTCCTCCTCTCCTGGGTCCTGAGTTGACCCTTGCTACCTCGAGGCCACACACGTTCGGTTTCGGGGCAGTGCGAATACTCAGTTCCGCTAGCGCCCGGCCCAAACCAGGGCTCTAGAGGCGGAGAGCCGAGTACCGTGTACCTTACCGTTCTGGTTTTAATTTCTCAGCTGGGGTTGTTTCATTACTATTTGAACTTACTATCGTGTGGTCTCTTTGCAATGTACGCTGTGGTCGCGCTACAGTGTGCGTAATTACGTCATTCAGCGCAACTTGTATTAAATTATGGTTTTACTTTTTTGGTAACATGCTTCTGTGCTGCGTATGGTCCACACCGCTCCATCTGTTTGAATGCGCTATTCAAGTCTGGATAGACTTGGCACTATGATTTAAGAAAATATTTGCTTGCATGATCTATCTACACTATAATGCCGCCTATGTCATGTTTGGTGAGCTTAGCCCAACGCGAGCAAAGGCAAACTGATGCAAGGTAGGTAAGTGCTACCGTGCAGACGTTTGGCAAGTCTATGCAAACCACGCGCTTGTATTCACTCTGCCAGCTAGGCGAGCGATGGCAAATATGCTGTCTACACGTTGGCCTAGGCTCGCCAACATGTATGCGGCTTTTTGTGATACCCAATACACCGTAGAATAGAATATAGGTAGCTACCTATTAGGTGTTTTCAAAATGTGTTTGTTATTAGATATTAATTATTTATTTATTAAGTAGGTACCTACCTCATGGTTATTTATTTGAAACTTGAATAAAAAGTTTGTAACATTTTGATTTTTTTATTGAAATATCCTTATTGCTATCATAATCTAAGTTTATACCTCCACACCAAAAATGTTAATTCTTTATAACCGTTAGGATACCCTGAATAGGTATGTTAGGTTACCCTCTGATCAAAGTTCATAGAAAATCAACAAAAATTACATTAAAATGTAACATTAGGGACATACTTGTTAGTATTATAGATTAGCTATTAATTATTATTACAAAATGTTGAGACATTGCTCAAGGATTAGTATGAACTGTATGAAGTAAACATATATAAATTTAGTTTGAGACAGCTCCATTAAAAATTCTTGTTTTGATGCATGCTCATGGTTAACAGATAGACTTAATAGGTGGGCCATGGGTAAGCACCGATACATAATATGTGGTAAGTAAATTATTACATAATAATTTAAAAAAAGTATGTAGGTAAGATTTAATTCAAAATGTGTGTATATTTAGGCAAAAACAAGAAATTATGTAAAATGACAGAATCTTAGAACCAAGCAATTCATACATTGTTTTAATTTACATCTGTGTACCTGCTAATATTAATCATGCCTTATGAGAAAACTTCCTTAGTTTTTGACTGAGAAAAAATAAATATTACGGTGACAATAACATGAAAATTACATTTTCAGAACTCCCAGAGCTTGTTAGCAAGCTTGCAACAGCACATATTTTTTTCCATGATTTTCACAGTACAAAGTAACAGATTTTAAACATACACAACTTATAAGAAAGTACTAGTAAGTATTTATCAGTTTATACTCAGAGCCTCAACAAATCGATTTAACGGGCCAATTATCATGGTTTAGCTTGTGAATTATCTGAACATTTAAATAAGCATATGTGCCAAATATTTGAACTATCTCTGACTACCCCTTTAGACATTTTCAAAGGATCTGATAGGATGTTTACCATGTTTTGGGGAGTTTTTTTTTTAAATAAGCTGAACCTAATAATTTGCATGATATATCAATTTTAGTATCAAGAGTTTGAGCCTTTCTCTATTTCCAAAGTTTTCTGAGGAACATATCTTATCTATCAGACAAAGTAGTGTGGTTTCCGAGCAGTGATTCCATATTCCTGTAATGCAGGAGCCAAGTCCTCCATGGTCATAACATACTTCTTCTCTTTGGGTCCCTTCTGGTTTTTAGAGTTCTGCGTTATCTGACTGGAAGTCCTCATTTTGCAGTGCTGCAGAGCGTCATTGGCAATGTCCGATAGGAATTTCTGTGAGGCTAATGCGATCAGTCTTACCAACCTGAAAACAATGATTTACAATCAATATAGTAAAGACAATATACAATACATTATAGTGCCTATTACTTTACAATGTAGGTAAGAAATTACAATCACACTGAAATTCAATTCAAGCATTCTGTTTAGCTACATTATCGAGATTTAGTGCACTATTGGCGTATTATAACGAGTGCAGCTGTATTGCTCATCATAAGACAGACAGAAATACAAATTAGGTATGTAAAGCTTCGTTGAATTCCGATATTTATCCCTCAACATAGTGATAGTAACAATGTAAGATTGAAGTAGCTGTTATATGAGCTACCTTGGGTCCTGTGACTCGAAGCCTGACATGTTCAAGTAGTGAGAAACCACGGAGTCTGGTATAGAAGGGTTGTAGTTCTCCAGCTGAAGCAGAAAGTCGCTTAGAGCGTGACCAGCGCCAGTGTCTTCGTCCATGACGACTGACGGTGATCCCATACGACTTGCTTGCATCGTCTTATAATAAAACCATTTATTAAAATCTTTTCACACACAAAAAAGCGAAGTTGTATTAAAATCTAACTCAGTTCTTCAAAATGTTTGTTCGTCGTACGCACACACAGCACAGATTGAAAATTACATTTGTTTGACATGACAATCAATCAAATACCGATCGGAACAGTCAAGCTTGGTAACAGTCAATGTCAAACTAAGAAAAGAAACGAATGACGTAAGGAGTTGTTTCATGGTTCTATAGAGCCCAGGCTAGGTCGGTGTTCATTCGTCTATAAATAGCTAAATCTAAATAAAACCTTTTCCCACTGTCATTTTCATAAGAATCTGCTTTGTTTAGCACATGTTTTTAAAAAACTTTCTCACAAAGAGCAACACAAAACTTATAACAATATGGCGGCGGGGTGGTATTGAGCTTGACAGCTGTTGTCATTTTTCGATTTTGACAGAGGGGACATGGCTGCATTTATTTCGTTCGTTCGTTCGTGTAGAATTATTGAATTGTTTATTTCACAGAACAGAAAGAACAAGGTTTATTATACTTAGTTGAAATGTTTCTATTGAACTCTGGTAATGAAGCTAGTTATAATAATTCTTGGACGAATTTTTGTAAAAGTGAAAAATGGTTCACTGGCAAAATGAAAAAATGAAAATGGTCAAAGGCCTATACCTACATACTATAAACTACTTACCTATTTAGCATTTAATAACAGTGAGACAGCATCTGCAGTAGACCTCTCAATGGTAACCTCCAGCCTTTTTTTCAAATAAGTTATACCTAATGATAATTATTATTACGGGATTTTATCGCGTACCTTTTATTTATTTTGTTTCCCGACGTTTCGAACACGTTGCAGCGTTCGTGGTCACGGGATGACTGAAGTTATACCTAGTGCAAAGACCTGTCACCTAGTGTAAAATGTGTGTAGTGCCTACCTATAAAGCTACTTAGTTACATGAGTAGGGAATAAAAGTAGAGAGAATAAATAAAACCATTTTTAATATTACTATTAGCTTATATTATTTTTCTTCATCTACACTACATCATCCCTAATTAAAATTCCATCCAGGTAAGAGGCCGGTGCTTCTATGCTCTCTTAAATGAAATAGTCTTTGCATGGGCTACTTGTGAAAGAACGTGAAGTTAAACAATTAGATTTTGAGCATATTGAAAACATAGAATAGATTTTTTTCAAATTCTGGACGGGAGTTACAAAAAACAATTTCAATATTATTTTGAACTAAATAAGCCCAGCATTGACCTGTTTAGAGTCAATAAATGTTACAGGTCAATGTTGGATACAACAAGTAACTCAAGCAAAGCATAGACTCCATTTCATTTTAGTGAAGGTATTGAAACTGAAAATTCCAAATGTAAATAATTCTATATTCTGGTATTGTCTGTGTTCTTAATACTATGTTCCTCAAATACTCTGGCACTAAGGTTCATTCCTTGTTGATACATCCTGGTACAAAGTAAAATCATTCAACATCACTGTTACACCCGTTTCATTTTGTCTCGGTTTAATTACTATTCCTTGCTCGATTGGGACATTTTGTTGTGCCACCAGCCAGCAGTTTCTGCATAGGAGTTCATGCTCTTGTAACTGAAATAAAATAAGAATAAGATTATTTATTTATAGGAATATGAATAATTCAGTCAACTACCTATGTTTAAAAAATACAACTGAAACAAGAGGCTAAATAAAGTTAAGACTTTCAAATCTTAAGATAGCATAAAGATAGTTAAGATTATCCATCTGCCTCCCATGGCAAAGTTCTGCAGTAATCCTTTTATATAAAAGCAGACTGTTGATGTGAGATAATTATTCTCATATTAAACTGTCTATTAAACTAATATAATTAAATGGAAGAGTTTGTTTGTTTGAACGCGCTAATCTCAGGAACTTCCAGTCCGATTTAACCTCTCCTATTATTGGATTCGAGACACAATAGAAAATCAACTGTCTCGTTCTGCCCTTCTTACGATAAACAGCGTAAGTAACATTTTTTGCGAAAATGAGTTATTAGCATATTTGTAATCAGCTAAGCGAGATCTATCTGGAAAAATTATCCATTTTTCTGTATGTTTGATAGAAATAAAAAAAAACATAAGTATAAACATCGTACGTGCACAATTTTCACTTTATTTCTAAACATAAACAACGTATTGTCCACTACGCTCAGAGATTTTAATCAATATCCTAGTCATAAGTATCGCACGATCACTAACGTTGTTTATGATTAGTAGTACCTTCAACTGTCGGCTCAACTTACAAAACATAATGATTATATGAGCCACTTACGTTGTTTATACCTTGTACTTATTTAAGAAAGTTTAACAATATTCTAGAAATAAACATAGTACTATCTCCTACGCTCTTTATCTGTTGCATAAAATCTTTATTTTATTGCGTTATTCTATACACACACAACGCAAGTAGCGCACATACGATGTTTATGTCTGGTAAATACAATACAGAAACGGTGGGGCGGTGAGGTAATCGGAGGGGAGAACATTACTAACAGTGAACAAAAACATCATTCGCGCGTCGGCAAATATCAGTCGGCAAGTTCTTTTAAAATAGGTTCTATTAAAGAAGTTTACCGTAGACCACGTTTCGGGTCATTTCTTTCTGGTGCAATTATCACCAAGCTACTGGAGGAGCTCACCCTGGAGCAAGCCACATAAAATTTCACGTGTGAATAAAATCCTGTCATAAATCTATTCCAGCTAG
Source organism: Camptogramma bilineatum (assembly GCA_958496255.1). Lineage (NCBI taxonomy): Eukaryota > Metazoa > Arthropoda > Insecta > Lepidoptera > Geometridae > Camptogramma > Camptogramma bilineatum. The sequence goes on from OY292478.1 coordinate 3,475,449, forward strand.
CTGTTAAGTCTGGCCCTGAGCCTATGCAAGCGAAGCATCGAGTTAAGAAAGAGAAGCGAGCTTTTTTAGACAAATGCAACATGTGACACTTGATTTTGCTAACGGTGCTATAAGAAAAATCTGGGTGCTTGTCGGTTCCTAACAGTAAATTACTTTGCTCGCAAAGTAGGTACTCATAAAGCTACGAAATTTTGTAGACAAATGCAGCATGTGATAGGTACTTGATTTTGCTAACGGTGCTCTAAGAAAAAGCTGGGTGCTTATCGGTTCCTAACAGTAAATTACTTTGCTCGCAAAATACTCATGAAGCTAATATGCGAGCGAAGCGAGCACCGACCTAAGCAAGCGAAGCGAGCTTCCTCTGCTCAATTGGCGGCCTTATCGCTTAAAGCGATCTCTTCCAGGCATGGTTGTCGGTTCCTAACAGTAAATTACTCATGAAGGTAATATGCGAGCGAAGCGAGCTTTCCTAGCTCGCAAATCGAGCGGAAATTTTTTAGAGCAACATGACATGTGTCACTTGATTTTGCTAACGGTGCTCTAAGAAAAAGATGGATGGTTAGATAGATAGATAGATAACACTTTATTGTTTACCACAAAGAAACCTTAAGTATAAATTATCTAAACATAGGTAAAAACAATTGGCGGCCTTATCGCTTAAAGCGATCTCTTCCAGGCATGGTTGTCGGTTCCTAACAGTAAATTACTCATGAAGGTAATATGCGAGCGAAGCGAGCTTTCCTAGCTCGCAAATCGAGCGGAATTTTTTTAGAGCAACATGACATTGTCACTTGATTTTGCTAATGGTGCTCTAAGAAAAAGAGGGATGGTTGTCGGTTCCTAACAGTAAATTACTCATGAAGGTAATATGCGAGCGAAGCGAGCTTTCCTAGCTCGCAAAGCGAGCGGAAATTTTTTAGAGCAACATGACATTGTCACTTGATTTTGCTAATGGTGCTCTAAGAAAAAGAGGGATGGTTGTCGGTTTCTAACAGTAAATTACTCATGAAGGTAATATGTGAGCAAAACGAGCTTCGAATTAAGTGAGCGCAGCGAGCTTCCCTAGCTCGCGAAGCGAGCGTACATTTTTTAGACAAATGCAACATGACATTTATCACTTGATTTTGTTAACGGTGCTCCAAGAAAAAGATGGATGGTCTAATGGTGTTCTAAGAAACAGCTGGGTGCTTGTCGGTTCCTATTCTGTTGTCGGACAAAATTCACTTTTCTCGCAATATATTTATTATTGGTAGGATTATGAAGCTAATATGCAAGCGAAGTCAGATTCAAGCCAAGAAAGTGAAGCGAGCTTCGATTTAAACAAACGAAGCGAGCTTCCTCATCTCGAAATCCAATTTTTTTCATGTTAAATGCTTGATGATACGATTTTTCATTCAACCATTTTTAACTGTTTTCTTCCTGTTAGGGGTAAAATTTTCAAAAGTCCTTTCTTAGAGACGTTTTTTACCTTTATGAAAGTACACATACAAAGTTTGAAGCAAATCGAACCACCCGTTAAGAAGTTCCATTACCAACTTGAACACCCTCTGGCACTCCCTCTGATGGATAATTTTGATTTTTTTTTTGTACAGATAGTTTTTATTTGTACTGAAATATATTTGTACCGAGTTTCAAGCAAATTAAACTACCCGTTAAAAAGTTCCCATACAAACTTTAACATTCCTTTCATCCCGTTTTGAGGGTAGTTTAAAAAAAAACTAGTCATAAACATCGCAACTGCTGCACATGCGATGGTTATGTTTAGTATTTAAAAAAAAGTGACATTACTTTTACTAATCATAAATAGTTTTTAAGTTATAATAACTCAGAAATAAAAGAGAAAACAGAAATATGTAAGTAATTATAAAATACACACTTTAACCTACAAGTAAAAGTAACAATTTTGAAAATAACATAATTAGTGTAGTCGTGACACCAAAAATAACATTCAAAACTTTAGACGCGATTTTCTCGAAATATGCCGAACTGCACTTACGTTGTTTATCATAAGAAGGGCAGCGTTGTGATCTACGTTCCGGCATATGAGAGGTTAAAAAAATAATTCTGCATTTGATAGCTAAACTCCTGAAGGTTATACGCTACTTTTCATCATCATCATTACCATCACCATGGGGGCAAAGCCACGAGGGCACTGCTAGTTACAAAACAAAAAGTAGGTTGGTTATGTACCTCATTGGGATGAATCCTAGCAGCCACTAAATCTCTGATAGGACCATTTCTTGGTTATCTGTGGGTAGGCCTTTGGTATAACAACATCATGCACATACTGGAGTCTTGATGCAGGAAAGCTTCTGGATTTTGTAATTGCGTCATAAACTAATAAAAAACACTAATTGCGTCAGCAAAATATGTAGCCGACATTGAAAACTTCTTCTTCAAGTACCTCTCCAACTAGTGGAGGTTGGTTGGCTGTCAGCTGCTGGAATCTTGCTGTCTTTTGCCAGGCGGAACAGTTCGGATGCGCTGGTCATTCCCGTCCACTCCCGGATATTGCGGAGGCACGACTTCTTTCTTTGACCAACTCGACCGTTTTTTGGCAGGAACCTTGCCCGTCATAATTAATTGATACTGAGATAAAATGTAGGTACCTACTTTATTTCAATGGTCGCCGAATAAAAAAAACTTGAAAATACCGAAATATTCTGAAACAGCGCAAGCGCACAAAACAAATCCAACAAACTAGGGATGTTCAATACGTACGATCCGATACTTGCGTGTATCGATACAATGTCTTAAAATACACCCGATATTTGTATCGATATTCATTATTCTGTATATTTATTTTACTATTCTGTATATTTAGTTTACTATTTTTTAATGTTTGTGAGAGAAATAAAAAAATAAATGATTTACATTAACATGATACCATGGCATACGATTAGGCGGATCGATACAACACATGCAAGGTGTATCGGATCGAAAGTATTGTATGAAATTGTTTTGATATCAAATTGTTTTGACTCCCATATCCGTTGCGGTGCCCCGCCCCCCGGACCGATTGCCTGCCTAGGAAACACACCAAAAGTCTTATGTAACAGTCAGCGAAAAATATCGATGAACATTTTGAGTTTTTAAAGTAACTTTTTCTTCACGCTATGTGCGAGATTTGCAACTTTTGTTTATATTATGTAATAGAGCAGGATTTGTAAATAGGTAGCTACCTACAATGTTATATCCAGTAGGTATTTATTTAAATAGTGTAGAATATTAAAGGCTTCGGTTTACTTATTTATTGAAGTATCAAAGTACCTACATACCTACTTGTCTTGATTCGATACTGTATCGATACCAAATATCGTATCAAATCCCCCGTACCGATACGATACAATGCATTACGATACATTGTGACACGAAATCGATACAATCCGAAATATCGAACATCCCTACAACGAACGAATGTTGAATGAAACAATAAATAAACTGTCAAAAAATCATAAAGCTGTCTAAATACAAGTGACAGTGACAGCTACGAACTGTTACACTGTCATGGCCGCCCGGAAAATATGTTACCATTGTAAAAAGTCTTCACATTTTAAACATTTCTCCTCGTCGAACTAAGCTCTAAATTGGAGTTGGAGTATTTTTTCGATAATCACTGATTTTTTTCACTTTTCTCTGTATAACGTACACCGACCTGGCCTGCTCTGGAACATCTCTTTTAATTCTCGCCGTCATTTTGGTATACCTGAAAAGTTTCGTTTTTACAAGCTTCCAGGGTTGTTTGCTAATAAAATGGATGCAGAAGGCAATAAAATAATAATTCATTATTTTTCATGTTGTCCATTAGTTTCTATTCATGATTCAGCTATAGCGGCCTTTTTAGACCCGCAAAAAGCCCACAAATATTCATGATTTTCGCTAAACCCTGACTCTAGCACAAAGAACAATAACAAAACGCAACTTGTGCACGTCATTCCTGTGTTACAAGCTTAACTCATTTTACCATAAAAAGTTAAGAATTTACAAGAACAGTAAACTGCTATTTTTATTTATATAAATTAAGTAACTAGGTAGGTATTTAAGCAGGTTCTTATTAGTAGTTAAATAAAAATATAAAATGCAGGAAATTTTGTTTTCCTATCAGTAGCAAGAAGAAACACACCGCTCTAGAGTTTTCTGTAAGTTGTGCTTTCTGTTACCGCCCATTAAAAATATTTACTAAATAATTTAATTTAAATTATTTTAGTTGAATGGAGTTTTAAATTATTTCAACAACTTAATGAAAAAACATTTAAGACTAAAACCTGGCAAATTTTGCAAATCTAACGGCCACACTGACCTCGTGGTACTTTGCCGTTACGTTGGCAACACTGGTCCCTTCCTTCCTTCTTTTGCGCCGCTCCTCTGTACAGAACTGCGAGAGAACGTGATCGATCGAATTTCAAAAAAGGCACACACCCACCCCTGTGCTCCCGTGATCACGAAATTACTCGCATATCTCCTGATAAATTATCAGGGGTTCGTGTTTCGTGATTATTCCATTCCGTGTGTGATCCTTTGATTCCTCGCCGCGAGGCCACCTAATCGAACAAAATGTCGAACCTCGCCGATCCGGTCGCGTTCGCGAAGGATTTCTTGGCCGGTGGTATCTCGGCCGCCGTCTCCAAGACGGCCGTCGCGCCCATCGAGCGCGTGAAGCTGCTGCTGCAGGTCCAGCACGTCAGCAAGCAGATCACCGCCGACCAGCGCTACAAGGGTATCATCGATGCCTTCGTCCGCATTCCCAAGGAGCAGGGCTTCACCGCCTTCTGGCGTGGAAACCTCGCCAATGTCATCAGGTACTTCCCCACGCAAGCCCTGAACTTCGCCTTCAAGGACAAGTACAAGCAGATGTTCCTCGGTGGAGTCGACAAGCATACTCAGTTCTGGCGCTACTTCGCCGGTAACCTCGCGTCCGGCGGTGCCGCCGGTGCCACCTCGCTATGCTTCGTGTACCCGCTCGACTTCGCGCGTACCCGCCTCGCCGCCGATGTCGGCAAGGGCGCCGGCCAGCGCGAGTTCTCCGGTCTCGGAAACTGCCTCACCAAGATCTTCAAGTCCGACGGTCTGGTCGGTCTCTACAGAGGCTTCGGAGTGTCCGTGCAGGGTATCATCATCTACCGTGCCTCATACTTCGGTTTCTACGACACGGCGCGCGGCATGCTGCCCGACGCCAAGAACACCCCTCTCGTCATCAGCTGGGCCATCGCTCAGACCGTGACGACCGTTGCCGGAATCATCTCCTACCCCTTCGACACAGTCCGGAGGCGCATGATGATGCAGTCCGGACGTGCCAAGGGAGACATGCTCTACAAGAACACAATCCACTGCTGGGCGACCATCGCCAAGACTGAGGGAGGCGGTGCCTTCTTCAAGGGTGCGTTGTCCAACGTCCTCAGAGGCACTGGCGGTGCCTTCGTACTCGTCTTATACGATGAGATCAAGAAGGTCCTGTAAATCTAATGTAAGAATTGTTACCATAATTTCAATTGTGATTCGCCAGATAGCCACTCCCCTGAAATCATGTATTATTAGAAGACGCGAAAATCAACCTAGTAACTTATTTTTAGTTAAATAAATGTTATACAATGATTCCATAGCAATTGTTTTATTGAAGTGTTACATAACTTTTGCCTGTCAGTGATAGTTGAAATCATACTAGGAATCTGCATGTTCCGAATTCAAGTTCTTTAAAAAACATCTATTCTTGCTTGTAGTGATACCATTCGGCCAGCCAGTGATTGTTATGTAATAACCTCATTTCATTCAATGCACCTATCTAGTTGAGGCCAAGGCCAAGTGTTGAGTTAATTTAGAACATCCCGAGTGAATTGTTGGTACAGTGACAATAAATGTGTAATTTCATTGGGAAAATGGAATTTCAGTGAACATCTTATGTAACAGGGAGTGAGTTACCTTGTACTTTGACATTTCTTATTGTAGACACTGCTGTGTATTGAATCATGTGATTTTGCTGTTATGTAACTGTATGTATCTTGTAGGGGTGTGTGGAAGTAAGCTATTTATTTAGTTCACTTTGAAAAAGTGTGTAGTGAGCCCACTCCATCGTAGGGACTAAGCGCAGGGTGGGTTAAACCTAAGCGTACTATTGTTAAATCATGTTTCCTCGGGCATGAATTTTTCTGAAGAAAAATTCACGCGTGACGAGTGGATGGTCTATAAAAATAGGAAATAAACTTAAAAAAATACTTCATGGTGTTTAATTTTTAACCCTTACTCCTGTAGGCAGGTTTAAAATTACTTATTTTGAAAATTTTGAAGCACTAATAGGTCAAAGGTCAAACAACTACTCATTCAGTTCTTACATAATCATAGTCAAGAGTGAACTGAAAGTTTTAATAACTTACTATTATTAAATACATTATACAACGTTCCCTGAAAGTGAAGTTGACAGATAAGTTAGGGCAGTGGGTCAATGAGACATAAAGAGCACCTAATTAAACCTAGTTTTTTATTCTTCTATCCACTATCAGCTATGGATGCAATTCCTAATCTAGGTAATTCTTTTATGGTTTGAAGCTCCGCTCGGGTGGGCCCCAATTCTACTTATTTACAACGTCAACTATTCCATTTTAAAAGTTATCAATAGCATAGTACTAGTAGTTCGCCCCGAACTGAGATCTCGCGCACCGTAGATGGCTTACATTTGGACTTTCTTCTGACTACCCCTACTTACTTAGTACTTTCAAGTGCTACTACTGCCGAGTATGCCTATTGCGCTAGCTCTTCATGGTAAAAAATACTAGCATGCATGCAATACATAATGTCGTGTCTAATTTTTCATTTATTTCATATTTATGAATTCTCGTCGTATTTCTAAAGTATACGTCCTAGAATCAAAATAATAACTATTTTGGAATGTACAAATTAAGACCTTTCATTTGACACCCCACTCATTATATTTGTTTATTTAACTTTTTTTACCCCAATTATTTTCATTCTTTAGGTATCAAAAATTTTTTTATCATGAAAATAAATCAAGTAGCATCTAAAATCATTGCAAACCAAACCGCAACGATGCCACTCTCTTTTTAAGACCGACCAGTCAATGAGCTACGAAGACATCGAAACTCTATGAAACGGGAGCTCTTGCAGCTCTGGTTTCGTAGTTTTTGTTCTTTGGTCGTATTTCAAAAACTATACATCCTAGATTAAAAATAAAAACCATTTTGGAATGTACAAAATAAGCCCTTTCGTATGACACCCCACTCAATATATTTGGGTAACTTTGAAAAAAATTTACCCCCTTGGGAACCCCATATCTTTACAACCCCTTCATCGATTACGCTCATACGCTCCACAGCAAATTTCCATAGCACTACCTATTGACCTATCAAGTTTCATACAGATTGGATAAGCGGTTCGATAGTTATGCGAGAACATAAAAATGAAACATACAAACATACAAAGCAAAATCGCCTAACTTGCCACTAAGATCTTCGCTCGCTTCGCTCGCTCGATCGATTATTATCTTTTCTATGTCATTACATTAGTTAGGTAGGTAATTTTTGGAGGACGAAACAAAACGCAGCGGGCGTTTTGTTTCGTCCTCCAAAAATTACAGTAATTTGTTTGGAAACGTCACCACAACAGTCATTGGTTGGTCATTCAGTAGGTATCTAGATTTCTAGACTATGAAAGAAACGAAAGGTTTTGCTTTGGTTGATGATGAAAGGTTTGTTAATAGAATCGGCCCCCCGGTCAGATAGCGTGTAATAAGTTAGGTAGGTTTATTAATTTAAGAATGCGTAACCGGATGATGTCATAAATCTGGTTTACGCTGACGTAAAGTAGGTAAGGGTAACCTACCAAAGTAGGTAGGTACTGCATGGTATCTACGTCAGAGCAGAACGATCAATGGCTTGGTAACTACTAAATTCTAAGGAGATAAGCGCCGGCGCCGACCGTGGCACAATCATGTAGGTAAGTCTATGGATAACATGATTTGGTAAGTGGTGATAAATTCTGACTCATTTGGCTTGCAACTGTAAAAACTAAAATAAAATGGACTTTTGGCGTATAATGTGCGATGTGGAACGTTGGTCGCTGCATTTTGCTTCTGAAAAGCGACGATCGCCGATGCTAAAAGTAGCTGCTAGAACTTGAAGAGCCCATAAAGGCATTGAATGAGATGGACTTGCTACCTATAGGTATCCTAGGTAATAAGATCAGAACATCTTTTATGACTAGGACTACTACCTACGATGATACTACCTATGATTATACTACCTACGATACTACCTATTATTATGACTACCTACCTACCTTATTAGCCATCTTCAAAGAAACTTGAATCTACCTAGTACCTACCTACTTCAAGAGAAGCGCGCGTCATGGATTTTTTTTTTCGTGATTCTTTTCGTTGAGTTGGAAGTTTAGTTAATCAATAATTAAGTAGCAATCCTTTGCGTCTGTCAATCTCCATGGTCCGCCTCATCCTAGTCCGACCCGCACGCGGATGCTATGTCTGTCGAGCGCACGCAGCACATCACGGGACGACCGACGGACGCTTCTGTAGGTAGGTACCTACCCCGTTCATATGGACGACCTGTCGTCACCTTACCAGATGAACTGCCCGATCTCCATTTTAGTTCCGTTAGTGCGGCTCCCAACATCTTTGACCTTTGTTCAGTTTCGAATCTCCATGTTGGGAATACGGATAGCGTGGACTATACTACGCGAGCGAAGCTAGAAGCCACATAGTTAGGTAGGTACTTAGGGGTCAATCTCCAGAATCATCGGACCTGGTTGATCGCTATGGCGCTAATGGCGCCCCTTAAATATCAAATATTTAATATTTAATATTATTGCTTTTCTGCCCCTTCAGGGGCCAACATGAAAAAATTCTTATTTAGACACCTCCTTCTCGAAATAAAAACACAGAAAAGCAATTATATCGATATTTAAAAAGCACCATAGCAATCAACCAAACACGCTGATTCTGGATTACCTTTATGTAAGAGTTCTCGCAGAACAAATAATTTGAATTTAATTATGCACTCATTTTTCTGAAGCAGTTCTGTGTTTGGACCTGCCTAAACTGGCAGCAGCTAAAGCAGTGGTCGTCACACTTTTCTGGTCAAGGGCCGCATAGGACAATGTGAGGTATCACTGCGGGCCGCACATTCTTGAATTATTTGTTTGACGATTTTTCGATTTTTCGAATTCCTACATGTGGTAAAATCCTAGTAGGTACCTACTAACGAGCTTGAAACTTAGCAGCATAAGTTTGCAGTGCTCAAAGACTCGACTGCTTGTCGGTTATCGTACATTGCGCTCTGACATAACTCACTTTGCTTGCAATATACCACACTCATAGAGTTAAATGCGAGCGAAGCGAGCCGAATTTTTTAAGGCAAATGCAACATGTGACACTAGATTTTGTTTGCGGTGATCAAGGAAAAAACTCACTCTTATAGTTTCTTATTCTGTGGTTAGCCTTAACTCACTTTACTCGTAATATACCTCACTCATGAAGTTAAATGCGAGCGAAGCGAGCCAAATTTTTTAAGACAAACGCAATATGTGACACTTGATTTTGTTTGCGGTGATCAATAAAAAACTCGCTGCTATAGGTTCTTATTCTGTGGTTTTACTCACTTTACTCGCAGTATACGTTACTCATGAAGTTATTTAACTTCATAAGTAAGGGGTATATTGCGAGTTAAATTGCGAGTGCATTTGCGAGCGAAGCGAGCCGAATTTTTTAAGACAAATGCAACATGTGTCACTAGATTTTGTTTGCGGTGATCAAAGAAAAAACTCGCTGCTTATAGGTTCTTATTCTGTAGTTAGACTTTACTTACTTTACTCGTAATATAACTTAATCATTAAGTTAAATGCGAGCGAAGCGAGTCGAATTTTTAAAGAGAAACGCAACATGTGACACTTGATTTTGATTGCGGTGATCAAACAAAAAACTCGCTGCTATAGGTTCTTATGCTGAGGTTAGACTTTACTCGCAATATAACTTAGTCATTAAATTAAATGCGAGCGAAGCGAGCCGAATTTTTTAAGACAAATGCAACATGTGACCATTGATTTTGATTGCTGTGATCAAAGATAAAACTCGCTGCTTATATGTTCTTATTCTGTGGTTAGACTTTACTTACTTTACTCGTAATATAACTTAATCATAAAGTTAAATGCGAGCGAAGCGTGCCGAATTTTTTAAGAGAAACGCAACATGTGACACTTTATTTTGATTGCGGAGATCAAAGAAAAAACGCGCTGCTATAGGCTATTTTGTGGTTAGACTTTACTCGCAATATACCTTACTCATGAAGTTAAATGCGAGCCGAATTTTTTAAGACAAATGCAACATGGTGACACTAGATTTTGTTTGCGGCATAGAAAGGCTCGCTGCTTGTCGGTTCCTAATCTGTGGTCAGACATAACTCACTTTGCTCGCATTATACCTACTCATGAAGCTAAAATACGAACAAAGAGAGCTCCAAACCAAGCAAACAAAGCAAGCTTCACTATTTCGAAGTTTTCAAATCAATCAAAACTATTATTGTAGCAACGTAGGTAGCACCTTTCATCATCATCATTTCCTTGCTCTTTTCCAACTAGGTTGGGTTGACACATGTTCTCCTCTAGCATCATTATCTACTGAAATTTTTTACTTGGCCGCGGGCCGCACCAATATCGTCCGCGGGCCGCATGCGGCCCGCGGGCCGCACTTTGACGACCACTGAGCTAAAGGCTAGGGGGTTAGCATACGAAATGTCTATCGTAGGTAATTTTTGAAGTGAGCTCGTAAATCGTTATTTTTAAACAGTAGGACAACACAAATAACTACCAGCTGACTTTGAAGCTGACCGACGACGCCGACGCCTCGACCGCGACGGCCGACTTGCCTCAAATAGAAACTATTTTATTGCCATCTGCCAGTCGACTTTATATTTTCGGATCGAAAGTCGAGGTGCCATATTCCCCTCGGCCAACACGGCTCTTGACTTGAATGAAACATACAAACCCACAATACATAAGTTGGTACCTAATCAAAATCGCCCAAGTTGCAACTGATCTTAGCTCGCTTCGCTCACTCGATCGATTATACCTGGGTCAATCTCCAGAATCAGCGGACCTGGTTGATCGCTATGGTGGCGCCCCTTAAATATCGATATTATTGTTTTTCTGCCCCTTCAAGGGCCAGTGTGAAAATATGCTTAATTTAGACACCTCCTCGAAATAAAAATACAGAAAAGCAATAAGTACCTAAATATCGATATTTAAAAAGCACCATAGCAATCAACTAAACACGCTGATTCAGGAGATTGACCCACCTAGGTACGTTTCACACACTGCCTGCAAAATGGAATCATAAAAATAAATACAAATACAAAATACAAATTTATTTATTGTCTCATCAATAACAAATGATCAATGTGATTATCAATGTAAGGATGAGTTTCTTTAGTTATCTAGATTAGTTGTAGGCCAGGTGTGTGAGCTAAAAATAAGGCCAGTCGCTCGATCGATTATAATAAAAGGTCGTGACCGGCACTGAGCATGCTCAGTACACTCCTTACGGTTTGCGATACCGATTTATCCTTCCAAGATGATTCCCCTTTGATTATGATGGATGACAGACATGGATAATTAAGGTGCTTATTGGTTGCTTAGTGGCGCCATCTAGCATTATATCTATCGGTGACATTTCCGTCCGTCAGTATCCGCATTGCGTAGTTTTTGTAGACACATTGTTGTGTAATATTTGGCAAGTGTACTCGTAGAAAACGAATTCACCCATAACAATACCCGCGTACTATAATGATAAGGCAGTCTTAGATAATATATGACCGCTGTTTTGGCCACATTTCAAAGCAATTTAGAGATCTAAAATAGTATCTTAGCATGATAATGCGCTTTTTGCGTTTTCCGAGCCTCACAATGTTACTGTGGTTTGGAGCACCCTGTGCAGTGCCACTACAACAGGTGGCACTGCACAGGACACTCCTCAATTATTCTTATTTCATACCCGCAGTCGGGTTTTTTGTTTTTTTTGCTTATTCTTTCTCAAATCAAAATAATGTCTGCCACCGTTTAGTAGTTTGAGATACCTATACCTACCTACATTGATAAGCCTGCTGTGGCCACGTGGTTCGACCGAATAGCAAGGGCTGATAATGATAAACCTAGTTTAGTAGAGTCATATAAATTAAGAAAAGTGTAGGTACTTACCTAACTATTATAAGTAGGTAGGTAGGTAAGTACTTACTTTAGTTTCACTACAATCCATAAAAATACGATTAGTTAGTTAGAAACTTATCTAATTATATTCGACCAAGTTTTAACTAGGCAAATAAAATTATCTCCGAGATAAATAAGGTACCTAGGTAGGTACCTACCCTCAAATCTAACTGCAGTCACAAAATCTGTCTAGTCTAATGTAATAAATAAAAAGTCGATCTTTTTGTCCGGCAGAAGTATAGGAGCCGTTGTTGACGTCTGTAGCTCTAATTGCGTGGACATCTGGTGTCCCGCAAGGTTCCGTACTGTCCCCGACGCTGTTTTTACTGCATATCAATCACTCGTCCCATAGTGGAGGAAAGTCGAAGACAGTTCATGTCTGAAGTCGAAGTGTAGTTTCCGATTGGGGAAGACTTAACCTGGTTAATTTCAACCCTACCAAATAACAAGACACAAGTTTGCGCGTTCACCGTTTCCAATTCCAAAACCGTTGCAAATCCCATTTAGGTAGATACGGTGGCCCCACAATTCCAGCACACACTTATCTATCTCCAAAAGCATTGCGATCCTATCGACACCTCCAGTGACGTTCGGTTTCGTTGTCATCTGAAGGACAAGGCTAAGCTGGCATCCAAAAAGCTCGGTGTGCTCAACAGATCAAAGCGGTAGATAGGCACTTCAGTGCGGGGATGAGACTGCTTCTTCCGGCCCCGCATGGATTAGGTAACTGTTGTCATTTATGGCACCTGGATACCAGCTCGGGCCTTTTGACTCAGTACAAAGACGAGCTGTGAGAATTGTTGACAATCCCGAGGTCTCGGGCAGTATTGAATCTTTCAGTCTCAGGAGCGAGACTTTCCTCTGCGTGTATTCTACCGCTTGTAGGTAGGTACTTATAAGTAATGGGTTGTGTTCATTTGAAATGTTGCCTGTAGCTCCATTCTACCATCGCAAATGTTCGCCATCGGCTCGGATCCATCCTCAAACCTTGAAGGCAATGTGGCCTCGAACGTTCAAAGTTCAAACAAACAAACTCCGCTTTTATGATTGGTTTTAGAATAACTAAAGTTGGACAACAAAAATGGCCTCCACTCAGCTTTTGCTACCTGTTTGCTACAGCAGACAGACCCTAGCTGGTCTGGTCCTGGTAGAATAAAATTAAGAAGCGAGCAGCGATAAAAAAAAATCCCCGACCCGAGGCGCGATTCAGACCTGTCGGAATGCATTCCGAATTCGGAAAGCAACGTACAAGCAACTGAAAAAACGTCAACTTTCCGACGAAAAACTCGGAAGTCTGAATCACACTGCTGGTCAGTGGTTCTGTCCTATCCGTGAGGTTAGATTTTTAATGTTTCATTTTTAAAAAACAAGTAAAAAACACCGAAAAAAATATTTTATTCGTAGACTTACATGGCAGAAAACATAGGAAATTGCCTTAGTAACAGTCAGTTAGTAAATCGGACATTCACGACCCTAGAACTATTAAAACTAGAATTCACTTCTTTCTTACATAATCCATCATCACAGCTGACCTGGCGGTACCGACCTTGCTCCGCTTTCGTTCCCTTGGCTGCGCAGAAATGTTGGCGCAAAGCCAGGGCGCATGCGCGCATATTGTATATGGGACACTATTTGACTGCCCTTCCTTACGTAAGTAACCTCGTGATTTGGACTTGACTTCTGAATGCATGCTTCAAATAGTACCACAATACACGTGTAGAGTAAAGGTGAAGCCGCACTAGAGTGACACTGTAGCGCCGCTGCAGTACCTACAGTGCTTGGTAATGCCGCGCCGCTCCGATGCCGTAACGCGCCTCTCCACTGCAGTGTCTGATCGTTGAAGTTATGTAGCGTTGTGTGTCACTTTTAGGATGGGTGACCGCAAGTGGAATTACGAGCTGAGCGCTTTCGTGCTTCAGAGGGCATGTCCCGGCTTTTAAAGTCGTTAAACCATGACAGAGGCCTTTAGGCGGCCTAAAAACTCCGTCACCAGAGTTGGCCACTTGTTCATACGAAAGAAGACTGCAGTGTCGCTCTAGTCCCGTTTCACCTAAAAGGTTATAGCTCATTGCATCAACCCCGCTCCTGAACCAACGAGTGAACGCCGAAAGGCGTTGCGTTTCGCCTCGCCTTTCGGCGCTCACTTGGTGTCGACAGGTGGTCCACGGGTGGTCAACCAATGAACCTCGCGCGGTCATGAAAGTTAATCTATTTTATATTACTTAGGCTGGATTTGACCAAAAGTGGATTAAGTTTTTACTCGAGACTATTAGCTAGCCGACATAATTCGAAATAAAATTGTTTAGAAAGCGCAACCGAACACTCGGGGTAAACTAGATACTTGACACCTTATATTAAGAATAATTTGTATTGGACATGATAATTATTATGTCCAATACAAATTATTCTGAATATAAGGTGTCAAGTTTACAATGTGAAAATATTCAAACAAACATTACATTTACAGTATCTAAGTAGTTTACCTAGTTTACGAGACTAAACATAATCCAGTTTGGTCGAATTCAGCCTTAGGTAAGTCAATAGAAAAGTAGGTAGGTACCTACCTACTTTTCTATTTATCTAATTTAAAATACTTACTTTCCTTCCGTATCACATAGCCCAGGGACTTTTAATAAGCTAGGTAGGTACTGTAAATGTAATTCAAATAACAATCTCTTAAATCAGTTTTTATTGAAATAAATTATCTAGTTACATAATAAGCATAACAGAGTTAAATAATACATAGGACTTTAATACAAATACAATTTGGAATGATTTTCATTTCAACAATTCAACCATTCTAACAATCATGATAATTATACAATTTGCAAATCATTTATTTCACATTAGGTATGCCTTTTAGGATATCTTATATTTTCTTCAGGATGTTGATTCATAAAAATAATTGCTATGACAAAAGGAGTTTATAGCATCATTTTAAATTTGATTAATGAATAGATCAACGACTGTACTCTAGCGCAACAAGAGTCAACAATCAATGATCTTCTCTAAAACAATGTAATCTTTGCGTCATATTTGCTTATTGGGAGGGGCACACGGCGCGTTTTCTAAAGAGTGTTCGCATCGCGTTTAGGTATATTGATACAAACGCGCTTCAAAAAAACGCAGTGTGCCCACTCCCTAACTAGCTCCGTTCAGCCGTGCGTTTCAGCTTTGAGAGAATGCCGTTACATAAGGTTTGAATGACGTAAGAAGATCACTCTCTCCGTCTATTTCTGTCGATACTGCTGATAAAAAATAATTTATTTTACAATGCATTTATTTACAAATGTTTAAATGATTTTCAGATACAGATTCTAGACCTATTATGACAGTTTATTGGTTACTGTTGTAATTAGAATGAATAGGACTAAAACTTCTCTTCTCTCCAACGGCTTATCTAGGCAGTAGCGTTGGTTCCCTGAAAAAGAGGAAACAGTTAAAAAAAAATTACTAGCAGCGCCCTCGCGGCGTTACCCGCGTAATGGTGGTATATGGTGATGATAAAGTAGCCAATAACCTTCCTCGAGAATTAAGCTATCAAATGCAGAGAAATCCGAACAGTTCCTGAGATTAGCGCGTTCAAACAAACAAAAGACCAAACTCTGCTAGTTCCTGAGGCAGTCGGATTTCAAAAATTCTTTCTGCATTTGATAGCTGAATTCTTGAGGAAGGTTGCTTAAGTTTTGGCTACTTTTCATCCTCATAATCATACCATCACTAAGCGGGTAACACCGCAAGGCCGTGGCCGCGTAGCCTTTATTCTAAAACAAAGTCTGTGGCATTGAGCACGTGACGACCGACGATGTCTCGGCTCGTGTCAGTACCGAGCGGCTATAAATAAGACGTTTACGATCAAGGCCGCTTAAAGGACGCGTAACTACTTAGGCAGGCCACATACGTCAGACTTTTTGTGACCGGTCGTCCGACACGATTAGGCGACTGTCCCCGCCATACATTTGCTTCCGACTGTCGAATCGGACGTGCGAATGTATGGCACCAACCAACGCCTTCAGACAATCTGATCCGGTTGTCGGACCGACAAAAAATCGGACGTCTGTGGCCGGCCTTAACTAGTTGTTATGGATAAAGTACTTTAATCCGTTATTAGATGGTAATTAATTAAGGGGAATAATTTATTTATTCATTAATTAATAGTTTCTAGAAGTTAAATAACCATAAATGAATGTAAAAACCGTCTATTTATTAATTACAGTGCGCATAAAAAAAAAAAGAAGATGGATGGATTATGTAAAATATAATTTAGGAAAGAAAGGAGGGTGCTGAGATGATGACAGACAGAGTGGAGTGAGTGGAAGAGGATCCGAAGACAGCCTTACATAGGGGGAAAGGGACAGTGAGAAGAAAAAAATAATATTTGGGTGTAAATATTTGTAACCAATAAAAAAAATAGACAACCTAAAACACTTTTTGAATCATGTAGGTACTTACGGTTGTTAATGACTGCCGTATAAGCTTAGGTTCAGACCTTAAATTCGAAATTGTTCATTTAAAAAGAGTTCAGAAGGTGCACCCTTAGACAGTTAAACGATTACTTATTTACAACTTAGACTAACATAACATTACAGATATACTTAAATCTAAGGCGTTAGTCTAGTGAAATAATTTAATTTAATTAGTTAGTAATTAAATTAATTAATAAGTGAGATTATTTTTTAAAAGACGAATAAGATAAGAAATCTAAATAAAAACTATTAAAAATGCAAGGGGAATAAATGGATTAGGCGCTGTGCAAACGTAGGCGCTTTTTGTTACCAACACGGGCACACCATCACAGCACAGGAAACCGTAGTTGCTGTGTCCGCGGTAGCGGCAATCGGACACAGTCGAGTCGCATAAGCAAGTGGCCAACTCTAGTCGCCGCCGGTTGCCTGTTACTTTTAGGCTTGTTTCACTCTTCAGCATGTCGCCGGTCGCATCCGCGAGTTGACCATTCACAGCACAGATAAATTAATTTTGACTATTCACAGCACAGAGAAATGTGCTGTGAATGGTCAACTCGCGGACGCGACCGGCGATACGCTGAAGAGTGAAACAAGCCATACGGCACACCACACGAAACGATGCTTTGTTAATGTTGCTTGTGTCTTCAATTGACGACTTATATGATCCAGTTACCTACACCGATCGCTTTTTGATCACTTTTTGTGTCCAATTGCTTCCACTAGAAGTGTCTACGTCTGTGTAGGGAGTGGCTGATTTTATATTGGTTATATGAAAATATTATAGCTAAAAAATGGAAGCATAACATCATAGAGTTCAAAGCCTATTCAGAGAGGATCGCAGTCATGAAATTCCGAGTTGGGAATAACAAAATTCTCACTATTATACAATAGCGTGTCCCGAAAAATTTTTTCTTGGATTTCCGTAACGCAATACCTCTCAGAATTTGCGTAATTGATCATAGATTCCCAACATATTTTTTAAAATAATATAAAACTATATCTTTAGGGCTCTACCGATCTTCAAAGTTTTGAAAAATCGACATTTTTTTGGAAATATTTCGCTGTCTATAATTTCAGCTCCTGAACTAACTATTAAAAATTTATTATTTTTTCTTCTATATATGTGGAATACATACACGATTTTTGGATTGGCATGTAACAACACGTTACCAGTGACTTCGGATTTTATAGGTTTCAACCTGCAAATACCCTAAAGTTTCATCTTGTTTTGAAGACTTTCTTAACTTGACTCGCGAGTGTTTTCTTCGTAGCTAAAGCAATTTTAATGATATAAATGTAAAGTTGCGATTGTTATAGAGCTAAAAGCGGATATTGTGATTTTAAAATAATAAGTTTTAGGCGTGCTTGTACTTTATTGGGACCATACAAAGAACGTTACGATCGGCAGCCACCAATTTTATAGGACTTCATTAAATTAATTTTATTTTCTTAAGACCGAACTCAAATTGAAGTATAATGGAAAGGATCCATCCAATTCAGATATTTATGCGATTATTTATGAAGATATCAGCTGACTTACCGAAAAATATGGTCGATAAACTAAGAACCTTAGGATTAAAAATATCTCAATGAGATTTGTCAAACTATGTCAATTGGTTCCTGTAATCCATAGCTGGAAAACTCAGTCACCCTGGAAAACACTTGAGATTGCTTACTTCTACTAATTTGAAGCTCAAACATTACTAAATCCTTCAGTAAAATTGCAATTGCTTGGCAACAACGTGGTTAAAGTAAACTCTCCGATTTGCTTCCTAATAAAGCAAAATACGTCTTTTAAGGACGGATCCAAACATTTTTTTGAATTAATTTTGTACTTCCGATTTATAAACGAGAAGCTGAGATCTATTGTGGATTCTACCATCGAAAATAATGCTTTTTTCGCGCATCCAGAACATCTACAGTGTCAGTTTGATGTTTGATGATAGAGACCACTTTCGGGAGCTGACATTACGAAGAATAATAAAAGCTAGAGAAGCTAAAAGTAGCATTAAACGCAGGATATTTAAGCCACTAAAAATTTATAGAGATTACACCAAAATTATTGACAGGGTTGGGTGACAGGTTACAACACCGACGGTTCTTCGGCATATTTATTACTAGCAGCGCCCTCGCGGCGTTGCCGCCGTACTGATGGTGTATCGGAATTATAATGCTGATGAAAAGTAGCCTATAACCTTTCTCAAGAATTAAGCTATCAAATGCAGAAATAATTTTTCAAATTGGACAGGTAGTTCCCGAGATTAGCGCGTTCAAACCAACCAACTCTTCCGCTTTGTAAATTGGTATAGTTAAGGTCCTTCAAATCATGAAAAAATATAAGAGCTTGGAAAATGTTGACTTTTCTTATCACACAATATGTAGAAAGATGTGTTAAACTGTTAAAAGAGGCCTCACAAAGTGTAACTGACGCTACTTCTAGAGATGGCTTAATTAGAACCAGGTTGCAATCTCGAGCTAAAATGCTAAGTTTTGGACCAAAAATAAGTTCAAATTCTAAGTTTCTATCTTTAATTATAAGCTCTATTTTGTTCATTTTGTTTTAGTGTGCTTTGTTTCATACATTTCAATAATGAAATACCTTTTAAACTTGATTTTTGTATTATTTTAGTCATACGACCTATGTCTGTAAAAACGTAAAATTTACAAAACTTCAAAGGGTGGTAGAGCCCTCAAGATGATACACAATTCTATTTTTTTTATGTTTTCCGTAATCTGTATAAAATTACGCAACTTTTGATACCTATTGCGATAGTATAGCTCCAAATTTTTTTTTTCTCATACACGGACGGGACATCCTATTATACAAGTGTATGCACCGACATCTGCACATCCCAACGAGGAAATTGAAGAATTTTACGATCTACTCAACACAGTATGTGACGAATACAGAGGAACTTGGACTCTAGTTTTAGGAGACTTCAATGCAAAAGTCGGACTCAGACAAGCAACAGACGATCCTAATATCCTTGGGCCACATGGTTTAGGGACAAGGAATGAACGTGGCTCCCGTCTCCTAGAATTTGCTTTTGGTCAGAACCTATCAATAAGCAACAGTTTCTTCTACAAAAAGTCACAACGTCGGTGGACTTGGTTTTCACCTGACAAAATTACTAAAAATGAAATCGATTTTTGTTTAACCTCCAATAAAAACATAGTTAAAAACGTAGATGCTATCAATAATATCAAATTTAAATCCGACCACCGCCCGTTACGCATATCTGTTTGTTTTGACATGAAAATATACCGACATAAAATGATTAAAAAATTCAATTAGAAGACTCGACAAGGGCACTCTTTTCACAAACAGCCAAGTGTTTAATTTAGAATTGAAAAACATGTTTAGTTTATTAGATACAAAAAACTGCGATAATGTTGATAAACAATACGCACAAATCAAAAATAGCATTAGAGAGGCTAGTAGAAAAATTAAAACACCAAAAATAAAAGACAGAAAACTAACCAATTACACCAAAAATCTTATTGAGAATAGACAAAAGTTAACATTATATTCAACGCAATACAAGGAAGTAGATAGACAAGTTAAAAGAAATATTCGGAAGGATTTAAGAAATTATAACACAAAGCTTATCGAAACAGCATTAGAGAAAAATAGATCATTAAAGTCGGCCATGCAAGGGATCAGTAAAGGAAGATCCACAATCACGTGCTTAAGAGACGAACGCGGTGTCAAACAGGGTGATAGAGACAAGGTACTTCGCATTTGCACTCAATACTATAAAAAGCTGTACACAGACAACGAAAATCCCCAAAGTCCCATCCAACTGTCATGCTCTTACAATATTCCACACATTACCGGCCTCGAAGTGCATAACGCCATCAAGAGCATGAAGTACAATAAGAGCCCAGGAGATGACGGAGTTACAACCGAGGCTCTCAAAATTGGGGAAGAAATCTTGCTTCCACATGTCACTAATCTATTTAACTCGATCTTAAGAACAGGGATACTACCAAATAATTTTTGCCACTCCAACATCATCTTACTACATAAAAAAGGTGACAAATCCGATATCGGAAACTATCGTCCCATAAGTCTTGTCTCGCACCTTTATAAGGCTTTTATTAAAGTTTTAGAGAATCGCATATCCGGAGATCTAGATATAAAGCAACCGCCCGAGCAAGCCGGTTTCCGTCGAGGCCTCTCAACTACTGATCATCTCCAATCCCTCAACCAGATAATCGAGAAACACCAAGAGTACAAGCTACCACTTTATTTGGCCTTCGTGGATTACTCCAAAGCGTTTGACAGTCTCTCCCACTCTTCAATTTTTCAGTCCCTGCAAAAACAAGCCATAGAAAACGACTACATCAAATTGCTCCAAAACATCTACAGCAACAGCACAGCATCCATCCGCATTCACACCAATGGGCCCTCTTTCCCCATATTAAAAGGAGTAAAGCAGGGTGACCCACTATCGCCAAAGTTGTTCACTTCCACTCTAGAGGAGGTATTCCAAAGCCTTGCTACCGACTGGAGGGAAAAGGGCATTGTCGTCGGATCAAAGAAGTTATCCAATCTCCGGTTCGCCGACGATATCGTTTTATTTTCCTCGTCGGCCCTAGAGCTACAGCTCATGCTCGAACAACTGAGCACAGCAAGCCTCGAGGTGGGACTCCGAATGAATATGGCAAAGACAAAAGTGATGACTAACAGCACGCAGAAGAAAATAAAAGTCGGGGGTGTGGAGATTGAACATGTCCATGAATACATCTATTTGGGCCAAATAGTTTCCTTCCAGGCAAGACAAGACCAAGAAATCACAAGACGCATTGAGAACGCCTGGAGGAGCTATTGGTCCATGAAGGAAATTATGAAAGGACCTCTTCCTCTTTCCTTGAAAAGGAAGCTCATGGACATGTGCATTCTTCCCATCCTCACGTACGGTGCCCAGACTTGGTCACTCACTAATTGCCAAAAGTCTCGCCTCGGGGTATGCCAACGAGCTATGGAGCGCAGTATCCTGGGTGTCAAACTGACGGACCACGTAAGAAATACGATACTGCGCTCTAAAACACAAATAGCAGATGTAGCTCACAAAGCAGGCCAGCTTAAGTGGGATTGGGCGGGACACGTAAGCCGTATGCCCCAACATCAATGGGCAAAGATAACCACCGATTGGGCTCCCCAACAGCGACGGCCACGTGGTAGACCCAGGCGGCGATGGCGGGATGAGCTTGACTTCTACTGCGAGGACTGGCTCCAGCAGGCACAGGATAGGGATCTGTGGAGAGAGGGAAGGGAGGCCTTTGCCCTGCAGTGGGAAACAACAGGCTTATAAATAATAAAATAAATAAATATGAAAATAAAATATTCACTGGTATAGTGTGCCGCAAACTTTATGGCGGCTGAAGTGCGCGGCAGATTTGACTTTGCGCAGGTACAGTCAACGCAATAGAATAGAGTAAAGTTTATCTACATAGCCCGGCTAGCCACGCCCCTCACCGCCTTCACCTCCCCGCAATTGCGTTGACTGTACCTGCGCAAAGTCAAATCTGCCGCACACTTCAGCCGCCATAAAGTTTGCGGCACACTATAGCTTGTATCCCACAAAAGACACAAGTGTCTACGTTTGCGCAGCGCCTTACAATTTGTACCGCTAACGGACACACCAACTAGTTTCCTGTGATGGTGTGCCGTATTAGCAGCGTCTACGTTTGCGAAGCGCCTTAATTGGCCAAAATCGAGATACGAAAATACATACCTACAGAATAAATAACGTTAGTGTGAGTATTTAAGTACGGTATGTTAAATGCGCAATGATATGACACCGAGACGGCTCGTGTTTGGCTTATCACTGCTATCAGTCTAGATAGGTAGGTGCTAATTATGTAAACGTGTAACTACACATTCTATGTATATATATGCTCATTAACACGAGCTCTAAACGGAAAACATCGTGAGGAAACCCGCGGCTTAGTCAGCCCCTATTGACCATGTCTTTCCTGTGGATATGGCCGGTTAAGCTGAGAGGATGGTTTAGGTGCTGGGCAAGCCTACTCCATCTAAAAAGCATTGTCCCAGGCACTACAGTGTCCCGTTAAGTGTAGGCCAAAGATTGCCTCCTGACACTGTATAAATCATCTAGTAAAGATGTGAAGGCCTAAGTTTAGTTCCATGTATATTTGGCCGAGTGAGATTGTGTCTTGGCTTCATTCACATTATAATAGCTCAATGTTCGATCAGTGGATTTTCAAAAAAAAATTATACGCGCATTAACACGAGCTCCTGTGAAGGAAAACATCGTGAGAAAACCAGTTAGCTTTCTAATAAAAACGACGAGCTTGCAACCTGTCACGTATGGAATGCTAACATTTGCAAAATTTACCAAAGTATTTGGACATACCTCTGACTACACCATATTTGAAGGATCTTAAATGCCTAAAAGAATGTCTACCGCGCCTTGGTGATTCCGTCCTGATCATGTTGTAGTTTTTTTCAATATGAACGTTCGACGTTTCGTATAACAAATCAGTTTCGCTTTTCACTATGGTGACCTCTCAGATACAGTTATCAAACGATTCATAAATATCATATTAAACGTTGGACCACCGTGTATGCTTATAGCGCCTTACGCTTGTTTCACGTGTCGCCGGTCGCGTCCGCGAGTTGACCATTCACAGCACATTTCTCTCTGTTGTGAATGGTCAAAATTAATTTCTCTGTGCTGTGAATGGTCAACTCGCGGACGCGACCGGTGACACGCTGAAGAGTGAAACAAGCCTTAGACTGACCTTACGCTTACAGCGGGCTTAAAAAGGTCGTTAGAGCAGAATCACAATAGAAATTGAACTTTATGACGTCTCTTTTCATGGACTAGAACGGCATATATTGCAACTCCTTTTATGATTCTGCTATAGCGTCCTAAGCCCGCAGAGCGCTGAGATTAGTCAAAAGTCAAAAGTCAAATTCATTTATTCAATAAGATCACTAGTGTACCACTTTAAAACGTCTTAAGAGCTAGGTGATTCTACTCCTGTTCCTTCGCGACCAAGACCGTGAAGAACCAGGGCAACAAACACGGTTTGGGGCCAAAGAATAAAGGTCATAGACCACGTCAACTCCACACCCGAACCGCACTTCATTTCGTTTCATCCGGTGAAACTACGGAGTTGATGTAGTGAGTGTTGGTCCATAGAATTCTTCTTCTTAGGCTGGTTTTAGTGTCACGCGTACCGTCGGCGCTGATAGACGAGTGATCTTTATTACATTGAAACAAGGATACTGATTGTTTAGCAAAAAAGGCAACGCTGATTGCACTCGTCAGTGCTGGACAATCAGTATCCCTATTTCATTCTAATAAAGATCACTCGCCTATCAGCGCCGACGGTACGCGTGAACAGTGGGTGGCTATAATTGCACGACATAGTTGCGCACGACATTGTTGCCATAGGGAAGACTTGGATGCAAAAGGCCCAGAATATAACGTTTTGGCGGGTAGGGAAGGAGGCTTATGCCCAGCAGTGGGTCATTAAAAGCTGATGATGATGACAGTGGCCACCCACGATCAATTCTATCGTCCAATCGATTGGATACTGCCAGTTTGATGAATGGACCGTGTGTGGACGTGGATTGGTATGAACTGCCGAATGGACAGTTCGAATTGAACGTGTGTGGTGAGCTGCCGATTGGATACGATTGATTGAATTCAATCGGAAGGACGATAGTATTGATCGTGGGTGGCTGCCTGCCATTAGACTATTTTCACAAAATTTTTTAGCAAGCTACTCAAAGGCCACGAGCACTTCAATCCATTCAAAACTGTAGTATAGTAGGTGACGTATCATATCGAACTGACATGTTTACAGTTCAAATTAGATAACATTTAACACCACTGTAATACTAGGCCACTGTGTCACATTCAATAACTATATACCATTATTTTGAAAAAATTGGGTAAATATTTCAAGGTGTGAGCGCTTTTGTGCTTCGGAGGGCACGTTAAATTATCGTTCCCGGCTTTTAAGTCGTTAAGCCATGACGGCGGCCTAAGAACTCCGTCACCAGAGTTGGCCACTTGCTCATACGAACTAACTTAAAGAGTGGGCACACGACGTTTTTGAGCGGCGTGTTCGAATCGCGTTTGTATCCATACAAACGCGCTGCAAAAAACGTAATGTGCCCACTCCCTTAGGTTTGTATCGACATTGCAAGACTGCCCCGCGAGCTTGGCTAAATAAAAGTGATTTTTTTTTCTGTTTGAATCTGTGATCGACTTTTCAGCCCTAATCAGATATGGTGTCAAGCCTTAATTTTTTGTCTTAATTCTCTTTGGGTTTAACTCCTTTGAGATGTACCAAATACTTTGATTTAAGCTCTAGTATAATATGATTTCTTTTTAAGCATTTTTAATTAAACACCTAGATCCTAGAAATACCAACAGTTAAAGAAGTTTGCAAATATGGGAAAAAATACAAAGAAAGACTAAGAACCCACGTAAACACACTAGCCCAGAACCTCCTGATACCAAAGAGAGCGTAAATCGCCTAAAGAGATGGCAGGTGCTTGACCTGGACATGAGAAGCTGACCTTGCCTAATGCCACAGTATGGCAATGGCACCATTCAGTGGAACGGCGCCTGAAAACAAACCCGACCAAGAACAGATCAGCGCCCTGATTACGTAAGATTTGCGACAGGCGACAGCAATCACTACGCGACCGGTCGAAAAATATCACTGAAAATGTATTACGGTCGCAAAATGCACTATGGCCAAAGTGTCATTTTGCGACAGGCGAGCAATAGACGTGCGATTGGCTTCCTTAGTACGATTTTTAGTGATATTTTTCGACCGGTCGCATAGTCAGGGGCGGCTCTAGCATATGTAGCGCCCGGGTGCAATCTTTCCCCTGGAGCCTTCTTGTATCAAAATGCGCGGTCAAAATGGAATAGGTAGGTAGGGGTCGAGTTCACAATACAAACGGTTATGCGGCCCCGTGGGCGTAGATAGCTATAGCTTTTTTATGGGGGGGGGGGTCCAAGGGTTCCAAAATGTAAGGACTCCAAAATGTACAAAGATTTATTCATGATCTGCAAATATTTGTCTCGGGCTTGAAACTTGGTTAGTGTGGTGGCAAAATATTAATGAAGCATTCATATGAGCGAAGCGAGCTGAATTTTTTAAGACAAATGCAACAAGGGGCACTTGATTTTGCTTACGTGCTTAAATAAAAGGCTGACTATTTGTCGGTTCCTATTCTGCAATGAGATATAACTCACGTTGCTCGCAAAACCCTTATGCGAGCGAAGCGAGCCGAATTTTTTACAACAAATGCAACATTATGACGGTTGATTTTTTTTAAGGTGCTCATGAAAAGGCTGGCTGCTTGGCGGTACCTATTCTTTAGGCGAGCGAAGCGAGCCGAATTTTTTATAACAAATGCAATGATTTTGCTTACGTGCTCAAAGAAAAGGCTGGCTATTTGTCGGTTCCTATTTTGAAATCAGATATAACTCACGTTGCTCGCAAAACCTTTATGCGAGCGAAGCGAGCTGAATTTTTTTAAGGAACAAGGTGTGACACTAAGCAAATGTTTGCCTAATATCGCCTTATTCCCTAGATCCCAATTCCCAATTTATTGTAACAGAAACCATGGCATATGGTTTTTTTAGATTATTAATTTTATGTTGAAAATTGTCTCAAACGGTTTAAATATTTTTTTAGTAACTTTATGTTACAAGTAAGATTATTTTACAAGAAAAACTCCTTAAAAAGACCTCCCAATTTTTGGAGGAGAACCTGGGAGCTCATGAACCACCTGAATGGATACCCATGTCGGAGACAAATTGTAAATACCTATTCCGTGGATCTTTTTTTTTTTCTCTTGCTAAGGGGGGGTCCGGACAACCGTAATTTATCAGTTTTCATAGAACCCCGCTACGCACCCCCTCCGTTTTTCCACTCTGTGTGTGTCGACACTGAGTGCGCTGCGCCAGCGCCGCCGGCGCCGCGCGCCCGCTTCGTGCGGAGCGCTACAGTACAGCGGAGGCTCTTTATGTCGCGAGCGGCTTTAGGCGCCCCCTTACACCCGGCGCCCGGGTGCACTGCACCCCCTGCACTATAGGTTAAGCCGCCCCTGCGCATAGTGATTGCTGTCGCACTGCTGTCGCAAATCTTACGTAATCAGGGTGCCGATTATGGCTCCACAGCCAATTGCAGATGAAATAAAAAAAAAACATTTTTAATACCATCAAGGTAATACTTTCAGTCAGGAGATTCTTGGCCAATATAATTAAATAAATAAATATTGCTGGAAATTTCACACAGAGCCATCTAGCCCCTAAACCTAACCTAACTAAGCAAAGCTTGTACTATGGGAACCAGATAACTGATGGAATGCTTGTATACTTTTTGTAAGCATGCACTTTTAGTCTCTCTCTGTATTTCTGAAGATTTCCTCCTTACGGTCTGTATTTCGAGTAGTAAAATTGAGGTGAATGTGAAAGAGAATTGAATGCATTTACCCAAGAGCGTTGGATCCAGATCAGCGTCTCGTTGGTGAGTCTGGGCCCGATGAGGGGGTTCATTTGCGCCATGTATGCGCACAGCCAGCTGGAATGTACACAACCTTTATTAGTTCAGTTAAAGCATAGGTTCTCAACGTGGGCGATAACGCCCCCTTGTGAGCGTTTGAGACTTTCAAGGGGGCAGTAGAAGACCCAGACAAAATTAGGGGACATTGAGATGGTGCATTAAGATATGGGGAGGGGGGCTCTAGAAAAAAATTTATAACGTGCCCGGAAATGTAACGGAAGTGCTCAGCTTGTAATGCCACTTGCGGTCACCCATCCAAATTGTGACCGTGCACAACGCTACTTAACTTCAACAATCAATCAAGAACATCTAAGCGAGCTACACCAAGAGCGCTTCATGTTCAGTTTATTTCAGTAGATGTTTAAAGCGCTTGTGGTGAACTTTTGATCCGTAGTTACGGATCAAAAGTTTAGAAACTATCCCATTTGGTCAACTTTTCTCTAAAATTCTGATATTAGTCTCAATTCTGTACATAGGTTCTCTATTATACTATTAGAATGTGAATAAACGCTATAAGAATGCCAGATTTTGGGGTAGGGTCCAGAAATAGCCCTCAACTTCCACAAGATTCATGGGTTTTATAATGATGTTTTACCTAGTAATATATACTTAAATACTTACAAGAGCCAGCAAGTAGCTGCTGTCAGCATTAATATGACCTGGATAATCCTGAAAAATAGAGAATAAACCAAAGATTCAGCACAGAAATACCAAAAATTATAACACTCGGAACAAGTCAAAAACTTACCCTCTGTTAGGTCCTTTGGGGGCGAATATCGGGCCCACGATACCCACTACACCCCACAAAACAGTGAAAACAATAATAGGAATGGCAGAAGCTCCCATTTTGAGATTTTATTTAGAAACTAAAATTATTTCTCAAACAAACACTGAATTCACCAAGATGGTGGATTTTTGGCAGCACTTGATCATATGACAAGAGCGTTTCGTTTGTGCTCATATTTACGTGCAAGTTTTTCTGGCCGACCCAGATTTAATTTTTGAAAAGAGCAGTAACGAAACGCAAATGCGATGGTCCCGCCATCTTACTTGGCAATTCAAAACTAAAAGTTTAGTGCTACTCAACAATAGAGGGCAGCACCACTAAAAAATCAAGGAGGTCGTCCTGTCAGCAAACTCTTTTTTATTGTGCCCGTAAACAGAGAAAGTCATCTATAGGTGTCTCTGTCTATCCAAGAACACTGGCAAGGAGGAGATGCGGAGGTGTTTTTTTTATGCATTGCTGTAAATTTGAATTTCCCGCCTTTAGAAGTTGCCACTGGACCCCACCAGAAGCGCTAGTTGTCAGTCTACCTACTCTACGACACATGCATGACATTATTCGTGCTTTGATTTTTTACCCAGTATTTTGATATTATTCTATCAGATTCTAAAATACTTTTAGTAGTAAAACATGCCAGAAATATGAAACCAAAGAAATACACCAGAATTACAAAATGTGCTACCAGAGCCAAAATTAATAAGAAAAACGCGCGCAAATCAAACCGATTATGGGGATTCAACAACAATATTTCTGTGTCAAACCTGGAAAATATCAATGAAATTCTACGAGTTCGTGTAAGTATTTTTCATGGTACACCAAATTAGGTACTTAGGTACTCTTTTAAGAAAATCATAAGGGAGTGTACACATTGCGTTTTCTGCTGCGCGTTTGTATCGATACAAACGCGCGTTCGCAACGCGTATTTTTCCATACAAAAGCGAACCGGGAGGGGCTGCGCGGGGGGCTGCGCGTTCGCATCGCGTTCGAATCGCGTTTGTATCGATACAAACGCGCTGCAAAAAACGCAATGTGTACACTCCCTAAGACGGCCGGTTGATTAGCCCCCCCCCCCCCCCCCCACACGCGGCATTACCCGTGAAGTGTAGTCATGGTGTATGGTAGTGATGATGATGATGAAAAGTAGCTTGTATGCTACCTACCAAATTATAAAGATTTTTTTTAATCCGACTGATAGATAGTTCCAGAGATTAGCGCGATCAAACAAACAAACTCTTATTACTGTATTAAGAGTTTGTTTGTTTGTTTGTCATCATGTATGGTGAGCGTACTACGTCACGCGCTGAAATCTCTCGGTGATTGGGCGATTTTCCATTAGCCGGCACGGCACCGGCACCGGCACCGACGACGCCGACGGGCGGCGGCGACAGGATTTTTCAAGATATTTAAAAAAATATTTCATCACATTATTTATTTAAGTATTTTAGGATTTTGCGAATTACATAATGAAGAAAAAAATGTACTATTCGGACGTTTAGGAAACTTCTCCAATGTATTTTGTAAAGTATGATGAGTTTCTATGAATAAAAGTTAGGTATGCTTTATACATTTTCATAAAATAATGGACTTGTTTCCTAATTTAGTTAGATTACTAACGTAATAATAGGTTACCACCTAATACCTACCGATCTAACTAGGCTATCTAACTTACTTTAATGCAGAAAACTCAACGAGCTGAAGGCAATGACTCGTTCAAGCTTGTACCGAAAGATTCTTGCGAGGTGTATAAGGAAAGACGTAAGAAGCAGCAAAGGAGCCAAGACGTGCAAAGAGAAAAGAGCTTCAGCGAAGATAGTCAAAAAAGACCGAAGAGAGACAAAACTCGCCCACGCAAAAGTGATAAACAAACTAAGAAAAAAACGATGAAGAATGTAAGAAAAAAGAAGCGCAAGTAATAACTGAACATCATTTCCTTTTAGACGTTAGACTTTCCCGGAATGTATTCTGAATTCTGAAATTTTCGCTGAAAAAACGTCAACTTTCCGAAAAAAATCATCGAATCGGATCTTCGAAATGCTCGAAGACCAAAATGGTCACGTTAAGTAGGTAGGTATCTACCCATCTTAGGGGTGTGGGTAGATAGGTACCTTTTACCGTGGCTGACAGGTAGCTTAGGGACCTCAAGTACTCGGAAATGGTGCATTATAGGTAACTAGTTCAGATTTGACTGAAATTAGGTGTAGGATGTAAGTACCTACCTACCTACTAAGTAGGTACCTACCTAAGTAAAGTTATTGTTTCTTTTCAGGCCTCGTAGCGATTCCTCCGCGACGTGCTGCAGTAGTATGTCGACTGTATCGTATGATTCGTGTTCAAGCACCTCTGATATGAAATACTAATCCATTGCTGAACAAATAAATGTACACTTTTAAAGGAAACTCTGTTTTAATGACCTGACAAAGATTATTACATGATGTCGCCTACAAAGGGAATAAGTAGGAGTTCAAGAGAATTTGCATACGCGTAGATACCTACCGTAGATAACTAAAAAAATATCATTAAAGTTTTTAAAGAGGGTCATAGGATGAGGAGAGTAAAAGGAAAGTCATTCTTCGTCAATCCTGTAGGTCTAGGTAAGTAATATTAAAAATGCGAGGAGTGAAATTTTGAGCGTTTCCACTTGCTCCAGCTCTAAGTAACTGCTACACCGATTTAAATGAAATTCATAACGTATCTAGGTACGTACGTACCTACTAGGTAAGTAGGTAACGTGAATGCTCGAAGACCTAGTTAAGTAGTAAAATATTGAATCTTTGTTCTCATTATGTAGATAAGTATACCTTTACCCACAGAACAGAGAAACGCTCGCTTTGGCTCGCTTACCCTACAACCTCAACCTCTTTGCAGATCTATTTATGTAACTTATGAAACAAAGACTTTTTAAACAGATTTAAACTACTTTTTTTTGTCTTCTCGCAACATCTTCGTCCTCTCTTTCCATCAGCTTCTTTCCTTCAAAATGACTTTTTGATATCTTTGAGTAAACAACAAAATTTTGGTAAAAAGAGCAAAATTCAAGTGAAATTATGCAATGTAGGACTTGTTATTGGTATCCGTTCTAATGTCTGGACC
The DNA here is from genome assembly GCA_958496255.1 of Camptogramma bilineatum. Classification (NCBI taxonomy): domain Eukaryota; kingdom Metazoa; phylum Arthropoda; class Insecta; order Lepidoptera; family Geometridae; genus Camptogramma; species Camptogramma bilineatum. The sequence goes on from OY292478.1 coordinate 3,506,577, forward strand.
AGTGAGTGAAGAAGACTACGCCATTCTCTTAATCTGGCTAGCAATTTGCTCGCTGTACACAACACTGCTAACTTTAACTGCCTTGTGTGTTGTTTATATTTTGTGAGTACCTATTCGTAACTATCGTTTATTTATTTTATTACATTGTCGTGTTTGGAGTACATGGGTCTTACTTATGTAAGGTGTTTAAGCTACAACTTAAGCTGTTCTCAATGGAACAGCAGTGGAGCGGTCTCTCATGTTTAAGTCAGTCATGAAATTGGCTTCACCTACAAGGGCAAAATCTCTGTTGTTCAGCCGAGAAACCCACAGATCCACGAAATTTGAACGATTGACACGATTTTACACGAATATCCCCGTCTATAACCGACTTTAGAACGAACGCAATCGGCAAAACCACGTTTTTGCATCTGTGTGGTGACTGACAAACAAGTCAGTCAGTGTCAATCTGTCAGTCAACTGATTTGTTTACATTTGGGATTGTGTTTCTATTTGTTATTTTGTTTGATTAATTTTGAAAAAATGTCTGTTCAATCAATAAGAAGACCTTTATAGCAGCAAGGAAAGTAACTGTGGATTTTTTCCTGCCTAGTCCACCTACCTCAGGACCTGAAGGACCTGAAGACCTGAAGATCAGGACCTGAAGGAGAGGATTCCTCAGAAACTCACGGTGGTATGCAAGAAGGTACCTATTTCTATAGGTACTTATATTCTTACGTATATTCCAGTGTACACACTTTGCATACATGATCATTCAATTTCTTTTAAACAGATCTAAGTCGGACTGCTTCAGTGAAAACCAAAAACACCTCAAAAGGACAGAGAGAAGGGAAGTCACTCATGACATGAATGAATCAAAGGAGATAAACTTGTAAGAGTGATGTTGGAAAATGAGTACCTACCTACTGTAGATCAGGATCTAAGGAGGGTTCCTCAGAAACTTATGGTGGATTCCATTTGGTACCTATGCAAGAAGGTACCTATTTCTATACTTATATTCTTACATATATTCCAGTGTACACTACAATTTGCACACATAAGCATACAATTTAATTTCTTTTAAACAGACAGATCCAAGTCTGACTGCTTCAGTGAAAACCAAGAACACCTCAAAAGGACAGCGAGGGAAGTCACTCATGATTCATGAGTCATGAATGTAATGATGAATCAGAGAAGATAAACTTGTAAGAGTAATGTTGTAAAATAAAAGGAGAGTTCTAAATATAATTAGAGGATGTTATAATAAAAATTAAGGTTTTTTATTGATTATTAAAATGATCTTTCTCTAATGTAAATTCTGCCGTTGTTATTTGTGTTATTTCCTAACTATACAGGACAGTATCATAACAGCAATCACTATCTATACTAATATAGTAAAGCGGAAGAGTTTGTTTGTTTGAACGAGCTAATCTGAACTACTAGTTGTATTTAGGATACTTTTCACCATCATCATCATCAGATCACCATATACCATCACTACGGGGGCAACGGCAAGAGGGTGCTGCTGGTCTCCCTATCTCATCTCACTAATATTAGAAATGCGGAAGTTTGAATGTATGTTTGTTCCTCTATAACTTGACAACCACCGAACCGATTTGGCTGAAATTAAAATTTTAGATAATGACAAGGAATAGGACATTGGGCTACTTTTTATCTGGGTACCTACTGCTACTGTATGGGTGGAAGCTAGTTATATTTATAAATGAATATGATTATGTTGTAGTAGGTATAATTATTCATTACAATTCAATATTCTTGTTCTTGTTAAAACTTCTTAAAATTAAAGATCATTTTCTATGTAAGTACATGTTTCTTGTTATGTGTGCTACGTCGTCGTCGATTACAACATCAGCTTCTATTTCTTCATCCTCACTTTAAAGAAATGCTGCATTATATTCTTCATGGAGTATAATTGCCAAATTATGCAGCACAGCACATGCAATAATTGTTGTCTTGATAGTGGCATATGAGCGTCTCATCACCTCCAGAAAAATCCGGTTAAAAGTTATCAAAATCTTCCATTTTCGTCGAGAGTCGAGCTCACACTTTCACGTCACAGCTGATTGGAATGTAATAAATCCGGCCATCTTTGGTCTCAACATTTGACACATGACTTAAACTAGGTCATGAGCCTGTTAACATTTGACAGCTATTTAAACGTCACAATGGCTGCCTCTCATCCTTGAAATGGATTAATAGGTAAGAATTTCACAAAACCTGTTATTTAAACAGTGTAATCGCCTTGAGAGGCTTTCCTAAGTAAGGCCCCATATTTCTAACTTGTTTTAGTTGAATGTGACATTGGCCAAAAGACTTATATCCAGACTTGGAAAGACTGCTGCTGTGTAATTTTGTGTCAAAAGAGTCAATGTCAGGCATTCAGTAGACAACTAGACAATGCATTGATTTCAATCAACTGTCATGTCATTGTAATGTTAATGTCAATTCTTCGCATTTTTTTTTTAATTCGAGATGAGCGAAGAGTGAGTTCGCGTCCGTTGTGTTTTGAAAATATTATATTTTGCTGTTGTATTGTTGTAAACAATTTGTGATCGTGTTTTCGTTGATTGTTTTGATTCGGTATGAGAAAATGAACTACTTTTTATACGAACTTTAAAACTTTCATTGTACAATGGACGATACACAACAAAGCAGGGCCTCAGATGCAGCCGCGACGTAAGTTTTTGTTTTAATGTAGATCGCATCTGCAGGGCTATTTTGTCTCACACGTAAAGTCGCTAACTCGGATTTCTTCCTACAAATTGTTTTTTTACGAACAATATTAAAGTTATAGAATGCAGAATTACTTTGAATATTTTACACATTATAAATGTCTATCACCTTTTTCAAATCTTCTACCATTTCAAAGTATTCATCGTAAAAAATCAATTTTTAGAACGACAATTTTTTGTAATCAAGGCTTTTTTTATATTTATAGGAGGAAGCGTCGCTCATCAATCCTGAAAAGCCAAAGACCACCCCGGACCCCATTCTCAGGTTTGAATTTGTTTTCTATGCAGCTGAAAAAGCAAAACTAAAGTTAAAACCACTTCAGCTTTTTTTACCTACTATGTTACAGAAAATTAATAAATCACACTCAGTGTATGAGGCGAGTGTGAATGGAACGGCTGGAAGGGGAAGACGTAGGCGAACATACCTGGATCAGATTGGTGTAATTTTAGAGAAAGGCCAGGTCAAAAGTACCCTAAACCGGTGTAGTACAATAAATGTAAACTGGCTGGATGTAGGCTTGTTTCAGGACATTCTAGCAGAGCAGACCTCTGACACCGCTAGAATGCTCTACGGGTCTAAAAGCTGGCTAGTCGATGAGTAGTATAAAATAAACTAGAAGACTATATGGCACTGGCATAGTCAGACACCGACACTAAAACTTTGGCCTTTACATCTTTACTAGATGATTTAAACAGTGTCAGGAGGCAATCTTTGCCTACACTTATCGGGACACTGTAGTGCCTGGGACAATGTTGAGATGGAGTAGGCTTGCCCAGCACCTAGGTACACCATCCTCAGGAAAGACATGGTCAATATGTGTGGGGCTGACTAAGATGCGGGTTTCCTTACGATGTTTTCCTTCACCATTTAGACCTCGTGTTAGTGCGCATATAAATTTTTCGAAACGAAAAATCCATTGATGCACGGCCAGGATTCGAACCCACGACCTTCGGACACCGACAAAAGTTCCTTAAAAAATACAATAATATTTGCTTGTTTCAGACCTGGAGTTCAACGTGGCCACCCCAACGGACTCTGCTAAGAGCCGTCGTGTTAGCTTCTCACGGCGGACTGGAGTTGCGTAAGTATTTACTACAATAGTTACAGTCTTACCACCTTTGTCCACCTTCCATCATCTCTTCTAGCCAAGTGTTACCTTAGGCTGGTTTTACTGTCACGCGTACCGTCAGCGCTGATAGGCGAGTGATCTTTATTACAATGAAATAAGGATACTAATTAATTGTTTAGCAGAAATGGCTACGCTGATTGCTATCGTCAGTGCTGGACAATCAGTATCCTTATTTCATTGTAATAAAGATCACTCGCCTATCAGCGCTGACGGTACGCGTGACAGTAAAACCAGCGTTAGTAGCATAAAGAAACCCTTCACAGAGAGTTCGCGACCAACGAAGCGACTACAACATGGAAGAACTTCTATGAGGAGCACAACAAGTCGCTCGAGTCGTCGGGCAACGAATCCGGCTCCAAGCAGCCAGTCGCTCATCTCGGCAGGCGAATCTTCGATCAGCAGTTTGAGGAGGTTGAAGCGGATTTCATTGCTACCATAAACCCAGGTAAAGAACAATAATATTTTAATTTTTTTAGGGTTATCCTCACACTCGGAAAGATAAAGTAAATAGCAGCATTTACACGCAGAGATAGGCGCGCGGGAAATAGCACGCGCTATTCCAACCTTTGCTAAAAACCTTACGTGTATCTACACGTAAGGTTTTTAGCAAAGGTTGCCAAGCAAAGCAATTGCCAAGCAAAGTTTTTAGCACAGTTTTTGTGACAGTTTTTTGCTCACATCACCGTTCATAATCGTACCACGCGCCAGGCCAAAACTGTGACAGTAATTAACACGACAGTTTTATCCGCGGTTATCTGTACAGATATCTACAGTATTAAGTCAAGAAGTGAAGCGCTCGTGGCGTAGATTGCATATAGCGCGTACACACGTTGGGCCAGGGTCGCATTGCCTCTCTATCGCTTTCGCCTTGAATCGATTCGCCTTCTCGCTCGCACTCGCCTAAGCTGGCCTAGGCTGGCCCAACATCTGTACGCGCCTTTAGACGTTCTTAAGTTAAGCGACGTGGCATTAACTGCTGAGCACTTTTGTGCTTCGAAGAGCACGTTATGTGGGTGTCGGCTTTTAAGTCGCTAAGCTATGACGGAGGTCTTAAGTGGACGCACATCTAATCCGCGCCAAACGCGGCTAATTCTCTAAGTACTGCCAGATTCGGTCGAATCGGACGATTCGGCGCGGACAGGTGTGCAAGGTTTTATACGATTTCATATAAAGAATTCTAAAATTCGATTCATTCGGTGCGGCTTAAGACACCATCATACACGTCACCAGTGTTAGCCACTAGCTTATTTGAACATTATGTGAGTGAATGAGATAGAAAAACAGTGAAAGAAAACATTGTTAGGAAAGCCGTTATTGTTCTAATATGTTGTAATGTGCCTATGCTATGCTGAAGGAAAGCATTGATAGAAAAACCGTTAGTATTCTAACAAGCCCATCATCTTCCTAGCCTTGCAATCGCCAGTTTCGTCATATTAGCCCGGTTTTACTGAATTTATCTTCATTAATATTCTCTCATTCCAGGCCCAAACATCAACATCAGTTCATCCCTCAACAACTTCGAACAACAACTAGCATCTCTCGAATGCACAGACAATATCAAACTCACCGCTCCTATAAACAATTTCGAACTTAGCTCGTTCACAAACCACCATACAAAACTATTTACCGACCAATCTTTAGGTAACGGTGAAGTAACAGGTATCAATGTAAATTTCTCCACAATTGGTGACGATCTAGATTTAATACAAAATGATTTAAAACAGAATTTCGGTAATGCGTGTCCAAGGCAGGATATATCTGAGTATATTGAAGTAGATTTGAATATGACTCGGTTGAAGCACGAAGATGATATGTCTATCACAGATACGATACAAAGTCCTAAGGTACAGGAAGTGTCTAAATCTAAAATAAATAATGATGTTGATAAAGAGAATATTATGATTAATCCGTATATAGCGCCGAGGGAGACTGATAACTTTGCTATTAACGAAGAGGTAGACAAAGTACTTGTATTTGACGGAAAAAGACTAACAAAACAAAGCGATGTTAACGATTATCTGAATTTAATACCAAATGTACCAGAAATAGCGCCACAAAGGAAAACTATAGTTTTGAACGTGAATGATGATTTGCCTAACTTTATAGATGATCCACACATGTCGCATTCTTCAACTCTAAACACGGATTTGAAGAAAAGTTTTATAGAGACTCCGATGGATATAATACAAAGGACGGTATTGTATGATGATGATTCTGGGAACATTTCTGTGACTCAAGCGATAAATACTAAATTAGAAGAAAAAAGAAGAACAATTTTATATGAAAATAGTGGTAACATATCTGTTACTCAAGCGATCCCTACTAATATTATCACTGAAAAGCGTAGAACAATCTACGATGGTAATATTTCAATAACCCAAGCTTTGCCGACGAATTTACAAGAAAATCCACTAGAGAAAAGAAGAACTATACTTTTCGATGATGGTAATATATCTATGACCCAAGCTTTGCCTACAAATTTACAAGAAAATCCACGCGAGAAAAGAAAAACAATTCTATTTGATGATGCTAACATATCTATGACCCAAGCGTTACCTACAATTTTACAGGAAAATCCACTTCAGAAACGAAAAACTATACTTTTCGATGATGGTAACATATCTATGACCCAAGCGTTACCTACAATTTTACAAGAAAATCCACGCGAGAAACAAAAAACTATACTTTTCAATGATGGTAACATATCCATGACACAAGCTTTACCGACGAATTTACAAGAAAATCCACTTCAGAAACGAAAAACTATACTTTTCGATGATGGTAACATATCCATGACCCAATCTTTACCGACGAATTTACAAGAAAATCCACATGAGATGAGAAAAACCAATCTATTCCAAGATGGTAATGTAGCGGTAACCCAAGCATTACCTATGAATATTCTCCCAGAATTACCCAAAAGACGAGCTATCGTCTACGAAGACGATGTAGGAAATTTGTCTATTACTCAAGCAGTACCTAATAATAAACAAATAACTGAGGCGAAAGCTGAGAAAAGGCGAACAATTGTTTACGAAGATGATACTGGCAATATATCCGTAACTAAGGCTGTACCGCCTAACATTATATTTAGCGAAAATGATAGAAAAAGAACCGTCGTCTTTGAACGCGATACCGGAAACATTTCAGTTACTCAAGTCCCTTGTAACTTAGTTCCAAATCAAGTGAATTCAACTAAAAATCTTGAGTGTAGACGTAGGACAATTGTTTACGAAAACGATACAGGGAATCTTTCTATAACACAGGCAGTTTCTAACAATGTTCTTCAAGAGATCGCTCAGAAAATTGAGTCTGATGATAAAATTAATGATGAAACGAAACGCAAGACGCTAGTTTTTGAAGATGGTGATATATCAATGACACAAACGGTCCCAGCGAAAGTAATAAATGCTATATCTGAACAAATCAATATAAACAAAAATGATGAAAATGTATTTAAAATTGATAAAGAAAACGAAAATAAACGAAGAACAGTGGTTTTTGATAATGATGATGCAGATATTTCTATAACTCAAGCGCTACCTGTGAATGTTATTGAAAATATTAATCAATTCAGTTCTGACAAATGCCGTACAGTTGTCTTGGATGATAACGATATTTATATAACACAAGCTGCTATAAATAATTTACCAGTCATTCCAAATGTTCACGATGATTTAGAAGACGCGTTAAACGAAGCGTTACACAGAGGCGGGAAAAGCCAGAGATCGATTGTTTTTTATAAAGAAAACGCGAATATATCTATTCAAAATACCCAAGATACCACGAAAGAAAGACATGATTTTCAAGATGAGGACGTTTCTTCTATACAAAATCAAGAAGTTAGTCCAAGGAAAAGAGGAGCGATTGTTTTTGAACAAGATATTTCTGTAACACAAACTCTACCTGCTAATATAGAAGAAAAAGAAACAGAATTGAAAGATGATGAAAATATGGATACAGAAAGTAGTCATTCAAAAGATTCTAACACATCACAACTTGATATTTCGATGGCTGATGTAGACCCTATCCAATATGAAGCAGTCACTTTTAATGAGCAAAAACCAGCTTATTCTGCTACAAAACCTATTCCAGCTGAATTATTCAATATCACCAATGAAAGTGAATCAAAATCCGTTAGTAAAACAAAGGACTTAGTTGTGGATAATAACAGAAACTCGAGCAAAGTTCTAGTATACCAAACTGCGTTAACTAAGCGAATCGAACAAGGTGACTCGAAAAGTCAAGATCGCGATCTCATCGATAATGAAAAAGGCATTTCGATATCATCCAAAACCGAACAATATAAAGATGAAACGATGTCTACCAAAACTGAAGTCAAGCAAAACAATGAAATAATATCTTCTTCGAAAACTGTTGAAGTAATAGAATCTAAACAGACTGTTCAAGAAACAGAAATGGACCTAGAAAAAGAACCAGATATAGAACCAACCCAAAAAGAACAATTAGATGATCAAACAGAAGCGTCAAGTGAAATGTCCAAAACAAACCAAAAGGAAATACCAGACGATAAATCTGAAGCGTCAAGCCAACTGTCTAAATCGATACTACACGATTTATTAGATATGTCTGAATATGATAAATGTTTAATGACTCAACCTGTAGATTCCGATACAGTTTCCATTAAGACTGTTAGTTCCAACGACACATTATTCTATATAACAAATGAAGATGATGCTAATATACAAACAGAAAAAACCGCACCACAGATAACTGAAAACACACCACTTCCTCTTGAAAATAAAGACAAATCAGAAATAGATGAAGTTCAAAAGAAATTAGAAGTTATCAAAGACACGATCAAAGAAATAAGCACTACAAACCGACATTACGAGAAAATAATAAGCTCTGAATTAGACAAAAAAGAAAATAATAAGTACAAAGCAAATGATACAAACGAACTATTAGATATGCTTTCGGATCTAACAGATAAAACTTTGACTAAAAAGCTAGATGTTCATCCAGAAGAAGACGAAGAGAAACTAAAACCAATACTAGTTAAGGGACATTTGGCTTTAGAAAATAAGAGCGAAGAACCTGAACCTAGACGACTCAGTTTGGCTCCAAGAAGACAATCAATTGTCATGAGTCGAGAAGATTTACTTAACAATATATCAATGGCTGGAGCTGCTTTGAAATCACGCTTAGATTTCGACAGCGAACTCGAAGATACCCCAGAAAAATCCCCAAAGAAATCTGTGAGACTCAGCAATGAAGTTGTAAAGACTCTGCAATTCGACGAATCTGTTAGCGAGAGTAGTCAATTGGACAAAACGACTCCGCTAAAGAAAACTGCCTTTGGTGAAACATCGTATATGCAAGAACATAAGAGCAAAGTTATCCCTGATTATTTAAAACACGTCTCTGATGGTGTAAAAGAATTGATGGACGATCTTGTTAAGCCAAATGCAGAAATATTGCCGTTCAATTCGACGGGTATTGATAAAGAAGTTAAAAGAATTCCATCGACTTGCAGTACGCAGATACAAGCTAATCTTGTCGCGTCCAGCCAAATCGATATAAACAATGGGTTATACTCAAACCCAGATTCAATCTACGATGTCAATATCAACAGGATCAGTTCAGTTGATATTATAAACGACGCGGTGAATAGATCTGTATCGCGCGCGTTGAAAAGTCCTATAAAATCCAGCACAAATACTCAAATCTCCGATAAATCAATGGATTCTAAATTAGAGGTGTCTATAACTGATGTCAAGACTATCATACCTGCTAGACCTACGGAACCAATTCCAGGGAAAGTGTTGATTTTCGATCACAACAATCCATTGAACAACATCTGTCTTGCCCCTGATATGTTTACGAAACCACATAAATACAACCCAGGTAGTTCAACAGAAACTATCTCTGAACGAAGTCAATCAGTGCAAATGTCTATAAATGAGAAAGATGACTATGGTATTGAGAGAGTGTCAACTCAATATAATGTTGAGAATGTGCTGAATACTGTTCAACAATCGGGCGATTCGAAAATCGCGGAATCTCAAAGCAAAATGTCTAATATAAGCAAGCCGATGTCTATAGACCAATCTACTGATGCTAAGATGAACGATGTTAAAGACACAGAGGTCAATACTCTTATAGCTATGAAAGGGAATAAAGAACTTCTGGACGCCAGTTCCTCTCTAACTTTAGTCGATGACGCGATAGCGAGGAGCACTTTCGATGTAGATGTCGACTCCAGAGCTACAACATCCCAAGAAGACACAGCCAAATCTCCAGTCAGAGTGATATATACAGGCGGTGATGATTTACTATCCGAGAGAATAGACTCTGACGTCACATCGAATGATGAAGAACGAAAGACGAAGAAGCGAATCTATAGTCCAGCGATTCAAGATAAACACAAAGACTGCACTATATCAGGTTTAGACGTCACACCGAAGCCTACGAAAAAAATGCAAAAGCTATCAGAAAGCCCGATTAAACCTATAGATATATCCCAATCAGAATCTCAGAAATTCAAGAAAAAATCGCCGGGAAAGAAAAACAAAAAACCAGGAACTTCTATAACAGTGCAACAACTAATGACTGAGTATAAAGTCGGCCCGATTGACAATGATACTCTAGATGACCAGATCAAAGAAGTATTTTTGGACCCTAAATCTGATACTTCTAGTACCGAGCCTTCACAATCTCAGTCAGATGTTGATAGTAAAAGTATTGATGTCGTCAGTTCATTTACTAGTAGCAAAAATTTGAGGGAAGATAGGAGTGTAGTGACGTCACAGTCGAAAGCCTCTAGAATGGATTGGCAGCCGGAGTTATTGGACGATTTAAGCTCGAAGAATTTGGATGGTGATTGTGATTCGAGTTCGAATGTGGTCGCTAAGATTGATATGCTGCCTTTTATGGGGTAAGTTGAAAGTACTTATATTTGCTTTGTAATTCTGACGTGAATTGTAATTAGATAAGAAAATAATACACGAGAATAAAGTGAATGACCACTGTGTCTTGCCCACCATGACTTAAGCTCAACTCACACTGACGCTGAGTCGAAGCGAAGCGACGCCTCATGTTTTTTAAACTTGAAAGTATATTCAACTCTATTTCCATTATCTACTAAGTTTCATGAAGATTGGATAAATGGTTCGATAATTAGGCAAGAACAAGAATTCGTGAAACATACAAACACACAAACATACAAAGCAAAATCGCCTAACTTGCCACTAAGATCTTCGCTCGCTCGATTGATTAATCAATTCATACGGCGACAACCTTACATCAACGTAAATTAACGTTTTTGCTTACGCGCGCGTGTACAAAAATGACATTGTGTAATGTCACTAGTGTCTATAGTCGTATTGATCATTATACGGACTAAAAGTGAAGGAAAAAATGTCATTTTTCCTTCAATTTTGACATAAAACGTATCAAAACTAATCAAAATTGAAGGAAAAATGACATTTTTTCCTTCAATTTTAGTCCGTATAATGAGCAATACGACTATATGTAAAAATAGGTAGTTGAAAAATAGTAGTGACGCCGCTTTTGCATAGAGATTTCGTCGACTGTGGTTTAGGCGATGGGCAAGCCTACTCCATCTCAACATCGTCCCAGGCACTGCAGTATCCTACTAAGTGTAGGCAAAGATTGCCTCCTCACACTATAAATCATCTAGGATCACTAGCTGCTAGTGGATAGAGAGAATGAGCGAGCAAAAAAAACTTAGGCCTAAATACATCTTTACTAGATAGCTCATTCTAACTTATCAATTCCAGGAGTCACGAATGTGAATGGGAATCATCATCAGGCGACACATGGTCGTTCAGACTGCTTCACTCGCGGCTCCGTCTCATCGTGCGACTATCCCACCGTCACGACAACGCGACGCGGACTAGAGTCAGAGCCGACACTAAAGTTAAGAGTGTGCTCATAAATGTACTGCCCTATGGTGAGTTGTAGAATTAAATAATGTTGAATTGTAAGTCTGGCCGCATACGGGCCACCGACCACAACCACAAAACGCCGCCACCGACCTATTTCCTGTAGTTTTCATACATTTTATACATTTTGACGGGCTGCCCGTCACGGGCAAGTCTGTCCCATGTCTGCACGTGAATGCTAGGTAACGGGCACAGGCAAGCCCGTCGGCCCGTGCCTGCCGCCCTGCCCGGACCAAATATATGACCGGGAATAGGACATAGGCTACTTTTCATCCTGGTGCCACGCAAGCCAAGCCGCGGGCGTCCCCTAGTGAAATCATAATTAATTTACTTTTCTTATACTTATATTTCAGAGACAAAGAACACCCTCGCAACAGTCTGCGTTTCATTCGCCGCGGAGACAATGCGTTACTTCATCAGCCGAGGTTGTGCGACCGCCGGCGATGTCCCGTCACTCGTCCGTCGATGCGCCGCGTCCGCAAGACTCGCCACTAGATGGGCCCGCGCTATGGCAGACGCGAGGGCGCATCTAGCCTTCTCGCTGACACAGGACGCACTGCTCACTATCAAGGTATGTGTCATGATAGAGAGACGCGTTACTTCATCAGCCGTTGTACGACCGCCGGCGATGTGCCTCCACTCGTCCGTCGATGCGCCGCGTCCGCAAGACTCGCCGCTAGATGGGCCCGCGCTATGGGAGACGCGAGGGCGCATCTAGCCTTCTCGCTGACACAGGACGCACAGCTGACTATCAAGGTATGTGTCATGATAGAGAGATGCGTTACTTCATCAGCCGAGGTTGTGCGACCGCCGGCGATGTGCCTTCACTCGTCCGTCGATGCGCCGCGTCCGCAAGACTCGCCGCTAGATGGGCCCGCGCTATGGGAGACGCGAGGGCGCATCTAGCCTTCTCGCTGACACAGGACGCACTGCTAACTCTCAAGGTGTGTGTCATAGAGAGACAATGCGTTACTTCATCAGCCGAGGTTGTACAATATAAATCTAATGAATTACACAAAAATTTAAGATCTATTAAAAATAACTGTTGGGACAAAAAGACGCTGTCACAGAAAGTGCAGTTGAGGTGGCATCCTTTCATGCAAAATTAATTTAACCATGTGGCATCGACACGATAAGAAGGAATACTGTTGGGAGAAGCCTATGACCCAGATTATTAAGGCTGGATTCGACAAACTGGATTAAGTTTTTACTCGAGAGTAAACTACTGTTTGTTTGAATATTTTAGCATTGTAAAGTTGACACCTTATAACCAAGATAATTTGTATGCACATAATAAGGTTCGGTTGCGCTTTCTAAACAATTCCTTTTCGAATTATGTCGGCTAGTTACTCTGGAGTAAAATGACTTTTGGTCGAATTCAGCCTAGATCAAATTAATTAATGGCGCATCTTATTATATTACAGGTGGCGAACATAGCCCTCCGTTGCGTATGGGAGGTCTCGATGCGACTGGAATTAGTGGTCGGCGACGCTCGTGAAGCCCCGTGGGTCCGCGCGGGCTGTATCAAAATTCGTAAAATCCTTCCCGCCGCCGCATCGGTGCCTTTGCCGAGAGTACTGCGCCATCTGCCGAGAGACTGGAGTCACGCGCCCCGGGCTATATGGTGAGCCAGATAGATAGTTCACTTATAGCTAGGAGTGACGGAGATAGAGAAACAAACATACTTCTTATTTTTTTTTTTTTTATTTCTTAGGAAAACAAACAGTACTTACAGACTAAATTACAGATAAAAGACTTCAAAATACATCCATCTATCCATCCAACCAAACGTCCAAACTTTCGCATTTATAATATTAGTGTGATAGTGTGATTTGCCCTGGATGAGAATCGTACTCGTACACTTCTCACAATGGATCTCGGCATTCGTGAAGTTAGACTTTTCGTTGCGCAGTAGAATTTTGTATGAAAAAGTTGCACTCAACTGTACTACTAATTTCCTTTCTAATCGTATTTATTTGTTGCAGGCGGATATTCAAATACCTGAAACACAAGACGAGAGAAGACGACGAGTTATTTATAGAAATGTGAAAAGGTCTTACTTATTATAATATAAACTTTAATAATCTTATCATGAATTTCCATTTTGTACTATACTGACACTACTCTAGAGCCGATCTTTTGATCCGAAGGTCGTGGGTTCGAATCCTGGCCGTGCATCAATGGATTTTTCCTTCACTCTATAATAAAACCTTGTTATATGAAAATATTTTTAATAAAAAACTTATTTTAAACGTGTTTTCCCCTATTAAAGACTGATTCACGAATTCCATGTATTAATTAAATGATGCCTACTGCCTACATTATTAGATAATATTGTTTTTACCTACTGTTATTCGCGATTTGTAAGTTAAGTTTACCTAATAAAAATGTATTGTGAAAGCTACAATATAAATCCCTATAACCATTTTTAAGTTTTATTTATCTTTGGACGTGTTTGTGGCGTTTTGTCTGAGTGGGACTGTGGGATAGTAGGTAGACTTAAGTCGATATTTCGAATACCGGCCGTACATGCAAAATATTTTTGAATCCTATCCTGTCCTATACTATTAGACGAGCAATGTTTGTTTATTTATTTGTTTTTCATTCACGTTCTCGAAAACGGCTCTAACGATTTCGATGAAATTTGCGGTTCCGGGGTTTAGGGGGGCGAAGAATCGATCTAGCAAGGTCTCATAACTCGAAAATTCTCGGCATTTTCACGCAAAGAGATTTACGAGTGCAATGTGCGCACTAGCTGCGCCCTCGCGGTATTGAGCCATGCAGAATTCAGTGCACAATAGGGAGGGTCGTTTTTTTTTTTTCTTGATTTTTAAAAACGCTCAGCGTTAAAAAGGTGCCAAATGGTGTTGATAATTGATATGTAAAGTTTCATCCCATTATTTTAAGGTTTATTGCCTCCGGATTGTCATAGAGTTATTTAAAAAAGTAGATTTTTGATGTCACTTCACAAATTTTTTTGAAAGTTATTTTACAGCAGATTTCATGCGTAATAGTTTTTAGTTATGACAAAAACATAAGTGTTTAGTGTAGTTTAAGTACAAAGGAGAAGGGAGGGACAGGGTGCGGTGGAAGTTGAGACAAGTGAAGCACAATTTATAGGTAAAACGCATGGGTGCCAGTCATTGGTTTTACGACATTAGAAAAATGAAATGCACTCGAAATAGTTGGAAGGGCCCCTTATTTGGTTATTACGTGATTCTAAAGATAGCATATTGCAAAATCACGAAGATGTAATGATGTTTTATGAGTGGACCCGACACAAGTTGAAATTTAAGAAAGAAACGAAAAAAAAATCCAACGTATAAAGAAATAGAGGCCGTTTTAGTTGCAAACCTGATTTAAATATGGTCAAAATCTTCTAACCCCTCAGTAGAACCAAAACAAATGAAGTATTATTACAAACTTAACATTTAAAATGCAAAAACCTTCTTTATTTTCACCAAAAAACACCTAAAAACAATGTGGAAGAGTCTCGGCTTGGAAGTAACGTTTTCTTTGATATTTCGGCTTGCATGTGTCGAGATTTATTCCTAAATGTATTAGCTCGTTTCCGTTAACGATCCAGTAATTAAAAAAACCAGCTTTATCGCACACCCGGAAAACATTTTGCTTGCAATGTTGATTGATCCCCAGCCGCACGTTCGTGAATTAGTTGCATATCAAATTTTGAAAGAAAAGTCAAAAACAGCATCAAAATGCGTCTGTTTCAGTTAGTAAAGACAAACTTAACGCATCAACATTATTTCGGTCTTTTGAATGGGTGTAAAAGTGTCACTAAGCTATTGTTATTAAAATTTCTCCGATTATTAATTCTACAAAAAAGTAAAGAGGAATTGGATTTATTTCACCTTCTGTGTCACAAAAAAGCAGTAGAAGGAGGAATTAAAGCTTTGACCGAAGTATCAGCTATTTTATGCAATAAAACAATGACAGAAAGATTCTTAAAACCCAGATAGACTCGAGAAAAGCGATACTGAAATTCGACAGCAAAAAGGATTTCACCACAGACTAAACCCTTCACTTTAATAATTATTCTAGTATTGTTTTCCATAATATTTAAAGTAAAAATTGTGTGCTCTCTAAAAAACCTTTAATTACCAATGATTTAAGACTTTTTTTTAATGAATAGTGATTATTTAGTGTAACTTTGAATGTCGTGCTGTTAGGCCTGTTTTAACCATATTTGTTGAAACCCAACATGATTTCGGAGGCAGAAGATCAATTCCGATTGCAATGAAACTTCATAATCTATTTACACTCATCAATTGGCACCGTTTTGTCACTGTGCCCGTATAAAAACTAAACTTTTTTTTTCTCCATACAAGAGTGACCCACGCTAGTGCACAAGTGACAAGTGCACATGCTTGTTCATCGTACAAGCACAAGCCGTGCGAAGCCAAAATAAAGAAGAAAAAAAAAATGGTCAAATGTCAATGTCTGTTTTGACGATCGAAATTTTTAGGTTATAAACTTTTGCAGCTCGCTCTGCTCAAGATCGCGAATTTGCGACATGTTATTATATTAGTTAATTTTGTTCTATAGAACAATACATAAATCCCTAAATAAGCAGTATAGTTGTTTATTGCAACATAGCTGCTGCTTATACAATGTCGTGCAGAGGAATGTGTCGCTGCAGTCACATAAAATAACTTATTGTTATCATGTCTTCGGTCCGTTTTATTTTACGAAATTTTGGTGTAAATAAGTTACGGAGCGTGTGGACTCGTGGTGTGAACGTCAGTAATGCTGTTAGGAGGTACAGGAGGGACGGAAGTGTCCGTGATGTGATTATATGCTTCCGCCAAGCATTCTTTCGCCCGCGACGAACTTTGTTATTATCCGCCACCGCTGCTTACAAAGCTAAGGCTGATGATGAAGACAAACCACCCAGTTGTGAACAGAATATCGCTGATGAGGAGCTTGAGGTAATTTTTCGCTTGTTTTCCTTACAAAAGTGGAGTAAATCATTGTTTACGCATGACATTCCAAGGTCATTATAGACAACCCACTGTATTAGATAAACACAATCTTGCAACGATAAAGATCTACTATAATACCTTTGATCTTAGTAACTGACTTCAAAAAAAGGAGGAGGCTCTAAATATGTGTGAATCTTTTATGTAATAAAGTATGTGCCCCGATTACTCGTAGTCACTGGGCCTGAATGCACGGTTTTGTATTTTTCTGGAATAAAAAGCCTGTTCCCGGTCGTTATCTACTTATTTTCTTTTATATTTCAGTCAAATCTTTTCTGTGGTTATCAACTTATAGAGGAACAAACATACATCCAATCATGATGTGATTAGTGTGATTTGATACATTTATTATTATTTCAGGCTTTGCTGTCAGAACTGGACACAGTAGTGGAGTTATCGCAAACATTATACTGTCCGAAGTGTAACCAACGTTTGGTTATTGAGAAAAAACAGCCTGGAGTGCACTATTGCACGTAAGTATCACCACAAAATAAATAGTTTCACCACAGATTAAGAAGCTGATTAAGAGCCTGGAGATGGCTAGAGGGTAAGTAGTATCACACAATAAGTATAGAAGCCTGACTTCGCGAAAACATTTATTTAAGTAGCGACTCTTGCTGCTACGCAATAAAGTGCAATTCAGCCCGGTTAAGCGCGTAGTGCCTAACGAGATATTCACCTAAAAATTGCCTCTCTTTCTAACGCATAACTCTGTCACTGTCCGGCGCGGAGTGTTGTCGTCTTGTCGCGTGTTATAGGTATTACGCGCGACGCGGCTAGCGTGCGAGCCGAGCGGCAAATGGGAACCCTACCTGCCAAGGCCAGCCAATGTACTTGTAGCTTTGTACCTAAAGTGAGGAGTTTGCCGCACTGTACTATTCTGTGGTATCACTAATGCTCACTTTCTACACTTAAGGTGAACGCAGACTTGACCGCACCTCACGCGCCGCAGTCCCCGAATTCGAATTCTCTATATGAAGTTCTATGCAACCTCGCACACCTACCCGCGCCGCAGTCGTTCCCGTCGTTATTAACAAAAGCGATGACTGCGGCGACTGCCGTGCGGTCAAGTCTGTGTTCACCATGAACTGCCCTCTCAGCTTAGTTTGTATTAGCTCTGCCTTGTACACTGTAGGTTGTGGGTTCGATTCCCACTCAGGACAAACTTTTGTGTTATAATTATCTTGTTTTATGCCTATTTTCAGATGCAAAGTTCCTCCGAGTCCAACAACATCAGAAGATGGGTGGGAGCCATATATGGAAGCTGAAGATGTTATTATATGGAGAAAGGAGTACAAGCCAGGACAAGGCCTGTATGCTTATAAAGGTAATAGGCTATTTGATTAGTTTCTAAAATCCGTCTCACATTATTTAACCAATAACTGGATGTGCACTCATCAGCTTATAAGCTGCCTGTGCATTAAATAATAATAATAATATTTATAGTCATATTGCTCATTATACGGAGTAAAAATATATGAAAAATGACATTTTTTCCTTCAATTTTAGTCCGATTTGAGTCCGTATAATGAGCAATACGACTATAGTAGTGACGCCCGCGTGGAATACTAATCTTTTATCCCACGGCTTATATGATTTTTCCGGGTTATTGGTAGGCATAAAAAGTTCCGTGCGCGCACTAGCACCGGTCGGTCACACCTGCGTACGACGCGACAGTAAAATAATTTGCAAAAACGTATTACGATGGCGAAATCAACGATTGATTCGCTAGAGAGACTATTAGTGAAGTTTATCACTCCTATCGATCAAAAATTCGCGATTGTGATGAAAGAACTTAAGAAACTGGAAGAAAAAATCGACAAACTCGAGAATCAAAAGCAGCTATCATCCAACGTTGCGGGTAGTCGCAGTCCGCCAACAATACCGCTTGAGAAACCGGCGGTATACACGGATACAACTGAGCGCGACCAGCGTACGCGGCTAGCAAAGCAGCCCACACACACATCGATAACCCCTACCACTATCGGAGCGCAACCACGCGCCGCCCCGACACCGCCTGCGCCCGCGCCGAGCTGCGTCGGGCCCGCGGCGCCCGTTCCGGAGCCGATCGTCAGTCAGCGGGCGACCGCGCCGGTGGTCACTCCACTCTGCAGGCCCCCGCTGATGAAACCGCTAGCACCCGCTTGTACGAGATCGAATGCCAATTCGAATATGAGACTTACTTATGACAGCGATGACGAGTGGAACGTCGTTAAATATAAAACAAAGCGGCCTCCCCGGCAGCGTGCCGTTGTCTCCGGTAATGGATCAACCGACCACGACCTACAAACCGTTGAGCGAGTGCGAAAAATCCATGTTTGCTTTCTCAAGCCCGATACAACGCCGGAATCCATCGTAGCTTACATGAATAAAAAGAATCCGAGCACTAACTACCGCGCAGAGAAGCTAAAATTGACTCATACGTATTATTCATCTTTCGCCATTACCGTGCCATGCAGCCGATTTAATTTTTTCACATCAGCCGAAAACTGGCCCGTGGGTACCGAAATTAGTGAGTGGTTTCGGCGTAGCGACGGACGCGCGAGAGGCGCGTCCACTCAGGCGTCCCGGCGGCGCAAGCACAGCGGCGGCGCTCCCTGCCTCGGCGTCAACGGCGACACCACCGCTGCCGTCAGCCCCCGCCCCGCCCCCGCGACTACCGCAAGCGTCTTCGCGAGCCGCCACCAGCGCTAACAACCATCTTACCATCTGCCACCAGAATATTAGGTGCTTGACGAACAAAACTAGGAAATTGGAAGTGCTTACGACAAAGGACTTATCCTGCGACCTATTGGTTCTAACAGAACATTGGCTTAAAAGCCACGAACTAGTGTCTGTTACGCTTAATAATTTTGACTTATTGTCTTATTACTGTAGACCAATGATTTCCCATGGTGGAAGTTGCATATACGTTCGCGCAGGCATCAAAGCAGTAAACAAGCAAGACTACTGTGAACTATCACAAGAACAGGTATTTGATGTTTGTGCTGTACAGCTTGTAATAGAAAATATACTTGTGGTAGGTATATATCACTCTAACCTAACCGATGACTACACATACCTAAAACTATTTGAAAACCTCCTTTCAAAAATATGTAACGAAGACTCTGATGCTATTATAGTAGGAGATATTAATATAGACTTCCTTAAAAATACAAAAACTAAAAAACATTTAGTAGATATTCTATCCAGACACAGTTTTGTGCAGCTCGTAAAATCAGCAACAAGAGTGGAAGGAGATACCTCCACGTTATTAGACCATGTGTACACAAATCTCTCCGCCGAGCGCATCGCTAGCTGTGCCGGCGTCGCGACGCACCTCAGCGACCATGACGCTCAACGAATCATCGTCTCCCGCGCCGCCGCAACACCACCGCAGTCCATAACACGACGTTCTATGTCTGCGGCTAACAGATTGAATTTTAGTAACGCTCTCAATTCAATTGACTGGGATGCGGTGGTGAAGCGGTCAGGCGGCGATAGCCACGCTCTCGCCGAGAAGCTGTTAACCATCTTAGTTTATAAGTTTGAAATATGCTTCCCTGTTAAAAACACACCTTTCAAACCGAATAAAAAGACCTGGGTAGATTGTGAGGTCTACAACTTAAAAAATCTTATGTTTGACGCACTTAGATTAAAAAATACTTTTCCCGATAATACCGACCTCGTAGATATCGCGGACAGGTACCGTACTAAATACAATAAGTTAATAAAAGAAAAACGCACACACTTTTATAATAAAATAATCCGCGACCACCCAAACAAAGCGAAGTGTATGTGGTCTGTTATTAACACCGAACTCGGAAGGCAAAACCGCGAAAGAGTCGATTATACCGATCTAGTGAAAGACTCGGCCGGAGTACCGTTCAGCTCGAAGCAACAGCTTGTAGACGAGCTGAACCTCGAATTCATGACCGCCGCCAGCAAGTGCGGC
The DNA here is from genome assembly GCA_958496255.1 of Camptogramma bilineatum. Taxonomy (NCBI): domain Eukaryota; kingdom Metazoa; phylum Arthropoda; class Insecta; order Lepidoptera; family Geometridae; genus Camptogramma; species Camptogramma bilineatum. The sequence continues at coordinate 3,527,298 of OY292478.1, forward strand.
GCTCCGAAAGCCGACGTCCCACGCGCTTACGAGTCACTCAGCGCGAACGCACTGGCATGCAACACCTCGCTTCGAATTAGTCCTTTCTCTCCGGACGAGATTGTTAAAATACTCGGCACTAATATAACCCCAAAAAATAGCACCGACATTTACGGTATATCGTCAAATCTACTCCGAACCGCTGCTAAATCGCTAGACCATATCTTAGCATTTTTATTCAACACCTGCATTCGGGAGGGCGTGTACCCGACCTCCCTTAAACGTGTCAAAATATCTCCGTTGTATAAGGGTAAAGGGAAAAAGTCGGAGATGAAGTCGTATCGACCGATATCACTAGTACCCGCTATTAGCAAGGTATTTGAGGTAGGGCTTAATAAAAGACTTTTAACTTATCTGGCTGAGCGTGGCATACTATCAGACAGACAGTACGCTTACAGAGCCGGGCGCTCCACGACAGACCTGGTGCGAGAGGTGGTGTGGTGCGTGCTGAGCGCGCGCGAGGCGGGCCAGCACGTAGCAATGCTGTGCTGCGACCTATCGCGCGCGTTCGACACCGCTGACCACCACCTAATCGCCAATAAGCTGGACTTCTACGGAGTACGCGGCCCCGTGCTGTCTCTGCTGACCTCTTTCATGTCCCACCGGACGCAAACCGTGGCCGCCGACCATGGGCGTCTATGGTCATCCGAACTAGAGAACGATATGGGAGTGCCGCAAGGTTCGTGCCTATCGAACACACTGTTCAGCCTACTGCTGAACGACCTACCTGATTCCATAAGGGACGCACAAGTCTATATGTACGCCGACGACGTGGCGGCCATTGTAACCGCTCAGACGACACTCGAACTAGAGCATAAACTGAACAGTGTGGTCGAGACGCTCGAACGATGGTTCAAGTCAAACGGTTTGGCTCTGAATAGGGACAAAACGTGTTTCATGACCTTTCGTCTGAACGGAACAACCTCGCCGCCCTTCAAAGTCACCGCCGGCGATACCGCACTGCGGAAGGTCGAATCCACCAAACTGCTAGGCTTCCACATCGATGGTGGACTTACATGGGAGGTGCACATAGAGGAGCTGTGTTCCAGATTAGGCCGTACTTGTTTCGCGCTACGTCGACTCGCTAGTACCGCATCCCGCGGCGTTGTACTGTCGTGCTATTTCGCGACCGTCCACAGCATCATCACCTACGGTGTGGAACTGTGGGCGCGAGCCGCGGACGTTGAGCGGGTCTTCGTAATGCAGAAGCGAGCCGTACGCGCGATCATGGGCGTGGCTGATGATGTGTCATGTAGAGACCTTTTTAAGGAGCTTAAGATTATGCCTCTCCCCTGCGAGCTCATTTACCAGGTAGCTCTCTTTACCCACATCAACCTCGACAAGTTCCAGCGGAGAGGGGTGAACACCTCCCGTGCCATGCGCAGCAACAGCCTCGCTCATGTTCTCGTTGCGCCTACACATAAGCTGTGCAAAGCGGAGAGGTCTGTGTACATAATGGGCCCGTCCATTTACAATAGGCTGCCGGACATTATTAAAACGGATGCAACTTCCACCATGATTTTTAAAGCAAGACTGAAAAAATGGTTGCTTGACCAATCTTTCTACACTGTAGAGGAATTTTACGAATTACCCATTATTTAATTTAGATATTTAATTAATAATTAAGGTCAATATAATTCTCATTTCTATTGTACCTGCCTTTATGACTTGTAACCTGGTGTTATTAATAAATATATTGTATTGTATTGTATTGTATTGTAGCCTAAGTGCTATAATCACTATCACTACCACACTATAATCTATCTCTGTGCCACATCCATATCCGTTCAGCCGTTCTGGCGTGATTGAGGAACAAACATCCACCCAGACATCTAAACTTTCACATTTATAATATTCAGTTCAGTTCATTTATTCATAAACATTTATTTTACAAAATGTGTTAGAAAGATATTTTTTATAATTAGGTACTTACATTAAAAAACTACTTTGCATGATTGCATTGCATGCTTACTTTGAAACTATTAAACAATAAACATAAAATTCCAAATAAATATTAATTTAGATCACACGCAATGTCACTCAAAATACATGTCAACATAATTAGTATAGTAAGATATCTAATTCACAGTGTACGGTCGTTATAATGAAGTAGTGGCTTCACATTTCGCGGCAGTACAAGTTGACAACGGATACCGAAGACATTGGGACGCAGCCGTCGCGGCATTAGCGGTGGTCGAGCGAAGCAGCACTGTACAGGACCAGGCGGTGTTACACTGGGAAGTGTTATGGCCGGTAAGTAGTGTTGCTCTGGGAAGTGCTCTGGGTAGTGTTACTCTGGGAAGTGCTGGGGTTAGTGTTACTCTGGGAGATGCTGAGCAGAGATCCGGACCCCTCCCCCCCCCTTAGCAAGGACAAAATAAAAATTCGTGGAAAAGTTATTTACAATTTGTATCCGACATGGGATATCCTTTTTCCATACTTATAACCCGAGAGTCGAGTTGATTTTTTTGTTTTTATACCGCCCGCGCCCCCTTAGGATCTATAATTTAGTCAATCTTTATATATTGGACTCTCCTCCTCCCCCCCCCCCCCCCCCCTCCAGAATTCCCGGTCATTATCTATCTATGTTTCAAATTTCAGCCAAATCGGTTCAGTGGTTGTAATAAATAAGTAAATAATAAATAATGCTGGACATTTCACACAGCATCATGTAGCCCCAAGCTAAGCAGAGCTTGTGTTATGGGAACCACATGACTGATATATTCTACTTAAATACATTTTTTTTTTTGTAAATACATACATAATATACATAGAAAACACCCAGACCCGAGACAAATATTTGCAGATCATGCAAACATTTGTCCCGCGGCGGGGATCGAACCCGCAACCTCCTGCGTCACAGGCGGGCCTTCACCCACTGTGCCACAGAGGTCGTTGTCGAGTTATAGAGGAACAAACATACATCCAAACTTTCGCATTTATAATATTAGTGTGATTTATTTCAGAGGCTCTTCGCAAACCGTGACTACGTCTACATACGACGCCACAAAGAATTCGACGTTAACACACCACCGACCAATATCTTCAAAGAACCCGTCACGCCCATAATACACGCCGAAGAAAGACCCAGTGTTCACTCTAACGCGAAACGGAAAGCTGAAGAGGCGTATAGTAGGATGGGTGACCGACAACCGGTTGATAATAAGGTGTATATCATAATATCGAAGAGCTGTGAGCATCCGAAAGTGCCGGAAACAAAGCATGCGATACGAGTTTCGGAGTATTGGAGTAATATGGTTGTTAGGACGATAGAAGGCGCTGAAAATGTAAGCTATCATATCATTTATTTATTTCCCTCACAAACATAATATAATATACAGTAAAGTAAATAAATACAGAATCATTTGTCAAAAAGTAGGTAATTATAAAAACCTATTTTGTGGGAGACTGGTGCCTGAAATAGGCATAGAATAACCTGTGCTACATATAACCAGTGCCCTACTCCACTGATTTACATAGGTAAATTAAATACATAAACTATAAAATTTTGAAAAAGGGCAATATTTAGTGACAATTTATTAAACCTTCCAGCCGGGTATGGAATTCGTATTAACGTACTACGACGAGCCAGCCGTGGGTGGATTGCCACCGGGCGTCGCGGCCTGGGCCACGGGCCGCGCCGCGCCCAACTATCTAAACAAGATGCGACGCGCAGCACACAGCTATACCACTTACAGACAGACACAGCCGGTGAGTGAGTGTAAAAACCAATGGTCTTTTCAAAAAGTGCAAGAAAAGTGACTCACTAAAATGCTTGTTCCTCGAGTGAGTCCTGGGGGCAAACTTGCCCTCAGTGTCTCGCAACTCTGCTTGAATTTGCTAATAGCCAACTATCTAAACAAGATGCGACGCGCAGCACACAGCTATACCACTTACAGACAGACACAGCCGGTGAGTGAGTGTAAAAACCAATGGTCTTTTCAAAAAGTGCAAGAAAAGTGACTCACTAAAATGCTTGTTCCTCGAGTGAGTCCTGGGGGCAAACTTGCCCTCAGTGTCTCGCAACTCTGCTTGAATTTGCTAATAGCCAACTATCTAAACAAGATGCGACGCGTAGCACACAGCTATACCACTTACAGACAGACACAGCCGGTGAGTGAGTGTATTAACTCGGTCTCCCTCATAGTTATACCTGTATAGGTATGAGGGAGACATAATTAGATTTATAGGAGCGAGGAAAAAAGAGGACATTTAAGAAAGATCGCAGTCAATAGAAATCCATCCATCCTATCCATGACAACGCTCATTGGTAGCGCCACCCGGTGAGTGTGCTTCTTAGGTAAAGAAAACAGCTAGAGTTTGTTGTATAGGAGCGAGAGGAATATCATATTTAGGAACATCACAGGCCGCGCTGCGCCCGCCTGTCTAATCAAGATGCGACGCGCCGTGCTATACCACTTTTAGGCAACAACATGCCTCGGTGAGTGTCTTTACAGGACAGAAAAAGACAGCAAGAGTGTGTTTTATAGGAGCGAAAGAGAGGATATTTTAGGAAGACCACGGGTCGCGTGGTGCCCATTTATCTCAACAAGGTGCGGCGTCAATCCAGGCAGTAAAAAAGTTGTATTAGAAAGTGACAGAGAAAGGACGTTGTTCAACCAGCGAGCTTAAAAAGGTCGCTATAGCAGAATCACAATAGGAATTGAACTATATGCCGTCTCTTTTCACTCTTAGTCAATGAAAAGAGACGGCATATAGTTCAATTCCTATTATTGACTTGACCGTTATTCGAACCTTATTAATTTGAGATAGGCACTTCCGTTTCCCGCCTTGCATTTCCTTTTTCTAATGAATTTACCATTGACTTCCGGCTGCTTCCGGTACATACGTCACTTCCACCAGGCAGGGTGGCGTGCGATTTTATCGACGACATCTTTATTCCTCATTGGCGTTTTATTCCCCGCCGAGTGCGGACGTGTCTTGCCAGGTGCAACCACGTCTTGAAGAAGTTATTTTTTCTTTTGAATTTTGAATAATTAAAAAAATTAATATTGCGTTTTATGGAAATTGCAGACAGATTGCATATTTCTAGTGTTAAGAGTGAGTTTGTTCCAAACTGTAAGTAATTATTTTCTTTCTTTTAGAAATTAATATTTCTGTTCAAAAAAGCAGAAAACTATTCGTAAATCATAGCTATGTTTTGAGTTTATTATAAAGATTTGTTAGCATGATTCGGTCGGAATTGTTCCGAGACTATCCGATTGTGTGAACACTTCTTAAAAAATTGTGGGTAATTTTGTTATACTTACTTCGTTGAATTGTTTTTCGCTTGAGCCAGTCGGTATAGAACCGAGACTATCTGGATTTGCGAATACCTTTCAATGTGTAGGATGTCAAGTACCCACAATATAATCTCAAATCATAATAATTAATTGCTATATTTGCCTATTATGTTTCTCTGCCACGGGCCAGTCGGTATTGTACCGAGATTATCTGACCGTGGCAGTTTAATTTATTGTAAGGGCAGTGTCTGGATATACAAAAGGTTATAAATATACCCTGTATTTCCAATAATGCAATTATGAAACGATTTAATGGCTTTTTGCTTTTTTATGATTTTTAGATATTTAACGGTTTACCGTTCGATTTTAAATTTAATTATTTAAAAATAATTTTATTTTAAAGAGGTGTGTCAGGATCGTAGCAAGTTGAAATCCGTGGTCTCTGCCTACCCCTGTGGGAAAGAGGCGTGATTTTATGTATGTATGTATGTATGTAAATTTATTTTCGTAAGATCTTAGTATAAGCTCTTAGCTTTCCAGTATTATAAAGCGGTAATTTCTGCAAATATGTGAGTTATATTATAATGTATAGTGCAGTGACAGGGACAGTTCTCCCATATGCTCTCTATAACGACGCGGTCAGCGAGTAAAACAAGGGGGGGGGGGCAAATATAAACACCGCTAACGTATAATTATTTATATTTTGTTATCTGTCCCATAAAGTTCGAAATGTCGAAAAAGATCACGTGAGTACCTAACCTATAAATGTTTCTGTCATTAATCTACCTATTATGGCGAACATAAAATTTCGTTGAACATGAGGCTGGATAAATGACTCAACTGGTCGTAACATTTTTTTGTAAAAGGAGTTGTGTCTCTGGGCATTAGAAGTTCCTGGCTCTGAGAAAGTCGACCAAGTTGAAGTTCTTTGTACAATCGTGTTTGCTAATTCAGATTCTTAATAATATTCTTTTATTGTGGGTGTGGTCCTGAGCGAAAATTCAAAGAAGTAAGGTTGTCACCTTTGTGATAAAATTAATTTTGAATGAGTTTGAGCATGGTAACGTTATGCGAGATAAAACATCCCATAGATTCACTTGTCAGGGCGACACTCGCAACACAGGTACCTTTTTTGCACGAGCTGGCTTTTCATTGGGAAGAAGCCGAAAGCGTGCGGCCTCAAACGTGTGGCCACTAACCTCTTCCTCGCAGGTTAAGACTATTAAAAAACGAGCGTCTCCTCGCAGGAGCATGTCAATTAACAGACGCATGACTGTTGCAAAACTAGTCTATAGTGGCTGTGCCCGCGCGTCTACTCGCAAGAGTACCTACGTAAATTAAAAGAAACCCCAGGGTTTTCGACATAGCCTCTTTGAATCACATGACTGTTGCAAAACTAGTCTATAGCGGCTGTGCCCGCGCGTCTACTCGCAAGAGTACTTAAATTAAAAGAAACCCCAGGGTTTTCGACATAGCCTCTTTGAATCAGATGACTGTTGCAAAACTAGTCTATAGCGACTGTGCCCTCGCGTCTATGCGCAGGAGCACGCAAATTAAAAGAAACCCTCGCAGAGTTTTCGACATAGGTTCTTGTGTTGTAATGCTGATAAATTAAATGGCTGGTGTTAAGCTGATCTGTCGCGACTGTGCCCTCATATGGCACTCCTTACGTCGCTCGGTCGACAAGCTCGACTCACAAAATCAACCCAAACAGGGGCTGTGATTGAGGCATGTGACCTAACCGCTCATCGATCGATAGTAAGAAGAAAAAAATCCCGTAAGTATTGACATGACATTTAGAACAGGCCTGCTTTGCGCCCAAGCACCGGGTCTTATACCTACTCAAGACCTTATGTGGGTATCGCATACCCTGCAGGAATCTTACTCTTAAAGTAACGACAGACCGAGTTTCCAAATGCTTCGAAATTAACGTTCGAAAATGGTATTATCCAATGGTACGCTCAGCTCCCAAGTTTCCTGGCGTTTAATTTGCTGGTTAAGAGAAGAGAATCTACCTTGTTAAATGGGTCGACCTTTTTAAATTTTGCGGAACCCAGTTGCGTAATGATGACCGTAAATTTAAATGAATATTGCTCTGATCCCTTCTTTAACTGAGGGACTATGACCTTGCAGTCTAGTCTCAGGTACAGTCACAGTCACCTGCCACTAAGATTTATTCATTCCATATTCTTTTTTAAAAACTTAGACGAAAGTATTCAAGTACCTAGGTACACAACAAATATCTAATCATCATCCACTAATTTCATTATCATTAGTATTAACCGTCGAAGATCTAAAATATTTTTATTGGTTCCTACAACGAGGTTTTAAAATTTTTTGAGTGTACCTTCATGCCTTGAATGTATGTTCTTTCTTGGTGCATGCAACTGTACCTAAGCGTTACTATCAGTAGCTTACTATTTTATTACGATGATCAACTTTATTATCAAAGCGTTAGGAGATTTTAAATTTTGTGTGGATATTTTAAGTTCAGTGTAACTTATAGAATTCCTTTATATCTACTCACGTAAGGGTAGATTGCTGATCATTACATATAATATACCATGATAATTGCTATGTGATTCGACTGGGAAATGATAATAATAAGACTGCTGTTGCCGAAGTGAGTTTTGAACTAAATTTATTATTAATTAAAAGTAGGTATCTACTTGGTACTTCGAGCTTATAGAATGGAGATGGCATCGATATTCTCATATAGGCTTACCCCTCTGTGACCATCCAGGCCCCTCGGCCATACACGTTAAATAAAAGTACTTTACTCGCATCCACGGCCATAATGTTGACGTTTCGTGTCGCGAGTAGAGCTCCGTGAATATGGTGAATTGTGCAGTATTTTTGTGTAAAAGGCGATCAGCGACAACAAACTTACGGGGACACGGTATTTCCTATCACATTGTAAGTGCTATTTTTGTCATTTGTGTTTGTAATTTTGTGTAATTTTGATTTAGATGAACTACTAGTTTTGACAGATTGGCGACTATTTCTTGAGGCGTAGTGCGGGGACAAGTTGAATGAAATTGAACGAATGAATGATAGAATAAACATTAAATTATTTCAAAACGCGATGTATTATTTACCTATTGTACAAAAGTAATTGAAATTTAAAAGATATCGGTCGGGGTGTTTATAAGGCTGTGCAGCAATTAGTAAGCACTGGTGCATTTACAAGGCAATTATTATTATTATTATTATTATTAGCCTATCGTTTCCCACTGCTGGGCAAAGGCCTCCCCTTGATCTCTCCAAATATCGCGGTCTTGTGCCACTTGAACCCACGCCTTGTCAAAATTATCTAGATCGTCGCGCCATCTCTTTCTAGGCCTGCCGCGACGCCGCCTCGCTGTCTCAGGGCTCCACTGAGTGGTAATTTTGCAATTACCACTCAGTCTCTAAATTTTACAAGGCAAACACTTCATAAAATTTTGACATAGCTGTTATTCTATTAACATAAGTACCTTTTTCTCGATCTTAATTTAAAGTATGAACAAAAACAAAGGTTTTTTGTACGAAACTTTTTTTTATTGTACTGCTAGTTTTCGAGAAATTAATTAAATTAACTAAGTCACTGGCACATCAATCATCGATTTTCTCAAAAACTACAAGTCAGACAAAAAAAATTATACCGAATTTTTTTTTATTTTTACGAGTTATACAAGAAAAGTCATTAATATGAAAAAAAATGGATGTCTGTAAAGTCGGTTTACGGACGATAATTTTACGTGAAAACGAAACGAACGCTTAGGCCGATCGTGCCTCTCTATCGCTTGTTCCGCGCTCTCGCTTGCACGGCTTAGGCGGAACGTGACACGTTTTCGTGCGAGCAGCCGGAGGTCAACGATATATTGTTAACAAGTCAAAATGATTTTTTGTTGTTTCTAAGTCTCGGCCGCCTACTTAACGTTTTTTAAACATAAATAATGGTTTAGATTAGGTACATACATTATAGCAACATAAAAAAATCTAAAATTGAAACATGGGCACATTTTTTTCATTATGTGAATAAAACCATTGTAATTATTAAATTAAATTACTTACTGGAAACACATACGCATGTATGATTTTACTTTATGTAGCTGATGGATTCAACGCGGGCGAAGCCGCGGGCGTCCGCTAGTGTGCTAATAAAGCCCTTTCATTGGATACCCAACCCTACATCATCAAACAATATTTTATTGTATTTTATGACGTTATGTCCTCTAGAGGGCGCCATATTCACTTTAATGTGACGTCACATAGCCTATAACCAGCGGACGATCCAGACGCTTCAAACAATACCTCATATTTTGTCAAATTATCATTAGTAGTTTAGAAGTTACAAGGGGACAGATGAACATATATACATACATACATACCTACCAGTCAAAATGATAACCCTCCTTTTTGCTTCTCCTTATTATTATTATTTTCGCCGTAGTCGGGTATAAATACGTGTTTCATTATTTGCTTTAAAATTTATTTATTTCGAGTTTTGTGTAATTCAAATCAGAGATTTTTTTCAAACAATAAAATCTGGCGTTTTGTGTTTTTTTAAAGAATTGTATTATGTGCTCAGTAACACTCATGCCATCAATACGAATCTAATGTAATGACGTATCATTTTTCAAAATCGGTTGAGCCGTTGAGTAGTTACGAGCGGACATACATACATACAGGTCAAACACATACCTTTTGGGCTTCGCCGCAGTCGGATAAAAAAGCCAGACTGAATATAGTATTACACAGACGCTTTAAAAAACGCTAATTTCATTCATTCATTCATCGTTCAGGTTTAGCGGTCTAAGTGAATGCCCATCACTAGAGAGACGTGACGGGGCAGTGGTCCAACTGCTCTGTCCAATCAGTTGGACTACGGGCCTTTACTAGGGGCCGTGGTCCAACTATCTTTGCAGTTGGACCACGGCACCATAGTAGAGTTCCCAGGTCCAATTAAAACAATTTCAAATAATACAACTGCAAATGTAACCACAGCACCTTTTAATTAAATAAATAGTTTTACAACGTTTTTGATACAGAACTTAATGTAATGTCCTTTAACCAGAGTAATGTACGAGTAGGTTTATACGTAAATGTAGACGAGTGAGAGTGGCTCAGATATGATCTAAAGAGGTTTGATAATAAGTACTGGCTGTTATCAAATTGCATTAAATAATACATTCGACTTGACATTGTCATCATTGACTAATCAATCAAAAAAAATCCAATCCAAACATCCATTTGATTTCAATCCTTGTCCTATCCTTACAGTATACTTATATATAAAATAATCCCTATTCACAAATCTAAATAAAAATGGATGAAGATGTGTCGCCTGCGAATATTTACGTCGAAAGAAAAGGTGGAAAAGTTCTGTTACGAGAAGGCTACGAATATTATAAAGTTCGAGAATATAAAAATGGAAATGCTTACTGGAGATGTTCGAACAAAAAGAAAAAACGTTGCAGTGGATCGGTTACCATTAGCGTGCGTATTAACCATTCCATTATTTGTACGATTTCTTATTTCCCATGACCATTTTATTATTATTCTATTAATATTATTTATTCTTTCGTTATCTATTTAAAGCTTTTTTGTATTAATTTTTAGCAAAGAGAGAAAATAGTGAAACATTCGGTTCATTCCGAAAATTGCTGTGCAAATATAATTGGGAATGAGATTTCTATGTCAATGGACAACTTAAAAAAGCAAGTACAAGTTTCTGATGAGCCTATCCCAAAATTATATAATGAGACTTTAGCTAAATACAAAAACTCTACTTATGACATACTAACTGCATTTCCATCGTATTCAAATGTGAAGCATGGTCTTTATAATACGAGAAACCTATCACTGGGTACTTCCAAAACAGTATTTAAAAATTTAGAAGAAGTGGAAGTACCTTTAAAATTTGTGGACTTCTTATTGGCTGACTATTATTTTGAAGGAACACGTGTAATAGTATTTTGTTCTTTAAGAGCAAGGAATATGATGGGCCAATTAAAAGAGTTTTTTGTAGACGGAACATTTCGCTGTTGCCCCGCACCATTCATACAATTACTAAGCATATTTGGTGAAAATGGAAGCACAAGTGAAACAACTAACGTTGTGCCCCTACTTTATGCTTTGCTGAGTGACAAAAAGCAATCTACGTATTTTGCTTTATTTGAAATCTTACGATCACAGTTGAAATGGGATCCACGAAAAATTCATTGTGACTTTGAAATATCTCTTCTTAACAGTATTAAACAATTTTGTACTACTATTACAATTGTGGGCTGTTACTATCATTGGTCACAATGTATCTGGAGGAAGGCAAAGTCATTGGGTCTCTCTAAAACTAAATCAAAAAAAGACAAGAGAATTGTGTCGCTGTGCTCAGTGTTACCACTTTTGCCGAGTGAAAAAATATTAGAAGGATGGAATTACATAAAATATGAAATGAATGATGGACCTAACAAATTGATTGAGTATATCGAGCATTATTGGATAAAAAAAGATTTTGCCAATTTTTCACAATAGGCAATATGCGTCTGATTCAAAAGCGGGTTAAATGTATTTTATTATGAACATTGTTGCTTTAGAGGTATGTGTGTGTAATTATTTTTTAATATTAAACCATTTTCGATTAGAAAATAAATTTTAAAAATTGCAAAAAATAGTAGGAATTTCAAAATACTTGAAAAGGATGTGAAAGGATGTGACGACACGAGTTCATAAGAAAAGTCAAGGACGAGTCAGATATGACGATCCATAGATAAGTTTTTTTTTTAATTTTTACAATTCCTATACTCGAACTTATTGTTGTCACAGATTACTGTTGTACTTAGTATCAATTTGACGTCACACGTCAAAGTTCATAAATTGTTACTACAACAGTAATCTGTGACAACAATAATAATCGTGTTTCAGATGCGTGAAAATGTTGGTAAATTTCAAAAATTATTTTTGTTATAAAATTTTAGTATTTCGGCGCTGGAATTTTTATGACGGTTATTTGACGATATAACCTATCGTATAAAATCATAAAAAAAAATTGTGGGAGTTCCCTATTGGTAAGCGTGTTTAAGGAGAGACATCGAACCAATAACGTTTTAGAAGGTTCGCATGCAAAACTAAGTAGATACATAAATGCGAAAAATAAAACCTTACTGCGACTTTTGAATGTTTTAGAGAAGTTCTCAACATTATCAATATGTGACCAGACAAGACGTAATAGGCGTAAGATTCAAATTGAGAACGACGACTATATAAGAGAAATACAACTTCAAATGATCACAGGTGAAATAACTATAGGCCATGCTTTAGAAAAATTACGGTAATATATTATTATTACCTAAAAACATATTTTGTTGTTCCAGTTTTGTTTTGTTATTTTTTTAAGAGAAAAGGACATTACTTTAAGTTCTGTTTTAAAAACGTTGTTACACTAATTATTTAATTAAAAAGGTGTGGTTACAATAATTGCAGTTGTATTATTTGAAATTGTTTTAATTGGACCTGGGAACTCTACTATGGTGCCGTGGTCCAACTGCAAAGATAGTTGGACCACGGCCCCTAGTAAAGGCCCGTAGTCCAACTGATTGGACAGAGCAGTTGGACCACTGCCCCGTCACGACTAGAGATTTATCATAGTGTGCGTGTAAACACTGCGTAATACGCAGTAACCACGCCTATTTCATAATTGTGTGCGTATTGTAAGATCATGAACCAATGGTGTGCGGGATGATTAAGCGGGAGATTTGAATGCACCAATGCGTGTTTACCTCGTCCCCCGTTAGTTTTTGCACATTTGCGGTTCGAGCTTATGGCATACCCCTGACTTGGTATGCACAATGCCCTTTGTGCTGAGTGTGCAGGTTGGTCTTTACACATGTTTTCACACATCCTACGAGCGAACATTTATCAAAAGGGATTCCAAAGCCATGTCGGACTCCTAAACCTTGTAAAATTCACTGTTCCGTTGTGTGGCATAGTCTCTAGTTCTCTGCTTACTTAATGCATTCTTGAAATCCGTCCGGAAATAGAGTAACATTATAAGTTAGTTGTGTGTAGTCCACAGAAATGCAAAGTTTTTCGGCCCTATACATACGTAGCATCCAAGTTTATTGTTAGGCACCAGACCCATAGCTTAGCCGGTTCTCTGCCGAGGTTTCGATTCATTCATTCAGATCGGCACGTGTTGACCAAATGCACAAAGAATTTACTAGATGAAGTAGGTATCAATACTGTTTGCCTGTATGTAAGTAGATAAGTATAAGTAGTAATAATGTTTACGTTGCAGTGTAAACTATTACTGAGCATTTATTCGCGACGCGTTTGGTCGAATGTGGCCCCCTCTCACATGTGGGTACCCTCCATCCTTTCTAATAATGTAAGTACAGTTATGCATGGTGTTTATTGGTGAGCTGACCTCAACCGACTACTAGCAGCTGCTTTTCAATTCGTCAATTTCAATCCGTCAATTTCTCTAAATTCATTATTTTTGTCCGATTTCTTGCAACGTTTATGCTAAGTTAGACGTATCGACGAAGCTGCCGTGCTGCTTCAAAAAAGTGCAGTCTATGTCTCCGTCAGGTTGCGCAAATGTGTAACTGAACAAATGAGTTAAAGTACTGAAATGGCAGCCAGGTGAATCTACCGTAAGAATGACGTTCTTCTCTGCTCCTTATATGGCTCACTTGATCTTAAAATATCATGTTGATCCACTTTATCTGAAAGGTAACAAGGTGGTTACATTATTTTGAAATTTTCCTTTGGTTCACGATTTATCTAAGTGCAAATTATTTTCTTGCATGAATCTGCAAATGCAAGATACCTATTACTGAAAGAATAAGTACATTTTTTGGTGTAAGTACCTACAAAACCAATTCTTCAATCCAAATGTTTAGATCTATTAAAACAAAGCAAGTATAGATATAAGTCTAGCTTCTTAATGTATTATTCATTCATTCATCGTGTCAAATGAGCTCAAACAAAACATTCGGTTTTAAATCTGTTTGCTTCAACATGAAGCCTTTGGCCCTATGTAAAGCCGCGATAAGATCTACGAGATATTTATTAAGAAACTACCTACTATTTTCAATAATAAATAATTTGTTCAATGCCCTCGTATAGGCATTGCGTTACAATTTAAGAATTATTTATTTAGAGTTCAAATGCAAATAGATATACCTAGGTATACCTACCGTTTTGTGACCTTGTTCCTTGTGCTTTCTGGTCGAAAGTTAAACGAATGCTGAACATTATATAGGTAAAAGTGTGAAATTCGGATCACCCTCAGGCCTGCCTACGGGTCAAAGATAGTTTGTACAATCGGGCTCGACACTGTTTCAAACATACAGAATTGGGTCCAATATTTTTGTTTGCTTCATCTTTTGTTCTACGACTACAGAATATCTGCTAAAAAGTCATAGTTTACTCGTTTTTCTGCAGAATAGTTGAAATAAGAGTTAAGTATATAAAAGCGATAGAAACGAAAGTATATCGCTACACCACTTTGAACTATAACAGTTATTGGTTAGAGATTTTCCTTAGAAATGTAAAAATGCTTCCACACAATTATAATTAGGTACCTATTAGTACTTACATAAATTCACGCTTCGTCCCCGTACGGGTGGAAAACAGAAGCTACTTTTTTTCCTAGAAATTTCCAAAAATACTTTTAAAGGAAAATTAATACTTTTTGTAAAGCAATCAGTTCTAGCTGCAAGTTCTAGTAATTTTTTGGTAATTAAGTATGTGAAACGATTTGATTTACATCTACCTATATTGATTGGTAGAAAGTTCAATATTTTTTATTAAGTAACAATAATTTATTTTGATATCCTTGCTGTAAAGTACTTTGCTTCTGGCTCAGCTTTTATTTTGAGGCTTCTGGTAGGTATATACTACCTAAACTACGAACTAAAGTTCAGGTTCTTTACTTTTGAGTTAAAATTCAATATTCTTTATTACATGTTATTATGCCTCTCACATTGGCGTCACTTCCACCACCAGGCGATAACAAACAGGTCTCAAATTAATAAGGTTCGAATAACGGTCAAGTCAATAATAGACGCGTTTTACCTACCAATAAAACGCATATTATTACTTACCTTATTCGAACCTTATACTTTAATCTCTGCCTGGTGATTTTCGACTCGCAATGAGGAATAAAGATGTCGTCGATAAAATCGCACGCCACCCTGCCTGGTGGAAGTGACGTATGTACCGGAAGCAGCCGGAAGTCAATGGTAAATTCATTAGAAAAAGGAAATGCAAGGCGGGAAACGGAAGTGCCTATCTCAAATTAATAAGGTTCGAATAAGGTAAGTAATAATATGCGTTTTATTGGTAGGTAAAACGCGTCTATTTAAGCCCGCTGTGTTCAAAGTTGAGAGGCTTTTGTAAATCTAATAATAATTTGTTGGAAATCTTTTGTGCAGAGGGTGATTGGCGAAGGAAATCTAGTCCTCCATTAATCATCTTTTGTACTTAGGAACTTAGACTCTAATTTGTATGTTCAACTTTTAATTTTAATATGGACTTTAGTTGTCTGAAATAAAATATTTTTATTTTATTTTATTTATTTTGTAAGTAAGGCCCATTATTGATATGGAAAACTTACCCATTGCAATAAATTATGGTAATCGTTGCCATTTTCTTTACCTATATGGTTATATTACATTAATACACCTGTGCGAAGCCAGGGTGGGCCACTAGTTTTGATATACAAATCGACGATAATTTTATGTAACTTTACCGTTTTATAAATAACTTTCTTTGTTCACAGGAAGAACCAGATACGATTCCTTTATCGCCTGAGAAAACTGCATACGAAGACACGGAAACCATAGTCAGAGTGAGCGAGGAAGATATGGAGGTACTCTTCTAAATGTTACTTAAATAATGCTGGACATTTCACACAGCATCATGTAGCCCCAAGCTACGCAAAGCTTGTGTTATGGGAACCACATGACTGATATACTATGTACTTAAATACATTTTTTTTGTAAATACATACATAATATACATAGAAAACACCCAGACCCGAGACAAATATTTGCAGATAATACAAACATTTGTCCCGCGGCGAGGATCGAACCCGCAACCTCCTCCGTCACAGGCGGGCCTTCGCCCACTGCGCCACAGAGGTCGTCTGTGGCGCAGTGGGCGTACTTATACCACAGAATCAGAAGGCGCACTCCGTAGTTTAGGTACAAAGCTGCAAGTACATTGGCGGGCCCGCCCGGTCGGGCCTTGGAAGGTAGGGTTCCCACTTGCCGATCAGCTCGCACGCTAGCCGCGTCATTTGACAACCCTGCCGCTTCACTCCGCGCCAGACAGTGACAGGGTTATGCGTTAAAAAGCGAGGATTTGTTCAGGTTAATATCTCGCTAAACAATAAGCGCTTACGCGAGCCGAATTGCACTTTGTTGCGTCGCAGCAAGAGTCGCTATTTACGATTGCGAGATAAGATAATCCAATAATATTAAATAGTTTATTTATACTCATATAATCAAGCTGAAGAGTTTGTTTGTTTGAAATTTAGCAAATCTATCTAAGTTTCATATCAATGTAATATGGTGACAGCGAGTTTATCTGATGATGGAGTCAGGAGCTGTTCAATTGAACTTCTTACTGAATAACATCCGTGTTTAGGCTCATTTTAATCAGCTTACCCTACCCAATAAAAGCATGTCTTGAAAAACATTTTTTCAACAAGAAATTATTTCTATAAATTTTTATTCAAAATTCTATTGTTTTAGGTCTTGCTTATGGATGTAAGTTAATTTCTTTTTTCCATTGTATTGCTAATACAACATATTACATAACTCCGAGAACCTTATTAATAAGTTAATAACTGACCGCTCTACTTATAAACTCCGCTCTAATTGAATCACCGTTTAAACTATTGCCATCCTCTTTTGTTAGATACAAATAGAGACAGGACGTTGTTTAACCAGTGTTCAAGTTGAGAGGCGCTTATAAGTAAGGCCCTCTATAACCATCCTGACTTTTTCCGGGTTAATATTATGTACACACAATTATTATTGTAAACTGTTTTTGAATTAATGAATTGTATGGCCTAGCTAAGAGATGTGTTGGCCAAATGGAATAGTTCTTTGACCTTCAATCCGAAAACCGTGGGTTCGAATCCCATCTGTGCTAATGAGTTTTTTGTTTCGAAAAATGTATTATGCTTTATTAGGCATTTTTTATACAAGTTTATAAAAAAAAGAATCAATGAATTTGGAGTTAAAAATTATTACATGTAATCTACATGATATACCCACAAACTTTATAATGTCAGTGTAAATTATGTCTTACAGTCATCAAAACAAGGTCCGGAGATTGAAAACGCAGAGACAACTACCAAAGACAAAAGCACGCAGACAGAGATAGAAACACCGAGAGATGAAACGAATGTGACCAAGAAAGATATAGGTGTTGAGACCGACCATATTATCGCTGCTAAGGTAATTAATATTAAACTAATCCTTATTAATATTATAAATGCGAATTACGATATCTTTTATGACATAGGCAACTTAAAAAAAAAATCATGAAGGGAATGAAAATTAGTGTTGAAAGTTTGTATGGGGAACAAACAAGTTAAACAATGCTGGGCGGCGTCAGTTTTGGGATGGGTGACCGCCTCTTTTTGCACTCATGACAATTTTAAGTTATTTTTTATTTCGAATGATTAATATTTACATATATTTACTTTTTACTGCAAATACTTTATAATGATGCAATATAAAATTAACATTGTTTTAATGCAGACGAAGTCGCGGGTAACAGCTAGTTTTAAATTAAATATGTATAAATAGAATCATGATCCTTTTTTATATTTCAGGATTCAAAATTGGAAGATCCAGACGACGAAGAAGAACCAAATACAAGATGGTGGCATTACCTACATCCTTTCTACTACTTCGTATGAACTACCCTCATTTTTGTGAAAAACTTTGTTCAAATGGCGACGAGTTTTATCCGTCTCAAATTGATACACTATAAGCTTGTTTTTCATCTCCAAGTAAGGTAATTGCCAGTTAATGTGACAAATAAGGTCCGAAGTAAGTTGTCAGTGTACATGGCTTTCACCAAGTAACAATAAATACAGTACTTCCAGATAAATAATGAGCATTGGCTAATTTCTTGTTTTCCGAATACGACCGACAGCATCTAGGCAGTATTGATATGGAGAATGTGACAGAAACACAAGTCGTTAGCAGCGCAGCTCGCACAGCTTGCAAATAAGTTTGCTTTTCTTAAAAATGACAGTGATATTTATTGGTTTGCGATAAAGTTGAAATTGTGAGTCATTTGCATTTCGAAATTATTTTTTGTCAATCCTTTTTGTAATTTTATTCGATTGTTTCCAATGTTTTCCAATACCTATTATTTATCTAGAAGTACTGTACTAAATGCTAGACATTTCACACAGCATCAGATATGATTTTTAGTGATATTTTTCGACCGATCGCGTATTTAATGATTGCTGTCGTATTGCTATTGCAAGTCTTACTTTATCAGGGCGCCAGCAACAGATTTTTCGTTTCGTAAAAATTATATATGCGATTAACACGAGCTCTAAACGGTGAAGGAAAACATCGTTAGGAAACCAGCTTTCTAATTGCGACGGGCTTGCAACCTGTCACGTATGGAATGTTGGCAAAATGTGGGCATGTACCAAATGTATTTGGACATACCTCCGACTACCCCCTTAGACATCTTCAAAGGATCTTAAATGTCTATAGATCTGAGATAATGTCTGCCGCGCCTTGGGGACACAGTCGTGATTAATGTTTAATTTTTAAACAACAGTCGATTGAAGCCAAAAATTTTAGTTAAGTCTCGTCGAATGGGGCCTAACTTAAGGCCTCGTGGCCTACTTATACCGTTATTACCTCTAGTTGTAAATTACGCACAAAATAGCTGTTTTAAACCGACTTCAAAAAAGCAGGAGGTTCTCAATTTGTTAAAAATTTTTTTTTCGCCGATTTCTCCGTCAATTGCAGACCTATTTTGATGATTCTTTTTTTTAAAGGGAATATCCCATTTACAACACATTGCATTTCTGTTCATAACTGTAAAGATCCTCGACAGATCCTCACCAAATTTTTGAGGGTATACCCTTTCAAACGAAGAAAGAATTTACCAAATCGGTCCAGGGGTCTTTGAGTCGGTGAATATACATAAAAAAGGGATTTCGACGAATTGAGAACCTCCTCCTTTTTTTGATATCGGTTAAAAATAAATAAGAAATGCTCAAATTGTTACAACTAAAATTAAAACTCTCGAATATTGCCCAAAAACCTACCATTTTCAAGTTTTTAACCGACTTAAAAATTCTAGAGGTTCGAAATTCGTCGGAATCTTTTTTTATCATATTCTTTAGCTTAAACCTATTTTGTCCTACTACTGACCATGCTTAATTGTGCATAATTTTTCTGAAAGACTAAGGCTGATTTTAGTCTCACGCTCACCGTCAGCGCTGATAGGCGAGTGATCTTTATTACAATAAAATAAGGATACTGATGGTTTAGCAGAAATGGCTACGCTGATTGCTCTCGTCAGTGCTGGACAATCAGTATCCTTATTTCATTGTAATAAAGATCACTCGCCTATCAGCGCTGACGGTGAGCGTGAGGCTAAAATCAGCCTAAAACAAGGCACTTTTAAGCTTTTTTATTTATATGTATTTAGATTTAGACTAAATTAATAAATATGCTTGTAGATGAGTTGCGTAGACAGAAAAACCTATAAACTGCTAAAGGGCGTGCCGCAGAAAGGGACAAAAAAGCACAATAATGTGCCAATCAATGAAATTGCAAACAAAAAATGTTACGCTGTCATTTTTTCACAAGAATCTTGTCTTTATTCTTTATTTTGAGTGACTGAAAAGAAACGTGTACGCGTGCCGCCGAAATGGACAAAAAATGAAGTGAATTTATTGTTTCGTAGTATGCATAAGGTCCATATTAGTACATAATTATAGAACTTATAAGTTCTCTACCTACAAAAAGCCGGCAAGCGATGATAGTCAAAAGATATATCTCTTTTTGCACAATAATTTTGTATATTCTTCTTTGTTTTGTGTGAGTGAGGAATGTGTCCAGCAGTCCATATCTAAGTCGTATTGCTCATTATACGGACTAAAATTGAAGGAAAAAATTTCATTTTTCCTTCATTTTTGACATAAAACGTATCAAAACTAATCAAAATTGAAGGAAAAATGACATTTTTTTCCTTCAATTTTAGTCCGTATAATGAGCAATACGACATAGGTCCACAATTTCAATTGTATGGCATTCGGTGCAGCGCCTCTAGTGGTAACTTGACTGAACTAAAATCGAACGCGGTATTAGGCCTACAGCAATATAGTATTCTTTCTCTGTCTACGGTGCAGTGAGTCCTGTGTGAGAGAGTGAGTAGGCTAGATCAGTCTATAATATGAAATTCTATGATTCTATGACGAATCATAGATGAGTTGTAACTATGTTATAATAATGTAGATTTGTAGGTAATTAATAACTAATGAAATTATGTAACTAAAAGTTATAGTCAATTGTTTAAAACTGCCTCACAATCAACTAAAGATTAATAATTAGACTAATACAGATTTTTTATTATCTTTCGCCCGTGGCTTCGCTCGTGGTACCTAGAAACAGCAACAGAAAGCTATGTCTACTACTACAGTGTCCCGTCAAAGTACTTTACGGTAAAACCAGAAAAAAAATGAGTTTAAAAAACGAAAACATCGGAAACGAAAAAATCGCATAAAATTACAAAAACGATTGACGAAAAATCATTTGGAAATACTTATGATTTCAACTTTATCGCAAGCATAAATATAAATGTCATTTTTAAGAAAAGCAAATTAGTTGCAAGTCGTGCGAGCTGCGCTGATAACGACGTGCACTTCTGTCGCATTCTTTTTTGTGGAATCATACACTGCTGGCGGACATATTCGGAAAACACGAAAATAACCGATGCCCATTATAAAGCTTGAAGTACTGTATTTTGGTATAATTCGAGCGAAGCCACGGAATGAGCTAGTTAGTAAAAAAAATATTGTTTAGAAGGTTCAATCGATGTATCGGCTGAACCGATTTGGATGTATAGAATAGTTTATATTAAGGAATCGCTATAATTGTTAACTTTGAAAGTTTAAGCAATGCAACAATGACATGCATTTCGTGTAAATAATTGTATTTATTGTTAAATATTGTGTATATTGTTAGAAATATAGCTCTTTTGAAAAGATAAACTGTTTAATTTGTTACTAGCTGACCCGGTGAACTGCGGGCTTAAAAAGGTCGATATTGAAGAATCGCAAAAGGAATTGAACTATATGCTATCTCTTTTAATTGACTGAGTGAAAAGAGACGGCATTACAGTTCATTTCATTTTGTGATTCTGCTATAGCGACCTTTTTAGCCTTTAGTTAATTGTAAAAATTATACATAAGTCGTAATTTGGTTGTCATGATACGATTTTGTAAGAATAGTGCAATTGTAAAATCGTTTTATCGCATTTCCCAAAAATCATGATCACTTTTCTTCTGCGTTTCATAAAAACCGTTCCATACAAAATGAGAAAATGAATTTTTATTTACTTATAGGTCATTTTTTTTTGTTCGATGTTCTTTCTAAGGTTGGTTTTAGGGCCGAAACACATAACGGCGTTGCGTCGACGCAACGCTGAAATCAGCGGTGGCGGCAACGCCGATTTTACGCTTTTATTTGAACGTCGCTAAAATCGGCGTTGCCGCCACCGCTGATTTCAGCGTTGCGTCGACGCAACGCCGTTATGTGTTTCGGCCCTAACTGTGACGCGTGACGGCGGCGCTGATAGACCAGTGATCTTTATTACAAAGAAATAAGGATACAATTGTTTAGCAGCAATGGTTACGCTGATTGCTCTCGTCAGTGCTGGACAATCAGTATCCTTATTTAATTGTAGGTAATAAAGATCACTCGCCTATCAGCGTAAAACCAGCCTAATAGTTATTCTGCTATTTGGAGCTGCAGTGAATCCAACAAATCGAAGATCTAGCTGTTCTTGAGTTAAAAATGGTGTAAACCCAACTTTGTCACTTAAAAAATTGTTAAAAAATAAATAGGTAGGATATTTTGTTTTTAAAACCAGGTGGCACTATTTCATTCAACACTGCTTGGTGGCTAAAAGTTTTGATAAAAATAACAAGCAATTATTTTTATCAACGTTCCAAACTAATTGGTGATTCTAGTATGGGCAGAACGTTTTGGTGTTAGGCCGAAAAATGCCAAGATTTAATGAAATAAAAAATAAAATATGTCTGGTAAGAAACGCTCATGATTAGACTCAAATGTTATGTATTTTCTTGTAGGCAATGTTCTTCAATGCTTAAATTCGGGTCAAAGTGTATTTATATTTTTCTATTGAAAAATCCATTGAGTCAGGGACCGCGGAAGTGAGGGGCAGAGGGGGCAAATGGGGGACATTTGCACTAAAATCAAACGCCCCTCCAATTTTACTACGTTTGTATCTTGAAGAAAGGGAAAAACCAAAGAAGTCCCCCCGTCGTGGTTCCTGCATTGAGTGCATATTGCTAGGATTCGAACTCACAATCTTCTCTTATTCAAGCGACAAAAGTATTTCAGAAAAGTCTTTAAAATGTTTGCCTATATTTTTGTTCTAGCTATTAATGTATTTTCACACGGCATTTGCAAGTAACGGCGATGTATCTTCACTTCAATTGGTAATATTTTGCTATTATCATTAGACCTTTATTAGTTTTATTGTAAAGTAGATAAAAATCGTTATGTTGAATTAAGTAATTAGTCATAAATAAATTAATTTTGTATTTTTTTGGAAATGTTATTGGGATCAATTTTAGCCCCTTTCGGGTTTAACAGTTTTTTTACAGATTGTATAATAGTTGTGATGATGTAAGATAGGCTTACAAATCTTGTAAATTTTATTTAAGTAGGTACTTAGCACATTTTTTATTGAATTTAATTTTTTTTCAGCTTGCACGTCTTTCATTCCCTACGGTCGAAACGGTAATTGAACATACATTATAATCATGCTCCTGTAAGTAGTAGAGTAGTAGACAGATATCACAGATAGCTCTTGCTACGATTCTGGCACACATCTACTCTTATTACATTACGTTATTCATAAATTTCATAAAGCGCTCATTACACCATGCTGAATTTAGTGCACTAAATGGTAGTTCATTCGTAAATTAGCTCTCTGTCTCGCTCTTTGGCCTAAGAATTGCGTATTGTGCATCTTACTTTTACAGTGGCTAACTGTTAATAACTTCAGTCAGTTAGCCACCATCACCGCCAAAGCTTACTTACTTACTCCATTGGCTCAGGGACCCAAAGTGAGTCTTGGCCTCCGAAACGAGAATTCGCCACTTCTTTCTGTCCATTGCTTTACCGCCATGCCTAAACTAAACTAAAGAGCTCAAAGAATGTCCTGCGTCCTGCAGCCCTAAAGATTCTAAACATTGAGATAGATATCTCGATATGTTGCGCATGTTACTGATGTCCAGCCGTAACCATATTTCATTTTCATTTCAGAAACCATACAACCTGCCGAGCACTAAGGAAATAGACCCGAAGTACAGCTACGCTGATGAGAAGTTTGAGAAGCTGCAGGAATACTACAGTTACATGAACGGGCGTATGAAGGAGCCAAACAATCCAGTAAGGGGGCGTCCATTAATAAAATGAGGCTTTTAGGGGATGGAGTCGAGCCGAATTAATAGTATTCTGTGGCCAAATCTCACCAAATCTCATGAGAGGGGGTCTCGGCAAATATTAAATTAAACACGTAATTTTTTATGTATTTAGCAGTGCAACTTTTTCATACAAAGTTTTCTACTGCGCAGCGAAAAGCCTAACTTCACGAATGCCTAGGTAGATCCATTGTGACAGTAGTAATCAATCATGTCGTTCCCACAGACAAACTCTGCTTACTTTAGGGCTAGATGATTCTGTGTGTAATGTCCAGCATTATTTATTTTATTTTTAATCCCTTACAGTTGTTCTATCTCACGAAGTCCGTTTGGTCTTAATTGTGTGTGCAGATGCACATGCACGTTGTTTCTGTGTGCGTGAGCCGATTCTGAGCGCTCCCGGGCTTACGCACACAGAAACAACGTGCATGTGAACACACACACACACAATTAAGAACAAACGGACTTCGTGAGATAGAACAACTGTACCTTTTTCTAGACCGAACGACGCGAAATCCTAGAGAGCGCCGAAAAGAAACTCTTCGACTTCATAGACACGCACATCAAAGATCTGAAGAGGCTGCTCTTCGCCACAGACCAGGCCCTCATGTCCATGGTACTGCTGAAGCTGAATAAGAAGATGGACACGTCAGAAGCCAAGATTAAGAGCACCCAGGCGAAGATTCCATTCGGACTTTATGTTAGTCCTGGTAAGTATTACTTTTAGCATTGACAAATTATTATCAACTAGCTGCTGCCCGCGGCTTCGCTCGCTTGGTATCCGGATAAAATGTAGCCTATGTTACTCTCCAGCCCTCCAACTATCTCCACACAAAAAATCACGTCAATCCGTCGCTCTGTTTTGACGTGAAAGCAGGAAAAATAAACACACTTTCACATTTATATTAAGGGTACGGATTATCACTTCAAAATCCTAATTAGTGAGTTTACAACAGAATCATCGCGATTTTTTGATATTTTTTATAACCTTATTGAACACTCGTGCATCAAAATGTGCACTAAAAAGAGAAATGTAAGCAAATAAATAGTTTTTTTTATGAAAAACTTCCGACTGTCTCATAGTCAACCAGAAAAGAGCTGATAATATTCAAATTCAACAGATCTTTTTAAATTATAGCAGGCCTGTCTCACTTCTCACTTTAGGTATTTATCGGACGCGCGCCGCCTCGGGCGGCGCGCGACATAGGTTGCCACTTGCCGCTCGCTCGGCTTGCGGACTAGACGCATTGTGCGTAATTATCGTGATCTCGTATACATCGTTTCTTGTGATTTTTGCACGATAACTAAACGCTCTAATCCGTATAAAAGATACTGCTGTGTCTACGGGTGTCTAAACAAAAGGAAAAGCAATGAATGGACATTAACATTCCACAAAATTCCGGAAGATATTGAAAGGTTGGTAGGTACCTACTAAGCTTTTCTATAATTTGTTGTAAGTACCTATTTTAAATAAATCATCAATAAATACCTAGGGAGGTACTTACTTTTACTCTGTAACTGTAGGTGCATAATGAAAACGAGATTTTATAGGTACCTATTCGATTCCTTTTTGATTGAATAGGTACCTGTTTACAAATAAACAAACATAATACACCTACAAAACTACCTACCTACAAAACTGTAGGTAGGTAGGTACCTACAGTTTTGTTTATTTACATATGTACCTAAAAGTAACTTATCCATTAAGTAGGTACCTAACCTACTTAATATAATAATTGTAAGTGTTTAGAAGTTACATTACATTCATAGAGCCATGTTGGTCGAAGTGATTAGTACCTCAACTTTCGAGACGAAGGTCGTGGGTTCGAGTCCTGGCCGTGCATTAAATTGCAAATGTGATTGCAAACCTAACATTAAAAGGGTGATTATCGGATAACGGCTCCCGGTCTAGTTGTGTGATGATGATGATTGTGTGTGTCTGATCGATGTCTAGGTAGGTATGAAAGTTTAGATATTTTGAAATGCAATTGTTTACAAAACGAACGAGATAATAATGTATCTACCTACTTCACCTACCTACGTACAATACGTAGTACCTACTTACTACTATTTATTCTGTGGTAACGGTAGATTAAATTATATTTAGGCCTACTTATTTTAGAACTTAAGTAGGTACTGTTTTTGTGACAGATAAAATAAATTAATTTATTTGTGTTGTCGCAAGCGAAAATTCGACAACCCTTACGAGTCGCGTCACACCGCGCCAGACAGTGACACAGTTACGCATTAGAGCAGGATGGGAATGTTTAGGCAAATATCTCGATAGGTAATAGGCCCATAGGCGAGTTGAATTGCACTTTATAGCTTCGCCGCGAGAGTCTCTATTTAAACAAATTTACTCGCAAAGTGACCCTTCTGTACGTAGTACTAGTATTCTGTGATTATAGCTAAGAACCATCTAGAAAATCACATCACTTTTTAACAAATAAAACCGCATCAAAATCTGTTCATCCGTTCAGGAGATATGATGTTACAGACAGACACGTCGTGAGTTAATTTTATAAGTATTTGGTTATTTCGTAGAATTCAAATGCCTCGACACATCGTACTACATCGCGTCAGCGCACAATCAAGAAGATGCACAGATGATTCTCTCCAGCGAACGGAAACCCCACTGCTACACTTTCAGAGGTACCTAAGCGAAGCACTCGTGGCTTAACTTGTTTAGTTTGTGCGCGGTCACAATTGGATGGGTGACCGCTAGTGGTATTACAAGCTGAGCGCTTACGTGCTTCGGAGGGCACGTTAAATTATCGGTCCCAGTTTTTCAGACGTTAAGCCATGACGGAGGCCTTAAGGCGGCCTAAAAACTCCTTCACCATAGTTGGCCACTTGCTCATACGAACTTACTTACTTTTAGAGATAAGTAGGTACCTAAAATACGTAGACAGAGAGTATGTAATAAAGACTGCTGGACATGTTTCTATTCAGTCACTCAAAACAAAGAAGATATCATTAAAAGGGAATAAGAAAATAAATTAAAAATTTAATGAAAAATTCCCGAAATTTCCCTTCATCAACCATCGCAGTCAATTTGTACAAAACGCCTAGGTGATATTGCAATAGACAGTGGGACCCAGGTTGATTTTATTGGGGCATTTGGCCTCCTCTGCCCCCCACATCCGCGGTCTCTGGCCTCTAGTAAATAAATAAATAAATAATAATAATAAAAAATTGTTGTTATAAATGTTTGGGGAACACGGTGGAATCGTTCCCCAAAGGCAGAGTAGGTGGTTCCTCTGCAACTGGCCGGCCCATCTGGCCCACTTGCCCATGGTCTTTCGACCGACAGTTGTTGTCGGTTAGTCCTAGTTATGTCTAACTCCGTTGGAAACTTTTCTTGCGAGTTCTAGACATGTTGATGTTGAGTGGCGCCATCTGTAGTGCGTAGCATGTTTCTGTAGTTCATCTAGCGACAGGTAGATGTCGCT
Organism: Camptogramma bilineatum; assembly: GCA_958496255.1. Classification (NCBI taxonomy): domain Eukaryota; kingdom Metazoa; phylum Arthropoda; class Insecta; order Lepidoptera; family Geometridae; genus Camptogramma; species Camptogramma bilineatum. Next base: position 3,554,747 of record OY292478.1, read on the forward strand.
ACAACTTGTATTTTATCTTTCCAGGTGCGTTTTCGTTCAGCGGTTTCTACCACCGCCACTCCGAGACGCAGTACGTCGGTCCGCATTCAGAGCAGTTCCAGGCCAAGGATCCCAGCCAGGGCCTCTACTGCCACTCTGATGATAACTGGAGTGATGCGCAGTGTATATACAAGTACATACTACAGTTTAAATATGTATTATTATCAACGGGATAATTACCATGATTATTGAGTTTTCTTGCTTCCCGATATTTCGACGCAGTTGCATGCGCCATGATCACGGGTAACTGAAGTCTTTGCGAGGTAGAGGGTAGTTATGCTCGCAAAGACTTCAGTTATCCGTGATCATGGCGCATGCAACTGCGTCAAAATATCGGGAAGCAAGAAAACTCAATAATCATGGTAATTATCCCGTTGATAATAATATTTATGTTCGTAACCATGATAGTTTCAAAAGTTATATCATACGACAGTTGTCACAATGGATCTAGGCATTCGTGAAGTTAGGCTTTTCGCTGCGCAGAAGAAATTTTTGTATGAAAAAGTTGCACTGCGCATCGAAACGGCTAACTTCACGAATGCCAAGATCCGTTGAAGAAGTGTAATGGAACACACGCTGGGCTAGCCTAGGCGAGAATGGGCGAGTGCGAGTGAGAAGGCGAATCGATCAAAGGCGAGAGCGAGAGAGAGGCAACGCATTCACTCGGCGAGCCTGGGCCAGCGTGTATTTGCGTCTTGACGGATGTAAGAAATGGCTTAGTAGATTGTAGGTTAGTGAGAAATAGGAAACCAAAGTTGTTTCGGAAAAGACAAGAAATATGAAGTGGTGTTTAACAGCAAGGGCGGATTTAGGGGGGAGGGGGGCACAGGGGCATGTGCCTTTTTTCCCCATCGGTCAGTTGTGCCCCTCCCAGAAAAAAAATCCTGGATCCGCACCTGGTTAATAGAGCTGGTTTCCAGGATAAACCCTCGCGAGGAATTCCCCGAGTCTGTGGAGTACGAGCCCAAGGTGTCGTACTGGTGCGGACCTTACCGATACTTCATACTGGCCACTGAACTGCCATGAACATAATGTTTCTTTTGTAGTAGGGGACAGTGGGGTGAATACGGACAGCGGGTAATTGCGGACACCTCAGTATTTCGTTCCCTAACCCTATCCGCTCACCGTTTTTGCGACTAATTACTAGCTTCCGTCATCTTTAGTGTGCGAACATTTGTTAAAGTCGGAAGCCGCGCACGTTTCGCATGGTAAAAACAATTTATCATATTTTGCATAAATCTTATATTTTTTTGGTTTTCAATATGCTGTGTCAATAGCGTATTGTTCAAACCACATAGGATGTTCCTTTCCTTGTAATTTTTTGCGTTATTTATGAATTTAATTTTACATAGAACCTAATCCTCGAACTACCTAATTATGCAATTTGGATGTTGAAAGATTGAAGGTTAGATTGGGTTAATTGCGGACACTGGGCGTGGGGTAAAACCAGACGTCCGCAATTACCCCTTCACATTTTACTATAACATAATTATTTATTTAAATTTTCATTTTTGACTGCAAGAAAAGAAAACAAAAGTGTAGTTAAGAAGAAACATCCAATAATATTTACGAGCACTCCAGACAAACGTTACCTAGAGACAAAAAAACGAAAGAGAACTAAAAAAACACGAAAAAAAAATGATACAAAGTTACAGGAAGTAGATGAAAAAAAAAAGAACACTCAAATTAAGAAGGCTCCAAATATAATTTTAAGAGGTAAAAAGACTTTAAAATCCGAAAAAGGGGTTAGGAATCTCAAGGGATTTGAACAGGATTCTGAAAATGATGAATATTTTTGTGAATTTTGCAACGAAACATATTCCTGACCCCCTACAGCAGACTGGATACTTTTTATTCTTTATACTAGATGCCAAAAATGGGCCCATTAGAAATTTAATGCCAAATCCACGTCCAGGGGATACATTTGTCATATTTGTAAAGAGTAATTTAGACTGTTCGTATTTACCCCAAGTATTCGGAATTACCCCAACAGCTGTCCGTATTTACCCGAACTGCTTGGGGTAATTATGGACACAAAGGGTTTTGTTTTTTTGAAAAAAATAATATTTATTGATTAGTTAACTAAAAATGATAATGTGGATTTTGTAAAGTGATAATTTAAGTTTCATAATTTAAAAAAAATGTCGTATTAGCACCAATATTTTAGCTTTTATTGAACTCTTTCCTTAAGCGTCCGCAATTCCCCCACTCTCCCCTACCTATCCCCCTTACATAATGAAAGATGTTTAAAGTTGAACACTAGTTGAACAACGTCCTGTCTCTGTTTGTCACTATCCACAAATAAAGACAGGACGTTGTTTAACCAGTGTTTCAGTATAAACATCTTTCATAAGTAAGGCCCTATGCGTTAGTAGTATCAGTATGCGTCGGCAGATGCGTCTCTGCACAGATACAGTCAACGGGAGGTGAAGGCGGTGAGGGGTGGGGCTAGGCGGGCTAGATAAAGTTTACTATTCTATTGCGTTCATGGACGTATAGGGGGGGTTTAGGGGGTCTGGACCCCACTCAGCCCATTAAGTTCGAACCCTTGGAACCCTTGGACCCCCCCTTAACAAAGATCTTTGTATTTTGGAACCTTTGGACCCCCCCCCCTTAACAAAGCTATAGCTACGCCCATGATTGCGTTGACTAAGTATACCTTCGCAAAGTCGAATCTGCCGCGCACTTCAGCCGCCTTAAAGTTTGCGGCGCACTCTAGTAGAGCTGGCTTCAAACCATTTAGTGCATTCCTCGTAAAAGAAATCAAAAATTTAGCGACTTAACGTGTGAAAATAGCCCTGCTGGTTTCCAGAATCAACCCTCGCGAGGAATTCCCCGAGTCTGTGGAATACGAGCCCAAGGTGTCGTACTGGTGCGGACCTTACCGATACTTCATCCCCGCCACGGCCGACGTGCGCTGTGTATTCAGCATATTCTCTATGAACTTTGTGTTCCGATTCGGATACGATGGCGTCACTTATAAGAGCTCCGATTTGTCTTTTGTAAGTATTTTAGTTTAGAGAAACCGCACAAGATCGCGATGAGTGGAAGGGAGGCCTTTGCCCAACATTGGGACAGTTTAGGCTAGTTAAAAAAAAGTAGTTTTTAATCGACTTCAAAGAAGGTTCTCAATTCGTCGGAATATTTTTTTGTTTTTTTTTATGGATGTTCACCAATTACTCGAAGAAGCCTGCGAGGTTAAAAAGGTCGCTAGCAGAATCACAATAGGAATTGAACTATATGCCGTCTCTTTTCATAGACTGAGAGTGAAAAGAACGGCATTTGCAATTCCTATTTGATTCTGCTATAGCGGCCATTTTAGCTCCCCTGGCCCGATTGGTGTCATAATTTGATGAAGATCTGTCGAGGATCTTCGGAGTTTGAACGGAAATGCACCTCGAGAGTGCAGATTTCTCAGCTTAGAACATTGAAGTCGTTTTTTTTTATTTTTAACATAAAACAAGGAAACGAGAGAAACCGCACAAGATCGCGATGAGTGGAAGGTAACGGGGGAGGCCTTTGCCCAGCAGTGGGACAGTTTAGGCTAGAAATAAAAAAAATAACATAAAACAAGAGAGTGATCTTATAAGGGTTCTTTTTTTACCTTTTGAGGTACGAAACCCTAAAAAGCACAAAAAAGATTTCGACGAATTGAGAACCTCCTCTTGCTTTTGAAGTCGGTTAAAAATAAATTGTATTTCCCAGATGTACCAGAACGGACAAGTGTTCTACACAGACGAGCCGTGGGCCGGCATGTCCTGTTGGAACTGGGCCTGCAAGTGGAGGCACAATCAGAACCAACGCTCCAACGAATTCTTCGTCAACTGATACGATTAGAATAGTTACATCAATAAATGCATCAGTTGAAGAGTAAGAAGTAGGGTTTCATTCAGAGGTTCCAAGTACCTATTTGGAAATACCTCTGACTACCTCCTTGACATCTTCAAAGGATCTTAAAAATGTAAAAATGTAGGTACCTACATTATTGTATGTTTCCAAAATCTATTTACCTTATTTATAATGTGGATTTTCAATAATTTAATTTTAAAAATGCCTAAATATTTTATTTTAGATTTGTAGAATGACTTGGAATTTTGGATCACAGGCACGGAATACTATACTTAGGTTCTTTTTCAATAAACACCAATAAAACAAGAATATCATAATTTAGTCATTTTAATCAGTCTTTAAAATCTTATAAGTAAAGTCCAAAGTAAACTTTCAGCTTTTACCTTCGTTTAAAAACAGTTATTGCTAACTTTTACTAGCTTACGTTATAATGTAGGTAATCTAACCGCAGTATTAGGTATATCCAATATTAAAACTGGCCGTTTAAATACTAAAGCCTGGGCTTGTTAAATTAAAAAAAAAACAATCTTTAGAGTACGCACGATGCATCTAAGCATTCGTGAAGTTAAAGTCCGACACAAAATAATAGAAATAAATGGGGGCGCCACTGTGCAAGCTAAATACGCGAAATAGATAAATTCTCTTTTAGAAGTAAATTATTACTTCTGACTGACGCCTTCGGCACCTGTACCATAGACAAGAAACCTGTACTTTACCATGGATTATAAGTCGTATTGCTCATTATACGGACTAAAGTGAAGGAAAAAATGTCATTTTTCCTTCAATTTTGACATAAAACGTATCAAAACTAATCAAAATTGAAGGAAAAATGACATTTTTTCCTTCAATTTTAGTCCGTATAATGAGCAATACGACTATAGTAGATAAAGGGTTTCCAAAGTACTGAAATTTTAGTTGCCGTGTCTACCCGTTTTTGCCGGACTATAGCCGTTTCGATGCGCAGTGTAGCTTTTTCATACAAAATTTCTACTGCGCAGCGAAACGGCTAACATCACGAATGCCTTGATCGTAAAGACGTATTGCTCATTATACGGACTAAAAGTGAAGGAAAAAATGTCATTTTTTCCTTCAATTTTAGTCCGTATAATGAGCAATACGACTATAGTAGGTACTATACGTATTGATTAGTTATTTCTCAGAGTAGAATAATAAAAAATTAAATAATGAAAATAACATTCAAAAATGTGCCGCGCTATGAGCCTTCAATTAAAATTAAGGAATCATTTGAATTCCCGCTTAAAAAACTTAGTTTTTTAGCAAGAAATTTAATGCGACCTTGATTTTATAATGGTTACGCTTGAAAAGTAGTTTTACTACCTATTTTTTATCAATTATAAATAAAAGTAATTTTATAATGCACTACAATTTTATGTACCAACCAACTAAGTATGCCTGCGTCTTGACATGTCCTTACAGACTTTATTTTACACTAAAGAAAATATTAATGTAAAACAAAACTTTAAATAAAATTGGAATAAAACTTAAATAATTTGTACCTATACAATTTTGAGACTTATGAATTAAGAAGCCTTTGGTAGGTAAGTAAAATGAACTTAAACTAACTACACAATACCAAAAATGTTTGAAACGTATTTGTATAACATACACGGTTCTGTTTAACACTAGGTGAAAGCCAGCAAAAAAAAAACAGTATTTTTGAGGCTTATGGTTTTTAATTCAGTTTAATTTAACCTTTGAATTCAAATTGAGAGGTCTTTCATATTACGAAGTAAGGAAATTTAACTATTTTCAATTAAAATTGAGGTGTTTATTGAGTATCTAATTGATTTTAATTAGAGATAAGGAGCACTTAGTTATTCCAAAGCGTATGTTTTGAAATATAAATAATTTAATTATTTCAATGCACTCTTACATCTAATTGGGGACTATGGGTGCGGCTGAAAATCGGTATCTATAAGTTATTAAAAATTTGTTGTATTTTAAACAAATATATCATTCGTAGCTAAAATTATACAAGTAAATTATCATAATTTACTTTTCAAACTTTCGTAATTGTTTTTTGAAAATAAAATCTTCAAAAAAAAACAATGATGATAAATAATTTTAAAAATATTTGTAAAAGTACTTTACCCCGCAACTACTAAAAGTTTCTGAAAACAGGACCTAGTTTTTTTAATATAAGAAGTCCTGCGGAATTTTGCCGAACTAGTGTAGACAGACTATGCATGTTATTTGTCAATTATTTAAATTAGTCTGATTTGTATGTACCAGTCATGCAAAATCAGATTTTATCTTCCTAATTTTTCTTCACAGCTTTCAAATCTATAAATATATAGTCGCGTCATGTAAAAAGAACGCTGGTATGTTTTGTCTCATGTTAGCGCATGGGTTACCTATTCGCAAACATGAGACAAAACACACCCCTCCACTTTCTTCTAGCGTTCTTTTTACATGACGCGAATTATACCTATTTTAAAACATGATTATAAACTACAATACAAGTAAAGGCGGAATGAAAAAATGTAGAAGGTGGCGCCACCGGCATATTCAGAGACCGCTCGATATGACTCTGGTAAACCTCTTAGGTCACCCCATTCCTCCAAGATTCATAGCACATAGCAGTAGCACAAAACGAAGTATAATTGGAGGGGCGCGGCACCCCCCGTTTGACTTTAGGAGGCATTTGCCCCCTTGCCCCACACTTCCGCGGTCTCTGGGCAGATTCGGCCGCTTAACAGATATAATGTTGAAACTAGCTTACCAAGTGCAAGTCCTAAACAATTTTTCTTCACTATCTTTAAAACTTTCTTCAACATCGTTCTAATAGTTCTCTTAACATGGTTTTGCAAATATGACTCGAGTTGCACTCGCTTTCAGTAGATATCTTCATTTTCGCTTCCATAATGTCCTTAAAGAGATCGTTCACTAGATTATCAGTAGATGTATTTAGATGATCTGAAAAAAATAAGGTAATTTAATATTTTGGGCCCCTTATTTTAAATTTTTTAAAGTGTTAGCTTAGTTGGTAGTAGCTCTGCCTTCTGCTCTGTAGGTCGTGGGTTCGATTCCCACCCAGGACAAACATTTGTATGATGATCATAGATGTTTGTTCTGTGTCTCGATGTTATAGTATTATACATAGAAAACACCCAGACCTGAGACAAATATTTGCAGATCATACAAATATACCTACTTTTTTTTAATCTAATTTTTAAGGAACTTTTGTCAGTGTCCCGACTATGCCACTTCCATAAGGTCTTCTACTTTATACTACTCTTCGACTAGCCCGCTTATAGACCTGTAGAGCATTCTAGTGGTGTCAGAGGTCGGCTCCGCCACAGAATAGGTACAGAAGCCTGACTTCACGAAATCGTTTATTTAAATAGCGACTCTTGCTGCAAGGCAACTAAGTTCAATTCAGCTCACGTAAGCGATCATTACCAATTTCAATATTCACCTACACAAATCCTCTCTGTCTAACGCATTACTCTGTCACTGTCTGGCGCGGAGTGACGCGGAAGGGTTGTCGAGTTGTCGCGTGATAGGTATTACGCGCAACGCGGCTAGCGTGCGCGAGCCGAACGGAAGTGGGAACCCTACCTGCCAAGGCCCACCCAGGCTGGCCCGCCATTGTACTTGTAGCTTTGTACCTAAAGTGCGGAGTGCGCCTTCTGTACCTATTCTGTGGCTCCGCTAGAATGTCCCGAAACAAGCCTACATCCCGCCAGTTTAAACATATCATCAGCATGCTAAAAGACATCACAAGGTAATTACAAAATCTCATCACCACTCGGAGTTTCGATCTTTACAGTCTTGAACTTCCTTGCATTCTTATCATCACTGAAAAAGAACTGCAGCTTCGATGACATTGCTTCTTCTCTTCTGTCTTTCAAATCTGGTGTTGCCTTTGAAACTCGAGTACTACTTGAGTTATGTGTTTCCTCTCTTCTGTTTTTCAAATCTGTTGTTGCCTTCAAAACTCGAGTACTACTTGAGTTTTGTTTGTCCTCTCTTCTGTCTTTCAAATCTGGTGATGCCTTTGAAACTCGAGAGCTATTATGTGTTTCTTTGATATGTTTTGATAAGTCTTCCAATATAATAGTATCCTCATCATCACCGAGTCTTGCAATTTCATTTGCTGACCTCATTGCAATGTTTGTTATATTATTGGTGTTAAGTTTTTTGATTGGACTTATGTTTAGAGTCTTAAGAGAGATACTCTTGTCTACAGATGTCTTTGATCTCTTGCTGTTAGAATGACTAGAGTCGGATCGTCTCCGTTTCTTGCTTTTTTCGCATTTTTCTTGAGTGCTGGATTGGCTCGATTGTGATTTGTTAGTCTTTTTATCATCTGTCGGTAATGTTTTCTTGGAATGATTTTCCTGGTCTTTTTTTGGTGATCTAGATTCTCTACGTTTAGTGGTTTGAGGTGTTTCAGATTCTCTCCGACTTTCTTTTGATTTATCCTTTTTTTTCGTTTCTGTAACAGAAATAAATACATAGAATTTTTAATGTAGAAAAAGTATATGAGATGGTATGGTGGCCTTATAAGTAAAATGAGAAACTCAAGATTTTTAAAATTATTCACAAAGCATGTTCACACAAATGTATGATGGGAATCAAACTCATGACCAACTTGGCTTAAAGACGTAAAATTCGGGACCGACAATTCAACTTGTCCTTCGAATCACCGAAGCACTCAGCTGTTTGCTACTAGCAGTCACCCATCCAAATCGTGACAGATCAGAGCGTCGCATCGCTTACACTTCACACAATGGATCAAGGCATTCGTGAAGTTAAGTTAAGTAAGCCGTTTCGCTGCGCAGTAGAAAATTTTGTATGAAAAAGCTGCACTGCTCATCGAAATGGCTAGATCAATTGTGAGCAGTGTAACTTCACCGTTCTATCAAGAACGTCTGCACGCAACAAGTGCTTCAAATTATCTATGTGAATGTTTACCTTCCTTGAAGATACAGACCTGTTTTCTCATCGAGTTCCTTTTTAAATACATCCAGTTGTTCGCAAGCAATCTTCAAGTTGGTCTCCGCCACCAAAAGTTCCATTTCAGCGAGTATCGACTGGGCTTTCGCAAATGCCGTCATCGCAACATACTTTTCCCTCATCAGCTTAGCGCTGAGCAATTTTGACTGCAAATTAGGTTTTTCTCTATCCGAAACAGATTCAAGGAGTTTGGAGTAACTTGAAATTTTCGCGTCCATTTCGGTAACTGTATCACTTTGCGAGAGCTTTGACATTCTGTTTTCTGGAGATTACAGGTGCACTTTCAAAAAGTACCTACATTTTCTAAATAAAACATGAATTATAAGAAAGCGGATTTTAATTTGAAATATTCGTTTCGCGCTCGCGGGAGTGTTGCCAACTCTACAATCAGACTTGTAGCTAAATCTGCCCCGAAAAGTGTCTAGATAACCAGATTTTCCTTAAAAAGTAGCTAGATGTAGCCAAGGGAAAAAAATTGTTGTCTACAGTGTAGTTTTGGTAGGTTATAAAGATTTATTTAACCTAATCTTACTTTTTTAGCTACAACTTTTTCAATTTTTTAGCTGCTGGTAGCCTAAAAGTTGCCAGATCTAGCTATAAAGTAGCTAAGTTGGCATTACTGGCTCGCGGCGGTTGCGGGATGAGTGACAATGACATTAACATGACATGATGATGACAAAACAAAAAATGTCGAGAGGAAGACCCTTTTGACTTTGACATTTCAACGGCAAGTAGTAAGTACCATAGACACTTTTTTGTAAAAACGTGCACTACAAAAACCAGAAACAATTTTTTTTTTCTTTCAGCCAAGCTGTCAATCAAACTGACATTTGGATTGTAATGTTTCCGGGTTGAATTAAAGTCCCAAAGTCTTGGGAGTATGCTTACCATGAAAGTAGGTTTTCAATGAAATTGATTTATGGTAATCCTGTTTTAAACTTTACAGGAAGATAAAAAGGTTAATCAAAGTTGTAAGAATGTATGAATAAATTAATCAAAGAGTGTGTGTGACTGATGTGTATTATTATCACGCAATTTTCTTAACGTGATGTTTAAAGGTTATTTTGCTAAGAATTTGTGTTGAGGACTTTGCGAAATTAAAGCTAGCAACCCTTTTCACGGCCGACGACAACGAGTGAACTCGCCGTGCCGCGTCTGATTATTTTGATCAACGTCATCTTTTGTCCCACGACATAAATTCCGTAACCCACATGGAAACGGAATAAAGACTTTTAATAATCCTCACTGTGTAGGATTTAGCAGACATCGGGACGTTAAAAAAGGTGGAATAAAGAAAGTGCAAAGTGCCGTGTTTGATAGGTCCGGTTTGATCTGGTTATAAGCAGTTACCGTCCACAACAGACCCCTTTCTTCGTGATAAGTTGAAAGTGGGTAATCTAAAGACTGAATTCCGATAATTTGCTCAGGAACTCTGTTTTTACGGTGTCAAAGTTACTAATACAAGATGTCGAGTCAGGACGAAACATCGTCAGATCGCAATGTGGAAATATGGAAGATAAAGAAGCTCATAAAAAGCCTGGAAATGGCGAGAGGGTGAGTGGATTGTTGTTTTTTCATCTCTATCGTGTAGCTTCTCCTTCATCCCTTAGGAATGGCGACGGAAAATCGATAACTGACCCTGCAATGCGCCGTTCCGCGCATACGGAGTTCTCTCTCGTTGACGCGTGAGTTTACGCGAAACTGAACCTTATCCCACCGACTTACCCTACAGAGGTTATGTGATGAGTCAGTTCGAGGGGTAGTGTCTGAATGGTCACCAAATAGGGTGGATCTAGAACCTCAGTGACGGAATTTTGCAGTGACGTCAGTATACAGTAATTTTGCGAAATATCCGTGTTTAACACTAGGTCTTGGAAGGTAAGAAAAGTCAAGGAGAGAAAAACTCACATCAGTCTCTAAATATCATTAAAATCTCATCAGTGCTTTGAAAGTGTGTATGGGGTAGTCAGGCATGTTCAAGTGTATCCTAGCAAGTTGTACACATTCCATAATAATAGGTACCTAGGTTCAAAGGATTTATTTCTCAAAAAGACAATACAGTACATATGAATACATTAATAAGTAAGCAGGAAAGTCCTAACAAACAGGGTAGGTAGGCATTGTACCCAATCTATTCATTGAAAACAAGAATTATGAGTATGTTTCTATTAATAATATTGGCTTCGGCCCCATGCATGCATGTCAAAGGTCCGGGACTCCATAGTCCCGAGATGTTCAAATTGACAAAAAATAATAATATAAACTTTATTTCAGGCAACTTTAACCTGAACCTTTACTTTTAGTCTGTCAGGATTCCAGACACAATAGAAAATCATTTTTTATTTTTATTTTTTTGATTGTACATTTTTTATATGCACAACGAAAATGTGGAACTCCTTGCCGGGGTCTATATTTCCAGAAAAGTATAATTTGGGTGTCTTCAAATCGAGAGTCAATAGGTTCCTTCTAGGTAAGCGTGCTCCATCTTAGACCACACTGTTGCTTTACATCAGGTAGAGTGTGGTCAAACGTGAACCTATTATCATTTAAAAAAAAAATCTATTGTGTCTCGACCAGATCTGTGCTCCGACAGATAACCAGTTGTTAGTAGGTTGCAAGTCCATCACTGATTATTGCATTTTGTATGAAAGGGACGCGGAAGAGTCAATTGTCTGCGCCCCGTCTGCGTCTTACTTCTTTTCTGTGTGTCCCGCGCCTTAGGCGGACATTTGTCTCTTCCGCGACCCTTTCATGCAAAATGTACAGGAGCGTCGCGACGCAAAACATACAGAAGAGACGGGGCGCGGGCGCAACACTGTTCGCTGGCGCCCTGTCCGCGACGCGTCCTCGTCTTACGTCTCTTCTGTCTGGCCCGCGCCTGAGGTACAAACTGGGTGTCTAGTCGCTGCGACATGACGCATAGTTTGCGGATCTTTGAACAAAATGTATGAAAATTGTCACAGCCTGTCGTCGCGTCGAAGTCGCTTCGCTTGTCGCTCAGTGTGTGCAGTCTCTTAGCAGCAGATTTCTTCACAAAATACATCCTGTCTAGAAGATATTTAGAGCTAGGTATATTCCGTCCTAATACATTTTCGAAACGAAAACACCATTGTTGCAAGGAATTCATATCAATGAGCTTCAGATGAAAAGTCTAATGTCTAGTAATTTTAACAAGATTAAAAAGTATTAGCTAAGTATGGCTTGTAATTTCAGTCTTCATAACAAAACGTTTCTTGTCCCACTGCATTAAGATCCAATATCGAATGCTTGCTGCTAATCAGTGCATGCGTGCACGTCAGTTGCCTTGCCATTTAAAATTGCACCTTCAAACGTGTGTCTCAAAGTCGCTATTTCATTCGTCACTGAAATGCGTCAATCAATACGCACTGGTGCAGTGACGTCATACTTCTGCATGCATTCTAGCAGCAGTAGCGTCAGTTGCTCCGCGGATCTCGATGAGGGCGCACGTCTCACGAGAACGGGCCTCTCGCTCCCAGTACTCCGAGAGGAGTACCGGGAGGATTATTTTACGGGTATTAAGCGTTTACTGTGCTTGCCGTAGATATTTTGTTTTGTGAAAAGTTAATTACAATGTTAGAAGTAGGTAGTTTGATATCTTTTGTACTAATCCTACTTTCTACTACACTACTTGTTTTAAAAGAAAAAAAAATAGCCTAGTTTCTATAACTAATAGCCTCAGGGGCTTGGACAGGGTTGTATAACATTCTGAATTTCAAACTAGGGAAGCTAAAATCACCCTTACGCAATTCCTTTTATGAATCGTAATATGATTCGCATTAGGTTTTTTTCTTGTCACTATCATGTCTATGAAAAGAGATGGCATATAAATACAATTCATAGTATGAGTCAATTTTAGTGTGACTAGAAATTATTTAGAAAGACAGGCTTAGTACAACAGTAGGATTCTTACGAGAAAATAACTCACTCTCTTCTCTTACCATTAGTTTAGTTGAATATTATATGTCTACTGACGTCATTGCAAAGTCTTAAGTGAAGTGATCCAAAATGGAGTCTGAGGAGCATTCTGCTGATCGCAACGTCGAGATATGGAAGATTAAGAAGCTGATTAAGAGCCTGGAGATGGCTAGAGGGTAAGTAGTATCAGACAATAGGTACAGAAGCCTGACTACGCGAAAACATTTATTTAAATAGCGACTCTTGCTGCGACGCAATAAAGTGCAATTCAGCTCGCTTAAGCGCTTAGTGCCTAACGAGATATTCACCTAAACATTACCTCTCTTTCTAACGCATAACTCTGTCACTGACTGGCGCGGAGGGTTGTCGACTTGTCGCGTGTTTATAGGAATTTCGCGCGACGCAGCTAGCGTGCGACCCGAGCGGCAAGTGGGAACCCTACTGCCAAGGCCCGCCCGGGCGGGTCCGCCGATGTACTTGTCGCTTTGTACCTAATGCGGCGTTCACACGCTCGCGAGCAAACAGACATTCAACGAGACAGATATATGGTTAGAGCGGGCACGAAGTAGCTCTGTCGCTCTCATTTCAAGGAGACTGAACGCGACAGAAGATAAATGGCCCATTGAATATCTGTTTGCTTGCACGCGAGCGTCTGAACCCACTATAAAGTGCGGAGTCCGCCTTCTGTACTATTTTGTGGGAATATGTACTGGCTCGGGCCAACTCTCCCATCCGGCGCGTTCTTACTGCTCAATGCTCTTCTTGACCATAAGTATGACTGACTTGTTCGCTGATAGCTAGCTGGTCCAACATGTTGACTGAATGTTTCTGTTTTTATGAGCGTCTTTCTTAATTATGACATTTACTAATTGTGTATGTACTGTTTTGATACTACCTACTTTTGTTATATCATATTTTTTTCTCTTTAATTTATGTAATTGGTTTTGTGCCGTGTTAATTAAACTTAATCTTCGTATGAGCTAAATTAATGCATGTATTTTACTGCAGGCTGTAGCATTCTAAACTGCGCATGCGCGTTGACGCGGTACTTTACTGCATTCGTTAGACGCAACTGCGCAAGTACAATGCTGCATTACTGCATAACTGCAGATATAGATGAATTTATCAGCACATAGCTTATTATTAAAAATACCCCTCATAATTTTGACTGAAATTTTATAGCCTGTGTTACTCCCTTGCCTATGTGAATCTAGCGTTACTTCATGTTATAATCCAGCAAGCTTTGTAGGCTGTAGGGCGTGCCAAAGAAATATTATGACAAATATTAAGGATACCTTATATTATACACAACACATTTGAAAAACTTGGAATGGCTCAATGCATTGCGGTCATTGCACATGCGTATTGCGCTGTCTTACTGCGGCAAAAGTATCGACCCACAGTTCTGAACTACCTGGGACTAGTGAACGCAAATAACATGGAATGAATGAATGAACTGCACATTGAATTGTTTTTTATTTTTTGCACATAACATTCATCATGAAAAAAATAGGCAAATCAGAGTTCTGTCGATGTAAAACTACCCTCTACTTTTACTGGACTTTACCTTTTTAGGACCATCTCTAACAAATCTGATAACAAAGAAAGCTTTCCAAAATGAGCCGTCTCGCGTCGATACAAAGCTTAAAAGTTATCGACCAGACGCAAGGACTCAAAGCGCATGTAAAATGCCGCATTTGCAACGCGCATGTGCAATTTTGCAACCGCCGACCGGCCACGCGGAGCTCGCTCATTCCACTGCACCCGCTCGATCGAACCGCTCGCGCGAATTATCTTCCGAGATCGTATACGGGCGTTCTAAAACTTCTTCGGGCTTCTCAATTCAAATAATGTCTGATAAAAACGAGTCTACGCAAGTTTTGGAAAACCTCAAAGGTTTCCTGCTAGATCTGACGAAGAATGAAGGTGTCGAAGGTGCTTATTGGAAAGAACTAGAGCCTAAAGTCGAGGAGTTACCTGATATTGATAAAAAAGAGGTGAATGTAGAAGAGGAGCAGACTCTGCAGATTGCAGATGCTGCTTGTCGAGGTTAACTCGGCGAGCGCAACGCTGCAACACCGCGAACATCCTGTTGCAGCAACGAGGTATGGAGTCTTCTGCCTCTTTGTCCTTTTCAAACTGTTCACGTAGAAAAATAGATAAGCTGGATCGCATTCATATTCCCAAAGGAACTGCTAGTCTTTTGGAATAATGCCTATGATATTGATGAATGTAACGTGAAAAATATTACAATCACGCCCGGCAAAATGTGATGTATTTCAATGACAATGACAATAGGTATAAGAATGCGTCATGCCTTTTACCGTCACTGCATAGGCGTCCCCAAGGAGAGTCAAAAGATGAGTCACAACAAAATATTAGAACTCGATCAACGGTTCCGCGTTCAGTGCTCATGACGCAAAAGTGCTCCGGCAACAAGCTGGGCGGGAATGGGTTAAACAATATTTACCAATTTATTGTTTGAATTAAATAGATGTTCAATTGTTGCAACAAGTATAGCCTGGATATCATTAAACTGATGTTTTTAACGAGATTGCGGGTAGTCGAACTGCCAGACGAACCGATCTAGACCCTCTTTCTCAGCCTTTTCAAACACAACTTCGTATCTGTTCTGTAACAGAACTCTATCCCGAGTCCCACAACACGTCTGGCATTGGAATTTTTCGACAAGCAAGCGAGAGAAACCGTTTTCCCGATTGTTTCGGTGTTTGGCCTCCTGAACTAATCTCAGTCTCAGTTTAATGCCCTCTCTCTGTTGACGTTACTTTTCAACTAGACTGGAATGTCCTAAAATCTGAAATAGTCTCTATAGTGCATACGCAGACAGTCGTTTTTTAAACTTGGACAATGGCTTGTAACATTCAGCCCGGGTGTGGCTCTATCCACCGCGCCGCAGGGCGCATGTAAAATGCCGCAGTTGCAACGCGCATGTGCAACTCTGAAGCCGTCGGCCTGCTGCGCAGAGTTCGCTCATTTCACTTTATTTTTTCGATCGAGACGCACGCGCGTGTTTGTCTCCGAAATCTCACTGCTATAATCCCAATCGATTCTGTTGTTATTGTTGACCAAGTGACTCTGTTTCATAATTCCAAAATGTCATTAGCCGATGCGTTGCTTACTTTAGAACGGCTCAATTTATTTACAAAAGCATTGCAATCACACAAAGAATTGGACGATGAGATGAGGGAGTATTTGGAAGATTTTGAAAAGCGGCAAGCTCAATACAAGGCGTTAGTTTATGCGATGTTCGGACCGCGTCGACGGGTTCCGCAAAAACGGAACACGTCGGCCAGGGGTTAAATCAGAAGCCTTCTTCGCTACAGAGTTTCGCAAACATCTCATCGCTGTAGCAACACCAAGGTATAAATAACTACTGCTAGGTTTTAGTATGGGTGCGACTAGAAACGCGCATGTTCGTTCAGTGCCGCAGTTGCAACGCACATGTGCAACACTTCAGTCTGCAACCGCCGCCTTTGTTGCATGACGGGGAGAGTACTGTATCTTAAAATGCTATTGACTGACTTCCTACACCAGTTTTGTTCTTCTTAAGGCGCAAACACATGTTGGCCCAGGGTCGCATTGCCTCTCTATCGCTCTCGCCTTGCATCGATTCGCCTTCTCGCTCGCATTCGTCTAAGCTGGCCTAGGTTAGCCCAACATGTGTTTAAGCCTTTATATTTTACTAGCGGACGCCCGCGGCTTCGCCCGCGTGGACTACTATTTTTTTTATCCCACGGGAACCGTGCATTTTTTCGGGATAAAAAGTAGCTTATGTCCTATTCCCGGTCATTATCTATCTACATTCCAAATTTCATCAAAATCGGTTTGGTAGTTATGGAGATACGTGGTAACAAACATTCACACACACACACGGACTTTCGCCTTTATAATATTAGTAGGATTTCTTTATGTTGTGCAACAAAAATTAGTCTTGGATTGACTGCTTTATTACAATTTCCATGACGCTAATTGTTTTTAATTGAATAACAAACAGATTCACGGACACTGACTGACACAACTAAGTGATTCCTGTCAAGTATGATAGCCTAAAAACAAGCATATTTTATATCCTGTTCTAGTGTCCAAATGAACGACAGATTTAATGCCTTTGTCGGCAAAATAACCCTTGTTATAAAAGAGCGCCGGCTGGGGTTGGGTGCGGCTCAATTGACCCACTGCGTTGCAGGGCGCAAGTACAGTGCCGCAGTTGCAACGCGCATGTGCAACTCTGCAGCCGCCGACCGGTAACGCAGAGATAACTCATTCCACCTTCTTCGCTCGGCCAGGACGCACGCGCGCGTTTATCGGTCCCGTTGCAATAAAGCGACATCTAACATTTTTTTATTTTAAATCCAAATTGTATTCAGTGACATTTTTTAATAAAAACATTTTAGTTGAACAGTTCCATAATGTCGTTAGAAAGTGCGATACAGACATTGAATATGCTTTCATTGTTGTCTAAAAGTATGGATGCGAACTTTAAAGACGAAGGGCGTATGAAGAGAGTTTTTAAGCGATTGAGAGAACATCAAGCAAGATATAGAGCGTTGATAAGAGCCGAATTCATAAGACGTCAACGTCATGTTCCGCGACGGAACACTAGTAGGGGTTAGTTTGGTAACCCCCTTTTTTTTGTTTACACCTCATCGCTGTAACATCACACAAAGGTAAGACTACATAATATTGCGATTTTAACTATATTTATAACAAACTATTCGACTTGTTGAATTGCTTCCGTACCTGCATTATTTTTGCGTCCGAAATCTGTATTGTCTTTGAATACTATGATGGAATCATGATAAACAACCAGTTGCTTAGGAATATATTTCGTTTTCAAAATTTCGATTTGTCATAATTATTCGGTCCGTGTGACAGACATTTATTGTCTCCAAATATCCCTGCCCAAACTTAAAAGCAATCCTGTTTAGGGTGTGGCTCGATCGATCCTTGCATAACGCATGTGCAATGACGCAATGCGTCCGACGCAACGGCGCATGTGCATGACGCAGTCCGCCCGAAGCACGATGCGATGACATAACGACTCGTCCTCAATCATGTTAAATACTATTTTCAGCAAATTATTAGTTTAAATTCTGAATAACAAACAGACATTATGGCCTCTATTAATAAACTCGTATTAACTTCTGTCAAAGTTGCGCCACGGATTTCACCATTTGCCATCCTTATTTGTCACTGTCTAACAATAAAGGATTGGCAATAGTTTAATCCGTGGCGCAACTTTGACAGAAGTTAATACGAGTTTATTAATAGAGGCCTAATTAATTGTCTTCGAACAATCATGCCTACTTTGAACTTAAAACACAGCCCTGTTGGGTGTGGGTCGATCCATTTGCAATGACGTAATGCGCTTGACGTAACGACGCATGTGCAATGACGCAATGCGTCTGATGGTACGGCGCATGTGCAATGTGCATGACGCAGCGTCATTCCACATGCGCCGTACAGTCACCAGTGACTGTCAAGTGTCAAGCAGTTACAGTAAAAGAATATTGTTTTGAATACGAATGCTTTTTCGTATTCGTGAAATCGAGAAAAATATGATTTCGGTTAAATTGAGTCGAAGTCAAAATTAGTTAAAAATCTTGATGAATTTAGAATTTATATTTGATTTCAATAATTTTAAAAACAGAATTGGAGCATTTTTAGTCACAAGCTTGTTTGTGATAAAATTATCTGGATCTGGATTATCCTTACAATATTATATTTGATAGACGCTCTGCGCAATCACCAAAATTATGTGTGACAGATTAACATTTAAAGCATGCTTAATAATAATTGTCGGTAGTAAGGATGACTGATTGATAGGTATCTATTTATTACTTACTAGCAGCGCCCTCGCGGCGTTGCCCCCCTAGTGATGATATAATGATGATGATGATGATGAAAAGTAGCCTAAAAGGCTGGTTTTACTGTCACGCGTACCGTCGGCGCTGACAGGCGAGTAATCTTTAGTACAATAAAGTAAGGATACTGATTGTTCAGCACTGACGAGAGCAATCAGCGTAGCCATTTCTGCTTAGCAATCAGTATCCTTATTTCATTGTAATAAAGATCACTATCAGTGCCGACGGTACGCGTGACAGTAAAACCAGCCTAACCTTCCTCAAGAGTTTAGCCATGAAATGCAAAAAGAATTTTTCAAATCGGACTGTTAGTTCCTGAGTATTCAAATAACCATCAATAACCATCTGATTTTTTTCACAGAAACGGGACGTCAATGATATCCCTCATCATACCACCTAAGGATCAGATCTCGCGGGTGTCCAAGATGCTGGCCGACGAGTTCGGGACGGCGTCCAACATTAAATCGCGCGTCAACCGACTATCGGTGCTGGGAGCCATTACTTCTGTACAGCATCGGCTTAAGCTGTACACTAAAGGTGAGACTTTACAAGCTTTTATTCTAACTTGCAATAGTTTGGCTCACATCAGGACCTCAGTTCCTCTATTTTACCAAGAGGGTAAAGAGAAGAAGAACATCGACTTCGAGCCTTTCAAGCCTATCAACATTTCCTTGTATCTAGGCGACAATAATTGACACTGACCTTAGACTTGACCTTGACCCTGACCTTCACCCTGACCTCCTAATCAACCCAGCGCAACCCCACAGTACCTCCCAACGGACTCGTCATCTACTGCGGCACCATCGTCACCGAAGAGGGCAAGGAGAAGAAGGTCAACATCGACTTCGAGCCCTTCAAGTCTATCAACACCTTGTATCTATGCGACAATAAGTGACACTGACCTTAGACTTGACCTTGACCTTGACCTTGACCTTGACCCTGACCTCTTAATAAACCCAGCGCAATCCCCACAGTGCCTCCCAACGGACTCGTCATCTACTGCGGCACCATCGTCACCGAAGAGGGCAAGGAGAAGAAGGTCAACATCGACTTCGAGCCCTTCAAGCCTATCAACACCTCCTTGTATCTATGCGACAATAAGTTCCACACGGAGGCGCTGACAGCTTTACTGGCCGATGATAATAAATTCGGCTTTATTGTCATGGACGGTAATGGAGCGCTCTTCGGTACACTACAGGGCAACACCCGTGAGGTAAACAGACAAACTTAGTACATTTTTATAAGATAAAACCATAGAATAATAGTATTACGTACAGAAGACTCACATATTTTAAACTTTCGCGACTTCAACACATTTTTAATTTATTATTAACGGGATTATCGCGTAATGAAATTATTTTATTTTTCTCGACGTTTCGGCTACATTACTGTCGCCGTGGTCACGAGTAGACTGGCGGCCGTTGTTCGTACCTTTGACTGATGAGGTTAAAACTACCCTCATTCAGTAAAAAAAAAATGTCAGTCACGTCGAGGTAAATAAAATAATTTCATTACGCGATTAAGTCCCGTTAATAGTAAATTAAAGACGTTGGTGATCGGATTTTGGAACTCAAATGGAGCTGGGCGGGACACATGGCAAGGCGAGGTGATGGCAGGTGGAGTAAAGCCATAACAGAATGGTGGCCAAGACAAGGACACAGAAATGTTGGTCGTCCGGCGGCAAGATGGGCAGACGACATCGATAAAGTCGCGGGCAAAAGATGGATTAGACTGGCGCAGGATCGTGACGAATGGCACAAACTAAGGGAGGCCTATACCCAGCAGTGGGTGAAGTCGGGCTGTGGATGATGATGATGATGATGAATAATAAATTTAAAAAAAAGAAGGCTCACATTTATATAAAAATATATAAATTTATATAAACATATATAAATGGCACTCTTGCTGCGACGCAACAAAGTGCAATTCAGCTCGCATAAACTCTTTAGTGTCTTGCGCTTTAATCACCTAAACATTGCCTCTCTTTCTAACACATAACTCTGTCGCTGTCTGGCGCGGAGTGACGCGGAAAGGTTGTCGACTTGTCGAATAAATAGGTAATCGACGCGGGCGGCTAGCATGTGAGCCGAGCGGCAAGTGGGAACCCACTAGAGCTGTAACAAAGCGTATGTATTCGGTACTAAGTAACGGGTGCGCTATCTAGTACCGACACCGAGTAACGAACCGTTACTCACGAATGCATCTCGTTACTCGCACTTTTCGTATCTCGGTACCTTGACTATTTCAGTTCACGCAAGTACCGTTGATGCGTGGTATTGAAACGTTTGCTGATCGTATGTTTTTGTTTTACACGTACTAAATGTAGATGGCGCACCCGTTACTCTGTCATACGAGTACAAACGAATGGAATGATGCGACGCCGTGACGTCATACTGTACTGTACGTTGCGTACGTACGTACGCGTACGCAATACGACTCTATTGCATGTTTGTTATGAGGTATCAGAAGTAACGAGTAACGATACGAAAATAACGAGTTCTATTTGTTAGAGCACCGAATACATACGGGCACGCTTTTTTTCGTTACTTTTACAAAGTCAAAGTCAAATATCATTTATTCAGTAGGACCGTTATGACCACTTTGAAACGTCTTAAGAGCTAGGTGATTCTACCCCTGTTCTTTCGCGACCAACACCGTGAAGAATCAGGGCAACAAACACGGTATGGGGCCTAGCTTTCTTTTCGGTGATCCATCCGCTTAAAATCTAAATAGTCAAGTTCCAGTGTGGAGCCAGTCGAACAAGCACACACCTCTAGAACCCACTGCCATACGCCTGCCCGAAGAGGCGCGCGGCCGAACGTACCAAAACTGCGAAGTGAGACACCCTGCTAAAACTACGGTTTACGAAACTTTTAAAATAAATGTCGTTTTATGAAACTTAAATAAATGTTTTCTCTCTAGGTTCTACATAAGTTCACCGTAGACCTGCCTAAGAAGCACGGTCGAGGAGGTCAGTCCGCGCTGCGTTTTGCACGTCTCAGAATGGAAAAGAGACATAACTACGTGCGAAAGGTAAATACAATCAAGGATTCATCATTTGTACCCTCATTAGACCATGCTAAATTCAGTGCACTAAATGCTAGTTCATTCATAAATAAGCGCTCTGCGGGCTTAAAAAGGTCGCTATTGCAGAATCGCACTAAAGGAATTGAACTATTGCCATCTCTTTTCATTGACTGAGAATGAAAAGAGACTGCATTATAGTACATTTCATATTTCGATTCAGCTTTAGCGACCTTTTTAGGTCCGCTGTCTCGTTTTTTGGCCTGAGAATTGCGTATTGTGAATCCTACTTTTACCGAGGCTAACTTACTGAAGTTAGCAACACTTAGTAGTTCTACGCTGTAGGTCGTGGGTTCGATTCCCACCAAGGACAAACATTTGTGTGATGAAAATAGATGTTTGTTTTGCGTCTGGTTGTTATAAACTATTATAAGAATGTATTTACAAAAATATATAAAATAATTCCATCAGTTATCTGGTTCCCATCCCATAGTACAAGCTTTGCTTAGTTTGAGGCTAGATGGCGCTGTGTGAAATGTCCACCAAAATCTATTTATTTATTTAAGTTACTTGTGTCCTACGGCTCAACTAATCTGAAATTATGTCTACAGGTTGCCGAAGTGGCCACCCAACTATTCATCAGCGCCGATCGGCCGAACGTTGCCGGTCTTATCCTCGCTGGTTCCGCCGACTTCAAAACCGAGCTCAGTCAGTCAGACATGTTTGATCCGGTGAGTTTTATTGATATACTAGCTGCTGCTTGCGGTTTCGCACGCGTGGTACCCGGATAAAAAGTAGCCTATGTTACTCTCCAGCCCTCCAACTATATCCACACAAAAAATCACGTCAATCCGTCGCTCCTGTTTTGACGTGAAAGCAGGACAAACAAACAAACACACTTTCACATTTAGAATATTAGTACGAGAGCCGACCGCAAAAAACCAACGTCACTTGATACTAAGATAAGCTCCATGGCACACGCTTAAAAAAGTGGTGCTAAGCTTGGATCAATTAGTCAAAAGGCTCCGATTTGGCCGGAAGCACAAAAAAAGGGGCTACTTCCGGTGAAAAAAAACGTGTCAATTTACGTCATTTGATACTAATGGCAGACTTATGGCAGCAGTTACTAATTTATATGCAGTGACAGATAAATCTAGTCTGCCAGTTCCTGTATGGCCGGAAGTACTTGGCAGACTGTCTCAAAGCTGACGATTCGGACCCCTAATTTACGTCATCTGATACTAAGTTGAAAATAGTGGCAGATGTTAGATATCAACCCTACGTTTCAGTATAAATTAGTCTGCCAAGGCTATTTTGGCCGGAACATCTTCAAAATGTCAATTTAGTGATGATACTAAGAAGAAAAATTTTCGATTTTTTTTGGTTTATCAATGTTTAGACATTAGAATGAAATAATATTATGTATTTATTCATGTTAATATTATTATTATAGCCTACTAGAAGCTGCCCGTGGCTTCGCTCACGTGGTACCCGGATAAAAAGTAGCCTATGTCACTCTCTAGCCCTCCAACTATCTCCACACAAAAAATCACGTCAATCCGTCGCTCTGTTTTGACGTGAAAGCAGGACAAATAAACAAACAAATAAACACACTTTCACATTTATAATATGGGTAGTAGACATGTGCGCCGCGCTGAAAATTGTCGGTGGCGGCACGCTGCAGTTTTTCGTCCGGTGGCGGCGCGGCGCCGGCGGCGTGGCTTTTTTTTTAAATAAAAATACACTAATAAAATCGATCTCTAACGTTTCACTACAACACAAATGACTAGGTACTTACGGATAATTATTATGTTAACAAATCGCGAAAGTTTAACAAGTTATAGGTACATACATAAAATCACGCCTCTTTCCCACAGGGGTAGGCAGAGACTACGAACTTCCACTTGCTACGATCCTGACACACCTCTTTCGCCTCATTCACTTATACTTATAGGTACTTACTGTTCAATAATACTCTAATCATAATCCATGATATCCAGCCTAGATCTTTTACAACAACTTTACGATAAGCTGGGATCGTCTGAAGGGCAGAAGCTCGTCTACAAGGTAGCACGTTTAAGGGTCAAAGCGGCATAGGCTTAGACATTTCTAGGATGAAAGGTCTAAGGGCACTGGATATTTCCAAGTGCCCCTGTGTAAAAGACCCCCGTGGAAATCTATTAAGTATGTAATACCTTGCGGTGAAAGAGAGATGGCGTTCGTACTTTCACGACCTGCTGAACAAGCAGCATAGAGAGGTATAGCCACCGGACCTCCCAATCAAGGACTAGTACTGCCAAAAACGCCTGAAGAAGTAGAAAAAGCTCTTCGCCACATGAAAAATCGGAAGCCGTCAGAATCATTTCATTTCATTTCATTTCATTTATTTATTTCTCTCACAAACAATATTATAAATAGTAAAATAAATATACAGAATAATTAATATTAAAAACGTTGTATTATAAAAACCTGTTTTGTGAGAGACTGGTGCCTGAAATAGGTATAGAAAAACCTGTGCTACAGGTCACCAGTGCCCTACTCCACTGATTTATATAGGTAAATACCTAAACTATGAAATTTTGAAAAACATATAAAAAGGGAAAGGAAGAACTTAATATTAAAAATGGTTAGGGATTTTTTTTATTCGGTTGTGCTTCCCTGTAGCGACGGTAGACGATTCCGGCTGTCCAAAAGTCGGGAGCCAGGAACACGTCCTTATACCTCATCCCTAATCGATCCCCATCGAGTCCCCATCGAGGCCTGGAAGGCAATGGGCCCTCGTGGTGTGGTGTGGGCATCTTAACAAATCTTTACAACCGCATGCAAGTAGATGTTTGTGATTGATTGGTTGACATACTGCACACTGGAGGGATCCCTCGCCAGAGAAGACTAAGTGCTATCACTCCGGTTTTCAAAGGCAAGGGATCTATCAAGAGTGTGACAGCTACCGCGGTATAAAGATCATGTCCCACACCATGAAACTCTTTGAGCGGATAGGAGACTCTCGGATCCGACTAGAGTGTGCGGTCTCGGAGTGTCAATATGGTTTTCGCCTTGGCCACGGAACCATAGATCCAGTCTTTGCCCTACGGACTGTCATGGAGAAATACAGGACGAAGAATACACCTCTATATTTCCTGTTTTTGAACATGGAGAAGACCTTCAACTGTGTTCCTCGTGCGATGATCTAGTGGGCATTACGGTCCAAAGGTGTACCAGAGGTTTATATTGACACCATCCGAGACATGAACCTACCATGATTCCGATTCTGTGGTTAGGACCGCTGTTGGTGACACCAAACCCTTCCCCATCACTGTTGGAGTACACCAGGGAACCGTCCTTAGCCCATTCTTGTTCAGCGGGATATTAGACGTAGTGTCGGACAGTATCAGGGACAGACATGAGGGGCTTGGTTACTCATGTATGCTGACGATATCGCGCTGGCAGATGCGGACAGAGGACTTCTGGTAAGACGTGTGAATGCGTGAAAGGAATCGCTTGAGAACGGTGGTCTGAAACTCAACGTGGCGTGGCGAAGACCGAGTACTTGGCTTGCAATAAAGCAGATCCTACATCCGTACGCTTAGAAGAAGACATGGTCGAGCGCACGAATCAGTTAAAATATTCTATTCTGTGACTGTGAATATCTGTGACCCCAAGATGCCAGTTAAGTTGAAAGGATATGGCAGTGAAGCGTGGTCGGTACTTGAGCAGCACAAGCAAGAACTGCTGGTCACTGAGATGAATATGCCGCGCTGGATGTGTAGGGTTACGCGGAAGGACCGCGTCAGGAACTATCGCATTCGTGGCAGCCTCCATGTTCGTGATATAGCAGATAAATTGCAGGACTTCCGCCTACATTGGCACGGACACGTCTTACGGAAACCGGCAAGCTACGTGGGGAACAAATGCTCAGCTATGTTGGCTCCGCCAGGCCCCGGTAGAAGGGGTGGACCCAAGAAGTGCTGGCTTGACTTCGTAGTGGATGACATGCGTGGCCTCGATGGAGACTCGATGGGGATCGATTCTGGCGGCTTCCGATTTTTCATGCGGCGAAGAGCTTTTTCTACTTCTTCAGGCGTTTTTGGCAATACTAGTCCTTGATTTAAAGGGAGGTCCGGTGGCGATACCTCTCTATGCTACTTGTTCAGCAGGTCGTGGAAGTACGAAAACCATCTCTCTTTCACCGCAAGGTCCTCGCATACTCAATAGATTTCCCCGGGGGTCTTTTACACAGGGGCACTTGGAAATATCCAGTGCCCTTAGACCTTTCATCCTAGAAATGTCTAAGCCTATGCCGCTTTGACCCTTAAACGTGCTACCTTGTAGACGAGCTTCTGCCCTTCAGACGATCCCAGCTTATCGTAAAGTTGTTGTAAAAGATCTAGGCTGGATATCATGGATTATGATTAGAGTATTATTGAACAGTAAGTACCTATAAGTATAAGTGAATGAGGCGAAAGAGGTGTGTCAGGATCGTAGCAAGTGGAAGTTCGTGGTCTCTGCCTACTCCTGTGGGAAAGAGGCGTGATTTTATGTATGTACCTATAACTTTCAAAACTATCGTGAGTTGTACTAGACATTATTTAACACACGGGAATTACTCACGTAAAAATTATCGTCGATTTAGATACCGACAATGTTTCGATTCATCCGGAGAAATAAATAAATCGACGATAATTTTTACGTGAGTAATTCCCGTGTGTTAAATAATACCTATAACTTGTTAAACTTTCGCGATTTGTTAACATAATAATTATCCGTAAGTACCTAGTCATTTGTGTTGTAGTGAAACGTTAGAGATCGATTTTATTAGTGTATTTTTATTTAAAAAAAAAGCCACGCCGCCGGCGCCGCGCCGCCACCAGACGAAAAACTGCAGCGTGCCGCCGCCGACAATTTTCAGCGCGGCGCACATGTCTACTACCCATATTATAAATGTGAAAGTGTGTTTATTTGTTTGTTTATTTGTCCTGCTTTCACGTCAAAACAGAGCGACGGATTGACGTGATTTTTTGTGTGGAGATAGTTCGAGGGCTAGAGAGTGACATAGGCTACTTTTTATCCGGGTACCACGTGAGCGAAGCCACGGGCAGCTTCTAGTAGGCTATAATAATAATATTAACATGAATAAATACATAATATTATTTCATTCTAATGTCTAAACATTGATAAACCAAAAAAAATCGAAAATTTTTCTTCTTAGTATCATCACTAAATTGACATTTTGAAGATGTTCCGGCCAAAATAGCCTTGGCAGACTAATTTATACTGAAACGTAGGGTTGATATCTAACATCTGCCACTATTTTCAACTTAGTATCAGATGACGTAAATTAGGGGTCCGAATCGTCAGCTTTGAGACAGTCTGCCAAGTACTTCCGGCCATACAGGAACTGGCAGACTAGATTTATCTGTCACTGCATATAAATTAGTAACTGCTGCCATAAGTCTGCCATTAGTATCAAATGACGTAAATTGACACGTTTTTTTTCACCGGAAGTAGCCCCTTTTTTTGTGCTTCCGGCCAAATCGGAGCCTTTTGACTAATTGATCCAAGCTTAGCACCACTTTTTTGAGCGTGTGCCATGGAGCTTATCTTAGTATCAAGTGACGTTGGTTTTTTGCGGTCGGCTCTCGTACTATATGGGTATGGATTAGAAGAATGTATTTACAAAAATATTATGTATTCTATCAGTTATCTAGTTCCCATAGTACAAGCTTTGCTTAGTTTGGGGCTAGATGGCGCTGTGTGAAATGTCTAGCAATATTTTTTATTTTTTTATTTACTGAATAAAATGTTCCTTACTCAGCGTCTCCAAGCCAAGATCATAAAACTAGTGGATGTCTCCTACGGCGGTGAAAATGGCTTCAACCAAGCTATCGAGCTAGCGGCCGAGTCACTGCAAAATGTCAAGTTTATACAAGAGAAGAAACTCATCGGCAGATACTTTGATGAGATCTCGCAGGTTAGTCACATTTACATTCACACACATGCATATACATACACTCTCAAACATGCAGCGGATGATACACAAACATCACGCAGTTGGTGACTGGCCTCTTAGCTCAGTTGGTAGTAGCTCTGCCTTATGCACTATAGGCCGTGGGTTTGATTCCTACCCAGGACAAACATTTGTGTGATGAACATATAGTCGTATTGCTCATTATACGGACTAAAAGTGAAGGAAAAAATGTCATTTTTCCTTCAATTTTGATTAGTTTTGATGCGTTTTATGTCAAAATTGAAGGAAAAATGACATTTTTTCCTTCACTTTAGTCCGTATAATGAGCAATACGACTATAGATGTTTGTTCTGTGTCTGGGTGTTATAAAGTATTATATTTTAAGTATGTATTTACAAAAAAAAAGTATAAGTTTTCTATCAGTTATCTGGTTCCTATAGTAAAAGCTTTGCTTAGTTTGGGGCTAGATGGCGCTGTGCGAAATGTCCAGCAATATTTATTTATTTATCCAACAGGACACAGGGAAGTACTGTTTCGGTGTTGATGACACGTTGCGGGCGCTCGAGCTCGGTTCAGTGGAGACCCTTATTTGCTGGGAGAACTTGGATATACAAAGGTAAGTCTCTTTTTACCTTCTCAACCTTTCTTTTCTCATCTTAGGGGCCCTGAGCTAAACAATAGCGGCCTTTACACGTAGAGATCGGACCGCGGGAAATAGCACGCGCCATTCCAACCTTCGCTAAAAACCTTACGTGTAGATGCGCGACGCTGACAGTTCGATCTGGCAAAGTTTCTAGCACAGTTTTTGTGAGAGTTTTTTGCACGCATCACCGTTCATAATCGTACCACGAGCCAGTCTAAACTGTGACAGTAATTATCACGACAGTTTTATCCGCGGATAAAACCGCACAGATTAGTCCGCGGGCGGTTCGGAACGCAGTCCAGATGCGTGGTAAAAACTCTACCGTGTAAATGCCGCTAATGTATTTCCCTGTCTATACCCTCCATAAATAAAGTAAGTGGAAAGTAACTGAAAAGCCAACATCTTTAACATTTTAATTTCAAATTCCCCGTTTAATATTTTTATTTAACTTCATATTTGCTTAAAAATGTGATGAGAGTGAATGAGGCGAAAGAGGTGTGTCAGGATCGTAGCAAGTGGAAGTCCGTGGTCTCTGCCTACCCCTGTGGGAAAGAGGCGTGATTTTATGTATGTATGTATGTATGTATATTTGCTAGATCATAAATCAACAAAAAAACCACTAAAAATAAGATAAATCTTCATCTTCTAAAGTTTATGTTATTTATTTTTTGGGATTGCACCATTGAATATGTTATTTAATAATTGATAAGTATATTATTGTCTGATCTCTTTTTCGATTGGTTGTTATAGTGATGAGAAATCTCCAAAATATTGCATTTTTGTTTTTGTCGTGTTTCGGAGCAGCTGTCGTAAGCGCCGCGGCCGAACGCATTCTAAATTCATCTTTATTTTAACGAAGCTAAGACAAATGTTTGAAGTTGCACTTATCGATGTGCTAACTTTAGCTCGGGGTAGCGTCACTAATAGCTGATCTTAATTTACAGATACGTTCTGAAGTCTCACGCCAACAACCAAGAGACCACCATCTTGCATCTCACTCCCGAACAAGAAAAGGATAAATCGCACTTCACTGACAAAGAGGTAAATAATATTGTAAATACATATGTATCTGTGTATTTATAACGAAATGGCCTTATTATTTAGCCCGACATTTTGACTGGATTGCACCAGCCGTGGTCGCGAGAAGACTGAAGTGTTGTAGCGACCACGGCTGTTGCAATTCAGCCGAAACGTCGTCGGCCTAAATAATAAGGTAATTTACGTGATAAATACCCGGATACATAATGTGTTTATTATTATATTCTATTAAACGAGCAATATTTGTTTGTTGAAGTTTGTTTGTACTGACGTTCTCGAAAACGGCTTTAACGATTTCGATTAAATTTGCGGTGCGGGGGTTTACGGGAGCGAAATATCGATCTAACTAGGTCTCATATCTGATAAAATTCGTTTTCTGCGCATTTTCACGCAAAAATATTTACCAATGCAATGTGGTTCGTAATTTCACTTAATTTGTTGAGACTAAAGTGGCTGATCGGGTGTCAGCCTTTCAACCGAAGGCCGCGAGTTTAAATCTCAGCTAATGGAAGTTTATTTTGTAAGTTTTGTTTTGTTCTTATTTAATTTTTCTCTATTTGCACCCGGTCAGAGCTCGGTCGCCCAGATATTGGTCTATAAAAAAACTAACAACATACCATTTCTTCAACAGAGCGGGGTAGAGTTAGAGTTGGTTGAATGCCAGCCTCTGCTAGAATGGCTCGCTAACAACTACAAGTCATTCGGCGCAACGCTCGAGATCATCACAGACAAAAGCCAGGAGGGCAGCCAGTTCGTCCGCGGCTTCGGTGGCATTGGTGGTACGTATATCTTTCTAGAAATATAGAAAAATTAGTCTATAAAATTAGGTTTTTGTTCCTTCGAAATGAATAAATGAACAGGATAGTTGGTCTTTCGAGCAGGATACTTAGGGCCTTACTTATGAAAGATGTTTAAAGTTGAACACTGGTTAAACAACGTCCTGTCTTTATTTGTGGATAGTGACAGAGACAGGACGTTGTTTAACCAGTGTTCAACTTTAAATTCATAAGTAAGTGGGTTTATCTTTTGCTCCTTTGAGCCGGACAATTGGTCCTTCTCTCTCGTAATGCCACTTGCGGTCACCCATCGAAATTGTGACCGCGCACTACGTTGCTTATCTTCAACGATCAAACAAAAACGTTTCAGCTGGCTACGTTTTGGATCAAGATCATGGTTCATGTATCAATATGAACCGAAATATAATTTGTATGATACTGTTTTGTTATTACTATCCTATTAAGGCTGGATTTTACCAAACTGGATTAAGTTTTATCTGGAGATTAAACCACAGATTAAACTGCTGTTTGTTTGAATATTTTGACATTGTAAAGTTGACACTTTATAACCAGGATAATTTGAATGCACCTAATAATGTTCGGTTGCGCTTTCTAAACAATTGTATTTCGAATTCTGTCGGCTAACGGAATACTCTGGGAGTAAGATGACAGTTTGGTCGAATCCAGCCTTATTTGTCCACGGTACCATCTGTTGGACGAAAACTGCTTACAAATAACATGTTATGTGCTTTCTCTTTCCTACAGTACTAATATATTTTCTTTCTCTTTTTAACGCTGCTTGGACATCGTGGGATTAAAATAATACGGAACTAATTTAATGTAAACTAAAAATATGTTTTAAAATTTACAAATTAAAAACAAAATCGCCAAAATTACAAAATAAAAATAAACAACTCTTTACAAACTACAAAAAATCTATGTAACATACATAAATTAAACATGTATCTTACAAATTGCTTACCAAACTACAAATTATTTCACTTTAAAACACGTGAAATCTAATTTACTACAAAATAATTTCGTTACAAACTAAATCAACAAAAAACTATTCAACTATTACAAAAAAATAATTCAAAACTACAATTAAAAAAAAAACAGGTATTTTGCGGTACAAAGTTGACTTCCAATCGTTTCAAATGGACGACCCCGAACCATTAGAGGGGGTCGACTTAGACGAGTACTAAATTAGGTTATCAAATTATATGCCTTACAGACAAAGTTACATTTCGCATAAAATAAAACTAAGGAATATTGTCTTCATGCTATATTTTCTACGTAACAAGTGTCCAATTTTATCCGTCACCCCTCTCCTCTAACAAAAGGTCTCTCCGCCGTATTTGCTACGAAAACTTTGTTTTAACGTAAATCCATTTTTCTATAGTACACATAAAGAACTGCTCAAAGATAATTGCAGTATGATGGTATGTTTTGTGCGAGTCTGGTTCTTGAAATAGGTTTTTTTATAAATATAACTGGGATTTTTCTCCATCTAATATCTATATCTCTATTAATATCTTATCTCTACTGCGTAGAGCCGTAGAAGTACTATTGGGAATGATGATGATGATGCCATCTATTAATACAATCGATAACTCAACATTTCTGTCGCTGCCGCGGCACGCTCGCTACGCTCGCTCGCCTCGCGCGTCAGTGATCTCTACTCAAACATAACCTAACCAACTGATTTTGATCTCGGATACTTCGTTAAAGTAACTTCTATTTCTTTAGATAAATAATGCGTTTCGGAAACCATAGGAAACAATCATATAAAATTACAAAAACGATTGACAAAAAGTAATTTGGATATGAAAATTACTCACAATTTCAACTTTATCGCAAACAAATAAATATCAATATCATTTTTAACATAAGCAAATCAGTTGCAAGCCGTGCGAGCTGCGCAGCTAACAACGTGCATTCTGTTTTGTGGAATCATACAGAGCTTATATCAATACTGCCTAGATGCTGTCGGTCATATTCGAAACACACGAAATTAACCGATGCGCATTATTTATCTGGAAGTACTTCTACGGATACTTGAAATAAAATTCCAACTATCCCTACCAGTAGGGAAATATCAGTAGTACTTAGAACTGGCCCACTTTATATGTGCTAACTCTGGATTTAGATCATAGGTTCCCAAACTTTTTTTCTCATGGACCCCTTTCAAAATTTTACTGGTTTCGGTGGTACTACATTTCTACCATATTCCCAAAACTCGTCAGAAAATGAGAACCATCGTGGACCCCTTTCGAGTCTCCCGTGGACCCCTGGGGGTCCACCTGGACCACTTTGGGAATCAGTGATTTAGATATTGACAATCACATAATCTCAATTCTCTATTGATGAGAGTTCTAGGTATAGTTCCCGTCATGTAAAAAGAACGCTGGATGAAAGTAGAGGGGTGTGTTTTATCTCATGTTTGCGAATAGGTAACCCATGCGCAAACATGAGACAAAACACACCTGCTCCACTTTCTTCCAAGAAAGTGACCTCTACCAAGAAGGGTCGGCTCCTAAAAACCTATCATTGTGTGTTAGCTTTTTTTTACGCGAGTAAATACAGTGTTTTATAATGTCAATTAAAGACTGTTTGAAAAAATAATAATCTTTGAGAAAATTATAATAGTGCCTTAGTAACTTAAAAGGCACATTTTTTCATGAAATAGAAGGGTCACCTTGATCTTAACACATTCTCTGCCCCAACCTGCACTTGGAGAATATGTGCAGGCACTAAACGTGTTACACAATGATCAGAAAATAAAAAGATTATATTCTATGCGAATTGAAACTTTGTCTCAAATCAGGGTTTTAAGTACTTCATAGTTTATAGAATCAATGCGGCAGATATCCCCTTAATTTATCTGTCATTATGTATTGATACATTAACTGTGCGTATTTGAAATTCAATATGGCGTCTATAACATCATAGGTCAACAAATTCGTACAAACAAGAAATTATTTTTTGTACTATTTTTATACAGTAATTAATGTTTACATAAAAGGTCAAGAAATTTAAGATAAGGAGGCCCTATCAAAAATACTAGTTTAGGAAACCGACGCTGTTCTAAGTCAGCATAAGTGATGGGGAGGGCAAGTTGGGTAGGTCAATTGATAATGCGCGGTCTACCCGCGTCGGAACCAAAGTTTTGTTCGAACAAATCTTGGTTCCGAACTATCTTTTGACTACCTTATGACTTTTCGATCTAATCGACCTTCGCGGTAACCGCTGGTTGCAAAACGATAATGCGCGGTTGCCCCGCGTCGGAACCAAAGTTTTGTGCTAACAAATCTTGGTTCTGAATCTTCGTTTCGCAAGAGACTCCGGCATAATCGGTATTTAAAACTCCGCCTAACAATAATCACTGGTTGCCATGATATGCGGTTGCTCGTGTCGGAACCAAAGTTTTGTGCGAACAAATCTTGGTTCCGAATCTACGTTTTGCAAGAACACAGCATAACACACGCAAGTGTTAGGCGAATTAGCCAATCGCGACATGATAATACGCGGTTGACCCGCGTCGGAACCAAAGTTTTGTACAAACAAATCTTGGTTCCGAATCTTCATGTTGTCTACGGCCTACCGATTTGAATATCTCCGCGATAAGGCGAGCATCAGCCAATCACAGCTCGATAATACGCGGTTGACCCGCGTCGGAACCAAAGTTTTGTTTAAACAAATCTTGGTACCGAACCTTCGTAGTGAAACTTGCGCTCGTAAGTCTAACTAACCCCTTACCCACGCTGTGACTTAGATCTGACGTCTGATTTAGGCTAAAAATTACTTTAAGGACAACGTTCATCAGAACATCGAAAACATGATTAAAAAGAAACTAAGTGTGTTAAAATACAAAAATAAAAAAAAACTACAAAAAATAAAATAAAAAAATGCTGTATTAGTCTTGGCGCCTTCGATATTCTTCTGATTGAAGGGTTAAGCTAATGCAGAGGCTTAGAAACTTAAGCTGTAAGTTTCTAAGCCCATGCTTCGGTCGAAATCTTAGAAGACAAACTCTTAAAATGTGTTGTCTTGTCATGTGTCGTAGATAAAGAATTTCTCGTCTAACTTTTCCGCCGAGCAGATTTGATGTGACAAAAATGATAATGATAACGGAACGTTTTTGCCACTTGCACTCCATTCCAGCTCCATTTTAGGATGTAGCAGCAGGATTTGGGTCGTTGCTTGGGCTACTAGGTTTCAGTGAGTTTTGTTTCCGATAAATCGTAATTAATTGCGTGCATTGAGACGTAATCGGATAAAAACCAAAATGCGTACTTTGAGACGTAAACTACTAATGGATCATTTAACATGGCTTAGCTTAACTTTAAGCTACAGATTCTGCCACGATATAATCACAGTGTATGTCGAAATTGGCTCATCTAATCCAAGGGTAAAATCGCTTGCGATTTCTTAGGATAACTAGGACTGGATTTGTCGACTGAGGTTATGCATCTCTTTTAAACTTTGATTAAAAATAAACCGAGGGAAGGTTGCTGTAACAATTGTTCCCTTTGTAGGCTTAAGCGGGCTGATTGTCTAACTTGTCTCAAACCTCAAATTGGTCAAACTGTCAAAATAATCGCGTAGGTCTCATTGAGAGTGACAGAGCTACTTGCGTGGTCACTGAACCGTCATATTTGACAATTTGAGACCGATTTTAGTCGCTATCAAAGATAGAAAATCAGGGGTCCGATGTCATTTTTGAAACGATTTAATATAACCTCAGTTACAGTACGTTTAGACACGAGTGTTTGTTGAGCACTTCTTTGATGAGCACTTTAAGTATTAAGTAAGCCCCATAACCTGTGAAAGAAGTAAATAATTCAAATAGATGTTCTGCTTACAAATACCTAGACCACTACTTGTTGTCTTGATTTGTAAGGCGGATGTGACTCAAATCAGTCTAAGTAGTACCTATTTGATGTTTGAAGAGTGACATAACTCATCTTAAGAACAGTTTTATAAACTATCTTAAAGAGATTTTGTCTGTTGATGCAAAATGAGCTCATCTTACAAAAACAACTTTTATTTAAATTTGAAATACAACATAAATTAGATGTAGTCGTTTAAGAAACCCACAATCTTTGTTACATCTAATTTTTGTTTAATTTAAATTTAAAGTGATTTGATTTGTATGGGACAAAATCAATGAAAGGACAGAGGTCCAACGATTGGCTATGGACTTTTCGTTCGGACACCTCACACCGAAATGCCGTGTTTTGCACATTATTATGATCCCTAACGCCACGAAAATAAGACCAAAATCAGTCATACTATGATACAGATTGGAATAAATGCTGAATTGAGCGTCTGTGGTGTAAATTCCTTTTAAAAAAACAAAATCGGCGATCCCAAGGTAAAGTTTGCTAGCTAAAAAGTCAATTTAGGCGATCAAAAACGGTACGGAAGCTGAATAAAAAAAATAAAATTGGCATTCTAACGGTTTTATGATGCAAAATGTAATGGTTACAACACGTTGAGGTTGCGAAATTAAAAAGAAATCTAATTTTTTTTTATTAAGAAGATCCTATGATTCGACGATATCTTTGCGAGATTTTTTATAAGAGATAGAAATTGGTATGATCTGCAATTTGAAAGGACTTTTAGTTTTTCACATCTCAGAAAAGATCAGTTTTAAAAGTGTATGATTTAACGGTAATTTGAAGAATAATAATTGACTTATAAGTAGGGCTTGCATTCGAATATTCGAATATTCGAATAATTCGAATATTAAATTCGTTCGAATATTCGAATATTGAAGTCGAATATTCGATATTCGATTAAAATTAATAACACCAAACTCAGAACTCTGATGTGCATAAAATGCCACTTTTATAGGATTCGGAAACACTAGAGAGTGCCGCGCGTGATTGCGTAGTGCTTTCGCGTATTTGCCGGCAACCCAGTGGAGGTGCTTTGTCAGGAAAATGCAAATCTACATAAAAAGTTTTTTTTTAATCTACATGTTTGATTCCTGGCCAGGAGAATTGTTATTTTAAAATCTAATGAAGCAGTTT
The DNA here is from genome assembly GCA_958496255.1 of Camptogramma bilineatum. NCBI lineage: Eukaryota > Metazoa > Arthropoda > Insecta > Lepidoptera > Geometridae > Camptogramma > Camptogramma bilineatum. The sequence continues at coordinate 3,590,923 of OY292478.1, forward strand.
ACCTTTTTATCAAAATTGGTTACCCAAGACTCTTTTGAGTGTTTTGTCGCTATTGCCACCTGCCATCACCTCGTCTAACCGAGTGTCCAGCCCAATTCCATTTAAGATTCGTAACCCTAACTCTGACGTCCTAGACTTTAGTCCGGCGCCGGATCTCGGTGTTACGAATTCGTTCTTGGAGTTTAATGCCGAGCATGACCCGCTCCATGGCTCTCTGTGTAGCTTATACTTTGAACACAGTCTCCTTAGTAAGCGTCCACGTCAAGTCAAAGTTGGGAAGACACATTGGTTAAAGAGACGGGTTTTCAGGCACTGTGGAACTTTCTTCGACTGAAGCACATCTGCCAGTTTTCCGAACGCGGCCCAGCCGAGTTGTATCCTTCTGGAGATCTCCTTACTCTGATGCTCTTTACCAAAAGATAGAATATGCCCAAGATAAAGATACTTGTCAACTACCTCCAGTCTCTCGTTTCATCGTTACGGTAAAATTCGAGGTTCCAGAAGCATTCGCCATAATCTTCGTCTTGGACATATTTATGTTAAGGCCAACGGCTAAAGAGGCATCAAAAAGTTGTTGGATCATGAGTTGGAGATCTTCCAGGTTGTGGGCTGTAGCGACATCTACCTGTCGCTAGATGAACTACATAGACACGCTACGCACTACAGATGGCGCCACGCACGACATCAACGACTCGTATCTGAGTTTCTTAAGGATAACGAACGTTCGAGCTACTCCAAAGCAACTACTACTGCAAAGGAAGAACACGCTGTGCAGTATCAGACCTCAGATCAGATTGCAGGCTAAAATGGCACCGGAATCACCACGCAACATCAAGAATTCCTAGATCGCACAAGTGAACGCCGATTCGCCGATCAGCTTATATACAACTATCCGACATCAACTGTCGGTCGAAAGACCACGGGCAAGTGGGCCAGATGGGCCGGCCCGTTGCAGAGGAACCACCTACTCTGCCATTGGGGAACTATTCCACCCTGTTCCCCAAATGGGCAAACAATACGAGGTCATCGGCAAACTTGAGATGTGACGGGAAGGCTGATGTACGGAATGTTTATTCCGCAAGATCCCATGCAAGCATCTTCATAACGTCTTCAAGAGCCGCCGTGAAGAGCTTGGGTGATATTGTGTCTTCCTGCCGCACTCCCCTCTTGATGTTAATAGGGTTGGTAGTGTCGTGAAGGCGAACTTGCATGGTTGCCGTGCCGTATAACTCCCGCAGCACTTCCACGTATCGTGCGTCAATCTGGCAGCGATAGAAAGCGTTAAACACAGCCCAGAGCTGTCGGATGCTTTCTCGTAATCGGCGAAAGCTAAGCACAGGGGCCGGTTATATTCTGAACTCTTCTCCATCAGCTACTTCATGGTGTGGATGTGGTCGATCGTGGAATAACCACTACGGAAGCCGGCTTGCTCGACGAGCTGGTACCTACTCATCTAACTGGCGAGTGAGCTGATTGCATACCACCTTGGCAAATAGCTTGTACACCTGAGATAAGAGACTTATGGGCCTGCAATTGCTCAGTTTCGAGCAGTCTCCCTTTTTGTGCAAAATGGTGACAATTGCATTTTTCCAAGCATCAGGTGATTTTTGTTTGGTTGATGACTAGGCGAAAAAAGAAGGCACCAACCTTTCATACAAAATCAGCATAGTCATTTTATTGTAGACTAGCTTCCGGTCAGCTTTGCCCGCTAGGTACCTACCTACATAACTTAATAGCCTTTGTTCATCCTGAAAGTTCATTTTTGAAATCGGATGAGTAGTTTCGGAGATAACCTCCTACATACAAACAAATTTTACGTCTTTATAATATTAAGTACAGATATTGTTGACTGATTTTACTGAGAATTTGTGGTTGATTGTGCGTGTAATAATCGCCAATGTCTCGTTACGGCGACACAATCTTTTGTTTATGCAAATAACACTTGAAAGAATAAAAAAAGACGTGATTTTAGTAAAAACAAAGATTTTTGTCTATTATTCGAATAATATTCGAATAATTCGAATATTACCCGAAAAAAAATCGAATATTCGAATATTAAAATTTTCGAATATTTGCAAGCCCTACTTATAAGGTCATAGCTGACTTGTCAACTCCGCACCCGAACCGCGCCGCATCGCCTTTCGGCGTTCACTCGTTGTAGACTGGTCTGGTGGTCCGCCTCGTGGTCAACGAGTTGTCCACTAGGGGCCCGCTCGCCGTCCGCGCTTTGACAGCTTGCGATGCGGCGATCCGGTGACGCTAAGGAGTTAATGTAGTGAGCGTTGGCCCATAGATTTCCGTACAAAGAAATCCTAAACCGTACAAAACGATGCGGTGAGGTGCGGCTGCGGAGTTGACAAATCAGCTATGACCTCAACTGAAAGCTCAGCTTCTAAATCTGTTGCCAACTCTTTCTAATGAAATGTGAGTGACAAGAAAAGAAACACTAAAAATGTCTTTCTAAAATAAGAGCTATGAATAATGGAGTTCAAAGTTATATTTCAATACCTCAATGCGCAGTAACCAAGAGGCATGATGGAAATTGGATAGTTTGTAAGATTTTAGTTGTCTTAATTTGGAATGAATGGTAATGTTAACAAGCAATGTGAGCAGAATAAACTGCAGAAGGGTATTCGAAAAGCTTAAGACTTTAGAATGTATGATGTAGAATGTACGTAGAACTCTGCCGATTTTTAGATATTTCTGATACCAAATTTGACAGAAAATCAACTTTAGGGTGATGAAGTCTTTCCTAAACTGTCAAAAATGTATCGGAAAACTCTAAAATCTACAGAAATGATTAGTAAAATATTGGGTTGTGTTATTAGCTATCAAATTGTTAAATGTGGCAGCCTAATTAACATAAACGAATGTTTTAATTGTAGTTTGTAACTTTTTGTGATTTCACTCAATGAAAATGTTTACCGCTAATATCTGGAAAAAAATGTAATTGCAAAAAGTACGTTGAAAGTTTGGCATATTTGTTTGGTAATAAAAATACATCATACGAAATAAAAGCTATTTATTATTCTGAATCCCTAAAAAATTTAGTTAGAAATTCGTCGCCAATATAAACTGCACAGAAACACGTTCAATCTCTGTGACTGCTGGACATCGACTGACAACGTGAAGTTTGCGCAAGACAATACTATAGTCGTTGATCAACTAATATCCAATATTACCAATAAAATAATAAATAAACTGATCAAAATATCTAATTAATTACCTATTCACAAGGATAAAATAAAATGTATATAGAGAACATGAAAATATACAACAGCTTTAGTAAGTAGATGTATTGTTTGTGTCATAATAACTCAAATGTGACATTTTCATACATTTCATATAATGACATGCATAGCTGCTCCCTCGCGGCTTTACCCGCGTAGTGATGGTATAATGATGACTATGATGAAAAGTAGCCTATAAACTTCCTCAATAATAAAGCTATCGAATGCAGAAAGATTTTTTCAAATCCGACGATAGTTCCTGAGATTAGCGCGTTCAAACAAACAAACAAACTTTTCCGCTTTATATATTGGTTATTTGTTATAGAATAATTTAACAAACAAAACTAACCCATCCTTCACTAGATATTTGATATTTCACGCTCACATTTTGGATTTGAGAATTGAGAGGTAACTAACATTTTTTAGAATTAAGTTTTGTGTGAAATTTTCATCCATTAAAACTAATTCTATAAACAATTATTTAATTGTACAGTAGTATGACAAATATTGTGCACTTCGGCAAACTTCGTGCTTTGTATGAAAACCGAATTTGTCCGAATATGCAACAAACATTCAGCCGTCCCCATCCCGTCATTCTCTCAGGAGATTCAAAGGTGACAGCACGTGTGGTTTAATTATTGAAAAGTACATCAAAGAATTGTTCCTCCCTCTTCATTTGCCTTTTTTGTAGTTCTCGTCAAGTTCGTTATTTTTAATTTTTTTGTTTGTGGTATTACTGTACTTCAAGATAAATAATGCGCATTGGCTAATTTCCTGTTTTCCGATTATAACTAACAGCACCTAGGCAGTATTGAGAGTATTATGATTCCGCAAAACAGAATGTGACAGAAGCGCACGTCGTTAGATGCGCAGCTTGCAACTAATTTGCTTTTCATAAAAATGACATTGATATTTATGTGTTAGCGAAGTTGAAATTATGAGTAATTTTCATTTCCAAATTACTTTTTGTCAATCGTTTTTGTAATTAGCGATTGTTTCCGATTTTTTCCGATACCCATTATTTATCTGGAAGCACTGTACTTGCTAAGAATTTCGTGATATTCAATTTACTTATTTTCAGGTCTTCTCCGCTACAAAGTCGACTTCCAATCCATGCAGTTGGACGACGAAGAGATCGACAATTTGTACGACATCGACGATTATTAGATCGTCAACCGACACCGTCTGTGTATTGAGCTAGTGGTCATAGAAATATTTTGAATAGCAGCACGTTCGCGGCGTTGCCCCCGTACTGATAGTTTATGGTGATGATGATGAAAAGTAGCCTATAACCTTCCTCAAGATATTATTTAACACACGGGAATTACTCACGTAAAAATATCGTCGATTTAGATACCGACAATGTTTCGATTCATCCGGAGAATCTTCATCTGGGTAAGGAGGGAGTTGCGGCAAGGTTACTCCTCGCGCGAGCGTCTCACACTGACTTCCTCAAGAGTTTAGCTATTAAACGCCGAAATAATTTTTCGAATCCGACGGTAGTTCCTGAGATTAGCGCGTTCAAACAAACAAACAAACTCTTTCGCTTGATTATATTAGTAAGTTAATGTTCGTACCTCGTTAAAGTACCTCGACTTTCGATCCGAAAGTCGTGGGTTCGAATCCTGGTCGTGCATCAATGGATTTTTCGTTTCGAGAAATTTACATGCGCATTAACACGAGCTCTAAACGGTGAAGGAAAACATCGTGAGGAAACCCGCGGCTTAGTCAGCCCCACACATATCGACCATGTCTTTCCTGTGGATATGGCCGGTTAAGCTGAGAGGATGGTTTAGGTGCTGGGCAAGCCTACTCCATCTCAACATTGTCCCAGGCACTACAGTGTCCCGTTAAGTGTAGGCAAAGATTGCCTCCTGACACTGTATAAATCATCTACTAAAGATGTAAAGACCTAAATTTAATGTTCGTGTGGTGTACAATAAAGTGTTAATCTATCTATCTATCTTATTAAGAGTGTGAGACCGATTTTGGTCGCTATCAAAGATACTCGTAGACAAGGGGCTGAGAGAGTGTCTATCGCACTTTGGGGATTCGTTAAAAAGGCCACTAGCTCAAACAATCTTACACGCGACAAAATTGTATTATGTTTCGTATTAGGTCAATTTACAATAGTAACATGTATGGTACTCAACGCTAGCAGTTGGAACTATGTCACAGCAAACGCAAATATTCCAATTGTAGATTAAAATAATCACATCCAAAAATACAAATGAATTTTGATCTTTAAGGGCATCACACACACAGCAGATAATATATCTTATGAATTATAAATCTTGAGATCGCGCCCATACAAATTATATGGAGGACCACACAGCGAATATAAATTACAAAATATATTTGGTGCGATCTGTCAGATTTATGTTTCATAAGATATATTATCTGCTGTGTGTGTGGTGCGCTTTAAGTAAATAATTAAACAAATAAATTTTAACAGTACAGACTATTATTATTATTATTTTAAAATTTACTTAACAAAAAATGATTTTAAAATTTGTCCAGTTGAGTATTTAAAATCGCGAGATTTCGCTTGCGTTTTCCGAAATAATTTTGTATATTTGGATTTGTTAACCATATTTGGCCTATTCCACACAAACCCATTAATGGATTTGTTTCTACTTTTTGTTCCCTATCCATTAATGGATTTTTCGGCCCAATTTTCACATTATTATATACGCACTAAGGCTGGTTTTACTGTTACGCGTACCGTCGGCGCTGATAGGTGAGTGATCTTTATTACAATGAAATAAGGATACTGATTGTTTAGCAGAAATGGCTATGCTGATTGCTCTTGTCAGTGCTGAACAATCAGTATCCTTATTTCATTGTAATAAAGATCACTCGCCTATCAGCGCCGATGGTACGCGTCACAGTAAAACCAGCCTAAACCACTGTTCTTAGTTATATTTTATTAATTTTTGAAATTTTAAAACTTTAGAAAAAATGGTCGCGACGATATCCCTGTGTTAATAGAACTGTCATTATGACAAAAGCATAATTTGTAATGTAAACTTAGAGTCCATCACACACACAGCAGATAATATATCTTATGAAATATAAATCTTGAGATCGCGCCCATACAAATCCTATGGAGGACCAAACACAGCGAATATAAATCACAAAATATATTTTGTGCTATCTGTCAAGATTTATATTTCATAAGATATTATTATTTAGGGCCTTGCAAAATTGACAAAATATTATGAATAATGTGGTAAGCTTTTGAATAACTGTTTCTACAAATTGAATATACTTACTCTATGTAAATCTAAGCGCAGTGGTATATATATTTAACCCGTTACACAATGTTTGAAAAACATGTTTATTCGTTATTGTATGTTAAAACTTATAAATAAATATAGGTTGATGGCTCACTTGATATTTCATTTCATACCTTTTTATCAAACAGATAGAAAATACCGCAAGATTTTTTTTTTGAGAAAACTAAAATCGATTTCACTTCCTTGTTTTCTTATGGGACCAACGGGAGAGTACCCTTTATAACAAAAAAAAATGATCTACAATTGAAAAAAAAAAACAAAGCCGAGTTTAATATTAAGTAGGTACTTAGGTATGTCTATTCTGTTTTTGGTCTTTTGTGTGAACGAAAGCTTTCGGTTTTATTAGTGAAAGGTACTTTAATTTATAAGGCAGGGGCGGTGATTCCGTTGAACACTGACTAATTAAATTATGACTAAATATTTTTAAAAATAGCTCTTATTTCGTTCACGCTAAAGACCAACATCAATCACAAATCAACAGGGGTTGGAGATTTTGTCCTTGCTAGCGCCATCTAGTTACAAATTGCTATACTGACAGGCATACAAAGTTGGACCTTTGAAAAAAAACCTTTGAAATTTAAACAAAAACCAACATTACCAGTTAACTAATACTCGAATGTGACAAGAGATGGCGCTACTACAAATAACTTTAAATATATGTTAGTATGTACCTACTCAGAGCTTATGTACTTCGATCAACAATGGTATAATAGGTGGTAGGTACACTTCGGATCCACCGTACGCATTAAAATAATTTCTAAACTTTTATGGTAGGTAAAACTATAAAATAGTACCTACCTAACGTTGTCCGATACTTTGATTGACAATTTTTATAAGCTCTTTTTCAGCAACTTACCTAATAAAGCTGAAGTTCTGTTTCGCCAAGTGAGCGAAAAGACGCCGCTTACCTACCCCTATTCCATAACTCAGTTGACATCAATTTGATAGGCACTATATGCCAGTGGTTCCTAACCTTTTCAACCTTATTACCCCTATGACAGGTCAACATATCCCCTATGACAATTAAATAGATTTTAACCCCCCACCCCCCCCCCCCCCCGTTTAAAATTTCCTTTAAAACTAGGTACATGTTTTTGATCTTAAAATTCCTTTTGATACGAGTATTTCAGCGAAAGCTCAATGTTTTCGAGTAAAATTTTATTTTGTTGATGAATGAAGCTGAAAAATATTTATATTTAATTATTCTTACTTTCTTTCAATTTATTCATTGCGTTACAAATCTGTAATAGTATAAAACAACTTTTTTTGTTTGCATAAATATCTCGTTTTGTGCTATTATCCCCCAAAACAGCTATTTTACCCCTGTGGGGGTAATTACCCACAGGTTCGGAAGTTTCGGAACCACTGCACTATGCAGTACATACATTGCTGCTTTGACGTAGTTAACGTGGTAATATCCATAATTTTAGTAAAACAACAATGTAGGTTCTACAGTGCCTACAAAAGTGATGTTAAATACGGCAACAGAGTACCTAGAGCAGAGCATGGCATGGTAGTCAAATTTCATTTTATAGCTGTTGGTTTCTTCAAAAAATAAAAATTTATAAAGTAAGTAGAGCTTAGATTTATGTAAATATAATCTTATTCTGAATTCCAAAAACAGAAATTAGCATGTTATAAAATTGTAATGAGTCTTAGAAAATATCTTATCTGATCGAGCCTTATCTATTTCGAAAATCTATCAATTTGGTGAGTAGGTACTTATTCACTTTCAAAAATATACACAAATATTTGCATAATTAGACATTATAATGTAAAGTTATGTAAATAATATTTAACAGTTTTTGTATGACCGAAAATATGACAATCATAGTAAAACATGTCAAGTATTTTTTTTATTATGTAAGTAGGTATACTTACCTAGGTAATTACCTACTTACATAATATGTACATATAGGTACCTAGGTATATTATTACATCGCGGGGGCGTCTTCAGAAGGCCCTCAAAAGGTTTAGGAACTCATAGTTGTCACACAAACATACATTAATTATTTTATATAGGTAAGTAATAAAAATAGATTTATAGATGTCACTTCAATCAAGAATTCAAGACTAATCTGACGACACCCATGTTTAGACAGTGCGAGCTAAATAAATAAACATTTAATAATAATAACACACAGGTATAGTTCGCGCAGTAATAGCACGCAGTCGGGAAACCAATTTGCTAAAATATTTAGCTTTATTCGTACTCCGCGCAAAGTTAAAAAAACGTCATTGAGCAAAGCTCCGTAAATAAAAAAATAACAGGTTTTTTGTCAAAAAACTTAACCGTTGTGTGACGTAAGCTTTCCGAATATAGCAGTCACGGTTTTTGATGCTATTTTTAGCCGGCGATTATGTTTTTATACTCTCGTTCGGGGCTTATCTTTTTAATTTTAAATTTTAGCGAATTCAAAAAATTGTTCGACTGGAAGCACCTACTACGAATTTTTATGTACCTATTTATCAGATTTCAGAACACAGCGGTTTTAGAGCTTCTATAGACATTTATGTTACGACACAGGAGATGCTTTTTTCTAACAGACATTTAGTTGAGGACCAATTTCAAAATTTTCTTTTTAAATTTTAAGTTGGACTTTTGAAGATCCATTTTGACTAACTAATTTTATTAAAACTAAAACCAAAAGCTCCCATTTCATTAACGCTAAAGATCAAAATATAATTTAAGTTAGATTCCTACGAACATAAAAAAATAATAAGTGTATTTTTTTTTTTTTTCTTTATTTTGGCTTCGCACGGTTGTGCATTCAGCCAGTGTCAAGTAATTAAATAAACTTCAAGTTTATAGATAAATAAGATATATAAATACATATTACAATACATAAATATAATATCCCACCCCTCCCCTTGTGCCTCAGTAAAGATGTGGGGCTTTACTGAAACATCAACACGGACTTTTTGGAGAACTTGAAAAGCAATGTTATTCAATTTTGTTTCACTTCCCTACATTTATGCACGTTCACGAACACTTAACGGTTAATAATCCACCATTATTACACATTAACATTCGAAGAAACACAAGTTTTGGAAAATAAAACAAAAATGAAACTTGACTTCTCAAATTCCCGCCAAAAAGCCCAAATAATAAGTGTAGGTACATACAACGGATGGCGATGATTCTGTTGTGCACTGACTAACTAAATTATCACTTAAGTAGGCACCAAGTAGGTAGGTATCGTTTTTTTGTAAGTTTATTTATTTTTTATTTAAAAGCCATGGTCAGCTACTGATGTGGAAATTTGAATAAAATTGTTAGACTAATTGAAATATTTTTAATAACTTATGTTACTTAAACTGTCAGTATTTGATAAACTATTATTTAAAAGTCCATTAGAGACATTTATTTAATGTTATGTTCTCGATAAAAATAGAACGTTTAGTTAGGGTTGCCAATCTTATATGTAGGTATTAGATTAAGTAGGTACTCTTATAAATTCCTTGGTTCGTAATTCTTCTCCTAAACGGTTTGGCCGATTTTAATGTAAAAAAAACCAATCCTATCTGAAAGTGTCATTGTCTCAATTACATTAAAAAAAAAATTATAGAAAAATTGTTTTTAAGTAAATAAGTAGGTATCTATGTATTGTGTGAATGCGTAGGTAGATATATTTATACTTAGATTTAGAATTTCGAATACGATGTGTTTGTCGAATAAATAAAATTAAATGAAATGAATGAAATGTAAATAGGTAAAAACGTAAAGTAATTTTAGTTTATATTGGCCTTTTATGCGGCCTAAAAACTCCGTCACCAGAATTGGCGACTTGCTCATACGAATTGCGACCATAACTGGGTACAATTTTGTATCTACCTAGGTAGGTACTTATATTACTAAGGTACCTACACTACATACTTACTACAGTTTTCCGGTACCTAGCTATATACCTACTTACTACTTACTTTTTAATACTTTTATTCAACTTCACTGGGGTCAAATCCAAATTGCGGCCGCTCAGAAAATCACTTAACTTCAACGAGCTATCAAAAACGTCTTGGCACGCATAATTAATGCCGTCATTGCGTGAGCTTGGTTACGTTTCACTGACAACCCTGTTGTATGAGACGGGTCAACGTTGGTCATGTCTTTCTTGGTCAGACCACGTGTATGCAAATAGTTTTATTTTTGTAATATTGCAAATTGCAACCTACCTAAGAAAGTGGACCAATGAATAGATTTAGAATTTTGGGTACCGCACTTTGAAAGTAATAATAGAACCCTTTTACCCTTGCCATTATCTTCATTAAAGGCTCAAACACATGTTGGGCCAGCCTAGGCTAGCTTAGGCGAGCGCGAGCGAGAAGGCGAATCGATGCAAGGCGAGAGTGATAAGAGGCAATGCGAAGGGCCAACGTGTGTTTGCGCCTTATGGGAGTGACAAGAGAAAATCGTCGTAAAGCGCGAGCCGCGAGAGTCCTCTCCGCGTTCGAGCGTCCACGCCGCCGGAAAGCCCGTGTAGTGTACGCGCGTTCGGCTTTTTGGAACGCGCGTATGCTGAAACGACCGTAATCAGAAAAAAAAACGCTAGTCTGAAAGCGCGCTTAATTGGCGGGTGAATATGAATTACGGGGTTATTGTTCGATTAATTAATTAAAAATTGCCGTTTAAATAAATTTTGTCAGGAACCCTGTTTTAGTATTCAGACTAACACTTGTCCATTCTTCTATTTTTATTTAATTTAATAATATAATTTAACTGCAAAACATTTAATTTGATTAAGAACCTTGACCAACGAATAAATTTGATTTTTGGACTGAAATGGATGTCGCGTGCCTTTTTATTAAATAGAAAATTAAAAACGAATAAAATACCTAGTTAATTTATTATAATAGTTGCATATTAAGATATCCTAATTAAAACATTTAATTAAAACTAAATAAACCACAAGAATGATGCTGGAAATTTTCACACAGCATCCCCAAATATCCTATTCTATTAAACGAGCAATATTTGTTTGTTTGTTTGTCTGTACTCACGTTCTCGAAAACGGCTCTAACGATTTCGATGAAATTTGCGGTACGGCAACCTGTGGGTAATTATTACCCCCACGGGGTAAAATAGATTTTTTGGAACAGTAATAGAAAGAAACGAGATCTTTTTCACAAAAAATAGCGAAAACATTGTTGTGTAGCTGAAAGTACAACGGGGGTAAAATCTGTTTCATTGACATAGGTAGGGGTAACAAGGTTGAAAAGGTTAGGAACCACTGACCTAATGGGAATGGGAACTACACAGGAACTACATGACTGTTAAATAAAGGTGGCCTTTTAACGAAGAAAAGAAAAGGAATAAATATAAAAAAACTAATTTTAGAATTCTTTATAATGAAATCGTAGGTACATGAAACCTCGCCCACCTTTCCGTATCGAATCGTCCGACTCGACCGAATTTGGCAGTACTTCGAGAATTCGGATAGGTGTGCGCTCTGCCTAAGCTAGTACCTACTTTTTTGTAAATAGATAGGTACAGAATAGACTTTCAAAGAAAAAAACACCCAGACCCGAGACAAATAGGTAGGTACCTACTTACTTACCTACAATAAGTATTTGCAGAATAGACCAACATTCCACACCGCACACTAAACGCCAAACGCCAAACGCGGCGATCGATGATCGCAGCAGTTGCTAAAACGTACTAGTATTCTGTGCTAAAACGCGTGATTCTGAATTTCTGTTCTGATACCGCGTGATCGCAGGAAATCGATGCAGAATCGAAAACGCGCGATTTTGCAGAACGCAGAGAGTGGACAAAACGCGGTGCAGTCGCAAAATCGCCGATCGCCGGCGCCGATGCTAAAAGCAGCATGGTCTGCTGTAGCCATAAGAACAAAATCAGATCGCTATATTTTTGAAAACATTCTAAAAATAACTGCGTTGAAAATACCGTTAGGTTGCCCAACGAGTGGTCAAAAACCAGCCGCGTTATAATAACTAAACAAACAAAAATAAATACGGACAAGTGTTAGTGCAACGCGATATCAGGGGTTCCGTACGTATTTATTACTAGCTTTTCGTCGTCGATACCTACTGCAAAAGCGCGGATCTACTATTTGCAATAGTGCGTAACTACAAGGTTGACAACTTTACAGGAGATAAAAAAAACGTTTTAATTTTAGTATTTCGAATGATAGGCGCATCTTAATGAAATAATAGGGTTTTTAGAGTACCAGGCCATCAGTCAGTGGTAGACAATTTGCGATTTTCCTAGTAGTTTTCGAGTTTTATGTCACTTACGCGGTTTTTTTTGTATCAATATCTGGTCTCAATATGGGCAGATACTGGCAGATGCGCGAAATTGAAACTATGATAAAAAGTACAAAACAATTTATTCATATGAAACACAAACGGAAGGTACTTCTCAATCACAAATTTATGGAAAATAAACAGTTTTTTTACGGAGCGCAAAGTAATCACAACAATTTGTTTACGTTTTGATAAGTTACTTCACCTCCAACTACAACCAGAGAGCTTCTGATGGCTTATTCAAAGTGGTGTCTTCACCAACTTGCGCCAATGACTGACTAGGACAGCGTGGCACGCAAATTTGAATTTCGCTACTTTTTGCAGTTTCGCGGTATTGCAGATGGTAGTTCAGCGCTATTGCAGTATCGTCGACGTTTTGCTTTTGCTAGCGGCTTCGCTCAATGGTACTTACTCTACCTACTCGTAGATTCATAAGGAACAGTAAGGGAACAGTATTTAAAAAAAAAAAAAACGATCACGACTCGTGATCATAAGTGCCTTGCTTGCCTACTTAGGTAGGTACTTAGATCGGTAGGTAAGTATATTTTTTATTTTATAAAAATATCTTAGAAACAATGATATCCTAAGACCAAAGTATTTATTTCTACCTATTACTGAACTCCGAAAATAAGACGGCCCTGAAATCACTCACAAAAAATAAATAGTCGTATAGACGTACTCTACCTACTTTCAAATTGAAACTCTTGCGTCACGATTCCGACCTTTTCGACTTTTTTTCCGATAGTGGAAATTATTTGGCTATTCATTGTTACCTAAATGAGTATCTAAGGACTATTTAAAATGTTGCTATTACGCAAGCTAAGAAAATGACGGTAGCCAATATAACAAGTGGTTGTAATTAAAAATTTAACCCTTTGGGGATTGGGCACACTGCGTTGTGTTTTTTGAAGAGCGTTTTAACGATAGCGCTGCTCAAAAAAGCGCTTCAAGAAACGCCGTGTAACCCCTCCCATTCAATAAGCTTTATTCGCGGTGACGTCAGTGTCCACTGAGCAAAGCGCGCCAAAATGATGGCTGTTTAAAATTCCAAAATAATTTCGATATTATATAATTTTGGTATTTTATTAATTATGACATGTAGTAACAAAAAACTATCTATTACAAATTTATAAATATACAAAAACAAGACAACCTACCTAATATCCTATAACGGCTACTTAGAGCGCGCCAGTATTTGAATCCACATTCTTACAGCGCTATGTAGGCCGCAGTAAGAAGGTAGGTACCTTACTCGAGCTTAATGTATTTCCAAAACGTAATGTATGTAGCCGCCCCAACTATTGATTTTTATTTTGGACTCTACACGCAGACGCGAAAACATAAAATTTTTTATATACCACCCTTCTCCCCATCTCAAAAATAGATCTTGCTGGCACCCCTCTAGCTATAAAAAATACTGCTTCATTTTTTGGATATAAAATTTTAGGAGAATATTTTTTACATCGTCCTTCGCGAAAATTGACGCTGGATATAATTTTACACGAGGTAGCCTTTCGCTCGCGTAATTTAAAAAATAACTACAAAATTTGAAAATTAAATTGATCTAAGGAGGCTTGCGCAGTATTTAAGCTAGCCCAAACGCTTTTTTTGTACTTATAGGTTAATAGTTAAAAATATAAACCCATACTTACAAAAAAAAATTGTTATTATTTTAAGTAATATTTTTTTTATTAGGTGTTCGTGTAAAATTAATACTATTAGTAGGAATAGTTTTGCAAGCCCCCTTTTAAGCGGTTTACCTACGTCTGATTGTTTTTTTTTTACTGAAAGCAATGATAATTATCAATATACTGCTGAAAGGCTACTAAATCTACTATCACTGTGTGACAGTATGACACGTTTGAGTGAATGAAACGTAGACTCATCAATATTGTAAATTATTCATTTGGAAGGGCTCATTTGCGTGTTAACCTTGTCTTGTGGGTAAATACCTATTTACGTATTTTGCTACCTATTGCTAATAATTTAAACTCTCTTTTATTTTTTAGAAAACATAGGTAAGAAAATGATAATTAGGTAGGTATAAATACCTAAGATACGATCAGTGAAATCAAAAGAAATCAAAATTCAAAAAATTTAATTAAAGCGAAAAATTTGAATTTGGCCAAGTCCGAAATCACGAAGAAGTTAAGTTATAGTTTTTCCTGTTTGTATTGACGTCAGCTTAAAGCGATTTTTGAATGATAGGTGGTTGCCATTTAAAAAAAACATAAGTAGGTACTTACCTTACAGAGCATAGGTTCTCAACGTGGGCGATAACGCTCCCTTGTGGGCGTTTGAGACTATCAGGGGGGCAGTAGAAGATCCAGAAAAAATTAGGAGGCATTGAGATGACGCAAAGGGGGCGAAAATATAGTCTAAAAAAGGCAAAAATAAAACAAGTAGGTAGGTACTTAAAGTTAAAATTAAAACAGGAAAACCACATACTATTGGGCAAGATTTAATTTTACCAGCAGCTATAGTAGTAATAACCACTGTGCTCCAAAAAGCTGTTTCAAATTCGCGATAGATGGTAAGAAAAACAAAAAGTAAGATAGTCTCTAGAAAAAATACACTTATATATTTATATGTTTTCCAAGTGGGCGGTGGACAAAATAAGGTTGAGAAACTATGGTAAGGAGTAAAAACCTCAGCGTATAAAATAGTGTGTAGGTAGGTAGGTATAGGACACCGCGGAATTTTAACTTGCAAAGAGTGAGTATGGCCTGAGCCCGACCTGACATTTTCTTAGGATCTTATTACCTACCTGGGCAAAAACGCGAGAATCTGTACATTGGCATTTTCGAGGTGTCCCCAGGTAAAATTGACTGCTACGCAGCTCTGTATAAGTTTTACAGGAGTTGTAACCATATTATCTGATTCATGGTGAAATTGGCATGCCATATTTATTAAAATGTAACGCTTAAAACAACATTATGATATAGAAAATTAAGTTTAAAAAATCGCAATTTTAGCCTGTAGTACTGTCCCCTAAACAAAATCCGACCTTTAGCAGCGTTTGGTTAAAAATAATTCCACTAGACTGGCAAACTTTTAGCTATACATTTGAAGTTTAGTGGGTTACCTAGGGTTCTAAATGTACAATTTGCTGCAAAAGCCAGAATTTCTACTAAATAAGTAATATTTAAGCCTGTCCCCGGGATTTGGGCCAACTGGACATGTCCGGATTCCGTTACCGCGTTTTCGAATGATTTTACAGTTTTTTTGTTCCGAGGGGTAGTTATTTTTTTACTTAAACAACAATATTGCAACGAGACAGACGTAAAAGTAAAGGGGATGTCTATAGTTTTTAAGTCAAAATATTCAAAATAATTGTTTGATTTTCGGCGTCAGTGAGAGGTTGCGTTTTTTCGGGCACTGTCCGGTGGGTATTCAATTTTTTTTTAATGTTTAAAACGTATTTCCAATGCATATTTTTATTTCAGAACTGAAATAAACTATCCAAGATTAACTTAGTGTGAAAAATCGTGTGACAAATATCAGCAAGTTGAGATAATTCATATTTTTGTGAACAGGTACCTAAGTTCGTTACTTCCAATTCGATACCATAGAGCTGGTAATCACGTAAAGCAAGGTTTACATAGCGTACACTTTATTTTATCTATTATTATTTACCCATTATAACCCTACTGTGCGAAGGCAAAAGAAGGTATTGTTTTTAGCAGATATTGTACTGTGTGCATGTAGGTAGGTAAATTGTAAGCGAAATCTTTCATTGTATCTCATTCATATATTGATCTATCTACTAAACTGATTTTGATAATGAGTTATCAAGTTAAATAAAATGAGCAATATTTGTTTTTTTTCGGATACGTATCTACCTACTTAGTGTTTGATATTAAACGACTTTTTTTTGGAAAAGAGGTCAAAATATGAATTATTTTGGTAAACCTACGGCCACCATAGGTATCAAAATTATTCGTTTTAGACCTATGTTCCGAAGAAAAAGTGGTTAAATATCAGTAGGTACCACTGTTCAAAAATATTTTTTTTTGTGACGAAACAAATTATTAAGCTTAGTTACTTTACTTAGTTAAGACTAATTTTCACAAGTTCCAGTTTACTTCTAAAATTATTAGTTTCAACGATTTCATAGCTAGTAAATAAAAATTCAAAAATATTTAGAATTTAGCGCTATGTAAACATAACCTTAGATGTCTGTCCCCCAAATCCAAGTTACAAAAATGTTAAGTTTGTATTAAAAAGTTTAAAATAAGTGTAGACATTGTTTAGCAAAATGATGTGGTTTCTCAAAATACTCAAAATTTAAATAGTTAATTAAGAAAATAGTCAATTTTGGGAATTTTATTAAAACTTTAAAGGCCATTTTAGAGCATAGGTAACGCACTGGAAAGGAAAAGTAGATAAAACTCGTGTATTTCTAAGATAACAAACTGATTTTATATATTTAATAATTAAAAACATATCCTCTTTCTTTACTAAATAAATTAATAAAATAATTTTGAGTTTTACTATCACAAAAAACCAAAAACCAGCGGTAACGAATTGGATTAAAATTTCTCCCTACAGTACTAAACTTGCTAATTTCTCCTAAAATAACAATTTTACAAGAAAACTTTTTCGTTTTTAGATAGAATAATAATTAAAGATAGCATATAAATAAACATTTCAATGAAATTCCACAAAAAAAAATCTAACCACAATTTTGAGAAAGTGTACAGATTTGCGCGTTTTTGCCCACCTACCTATTTTGGTACCTACCTGGAGTACTTACCTAACCTAGGGCTAGCTAGCTAGGGGCTGGGGCTGGAGGTGATTACTGATTAAGTGATTAACTGATTACAGTGATTACCTATCTATTAGGCTCTGTAGGCTTACATATTATACTACAGGGTGTGGCAAATTCTTGGTCACTGAAGGGTAGCCTTCTCTCTTGTAGTTAGAAAGTTTTGTTCTTAGGAAATTATTGCATTTTTAGATTTTTTTAAAAAGTACAGTTAGCCTAAAAATTGCATTTGTAAAAAAAAAAACAAGTTAGTCTTAATCGACTCTATTTGCCACCAGAAACACTTTTCCCAAAGTAATCCCCAAGCTTTCAGTGACCAAGAATGCCCTGTACCTATAGGTACCTTTATATCTTACCTAGGTTTAACTATTTTATATTTAGAAATAGGTAGGTACCTAGTAAGCGAAATGTCACGTAAATAATAAGTTATGATGCTAGAATCGAACAGGCACCATATTTCCTACGCGTTCCACCCGGTGATGGTAGCCTGAAGGCTAAATATTTAAAAAAATAAAAACGGAATCCCGCCGTAAAACCGGGATTCAAGAAATAAAAAGAAAAAATATAAAAAGGCCGTAAAGAGGCATTGGCGCTGTAATAGAACCGCGGGGGAGTAGGGGGTTCACTTTTCGAAAATCGATTGCCCCGCGCGTGTGTGGAACATTTTTGAATTTCGAATGCGAGCACAGATTATGTAGAACTAGCAACTAGTGATGTGACAACTTTCGCACCTTATACCACCTACTTTTGCTAGAAAGTTCAGGTACTATTACTAGAATCAGGTTGTTTTTTTAACGGTTAACTACTTAACTTGCAACTTTTCACTTGTATACCTACTGGGCACTGGCCCGACGAGTATTGAATCATAGTAAGGTAAGAAGGGTAAGGTATGTACCTAAGTATAATAAATATTATACTACTTACCTACTTTTACACATTCCATACCCATCCAAAATAAAATGTGAACTGTTTTTTCACCACTTGCAAATTATGTCCGTGTCAGATCTTGGCCAGCTCTATTGGCTGCGAAGTCCTCATTCCAATTTCGAAAATTCAATCAACCATTGCTTCAAACGAATATTATCTTTATTCTTAGGGAGTCAAGGTTCAAGGTTCAAAGATATTGTGTGTGCTACCAACACATCGAAAACGTGGTACCTACCAAAGTATTAGTGGTGGCTACATAACATAACAGAAGGTTACAAAATTATTTCGCAAAATATGCCTTAAATATTGACCTCGGGAGTAACGATTGAACACAAATCATGGTGGTTTTAAGATTTCCTACTTCCATTTTCGTTTGATAGGGCATACAATGCTAATACCTACATAATAAACGTGGAATCAAACATTTTTGTCAGTTAGATAAAGTTGTCAATAAAGGGAAACAAAAATGATTGAAGGTTAAACAAACTTACCTAAAGTGAAGTTTGACCGTAATTATACGACGTCGCTGCATCCGAAAATATTTTATAATCACCAGGTAGTTCCATTGCTCAATGTACTGGGCACGAACACTATTTAGAGCTAAAAAAACTTTAAAAAACAAGATAACATAGTTATAAAACGACTCAAAGTTCGTCGCGCCTCGGTAATGCCGAGCCGCCCCGACCTGCCGAGCAGTCCCGACAGTCCCGCTTAATTCCCATCATTCGTTTCAGAGAATATAACGATTTCCCAAAAGCGTAATCGATATTTCTATATCGATTTAGTACGGGATAAGTTTCATACAACTTATGGGAGGGAGGGATTAAAATATTTTCGGATGCAGCGACGTCGTATAATTACGGTCAAACTTCACTTTAGGTAAGTTTGTTTAACCTTCAATTATACGACGTCGCTGCATCCTCGATATTTTATAATCACCAGGTAGATGTTCAGAGTTTTAGGGAAATCGTGTATTATAATAACCCCGAAGGGAAAAAAGGTTTAGTTATATGAACAAACAAAACCTTGATTTACTCTAATAAAATTAACTACTGTCTCCATGATTAGCATTGTAAAATCGGATAAATTTACTAGGAACAATATTTTTTTTTTATTGTTTCATTAAAGTAAAATAATTCTTTCATTATAATAATAAATGAAATAAGTATAATATATATTATTTATATATTTATAAAGGCATATACAAACATTACCCACTCAATAGTTTAGGATAATATACCTAATAATTTACATAGGTACCGATGGCGCAATTTGGCTCAAGATCTGGATGTGAGTAGAAAAAGAAGGGAGGCATTTGCCCTGCAGTGGGACTATGCCGGCTGTCTAAGCTGCGTAGTTAATTAGCCTGTTTAGTTTATTAAAAAGTAAATAGTGAATAAATTTAATCAGCTAGGCCTATTGTAAGTTTTAAAAATACAGGAAGTTACCAGATCATCCAGCAGCTTTTCTATTGCCTCAATAGAAGAGGCCCTTTGATCTACCGCTGACGTCGGTCGGTTGCAGTGCAGCGTACGAGCTGAGTGTGCAGAGAATAACTTCTCCATCTTGGCAGTTAGAGAAACTGATCATGTTCTTGAACGTTAATAAGGTATTTCGCAGACATAATCTCTATTAATGATGAGAAAAAAAACAAAGAGATGACATACCATGGTAAAGCTCTCCCAGGAGGGGAATTCTTTATTAGATTATTAATTATAATTTTAAATAGAGGACTAATAATGTTTATTCTAGATAACGTAATCAAGAATGCACACATTGTGCAGTTGATAGTGCTAGCAGAGCCACAAACGTTGTGGTTATTGTAGGCAAAACTATGCCCACTACATGTATTGCTCACTAGGATACCGAATGACCGGCAAAATTAAGGTAAATTTTAGTGTCCCAAGTACTTTGTTATTTTGGGAAAAATGGCAGAGTTCGGTGAACTCTTTTAAGCAGACGAGAAATGTTAGCATCTTTGCTGAATTTATTTCCTAGTATGTATTAGAAAGATTGACGGGATTGTGTTGACGGTAGAATAGTAAATGGCTCCAGAATTGGAGTAATGAGTGATAAAGTTTAAAGCAAAATGAATTGGAGATAATTATTGTAAATACATGATTATGGTATCCGGGTATTTATCAAGTAATTTACCTTTTTATATACTATATTTACGAATTTCAGGCAGAAAACCGAAATAGTCGAAAATATTATTATTCTGACGAAAAATCCACAACTTTTAAATTAAGATGTGTCATAATGTTTCATTATAGGTTATATTGTGGTTATTTGATTAATGCAATCATAATTTAGACTGTCTCTGTTATTATGATTTAGTAAGCGACAAGGCATCGGAGTAATGCTTCGCTATAACGTGATGCCGCGTTCTGAAAGGAGACTTAAGCAGCATAATATTAGATCATAATCGGGTGAAAAGTAAATAAACCCAGATAATTGACATTCGGGAACCCTGGTATGGTTGGCTGGACCAGTGAGGGACTGTCACAATACCCGATGCTTGGGCATCTATTGATTTAGGCAAACGTTTTAGTGTCAGTAAGAATGGAGAAAAGCAATCAATGTTAAAAGAATCAGGAACTCTTTTACACAAAACATCTATATACTTAATACTCTATCTACATCTACATTCTCTTTGGATTTGATGTAGGTATGATGCAAATATATAAACATCATCGAGATGTTTATATTCAACTCCTTTCATTCTATTTATGTATGACATCCTGGTATATCTGTACCAACATAACATTATCTATCTGTTCTCAGGAGGATTTTAAAATTTGTTAAGTCTTTTGCAAAACATATGAAACTTATAAATTTGGCTTGTAATCCTAATAGATTAGTACTGATTTTGGTTGCTAACGGGCTCCGAAACTCATTAGAGTTTTTCCCCATACAAAATATATATATATATATATATATATCCAACCAGTAAAAAAGTCTGAAAATAATAATTTGAGGGATTATTAATGGCTAGGCAAGGGTTCACCTAACTATAGTAATAGATATATCAATTACTCTTCCACCAAGTGAAACATAATTATTATAACTCACAGTTCAATTTCACTATCATATCTTAATCTATAATAAAGATTATAGAAAAATTCCTAGCACGTGCTAGGAGTTCCTCTATCTTGAAGAGTTTCGTATAAACTCAATCTATAGGTAAATCTATAGGTGCTTGGGAAAACAAAGATTAATACACCAAACAACGTTTTCGAAATCTCAAATACATAGAAGGTGGTATCATGAGTCTACATTTAAAAGCCTAGAAAGACTAAACACTTAAGTACTAGTACACTTGAAAAATCTTGTTAGGGTTTCCGCGACACAGGCTAGACCTAGGCGGCACCCAATGTGAAATCTGTTCATTTAAGATTGTACCTTTGGAAAATAATTATTTATTTATTTATGTACTTGGAGTTGTCACTTTTTGTGGTTTATTATAAGCCCTCGGTTCTGTAACAAGTTAACTTCATCGTCAACATTTGACACAGTCTACAAAAGTAGGTAGGTACTTAAGGTACATACATAGTACATCCTCTAAACATGA
Source organism: Camptogramma bilineatum (assembly GCA_958496255.1). NCBI lineage: Eukaryota > Metazoa > Arthropoda > Insecta > Lepidoptera > Geometridae > Camptogramma > Camptogramma bilineatum. Next base: position 3,612,982 of record OY292478.1, read on the forward strand.
AACTCAATATTGTAAAATTATGTTCTAGAGAGGAAACGAAGATTCTTAGTTTTATTAATAATCTTAGGCTGTTATGTACCAAACTCTAACAGAAAGTATTAAAGGATAATTTGTGACTGATTATAAAATATTATTTTGTTATAGATATCTTAACTGATCGCGAGAGCCACTGCTCGCTTGGGTACTTTGTGCTACCAAGGAAGACCAGCGCTATGGTAGACTATCTACCGTAGCTTATACTGAGTGGAGGCCTTTTTGTTAACTCAATTTATTTAGTTTAATAACAATTATGTACCTAATAACTTGTAAGTTATGGTAAGTAACAAATAAAGTTCTTCAATTTGATTTGATTTCCAAACAATAAAAAATATTTAAATTGGATCTGTGTCTCAAACTGACTTTTGTATCTCTTGTCTCTGTTGAGCTTTGAAATTTTCAGAAATGTGAATATTTTCAACTAGATATATTTAAATACCTCGCCAGGCCAACCCACCATTATTTTTCCCCAACGTTCAGAGATCTTGGTAAGAATACTTCAGGTTTATTATTGAGATCCCTAAGGATTCTAAATTATTATCATTTTATCAGTGCTTGCATTATTTGCATCCGTGGAATCAGGCATAGGTTGCGTGGTTGGGTCAAAGCCGTCTATCCGATACTAGGGGTATCGAATCGATACTATCGATCGTATCATCTTTGATTCGAAGAAAAAGAGTGCTTATAATCATAATCCGCAATGATATATGATATAGGTAATCAGTATAAATAGGTGGTAATCAAGTTACCATTCGATAATAGTTAGTAGGTCTTTATAGTGTATGCTAACTAGCCAGACTGCAATCGCTTCGCAGTTCTTGAAATTAAAATGATAACGACAGCAAACGCATATTGTACAACTCAGACTGCACTGGAGATCGTAATCTCATTATGGTTATAAATGTAAAGGATGTAGGTATTTACATTTGTATAGGTACATGGATTTCATGTGATTGTAATCGCATCACAATTCAAAAAATATAAAGGTTTGGAATATTATCTCTATAATTTGTACTAACCGGCCGGGCTGCAATCGCATCGCAGTTCTTGAGATAAAGATGATAACGGCTCAAACTGCTGTTTGGAATGTACCTACATTTATAATTTGTGGCAACCAGACAGACTGCAATCGCATCGCAGTTCATGAAATATACTATTTAATTGAATCAATTTTCATAATTTATGTCATCCAGACTGCATTCGCAACACAGTTCTTAAAATAAGGGCGGCAAATGTATAAGGGCGGCAAATGTACAAGGGCGGCAAATGTATAAGGGCAGCAAATTTATAAGGGTGTCAAATTTATATGGGTGGCAAATGTATACGGGTGGCAAATGTATATTGCACAACTCAGACTGTAATCGCATCACAGTTCCAGAAGACCATGGTCTCGTCACGATTTGATTTACAGAATGTAGGTTAATGGCATGTGGTATAATATTTAAGTTACAGTTTTGTTTACTTAATGTAAGTATTTAAATAGTGTATATTTGATTGTTATTTACCTCACAAAATATACTATTAAATTAATATTATATGAATCTTTCTTATTTATGCCATCCAGACTGCATTCGCAACGCAGTTCTTGAAATAAAAATAATAGGGGCAACGAATAAATATCGTAATTGCTCTTAGGAAAATCTACCATGCTGTCATGATGTGGAGGTAGTAGGTAGGTACATTAAGATGGATCTAAACGACCTTGTTTAGAAAATTTGTGTAGGTACTTAGGTAAAAATAAGAATGTGCAATAAATCATTGTTAGGTACCTATACTATAAAACAGTAGAAGTATCTTCTAGTATCAAAACATTGAAAGCAATTTAGGTAGGTAGTAGGTAACCATTTTATATTCGATTGCTGTGTAATAATAATAAGATTATTCGATTGTGTGATTAAATTCGAATATAACAGTTCACAAAATGTGTTATATATTCGGATTCCATCTTTATAAGTAATGCTATTCAGACTGCATTCACAACACAGTTCTTGAAATAAAAATTAAAACGATGGCGAATAGATATCGTAAATACTCGTGGTAAAATCTACACAGTTATCTATTGGAAATAGTATCCAAAGACGTGGTTAAACAACCTTGCTTGAAAATTTTAGATAAGTGGGTACTTACGTAAAAATAAAATAAAAAAATATGCACTAGATGGCCACTTACTCATACGAACTTTCTTTCTTACTGTTATTCTACAAGCAGTAGACTTATCTAAACTGTCAATTCGAGATTGAACAGATGAAAAGGTTATTTTTAGGACATCGTATCCAAATATATAGGTACCTACCTAAGCTACAGTACTTCCTTTGAAAAATTTCAGGTTGAGAGGTAAAATTAAAATAAAATTGTTATTCTAAATAGTAGAAGTACCTATTTAGACGGTAAGATAAGCATTGAACAGCAGGTTAGGAAAAAGGTGCAAGCGTTGCACTTTTATCGTTCGCATTTAGATATTCGATATTGCAAAACGCATTTTGGCGATCACAAGCGCATTACCGTAAGAAGAAAATGACAATATTTTAAAATTAAGTAGGTGGGTACTCACAGTTTTCGCTATCAGTTTGTACCTGCATGCGAGTTTCTTCTCTCGGGTCTTTCGTCGAACAACATTTCACTTTTATCAAAACGACGGAAAAAAAATAAAACTTTTTTTTTTTTTTTTTTTTTTAAATTGCAGACAGTAAAATAAGACGTGTGAACGTGCCCGAACACTAACAACGAATGATGGGAATTAAGCGGGACTGTCGGGACTGCTCGGCAGGTCGGGGCGGCTCGGCATTACCGAGGCGCGACGAACTTTGAGTCGTTTTATAACTATGTTATCTTGTTTTTTAAAGTTTTTTTAGCTCTAAATAGTGTTCGTGCCCAGTACATTGAGCAATGGAACTACCTGGTGATTATAAAATATCGAGGATGCAGCGACGTCGTATAATGAGCTAGCGCTAGCGCAATAGAAATTCTCGACAGTAGTACCTAGTAACACTTGAAAGTCTAAGGGTAGTCAGAAGAAAGTCCAAATGTAAGTCATCTACGGCACAGAGAAATGTTACTCGGTGTCTACGGTGCGCGAGTAGTAAAATAGTGGTAACAATCTTGGAACAATGGTCACACATCGCGCCGGTTGCGTTGCGTGTGCGTGGTGGATGGATGTAATGAACTGAGGATTTGTGGGTTTGATTTATTTATCGTGTTTTTTCTAAAAATCAAGATATTTACCTACTTATCTTGGAGTTGGTTGGTACCTAACTACTTAAATAACTTCGAGCATAAAGCAATCTCGAAGCTAAATAATGTTATTTGAAGAATCCTAGTGAACTCAGCAGCAGTAGCACTTAAACGTATAGGTAGGGGTAGTCAGAAACAAGTCGAAATCTAGGCTATCAACGCAACGGTGTGCGAGAACTCAGTTCGGGGCGAACTACCTACTATAAGTACTAAGTAGTTACCTTGTACCATAGAATATAGGTATAATACCTACTATGTAGGCACTTGTAGGTATAGTAAGTAAGTAGTTACCTACCTATAAAAGGTAAGGTAGGTAAGTACTACTTACATAAATGGTACCTACCAGTTGGTAGACTAGGTAGGTACCTATGGCCCATCTCTCGGATTTCGTGACGTTCCATTTTCAAAACTTAAACGATTCATCCAAGAAATTCTAGGCCATGCCATAACTTGCTTGACTAAATGAAATTTTCATTTTATCGATTCCCTTCCAACTTCCAAGTCACCGGCTATACAATTTTTATATGGCACAAAATACCCACACAAACGAAATTTTCATCCATACAAACTACACATACGGGAAGTTAACGCACACCAACACAATTTTACATAGAAAAACAGCCGCTCGCTGCTCTAGCCTATCTATACGTAGTATAGAAAAAAAAACTTCAAAATAGTATGGCTTCACTCGCTAATCCAAGTTATTACCCGATTCTAGTCCATTATGATATGAATTATGGTATCCTATAGGGTCCACTATCGCATACGCAAACCTTTGATCTATCTCTTTCCCGCAACCGAACGCTTTCGAGTTTTCCCGTCCTCGATCCAACTCAAAATACGCCAAAAATGACGTCGAGCCAACGTTGTTTCGAAAACAGTGTCTCGCGTTTCTCAGTACGGGCACCGCGCGCCCGTTCGCTAGTTTTTATTTATTTGGAATTTTCCAATTCACTGATCACTGCCAGTCGTAAGTTTCAAACAAATTCGCATCCGTTTCATATTTTTCACAATGATTAGCGCCAAATAGAAATGTCGCAAGTGCCGGAGTCGATACGGTCTATTTTCGCGCGACCAGCCGCGGCTAACCGGCCGAATTGGGTCGCCTGTTCCCGGATTGGCGCGTTAACGGAACGTTATCGCCGCTCAAATCGGCAGTATTCGACAGAAAATTCTGACAGATCGGGTACCGTCTGGGACGGTCAAGAAAATAATGTCGTTTTTATTACATTTTTTGATAAATTATTATTGTAGTTTAGAATCGACGGCGTTACGACGGCCTTATCGATTTTCCTATTTAGTGCGCTATCGTATTTTATACATTTTCGAAAGGTTGAGTGCGCGTTGCGCTTTCGAAAAACATTTTTATAAAAGTATTTTGCTAGCGGCGTGCGGACGTCGCCTTGCGCTGTAAATTGGTAATAATTTCTTTTGATTGCACAGAGTAGGTAATAAAGTGGGTGAATATGGGTTAGTGGTGAATACTGAGCTCCGAGCGTAGCTACGGACTCCTGACGTATTATTTGTGTTTGTGTTATAAATAATTGGTGCATTCCTGGTGTGAAAGTGTGTGACAATTCTGTGATCTATCTCGGATGCTGATGTATGCCTGGTCCATACATCTGGTGCTTGTCAGATCTGTCGTCTGTAAGTATTTACATAGCATAGTTTTCGAATCTCCAATAGAATGCCTAACCTACCTAACTCTTATTTTGTAGAAAAGTAGCTCAAACTATCTGTTTACAATTTTACATAAATCAGTTAATGCTATGTAGTACCTTAACCTACATAAACATTCTTTAACAATTAGTTAAACTCGCTTTGAAGGTTCATGCAAGTTGATGCACCGAAATTCATTTAAATTTGGAACAAAAAAACTATAAACTGTCTATCACTTGCCCATTTTCTCAAATTACAATTTTGAGAATTTTAAACAGCACCTGCCAGTCTCAAAAATTTGAAATTGGAATGTGAAAAAAATATTTTTTGTTTGGATGAATGCCAAACTTTTTGGTTTCTTTAGTTTCATAGTTTTAAAAGCTATTTTTGAACTGTTCCAATGTTTAATTTGTTTGCCTGGCTTTTACATGTCACAAACTGCCCTAAAAGTTTTAAAAAGAATACAACATGAAGTTTTTTGGTAAAACTTTAATTACCTACTCACCTACTTATTATAAAATTTATCAATAGTTATAGGTACCTAGCTAAGGGGAATGACCTGGACTGGGTTAATAACCTTGACTATATTTATAGGAACCCTTTCTAAAGGGTATCTACATAACTGTAAAATTAAAAATGCACATAGAATGAAACAGGTGCCTCAGCAGAAACCTGACTCTGAGTGATATATAACTTTTAAAATAAATAATTCCCTTCAACCTAATTATCACAGTTATTAGCAATAATTATAATTATGGTAGGTAATTGTTTCTAGAAGTAGGTACCTTTATGTAACATTCCCTCAGGTTGGGATAAATAACTATTTGAAAATAGAACATCTGACATTTCAAATTTTAATGTTGCCTGAGAAATAATAATTAAAATAGTTGATAGAAACTTGCCATCTAATAACTCTGTTGCCGTCTCTTTTTGACATAAGAGTGAGAAAAAACATTCTCCAAAGTCTTGCTAAATTAAAAAATTATTATGATGGGGTTAGTAACTTACAAGCCAAGATAAATTTTTGAAAATGGAATCATTCAAAACTTGGACAGTACCAAAAAGTATGGTTACTTTTTGCTACCAAGAACTCAATAATAATCAATAAATAAAAACCGGTCAAGTGCGAGTCGAACTCGTACGCCGAGGGTTCCGTACCTAAATTAAGCTAGTCCGCTTAATTGTATGAGCGCCCATACAACTCGGAGGACAATTTTAATTGGTGTCAACTATGTATGGGAACACCCTTTAATTTTCAACTTTTTTAACTTTTTAGAATTTTTCCTTTATTTGTGCTATAAGACCTTGCTTTTTGCCAAATTTCGTTATTCTAGGTCAACGGGAACTACCATTTAGGTTTTCGACCCAAAACCTCTAGGGTACTTCCGGTTGACCTAGAATTGTCAATTTTGGTTACAAGCAAGGTCTTCTAGCACAAGTAAAGGAAAAATTCCGAAAAATAAAAAAAGTTGATAATTAAGGTAAGTTTTGGTACTCACAAGTTTTCACGAAAACCTAAATTTGCCTATATCTTTTTATAGTGTTGACTCAGGACCTTGATTTTTATACTCACAATAGGGACTATAGACCTTAGTATATGGTATAAATTTCAACTTGCTAGGTCTACCCGTTCCTGAGATAATCGATGGTGACACACGGACAGACAGACGGACAGACGGACAGACGGACAGACGGACAAGAAAGTGATCTTATAAGGGTTCCTTTTTTACCTTTTAAGGTACGGAACCCTAAAAATAAGCTTAAAAAACTGTTAATTAAAAATTTCTACATATAGTCGTATTGCTCATTATACGGACTAAAATTGAAGGAAAAAATGTCATTTTTCCTTCAATTTTGATTAGTTTTGATACGTTTTATGTCAAAATTGAAGGAAAAATGACATTTCTTCCTTCACTTTTAGTCCGTATAATGAGCAATACGACTATAGGTACTATAACATTGACGGTTTCCTAGATTACAAATAATCTCATAGTAGGCTATTAACAGTACATTTAAATTTTTGACATTACCTTAATTGATTTTTCCTTTCTATTTGACATTATTCTAAACTAGCAGCGCTCTCGCGGCGTTACACCGTAGTGATGGATGATGATGATGATGATGAAAAGTCTATAATCTTCCTCAAGAAATTAGCTATCCAATAAAGTAAGGATTTTTCAAATCGGATTGGTACTTCCAGAGATCAGCGCTTTCAAACAGTCTCTTCGCTTTATTATATTTAGAGTATAGAATGCATATAATTGTAATGTAATAAACACTACATTATATGCGTATTATATGCATAAGCAACACATTCTCAGTTTGCACATTGAAATTGGTAAAACCTGTTGTGACATCCTCTATCTATTAGATCATCTTATTTTTACACATGTTTAATGCAAATAAATAATCTTTATCTCTATGTATAAATGCCTCTGAATTAGTAAACTATAAAAGTAAAATTTAAGATAAAACCTTTTAGTTACACCCCCCTCTACCTAAAGATCATCCATAAAGTATGTCACACGTTAAGGGGGGAGGGGGTCAACGAAGTGTGACATTGCGTGACAAGGGGTGGGAGGGGTCCTAAGTTCCGTGACATCACATTTCAAAATCTTATACATCTGTGTTAAAATGTCAGCAGAATAGCTAATACTCTAGCCAAAACCAATGTACAATATTTACTAACATTGCACTGACAGATCAATCAGCTGATAGCAGGAATAGACCTATCACAGAAAACTGAGATTAAGTATGATTGGCACTGATTCAATATGGCCAATCGTAATGAATCTCAGTTTTCTGTGATAGGTCTATTCCTGCTATCAGCTGATTGATCTGTCAGTGCAATGTTAGTAAATATTGGACATTGGTTTTGGCTAGAGTATAATTAAATATAGGTAAATAAAAACAAAAATTAATTTTTTTTTACTATTTTACTTTTTTTTATACATTTTGTATGGAAAAGAAAATGGCTTTTTTTTAATGAAATATTACGAATTCTGACTGATTTCTCCGGGTCAACTAATAATTAAATTTAGACATTTTAAAAAGTTTTATTGTGTATCCAATTAGCCATATAGGTACCTACCTTGATTTTAACTTTGAGTTTCCAACAGTCAAACTTTCTTTTAATTTGAGATTAAAAAAATATTATAAAGCTTAAACCATAAATTCCAAATTTCAAAATCAGAAATTAACATACCTATAAAATTGTAATGAGTTTAGAAAAAATCTTATCTGATTCTAATTTATTGCTCGAATCTTATCTGTTTCAAAAATCTATCAATTTGATACCTATTTCATGTTAATTTAAAGAAAAAATATCTGATAAAAATCTATTCTAATCTAGACCAATCTAATAAGGCTGAAGAGTTTGTTTGTTTGAACGCGCTAATCTCAGGAACTAGCAGTCGGATATGAAAAATTCTTACTGCATTTGATAGCTAAACTCTTGAGGAAGGTTATAGGAGGCTACTTTTCATCATCATCATCATCGTATACCATCAATACGCAGGCAACGCCGCGAGGGCGCTGCTAGTATATTAATTTGGCATTTTACAGAAATTATTCCTTAAGATACCTATCTCCTCGCTGCCTATTAAATTACCTGTTAATTGGATGATGTTTTCCTTCACCGTTAAGAGCTAGTTTTGAAACATAAAATCTTTCAACTATTTACAAAAACGTGTTCCCATGAAACCCTTAGCATTTCAAAGTCGTCCGTCCCTTTCCTTCTACGCGGCTGATATAGCTGTCTCGCTCGTTCTAACTGTTCCTACCTATAGGTACCTAGTGTTTAGTTGTATAGGCTAAGGTCAGGTTACAATGTAAGGACTAGAATAGAAAGGTACGTACCTATATCTAGATTATTTTTGCACGGTTTTAAACATTATTTGAAGCGTTCATGTTTTATTATTGGCTAGCTTCCGCCCGCGGCTTCGCTCACGTAGTACCTACCACCTATTGAGAGAGTCATTGTGTTGAAAGAATTAGCCAGCCTAGGACACTGCGTTACCGTGCCCTAGCTGTTACCGAGATGCGCCGCGAGGAGGCTTCTTTCCTGCACCCCGACAACAGATTGCGAGCACAAGTGGGTAGATGTAGAAGCAATTTGTGTGAGTGGGGAATGTTAGACGAGTCACGTACGCAGTGTGACTGTGGTGCTCCTTCCCAAACTATGTCCCACCTACTGGACTGCCCCACTTGCCCCTCTTCCTGCACAAGAGCCGACCTCAACACCGCTTCGGACGCCGCTATAGCTGTAGCGACTTTTTGGTCAAACCAAATTTGAAAAGAGAGTTCATTGACACGAGAGAAGAAGAAGACCTACCACCTGGGTAAAAAGTAGCCTGGTGTTATTCCAGGTCATAAACTATGTCTTACAAGTTTCATTCAAATCCGTTACGTCGTTTTTGCGTGAAAGTGTAATGGCGGCTCCTCACTTGGCTTAGCGTATTCGTGAGTCGATATTGTTGTGTTTGCCTTCAAATAATCAAATATTTCAAATACCGTCAAATAGGTACGTCATCCACACATGGACTTGTACGGGCAAATTTGCTATTTGCGTTGTTTGCCATATTCGTGCAAATAAAGCAAATACAATCAAATAGACCGTCTACCTACACATTGCTGTATTTGGCCAAATAATGCAAATACACGAACACGATACGCCAAGTGAGGAGCCGCCATAACAAATAATTTAAAAAAGTGTAAAGCGTATCACACACACAGCAGATAATATAAGTTATAGGTCGTAATGTAAATATTTTATATTTTTGCTATCACACACACAGCAGATAATATAAGTTATATCCCAACTACGTCATCAATCATCGAAGCCGTCTTGCGGGGTTCCTGTAAACTGTCCCCGATAATCCAGTACCGAATTTATCTGTAATCTGTACCCGCATTCCAAAATCCAGTAAACGATGACGAAAATGGCTACCTTTTCTCATTATTAAGGTGAAGTACAGTCAGGCAAATAAACGAATAAAATAGGTCAAATCTATATTTCACATGAAAATAACATAAGAAATCAACAACGATTTCCAATAAAATAGGCATGATCACCAGTGATCGGAATTAGGCGGGCTTAAATACCTAAAGTTCAAAGAACAGAGGCAAAAAAGGGGAGACTTCCTATAAGAATTTTATTGAAAGTTGGCACAATTTTCACAGTGAGTAAGTACATTTAAAATTAATGTTAATAATATTGTGAACTAATTCAAATAATTTTTCTATTTGACCGACGGAAAAAGTTTTTTATCCTTATAATTTACATTTTAGTTTTTGTTATTAACTCAGGTAAAAATTGATTTACCTTAATGTTAGATGTTCTTTATTAATGTCCCGGAAACGGAAATAATTGGGTCGAAAAATATTTAGTCCTAAGGCGTCTCCATTTGTCTCTGTTATTTTTCGAACTTTAGGTATTTTAGCCCGCCTCATTCCGATCACTGATGATCACACACAGAGGATACAGAACAGAAAAAGATACACAGAGCAAGTTATAAACATAAAAACACACAATAAAAAGGTTCACATACACGTGGTGCTAAAAAGGCACAGTCTCAGCTAATGCTGGATACTCCCATGAGGTCCCGTGACTACACGGACACCAACGGAAAAAAATAAAAGTATAAAGGTTACTGATGAATAAATAAATAAATAAATAAATAAATAAATATTGCTGGACATTTCACACAGCATCATGTAGTCCCAAGCTAAGCAGAGCTTGTGTTATGGCAACCACATGACTGATATACTACTTATATACATTTTTTTTTTTTTTTTTCGTAAATACATACATAATATACATAGAAAACACCCAGACCCGAGACAAATATTTGCAGATCATACAAACATTTGTCCCGCGGCGGGGATCGAACCCGCAACCTCTTGCGTCACAGGCGGGCCTTCACCCACTGCGCCACAGAGGTCGTGAATTATAGCAGAATATGTCAAAATGAGAGATAATGTCGAGTTGATAGATTATATCAAATTGACAGATTAAGTCAAGATGAGAGATTATGTCATTTTGAGAGATTTACATTATTTTATTGTCGGCCATATCTCTAATACTACTCATCCTAGACTCTTCTTTCTAAGCTCAAATGAAAGCTACGACCAAGATCTACATTTTCAATGACAGCACTCAAACTTCAAATGGCCATTTCTCGGAAACTACTCGTCCTAATAAATCACACTGTTTGCTCTTGTTAAAGCTGTCAAAATTTCATACGATATTTTCTAGTTGACTGTACCAATTTAAAATAACTTGAAGGTCATAGAAAACGGGTACCTATTATTTACATTAACTAATAAATTTGGTAGCCGTTTACAGCGGGTATAGATCTTCGGGTATGGATTACAGGAACCCGTCTTGCGAGTAGTTTTGACGTAGAGTTTTGTTCATATACAGAGTGTTCAGTTTTTATAATATTAGGATACAGAACAAATAAAGGTGGACGTACACCTATCCGCGCCGAACGAATCGAATTTAAGAATTCTTTATTATGAAATCGTATGAATCATCCAATTCGACCGAATCTGGCAGTACTTCGAGAGTTCTGCGCGCTCGGCACACATAGCTGTGCGGCCACTATAATTCTACGGCGGCGTTCTGCGCGGTCCGTCTCGATCACAAAGATTGGTTACCGCTAGCCAATACCACTGCGCTCTAAAGTAAATAAAAAAATAAATTAAAAAAAACTGCTCTCTTTCGTACTTCTACGGGCAAGTTAGAATTGACGGTCCTGCGATTGTGTCCTCAAGCCAAGACAGAGGCCTTGAAGCGGCCTAAAAACACACAAAAGTTTGCCTCTAGCTCATACGAACTAAGTACTAGGTATCTGGGTATAGTGTCGTGCAAATTTTATGGCGGCTGAAGTTCGCGGCAGATTCGACTTTGCGCAGGTAGGCGGTGAGGAGCGGGACTAGGAGACTGTACCAGCCAGTGGCGGCCTTTGGGGGTGGCGAGCAGGGCACTCGCCCGGGGCCTCGCGCTTGTAGGGGCCTCGCGCAGCAAGCCGACTACAGAAAATCTTTTATACCTAGGCATTAGTAAACCTATCAGCAAATTCCATTTTGGGCTTTTCTGTACATGTACTTACCTATAAAATAACTAGTAGTTCGCCCCGAACTGAGATCTCGCGCACCGTAGATGGCCAACATTTGGACTTTCTTCTGACTACCCCTATAATTTCAAGTGCTACTACTGCCGAGTATGCCTATTGCGCTAGCTCTTCATGGTAAAAAATACTAGCATGCATGCAATACATAATGTCGTGTCTAATTTTTCATTTATTTCATATTTATGAATTTTCGTCGTATTTTTAAAAGTATACGTCCTAGAATAAAAATAATAACTATTTTAGAATGTACAAATAAAGACCTTTCATTTGACACCGCACTCAATATATTTGTTTACTTAACTTTTTTTACCCCAATTATTTTCATTTTTTATCAAAATTTTTTTTATCATGAAAATAAATCAAGTAGCATCTAAAATCATTGCAAACCAAACCGCAACGATGCCACTCTCTTTTTAAGACCGACCAGTCAATGAGCTACGAAGACATCGAAACTCTATGAAACGGGAGCTCTTGCAGCTCTGGTTTCGTAGTTTTTGGTCTTTGGTCGTATTTCAAAAACTATACATCCTAGATTAAAAATAAAAACCATTTTGGAATGTACAAAATAAGCCCTTTCGTATGACACCCCACTCAATATATTTGTGTAACTTTCATAATTTTTTACCCCCTTGGGAACCCAATATCTTCACAACCCCTTCATCGATTAAGCTCATATGCTCCACCGTAAATTTCCTTACCACAACCTATTGACCTACCAAGTTTCATGCAGATTGGATGAACGGTTCGACAGTTATGCTCGAACAACAATTCGTGAAACATACAAACATACAAACATACAAACATACAAACATACAAACATACAAACATACAAACATACAAACATACAAAGCAAAATCGCCCAACTTACCACTAAGGGAGTGTCCACATTGCGTTTTTTGCAGCGCGTTTGTATCGATACAAACGCGATTCGAACGCGATGCGAACGCGCAGCCCCCCGCGCAGCCCCTCCCGGTTCGCTTTTGTATGGAAAAATACGCGTTGCGAACGCGCGTTTGTATCGATACAAACGCGCGTTCGCAACGCGTAGCAAAAACGCGCTTCAGAAAACGCAATGTGGACACTCCCTAAGATCTTCGCTCGCTTCGCTCGCTCGATCGATAATAATAATAATATAAAATGCCTTCCTACATTATTTTGTTTATATCTCAAAAGGATTAGGCAGCTTTTTCTATGAAAACTCCCAGTCGGCTATATTTTTTCGACATTTTCAACAATCTTCCGTCATATTTCAATCAATTTACACAAAAACTTAACGAATTATACACCTAAACCTTCCTCATGAATCACTCTGTCTGTCCATTGGTGAAAACCAAATGAAAATCCGTTCAGTAGTTTAGAGTTTATCGCGAACAAACAAACAGAGATAGACGCTGAGCTGGGGGCGAATTACTTTGTTTTATAATATGCGCGCGGCTCCGACTTTTTTTCATCAAAATTTCAATACCTATAGGAACCTACTTTGGTAGGGCCTCGCAATGACTAGGCAGGCTCGATCCCAGGGCCATGACCCTCCCTCTCCAAATCTTTGTATGGGAACTTTATAACGAGTGGTGCGGTTGGCTCGAAACTTGGTTACAATACTTTAAATACAAAATAAATGAACACTTATTTCAGGGTTTTTAAAATAACCCTCGGAAAGGGGTAAAATGGTGTGACAAAGTGACTCGCTTCGCTCGCATATTAGCTTTATGAGTATTACCAAACAACTAATTGTCAGGAACCGACAACAACCCCTCTTTTTATTAGAACACCGTTAGCATAATCAAGTGTCGTAATGTTGTAATTGTATAAAAAATTTGGGTTCACTTCGCTCGCTAACCTCGATGCTCGCTTCGCTCGCATATTAGTTTCATGAATATTTTGCAAGCAAATGGTTTTACAGTTAGGAACCAACAACCATCCATCTTTTTCTTAGAGAACCGTTAGCAAAATCAAGTGTCACATGTTTTTGTCTAAAAAATTTCCGCTCGCTTCGCTCGCATATTACTGTCATGAGTATTTTGCGAGCAAATTAATTTACTGTTTGGAACCGACAACCATCCGTCTTTTTCTTAGAGAACCGTTAGCAAAATCAAGTGTCGCATGTTGAATTTCTCTAAAAAAATCAGCTCCCACCGCGGGTAACACCGCGGGGCAGAGCTAGTATATTATCATAATGTGTTAAATGCTTAAATGCTAAATTTGGAATTCTAAATTTTTCATACAAACATTTTTAGCCTTTAGCCATCAATGTGTAATTTTAATTTATTTCAAAAATATTAGCTGTCATCAATCATTTTAGCTTCATGTGTATTTTGCGAATGAACCTTGAATGAAGTGAGCTTTGGCTGACCGCAGAATAGAAACCGACAAGCAGCCAGCCTTTTTTTTTGAGCACCGTAAGCAAAATCAAGTGTCATTATGTTGCATTTATCTTTAAAAATTCGGCTTGCTTCGCTCGCATTTTAGCTTCATGCGTTTTCTGCGAATAGAGTGTGTTTATATCTGATCGCAGAATAGAAACCGACAATCAGCCACCCTTTTCTTTGAGCACCGTAAGCAAAATAAAGTGTCACATTTTACAATTTTCTTTAAAAAATTCGGCTCGCATTTTGATTCAAAGGTATTTTGCGAGTGTAGGGAGCTCGCTTTGCTCGCATATTAGCCTTATTATTTTGCTAGCAAAGAGAGTTATGTTGCATTAATCGTAAAAAAAATCGGCTCGCTTCGCTCGCATATTAGCTTGATGAGTAGGTATTTTTCTGCCCCCCCCCCCCTCCCTCAACATAATATCGTGTGACCCTCCCCCCCCCCCCAAAGTCTAGATCCCGCGCCCGTCATCAGGGGCCTCGCAAAGATCTACCGCCCGGGGCCTCGCGATAGCTAAGGCCGCCCCTGGTACCAGCTCAAAGTCGAACCTGCCGCACATTTCAGCCGCCATAAAGTTTGCACGACACTCTAAGAAGTGTGTAAATGCAACTTATAGTCTGGCAAAAAAAAGATACATAAATGGGGGCGCCACTGTGCAAGCTAAATACGCGAAATAGGTAAATTCTCTTTTAAAAGGATGTTATTACTTCTGACTGACGTCTTCGGTACCTGTACCATAGACAAGAAACCTGTACTTTACCATAGATTAGTAGACAAAGGGTTTCCATTGTCATGAAATTTTAGTTGCCCTTTCTACCCGTTTTTGCCAGACTATATATACCTAATCATCAGTGATCGGAATGAGGCGGGCTAAAATACCTAAAGTTCGAAAAATAACAGAGACAAATGGAGACGCCTTAGGACTAAATATTTTTCGACCCAATTATTTCCGTTTCCGGGACATTAATAAAGAACATCTAACATTAAGGTGAATCAATTTTTTACCTGAGTTAATAACAAAAATTAAAATGTAAATTATAAGAATAAAAAACTTTTTTCCGTCGGTCAAATAGAAAAAATATTTGAATTAGTTCACAATATTATTACCTAACATTAATTTTAAATGTACTACTCACTGTGAAAATTGTGCCAACTTTCAATAAAATTCTTACTTACTACAAGAATAAAATTCTTGTAGTAAGGAAGTCTCTCCTTTTTTGCCTGTTCTTTGAACTTTAGGTATTTTAGCCCGCCTAATTCCGATCACTGCTAATCATACTACGTTACGTACCTAATATCAAATGAAAGGGGTTTAAAAGGACATTTTAAAAATAACTTCCAATTTTGTAAAAAGCTTCTTCTAGTAATTTAAATATTTTTTTAATCGTCACATGAATACGCACTAAATACGCGCGTCATTTTACTTTTACGTAGGTAAATCAAAAACCATCGACCTAGTGCGTCTCAAATTGACTTAGGGTTGTCATGTTATGTAAGCATTAAGTAGTATGTTCGAGAGCATAATATCCTTCCATAATAAGTGAAACAATATGAAATACTAGCTGTTGCCCGCGACTTCGTACGCGTTAGATTACTTTCAGAAGTAGTTACCTAGTATCCTCAAGGCGCGGTAGACATTCTATCAGACCTTTTTATGATCCTCTAAAGATGTATGTCTAAGGGGGTAATCAGAGGCACGTCGAAATACATTTGGTACACTAAACACCCACATTTTTGGAGAAGTTAGCATTCCATCGTGACAGGTTGCAAGCCCGTTGCTGCCAACAAATATTGAGGCTGACACACGTACCGGAAACAAAAACGTCGAATGAAACTAATTTTAGATTTTTTTTACTTGAAATCTTACGAAACCTCGCACACTTGCCAGCGTCGAATCGCCCGGATCTGGCAGGTGTGCGAGGTTGCATAGGATTTCAAATAAATAATTCAAAAATTCGTTTCTTTCGATTAATTCGACGCGTTCGGTGCGGATAGGTGTGCGTTTACCTTTATGCTCCCAAACAGATGAACCGTTTTTTTATTTGTTTTTTTTTTGTTTCAAGGTTGACTGATCGAGAATTCTGAACCATCGTTTCGTTTTCAAAACCTAAGATTGTTTTTGATTTCTAGGTTTTGAAAACTTAGGCATACCTAGGCCTTTCCTAACCTACCTTTTCAGGTGGTTACTTTAACAGACAAGTACCTACACAATTTTTGATATGCTCCAACTATACCTACCCAAGACTCGCGATGTTTTCCATCACCGTTTTGTGCCAGCCCTATTATTTGTTAAGCTCTTCTAATTCGCTGCGTCATCATTCCAAACGTACAGAAAGTTCTCATGACTTGCTTAATAAACACCGTTACCTTCTATTTTTAACCGACTTCAAAAAGAGGAGGTTTCAATTAGTCGGATTCTTTTTTTTTTTTGAGCTTCTTTTTATGTATGTTCGCTGATTCCAAGAAGACGCCTGGACCGATTTGGAAATATATTTTTTCGTTTTTCGATTGGTGCCACAAAAATTTGGTGAGGATCTGTCGAGGAAGTACGGAATTATGAACAGAAATGCATTTCGAGAGTGCAGGCAGGTTATAATTATAACATAACATTGAAGTTTTTTTTAATTTTTAATTTAGTCACTTGTTTTCATGTTGGTTCACCGATTACTCGAAGACGCCTGGACCGATTTAAAAAAAATATTTTTTGTTTGAAAGGGTTTCAAACAAAAAATTTGGTGAGGTGCCACAAAAATTTGGTGAGGATCTGTCGAGGATATTCGGAGTTATGAACAGAAATGCACCTCGAGAGTGCTGAAAATATTTCAGTTTAGCCATATGTATTGAATTTCGTGGGTATAGGTAGTTTGCAAAAATCCTGTTTATAAAATAGCGGACAAAACGAAGTTATTTTATTGTGTAAGGCCGGCCGCGCCTTGGTTTTTCAATCGGCCACACTTCGTCGGTTTTCAGTTATTGCCTGTGACCTCATCGAGGACATGGTCCCTTCTTGGTCATTGATCGGAAGCTCACAAAGTACTTGGACGTTATGTTTCAAATTTTGCGTCCAGTAAATAGTAACTAGTGCATAGGTTCTCAACGTGGGCGATAACGCCCCCTTGTGGGCGTTTGAGACTTTCAGGGAGGCAGTAGAAGACCCAGAAAAAATTAGGGGGCGGGGCATTCCATAGTGACTAGTGGGACATTTGACTCCAGAATTTGACCTATTGGGAGCTATAATTATGCTGTCGAAACTTATAGAATTGTGAAATATATTTTCTAACATAGATTAATGACTAATGTATCCAATTCCTATAAAGAAAAAACTATATACTTTATGAGCTCTTTGTAACTACTTGTTGATTGAGTGTGACTAGCTGGACACTGAAAAATCCCTGTCATTTGCCTTTGTGCATTCAAAGACATATTTCAGTCCAACCACTTAATTTTCAAATTAGCTTTTCCTGTGTTGTAAACTATAAAGGATGAGCCTTGCTTTCCATTAAAAATTAAACTGATAACGTTCGTAGAAACAAAGAAAAAAATATTTTAATTTGTGACTAGTGGGACAGGTGTTTGTGACTAGTGGGACGAGTGCGAAATTATGTAAAATTGTTGTTGATTAAAATCAGTTTTATCGTTGTTTCAACTTTATTAATGTAATTGTTCCATTTCCACCTTAAAGGAAAACTAAAACAGTGCAAATATAAGAAATAAACTAAATCTTTGTAAGTTTTGGTTCTCTATAATGTTCTTCTCTCTCTATTCGTTTGAACGCGCTTATCTCAGGTATTAGAAGTCGGATTTGAAAAATTATTTCTACATTTGATAGCTTAATTCTTGAAGAAGGTTATAAGCTACTTTTTATCACTATCATCATCACCATATACCATCACTACGGGGGTAACGCCGCGTGGGCGCTGCTAGGTAATAACAAAAATAAAGGAAACCTCTTTCTTACAATTTAAGTAAGGAAAATAAATTTATCCGTAATTAGAAAATAACTTTAAAAGTAATAATATTTAAAAAAAAATTACATTTTCTGCAAATTGGTAGAAAATTTGGTCTCCCAACTGTTTATTATCGGATCAGTATTTCCTTTATTTGAAATATCGATCTGTACATTTTTTGCCCAGTTAATAACCATGTTAGGTAAAAAAAAAGATTAAACACTTCTATTATACAAAGAAATATGCTAAAAACTCTTTAAATATGAAAGTTAGCCAGAGTTGAAACATGTTTCATGAGGCAAGTGTGACTAGCTGGACACATTTCAAAATAGTCTCTAGATCATAATTTTGATCTTATAACCATTAAAAGATGTTTAAATGGTACACCAACCGTTTATTGTTACTCCTAGAAGAAACGGAACTCATAAAGTCATATTTGAGGCGAGAAAAACTACTTTTATATCTTTTGGTGTGACTAGTGGGACAGGCAACATGCATCTTTTTAGAAAATAATTACACAAGAACTAACAAACATTTTCACTTTTTTTTTATTTAGTTACTTAGGTTTTTTCACACTTTCAGTAATATACACGCGCCAACTTTCTACAATTGACAGAAAGACCGAAAAATGTGCTGCCAGTAAAATATATTTTTCCCCCAGAGTATTTTTTTGGCTGAAGTAAAAGTTCGCACTGACAAAAATGACATTTATTTTGTATTTTTTTAAAATTTTTCTACAGATTCAAGTAGATTAGATATTTAGCTGT
This sequence comes from Camptogramma bilineatum, assembly GCA_958496255.1. NCBI lineage: Eukaryota > Metazoa > Arthropoda > Insecta > Lepidoptera > Geometridae > Camptogramma > Camptogramma bilineatum. Next base: position 3,632,128 of record OY292478.1, read on the forward strand.
AGGTTATTACTGAAATATAAACGTTTAATGGAATTTCAAAATTTTTGTCATTTTCCTCTTTTACATGGAATGCCCCGGGCATTGAGATGACGCATCAAGATATGGGAGGGGGCTCTTGAAAAAAATATTTTCTCAAAGTGGGCGGTGGGGTGAGCAAAATAAGGTTGAGAAACTATGAACTATTGGCAGGCCTGTCTCACTTCTCACTTTAGGTATTTATCGGACGCGCGCCCCCTCGGGCGGCGCGCGACATAGGTTGCCACTTGCCGCTCGCTCGGCTTGCGGACTAGACGCATTGTGCGTAATTATCATGATCTCGTATACATCGTTTCTTGTGATTTTTGCACGATAACTAAACGATCTAATCCGTATAAAAGATACTGCTGTGTCTACGGGTGTCTAAACAAAAGGAAAAGCAATGAATGGACATTAACATTCCACAAAATTCCGGAAGATATTGAAAGGTTGGTAGGTACCTACTAAGCTTTTCTATAATTTGTTGTAAGTACTTACCTATTTAAATAAATCATCAATAAATACCTAGGTAGGTACTTACTTTTACTCTGTAACTGTAGGTGCATAATGAAAACGAGATTTTATAGGTACCTATTCGATTCCTTTTTGATAGAATAGGTTGATTGAATATTAAAACAAACATAATACACCTACAAAACTACCTACCTACAAAACTGTAGGTAGGTAGGTACCTACAGTTTTGTTTATTTACATATGTAAAAGCACTTACATACAATTACATACCTAAAAGTAACTTATCCATTAAGTAGGTACCTAACCTACTTAATATAATAATTGTGAGTGTTTAGAAGTTACATTACATTCATAGAGCCATGTTGGTCGAAGTGATTAGTAGGTACCTCAACTTTCGAGACGAAGGTCGTGGGTTCGAGTCCTGGCCGTGCATTAAATTGCAAATGTGATTGCAAACCTAACATTAAAAGGGTGATTATCGGATAACGGCTCCCGGTCTAGTTGTGTGATGATGATGATTGTGTGTGTCTGATCGATGTCTAGGTAGGTATGAAGGTATAGATATTTTGAAATGCAATTGTTTACAAAACGAACGAGATAATAATGTATCTGGATGATTCGCAAGAAGCGGTCCGAAAAACGGTACCCCATTTTCGCAATTTTTTTTTTGGTTATTTAAAAAAAAAAAAATAACATACCTAACTAAGCACTCAAAGACATGCATTTTAATGTTAGCGGCCCTCAATTTGATAAAGCCGTTTTGAAGTTTTAGTGGTTTAAATATATTCGTGCCCATTGAAATTAGGTTTGGTCCAGAGAAATTAGAAAAATGCCAGAGAAATTAGCAAAATGCCAAAGAAATTAGCAAAATGCCAGAGAAATTAGGAAAATGCCACAGAAATTAGCGACAGAGAAATTAGTTTTTTATCGCGGACACATTTGTTTGCTTTGTAAAACAGTAACGTGGAGTTAAAATAACATGAAATTTGATTCACCACTACCTAATAGTATCTATATGGATGATTCGCAAGAAGCGGTCCGAAAAACGGTACCCCATTTTCGCAATTTTTTTTTTGGTTATTTAAAAAAAAAAATAACATACCTAATTAAGCACTCAAAGACATGCATTTTAATGTTAGCGGCCCTCAATTTGATAAAGCCGTTTTGAAGTTTTAGTGGTTTAAATATATTCGTGCCCATTGAAATTAGGTTTGGTCCAGAGAAATTAGAAAAATGCCAGAGAAATTAGCAAAATGCCAAAGAAATTAGCAAAATGCCAGAGAAATTAGGAAAATGCCACAGAAATTAGCGACAGAGAAATTAGTTTTTTATCGCGGACACATTTGTTTGCTTTGTAAAACAGTAACGTGGAGTTAAAATAACATGAAATTTGATTCACCACTACCTAATAGTATCTATATTAACGTTAACGTTATAAAAAGTGTCAATTTATATTTCATTATTGCGTAATAAGCGATTGAATGCAGATAGGGGTGTCGCGGACACACCAGAGAACTTAGATTTCACGACTTTAGAAATTAATTACAGCTTTCCTATGTATATAATTGAGGATATTACTAGTGCCATAATAGCGTACTCGTATACTATTTCCAAATAAAAATACAGCAATACTGAAACTGGTCATTTTAATAGGTTCGCAAGGCCGGACATGCCAAAAACACGAGTCCTGCGAAACACCCATCTACCTCCTTCACCTACCTAGGTACGTACAATACGTAGTACCTACTTACTACTATTTATTCTGTGGTAACGGTAGATTAAATTATATTTAGGCCTACTTATTTTAGAACTTAAGTAGGTAGGTACTGTTTTTGTGACAGATAAAATAAATTAATTTATTTGTGTTGTCGCAAGCGAAAATTCGACAACCCTTACGAGTCGCGTCACACCGCGCCAGACAGTGACACAGTTACGCATTAGAGCAGGATGGGAATGTTTAGGCAAATATCTCGATAGGTAGTAGGCCCATAGGCGAGTTGAATTGCACTTTATAGCTTCGCCACGAGAGTCTCTATTTAAACAAATTTACTCGCGAAGTGACCCTTCTGTACGTAGTACTAGTATTCTGTGCTATTGGCTCTGTGAGCTGTAGACCTCGCGAGTCTGCGTTTGCATAGTTTAATTAAATCTAAAAGGGAGCAATTTATTATGGGGGAAAGATTTGTTTAAGTGGCTTTTGCTACCTCAGAATGCTAAAAAACTGGTTGTCTGTAAAGTCGGTTTACGGACGATAATTTAACGTGTTAACGTCATAGAGAAATGGTATTCTTTTATGAATTGCCGAACGCTTAGGTCGATCGTGTCTCTCTACGCTTGTTGCACGCTCGGCTCAGGCGGAACGTGACACTTTTTCGTGCAGCCGGCGTTCATCGATTTATAAGACGTTAACACGTCAAAAAATTTGTGATGATTATTCAAGTGTCAACATTTATTTTCGAGACGAGCATGGATTGAGTACGGATGTTGGCGTGACGGGCCGGATTAAAACGGATCGCGGGCCGTAGTTTGCCCATCACTAGTCTAGACCATAGGTTCTCAACGTGGGCAATAACGCCCTCTTGTGGGCGTTTGAGATTTTCAGGGGGGGGGCAGTAGAATACCCAGATAAAATACGGGGGCATTGACGTGGCGCATCAAAATATGAGTTGGAAAAAATATGTTCTCTAAGTGGGCGGTGGGCAAAATAAGTTTGAGAAACTATGGTCTAGCTAGACCTATACAAAAGTACCAGGAGAGCATAATCTATAAAGAACTAGCTCAATAGCACATTCGCTGTTTTGCTAACAAACCGAAAGTGTGCTGTTTTGAGCGAATGCACAACAAGCAGTGCATAATTGTAAAATTTCAAAACCATTGCATTGATCGAGTCAAAACGTCTCGAGTGCGTTCATGTGAAACGCGAGTTTCTAAATGATCGTCTTTTTTTTGTTGTCTATTTCGAAAGGTTATTTTGACGTTTTTAGCTGACTTCAAAAAAGGAGGTTCTCAGTTGGTCGGAATTTTTTTTTGTGCTCTTTTTAATGTATGTTCACAGAGTACTCAAAGACGCCTGGACTAATTTGGAAAATTCTGTTTTTTTTTTTTTTTTTAAAGTAGGTATAGGTACTTTCCGATTGGTGCCAGGTGCCACAAAAATTTGGTGAGGATCTGTCAAGGATGTTCGGAGTTTATGAACAGAAATACACCTCGAGAGTGCAGAAAATTGCTAAGCTTATAATAATGAAGTCGGTTTTTTAATTTTTAATTGTCACTTGTTTTAGTTATGCTTCATCTGGAGAATAAATATGGCGGATTGACATAATTTTACGCAATAACTGTCACGTCACTGTCGGCTGTAATTTTAAAGCGCATCACACACACAGCAGATATTATATCTTACGAAATATAAATCTTGAGATCGCGCCCATACAAATTCTATGGAGGACCACGCACAGCGAATTTTAATTACAAAATATATTTGGTGCGATCTGTCAAGATTTTCTAATAGCCCCTCCAGACTCTCGAGAGAAGAGGCTCGGCGAGAAGTCTCGCCGAGACTTCTCGAAGAACAAACAAGCTATCCACACTCTCAATTTCTCTCAGTCGTGATGTTTGAAATCCTTTGTCTCGGCCAAAAATACCGACACCGATCGGAGAACGGGCGAGCCAGAGAACGAGAAGGCGAGAAGCTCCTCACACTCACGCTTCTCGGGTGTTCTCGGGGGTTCTCGCAGAGAGTCTGGAGGCCCTATAAGATATATCATCTGCTTGTGTGGTGCGCTTAAGCAAGGTGCGCTACATGTGTGATTAAATTTCTTAGGAAAAGCACGAAAGCTGTCTTCTATGATTATGCTGTCTTCATTAAGCCAGCTTATAAACCCTTATTGCTTGAATTAAAATGTTCTTGCCTATGTTAACCGAGACGAATTTAACACGAATTTAACCTCATAATGTCAAAATCTATTGTGTTTCATATAAGTAAATAGACCGTACACTCGAAAAACAAGCCCTCTTTCTTCCTCTTTCTTTTGCGACAGAAGTCGCAGTCGGGTACAGAGCTACAGAAAATAAACGGGTAATTAAAAACCAGGTTTTTTTTTTTTTTTTTTTTTGTGTTCTATTTTTATCTGCGATCAGTCTCTGACTACACTCGCGAGCAACTGAATCGACTCACCCTTACAAAATGTACAAAGTGTAACTTTTTTCGAAAATGACTTAAGTAATGTACATAAAATATTTATTTTTTTAAAGCTTGGTCTTTAGGCTTTAAAATAACACCAATATCAATTAAATTCGTTCAGCACTTTTTTAAATATTGTTATATCTTTATAAGCATGAAAAATGCGCTTTGTGCGGTAGACGCGCGGGCGCGTTCCAACCCCCTATAAAACCCCGTGCAAGCAGTGCACACCTATCAGTCGCTTATCATACGTTGAACTGAACACACCTTGTAACGTAAATGTTACAAATTTAAATTTTAGCGCGCGAGATTCAATACAAATTCAAATATTGCCGCGCAAAACTTGTTTACATACACTCACACATCCGTAGAACAAAGGAAATTCTCCTCATTGGCTGACGGATAGTGTTAGTAAATAGATTTCGCTAAATTACGCCACCAAATAAGGTAATGTTGAAAATCTACCAATGGCACAATAACAAATAGTCACGCCATGTCGATCATGTAGTAAATATCAATTATGTATTGCCCCCGTACGAATCTGGAAGGGAGGCTGCTTAAAAAGGCTCGCCCGGTCAAACGGAGCCTCATTCTGAAAATATCATCGCTCGTGATACACTCGTTATAGTGTCAAGCTACTAAATATCTATAGAAGGCAGTTATAATGCCGGAGTAAAATTAGAACGATGTCCTAAAACATCGTAGTATAATTTATTAGTGTTTCAATCCCCTACTTGGGTAAGTGTGCACAAATATTTAAACAGCTGTTAGGATGTACTTTCATTTCAATTGTGTGTATTTCTCTCTTCTAGGTTTGTCTTTAGAGAACCTGTGTTTTCCTTCACAAAACCTAGCTTTAATTATTTGCAATTGCGCTAATCATTTATCCGTGTACATAACCTACCCGCATTAGCGCTTGCATTTCAATTTATAGACTTAGCCTACGCTTCACGCTAGCCTGATCTTTATTTCTTCTATATCATTGTAAGAATACTAGGTACCTACTTACCTACTTACTTTCTTCATCTTGTAAACTCCGTCCTGCTTGGCCACCACCACTCACTAGTTCATTACGGCTTCCCTGTAGTAAGCATTATCATCGTCAGTGGTGGCCAAGCACATGAAAATGGAGTACATCATATTTCAACCTGGACATGCTCATTCCAGGGAACGAGACCTGGGGAACGAGAACCAGATACAGTTTGTAACCAGAGCGGCGCCAGCACCTCTCCGGGACCAGCCAGGTCGCCCGTACGAGCCCCTTCCGCCGACGTGGACATTTTTCCCCTCGGCGGACCTTGAAGCCGTCGCCTGCGACCTGGACCCCGTGCTATAGCTGCCCCTCATCCAGCACTCCGCTGCTACAGGGAAGTGCCGTTCTCGGTGCAAAGTGATAATTAGGCGGGCCTTTATTAACATTTTTTTACATTGGCGCCTTCATACGTGGTATTCTATGGCCTAATTATCGCTTCGCATAATTTTTTTGTGGTGTGTGCATTTTTTATACTGTGTAAAACGCTTCTTTATTTTGTGTGTGTTGTAACTAGCGTGTACCCTGCCGAACAAACTGTAAGTATTCTTTTAATTTTTAAATTAATGTGTGTCTAGTTAAACATATTTTTTTTAACGTAGACAATTTTAAAACATTCAATTCTACGTAAAACATTTGTAACAAACTTTTCGTTCCTACCTCACATTTTTGTAGAACTTGCAAATACAGTCGGCAAATCAAGTTTCGTTTGTAAAAGTTTTAATTTCGTGTAATTTTATTTTACAAAAAGGTACACACTAGTTGCATTTTGTTCTTTTTCAGCACTTAATAATTTTTTTTGAATTTCTATTTCTCAAATTTTTCACATAACAATTTAAAAGAAACGTTGTAAATTTAAAATTTTTGTAACAGTTCGGAGTTCTATTACTTAGGTACGTATATAGACATTCTCTGTAATTTGTGCACATTTACGCAATTTTTTTTCTCGTTAACATGGCTTTTCCGGTTAAGTTTCTATCTCTTCAAAAGTCGGAACTTGAATATGAGGTTCAAATCCGAGGTACTACTCCCGCTAGTACAGTGCAGGACTTACGTAAGCAGATAACTAAGTTAGGTCCTTTGTTTCCTTCGGAGGACATTTTAGTCAGCCCGTTAGCTATTTCGGACGATCTCGCCGGCGTTAACGAAGTTCTTAGGAAAATAGATAGTAGTTTAAACTCACAACTTGAAAAGCATGCGGTTCTGCGTATTCAGAACTTGCTTAATCACGTCTACCACCGTCTCAATCGCATCACAGATTGTGACGAACAGAATCGGCCCATTTATGACGACTGCGTGGATCGTTTTCACTTTTATTTGAAAACCATAGATTCCGTTAAAGATAGTGCCGTCGATGCCTTGATGTTACCCTCAAAGAGCGAAACTGTAGATTCCGGTACGCCTACTAATATCACAGTACAATGCGACCGCGGAACTGCTAGTGAGCTAGGAAAAATTAAATTCGATGGGAAGACATGCGTTCGCTCATTTATTCAGCGCGTTACGGAATTTTGCGAGGCTAGGAAAATCTCAGATACTAAAGTCCTTTCGTACGCAACCGAGATTTTTACCGGCGACGCACTTCACTGGTACAGAGCAGTGAAGGACCAGCTGACAGACTGGCCTAGTGTTCTAGAGCTCCTTAAGACAGATTTTGACCAGTCAGATTTCGATTACAGGCTTCTTTCAGAGATTAGGTCAAGAACGCAGGGAGAGACAGAAAACATAACAATTTATGTCTCGATAATGATAGGCTTATTCTCAAGATTATCGAAAGCTCTAACGGAGGAGGATAAATTAGAAATTATATTACACAACATCCGCCCCGTGTATGCAAACATTCTGGCTTCGTCCCAAGCCATTCAGTCTATAGCTGACCTAAAGAATGTTTGTAGAAATTATGAACAGGTCCAAGCTCGTTTAGCTCACTTTCAGGAACCACCTAAAGCCACTTCAGCCACTCTGGCACCAGAATTTGCTTATTCTTCTAATAAGAACAAATTCGAAAATAAGGTCTCTTACAATAATTTTTTCGAAATTCAAAAAACCTAATTACTCTAACTTCAGTAAAGGGGTTAATGAATCGAAACCGCACACCGAACAAAATCTTAACAAATCTTACGTACACGCGGTTGATGTACATAATAATACCAAACCGCGAAATTGCCCAAAGTGTCGTGATAACACTCATAATTGGAGACAATGTACAAATAAAACGGAGATATTTTGCTTCCGTTGTGGTCGTAAAGATGTTAAGTCAACCAATTGCCCCGATTGCTCTTCAGCACTTAAGTCAAAGTCAAAAAACTAGTTAGGAAGAATTGTGCTGTTCAGTCCACAGATAAATTCGATAAGAAGGACTGGGAAAATTGGCTTAAATTTGTTTCCTCTTATTTTAATAGTAATAGTAACAAATGCGGCACAATTCTGAATGAGATTAATGACAATAGGCCATTTGCGATTATTAATGTAAATAATATTCCATTACGCGGACTTCTTGATACTGGATCAACCATATCAATTATAGGTAATAATGCTCATAAAGCACTGATAGATCAGGGACTCATTTTAGTTCAGGATTGTAAATTAAATGTCTCCGCAGCTGGAGGACAAATTTTGAGAAACATCGGTTACATTAACTTGCCGGTTTATTTTGAAGACAAATATGACATTATCAAGGCGTTTGTCATTCCAGAAGTCGATGACGACCTCATTTTAGGTATAGACTTTTGGATAGCTTTCAAAATAAGTCTTCAATATGTAAATTCAATTAAATCTGAAAACACAGAGGCTAGTCAGGTCTTACAGAACCCTGTCATAAGGGACTATGACACCTTAAGTGAATCAGAGAAAGGCATTGCTAATCATGTAAAAGAACAGTTTAAGAATATTTCTTTCGAAAAGAACGGATTAGGTAAAACTGACCTTATTGTGCACCGTATTAATACAGGCGATGCACAACCTATACGTCAACGATATTACCGCATGTCCCCTGAAAAACAGCGTATTCTAACAGAGCAGGTAGATGAGATGTTAGCTTTAGACGTTGTTGAAAAATGTGAAAGCGCTTGGTCTTCCCCAATATTGGTAGTAAATAAAAAGAACGGTCAACCTAGGTTATGTCTTGATAGTCGTAAATTAAATTCGGTTACTGTTAAGGACGCTTACAACCTACCTTACGTATCAGAAATACTAGATAACTTACGCGATGCCCGATTTCTTTCTAGCATTGACTTATCTAAGGCTTTCTGGCAGATAGAGATAGCACCTGAGGATAGGCATAAGACCGCTTTTTATTTACCGAATAGAGGTACAATGATGTTTAAAAGAACTGCATTTGGGCTTACTAACGCAGCGGCTACACAACAAAGACTAGTAGATCTTTTGTTTAGCGAGTTTGATTTGCACGTATTTGCATATTTAGACGATATTATTGTAGTTAGCCCAGATTTTGATAGCCATGTAACGCTGCTAGGTAAAGTTCTCGATAAACTACAGAAAGCTAATCTGACAGTTAATTTAGAAAAGTGCAAATTCTTTAGAAGTCAACTTAAATATCTAGGCTATGTTGTTGATCATTGTGGACTTCGGACCGATCCCGAAAAAGTGGAAGCTATCCTTAATTTTCCGACACCTACTTGTCGTAAGGACTTAAAACGTTTCCTCGGGACAGCTACTTGGTACCGACGCTTTGTCCCCAATTTCAGCACCATAGCAGGTCCTTTGAATAGGTTAACTTCACAGAAAAAAGGAGGCCCACCATTTGTTTGGACCTCTGAAGCTGAAAACGCCTTTAAAACGCTAAAAGAGTGTTTGGTTTCTGCTCCTGTTCTCTCTTGCCCCAATTATGATAAACCTTTCGAAGTTCATACAGACGCGAGCAATTACGGTGTTGGTGCTATGTTGACACAGTCAATCGATGGCAAAGAACATCCAATAGCTTATATGAGCAAGTCATTAACTGCGGCAGAGAGAAATTACAGCATAACAGAGCGAGAAACTTTAGCAGTCTTAATTGCTTTAGAACATTGGAGGTGTTACTTGGAGAATGGCAAGCCATTCACTGTCTATACAGATCATAGTGCCTTAAAGTGGTTCTTGTCTCTAAGTAATCCTACAGGTAGATTAGCGCGTTGGGGTGTTCGTTTATCTGCATTCAACCTCAATTTTAAGCATCGTCATGGCGTAGATAATGTAATACCAGATGCTCTCTCTCGTGCTGTCCCTGTAAGTGCCATTAGTACTTCTAATTATGTCTCTAAAACAAGCGATTCTTGGTACAAGAATATTTTCGAAGGTTGTAAGAGTAACCCTAGTAACTTTCCAAATTTCTTGATAGAAAACGGAGTTCTTTATAGGTACTGTAAAAATAAACATGTACTAACATCTGACTTTTCCTGGAAAGAAGTAGTTCCGTCAGAACTGCGAGTTGACATTATCAACGAAAATCACAGTGAGCCCACTGCTGGCCATTTAGGTATTACAAAAACTTATCGTCGTCTTACGTTAAAATACTACTGGCCAGGCATGTTCCAAAACGTCATAGATTTTGTCAGTACTTGTAATAAATGTTTATCGTATAAAGCTCAGAATCATCAGACTTTAGGTAAAATGGGTCGTCCTAAACAATGTTCCCGTCCATTCCAAATGATCTCCATAGATCTCATGGGCCCTCTGCCTGTCAGCAGGAAACAGAATAGTTACATTCTCGTAGTTACCTGTTGCTTCTCGAAATATTGTTTGATCTTTCCCATTAGACGAGCCACCTCTGATGTAGTGATAAAATATTTGGAAGATTCAGTTTTTCTCATACATGGCGTACCACAAACCATATTTATGGATAATGGTAGTCAATTCATTAGCAAGGAAATAGATAATTTTTTTAAGAAATATAAAATTCCAAATATTTTCTTTACTCCTAAATATACCCCTCAGGTGAATACTGTAGAACGTCATAATAGAACCATAATTACATGCATTTCTACTTTTGTAAATGATGATCACAGAACCTGGGACACTTTTATCCCTAAAGTCCAATTTGCCATAAATAGTTCGGTCAGTGAAGCTACTGGTTATACACCAGCATTTTTAGTCTTCGGCAGAGAACTCGTATCATGTGGATCACACTTTACAGATTTTGACCTCGGAAAAGAACTTTTGTTTCTCCCCCGTGATATCTACGCGGAGAACTTAGGTAGCTTATCTAAAATCTTTGACACGGTACAATCAAGGCTTTGGCAGGCTCACTTAAAGAATACCTCCCACTATGACCTACGTCGTAAATCGGCCGAATTCAACGTAGGTGATATCGTTATGAAAAGAACGTTTATTCTTAGCGATAAGGATAAGAGGTTTAGTAAGAAACTTGCACCTAAATTTATTAAATGTCGTGTCAAATCAAAAAAGTCACCACTTGTTTATGTTCTTGAGGATATGTCTGGAAAGGATCTGGGCACTTGGCATGTGAAGGATATAAAATTATTTGGTCGTTCATCATAGTATTTATCGTAAATAGGTAGGTAAAGTTCCTTTAATTTTTTTGTTAGTTATTTTTATTTAGCAACAAACATATATTTAAATTAAATACTTCTTGTAAATTCATTTCATCTAAATGATACTTTAAAACAATTTAATTTTAGCATTTAACATTGATTCATATTTAATCACATTAAAGTAAAATGTTAAACTTGAATAATAATAAAGTCGGACTTTTGCTCATGGGTGTACTTGAAAGCGCATTCCAATGTCAAACGCCAGTCGAGAAGTTTTATTCACTCGATAAGTACCTATGTTCCGCGCTCATTCCAATAACAATTACGAAAGTAATTTTAAAGTATTCTGTGTTTGTTGTGCTATTTTTCTCGTGAACTATGCCTGTTCTTTTCTAGACTAATCTACCTTCTTACTTAATTTTCATCGTAATCTACCTTCTTACCTAGCCTCAAAAAGTCTAAAGGTATGTTATTACGACATTTTAGTATTATTCTTGTGAGACATTTTTTCTCAATAACTTTTTAACCTTGTTTTGTTGATGCACATTTTTTGCACATTCATTACCTACATAATGAAAACTTAGCAATTTCTTGCATAACATTTTTAAGTAAGAAACATATGAAAGTTTTTGTTCTTTTCAAGTAGTATTTAACAGGATAGGTAAATACCTAGGTATACTCTTATAGTATCATAGACCTTAGGTAAAGGAAACAATTTTTTTCTTCTCAATTAATTTTTTTATTATAATTTTTTTTTTTTTTTTAACTTAATTTTTTAAAGAATTTTATTACCGAAGGGAATAAAATCCTCGGTACGTCAGCGGGATATGTAACGTAAATGTTACAAATTTAAATTTTAGCGCGCGAGATTCAATACAAATTCAAATATTGCCGCGCAAAACTTGTTTACATACACTCACACATCCGTAGAACAAAGGAAATTCTCCTCATTGGCTGACGGATAGTGTTAGTAAATAGATTTCGCTAAATTACGCCACCAAATAAGGTAATGTTGAAAATCTACCAATGGCACAATAACAAATAGTCACGCCATGTCGATCATGTAGTAAATATCAATTATGTATTGCCCCCGTACGAATCTGGAAGGGAGGCTGCTTAAAAAGGCTCGCCCGGTCAAACGGAGCCTCATTCTGAAAATATCATCGCTCGTGATACACTCGTTATAGTGTCAAGCTACTAAATATCTATAGAAGGCAGTTATAATGCCGGAGTAAAATTAGAACGATGTCCTAAAACATCGTAGTATAATTTATTAGTGTTTCAATCCCCTACTTGGGTAAGTGTGCACAAATATTTAAACAGCTGTTAGGATGTACTTTCATTTCAATTGTGTGTATTTCTCTCTTCTAGGTTTGTCTTTAGAGAACCTGTGTTTTCCTTCACAAAACCTAGCTTTAATTATTTGCAATTGCGCTAATCATTTATCCGTGTACATAACCTACCCGCATTAGCGCTTGCATTTCAATTTATAGACTTAGCCTACGCTTCACGCTAGCCTGATCTTTATTTCTTCTATATCATTGTAAGAATACTAGGTACCTACTTACCTACTTACTTTCTTCATCTTGTAAACTCCGTCCTGCTTGGCCACCACCACTCACTAGTTCATTACGGCTTCCCTGTAGTAAGCATTATCATCGTCAGTGGTGGCCAAGCACATGAAAATGGAGTACATCATATTTCAACCTGGACATGCTCATTCCAGGGAACGAGACCTGGGGAACGAGAACCAGATACAGTTTGTAACCAGAGCGGCGCCAGCACCTCTCCGGGACCAGCCAGGTCGCCCGTACGAGCCCCTTCCGCCGACGTGGACATTTTTCCCCTCGGCGGACCTTGAAGCCGTCGCCTGCGACCTGGACCCCGTGCTATAGCTGCCCCTCATCCAGCACTCCGCTGCTACAGGGAAGTGCCGTTCTCGGTGCAAAGTGATAATTAGGCGGGCCATAGAACCTACGATCCTAGATTAAAGATCTCGTGATTTAATAAATTTATGTTAACCTCGTCATCGTTGTTCATATTTAAATACCTCGATAGGCGACCCTAGGTTACAACCTACGCAAGTTACAATCGCCGATTTACAAGAACTATGGATACCACATCAGAAGAAGCCGCTCAAGTTATTGCTTTGCTGGAACAGGGTTTAAGCCAGCGAGAAGTCGCTCGTCGACTAAACCTGAGCCAATCTGCTGTGCCAAGGGTTTACAGAAGATTCCAAGAGACTGGTTCTTACTCTCGGAGGCCAGATACCAGTCGGCGCCGGCTTACATCTGAGAGAGACGACCGCTTTATCGTTTCGACGAGTCTCAGAAATCGTCATCTTACCGGTGTCTCTGTCCAGCAACAACTGAGAGAAGTTCGAGGAGTATCTGTCAGTCAATGGACGGTCAGAAGAAGATTGCGAGAAGCGAACCTCGTTCCAAGACGGCCTGCCAGAGGCCCTAAATTGACCACAGCTCACCGACAAGCGCGCCTTGAGTTTGCTCGCGAACACATTAATTGGAGTGCTGAGCAATGGCGGTCAGTCCTGTTCACTGACGAGTGCAGAGTGTGTCTACACGGCAGTGACAGGAGAGCTTGGGTCTACAGGCGTCCAGGGGAGTGGTTTGCGCAGTGCTGTTTTGCCGAAACAGTGTCCTACGGGGGTGGTTCGTGTATGATGTGGGCGGGCATTTCGCTAGAAGGAAAAACGGAGCTCGTTTTCGTCCCTGGTGGAGGCTGAGGAGGCGGTCTGACTGCTGCGCGATATGTGGAAGATATTCTTCTGGGTCATGTCTTGCTTTATGAAGGCTTTATCGAGAACGACTTCCTTCTAATGCATGACAATGCCCGGTGTCATACAGCACGAATCACCCGACAGTTCATGGATGAAGTTGGCATTCGGACAATGGACTGGCCAGCACTGAGTCCTGATCTCAATCCCATTGAGCATCTATGGGACGAGCTCAAACGGAGGGTACGAGCCAGAAATCCGGCGCCTACAAGCATCGCAGAGCTAAAGATGGCGCTAGAAGAGGAGTGGGAAAGGCTTCCTCAACAGTTGATATAAAAACTTATAAGTTCGATGAAAAACCGCCTTCGCAGTGTTATTCGAGCTAGAGGAGGCAACACCAAGTATTGAGACAATAAATTTTGAGTATTTAACACAAACTTTCTGTTTTATTTTAATTTTGATCAGCCCTATATTTACTTTCATTAACTTCACTTTTGTTACGTTTCCATTCAAATCTGATTAATTTAAAAAGTACAGGGTAGATTTTCAAAATAATGGTACCATTTTTAAGCTTATAGATCAAGCTTTAAAAAATATACATACTTTATATACATTACTTGAGTCGTTTTCGAAAAAAGTTACACTTTGCACATTTTGTAGGAGTGAGTCGATTCAGTTGCACGCGAGTGTATAAGCAGGTTTGGGGTAGGTAAAGAGCTTTGCGAGGAAGTGCTCCAGCGATCATTTCCCCCTTTGTGTTTCATCAGGGCTGTCTAGCTCCATGATGTGTTGTCTTTTCAGTCTTCTAGGGTACCTAATGGCGGTAAGTTCTGATGCTAGGTGATTTGGGTGGTTACTGAGGCGCTGCTTGTACTTAGTCGAGTACATTTTAATTTCATCGTAGACGGTGTTGGTGTCTAGTTCATGATGTAACTCCTCAATTTTTAGAAACCATGGTGCATTGGATAAGTTTCTCAAGATGCCATTTTGTGCTCTTTGGACTATTTGGACATTGGATTTGCATGCTGATCCCCAAAGTTGTATGCCGTAGGTCCATATAGGCTTCAGCACCACCTTGTACACCAGGAGCTTGTTGTCTAGACTCAAGATTGAGTTCCTGCCTAGTAGCCATTGCAGGTTTCGGCATCGGAGGTTCAGTTCGTCTCTCTTCTTCCGTAGGTGGGTCCTCCAGGTCAGCCTGCGGTCCAGGTGCATCCCGAGGTATTTTACTGACTCGTTATGTGGTAGTAAGTGTGCTCCCAGGCTGACAGGTGGGCAATCACCTCGGCGTAGAGCAAATGTTGCGTGAGCTGACTTTGAGGCACTGGCTCTGATTCTCCATTTTGTAAGCCACTGCTCGATTCTGTCTAGACCGGTTTGGAGAGTTATTGAGGCTTCGTTTGGGTCCTTGTTACTCGCTAGAATGGCAGTGTCGTCCGCAAATGTGGCTGTTATCACACCTGGTGTTTCCGGTAGGTCTGACGTGAATATATTGTACAGCACGGGGCCTAATACCGAACCCTGGGGTACTCCCGCCTGCAGTTCATAGAAATTCGAGGTGTATTCACCATCCTTTACTTGGAATATTCTTTCGGACAGGTAAGAATTTAGCAGTTCGAAGAACGAGTGTGGTAGAAAGTTTTTTATTTTATAGAGTAGGCCCCTATGCCAGACTTTATCAAACGCTTGTTGGATGTCGAGGAAAGCTGCCGAACAGTATTCTTTTAGCTCTAGGGTTTTTCTGATGTGGTCGACGACCCTGTGGACTTGTTCAACGGTTCCGTGCTCTTGTCTAAATCCGAACTGATGGTCTGGAATTATCGAGTCTTCTGCCAGTACCTTTAACATGCGTGAAAGAAGGATTTTTTCAAAGAGCTTGGAGATTACCGGTAAAAGACTAATCGGTCTATACGAGCCGATCTCGTTAGCGGGTTTCCCTTCTTTATGGACCATTATGATTTGCGCAGTCTTCCAAACGCTTGGGTAATGACCAACTCTAAGTATCCCGTTAAATAATGTTGTGAGGAAGACTATTCCTTTCTTTGGGAGTTGTACAAGGATTTCTTTCGTTATTTGGTCAAACCCTGGGGCCTTTTTGTTGTCGAGTTTAGAGAGATATTTCAGAACTTCTCTGGGATTAGTGGGCTTTAACGGTGAATCCAGCTGAAAGTCTTGATTCAGGATCGCTTCGATATCGGGGTCATCGTTGCTTGCGCTATCGTTGGGTTTGAACACATTTTCTAAGTGTCTTGCAAAGGCATTTACTCTTGCTTGCGCTGTTCTGGCCCAAGTCGATTCAGAAATTCTAAGTGGTTGTCGAGTTCTTTTGGGTTGGTTAAGGTTTGATGTGGCCTTCCATAGTGAGTAGTTTGTAGACTTTGTCGCTGTTAATGATTCCAGGTGTTGCGTCAGGGTTGCGTTTTTGGCGTTGTTGATGAGTTCTTTGAGCTCGTCTATCGCCTTGTTCAGGGCTGTTTTATCTTTAGGATGTCTGCTGCAATGCCAAACTCTACGTAGTCTTCTTTTTTCTTGAAAAACCAGGTAAATGCCAGTTTTTAATACTAAAGAAAATTATCATCTTCAGATTTTTCAACGCGCGCTCTCTGTCACTTTCGAACTTCAACGTTTTCAATAGGTACCCTATCTCTTTCTTTTGATGTTTGAGTGGAAAAATCGAGATAGTCAATGTAGCTACAGAAACAGTTACTCAAGATTGAATGCAACGCGTTGCAATTTGCGTTTTTTGTTCGCAACTCAGAAAAATGAAAGTAGGTAGTTGTCTAGTCGAGACTAGACACAGTTCTAGATAAATAGCTGCGTAATTTTTTATTTTTTTATTTATTGACAGGAATAAAGTTGATTACAAACGTAGTAATAAACACCTTAAAAACCTAGATATGGTTTGCCTAAGGTGCAGACATTCCTCGTAAACAGATGAAAAAAAAAACAAAAAGCATTGGTGCCGTGAACAAGAACAAAATCTTATAAAAATGTATTCTAAATGGTGAGAATGTCAGCTGACTGAATTAAACTTTTGTAGGAGGTTGGGGTTTTCTCACTCAATATTCGAGCAGCCCGACTGGGGAAGTACCTCCGCCTTACAGAATATCGCAGCCAAATAACATCATTCTTCTCGAATGTATTCCTGCAGAGCTCTGTGAGGAAGCGCTGCTGTGACAACTGGTGGACCAGTGTTGAATTTTTAAAGGGTCAGCAGCGCGAGTGTAACTCCAAGGTGTCGAAAGCGTCCATAGGCTACAGTAACCGCTTACCATCAGGTGGGCCGTATGCTTGTCTGCTACCTTATAGCGTATAACAAGTGGCTTTTAAAATTAAAACAAAGCTACTTCAATGCTATAAGCTGAGCTATTTCCTGCACTCTCGAGGTGCATTTCTGTTCATAACTCCGAAGATTTTCGACAAATCCTCACCAATTCTTTGTGGGACCAATCGGAATGTAAAAAAATGAATTTTCCAAATCGGTCGAGCGAGGTGACTCTGGGCAATCGGTGAACAGGACATACATAAAAAAAGCACACAAAAAAGATTTCGACGAATTGCGAACCTCCTATTTTTTTTTAGGTCGGTTAAAATAGAAAAAAAATTGTAAGTACACTGCGCACCAAGACACAAAAAAAAAACTTAACTTTAATATTCCTACCACAAAATACGGTCGTGTCGATCCAGACAACGTAAGCTTTACCTACTAAGCAGGTTCGTGACTGCATCCCCAGTTGACACTTGATTTTCAGACTCCAATATCTTTAGATGTCGATACTTACCCAGCCATTTCGCTGTAGCTGTGGCCGAGTCTCATAGGAAAAATGTACTGGTTTTGCGCTTGCGACAATATTGCATGCCGATGTTGGAAAATATTGATTTGTGTGACGGGTTCCGCTGGATTTAGGGTTCCATAATCAAACTGTAAAGCTGGGCGAGTGTGATAAGTAGCTTGTCTAATGGGTTCGAATCTTGGACGTGTATCAATGGATTTTTCGTTTCGGAAAATGCGCATTAGTCTAGCTCATTGGTTCCGAACCTGGGGGTAATTACCCTCCGGGGGTAAAATAACTTATTTGGGGGGTCACAAGGTTGAAAAGGTTAGAAACCACTGGTCTAGCTAGTCTATTGAGAGTATTTGACATATCCTATTCTATTAAACGAGCAATATTTGTTTGTTTGATATTTGAAGTTTGTTTGTACTGACGTTCTCGAAAACGGCTCTAACAATTTCGATGAAATTTGCAGTACGGGTGTTTACGGGGGCGAAAAATCGATGAACGCACGAAAAAGTGTCACGTTCCGCCCAAGCCGACCGTGCAAGCGAGAGCGCGGAACAAGCGATAAAGAGGCACGATCAGAGTGTCAATTAATTACGTACATTTTTATTGGTGGCGCAACAGTGGTGGCGCCACCATGGTGTCAAGTTAGTTAGAGCCCTAAGGCGTAGGCCAGATAGAAGAGACGGGGCGCAGACATTTGTCTCTTCCGCGTCCCTTTCATACAAAAAAAAATGTGACGGCGCCCCGTCTCTTCTGTATGTTTTGCGGCGCGACGCTTCTATACATTTTCTATGAAAGGGACGCGGAAGAAACATAATATGTCTGCGACGCGTCCTCGTCTTACGTCTTTTCTGTATGTCCCGCGCCTAACAGAATTACCGTGCCTTTGGGCTACAGCCGTGCTCCTGTTGCTTTATACAAAGGGCACTGCGCACTTTTAAACAGAAATTCGATAAAAACAAACATTTGTTGCAAACAAACAGTTCTATTTTGAAACGATAAGCGATACCCCTCTGACCGGCGTATCGTTTCGAAAATGTTACGTCAGCGATAACATTATCATTTTGAGTCCAAAAACCGATGTTAGGGCTCCGAGTTACTAATAAATGACATTTAAGGTAGCCGCACACCTGTCCGCGCCGAACGAATCTAGTTTTAGTTTTTTTTATATGAAATCTCGCACACCTGCCCGTGGTCGACTCGTCCGATTCGACTGAATCTGGTAGTATTTCGGGAATTCGGCCCGGATAGGTGTGCGCTCAGCCTTAAAGAGCCGTGGTTGTGGCTCCGAATACACCGGATCTGTTGCGAATTTTCGTTTTGAAAAATTTTATGTGCATTAAAGGTGAACGCCAGATTCGGATGATACGACGCGGGCAGGTGTGCGCGGTTCCGATACTTGTGCGTTCACCTTAACGCGAGCTCTAAACTGTGAAGGAAAACATCGGTTAGCTTTCTGAAAGCGTCATTGGGCTTGCAACTTCTATAGGATGTTCGTTTTGTTGTATCATCGAGTAAAGGGTGCTTCGATTCGAAGTCAAGTATCGTTCAAACATACCTGCATTTTTTGACATGGCAACAATTTTAGTGGTACAAAATGCAGGTACAAAAATGTGTTGTAGAAGCCACACGTGACAGTTTGCAAGACCATCGCCGATTATTCCAACTCATATTATTCGATGACGAAATCTTTATCATGTTTTTGAGTCGAAAATATTTTTAAAAATTACTGATATCTTTACTGATAGTATGTACCTATTTATCTATTAGTTTAAATAATATTTGTAGAAATATAAAGAACTAGATGTCGCCCGCGACTTCGCCCGCGTGGTGGGAACCATTTATCGCGGGTTTTGATTTTTTCCGAGATAAAAAGTAGCCTTGTCCTTCTCCAATCTATCTCTATACCAAAATTCACTAAAATTGGTTCAGGCGTTTAGGCGTGAAAAGGTAACAGACAGAGTTACTTTCGCATGTATAATATTAGGTAGTATGGATACTATGGATGGATTAGATAATAATAGCAATAATAGTCGTAATTGCGTCTTTGTTATTTTTTATAAAATAGTTACCCAGTAGACCAGTGGTTCCCAACCTTTTCAACCTTGTTACCCCAATGAGATGTCAATGAAACAGATTTTACAAGTGGCTAAATTAAAAATTTTAAAAAACCGACTTCAATACAAACTGTTTCTGGGTAAGGCGAAGGGTGAGCTAATTAAAATGAGCCCAAACATGGATGTTCCACTGTTAATCACTGAGAAATTCCATTGGACAGGTCCTGACTCCATCATCAGATCAGCTAGCTGTCACCATATTATTACATTGTAGTCGGAACTTGACCGACATGCTGAGTTCCAAGTTTCAACTCAATCAGACTATTTACTGAGGAGTTCTGTTGAACAGCTCCTGACTCCATCATCAGATCAGCTCGTTGTTACCATATTATTACATTGTAGTTGGAACTTGACAGACGTGCCGAGTTTCAACTCAATCGGCTTATATACTGAGGAGTTCCGTTGAACAGCTCCTGACTCCATCATCAGATTAGCTTAATGTTACCATAATATTGCATTGTCACCGATAACCTTAAGGCTTTTAAAAAATACCCTAATCGCTTCAAGTGTGCCTATAAAATTTGAAGAGTTACTTTGATTTCTCCAAGATCCCATCATCAGATCCTGACCTGATGACCAAAAGGACCAATTGGAAAGTGTACCCTTTCAAACAAAAAAAGAATTTTTGAAATCGGTCGAGGCGTCTTCGAGTAATCGGTGAACATACATAAAAAAAAAAAGCACAAAAAAAAAAAAAAAAAAAAAAAAGATTCCGACGAACTGAGAACCTCCTCCTTTTTTCGAAGTCGGTTAAAAAGAACATTTTTTCGAATTCTCGAATTACTGCCAGATTCGGTCGAATCGGACGATTCGACCGCTGGCATGTGTGCGTTTCATACGATTTCATATAAAGAATTCTAAAATTCGATTCGTTCGGCGCGGATAGGTGTGCAGCCACGTCGTGATCATAGTTTTTTTTTTAGAACCTCAGACTTTTTTGGAGTCGGTTTGAAAATAGACAGCGTCGTTCTCAGAAGCCGCATCATTGCATTAACTGGTTTAATAGAATTCGAAGATCAAGGCCTACCAGTTTTTAAATTTTGGATTTTGGAAAATATTTCATTCTTAAAAAATTACGTTTAGTATTTCCGGTTTTAAATAATTTACAACTTAAAAAAGCCGTTTTTAGTACCTCGACTTCCGATTCAAAGGTGGTCATGATGGGTTCGAATCTCTTTCGTGTATTAATGGCTTTTTCGTTTTAACTCAAAACCAAAAATCCGTACCCATATATCATAAATGTGAAAGTGTGTTTATTTGTTGCTTTCATGTCGAAACAGAGCGACGGATTGACGTAATTTTTTTTGTGTGGAGATAGTTGGAGGGCTGGGCTACATTAGGCTACTTTTTATCCGGGTACCAAGCGAGCGAAGCCGCGGGCAGCAGCTAGTTAATATACTAGTAGTTCGCCCCGAACTGAGATCTCGCGCACCGTAGATGGCTTACATTTGGACTTTCTTCTGACTACCCCTATAATTTCAAGTGCTACTACTGCCGAGTATGCCTATTGCGCTAGCTCTTCATGGTAAAAAATACTAACATGCATGCAATAGGACATAATGTCGTGTCTAATTTTTCATTTATTTCATATTTATGAATTCTCGTCGTATTTCTAAAAGTATACGTCCTAGAATAAAAATAATAACTATTTTGGAATGTACAAATAAAGACCTTTCATTTGACACCCCACTCAATATATTTGTTTACTTAACTTTTTTTACCCCAATTATTTTCATTCTTTATCAAAAATTTTTTTTATCATGAAAATAAATCAAGTAGCATCTAAAATCATCGCAAACCAAACCGCAACGACCTACCAAGTTTCATGCAGATTGGATGAACGCTTCGACAGTTATGCGCGAACAACAATTCGTGAAACATACAAACATACAAACATATAAACATACAAACATACAAAGCAAAATCGCCCAACTTACCACTAAGATCTTCGCTCGCTTCGCTCGCTCGATCGAAAATAAACGACAAAATAGCTTTGATAGGGCCAGAATCAGTAGGTTTATACAATCGAAATATTTCTTCTTTTGCGGGTCTTAGTGCGAGAACACACACAGCGTATCTTACGCGACTCAGTTTACGCCTCGTTACGCGTATGCATCGCGATTCACGATACAAATTCATATGCCCGCGCGGTCACACCAGGCGTATTATACGTCGTTACGCCGAGCGTAATTTGGGCATAGGAGTGAGTCGTTACGCGGCGCAAGATACGCCGTGTGTGTTCTCGTACGTCCCTCTGCGGTTAATTTGTAAAATTAATAAAACATTTTAATTTGTTTCAGGTACAAAATAGATCTTATTAATCCCACCACAAGACATTCCAATAAGACAACTAGTTAATCAAAAAGTACCTTGAAATTATTAAGAGATTAGGATAGAATTTTGTAAAAATTGACCAAAATTTTCTACCAAACTTTAACTTTCCTACACCCTTTTATACCAAAGCCTAGGTTAGAGAGATTAAATGAAAGAGACGGAAGATAAAATGATGCCCCAACACTACTGTCTGAGGTGGAAACATCATCATTCTAATGTGCAGAATATGTTCGCTCAGCTGTTGGAAAAAGGTTAGTACAATTTTAGTATATACAAGCTTAAAGATGGCCACACATACTGTATGTATGGTGGCTGTGTGTATGTATGACATACACCATCCTATTTTCCAATCGGCATGACGCTGCTGATTGGACTTTATGTTGGTGTAGATTGCATGACATGACAGCAATGACAGTAGTTATATATTATCCAATGTTTTTTTACCCGACTACGGCGCAGTAAATAGGAGGGTTATGTATGATTTATAAAGTATAGTTCAGTATGGCCACTAGGATCACTTTGAATCGTCTTAAGAGCTAGGTGATTTGGACGAGAGGCAGGATTGTGTATGGCCATCATTACTATGTGCATTTATTTACCGAACCGTATCTACTATCGCACTATCTACAATTTCGATTTAAATCTCGGCCATCAGAGTGGATTTCCCGTATCAAAAAATTAACACGAACTTTTAACGGTGAAGAAAAACATCGTGCCTTAATCCTCAAAGCGTGGAAGACTTTCTCTCAGTCTTTCAGTATTTAAGATCCTTTGAAGATGTCTAAGGCGGTAGAGGTATTTCCAAATACATAGTACATTACGTACCCATATTGTACCTACTTGTTCTATGTTATAAAAATAGAGTTTATAAGATGAAATAGTTTCAATTTTCAGGCATTGACGTTTATTTGAACGCAAAAGTAGTACGAGACAGGTCCAGCAAACGAAAACTTCCTGAATTTTGGAAGTAGTTAGCATTCTGTCATTAATTAAATGAAAATTCTGTTTTGCTTAGTTACATCACGGTGTCTTCCTTCACCGTTACAAGCAAGTGAGAATGCAATTTTTCAGAACATACAATCCCATCACATTTTTATTTCTCGTAAAATCTAAAAAAAGTCGTTTGATAGGTTATTTTCTGAAATACATCGACAAGACGCGTTCGAAACGCAAATAAATCAAAAATGCTTATCTTATCGGCATCTGTAATGTATTCCTAAAATTTCAATTTTATGACTAAGACTAGATGCGCCCCGTGGTGTTTCTCGCAGTTTCGTGGTTATACAATGCCACATAATAGATAAGGTTTATGTTGGGGACGATACCGGCTGGGGCTTCGGAAGATCTCGACTCCGGCGCAGCGGAGAACCCACGGTTCAGGGTTCCCCGGCACTCGGGAGACCGTCCGTACCGTACGCGAGCCCCGGCTTGTAGTGGACTGTATTAGGATGCAGAAGGTGGTGGAGCAGTGAATCAAACACACCGATATTGACTTAGGCTGTCGAGGGAGACGGGGGCCTGGTCGGGCAGAGCTTCGCCTTACGAGTCAATTTGGTACCACGGAGAGAACTGTTGAGCATAGAAATGCTCCTACCTTTATATCAAGTTCGACCTGGCCAGACCCTACGTTTCGCCAAGCGCGTTTATTTTGTTACTCAATTACATTAAATTTCCTTTACCTTTCTTACAATGTTTTAACTCTGTCTATGTGTTTTATCCTATCATAGACGACACGTGTAAGAGAGTGGGCGTGGTTTCAGGGTGTCCTTTTGACCTTGACCCAGATTCATCACGTGTCAGCCCACGTTGCAGGTACTTAGAGCCTGTCCAGATGAAGCGTTTCACGCGCGATACCACTCGCGCGTAGCCTGTCCAGATGACGCGATCTACGCGCGAGACCACTCGCGCGTTTCAATTTTGTATGTAGCTCTAGTATCTCAAGAACGCGCGAGTGTGTACGCGCGAGCGGACTCGCGCGTGAGACGCGTCATCTGGACAGGCTCTTAGGTTACCAGAGGGTCGGGCGGCGGGGTACCTTCTTCCCTCTCTCTCCTCCCGCTCGCCCCCCAAATTCCTCTAGGTACCTACAACCTATGTACTCGCGATGATCTGGGTCTAGCAGCGCTTCCTATCCTTATCTGCCTAGGTCGGGTCTAGTTCCAAAGCTAAGCCTAGGCCCGACACTGCGCTCGAAGCCTGCCTCTCTGCCTAACCCTACCTATTGCCACGTCCACCTCAGGATAAATAATGACAACCAAACATACTAAGATTTATTCCCCCCCTTATATACTAATTACCTAATACATCTTAAGTTTAATCTTATTAATAAAGTTTCCTAACGAGGACTTGCGCCCTGACCACCCTTTCGCGGCTGACTCTACGTTAAGTTAATTTACTGCAAACAAGTGACTCTAAGTTAATTCTATACAATACACGCGAAAGGGTAGGCAGAGGCGTTCGCCCTATACTACTGTTTTATTAAAAGATGCTGCTTTCAGCCTACAAACTTATCATCTAACCTATTCTACCTAACATGTTATACAATTCTAAGTTATCGGAGTACGCCGGCGCCTGTCGGTCGTGCACATTCTCCCGCCGTCGCCGTCTCGCGACCCACCGGTAGCACGACGATCTTAGGGCGCCGCAGGATGTGCAGTCTGCTCTCGGCGTCAACCTCTCCAACTGCGCCAACTCGTCCGAGTGCGCCGCGAAGTGTCGCGGGGCGCGTACATACTCGACGAGCTTCGACTTCGGACGGCATGCCCATCACGCGGGGCTCCCGCCGGTGCTGCAGTACCTTCTTGCAGTCACCGCCGCCGCTGAAGTCTTCCGTCAGGCGTTGGGTTGATCTTTAGTTTCTCGGGACCCAGGGCTTCGCCGCTGGGCTGCCGGGTGGTGACTGCCCTCTCCTCGGGGCATCACGGGGACACACGATGTGGCGCTCGTTCGCATCAGCTGGGCACCGCGAACCAGTGTCAGGCCGCCAGATAGGCCTACAGACTCGCTGGTTGTCGCAAGGCTGCCGTCGTGCTGATGCTCCCGCCGGTGTAGTGGTCCGGGTGGTCGTTACATGTCGACCGCGTACTTCATATTTTCGGAGCGCGCCCGCCGGGTGGGGGCGCGAGACATCGCACTCATCGTGAGGCGATCGCTGATCGGCGTCACGGGCACGGCTGATATCGCGCTCTCGCGACTTAGCCGCGTGCCGGTGATGATGGCCGTCAGCACCAAGGGATGGCCTCGGGTGGCGCGGCGGCTGTCTAGGGCGCAGATCGTGCGCCGTGCGTTGACAGCGGCGGCGTCGTCTCCTCCGCCTGCGTCTGCGCGCGGCGTGAGGAGGGCCATCGCCTGTTCGGAGAGCGCCCGCCGGGTGGGGGCGCTGTTGGCCGCGCTCATGTAGCGCTGGCCGGTCGTCACTGCTTCGGAGAGCGCCCCTTGGCTTGGGGCGCTGGGCGCCTTCATCATAAGGCTCAGCGTCGACTTCCTTTCCTCGGAGCGCGCCCTCAACATAGGGGCGCGAGTGGCCGTCCTCAACGCGGCTCGGCTGAGCGCGGAGGTCGGTCCGGGTGAAGTCGCGGCCTCGCAACTGAGTAGTTGCGTGCACGCGATGTTCGCCGCTATCGCGCGGGAGCGGGTTGTCGGGCCGCCGCTGACGGCGTGGTTGATGCGCCGGCGCTCGGCGACGGCTCCGCTTCCCTCGCTTGCGTTCGTTCGCAGCGTGGGCGGCGTCATCGCGGCTTCCATCAGGAGGCCTCGGACTTAGGCGACTCAAGTCGGGCGGAGCGCACGTCACATCGTGCTCCCGCCGCTGACTCGTCGCGGGCGCCTCTGGCGTGTCTTGGCACGCGGGCGCTGTAGCTGCTATCGGCGCTGGTCTCGACGCGTCGAGCGGGACGGACTCCTCCGTCTTTCCTCGAAGCTCGGCGTCGACCTGTGCACAGCTAAATATGTGTTCGCTTACCTCGATTGAAGCGGCATTTTTAGTCTCATCGAGCGCCTTGCAAATTCTCGCCGCAATCTTGTCGTCATCGAATTTGCTCTCCAAATCTTGTAGGCGCTTCAAGATGATTTCCAACTTGTCCTCTTGTGTCTGTTTCGAAGTGTCGAACGGTCCAAGCTGAAGGCGACTTCCTGTGGCCTTCACTTCGTCTTCGGGTGCTTCGGCACAACCGCAAAAATCCTCGCGATCACACCTGTGGCAGCGTCCGTGTAAAACCCAACCTAGGTACGTACATGAGGCCACAGGTTGATCGGGTCGTCCTTCGCGTGTCTCTCGCGTCACAATCAGCTCCCAGTGATCTTGTCCGATGATAACTTGCGGGGATGCATTCTCGTAAATCAGCTGATCTTGAATCTTGCTCAAATGTCGGCAGTCTTCGATGTCCTTTCGTAAGACTGTTTGAGAAGTAAAATCGATCCGTTTCACTGTCTGCGTGTTAGGTAGTAAGTACTCACGTGTAGAATGCTTCCCTCTCACCCGCAAGTTGACCAGCTGTCCCTCGTGAAGAACTGAGTTGCCGTTCGCGTCTTTCAGCTTCATGTCGTGACTGGGCCCTTCTACGCCTAGTGCTCGCGATAGCGACTCCGCAACGAACGTCCGTGTACTTCCCTCGTCTAATAATGCGTAGGTACTTATCTTGCGGTTCGGTCCGATGAGATCTATAGGCGCTATTTTTAGATAGGCGTAGCGTCGGCGGTGTCTCGACGCCGTCGGATCTGCCATTGACGCGGCGACTTCTTCCGTGTAGGGCTTCGCGGGACTGCTGTGTAGCAAGCGGTGGTGCGGCTTACCGCATTCTCCGCAACGTTTCGCCGAACATCCGTTCCTATGTAGCGCTTGCAAACACTGGAAACACACGCGATCTCGTCTGGCTATGTCCCGTCGAGTAGATACGTCGGCTCTGATAAATTCTTCACAATTTACCAAGTTGTGTGGCTTCTGACAGTGCGGGCATCGGATCTCCGTTTTTGCCTCGACGGCGGCGTAGGTACGCTCGGCCTCTCTACGCCTGCTCGGTCTGTGGCCGCCGGAACTCTCCTCGGTGACCTCGGGCAGCGCATACGCTCCGCATTTGTCGGCTTCACTATTTAGAAAACAGCATACCTTCTTTAATTCGGGTGTATTTTCAGTCTTGACGGCAGCATAGTCATACCATTTGTTGCGCAGTATTGGTGTGAGTTTCTCCAACACACTGCGCACCATCTCTGGGCTGTGGAGATAGGGCTCTCGTCCAAGGGCTTCGATGGTGGCCACCACGTTGGCCACCTTCCCTGCGAAGATGCACAGATCTCGGGCACTGTCGCTTACCTTGGTTATGTGACGGAGTTTCTCCATTTCTGCCAGCACCAGAGCTTCGGGCCTCCCGAACCTCCGCTCTAAGGCCTCCAGAACGGCCTTGGGTTCGGGCTGGCTAATTAGGAGGCTGCTGACGGCCTCCAGGGCGGCGCCCTTCAGGCAGCGCCTGATGCGCGCCACGTTCTCTATCCGTGAGAACGACGCTTCCGTGTCGTTGAACGCCGCCCGGAACGCTAGCCACCCACTAACCTGACCGTTAAAGTTGGGCAGCTCCTGCAGGTACTTCGGTGGGTCCCTCCTGGTCGCCATCTGCGACAGCGCGGTCGTCAACGCCTCCAAGTCGACGACAGTCCTCGGCGCGGCGGTGGGTACTAGATCTACCCGGCCAGATTGGTCCATCAAGACCTGGCCCGCCCGCGCGCCGACGTCCTCCTTCAGCGCTTCTGGGATCCCTTCCCCGGCGTTCGGCGGCTGCGGCGGCTCGTCCTCGGGCCGCCGCGCCAACCACTCCGAAATGCGTCCGGTCGCGAGCTCCTTCTGCTCGCGATCCTCCTCTTCGTCCTCTTCATCTGAAGAGCCTTCTTCCTCGGCCCGCCTAAGGCAGATCTCGGCGAGTTGTGTCTGCGCCTGCGCCTCTGCAGCGCGCAACTCTGCGAGTTTCTGCTTGGCAGCCCAAATTTTCCTCCTCTTCTGCGAGGCCGCTGTCCTGGTGGAGCGGGCCTGCGCGGTCCCGGCGCCTACCTTCGCCACTGCTTCGGCGGTGACAGTAGGGCGGGTCGCGCCCGTGGCCGCCGTCTCCTCGGTCGCAGTGGTCGCTTTGGTGGGAGTGGTCCCCTCCGTCGTGGTCTCTGTGGCCGTCTCTGGGGCGCTTGTGCGCGCCTCGCCTCTACCCTGACGGCTTCTTGTAATCGGCATGATGATTCGCTGCTCTGCTGCTGGTAAGTGATCCGGCTCGAAGGACCAAATGTTGGGGACGATACCGGCTGGGGCTTCGGAAGATCTCGACTCCGGCGCAGCGGAGAACCCACGGTTCAGGGTTCCCCGGCACTCGGGAGACCGTCCGTACCGTACGCGAGCCCCGGCTTGTAGTGGACTGTATTAGGATGCAGAAGGTGGTGGAGCAGTGAATCAAACACACCGATATTGACTTAGGCTGTCGAGGGAGACGGGGGCCTGGTCGGGCAGAGCTTCGCCTTACGAGTCAATTTGGTACCACGGAGAGAACTGTTGAGCATAGAAATGCTCCTACCTTTATATCAAGTTCGACCTGGCCAGACCCTACGTTTCGCCAAGCGCGTTTATTTTGTTACTCAATTACATTAAATTTCCTTTACCTTTCTTACAATGTTTTAACTCTGTCTATGTGTTTTATCCTATCATAGACGACACGTGTAAGAGAGTGGGCGTGGTTTCAGGGTGTCCTTTTGACCTTGACCCAGATTCATCACGTGTCAGCCCACGTTGCAGGTACTTAGGTTACCAGAGGGTCGGGCGGCGGGGTACCTTCTTCCCTCTCTCTCCTCCCGCTCGCCCCCCAAATTCCTCTAGGTACCTACAACCTATGTACTCGCGATGATCTGGGTCTAGCAGCGCTTCCTATCCTTATCTGCCTAGGTCGGGTCTAGTTCCAAAGCTAAGCCTAGGCCCGACACTGCGCTCGAAGCCTGCCTCTCTGCCTAACCCTACCTATTGCCACGTCCACCTCAGGATAAATAATGACAACCAAACATACTAAGATTTATTCCCCCCCTTATATACTAATTACCTAATACATCTTAAGTTTAATCTTATTAATAAAGTTTCCTAACGAGGACTTGCGCCCTGACCACCCTTTCGCGGCTGACTCTACGTTAAGTTAATTTACTGCAAACAAGTGACTCTAAGTTAATTCTATACAATACACGCGAAAGGGTAGGCAGAGGCGTTCGCCCTATACTACTGTTTTATTAAAAGATGCTGCTTTCAGCCTACAAACTTATCATCTAACCTATTCTACCTAACATGTTATACAATTCTAAGTTATCGGAGTACGCCGGCGCCTGTCGGTCGTGCACAGTTTAGTTTACCAAACAATTTCAATGCACTTTGAGTTATAAAACAGAGCATAATGCATGCTTACTCGCAGTTATAGGGCTTATGGCAGCGTATGTACAGCGCAGTAGATACCTATTTGAAAAAAAAAAAACAATTGCTACTTATGCGCTTGGTGAACGCAGACCTGGGCCGCACCGCAGTCACCGCAGTCCCCGCATTTGATTTTTCTATATGAAGTTCTATGCAACCTCGCACACCTTCTCGCGCCGCAGTCGTTCCCGTCGCCATTAACAAAAGCGATGACAGCGGCAACTGCGGTGCGGCCAAGTCTGCGTTCACCATTACATTTAGGGCTTGCATTCGAATATTCGAATATTCGAATAATTCGAATATTAAATTCGTTCGAATATTCGAATACTGAAGTCGAATATTCGATATTCGATTAAAATTAATAACACCAAACTCAGAACTCTGATGTGCATAAAATGCCACTTTTATAAGATTCGGAAACACTAGAGAGTGCCGCGCGTGATTGCGTAGTGCTTTCGCGTATTTGCCGGCAACCCAGTGGAGGTGCTTTGTCAGGAAAATGCAAATCTACATAAAAAGTTTTTTTTAAATCTATATGTTTGATTCCTGGCCAGGAGAATTGTTATTTTAAAATGTAATGAAGCAGTTTACCTTTTTATCAGAATTGCTTACCCAAGACTCTTTTGAGTGTTTTGTCGCTATTGCCACCTGGCATCACCTCGTCTAACCGAGTGTCCAGCCCAATTCCATTTAAGATTCGTAACCCTAACTCTGACGTCCTGGACTTTAGTCCGGCGCCGGATCTCGGTGTTACAAATTCGTTCTTGGAGTTTAATGCCGAGCATGGCCCGCTCCATGGCTCTCTGTGTAGCTTATACTTTGAACACAGTCTCCTTAGTAAGCGTCCACGTCAAGTCAAAGTTGGGAAGACACATTGGTTAAAGAGACGGGTTTTCAGGCACTGTGGAACTTTCTTCGACTGAAGCACATCTGCCAGTTTTCCGAACGCGGCCCAGCCGAGTTGTATCCTTCTGGAGATCTCCTTACTCGGATGCTCTTTACCAAAAGATAGAATATGCCCAAGATAAAGATACTGGTCAACTACCTCCAGTCTCTCGTTTCACCGTTACGGTAAAATTCGAGGTTCCAGAAGCATTCGCCATAATCTTCGTCTTGGACATATTTATGTTAAGGCCAACGGCTAAAGAGGCATCAAAAAGTTGTTGGATCATGAGTTGGAGATCTTCCAGGTTGTGGGCAAACAATACGAGGTCATCGGCAAACTTGAGATGTGACAGGAAGGCTGATGTGCGGAATGTTTATTCCTCAAGATCCCATGCAAGCATCTTCATAACGTCTTCAAGAGCCGCCGTGAAGAGCTTGGGTGATATTGTGTCTTCCTGCCGCACTCCCCTCTTGATGTTAATAGGGTTGGTAGTGTCGTGAAGGCGAACTTGCATGGTTGCTGTGCCGTATAACTCCCGCAGCACTTCCACGTATCGTGCGTCAATCTGGCAGCGATAGAGAGCGTTAAACACAGCCCAGAGCTGTCGGATGCTTTCTCGTAATCGGCGAAAGCTAAGCACAGGGGCCGGTTATATTCTGAACTCTTCTCCATCAGCTGCTTCATGGTGTGGATGTGGTCGATCGTGGAATAACCACTACGGAAGCCGGCTTGCTCGACGGGCTGGTACTCATCTAACTGGCGAGTGAGCTGATTGCATACATTGGCAAATAGCTTGTACACCTGAGATAAGAGACTTATGGGCCTGTAATTGCTCAGTTTCGAGCAGTCTCCCTTGTTGTGCAAAATGGTGACAATTGCATTTTTCCAAGCATCAGGTGATTTTTGTTTGGCTACGCAAAAAAAGAAGGCACCAACCTTTCATACAAAATCAGCATAGTCATTTTATTGTAGACTAGCTTCCGGTCTGCTTTGCCCGCTAGGTACCTACCTACATAACTTAATAGCCTTTGTTCATCCTGAAAGTTCATTTTTGAAATCGGATGAGTAGTTTCGGAGATAACCTCCTACATACAAACAAATTTTACGTCTTTATAATATTAAGTACAGATATTGTGGACTGATTTTACTGAGAATTTGTGGTTGATTGTGCGTGTAATAATCGCCAATGTCTCGTTACGGCGACACAATCTTTTGTTTATGCAAATAACACTTGAAATAATAAAAGAAGACGTGATTTTAGTAAAAACAAAGATTTTTGTCTATTATTCGAATAATATTCGAATAATTCGAATATTACCCGAAAAAAAATCGAATATTCGAATATTAACATTTTCGAATATTTGCAAGCCCTAATTACATTACATGAGCCATTTGTTTGTTGTTGTGCAAAGTCATCGAGATGTACCAGCATTAAACTTGTTAAGTAGGTAAAATTGTATTTTTTTTTTTCTTTCTGTGCCGTCTTTCTTTCTTTCTGTTATTCCCGCGGTAATAGTCAAATTTTTTGAAAAAATTCATTCAGGAGCTATGTCCATTGTCCCTCCCAACCAACCCAAATCTAGCTATAGCTGTACTGAACAAGTAACAAAAATACAAACAGACATTCCAAAAATTCGCATTGAATATTGGTGTGACAGTGTGATTTCTCTTTTTTATCTTTAGATCAAATCAAAGGAGACTGTTTTTAAGTGGTCTATGAACCAATAGCCATACTGCTATGGTATTTCTGTGGGGATACCTCAACTACATCCTTGTGCAAGGGGGCATCAAAATCCAACCCGGCAGTTTTGAGAAAAATAATACTTTAGAATTCACATTTCTTGCAAAAATGTTTTTATTTTAGAAACGTTTTGAACGGTTATTGTGGTTAGTGTCTGTAAAGTTCGGACTACAATGTAATAATATGGTGACAGCGACCTGATCTGATGATGGAGTCAGGAGCTATTCAACAGAACTCCTCAATAAATAAGCCGATTGAGTTGAAACTCGGCTTGCCTGTTAAGTTTTAACTACAATGTAATAATATGGTGACAACAAGCTGATCTGATCATGGAGTCAGGAGCTGTTCAACAGAACTCCTCAATAAATAAGCCGATTGAGTTGAAACTCGGCATGCCTGTCAAGTTTCAACTACAATGTAATAATATGGTGACAACGAGCTGATCTGATGATGGAGTCAGGAGCTGTTCAACAGAACTCCTCAATAAATAAGCCGATTGAGTTGAAACTCGGCATGCCTGTTAAGTTTCAACTACATTGTAATAATATGGTGACAACGAGCTGATCTGATGATGGAGTCAGGAGCTATTCAACAGAACTCCTCAATAAATAAGCCGATTGAGTTGAAACTCGGCACGCCTGTCAAGTTTCAACTACAATGTAATAATATGGTGACAACGCGAAACTGCAACTAATAGGGACTGCAAACTCGAAAACTATAAAAATAATAATGCTAGTGTACTTAAATGAGTAGACAACTACAGAGAAACAGTCGTCTAACATAGACTTTTATAATAGCCTAACTTTTATGATGATCAGAAAACGAGAGCAAAATTGATAATGACAATTGATAGTGATCAGCAGTGATCGGAATGAGGCGGGCTAAAATACCTTAAGTTCGAAAAATAACAGAGACAAATGGAGACGCCTTAGAACTAAATATTTTTCGACCCAATTATTTCCGTTTCCGGGACATTAATAAAGAACATCTAACATTAAGGTGCATCAATTTTTTACCTGAGTTAATAACAAAAACTAAAATGTAGATTTTACGGATAAAAAACTTTTTTCCGTCGGTCAAATAGAAAAATTATTTGAATTAGTTCACAATATTATTAACATTAATTTTAAATGTACTTACTCACTGTGAAAATTGTGCCAACTTTCAATAAAATTCTTACTTACTACAAGAATAAAATTCTTGTAGTAAGGAAGTCTCCCCTTTTTTGCCTCTGTTCTTTGAACTTTAGGTATTTTAGCCCGCCTAATTCCGATCACTGGTGATCAGTCATTGTACATGCATGTAAAAAATGTAACAACTGCGAAAGAATTGTGGGATAAACTACAGCAATTATTTGATGACAACGGCTTTTCGAGAAGAATAAGTCTGCTATGGAATTTAACAAATTAATATTTTTATTATTATTTATTTAATTTAATTTAACTATTGTGTAGAATTATTGTATTGAATAGATGGATGTTTGTGATTATTTGAAATATTGGGGGTGCTGAACTATATCTTTATAATAATCCTTATTTTACTAGTAAGCTAGTAACCTCATTTATTGGCATGATTTTGTTTATCAGTGTTTGTAACTAGAATGTTGCGTTTTCTAAGACAATGTCAATAAATTATAAATTCACTTCACTTCACTTAGTTTCAACTCAATCGGCTTATTTATTGAGGAGTTCTGTTGAACAGCTCCTGACTCCATCATCAGATCAGCTCGTTCTCACCATATTATTACATTGTAGTTAAAACTTGACAGACATGCCGAGTTTCAACTCAATCGGCTTATTTATTGAGGAGTTCTGTTGGACAGCTCCTGACTCCATGATCAGATCAGTTTGTTGTCACCATATTATAACATTGTAGTTGAAACTTGACAGACATGCCGAGTTTCAACTCAATCGGCTTATTTATTGAGGAGTTCTGTTGAAAAGCTCCTGACTCCATCATCAGATCAGCTCGTTGTTACCATATTATTACATTGTAGTTGAAACTTGACAGACATGCCGAGTTTCAACTCAATCGGCTTATTTTTTGAGGAGTTCTGTTGAACAGCTCCTGACTCCATGATCAGATCAGCTTGTTGTCACCATATTATTACATTGTAGTTAAAACTTAACAGGCAAGCCGAGTTTCAACTCAATCGGCTTATTTATTGAGGAGTTCTGTTGAATAGCTCCTGACTCCATCATCAGATCAGGTCGCTGTCACCATATTATTACATTGTAGTCCGAACTTTACAGACACTAACCACAATAACCGTTCAAAACGTTTCTAAAATAAAAACATTTTTGCAAGAAATGTGAATTCTAAAGTATTATTTTTCTCAAAACTGCCGGGTTGGATTTTGATGCCCCCTTGCACAAGGATGTAGTTGAGGTATCCCCACAGAAATACCACTACAGTATCGCTATTGGTTCATAGACCACTCCCCATATAAAAAAAAACTGTCTCCTTTAGAAAAAGCAATAAATTTTGAAATGTTAGTATATCTATAACTGGTATAGTAGGATTGCGTATTATTTTACGAATGTTAATATACCTTACTCGCGTAAACATAATAAAAAAAAACCCTGAAATTTATATTATTAGGTTGCTAGCGCTAGGCTTGCTAGCGCCTATTTTTTGATTCTACTGGATGGAACCGTGCATTTTTCCGGGATAAAAGTAATCTATGTGTGCCTTTCATGCATATCCGTTCAGCCGCTCTGGCGTGATTGAGAAACATCCAAACATTTAAATTTTCACATTTATTACCTCTTCAAAATGTGGGCATGTACCAAATATGTATAGGACTTAAACTTCTGACTACTACCTCAGACACCTTCAAACCCTATTATGCTTAGTCTGAGATAATGTCTATCGCGCCTTGGGATACAGTCGTCATCATAATTATTTGACTAAATACCGATACTCCTCGCGGTAGTATCAGGAGCCTGCAGACTAATATCCTACTAATCCTATCTTAGGGCACGATCACAGACAGCGTATTTTGCGCGACCCATTTTACCTCGCGTTAGGGGGCGTCCATTAATTACGTGAGGTGATTTTTGCAATTTTTAAACCCTCTCTCCCCTTGGTTAGATTTGGCTAGACCCCCTCCCCCACCCCCTAATCTCACGTGAGATTAAAAATTGAACAATAAAATTCTTAAATAGGGAAGTACTCAAATTCAAAAATAAATATTCATTCTAAATCAGTTCACGGGGATTTCTATTTGGTCTCAAGAGTGATTAGAACCAACATATCCATGTGGTTTTAAATAAAATTATTGGCATTTCACGTTTCTTGCGGAAAAAAAAAATGATGTGATATTTGCCAAGACCCTCCCTCTCCCCCACGTGAGATTGGGTAAGATTTGGCTTGACCCCCTGCCCCCCCTAGCCTCACGTAATTAATGGACGCCCCCTTACGCTAATTCATCGCGCTACATACACATTCTCTTGCGTGGCCCCACAAGGCGTATCATACGTCGTGTAACGACGCGATGTAATTGGGCATAAATATAAATGCTACGTTACGATACGTTACGTTACGCGAATGCATCGCATTACATACTAATTCTCGTATTATACGTCGTTGCGCCGCCGGCTGATGATCGCCGGATGATTAAGCAAATACCAAATCAACGAAAAAACCTCTAAAAATAAGATAAATCTTCTTCTTCTTAAGTTGATGTTAAATATGGATTACACCTTTGGATAGGTAATTTAGTAATTGACGAAACTTACCAAATTAGTTTTTCGATTGGTTGTTTGTTATAGTGATGCGAAATCTCAAAAAACTGCATTTTTGTCGTGTTTCGGGGCATGCAGCTGTCGTAAGCGCCGTAGTCGAACGCATTCTAAATTAATCTTTATTTTAACGAAGCTAAGACAAATATTTGAAGTTACACTCATCAATGTGCTAATTTTAAATAATAGTAGCTTCTTAAGCTATGACGGAGGCCTTTAGTTGCATAAAGTCTTCATCACCAGACTTGTTCATAGGATAGGAACTTCTTATTACATTCACCCACGCATTTTTACAATAAAAAATACATGTAGGTAGGTAGGTATTCCAAATTAGAATTTTGTTCTTAAAATAACTTTGACAGACGGCACGGAGACGAAATTAAAACTAATTTACATTTTTTAAATTCTAAATTCGAAATCTGAGAACCAGTTACAAAAATTGTGAAATCCAATCGAAGAGTCGAGAGGTCACGTAATTTCAAGAAATAAAAAGTTACTTTCACAGAGCAATGAGAGAGACTAGAGCACAAATAAAAGCTGCTTGTTGCTAAATGGTAAAACCACACAGAAATCCCCGTGGACTGAATTAGAATAAATTTTTATTTACGAATTTGAATAGGTACATAATTAAAGAATTTTACTGTTCAATTTTCAATCTCACGTGAGATTAGGGGTCGAGACGAGACAAATCTCACAACATCTCATCAGGACGCCCCCCCTCAATAGACTATATTCTATTCAAAAAATATATACAAAACAAAATATATGCTGTGATGTAGTTCCCATAACACAAACTCTGCTTACTTTGGGGCTAGCTATGATGATATGTGAAATGTCCAGCATTATTTATTTATTTCTCTTTTTGTTGCAGTCATATTGCTTCATGAAAGTGCTAGATCCGATCTGCACTTACGAAAATTTCACTTAGATACCTACCTACACCCTGACTTTGAACAAAGGAAACTCCTCGAATAATCCTCCTTTTTTTTCTTTTGACGACTTTGACGAGACTCACATTGTTCGACTGGCTCCACACTGGAACTTGACTATTTAGATTTTAAGCGGATGGATCACCGAAAAGAAAGCTAGGCCCCATACCGTGTTTGTTGCCCTGATTCTTCACGGTGTTGGTCGCGAAAGAACAGGAGTAGAATCACCTAGCTCTTAAGACGTTTCAAAGTGGTCATAACAGTCCTACTGAATAAATGATATTTGACTTTGACTTTGAATTTCCTTGTCTACAGTTTCCTAATTATTACTCCCCCGTGTTGCTCAAAACGACTTAAAAAAATTAGCATATCTAGGTCTCTTAGCATTAATTTATAGACGTTTAAAAATAGAATGTTGTTTTCAAATCTAGAATTCCAGCGAGAAAAATAACGCTTGTTTTGCATAACTCAACAGGGGTCTTTGTCACGTGTTTGGAAATTCAACTACAATTCTAACAATGGATCTAGGCATTCGTGAAGTTAGCCGTTTTGATGCGCAGTGCAACTTTTTCATTCACAATTTTCTACTGCGCAGCGAAAAGCCTAACTTCACAAATGCCTAGAATGCCTAGATTCATTGTCATAATTTTGAGTACGCGAACACACACAGCGTATCTTGCGCTGCGGAACGACGCTTTTCTATCTATGCCCAATTACGCTCGGCGCCGGCATAACAACGTATGATACGTTGTGAGGCCACACAAAATAATTTGTAAGTAGCGCGATGCATTCGTGTAACGTAACAGCGTATTTTTCGCCGCGTAACGTCACATTTATAATTATTCCCAATTACGCTCGGTGTAACGACGTAAGATACGCCTTGTGGGGCCACGCAAGAGAATGTGTATGTAGCGCGATGAATTCGTGTAAGGGGGCGTCCATTAATTACATGAGGCTTTTAGGGGGGGAGGGGGTTGGTCCAAATCTCACCCAATCTCACGTGGGGAGAGGGAGTTTGTATGTGTTTAGATACAAACGCGCTTCAAAAACGCGCTGCAGTAAACGTCGTGTGGACACTCCCTTAATGTCAATCATAAGCGGCACTTAAACTAAGTTTCAGTATTCGGGTGTAAATGAATTAATGAATGAATGTGTAATGAAGTAATGAATGTGTGATATGAAATGTGTTCTCGAGTGTTTTTCGTATAAAAATAAATGTCACATCGTAAGATTGAATGCTCGTAGCTTTAGGTATCGAAAGATAAAATCTAAATGTTTTTTTTAATGATACAATTTTGACTTTCCAAATATGTATTTTCTAATCCCCTGATAAGAATCTAATGATTTTGAAATCATATTTTCAACTTTCTATCGAATATTATCATATTATAAGCAAGCTACGCCACGACCGCTTTAAGGTATCATCACAACAAGCGAAGATATTGGCAAACATGAAAAAGCTATAAAGACATTGTAGCGTATAGTGTGGGGTTTGGATAATGTAGTGGGCAACACTGGGGTGTTGGAATAAATGATTGTCAAGGTGTGCAGGTAGGTCAGTCGTGCTGTGGCACGCGAGTAGGACGGTAGTCCCTGCACACCTGACAGACAACTGGCAACCTGTGTATTATTTCAACTACCTGATACCTATATACCCTGATACCTATTTATATAAGTGCTGGACGGTTGTGTGAAGGCATACACGAACCTGTACAAGTGGCGACCCTGCCAGGATGGTTAAGTACAACATAAAAAAAGTGAGTACCAATTTAACACACACAAAATTAGAGGTAAATCAATGAGTGGATAAACTGTTTTGTTTTGCAAAATTATTTGACATGTTGGTAGATAGGTATCTGCTTATCTATATTTTCAACTGGTTATTAGAGTTGAGATAAACTGAGTATTTGTATTCTTTCGTGTAGTTTACTGTTCCAATGATGTTTCAAAATACCTACCTTATTTATGAATATTTTTTCAATACTACCTATTTTATATCAATTTCCTTACGCAGTTATATAATATCAAAGTAAAATAAAAAGTGAAGAATTGGCTTTCAACATGTTTACGAACGTACATTGTAGAACATTCTGGTTGTTTACCTACTCATTGATTGGTACCTGCAAGCAGACATGCCGTCGCGAACCTACATAGGTAGGTACGAACCTACATAGGTGGGTACGAACCTACATAGGTGGGTACAAAACAAAGTGTTACCTCAGGCCGTTTACAACAAGTTCATAATTAAATAATCTGTACCTATTGAGCAACCTACCCTATATTTTAAAATGGGCCATGTAGACTGGTCATTAAAAAGTGGTTGCATTAACTAGGTAGATAACTAATGTGACCATACGTTCCGCTTTGGGCAGGACTGTCCCGCTATCAGGCTGTCTGTCCCGCTGTCCCCAGCGAGTGCAAAAATGTCTTGTAAACAATGCTTTTGTAAACAAACCTTTCTACGTACTAAATCAAATTCATTGCACTCTAATCAAAAATGCGAAAGTAATGTTACTTACTGTCGGTCTGTTACTTTTTACGCCTGAACTGTTGAACCGATTTTGATGAAACAGCCTAATTTTTATCGAAAATGAAAAAAATAAAACTATTTTTTATTGCGAAAATATAAACGAAGACCTATCTGTTTCCAAATTCCGTAAGTGTCCCGCTTTGACACAAAAAAGTAAATGGTCACATTATAGATAAAAAAATGACAATTTCGTTGTAATGTAAATACTAAATACCTATCGTAAGAAATTAGTAAATACCTAATCAATTTGAGTGTACTTGTACTACACTATTCAAGATACATGCAGTTTCTTGTACCTAGTACCTACATGACATAATAAAATTAAGTTACCTATTTGAAATTTCGTAGGTTAGTACCAATTTTAAAAGAAGTGTTTACCTAAACCTATTAGCCTTGTTGTGATGTCTTGAGGTTCCACTGGAAAGGTAGTTTGGTTTACATTGGTTTATCAAACGGTACCTGTAAATGACGGCTGTTGCAAGTGATAGTTTGACAAAATGTTGAACGGTATCTGAATTGGTAGTTTGGAGAAATCCGAACGGTACCTACAATTTGTAAAATTAAATGATAGTTTGACAAAATGTTGAACGGTATCTGAATTGGTAGTTTGGAGAAATCTGAACGGTACCTACAATTTGTAAAATTAAATGATAGTTTGACAAAATGTTGAACGTTACCTGAATTGGTAGTTTGGGGAAATCTGAATGGTACCTAAAAGTTGTAAAATTAAAATAATAGTATGATAAAATGTTGAATGGTATCTGAATTATATTTCAAGAGGTAGTTTGGGAAAATCTGAACGGTACCTACAAGTTGTAAAATTAAAATGATAGTTTGACAAAATGTTGAATGATATCTGAATTATATTTCAAGAGGTAGTTTCGTTTCGAAGTAGTCTACAAGCGGATTTACTTTCGTTACAGATTAGCCTTTGAAAATGTCACAAATACCCTCATTAAAAAGAGAGGGCGAACTGTAGAAAAAAAAAATTTTTTTTCGACATGACATTAGATAAAGTGAATTATGTTGCAAATTCTTATAGACAGTTGATGAACAACTAAAGTGGCTTTGTGTATTAAGGCCAATAAAGATACCTATATCAATAAATTGGTTGAAAAGTTCTATTTGCTAGTCCAGCTGTTCTCGTTGCGGTGGTAATAGAATAGAATAAAACAAAGGAATGTTTTATTGCACAGCATTATTAAAACAACTGAAAATTAACAATACAACAGATTAAAATAACATAACTATGACATACAATCCGGCGGGTTTAGGTATCGCTAAAAGCTTCCAAACAATATGTGGATTCTGGATGGGATAATAAACAATTTCATATGGAAATATAAATAGGTACCGTAAACCCCCCAAACTTTGCCTATTTTTTCGAGTTTTTTTTTAAATTTTGCGCCAAACTGATCATAAATGATCGATTCTGTCATGCTGAAGTCAACAAATTACTTAAGGGCTTTCAATGTGTGCGTTGAACACACAGCATTGAAAACTTTGCTAATATGTAAAAAAAAAAAAAAAAAAAAAAAAAAAAAGTCGTCAAACTTAAGGCAACTAGCCTAACTTTGCCTGTGGTCCATATTCTCTGTAAAACTTGTTAATAATCATAGTGTTTCAATGAGCTTTTGTTTTTGGAAAGCTGATGATAGTTGCCAACTACTGTAAAGATATCGTACTTTTCATAATTTAGGCAAAGTTACTTACACTAGGCAAAGTTACAGGGGTCTACGGTACAGTAAAACCAGAAAAAGAATGGTTTTCGTAAGACATCGGTGTTGAGGAGTGGAGCTTCAGCTCTTCAATGAAAACTCCTCTCGAACAATATATGCGTATAATCAAATACTGCTTCTAGTGGTACGATTTTAGAGTAATATATAATAAAAATGATGAAATACGTTGAAGATAATTTTGCTTGTTGCGTGTCAAACGGCCAAGTGACGGGGCACCGCGGAGG
Source organism: Camptogramma bilineatum (assembly GCA_958496255.1). NCBI lineage: Eukaryota > Metazoa > Arthropoda > Insecta > Lepidoptera > Geometridae > Camptogramma > Camptogramma bilineatum. The sequence goes on from OY292478.1 coordinate 3,673,498, forward strand.
GGCGCGGGAGGCTTTTCGATCACGACGCGAAGAAAAGGGTAGACGTGTATTTGTTCAAAAGAATCGGACACAATCGCATAAAATTACAAAAACGATTGACAAAAAGTCATTTGGAAATGGAAATTACTCATAATTTCAACTTTATCGCAAACAAATAAATATCAATGTAATTTTTAAGAAAAATATTAGTTGCAGGCCGTGCGAGCTGCGCTGATAATGACACGCACTTCTATCGCATTCTGTTTTGTGAAATCGTGCACTGCTGTCGGACATATTCGGAAAACACGAACAAGACCGAGGTCCATTCTAAAGCTTGAAGTACTGTAAGTAGCTGTACCTACCTTATACCTACGAATTAGGAATGAATAAAAAGGTAGGGTAAAAGTAAAATTTATTTATTTTGCGATAAACAAGTGTAAATGTAAACAAGTACAAATTAGAAGTAACTTAACTAACACTATATAACAGTAAGTACCTACAGACAGTACATAAAAGAACAAGAAAAACTAGGTACTGGAAATAATAGTTAGTGTTAGAAATAAATTAAAGTACTTAGTTATAAAATTTGTACCTACACTAATTCCCACCCTAGAAAAAATCTGTGTTGTGGGTAGTTAGTCCTTTTTGATAATGGGTCATTGTGTTCAATTGTGGGTCAAACAAATGAACTATGATTTTGTATAATATGTTATAAACATGATAAACCAATATACCTATACGTATACATACACTATATACACATACAGATCAAAGTATAGTAAATTATGAACATATCTAATGAACAGAACTATCCATGACAAAATCTTTAAGTATAATGCCTTGTGTAAAAAAAAAAAACAAACAGTTTTTCAAGCAGAGGCGGAGATCACTGGCTTAAAAAATAGACGGGTGCTCTATTCTCGTCAGCAGCGCTGGCAGCCAGCGCTGGCCTGGTGTAAACTATACTTAAGACTAGAAATGCGTGATGAACAAATCAGTGACTACAGGACAAATAGTGTTCCTTCAACATGGGAATCATACAGCGGAAAGCCATATTTCTCAATGTTTGTGATGTCATGATTTTACTGACGCAGGTATTCCTCTACGTTTGAACATCCCGCTAACGTAGTTAATGTTGCAACAGACCAACTCGGCGAGTTAGTCCAACAGGGCAATTCTACTAGATGACAATGTCAATCATTCTCTTGAATGTCAGCAATTTGGTGAATGGTGGAATGGTTTTTCAAAGATTTGTTTTGCCAAAGTCCAAAACTTAGCTGAAACCTCACCACAACTGAGTCGATGGTTATTGGTAGAATGGGAGACAGTCTAAAATCTAAGGTTTGGTTGAGGTTTTGCTTGTGGCTTTTATAGGTTTTGTACTAAGTAAAATTGCCACCCAGAGTCATAAACGCGAGCGATATAGGTGAGCGATCATGAGCGAGATGAATCGTCTCAAACTTCTGTTGCAAACTTCTTGATTTGTGAGTATGTAAGTATGTAATTCATGGGATCAACAAGAAGAATTTCTTTTCATCCGGCTTCAGTGCCAAGTTTTCGTCAATGGCACTAGGCAATGGCACTCTATCATGCGGATCCATGCAGTCTCACAACTCTTTCGTGAGCGTGATACAAAATATACATCCTATTCTATTAAACGAGCAATATTTGTTTGTTTGATGTTTAATGTTTGTTGTACCTACTAATGTTCTCGAAAATGGCTCTAAAGATTTCAATAAAATTTGTAGTACGGGTGTTTACGGGGGCGAAAAATCGATCTAGCTATGTCTCATATCTGGGAAAAGCCGTTTTCTCGGCATTTTCACGCAAAAGGTGCAATGTGGTTCGTAGTTGAACCACTGGATGGCGTTTGTTGGTTGCCGACGAGCACAGCTCGGTCGCCCAGATATTGTAAGTAAAATACGAAGCTACGCATTAGCTGAAGCTGTTTAGAAAATGATGATTTCATAAATATTATTGAAATGAAATAAAAGTTCTATTCGAAAAAGCTCTGTGCTTTTGTTGGTAATAAATAATGTTTAGCAATAATTATGTGAAATATCTTATCGAAATACCCTAACTAGAAATCAGGGCATGTCTCAATATTTGGCAATAAATTATGTCGAGTAGGTATTTTAAATTAAGTCATGTCTTGGGCTCTGTGAATTTAAAATTATCTATATTATCCATAAGTATCTTCCATTCAAATGTTAATACCATAGTAAGATATACAGACTAGGAGTAATTTGGGCATAAAATGTCGCTGTTTTGCCTTTAGTTTTTCAATTAATGCAATCAATTACTTTATGAAGACATCTTGGTTGTAATTGCCGAAAAAACTCAAAATTGATTGTAGCTCAAATTGATCACTTCGCGCGCTAAGGTTATAACTTCTACCGGCACTGTCCGAATATTAGGTGTATCTTTTCTTACAGATTTTTGGCAATCGGACTTTCTGGTCCTACTGTTTTAAGTGAAATTGCAGATTGCAGATTTACTAATAATAATGAATTTTCCACAGACATGGGAGTGAGAGCACAAAATATTATTATACTCAAACATGATATGACAATGAAGTGTAAACCTCTTGCAGAGTTTTCACAGATGCTAATTTGGAGATAAACTACCCAATTGTGGAAACTTATGAAGTTCGGCCATGTAGACTTTGAGAAAAAGAACATGAAAACAAAAAATAATAATAATAGCGTAAATCAATAAATAATCATTTATTAAGTACCTATGCAAATCAAATGAAAAAAAAAAGAAGAGATGACAGGTAGAATCTGCGTTTCAGCATATAAAAAAAAAAAAGAAATTTAAATAGGAGTGACTCCTTAACAAATTAATAAATAATGTCAGAAATGCGTATGATACAAAAAGTATGTCTTACTAAGTTATCAAATTTATATTTATTTAAAATTCCGAATATTTGTCTGAGAGATAATTCATTAATGCTATTAATAAACAGTTTGTAATAATAATATCTGTAATTTAAATATAACGTAGTATATTATAAATTATTTGATTATTTTGTGTTGTTATGATAATGATTAAACTAAATTAGTTAACATATAGATTCATTGTAAGATGTATACTAAAAGGTTCAACATTATTTCTTTTGTCTTTTGTAAAAGGTAGATGTAGCGTATAGTGTGGGGTTTGGATAATGTAGTGGGCAACACTGGGGTGTTGGAATAAATGATTGTCAAGGTGTGCAGGTAGGTCAGTCGTGCTGTGGCACGCGAGTAGGACGGTAGTCCCTGCACACCTGACAGACAACTGGCAACCTGTGTATTATTTCAACTACCTGATACCTATATACCCTGATACCTATTTATATAAGTGCTGGACGGTTGTGTGAAGGCATACACGAACCTGTACAGACATGTTGAAAGAATTCAAATTCCTGATGATCTGAGTAAAACATTTTTTACATCTTATAGATGATCTATACAGTGTCAGGAGGCAAGCTTTGCCTACACTTAACTGGACACTGTAGTGCCTGGGACATTGTTGAGATGGAGAAGACTTGCCCAGCACCTAACTAAACCATCCTCTCAGCTTAACCGGCCATCCACAGGACGACATGGTCAATACGTGTGGAGCTGACTAAGCCGCGGGTTTCCTCATGTTTTCCTTCACCGTACAGCTTTTGTTAATGCACATAAATTTTTCGAAACGAAAAATCCATTCATTCACGGTTCCAAAATCGGTCGAAAGTAGAGGTAGGTACACTTCTTACAACGGATCTTGGCATTCGTGAAGTTAGCCGTTTCGATGCGCAGTGCAACTTTTCATAGGTACAAAATTTTCTACTGCGCAGCGAAAAGCCTAACTTCACGACTGCCTAAATCAGCAATTCTTAACCTGTGGTCCAGTATAATTATGTATGGGGATAATTTAGTGAATAAAAACCGGTCAAGTGCGAGTCGAACTCGTACGCCGAGGGTTCCGTACCTAGCCATGGTGCCAATTAAGCTAGTCCGCTTAATTGTATGAGCGCCCATACAACTCGGAGGACAATTTTAATTGGCGTCAACTATGTATGGGAACACCCTTTAATTTTCAATTTTTTTAACTTTTTGGAATTTTTCCTTTATTTGTGCTATAAGACCTTGCTTTTTGCCAAATTTCGTTATTCTAGGTTAACGGGAACTACCATTTAGGTTTTCGACCCAAAACCTCTAGGGTACTTCCGGTTGACCTAGAATTGTCAATTTTGGTTACAAGCAAGGTCTTACAGCACAAGTAAAGGAAAAATTCCGAAAAATAAAAAAAGTTGATAATTAAGGTAAGTTTTGGTACTCACAAGTTTTCACGAAAACTTCAATTTGCCTATATCTTTTTATAGTGTTGACTCAGGACCTTGATTTTTATACTCACAATAGGGACTATAGACCTTAGTATATGGTATAAATTTCAACTTGCTAGCTCTACCCGTTCCTGAGATAATCGATGGTGACACACGGACAGACGGACAGACAGACAGACAGACAGACAGACAGACAGACAGACAGACGGACAAGAAAGTGATCTTATAAGGGTTCCTTTTTTTACCTTTTAAGGTACGGAACCCTAAAAACCACTAATTTAGTTGCGAAAAACCAGCACGAACCTGCACATTACCTATTTTAATGAAAAACATTTTTTTTTTGTGTTTGCTTGGTTTGGCTATGGTTTTAAAATAAATAGTCCGAAATTTAGTGATTTTTTTTTATTCCGGTCCTTGATGTCTTAGGGGTCCGTAGACTGAAAAAGGTTAGGAAACGCTGGCCTAGATCCATTGTGACAACAACCACTCATCCCACATGGCTCACCTGAGAGAATGTCTATCGTTTTTGATACAGTTATCTTGTTTCGATTGACTAGAATCTAAAATTAGAGGCTGATCTAAAAATAGATTGTTGGTTAATATTTCGAGAGCGAAAGTTGGTGTGCCAATGTTTTTGCGAGTAGGCTGACCTCCAAAAACCGTTACTCCATGCTTAGGCGTTCGTAACCAGATTAGAATTCGATAATCAAGTTTGTCGCGTTCGATTTTCGAATAAATCCTTGCGCGGGCATTTCAAAACATAATAAAATTTTATTATTCGAATTTTGAATAAATCAGATTTTGGAAAAAACTTTCGCGCGGTTATTTAAGGGAGTAGGCACACTGCGTTTTTTGCAGCGATACAAACGCGATGCGAAGCGCTGCTCAAAAGCGCGCTTCAGAAAATGTCGTACGCCCGGTAAAGTGAATGTGCCACGGTAGCCCGCGAATAAATTTTTTTTTTTTTTTTTGCAGTTCGCAGAACTGTGTCAGGTTGTATCTTGATAAAAAATGATTTGCGCAAATAACTTATTTCCATATAGCAAACAAAAGAATCATAACTTTCTTTAACTTCATAAGGCCAAGGTGGTGAGGATCTGTCGAGGACCTTCGGAGTTATGAACAGAAATGCACTTCGAGAGTGCAGAAAACTGGTCAGCCAGCTTATAACATTGAAGTCGGTTTTTTTAAATTAATTTAGCCGCTTGTGAATTCAAATGTTGTATTAAACAGTTGCAAGTTACTCGGAGATGGTATCTAATGTAAGTTTGGAGAGAAACACGCCCATATTAAGTCATTAAGTAAATTGACATGTGTTTATGATAATTTTGTCTACGAAATGTTGTGAGCTAATCCATTATGTAAAGGTATTATCGCCGTGTTGGTCGATCCGAGGTTCGAATCCCGCCTTGAAAATTGCATTTTCATTCTCTAGCCCGAACGGTGAAGAGAAACATCGTGAGGAAACCGGTGTTCTCATTGGCGGTGGGTGATGGGCTTGCAACTTCGTATGGAATGCTAACTTCTGCCAAATATGTTTTTTGGATGTGCCTCCGACTACCCCCTTAAGAGCGAGACAGGAGACCGTAGTCATAAACTGACGGTTCTCTGTCTCTGCAGGCTGACTATCTAACTTGTCTCAAACCTCAAATTGGTCTCAAACTATCAAAAAGATCGCGTAATCTTTTGTCGCGTTCGGTCTCGGTGAGATGAGAGTGATAGAGCTACTAGTCATTGAACTGTCTTATTTGAGAGCTTGAAACCGATTTTGGTCGCTATCAAAGATAGACAACCAAGGGGCTGGTCTCGTCTCCTGTCTCGGTCTACTCAAGGTGTTAAACGACGTGGGATAGCACGAGCCGAGTGTGGCACGGCTCGCCATTATTTTGTTCGTGTTGTGATCCTCGCGCCGTGTAAACGGGTAGGCTAGCGTTCAGATTAAGCCGAGCCGATCTTCATGGATGTCGCGGCTCGTGCTATCCCGCGTCGTTTAACTGCACTTGTATGAGAGAAATAAAACTGAGAGAATGTCTATCGCGCCTTGAGATTAAAGTCGTAATAATGTTTCGTTTCGTAATGTAATTTTTTTGATATTTTCTTGTGAGCGACAAATCTTTCTGCTACTAGTAGCGAATTCCTAACCAGTAATTTCGAGCAATATCCAATAATGAAGCAATTATGTTTCAATTTGATTGCTCAATTTGCATAGGTAATGTTTGTACTTGGCGGCGAATAGCCTTTAGCACTTATACGATCACTGTAACTAATTTGAGAATTTGTACGATATTCGAGCGTTGTCAACATTAAGCGCTTGTGGCGTATAGTGCACCGCAAACTTTATCGCGGCTGAAGTGCTCGGCAGATTCGACTTTGCACAGCTACAGTCAACGCAATAGAAAAGAGTAAACTTTATCCACATAGCCCACCTAGCCCCGCCCCTCACCGCCTTCACCTCCCCGCAATTGCGTTGACAGTACCTGCGCAAAGTCGAATCTGCCGCACACTTCAGCCGCCATAAAGTTTGCGGCGCACTATACGCCACAAGCGCTTATTGTTGACAATGCTCGAATATTGTACAAATTCTTAAAATCCGTAGTGATCGTATAAGTGCTAAAGACGAATCTGCCGCGCACTTCAGCCGCCATAAAGTTTGCGGCGCACTATAGCTTGCTTAGACGGTCGGAATTTGGATGGGTGACCGCAAGAAGCATTAACAGCAGCTGAGCGCTTGCATGCTTTGAGGGCACGTTAAGTTGTCGGTTTCGGCTTTTAAGTCGTTAAGCCATGACGGAGGCCTTTAGGTGGCGTAAAAACTCCATCACCAGAGTTAGGCACTAGCTCATAAGAATTTACTTTTTATTGCTCTGGTTTGACAAGCAATTTAATCACCCTGTGTAAAACCATCTTTAGATAAGATTTGACGGAATTCGAATTAAAATTAAAATACAGAAATCGATTTTCAAACTGGCAACGCAGTGCAAATATAAAAAAAATAATGAAGATACCTAAGTATTCGATTTTTAAAATTTATCGCGAATAGCATTTAGCTGAAAACATTTTATCGGATAAGTACTTACTTACCTACCTAATTGAAATTATTGGCGAAATTATGTTCGAAAACGTTGTTGTACGAATTGGTAGTAAGTAACCACCGTCAGGGCATAACTTAAAAGCCGGGACCCAGGGACCTCTGAAGTGTCACAGGGTCAGAGGGGGCTAAATGCCCCGCCCCCTAAAATCAAACGGGGGGTGCCGCGCCCCCTTCAATTTCACTACGTTTCTTTGTGCTATATGCTATGGATCTTAAAGAAAAGGGATGACCAAAGAAGTTTTTCCCCTCTCCCATCCCGTCATGGAGTACTACTAACGTACCCTCCGAAGCACGGAAGCGCTGCTAATGCTGATATCAATGTACACAGCAACACCACCAATGTACAAAGTAATTAAAATAAACTGGATTTCGCCTCGGGCATTCATTTAAATCCGTCCACGTGCAGAAATCTAAATTTAGACATGTCAGTTGTCTTGTCAAACTTTCTAAAAATACTCGTTGCGTAAGAACTGGTTGTCTAGAAATAAACTGATATATTTGAATGTCAAAATAAGGCCTTTCTGTTTAGACTGGTCCTAGGCACCCTGCGTTTTTTTACATTTTGACTGATGTATGGTTAGAAGTTTGTCACAAAACGCCTCCCTACTTGGTCCGCTACTCCGCTAGTGATTTATACATTCTATCATTCGAAGTCCATTAAATTAATTACATATGAATATTTTTGCCGTAAATTTTAAAAAATCTTATCTTTTTTGATCTGTAGATATTTCAGGGTCAATTTTAGGTAATTTACGTAAAAAAATGTCAATTTTGTTTTTTGCATAGATTTTTATTTATCACGTCGCTTTTGTCGGAAAAGTCATAAATATGTAACTGTCTGTGTATTCTATCTACCCCTTGTAATGTGAGACACGAGTTGCTAATTAGTTCGCTTATTAGGCGTGAAAAGGTAACAGACAGAGTTACTGTCACACTATAATATTTGTATGGATACTTTGAATTGATGCTCGAGCGAAAGCGAGAGAGCTTAATGAGATCAAGAAACCCCATGTAAAAAATATGAAAATCTAGAACCCCTAATTCCCCACTATTTAAATGATTTTTCTTAGAGAGTGTCCACATTGCGTTTTCTGCAGCGCGTTTTTGAGCTGCGCGTTTGTATCGATACAAACGCGCGTTCGCAACGCGTTTTTTTCCATACAAAAGCGAACCGGGAGGGGGGCAGCGCGTTCGCATCGCGTTCGAATCGCGTTTGTATCGATACAAACGCGCTGCAAAAAACGCAATGTGGACACTCCCTTATGGTTCATTCAGGACCAATACTGTAAAGAACAACGAACACAATTTGGGGTTAATCTTTCATATCAGTGATTTATCAATATACATCATACCAAATAACTGGGTAAAAGACACCCAATTTGACTATGTATAATGTACATAATCTACGCTACTTATAGGTAAAGTTTCTTAGTTTGTTGGAGGTTATTTCTTAAATAACTCATCTGATTTAAAAAATTCTTCTCTGGTGGAAAATTGTCGTTTCCTAAGTAAAAGCTCCGTCAAGAGCTTGTATTTGTACAAATCGTGTCTCGACCACGTGAATATTGAGAAACTAATACTATTTCCATACAAGTTGATAGTGCCAGATATATCTTTGATGAGATAACGATCTAAATGTATTTAATCGTAAAAAGCTAAGTTAAACATATTTAAATACGTCTGATACGGCGACGTGACGGGAAAGAAACGCGATGATTTTAAATAACTTAGTAGGTAACTCAGAAGTTCTAAAAAAAAAAAAAGGTTGTCTGGAAGAAATCGCTTCTAAGCGATAAGAACAGCCATTGTACGATTACTCACAAGGTTATTCCTTTCTAATTGTTTTTTAAGTTGTGTACAATAAAGAGTTTTCATTTTCATTCTACAGACTCAGAGTGTTGATCGCGTTCGATTGCCATTTTGCAATTGAACGCGATCGCGATCGCGTTGCAGTTGTAGGTGGCAATTGAACGCGATCAACACTCGGTAGTGGCCACATTGCGTTTTCTGCAGCGCGTTTAAATCGATACAAACGCGCGTTCGCATCGCGTTTGTTTGGATACAATATCTATTTATTCTGTGGGAAGGGAGCTGTCTGCGCGTTTGTATCGATACAAACGCGCAGCTCGAAAACGCGCCGCAGAAAACGCAGTGTGGCTACTCCCTAAGTAAACCGAATTCAAGAGTAATTTTTTCTTGTTGTGAAAAATTTACTTTAACGCGGTTTATCGCGATCAGCGGGGCTAAAAAGGCCGTTAAAGCAGAACCATAACCTGAATTGCACTAATGCCGTCTCTTTTCATAGACATGACAGTGACAAGAACAAAGTTAAAAAGGGGCTAAAAATGATTCTGCTATAACGGCCTTTTTAGCCCCACAGTTAGTTTCGTTATTGAAATTGGCATTAAATTAATGTTAAACCAAAGTCAATTATTTTTGAGGATGTTTGAGCTCAATGGATCAGTATTACTATTTAGCTTGGTAAAGCGGTCATTACACTACGCTGAATTCAGTTCACTAAATGCAGTCAGTGTCTTGGATCCAATGTATTTTGTGTAGTTATGTAAATTCGTAGTAGATTAGTTTATGTAAAACACGTATATTCTTATTTTGATCAAGCTAACATAGCATAATTTTTAAAGTAAAATTAGTTCGTGCGTCACGAATGAAAAGTTAACTTCTGCAAAATGCGAATGTACCAAATGTGTTTGGACATACCTCCGACTACCCCTATAGACATCTACAAAGGGTCTAAAAATGCCCAAAGATCTGAAAGAATATGGTCCTTGGGAATGCAGTCGTGCGTGCATGATCATTTTTTTTCTTTTTTTTCTAAATATGTTCTTCCGAGGGTGGCAACTTTGGGGACGGAGTAGGAATTAGTATGCTTAAAGACTTCCGTCATGGCTTAAAGACTTAATAGCCGGGATCGACAATTCAATGCCCCTTTGAAGCACGGAAGCGCTGTTGTTATATTAACCCCCAACGAAAAAGAGGGGTGTTATAAGTTTTTAGTGTAAGTATATCTGTGTATCTGTCTATCTATTTATCTGTGCCTCTGTGACTATCGAGCTAAAGGTCCTGGGTTCGAATTCTTGTCGTGCATTAATTGATTTTTCATTTCGTAAAATTTATTTGCGTATTAACACAAGCTCTAAACGGTAAAACATCGTGAGGAAACCCGCGGCTTAGTCAGCCCTACACGTATTGAGCATGTCTTTCCTGTGGATATGGCCGGTTAAGCTGAGAAGATGGTGTAGGTGCTGGGCAAGCCTACTCCATCTCAACATTGTCCCAGGCACTTCAGTGTCCCAAGTGTAGGCAAAGATTGTCTCCTGACACTTTATAAATCATCTAATATAAGATGTAAAGGCCCAGATGAAGATTCTCCGGATGAATCGAAACATCGTCGGTATCTAAATCGACTACTTTTTACATGAGTTATTCCCGTGTGTAAATTTTTTTATCTGGTTAAATTTGAGATAAGCACAAGTCGTTACGTTTTTAGAGATGGACCTTTAGTATAATGACAGTTTTTTCGAAAGTTTATTTCGTAATATCTCAAAATTACAAAACCAACGGGCTTATTAAAAAATCCGATTTACGATAAGATCTAATCTTATAGAATTAATGCAAATTTTTCAAAAGTTGTCTGGCTTTCTATTCAATATCTATTATTAGATAAATATATTCGTTTCAATAAAAATGTCGGTCGCTAAAATTATAAACTAGTCTAGGTATGTCACAAACAAGGACGAATGTGGGCTTATTAAAAATTACCTAAGTTCAAAAGCTCAGCAGACTAATTGTCTAACTTGTCTCTAACCTCAAATTGGTCTCAAACTGTCAAAACGATCGCATAGGCTTCTTTTGTCGCGTTCGGTCTCGTTGAGATGAGAGTGACAGAGCTACTTACGTGGTCACTGAACTGTCATATTTGAGAGTTTGAGACCGATTTTGGTCGCTATCAAAGATAGACAATTAAGAGGCAATTGTTTTTGACAGGCAGCGATGTTTTGTGTGGTCTCAAGATGGTAACGGCTCGTGAGACTGAGCGTTTCTGTTTTCGAAGGGCATTTAAAAATTTCTGCAAAGTTTAACAGAAAAAATGGAAGAAAAAAATATAAGGTTGTTCATTATAAACCACAAAATACGATAGGGCCTATATTGTTGTTGATAGCCCGAACTGCCCCACTGCTGGGCAAAGGCCTCCTCTCGAGTATTCTAGGCATTTCGGCCTAACGCCACTGTCTGTCATTGATAGTCGCTGAACGTGTTTAGCTCGTAGCGCCATCGTTTACGTCAGTGATTCCCAAAGTGGTCCAGGTGGACCCCCAGGGGTCCACGGGAGACTCGAAAGGGGTCCACGTTGGCGAGAAATTTTGGGAATATGGTAGAAATGTAGCAGCAGGGGGTCCACCGAAATCAGTAAAATTTAGAAAGGGGTCCATTAGAAAAAAAAGTTTGGGAACCACTGGTTTACGTGGTCTACTGCGCCGTCTTACTATCTCAGAGCTTCAGTTAAGCCATGACGGATGCCTTTAGGCGGCTTAAAAATTCCGTCACCAGATTTGGCCACTTGCTCATACGAAAGAAGAAGAAGGGCTTCAGTCAGTGGTAGTTTTAGCCCACAATACGCATGCCCTGCCCTGTACCACCTACTTAATTCGCCCACAGTCCCACTTAAGTTTTATGGCTTTTTGAGCAACGTCGTTGACTTGTGTTGTGTTTTTAAGCGAATTTTAGTATTCTTAATGCGGAATTCCTAAGGGCCTAATTTGTCGTAAATTAGTTTGATCGTTTCAATTGAATACTAAACTTCATAGTGTCGCAGTAATATTTTGAAATAATTTAAAAATATCCTTTTACTGCGACATCGAATTCTAAATTCAGACAGTTTCAAAACCAGTCTTTCTGCAACGCCTTCCTCAAGTTGCAGAGTAGAGAATTCCATTTTTGAAATTTTAAATTTGGAAAACTGGTAGTCATGTTAGTACCTAAAAACAAAGTTTCGCAATGTCGGTTATTTTTAGATCGATGCATGTAATCATGTGGGTTAATAGTATTTTTGCTGTTCATTAATACATGATTATATGACGATATCCTGTCCATTTTCACGTTATGAGTTATTTTTGTACGTTTTGATCTTTCAATGATAGGATTTCAATTTTTAATTTTTGGTCGAAATTCGAAAGTCGAAATAAAATTGGGTTCCATCAATTTTTGATAGGATCAAAAATTAATATCAAAAGTTTGTCGTCATGCCACAGATTGCCACAGTTATTGTTATGAAAAATATAAGTTTTTTGCTGTACTATTTATAAAAATCTGTTCAGTGGTTTAGACGGCTTACCTTGTCAGGTAACAAACAGAGTTACTATCGCCTCTTTATAATATTTGTGATCCATAGATTTAAGAAGTTATTAAAAAATGCTGCTCACATAAACTTCACAAGGAAAAAACTTAATGAGGCCCTGATAAAATGAAAAAAATGAATAGTAAACAACTGTGTAGTATTTAGGTACCTAAATAAATTAAATATAAGACTTTTCCTGTTAAATAGTTATGCTGTTATCTTTGAGCGTGCGGACGTGCCTCTGGCTACACTTAGCGCTATATGTCTACTGTGCTTTGCTAGTACAATCATTAGTTATGTATATTTTTAACTTTTAATACCTAAAATACTCTGACATGTCTATTTTAATATGATTTATCTATGACTGCATAATTAACATTTTGTTTCTTAACGGTGTGTCCACATTAGTGCAACTTCATGATTCTTTTTGAAATAGATTTATTTTAGACTAGCTGACGCCCGCGGCTTCGCCCGCGTGGACTACTATTTTATCTCACGAGAACCGTGCATTTTTTCGAGATAAAAGGTAGCCAATGTCCTATTCCCGGTCATTATCTATCTATGTTTCTTTTATGTTCAGTCGTTGTCGAGTTATAGAGGAACAAACATATATCCATCCAAACATCCAAACTTTCGCATTTATAATATTAGTGTGATAGTGTGATGCGATAGTGTGATTTTGACATTTTAAAGTGGAAAATCATACATTTTTATTGTAGACCTTGACCTTGTTAGACCTTTGTTGAGCCAATCTCACCTGATGGTAAGCGAAGATATGGCTGACGATGGATCACAAAGGTCTAGAAAACACCTCTTGACTTGAAGAGACCCAGGTTATAGTTTTCGAGGATAACAGAAGCCGACATCTTGAGGAAACCCGCCCGCGGCTTAATCGGCCTTACACGTATTGACCATGTCTTTTCTGAAGAGATTTGAGAATAACTAAAAGCGTCTTTAAATTACTTTTTGTTACTGTGCTATATTACAATTAAGTAGGTATTTTAAGGGGAATATCCTGCATTCGCGTCTAAGACAAACCAAATAATGTTTTTTTTAGACGTGTTTACACTACTATTTAAAAATAAATTAATATGTATAAATAAATAATTAAAAAAAAATTCTGTTGAAAAAGTTTCAAATAACAAGCTTTGAATAGGTAATCGCGAGCTGATTCAAATGAGCCCAAACACGGGTATTACAGTTATTCACTGATAAGATTCGTTGAACAGTTCCTGACTCCATTATCAGATCAGCTCACTGTCAACATAATGCATTGTCATTGTCACCATATACCAATAAAGCGCTCATTACACCGTGCTGAATACAGTGCACTAAATGCAAATTCATTGTCAAAAAAGTCAAAAGTCAAAAAGTCAAATTCATTTATTCAATAAGATCACTAGTGTACCACTTTGAAACGTCTTAAGAGCTAGGTGATTCTACTCCTGTTCCTTCGCGACCAAGACCGTGAAGAACCAGGGCAACAAATACGGTTTGGCTGAAGCTAGCCACTGAAAAAGTAGGATGTACAGCACAATACGCAATTCTTAGGCCATGGAGCGAGACAGAGCGCTAATCTAAGAATGAACAAGCATTTCATATTTCAAAAAGCTTTCAAAATACGCAGCGCTCTATTGTGGACGCACCCCTGAGGACTTTGACCTTAGATAAAATCTAGCGTAAAATTCCATGCGTTATCGTTTTAAAAAAACTTCGAAAATGAGGTCTAAAAATAAATTGATAGCGATGTTTATTTCGTCAGTCATTGCTCCTGTTTATGATTTTAACTAGCTTGTGTAAACTCGAATTTTGGACAGGACAACAGTATAGGAATGAATGAATTAATTAATGATTGATTCGAATTTCCCATTTTATCCTACTTTTGTCTAGTTTTCAATGATGATTTCTTCGTATATCTCACTATCTTCTCTCTCTTTCCAGAGCGGTTCTGCGACGTAACTCTGTACTGCTCACCGAGCTTCGCGTCACAAGTGCCGAACAAGGATACTGTGGAGCCGCAGAGCATCCGCGGGGTGTCGCTCAGGGCTCACAGGTGGGTCCACTAATGTTCCTTATTGTTATTGGTGGTAGTATTGATCTGCGGGCTTAAAAAGGCCTTTATAGCCGAATCACAATAGGAATTGAACTACATATCGACGGTTAATAATCAATACCATCTATCTCAATTTAACCAACTTTACAGGAGACGAAAAAAACGTTTAAAAATTTTATTCAAAGCCTTTCTAATAAGGTTTTTTTATAAAAAGTTAACTTAAATTTATCCAATTATTATACAATAAGTACCATTAGCATACCACTTCCTACACAGAAATAATGTAAGTTAGGTGGTATTGATGCATAATGGTTTGAATATTTTTTGTAAATCAGGAAGATAGTCGTTTTTTAATTGAAACAGCAACATAAAAAATCAACTTTTTTATTAGTAAACCAATATTTTTATGGTTAGTTTAGTTAAGTAACGTAATGTAAGTAATTGTAATAAAATCAGCAACAAAAATTGTAGGTATATATTTTAATTTTATGTTAATCAGTCAGATGCAAGCAGCCGTGTAGGAATGAGGACGTCAACAACTGAGGGTCTATCTTGATTGAAGGCCCAATTTTTAAACCTTTTTTTATCTAAATTTTGACGTATCGTCCTCTTCTCTAAGTGAAATACTTTAAGAGAAAATCCATTTTAAAAACTTCAATTAAACGTAAGGATTGAGGGCCCAAGTCTTTTGGTCATAACTTTATTATTTCAAGTTACAGAAGTTTATGGATCATTGCATCAAGTTTTACTAATTTTTAACTAATTTTCCTGAAAGTTTCAGCTTCATCGGCACTAGTTTAAAAATTGGGCCCTGACACAACAAGTGAGATAGGTTATATTGGCAGAAAAAAATACGCATGGAAACGATAGGTGGTATTTCTAATAGGGTATAACTCTTTCAATTTCTGCAATTCAAAAGATATTGAATTGGTAGGCGACGCACAATTTTTTTTAGAATTTAACTGCATTTAAAAGTGAAAACCACCAAAACTTGAGATAGATGGTATTGATTATTAACCGTCGATATATGCCTTCTCATAGACTGAGAGTGACAAGAATGGCATTGTGATTCGGCTATAGCGGCCATTTTAGTCCCGCTGGTTACAATTTAATAACGTTTGCTGTATAATTCAAACTGTGAATATGTGATATGAAGCCGAGAGTATTCGGGGAGTTTCGCTCAGGGCTCACAGGTGGGTCCACTAATGTTTATTTCTGTTGTTATTGGTAGTTTTGACCTGGGTACAGTTTAATCACATCTCTCGTCTCCGCTTTGGATCGCGAGAACCGCTGCCTGTGAACTTTGTGCTACCACGGAAGACCAGCGCTATGGTAGACTATCCACCGCAGCTTATGCTGAGTGGAGGCCTTTTTGTTAACTCAATTAATTTATGTACCTAATACCTTATAAGTTATGTTAGCAAAAAAAAAATAATAATATTGCTGGACATTTGACACAGCGCCATCTAGCCCCAAACTAAGCAAAGCTACTATGGGAACCAGATAACTGATAGAATACTTATATATTTGTAAATACATATTTATAATACCCAGACACAGAACAAACATCTATGTTAACACACAAATGTTTGTCCTGGGTTCTTTAATTCTTGAAGTACCTGAAGATTCTGATCATAACAGTCGTAATATAACACAAAATTCTTGCAGAGTCGTGCTAGCAGCATGTTCGGAGCTGCTCGCCGCGCTGCTCGGCGCTCACGAAGCGCACGGCGAGCCGGTGCTCGTGTTGGACGGAGCAGAGCCGAAGCACCTACGAGCGCTGTTGGACTATATGTACACGGGAGAGATGAACGTACATCATGTGAGTCGAAATAGAAAAAAGTTTTATTTTCGCCACTACGGTAAATACACACAAATCAAAAATGCTACATTACAGTGACAAGAAAATAAGGCTACCCCTCCATTTGCTCCAGCAGCGCCATGGCTGTTAGAGCACTGGTTTTCAGTGGTGCCGAAAAGTATTGCAAGTGCAACTATTGCGCTCGTGGAGAGTGGTAGCTTGCTTAGGGAGTGGCCACACTGCGTTTTTGAGCTGCGCGTTTGTATCGATACAAAAGCGCTTTAAAAAACGCGCTGCGAACGCGCGTTTGTATCTATACAAACGCGCAGGGAGCTCCCTTTCCATAGAATAAATAGGTATTGTATCCAAATAAACGCGATTCAAAATGCAATGTGGTGACTCCCTTAGACGTTCTTGATTGATCGTTGAAGTAAAGCTTACAATAGACCATGCCGAATTCAGTGTGCTAACTGCTTGTTCATTCATAAATTAGCGCTCTGTCTCGCTGTTTGGCATAAGACTTACGTATTGTGCATCCTATAGTCGTATTGCTCATTATACGGACTAAAATCGGACTAAAATTGAAGGAACAAAATGTCATTTTTCATATATTTTTAGTCCGTATAATGAGCAATACGACTATACTTTTACTGAAGCTAACTGTTGCCAACTTCAGTCAGTTAGCATCGGTAAAAGGAGGATGCACAATACGCAATTCTTAGGCCAAAGAGCGAGACAAAGCACTAATTTATGAATGAACTAGCATTTAGTGCACTGAATTCAGCATAGTGTAATGTCGGCTTTAAGCATCGTTGTGCGCGGTCACAGTTTGGATGGGTGACCGCCTCCTTTTGCACTCATGGAAATTTTGAGACATTTTTTACCCGGCTGACTGTCAAGTCGGAGGGTTATGTAGTGAAGATCGCGCATTTCTACGCATGTATGGAAGTGATATTCTTGATTACCGCATTGCTCCTAAACGGCTGGATGGATTTTGATGAGGTATCGTTAGAATCGTCTCCATCTCTATTGTGCTCTAGCTAGGATACTTTTTATTTTAATTAATCAATTATCGGTTCGAAAATTGAATACTAACTTACTTTTTTATTTATATTTTTGTTTTTTCAGTCGCAACTGGCCAGTCTCCTGAAAACGGCGGAGGAGCTAAGGATCAAAGGACTCACAGACATCAGATGGAACAACAAGGATGAACCACCCGATTGTGCATCAGGTAACTTAGGCTGGTTTTAGTGTCACGCGTACCTACCGTAGGCGCTGATAGGCGAGTGATCTTTATTACAGTGAAATAAGGATACTGATTGTTTAGCAAAAATGGCAACGCTGATTGCTCTTGTCAGTGCTGAACAATCAATATCCTTATTTCATTGTAATAAAGATCACTCGCCTATCAGCGCCGACGGTACGCGTGACAGTAAAACCAGCGCGGTCTAACTTCGGGTCCTGTTTAGTCGCGCCATCTAGTTCTAAGTTTGGAATACTATACGTTTTTGCTCGGTTTAAAAGAGTCTTTTCGTGATGTTGAACAGCCTAACCTTTCTCACAAATTTTTTTATCAAATCTATACATATAATAATGCGGAAGAGTTTGTTTGTTTGTTTGAACGCGCTAATTTCATTAACTACCAGTCGGATTTGAAAAATTATTATAAATTATTTTATTATTAATTATGTTTTAGGTGCAGTTGCGACAACCACAATCCCAAAACCAGACAAACCCGAAACACCTAAGGAGCCCGAATCAAAAAAGCAAGAAACAAAACACAAACCGCCAGAAGTCAAAAAGCAACCCGACGTCAAAAAACAAAGTGACGTCAAAAAACAAACTGACGTGAAAAAACAAGTTGATGTAAAGAAGCAGTTAGAAGCGAAGTTGTTGCAGAAATCTCCAGATGCTCTAACAGTTAGTGATCTCCTTGTTTCTGAGCCAAGGAGTGTGAAGGAAGAAGACAAGTTTAATGTTAATGGTAAGCTAAAAGTAAAGTGTTGGTTAGTTACCCCCTAAATAAAATAAACAGACTTATCGATCGAGCGAGCGAAGCGAGCGAAGATCTTAGTGGCAAGTTAGGCGATTTTGCTTTGTATGTTTGTATGTTTCATTTTTATGTTCTCGCATAACTATCGAACCGCGGTACGAAGTTCGCGGGGTCAACTATTGAATATAAACACGACACGACTTAATGTATTGCATGCATGCCTATAATCTTTACCATACTGAGGTAGCGCATTAGATATCATTGTGTGGTAAACACTAGAAGGAGCACTTAACGTAGGTATAGGGGTAGTCAGAAACAAGTCCAAATCTAGGCTATCAACACAACGGTGTGCGAGATCTCAGTTCGGGGCGAACTACTAGTACTAGATGGTTTAACTAAACAGTTATATGTTTGGCCTACGTACTCCATCTCAACATTGTCCCAGGCACTAGTGTCCCGTTAAGTGTAGGCAAAGATTGCCTCCTGACACTGTATAAATCATGTAAAAGTAAATAAGTTCGTATGAGCAAGTGGCCAACTCTGGTGACGGAGTTTTTAGGCCGCCTAAAGGCCTCCGTCATGGCTTAACGACTTGAAAGCCGGGACCGACAATTTAACGTGCCCTCCGAAGCACGGAAGCGCTCAGCTCGTAATGCCACTTGCGGTCACCCATCCAAATTGTGACCGCGCACAACGCTGCTTAACTTCAACGATCAATCAAGAACGTCTAAGCAAGCTACGCCCCGAGCGCTTTCGAGTGTTGTTTAGTGAGATAGTTAGATAGATAACTTTTTATTGTATCCAATTTAATACTAACACAAAAAATTTAGCAGAATCATATGATTCATAGCGAGTTTCTCGTATTAGAAATCACAAAATTGACAATTTCTAATAAATAAATAAATAAATAAATCTTTATTCATTAACTTAGTGCTATGTGTTACATACAATATAATAAAATTCCTATGCTTATTGATTCCAATGTGTTTGTAAAATGGTAATTTTAATTGTTCTTTACAGGAGGTCCCCCACCGCTTATAAAACTACCCCTTCTTAAAAGTATGAGTACACCAAAACGAGAAAATTCAGATTCGTAAGTATCTTTCTACCTATCTATTTATATAAATCCTACTATCCTATCCTACTAATATTATAAAGGCGAAAGTTTGGATGTTTGGATGGATGTTTGTATGTTTGTTCCTCTATAACTCGACAACCACTGAACCGATTTTCCTGAAATTTGAAATATAGATAGACAATAACCGGGAATAGGACATAGGCAACTTTTTATTCCAGTACCACGCGAGCGAAGCCGCGGGCGGAAGCTAGTAAAAATTGATTGCCGAATCTATGTTCCCGCATCACTTCGGAACGGCTGCGCCTATTTGTCTAATTCTTTTTTTGTTGTGTTTGTAATTGTCATGACAAGGTTTATACGAAAGAAAATGTATGAAAAGTTGGCTAGCTTACCATGGAAAAAAATAGAATGCGTAATTATTATTGTATGATAAAATAAGGATAAAATCTTGTTTCAGGGATAGTCCTAGCCCAAAGAGACAGAGGGTAGTCAGCGGTACGGAGAATACAGACGAAGAAGCGAACTGTGTGCCTAAACTGTAAGTAGCTTTCAATTTACATAAGCTTGATACAAAGTTATAATGTTCTCGTTGGCTTTTTGACTGGAATTTGAGAAGTCATGTTTTCGTTTTTGTTTTATTTTCCAAAACTTGTGTTTCTTCGAATGCTAGGGTAATAATGGTGGATTATTAACCGTTGAGTTGAGTGAACGTGCGTAATGTGGGCAAGTGAAACAAAGTTAGATATCATTGCATTTCGAGTTCTCCCAAAAAGTCCGTGTTGATGTTTCAGTAAAGCCCCACATCTTTACTGAGGCACAAGGGGAGGGGTGGGATATTATATTTATGTATTGTTATATGTATTTGTATATCTATAAACTTGAAATTATTATGTATTTGTATATCTTGTGTATCTATAAACTTGAAATTATATTAATTACTTGACATTGGCTAAATAACAAGCCGTGCGAAGCCAAAATAAATAAGAAGAAAAAGTTACTGAGGTGAAAAATTGTTTGTGCCACACGAGATCAAAGCTTTTTACATTTCGTGCTTTTTAATCCCTTGCTAATTATGTTTTTTTTTTTTAATTTCAGAGAAGACTCAGAACAGTGGCATCATGGAAACATGGTAAGCATATTTTGTACCTAATACTATTTCTTTTCTTTTTCTCAAACAGATAACCAATATCTACCCTTGTCCCAAGCTCACATTTTGTCCTCACACTTGTCCCAAGATCGCAAGCTATTATCTCAAAAAAAAAAAAATGGACGGTAGATACCTACCTAGATACAATTAAAAAACAATAGTGGTAGTAGGTACTATTATTCGTGTGCTAAATTTCCAGCAATATTTATTGATTTAAACCTTTGAAAATGAAAAATCTTATTAAAATTTTCAATTCCGACGGGATTCGAACCCGCAATGATACAAGCGATCCTCCTTTAGCCGGAGTGCCTTAACCATTCGGCCACGGAACCTTAGTCGCCAGAGTTGAAAATCATGATAAGACCATACTATCGATTATAGCATCGAATCGTATTTTCAAATGTGGTTTCAAGTGTGGTTTAACACTATAACAAATAAAAACTTATCAAAATCATTTCTATTCCACGCAATTTTTATGTAATTCTATATAGGTACCTACTAATTGTTTTGTTTTTATTATGCTCTGTCCTCTGTCTTCTGTGTGTTGTCAATAAACTATAGTCGTATTGCTCATTATACGGACTAAAAGTGAAGGAAAAATGTCATTTTTCCTTCAATTTTGATTAGTTTTGATACGTTTTATGTCAAAATTGAAGGAAAAATGACATTTTTTCCTTCACTTTTAGTCCGTATAATGAGCAATACGACTTATATATTCTTTCTTTCCCCAAACCGTGTTTGTTGCCCTGGTTCTTCACGGTCTTGGTCGCGAAGGAACAGCAGAGCTAAAATGGTCGCTAATGCAGATTCACAATAATATGATTCACGGGTGATTTGTATTGATATTGCTAAAGCATTTCATCTTTAATTACCGTCAAATGTTAGCTGAATTGTACGCAATTCACGCAATTCAATTCACAGCAGAATCACATGCTAGGTCTTAAATTGCCACACGAAAAAAAATAACCCAGTTGATTTTTATTTAATATTGCATCGTATTATTACTACTAGGTATACTTACTCTGTAAATAAGTATTTGGTTTTTAAGTAAGTATTTAGTATGTTTTATTATCATTATTAAACATAAATAATATTTGATTGACACTTAGTGCAATTCCAATTCATAGGTGACCATTTTATTTTACGATTCTCCACAAAACTGTCAAACAATAAGATGATATTGCCGGTACGGAATTGTCAACTTTGTGATTTCTAATACGAGAATCTCGACGCAAATCATTTGTGAATCTGCATTAGCGACCATTTTAGCTACGCAGGAGTAGAATCACCTAGCTCTTAAGACGTTTCAAAGTGGTACACTTGTGATCTTATTGAATAAACGAATTTGACTTTTGACTTTTGACTTTCTATTATTCGTGTGCTTTTCCATCAATATTTATTTTATTCTTGTTTCAGGATATATCAGCTTCCCGTGTGGATGTGGGTTGGGGCTGCAACTCGGCGGGTTCGTCTGACGAGGAGTGGGCGGACGCTCCGGCAGATATCGGCTCCTTCCTACACACGAGACTCAGGGTGGACGGGGATAATAGTGCCGGTATGTACTGTAGACATAGACATAGACATTTACTACATAAGCACACAAACACATCAATATCAAAAGAAGACGAAACAATACAGATTAAAAGAAGTAAGACATAACATATTATAATAACACAATAACACAGTAAAAACAATAAAAGTAAAAATTGATAAAATTAAGAATTTAGCCTAAAAGTGTTGTGTAGCGACATCTACCTATCGCTAGATGAACTATATAGAGATGCTACGCACTACGAGGGGTATGTATTGTAGCGACATCTAACTATCGCTAGATGAACTATAGACATGACATTATTTAGCACACGGGAGTTACTCACGTAAAAATATCGTCGATTTAGATACCGACAATGTTTCGATTCATCCGGAGAATCTTCATCTGGGTATGGAGGGAGTTGCGGCAAGGTTACTCCTCGCGCGAGCGTCTCACACTGTGAAACATTTAGAAAGTGAAATATAGACATGCTACAAACTACGAGCTTCAGAAAAAGATGGCGACACAACATTATGGGGCTGATTATCTTTGCTGATCTTTGATAGCGATCAAAATCAGTCTCAAACTGTCAAATATGACAGTTCAGTGACCACGCAAGTGGCTCTGTCACTCTCATCTCAACGAGACCGAACGCGACAAAGGATAGCTACGCGATCGTTTTGACAGTTTGAGACCAATTTGAGGTTTGAGACAAGTTAGACAATCAGTCTGCATTATGTCTAGATCGCGCAAGCAACATTTTCCGGAGCGATCGACATTATATACAACCAACCAACAACAGCTGTCGGTCGAAAGACCACGGGCAAGTGGGCCAGATGGGCCGGCCCGTTGCAGAGAAACCACCAACTCTGCCTTTGGGGAACAATTCCAATTATTATCGTCGTGCCACGTATTTCTATACACTCTATGAACGTGTCTCCACACGGCGATGTTATCGCGGCGATAGAAGCTATAGAAATACGTAGCACGACGATATAAAAAATGTCGCACATTGTGGCAAGAACCGTGCGACATGGCAACACCTTGCGTCATGTGGCAGACTGACCCAAGCACGATGTTGCCTCGGCGTAAAATAGGCTGCCGCATGCCACTAATGCCGCAACTGCTTTCTATTTGTAGCATGCCACAAGATGTCACATGTCACAATATGTAGCATGCGGCACTGTCGCACGTTGTTGCCCTGGTGTAATTCAGCCTTTAGGAACACTAGGGCGTCGCTTCTATTAAACGCCCCGAAATAATTTTGAATACAGCTAAATACATTTAAATAATTCACAGATGAAGAATCTAACGACAGCAATCCGAACCAGGCCCCATCGAGTCGGCCGGCGAGCGAGGGCTCGACCGGGCCCAATCTCACTCCGCCGTTGAAAGATCCGCTTGCGCAGATCACGCTTAAACGGGAGTTTAATATAGGTAAGTTGGTCGGTGATAGAAAACATCGATTTCAGACTCAATGTTTAGTGTTGGTGAAAATGTATTTTGGTGATAAAATCATTAAATTCAGACTCAAATTATTGAATATAAATCATAATCATAAAAATTAAAAACTGATTTTATGAAATGTATACCTACTTACTTACCCCATTATACATAAAATAAAATAAGTACTTACTAAATTGTTTTTTTTTTATTATTGATTTTTTTTGTTTTTTATTATTTCGATTGATACCTTATTCTTCATTATATTAAATAAATAAATGTTCGTTTTTACATTTGCTCTATGCACTCTTTATTCTTCAATACTTCATCATCCGACATTTTTTTCGTTTATTACGCCCGAATATTGAAACGTTTCTTAAATATTTGAGACGTACTTATATCTATTTGAGACGTTTTTCCTCTTCAGAATTTCTCTTCAGAATTGTATACGAAAATTACAAGTAATGACAGTTAATATCAAAATAAGCAGCACTCAAACAAGGTAAGTAGCATTTCCGTGTTCGGGCGTTAGAAACTTAACAATAACTTTAAATTGAAAATTATAGTCCGACACAAAAGAATAGACATAAATGGGGTCGCCACTGTGCAAGCTAAATACGCGAAATAGATAAATCCTATTTTAGAAGTAAACTATTACTTCTGACTGACGTCTTCGGGACCTGTACCATAGACAAGAAACCTGTACTTTACCATAGATTAGTAGAGAAAGAGTTTCTAAAGTACTGAAATTTTAGTTGCCGTGTCTACCCGTTTTTGCCGGACTATAATTAAATTATTATTTGTTTTCAGCCACCATAGGCCCTAAGTCTGGACCGACCGACTCTCGCTTCACAGATGTAATCAAACTACACGATTATCTACAACACGGCAGACGACCACAGTTCTGGGAGGAGCACTACGTCAAAAGGGTGAGCTCACTCTATATTGTACCAGGGGTCTCACTAAGTTTAGGTAGGTACAGAAAGCGTCATTAATTGGTATCCCCCTAGTAAGACGTCGGTTTGCAAGCTGTTGATCTCAACTTTTGTAATAGTAGATTGTTGCACGAGGGCTGAAAGTAACCTATTGCGGCACGAGATGGTTTGGCGCCTGAGCGTAGCGAGGGCGCTAATAGTTCGAGTGCCGTAATAGGTATTTCACCCGAGGTAAACACTCTGCTTTTCATTTCGAATATTAGGAAAGTAAATAAAAACCTAATTAGTTCATTTTATAAAAATCTCTGCTCTCGATCAACAAAACAGATAAAAATCGAATTGGTGCTTTAAAAAAATACTGGCTGGTAGCTTGCCACTGAAAAAAAAAACAAAAAAGGCGCCCACCTTTTTTTTTCAGCCAGTATTTTTTGTCATTGAAGATGGTAAATATTTCAAGCTCAAAATCTTGTTTAAATAATAATAATTTAGTGAAAAGTAATTATTAATAACAATAGTCATGTAATAAAATTTTTGAAAATATTTTTTACAGCAATTCTCAATAAAAAGGTAAAAGAGAAAATGTCAAATATTACTTTTGCTGTGTAAAAAGTTTCAACATGACTCAATAGAAATGTCAAAATAGAATGGTTTTTTTTTAATTTGACAGCAGGGAAAATTGCTTCCCAGGGCGGAAAAGTACTACTTTCATCCCTCTGTTCAGGTAACTTCAAGCGTACTTTCCGTGTATGAGTAATGAAAAAACTTTTACATCCTTGCTTACTTATGGATATCTAATTTCGCTCGAGTTCCTAAACAAAAATAGCTGATATAATACCCGACTGAAATCCAAGGTTGAAATGAAAAGAGTCTTTGTCCAAATCAATAGGGGGATACCGATTGATGACGCTTTCTGTACATCTAGGAAATCGGAAAATTTCAAAGGTACACCATAAATGAAAAATCATTTTTTTATGCGAAACATGAGCTTGTTTAGTTGAGCATATGCGGTCCTTTAGAGTAGCTTAACTGAGATACCTTAACCTTATTTTTCCGAGGCACACCAACTAATGACCACGGTACACCAGTGTGCCGCGGCACACACACACAGCGGAACACTGTTCTATAGTAATCATAATCATAATATATTTATTGCGAAGAAATTTCATACATAGTAGAATGCTGACTGACATTTAATGTACAAAGGATTTTGAACCTTATCACGACTATGCAACGATCTATTATCATTTAATCTTGGTTATAAGGATTGTTGGTCTTGTTGAGAGGCTTTCTTGGGTGCTTTGTCTCTTTCACACTCGTTGTTGGATTAGTAGTGTGGTCACCCTTAAAAAGAGACACACCGCCCAAGTTTTATCTCTCAAGCTAAGAGCCTGTCCAGAACGGAGGCGTTTTACGCGCGTAAACTATTGCCATCCTCTTTTTTTAGACAGTGAAAAATAAGGATGGCAATAGTTTACGCGCGTAAAACGCCTCCATCTGGACAGGCTCTAACCGCGTTTTCTGTATCAGTGCGCGTTCCAGTTACGTTAGTATAAAAATTCCTTGATTTATTGCGAATCAAAGGTAAACAGATGACAGGTAAAATGAAATGGGGTCGTGACTCGTGGTCCCACTAATTTGACCCACTGGTGGGACAGTGTGTCGATTTAATGGCTCGTGGTCCCACTGTTTGGTGGGACCATCAGTCAACGTAATGCAGTCGCTCGTGGTCCCACTTATTTTTAGTAGGTACAGCCTTGACTGCTTCTCAGCATGCAAAAAATAGTCCTTAATAAAAATGGAAGTCACTTCTTAATAAATTAATAAATCATTTCATAACTATGTACAATACAGCAAAATAATAGGTATTACAATAACAAGTTTTCATTTCTCATAATACGATACTTATCAAATTTAGTATTCTTTCAAATCTTTTTTATAATTTGTCAGGTGATGGAAGCAGTTAGACTGAAAGAGTTGGAGATGAAGCAAGCTGCTGAGATCCTCGGCGTGAGTTACGGTACACTGTACGGACGGTACAGAGATGTGTACGGATGCATCAACAGACCTTACCGGTACGTACACATTACACTAATAAAATAATATTTTTATATCAATTAATAAAAATAAAATAAAATAAACAAATTATATTTATATGCGACTGTTTTGGGGGCCCATTCGTGAGTAGGCGAGTCTCCACCCGCCATTTTATACATGTTCGTTAACATTGTTTGGGCGGGTGCCATAGTATCCATAGATTTCCCGATAACTAGTCCATTACCATCACATCCCCATAGCCCGGAAGTAGTTTTCCATCATTTGCAATAGTCCTAATCAGATCAGGGGCTGCCCTTAATAGCATTTTAATAGTGTCATACAGGGTAGTCGCTGGAATTTGTATCCTTCACAAAAGATCAAAGTTGTCAAAAGGGCCTCAGTGTGGGGTCAAAATCAGAGAGGTGGGCATTTTACGTTTTCAAATATCTGAAAAATTAAGTTCACTTCTGATAGAGTTTAACAAAAGATGTTTATAGCGCCAAATGTTATGAAACTTTCCTGAGAAGGGCCACGCAAAAAAACACGTATTTCCAAAGTTGTGGCGGTTAATGCAAATTATGGGCTAGTCGGACGTCATTTTGGGAACGATTTTTAAATTAATTTAAAAAAATATGTAAGCAATATAATAAACAATTGTTTTTTAAAACCTGTAATGAGCAAGTTTCTGAATCATAAAATATTGTGATTCACTAAATTTTTATTCATAAGACATTACTTTTTTTAAAATACCCTTCATTATTTTGTATTTGGTCTAAATTCTGACACAAAGTTTAATTTTTTTGTTTTGACAGCTGGGCTATGCGCTTACTAATAATATAACTATATAAGTATAAAAGACATTTGATTCTGTGTATGCAAACATTTTACGATAAATCATTATTTATTGATTTATTTGCAGTTTTAGTGACGTTCCCGGAAATTACGATAACGTTCTCAAAATGACAGTGTAGTTTCCTAAATGATCATAGCGTTTTCTAAATGAGATCGGAACGCACCATCTATCCATCTATGGCAATATTTTTATTTGTTTGTTTGAACAGTTTGTTTTAAAAGTTCAGGGTGTCAATTCTAGTACCGAACTTTTTATCAACCTCAAGCAAAACCTCAACTAAACCTTAGATTTTCGACTGTTTCCTGTTTTACTAATGACAAACAAATCAGTTGTGGTGAGGTTTTTGCTAAGGTTTGGACTTTGGCAGAACAAATTTTTGAAAAGCTATTCTACTATTCACCAAATGGCTGACATTTATGAGATCAAACCAAAACGCAGCGGAATGATTGACGTTGTCATCTAGAAGAATTGGGGGGCTGATAGATCAAGATAGCGCCTTAAGACCGTACCCTGAGCTAAAATTAGCACATCGATGAGTACAACTTCAAATATTTGTCTTAGCTTCGTTAAAATATAGATGAATTTAGAATGCGTTTGGCCGCGGCGCTTACGACACCAGCTCGCTCCGAAACACGACAAAAATGCAGTTATTTGGAGATTTCTCATCACTTTATCAACCAATCGGAAAAAGTAATCGGCAATTATGTCAATTATTAAATGACCTATCCAATGGTGCAATCTAAAAACATAAATAACATCAACTTTAGAAGAAGATGAAGATTTTATTTTAACTCACGGGAATTACTCACGTGAAAGTTTTGAAAGTGAAAAAGATGAAGAATTATCTTATTTTTAGTGATTTTTTCGTTGATTTATGATCAAGCAAATATGAAGTTAAATAACAATATTAAACGGAGAATTAGAAGAAAAAATGTTAAAGATACATGTTAGCTTTTCAGTTACTTTCCACTTACTTTATTTATCGAGGGTATACAGGGTGAATTTTTGAGACAAGGCAGTAAGGGCTACCTTAACCGTTGTAGCTACAGGAAAACGTTCTTAGAAGACTTTCCTAAGCTTTTGAAGATATTTCGACCTGCGTTCACAGATTTTGAAAAAAATGTACAGTCAGCGAGAAAATGGGCAATTTACACAAAAACTTTTTTGATGCCAATCGATCCTGTTTCATCTAAGGATTAAAAGACTCTAAAGGACCAACTGAGGCAAGAGTACTAGAAAATTCAGAAAACCCAAAAAACTTTGATTATACATTTCGTACGTTGTCATTATTCATCATTTTGTCGAAATATCTTTAAAAGTAAGGGTAGTCTCCTAAGAACATTTTCCTGTAGCTACAACGGCTAAGGTAGCTGCCCTTACTGCTCCGTTTCAAAAATAAATTTTAGCCATTTCTGACTTTTTTGGTACTCTTACCTCAGTTGGTCCGATAGAGCTTTTTAATCCTTAGATGAAACGGGATCGATTGGCATCAAAAAAAGTTTTTGTGTAAATTGCCCATTTTCTCGCTGACTGTAGGTACATTTTTCTCAAAATCTGTGAATGCAGGTTGAAATATCTTCAAAAGTGAAGGATAGTCTCCTAAGAACGTTTTCCTGTAGCCACAACGGTTAAGGTAGCCCTTACTGTCTTGTCTCAGAAATAAATTTTAGCGTTTTCTAACTTTTCTAGTACTCTAACCTCAGTTGGTCCGATAGAGCCTTTTAATCCTTAGATGAAACAGGATTGATTGGCATCAAATAAAGTTTTTGTGCAAATCGCCCATTTTCTCGCTGACTGTACTTTTTTTTTCAAGATCTGTGAATGCAGGTCCAAATATCTTCAAGAATTAAGGATAGTCTCCTAAGAACTTTTTCCTGTAGCTACAACGGTTAAGGTAGCTGTCCTTACTGCCCCGTCTCAAAAATTCACCCTGTAGACAGGAAAATACAGTGTTTGGTTCAGGGTAGGCCTTTATGCTACGTTGTGCGCGGTCACAATTTGGATGGGTGACCACAAGTGGCGTTACAAGCTGAGCCCTTCCGTGCTTCGGGGGCACGTTAAACTGTCCGTCTTGGCTTTTAAGTCGTTGAGCCATGACGGAGGCTTTTAGGTGGCCTAAAAACTCCGTCACCAGAGTTGGCCACTAGCTCATACGAACTTACTAATAAACTATTGATTATGCAGTAACGTTGAATTTCATACACAAATTGTCATTTTGGGAACGCTTGTCATAGACGGGAACGTTCCCAAAATGACCGTTCCCGGAATGACTTTACGACAGATTTTTTCACGTCACGCATCATGACGCTATTTTTATGCCGGTTTTAGAGGTTAATAACAAGTGAGCCGTAATGTTTGTCAGAATTGCACAAAAACATAATCTTATTTCAAAAAACTAATTAGCAAACAGCGTTCCCGTAATGACAGGGAATTAAGGTACGCTAGACTTTTATCAAATTAACGGTACTTATCAGCAAAATAAGGTATTTATTTCCGAAAAAACATTGAACATTGTTTACTTTGACTTGTGGACTTCACATTTTCGTTTTTGCGACATCTGCGCAATGCTTTGTTTTAATTCCATAAAACAATATTGACTATGTTCACTGAATGATTTTATAAATGTCAGACAGCATTTCAATAGCCAAAGCATGAAAAATTTAAATGTTTTGAATTCATTTAACGATAATTCTAATATTTTAAAGTAATTTTAAGCTAATATTACAGACATTCGATTGATATTATAACTTCGTTTTCTTTTTTAACTAATCTGAATTACGAAACATGGTATATGGACGCGTTCCCAAAATGACGATTTAGACATATTTTTGTTCAAAAATCAATCAAAACATTATTATTTAAAATAAACACGCGAAGTGCAGATACTTTGAGATGATATCAGTGTATTTAAGCGCGTATGTTACTGTTTTCATGTTATTTTTTACACAAAAACGTTATCAGAAGCAAAATGTTCACCTCTCTGATTTTGACCCGTATATATAATATTACATCTGATATTCAAATTGACATACAAAATAATAATAATAAATATTGTTGGACATTTCACACAGTGCCTTCTAGCCCCAACTAAGCAAAGCTTGTACTATGGGAACCAGATAACTGATAGAATCCGTACCCATATTATAACTGTGAAAGTGTGTTTAATTTGTCCTGCTTTCATGTCAAACATTTGTGTGATAAACATAGATGTTTGTTCTGTGCCTGGGTGTTATAAAGTATTATATGTACCAATTTATTTACAAAAAAAGTATAAAAATATTCTATCAGTTATCTGGTTCCCATAGTACAAGCTTTGCTTAGTTTGGGGCTAGATGGCGCTGTGTGAAATGTCCTGCAATAATATATTTAATAATTTTTTTGCAGGGCCGTCCGTGACTTCTGGCAAGTGAAAGGTCCCTCGGAAGTGCTAGAGAGGCTGCAGAGAGGCGAGATATCACTAGACACGGCGGCCAGCGCGCTGGGAGTGAGCGTGCCGAATCTAGCCGCTCATATCGCGGACTTTCCACAACCGCCCGCGCATGAAAGTAAGTTTGCTGGAGACAGAACTAGATGGCGCTAGTGAAAATGGTTTCTAGAGTTTTTTTTTGAACAAAATTGTAACAGGAACTTAGATAAACTGTCTAGGGGCTGATTTTTCAATACCTAGATAACTTTTATCTGAGGAAATAAATATGCGATTTGACAGATATTGTATTGAAAATATGTCATAACGCCATATTTATTCCTCCGATAAAAGTTATTTATCGATTGAAAAATCAGCCCTTAATCCAAATAATAACCTAAAGTGTTCAAAATATGCGTATATTTTAAATGATTTTTGTATTACGTATGGTATCGACCCCTTAATTTACCATTAGGATATCAGCGAAGAGTCCCACAAATGAAAGGATCAAGTAATCATATTAACCGACTTCAAAATAACGAGAAGGTTCTCAATTCGTCGGAATCTTTTTTTTATGAAAGTATGTTACCTGATTCCTCGAAGACGCCTGGACCGATTTGAAAAAATCTTTTTTTGTTTAAAAGATATTTGTTAGAAAGTGACAAATAGTGACGGGGCGAATCTTGAGCATTGTTTAACCAGTGTTCAAGTTGAGAGGAGTTTATAAATAAGGCCTATCTTGTTTAAATGTACTAATTATATACTTATAGTCCGGTAAAAACGGGTAGAAACGGCAACTAAAATTTCAGTACTTTGGAAACCCTTTCTCTACTAATCTATGGCAAAGTACAGGTTTCTTGTCTATGGTACAGGTGCCGAAGACGTCAGTCAGAAGTAATAATTTACTTCTTCAATAGAATTTATCTATTTCGCGTATTTAGCTTGCACAGTGGCGCCCCCATTTATTTCTATTATTTTGTGTCGGACTATACACCTATAATTTGTGTTTTTTTTAGTGTATTTATTTAATTCTATGATATTGTTCTAGCGAGTGAGTTCGAGCCGATCCCAATAGAAGTGGACCCGTCACTGCGCACGCGCACACAAAGCGTCGCCGCTCCCCCACGGAAACCAATTCCTACTGCAGAGAAACCTACCGTGAGTATTATAATATCACTAGCAGCGCTCTCGCGGCGTTGCCCCCGTAGTGATGGTATGTGATGATGATGATGATTAAAAGTAGCCTATAACCTTCCTCGAGAGTTTAGCTATCAAATGCAGAAATAATTTTTCAAATCGGACTGGTAGTTCCTGAGATTAGCGCGTTCAAACAAAAAAACTCTTCCGCTTTATATAATTAAGTATAGAAGTATAGATATAGATATCATCGTACATACTTAGGCCTTTACATCTTTACTACATGATGTATACAGGAGGCAATCTTTAAATAAATAAATATTGCTGGACATTTCACACAGCGCCATCTAGCCCCAAACTAAGCAAAGCTTGTACTATGGGAACCAGATAACTGATAGAATACTTATATATTTGTAAATACATACTTATAATACTTTATAACACCCAGACACAGAACAAACATCTATATTCATCACATAAATGTTTGTCCTGGGTGGGAATCGAACCCACGACCTACAGCGCAGAAGGCAGAGCTACTACCTAACCTACACTTAACGTGACACTAGGGACAATGTTGAGATGGAGTAGGCTTGTAGCACCTACACCATCCTCTCAGCTTAACCGGCCATATCCACAGGAAAGACATGGTCAATACGTGAAGAGCTGACTAAGCCGTGGGTTTCCTCACGATGTTTTCCTTCACCGTTTAGAGCTGGTGTATGCGCATATAAATTTTTGGAAACGAAAAATCCATACTAACTTGTTTAGTAGCTCCAACTCTTATTCGTAACCTTTTAAATCATGTTACCCCTATAAAATTAATTAAACAGATTTACCCCGGCCCAGAAAGTCGCTTAACTTCGACATTAATAACGTCTTTCGAACGAAACGAACGAGTGGAACAAGATTAGTAGAAAAAAATAACCTTTGCTAGATTTAAAAAAAAATTAAGATAACAAACGTTTTCATAAATAATACAATTTCTGTATTTCAGTTCGTGAACATTGCACCGAAGGTGGTAAAGTGCCTCAACGCGAACGCCAGTGATGATGATGAAGCTATACCCGCTAGCATCATAACTACAGATAGCAAGGCCGGATCGCCGCCTGCGGCAGCAGGTATGTTATACATAACCTAGCTATTATGTTCTTACAGAAATTGGCGTTTTGTTGAACTAGCAACTTTTTCCTTATAATAATATAAATTATGTAAGTATCAAATATAAATTATATAAGTAAAATACCCGTCTCATTTGAATAAGATTACCGCATTTGCAGTTACCTCAAATACTTTTTGATGTGATAACGTCTTATAAATCGATGAACACTGGCTGCACGCACGAAAAAGCATGACTCATTCCGCCTGAGCCGAGAGCGTGCAAGCGAGAGCGCGGAATAAGCGATAGAGAGCCACGGTCGTTCATCAATGTTTTCTTATGACGTTATCGCGTAAAATTATCGTTAGTAAACAGACTTAACAGACAACTATTTTTTTAAGTAATAGATTATTCATCCACAGGAGGTAAATGGCCGGCCATCCGCGTTGCGTCTATGGATAGTCTATGCTCTACGGCCTCTCCCTCTCAACTCATGCGCACGCGGCCCGACCTCACCATAGTCGCCAAGAGACCCGACAGCGAGGACTGATATAACTTTATATCATACTGTGTATAATGCTTTGTAGAAAAAATTAAGGTAAAATAGTTTTACCCCCTTTTTTAGGGTGTACCCCATGAGTAAAAATGGTTTTACCCCTATTGACGGAACAAGTGTAAATCGTTTTCCCACCTTTAGAGGTGTTGCAAAATTGTTTAGAAACCTTATGTAAAGGATGACACGTGATCTTATTCTCTAAAATGAATTATATAGAAAATAGTTTGACTCTGCTTTGGGGTATGTCACAAAATGGTTTAGAAACTCGCCGCTAAGAACGTTACTGTCAGTCATTTAGAGAAAATGGTTTCACTCCATTCTTGTATATTGCAACATTATTTAGTAACCCGAGCAAAGTAAAACAAGAAAAAAATAGTTGTAACTTTGAAGCACCTCAGAATTTTTTAAAATATAAACCTGACGCAAAAGATTGTAACGAAAAGGATTGTATCTATTGAGGGATAAACTCTAAAATTCTTAAAAAACTAACACCGAGACACGTGATCTAAATGTGCAATAAATAGGTTTACCCTTTCGACTCTAAAGGGTAAACCTATTTATTGCACCTAGGTGCCTCTAAAGTTTAGAGGCACCCCAAACAAGGACATAATGACTTCATCGAAGTTTGTTGAACTTCTGAAAATAGAGAATTACTAGATTCATTCAAAAGATCCATAAATTAGAAGATATCAAATATATAATATGACAAATATAGATATTTTTGAGTTTTAAAAACTCCTTTAAAGAAAGGCGAACATTTAAATTAACAACCATTTAAAGATTCACTTTTAAAAGGGGGTAATTACATTTAATATTTTCAGTTATAAGAAAATTATTTATACTACAATACATCCTATTTATTCTGTTTACCCCCAAAGGGGTATACTGGCTGAATCAATTTCGATAAAATGAAATATAGTTCTAGATTTGGAACGCTGTTGCATACTCAATATTGACTATGAAATATGAACTAACCTATGAAAGTATAAAAGATAAATATATAGATGGTATATGATGACTAAAATTTTGTTAAATATGCCTTATTTATTGTTAAAGTCTCAATTCGCGATTGCAAGTAAGAAATCTAAAATAATGATATTTACTTAATACATAAAGTTTTGTAAAATGCTGATTTGGTTTTGACTAAATTTCATTAAACATCTAATTTTACAACATTGTTTTTTTTATAAGTTTAATATATTTTTTTCAAAATTTTTGCCACGCGCTTTAGACTTTATCGTGCACAACATAAGAACAATTTTACGAAATCTTAGTTTATTTACCGCCATTTTGTGACGCAAATAGGTTATAGTAAATGTACTCCTATGTTTATAAAACTTAAAGACGATTATGACTATTTTTATTAAAATAAGATTATTTCCATAAATACAAGTATTATATTAATAGTTTAAGGGCGCACTTGTATAGTTATTGGAATTATATAGAAAAATGTAAACTATATATTTGTATACTAAAGTCGAATCTAGAAAACCAATTAGTTTAGTATAGGATGGGAAAATGTCGAAAAAAGTCACTAAAAATTCATTAAATATTGTTAATAAGTAAACTATTTAATTTTAATTTGAAAGTAGCTGAAGCGAACTTTGTACCGCCTTAGAATTTAAATAGCTTCTAAAAAACCGTCTCACTTTATTTTTGGTGTTTGTATATGGACTCTAGCCAAAACCAATGTACAATATTTACTAACATTGCACTGACAGATCAATCAGCTGATAGCACAGACCAGTCACAGAAAACATAGTTTAAAATGATTGGCACTGATTCAATATGGCCAATCGTAATGAATCTCAGTTTTCTTTGATAGGTCTATTCCTGCTATCAGCTGATTGATCTGTCAGTGCAATGTTAGTAAATATTGTACATTGGTTTTGGCTAGAGTATATTTGGAAAATTCATTTTTTGTTTGAAAGGATATACTTTCTGATTGTTGCCATAATTTGGTGAGGATCTGTCGAGGATCTTCGTTATGAACAGAAATGCACCTCGAGAGTGCAGAAAAATGCAATATTTTTTGTGTTTTAGTGCAAATTACTTATAAAATCCATTATCTACGCGGATGGCAATGAAAAATTCATTAATTTTCATATTGTCAAATAGCCTATGAAAATGAATTTTCTTTATAGTTTTATTTTTCCTTGAATTTTTTTTAAAATAGTTATTCTGATATTCGGGGCGAAGACCAGCAAATCAAAAATTCAGCCGTTAATAAGTTTAATAGTGTAATTAATATATTTACAATATTTAATGTATTTTTGTCCTATTTCTTTCCACCATATTGTATTCTCAGAGTAATATTTAGCACAATAATTATTTTAAACTATCGCCTTAAAAATGTAGCTAGCTAGAGGCCAACTCTGTTGGAGTGTTTAGGCTTAAAGGCCTCCGTCATGGCTTAACTTAAAAGCCGGGACCGACAATTTAACGTGCCTTACGCACGGAAGCCTTAATGCCACTGGCGGTCACCCATCCAAATTGTGACCGCGCACAACGCTGCTTAACTTCAACGATCAATCAAGAACGTCTAAGCAAGCTACGCCACGAGCGCTTCAAAGCATTATGAGGCTATGATTATCCTTATATAGGTACATATATGTTAAAGTTGTATGTCTGTTTCGCCTTAACCGATTTGAATGAAACATACAATAGGTGTAGATTCTGGATTAGGGCATAGGCTTTAAAACGTTGTTGGTACAGTTGTCACAATGGATCTAGGCATTCGTGAAGTTAGGCTTTTCGCTGCGCAGTAGAAAATTTTGTATGAAAAAGTTGCACTGCGCATCGAAACGGCTAACTTCACAAATGCCAAGATCCGTTGGAAGAAGTGTACGAGCGTAGCCGCAGGCTAAAGCTAGTTTAATATTATAGTTATTATGTTACTTATTTCTCTGAGAATATTCGGATATTTATGATTTAGATATTTTTAGATATAGATAATCTTTAAATTACCATAGTTCCTTGTAATCAAGTTTAAGGTAAAGTAAGGTATATAAAATGTATTCTTTGTAAATATAGGTTAGTTTAGATTTAAGTACAGGATGGCCCACGAATAGTGGAATAAAAGAGAGAAGATCTAAATAGCAAAGATAAATTGATTTAAAAAAAATGAATCAAAAATCTCACAAAAAATACTTTTTCTGAATATCTATAAATTGTTAGAATGTACCTATTATTTATTGAATACATTGTATATTTAGTACCTACCTATGAAATAAACTACTTATTGCCTAACAATTTTTTTTACAATTTGTTTCAGTGATATGGACATGTAATAAAATAGCTTTTAAAATTGTTAACATTTAAATCAGAGCCTTAATTCGATATTTACAAAAAAATATATACTCCAAAAGATCAATTTGTTATGAAAACTTATACCTAATGAAAAGTCTTATCAAAATTTTCAATTTCGACGGGATTCGAACCCGCAATCATACAAGCGATACTCCTTAAGCAAGAGTGCCTTTACCAATTCGGCCACTCAATGAAATCCGTACCTCCGTACCCATATTATAAAAATGTGAAAGTGAGTTTATTTGTCCTGCTTTCACATCAAAACAGAGCGACGGATTGACGTGATTTTTTGTGTGGAGATAGTTGGAGGGCTGGAGAGTAACATAGGCTACTTTTTATCCGGGTACCACGCGAGCGAAGCCGCGGGCAGCAGCTAGTAATATATACGTGTGGTCTATCACTATAAAAAATTAAAACTTATACCTACCTAATCAAAAACATTTTTTTTGTCGAGATCTCTTCTCTCTTTCTAATGACATTATTAATGGGACATAAGAATATTTAGATAGTATGTTTATTTGATATTATTTAAGACATGACAAAAAGCTAAGGCCAGGCGCTTAATGCCGGCACGGCATGGCAAGTTATTTTTAGGCAACGAATAAAAATATAACTTAATGTAATAGAAATAAAGTTGAAACTGCCGACACGGCATGCCTATACTCTAGCCAAAACCAATGTACAATATTTACTAACATTGCACTGACAGATCAATCAGCTGATAGCAGGAATAGACCTATCACAGAAAACTGAGATTCATTGCGATTGGATATTGAAGTGCCAATCATATTTAATCTCAGTTTTCTGTGATTGGTGGTGATTGGTCTATTCCTGCTATCAGCTGATTGATCTGTCAGTGCAATGTCAGTAAATATTGTACATTGGTTTTGGCATATCGCGGTATTGTTTTTGTACTTATTATACGACCGTTTACATTGAAATTTCAACTTCATTTCTATACAGTTAGGTTATATTTTTATTCGTCGCCTAAAAATACCTTGCTATGCCGTGATGGGGCCTACTTAACTGCCCAATTCTTCCCTGGATCTGACATCAATTAGAATAACATTGATTGTACGGGCTTGTCATTTTCAAGTTCATTTCGACTTTTTACTTTCTATCGTTACTCTGAATGTAAGCAGTACCTAGCGCTGTAAGTCGTGGGTTCCATTCCCGCCCAGGACAAAAGTTTGTGTGATGAGCATAAATGTTTGTTCTGTGTCTGTTTGTTATAAAGTATTAAAGTATTTACAAAATATACATATTCTATCAGTTATCTGTCTATCTATAGTATATATAGCACCTCGAGAATAGAAGTGACTCAATTCAAAAAATTGGGAAAATCTTCTTCTAATTAGGTCCTACAGACACAGAATATTTAGAGCGAAGTACAATGGGCGGTCTTATCGCTATGAGCGATCTCTTCCAGACAATGTTCTTCTATCAATGTTTCTATTGAATAAAAAAAAACACTGTAAAGTGTATTTATTGATATATTCTTTACTTACCTAATACTATCCAACATTTTGGATGTTTCGTACCAAATTGTAAATAAGTATATCTTCTTAATTCGTTGATTTAAGTTTTGTTTTGAGACTAAATATGTTAGAGGATTTAAATATACTGCTTTATTGTTAGTTATTTTTACTCTTGTATCGAAAACTCATTAATTTAAAAATTTAGTTTAATTTTGTTTTTAAGCCGAGGCAGGTATGTTAAATCAATAAATGTAAACTAAATAAAATTATTTAAAAATATACAAAATTTTGTTTTCTTTTGCATCAACATACTAAAACGCTCGTGGCGTAGCTTACTTAGACATTCTTGATTGATCGTTGAAGTTGAGCAACGTTGTGCCCAGTCTCAATCTGGATGGGTGACCAGTGCAAGTGGCATTACGAACTGAGCGCTTCCGTGCTTCATTGTCGGTCCCGGCTTTTAAGTCGTTAAGCCATGACGGAGGGCTTAAGGTGTCCTAAAAACTCCGTCACCAGAGTTGACCACTTGCTCATACGAACTTACTTTTTCAACATACTAAACGCTCGGCGCAAACAGTCCACAAAACGCCAGCGACAGCGACTTTTCATATATATTATGTAGCTGTAGCGAGGGATTTATTAATGAAAATAAGTTCACTATTGAACTAAAAAGTTTTGTATGATCCTACTGAGATCACGAGAGTGGGAGCATCCTATCCTACTCATATTATAAAAGTGAAAGTCCTGTGTGTGTGAATGTTTGTTACCACGTATCTCCATAACTACTAAACCAATTTTGATGAAATTTGGAATGTAGGTAGTTTAGGTTCTGGAATAACATATAGGCTACTTTTATATCCCGGAAAAATGTGTAGTTCCTGTGAGATAAAAATATAGTAGTCCACGTGGACGAAGCCGCGGGCGTACTCAGGAACTACCCGGATCCATCCTAATCGCAGGATTTGAAAAATTCTTTCTGCATGTGATACCTAGCTAAACTCTTGAGGAAAGTTATAGGCTACTTTTCATCATCATCATCATCACCATAAACCATCACGACGCCGACGGGGGCAACGCCGCGAAGGCGCTGCTAGTATGTAATACATGCCCACATATTGAAGAAGTTAGCATTCCGTGGCAGGTTGCAAGCAGTTGTAAGCAGCAATATAAATAAAACCACAGAATTAGAAAATATTGTTTATTTAAAGTAAAAACAATAATTTTATTAGATTCCATAAATTTATAAGTCAATTTACATTTTGTGCCATTCACATCTTGATTGAAAACGTATTACACTGTTTTAAAAATACGAATAAAATCTAATAAACATTTTTAAAAGTTCCTTCAAGTTAAATGTTAGTTCACAATGAATCTAGGCATTCCTGAAGTTAGCCGTTTAGATTCGAAGTGGAGCTTTTTCATACAGATTTTCTACTGCGCAGCGAAACGGCTAATGGTCCATGGTGCGTACTGTAGGTACATTACAACAGAGGGCCTAGCCAACTGGTATTCGCTATGAAGCGATTCGATTTCTATAATTCGCTAACACTCGAACGTGACGTTTCATTGGTCGAACGTAAGGTCACGTGGTCTTCGTTTCATTTATCCACCAATGAAACATCGGCGATAGTAAGCGAATTGTAGAAATAGAATCGATTGATGCTACTTGGCTAGAGGCCCTGGTCACGCCACGAATGTGACCCGGCCTTTATTCATGTTTCAATTTAGACAGCGTTTTTGTCTTTGTCACTCTCATGTCAATAAAAAGAGATAGCTATGAAGTCTTTTATGAATAATCAGAATTTAGGCTCAAAACCACGTCAAAATTAAATTTCAAACGAAAAATGTAAAACATTTTCAATCATGTCACAACCTTAACAACATGCACCAATAAATACAAGGAAATTATTTGGAATGATATTATACACTGTCAACTTGTAAACACAATTTCTATACACAAAGTAAGTTATTTGTTGAAAAAATTAACTCTAAACTCTAGCCAAAACCAATGTACAATGTTTACTAACATTGCACTGACAGATCAATCGGCTGATAGCAGGAATAGACCTATCACAGAAAACTGAGATTAAAATGATTGGCACTGATTCAATATGGCCGATCGTAATGAATCTCAGTTTTCTGTGGTCTATTCCTGCTATCAGCTGATTGATCTGTCAGTGCAATGTTAGTAAATATTGTACATTGGTTTTGGCTAGATATCTACCTATTTTAATAGTATTTTTCGTTCGTTGAATCTTAATCGTTGATTGATGTTGAGCAACTGCGTGGTCACAATTTGGATGGGTGACCGCAAGTGACATAACCAGCTGAGCGCATCCGTGCTTCGGAGGGCATGTCTAAATCATGACGGAGGCCTTTAGGCGGCCTAAAAACTCCGTCAACAGAGATGGCAAGCCCATACGAACATACATACATTACATACATGTTTTAAATTGTACTTTTTAATGTGGACAGTCATTGTGTTAACAAGTTCTAATCAACAAGGAAGCTATACAATTTGATTTCAAATACATCAATATGGTTTCTTTTCATGAAAATTACGGCCATAAGTTAATAAGTTTAGACACCCGAATTCTGAAACGCTACTTAGTTTGGTGCTTATCATTGACAAGCCTACTCCATCACAATG
Organism: Camptogramma bilineatum; assembly: GCA_958496255.1. Classification (NCBI taxonomy): domain Eukaryota; kingdom Metazoa; phylum Arthropoda; class Insecta; order Lepidoptera; family Geometridae; genus Camptogramma; species Camptogramma bilineatum. The sequence goes on from OY292478.1 coordinate 3,714,733, forward strand.
TCCCAGGCACTACAGTGTCCCGTTAAGTGTAGGCAAAGATTGCCTCCTGACACTGTATAAATCATCTAGTAAAGATGTAAAGGCATTTTTATCATTGACATTAGCTGTAATTTTTATAAGATTCTGAAGAGTAAGAAAGCCTCAAATAGATAAGTACGTCTTTAATATTAAGGAGTGCTTCAGTATGCGGGCAGGAGAATGTTTTTTTGTGACTTTCATGCCTTAGAAGAGATTACAGTTGTCGCAATGGATCTAGGCATTCGTGAAGTTAGGCTTTTCGCTGCGCAGTAGAAAATTTTGTATGAAAAAGTTGCACTGCGCATCGAAACGGCTAACTTCACGAATACCAAGATCCGTTGGAAGAATTGTACATGAGATTAAGCTTTGAATTTTTTTTTATGACACCGTAATATTTTCATTGAAAAATCCATTTTGAACACTTTAAACAAAGTATAGTAGAAATTTAAAACTTTAAACAAGATCTAAATCCGTTATGTTTACAATTTTTCTTAAAAACTACATTTTTCACTTAACACCCCCTATTATACATAGCTAAATAAATAGAACCGTTTGTGGAAATCCTAAGGAAATAGATTCTGCGTTCAGATTAATAATTTGTACTAATTTTAGGTAGGTATTTAAATAGTTTTTGATTATTTTAGAACGAAATATAGCATTGCATTTCGAGTTCTCCCGAAAAGTCCGTGTAGATGTTTCAGTAAAGCCCCACATCTTTACTGAGGCACAAGGGGAGGGGTGGGATATTATATTTATGTATTGTAATATGTATTTGTACATCTTTTGTTTCTATAACTTGAAATATATAATTACTTGACACTGGCTAAAGCAAACCGTGCGAAACCAAAATGAAGAACAAAACAAAATCTTTAGTCATTAAAATGTCTAAGGGGGTAGTCAGTCATGTCCAAATACATATTTGGTACATTCCCACATTCTGCAGCGTTTCTGCCTTAGCAATTTATAATGTAATACCTAAGTACTACTTATTAATCTGAACTAATTTTTGCAACCTAAATAACCTATAGTGCATTCTTCTCAGATCGCCTCTGACACTAATTTATTATGATTTTGTGAGCTAAGTCTACTTTACTAAGCGGCGAATTATAACGTACGTAATAAAAATATGACTAATTCTTATAAACCACCTTTTTTACCAAGAAAATAGCATATTATTTTGATAGTAATAATTCATTTTAAAGTGTCGCGACATGAACACATTTTTACTTTAGTAGGTACATATTATTATCGTATGATGTTAACGTGTTTTCAAGTGTGGTTCATGCGCTATCAAATGGTTCACGCGTTTTCAAATATATTTAATGCGCTTTTAACTATGATGTTGGATGGACGTGGACGACACAAGATAGAAGAACTTCTGTATTGAATTATCAGGTGTGGTTCATGCGCTATCAGCTCACACGATTATTAGTGGTTCACGCGTTTTTAAATATAGTTCATGTGCTATTAACTATAATGGCTCCTCTCCACATACGCCGATGATAGACGTTGACGATTCACGATTGTGGTAGAGGCCTTATTCGCCTTTATACGCCTGTCATCTGTTTATGCATATGTCAACGCCGAGCATCGCGGCGATCCGCGATTTGTCACTTTTTGGGCAAGCATCAAATGGACGACTGTAGTTGTCTGCGCGTGCCGTTATCATAGGCGTATGTGGAGAAGAGCCATAATGTATGGACGTGGACGACACAAGATAGAACAACTTGTGTATTAAGTTATTATTGATCTTAGCAGTTAAGATATAATTATGTATGTTAGTCAGTAGGGTATATTCTATGGGCCTTAAAGTATTTTACATCTGTTACCTAAGTAAGTTGCCTGAAATAAAGATTCTATTATTATAAAATTTTCAAGTGTGGTTCACGCGCTAACTATGGTTCACGCGGTATCATGGTTCATTAGTCATATCTATCACGCCACATTGTGCCGCGCTACCAGCGTAATTATATACCTAATTAGTTGTTAGGACTCATGTAGGTGATGTCGTCCCATGGGTGTCTATATAGCGGTTGCTTCATCCTCTTTTGGTCAAGGTAATGGCCCACTAGACCGATGGTTCGCCCGAGGACAAACAGAGCGTTGATGGTTCCCATTGTAATGTAGCTGTTGCCTTCCTCTCTGAGAAAGAAAATATTTTATTAGATAGATAGACGAGACTTCATATATCAAGTTCCGTATTTTTATTCCATCAAAATGTACTCAAGACAATATCATACTTTATTGGGGACAGTGACAGACACCAATAAAGTATGATATTGTCTAGAGTACATTTTGAAGGAATAAAATATGGAACTTCATGTATATGTCAATGTCCCGCGTATCATCCTATATTTAACAAACTATAGTGTAGATGTTGACAGCCATGTTTCTTGAAAATAGTGATGTTCACATCTAAATTCTCGCTCTCTCTTCTCTGCCGATCTTTTGGCTACAAAAGCTCCCGAAAATGCTCCTGAAAACCTTCTGAAAATGTCTAAGAATCTCCTTCAAAGGACTCTAGAGAAGCACTCACGTGGTGAATAGTTGGCAGTGTCTGAAGAGGAAATAGTGATGTTCACATCTAAATTCTCTCTAGAGACGAATCTATTACAAACTTTTCCACCCTGCCGATCTTTTGGCTACAAAATCTCCCGAATCTCCTAAAAATGACTCCATTCTGCAAACTTCTAGTTCGGAATACTCACGTGGTGAATAGTTGGCAGTGTCTGAAGAGGTCGACGCAGGCGGCGGCGACTATTCCGTCGACGTTGAGAATGAGGTTGGGTTTCTTCCTGGTTGTTATAGCCTCCACGTCTAGTGCGTATCGTGTGACGGGCCACGCCGGCCAACGGGAGGTCACGTAGGCTTTTAACTCGCGGACACGGGAATCGGGGTTGTTGATGGATTTTACTCTGTAAATAATGATACCAATATATAAAATTATATTAAGTATAGAAACAAGGAAACACACTCAAGAACATATTAATACACTCCTTAACTAACTTACAACTACATACATACATACATACATAAAATCACGCCTCTTTCCCACAGGGGTAGGCAGAGACCACGGATTTCCACTTGCTACGATCCTGACACACATCTTTCGCCTCATTCACTCTCATCACATTTTTCATACAAGCTCGCCGGTTTAGGGTACTTTTGACCTGGCCTTTCTCCAAAACATCACCAATCTAATCCACTTACAACTAAATAAAAATAACTCTGTTTTCTATCTTTAAGTGACTAAAGATAGAAGACAGAATTCAAATCACCGACCGTAAATATATAAATAAAAAAAAATGTTTTATTTCGACCAACAAAGGACCATAGGGAGGACATAAAATTAATTCTAGCCTGTATAAAATTATAAAACAAAGCAAATATATAGCAAACTAGCGAACGCCCGCTGCTTCTCCCGCGTGGACTACAATTTTTTTATCCCACGGGAACCGTATATTTTTCCGGGATAAAAAGTAGCCTTGTGTTTTTCCAGAACCTAAACTATCTACACTCCAAATTTCATAAAAATCGGTTTAGTAGTTATGGAGATACGTGGTAACAAACATTCACACAGGACTTTATTTCGGGTAGCCTTTATAATATTAGTAGGATAGGATAAAGCGGAAGAGTTTGTTTGAACGCGCTAATCGCAGGAATTAGTAGTCGGATTTGAAAAATTATTTCTGCATTTGATAGCTAAACTCTTGAGGAAGGTATAGGCTACTTTTCATCATCAACATTATAACATCATTAGGCTCGTGGCTTAGCTTGCTTAGACGTTCTTGACTGATCGTTGAAGTTAAGCAACGTTGTGCGCGGTCACAATTTGGATAGGTGACCGCAAGTGGTATTACGAGCTGAGCGCTTCCTTGCTTCGGAGGGCACGTTAAATTGTCGGTCCCGGCTTTTAAGTCGTTAAGCCATGACGGAGGCCTTTATGCGGTCTAAAAACTCCGTCACCAGAGTTGGCCACTTGCTCATACGAACTTACTTACTCACGGGGGCAACGCCGCGAGAGCGCTGCTAATCTGTACTAATATTATAAAGCGGAAGAGTTTGTTTGTTTGAACGAGCTAATCTCAAAAACTACCAGTCGGATTTGTCTCCATTTGATAGCTAAACTCTTGAGGAAGGTCACAGGCTACTTTCATCATCATCATCTACCGTCACTAGGGCGAGGGCGCTAGTAATTAATATACCTGTGTCCAATGCCCATGATAAGTTCTCCTTTAGCCCGCTTCTCGTTGACGAATTCCTGCGGATGTTGCCCCTTGTCGTAGGCCGCGCAGAAGTCAGCGGCCGCGCGGTCTAAGGCCCCGCCGAATCTGTCGCCCTGGGGACAAAAGGAAATGTCAATAAAGACAAAAATAACAATAGCTTATATTTCACTTTAAAAACTTTCGTAAGTTGTACTAGACATTATTTAACACACGGGAATTACTCACGTTAATATCGTTGATTTAGATACCGACAATGTTTCGATTCATCCGGAGAATCTTCATCTGGGTAAGGAGGGAGTTGCGGCAAGGTTACTCCTAGCGGATATGCGCGATGCGTCTCACACATAATATATAATAGCTTATATTGTTATTAGTTTTATTTACTAGCGACCCGCCATGGCTTCGCACGGATCACATCACACATCACATTATAAACCTCTAAAATTATCAGTGTTTCTCTACTATATTATGCATGTATTAAACATCCAAACCTTCCTCTTGAATCACTCTATCTATTAAAAAAAACCGCATCAAAATTCGTTGCGTAGTTTTAAAGATCTAAGCATGCATAGGGAACTAACGGCATGCGATGCAAGGCCACACCAATTTTTATTATCTTTTATTTATTGGATTTGTCTTCGCCCCGCAGAAAAACTATTAAAACTTCTGACTGACCATGTCGTTAGCCCCGGGGACTATAGCTCCCGTGTCACTATGATTCACTACAGACCCCAGGTCACTATGATACACTTACGATAGTGAGCAGACCGCTGACCACAGACGATATGAGATCCTTCCCAGCCCTCGCAGTGACCATGGTGTTGTGAGCGCCGGAGACTATAGCTCCCGTGTCACTATGATACACTACAGACCCCAGGTCTCTATGATACACTTACGATAGTGAGCAGACCGCTGACCACAGACGATATGAGATCCTTCCCAGCCCTCGCAGTGACCATGGTGTTGTGGGCGCCGGAGACTATAGCTCCCGTGTCACTATGATACACTACAGACCCCAGGTCACTATGATACATTTATGATACAATATGATTAATCTGGTCCAATCTGAAAATCAGTGTTACTTCCTTACCACTGTGTTCGGAAGTAAACTACGCTGAGATTGGACCTTTTTTTAGCCACACAATATCCATCATGATGCTTTGTGTTCCATGGGGGGGGGGGGGGGCTATTACCTTAGAATAAAAGTACTACCGCTACTGTTCTGTAGGTATTTTTAAGTATCTAGGTAGGTACCTACTGTCCATTTATTTTTTCAGTGTTTGTGTTTTTCTTATTTGTTCCTACTTATGTACCTACCTGTGTTTTTACTTTTAGTCTATCCCCGCCCTTGCTTCTTCTTCTTCTGTACTTTCTGTTTTTTATACCGTGTGTGCTGAAAATAAATTTTATCTATCTATCTATCTATACACTTACGATAGTGAGCAGACCGCTGACCACAGACGATATGAGATCCTTCCCAGCTCTCGCAGTGACCATGGTGTTGTGGGCGCCGGAGACTATAGCTCCCGTGTCACTATGATACACTGCAGACCTCAGGTCACTATGATACACTTACGATAGTGAGCAGACCGCTGACCACAGACGATATGAGATCCTTCCCAGCCCTCGCAGTGACCATGGTGTTGTGGGCGCCGGAGACTATAGCTCCCGTGTCACTATGATACAACAGACCCCAGGTCACTATGATACACTTACGATAGTGAGCAGCCCGCTGACCACAGACGATATGAGATCCTTCCCAGCCCTCGCAGTGACCATGGTGTTGTGAGCGCCGGAGACTATAGCTCCCGTGTCACTATGATACAACAGACCCCAGGTCACTATGATACACTTACGATAGTGAGCAGCCCGCTGACCACAGACGATATGAGATCCTTCCCAGCTCTCGCAGTGACCATGGTGTTGTGGGCGCCGGAGACTATAGCTCCCGTGTCACTATGATACAACAGACCCCAGGTCACTATGATACACTTACGATAGTGAGCAGCCCGCTGACCACAGACGATATGAGATCCTTCCCAGCCCTCGCAGTGACCATGGTGTTGTGAGCGCCGGAGACTATAGCTCCCGTGTCACTATGATACAACAGACCCCAGGTCACTATGATACACTTACGATAGTGAGCAGCCCGCTGACCACAGACGATATGAGATCCTTCCCAGCTCTCGCAGTGACCATGGTGTTGTGGGCGCCGGAGACTATAGCTCCCGTGTCACTATGATACAACAGACCCCAGGTCACTATGATACACTTACGATAGTGAGCAGCCCGCTGACCACAGACGATATGAGATCCTTCCCAGCCCTCGCAGTGACCATGGTGTTGTGAGCGCCGGAGACTATAGCTCCCGTGTCACTATGATACAACAGACCCCAGGTCACTATGATACACTTACGATAGTGAGCAGCCCGCTGACCACAGACGATATGAGATCCTTCCCAGCTCTCGCAGTGACCATGGTGTTGTGGGCGCCGGAGACGGCGGGCCCGTGGTCCGCGGTGACGATCAACACCAGCTCGAAGAACTTGCACGCCCATTCTGGCAGCTCGCGTTGGAACCTGGAAATAATTTCAATCAATCAATCAATCAATCAAAAACATTTGCAACTAATTTAGACAACACAAAAGTTACATTTAGTACATAGATCAAAAAAATAATTGTTGGTTTAGTTGCAAATAGGCTCTAACTCAGCGTTTGTAAGTATAAATACCTGCGCTGGTCTTCCGTTGGTGCCTTTATTGGGACCAATTTTATATAAATTAACAAATAACATAACTGGACGTGAGATAGACACAATAGTGAGCAAAAAAATGGCAAAAGAAGTAGTAGTAGTAGTAGAAGTAGTAGTATTTCATCATCATCAACGATTTTGTACCCACTACTGGGCATTGTGTCTTTCCTGAATGGAAATAATATAATTTCAGGTTTTTCACAGGGTTATCATATATTTTATTAAAAACCGGAGATATTAAACCAGTTAAAGATCTTATTCTACTTTGATACACTATCTAAAAGTCTTAGGCTCTGTCTCTCTCCTAGGTCACTATAATTCAAGTAACGTTGGTCCTATGTCACTATGGTTTGATTAGTCCTAGGGTCACTATGATTCAAGTAGAGTTGGTCCCAATCCTAAGTCACTATGGTTTAAATAGTCCTAGGTCACTATGATTCAAGTAGAGTTGACCTCACGTCACTATGATTTTATTAGTCCAAGGTCACTATAGCTTAAGTAGAATTGGTCCCGGGTCACTATGATAGTGTAATCTAGTAATAGAAGCTTACCACAGCAGGGAGATGGTGCCGCCCACACCTAAACCACGCTCCAGCACAGCGCTGATTGGTACTCCGCAGTAGCTCAGCTCCTGACCTCGCTCGTCGCATATCGTGCTAATGAACGCAGCCGGTTTGCGGATCAAACCAAGTTTCTACAAGCAAAATTATTATATATTACAATAAGAATGTATTTTTTATTTGTTACAGTGTTAAACCACACTTAGGTATTTACATTTGAAAATGAAAAATCTTATCAAAATTTTCAATACCGACGGGATTCGAACCCGCAATGATACAAGCGATCCTCCTTTAGCCGGAGTGCCTTTACCAATTCATAAGATTTTTCATTTTCAAAAGTATGTATTTACAAAAAAATATATGTCTTCTATCAGTTATCTGGTTCCAACAACAAGCCTTGCAATTTACGACAATTTATTTACAATTTACAATTATTTAGTAAGAGCCGTGTTGGCCTAGTGGGTTGGTACCTCGACTTTCGATCCGGTCGTGGGTTCGAACCCGGCCGTGCATCAACGGATTTTTCGTTTCGGAAAATGTATATGTATGTACGAGCTAAAACGGTGTAGGAAAACATCGGAAATCCGCGGCTTAGTCAACCCCACACGTTTTGAGAATGTCTTTCCTGTGGATATGGCCAGTTAAGCTGAGAGGTGAGTAGGTGCTATTTAGGTAAAGTAACTCTTTTAAAGTTAGTTAAATAAATGACTCACCCTTGCCCAGTCGTAGTCCATAGGCACCTTAGGAGGTTCAATCTCCTCTTTGACGATGATTTTACCGCTCTTCACCAACTTTTGGTATACCTGATAAAGAAAAACTAAATGATAAAAAAATCTAGAAGATTTTTTGCACACATTCGCGGCTTTGAATGATATAAAAGATCATATTCGCGTCTTTGATCAGCAAATGTAACTGAAGTTTGTTTAATCTTCTGATGAAGTATGTATTATTTGAATCCGAATTAGTAAAGCCATACTTTTTAATGAATATTTAAAAACTAGGTATTTTTGTCTACACCCGGGATGACATCTGCTTTCGGCGCCTCCGAAAATTTGAAGACCCCACTTTTTCAGTACTATGGGCTTTGGTGGACACTGGTTTAGTACAGGTTACAGTACAGTTTACAGTACAGTTTAGGACACTGATTCTGTATGCCTTCGTCTACCGATCGCATAGTGGAGATCTGGAGACGACCAGGCTTATTGAATACCTCAGTGAGGCTGCGGATGCGGCGCAACGAGAGTACCCGTCGGCCCAGATGGTGTTTCTGGGGGATTTCAATGCCCATCACAAAGATTGGCTATTCCCATACCAGGACACTGACCATGCTGGGTATGAGACGCGTCGGCTTGCCTTGACGCTAAACCTTATCCAGCTGGTCCAAGGTGCTACGCGGGTACCTGACATTGATACGCATACAGCCTATTGCTTGGACCTTCTGCTGACAACAGATCCAGACCGCTACTCGGTGTCGGTATCCTCACCGCTTGGTACTTCCGACCACTGTCTGGTGAAATCTGTATCCGTCTACTCTCCGCCTGACCCCAGTCCTAAGGGCACTAGGCGGATGTGGAGGTACAAGTCTGCAGATTGGGATGAGATGCGATCTTTCTTTGCATCATTTCCCTGGCAGTCTGTATGCTTCTCTTCTGGTGACCCCTCCGCCTGCGCTAACGCCGTTACGGATGTATTGCGTCTGGCAATGGAATATTACATTCCATTCTCTGACGTTCCGTCATCCGTTAAAGCTCGCCCATGGTTCGGGCCTAAATGTGGACATGCTGAAGCGTTGAAACATCAGGCATACCTGGCCTGGGCTGATGCTCGTAAGTGTAAAGCGAGGGACATTCACGTAAAGAAGAGAGCTTTTAACAAGGCTGCCAAGTCCTGCAAAAAGGTTCTTCAGAAGGCTCGCTTTGACCACATTAGCCGAATTGGGAGCAAACTGGCTTCCTACCCAGCGGGTAGTAAAGCGTTTTGGTCACTGGCTAAGTCGGTCGAGGTGAACTTCTGTCGCTCCTCACTGCCTCCGATGCAAAAGCCCGATGGGACACTGGCTCACACCGCTGAAGAAAAGGCAAATTTATTTGCCTCTCTTTTTGCGGAATCTTCACGTCTTGATGCTGGTAGTGCGGCCCCGCCCACACTTCCTAGAGGCGAGTTTGTCATGAATGACATCCGCATCCGTCAAAAGGAAGTTCTGAAGACACTACGAAATCTTGACGTGAATAAAGCCAGTGGCCCTGACGGTATTCCTGCTGTTGTCTTGAGGACATGTGCGCCTGAGTTGTCTCCCGTACTAACACGCTTGTTTCGGCTCTCTCTTGAGGTTGGTCAAGTGCCCAGTTCGTGGAAGCTTGCTAACGTGCAACGCGTACCCAAAAAGGGCAGTCGTGCGGACCCTGCCAACTACAGGCCCATTTCAGTTACATCCATACTCTGTAAGAGCATGGAACGTGTGCTGAATCACAGGCTCCTGGCATACCTTGAAGCAAACGACCTCCTCAGTGACCGGCAATATGGCTTTCGCCGGAACCGGTCCACTGGGGATCTTCTCGCGTATGCCACTCACATCTGGAGTGAAGCCGTCGAGAGGTATGGGGAAGCGCTAGCCGTTTCCCTGGATATCTCGAAGGCTTTCGACAGGGTCTGGCACGATGGCCTTATTAGTAAGCTTCCATCTTACGGCTTGCCCACTGGATTCTGTGAGTGGATATCTGACTTCCTGCGGGATCGATCGCTGCGAGTGGTAGTTGATGGCTGTTCGTCCGATCAAATGGCAATTAATGCCGGTGTTCCCCAGGGGTCAGTGCTCTCTGCAACGCTTTTCCTGCTGCACATCAACGATCTGCTGAGTCCCGGTATATTTGGGTATGCAGACGATAGCACGGTTGTAGAGAGCTACACATCCAGCGCGCGAGCCAGTGGACATGAGATCATGACTCTCAGAGAGGCCATGGTAGAGCGGTTGAACTTGTCCCTTGAGGCTGTCTCAGACTGGGGCGATGCCAACCTGGTCAAGTTCAATGCCAGTAAAACGCAAGAGTGTTTATTCTCTGCAAAAAAGAGACCATTCCAACTGTCTCCTTCTTTCCGAAATGTATCCGTGCCGTTAGCTGACCGCCTCGAGCTCTTAACATCGACTCTAAACTTTGGCTCATATATTGAGTCAAAAGCTCAGTTAGCCTCAAAAAAGCTTGGTATCCTCTCAAAGGTGAAGCGTTATTTCACTCCTGTGCAGCTGCTCACTTTATATAAAGCGCAAGTTAGAGCCTGTATGGAGTACTGTTCTCACCTTTGGGATGGCTCTGCCAAGTACCAGCTCCAAGCACTGGAGTCGATTGAGAGGCGCGCCAGGAAGCTTATAGGTGACGACTCCCTGGTTGAGGCTCGGCTACAAAGCCTTGAGCATCGCCGTAAAGTCGCTAGTTTGACGGTTTTTTATCGGATACATTTCGGAGAGTGTGCTCAGGAACTGCATAATCTGGTTCCGCCATCTCCCTTCTTCCATCGGACTTCCAGATACCCGGAAAGGCGCCATTTGTACATGGTTGATATTCCCAGTGTTCGTACTAAGCGCTTTGATTCTACATTTTTTATACGCACGGCGAAAATGTGGAACTCCTTGCCGGGGTCTGTATTTCCAGAAAGGTATAATTTGGGTGTCTTCAAATCGAGAGTCAATAGGTTCCTTCTAGGTAAGCGTGCTCCATCTTAGACCGCACTGTTGCTTTACATCAGGCAGAGTGTGGTCAAACGCGAACCTATTTACGTTTAAAAAAAAAAAAAAAAAAATTTTGTCGCGGCGATCACAGCACACTCGTCATTTTGAACGACCAAGAGTCTCACATTCGCTGTTTTTAAAATCAGTCCTCACATTTGCCTCACATGCCTATTATCTAGCCGAAGCATCACTCGTTTCTACATACAAGTCTCTACTTAGTTAGAACGAGTAGCTCAAAGCGCCAAGTGCCTACCTACCTATGTTATAAAGTATTTTTGTAATTCGTCTCTTCTTTGTTCCTTCTCGTTTTGTCTACTTCTTTAGTTAATGTTTTAGGCTTTCTGTACTTCCCTAATTTTTTGTGTGTCTGTACTGTCAAAGTGTGTGTCAATAAAGCTGTTATCTATCTATCTATCTAAAGCAGAATCTGGAACTAGGTCTCTACACCATTGTTGTAAGGATAATAACAGCAATAACATTTTGCTATAGAATACCTACTTCTAAGTCTCTAGAAACATGTTACATATGGTAAGACCTTTCTGAATAAATATTCATTTCATTTCATTTCACATTCGATCTTCTAAAGAAAGAATGAAAGAAAGAAAGAAAAAGCATTAATTTAAGACACAAAAAAAAACCTTTCGTGAGTCACAGATGTCCCTTTACTAAAAGAAAACAAGTAGAAACAGATCAGATTTTTGGTCACCTGGTACTTTGTAAGATTAAAGTAATAAATAAATAATAATTATTATTATTTGTATGTCAAGGTTTAACATCTCGGGACTATGGTGTCCCGGACCTTTGATGGGCATGCATGGGGCCGAAGCCAACACACAGAGGCCCTTTTGACAACTTTGATCATTTCGCTGCTTCAATAATAATGTGAAATAACTCAAAAAATGGGTTTTTTGAGTTTTACTAATAAAATGCATTAACTACGTCCGAGGAATAGGTTGCGTTCAACAGCGGCTTCACAAGGAGCCGATGGTGCGAAATAGAACACCACCTGCCTGCCTACCGTGCTTCGCACGCATCGAATCCGAAAAACTTTAACCGCGATTTACCAAAATTCGTGTTTTTCAAGTTCATTCAGTTTATTATTAAACGTACGATTTGTGATGGACACACATTCCAGTGACTATCCTGTATAACACTATAAAAATGCTTTTAAAGGCAGCCCCCGGTCTGTGCAGGACTATTACAGATATGGATTATTATTATTAAAGTAAGATACGTACCGTATTAACAGCGTCCCCTAAGCTGTCAAACGAGTCAGGTACTGTCACGCCGTAGGTTTGTAGTCCCTTGTTCTTAGCAGCTGCCTTTTCTACTGCGGATCCGGCGAGCGAACCCGCGTGACCGAACTGTACTTCCGCGGTGAACATGTCTGCAAATAATTATAAACAATAAATCCAAAAATGCAAAAACAAAATTGCCCGAGGTTATGTTTAGAGTTCCATAGTTGTATCAGTTTCCAGCTTTAATTTAGGCAAAGTTTAAGGGGCCTGCGATAGGCGAATTTCCATAAAAATGTAATACCGAAATCATTTAAAATTTAAGCATACTTTTATCAGTTTATGTTATTATTTAGATTAAGGCAGTATTTATTTAGGTTCCTGTTACACTTTTGTTCCGAAAAACTTACCTAAAAAGAAATGTAAGCAAATTGAATTGAAATCTTTGTAGGTACACCAAAAATGGGGCATATTTTCTTTTCATTTGTTCTATAGTAAGTTTTTTGGAACAAAAGTGTAACAGGGAGCCTAGATAAATACTGCCTTTATCCAAATAATAACATAAAGTGATAAAATATGCTAAAATTTTTATTTTCTTGGTATTACGTTCGTATGGCCATTGGACAATTCGCCTGTCGCCGGTCCTTTAAGGCGGAGTTTAAGACCGTAGTGTGGCCCCAACATGACGAAAATGGAGGCTGTCGTAGGGCGGAGCTGTGGCAGGGAATGTGTTAATTTACCGGAGCAAGTTCCGATGCACCAGGCCACCATAGGTTTCTTGATGAGTCCGTCCCGTATGGCGCGACACACGTGGTATTCCTCGACTCCTCCCACTTTGTTAATGACACTGTCATCATTCAATGACACTGTCCCCACTTAAGGACACCTTCCCCATTTGATGACACTGTCCCTATTTAAGGACACCTTCCCCATTTGATGACATTGTCCCCATTTAAGGACACCTTCCCCATTTGATAACACTGTCCCCATAAAAGGACACCTTCCGCATTTGATAACACTGTCCCGATTTAAGAACACCTTCCCCATATTAAGACACACTGTCCCCATTTAAGGACACTTTCCCTATTTGATGACACTGTCGCCATTTAAGGATACTTTTCTCCCTATTTGAGCACATTTAAGACTTACCGGAGCAAGTTCCGATGCACCAGGCCACCATAGGTTTCTTGATGAGTCCGTCCCGTATGGCGCGACACACGTGGTATTCCTCGACTCCTCCCACTTCCCCCATTAGTACCAGCAGCTTGTTGGTATACCGCCATGCTGATCAATGTCTACTCTAACTAGTATCTTAGTGTCTAGTTCCATAGTGCCTATAAATTACCTACTATAGATGTATGTATATCTACTTCATTCGATCACATAATACACACAGTGGACACACAATTATGAGTTCACCGTCCTTATTAGAAGACACCTACTTCTATCCGCCTTTATTTGAAATCACAGTTCTCATTTGCGGACACAGTTTCCATTCGAAGACGGCAGCTCCATTCTTCCCTATTTAAGGACACTATCCATTCGAAGACACTGGTCCCATCCGTCCCCATTTAAGGACACCTTTCCCCATTTGATGACACTGTCCCCATTTGATGACAATGTCCCCATTCAATGACTCTGTCCCTATTTAAAGACACTTTCCCTTAGGTGTAGTTAGGTGTACCTTAGGTGAATATCGCGTAAGCGCTTATGCGAGCTGAATTGCACTTTGTTGCGTCGCAGCAAGAGTCGTTATCGCTAGAAAGACACTTTTGAGAGGAAGATTTACACATTTAAGCACTTACCAGAGCAAGTTCCGATGCACCAGGCCACCATAGGTTTCTTGATGAGTCCGTCCCGTATGGCGCGACACACGTGGTATTCCTCGACTCCTCTCACTTCCCCCAATAGTACCAGGAGCTTACTTTTATATATAACCATACTGTTCAGTGTCTACTCGAACTAACAAGGATGTTGCTAAGTTCACTGTCTTCAAGGAAAACTCACTTTTCGAAGATCTTCAATCAAATGCAGTCTCACTCCGCAGTTTAGGTACGTTCGGCCGCGCGCCTTTTCGGTAGGGTTACCACTTGCCGCACGGCTCGCTCGGTAGGGTTACCACTTGCCGCTCGGCTCGCACGCTAGCCCCGTTGCGTACCTATATAAGCGACAAGTCGACAAACCTTAGGTGAATATCGCGTAAGCGCTTATGCGAGCTGAATTGCACTTTGTTGCGTCGCAGCAAGAGTCATCGCTAGAAAGACACTTTTCAGAGGAAGATTTACACATTTAATCACTTACCAGAGCAAGTTCCGATGCACCAGGCCACCATAGGTTTCTTGATGAGTCCGTCCCGTATGGCGCGACACACGTGGTATTCCTCGACTCCTCCCACTTCCCCCAATAGTACCAGCAACTTCACGTTAGGGTCCGCTTCGAATCTGCGGAAGATTTATGATAATGTTTACCAAATCAATATCTATATCTATAGTAATCTATACTATCTATACTTCTATACTATTATAATAAAGCGGAAGAGTTTGTTTGTTTGTTTGGACGCGCTAATCTCTGAAAGTACCGGTCGGATTTGAAAAATTCTTTCGGTATTGGATAGCTAATTTATTGAGGAGGGCTATAGGCTACTTTTCATCATCATCATCATCACCATAAACCATCACTACGCGGGCAACGCCGCGAGGGCGCTGCTAGTAATTATATAAAGCGGAAGACTTTGTTTGTTTGAACGCGCCAATCTCAGGAACTACCTGTCGGATTTATAATATTCTTTCTGAATTTGATAGTTAAATTCTTGAGGAAGGTTATAGGCTACTTCTCATCACCATCATCATCACCAAAAATCATCACTACGGGGGCAACGCCGCGAGGGCGCTGCTAGTTAGCAACATAGCTATTAGTGAATAGGTGTCTTCTAGAATCTAAACCTTTGTGATCTACCGTCTACCGGCCACAAAAAATATATGAGCGGAAGAAAAAATGTTGTGACGGATCAGGGCTAAAACGTCGAAATGGTGTTTTCCAACACCAGTGTCAACCCTCATCATACGTCAGTCAATAACAGATTAGAAGATTTAAAATATTTTCTGGATTAATAACTGAAATTGTGTTTTCCCTCACCGTAGCAGATGGTCATAAATGTCAAAATGGTGTTTTTCAACACTAGTGTTAACCCTCATCATACGTCAGTCAATAACAGATTAGAAGATTTAAAACATTTTCTGGATTAATAACTGAAATGGTGTTTTCCCTCACCGTAGCAGATGGTCATAAATGTCAAAATGGTGTTTTTCAACACTAGTGTCAACCCTCATCATACGTCAGTCAATAACAGATTAGAAGATTTAAAACATTTTCTGGATTCATATCTGAAATGGTGTTTTTCCTCACCGTAGCAGATGGTCATAAATGTCAAAATGGTGTTTTTCAACACCAGTGTCAACCCTCATCATACGTCAGTCAATAACAGATTAGAAGATTTAAAACATTTTCTGGATTAATAACTGAAATGGTGTTTTCCCTCACCGTAGCAGATGGTCATAAATGTCAAAATGGTGTTTTTCAACACTAGTGTCAACCCTCATCATACTTCAGTCAATAACAGATTAGAAGATTTAAAACATTTTCTAGATCACTAGCTGAAATGGTGTTTTCCCTCACCGTAGCAGATGGTCGATGAAGGTGGTCCCTGGGTACCGGTCTCCGCCGATCGCGACGCCCTCGCACACACCGTCCGCGTGCTTGCATATGATGTTGTTGAGTTCGTTCGACATGCCGCCGGAACGAGAAACGTATGCCACACTGTAATAAAAACAAGTAAAATTCAAATTAGCATTCAAATTATCCCGGTTATAAGGTGTCAACTTTACAATGTCAAAATATTCAAACAAACAGAGTTTAATCTGTGGTTTAATCTCCAGATTGGTAAAATCCAGCCTTAGGCTGGATTCGACCAAACTATCATCTTACTCCCAGAGTAGTTATTCCGTTAGCCGACAGAATTCGAAATACAATAGGCCTGTTTCATAATTTTGAAAAATGGTACTACAATGTTCAGAAGTTGCTTCTGATTGCTAAAAATGATATATTTCACAATAACTAATGAGATTTACAGAAAAATAAAACTTTTAAGTTTAATATTTAAAATTCACGCCAAAACGCTTCAATATGTCATGGCGTCTCCTGTGACGTCATCACTGTCACAGCCTTATGTAACCAATACGTACAAAGTGATGTTGGTGAACAATTTTCTAAATAAATTCATTTTAATTGTGAATTCCAAAGGATATAAGTGGTGTGTAGTGCCTAAGTGCGACAATAATTCGAAATAGACACCTGAAAAGTTGTATAAAAACGTTTCACGGAACAAAACTATCTGTAAAAAGTGGTTTAGGTACTCTTGCACGGCGGATCTAAAACAAAGAAATATATTATGTAGGTGCTTAGTAAGCCTGCTAAAGGAACAAAGTTATTAACATTATATTTTTTAACAACAAACAACAAATTTAGTTTCCAATATAGCTTATTTTCGAGATTAATACCTAAGTAGAAGGTATGTATGAAAAAATCTTTATTGTGCTTTTAAATTGATTTTATGGAAAAAACTTTTCTTAATAACTATTTATAATATGTCTATTTACGCGGAAGCCTTCACATTTCTGAATTCTGCCGAACAAAAATCATTGTTTGTTCTCAGAAACTCTCCCAACATTAGAACATCCACTATAGGCAAATTAGACGAATTTGCCGTGGTAAATCCTGGTTCCACTATTGTATCTTTTGAGAAAACGACGGACGATAAAATAGATATACCTAAATTAAGCACTAAGAACAAATTAAAACCAAAAAACGACTACCTACCAAAACTTGAAGAGTTATGCGATTTGTATGAATGAAGTTTGTTCTGTTCACTGACAGTAACACTCGTGACGTATTTCGCTCTGATTGGTGTTTCATCTATCATGGTGGATAGCCGTATTTTATGGTTTTATTTTATCAAAAATAAAATTAATCTCACTATAATTTCCATAATAAATATGTTTTACGGAATCTGTGAATCTTAGTTCATTAGATTAATGCATTAATTTAGTGATTACGCATTACAGGAAACACGCCTATTGTTTAGAAAGCGCAACCGAACATTATTAGGTGCATTCAAATTATCCTGGTTACAAGGTGTCAACTTTACAATGTCAAAATATTCAAACAAACAGCAGTTTAATCTGTGGTTTAATCTACAGATAAAACTTAATCCAGATTGGTAAAATCCAGCCTTAATCATTTATGGTGTTATGAAAGATGTTTAAAGTTGAGCACTGGTTAAACAACGTCCTGTCTTTATTTGTGGATAGTGACAAACAGAGACAGGACGTTGTTTAACCAGTGTTCAACTTTAAACATCTTTCATAAGTAAGGGGGAAATCAGGGACCTCAGTAGAAAATAAGATTTTAATAAGTTGATAGTTTACCTTCCGGGGCGGTACAATTTACTGTCAATGATATTGTCAATCATGCCGGCTGTGTTGCCAATCTTGAAGCAACCGGGCCTTATGCCGCCAACTGTGGCTGGACCGATGATATTCACCTGAAAATAACATAAATATTAAGTATCCTTACAGTATTCTGGCATAAGACTATTAGGCTTTTCGTCATCAACAATAATGATGGTATACAGGGTGTGAATCACAATATGAAATGAACTATAATGCCGCCTCTTTTCACTCTCAGTCAATGAAAAGAGATGGCATATAGTTTAATTCCTATTGAGATTCTGCAATAGCGACCTTTTTAAGCCCACAGGGTAGCTACCTTTTTTTGTACTTAGAAAGTTTTGTTCTTAGGAAACTATAGGTTTCATTCAAGAAAAAAAAACTCGCATTTTTAGATTTTTGAAAAAATGTACAGTAAACCTAAAAAATTACAATTTTGTCACAAAAAAACAAGTTGGTCTCAATCGACTCTATTTCTCACCAGAAACACTTTACCCGAAGTAACTTACTAAATCAAATCGTAAGTTTTTGCAATAATTAAAAAAAACACATCGATTAAGACCAACTTGTTTTTTTTTTTTTTTTGACAAATGTAATTTTTTGGGCACTTTTTTTTTAAATCTAAAAATGCAATTATGTTTTTTTTCAAAATAAACCTATAGTTTCTCAAGAACAAAACTTTCTAACTACAAAAGTCCCAAATTTTTTACACACCCTGTACAATATACAGGGTGTATTTACTTACACCGCGAGCGTCTGCCAATTTGATGATTTTTCTCGTCATGTTCTCTGGAATACCTTCTGCGATGATCACTATGGTGTTGATTTGAGGGTGTTGCATAGCCTGGAATAAACACGTATTTGAATACTTTAACACTGATAAAACAACGTCCTGTACACACAACTATATCGATTTGTATCGATTGTTGATTTGTATCGAAACCGACCGTGTAGCATTTTGCGTAGGTACTATAGTCGTATTGCTCATTATACGGACTAAAATCGGACTAAAATTGAAGGAACAAATGTCATTTTTCATATATTTTTAGTTAGTATAATGAGCAATACGGCTATATGACGAACGCAGTTGACAGTGTGGATTACATTGCTGGTTTTCAATGCTCGCCAAGTCTGGCTCGTCAAATCTGTGTGCGTTCGCTGAACGCGTTTTTACCTGTATGTTTTTGATAGGTAACTACCTCATTATTTTCTTGGTTCTATTATTAATGTATGTTACCTTTTTTTATCGATCGAGCGAGCGAAGCGAGCGAAGATCTTAGTGGCAAGTTAGGCGATTTTGCTTTGTATGTTTGTATGTTTGTATATTTGTATGTTTCATTTTTATGTTCTCGCATAACTATCGAACCGCTTATCCAATCTGTATGAAACTTGATAGGTCAATAGGTTGTGCTATGGAAATTTGCTGTGGAGCGTATGAGCGTAATCGATGAAGGGGTTGTAAAGATATGGGGTTCCCAAGGGGGTAAATTTTTTTCAAAGTTACCCAAATATATTGAGTGGGGTGTCATATGAAAGTACTCAATTTATACATTCCAAAATGGTTTTTAGTTTCCTTCTAGGTTCTATAGTTTTTGAAATACAGTCAAAAAGAAAAATGATGAAAACCAATTAACGGATGTATGGAGAGAGCTCCCGTTTCATAGAGTTTCGATGTATTCGTAGGTCTGGTTAACACACAAAGAGTGTGGCATCGTTGTGGTTTGGTTTGCAATGATTTTAGTTGCTACTTGATATTTTTTCTTGAGATTGAAAATAAAAGCCGTGTTGGCCGAGTGGAAGAGTGCTCGACTTTCGATTCATAGGTCGTAAGTTCGAATCCTGGCCGAGCTCATCAATGGATTTTTCGATTAGAAAAATTTAAATGCGCATTAACACGAGCTCTAAACGGTGAAAGAAAACATCGTGAGGAAACCAGTTAACGTTCTAATAGCGGCGATGGGCTTGCAACCTGTCACGTATGCAAATGCTAACTCCTGCAAATAGTGGGCTGGGCATGTACCAAAATTATAGAGGGAGAGGGAGGGGGAGGGGTAGGGGAGGGGTAGGAGAGGGGAAGGGGGAGGGGGAGGTAGGGAGGAGGGAGGTGGGGGGGGAGGGGGGAGGGGAGGGGGAGGGGAGGGGAGTGGCGGGGAGGGGGAGGGGGGAGGGAGAGGGAGAGGGAGCGAATTGATTTTCTCATACATTTTGTATTGAACTGCTATTTTAATAATTTCTCGAACTAAGAGGCCTTCCCTGAGGCGCGGTACGAAGTTCGCGGGGTCAACTATTGAATATAAACACGACACGACTTAATGTATTGCATGCATGCCTATAATCTTTACCATACTGAGGTAGCGCATTAGATATCATTGTGTGGTAAACACTAGAAGGAGCACTTAACGTAGGTATAGGGGTAGTCAGAAACAAGTCCAAATCTAGGCTATCAACACAACGGTGCGCGAGATCTCAGTTCGGGGCGAACTACTAGTGTATAATGAGAACACAGTGTCCTGGACAAACTTAATATAAGTTTTTTGGATACTTACAACAAAACCTTATGTAACTTTTTATTAAATTAATAAATAAAATAAATAATTAAAGCCGTAATGGAATGAATTCGGAATGAACTTCGCGGCGAGCAAAGAAGTCCTCAGCCCTTCTTTTCGTCACGCGAGGTACATACACTCTTTGCTTCTATCTCGATATAATTATGTGGTCCTGTCTCTCTTTGTCACTATCTAACTAAAAAGGATGGCAATAGTTTAAACGGTGTTTCAATTAAAACGGAGTTTATAAGTAGAGCGGAAACTGTTTTATTCCACATTCTATGTTTGAATGTTTCCCCTGCCCCTGATTGTCCATCTTTGATAGTGACCGAAATCGGTCTCAAACTGTCAAAAATGACAGTTCTCATCTCAACGAGACCGAACGCGATAAGATATCTACGCGATCGTTTTGACAGTTTGAGACCAATTTGAGGATTGAGACAAGTTAGACAATCTTAAACTGAACCTCAAATTGATTGACCGAACGCGACAAAATATATCTACGTGATCATTTTGACAGTTTGAGACCAATATAATGTTTGAGACAAGTTAGACAACCCAAATTGATCTCAAACTGTCAAAACAACATACCCGACATACACTTATATAGTCTGGCAAGAAATAAAAGAAATAAATGGGGGCGCCACAAATACGCGAAATAGATAAATTCTCAGAAGGAAATTATTACTTCTGACTGACGTCTTCGGTACCTGTACCATAGACAAGAAACCTGAATTTTACCATAGATTAGTAGAAAAAGGGTTTCTAAAGTACAAAATGAAAAGTTGCCGTTTCTTTTGTTTGCCAGACTATTGCCATCTTCAAAGCATATTACGATGCCTTAAGATGTGAATACCGCGCTTTGGTAACACAGTCGTGACATTTACCTGCATAGAACTGTCGTAAGCTGAACGAAGCGACGCGAAGTTGACCAAAACAGTGGCTTCTTGGTGCTTCCTCATTGCTACGTCCATATCGGAGAATACTGAAAGAAATTTACATAATTTAGTATTTTACAAGATTTTATTTAACACTGGCTGGCGCCCGCGGCTTTGCTCGCGTGGTACCCTCAGACACTCAGAAACACTCAGGGCTTTACTTATGAAAGATGTTTAAAGTTAAACACTGGTTAAACAACGTCCTGTCTTTATTTGTGGGTAGTGAAAAACAGAGACATGACGTTGTTTAACCAATGTTCAACTTTAAACATCTTTCATAAGGGGGTTAGAGTCTCGTAAAGCCGAAATCAGATGCTTCATTTTTCGTTCATTTCTGCCTTTCATTCGGCATCTTTCACTAGGAATGAAGCGTCTGAACTTAAAATGAAAAGTGAATTCACTGATTAAACAATCCAACACTGTCGGATCGGTTCATTCCGAATGAAAGAAAAATGAACCGTCTGAACACGAAAATGAACGTTCACTCGGAGTCGGCCATCCAAGAACGACTTCATTCTTTGACTAGACAAGAATAGAAAATGAATGTTCATTTCTTTAATATTCCGTATATGCGATCATGGAATGAAAGAAAAATGAATCAATCACTCGATTGGCCTTTCATCCGAGTGAACCATTTCATCCCGGCTTAACGGACCAGCGAACGTACCTACGTACCTAGGAACGTAATACCAAAATAATTTAAAATTTGAGAATATTTTTATCACTTTATGTTATTATTTGGATAAAGGCAGTATTTATCTAGGTTCATGTTACACTTTTGTTCCAAAAAACTTACTATAGAACAAACGAAAAGAAAAAATGCCATTTTCGGTGTACCTACAAAGATTTCAGTTCAATTTGCTTACATTTCTTTTTAGGTAAGTTTTTCGGAACAAAAGTGTAACAGGAACCTAGATCCTACTCTCTTAATCTAACAACATAAACTGTTGTAAAAAAAATATGCTTAGATTTTAAATGATTTCGGTATTACGTTTTTATGGAAATTCGCCTGTCGCAGGCGTCTTAACGGATGTTAATAAGAATTAAAACTGCATCATTATTTAGTCAAACTTACCAGGTACGAACACCTCCTTGTTACCGAAGTAGTATTTCTGCTTATGGTCAGCTGTGAAGGGGTAAACTATAGCCACTACAGACGGCTCTGGGCGACGGCTGATGTAATCGAAGTCTAGCATTCCCTGAAAATATACTTTATATTATATCTATACTAAAGTCCAAAGTCAAAGATTATTTACAAAAAAAAAAAAATATATTTAAGTAGTATATCAGTCATGTGGTTCCCATAACACAAGCTCTGCTTAGCTTGGGACTACATGATGCTGTGTGAAATGTCCAGCATTATTTATTTATTTATTTATTTATTCAATAAGACCATTTACAGTAATTCAAGATAAATAATGGTTTTCGGAAAACATCGGAAACAATCATATAAAATTACAAAAATTGCAAAAATTGACGAAAAGTTTTGGAAAAGAAAATAACTCATAATTTCAACTTTATCGCAAACAAATAAATATCAATGTCATTTTTAAGAAAAGCATATTAGTTGTGCGCCGTGCGAGCTGCGCTAATAATGACGTGCACTTCTGTCGCATTCTGTTTTGTGGAATCATACACATCGGACATATTTGGAAAACACGAAAATAGGTCCAATATAAAGCTTGAATTACCTGTATAGCCCGGTTCTGCATGCCCCATATAATAGCTTTGGTCTTCTCGCTGAAGAGTGGCACCGCTGTGGAGACACCCTGGCCCAGGTCCAGTCTAGTCGGAGCTTGGGAGCAGACCAGGTCGAGGAGTTTGGTGGTTAGATCTGGCAGGTCCAGCTTCGGTTTGGGCTGAAAGATAAATGGAAACATACATACAGTACCAGGCTATCATAAACGAAAAGGTGTGTCTCATTCCCGCTCGAGTCTGCAGCTAATAATACCAAAAATAGACCAAATATGACCCAACTTTTAGTACTTTTCGCTCAAAAAAAGTACCAGGCAATCATAATTCGAACGGGGAGTACCAAGCTGAGGTTTGACCAATCAATGCTCCATAGGAATGGGCTTGTAGCCTAGGACTGAGTCAAGTTGCTTTTTCATTTTACGGTACGTTCACACGGAGACACGATTTGCCGAATCTTATTTTCATCGGATCTGGAAAAACCGAATGTTGTATTCACACAGCACATCTTGCTTGGCCGTATCCGACGGCCTCGTATCGGGATCTCGTGTGAACTCACCAGCGGCTTTTATTAGCAAGAGCGCGCACAGTTCCTCACGTTCCGACAAAAAACCGAATCTACCCCTGCGTGTATCGTATGAACGCATGTATTGAATGCCCTATACCACTGCATCGGATCTGCATTTTGCAGTATCGCCGGATCGGTTTGTAGTCGCAAAATCGGATGTCAACTTCAGCAAGATTCGGTTTTTTTGTCGTGTCTTGAAACCGAATGCATGTGTGAACTCCTTCATTGAAATACTTATGCCACTAAACCGAATCCTGCAAAAAACCGATTCGGTAGAGAAACACTCGACGCCGTGTGAACGTACCGTTATTCCGTTAGATTCTTGGCTTTTGTTGTGAAACTCCAATGAAAATAGATGGCCACAGAAAGAGATCCTTTTAGATCAAAATTTCAGTTTTTTATCACGTAAAATACCAGGCGATCATAAACACACAGGAGTCCTAATTCTATGGCACATAAAGGCAGAAAAATTGAATAAAATGTCCTAATTTTTGGTCAGCAAAAGTACCAGGCGATCATAAATGAACAGGGCCTCGAGCACGAGTATGCACAAAGTCTACTATTCGATCCGTGACTGTAGTATAGTCTCTCAAATGTATTGGGATTTTAGTTCAGTCAAGTTACCACTGGAGGCGCTGCACCGGAATCCCATACATTTGAGAGACTATACTACAGTCACGGATCGAATAGTAAACTTGTGCATACTGGCGATCGAGGCACAGGAGTAACTTACCCCAGCCTGAGGCTTCGGCAGCTGGTGAGGAGCGTAGTCCAATCTATGCTCCAAAGGGATGGGCTTGTGTCCCAACGCCAGGCCGACGATGGCCGTCATGTTGGCTTCGGGCCCGAAAACGTACAGCGGGATTCGAAGACGGTGGCCGACTTCGCGCATTTGTCTAAAAACAATAATTTGAAAAATATAACATTTAGATAACTGTAGGGCCCAGAACACACGGTGAAACGCAACTGCAATGAAACTGCAACTTCTAGTTACTTTTGAGTTGCATCTAAGTTTCTGCCATAGATTCCGTTGAGAGACCACACATGACGCGACCAGTTTGAAACCGGTTTGAAACGAGTTGCAAATCAGTCGCATTGAAACCGTCGTGCAGGAAACTCGCGTTGCGTTTCATTCATCGGATTTGGCTTCTTTTGTACAAAATGGCTGACGACGAACAAAAAAACATTACATTTGTGTTAGAAGTGGAAAAGTATCCTTGCTTGTATGTACTATCAAGCTATTGCTGCATTTTGCAGACGTCTGTTCTCAAAGAAAACCGAAATGATTGTGGTTGCAGCGTGTGTGGAAAATGGTTGAAACTGGTTTCAAATCAATAATTTCAAAAGGGTTTCGTTGCAGTTGCGTTTCACCGTGTGTTCTGGGCCTAAGATACACATTCCTAGATTTTTTTGTGGATACTTTAAATATTTTCAAATCATTTTGATTTATATCAACTCTTTCAGACTATACATGACGATTATTACTTTTGAAACTATAATGGTTACGAACATCAATTTTATTATCTACGGGATAATTACCATGATTATTGAGAGCGCCATGTTAGATAACATAATGGCGCTCTCACTGAACTGTTGAGATGAGTGAGGTGAAAGTGATAGGCAATAATCGTCAGAAAGAGATGAGCGCTTGTTTGCAGCAATGTAATTGTGATCCTCATGCGTAACAAAATACAAGTATAATTTGCTTTGAAGGAATGAGCGTATATTAGAATTTTTAGCAGATTTTTCTCTTATACCAACTGAACTACAAGTGAAAAGTGAAAGATACATTTCTTTTGCTTCAAAAGAAAATTATCTCTCTTTTCTTTTCAGTGAACGACTTTGCGCGCCATTGTTCGATCAACAAAATAATAAGGGTTTTCTCAAATTATGTTTACCGAACACGAGCTCTATACGGTGAAGGAAAACATCGTGAGGAAACCAGTTGGCATTCTAATAGCGTCGATGGGCTTGCAACCTGTCACGTATGGAATGCTAAAATCTGCAAAATGTGGGCGTGTACCAAATGTATTTGGACATACCTCTGACTACCCCCTTAGACATCTTCAAGTATCTTTAAATGCCTAAAAAGATCTGAGAGAATGTCTTCGCGCCTTGAGTATATGATCACGAGATCATATTTCATTTTTTCATTTCATATTTACCTAAGCCCTTCCTGATAGTTCGGGCCGCCTCGTCTCACGAATATGGTGATGTTGTACTGTATCAGAGCGTCTTTGTACGTTTCTATCGCGGTGATGATACCACGGAAGGTGTCCGCTACGTTCGTAAAGTTTGCAATACCACCACCGATGATTAGAACCTGGGTACAAAGAAAATAGATAAAAATTAGAAATTTCAAAGCGGTTGGATGAGACCAATGACCAAAGGTCTTCTATCTTTAGTCATTTAAAGAGAGAAAACAGAGTTTCTTTTAATTTAGTTGTATCCGTGTGTTAAATAATGTTTATGTACTACTTTTTATTTTTTTTAATTTTTCTCGCGCTACCTTTCAAAGATAATTTCATTGTTTCGGTACCTATGTTTAAATAGCTTCAAAGTTCAAATGTACCTAAGTGTTTTCTTTAGATAGATATAACGATTTGGACTACTGTAATGTTATATGCTATATGTGAATAAATAAATAAATAAATAAATAAATAAATAAATAAATAAGTTAGTTTAGGACTTTGAATATTTTGTTTTTTCTTTGTTTCGTTAAATAAATAAAAGTATCAGTTAAAAAACCCTAAAAAAAGGAAATAGGTTACTTAAATATTATAGGAATAAAAGTACAGGAAGCAAGGCATTCGTGAAGTTAGCCATTTCGATGCGCAGTGTAGCTTTTTCATACAAAATTTTCTACTGCACAGCGAAACAGCTAACTTCACGAATGCCTATTTTCATTGTGCGTACTGTAAGTACTTAAATAGTTTGTTTTTCAATATTGTAGAGAAAGAAATACACTTCTAAACCAAAAGCTTGACTTTACAAACAAATGAATATACTTCTCTAACGAATATCACCACCAAATATCAAATTTTGTCACTTTTGAGTTACTTTTAAGCCATTTTTGTCTCTCCTACCTTGGCTAAATAGACACCGAACCAAAAATTTCAGTTTACAGACAAATTTTTATGACTTTTAACAAATTTCAATGTTTTTCGACAAATTTTTAGACATTTACCTGAAATTTTTTTTTTACAATTTTCGTTTTTTTTTGTCTCTCTCACCTTGCCCTGTGCATGTTTCTCTCTACACATAAGACTGAAGATAGTCTTAGCGTAGTCCGCCGTCTGGCTCTCAGTGGGCGCTTCGCTGTACTCTCCGTAGTTGGCAAGCTCTGAGGCGCCGCCCAACTCACAAATAGTATCCATGTATACTACTTACTTGGTAGATTGTGTCTAGAAGTGTCTAGTGACGATAGTTTCAATCTAGCCGCTAGTTTTGTTAATGTTCAGTTTGACTATAGATAGCTAAATTTGTGAAAAATACATAGCAATTTTTGAAATTTTCTAGAAAAATTTGTAAATTTAAAGCACAAAGTGTTCAAATTTGACTCAGAAATAGACACTTTGGAACCAAAAATTTTACCTTACAGACAAATTTTCGGAAAATACGACACTTCGACAGATTTCTGCATTATTTTTTTTTTGTTTCTCTCACCTTGCCCTGTGCATGTTTCTCCCTACACATGAGACTGAAGATAGTCTTAGCGTAGTCCGCCGTCTGGCTCTCAGTGGGCGCTCCACTGTACTCTCCGTAGTCGGCAAGCTCTGAGGCGCCTCCCAACTCACAGATAGTATCCGTGTATACTACTTACGGTAGATGGTGTCTAGAAATGTCTAGTGGCGATAGATTCATTCTAGCCGCTAGTTTTTTTCAGGTTAAATTTGACTATATTTGACTATAAGAAGCTAAATTTGTGAAAATACCTAGCAATTTTTAAAAGTTTCTAGCTAAATTTGTAAATTTGACGGACAAAGTATTCTAATTTGGCTCACTTTCAGTTTACAGACAATTTTTCATGAATTTCAACAAATTTCAATATTTTTTTCGACATATTTAGACTTATCTAAAAATTTTTTTTTTTTTGTTTTTCTCACCTTGCCCTGTGCATGTTTCTCTCTACACATGAGACTGAAGATAGTCTTAGCGTAGTCCGCCGTCTGGCTCTCAGTGGGCGCTCCGCTGTACTCTCCGTAGTTGGCAAGCTCTGAGGCGCCGCCCAACTCGCAAATGGTATCGGTGTATACCACTGAGGCACCGCCGCCGGCGACCATAGTCCAGATCCGACCAGATTTGTTGAGAATCGTGAGCTGAAACAAAAAAGTAAGTTCATATTGTGGCTCCCAGCTTGCCGAAGCAGTTACAAATTTAAATTAAGAACAAGGGGCACTATAATTTTTAAAAAAGCTTAGGCCTTTACATCTTTACTAGATGATTTATACAGTGTCAGGAGGTAATCTTTGCCTACACTTATCGGGACACTATAGTGCCTGGGACAATGTTAAGATGGAGTAGGCTTGCCCAGCACCCAGGTCTCGAATTCTTGGGATCGAAAGTCGAGGTATCCCCTCGGCCAATATGGCTAGCCGTTGTAACGTTTAAAACTCTTACATACATACATAAACTCACGCCTGTATCCCATCATAGGGGTAGGCAGAGACCACAGATAAAAACAACTCTTAATTTCATAAAAAATGTATGGGCAGGGTTTTTTTTAATTAGTGTAAAAACTTACGATTTGATTTGATAAGTTACTTTGCGCAAACTGTTCCTGGTGGGAAATAATTAAGACCAACTTGTATTTTTTTTTTTGACAAATTTAATTTTTTAGCTAGCTGTACTTTTTTTCAAAAATCTAAAAATGCTAATCTAATATTTTTTTCTTCAAAATAAAACCATGGTTTCTTAAGAACAAAACTTTGTAACTACAAGAGAAAAGGTAGCTACCCTGAAGTGACCAAAAATTTGCAACACTCTGTATACCTCGTTGAATGTCTGTTTGCTTGGAAGCGTGTGAACGCGGTATTACAAATCTTACCTTCAAACTAGCTCCACTTTTGGCATCTAAATCAGCAATATGCGCCTCCTCCGGATATGCGTCCCGTCCAAACGGCGGCGGGAACTGAATATTCCCCCAGTTCTTGGCGCATATAAACTCAGCCGTCTGGTCTAGCTTAGCGGCTAGGTCTAGGAGGTATATGCGTTCGTTGGTGACAACTATAGGATTGATTTCCATGTATGTGAAATATAGATCTACGTAGACGCGGTATAAGGCGAGGATGAACGTAGTTAGGATTCTGTGGACAAAGAAATAAAGATAAATAAATCTATGTCTATAAAGCGGAAGAGTTTGTTTGAACGCGCTAATCTCAGGAACTACCAGTCGGATTTGAAAAATTATATCTGCATTTGATAGCTAAACTCTTGAGGAAGGTTATAGGCTACTTTTTATCATAATCATCATCATCACAGTGCCGCTAGTAATAAATAAATATTAGCGGATGTTTCACACAGCGCCATCTAGTCCAAAACTAATCGAAGATACTACTAACTTATTATTAGCCGAAAATTAAATATTGGAACTACACGAACGAAGCCGCGGGCGGAAGCTACCATACATAATGTGAAGTTAAATAAAATATTTTAAAAATAAAATAGCCCTCATTACCTCTTCTTCTAATTCTTTCGTATGAGCAAGTGGCCAACTCTGGTGACGGAGTTTTTAGGCCGCCTAAAGGGTCATGGCTTAACGACTTAAAAGCCGGGACCGACAATTAATTTATTACCTCTTGATAGCAGGAGATTTGATGTTCTTCATCAGAACACGGTCAATGTCTTCACCAGTCGGGAAGGTGTCCACTGGAATCTGAAATAAAAATATTCTTATGTACTTTTGAAGAAATGATGAGCTTTTTACTTATGAAATTACCAGAGATGTTGAAACTTTATAATACTAAGTTGGTACAAACTTGGTGACATTTTGTAGAAGGGCCAGGACCCCAATTCTTCTACAAACCTTTTATAACTAAAGCAAAACGTCAACTATAATTTAGTTTTTTTTAAATCTACTAATGACCAACGAGTAAAGAGTACCCTAATGGTAAGCGTCCACAGGCCCGCATCGCACGCAGCGGACGGATCGCATCAAACGGATTATCTGTGAAATGCGATGCGTACGATGCGGACATGTGGACGCACTTATATGAGTTTCTATACAAATAATACTACGATCCGTTGCGTGCGATGCGTCCGAAGCGTACGATACCGACATGTGGACGCTTACCATAAACCGACGAGCTTGCATGAAGAATGTGATGAGAGTGAATGAAGCGAAAGAAGTGTGTCAGGATCGTAGCAAGTGGCGATCTGTGGTCTCTGCCTACCCCTATGATGGGATACAGGCGTGAGTTTATGTATGTATGTATGTATGACCAACGACTTTGTTGTGGTGACGTTTTCAACCAAATTACTGAAGGAATTCAACTTATATTTTATAATTTTTCGCAGCAGTTATTGAATAAAAGTACCAGGCGATCATAAGTTTACAGCAGATCAAATTGGCTTGTGTCTGTCACCAAATTCTCTGACGATGCGTCGTTTTACTCATACATTTTGCCGACGCGACGCAACGCAACGCACTATGGGGCCTCAGCCTTGTAGTTTTTCATAGCAGTTTTTGACTAAAAGTACCAGGCGATCATAAGTGTAAAGGAGTTCTCACCTCAAGAAAAATTGGCTTATGTCTGTCACCAAATTCTCTGATAGGAAAACTTATAGTTTTTCATAGCAGTTATTGACTAAAAGTACAAGGCGATCATAAGTGTAAAGGAGTTCTCACCTCAAGCCTGACCGCCAAAGCATCGACATCGCCGACGTCGACGCCGCCTTGATGGTGGAACAGAATGGTGTCGGAGCGACGACCCGATTGAATGCAGAGGTACATTTCTTCATTCTGAAATTATAAACTTATAGTGTCGGATTGCTCATTATACGAACTAAAAATATATGAAAAATGACATTTTGACCTTCAATTTTAGTGCGTATAATTAAAAATACGACTATATATTAGAAGCATGGACAATCTCGACCAAACTTAAGATGTGCTCAAGCACGCGCTATCAAAAAAAAAAGTAAGGTCGTATGAACAAGTGGCCAGCTCTGGTGACAGAGTTTTTAAGCCGCCGTCATGGCTTAACGACTTAAAAGCCGGGACCGACAATTTAACGTGCCCTCCGAAGCACGGAAGCGCTCAGCTCGTATCGATAATATGATTTACTTTTACTTACAATAATAAATGGCTCGTGTAGAGAGCATAGTGCAATTTTTTTATTTCGAACAATTCGCTATATGCTACGCTAAGATCTGTAAGTACGAGTGAGCACGCAATATGCTATGTTCTGCTCACACGTTTTGTGACTCAAATCAATTGTATTTACTATAGAAATAGTTAATTAAACTTACCGCTTCATGTTTCACGAACGGCTCAACGACGAAGTTTCTCAGTTTACCCGAGGCTGCGCCAACCTGAAATTAAATTGATTCTTCACGGTGTTGGTCGCAAAAGAACAGGAGTAGAATCACCTAGCTCTTAAGACGTTTCAAAGTGGTCATAACGGTCCTACTGAATAAATGATATGTGATGTGATGATGTGATGATGATTGAAATGTGAGAGCTACTTATATTAAGAACTAGCTGTACCCGGCATGCGTTGCAATGCCACGTGAAGTGAAGTAAAAAAGTGTTTGGTTTTATATTCTGTACATAAACAGATTTTTTTGGATTTTAAATTAAATAAGTTTGTGTCATGTATCCCCGTCCCGTCCCGTCCCGTCCCGTCCCGTCCCGTCCCCGTCCCCGTCCCCATCTCCTCCTCCCCCTCTCCCCCTTCCCCTTCATTTCGATGTCACCATATCATTACATTATATTGGAAACTTGACAGATATGCTGAGTTCCGAGTTTCAAATCAATCGGCATATTTACTGAGGAGTTATGTTGAACAGCTCCTGACTCCATCCTCAGATCAGCTCACTGTCACCATATTATTACATAGTACCTAGTTGAAACTTGACAGGTTTGCCGAGTTTCAACTCAATCGGCCTATTTACTGAGGGGTTCTGTAGAACAGCTCCAGGATTCCATTATCAGATCCTGACCTGATCTGACCAAGACACCACCTTTCAATCAAAAAAATAATGTTCCAAATCGGTCCAGGCATCTTCGAGTAATAAATAATCGAGTACCTCCTTTATTTTGAAGTCGGTTTAATAAAAAAATGTTTTAGATCACGCGTAGACTAATAAGTAAGTGACTGCCGCGTGTTTTCATCAGCGCGATTCAGAAAATGGTCATTTTTAGTCCCGCCATCTAGTTTTGATTTTTTTCAAATCCAACTGGTACGTCCAGAGATTAGCGCGATCAAACAATCAAACAAACTCTTCCGCTTTATTATATTAGTATAGATAAAAGATAAAGATAAGTACTTATAGATTATTTCCAACTTTTCAGATCACCGGGTTTTTGAATTTTTTATATATTTTTTTTTTGGAGACACACAGCGCCATCTAGCCCTAAACTAAGCAAAGCTTGTAGCTACTATGGGAACCAGATATCACAATTTGGTTTCAGCTAGCTCCAATAGATGTCTCTATGTCCTTTGTTCTCGAAAAAACTTTAAATTTAATGATTGAAGTTGTCGTATTTAATTACTTACTTGTGATAAGAGTTTTTTAATAATATTGAAACTCATGCAAAAAGTTCATTGTAACTTGGATATGCTGGGTAACTGTGGGACTTTAGTTCAGAACAGAACTATGCTGGGTAATATAATATGACTCATCTCAGAAATGACTTTACCAATTTTTATGCAGTTTTCACTGTTGTATTGTGGTAAGCCTGGGTCATTTTTTAGTGTTAGTTTCATCAAAATCCGTTCACAAATAAAAAAGATACATCCTTTTTTATATTATTTTTTTACTAAAGTCACAGTACATTCTTTAAATGGACATATCTTTTTTATTTGTGAACGGATTTTGATAAAACTAACACTAATAAAAGGTCCAGACTTACCACAATACATCAGTGAAAACTGCATCCAATTCGGATAAGCCATTTCTGAGATCAGCGCGAACAGCGAACAGAGAACTAAAGTCACAGATTACAGCACTTTTTGCGCTCTAGATCGCGCTTACGAAGTGTTTTAAGGCTCTAGGGTTATATAGATCAAAAACTGACTTCACTTAATTGAATACTTATAAGTTTGGCCTTAGACTTCATTCTTATTCATTCTTATTATAAGTATAGATGATGGATTGCTGTTTGAATTGACATAAGATGTTCTCAATAGGAGCGCGAGATATGAAGAAATGAATTCTAAGAGATTGTAAGCGTAAGGATAAATAATTAGTGTGAGCGTGAGCGAATATGAGTTAATTTGAGTGAGTGTGAGTGAATTTAAGTTAGTAGGTGAGAGAGTGAGTATAAATGGGAATGTGTTTGAGTGAGATGTACGGGAATAAGTGAGTTAGTGTGGGGGGAAAGGAGTGTGAGCCAGTGAGTATGAGTGGGTGAGAGAGTGAATGTGAGTGAAAGAGTGAAAGTGAGTCAGCCATTAGTGAGTGGGTAAGTGAGCGAGAATATTCCGCACAAAACCCAGTGAGTATAAGTGAGTGAGAGTAAGGGAATCAGTGAGTTAGTGTGGGGGAAAGGAGTATGAGCCAGTGAGTATGAATGCCTGAGAGAGAGTGAGTGTGAGTGTGAGTGAGTAGATGAGTGAGCGGGGATATTCTGCACAAACCTCAGTGAGTATGAGTGAGTCACACAAACCTGTTGTTCCTTGTTCATATGATCGGAGAGCCATCTCCTGACATCGGCAGCGGTTTTGTTGACGCCGACCAAACCGAGCTTGCCTCGTCGCTTGATCAGCTGATCGGGCTTTACCACTAGTTGCTGTAAATTATACAAGTTTTGTGAGTTTTTAATTTTTATAGTGTTAAACACACTTAGGTACCTACCTATTATTTCATTGAAAATGAAGTCGGAATCGTAAATTTTGATAAGACCTCATTTTCAATGAAGTTTTGTGAGACAGACTAATTAAATTGCCACTGAAACCGATGACTTTTATTTCGTTCACGCTAAAGACCAAATCAGAATGACAATGATAGTAACATTTCTAAAAGTACCTTGTTCTGTGTCGTTTTCATCATCAGCTCTTTTCTAGTTTATGAAGGGATAATATTACGTCGGATGTTTTTGATTAAATTTTTAATTTAATTGTTATTCTGTATCGTTTCGTCTTCTTCGTTTTGTTATTGATGTATGTGTGTATGTTTGCTTATTCAGTAATTAAAGAAATGTCTATGCCTAGAAATTGCCTCCAAGTAATTGGTGGTTACCTCTTTAGTGAGCCACGGGTTCTTGCCAATCTCATCCTCCCAGATGGTGCCCTGCTCGAAGGTTGCAATCCTGCATGGCACCAGCGCAGTGCCCGATGCTATATGCCTAGAAATAAAGAATCATATTTAGAGCGAAGCTATGGAGATGGCTATGCTAGGGGTTTCTCTACGGGATCGAATCAGAAATGAGGAGATACGTAGAAGAACTCGGGTCACCGACATAGTCAAACGGATTAGCACGTTGAAGTGGCAATGGGCAGGCCATATAGCACGCAGAACAGATGGCTGATGGGGCAGAAAAGTTCTCGAGTGGAGGCCACGGACCGGCAAGCGCAGTGTTGGACGTCCACCGACAAGATAGAAAGGCGACCTTGTAAAAACTGCAGGTCGGCGGTGGATGCAGGCCGCTTCCAACCGCAACACATGGAAATTTTTGAGGGAGGCCTATGTCCAGCAGTGGACGTCCAACGGCTGAGATGATGATGATGATGATTTAGAGCGAACAAAAAACATGTACTGTAAGAAAAATATAATTTAGAATACCTAAGTAAGTAAAAGTAAGTTCGTATGAGCTAGTGGAAACACTAGTGACGGAGTTTTTAGGCCGCCTAAAGGCCTCCGTCATGGCTTGACGACTTAAAAGCATGGAACGACAATTTAAAGTGCCCTCCAAAGCTCGTAATGCCATAATTTAGAGTGAAAAAAAACATACTGAGTTACTGATACAATTTGAAATAATCGCCTTCTATCTATGGTCTAGGATCGTAGTAAAGAACTTGTGGGTAATCACCCCTCCAGGGTCCCTCTAGGGGTAAAACTATTTTACCCCTAGAGGGTTCATTCCAGGAATTTATATACTAAACGTTGCTGGAAGGTTCACAGAGACAGAAAACGCGGTCCGCTTGAGATAAAACTTGGGCGGTGTGTCTTTCTAAAGGGCGACCATAATTTATGAATTAAACATTCTTAATCCATAGAGAAACGAGGACTCTATGGAGAGACTTGTGGTACAAGCACGCGTAGAGGGCAAAAGATCTCGTGGTCGGTCTTCAACTCGCTGGATCGACCTAATAACCAAAGCTACACAGATTGAATTAGGTACTTAAATAGAACGTTGTTTAGTCGTGATAAGGTTCAAAATAATTTGTACATTAAATGTCAGTGAACCATCCAGTTACGTAGTATATAAAATCCTTGGGTTCATTACCATTTTTAACCATTTTTACCAAAGTTTTCTCACCTATTTATAAGGTCCTTGCCCGCTGCTTCGTAAATAGCTTTTGAAGACATATTTTCTCGTTTTTTCGTTTATCTCTTACGTCATATGGATGAGGGGGTAATCTGAAAACAATAAAAAAACAAAATGATTCATTGATATTAAAATATTTAATCTATCTATTAGTATCTTACTTCTATCTTTAAATATTTAATCTATAACTATCTATAGTAGGGTACTTCTATCTTTAAAAAAATATAAAAAATATAGGTATAAAATTTTTTACGTTTGTTTATACGTGGATAAGACAATTTCCGCAATCGCAGTGGGGCTAAAATAAGGTCGTTATAGCAGAATCATAATGATTCATAGCGAGATTTTGTGGAGAATCATAAAATTGCCGTACTGTTGATTGACCTGTCAAAATTGGCAAAAAGATGAATAATTGCCGATACGAATCACTATAGAGTTTTTTTTTAAGATAGGTTAGCTAGATAGGTTAGCTGGGATCTCAAACAAATGGGGATTGTAATAGGAATTGTCAATTATGTGATTTCTAGTTTTTTATTTTATTTCTATTCGCTATTAATCATTTATGATTCTGCTATAACGACCTTTTTAGCCCCGCAGTTGGTAGTAGCTCTGCCTTTAACGCTGTAGGTCGTTCGATTCCCACCCAGGACAAAGCGAACGAGTTTGTTTGTTTTTTGTTTGTTTGAACGTCTCTGGAACTATTAGTCGGATTATATTTCTGCATTTGATAGCTCAATTAAGAGGAAGGTGATAGGCTACTTCTCATCATCATCATCACCATATACCATCAATACGTGGTTAACTAGTCATAGTATTTTTGGATTTTGGTCTTTAGCGTAAACGAAATAAGAGCTGTTTTAGAGATACATAATTTAGTTAGTCAGTGTACAGAATCACCAGCATTGTCTTATTAGCGAAAGTAAAAAAAAAAAAGTCATGATGATATTCGTAGAAAAGTCGGGCGAGGTCAGGACGGCAATTAGTTAATTTATATTTGAAGATAAGAATAATTATCTTCAATCTTAATTATTTATTTTAAAATCTATATTTGGACGTCCCTGACTCAACCATACATTAATTGCAAAATTCGTATAATTTAAATTTTGTGAAAATTACAAGTATTAATTGCGAGTAAAGTGAAAATTAAAGCAAAATAAAATGCACAAAGATTATTAACTAACTAGCGTTTCGCCCCAGCTTCGCATGGGTTTAATTTATAAATTACCCGTGCGAAGTCGGGGCGCAAACTATACCTACCCTATGTTCATCAAGGATAGTTTAGGATTCTAATAGTAAAAAAAAATTCAAATCGGTTCAGTAGTTTCGGAGCCTATTCGATGCAAACAAACAATCAAATCTTTCCTCTTTATAATATTAGTATAGAAGTAGGTATAGATAAGTTAATTGTTTTTGTTTTTATTTTTATTTTGTGTGTGATTTGTTTTAATTTTAATTTTGTTTTTTGACTTAATGAAATTATTTTTGCTGACTGCTCTATTGCATTAGGTTATACCTGTAATAATAGGGTAATGTTTAAATAAATAAATAAATAAAGTTAGTTGTACTTGCTTAACTATTTTTTTTTTACCTACTTATAAGTGAAAATTTCTTTGACCTTGAAAAAAAACGCTATAGTCGGATTGCTCATTATACGGACTAAAATTGAAGGAAAAAATGAAATTTTTCCTTCAATTTTGATATGTTTTTAGTCCTTATAATGAGCAATACGACTATAGTGTCTAAATACAGCACACGAAAGTTTTGAAATTAAAATATAATATGAAATTAGTTTCAGATTTACCTATAGGTAAATGAACCACAAAATATGAAAAAAATACCTACTTATTCGTTTATGTTTGCAATGTTACAAAAATAATGATTATAATTAGCCTTTTATATTTTTACAAGCCTTTATTTACCTTGTACATTTGTGTACCTTTGTTTGTTTGGGTTGAATCTCGCAACTGAATTTTAATGAAGTTCAAACAACTTCGGTATAACACATTAAATAATGCAATACTCATCCACTTAGTTTATTTTTAGTCAATTTTCGATTGTTTTGGCATAACGTAAAGAATTGTTTTATAACTCCAATAATTATTAATTAATTCGTTATTAAAAATTAATTATTAATTAAATAAAAAAATAACAAGTATTAATAGCTAATTAACTAAGTAATTAATACTATTAATTACTTACTTAGTTAATTAGTTATCATAATACTTGTTTTTTTTTGTCGTTAAATCATGACTGAGACGTTTAGGCGTCTATAAACTCCGTCACCAGAATTGGCTACTTGCTCATTCGAACTTTTTTTTTTATTTATAGCCATTTATTTATCCATAACAATTTTAAATTAGAATTTTATAGGTGCTTTTGTTTAGTATAATAAGTTTAATTTCTGTTAGGGATCTCTCTACGAGTATAGGCCTCCTCCATTTCACTCCATGATTTTCTGTCTTTGGCCTTCAGTATCCAGTTTTCTCCTTCGAACTTACTTAGTTTAATTAAAAAACACTGCGAGATTGAAATAAATCTAAACTTATTTCCTCGGACGCAACTTTCGCGCAAAAAAAAATCTAAGCGACTGTCAATGGTGTCGTAATTGGCGGGAACGGTCGTAACGCGCGTGGATTGGCCGAGAGGGCATCGCACTACATCGCGCGATGCTCGTGTGTTTACACTGACTGACCGCGCATGCCGCATGCGCAGGTATTTAGTTAGGATCAGTACCCCGATCGCGAGCATGCACAGAGTCTACTATTCGATCCGTGACTGTAGTAGTGTCTCAAATGTATGAGATTCCGGTGCAGCGCCTCCAGTGGTAACTTGACTGAACTAAAATCCCAATACATTTGAGAGACTATACCTACTACAGTCACGGATCAAATAGTAGACTCTGTGCATACTCGCGATCGGGGTACAGGTGGGGAGATCTACTATATATATATATATAGTAGATCTCCCCACCTATATCTGTAGGGGGAGGTGGGGTGCATTGATACAAGGGGCACATTGATACACTAGCATTTTCTAATAATTGAGTGAGTGGATTAGAGTGGCGCCAATTCTAACACGTTCGGAAAAGCTTCCGAACGCATCCATTGTAACCGCACTGACCTTCTGTCATCGGGCGACCTTGGGCATGTCGAGATGTGTTTTCAGCACTCATAAGTAAATTCTGACCCAATATGTGAAAGTGTTTTGACGCTCTTCGATAACATCTAACGAGGATCTTTATATACCAAAGGTAAGTTAAACTATCAATTATTATTATTTTTGGTAATTTTACTTTAAATCAAAGTTAGTTTTAATATTAGAATTTAAATTTTGAAAAATGTTGTTTGGGGCACTTTGATGCAACAAAGTGCGGGGCACATTGATGCGCATCATTGTGCCCCATCTCTGTATTAAGGTGCCCCATTTCTGTTTATATGTTCGGGATTTCCTTCTCATTCAATTTAAAAAAAAAAAGATGAGATGTTATACTTGAGAAAAAAAGTGCCAGGTCTTGCATTTTTGTCTTTCCAGATGTCGAAGACAAAGCAAGTGTTGATTTTAGAGATGTTGTTTTACACCTGCCTACCTACACCAAATTTTAAGAAAGGCACAACTCGAACCTCATCTATGTATCCTTTTTTATTATTTTGAGTGCAAACAATGTGCAATAAAAGAAGAAAAATATTTAATAATGCTTTTTCAAATAATGTTAAGTTTGATAGTTTAATTTATTGATTGTTTGAGACTGACTGTGATTAATATTTGTTATAAAAATTCCATAAGTAAGTGTCTTATGTTATAAGGCTGATATATGATCTCATCACAATAAACAAGTAGAATTAATGTAAAAGTGTTTTAATTTGACCATTTTTATAGATTTTTCACCCTGTATGAAAGTGCCCCACGTGGTGTATCAAAGTACCCCGCTGGTGGGGCAGATTGATACAAAAGCCATTTTTTACTAAACGTCAATTATTTCTTTTTCTTGATAACTTAAACCATTTTAAACTATGACATTATAATATTTAATAAATTTGCTAAACGTATAATGCAAAATTAATGAAAAATGTATGCTGATACACATTTTATGGAACTTAAAATTTTTGTGTATCAATCTGCCCCACTTCCCCCTATCTATATAGATATAGAGAGAATCTATTCCCTAAAGCTGACATTAGACGATGCTGAATTCAGTGTGCTAACTGCTTGTTCATTCATAAATTAGCTCTCTCTCGCTCTTTGGCTTAAGACTTACGTATTGTGCACCCTACTTTTGCTGAGGCTGTGGCTATCTTCAGTCAGTTAGCATCGGTAAAAGTAGGATGCACAATACGCAATTCTTAGGCCAACGAGCGAGAAGGAGCACTAATTTATGAATGAACAAGCAGTTAGTGCACTGAATTCAGCATGGTGTAATGTCGGCATAACCTGACTTTGTTTTATTATGTTAAAAGATTTGCGTTCACTAATTCAACATGACGTGTCATAATCATAACGTCAGACTGACACACCGACAGCGTACGAGCGACCTTGATCTTGCTTTAGGATTTTCATCTTTGATAAATACAAGTACTTAGCTAAATTAAAAATTAAAAAAAAACGACTTCAATGTTAAGCTGAGAAATTTTCTGCACTCTCGAGGTGCATTTCTGTTCATAATTCCGAAGATCCTCGACAGATCCTTACCAAATTTTTATGGCACCAATTGAAAAGTATGCCCTTTCAAACAATCGGTCCAGGCGTCTTCGAGTAATCGGTGAACATACATAAAAAGCAGAAAAAAACAACGATTCCGACGAATTGAGAACCTCCTTCTTTTGAAGACGGTTAAAAGCTGGACGTAAGTATCCAACATGACGTGTTATGGCGTCAATTGACACATCGATAAATAATACAACGTATCTGCGACGACCTTGATCTTACTTTAGGTTTTCCTCGTAGATAATTAAGTTTAGAATGGTTGAAAAAATCTAAATAACATCATGATTGTATCTACAACTACAAGGCAATAATAGTCATTGTCTCAGTTTTTAGGCATTCTTATTGAAGATGTCTAATAATAAAAAATAAATAAATAATGCTGGATATTTCACACAGCATCATCTAGCCCAAAAGTAAGCACAGCTCGTGTTATGGGGAATTAGACATTCTTACTTTGAAGTTGTCTAATCTAATAAATAAATAATGTCAGACGTCAGGGATTTTTAATTGGAGGGGAACTTCCTCCAAAAAGGGGAAAAAAGAGCGCTTCTGGATATCCGCCTTATGACATCCGATTTCGATGGTTCTTTTTTTGTTTGAAAGGTTGTAACTTTAAGTTAGTCTCATAAAAATTTGGTAAAGATCTGATGAGGATTTTCACTTGATGAGCAGAAAAGCTAATCAACATGCAGTATTAGTTTTCTACCAGTGGAATCGGCTTTTTAACTACTAGGTAGAGATTGATGGAGCACCTGGGACGACCTTCTCATCACAGAACTAGAGAATTGTGAACTTATTCGCTTTTAAGCTATGCAAAGACAGACTCGCAAGGTCTACGGCTCACAGAGCATCGTTGGTACATCGGTTTATGCGCAAGAGTTAAACAAAAGCCTGCTCTTGAATCTAAGTAATCATTGCTAAATTATCATTGAACTGTACTACTGGGGTCATTTGCCTGTTGAAGGCCGAAATAGCGATATTTTTAAGCAATAGGATTAAACTTAATAAGTCTTGTAAAAGCCTATGCCGGAAAGTGGTGCCTTTTTTGTTTCGCGTGGCCATCAACCAAAAATAAAAATATAAACTCTTAGGATATAAACAATATTTGTAAGAACAGTATACATCTTCAGTCAGTCAGAACCGAGTTATACACGGTGAGTTTTTATGTGTACGGATGGTATAATAATACATTTTTTTTATTTTTATTTAACAGGTTCGATTCCTGGGCAGGAAAATGATTGTTTTTTAAATCTAATGATGCAGTTTTACTTCCTATTAAAATCGGTTACGAGAATCCTTTGAGTGTTTTTCGCTATTGTTAATAGTTTCAGATTTGGCCCTAGAGGCACTCTTGAAAAATTCACCCTGTTTAACTCGGTTCTGACTGAGTGAAGCTGTATACTGTTCTCACAAATATTGTTTATTATACTCCTAAGAGTTTATATTTTAATGTTTGGTTGATGGCTGTGCAAAAAAAAAGGCACCAACCTCCCATACAAAATTGGCATAGCCATTTAGGCCTTACTTTACTTTAGGAAGTTCCGCGGCTGATTTTATGTTTCGACGTACTCGACTTATATGACACACCATAAGCGCGGAAATTATGCGACAGAAATTCGGTTACGCAACGTTCCGTCTTTTGTTTCGGTTTTCATTATACGCGACGCGACGGAGGTTCAAACATTCGACGACAAACGTGGACGTCGACGACGAACAAACTTCTGTCGCGTATAATGTGTTGCTATTATTATTATTATTAGAACATTTTGTCGCCGAACTTACGCCCGCCCGACCGAAATTCGGTTTTTCGCCAAAACGTGACGTAATTTCGGCAAATGCGTTGCTAATTATTTGAAATAGCATTGCAGGCGTAATCATGCCTAAGTTCGGGCGCGTGTCTTCGACATAGTGTGCTTAGGCACTTAGTCTACCTCAACTCGCATACCCTGTCTATTCTATATCAAGTACTCTTCTAGTAACATGATATTCTTCCCTTCTCATTATACGATCCATGCAACATCAATCTAACAAACTGCGGGCTTAAAAAGGTCACTATTGCAGAATCGCATTAAAAGAATTGAACTATTGCTATCTCTTTTCATTGACTGAGAGTGAAAAGAGACGGCATTATAGTTCATTTCAAATTGTGATTCAGCTTTAGCGACCTTTTTAAGTCCGCTGATCTGACAACGGATACTGGACGGCAATATAATGTATGTAACTGATTTCGAAAATAAACAGCTCTTGCAGGAATCCCGCGATTTAAACCATGTGCCTCCGCTAGTGATAATATATTCCTCAAGTTAGAAGTAAATAGGTACGTGCTACGTCAATAAAGTCAAAGGTTAAAAACGTGGGTTTATTTAGTGTAGTAGCCAATTGAATTGTACACGTCACAGAACTTTGAATACCTATTGCGTATCTCCGTTGACAGATCATAGATCACTAAAGTACTAAAAACTCTAACACCATAGTTAGCCTGTGGCTCATCGGAACTTAAGTCATAATAAATGTCATAATCATAAAACGTGTGAGCAGAGTAGAGTATATTGCGTGCTCACTCGTAGTATTATATAGTTTTACGACAACAAGAAGTGATGTACACTGCATTAACCGAAAACAAAACAATTGCACTATGCGCTTTGCACGAGCCATGTGTTATTGCTGTAAGTGTGCATAAGATGTGTATAGCTAGCGTGTGCTTGCGTAAAAAAAAAGATAAAAAGAATAAAAAAAATAAGGGATCTTAATGCTCTTATTGAATAAATATCGAAAAATAAGACTTCAAGAAGTTTTTCAGAGAATGAAAGACAAAACGAAATACAAAGATTTGCCACAATTTATGAAATCAACGATACTTAATGAAAAGTATGTCTTTTTGTATGGCTAAACCTGGTGACGGAGTTTTTAGGTCGTCTAAAGGTATGACTTAAAAACCGTTAATTTAACAAGCCCTCCGAAGCTCAGAAGCTTTCACTTTAAGCGTTTTCAGCGTTCAGTTTAAGCGTTTAGTTTAAGCGACTAGCGGTCATCCATACAAATTCTAACTGCTCAGATTAGAACGTAGCTTAATTTTAACGACCTATCAAGAACGTCTAAGCAAGCCACGCCGTGAGCGCTTCTTCTACCAGTCATCTAAGGACCTACTCACTCCTTTCACACATATCCGCATGTACACAGTCCATCTATCTATTCAGACATTATCAAGAGAAAAATACAAAGATATCACAGTTTCTGAGATCAAATATTCAATGGACAGTGAATAGGTACTACGAAGGCCACGTCTTTGTTATCGCATAGACGTCTTGTTACATCATTGAGTCTGTCCGCTCCGAGACTTCTCTACTTCCGAAACATCCTATCTATACATTATAATAAAACTGTAACCTAGCGATATGTTTTTTGAAGATATTTGAAAAAAAAACTATTTTCAGGGGCATCTAATAACGCTGAGCAAGCATCTAAGAACGCTGAGCCGTGTTGGCCGAGGGGTATAGTACCTCGACTTTCGATCCGAAGGTTGTGGGTTCGAATCCTGGCTGTGCATCAATGGATTTTTCGTTTCGAAAAATTTATATGCGCATTAATACGAGCTCTAAACGGTGAAGGAAAACATCGTGAGGAAACCCGCGGCTTGGTCAACCCCACACGTATTGACCATGTCTTTCCTGTGGATATGGCCGGTTAAGCTGAGAGGATGGTGTAGGTGCTGGGCAAGCCTACTCCATCCCAACAATGTCCCAGGCACTACAGTGTCCCGATAAGTGTAGGCAAAGATTGCCTCCTGACACTGTATAAATCATCTAGTAAAGATGTAAAGGCCTAAGTTTTTTAATAACGCAATTTCAATGTTTATCTGTTTGTTCCCGGTAATCTCGGAAACGGCTAAACCGATTTAGATGCAGTTTTCACTGTTGTATTGTGGTAAGCCGAGTTTAAAAGATAG
This sequence comes from Camptogramma bilineatum, assembly GCA_958496255.1. Taxonomy (NCBI): domain Eukaryota; kingdom Metazoa; phylum Arthropoda; class Insecta; order Lepidoptera; family Geometridae; genus Camptogramma; species Camptogramma bilineatum. Next base: position 3,758,796 of record OY292478.1, read on the forward strand.
TGGTTGTTTTATCAAAATCCGTTTACTTTGCCGTACAATCCGTGCTTTGCAGATTACGATAAAAGAAGAACGAACATTTTGGCATACTTACTCTTCCGCCATTTTGAAAAAACCTCGATCTTGCAGCAGGTGATGAAATATGTGTCAATCGATAGGGGAAGTGATTACAAACAAAATATATTCAGTAATAAAATCTCGTAATCTTTATACTTTCCGAGATATTTGAGTTTGAAAATGTAAAAATTAAAACTTGAAAATGCTAATTATGCTGCCAATAATAACCGGTAGGTATTTGAATATGTCTACTGTGACTAGGGATAAAATCGGGAGCCAATTTCGTTTAATTTTTAGGTAATTTTTTTTTTTTTGAAATTAAGTATACAGGGTGAATTTTTGAGACGGGGCAGTAAGGGCAGCTACCTTAACCGTTGTAGCTACAGGAAAACGTTCTTATGAGACTATCCTTAACTTTTGAAGATATTTCGACCTGCATTCACAGATTTAAAAAAAAATGTAGTACAGTCAGCGAGAAAATGGCCAGTTTACACAAAAACTTTTTTTGATGCCAATCGATCCTATAGCAGCATTTACACGCAGAGATTGGCCCGCGGGAAATAGCACGCGCCATTCCAACCTTTGACAGTTTTATCCGCGGTTATCTGTACAGATATCTGTACAGTCCAGATCCGTGGTAAAAACTCTACCGTGTAAAGGCCGCTAATTTCACATAAGGATTAAAAGGCTCTAGCGGACCAACTGAGGTTAGAGTACTAGAAAAGTCAGAAAACGCTAAAATGTATTTTTGGGACGGGATAGTAAGGGCTACCTTAACCGTTGTAGTTACAGGGAAACGTTCTCAAGAGACTATCCTTAACTTTTGAAGATATTTTGACTTGCATTCACAGATTTTGGAAAAAATGTACAGTCACCGAAAAAAATGGGTAATCTACACAAAAACTTTTTTGATGCCAAACGATCCTGTTTCAAATAAGGTTTAAAAGACTCTATCTGACCAACTGAGGTTAGAGTACTAGAAAAGTCAGAAATTGTTAAAATGCATTTTTGAGAAGGAACAGTAAGGGCAGCCACCTTAACCGTTGTAGCTACAGGAAAACGTTCTTACGAGACTATCCTTAACTTTTGAAGATATTTCGACAATAGATGAAAAATGATGACAAATGACAAAATGATTTTTACGAAATGTTTAGTCAAAGTTTTTTGCAATTTCTGTCTTTTCTAGTACTCTAAGCTTAGTTGTTTCTATAGAGCCTTTTAATCCTTATATGAAACAGGATCGATTGGCATCAAAAAAATTTTTTGTGTAAATTACTCATTTTTTCGGTGTTTCATTTTTTTCGGTAACTGTACCTACATTTATTCCAAAATCTGTGAATGCAAGTCGAAATATCTTCAAAAGTTAAGGATAGTCTCTTGAGAACGTTTTCCTGTAGCTACAACGGTTAAGGTAGCCCTTACTAACCCGTCTCAAAAATACATTTTAGCATTTTCTGACTTCTCTAGTACTCTAACCTCAGTTGGTCCGATAGAGCCTTTTAATCCTTATGTGAAACAGGATCGATTGGCATCAAAAAAAGTTTTTGTGTAAACTGGCCATTTTCTCGCTGACTGTACATTTTTTTTCAAAATCTGTGAATGCAGGTCAAAATATCTTCAAAAGTTAAGGATAATCTTCTAAGAACGTTTTCCTGTAGCTACAACGGATAAGGTAGGTGCCCTTACTGCCCCGTCTCAAAAATTCACCCTGTATTTTTTGAACACAGTTTATTTCATCATTCATTTTCTACCTAGGTACTATTTAGCACAAAATGATAAAATAAACTTTGTTCAAAAATATAATTTCAAATTAAAAAAAAATATATTTAAAAAATAAACGAAATTGGCTCACGATTTTATCCCCAGTCACAGTAGACATATTCAAATACCTACCGGTTATTATTGGCAGCATAATTAGCATTTTCAAGTTTTAATTTTTACATTTTCAAACTCAAATATCTCTGAAAGTATAAAGATTACGAGATTTTATTACTGAATATATTTTGCTTGTAATCACTTCCCCTATCGATTGACACATGTTTCATCACTGGCAGCAAAATCGAGGTTTTTTCAAAATGGCCGACAGTAGGTATGCCAGGCTCCATACAAAAATGTTCGTACCCTTTTGGCATGAATATAGATTACATCCCAGGATGGGTATAGATTCTTCCCTCCGCATAACATGCCCACACCATAACCTATTACTCCCCATAACCGACTTCAAAAAAAGGAGGAGGATTCACCGATTACTCGAAGACGCCTGGACCGATTTGGAAGATTGTTTTTTTTTGTTTGAAAGGGTATACTTTCTGATTGGTGCCATAAAAATTTGATGAGGATCCGTTGAGGATCTTCGGAGCTATGAACAGAAATGCATCTCGAGAGTGCAGAAATTGCTCATGCTATTAAAGTCAGTCAATTATTTTTTATTTAGCCACCTGTTTCTTTAATCATTATTGTCTAAAAAAACAATTCGTTTGTAAGTTTTTTTGTAAAAACATTAAAATTTAGTAAGGTCATCAAGTTAAGTGGGTACTTAGATATTGAGTTGGCAAATCTACTTCAAAATTTAGGTTCTAATTGTATTTGTAAATGTTTAAATAGATGGCCAAAATACCTACTATCAGTGACGACTCTGTAATTTTTATAGTTCCGTACCTTAATATGATTTAAAATTGGACTGGCCCCACAGCTCAGTTGGTAGTAATAGTTCGCTTTGGCTTTTGCGCTGTGGGTTGTCGGTTTGATTCCCATCGAAGACAAACATTTAATAAGAGGTAATAACAATAATCTTTATTTCAGGCAAACTTTGACCTTTATATATTTTAACTAGATGATTTTATAGTGTCAGGAGGCAATCTATGCCTCATTTATCGGGACACTGTAGGACCTGGGACAATGTTGAGATGGAGTAGGCTTGCCCAGCACCTAAACCATCCTCTCAGCTTAACCGGCAAAAACACTTGTGTGATTGACATACTTAGATGTTTTTTTTTTGTGTCTGGGTGTCCTAAATATTACAATTACAAGTTTACTTTTTAAGTTATCTGGTTTCCAGTTTTCATCTTTACTTGGTTTGCGAATACGTCCACTGCATGGCACTTCGTGGAATGTCCATAAATATGCATATATTTATTTATCGATCGAGCGAGCGAAGCGAGCGAAGATCTTAGTGGCAAGTTAGGCGATTTTGCTTTGTATGTTTGTATGTTTGTATGTTTGTATGTTTGTATGTTTGTATGTTTGTATATTTGTATGTTTCATTTTTATGTTCTCGCATAACTATCGAACCGCTTATCCAATCTGTATGAAACTTGATAGGTCAATAGGTTGTGCTATGGAAATTTGCTGTGGAGCGTATGAGCGTAATCGATGAAGGGGTTGTAAAGATATGGGGTTCCCAAGGGGGTAAATTTTTTTCAAAGTTACCCAAATATATTGAGTGGGGTGTCATATGAAAGTACTCAATTTATACATTCCAAAATGGTTTTTAGTTTTCTTCTAGGTTCTATAGTTTTTGAAATACAGTGAAAAAGAAAAATGATGAAAACCAATTAACGGAAGTATGGAGAGAGCTCCCGTTTCATAGAGTTTCGATGTATTCGTAGGTCTGGTTAACAGACAATGAGTGTGGCATCGTTGTGGTTTGGTTTGCAATGATTTTAGTTGCTACTTGATATTTTTTCTTGAGATTGAAAATAAAAGCCGTGTTGGCCGAGTGGAAGAGTGCTCGACTTTCGATTCATAGGTCGTAAGTTCGAACCCTGGCCGTGCTCATCAATGGATTTTTCGATTAGAAAAATTTAAATGCGCATTAACACGAGCTCTAAACGGTGAAAGAAAACATCGTGAGGAAACCAGTTAACGTTCTAATAACGGCGATGGGCTTGCAACCTGTCACGTATGCAAATGCTAACTCCTGCAAATAGTGGGCTGGGCATGTACCAAAATTATAGAGGGGGAGGGGGAGGGGTAGGGGAGGGGAGGGGAGGGGAGGGGTGGGGAGGGGAGGGGGGAGGGGGAGGGGTAGGGGAGGGGAGGGGGGAGGTGAGGGGAGAGGGGTTGGGGGAGGGGGGGAGGGGGGAAATGGCGGGGAGGGGGGGGGGGGTTGGGGGGAGGGGGGAGAGGGAAGGGGAGAGGGAGGGGGAGGGAATTGATTTTCTCATACATTTTGTATTGAACTGCTATTTTAATAATTTCTCGAACTAAGAGGCCTTCCCTGAGGCGCGGTACCTACGAAGTTCGCGGGGTCAACTATTGAATATAAACACGACACGACTTAATGTATTGCATGCATGCCTATAATCTTTACCATACTGAGGTAGCGCATTAGAAATCATTGTGTGGTAAACACTAGAAGGAGCACTTAACGTAGGTATAGGGGTAGTCAGAAACAAGTCCAAATCTAGGCTATCAACACAACGGTGCGCGAGATCTCAGTTCGGGGCGAACTACTAGTTTATACAACAGAAACCATTATACAACAAAGCCTCACTTTGTTAACCGTCTGTCTTAAAAGAGCTTTTTTTTCTCTAAAATAGGATCGATCTATAGCAACTCAAAAGTTTTACCAAAATTTAAAGTCAGTATCCGTACGTATGTGTTGTATGTTCATATTAAAGTCACTGACCTACAAAGTTAGGCTTCTAATTCAGTGCATTAAAATACAGCAAATTAAAGTGGTACTTTTTGTTAAGAATTAATTCAGACTGTATTTTTTTTTTTGCTTGATTTTATAACGTAAGAAAGAAGTCCTTTTCCACCCTGTAAGTGCATAGGTACCAGAAACAGCAAAACTCTTACATATAGCACAGACCGGTTTTACCAACATTCCATCATTGTGTGCTTTTAAACTCCATCATTTGTTTTCGAAAAACCAGTTCCTCAAAATATACACTTTCGCTTAGCTACGTGTTTCATTTTAAATCAGTTAAGTTATACTGTAGACAATTAAAATAATATGCTAAGTAAAACTCACATTTAAATAATCGCTTGCGTAGCAAGTGACTAAAAATCCAAATTGAAATTCACAAAAAAATCCACGCAACACTCGCGAATTTCAATGTGACGCACGTCCTCTCCTGGCGGCGTCGTGAGAGTGACTGATTAATTAATCGGTCGGCTTCGATAAGGACTGCGAATTTGAATCGCGAATTCAAATGTAGAACGCGCCTACTCTCCTCGACTTCCGCCAAGCAACTGAATGAGACAGCGAATAATAAACGTTATAGGCTTATAGGTGAAACTTATCGAAACGACCTTCCCCCTACGAGTCCCGATCGTGACTGATAAACGCAAGCCAATAGGTGAACTGTGGACATGCGCGGGCGCATACATTAAGTGTCACACGTTGCGTTCCCGTAAGCATGTTATACACGGACCGTTATCGTATTTCGGTCAAAATAAAGATAATGATCCCAAAAGTCACGCATCGAACATTTTTAATAACAAAACAATGATTATATTTTTTAATAAACTTGCGTGATTCATGATCCGACGAAAATTGCAATATCCCCGCATTACACAATAGGTAAATATCCGTACAGGTTATTGCTAAATCATTAGCAAATTGCTAGTACTTTGGCAACCTAATTAAATAAATGAACGATCGCAATTATGGCAATAGTCTTTGAAATTGGTATCCTAAAACAATGGAAGGACATCGATATAATGTAAACTAGCTTTTGCATAAAAGCGCCTGAGCACACTATGCCGAAAATACGCGACCGAATTTCAGCGTGTTTACGTTACGCCTGCAATGCTTTTTCAATTACTAGAGCAACATATTTGCCGAAATTACGTCGCGTATTGGCGTACAACCGAAATTCGGTCGGGCGTAAGTTCAGCGGCAACGTATTCTATATAGCAAATTATACGCGACGGAATTTTAAACGTTTGACGACGTTCAAATGAAACAAAAGACGGAATGTTACGCTACCGAACTTCTGTCGCGTAATTTCCGCGCTTATGGTGTGTCATTGTCATATCAGCCGAATACGCCAGAACGTAAAATCAGCCGCGGAATTTCGGTCGCGTAATTTCGGCAAAGTGTGTTTAGACACTAAGAAGAGAGTGGGCAAACGATGTTTTCTGAAGCGCATTTTTGAGCTGCGCGTTCATATCGCGTTTATATAGATACAAACGCGAATAGGGAGTGGGGAAGCGTTTCGATACAAAAACGCGCTGCAAAAAAACGCAGTGTGCCCACTCCCTAAGGGTTGCAGTATATTTGCGTAGAAGTTATGACGGCGCCGTTATTGCAACATTTTTTTACTTTACCTAATTTCTATAATAGAATAGAGTAAATTAAAGATAATAGCATTACACCCTGATCTACTGGTATGTTTAACCTCTTTATTAAGACAATTCCAACGCGCCCAAATACGATACTTCGACCACAGAACATTAACTTCTACTGTAAGTTTGGTGAGGAGTTGCATTTTTGTCGTGTTTAGGAGCATGCAGTTGTCGTAAGCGCCGCAGCCGAACGCATTTCTAAATTCATCTTTCTTTATCGAAGACAAATATTTGAAGTTGCACTCTGTAGTTGCAATATGCTAATTTTAGGTGATAGTAAATCGGAATCGGTTCATTCGTTTGAGAGCTAGATACACACGTCTACTTTATAACACCCCTTTTTTGCATTGAGGGTTAAAAATAATGTCCAGAGAGGCTCTTTGAAAGATATGTCCGAACATGTAAAACCAAATCTTAGGTAGAAGCTCGCTTCGCTCGCTCGTACAAAATAAAGTGTGATTAGTTTATGATGATCATCTTCAAGGTTTGTTTTCTTAGAAACAGAAACATCGATAAAGTATTGTTTTCAAATAAAACTATCATGGCCTTCGCCGAAGTTGTTATTTTTATTTCTTTTGTACAGACAGCCGTCCCATACGACCGACCTTGACAAATAATTTTCTTAAGCTGACATTAGACGATGCTGAATTCAGTGTGCTAAAGGTGGAATCAGACGATTCATTTTTTGTTCATTTTGTATATTTCACTCAAAGTGACATATCTGAACATAAAATGAAAAAACCCCAGCATTCAATCGAGTGATCTTTCACTTGAGTGAAACATCTAATTCCACCTTAACTGCTTGTTCAACATTCAACATTCAACATTAAAAAATTAGCGCTCCGTCTTGCTCGTTTGGCCTAAGAATTACGTATTGTGCATCATTTACTGAGGCTAACTTCAGTCAGTTAGCATCGGTAGAAATAGGATGCACAATACGCAATTCTTAGGCCAAAGAGCGAGACAGAGAACTAAGGAATGAACAAGCAGTTAGTGCACTGAATTCAGCATGGTGTAATGTCGGCTTTACGTGTGACGTCTTAGCATTTTAATACTACGACGTCACACTTTACGACACGTCTTTCTGTCAAAAGCAGCCAATTAGAAACAGAAAAAAAGTAATCTTCCATTTTATCAATTTGTCTCTTCATGAGAACCTTCTTTATTCTTTCTTGTACATAAAAGAAACACAAAACAATAAGCTTACACAATGAAAGGACATTGTACAAAGGCGAGCTTAACCCTACAAAGAGTTTTCTTCCTCTGACTTTAGCGAATATTTAAAAAAAATATCCAAATTGGTCCTGCCATTCTCGAGCTTTTCGCTTAGCAACTCATTTACACCCAAATACTTAAACGCTACTTAGTTTAAGTGGTGCTTATCATTGACATTAATTGTCATTTTCGTATACGATTCTGAAGAGTAATGAATGTTTCAAATAGTCAAGTAATGCTGTAATGAGGTTCATTTCAATGCTGTAACTTGGCTGTACCTAACACAAAAAGTTATCTTGTCAATAATTGTTTATTAGAATTTTGAATTTTTGTGTCGCGGGATTTTTATTTTTTTTAATTTAAGTATAATTTTATGTAAATACCTAGTTAGTATTCGTGTTATTTTCCTCAATTCTATTCTAATTTAACGTCTATGAATCGTTATAAGATATTTTGTATTATTCATCAATCAACACTCCGTAATATTGTACTTACCTAACTTGTGACGATTCATTCCTAATTTCTATCTATAGTATGTGTCATGTCAATGCACATTGTAAATATATAATTGATGCAATAGGATCAAATCAGAAATGAGAAGATACGTAGAAGAACTCGGGTCACCGACAGCCAAACGGATTAGCACGTTGAAGTGGCAATGGGCAGGACATATAGCACGCAGAACAGATGGCCGATGGGGCCGAAAAGTTCTCGAGTGGAGGCCGAGAACCAGCAAGCGTTGGACGTCCATCGGCAAGATGGACAACTAACTTAGGCCTTTACATCTTTACTAGATGATTTATAGTGTCTGGAGGCAATCTTTGCCTACACTTATCGAGACACTGTAGTGCCTGGGACATTGTTGAGAAGGAGTAGGCTTGCCCAGCACTTACACCATCCTCTTAGCTTAACCGGCCATATCCACAGGAAAGACATGGTCAATAAGTGTGGGGCTGACTAAGCCGCGGGTTTCTTCACGATGTTTTCCTTCACCGTTTAGAGCTCGTATTAATGCGCATATAAATTTTTCGAAACGAAAAATTGATGCACGGCCAGGATTCGAACTCACGACCTTCGGATCGAAAGTCGAGGTACTCCTTACGACCTTATAAAAACTTCAGGTCGGCGGTAGATGCAGGGCCTACATCCACCGCCCATCCATCTTGTTGGTGGACGTCCAACGCTTGCCGGTCCGCGGCCTCAACTCGAGAACTTTTCAGCCCCATCGGCCATCTGTTCTGCTAGCTATATGCCCATTGCCACTTCAACATGCATCCCGCTTCCGATCGCAATACATCGAAATCTTTGAGGGAGGCCTATGTAATGTACTACAGTGGAGTTAGCTGAGATGATGATGATCATTGATGCAATAACTGGATTATACTGTTTATCGCAAGCTTGTATAGTCAGTGTTAATGCTATGACATTTACATAATACAATGATAACATGTTTAGGTCGTGACATTGCCCGGGGTCGTTTGAAAGCTTTAGCTTATACTAGTTGCAACTACGATCACAGATCACAACGGTAGACATTCTCTCAGATCTTTAGACATTGAAGTGAAGATACATTCTATCTATTATCTAATCAGCCCACATCCACCCACTGCTGAGTATAGGCCTCCTTATTTTCACGCCACTTATCTTACTCCTGAGCCAGTCGAATCCAATAAATAAATATTGCTGGACATTTCACACAGCGTCATCTAGCCCCAAACTAAGCAAAGCTTGTACTATGGGAACCAGATAACTGATAGAATACTTATATATTTTGTAAATACATACTTAAGTATAATACTTTATAACACCCAGACACAGAACAAACATCTATGTTCATCACACAAATGTTTGTTTTGGGTGGGCATCGAACCCACGACCTACAGCGCAGAAAGCAGAGCTACTGCCAACTGAGCTAAGAGGCCAGCCAATGCTTCCCCGCTACCTTCACTATATCATCAGTCCATCTGGCTGGTGGTCTACCTGGTGTTATATGACCCTCACGCGGTCACCACTCGGCCTTTGTCCATCTACCGTCTTCCCGCCTTACCAAATGTTCTGCCCATCTCCACTTCAACTGGTTTATCCTTGTACCTACGTCCAGGACCTTAGTCTTTCGTAGATAGAAGTTACATTATTGCAATACAAACTTGCGTGACCCGTCCAATCTCATTTTAGCCTGGCTGTCTTTTTACCTACATCGGCAATGCCTGTTTTCGAACGCAATTTTAGTATTACTTTTTAATTGAATAGAAAGGCCTGACATGCGTTATTTGGCAATGCGGTGTCGCCCTGAGTCTATTAATAGAATGACTTAACTTAAGTAAAAGTTGTTTGAGTTGATCTAGCAAGCCTAAGTAAAGGCACTCGCATATTGGTTATACAGGACCGTTTTAATTAAATATATTGACATTTCACACAGCGCCATCTAGCGCCAAACTAAGCAAAGCTTATACTATGGGAACCGATAACTGATACAACACAAAATGTATCATTTGTTTAGACATACTTTATAACAACCAGACAAAAAACAACCGTCTTTGTTCATCACGTAAATTGGAGTCTGTTTTCATGTTTTTGTAAAAAAGCATCTTATTAATAAAACAATTAATGAAGACCCCAGGAAACTTATACAAGATTTTAAAATATGGGCGTACAGCGACACGAGACGTTATATGACTTACTTCAACCGATTACGATGGGAATAGTCAAGAAGAAGACGCAAGAAGCATGTTGGTCGGAGGAAGAAATCTTGGTTGCAGAACACCAGAGAGTGGACGGGGATAGCGAGCGCTGCCGAACTATTTCGCCTCGCTACAGATAGGGGATAATATGCCATATTGACTGCCAACCTTCGCTTGTCGGAGAGGCACCATAAGAAGATTAATAGGTCCATTTTATTACACTGATATAGTATTTTATTAAAAGCTAGATTTACAAAAATGGTTCTTAGTTAAAACGGATTTAGAAGAAACGGATCTACTGTCTGTGTACATGGACTTTAATATTACGTAAGGTACCGATCTAGATAGTTGAAATTGTCTAGAAATATTTGTTGTTGTTCACTATCCAACAAATAATGCCACCTGCTGTAATTTATTTATAAGTTTATCAGTAGAATAAACTGTCGATAGATTAAAGGATAAACCAGGAAGCCGATTGTCTAATTTGTCTCAAACCTCAAATTGGTTTGAAACTGTCAAAACGATCGTGTAGATATCTTCTGTCACGTTTGGTCTCGTTGAGATGAGAGCTGATGAGAGTGACAGAGCTCCTTGCGTGGTCCCTAAACTGTTTTATTTGAGAGTTTGAGACCGATTTTGATCGCTATCAAAGATCAGAATCAGGGAGGAGTTGAAGTAGAGATGGGAAGGGTCTCTGACAAGGCGGGAAGAATGTAGATGTACGAATGCAGTGACCGAGTGCTTGCCACGCGAGGGTCACAAAGCACCCAGCAGAATTAACAGACCACCAGTCACCAGCCAAAAGGTGCGGTTAAACGGCGCGGAATAGCACGAGCCGTGCGTGGCACGGTTTAGCCGTGGTCCTGTTTAGTCTCCTGGGCTCGGCTCAGATCGGCGCGGCTCGCCATTATTTTGTTCGCGTTGTTGTAATCCTCGCGCCGTGTAAACTTTGGGATAAAGCTGGATTCACGCTACACCGGGTCGCCGCGACCCCCCGGCCGTGCTTCAGCCGGGGCACGGTCAAACATTATGGTATACTTTTTGTATGAAGTGATTCATGCCTGACCGTGGCTCGGCCGTGCCCCGGCGCACGGTCAATAATGTTTATTAAAAGTTTTTGTGTCGAAATTAAAATTTTTAATTTAATATCATTCATGAAATTTTTAATTTAATTGTCATTTTTGACATAATCCTAAAAGTATTTTTGCCTAGTTTGCTCTCTTACTCCGTAACTTATGAACTCTTCTGATAGTAGGTTGATACCGTTAGGTTATCGATTGCTCTCATAACCCTCAATGTCACGTGAAAGTCGGCCCGTCCTAGGTAACCTTGGGCAATTCACGGTCCGATTGTTTACTGAATAGATTTAAGTATCTGATAGACTTAAGTATATAAGGACACGTTATGAGGAGGAAACATCGTGAGGAAACCCGCGGCTAAGCCCCACACGTATTGACCATGTCTTTCCTGTGGATATGGCCGGTTAAGCTGAGTGGATGGTGTAGGTGCCGGGCAAGCCTACTCCATCTCAACATTGTCCCAGGCACTACAGTGTCCCGTTACGTGTAGGCAAAGATTGCCTCCTGACACTGTATAAATCATCTAGTAAAGATATAAAGGCTTAAGTTTTAGCGCTTTATAGATGGTAGTCCATTATGAATGAGAAAAACTGGGTTAGATTTTCACAATTAATATAAAAATTACAGCCGTGTTAGCCGGGGTAACATCTCGACTTTCGATTCGGAAGCCGTGAGTTCGACTCCCGGCCGTGCATCAATAAATTTTTTGTTTCGAAAAAATAATGAATCATCAATTGAATAAAAAGTCGACATTACACCGTGCTGAATTCAGTGCACTAACTGTTCATTCATAAATTAGTGCTCTGTCTCGTTCTTTGGCCAAGAATTGCGTATTGTGCATCCTATCTTTACCGATGCTAACTGAAAGTTAGCCACAGTTAGCCTCAGTAAAAGTAGGATGCACAATACGCAATTCTTAGGCCAAAGAGAGAGACAGAGCGCTAATTTATGAATTAACAAGCAGTTAGCGCACTAAATTCAGCATCGTCTAATGTCAGCTCAACTAATGAATATGAGTTTTACAGTAGTGCATAATATAAACCCACTAATACACACAAATAATTGTAAATGAAGTTTTCTTTCTTTGCTTTACATTTGAGTGACAAAATTAAAAAAAACTGATTTCAATGTTATAAGCTGTCATTTTCTGCACTCTCAAGGTCAGTGGCGGCGTAAGGGGGGGGCGGACGGGGCGGTCCGCCCCGGGCGCCAAACACCAGTGGGGTGTCACCGTGGACCACGGTGAAAAAAAAATCCGTAGGTACTTACGTAAATTTTGTAAAGTCTTCCTTTCAAAGGGAGTGCTGGAGGGTGTTCAAATTGGTAGTACCCCTAAGAGGATGAAAATGGGTAAAAATGTTTGAAAGACAAAAGTATCATCACGCATTTTTATTAAGAAAATTCGGCTCTCCTTGCTCGTGGATCTCGCATTGATATAGTAGCTTCATGAGTAGATAACTATTTTGCGAGCAAAACGAGTTATGTCTGACCACATAATGGAAACCGACAAGCAGCCATTTTCTTTGAGCACCATAAGCAAAATCAAGTGTCATCTCATTATGTTGCATTTGACATTAAAAATTTGGCTCGCTTCGCTCGCATTTGAGCTTTATGCGTGCTTTACGAATAAAGTGAGTTTTATAATTGTGTGATCACAAAATAGAAACTGACAAGCAGCCAACCTTTTCTTTGAGCACCGTAAGCAACCTCAAGTGTCACATGTTACATTTTTAATTCAAAAATTCGGCTCGCTTCGCTCGCACTTCAGGTTCATGCGTATTTTGCAAGAGTAGGTAGCCTTCTTTGCTCGCATAGGTATTAGCTTCAGTATTTTGCGATTATGATTCATTTGTTTAAAAAAAAACGGCTCGCTTCGCTCGCTTTTTAGCTTCTTGAGTAGTTATTTTGCAAGCAAAGTGTAAACCGAGTTTCAAGCCGGTAGCGCCGGCGTTACAAATATTTGCTTATCATCATCCAGACATTTTTTTTTCGCCGCTGGTCGCCACTGAATGTCACACCACGGGGGGGGGGGGGGGGGGGGGGTTGGTGCTCAATCCATGCTACGCCGCCACTGCTCAAGGTGCATTTCTGTTCAAACCTCAACAGATCCTCACCAATATGGCACCAATCGGAAAGTATACACCTACTCTTTGAAACAAAAAAATTATAAATCGGTCCAGGCGTCTTTGAGTAATCAATGAACATACAGTCCGGCAAAACCTTTCTCTACTAATCTATGGTAAAGTACAGGTTTCTTGTCTATGGTACAGGTGCCGAAGATGTCAGTCAGAAGTAATAATTTACTTCTAAAAGAGAATTTATCTATTTCGTGTATTTAGCTTGCACAGTGGCGCCCCCATTTATTTCTATTATTTTGTATCGGACTATACCTACATTAAAAAAAGCACAAAAAAAAAATTCCAACGCATTGAGAACCTCGGTTTTTTAATCAGTTAAAAACAAATTTAATCTTGCTCTGCCTCGATCGCCAGTATGCACAAGTTTACTATTCGATCCGTGACTGTAGTAAAGGCTCTCAAATGTATGGGATTCCGGTGCAGCGCCTCCAGTGGTAACTTGACTGAACTAAAATCCCAATACATTTGAGAGATTAAACTACAGTCACGGATCGAATAGTAGACTTTGTGCATACTCGTGCTAAAGGCTCTGATAACAATGAAAAAACCCATGTTTATTAAATCACTAGGTACTCCTGACTGTTCGGTTAAAATTTTAATTTTCAATACTCTCATAAAAATTTAATTTTTAAATTCCTCAAATTTTCTGGGCAACTTTTCCACTTTCATTGTAACTAAATTTTATTTTTAATAAAATAATTGCAAATTGGACAACCATTCTCTCTGCATATTTTTGAGTGAACATCATTTCATTTTTATTTAATGTACAGTCAGCGTCATCAATCGGTATCCCCCTATTGATTTTAACAAGGACCCTTTTCATTTTAACTTTGGATTTCAGTCGGATTTGCTAGTATACTTATGGATATCTAATTTCGCTCGAGTTCCTATACTAGCAAATCCGACTGAAATCCAAAGTTGAAATGAAAAGGGTCCTTGTTAAAATCAATAGGGGGATACCGATTGATGACGCTGACTGTACTTACAATAAAATTGTACAGACAAGGACATATTTGGCAAATAAAAAGCCATCATCTTTGTCAGATTTCTCATACACTTATGATGAGGCTTATGCAGAAACGCAAGACAATCCCACCACCCACCGGTGACAAATAATTCATTGGTTACTTAAGTAAATAATTAAGATTTCAGATTAAGTACCTTTCATTATTTTAAGTTAAAAGATTTACTCGCTTAAACATGTTTTTGTAAGGATTGTAAATAAAAACTATTTATATAAATAAACTACTGATTAAACTGTCTCAGAGAATTACACTCTAGATTATATTATAATTTACGGTTGTCACAATGGATCTAGGCATTCGTGAAGTTAGGCTTTTCGCTGCGCAGTAGAAAATTTGTATGAAAAAGTTGCACTGCTAACTAACTTCATGAATGCATATCCGTTGGAACTATACACACAATCTTAGACATTTTTCTTTTTCTATTTTTTTTATTTACATAATGGCTACGCTACCAAGTCCAAACAAAATGCACGGTGCACACCCAAGTTTAACTTTCCTGTAGGTAAAAATACATTTTCTAGTAACACTCTGCAACATATTTAACTAGATTGAATAAAACATTATCAAAATCATATAAAAATGTACAGAAATAGAAAGTAGGCTATCGAAAGTGTTCCAAAGAAAGCTAACGTAACAGTTAGCGTACTATTTTTCACAAAACACGACAATAACACTATATTTAAATATTCCGTGAATAAAACGCAATCACGGTAGAAGTGCGGCATCAGCCCGCTAATCAAATCAATTCGTAGAGAACCGTATAAATCTGCATTTATTTGAGACCGATACGGCGTTATCGTTTTTATCATTTTATGATCATTCATGACTGTATTTTGGCACAAATACTCACATATAACAGCGGCTCGGAGTCTTGCGTTGTTTAATCGTCACAAATTATCACTGCGATTGTAGGAAACGATAAAATTCACTCATTAAAATAAATTCGACCAGCCAGCCAAAGCCGATGTCATCAGAAAATTCAGAAATCAGAATGTTTTTTTTTTTCATTGAATGAAATGACATGACGTGACAGCAGGATTAATGACATCTGTCTGCAGTGTGACGTGTGCTGCTGTGGGTTGGGTAGCCATCTCGTAACCATTATTTTGGTGTAGCCAACTAAAACATCACACAATCTTCTGCTGATTACGCTGATTAAATCTTATCCACGCTTGTATTCATGAGATTGAAGCATAGTAACCAGCGATATAAATAAATAAAGCAGGGACATTACGGCTCGTTCTATCAAGAATACTAAAGTTATAAAGGTAATAATAGTGGTTAGCGTAGCGCCATCTATTGCTTAATTATATAATTCCAGATCTATTTAATAGTCTACCTTTTCAAGAGATGGCATTAAAATCACTAAAGGTTCGCTCACTAGAGCAGGAAGCAGTTCTTGTGGTACCCTATCTCCCTACTTTTGCAGACCTTGAAGGTGTGAAAGGGAATTCTAAAAAGGTTCTATTTATTTTAAAACTTAAGTTCTAGAATACTTCCCTTTAATCCTCTTATTTATATATCTGGGCAACCGAGCTCTGCTCGAGTGCATAACGCCATCTAGTGGTTCAATTACGAACCACATTGCACTTGTAAATCTTTTTGTGTGAAAATGCCTAGAAAACGGCTTTTCCCAGATATGAGACCTAGCTAGATCGATTTTTCGCCCCCGGAAACATCCGTACTGCAAATTTCATCGAAATTGTTAGAGCCGTTTTCGAGAACGTCAGTACAAACTTCAAACATTAAACATCAAACAAATATTACTCGTTTAATAGAATAGGACGAGCAATCAGGCAAGTTTCTTTATGCTCGAAGAGGCAGGGAAATAGTAGGGAAGTCAGATAGGTACCTGACTTCCCTACTATTTTGTAAACTTGAGCAAGCTTGTGGAAATAAAAGAGCAGGGTAATATTGAAAAATTTATTTATGTAATGTAACTTCGACATAAGTACATAGAATTGCTTTAAACCCATAATGTTCATTTATAAAATAATTACCGTAGACATCCATAACTTCGCCTAAATTATAAAAAGTGTTGTACCTACCTAGGCACTTTTTATAATTTAGGCAAAGATTAGGTATCTTTGCCTAAATTATAAAAAGTACTAGGCTAAGTTAATGATGTTTACCGGTACTTATAATTATAATATCTACCCGTTTTGGGTATTTATAGATACCTCTAACACAGATATGGTAAAAGCACTGGCTTCAATCCTAAGGTCGTAGCTCACTTACACAAACACTGGAGGTTTCGCACTTCATCCGATCCGAATCCGTCGAAATACGGATTTAAAAAACACTGAGCGAACTTCAATATTGCTTACGCACTAATCTGCGGACTTAAAAACGTCGTTAAAGCTGAATCGCAATATGAAATGAACTATAATGCAGTCTCGTTTCACTCTCAGTCAATGAAAAGAGATATTCATATACTTAATTCAATTCCTATTGCAGAATCGCATTAAAGGAATTGAACTATTACCATCTCTTTTCATTGACTGAGAGTGAAAAAAGACGGCATTATAGTTCATTTAATATTGTGATTCAGCTTTAGCGACCTTTTTAAGCCCGCTTATCTCTGATCTAAATCCAGGCACTTCAGCAGTGGGATTCAGACCTTCTCGGAATTTAATTATTCGGCACTTTCCGTAGAAAATCATCGAATCGGATGCATTTTCGGAAGTCTGAATTGCACTGTTGCTGCTATACGTATTTTTACGGATTCGGATCGGATACAGTGCGCAACCGCTCTAAAAGGGCGCCAGGCGCTATCGTAAAACTTAAACAAACAAATTGAAGAAATACTTATAAGCTACTCGAAAAAGTAAAATTATTAAAATATATTCAATAACTTAGTTATACTTAACTAATATTGTGGCAATCTAAGTTACAGAAATTCTCATGTAATAATAGGAAAATACATAATAAAGTATTGGCGCGAATCATATTTTGATCAAGATAAGATACAATCTGACGCCTTATTGCTTAAGTGAGCTACGACAAGCCAAGTTTTAGACTAACTTAACCCCATTTATGGTACACAACCAGTGTGAGTCCATTTTGAAAATCAAAATCTTTATTCTGTCAACAGCGCCATCTACGTACGGTAACCGCTTAGTTACAGTTGTTCAGATCTCACGAAGTCCGTTTGTTACTAATCTGTGGTTTGGTCTTAATCACAGAACAGAAAAAAAACGCTTGTTTTCTTCTCTTCTGTGGTCTTAATTGTGTGTGAAGATGCACATGCACGTTGTTTCTGTGCGCGTGGGCCCATTCTGAGCGCTCCCGAGCTTACGCATACAGAAACAACGTGCATGTTAATTAACACACACACAATTAACCCCGCATCCACACGTTGGGGCCAACGTTGGTCCCAATGCCTCTCACCAACGTGTGGTGCTGACAAAATAGCTTGGCGCCAACGTTGGGGCCAACGTTGGGGCTTGGCCGTGCCGTGTCGGTTTTATCAAAGGAAGTTGGCGCGCCAACGTTGGGGATCCGTCCACACGTTGGCGCTATGCTCAGTCCCGTTTCGACGCGCATCGTGAGCGCACGTGTCGACTGACGAGCGAGAATGTCATCGTATTCCTTATTTATTGTGTTTGTAGAACTATCGGGCTGAAATTTTGCACACTTATAGATTCTCGGTGACAATGAAATATTATGGTATCAACAAGCTGATCTGATGATGGAGTCAAGAGCTGTTTAACAGAACTCCTCAGTAAATAGGCCGATTGAGTTGAAACTCGGCATATTTGTCAAGTTCTGACTACAATGTAATAATATGGTGACAGCGAGCTGATCTGATGATGGAGTCTACTATTTTTTTTTATGTTACGGGAACCTTGCAATTTTTTGGGATAAAAAGTAGCATATGTCCTATTTCCGGTTATTATCTATCTATATTTTAAATATCACCCATATCGGTTAAGTGGTTGTCGTGTTAGAGAGGAACAAACATACATCCAAACATCCAAACTTTCGCATTTATAATATAGTGTGTTGTGTGAAGTGTCATAGTGACATGATGTGATGTGATTGTGATAAAATTGGTATTCAGTAATGTAAAATCACTTAGAGAAATTTCAATTTCTGTATCGGACGCGCAGACATCGGACGTCTGCACGTTGGCTCTGACGGAACAAGACTGGTGTATCGCCAACGTGTGGATGGTTCACGAAATCTTGGCCCCAACGTTGGGACCAACGTTGGTCCCAACGTATGGAGCCGGCGTAAGGGCCGTATGCTTGTCTGCTACCTTAAGGGCGCTACTCACACACCTGCCGCAGGGGCAATCTAGGTGGCAATCTAGGTGCGTGGCGGTTGTGGCAATATCGGGAGTATTGCCAAATTGCCCCTGCATGCCTACACACATCACAATTAAGGATGCAATTAAGGGTCATCCCCACTCCTACACCCTAGATTGCCCCAACGGCAGGTGTGTGAGTAGGGCCTTTTAGAGCACAGAATACAGAAGCCTGACTTCGCGAAATCATTTATTTAAATAGCGACTCTTGCTGCGACGCAACAAAGTGCAATTCAGCTCGCGTAAGCGCTCATTGTTGACTACTCAAAACAAAATAAGGCCTACTTGTACTTTTGCAGTTTAAAATTGATTTAATGACCAGCGCCATTTCCTCGAAACTAGTAGACAGACATATTTACCGTTGACCCCCTTAGGCGCGGGATATACAGAAAAGACGTAAGACGAAGACGCGTCGCAGACATTGTCTCTTCCGCGCTTTCATAGAAAATGTATAGAAGCGTCGCGCCGCAAATACAGAAGAGACGGGGCGCCGTCACATTTTGTATGTAAGGGACGCGGAAGAGAGAGAGACACGTCTTAGCACGGTAGAATCCCGTCACCGAACGAATCATCATCATCATCAACTATCATAAGATACCCCCTACCTTTTTTCTGTTTATCTTTAGCGTGTCGCTTCGAATGCTGCACCAATTTACTATTGGTTATAAACTTTTTATTGCACACGGTACACTCAAATCTTCTGTCACCTATGTGCATTTTAACATGCATTACTAGATTGTTCTTTTGAACGAAGCTCTTTGAGCAAATCTCGCAGGAATAGTTCTTCTCTCCCGTGTGGATTTTTGTGTGCCTGTCGAGGTCTGCTTTCCTGTAGAACGCTGATTCACATTCCGTACAGTTGAATTTCTTCACTCCTGTAAAAGAAACATTTTATCAGTACAGCGGAGCTAAAAAGGTTGCTATTGCACAATCACAATAAAGGAATTGAACTATTGCCATCTCTTTTCATTGACTGAGAGTGAAAAGAGATGGCAATAGTTCAATTTCTTTAATACAATTCTGCAATAGCGACCTTTTTAGCTCCGCGGTTGTTCTATCTCACGAAGTCCGCTTGGTCTTAATTTTGTGTGTGTTCACATGCACATTGTTTCTGTGTGCGTGGGCCGCCTGAGCGCTCCCGAGCTTACGCACACAGAAACAATGTGCATGTGAACACACTCACAATTAAGACCAAACTGACTTTGTGAGATAGAACTGTACCACTTGTTGGAAAGTGCTCATGGCGTAGCTTGCGTTGAAGTAGAGCAACGTTGTACATGGTCACAATTTGGATGCAGTCACCTGCAAGTGGCATTACGAGCTGAGCGCATCCGTGCTTCGGAGGGAACGTTAAATGTCAGTCCCGGGTTTTAAGTCGCTAAGCCATGACGGAGGCCTTTAGGCGGGCTAAAAACTACGTCACCAGAGTTGGCCTCTTGCTCATACGAACTTACTTACTTAGTAGGAATAGGATATTCACCATTATGCTTCAATTCATGTATACTGAGATGCCCGAGTTGTGTGTATGTTTTGCCACATTCCATGCACATGTATGGTCGCTCCCCGACGTGAGATCTGACATGCCGCTTCAGCAGTGTGTTGTTGTCAAACGATTTGGAGCATTGGTCGCATTGCACTCGTTTCGATGGATCTGGCTTTTTTTTTATTCTCCTGAAATTTAAGTTATACTATAAATGAATTTAAAGCTTATTAATTTAAAGCTGGTAAATTCGGCTGGGACAAGCAATCCTAGAAAACACTTCTTGCCTAACCGTGTAACTGTGATGTGGAACAAACCGGAAAGTGTGATTAGTGCTCCTTCAGTGAACTATTTCAAAAACAGACTTGTTAGGCAATTTAAAATAGTGCACTGATAATGATATACACACATCAGCTCCATAGCTGCTAGTGTATCATTAATAATAATAAGTTTAAAGCAAAATGTCCTCTGGCAATAAATCTTGCACAAGTTAAATTCTTAAAAGGGTCAGCAGCGCGAGTGTGACTCCTCTGGTGTCACAGGCGTCCATAGGCTACGGTAACCGCTTACCATCAGGTGGGCCGTATGCTTGTCTGCTACCTTAGTAGTATAAAAAAAAAAAAAAAAAAAAAAAAGTTAACTTGCACGAGTGACTTCCAATGTGAAACACTCGCACGAGTGGACTTGTGTAAGTTTTATTGACTTGTCGAACTTGCTGCAAGTCCTATGTGTATGCTTAGGCAATGTAGGTAATAGGTAGCAGAAAAATTTAAATACAGGGGCATAGAACAGATCAAAAGAAAACAATTGAGCCTTTTTACGGCAATACACTGTAACTTGAGTTACAGTGTTTTGGTATAACACAGTAGAATTGCAAAATGCAAACATTTTAGTAACAAAACAATAACAAGCCACTCACTTTCTCTGCTTTTTGTTTGGACCGAGATCAACCTCTTCATCTGATATTTCAATGATTTCACATTTTACTTCAATGTTTTCGGGGTTTTCTTCTTCCATATTTTCTAGAAAATGGAATAAAATAATCTTAGAAAAACTAGTTCGCGCTTCAGTTTTTTTTTACGATTTTGGAGAAATATTTAACGTTTTTTTACCTGAAGGTGATTTAATTACTGCATTTATAAAGATTACTACTATATTACTGTACTACTTTACCTATCATAAATATTATATTACATTTGGAATGTTATTTTTCCTTTGAATATAAATTTAATTCTTTTGCTCTCATTCAGCTGACCATGATGTGATGATGACAGACACAGTGCTGCCAACTCTACCATCAGACTTGTAGCTAAATCTGCCCCGAAAAGTTGCTAGATAACCAGATTTTCCTCAAAAAGTAGCTAGATGTAACCAAGGGAAAAAAACTTGTTGTCTACGGTGTTGTCCACAGTGTTGTCTTGGTAGGTTATAAAGATTTATTCAACCTAAATCTTACGTTTTTAGCTACAATTTTTTCAATTTTGTAGCTGATGGTAGCCTAAAAGTAGCCAGATCTAGCTATAAAGTAGCTAAGTTGGCATCACTGGACAGACAGCCATTCCTTCATTCCTTTCCTAGGCAAAACAAATGCTCATTTTTGTATAAAAAGTGGCATTAGAAAGAGACTAAACTGAAAAAATAAACGAGTGCGAAAGAAATAGCAGAACTAAAAAAATAAAAAGCATTTTTATTTTAACAAATGACATTGACATTTGTTCGAAAACAAAATATTGCGTTTTGTTGTTGCTAGGAAGATTGAATTAATCAATCTGAGTGTTGTTGTTGCCTCCGAGGAAGAATCTGAGGTTGTTGCTAGAATCGTTAGTGAGTTCCCAATTTTTTGGGAATTTACAGCAGTTTTCGGTAAAACAAAAATAATACAAATTAATCAAAACCAAAATTAACACTAATTTCTATGATTTTTTTATTCTGAGTTTTAGTCAAACACAATGAGTAAACTTACTCAAAACGAGTTCTACTAAACTCACAACCCGTTTTGAAACCGACTAGATATGAAATTCAATCTAGGTCTCACAGAGAATAGAGCTAAAATTATTATTATTTAAATAATACCGAATGAAACGGACGTTCAGAACATACCTATAGTCGTATTGCTCATTATACGGACTAAAAGTGAAGGAAAAAATGTCATTTTTCCTTCAATTTTGACATAAAACGTATCAAAACTAATCAAAATTGAAGGAAAAATGACATTTTTTCCTTCAATTTTAGTTCGTATAATGAGCAATACGACTATAAACCTAAAAGTCAACGACTCATTAATTATCCTCTTTTACTTGTGAATAAATTTCTAGATACCTACCCATGCAAAACAGCAGGTAGGTACCTACCTACATACTTACCTACCTACCAAACTACACTATGTAGGTAGGTAAGTACTTAATTTTACGATAGGTAGGTAGGTAAGCCTAAAAATACGGCCTTTTTGCTAAACCTTTGCCAAATTCAGAAGGCACAAGTTCCAGTTCAAATAGCAGGTATGTTTTGGTCTATTACAATCAGTCGCGTTGCTGATAATCGGGTCAAAACCAAAGAATGATGTCATAGAGGTAGATGCTATAATTTTAAAAGTGACGTCTCACCGGCAGATCAACATAATTTCGACATAACGCCGTAGTGATGGGACCATGGCTTGCGATCACTTTTGAAATGATCCAGAGTAAGATATTTCCGTAATGATACGAAGTTAGATGCTAATCAATGTAGGTATGAACTTACCTACTCACCATTTATTAGAAATCATCAACCCTAACATATTATCAAATTTTGTGCAATCTATCTGCAATTCTGCATGCCCAAAGCTCCCTAAAGCTTCCTAAAAAGCTTCATAGAGCTCAGATGGTTGCTTTATCTAATCTATTGACTCTCTTTTTATTTATTAGTTAGGTAGACCGAGATTATTTAACAATGAACTCATGAACTCTCGTGAACTCTAGTTAAAAAAGTGGTAGTGGCTATAATTCTGTTGTACACTGTTTAATTAAAATACTACCAGTGCAGTACCTATACAACAGAATCTGGGCCAATGTTTAGATCAGTGGTTCCCAAACTTTTTTTTCTCATGGACCCCTTTCAAAATTTTACTGGTTTCGGTGGACCCCCTGCTGCTACATTTCTACCATATTCCCAAAATTTCTCGCCAACGTGGACCCCTTTCGAGTCTCCCGTGGACCCCTTGGGGTCCACCTAGACCACTTTGGGAATCACTGGTTTACATGAAGATACAGCCACAGATTAGTTAGAGATATGGATACAGCCCAGCCACCCACCGTTTTCGTAAAACCAGAGTTGTAGGTTCATTAACCGAGTTTCTATAAGAAAGGTAAGTATTACCTGTGTAGGTACCTAATTTTGTTTTTAGATTTCTAAATGTGAGATTAAAATTAAGCATAAATATTGTATAAAGGTACCTACCTATAATAATAAAAAGTCAGAAATTTATAAATATAAGTTTAAAAAACGAAAAAACATGTTTGTAATAATTGATCGAACAAAAAAATGTTTGTGTTATTTTTTTATTTTGTTTTTTCTATTTATTTTTATTACCTAGTTATTTTAATAAGTCCTTGTTAAGAACATAAAATTATGTTGAAAGATTTCGTTGGTAAACGTGTTAAAATGCATTTTGGTAACCAAAAAACTTAAAAGCTAGTGAACCGAACTAGTGAATTATAAGAAGTCAGTTTCAGCTCAACGAATCAGTACCTACATCACTAGACAGTAGTCGCCATTCCTATAGTAGTGCCGGTATCAACGAACGTGTGACTGTGAGTGAACACGACTTCACGTGGGCCAAGATTATCAAAATAATAGACATAATTTAGTTAAAAAATGTCGTATTATCAACAGAGGATGGCTGGTGAGTACTAAAATGTTTACTTTTATCAATTGGTTTTTATTTTTGCCTAGTAAATTTCATAGAAAGAGCCAATGTTACGCACACCGAATTTTATATTTTTTAATATTTTTTTAAAATTTTAACTTAAAATTTTACGAAGGTTGTTCTACGTCTACCTTATTAATTCGTTTGATAGTTTTTTTAATACTTATCTACTTACTTAATTTTATCAATTAAGTAGGTACTTAGGCACTTAATTACCTACCTACTAAAAATTACGTCACGATCTTTCTATTTATTTTAATTGTTTTACTCTTCAGATAGAAGTCATTTTTAGAAAACGAAAAAAAGTGCAAAAAACAGCTGTTTACAAAACATGACGTCATGCTATTGACCAAGCGGGTGACGTTTCGTTTCGTTATTGCATTCGTGACCTCTTTTAGAGCAAGCATAGTTACATTCGCCCATTTTATGAGCTTTAATTTAAGTTTTTTAATATTTTGTTTATCTTGTATAGTGTTTTACCCATGATTTGGGAGGGGGCACACAATATTTTTTGTAAGCGCGTTTAAAAATCTCTGCACATTCGCAGTAAAATATGGAAAGAATTAAAAATATAAGTATTGTTCTTCCAGCTTCAAAAAAAAAAAAAGGAAGAGGTTCTTATGTCAGTCAGAATCTTTTTAATTTTTTTATTAAGTACCTACCTATATTTTTTTTGTATGTTCCCCGATTACTCGAAGACACCTAGACCTATTTGGGAAATTCTTTTTTTTTATTGAAAGGAAATACTTTTCAATTGGTCCTATAAAAAATTGTTGAGGATCTGTCGAAGCTTTTAGGAGTTATAAACCGAAATGCACCTCGAAAGTGCAGAAAATTGATCAGCACCACATTGAAGTCGTTTTTTTTTATTTTTAATTTAGGTAGTTAGACTTGTTTTGTGCCCATATTAAAGTCTGTGCATTAAAAAACTACATTTCATAAAACATTTTTGTTCAGAGGCGATGGAAGTACATATAAAATAGTGATAAACAAACTTTTGTTTCATAAAATTACATCCAATCCAACCATTCAATTTGAAACAATAGCTGGAGTTTGTTCAGCTGACTTCATGCAAGTTGCAAGGTCATAACGTCTGCATTTAATTACCTAACTTGGTACCTACATAATTATCATAATATTAATTCATTTTAATGAAACTTACTTAACAAACAATTAATTAATCAAACTTTGTTATTGACTTATTATATCCTCACAAACTTTCGGATTTATATAATTTAGTATGATGAATAACCATATTCTATTTTGTCTACAAAGAAAGGAAAGTAGGGTCTACTCATGTTTAAATTAATAATCGAGTCATCGGAAATCTAGATGTGCCAATTAACAGCCTAAATAAATTTATTTAATATTTTAAAAAAATATATTTAAATATCATATCAATAATAAATAAATATTAAATATATTTATTTATTTACTTTGCCAAATTTTGCCTTATCTTCAAATACTGCCCGTAAAACAGCACTTGATTTGATCCACTGCTGTTTATTTTGTAATTCGGTCGTTTAGTTAATGCTAGTTGAATCCTTGACCTAGTTACAGTATGAGCGTTGCCAGAGCTCGCTTGTTTGATCGATAAGCACTATTAAAAGAAAGTAGGTAAAGTAGACAGACTCATAACATTTTAAGCCACCCACTATGATAACATTGTTGTAACTATGTCATCACATCAGTGACTTACATCGAAAATTCAAATTTTCTTGCGTTTTTTGCAATTTGCAGGACTGTATTCGCGCAAATAACTCACCTACTTACCCCCTTACTTATGAAAGATGTTTAAACTTGAACACTGGTTGAACAACGTCCTGTCTCTGTCACTATCCACAAATAACGACAGGACGTTGTTTAACCAGCGTTTAACCTTAAACATATTTCATAAGTAAGGCCCCTAGTAGTTAGGTATTTCCATAACAAACAAAAGAATCATCAATAAGATACGCTTTAGTGGGGATTAGGTACTATCTGTCAGCCTTGCTTCCATCTAATAAATTTTAACCATGGTTCATGGTTGCGGCCGCCCATTCTCCATATAAAAAATCACGATGCAAAAAAGAAAAATCCACGGATACACTGCCAGTATTCAAACTCACAATCGAGGTCGAGATACCATCACAATAGGCCAATAGGCTGACAAAGCTCCAATAACATCAAAGAAGTTAGTAGTTTGACCTTTTACGATCACTCAACTAACCACACCTTATTTGTTTAGTCTTTTGCAGCCATTTTATTGTCACAATACTATATAAGATCGTGTCACCATCATCAATCAATTTAATTTACATAGATAGATATAAATATTGACTCGTTTTCTCAGCCGACCATGACCACTGAATTATTATTTTATTTTGTTCCCAGGCTCATCCCCCCCACCGCCCCTAACAGACAAGCTACGGCTCTACCACGTTGAGATGAACCCCTACGGTCACCGTGTGCTGCTGGCCCTGGGGGCAAAGAAGGTGCCTTATGAGGTGTACAAGCTGGACCCGCTGCGGCTGCCCGACTGGTTCCGCGCTAAGAATCCTAGGCGTGAGTTGGTTTGAGTGATTTTTGAAGGAAAACTTTACGCACGCTTGACTTGGGGAGTAATCTAGGGAATGCGTGATGAGAGCGTTACGAAAAGTGTGATCGGGCTAGCTGAACGTCTCTAAAGCACACTTGTTTTTTTTATTCCTCATCCTCCTTGCGTCGTTTCCCCAATGCCCAAGGTCTCCACCACGAAAGTATTTTCTCCCACACGATGTTGCGCCATTTGTTCAGGGTTTCCCAGCTTCTGGCGTGCTGAGGTCGAGTGCGTTGCGAATCAACGGCTAAAAAGGACGCCATGGCAGAATCACAATAGGAATTGCGATATATGACGTTCTTGTCACTCTGTCTATGAAAAGAGACGATATTTCAATTCCTATTGTGATTCTTCTAAAACGGCCTTTTTAAATTCGCTGGTCTGACCAACGCATCGGGCTCCTTCCTTTCGGTCTTCTTTCCTCAACTTTCCCCGTGATGAGTTTTTGGAGATTGTCTCCGGGTTTTCGAGCTAATGGCCAACGAGCTCGAGGATCATGCGAAGGCATACAGTTGACAGGCGTGGCTTTTTATCTAGCTTAGCCTAGCTTAGCTTCTTTGAGCACCGATTGGTTGGTTCTGTGTGCACCAGCAATTATTGTTTTTTGTGCTCCTATGAATAAGTATAATTTGCACGCTCGCTCGAGTTAAATTTCACGCCTCCTGCTGGAATTAATGGCTGCCAGTACCGTTATGTCAATGCCTTTGAACTATTATGAATCATTTTTAGGGTTCCGTACCTTAAAAGGTAAAAAAAGGAACCCTTATAAGATCACTTTCTTGTCCGTCTGTCTGTCTGTCTGTCTGTCTGTCTGTCTGTCCGTCTGTCTGTCTGTCCGTGTGTCACCATCGATTATCTCAGGAACGGGTGGAGCTAGCAAGTTGAAATTTATACGATATACTGAGGTCTATAGTTCCTATTGTGAGTAAAAAAATCAAGGTCCTGAGTTAACACTATAAAAAGATATAGGCAAATTTAGGTTTTCCTGAAAACTTGTAAGTATCAAAACTTACCTTAATTATCAACTTTTTTTATTTTTCGGAATTTTTCCTTTACTTGTGCTGGAAGACCTTGCTTGTAACCAAAATTGACAATTCTAGGTCAACCGGAAGTACCCTAGAGGTTTTGGGTTGAAAACCTAAATGGTAGTTCCCGTTGACCTAGAATCACGAAATTTAGCAAAAAGCAAGGTCTTATAGCACAAATAAAGGAAAAATTCCAAAAAATTAAAAAAGTTGAAAATTAAAGGGTGTTCCCATACATACATAGTTGACGCCAATTAAGATTGTCCTCTGAGTTGTATGGGCGCTCATACAAATAAGCGGGCTACAATAACATAATGGGTATAATGGGTAGGTACGGAACCCTCAGCGTACGAGTTCTACTCGCACTTGACCGGTTTTTTTTTTACAATAAAATCCTTCGAGACAGTACATTTAACGGGTACCTTCATACTAACTGTCCTATCCTATCCTTTATTAATATTCCAAGTGTCAAGACCACAGGGAATATACCCTTTCACTCGTCTCGTGGCTTAGCATGCCTAGACGTTCTTGACAGATTGTTAAAGTTATGCAACGTTCAGTGATATCACAATTTGGGCGACCCATACAACAATAAAATGGCATTAACAGCTGAGTGCTTTCGTGCTTCGGAGAATTTAAAAGCCGGAACCGAGGATTAAACGCGTAAATCGTCGGTTCTGGCTTTTAAATCGTTAAACCATGAAAGATGGTGGTTATCGTCTCTCGTCTGCGTGGAATCCTATAATTAATAAGTGTGTTCGTGGTGGTCCGACTGTACGTCAGCCTGACACTGTCAGTGTTGTGTGTCGTAGTGTGAACGAGGACTTTTCTGGTTCTGAAGACGAATTGGGGGTAGTCGTGGATCCTACTCTCAATTCTCGGCGGTAGCTCCAGTACTTTCAGTCATCCCGTGACCACGAACGCTGCAACGTGTTCGAAACGTCGGGAAACAAAATAAATAAAAGGTACGCGATAAAATCCCGTAATAATAATTATCATTATATTAAACCATGAAAGGCCTAAGAACTGCGCCACCAGATCATAATACGCTTTTTGTATTTTTTCTACACGGCTTCTTCTTTCTCCTGGTTTTTATCCCAATTTATTTGGGGTCAGCCGTCCTATTACCTGGTCTACCTTTGCACTACACCTTACGGTCAAAATTAAATCCTTTTTAATGAAATAATATTTTGTTTCAGTAAAAATCCCAGTTCTGGAAATTCCGACAGACCAAGGGGACAAGTTCCTATTCGAGAGCGTGGTGATATGCGATTACCTGGACGAGAAGTACCCTCGGAACCCGCTGCATTCTAAAGATCCGTTCGTGAAGGCGCAGGATCGTCTGTTGATCGAGAGGTTTAATGAGGTAAGAATTATGTTAAAAAATAAAAGCTTAAAAATATAATTTTTATTTTTATAGTGCTAAATAGGGCTTGCATTCGAATATTCGAATATTCGAATAATTCGAATATGAAATTCGTTCGAATATTCGAATACTGAAGTCCAATATTCGAATATTCGATTAAAATTAATAACACCAAACTCAGAACTCTGATGTGCATAAAATGCCACTTTTATAGGATTCGGAAACACTCGAGAGTGCCGCGCGTGATTGCGTAGTGCTTTCGCGTATTTGCCGGCAACCCAGTGGAGGTGCTTTGTCAGGAAAATGCAAATCTACACACAAAGTTTTTTTTAATCTACATGTTTGATTCCTGGCCAGGAGAATTATTATTTTAATATCTAATGATGCAGTTTTACTTTTTTATCAAAATCGGTTACCCAAGACTCAAATGAGTGTTTTGTCGCTATTGCCACCTGCCATCACCTCGTCTGACCAAGTGTCCAGCCCAATTCCATTTAAGATTCGTAACCCTAACTCTGACGTCCTGGACTTTAGTCCGGCGCCGGATCTCGGTGTTACGAATTCGTTCTTGGAGTTTAATGCCGAGCATGGCTCGCTCCATGGCTCTCTGTGTAGCTTATACTTTGAACACAGTCTCCTTAGTAAGCGTCTACGTCAAGTCAAAGTTGGGAAGACACATTGGTTAAAGAGATTACAGGCACTGTGGAACTTTCTTCGACTGAAGCACATCTGCCAGTTTTCTAAACGCGGCCCAGCCGAGCTGTATCCTTCTAGAGATCTCTTTACTCTGATGCTTTTTACCAAAAGATAAAATATGCCCAAGATAAAGATACTTGTCAACTACCTCCAGTCTCTCGTTTCACCGTTACGGTAAAATTCGAGGTTCCAGAAGCATTCGCCATAATCTTCGTCTTGGACATATTCATCTTAAGGCCAGGCTAAAGAGGCATCAAAAAGTTGTTGGATCATGAGTTGGAGATCTTCCAGGTTGTGGGCAAACAATACGAGGTCATCAAACTTGAGATGTGACAGGAAGGCACTGTTGATATTTATTCCGCAAGATCCCATGCAAGCATCTTCATAGTCTTCATAGTCGTCTTCAAGAGCCGCCGTGAAGAGCTTGGGTGATATTGTGTTTTCCTGCCGCACTCCCCTCTTGATGTTAATAGGGTTGGTAGTAGGGCATGCAATACCGGGACAAATCTCAATACCGGTATTGAGTTCGGTATTGGTGCCCAATACCGGAATACCGGTATTAATACCGGTATTGGCATTTTTATTTGAAATTCTAGTTTTTCCTAAAAAACAAAAATATTGAATGTAATTTAAGCAAATTTTAGCAAGATTTATTGGTCAAGGACATGATACGAAGAAAAACTGTAGGAATAAAATCAAAATAATTTGTATTTTTATGAACATGTATAAAATATAGTATCTATACTCACATAACAAAAGAGATCAATCAATAAACTTAGTCTACTTACTTAACTTTACCTAAATGTAGATACTAGGGTGGTTCTTTCGTCCGAGATACTAGGTACCAAACGATGCAGGATGCATTAGGCTTGTTTCACTCTTCAGCGTGTCGCCGGTCGCGTTCGCGAGTTGACCATTCATAGCACAGAGAATTTTGAATTTTCGAATTTCTCTGTGCTGTGAATGGTCAACTCGCGGACGCGACCGGCGACACGCTGAAGAGTGAAAGGGCCCTTAGGAACTTTTTGGATTAGGAAGTCTTTGAGGTAATCACATTATCTAAGTAGGTACTACTTATTACTGGAGATACTATTATTGGGGCGATTCAGCAGCTAATCTAGCGTCACAATTTCACAAAAGTAATCACACTCACAGACACAACATTTGCGAACCGACTGATGCGATAGTATGCGGCGCGGAAGCGGGGGTAGAGTAAGAGTGAGAGAGCGTTAGAGCTGGCCAGCGAACCATTTTTAAGGCGCGTTCACACGCTCGCGTGCAAACAGACAACGAGCACATTATTTTATGTTGCGTCCGGTCTCCTCGAGATGAAAGTGACAGAGTTACACCGTGCTTGATCTAATCATATTTCTGTCTCGATGAATTTCTGTTTGCACGTGAGCGTGTAAACCCAACGTAATACCACTTGCCGGCCGCGACGTAGTTTATGATCTGGAATAACACATAGGCTACTTTTTACCCAGGTAGGCGCAGTCGCAGGCACATGGATGGTAGTAATTCTTATGATAGTAATTAAAGTAAACATAGACGTACAATACGATTAGCGTATCTAGGCATTCGTAAAGTTAGCTGTTTCGATGCACAGTAGGTATACAATTTAGCAAGAAAATGCTCTACTGCGCACGACAAAAGACCGAATTCCGGGATCCGTTAACCATACGGAATAACGTACGGAATTATTTGATATTGATTTCCTCAATACCGGTATTGTCCGGTATTGATTACTTCAATACCGGTATTGAAATACCGGACAAATCTTCCGGGACCCCGGTATTTCGGTATTACGGGATCCCGGTATTCATGCCCTAGTTGGTAGTGTCGTGAAGGCGGACTTGCATGGTTGCCGGGAGTTGCATGTGCTGCGGGAGTTATACGGCAGTATAACTCCCACAGCACATCCACGTATCGTGCGTCAATCTGGCAGCAATAGAGAGCGTTAAACACAGCCCAGTGCTCGATGCTGTCGAATGCTTTCTCGTAATCGACGAAAGCTAAGCACAGGGGCCGGTTATATTCTGAACTCTGCTCCATCAGCTGGTGTGGATGTGGTCGATCGTGGAATAACCACTACGGAAGCCGGCTTGCTCGACGGGCTGGTACTTATCTAACCCCCGAGTGAGCTGATTGCATACCACCTTGGCAAATAGCTTGTACACCTGAGATAAGAGACTTATGGGCCTGTAATTGCTCAGTTTCGAGCAGTCTCCCTTTTTGTGCAAAATGGTGACAATTGCATTCTTCCAAGCATCAGGTGATTTTTGTTTGGTTGATAACTGCGCGAAAAAAAAAAGGCACCAACCTTCCATACAAAATCAGCATAGTAATTTTATTGTAGACTCTTCCGGCCGCGGCGTTGCCCGCTAGGTACCTATTTATTTATTATTTATTTTTAGCCACTCGGTTTCCCACTGCTGGGCAAAGGCCTCCCCCATTCCTTCCAGGCGTCACGATCCCGTGCCAATATCTCCCAGTCGGTAGCAAATTTGTCGAGATCGTCCCGCCACCTCCGTCTCGGTCTGCCGCGTCGCCTTCTCACCGGTTCGGGGCGCCACTCGGTGGCCACCTTCGCCCACAGCTCACTTGGCATACGACAGACATGTCCTGCCCAATTCCACTTCAGCTT
Organism: Camptogramma bilineatum; assembly: GCA_958496255.1. Lineage (NCBI taxonomy): Eukaryota > Metazoa > Arthropoda > Insecta > Lepidoptera > Geometridae > Camptogramma > Camptogramma bilineatum. Next base: position 3,791,287 of record OY292478.1, read on the forward strand.
GTTAGTTAACCTCACTCCGCCGATGTCAATTCCCTTTCCCTCCCATCCAGCCGCTAGGTACCTACATAACATAATAGCCTTCCTCAAAGTTCCATCCTGAAAGTTCATTTTTGAAATCGGATGAGTAGTTTCGGAGATTACCTCCTACATACAAACAAATTTACCTCTTTATAATATTAAGTACACATATTATTGACTGATTTTACTGAGAATTTGTGGTTGATTGTGCGTGTAATAATCGCCAATGTCTGGTTACGGCGACACAACCTTTTGTTTATGCAAATAACACTTTAAAGAACAAAATAAGATGTAATTTTAGTAAAAACAAAGATTTTTGTCTATTATTCGAATAATATTCGAATAATTCAAATATTACCCGAAAAAAAATCGAATATTCGAATATCAAAATTTTCGAATATTTGCAAGCCCTAGTGCTAAACCACACTTTGAATTCCGGTGGAATCGCAAATTTTGATAAGACTTTTCATCTTAAAAAATAGTGTAATTTTTTTTTAAGGTTTTCCATACACGGTTATAAACACGAAATAAGTACCTACCTATGTTATTTTAAAAGAAATGTTTTCCATACCTAGACGGTTTTAAACACGGCGGGTTCAGCCCCTATCCTACCTGCACGAGGTCGGATAAGGAATGTTTTAATAATTCTCTATGGACCTGTGTTTTTCTAAGATTAAGATAAGCTAAGATAAGATAAACGTTTATTTGACACACACAGAGGATTCAGAACAGTAAAAGATCCACGGAGAAAGTTATAAACATAAAAAACAAGCAGAAAAAAGGTTCACTTAACAGTGGTGCCAAAAAGGCCCAGTCTTAGCTAATGCTGGATACTCCCATGAGGTCCCATGGGAGACAGCGCTGATTTTCAGACTGTGCCTTTAAGTATAGGGTGACTATGACAACCAACCAACGAATACGGTGGGACATAATAGTAGATTGTATTATAAGGGGGCAAAATAATATTTTGACGGCGAGGGCGCTTTTTTGAATCCAGAGCGAAGTGAAGGATTCTAGAGTAGAATCCCGAGCGTAGCGAGGGATTCTTTATTAGAATCCTGAACGTAGCGAGGGATTTAAAGTACGTCGCCCGAGCCAAAAATATATTTTGCGCCCGAGTGATACACTCTACTTTTCATTACAATCTATGAGAAAATAAAAGGGAAGAGAAAAGAATGTGTTAAATCGACAAAGTTCCACTTGAGAAGAGTAATCGGGGATTACATTTTTTTTATTTAGACGGTGAATGGTGGGCGGTATGTTTATCTGATACCATCTCTTCGGGGGCAGTGCCCTCGCGGCGTTGCCCCCGTAGAGATGGTTTATGGTGATGATGATGATGATGAAAAGTAGCCTATAACCTTCCTCAAGAGTTTAGCTATCAAATACAGAAATAATTTTTCAAATCCAACTGGTAGTTCCTGAGATTTAGCGCGTTCAAACAAAAAAACTCTTCCGCTAGAATTGCTCAATAGTTCCACGAAAACAAACTAGATGGCGGTAGTAAAAAAGACCGTTTTCTAGATCGCGCTGACGAAAACGCACAGGATTTTATCAAGTTGAAATTACAATTTTTGTAATTAATTAAAACCGCAGAGTAATAAATCTCTAAATGTGATTACAACTGTGGTGTTTTTGGAAGAGTCCTCCCTCATTAATCTTGGTAGATTCGAGATGAATGAATGTGGAAAGTAGTTGTACCTCTAAAGTACGCGGCAAAGATAATTCCGGCGCACTTAAAGGGGATTAAAAACTCATTACTGCCCGCTAAATTTATAAAGAGGATTAAAAACTCATTACTGCCCGCTAAAAGTTCCTTGAAGAGGAATCATCTACTTTGGGCGCACTTAAAGGCGAACAAAGTCGTCCTTTTCGAATAGATGGAATGAAAAATATAATATTTTTTTGATATTTCAGCTAATAAAAGGAAGCTTAGAATGTTTCGACACCAACTTTGCGTTTGGCAGCGAGCAGATCATTACAACATTGGATATTTTAGAAAAGGAATTAGCTTCAAGAGGTAATTATAATGGTGGTGATTCTGACGTAGGTTTATACCTATACCTAAATTGAAAACCTGGGTCTCTTCAAGTCAATAATAAGTGTCTTCTCTAGACCTTTGTGATCCATCGTCAGCCACATCGTCGCTTACTATTAGGTGAGATTGTGGCTAAACAAAGGTCTATCTAGATTAAAAAAAATATATAATAATAATTGTAGAATTATAAAACACACTTGGCCATAAGACAGCTTAGCTAGAAAAATAATGTTGGCCATTCTTCAAATTGGACATGATAAAATAAAAACAAAAAGGTGATGCCTTTAAAAATAAAAATGCTATATTTTAGGGAAATTGGGGAAACTTAAACACAAAGTTGGAAATGAAATACACTTTTAAAGTTTTATGAAAATGAATTATATTTTATATTATTCCAGGTACATATTACTTCGGTGGCAACAAGCCCGGTATGCTGGACTACATGATCTGGCCGTGGGTGGAGCGGCTATATCTACTCCGGTGTGTCAATGAGAGGAAATTTGATCAGAAACGCTCGCTATTCCCTAACTTTGTAAGTGAAAATTTTTATATCTTACAGACACTTTTTTAAACGAAATGTAAACCAGTTGAATTGTAGGTACAGCAAAAATGTCATATTTTTCTTTCATTTGTTCTGTAGTAATTTTTTTGGAACCAAAGTGTAACAAGAACCTAGACAAATACTGCCTTAATCCAAAAAATAGCATAAAGTGATAAAAATATGCTCAATTTCTCTATTATGTTTGTATGGACAATTCGTCCGTCGCCGACCCGTTAAAATTTTAAAAATTAGATTGAATTTAAATTTTTATTTTATTTCAAAGCTTAGAGTTTATAACTACATTTCGTATTAATGCGTTCAGTGCTCATTACTCGGATATTACGTGCAGTAGTGCACGGGGCCGTCTCCTTCGAAGAGCACGGTGATGGCTGGACAGGGAATTTGTTGTATAACTTGAGAACGTTTGTAACAACAACTCAAATAAGATTTTTTTTTTTAAAAAGGTTGTCTTCTAAGAACACAAAATTTGAGCAAGATCAAAATTTGAACAACAAGTTTTTTTATAAAGATGTTTTATTTTCAGGCCGATTGGGGTGATCAAATGCAGCTAGACGAAGTTGTAAAGAAACACTCTACCTCACCCTTCGAATACTTTGATTATTACAAGAATGCTAGGGCTCACTCTATGGGATATTATTTGTAATTCTTTAGAATATAACTGTGTTTATTCCATCATGGTTTCATAGCCGGGACCGGCCTCATAATTTGCATACGAACATACTTCTAAGAAATAACCAGTGCCTTTTTTGTAGGTTAATATCCCAGTTTAACATACCTATAATAATTTTTATAAATAGATAGGTACAGTGAATGCAAATGAAAAATGTAAGTATGATTCAATAAGAAAAAATAAAACTACTAATTCACAGCAAAAACATAAAAATGATAAAAATAAGTTAGGCGATTTGGATCTTGGGTAAGACATTACTGAGCCAAGCCAACCAAATTATCAGCCGACAGAATAGTTTGCAGTGTGCAAGAGGTCCAAAGGAGATTTTCATGAATTAATGGTACCTAGGCTAGGTCGCTGTATATTTTATATTTTGAACAATTTTCTTCAGTGAATTGGGATTCTAATTTGAGTTGGAGTATTTTTTTGGGATCTACTGATTTTTTCACCATTTTTCTGTCTGGTGGACAAAGACCTAGCCTACTATGAAATACCTCCTTTTCAAATTTTCTAAGCTACACTATTGATGCTTAATTTGCGTTCACTGGGTATGTAAATAAACTTAAGAAAATCTAAATGGTCCCATTGGGCGTTTTTCCATTAGCCCGGCACGGCACCGGCACCGGCACTGGCACCGGCACCGGCGCCGGCGACGCAAAAATGTATGAAAATGTACTGCTCGTTTTTCCACCGGCGCCGGTGCCGGTGCCGGTGCCGTGCCGGCTAGTGAAATAACGCCCTTTGCCTTTAATTAGAATGATAATCTAGGTTAAGAACTTTTTTTTTCAAATTTCTAAATTTGAAATTGGAGTTGCCAGAATGGTGAAAAATAATGTGAATCAGATAAAATCATACTTTGGCGATCATTTTAGCTCCCTAATACATTTTGTTAAAGTTCAGACTATTTTGATATTTAAAAAATAACGTGCAAGGAACTCGACGTCTTCGCATCATAAATTAAGTTTAATGAGGTTTGTAACAGAGTTTTCGTACAATGAGTTTTTTAACGATGTATTTGAAAATTGCATTTATTTTCTTTGGTAGGAATGTAGTTTTTGAGTGTTATGATATTTATGTGTTACATTTTGTACTTAAGATGTTTTTATACACTGTATTTATGCTTCTTTGTGGCTGTTTTGAAGATCTGGTAATATTTGAATACTCGAAAAAAAATCACAAAATTTTATTAATATTTGTACCTACTTAATATGCCATGTTTGTTTCCGGTTGTAAGTATATTTTTTGTAGTGCTACCCAAAACACGGTGTGTTGATTAATTGTGAACTGCCAATTACTTATTTTTAGCATATTTATCTAAGAAAGTAGCTTTTTTTCTAAGAGCAGGATGGGTTTAGCGGTACAATACGTAGGTAGGTATAATATTTTGTAGATGTTACATTTTTAAAACGTCATTATTGTAGTTACCATTTATTACTTGGTAGGTTTATTACCTGTAAATAACATCTCGAAATAAAAAATATATTAAAAACGAGTGCTTTGAGTTTCACTATCGTCAGTAAAACATGGTAAAATGAAGCTTTCTTACCTTTAACTTGTAGAAAACAGCAAGTAGAATCAGTTGAATAACTAAGTCTTGAATCTTGATACAATGTTTGATATCCTATACTTTTTGGGAGATTATTTTTTCCCCGCTGGTAGCATTGTTGTGCTTCCTGTCCCTTTTGCACATATCATGGTCTGTATGCTTCTCTTCTCCGAGCGCAGCAGTTTCGAAACCTCGAAACGAAACGCAAATCTCGTTCAAAAACAGATTTTCGTCACTGACGTTTCCAACTTCAATCATTCGCAATGTTTTGCTACAACTTTTGAACGAAATTTACTACGTCATCACTTCTCGAAATCCTGCGTGGCTATCGGGAATGTTTTATTTAATTTAACTGTGAAAATTGTGTTAAATATAAGCGAAAATGCCGCTAATACGGTCTGCCAGTTTCAACCTATTTATTGAAATATTGCTTCGCATATTATTACTCTCGGCTTTTTGGTAAGTACGTTCCTTATGTTTAGATTAACTAAGTTATTGTTTTGTGCAATTTATCAATTAAATATGAACTAAATATAACTAATTTGGTTATCTACCGTTCATAAATATAAATTCTAACGAGGTTTCGTTATTTTTAGGCTATATTTTCAACGTTTTACACATAAATTTTGTATTAGATTTAACATTCATATTTCCAAGTAGAAATTACAAGTACAGGGAAAAATATTGTTTTATAACGTTGTGAAATGCTGTCAGTGAATAATAGTCATTAAACCTACTGAAAATATGTTACAGATACCTATTTTATCTTGTTATAATGTAGTTTATCATGAAAATGGATAATAGTAACTAAATAGATAAGAAATATTATCAATATTAGCACTATAACTGCTATCTTGAGTACTTAGACAATGGTTTAACCACATTGTTAATAGCATCATTCATTAGATCAGTGGTTCCCAAACTTTTTTTTCTCATGAACCCCTTTCAAAATTTTACTGGTTTCGGTGGCTGCTACATTTCTACCATATTCCCAAAAAAACTTGTGCACCCCCATTTTTGTTTCTCGCCAATGTGGACCTCTTCTGAGTCTCCCGTGGACCCCTGGGGGTCCACCTGGACCACTTTGGGAATCACTGCATTAGATCATAATGATTTATGAATATTCGTCAAAAGCCTTTGCGTCTATTTCAGACAACTTATATAGTGCTTGTTTATGCGAAGCACTTAATTTTTGTGCCAACTTAGACGCAGACATAACGCCCACAATTGGTGCACAGCTAAACAACCAGGGCTCTTTTTAAACCAAATTTGGTCATGGTGCAACTTGCCGTTTCGCAAGAACTTCCTCTACTCATGTCTATTGGCAGAGAGCTCATCCCAACCCTACCTACTTTTTTATTAAAGAACAGGAGTAGAATCACCTATTAGCTCTTATTCAAAGTGGACCCCAGCGGAGCTAAAAAGTTATAGCAGAATCATAATATGAATTGCACTATAAGCCGTCCCTTTCATAGTCATGAGAGTGACAAGAAAAAAAACATTAATATGATTCATAAAGGAATTGTGTTAACAGCCATTTTAGCCTCCCGGAGGTCCTATGGTATATATTATTTTTGGATTTGAATTATAATTTCAGTTACATGGAAACAATGTCTCCATTCGTCCGAGTGATCCACCAGAACGATCTGCAGTCTGAGTACAAGTACCCACGGAAAGAGTCCTACGTGCCCGGCGGAGTGCTGTGGTCTATAGTTCTCTCTGTCCCGTGTGCTGTCTCTCTGATAGCCTGGGCTGGTTGCAACGACTGTAATGATGCACTCGAGGTATGTTTAGCGATGGTTGAGGATTGTTTAGCAATGGTTGAGTATTGTTTAGCAATGGTTGAGTATTGTTTAGCAATGGTTGAGTATTGTTTAGCAATGGTTGAGGATTGTTTAGGAATGGTTGATACTTCATGATGGTTAAAAATGTGAGGTTTGATAGTGGATGGTCTACCTTAAAGCCGTGTTGACACGATCAAAGTACACTACATCCTAGTGCTACTTGGATGACTCTGATTGGACGCCGTCGTACGAGTGAGTCACGTGAGTCCGACGGCGTCCAATCAGAGTCATCCAAGTAGCACTAGGATGTAGTGTACTTTGATCGTGTCAACGCGGCTTAACTGGTCTAAGAATGGTTGATATTTCACGGTAGCTTTATTGAGGTGATAGTAGATAGTTACCATTTCCTATAGTGATAGGTACTTTAAATAATTATTGTTTTTCTTTTGTTTACTTACATGTTTGTTGATGTAAAACATAACTAATAATTGTCTGTTAATTTTGCAGTTTCTCCTGGCGTGGTCACTAGCATTGGGCATCAATGGTGTCTTGACGGATACAATAAAACTTATAGCAGGTAAATTTTAACAATACTTTTTAAATATTTTTAACCCTAAAATTGTATTTTTTCAAAGTTTTATGTATTTTTTTAAATGCAAGTGTGCGATCTTATTGAAATCATGAAATTAACACGTAAATATACGTATAACTAATTAAAACAATTGTTCGGAGGCTTAGTAATATGGCGCCTTTAATAACCATGGGACTTCTAAACCCTAAAAATAAAAATCTATAGAAGCTAGTTATATAGAAGCTATTTTTATCCTGTCCATCCAAAGGTTACCTGGAAGAGATCGCTTTAAGCGATAAGGTCGCCCATTTTACACTTTCTTTTAATTCAGGCTTATTTCATTTTTGTAATTTTACCAGTGACATGTGGTCACATCACACATCACATTAGAAACCTCTAAAATTATCAGTGTTTCTCTACTATATTATGCATGTATTAAACATATAAACCTTCCTCTTGAATCACTCTACGTTGCGTAGTTTTAAAGATCTAAGCACACATAGGGACAGACAGCGGGAAGCGACTTTGTTTTATACCATAGTTTCTCAACCTTATTTTGCCCACCGCCCTTTTTGAGAATATATTTTTTTCAAGAGCCCCTCCTCCCCATATCTTAATGCAACATCAATGCCCCCTAATTTTGTCTGGGTTTTCTACTGCCCCCCTGAAAGTCTCAAACGCCCACAAGGGGGCGTTATCGCCCACGTTGAGAACCTATGTTTTATACTATGTAGTGATAGTGATTCTATTCAATTCTAGTTGTAATTAATTCTTCGTTTTTAGGTAGACCACGCCCAGATTTCTTCTACCGTTGCTTTCCTGATGGAGTGGAGACGGCGGATTTAGTATGTTCCGGAGACGTACAAGAAATTATGGAGGGGAGGAAGTCGTTTCCAAGCGGGCATAGCAGTTGTAAGTAATACAGCGCCCTCGCGGCTTTGCCCCCGTAGTGATGGTATATGGTGATGATGATGAAAAATAGCCTATAACCTTCCTCAAGAGTTTAGCTATCAAATGAAGAAATAACTTTTTAAATCCGACTGGTAGTTCCTGAGATTAGCGTGTTCGAACAAACAAACTCTTCAGCTTTATTAATAGGTATAGATTAAACAAGGGTAACCTATTAATCTTTCGAAAAACGATACACCGAATTTTGAAATCCATAAAACGTTTGATAGAAACTCGAAATCCAGATGCTATGTTTTACATAATTTTATTATTCCGATAAAACATTTCACAGAAGTCTCATTTGACAGAAACACTAATGCCAGATTATCAGTTCGTTTTTTTTTCATTCGACAACAATATCCCTATACCGATTTTTAAAAGACAGAAGTAACGCTTACCAGAAAATTTCCAGCCATATAAAACCTTTTCCATCTTACTCAATAATAAATATTATTTACGTAATTTGTGTTACTTTTCTTGTTGCGTCTGTCTTACCGTAAAACGAAACGTTTTTAGGTTATTATCGGTCTCAGAACCGAATCTGCCCACCCCGACTTCCACGTAGTCTTGTCTGTCCTACCCTAGAGTGTTTTTATGAACTCGGAGGCGCGAAGGGAGATGCAGCCCCCGCCCGCTGGAACAAAACGCGGCACCAGCACGAGCTGGAGCGGCTGAGGCTGGTCGCCGCCGAAGGTGGCGACCAAACAGCCGAAGCTGCGAAGGCTCGTGCTGATGCCGCGTTTTGTTACGCAAGGGCGGAGGGGCTGCACTTCCCGAAGCGCCGGAGCCGTCACAAATTCGAAATGGATGAAAGATTTAGGTTAAAAGAGATGGCCGATTCCTTGAATAAATTTGCCCCACAGATGCCAACAGGAAAGAATGCTTGCGTCATGACCAAATTGGGATTTTTGGGTTTGTTTTTTTATTTTATAATGAGAGTCCATTCATCTTCTTCCTCTAAAAAGTGGGATTTAAAAGTTATTCTAATATAAAGCAGCAGGCTATGACGCCCAGCATGAACGGAGAACCTAGGAAAGTATATTTTTAAGGTTCCTATAGTAAAAGCTTTGCTTACGTTGGGGATAGATGGCGCTGTGTGAACATTTACTTTTTCATTATTATTAGGACTAGCAGAATTTTAAGTGAAGTAGGTATAGAAAATAAATGACGCACACAGGTGCTCCCAGTACCTACAATTTCAAGTAAAAAAGAAAAGTACTTAGGAAAAATTGGGAATTTCATCAATAAAATTATCTACACTCGTGTGCAGTGATTCTGTACTAACCGCCTAAAATAAAATATGATATCTATAAATAAATAAAACAAAAAGCCTTTTATTTCTCTATAATTAACATTTTTTTCTTATCACTAATGCTTATAATCTAAGTAGGTACTAGAGAACCCCTAAGGTGAAGGCCTCCTCCAAAGCCAGCCATCTGTCCCTGTCTTGTGCTACTCGGAGCCAGTTTGGTCCAGCAGTTTTCTTGATGTCGTCGTCCCAGCGAGCGTATGGTCTTCCTATGCAGCGTCGACCTCTTGGACCCTCCCAATTTGTCACTCTCCTAGTCCATCTTCCATCTTGTAGACGGGCTACATGTCCAGCCCACTTCCATTTTAGTCTGTATGCATATCCCAAGGCGTCAGTACTTTTTGTAATTTTAAATAAAATATGATAAATCCTCATAAATCACTCATCACAACACAATCACACAACTGAAACTCAACGAAATTCCTTTTACATCTGTCAAATTCTTGTCCGTCTGTTTTGTTTACTATTTGAGTGTCATGTCAACCGCGAAAAAGAAGGTAGGTCTATCTGATAAAAATATTCTCTGTGATACCTAATAGCCCCTCCAGACTCTCGGCAAGAAACCCCGACAACACCCGAGAAGCGTGAATGTGAGGACTTTCTCGCCTTCTTGTTCTCGCGCTTCGGTGTCGGTACCTATTTTTGGCCGAGACAAAGGATTTCAAACAGATCACGAGTGAGAAAATTGAGAGTGTGGTTATTTTGTTTGTTCTTCGAGAAGTCTCGGTGAAACTTCTCGCCGTGAGTCTGGAGAGGCATTACGGACTGTAGTACCGGAAGTGACTAAAGTTACTAATAAAATAACATAATTATATTCCCACAGGGCACGAGATATCTAAGTATTCTGTATGTACCAGTTAATTTTGTGATATTTTATTTAAATAATATTATTCAGACGCATAGTCTAATTCGATATTCGGCTCTGGGGCAGGATCCGGCCAGATTCTTTTGATAATTTGCCAAAAGTGTTTGGTGAGGTTACTTAACCATCTAGCACGAAATTAGTTAGGAAATGTTAAAGGTATTATAAAAAAGTAACTAGGTACAATATGTATTAGATATCTACCTACAGTACTTCAAGCTACATAATGAACATCGGTCATTTAATTTTATGGTACCTAGTATTTATAACGCTCTGAATTATTACTAGATGGCGCTACTAGTGGCCTTTAGAAAGATTGAATACATAATTTTGTAATAGGTCTTTCCTGAACCATGATTTTTCGGGATCACAAAATATATGGAAAACAAATTATATGGAAAACAAACATGCGGTAAAGTGAAATATCTGGATGTTAAAATTTCTGGAAAATGTTTAGGTGGATATTGTATTTCTGTCTTGTAAAAAAAAACAAATGAAAATCTGGCTTAAGAATTTATGGAATTCGAATTCCTGGATTATGAAAAAAAAAGAAATCAAAAATCTGTCAAACGTTCCTATGGATTTCAAAAATCTGGCTTGTATTTTTCGTGACATAAATACGTAACCTTAAACAAGTTATGTGACAAAAGCTAAACTTTTCGAGCCTTTTTACCCGACTGCCACCAGAAACTGTTATCTTTTTCGAGTATGTCTGTGTATCTGTGTGTCTGTCTGTGGCATCATCATAGCCCATGAACGGATGAACCGATTTTAATTATTAATTTTTGCTTGAATTGCCAAGGCCCCCCCCCCGCCGCCAATGTACTTGTGACCCCCCCCCCACCAAATATAGGTAGGTACGTACTAGCAAATAACGTGACCCCCCCCCCCCCCCCCAAAATCAAAGTCTGCGACCGCCCCTGTTTAGGCTGTGCGTGGCGGGCGCGGGTCGCGGGCGTGCGGCGCGCGTGTTGCCCGCGTTGTTATTTTTTGACTCATGTCTCCAGTGTCGTTCTGTTCGCTGGGCGCCTGCAGTGCGTGTGTAGTGTGTAACTACTTAGTATACCTACTTAGGTACTCTAGCTAATAAGACATGGATACCTATTCAATAAACAGTCTTTATCCAGCTCTCGCTTGTTTCACTACTCTCCTAATAGGCTCCTATCGCACGTGGGTGTGCGGTAGACTGTGCGTGGTGGGCGCGGGTCGCGGGCGTGCGGCGCGCGTGTTGCCCGCGTTGTTATTGTTCGTCTCATGTCTCCAGTGTCGTTCTGTTCGCTGGGCGCCTGCAGTGCGTGGGTGTGCGGTAGACTGTGCGTGGTGGGCGCGGGTCGCGGGCGTGCGGCGCGCGTGTTGCCCGCGTTGGCGCCGCTGATACTCGCTGGAGTTGTGGCGCTGTCGAGATCGGCTGACTACCATCATCATTGGCAAGGTATGATTGACTACCTCGTTGAGATTGCGTGTGAAACTGTGAACAAATAAATCGCACCCCTAGATGAAAACTCCGGTAGCTCAAAATTTCCCCAAAATTGAGTTATTTGCGTTTTCGACTTCCTAAACTGAATATGAATAGCCATACGGTGATACAAATGAGTTAATTGAACAAGCTTGAAAAAGTGTTACCTTCATGAATTACCAAATTACATTTTTCATAGTCTGTCATTGATTTCCAAATCAGTTTTTTGTCATTTATGAAAAAGTAGGTTTTCGAGTTACCGGGGTTTTCATCTAGGGGTGCGAAATATCAATATAATTTTTAAGAAAAACAAATTAGAGCTGCGACAGCAGTGTATGATTCCACATAACAGAAAGCGACAGCAGCTCTAAGTTTCTTTTCTTAAAAATGACATTAATCTTTATTTGTTTGCGATAAAGTTGAAATTATGGGAAAATTATTCTCCAACTTTTCTTTAATTGTTTTTGTAAACGCATTCCTTTTACTTACTTACTTTTTTTACTGTACATATTAACATAACATTATGAAAACAAATAAGAACCAGTAGAGCCACCTAAGGATCGTCAGAAACGATCTATAGGTAGCTCAACTGATCCAAGCCATAGGCACCATTTTTATATTTGTCTAAATACACCGTTTTCATTTCAGATATTCTAGTCGGCTCTATAATAGGTTTTACAACCGCCATATTCTGTTACCGTCAATACTACAATCCACTGTCATCTGACCTGTCAGGCGTCCCGTATATAGTGTCCCGACACGCTAAATACAAAAACGGCAAACCTGACAGTCCCGTTAAAGAGAAGGAGGAATCTACACCACTCTTAAATAGCGCTAAGAAAGATGATAAATGGATTTAATTTATACTAGTTTAATTGTCTAACGAAAAAAACGAAAGAGAACTTAATAATGATCATGAGTGTATCCACAAGGCGCGGTAGACATTCCCTTAGATCTTTAGACATTTAAGATCCTTTGAAGATGTCTAAGGGGATAGTCAGAGCCTCTGACTACCCCCTTAGACATCTTCAAAGGATCTCAAATGTCTATAAATCTGAGAGAATGTCTATCGCGCCTTGATACAGTCGTGGTCAAGTTTCGTATCGCTACAGAAGTGAGGCTTTTAATTGTATTAGTCATTAATTTATTTAAATTGAACAATTTGAAGAGATTTTTGTAAAACCTTCGAGCAAAAAAAATGGTTGTCTGTAATCACTGTAATGTCGGTTTAACGTCATAAGATTGATGAACGATCGTGCCTCTCTATCGCTTGTTCCGCGCTCTCGCTTGCACACTCTGCTGAGGCGGAACGTGACACTTTTTCGTGTGTGCAGCCGGCGTTCATCGATTTATAAGACGTTATCAGGTCAAAAAGTGTCTACTTTACAAAATGTACTTAATATTTATTAATTACTAGCATCGCCCTCGCGGCGTTGCTTTCGTAGTGATGGTATATGGCATAGGTTCTCAACGTGAGTGATAACGCCCGCTTGTGGGCGTTTGAGACTTTCAGGGGGGCAGTAGAAGACCCAGAGAAAATTAGGGGGCAATGAGATGGCGCATTAAGATATGGGGAGGGGTGGTCTCTTGAAAATAAATTATTCTCAAAGTGGGCGGTGGCCAAATAAGGTTGAGAAACTGTGGTATATGGTGATACAAAAAATATTTTTTCGAATCGGTCCTCTAAGTCTAGATTTTCGACGTTATAATAATTTTATTTGCTTAGTGCTTATTTTGGGGCTAGATGGCGCTGTGTGAAAATCCTCCATTATTTATTTATATATAAAATGGAACAAATAGTTGAATATAAGTAAATTTTTATATATTTAGCCGGTTTAAATATAAGTTATTGTTTAGAGAATTGAAAATCTCGTACTTGGTTAATTTGAGAATCTAAAGAGTAAATAGCTGTTTAGATTAGTTGTAAAATTGCAAATAATATCCAAGATTTATCAGACTTTAGTCTAATTAATAGAAAAAATATTAAAACACAAGAATTAATCACGTAATAAGTATATTTGAATGTATTCTTCTTATTCGCTATCTAAATCGACGATACTTTTACGTGAATATTATTATAATGGCTATAATTTGTATAAACAGTACACTGACTAGTTAAATTATCAATAAACCGATAGCTCTTATTTCGTTCGTACTAAAGACCAAAACGAAACGACAGCCTGAGTGACATTTCTAAAGTTACTATATTTTAGTAACAATGTGTTTGTAGATATAATTATTAGTCGAGGCCGATTTCAGATTCGGAATAAAACTACCTTTGATCGAAGAAAACGACGCAAAACAAGGTACTTTTAGAAATGTCACTTTCAATGTCATTCTATTTTGGTCTTTAGCGTGAACGAAATAAAAGCTATCGGTTTTAGTGATAATTTAATCAGCCAGTCTACAACGGAATCAGTGCCATTGTCAGTACAACCATAGACCAATTAAAAAGGTACTTAATTTACAAAATAAATAATAATAATAGTTAATTGGTCCATGGTACAATTCAATTTTTTTTAGGAATAATTTTTAGAAAATTCTATATTTTAAATAGTTTTTATAAGTTTATTCCATTAATTTTACAAATATAAAAAGATAGTGAGATAATTTATTTGATAATATTAGTTTTTAGAGTTATTTAAATTAATTCCAATCTGATACGAAAAGTGAGAGAATTTATTTTACAACTTAATTTTGAATCTAATTATTATTATTTGAATTTTACCAACGAGAAGCGTGATAATGCATTTTGTTATAATTATTTATTAAGTAAAAAAGTAAACATTGTTTATTAATTAGATATATTATTGTTTTTATAAAATTTATGTAAGTACCCAAGTCTTCTTTTGCTTTTTTGAATTGTTTATATAATTTATTAGTACAAAATATTTTATTGTTACTATGTATTGTGATAATTGAATTCCTGCATAATATATTATTTGCATGTTAAGTTTTAATTACTAAGTATATAAATCAATGACGTTCTCAATTGGCACATAATAATATTAACTGGCAAATAATAAATAAAATGTAGGTCCGCCACCCTATGGATCGATGATATTAAGTGGTCAAAGGCGAAACAAAACTGTTAGTGCCAATTCAGACGTACCACAACCACACGACACCGACAACCACACCACAACGACGCGACGTGGTCGGGCGTATATTTGTATTGAAAATGAATTTCCAATCCACATTTTGTCGTTGTTATCGACCACCTGTGTAATACGACCACATCGCAACCACATCGCGACGACATGACGTCATCAACAGCGCGCGCCTAGCTGGCGCCTGCCACATCGACATTTTGTCGGTACCACAACGCAACTGCAAAAAGTCGCTGCGACACTATTCACACGTAACCACAGCTGGACCACATTTTGTCGCTGCGACGTGGTGTGGTAGTGGTACGTGTGAATTGGCGCTTAGTCTGTATCAGAGGTTCCCAAACTTTTTTCTCGTAGACCACTTTCAAAATTTTACTCGTTTCGGTAGACCCCCTCGATAAATGTGTCGCGTTTTAAAAACGCTGACGTAATAAATATGTACACAGAAATTCACGTTTCAATTCAAAGCTTTTTTAACGGTGTTAATAAAACTCGTGCGAACGAGGCCTAAGCGACGCATTTTCCGCGAGATCTGCAGGGATATTTTGTTTCAAACGTAAAGTCGCTAACTCGGATTCGTTCCAACAAATTGTTTTTTTACGAACAACATAAAAGTTATATTACTTTACATATTTTACACAACAAACATTTCTATCACTTTTTTCAACCATCTACCATTTCAAAGTATTATTTTTGTTAGAACGAATCCGAGTTAGCGACTTTACGTGTGAAACAAAATATGCGAGCTGAATCGACCCTAAACATAAATATGTACTTACCTACTAATATCTCTATATAGTATCCATTTATTGTGAAATCCATCATGTTTTGTTTGAATGAGATAACATTTAGTGAGAATGTATCATATCTATTTACTAAATTATGTATTGTTCAATAAATGTAAGCGAAGGTATAAAATATCTTATTCCTAATAAATGAGTCAGATTTGAATTGTTTTATTTCTTTCTATAATCTGCCCCCCTAGCATGGCGATTTCATCTCTTCTCTACACTAGACTAGACAACACATTTTCCTATCTTCCGATTTTGGTCTTTCACGCGAACATAATCATAGCATTATGCTATGACTATGCTCTCACTTATCTTACTTATCTCACTTATCTTACTTATTTCCTTACTTATCTTACTTTTCTTACTTATCATCTTACTTATCTCACTCATCTCATCTTATCTCATCTCATGAGTAAGATAAGTGAAGTAATATTAGTAAGAAAAGAAAGAAAAGTAAGATAAGTAAGATAAGTAAGAAAAGTAAGAAAAGTAAGAAAAGTAAGAAAAGTAAGAAAAGTAAGAAAAGTAAGAAAAGTAAGAAAAGTAAGAAAAGTAAGAAAAGTAAGAAAAGTAAGAAAAGTAAGAAAAGTAAGAAAAGTAAGAAAAGTAAGAAAAGTAAGATAAGTAAGACAAGTAAGATAAGTAGCAAACTAGCAAACTACAAACGCGAGGCGAACGCGCGTTTGTAACGCATGGAAGACGCTTGTCTAGGTCTCAGGAGGTGTAGACAATTTCGGAAGAAAGTTTCTATTCTCGAATGTCAAAATCAGATAAAATTGAACGCCATGCTCGCATCTGTACACTAATCTCATACAAAATCTGAAGATAAGAAACGATGTTGTCTAGTCTAGTGTAGAGTAGAGAGGAAATCGCCATGCTTGGCCTGCTGGTAGTCACTTGATAATTACGAAGTGGCATTAAAAGCTGAGCGCTTCCGTGCTTCGGAGGGCATGTTCAATTGTCGGTCCCGGCTTTTAAGTCGTTAAGCCATGACGGAGGCCTTTAGGCGGCCTAAAAACTCCGTCCCAGAGTTGGCCACTTGCTCATACGAACTTACTTAATTTCTCAATGTTAATCACCGTTTGTAAAGGAAAGCAAAGTGAGGGAGTCCCACACGTATTGACCATGTCTTTCCTGTGGATATGACCGGTTAAGCTGAGAGGATGGTTTAGTTAGGCTGATATTAGTCTCACGCTCACCGTCAGCGCTGATAGGCGAGTGATCTTTATTACAATGAAATAAGGTTACTGATTATCCAGCACTGACGAGAGCAAGCGTAGCCGTTTCTGCTAAACAATCAGTATCCTTACCAATAAGATCACTCACCTATCAGCGCTGACGGTGAGCGTGAGACTGAAATCAGCCTTAGGTGCTGGGCAAGCCTACTCCATCTCAACAATGTCCCAGGCACTACAAATAAATTACTGAGAGTAATGCCCGAATACTGAACCGTTACTTAAATAAGACGTACTAATCTATTTGAGACGTTCTTACTCTTCAGAAACGTATACAAATATGACAGTCAATGATAAGCACCACTTAAACTAAGTAGCGTTTCAGTATTCGGGTGTAAGTTCCTAAGGTTTGTATAATGAAAAAACAACCGTAGATTGAGTTAATTTATATTTCATATCCTTACTTACCTTACAACATATACAACAAATTAACTAATTGACAATAAAAATATACAATCTTGTAAAACAATATACAGGACGAAAAAATAAGTTGACTTTATTAGAATAATACTAATATCCGTACCCCTATTATAAACGTGAAAGTGTGTTTGTTTGTTTGTTTATTTGTCGTGGAATCACGTCAAAACGGAGCGACCGATTGACGCGATTTTTTGTGTGGAGATAGTTGGGAGGGCTGGAGAGTAACATAGGCTACTTTTTATCCGGGTACCACGCGAGCGAAGCCGCGGGCAGCAGCTTGTAATATATATAATCTTGTAAAACAATATACAGTACAGTAATCATTCGATTGACAATGTTTGCTTCAGAGAGACTTAACATGTCCATGTACTTTTCACTTTTAATTATTATAATTACTTCCTTTCCCATTATTCACCTTTTTATTTATAAAAGCTATGTGCATTAATTGCATTCAAATGTCGCTAGAAGAAAAGTGATATTTATAACATCTCAATATAATCCATAAAAAAGATGTTGCCTAAAGATTTTGCGCTACACTGTGTAAAAGGCTACTACCGAAAACTCAACTGAGCTAGACGTTTTAATATGATCTCTGGTGTCCTACTGAATAAATGATTTTGACTTTTTTTGTTTTGATGAAGGGAAAAATAACAGATTTACGCGCGGTAATGCTGACGTGGTCAATCAGTTGTGCTACAGATCGTTATCCATAGATCGCTCAACTGGTTTTGAATTGTAAAGTTATGTAGTCTTTTTCTTTTTCGTGTGAATAATACAAATACAATGGTGTTTACGTGCTCCCAATATTTGGGAGGTCAAAGTGCAGCTGTTAGGGCACAATGAGCAAGATAGATAGATTAACACTTTATTGTTCACCACATGAACATTAAAACAAATTAAATAAATAAAACAAAATATGTTTATTTCGACCAACAAGGGATCATAGGAACATTAAATTAAAATTCTTAAATTAATTCATTTATTTTTAAATTTAATTTAATTATCTACAGAGACACAGAACATAAGGGCGCGTCCATTGAAACACGTCCTGTGTGAAATGTCCAGCATTATTTATTTTATTTATTTATTATTAATTACGTGAGGCTTTTAGGGGGGAGAGGGAGGGTCTCGGCAAATATCACGTAGGTAATTAATTTTTATCCGCAAGAAACGTGAAATGCCGATGATATTATCTAAAATCACATGGAAATTAAGTGTCTTCGGTTGGAAACATCGAATGCTTCTTTGAGTTTTCGGGAGTGGTCCTCTTACACCCTATATTATAAAATATTTAAAGCTTGCAATGCGCCCCCTTGCGCGGCACGTTCACGAACGGAGCCGGATGCGGGTATAAGTGATGGCGGGACTTGAAGTCCACTAGGTCAGTTATTTTCACAGGCTGAAAGAAAGACAATATTAAGTATAACAACGCTACTTAAATATTTAATACGAACTTATCTATTTGAGACGTTCTTAAGCTCGAATCAGACGGTTCACTTTTCGTTCATTTCTGTTCTTACTACGGCATCTTTCACTCAAAGCACACCCTGGACACTCGACAAAATCTCTATGCATGCGCGGCGTCTAACTACCTATTTACACAGACACTACACAATGTCATTTTTGTACAAAGGTTGTCACCGTATTAATAATTATTGTACACTGTGACACAGATACTGTCTTTTTCGTCGGGGTTTAACAAGGGTCTTAAAAGGTTCCATTATTTTTCTTTGGAGTTCGGAATTCTAAAAATAAGTATAATTTTACTTTATTTATATATATTCCGACGTTTCAGCTATGTTACAACAGTGTCCATATATTTTCAATATGAATAGTGATCGAGAAAGTTTAAAAATTACTAGTATAGTACCTGTTTCTCCTCTTCCGTTGGCGTCCCGTTGAGTGTCCCGTCCCGTCCCGCGCCGCCTTCAGCCGTAGAAATCACGTGGACAGACAGTTTCTGTCTTTCATTAGACGACGCACTTATATGCTTCTGTGAAACAATCATAATCATTATATATTTATTGCGAATCAAAGGTAAACAGATAACAGGTAGAAAATATGTAGGTACAGCCTTGACTCTGCTTCTCAGCATGCAAAAAATAGTAGGTAATTAAAATGGAAGTCACTTCTTAATGAATTAATATATCATGTCATAACTAAGTACAATACAGCAAAATAATAGGTAAGTATTACAATAACAAGTTTCATTTTTCATAAAACAAGTGACTATATTTTAAAAAACCGACTTCAATGTCTCCTGAGCAATTTTCTGCATAACGATTTGTATTTCTGTTCATAACTCCAAAGATTCTAGATAGATTCTCACAAAATTTTTGTCGCACCAATCGGAAAGTATACCCTTTCAAACAAAAAAGGAATTTTCCAAATCGGTCCAGGCGTCTTCGAGTAATCGGTGAACAAACATAAAGCACAAAATGATGGTAAGCGGTTACCGTAGCCTATGGACGCCAGCGGGCTTAAAAAGGTCGCTATTGCAGAATCGCATTAAAGGAATTGAAATTGCCATCTCTTTTCATTGACAGGGTGAAAAGAGATGGCAATAGTTCAATTCCTTTAATGCGATTCTGCAATAGCGACCTTTTTAAACCCGCAGAGGAGTCACACTTGCGTTGCTGACCCTCATTTTTTTAAATTTGTGTACCTTAAAACAGTGTTCCGCAAACTTTTTGTGTTCAAGGTACATCTAGGAAATGGTTACGTATTTATGTCACGAAAATTACAAGACAGATTTTTGAAATCCATAGGAACGTTTGACAGATTTTTGATTTCTTTTTTTTCATAATACAGGAATTCGAATTCCATAAATTCTTAAGCCAGATTTTCATTTGTTTTTTTTTACAAGACAGAAATACAAAATACATCTAAACATTTTCCAGAAATTTTAACATCCAGATAATTCACTTTACCGCATGTTTGTTTTCCATATAATTTGATTTCCATATATTTTGTGATCTATTACAAAATTATGTATTCAATCTTTCTAGTAATAATTCAGAGCGTTATAAATACTAGGTCCCATAAAATTAAATGACCGATGTCCATTATGTAGCTTGAAGTACTGTAGGTAGATATGTATTAAATATTGTACCTAGTTACTTTTTTTTATTACCTTTAACATTTCCTAACTAATTTCGTGCTAGATGGTTAAGTAAACTCACCAAACACTTTTGGCAAATTATCAAAGTTTAACCTAAATCCATTTCGAATTTGTGACGGCTCCGGCGCTTCGGGAAGTGCAGCCCCTCCGCCCTTGCGTAACAAAACGCGGCATCAGCACGAGCCTCCGCAGCTTCGGCTGTTTGGTCGCCACCTTCGGCGGCGACCAGCCTCAGCCGCTCCAGCTCGTGCTGGTGCCGCGTTTTGTCACAGCGGGCGGGGACTGCATCTCCCTTCGCGCCTCCGAGTTCATAAAAACACTCTAGGGTAGGACAGACAAGACTACGTGGAAGTCGGGGTGGGCAGATTCGGTTCTGAGACCGATAATAACCTAAAAACGTTTCGGGTAAAAATTTAGAAGCAAAAAAAGCTTTAGAAGCTTTAAAAAGAAGCAGGATTTTGGGGGGGTGGGGGGTAGGAGGGGGGAGAGGGAGTTCCCCCTCCCCCCTGGTACCACTCCCATTACAAGGTAACGCACCGTTCTGGAGATAATCAAATTATTGTTTTCAAATACAAACTGGTAAAAATTTAGTATTTGGTACCTAACAGTATTTCGGGGGGGGATCCCCCGCCCCCCTGGTACCACTCCCATTACAAGGTAACGCACCGTTCTTGAGAAAATCAAATTATTGTAACCTAACCTAACCTTTTTTTTTTTTTTAGAAAGGGTTCGCTTCGCTCGCTTTTTTATATACAAACCTAACCTAACCTACAGGATGCCCTGTGTCGGATCTGATTTAGTTTCTCTTTTAGATGTTAAGGGGGTTTATGCGAGCAGATTTTGTGGGTGGGCTCGCTTCGCTCGCTTTTTTATATACAAACCTAACCTAACCTACAGGATGCCCTGTGTCGGATCTGATTTAGTTTCTCTTTTAGATGTTATGGGGGTTTATGCGAGCAGATTTTGTGGGTGGGCTCGCTTCGCTCGCTTTTTTATATACAAACCTAACCTAACCTACAGGATGCCCTGTGTCGGATCTGATTTAGTTTCTCTTTTAGATGTTATGGGGGTTTGTGCGACCAGATTTTGTGGGTGGGCTCGCTTCGCTCGCTTTTTTATATACAAACCTAACCTAACCTACAGGATGTCCTGTGTCGGATCTGATTTAGTTTCTCTTTTAGATGTTATGGGGGTTTGTGCGACCAGATTTTGTGGGTGGGCTCGCTTCGCTCGCTTTTTTATATACAAACCTAACCTAACCTACAGGGTACCCCGTGTCGGATCTGATTTAGTTTCTCTTTTAGATGTTATGAGGGTTTATGCGACCAGATTTTGTGGGTGGGCTCGCTTCGTTCGCTTTTTTATAAACAAACCTAACCTAACCTACAGGGTGCCCCGTGTCGGTTGCCCCGTGTAGGTTAGGTTAGATAAAAAAAAAAGGTTAGGTTAGGTTACAATAATTTTATTTTCTCAAGAATGGTGCGTTACCTTGTAATGAGAGTAGTACCAGGGGGGCGGGGGATCCCTCCACCCTTCCCCCCACCAAAATACTGTTACCGAATACTAAATTTTTACCAATTTTTACCAGTTTGTATATAAAACAATAATTTGATTATCTCCAGAACGGTGCGTTACCTTGTAATAGGAGTCGTACCAGGGGGGAGGGGAAACCCCCCTCACCTCCCCCCTTAAAATCCTGCTTCGTAATACTAAATCCAACCCAAGATGGAAAAGGTTTTATATGGCTGGAAATTTTCTGGTAAGCGTTACTTCTGTCTTTTAAAATAAGGTATAAGGATATTGTTGTCGAATGAAAAAAAAACGAACTGATAATCTGGCATTAGTGTTTCTGTCAAATGAGACTTCTGTGAAACGTTTTATCGGAGTAATAAAATTATGTAAAACATAGTATCTGGATTTAGAGTTTCTATCAAACGTTTTATGGATTTCAAAATTCGGTGTACCGTTTTTCGAAAGATTGATAGGTTACCCTAGGAAATCGGAAAATTTTGGAGGTACACCATAAATGAAAAATCTTTTTTTTTAATGCGAAACATGAGCTTGTTTAGTTGAGCATATGCGGTCCTTTAGGGTAACTTAACTAAAATAAATAAATAAATATTGCTGGACATTTCACACAGCGCCATCTAGCCCCAAACTAAGCAAAACTTGTACTATGGGAACCAGATAACTGATAGAATACTTATATACAATTTTTTTGTAAATACATACATAGAATACTTTACAACACCCAGACACAGAACAAACATCTATGTTCATCACACAAATGTGTGTCCTGGGAGGGAATCGAACCCACGACCTACAGTGCAGAAGGCAGAGCTACTTCCAACTGAGCTAAGAGGCCAGTCAGTAACTAATATAGGTAACCTTATTTTTCCGAGGCACACCAACTAATAACCACGGTACACCAGTGTGCCGCGGCACACTGCCTTAAAATATTAATTAAACCGGCGAGCTTGTATGAAAAATGTGATGAGAGTGAATGAGGCGAAAGAGGTGTGTCAGGATCGTAGCAAGTGGAAGTCCGTGGTCTCTGCCTACCCCTGTGGGAAAGAGGCGTGATTTTATGTATGTATATTAGTTTACCTTGTAAAATTCTATTAACTCCTGCTTTGTAATCGTATTAAGTTGTTCAACTTCCACTCTTTGCCTGTCGAAATTATACATCTGTGAAAAATGAAAAATTTGTTAAAAACAATTTTTATAATAAGCTTTTACAGTAAAACCAGAAAAAAATGCGTTTTGGAAAACATCACAGAGGAAAATTTACAAAACGATCATAAGGCCTGTCGTACTGTATGGATCTGAGTGTTGGTCAACCAAACTTGTGGATGAAATGCGACGGAGATGCGAATGTTGAGATAATAATAATGTTTAATGTTTATTTCCAAAAAATAAAGGTTTTACAGGCTGTTGGTAATTACACAAAGAAAAGATGGATGTGTGGAGTTACAAGAATGGATAAGATTAGGAATGAGTACATCAGAGGAAGTTTGAAAGTAGCGCCAGTGACAGAAAAAATGAGGAGTAATAGGTTAGCGTGGTATGGGCATGTTATGCGGAGGGAAGAAAGTCATATTACAAGGAAAGTGTTGATGAATGTGGAAGGATACATAGAGGACGGCCAAAGAAAAGATGGATGGATTGTGTGAGAGAGGACATGCGTGTAAAAGGAGTGACTGTTTACTTTAGGGCAGTGATTCCCAAAGTGGTCCCGTGGTCCCCCAGGGGTCCACGGGAGACTCGAAAGGGGTCCACGTTGGCGAGAAATTTTGGGAATATGGTAGAAATGTAGCAGCAGGGGGTCCACCGAAAGCAGTAAAATTTTGAAAGGGGTCCATGAGAAAAAAAGTTTGGGAACCACTGCTTTAAGGGTTTACCTGTGCAGTGATCTCTGCCCACAGCTGGGCAGCTCTGCTAGACATTCGTTTGGGTTTCTCCAACTTGTGTGCCGCTAACGCTGAACGATGCTTAACGAACTCTTCCTCTGACATCGAGTCAAGGTAATCCTGAAATAAATCCTTATGTTAATAACCTAAAGGCTAGATATTTATTCCGTCAGCTAGGTATAGTCGTATTGCTCATTATACGGACTAAAATTGAAGGAAAAAATGTCATTTTTCCTTCAATTTTGATTAGTTTTGTTACGTTTTATGTCAAAATTGAAGGAAAAATGTCATTTTTTCCTTCAATTTAGTCCGTAGAATGAGCAATCCGACTAGATATATTTTATAGGTAGAATGTAGATATTTGTTTCTTTCGGGGCGCGAATAGCGACTAAGAAAAAGCTCACTTCGGGCGACTTTATGTAGGTATATAAAAAAAACAGATCTTCATTTTCATTTTCCCGACAAAATTTAGCTTTTTTTTCATTTTTGAATAAAAATTTATTTTATTTTATTATTTATTTTATTTTAGAGTCTTAGGAAAACTTACAGCTAGGTAGAAAACACATGGATTAGATCATATAAAAGACAGTACCTATTAGTGATAGGTACATGCTTACTGATGGCCAATTACAAGTTTCCACTTATAGATACTGATTAGTAGAAAAAGAAAAAAGTTTAGTAGACGACAAAGAAGTAGATAATCGCTAGAGAATAAATATACTAAGTAAATATAAATAAATATACTACGCACCTACCTAAAGTTACAACATGAGATTTAACACTTATTTGATATGTATATACACTAATCATTATTAAAAAACTGATCATTTAATAATCGCTTCAGCTTAGTTATAGAAGTATTAAATAAATCTATATCCACACCCGACTTCACCAAGGTATTAAGCGAGCTACCTGACCTTAACATGAACGCGTTTTGCCTGTAGTTTGTTCGAACTGTAGGAATGTGAAGTATGTTAGGCTTTCTTAGGGTGGCTGTGTTACAGCGTAGACCTATTAACGCTAACAGTTCTGGACAGTCCACAGTGCCATTGGCAATGCTCAAAAGATACACTAAATCGGCCATTGCTCTTCGCTCGAATAGGGGTAGAAAATGGAATTTACGACACCTCGCTAGGTAGTCTGGTAAAAATATCTTTGCTCGAAACTGTAAATAATAAAGAAACCTTTTCTGAATACGTTCAATCCTAGTAGAGTAGACATCGTAGCGGGGATTCCATACCTGCGAGACGTACTCGAGATGACTACGTACATACGCACAGTACAATATTTTAAAAGTTTTTATACAGGAGAATTCCGAAGACATTCTCAAAACAAAGCCTAATGCTCTAGATGCCTTTTTAATTATGTTGTCAATATGTTCGTCGAATAGTAATTTACAAAAACAAACAACAAAAGTTACACCCAGGTCTTTGATAGAATCTACTCGTGAAAGTAGTGAGCTACGAAGTGTGTAGTCATATATGAGAGGTATAGGTTTACGTGTAAAAGTGCAGACATAACATTTAGAGACATTTAAATCTAGTTTATTAAGAAGACAGTAGTTGACAAAGATATTTAAGTCATCTTGTAGGTGCTGTGCGTCCTCAATATTGTTGATACGGTGGATAATCTTCATATCATCTGCGTAAAGCAGGATTTTGGAGTAATTAAAGCACGAGGAGATATCGTTGATAAATATGGAGAAAAGCAAAGGGCCTAATAGGGATCCCTGGGGAACACCAGAAGGGATATTCATAGGCGAGGAAGAATAACCACTGAGCACCACTGTCTGACACCGGTTTTGAACATATGAACTGAACCATCTAAACAAGTTACCTCTGATGCCCGTCCGCTGCAGCTTACGAAGGAGAATTGTGTGATCAATCCGATCAAAGCATTTGCTGTAGTCGGTGTATATAACGTCCACTTGTGATGGCTCAGACATATGATGTGATAGAAATTCAGAGCACAGTAGAAGATTGGAAGTAGTGGATCTGCCCCTCAAAAACCCGTGTTGTTCCGGTGCGAGATCACTCCTTAGGGCGGCATATAGTTGACCGTAAACAATTTTTTCTAAAACTTTTGCAAACAAGCATAATTTAGAGATAGGCCTGTAGTTTTCTATTACATTTTTTGGCCCTTTTTTGTGTATAGGAGTGATAAAGGCAGTCTTCCAAACGTCAGGCATTACTCCTTCAGTGAGCGAACGACTGTATAGTATAGTGAGAGGCAGAACCAGACTTCCCGCACACCTAACTATTAGAATAGGAGGTATATTATCAGGCCCGGCAGATTTATTTAGATCGAGGGATTTAAGCAATTTAAGTACTTCCGCCGGGAGAACTTCAATTGTAGCTATATCAGAGGATGATGTGGGGCATATAGGGCTTTCATTTATAAATTGTATGTCAGTTGGTGAGTTAGAGGTAATAAAGGTTGAATGGAAGTACTCCCCGAACATGTTACTTATCTCGTCACCTTTGTCGGACGAACGATCGCCGTACTGCATCACAGACGGGTAGGCATTCGAGAAGTTTTTACTTTTAACGAATGTCCAAAAGGCACGGGGGTTTGTTTTTATAAAGTTTTCGATATTATCTATGTAGTTATTGTACAGTTGATTTTCTAATGTGTGCGCTCTGTCTCTTAAAATAACGAAAGAGTCTCGGTCATATAAGTTTTTGTATTTTTTATGAAATTTATTTTTTTCCTTTAGTATTTTAATTAAGGGTTGATTGTACCACAAAGGATACTTACGAGAAGGGGTAACAGTTCTAGAGGTAATATAAGTACTGCGAAGGTTATTTAAAGTATTGTACAGTCAGCGTCATCAATCGGTATCCCCCTATTGATTTTAACAAGGTCCCTTTTCATTTAAACTTTGGATTTCAGTCGGATTTGCTAGTATACTTATGAATATCTAATTTCGCTCGAGTTCCTATACTAGCAAATCCGACTGAAATCCAAAGTTGAAATGAAAAGGGTCCTTGTTAAAACCAATAAGGGGATACCAATTGATGACGCTGACTGTACATAAATGAAACCGCTTCCTCCAAGGACCTACTGCTAAACTCAGAGTACCAATCTACTAAATCTAGCTCAGAGCAAATAGACTGGTAGTCTCCACCATTATAATTATACTTAGTGTACGACATTGGCTTGATGGTGTGGAATTGGACAAAGTCTGCACACACTACGACTGACCGATGGTGGGGATCCTCCGGTACTAAGGGGCAATCGCATGAGTTTACCGTGACCTCGTTATTGGACAGAATTAAATCAAGTAAACGGCCATGACTATAATTTAAAAAGGAGTTGTATTGCAATAGATTACATGTATTAAAATTATCTATTAAATCCACCTGATGAGCGCCTTGAAGATTACTCGGAGCAAGTGACATGCCATCGCTACTCATGGACCAGGAAACTAAAGGCATGTTAAAATCACCTAGCACGACCTAGAATTTGCCTGTTTCATCAACTTTGGTTTACGTGTAAAAAGGTAACAGATAGACAGTTATTACTTTCGCATTTATAGGTACCATGGCTGAATCGAGTGCAATGAACTTGATTTCATCATCATAAATCATATTTATTGAGGAACAGTTACAGTGGCTTACAATATTAATGAAACGATGATACCTGCAGAAGTTTGTAAAAACTGTGTCGCAGGCACCAACGCCCTCCTCCATACTTGTATTTGAGTTCCAACCAATTTAAAGTTACAAAAAATATATAATAGGTAAGAAAGGTTTGTTTGTCAAAAGCGGGACATTTCGGCTCTCGCTGGGGACAGCGGGACCGAGAGGCTCAAAGCGGGACGTTTGGTCACGTTAATTATACCTGAACAGATTCAAGAAATGCTTCGATTCTGGTCTCCAAGTATTCAGGATGTCTGTCGCTTTGCACGATCACGCGAAGACCTAAGTAAAAACAAAATAAGTTTGTATTAAAGTAATAACAAGTATAGTTCTACTTTTTGATAAATTATTCTGTATATATACTTTTCTGTATAATTATTATATTTTGTTTGGGAGAGAAAATAAATAAATGATTTGATTTGAGTTCTTCCAGATAAATAATGCGCATCGGTTAATTTCGTGTTTTCCGAATAACCGACAGCATCTAGGCAGTATTGATTTAAGCTCTGTATGATTCCACCAAACAATATGACAGAAGCTCGCGTCGTTAGCTGCTCGGCTCGCAACCAATTTGCTTTTCTTAAAAATGACATTGATAGTTATTTGTTTGCGATAAAGTTGAAATTGTGAGTAATTTTCATTTCCAAATTACTTTTTGTCAATTTGTAATTTTATGCGATATTTTACGAAAAGCATTCTTTTTCTGATTTGACTGTATATTCCTTCTAAGTAGTTTATTTCTCACCTTGAGTTCCGTTAGATCGGCGTACGCCACTAAATACAATGTAGCCTAGTTGTTCCTGAAAAAAAAAACAAGTGGCTAAATAAAAATTTAAAAAAACGTAAGTACTTCAATGTTATAAGCTGAGCAATTTTCTGCACTCTCGAGGTGCATTTCTGTTCATAACTCCGAAGATCCTCGACAGATCCTCACCAAATTTCAATGCCATAAGCTTTGTACAAAAGGGATAGTCAGAGGCAAGTTCAAGTTACATTTACCTTAGTTCTAAGTACATTAAAGCAGGGTTCTGATAACGTTTGTGCTAATAACTCCAAGGCGACATTTTGTCGCGTCTCCCGAAGTCCACAGGCGTAGTACAAAGTCGCGCAAGACGACTTGTGGACCGAATTGTTTGTCTCGCGTAAGTACCAGGCACCTGCAAACAAATTTTAACTTAGGCCTTTACATATTTTTAACAGACTTCAAAAAAAAGGAGGTTCTCAATAATAGCTCAATGAAAAATTTAAAATAACCAACTTCAATGTTATGAGCAATTTTCTGCACACTCGAGGTGCATTTCTGTTCATAACTCCGAAGATCCTCAACATATCCTCACCAAATTTTTGTGGCACCAATTGGAAAGTATACCCTTTCAAACAAAAAAAAAAATTTTCAAATCGGTCTAGGTGCATTCGAGTAATCGGTGAACATACATGAAAAAAAGATAAATAAATAAAAAATAAATAAATAAAATGACTTTATTTCAGGCACTTAAGATTGACCCATATCACATAAAATGGAAGACACAATAAATTAAAAATAAAAATAAAATAAGATGTCTGAGAAGAAATTCCGACGAATTAAGAACCTTCTCCTTTTTTGAAGTCGGTCAAAAATAAGTAAAATAATGGCGCTGATTTCCATGTACACTGATTAGTTAAGTTATCACTAAAACTAGCTTTTATTTCGTTCACGCTAAAGACCAAATCAGAATGACATTAAAAGTAGGTACCTTATTTTGAGTCGTTTTCTTCGATCAAAGGTAGTTTTATTCAGAATCTGAAATTGGCCTCTACTAAGGCTGGATTCGACCAAACTGTCATCTTACTCCCAGAGTAGTTATTCCGTTAGCCGACAGAATTCGAAATACAATTGTTTAGAAACTTTACAATGTCAAGATATTCAAACAAGCAGCAGTTTAATCTGTGGCTTAATCTCCGGATAAAACTTAATCCAGTTTGGTAAAATCCAGCCTTAGCAAACACTTCATTTTTACTAAAATATAGTAACTTTAGATATCACTCAGGCTGTCGTTTTGTTTTGGTCTTTAGCATGAACGAAATAAGGGCTAACGGTTTTGTTTTTAATTATATTAGTCAGTGTAATGAATCAGCGCTAAGATATTATTAAAATTCTTACCTTTTTCTATTTCGATCTCCCTAAACAGCATTAGTTGTTGTGCAAGTAGAGGAATGGCGTCTTTAGGTAATCTATAAAAAAACATAATTATTTATCAAGTGGTAATAATTCGTAAGGGGGTAGTCAGAGGTATGACTGGCCTCTTAGCTCAGTTGGTAGTAGCTCTGCCGTCTGCGCCACATTGATGAGTGCATATTCTAATATCGGTCTTAACTTCGTTAAAATAAAGATGTATTTAGAATGCGTTCGGCTGCATCGCATACGACTGCTGCACGTTACGAAATACGACGAAAATGCAGTTTTTTTCTGATAAAAAGTTAATTAAACAACCAATCAAAAAATTTAAAGACAGAACTGAAGAAATTCTAGGTTTCTTGACAAAACAAAAACCGAATAAAAATAGTGTGCTGTTCCCGAGATAAATAGAGCAAAATGTTTGAAATGTGTGAGCTAAGAGGCCAGTGAAGGTGGTAACTTTCACAGTTTCTGAGATAAATAACGATTTCAAACCTACAAATTGCACAATGCACACTCTTAAGCCCACTACGCCATTGAGGTCGTCAAACAAACGTTTTTTCTTTCCTAGTCAATATGGACTTGGCACTGCCTACTCACTTGCTTTCCACACTATCAGCGACTTGCAACGCCCTCTGCCGTGTGAGATTGCCATACATAAAAGATTCAATATGAACGGTTTTCATCATTCGCGCCGCGAAATCATCTAATTGTTCTGATGTTATATCTGTAAGAGAAAATAAGTGAAATGTAGATTTCACACTTTAATTTTTTTTCTATTTAATTATTTTTGTATTGTTTAAAAGAATAATAATGTTTGATTATAGTCACAGTGTGTTTATTAATTTATGCTTAAGCATTCCTCCACAAGTAGGTTATCATTGCATTCAATTCAACTTATCTATTTTTTTCATTTTTTGGGTAACATCCCTAGTTTAAAAAGAAAAACGGCTGTACCGAAGTTACCTTTTATCGATGTTCAGTTTTTTAGACCAAAAATTGTTTATAAGTTTAGAATGGTTTATTAGGTAAAATAAATACTTAGTATAAAAAGACAAACAATTGTGCAGTTCTAACTTTGCAAAAAATAAATAATATTGTGTGCCCGCCGTTACAAGATTATGTTGTTGAGTTTGATGAAACGTCAAATGTGAACTGTTGAGTTTTCCCGACTAGGTCTCTGGGAAAATTCGTTTTCTCGGCATTTTCACGCAAAAAGATTTACCAGTGCAATGTGATTCGTAATTTCACGTAATTTGTTGAGACTAAAGTGGCTGAGTGGTAGGGTGTCCGCCTTCCAGCCAAAGGCTGCGAGTTCGAATCTAGCCAATGAAAAATTTTTTTGTAATTTTTTTTTGATCTTTTTTTTATTTTTTTCTCCAGATATTTATAATTATAACACTAACCTTTGGCTGCGTCTAATAACTGTCTTCTCGTCCATACAAGATCTGATAAACTCAACGCCTGTTGGTATACCGCATGCTGTAACAAAATTAGACATTTATTATAAACGAACGCCCGCGGCTTCACTCGAGTGGTACTTAGATAATAAGTAGCCTATGTCCTATTCCCGGTCATGATCTATCTATATTTTAAGCAGTATTGTGCGCGGTCACAGTTTGGATGGGTGACCGCAAGTGTTACGAGCTGAGCGCTTCCGTGCTTCGGAGGGCACGTTGGGCACGGTCTCGGCTTTTAAGTCGTTAAGCCATGA
The DNA here is from genome assembly GCA_958496255.1 of Camptogramma bilineatum. Classification (NCBI taxonomy): domain Eukaryota; kingdom Metazoa; phylum Arthropoda; class Insecta; order Lepidoptera; family Geometridae; genus Camptogramma; species Camptogramma bilineatum. Next base: position 3,822,648 of record OY292478.1, read on the forward strand.
CGGAGGCCTTTGCGCGGCCTAAAAACTCCGTCACCAGAATTGGCCACTTGCTCATTCGAACTTATTTACTTTTTTTTGCTTATTAGCCAGTCTAAACTGTCCCACTGCTGGGCAAAGGCCTCCCCCGTTACCTTCCACTCATAGCTATCTTGTGCGGTTTCTCTCAAGTTTTCTTTTCATCCAAAAATCTAAACTTTCACATTTATAATATTAGTAACACTAGATGGCGCCACAGGTCAAATTAGAACGCGCTATCGTTGCGTTTTGTCCAATTCCTCAGTTCGTCTCTAAACAACTACATATTTATTCGTTCCTAGTGAACAATAACTTTTTGTAAGATTTTATATAATTTTTGGAAGCGCCATCTTTATTTTTGATGCGTTTATAAATTAATGAGAATAATAATTTTTTGAAACTAAAAATCCATTGATGCACGGCCAGGTTTGAACCCACGACCTTCGGATTGAAAGCCGAGGCACTAACCCAACTGCTTTATGTATGATGTAATTATATGCTCTTTTAGGCATGGGTAATATACCTTTTACAGAATATCATATCGAAACCATATATTAAATAACGATATCGGATTTCATAACTATATATTTTCTGAAACCATATATTGGCGTACGTATAGGGTTCTCGATAATTGTAAGACGTTTCTCTAAGTGTAGGTATACGATTGGTAGTTTACGATACAGCGTTTTTGAAACAATATCGATATCAATGAACTTTCCTTCATACATTTTCCTGGCTTTCTGTTTATTTTTGTGACTTTTAATTTTTTTTTTTTTGTAATACCTACTCACAAACTTGCTTCACAACACAATTTAAATATGTTAGGCATTCATGTACCTACTTAGGTACGTACCTACCTACCTACAATGATGTAGGTACTAAATACCTGCACGATAGGTAGGTACCTATCCAACTATCCAAAGATCCAAACACTCACACCATAGTCAGGCACATGAACACAGCTATAATATTTTTATTTACACATTTATAGAATAAAAATTACAAAAATAAAATATTTACAGAAATGTTTCCATAAAAAGTCTTTTACACATTATTTACACAGTTCGACACTATCAAGACACTATCCTAATATCCTTTCATTAAAACAGACGAGTAAACGCTTGCACTGAGCAATTGTTTAGGTACATGCAACTGATTGATTCAAAATAAATCGTCAATTTTCAAAAACAAAACAAACGAATTTTCTAGTTCAAGGCCGAAGTTCAACCTGCACAAAAACAATGCGTTTTATTAAAGTCATTATTGCCCTGCACATAAAGTTGAATATTAAAACATTTTGTCTACAAATACGTTAAGATGAATTTGCATCTCTCATACATAACATAATTTTAAGGTTCAGATTTGAAACGATACTTACGATTAGCTTGTTCTCTTTCATTTACTACACCCTCGCGCTCTTTCATTCATGATGAGTTCAAAAATCTATTCGACTGCGATACGATACGAAACGATACGACTGAATCAGTAATATCGAAATATCATCGTAATATCAGTATCAAGTAAAAATATCGTATTGGGGCGTATCGGTGCGATGCGCGGTTGTGCGTCATATCGAGAATTTCGTAATATCAGTATCAAGTAAAAATATCGTATCGGGCGTATCGGTGCGATGCGCGGATGCGCGTCATATCGAGAATATCGAAATATATGGTTTCAGTACAAGCCGATATCGATATCGTGATATTGTACCGATATATGGATATGATAACTGTATACGATATATCTCACCCACTCCTATGCTCTTTTAGGGTTCTGTAGTCTTGACATGGAACCCTTATAGTTTCGTCATGTCCGTCTTAAAGATGGCAATATTGGTTGAAAATACTTATTGGTTATCTGTTAACAGATAAATATTTTTATCGATATTCTTAATGGTTGAAAACATTAGTTGATAATTTTTTCTTTGACTATGAGTTTGGTTGAAGTTGAAAATTATCAGGTGTTAAAAATAACCACTCACTGGCGAATGAATAAAATATCGTTAACACAAGTACGTACACATCGATAATATGCTTTATTCTAAGTGCAATAGAACGTAAAATTAAATGCTGCGTGCGAGTGACTGTTTTATCATGTTGAATGAGAGAATGAACAACCTGAGCGCGCTCTTTGATTGGCTGTGCTACGGCTAACTTCAATTCGGACTCCGGGGTCATTAGATCATAAGCGACGCGCGACTCGTGTTGGAAAATATTCCTTAAAGCTTACATGTTACAGTTGAAATCTAAATGCAGTACGAAGTGTTGAAATTATTGAATCGGTATTTTTATTCAATATTGATAATTTTGGTTAGCGAATATATTAGTTGTTTTTAATTATTAGTTAAATTTAATGGTTGATGGTTATATTCATCATCTCTAGTCCGTCTGTCTGTCCGAGATTTTGCTAAGAGGCCGATAGTACTAGAAAGCTGCAATTTTGTAGGGGTGTGTACATAAATTACACCGACAAAGTGGTATTTATGGGGGGCTACTACGGGACCCTACATTGCGCGTGGCCCGACACGCACTTGGCCGGTTAATTATTTATATGAAAATTAAATTATAATGGTGTGTATTCTCACCTGATAAGGTTGCTCCGCCTCAAAATTCTTGATGGCTCTAATATGGTTCTCCTTCATAATCTCAAATCGTTGGGGGTCCGCTTTGAAATGTACCATGTGGTCTATTATCTTGTCTAGAAGCACGTGTTGCTTGTCATCGTAACCTTCGATTGTTACCTGGAAGAAAGATTATACAGGTTATAAGACCGCTAGTTAAATAACGAAGGATATATAGACCATAGTTTCTCAACCTTATTTTGCCCAGCGCCCACTTTGAAATTATTTTTTTTTGTAGAGTCAATCTTAAATTTTCTTACCATCTGTCGCGAATTAAAAAAAAAAATTAAAACAGGTTACTTCTTTAACTGGGGGAATATTAGATCTTATTTTTTTACTTTACTTTAGTATTTGATAAGGGTGTATTTTTTTGCCTTTTTACCCGACTACGGCAAAGCAAAAAGGAGGGTTATGATTAGACTATATTTTCGGCCCCTCTGCGTCATTTCAATATATAATAAGTAAATTTCTTACACTAAGTCCATATTTAGCATTGCCTATACTCCATCTTAATCCGGCCAATTCGGCTGCGTACGCGAACTGTTGTAAACTATCCCTTAGTAGTAGCACCCACACTGAAGTTAAGTTGCAGGCTATAGGATCCGAATAGGGGAGAGGGCTGCAAAGAAAACAATAATTAAATAAATAATGCTGGACATTTCACACAGCATCATGTAGCCCCAAGCTAAGCAGAGCTTGTGTTATGGCAACCACATGACTGATATACAATTAATTAGTATAAGGCCTTTACATCTTTACTAGATGATTTATACAGTGTCAGGAGGCAATTTTTGCACAAAACGGGACACTGTAGTGCCTGGGACATTGTTGAGATGGAGTAGGCTTGTAGCACCTACACCATCCTCTCAGATTAACCGGCCAAACCCAAGATACAATATTTACTAACATTGTACTGACAGATCAATCAGCTGATAGCAGGAATAGATCTATCACAGAAAACTGAGATTCATTACGATTGGCCATACTGAATCAGTGCCAATCATATTTAATCTCAGTTTTCTATGATAGGTCTATGTTCGGGATGCGAATTCGAATGTTTGGGAATATCATTAAAAAATAATATAACTTTTTAATTACCTATAACTAATAGTCAAAGTTTAAAAGAGGGATTTTGTATTTCAGACAAGTTGTTAAATTAAAAATTTAATAAAAAGCGACTTCAATATTAAACTGAGCAATTTTCTGCACTCTCGAGGTGCATTTCTGTTCATAACACCGAAGATACTCGACAGATCCTCACCAATTTTTTCTGGCACCAATCGGAAACTATACCCTTTCAAACAAAAAAAGAATTTTCCAAATCGGTCCAGGCGTCTTCGAGTAAGCGGTGAACGAAGAAGCAAAAAAAAAAAAGATTCCGACGAATTGAGAACTTCTTTTTTTGAAGTCGGTTAAAAAAGTATTGTTGAAGTTAAGTAGCGTTGCGCGGTCACAATTTGGATGGGTGACCGCAAGTGGCATTACGAGCTGAGCGCTTCCGTGCTTCGGAGGGCACGTTAAATTGTCGGTCCCGGCTTTTAAGTCGTTAAGCCATGACGGAGGCCTTTAGACGGCCTAAAAACTCTGTCACTACTACTTTTTACTTTATTGTGCGTTAAGCTGCAATTTCATTGATGTTTTCCTTCACCATTATAGCTGGTTGATGAAGAATCCACTTACCTTACAAGATCGAATGTCAGAACTGCTTTTGGTAATGAAAATTCATTGTCCTTTTTGAACCATAGCCTCATAAATGGTGTATCCTGAAAGATTAATTTAAATTTAAAATCAATATATAAAGCGGAAGAGTTTGTTTGAACGCGCTAATCTCAGGAACTACCAGTCGGATTTGAAAAGTTCCTTCTGCATTTGATAGCTAAACTCTTGAGGAAGGTTATAGGGTACTTTTCATCATCATCATCATCACCATATACCATCACTACGGGGGCAACGCCGCAAGGGCGCTGAATAGCAATATATAAAGCGGAAGAGTTTGTTTGTTTGAACGCGCTAATCTTAGGAACTACCAGTCGGATTTGAAAAAATCTTACTGGATTTGATAGCTAAACTCTTGAGGAAGGTTATAGGCTATTTTTCATCATCATCACATTCACCTTCAATGAATGGCGCTGCTAGTTTTAATATGACAAATAATTGCGTTTTTTCACAAATAATGTATGTTGGGTGAGTGGGATAGTACCACGACTTTTTATCCGAAGGTCGTGGGTTCGAATCCTGGCCATGCATCAATAGATGTTTCGTAATATGCGTATTAGCATGAGCTCTAAACGGTGAAGGAAACCCGCGGCTTAGTCAGCCCCACAAGTATTGACCAGGTCTTTCCTGTGGATATGGCCGGTTAAGCTGAGAGGATGGTGTAGGTGCTACAAGCCTACTCCATCTCAATGTCCCAGGCACTACAGTGTCCCGTTAAGTGTAGGCAAAGATTGCCTCCTGACATTGTATAAATCATCTAGTAAAAGATGTAAATAGTAAGTTTAATTAACTACTTATTACCTCAATGATTATAATAGTTAATTTAATTTAATTTATTTATAATAATTTATTTCGTAAAACATGGTTAAGATTACATAGGGCAAATTATAAAAATAAATTTATAGGTCAAGTCATTTACAATGAACCCCGCACTAGGCAAAGCCTGTATCGCGGGAGTCCGAGTGAGAGTTATATAATAATACAACTTAATGAATATAATATATAAAAGTTTTAGTCTATTGCTATATTATAATATATTTAATAATCATAGAGATAATAAACTACTTATATAAATACTTATATGGCTAGGTACCTTTATAATAGCCGGTGCCAATACATCCATATTTTCGTCACCTTTCTCTAACTGTAGTTTTGAAGGGATGAACTCATTCGGAGGGGGTAAATGTAACTCATTATTGGGTTTCACAGATTTCCACTCCTAAAAACATAAGTTATTAGAGTACTTCCAGATAAATACAGATAATCCGAACTCCCGCTTGTTCGGTGATCGCTGTAATCCGGCCGGCTTAGAGACCGTCTTTTGAAATGAAGTGCGAAAATTATAAACAACAGAGTACCTATTAAGTAGCCTTTTTCAAGAAGAATTAACAAATGTTTTGTTTTAACTTACTGTTTTTCTTACATGGTTGTAATGTTGAACATTTTCATTTTTGTCTCTATGCTTTTATTTAAAATATGATTCAAGAAACTAAAGTTCAACATGTGTTTTATTACCATTAAATATGGCATACTATAATCCGGACGCTTCGATAATCCGCGAAGGGTCTTGTTTTTGCCTCTGCGGATTAATGAGGCCCTACTGTAATGCGTTTTGGAAGCCATCGGAAACAATAACATTACAAAAACGATTGACAAAAAGTAGTTTGGTCATAAAAAACACTCACAATTTCAACTTTATTCGCAAATAAATAAATATCAATGTCAGCAAATTAGTTGCAAGCTATGCGAGCTGCGCTGCTAACGACGTGCACTTCTGTCACATTCTGTTTTGCCATAATATTGCCTAGATTCTGTCGATGTCGATCATATTAGGAAAACACGAAATTAGCCGATGCGCATTATTTATCTTGAAGTAGGTACTGTATGTGTATGACATTTACATTTTGGAACATATTGAAAACTAGCTTTTGCCTTCGTCTTCACCCGCTATTTTATTAATTTTCTCACCTCGTATTAATATTAGTCTAAATATTTTTTTGGTTCACTCTACTTACATTAATTTTAGACTGAGGTATATCTTCTTGTAAATACTTAGTACCGTACCACGGCTCTGTTTGTGTGCACCTTTCTTCGAAACATCTGTAAAAATCAATTATTAGATTAAGGGCTGATTTTTCAATACCTAGATAACTTTTATGAGGAAATAAATAATGCGATTTGACAGATATTGTATTGAAAATATGTCATAACGCCATATTTATTCCTCAGATAAAAGTTATTTATCGATTGAAAAATCAGCCCTTAAAGTTATTCGTAGGGCTTCGTAGGGTATTATTATTTGTGATATTATATTATATTGATTGCATGCATTATTTATTTGTAGGGCAGCGCTAAGTAAAATGACATGGGGAGGATTCTGTATTATTAGGGCGGAGTGAGGAGTAGGGCGGAGTGGAGATGAGTGGAGCGGACTTACTTAGCTACAACTCCGACTCGTACGTTTTCTGGCGCAAGAAGCGATAACAGTTCATCTATCAACTCCGGTCTCCACTCAGATACTATGTAGTATGCACTTAGTACATCCTCCATTGGGAATTCCTGCATAAAAACAATTTTAGATAAATATAAGTAAGTACAAGACACAAGATTTTTTTGGTAAGTATAAGTACAATTTTTTTTAATAAAGTATCATTGTGTAGTTAACACTAGAAGTAGCACTTAGCGTAGGTATAGGGTTAGTCAGAAACAAGTCTAAATCTAAGCTATCAACGCAACGGTGCGCGAGATCTCAGTTCGGGGCGAACTACTAGTAAAGGTATTTAGAAATACATGAAAACTAGATTTTATCGTTTTAACCTTATTTCAAATCTAATGTCTGTCCATGTTTTTGTATACAGAATTGTGATCTAAAATAAGATAAGATAAGATAACGTTTATTAATCCAAAAAGTGTCTACATGATGGACAATTTAAAGTTTACATTAAAATTTTGTAGAAAAATAGACTCACAACTTCACAAGTAGTTATGGATCTTTACCCTCCGCGCTAGTTTTAAACTGTTTTTCTAAATCATCATGTTTTTTTTTAAATCATGAAGTCCTTTCTAGAATCATGAAGTAATTTTAAAGTCATTATTTAACACACGGGAATTACTCACGTAAAATTATCGTCGATTTAGATACCGACAATGTTTCGAATATTCTTGACAATGTTCTGAATTCCCGTGTGTTAAATAATGTCTAGTACAACTCACGATAGTTTTGAAATTTTAAAGTCGTTCTTAATTTTTTTTATACCTGTAGTATGTGGACATGTGAGACGACCAAACTCCTCGGATCCTGTACATCCTTGAATCTGAATTCCATCGCCATGAGGTCTCTCTGTTCCTCCCACACCCAGCGCTGGGCACCTTGTGTACGGAGCATGTTGATATACTGAAAAAATGTTCAACTTGCCTCTAAAAATCTTCCTAAAAAGGGGTTCAACTTGCTTCTAAGGCTGATTTTAGGCTGTGTCCCCAGTAGGCAAACTGTGAGCGGCCGACTGAGTTTGCGGCGTATCGGTTTAGTACGCTCAGTCGGCCGCTCACAGTTTGCCTACTAGGGACACAGCCTTAGGCTGGTTTTAGTGTCACGCGTACCGTCAGCGCTGATAGACGAGTGATCTTTATTACATTGAAACAAGGATACTGATTGTTTAGCAAAAATGGCAACGCTGATTGCACTCGTCAGTGCTGAACAATCAGTATCCTTATTTCATTGTAATAAAGATCACTCGCCTATCAGCGCCGACGATACGCGTGACACTAAAACCAGCCTAAGGCTGGTTTGGACTGACGAGTGCAATCAGCGTAGCCATTTCTGCTAAACAATCAGTAGGTATCCTTATTTCATTGTAATAAAGATCACTCGCCTATCAGCGCTGACGGTGAGCGTGAGACTAAAACCAGCCTTAGTCTCACGCTCACCGTCAGCGCTGATAGGCGAGTGATTTTCATTACAATGAATTAATTTTATGGGATTTTTGATTGGGGAGAGGTACCTCCTCCAAAAAGGGGCAAAAAGAGGGCTACAGGATATCTCCGCCTTGACATCCGGTAGTGTTTTTTCTATTTGAAAGATTGTAACTATAAGTTGGCCTCATAAAACTTTGGTGATGATCTGATGCTTGACTGGAGCTTGACTATTTAGATTTCAAGCGGATGGATCACCGAAAAGAAAGCTAGGCCCCATACCGTGTTTGTTGCCCTGATTCTTCACGGTGTTGGTCGCGAAAGAAGAGGAGTAGAATCACCTAGCTCTTAAGACGTTTCAAAGTGGTCATAACGGTCCTACTGAATAAATGATATTTGATTTTGATGAGGATCTTCAGCGTGATGAGCAGAATAACTCCTAAAAATGTTGTAAATTGCTCACTTTAAGCTATTCAAACACAGACTCGCGAGGTCACAGAGCCACTATAATTATAATAATCTTACCTGAAACACCATACCGATGATATCATCAATATGTTCGACGCCATCTTCAGTCAAATCAACTTGGACGCCGAAGAAACCGAATCCTCTCGCTCCTATCCTGGTGCCTCCAACCAAACTGCCAAACAAATAATAAATAAATAAATGAATATTGATGGACATTTTGACACAGCGCCATCTAGCCCCAAACTAAGCAAAACTTGTACTATGGGAACTAGATAACTGATAGAATACTTATATTTTTGTATATTACTTGTAATCCTACTAATATTATAAAGGCGAAAGTCCGTGTGTGTGTGTGAATGGTTGTTACCACGTATTGTAACTACTGAACCGATTTGGCTGAAATTTAAAACATGATAGATAATGACCGGGAATAGGACATAGGCTACTTTTTATCCCGAAAAAAATGCATGGTTCCCGTGGGATAAACAAAATAGTAGTCCACGCGGGCGAAGCCGCGGGCGTCAGCTAGTACTCTATAACACCCAGACACAGAACAAACATCACACATCACACAAATGTTCGTGTGGGAATCGAACCCTGGGTGGGAATCGAGCCCACGACCTACAGCGCAAAGGCAAAGCTACTACCAACTGAGCTAAGAGGCCAGTCAATTAAAGGATGTTCACGATTCATACAAGGGCAGGTGTATGCTAATAATCTAAGTTACCTGTTGCACCATCCTTTAGCTTTCAAAGCTGACAGCAAACTCCCCGGCCCTTCGTGTCCCAATAGATGAGACAAGTAGTGGCCTGGCTGTAACAAAACAATACATTACAATAAACTAGCTGCTGCCCGCGGCTTCGCTCGCGTAGTACCCGGATAAAAAATAGCCTATGTTACTCTCCAGCCTTCTAACTATCTCCACACAAGAAATCACGTCAATCCGTCGCTCTGTTTTGACGTGAAAGCAGGACAGATAAGTCGCAGACACTATGACCGCTCAGCCACTGAAGCCGCGACTCTTGCGGCGAAATTACGAACCACATTGCACTGGTAAATCTTTTTGCGTCTCAAAGTACAAGCTTTGCTTAGTTTGGGGCTAGATGGCGCTGTGTCCAAATGTCCAGCAATATTTATTTATTTATTATATTATCATGTACCTACTTACCCCACTTTTGTAATGTTTCCTAGTATCAGGTATAGGGAAGTCTATAGACAACGATCGTAGATCCTTTACAGGGGCAGTGTAGGCGCGTTTCCTCCTCAAATGTGGGGGGAAGGGTGAGTCGGGCCACGACGGAGCGGTCACCCCTCCATCTTCAACCGCCGAGAAGAGAGGGACGACCATAGCTTCGAGCTCGTCTAGGGATTCTGAGAACAATATTATTCACTATTTATTATTCCTACAATTTACAACGCTTCTTCTTCTTCTTTTGACTGGCCTCTTAGCTCAGTTGGTAGTAGCTCTGCCTTCTGCGCTGTAGGTCGTGGGTTCGATTCCCACCCGGGACAAACATTTGTGTGATGAACATAGATGTTTGTTCTGTTTCTGGGTGTTATAAAGTATTATAAGTTATTAAATATTTACAAAAATATTTAAGTTATCTGGTTCCCATAGTACAAGCTTTGCTTAGTTTGGGGCTAGATGGCGCTGTGTCAAATATTTATTTATTTCGATTTCGTACGAGCAAGTGGCCAACTCTGGTGACGGAGTTTTTAGGCCGCCTAAAGGCCTCCGTCATGGCTTAACGACTTTAAAAGCCGGGACCGCCGAAGAAGAAGAATTTACAACGGCATATTGGGCATCATAATATACAGGGTGTGGCAAATTTTTGGGCATTTCTTTTGTAGTTAGAAAGTTTTGTTCTTAGGAAACTATAGGTTTATAATGAAGGAATTTCGAATAATAATATTCGAATTAAGGCTGGATTCGACCAAACTGTCATCTTACTCCCAGAGTAGTTATTCCGTTAGCAGACAGAATTCGAAATACAATTAAGCGCAACCGAATATTATTAGGTGCATTCAAATTATCCTGGTTATAAGGTGTTAACTTTACAATGTCAAAATATACAAACAAACAGCAGTTTACTCTCCAGATAAAACTTAATCCAGTTTGATCGAATCCAGCCTTAAGTCGGCTAGTAGTTTACTCTCGGGTATAAACTTAATCCAGTTTGGTCAAATCCAGCCTAAGTGATATAGAATATTAACGTACCTTTCCCCAGAACAACGAGTGTCATGATATTAGCTGAATACCATTCATTGTGGAACTTCAATAGCTCCCTACGCACATCTATACCTTTCTGCTTCGGTATAGTTTCCAGCGTCTCTCTGTTACCTGTGAACAAATAACCTATAGTTAGTTAGGAAATACTATGTTTGAAAATGAAAAATCTTATCAATATTTTTAATTCATACATAATTAAATTGAAAATTTTGATAAGATTTTTCATTTACAAATGTAATAATACCTAAGTGTGGTTTACCACTATAAAAAAATAAAAAAAAATTAGGAAATACTATGGTTTAACCATTAATAACCGAGATAAAAAATAAAATTCAAATTAAAGTTTATAATAAAGTTCTGCTGAATTTAACTCCTAAAACAAAACCTTTTCAAAACAACGAAAAATTGCAACCCTTCGAAACTCACTCCTAAAAGAAATACAAAATTCAACCCCTAGAAAGACCCCTAGAAATTCTAGAATTAACCTTTCTATAACAATCTCAAATTCACCCCACTTAGAACATTCTCAAAACTCCCCTCCAGAAATGCAACCCACACCAAAAATATCAAAATTCAATTCAACCCCCAATAAAATCTCAAATCCCCACGAATTATCACAATTCAAAACCTGCAAATAATACCAAAATTCAACCCCTGCTAATATCTCAAAATCAAACCCTCCACAAATTATCACAATTCAAAACCTGAAAATTCATAAAATTCAACCCCTGCGAATATCCCAAAATTCGACCCCTCCTAAAATTCAACCCCTAGTACTCACCAGTGCCGAACTTATGGTAGGCATGCGTCGGGTCAGCAGTGCTCTTATTAAGCTGGTCCAATCTCCACGTGTCCGAGGACATGTTTTTCTCGTGCTCTGAATGGACGGCGCTTAACTCGCGACTTGTGGCTGTTTCAGTGAAGAGAGGGTCTATGAAGAACTGGGCGAAACTGCAGACAATATAATAGGGTTAGACTGTTTTATTCATTTTATTTTTATTTCTTTGGAAAACAAACAGTAAGTAAAGGTTAACTATGGAACATTTAACTTATACAATAATTCACCCTAGGGAATAAATAAAGTCAAGATAATAATACCAATACACACTGTATTTTAAATAGGACAGAATAGAACACACATACATAGAAACATAGAAAAAGATAAAGGGAAACTTTCTATCATGAGGTCTTTTTTGTGATAATATGACAATTTTGAATGTAAATATTTTGGTCTAGTAATGTATAATTATGTCTCACTTAGAGGAGTCTGTATAGGAGTATCTTTTTGATTTTCTTGGGGTTTTCAATAGGGGTTGAATTTTGGGTTTTTGTTAAGGGGATGATTTTATGCGGGGTTGTATTTCATTATTTTGATAAGGCGGCAAATAGAAGGTAATTAAATTACTTACATATCCAATGCTTGTTCTAAATGCTGAGGTAGCACATCGAAGTAATAGTTGGTGTGGTCGGAGGAAGTCGACGCGTTAGAGGAGCCGCCATGTTCTGATAGAAACTTGTTGTATTCGTTTTCCTATAAAATATATATTATAGGTAAAATCACATTAAAATCATTTTGGGATAGATGGTTTAACGTTTGTCAATCCATGAAGTTTCGTATTAATTAAATTAATGACAACGTTTGAAGGAGCGAATTGCTGTTCTTTATGTGATAAATGGCTCGATAAATGGACATTATCTCACGTTATTGAAGTCATTATTAAAATGTGTCAAAAAGTGTGTTTCGATTATAGTCACACTAATATGCAAATGCGAAAGTTTATGAGGATGTACGGATGTCTGGGTGTAGATGTTTGTAACTCTTTCAAGCAAAAACTACTGGATAGCCCAGTCAAATTAGGAATTAACCTCGGAATGAGAGATAATAAGCTGAATTTTCGTATATACCTTCATTTAGGCGCCCTAAAAGTTGTCTCAAAAGTCTCATAAAATCTCGTGTCTGCGTCTTAAGTTATTCAAGGTCAAAGGTAAAAAAAATAGTTTTTCGCGAATATCTCGGTTGCTATTGGTCCAGTGATGTTAACATCTATTATGAAGTTGTAAAGCTTAAAATTTGCGACCAATTCATTGAAAAAAAAATTCCATGCGCTCAACCGTTTTTGCGATACAGGGCCGTGAGCGCAAAGCGTTCAGTATGTGTATTTCAAAAACTATACTTCCTAGAACAAAAATAAAAACTATTTCGGAATGTACAAATTAAGTCCTTTCATATGACACCCCACTCAATATATCTGTGTAACTTTTATCTTTTTCACCCCCTTTAGATCCCAATATCTTTACAACCCCTCCATCGATTACGCTCATATGTCATATATCAAATTTCCATAGCACAACCTAGTTATCTACCAAGTTTCATGCAGATTGGATTAACGGTTCGATAGTTATGCGATAACATAAAAATTACACATACAAACATACAAAGCAAAATCGTAAGATCTTAGCTCGCTTTGCTCGCTTGGTCGATAATTAACTGATAAATAAAACAAATTATTCAAAATTCAAGGTATTCACAGATATTCACGTTTGACTTTCCGTTACAGTGCCTACGCGTATGGTTGAGCGCTGCTCACTCACCCTCCTCTATCGCGAAAACGGTTGAGCGCATGAAAAAATGTTCTAAACAAAATTTGTCGCAAATTGTATGCTCTACAACTTTATAGTAGATGTTAACATCATTGGACCAATAGCAACCGAGATATTCGCGAAAAACTATTTTTTTTACCTTTGACCTTGAATAACTTAAGACGCAGACACGAGATTTTATGAGACTTTTGAGACAACTTTTAGGACGCCTAAATGAAGCTACATACGAAAATTCAGCTTATTATCTGTCATTCCGAGGTTTAGACCATTTTTATGCTAAGCTGACTGGACTAGGACGGATTTGGCTGAAACTTAGAATTTATATAGTTAGACCTGGAATAATACAGGCTACTTTTTATCCGGATATGTACCACGCAAGCAAAGCCGCGGGCGGATTCTAGCATCAGCATACAAGTCAATAAACAATTTTTATTTTTTATTTTATTTTTATTAGTTTGAACAATAATATTACTCACTTCCGGGTATTTTTTAGTTCCCAAAAACAGCATGTGCTCGCAGAAATGAGCCAAGCCAGGCAACTCTTCAGGATCGCTTAGGTATCCTGAAATATAATAAAATCTATGTATGCTGGTTTTTTTGCTAGTGGCTAACTATCATGGGCGTATATGAGGGGGGGGGGGAGGGGGGGGATGGGGGGTTTGGGGGGTACAGATACTAACCTACATTGACATCTATAGCGGCTGCAGATTTATCCGTAGTAGAATCGCTCACTAAAAGAACCTTCATACGATTTGAAAGTACGAGACCTCTGAAACAAAAAAATAAAAATAAATAATGCTAGATATTTCAACATCAATAGCCCCAAAGTAAGCAAAGCTTGTGTCATGGGAACTACAAAATTTACCTGTATTCCCGCTTATCTTCTTGCGATTTCAGTATATTATCGTATCGTTTCATGACAGTCTCTGTGGCGGCCGGGCTCCCCCCTCCCAACCGGGGCGGCGGGGCGGGAGGGTGCCGGGGGGAGTACTGAGTCGTCATACTGTAGTTACGTTTACTGTGGTAACTGAAAACAGAAATATTTTATTGCAGAACTGTTGTACAAGGGTAGGTCTTAGTCTAAACAGGTACAAGTTTGTACAGTTTATCCATTTCGGATGTGCAACAATAATTGGTTATTAATAACCTAGACGTAAAGTAGGTAAGTACTATACATTTCAATGTTAGGGACTACCTATGCAAGTAAATGTATGAGGTACTGAGTAACAAGTTGACATAAATGTTATAAGTTTATTTGTAGGTACGTTATGGCCTCTATTAATAAACTCGTATTAACTTATGTCAAAGTTGCGGCACGGATTTAACTATTGCCATCCTTTTTTGTTAGACAGTGACAAATAAGGATGACAATAGATTAATCCGTGGCGCAACTTTGACAGAAGTTAATACGAGTTTATTAATAGAGGCCTATAAGTTTATTTGTGTGTAGTGTATTGTATTTTTTTTTACTGTGGTTTTCCTTTGTGTGTGTTTTTGTATTGTAGTTTTTTTACTGTTGTGGTTTTCTTTTGTGTTTTACTATTGCTTTTTAAGGGCATCACACACACAGCAGATAATATATCTTATGAAATATAAATCTTGAGATCGCGCCCATACAAATTCTATGGAGGACCACACACAGCGAATATAAATTACAAAATATATTTGGTGCAATCTGTCAAGATTTATATTTTCCTTTTTATTTATATTTCAAGATTTATATTTCCAAGATTTTTATAGTTTATGGTGAAGCATGTAAGCTTAAAAGATACATAAAATGCCCAGGTTGCTACTGATCTTTGTTTGCTTGATTAATTATTACTTCTTTGTGCTTAGATGATGTCATTTTTTCAATGATATCATTCAAGTAGGCAGGTACTATTTTTGTACCTTTGTACCTTTACGCTGTACTTAATTATTAATGATATCATTTGAGTACTATTTTTGTGCATTTGTACTGTTAATCTGTACTTATATTATGCTTCATTTGTAGGAAAATAAGCTTAAATGACATTGCAGAAGTAGTGGCTAAAATGAGTTAATTTTACTAGGTGCAGTCAGCCATAAAAGTACATGCTGAAAAATCTGAAATTATTTTTAGTTATTAGAGTTGTCGAGGTGCGGTACACATATTCTTTCAGATCTTTAGGCATTTTTAGATCTGTTGAAGATGTCTAAGGGGGTAGTCAGAGGTATGTTCACATACAAAATTAAATATTTACACTTTGGGAATACAGTCATGGTTAAAATTTAGTTAATGGGCCGTAGTTTAAGTTAATCAACATCTTGTAACTTAAACTAGGTTTGTTGCCTGAAATAAAGTTTATTATAAATTATTATTAAGTACTATAGTCGTATTGCTCATTATACGGACTAAAATTGAAGGAAAAAATGACATTTTTCCTTCAATTTTGATTAGTTTTGATACATTTTATGTCAAAATTGAAGGAAAAATGACATTTTTTCCTTCACTTTTAGTCCGTATAATGAGCAATACGACTATAAAGGATATTGACCATTTTGGACCAAATGCTGCCCAGGCATGGGTATACCTTTATTTTTTTCCTTACATGAAGAGATATTAAAAAAATAATATTTAAAAAAAAACATCCACGGGTTCATAAGGGTGAATTTTTGAGACGGGGCAGTAGGGCAGCTACCTTAACCGTTGTAGCTAGAGGAAAATGTTCTTAGAAGACTTTCCCTAACCTTTGAAGATATTTGGACCTGCATACTCAGATTTTGAAAAAAATGTACAGTCAGCGAAAAAATGGGCATTTTACACAAAAACTTTTTTTGATGCCAATCGATCCTGTTTCATCTAAGGATTAAAAAGCTCTATCGAACCAACTGAGGTGAAAGTACTAGAAAAGTCAAAAAACGCTAAATTGTATTTCTGAGACAAGACAGTAAGGGCTACCTTAACCGCTGTAGCTAGAGGAAAATGTTCTTAGGAGACTATCCTTAGTTTTTGAAGATATTTTGGCCTGCATTCACAGATTTAAAAAAAAAGTACAGTCAGCGAGAAAATGGGCAATTTACACAAAAACTTTTTTTGATGCCAATCGATCCTGTTTCATCTAAGGATTAAAAGACTCTATTGGACCAACTGAGGCAAGAGTACTAAAAATCAGAAAACGCAAAAAACTTTGATTATACATTTCGTACGAAATCTTTTGTCATTTGCCATCATTTTTCATCATTTTGTCGAAATATCTTCAAAAGTAAGGGTAGTCTCCTAAGAACGTTTTCCTGTAGCTACAACGGTTAAGGTAGCTGGCCTTACTGCTCCGTCTCAAAAATATATTTTAGCAGTTTCTGACTTTTCTAGTACTCTTACCTCAGTTGGTCCGATAGAGCCTTTTAATTTTTAGTTGAAACAGGATCTATTGGCATCAAAAAAAGTTTTCCTCTAGCTACAGCGGTTAAGGTAGCCCTTACTGTCTTGTCTCAGAAATACATTTTAGCGTTTTCTGATTTTTCTAGTACTCTTACCTCAGTTGGTTCGATAGAGTCTTTTAATCCTTAGATGAAACAGGATCGATTGGCATCAAAAAAAGTTTTGTGTAAATTGCCCATTTTCTCGCTGACTGTACATTTTTTTCAAAATCTGTGAATGCAGGTCGAAATAATCTTCAAAAACTAAGGATAGTCTTCTAAGAACGTTTTCCTCTAGCTACAGCGGTTAAGGTAGCCCTCACTGTCTTGTCTCAGAAATACATTTTAGCGTTTTCTGACTTTTCTAGTACTCTTACCTCAGTTGGTTCGATAGAGCCTTTTAATCCTTAGATGAACAGGATCTATTGGCATCAAAAAAAGTTTTTGTGTAAATTGCCCATTTTCTCGCTGACTGTACTTTTTTTTTTAAATCTGTGAATGCAGGCCAAAATATCTTCAAAAACTAAGGATAGTCTCCTAAGAACATTTTCCTCTAGCTACAGCGGTTAAGGTAGCCCTTACTGTCTTGTCTCAGAAATACATTTTAGCGTTTTTTGACTTTTCTAGTACTTTCACCTCAGTTGGTTCGATAGAGCCTTTTAATCCTTAGATGAAACAGGATCGATTGGCATCAAAAAAAGTTTTTGTGTAAATTGCCCATTTTCTCGCTGACTGTACATTTTTTTCAAAATCAGAGGATGCAGGTAGAAATATCTTCAAAAACTAAGGATAGTCTCCTAAGAACGTTTTCCTCTAGCTACAACGGTTAAGGTAGCTGCCCTACTGTCCCGTCTCAAAAATTCACCCTATACTTATATATTTTTTTCTCAATACTCCTCGGATAGATTCTGAAGCGCTTTTTGTTACAGACTAGTATTAGTCTAAGGAACATTATGCACTATGATTCAATGTTGGGCAGCACTTGGTCCAACGTCCATACAAAAATGGTCAATCTCCTTTCTTTTCAGAGTTGTCAAATAGCAGCTAAAGTGAGTTTTTAAATGTTGACAAAAATGAAATTGTACTGTACGGTATTAAAACAATAATAACGAATTCCTGAGCTGACTGTATTTTTACAGATTTAAATTGCTAAGAGCTTTAAATTATTTACATTAGCAATAACTACAGCAACTCAACTTCTTGTCTAATATGATGTGTAAATCTTACCTTGTTAAGAAGACTATAGATTTAGGGTAAATAGGATTGAAGCAGTTCTATAAAATATCTCTAAAAGCACTAAAAACACTGAACATATTGATTACAATAACACAAAATCACAAAAAATAAGTCCAACCTAACCTATTAAAAGTTGGTCGATACGGTATCGTAGGACAAAAGGTGTGGAAGCCCACAATTAAGGTTCTTCTTGATGCCAGCTTGAATAATTGAACTTACAAACCTAGGAAACTAATTATATGGTACAAATAACGTGGCGAATCTGACGAATACAAGAATACAAGCAACAACACAGAAGATTTTCATTCAGCTGATTCGCTTGTCTTGCGTTGACTTTTGTTACGTCATAATAACGCTATCAAATTATGAAGCAATGAGAAATGATGGTATTCCTTTGTGGAAGAGTATTTTTAATTTGGCTTGGTTATACTCATTTGACATTGACAGAATAAATGCTTTTCTGTCAGTTATTCGCGGCTAACTTCATGAGTGTTTTTTAACGCCATCTAGTAGTGAGTAGCAGAAACCTGTCAGGTAATTTATGAAAATGCCTGAATTTGAACATTTTTGCAGCAACACTCCGGTTTTATGTGGTTATGAAAATGTTCAATAGATGGCGCAATTATCCCGAATCAAATGTTAATTTTAACATCGTATTTTTCATGCCCAAACATAATGAGTAATAAAGTATGGAGTAAGCAATTTGCGTTCACTGCCTATCCAACAAAGCGAAAAACCTTCGAAAAACCTTTGTCACAGAATAAAAGATCATTGCTATCTTTGTCAAAGTGTCACATGACATGAATTTAATGTCACAGAGAAATTATGTTTAATGTTTTCAAAATGTATTCGCCGATAATTACATAAATATACCTAGGTACATATTTTTTACATTTTTGCATGGTCACAGTTTGTTTTTTACCTCATTAACATAGGTAGGTACGTAAGTTTTTGCCTAAGTAAAGTACCTAGGTAGGTACGTAAATACTCAGATAGGAACTTGTAGTAGACTGTAGTGCCTGTGGAGGCTTGTAGCACCTCTCGTAGCTCGTTGCTGTTCGTAGCATCATGCGTAGCAAATCGTAGCTCCCTCGTAGCATCAATCGGTTTGTGCATATTCTGGAAGAAATTCGCCGCTTCCATGTACAGACGTCTTTCCTTTCCTGTGGATATGGCTGACTAAGCCAATACCTATAGATACGTGTATCCTATCCTACTAATATTATAAAGGCCGTGTGTGTGTGTGTGTGTGTGTGTGTGTGTGTGTGTGTGTGTGTGTGTGTGTGTGTGTGTGTGTGTGTGTGAATGTTTGTTACCACGTAGCTCCATAACTACTAAACCAATATTGATAAAATTTGGAATGTAGATGTTTAGGTTCTGGAATAACACATAGGCTACTTTTTATCTCGGATAAATGTATGCTTCCCGTGGGATTAAAAAGTAATCCAGGCGGGCTAAGCCGCGGGCGTTTATTAGTAGGTACGTACCTACATTTGGCAAGTTTGTAAACAATTTCAGCATTTTCCAACTACAACATCCATAACCATCTGAACATTGTAATCTGGACTCACGCTCGAATACTGAAACGCTACTTAATTTAAGGGGTGCTTATCATTTAAATTAACTGTCTTTTTTGTAGGTGTACGATTCTGAAGAGACGTCTCAAATAGATAAGTCGTTCTCAAATAAGTATTTAAGTTGTGTTTCAGTATTCGGGCATCAATCTCTTTAAGGGTGGATTCTACCAAACTGTCATCTTACTCCAAGAGTAGTTATTCCATTAGCCGACAGAATTCGAAATACAGTTGTTTAGAAAGCGCAACCGAACATTATTAGGTGCATTCAAATTATTCTGGTTATAAGGTGTCAAGTTTACAATGTCAAAATATTCAAACAAACAGCAGTTTATCTGTGGTTTAAGCTGGAAACAAACTATCGGACGCGGCTGACGGACGCGGCTGACAGCCGCGACTGATAAGTGTGCACACCGTCCGAACACCCAGCGGGCCAGATTGCCTTCGGACGTCTGAAGGTCTAAGGACGCGTCCGCGACTTTCGTCAGATAATGTGCACAGTTCTATGTTCGTTCTATATCCAGATACCTATTCAGTCGCGGCTGTCTGCCGCGTCCGTAAGCCGCGTCCGATAGTTTGTTTCCAGCTTTAATCTTCAGATAAAACTTATTCCAGTTTGGTAAAATCCAGCCTAAGTGTAAAATAAGGTTTGTGTATGGTCTAATTTTTTTTTCAGATTCCATACCTATATCAAAATGCCCGTCTACAAAATCATGGCCAAATACTTCGTCCTGTACTCGATGACTCAAGAAAAATGATGAGACTATAACCGACGCACTAAATGAAAACATGGATAAAATAAACGCTAAGCACAAAAAAAACTCTGTATAATAGATGCACGCAAAAAAGTACTACTAGATACCTACTTACGCTCATAGAAACGTTACATTTCAAAATTCAAATATCATTTATTCAGTAGGACCGCTATGACCACTTTGAATCGTCTTAAGAGCTAGGTGATTCTACTCCTGTTCTTTCGCGACCAACACCGTGAAGAATCAGGGCAACAAACACGGTAATTTAAAACAGACCTCACCCTTATTATAAAGACAATAAGGTATGAAATAAACGCCACGTTTAAAAAATATTACTACTCTCTATAAAATAGATAATCAAAATAGAGCCACATAAATTCCTGTTAGTCACACCAATCGATGCAGTGTGACAATCAGAACCTGGGTTAATCTCCAGAATCAGCGTGTTTGGTTGATTGCTATGGTGCTTTTTAAATATCGATTTTATTGCTTTACTGTATTTTTATTTCGAGAAGGAGGTGTCTAAACAAGCATATTTTCATATAATAATAATAATAATAAACTTTATTGTATATATAATATGTAATATGCCCCTGAAGGGGCAGAAAAGCAATAATATCGATATTTAAGGAACGCCATAGCGATCAACCAGGTCCGCTGATTCTGGAGATTGACCCACCTATCTACACACCACACATCACATTTAAAATAAATATTTCACAACGCATCAAGCTCACGAGAGTCTGAACGTTACAACATAAGGGTCTGAAGATTTAGAAGAGTCTATTTAAAGTATAAAAGAGATGAACTACTCTCAAATTAAGAAAATAGACGAAGAGTCGCTCCAGCAGCTGAAGGAAGGGTCGGGGCCAAGCGATCTATGCTACTGCTCGCTTCTCTCGCCCCCTCAAGATGCTAAGAAAGGAATCAGGTATGAAAAACTTAGGCTTTTACATCTTTACTAAATGATTTATACAGTGTCAGGAGGCGGACATTGTTGAGATAGAGTAGGCTTGCCCTACACCATCCTCTCAGCTTAACCGGCCATATCCACAGAAAAGACATGGTCAATGCTCAATGCGTGTGGGGCTGACTAAGCTGCGGGTTTCCTCACGATGTTTCCCTTCACCGGTTAGAGCTTGATAATGCGATTAGAAACGAAATATCCATTGATACACGGCCAGGTTTCGAACCCACGAACTTCGATCGAAAGCCGAGGTAAACAGTCGGTCAGGTAAGCAGTCGGTCAACACGGCAGTAACTACAGGGTTCCACTTGCTATATTAACTGCTAGCAGCGCCCTCGCGGCGTTGCCCCAATAGTGATCGTTTATGGTGATGATGATGATGATGAAAAGTAGCCTCAAGAGTCAAGAGTTTAACTATCAAACGCAGAATGAATTTTTCAAATCGGACTGGTAGTTCCTGAGATTAGCGCGTTCAAACAAACAAACTCTTCTGCTTTAAAAATACAACCTACATAGATTCAGATACTGCATCCGGAAGAAGGAATAACGATGATGATGATGTTTCAGGGCATCATTCAAGAGGGCATTTGCGTCGTTTTCGGGCCAGGGCAAGAAGAGAAAGACAATGATAGGACAAAAAACCATAGACATACCCTTGACGTTCATCAAAGGTGGTAAAGGTATATCATCATTACTTACCTATGTTTTACCCATAAAAAGTTAAAAAAACAAACTTAACTTAATTGCTCAACTATCATTGAAGTCAGTTTTTTTTTAATTTTAATTTAGCCACTTGTGTTACGCACTGGTGTTTACTTCCAGGTGTATACACAACAAAGGAGGTAGTCAAGCGCAAGTCCTCATGCGGCAAGTGTGGGTGCGACAGCGGACGAATAGTGCTGAAGCATTCGTTCGCGAACATGCGTATCACAAGCCCCGATGTGTCGTCCATATGTCCATGCCCGAGCGACTGCTTGCCAGGTAACTCTTCGTCTAATGTTGGGTATGACATGATTTTAGACTGACTTTTGTCAGAGTAGGTTCATTTTGATTTTGAGCCGGTATCGTGAGCCGGTTCATTTGTGCCGGTCATTTTCAGTTGACTGTTCATTAATTTGGCGAACTACTCACTCATTCTCATATGACAATCTGTCCGATCAGTTCAAAATTCTTTCTTGTCATTGTCAAGCGAGGTGTGATTGAAGATTGAATGAAGCTTGAGGAAAGAGTAACGTCATTTTCTGATTTTGTCATGTGTACGGTCACATGATATTTGAATTGAAGCATGACATTTTTAGAAATGAGCCGATCACACAAAGTTGAATTTCGTATGGGACAAACGAGCCGCGTCAGTCACGTCATATTCAACCAAGGAATTTCTATACTACGTACCTGGAACACTGACTGAGACAGAAAACAAGGTCCGCTTGAGAAAGAAAACTTGGGCGGTGTGTCTCTTTCTAAAGGGTGACCATAAACTAAACATTCCTAGTCCCTAAGTCCTTTTCCATCATTTTCTGATTTACGTGATGTTTCAGGGCATGATTTTTGAATTAAAATACTGATACAATTTTGATCCTTCATTTTGATTCTTGAATCTTGAATCTTGATTCTTGAATCTGAAAACTGAAATTTTGAATCTTGAATCTTTAAAGTGACAGCTGTCAAACTTAAAACCGCCATATCTCGGGAACTACTCGTCCTAGACTCCCCGTTCTCAGTTCAAATGAAAGCTATGACCAAGATCTTCATTTGAAGTGACAGCTGTCAAACTTCAAATGGCCATATCTCGGGAACTACTCGTCCTAGACTCCCCGTTCAAAGTTTAAATGAAAGCTATGACCAAGATCTTCATTTGAAGTGACAGCTGTCAAACTTCAAATGGCCATATCTCGGGAACTACTCGTCCTAGACTCCCCGTTCTCAGTTCAAATGAAAGCTATTGAAGAGATCTTCATTTAAAGTGACAGATGTCAAACTTCAATCAGCCATATCTCGAAATCTACTCATCCTAGACTCTTCCTTTTTAGCTCAAATGAAAGCTATGACCAAGATCTACATTTTCAATAACAGCTGTCAAAATGACATCTGTCATCTGAAATGTAGGTCTTGGTCATAGCTTTCATTTGAACTGAGAACGGGGAGTCTAGGACGAGTAGTTCCCGAGATATGGCCATTTGAAGTTCGACAGCTGTCACTTCAAATGAAGATCTTGGTCATAGCTTTCATTTGAACTGGGAACGGGGAGTCTAGGACGAGTAGTTTCCAAGATATGGCCGTTTGAAGTTTCACAGCTGTCACTTCAAATGAAGATCTTGGTCTTAGCTTTCATTTGAACTGGGAACGGGGAGTCTAGGACGAGTAGTTTCCAAGATATGGCCGTTTGAAGTTTGACAGCTGTCACTTCAAATGAAGATCTTGGTCATAGATTTCATTTGAACTGAGAACGGGGAGTCTAGGACGAGTAGTTCCCGAGATATGGCCATTTGAAGTTTGACAGCTGTCACTTCAAATGAAGATCTTGGTCTTAGCTTTCATTTGAACTGGGAACGGGGAGTCTAGGACGAGTAGTTTCCAAGATATGGCCGTTTGAAGTTTGACAGCTGTCATTTCAAAGATTCAAGATTCAAGATTTCAGATTCAAGGTTCAAAATTCAAGAATCAAGGATCGAAATCCAGGATTGAAATCCAAGATCGAAACCAAGGATCGAAATCAAGGATCGAAATCAAAATCAAGGATCAAAATCAAGGATCTAATTCAAGGATCTAATTCAAGGATCGAAACCATGGATCGAAATCAAGCGCTGATTTTGTCGAGCGCGATAAGGTAAAAATATCCTGAAATTTAAATGACATGGGCACACTACTAATCCAACAACGAGTGTGAAAGAGACAAAGCACCCAAGAAAGCCTCTCAACAAGACCAACAATCCTTATAACCAAGATTAAATGATAATAGATCGTTGTGTAGTCGTGATAAGGTTCAAAATCCTTTGTACATTAAATGTCAGTCAGCACTCCAGTTACGTAGTTTAGAATCTTCTTGTATTCAACACTATCTTCGTCGCCGTCATTCTAAAAAGTCGTAAATAGTTATGTAATCTTTTACATCATCATTCTCCTGCCCTTATCCCACGCTAAGTGGGGTCGGCACAACATGTTTTCCTCTTTCACTCACCTCTATCATTCGTCAACTCAGAATCCACTCCTCTCACATTCATATCCTCTTTCACACAATCCAACCACTTCTTCGGCCTTCCTCTACTTGCGTACCCAGTCACATTCATACTCACTCTCTTGGTTATGTAATCTTTTACACTTTTTTATATTGTATTGTATGCGTAATATGGAACTTTCATTACTAGAGTCGGATTCACTGAAGTCCGATAGACGCGGCGCTGCTATCGCAGAACTAGGTTAGGTTAAAAATTACTAATTGTCCAATTAAGGCTTGAACAATAATATTTATGCAAGTTTATATTCTTTAATTCTACACACCAGGGCCTGTATTCTATTAAATGACAACCGCTTTGGTTTTGGTTCGAACTCTTAAATGTCAGCCATTTGGTGAAATAGTAGAATAGCTTTTCAAAAATTTGTACTGCCAAAGTTCAAAACCTCACCACAACTGAGTCGTTTGTTATTAGTAGTCATGGAAACAGTCGCTTTAGTTGAGGTTTTGGTTGAGGTTGATAAAAAGTTCGGTACGAGAATCGACGCCCAGAACAACTAAACGACCGTGACTAAAAGAGCTTAATAAAGTACCTACATAAAACAATTAGTTCCCGCTTTTTCCGTAGGGCTAGTGCTGAATCCTACTCTAGCCTCTAGCGTACTCTAGCCTAATTCTACTCTAGAAAGATGTTCAAAATTGAACACTGGTTGAACAACGTCCTGTCTCTGTTTGTCACTATCCACAAATAAAGACAGGACGTTGTTTAACCAATGTTTAACTTTAAACATCTTTCATAAGTAAGGCCCCTTGTTTTTAGATAAAGATAAGCTGATGAACAACATAAAGGTGATGGTGGAACGTATAACCGTGCTAGACGTGGACTCCTTGGGCTCTTTGGACTCCGAGTTCGACCTATACGAGCTGGCAGAGCGGCAGGTCGTCAGCGAGCCCTTCATGGAACGCAGGAAGGTCTGGAAAGTTAGGTCGTAGGTGTTGGTCGTAGGTCGTGGGTCGTAGGTTGTATGGTATAGGTCGTAGGTGGTGGGTCGTAGGTCGTAGATCAGTGTCGAAGGTCGTAGGTCGTGGGTCATAGGTCGTGGGTCGTAGCACAGAATAATAGTACCCTACTACGTACAGAAGGCTCACTTCGCGAAAATAATTATTTAAATAGCGACTCTTGCTGCCACGCAACAAAGTGCAATTCAACTCGCATAAGCGCTTAGTGGCTAGCGTTATATTCACCTAAACCATTGCATCTCTTTCTAACACATAACTCTGCCGCTGTCTGGCGCGGAGTGACACGGTAGGATTGCCTACTTGTCGAATAAATAGGTAATCGACGCGTGCGGCTAGCATGCGAGCCGAGCGGCAAGTGGGAACCCACTAATACCCATACGCCTACCTACCCGAAGAGGTGCGCGGCCGAATGTACCTACACTGCGGAGTGAGACCCCCCGGTCGTAGGCCGTAGGTCGTAGGTCGTAGGTAGAAGGTCGTGGGTCGTAGGTCGTAGGTAGAAGGTCGTAGGTCGTGGGTAGTAGGTAATAGGTCGTAGGCCGTAGGTCGTAGGTAAGATATAACGGAGTTTTATATCGCAGGTGGGTCAGGCGATGACAGACAGCGCTGGTGAATTGAGCGATGGCAGCAGTGAGTGGAGCAGCGAGGAAGATTGAAGCAGACTGGATTGGTTAAATAATAGAAACTTAATTAAGTACCTACATAGATAACTCTTTACTGTATCCAACTATAACACTGGTTCCTAACCTTTAAATCTTGTTACCCCTATGACATGTCAACAATACAGATTTTACCCCCGTTTAAAATGTTTTGATCATAAAACTCCTCTCCTTTTAATTATTTTTCGTTTATTTATTCAGTTATTTTTTTGTTTATTTACTAAGTTCAATTTATTTATTGAAATTAGTCAGTGTCAGTGGAATTATGGCAGTGGTAAGTAGGTATTAATGGTTGACGTTGTAAACCAGAATAATTGGGGCCCAGAATGCGATAACAAGTGTAGGTCTTTACTTAGTTTTGCAAAATTAAAAGAGCGACGTTGGTAATGGTTCTACAAACGATCCTCTAATGTCGAAGCCATGTCGAACGCAAATGCGATGGAAAATATATAATAAGTTTTAAACTGAATCATTAAGAAAATGTTTTTTTTATATCTATCACAAATGGATTATTGAGAGAAATGTGGGGTTTTTTTTTGAAGACCTATAAAGCGCAGCTTTGTCGAAGACCATCATGAAACATAGAAGAATGTGGGTTCGATTCACGCGGCGACCACCTACCCCTACCAACAAACACTGATGCCGTTTTTTTTTGCTTACCTAGCATAAAGTTTTTAATTTTTTTTTAATTTTGTCTCTTGTAACAGTTGTAACACAAGGATAGGAACTTGGTGTAACAAGTATCTACCTAAATTAAGAATTTAAAAAAACCGACTTCAATGTTAAGCTGAGCAATTTTCTGCACTCTCGAGGTGCATTTTTGTTTATAACTCAGAAGATCCTCGACAGATCCTCACCAAATTTTTATACCAATCCGAAATCCGACGAATGGAGAACCTCGTCCTATTTTTGAAGTCAGTTAAAAACATCGATTTAACATTTAACTTTTTGTTTAGAAGCCTCAAAAATACAAGATAAAAATATTTACGAATAGTGTTCGATTACCTTTCAAACAAATGGTTTATAGGGATTCCATATAAAATTTTTGTTTATATTTGTACCTACCATCTTCTAATTATCTAATACAATAAGCGGAGGAGTTTGTTTGAACGCGCTTAAATTGTCTATCACGACTTATAAGTCGGGCCTAAAAACTCCGTCACCAGAATTGGCCACTTGCTCATACGAACTTACTTACTTTAGAGAATCTACAAGCGTAGAGTGCGCCCCAAACTTAATGGCGGCTGAAGTGCGCGGCAGATTCGACTTTGCGCAGGTACAGTCAACGCAATTGCGGAGAGGTGAAGGTGGTGAGGGGTGGGGCTAGGCGGGCTATGTAGATAAAGTTTACTTTATTCTATTGCGTTGACAGTACCTGCGCAAAGTCGAATCTGCCGCGCTCTTCAGCCGCCATTAAGTTTGCGGCGCACTCTACCATGCTTTAAAATTCAGTTGCAAGATTCTACAGGAGCAAACATACTTACCTACATGGTAAGATAATTTAAAGCATGTAAAACAGTCGAATTGACTACCTCCTCTCTTTTTGAAGTTGGTTAAAAATAAGAAAAAAAAATAGGTAGGTACACTATCCCAGGTGTTCATTATTCAACAAATAAAATAAAAAAAAATATGAAAGGTTATCTATTCTTTATCGATTTTCTCGTGATTTTCGTAACAAAACTTAAAAAAAGCATACGTAAGTACTTACCTAAGTAAATAAAATAAAAAAAAATTGTTACCTAAATGATTTTTAATTAGCCTAGTTTTGTTAAGAAAATCCCGAAAAAAATTATGAAGATCCGAATAATCTTTATCGATTTTCTCGGATCTCCGTAACAAAACTAAAAGAAATAATTTCACATTTTTTTTATTTTATTTGTTGAACCTAATTTCTGAATTTAGTTAGCTAAATAATGAATAACCCTGTAGATTAACAAAATTAAAACAATGGTTTAGAAAAACTAATGAAAGAGTTGTAAAATAAAACTTTTCCACAAACAGAACAATCAAACCGTAAGTGATAAGAAGTTTTATCTAAACTGTACTTAGTACAATCAGCCTTAAAAATCATTGTAAAAGAACATTCTCTAAGTCTTCAAGAGCAAGCACTCCTTCAATTAAGTATAGATAATTTTATTTTTTTAAAACATTGACACACATGCATGACACAGAAAAAGACTAATATTTTTTTATCTAATTATAAAATAATTTAATATTTTACAACAGTCGAGTGGGTTAGTGCCTCGATTCGAAGGACGTGGGTTCGAATCCTGGTCGTGCATCCATGGATTTTTCGTTACGAAAAATTTATATGTGCCTTACCACGAGCTCTTAACAGTGAAGGGCAAATATTACCTCCTGGCACTGTAGGTATAAATATAAATCATCTAGTAAAGATGTAAAGACCGGAATTCCCTCAATTCCGCAAAAATTTGTAATTTTTTTGAAATGCTATTAGATTTTTACAATCATGTTCCTTTCAGTCGCCAAATTGCTTAAATATGAGTTGGGTGTTAAATGTAAAATTTTATTAAATTTTGTAGTTGACTGTACAATCTTAACAGCTGTGTGCGTAAAACAATATTTGCTACAATCCTTCAAGTAAATGATGTATGTAGAAATTAAGCTAACGAAAAATTGTTTGACTTTTTCGATTTTCTATATTACTGAGTCGGTGAATAAATTACCAATTTAGACACATTTTACTGGAAAATTCATCACTGTGATATATTCATGAAATGTACCTACTGAAACTGAGTAGGTAAGTGTATTATATGATAACACTAGCTGTGGCTCTGTGAACTACCTACTATAAAATGCCAGGTGCCAAGTAAAAATTTGGCGAGGTATTATGTTGAGTTATGAACAGAAATGCACCTCGAGAGTCGAGAGTTACATTTAATTTACATTTAATTAAATTTTAATTCATTTAAAAATTTAAATCGGTTTTTTTTAATTTAATTTATTTAGCCAATTGTTTAAAAATTTTGCTTGTTTGATGATTTTTTCCATAGAACAGAAAAAAAGCTCACTTGATTTTTTCACATGCACATACATTTCACATTTTCTAAGTAGGTATAGATCGCGTCACGTAAAAAGAACGCTGGAAGAGTGGAGGGGGTATGTTTGCGCATGGGTACACTTGCACACAGGGTTCGAAAAAATCCAATTTTTATAATAAATATCAAAAATCCGATTTTTTGATATTTATCCGATATATATCGGATATATATCCAGGCTAATAAAAAGAAGCGAATTTAATTCTCTAAGGGGATTAAAGACTTTAAAATGTGAAAGTAATTTGTAAAATATTAATAAGTGTCAAATTACCACATTTTTCATTTAAAAAATTAATAAATGAATGAAAAGAATTAGTGTTTATTTGAAAATATTTTTTTATAATTTTTTATTTGTTATAGTGTTAAACCACACTTAGGTATTTACATTTATGTATCATTGCGGGTTCGGATCCCGTCGGAATTGAAAATTTTCATAAGATTTTTCATTTTCAAAATAATTTTTTAATGAACACTTAAAAAAACTTCTAAAAAACAATCTAAATTATTCGGAATTGTAGTTTTTCGCTACGTGTTGCCAGGGTTAACATTAATCTCCAAAAATTTTCGTTCAGAAAACAGGAAAAAATCCATTGATATATATCAAGATAAAAATCAATTGATATATATCGTGATATATATCATGATATATATCCGCTGATATATATCGGCGAACCCTGCTTGCACATGAATGTACTTGGCCTACTGTTTTTTTTATTGTTTGTTTTTTGTATGGAAAATCATTTCGTAATTAAAAACTTTTGTGCGCGATGGTATCATGCCTTATTTTTATAAATTGCTTACTGCGCAGCTTGACAGCCAGCGTTCTTTTTACGAGACGCGAACTATACAGTACCTACCTATAATTATTTTTACAATATTATATTATGCTTAGGAAAATATTATGGCAAAAACCCACATGCTCTCACCATAACCCTAAATAGGCTATACGCCTAAAAGGCCCGACTAGGCAATGCATTTAATTAGTATATAATAGCCATATTATATTATGGCGTTTGGCCGGAGTGCGTCGCAAGCAGCAGGCGGTGGGCAGGAGCGGGGTGGAGTTGAGCACAGCTAAAAGTTTTGTGAAGTATTGGAGAATTAGTAAAATAAATGAAAAAAGAAAATTAAATATGGTCACAACTGGATTTCCGAGGCACTGTAGATATTTTATCAGATCTTTAACCATTAAAAATCCTTTGAAGATAGTTTTATTTTTATTTTTATTAGTGTTGATAAAAAAGCTTACCTAAGTGTGGTTTACACTTCATTTTTTTATCAAAATTGTTGACTCTTTCGGGATTCGAACCCGCATCGATGGAACCGTCTTAAAGCCGGAGTGCTTGAATCAACTCAGCCACGGAAGTTTATGACGTTGACCCAGAAATTTTGATAAGTAAATCGGTGATCAACCGATATTATAGGTACCTATAATCAATAGTGTTGGTTGATCACCGATGATCTTAGCAAGGTTTCCGATTGAGCTGAAATTTTGAATGCATAAGTAAATCGGATGACAATTGAATCCCCTTCTTTCGAACAAAATATTAGTAGGTTTCTGTATTCTTTATTTAACTGATTTATAATAATAAAATACTTAATAATAATAAAATTGTTTATTCAGACAAGATCCATTTGGTTAATAACACAATTTATAACTTACATAGTAATAAGTTGTGTCGTAAAAAAAATAATTTAATACTTAATGAAAAATGTCATACAATTTTAGATAAGATATAAACGTTTATTTGAATTTGAAGTTTCGGAAATGAAAAGGTACTTAAGTACTTATTGATAATTTACTTTTTATTTACTTATTTAATAAAAAAAAAAATACGATCACGACTGTATCCCTAAGGCGCGGTAGACTTTCTCTCAGATCTATTTTAGGCATTTAAAAATCCTTTGAAGATGTCTAAAGGAGGTAGTCAGAGGTATGACCAAATACATATTTGGGACATTTTTTATTTAATAAATAAAAAATAAATTATCAACATCGTCTCCACGCCTCTCGTCCCCTACCCACCCTCGGACTCGCGGTATATAAGTGGCGGCCCTCCAGACCAGTAGCCACTTCAGTTCAACCGAGGTGAGTTCTCCATCTATATACAGTTTGGTTGTAGTTTTGACAATCTATTTATTTTTATATTTAAAAACGAAATATTTTCAGTACCTACTTAACGACTTTTAAATAAACAAGTGGTTAAATTAAAAACATTAAAAAACCGATTTCAATGTCTAAAAAAAGTCTGTATAAAAGCTGAGCAATTTTCTGCACTCTCGAGGTGCTTTTCTGTTCATAACACCGAAGATCCTTGGCAAATATTCACTAAATTTTTATGGCACCAACTGGAAAGTACTTAAGTATAAGTACTCTTTCAAACAAAAAAAGAATTTTCGAAATCGGTCCAGGCGTCTTCGAGTAATCGGGTAATCGAATTCCTCCATTTTTTGATGTTAAAAAATTGTTTAGTTATAGTTTTGGTGATTTATTTTAATAATTTTGTTTCATTTATTTCAATGTTCCGAAATATTTAAATACCTTTCAATATTACTTTACATATTGACTACTAAATTGACCATATTACACCCGGGGTCGGAAATATGGCCACTTTCCCATTTTTTAAAAAGGTTAAGTAGGTAAATAATTTTTAATCTATAAGTGGTTTTTAATTTTTTTTCTTGTAAGTTAATTATGATACTTATAGGTAAACTACTCTTTAAAAGCGAATACTTTTAGACCATTTAACTAACATCTCGGGAAATTTGTTTTATTTGACCCATATTCGACCCAGGTACTTTGTTTTAACTCATTTTCTAAGAGCTGTGGATTTTGTTTAAGAAATAAATAAATAAAATTATCGTTTTTTGGTGCCAGAGTCATAAATAAAATTAAAACGGTTATCTAGAATACAAGTCGGGGCTTATTCTAGTCAATAAAAATCATTTCAAATCTCTGTGAATCTCCAATCAAATCAATTTCTCAAGCGGAAGTGTTTATAAAACAATTGATAACTTTTTAATATCTTTTATTGAAAGCTTTGATTTTCAAAAGACGGACAACATACTTACGACGAAAAAACTCCTCAAAACAAAATAGGGCCCACTTGAGATTTTTCGATATTTTCCACAACACATATTTTCTGAATGTGTTCTATATTTTTTTCTAAAAATATATTTCTAAATTCCTAAGTTCAGTGGTAACATATTCCTAAAATCAAAATTGAATAAAATTGTACCTACATTTAATTTTCATTACTATTTTAAAGTCATGTTTTTCTAAGTGGGCCGTATTTTGTTTTGAGGAGTAAGTATATTTAAGCAGTAAATAAAAATTAATGTGTTATGCGTTTCTAGACCATTGATCAGATTGTTGTCAGATTTTAATGAAACTTTGGTAGGGTCTTCTCAAACACCTGCGAGGGTTACGGGATCAAAAAAAAGATGGTTGACTATAAAAACGGTTTACGGACGATAATTTTACATGTTAATGAAACTATCGGAGCGGATTATTTACCAAAATTTTCTTCGTAGCTAGTGCTACGAGAATCGTAGCTGGTGCTACGAGGATCGTAGCTAGTGCTACGAGGATCGTAGCTAGTGCTACGAGAATCGTAGCTCTCGCTACGTCTCGTAGGCGGAACGTGATACATTTTCGTACGTGCAGCCGTTGTTCATCGATTTATAAGACGTTAACACGTCAAAAATACTTAAATGAAAATGGTTGTCTGTCAAGTAAAGTCGGTTTACTTAATTTTACCTTTTAACGAAACGAACGAGAAAATTCATTTTCCCGGCATTTTCACGTAAAAAGATTTACCAATACAATCTGGTTCGTAATTTCACGTAAGTTGGTACGACTAAAGTGACTGAGTGGTCGGGTGTCCACCTTTCAACCGAAAGCCGCGAGTTCGAATCTCAGCCAATGGAAGTTTAATTTTTTGTAATTACCTATATTTTTGTTCTTTTTTATTTTTTATTTTTTCTCTATTTGCACCCGCGCAGAGCTCGGTCGCCCTGATATTTTAGTTGTTATACGTCCATAATTTGACGGTTGCCGTATTTTCCTGCACCCTAACTTAATGGTGGTTGTTGGATCAGTTGTGTATTATAAAAGCCGGGCATTGTAAAGTTGCATTCAGTTGACATCAGAATTTTCCGGTGAGTAGGTACCAGTGTATCAAAAAAAAATTTTTTTTTTAATTTTTTTTTTTTTAATTTTTGGATGATGTTGTGTGTCATAAGTTTATTTGTGTCGGTAATTCTGTATTAACTCATAACTGTGTACCAACTATACAATGTATGACTGTTTATATTCCCAAAATAAATAAAAAAAACCAACAGTGCGATTCAAACTTCTCGAAATGCATCCGATTTGAAGATTTTCGTCGGAAAGTTAACGTTTTTTCAGCGAACAAACGACACATTCAGAATTCGGAATACATTCCGAGAAGGCCTGAATCGCACTGCAGAAAGTGACGTCAACTTTCTGAAAAATTTAAGTCTGCGAGTGCTTTTACTCAAATTAAGCATTAGATGGGTGACCGTTATTGACATTTACAATTGAGTAATTCCGTTTTTCAACACTTAAATCTTAGGCTTAAAACTTATCACACACACAGCAGATAACATATCTTTTGAAATATAAATTTTGACAGATCGCACCAAATATTTTTGTAATTTATATTCGCTGTGTGTGGTCCTTCTAAACGTTATTCTATTCTATTCTATTCCTCCATAGAATTTGTATGGGCGCGATCTCAAAATTTATATTTCATAAGATATAATATCTGCTGTGTGTGTGATGGGCTTAAAGACGGCTAAATTTACCTCTGGAGTTAGTCACTTACTAGGTACAAAGTTTATTTTTGTCTAAAAAAGCTTTCGCATGACTTCCGGTCGTCGGAAATCAAGTGTTTCACGCACGTTTTAATTATGACCTCATTTCCTCTCAACTTAACCTTTTTTTAAAATAAAACTCTTGAATCAAGTTGGTAAAAAAAGTATTCAAAGTTCTCTATACATACATACCAAGAAAAGTAAATCAATGTGGTGTTTTTATCCTATCCTATTCTATTAAACAAGCAAAATTTGTTTGTTTGTTTATTTGTACTCACGTCTTCGAAATGGCTCTAACGATTACGATGAAATTTGCGGTTTACGGGGGCGAAGAATCGATCTATCTAGGTCTCATATTTGGGAAAATTCGTTTCCTCGGCATTTTCAAAAAGATTTATCAGTGCAATGTTGTTCGTAATTTCACGAAAGTTGATTAGTGGATCCGCCTTCCAGCCGAAGGCTGCGAGTTCGAATCTCAGACAATTAAAGTTTTTTTTTTTGTTTTTATTCTTTTTTTTTATTTTTTCTCTATTTGCACCCTAGCAGAGCTCGGTCGCCCAGATATTTCATTTAATCACAGTACCTCAAGCACGGTATGATATTTTTACTGCATTATACTCAACTCCGTAATATATTATTTTGAGCAAATGTAGCAGTTTTAAATATCTTTGTTCTTGAAAAGGAACGTAGCGCACTTAAATTGAAAGAAAACAAAATGGATGTCTATGTGTTTGTACTGTTAGCATCAGAAATAACATTCCCTAAGTACAATCTCTTTAAAATAATTTTCTGTAAAATACTATAAGTATTAAGTACATATACTTAAGTACCTACCTATTATAATGAACACGATTGTATTCCTAATATACGGTAAATAATTTCCTTCAGAACTTTAGCCATTGTTTTAGTTCCTTAGAAGATGTCTAAGGGGGTAGTCAAAGGTATGTCCAAACATATTTGGTACATGCCCACATTTTGCAGAAGTTAACATTCCAGAGCGGAGACCTATACCCAGCAGTGGGTAAAGTCAGGTTGCGGATGATGATGATGATGTACGTTCCATTCCATACGTAACAGGTTGCAAGCCAATCGACGATATTAGAAAGCTAACTGGTTCCTCACGATGTTTTCCTTCATATGGAGCTCGTGTTAACGCGCTAAAATTTTATTCAAAACGAAAAATCCATTGATGCACGGTCATGAATCCGGGATTCAAACCTATGACCTTCGAGAATCAGAGTCGAGGCACTAACCCACTAGGCCAACACGGCTATTTTTCCGTAAATCTATACTTAAGTACCTATGTACCAATTATATGAATTGGAGGAGTTTGTTTGTTTGAACGCGCTAATCTCAGGAACTGCCAGTCGGATTTGTAAAATTCTTTCTGCATTTGATAGCTAAACTCTTGAGGAAGGTTATAGGTTTTTCACCATCATCATCATCACCATCGCTACGGGGGCAACGCCGCGAGGGCGCTGCTAGTACGTAATAAAATAAAGGTGTATTGTATCGCATAGTTAGGTACTTAGTTACATTACTGTTTCGGGAGCGGCTAGTTTTATTATGATAATCATAATCATATTCATGACCTCATTGAATAAGTAATAAGAATAGTTTGGGTCTAGTGAGCGATAGGTCTAATTTTATTGAATGTGTAAAAAAACTCTAGGCACTAAGTATAGAAATCTTAATAACATTTCTCTGTGGTAACACATAAAAAAAGGCACAAAAAAAAAGATTCCGACGACTTGAGAACCTCCTAGGTAGGTACTTTTTTGAAGTCGGTTAAAAAGCTTGTAAAAAGAGATCAACTATATTTTTAAAATCCAGATTATGTGTTAAGAGAACCCTAGTGTCTAGTCAAACCTAACATAGGCTTTAAGACACTATTTAACAGTCAAATGTATTGTGTTGATGAATAAAATATCTATCTATCTATCTATCTATAGTCGAATTGCTCATTATACGGACTAAAAACATAAGAAAAATGTCATTGTTTCCTTCAATTTTAGTCCGTATAATGAGCAATCCGACTATAGTCACGTCCTTATGTGCTAATATTTTTTTCTGCGGTGACAATTTCGTGACAGAAGTCCAAATGAAACATTTCTAAATTAAGACAAAACAAACGTAGGTATTTACCGACCGAAAAACTTAGGCAACTTGTTACAAAGTTAGCGAGTTTTATTACTTAATTGACAAGTTAGTTAAGTTAAGTTAGTACTTAATTGTGTTGGTATTGGTACCTCAATTTACTAGAATTTAGATGTTGAGTTTGTAGAAATTTAGCCAGGGCCCCTATTCTACTAATTTACAACGTCATTACCGCTGCGTTATATCATTACGAAGCGATCGTGGCGTAGCTTTTAGACGTTGTTGATTGAATTGGTACCTCAATTTACTAGAATTTAGATGTTGAGTTTGTAGAAATTTAGCCAGGGCCTATTCTACTAATTTACAACGTCAACCATCATTACCGCTGCGTTATATCATTACGAAGCGCTCGTGGCGTAGCTTGCTTAGACGTTCTTGATTGATCGTTGAAGTTAAGCAGCGTTGGGCGTAGCCACTCTTAAGATGGGTGACCGCAAGTGGTATTACGAGCTGAGCGCTTCCGTGCTTCGGAGGGCACGTTAAATTGTCGGTCCCGGTTTTTAAGTCGTTAAGCCATGACGGAGGCCTTTAGGCGGCCTAAACACTCAGTCACCAGAGTTGGCCACTTACTCATACAAACTTACTTACTTACTTTTACCGCTGCGTTTTGTTTCGTTCTCCAAAATGATAGTAATTGTTTGAAAATGACACTACAACAGAGTCGTTGGTAATTAGTAAACGAAATCTGAGGTTATAGTTCACGTTTTGCTTTCGTTTATAAAAAGTTTGTTAGTAGAATTGGACCCCCTACAGCTTAAAAAGAATCGACTGTATCCTCAAAACACGGTAGACATTCTCTCAGATCTTTTTTAAGCATTTTAAAATCCACTGAAGATGTCTAAGGGGGTAGTTAGAGGAATGCCAGAACCTAGGTTTTTTGTATTTTTTTGGAATTAAAAAAAACACCAACAAACTATCATCCAATAGAAAAGTTTTCAGTGTACGAGGGGTCTTTACCCGACATATTTTTTCTATTAACTTTCAAATGGAAAAATGTTAAACGCTCGTGAAATAGTGCACGAGATTTTCATTTTTCAATCGTATTAGTTCCCTGTAGCGCGCGGTTGGTGGTTATGACTTGACTTTATATAACAGTGTACCCAATTAAAAGTTAAAATATTTTTTAACCGACTTCAAAAAAAAAAGGAGGATCTCAAGTCGCCGAAATATTTTTTTTTCATATTTTATGTATGTTCACCGATTACTCGAAGACGCCTAAATCGATTTGGAAAATTCTTTTTTGGTTCGAAAGGGTATACTTTCCGATTGGTGCTTTAAAAATTTGGCGGGGATCTGTAGAGGATCTTCGGAGTTATGAACAGAAATGCACCTCGAGAGTGCAGAAAGTTGCTCAGCTTATAACTTTAAAGTTACTTACTTCTTTGCTTCTGGGACCCAAAGTGAGTCTTGGCCTCCGGAACGAGAATTCGCCACTTCCTTCTGTCCACTGCTGTCTCTAGCCAGTTGTCGGCTCCGAGGTCGCGCAGGTCAGCTTCTATTCTGTCGCTCCAGCGATACTTGTGTAGCGGCTAGCTAGCAGCAAATCGAGCTGACGCGTAACGTCGTCAGTCGATCCTCCCCGCTCATTAGGTCTGAACATGTCAAACCTACCTACCTACTATTTTGTAATGTGGAACACAGTATCCGGAAATGGAAGTTTACATTTGTACTCTCCTCTTGCATCAACATATTATTATATGTAGGGAATCCACGTTTCCTCATCTATTCCCTACACTTGGAACCAATCGAACAGAGCGACATGAACTTTAAAATTGTTTTTTATTTTTATTTAATTAAGCCACTGGTTTATTCCGCAGATCCTGGCTTAAACTTGGTTCAAACATCGGCATCATGGCGCGTGTTTCAATCCTGCTTGTTTTGGCCCTGCTGAGCATGGAGTGTTATTCAGCTTCTGTAAGTACCTACAAACCGCCGTAGACAGACCTAGGCTGACCATAGAACCTATCTAAGTATAACTTGTTCATACTTCATTTTCAAGTTTGGGAAAAGCAAGACTAGATAAATAATTCTAATTTTAATTCTAAAGACTATTTATTTTCGATCCCTAGAATCCGAATATTATAAATGTGAAAGTGTGTTTATTTGTCCTGCTTTCACGTCAAAACAGAGCGACGGATTGACGTGATTTTTTGGAGATAGTTGGAGGGCTGGAGAGTAACATAGGCTACTTTTTATCCGGGTACCACGCGAGCGAAGCCACTGGAAGCAGCTAGTAAACTATAAGTATTTTTAAACTTATTTCAGATACCAAGAGGCTACGATCCGAGAATGATGAATGATGAGATAGTGATGACGCCCAAGAAAAGACCGTTCTGCAATGCATTTACCGGTAATTATAAATATTTGTTAAGTTAAAGCAGTTAAATTAAATAGCCCCTCCATGCTACTAACAAACTTTTTCTCAACCAAAGTTAAACGTCAACTATTTCGTTTTGTTTCATAAATACCTCTCTCTCTACCTCTAACTACCCCCTTAGAGATCGTCAAAGGAGATAAAAATGCCAGAATAGTATGTTTACCGCACATTGGGAAAACAATCGTAATGCAATTAAACTAAAAACTGCGAAAACTATCATTGTGAACAAAAACTAGCATTCTGTGCTACGGAGCTACGAGTCGTAGGCTACGAAAGCCGCTACGCGGCTACGTCGCTACAGCTAAAGCTACGCCGTAGCAGCTCGAACTCGAGAAATACCTCGATTTTCTTGTATGCAAACTTTTTTGAAGTGTTTCAAGTCACTGATTCTCAAACTTTTTCAGTCTTCAATCAATCAATCAATCATTTATTAAATGCGAAACAAGGGTAAAAAAATAGATGACAGGTAGGAAATATGTACAGCCTTGTTTATTCTTGTTAATTTTTCATAGGTATTTAAAAATGTATGGACACGGGATTTTATCACGTTATTTACCTTACTTAATTACATCACGACGTTTTGGCTATGTTACACGATCACGGCTGTTGCCCGCGAGGGCAGAGTGGTGTATGTATTCGAGTACACTCAAACAGTGAAGGAAAACATCGTAAGGAAACCGACAAGCCATAACCCTAAACAGTTCGAAAACAGTGTCAAGTCCACAAAAGGAGCCTGTTTGAGGCGCTGCGCTTAAAATCCTTTTACTAAATTGATTCAAAAGAACTACTGACAACAAAAGAAGAAGAAGAAGAAAAACACATTACCCTTCCTTTGCGTCGCACAGTCGGGTAAAAAGAAGACATGTATAATGTTTAGTTTCTTATTAGAGATTCAAATTAGAATGATTTTAAAACGTTTTTCACTTGTTTGTCTGTCTGTCTGTCGTTCCGGGTGGAAACTTGCAACTCATAAGCATTTCCCGATTAGGTCCGGCTGAAACTTTCAGGGTAGCTCACAACTTGATGACAATGTACTAAAAAAAGATTGCAGATTAATTCTTACTTTTAATTAAAATAGTAATTTGTTATTCTAGGATGTGGAAGGAAGAGATCTCAAACAGCTCCCGGTATGCCCTCACAGGAACTTCGACAAAGACAGGTAATTTCAAACATAAAATAATTGCGCGAAAATAGAAAAAAAATAAAAATTACCAGAGACAAAAGCGGGGCTAAAGTTTTTTTGTTGTTTGCACATTATACGAAAATGTTCTTGGGGGCCTAAAGTGGCCATTTTAGCACATTTTCTTAAAATTTGTAAAAGGCCTAACCTACCTACTTCTGTGTTTTATAGAGCTTGAGTTTTTTCGGCTACAAAGACATAGCGGATGATTTGAGACGACCTAGAAATCCCATGAAAAGATAAAGCCAAAGGATGGCATATTTTGGTGATTTTATGTCGCTTCTTTGACGTTATATCCTATTTTTTTTAAATTTCAGTATATTGACGATGAAACCCTTGGCTCAATTTTGGACTCCGAATCTGCGATCGACGAGCTTTCCCGCCAAATTCTATCCGAAGCGAAACTTTGGGAAGCTATTCAAGAAGCCAGTGCTGACATCGCTCGGCGAAAACAGAAAGAAATTAATTTCAACCAATAAAAACTGACTGGCTGTATCCTTTAGCTTACCGTAGCGTTTTTGAAAAAAAAAACTTTATATACTTACCTACGTAAATAGTAGAAAGTTTCTCAATGTGTATTCGAAATTAGAATGTGGAAAATTTACGCTGTAGAATTGTTTAGCCTAGGAGGTGACATAAATTAAGTTTTTTGTGATATAATTTAAGTAAATTACCTATTCGATTATTTATTTCAATTATTTTAATAATGTCCTGATATTTATTTTTAATAATTAAATAGGGAGCTATATTTGTTAATTTAGTAATATTATCTAGTCATAAGTGTTTACTCGAATTTAAAGAAGGAATAAAACTTCTTCATCTTGATATTAACTTTTTATTACCTTAATATTTTATTATTATTTTATTTATGTCTATTTACCCAGCCTTAATAGACATAAACCTTTTTACATTAAAAACATTTTAAATTAAATTGACAGGAGGCATGCATCAAACCTTTTTGATGTTTTCCTAAAAAAAAAACGTTTAGACATCGAATAATCTGCTTTCGATCGTATCTTCATAGGGGTATGGTCGGTATTCGTTTGAGATGATATTGTTCATCCATTGTTCTGGGATGTTCTCTACTAAGAAGACAGGGAACTTGGGTTTCTCAGCTTTCGAATCTGCCCGAGGTTTGAGGTCGTTTGGGTTTGGTGAAATAAACTGAAAACAAAAATGTATGTAGGTAAATAAAATATAAAATACACAGTATCTACAGTTAGTGTCTCTATACACTACTTCACTACAACATGATTTCTTGTTGGCTTTGTTTTTTCTCTTCTAAAAATATTTTTAAATTCCATTTCCTCGCTCAAAGCCAGCTCAGTTACTGGGCTCCGCCCACCATGAGTAAGTTTGGATCATTTTCTAGCGATGATCATTTGCTTCGATGTTTTATTCTTACGCGTTATTGCCCGCGACCTTCGAGCTTATAGAACCCGCGACGCAGTGCACTAAGGCAGGCTACCAGCCCCCGTTCTCTCTGGAAAGCCACGCCCCGGATAGCCTGCCTAACAGCACTGCGTTCTCGGGGCATGGAATAGCAGCATTTACAAAAAGAGATCGGCCCGCGGGAAATAGCACGCGCCATTCCAACCTTCGCTAAAAACCTTACGTGTAGATGCGCGACGATCTGTACAGATATTTGTACAGATATCTGTGCGGTTCGGAACGCAGTCCAGATACGTACGTACACGACAGTTTTATCCGCGGTTATCTGTACAGATATCTGTACAGTCCAGATGCGTGGTAAAAACTCTACCGTGTAAAGGCCGCTAATTTGTTAATTAAGATAAGATAAGATAACGTTTAAATTTTAAAAGATTAAAGCCTCACCTTTAACTGCGGTACCCGCTTCCTGCGTAGGTAGTTGAAGCAGCAGGAGCGAAAGTGTCGTGTGCCGCACGCCGACGTACACTCGCTGCCGCAA
Source organism: Camptogramma bilineatum (assembly GCA_958496255.1). Lineage (NCBI taxonomy): Eukaryota > Metazoa > Arthropoda > Insecta > Lepidoptera > Geometridae > Camptogramma > Camptogramma bilineatum. Next base: position 3,864,513 of record OY292478.1, read on the forward strand.
GAGTCGCACGACAGGCTCGCTGCCCACATTGTACTGCCTATACAAAAGACAGAGTTATAAAATTAAGAATAAGTTTACTAAAAAACAAGAGATTGAGACAATAAGATCTCTATTTTTTTTCATTCAAATTTCAAAAGGGTCAGGGAATTTATAAGAATCAGAAGGGTTATCAACACAAATCGGTTAAAAAGTAGCTAACAAAAAACATCAAGTGATTAATGGACGACCCCTTTTAAACAAACATGCGTTCTATGAGAGATTCTACATTATACTTTGTGCATGCCACGGCATCCGGTTATTCAATATATTTTTCTAAATATATAAAAGGATTCTAATCTATTCTAGAAGGTTTTAACAGTGATCACCTGATCCAAATTCCCTAGAATTGGATGCATCCTTCTTATTTCTTCTCGAGTCTGCTTGCGACCATGTCGCTACAACATTACAAATAGTTTTAAATTTATTTAAATATTGAAATTTAATTTGAATTATTTTAAAAGAAATAGTAACAGTATGTACGTAAGAGTTATGTTATTATTTATTAGCAAAATTATTATTACTATTTTATCTATTTATTGAAAAATTTGAAATTTAGAGAAAATAAAAATGCTAATAAGTACCTACATAATGTATAAAAATTAAGCACACAAGTAAATCGCAAAATAAATAGGTAGGTACCGGCTTTGAGTTCATAACTAATTTTATGATTTACAAAAATGTTGAGATTCACTGTTCTTCAGTAGGTAAATTATTTAACGGCCAAGAAATCAAGTTAATGCTAAGTTTAGGTTAAACATTTAATTATTTTAACTAAAAATAATAAGAAATAAGTAAAAATCACACAGAGAGACATAATATAATAATAATTATTATTATTTAACCTTTATTTCTTAAACAAATACTTTTTTATAAACTTTTTTTCATAGAAAAACTCTAAGTGTCTAATAGAAATCAGCTTAGAAACACTAACCGCAGAAGTGTAAAAATACCTACTTATACTTAGTAAAAATTAAAGTTCATAATACCTATAAATTAATGCAGAAGAGTAAAAAAATAATAACAATGAAAGTTCCTAATAAGTATAAATTAAAACTTACCAATCAGCACCAAAGAAACTACAGCGGTTAATTTCAACATTATTTCTAATGTACAAAAAAAACTAAAAATAAATCTTATCAATTTTTTTTCGCGCCAAACGGTGACAAGATGGCGGTGCAAGTGCGATGTATCGAGTGACGGATATCAAAAGATATCCCCTTTTTATAAGGATTGAAGTTTACCCACTTACTATGCGTGGGTTGTCTTAAAACGTGGTGCAAATATTAGATTTTTATTTATTGATAAATTTTTAGAAGTTAAAACTGGATATTTTTTCCGTGTCACATGCAAAGGCACTCTATCATTTTTGAAAAGTGTCATTGATTTGAGATGAAAACTTAATTTTATTAACCGACTTCCAAAAAGGAGGAGGTTCTCAAGTCGACTGTATGTTTTTTTTTTAATTCCAATTTTTATAAAAATATTAACTACCTAGGTAATCACAATAGGCAATATGCGTCTGATTCAAAAGCGGGTTAAACGTATTTTTCTATGAACATTATGGCTTTAGAATTATGTGTGTGTAATTATTTTTTAATATTATTTCATTTTCGCTTAGAAATTAATAATTAAAAAGTGCAAAAATATAGTGGGAATTTCATAAGACTTGAAACGCAACGCTATTTGTCACGTATGCTGTGACGTCACACTCCTTCAAACTCGACAGAAAGTTTTTTTTTTCTACCTACAAGCGCGTGTAATTTTGGTGACTTGTGACGTCACGTCCGTTTCAAGTGCATGAAAATGTTGATAAATTTTAAAAATTATTTTTGTTATCAAATTTTAGTTTTTCGGCGCTGGAATTTTTGTTACGGTTAATTGACGATATAACCTATCGTTTAAAACCATAAAAAAAATTGATGCATATTGCCTATTGGAAATACGTAAGTAGGTAATTAAGTTATTTTCGCAACTCATATTTTGATCAAGAGACAACCAATAAGACACAGTCCTGCAAATTGCAAAAAAAACGCAAAAAAAAAAAAAAAAAAAATCGGGCTATCCGTCCGCATCCACCAATCCACCTCAAAATTATAATAGAAAAAAAAAATCACAAAATAAAAGCACAAAAAAAAGATTCCGTCTAACTGAGAACCTCAATTTTTTGAAGTCGATTAAAAATAAATAGGTAGCAAAATGGTGGATTATTTAACACAAGCAAACCCACCGCAAGTAACTAACTTGTTAGAAAGTTATAGAAAATTGAAAAGTTTTTCTATAAAAATGTAAAATCTTGCGAACAGAAAACGCGAGGTGGCAACTAATGAGGTCCTGGCTAAATTGAAAATTTAAAAAACAGACTTCAGTGTTATAAGCTGAGCAATTTTCTGCACTCTTGAGGTGCATTTTTGTTCATATTTAACTCAGAAGATCTTCGACAGATCCTCATCTAGGTAATTTTTATGGCACCAATCGGAAAGTATACCCTTTCAAACAAAAATAATTTTCCTAATCGGTCCAGGCGTAGGTACAGTCAGCGTCATCAATCGGTATCCCCCTATTGATTTTAACAAGGACCCTTTTCATTTCAACTTTGGATTTCAGTCGGATTTGCTAGTATACTTATGGATATCTAATTTCGCTCGAGTTCCTATACTAGCAAATCCGACTGAAATCCAAAGTTGAAATGAAAAGGGTCCTTGTTAAAATCAATAGGGGGATACCGATTGATGACGCTGACTGTACCTATTCGAGTACTCGGTGAACACATAAAAAAAGCACAAAAAAAGATTCCGACAAATTCAGAACCTCGGAAAAAATTCAGATTTGAAAAATTATTTCTGCATTTGATAGCTAAACTCTTGAGGAAGGTCATACTAGGCTACTTTTCATCATCATCATCATCATAAGCACCATATAGGTACCATTACTACGGGGGCAACGCCGCGAGGGCGCTGCTATTACCTAGATATACGTACTAAGTAGGTAGGTAGGTACATTATGTAGAGATTCCAAGTGTGAAGTTACAAATAACAGCGAAGTAGTGTTTGTTCAAACAATCCTATGTAACACGATACGTCTAAGATGGAATCCATTTAGAATGCGTCAATATTCAGAGCATTCAAGAAAAATACTTTTACACTTCGTCTGGCCTCTTAGCTCAGTTGGTAGTAGCTCTGCCTTCTGCGCTGTAGGTCGTGGGTTCGATTCCCACCCAGGACAAACATTTGTGTGATGAACATAAATGTTTGTTCTGTGTCTGGGTGTTGTAAAGTACTTATAATAAGTAGGTATTTACAAAGGTTTATCAGTTATCTAGTTCCCATAGTACAAGCTTTGCTTAGTTTGGGGCTAGATGGCGTTGTGTTGACAAAAGTCCAGTATTATTTATTTTATTTTACTCTTTGAATGTAACATTTAACTGTAGATAGGTACCTACCTACCTATAGATATGTTTAGATTGCTAGACCTTTGCTAGACATTTTCCTTTTCAGTCGCTCAAAACGAAGTAAAGAAAATTACTTACTTAGGCCTTTACATCTTTACTAGATGATTTACCTATACAGTGACGTGTAGGCAAAGAGTGCCTGGGATATTGTTTTTGAGATGTGGCTTGGCCAGCACCTAAAATCCTCTCAGCTTAACCGGTTATATCCACAGAAAAGACATGGTCAATACGTGTGGGCCTGACCAAGCCGCGGGTTTCCTCACGATGTTTTCCTTCACCGTTTAGAGCTCGTTTCTCGTGTTAATGCGCTTTAAATTTTGACACGAAAAATCCATTAATGCACAGCCTGGATTCGAACCCACGACCTTCGGATCGAAAGTCGAGATAAATATTCTATCAGTTAGCTGGTTCCCATAGTATAAGCTTTGCTTAGTTTAGGACTAGATGGCGCTGTATCAAATGTCCAGCAATATTTATTTATTATTTATTAAAAATATTAGCGTAGCTCACACTTCGATTACAAAATAATAAAAAAACCTGGTTTTTATATAAATTTTTTATTTAACATTTCACAGTTTGGTCACCAAATTGTTATATTAATCATAATTGAATACCACTCTCGCTCACATTTTCTTCTCAACCAGTCTCCTTCATTTTCCTCTTAAACTTCATCTTCACTCTCTCTCTCTTCTTCTCATGTCGACTACAATGTTTCATTAATGAAGAGTTACTAACGTATTTCCTGCCACATTCGGCACATTCGAATTTCTTATCACCTAAATGTACTTTAATGTGACTGTCTAAGTTACATTTTTGCGTGAAACCTCGCGTACAGTAATGGCAGGTAAAGTTTTTCTCTCCGGTGTGCATTCTGTAGTGTCGCTCATAATCTGCTTTTCTGTAAAATGCTGCATTGCATTCGGAGCATATAAATCTTTTTTCACCTGTCGAAAAAAGGTTATAGTTAAGAAATTATTTTGAATAGTTTTTAATTTATGATAAGGGGGCGTCCATTACGATGGCGATTTTTGAGATTTATCGCCCCCCCTCCCCCTACCCTCTTAGTGAGATGTCGTGAGATTTGGCTCGACCCCCTCCCCCACCCCCTAATCTCACGTGAGATTGAAAATTGAACAAAAAATTCTTAAATAGGTAAGTACTCAAATTCAGAAATAAATATAGGTAGGTACAATTTTGCTAACCATTTAATCCTAGTATCTCAACCTTATTTTGCCCACTTTGAGAATATTTTTTTTCAAGATTAATTTTCTACCCCTACTGCCCCCTGAAAGTCTCAAACGCCCACAAGGGGGCGTTATCGCCCACGTTGAGAACCTATGAGTTAAACAATAGCCAATTTTTTTATTTTTTTTTAATTTAAAAATTTAAAATACCTTTTCCATGTTGCTTCAATTCATGCTCTCTTAAATGAGCCAGTTGCGTATATGCCTTATCACAATCATTACAGACATGCCGTCTCTCCCGATTGCTCCCTAAATGTGAATTTAAATGGCGTTTCAACAAACAGTTTGCTTTGAACATCTTTGCGCATATGTTGCATTGAAAGTTCTTAGGGACGATTTCTCCCGTGTGTGTCCGCATGTGGACCTTAAAGTTGGAAGATTTAGAGAACATTTTAGCGCAGCAGGGGCACTGGATGGGGTCTTTTTGGGTAGGAATTCTGGAAGTAAATTAAAACAATGTTCAGTTCAATGGTAAACTCATCACTTACGAATGGCTGACTCAAGTTAATCTATTGTAATCTATACAAGCGGAAGAGTTATTTGTTTGTTTAAACTCTCATCTCAGGAATTACTAGTCAGATTTAATTTTTACTCTCATCTCAGGAACCACAAGACAGATTTGAAAAATTCTTTCTGCATGTGATAGCTTAACTCTTGAGGAAGGTTATAGGCTACTTTTCATCATCGTCATTATCATATACCATCACCACGAGGGCACCGCCGCGAGGGCGCTACTATATTGATTTAATACCCATACCTACAATGTCAATAAAATTTTAGTTAATAAAGTTTAATAGAGCTAACACACGGTCTGCGACGACACAGACCAAACCGCAGACAAATAGGGAGTGATGCCACATAACCTAACATAAATCTACCTACTTACAGTGAACGAAAGAATAATCTTGCTTGAAGGTACATACCTACCTACCAACCAACGTTAAATAATTAGTAGGTAGGTTAGGTAAGATTAAATGAAATAAAGGTGTCGTCTGTTACGGCTATTAGTGTCAAAAGTTGTTTAAATAAGCATGATTCTTTGTAGCGTGATAGAAAAGGTGCCTAGTTTTTTTTGTGTTCCATTTTCATCTGCGATCAGTCTCTGACTATACGCAGGTTTGGTGTAGGTAAAGTTTCTTATTAACTTACTTTGTATGTTTAGATTTGGGAGCCTCATCATTAGAACCATCGGATATCTCAATGATATCACACATCATCTCATTATTATCTATATTTTCTGAGAGCTCCATTTCCGAGAACAATGCTTTTTTTATAGTTAGATGATTAATGGCTACTGTTCATTACTAGTATAAGCGCTCGTGGTGTAGCTTGAGCTTGCTAGGATAGGACGTTCTTCATAGATCATTGAATTTAATCGACGTTCTGACTGGGCAGTCACAATTTGGATGGGTGACTGCTACTGAAATTAACAGTTATCAGCTTCTTTGATTCTGAAGACACATACATTATCAGTCTCGGGTTTAAGTCGCTAAGCCATGAGGCCCTCAGCAGGCCTTACAATTCCACTACCAGGGTCAGCCACTCAATAGACTTATTGTACCAGCCACTCGATCTTTCATAGCAATATTATTATAGTGGAATTAGAATACGAATATGATAAGCAAGATATAAATAACAATAAAATCAACACTTTTTCGTCGATTTTATTCTTGTTTGTTTACATTTTGTTTTGAATGATGGATTGAGTGAATTTGACTATGACATGACATGACATTGACATATCCCAACGCAACACATCTTTTTCAGCTAGTGTTGTCTATCTTGCTGGAAATGAAAATGAATGATGAAACAAAAACGTGATAAGTTGCTCACAATGAACATTATTAAAGTGTCTTCGTTTTTGTTATTTAGTTTTGATGATTTTCTTACTATTTTTTTGTTTTAGATCATTACAAAAATCTCAATTTTTTTTTTTTTTTTTTTTTTTTTTTTTTTTTGTGTTTCGGTTTGATCTGCGATCAGTCTTGCGACTATAAGCAAATGTGTTGAAGGAGAGTTTGACGTTAGGGATGTGATCCACTGCTGGATACAGCTCCGTATGTTTGCTGCTAGTTTCTTTGGTCTAGCGTTTGGACGTCATGTCGTTTTAGCCGTTTTCGATAGCTGGTCTGAGTGAGCTGAGCTGCTAGCTGGTTGGGATGATGTGCTAAGCGTTTTTTGTATTTGGCCGCAGTTAATTTTATTTCCTCCTTAACTGTGCTCATCTGTAGGTGCTCGTGTACTTCCGTGTTGGTTATGAACCAGGGGGTGTTAGCTATTGATTTCAGCATCATGTTCTGTGCTCTCTGCAAGACAGATATATTCGAGTTGCTAGCGCAGCCCCAAAGTTGTATTCCGTACATCCAAATTGGTTTCAGTATAGCCTTATATATAAGCAGCTTGTTATCGATTGCCAGCTTAGAGTTCCTTCCCAGTATCCAAGCGAGGTTCCTGAATTTCATATTCATGTGATCTCTCTTGGTTTTTATGTGAGTTTCCCAGGTCATACGTCGGTCTAGGTGTAGTCCTAAGTATTTTACAGAGTTACTGTGAGGTAAATAGTTTTGTCCAAGTTTAACAGGTGGGCAGTCTTGTCTTCTTAAAGTGAATGTTACTTGTACGGATTTCGTGGAGCTAGCTTTTATCCTCCATTTACTCATCCATTCTGCAATCTTGTCTAAGCCTCTCTGTAAGGTCTCAGATGCAGTTTGCGGGTCTCTGTTTCTGGCCATTATTGCCGTGTCGTCGGCAAAGGTAGCTGTAGTGACTTCCTCCATCTCTGGCAGATCTGCTGTGTAGAGTGAATATAGAATTGGTCCAAGTACAGAGCCTTGTGGAACTCCGGCTTTGAGCTCATAGAATTTAGAGGTAGCCCCATTTTCCTTCACTTGAAATATTCTTTCGGCAAGATATGACTTTAGAATAGGGTAATAAGAATGTGAAAAAATCTCAATTTAACACATTTAAACTCTTCCGGTTTTTCTCGCATTTAACCGTTTTTCGCGCGCTTCACTATCTCTCATTTTCCTTCAGATTCAGATTCCATTCATTCATTCGTTCAATGAAGCGAGCCTTTGCCGGGCGGGCGCTTGTTTTTGTTGATTCTTTCCAATTTCCTACTAGGAAAACCCAGTATTTCTACATGGAATACAATGTTCTGAACTAATCAAGAAAACTTAAACTGGTTTCTTCTGCTGCACTCTGCTCTTCACTAGGTATGTAACAAAATCCTCAACCTCAAAACTCTGCGACGCGGTGCGTGCGGCCCGCCATACCAAATGTGCGCAAGCCTAAATACAAAACCGTTTGTTTCAGACAAAAATGAACAGCTCTCAAAGAATCCTCGTGCTTCTAGGAGCAACCCTCTCTGTTTACTTCACAACCTCGAAGCAGATCTTCGACCAAGTGTACAAAACCCTACCGGTGGTCATCGACGAACTGTACCACGTACCCCAAGGCTTAGCCTACTGTAACCAGAACTATACATACTGGGATCCGAAGATTACAACCCTTCCCGGACTGTACTTTGTCTCTGCGGCGGCACTGTCGTACTTTGACTGTAATTTGTATAACTTGCGCTTTGTAAATCTCATCGCATCATGTGTAAACATTGTATTGTTTGTGTCTATTCTGAATTATGTGTATTTTATCGAGATAAAGAAGTATAAGATAGTGTTGCAAGCTTTAAGTTTGACGATACTCCCTCCTTTGTATTTCTTCTCTCATGTTTACTACACAGATACGCTATCTTTAACATTTCTGTTAGCTTTTTCTCGTGTCTGTTTCACTGGTAAATACAAATTATTGATGCTCGGATTCGGTTTCTTAAGTGTTTTGATGCGGCAAACTAATATTGCTTGGATAGCGATGGTCTTTGGGCATAAGGCTCTCGATATGCTACTTAAGAGTTCTAGGGTTTTTGGCAATCAATACCTAACTAATGTTAAGTTGAGTAAGAATTCTCTGATCGCTCGAGATATGGATAGTTCCAAGCTTAAACGCTACTATAACCTGTCCGATGTGTATATAGCTATGAAATATCATTTCAGGACGTATTTCACTACATTTTTCCGGTTCCTAACCCTGCAAGATTGGCTCGTACTCATCACACATAGTATTCTGCTCATTTCTTTCGTAATTTTCGTTTATATGAACGGATCTGTCGTTCTTGGAGACAAAAAAGCTCATGAGGCATCATTACATGTTTCTCAGTTGCTATATTTCCTACTTTTCTATGGTGTATTCGGGCTTCCCTATGTCGTATTCAAATTGCCATCGACACTTCGATTCATCGGTGATAATAAATTGAATATGATCCTGGTTGCTTTGATTATGGCTGTTGTAGTACATTTTAATACTTTGGTCCACCCATACTTGCTTGCCGACAATCGTCATTTTACATTTTATATATGGAATCGTTGGTTTGGCAAATATGACTTTGCTATTTATGCCTCCATCCCAGTATATGTTTTCCTTCTATCAAGTTTGTATGATAATTTGAAGGACCAAAATTGTATTTCGTTTCTTCTTCCTTATACCATTTGCCTGTTTTTGGTACTGGGCTTGCAAAAGATGATTGAAGTGAGGTATTTTTTGATTCCGTATATTATCTTGAGGTTACGGTTTGTCCGTCCGCCTGTCAGCATTGTTTTGTTTGAGTTTTTATGGTATGTCTCTCTAAATGCGATTGCATTTTATATTTTCTTTACCAAGGAAGTTATTTGGACAGACTTTGATTATGCGCAAAGAATTATTTGGTAATTATTTTATTGATTTTAAGTAAACTGAGTGAAACAACTATTATTATAATAATTGCATTTATTGTATTATTATGCCAAATAGTAGTAACTAGGAATGTAATTTTGCTTAAATTAATTGTAATAATTTCTCAATTTTGTAATTTAAGTAGTCATTATTAATGTAAGAAATGTAATTTCAAGCCATCTCATAGTTAAGTAATTTTTGTAATGCAATAATTAATTCGAATAAAATAAACAATCTAATTCCAATTCCAACATTTATTTCATTTAGTACCTATTTTATAGCATCAATGTAAAATCCATCAAATATCAAGAGTTTAGCTATTAAAATATGCAGACAATTTTTCAAATAGGACTCTGGTAGCTTCTGAGATTATCTCGTCCAAATAAACTCTTCCGCTTTATGGTGAACGCAGACTTGGCCACATCGCAGTCGCCACAGTCATCGCTATTGCGCGGGTAGGTGTGCGAGGTTGCATAGAACTTCATAAGAAATCGAATGCGGGGTCTGCGGTGCGGCCCAGGTCTGCGTTCACCATTATAATGGCCGCACAACTATCCGCGCTGAATTCGCAAAGTACTGCCAGATTCGGTTGAGTCGCGATTTGACCGCGGGCAGTTGTGGGAGGTTCATACGATTTCATAAGAATTCTGAAATACGATTCGTTCGGCGCGGATAGGTGTGCGGCTACCTTTATATAGATATGTGTATTTATGTAGATCATAGATTCTCAACCTTATTTTCCCCACCGCCCACTTTGAAAATATTTTTTTTTCTAGAGCCCCGCTATCTTACCTACCTACTTTTTATTTTTCTTACCAACTGTCGCAAATTTCAAACACCTTTTTGGAGCACAGTGGCTATTACTTCTTTAAATGCTGTTAAAATTAAATCTTCCCCAACAGTATGTGGTTTTCCTGTTTTAATTTTAATTTTAGATACTTTAGTGATAGTGATTAGGGCATGGTCGTCACACTTTTCTGGTCAAGGGCCGCATAGGACATTGTGAGGTATCACTGCGGGCGGGCCGCACATTCTTGAATTATTAAGTTGACGATTTTTCAAAATTCCTAAGGGGGTTAAAACCCTAGTAGGTACCAACGAACTTGAAACTTATCATAAGTTTAAGGGGCTCGAAGACTCGCTGCTTATCAGTTCCTATTCTGCGGTCTGACATAACTCACTTTGCTCGCAATATAACTACTCATGAAGTTAAAATGCGAGTGAATTGAGCTTCAAACCAAGCGAGCGAAGCGAGCCGAATTTTTGGAAATCAAATACAATACGTGACATTTGTTTTTTTTTTTTTGCAGTTTTCAAAGAAAAGCTAGCTTATCGGTTCATATTCTGTGGTTAGACTTTACTCACTTTACTCGCAATATACCTTACTTATGGTTACGTATTGATGTCACGAAAAATACAAGACAGATTTTTGAAATCCATAGGAACGTTTGACAGATTTTTGATTTCTTTTTTTTCATAATACAGGAATTCGAATTCCATAAATTCTTAAGCCAGATTTTCATTTGTTTTTTTTTACAAGACAGAAATACAAAATCCATCTAAACTTTTTCCAGAAATTTTAACATCCAGATAATTCACTTTACCGCATGTTTGTTTTCCATATAATTTGTTTTCCATATATTTTGTGATGCCGTAAAATCATGGTTCAGGAAAGACCTATTACAAAATTATGTATTCAATCTTTTTAAACGCCTACTAGTAGCGCCATCTAATAATTCAGAGCGTTATAAATACTAGGTACCATAAAATTAAATGACCGATGTCCATTGTGTAGCTTGAAGTACTGTAGGTAGATAGGTATCTAATAAATAATGTACCTAGTTACCTTTTTTTATTACCTACCTTTAACATTTCCTAACTAATTTCGTGCTAGATGGTTAAGTAACCTCACCAAACACTTTTGGCTACCTAATCAAAATTTAACCTAAATCTTCCATATATTTCGAATTTGTGACGGCTCCGGCGCTTCGGGAAGTGCAGCCCCTCCGCCCTTGCGTAACAAAACGCGGCATCAGCACGAGCCTTCGCAGCTTCGGCTGTTTGGTCGCCACCTTCGGCGGCGACCAGCCTCAGCCGCTCCAGCTCGTGCTGGTGCCGCGTTTTGTCACAGCGGGCGGGGGCTGCATCTCCCTTCGCGCCTCCGAATTCATAAAAACACTCTAGGGTAGGACAGACAAGACTACGTGGAAGTCGGGGTGGGCAGATTCGGTTCTGAGACCGATAATAACCTAAAAACGTTTCGTTTTACGGTAAGATAAACGCAACATGAAAAGCAACACAAATTACGTAAATAATATAATTGAGTAAGATGGAAAAGGTTTTATATGGCTGGAAATTTTCTGGTAAGCGTTACTTCTGTCTTTTAAAATAAGGTATAAGGATATTGTTGTCGAATGAAAAATAAACAAACTGATAATCTGGCATTAGTGTTTCTGTCAAATGAGACTTCTGTGAAACGTTTTATCGGAGTAATAAAATTATGTAAAACATAGTATCTGGATTTCGAGTTTCTATCAAACGTTTTATGGATTTCAAAATTCGGTGTATCGTTTTTCGAAAGATTGATAGGTTACCCTTACTTATGAAGTGAAATGCGAGCGAAGCGAGCCCAATTTTTTAACACAAATGCAACATTGTGACACTTGATTTTGTTTGCGTTGATCAAAAAAAAATCTCGCTGCTTATCGGTTCTTATTCTGTGGTTAGACTTTACTCACTTTACTCACAATATACCTTACCCAAGAAGTTAAATGCGAGCGAAGCGAGCCGAATTTTTTAAGACAAATGCAACATTGTGACACTTTATTTTGTTTGCGGTGATCAAAGAAAAAAATCGCTGCTTATTGGTTCCTAGTCTGTGGTTAGACTTTACGCTCTTTACTCGCAATATACTTGACCTAGTTATGAAGTTAAATGCGAGCGAAGCGAGCCGAATTTCTTAAGACAAATGCAACACACTTGATTTTGTTTGCGGTGTTCAAAGGAAAAACTCGCTGCTTATAGGTTCATATTCTGTGGTTAGACTTAACTCACTTTATTAACAATATAACTTTATAAATAAGGATTTATAAAGTTAAATGCGAGCGCAGCGAGCCAAATTTTTTAAGACAAATGTAAAATGTGACACTTGATTTTGTTTGCGGTGCTCATAGAAAGGCTCGCTGCTTGTCGGTTTCTATTTTGTGGTCAGACATAACTCACTTTGCTCGTATTATACCTACTCATGAAGCTAGATGCGAAAAAAGCGAGCTCCAAACCAAGCAAACAAAGCGATCTTCCCTATCTCGAAGTTTTATAATCAATTATAATTATTATTGTAGCAACGTAGGTAGTATCATTCATCATCATCATTTCCTTGCCCCTTTCTAACTAGGTTGGGTCGGCACAACATTTTCTCTAACGTGGTAGCATCATTATCTATTATTATCTATCAAAATTGTTTGCTTCGCCGCGGGCTGCACCAATACCGTCCGCGGGCCACACTTTGACGACCACTGGATTAGAGTGTTTTTTTTTTGCCTATTTAGATTACATTATCGCCCCCCCAGCTTCATCTCAACGCCCCCCAATTTTCTCTGGGTCTTCTACTGCCCCCCTGAAAGTCTCAAACGCCCACAGGGGGGCGTTATCGCCCACGTTGAGAACCTATGATGTAGATAGTGATGTTTTTATGTGTACAGTTAGAGCCAGGGCTCCCATCCAGTTCTGGTGACGCTCAGTATCCAGGGATCAGTACATTGGAGTAGAAGACATGATACCTGGAACAAAACGAATTTATTGTAAACTAGCTGCTGCCCGCGGCTTCTCTCGCGTGGTTCGCGGGATAAAAAGGCCGTTATGCCAGAATCACACTAATATTATAAATGCGAAAGTTTGGATGTTTGGATGGATGCTGCCCCCCTAACGAAGAGTACGGTAACTCGATTTTTGGCAAAAACTAAAATAAAGTCATCATTACATGAAGTAGTTTTTGTCAAAAAACGAGTTACTGTAGGTACTCTTTGTTAGAGGGCAGGATGGATATTTGTTCCTCTATAACTCGACAACTACAAAACCGATTTGGCTGAAATTTAAAATATAGATAGATACTGACCGGGAATAGAACATAGGCTACTTTTTTTCCGGGAACCACGCGAGCGAAGGCGTGGGCAGCAGCTAGTTGAACTATATGCCGTCTCTTTTTATACACGGAGAGTGACAAGTAGGGCAATATTGCAATTCCTATCACAATTCTGCTATAGTTACCAGCTCAAAATTAAAGTCGGTTCTCTTTATCTATTTTCTTACCTGTTCCTCAGTACTGTAGATATCCTTTTCAACATGATTCTCAAATACAGCGTCCAATAGTTGGATATACTTCGTTTTGTGGAGCCAATTGGACTTCCGCAGAACATCTTTGGTAATCTGATGCGCTACCTTTTTTCCTTGGAGTATACCTTCGATGTATAGCAACTGTAACGATAGAATCACATTATTATCACACTAAGGGCCTTACTTATGAAAGATGTTTAAAGTTAAACACTGGTTAAAAAACGTCCTGTCTTTATTTGTGGATAGTGAGAGACAGGACGTTGTTTAACCAGTGTTCAACTTTAAACATCTTTCATAAGTGAGGGGGTAAGTAAGTAAGTTCGTATGAGCAAGTGGCCAACTCTGGTGTCGGAGTTTTTAGGCCGCCTAAAGGCCTCCGTCATGGCTTAACGGCTTAAAAGCCGGGACCGACAATTTAACGTGCCCTCCGAAGCACGGAAGCGCTCAGCTCGTAATACTTGCGGTCACCCATCCTAAAAGTGACCGCGCACATCGCTGCTTAACTTCAACGATCAATCAAGAACGTCCAAGCAATCTACGTCACGAGCGCTTTAAAACAAGCGATATGTTTCATGAAAATCTGTTCTTTAAAACCTTTCAGCGTCACTCCGCGGCAGACAGTGACCGAGTTATGCGTTAGAAAGAGAGGCAATAGTTTAGGTCAGTGATTCCCAAAGTGGTCCAGGTGGACCCCAGGGGTCCACGGGAGACTCGAAAGGGGTCCACGATGGTTCTCATTTTCTGACGAGTTTTGGGAATATGGTAGAAATGTAGCAGCAGGGGTCCACCGAAACCAGTAAAATTTTGAAAGGGGTCCATGAGAAAAAAAAGTTTGGGAACTGTTGGTTTAGGTGAATATAACGCTAGGCATTAAGCGCTTACGCGAGCCGAATGCACTTTGTTGCGTCGCTATTAATATATTTTTAGCGAAATGAGCGTTATTATTCTGTGGTATGACTAACCTTTTCATCAAAGTTTCCCATCCATCTGAAAGATAACTTCAATACTGGTATCATGAACTGATGCGAGGCGCGTAGAGAAGAAAGTTTCTTTTGAAGACTACTTTCTAAAACTGTAAACAATATTAAACCATTTTTGTACCTACATTATAGTATCGAGATTAAATTCTATTGACGATCTCTGTTGACTGGCCTCAGCTCAGTTGATAGTAGCTCTGCCTTCTGCGCTGTAGGTCGTGGGTTCGATTCCCTCCTGTGTCTCTGGCGGGCCTTCACCCACTGCGCCACAGAGATAAGATAAATAAATAAATATAGCTGGAATATTGGTGGACATTTCACACAGCGCCATCTAGTAATACTTTATAACACCCAGACACAGAACAAACATCTATGTTCATCACACAAATGTTTGTCCTGACTGGGAATCGAACCCACGACCTACAACGCATAAGGCAGAGCTACTACCAACTGAGCTAAGAGGCATATTAGATATGTATTAAAATAAAAGTATCTATGATAGTAGGTATATCAGTTATCTAATTTCCAATAATTCTAATTACCTGTAACATCACAAACAGCTAGGATATTCCTCGTCAGCCGAGCGGGCGGTATTTCGTCGCCATATTGCAAGATGGCGCCCCAGTCGATACACCGCACGCCGCCATCTTGGATCGAGTAGAGCAAGTTCTGTAGGTGACGATCTCCAAGACCTAGAATAAAACATTGAGACCTAGAACTAGTAAAGGAGTAATACTATCCTATTACAAATTAAATTTGATTACCAACTAGCTTCCGCCCGCGGCTTCGCTCGCGTGGTACTCGGATAAAAAGTAGCCTATGTCCGCCTATGCCATTATCTATTTATATTTTAAATTTCAGTCAAATCGGTTCAGTGGTTGTCGAGTTATAGAAGAACAAACATACATCCAAACTTTCGCATTTATAATCCACGTGTCTAGCAAAACTGACAGACTACCTAAAAAAATCTTAACATAAAAACAAGAGGCTAAATTAATAATTAAAAAAAAACAGACTTCAATGTTTTTATTTATTTATTTATTTAACACTTTCGCTACCGACTGGAAGATAATGGCACAGGATCGTGACGTCTGGAAGGAATGGGGGGAGGCCTTTGCCCAGCAGTGGGACACGAGCGGCTGAAATAAGTATACTTTTTCAAACAAAAAAAAAGAATTTTCTAAAGAAGAGGTGAGAAGGATTAGGGTTTTCAATAACTCAATTTTACGAAGAAAAATTCTGAAGCTGGCGTGAATGTGATACTCGTATAAAGGGTAATATCTGGGCGACCGAGCTCTGCTCGGGTGCATAACGCCATCTAGTGGTTCAATTACGAATCACATTGCACTGGTCAACCTTTTTGAGTGAAAATGCCAAGAAAACGGTTTTTCCCAGATATGAGACCTAGCTAGATCGATTTTTCGCCCCCGTAAACACCCGTACTGCAAACATCGAAATCGTTAGAGCCGTTTTCGAGAACGTCAGTACAAACAAACTTTAAACATCAAACAAATACTGCTCGTTTAATAGAATAGGATATTATATTTTAAGACAGTACTTATATCATTGTTTGTATTTAACGCTGAGCTGATTTTAATGAAATTTAATGTAATACGTACCAAAAAGCCAGTTAACGATGGTGATATCGCTTAAAGTATCCAAAAACTGACGCTTCTTATAAATGAAGTTTTGTATGGATGCACTGTGCTCTTCTATGGCAGATCTGCGCAAAATAATACATATTTCACTTAAGTATAAAATAAATTAATAAATAAAAAAATATTGCTGGACATTTCACACAGCGCATCTATCCACAAACTAAGTAAAGCTTGTACTATGCGAACCAGATAACTGATAGAATCCGTACTCATATTATAAATGTAAAAGTGTGCTTGTTTGTTTATTTGTCCTGCTTTCACGTCGAAACAGAGCGACGGATTGACGTGATTTTTTGTGTGGAGATAGTTGGAGGGCTGGAGAGTAACTTAATGATGTAAATTTTGGGAAAATGCTTTAAAATAACGACAACATACCTTAAAGAATACGCCGGTATTTTACTGCATATCTCGCTATAGTTCTGTATTGACGATGTTTTAGGCGCTAACACTAGTTCTTCATCCTTCGCCGCTTGTCTTGTTATTGGTATTTCTGTAAAAAGAATCATCAAAATCGGTCCACGCGTTTGGCCTCTAGAACGCCACATAGACACATCCAATCATAGACTGATAAACACATTACACTTCCTTTGCGTTGCGCAGTCGGGTAAAAAATTGAGCCTTTATATCACTAGTAGCATTGGACAGTACAGTCAGCGACAAAAATCGATGAATGAATGAATGAAAATTCTTTATTGCACACCTTAGAATAAGGAAAATACAACAATGACAAAACGAAGTATTAATGTACAATGGGCGGCCTTATCGCTTAGAATCGATCTCTACCAGGCAACCTTTTGGATGGAGAAGAATCTCAAATAATGGAAGATTGGTCGGGTGCACAAAACTTAGGCCTTCACATCTTTATTTATACAGTGTCAGGAGGCGATCTTTGCCGACACTTAACGGGACACTGTAGTGCCTGGGACATTGTTGAGATGGAGTAGGCTTGTAGCACCTACACCATCCTCTCAGCTTAACCGGCCATATCCACAGGAAAGACATGCTCAATACGTGTGGGGCTGACTAAGCCGCGGGTTTCCTGTCGATGTTTTCCTTTCTTCTTACCCGCGGCTTAGTCAGCCCCACACGTATTGACCACGTCTTTCCTGTGGATATGGCCGGTTAAGTTGAGAGGATGGTGTAGGTGCTACAAGCCAACATCTCAACAATGTCCCAGGCAACAGTGTCCCGTTAACTGTAGGCAAAGACTGCCTCCTGTATAAATCATCTAGTAAAAGATGTAAAAGCCTAAGTTTATGTTTTGAAAGTTTACCATCTATCTTACAAGTGCTCGCAATAAGATCCCGGATCCGTTTGTGGTCTTCGAGAAATTCTATCAATCCACAATCTTCGCTTAATGGTATCACCTGGAAATATATTATATCATTAAATAAATAAATATTGGTGGACATTTCACACAGCGCCATCTAGCCCCAAACTAAGCAAAGCTTGTACTATGGGAACTACAGGTAGCTGATAGAATACATATACTTTTTTTTCGTAAATACATACATGGAAAACTTTATAACACCACCAATTAGATTTTTTTTTAGATAATGGACATGTATTCGCCGTGTTGGCCGAGTGGGTTAGTGCCTCGACTTTCGATCCGAAGGTCGCAGGTTCGAACCCGTGCGTGCATCTATGAATTCCGAAAAATGGATTATATGCGCAATAACTCGAGCTCTAAACGGCGAAAGAAAACATCGTGAGGAAACCAGTTAGCTTTCTAACAGCGATGGGCTTGCAACCTGTCACGTAAGGAATGTTAACTTCTGCAAAATGTGGTAATGTACCAAATACATATGTATTGGGACATACTTCTGACTACCACTCAGACATCTTCAAAGGATCTTTGACGACCTCTGTGGCGCAGTGGGTGAAGGCCCGCTTGTGACGCAAGAGGTTGCGGGTTCGATCCCCGCCGCGGGACAAATGTTTGTATGATCTGCAAATATTTGTCTCGGGTCTGGGTGTTTTCTGTTTATATTATGTATGTATTTACAAAAAAAAAATGTATTTAAGTAATATATCAGTCATGTGGTTCCCATAACACAAGCCTCTGCTTAGCTTGGGGCTACATGATGTTGTGTGAAATGTCCAGCATTATTTATTTATTTATTTATCTTTAAATGCTTAAAAAAGGTCTAAGAGAATGTCTTCAGCGCGTTGGGGATATAGTCGTGACGTGAGTGTCACACGTCACAGACATTACGTGCTAGTAGATAAGTTTATAATATATGTATGTTAGACTATAAGATAAATATATATGGGCCGTAGTTATAAGTATTTAAAATCTTTTACATGTTTAACTATTGTTGCCTGAAATAAACGTTTTATTATTATATTTGGACGACCTTTGTGGCGCAGTGGGCGAAGGCCCGCCTGTGACGCAGGAGGTTGCGGGTTCGATCCCCGCCGCGGGACAAATGTTTGTATGATCTGCAAATATTTGTCTCGGGTCTGGGTGTTTTCTATGTATATTATTATGTATGTACTAGCTGTGCCCGCGACTTCGTTCGCGTATGCTAATTCTACTAATTTGCGAAATGTGAAAGTTTGTGAGGATGGATGTATCGATGGATGTTTGTTACTCTTTCACACCAAAACTACTAAACGGATTTTATTGAAACTTGGAATAATTACTTACATAGATTATGACCTGGAATAACACATAGGCTAGGTTCTTTTTATTCAAATTTTTTAAAACTCATTAGGTAGGTATTGCACTGGTAAATTTTTTTGCATGAAAATGTTGAGAAAACGAATTTTCCCAGATAAAAGACCTAGCTAGATCGGCTTTTCGCCTCCGTAAGCCCCCGTACCTACCGCAAATTTCATCAAAATCGCATAGCTTGTACTATGGGAACCAGATAACTGATAGAATAGGTACTTACCTACTTCTATATTTTTTTGTAAATACTTTAGGTAGGTAGGGACTTAATACTTGAATATCTGGGCGACCGAACTATGCTCGGGTGCAAATAGATAAAAATTAAAAAAGAAAAAGAAATAAAACTTACAAAAAGTAAACTTTTACTGGCTGAGATTCGAACTCGAAGCCATCGGTTGAGTTGAGAGGCGGACACCTATTTCACTTGGCCACTTTAGTTTCAACAGAAATTGTAAAATTACGAACCACATTGCACTGGTAGGTAAACCTTTTTGCGTAAAAATGTCGAGAAAACGAATTTTCCCAGATATGAGACCTAGCCTAGGTAGATCGATTTTTCGTCCCCTTTAACCCCCGTACCGCAAATTTCATGGTCCCAACGTATGGTGCCGGCGTAGGTATACGTTGGGACCAACGTTGGTCCCAACGTTGGGGCCAAGATTTCGTGAACCATCCACACGTTGGCGATTACACAAGTCTTGTTCCGTGACGGAACTTCCGTCAGAGCCAACGCAACGTGAGGACGTCTGATGTCTGCGCGTCCGATACAGAAATTGAAATTTTTGTATCGGATGTATATGAAATAGATTTTTGAAGACTTCTATGTTCAAATTACGATTTAAATACTTGGCTATAATTTACTTTGGCGCTGCGCTGAATTGGGGAATTTGTTTTCTAAAATATTGAATTCATTTAAAGCTCTGATTTTTATATTTTCGAAAATTTAAGGAAGATTAATATTCAATTGAGGTTTTAATTATATAACATTTACAGATTTAAGTCTATTGCGCTGAAACAACATACGGTTTTGAAACGCAAAAATTTGTATATTCCTGCTTGTTTTCTAATAGCAAATCGCAAGAAGCTATTTCTGTTTCGTAAAAATAGCTTAGGCGTGCTATCTAGTTACCTATTTTTCCTATTTACAACTATCTACTTGGGGTTTGGGTGTTTTAATTTCTAATCTATCGTGATAAATACTTTTTAAATAAATACATAGGTATTTAACATAATAAATACACGGATAGAAAATTTGAATAAGTACTTGGAAATAATTTACTTTGGCGCTGCGCTGATTTGGGGAATTTGTTTTCTAAAATATTGAATTCATTTAAAGCTCTGATTTTTATATTTTCGAAAATTTAAGGAAGATTATTATTCAATTGAGGTTTTAATTATATAACATTTACAGATTTAAGTCTATTGCGCTGAAACAACATACGGTTTTGAAACGCTAAAATTTGTATATTCCTGCGTGTTTTCTAATAGCAAATCGCAAGAAGCTATCTCTGTTTCGTAAAAATAGCTTGGGCGTGCTATCTAGTTACCTAGTTTTCCTATTTACAACTATCTACTTGGGGTTTGGGTGTTTTAATTTCTAATCTATCGTGATAAATACTTTTTAAATAAATACATAGGTATTTAACATAATAAATACACGGATAGAAAATTTGAATACTTGGAAATAATTTACTTTGGCGCTGCGCTGATTTGGGGAATTTGTTTTCTAAAATATTGAATTCATTTAAAGCTCTGATTTTTATATTTTCAACAATTTAAGGAAGATTAATATTCAATTGAGGTTTTAATTATATAACATTTACAGATTTGAGTCTATTGCGCTGAAAGAACATACGGTTTTAAAACGCTAAAATTTGTATATTCCTGCGTGTTTTCTAATAGCAAATCGCAAGAAGCTATCTCTGTTTCGTAAAAATAGCTTAGGCGTGCTATCTAGTTACCTATTTTTCCTATTTACAACTATCTACTTGGGGTTTGGGTGTTTTAATTTCTAATCTATCGTGATAAATACTTTTTAAATAAATACATAGGTATTTAACATAATAAATACATGGATAGAAAATTTGAATACTTGGAAATAATTTACTTTGGCGCTGCGCTGATTTGGGGAATTTGTTTTCTAAAATATTGAATTCATTTAAAGCTCTGATTTTTATATTTTCAACAATTTAAGGAAGATTAATATTCAATTGAGGTTTTAATTATATAACATTTACAGATTTGAGTCTATTGCGCTGAAACAACAAACGGTTTTGAAACGCTAAAATTTGTATATTCCTGCGTGTTTTCTAATAGCAAATCGCAAGAAGCTATCTCTGTTCCGTAGAAATAGCTTAGGCGTGGTATCTACTTACCCATTTTACCTATTTACAACTACTACTTCATGGTCATCACCTACCTAAAACCAATTTAAGTAATTATCATTAAGTAATTTTGAAATTCGTAGGTAATAAAAAAATGTCTAAAAATTTCCATGAGTGCAAAAAGAGGAGGTCAGACGGTCACCCATCCCAACATTTTGTTCCCCATACAAACTTTCAACCCTTATTTTTTTATCTCAACCATGATAACATATGAAAAAAAGTAGCCTACGTCCTTTCCTGGGATATAATCTATATCCATGCCAAATTTTATCGTAATCTTTTCTTTAGAAAACAAAGTGTTTAGAAATTTAGATTGAATTCTTTAAATGTACATATCTTTTTTATTTGTGAACGGATTTTGATAAAAAAACTCCTATTTTTTAATCCCAACTTACCATAATACAACAGTCAAAACTACATCCAATTCAGTAGAGCCGTTTTTGAGATTAGCAGCAATAAACACACAGAGAAACTAAAGTCACAGTAGAATTCTTTAAATAGATATATCTTTTTTATTTGAGAACGGATTTTGATAAAACAACCCCTATCTTTTAATCCCGGCTTACCATAATACAACAATGAAAACTGCAACCAAATCAGTTCAGTAGTTTCAGAGATCTTAGTGCTCAAACACACAGAGAAACGAAAATTTCAAAGTCACAGATTACCAACAGTTACTATGAAGTGTTTGCGTTCAAGGTCAACGTAGATCGCGCTTATGACATTTTTGGACGTGAAAAGGTTATATGGATCAAAAACTGACATCACTTAATTGAATACTTATAAGTTTGTTCTTAGACTTCATTCTTATTATATGTATAGATTTACAAAAAAAAATGTATTTAAGTTGTAGCGACATCTACCTGTCGCTAGATGAACTACAGAAAACATGCTACGCACTACAGATGGCGCCACGCTCGACATCAACGACTCTTATCTGAGTTTCTTAAGGATAACGAACTTCCAAGCTACTCCAAAGCAACTACTACTGCTAAGGAAGAAACACGCTGTGCAGTATCAGACCTCAGACCAGATTGCAGGCTAAAGGAGCAACGGAATCACACGCAACATCGGAATTCCCTAGATCTCGCAAGCGGAGTTTCTACCGAGTTGAAGCTTGTATACAACTATCCGATATCAACTGTTGGTCGAAAGACCACGGGTAAGTGGGCCGACCCGTTGCAGAGGAACCACCTACTCTGCCTTTGGGGAACTATTCCACCCTGTTCCCCAAACTGGTGACCCCGACGTGATCCAGCCGTCGACTACCTCGGACGACTCCTGCCGAAACCCGATGACTGGATTCCTCAACACGCAGCACCTTCAGCGCCATCATCTTCATCAGCGGCGAGCATCATCAACCTCCGTCTATCTCTCTCTCTCCCTCTCTCAAGCATACCTTCCGGACCAGCAGCTTCTCACCGCACCAGCAATCTTCAACCTCCAGCCTCCGCAGTTCCATCGCAAGCCGCCCCGACTTCCTGGTTCTGCAGGCTCTCCGCTCCTCGATACGCTTCGTGGAGATATCTCAACCGCAGCATCGTCTGGGTATCTCATCCCGACTCACCGTGGACTTCACCCAGAGCACTGCACCGCACGCCGAATCGTCCCGACTCACTGTGGACCCGTCTCGACTCACCGTAGACGCACTCGGCGCACCGCGTCGTCCCGACTCACCGTGGACACGTCTCGACTCACCGTAGACGCACCCGACGCACCTCTCCGTCCCGACTCACCGTGGACAGACATCGTCTCGACTCACCGTAGACGCATCCGACGCATCGCTTCGTCCCGACTCACCGTGGACACGTCTCGACTCACCGTAGACGCACCGATGCACCGCTTCGTCCCGACTCACCGTGGACACGTACAATGCTGGTGACAAGATCATATCGACCTTCGGTCTGGAAAGGGAGTGATGTAGCGACATCTACCTGTCGCTAGATGAACTACAGAAAACATGCTACGCACTACAGATGGCGCCACGCTCGACATCAACGACTCGTATCTGAGTTTCTTAAGGATAACGAACTTCCAAGCTACTCCAAAGCAACTACTACCAGGCCTGTCTCACTTCTCACTTTAGGTATTTATCGGACGCGCGCCGCCTCGGGGGGCGCGCGACATAGGTTGCCACTTGCCGCTCGCTCGGCTTGCGGACTAGACGCATTGTGCGTAATTATCGTGATCTCGTATACATCGTTTCTTGTGATTTTTGCACGATAACTAAACGATCTAATCCGTATAAAAGATACTGCTGTGTCTACGGGTGTCTAAACAAAAGGAAAAGCAATGAATGGACATTAACATTCCACAAAATTCCGGAAGATATTGAAAGGTTGGTAGGTAGCTACTAAGCTTTTCTATAATTTGTTGTAAGTACCTATTTAAATAAATCATCAATAAATACCTAGGTAGGTACTTACTTTTACTCTGTAACTGTAGGTGCATAATGAAAACGAGATTTTATAGGTACCTATTCGATTCCTTTTTGATTGAATAGGTACCTGTTTACAAATAAACAAACATAATACACGTACAAAACTACCTACCTACAAAACTGTAGGTAGGTAGGTACCTACAGTTTTGTTTATTTACATATGTACCTAAAAGTAACTTATCCATTAAGTAGGTACCTAACCTACTTAATATAATAATTGTAAGTGTTTAGAAGTTACATTACATTCATAGAGCCATGTTAGTCGAAATGATTAGTACCTCAACTTTCGAGACGAAGGTCGTGGGTTCGAGTCCTGGCCGTGCATTAAATTGCAAATGTGATTGCAAACCTAACATTAAAAGGGTGATTATCGGATAACGGCTCCCGGTCTAGTTGTGTGATGATGATGATTGTGTGTGTCTGATCGATGTCTAGGTAGGTATGAAGGTATAGATATTTTGAAATGCAATTGTTTACAAAACGAACGAGATAATAATGTATCTACCTACTTCACCTACCTACGTACAATACGTAGTACCTACTTACTACTATTTATTCTGTGGTAACGGTAGATTAAATTATATTTAGGCCTACTTATTTTAGAACTTAAGTAGGTACTGTTTTTGTGACAGATAAAATAAATTAATTTATTTGTGTTGTCGCAAGCGAAAATTCGACAACCCTTACGAGTCGCGTCACACCGCGCCAGACAGTGACACAGTTACGCATTAGAGCAGGATGGGAATGTTTAGGCAAATATCTCGATAGGTAATAGGCCCATAGGCGAGTTGAATTGCACTTTATAGCTTCGCCGCGAGAGTCTCTATTTAAACAAATTTACTCGCGAAGTGACCCTTCTGTACGTAGTACTAGTATTCTGTGCTACTACTAAGGAAGAAACACGCTGTGCAGTATCAGACCTCAGACCAGATTGCAGGCTAAAGGAGCAACGGAATCACACGCAACATCGGAATTTCCTAGATCTCGCAAGCGGAGTTTCTACCGAGTTGAAGCTTGTATACAACTATCCGATATCAACTGTTGGTCGAAAGACCACGGGTAAGTGGGCCAGATGGGCCGACCCGTTGCAGAGGAACCACCTGCTCTGCCTTTGGGGAACTATTCCACCCTGTTCCCCAAAAAGTAGTATATCAGTCATGTGGTTGCCATAACACAAGCTCTGCTTAGCTTGGGGCTACATGATGCTGTGTGAAATGTCCAGCAATGTTTATTTATTTATTATTTATTTATTATTTATTTATTTCATTTCATTATGATACGTACAGTGTAAGGGGTTAGTGTGAAGCCAGTTCCCACAGCATCAGCTCTCAAATCCTCGTTCTTGTGCAGGTAGCGACGTTTTTTCCCGTCTGACGTCACGACGGTTAAAACGCAAGGACGTCGTATAGAATCAGTGAAAACACGCAACTGAAAATAAAAATTCATCACACTAATAAACTACCTACCGCCCGCGAATTCGCTCACGTGGTACCTGGATAAAAATAGCCTATGGTCTATTCTCTGTCATTATCTATCTATATTTTAAATTTCAGGCAAATCGGTTTAGTGGTTGTCGAGTTATAGCGGAACAAACATACATACATCCAAACATCCAAACTTTCGCATTTATAATATTAGTGTGATAGTGTGATGTGATATAAAAAGTGGGAGAGTTTGTTTGTTTGAACGCGCTAATCTCAGGAACTACTGATCAGTCTGCTCAGTCGGATTTGAAAAATTATTTCGGCATTTGATAGCTAAGCTCTTGAGGAAGGTTATAGGCTACTTTTCATCATCATCATCATCACCATATACCATCACTAAGTGAATAACGCTGCGAGGGCGCAGCTAGTTATAAAGCTTAATCAAACTTAGTTTAAACTAACCTCCTCTTCAATCTTCACGACTAGGACGCCACTAGGCAGCCGCAGGAGCCTCTCTAGGCCGCAGCCGGGGCCTAAGGCCGCAAGACTAGGACACACGTGCGTCAGCCTTATGGTCTCGCGAACAGGGATCGACTCCAACTCTTGTATAATACCTTTTATGACAATTCGTTTCATTTCGATATCTAAAACAATAACAATAGAGAACCTGCATTATTTTTATTTTTTTACATTTTAGACACAAATTATTGAAAAATATTACAATTGCATTGCATGTTTCCTATTCAATTAAAAATGTATTGAAAAACCCAGAAATTATGTTTAGGCGTTACCCTGAGCTAAAATTAGTACATAGATAAGTGCAGCTTCAAATATTGGTCTTAGCTTTGTTAAAATAAAGATGAATTTAGAATGCGTTCGGCCGCAGCGCTTACGACAGCTGCTCGCTCCGAAACACGACAAAAATGCAGCTTTTTGGAGATTTCTGATTACTATAAAAACCCAGTTTTTTAGAGATTTCTCATCATTCAACCAATCGAAAAAGTGATCGGACATTATGTCAATTATTAAATGACCAATGGTGTAATCCAAAAACATAAATAACATCAACTTTAGAAGAGATAGATTTATCTTATTTTTATTGTTTTTTTCGTTGATTTATGATCAGCAAATATGACATTAAATTACTGGCCTCTCAGCTCAGTTGGTAGTAGCTCTGCCTTCTGCGCTGTAGGTCGTGTGTTCGATTCCCATCCAGGACAAACATTTGGGTGATGAACATAGATGTTTGTTCTGTCTGGGTGTTATAAAGTATTATAAGTAAGTATGTATGTATTAACAACAAAAAAGTATAAGTATTCTATCAGTTATCTAGTTCCCATAGTACAAACTTTGCTTAGTTTGGGGCTAGATGGCGCTGTGTGAAATGGCCAGCAATATTTATTTATCTATACATATAATAAGAATGAAGTGTAAGCTCAAACTTATAAGTATTCAATTAAGTGAAGTCAGTTTTTGATCCATATAAGCTTCTCACGTCCAAAAATGTCATAAGCGCGTTCTACGATGACCTTGAACGCAAACACTTCATAGTAACTGTTGGTAATCTGTGACTTTGAAATTTTCGTTTCTGTGTGTTTGACCACTAAGATCTCTGAAACTACTGAACTGATTTGGATGCAGTTTTCATTGTTGTATTACGGTAAGCCGGGATTAAAAGATAGGGGTTGTTTTATCAAAATCCGTTAACAAATAAAAAAGATATGTACATTTAAAGAATTCAATCTAAATTTCTAAACACTTGCTTTTCTAAAGAAAAGATTACGATAAAATTTGGCATGGATATAGATTACATCCCAGGAAAGGACGTAGGCTACTTTTTTTCAAATGTTATCATGGTTGAGATAAAAAAATAAGGGTTGCAAGTTTGTATGGGGAACAAAATGTTAGGTGACTCCGCCTCTTTTTGCACTCATGAAAATTTTTACACATTTTTTTATTACGAATGATTAACGATTTCAAAATTAATGATAATGATGTAATGTAAACCTATTCTATTAAACGAGCAATAATTGTCTTATATTTATGTGGGAAAATCCGTTTTCTCTTGCAATGTGGTTCGTAATTGAACCACTAGATGGCGTTCGTTGGTTGCCTCTTAAGCCAAGATGTTTAAAAAATAGATAAAATTGTCAGTCATGTCACACTAGATGGCGTTCGTTTAACGATTATTTTTTCTCTATTTTTACATACGAGCAGAGCTCGGTCGCCCAATATGTAGGTATTGAAATAGGTACCATTCAATACATCTAAAATTCATTATGTAGGTAGGTATTTTTAATCTTTTATCTTACAACGACACAAATAATTGGTTGTAGAGTACGCGCCACCACTGAAGTCCGATAGAAGCGGCGGCGCTGCTATCTAATCACAGAAAAAAAAATTACGTAAAGTCCAATTATGGCTTGAACAATAATAAGTAGGCAATTTTGTACGTTCGTTAATTCTACACACCAGAACAACTGAACGGCCGTGACTAAAAGGGCCGAAACACATAACGGCGTTGCGGCGCCGCGCCGCTGAAATCGGCAGTTTGCGTTGCGGCGTTGCGGCGGCGTCGCGAAAAAGAGCGTTATGGTAGGGTAACCACAAAGACCTTTTACCTGTAGACACCCTTTCAGCCTCACTCACGTAAACACGTTCAAATTTATTGACCATAAAAGATCTATAGGTACCTACTTATTTCTGCTACTTCAGTGTCATCCTTATCCATACTTATTTCTGCTACTTCAGGGTCTCCCGGAAATTGTTTTATTATGCTGGTTTGTGCTGTCCAAGTTTGTCAGAACCGCCGCGGGAAACCTGATGATAAAAAGCTCATATACCATCGATAAGTTTTGAAATTATCCTGAGTTTACAAACTGCTTCTGGATTACGCGTTTTGTTTGAAAGAGTGATAGAAACGCTGAGTCATAACGCTGGATTTAGCGGCGCCACGCCGCTAAAATCGGCGTTGCCGCCACCGCCGATTTCAGCGGCGCGGCGCCGCAACGCCGTTATGTGTTTCGGCCCAAAGAGAATAATAAAGTGAATAAAACAATTAGTTGCCGTAGGACTTGAGTGCTGGCGCGGACTCTAGGTAGTATTCCATAAAACGTAGTAGGTAAACATGAAGGGCCTTACTTATGAAAGATATTTAAAGTGAAACACTGGTTTTACAATGTCCTGTCTTTATTTGTGGATAGTGACAAACAGAGACAGGACGTTGTTCAACCAGTGTTCACCTTTAAACATCTTTCATAAGTAAGGGGGGAAGTTTCAAATGAAGAAATGAACAAGCAATTCATTAAAAAATTAAAAAACCCGGCTGAACTGAAAAGTTGGAAACAGCATTATCTCAATCACAAAATTAAATTACAATTTTATTATTAGGTAGGTAGGTATCTAGGGTTCGATGCCGTGCGCTTTTTCCTAAACTTTGTTGTCACAGTTGACACACAGATGGCTCTGTCTGTTCTAAACGTTGCGTGTGACTAAATAGAAAGTTTTAGTATGCGTTTTGTTTAGCAATAACATTAAGGGCGAAAAATAGATTTTCAAAAATTTTGGAAGTCGATTTAGTTTTTGAAGATGTCATGTTAGATTTTTCAAAAAATTATATTTGATATCAATCCACCAACCTCTTGATTTTGACATGGATTTTGATATGATGGCATGATTTTTATTTTCTAAATTCACACATTGTTGCATTTTCTAGGCGCACTATTTGATTTATCGAAATAAAAAGTATCCTAGAGCACAATCGACATAGAGACGATTCTAACGATACCTCATTCATCAAAATCCATTGAGCCGTTTAGGAGAAACGTGGTAATAAAGAATATTACTTACATACCCACCCACCCACATACATAGAAACGCGCGATCTACATAACCCTGTGACTTGACAGTCAGCCGGGTAATTAGGCACGTAAATTACGTGATACCGGGTACTGTGCGAAGTGTTCACTTCACACAGAAATAATCTTTAGGTACGTGACGCAAAGTAAAAAAGTGATCTAGGTTTTAGAGATCTTTTGGACCAAATACCTAGGTAGGTACCTACCATCGCGGGCGTTTTCAGAAGATCAGCACCACAGTTTCATCACAATCTGGTCAATGGTTTAGGAACGCATAGCGGACAAACATACTCAGGTAGGTACCTACCTACATTTTTATTTAGATATGTACCTACCTACCTACATAAGCATTGTCCCATTAATTTCTTCACCTGAAACGTCATGCATGACCATCCAATTCTAAAACGTAATACTTACTTACTTAGTACCTACTAGGTAGGTACGTTAATAAGGAATACCTTCCTACAACCAATTTGTGTCATTGCAAGTAAAAAGATCAAAATACCTAAGTAGGTAAGTACTTATATGAATTTCGGATGTATTGAAAAGTAGGTAGGTAGGTACTTACCTATTTCAAAAAAGTGATAAGAGTATTATGAGTAAGTAGGTAAGTACCTATGTAGATATGTATTTACAAAAAATATAGGTAGCTGGTTAGGTAGCTGGTTCCATTGTACAAGCTTTGCTTAGTTTGGATCTATTCTATTCTATGGTTTGGGGCTAGATGGAGCTGTGTGAAAAATGTCCACCAATATTTATTTGTTTATTTAACCTATTCTAATAAACGAGCAATAATTGTTTGATGTTTTAAGTTTGAAGTTTGTTTGTATGTAGGTACCAATTGAGGTTCTCGAAAACGGCTCTAACAATTTCGATCACCACCAATTACATTATAAGAACGCATAGCGGCCAAACATACCTACCTACATACATTTTTATACCTATATAATAGACAACCAATTTGTGTCGTTGGAATTATAAAGATCAAAATAGGTAAGTACCTACTTATTTAAGTACCTACCTGTATGAATTTCAGATGTAAGTACCTACCTACTTACCTATTGAAAAGTAGGTAGGTAGGTACCTATTTCAATAAAGTGTTATCCTATCCTATTCTATTAAACGAGCAATATTTGTTTGTCTGTACCTACTAACGTTCTCGAAAACGGCTCGATCGGCAAATTTTATCGAAAATGATTTCGATAAAATTTGCGGTAGGTACATAAAATTTGCGGTACAGGGGTTTAAGGGGACGAAAAATCGATCTAGCTAGGCTAGGTCTCATATCTGGGAAAATTCGTTTTCTCGACATTTTCACGCAAAAAGGTTTACCAGTGCAATGTGGTTCGTAATTTCACAATTTCTGTTGAGACTAAAGTGACCAAGTGAAATAGGTGTCCGCCTCTCAACCGAAGGCTTCGAGTTCGAATCTCAGCCAGTAAAAGTTTACTTTTTGTAAGTTTTATTTCTTTTTCTTTTTTAATTTTTATCTATTTGCACCCGAGCATAGTTCGGTCGCCCAGATATTAAAGTATTAAGTACCTACCTAAAGTATTTACAAAAAAATATAGAAGTAGGTACCTATTCTATCAGTTATCTGGTTCCCATAGTACAAGCTATGCTTAGCTATGCGATTTTGATGAAATTTGCGGTAGGTACGGGGGCTTACGGAGGCGAAAAACCGATCTAGCTAGGTCTCTTATCTGGGAAAATTCGTTTTCTCGGCATTTTCATGCAAAAAGATTTACCAGTGCAATAGCTAATGAGTTTTAAAAAAATTGAATAAAAAGAACCTAGCCTATGTGTTATTTCAGGTCATAATCTATGTAATATATTCCAAGTTTCAATAAAATCCGTTTAGTAGTTTTGGCGTGAAAGAGTAACAAATATCCATCGATACATCCATCCTCACAAACTTTCACATTTCTCATATTAGTAGAATTAGCATACGCGAACGAAGTCGCGGGCACAGCTAGTTTATAAATAAAATTAGAAGATAAAATGTTAAAGATTGATGTTGGTTTTTCAGTTCCTTTATTTATAGAGGGTATAGACAGGGAAATGAAGTTTTTTTAGCTCAGGGTAGAGCCTTTTTGTTTGACTTACCGCTTTCTCGAATAGCATCTAAAGTTTTCTTGTATTTACTTAGTGCTTGATAATCTGCACCCGCGAAAGGATTATCAAATAATCTCTTCATCATTCGTTCGAAAATGGCGTCCCATTCTGTAGTATCTGAAATTACAAATAAAGTGAAATTTAATCCTACTAAATTATAAAGGCGAAAGTCCGTGTGTATGTGAATGTTTGTTACCACGTATCTCCATATTTCTTATATCTTATTTTACACACAGTATTTATTTAATAATTGATTCCAGAAGGGAATTTATTGTACTTATTGTAATTTTTAGGGTTCCGTACCTGAAAAGGTAAAAAAAGGAACCCTTATAAGATCACTTTCTTGTTTTTAATAATGTAATTTTTGTATTTTGACATGTACCTATAGTATGAAATAAATTATTCTGATTCTGATACTTACCATTTTGCAAAGCTTTCTTCAAATCGTTACAATACTGAAGTAACAGATAGTCAGCGTGACAGAGAAGCTGAAGTCTTTGCTTATATTCATCCAATATTGTGTCCCCTTAAATAAAACAACATTCATTAATTTATATGTTTCGACATAAATAATCATACATCTATAGTAATATAACAAATCGGAAGAGTTTGTTTGTTTGAACGCGTTAATCTAAGGAACTACCAGTCGGCTTTGAAAAATTCTTTCTGCATTTGATAGGTAAACTTTGGAGGAAGGTTTTAGGCTACTTTTCATCATCATCACCATCACCATAAATCGTCACTACGGGGGCAACGCCGCGAGGGCGCTGTAGTATAAATTATGCTTTACCTTCTAACTCAGCAATACCACAAGAGCTTACGATGTGAGCTGGGAAAAGATGTATCTTCTCTCTCAAGAGATCTACGTAGCAAGACGGTAGATTGGGTATTAGAGGCTTAATCTGAAAACAAGCATAGATTAAAAAGTAGTAACATTTTAGATTAAAATACTTGATACTTTTCGAAATTTAACTTTTAACATCATGCTATTTTGGTCTTTATAGTGAACGATTAGCTTTTAGGATTTAGCGACAACTTAGTTATACCTACTAGAGTGCGCGCAAGATAACTCTGCGCGATTTTATTATCTATGTTTATTCCTTATGATTCTTTATTCAGTCACGCGCAGACTTATCTTGCGCGCACTCTACTGAATCAATAAATACCTTTTCCAACAAGATGGCGGCGGTAGATTCCCCAATGACGTCACAAGAGGCCAGTCTGTCCAAGATCAAAGCGGCGACGCCGCCCGCCGCGCTTTGATCATACCGCCCGAGGTATTCGCACATTTTCACTATTATATCATCTTTTGATAGCTCTGAAAAATAATCACACTGATATTATAAATGCGAAAGATTGGATGGATGGATGTATGTTCCTCTATAACTCGACAACCACTGAACCGATTTGCCTGAAATTTAAAATATAGATAGATAATGACCGGGAATAGGATAGGCTAGCATAGGCTACTTTTTATCCCGAAAAAATAGAAGTGCGCTAGTGATTCACAAAAGTCCTCCCTGCGGACCTAAAAAGGTCGCTAAAACTGAATCGCAATTTGAAATCAACTATATTGCCGTCTCTTTTCACTCTCAGTCAATGAAAAGAGATGGCAATAGTTCAATTCCAATAATGCGATTCTGCAATAGCGACCTTTTTAGCTCCGCTGGTTGAAATTATCTTTACACTTCTTCCAACGGATCTTGGCATTCGTGAAGTTAGCCGTTTCGATGCGCAGTGCAACTTCTTCATACAAAATTTTCTACTGCGCAGCGAAAAGCCTAACTTCACGAATGTCTAGATTGTGACAACTGTACCATTCTTATCCCACAATCCATTGTAGTACAAAACAGCTGTTTCTAATAAACTTGCTAGATTCTTCTTGTTTTTCATTGAAATATCCTTTTTGTGAATTCGTGTGACTTGCTTGTCGACCTCAGTCATTATTTCATCTATTGATGATGGTGATAACGCTGAAAATGAATTAAATATTAATAAAAATCTTTGACAAATGTTTGTATGATCTGCAAATATTTGTCTCGGGTCTGGGTGTTTTCTATGTATATTATGTATGTATTTACAAAAAAAATGTATATAAGTAGTATATCAGTCATGTGGTTCCCATAACACAAGCTCTGCTTAGCTTGGGGCTACATGATGCTGTGTGAAATGTCCAGCAATATTTATTTATTTATCTTAGATCAAATGACCCGTTAGAATTTGTCTTGTAAAAAATTCGAGAAAATTTAAAATCGAATATAAAAAGCTCCTTTTAAAGAAGTATAACTGAGGCCTTTACATCTTTTACTAGATGATCTATAAAGTGTCAGGAGGCAATCTTTGCCTACACTTATCGGGACACTGTAGTGCCTGGGACAATGTTGAGATGGAGTAGGCTTGTAGCACCTACACCATCCTCTCAGCTTAACCGGCCATATCCACAGGAAAGACATGCTCAATACGTGTGGGGCTGACTAAGCCGCGGGTTTCCTCACGATGTTTTCCTTCACCGTTCAGAGCTCGTGTTAATGCGCATATAATTTTTCGAAACTGTATGTTCACCGATTACTAGAAGACGCCTGGACCGATTAGGAAAATTCTTTTTTTGTTTAAAAAGGTATAGTTTTCGATTGATGCTATAAAAAAATATTGAGGATCTTGCGAGTTATGAACAGAAATGCACCTCGAGAGTTCAGAAAATTGCTCATAACATTGAAGTCAGTTTTTTTAAATTTTTAATTTAGCCACATGTTTAAGGTAAGTAAGTTCATATGAGCTAGTGGCCAACTCTGGTGACGGAGTTTTTAGGCCGCCTAAAGGCCTCCGTCATGGCTTATCTTATACTTACATTCAAGTTTATAATGCAATTCCATAATTAGTTTATTCACGCCAATTATACTCTCACTATTCGATTTTCTATAGTACTCCGGGAGATAAGAGGCACTTTTCAGTGTCTTCTCCATCGCGCATCTATCATTCAGCTCGAACGCCATCATCGTGGAGGCTAGCATCTTTTGCTCTAGCCATTGCAGTGTTTCATCTTCGTCTAAATCGCTGAAAAAATCACATCACACTAATCACACTAATATTATAAATGCGAAAGTTTGGATATATGGATGTATGTTTGTTCCTCTATAACTCGACAACCACGGAACCGATTTGGCTGAAATTATAAATACAGATAGATGATGACCGGGAATAGGACATAGGCTACATTTTTATCCCGAAAAAATGCGCGGTTCCCGTGGGATAAACAAAATAGTAGTCTAAGCGGGCGAAGCCGCGGGCGTCAGCTAGTTACACTATCACATCACACTAATCACATCACATCACATCACATCACACTATCACACTTATCACACTTCACACTAATATTATAAATACGAAAGTTTGGATGTATGGATGTATGTTTGTTCCTCTATAACTCGACATCCACGGAACCGATTTGGCTGAAATTATAAATACAGATAGATGATGACCGGGAATAGGACATAGGCTACTTTTTATCCGGGTACCATGCGAGCGAAGCCGCGGGCGGGAGCTAGTCATATTATAGTAACTAGTAATATTAACTCCCGTACCGTAAATTTCATCGAAATCGTTAGAGCCGTTTTCGTGATCGTGAATACAAACAAACAAATATCCAAATATTGCTCGTTTAATAGTATAGAATAGGATATAGGATACTTACAGATGATTTCGTTTGATGACAGACAAAGCTAAGTTATGTAGTCCCCTCTCGTTCGCACTCTCGCACCAACGTAACTCGTGCGAGCGAGATAGCTTGCTGCTATCTATTTCGTAGTCATCGTCTGATGCACTGAAAATAAAGAGCTTGTAACAATTGAGTTCTTTTCCTTAGATTTGCGTTAGCACAGAAAATTGCTCAGCTTAGTTAATTTATCCGCTAGTACCACGGAACTATTTCCTCTTTTAAATCTATGTTGAAGGAATACTATTTGTCCTGTTGTCACTGACTTGGCATCACGTTTTCTCAGCCGTTGAGTATAACAAGGCTATATTTATCATTAATATCTGTTATATTCCTTATCTTTCTAACCTTCCATTATTTTATTATGTACTTATGTGTATAAATGTGTATTGTTTGTATGTACGTATACTGGTTTATTATGTGAACGTAAAAATCCATTACGTTCTTTTAGTTGTTTCTATTACCTCCCTACATAGTTATTATAATGTGTGTTTAATATTAGTATATTTTATATAGTTATGCCCCATATTATTTTTAAATTGTCCATTATCCATCCACAGGTTGTCTGGTAGAGATCGCTTTTTAGCGATAAGACCGCCGATTGTATACCTATTATATTTAAGTTAGCGTAATTTGTTGTATTGTTTTCTTGTATTATGTGGTGTGCAATAAAGTATTTTCTATCTGAGATAGAAGCAAAAAGTTCGTTGATTTGTATGGAAACCGACCGTGTAATATTTTGCGTAGGTACTTTGACGAACGCAGTTGACAGTTTGGATTACATTGCTGGTTTTCAATGCTCGCCAAGTCTGGCGCGTCAAATTAAAGCCGCAATGGAATGAATTCGGAATGAACTTCGCGGCAAGCAAAGAAGTCCTCAGCCTTTCTTTTCGGCACGCGTGGTACACTCTTTGCTTCTATCTCGATATAATTCTGTGGATAGTACCTTTCTAATCTTATTTGTCTCCTCTCGTCAGAATCAATTGATACTCTGCTGTTCTGCATTGATTTCTCGTATGCTGCTCTGTAAATTATATTTTCATTAGGCTTGTATATAAATATTGCTGGACATTCATACGCATCATTTATCTAGTCTCAGTCAAAGCACAGAATAAACCCGACTTCGCAAAAACGTTTATTTAAATAGCGAATCTTGCTGCGACGCAACAAAGTTCAATTCAGCTCGCGTAAGCGCTTATGCCGGCACAAGTTGGATGCGTCAAGCTGAAGACAGGGCGCGATGGCGCTCATTAGGGGAGGCCTATGTCCAGCAGTGGACTGCTATAGGCTGATGATGATGATGATGATGAAGCGCTTATTACCTACTGCATTATTAACCTACACAAATGCTCTTTCTAACGCTTAACTCTGTAACTGTCTTGCGCGGAGTGACGCGGAAGGGTTGTCGAGTTGTCGCGTGACCTATAGTCGTATTGCTCATTATACGGACTAAAATTGAAGGAAAAAATGTCATTTTTCCTTCAATTTTGATTATTTTTGATAAGTTTTATGTCAACATTGAAGGAAAAATGACATTTTTTCCTTCAATTTTAGTCCGTAGAATGAGCAATCCGACTATAGGTATTTCGCGCGAGGTATTTAGTGTGCGAGCCGAACGGCAAGTGTGAACCCTACCTACCAAGGCCCGCCCGAGCGAGCCTGCCAATGCTCTTGTAGCTTTGTACCTAAAGTGCGGAGTGCACCTTCTGTACCTATTTAGGCTGCGTTTCCACTAGAGATGTGCGAGGATGCGTAGCGAGGAATGTGTTTGTAAAGAACCAATAGAATCGCTTCATTTACCTCGCCTCGGTCAACACAGCTAGGTTTTTGCGCATACAAAACAAGCGAGGGATGTGTTGCGAGAAATGTGTTGCGAGGAATGTGTTAAGGGGAATGTGTTGTTGAATGACATGGTCACACTACTCATTCATGTCGACACATTTCACAGCTTCGCAACACATCCTTCGCATACATTAATGCGCATTTTCACAGCTCCGCTACACATCCTCGCACGACACATTTCCATCGCACATCTCTGGTGGAAACGCAGCCTTATTGTGACCGAAATAAGCTTGTGATATGGGCCTTTACCTTATAAAAAGTCTGCCGGCCCACTCTGCGAGGCAATCGTTCGTCTGTATGTGACAAGGAAGTTTCGTTTTGTCTTCGTCAAACTTAATCTTGCTCCACTCCTGCGCTTCAATTATCTGTAACAAATATTAATAATTACAATAATAAAAAAAAAAATCGACTTCAATGTTCATAAGCTGAGCAATTTTCTGCACTCTCGAGGTGCATTTGTGTTCATAACTACGAAGATCCTCGACAGATCCTCACCATTGTAGCACCAATCGGAAAGTATACCCTTTCAAACAAAAAATAATTTTCCAAATCGGTCCAGGAGTCTTCGAGTAATCGGTGAATATATGTAGTCAGCCTCATCAATCGGTATCCCCCTATTGATTTTAACAAGGACCCTTTTCATTTCAACTTTGGATTTCAGTCGGATTTGCTAGTATACTTATGGATATCTAATTTCGCTCGAGTTCCTATACTAGCAAATCCGACTGAAATCCAAAGTTGAAATGAAAAGGGTCCTTGTTAAAATCAATAGGGGGATACCGATTGATGACGCTGACTGTACATAAAAACAAACACAAAAAAAAGATTCCGACGAATTGAGAACCTCCTCCTTTTTTTTAAATCGGTTAAAAATGTAATTGACTTACCCCAAAAATGTTTGTTTTTTTTTCCTTTTTTTAATTCATTCGCAAATAAATAATTTACTTACAGACGAGACTAGGAACTGTCTCCGAGGCCACTTGTCAACAATTCTCAGCCACTTCATAACGTCCTTTCTGTTCTGATGGTAAAGTTGTACCATGTGACCGAACCAGCCGGTTGTATCTAATAATGAACATGCAACCATTATTAAAGTATTCTATGTATGTATTTACAAAAAAATATATAAGTATTCTATCAGTTATCTGGTTCCCATAGTAGGTACAAGCTTTGCTTAGTTTGGAGCTAGATGGCGCTGTGTGAAATGTCCAGGAATATTTATTTATTTATTATTGTGGCAAATATACCTGTATACTCATTTAATAGTTCTACAGACTTCGCTCTGTCTGTCCAAAGAGCTGGTAACTTGCTCTCAATCTTTCTTCTTTCTTGACTAGGTAATTCATCCCAATTTGACAGTTTTTTGAATGCTGACACCAAACCTATAAATAAAATAATTCTGTTCCAAAAATGGTTTTCTGTACAAGCTCTGTGGCGACCTCTGTGGCGCAGTGGGTGAAGGCCCGCCTGTGACGCAGGAGGTAGCGGGTTCGATCCCCGCCGCGGTACAAATGTTTGTATCTGCAAATATTTGTCTCGGGTCTGTGTGTATTATATGTATAATATGTATGTATTTAAAAATATATATATAAGTAATATATCAGTCGTGTGGTTCCCATAACACAAGCTCTGCTTAGCTTGGGGCAACATGATGCTGTGTGCAATGACCAGCATTATTTATTTATTTAATCTTTTATTGGGTAAGAGTTGATTCAAATAAGCCCAAATACAGATGTTCTACTGTTATTCACTAAGGCATTGAACAGCGGGGCTAAAAAGGCCGCTAAAGCAGAATCCCAATAGGAATTCACTTCATTTCATTTATTTAATTGTGGAATTGCAATATTTTCCTTTCTTGTCACTCTGTCTATGAAGATAGATAGATATTTTATTCATCAACACAATACATTTGTCTGTTAAATAGTGTCTTAAAGCCTATGTTAGGTTTGACTAGACACTAGGGTTCTCTTAAGAGCCGGTTCACGCTCGACAAAGTCACCTCTCGGAGGTATAAAGTTGCCTTATTCTAACACGCGAAGTACAGCGCCGCCAGTTTCGTAGGTCACTGACCGATTTTGTTAATTTTCATGCTAAGTACTTATGTGATTGATTTATTTGAGATGATTAAAATAAAAAATACATTTTGGGTGCAAAAACTTTTTTTTTCTAGACTATCTATTATGTAGGTACCTATATAAAACAATGATGGAGTCAGGACCTGATCCATGGAACTTTTTATTGATATGGGTATCAAATGAAAGGGCTTGATGAGTGAAACACAATGCTGTTGACTTGATGAGCGAAACACCATGCTGTTCTGATGATGGAGTCAGGACCTGATCCATGGAACTTTTTATTGATATGGGTATCAAATGAAAGGGCTTGATGAGTGAAACACAATGCTGTTGACTTGATGAGCGAAACACCATGCTGTTCTGATGATGGAGTCAGGACCTGATCCATGGAACTTTTTATTGATATGGGTATCAAATGAAAGGGCTTGATGAGCGAAACACAATGCTGTTGACTTGATGAGCGAAACACCATGCTGTTCTGATGATGGAGTCAGGACCTGATCCATGGAACTTTTTATTGATATGGGTATCAAATGAAAGGGCTTGATGAGTGAAACACAATGCTGTTGACTTGATGAGCGAAACACCATGCTGTTCTGATGATGGAGTCAGGACCTGATCCATGGAACTTTTTATTGATATGGGTATCAAATGAAAGGGCTTGATGAGCGAAACACAATGCTGTTGACTTGATGAGCGAAACACCATGCTGTTCTGATGAAGGAGTCAGGACCTGATCCATGGAACTTTTTTTGATATGGGTATCAAATGAAAGGGCTTGATGAGTGAAACACAATACTGTTGACTTGATGAGCGAAACACCATGCTGTTCTAATGATGGAGTCAGGACCTGATCCATGGAACTTTTTATTGATATGGGTATCAAATGAAAGGGCTTGATGAGCGAAACACACAGTGTTCTCTTGATGAGCGAAACACCATGCTGTTCTGATGATGGAGTCAGGATCTGATCCATGGAAATTTTTATTGATATGGGTATCAAATGAAAGGGCTTGATGAGCGAAACACAATGCTGTTGACTTGATGAGCGAAACACCATGCTGTTCTGATGATGGAGTCAGGACCTGATCCATGGAACTTTGTTTGATATGGGTATCAAATGAAAGGGCTTGATGAGTGAAACACAATGCTGTTGACTTGATGAGCGAAACACCATGCTGTTCTGATGATGGAGTCAGGACCTGATCCATGGAACTTTTTATTGATATGGGTATCAAATGAAAGGGCTTGATGAGTGAAACACAATGCTGTTGACTTGATGAGCGAAACACCATGATGTTCTGATGATGGAGTCAGGACCTGATCCATGGAACTTTTTATTGATATGGGTATCAAATGAAAGGGCTTGATGAGCGAAACACAATGCTGTTGACTTGATGAGCGAAACACCATGCTGTTCTGATGATGGAGTCAGGACCTGATCCATGGAACTTTTTATTGATATGGGTATCAAATGAAAGGGCTTGATGAGCGAAACACACAGTGTTCTCTTGATGAGCGAAACACCATGCTATTCTGATGATGGAGTCAGGATCTGATCCATGGAACTTTTTATTGATATGGGTATCAAATGAAAGGGCTTGATGAGCGAAACACAATGCTGTTGACTTGATGAGCGAAACACCATGCTGTTCTGATGATGGAGTCAGGACCTGATCCATGGAACTTTGTTTGATATGGGTATCAAATGAAAGGGCTTGATGAGTGAAACACAATGCTGTTGACTTGATGAGCGAAACACCATGCTGTTCTGATGATGGAGTCAGGACCTGATCCATGGAACTTTTTATTGATATGGGTATCAAATGAAAGGGCTTGATGAGTGAAACACAATGCTGTTGACTTGATGAGCGAAACACCATGATGTTCTGATGATGGAGTCAGGACCTGATCCATGGAACTTTTTATTGATATGGGTATCAAATGAAAGGGCTTGATGAGCGAAACACAATGCTGTTGACTTGATGAGCGAAACACCATGCTGTTCTGATGATGGAGTCAGGACCTGATCCATGGAACTTTTTATTGATATGGGTATCAAATGAAAGGGCTTGATGAGCGAAACACACAGTGTTCTCTTGATGAGCGAAACACCATGCTATTCTGATGATGGAGTCAGGATCTGATCCATGGAACTTTTTATTGATATGGGTATCAAATGAAAGGGCTTGATGAGCGAAACACAATGCTGTTGACTTGATGAGCGAAACACCATGCTGTTCTGATGATGGAGTCAGGACCTGATCCATGGAACTTTGTTTGATATGGGTATCAAATGAAAGGGCTTGATGAGTGAAACACAATGCTGTTGACTTGATGAGCGAAACACCATGCTGTTCTGATGATGGAGTCAGGACCTGATCCATGGAACTTTTTATTGATATGGGTATCAAATGAAAGGGCTTGATGAGTGAAACACAATGCTGTTGACTTGATGAGCGAAACACCATGATGTTCTGATGATGGAGTCAGGACCTGATCCATGGAACTTTTTATTGATATGGGTATCAAATGAAAGGGCTTGATGAGCGAAACACAATGCTGTTGACTTGATGAGCGAAACACCATGCTGTTCTGATGATGGAGTCAGGACCTGATCCATGGAACTTTTTATTGATATGGGTATCAAATGAAAGGGCTTGATGAGCGAAACACACAGTGTTCTCTTGATGAGCGAAACACCATGCTATTCTGATGATGGAGTCAGGATCTGATCCATGGAACTTTTTATTGATATGGGTATCAAATGAAAGGGCTTGATGAGCGAAACACAATGCTGTTGACTTGATGAGCGAAACACCATGCTGTTCTGATGATGGAGTCAGGACCTGATCCATGGAACTTTTTATTGATCATTGCTGGGTATCAAATATAAGCGAAACACACAACAATGCTGTTCCAAAAAAAAAATCTGTGGTTCGACTTATTACCCAATCACACTAATATTATTAATGCGAATGTTTGGATGTATGGATGTATGTTTGTTCCTCTATAACTCGACAACCACTGAACCGACTGGTTTCTAACAGCCAATAACGGATTTAATTTTTTTTAATAACGCTTATATTACGACAGTCACTAAGTAGGTATGTATGTATAGGTATTAGAGAAAAGTAAATACTTAACAATAAGAATAAAAATAGTTACAACCAAGCACTTTCGTGTGTTTATGTGTGTGTGTGTGTGTGTCAAGTTATGAATAAGACACGAATAATATCATAAACTACAATACCTACTGTATAATACACAGTTCCATGGACCAGGTCCTGACTCCATCATCAGATCAGCGCGCTGTCACCATATTATTACACTGTAAGCGGAACTTGACAGATATGCTGAGTTCCGAGTTTCAACTCAATCGGCCTAGTTACTGAGGAGTTCTGTTGAACAGCTCCCGACTTCATCCTCAGATCAGCTCGCTGTCACCATATTATTACATTGTAGTCAGAACTTGACCGATATGCTGAGTTTCAACTCAATCGGCCTATTTACTGAGGAGTTTTGTTGAACAGCTCCTGACTCCATCATCAGATCAGCTCGACCTTACCATAATATTGCATTGTCACTGAGAATCTATAAGTGTGCCAAATTTCTGCTCAATCGGACAATGGGAAGTGGGTCAAATTTAACTGGCAATATTTGACCCTATCAAACATACATAGTACCTAAATAATATAGGTACAAATACATTACAGTTACAGTCAATTAATTTTTTATTTATACATAATTTTTTTATTACCTACTTATATTAAAAATTACATTAAAGTATAAAACGTGGCTGATTATTCACGTGTTGCTAGCGGCTCGCGGCGAGAGTAACAAAGATGCCAAATGCGAGTAAAAGAGATAGCGAGAGCGCTCGAGCAATTTGACGCAGTAACCACCTCGACGAGCGCCGGCGCGCGACTGACTTGGTAGACTCGGTGCGCGGCAATATATAGGCTAACTTTACTTGATTTGTTTATAATAAAAAGTAAGTTAAAAAAATTTGAAAAAATTTGAATATTTCCCCAATGAATCAAGTTAGTTACTGTATTATTTATTTTTTCTCTAATTCATTACCTTATAGACTAGAATTACGTTTGATCATTAGCGTATTTTTGTAAATCTGTCTAACGTTTATGATTTAATTTTGAGATGTTAAAGAAATTTAAAAAAAATGTAGCTAATTATGCCTCAATAAGAACATATCTTGCTTCTTGCAGTCTATCTTTGAGCAGGTTATAGTGAAGGGTAACTAAGATTTAGGGCTTTGAAAATACCCCTCTGAGCATTATTTTTAAAAACCGCCACCGAAAAGAGCTGATTTTAAGACTTCTAAGCAATAAATTTAAATTCTATTCAACTATGCCTCGACAACATGAACCGGACTATAATATTCCATTGACAAAATTTCAAATAAACACCTCTATTATTGAAAATTAGGACGCCAAAAATAGCAAAAACGTAGGTTGTCTGTAAGAGGGCTCTTAACACCTGGATTGTAAAAATAAAAATGGAAGCAGACGCACAAGAGACGGCATATAGTTCAATTTCTATTGTGACTATTTCTTGAAGAAGTTTTACTTTAAAACGTTAGAACAGCTTTAATAGCAGTATTTAAAACTCCTGACACTGTATAAATCATCTATAGTCGTATTTCTAATTATACGGACTAAAATTGACGGTCAAAATGTCGTTTTTCATATATTTTTAGTTCGTACAATGAGCAATAGGGAACCCGCATTATTTTTAGTTTTGCTTTCATTTGAATGAATTTTATGTAGAATAGACCACGAGTTTAAAAAAAAATTAAAATACTTCAATTTAATGTAAAAAATTGCGGTTTCAAACTGACCGTTTAAATTTTCGCGCGCAAACGGATGTACAGTTACGATGACGTCACTCGTGTCGAGGAGAACGTTAAAAAGGACCTAAAACTATAAAACTAATTTTATTGATAATAAACCCTATAGCCATCGGAACATGGTTCTAAACTTAATAAAATAATAATAAATTAAAATGAAAGTCTACCTGTCAAGAGATGGCGTTTTGCGAAATATTTTTATTCAGCTACTTGTCGCGAGATGGCGTTATCTACCGTCAATTCTGTTAGTCTTTATCTACAAGACATAAGATTGATAATACAATGGCTATTATTCATGGTCCACTAAACACAGCTATTCCCTTAGGGATGTGCCACAAGACGAATGTATCGAAATCTACTATTACCTACTAATTGATGTGTAACGATCGGTAGCACGTCAGGTTATATTTGTGGTGGTCGAAATAAAAAGCTTTTCTTATCTTTCTTTCCTTATTTACACAATCAAAGTTCACAATCAAAGTAAATTATTTACACAAACAAATAAAATAAAAAAAAATCGTAAATTGTATCACTGTTTAAAATAATGGTTCTTTTTCTTATTGTGTTTTCTTTTTATGGTGTAGGTAAGTACAATAAAGTTATATTATATTCTAAATATTTGAAAAATATTAGAGCGAGTGAGCGAGCGAAGCGAGCAAAGATCTTAGTGGTTAGTTAGGCGATTTTGTTCATTAATTTATTGATTATCATCACACTAATATAAAATGCAAAAGTTTGGATGGATGGATGTTTGGATGTATTTTTTTTCCACTTGACAACCCCTGAACCGATTTGGCTGAAATTTAAAATATAGAATAGATAAAGACCGGGAAAAATGACAAATTATATAAAAAATGACAGATCATGTCAAAAATGACACTAGATGTTATTACTTATGAGAAAAGATGTCAAAAATGACAGATTAAATAAAAAATGACACTAATTGTCAAAATTGACAGATTAAAAACAACAGATGTTTTTTTGCCATTTTTGACATAAT
The DNA here is from genome assembly GCA_958496255.1 of Camptogramma bilineatum. NCBI lineage: Eukaryota > Metazoa > Arthropoda > Insecta > Lepidoptera > Geometridae > Camptogramma > Camptogramma bilineatum. The sequence goes on from OY292478.1 coordinate 3,909,365, forward strand.
CTGTCATATTTTACATCTAGTGTCATTTTCTACATATTTTTTTAGTGTGTGTTCAAAAGGCCTTATCTCGGAAACTCCCGTTCTTAGTTCAAATGAAAGCTATTGAAGAGATCTTAATTTAAAGTGACAGCTGTCAAACTTCAAACGGCCATATCTCGGTAACTACTCGTCCTAGACTTCCCTTTCTTAGTTCAAATGAAAGCTATGACCAAGATCTACATTTTAGATGATAGATGTCATTTTGACAGCTGTCATTGAAAATGTAGATCTAGGTCATAGCTTTCATTTGAGCTTAGAAAGAAGAATCGAGGATGAGTAGTTTTCGAGATATGGCCGTTTGAAGTTTGACAGCTGTCACTTTAAATGAAGATCTCTTCAATAGCTTTCACTTGAACTGATTATGATGAAAAATCTTAGGCATTATGAAATTAATGCATTTATATCAGGCATATTAATTTTTAGTGTGGAGCATTTATATCAGGCATATTAATTTTTAGTGTGTGAAGTGGCAGTGGGCCGGCCATATCTGCCGAAGAACTGACAACCGCTGGGGTAAACGAGTTCTCGAGTGGAGACCACGTCTCGGCAAACGTAGTGTAGGACGCCCGCCTGCCAGGTGGAGTGACGATCTGCGAAAGGCTGCCGGCACAAGTTGGATGCGTCAAGCTGAAGACAGGGCGCGATGGCGCTCATTAGGGGAGGCCTATGTCCAGCAGTGGACTGCTATAGGCTGATGATGATGATGATGATGATATTAATTTTTAGACATTCATGTTAGGCACTTTGCTACAAAGGCAAATTGCGTTTTAGACACTGTACTGTACAACTCGGGTAAACTGAGTTTAAAATAAATTGCCATTCAGGCATATTGCGTCTTATGTGTTTCAAATCTTAGGCGAAAAATTATGAGAATAATGCATTTAACTTATCATCAGGCATATTACTTTTTAGATATTCATGTCAGGCATATTGCTACAAAGGCAAATTGCATTTTAGATGAATCGCGAACGACCCTTGTTTCTGACTAAATATATATGTTTCAGGCTTTTTGTGTTGCTTATGTTTATGATTAGTAATCATAACCATTAAAGTTATCGATAGCACATTCATCAGTATAAAGGGTCACATCCCTAATTGAGAAGATTTTTACGTCACTCATGTTACTCGACGCTGATTGGTGTATTGAAATACGTTCCGTTTCACGTACTTATAATTCGTAATAATTGTTAAAAATCAATACTAACTAAAATAAAAACGTTGCACTGGGTCTTCTTTTATGTTTTTTTTGCATTTAAGACTCAAAATATTGAAAAATATTACGATTGCATGTTCCCTATTCGACTATAGTAAAGATGTAAAAGCCTAAGTTGAAAACTAGTTAGGAAAAGAGTCTGTTAGTATTATTGTAGAATATTTTACTCCTTACCTTCAATAGAAAATTCAGCATCTTCTCTCATATCAATATCTTCATTATATGAAGTTCTGCAAAAGTAATGAAACAAATATAAAATGTAATGCTTTCAGACGATTTTTATTGTAACATAGTCCTTACCCCAGTATAAATAGGTGCGTCCCAAAAAACACAAAAACAAAAGGTGCATCACGTAAAAGAACTTTTTAAGTTCGGGTAAAGTAGTAATTCTAGCAATTCTCAGGAATTAAAATATTGTTTAACCGACTTCAAAAAAGGAGGAGGAAAAAGACGAATTCTTCGGAATCTTTTTTTTGTGTATGTTCACCGATTACTCGAAGACGCCTGGACCGATTTGGAAAATTATTTTTTTGTTTGAGGTATAGGTACTTTCCGATTGGTGCCATAAAATTTAGTGAGGATCTGTCGAGGATATTAGGAGTTATGAACAGAAACGGACCTCGAGAGTGCAGAAAATTGCTCGGCTTTTAAATAACATTGAAGTTGGTTTTTTTTTAATTTCAATTAGCCACTTGTAAGTTAAAAACTTTTAGGGCTGATTTTTCAATAGATAAATAACTTTTTTCTGAGGAATAAATATGGCGTTATGACATATTTTCAATACAATATTGAAAAATCAGTTCTTAGTCCAAAGTTATTGTAACAAAACTCCAGGACATACGAAGCTACAAAGATAATACAAGTGCAATTAAATAAAATCTTTTAAAATAGTCCTTACCCCAATACAAATAAGTGCGGTCCTCCACACCTAAGTTTTGTTTCCTCATGCAGTAATCTGAAGAGTTGTTCCCCTTCGGAGCCGAGGGTGGACTTCTTCAGTTCTTCAACAGTGTCCATAAACCTAGGATATAAAAGGTCTTACTTATAAACTTGAACACTGGTTAAATAATGCTCAAGATTCGGCCTGTCTCTATCTAACACTATTCGACAATAAAGGATGGCAATTTGTTTAAACGCCCGCGTAGACTACTATTTTTTTTATCACACGGGAACCTTGTATTTTTCGGGATGAAAAGTAGCTTATTCCCGGTCATTATCTATCTATATTTCAAACAGGTAAATCAGTTCTGTGGTTGTCGAGTTATAGAGGAACAAACATACATCTATCCAAACATGCAAATTTTTGCATTTTACACTAATATTATAGTGTGACTAGCTCCGCCCGAGGCTTTATCCGCGTAGTGCTCGTATATGGTGATGATGATGATGCTGAAAAGTAGCCTTTAACCTTCCTCAAGAGTTTAGCTATCAAATGCAGAAATATTTTTTTAAAGCAATTGATAGTTCCTGAGAGTTCCGTGTTCAAAGAAGCACTTCTGCTTTATAATATTGGTATACAATACATATATTTACAATACATTTATTGTACAGCTTTTTGTCGTTAAAAATCTTTATCTATAAGTACTAATAAGCGGAATGGTTTGTTTGCTTGTTTGAACGCGCTAATCGCAGGAACTACCAGTCGGATTTGAAAAATTATTTCTGTATTTGATAGCTAAGCTCTTGAGGAAGGTTATAGGCTACTTTTCATCATCATCATCATAAACCATCACTACGGGGGCAACGCTGTAAGGGCGCTGCTAGAGTCAAATGTTTCAGTAAACTTACCCATCAATCACACTTAGTTGGTCAACACAATGTCGCGCTACGACCACCAATTGTGGTGTTGTAGTGAGCAGAGAGACTAAAAGTCGCGCTAGCTCTGACCGGGGGTCGAACCCACGACTCACACAGCGTAGCAGTTGAGTTAGCAGATCCATTGACGCTTCAGGATTTACCTGTTGAATAAATTAAGTTTTTTGATAAAGAAAATCAAACTATACTCTAGCCAAAACCAATGTACAATATTTACTAACATTGCACTGACAGATCAATCAGCTGATAGCAGGAATAGACCTATCACAGAAAACTGAGATTCATTACGATTGGCCATATTGAATCAGTGCCTATATTTAATCTCAGTTTTCTGTGACTGGTCTGTGCTATCAGCTGATTGATCTGTCAGTGCAATGTTAGTAAATATTGTACATTGGTTTTGGCTAGAGTATAGTGAATGATCACGACTCACCGAGGCGCGGTAGACATTTTCTCAGATTTTATTAGACATTCAAGATCTTTTTGAAGGGGTTAGTCAGAGGTATGTATGGAGGTTAAAGCTTTAAAAGCACCGTTTAAAGGTAGTGTAACTGCGCATATAAATTTTTCGGCCAGGATTCGAACCCACGACCTTCAGATCAAAAGTCGAGGTACTATCCCCCTCGGCCAAATGGAATGCTTCTCCAAAATGTGGGCATGTACCAAATATGTATTTGGACATACCTCTGACAACCTCCTTAGACATCAAAGGATCTAAAATGCCTAACGGTCTGACCGTCTACCGCGCCTCGGGGATGAAATGGAATGAATATTTATTCAGAAAGGTCTTACCAAATGTTACATGTTTCTTTATAATATTAAACTAGTGAAGAGACTTAGAAGTAGGTATTCTATCTATAGCAATATGTTATTGCTGTTACAAGCCCTTATTATCCTTACAACAATTGTGTAGAGACCTAGTTCCAGATTCTGCTTTGAGTTACTCGTTCTAACTAAGTAGAGACTTGTATGCAGAAACGATTGATCGCTGCTTCGGCTAGATAATAGGCATTTACCACATAACGGATAGTCTTGATAATGTTTATGTTACTTACTTTTGTGAACTGTAGTAGGGTGTCTAATATCTTCTCTATAGAAACTTGTACATCGATTTCTGAGTCTGAATCTGCAATCAAAAACAATTCTACAATTACTAGCATCCGCCAGCGGCTTCGCTTGCACGGTACCCTGATAAATAGTAGCCTATGTCCTATTCCCGTTCACTATCTATCTATATTTTAAATTTCGGGCAAATCCGTTCAGTGGTTGTCGAGTTATAGAGGAACAAACATTCATCCAAACATCCATACAAACTTCGCATTTATAATACTAGCTTCCGCCTGCGGCTTCGCTCGCATGTTACCCGGATAAAAAGTAGCATGTCCTAATCCCTTTATTATCTGTCTATATTCTAAATTTCAGCCAAATCGGTTCTGATTTATGTCGTATTTCTATCTCCATAAGTTTGAATGTCCATTGGTAAAAATGTAAACCCTTTGCAATGCCGTCCCGGTCTGAGTAAGGGCCATAAGGGATGATTTATATTAGACCGGGCCGTGTCCGGGCCATAGGAACGTTAGTAGACGGGCCCGGACGGGACACGGATCTGGGCCTCTAGCCAAGTGGCATCAATCGATTCTATTTCTACAATTCGCTTCGCTTACTATCGCCGATGTTTCATTGGTGGATAAACGAAACGAAGACCACGTGACCTTACGTTCGACCAATGAAACGTTACGTTCGAGTGTTAGAGAATTATAGAAATCGAATCGCTTCATTGCCAGTTGGCTAGGCCCTTAGGCACTGTTTAATATAAACTGCTTCATACAAAATGTATGTAACGTTTCAAATCGGGCCACGTACACGGCACGGCCCGGTCTAATAAAAATCTACCCTAAGAGTCACATACCATTGTTATTTGTAGAAGAATTGTAGGCGAAACTTCTCAATGTTCCAACCATTTTCTTAGTTCGAGTTTTTGAAAGGCCAATAGGGTGCGATCTAAAACAAAACAAGTAACTAAAAAAAACGACTTCAATGTTATAATCTGAGCAATTTTCTGCACTCTCGAGGTGCATTTCTGTTCATAACTCCGAAGATCCTCGACAGATCCTCGCCAAATTTTTGTGGCATCAATCGGAAAGTACCCTTTCTAACAAAAAAAGAATTTTCCAAATAGGTTCAGGCGTCTTCGAGTAATCGGTGAACATACATAAAAAAGCACAAAAAAAGATTCCGTCGAATTTAAAACCTTTTGAAGTCTGTTAAAAAAAATGAATTTCCCAAATAGGTTCAGGCGTCTTTGAGTAATTAGACAAATATTTATTTACAACTTAGACAAACATTACAGATACGAGTAAGTACTTAAAACTAAATTAAAAAACTTGATGAACATACATAAAAATCAAAAAGATTCCGACGAATAGAGAACCTCCTCTTTTTTTTGAAGTCGGTCTTCTTTTTTTGTATGAGCAAGTGGCCAACTAAAGGCCTCCGTCATGGCTTAACGACTTAAAAGCCGGGACCGACAATTGACGTGTCCTCCGAAGCCGGAAGCGCTCAGCTCGTAGTACTACTTGCGGTCACCCAACCTAAAAGAAACCTACATTCACATAGATAGTTATACTCACGCTATCCAGGGTTCGTCTCTAAGTTTCTTCTGTTTGAAGTTATCCTGAGTTTTCAGATGGCTGAAGAGCATATTGTAAAATGTTGACATACAGACGGACAGATCTGTCTCGTTCTCATACTTCATAGGTAAATATATAGCTATGTAGAAGCATTCGACGAATCTGAAAGAATTCGTGTGAAATAATCGATCGAGCGAAGATCTTAGTGGCAAGTTAGGCGATTTATCTTTGTATGTTTCACTTTTGTATTCTCGCGTAATCCTGTACCAATGAGCTAGCGCATTAGACATCATTGTTAGTGAACTCAGCAGAAGTAGCACTTAAACAGCACTTAGTCAGAAACAAGTTCAAATCTAGTCTATCAACGCAACGATGCGCGAGATCTCAGTTCGAATCGAACCACTAGTAAAAGCGTGTTAAAAATGGTTGTCTGTAAAGTCGGGTTACGGACGATCATTTTACGTGTTAACGTCATAAGAAAACATTGATGAACGATCGTGCCTCTATCGCTTTTTCCGCGTTCTCGCTTGCACGCTCGGCTCAGGCGGAACGTGACACTTCGTGCGTGCAGCCGGCGTTTATCGATTTACAAGACATAATCACGTCAAAAAGAACCAAAGGGTGTTCAAAAAAGTTAAATCTTTTTTACTTTCAAAACAGTGTGAGACGCTCGCGCGAGTAGTAACCTTGCCGCAACTCCCTCCTTACCCAGATGAAGATTCTCCGGATGAATCGAAACATGGTCGGTATCTAAATCGACGATATTTTTACGTGAGTAATTCCCGTGTGTTAAATAATGTCAAGTTAAATCTTACCTCACAGCCATATTGTCTTTACAAAGTTTCTCATCAACCCTAGTTTTAACCCCCTTGTGTGTCAGAACCTTGCTGATATGTTTCTCATTGCGTCCTATAGTATTTAATATAGGGGATGATAGTTCAGTCTTTACTCTCTTAGGAGGGGGTGGCCTCAAAAACTGTGGTGTGGTGAAAAGACCTGGAATTAAAAATGTTTTTTTTTTAATTGTAAACACAATAAATGGGATATTTACCATGATTTTTAGATTTTTGAGTTTTGAGGTATGGATGTTCGGCGTAGTAAAAGACCGAAAAAGAGGGTAGACCGTTACGTCTGCCACTGATTACCCACAAACTCGCTAAAACTTTAGTTTACCGTGATCATGGCGCATGCAACTATCCCGTTTATAGTCTTTACAATGTTTACAACCATGGTAGTTACAAAAGTTTGTATTGAAGTAAAACTTGACTTGGGGAGTAAGCTGGTGAATGCGTGACGAGAGCGTTACGAAAAGTGTGATCGGAGAAAGGAAGTTTTACTTCAGTCGTGTGGTCTAAAGCAGTGTTCCGCAAACTTTTTGTGTTCAAGGTACATTTAGGAAATCGAAAAATGGAGGAACATCATAAACAAAAAATCAATTTTTTAATGCGAAACATGAGCTAGTTTAGTTGAGCATATGCGGTCCAAATTTGGAGTAGCTTAACTGAGATAGGTAACTTTATTTGTTCCGAGGCACACCAACTAATGACCACGGTACACCAGTGTGCCGCGGCACACACACAGCGGAATACTGATCTAGCCCCAAAGTAAGCAGAGCTTGTGATATGGGCCTTATAGATATGGCCTAAACGGTAAGGAAAACATCGTGATGAAACCCGCGTCTTAGTCAGCCCCACACGTATTGACCATGTCTTTCCTGTGGATATGGCCGGTTAAGCTGAGAGGATGGTGTAGGTGCTGGGCAAGCCAACATCTCAACAATGTCCCAGGCACTACAGTGTCCCGTTAAATGTAGGCAAAGATTGCCTCCTGACACTGTATAAATCATCAAGTAAAGAAAGGCCTAAGTTTAGTGGGTCGTCAAGTCTCACGTAATTAATGGGCGCCCGCTTACCGTCAAATTGTTTATCTACAGATACGTGTTCGACCATTTGTTCAATGTCGGGGGGCAGTTCGGCTGTCTCGGGCGAATCAGGGTGCTCGGATATGTATGTAGATATTATGTTCAGGCATTTCTTCTGATCGGCCCCTCGTAGTTTTTGTGTTAGATCTACTATGACTCTGTAAAGAAAAGTTAATAAATAAATAAATGCTGCCAGTGTCTTGGGCACGCTTCCGTCTGGCAGTGGCTTGGATCAGTTGAGCTACCTATAGATCGTTTCCAACGATCCTTAGGTGGCTCAACTGGTTCTTTTTGTATTTTATACTTTTATGTAAATATGTAGTAGTTTAGTTTCTGTAAATAAAAGGTTGTATTAACGTATAAATAAATAAATATCGCTGGACATTTTATACAGAGTTGATACAATGGCGTTGTGTGAAATGTCCACCAATGCGTACCCATTTTATAAATGAGAAAGTGTGTTTTTGCTTGTTTATTTGTTCTGCTTTCACGTCAAAACAGAGCGACGGATTGACGTGATTTTTTGTGTGGAGATAGTTGGAGGGCTGGAGAGTAACATAGGCTACTTTTTATCCGGGTACTACGCGAGCGAAGCCGCGGGTAGCAGCTAGTTTACCTGAATTGCTGAGCGTCGCAACATCCGGAATAATTCAATATCTTCACATAGTCCGATATATTGTGTCTGCGCACATCTTCGAGAATCTTCTTTAGTTTTCCAATAGCTTTGATTTTTTCCTCTTGAGAGCTGTAAGAAAATCCATAATTCATAATCATTTATTCGCAGGAATGTAGCAATAGATGTTAGTTAAGTAAAGTTTCAGTTTACGTGACTCCAATACATTCTGCCTCGTCCAAGGCGTGCAAAATGTACATAGATAGTTAATTTAGGGCTGATTTTTCAATACCTAGATAACTTTTATCTGAGGAAATAAATATGCGATTTGACAGATATTGTATTGAAAATATGTCATAACGCCAATTTATTCCACAGATAAAAGTTATTTTTCGATTAAAAAATCAGCCCTTACTTTACTAAAATATCCAGTAAAAAAGTAAGTAGTTAACTTTTGTCTTTTTCAATTTTTTATAGTGTTATTTTATAGTTTTATAGTGGCTCTCTATCCCGATTGATAAAATAGTATCCTGCGCGTATTTTAAGACTATTTTTTGCAAAAATGGCGAAAGTGTTGGTTGGAAAACTGAATGTTTTCAACCATTAACTGCGATTTACAAAGATCGTTTTGAACAATCTATGAACACTTCTTGTCATTGTGAGCTAACTGTTGACTGGTATATTGTGTATCTTTATGTATGTAATTTTCTAAATTCTGTTTAGCATCATTATGCTTATTAGTTTTTTAGTTTTAAAATTATGTGTATTAGAGATGTAATTTTATGTTTATGTTGATTTGTCTTTTTGTACACCGCCATTTCTCTATTTCTTATATTCCAGTCCATCCAAAGCCTGCCTGGAAGAGATCGCTTTTAGCGATAAGGTCGCCCATTGTAGGTACTTGTTATTTTATTTTATATCTGTAATGTATTTTCTTTTGTGTGTACAATAAAGTGTTTTCTAATCTAATCTAACGATGGTTTATCGCCAATTTCTCTAAAGAAAGCTTTTATTATTACTAACTTACCTGTTCGCAATCTCAGTACCAATAACCTCAGAGAATACGGACATCTCGCTTCTATAAACCTTATAGTTAGTAGATAGTTTGGACAACAGATATTCTAGTAAATTCGGTACGCGAACTTTGTTCTTTACAAACCGAAGGAGCAGTTTGAGGCAGAATTTGTTACGATCTGAAAAAATTAAAAGAAGTTTAGAAGTTACGAGGGAACAGATGAACATCCATACATACTACTTTTTTATCCCACGGGAGACCATTTTTTCGGGATAAAAAGTAGCCTATGTCACTCTCCAGCCTTCCAACTATCTCCATACAAAATCACGTCAATCCGTCTCTCCGTTTTTTCAATTAAATTAAATTAAATTAATTTATTTTTCCATTGCAAGCACAAATACACAATTAATTAGGTACAAAATAACAAATTTATATAGTAGGCTTGTACATAATTTAGGTTACAGACAGGACCTACACTAAGTTTAGATAACTTGTGTTGTAGATCCTGCTTCCTTCTGGTTCTTCAAATTTCGTAGCCATCTTAATCAATCATATAGTATAAAGTAGGTAAGTTTGAGAATATTTTCTAATGAATTTAAGTAGTAGGTAAGTACCAAAATTTAGATTTACATTGTGGCGTGAAATGAGGACAAACAAACAAACTTTTTACACTTTATAATATGGGTATGGTGGCACTTACCATCGAAACTACCGTCGAAACATTCCAAATTTCCTTGGACGAACCGTCCATAGATTCTTAACATATTTTCCAAGATATCATCCAACATCTTAAAGATGCTAGGTCTTGTTGTATTGTTCAGCGCAGTTTGTATAAGGTAGTTGATAGCTGTGTTAAGATGGGTTGTGTTGATGTTATCACTACATTCCCAAGATATTAGGGTGTTAAGCTGTGGGGGGAAAAAGATGGTTATATCGTACAACAATAACATACAATCTATATTTCTATACCAATATAACAAATAAATAAATATTGCTGGAAATTTCACACAGCGCCATTTAGCCCCAAAGTAAAGCTTGTACTATGGGAACCAGATAACTGATAGAATACTTATATATTTGTAAATGCATACTTATAATACTTTATAACACCCAGACACAGAACAAACATCTATGTTCATCACACAAATGTTTGTCCTGAGTGGTAATCGAACCCACGACCTACAGCGTAGAAGGCAGAGCTACTACCAACTGTTAAAGCGGAAGTTTGTTTGTTTGTTTGAACGCGCTAATCTAAGCAACTACCAGTCGGATTTGAAAAATTATTTCTGCATTTGATAGCTAAACTCTTGAGGAAGGTTATAGGATACTTTTCATCATTTTCATCACCACCATATTATACCATCACTACTGGGCAACGCCGCGAGGGCGCTGCTATATTACTTAAGTAGGTAATATGTAGGTACTTTTTTTAGTACTTTTTTTTAATTCTTCTATAACTGTTGAATAATAATAGAGCAGTGAGTTAACTTAGTAGTTATCCTGTAGATGGCGCTCATCGATGCTTTAGTCGATAAATATGGTCCTATCATTATTTTCAACTCTGGCGACTAATGATTCCGTGGCCGAATTGGTAAAAACACCCCGGCTAAAGGAGGATTGCTTGTATCATTGCGGGTTCGAATCCCATCGGAATTGAAAATTTTGATAAGATTTTTCATTTTCAAATGTAATAATACTTACAATATCCACATGAAGACCATTAAGTATTCCCTGCGAAGTGTCAGTTATGACTGCAAGTAAACCCGGGAGCAGTTGAGAAGCGTGTGGCTTGAGTTCCTCTTTACTGTTGCTGATCACCTGAAAGTTATTGTTTGAACAGACGCTAAGCCATGACACTCTTAATGGCTTAACGCGTGGCTGTCAATTTATAATAACTGAAATTCCTTAGTATGAAATGCATTCATCCGCATCTAAAACAGACGTTAAGCCATGACGAGCTTCATAGCTTAACGCTTGCCACTTTCTCATAAACACCAACCCATACTTATAAGTGCATTTATCCGCAATCTAAAACAGACGTTAAGCCATGACGAGCTTCATGGCTTAGCACTTGTCTCTATTCTCACAACATACATCAACCCATACTAAAAAGTGCATTCAGAATTAAAACAGACATTAAGCCATGACGTACCATAGCCAGCAGCCACCTGACGTTCCTCGGAGCCACCATCAAGGCCTCTCGTACTGACGATATCCACTCGTAGTGAGCGAGAGAAGCCGCGTGCTGGCACAATGCTGTTAGGGTGCCCGCGCAAGGATGGTTGTTTAGTGAACTGTCGGGTAGTTGTATGTCCATTGTTTGATCTGTGTCGGGCTGAAATAAATTGAATTGTGTGATAGCTAATTCATGTGGAGAAAGATAAGTATTCAAAAAAAGGAGGAGTTTCTCAATTCATTGGATTTTTTTGTTGTAGTTTTTTATTAGAATAGTCAAAGACGCCTATCGATTTGGATTGCTCAGCTTAGAACATTGAAGTCGGGTTTTTTTAATTTAGCCACACGTCCTTTCCTTCATTAATTTTTTTTTTAATTATCATTTTTAAGGGAAGCTCCATTGTCGACTTCGCTCTTTGCCAGTCAAGAGCTAACCTATCACACTAATACGAGTATTATAAATGAGAAGGTTTGGATGTATGTTTGTTCCTCTATAACTCGACAACCACTTAACCGATTTGCCTGAAATTTAATATATAGATAGAAAATAACCGAGAATAGGACATAGGCTACTTTCTCTCCGGGTACCACGTGAGCGAAGCTGCGGGCGGAAGCTAGTAATACTTCATTATTTAACACACAGGAATTACTCACAAAAAATATCGTCTATAATATAATTACTCACAAAGAATCTTCATCTGGGTAAGGAGGGAGTTGCGGCAAGGTTACTACGAGCGCGAGCGTCTCACACATGAAGATTCTCCGGATGAATCGAAACATTGTCGGTATCTAAATCGACGATATTTTTTATGTGAGTAATTCCCGTGTGTTAAATAATGTCTAGTACAACTCAAAGTTTTGAAAGTGAAATAGTAATACCTCCTCATTATATTCCGTTAAATCGTGATCCATCGGGTTTTCCGACAGCGTTCGTAGAAAAAGACGCCTTCGAGATGACGAGCCGCGGGAGAGACGCTTGCCACCCGTCACGGGAATGGGCACTGGCTTGGAGATCTTATGCTGATTCTGAAATAAATAGTCATCATTCATCATTCCCCTGCCCTTATCCCACGCTAAGTGGGGTCGGCACAACATGTTTTTCTCTTCCACTCACCTCTGTCATTCGTCAACTCTGAATCCACTCCTCTCACATTCATATCCTCTTTCACACAATCCATCCACTTCTTCTTCGGCCTTCCTCTACTTGTGTACCCTGTCACACTCATACTCATCACTTTTTTTGCGACATGGTTTTCATCCCTCCTCATAACGTGTTCTGAAATAAATAGTGTTCAAGGAATTTTTAAACTTCTTCTTTTTCTTTCGTATGAGCAAGTGGCCAACTCTGGTGACGGAGTTTTTAGGCCGCTAAAAAGCCTCCGTCATGGCTTAACGACTTATAAGCCGGGACCGACAATTAACGTGCCCTCCGAAGCACGGAAGCGCTCAGCTCGTAATACCTTGCCTTCCTATCCTATCACAGAAAACTGAGATTCATTACGATAGGTCATATTGAATCAGTGCCAATCATATTCAATCTCAGTTTTCTGTGATTGGTCTATTCCTGCTATCAGCTGATTGATCTGTCAGTGCAATGTTAGTAAATATTGTACATTGGTTTTGGCTAGAGTATAAGTACTGTACGACAGATTAATCATCATTGTTTACTTACCCATTGTGTTTTCAAAGGCAGTTTATAATCAACGCTTTCATCCACTATATTCTTCCATACAGCTACATTGAAGACTGTATTGTATATCTTTGCATCGGGTCGTCGTAAGCAAATACACGCGCACATACATTTGTAGGCAGCGTATTGGAATTCCCTGTAAATAACACTAATATTACTAGTAGTTCGCCCCGAACTGAGATCTCGCGCACCGTTGTGTTGATAGCCTAGATTTGGACTTGTTTCTGACTACCCCTATATCTACGTTAAGTGCTCCTTCTAGTGTTTACCACACAATGATATCTAATGCGCTACCTCAGTATGGTAGGCATGCATGCAATAGGTACATTAAGTCGTGTCGTGTTTATATTCAATAGTTGACCCCGCGAACTTCGTACCGCGCCTCAGGGAAGGCCTCTTAGTTCGAGAAATTATTAAAATAGCAGTTCAATACAAAATGTATGAGAAAATCAATTCCCTCCCCTTCCCCCTCCCCTCCCCTCCCCTCCCCTCCCCCTCCCCCTCCCCCTCCTTCTATAATTTTGGTACACGCCCAGCCCACTATTTGCAGGAGTAAGCATTTGCATACGTGACAGGTTGCAAGCCCATCGCCGCTATTAGAACGTTAACTGGTTTCCTCACGATGTTTTCTTTCACCGTTTAAAATTTTTCTAATCGAAAAATCCATTGATGAGCACGGCCAGGGTTCAAACTTACGACCTATGAATCGAAAGTCGAGCACTCTTCCACTCGGCCAACACGGCTTTTATATTTTTCAATCTCAAGAAAAAATATCAAGTACTTAGCGACTAAAATCATTGCAAACCAAACCACAACGATGCCACACTCTTTGTCTGTTAACCAGACCTACGAATACATCGAAACTCTATGAAACGGGAGCTCTCTCCATACTTCCGTTAATTGGTTTTCATCATTTTTAATTTTCCCTGTATTTCAAAAACTGTAGAACCTAGAAAAAAACTAAAAACCATTTTGGAATGTATAAATTGAGTACTTTCATATGACACCCCACTCAATATATTTGGGTAACTTTGAAAAAAATTTACCCCCTTGGGAACCCCATATCTTTACAACCCCTTCATCGATTACGCTCATACGCTCCACAGCAAATTTCCATAGCACAACCTATTGGCCTATCAAGTTTCATACAGATTGGATGAGCGGTTCGATAGTTATGCGAGAACATAAAAATGAAACATACAAATATACAAACATACAAACATACAAAGCAAAATCGCCTAACTTGCCACTAAGATCTTCGCTCGCTTCGCTCGCTCGATCGATAAATGCGAAAATTTGGTTGTTTTGATGGATGGACATATATATGTTTGTTCCTCTATAAGACTGTGTCCCCAGTAGGCAAACTGTTAGCGGCCGACTGAGTAAAGTGCACTTACTGCAAACTGCGTAAAGTAAGCGCAAAACTAGCAAACTGTGGACACTCCATTTCAAATATATGGAAGGGCGTACTAAACCGATACGCCGCAAACTCAGTCGGCCGCTAACAGTTTGCCTACTGGGGACACAGCCTAACTCGACAACCAATGAACCGATTTGGCTGAAATTTTAAATATAGATCGATAATGACCGGGAATAGAATCCGACATAGGCAGGCGTCCATAGGCTACGGTAACCGCTTACCATCAGGTGGGCCGTATGCTTGTCTGCTACCTTAGTAGTATAAAAAAAAAAAAAAAAAGGATACTTTTGCGAGCGAAGCCGAGGGCAGAAACTAGTAAATAAATATTGCTGGACATTTCACACAGCGCTATCTAGCCCCAAACTAAGCAAAGCTTGTACTATGGGAACTAGATTACCTACTGATAGAATACTTATATTTTTGTAAATACATTCTTTTAATACTATAACAACCAGACACAGAACAAATTGTCGGTCCCGGCTTTTTAATCGCTAAGCCATGACTAAAAACTCCGTTACTAGAGTTGGCCACTTGCTGTTATGAACTTACTTTTACTTACAAAACAACACACATGATTGTCCCGGGTGGGAATCGAACCCACGACCTACAGCGTAGAAGGCAGAGCAACTGAGTACTACCTTCTTTATACACTTACCTACAAATATTGGCTAATGTGGAACTAGCGCCATCTGGTGTGACAAGTTTATCGCGGAGTTTGAAACAGAACCTCATCAATTCACGAGGTAAATGCCAGGGCCTGAAACAAAGAATTTTACATGATTTTAAACAACAATTTTTTTTTTAATTTATACTTATAGCTCGCGTCATGTAAAAAGAACGCTGGCTGTCAAGCTGCGCAGTAAGCAATTAATAAAAATTAGGCAAATTAATACCATCGCGCACAAAAGTTGTTACTTACGAAATGGTTTTCCATAAAAAACAAACAAAAAAAACAATAGGCCTAGTACTTTCGTGTGCAAGTGTACCCATGCGCAAACATACCCCCTCCACTGTCTTCCAGCATTCTTTACGAGACTCGAACTATACCAATTTTGTAAACACTATAAACGAGATATTTACCATGAAAATTAAAAATCCTATCAAAATTTTCAATTCCGACGGGATTCGAACCCGCAATGATACAAGCGATCCTCCTTTAGTCGGAGTGCCTTAACCATTCGGCCACGGAACCTTTGTCGCCAGAGTTGAAAATCATGATAAGACCATACTATCGATGTATAGCATCGATGAGCGCCATCTATAGGATAACTGCTAAGTTAACTCGCTGCTCATTGCCTATATTGTAAATACCTAAGTGTGGTTTAACACTATAACAAATAAAAAAATTATTTACCATGATTTTTGGATTTTTGAAAGAGATTTCAGAAAGAGGGTAGACCGTTTCGTCTGCCAGTGATTATCCACAAACTCGCTAAAAACTTTAGTTTACCGTGATCATGGCGCATGCAACTGTGCCGAAATATCGGGAAACTCAAAAATCCAAAAATCTTGGTAAATATCCCGTTTATAATTAAATAAATAAATAAATAAATAAATAATGCTGGACATTTCACACAATTACAATGTTTACAACAATGATAGTTTCAAAAGTTATACCAATTTTATTTAGACAGCGGCAGCAACTTGTGATACAGTTATGATGCAATTTCGATTCGTTTTACTTACTTGTCCGTTTGTATTTGTTCGTATAAAGCTGAACTGGGTGATTCTATCTTCGACGCTGGTACCTGAAATACATTTTTCTTTCCTTTATGTTGTTTTGTCTAGTAAGATATGATAAGATATGTATAAATGTAGCAATAATTGCAGTACTATTCACACTAGACTAAGTTATAATGAGAATTACTGATTGTAGCGGTGGCTAAAGCATACGTGGCAGACATAGTAGTAGTAGTAGTAGAAGAAGAAGATATAGTAGTAGTTGTAGCTATAGCAGACAATGCCTAGTCATATACAGTGATTCACGAACTAATAATAGCAGAAGAACGATTAAGTAATAGTAGAAATGTAGTAATAGTGGTAGATATAGTATTGATCAGACATGCATTTTAAGCAGGCAAGAGTCTTCTGTACCTAAAGTTACATGATTAACAGTAGACATGTAGTTATAGTGGTAATAGACAAAATAGTAGTAGGTATAGTAGTGATCAGACATATTAGTGCAGACATAGTAGTAGGCAAGAGTCTTCTGTCCCTAAAGTAAGATTAATAGTGATTAATAGTAGACATGTAGTAATAGTGGTAGTAGACAAAATAGTAGTAGACATAGTAGTGATACCTTTTCAAATAGCACTAGAAAGACCTCCAAAGCAACCGTCTTCCTCTGCACACACGCTCTATAGTCCAGATGCAATGATGGCGCCTTCAAACCACTACTCAACCCTTCCAGACTCTCTTTAAGTATGGACGCGAAGAATTTCTCGCATACTGATGATGGAGAGGATCTGAAAATACAAGTATTTAAAAATAAAAAACCTCAAAATTTAAGCTTACCCCGGACACGACGAAATCTCTATGTAAAAGCAGCGTCTAACTACCTATATTTACAGTACACAATGTCAGTTTAGTACACAGTAAGGTTGTCACCGTATGAATAATGTACACTGTGGTATCGGTCTCGTCTATACGTCTGCGCGTGTGTTCCGTGCTCAAAGTCAGCTCCTCGCCAGCTCAAACTAACAGTGTCCATTCTATACGTAGTATTATTATCTGTTCTGTGGCTTAGTGGACATTTCACACAGCGCCATCTAGCCCTAAACTAAGCAAAGCTTGTACTATAAGAGCCAGTTAACTGATAGAATCAAACTATTACACTTAACACTATCCTTACAAATATTATAAATGTGAAAGTGTGTTTGTTTGTTTGTCCTGCTTTTATTTCAAAACAGAGAGACGGATTGACGTGATTTTTTGTGTGGAGATAGTTGGAAGGCTGGAGAATAACATAGGCTACTTTTTATCCCGAAAAAATGCATGATTCCCGTGGGATAGAAAAGTAGTAATACCCGCGGGCGAAGCCGCGGGCGTCCGATAGTAATATTACAAATGCGAAAGTTTGGATGTTTGGATGGATGTATGTTTTTTCCTCTATAACTCGACAACCACTGAACCGATTTGGCTGAAATTTAAAATGTAGATAGATAATGACCGGAAATAGGATATAGGCTACTTTTTATCCCAAAAAAAAATTTGCAATAAATCTTACCTGATATAAGGCACGAGTAGACGACGGCAGACAGCCGGTGAGGCGGTGCGACAACGAGAGTGCATATCTGTTAATGAGGCCAATGAGGAGGCCAAGGAGGCCTTAGACTCCAATAAGGCCAAAGAGGCCATGCAAGAGGCTAGCGCTTCATCCCACCATCCTGGTGTGTCGTCCCCTGAGAGCAACAATGCTATACTGTACTTGCGCCTTTCGACGCGTAGTCCAGTATATACCATATGGTGATGATGATGATGAAAAGTAGCTGCAGAAGGCTCAAAGTTCAAAGTTCAAAGTAATTTATTGCGTAAATATGGGTTTTGTAGCAGTTATTAGTGATACATTTTTGTGCAGCCATACTCAGCGTAGATCGCATGCAATATTAATTGTACAATTTACATTCAAATTATTAAATACATATTTTATCATTATTAAGTAAGTACATGCTTCAACTTAAATACAATGTCACAAATTCTCTAAAATACAATATACTTAGCAATTTTAAATGTCAATATTTTTATCACTTAAATAATGACGGGTAGAATAATAAGCCTTTTCTAATATTAATTTCTTCAGTCTCACTTTGAACACGACAGGACTTACAGTCTCTAATAAGGATAAAGGCAGATGATTGTAAACACGTATAGCCATGCATAACACGCTTTTGTTGAATAACGCCGTTCTATTTCGGGGTAGTCTGAGTTTATTGTTATGCCGTCTGGATCTGAAGTTCTCAAAAAGGTCTAAATTACTTTTTACAAAAACAGATAATTCAAAAATGTATAGACAAGGCAACGTTAAGATTTTCAGTAGAGTGAAGTGAGATTTGCAACTATCAGTTCTTTGAAAATTGCATATGGCCCTGACACATCTCTTCTGACTTATAAATATTTTCTCTTTTAAGGTAGAGTTGCCCCAAAACATAATACCATATCTTAAAGCAGACTCAACAAAACCATGGTAAGCTGTAACAACAGCTGTCTCATTGACTACTTTCCGGAGCATATACATGGCATAAGAGAATTTATTTAATTTTTTACATAAATTAGTGACGTGTCACTGACACTGTGACGCTCACTTATAAAATAATTATATAATAGCGACTCTTGCTGCGACGCAACAAAGTGCAATTCAGGTCACATAAGCCCTTACTGCCTAGCGCTATATTCACCTAAACATTGACTCTCTTTCTAATGCATAACTCTGTCGCTGTCTGGCGCGGAGTGACGCGGAAGGGTTGTCGACTTGTCGCATAAATAGGTAATCGACGCGGCTAGCATGCGAGCCGAGAGGAAAGTGGGAATCCACTGCCATACGCCTGCCCGAAGAGGCGCGCGGCCGAATGTACCTAAACTGCGGAGTGAGACCCTTTCCTCAAGAATTAAGCTATCAAATGCAGAAATATTTGATAGTGACAGAAATATCGAGATGCCGCGAAAGCGTTTCGTGACGTCACGATCTCCCAATAGTGATGCGTTGCGTGAATTTGTATTTACCGAGCTATTTTTACACTTTTTAAATCATATTTTATGGGAACTAAATCAAGAAAAAAATATTTAGACATAATAATATGAGAACGTTATAGATTCCGAAAAAAACATACTTTTTATACTACATGCATATTCCCTTTTCGCCTGAGTAGTAGAAACTAATTGACGTTAGACATTATTATAAAAAATATTCTTGGAAAATTAAAAAATTCGGGAAAAATACACTTTTCTATGGGATTTGTAATAATAGAATTTTGGTTTATAAAAAACTTACCATCAGCCTGAGTGAAGACGATGTCTAGCAGGGCCTTATCGTTATTCCCAGCGAGTGCGTCTAGCAGCGCCCTTAGCATCGCTCGCGCTTGACCGTCCATATCCGACAGACGAGTGGGGAGGAGAGACGCGTAACTTCTGTATGTGTTACTGAAATATACAATTTTGTCTTTTTTAAATTTTCGCGATCAGAACACAATATCTATACCTATCTATACTAATTATATAAAGCGAAAGAGGTTTTTTTTTTGAACGCACTAATCTCAGGAACTACCAGTCCGATTTGAAAAATTCTTTCTGTATTGATAGCTAAACTCTTGAGGAAGGTTAGGTATAGGCTACTTTTCATTATCATCATCATCATCATCACTATAATATACCATCACTACGGGGGCAACGCCGCGAGGGCGCTGCTAGTATCACTATAAAAATTAAAATTGTGTAATGTTTAAAATAAATAAATACTTAATAAATAATGCTGGACATTTCACACAGCATCATGTAGCCCCAAGCTAAGCAGAGCTTGTGTTATGGGAGCCACATGACTGATATACTACTTAAATACTTTTTTTTTGTAAATACATACATAATATACATAGAAAACACCCAGACCCGAGACAAATATTTGCAGATCATACAAACATTTGTCCCGCGACGGGGATCGAACCCGCAACCTCCTGCGTCACAGGCGGGCCTTCACCCACTGCGCCACAGAGGTCGTTTATTCTTATCATCGAGGTTTATTTACCTGTATTCCTCCCCTCCAGGCAACACCATAACCAAAGCGACCCTCTCATCCCTCTCCCCAGCGCCGACGATAGCGGTCGCCCATCGCATCGGTCGCGAGGTAGCCGCGAGTTTCACGTTCAAACACGACAGATCTAGGAGCAGCGTGTGTTTGTCTTTGAATGTCGCTTTAGATTCGTAGAACGGCCATAGCTGAAATTATAACAAACACTAAGGGAGTGTCCACATTGCGTTTTCTGAAGCGCGTTTTTGCTACGCGTTGCGAACGCGCGTTTGTATCGATACAAACGCGCGTTTGTATCGATACAAACGCGCGTTCGCAGCGCGTATCCGCGTTTGTATCGATACAAACGCGCGTTTGTATCGATACAAACGCGCGTTCGCATCGCGTTTGTATCGATACAAACGCGCGTTCGCATTGCGTTTGTATCGATACAAACGCGCGTTCGCATCGCGTTCGTAGTTTACTGGTTTGATTGCTAGTTTGCCTGCTAGTTTGTCTGATGTTTGTCTGCTAGTTTGTCTGCTAGTTTGTATGCTAGTTTGTCCCTTATCAAAAGTGTCCCCAAGCAAAAGTGTCCCAAAGCAAAAGTGTTCCGAAGAAAAAGTGTCCCGAAGCAAAAGTGTCCCGAAGCAAAAGTGTACCGAAGCAAAAGTGTCCCGAAGCAAAAAGTGTCCCGAAGCAAAAGTGTCCCGAAGCAAAAGTGTCCCGAAGCAAAAGTGTCCCGAAGCAAAAGTGTCCCGAAGCAAAAGTGTCCCGAAGCAAAAGTGTCCCGAAGCAAAAAGTGTCCCGAAGCAAAAGTGTCCCCAAGCAAAAGTGTCCCCAAGCTAAAGTGTGCCTTAGCAAATTTGTCCCTTAGCAAAAGTGTCCCGAAGCAAAAGTGTCCCCAAGCAAAAGTGTCCCCAAACAAAAGTGTCCCGAAGCAAAAGTGTCCCGAAGCAAATGTGTCCCGAAGCAAAAGTGTCCCGAAGCAAAAGTGTCCCGAAGCAAAAGTGTCCCGAAGCAAAAAGTGTCCCGAAGCAAAAGTGTCCCGAAGCAAAAGTGTCCCGAAGCAAAAGTGTCCCCAAGCTAAAGTGTGCCTTAGCAAATTTGTCCCTTAGCAAAAGTGTCCCGAAGCAAAAGTGTCCCCAAACAAAAGTGTCCCGAAGCAAAAGTGTCCCGAAGCAAATGTGTCCCGAAGCAAAAGTGTCCCGAAGCAAAAGTGTCCCGAAGAAAAAGTGTCCCGAAGCAAAAGTGTCCCGAAGCAAAAAGTGTCCCGAAGCAAAAGTGTCCCGAAGCAAAAGTGTCCCGAAGCAAAAGTGTCCCGAAGCAAAAGTGTCCCGAAGCAAAAGTGTCCCGAAGCAAAAAGTGTCCCGAAGCAAAAGTGTCCCCAAGCAAAAGTGTCCCCAAGCTAAAGTGTGCCTTAGCAAATTTGTCCCTTAGCAAAAGTGTCCCGAAGCAAAAGTGTCCCGAAGCAAAAGTGTCCCCAAGCAAAAGTGTCCCCAAACAAAAGTGTCCCGAAGCAAAAGTGTCCCGAAGCAAATGTGTCCCGAAGCAAAAGTGTCCCGAAGCAAAAGTGTCCCGAAGCAAAAGTGTCCCGAAGCAAAAAGTGTCCCGAAGCAAAAGTGTCCCGAAGCAAAAGTGTCCCGAAGCAAAAGTGTCCCCAAGCTAAAGTGTGCCTTAGCAAATTTGTCCCTTAGCAAAAGTGTCCCGAAGCAAAAGTGTCCCCAAACAAAAGTGTCCCGAAGCAAAAGTGTCCCGAAGCAAATGTGTCCCGAAGCAAAAGTGTCCCGAAGCAAAAGTGTCCCGAAGAAAAAGTGTCCCGAAGAAAAAGTGTCCCGAAGCAAAAAGTGTCCCGAAGCAAAAAGTGTCCCGAAGCAAAAGTGTCCCGAAGCAAAAGTGTCCCCAAGCAAAAGTGTCCCGAAGCAAAAGTGTCCCGAAGAAAAAGTGTCCCGAAGCAAAAGTGTCCCGAAGCAAAAGTGTCCCGAAGCAAAAGTGTCCCCAAGCAAAAGTGTCCCGAAGCAAAAGTGTCCCGAAGCAAAAGTGTCCCCAAACAAAAGTGTCCCGAAGCAAAAGTGTCCCGAAGCAAATGTGTCCCGAAGCAAAAGTGTCCCGAAGCAAAAGTGTCCCGAAGAAAAAGTGTCCCGAAGAAAAAGTGTCCCGAAGCAAAAAGTGTCCCGAAGCAAAAAGTGTCCCGAAGCAAAAGTGTCCCGAAGCAAAAGTGTCCCCAAGCAAAAGTGTCCCGAAGCAAAAGTGTCCCGAAGCAAAAGTGTCCCGAAGCAAAAGTGTCCCCAAGCAAAAGTGTCCCGAAGCAAAAGTGTCCCGAAGCAAAAGTGTCCCGAAGAAAAAGTGTCCCGAAGAAAAAGTGTCCCGAAGCAAAAAGTGTCCCGAAGCAAAAAGTGTCCCGAAGCAAAAGTGTCCCGAAGCAAAAGTGTCCCCAAGCAAAAGTGTCCCGAAGCAAAAGTGTCCCGAAGCAAAAGTGTCCCGAAGCAAAAAGTGTCCCGAAGCAAAAGTGTCCCGAAGCAAAAGTGTCCCCAAGCAAAAGTGTCCCGAAGCAAAAGTGTCCCGAAGAAAAAGTGTCCCGAAGCAAAAGTGTCCCGAAGCAAAAGTGTCCCGAAGCAAAAGTGTCCCCAAGCAAAAGTGTCCCGAAGCAAAAGTGTCCCGAAGCAAAAGTGTCCCGAAGAAAAAGTGTCCCGAAGAAAATGTGTCCCGAAGCAAAAAGTGTCCCGAAGCAAAAAGTGTCCCGAAGCAAAAGTGTCCTGAAGCAAAAGTGTCCCCAAGCAAGTGTCCCGAAGCAAAAGTGTCCCGAAGCAAAAGTGTCCCGAAGCAAAAGTGTCCCGAAGCAAAAGTGTCCCCAAGCAAAAGTGTCCCGAAGCAAAAGTGTCCCGAAGCAAAAGTGTCCCGAAGCAAAAGTGTCCCGAAGCAAAAAGTGTCCCGAAGCAAAAGTGTCCCGAAGCAAAAGTGTCCCCAAGCAAAAGTGTCCCCAAGCTAAAGTGTGCCTTAGCAAATTTGTCCCTTAGCAAAAGTGTCCCGAAGCAAAAGTGTCCCCAAGCAAAAGTGTCCCCAAACAAAAGTGTCCCGAAGCAAAAGTGTCCCGAAGCAAATGTGTCCCGAAGCAAAAGTGTCCCGAAGCAAAAGTGTCCCGAAGCAAAAGTGTCCCGAAGCAAAAGTGTCCCGAAGCAAAAAGTGTCCCGAAGCAAAAGTGTCCCGAAGCAAAAGTGTCCCGAAGCAAAAGTGTCCCCAAGCTAAAGTGTGCCTTAGCAAATTTGTCCCTTAGCAAAAGTGTCCCGAAGCAAAAGTGTCCCCAAGCAAAAGTGTCCCCAAACAAAAGTGTCCCGAAGCAAAAGTGTCCCGAAGCAAATGTGTCCTGAAGCAAAAGTGTCCCGAAGCAAAAGTGTCCCGAAGAAAAAGTGTCCCGAAGAAAAAGTGTCCCGAAGCAAAAAGTGTCCCGAAGCAAAAAGTGTCCCGAAGCAAAAGTGTCCCGAAGCAAAAGTGTCCCCAAGCAAAAGTGTCCCGAAGCAAAAGTGTCCCGAAGAAAAAGTGTCCCGAAGCAAAAGTGTCCCGAAGCAAAAGTGTCCCGAAGCAAAAGTGTCCCCAAGCAAAAGTGTCCCGAAGCAAAAGTGTCCCGAAGCAAAAGTGTCCCGAAGAAAAAGTGTCCCGAAGAAAATGTGTCCCGAAGCAAAAAGTGTCCCGAAGCAAAAGTGTCCCGAAGCAAAAGTGTCCCCAAGCAAAAGTGTCCCGAAGCAAAAGTGTCCCGAAGAAAAAGTGTCCCGAAGCAAAAGTGTCCCGAAGCAAAAGTGTCCCGAAGCAAAAGTGTCCCGAAGAAAAAGTGTCCCGAAGAAAATGTGTCCCGAAGCAAAAAGTGTCCCGAAGCAAAAAGTGTCCCGAAGCAAAAGTGTCCTGAAGCAAAAGTGTCCCCAAGCAAGTGTCCCGAAGCAAAAGTGTCCCGAAGAAAAAGTGTCCCGAAGCAAAAGTGTCCCGAAGCAAAAGTGTCCCGAAGCAAAAGTGTCCCCAAGCAAAAGTGTCCCGAAGCAAAAGTGTCCCGAAGAAAAAGTGTCCCGAAGCAAAAGTGTCCCGAAGCAAAAGTGTCCCGAAGCAAAAGTGTCCCGAAGCAAAAAGTGTCCCGAAGCAAGTGTCCCCAAGCAAAAGTGTCCCTTAGCAATTGTCCCGAAGCAAAAGTAAAAGTGTCCCGAAGAAAGTGTCCCGAAACAAATGAAAAACTTAGAGCAAATAAGCAAATTAGCAAACAAACTAGCAGACAAACTAGCATACAAACTAGCATACAAACTAGCAGACAAAGGAGCATACAAAAAAGCAAAGTACAAAAGCAAACCCTGCTTAAACACGTTTGTATCCATAAAAACGCGATGCGAACGCGCGTTTGTATCGATACAAACGCGCGTTCGCACCGCGTTTGTATCGATACAAACGCGCGTTCGAACCGCGTTTGTATCGATACAAACGCGCGTTCGCATCGCGTTTGTATCGATACAAACGCAAACCGGGAGTGTACACATTGCGTTTTCTGCAGCGCGTTTTTGAGCTGCGCGTTCGCATCGCGTTCGCAACGCGTTTGTATCGATACAAACGCGCTACAAAAAACGCAATGTGGACACTCCC
This sequence comes from Camptogramma bilineatum, assembly GCA_958496255.1. Taxonomy (NCBI): domain Eukaryota; kingdom Metazoa; phylum Arthropoda; class Insecta; order Lepidoptera; family Geometridae; genus Camptogramma; species Camptogramma bilineatum. The sequence continues at coordinate 3,934,229 of OY292478.1, forward strand.
TAAGGCTGATTTTAGTCTCACGCTCACCGTCAGCGCTGATAGGCGACCCTGACGGTGAGCGTGAGACTAAGCTCACTAAACTAACTCAGCCTTTGGCCTTTACATCTTTTTCTAGATGATTTATACAGTGTCAGGAGGCACTTCCTACACTTATCGGGACACTGTAGTGCCTGGGACAATGTTGAGATGGAGTAGGCTTGTAGCACCTACACCATCCTCTCAGCTTAACCGGCCATATCCACAGGAAAGACATAGTGAATACGTGTGGGGCTGACTAAGCCGCGGGTTTCCTCTCCATGTTTTCCTTCACCGCTTAGAGCTCATAATAAACACAATCCTATTATTATTCTATATCCTAATATTATTAAGCGCTCGTGGCGTAGCTTGCTGTGACGTTCTTGATTGATCGTTGCAGTTAAGCAACGTTGTGCGCGGTCACAATTTGGATGGGTGACCGCAAGTGGTATTACGAGCTGAGCGCTTCTGTGCTTTGGAGGGCACGTTTCATCGTCGGTCCCGGCTTTTAAGTCGTTAAACCATGACGGAGGCTTTCAGGCGGCCCAAAAACTCGTCACCAGAGTAGGCTACTTGCTCATACGAACTTACTAATATTATAAATGCGAAAATTTGAGAGAATATATGGATTTACATTTGTATGGATGTTTGTAACTCTCACGCAAAAACTACTAAACGGATTCTAATGAAACTTATATACATAGTTTATGAGAATAAAACACAGGATATTTTTATCCGGGTAGGTGCCACGCGAGCGGAGACGCGGGCGGAAGCTAGTTCTAAATAACGATCATAAAAAAAACTTACCTGATCAACCAATTCAAGCACATTCTCCAACTGATCATCGTGCCATCTCTTTCTAACACACAATTTGACGATATCATTCAATAACACCCAACACGACTCCATACCATCTTGGACGAGCAAAAATGGCTTCCTCACCAAATACTTAATAAAAACCGGTAAGAAAAACCGACAAAATTCAACTCCAAGGTTAGCATTTTTCGCGCCATCTAAACCATGTCCTTCGAGAAGGATCTTTTTGACATCTGTCAATGTCAAAAACCGTAATGACACTGACAGCAAATCTGACAGATACATCGCATGCTCTTTTAGGCGATTGAAGTAATCGCTAGCAAAGAGTTTTAATATCGTCCTCGCCCATCTTTTAGCGAGTATACTGATATTGGTAAGTAAAGATGTGGGATCTTTTAGATTAAATACTGCGATCATTTTGTTTAATGAATGTATTTGCAAAGCATGTTCCGGTAAAAGCTTTTCTTTCTCTAAATGCTCTGTGATATTTTTAATTGGAATCCCTTCGGACCAGATTTCTAAACTTTTGAGTAGCTCCAATGGTGTATTCTGACAGATTTGTCGACAACGCGTCAGACATTCTGACAGAAGTTTACAGTGGCTCTTGACATGTTCTGCTGTCAGTTTTTCTATTATACAGCTGATATGCTTCAAGGTTGTCTGGAAGAAACGAAAAACAAAGTAAGAAAGTAAAAAATAACAAAGAAAAATATGTTGGCTTTTTTATCGGCTATATTCTACCCTGAAATCAAATATTCCTGTATCTGACTACCCCTTACATGTGTACATTAGTAGTCTACAGTACTAACATACAAAGTCTTTCTTGTGGTGAGCGCATACATACCCGCGCCAAACGAATCGACCAAAACGAATTTTAGAATTCTTTATAAGAAATCGTATGGGAACCTCGCACACCTGCCCGCGTTCGATTCGACCGAATCTAGCAGTTTTATTTTATTTTATTTTTTAGCAGTACCCCGATTATTCGATAATTCGACGCGGATAGGTGTGCGCTCACCATTAGGAAGAATTTAACGTGAACATTGTGTTGCTAAGCCGCTTTCCTCACGATGTTTTCCTTCGCCGTTTGGAGCTTGTGTAATGCGCATATAAATTTTTCAAGCAAAAAATCCATTGATACATCGGCCGGGATTTGAACCCACGACCGGATCACCGAGGCACTATTTCACTCGACCAACACGACTAGAAAATATAGTTTAGACCAGTGATTCTCAAAGTGGTCCACGTTGGCGAGAAATTTTGGGAATATGGTAGAAATGTAGCAGCAGGGGGTCCACCGAAACCAGTAAAATTTTGAAAGGGGTCCATGAGAAAAAAAAGTTTGGGGACTGTTGATATTGATATTGTTTTCTATGTATAATATGTATGTATTTACCAAAAAAAAATGTATATAAGTAGTATATCAGTCATGTGGTTGCCATAACACAAGCTCTGCTTAGCTTGGGACTACATGATGCTGTGTGAAATGTCCAGCATCATTTATTCATTTATTGACTATGAAATGTCAATGATAGAAATGAGTCAAACTTACCTCATAATGAAACTTCAGCAAAACCGAAGCATACTGATTTATAAATCTCAAATTCGCTTCCAAGGCAAAGTCATCTTCCAAACTCTTAAAAACTGCTTTTAGAACCACACCATTATCGAAATCCAAAACTTCCCTCACATATTCATCTTTTAAATCAAAAACTTTCGCCATCTCCGACCATAGATAAACAAATTTTATAGAATAATTTTTCAAATCGAAAATTATTTGAACAACTTTCGTACAATCCATCACTTTGTTGATGAATTTGAGTATCGATTTACAAATATCTTTGTAGATTTTCGGTTTTATCTCCTGTTCATCAAGCAGAATTCTCAGTAGATTTGTTATGGTACTATCAAGTACATCTGCACCGAATAGAGCTCTGTTTTCTATGTAGAGTTCTGATGCGTTATCGAAGACAGTGTGTGAGTCCTGTTCGTTCGTTTTGGATATTAGTATTAAGAGGGTAGGCAGCATCAGTTTTGTTTGATGTCGGTTGACTTTTAGCGCTGTGAGCAACGATTCAGTTATTTCCAATCCTCCAAGCTTTAGTATAGCTGAAATGAAAGATAAAACAGTTTCAGTCTTTGAAGTAAGATGTTAGTTTTATCTAGCTTACTCTAAGCAGTGAGTATATGCTCTATCCCTTGTTACGATCTAAGCAAGCTAGCGCCACCATTTCTAATAACACAAGAGAAATCTAAACTTAGGCCTTTACATCTTTACTAGATGATTTATACAGTGTCAGGAGGCCATCTTTGCCTACACTTAACGTGGCTGGGACATTGTTTGAGATGTTGGCTTGCCAGCACCTACACCATCCTCTCAGCTTAACCAGCCATATAGGAAAGACATGGTCAATAAGTGTGGGGCTGACTAAGCCGCGGGTTTCCTCACGATGTTTTCCTTCTCCGGTTAGAGCTCTTTTTTAAACTTTCGCGATCACTATTCATATTGAAAATTTTATGGACACGGGATTTTATCGCGTAATTTACCTTACTTATCCCGACGTTTCGGCTATGTTACAACAGCTTCCCGCGACCACAAATTACGCGATAAAATCCCGTGTCCATAAAATTTTCAAGAGCTCTTTTTTACTGACGACCTCTGTGGCGCAGTGGGCGAAAGCCCGCCTGTGACGCAGGAGGTTGCGGGTTCGATCCCCGCCGCGGGACATATGTTTGTATGATCTGCAAATATTTGTCTCGGGTCTGGGTGTTTTCTATGTATATTATGTATGTATTTACAAAAAAAAAATATGTATTTAAGTAGTATATCAGTCATGTGGTTCCCATAACACAAGCTCTGCTTAGCTTGGGGCTACATGATGCTGTGTGAAATGTCCAGCATTATTTATTTATTTATTTATTTCAACAGGGTATAAAGTGACTTACAACTATTGCTCTCCATCATGCTACAAACTTCTTGGAACACAGCAACCAGTATCTTTTCATTGTCTTCGGACCCTGGCTCCTTGAGGAGTATACCCTCGATTATATCAGCTAGCATACGACGAACTGCGGGCGACTTCACTAGGCTTATTTGCTAGAAAATATTAAAAGATATAAATAAATATTGCTGGACATTTCACACAGCATCATGTAGCCCCAACCTAAGCAAAGCTTGTACTATGGGAACCAGATAACTGATAGAGTACTTATATATTTGTAAATACATACTTATAATACTTAATAACACCCAGACACAGAACAAACATCTATGTTCATCACACAAATGTTTGTCCTGCATGGGAATCGAACCCACGACCTACAGCGCAGAAGGCAGAGCTACTACCAACTGAGCTAATAGGCAAGCTAAAGATATAAGGCGGTTCTCATATACTTTCCAATTTTATTAAGTACACACTTTTGATTACTTTATATTTAACTAGTGAACCCGCGGCTTCGCCCGCGTGGACTACTGTTTTTATCCCACGGGAACCATACACTTTTCCGGGATAAAAAGCCTATGTGTTATTCCAGAACCTAAAGTATTTACCTACATTCCAAATTTCATCAAAATCGGTGTAGTAGTTATGGAGATGTAACAAACATTCTCACACACACACACACACACACACACACACACACACACACACACACACACACACACACACACACACACACACGGTCTTTCGCCTTTATAATATCAGAAGGATTACCTGCAATATATACATCGTAGCGTCGACATCACAGAAGGCCGCGGCGTTTGCGTTAGGCCGCGGGGAGCCTACTGCCGCGGAACACAAGGCCACCACCACGCGGCCTAAGGCCGCCTGCAGTAATGGAGTACTGCTGTTGCACACTGTAAGAAAAATGTTTAATTATTTATATTAATACTAGCTGCTGCCCGCGGCTTCGCTCGCGTGGTACCCGGATAAAAAGTAGCCTATGTTACTCTCCAGCCCTCCAACTATCTCCACACACACAATCACGTCAATCCGTCGCTCTGTTTTGACGTGAAAGCAGGACAAATAAACAAACAAATAAACACACTTTCACATCCGTATAATATGGGTACGGATTTTACAGAAAGTGTGATTTATATTGTTTGATGGAGTGCAACTTTTTGAAATAACAAACTTACATGGTACAAACAGTCTTGGTTCATCTCAATAGTTGTTGTTGGGTAACGCTGAGAGCCAGAATTTTATTTGTTATTTTTTTAACGTACTTTGATACCTGTACCCACAGCCTGTACCATTCTGCTCCACACACACACAGACACACACACATATTCATAGTACTTACAATTAGCACAAATAATATTCAGTAGCATTTTCAGCATCTCTTCGTGTTCGTATGTCACAGCCAAATGCAGGAAACGGTTGAGATTTATCTAAAACACAAACAAAACATTATCACAAAAAATAAGTTTTTTTGTTAAAAAAAATGTTTTTCAAAACGATCCCTCCAAAGCACAGAAGCGTTCAGCTCGTAATACTATCAAATAAATATTCAATCTGTACTAATCTATACTAATATAATAAAGCGGAAGAGTTTATTTGATTGAACGCGCTAATCTCTCGGAACGGATCGGAACTACCAGTCGGATTTGAAAAATTTCATTCTGAATTTGATAGCTTAACTCTTGAGAAAGGTTATAGGCTACCACTTTTATAACTTTGCTTAAAAGGAGATTCCAACCCATGTTATATTTATATTGATAAATTACTGAAATAAACATTTTTTCATTTTCATTTTTCATCATCATAGGTAATCATCATCATCATCGTATACCATCACTACGGGGGCAACGCCGTTAAGGCGCTGCTAGTAATAAACAAATGATACCTTATATGTAGCTCCTTCGGTAGTATTCGGGATGTCCAAAGTCAGAGCTCCTTTAAGTTGAACTATCAACGTATTCTCTTTAGCTGATTCATTTATACATTCCGACGTTGAATATCGGCCTGAAAACGCGAAACAAGTACCTAGCTAAATAAAAATATTTAACAAGTAACTTAAAAAAACCGACTTCTATGTTATAATCCTGGTTGCCTGGAAGAGATCGCTTTAAGCGATAAGGCTGCCAATTGTTTTTACCTATGTCTAGATAATTTATACTCAAGGTTTCTTTGTGGTAAACAAATAAACTGTTATCTATTTATTTACCTATCTAAGCTGAGCAATTTTCTGCACTCTCGAGGTGCATTTCTGTTCATAACTCCGAAGATCCTCGACAGATCCTCACCAATTTTTTGTGGCACCAATCGGAAAGCTTACCCTTTCAAACAAAAAATAAATCCAAATCGGTCCAGACGTCTTCGAGTAATCGGTGAACATTCATAAAAAAAGATTCGATCGAATTAAGAGCCCCCTCTTTTTTTAAAGTCGGTTTCAAATGTTCACAAATACAAACATCTTTTTTTAAACTACTAAGGTAGCTGACAAGCATACGGCCCAACTGATAGTAAGCGGTTACTGTTGCCTATTATAAGAAGCGAAAGAGTTTGTTTGAACGCGCTAATCTCAGGAACTACCAGTCGGATTTGAAAAAATCTTTCTGCATTTGATAGCTAAACTCTTGAGGAAGGTTATAGGCTACTTTTCATCATCATCATCACAATATACCAGCACTAAGGGGGCAACGCTGCGAGGTCACTGCTAGTAATGGAAAGTATCTGAAGCTTGTCCATTCCTTACCTAAGAAAGAGGTGATGTTTCTTTGCAAGACCCTTGCGTCTTTACCGGTAAGATCCTTTCTTGTTCGGAGTTTTTCAATGAGAGGAATACACTGTAATAAAGTAAAGGATATTGTAACACACGGGAATCACTTACATAAAAATTTCGTCAATTTATACAGGTGTGGCAAATTCTTGGTCACTGAAGGGTAGCTACCTTTTCTCTTGTAGTTAGAAAGTTTTGTTTTTAGGAAACTTCTGTTTTATTTTAAAGACAAAAATAATTGCATTTTCAGATTTTTGAAAATAGTACCTACAGGTAGCCTAAAAAATTACATTTGTCAAAAAAAAAAAACAAGTTGGTCTTAATCGACTCTATTTCCCACCAGGAACACTTCTCCCAAAGTAACTTATCAAATCAAATCGTAAGTTTTTGCAATAATTGAAAAAAACACATCCCATGCATTTTCTATGAAATTAGGAGTTGTAATAATGAAAATATACTTACTTGAGAAAAACAAGACGAATCTTTGCATTGTTCGATTTTCTCTTCGAGTTTCTCTATCGCCAGAGACAACGTTTTAGGCTCGGCATCTCTCCTTGACAATATCACCTATAACAACAAAATCCTATTCAATCGAGCAATATTTGTAACGAAAAGAAATGGCGACAAAAGCCTTTGCCGAAAAGTGGTGTCAAACATTAAAATAAAAAACAAAACTCACCCTGTATAACTCGGTTCTGACTGAGAGAAGATGTATACTTTTGAAAATGAAAAATCTTATCAAAATTTTCAATTCCGACGGGATTCGAACCCGCAATGATACAAGCGATCCTCCTTTAGCCGGAGTGCCTTTACCAACTCGGCTACAGAATCCTTAGTCGTCAGGGTTGAAAATATTGATAGGACCATTTATCGATTACAGCAGTCATTCCCAAAGTGGTCCAGGTGGACCCCCAGGGGTCCACGGGAGACTCGAAAGGGGTCCACGTTGGCGAGAAACAAAAATGGGGGTGCACAAGTTTTTTGGGAATATGGTAGAAATGTAGCAGCAGGGGGTCCACCGAAACCAGTAAAATTTTGAAAGGGGTCCCTGAGAAAAAAAAGTTTGGGAATCACTGGATTAAAGCATCGATGAGCGCCATCTACAGGATAACTACTAAGTTAACTCACTGCTCATTGCCCGAAGTCACATTCAGGATCAAATGACGAGAGATGTCGCTTTTGCTAATTCTATAATTTTTATAGATAAAAAATAGATTTATAGATAAAAATTAAAGATGTAAGTATACTGTTCTCGAATATATTGTTTGTTATACTCCTAAGTTTATATTTTAATGTTTGGTGGATGGCCGAGCGAAAAAAAAGGCACCAACCCATACAAAATCGGCATGGCATTTAGCAGCTATCGCGCTGTCTCTATCTCTCATGAGAAAACAATAATTGACTATCTATCTATATCCGAGACCGTCGGAAGGGGAAGAATTAGGCGCACATTCCTGGACCAAATTGGCTAATTATTAGTAAAACGCACATTCCTGGACCAAATTGGCTAATTATTGGCTTATTATTAGTAAAAGGCCAGGTCAAGAGTACCCTAAACCGACGAGCTTGCATGAAGAATGTGATGAGAGTGAATGAACCTAAAGAAGTGTGTCAGGATCGCAGCAAGTGGAGATCTGTGGTCTCTGCCTACCCCTATGATGGGATACAGGCGTGAGTTTATGTATGATAAATGATAAATGACATTTATTTGCACGAACACATGTGATACAATAAGGTCTTAAAAATAAGTTAGTCCAATCTATGTCCTGTATGTATGTATGACTATCTCGCTAATTTCAGCTTACCTCTATAGCACCGAATTTTACATCAACATTTGTTTGTGCGTCCATTTCAAGCAATGTCAAACATGTCTCACACAACGTCGCTTCGTCTTTACATCTGTCTGTTTGTAACATCTGTAAAACATTTATAATAGTAACAATAAATAATAAATATTGCTGGACATTTGACACAGCGCCATCTAGCTCCAAACTAAGCAAAGCTTGTACTATGGGAACCAGATAACTGATAGAATACTTTTTACCTTTTTTTGTAAATACATACATAGAATACTTTATTACACCCAGACACAGAACAAACATCTATGTTCATCACACAAATGTTTGTCCTGGATGGGAATCGAACCCACGATCTACATCACAGAAGGCAGAGCTACTACCAACTGAGCTAAGAGGCCAGTCAGAAAGAGATGCAATGTTTAGGTGAATATTATATTACGCTAGCCATTAGGCGCTTAAGCGAGCTGAATTGCACGTTGTTGCGTCGCAGCAAGAGTCGCTGTTTAAATAAATTTTCTCGCGAAGTCAGTCTTCTGTACATATTTATTCTGATTTTTTGATGGTGATAGCTAAACTCTTGATGAAGGTTATAGGTTACTTTTCATCATCATCATCATCATCATATACCATCATTACGGGGGCAACGCCGCTAGGGCGCTGCTAGTTCATTAATATATTAAAATACACCGCGAGGGCGCTAAATAAATATAATAAAATAGTATTTACCCGATATATTTTAACCAAATCACATTCTCCTCCAATCAACGGCTTGATAACTTTAACCACAGCTATAACACAAGCTTCCAGCCCACACTCTTCCACCAGCTCGACCATTTTTGATGCAAATAGCTTTATCTGATAGTTCAACTGATCCTCCTCTTGCATTGGTATGATGTGCGAAGTCAGGGTCAAGAGTCTAGCTAGCATATCTGGTATTTTCTGGAACATAATCACACTCCCCCTTACTTATGAAAGATGTTTAAAGTTGAACACTGGTTGAACAACGTCCTGTCTCTGTTTGTCACTATCCACAAATAAAGAAAGGACGTTGTTTAACCAGTGTTTCACTTTAAACATCTTTCATAAGTAAGGCCCACTAATATTATAAATGCGAAAGTTTGGATGGTTGTATGTTTGTTCTTCTATAACTCGATAACCACTGAACCGATTTGGCTGAAATTTGAAACATAGATAGATAATGACCGGGATTAGGACATAGGCTACCTTATATCTAAACTGAAAGGACAGATAACTGATAGAATACTTATATCTTTTTGTAAATATATACATAGAATACTTTATTACACCCAGACACAGAGCAAACATCTATTTTCATCACACAAATGTTTGTCCTGAGTGGGAATCGAACCCACGACCTACAGCGCAGAAGGCAGAGCTACTACCAACTAAGCTAAGAGGTCTTTCAAATCTTACCTTAGTACTTAGGCCTTTTTACATCTTTTACTAGAAGATTTGCAAAATTTGTATGATCTGCAAATATTTGTCTCGGGTCTGGGTGTTTTCTATGTATATTATGTATGTATTTACAAAAAAAAATGTATATAAGTAGTATATCAGTCATGTGGTTGCCATAACACAAGCTCTGCTTAGCTTGGGACTACATGATGCTGTGTGAAATGTCCAGCAATATTTATTATTTATTTATTTATAGTGTCAGGAGGCAATCTTTGCCTACACTCATCGGGACACTGTAGTGCCTGGGACAATGTTGACAGGAAAGACTTGGTCAATACGTGTGGGGCTGGCTAAGCCGCGGGTTTCCTCACGATGTTTTCCTTCACCGTTTAGAGCTCCATTGATACACGGATTCGAACCCACGACCTTCGGATCAGTCTTACCTTATCTTCATTAGAATCTTCCAAAAAGTTGTCTACAACCGTCAATACATTGCCCATAAACTTTTCAAAGACAATATTGCTATTTTCATGTTGAGAAGCGAATATATCCCTCCAAAGAGGTAAGTATGTTTGGAGGGAGTCCTCTTGGCACGATTGTGATGTTAGGAAGTTTATTGTCGCCTGAAAAACAAATTAAATTTTAAAAATAAACGGTTATTTTATAAATAAAGATATTAAATATTCGTGCGTTGTGTTGAGGTGTGTGTGTGTGTGTGTGTGTGTGTGTGTGTGTGTGTGTGGGTGTGTGTGTGTATTTAACAATAAATAGAAGCAGGTGTAAAATATACAGAAGTAGATAGTATGTGTGTTTGTTTATGTGTATTAGCGCTTGTGTGTAATCTCATTAACATCACATTAGCAGATAAATTAGAAAGGCCATTATGTGTATGTGTGTAGTATATTATGTGTAAGTCTGGGCGTGAGTTTGTGTTAGTGTGTTTATACCTTTGAGAATCAACGTGTTTTTTGTGATTGCATATGCAAGCGCGTGGATATATACAATATATGTAGGTGTGTGTGTGTGTGTGTGTGTGTGTGTGTGTGTGTGCGCGCTTATGGTGTGTACATGTGTGAGTATCGTTTGCGGGTGAATGTTTCGTATGCAAATGTTTGTGTGTGTGCAAAATGTTAGTTCGGATGGATGGATGTATGTTTGTTCCTCTATAACTACACAACCACTGAATCGATTTGGCTGAAATTTAAAACATAGATAGATAATGACCGGGAATAGGCTACTTTTTATCTGGGTATCAATGAAGCAGTTCAGAATGAAACATATTGAACCTTTTAACTTTTTCGTTACTTTGTACTTACATGCATAACATCAGCAGGACAATTCAACAGGCCATTTACAACGATATCTTTCTTCTTATTATCCGGTAGATTATGGTAGAACATTATAGCTGTCTGCAGTAGTTTCTCGCTGTTTAACACGTTAGATTCTATGCACCAGGACACCTGAGAAAAACATTAATAAACTAGTAGTTCGCCCCGAACTGAGATCTCGCGCACCGTAGATGGCTTACATTTGGACTTTCTTCTGACTACCCCTATACTTTCAAGTGCTATTACTGCCCAGTATGCCTATTGCGCTAGCTCGTCATGGTAAAAAATACTGGCATGCATGCCATACATAATGTCGTGTCTAATTTTTCATTCATTTAATATATGAATTCTCGTCGTATTTCAAAAAGTACCTAGGTACCTATACGTCCTAGAATAAAAATAATAACTAATTTGGAATGTACAACTACAGACCTTTCATTTGACACCCCACTCAATATATTTGTTTAAATTTTTTTTTTACCCCCTTCGGAACCCAATATCTTGACAACCCCTTTATTGATTAAGCTCATTATGCTCCACCTTAAATTTTCATAGCACAACCTATTGACCTACCAAGTTTAGCTTACCTAACGTAACCTACGTACGTATTTTATTTTCAGGTTCCCGGACAATTTTTTTTCATTCATTACCAAGATTTTTTTTTTCAAGAAAATAAGTCAAGTAGCAACTAAAATCATTGCAAACCAAACCGCAACGACGCCACTCTCTTTCTAAGACCGACCAGTCAATGAGCTACGAAGACATCGAAACTCTATGAAACGGGAGCTCTTGCAGCTCTGGTTTCGTAGTTTTTGTTCTTTGGTCGTATTTCAAAAACTATACATCCTAGACTAAAAATAAAAACCATTTTGGAATGTACAAAACAAGCCCTTTCATATGACACCCCACTCAATATATTTGTGTAACTTTAAAAAAAAAATACCCCCTTGGGAACCTAATATCTTCACAACCCCTTCATCGATTAAGCTCATATGCTCCACCGTAAATTTCCTTACTACAACCTATTGACCTACCAAGTTTCATGCAGATTGGATGAACGGTTCGACAGTTATGCGCGAACAACAATTCGTGAAACATACACGCCGGCTCCATACGTTGGGACCAACGTTGGTCCCAACGTTGGGGCCAAGATTTCGTGAACCATCCACACGTTGGCGATACACCAGTCTTGTTCCGTCAGAGCCAACGTGCAGACGTCCGATGTCTGCGCGTCCGATACAGAAATTGAAATTTCTCTAAGTGATTTTACATTACTGAATACCAATTTTATCACAATCACATCACATCATGTCACTATCACACTTCACACAACACACTATATTATAAATGCGAAAGTTTGGATGTTTGGATGTATGTTTATTCCTCTCTAACACGACAACCACTTAACCGATATGGGTGAAATTTAAAATATAGATAGATAATAACCGGAAATAGGACATAGGCTACTTTTTATCCCAAAAAATTGCACGGTTCCCGTAACATAAAAAAAAATAGTAGACTCCATCATCAGATCAACTTGTTGTCACCATATTATTACATTGTAGTCAGAACTTGACAAATATGCCGAGTTTCAACTCAATCGGCCTATTTACTGAGGAGTTCTGTTGAACAGCTCTTGACTCCATCATCAGATCAGCTTGTTGATACCATAATATTTCATTGTCACCGAGAATCTATAAGTGTGCAAAATTTCAGCCCGATAGTTCTACAAACACAATAAATAAGGAATACGATGACATTCTCGCTCGTCAGTCGACACGTGCGCTCACGATGCGCGTCGAAACGGGACTGAGCATAGCGCCAACGTGTGGACGGATCCCCAACGTTGGCGCGCCAACTTCCTTTGATAAAACCGACACGGCACGGCCAAGCCCCAACGTTGGCCCCAACGTTGGCGCCAAGCTATTTTGTCAGCACCACACGTTGGTGAGAGGCATTGGGACCAACGTTGGCCCCAACGTGTGGATGCGGGGACATACAAACATACAAACATACAAAGCAAAATCGCCCAACTTACCACTAAGATCTTCGCTCGCTTCGCTCGCTCGATCGATAATGCTGGACACATAGCATAGCATAGTAGTTATTTTTGTTGTTCCGTTTTTTATTTTGTTGTTGTTTTTAATTTTATTTTATTGTCCTATTTCTTATGTGTTTTTATTTTCTGATGTTTATTTTATGTGTACATTTTATTTATTAGCTATGATGATTTGGAATTGTTCTGTAATGTTATAGCTAAGTTTTTGTAAATAAATAAAGAATTTGAAGCATCATCTAGCCAAAAAGTAAGCAAAGATACACTACATTATTTACTTTTTTTTTGTAAATACATAGGTATTTATACAGAAAAATAGCGAGACCCGAGACATTTGACATTTGCGGCGGGAATCGAACCCGCAAACTTCTGTGTTTTAGGCGGGCCTTAGACTAATTAGTCACAACCAGAGCAGTGCACGCACGCTAATATCACACCCCGGACACTCGACGAAATCTCTATGCAAAAGCGGCGTCTACCTATTTACACAGACACTACACAATGTCATTTTTGTACACGCGCAATTGTGTGCGTGAAATAAGGTTGTCACCGCATGAATAATTACTGTACTCTGTGGTCTCGGTCTCGTCTATGTGTCTGCGCGTGGCGCGTCCCTAGCTCAAGTCAGCCCCTCGCCAGCTCAAAATCGGTCGCGCGGTGAGGAAGCCCCGATTGGTGGGGTTACAGTGGCCATTCTATACGTAGTAGTATTAGTTAAGTACCTAAAGTATGTTTTTTAAGTAAGATTTAATAAATTTCTATTTCTTTTTCTTATTATAATTTTTTCTTACAATCAAGGTACTCACTTCTTCGGCGACCTCGTAAGTAACTTCTCTCCTCAACTTGTACTCAAGTGAGTACACATCAACATTACAAATATCCACGCTCAATTTGAACCGCCTCAGTGCAGTGTAAGCTCGCAATGCCGTGAACTTAAGCTTAGTGTAGCAGCTTAACCAGCCATATCCACAGGAAAGATATGGTCAATACGTGTGGGGCTGACTAAGCCGCGGGTTTCCTTCACTTATGATGAAAAATAATCTAAATCTAACTACAGTTGGTCGATAGAGCCTTTTAATCATTATGTGAAACAGGATCGATTGGCATCAAAAAAAGTTTTTGTGTAAATTGCCCATTTTCTCGCTGACTGTACATTTTTTTCAAAATCTGTGAATACAGGTCGAAATATCTTCAAAAGTTAAGGATAGTCTCCTAAGAACGTTTTGCTGTAGCTACAACGGTTAACCTTACTGCCCCGTCTCAAAAATTCACCCTGTATAATCAAATTGCTCATTATACGAACTAAAAATATATGAAAAATGACATTTTGACAGTCAATTTTAGTGCGTATAATGAGCAATCCGACTATAGTTCGTCAGTTATTATACTAACCTCTTCAGCGATCTCGTAACTAACTTCTCTCCTCAACTTGTACTCAAGTGAGTATACATCCACATTACAAATATCCACACTCAAGTTAAACCGCCTCAGTGCAGTGTAAGCTCGTAACGCCGTGAACTTGAGCTTGGTGTAGCTTTCGTTGGTTTTTGGAGCGATTTCTTTGAGAAGAATATTCTGGAAACAAGTAGCTAAATTAAAAAAATCATAATTCATAATTGGTTTATTGTGGAACATAGGTGAATACAGATTTTAAAAACCCAACTTCAATGTTATAAGCTGAGTGTTATAAGCAGGGTGTCACCGTGGTCTATGGTGACACCACCCTGGTGCTTCACGAAAAAAACCCGTACAATTTTTTTCTAAAATGTACCTTTCAAAGGGAGTGCCAGTTACACATAAAGGGATAAAAGTGGGTAAAAATGTTTGAATCAAAAACGTATCATCACGCATTTGTCTTAAGAAAATTCAGTTCCCTTTGCTTGTGGATCTCGCATATAGATTCATGAGCAGATAAATATTTTGCGAGCAAAATGCGTTGTCTGACCACAGAATGGGAACCGACAAGCAGCCAGCCTTTTCTTTGAGCACAGTAAGCAAAGTCAAGTGTTGTACTCATACCTATTAAGGTTTTCAGGCACAATATTTTGTTAAAATAAGTACCTACTTTTATATGAAAATAAATGATTAAAAAAACCTTGAGAATACTACATTTTACTTGCCTGTATCTGATCATTGGTCATAACACTCGCAGCCTGTTCGTAAACCGGTACAATAGGAGTCAGGTCCTCGAACTTCCATAGCTGACAACGTAGTATCGAATCTCCAGATAACTTCTCCTTGAATAGCGACGCATAATCCCGTAGTATAGGTAAAACCGCTGTAAAAACATGAAATAAAAAATTAAACAGTCTTTTTAGGGTTCCGTACTTCAAAAGATAAAAAAAAACCATTATCAGATCACTTTTTGTCCGTCTGTTCGTCCGTGAGTCACCACCGATTTTCTCAGGAACGGGTGGACCTAACAAGTTGAAATTTATAGCAGATACTGAAGTCTATAGACCCTATTAGGCGTATAATAATCAAGGTCCTGAGTCAACACAATAAAAAGATATGGGCATAGCGAAAACTTGTTAGTACCAAAATTTAACTTAATTTTCAACTTTTTTTATTTTTAGGAATTGTCCCCTTACTTGTGCTGTTAGACCTTCCCCCTTACTTATGGAAGATGTTTAAAGTTGAACACTGGTTAAACAACGTCCTGTCTCTATTCGTCACTATCCACAAATAAAGACAGGACGTTGTTTAACCAGTGTTCAACTTTAAACATCTTTCATAAGTAAGACCCCTTGCTTTTAAAATTAGTAACTACTTACTTACAAGTTTTCGCGAAAATCTAGCCCATATCACTTAGCCAGCAATAAAAATGATACCAATTTTGTTATGGCGGTATAAGGTTCGGTGCGGATATGTGTGCGGTCACCTTTAACCCCTTACTTATGAAAGATGTTTAAAGTTGAACACTGGTTGAACAACGTCCTGTCTCTGTTTGTCACTATCCACAAATAAAGACAGGACGTTGTTTAAACAGTGTTTCACTATAAACATCTTTCATAAGTAAGGCCCTTAATACATACCAGCGTCGCATTTGAGCAAGTATTCTCCGATCAACTTGTCGTAGAAATCAGTGAGTTCGTTCACCGGTATCTCTGTGCCGAAATGTTTGAACAAACACCACACTCCTTTGAGTAGAGACTTGCAAACCAGATCCTAGAATAAAAATACTAATATCAAATACAGGCAAAAATTATTAAATAAAACAAAAAACCTGACTGTGGGTATGACAGAATCACACGACTATTATAAAGGCGGTAGTTTGGATGGATGAATGTATGTTTATATAGTTCGGCAAAAACGGGTAGACACGGCAACTAAAATTTAAGTACTTTGGAAACCCTTTCTCTACTAATCTACGGTAAAGTACAGGTTTCTTGTCTATGGTACAGGTGCCGAAGACGTCAGTCAGAAGTAATAATTTACTTCTAAAAGAGAATTTATCTATTTCGCGTATTTAGCTTGCACAGTGGCGCCCCCCTTTATTTCTATTATTTTGTGTCGGACTATATCTCTTTAGCTCGACAACCACTGAACCAATTTGCCTGAAATTTAAAACCTCCTATTCTATTAAACAAGCAATATTTGTTTGATGTTTGAAGTTTGTTTGTATGTACTGAGGTTCTCGAAAACGGCTCTAACGATTTCGATGAATTTTGCAGTACGGGTGTTTACGGGGGCGAAAAATCGATCTAGCTAGGTCTCATATCTGGGAAAAGCCTTTTTCTCGGCAAAAAGATTTACAAGTGCAATGTGGTTCGTAATTGAACTACTAGATGGCGTTATGCACCCGAGCAGAGCTCGGTCGCCCAGATATTACTAATATAATAAAGCGGAAGAGTTTGTTTGTTTGTTTGTTTGAACGCGCTAATTTCAGGAACTCCCAGTCCGATTAGAAAAACTATTTCTGCATTTGATAGTTAAACTCTTGAAGGTTATAGGCTACTTTCATCATCATCATCACCATATACCATCACTACGGGGGTAACGCCGCGAGGGCGCTGCTAGTAATAATCTGGCCTACCGAGTTTTTGTTGGACGCTAGTAGATTTAAATAAGTCCGCCATATTGTCTCGACTTGATCAGCCACCGCTTCAGGGTGATACTCGCTGATTGTACCTGAAAATAAATTATGCTTTTAAACTTAACGAAAAAAAAAACACATTACCCTTCCTTTGCGCAGTTTTATTTTGCGCAATCAAGTTAAAATGAAATACACAACTTCCACGAGGAGTAGACATTCTTATAACTAACTTAGGGAGTGTTCTTTTGGCGCGTTCTTTTGGGCGTACGCGACATCACTGACAAGCTACAGGAGAGTAGGCTGCGATGGTATGGTGACGTGATGAGGAGGCCGCCTAAATACGTTGGAAATTTGGCACTACAACTCTCCATTCCGGGCCGCAGATCTAGCGGTAGACCCAAGACAAGATGGAGGGATGTAGTGCTAAAAGATATGAGAGAGTGCCAAGTTTCCGAAGACGACGTCGAGGACAAAGCGAAGTGGAGGAACGCTGTCAGGAAAGCTGACCCCACCACCATGTGGGACGCATAGCTTGGAAGAGAGGGAGTGTTCTTTTGACTAAACTTACCGACGAGCAAAGCGAGCGGCGCCTTGCAAGTGCTCGCCTGGCCAAGCTCTGTGATGTATTGACTGGCGAGCGGGCCCGGCTGCGCTCGCTTCAGACAGCTAGTAAGGCATTGTAGTGCGTGAGATCTTGTGCGAGCGTCGTGAGGACTTTTACATTGCTGAAAATAAAATAAAATTTTACAAGCTTCCACAACATTTTCAATATTTACTTAATACTATTACGACCTCTGTGGCGCAGTGGGCGAAGGCCCGCCTGTGACGCAGGAGGTTGCGGGTTCGATCCCCGCCGCGGGACAACTGTTTGTATGATCTGCAAATATTTGTCTCGGGTCTGGGTGTTTTCTATGTATATTATGTATGTATTTACAAAAAAAAATGTATTTAAGTAGTATATCAGTTCTTCTGCCAACCCATGGCTTGACGTGTCTAGACCACATGATGGTGAAAACAAAACTTGATGCCCTATGCTTTAAAGTCGAATCTTCCGTCACTGACCATGAATGCGTTGCCCTGAGTATGGTGCAAAACACTAAATTAGTAGACTATACCAACAAAACTTCTTCACGAATTAATTATGACGGTCTCGATGCTGCAGTTCAAAGCATTGATTTTCAACCAATTATTGATACAGCAGATGTAAATACAGCTACGAATTTACTAATCGATTATCTGAAATCAGCAATCAAACTGAACACACGAGTAGTTAAAATATCTAACCGTAAAAGAGCCTATAAGCCGTGGATCACTAAAGCCTTACTTCGTTGTATGAGAAATAGGGATCGTCTACATAAAAAACTGAAAAAAGACCCTAAAAATGAAATTTTAATAACAACATATAAACGATACAGAAATTTTTGTAACTCAGCTCTAAAAAAGGCTAAACGGAAGTATGACAAGCAAGAGTTAGAAAACGCGAAAGGCAATAACAAGAAACTGTGGGAGATAATTAAATCTATTAGTGGCCAAAAAACACCTGTAGACCACTCGACCAACTTACTCCGAAAAGCTGACAGGATACAGAGTATCAATGAAGTCAACTCTTACTTCGCAAACGTAGGTAAAAAGTTGGCTGAAGATCTAGATACAATAAGTCCTACCGACAATGTAGGTAGCACGACAAGCACATTTCTTACTCCTAATAATTCTATGTTCCTCCTTCCTACGAATGAACAGGAAGTACTTCAACAAATTATGAGTTTAAGAAATAATTGTGCGGTAGGATTGGACCAAATCTCTGGCACCATCATAAAGAGGTACGCTCACTTGCTCTCTGCACCCATAACTCATATATGTAACCTGGCGTTTACCAACGGAGTATTTCCGAGCTCGTTTAAAATTGCTCTTATTAAGCCAATATTTAAGAATGGCGAAAGAGATCGTGTCGAAAACTTTAGGCCTATTTCTATTCTCCCCGCTCTATCTAAGATTTTAGAAAGACTCATGAATAAAAGGCTTACAAATTTCATCGAATCAAATAACCTTCTTTCTTCTTCTCAATATGGCTTCCGCTCAAATATGTCAACCAGTGACGCAGTACATGAGCTGACAAACTCCATAATAACAGGACTAGATGATAGGAAAAAGTGCTTAGCCGTATTTCTTGATCTTGCCAAAGCTTTCGACACGGTCTCAATCCCTCTCCTTTTAAATAAACTTCAAGAATTTGGAATAAGGGGACTGCCCCTTCAGCTTTTTAAGGACTACCTAAGTGACAGAAAACAGCGAGTGAAAATTGACAACATCATTAGTGGGAAACAGCCTGTGACCTATGGTGTTCCACAAGGAAGTATCCTGGGTCCCTCGCTGTTTCTCATTTATATAAATGGGCTTTGCAACTTGCAAATTACCAATGGGTGCATCTTTACATTTGCAGATGATACAGCCCTTTTCTTCAGTGGTAGCAATTGGAATGAGGTCTTCTGTTGTGCACAGAACGGCGTAACTAAGGTTTGCTCTTGGCTCAGGCAGAATGTGCTGACCCTTAATGTCACCAAAACAAACTACATTGCTTTTGCCTTGAAATCCAACCTTCTCCCATCAACAAACCTATCAATCACTTCCCACAATTGTATCACCTCAACACCAAGCTGTACCTGTCCTGTATTGAAACGGGCTGATAACATTAAATACCTTGGAGTAATCATCGACCAAACACTGACCTTCAAACTGCACATTGAGACTCTGGCAACTAGAATGCGTAAGCTTATTTATATTTTCAAAGCAATGAGGAATGTGGCTGACCGTTCCACCATCAAGATGCTCTACTTAGCCCTATGCCAAGCCATCCTAGGCTATTGTATTACCTCATGGGGAGGTGCAGCTAAGACCCATCTTATAGTCCTGGAGAGAGCTCAAAGAGCTATCCTGAAGGTGAGTGCAGGCCTTCCTTATCGTTTTCCCACAACAGAACTGTATAGTAAGTGGGACATCCTATCAGTTCGAAAGCTCTTCTTGCTCCAAGTTGTCCTTACTACACACTCCCATCTAACCTACAACCCAGACCTAATAATGAATAAAAGAAGAAAGGGAAAAATTGTTGAACTCGGTTCTTTTCGCACCAGCCTTTCGCAGAACTTTATTTGTTTCTTGGGACCTTACATATACAACATGGTCAATAACTTATTATCTATCTACCCATTATGTCGCACCAAATGTAAAACAACAGTCACCAATTGGCTCAAAACACTGACATACGAGGAGACTGAAAATATCTTGACTCCAGTCAGTTAACTTCTCTCGATCATGCAAATACAAAACCTCTCCCCCCCCTCCCCTCCCTATGTATATATGTACACACACACACTCAAACACACACATCCACATACACATGCGCACACACACGCACACACACACCCACACACACACACCCACACACACACACACCCACACACACACATTTTTATACTCACGCACCCACGCACAAACAAACAATCCCATTGTTTCTTTTTAGGTTAAGATTAATTTTTATATTTTTTTGTTTTTTCTAACTTTTTATAGGAACTGGCCTACTCTGAGTTTATGCTAGCAAACAATGTTAAGCCGTGGAGTGAGAGCCTGGTGACCTGTAACACAGGTTTTCACAAACCTATTTCAGGCACCAGTCTCGCACAAAACAGTCATACACCACCTTGTTTTCATGAACTTTAGCTTTATTTAACCATTTTGTTTTTGTGTGAGATAAATAAACGTTATTATTATTATTATTATCAGTCATGTGGTTCCCATAACACAAGCTCTGCTTAGCTTGGGGCTACATGATGCTGTGTGAAATGTCCAGCATTATTTATTTATTTATTATTGGTATTGATGGTAAGTAAATAACACCACAGAACTATATCAAGATATAGGCAAAAAGTTTGTTGATTTGTATGGAAACCGACCATGTAACATTTTGCGTAGGTATTTTGACGAATACTGAACTTGACAGTTTGGATTGCTTATTTTTACATTGCTGGTTTTCAATGCTCGCCAAGTCTGGCGCGTCAAATTAAAGCCGCAATGGAATGAATTCGGAATTAACTTCGCGGCGAGCAAAGAAGTCCTCAGCCCTTCTTTTCGGCACGCGAGGTACATTCGCTCTTTGCTTCTATCTCAATATAATTCTGTGACCAATACAATATAGCATATTCAAACAAACAAATTCTTCCGCTTTAATACATTAGTATTGATTATGATATCAGCTTCCGGCTGTATATAACCCGGTTCATTAAAGAAAGGAATCTAAAATGGCGGCGCTTATCATGTTATCTCGCTCCGTGAGTATAGACGGAACTAGTGTGCAAGCGAGAGAACATGATAAGCGCCTCGTTCGATTAGATTCGTTTCTTTAATGAACCGAGTTATACAAAGTTTACGTTTTTTAAACTGCTTAATTATTGAAATAAGTCTCACCTCTATAATAGCATCAATATAATCCTGCACAGCATCATATTGGTTCTCCACGATATCAGATATTAGTTTGTAAGCATCCTTCACAACTTTAGACCAAACATCATCAGCTGAGCGAGCGGAGATGACGTCTAAAAGGGACACTGGCTCCGAGAGAAGAGTTTGAAGGAACCAGTCTGAAAATACAAGATAGTAGTGGTGATTCCGTTGAAGACTGAATACTCTAGCCAAAACCAATGTACAATATTTACTAACATTGCACTGACAGATCAATCAGCTGATAGCAGGAATAGACCTATCACAGAAAACTAAGATTCATTACGATTGGCCATATTGAATCAGTGCCAATCATATTTAATCTCAGTTTTCTGTGATTGGTATATTCCTGCTATCAGCTGATTGATCTGTCAGTGCAATGTTAGTAAACATTGTACATTCAAAATGGCTCGAGTATAAATATTTTTATATTAGAAACCTCGGTTGAGTGTCGACCATGTCAGTCTCATAGGACTATTATCTAAACTAAGAAAGAAAAGTCCTTAAGTACTTACCAATTTCAAAATTTGCCAAATCTTGCTTCAGGATGCGTTCAGCTGTGTGAAGCACCGAGCTGAAGCTGTCGAGGGTCTGGGATTGGTGATAATCATCAATCGTGGACTCCCAGAGATCCATAATGACCTGTAGGTGATAGTAAACATGACAATCTAAAATACAGCGAAAAGTTAAAAATGTGGCAAGGATCTAGGTACCGAAAACTTAATTTCAACTGTAGGTAGGTATGTAATATAGCATATTTTATTAATTCAAATAATGTGCGGGGAAGGGAAAGCAATTATCAGAAAGTGTTTCATTGTCCTGGGGCAGCAGGACAATTAAATACTTTCAGATAAGATTTCAGTAGGTAGGTTTAGGTACCTACCCACTTTATTTTAGGGTTTTCACTTACAGAAAAGTTGTAGGCGTTTGCCCACTGATCAGGCAATTATCTACACATACGAAACAGTAACACTAATTAGAAAATCACTGAGGAAACACAAGAAACTGGGAGTAAATAACTACCGGCTCAAATAACTTTTGATTTGAATGAAAATAAATATATGAACATAGTCAACACAAAATCAAAATGTCATGTCAGTGGTGAAAAAAAAATGTGCACTACTCGCCACTAGATGGCGTTATCTTCAGAGTTAAATTCCACTTGGGCACAGATAATATAATAACTTGGGTAATCAAAATCCATTTGAAAAACAAAATTGGTGGCCTTGCCTATCCATTTTGTACTACACAATTTTTATCATTTGATAATAAGCTTGTTAAATTCCGATTCCAATGATACCACAAACAGGTATATTCCAGGAATAAAATCACTGGCAAAAAATTAAACCGCTGGCCACTGTCGTTGCGCGGCGTAGGCTAGGGCACCGACGTCAAATCGGTCCGCGGGTGAAGCACCCGAGCGGATTGTTGGATAGTGTTAATTTTTCAGTAATAGAGTGTTAAAAAAAAATCCCAGGTATTTTCAAATGTGACTGAATTATAAAATTTCCGCAACATTTATAGCGCCATCTAGTGTTGAATAGTAGCAATAAAAATAGTTAACCGTTTGACATTGAAATACAAATCAGTTTGACAGCTCTCTCGCAACTAACTTCACACTGTTGGTTTGTTTTCCAAGTTCAGTGATGCCAGATGGGGTGGATTCCCTGCTGATTCGGGGGTTTTTCTAGGCTCCGGGGTGAATTTTGGGGAGCCAAATCCTTTGGGGGGATTTTGATAGACCTATAAAAATAAACCTTCTTTTTTCTGTTGAATTTTCTTAATTAAATTATATATACAGAATGCAAATGAAACAGGATGCTATTGACTGACTGTTGTGGTGTGTGCAAACAATTTTATTTTATTTTTATTTTACTTTTTTTAGGTTTTTTTTTCTGAATTTTATACTGTTTTCGGAAGGATTTCAAATTAAGTTTGGGGGTAAATTAAATTAGCTATCTGGCAACAATTTCATTTCATTCATTCGATTCAACAAAATAAATGAAAGTGAAGTTTCTTTCTATTTTTCTTCAATTTGATCTGTAAATAATTATAATTCTGTTAAATAATTCGACATTTGCTCTGAAACAACCTAATTCACCAGTCCAGTGTGTTCAATTAGCTTCATATGCACTGTTATCTTCAAACAAAACATTCCAAGTTCAACTAACTTATTTTCTTTACAATACACCAACTTTCTATTTTGCAAAGATGGGTAAGGCAGAAAAGGGCACGGCGAAGTACATAGCAAACAGGATCAAGGCTAAAGGCCTCCAGAAACTTCGCTGGTACTGCCAAATGTGTCAGAAACAGTGCCGAGATGAGAACGGATTCAAATGCCACACTATGTCCGAAAGTCACCAACGCCAGCTGCTCCTATTCGCTGACAACGCCAGCAAGTATATAGACGACTTCTCTAAGGAGTTCCAGGATGGTTATATGGAGCTGTTGAAGCGACAGTACGGTACAAAGCGAGTAAATGCCAATAAGGTGTACCAAGACTACATTGGGAACAGGTAATATTCTAAATCAACGTTGTTGTTAACTTTTTTCATTAATTATTATTTCATATTATTATTATTTAACTGACCTTGCCTAATGCCACAGTACAGTGCCATTCAATGGAATGGCGCCTGAAAACAAACCCGATCAAGAACAGATCTGATTATGGCTACAAAGCCGATCGCAGATGAAAAAGGGGAGAAGAAAAAAAAAAATATTATTTGATGATTATTATTATTATTGTGTAATATTTTATAGGTTTCGATTAAGTCCCCACCTTTTTTAATATTAAAACATTCTATTTCTGCCTTCCAGAGAGCATATCCACATGAATGCCACCCAATGGGAGACCCTCACGGAGTTCGTCAAGTGGCTCGGCCGGGAGGGCAAGTGTGTAGTCGACGAGACGGAGAAGGGATGGTTCGTGACGTATATTGATAGGGATCCAGCCGCAGTGGCTGCTATGGAGGCCAAGGCTAAGAAGGAGAAGATGGATAAAGATGATCAGGTATAGTCTGGCAATAAATAATAGATATAAATGGGGGCGCCAAAATATTTGCTGCGCACTCTACAAACATAGTTGAATTTAAAAATCTTAATACATTTTGTCAACAGGAGAGAATGCTAGAGTTCATTCAGAAGCAAGTGGAAAGGGATAAGAAGAAGGGAGTTACGGAGGATAAGGAGTACACGGAGTTCAAGAGAGAGAGCAGCCAAGAGAGAGTCACCCTCAGTCTGAATGTCAAGCGGAAAGCAGAAGGTAAGGAATAAGATGAATGAAAACAAAACAAAACGTGCAGGCTATAAGGGTCATTATAGCAGAATCATAAGAATCACAGTAACGACTGGCCTCTTAGCTCAGTTGGTAGTAGCTCTGCCTTCTGCGCTGTAGGTCGTGGGTTCGATTCCCACCCAGGACAAACATTTCTGTGATGAACATAGATGTTTGTTCTGTGTCTGGGTGTTATAAAGTATTATAAGTATTTACAAAATACATATAAGTATTGTATCAGTTATCTGCGGAGCTGAAAAGGGCGGTATTCGTGAATCACAATGTGTTTCCTAATGTGAATCGTAATACAATTCAGCTAAAGCCATTCCTCCTTAATTTTGTAAAATACTAGCTGAATTGTATGCAATTCAGCTCATAGCAGAATCATTTTGGCGTTAAATTGCGACACGAAAAAAACAATCCGTTTGGTTTTAACATTTTACGAAATTAAAGATGAATCGCCTATGAAACACATTGCGATTCACGAATAATGGTATTTTTAGCTCCGCTGGTTCCCATAGCACAAGCTTTGCTTAGTTCTGGGCTAGATGGCGCTGTGTGAAATGTCCATCTATAATATACTGTTATTTATATTACAGACAAGAAATCCGAGCCGTTACCTACATCAGCCCTAACAAAGAGTAAAGAAGAGAAGAAAGATCATTCTAGCAAGAAACAGAAGATAGAAGGATCCAGCAAACAATCCGCATTGGACGAGATTATGATGATGGAGGAGCGCGCGAAAGAGAAGGCTAATAGGTGAGACAAAACATAAAATGTGTGTGAATTTAATAATATAATAATAATAAAACGTTTATTTCAGGCAACAATAGTACAAGTGAAAGATGTTAAATACTTATAACTACGGCCCATGTAAATATATAGGTACCTTAAAGGCTAACATACATATTATAAACTTATCTACTATTTTAGTAATTTACTTGGAATTATCAACATAGCACTAGCTACCCATGAAAAGAGATGGCAATAGCTCAATTCCTTTAATGCGATTCTGCAATAGCGACCTTTTTAAGTCCACTGGACTACCCTAGCTACTATTATTACTACACTACCCTAGTTACTATCCTTGCACTACCTTAGTTACTTTACTACCCCTTCATTGCATAGCTACTAGCTACACACTTCCTTTATTACTACCCCTGCAACTATTACTGTACTGACTACATAAAATTATTATTTACTAGCGGACGCCCGCGGCTTCGCCCGCGTGCATTATACTATTTTTTTATCCCACGGGAACCGCATTTTTCCGGGATAGAAAGTAGCCTACGTCCTATTCCCGGTTATTATCTATCTATATTTTAAATTTCTGCCAAATTGGTTCAGTGGTTGTCGAGTTATAAAGGAACAAACATACATACATCCATCCATCCATCCATCACATTTATAATATTAGTGTGATGTCAGCTGCTTCAATGTTCCAGGCACTACAGGACCCCCAACCCATGAAAGTTACGAAATTTTAATGATTTGTGATGTTTCAGAAAAGACTACTGGTTGGCCGAGGGTGTTGTAGTGAAGATCATCACCAAATCTCTCGGAGACAAGTTCTACAAGAGGAAAGCAGTTATAAATAAGGTTATAGACAAATATGGCGCTCAAGTTACACTTTTGGATGACAATGTGAAGATTAAATTGGATCAGGTAAAATATCCGTACCCTTATAAATGTCAAAGTGTGTTTATTTTTCCTGCTTTCAAGTCAAAACAGAGCGACGGATTAAAGTGATTTTTTGAGTGGAGGGCTGGAGAGTAACATAGGCTACTTTTTATCTGGGTAGGTACCACGCGAGCGAAGCCGCGGGCAGCAGCTAGTGTGTAATATTTTCTTGTTAGTTACGTTTTTGTTTTATTTTCAGAATCATCTAGAGACAGTGATACCATCTGTGGGGCGCGCGGTTCGTTTTGTGAACGGCGCCTACCGAGGTCTGATAGGCACACTGCGCAATATTGACACTGATCGCTACTGCGCACATGTCGAGGTAAATAAATCATTTTATTCTTTGTACAATCGCCAGCAATAATATGTATACAATCCACAAAGTTTAAACTACTGTAACAGTAAGGCTGTGTCCCCAGTAGGCAAACTGTGAGCGGCCGACTGAGTTTGCGGCGTATCGGTTTAGTATACCATTCCTTAGATTTGAAATGGAGTGTCCACGGTTTGCTAGTTTTGCGCTCACTGTACGCAGTTTGCAGCGTAACGCTGCAAACTAGCAAACTGTGGACACTCCATTTCAAATCTAAGGAATGGTATACTAAACCGATACGCCGCAAACTCAGTCGGCCGCTCACAGTTTGCCTACTGGGGACACAGCCTAAACATATCTAAGTACTAGCTTCCGCCCGCGGCTACGCTCGCGTGGTACCCGGTTAAAAAGTATCCTATGTCCTATTCCCGGTCATTATCTATCTATATTTTAAAATTCATTTAGTTCAGTTTAAATTCCTCTTTAATTTCGTAAAATGTTAGCTGAATTGTACGCAATTCAATTCACAGCAGAATCATTTTGGGGTTAAATTGCGACACGAAAAATCCGGTTGGTTTTAACATGTTACGAAATTAAAGAGGATTGCTTTAGCTGAATTGTAATGCGATTCACACTATGAAAAACATTGTGATTCACGAATGCTCCGCTGGAGTAGAATCACCTAGCTCTTAAACGATTCAAAGTGATTCTAGTGGTCATACTGAATAAAATATTTGAATTTTCTTATTTTTTCAGATAACGGAAGGTCTACTAACCGGAAGATTAGTGAAGGGAGTACAATACGAAGATATAAGCAAAATGGCGGCCTCGTAACAAAAATTGATATATGTTTTTATAGAATAAAGTTTTTTGTACATATCTGGATGATTGGAGAAGAATGATCTAATTTAATAAATAGTAAATATATTTCTTGTTTTATTTGGTAAGAATGATATACATATATAATATAAAAATATTAAGTAGGAAAGAATGATATATATATAAAATCATATAAAAATATTAAGAAAACTGCAATTCTCGTATGCAAAAGGGGAAAAAAGTACTAAAATAATCCGTACCCATTGGTGTGCGGTACGCTAAGGCTTGTTTCACTCTTCAACGTGTCGCCGGTCGCGTCCGCGAGTTGACCATTCACAGCACATTTCTCTGTGCTGTGAATGGTCAAAATTAATTTCTCTGTGCTGTGAATGGTCAACTCGCGGACGCGACCGGTGACACGCTGAAGAGTGAAACAAGCCTTAATCTAAAAAGTCAAAATAAAAGAGGAAAAGGAAATAAAACGAAGCAATATTTTAGACCTATTTTATTTTTCATGGCAGTGATGTTTATACATAGTTGTGTAGGTACATCGTGTCTATCTTATTTCGTTAGGAAAATAAATATTACAAACAACCACACACGTTCGGTGATGTAGGTAGGTACATAAAAACTGGTAGGTGGTACAAAATATATCTTCGGTATGCTGTTATAACCTGTAGATAATCGCTAAATCCTAAAGCGCACCACACACACAGCAGATAATATATCATATGAAATATAAGTCTTGACAGATCGCACCAAATATATTTTGTAATTTATATTCGCTGTCCTCCATAGAATTAATATGGGAGCGATCTCAAGATTTATATTTCATAAGATATATTATCTGCTGTGTGTGTGATGCGCTTAAAGCAAAACAAGTACCTATGTATAGCCTGACTGACATTTCCTTAATTAAGTAAGTAGGTACCTACTTTATTTTAATTTAGATATAGTAAAATTGGAGTGTTTTTGGGTAGAATTTGTCAAGACAATTTTTTTTTCCGACTAAAACAAGACGCCAAAACAAAATGGGTACCTACCTACTTGTAGAAATTCTTATCACTTTCAATGTCATTCTGATTTCTGCTTTTGGTCACAAGCTTTAAAAATAAGAGATATAATTTCGTTAGTCAAGTATACCTACCATACCAAACCTACAACAGAATCTTTGCCAATATACGAATACCTACCTACATGTACTGTTTACTTATTAACAAAATAACAAGTTGCAACTATTAAATACATATTAATTACAGGAATAAAATGTAACATGGTTCATAAACTACACACATTTTTAAGAAAACTTTTATATTATCATAAATTTTGTATTTTCAACTTAAAATTCATACATCTTCATAATTTGTTCTTCACGGGCACAGCCTAAATAATTATTTTACTTTTTGAGCCGATGTTACAACAATCAAATAAGTTATCAGGGTGATCCATTGGCGAGTAATACCGCTGGTACACGAGTTCATTGATTTAACGTTCGTTACTTGAGAGAGGACCTTGGCACATAATTCAGACGTCGTCAACGCAGGCGAAAAAGATAGATACAGCTTCGTTTAGCTCTGCCTCACTCTTTAATTGTTTAAAAAATCTAAACTTTGTATGTGTTGTTAAAATCAATGTATGAAACGTCAATAACATTAAAATAACACAGGGGAATTATGTAGGGTGGGTTGTCCACCTGTGAACCAGGCAGATGCAATGAACCACCGCTATATTTCAAAAATGTGACATTGCCGTTCTTTACGATTACTGCCAACAGGAACGCATACGCATCCCTCACTCTCTCCCCAAATTACAAGCAGCGCAAGCTTAAGACGTACGCCCAGTGATCGAATTTATAAAAATGTATCATAAAAGTCAGTTTTTTGTGTTGATTTCATTCTTTTTCTACATTTTTTGGGTCTTACCTACAGTTTTTTTTGCCTGTTACGTATGATAACACATACATAACGTTGTAAATTACACTATAGTTAGTATGCTGTATCATCATTTACTAGGTGAAATTCTGAGGTTTGTTTTGTCAATGGGGTGTGTCCAGCAATGAGCCATGACATAGTGTCCTGCATTGAACCATAGTACTCACATACATTTTCCCAGTCCGAGCTGCACCTATCATTTTTAAACGTTGAAAAACTAAACCACCACTTATTACAACTAGATTTGTATGATAACCTACTTATAATTAGTATTATGATAAAAAAAACCATATTGCTTGATGTCAATACATAGATTTTATTAAGACTAAAATACTCAAGCCTAAATTTAATTAACAGTACCTCTAACGGCTTATATTTCGTAGTTAGTAATAATTTTGCTGATAGGTATTAATAATAAAGTAAAAACATTGCCCTTTCTCTTGGTAAATAGGTGGTTCATTGCAGAATTTGGTCTGGTTCAATGCGTACCACCCGTGTTACGCAATGAACCAATTCTCATTTTTTGCTAAATCTGTATTTCTAAGAAATCTAAAGATTATATGAATAAACTAATAATGCACAATCTTAGCCAGATTAATAACCTTACTTCACGCCAAATCTTAGATCCGTAAGTGAAAAAATGTAAAAGATATGGACGTTTGAATTTTACCTGGTTCATTGCTGGACAACCCACCCTACCTACTAACCTACTAACAAGCTATGGACCATGTAGTTGTCTGATAATAAACAAATTTTATTTATTATTTATTATTTATTATGTCGTCGAATTATCGACGATGTTTCGATTCTTCCGGAGAATCTTTATCTGGGTAAGAAGGTACTCGCGGTTAATTTAGTCTCACACATGAACTAAACATTGTCGGAATTTAAATCGACAATAATTTTATGTGAGTAATTGTAACCGTGCGTGTTATTAATAATGGTACCTACATGTCAAATAGCACACACGCACCATTGTTTTGACATCTCGCCAATCGATCACCCCTTTTATTATGGTATCATTTTAACAATTTTATACAATAGTATAAAATAACTTCATTCAAAGTAGGTACCGAAGTTGTACCGTAATGTGTCAGATAGGGAACAAAGTAAACGGTGCAGAAACATTACGTGTCACACTAGTAGGTACATCCACACAATCGGTACACAATTTATATACAGCTGATGTACATTTATATGGTACAAGAAACGTACACTATCATTTTACTAACAAAAAATACATTATCATATTGCTCAGTGGTTGGAGTGGAAATCATTCAAGATATTTTTTGTAGGTGCAGTCAAATAATATGTTATCTGTATTATTTCATTGAAAATGAATCGGTGCTATAACCGACAAATGAAATCATCAAGATTTTCGTATAGATCGAGTCTGAGCGAAGTAGTCTTTCTCACTTGCACGCGTAGGTTTTTTTGGCGAGCCAGCGAGCTAACTGTATACATTTTTGATTGGGCGTTTTTCCACTAGACGGCATGGCACGGCACGGCACGGCACGGCACGGCAACGGCAACGGCAACGGCGACGGCGACGGGCCGGTGGTGGAGATGCAAAAATGTATGAAACCGTGCGGGTGCCGGCGCCGGTAAGTAGAAAGGCGAGCCGTACATTTTCATACATTTTTGCGTCCCCGATTGCCGTGCCGTCGCCGTCGCCGTTGCCGTTGCCGTGCCGTGCCGTCTAGTGGAAAAACGGCCATTCGCTGGCTCGTATGATCCATTGATCCAGTCAACTTTCGATCGTGAAAAGAATTCTAATAACTTCTAATTAGAGAGTGTCCACACACTGTGTCAACACAAACACGCAGCTCAAAAACGCGCTGCAGAAAACGCAATGTGGCCACTCCCTTAATTTCTAATATACACGATGATCCAACGAGCCGTGGTAATGAATGAATAAATACAAAATACTTTATTGAACACTTCGTTGAGAGCTAACCATAAGCATAATTGTACATTGGCGGTCTTATAGCTAAGAAGACATCTCTTCCAGACAACGAGCTATTTACATCGCTCGCTGGCGCTAGTTCAGCGTTTTTACTCGCCAATAGATCACCCCGTATTTCAATAATTACACTTGGCTTTATTCTGTTTTAAATAAAATCTTTACTTTATAATTTTACATTACAGTATAAAAATTACAAATTACTATTGTACAGATCTAGCGATTTAATTCTTTGAAATACAGCTTATGTATATTAAATTTTATTTAAAATTCATTTATAATTTGGCCACTTTTTTAATTAAAATTAAATATTTGAGAATTAATTTAACTTTTTAGGCTGACTGTACGACGTATCAAATGTGAGTTTTTGTAGCAATTCGATCACGTTAACTTGATTTCTGATTAGTATTGTTTTAAGAAAGTAAATTAAAGGCTTGTTTACCTTGTCACTCTCATGTCTATGAAAAGAGACGGCATAATACTAATTATGATTTCGCCAAAGAGGCCTTTTACAACGCTTTACAAATTGTATTTTTATCTACGTCAACGCTTTCAAAACTTTCGTGAGTTGTACCAGACATTATTTTAACACACGGGAATTAGGTACTCACGTAAAAATATCGTCGATTTAGATACCGACAATGTTTCGATTCATCCGGAGAATCTTCATCTGGGTAAGGAGGGAGTTGCGGCAAGGTTACTACGAGCGCGAGTGTCTCACACTGTCGAAACATTGTCGGTATCTAACTCGACGATATTTTTACGTGAGTAATTCCCGTGTGTTAAATAATGTCTACGTCAACCGATCGAATTCTTCGAATTGTTTACATAACACTCTGATTACCTATTGATTTATAAATGTGAATTTAAACAAAAACAAAACGAACGTTAGGCCCTGCGATAATCATTAATGATTTAGATTTAGAGTTGCCTAAAGGTGAACGCACATATAACGGAGCCGAACGCGAACGAATCAACCGAAACGAATTTGAGAATTGTTTATATGAAGCATATGAAACTTCGCACTCCTGAATCGACTGAATCCTGAGTCGAATCAGAATCAGACAATTCGATGCGGGCGGGTTTTATTATTATTATTATTTTTAGCCACTCGTGTCCGACTGTTATTAATTTTAAAAATTAATAATTTGCAGGCCCTTGACTGCTGGGCAGTGGGTTTTTTTAGGTATATTTTAAAATTCATTTAATTCGATTCGTTCGGTGCGTTCGGCTCCGATAGGTATGCGTTCACCTTAAAGCCGATCTCACATTATCGAAAACATTTTCTGATTGTGTGCGGCCGGTAGTTATTTTTCTTTGGCACTTCATTACACTATCCAGTTTACTTACAACAACTTTAGGCTATGATTTGAACATGCTTCTTTTCTCTAGGCTCTTTCAACACGTACGATGTTGTCCTTCTAAGAGTTCCCACTGAATCTGTAATAAAAGGTAAATTAAATTCACATTAACATGATAATAAATTTCTTCTTGTCTTGTGTAAAAACATAGAATAGGCTATTTGACAATTTGAAAAATATAATCTAAGAATGAATTATTTATTACCATCCGCGTAGATTATGGATTAATAGTAGTCATAATGAATTAATTAATAGTAAGTATAGTCGCATTGCTCATTATACGGACTAAAAGTGAAGGAAAAAATGTCATTCTTCCTTCAATTTTGACATAAAACGTATCAAAACTAATCAAAATTGAAGGAAAAATGGCATTTTTTTCTTCACTTTTAGTCCGTATAATGAGCAATACGACTATAGTCATAATACTGCCAGACTAGGTTGAATCGGGCGATTCGGCGGATAGGTATGCGAGATTTCATACAATTTCATATAGGTACTTAAAGAATTCTAAAATTCGATTCGTTCGTCGCGGATATGTGTGCGGCCACCTTTAATGGTGTAATTTTTACTCTAAAATAAAACCTACCTATATAAAAAAGGTACTTAGGTGCCTCATATTGTGAGTAATTCCCGCGTAATGTGTTAATACAAAGTCAGGTACAGTCAGCGTCATCAATCGGTATCCCCCTATTG
This sequence comes from Camptogramma bilineatum, assembly GCA_958496255.1. Taxonomy (NCBI): domain Eukaryota; kingdom Metazoa; phylum Arthropoda; class Insecta; order Lepidoptera; family Geometridae; genus Camptogramma; species Camptogramma bilineatum. The sequence continues at coordinate 3,967,938 of OY292478.1, forward strand.
ATTTGAACAGAGACTCTTTTCATTTCAACCTTGGATTTCAGTCGGGTATTATAGATATCAGCTATTTTTGTTTAGGAACTCGAGCGAAATTAGATATCCATAAGTAAGCAAAGATGTAAAAGTTTTTACAAAAGTTGAGATCAACGGCTTGCAAACCGACCTCTTACTAGGGGGATACCAATTAATGACGCTTTCTGTACCTACAACTCACGAAAGCTTTGAAAGGAGTACCTTTCAAAGCTTTCGTGAGTTGTAGGTAGTAACTCTAGTACTATTAAGTATAATAGTAGGTACTAGAGTTTCGAATAGACTTACTGGTGATGTGGTTGTGTGTGTGTCTCGCGGGCGAGGCGGGCGCGGAGGCCGGGCCTCGCGCGCGACGCTACGACCAGCGCAGCTCCTTCAGTTCGACGCCGGAGGGGCAGCTCTCTGGCATCTGGAGGGAAAACATTATGGTACGACTGTTACTGTCTTAACGCACTGTCGACTGGTCGACGGCGACTTGGTCTCTCAGCGACCAAACGAGTCGCCGCGCGGGCGATTTATGTGATGATATCTTGTAAATGTAATGACACGACTGTTATGGCTCAAATACATGCTGAGCCAGCCTAGGCGAGCCTGTGCGAGTGCGAACGAGAAGGCGAATCAATAGATAGATAGATAGATAGATAATGCTTTATTGTACCTACAACAAAATAATCACAAGAAACAAAAAACAGCTTAAAAATTAGTACAATGGGCGGCCTTATCGCTAAAAGCGATTTCTTCCAGGCAACCTGTCAATCAAAGCAAGGCGAGAGCGATAGAGGGGCAACGCGTCCACTCGGCGAGCCTAGGCCAGCGTGCGTTTGAGCCCTTACCGCCCTATTACACACTGGCGACTCGATCGGCGATCAAAACATAACGACCGATGATAGTCGCCCCGATGAATTGTGTTATCTTGTAAAGGCATGTATCGACATTGCGAGGCTGCTCGTGAGGCTGCTCGTTTGAGCAGTAAATCAAGGCAAAACTCAAAAAGGCTCGCGACCGCGATGCTAACGATTCAATTAAAAAAAAGTTGATACTCGCCCTTATCGTGAGAATAGCAATCTCTTGTGTCATGGGTCTACCGGCCAATAAAATCACCTGTGGATCCGTTATAATTGGTCGAGTCACCGGGTCTACGGGTAAGATCCGTGAAGGTGCGGACGACACAACACCGTGCGAGTGGACGACCCGCCGCGCATCGCTGTACGCAACTGTATGTACCATGTCAGCTAGAGTGTAGTGTCAGTACTGACCTCGTATCGCGAAGGCGCGGGCGGCACGTGCGTGGCGGGCGAGCAGCGCGGGCAGCCCGCGCGCAGCACCGTGCGAGTGACCCGCCGCGCATCGCTGTACGCAACTGTATGTACCATGTCAGCTAGAGTGTAGTGTCAGTACTGACCTCGTATCGCGAAGGCGCGGGCGGCACGTGCGTGGCGGGCGAGCAGCGCGGGCAGCCCGCGCGCAGCACCGTGCGAGTGACCCGCCGCGCATCGCTGTACGCAACTGTATGTACCATGTCAGCTAGAGTGTAGTGTCAGTACTGACCTCGTATCGCGAAGGCGCGGGCGGCACGTGCGTGGCGGGCGAGCAGCGCGGGCAGCCCGCGCGCAGCACCGTGCGAGTGACCCGCCGCGCATCGCTGTACGCAACTGTATGTACCATGTCAGCTAGAGTGTAGTGTCAGTACTGACCTCGTATCGCGAAGGCGCGGGCGGCACGTGCGTGGCGGGCGAGCAGCGCGGGCAGCCCGCGCGCAGCACCGTGCGAGTGGACGACCCGCCGCGCATCGCTGTACGCAACTGTATGTACCATGTCAGCTAGAGTGTAGTGTCAGTACTGACTAGGGCTTGCAAATATTTGAAAATTTTAATATTCGAATATTCGATTTTTTTTCGGGTAATATTCGAATTATTCGAATATTATTCGAATAATAGACAAAAATAAATATTGTTATCAACGGGATAATTACCATGATTATTGAGACCGTTTAGACCGTTTCGTCTGCACATAACTACCCTCTACCTCGCAAAGACTTCAGTTACCCGTGATCATGGCGCATGCAACTGCGTCGAAATATCGGGAAACAACAAAACTCAATAATCATGGTAATTATCCCGTTGATAACAATATTTATGTTCGTAACCATGATAGTTTCAAAAGTTATATAGACAAAAATCTTTGTTTTTACTAAAATCACGTCTTCTTTTATTCTTTCAAGTGTTATTTGTATAAACAAAAGATTGAGTCGCCGTAACGAGACATTCGCGATTATTACACGCACAATCAACCACAAATTCTCAGTAAAGTCAGTCAACAATATCTGTACTTAATATTATAAAGACGTAAAATTTGTTTGTATGTAGGAGGTTATCTCCGAAACTACTCATCCGATTTCAAAAATGAACTTTCAGGATGAACAAAGGCTATTAAGTTATGTAGGTAGGTACCTAGCGGGCAAAGCCGACCGGAAGCTAGTCTACAATAAAATGACTATGCTGATTTTGTATGAAAGGTTGGTGCCTTCTTTTTTCGCGCAGTCATCAACCAAACAAAAATCACCTGATGCTTGGAAAAATGCAATTGTCACCATTTTGCACAAAAAGGGAGACTGCTCGAAACTGAGCAATTACAGGCCAATAAGTCCCTTATTAGGTTATTCTCTTATTAGGTTAGTCTCTTATTAGTATCTTATTAGGTGTACAAGCTATTTGCCAAGGTGCTATGCAATCAGCTCACTCGCCAGTTAGATGAGTACCAGCCCGTCGAGCAAGCCGGCTTCCGTAGTGGTTATTCCACGATCAACCACATCCACACCATGAATCAGCTGATGGAGAAGAGTTCAGAATAAACCGGCCCCTGTGCTTAGCTTTCGCCGATTACGAGAAAGCATCCGACAGCTCTGGGCTGTGTTTAACGCTCTCTATCGCTGCCAGATTGACGCACGATACGTGGAAGTGCTGCGGGAGTTATACGGCACGGCAACCATGCAAGTTCGCCTTCACGACACTACCAACCCTATTAACATCAAGAGGGGAGTGCGGCAGGAAGACACAATATCACCCAAGCTCTTCACGGCAGCTCTTGAAGACGTTATGAAGATGCTTGCATGGGATCTTGCGGAATAAACATTCCGCACATCAGCCTTCCTGTCACATCTCAAGTTTGCCGATGACCTCGTATTGTTTGCCCACAACCTGGAAGATCTCCAACTCATGATCCAACAACTTTTTGATGCCTCTTTAGCCGTTGGCCTTATGTCCAAGACGAAGATTATGGCGAATGCTTCTGGAATCTCGAATTTTACCGTAACGGTGAAACGAGAGACTGGAGGTAGTTGACAAGTATCTTTATCTTGGGCATATTCTATATTTTGGTAAAGAGCATCAGAGTAAGGAGATCTCCAGAAGGATACAACTCGGCTAGGCCGCGTTCGGAAAACTGGCAGATGTGCTTCAGTCGAAGAAAGTTCCACAGTGCCTGAAAACCCGTCTCTTTAACCAATGTGTCTCTCCAACTTTGACTTGACGTGGACGCTTACTAAGGAGACTGTGTTCAAACTGTTCAAAGTATAAGCTACACAGAGAGCCATGGAGCGGGCCATGCTCGGCATTAAACTCCAAGAACGAATTCGTAACACCGAGATCCGGCGCCGGACTAAAGTCCAGGACGTCAGAGTTAGGGTTACGAATCTTAAATGGAATTGGGCTCGACACTCGGTTAGACGAGGTGATGGCAGGTGGCAATAGCGACAAAACACTCAAAAGAGTCTTGGGTAACCAATTTTGATAAAAAGGTACACTGCTTCATTAGATTTTAAAATAACAATTCTCCTGGCCAGGAATCAAACATGTAGATTAAAAACAAAAAACCGGTCAAGTGCGAGTCGAACTCGTACGCCGAGGGTTCCGTACCTAGCCATGGTGCCAATTAAGCTAGTCCGCTTAATTGTATGAGCGCCCATACAACTCAGAGGGGCGTCAACTATGTATGTATGGGAACACCCTTTAATTATCAACTTTTTTAAATTTTTGGAATTTTTCCTTTATTTGTGCTATAAGACCTTGCTTTTTGCCAAATTTCGTGATTCTAGGTCAATGGGAACTACCATTTAGGTTTTCGACCCAAAACCTCTAGGGTACTTCCGGTTGACCTAGAATTGTCAAATTTGGTTACAAGCAAGGTCTTTCAGCACAAGTAAAGGAAAAATTCCGAAAAATAAAAAAAGTTGATAATTAAGGTAAGTTTTGGTACTCACAAGTTTTAACGAAAACCTAAATTTGCCTATATCTTTTTAAAGTGTTGACTCAGGACCTTGATTTTTATACTCACAATAGGGACTATAGACCTTAGTATATGGTATAAATTTCAACTTGCTAGCTCTACCCGTTCCTGAGATAATCGATGGTGACACACGGACAGACAGACAGACAGACGGACAGACGGACAGACGGACAGACGGACAGACGGACAAGAAAGTGATCTTATAAGGGTTCCTTTTTTTACCTTTTAAGGTACGGAACCCTAAAAAAAACTTTTTATGTAGATTTGCATTTTCCTGACAAAGCACCTCCACTGGGTTGGCGGCAAATACGCGAAAGCACTACGCAATCACGCGCGGCACTCTCTAGTGTTTCCGAATCCTATAAAAGTGGCATTTTATGCACATCAGAGTTCTGAGTTTGGTGCAATTAATTTTAATCGAATATCGAATATTCGACTTCAGTATTCGAATATTCGAACGAATTTAATATTCGAATTATTCGAATATTCGAATATTCGAATGCAAGCCCTAGTACTGACCTCGTATCGCGAAGGCGCGGGCGGCACGTGCGTGGCGGGCGAGCAGCGCGGGCAGCCCGCGCGCAGCACCGTGCGAGTGACCCGCCGCGCATCGCTGTACGCAACTGTATGTACCATGTCAGCTAGAGTATAGTGTCAGTACTGACCTCGTATCGCGAAGGCGCGGGCGGCACGTGCGTGGCGGGCGAGCAGCGCGGGCAGCCCGCGCGCAGCACCGTGCGAGTGACCCGCCGCGCATCGCTGTACGCAACTGTATGTACCATGTCAGCTAGAGTATAGTGTCAGTACTGACCTCGTATCGCGAAGGCGCGGGCGGCACGTGCGTGGCGGGCGAGCAGCGCGGGCAGCCCGCGCGCAGCACCGTGCGAGTGACCCGCCGCGCATCGCTGTACGCAACTGTATGTACCATGTCAGCTAGAGTATAGTGTCAGTACTGACCTCGTATCGCGAAGGCGCGGGCGGCACGTGCGTGGCGGGCGAGCAGCGCGGGCAGCCCGCGCGCAGCACCGTGCGAGTGACCCGCCGCGCATCGCTGTACGCAACTGTATGTACCATGTCAGCTAGAGTGTAGTGTCAGTACTGACCTCGTATCGCGAAGGCGCGGGCGGCACGTGCGTGGCGGGCGAGCAGCGCGGGCAGCCCGCGCGCAGCACCGTGCGAGTGACCCGCCGCGCATCGCTGTACGCAACTGTATGTACCATGTCAGCTAGAGTGTAGTGTCAGTACTGACCTCGTATCGCGAAGGCGCGGGCGGCACGTGCGTGGCGGGCGAGCAGCGCGGGCAGCCCGCGCGCAGCACCGTGCGAGTGGACGACCCGCCGCGCATCGCTGTACGCAACTGTATGTACCATGTCAGCTAGAGTGTAGTGTCAGTACTGACCTCGTATCGCGAAGGCGCGGGCGGCACGTGCGTGGCGGGCGAGCAGCGCGGGCAGCCCGCGCGCAGCACCGTGCGAGTGACCCGCCGCGCATCGCTGTACGCAACTGTATGTACCATGTCAGCTAGAGTGTAGTGTCAGTACTGACCTCGTATCGCGAAGGCGCGGGCGGCACGTGCGTGGCGGGCGAGCAGCGCGGGCAGCCCGCGCGCAGCACCGTGCGAGTGACCCGCCGCGCATCGCTGTACGCAACTGTATGTACCATGTCAGCTAGAGTGTAGTGTCAGTACTGACCTCGTATCGCGAAGGCGCGGGCGGCACGTGCGTGGCGGGCGAGCAGCGCGGGCAGCCCGCGCGCAGCACCGTGCGAGTGACCCGCCGCGCATCGCTGTACGCAACTGTATGTACCATGTCAGCTAGAGTGTAGTGTCAGTACTGACCTCGTATCGCGAAGGCGCGGGCGGCACGTGCGTGGCGGGCGAGCAGCGCGGGCAGCCCGCGCGCAGCACCGTGCGAGTGGACGACCCGCCGCGCATCGCTGTACGCAACTGTATGTACCATGTCAGCTAGAGTGTAGTGTCAGTACTGACCTCGTATCGCGAAGGCGCGGGCGGCACGTGCGTGGCGGGCGAGCAGCGCGGGCAGCCCGCGCGCAGCACCGTGCGAGTGACCCGCCGCGCATCGCTGTACGCAACTGTATGTACCATGTCAGCTAGAGTGTAGTGTCAGTACTGACCTCGTATCGCGAAGGCGCGGGCGGCACGTGCGTGGCGGGCGAGCAGCGCGGGCAGCCCGCGCGCAGCACCGTGCGAGTGACCCGCCGCGCATCGCTGTACGCAACTGTATGTACCATGTCAGCTAGAGTGTAGTGTCAGTACTGACCTCGTATCGCGAAGGCGCGGGCGGCACGTGCGTGGCGGGCGAGCAGCGCGGGCAGCCCGCGCGCAGCACCGTGCGAGTGACCCGCCGCGCATCGCTGTACGCAACTGTATGTACCATGTCAGCTAGAGTGTAGTGTCAGTACTGACCTCGTATCGCGAAGGCGCGGGCGGCACGTGCGTGGCGGGCGAGCAGCGCGGGCAGCCCGCGCGCAGCACCGTGCGAGTGGACGACCCGCCGCGCATCGCTGTACGCAACTGTATGTACCATGTCAGCTAGAGTGTAGTGTCAGTACTGACCTCGTATCGCGAAGGCGCGGGCGGCACGTGCGTGGCGGGCGAGCAGCGCGGGCAGCCCGCGCGCAGCACCGTGCGAGTGACCCGCCGCGCATCGCTGTACGCAACTGTATGTACCATGTCAGCTAGAGTGTAGTGTCAGTACTGACCTCGTATCGCGAAGGCGCGGGCGGCACGTGCGTGGCGGGCGAGCAGCGCGGGCAGCCCGCGCGCAGCACCGTGCGAGTGACCCGCCGCGCATCGCTGTACGCAACTGTATGTACCATGTCAGCTAGAGTGTAGTGTCAGTACTGACCTCGTATCGCGAAGGCGCGGGCGGCACGTGCGTGGCGGGCGAGCAGCGCGGGCAGCCCGCGCGCAGCACCGTGCGAGTGACCCGCCGCGCATCGCTGTACGCAACTGTATGTACCATGTCAGCTAGAGTGTAGTGTCAGTACTGACCTCGTATCGCGAAGGCGCGGGCGGCACGTGCGTGGCGGGCGAGCAGCGCGGGCAGCCCGCGCGCAGCACCGTGCGAGTGGACGACCCGCCGCGCATCGCTGTACGCAACTGTATTATTAACGACTCCTTGTAGGGACCTCAAATAATTAGTAAATGCAAGTATTCTGATTAGATGTTCACTTCCAGAAGTATATAGATTATCGCATTGGATGTTTATCTGCAATGATAATTTAAATCTGTAGTAAATAAATAACTGAATAACTGAATAATACAATAACTTGTTTATTCTCAAAAACTTATTTTTAAATACGTCTCGACAATACTTTCGCACGTCCTAGGTATTTTTTTTTTTTATCTCCAGCCAGAATGACCGGCGGCTGACTACCGTCCCGTCATAACAAAAATCACGAGCGGGTATTTTGTAAGTGTTGCCAACAGTCGGCCATCCTGTTACAGGAATGTCCCTATTCCTGGACCCTCGGCCTTCCTAACAGGGATATGTCCCCATAGCCAAACACTATTTATAGCTAGAAAAATAATAACAATAATTTGACAAGAATTCAAGAAGTACTTAAACAAACTAAAATCTTAACTTTATATAATTAATTACATTAACAACATTTTAATATTATTTATTTTCCTTACGAAAAATAAAAATTTAATTAGATTTGCCAATCACTATTTATAGCGGAAAACAATATAATATAATAATAATAATAGCTTTACTTATTCCATATAATTATCTCTTATCTTATCTTATCTCAATTATAATTTATTCATTTATAAATATTAAATCCATGCAGTAAGTAGAACAGTATTAATAATATGAGTTATAACTATAGGATTTATATGGACCCCCTCCGGGTAAAAGCCTCCTCCAAAGAATCCCATTTGCGCCTGTCTTTCGTCACTTCAGTCCAATTTCTCCCCGCAGTTTCAACTAATTCGTCTTGCCGTCGACAACTGGGTCTGCCAACTCTTCTTGTCCCGTGTAGTCCGCTCCGTTTTAGAATTCGCGAAGTCCATCTGTCCTCAGTGTACCGGAGATGATTTGTTTGCAGCTTGAGTTTTCATGTTACCGTTTGCCACCCTCGGGACACGGCCACTTCGTTGATTTGTGTTAAAGACTACCGTTTGCCACCCTCGGGACACGGCCAGTTTGTAGATTGGTGTTGAAGACTACCGTTTGCCACCCTCGGGACGCGGCCAGTTTGTAGATTGGTGTTGAAGACTACCGTTTGCCACCCTCGGGACACGGCCAGTTTGTAGATTGGTGTTGAAGACTACCGTTTGCCACCCTCGGGACACGGCCAGTTTGTAGATTGATGTTGAAGACTACCGTTTGCCACCCTCGGGACACGGCCAGTTTGTAGATTGGTGTTGAAGACTACCGTTAGCCACCCTCGGGACACAGCCACTTTATTGATTGACGTTGAAAACTACCGCTTGCCACCCTCGGGGCACGGCCTGTATCTAGAACACACAGAAGTCAGTAGGTATTACAGGCTATTATTGTAATTGCAGAACCGCTGATTGCTGCTCCTAAGCAATGGACATCACACAGTTCCCATCCTGGGCCAGATACAACCGAAGCAGCCTTGTAGGCCGATTCCACCAAGAAAACCTTTGTCAACGAAAGCAAACCGTCAACTACTTCGCTTTGCTTCGTAATCGGTGACCAATGAGGTTAGGTTACTCTGCTGTGATGACACTTCCAAACATATTACCAACCAGGTTCCGCGAATCACTGTCACCTTGGAGAACGAAACAAAACGCAGAGGTTGATACTTGAATAATTGACGTTGTAAATTAAAGGAATTGGATCCCTGATCCTCCCGCGGCGCTTCTAGATAAGCACTATAATAATAACTGATGAAAAATTGATGAAATCACATCAAAGACAATCCAACATAGTTCCAGTTATTAACCCTAGGACAGGTTCATTTATGCCAGTTCTAATTCTCTTTGAAATTTTAACTACTGGGTGCGAGCCGCTGCGCGCGTCACTCATCTTCCATATCCCACCCAAAATGCTGCCGGTCCATATAATTTTATTCATAGTGTGGTGCTTCATATTAAAATACTTTTTAAAACCCGCTATTTAGAAGAGGAATATCAACAGTCTCATTATAAAATAAAAAGGACAAACCCAAAAATCCCAACTTGATCATTATGTCAGGTGTTGCTGTGTCACTCCAGCGACACAGCACGACTAAAGCAACTGATGTACTACCTGCCGCACTTTGACAATCATATTTAAACCGCTACAACATCATCCTCTATCTTTTAAACAGTAAAAGCACTAGATAAAAACTTCATTTCTATTCCAAAACATACCTATTTCATAATTTAACACATACCTATTTCACCTTCACTTGAGATCAAAATCCAGTTATAATTATATATGGAATAATTATTATCAATAATAATAAATCAAGGTACCTAGGTCTGGGTACGCCATTTATTTGGCTTAGGTACGTACAATCCAAATAAATTCTTCTTATTCTTATTTTATTCTTATTCTTACAACAAAGTCCGTGAATTATTTTAATCTTGAATAGAATCCATGTAGTGACGTTAAAGAAATAAATAAATAATTCCGGAAATCTAAACAACATCATGGTAGCCCCAAAGCAAGCAGGGCCCCATGCTATGGAAACCACATGACTGACATATAAATAAGTGCATAATTGTACATGTCATTATAACTCACACACATTTTTCTTCAGTGATCTCATCACCAACCAATTGCTAATTACCATCTCCTTCTACTTCTTTATTAATATGCATTTCAGCAAAGCAACATTCATTCTTCGATAGACATCATTATTTCGCTCTTTGCTTCCTATTCTCATATATTTTCCCTTTTTCATTCATGATTTTATTTCCGTGGCTCGCGTGAATACGTTGATATGTCGAGATGTCAATTTTTTTTTTTATTGGCTTAAACGATATCTACGCCTATGAAGTATCTATAAAAAAATTGACAGCTCCCTAGCTAGACAAGTTTTCGAGTTATGGCCTTGCCAACTCCTCCATTTTTCGTATTTTAGTTGACATAACTACTTGTCAATTTTTCAAGCCACTAACACACACATGTTTTTGTAGATATTTCGATTTATCAACCTACTCATTCGCCAAAATTATATTTGTTACATGATATCTCGACATATACATATGATATTTTTGATTAACTTTTAACAAATTAAAATGTCAGGTTATGGCTAACCAAAGTATTCCGTTTAAATTGTGATACATTGAGTTGTTCAGTTATGCCCGCGCGCTCTCGCGCTGGCATAATCGAACATGTCACTCGTATTGGTAAACAAAACGTCAGTTCAGAAATCTTTTTTTTTAAGTATTGCTTTTACATGGAAAACTGATAGATTTTAATTATTTGTTAAACTATAATGACATTGCTTGATTTTTACAAGCTTTTATTATTAACTTGCGATTTTTGTTCGGGTCTACTTTTGAAAATTAAATTTGACTGACTTCCCAGTGTCTGATTAAGCTGAAATTTGGAATACCTATAGGTTCTTGGTGACAATGCAATATTATTTTAACAACGAGCTGATCTGATGATGGAGCCAGGAGCTGTTCAACAGAACTCACTTTTTTTTTTGTGAAATGTTGCAAGTTCAATTTGACCCACTTTCCAGTGTTTGATTGAGCTAAAATTTGGCACACTTATAGATTCTAGATAACAATGTAATATTATGTTAACAATAAGCTGATCTGATGCTGGAGTCAGGAGCTGTTCAACAAACCTCAATATTTGTTTGGATTAAATCTTGCAAATTCAATTTGACCCACTTTCCAGCATCTGATCGAGCTGAAATTTGGCACACTTATAGATTCTCGATGACGATGCAATACTATTGTAACAGCGACCTGATCTGATGATGGAGCCAGGAGCTGTTCAACAGAACTCACTTTTTTTTTTAGTGAAATCTTGCAAGTTCAATTTGACCCACTTTCCAGTGTTTGATTGAGCTAAAATTTGGCACACTTATAGATTCTAGATAACAATGTAATATTATGTTAACAGTAAGCTGATCTGATGCTGGTGTCAGGAGCTGTTCAACAAAACTCAATATTGTGTTCGGGTCAAATCTTTCAAGTTTAATTTGACCCACTTCCCAGTGTCTGATTGAGCTGAAATTTGGCACACTTATGGATTCTTGGTGACAATGCAATATTATTGTAACAACGAGCTGATCTGATGATGGAGCCAGGACCTGTTCAACAAAACTCATATTTTTTTTAGTGAATTCTTGCAAGTTTAATTTGACCCACTTTCCAGTGTCTCATTGAGCTAAAATTTGGCACACTTATAGACTCTAGATAAGAATGTAATATTATGATAACAACAAGCTGATCTGTTGCTGGAGTCAGGAGTTATTCAACAAAACTCCTCAGTAAATTTTTCGATTGAGGTGAAACTTTGCATTTTTTTCTAGTTCCGAATACATTGTAATAATATGGTGACAATGAGCAGATGTGCTGATAAAATCTGGTTGTATTCCATTCAAATTCTCAGTGATTAACAGTAGAGCATCCGTGTTTGGGCTCATTTAAAATCAGCTTACCCTTACTATGTTAAATCTCATTTCTAAACGGTATGAATGGTTCTGAGTAATAAGTAGGTACTTCAGCAACTCAAAAAACCGGTTTTATAGTCTCTATCTGTTTGCAATCCGATAATATAGCATTGTTTACCTACCAATATTCCATACATTAAAGGTGAATAAGTTGATATCTTTTGCGGCATAACTGGACATCTCGAGACGTAACCTAAATCTCATCAATTTTTTTGTTGACATGTCTTATATCATGGAAACTATGGGGAATTTTGGTTATTTATTGTCATCATTCGAAAGAGGGCATAAAATAACCATAGAAACAATTAACACAAATACTGTAAACTAATTTACCGAGAAACCAGAAGAGGTCAAACTTTCAAACGGCCGCCCTGAAAAGTTGGTGTTTTATACATGTCAACGTATTCACGCGTGCCACGGATTTATTGTCACTCTTTGTCTTGTGTTGAGGAATTTTATAAAAGTTTAGTAGGTAACAATAATTTCTTCCTAAAACGCAAACTGTAAAAACTCCGAAGAAATTTTGCCTCTTACTGTTAGGTAAGTGCGTTATTGTCATTATGTAGATTCATAGCTAAGTACGTAATTATTTATTCCAAAACCGAATTACATTGTTTACAACGGAAATTCCAAATCAACATTTTATACATTAACAATATCAATAACTTGCACGTCAACACAGTCATTTAAGACTTGGATTCTAAGTCATCATTTTGTTGTTATTAAAAGAACAAAAAAAAAAAGAGGACCGGTCATGGAAACAAACTTTACGTACGTATAGTACGTATAGTAGGTACTCAATTTGTTGACATAGAAACATTATTTCATTGGACCTTATTTGGTATTTCGCCTTCCTCCCAATCGGTCTTCTACGTCTGACTGATTTCAGTTCGTTCTAAATGTCCCCACTTTGGCGCTCTACTACTTCACCGTTTCAATGTGGAAGGTATGGTATTATTATGGTAATAAGTACAATCAATGAGATTTCACCAATACAGCCGCTACCCCTACTAGAAAAGGCTCTGAAACGCGGCGAAACCTTGCTATAGCCACCTAGCTAGAATACAAGCAGCTTTGTCCAACATCAATCAAGAAAACCAAAGAAATTAGCAGATATATACAATACCCCGTTGTCAGAAAGAGACAATCCACGCACGCGCCGGCGCCGCGTGCAAATGCGTGCAACATCGGAGCAAATCAAAGTGCTACCGAACCGACCCAAGCCATTAGCTCGACTCTTGCTCGCCACACAGAGCGGGGCACAACGCATCCACCCCAGACTATTAGCAGATCATTGGGTACTTACCTACTAAAGGTAGTACAATAGGCAGTTCTACTGTTTCAGTACTCACTAACAAGAAATCTATTTTGTCACCAAATCTTACAACCTAAGTACTTATACGTACTCTTTTTGTATTTTATACTTTTATGTAAATATGTAGTAGTTTAGTTGCTGTAACTAAATGTAACTTTAGTACTTATATAATATTAATATAAGTACCATTTTCATGATTATCGTTTTGATAAATTAAATTCCTTTATACCTGCCAAAATAGTTTAAAACGAAACTTACAAGTGTCCCCTAGGGTTAGGCAATGAACCTAGGAATTCTACAGCACCATCATCCATGCATGCCTGCTAATTACCTATGGTAATTTCTCTTGATTTGATTGATCGAGTCGGTTTCGGATTGGGGCTAACGTACCTACATCCTCTTAAACATTATATATACTTAGTAGGTGGGTGGTACCTTTATCAATTCTAGTCAATTTGTTGGCCACCACTTTAGTAATATTTAAATAAAGTAGTAGGGGAGACCGGGGACAAACGTAACAGTTTGTATTCCATGCCAGATTTCTCGTTAGTAATAACCATTATGATAAAATAATTAAAGCCATAATAAACTTTCGTTTATGGTCTATAAATGTACATTATAATTTTATAAAATATGTCATGGTTTCTGATAATTATTAAGCTGCGAAAAAAAATTGGAAATTGTTACTTTCGACCCCATGGTTAGGGCGATAGTAACAGAGCGTGGGTCGAAAGTAACACCGTATAAATTCTCCCCTATGTTACAATAACAATAAAAAACAACGTTAAATCAAATTATTTATTTCAAAGTTAAATACCTAGTACAAAAATTATTAACTTTTTATGTAAGATTATCTTGAGATTCATGTTTCTATTTAGTATATATTTCTTATCTTTGTGTTGTCTTTTAAATGTTCATCTGCTGCTTTTCTATAGACTTCTGTGCTAGTGGTGCCTCTATTAGTTTTTCTAATACGTTGTCGTGGCATTCTGTTAAACAAAAAAAAGAAAAAAAAAGTTTCATAACATCGCAATCATATTTACTATTAAAGTAACACGTTACTTATGTCCTGCCATGAGATGTTACTTTTGTACCCAACCCCGTTTTTGATATTTGATGCCAAATAACCTTGAAACTGAACGTGTTACACGAAAACAACTTATAACATGCTAAAGACAATCTTAAGGTTAATCAACGAACTAATAGTCATAATTGTTATCAGCATCTTAATTCTACGTAAACACTAAATGAATAAACAACAAGCAACCTACTTTTGGTGCAAAAAATCACGATACGTCCACTAACACAACCTTGCCGCGTGGTGCGGGCGCGGAGACTGAACTCATGCGTGGGGGCCGGTGCAAGCTAACAACCAACGGTCGCACACGTCGTTCCGGCTATTGGACAAGGCTACGGAGCGTTTGTTACTTTCAACCCGCCGTTACGTTTGTCCCCGGTCTCCCCTACCTAAACAAATCTTCTAAAGATGTCCGATGTCTGGTATGTATAATGTACAATTTAATTTACAAGATATTTACCTAGCGTCCTTTACTTTCAAGTAGGACTAGGAACCTACAGGTAACCATCATGAAGTCATTGATAAAGTTAATAAGACCATCACAAGGTTAAAGAAAGGCGCGTTACAGATTCTATAAATTTAGTAACAGCGAAATTGTTTTTGAACAGTTTCTTTTATGTTTATCTGAGGAAATTAATTTCCGATATCTAGGTAGGTACTTAGGTAGTTATGAAAACTTATCGGTGGCTTTCTGTTTTTAGTTACTAGTTTAACATTTAAATGAAAGTAATTATTTAGCTTCCTATAATTTATAAATATTTAATTTATAGTTAGGACAGTGTTCCGCAAACTTTGTGTTCAAAGTACATCTAGGAAATAGGAAAATTTTGCAGATACAACATAAATGAAATGCAAAACATGAGCTTGTTAAGTTAGCTTATGCGGTCCAAGTAACCTTAATCCGAGGCACACCAACTAATGACCACGGTACACCAGTGTGCCGCGGCACACCCTTTGCGGTTTATTTTTTTATTTTTTATTTTATTTTTTAAATAGAACCATCGGAGAACCGTAAGAGGGTTCATTCACTTACGGATTTAGGTAGGTAACTACATATATTTATTTCAATTAGTTCTTTGACTTTAACAGTAACCTAATTTTCAAATTTCGGATTTTTATCCGTCTGAATGGTTAGTTTTTTTATTTTGTGCTAGGATATCACCAGGACTAACGTCTACTATCCGATTCGATGCCTTTCAATTTTGGAAATAATCCACTGCAATTATTATTATAGTAGGTATATAGTTATTATTATTATTTTCTTTTTAGTATTAAGCCACTTATATAACTCAACATAATTAAGTATTAAGTTCCTCTGCAACGGGCCGGCCCATCTGGCCCACTTGCCCGTGGTCTTTTGACCACCTACTCTGACTTTGGGGAACGATTCCACCATGTTTCCCAAATATGTATATATCTAATTTTTCCAGAACTCACGTTTTAACCACTTGTACAAAATTTATACCTACCAAAGATCTACAACATTTACTTAATTAAATTATCATTATGGGATTATATCGCGTACCTACTTTTTATTACTTAAATAGTTTTATTTAGTTAATCCCATCGGAATCGCAAATTTTGATAAGACTTATCAATGAAAGCGAGTGCGGAAGGTCAGCAGACAATCTATCTCTCTTCCGTATGTGAAGGGGTGACGGATAAAATAGGAAACATGTTTAGGAGATTTTCAATTGAGTCGGTTCTCACTCCTCACACAAAAGTTTCTCAGTAACTCAGAACACCGTAAGATACCTAAACCACTGCAAATACCAGGCGTAGATATACAAGGTTGACTGTAACTGTTGCCGTTCATACATAGGGCAAACTAAACGTACAATAGCCGAACGCGTCAAGGAGCATATTACAGCGGTCAAAATAGGCAAGTGTATATTTGTATAAGTCAGTGAATGCGGAACATCTGGTTGATTCAGGCCCTAACTACTGGATAAGACTACATGACCCAAAAGTTCTATTCAAAGAACACCATTATTATAAGAGGATATTTCAAAAGGTGATTGAGATGCTGGTTTTCGTCTCTCATCTGCGTGGAATTAAAAAGATACACACCTACGTGGTTGTCCGACTGTACGTCAGCCTGACACCGTCAGTGTAGTGTGTCGTAATGTGAACGAGGACTTTTCTGATTCTGAAGACGAATTGGGGGTAGTCGTGAATCCTACCCTCAGTTTTATTCTCGGCGGTAGCTCCCAGTAAGTACTTCAGTCATCCCGTGACCATGAACATCAGGACCACCAGGACGACCCTGAATCGTCCCAAAAGCCAGCTGATTCCACTCCTCCTGCTCCCCCGCGACCATTCCGTGAAGAACAAACACCGTACCTATGGGGCTTAGCCCTCCTTTCGGTGATCCATACGCCCAAATCCAAACAGTCAAGCGTCAGTGGGGAGCCAGTCATACAAAGTGAGACTCGTCAAAGTCAAAATAAAAATAAGAATTAATAACTCAACAAGATTGGCCTGGCATCACACCGGTTGCATTTAGCATAAAACAACCTAAAACTTTTTATATTTAATAAACCCAATAAATTAAATACTTATAGGTAGGTACTTAGCTGTGGTAGCTACTACAGTCGGCAACAAAATGCATAAACAATTTCAGTTTTTAAAACTGAAATACTTACTTATCTTAGAACTCAGGATCTATGATCCTAGATTTTATCAAGGTATTATGAAGTCTCCTTAGTCAGTAAGTAAGTAGGTACCTACTTAGGCAATCATAAACGTACTAGGTACCTACCTAATTATAAATGATGTGTCACAGTTTTACAAAACTACAACCCTTGATCAACTTTCATTGTTGGCTGTACACCTAGGTAAGTACTTATCTAATAAAAAAATGGTCAAGTCGTAGGTAGGTATGACTTGGATAATTATATCAACAAGCACTTTCTTAACACATCTTCCCAACAACCAAACGCGCTCCCCAAAGCACGGAAGCGCCTAGATCGCAATCAATGCCACCCGCGGCCACCCATCCAACTGCGGCCGCTCACACACAACGCCGCTCAACTCCAACAATCAATCAAAAACGTACCATGGGCAAGCCACGCCAAGAGCGCTTCAAACTAGGTACTTACCTACTTATGTACCTACTACGCACTTTTATTATACCTAATAGTTTATTAAACTCACTTAAATTAAATTTATAAATGTTGCTGCATATCACTTAGGTAGGTAGGTACCTACATATTATTTTAAGTCGTAATTTTAAAATGAACACATACATTACCTTACCTAGTAGGTAGGTAGGTAGGTAGGTATAGGTACTTACTCAACTTAGTAAATTAAAAAAACTAGTAGGTAGGTAGGCAAGTACCTATCATATTCACACGAATGACATCAATAAAATAATTATGATAGGTAGGTACCTAAAACATGTGCGTTATACCTAGGTACCAATATCACAAGGTCAACCTACAATACGCTACTTGCCGAATGTTCTATTTTTATGATGAGATACCCAGGTAGTCTAGGTGCCTACGCAAATTATGAAACGTACACTCGTAACTCTTACCTATCGTACGTAGTATTATTTTCTGTTCTGTGCTATCGTCTCAGATTTAGCTAGTATTAGAAATTAGAATAACGAACTTAGACAAAGGCAAGTGATATTGTGTAAGTTCGTTCCAAGAGCCAAGACACAATCGAACTTCAATCGATGTAAGTATGCATTATGAAAAAGTAAAGAAAACAGTAGGTAAACACAAACGTATGTGGGTAGATAAGTAGAACATAAAACATTGAAAATCAATAAATGGTTCGTACATACCAATGGGCGTTTTCCAACGTTCATCCCACTTCTGATATTAACGACTCCTTGTAGGGACCTCAAATAATTAGTAAATGCAAGTATTCTGATTAGATGTTCACTTCCAGAAGTATATAGATTATCGCATTGGATGTTTATCTGCAATGATAATTTAAATCTGTAGTAAATAAATAACTGAATAACTGAATAATACAATAACTTGTTTATTCTCAAAAACTTATTTTTAAATACGTCTCGACAATACTTTCGCACGTCCTAGGTAATTTTTTTTTTTATCTCCAGCCAGAATGACCGGCGGCTGACTACCGTCCCGTCATAACAAAAATCACGAGCGGGTATTTTGTAAGTGTTGCCAACAGTATGTACACAAAGCGTCACCATTAAGTACCTCCCCTGCTAAGACGTCAGTTCGCAACCCGTTGATCTCAACTTTTTGTAAAACATTTACCTTTTTTATTAGATTTGTCATTCTTACTTTCTTATTCTTACTTACGTATGGATAAGTAATTTCACGCACTCTGCTGTGCGTCCGATTGGTGTAGCGGTATTGACCCCGAATTCAAATGCTCCTGCGTGGGTCCGGGCTTGGTTTCAAATCCTGTCACGACTATGTAATTTTTGTTTATTTTATTTTTATTTTTGCTTTCACAACGAACTACGTTGTGAGTATGTAGTAAGTTACCTAGTAAAGTTATAGTTAGATGAAACAACTTTTAGTAGGGTCTTAGTAAATTTATTTAAACACAAACCTAATACTTAATCCAATAAAATTAACGAGTGAACAAACATGTCATGTTATCATTGGAACAGTTTATACTTATCGTATAAATCCAGTGAAAAATAAACAATTTAGATCTCTCGCAAATCAGATCAGACTAAGTAATATTATCTACTTACAATTTAAAACAATATCAGTTATCTTTCAATTTTATAAAAGTTAGTAACAGCTCGCGAACGATGAAGCGCAGTTATCATGAACTAAATACACTAGGTATTCCTTCTCGATAAGCAACTCGCTGGGCCAATATTATGACATCTTTCCATCCCCAATAACCTGAAAATAAGAACATTATTACATAATGGCATAGGTTATAAGATAAAAAAAAAACCGGTCAAGTGCGAGTCGAACTCGGACGCCGAGGGTTCCGTACCTAGCCATGGTGCCAATTAAGCTAGTATGAATTGTATGAGCGCCCATACAACTCGGAGGACAATTTTAATTGGCGTCAACTATGTATGTATGGGAACACCCTTTAGTTTTCAATTTTTTTAACTTTTTAGAATTTTTCCTTTATTTGTGCTATAAGACCTTGCTTTTTGCCAAATTTCGTTATTCTAGGTCAACGGGAACTACCATTTAGGTTTTCGACCCAAAACCTTTAGGGTACTTCCGGTTGACCTAGAATTGTCAATTTTGGTTACAAGCAAGGCCTTACAGCACAAGTAAAGGAAAAATTCCGAAAAATAAAAAAAGTTGATAATTAAGGTAAGTTTTGGTACTCACAAGTTTTCACGAAAACCTAAATTTGCCTATATCTTTTTACAGTGTTGACTCAGGACCTTGATTTTTATACTCACAATAGGGACTATAGACCTCATTATATGGTATAAATTTCAACTTGCTAGCTCCACCCGTTCCTGAGATAATCGATGGTGACACACGGACAGACGGACAGACAGACAGACAGACAGACGGACAAGAAAGTGATCTTATAAGGGTTCCTTTTTTTACCTTTTAAGGTACGGAACCCTAAAAACAACCTCTGTAATACTTATCAATTATCATACCACTTACCTAACGTTATTCTGCAACTTGCTGGTATTAATAATAATGTTTGTGGCGTTCACATAGATCTGTTTAGACTTCTTAGTTCTTTCGGCCTGATTTGTGTGGCTTTATGATTCATATCACCAGTCGATAGAACTGCACCGATTTGACCTACGAAAAGTAAAATAAGTGTTATACATTTATACTCAGGCAATTATTTATTCACAAAGATTCTTCTAATATTTACGACTTACCATTATTCCATGGTGCCAAGCAATCTCTTTTATGCTTATATTTTGTTCGTAAAGAACAACTATCTTTGTCCTTTCAAAATTGATAAAATGCACCATTGCTATGCTACACGCACCGAAAATAAAACAAGTAACAAAACCAGTCAGTTAATTTTATTGTTCAATAGAATTTAGTGCACAACTACCTTCAATACAATTTTATTAGTTGATGGTAGTCGTGTAAAGAGTTACCTACTATTATTTTGTAAACGAATAATGTAACTTATAAATTCAGCGCTGTTGACAACTGGTGCGGTAGCTCAGTCGGAAAAGCGTGGACTCGCTCACGTTCAATTGGGGCATCGGTGGTTCGAATCCTAGCAAGCAAATAAGTTTTTGTAAGATTTTATTTATTTGAGTCGTTCAGGCAAACAATTTCGTTAGTGTAGCCTGCATACGGCAACTTTCCATTTACACTATAAAGGGTTACCAATTGGTGACGCAGTGTGTACCATGTCAGCTAGAGTGTAGTGTCAGTACTGACCTCGTATCGCGAAGGCGCGGGCGGCACGTGCGTGGCGGGCGAGCAGCGCGGGCAGCCCGCGCGCAGCACCGTGCGAGTGACCCGCCGCGCATCGCTGTACGCAACTGTATGTACCATGTCAGCTAGAGTGTAGTGTCAGTACTGACCTCGTATCGCGAAGGCGCGGGCGGCACGTGCGTGGCGGGCGAGCAGCGCGGGCAGCCCGCGCGCAGCACCGTGCGAGTGACCCGCCGCGCATCGCTGTACGCAACTGTATGTACCATGTCAGCTAGAGTGTAGTGTCAGTACTGACCTCGTATCGCGAAGGCGCGGGCGGCACGTGCGTGGCGGGCGAGCAGCGCGGGCAGCCCGCGCGCAGCACCGTGCGAGTGACCCGCCGCGCATCGCTGTACGCAACTGTATGTACCATGTCAGCTAGAGTGTAGTGTCAGTACTGACCTCGTATCGCGAAGGCGCGGGCGGCACGTGCGTGGCGGGCGAGCAGCGCGGGCAGCCCGCGCGCAGCACCGTGCGAGTGACCCGCCGCGCATCGCTGTACGCAACTGTATGTACCATGTCAGCTAGAGTGTAGTGTCAGTACTGACCTCGTATCGCGAAGGCGCGGGCGGCACGTGCGTGGCGGGCGAGCAGCGCGGGCAGCCCGCGCGCAGCACCGTGCGAGTGACCCGCCGCGCATCGCTGTACGCAACTGTATGTACCATGTCAGCTAGAGTGTAGTGTCAGTACTGACCTCGTATCGCGAAGGCGCGGGCGGCACGTGCGTGGCGGGCGAGCAGCGCGGGCAGCCCGCGCGCAGCACCGTGCGAGTGACCCGCCGCGCATCGCTGTACGCAACTGTATGTACCATGTCAGCTAGAGTGTAGTGTCAGTACTGACCTCGTATCGCGAAGGCGCGGGCGGCACGTGCGTGGCGGGCGAGCAGCGCGGGCAGCCCGCGCGCAGCACCGTGCGAGTGGACGACCCGCCGCGCATCGCTGTACGCAACTGTATGTACCATGTCAGCTAGAGTGTAGTGTCAGTACTGACCTCGTATCGCGAAGGCGCGGGCGGCACGTGCGTGGCGGGCGAGCAGCGCGGGCAGCCCGCGCGCAGCACCGTGCGAGTGGACGACCCGCCGCGCATCGCTGTACGCAACTCCTGCAATACAAACATACCGCTCTAGGTACTAGACTCCTCTCAACTGTTGTCAAAATTGAAACACCGATTAAACTGTCCCGTCTCCTAGTGTAAGAAAGCTGTTGGATCTCCAATAAATAAATAAAAAAATAGATAAACTACTGCCATCCTTTTTTGTTAGATAGTGATATGACAAAAAAAAGTGACAGGGCGAATCTTGAACATTGTTTAACCAGTCAGTGTTCAAGTTGATAGGCGTTTTTAAACGTTTTGAAACTCCTCGTTTTTTAAACGCGTTTTAAACTCCTTCAGTTAAAATTTTAAAGTTCTCAAATTCTTTTCGGTCGATTCGTTTGGCGCGTTCACAATAGGTATGCGTTCACCTTTGACCAAAATATGAGCGTATGAAGATTTTTGTTCTGACGTCATATGGATTTCTTGGCCGAGTTGGAAAGGCACTCGGGCTTTAAGAGGATCGCTTGTATCAATGCGACATCAAAAATTTTGATGACTTTTCATTTTCGATGATATTTTCAATTTCTTTTGAATTTTTTTTTCTTAACTTCTTCCGTCCCACAGTTGGGCAAAGGTCTCTCCCAAACTCTTCCAACCATCTTTATCTTTTACTGAATCCCACCATCCTTCGTCAATTCTGTTAATTTTTTGAAGATCTTAGGCACCTAAGTATACCTACCTACTACTTAATTATCTTCTCTTCAAACCCTCACTATTTATAGGTAGATACATATGGAGATGGTTTAACCAAAATTTTACATTTTTCGGTAAGTAGGTAAAACTTTTCAAATATTTTAATATTTTCGATAATTTTAACAAAAACATTTAACATGATAAGTACCTACCTAGGTACCTACCTAAATATGTACTTACCTAAATGATGTTAAACATACCTGTCCCATCTCACTGCACAAAGACTGTCTGCCCTGCGACGCATTCTTCTTGGTATTCCAACAGAACTCCAGTATAGCCACGACAATGGCCAGCGCCAGTCCGCATAGTAACGTCACGAACACACCGCCTGGAGCAAATGTATGGTTAAATGTCCTACACGTCTAACTACAAGTCTAAAAACTGCCAATTCTAAATGTTGTCAACTCTAAAAACGGTCTAGATCTGTCTCATAACGCATAAGGCTTGTTTCACTCTTCAGCGTGTCAGCATTCACAGCACATTTCTCTGTGCTGTGAATGGTCAACTCGCGGACGCGACCGGCGCGGCGACACGCTGAAGAGTGAAACAAGCCTAAGTCTAAGGATTTTATTACTTCGCATGGTGCTAATATTTTAAATATTCGTGATCACAACTTTTAAATATTTTAGCACAGGATTTTACCGTGTTATTTACTTTTTTATATTTTTAATTTTTGCCCGCGACCACGGTTTCTTACTTGATGAATTGAAAGGTTTAGTATGAGACAGACCTAGATAAGTACCAAATATAAATCTGACTGTGGATAACTCTAGTGACGGAGTTTTTAGATCAGTTATTTAGTATAATGAGTTGTCATGGCCGCAGTGGTGCCTAAAAAACTTCGTCATTAGAGTTAGCCATTACATCTAGGGTAATTTTGACCCTAAATTTCATCTACACTAGCCTTTACTGTTTAGCAGTTTCAACTTTGTTGTCTAATTAGCCGTAACCTTACTTTTTTTAAATGTATTTTATACCTACATTTTTACACTATGATTTCATAACTCTGCCGTCTGTGAATTGTAATGTAAAAGGATAGTGTTTTCAGGAGAAAATGTTGATAAGCAGCAATATCAACTCGAAATTAAAATTTATTTTTCTAGACCTATTTCAGATAATTCTACAATCTATCGAATCTAAATTCTTCTTACAATAACAAAATCGAAAGATTTGAGTGGATTTGTGAATAACTTAATGCCTATTCTAGCAGTTTTAAACAATTCTAAAATTCAGCTATAAGTAAATTCTAAATGTTGTCAACTTTGCTAAATGCCTAGTAAAGCAGTTCCAATTCTCAATTTTACAATCCATTAATTATAATTTCCGTCAACTTGTAAAATGCCTACCTAGGTACTTTAGCAATTTTCATTTTAAATTCTAAAACCCGTCAACTCTAAGACTCTAAGTCTAAAATTCACCAACTTGTATCGCTATGCCTACTCAATCCATTACTCAAGCCTGCTATTTTATTTTCTTCTGTTTTTTCTATAAGAGACATTTCTCGCGGGACTTTTAATTAGCTTACATACAAGATGTCTTTTGAGAAAATAAATGGTTAAACCGACATATAGGAGCTTATTTCAAAGCTCTTATGGTGTGTCAAATTTTACGGGTTTAGCGTCTTATAAATCGATGAACGCCAGCTGCACGCACGAAAAAGTTTCACGTTCCGCCTACGAGGCGTAGCGCTGCTACGAGATGTAGCGAGAGCTACGGTTTTCGTAGCACTAGCTACGAAGTAATTTATTTTGGTAAATAATCCAATCTGATACCTATAGTCGTATTGCTCATTATACGGACTAAAAGTGAAGGAAAAAATGTCATTTTTCCTTCAATTTTGATTAGTTTTGATGCGTTTTATGTCAAAATTGAAGGAAAAATGTCATTTTTTCCTTCACTTTAGTCCGTATAATGAGCAATACGACTATACATAAATATACAGAATGAATTTTGACAGAAGAAAATTTAAATAAAATAGAAAATGTCAATGTTTTCTTATGACGTTATCACGTAAAATTATCGCCCGTAACCTCGGATGAACTAACCATCCCGTAACGTAAACCGACTTTACTGACAACCATTTTTTTTTTGTCATTCTCATTCTCTCATGCTTATTTTTGGGTAGGTATTTAAGTAGGTAATTGTTTAATGTTTTTTTTTCAAGCCCTAATCTACCCAAGCTTAAAGCCTTACCAATGTTCTGCACACCCAATGGATTCGCCTTGCTGTCCTTCCCGTCACGATTGCAGACATCTCCCGTGTTCTTCCACCATTTGTCGTACAGTATCTGGATCACCCCCTTCTCTTGCAGTTCTAGGATCGCTAGGGAGATCTTGTCGCGCCACGGACTGCCTTTCCATGTCGCTATGCCATATCCCTGGGGAAAAATCAGCATTCCATACACTCTACCTAAACTTAACGGAGAGTTTAGAACCAGGGGCGGTCGCAGGATTTGATTTTTGGGGAGGGGGGTCACGTTTTTTGCTAGTACCAACTTTTTTGCAGGATGTTAGAGGTTTGCCAAGGATTTTGGGGGGTCATGACCCCCAAAACCCCCTCCCCCCCCCTCGGACCGCTCATGTTCAGAACACTATGTGCAGAGTCCAAGTGCTTAAAGCCAGAGTCCGAGTAACAAGACTAAGAGTCCAAGTGACTAAAGTTAGAGTTGAAAGGTCTTACTTATGAAAGATGTTTAAAATTGAACACTGGTTAAACAACGTCCTGTCTTTATTTGTGTGTGACGAATAGAGACAGGACGTTGTTTAACCAGTGTTCAATTTTAAACATCTTTCATAAGTAAGGGGGTGAGACTTTAATAACAATTAAATTAAAACTTCAGGAAAAACGCTCGACATAATATATTATCAACTAGAAAAGAGCTGATGATCTTCAAACGGCTGAACAGATTTTCATGAGACATAGTTAAGACTACTCTCGACACACTACACTACGCTGAGAGTCCAAGTGCTTAAAGCTAGAGTCCAAGTAACAAGATTAAGAGTCCAAGTGACTAAAGTTAGAGTTTACAGTTGTAGTGACTAAACTTAGACTATTAGACTATTTTTAAAGAAAAAAGAACTTATAACACCAACCTCAGAGTCCAATAAACCGCCAATTTGCGTCAGATTGCAGTCCCGTTGCACGCGATGATCCAACATAGTAGACTCCATCAGAAAGGCGTAGTTTCCATACACTCTAAAACTCTAAACTGTAAACTTACCTGAGAGTCCAGAATACTACGCTCAAAGTCCAAGTGCTTAAAGCTAGAGTCCGAGTTACAAGACTAAGAGTCCAAGTGACTAAAATTAGAGGTGAAGTGTCTAAAATAAAAGACTAACATTAAAGAAAAAAAAAACAATTTTATGAACCTAGAAGACCTACCTTAGAGTCCAATAAACCGCCAATTTGAGTCAGATTGCAGTCCCGTTGCACGCGATGATCCAACATAGTAGACTCCATCAGAAAGGCGTAGTTTCCGTTCAAGACTCGACGGACTCCCTCTTCATATGACGATACTAATGCAGGAGGGGAAGTTGTTGTCATGTGTTGCCACATCTTCTGGTATATGTCTATGTTTGAGTCCTAGAAAAATGCAGCCATTAAATGAGACAGAATCAAACATCAAGCACGTTATGACGGTTTTCCACAAAATTTTAAGCAGCCTCAGTTTAGAAGAATGCTTCATAATATAATAGAAAGAGCATCTAATATAATTAGAGTCCACACACCCCCAATACTTACAAGAATGACTCATAAATAATAAAATAAAAGAGTCCACATTACTACTGAAATAGAGTCCATATCACAACAGTCTTAGAGTCCACTTACACTAAAGAAAGTCCGAGTCCCATATTGAATGTTATTTTGCGCAGCTAAATCCGCTGCACTGCTGTTGTTCTACTTTTTATGATGTCTTATTTACACTTAAATTCTATGATGTCACGCTCCTTATAAGAATGACCCATAATACTATAGAAAGAGTCCATAAACTATTAGAGTCCATACTACTATGAAGAGTCCACTTACCCTAAAGAAAGTCATAGTAGACCCGCCATTTAGAGTCCCATACTGTATATTATTTTGAGCGGCCAAATCCGCTGCACTTTGTATAGGTAATACAGTTCGTTCGACAGTGAGGAACGCAGCTAAGTTAGCGGTGTATGAAGATAGGATGATCAGTGTGAAAAACCACCAGATACCACCAACTATTCGTGTGGAGGTTGCCTGGAAGAAAGATAGTTATTTAAACCAGCTGACCCAACAGACAAAATCACTTGCGCGATCGTTTGATCGCGCGAGCGGACGTTTGCATTGAGATTGCGCGTTTCTTTATGGTGCAAACATACGCTGGACCAGCCTAAACCAGTGCGAGCGAAGGCGAGTCGATGCAAGGCGAGTGCTACCGTCCACACGCTTAGCGAGTCTATGCAAACCAATGTAAGTTGG
Source organism: Camptogramma bilineatum (assembly GCA_958496255.1). Classification (NCBI taxonomy): domain Eukaryota; kingdom Metazoa; phylum Arthropoda; class Insecta; order Lepidoptera; family Geometridae; genus Camptogramma; species Camptogramma bilineatum. The sequence goes on from OY292478.1 coordinate 3,994,864, forward strand.
CGCTCGTATTCACTCGGCCAGCTAGGCGAGTGATGGCGAGGCGAGGCGAGTGGTGCTGCCCACACGTTGGCACTGGCGTTCACTCGGCGAGCCTGGGCTAGCGTGTGTTTGCGTCTTTAGAGCAGTGGTTGTCATACTTTTCTGGTCAAGGGCCACATAGGACAACGTGAGGTATCACTGCGGGCCGCACATTTTAAATTGATTTCGATTAAATTTGCAGTACGGGGGTTTGCAGGGCCGAAAAATCGATCTAGCTAGGTATCTTATTGGGAAAATTCGTTTTCTCGGTATTTTCACACAAAAAGATTAACCAGTGCAATGTGATTCGTAATTTTGCGGAAGCTGTTGTGGTCAGAGCGGCTAAGCGGTTAGGGTGTCAGCCTTCAACGCCGAAGGCTGAGAGTTCAAATCTCAGTCATTGATAGGACTTTTGTCAGTTTTTTGTTCTTTTTCGCGTAAATTTTAAATTTTTTCAATTTGCACTCAAGCAGAGCTCGGTCGCCCAGATATCCGTACCCATATTATAAATGTGAAAGTGTGTTTATTTGTCCTGCTTTCACGTCAAAACAGAGCGACGGATTGACGTGATTTTTTTGTGTGGAGATAGTTGGAGGGCTGGAGAGTACTTTTTATCCGGGTACCACACGAGCGAAGCCGCGGGCAGCAGCTAGTTATCGTATAATTTAATCTCTACTCATATAAATAGTAGGTACTTACTTTGGGGTTGAGTCCCGAACCCTGCCGTAGGAAGGTGCCGGTGATGAACCAGAATGAGTTGCACACGCTGAACTGATTCGTGAGGAGTTTCGTCTCGTGCCCGCATATATGTGTACTTGTAGACCTGTATTAATTAAAATTGCTTTTTAGAAGCTTTTACTTAACTTGCAACATTTTAAATGTAGTAATGGATATTTCTTTGGGGAGGGAGGAGAAAGCTGGGGGTTAATTTCAGGAGCTATGATGGCACACAGATACCTATACACTAATTTATCACAACCCTCTTTTTCGTCGGGGGTTAAACCAATGTAGGTACCTACCTACAATATTTACTAACATTGCACTGACAGCTTAATCAGCTGAAAGCAGGAATAGACCTATCACAGAAAACTGATGATATATGTATTCCCCAAATTAATAATGCCATGTACTCAAATGGTACTTTTATATCAGCTGCTCGCATCTATAATAAACTTCCAATTGACCTTAAAATTCTTGAAGGTAACAAATTTAAAAGTCAGCTTAGAAAATGGTTAATAAATAGTGTATTTTATAATCTAGATGAGTATTATGATAGATGATTTTCTTCACTTTTTAACTGTAGTACCTACTTAGTGAAAAATTAAAATTAATTTATTTTTCCTCATACATTTACTTGCTTAGGTAGTCCCTAACATTGAAATGTATAGTACTTACCTACTTTACGACTAGGTTATTAATAACCAATTATTGTTGCACATCCGAAATGGATAAACTGTACAAACTTGTACCTATTTAGACTAAGACCTTCCCTTGTACAACAGTTCTGCAATAAAATATTTCTGATTCTGATTCTGATTCTGAGATTCATTTCGATTGGCCATATTGAATCAGTGCCAATCATATTTAATCTCAGTTTCCTGTGATAGGTCTATTCCTGCTTTCAGCTGATTGAGCTGTCAGTGCAATGTTAGTAAATATTGTACATTGGTTTTGGCTAGAGTATAGTACAAAATTATAATTATTTGACGACCTCTGTGGCGCAATGGGTGAAGGTCCGCTTGTGACGCAGGAGGTTGCGGGTTCGATCCCCGCCGCGGGACAAATGTTTGTATGATCTGCAAATATTTGTCTCGGGTCTGGGTGTTTTCTATGTATATTATGTATGTATTTACAAAAAAAAATGTATTTAAGTAGTATATAAGTCATGTGGTTCCTATAACACAAGCTCTGCTTAGCTGGGGGCTACATGATGCTGTGTGAAATGTCCAGCATTATTTATTTATTTATTTATTGTTAAAAATTCAGCCACTCACCATTCATAAGGCGAGAATCTGGCCATGACGAAGAGAGTGAACGAGACCAGAATATAAGCTGCTAGGACATACAGCCATATCTCTATGGCTAGCGGGTTGAGGAAACTGAACAATCTCGTCGGCTGGGAAGTCGGTACCTGGAATATAAGAAATTGATAAATTCGCCTTTTTAGGTTTAAAGATATTTATTCTCAAAAAAGACACAGTCAGACATGACAATAGTTCTTTGTTTAACATAAAGTACCTATCTATAGGTAGCACAGTGTGGGATTTGACGTGATTTTCGGACATGGTCTTTTTATTGCAGGATTCGTTAGTATTAACGATTTAAAACGTTAGAGTAGAACTCCCGTGTTTCAGTTAAGTTTAGTTTCAGAGATGTGAATTTTTGAAAATACCTATATTTTTTGTGCCAAAAAATTTTAAAGTGTTGGTGCGCCTACATTATAGGATTATTTAATAATTTGATTTCTGTATACCTAAGAATGTCTCAAGCTTCAATTTTAAAAATTATTTTGAATCTTCTATATGCTGTAAAACTCGAGTAATTAATTATTTTATGTTTTTGGTTTTTATTTTTTTACTCTTAAATTAGGTCTTAGTAGCACATAATTTCTTCATAACACATAGCCCCAGATCGTAAGCAACAATGTGGTAAAAAAACGGAAAGCTAATCTCGCGTGGATTGGAAGTTATTAAATAATAACGTTTTTGCCGAAAACTTTACAGTCGGGGTTGTCACTTTTTGAATCATAATTTTTTTGCCAAAAATAAAGGAACTTATTTTTTTTTAATTTTCCTTTAGATCGTTTACAATGATCCTTAGATTATGCTATTCTCAATTACAATATATTATTGTGCATATTATTGAGGATAACACTTTTTTTACATTTAGAATCGCTATATCTCAGAAATGGTGAATCTTAGGAAAAAGAATAATCGGCAAATTTTGTGGAAAATAGCAAGATCTACATTTATATTAATAAATAAATCTGTTTTTCATAAATACCTCGTTTCGTTCTATTACCCAAAAAAAAAAAAATTACCCTGCAGGGGTAAATAAATAGCCACAGGCACGGTATCACTAAGATTTTCAGCTCTATCATTTTTTTTTAATTTTCGGCCAAAAACTTTCAAAATTTGACCAAATATTTGTGACAACCATAACGAAAAAACTTAAGTCACTGTAACTTCCAATCCACGCGAGATTAGCTTTCCGTTTTTTTACCACATTGTTGCTTACGATCTGGGGCTATGTGTTATGAAGAAATTATGTGCTACTAAGACCTAATTTAAGAGTAAAAAAATAAAAACCAAAAACATAAAATAATTAATTACTCGAGTTTTACAGCATATAGAAGATTCAAAATAATTTTTAAAATTGAAGCTTGAGACATTCTTAGGTATACAGAAATCAAATTATTAAATAATCCTATAATGTAGGCGCACCAACACTTTAAAATTTTTTGGCACAAAAAATATAGGTATTTTCAAAAATTCACATCTCTGAAACTAAACTTAACTGAAACACGGGAGTTCTACTCTAACGTTTTAAATCGTTAATACTAACGAATCCTGCAATAAAAAGACCATGTCCGAAAATCACGTCAAATCCCACACTGTGGGTAGGTACAATATAAAATGTAAAAAAGCTTTTAAAATGGAGTAAGTTGTCTGTGTATGAAATCTAATGGTTATTTTTTAGGGTTCCGTAATCCTGGCAAGGTCATATAGTTTCGTCATGTCCGTCTGTCTGTCTGTCTGTGCGTCTGTTTAATGCTCCATTTACGAAATATTAAATTAAAGTGCAAATTCCTTACGGTTGGTTTGGACTGAATGTCAAAATGTACTGATCTGCATAATGTATTTATTCCAAAAAGAACTTTTCCCAAAATGACTGATTTTCTCTATGCCTTCATTTTGAAATGTCGGAAATCCGTAAAGTCTGACACAAAAGGTACATTCAGCTACATTACAACGATCATACGTTTCCTCTTACTCCTACTTGGTTCTCCTACTGGTAGGAGCACGAGGACCAATATGTCCTTCTGCTCCTAGTGCTCCTACCGTGACCTTAGTGCAAGTACAAAATAAAAAAAAAAATTATACAATCAAAATTTCTGTATAAATAAATAAATAAATAAATAATAAATAATAGCAGCTGTCAAATTGACAGATCATGTCAAAATGACAGATTATGTCAAATTGACATTTAAAGTGACAGCTGTCAAACTTAAAACCGCCATATCTCGGGAACTACTCGTCCTACACTCCCCGTTCTCAGTTCAAATGAAAGCTATGGCCAAGATCTTCATTTGAAGTGACAGCTGTCAAACTTCAAACGGCCATATCTCGGAAACTACTCGTCCTAGACTCCCCGTTCTCAGTTCAAATGAAAGCTATGGCCAAGATCTTCATTTGAAGTGACAGCTGTCAAACTTCAAACGGCCATATCTCGGAAACTACTCGTCCTAGACTCCCCGTTCCCAGTTCAAATGAAAGCTATGACCAAGATCTTCATTTGAAGTGACAGCTGTCAAACTTCAAACAGCCATATCTCGGAAACTACTCGTCCTAGACTCCCCGTTCCCAGTTCAAATGAAAGCTATGGCCAAGATCTTCATTTGAAGTGACAGCTGTCAAACTTCAAACGGCCATATCTCGGGAACTACTCGTCCTAGACTCTTCCTTTTTAGCTCAAATGAAAGCTATGACTAAGATCTACATTTAAAGTGACAGCTGTCAAAATGACATCTGTCATCTGAAATGTAGATCTTGGTCATAGCTTTCATTTGAACTGAGAACGGGGAGTCTAGGACGAGTAGTTTCCGAGATATGGCTGTTTGAAGTTTGACAGCTGTCACTTCAAATGAAGATCTTGGCCATAGCTTTCATTTGAACTGGGAACGGGGAGTCTAGGACGAGTAGTTTCCGAGATATGGCTGTTTGAAGTTTGACAGCTGTCACTTCAAATGAAGATCTTGGTCATAGCTTTCATTTGAACTGGGAACGGGGAGTCTAGGACGAGTAGTTTCCGAGATATGGCCGTTTGAAGTTTGACAGCTGTCACTTCAAATGAAGATCTTGGCCATAGCTTTCATTTGAACTGAGAACGGGGAGTCTAGGACGAGTAGTTTCCGAGATATGGCCGTTTGAAGTTTGACAGCTGTCACTTCAAATGAAGATCTTGGCCATAGCTTTCATTTGAACTGGGAACGGGGAGTCTAGGACGAGTAGTTTCCGAGATATGGCCGTTTGAAGTTTGACAGCTGTCACTTCAAATGAAGATCTTGGCCATAGCTTTCATTTGAACTGGGAACGGGGAGTCTAGGACGAGTAGTTCCCGAGATATGGCCGTTTGAAGTTTGACAGCTGTCACTTCAAATATTCAAGACTTTAGTTTTCAGATTCAAGATTCAAGAATCAAGGATCGAAATCAAGGATCGAAACCGAGGATCGAAATCAAGGATCGAAATCAAGGATCGAATTCAAGGATCGAAACCAAGGATCAAAATCAAGGATCAAAATTGCATCAGTATTTTAATTGAAAAATCATGCCCTGAAATCACGTGTCATGTAAATCAGAAAATGATGTAAAAGACCCCCTATGGACTAGGAATGTTTAGTTTATAAATTATGGTCACCCTTTAGAAAGAGACACACCGCCCAAGTTTTATCTCTCAAGCGGACCGCGTTTTCCATTTTTGCCTATTATCTATAGAATGTGATTTTATTTTATTACTTATTTTAAAAATAAAGAGAGTGACTAAAGCCGACTGTACATACATTTGACAGTTTCATTTCCGACATTTTATAATGAAGACCTATAGAAAATCAGTCATTTTGGGAAAAGTTCTTTTTGGAATAAATACATTATGCAGATCAGTACATTTTGACATTCAGTCCAAACCAACCGTAAGGAATTTTTGTTCCAGTAGGCCCTACCTCTAAAAGCTAAACTGCTGGCTTAAAAAATTTGGAAAAATTTATGATGATAGTGCATTTCATGAACTTTAAAGGAAAAGTATATACTTAGCGGTTAAGATAACATTATCAGTTTAGCAGTAATAGTCGTTGAACTTGGGTGTTGGATAATTTTGTACCAAATACAAAATCCTTAGAATAAATCCTTTAAATAAAGTGACTAAGATAAAGTACTTAGTTGCTTGTTTATAACGACAACAGAATCGTGCTATATTGTGATAACGGGCTACTACGGAACCCTCACTGCGCGTGGCCCAACACGCACTTGGCCGGTTATTTCTTTGAAAAATTACCACTTAACTTACCTTGAAAAGTATTCCAATACCAAGGTTCATGAATGGCTTTGTAAAATCTATGACGGCTTCACGCGCGTAGTTGATCGTCATCGATGCTACTGCTATATCGGCTTTCTGGAAATAATGTTTAAAAACATCAATTTCATCGTGAATGGTGATTTAAACCTGAGTTTAAGCCATGGCTAACCAGGCTATCATTTGTTGAAACATGGATAAAACGTAGTTAAAGGCGCGGACCCACCGCGATCCACGGAGAGGCTACGCACGTGCGTCAAGCTTCGCGTTGCAGGAGACGGTCCCCCTTACTTATGAAAGATGTTTAAAGTTGAACACTGGTTGAACAACGTCCTGTCTCTGTTTGTCACTATCCACAAATAAAGACGGGACGTTGTTTAATCAGTGTTTCACTTTAAACATCTTTCATAAGTAAGGCCCTGTATGTTAAAGTTAGATTGTGATTGTGACGCTTTTGAGGAACATGGTGGAATCGTTCCCCAAAGGCAGAGTAGGTGGTTCTCTGCAACGGGCCGGCCCATCTGGCCCACTTGCCTGTAGTCTTTCGACGAACAGTTATTGTTGGTTGGTCGGATATATGTATATTGCTGCAGAAATGACCACTTGCGCGATCTAGACATTCTGATGTTGTGTGGCGCCATCTTCCCTGAAGCTCGTAGTGCATAGCATGTCTTTGTAGTTCATCTAGCGACAGGTAGATGTCGCTACAACGCTAAATAAATGAAAAAATCATCAAAACTCACTCTATCAACCAACTCCCGAACAATTCCATTCCGGTATTAGAGTCGCTGGCTCCATACATATTGTCTGGTACCAGTTTCAGTTTCATTGAAAGTTAGATTCTTATGCTAAATACATGAAAAATTCATCCAAACTCACCCTATCAACCAGCTCCCGAACTATTCCATTCCAATGTCCAGTATTAGGGTCCCTTGCTCCATACATATTGTCTGGGACCAGTTTCAATCGGGATTGAAAGTTAGATTATGACGCTAAATAAATGAAAAATTCATCAAAACTCACCCTATCAACCAACTCCCGTACTATTCCATTCCAATGTCCTGTATTAGGGTCCCTTGCTCCATACATATTGTCTGGTACCAGTCTAAGTCGGTAATGGAAGCCGGCCCGTGACGCGACTCTTGCTAGGAGGTCGATGCAGAAACCTTCGAAACGTGCGTTGCCTTGGAGGTTCCAGCCTTCTTTCACCATCACGTAGGGTTTCTCCTAAGACACAAAAATCCAGGTTAATTGTAATGAAATATTAAAGTTAATCCCTATAATAAAAGAAAATATGGTTTATGCGATCGATTACACTATAGTTTTGCAGGCTGATTGTCTAACTTGTCTCAAACCTCAGATTGGTCTGCAGATTGCAATGCGACTTCTGAAAATGATCCGATTCGATGATTTTCTTCGGAAAGTTGACTTTTTTGAGCGAAGAAAGATTCAGACCTCCTCGAAATGTATTCCGGATTTGGAAATGACGTTTCTTCGCTAAAAAAACGTCAATTTTCAGAAGAAAACATCGAATCGGATGCATTTTCGGAAGTTTGAATCGCACTGCTGGTTTCTTTTTTTGCTGGAATGCCTATTATAGCAATTAGCAACGTATGAAATGCCACTTCATAATGGTTAGTAACCTCTGCTGACCGGCTTTGACCGTCCCTCCCCCCTCTATAGTAACCTCTCCAGTCATAACAGTAATTTACCTTTCCAGTCATAACAGTAACTTACTTTTACAGTCACAAAAGTTACTTACCTCTCCAGTCATAACAGTAACTTACCTCCATCTCACCTCCAGGATCTCTCTTATAGGCCGCGGAGTCAGTTATAGCGAGTCCGTCGTTCGGCGTCCAATGACCGGCCAGGACCGTCCCTCCCCCCTCTATTGTAACCCCTCCAGTCATAACAGTAGCTTACCTCTACAATCATAACAGTAACTTACCTTTCCAGTCATAACAGTAACTTACCTTTACAGTCATAACATTCATTTACCTCTCCAGTCATAACAGTTACTTACCTCCACAGTCACAACAGTAAGCGTCACATTCGGCAGTGGATCTCTCTTATAGGCCGCGGGGTCGGTTATAGCGAGTCCGTCACTCGGCGTCCAATGACCGGCCAAGACCGTCCCTCCCCCCTCTATAGTAACCTCTACAGTCACAACAGTAACTTACCTCTACAGTCACAACAGTAACTTACCTCTACAGTCACAACAGTAACTTACCTCTACAGTCATAACATAACAGTAACTTACCTCTCCAGTCATAACAGTAACTTACCTCCACAGTCACAACAGTGAGCGTCACATTCGGCGGTGGATCTCTCTTATAGGCCGCGGGGTCGGTTATAGCGAGTCCGTCGTTCGGTGTCCAATGACCGGCCAGGACCGTCCCTCCCCCCTCTCCCCCGGATAGTCGCATCAGTTGAAGTTGGAAGTCGGTACGGAGGCCGTTTTTGAAGGCTATAGGGCCGGTTAGGCCGTGGGCTTGTACCTGAAATGGTAATACCGTAGTACTAGTATTCTGTGGTAATACTGTTGAAATTTTGCTTATTTTCTACCAGCTAATGTGGTACCAACGTAAATTATGATTCTCACACAAAACATTGGTATAGGTTCTGTGGTAATTAGGTGAATCACGGATACACCATGATGACCTTTCATATAATACCCCACTCAATATATTTGTTTACCCCCTTGGGAACCCAGTATCTTGACAATCCCTTCATCGATTAAGCTCATATTCTCCACCGTAAATTTCCATAGCACAACCTATTGACCTACCAAGTTTCATGCAGATTTGATGAACGGTTCGACAGTTATGCGAGGACAAAAATTCGTGAAACATACAAAGCAAAATCGCCCAACTTGCCACTAAGATCTTTGCTCACTAGATCGATTATTTAAGGTAAGCACGGAGTTTTAAAATTTCAAAGTTTAGCGAGGCACGTCGTTTACAGTTTTTATGGACTTCAATTGATCAACATCTACAAAAATCTAGAATGCTACGTAGTTAGGTAGGTAGGCATTTGATATTTGTACAAATGATTGTGAAGAGGAAGAACATCTCAAATAGATCAAGTACGTCTTAAATATTTAAGTAGCGTTTAAGTAATCCGGCAAATATCTATATTATCTACTGCCGAACTGCCGTCCGCTAGCTAAACCGCCGAAATCATTTTTTGAGATATCGCTAAAAACGCGCCGCTTCTTTACTATCTTGTTTCGCGCTTACCGCTTTCTTAGTATCTCTAATTAGAAAACGATAGGAACCCAGTTCCAAGACCGATCGATAGAGAATTTTGAGCTTTATAACATTTCATTTAAAAGTGTTTGACCAAATGTCACTTAACGGCGCTTTAGCTAGCGGACGGCAGTATAAAATAACTTCACAAAGTACAAACCGTGTTAATATTATCCAGCAGAGTCTTCCCGTGCGGCCACGGCGCGTCCTTCTCGCAGGACACGCTGTCCGTCTTGACGTCCTCCGTGGCGCCTATCGCTTGCGCCAGCACTTGCACCGCGTCGTATAGCAGCGCTGGTTCAGTCTACGAGAAAGATAAGTTTAAGATTATGTAGTTGTCGCAATGGATGCATTCGTGAAGTTAGGCTTCTCGCTGCGTAATAGAAAAAAGTATTAACAAGTTGGAAGAAGTGTAAACTTTCTTCTCGCAAGTCCTTGCCGAGGACAAAAAACTATAAGTACTTACTTACATACCTAATAATAATATAGGTAATCTTTATTTCAGACAACTTATGAAGAGTAGGATGGTAAATACAAATTTAATGCCCATAGAAATAAATAAATGCCTTAAACCTAAAAGTACCTACTAATAAGTAGGTACATTAATAAAACTTAATCCAGGGCACATGACTGTATGGTCACAGGCGTATCACGGCCCTTTCGGCCAGAAGGCAGGGCTCAAGCGGATCTTCAAGCTCTCTACAAGATCATACAAGCATACTGCCCACCTGATGGTAAGCGGTTATAGCCTGTGGACGCCTGCGACACCTTTAAAAGAGGAATCACTGCGCCGACAACACAATGGACAATAATCCACCAGTTGTCACCGCAGCGCTTCAGAGCAAAGCTCTGGCAACCTTACTCACCGCAGGAACACAACACCAGAGAGAAGGAAACCTAAAAAAAGTAATTATGTTCGTATGAGCAAGTGGCTCTGGTGACGAAGTTTTTAGACCGCCTAAAGGCCTCTGTCATGGCTTATTGACTTAAAAGCCGGTTAAGAATGACCTTATTTTGATACTTAAGTACTTACCTACCTACTTACTATCCTGGCGCGTCGACCCCAAAGTGGGTCTTGGCCTCCAACACAATAGAACGCCACCGGCTTCTGTCCTGCGCCTCCGTCCAGTCCGTGGACACATGAAGTGAGTGAAGGTCTTTTTCCACATCATCCTTCCACCTGTATCTGGTTCGGTCGATTGACTCTCACCTTGTTTTGATGGTTTACCTTAATATGCCCTCCGATGAGTATTGAAGCCCCGATCGGATGGAACTTCTCCATGACCTGCAGTGCATCCTGGACTCTGTCGGAGCCGCGGTCCACTAGGCGCCAGCCGGTCATGTTAATTTCATTGGCGCCCAACGTGGGGCGCCAATGAAATTACAAATTCATAAACATAGACTACGTCAGCCGCTGAGGAGAATTTCCTTTGTTCTATGGTTGTGTGCGAGTATGTAAACAAATTTCGCGCGGCAAGATTTGAATTTGATTTGAATAGTGCGCGATAAGGTTAAAAAATCTCCTCCAAAAAGCCTCCGTCCAGTCCGTGAACTCATGAAGTGAGTGAAGGTCTTTTTCATTTTTCCACCTGTATCTGGGTCGGCCGATTGACTCTCACCTTATTTTGATGGTTTACTCATAGTTTCTTAACCTTATTTTGCCCACCGCCCACTTAGAGAATATATTTTTTTCAAGAGCCCCTCCCCATATCTGAATGTGCCATCTCAATGCCCCCTAATTTTCTCTGGGTCTTCTACTGCCCCCCTGAAAGTCTCAAACGCCCACAAGGGGGCGTTATCGCCCACGTTGAGAACCTATGGTTTACCTTAATATGTCCTCCGATGAGTATCGAAGCCCCGATCGGGTGGAATTTCTCCATGACCTGTAGTGCATCCTGGACTCTGTCGGAGCCGCGGTCCACTAGACGCCAGCCGGTCATGTTCACACGGTTGTAATAGAAGTCACTATCAGAAGAACTTACTATCCTGGCGCGTCGACCCCAAATTGGGTCTTTGCCTCCGACACAAAAAACACCACCGGCTTCAGCAGAGTCATTCTGTAGACTCACTTCGAATTCACTCAAGTGACCGAGCTCACTATCACAAAAATGTATTGTGAGATTCAAATTTCGAATACGAAATTTGAAATCTCACAGCGGATTCAGCTCTTCGACGTTCGAAGTGACAGAATGACTCTGCTGAACCCGCTGTGAGATTTCCAATTTCATAGGTAAGTATTCGAAATTTGAATCTCACAATACATTCTTGTGTATTTAGTGAGCTCGGTTACTTGAGTGAATTCGAAGTGAGTCTACAGAATGACTCTGCTGTCTTGCGCCGCCTCCGTCCAGTCCGTGAACACATGAAGTGAGTGAAGGTCTTTTTCATTTTTCCACCTGTATCTGGGTCGGCAGACTGACTCTCACCTTATTTTGATGGTTTACCTCATAGTTTCTCACCTTATTTTTCACCTTATTTTGTCCACCGCCCACTTAGAGAATATATTTTTTTCAAAAGCCCCTCCCCATATCTGAATGCGCCATCTCAATGCCCCCTAATTTTCTCTGGGTCTTCTACTGCCCCCCTGAAAGTCTCAAACGCCCACGAGGGGGCGTTATCGCCCACGTTGAGAACCTATGGTTTACCTTAATATGCCCTCCGATGAGTATTGAAGCTCCAATCGGGTGGAATTTCTCCATGACCTGTAGTGCATCCTGGACTCTGTCGGAGCCGCGGTCCACTAGACGCCAGCCGGTCATGTTCACACGGTTGTAGTAGAAGTCTTCTAGGTCGAATAGTTCCATATCCTGGGGAAATGTGTGAATTCATCACGGTTACAATCCTACTTGTAATTATTAGTTTTTAGTCTAATAAATATATTTTGGAGAAACACCTACGCAACATGACAAATTATCTGGCCTCTCTAGCAGTTATTTATTTTATTTATTTCAAACATTACTCTATTCTACATATTAACCTTCCTCTTGAATTACTTTATATAGGTACTTATTAAAAAAAACTACATCGAAATACGTTGCGTAGTTTTAAAGATCTAAGCATAGGTACCTACATAGGGACAGCCAGCGGGAAGCGACTGTTTTATACTACGAGTATGCAGTGATAGTGATAGTGATAGTGATAGTGATAGTGATAGTGATAGTGATAGTGATAGTGATAGTGATAGTGATAGTGATAGTGATCGTGATAGTGATCGTGATAGTGATAGTGATAGTGATAGTGATAGTGATAGTGATAGTGATAGTGATAGTGATACTTACAAAAGATGTAAAAATATAATGATAGTTTTCGTTGTTCATCTGCAGTTGAAGTATCTGTAATTAAAACAAAAAAAAATGTAAAATAGCACTTAGGTTGTAGGTAATTAGGGTCTTATAACGTGAACAAAAAAAAAGCGGTTAGTCAATGTAGAGGCTGGTAGAGCTGATGTAGAGCTAACTTTTTTGACTATAGCTGGATTCGACCAAAAGTCATCTTACTCCAGAGTAACCAGCCGACATAATTCGAAATACAATTGTTTATAAAGCGCAACCGAATATTATTATGTGCATACAAATTATCCTGGTTATAAGGTGTCAACTTTACAATGTCAAAATATTCAAACAAACAGTATAAGTAAGTAGGTAGGTAGTTTAATCTCGAATGAAACTTAATCCAGTTTGTTCGAATCCAGCCTGAAAAATACTCAATGGAATACGTACAGCGCGCGCCAACTGTCGTATCTTCTTCGGATCCGTATCAACGATGATGTTCTCTATCCGTTGCGCCTTTATAAGCGCCAGCCCTCGTCTGTACTCTGTAGCGTCGCTGCAACGGACGGCGTACATGTCTCTACCGTCGCCTAGATTGAGCATGTTGATTTCACCTGAAAAAATATTGAGATTCCCCATTATCGATCGAGCGAGCGAAGCGAGCGAAGATCTTAGTGGTAAGTTGGGCGATTTTGCTTTGTATGTTTGTATGTTTGTATGTTTCACGAATTGTTGTTCGAGCATAACTGTCGAACCGTTCATCCAATCTGCATGAAACTTGGTAGGTCAATAGGTTGTGGTAAGGAAATTTACGGAGGAGCATATGAGCTTAATCGATGAAGGGGTTGTGAAGATATTGGGTTCCCAAGGGGGTAAAAAATTATGAAAGTTACACAAATATATTGAGTGGGGTGTCATACGAAAGGGCTTATTTTGTACATTCCAAAATGGTTTTTATTTTTAATCTAGGATGTATAGTTTTTGAAATACGACCAAAGACCAAAAACTACGAAACCAGAGCTGCAAGAGCTCCCGTTTCATAGAGTTTCGATGTCTTCGTAGCTCATTGACTGGTCGGTCTTAAAAAAAGAGTGGCATCGTTGCGGTTTGGTTTGCAATGATTTTAGATGCTACTTGATTTATTTTCATGATAAAAAAAAATTTGATAAAAAATGAAAATAATTGGGGTAAAAAAAGTTAAGTAAACAAATATATTGAGTGCGGTGTCAAATGAAAGGTCTTTATTTGTACATTCTAAAATACTTAGTTATTATTTTTATTCTAGGACGTATACTTTCAAAAATACGACGAGAATTCATAAATATGAAATAAATGAAAAATTAGACACGACATTATGTATTGCATGCATGCTAGTATTTTTTACCATGAAGAGCTAGCGTAATAGGCATACCCGGCAGTAGTAGCACTTGAAATTATAGGGGTAGTCAGAAGAAAGTCCAAATGTTGGCCATCTACGGTGCGCGAGATCTCAGTTCGGGGCGAACTACTAGTTTATATTCTATGCAACTGTCAAATTAGCCGACTTATGTCACTCTTATGTCAATCAAAAAAGATGATAACAGCAGGCTGATTGTCTATGTCTCAAACCTCAAATTGGTCTCAAACTGTCAAAACGATCGCGTAGGTATCTTTTGTCGCGTTCGGTCTCGTTGAGATGAGAGTGACAGAGCAGAGCTACTTACGTGGTCACTGAACAGTCTTATTTGACAGTTTGAAACCGATTTTGAACCCATTTTGTCGCTATCAAAGATATACAATCAGGGGGCAGGTTCAGCAGCCATTATCAAGTTCTAGGAATCTAGAATTGTCTTAAAATGCGTTTGATTTTTTTTTTTAAATGTACATTTCTCCTGAAAGATGATTGAGATTTTTCTAGTTAACTAAATCCTATTCTAAACGAGCAATATTTGTTTGTTTGTTTGTTTGCCTACTCACGTTCTCGAAAACGGCTATTACGATTTCGATGAAATTTGCGGTATGTCGGTTTACGGGGCCGAAGAATCGATCTAGCTAGCTCTCGTATCTGGGAAAATTCGTTTTCTAGGCATTTTCATGGTAAAAGATGAGCGTTTTTTGTTCTTTTTTCTTTTTCTTGTTTAAGTACTTTTTCTTTTTGGCTCCCGAGAAGAGCTCGGTCGCCCAGATATTGATTGATTATTATGTGTATTGCGAGATTTCTCACCATATCCATAGTCTTCGTAGATAATCCCTAATCTGGTCCAGTTGAGGTAGCCGATGAGATCTGCGAACGCCTTCACCATCAGCTCCCGAGGGGGGTAAAGGTTCACCGTGAAGGAAGAATTCATGGCTGAAATTATAATGATGACTTTTGATATTCAAGAATCTTAAAAAATATATAGAAACTGTAGCGACATCTACCTATCGCTAGATAAACTACATACACATATGCTACGCGCTAAAGAGCTTCGGAATAGATGGCGACACAACCGCATATGTTTAGAACTCGCAAGCGAAGTTTTCAGCGGCGATAGACATATATCCGACCAACCAACAACAACTGTTGGTCGAAAGACCACGGGCAAGTGGGCGAGATGGGCCGGCCCGTTGCAGTGAACCATATACTCTGTCTTTGGGGAACGATTCCACCATGTTTCGCAAAAAACTAAACTACGAATACATCAATAAACTGAACAAGAAGGAACTATTCTTATATTTAAAGTTCTGTTGACTTATGCTGGCTGATGGTAACCGATGCTAACTGATATGCTGCCTATACAATGTTGGGCGAGCCTAAGCCAGCGCGAGCGAAGGTGAATTGATGCAAGGCTATGCTACCGTCTACACGTTTGGCGAGTCTATGCAAACCAATGAAAATTGGCGCTTGTATTCACTCGGCCAGATAGGCGAGCGATGCTGTCAAATGGTACTGTCCACACATTGTTGGCGTTTACTCGGCGAGCCTGCGCCAGCGTGTAGTAGCAGCTATAGTGACTGATACAGACTGATGCAGACTGGTGCGGCTGACTGAAGATGACTGATAGTGACTGATGACAACTTACTGTCTGCGTTCGGCGCGGCGAGCATATGCGGCGCGTGTAACGAGCGACACATGGCGCTCAGTGTGGAACCGAGCATTACACCTCGCCCGCTGAACAACGCTACAGCTCCTGATTTAATCTGCGTACACGCTGAAAAAGAATTAAAAAATGTAATGGTAATGATTCTGTTATTCACTGAATTACTAAATTATCGCTAAATCCGAAAGCTTTTATTGCGTTCACGCCTTGAAATGAAATGAAATGAGTTTAATGATTTATTTGCGTGAGTGGGGTGCACAAAGGTCTTTCTTATAAAAGATGTTTAAAGTTGAACACTGGTTAAACAACGTCCTGTGTTTATTTGTGGATAGGGACGAATAGAGACATGACGTTGTTTAACCAGTGTTCAACTTTAAACATCTTTCATAAGGGGGAAAGAACTTAAACCTCTCCTATCTAAGTACATATATTAGATCCACACACTTTGCTAGGATTGGTGTAAGGTTCACGCTAAAAACCAAAACAGAATGATATTTTATAGTGACATTATTAAATTGGCGAAAGAGGTGTGTCAGGATCGTAGCAAGTGGAAATCCGTTGTCTCTGCCTACCCCTGTGGGAAAGAGGCGTGATTTTATGTATGTACCTATGTATTATTAAATTCTGAAAAGCGTAAGCTAACTTTTTCAACTGATTCTTCGTATATTCGTTAGCCTTTACTCCAAAACCTTCGCAAATGCACTAATTATAATTCCGAAAGCATAATACCCACTACAAACGAAACCGCTGAGCAATTCGTGAAACAATTCAGCTTCGCAACAATGCACAATGGCAGCTTTTTGTGAAGGGCCCTTCCCCGCCATATTGCATTTCCGGTGTCGAGTTCAGCATCCTGTTTTTTGCGGTATCGTAGTTACGCGCTTTTTATCCGTTTACCTTTTAGAAAAAGTTTACAAAAGTTCGTAGTACGAGTTAATTCGGTTTTGTCGATAGCTACCTTTGAAGAAATATGTAAACTAGAACGGACACCGGCGAACTCACAGTTGACGCCACAATTGAAGCCGATCAGCGTCAGCTCATTCATTCACTAGCTCACGTTCATCGCAATCGGTCGCTGGCTTTATGGTGTTGAATGTTGACGAAAGGTATAAAAATGACTTTCAAAAATGCCGTCTTGCATTTTAGAATCTTACAAAAACGCATCAAGTACACAAAAAAAGGATAGTGGCGTAACTTATTATCGGTAAGTAAACAAAACATCAACTAAAACCAAGCAAAACTAATTTTTGTCATAATTTGCCGCCATTTCTAGAAAATCATAGAATATGAAAATGGAACTGTACAGATTGGACACGGTAGGTAATAAATGTTGGTGAACTCATAATATATGCACCTAGTTATTTTAACTCAATTAGGTATAATATAGGTACTTAACTGATTATTGTTTAGATCATAAAATACCTACTCAGCCTATGCCGTTTGTCTGTCTGTTTGTCTATCAGTACCTACTAAAGTTTATTATCAAATTGTAATGGTAGATTTTTATTTTACTTAGTTTAAAAAGGATATTTTTCATCATCATCACCTTAAAGATACTAACCAAACCCAAACCTAATTTATTCAAAATTAAGTTTCCTGTAAGTACCTAGTACCTACCTACCTACCTATAATTTTTTTTCCGTGAATTTTTTGATATTTTAATAGTTAGGTATTCTGCTATTCAGGGCTAAAAAATGGTAGAATACTTATTATTTGGAAATGCATACATAGGTACCTATAATACTATAAAATAATATAATTCATCCTACAAATGTTTGTCCTGGGTGGGAATCAAACCCACGACCTAGTCAATTTATTTAGATAAGGCAGAGTAATAATTAGTAGGTAAAAAAGCTGTGTCGCTTCTGTGCGGTGTCTAATCTTCCGCCCATGTTCCGACTCATTTGTGACACGTCTATGGTTTGTACTTTCTTCTCTAGTTATTATCTCGATGATAGCTACCTATTTTTTTTTTCTGTCTGCCTTGGGAAGCCTTATCGGGGACGGGTAGGAATTTTGATTTTGGTTTGTCCTCTCGTGGGGATAGTACGAGGTCTTCTTCTTCTTTCGTATGAGCAAGTGGCCTACTCTGGTAACGGAGTTTTTAGGCCGCCTAAAGGCCTCCGTCATGGCTTAACGACTTAAAAGCCGGGACCGACAATTAACGTGCCCTCCGAAGCACGGAAGCTCGTAATACCACTTGCGGTCACGGTGCTAGTTGCGGTCACCCATCCTAAAAGTGACCGCGCACAACGCTGCTTAACTTCAACGATCAATCAAGAACGTCCAAGCAAGCTACGCCACGAGCGCTTCACAACACTACGAGGTGACAAACAGGATAATATCCATATTTTTTAAATGAAGTACTTATATCCATTTTTTCGCTTTGCAATCTAAAACGGTTATTGGATTTTAACAAATGAGGTGCCGGCGCCGGCGGCGGGGATTTACCTCGTAAGCTAGATACCCGTTGGTTAAGGAACTTATAAATTAAGACCGAGGCACAGTGACGTACCCTCCGCAACATTGAGATTACGAAATACAATTCAAAAAACAAGTAAAAATTAAATATAGGTAACAATTGAATTAAAAATTTAATAAAAATGGTTGTCTGTAAAGTCGGTTTATTTACGGACGATAATTTTACGCGATAACTTCATTAGAAAAGAGCTTCTTCAAGCGGCTGAATATATTTTCTTTTTTCAACCAAAAAATAAAGAATCAAAATCGATTCATCCGTTCCGATGCTATGAGCCACAGTCAGATACACACCTACACAGATACACTAAGTACAAACTTATTACACCCCTCTGTTTCTTCGAGGGTTAAAAATGTATTCGCGAAAATCCCGAATCAGAATTAAGATAAGATAAGATAAACGTTTATTTGACACACACACAGAGGATACAGAACAGTAAAAGATAATACGGAGAAAGTTATTAACATAGAAACAGACAATAAAAAGGTTCGCACATACCAGTGGTGCCAAAAAAGCCCCGGGGCACTTACTATGAACTCTTAGAGCAATGTCAAAGTAAGATTACTCTGATTCCGTACTTAGATAAAAGACTAAGGTAAGGTTAAAGTAAGCCTAACACAGGAATGTTTTGGCAACGACTTATCGTGGAGTGTCAAGTCATTGACTCGATGCAGGACTGTTTTCACCTTGTTTTGACATTGCTCTAAGAGTGGGTTGTACGCCGGCAGTCTCAGCTAATGCTGGAATTACCTTTCTTATAAGTCTTGAAAGAGTCCCGTTCTGGCGTGTACTGTATATCGTACACGAGCGTACTGTTCGGCAGTAGACTCCTCTCCTTGTTTATTCTGTAGACGGCGTACTTGAAGGCCAGCTCTGAGCTTCCACCACGAGCTTCTTCTGTGAACACCGCTCCTGAGGAATTAACATAATTAGATTTATTTTTCCTCCTTTCACTCCCTTAAAATATAATGTGTAGATCTGGGTGACAATTCTAGTACAAAACTGTTTAGGAACCACCACCAAAACCTCAACTAAACCTTAGATTTTCGACTGTTTCCTATTCTACTAATGACAAACGACTCAGTTGTGGTGAGTGAGGTTTTAGCTAAGGTTTGGACTTTGGCAGAACAAATTTTTGAAAAGCTATTATACTATTCACCAAATGGCTGACATTTAAGAGATCGAAACAAACCGCAGCGGAATGATTGACTTTGTCATCTAGTAGAATTGCCCTGCTGTTATGCTTCTGAAAGTTCTTGTTAACTTTGAAAATCAAAGTGGTATTAGCAAATAAGACAAAGTCACAAACATGTCTGTTACAAAAATGTGGTGGTCGTTTATATAGACTAGAAACGAGAAAGGGCCTAATATGGAGCCCTGCGGCACACCCACATCAATATTTGACCATGAAATGAAAGAAATAATGTTTTCATTATTTTAACTTTAATTCCTATATTAGAAAGATAGAAATGGACAAGGATAATTGCCCGATCTTTGATGTCATAATATTTTAACTTGGAAATCAAAGTTGCTTGATATACGTAGTCGAACGCTTTCGACAGATCTGATCACAAAATACTCCGATTACCTACTTACGTCTTCTGAGTTCTCATAGGATTCTCAATTGTGCTTTAGAAGCAATTGGACGACTACCAGATAGATTCTTTCTGCATTTGATAGCTTATTTCTTGATGATTTATTAAATAAATGATTTACTGATAGGTTTATTCAAGACTTATGGCACAGTTAGGCTGAGCTTATACCTATCAGCGCAAAATTCATTATGTAGGGACTGCCAAATTCGGTCGAATCGGACGATTTGATCGTGCCGATTCGGCAGGTGTGCAAGGTTTCATTATGATTTCATAATAAATAATTCTAAAATTCGTTTCGGCGCGTTCGGTGCGGATAGGTTTGCGGCCACCTTTAGTAAGACTTACCAATCTTAACAACGGGCGAGAGAGCAGCGACCGCGTTCAACGTGACCACGAGCCAGCGCCACTCCCGCCACATGTTGCCGCATCACCGCCGCACCACCTAAGGACACATCATCATCAGAACTTTAAATGAAATGCGGTTATTCCACGTGGTCAAACTATTTGAAATGCGTGCGTTGCGAAGTATGTGTGGGGTTACTTTGAGAGATCGAATGAGAAACAGTGTGATAAGAGAGCGTTGTGGAGTGAAAGAAGATGTAGTGATGAGAATTGAGAAGGGTATGCTAAGATGGTTCGGTCATGTTGAGAGGATGAATGAAAGTAGATTGACGAAACAGGTCCATAAGGCGAGTGTGAATGGGATCGTCGGAAGGGGAAGACCTAGGCGCACATTCCTAGACCAAATTGGCGAATTATTGGAGAAAGGCCAGGTCAAGAGTACCCTAAACCGACGAGCTTGCATGAAGAATGTGATGAGAGTGAATGAAGCGAAAGAAGTGTGTCAGGATCGTAGCAAGTGGCGATCTGTGGTCTCTGCCTACCCCTATGATGGGATACAGGCGTGAGTTTATGTATGTATGTATGTATGTATGTCAAACTATTTAGTCCAACTGGTTTGACCACGAGGAATTATGTTTCCTCGTTGTCAAACGAGTTAAATGATCCTCCCTGTATCCATGTCAAGTTAAAAATATGCGGTAACTCCACGTGGTCAAACTATTTAGTCCAACTAGTTTGACCACGAGAAATTATGTTTCCTCGTTGTCAAACTTGTTAAATTTAATGATCCTCCCTGTATCAATGTCAAGTTAAAAATATGTACCTATAGTCAATTTTACGTGTTTACGCTATTCTTTTTACGTGGTCAACTATTTAGTCCACGAGGAAACAATATAATTCCTCGTGGTCAAACCAGTTGGACTAAATAGTTGACGACGTTGAAGAACCGATGAAATGGCCATGCCGATTTTGTATGGGATATAAAGTTAAAGAGCGAGACGTAGCGATGATTCTATGTCGGTTTTCTACAAATTGGATAGTACCTAAACCTTGGGATGATCATATTTAATTATTTTTTTCCTCCACTTTTTACAGATGTTTGCAAACGAAAGAATAGTAGATTGTTGCACGAGGGTTGAAAGTAATCTATTGAGGCACGAGATGGTTTGGCGCCTGAGCGTAGCGAGGGCGCTAATAGTTCGAGTGCCTTAATAGGTCTTTCACCCGAGGTAAACACTCTGCTTTTCATTTCGAATATTAGGAAAGTAAATAAAAACCTGCCGTCGTATTACCAAGTCTTAGAGCAATGTCAAAGTAAGATTACTTTCGTCCGTACTTAGATAAGACTGAAGTAAGACTGACGCAGGCATAAATCAGGCCTAAATCAACCTTGTTTTAATCCTGCCTTAGGACGGAAACAATCTTAACGCAGGGATGTTTTGGTGACATGACCAAGGAAGTTATATACCTACGTAACTGGAAGGTTAATTGAGACAGAAAACGCGGTCCGCTTGAGAGATAAAACTTGGGCGGTGTGTCTCTTTCTAAAGGGTGACCATAATTTATAAACTAAACATCCCTAAAGTCCCTAAGGGGCCTTTTACATCATTTTCTGATTTACGTGATGTTTCAGAGCATGATTTTTCAATTAAAATACTGATACAATTTTGATCCTTGATTTTGATTTCGATCCTTGGTTTCGATCCTTGAATTCGATCCTTGATTTCGATCCTTGATTTCAATCCTTGGTTTCGATCCTTGATTTCGATCCTTTATTTCGATCCTAGATTCTTGAATCTTGAATCTTGATTTTTGAATCTGAAAACTGAAATCTTGAATCTTGAATCTTTGAAGTGACAGCTGTCAAACTTAAAACCGCCATATCTCGGGAACTACTCGTCCTAGACTCCCCGTTCTCAGTTCAAATGAAAGCTATGACCAAGATCTTCATTTGAAGTGACAGCTGTCAAAATTAAAACCGCCATATCTCGGGAACTACTCGTTCTAGACTCCCCGTTCTCAGTTCAAATGAAAGCTATGACCAAGATCTTCATTTGAAGTGACAGCTGTCAAACTTCAAATGGCCATATCTCGGAAACTACTCATCCTAGACTCTTCCTTTTTAGCTCAAATGAAAGCTATGACCAAAATCTACATTTTCAATAACAGCTGTCAAAATGACATCTGTCATCTGAAATGAAGATCTTGGTTATAGCTTTCATTTGAACTGAGAACGGGGAGTCTAGGACGAGTAGTTTCCGAGATATGGCCATTTGAAGTTTGACAGCTGTCACTTCAAATGAAGATCTTGGACATAGCTTTCATTTGAACTGAGAACGGGGAGTCTAGGACGAGTAGTTCCCGAGATATGGCCATTTGAAGTTTGACAGCTGTCACTTCAAATGAAGATTTTGGCCATAGCTTTCATTTGAACTGAGAACGGGGAGTCTAGGACGAGTAGTTTCCGAGATATGGCCATTTGAAGTTTGACAGCTGTCACTTCAAATGAAGATCTTGGACATAGCTTTCATTTGAACTGAGAACGGGGAGTCTAGGACGAGTAGTTCCCGAGATATGGCCATTTGAAGTTTGACAGCTGTCACTTCAAATGAAGATTTTGGCCATAGCTTTCATTTGAACTGAGAACGGGGAGTCTAGGACGAGTAGTTTCCAAGATATGGCGGTTTGAAGTTTGACAGCTGTCACTTCAAATGAAGATCTTGGTCATAGCTTTCATTTGAACTTTGAACGGGGAGTCTAGGACGAGTAGTTTCCAAGATATGGCCGTTTGAAGTTTGACAGCTGTCACTTCAAATGAAGATCTTGGTCATAGCTTTCATTTGAACTGAGAACGGGGAGTCTAGGACGAGTAGTTCCCGAGATATGTCCATTTGAAGTTTGACAGCTGTTACTTCAACGATTCAAGATTCAAGATTTCAGATGCAAGATTCAAGAATCAAGGATCAAAATCCAGGATCGAAATCCAATATCGAAACCAAGGATCGAAATCAAGGATCGAAATCAAAATCAAGGATCAAAATCAAGGATTGAATTAAAGGATCGAAACCATGGATCGAAATCAAGCGCTGATTTTGTCGAGCGCGATAATTTAAAAATATCCTGAAATTTAAATGAAAAGGTCACACTACTAATCCAACAACGAGTGTGAAAGAGACAAAGCTACCAAGAAAGCCTCTTAACAAGACCAACAATCCTTATAACCAAGATTAAATTATACCTAATATATCGTTGTGTAGTCGTGATAAGGTTCAAAATCATTTGTACATTAAATGTCAGGTAGCATTCCTGTATGTATATAACTTCCTTGGACATGACATCGACTAGATGCAGGACTGCGCATGTCCTGCTCGGTGTCATCGAGCAAGACATGCGCAGAGAGAGCGGTCAAGACCAAGGCAGGAATAAAATAAGATTGTTTTCGGACGAAAACAATGTCAAATCAAGCTTAAGGCAGGAATGGATTTCACCTTATTTTGACATTGCTCTAAGAGCTCATAGTACGGTTACTGATTAGCTCATTTTATAAAAAACTCTGCTCTCGATCGACAAAACAGATAAAAATTGAATTGGTGCTTTAAAAAAAATACTGGCTGGTAGTCTGCCACTGAAAAAAAAACAAAAAAAGGCGCCAGCCTTTTTTCTTTTTTTTCAGCCAGTATTTTTTTTTCATTGAAGATGGTAAATATTTCAAGCTCAAAATCTTGTTTAAATAATAATAATTTAGTGAAAAGTAATTATAATTAATTATTACTTTTCACATTACTTTTTACATGACTATTGTTAATTAATAACAATAGTCATGTAATAAAATTGTTGAAAATATTTTTTACAGCAATTCTCAATAAAAAGGTAAAAGAGAATTGTCAAATATTATTTTTGCAAATATTATGTTAACTGGGATCTGAAACAAATATCTTCAGCGGGCCTATAAAGGTCGCTATTGCAGAATCGCAATATAGGGATTGAACTATTGCCATCTCTTTTTATTGACTGAGAGTGAAAAGAGACGGCATTATAGTTCATTTCATATTGTGATTCAGTTTTAGCGACCTTTTTAAGTCCGCAGATAGCAAAGCGGAACACAATCTTACTCGCACAACGGCTCTTCTTAATTCCACTAAGAAAATTGCAGTTCCCAAACTAATTGAATAATGCGCGAGCTCGTGTTTACTCACTGCAAAGGGGTTTCTTTTCTAAGTTAGTTCGATGTCTGCTACAGTCCTACCCTTTACTATGGCACATACATTTATTTATTTATAGCCATTTATTTCCAACTTAATTATTACATGCACACTTATTTATTTATATTAAATGAAATTATTAAATTACACATGCAATATCTAATACATTATTAAAAAGTATAATTTTATTTTGAATAGTTATTTGTATGAATATTTTTATATTTTTTCTTTTCATTATTCTTCTAAATTGGAAACCCATTTTAGGGTGAAGGCCTCCTCCATCCATTGCCACAAGAGTCTGTCTCTGGCGTGTCGTGTCCATGTGACATATAATAATACATACATACATACATAAAATCACGCCATCTTTCCCACAGGGGGAGGCAGAGGCCACGGATTTCCACTTGCTACGATCCTGACACACCTCTTTCGCCTCATTCACTCTCATCACATTTCCCATTCAAGCTCGCCGGTTTAGAGTAGGTACTTTTGATCTGGCCTTTCTCCAAAATATCACTAATTTGATCCAGGTATGTTCACCTTAATTAATAATAATAAAAGCTTTATTTTATGTCACAAAAAAGTCACAGTCACATGGGGATTTCCACAGAAAATGAATCTAGAAAAAAAAGTAAGAAGGTAAGTTCGTTTTCAGTGGCCAACTCTGGCTAGGCCTCCCGGGACCGACAATTTACCGTGTTCTCCGAAGCACGTAAGCGCTCAGCTCGTAAAGCCACTTGTAACCCATTCAAACAACACAGCTAAAAAAAAAAAGAGTTTGCTTTAGGCATGAAACACTTCTTCAATTTTCTCTCGTACGATAGTTAATCGGGCTCCTAGATCAGTATGGAGATGTATGGAGGCGCGCACATTACACCGATTTAGTATCTTACGATAGTAAGTTTGCAAATTAACTATTGGCGAACTGGCGGCAGACTGCTTGATCAGTACGGCGCTCTTCTACGCGCGCACATGTATCGGACTTTAGTTATACCTACCACTCAACAGAACACTTTTCGTAAAGCTTTCGTCACGCATTAACCAGTTTCCCCAAGCCAAGCGTGCGAGAAAAAGTTTTACTTCAAAATGTATCATCGAAACTTGTGCCACGACAACGGCCGCGTTCGTTTAGCGTTGAACAGAAAGTCCTTCCAAGCTCTAATAAGTTAGTTAATTAATTACTCGTACACCTGACTCTGAGGAGTTATTGCAATATTAACAAACATTTCAAAGAGTTTTATGCTTTGGAGCTTTTGAGACTAGCTTTCGCCCAGGGTATCGCTCACCTCCCGTGGTACCAACATTTTAGAAAGTCTGCTAAAATAAAGAAAAAAAATCCATACAAAAGTTCTTTTTTTTTGTATGGATTGGCGGAGGAGTAGGTACCTACTAGAAATATTGGAATTCTCAAAGATTTGAAGAATAACGTCCGCAAAGTCAAAGTAAGTTCGTATGAGCAAGTGGCCAACTCTGCTGATGGAGTTTTTATGCCGCCTAAAGGACTCCATCATGGCTTAACGGCATAAAAACCGGGACCGACAATTCAACGTGCCCTCCGAAGCACGGAAGCGCTCAGCTCGTAATACCACTTGCGGTCACCCATTCAAATTGTGACCGCGCACATCTCATAAAAATTTGGTAAGGATCTGATAAGGATCTTCAGCGTGATGAGCAGAATAGTTCTTCAAAATGAAGTAAATTGCTCACTTTTAGATTTCTACCATTGGAAGTGGAATCGGCCCGTTAACTACTAGGTAGGAATTGATAGAGCACCTGGGACCACCTTCTCATCACAAAACTAGAGAATTGTGAATTTTTATTCAGTTTTAAAAAGCTATGCAAGAACAGACTCGCGAGGTCTACGGCTTACAGAGCCACTAGTAATAAGCTAGGCAAGTGCGCACACTACAATTCAACGATTCAGTATCGCCCATGTTTGTACTCGTATTTTGTAACACACGGTAAGTCGTTAACTCGGATTCGGTAAAACAAATTGATTTTTTACGAACAACATTAAAGTTATACTTACATTATACTTAGTGCAAAATTACTTCACATATTTTACACAACAAACATGTCTTTCACTTTTTTCAACCATCTTCTACCATTTCAAAGTATTCATCGTAAAAAACCTACCTATGACATTTAATTTAAGATTTTAATTTAGTAATTTTGCATGAAATTAAATTACATTGCAGTGCCCAACAGGGTGTATGTATAAAGCCTACTAAGCCTACCTAGACCTAAGCTATACTATGTACCTACATACAAGCAATGAATAAATGAATATGAATATGAACAATTTTTGTTTGAACGAATCCGAGTTAACGACTTACCGTGTGTTACAAAATAGGGGTGCTGATCTACTATCCGATAGAAATGTTTGCAGTCTGTGGGGGATCTAACTCGTTAGTATTCAGAGTGCGTTTCGATCATTAGACGTTCATATTTGAATACAGCTGAATAATTCACGTGAACGAATCATTTGACACGATTTGCGTACACTTACGAGGGTAAAGGGAAGCGCGCATTAAAAATCCTTTACTCACAGTTAAAGAACTCTTCTACAGATGCTACTTGTTTTTTTTTTTAATTTTTAAAACCTATAGTTATCTCTATACTTATATTCTAACGAGCAATATTAGTACATCCTATTCTAACGAGCAATATTTGTTTGTTTGTTTATAAGTACGCACGTTCTCGAAAACGGCTCTAACGATTTCGATGAAATTTGCAGTAGGTACAGGGGCGAAAAATCCATCTAGCTATATCTGGGAAAATTCGTTTTCTCGGCATTTTCGTGCAAAAAGATTTACCAGTGCAATGTGGTTCGTAATTTCACGGGAGTTGTGATTAAAGCAGCTAAGTGGTTATAGAAAAATAGAAATAGAAATAGAAAATGTTTATTTTCGTCACAAACAAGTACATAGAATTTTATAAATATAAAACTAGATATAATATTCACGTGACAGAAAAAAGGTAGCCCCTCAGCATTTGCTACAGCAGTTCAAAAACTGCTGAAGCGCTGGTTTTCAGTGGCACCATAAGAAGTGGCGCAGCAGCAGCTGTGACACACGTTATGCTTATTTTGATACCCTCAATTTAGGAGTTCCGTCCAGTTAGTTAGGATATCCGCCTTCAACGCCGAAGGCTGCGAGTTCGAATCTCAGGCATTGATAGCTTTTTTGGTTTGTGTTTTTGTTTTTGTTCTTTTTTAGAGTAAGTAAATTTTAATTTTCTCTATTTGCACCCGAGCAAGAAACTAAACAAATAAATAAAAAAGGTACCCTCTGCAAATATTGCTCGTAAGTATAGGATTTCAAACAAAACACTTTATTTGTCAATCCGGACATAAGTCAACACGTATTTATTTGATGAAAGTAAATGAGTAGGACGTGTGAATATCGTCGTAACTTACGGCATGACATTGTTTTATTAAATCTAGGGACGTGTCCGGCATTTTGTTCCACGGGTCTAATGTGATGAAAAGGCGCGTCGGACATTTACTGTGGAACAAAAGTATTAAGTGTTATTCTAAGAATAAGCAAAATATCTACTAAACTCGTAATACGTAAACTCGTAAGAACTTATACCTTCTTCTTCTTTCGTATGAGCAAGTGGCCAACTCTGGTGACGGAGTTTTTAGGCCGCCTAAAGGCCTCCGTCATAGCTTAACGACTTAAAAGCCGGGACCGACAATTTAACGTGCCCTCCGAAGCACGGAAGTGCTCAAGCTCGTAATACCAGTAGCGGTTGCCCATCCTAAGAGTGTAGGTAATAACTTATACCTAAGTACGCAGAGATGCACAACTGTTCTGCAGTGAGATTCAGACATCCAAAAATGCATCCGATTCGACGATTTTCTTCGGAAAGTAAACGTTGTTTCAGCGAAGAAACGTCTTATTCCGAATTCCGAATAAGTACATTCAGAGAAGGTCTGAATCGCACTGCTGAAACAAGATATTTGTTTAAAAACGAAAAAAAAAACAAAAATTCCCTTAGCGTGCGTTCAGACACGGCGGGAACCGCGCGATTTCCATGCGATTCTGAAATCGCGCGGGTCTTATTTGTATGAGTTATTAAGTAATCGTTCAGACATAACCGCGCGGTTAATCGCTATACCCGCACGAGAATCGCATACTAACCGCCGTGTCTGCACGCACGCTAAGCGTGCGTTCAGACACGGCAGATAATAACTCATACAAATAAGACCCGCGCGATTTCAGAATCGCATGGAAATCGCGCGGTTCCCGCCGTGTCTGAACGCACGCTTAATCAATTTTTTGTGTACCTATGTCTTGCGTTTTTTTCTTTTTGTTTTTTTAAGAATTTTAAGCAAAACAATAGTGCTATCGAGGCAATATCGAGGCTACGTCGCACGTTCTTTTGTTTTTTTTTTTTTTTTTTTTTTTTCTTTATTTTGGCTTCGCACGGTTGTGCATTCAGCCAGTGTCAAGTAATTATTATTCTTCAAGTTTACAGATAAATAGGATAAATAAATACATATTACAATACTTAAATATAATATCCCACCCCCTCCCCTTGTGCTTCAGTAAAGATGTGGGCCTTTACTGAAACATCAACACGGACTTTTTGGAAGAACTTGAAAAGCAATGTTAACCAATTTTGTTTCACTTCCCCACACTTATGCACGTTCACGAACACTTAACGGTTAATAATCCACCATTATTACACATTAACATTCGAAGAAACACAAGTTTTGGAAAATAAAACAAAAATGAAACTTGACTTCTCAAATTCCCGCCAAAAAGCCCGTTCTTTTGTTACTTAGCGGGAAAACGAAACAAAACCTCCTTGCGAAAAGGTCGCGAAGTATTCTTAACAAAGAGGTTTCATATCG
This sequence comes from Camptogramma bilineatum, assembly GCA_958496255.1. Taxonomy (NCBI): domain Eukaryota; kingdom Metazoa; phylum Arthropoda; class Insecta; order Lepidoptera; family Geometridae; genus Camptogramma; species Camptogramma bilineatum. The sequence continues at coordinate 4,024,226 of OY292478.1, forward strand.
CCACTTATAACGATAGAGACCGGATGAGGCCTATCAGAACACAAAAGAACCGCAACATCTTCAAAGATGTGCTTAGAAACCCATACTTAAGCTTTCTTACTATATTAATATCTAATTTTCTACATCTATAAAGCAAAAGAGTTTGTTTGTTCGAACGAGCAGTCGGATTTGAAAAATTATTTCTGCATGTGATAGCTAAACTCTTGAGAAAGGTTATAGGCTACTTTTCATCATCATCATCATCATTACCATATACCGTCACAACAAGCAGAATTCTCAGAATTGTGACAAGTTGGGCGATTTGTATTTATGTACCTATGTATGTACTTACTTAATTTTGAAATTCATGGACACGGGATATAGATTTATCGCGTTACTTAAGTTATTAATTACTTAGGTACCTACTATTATTTACTTTATTTATATTTATAGGCGGGATAACTCATTTAGGTATCGATTAAAGCATCGATTAGACTTTTAGATAAGACTATTCATTTTCAATTAAATAAAAAACGCTATAAAAATTAAAATTATAAAAGTCACTTAGCATAGTTTTACCTACGTTGCCTTTATCTAGAAAGATATTTACTGAATGGATGCCACAGGTGCCCAAACTAGGATAAACTATGTGATTCCGCACCTATAAGTAGCATGTTCGTAGTAAAGCAACTAATTGCGTAGCTCAGTCGTAATGTTGGTAGCAGGAACGCTACGCGCGTAGCAGAAGTAAAGCTAGTGTGTAGCACGTAGCATGTGCGTAGCAACGACGTAGCTAGCGCGTAGCTGAAGCGTAGCGAGGACGTAGCAAGTATGTAGCAATACAGCTATGCGCGTAGCAAGAATAAAGCACGTTCGTAGCAACCACATAGCGCGTAGCGTAGCTGAAGCGTAGAATGGACGTAGCAAGTATGTAGCTACCTACGCGCGTAGCAAGCATAAAGCACGTTCTTAGCAATGACGTAGCTAGCGCGTAGCTGAAGCGTAGCAAGGACGTAGCATGTACGTAGCAGCTATATAGCTACGCGCGTAGCAAGTATAAAGCACGTTCGTAGCAATGACGTAGCTAGCGCGTAGCTGAAGTATAGCGAGGACGTAGCATGTATGTAGCTACGCGCGTAGCAAGCATATTGCACGTTCGTAGCAACGACGTAGCTAGCGCGTAGCTAAACGTAGCGGGGACGTAGCAAGTATGTAGCAGCTATGTAGCTACGTGCGTAGCAAGCATAAAGCACGTTCTTAGCAATGACGTAGCTAGCGCGTAGCTGAAGCGTAGCAAGGACGTAGCATGTACGTAGCAGCTATATAGCTACGCGCGTAGCAAGTATAAAGCACATTCGTAGCAACGACGTAGCGTAGCAATTAAAGTTGTTTGCTGTTATTTCACAAAATGGCCAATTTTGCGTAGAATATAACTTGGTAACACCTTAAGTAACGAAATAAATTTATGTTACTTAAGCTGTCTCGGAGTAAGTTTTATAATACTTTACGCTAAGTTCAGTTTGTAACTCGAATTATGCAAATTTACCTAAAGTTGCCGTCAAAATGAAATAACTTTTTGTTATAAGTAAGTATGAAAGAAGAAGAAGACACAAGTCGTAAAATCCATAATAACGTTTGTAGCAGCAATACAACTACGCGCGTAGCAAGCATAAAGCACGTTCGTAGCAAAGACGTAGCTAGCGCGTAGCTGAGGCGTAGCATGTATGATGTATTTGTATAACATCCCTACCCATATTATAAATGTGAAAGTGTGTTTATTTGTCCTGCTTTCACGTCAAAACAGAGCGACGGATTCACTTGATTTTTTGTGTGGAGATAGTTGGAGGGCTGGAGAGTAATATAGGATACTTTTTATCCGGGTACTACGTGATCGAAACCGCGGGCAGCAGCTATATAAATATATTTACTTGAAAGTATAATTACTTGACACTGACAGGCTAAATGCACAAACCGTGCGAAGCCAAAATGAAGAAAAAAAAATGAAAAAGTTTGTGAAAAAGCTTCAAATTGGCGTGTAGTCTGAAAAGACTGGAAGATGGTCTAGTGTACTCAAATGCTTTTCTTCCTCGCTGTCGTATTGTTTCGCTGACTCACGTGGCTTATTGTTTCTTGAGTACAAAACTGAACGTTTGAGCAATGAAAGTAGGCCTTTCTACCAAAAAACTTTTTCCCAACCAAAGCAACACTTCAACTAATTCGTTTTATTTGTTCTACTAATAACCAATGAGGTTAGGTTACTCTGTTATGATGACGTTTTCAAACAAATTATCAATGAGGTTTTGCAAATTACTGTCATATTTTGGAGAATGATACAAAGAAATAAAGTATGAATGAATGAATGAAAGAATAAATGTATTGTTGTAAAACTAGAGCCCCAAAAACACTCTGGCCTTCAAAACTTAGTAAGTACCACACTTTTAAAATTGCAATTTCTCCTAAACTATAGAAGTAAAACTGTAGAATTCTTCAAAAATTTGTGGCGATTTTCCGCCTAAAGACCTCCGTCATGGCTTGACGACATAAAAGCCGGGACCGATAATTTAACGTGCCCTCCGAAGCACCGAATACATGCTACTAAAAAGCATGCTGGTTTGCTACTACCTAGTAGGTAGCGTGTTTACGTCATAGGCATACTCTTTTCGTATAAATATCTAGAATAATAGCAAAATAGAACATTACCTGCCTTTATAGGTATATTTTTCAAAATTATACCTGCTAATTAATTTGACTGATTATTTTAGGTACCTACCTACCTACTTAATTTACTTACCTACTTATTTTTTTTGCTTAGTAGTAGAAATAGTTTAGGATTTTTTAGGGAAAAAAATAGCAACATTTTCCCGGAAAATGTGGAAATGCGGAAACAGTTTTCTCTGGATTTTTATGAAGACGAAGTTTGGGCCAGCCAAAATACTACGGGCACGTACACCTACTTACTTAATTCTGTAGATAATAACGCTATCAGGAGCTTACGAAACTGAATACGTGTTTGTAAGGTTTCTTAGTGAGGTGAAAAATTGTGGTGTTTTTAAGCAAACGCCAGTGGATTATGGAGGTGATCGATTGACGGAGAAAGACATTAATTTTACAAATTGATGTGGGAGAAATAGATAATTATTACAAACATTATAACATTCGGTTCGGTTCGCTTTCCTATTATGTTACTCAGTCTGTGTACTACCTAAACTAAATGATAGTACTTACTTTTTATTTTATGATATTTTTTTAATTTGTCTTGAAAAAATTACCATTGGTTTGTCTTTTCCCCAAAAATCAGCAAAAAATATGTTTTCCTCAGTTTTTTTAATCACTTGTACTTATTTTTGTTTCCTACTGTAGGTGAGTACATAAAATATATTTATGAACATACAACGCGATGTACTTACTAGATTGTAAAGTCTTCTTGGCTGTTAAAGCTTATATCTAGGTACCTACACAATATTTGTGAGATGTTTTTAATTGTATACCTACCGAATATAAAATGCAAGGCCAATTTAATAGATCATATTTGGCATCTGTCAGTCCCAACAAAATAAATCGTAAAATTGCCTTTTTTTGACATTATTACAATAAATAATGTATTTTTAACTGTAAAAAGTTAAGCAATTGTGCAGATCTCGCTTTGAAAAATCCAATAATATTGTGCGCCCTCGGTTACAAGGTTTCGTTGAATTTCGATGAAGTGTCAAATGTGATCTATTAAAGTGGTCCTACTTATAAGTATGTAAGTAAGTATAATGGATAGGTAGCTCTTTTATAATTCAAAGAACTTACCTGATATTAAATTGTTCTAAACTGGTTTTGGAGTAATAAACAATTGTTATGAATCTTTTTACGACTACCTCTGCCTAAGCAATTACGATTATCATAACGACAAATTGGCGAAAGCTTATTCAATTATTCTCTACAGCTCCACTCAAAGCGCGCGAAATTAAACCTTATTACATTAGCACACAGTCCATAATATTTCAGAGTTACGACATGATAAACGTCACCCAGGGGAGCCGAAGTCATTTTCTCCCCATTTTTTCGGAAACTTTCGCACAATTAATCAAAGCCGTGGAATTATTGGTTGTCAAATCTGGCAACACCTTGTTATTGAGAAGTTGTACGTAGAGGTAGGTATATTATTTCTTTTTTTACCGACTTCAAAACAAGGAGGAGGTTCTCAATTCGTTGGAATTTGGTGAGGATCTTCAGAGTTATGAACAGAAATGCACCTCGTGGGTGCAGAAATTTGCTCTTTTGCTATTTTTTTTAATTTAAAATTAAGTAGGTAAGTACTTGTTTCTTCAGAGATGGGTCTTCGATATTTCACTTGATAGGAGAATTTTTGGATTCAAACTCTTGAAGAGATTTAATACTTTGACATCGTCGTATCAAAATACCTTTGAAATAATAAAAATTATCAAAATACATAGGGTGAAAGCACCAGTGCTCGACACTTTAAGAGAAGTGTGTGACTAAAATTTGAAATAATTTCGTTATTTTTAACATTATATCTACAGCAGTTAGTCCAAATGATAAATAATATATTCAAGAAAGGTTAGGTAGCAAATTTTTTCACATTAAAGCTATATGTTTTTACTCAGAAGACGAAAACCAAAATACCTACCGAATCTCCAGTAATGAACACCAATATTCCAGTGATAAACACTGATAAATCACCAGTGAATGACACTCCAGTTATGAACACCCAGTAATGAACAAACACAAAACATGCAATAACTAACATTATTTAAACTACCTATCGGAAGGGAGGGACTTGCCCTGCAGTGGTACAGTGACTGCTAATTTTATTAATAATAAATAATAATAATTAATACGTATAATCATGATAATGTATTGCTGAGTTACTTATGGGTGCATTTATGTTCATAACTCCGACGATCCTCAACATATCCTCACCAAATTTTTGTGGCACCAATCGGAAAGTATACCCTTACAAATAAAAAAAGAATTTTCCAAATCGCTCCAGGCGTCTTTGAGTAATCGGGGAACATACATAAAAAAGAACAAAAAAAAAAATATTCCGACGAATTGAGAATCTCTTCCTTTTTTTGGTTAAAAACTAGACAAGTCAGCCATGAGAAACATTTCTTATTATTTTATTATAATTAATAATCCATTTGTTCGCGTGTGTAGTTTTTCTGGGAGGCATCTGAAACTAACTCCAGTAATGAACACTTGTTTTACCCAGTGTTCGACACATGTTCTTTATTGGAGAACATGTATCAATCGTTGAATTTCAAACATTAACGTAATCAGTTCATGAATTAGACTTAAATTTGGTTAAAAACTAAGAAAGTACGTAAAATAATAAGTATGGACACCTGTCGATTTCTGGAGAAGGTGAATTTTGCTGAACCAGTAATGAACATCGACTATAAAATAAAATTAAACATGCGTAGGTGCGCTACTGATATACAATTAAATCCAGAATAATATAACCGTTCCATAAAATCAATCGAAATTCGATTATATTGAATAATGCCAAAAATGCTGGCAAAAATGTAGACTTAGCTTCTTAGTAATTTCGTTAGTAAAAGTGTATTTTGGTTCAGCAGCGCACCAACACACAACTTTTTCTTCAATAACTTGAAAACGAAATGGCCGATTTTCGTGACGTTTTCAGGAATAACAACTGGAAATGTGTTGTCTACGGTTTTGTGTTTCTACCATAGATTTATTCAACCTAAATCTTATTGTAAGTCATTAAAAAAAAAAGTGTCAAACACTGGTGCTTGTTCATTACTGGTGCCACCACCCTACTTAGGTACCTAAATACCTACCTAAGTAATGTAAAATGAAAAATTATAATAGTTAAATGTTGGTAGAGCTTTGGTTTTATATTTTTTTTTTGTTATTATATTCTTTTTAAATCATTTCTATAATAAATAAAAAAGTAGGAAGGTATTTTTTTTTTAATTTGGTAAGTAGTGGGAACGAAGGCTTATTTTAGTTTTCATTTAATTAGTGGTCTTTGGTGCTTTTCTGTTTTAGATAAGGCAACATTTTATTCTTCATAATTATTTGAAAATAGAACAACAATAGAGATGGGAAAAAAGCAGTCTCGCAATTCTTAGGTTAATTAAAATAACGTCAGCATAACCTAACAATGTTCAACCCTTGATTTATATCTACCATCCAATTAACGTTACCATGTTCTTAACAAAACCTTTGTTTCAAACCAACATAATAGGTACATACCATCAATGTGCTTCCTTATCCTAAGCATGAAATCATTATATCCTTTTCACGCACAAAATTGTCCTTTCAAAAATCAAAAAAACACACTGAAATACAGCTCAAAATAAACCACAGGCAGTGTCATTGTGTAAACCACTAAAATTCGTCAAAATAGCGTTTTTTTCATTATAAATAAAGACATTGTTCAGGAAAATCGCTTTCCCGAGCGAAATATCCACCATGGAGGATGGATTCCTACTGATTATTTCATGGCAGCTATACATAGTTATGTAAAACAACTTAATTTTATCATATCGGTCGGATGTAAACTTTATTCTTAAAGCGAGAAGTCAGTTTTTCGAATGAGATTGTGAGGGGAGGTTCACCCCACCCCCTGTTACTCGGTCAAAGTGATGCGCCCAAGGTTTCGTTTTCCAATACCAATATCACCCAAGAAATATGACCTCCTAAGATTAGGTCATACAATTTTCAGTAAAAAAACGCAACATGAGGAGGTGAAAACTTCACATAAATACTCTGCTGGAGTTCTTAAAAAGTTTTTAAGAACAGGCATTTGTTTTCTTCTCATAACTGACAGAGTTTGGGAAGCTACTGAACTAATATACACTTCTTCCAACGGATCTTGGCATTCGTGAAGTTAGCCGTTTCGATGCGCAGTGCAACTTTTTCATACAAAGTCTTCTACTGCAAAGCGAAAAGTCTAACTTCACGAATGCCTAGATCCATTGTGACAACTGTACAAGTCTTGGGCTGACTAATGCCCGAATACTGAAGCGCTATTTAAATATTTGAGACGTAGGTACCTTGGGTAGCACTCGTTCGTAGCAAATGAATATTTACGTAGCTAAAATTGGCTGCTACGAAAGCTCGTAGCTAATAGCGTAGCAAAGGTGGTACATATCTATTTGAGACGTTCTTACTCTTCAGAACCTACAGAAATGACAGTTAATGTCAATGAAAAGCACTACTTAAACTAAGTAGCGTTTCAGTATTCGGGTGTATGTCGCGGAATTTTTTCGATGTTTCCCTTCACCATTTCAGACACCTATTTTTTTAAATATTTTTGCAACAAAAACTTTCGTGATTTTTTTTTCAGGTCGAAAAGGTCTTACCGAATCTTAAAATACCGAATATACTGTCTAGGTATCTAAACAACAGCACAACCCTATCCCACCCCCTCAGTGTTGCCAAATAATAAAAATTATATTCCACTGAGCAATTAAATCCTTTTGTAAGCATACCTAGTTATATATTACCAGTAATTAGATGGCAATGATAATTCCTGAGACTTCCGACCTCCAATTGTTAGGAAAAATAGCCGTTTTGGTACTTTGTGGGCGCCATTGCGAAGTTAAGGCTTGACTATGCAGGACTTGCGATAGGTATATCAACGCAAGTTACTTGTTTTTTTTTTTCATACTAAGATAGCAAAGAAGCATATGGCCATACAATAGATAATAATACTACGTATAGAAAGGCCACTGTCCCCCTACCCCCACCAATCGCGGCTTCCTCACCACGCGACCGAATTTGGGCTGGCGAGGAGAAGACTTTGAGCTAGGGACGCGCACACGACGACGCGACGAGACCAAGACCACAGTGTAAAATAATTATTCATACGGTGACAACCTTACATGAAGCACACAATTGCGCGTGTACAAAAATGACATTGTGTAGTGTCTGTGTAAATAGGTCGTTAGACGCCGCTTTTGCATATAGATTTCGTCATCCAGGGTGTAATATGGCTCCCTGATGGTAAGCGGTTACGGCCTATGGACGCCTGTGACACCAGAGGAGTCACACTCGCGCTGCTGACCCTTTAAAAGAGGAATCACTGCGCCGACAACACAATGGACAAGACTGGTCCACCAGTTGTCACCGCAGCGCTTCCTCGCAGAGCTCTGGCAACCCTTGTATTACCCATTTTCCATCAATATTGTGTAGATGGGTCAATCTTCAGAATCAGCGTGTTTGGTTGATCGCTATGGTGCTTTTTGAATATCGATATTACTGCTTTTCTGTTTTTTTATTTCGAGAAGGAGGTGTCTAAATAAGCATATTTTCATATTGGCCCCTGAAGGGGCAGAAAAGCAATAATATCGATATTTAAGGGGCGCCATAGCGATCAACCAGGTGCGCTGATTCTGAAGATTGACTCAGATATGCTTTTTAGACGACTGCGAAGAATGATCATGTTTCTTTTATTGTATTACCTAGAGTTTCTTTGATTGTGTTAGTGCTACGTAAAAAGCTAAAAAAATGTTTGTGTGTAAAATCGGTTTACGGACGCTAATTTTACGTGATAAAGTCTTATGAAAAGATAGATGAAAAATTGTCGAATACTTACTTATAGTCGTATTGCTCATTATACGGACTAAAATTGAAGGAAAAAATGTCATTTTTCCTTCAATTTTAATTAGTTTTGATACGTTTTATGTCAAAATTGAAGGAAAAATGACATTTTTTCCTTCACTTTTAGTCCGTATAATCAGCAATACGACTATAGGTATTTTTTTTTTATTTTCTTCTGTCAAAAATAAAAAACTTTCTTTAAATTAATGAATCGGATCGGATTATTTACCAAAGTAAATGACTTCGTAGCTGCTTCTACGAAAACCGTAGCTCTCGCTACGTCTCGTAGCAGCGCTACGTCTCGTAAGCGGAACGTGACACTTTTTCGTGCGTGCAGCCGGCGTTCATCGATTTCATATCAAAAAGCTATGGTCTTGCTAGAACAAAATACTGAAGGGTAGCTGTGTTTTCTTATCGTAGCACACCCCGGACACTCGACGAAATCTCTACGCAAAAGCGGCGTGTAACTACCTATATTAACACTACACAATGTCAGTTTTGTACAACGTAAGGTTGTCAGCGTATGAATAATGTACACTGTGGTCTCGGTCTCGTCTATGCGTCTGCGCGTGTGGCGCGTTCCGAGCTCAAAGTCAGCTCCTCGCCAGCTCAAACTCACAGAGTCCATTCTATACGTAGTATTATTACTTATCTGTTCTGTGATCGTATGTCATGATTTACAAGTCCCTCCCTAACACTCAATCGAAACGGTTTTCTGTAGGTAGTAAAAATAAATACAATAGATAGTAGAGCTATGTAGGTACTTTATTTTATGATCTATATGTAAGGCATGGTAATAACAGTTACAGACACAATACAATTCTATTTCAATCAACACTTCTAGAGAGATACGACTCGAATCATGATATTCGACTATAAAAACATGCATGAAATCAAGATTTGGGATAGCATAGGTACTTATCAGCCTTCGAGGTTTGGCCGAGACAATCGTTTCTGATTCTAAAAAGGTAGGCACAGAAAGCGTCATTAATTGGTATCCCCCTAGTAAGAGGTCGGTTTGCAAGCCGTTGATCTCAACTTTTGTAAAAACTTTTACATCCTTGCTTACTTATGGATATCTAATTTCGCTCGAGTTCCTAAACAAAAATAGCTGAGGTTCCAAGATTGAAATGAAAAGAGTCTTTGTTCAAATCAATAGGGGGATACCGATTGATGACGCTGACTGTACCTACCTATACCGACCTTTATTAATTAACGCACATGCACGTTGTTTCTGTTTGCGTGGGCCGATTCTGAGCGCTCCCAAGCCTACGCACACAGAAACAACGTGCATGTGAACACACACACAATGAAGATCAAAAGGACTTCGTGAGATAGAGAACAACTGTACCTAGATCATACCCCGCATCCACACGTTGGGGCCAACGTTGGCCCCAATGTCTCTCACCAACGTGTGGAGCTGAACAAAATAGCTTGGCCCCAACGTTGGGGCCAACGTTGGGAGTTGGCCGTGCCGTGTCGGTTCGACGCCGGCTCCATAAAATTGGTATTCAGTAATGTAAAATCACTTAGAGAAATTTCAATTTCTGTATCGGACGCGCAGACATCGGACGTCTGCACGTTGGCTCTGACGGAACAAGACTGGTGTATCGCCAACGTGTGGATGGTTCACGAAATCTTGGCCCCAACGTTGGGAACAACGTTGGTCCCAACGTATGGAGCCGGCGTTACATTTGATTTACTAAGCTTGATTTTGTCACTTTTAAAATTCATCGGAGCGCGAGAGATTTAAAAGGCGCTTCTAGCCACGGCTTTATTTTACAATTCTGGGTAATTTATTTAAATTGCCGTCACAATTTGAATTTAAATAGCAGGACCTTGCTTAAATAATTATTATTATTATAATTTCAATTCAAAGCTAACAAGCGGCGCATCTATCATTTTTGAATGTAAAAAAAATGTCTGTAAAGTCGGTTTATGGACGATAATTTTACGTGTTAACGAAACGAACGCTTCTTAGGCCGATTGTACACCGTACAGATAGCGCCATCTAGTTTGTCTAACTACTTAACCAACTATTTTAACGAGTATTCTGTGCTAAGACTAGGTACCTACGTAGTATTATTACCTATTTATTCTATGCTAAGACTATGGGCTTACAATCAAGTTTAACACCGATTGTGCTTTGTGTGTGTATGTGTTCCGCTCGCGGAACGTGACATTTTCGTGTATGCAGCCGCTGCGCGCTGTTCATCGATTTATAAGACGCTAACACGTCAAAAATGATAGATGAGCCACTACCATGGACCAATTTTTGGTCCATTGTGGTCAAACTAGATGGTACGAGTAGGTACCTAAGTAGGTACAATGGTGATGGCGATGACGATGGCGTACCTACGCAAGCCCTTAGTGAAAAAACTTGAAGCAAAATATCTCGTTCCTTTCAACCTAATCAAATACTTACCTACTTAGGTACTCACCAAGCCTGGGTGGAGAAAATACCTTCTTCTTCTTCTTTCGTATGAGCAAGTGGCCAACTCTAGTGATGGAGTTTTTAGGCCGCCTGAAGGCCTCTATCATGGCTTAACGACTTAAAAGCCGGGACCGACCGACACTTAACGTGCCCTCCGAAGCACGGAAGCGCTCAGCTCGTAATACCACTTGAGAAAATACCTACTCGATCTGAATGAATCTCCTTAGAAATGAAAAATTTTACCAAAATTAAAAAAATAATAATTTAATTTTGGAATTGAAAATGGTAAGATTTTTCATTTCTAATGAAATTATACCAAAGTGTGGTTTAACACTATAAAAATTAAAAATTTCTGAATGAATCTGTAAAGTCGATTTGCTGTTTTTCTTCATCATCAATCATGCTTTTAACACCCCCTTGTTGGTTTGAAATAAACAAGAGGATTTATTTTATTTATTTAGGAGGCTTGATTGAACCAATCAATGATTTCATGATTAGACGTTGACCGGTACCAGGCTTTGAGCATTTTCGAAATTTTCGTAGGTAGGTATGGTAGTCTTTAAGGGAGTAAGTAATAAACATTTAAGAATGATGATTTAGGTAGGTACCTACCTTTCATTATTAGATTGGCACAGTTGCATTTATCTTTAGAGTTATTGAAAATATGGCAATATAAATTAAATAATTAAATAACTTAAACAATGTTTTGAGCAAATAGATTATCTTTATCTTTATCTTTAAATAAATTAAAGGTAGGTAGGTACTTACTGATCCTTTGTCATGAACACAGGTCGCGAATCATACTTTGATCAAGACTGTCTGACACAGTCCTGAAAATTGCAAAATATGCGAAAGAATTTGAATTTCGCGGGCTACCTGTGTGCGGATCCACCTGGATAATCCACCTCATATCCAAAGGCTCTGGTATATCTAAAAAAAACGAATGCTTATTGTGTAGGACCTAGTCTTTACTGCTGAGACACATAATTATTTAAAACAATAATTAAAATAAACTTTCAAGTCTTTTGAATTTTAAATATTTTTTGGTCTGTCTCTGTCAGCCAGGCATGCCATGTCAATGTCGTTACTATCATTTGCTGTTCTGTCAATGTCAAAAAAAATAACCTCCAAATCCAAGTCCAAAACAAAATCACTCGAACTTTGCTTGAAAGGGAATTGAAATATAAAAACAATTTATTTATAGCGTAAATAAATCAGAGCATTCAATAAGATTATAAAGCAGCGTTATCTCCCAAAACACTATGAATATAGCGCGCCAATTGTACACGGCACATCCAAACAATGCAAGTCGCATCCTATACAGAATGTGGCACCCAATTAAATTTCCATACAACTTAAATGGTCAGCCTATCACCAGATCCACAGCTGTTAAAGACCTGGGTGTCACATTTGACTCTAAGCTAACATTCAATGTTCATATCACGTCCGTAGCTAAGGAATCCTTCCGTAGGTTAGGCTTTGTGTTGAGGAACGTCCGCGACTTTAGAAGCAGTCATGTTATAAAGCTTTTATACTGCGCGCTCGTGCGAAGTAAGCTGGAGGCTAGCTCATGTGTGTGGCATCCACATGAAAGTACCTATACCCTTTTGTTGGAAAAGGTGCAAAAGGCTTTTCTTCGTTTTCTTTACAAGCACTTGTTTGGATACTATCCTTACATGTACCCGACAAAGTTCCTTATGGGCTGCTTAGGCTATAACAGCTTGGAAGTTCGAAGAGCGAACGACCAGTTGATTACCATGTGCAAGGTTCTCCGTGGTAAGATCGATGCTCCTGATCTCCATGACGATTTGGCAAGGCTCTACGTCCCCGACAACTATTACCGTAACAGAAGGCACCGGCTGTTCCAGGAACCTTCCTGTCGCACGGTCGCGCATGCCCAGTCTCCCATTCCTCGTACTCTTTCTGCGCTCAATGACCTCTTGAATGAGAACCCTGAATGCGATGTGTTTGTGGATGGATGGAAGGAAATTCTGTCTGCATGTCTGAAGTTCTGTGAGAAGTCTGTGTAGATGTTCGTTTGTCCTTTTTGAATATATGTACCTATTATAATATTGACATTTCTTTGAATACCTACTTAGTTTATTTTTTTATTGTTATAATTTTTACTTTGTGGACATAATATCTTTTTAGCATTTTTTAAATTTGACTTGTATTCTGTAGTTATTGTTCTTTTTAATTAGTGTAATTGACATGTTCGTGCTAATTAAACAAATAAATAAATAAAATAAACAGAAAATTCAGGTTTTCATCCTCAAATTACGAAGCTGCTCAGTCAACGCAGCCTCAGGTGCAAGAAGAGAAGTTCGACTTCGAAGACTTACAGATTCAGGAGCGCACCGACCGGCGGAAACCGAAAATATCACCATTTATGAAGGATGTTTTTGTGTCAATCTTTAACCGGGATATGCTGGCTTATCCTGAGATAATGACTAAAGATGAGTCCGAAGACGTCGACAGACGCGTTCAAGCTATCACCAAAATCTTCCATGACCCACAAAAAACGAAATCCGACCGGCGGGAGATTCTAAAACGTACAAAAATGTTCAGTGCGCCGGTAAATCTAACGAATAATGGTTTGGCTATGAATTATACAGAATGTTTGAGGTATTTAGAGATTATTGGAGAGGATTTCGAGCTGGGGCAGGAGATTAGTGACCACTGGGTGGGGCTTGAGGCTTTGAAACACGGTTTGTCCTCGGAACAATTTAACGGAGTGGTCGATGATTTGACAATGGGAGAGAAGACTATATCGCTTTGTATAAAAGAGAGAGTTGCTGAGAGGTTGACGCAGGCTGATTTTAGAACCAGTGCTGTTATAGACGAACAAGGTACACCTCTTCCAACGGATCTTGGCATTCATGAAGTTAGCCGTTTCAATGCGCAGTGCAACTTTTTCATACAAAATTTTCTACTGCGCAGCAAAAAGCCTAACTTCTCGAATGCCTAGATCCATTGTGACAACTGTATGTAAGTGTAATTTTAAGTATGTATTTACAAATATACAGTAGGGCCTCGTTAATCCGGACTCCTGCTTGTTCGGTGATCGCTGTAATCCGGCCGGGCAACAGGCTGCCATGAGCCAACCCATCGTTGTCAGTCTTTTGTTTATCGCCTTCCGTCTATTCTACAGTGTCAATTTAACGCGCTGGCTAACAACAATTGATGATAGTATATTATGTATCAAGCATAATATATAATTACGATAAACTTCTAGACTCTCTAATCTCATTTAAGACGTATTTACTCCTACATGTGGATAACGCTGTGGGCTACGTTATTAATAATTTAAGTCTTACATTCCCAGAATGTATCTTTAACACCTGTAACCAAGCCATATAATGTAGCTGTTTGTTGTTCCTTAATAAATAAATAAAAAAACAATCATGAAGAAAAAATCTTGAAGTTTGTCAGCCTAACAGAACAGAACGTGGTAAACACTTGAAGAAATCGGAAAATCCCATTTTAGAAGATGCTTTGTTTACGTGGTTTTGCAACAAAGGCGATTGCATACTATAATCTGGACGCCTCAATAATCCGCAAAGGGTCTTGTTTTTGCCTCTTCGGATTAACGAGGCCCTACTGTACTTATAAGTATTCTATCAGTTATCTGGTTCCCATAGTACAAGCTTTGCTTAGTTTGGGGCTACATGGCACTGTGTGAAATGTCCAGCAATATTTATTTATTATTGCAGGAGTATGGAGGGTCTCCGGAGAGAAGGTGTGCAACAAAGTGGACGGCTACCTACTTGTCCTTGCTTCTGTGGAAGGGTCTCGGCTGAAGGCCTTCCTTATCCATCCTCAATCACACGGAGTCGACTTCAGAGATGGATTCGTTGATTTCAATACCACACCAGGTAATAGAATAGAATAGAACTTTATTGTACACCGTAAAGTTTTAATAGACTGGCCTCTTAGCTCAGTTGGTAGTAGCTCTGCCTTCTGCGCTGCAGGTCGTGGGTTCGATTCCCATCCAGGACAAGCATTTGTGTGATGAACATAGATGTTTGTTCTGTGTCTGGGTGTTATAAAGTACTAGCTGCTGCCCGCGGCTTCGCTCGTGGTACCTGGATAAAAAGTAGCCTATGTTACTCTCCAGCCCTCCAACTATCTCCACACAAAAAATCACGTCAATCCGTCGCTCTGTTTTGACGTGAAAGCAGGACAAATAAACAAACAAACACACTTTCACATTTATAATATGGGTACGGATAATAAGTATGTATTTACAAAAAAAAAGTAAATTAGTATTCTATCAGTTATCTGGTTCCCATAGTACAAGCTTTGCTTAGTTTGGGGCTAGATGGCGCTGTGTGAAATGTCCAGCAATATTTATTATTTATTTATTCTAGCGACACCATTAGACAACGTGACAGAAGCGCGACTCGCCCAGATACTAGCGACGTCGCGCCTCCACGCCGCGTCGCTCTGTCGCACGCGACTGAGACTCGCGACTTTCGCTGTCGTCGACTATGTCGCGCCGAGAGCTTTTAGCGGTAAGCAATCGTTGATCATTGTAAAGTATTACGCCCGCGGCTTCGCTCGCGTGGTACTCGGATAAAAAGTAGCCTATGTCCTATTCCCGGTCATTATCTATCTATATTTTAAATTTCAGCCATATCGGTTCAGTGGTTGTCGAGTTATGCCCGGGTTACACGAGGCTAGTTTTTCAAGCTAGGATAGCAAGCTAGTGTTACTAACACTGTTAGTAAGCTAGTGGCATTATAGAGGAACAAACATACATCGATCGATCCATCCAAAGGTTGAAAGAACGTGACACGTTATAATTATAACGAATAACGAATAGGAGCAGACACAGTTTAACAGACATGTATTGTGTTGATGAATAAAATATCTATCAAACATCCAAACTTTCATATTTATAATTTTAGTGTGATTCGGAAGTTTGTGAGGATGTATGGATGTTTGTTACTTTTTCACGCAAAAACTACGTAACGGATTTTAATGAAACTTGGAATATACAATAGTTTATGACCTGGAATAACACATGGGCTACTTTTTAGATAGGTAACATGCGAGTGAAGCCGCGGGCGGAAGCTAGTTAATACTTCAAAATCAGTCAAGCTGTTTACGTTTGTTCTGTGTCTGGTTGTCATAAAGTAATAAAAGTATGGATTTACAAAATATATAAGTAATCTATCTGTTATCTGGTTCCCATAGTACAAGCTTTGCTTAGTTTGGGGCTAGATGGCGCTGTGTGAAATGTCCACCTATATCTATTAATTAACTAGCTTCCGCCCGCGGCTTCGCTCGCGTGGTACCCGGATAAAAAGTAGCCTATGTCCTATTCCCGGTCATTATCTATCTATATTTTAAATTTCAAGCAAATCGATCCAGTGGTTGTCGAGTTATAGAGGAACAAACATACATCCATCCAAACTTTCGTATTTATAGTAGAAAGAAATAAAAGGAAGAATTTAAAGCTGAAAAAGACTGGCTTTCAATTGGACTCCGTACTCTTCGCCGAAAACCTGCGCACAACACAATACAGTGCAAAGAACAATATTGAACGATTTTTTTAGATTGTACCTACCTTTGAGAAAAATAATAACGATTTATTCCTTTCTAGGTAAACCGCTCTCTGAGCTGTCATTGATAAGGTCTACAATAGGCGGTGCATTACTAGATATGTACGCCAGTGAGAGCGCAGAGTACTTGGCCGCGGGGCTTCTGGACGCGTATGAGAGTCCCGATGCTGAGATGGAACTCGCTATGTGCAGGTAAATGAACTTAAGGTCCTGATCGACGAGCAAGTAAAACCGCGGTCAAAAGGTAAGCGTCCACATGTCGGTATCGTACGCATCGGACGCATCGCACGCAACGGATCGTAGTATTATTTGTATAGAAACTCATATAAGTCCGTCCGCATCGTACGCATCGCATTACACAGATAATCCGCTTGATGCGATCCGTCCGCTGCGTGCGATGCGGGCCTGTGGACGCTTACCATTATAGCTCGTCGGCAAAGCTCGCCGGTGTATCAATGCAATACCGCGGTTTTGTGAGTTGACGAACCTGGCTCGTGGCTCGTCATGTTTGCTTCATATTTTACTCAGCTCCATCAAGTTTTTGGGGAACAGGGTGGAATAGTTCCCCAAAGGCAGAGTAGGTGGTTCCTCTGCAACGGGCCGGCCCATCTGGCCCACTTGCCCGTAGTCTTTCGACCGACAGTTGATGTCGGATAGTTGTATATAACCTGATCGGTGAATCGGCGTTCACTTGTGCGATCTAGGAATTCTTGATGTTGCGAGCGTGGCGCCATCTTTCGCTGAAGCTCGTAGTAAGCTCGAAGTGCGTAGCATGTCCATGTAGTTCATCTAGCGACAGGTAGATGTCGCTACAAGTTCAAAATTCGAAACCTCAATTCGACTACGATACGACTGTTTCACTCGCTAGTCGATCAGCACCACCGAGCCGCGAGTAAAACCGACGTCCTTTAAAACCGCGGTATAGGCTCGCACGTCGATCACCCACTTTATAGCCATCACCAATCATCATCATCTCAGCAGTTGGACGTCCACTGTTGGACATACAATTTTTGTCTGTCTGTCTGTACCTTGGCGCCCGTTTCACTGAAAGATTCCGTGGTTTATCGGAAACTACTATTTACCCGACTTCCAAAAAAGGAGGAGGTTCTATGTTCGACTGTATGTATGTTTTTTTTTCGAATTCCCTCTCATCTACTATATTTTTTCATCAAAGATCCTACAAACTCCTGTATTCATACCAAAAAAAGATGGCAACCCTATCTGTACTATACCAATAAACCGGAAGAGTTTGATTGAACGCGCTAATCTCTGGAAGTAACAGCCAGTTTTGAAAAAATATTTCTGCATTTTATAGCTAAACTCTTGAGGAAGATTATAGGCTTTTCATCATCATCATCACCATATACAATCACTACTATATACTATCACTACGCCGCGAAGGGCGCTGCTATCTATTCTATATATATATCTATACTAATCTATATCTATACTTCTATACTTCTATACTAATCTATACTAATTATATAAAGCGGAAGAGTTTTTTGTTAGAACGCGCTAATCTCAGGAACTACCAGTCGGATTTGAAAAATTATTTCTGCATTTGATAGCTAAACTATTGAGGAAGGTTATAGGCTACTTTTCTTCATCATCATGACCATATACAATCGGGGGCAACCCCGCGAAGGGCGCTGCTATTAGTAAATAAAAATAGTCAACTATTCCAGGAACTTCATGGCGAACCACGGCCTGTCTACGATGCTAAAGCTACTCGCCATACCGGCGTTGGACAAAGAGACGGAGTGTAGACAGATGTTCGATGATATGCGCCATCTAACGGCGAGAGGGGAAACTTTGGACAATATCAATATGTATATCGGTAAGAATAAGTTTATTGTGGAAATAGTACACTTATTATGCAACTAGGGAATAAAGTACGGATTTAAAGCGAGGGCCATAGATGAGTCACGAGCAAGTGAAGGATTCTAATACCTAGCTCGTGATTCAAGTGTTAGAATCCTGAATGACGCAAGTGATTCATGGCCCTCGATATAAATCCGTTTTATTCAAGAGTAGCATACTATACTTTATATTCATACCATGACTACGAGAAAACAAGAGCTTTTTAGTCACTGTTTTCAGGGACTAAAATAATCTTTTTAGGCTGGATTTTACCAAACCGGATTAAGTTTTATCTGGAGATTAAACCACAGATTAAACTGCTGTTTGTTTGAATATTTTGACATTGTAAAGTTGACACCTTATAAGCAGGGTAATTTGAATGCACCTAATAATGTTCGGTTACGCTTTCTAAACAATTGTATTTCGAATTCTGTCGGCTAACGGAATAACTACTCTGGGAGTAAGATGACAGTTTGGTCGAATCCAGCCTTAGAGGGGGAATGGTATAAAATGATTTGTTAACAGCAATGACCGGTATACACCACGCTGGGGTGACAATGGCAGAAGAAATCAAGCAGATCAGAAATCCATTGCTGCATCCAGCGTTCATCTTCAAAAAGGCCTTCTTTAACAGACATCAGGTTAGTACATCCTCCCTATATTACTAAACGAGCAATATTTGTTTATTTATTTGTTTGTTTGTACTCACATTCTCGAAAACGGCTCTGACGATTTCGATGAAATTTGCGATACGATGGTTTACGGGGGCGAAAAATCGATCTAGCTAGGTCTCATATCTTTGAAAAGCCGTTTTCTCGGCATTTTAACGCAAAAAGATTTACCAGTGCAATGTGGTTCGTAATTTCTCGTGCAATGTGGTTCGTAATTTCTCGTGCAATGTGGTTCGTAATTTCTCGTGCAATGTGGTTCGTAATTTCTCGAGAGTTGTCGTAATCAGAATAGCAGGTGGCTAGGGCATCCGCTTTTAACGCCGTAGGCTGCGAGTTCGATTCTCAGCCCTTGATAATTTCTTTTATTGTATTTTTTTCGGGCAAACTTTAATTTATCCATAGTGATAAGTAATCTATAGTGTCCAATATGTGTAGGCAAATATTGCCTACTGACACTGTATAACTTAGGCCTTCACATCTTTACTAGATGATTTATACAGTGTCAGGAGGCAATCTTTGTCTACAGTTACATGGGACACTGTATTGCCTGGGACAATGTTTGGATATTTAAATCATCTAAGTATGTGTTATAGAATCATCGCCAATACTTGATTGAATTTAATGTTACTTAATACTGTACTTATATTAATACTGTACCTCTGTCTTACGTCATTAGAAGAAATTTTACTTTACTTTACATGTTCACAGGAAAACGACGACCCAAAACTGACATTATACCTGGCGGAACACCTACATCCTAGCCTGAGACTACCCTCAGAGCAGCTAGAGTACTGCGTGTTGAGGATGAGATTCGGCTGCGAGACCATCATGGCTAGGCACGGGAAGAAGGTCGCTACTGCTTACACGTAAGTTTTTTGGTCCTTCGAACCTTACATTGGTCTTTCGGACCGGATTCTTACATTGGTCTTTCGAACCGGATCCTCATATTGGTCTTTCGAAGCGGATTCTCATATTGATCTTTTGAACCCATGAAATCTTGGTCTTTTGAACCGGATTCTTACATTGGTCTTTTGAACCGATGAAATTTTGATCTTTGAAACCAGATTCTGAAATATCATTATACGAATTTAATTATTTCATCCTTTAACTGTAATTTTAGGTAGTTTCGATAACATTGGTCCTTTAAACCGGATGCTCTATTAGTCTTAACACGTTCCCTGTCCCCATACAAAATGATTTGACAACTTCATACGTCCAAGTGTGGTTCATTGGCCATTGAAGTTGAACCCATAGTGGAAGCACAGACTCCTGAAAAAAAGCTTCAAGGCCCCACATTGGGGGCACCTGGACAGGGAACGTGTTAATAATAATTGCTTTCTTATTTCAGAGAGCTGGCAAGGCTGGCAGAAGCGGGTACTGAAATATTGGCTATGACGGCTGTATTGGCACGAGCTTCCAGGTAAATAAATCCAAACTAATCTATTCTATATTAAAGCGGAAGAGTTTGTTTGAACGCGCTAATCTCAGGAACTACCATGTCGGTTTTGAAAATCTCTTTATTCATGTGATAGCTAAAGCTCTTGAAGGTTATATAGAGGCTACTTTTTATCATCATCATCACCATATACCAGCACACAAGGCGCAATTAGTAAAAAAAATTAATAAACAAAAAAAATATTGTCGAAATAAGACTTTAAGAGGCTTTTTTGAAGAGCTCGTGGCGTAACTTGCTTAGACATTTTTAATTGATCGTTGAAATAGAGCAACGTTGTGCGCGGTAACAATTTGGATGGGTGACCGCAAGTGGTATTACGAGCTGAGCGCTTCCGTGCTTCGGAGGGCACGTTAAATTGTCGGTCCCGGCTCTTAAGTTGCTAAGCCATGACAGAGGCCTTTAGGCGGCCTAAAAACTCCGTCACCAGAGTTGGCCACTTGCTCATACGAACTTACATAAGTATGTATACAGGGTGTGGCAAACTTTTGGTCCCTTTCTACCTTTTCTCTTGTAGTTAGAAAGTTTTGTTCGAAACTATACATTTTTTTAAAGAAAAAACGATTGCGTTTTTAGATTTTTTAAAAAAAAGTACAGTTAGCCTAAAAAATTACATTTGTCAAAAAAAAACAAGTTGGTCTTAATCGACTCTATTTCCCACCAGAGACCCTTCAGTGACCAAGAATTTTGCCACACCCTGTAAACATGTAGTTTGAAGCTAAAAAGTGTGTTATGAACTTGTGTTTCAGATCATATTGCATTGGCGTAAGGAACGCAGAGATAGAAATGAAGCTATCCGCATCATTTGTAGACCAATCTAAGGATAAAGTAAGAAGACTCATCAAAGAGATAGATGATGGAGAATTCTTGAACCGCGATCATTTTATGATTGAGTTCGGTAGGAAGGTTTTTGAGACGCATTCACTGCTTGTTGAAAAACCTACTACTAGAGTTTTTTGGTGAAGTTAGGAGTCGTGAAGGTGTGTGATGTGATTAGGTTGATTGTCCAACTTTGATAGCAACAAAATCGGTCTCAAACTGTCAAATATGACAGTGAACGATCGCGTAGGTATATTAAGTGTACCACACACGGCAGATAATATATCTTATGAAATATAAATCTTGACAGATCGCACCATTTATTTTGTAATTTATATTCGCTGTGTGTGGTCATAGAATTTGTATGGGCGCGATCTCAAGATTTGTATTTTATAAGATATACTATCTGCTGTGTGTGATGCGCTTTAGACTATTATTTATTTAAAAACTTCGAATAACATTACAGATACATATCTTCAGCCTTTCATTATCTATCCTTTCATAGCGACCAAAATCGGTCTCAAACTGTCAAATACGGCAGTTCAGTGACGGCAAGTAGCTCTGTCACTCTCATCTCAACGAGACCGAACGCGACAAAAGATACCTACGCGATCGTTTTGACAGTTTGAAAGCAAATTGATGTTTGAGACAAGTTAGACAAAAATGGCGGGAATTTAAAAAACGAATGAAATGAGTGAACAGAATCAATCAATGGCGAAAAAAAATCTTAGATTTAGTCAAACTTATGTTTAGTTATATTAGATGTACGCATTTGTTTTGTAAATAAAATACATGTTACTGATCAAAGTGTTTTATTTCATGAAATAATACAAAAATTGTGTTTGATTTTTTTTTATTTCTATTGATCTATTATTTTAATAACAGTGACAGCTTAACTAAACTAACGTCCGCTAGTTAAAAAACGCGCCGCTTCTTTACTATCTTGCTTCGCGCTAGCCGCTTTCTTAGTATCTCTAATTCGAATACTATAAACGATAGGAACCCAGTTCCAAGACCGATCGATAGAGAATTTTGAGCTTTATAACATGGCATTTAAAAGTGAAAGACCAAATATCACTTAATGGCGATTTAGCTAGCGAACGGCAGTAAATAATCTACGGTGAAAATAGATTCACTACGCTAAATTGTACGAAGAATTATGTTACATCAGGTAACATAAAGAAAAATGTGTCAAGATCGAAGCAGGTGAAAATCTCTTACTGCTACAAGAAATGCCTAATTTATGTATTTTTAACCGACTTCAAAGAACTAGAAAGAGTGGGTTCTCAACTCGTCGGAATCTTTTTTTTTTGCTTTATGTATGTTCACAGATTAATCGAAGACGCCTGGACCGATTTGGAAAATTCTTTTTTTGTTTGAAAGGGTATACTTTCCGATTGGTGCCATAAAAATTTGGTGAGGATCTTCGGAGACAGAAATGCACCTCGAGAGTGCAAAAGTAAGTAAGTTCGTATGAGCAAGTGCTCAACTCGTGACGGAGTTTTTAGGCCGCCTAAAGGCCTCCGTCATGGCTTAACGACTTAAAAGCCGGGACCGACAATTAACGTGCCCTCCGAAGCACGGAAGCGCTCAGCTCGTAATACCACTTGCGGTCACCCATCCTAAAAGTGACCGCGCAAAACGCTGCTTAACTTCAACGATCAATCAAGAACGTCCAAGCAAGCTACGCCACGAGCGCTTGAGAGTGCAGAAACTTGCTCAGATTGTAACATTGAAGTCGGTTTTTTAAATGTTTAAGTTAGCTACTTGTGTGTGAAAATACTAGTAGTTCGCCCCGAACTGAGATCTCGCGCACCGTAGATGGCCCACATTTGGACTTTCTTCTGACTACCCCTATAATTTCAAGTGCTACTACTGCCGGGTATGCCTATTGCGCTAGCTCTTCATGGTAAAAAATACTAGCATGCATGCAATACATAATGTCGTGTCTAATTTTTCATTTATTTCATATTTATGAATTCTCGTCGTATTTTTAAAAGTATACGTCCTAGAATAAAAATAATAACTATTTTAGAATGTACAAATAAAGACCTTTCATTTGACACCGCACTCAATATATTTGTTTACTTAACTTTTTTTACCCCAATTATTTTCATTTTTTATCAAAAATTTTTTTATCATGAAAATAAATCAAGTAGCATCTAAAATCATTGCAAACCAAACCGCAACGATGCCACTCTCTTTTTAAGACCGACCAGTCAATGAGCTACGAAGACATCGAAACTCTATGAAACGGGAGCTCTTGCAGCTCTGGTTTCGTAGTTTTTGGTCTTTGGTCGTATTTCAAAAACTATACATCCTAGATTAAAAATAAAAACCATTTTGGAATGTACAAAATAAGCCCTTTCGTATGACACCCCACTCAATATATTTGTGTAACTTTCATAATTTTTTACCCCCTTGGGAACCCAATATCTTCACAACCCCTTCATCGATTAAGCTCATATGCTCCCCCGTAAATTTCCTTACCACAACCTATTGACCTACCAAGTTTCATGCAGATTGGATGAACGGTTCGACAGTTATGCTCGAACAACAATTCGTGAAACATACAAACATACAAACATACAAACATACAAAGCAAAATCGCCCAACTTACCACTAAGATCTTCGCTCGCTTCGCTCGCTCGATCGATTATCTAAGGCCTATATTCCCCTTTAGGGTAAACACTAATATAAGACACCTCTTCTTTAACGGGTTTAAATGTATCGCCAATCGTAACATTCTTCTTTCCACGTTTTCGCAACTTCGCTACTCCTTCCGCCACCTGTAAATTAAAAAGCGTGTTAATTCAGTGACTAGTAGCACAGAATAAATAGGTACAGAAGCCTGACTTCGCGAAAACATTTATTTAAATAGCGACTCTTGCTGCTACGCAACAAAGTGTAATTCGGCTCGCCTAAGCGCTTATTGCCTAGTGAGATATTCATATTTCTCATTCACTGTCTGGCGCGGAGTGACGCGGAAGGGTTGTCGAATTGTCGCGTGATAAGAGCTATTAGTCAAGAAATATCCGTAAATAAGTTTTCATGGTTCAAATATATCCAGGATAATAATTCAAGGCTTAAAAGTCTGATGGAATCCTACTTGAAGGAAGTAAGAGCGTAATCACACTGGCTGTTTAGGAACGGTTTTAAAGCGGAGCGGGTACGCAGCGAAGACGTCGCCGTCGTGCAATAAACTCGCTGCGGATAGGTGGACGCCATTTTGTACACTCTTCAAAAGGCGCTTATACACGCTGGGCCAGGCTCGCATTGCCGTTCTCTCTCGTTCTCGCCTTGCTTCGATTCGCCTTCTCGCTCGCGCTAGCCTAGGCTTGCCCGTATAGGTACACGATACGCCGCAGTAAGTAAGTTCATATGAGCTAGTATCCGGCACGAAGGACCAATATAAACCGTCTATAAGGTCCTTCATTCAGGATAATTTTTCAAAGAATCCGGCATAAAGGACCTTCGAGACTGTTTATATTGGTCCTTCGTGCCGTAGATAGATAACTCTTTATTGTATCCAACTTAATACTAACAACAAAAATATAACAAAGAGAAAATAAAATAAAAACCGGTCAAGTGCGAGTAGAACTCGTACGCCGAGGGTTCCGTACCTACCCATTATACCCATTATGTTATTGTAGCCCGCTTATTTGTATGAGCGCCCATACAACTCAGAGGACAATCTTAATTGGCGTCAACTATGTATGTATGGGAACACCCTTTAATTTTCAACTTTTTTAACTTTTTGGAATTTTTCCTTTATTTGTGTTATAAGACCTTGCTTTTTGCCAAATTTCGTGATTCTAGGTCAACGGGAACTACCATTTAGGTTTTCAACCCAAAACCTCTAGGGTACTTCCGGTTGACCTAGAATTGTCAAATTTGGTTACAAGCAAGGTCTTACAGCACAAGTAAAGGAAAAATTCCGAAAAATAAAAAAAGTTGATAATTAAGGTAAGTTTTGGTACTTACAAGTTTTCACGAAAACCTAAATTTGCCTATATCTTTTTATAGTGTTGACTCAGGACCTTGATTTTTATACTCACAATAGGGACTATAGACTTCAGTATATGGTATAAATTTCAACTTGCTAGCTCCACCCGCTCCTGAGATAATCGATGGTGACACACGGACAGACGGACAGACAGACAGACGGACAGACGGACAAGAAAGTGATCTTATAAGGGTTCCTTTTTTTACCTTTTAAGGTACGGAACCCTAAAAAGTAGGTACAATGGGCGGCCTTACCACTACAAGCGATCTGCCGTACCCTACCCAAACCTACAAAGTATTACACAAACCTTCTCCAATGTTTTCTTCTCCGGGAAAGCGACGGGCTTCTCCACGTTAGCTCCGATGGCCTGAACTTGGTTCTTCTCCTTACGTTTGTAGTAGAACACCTCCCATGCTAGAGTTAGCATCGCGAGGCCAAGCCCGAATAGAGTCGCTATGAAAACACCGCCTGGAAACAATACATTTTTGTTTTATTTTCCAAAACTTGTGTTTCTTCGAATGTTAATGTGTAAATATCTGGGCGACCGAGCTCTGCTCGAAAAAATATCGATTAAAGACATTTTGGATAGCTGGGAACTAACTAACGCCATCTAGTGGTTCAATTACGAACCACATTGCACTTGTAAATCTTTTTGCGCGAAAATGCCGAGAAAACGGTTTTTCCCAGATATGAGACGTGACACCTAGCTAGATCGATTTTTCACCCCCGTAAACACCCGTACTGCAAATTTCATCGAAATCGTTAGAGCCGTTTTCGAGAACGTCAGTACAAACAAACTTCAAACATCAAAAACAAACAAATATTGCTCGTTTATTATAATAGGATAATGGTGGGTTATTAACCGTTGAGTGTTCGTGAACGTGCATAAGTGTGGGCAAATGAAACAAAATTGGATAGCATTGCTTTTCGAGTTCTCACAAAAAGTCCGTGTTGATGTTTCAGTAAAGCCCTTTACTGAGGCACAAGGGGAGGGGTGGGATATTATATCTAAGTATGTATTGTGTGTGATACGTATTTGTGTATCGTGTGTATCTTAAACTTGAAATATATTAATTACTTGACACTGGCTGAATACACAAGCCGTAAGTAAGTAAATTCGTATGAGCAAGTGGCCAACTCTGGTGACGAAGTTTTTAGGCCGCCTAAAGGCCTTCATCATGGCTTAACGACTTAAAAGCCGGGACCGACATTTAACGTGCCCTCCGAAGCACGGAAGCGCTCAGCTCGTAATGCCACTTGCGGTCACCCATCCCAAGAGTGACCGCGCACAACTTCAACGATCAATCAAGAACGTCTAAGCAAGCTACGCCAAAACAAAAGTATTTGTGTCTTCTAGACCTTTGTGATCCATCGTTAGCCACATCGTCGCTTACCATCAGGTGAGATTGTGGCTAAACAAAGGTCTATCTAGAATTTAAAAAAAAAAAAATTGAAAGTATTTACCGAGACTCTCCAGAGTTATTCCCTCCGATTCGTCGGAATCGGGACACGACAGCCGCGCCGTTTCATTCCAGTATCTGACAATGGAAATCTATATTTAAAAATTTAATAAAACTTAGGCTGGATTTTACCAAACTGGATTAAGTTTTATCTGGAGATTAAACCACAGATTAAACTGCTGTTGGTTTGAAAATTTTGACATTGTAAAGTTGACACCTTATAACCAGGATAATTTAAATGCACCTAATAATGTTCGATTGAGCTTTCTAAACAATTGTATTTCGAATTAAGTCGGCTAGTTAAGGCTCTAAACACACAATTAAGATAACTAATATGTACTTGGCGGCTAGTTGTTCCAGCAGTCGTTGTTTCTGCAGCTCGAGCAGCGCCCTGGTGAGCTGCTCCTGTAACTTGGAGCCTGTAGTATAACTAATGTGTACTTGGCGGATAGTTGTTCCAGCAGTCGTTGTTTCTGCAGCTCGAGCAGCGCCCTGGTGAGCTGCTCCTGTAACTTGGAGCCTGTAGTATAACTAATGTGTACTTGGCGGATAGTTGTTCCAGCAGTCGTTGTTTCTGCAGCTCGAGCAGCGCCCTGGTGAGTTGCTCCTGTAACTTGGAGCCTGTAGTATAACTAATGTGTACTTGGCGGATAGTTGTTCCAGCAGTCGTTGTTTCTGCAGCTCGAGCAGCGCCCTGGTGAGCTGCTCCTGTAACTTGGAGCCTGTAGTATAACTAATGTGTACTTGGCGGATAGTTGTTCCAGCAGTCGTTGTTTCTGCAGCTCGAGCAGCGCCCTGGTGAGCTGCTCCTGTAACTTGGAGCCTGTAGTATAACTAATGTGTACTTGGCGGCTAGTTGTTCCAGCAGTCGTTGTTTCTGCAGCTCGAGCAGCGCCCTGGTGAGCTGCTCCTGTAACTTGGAGCCTGTAGTATAACTAATGTGTACTTGGCGGATAGTTGTTCCAGCAGTCGTTGTTTCTGCAGCTCGAGCAGCGCCCTGGTGAGCTGCTCCTGTAACTTGGAGCCTGTAGTATAACTAATGTGTACTTGGCGGATAGTTGTTCCAGCAGTCGTTGTTTCTGCAGCTCGAGCAGCGCCCTGGTGAGCTGCTCCTGTAACTTGGAGCCTGTAGTATAACTAATGTGTACTTGGCGGATAGTTGTTCCAGCAGTCGTTGTTTCTGCAGCTCGAGCAGCGCCCTGGTGAGCTGCTCCTGTAACTTGGAGCCTGTAGTATAACTAATGTGTACTTGGCTGCTAGTTGTTCCAGCAGTCGTTGTTTCTGCAGCTCGAGCAGCGCCCTGGTGAGCTGCTCCTGTAACTTGGAGCCTGTAGTATAACTAATGTGTACTTGGCGGATAGTTGTTCCAGCAGTCGTTGTTTCTGCAGCTCGAGCAGCGCCCTGGTGAGCTGCTCCTGTAACTTGGAGCCTGTAGTATAACTAATGTGTACTTGGCGGATAGTTGTTCCAGCAGTCGTTGTTTCTGCAGCTCGAGCAGCGCCCTGGTGAGCTGCTCCTGTAACTTGGAGCCTGTAGTATAACTAATGTGTACTTGGCGGATAGTTGTTCCAGCAGTCGTTGTTTCTGCAGCTCGAGCAGCGCCCTGGTGAGCTGCTCCTGTAACTTGGAGCCTGTAGTATAACTAATGTGTACTTGGCGGATAGTTGTTCCAGCAGTCGTTGTTTCTGCAGCTCGAGCAGCGCCCTGGTGAGCTGCTCCTGTAACTTGGAGCCTGTAGTATAACTAATGTGTACTTGGCTGCTAGTTGTTCCAGCAGTCGTTGTTTCTGCAGCTCGAGCAGCGCCCTGGTGAGCTGCTCCTGTAACTTGGAGCCTGTAGTATAACTAATGTGTACTTGGCGGATAGTTGTTCCAGCAGTCGTTGTTTCTGCAGCTCGAGCAGCGCCCTGGTGAGCTGCTCCTGTAACTTGGAGCCTGTAGTATAACTAATGTGTACTTGGCGGATAGTTGTTCCAGCAGTCGTTGTTTCTGCAGCTCGAGCAGCGCCCTGGTGAGCTGCTCCTGTAACTTGGAGCCTGTAGTATAACTAATGTGTACTTGGCGGATAGTTGTTCCAGCAGTCGTTGTTTCTGCAGCTCGAGCAGCGCCCTGGTGAGCTGCTCCTGTAACTTGGAGCCTGTAGTATAACTAATGTGTACTTGGCTGCTAGTTGTTCCAGCAGTCGTTGTTTCTGCAGCTCGAGCAGCGCCCTGGTGAGCTGCTCCTGTAACTTGGAGCCTGTAGTATAACTAATGTGTACTTGGCGGATAGTTGTTCCAGCAGTCGTTGTTTCTGCAGCTCGAGCAGCGCCCTGGTGAGCTGCTCCTGTAACTTGGAGCCTGTAGTATAACTAATGTGTACTTGGCGGATAGTTGTTCCAGCAGTCGTTGTTTCTGCAGCTCGAGCAGCGCCCTGGTGAGCTGCTCCTGTAACTTGGAGCCTGTAGTATAACTAATGTGTACTTGGCGGATAGTTGTTCCAGCAGTCGTTGTTTCTGCAGCTCGAGCAGCGCCCTGGTGAGCTGCTCCTGTAACTTGGAGCCTGTAGTATAACTAATGTGTACTTGGCTGCTAGTTGTTCCAGCAGTCGTTGTTTCTGCAGCTCGAGCAGCGCCCTGGTGAGCTGCTCCTGTAACTTGGAGCCTGTAGTATAACTAATGTGTACTTGGCGGATAGTTGTTCCAGCAGTCGTTGTTTCTGCAGCTCGAGCAGCGCCCTGGTGAGCTGCTCCTGTAACTTGGAGCCTGTAGTATAACTAATGTGTACTTGGCGGATAGTTGTTCCAGCAGTCGTTGTTTCTGCAGCTCGAGCAGCGCCCTGGTGAGCTGCTCCTGTAACTTGGAGCCTGTAGTATAACTAATGTGTACTTGGCGGATAGTTGTTCCAGCAGTCGTTGTTTCTGCAGCTCGAGCAGCGCCCTGGTGAGTTGCTCCTGTAACTTGGAGCCCTGCTGGACCGCCACCGCGTAGGGCTGCTCCGCGAACACATCGCCAACCTCCGTCAGGTTGCAGTTGCGGGTGATTTCGTATCTGTGGCGAATGAACGAATGAATGAAATACAAGGAATTTTCATACTATCGTATACTGCCGTTATACGAAAAAGGGGCGCGTCTTCCTTAAAGTATGTAAGGAAACTACGACCTTTCTACATTCTAAATAGGTCGTGACTTCCATATAGTAAGCAAGATGCGCCCTTTTTGAGTATGACGGCAGTATAGTGCGCCGCAAACTCTTTATGGCGGCTGAAGTGCGTGGCAGATTCGACTTTGCGCAGGTACAGTCAACGCAATACAATGGAGTAAACTTGATCTACATAGCCCACCTAGCCCCGCCCCTCACCGCCTTCACCTCCCCGCAATTTCGTTGACTGTACCTGCGCAAAGTCAAATCTGCTGCGCACTTCAGCCGCCATAAAGTTTGCGGCGCACTCTAACTGGAACGCGCACTGATACAGAAAACGCGGTCCGCTTGAGAGATAAAACTTGGGCGGTGTGTCTCTTTCTAAAGGGCGACCATAATTTATGAACTAAACATTCCTAATCCTTAGTGAATATCCTGAAATTTAAATGACATGGGCACACTACTAATCCAACAACGAGTGTGAAAGGGACAAAGCTACCATATAGCATAACTTCCTTGCTTAAACCGACGAGCTTAGAAAGAATGTGATGAGAGTGAATGAAGCGAAAGAAGTGTGTCAGGATCGTAGCTAGTGGAGATCTGTGGTCTCTGCCTACCCCTATGTTGGGAAACAGGCGTGATTTTATGTATGTAGTAGTATGCATGAACGAATGAATGACTATTTAGATTTAAGCGGATGGATCACCGATAAGAAAGCTAGGCCCCATATCGTGTTTGTTGCCCTGATTCTTCACGGTGTTGGTCGCGAAAGAACAGGAGTAGAATCAAAGTGCTCATAGCGGTCCTACTGAATAATAGTAGATTGTTGCACGAGGTTTGAAAGTAACCTATTGCGGCACGAGATGGTTTGGCGCCTGAGCGTAGCGAGGGCGCTAATAGTTCGAGTGCCGTAATAGGTATTTTACCCGAGGTAAACACTCTGCTTTTCATTTCGAATATTAGGAAAGTAAATAAAAACCTGATTAGCTCATTTTATAAAAATCTCTGCTCTCGATCGACAAAACAGATAAAAATCGAATTGGTGCTTTAAAAAAAATACTGGCTGGTAGCTTGCCTCTGAAAAAAAAAAACAAAAAAGGCGCCCACCTTTTTTTTTCAGCCAGTATTTTTTGTCATTGAAGATGGTAAATATTTCAAGCTCAAAATCTTGCTTAAATAATAATAATTTAGTGAAAAGTAATTATTAATAACAATACTCATGTAATAAATTGTTGAAAATATTTTTTACAGCAATTCTCAATAAAAAGGTAGAATAGAAATGTCAAATATTACTTTTGCTGTGTAAAAAGTTTCAACATAACTCTATAGAAATGTCAAAATAGAATGATTTTTTTTTTAATTTGACAGCAGGGAAAATTGCTTCCCAGGGCGGAAAAGTACTACTTTCATCCCTCTATACAGGTAACTTCAAGCGTACTTTCCGTGTATGAGAAATGAAAATTATATTTGAATTTTGAATGGAATTTCTCTTTGTTTTATTTTCCAAAACTTGTTTTTTCGATTGTTAATGTGTAATAATGGTGGGTTAAACTGTTAAGTGTTCGTGAATGTGCATAAGTGTGGCCAAGTGAAACCAAATTGGAACGAAACTTCTCCCAAAAAGTCCGTGTTGAAGTTTCAGTAAAGCCCCACATCTTTACTGAGGCACAAGGGGAGGGATGGGATATTATATTTATGTATAAGTATTTTAAACTTGAAATATATTAATTACTTGACACTGGCTGAACGCAAAGTTCAAATGCCCAAGTTTTAGCATACGTTGTTAGTGCTTCATATCTTCCCCTTTTTGAAAATTATATCATTTAGATAAATGCATCATTGCGGGTTCGAATCCCGTCGGAATTGAAAATTTTGATAAGATTTTTCATTTTCAAACCTAAGTGTGATTTAACAAATCAAATAAAAAATTACTTACTTTATCTCAGAAGAATCGTGGATAAATGCAAAATCCGCGTCGGTGTGGTCATTGACTAGTTGAAATCCTGTCTTTGCGTCGGGTACTGGGTCTATAGTCAAAAAAATATACTTAATACGATTAAAAAATATATAAAAATAAAAAATAAAATAATAAAAATTAATTAATATTACAAACAACCTACCTATTTTGTACCTAGTTGATTAGGTTTTGTACCTTTCTGTAACTTTTTATCATAATTATTACGTTCTACTGTGTATTTTGTGTGTTTAGTAGCAAACAAATTATGTGTCTATGTCTATGTCTATGTCTAATATTAACTAAACATGAATAATAAATTATTTCTATTTTTTTATTTTATTTTATATTATTTTATTTTAGTGACATTTTAGTGAATTCAATTTATTTTATGTAATTTTGCATGCCGATGTTTTTTGGTGAAGTATGTGACACTTTATATAGTATTAATAATAATAATAAATAATGCTGGACATTTCACCCAGCATCATGTAGCCCCAAGCTAAGCAGAGCTTGTGTTATTGGAACCACATGACTGATATACTACTTAAATACATTTTTTTTTTTGTAAATACATATGTACTTAATATACATAGAAAACACCCAGACCCGAGACAAATATTTGCAGATCATACAAACATTTATCCATTAAGATCTTGTTATGACCATATTTCTTGCAATAAATGAATGATTGATTGATTGATTGAAAATATATTCATAAAGAATTCTTAAATTCGATGCTTTCGGCGCGGACAGGTGTGCGGCCACCTTTCCCCCTTACTTATGAAAGCTGTTTAAAGTTGAACAATGGTTTAACAACGTCCTGTCTCTGTTTGTCACTATCCACAAATAAAGACAGGACGTTGTTTAACCAGTGTTTAACTTTAAACATCTTTCATAAGTAAGGCCCTTTATTCGTAGAAAGTTTGCAATGTTATGACGTACCTGAAGCATTAATAGCCAATAGGATGTGTCCATACTGCTCTCTGATTGGGTAGTCCCACACACGATACTGTGATTGGTCCGATGTCGCGTTCAGCGTTATTTCTTTCCAAACTCTAAAATTAAAAATTAACCGTTATTCATAACAAGTTGTCACCTATCTTCCTGTTTTTGAAAAGATTATTGACTATACCTTCCGAATTTTATGAAAATCCGTCAAGCCGTTTAGCCGTGAAATCCTAAGGCGCGGGACATACAGAAAAGACGTAAGACGAAGTCGCAGACATATGTCTCTTCCGCGTCCCTTTCATAGAAAATGTATAGAAGCGTCGCGCCGCAAAACATACAGAAGAGACGGGGCGCCGTCACATTTTGTATGAAAGGGGCGCGGAAGAGACAAATATGTCTGCGCTCCGTCTCTTCTATCTGGCCTGCGCCTTACGTACAGACAGTTATTCTAGCATTTAAAAAATTTGTAAGGATGGGTGGAGCTTAATTATTAACAATATCTTTAAAGAAGTTTAACAATGAATACAACACAGAACTATAACGAGATAGAAGCAAAAAGTTCGTTGATTTGTATGGAAACCGACCGTGTAACATTTTTTAGGTAGTTTGACGAACGCAGTTGACAGTTTCGATTACATTGCTGGTTTTCAATGCTCGCCAAGTCTGGCGCGTCAAATTAAAGCCGCAATGGAATGAATTCGGAATAAACTTCGCGGCGAGCAAAAAAGTCCTCAGACCTTTTCGGCACGCGAGGTATAGTCCGGCAAAAACGGATAGACACGGCAACTACAATTTCAGTACTTGGAAACCCTTTCTCTACTAATCTATGGTAAAGTACAGGTTTCTTGTCTATGGTACAGGTGCCGAAGACGTCAGTCAGAAGTAATAATTTACTTCTAAAAGAGAATTTATCTATTTCGCGTATTTAGCTTGCACAGTGGCGCCCCCATTTATTTCTATTATTTTGTGTCGGACTATTCATACACTCTTTGCTTCTATCTCGATATAATTCTGTGGGGTGCAAGCACCACATTTTTCAGCAATGTCCGTCTATACACGGATTGGTGTTTTCCATCACCGTTACCTGTAAAGCGTGTCCTCGGCGTACTTCATATTGATGAAGTACTGGTGTATAGTAGATGATTCTACCACTGTGTAGTTGATTCGTGACTGTCGGGCTAGTTGCTCCAATGATGCTACTGGTGTCTAGAAATAATATTACTATAACTCGGTTCATTAACATTAGACCGACCTCTGTGGCGCAGTGGGTGAAGGCCCGCCTGTGACGCAAGAGGTTGCGGGTTCGATCCCCGCCGCGGGACAAATGTTTGTATGATCTGCAAATATTTGTCTCGGGTCTGGGTGTTTTCTATGTATATTATGTATGTATTTACGAAAAAAAAAATGTATATAAGTAGTATATCAGTCATGTGGTTGCCATAACACAAGCTCTGCTTAGCTTGGGACTACATGATGCTGTGTGAAATGTCCAGCAATATTTATTTATATTTATTTATATTTATTTATTAAAGAAAGGAATCTAATCGAACGAGGCGCTTATCATGTTATCTCGCTTGCACACTAGTGCCGTATATACTCACAAAGCGAGAGAACATGATAAGCGCCGCCATATTAGATTCCCTTCTTTAATGAACCGGGTTATATGTATTATTGACTGGCCTCTTAGCTCAGTTGGTAGTAGCTCTGCCTTCTGCGCTGTAGGTCGTGGGTTCGATTCCCACCCAGGACAAACATTTGTGTGATGAACATAGATGTTTGTTCTGTGTCTGGGTGTTATAAAGTATTATTCGTATGTATTTACAAATATATAAGTATTTTATCAGTTATCTGGTTCCCATAGTACAAGCTTTGCTTAGTTTGGGGCTAAATGGCGCTGTGTCAAATGTCCAGCCATATTTTTTTTTTTATTTAAAATATTGCTCGACATTTCACACAGCGCCATCTAGCCCCAAACTAAACAAAGCTTGTACTATGGGAACCAGATAACTGATAGAATACTTATATACCTACTTACCTACTTGTTTTTTGTAAATAAGTACATAGGTTACTTATAATACCTACTTAAAAAAAAAAGAGCCGTATTGGCCGAGGGGAGTACCTTGACTTTCGATCCGAAGGTCGTGGGTTCAAATCCTGGCCGTGCATCAATGGATTTTTCGTTTCGAAAAATTTATATGCTCATTGATACGAGCTCTAAACGGTGAAAGAAAACCTCGTGAGGAAACCCGCAGCTTAGTCAGCCCCACTCGTATTGAGCATGTCTTTCCTGTGGATATGGCCGGTTAAGCTGAGAGGATGGTGTAGGTGCTACAAGCCTACTCCATCTCAACATTGTCCCAGGCACTACAGTGTCCCGATAAGTGTAGGCAAAGATTGCCTCCTGACACCGTATAAATCATCTAGTAAAGATGTAAAGGCCTAAGACAGAGAAATACAGGGCCTTACTTAAGAAAGATGTTTAAAGTGAAACACTGTTTAAACAACGTCCTCCCCCTTACTTATGAAAGATGTTTAAAGTTGAACACTGGTTGAACAACGTCCTGTCTCTGTTTGTCACTATCCACAAATAAAGACAGGACGTTGTTTAACCAGTGTTTCACTATAAACAGCTTTCATAAGTAAGGCCCCCTGTCTTTATTTGTGGATAGTGACAGAGACAGGACGTTGTTCAACCAGTGTTCAACTTTAAACATCTTTCATAAGTAAGGGGGACAGTGTTTAGCTCTGGGTAATAAAATCTATACTTCTATTAGATACTTAATTATATAAGTAAAGCGGAAGAGTTTTTTGTTTGAACGCGCTAATCTCAGGAACTAACCGTTCGATTTGAAAAATTCTTTCTGCATTTGATAGCTAAACTCTTGAGGAAGGTTGTAGGTTACTTTTCACCATCATCATCATCATCACTACGGGGGCAACGCTGCGAGGGCGCTGCTAGTGATATATACCTGCATCCTTTCGACAGTAAGAAACGCGGCCAAGTTAGCAGTGAATGTGGCCAGCATTAGGACCACGAACAGCCAGTAGGCCGCGACCAGCGTGCGGCCTGAGAGGGCCTTGGGGGCCTCGCCGCCGCCTTGCGGAGTGAACGATGTTAGCGCGAACCAGAAGCTCTCTTTTAGTGTGAACTCTCTGAAAAAATACAAATACAAAGTTAAATCGAGGCTTTTGCCCAGCAGTGGGGCAGTGTTGGCCAAAAACAAACAATATATCTACCCCATCATTCATGTTCAACTTTAGATAAGTAGCAGCAAAAGCGGTATTGCTCGTCATTATAGATCAGTGTCTAGTGTCTCTAACGGGACACCCGTTAAGTGTAGGCAAAAATTGCCTCCTGACAAAATAATAAATCATCTAGTAAAGATGTAAAGGCCTAAGTTTTTTTTGACATGTAAAGTTCTACGTCGGCGTCGGCCGGAGGGATTTTAAAGCTATGTCGTTGCTACGTGCTTTATACTCGGTACACGCGTAGCTGTATTGCTGCTACATACTTGCTACGTCCTCGCTACGCTTCAGCTACGCGCTATGTCGCTGCTACGAACGTGTTTATGCTCGCTACGCGCGTAGCTGTATTGCTGCTACATACTTGCTACGTCCTTGCTACGCTTCTAGCTACGCGCTGTCTTTGCTACAATTACGGGTAGGTTTACTAGCGCCATCTAGTTGACTAACCTGCAAGGGTAAGGATACGCCTCAGGGTTGTTCCTAGCGGAGTAAGGGGAGTATTTGTCTAGCAACCAGACCATGACTCCGGTCAACACCAGCGCAGCCACTATACTGACCCAGACCTCTGTACGAAGGACCGTCATGAATTTGAATAGGGAGGTTTTGCGGATCGGCTTGCGGATCACTGAAAATAAGATATTATAAGGTTTCACTTGAAAAAAAAAATTTAAATAACTATCTTTGAATAGGTATTACGAACTTCAGATTAACCATAGCGGGTATCACTACAGAGTATAAAACAAAGTCGCTTCCCGCTGTCTGTCTCTATGTGCTTAGATCTTTAAAACTACGCAACTGATTTTGATGCGGTTTATTTTAGTAGATAGAGTGATTCAAGAGGAAGGTTTATATGTATAATACATGCATAATATAGTAGAGAAACACTGATAACTTTAGAGGTTTCCAATGTGATGTGTGATGTGACCCGTGCGAAGCCGGAGCGGGTCGCTAGTCACACTATCACACTAATATTATAAATGCGAAAGTTTGGATGTTTGGATGTTTCGATGTTTAGATATTTAGAGGAACAAACATACATCCAAACAGGATGTATGTTTGTTCCTCTATAACTCGACAACCATTGAACCGATTTGGCTGAAATTTTAAACATAGAATATAGTTAATGAATAAAGTTAATAGTTAATGACCGGGAATAGGACATAGGCTACTTTTTATCCCGAAAAAATGCACGGTTCCCGTGGGATAAACAAAACAGTAGTCCACGCGGGCGGAGCCGCGGGCGTCAGCTAGTTACCTATCTGTATGCCAGTCTGCTCGAAGTAAGGCGGCACAAAGTCAACAACCTCCTCTCTTTCAGCTGTCATTATCAATGCTGATACCGCTATGTCTGTCTCCTAAATAAAAAAAAACCAGTTAGAATACTTAATTATTTTTTTTATAGTGTTTAAACCACACTTAGCGTCAATTCACACGTACCACTACCACACCACGTCGCAGCGACAAAATGTGGTCCAGCTGTGGTTACGTGTGAATAGTGTCGCAGCGACTTTTTGCAGTTGCGTTGTGGTACCGACAAAATGTCGATGTGGCAGGCGCCAGCTAGGCGCGCGCTGTTGATGACGTCATGTCGTCGCGATGTGGTTGCGATGTGGTCGTATTACACAGGTGGTCGATAACAACGACAAAATGTGGTACGTGTGAATTGGAAATTCATTTTCAATACAAATATACGCCCGACCACGTCGCGTCGTTGTGGTGTGGTTGTCGGTGTCGTGTGGTTGTGGTACGTCTGAATTGGCACTTATACTCTGGCAAAAAATAATACTTAAGACATAAATGGGGGCGCCACTGTGCAAGCTAAATACGCGAAATAGATAAATTCTCATAAAGAAGGAAATTGTTACTTCTGAAGTTCTGACTGACGTCTTCAGTACCTGTACCATAAACAAGAAACCTGTACTTTACCATAGATTAGTAGAGAAAGGGTTTCCATTATAGTGACATTTTAGTTGTGCCGTTTCTACCCGTTTTTGCCAGACTTAGGTATTATTACATTTGAAAATGAAAAATCATAACAAAATTTTCAATTCCGACGGAATTCGAACCCGCAATGATACAAGCGATCCTCCTTGAGCTGGAGTGCCTTTACCAACTAGGCCACGGAATCCATATTTATCAGGTTGAAAATCTTGTTAGATCATTTACCGATTAAAATTATAGAATTAGCAAAAAGCGACATCTCTCGTCATTTGATCCTGAATGTAACTTCGGGCAATGAGCAGTGAGTTAACTTAGTAGTTATCCTGTAGATGGCGCTCATCGATGCTTTAATCGATAAATGGTCCTATCAAGGTTTTCAACCCGACGAATATGGATTCCGTGGCCGAGTAAAGGCACTCCGGCTTAAGGAAGATCGCTTGTATCATTGCGGGTTCGAATCCCGTCGGAATCGCAAAGTGAGACTCTTCATTTTCAATGAAATAATACCTACGTGAACACTATTAAAATGAAAAATGAACTAATCACAACTTTACTTGGACATTGTGAAGTGTTAATTAAACTTACCCCTCTCATAAGATCTCCAACAACCCCGTCCCAGGATCCATTCGGCAGTTTCTTACCGAAACTACCAGTTTTAGGCGTTACTATCTCGTAATCAAACTCCATTGTCTGGAATATAATTTACATCATATCAAAAATTAAAAATTTAATGAAAAAACTTTATGGTATTGATTTATTGAAATACTTATGTGTAAATTACAAGTGGCTAAATTAAAAAAAAACCTACTTCAATGTTATAAGCCAAGCAAGTGGCTAAATTAAAAATTAAAAAAAAATCGATTTCAATGTTATAACAGGCCTGGCTCACTTCTCACTTTAGGTATTTATCGGACGCGCGCCGCCTCGGGGGGCGCGCGACATAGGTTGCCACTTGCCGCTCGCTCGGCTTGCGGACTAGACGCGTTGTGCGTAATTATCGTGATCTCGTATACATCGTTTCTTGTGATTTATGCACGATGTCTAAACGATCTAGTCCTTATAAAAGATACTGCTGTGTCTACGGGTGTCTAAACAAAAGGAAAAGCAATGAATGGACATTAACATTCTACAAAATTCCGGAAGATATTGAAAGGTTGGTAGGTACCTACTAAGCTTTTCTATAATTTGTTGTAAGTACCTATTTAAATAAATCATCAATAAATACCTAGGTAGGTACTTACTTTTACTCTGTAACTGTAGGTGCATAATGAAAACGAGATTTTATAGGTACCTATTCGATTCCTTTTTGATTGAATAGGTACCTGTTTACAAATAAACAAACATAATACACCTACAAAACTACCTACCTACAAAACTGTAGGTAGGTAGGTTACCTACAGTTTTGTTTATTTACATATGTACCTAAAAGTAACTTATCCATTAAGTAGGTACCTAACCTACTTAATATATTAATTGTAAGTGTTTAGAAGTTACATTACATTCATAGAGCCATGTTGGTCGAAGTGATTAGTACCTCAACTTTCGAGACGAAGGTCGTGGGTTCGAGTCCTGGCCGTGCATTAAATTGCAAATGTGATTGCAAACCTAACATTAAAAGGGTGATTATCGGATAACGGCTCCCGGTCTAGTTGTGTGATGATGATGATTGTGTGTGTCTGATCGATGTCTAGGTACCTAGGTATGAAGGTATAGATATTTTGAAATGCAATTGTTTACAAAACGAACGAGATAATAATGTATCTACCTACTTCACCTACCTACGTACAATACGTAGTACCTACTTACTACTATTTATTCTGTGGTAACGGTAGATTAAATTATATTTAGGCCTACTTATTTTAGAACTAAGTAGGTACTGTTTTTGTGACAGATAAAATAAATTAATTTATTTGTGTTGTCGCAAGCGAAAATTCGACAACCCTTACGAGTCGCGTCACACCGCGCCAGACAGTGACACAGTTACGCATTAGAGCAGGATGGGAATGTTTAGGCAAATATCTCGATAGGTAATAGGCCCATAGGCGAGTTGAATTGCACTTTATAGCTTCGCCGCGAGAGTCTCTATTTAAACAAATTTACTCGCGAAGTGACCCTTCTGTACGTAGTACTCTAGTATTCTGTGGTTATAAGCTGAGCAATTTTCTGCACTCTCGAGGTACATTTCTGTTCACAACTCCGAAGATCCTAATTTAATAAATCCAAATTTTTACCCTTTGAAAAAAAATATTACCAAATCGGTCCAGACGTCTCGACTAGTCTCGAGTACCTAACATACCTACTTACATAAAAAAAAAAACAAAAAAAAAATTCGACGATTTAAGAAAAAAAAACATTTGAATTGAGAATCTCCTTTTTTTGTCGGTTAAAAAGGTTATTCACCTCAGCCAATCTTTGTATAAGATCGATGCAGTAACCTTCGTAGATTGGTTGTCCGTCTTCCGTGAACATCGGCTCACCACTCTCGGGGTCCAGTTTCTGCATAGTCCAAGGTATCGCCTGGTTGAAATATATTCATAAAAGCATTAATTTATTAGAATTGATGGCACTTTTATTGGAAGTTGTTGCACTCAGACTCATAAACCCATACATACACACTCTCACTCACACACGCATTCACATTGATACGCTCACGTACTAACATTCATACTCGCACTGGCACATACATTCATATTCCCACTCACACTCGTATTCCCACTCACAATCTACTGGACTGTTTTTAAAATTATCATTATTAGCATTTAACTTTTTATAATCAACTAGCTTCCGCCCGCGGCTTCGCTCGCGTGGTGCCAGGATAAAAAGTCCTACTGCCGGTCATTATCTATCTATATTTTAAATTTCAGCCAAAGCGGTTCAGTGGTTGTCGAGTTATAGAGGAACAAACATTGACCTAAACATCCAAACTTTCGCCAAACAAATAAGATATTTTTGGATATAGAAAATGACAGACTCATAACCCTTACATACACAGTACACACTCTGACTTTAATAATAATAATAATAATACTCAAATGAGTCGAGCCGATAAGAATAAAAAACAAATAATAATAATAATAATAAAGCATTTTTATAGTGTCATACAGGGTAGTCACCGGAATGTGTGTCCATCACAAAAGATCAAAATTGTCAAAAGGGCCTCTGTGTGTTGGCTTCGGCCCCATGCATGCCTGTCAAAGGTCCGGGACTCCATAGTCCCGAGATGCTCAAATTGACAAA
This sequence comes from Camptogramma bilineatum, assembly GCA_958496255.1. NCBI lineage: Eukaryota > Metazoa > Arthropoda > Insecta > Lepidoptera > Geometridae > Camptogramma > Camptogramma bilineatum. The sequence continues at coordinate 4,065,504 of OY292478.1, forward strand.
CAAAATAATAATAATAATAATATAAGCCTTTATTCAGAAGTTTGCAGTTTTTCTTAATTCTAACTTATTCTAACACTGGTTTTTCTGTTCCTCCGTTTGCTCTAGTTTGGCATAGGCCTCTTCCAACTTCTTCCATTCGTTTCTATCTCTGGCAGTCCTTGACCATAGCTTCCCAGCTATAGCTCGGAAGTCGTCTTCCCATCTCATAAATGGTCTTCCGCATTTCCTCTTCCCTATTCTAGGTTGCCAGTTTGTAATAATTTTGCTCCACCTCTCTGATCCTCTTAAAGTATGTCCTGTCCATCTCCATTTGTTCTTTCTTATCGCTAGGGTTACATTCTCTATCTTGGTTGTTTCTCTTATCTTTGTGTTCCTCACTCTGTCTGATTTTTTAATGCTAAGCATGCTTCTTTCCATAGACCTCTGGCAGACCTCCAGTTTTCTGTTGTGCGCTTTAGTAAGAGCCCATGTTTGGCAACCGTATGTTAACCGTTATTGTTTGGAAGAATACATGTATTGTAGAGTTTCTTTTTAATTTTTACACTAACCTCTTTGTTTTTCATGATTTCTCTAAAACTCCAGTATCTTTTCCAAGCATTCCCTATTCGTGTTACTATTTCTTTTGCAGTTAGGTCGATTGGTGAAATAACTTGTCCAAGATATGTGTATACTTCAACATACTCGATTGGATTTCCATTTAATATTATTGGCTCTACTTTACTGTTGGTCATAACTTTAGTTTAAGGGTATTCATCGAAAGCCCTACTTTGCCGCTTTCTTTGTCTAGGTCTTGTATCATTCTAGTGAGTTCGCCCGGCGTATTGGAAAGAATTATCAGGTCGTCAGCAAATCGTAGATGTGTAAGTTTTTCTCCATTTATGTTTAGGCCGTAAGTTTCCCAATCTAGCTGTCGGAATATGTTTTCAAGGACTGCTGAAAATAGCTTCGGAGATAGAGGGTCTCCTTGGCGCACTCCTCTTTTTATATTCATAGCTTTCCCTTCTCTTTCCAGTTTTACGCTTGCAGTAGTATTTCTGTAGATGTTTCTGGTTTCTCGTGTAATTGTTTTCGATCCCTTGGTTGCTAAGAGCTTTCCATATTTTTTCATGCTCAATGGAGTCGAAGGCTTTGCAGTAATCTACGAAGCACTTACACTCTCACTTACACTCGTACAAACACTCACACTCGCATTCTTACTCGCACTCACCCACTCACACTCTACTGTACTATTTTTAAAATTATCAGTACGTATGACGTTCATTCTCTAAAACTTTATTGATCTATGCTAGCAAAGAGTTAATATAATAAATGATTAATACTAACGAACGCCTGCGGCTTCGCCCGCGTAGACTACTATTTTTTTATCCCACGGGAACCGTACATTTTTCCGGTATAAAAATTAGCCTAAGTGTTATTTCAGATCCTTAACTAAATACATTCCAAATTTCATCAAAATCGATCATCACATCTTCATTCATCTTCAATTCATCAAAAGTAGTTCTAGGGATACGTGGTAACAAACATTAAAACACACACAGACTTTCGCCTTTATAATATTAGTAGGATGGTAATCTAGTAAATCACCGGAGAAGTTCCAACTCGGAAGAACAACCTCAGCGGTGGCAGAACAGCTCCCGCCAGTAACCTGAACTCCTCGTTGGCAGACCAGCTCGCGACCACGTCGGTGCTTTCAGGAGTGTATGAGGATAGGATGTACCGGGAGCGCAGAAGAAGGGAAGATCTAGAAGATAAGATAAAAGTGATTTCAACAGAAAAGTAGCAATTAAGAAAAGTACGAGTAGAAATAAGCGTCTAAGACAAACTAAATACAGTTTTTTAGACGTGTTTGCACTGATATTTAAAAGTTCTTTATATGTATAAATAAATAAAAAATAAAAATAAAGAAAAGTAGTAATAAAAGTAAGTAGTAAAGAAAGAAAGCTATCTCCAAGGAAAGCATAGCTTCTACTTTCTGCGTAAGGGCATCTTCCCAAGTACTTTGTGTCAAGTTGAAACTAGGGCACGTAATGGTGAGCGCATTCCTACCTAGGATACATCCATAAAGTATGGCACACGTTAAGGGGGAGGGAGGGGGCCGACGTAGTGTGACATTGTGTGACAAGTGGGTGGGTCCTAAGTTTCGTGACGTCACATTTCAAAATCTTATACAATGTTAAATTAATTTGAACTACTTTTTTAATTTAATAATTCCTAGATGTAAAATTGTAAGATATGTGACGTCACACTAGGGGGGGGATCTCATATTATGGATGATCCGCGCCGATTGCGCTGAACGAATCAACCTATACGAATTTTAGAATTATTTTTATGAAATCGTTTGAAACCTTGCACACCAGCCCGCGCGAAACAGGCAGTACATAGAGAATTCGGGGCGGACAGGTGTGCGCTCACCATAAGGAACAACGGTGTAAAATGCATGTTTATGTGTGCGTTTCTTTGTGTGTGTGTGTATGTGTGTGTGTGTGTTTACCTGTCAGCATCCCAATAGAATACAGTTTCATTGCTCGCAGTATCAACAGCCAGCTGCTTGTATAATCTCTCCTTAGTATTGTTCATCAAATTCTGAAATAAATAAATAATGCTGGACATTTCACACAGCATCATGAGGCCCCAAAGTAAGCAGAGCTTGTGTTATGGGAACCACATGACTGTTATACTACTTAATACTTTGTCCATATAAACATAATATACATAAAAAACACCCAGACCCGAGACACATATTTATTTATTAAAGCTAGAACGGTTTGAAGATCATACAAACATTTGTCCCGCGGCGGGGATCGAACTCGCAACATCGTGCGTCACAGGCGAGCTTCACCCACTGCGCCACAGAAGTCGTCATTATTGACATGTAAAATTCTACGGAGGAATTTTATAGCTACGCGCGTAGCTGTATTGCTGCTACACACTTGCTACGTCCTTGCTACGCTTCAGCTACGCGCTATGTCGTTGCTACGAACGTGCTATATGCTCGCTACGCGCGTAGCTGTATTGCTGCTACATACTTGCTACGTCCTTGCTACGCTTCAGCTACGCGCTATGTTGTTGCTACGAACGTGCTTTATGCCCGCTACGCGCGTAGCTGTATTGCTGCTACATACTTGCTACGTTTCAGCTACGCGCTATGTCGTTGCTACGAACGTGCTTTATGCCCGCTACACGCGTAGCTTTATTGCTGCTACATACTTGCTACGTCCTCGCTAAGCTTCAGCTACGCGCTATGTTGTTGCTACGAACGTGCTTAATGCACGCTACGCGCGTAGCTGTATTGCTGCTACATACTTGCTACGTTTCAGCTACGCGCTATGTCGTTGCTACGAACGTGCTTCATGCCCGCTACGCGCGTAGCTGTATTGCTGCTACACACTTGCTACGTCCTTGCTACGCTTCACCTACGCGCTATGTCGTTGCTACGAACATGCTTTATGCTCGCTACACGCGAAGCTGTATTGCTGCTACATGCTTGCTACGAGCTCGCTACGCTTCAGCTACGCGCTATGTCGTTGCTACGAACGTGCTATATGCTCGCTACGCGCATAGCTGTATTGCTGCTACATACTTGCTACGTCCTTGCTACGATTCAGCTACGCGCTATGTCGTTGCTACGAACGTGCTTTATGCTCGCTACGCGCGTAGCTGTATTGCTGCTACATACTTGCTACGTCCTCGCTACGATTCAGCTACGCGCCATGTCGTTGCTACGAACGTGCTTTATGCTCGCTACGCGCGTAGCTGTATTGCTGCTACATACTTGCTACGTCCTTGCTACGATTCAGCTACGCGCTATGTCGTTGCTACGAACGTGCTTTATGCTCGCTACGCGCGTAGCTGTATTGCTGCTACATACTTGCTATGTCCTTGCTATGATTCAGCTACGCGCTATGTCGTTGCTACGAACGTGCTTTATGCTCGCTACGCGCGTAGCTGTATTGCTGCTACATACTTGCTACGTCCTTGCTATGATTCAGCTACGCGCTATGTCGTTGCTACGAACGTGCTTTATGCTCGCTACGCGCGTAGCTGTATTGCTGCTACATACTTGCTATGTCCTTGCTATGATTCAGCTACGCGCTATGTCGTTGCTACGAACGTGCTTTATGCCCGCTACACGCGTAGCTTTATTGCTGCTACATACTTGCTACGTCCTTGCTACGCTTCAGCTACGCGCTATGTTGTTGCTACGAACGTGCTTTATGCCCGCTACGCGCGTAGCTGTATTGCTGCTACATACTTGCTACGTTTCAGCTACGCGCTATGTCGTTGCTACGAACGTGCTTCATGCCCGCTACGCGCGTAGCTGTATTGCTGCTACACACTTGCTACGTCCTTGCTACGCTTCACCTACGCGCTATGTCGTTGCTACGAACATGCTTTATGCTCGCTACACGCGAAGCTGTATTGCTGCTACATGCTTGCTACGAGCTCGCTACGCTTCAGCTACGCGCTATGTCGTTGCTACGAACGTGCTATATGCTCGCTACGCGCATAGCTGTATTGCTGCTACATACTTGCTACGTCCTTGCTACGATTCAGCTACGCGCTATGTCGTTGCTACGAACGTGCTTTATGCTCGCTACGCGCGTAGCTGTATTGCTGCTACATACTTGCTACGTCCTCGCTACGATTCAGCTACGCGCCATGTCGTTGCTACGAACGTGCTTTATGCTCGCTACGCGCGTAGCTGTATTGCTGCTACATACTTGCTACGTCCTTGCTACGATTCAGCTACGCGCTATGTCGTTGCTACGAACGTGCTTTATGCTCGCTACGCGCGTAGCTGTATTGCTGCTACATACTTGCTATGTCCTTGCTATGATTCAGCTACGCGCTATGTCGTTGCTACGAACGTGCTTTATGCTCGCTACGCGCGTAGCTGTATTGCTGCTACATACTTGCTACGTCCTTGCTACGATTCAGCTACGCGCTATGTCGTTGCTACGAAGCCGCGTTTTCACTAGGGGACATTTCGCACACCCAGATCAACACTGCACTAAGTCAAAATAGCACTTTTTTCACAATCGTCAAAAAACTCCTCTTGTATTAGTTATTGCTAAGGTCTTTAATAATTCATGTATTTTATTGTGTTACATGTAAATTATTAAAGACCTTAGCAATAACTTTAATACAAGAAGAGTTTTTCGTCGATTCTGAAAAAAGTGCTATTTTGACTTAGTGCAGTGTTGTTTTTTTTTTAGTGTTGATCTGGGTGTGCGATTTGTTCTGCGTCTCTGTCGCTCGACACGAAATTCACGTGTCCCGCGCGATGTCGCCCGACGTCGCTTGGTCGTTTGCTCTATTATCTCTTGATTCTACTCCTGTTCCTACCATATTATACCTGAATATCCTCGCAATCCACCTTTGCAGTGAGGAGTGACTCCATCTTGGAGTTCGCTTCGACGATGACTTGCAGTAGGGAGGTAAGGATTAATTGTTGACGCTGCAAATGTGGACAAATTAATTCGATTCTTATAGCGCCCTCACATTCGCGTCCATCATTGATGCGAAGCGAGGTTAGGCTGGTTTTAGGCTGGTTTTAGTGTCACGCGTACCGTCGGTGCTGATAGGCGAGTGATCTTTATTACAATGAAACAAGGATACTGATTGTTTAGCAAAAACGGCAACGCTGATTGCACTCGTCAGTGCTGAACAATCAGTATCCCTATTTCATTGTAATAAAGATCACTCGCCTATCAGCGCTGACGGTACGCGTGACAGTAAAAGCAGCCTTAGGGTGCGTTTCCACTGAGGCGGAGCTGAGCGGAGCGGGGCAAAGCGGCGCATGAATTAACCAATCAAATTTCAAACGACGAAATCGAAACGTAGCAAAATGCACCCTGATTGGTCAATTTACGCGCCGCTAAGCTCCGCTCCGCACAGCTCCGCGTCAATGGAAACGCAGCCTTAGTGCGGAGCGGAGTTGCGGACTGTCCGGAACTAAGACGAGTTCACGCGACGAGTAATTTGATAATAATAATAATAAATCATTTATTTCCGGCAACAATAGCAAGTTAAAGATGTAAAATACTTAAAACTACGGCCCATATAAAATATATACCTTATAGTCTAACATACATCCGTACCCATATTATAAAATGTGAAAATGTGTTTATTTGTTTGTTTATTTGTCCTGCTTTCACGTCAAAACAGAGCGACGGATTGACGTGATTTTTTGTGTGGAGATAGTTGGACTTTTTATCCGGGTACCATGCGAGCGAAGCCGCGGGCAGCAGCTAGTAATATATAAACTTATCTACTATCTAATATAAGCGGGCAGCGCGGTGGTTTTTTTTCCGCTTCCCCGCTCTGCTTCCTCGCTTCGCTTCCTGGTTTTGTATGATTTTTTACGGTGCGTTTCCACTGAGGCGAAGCTAAGCTGAGCGGAGCGGAGCTAAGTGGCGGCGCAAGAATTGACCAATCAGAGTGCATTTTGTTACGCTTCGATTTCATCGTTTGACATGTTATTGATTAATTCATGCACCGCTTACGCTCCAAACGCATAAATATTGCCACAGCTCCGCTCCGATTCTCTCCTCTCCACTCCGCTCCTCTCCTCTCCGCTACTCTCCTCTCTTCTCCGCTCTGTAAGGCTGAGACTCCACCAAAGCGGAGACGAGAGGAGATGTGTTTAAACCAATAGAACTTCGTTATTCACACATCTCATGATGACATTGTCTGAATAACGAAATTCTATTGGTTGTTTAAACACACCTCCTCTCCTCTCCACTTTAGTGGAGTCTCAGCCTCAGTGGACAGTCAGCCTTAGCCACATCCGAACATACGTACCTCAAAGATAGAAGGACATTCGCAATCCTCTTTGCCAATTAGCTTGCAACACTCCCCCGGGTCTGCTTGTAATATCATCGTGGGTAGTACTAAGGTACTTGTGTCTATGGGGCTGTAGTCTGTTATGACAAGGTTCCAAAGGTAGTTACGGCGAACCAACTTTTCTTTTACCGCCTGTGAAAATTAAACTCAATTTATTGAATTTTAAATAAACTTAAATTTGATAAGTATCGTATTTTGAAAAATGAAAACTTGTTATTGTAATACCTATTATTTTGCTATATTGTACATAGTTATGACATGATTTATTAATTTATTAAGAAGTGACTTACATTTTAATTACTATTTTTTGCATGCTGAGAAGCAGACTCAAGGCTGTACCTACATATTTTCTACCTGACATTTATTTACATTTGATTCGCAATAAATATTTATGATTATGATTATGATTATGTGAAAATTATAGTTTGTTCGTGAATTAAGACTAAATCTATCAACATTTTTCTTTTTTCTTTTTAACCTCCGCCGAAAATCTTCCAAATTATTGTCATTTTATCATTAGTACACCCGCGCTAAGCCGGGGCGGGCAGCTAGTCTTACTTATATAGTTATTGTGAAAGTTTAGATGGATGGATGGATGGATGTATGTTTGTTCATCTATAACTCTACAACTGAACCGATTTGGCCTAAATTTAAAATATAGATAGATAATGACCAGGAATAGGACATAATACTTATTATCCGGGAACCACGCCTGCGAAGCCGCGGGCGGAAGCTAGTTCTGAAATAAAATAAGTATCGTAGACACCCATAATTTCGCCTAGTTTAGGTATCTTCGCCTAAATTATAAAAAGTATCGTAGGTACTTTTTATAATTTAGGTAAAGTATAGTTCGCATTATAAAAAGAACGCTGGCTGTCAAGCTGCGCAGAAAGCAATTTATAAAAATTATACCTACACTAGGCGAAATTATGGGTGTTTACTGTAGGTATAGTCCGACACAAAATAATAGAAACAAATGGGGGCGCTACTGTGCAAGTTAAATACGCGAAATAGATAAATTATCTTTTAGAAGTAAATTATTGAAATGAAATGAAATGATTTATTTGCGTGAAGTGTGGTGCACAATGAACTTACACCTCCCTCTCCTCTAAATTAGATCCACACACTTCGCTAGGATACCCAGCATGCAAAAATGAAATAGGTACCTAGATTACATTTTAAATTAACTGAATACATTTAATATAATTATACTATGAAAACGAGTTAGATTAACCTAATAATTCCTTAACACTATAAAAACACTTGTCAACCAGCCAAGAATACAATTTTGTTTTAAATTTTTTATATGGCAATTCTCTTGTTGTTCTTGGTATTTTATTAAATATTTTTCTGCACATAATGTAGCAATTTTTGTGATTTAGTGCTGTTTTTCGAACTGGAAGTAATAATCTAGTAGGGTCCCTTAATTTTACTCTTGAATTTATTTTATCTATGTACTTATCAAAGTATTTGTTGTTCTCAATAACAAAACAGCATACCTGAAATATATATAAACTGGGTAATGTAAGCAATTTCAATTTTTTAAATAATGGTTTGCAGGAGTCAAGTGGACCAGCACCACATGCAGCTCTGATGCATTTTTTTTGAACATTTTACATATTTTGACATATTACTTCTGACTGACGTCTTCGGCACCTGTACCATAGACAAGAAACCTGTACTTTACCATACATTATGTACCTGTACTTTACCATATAGTAGAGAAAGGGTTTCCAAAGTATTGAAATTTTAGTTGCCTTTTCTACCCGTTTTTGCCGGACTATAAATATTGACTTACCCGTGCATAAGTGTCCATAACAAAACCGCTGTCCCCAACTAACACGTAGAAGCTAGGTTCTGGTCTCATGGCCTTTATTGCCCGAGCCGAGTCACGGGTCAGACCGGCGTGGACCCACACTCGGATATTTGATGAGCCGAGAAGACTGTATAGGGTTTTGTCTACGTCTACAAGCAAATATTAATTATTCATCATCTCATATAAAATTTTCGTAAATCAAAATCCGTCATGGTACAGAAACTACAGCTCAGTGCCTCGATCGCCAGTATGCACGACTTTACTATTCTATCCGTGACTATAGTAAAGTATGGACAATTGTATGGACTGAACTTAGTTTAGTCAGGTTACCGCTAGAGGCGCTGCACTGAATTCCATACAATTGAGATACTTTACTATAGTCACGGATAGAATAGTAAACTTGTGCATACTTGTGCAACTAGAGGCACAGAAATTGAAGCGTAACACGTTAAATAATTACATTTAAGATCAAAATAGGTTCCTTTTTCCCAAATAAACATGAACAAAGGGTAGGTAAGTAATACACTTAGAGACAGAATAAATAAATTACTTATCTGTGACAACGGTAACAAATTCAAGAAGTAACGCCATCTTTGATCTCTTGGCGCGAAAAATCAAAACCAGTTGGATTTTTTTTTATTCGTAGGTAAATGTAATGCCGTCGTGGTACAGAAACTACAGCTGAGAAATTGAAGCGGAACATGTTAAATAATTACCTATCTCGCTTTCCATCACTATAACAGCGTCGGTCGCGTTCCTATACTCTAAGTAAGCGTCCATAGCTCCCACTAACTCCTGCGAGCCTAGTACCGAGCGCACGATCGGTACACCGGTATCTGATGAGAACTGCTCAGCCATGTCCCATGGAGACCAAGAAAGGTCGATGATAAGAGAAACGCCTTTCGAAACAGCTGCACATACTAAAAAAATCACGATTTTAAAGGTTTTTTTAAAATTTTTTATATTTTTTTTGGGGAACAGGGTGGAATCGTTCCCCAAAGGCGGAGTAGGTGGTTCCTCTTTAACGGGCCGGCCCATCTGGCCCACTTGCCCGTGGTCTTTCGACAGACAGATGTTGTCGGATAGTTCTACTTATGTCTAAGTTCGTTGGAAACTTTGCTTGCGAGTTTTAGACATGTTGATGTTGTGTGGCGCCATCTGTAGTGCGTAGCATGTTTGTAGTTCATCTAGCGACAGGTAGATGTCGCTACAGATATTTTTCACACTAAGCATTAAGATATTTTTAAACGACTTCAAAAAAAGGAGTTCTTAAAAACGAAATATATTCAGGAAAATTCTGGGGCCGGTATCGACTTTTCGAATTCGTCTGTTTTTCCTGGAGTTTTCAGACGTTGCCATCACGAAAGTTTAAGAAAGACTAACCTACACTTCTTCCAACGTATCTTGGCATTCGTGAAGTTAGGGAGTGTCCACATTGCGTTTTTTGCAGCGCGTTTGTATCGATACAAACGCGATTCGAACGCGATGCGAACACGCAGCCCCCCGCGCAGCCCCTCCCGGTTCGCTTTTGTATGGAAAAATACGCGTTGCGAACGCGCGTTTGTATCGATACAAACGCGCAGCTCAAAAACGCGCTGCAGAAAACGCAATGTGGACACTCCCTTAGCCGTTTCGATGCGCCACCGCGCATCGAAACGCGCAACATTTTCATACAAAATTTTCTACTGCGCAGCGAAAAGCCTAACTTCACGAATGCCTAGAGCCCTTGTGACAACTGTAGGTACTAGATTGTGTCGTAGGTATATTTTTAATGTATAGTCGTATTGCTCATTATACGGACTAAAGTGAAGGAAAAAATGTCATTTTTCCTTCAATTTTGACATAAAACGTATCAAAACTAATCAAAATTGAAGGAAAAATGACAGTTTTTCCTTCAATTTTAGTCCGTATAATGAGCAATACGACTATAGGTATTTTTTTTTTTATTTTTTTTTTATAATGTAAAAATATGTAATAGGTACTGTGGTAATACTTACAAATACGATAGCTCTCGTCTTCATTCTCTCGATCCAAGAATACAATGTCCTCTCCCAACTTCAATCCGGTCTTATCTTCTACCGTTTTCACCGCTCGAGTGATCTTGCTTGACAAGTCTTCTTCGTGGCTTTCTATGACGAATACTGTAAGAGGCAATAATGTTTAAAAATAATAGATAAGTACTTAGCTTTTTAGCCCCGTTGAAACTCTATCCGGAATCACCGCATCTATTTGAAAATCATAATAGGTAAGTATTCCTTAAATCGGTTTTTCGCCACCGTTCTTTAAGTATGACAGCCAGACTAGCAAATAACGCTAAAAATTTAACTTTTGCCTAGCTTATATTGACTTAGTTACTTAAAGATATTAGAAATTCCAAATTTTAAAACTTACCAAACCTTAGACTGATCTCCGAGGCAGCACATCCTAAGTTAATCAAAAATATTAACAGAAACAAAATTTGCGTCTCCATTTTTCAACCTTTCATCTGTTGCAAGAACTACAGCGGTTGCAAGTACGTAATTTACTTATCAAAATACCAGAAATAAATTCCTGAAGTAAATACGGAATTAACAACGTCAGGAAAATGTAAAACAAAATCCGAAGTTTTTCAAACATAACAATTTAGGCTGAATGCATTTTTTAACGTAGCCTAATACAGTATTTTATTTTAAAAATGTTCGATTTTTTAAACAAACATGCTCTGTAGTTCAAAAGTTCGAAATTTAAACATTTTACCACTCTGTAGAAATTCGAATTCCAAAATGGCGGTTCTTTATAACTGCTAGTTTAGAACTTGTTTCTTCGAAAAGTAATTGATTGTGATTTCGAAGTCATAACTTGATGAATAATTGAGCGGAAGGCAAATGATGCTTAAACAAAAGGCGTAGTATGTGGTTACCGTTTGGACATTATGGATAATCACAAAGAAAAGGGTTAAGAATTATCATCAACCTTTGTTGTAAAGAATTTTTCTTTTTTTGGTTTTTTTTTTATACTGCCAAGGTAGCAGCAGATAAGCATACGGCCCACCTGATGGTAAGCGATTACCCATAGATAATACACTATACTGAGACGGTTACTGTTGAACACTTGCGACACCAGAGGAGTCACAATCGCGCTGCTGACCCTTTAAAAGAGGAATCACTTAAAATGAAAAAAAAAGCCCTTAAAACCCTTTACTGTATTCTCCGGTGTAGATCATTCCTTAACTTAATTATTCGCGGGAGGAAATTCCTCTGGAACTTTACCGTACGAGACCATTATTGCCTTGACTCTTAATTGTCGACCAAAATCGCTCTCAGACTCTCAAATATGACAGTTTAGTGACCACGCAAGCATCTGCCACTCTCATCTCAACGAGACCGAACGCGACAAAAGATACCTTCGCGATCGATTTGACAGGAGACCTATTTGAGGTTTGAGGCAAGTTAGACAATCAGCCTGATGGATGTGAGGATAGATTATATTCTTGTTTGGTTAAAATATTTAACCTTTTTACACTTTTCCCGTTAACAGTCCGTCCGATACAATATTCACAAAGTTAGTTCACATAATTTGCGTGATTTGATATTCTTATGTGCGTGGGAACAGACCCATACGGCAGCCAACATGCGATACTTACACGTGTACATGATGTTTGTGAACCTAATGAATTAAAAACAAGACAATTTTTGTCGTGTTGGTCGAGTGAGACACTTCAACTTTTTATAAAAAAAATCTCTATTTTTTTAGTGTGAATTAGACGCATCAAAAGAGTTTGCAATCCTGTTGATTCCTAAAATTATTATACAAAAACCTCTGTAGGGATATTATTCTTTGTTAAAAATACATGATTTAGAATTAAATATTTTTACTTTTAACAAGGAAACAAATAAGTAAAACAATTCTGCATTATTTTGTAATAATATTTCAACATATTAAAAAAGATGTTATATTTTCAAATTTATCGCAAACTTTTTTTGATGTGTACCTTGTGGTGTACCTACTTGTATCTTAAGGGACCGGCGAACGTACCTACGTACCTAGGAACGTAATAACAAAATAATTTAAAATTGGAGCATATTTTTATCACTTTATGTTATTATTGGGATAAAGGCAGTATTTATCTAGGTTCCTGTTACACTTTTGTTCCAAAAAACTTACTATAGAACAAATGAAAAGAAAAAATGCCATTTTTGGTGTACCTACAAAGATTTCAATTCAATTTGCTTGCATTTCTTTTTAGGTAAGTTTTTCGGAACAAAAGTTTAACAGGAACCTAGATAATTACCTACTCTCCTAATCTAATAACATAAACTGATAAAAATATGCTTTAATTTTAAATGATTTCGGTATTACGTTTTTATGGAAATTCGCCGGTCGCAGGCCTCTTAATTTACTATTGTAAGATATAGGAATCAAAATAAAACCATCAATTTAATATATAATAACTATTTATGTAAGTATATAAACATTACATCGATAAGAAAAAAATAATTAATTTACCTAACTCACAAAAATGAAGGAAAAATAAAAATTCTTAAAACAACATACAACCTCACACTACATTAATTTCATATTAAAAAACTGATTAAATTATTTAAAAAAAAACTCTTGCACTGAAATCTAGATTTCTGTTTATACTAAGATTTACTTATTCTAACATTATAATTCAACGATGATTTAATTTACAATGTATGGGTTCGTCAAGTGTATAAAACCTAGCATAATAGACTGCTAGCATGCTAAAGAGACAAAAAATTAAGTAAATCCACAGTTTTGTGGTAGACGTGACAAAGATGCACAGCGGGACTAAAAAGGCCGTTATAGTACAATCATAATATGATTCAGCTAACTGTCCTTGGCAATTTCTCTTTATTTTCGTATAATGTTAGCTGAAAAACTTCAGTTACTCTACCTATTGTGGCCATTTTACGATTCTCCACAAAACTGTCAAAAAGATGAATCCGATACGAATCAGTAGACGAATCGTATGATGGATTGTCAATTTTGTAATTTCTAATACGAATCATATTACGGTTCTGCTATAACGACCTTTTTAGCCCCAATTTTTAAGCTAAAGAACGAGACAGAGCTATACCCGTCACCGAACAACTAGTTTGTCGCGTTTTATACTCTGTTCAGAACATTGATGTTCCAACCAAAGAAATGGCGGCACAGATAAAAAGTATTTTTTTTCTGACACAAAATAATAACCATAGACAAAAAAATTGTTCACAAGATTTATTCCAATTCAAAATTCAAATGCAATATTCGATGTCTACTAGGTAGAACTTTTTTTTTTTAAGTTATGTGGCCATACACCATCCTGCCTCGTCCAATCGATTGTGTCATGCTGATTGACCCGTACACTTCTTCCAACGGATCTTGGCATTCGTGAAGTTAGATTTCGATGCGCGTGCAACTTTTTCATACAAAATTTTCTACTGCGCAGCGAAAAGCCTAACTTCACGAATGCCTAGATCCATTGTGACAACTGTATGTGAAATCCACGTTCACATGTATGTATGTATATTATTTTTAAATTGTCCACTATCCATCCACATATAAGACCCCCGATTGTATATCATATTTAAGTTATTTTAATTTGTTGTATTGTTTTTCTGTTAATATGTGGTGTGCAATAAAGTATGTTCTATCTTCTATCTTTTATCTATGGTCCAACCTACATGATCCAATCAATTGGACGATAGGAAGGATGGTGTATGGCCACCATTAAATTGAAATATAAAATAGAAAAAATCTCATGTTTAATCGGGGCCCAGTGGGGATCATAAGACCACGATATTCTTTATTTACATTAGATTTAGTTTCCAAAATGTCTGCCATTCTTATAATGTATTTTAAGCACTAAATGAACCCAAACGTAAATGTATTGGACAGAGCTACGGCTCCTGTGATCTTAACTACCTCAAACTCTAAGAAATATCCTATTTTATACAAATTTCCATACACCCAAAGAAAAAATATCTTATTCTACGTTTAAAATACCAAATAAAAAAACTGTTACTTACATTTTCTCAAGGTATAAATATTTTTCTTGGTAAAAACTGCCGCCGAGTCAGGTACTGAAAATATTGGTTTTATACTTTTTTTTCTTTCTTTTTTTTTATGTTATTCATAGACAATGAGTTTCTTGCAACAAAAAAACATTTTTTGCCAATATTTTCTGAACTTCTGACAGCTGACACAGAAATCCAAAATCGTCAAAATCATTTAGTTTTAGACGCGATTTAAAAACGGATCAATTATAAAATTTTGTTTCATGAATAAAGTTTTAGTTTTTATTTACCATGATTTTGACGTTTCAAATATTCCGCGCTATTTTGAATTTTCGTTTTTAATTCATAAACTATTTTTTTTTATAAATGCTCATACCACGCTACAGATGCCAATTTCTTTAACGTGGTTTGTTTTCGTTTGAGAAAATCGTTCAAAGTTTTACTTGATATTTTTCGCCTGTAGTTGGCGCTTACAACTATATCTCAAAAAACCTTCGACGAAAGAATTGTAGATCCTTGTTTCAACGATATTTCATGAAAGATGTCTTTTGTTGCCTATAAAATTGCAGCATATTTATACTTTTTTTTAGGAATCATTGAAAAAAAAATTCAATAGGATGCTTCATGTACAATTTGTACATTTACATTTCACATACACATGTCTTACTCCATTTGAGTCCCAGCTCAAATTTTTGAGCTCTACTGAATTTGAGTAAAAGCCATCGACTGTTTAGATTTAGATATAAGCGAATGAATTCAAAAGAAAGCTAGGCCCCATACCGTGTTTGTTGCCTGATTCTTCACGGTGTTGGTCGCGAAAGAACAGGAGTAGAATTACCTAGCTTTTAAGACGTTTCAAAGTGGTCATAGTGGTCCTACCGAATAAATGATATTAGAATTACTAGAGACAGAATTCACGCGGCCTTACCAATAATCGCCTCTCAACTTAAACAACTGTTTAAAGCCTGCTTTAAATTCGCCGATAGTGCTCATTGCTGAATTCAATGCACTAAATGGTAGTTAATTAACAAATTAGCGCTCCGTCTCGCTCTTTGGCCTAAGAATTATGTATTGTGCATCCTACTTTTACCGATGCCAACTAACTGAAGTTTTTAGCCACAGTAAAAGTAGGACGCACAATAAACAATTCTTAAGCCAAAGATTTTTCGATGGGTTAGTTTGTAATAGGGTTGTTTTTGTTGTAATCTCGCGTATATCGCTGTCCCTGTCTCTCATGAGAAAAAGATTTATTCGCCATCCCGCTCTGGTACCTTATGCGCTCAATTAAATATAATGATACATTTTTATTTGGTCGAAGATCTCAAACTTCAATTTGAACAATTCTCTCAAACTGACGTCACTGTACTTAAAAATAAAAAAATACAAATCTAGGAACATTAAGAGCTTAACATAAAAATGTATGCTAAATAATTTATTTTAATAAGTGAATGGAAGATATTTTTATGTAATATATAAAATAAAGAAATTATATCTAAGAGATGGTGTCCCGAGACATCGGAACATGTCGATCTTATTATACAATTGTAAACTGTAGCAATATTTCATGAAAATGTATGATATCTACCCTTTTCTAAGTACAAACTATTTTAAGTACCTACTCGTTAAAAAAAATTCGCAGATTAATATGTCAATATGATGTTTTTCATGAAATCCTTGCTACAGATATACATTTATGAGATGTATATAATGTTATGTATAAATCAATACATACTATTCGAAATAATTATCTAAACTATATACGTAATACATAGAAAATCAAACTCCTGTTCAATTAATTTCATTATACATAGATATTTATAAAAATAATTGCCAGTTTAAAAAATCACATGATTGCATTAAAAAAAACCGCGAATAAAAAACCGCTAAACAAATGGGCTTATATTAAAATAAATAGAAATAGATGCGTCGGAAAGTTAAAATTATTCTCGAATTCTCGAAGTCAGATCGTTAGAGCGCCAACATACCAAACCGCAAAGAGATCAAGATAGAATACTTTTAAAAAAAAAATTTATGGAAAATTTCGGAATCGAATTTTTTTGGTAGGTTGGCAGAATTGAACATTTCATTGCATGAAATAATCTGGATGGTCTGGGTCCTTTTCGAATCGTTTCGCCTCCTCCTGCATACTCTCTTTAATTTTCAAAATTGCCGCCGATTCAGTTTGGTCGTTCTGATCGCCTCCTGGGCCGCCGAAACCTTGAGCATTGTTTTCTTTTTAAATTATTAGACACTTCTTATGATCCATAGATTACGCTCAAACTTTTTTTTTGTCACCTTTCGGTTTTCCCGCGATGTTTTTTAGTTTGAGCGGAGAGATTTCTTCGACCAAATAAACAATGAAAATACCTGTTTCGCTTACAAACTAAAAATAAAACCAAAAAAAGCCTAAATGCCAGGACTTAGGGAGCATTTTATGTTGTCACCGAAAATCAAAATAAAAACGTCTTCTTTCTTCGCAAAAGCTGTCAAATCGAGCTACGTAGCTCAGTAGAGGGATTCGAAAAAAAAAACAACGAATACACGGCCTGTCCACAATTTATTTGGTCGAAGGTTTATCGAAATTTACAAATTCAACAATCACATTACAAAAATATCATTCTTTAATTGTAAACGAATGCATTAGGTACTTTAGGAGAGAAATAATACATATTGTGATGGCTGAACAAGGCATTTTGCCGATAACACTTAAATATTAAAATAAAATACACCATGCGTTTGTGGAGCCCGTCCTAAAATTTAATTTTATTAAGTAATTTTTTTTTTCCAAGATTTTTTTTAAGTAGGTCAATTTAATTTTTTTAAGATTTTTTTTTGAAGTATTTAAGTACTAGTAAAGTAGATGTTTTGAAATAAAAACATTGCGTAAAAATTATTTTGATAAAAGTTGTAGATATTTCATTGATTAATATGGAATAAATTAAAATAGTTAATAGATTTGATATTATTTATATATGTAGTTACATATTATATTTATAAATATAAATAATACCCGGCATGCGTTGCAATGCCACGTAAGTAAACAGTGTTTCACATATTTTTTTATTTATATAGATTTTCCTATTATGAACCCTACCAAAGTTTCATCACTGATCAATGGTTTAGGAAAGCATAGAGGACAAACATAGACAAACTTTCATTATTTAGATTAATTTATTGTCTATGAATGAAGACAGGCAGAGCTCCACTAGCGCAAACCAAATTAAACGCTCAAGTAACAAAGTTACTAAAGTTATCACTTAAATAGGTACTCAAGTAATTTATTGAGCACTCAAGTAAATTGACTAAGCACTTAAGCAACAAGGTATTGATAACTTTTGAAAGAATGCAGAATTTATTTGCCCAAGTTACTTAAATATTTACTTAAGTTATTAAAATACTTATTACTCAAGTAACAATCTCAAATAATTTAAGTTTTTCCAAGGGTACTCAAGAATTTAAACTTTTAATGACCTAACCTCAAATGATTGAAATCCATATTAAGTAACGGATATCCTAACCGAAGTAACGAAATACACTACTTAAGTTACAAAGAGTCTCGACTCAAGTTATAAAAATCCCTACTCAATTTACCAAAAATCTTCACTCAGGTACTTAAAGTCACTATCTTTATCACCAACGGGATCTTCGTTGCCAAAGTCCTTACTCAAGTAACTAAAATCCATATTCGAGGCATAACTCAAGTTCGTAATCGAGCACATTAATTCAAAATCAAATCCATACTGTAAGTCCCTACTCAAGTTCCTCAAATCCCTAATCAAATCACTCAAGGTCTTACTCAAGTCCGTATTCTACAATTTACTCAAGTTACTTTACTCAAGCCCCTACTCAAGTACCAAACTTAACTCCCCTCCCTACTCAAGTAGCAAACTTAACTCCCCGTCAACCCCTGCTCAAGTGCGCCTAAAAGTACTCACTCAAGTTGTAATCTCCCATGCCGGAGCCGGAATCGTCCCGTGGCGTGCCCGGCCCGCCGCCGCCGACGCCTCCAGGAGACGATTTCATGCCGTCAACGCCGCCTAGACCTACAATAAACGTATATTTATTTTAATTTAGTTTTTTATTAGTAAAAAACCGGCGAGTTTGTATGAAAAATGTGATGAGAATGAATGAGGCGAAAGAGGTGTGTCAGGATCGTAGCAAGTGGAAATCCGTGGTCTCTGCCTACCCCTGTGGGAAAGAGGCGTGATTTTATGTATGTATGTATGTATGTATGTTTTATTAGTACCTAGCTCCCTCAGTCACACCTCGGACACTCGACGAAATCTCTATACATGCGCGGCGTCTAACTACCTATTTACACAGACACTACACAATGTCATTTTTGTATACGCGCAACTGAGTGCTTGAAGTAAGGTTGTCACCGCATGAATAATTAGTGTGATTACTGTACTCTGTGGTCTCCGGCTCGTCTATGCGTCTGCGTGGCACGTCCCTAGCTCAAGTCAGCCCCTCGCCAGCCCGAATTCGGTCGCGCGGTGAGAAAACCCCGATTGGTGGGTGGGGGGGGAGGCAGTGGCTATTCTATAAGTATAGTCGAATTGCTCATTGTAGGAACTAAAAATATAATGAAAAATGACATTTTGATCGTCAATTTTAGTGCGTATAATTAGAAATACGACTATAGTATGTTATCTATTCTATGCCCCAGTGTTAAAGTACAGTTTAGCTTACCTGAGTTGCTACTATCCTGTGGGCTTGGCATAATTGGTGTAGGCGGGCCCGGCGGTCCATTGGAGCCCGGCGGCGCCCCATACGCGCCGGGCGAGCCCCCGCTGTAGTTGAGAGGGGCGGAGCCCCCCGTGCCCCCGGAGCCCCCGGCCCACGCGCCTCGGGGACCCATGCCCATTGGAGGCATCCCTAGGAAATAAGGTGTTGAAACTCTTTGCTTCTATAATCATATTGCTCGTTTTTATTAACCTAGTAGCCTATGTCCTATTCCCGGTCATTATCACTATCACTACATGGTATAAAACATGGTATAAAGTCGCTTCCCGCTGTCTGTCCCTATGTGTGCTTAGATCTTTAAAACTACGCAACGGATTTCGATGCGGTTTTTTATTAGATAATACATGCATATTATATGTATACGGAGTATGTGCTACTTATAATTTATTTTAAGAACTTTTTCTACCATACTTCACGCAAATAAATTATTTCATTTCATTTCATTTCATAATATAGTAGAGAAACACATATATTCTTTGAGGTTTCTAATGTTATGTGTGATGTGAACCGTGCGAAGCGGGTCGCTAGTCATCTATATTTTAAATTTCAGCCAAATCGGTTCAGTGGTTGTCGAGTTGTAGAGGAACAAACATACATCCAAATTTTCGCATTTATAATATTAGTGTGATGTGTGTGATAGTGTGATGTGTTTTGTAGGATAAAGTACTATTTTGTTTCTAGAACTTATCAAGAGAGACCTATTATTAGCTGTTTCTATCATAATTGTTTGATTCAGTTTAACTGTTTTACTACGCTGTTGGTTTCTTCAATAAAGAAAAAATAAATACAAACAAAAAAAGAATGTGATGAGAAAGGGTAAGGAATTTACCAGGCCCGCTAGGCGGTGGGCCCCGCATTCCTGCGGCGTAGGCCCCCGGACTCATAGGCCCCATGCCGGGCCGCGGCGGCGTCATCCTAGGCCCCAGTAAGGCCCCGCTGCCGCCGCGCTCCATCGAGTTCCCCATCATGCCTTGTACTGCGAACAAACATAGATTATACATTTACTGGCCCGGTTTCGTTCGACGCGAATAGGTATGCATTCACCTTTATTCCTTATTAGCCTGTGGAATATTTTTCTTCTGAATTACATAATTTTTTCATTCAAAGAATTATAAATGTCTAAAAAATTTAATAACACAAGACCACGATCTTGTTTAGTTCCTTTCTGTTGTCTGTGGCATCCTTACATTTATTATCTGTGCCAAAGTGCGAGGCTGCGTCCCACCAACCAGGAAGGTGGCTTTTTGGCGGGAATTTGAGAAGTCATGTTTCGTTTTTGTTTTACTTTCCAAAACTTGTGTTTCTTCGAATGTTAATGTGTAATAATGGTGGATTATTAACCGTTAAGTGTTCGTGAACGTGCATAAGTGTGGGGAAGTGAAACAAAATTGGATAACGTTGCTTTTCGAGTTCTCCCAAAAAGTCCGTGTTGATATTTCAGTAAAGCCCCACATCTTTACTGAGGCACAAGGGGAGGGGTGGGATATTATATTTATGTATTGTAATATGTAATTATATATCATATTTATCTACAAACTTGAAGTTTAATAAATACTTGACACTGGCTGAATGCACAAGCCGTGCGAAGCCAAAATAAAGAAAAAAAAAAAAAAAAAAAAACCAGGAAGGCAGGAGTCGAATAAATGCAGTCCATGAATCTACCTCCATACTTTGTAAACCGGATTGCGCACGAAAATTTAAATCAATATTTCATTCATATAAACTTATGCTGTAAGTCCTATGTCATAAGGTCTATTTTTCTGTGTCTCAACTCTGAGTAGAAAATACGTACCATGAGAGACTCGAAAGTAGTAGTTTGTCTTTGTCTAACAAATTAGTAGTGGTATAGTGTATTGTATGATATAAATAGTTGTATAGGTAGGCCTAGGCGGCGATGGCGGGATGAGCTTGACTTCTACTGCGAGGATTGGCTCCAGCAGGCACAGGACAGGGATCGGTGGAGGGAGGGAAGGGAGGCCTTTGCCCTGCAGTGGGAAACATCAGGCTTATAAATAAAATAAATAAATAGGTTGTCTAGCAGGTTAGTAGTAACGCATCTCTTTCTAACATTACTATAATGTTAGAAAGAGATGCATTACCTCTCACCGGGCATGTTTTTTTGGAAACACTGTGCAATCCAGTTCACGAAGTATGTAGATTCATGATGGAGTCAATAAGCTAACACGTCGTTTCTTTTCAAAGTTTCCCACCAATTACAAGAAGAATAACAATGGCGACGAGGATGGGATGTATTTACACTTCTTCCAACGGAACTTGGCCCTATGAAAGGCTGCCCCGCGCCCATCAGCTGCGGCTGCGGCCCGTGGGGCGAGGGTTGAGAGCCGGGGTGAGATTACCTGGTGGTCCATTGAAGTCGTTGCCCATCCCCATCCTGACAGCGCCCCTGGGCCCGCCCCCGGAGTACCAGGGCCCTATGAACGGCTGCCCCGCTCCCATCAGCTGCGGCTGCGGCCCGTGGGGCGAGGGTTGAGAGCCGGGGTGGGAAGCGGGGGGAGACGGCCGGAGGGGCGAGTTGGGGAAGAAACCAGGCGGCATTCCTCCACCGCCCATTCCTGGAATTGAAGGGTCAATGGTTCAAGTTTGAGAAGATCAGTAGAGCTAAAGTGGCCACTTTTGATGAAACATCAGATTGTTCATCTAAAGTTTCATAGATCCTTCATAATATGAAACTTCTATGAAACATTTGATGAAAAATTTGATGTTTTACTAGATGAAAAATCAGATTTTTCATCAAAAGTGGCCACTTTAGACCCCCTGAACAGTTTCTGACTGTTCCGACAGTCAGCACATCCAAATCTATACTAATCTATAAACTAAAATAATCTTTCTGCATTTGATAGCTAAACTCTTGAGGAAGGTTATAGGCTACTTTTCATCATCATCATCATCATCACAATATGTCATCACTACGGGGGCAAAGCCGCGAGGGCGCTGCTAGTAATATAATAAAGCAGTTTGTTTGAACATGCTAATCTCAGGAACTACCACTCGGATTTGAAAAATCCTTTCTGCATTTGATAGCTAAACTCTTGAGCCAGGTTATAGGCTATTTTTCATCATCATCATCATCACAATATACCATTACTACGGGGGCAACGCCGCGAGGGCGCTGCTAGTTTATAAATAAAGCAGTAATTTAATGAGCCTGATGGATTATAATTTATATATATAACATAAAGGCTAATTTTGTAGTAGACTGTATAACATTGGTCATAAGACTTGCAAAAAAATTACATCTCTATTAGATATTTTGCTTTTATTGGTTCTCTGAAAATTCCCTCCATATTTTCTTTAAGGCTACTATCACTATAATACATATTAATGCTGTGTGACAACTTATTTCTGTTATTTTAAGCAACCTTATCAATAAAACAATATAAAAGTTAGTAATCTAAATCAATAAATCATCATCATCATTTACAGTATAGGTATTCACTGGATGTATGCCTTCCTTTCTAAACGCCACATAATCCAGTCCTGTGCTGTGCCAGGAACTGCCTGCGGCTTGTCTAATGTCATCGACCTAATATAAGTACTAGTAGTATTTCTATAAAATACACTTCATTGTACATTCTGAAGTCACGCCTCTTTCCCGACTGAGTGAATTTATAGTCAACTATGTTTTTACTCAATTTAGTATTGTTAAATTTTATAATTATGTATGTTAGTAAGAAAATACACCTGGCATAGTTCAAGTGTCGACCTGAATCATAGAAACTCTGGCATCATAAATTTTTATTCAGGTCAACATTTTCATGTGTTCGGTAACCTAACATACATAAATATAGTTTCTACTACACTCATGCTTATGTACTATGAAAGTTAAAGCGTAAATGCTAATCAACGTAGAAACAAAGCGATAAACTGCAACTATTCAGCAGAAAACTCCGGTTTTATTTACTTTACAAGATAAGAGCATAGCATGGCCTAGTAATCTCATTCTCAATCTGGAATCGTGTTTTGAGGCGTAAATAACAGTTTTGGTGGTACGTACCGTCGTTTGGAGGCGCCGGGCCAGCGTTGTGACCGATACCGTTTACTCCGTAGCCCGAATTGACAAATCCATAGTCGTGGAAAGCCTTCGCTTCTGATGAGTGCTCACATGTATCCCGCCGCTCGGGCGCTGCGCAATAAAGGTCCCAGAACACGCACCACCATGAATGCAGGAACCCGGGAGGCTCTCCCAGCGTTATGTTCTTCTCCCATCGTATTTCAGACAGAAAAGTCTGAGCCGCCTTCGTCGCACCGACGTGTAGCAAGTATTCGTAGACATACAGCGCCAATTTCTCACGGGCCTGAGCGTCCGAAGGCACAGTTGAGCCCTTGCCCTTGGCATACATATCGACTGGAAGCCGACTTTTATGATAAAATTGTTTATTATTTACATGAACGCTTTCTATCAATAAATTCAGCTACACAAAATGTCATTGATCGATGGCGACATTTGGCGTCTGTGGCATAGAGAAATGTTTTGTTTTCTTTCTTTTCGAGAGGAGCTGTCAAAGGTCCTCGTCTATGGAAACCACAGATTGAAAAACCGGTAATTAATCCGAAAAATAAAGATACACGCATACTTGTACATAAGTTCACACTTTCTATTCTGCTTTTCAACTTTATGATACAAATACTAAATCGAAGAGTCTACCAACAAAAAGCCTTCTAAGTTTCGTAAATTCTTTAGCTATATGCGCTTTTTGAAATGTTTTTCGTTACTTTACCCAAAAAACTGTAAACAAAAACCAAAACACCGACAGCCAAGCCAAGCCCGTCATACAAGTATATCTGTGCCCTTACTTTTCATAGACAATGTTTGGGTTACAAATTTTGACATTTGACATTGAGAACACATCAAATTCTTGGAAGTGTCAATCAAATCATATTGTCTATTCTTCTTTCTTTTCGTGCGGCCGTGTCACCGCGTGGTTCATTGCCGCGTTTCTCCGGGAAACAATCAAAATGGCTATCAGACCAGTATACAGACCCACTATCGTCAAAAAGAGGACGAAAAGATTCATCCGCCATCAATCGGATCGCTATGATAAACTCAAGAGGAATTGGCGTAAACCGAGAGGTAAGATTGCATGCCCGAGTACAAAAGTCACTCATTTCTAACCTTTCACGCTCACATTTCATTGATAAACATTTGTTATTGTAATAATTCATAGTTTTATTCAAATTCGAATGCATATGCACTTCCAAACCGCTGTATTTACTTATTTGTTATTTTATGAAAGTGAGGTTAGAATTGAATTCTTGAGTAGGTACCATAGCAGCACCCATTAAGTTCTAAAACAGACTGATATTTAAATATATTATTTACACTATTGAATAATCCACTTTAGTATGCAAGGGCACTCTGTGTTATACATCCTCAATATGATAATTACAATTTGTTACCTTGCTAAAGTAAATCTACCAAATCCTATTCCGTATAGCTTTTACTTGCTATTTGGTCATACTGGTAGAAACAAAATTATTTTATTAATAACCCATTTCTTTAAGTTCAACATTCATCCAAGTTCTTTTGAGTTTGTAGCACATTTAAATCATGGCATGTTGAAACTGATGTCTTTTTTACAACCTCTGTGATGGTGCAGTGGGTGAAGGCCCGCCTGAGACGCAGCAGGTTGCGTGTTCCATCCCCGCAGCAGGACAAATATTTGTATGATTTGCAAAAGTTGGTTCTTCATTATCAATAGTCCAAATATGAAGAATGCCTGAATTTTTATAAAATTGTCTTGCCAATTTATCCTTTCGTCTGTGGTATACTGACTGATAGGACACTCGCTAAAGCTGCAGAAGGGGCCAGGTACCAGCAAACCAAGAAAGCATACTTTGCCCAACCGTGTTGTGAAGGACTGGAACCGGCTGCCAGAATCAGTTATCAGTGCTCCCACAGAGAACTGCTTTAAAAACAGACTAGACAAACATTTTAAGTGCACTGACCAACTGGATATGCACTCATCAGCTTATAAGCTGCCTTTGCATTACATAATAATAAATAAATAAAAAGGAAGTGTTAATAATAAATAAAAAAAACCCTAAACCGACGAGCTTGCATGAAAAATGTGATGAGAGTGAAAGAAGTGTGTCAGGATCGTAGCAAGTGGCGATCTGTGGTCTCTGCCTGCCCCTATGATGGGATACAGGCGTGAGTTTATGTATATATGTATGTATGTTTAATAAATAACTTGTCAACTTCCAGGTATTGACAACAGAGTGCGCAGGCGCTTCAAGGGTCAGTTCTTGATGCCCAGCATCGGTTATGGTTCAAACAAGAAGACCCGCCACATGCTACCCAATGGCTTCCGCAAAGTGAGTATTATGTATGTATGGGGAATCCCAAAGGTGGTCCTTTGTGCGTGGGGATGACCTGGCTAACTAGATAAAGTGAGTATTAACTTATCTGTCAGAGCACAGATCTGGTCGAGACACAATTGATTTCTATTGTGTCTGGAATCCCGACAAATTTAATATTTATTTATTCAACTAGCTTCCGCCTGCGGCTTCGCTCGCGTGGTACATAAAGGTATGTCCTATTCCCGGTCATTATCTATAGTAGGCTACGCAAACATTTGAATGCTTTGATGTGCGCCAAAAAACCGATACCGCTTGGCAAAGTTCAAATAAACTCAAACTTTGCACCAAAAGTCATAGTACCCTGCCACACATAACATTCAAACAAGTGTTCACTGTAGTGAGCCTATGTATGGTGCTGGCATAACTGGACAACCACTGAACTGATTTGCCTGAAATTAAAAATATAGCTAGATAATGACCGAGAATAGGACTTAGGATTTTATCCTGAAAAATGAATGATTCCCATGGGATAAAAAAATGAAGTCCAAGTGGGCGAAACCGCGGGCATCCGCTAGTTTGTAATATAGTAAGATTTTTATGTTTATTGTAATGGTGAACGCAGACCTGGGCCGCACCGCAATCGCCGCAGTCCCCGAATTCGATTTCTTTATATGAAGTTCTATGCAACCTCTCACACCTACCCGCGCCGCAGTCGTTGCCGTCGCCATTAACAAAAGCGATGACCGCGGCGACTGCGGTGCGGCCAAGTCTGCGTTCACCACAATAGTTTATGCAAGGGCACTCTGTGTTATACATCCTCAATATGATAATTACAATTTGTTACCTTGCTAAAGTAAATCTACCAAATCCTATTCCAGATAGTTTTTACTTGCTATTTGGTCATACTGGTAGACACATTCATTTTATTACTCTCACTACTATTGTAAAGCTGCTATTACGCTGGGAGGCTCGCCGAGTGAACGCCAGTGCCAAAGTGTGGGTAGCACCATTTGCCTTGACCTCGCCTAGCTGGCCGAGTGAATACAAGCGCCAGTTTTCATTGGTTTGCATAGACTCGCCAAACGTCTGGACGGTAGCACTCGCCTTGCATCGACTCGCCTTCGCTCGTGCTGGCTTAGGCTCGCCCAACATGTTTAGGCGGCTTATGACAAACAGACAAAATCACAATGGCGCTGATTCCATTATAGGCTGAGCGCACACCTATTCGCGCCGAATTCTTTATGTAACGCCAGATTCGGTCGAATCGGACGATTCGACGCGGGCAGGTGTGCGAGGTTTCATACGATTTAATATAAAGAATACGTTTCGGTTGATGTCACA
Source organism: Camptogramma bilineatum (assembly GCA_958496255.1). Taxonomy (NCBI): domain Eukaryota; kingdom Metazoa; phylum Arthropoda; class Insecta; order Lepidoptera; family Geometridae; genus Camptogramma; species Camptogramma bilineatum. Next base: position 4,092,576 of record OY292478.1, read on the forward strand.
ATTTGGATGGGTGACTGCAAGTGGCATTACGAGCTGAGCGCTTCCGTGATTCGGAGGGCACGTTAAATTGCTTTTAAGTCGTCAAGCCATGACGGAGGCCTTTAAGCCCTACACAGTCCAGGACGGCATGGCAAAGGATTTAGATTTTTAACAATAGACATTCAAACTTACCGATAAAGAAACATGATTAATTCCTATGCTTTAAAATGATGCCGTGGCATCGAAAATATACCTTTCGGCGGTTAGGCGGCCTAAAAACTCCGTCACCTGAGTTGGCCACAAGTTTATACGAACTTACTTTACTTATGTAATTTCTTTTCTTTTTAAACGATTTAAAAAAAAGGAGGAGGTTCAATCAAATCTTTTTTTGTTTATTTTCTTTTATTTATGTTCACCGATTAATTGAAAAATTATTTTTTGTTTGAAAGGGTATCTTTCTGTTTGGTGTCACAAAAATTTGGTGAGGATCTTTCGAGGATTCTTCCGAGTTATGATGTAAATTGCTCAGCATAAGTAACATTGAAGTCAGTTTTTTTAATTTAGAATAAGTTCTTACTCATGCTATTTGTCTATATATATATTTTTTTTTATGTAATTTCTAAAGCCATGACGGAGGCCTTTAGGCGGCCTTAAAACTCCGTAAAAATAATAATAATAATCAGTAATAATCCATTTATTGGTAAATTGTATGTTTACAGGTCAAACCCGCCACCTGACTTGGCCACAAGCTTATACGAACTTACTTTACTTATGTAATTTCTTCTCTTTCAGGTCCTGGTCCACAACGTGAAAGAGCTTGAGATCCTAATGATGCAGAACAGGAAGTACTGCGCAGAGATTGCGCACGGCGTCTCTTCTAAGAAGCGCAAGCTTATCGTAGAACGCGCGCAACAGCTCAGCGTGAGAGTCACGAACGCCGCCGCGCGCCTGCGTAGCCAGGAGAATGAATAAACTTATATTTAATACAAAAAATTATAAAAAATTTAGTGGTTTTATTATTTTACCTTTTCAATGCAACATTAGGAATAATAGGAGGAAATCCGGGCATCTTTGAAGCTTAGGATCATAGACACCGAGACTAGCGCGGACGCAGGGGCCCATGCGGGAATCCTAAAGATCCTTAGTCCGCGCCAGCACTCGAGTCCTACGGCAAAAGCGGGAACTAATTGTTTTATTTACTTATTTAGGCTCTTTTAGTCCCATTCGTTCAATTGTTCTGGTGTGTAGAATTAACGAACGTATAAACTTGCATATTTATTATTGTTCAAGCCTTATTTGGCAATAAGTAATTTTTTACATAGCCTAGTTCTGTGATTGCTGCGCTGCGTCTATCGGACTTCAGTGGTGGCGCGTAGCCTATCTTGGCATTCGTGAAGTTAGCTGTTACGATGCGCAGTGCAACTTTTTTATTCATTTTCTACTGCGCAGCGAAAAGCCTTACTTCACGAATGCATACGTAGTATCTCTACTTATGACGAATGCCTAGATTCATTGGATGGAACAACTGCACCTGTTTCATAGCGACATTCGGAATAAGAGGAGGAAATCTGGGAATCTTTGAAGCTTATGCCGCGTTCACACGCTTCCGAGCAAAGGGACATGATAAGAGCGAGTACGATACGAAGTAGCTCTGTCACTCACATCTCAAGGAGACCGAACGCAACAAAAGATAGCGTGCCCGTTGAATGTCTGCGCCATTAGGATTATGAACACCGAGCCTAGATCTTAATATCGTTTCCAAATGTACTCTGTGATCGATTCGTTCGACGAGGATAGGTACAATATGTATGCGTTCTCCTATAGATAAGCCAACCACAGAATAATATTTGATGCCAACAAACCGCAGTTTATTTTTACTATTCACCAATAGATGGCGTTACTACAAAATAACTAACCGGAAGTGTTAAAAATAACATTTTTATGTTGTAGTTTCTTATTTCGTTGCAGCTTCCTAAGCACTTCCGGTTAGTTTTCTAATATTATTAACCAAAAGCGGAAGTTTGTTTGAACATGGTTTGAACGCGCTAATCTCAGGAACTACCAGTCCGATTTGAAAAAATCTTTCTGCATTTGATAGCTAAACTCTTGAGGAAGGTTATAGGCTACTTTTCATCATCATCATCATCATTACCATTAGACCATCACTACGGAGGTAACGCCGCCGCGAGGGCGCTGCTAGTTTAATACATCTAAATAGGAGAGGTAGGATACTTTTTAACAGAGAGAGTTAATTTATGGGTACCTAAAAGAAGGTGAGTGAGTACCTACCTATATACCTACCTATTTATTACTAGGTTAGGAGGGTAAGCAGCGACCTTGATTGACCCTTGTTTGCGAAGCGTGCGCCCTCTTGCGTGCTCGATGTCAGTAAGTCTTTCCTTGCCGAACTGCCTGTCAAAACGGATGGCATTATGCAAGTTGTGCTATTGCAATAGGAAATAATGCGAGTTGGCAAATGCATTCCCTGCTCGAACTTCGCAGTAGGTAGGTACTCTTCTCACTTGCAGGAGAATGCGTGGCCGCGAGCAGCCTTCACCAGGGGCGGTCACAGACTTTGATTTTGGAGGGGGGGTCACATTTTTTGCTAGTAGGTACACGTTTTGCACGTACCTACCTACCTATTTTTTTGCAGAATGTTAGAGGTTTGTCAAGGATTTTGGTGGGGGCCATGATCCCCATGACCCCCCCCCCCCTCCCTCAGACCACGCATGGCCTTCACTTCACTACAGAGTATTTATTCTGTAGTGAAGTGAATGTGATTTGGGTGAAGGGGAAGTTTCCCCTTCACCCAAATCACATGTGCGTCATACTTATGGTACCTATATTTGTCCAGAAAAATAATACGGTAAGCCGGGGTGACTAAAACGCGGGGCGAAGTTGATTAATAGGTAGGTACTCAAACTATTGCTTTTATCTTTAATTCATGTGAAATTAACGCAGATGATTTCTTTTTAACCGACTTCCAAAAAGGAGGAGGTTCTATGTTCGGCTGTATGTTTTTTTTTACTTTTTTTTCTTTCAGTCTCAGTGCAAGGCAAGGAAGCAAGCCGTTCGAGAGCAAAAAGAATATGAAGTTAGTGCATGGGAAAAAAATATATTTTAGTAAGTATTTATAAAAGAGGCGTATTTTCCATTTCATGATTATTTCAAGTTAAAAACAGGGTGTATCAAGTCCATAACCAAAGTTTTAATTTTTTTAAGACTGAAACAAAAATGGTCCTGAATTTGAAGCAAAAAATATTGAAAATTATTATGTGCTTTCTATTGCATACCACCGTCCAAAATAGCAGATCATTGGCAAAATGCTTCGGTTATGATAATATTATTTTTTACGATACACGCGCGGTCGTACCAAGTACGGCTTGTTAGTTCACAGGGTGCTCCCTTATGTCGTAGAGCTTTTGCGTCGAAAAATATCCAATAAATTATAATATTGAAATAAATAAAATGGTTCAATTTAACGAAGCCGAAGTTAGGAAGCATTTTTTTGCGAAAAAACGTCTATTTCCGAAGAAAATCATTGAATCGGATGCATTCCGAGAAATGTGAACCGCACTGCTGCTGGAAGGATACAAATCACTCTTTTTCAGGACATGCCTGCCTATCTATAAATAATATAAGTTGCGCTTTCAACGCTTCAACGCTAACAGGGATGTCTGGTAGCAATTTTCCTCAAAAAAAGAAAAAAAGACTACAAATAGCGTGCAAGGAGTCCTTAATCGATTCCGAAATCACCCTGTATCCTTGCCAACGGATTGTGTATTTGTGTACTACTTTTGGATCACGGAATGTTAATTTTATGCAGAACTGTCGCAGAGGGCGCCACGCGGTTGAACCTGCAAGTCGGTAAGGCTAGTGAAAAATCTATTAAAACCGGTTATTTATGTAAGTACCTACTTATAAAACCGGTTATTTATTTACATGGGTTTCTGATAAACAAGGTGCAATAGTACCTACCTAAGCTAGGAAAGTTATCTTTTTGAAAAGTAACGCAGTTGAGACGTCGGTCGGTCGTGTCACACAGCGGTCCGTTATCAGCCGACATAAAAACCCTATGAGGGGGTCCGGACCCCCCCCCCCCCCCCCTTAGCAAGTATTTATTTTTTTAAGTTAGGAACCCTTGGACCCCCCCCCCCCCCCCCCCTTAGCAATGCTATAGCTGCCAGAGTGGTGGAGATAGCACGGCTCGGAAAGAGGAGCGTTGGCGGACCATCGACCATCCGCCCGATGGTCCGACGACATATTATGCCGGGACAGACCCCCCCCCCCCCCCCCCTTAGCTTAATGGCTAAGGGGGGGGGGGGTCTGTCATTAAATTCGGGGGAAACCAAGTACTACCTACTTTTAATTTCCTTAGACTTGTTGGTTTGATCCCCAGCTTAGTTCTGAAGAATCCTGCATAGAAGATGCCTCGGGGTCACCACACCGTCCGATTTACTGGTGATGACATGCCGAAATACAAGGTAAGGAAAAGATGAGCTTTTGCACTGTCTGTCACATTTATTAGGTACTGGGTACCTAATAGTGGAAAGTAAATAATAATAGTAGGTATCCTGTACCTAACAGTGGAAAGTAGGTACAGCCACATAAAATTACTCGTAGTTTTAAGATAGAGGACCATGATGACCATGATGTGACCATGAATCAGGAAATTTATAATTTTTTTTATTTTGAAATAGACTTTTGCTGGCCTCGAAAGGCACTGTAATGTTTACAACTCCTAATTTCATAGAAAATGTATAGGATGTGTTTTTTTGAATTATTGCAAAAACTTACGATTTGATTTGATAAGTTACTTTGGGAGAAGTGTTCCTGGTGGGAAATAGAGTCGATTAAGACCAACTTGTTTTTTTTGACAAATGTAATTTTTTAGGCTAACTGTACTTTTTTTCAAAAATCTAAAAATGCAATTATTTTTTTCTTCAAAATAAAACCGAAGTTTCCTAAGAACAAAACTTTTTAACTACAAGAGAAAAGGTAGCTACCCTTCAGTGACCAAGAATTTGCCACACCCTGTATAGTAGATTTAGCAATTTTTATGAATGACTTACTGACTAAATGACTAACGCAATTTTTATGAATGACTAGGTAACTTTTTAACCCATTCCCTGCCCCATCTCCGCGTTGCTCTCCGAAGGAGAGGGCCGTGACCCAGCCAGCTACCGGAGGCACTTGTACTTCATGGGCACTGAACCTGTTAAACTTATTTTAGTTTAGCAGTTTTAGCGCATAATCTCACAAAAATCGTGTTCATTTCCTTCAAAAGTCTATGTTGCAGGACTCTTCAGAAAGCAACACGAACTATGCGTCGCACTCGTCACAGAACCAGCACGACAGTGGCGCCCCCAGCCCGGAGGCTTGCTCCTTCACGCCCGCGGTGCAGCGGTTGCGACTCAACGAACAGAGTATGACTATTTGACCAAATGACGAAATTGAGCAAATTCAAGTCAAAGATGCCAATCATTTTTGATCAGAAACTATACTCCTCAAAACAGAAAAGGGCCCACTTAGAAAAACATGACTTTAAAATAGTAATGAAAATTGAATGAAGGTACAATTTATTTCAATTTTGATTTTAGGAATATGTTACCTACCACTGAACTTAGGAATTTAGAAATATATTTTTAGAAAAAAATATAGAACACGTTCAGAAAATATGTGTTGTGGAAAATATCGAATGTGGAAATTATAATAAAAAATAAAAAACGAGTCCAGACCGGACCCGTGCTTCACCTAGGTTCTCCACCTGGGGAAGGACTGATGATCAATATAGTCAAGTATAAAAAATACATAAGTTACTTACCTACATAATTTAATATAGGTAGGTAGGTCCTACTTATATACTTACTTATCAATATTTTTAACGCTAGAAAATATTCATCAATATTTTAAGGGAAAAATGGTGTTAGAAGAAAATATAGCGTTTCCAAAACTAGAGTTTATTAATTTGTTGAGCCTATGGGCGTTTATTTTGATCGAGATCGTCCATTCTCCTGTAGAAAACCTGCCTACTTATCTACTGTTTGAGTTCACTATTCCAGGGATCAAGCTCCTAACGAACATAAACACGATCGTGCAGCAACGCGCTGATTTGGAGTCGAACCGGATCACCCTCACGACTCTACTCGAAGACCTGCGCAAGAAGCTGCGGCGCCGGGTCGAGGAGTGTCATCTCGAGAAGAAGGATCGGATGAAGGTAATCAGTTGGTATTCAATGTCCTTGATATTGATAAGCTGAGGTACCTACCTATATTATATTAGGTAGGTACCTACAAAATGGTTTAAATTTTAACACTCATCAATTAGCTATCATGAAATTCAACCCCTACTAAGGAGTTAGTAGTAGGTAAGTTCGTATGAGGAAGTGGCCAACTCTGGTGGTGGAGTTTTTTAACCGCCGAAAGGCATCCGTCAGGACTGACAATTTAACGTGCCCTCCGAAGCACGGAACCGCTCAGCTCATAACCACTTGCGGTAACCATCCAAATTGTAACCGCGCATAACGCTGCTTAACTTCAACGATCAATAAAGAACGTCTAATCAAGCTACGCTACGAGCGCTCACGCCAACATAAATAGGTAAATAAATACATACATACGTAAAATCACGCCTATTTCCCACAGGGGTAGGCAGAGACCACGGATTTCCCTTGCTACGATCCTGACACACCTCTTTCGCTTCATTCACTCTCATAAATAAATAAATAAATAGGTAAATAAATTCTAGAAAATAATCTCTTATTCTTTCCAGGCGTTGAAACAAGCAAACCTGCGTCTAGAAAAAGAGAAGTTCAACATAATCTCCGAGTTGGAGCATCTGAAGCGCCATCTACAGAAAGAGGAACTGCATCACATGGCGCACGCGAGGACAGTGGTCGCGCAGGTTTAAACAAACTTTACTCGCTTTTAATCTCATATGGTGAGACTTTCCCTCACTCTTTTAGTTATTAAACTGTCCCGTTAACGTCATCGACCGTATTCAAACGATTCATTCAACTAAAGCAGTACCTATTGATAAACAAAATGGCCGTCGGAAGTTAGGTCAGATCGACCGAAGCGCCACCTGCATAAAAAGTATTATAGGTAATTATTATTGATAAACAAAATGGCCGTCGGAAGTTAAGTCAGATCGACCGAAGCGCCATCTTACATGACCGCTTAAAGCTCAATTTCCCTAGGGTGAGTCTTCAGTGTCTGTTCTGTGCACTGTTCTGCAGACTTTTCAAAGTTTACCAAATTTCTGTTACCTAGGTAAGTCCTGTCCAACACTTAGGAAAAAGTCCCCCCAAAGTTTTTCTTCAGTGATTCTATCAATTGAACTACCGAAATCGGGTCGGGTTGGGGGATCCTGGTGGACCTACCCTCAAATAAAAACGCTAAAACAATTTTTTTATTGAGCTTATCCACGGCGAGGAAAGCAAGGTTAGGTTTTTTGTATTCATTTGAATGGTGCAAACATAACTAACCAGTTACGTTTGCACCATTAATGGGGCAAATCAGTGGTGCAAACGTAACCGCGGGAAACCCCGCCAACGCCTTCTCAACCTCTTTAGACAAATAAAATAAATTCCCTTCTATAAATTCCCTAATAAATCTAGGCTCCTAGGTATTTTGTTTATATTAGGTATATGCGAGAACCTTTAATTGGCTTCCTATAGCTAATTCGCTGTTATTTAGTGTAAGAAAGCTCTTGGATCTCCAATAAATAAATAAATAAATATCTAAGCCTCTGTTCCCAGGCGATACAGGGCATGGTGACGCATACGAACCCCCCGGAGAATTTCTTCAACACATGCTCAATGGCCGACCTGCCCAACGTCGTCAGCAGAAACGTCGCCAGAAACGCGCCTTCCAGAGTTGTAAGTTTTACCATTTCAGCTGGGATATTTTGTTTCACACGTAAAGTCGCAAACTCGGATTCGTTCCAACAAATTGTTTTTTTTTTTAAGAACAATATGAAAGTTATAGAATGCAGAATTACTTTGAATATTTTACACACTATAAATGTCTATCACTTTTTTCAACCATCTTCTACCATTTCAAAGTACCTATTCATCGTAAAAAATCATTTTTTTATGAAGAAATCCGAGTTAGCGACTTTACGCGTGAGTCAAAATAGCCCTGCAGATTACCTAAGTTTATTCTGCGCGCTAAAGCTCGTTTTTGAATGCGCGTAGGTAAATGTGCGACCTTATTCACATTGATGCAGATTCAAAGCAACCCGTCCACAATACATTTTTGAACCATGAATTTACATTATTATCTACAAGGCGATCTAAAAATTTTATTACCAGAGTTGACCACTACTATTTTTTAAGTGGACGCACTTCGTTTTTCGTACGCGCGTTTGTATCGATACAAACGCGTATCGAACGCAGGGTAGTCGGCAAGCTGTGCCTGCCTTTGGCAGTCGGCAAACTGTGAGTGTGCACGCTGTCTTTTTCCGCGCGTGTATCGATATAAACGCGATGCCCAAATACGCGCGTACGAAAAACGTGTGGCTCTGCGTAGACCAAATGTTATCATATTTTCGTGCAGAGTTAGCCTTATTTAGCGTTTAATTAATGAGGATCAATCACTAAACGAAATATTGGGTTTCTAAGTATGAGGGCGTATACTCTTTAGCATTCTGAGCATTCTGTTTTTTAAATAATTAAAATCCATCAATAAATGACGAAGTTATTCAAGTTTTCTTTTCGGCCATTTCAAAACGCGCGCTCGGAGCTTCGCGCTGCGTCAGACGTCACCGGGCGCCCGCGGCTCGGTCTACTAGTACAAAATCGCTAGTTAATTACAAACTAGCTTCCGCCCGCGGCTTCGCTCGCGTGGCACCTGGATAAAAAGTAGCCTATGTCCTATTTCAGGTTAAGAACTATCTATGTTTTAAATTTCAGCCAAATCAGTTCAGTGGTTGTCGAGTTATAGAGGAACAAACATAAATCCAAATATATAAACTTTTGCATTTTTAATATTAACTAGCTTCCGCCCTCGGCTTTGTTCGCGTGGTACAAAGATAAAAAGTAGCCTATGTCCTATTCCTGGTCATTATCTATCTATATTTAAAATTTCAACCAAATTGGTTTAGTGGTTGTTGAGTTATAGAGGAACAAACATCATCCATCCAAACATCCAAACTTTCGCATTTATAATATTAGTGTGATAGTATGATTAGATTAGTGTGATGTGAAAGTGTGATAGTGTGATTTGAAAACCAAGTTTAGGTAGGTAGGTATGTGATTATTTTGACTCGTACATACAAATTATTAATTATGTATTACGATTAAAAGTATGTATAAAAAAATACCTATTCACTAAAAAGTTTAAAGGCGAAAATTATTTTTAAGTAGGTACCTACCTAGGTAAGTAGTAAGTAGGTAGGTAGGTATTATTATTATTTTATTATTATTATTATAAGCCTGTGTTGTCCCACTGCTGGGCAAAGGCCTCCCTTCCCTTCTTCCACTCGGTTCGATCGTGAGCAATCGGTAGGTACCTACTTAAAAATAATTTTCGCCTTTAAACTTTTTACTGAATAGGTATTTTAGGTAGGTACCGGTACTTACCGAAAACAATAACAAACAAAACTAACAATCAGGAGTCGAATCACACTAATATTAAAATGCGAAAGGTTGGATGTTTGCATGGATGTTTGGATGGATGGATGGATGTTTGGATGTATGTTTGTTCCTCTGTAGGTAACTCGACAACCACAGAACCGATTTGGCTGAAATTTAAAATATAGATAGATAATGACCGGGAATAGGACATAGGATACTTTTTTCCGGATACCACGCGAGCGAAGTCGTGGGCGGAAGCTAGTGTTCTATGATAGCGGCGCGCGAATGTGTGTAGTAACAATACAATTGTGTTTGAACTGAACTTAATCTATTACATAACATAATATAACTTAATCTAGAACATAAATAAATCCATACATTATTAAATTTCAAATTTCAATTAAATACAATAACATTATTAAATTCCAAACAATAATACTTTACAAAATAAAATCAAGCTCGTGAAAACAACAAAAAAAAAAAATTATAAATTAAATTATTTATGACTTGAAGAAATATGTCGATGATTTATAAGCACATCATGTCAATTTATTAGGTATGTCAAAATATAAATATTATTTTAAATGTCAACACAGTAAAATGTCACATTAAAACTTACTAGCCAAAAAATCATCAAGTAGTAAGTAGTACTACCTACTTACTACTTACCTAGGTAAGTAGTAAGTAGGTAGGTAGGTACCTACTTAAAAATAATACCGGTACGTACCTAAAATACCTATTCAGTAAAAAGTTTAAAGTCGAAAATTATTTTTAAGTAGGTACTAGGTAAGTAGTAAGTAGGTAGGTAGGTACCTACTTAAAAATAATTTTCGCCGTTAAACTTTTTACTGAATAGGTATTTGAGGTAGGTACCGGTACTTACCGAAAACAATAACAAACAAAACTAACAATCAGGAGTCGAATCACACTAATATTAACTTTACCTACCTAAATTATTTACCTACCTACTTAAATTATTACCTACATAAATTATTTTTAAGTAGGTACCTACCTACCTACTACTTACCTAGGTAGGTACTTACCTACTTAAAAATAATTTTCGCCTTTAAACTTTTTAGTGAATAGGTATTTTTTATACATACTTTTAATCGTAATACCTAAAATTAATAATTTGTATGTACGAGTCAAAATAATCACATACCTACCTACCTAAACTTGGTTTTCAACTCACACTATCACACTTTCACAATATTTTCCTTCACCGTTTAGAGCTCGTGTTAAAGCGCATACCTACTTAGGTACCTACTTATACATTTTTCGAAACGAAAAATCCATTGATGCACAGCTGGGTTTCAACCCACAACCTTCGGATTGAAAGTCGAGGCACTAGCGCACTTGGCCAACTGCTTCTCTACCTCTGACTACCCGCTTAGACTTTTTCAACGGATCTAAAAATTCCTAAAAGATCTGATAGAATATTATGTCTACTGTGCCTTGGGAATACAGTCGTAATCATATTTAAAAATAAAAATGAAATCATTTATAACTTTTTAAATCTACAAATCTGCATAAGTACTTACTTAACAAAAAACGTGAATGACCTCGAAAGTTTGGATGTTTGGATGTATGTTTGTTCCTCTATAACTCGACAACTACTGAACCTATTTGGCTGAAATTTAAAATATAGTTAGGTAATGAGCGGGAATAGGACATAGGCTACTTTTTATCCAGGTGCCATGCGAGCGATGCCGCGGGCGGAAATTAGTTTGAAAATAACTAGGGATTTTGTACTAGTGGAGCGAGCCGCGGGCGCCTGGTGACGTCACAGCCAGTCGCGGCCTTCTCGCGAGCGTTTTTTAGATTGGTGCATTAAAATCTCTGTAACTCGGTCATTTTTGATCCGATTAAAAAACCAAAAACACAGTATTTTTTGTTTTTTTTGTATCTACAAATCTGCATACTCAACTAAAATCGTGAGTCTTCCTCATTGTACCTACTCTAAGAAAGCGCTACCATTTTCTACCTTTTAAAAATGAAACTAATTTATCTTCGCGCCATCTTTGACTTTGACATTGACATTGACATATGCCGATAGGCCGACAACAAGCTGGCCGCCGCGCGCCTGATGCGCGACATCGCCGAGCTGCGGCAACGCGTGGCGCAGGTAGAAGCACGGCTGTCTACCGAGCTCAAGGTAACGTATACTATACTACTGTGCAGTTAACACGTTTCCTGGCCCGCTCCTAAAGGCCCCAGTGCAGCCTGCTCCTAGACATGTGCGTCACAGGCATTGAACACGTCAACGCTTAGGTAAGTAATGCTAAGTTTGTTTTTAATTAACGGCCTTCTGCGGAGAGCTCAGAGTCAGATGGGGCAGGGAATGGATTATCTTTAAAGAAAATTAGAAAGATGAAGTTTTTTTTTTGTTTGAACGCGCTTATCTCTGGATCTACCAGTCGTATTTAAAAAATGTTTCTAGATTTTATATCTTAATTTCTCGTTCCTGTCCTGATACTTTTCATTATCTCCACCATTGTACATTATACAATCACTACGCGGGTAAAGCCGCGAGAACGCAGCTAGTATCTAAATAATATTTTTAATATTTTCAGCGTAAGAGACAAGCGGAACTCGACATAGTGCGTCTGAGGAAGGAACTATCGGCCACGAAGAGCTGCGTCGCGTCACTGCGCATCCCGCCAGGGCCGTTGAGAAAACAGTGCTCAAAGTTCGCGTAAATAAAAAAAATATACCCAGTTGTTTTATCTATAGACATGGGTGTATAAAAAAACGATGAAGAACAATTAAATTAATACTACTTGACACTGGCTGAATGTACAAACCGTGCGAAGCCAAAATAAAGAAAAAAAAACGATTGTTTTTTAAAAACTTGTTTCTTCGGTTGTTAACCCATTGAGAAATATAATAGAAAATGAACATATATACTTGGAGGCGTCTCGTCTCGACAAAATAAGATACTTATGTTCAAAAATATTGAACTGCTCTTGAATTACATTTCAAGATGTAGAAAAAAATGCTATCGAGAATATTTCTCAAGAATTTTCACTAATTTAATTACCTACTGATTATTTGCTTGTGAAGTTGTGAATTGTGTGTGATTGATGACGAATCAGTTTAATGAAATATCGAGTTTTAAGACTCATAAAAAGCCTAGTAGTTTAATTATGACGTTAAATAAAATATTAAAATCTGGTGTCTGTTTCATTTGACCATTTAGAAATAATTTAAACACTTCTTTACGTAATAAGTATTTTTATTTAATAAAATTACAATTTTTATATTATGTATTCACTTATTAAAACTACGATAATTTAATAGATTATGTTTATTGCTTTAACCTGCCTCCTTAGCATTGTTGAATTAGATTCAGAATATTTACATGCGCATACGAGCTTCAAAATAGTGAAAAATCCTACTAATATTATAAATGCGAAAGTTTGTGAGGCTGTATGGATGTTTGTTACAGTATGCACAATGGGTCTAGGCATTCGTGAAGTTAGCCATTTCGCGCTGCAGCTTTTTCATACAACATTTTCTACTGCGCATCGAAACGGCTAACATCACGAATGCCTAGATCATGCGTACTGTAGCCGTACCATGACGTCTTAGTAAACAATTCAGTTCAGTTTAGGTTTTCCGTTTCAGTGACGGACAGCATTTTCTGTTTCAGTGAACTATCCAGTTACGTAGAATATGAAATCCTTGGTTTAGCTTCTGAATTTCGTCAGCGTCATAGCATAAGTCATGTGACAAATTAGCGTAGCAGTTCAGTTTAGGACCTAAACTGAATCGCATTTAAAGCTCATGGTATGGGCCCTGTACTCTTTTACGCAAAAACTACTGAACGGATTTTAATGAAACTTGGTACCTACTTATTTACATAGTGTATGACCTCAAATAACATACCTAGGGTAGGTACCTAATTTTTGTCGAGGTAGGTACCTATCACGAACAAAACCGCGGGCGTTAGCTAGTATAAATAAAGCAAGATTAATTCGATTAATAGTTTATCCATATTCCGGATGTTGGCTTTTCATGTGTCCTTTTAAACTGCAGTTCTGTATGAACGCTTGACCGCATATGTGACATCTGTGGACAAAATAAACAGTTTTAAACAAGATTTGGGTAAAATATGAATATATTAACTGTACCTACCTACTTATCTTATACCTATATCGACTGGTCTCTTAGCTCGGTTGGCAGTAGCTCTGCCTTCCGCGCTTTAGGCCGTGGATTCGATTCCCACTCAGGACAAACATTTGTGTGATGAACATAGATGTTTGTTGTGTATAAAATGTGGGTGGTGTAATAAAAGTAAGTATGTAAGTATTTACAAAAATTATAGGTAAGTATCCTATCAGTTATCTGGTTCCCATAATACAAGCTTTGCTTAGTTTGGGGCTAGATGGCGCTGTGTCAAACGTCCAGCAATATTTATTTATTTTTCAGCTTGATCACTTTATTACTTTCACAAATGTTACCTTCATCTCCTTTTATGTTAATGTCATTCATGTTACAAATATCTCCCAATGTTACTATTATGTTACCTGTATCTTATGAAAATACTACCACCTCGTAAAATATACTAATGCCAGTTATTTCTTTAGCTGTTTATTTCTCAAATAGTCAGTAAAAATAATATTTATACACCGTTTATTTTTGGTCAGTTTAAAGCCGGCGCCTACGTAATCTATATCGATAACCTTACTCAAAAATAATAATAAATATGAGATCTATTTTTTTGCAATTAATAATATCACGAAACATAGGCAGGGTAAATCACGGAGATACGTGCTCTGTGCTCAGCTGTTGCTACGGCGTAGAGTCTGTGCTACGTTGTAGTCATACATACATACCTAGGTCATTAGCTCTACGCGCCTACGACACCTTACCAAGTGTTTTTCTCACTTTTGTTAATCTTTTCAACTATTTAGTTTCGTATGAAATACTTATCAAATTCAAAAACTAAACCAACGACACGAATACAATTAAGCAATACAAGCAGTGGGTGCTGGCTTTAAACTGACCCAGAATTAACGGTGTATGATAATGAAAGTAAACATTACATGATTACATCTTCACCTACAAACTTTACATAATTGTAAAATTGAACTCATTGTGTTTATGATAATTACGAACTCCTGAGCCCCAAGACACAGGCATAACACGCCTAGTTTGGGTCTCGAAGTTAATCAAAGTTTTAATGTTCAAACCATGTGTACCTACTTAAGTTACTGCATTGTATAACTACGGTAATTCTTTTCGGTCAATAAATATTATTTATTATTTATTATTATATTGAATAAAAAACATGAAAAAAACAAAAACATGAAATCTCCTATCATTAGTGTCTATCCGCATATGTTCGTCTTTAGTCGCGGATAGCTCTTCTCGCATACTATCATGTTACTTTTATCTCCCAATTTTACAATCAGTTATGTTACCTATATCTCCCAATGTTACTATTATGTTACCTGTATCTCCTATCATTAGTGTGTATCCGCATATGTTCCTTCAGCGTCTTAAGTCGCGGATAGCTCTTCTCGCATACTTTACACTTAAAGTTCCGCTCTCCAGTGTGAGTCGGCATATGGTTGTTTAGAGCGAAGCGAGTGAAGAACTTCTGACCGCATACTTGACAGTCGTACCTAGAAATAAAGAAAACCAAACTGAAACTTAGGCCTTTAGATCTTTACTAGATGATTTATACAGTGTCAGGAGTAAAGATGGCAATAATGGTTGAAAATACTTATTGGTTATCTGTTAACAGATAAATATTTTTATCGATATTTCTATTGGTTGAAAAATATCAGGTGTTAAAAACAACCACTCACTGGCGAATGAATAAAATATCGTTAACACAAGTACGTAAACATCGATAATATGCTTTATTCTAAGTGCAATAGAATGTAAAATTAAATGCTGCATGCGAGTGACTGTTCTAACAAGTTGAATGAGTGAATGAACAACCTGAGCGCGCTCTTTGATTGGCTGTGCTACGGCTAACTTCAATTCGGACTCCGGGGTCATTAGATCATAAGCGACGCGTGACTCGTGTTGGAAAATATTCCCTATGGCTTACATGTTACAGTTGAAATCTAAATGCAGTACGAAGTGTTGAAATTATTGAATCGGTATTTTTATTCAATATTGATAATTTTGGTTAACGAATATATTACCTAGTTGATTTTAAATATTAGTTAAATTTATTGGTTGATGGTTATATTCATCATCTATAGTCAGGAGGCAATCTTTGCACAAGGAAAGACTTGGTCAATACGTGTGGCTGGCTAAGCTGCGGGTTTCCTCACGATGTTTTCCCTCACCATTTAGAGCTCGTGTTAATGCGCATATAATTTTTTTTGTAGGTACTATTGTTTGTTGGAACTGTAAATACTTAATTATTAACTTACCGAAAATCTTTCAAATGCTCTTTCCGCCAATGTATTGTCAAATTGCGTCGTGTGTCGAAAACCTGAAAAAAAAATCGCATTGTCTTCGTTCGTCTTATTTTCTTCACTGTTGAGTGTTCGAGAACGTGCATAAGTGTGGGCAAATGAAACAAAAATGATATAAAGAGAGAAGAAATATAAATTTGTATTTAAGTACCTATTATCTTGTGTACCTATCTATAAACTTGAGAGATATAATTACTAGATACTGGCTGAACGCACAAACCGTGCGAAGCCAAAATAAAGAAAAAAAAAAGTCTCAAACCATACAGTAAAACCAGAAAAAGAATGCGTTTTGGAAGACATCGGAAACAATCGCATAAAATTACAAAACGATTGACGAAAGGTCATTTGGAAATGAAAATTACTCATAACTTCAACTTTATCGCAAACAAATAAATATCAATCTCATTTTTAAGAAAAGCAAATTAGTTGTGCGCCGTGCGAGCTGCGCTGATAACGACGTGCACTTCTGTCGAATTCTGTTTTGTGGAATCATACACTGATGTCGGATATATTCGGAAAACACGAAAATAACCGATGTCTATTATAAAGCTTGAAGTACCTTATCACAATAAGTGCAGGGCAGTGTTGTGGGCTGTTCACCGTGTACTTCCACAAGGTGCTTCAGTTTCTGTGGATGTGACATCAGTTTCACGTCGCATTTTGGACAGTAAACTCGCCCGCGTTTCTTGTGCACCCTGTAGAAAATGTTTAAAATAAATAAACACTACAAAATAGTAGTTAAAAGTGGTTTTGACTGACGCTTTTAGTTTGACTAAAAGCGTCAGACTTAGAGTACGCGCCACACTGAAGTCCTATAGACGCAGCGCTGCTATCGCAGAACTAGGTTAGGTAAAAAATTACTAATTGTCCAAATAAGCTTTGAACAATAATATTATGCAAGTTTGTAAAAAGTGATTATTTTTTTTTAACTGATTATGTATTTATCAAGTTATTTTTGTTTAATTAATTGACATTAACATTAGTATTAGTAGTAGGTTTGACATTTCATTAATAGACATTTTAATTTTTTAGACTTAATTATTATCTTTGTGTTTGCATCCCAGATGTTATGGGGAATGTGTGTGCCAAATTAGTTATTTAAGATCTCTGTTATACCACATTGAAGCAAATAAATGAATTATGAATTATGTACGTTCGTTAATTCTACACACTAGAACAACTGAACGACCTTGACTAAAAGAGCTTATTATAGTAAATAAAACAAATAGTTCCCGCTTTAGTCAAGATCCGTCTCTGTTTTGATGTGAAAGCAGGACAAACAAACACACTTTCACATTTATATTATGGGTATGGATTTGGAAAACCAACAACTACTTAAATATAAAGACAGCAGCTAGAATAGATAACAGATAGCCACAAATATTATTATCAACGGGATAATTACCATGATTATTGAGTTTTCTTGCTTCCCGATATTTGAACGCAGTTGCATGCGCCATGATCACGGCCAACTGAAGTCTTTGCGAGATAGAAGGTAGTTATGTGCAGACGAAACGATCATATGATCAATTTGATAATAATATTTATGTTCGTAACCATGATAGTTTCAAAAGTTATATAAACAGATAGCCAATTATAATTATTCACATACCTGTCTATATGAAGTTCCCTGTTGTATACAGATTTGAACAGTTTCCCACAAGTTTCGCAAGGATATGTGCCTTCCTCGTGTCTCGTTTGGTGCATCACAAACCTATGGCTGTCTACGAAACCTGAAAAATATAAGTATCATCTTGAATGAAAAATATGCGTTTATAGTAGTTTTAATGAGAATGATACAAAACAAATCAGGAGGAAATCTTCGCCTACTCTTATCGGGACACTGTAGTGCCTGGGACATTGTTTGAGATGGAGTAGGCTTGTAGCACCTACACCATCCTCTCAGCTTAACCGGCCATATCCACAGGATAGACATGGTCAATACGTGTGGGGCTGACTAAGCCGCGGGTTTCTTCACGATGTTTTCCTTCACCAGAGCTCAGTGCTCACTTCAGAGCTCGTGTTAATGCGCAAATAATTTTTCAAGTTTTTTTTCGATGAGAATAAAATAGCTAAAAGTAAGTAAGTAGCTAATAAAAGTAAGTAATAGTTGTCTATTATTATTAAGCAGTATCTAAGTGAAATAGTAAGATCTATTTTAAATAATACAATAATACAATAATACAATAATCTAAGTTAAACAATAATAATAATCAACAAATACTCGTAGATATTAAAGTATAACTTACCTAATCCACAAGTTTCGCATATATAATTACTGTAATGCTCATTCATATGCTTATTCAAGGCATGAAAATACGGAAATCCAATATTACACAGCGCACACCTCATATCATCTTTCACCAGCTTAAATGGCAAAACCGAATCCTTGGTCTCAAAATAATACTTCTTCCCATGCACATTAACAATATGCCTCTTAAATTCATCTAGATCTTCAATCTTTGCTTGACATAATCTACAGTCTATTCTTGTAAGGTCAAATTTGACCATGTTTTTGTGGTCGTTGACCCTGAATTTCTTCGGTTGATGGTTTAATGTGTGGTCTCGAAGTAACACAGGGTCGGTGAAGTTTGTACCACAATAGTAGCATAGGAGGTTGTTGTGGCGACATTTGAAAGGACAGATGAAAGAGTTCTCGACGATGGTGATGATGTTTGTGTCTATCATGTATGATGTGTCTTTTTGGCGGATCAGCTCCTGGACTTTCGCTATAGGCAGTTCTGAAAAAGAAAAAAAGTATTGTTATTGCTAGCTGCCGCCCGCAGCTTCGCTCGCGTGGTACCCGGATAAATAGTAGCCTTATGTCCTATTCCCGGTTGGCCGAGGGGTATAGTGCCTCGACTTTCGATCCGAAGGTCGTGGTTTCGAATCCTGGTATCAATGGATTTTTTTCGTTTCGAAAAATTTATATGCGCATTAACACGAGCTCTAAACGGTGAAGGAAAACATCGTGAGGAAGCCCGCGGCTTAAAAAATAAATGGTCACGTTAAGCATACGTCAAGCGAAGCAGTTCAGTTTAAGACCTAAACTGGGGCCCTAGCCATATTACACGATCTATCGTCGCTGTAGAATAGAAACACTTCAAAATGTATAGGATTTGACGTTCTGACAACGTGACTCATCTACTTGAAATGTCAATTCCTATACATTTTGAAGTGTTTCTATTCTACAGCGACGATAGATAGTGTAATATGGCTAGGGGGGCTGGATCGCATAAGGTAGGCAGCCTGTACTATTCTGTGCTAGCGGTGACCCATTCGTACTCACTAGGTTTAGCAGTAGGAGGCTGCGTCTTTGCCCACCATCGATGCTTGTTGATGGCCACCCTCGCTGCAGACTTGACTTCCCGGCTTACAACTCGAAGAGGAACATCGTCGTTAGAGTTCTCGTTTAACGGTGGTTTGTATTCTAAAAGTAAGTTATAAATAAATAACAAAATAAATATTGCTGGACATTTCACACAGCGCCATCTAGCCCCAAACTAAGCAAAGCTTGTACTATGGGAACCAGATAACTGATAGAATACTTATATATTTTGTAAATACATACTTACCTTTAATACTTTATAACACCCAGACACAGAACAAACATCTATGTTTGTCCTGGGTGAGAATCGAACCCACGACCTACAGCGCAGAAGGCAGAGCTATTACCAGCCGAGCTGAGACGCCAGTTCGTATGAGCACGTGGCCAACTCTGGTGACGGAGTTATTAGGCCGCCTAAAGGCATCCGTCATGGCTTAACGACTTAAAAGCCGGGACTGACAATTTGAAGTGCCCTCCGAAGCACGGAAGCCGCTCAGCTCGTAATGCCACTTGCGGTCATCCATCCAAATAGTGACCGCGCACAACGCTGCTTAACTTCAACGATCAGTCGAGAACGTCTAAGCAAGCTACGCCACGAGCGCTTCTGGAATAAATAAATACTTCTTGCCCTTTTCCCACCAGTTGGGGTCGGCACAATATGTTCTCTTCCATTCCCTCCTATCACTCGTCATCTCAGTAGTCACTCCTTTCACACGCATGTCCTCTCTCACACAATCCATCCATCTTTTCTTTGGCCGTCCTCTACCTAAGTATCCTTCCACATTCATATCCAACACTTTCCTTGTAATATGACTTTCTTCCCTCCACATAATATGCCCAAATGCCCATACCACGCTAACCTATTACAGAATCAGAATCATTTATTCGCAAGAACATATGTGCTTAAAATAGGTCTTATTTTAAGTTTATGCTGTACATTGTATGTCCTACCAAAGTTCGGCATGCAAATATTCTTATTTCTTAGAATCTAAAAATCAGTTGATTCCTAATTTTTTCTGTCACTGGCGCTACTTTCAAACTTCCTCTGATGTACTCATTCCTAATCTTATCCATTCTTGTAACTCAACATTTGCTCGAATAAATACTCACCTATTGGTAAGATATTGTCAGCTGTATCATGCGTGTCCCCATCACTGTCCTTTTCGTCTTCCAACGGTTCTACCTCCATCTTAACTTCAAGCTGAAACGGTCCGTCCATTAAAGTAGTTTCTAGTGGCAGCTTTGTATCTGAAAAAATAATATTTTCATTCACATGCACACCAGATTTTTATAAAGGTAGCTTTTACTTTTACTAGCTTTCGCCCGCGGCTTCGCTCTTATCCCTTTAAACTAGCGCTGATACAAGCGTTTCACTTTAAAAAAATCCCGCGTCAATCTCTTTACCTTTTATGAACGCATCGAAAGTAGCACGTTTGATAAAAATGTATGGTACCTAGCTACCCAGATAAAAAGTAGCCTCTGTTATTCCAGATTATAAACTATGTATATTCTAAATTTAATTCCAGGGCCAGACCCACCCAGGGCTGACCAGGTGCTCTGGGTGGGTTCTATCAATTTTAAAGATTTTGATTTTAATTTAATTATAATTTTAATGTATTTGGTGTGTTTTGTCTAATTTTATATGGATTAATTATTCTGAAATAAAATCTTATCTTATCTTAATCTAGACCCATTCGGCCGTTCTGGAGAGATTGAGTAAGGAACACCCACCCAAGCTCTCACATTTATAGTAGGCAAAAGAAATATAGGAAGGCAGAAGAAAAGAAGGGCTGGTGACATAACAAACACATTGCAAACACAGCAGGAAAACACTGGATGGACACTGCCAAGGACAGGGAGAGATGGAGAGGGATGGAGGAGGCTTTTACCCTTGGGGGCCAGAAACAAAATACTACATGAACATATTTTTTGTTGTGTGGAATAATAATATATAGAAGCTATAATAATAATATAATAATCATCCATAGCCCCTAGATCAGTGGTCGTCACACTTTTTTGGCCACGGGCCGCATAGGACAATGTGTGGTATCACTGCGGGCCGCACATTCTTGAATTATTTAGTTGACGATTTTTCGGATTCCTAAATGTGGTAAAATCCTAGTACTAGTAAATACCTAGTACTAGTAAATCCTAGTACTAGTAGTACTAGTAAATCCTAGTACTAGTAGTACTAGTAAATACCTACCTACTAACGAGCTTGAATCTTAGCAGCATAAGTCTGCAAAGCTGAAAGACTCGCTGCTTGTCGGCTATCGTATTCTGCGCTTACTATAACTCACTTTGTTCGCAATATATCTTACTCATAGAGTTAAATGCGAGCGAAGCGAGCCGAATTTTTTAAGACAAATGCAACATGTGACACTAGATCTTGTTTGCGGTGTTCAAAGAAAAAACTCGCTGCTATAGGTTCTTATTCTGTGGCTTTACTCACTTTACTCGCAATACACCGTTAATTCTGGGTCAGTTTAAAGCCAGCACCCACTGCTTGTATTGCTTAATCGTATTCGTGTCGTTGGTTTAGTTTTTGAATTTGATAAGTATTTATTTGCGTAGTATGTGTGGGGTAACTTTGAAAGATAGAGTGAGAAACAGTGTGATAAGGGAACGGTGTGGAGTGAAAGAAGATGTAGTGATAAGAATTGAGAAGGGTATGTTAAGATGGTTTGGGCATGTAGAGAGGATGAATGAAAGTCGTTTAACAAAACAAGTGTATGAGGCGAGTGTGAACGGAACAGCCGGAAGGGGAAGACCTAGGCGAACATATACTCTACAAAATTTTTAGGCCTACATATTGACTCGAACTTTGGCTGGCAATCGCATGTCGAAAACCTGTGCCTAAAACTAAGTCAACAATCCTACGCCCTATACATGCTATCCAAAGTTTCAAACCCATCAACAGTTATCACCGCCTATCATGGCTATGCTGCATCGTTACTCAGGTATGGTATTATATTCTGGGGAAATTCAACGCGGAAAGAGTCTGTTTTTAGAGCGCAGAAGAAATGTGTGAGGGCAATATGTAAGTTAAGACAAACTGACAGCTGTAAGCCATTCTTCGTTAACTTGAACATTTTAACTGTACCCTCAATCTATATATACGAGATGGCATTATTCGTCAAGAAAAATATTAAATTATTTGTTAACTTTAGAAGTCAGCGCCTTGGCCGTAAAATTTGCTGCCCAAAGAACAAGTCTGCATTATATAATAAGAGTGTCTTCTGTATGGCACCTAAGATTTATAATAATTTACCCGAATGTATTCTAGAAATTGACCAAATACATATTTTTAAATTAAAACTAAAAAAATTACTTCTGCAGAAAGCTTTTTATAGCATTGACGAGTACTTGACTAGCAAATTGTAATCCTATGACATGTTTCTAATTTAATAATAATAATATGCCTGAATTTACTTTAATTTAATTTAGTTTATATTTTATCTGACATGTTCAATTTAATTTTTAATTTTACTTGCCTGCATAATAATGTTAATTTTAAGTATTTAAATTTTGCATGCTTTAACGCTGATCATGGCTGAACACCTGCATTCTTCTTTTTTTACCAACCACTGTAACCCATGTTTCGCAAATAAACTTATCTGAATCTGAATCTGAATCTGAATCATACCTGGATCAGATTGGTGACATTTTAGAGAAAGGCCAGGTCAAAAGTACCCTAAACCGGCGAGCTTGTATGAAAAATGTGATGAGAGTGAATGAGGCGAAAGAGGTGTGTCAGGATCGTAGCAAGTGGAAGTCCGTGGTCTCTGCCTACCCCTGTGGGAAAGAGGCGTGATTTTATGTATGTATGTATGTAAGTATTTCATACGAAACTAAATAGTTGAAAAGATTAACAAAAGTGAGGAAAACACTTGGTAAGGTGTCGTAGGCGCGCAGAGCTAATGACCTAGGTATGTATGTATGACTACGACGTAGCATAGACTCTACGCCGTAGCAACAGCTGAGCACAGAGCACGTATCTCCGTGATTTATCCTGCCTATGTTTCGTGATATTATTAATTGCAAAAAAATAGATCTCATATTTATTATTATTTTTGAGTAAGGTTATCGATATAGATTACGTAGGCGCCGGCTTTAAACTGACCAAAAATAAACGGTGTATACTTTACTCATGAAGTTATTTAACTTCATAAGTAAGGTATATTGCGAGCGAAGCGAGCCGAATTTTTTAAGACAAATGCAACATATTGTGACACTATATTTTGACTACAGTGATCAAAGAAAAAACTCGCAGCTTATAGGTTCTCATTCTGCGGTTAGACTTTATTCACTTTACTCGCAATATACTTTACCCATGAAGTTAAATGCGAGCGAAGCGAGCCAATTTTTTTTAGACAAATGCAACATGTGACACTAGATCTTGTTTGCGGTGTTCAAAGAAAAAACTCGCTGCTTATAGGTTCTTATTCTGTGGTTAGACTTTACTCACTTTACTCGTAACCTACTCTACTCATGAAATTAAATGCGAGCGAAACGAGCCGAATTTTTTAAGATAAACGCAACCTTGTGACACTATATTTTGATTGCGGTGATCAAAGAAAAAACTCGCTGCTTATAGGTTCTTATTCTGTGGTTAGACTTTACTCACTTTATTCACAATATACCTTACTCATAAAGTTAAATGCGAGCGAAGCGAGCCAAATTTTTTAAGACAAATGCAACACGTGACATTTAATTTTGTCCTTATAGAAAGGTGCTTGTCGGTTTCTATTCTGTGGTCAGACATAGCTTACTTTGCTCGCATTATACCTACTCATGAAGCTAAAATGCGAACAAAGAGAGCTCTAAACCAAGCAAACAAAGCGAGCTTCACTAACTCGAAAACCAATCATAACTATTATTGTGGCAACGTAGGTAGCACCTTTCATCATCATTATTTCTTTGCCCTTTTCCAACTAGGTTTGGTCGTTTGTTCTCCTCTAATGTGGTAGCAAGCATCATTATCTACTAAAATTTTTGACTTGGCCGTGGGCCGCACTTTGACGACCACTGCCCTAGATGTTCAAATTGACATACAAAATAATCATAATAATAAGTTATAGTGGTAATAAGAATATCAAACCTAAATTCCGGCTATCATACATCTTCATCTGTATAAAGGCCTCCTCGCACTGCACCACCTGCTTCCTGAAGGTGTTGGCCTCCCGGAGTCGCATCACGCAGGTCGCACAGACCAGCCTCTCCGTCGGCTTGCCTTCTTCTAAGTGTGATAGCTGAATAAGATAAATATTATGTAAGATCTGTGATGACAAGACTTTAATGAAGTGTTGGTTAAGTGGGATATGCCTGTGTTTTTGTTGTTGTGTTTTTTTTTATGTATTGTATACAAACATTTATTTACAGAAACTAAACTACTACATATTTAGATAACATTAAAATTCAAGAACCAGTTGAACTACAAGGATCGTTGGAAATATAATAAATTATAGTTGTATACATATTTTTAATGGATGTTTAAAAATATTGTGCCAGGTTTCCACCGCGAGCGGAGCGCACCCATTGAGGACTCTGTTTAACTCGCAAGAGTAAAATAGACAATTATATTTACCAAAAGACCAAAACAGTCCATGATCATATCGGAGTACACTTCCTTCTGCCCAAAACTTTCGTACTCCACGTTCAGTAATCGACATTTCTTCATGGTCCCGCAACACCTGCACAGTCCAGGGTCAAAGACGGGACCCTTGCTTTTCGTGGCACTCATTTTTAAACGCTATACGGCCTCAAAGCTCAATAAACATTGCGGCCGCTTTTCAATCAATTCGAAAGCAAAGTAATATCTCCATCTTTGGAGCGATTATTGTGAACAAAAACTCGCGTTAACTTTCATTAATGGGGTTTAAAAAGATCGTGAAACGAACGAAAAAACATCGTAAACAATTCATTGACGTAGATTTTTTCAAATTAGTTTTTTTGTATTTTGACAGGTTTTATTATCTGTCCTGTCGGCCGGCTGTCGGCTGTCGAATTGACATTTCATTTTTGTTTGCGTTTAACTTCATGCTTCAATAATGCCAACCAACAAAAAAAAACCTAGTACTGCTACTTCACGGTAGATGGCGTTAAAAAGCAAAAAGTCAAAAGAATTTGAAGAAGCCCGCGCCCCGCGCAGCGCCGGCCGGCCGCCATCCGCGCACCTTAGTGATACCAGGTGGGAGGAATTCCCTGCAAATTCGGGGGTATTTCTGGGCTACGGGGCGAATTTCACACAACCACGTTGGAGGAATTTTCAAAGGGAAAAATTATGAATGAGAAATGAGGAGGTTAAATTTATTTTATGTTAGATATTTTTTGTTTTGTTACATTTTTTTCTAAAGAAATAAAATATAAGTGCGTTTATTTATTTATTTAGGTTTGTACTTCTAGCTTCGAGTGCTGAATTCTCGAAGACTTCTAGTGATATTTACAGAATACAAAATGAAACAGGAGTTTATTTAGAGATTGTTGCAAACAATGAAAGAGATGTTTATATTCCTAAATTTATAGACACTTAATGCGTGGTTGGGCTTGGCTTGGGGGTTTTTTTCGATATTAAACCTGTTTTTCGGGGGGATTTCATATAAAGTTTGGGGTAAATTAACGTAGCCATCTGTCGCTGGCAGCACTGCCGCCATCGCTCTTCTTTGATCTTCGATGGCGTCGCTTTCGTCATTAGATTTCCGAAATTTTAGATTTTTCATTGAATTACTGCTAAATAATGTGTAACATGGTGTAATTTTACATAGCTGTAGTTTAGCTAGTGGTATTATTAAGTAATTGTTAGTTTTTCTTGTAAAATACGTTAAGTTAAACTATGGAAGGCAAAGGCTCCGACTGGAGGCCCGGCCCCACGGTTTGCCGTTGTTGCCTAACAGAAGGGTGCTACAAGGACATTTCTACCGAATACTTCTGGATGGGGAAACGTGAAGTGTACTCTGAAATGCTTGCGGAGACCCTCAACGTTTCTGTAAGTCCCTAAACTATATCTACATGACCTCCATCTTGGTTTGGACGCGTTCGATTTGATGACGCTTTCAAGTTGAGGGGTGATATCTTTGTTCGATGCGTTGCGCAGTGTTCGACTTTTGAACATAGTTGGATTATAAAATCAATATGTACGAGTTCCGTTCATGGGATAGAACCAAGACCAAGGACTTCATACCCGATGCCTTTTGTCCCTCGGATGATGCCGAGACGTTCTAAAAACAAATTTTTGAATTCATGCTCAAAATTCAGGCTCAAAGCAGCCTAATCCAAAGAAAAATGACTATTATACACCACACCATTTCTGATTATGGCTAAATGCCGATTGCGATGGAGAGAGAAAAAAAAATGCTCAAAAACAGCCTGCTCTCAATGCATTCAACTGCGTAGGTACCTACTTCTACACCCCACGCCCGCGCCGCGCCGCTTGTATAACTGTCTCGCGCCCCGCCGCGCCGTTTCTATAAATTTTGTATGAAACACGTAATAAGCGGCTCCGTGCCCAAATCATCTAAAATCACACAAATATGCGAAATAATGCGAAAGTTTGGATGTTTGGATGTATGTTTGTTCCTCTATAACTTGACATCCACTGAACCGATTAGGCTGAAAATTAAAATATAGATAATGACCGGATATAGGACAAAGGCTACTTTTTATCCAGGTACCACGCGGCCGCGGGTGGAAGCTAGTAATTTATACAACTAGCAAAATTAGAACAAATTTGAACTCCACAGATTGCCTACTCTAAATCCGGTGGCCCTAACAGTAACAGCCGGTTGATCTGCGAGCCTTGCATCTCTCGACTGCGAGACGCATCCGAGTTCAAACGGCAGGTCATCGACTGTGAGAAGACTTTCATGCATCATCTTGATCCGGGGAGCAGCAGCAAGCTTCGAGGTAAATCATCCAATGTCACTTCATCATCTCAGCTGTACATTACAATGTCCACTGTTGGACATAGAAAATACTTCCATTATAGCAATCCATTATATGTCCTGGCAATGATTGCGGCCAGGGTGGACTGCCCCTATACGAGGCACTGTTGCGAGCGACACCTGTCCAGCAACCCAATTAGTTTTTAAGTTACCTATGTGTTGTGTGTATTCTTTGTGTGTTTGTGTGCCTACCTACTGTACCTTTATGAGTTATGCTCGAAATAAACGTATTTTGTTTTATTTTATTTATTATTTTTTATAGCGACATCTACCTGTCGCTAGATGAACTACATAGACATTCTCTTCAGAAAAGATGGCGCCACAACATCATTGTTAGTTTCTTTCCATACAAAAGCGAACCGGGAGGGGGGCAGCGCGTTCGCATCGCGTTTGTCCTCCTTACTTATGAAAGATGTTTAAAGTTGAACACTGGTTGAACAACGTCCTGTCTCTGTTTGTCACTATCCACAAATAAAGACAGGACGTTGTTTAACCAGTGTTTCACTATAAACATCTTTCATAAGTAAGGCCCTGTATCGATACAAACCGCGCTGCAAAAAACGCAGTGTGTCCACTACCTTACATAGCATTTGGGGAATGTGGTGGAATCGTTCCCCAACGGCAGAGTAGATCTGCCCACTTGGTCTTTCGACCAACAGTGTTCTATTTGCAGAAGTGGAGACAATCGGCGAGGTGAAGGTGGAGTTGGTGAAGCGTGAGAAGGAAACCAACAGCGATGATGACTTTGATGACCGACCTGACTTCTTAGACGTTGACACTGATGATGATCGTAAGTAAACTTTACTTTTGTCTCACTTTTCTTCATCATCGTCATCATCACCGTATACCATTACTACGTGGGCAACGCCGCAAGGGCGCTGCTAGTATTATCATATCACATCATCACACTATCAAACTAATATTTCATCATCATCTCGCAACCCTAGAAGAGCGTCGCCGCCTGACTGACATGTCGTTTCTGCATGGCTTATGTAATGGATACATTGACTGCCCAGAATTAATATCCAAAACCTTGTGCTTTTGCTGTCCTAGAAGAAGAACAAGACACACTAACTTATTTTCAGTTTCGCATTCTCGAACCAATTATGCTCAAAATTCACTTGTGAGTAGAATGCATATAGCCTATAACAAACATTTCAGCTCTGTCGATATTTTTAACAGTAGCAAGAAAGTTTTTAAGCATGAAGTGGGTAGTATTATGTCAAAAGATGTTAAATAGTGTCAACTTATATTTATTAGGTATATATATATAAGTTGTAGGTATATAAGTATAATTTTATGTAATTTATATTCAACACTTATTAAAAGTAGGTACTTAATAATAGTATTTAATCATAACATTTATTATTTATAAATAACAGTAGGTATTATAATTTTTATTATTATATATTGAAGGTATTTACTTAATTATGCATTTACCATACACACACACACACACACACACACATGCACACACACACACATACGCATACACACGGACACTCACACACACCTCGATCACTGTCGGTTTACCTGTTAATATAATGTAAATCCGTTATTGGCTGTCGGTAATATATTTAAGTTTTGGTGCACTAGTTTTCTAAGAGCTGTGGATTTTGTTTAAGAAATAAATAAATAAAATAAAATAAATAAATATTATAATTGCAAAAGTTTGGATGCTTGGATGGATGTTTGTGCCTCTAAAACTCGACAACCACAGAACCGATTTGCCTGAAATTTAAAATGTAGATTGATAATGACTGGGAATAGGACATAGCTACTTTTCATCCGGGTACCATGCGAGCGAAGCCGCGGGTGAAAGCTAGTATAATAAACATTTACTGCACCAGCGAAGTCGCGGTACTTACTACTTATTTATCTATTGTAGTATAATATAGTATAACACAGTAGCTGAGGAGATCAAAACCTCTGCTCAGACATATCAGGAAAAACTGAAAACCCATCCCAATCTACTTGCACACAACTTACACAACCGACTTATAAGAGACGACTTAAAAGGAAAGATGTCACGCAACTAAATGCATGTGACTGATAGTTTAATGAAGAGTGACTATTGGAGAGGGAAAAGAACAGGAGTGAACCCGACACAACACCCACAAACAATTTGCTCATAGTTCAAGAACTGATCGCAGATAAAACTTGGAAAAAAAAAATCTATTGTAGTATTACCTTAATCTGTGTATTTCAGTTGACGACCAGCCCCTAACGAAACTGGCCAGCAAGATACCCAAAAAGGAGGCCGTGGATATACTCGAACTTCTAGATTCCTCTCAGATCACAGTAAAGCGCAAATCGAACCTAAAACTCAAAGCGCCACCGAAGAAGATTGTCAAGAAGAAAGAGGTTGTACCTAAACCCTCTGCGAGTAAGCCGGCGGCGGCCAAACAAGCTGAGAAGAAAAAAGGTAGGCTATCCATTCTACTGTATTTTTGTTGGTGGAGTTGAGTTTTTGTGAACAGATCATATCAACGGTTTAAAGATTGAGAGAGTTGATCTTTATTAGCTCATAGTAACTACTAAGGCAGAGGATTTTAAGGACCTGATATTTCTGAGTTAGATAATAATCTTATACGTCAAAATATTCTCATAGTGACCGACCAGGGCCCCAATTCTTCTACAACTTATTCTTATTTTGTGCCGAAATATCGCGAGACTCATAAATCCAAAAATCATGGTAAATATCCCGTTTATAGTGTTCAAAACTGATTCTTAAATAGGTATCTACCTATTAAAATTCGTAAATGAATACCTATTCATTCTAATTCAGTCCACGGGGACTCTTCTGGTCTCGAGAGTGATTACTGGAACCAACACGTCCATGTAATTGTCAATAAAATCACCGGAATTTCACCTTTCGTGCGGAGAAAAAAGATTACGTGATATTTGCGGAGACCTCCCCTCCTCCA
Source organism: Camptogramma bilineatum (assembly GCA_958496255.1). Taxonomy (NCBI): domain Eukaryota; kingdom Metazoa; phylum Arthropoda; class Insecta; order Lepidoptera; family Geometridae; genus Camptogramma; species Camptogramma bilineatum. Next base: position 4,122,767 of record OY292478.1, read on the forward strand.
CGTGAGATTAGGTGAGATTTGGCTCAACAAAAAATACCTACGCGATCGTTTTGACAGTTTGAGACCAATTTGAGGTTTGAGACAAGTTAGATCAGCCTGCAGATCAGTGGTTCTAGATATTATGTCTTTAGTTGTGTTATAAATATGAAATAATCTCTTTAAAACATAGTAAGTACCTATAGATTTTCTTGCACTGATCAAGAAAATATCAGATAAAACCGACTAGCAGCGCCCTCAAGGCGTTGCCCCCGTAGTGATAGTATAATGATTATGATGATGATCAAAAGCAGTCTAACCTTCCTCAAGAGTTTAGCTATCAAATGCAGAAATAACTTCAAATCCGACTGGTAGTTCTTGAGATTAGCGCGTTCAAACAAACTCTGCCGCTTATTGGTAGAGATGCCTTTATGATTGAGGCCAAAGCCCTTTCAGCAGGGCGATTTACACTAGAACGTATTCTATTCGAGTATATTCTTCGAAAAGTGATGTTTCTTCGCCTAAGATCTCATTTTTCGAATTCGTAATACATTCCGAGAAGTTTGAATAGCCCTGCTGACTGAAAATGGTTAGACAATATGCTGTTCAATAAAACTCCGCTTGCCGACTTTTCTCTGTGTGGCAGGATATTTACTAGAGATCTAATATTACACAATACACATACATCATATTTCATAATCACACTAATAATATAAATGCGAAAGTTTGGATGGATGGATGTATGCTTGTTCCTCTATAACTCGACAACCACTGAACCGATTTGGCTGAAATTTAAAATAAAGATAATCACCGGGAATAGGACACAGGCTACTTTTTATCACGGGTTCCACGCGAGCGAAGCCGCGGGCGGAAGCTAGTTGGCCTATAAAAGTCCACTACACAAATGTCATGTACGTCGGTGAAGTTAAGCAGCGTTGTGCGCGGTCACTTTTAGGATGGGTGACCGCAAGTGGTATTACGAGCTGAGCGCTTCCGTGTTTCGGAGGGCACGTTAATTGTCGGTCCCGGCTTTTAAGTCGTTAAGCCATCACGGAGGCCCCTAGGCGGCCTAAAAACTCCGTCACCAGAGTTGGCCACTTGCTCATACGAACTTACTTTCTTTTATTGTGAGAGTATTCAAACTGTCCTACATTTTACGCGATAGAAGGTAATGTGCTCGTTGAATGTCTGTTTGCACGCGAGCGTGTGATCGCGCCATAAGAAACTTTACACAATGACTTTTGAATAACACATTTCATGAAGTTAACTTCTGAAAAATGTAGGTCCATGAACCAAATATGTACTTGGACAGCTCTTGACTACCCCCTTACACATCTTCATAGGATCTGAAAGAGTGTCTATTGCGTGTTAGTTCACTAGTTTTATTTTTATTTTTTTCCAATTCATATTCACCTAAATAAAAGTTACCATGAACATTTTGAATCTGTAATTCTCATCTAAAGTATATTTACATAATCTCTGGTAAGAATCCTGCCTCCGCCAAAATTTCATAAGAAATCGCTTGATTTCTATATATTGCATGTGTTCACATGGATATGTTTCATAGACAACTGTGCTGCAAAAGTGACTTTATTATTATGTGACTAACTTAAAACATGAAAGTATGATCAATGGTTATTTCAAATGCAGAATTAGAATACATTTTAATTATCTTATCTGAGATTTTGTTATTAAAAAAAACATTTACTAGTTACTGAGTTATAATTAACATTTGAAAATGAAAAATCTCATCAAAATTTTCAAATCCGACGGGATTTGAACTGGCAATGATACAAGCGAGCTTAAGAGCCGGTTCACGCTCGACAAAGTCACCTCTCGGAGGTATAAAGTTGCCTTATTCTAACACGCGAAGTACAGCGCCGCCAGTTTCGTAGGTCACTGACCGATTTTGTTAATTTTCATGCTAAGTACTTATGTGATTGATTTATTTGAGATGAGTAAAATAAAAAATACATTTTGGGTGCAAAAACTTTTTTTTCTAGACTATCTATTATGTAGGTACCTATATAAAACAATGATGGAGTCAGGACCTGATCCATGGAACTTTTTATTGATATGGGTATCAAATGAAAGGGCTTGATGAGCGAAACACAATGCTGTTGACTTGATGAGCGAAACACCATGCTGTTCTGATGATGGAGTCAGGACCTGATCCATGGAACTTTTTATTGATATGGGTATCAAATGAAAGGGCTTGATGAGTGAAACACAATGCTGTTGACTTGATGAGCGAAACACCATGCTGTTCTGATGATGGAGTCAGGACCTGATCCATGGAACTTTTTATTGATATGGGTATCAAATGAAAGGGCTTGATGAGTGAAACACAATGCTGTTGACTTGATGAGCGAAACACCATGCTGTTCTGATGATGGAGTCAGGACCTGATCCATGGAACTTTTTATTGATATGGGTATCAAATGAAAGGGCTTGATGAGCGAAACACAATGCTGTTGACTTGATGAGCGAAACACCATGCTGTTCTGATGAAGGAGTCAAGACCTGATCCATGGAACTTTTTTTGATATGGGTATCAAATGAAAGGGCTTGATGAGTGAAACACAATACTGTTGACTTGATGAGCGAAACACCATGCTGTTCTAATGATGGAGTCAGGACCTGATCCATGGAACTTTTTATTGATATGGGTATCAAATGAAAGGGCTTGATGAGCGAAACACACAGTGTTCTCTTGATGAGCGAAACACCATGCTGTTCTGATGATGGAGTCAGGATCTGATCCATGGAACTTTTTATTGATATGGGTATCAAATGAAAGGGCTTGATGAGCGAAACACAATGCTGTTGACTTGATGAGCGAAACACCATGCTGCTCTGATGATGGAGTCAGGACCTGATCCATGGAACTTTTTATTGATATGGGTATCAAATGAAAGGGCTTGATGAGTGAAACACAATGCTGTTGACTTGATGAGCGAAACACCATGATGTTCTGATGATGGAGTCAGGACCTGATCCATGGAACTTTTTATTGATATGGGTATCAAATGAAAGGGCTTGATGAGCGAAACACAATGCTGTTGACTTGATGAGCGAAACACCATGCTGTTCTGATGATGGAGTCAGGACCTGATCCATGGAACTTTTTATTGATATGGGTATCAAATGAAAGGGCTTGATGAGCGAAACACAATGCTGTTGACTTGATGAGCGAAACACCATGCTGTTCTGATGATGGAGTCAGGACCTGATCCATGGAACTTTTTATTGATATGGGTATCAAATGAAAGGGCTTGATGAGCGAAACACAATGCTGTTGACTTGATGAGCGAAACACCATGCTGTTCTGATGATGGAGTCAGGACCTGTTCCATGGAACTTTTTATTGATCATTGCTGGGTATCAAATATAAGCGAAACACACAACAATGCTGTTCCAAAAAAAAATCTGTGGTTCGACTTATTATTCCCCAATCACACTAATATTATTAATGCGAATGTTTGGATGTATGGATGTATGTTTGTTCCTCTATAACTCGACAACCACTGAACCGACTGGTTTCTAACAGCCAATAACGGATTTAATTTTTTTAAATAACGATTATATTACGACAGTCACTAAGTAGGTATGTATGTATAGGTATTAGAGAAAAGTAAATACTTAACAATAAGAATAAAAATAGTTACAACCAAGCACTTTCGTGATGTGTGTTTATGTGTGTGTGTGTGTGTCAAGTTATGAATAAGACACGAATAATATCATAAACTACAATACCTACTGTATAATACACAGTTCCATGGACCAGGTCCTGACTCCATCATCAGATCAGCGCGCTGTCACCATATTATTACACTGTAAGCGGAACTTGACAGATATGCTGAGTTCCGAGTTTCAACTCAATCGGCCTAGTTACTGAGGAGTTCTGTTGAACAGCTCCCGACTTCATCCTCAGATCAGCTCGCTGTCACCATATTATTACATTGTAGTCAGAACTTGACCAATATGCTGAGTTTCAACTCAATCGGCCTATTTACTGAGGAGTTTTGTTGAACAGCTCCTGACTCCATCATCAGATCAGCTCGACCTTACCATAATATTGCATTGTCACTGAGAATCTATAAGTGTGCCAAATTTCTGCTCAATCGGAAGTGGGTCAAATTTAACTGGCAATATTTGACCCTATCAAACATACATACCTAAATAATATAGGTACAAATACATTACAGTTACAGTCAATTAATTTTTTATTTATACATAATTTTTTTATTACCTACTTATATTAAAAATTACATTAAAGTATAAAACGTGGCTGATTATTCACGTGTTGCTAGCGGCTCGCGGCGAGAGTAACAAAGATGCCAAATGCGAGTAAAAGAGATAGCGAGAGCGCTCGAGCAATTTGACGCAGTAACCACCTCGACGAGCGCCGGCGCGCGACTGACTTGGTAGACTCGGTGCGCGGCAATATATAGGCTAACTTTACTTGATTTGTTTATAATAAAAAGTAAGTTAAAAAAATTTGAAAAAATTTGAATATTTCCCCAATGAATCAAGTTAGTTACTGTATTATTTATTTTTTCTCTAATTCATTACCTTATAGACTAGAATTACGTTTGATCATTAGCGTATTTTTGTAAATCTGTCTAACGTTTATGATTTAATTTTGAGATGTTAAAGAAATTTAAAAAAAATGTAGCTAATTATGCCTCAATAAGAACATATCTTGCTTCTTGCAGTCTATCTTTGAGCAGGTTATAGTGAAGGGTAACTAAGATTTAGGGCTTTGAAAATACCCCTCTGAGCATTATTTTTAAAAACCGCCACCGAAAAGAGCTGATTTTAAGACTTCTAAGCAATAAATTTAAATTCTATTCAACTATGCCTCGACAACATGAACCGGACTATAATATTCCATTGACAAAATTTCAAATAAACACCTCTATTATTGAAAATTAGGACGCCAAAAATAGCAAAAACGTAGGTTGTCTGTAAGAGGGCTCTTAAGCCGGAGTGCCTTTACCAACTCGGCCACGGAATCCATATTTGTCAGGTTGAAAATCTTGTTAAGATCATTTGGCATCTCTATTTGATATTGAATGTAACTTCGGGCAATGAGCAGTGAGTTAACTTAGTAGTTATCCTGTAGATGGCGCTCATCGATGCTTTAATCGATAATTGATATTATTTTCTATTATTGATCATATTTTCATCTTGCAACACGGTACTCAGAGCTGTATGAATAAGTTTGTTTTATTTAGATTACTATGGATATTTGTATTTTTGTGTATTTTTTTTAGGTTTTCAGGTTTTGTGTACTCCCACAGGTTTTAAAAATACAGATACAACAGTTATTTTCATCAAAAATCCTTTGCTAATAATAAATATTCATACGTATTTTGCTTTCTCAATGAATCTGCAATTCATTAAACATTTTAGTAATTTGTTTTTGATCTAATTTGATTTAGACTTAAGAGGCCGGCGACAGACGAATGTCCATATAAAGGTAATACCAAAATCAATTAAAATTTAAGCATATTTTTATAACTTTGTTATTATTTAGATTAAGGCAGTATTTATTTAGATTCCTGTTTCATCTTTCTTCCAAAAAACTTAAAACGAAATGTAAGCAAATTGAATTTTAAACCATTTTACATAAAAAATGTCATGCTTTCTTTTCATTTGTTCTGTAGTAAGTTTTTTGAAACAAAATTGTAACAGGAACCTAGATAAAAACTGCCTTAATCTAAAATTCTAAATAATAACATCCTCCTCCTCAATCGGTCCCTCATGCCTGAGGATCGTGACTCTGCCGACGTAGCATGGCCAGTAGTCTCTTCAAGGAGTTTCGGTCGGTTGCCTGTTGGAGAGCCGCATTCACCGGTATGTCAAGGCATTCCGACACCTGGCTAACCCATCGTTTAGGGCTTCGGCCTCAATATCAAATAATAATAATAATATCAAATCTATACTATTATAATAAAGCGGAAGAGTTTGTTTGTTTGTTTGTTTGTTTGTTTGTTTGTTTGTTTGTTTGTTTGAACGCGCTAATCTCTGAAAGTACCAGTCGGATTTGAAAAATTCTTTCTGTATTGGATAGCTAATTTATTGAGGAAGGCTATAGGCTATTCAACATCACGAAAAGACCCTCAGAAGCCATACAAAATGAAAGAAAGCCTGAATCGTGCTGACGAAAACATGCGGTTAACAGATGATCACAGAAAACTATTACCATAGAATATAACAAGCGGATACGATTGCAATCTCCATACAAAAGAAAGCGTAAACCGGTTTTTTTGTATGGAGCTGGCATTCTGATGTGTTCTGAGGTTGACAAAATTATGTTTTTTTTTTTTTTTTTCTTCTTTATATTGGCTTCGCAAAAATTATGTTCTCTTCATATTCTTCTGATTCATATTTTCTTCTAAATGTATACAATATTTGACACTGACATTTGGAAAGGATTGAACATTCAGAAATCAGACATCTGTTTATTAATAGAATGCTATTTGACTTTAACACAAATTCAAATCCACAAAAAAGGTTTAGGTAAGTAACTGTAACTAAAACGTGAATCCATAGATAAAGAATCGTCGTCGTTCCTCCTGTGTGAATCACGGTCTTCATAATAGTTTCTACGCGCATCTATGCGTGATTCTTTTTAATAAACCGACTTAAAAAAAAGGAGGTGTAGGTTCTCAGATTCGATTCAACGGAATCTTTTTTTTACTATGTGATACTCGAAGATGTCTGAACCGATTTGGAAAATTATAAATCAATTAATATCAATCAATCAATCAATACTTTTAATAAAACTGTAACAGGTCATATTCTGTCCATACATTGAAGATATTTTGAAATTTTTTTTTTGGAGGGCTCTCTCCGTTGAGGTGCTCCGCCCCCGGACCGATTATGACGTCGGATGCTCTACCCTAACCTACTAGCCTAACCGTCGCCCGCGCAACTACAGTAATCAGCGGTTTAACTTTTTTTGCCAGTGATTTTATTCCTGGACTAAACCTGTTTGTGGTATCATTGGAATCGGAATTTAACAAGCTTATTAACTACTTACTTACCTGCTCAAGGGGATTCCATTGTCACCACCAAATAAATTGTTGATTCCATTCCGTAAACATGTTTGGCACCTTGCAAAATAAAAACTCACAATTGTTCAAAATTGGTAGCAAATATCTGCGTCAACATGGTACAGACACTTAGTACACTACACACCTTTATTATTTAACACAAAACATATACACATCGACATTAAAAGTAATTATCTAATTCGCATTTGCAAAAGGCCAAAGAACGCCATTTTGTTCCGCGCGCGGGGAGCGTGATGGCCGCTCACGGCAAATAAAAATTCAATACTAGTTTATTTTTCATCCTATAGACTTGTGTGAAGTCTTTCTGATTGGTAGAAATATGTAGTTAGCCAACAAAATGAACAAAACAAACCTCCTCCACTTCAGTCCTACACATCAATCACAATAGCCAACCTTCAAACAGAAAATTCACCCGCAACATTCAAAATGTTGATCAAATTCAAATTTTTTACTATAAAACGGGGTTTTAATGGTTCAGTAAGTATCCTAAATACCTGTCAGATTTAATTAATGCAAAACATGTATAGGTCATCGCTGAAAATCTTATTTGAACCTTCTTTCAAAAATAAAGTTTTTTTCGTATTTTTCTCTTCCGGTATTTTGACACATTGTAGAAATATTATCTATTATCTATGACTTTTAGTGTTACCAGTAGTGGGAGAATAATGTTAGCAACAAATAAAGACACTTTCCACGTATGGGGAAGCCCTAATACCATAGAAATCGTGATTTTAGTGGCGCAAAATCGGCCGGCCGAAAATTCGGTCGGGCGCACTTGGAGCCGTGAAAATGTGCGGCCCCAAAATGGGTCGAAAGCACTATAGCGGATAATCGATACTGAAGCCAAAACTGTAATTTTATCATTCATGTCTGTCTGTCTGTCTGTGTGTATCTTGGCCGCGCATCACGTCGAAACTACTGGATGGATTTAAATGAAACTTGGTATTATTTGAGTGCATACTACGAGGTATATAGGCCTTGGGAGAGGGGATGAAAGTCAAAATGAGTATCTGGTTGTAATTCATTAACGCGTAGTCCGATTTCATTGATTCTTTTTTGTTAGAAAGTAGGTAGGTACTTTAAATATTGTCCGGTAAAAATTTCAAGGTCATGATCTGATGGAGTCAGGACCTGTTCCATGAAACTTTTTAGTGATATGGGTATCAAATGAAAGAGCTTGATGAGTGAAACACAATTCTGTTATGATGATGGAGTCAGGACCTTCATGGAACTTTTTGGTGATATGGGTATGGGTATGAGTTTTCTCTCTTTCTCGCTTCTCTGCTTCTCTTTATACATGCTTCTCTCCATTTATGCTTGAAGCAATACGAAGTTTGCCGGGTCAGCTAGTAATAACATAAAGTGATAAAAATTTGATTACATTTTAAATTATTTTGGTATTATGTATGTATGGACAATTCGGTTGTAGCCGGCCCCTTAAGTTATGTTCAGATGTGGTGAACATTCTCAATAAATTGTTTCAATCTTTAATCCTAACATGCAGTTTGAGAGACACTAAATCCATATTTTACTGGTGCCTATTTCAATCAATGTTTCAATAGTAAAACTTATAAGAGGAATTAATTTTTACATGTGAAGATTTCGTACAGTATACCTTGCCTTGCCTCAAAAGTAATATTTGAAAAGTAGGAGTTTTTATAGTGTCTTAGATGCTGTTACTCGACTCTACGTGTATGGAGTAAGTTCTACGTTCTTCGGTCAGCGAGTAATTATACACAGGGTTCGAATCCTATGTGTTTTGTTCCCATGAGATTTTATCTTACATACATAATTCACTTTCCCATTAGGCAATTCTAAACCTTATTTCTACTTGTTACGAATGCTTTTTTTCAGACGTGTTTTAGGGTAGTCTAGATCAGTGTTCCTCAAACGGTACATCTAGGAAATCGGAAAATTTTGGAGGTAAACCTTAGATGACCAATCATTTTTTTTATGCGAAACATGAGCTTGTTTAGTTGAGCATATCCTATCCTTTACGCCTTTAGTACACCGACGCATTCGCATGCGGCAGCGAATCGACGAAAAAACTGTAAGTTGTATGGCAATGTTTCGCATGTGTTATGTCTCGCTCTATCATATAGCTAGATGAAATAGTTGCATCCTTGTCTGTATTGTTTCGCAAGCAACTGCGAAATGGCTGTTACACCGACGCAGCCGATTCGCATTGGAGTTTCGCATCGCAATGCGATGCGAACGCGATCTGTCGGTGAGGACAGAATTTCGCACAATGGAAGCCGAAAATATTGAAATATTATTGAATTTGGTTCGAAATTATCCCGAACTATATTTAGTTGGGCATGTTGATTACAAAAATGCATACAAAAAAGAGGTTGCATGGAGGAAAACTCAAGAAAAGACGAAAATTACAATGACATTTCCTTGCGAATAAACTGCAGTGTACTAACGTTCCGCAGATGTTTCGCACCGCAATGATTTCGCAACGACTCGCTGCCACATGCGAATGCGTCGGTGTACTAAAGGCGTTAGAGTAGCTTAACTGAGATAGGTAACCTTATTTTTCCGAGGCACACCAACTAATGACCACGGTACACCAGTGTGCCGCGGCACACCCTTTGTAGAACACTGGTCTAGATTTTGGTTGGTGTTTTAGTTCGCCGGTTACAGATTCAAATCTTCAAATTACTCTTCAAAGTCACTATAAGTTCTACGAAGTCAGGAGTTAAACAGGTCATCGTATCATCGCCAATTTAATTTATGGTTCAATCGGTATCTACTAAATGTTTTCCTTCACGGGTCTTCAACTAGCTTCCGCCCGCGGCTGCGTTCGCGTGGTACCAACATTTAAGATAGCCTACACTTATTCCAAGTTTCATACAAATCAGTCCACTGTATAAACTATGTATTATTCAAGGTCAACTATGTAGGTTTCAAGTTTCAACCAAATAGTAGTTTTTGCGTGAAGGACAAACATCCAACAGAACTTTCGCCTTTATAATGTTACTAGCTTTCGCCCGCAGCTTCGCTTGCGTAGTACTTACCAGCATAAAAGGTAGCCTGTGTTGCTCCAGTTCATAAACTATGTATATTCCAAGTTTCAGCCAAATCCATTCAGTAGGTTTTGTGTGAAGGAGTTCTTCTTTCGTATGAGCAAGTGGCCAACTCTGGTGACGGAGTTTTTAGGCCTCCTAAAGGCCTCCGTCATGGCTTAACGACTTAAAAGCCGGGACCGACAATTAACGTGCCCTCCGAAGCACGGAAGCGTGAAGGAGTAGCGAACATCTCTCCAAACCTTCGCATTTATAATATTATACTAGCTTCCGCCCACAGCTCCGCCCGCAGCTTCGCTCGATAAAAAGTATCCTATGTGTTATTCCAGGTCATAAACTAAATATATTCCAAGTTTCATTAAAATCGGTTCAGTAATTTTGGCGTAAAAGAGTAACAAACATCCATCCAAACCTTCGCATTTATAATATTACTAGCTTCGCCCACAGCTTCGCTCGCCTAATACTTACCCGGATTAAAATATCCTATGTGTTATTTCAGGTAATAAACTATGTATATTCCAAGTTTCAGCCAAATCCGTTCAGTAGTTTTTGCGTGAAGGAGTAATAAACATCTAAACTTTCGCATTTATAATAGTAGTTAGATTTTATTATTATGTATAGATTTTTATCAACGATTCTTAGTAGAAGTTAATAAACTCATGGGAACATAATTTTACCAAATCGACGTCTTCAAGTTTGAAAGGTAAGTGAATTTCATTTTCAAATTGACTGCTGATTATTGATTTTAAAAACGCAGCAGTTAATTTACTTAGTAACGCTCTGACTAATTTAATATACTAAAAGAAACATATCCATGTGAGAGGGTGATTACCCTAAAGTTTGAAGGAAATTGTGTGAAAAAATAATTTGTAAAAGATTCAGGTTTCATTGTTGGGCCAACCTTTATTCATACATTTGTTTTAGTTGGCCGGCACATCGGCTTTTGGGCTCAAAATGAATGATTTTGCGTGACGAAACGTACTAAATTTGTTGTAAAATTAAAATGTTCATACAATTTCTTTCATGCTTTTTCATTTACATAATTTGGCTATTATTGCTTTGATTTTTTTTACTCCAATTCCGTGCAGTGAAAATACTGTACAGCGATATAGCCGAATTTTATGAATGAAATTTACTTTAAGTTTCAGCGTAGATTTTATTGAACCTATCGGATTACGTGTACCTTTTCACATATGACTTTATTTAGATTTTCATGAACTAAAATGGGTTTGTGCGCCCATAAGCACTATAAACTTTAAACTATTTATACCGTATTAATCTTTTAAAAAACCTTAATCTCGCAACGTAAAAAACGTAAAGATCTAGTAAACATTGCACACAGCACAGCGTCGAAATATCAAATGCGGAAAGTTAGAAAGGATAATGATTGAAGATTCCAGAATGAACTACAACAGAGAATTTTTCTTTTTTAGCGGTAAACGATCCGACACGCAGTAACGCGCAGACTGTACTTCGATGGACAAACGCTTGCCCGTTCCGTGTGAACGACAAGTCAATACTCTGCGTCTATTGCCACGAGTTGTTCGACGATCCAGCGGTTTTCAGAACCCACGTGAGACAGGATCACGATACCTGCACCCTAGAAATCGTCTTTTACAATCTACCTAAATCAGAATTTATCAAAGCGGACCTAACTGATCTCGCCTGCAAAATCTGCAGCGTAAACTTCCCAGATCTAGACACTGTCGCTGCGCATTTGGCCTCGAATCATAACAAAAATATCGACTTCAACGCGAAACTCGGTGTCATGCCGTACAAATTGAAAAAAGACTCGTTCAACTGCGCAGTTTGCAACAAAAGTCTTCCCTCGCTTCTGCATCTGAATCGACACACTATAACACACTTTCTAAGCTTCGTGTGTCATGTTTGCGGCAGCAGTTATATAGCGTCGACTGGTCTCCTAAAACACGTGCGCTCTAAACACCAAGACTACGAGGTATACTGCAATCGTTGTCGGACCAAATTCCCGAATATGGATGCAAAAGAGCGGCATAGACGCACAGTGAAAAGCTGCATGCCTTATTCCTGCCCTCAATGCGCTGACAGATTCCTTGATTGGAAAACGAGGCAGAAACACATGGAAACTCAGCACGGGCAAGCTAAGAAGACTTTTCGCTGTGCCGATTGTAACGTCGACTTTACAAGCGATGTCGCTTACTACAATCATTTTAAACTTCAGCATTCTGATAATTGTGCTGTGTGCAAACATTGTGGCATGAAATTTGTTTCCGCGTATCGTTTGAAACGGCACCTTGCTAAGCATAACATGTAATGGATGATTTTCTCTTTACTTAAAAATGTTTTATATTCGTATTAGAATTGAATTAAATTAGCTGTGCGATGGAGTAGGAATTAAAGAATTCGTTGAATTTGATATCAAAAGAGCATGGTCAATGGTAAAAAAAAACAGACTCGGCGCAAAAGTTTTGTATTTCACATTTTAGATGAAAGTTAGCATTATTATAATTCGTTTTCGTTGCTGAATACAGTGGCTAATATGTTTTTTGTGCTCATTGAGAGATAATGTAAGCGAGATGGTGTAAGCAGGAGATGGATTTGAGAGAGCGAGACAGATAGTACGCGAGACGTGAGCTAGACTGTAAGCGAGTTGGTGTGAGTTAGTACTAAATCGTGTGTGTGTGTGTGTGTGTGTGTGTGTGTTTGTTTGTTGCCACGTATCTCCATAACTACTGAACCGATTTGGCTGAAATTTGAAACATAGATAATGACCGGGAATAGGACATAGGCTACTTTTTATCCCGAAGAATGCATGGTTCCCGAGGGATAAACAAAATAGTAGTCCACGCGGGCGAAGCCGCGGGCGTCAGCTAGTATATAATAAAGAATAATGTTATGCATATACATAAATAAATAAAGAATAATGTTATGCATAAGTATGCAATAATACATACCCACATACATAGAAACGCGCGATCTACATAATCCTGTGTCTTGAAAGTCAGCTGGGTAATTAAAGAGGAAGAGTTTGTTTGTTTGTTGAAACGCGCTAACCTCAGGAACTACCAGTTTGATTTGGAAAATTCTTTCTGCACTTGATAGCTAAACTCTTGAGGAAGGTTATAGGCTACTTTTCATCATCATCACCATTATACCATCACTACGGGGGCAACGCCGCGAGGGCGCTGCTACTCTTAGAATAAAACTTTTGCGCCGAGCCTGGTTTTTTTAACATAGTCCTTAAAGTGGTGTGCGATGAAAACTAAATTCGTTTTAGAATAGTAGACTTCTACAAAACAGTATTAGACGTATATTTCTAGCAATAAATAGTAGTGGCAATTCTTATTTAAGTAAGCTAGGTACGTTCATAAAGATATAATTAATATAATAAGGATGGAGTAGTTGTGTAATTTATAGATTTATTTAATTACTATAGTATTTTTCTCGAAAACTAAATTATCGATATCTAATTATACGTAGATTTTATATTCTTCCTCTACAAGTCTTGACGAAAACGAAATTTTATATTTAGCTTTCGTTACCTAGAGTATGAGTCGTATTAAGTCCAAGCGTACTGTGTAATTATTTATTGAATACATGTCAGACGTTATTTTTGTTGTTTTTGTTAATCCTAACAACCAAAGCTTCGATTTGACCTCCGTATTAAATAAATCTATTTTAATTATAAAACAAACTCTTTATGTTCATCGTTTCCTGGTAGTTTGTACCAAGGCTATAAATAATCCTACACCCCTGAATTAAAAGGAGAGTGTCACTGTTTAGAAAAACAATTCTGCGTATAGTCCGACACAAAATAATTGAAATAAATGGGCGCGCCACTGTGCAAGCTAAATACGCGAAATAGATAAATTCACTTTTAGAAGTAAATTATTACTTCTGACTGACGTCTTCGGAACCTGTACCATAGACGAGAAACCTGTACTGTACCATAGACAAGAAACCTGTACTTTACCATAGATTAGTAGAGAAAGGGTTTCCAAAGTACTGAAATTTTAGTTGCCGTGTCTACCCGTTTTTGCCGGACTATAAGTACATCGTTGGAGATGAAGTTTTTACTGAAGATCTGAAACCCCAATCCCCAACAACCTTTTTTCTCATAAATAAATGTTAGACAAGCATAAGAACACGAGAATTTCTTTTCTAGATGAGTGGACCACAACGAATGCGTGTGATAGCAAAGTAACGCATGGCATGTCCCTAGACGAATGGATCACTACGGATGTTAGGGACATTCGGACTGAGGTCATAGTTGAATCCTCTGATCTCGGGCCAAGCGAATGGGAAACTAGAGACATAGCGCAATCGGATAATGTTGAATTCACTGAGAATTCTGAAACAAAAGCAGATGAATGGATTGTTACAGATGCCTCGAAAACGGAACAGAACAAAGAGTCAGTTCATAAAGCAAATAAAATATCACATGAGAAACAAACTGTTGATGAATTTAAGAACAAAACTAGGAAAACGCCATCTACTAATGATAAAACTATTCACTCTCAACCAAAGAACGATGAAAAGTCTAGGGACAAGACGACCTGGATACGTGTCGGGGAAAAAGTCGTTAAGGTCGCTGTGTCAAGCTACAAGCTTCAACGCTTCAAAGCTTCAACAGACAAAATTAGAGCTAAAAGTAAAACAGCCAGTAAATGGGAAACTAGAGACTTAGCGCAATCAGTTAAGGTTGAATTCATTGAGAATTCTGAATCAAAAGTAGATGAATGGATCGTTACAGATGGCTCTAAAACGGTACAGAACAAAGTGTCTGTTAATAAGGCAAATATACTATCCAGTGAGAAAGAGACTGTTGATAAATCTTTGAAGAACAAAACTAGTAAGAAAATATCTACTAATGATAAAACTATTCACTCCCAACCAAAGAACGATGAAACGTCGGAACTTACTAGGGACAAGACGATCTGGAGACGTCTCGGGAAAAAAAATACTAAGGTCGTTGTGTCAAGCGATAAAGCTTCAACGGACAAAATTAGAGCCAAAAATAAAACAGCCACCAAAGAGCGTCCAAAACGCACCCGCCGTTTTGTAGAAAAAAAGTTCCTCAAAAACGCAAGGCTTATAGTAAAGTACACTACAGCGATCCCTATGAGGATTCAACTCACTTCTGTAGACGTCGCTTGCTTTGTGTGCGAAAGTAAATTCGACGATCCGTTTGCGTTCAGAGATCATTTCCTCGCCGAACATAAAAGTGTCGATAAAACGAAAGGCATGCATTTGTATAATAACGTTCAGACTCGCGTAGATATTACTGATTTGGCCTGCACAGAATGTACTACAACTTTAGACACCTTAGAGACCGCAGCTCAACATCTTATCCAAGAACATAAAATACCTATCGATTTAGAAGATAGATTGGGAGTCGTGCCTCTCAAATTCCCTCTCTTAGGTCAGTACATTTGCGCACTATGCCCAAGAAAGTGCGTGTCGTTTCGAGACTTATACCGACATTCTGGCTCGCACTTCCCCATTCATGTATGTGAGATTTGTGGGCATAAGTTTGAGTCTTCGCCAACGCTGCGTAATCATATTAGTCGTAAGCATGTCGATGGACATCCATGTCTACATTGTACGGCGCGATTCGCAAACGCTCTAGATCTAAAACAACATGTGCGAGGTGGCTGCACCGGTTTCAAATGCAAAATTTGCAAAGTAAGTTTCTCTTACCAGCAACCTTTGCTAACTCACCGGGAAACAGTTCACGGCGTACCTAAAAGAGTTTACAAATGCAATGAATGTCAGATTGTTTTTGAAAAACGCATGCAACTTTACTTTCATACTAAGAGAGAACACACCGATCATCATAAATGTCTACACTGTGGTAAACCGTTCCCTGGCTCTGCGAGTTTAAGAGACCACATGCTAGTGCACACAGATGAACGACCTTATGAATGTCATATTTGTCAGCAAGCATTCAAAAACAGGTCCTATTACAAAAAACATATTGGTAAATGTAAAGTCTAGACCAGTGGTTCCCAAACTTTTTTTTCTCTTGGACCCTTTTCAAAATTTTATTGGTTTCGGTGGACCCCCTGCTGCTACATTTCTACCATATTCCCAAAAAACTTGTGCACCCCCTTTTTTGTTTCTCGCCAACAGGGACCCCTTTCGAGTCTCCCGTGGACCCCTGGGGGTCCACCTGGACCACTTTGGGAATCACTGGTCTAGACTGTGTTTTTTAAAGATTCAATAAGATTGTTCAAATTGTACATTGTACAAATCTTACTGGATAAAAAATACAGTATTTGATGTCAGTAGAATGCTATTATTTAAATGCACTGAATGTCTGATAGTTTTAGAAAGACGCCATCAACTTTACTTTCATACTAAGAGAGAACACACCGATCATCATAAATGTTTTCACTGGAGCTGTTCAACAGAACTCCTCAATAAGAAGGCCGATTGAGTTGAAACTAGGAACTCAGCATATCTGTAAAGTTTCGATTACAATGTAATGTAATAATATGATGACAGCCAGCAAGCTGTTCCGAGCTCAAGTCAGCCCCTCGCCAGCCCAAATTCGCTCGTAGGAGTGAAGAAGCCCCGATTGTTGGGGGGGACAGTGTCCATTCGATACGTAGTATTATTATCTGTTCTGTGGTGCGGCTATAAACATTTCGTCAGAATAGTGAGGGGGAGGTAAAATAGTCTTGATTGTTTTAATCTTTCAGACCTGTTGTCGGTTTTTTGTTTCAATCAATAATTTTTGCAAGTTTTTCTTGATTTTGTCAATTCTAACAACCATAGATTTGAATAGACCTCCGTATAATACATTAAAATCAGTGCAAAATAATCTAATTTTACCGATCGAGCGAGCGAAGCGAGCTAATATCTTAGTGGCAAGTTAGGCGATTTTGCTTTGTATGTTTGTATGTTTCATTTTTATGTTCTCGCATAACTATCGAACCGCTTATCCAATCTGTATGAAACTTGATAGGTCAATAGGTTGTGCTATGGAAATTTGCTGTGGAGCGTATGAGCGTAATCCATGAAGGGGTTGTAAAGATATGGGGTTCCCAAGGGGAGAATTTTTTTTTTTTTAATTACCCAAATATATTGAGTGGGGTGTCATATGAAAGTACTAAATTTATACATTCCAAAATGGTTTTTAGTTTTCTTCTAGGTTCTATAGTTTTTGAAATACAGTGAAAAAGAAAAATCATGAAAACCAATTAACGGAAGTATGGAGAGAGCTCCCGTTTCATAGTTTCGATGTATTCGTAGGTCTGGTTAACCGAGAAAGAGTGTGGCATCGTTGTGGTTTGGTTTGCAATGATTTTATTTTAGTTGCTACTTTATATTTTTTCTTGATAAAGATTGAAAATAAAAGCCGTGTTGGCCGAGTGGAAGAGTGCTCGACTTTCGATTCATAGGTCGTTAGTTCGAACCCTGGCCGTGCTCATCAATGGATATTTCGATTAGAAAAATTTAAATGCGCATTAACACGAGTTCTAAACGGTGAAAGAAAACATCGTGAGGAAACCAGTTAACGTTCTAATAGCGGCGATGGGCTTGCAACCTGTCACGTATGCAAATAGTGGCAGCTAACTCCTGCAAATAGTGGGCTGGGCATGTACCAAAATTATAGAGGGGTGAGGGAGGGGGAGGGAATTGATTTTCTCATACATTTTGTATTGAACTGCTATTTTAATAATTTCTCGAACTAAGAGGCCTTCCCTGAGGCGCAGTACGAAGTTGGCGGGGTCAACTATTGAATATAAACACGACACTACTTAATGTAGGTATTGCATGCATGCCTATAATCTTTACCATACTACTGAGGTAGCGCATTAGATATCATTGTGTGGTAAACACTAGAAGGAGCAATTAACGTAGGTATAGGGGTAGTCAGAAACAAGTCCAAATCTAGGCTATCAACAAAACGGTGCGCGAGATCTCAGTTCGGGGCGAACTACTAGTTATAAAACTCTGTTCATCGTATCCTGGTAGTAACCGCGATTTTAAATGAACTAACTCGACACCCTTGAATTAAAAAGACGAGTGTAATAATTTACTCTTATAACTAAATTTAAATATTAAACAAGCATAAGAACAAGATAATTTTCTTTTCTAGATGAGTGGACCACAACTAATGCATGTGATAGAAATGTAACACATACACATATCATGTCCCTAGAAGAATGGATCACTACGGATGTTAGGGACATTCGGTCTGAGGTCATAGTTGAATCCACTGATCTCTGGCCAAGCGAATGGGAAACTAGAGACTTAGCGCAATCGGATAATGTTGAATTCACTGAGAATTCTGAATCAAAAGCAGATGAATGGATCATTACAGATGCCTCGAAAACGGAACAGAACAAAGTGTCTGCTAATAAAGCAAATAAAATATCACATGAGAAACAAACTGTTGATGAATTGAAGAACAAAACTAGGAAAACGCCATCTACTAATGATAAAACTATTCACTCCCAACCAAAGAACGATGAAAAGTCAGAACCTACTATGGACAAGACGACCTGGATACGTGTCGGGGAAAAAGTCGTTAAGGTCGCTGTGTCAAGCTACAAGCTTCAACGTTTCAAAGCTTCAACAGACAAAATTAGAGCTAAAAGTAGAACAGCCACCAAAGAGCGTCCAAAACGCACCCGCCGTTTTGTAGAAAAAAAGTTCCTCAAAAACGCAAGGCTTATAGTAAAGCACACTACAGCGATCCCTATGAGGATTCAACTCACTTCTGTAGACGTCGCTTGCTTTGTGTGCGAAAGTAAATTCGACGATCCGTTTGCGTTCAGAGATCATTTCCTCGCCGAACATAAAAGTGTCGATAAAACGAAAGGCATGCATTTGTATAATAACGTTCAGACTCGCGTAGATATTACTGATTTGGCCTGCACAGAATGTACTACAACATTAGACACCTTAGAGACCGCAGCTCAACATCTTATCCAAGAACATAAAATACCTATCGATTTAGAAGATAGATTGGGAGTCGTGCCTCTCAAATTCCCTCTCTTAGGTCAGTACATTTGCGCACTATGCCCAAGAAAGTGCGTGTCGTTTCGAGACTTATATCGACATTCTGGCTCGCACTTCCCCATTCATGTATGTGAGATTTGTGGGCATAAGTTTGAGTCTTCGCCATCGCTGCGTAGTCATATTAGTCGTAAGCATGTCGATGGACATCCATGTCTACATTGTAAGGCGGTATTCGCAAGCGCTCTAGATCTAAAACAACATGTGCGAGGTGGCTGCACCCGTTTCAAATGCAAAATTTGCAATGTAACTTTCGCTTACCAGCAACCTTTGCTAAATCACCGGGAAACAGTTCACGGCGTACTTAAAAGAGTTTACAAATGCAATGAATGTCAGATTGTTTTTGAAAAACGCCATCAACTTTACTTTCATACTAAGAGAGAACACACCGATCATCATAAATGTCTACACTGTGGTAAACGGTTCACCGACTCTGCGAGTTTGAAACGACACATGCTAGTACACACAGATGAACGACCGTATGAATGTCATATTTGTCAGCAAGCATTCAAAAACAGGTCCTATTACAAAAAACATATTGGTAAATGTAAAGTCTAGACTGTGTTTTTTAAAGATTCAATAAGATTGTTATAGAAATTTTACTGGATACAAAATACAGTAATTGATGTCAGTAGAATGCTATTATTTAAATGCACTGAATGTCTGATAGTTTTAGCAAGACGCCATCAACTTTACTTTCATACTAAGAGAGAACACACCGATCATCATAAATGTTTTCACATGAGCTGTTCAACAGAACTCCTCAATAAGAAGGCCGATTGAGTTGAAACTAGGAACTCAGCATATCTGTAAAGTTTCGACTACAATGTAATGTAATAATATGATGACAGCAAGCTGTTCCGAGCTCAAGTCAGCCCCTCGCCAGCCCAAATTCGCTCGTAGGGGTGAAGAAGCCCCGATTGTTGGGGGGGACAGTGTCCATTCGATACGTAGTATTATTATCTGTTCTGTGGTGCGGCTATAAACATTTCGTCAGAATAGTGAGGGGGAGGTAAAATAGTCTTGATTGTTTTAATCTTTCAGACCCGTTGTCGGTTTTTTGTTTCAATCAATAATTTTTGCAAGTTTTTCTTGATTTTCTCAATTCTAACAACCAAAGATTTGATTTAACCTCCGTATAATACATTAAAATCAGTGCAAAATAATCTAATTTTATTATAAAACTCTGTTCATCGTATCCTAGTAGTAACCGCGATTTTAAATGAACTAACTCGACACCCTTGAATTAAAAAGACGAGTGTCATAATTTACTCTTATAACTAAATTTAAATACTAAACAAGCATAAGAACCAGATAATTTTCTTTTCTAGATGAGTGGACCACAACGAATGCATGTGATAGCATTGTAACACATATCATGTCCCTAGACGAATGGATCACTACGGATGTTAGGGACATTCGGTCTGAGGTCATAGTTGAATCCACTGATCTCTGGCCAAGCGAATGGGAAACTAGAGACTTAGCGCAATCGGATAATGTTGAATTCACTGAGAATTCTGAATCAAAAGCAGATGAATGGATCGTTACAGATGCCTCGAAAACGGAACAGAAGAAAGTGTCTGCTAATAAAGCAAATAAAATATCACATGAGAAACAAACTGTTGATGAATTGAAGAACAAAACTAGGAAACCGCCATCTACTAATGATAAAACTATTCACTCCCAACCAAAGAACGATGAAAAGTCAAAACCTACTAGGGACAAGACGACCTGGATACGTGTCGGGAAAAAAGTCGTTAAGGTCGCTGTGTCAAGCTACAAGCTTCAACGCTTCAAAGCTTCAACAGACAAAATTAGAGCTAAAAGTAAAACAGCCACCAAAGAGCGTCCAAAACGCCGATTTGTAAACAAAAAGTTCCTCAAAAATGCAAGGCTTATAGTAAAGTACACTACAGCGATCCCTATGAGGATTCAACTTACTTCTGTAGACGTCGCTTGCTTTGTGTGCGAAAGTAAATTTGACGATCCGTTTGCGTTCAGAGATCATTTCCTCGCCGAACATAAAAGTGTCGATAAAACGAAAGGCATGCATTTGTATAATAACGTTCAGACTCGCGTAGATATTACTGATTTAGCCTGCACAGAATGTACTACAACATTAGACACCTTAGAGACCGCAGCTCAACATCTTATCCAAGAACATAAAATACCTATCAATTTAAAAGAGAGATTGGGAGTCGTGCCTCTCAAATTCCCTCTCTTAGGTCAGTACATTTGCGCACTATGCCCAAGAAAGTGCGTGTCGTTTCGAGACTTATACCGACATTCTGGCTCGCACTTCCCCATTCATGTATGTGAGATTTGTGGGCATAAGTATGAGTCTTCGTCATCGCTGCGTAATCATATTAGTCGTAAGCATGTCGATGGACATCCATGTCTACATTGTACGGCGCGATTCGCAAGCGCTCTAGATCTAAAACGACATTTTCGAGGTGGCTGCACCGGTTTCAAATGCAAAATTTGCAATGTAACTTTCTCTTACCAGCAACCTTTGCTAAATCACCGGGAAACAGTTCACGGCGTACCTAAAAGAGTTTACAAATGCACTGAATGTCAGGTTGTTTTTGAAAAACGCCATCAACTTTACTTTCATACTAAGAGAGAACACACCGATCGTCATAAATGTGTTCACTGTGGTAAACGGTTCACTCACTCTGCGAGGTTAAGAGACCACATGCTAGTGCACACAGATAATAGACCTTATGAATGTCATATTTGTCAGCAAGCATTCAAAAACAGGTCCTATTACAAAAAACATATTGGTAAATGTAAAGTCTAGACTGTGTTTTTAAAGATTCAATAAGATTGTTATAGAAATTTTACTGGATACAAAATACAGTAATTGATGTCAGTAGAATGCTATTATTTAAATGCACTGAATGTGAGATAGTTTTTGAAAGACGCCATCAACTTTACTTTCATACTAAGAGAGAACACACCGATCATCATAAATGTTTTCACTGTGGTAAACGGTTCACTCGCTCAGGGCGTCGATTCTGGTACCGAACTTTTTATCAACCTCAACCAAAACCTCAACTAAAGCGACTGTTTCCATGACTACTATAGTCGTATTGCTCATTATACGGACTAAAAGTGAAGGAAAAAATGTCATTTTTCCTTCAATTTTGACATAAAACGTATGAAAACTAATCAAAATTGAAGGAAAAATGACATTTTTTCCTTCAATTTTAGTCCGTATAATGAGCAATACGACTATAATAACAAACGACTCAGTTGTGGTGAGGTTTTGAACTTTGGCAGAACAAATTTTTGAAAAGCTATTCTACTATTTCACCAAATGGCTGACATTTAAGAGATCGAACCAAAGCGGTTGTCATCTAGTAGAATTCAGGCCCTGACTGTTTGAAACGACACATGCGAGTGCACACAGATGAACGACCTTATAAATGTCTTATTTGTCAGCAAAGCATTCAAAGAGAGGTCCCGTTACAAAAATAACATATTGGTAAATGTAAAGTTTATAATAAAAATAAAACTTTATTTCAGGCAACTTAAGGATAGTACAGATGGTAAAAACTAATTCTAAGGACCATAGAAATAAATACCTTAAACCTAAAAATACATATTAATAAAACTTAATCTAGGTCATACTTACATGTTTAGTTTAATATGTAAGTACTACATAAGATAATAATATTATGAATATCATTTCAGTAAAAATA
Source organism: Camptogramma bilineatum (assembly GCA_958496255.1). NCBI lineage: Eukaryota > Metazoa > Arthropoda > Insecta > Lepidoptera > Geometridae > Camptogramma > Camptogramma bilineatum. The sequence goes on from OY292478.1 coordinate 4,145,570, forward strand.
AATAAATCTGAACTCGATTTTTTTTATTTCTTGATTCTCTTACGGTTCTATCTGTGGTCTTTCCTACTGTGGTAAAATGTTCAATCGACTAAGCGAAGAGAGAGGAGACCTTAGTGGCAACTTCGGCGATTTTACTTTGTATGTTTCACGAATTCTTGTTCTCGCAAAACCATCGAACCGTTAATCCAATATAAAATAAAAGAGACACTACATAATAAATTGCATGATTTGCATGCATGCCTGTTATCTTTACCACTTCTGAGCTAGCGCATTAGACATCATTATGAAGTGAACTCAGCAGAAGTAGCACTTAAACATATAGAGGTAGTCAGAAACAAGTCCAAATCTAGGCTATCAACGCAACGGTGCGCGAGATCTTAGTTCGAATTCGGGGCGAACTACTAGTCTGTTTGGCTTTCGTTACCTACAGTATCAATCGTATCGTTACGTGTGCACTTCAAGAAATAAAACGCCGTGTCTTCATAACATATTATTATGTTGTAAATTATCTGGTCATAGGGTTACATCGTTAAACAAAACAGGGAGGAATTTCTTTAAAAAATTTGGTAATTACGCTCTACCATCTTGCCATTAATTTAACCCCCGACGAAAAAGAGAGTGTTATTAGTTCGTAGTGTGTATCTGTGGCATCGTAGCTTCGTAGCTCCTGAACGGTTGTAGTCTCGCGTCGTAGCGTCTGCGCGTGTGGCGCGTTCCGAGCTCAAGTCAGCCCCTCGCCAGCCCAAATTCGCTCGTAAGGGTAAAGAAGCCCCGATTGTTGGGGGGGACAGTGTCCATTCGATACGTAGAATTATTATCTGTTCTGTGGTGCGGCTATAAACATTTCGTCAGAATAGTGAGGGAGAGGTAAAATAGTCTTGATTGTTTTAATCTTTCAGACCCGCTGTCGGTTTTTTGTTTCAATCAATAATTTTTGCAAGTTTTTCTTGATTTTGTCAATTCTAACAACCAAAGCTTTGATTTGACCTTCGTATAATACATTAAAATCAGTGCAAAATAATATAATTTTATTTTAAAACTCTGTTCATCGTATCCTGGTAGTAACCACGATTTTAAATGAACTAACTCGACACCCTTGAATTAAAAAGACGAGTGTCATCATTTACTCTTATATCTAAATATTAAACAAGCATAAGAACAAGATAATTTTCTTTTCTAGATGAGTGGACCACAACGAATGCGTGTGATAGCAATGTCACGCATATCATGTCCCTAGACGAATGGATCACTACGGATGTTAGGGACATTCGGACTAAGGTCGTAGTTGAATCCACTGATCTCGGGCCAAGCGAATGGGAAACTAGAGACTTAGCGCAATCGGATAATGTTGAATTCACTGAGAATTCAGAATCAAAAGCAGATGAATGGATCGTTACAGATGCCTCGAAAACGGAACAGAACAAAGTGTCTGTTAATAAAGCAAATAAAATATCACATGAGAAAAAAACTGTTGATGAATTGAAGAACAAAACTAGGAAAACGCCATCTACTAATGATAAAACTATTCACTCCCAACCAAAGAACGATGAAAAGTCAGAACTTACTAGGGACAAGACGACCTGGATACGTTTCGGAGAAAAAAATATTAAGGTCGTTGTGTCAAGCGATAAAGCTTCGAAAGAAAAAATTAGAACTAAAAATAAAACAGCTACGAAAGAGCGTCCAAAACGCAACGTACGTTTCGGGGGAAAAAATATTAAGGTAGTTGTGTCAAACGATAAAGCTTCGAAAGAAAAAATTAGAACTAAAAATAAAACAGCTACGAAAGAGCGTCCAAAACGCGACGTACGTTTCGGGGGAAAAAATATTAAGATAGTTCTGTCTGTGAAAGAAAAAAACAAAAAATACCTCAAAAACGCAAGGCTTTTAGTAAAACACACCACAGCGATCCCTATAAGGATTCAACTGTCTTCTGTAGACGTCGCTTGCTTTACGTGCGAATGTAAATTCGACGATCCGTTTGCGTTCAGAGATCATTTCCTCGCCGAACATAAAAGTGTCGATAAAACGAAAGGCATGCATTTGTATAATAACGTTCAGACTCGCGTAGATATTACTGATTTAGCCTGCACAGAATGTACTACAACATTAGACACCTTAGAGACCGCAGCTCAACATCTTATCCAAGAACATAAAATACCTATCGATTTAAAAGAGAGATTGGGAGTCGTGCCTCTCAAATTCCCTCTCTTAGGTCAGTACATTTGCGCACTATGCCCAAGAAAGTGCGTGTCGTTTCGAGATTTGTACAGACATTCTGGCTCACACTTCCCCATTCATCTCTGCGAGATTTGTGGGAAAAAGTTTGAGTCTACGCCATCGCTGCGTAGTCATATTAGTCATAACCATATCGATGGACATCCATGTCGAAATTGTAAGGCGGTACTCCCAAGCGCTCTAGAGCTAAGACAACATGTGCGAGGTGGCTGCACCGGTTTGAAATGCAAAATTTGCATTATAACGTTCTCTAACGAGCAATCTTTGCTAAAACACCGCGAAACGGTCCACGGCGCACCTAAAAGAGTTTACAAATGCACTGAATGTCAGATTGTTTTTGAAAAACGCATGCAACTTTACTTTCATACTAAGAGAGAACACACCGATCATCATAAATGTTTACACTGTGGTAAACTGTTCCCTCACTCTACGAGGTTAAGAGACCACATGCTAGTACACACAGATGAACGACCTTATGAATGTCATATTTGTCAGCAAGCATTCAAAAACAGGTCCTATTACAAAAAACATATTGGTAAATGTAAAGTCTAGTCCGTATTTTTATAGATTAATAAGATTGTTATTGAAATTTTGCTGGATACAAAATACAATAATTGATGTCAGTTGATTGCTATTATTTAAATTAGTATTTTAACTCGTTAAGCCATGACGGAGGCCTTTAGGTGGCTTATAAACTCCGTCACCAGAGTTGGCCACTAGCTCATACGAACTTTAATTATTTTTTAGAACTACTACTTAAGCTAAGATAATAATCATCTTCATCATCAGCCATTTTGTACCCACTGTTGGGCATAATCAGGCCTCCCTTCATGTAAATATCACTGATTCTATTAAATAAATAAGTTAACTCGAAGTTCTTTTTACTTCCTAAATTCTCTGAACTGTCTTTAGAGGCAATCCTAGACGCTACTTGCTGACCCGGCAAACTTCGTATTGCTTCAAGCATACCTAAATGGAGAGAAGCATGTATAAAGAGAAGCAGAGAAGCTTGGAAGGAGAGAAGCAGGGAAGCATGGAAGAGAGAAAACCCATATCCATATCACCAAAAAAAGTTCCATGAAGGTCCTGACTCCATCATCAGATAAGCTTGCTGACATCATATTATTATATTGTAGTCGAAACTTTACAGATATGCTGAGTTCCTAGTTTCAACTCAATCGGCCATTTATTGAGGAGTTCTGTTGAACAACTCCTGACTCCATCAGATCATGACCTTGAAATTTTTACGGGACAATATTTAAAGTACCTACTTAGGTACCTACTTTCTAAAAGAAAAAGAATCAATGAAATCGGACTACGCGTTAATGAATTACAACCAGATACTCATTTTGACTTTCATTCAACCCCTCTCCCAAGGGAACCGTGCTAAACTTCGAGATAAAAAGTATCCTATACTGGACCTCGTAGTATGCACTTTAATCATGTCAAGCTTCATTTAAATCCATTCAGTAGTTTAAACGTGACGCGCGGCCATGATAAAAACAGACAGACCGACAGACATGAATGAAAAAAAAAAATACAGTTTTGGCTTCAGTATCGACTATAGAGTGCCCTGCAAAAAAAATTTTCAAAATATCTTCAGTGTACAGAATTTGACCTGTTACAGTTTTATTATAAGTATTGATTACGAGTATATAATGTTCATTGGAACTCGTACTATAAAAACTATTCTACTAAGAACGCTAAGCTAGGTACTCGTTTGTTCGTAACTTTCATCTCTAAGATATCTCTATCATCATCATTCTCCATCATCATCACGGAACTTTATGAACTGCAGTTATTCAAATTTTTCAATACTATTAGTAATTTTTCCCTTGTAGTTTGCTAATATGTTTTGATCTACCGCAAAGATGACTGACCTACCCGTAAAAGTAGCGAGTGTTCTAACGTTTACTCTTCAAAATTAATATCAGACAAGCATAAGAACACGAGAATTTCTTTTCTAGATGAGTGGACCACAACGGATGCGTGTGATAGGAAAGTAACGCACAGCATGTCCCTAGACGAATGGATCACTACGGATTGTAAGGACACCATTCGGACTGGGGTCAAAGTTGAATCCACTGATCCCGGGCCAAGCAAATGGGAAACTAGAGACTTAGCGCAATCAGTTAAGGTTGAATTCATTGAGAATTCTGAATCAAAAGTAGATGAATGGATCGTTACAGATGGCTTTAAAACGGTACAGAACGAAGTGTCTGTTAATAAGGCAAATATACTATCCAGTGAGAAAGAGACTGTTGATAAATCTTTGAAGAAAAAAACTAGTAAGAAGCTATCTACTTATGATAAAACTATTCACTCCCAACCAAAGAACAATGAAACGTCGGAACCTACTAGGGACAAGATCTGGACACGTCTCGGGAAAAAAAATACTAAGGTCGTTGTGTCAAGCGATAAAGCTTCAACTGACAAAATTAGAGCTAAAAATAAAACAGCCACGAAAGAGCGACCAAAACGCGACCGCCGTTTTGTAGACAAAAAGTTCCTCAAAAACGCAAGACTTTTAGTAAAACACACTACAGCGATCCCTATGAGGATTCAACTCTCTTCTATAGACGTCGCTTGCTTTGCGTGCGAATGTAAATTCGACGATCCGTTTGCATTTAGAGATCATTTCCTCGCCGAACATAAAAGTGTCGATAAAACGAAAGGCATGCATTTGTATAATAACGTTCAGACTCGCGTAGATATTACTGATTTAGCCTGCTCAGAATGTACTACAACATTAGACACCTTAGAGACCGCAGCTCAACATCTTATCCAAAAACATGAAATACCTATTGATTTAAAAGAGAGATTGGGAGTCGTGCCTCTCAAATTCCCTCTCTTAGGTCAGTACATTTGCGCACTATGCCCAAGAAAGTGCGTGTCGTTTCGAGATTTGTACAGACATTCTGGCTCGCACTTCCCCATTCATCTCTGCGAGATTTGTGGGAAAAAGTTTGAGTCTACGCCATCGCTGCGTAGTCATATTAGTCATAAGCATGTCGATGGACATCCATGTCGAAATTGTAAGGCGGTACTCCCAAGCGCTCTAGAGCTAAGACAACATGTGCGAGGTGGCTGCACCGGTTTTAAATGCAAAATTTGCAAAATAACGTTCTCTAGCGAGCAACTTTTGCTGAATCACCGCGAAACTGTCCACGGCGCAACTAAAAGAGTTTACAAATGCACTGAATGTCAGATTGTTTTTGAAAAACGCATGCAACGTTACTTTCATACTAAGAGAGAACACACCGATCATCATAAATGTCTACACTGTGGTAAACCGTTCCCTGACTCTGCGAGTTTAAGGGACCACATGCTAGTGCACACAGGTGATAGACCTTATGAATGTCATATTTGTCAGCAAGCATTCAAAAACAGGTCCTATTACAAAAAACATATTGGTAAATGTAAAGTCTAGTCTGTATTTTTATATTATTTTATAAATAATAGATTGCTATTATTTAAATTAGTATTTTAACTCGTTAAGCCATAACGGAGGCCTTTAGGCGGCTTATAAACTCCGTCACCAGAGTTGGCCACTAGCTCATACGAACTTTAATTATTTTTTAGAACTACTACTTAAGCTAAGATAATAATCATCTTCATCATCAGCCATTTTGTACCCACTGTTGGGCATAATCAGGCCTCCCTTCATGTAAATATCACTGATTCTATTAAATAAATAAGTTAACTCGAAGTTCTTTTTACTTCCTAAATTCTCTGAACTGTCTTTAGAGGCAATCCTAGACGCTACTTGCTGACCCCGCAAACTTCGTATTGCTACAAGCATACCTAAATGGAGAGAAGCATGTATAAAGAGAAGCAGAGAAGCTTGGAAGGAGAGAAGCAGGGAAGCATGGAAGAGAGAAAACCCATACCCATATCCATATCACCAAAAAAAGTTCCATGAAGGTCCTGACTCCATCATCATAACAGCATTGTGTTTCACTCATCAAGCTCTTTCATTTGATACCCATATCACTAAAAAGTTCTATAGAACAGGTCCTGACTCCATCATCAGATCAGCTTGCTGACATCATATTATTACATTGTAGTCGAAACTTTACAGATATGCTGAGTTCCTAGTTTCAACTCAATCGGCCATTTATTGAGGAGTTCTGTTGAACAGCTTCTGACTCCATCAGATCATGACCTTGAAATTTTTACGGGACAATAATTTAAAGTACTTAGGTACCTACTTTCTAAAAAAAAAAGAATCAATGAAATCGGACTACGCGTTAATGAATTACAACCAGATACTCATTTTGACTTTCATTCAACCCGTCTCCCAAGGGAACCGTGCTAATCTTCGGAATAAAAAGTATCCTATACTGGACCTCGTAATATGCACTCTAATCATAATCATGTCAAGTTTCATTTAAATCCATTCAGTAGTTTAAACGTGACGCGCGGCCATGATACAAACAGACAGACAGACATGAATGAAAAAAAAATACAGTTTTGGCTTCAGTATCGACTATACAGGGTGGAAAAAATGAATGGGCCCTGGAGGGAAACTACTTTAAATCCTTGAGATACAATATTTTACTTATAGGAAACATTCCTTTATTTTTAAAAAGAAACATAACTGCATTCAAAGATTTTCTAAAATTCGCATGCTTCACCCAGGAATCGAACCAGCTAAAAATTCAAAAATTAAACATTCCCTATTTTATTCCACTAGTCGATACATTCAATACTTAAGATAAAACTTCTCAAAGAAACATGAGGTCTTACAGTCGTCTGTTGTACAAAAAATCCATGAAATCTAATATTTAGTACATAAGGGCATTAATTCCAATTTAGCTCTACAGTGGAATGGTGAGAGGTATCCAGTATTGTGATTTAGACCTTCTCGGTATGTATTTCGAATTCGGAAAATAACGTTTCTTCGCTGAAAAACCGTCAGATTTTCGAAGAAAATCATCGAATCGGATGCATTTTCGGAAGTCTGAATTTCACCTCAAATAGACAAATACCGTCTAGAAAAGTTTTGACGCGAATGGTGAAATAATAAAAATTAATGAAAAAAATTGTGAACGTTAATGTTAGATTTTATGATCTTTTTTATTTCTAAAACCAAATGTGTGTTATAAAGATTTTATTCTGACATTAATCCTGTCGATTAGTGGTATTAAATAAAGCGAGGTTTGTTTTTTAATTTTTAGCAGGTTCGATTCCGGATGAGGCAAGCAAATTTTAGAAAATCTATGAATGCAGTTTTGTTTCTTTTTAAAAATAAAGGAATGTTTCCTTTAAGTAAAATACTGTATCTTAAGGATTTAAGGTAGTTTCCCTCCGGGGCCCATTCATTTTTTCCAACCTGTAGAGTGCCCTCCAAAAAAAATTTTCAAAATATCTTCTGTGTACAGAATTTGACCTGTTACAGTTTTATTATAAGTATTGATTACGAGTATATAATGTTCATTGGAACTCGTACTATAAAAACTATTCTACTAAGAACGCTAAGCTAGGTACTCGTTTGTTCGTAACTCTCATCTCTGAGATATCTCTATCATCATCATTCTCCGCGCTTAGTGTATTCCATTATAATCACGGAACTTTATGAACTGCAGTTATTCAAATTTTTCAATACTATGTATCGCCTTAGTAATTTTTCCCTTGTAGTTTGCTAATAGTTTTGATCTACCGCAAAGATGACAGACCTACCCGTAAAAGTAGCAAGTGTTCTAACGTTTACTCTTAAAAATTAATATCAGACGAGCATAAGAACACGAGAATTTCTTTTCTAGATGAGTGGACCACAACGGATGCGTGTGATAGCAAAGTAACGCATAGCATGTCCCTAGACGAATGGATCACTACGGATTGTAAGGACACCATTCGGACTGGGGTTAAAGTTGAATCCACTGATCCCGGGCCAAGCAAATGGGAAACTAGAGACTTAGCGCAATCAGTTAAGGTTGAATTCATTGAGAATTCTGAATCAAAAGTAGATGAATGGATCGTTACAGATGGCTCTAAAACGGTACAGAACGAAGTGTCTGTTAATAAGGCAAATATACTATCCAGTGAGAAAGAGACTGTTGATAAATCTTTGAAGAAAAAAACTAGTAAGAAGCTATCTACTTATGATAAAACTATTCACTCCCAAACAAAGAACGATGAAACGTCGGAACCTACTAGGGACAAGACGATCTGGACACGTCTCGGGAAAAAAAATACTAAGGTCGTTGTGTCAAGCGATAAAGCTTCAACGGACAAAATTAGAGCTAAAAATAAAACAGCCACGAAAGAGCGTCCAAAACGCGACCGCCGTTTTGTAGACAAAAAGTTCCTCAAAAACGCAAGACTTTTAGTAAAACACACTACAGCGATCCCTATGAGGATTCAACTCTCTTCTATAGACGTCGCTTGCTTTGCGTGCGAATGTAAATTCGACGATCCGTTTGCGTTCAGAGATCATTTCCTCGCCGAACATAAAAGTGTCGATAAAACGAAAGGCATGCATTTGTATAATAACGTTCAGACTCGCGTAGATATTACTGATTTAGCCTGCACAGAATGTACTACAACATTAGACACCTTAGAGGCCGCAGCTCAACATCTAATCCAAGAACATAAAATAATTATCGATCTAGAAGAGAGATTGGGTCTCGTGCCTCTCAAATTCACTCACCTAGGTCAGTACATTTGCGCAGTATGTCCTAGAAAATGCTTATCGTTTCGAGATTTGTACAGACATTCTGGCTCGCACTTTCCCATTCATGTCTGCGAGATTTGTGGGAAAAAGTTTGAGTCTACGCCATCGCTGCGTAGTCATATTAGTCGTAAGCATGTCGATGGACATCCATGTCGAAATTGTAAGGCGGAATTCCCAAGCGCTCTAGAGCTAAGACAACATGTGCGAGGTGGCTGCACCGGTTTTAAATGCAAAATTTGCAATATAACGTTCCCTTACTCGCAACCTTTGCAAAATCACCGGGAAACAGTTCACGGCGCACCTAAAAGAGTTTACAAATGCACTGAATGTCAGGTTGTTTTTGAAAAACGCATGCAACTTTACTTTCATACTAAGAGAGAACACACCGATCATCATAAATGTCTACACTGTGGTAAACCGTTCACCGACTCTGCGAGTTTGAGACGACACATGCTAGTACACACAGATGAACGACCCTATACATGTCATACTTGTCAGCAAGCATTCAAAAACAGGTCCTATTACAAAACTCATATTGGTAAATGTAAAGTTTAATTTGTACTTTTTAAATAAATGGGATGAAAATGAAAAGTAGTGCAATAGTTTTATTTTAGGTAGGGTTCTATTATTTAAATCAGTATTTTTTAGAAGGACTACATAAGCTAAGATAATAATATTATCATTGAAGTTTGATTACATTACTTATATTAAAAAAAATAAGTTAACTTGATATTTTTTATTTCTTAATTCCCTTAACTGTCTTTAATGGTATTTTAGGAAGTACTAGCTGACCCTTCTTCTCCGTCGTAAACTTCATTGCTGAAGGTCGTGCCCGTCCTGAAACGCCTTGACGGAAACGTTGACAATCTTTCGCCACATTGCTCTATCCTGGGCTTGTCTTAGGGCAGAAGGTATAGTGAGCCCCGTTATTGCTTTAATTTGGTCTGACCAGCGGGTAGGTGAACGCCCCCGAGGTCGTTTGCCCTCTATCTTTCCTACTACAACCAGCTTATCTAGATTATCTGGTTGTCTCCGGGCGATATGACCAAAATAGCTTAGGACTCGTTGGTAGCAGATCGTGGACAGCCGGGTTCTGATCTTGAGTTGGTCGAGAATGGATCTGTTCGTTCGTTTTGCTGTCCATGGTATGCGCAACATTCTCCTCCAACACCACATTTCGAAAGCTTCGATCTTTTTTCGGTCCACCGCGCGAATTGACCATGCTTCTGCGCCGTAAAGGAAAATTGAGAACACCAAGGACCGCACGAGGGCTAGAATAGAAACCCTCGCGGGCGACCCTACCAAAGTTTTATCACACTCTGATAATGGATTAGTAGAAATTAGGTTTCAAGTTATTTTAAACGCCCAAACTGTGTACAATGATCAATAGACAATATCTAACTCCTTTAAGAGTTGTCTGAGTGTGCACACCAGCTTAAGATGAGCCGTACATTCAAAGGTTCCTGTACGTTCCAGGTGTCAAATTATTCTTCAATGTACAGAATTGGACATGTTTAACCTTTATTATAATGACTAGCTTCCGCAGGAAAGCCATGGTCAATACTTAGGCCTTTACATCTTTACTAGATGATTTATATCTGGGCCAATGTTAAGATGTAGTAGGCTTGCGGTGCACTGCACCTAAACCTCTCTCGCAGGTCAACCTGCCAAAATCACAGAAAAGACATAGTTTAATACGTGTGGGGCTGACTAAGGGAGTGTCCACATTGCGTTTTTTGCAGCGCGTTTGTATCGATACAAACGCGATTCGAACGCGCAGCCCCCCGCGCAGCCCCTCCCGGTTCGCTTTTGTATGGAAAAATACGCGTTGCGAACGCGCGTTTGTATCGATACAAACGCGCAGCTCAAAAACGCGCTGCAGAAAACGCAATGTGGACACTCCCTAAGCCGCGGGTTTCCTCACGATGTTTTCCTTTACCATTTAGAGCTCGTATTCATGCGCATATAAATTTTTCGAAACGAAAAATCCATTGATGCAGGGCCAGGATTCGAACCCACGACATTCGGATCGAAAGTCGTGGTACCTACTAATCCCCTCAGCCAACACGGCTCACTCCACTAATGTAACGTTATTTACTGCGGTTAATTAAATTTTCTAATCCTACGAATCGCCTAGTAATTTTTCCCTTGTAGCTAGTTAGCTATTTTATTTACCATGTTATAATATAAGATGACTAACCTCGCCGTAAGAGTAAGTTGGGGTACATGAGTTGAGTCGAGCGATTTACGATGCAAGTAAATAATTTTATCATATTCACGAATCAGAAAATAACATTTTGCGCTTTCATTATCAAATAATCATACATAAACGTTCCGCATTGCCACGGTTGCATCTAAAGTAACGATAAGTTACCGCATAAAGAAGTGCGATAAAAAAGTATACTTGACTATGGGCATTTCTTTTTGTTCTAGAAATGAAATACCCGAATGTGTCTGCGGCGAAGCGCAACGCCGTGGTTATCGTGAGATACTCTACCGTGTACCCCTTCAGGCTCCCCGAACACTGTATGGTGTGTGTGTTCTGCTGCGAAAGTTACGAGAAGCCCGCGGCGTTTCGGCAACATATGGATTGTGAGCACCAAGCCTTCTCGACTCGAATTGCGTTCGCGCATTGCTCTGAAGGCTACGTAAAAGCTGACTGCTCTGACATCCGCTGCCGTATCTGCTACGAGACTAGCGAAAATCTCGAAGAAATAGCTGTTCATTTACGCAAAGTCCACCAAAAACCCTTAGACTTAACGGAGCCCTTAGGGATTCAGCCCTTCAAACCGGACCAACTGAAATGCGCTATATGCCAGGCGAAGGCGTTCAGCCTTAGACAGCTCAGTCGCCACACGCAGACTCATTTCCTTAGATTCACCTGTGAGTCTTGTGGAAAATCCTATGCTACCAACACAGCGCTACAAGTCCACATTAAATACTCCCACATAATCAAAGACCATTACTGCAGAAAATGTAAATCTAGGTTCAGTACGCTAGAAGCGAAACGGGCTCACTTACAAGCCTCGCCGACTTGCTGGTGCTATCTGTGCAATCTGTGCGGAGATAGATTTATATCGTGGAATGTCAAACAGGTACACCTGAAAGAAGTTCACGGGGTTGCGGAAGAGAATCACGTCTGTCCAGAATGTGGAAAGATTTTCTCCGAGAAGAAAGCTTGTCGGCATCATTTCAAAGTCACGCATACAGATGACAATTTCGTTTGCTCATTTTGCGGCTTGAAGTTTGCCACAAAGAAATACTTTGAGGATCATCGTGTCACTCACACGAATGAGAAACCATATCCGTGTACTGTTTGCTCCAAGTCGTTTTCTAGAAAGAAAAATCTATCACAGCATATGTGGATTCACAGTGAATATAAGAGGTTCGAATGCAAGCTTTGTAACAAGAAGTTTAATCAAAGAGTTAGCTGGAAGTCTCACAACAAGACGAACCATCCAGAGTTGTTAAGCTTTGAGCAAGAGAGCGAGAATAGTGTAAAATTTCTAATGTCTGTACTAAAGAAGTAATTGCGATGTCACATTTAAATAGAACGATTCTGTTGTCGTTATAAACGAGCAACTACTTCATCTTAGTCACTTTATTTAAAGGATTTATTCTAAGGATTTTCTATTTGGTACAAAATTATCCAACACCCAAGTTCAACGACTATTACCTACTGCTAAACTAATAAAGAAATAGCACATTTTAAATTTTCACGATCTGTAAACATAATAATGTAGCGACGGTGGCTCCAGTACATCAGTCTACCTGTGACCACGAGAGCTGTAACGCACTCGAAACGTCGGGAAATAATAAACAAAGGTAATCACGCGATAAAGTCCCGTTAGTTTGTTTAATAAAGAAATTTAACCGCTATAATTTTCCCTTAAAGTTCATGAAATGCACATCATCATCATCATCCCAGCCTGATCTCTCCCACTGCTGGGTATAGGCCTCCCTTTGTTTTTGCCATTCTTCGCGGCCCTGCGCCTGCCTGATCCACTGCCGGCACGAAATGCACTATCATCATAAATTTTTCCAGATTTTTCAAGCCAGCAATTTAGGTTTTAGAGGGGAGGAGACGTCCTACTGGAACGAAAATTTGCTCTTTAAAGTTTAATTTAGCTAGATGCTGTCAATGCCGGTCATATTAGGAAACCACGAAATCGTCGCCCATTATTTATCTTGATAGGTAGGATCTTGGTAGGTTAGGTACAACAACTGTTTGGGGTGGTACCAAACAGTAAGAAAAGCTGGGGTAAAATTGCTAAGGGATGCTAGCTGGGGTGGAGACTCTAAAGAGAGATAAATAACCGAACTCGCCGAGTGTTGGACGTACACTGATTTATTGCTTTAATCACAAATTCGAACAATTATTGTAACTAGGGCAATGCTAGCTATGCTAAAAGTAAAATATTATTTCTACAAGTTTAAGCTGATTGTACATGTGTGAGTTAGCTCGTACAACAACTTTAAATTCAGTTCAAAATTTAGTCTTAATCAACCAACTATATTGAATGCACACTGAGTGAAAAATGCGTAAATACAGAGTTGATAAAAGCACGGCCTAGTGAGATGTTTGATTATGGGCGTTTCTTTTTGTTCTAGAAATGCAATACCCGATTCCGTCCGAGGCGAAGTGCAACGCCGAGATTATCGTGAAACATTCAACTGTGTACCCCTTCAGGCTCCCCGGAAACTCTATGACCTGTGTGTTTTGCTACGAAAATTATGAGGATCCATCCAAGTTTCGGCAGCATATGGATACGGAACACCAGACCTTCTCCCTCCGCCATGTTTTCGCGCATTGCAAAGGGTTCTTCGTTAAAGCTGACTGTTCCGATATCCGATGCCGCATATGCTTTCATCAAAGCGATAATCTCGAAAAGATAGCTATTCATTTGAAAACGCAACATAAGTTAGTCACGAAATCCTTGGATTTGACTGCTCCGTTGGGAATCCAGCCTTTCAATTTTAAACCTGATAAGCATAGGTGCGCTATTTGCGAGGCGAAAGCTTACAATCTACGACAGCTGAGTCGGCACACGCAAACTCATTTCTTGAGGTACACGTGTGAATCCTGTGGCAAGTGCTATGCCACAAAACAATCCTTAAAAGTTCATATAAAAGCGTCACACTTGAAAAAAAAAGAGCATTATTGTATGAAATGTAAAACCGATTTCGGTTCCGCAGATGAAAAGAAACGTCATTTGCGAGAAACTCAGAGGTGTCGGAAATACGTCTGTAACGTGTGTGGCGATAGGTTTATTTCTGACTACATTAAGCAAAATCATATGAAGGACGCACACGGCGTTGCAAAAAAACCGCACGTTTGTCCTGAATGTGGACTAGTATTTACAGTGAAAGACATTTTCAGAGACCACTTTAAAATAGCTCATACCGACGATAATTTTGTTTGCTCAATCTGCGGTCAGAAGTACGCATCGAAACAAGAATTCGAAGACCACAGAGACACTCATACTAACGAGAAACGCTTCCCTTGTACTGTCTGTTCGAAATTATTTTCCCGAAAAAAGAATTTGATTCAACACATGTGGATACATAGCGAGTCAAAAAGATTTGAATGCAAGCTCTGCAACAAGAAGTTTAATCAAAGAGTCAGTTGGAAGTCTCATAACAAGACTAACCATCCTGAGATGTTGAGCTTTGAGCAAGAGAGCGAGAACAGTGTCAAAGGAGGTGTTTCGTAGCAGGCTAAGTCATTGTCCACCAGACTGCAAAATGGCAAAAAAATCTTGAATAAAAAAAAAAATCTTATTCTTTTAAAATGCGAAGACTTACAATGTTATCATATTTTCCTGGCCGGCCATGACAGTCCAACAGTTCGTAAGTGCCACTGTCACTTGTATTTTGACAGGATATTCTGTCATTCTACATTCGTTCGTCGGAGCTGTGATAGGCTTTGTTGTGCGCTACTTACGTGTCAAAAATAACTTTTCAAAATTAACAACAGCAGTTGTCAAGACATTTACTTATGTCATAAAGCGGAGATATCCTGTAGCCCCCTTATTGCCCTCTTATGGAGAAAGTATTCCCCCCCAATAAAATTCCCTAACGACAAAAAAAATCTATAAAATTATCGAAACTGCTCACAAAATTTCACGAGGAATGGTTGAGAAATGCGAACTGTAGAGGAGAACATACAGACACAACATCAGGAGGACAAACAAAATATTTTTTGTCCAAGCTGAAGCAGAGACGCTTCGCTCGCTCAGTCAAGAAAGCAGAATAAAAATTCGAGTGGTTTTAAAAATCTACCAATTGTATTGAATGCACTCTGCGTGAAAAATGCGTAGGTACAGAGTTAATAAAAGCACGGCATAGTGAGCTGTTTGACGATGGGCGTTTCTTTTTGTTCTAGAAATGAAATACCCGATTCCGTCCGCGGCGAAGTGCAACGCCGAGATTATCGTGAAACATTCGACTGTGTACCCCTTCAAGCTTCCCGGAAACTCTATGGTCTGTGTGTTCTGCCACGAAAATTATGAGGATCCATCCGAGTTTCGGCAGCATATGGATACGGAACACCAGACCTTCTCCCTCCGCCTTGTTTTCGCGCATTGCACTGAGTACTTCGTTAAAGCTGACTGCTCCGATATCCGATGCCGCATATGCTTTCATCAAAGCAAGAATCTCGAAGAAATAGCCATTCATTTGAAAAAGCAACATAACTTAGTCACGAAATCCTTGGATTTAACTGCTCCGTTGGGAATACAGCCTTTCAATTTTAAACCTGATAAACTTAGGTGCGCTATTTGCGAGTCGAAAGCCTACAGTCTACGTCAGCTGAATCGGCACACGCAAACTCATTTCTTGATGTACACGTGTGAGTCCTGTGGCAAGTCCTATGCCACCAAAACAACCTTACAACTTCATATAAAAAAGATACACTTGAAAATAAAACAAAATTATTGTAAAAGATGCAGAACAAATTTTGGTTCCGCAGATGAAAAGAAACGTCATTTGCAAGAAACTCAGAGGTGTCGGAAATACGTCTGTAATATTTGTGGCGATAGGTTTCTGTCAAGCTCTATTAGGCAACAACATATGAAGGACGCACACAGCGTTGCAAAGAAACCTCACGTTTGCCCTGAATGTGGACTAGTTTTTACAGAGAAAAAGACTTTCATATACCACTTTAAAATAGCTCATACCAACGATAGTTTTGTTTGCTCATTCTGCGGTCGGAAGTACACATCGAAACAACATTACGAAGATCACAGAGTCACTCATACTAACGAGAAACACTTCCCTTGTACTGTCTGTTCGAAATTATTTTCTCGAAAAAAGAATTTGATGCAACACATGTGGATACATAGCGAGTCGAAAAGATTTGAATGCAAGCTCTGTAACAAGAAGTTTAATCATAGAGCCAATTGGAAGTCTCATAACAAGATTAACCATCCTGAGATGTTGAGCTTTGAGCAAGAGAGCGAGAATAGCGTCAAAGAAGGTGTTTCGTAGCAGGCTAGGTCATCATTGTCCACCAGACTGAAAAATGTTTGAAAAAAAAAAGTACGACCAATCAAAATAATTCCGAATTCCGTAAAAAATCGGTAACGTCTTTTGTATAGTACTTTTTAGGCAAGCAAGATACCGTCTTTCTTATCTTGGCTTATCGAATACGACCGACCCCGGTCAACAACTTTAAATTCAGTTTAAAATGTAGTCTTCATCTACAAACTATACTGAATGCTCTTCTGCGTGAAAAATGCCTACATAGTTGATAAAAGCACGGCCTAGTGAAATGTTTGACTATGGGCGTTTCTTTTTGTTCTAGAAATGCAATACCCGATTCCATCCGCGGCGAAGTGCAACGCCGAGATTATCGTGAAACATTCAACTGTGTACCCCTTCAGGCTTCCCGGAAACTCTATGGCCTGTGTGTTGTGCTACGAAAATTATGAGGATCCATCCAAGTTTCGGCAGCATATGGATACGGAACACCAGACCTTCTCCCTCCGCCTTATTTTCGCGCATTGCACTGAGTACTTCGTTAAAGCTGACTGTTCCGATATCCGATGCCGCATATGCTTTCATCAAAGCGATAATCTCGAAAAAATTGCTATTCATTTGAAAACGCAACATAACTTAGTCACGAAATCCTTGGATTTGACTGCTCCGTTGGGAATCAAGCCTTTCAATTTTAAACCTGATAAACTTAGGTGCGCTATCTGCGAGACGAAAGCTTACAGTCTACGACAGCTGAGTCGGCACACGCAAACTCATTTCTTGAGGTACACGTGTGAGTCCTGTGGCAAGTGTTATGCCACCAGAACAACCTTACAACTTCACATAAAAAAGTCACACTTAAAAATAAACGAAAATTATTGTAAAAGTTGCAAAACAAATTTCGGTTCCGCAGATGAAAAGAAACGTCATTTGCAAGAAACTCAGAGGTGTCGGAAATACGTCTGTAACATTTGTGGCGATAGGTTTATGTCAAGTTTTATTAAGATACATCATATGAAGGACGCACACGGCGTTGCAAAGAAACCTCACGTTTGCCCTGAATGTGGACTGGTTTTTACAGTGAAAAACTCTTTTATAGACCACTTTAAGATAGCTCATACTGACGATAATTTTGTTTGCTCATTCTGCGGTCAGAAGTACGCATCGAAAAAAGAATTCGAAGACCACAGAGTCACTCATACTAACGAGAAACGCTTCCCTTGTACTGTCTGTTCGAAATTATTTTCCCGAAAAAAGAATCTGATTCAACACATGTGGATACATAGTGAGGCTAAAAGATTTGAATGCAAGCTCTGTAACAAGAAGTTTAATCAAAGAGTCAGCTGGAAGTCTCATTACAAGACTAACCATCCTGAGTTGACGAATTTTGAACAGGACTACGATAACAGTATGAAAATTCTTGATAATAGAATTAAATTAAAAATTTGAAGGACAAAAAACAAATCTTACAATAAAAAAAATACAATAAGTATATCCAAATAGTTAGTATAGCTGAGCCGACAGACTTTGTCCTGCTTATTGGAATTTAGCAACGAACGCTATCTATTGAAAGTAATCCGAAGTGTCAATGCCCTTATAGAATACTATTTTTTTAATTTGTAGAGTTTGAAGCTGTTTTTCAAACCATTATTTTCTTGTTTTTCAAACCACCCCTGTACTGGAGCGAACAGTACAAAAAAATAATTACTTAAATCGGTCAAGCCATTTTTGAGTTTTTACGAAACAATAGGTATTTACCAAGATCTCCCTATTAGCTTTTCTCTCACTCTACGTGAGTGAGAGAGTCTCTCACTATTTATTCCGTTTCCAAGTTATGAGGTAACAAGGATTCGGTAATTAATTTATATATATATATAGAAGTAAATGAGCATTTGTACCGCTCTATACTTGTAATATAATGTTCTCAAATTACAGCTCCTTCGTCGGTCTGGTTTCAGTAAGAAATGTATTCAATAGTCATCCCTCCTTATAAAGTAAATGACCGATAAACATTTCTTTTGTTCTAGAAATGCCCTCTGGTGTCACCACTCTCACTCACACCACTCGAGGAAACGCCAGTCTCTTAGTACGCTACACGACGGCTTGTCCGTTCAGACTGCCAGGGTCTTTCATGACCTGTTTGGTATGCTTAGCCTCCTTCAATGAACCCGAGGAGTTTAGGAAGCATATGGAAGACGAATATCCCAAACTTAGGCGTAGTTTGTCATGCATCAGCTCTAACTACGATATCAAAGTAGACATCACTGAGCTGAAGTGCCGAATATGCTCAAGAAAATTCGACTCACTTGAGAATGTCGCTGCTCATTTAATTTCTGCTCATCGTATCGGTATTAATTTAAAACGTGAATTAGGATTGCAACCTTTCAAATTGTACAGAAATAACTATTCGTGCTTGATTTGCGGCGAAAAGTGCAATGATGTACGCTCGTTGAGTAGACATTCTCAGAAACATAATATGAATTATACATGCGAAACGTGCGGCAAGGCTTATGGGAACGAAGCCAGTGTAAAAGTTCATACCAAGTACGCACATGGCCAGTTTAAAGTATACTGTTTGAAATGTGGAAAAGGTTTCAATACTAGCGAAGAGAAAAAAGTACATATGCTTGGCTCTCAAAAATGTTGGCCGTACGTATGCAACTATTGTGGCGTGAGATGTTTAACAAAGAAAACCAAATCCAGTCATATGATATCTCAGCATGACCATAAGCCACCTCTTTTTACGTGCCCAGAATGTCCAGATATTTTCACTAATAAGTCTGTACAAATAAGACATTTCAACACGGAACACACAGATAAATTTCGCTGCACTAATTGTGATAAAAAATTTAGCTGCAGGAAAGAACTAAGCGATCACTTTGTATCCCATACATCCGAGAAGTTGTACCAGTGTGACGTCTGCTTAAAGTCATTCACAAGGATGAAAACTTTAAAGGCTCATATGTGGAACCATATGGAAAAGAAACGATTCGAGTGTAAACAGTGCAACAAACAGTTCAATCAGCGTGTGAGTTGGAGAACTCATATGTCCTCCTACCATCCGAATCAAACAGCACAATCTAATACGGTTTCTGCTATCTGATGTAGGATTACCAACGTAATTTTAATGAGTTAGTACTTACGTGAAGAAGATTCTTCCATTAGGCCTTACATGCGAGATAAAGATATCTCGAGAAATCTCAATGGGTTAAACTGCTAACGTATACGTTAGTTAGACCGATCGAGATTATCTCTCTCGATGTTACGCATGTTAGGCCTACCTGTACGCATTGAAAAGCGCACGGAATTTTACTTCAAGGTTAAGCATAAGCATATCATATTTAGAAGTCAAATATATAACATTTCAGGTTCAATTTACCTTCCATGAATAATTTAAAGTTTCTTCTTTGACAGAATAAAGTTAAACCGCGTTAATTTATATAAATTAGTACATTAATAAAATCTTGTCACACTTAAACGTTTTGTCCTACATAATGCTTGCGGAATGGACGAGTTAACCGTCCATTTAATAGCAATACATTTTATGTTCCGTTGTGACGCTGCCTTGTGTATACAGGAACTGAAATTTTCATAAAGAAAGCTAGATCATAATTGACGTTTCTTTTTGTTCTAGAAACTAAACCCAAAAACGGCGCGCGGCAGAATGCTTCTGCCGTTATAAAATATTCGACTGCGTATCCCTTTCGACTTCCGGAATCGTCAATGGTCTGCGTGTATTGTGCCGAAAGCTATGATAATCCAGCAGAGTTCAGATCGCACCAAGAACACGAAGATGTCAATATTACTATTGTCAATTATTGCTTCAGAGATGAGACTAGCATCAAAGTCGATTGTACGGATCTGCGTTGTCGAATTTGTTCTAAAAGTTACGAAAGCTTAGAGGATGTTGCCAAACATCTCAGTGCTGAACACGAAATAAATATAAACTTCAGTTTCTCTTTAGGATTACTACCGTTTAAAATAAATAAAGACAAATACTTTTGCTGCGTATGCAACAGCAAATTTGCTAATATCCGATTTCTAAGCAGGCACACAAACACACATTTTACTATATATACTTGTGAATCTTGCGGAAACTCCTATATTTCGGCTGCGGCTCTTAATTCCCATGTTAGAAATACATGTTCTCGTAGTTCAAATTTGCCTTTCTGTAGAAAATGTAAAAAGTCTTTTAGCTCTCTGGAAGAACGAATGAAACATTTGCTGTCTTCAAGTAAGTGCTGCCGACATGTTTGCAATGTCTGTGGCATTAGGTATCCTACTTGGAACTTAAAACAAAATCATATGAAAGAAAAACACAATAAGCCCGTAAGAACATTTCCTTGCCCTGACTGTGGCACTGTTTTTGACACAGTAACCAAATTTCGAGAACATTTTGTTGTTACACACACAGATAATCATTTTTCCTGTGGGCACTGTAATCAAAAATTCTCCTCCGAACGTAGTTTGAAAACTCACCTTTTGGTCGAGTCTGGTGAAAAAACATTTGTTTGCAATGTTTGTGATAAGTCCTTCTTACGAAAATCGGGCTTGAGCCAACATATGTGGATACATAGTGAAGTCAAAAGGCATACTTGTACTCTATGCGATAAACATTTCAATCAGAGAGTCAGTTGGAAAACGCACATGAGGTCAAGACATCCGGAACTCTGTGATTTTTAACAAAACCTCTTTAAATGTGCAATTACAAACAAAACACGAGAAAATGAAACGGACATTTTTTGTTCTAGAACCAAATCTGGCGACCTACTCAAGACGGAACGTGAGCGCTATTATCCAGTTTTCCACTGCAAATCCATTTAGACTTCCCGGGAGCGAAATTATGTGCGTCTATTGCAGCGACAGCTTCACAGAAGCGACGCTATTCAGGCAGCATATGGACGATGAACATAAAGAATTTAACCCAGAACATGCATTTACACATCTCTCGAAAGGTTACCTTAAAATGGACATCACGAATTTGTGTTGCCGTATTTGCACTCTACCGTTCCGCGAATTACAAAAACTTGCCGAACATCTTGTTGAAATTCATTCAAAAAATTTAGATCTAAATACCGACCTAGAAATACAACCATTTCGATTAGAAAATGGCCAATTCATATGTCCTATTTGTGAGAACAAGGCTTCAAGTATTTGCTCGTTGAACAGACACGTCCAAAAGCATTTTCTTCTGTATAAATGTAAGAATTGTGGAAAAGCGTATTCGGCTAAGTCATCTTTAGTGTATCACGAGAAGTACTCTTGTTCTAAAGGTACCATTCCACCAGAATAGTGTACAGCACATTTGTTTACAAACATTTTGTGCAAAAACCCCAGCATTGCACGTACTAAACTTGTATCGCGTTTAGCTTCTGCCTCCACCGGCAAAACTGTGCGTAACTTTTGTAAACGCACAGTGTGGCACACTTGTGCACGAACATGTTCACTGAGAAGAGTTTTATGTCTTCAGTTGTTAATAGTAATTTTTGATCCGATTAAAAAAACAAAAACATAGTAGGTAGGTAATATTGTTTTTTTTATATCTACAAATCTGCATACTTAACAAAAAACCTGACTGTTCCTCATTGAAACTTTGAGCTAACTCTTGAGCGGCGTCGTGTTTTTTGTTTCTAATTTTTATTATCATTGTGACCGGAATCCCATAATAGAGGATAAGTTTCAATTGCTTAAATAAATTATAAAAATGTATTATTCGTCCAATCCATATTTAACTCAGTTAAACAATGTGCGCGTACAAATAAATGTTTTCGCTCCGGTGGCGGAAGCAAGATTGAGTTCGCGAACCACAAGCATGTACGCGTCGACGCGAGTCCACTGCACGTACAATAATATACAGATGTGCGCGAACATTTCAAAAATGTTCGCGCACAATTTGTTACTGTTTGCCCGAGTGAGTCGACCTGCTTGAACATCTGTGTCGTACACTGTGCATTACAGTGCCGCACAGTTCAGCACATTGGTGGAATCGTGCCTTAACGATAGCCTTAAACGATGCCAGACGTGTAAGGCTGTTGTTAGTTTTTTGCAAGAGCACTTGAAAACTTCTGAACCTTGCGGCCGTCACATATGCAACATATGCTGCGAAAGATTCTCATACTATGAAAAAAGCAAGGTCACATGGCACATCTGCATCAAATTGTACTTATCCTTGCCCGGAATGTGAAGTCGTGTTCTTCAATAAACATAAATTGAAACGCCATTACAAAGTAACTCATACAGACGATTACCCTTGTTTGCATTGCGGAATGAAGTTTGAAACCAAGTACAAACTATCGTCACTTAAAATCACATATCGGTTAATTTTCCTTTTATGAAAGGCTTTTTTTTCATAAGTCCTTGCTTTTTAACCCCCGACAAAAATGAGGGGAGTTATATTACTTGGAACTTGAAACCAAATCATATTATGAAAGAAAAACACAATAAGCCAGTAAGAACATTTCCTTGCCCTGACTGTGACACTGTTTTTGACACATTAACCAAATTTCGAGGACATTTTGTTACACACACAGATATTCATTTTTCCTGTGGGCACTGTACCTAATCAAAAATTCTCCTCTGAACGTAGTTTTAAAACTCACCTTTTGGTCGAGTCTGGTGAAAAAACATTTGTTTGCAATGTTTGTGATAAGTCCTTACGAAAATCGGGCTTGAGCCAACATAAATGTGGATACATAGTGAAGTCAACAGGCATACTTGTACTCTATGCGATAAACATTTCAATCAGAGAGTCAGTTGGAAAACTGTGATTTTTAACAAAACCTCTTTAAATGTGCAATTTACAAGCAAAACACGAGAAAATGAAGCAGGAAATTTTTTGTTCTAGAACCAAATCTGGCGACCTACTCAAGACGGACCGCGAACGCTATTATCCAGTTTTCCACTGCATATCCATTTAGACTTCCCGGGAGCGAAATTATGTGCGTCTATTGCTGCGACAGCTTCACAGAAGCGACGCTATTCAGGCAGCATATGGACGATGAACATAAAGAATTTAACCCAGAACATGCATTTGCACATTTTGCACATCTCTCGAAATCGAATGGTTACCTTAAACTGGACATCACGAATTTGTGTTGCCGTATTTGCACTTTACCATTCCGCGAATTACAAAAATTTGCCGAACATCTTGTTGAAATTCATTCAAAAAATTTAGATCTTAATACCGACCTTAGAATACAACCGTTTCGACTAGAAAATGGCAAATTTATATGTCCTATTTGTGAGAACAAGGCTTCAAGTATCTGTTCGTTGAACAGACACGTCCAAAAGCATTATCGTGTGTATATATGTGAGAATTGTGGAAAAGCGTATTCGACTAGAACATCTTTTGTGGAACACGTGAAGAACTATTGTTCTAACGATGGCATTAAACGATGCCAGAGGTGTAAGGCTGTTGTTAGTTCTTTGCAAGAGCATTTGAAAACTTCTAAACTTTGCGGCCGTCATAGATGCAACATATGCTGCGAAAGATTCTCATACTATGAAAAAAAGCAAGCTCACATGGCCGAGGTTCACTCTGCATCAAATTGTACTTATCCTTGCCCAGAATGTGAAATCGTGTTCTTCAATAGAAATAAATTTAAACGCCATTACAAAGTAACTCATACAGACGATTACCCTTGTTTGCATTGCGGAATGAAGTTTGAATCCAAATACAAACTAAATCGTCACTTAAAATCTCATTCCGGTTAATTTTCGTTTACTGAAAGGCTTTTTTTTCATAAGTCCTTGCTTTTTAACCCCAACGAAAAAGAAGGGAGTTAAAAGTTTACAGTGCGTATCTGTGGCTTTGTGTGTCTGTCTGTGGCATCGTCTGTGACACCATGCTGGTGTCTTTGTCGAGTGTTCTTAGCTATGTGTCATGAAAATCTGTTCAGCCGTTTGAAGATCATCAGCTCTTTCCTATAGTTACTAGCTATCTTCGCGTTTACGTCAGCGCGATCCAGGATTATGGCTCAGTCGCGCCATCTAGTATTTAATTGGAAAACAATGAAAGCAGGTGGCATTCCATTTGACGTTTCGACAAGTTTACACTCAATGAGGTTCATTGCAATGCTATCAATAATGTAATGAACATTACATTAAGAAGTTTTTTGTGTCGGGGGTTTTTAAATTTATTAATTTAATATTACGCAAATAAATAAACGTGTAATATACTATCCAGTACGGTTTTTATTCTTGTAATTTGTACATCAAAGTATATGTGACTTCAATCTATCATAAAATCCTAATGTCGGCCTACAACTTTAACCATAAGTTTCCTAAATAACATTTCGATGTTATCCATGCAGAGAATAAATGAATCCAGAATATTTTTTTGTTTTAGAACTAAATCAGATGGACCACTCAAAACAGAACGCGCGCACGATAATTGAAAATTCAACTGCATATCCATTTAGAATCCCAAACAGTAAGGTGGTGTGCGTATACTGCAGCGAAAAATTTGAAGAAGCACGTCTATTCAGACGACATATGGTCGATAATCATACAAACATCAAACTGCATTTCGTGCTTGCCGATATTACAGAGAGTTGCCAAGCAATCAAAGTCGACATCACAGATTTACAATGTCGAATATGTTTTAAGCCGTTTTCTAGGCTCGATGAATTAGCCATACATTTAAAGAAGAAACATTCGAAAGATATAAATCTCGACTACGATTTTGGATTGCAGCCTTTTCTCTTGGACAGCTTGATTTGTCCCATGTGTCAGCATACTGCCGGTAATCTCTGTATGTTGAATAGACACATTCAGACCCATTACTCTTCATTCATATGCGAGAATTGTGGAAAAGCGTATGCATCACGCAATGGTTTGGCACGTCACGTTAAGAAATTGTGCCCTGAAAAATTTAACAAAACAATTGAACAGACTAAAGACCTACATAGTTATTTCCACAACTAGATACTGTCTTTATATTTACTGTCACTGTCCCAAGGGTCGGCGTTGTCCGCAGTGGCACATTTTTACAAGCTTTTATTGTTAGTATGAATTTGAACCACTTCCCGATGTCTGATTGAGCTGAAGTCATACCTGTGTATTTTCGGTGACAAAACACAACATTGTATTGAAAGCTAGCTGATCGAATGATAAAGTCAGGATCTGATCAACTGAACTCTTCAGTGTATAAAATAAAATACCCGTGTTAGGGCTCATTTGGATCAGCTTGCAGTCACCTACTAAAATATTGTTACTTGAATTTCTTTTAAATAAAACGTTTCTATTAAATCACTGTCTTGTCTTTCTGTCTGTCGTTTCGGATGGAATCTTGCAATGCAACTCAAATTTCGAACACTTCCTGATTAGGTATCCGGTGGAAACTTGGGTAGGGTAGGTAACATTATTTTTTTAATCTACATTAATTTGCTTGTTTGAATATTTTTTATGTTTATTGTCTCAATAAACACGCTCATTACTCTATCCCCTACAATGGTATTTTGTCAGAACTTCTAAAGATGTCTAAGCTAAGGGTTAGTCAGTAGCAACTTGCGCGTGAGAATTATTAAATACCTACTCGTCTTCTTCAATCATTCCAATTAGTGAATTGCCCGTTTTAGCTGTTTCAATCTCCTGTTTTTTCCGATCATGTGTAATTCTTTTTTTTTTTTTCATGTGTTAATATTGTTACTGATAATAAATATTTTGTTTTTATAAATGAAGACTCACAGTACGTTTGTAAGTTATCTTAATACCACGTTTACACGCTCGCGTGCAAACAGACATTCAACGAGACAGATGTATGATCAGGCGAGCACGAATAACTCTGTCACTGTCACTCTCATCTCAACGAGACCGAACGCAATAAAAGATAACGCTCTTTGAATGTCTGTTTGTCTGTTTGCATTGCACGCGAGCGTGTGAACGCGCCATAAAACCTAATTTACTCTAATTATATTCTTAGCTTTTTCAAGTTTTCAAACGCAATGTTACACAAGAAAAAAATAGGTTTCAGCTAGTATTTTGTGGATCTATGCGTAAAAAAACTAAATTAACGATTTTACTACTAAAGGATTGTTATTCTTATAGTCGTATTGCTCATTATACGGACTAAAGTGAAGGAAAAAATGTCATTTTTCCTTCAATTTTGACATAAAACGTATCAAAACTAATCAAAATTGAAGGAAAAATGACATTTTTTCCTTCAATTTTAGTCCGTATAATGAGCAATACGACTATAAATTTTGACTTGCTGCCTACAAAATGGGTTTCTTAACTTCTGAATTAAATAATACTGATTCGAATTGTTGTCTTTAGAAGTCATTACGCACTGTCAATACTGTCATCGGCGATTCGGTCGACACTCGACAGTGATCATTGATTACCTTACCTATAGTTAATCTATAAAAACTAGAGGTTGTCTCGGTCTATATTTAATATAAATATGTAAATAAATATTGAACAACATTCTATAATCAGTCCGGTGAGGCGGTGACTAGTACGTAATGGCTCTATGTGATGTTCATCAAAAGTAATTCAACCCCCGACGAAAAATGGGGTGTTATAAGTTTGTAGTGTATCTGTGCGTCTGTGGCATCATAGAATAGCCCCTGATTGGATGAACCAATTTTGATGCGGTAATGCGGATGCGAATTTGTTTGAAACCTGCCGTGATAGAGATGGTTCTTAGCTATTAATTTATGAAAATCTGTTCAGGCGCGAAGATCATCAGCACTTTTGTAGTTTATGAAAAGAATATATTATTCGGCGGTTTTTCATTATTATTTTTATTTAATTACTTGTTATTGAACACTTTCGTTATATTTTACTTAAGTTTAAGAATTATAACTTACCTAGGTATACAGTAGGTATGATACCTTAACTGAACATAGATTCATTGGTCTAATTATTTTGTGTAATGTGTGTGACAATGTTGTTAACTTTCCTGACTTTATAGTATATTTCGTCTTTATTGTTTATGGTAAGGGTTATGTAGTTTTTTAAATAAATAATAAAACTATTATTTTTTGTTTATTTCCATAGCATCTAGACTAGACGTCACCTAATCAGCTTTATGCATCTAAAAGTTAAAATAAGAGATTTAACTAAAACAGAAAATCCAAAACGGTTTTGGACTAAACTATTGATCATGATAATCTACTTCTAATGATCAGTTGAATAGTTAAGGCGTGAAAACGTTTCAAACAAAATCATAGTCGCTTAACTATTGAAATGTAGGTGTATCATAAAAAAGGTCTGTAGGTCTTTGTAGAAGAAAGTTAGTAAATCCATCGTGTTAGATGAGGCCCCAAAGATGCTTGAATGGTTAAGAGTCTGAACTGAAGGATATGTCTGAACAATCGGTTTTTCTTTTTTTTCTAGTTCACGTGAAATGGAATGCAGAGCTCGTATTAAACTATACGACACTGTACCCATTCAGATTGCGAGGCCTGATTTTGGTTTGCGTTTACTGCTGCGAAGAATTTGAAGAGCTAGACGAATACAGGCACCATATGGATGAGATGCATAAGAAATTCAATCCGAAAACGGCTTTCGCGCACACAAGTAATTTTAGATCTAGAGACTACGTCAAAGTTGACTGCGTGGACTTAAAATGCAAATTGTGCATGGAACCCTTTGATACAGTCAATGATGTTGCTCAACATCTTAAGGAAATACATAATGATATCGACTCAATTAATAAATACCTCAACTTGGATTATGAAGTAGGCTTGCATCCGTATCGTTTGTTCAAAGATAAGTGGAATTGCATGATTTGCAATATGAGATTTCCGGGCTTGGCGAGGCTCGCAAGGCACATGTCTTCTCACTACGCAGATTACAGTTGCAAAATATGTGGCAAGAACTATTTGAATAACCATAACTTGAAGCGTCACCTGAAGTACGGTCATACCGAGAAACAAATTTGTAGAAAGTGCAAAACTGAGTTCCAGACGCTTGAAGAACGTAAGGAACATCTCAAAACATCAAAGAAGTGTTGGACATTCGGTTGCGTTCATTGCGGGGAGAGATTCGCCTCTTGGGAATGTCAGCAGAAACATTTAGTCGCTGAACATAACGTTAAAGTTAGAACATATCCATGCCCAGACTGCAGTGACGTCTTCGAATGTATAAAACACTTCAAAGCTCATTTCACGGCGCATCATTCTGCCTAGGGCATGCAAACCGGTTACCCGGATAACCGAAAAAACCGGGTAACCGCCTGATTTGAAGATCGGTTTTTTCATGGTGTAAAACCCGGTTTTTTCGATTTTTTCGGTTTTTTTTTATCGATAAAAAATACTCATAAACTACCGTTTCCCTTCCTAAATTAATGAATTATTATAATGGCCAGGCTCAGTCGAGCCAAGCTGGCAGGCAAGACTGCTAGCGTGATTTTAGTTCCTACTATAAGTACCTAACCTACTTGAAAATTTTATAATTTGCTTATTTGTTTGATAGTCTAACTTGATTGTTAAAGTAACTAGTGGCTCTGTGAACTGTAGACTTCGCGAGTCTGTCTTCCGAACCGAATAAATGCTCACAATTCTCTGATTGACAGAGCGAGCGAAGCGTCTATGCTTCAGCTTGGAATCTCTTTTTAAATGTCCTGTTACAGCACGCACAGAACAATTGCCCAAGAGTGGTGTATGTGTAGACGGTTTTGGGTTTTGCTTTTTGCAGCTGGAGCTTGGCGTCAAGATGTTCAAGACACGTTTCTTTAAAGTGTACGCAGGCCTTATGCAATGTACTGCACCAGTCAGAGCGGCGATGCGCGAGCTCCCCCCAACTGTCACATGGTGTTATGTGGCGTTTCAAAACGTCTCTGTAGAGAGAAAATTGCCCACCGGACTTGCGTTTTCCCTGAGCGAGCTCTGAGAAAAAAAAACATTTTAGGAAGTCTGGTGTTTTCTATACGGACATCACCGCACCCTTTATAAGTGATAAGTGTTTCGTGTTCTCTGTGTACTGTGTGTCAAATAAACGATTTCTTTCTTTATTTATGACATTGCTTCTATGCCACTCAGCTGTGTACGTTGAAGAATCTCAGAGTTGGGCACACGATCTTGCCACTTTATTCGGAGAATAGACTCCAAGGCACTTCATGTGTAATATGTCAAGTCGCCGTATATTGCCCTTGTAAAGGCACGGTCTCCGTGGCATAAAGCAAAATGGGTAGTATAATTGCTTTATTCACAGCTATCTTGGTGTGAAGTTGTAGATCGTGGGAGTCCCAGACTCTTTTGCTAAGTTTTCCAAACGATGCAGCTGCCCTTGCTATACGTGAAGAGATTTCTGTCACAAGTCGGTTGTCATTGCGAACAGTCGATCCCAGATAGCGGAAAGATGAGACTTCTTTGAGAGGTTTCCCGCTAAGAGTGACTGCTGTGGGGTCTGCTGTTTCGCCCCTTGGCGGTTGTTTCAACATCTGGGTTTTGGAAACACTGATGACTAGGCCAAACTTACGGCATGATTCTTCAAGGCTAAGCAGCCATAAACATGTATAGTTGGAGGTTATAAATGCTGTCAGCCATGAGGCAAACGTCGTCAGCGTATAGGATGTCCATGACGGAATGCTTTTGTACCTTATCCTTTGCCCTAAAGGGAGAGGTATCAAAGACGCTTTTCTCATATTATTATCTTACGTTGAGAATGATCTGATTTATGCAGGTTCTGTAGGACTCGGCCCTATAACTACTAGGTGATTGATGAAGCACCTGGGACCACCTTCTTATCACAAAACTAGAGAATTGTGAATATTTTTTCTGTTTTAAGCTATGCAAAGGTACTCGAAAACGAAAGAGACTCGCGAGGTCTACAGCTCACAGAGCCACTAGTTTTATATTGAGAAGATGGTCCCAGGTGCTCCATCAATCCCTACCTAGTAGTTAAACGGCCAATTTCACTAGTAGAAATCTAAAAGTAAGCAATTTACTGCATTTTGAGGAGCTTTTCTGCTCATTACGCTAAAGATCCTCATCAGATCTTTATTATTTTTTTATGAGACCAACAACAACCTTTAAGTAAACAAAGAACCATCGAAATCGGATGTCTTAAGGCGGAGTTATTCAGTAGTCCCCTTTTTAGAGGAAGTACCTTCCAATCAAAAATCCCCGACGACAAAAAAATTCCATAAAATTATCGAACCTGCTCACAAAATTTCACGAGAATTAATTGAGAAATGTGACCTGTAGAGGAGAACAGACAGACAGACATCCGGCGGAGAAACGAAAGTATTTTTGTCCAAGCTAAAGCAGAGACGCTTCGCTCGCTCAGTCAATGATAGGTCAAAAACAAAGATTGTGTCTTTGTGTTTTGCGGCATAATCTAATCATACAACTTCTAATCTACTAAGGTGTAGAATAAAAAGTTAGTTAAATTTTGCAAGTTTTTCATTTGATTGAGACAAATATAAAAAAAAACCGAAAAAACCGAAAAACCCGGTTATCCGGTTTTTTTAAATCGGAAATCCGAAAAAACCGGGTTTTCAAAACTACCCGGTTTTTGCAAGCCCTAACTGCCCCCTAATTGTCTATCTTTGATAGCGACTAAAATCGGTCTCAAACTGCCAAATATACAGTTCAGTGACCACGCAACACAAGTAGCTCTGTCACTCTCATCTCAATAAGACTGAACGCGACAAAAGATACCTACACGATCTTTTTTACAGTTTGAGACCAATTTGAGGTTTGAGACAAGTTAGACAATCAGCCCGCTGATAAGGCCTTTGTGTGCTCGTGCAAAAAGTTTCAAAACAAAACAGGTGGATGGATGAACATCAAACTGTACACAACGAAGAGAAGCTACATCATTGTACCATGTGCTTCAAATCGTTCTCTTCAAAGGAGTCCTTGCGATAACACATGTGGATACTGCGAGACGAAGAGATTCTCATGCTCGATTTGTAACAGAACATTTAACCAGGAAGTATGATACAAAAACCACGTGAAAAATGTAGACCCAGATATTGCAGACCAGATTTAAATACCTACTAGTTAAGAAAGGTTGGGTTATCTTATCTAACTATTAAAATACGCTGGTTAGGCACTAGCTTCGATGCGATGTTAAGATTTTTTTTTTAACTATTATGGATGACCTGGGCCCCAATTCTACTGTATACAACCTCAACAATTTCGTTATTATTGTCGCTGCGTTTTGTTTCGTTCTCCAAAATGACAGTAATTTATTTGAAAATGTTACTACACCAGCGTCGTTGGTCAATAGTATTAGTAGATTAAGAAACAAAACGAAATCTTAGTAAGGTTATAGTTGACGTTTTACTTTAGTTGATAAAAACTTTGTTAGTAAAATCGGCCCTCTGCCCTGGAGATATTTTAGTCAGCCTGGTTTTTTTATTAGGGTACCTACCTTGTATAATTTACGATCAATGTAAAGAACTAGATACAATAAATTACAAACCTTACGTGCTAAGAATTTTAAATATCCACAAGATTTGAAACAAGCCAAAATTATATAGAATGTTGGTACTTTAGTATAAGGATTAAATTATTCTAAACAATAACCAACTTATTTATATTCAACTAGTAGTGATGGTATTTGGTGATGATGAGAAGTAGCCGATAACCAACCTTCCTCGAGACGCTGATTATGGACGAACTGAAATTGTACCATACGCAATAAATGAGTTGAATAGGCCTGTTTCATAATTTTGAAAAATGGTACTACAATGTTCAGAAGTTGCTTCTGATTGCTAAAAATAATATATTTCACAATAACTAATGAGATTTACAGAAAAATAAAACTTTTAAGTTTAATATTTAAAATTCACGCCAAAACGCTTCAA
The DNA here is from genome assembly GCA_958496255.1 of Camptogramma bilineatum. Classification (NCBI taxonomy): domain Eukaryota; kingdom Metazoa; phylum Arthropoda; class Insecta; order Lepidoptera; family Geometridae; genus Camptogramma; species Camptogramma bilineatum. Next base: position 4,177,723 of record OY292478.1, read on the forward strand.
TATGTCATGGCGTCTCCTGTGACGTCATCACTGTCACAGCCTTATGTAACCAATACCTACAAAGTGATGTTGGTGAACAATTTTCTAAATAAATTCATTTTAATTGTGAATTCCAAAGGATATAAGTGGTGTGTAGTGCCTAAGTGCGACAATAATTCGAAATAGACACCTGAAAAGTTGTATAAAAACGTTTCACGGAACAAAACTATCTGTAAAAAGTGGTTTATGTACTCTTGCACGGCGGATCTAAAACAAAGAAATATATTATGTAGGTGCTTAGTAAGCCTGCTAAAGGAACAAAGTTATTAACATTATATTTTTTAACAACAAACAACAAATTTAGTTTCCAATATAGCTTATTTTCGAGATTAATACCTAAGTAGAAGGTATGTATGAAAAAATCTTTATTGTGCTTTTAAATTGATTTTATGGAAAAAACTTTTCTTATTATCTATTATAAATGTCTATTTACGCGGAAGCCTTCACATTTCTGAATTCTGCCGAACAAAAATCATTGTTTGTTCTCAGAAACTCTCCCAACATTAGAACATCCACTATAGGCAAATTAGACGAATTTGCCGTGGTAAATCCTGGTTCCACTATTGTATCTTTTGAGAAAACGACGGACGATAAAATAGATATACCTAAATTAAGCACTAAGAACAAATTAAAACCAAAAAACGACTACCTACCAAAACTTGAAGAGTTATGCGATTTGTATGAATGAAGTTTGTTCTGTTCACTGACAGTAACACTCGTGACGTAATTCGCTCTGATTGGTGTTTCATCTATCATGGCGGATAGCCGTATTTTATGGTTTTATTTTATCAAAAATAAAATTGATCTCACTATAATTTCAATAATAAATATGTTTTACGGAATCTGTGAATCTTAGTTCATTAGATTAATGCATTAATTTAGTGATTACGCATTACAGGAAACACGCCTATTGAATCAAGAGTTTATCTGTCAAATGCAGTAAGAATTTTGACTGGTAGTTCCTGAAGCTGCGTACAGATATCGCGTTCCCCGGGTACGCGATATATGTACGCAGCTTTAGATTAGCGCGCTCAAAAAAACTCTTCCGCTTTATTATATTAGTATAGATTGAATCGGCTAGTGACGAACGAAGGATTTTTTTTCTTTTCTAGGATTATATTGATTTGGATTTTTCAATATGAATAGTGATCGCGAAAGTTTAAAAAAGACTTTTCTAGGATTCTTCGAGATTCGGACTATTTGACGCGGGCAGGCATGCGAGGTTTAATTACATTTCATCTAAAGAATTATAGATTTGATTATTATCATCCGTGTTCGATGAGGCTCTTATGATGTTTCAATGGTTGGGAGTAAATGTCTCAACTGAAGGATATGTCTGAACAATCGGTTTTTCTTTTTTTTTCTAGTTCACGAGAAATGGAACGCAGAGCTCTTATTAAACTATACAACACTGTACCCATTCAGATTGCGAGGCCTGATTTTGGTTTGCGTTTACTGCTGCGAAGAATTTGAAGAGCCAGACGAATACAGGCACCATATGGATGAGATGCATAAGACATTTAATCTGAACACGGCTTTCGCGCACACAAGCTATTTTAGATCTAGAGAATACGTCAAAGTGGACTGCGTGGACTTAAAATGCAAATTGTGCATGGAACCCTTTGATACAGTCAATGATGTTGCTCAACATCTTAAGGAAATACATAATGATATCGGCTCAATCAATAAACACCTCAACTTGGATTATGAAGTAGGCTTGCATCCGTATCGTTTGTTCAAAGATAAGTGGATTTGCATGATTTGCAATATGAGATTTCCGGGCTTGGCGAAACTAGCAAGGCACATGTCTTCTCACTACGCAGATTTCGTTTGCGAAATATGTGGCAAGAACTATTTGAATAACAATAACTTGAAGTATCACGTGAAGTACGGTCATACTGAGAAACATATTTGTAGAAAGTGCAAAACTGAGTTCCAGACGCTTGAAGAACGTAAGGAACATCTTAAAACATCAAAGAAGTGTTGGACATTCGGTTGCGTTCATTGCGGAGAGAGATTCTCCTGTTGGGCACATAAGCAGAAACATTTAGTCGCTGAACATAACGTTAAAGCGAGAACATATCCATGCCCAGACTGCAGTGTCGTCTTCGAATGTAGAAAACAGTTCTACACTCATTACACTATGCATCACTCTGATCAGGCCTTGGTGTGCTCGTGCTGTGGCAAAAAATTTCTATACAAGAAAGAGTTGGATGAACATCAGACTGTACACACCGGAGAAAAGCTGCATCAGTGTACTGTGTGCTTCAAATCATACCCTACAAAGAAGTCCTTGCGACAACACTTGTGGATACATAGCGAGACGAAGAGATTCTCTTGCTCGATTTGTAACAGAGCATTCAACCAGAAAGTATGTTACAAAGCTCACATGAAAAATGTACACCCAGATGATATTGCAGACCAGTTTTAGATATTAGTTAAGGCAGTTTGGTTATCCTACTAATAAATATGCTGACTTCTAGCTTGCGCTCCGATGTTTAGATTTTATTTTTACTATGGATGACCTGGGGATATCAGCCTGTTTTTTAATTTAAGTACCCTGTATTCGATCAATGTGCACAACTACAATAAATTAAAGAACTTACGTGCTAAGAACTTAAAATATTCAGAAGATTTCAAACAAGCCAGAGTTTTATTATAATGTATATGTAGGACAAGGATTAATTTATAGATAGATAGATAAATATTTATTTGGCAACAACACACACAGACGGAGGTACAATGGAAAACGAACACTAAGAAAAGTAGGTACTAACAAATAAGCTAACAAAATAGGTAGGTACTTTATCCGAAACATTACCCAACTTTTTTACTCAATTGAATCGTCTAGCGACAACGAATAGATTTTTTCTTTCCTGGAATTCTTCTAGATCTGGCGGACGATTTGACGTGGGCAGGTATGCGACTTCAGGATCTACCAGTCAAAATTCTTACTGCATTTGACAAATAAACTCTTGATTCAATTCAATTCATTTATTGCGTATGGGTTAGTGATTCAATTTCCGTTCGTCCGTAATCAGCGTCTTGAGGAAGGTTGGTTATCGGCTACTTCTCATCATCACCATAATACCATCACTATGGGGGCAACGCCGCATAATGCGAGGTTTCATAAGATTTCATCTAGAGAATTCTAGTTTAGATTAATATCCTCTGTGTTCGATGAGGCCCTTAGGTGGGATGCTTCAATGGGTAGGAGTAAATGTCTGAACTGAAGGATATGTCTGAACAATCGGTTTTTCTTTTTTTTTTTTCTAGTTCACGAGAAACGGAACGCAGAGCTCTTATTAAACTATACGACACTGTACCCATTCAGATTGCGAGGCCTGATTTTGGTTTGCGTTTACTGCTGCGAAGAATTTGAAGAGCCAGACGAATACAGGCACCATATGGATGAGATGCATAAGAAATTTAATCTGAACACGGCTTTCGCGCACACAAGTAATTTTAGATCTAGAGACTACGTCAAAGTTGACTGCGTGGACTTAAAATGCAAATTGTGCATGGAACCCTTTGATACAGTCAACGATGTTGCTCAACATCTTAAGGAAATACATAATGATATCGATTCAATTAATAAATACCTCAACTTGGATTATGAAGTAGGCTTGCATCCGTATCGTTTGAGCAAAGGCAAGTGGAATTGCATGATTTGCAATATGAGATTTCCGGGCTTGGCGAAGCTCGCAAGGCATATGTCTTCTCACTTCGCAGATTACGTTTGCGAAATATGTGGCAAGAACTATTTGAATAACGATAACTTAAAGTATCACGTTAAGTACGGTCATACTGAGAAACACATTTGTAGGAAATGCAAAACTGAGTTCCAGACGCTTGAAGAACGTAAGGAACATCTCAAAACATCAAAGAAGTGTTGGACATTCGGTTGCGTTCATTGCGGGGAGAGATTCGCCTCTTGGGAATGTAAGCAAAAACATTTAGTCGCTGAACATAACTTTAAAGTGAGAACATATTCGTGCCCAGACTGCAGTGTCGTCTTCGAATGTAGAAAACACTTCTACACTCATTACACTATGCATCACTCTGATCAGGCGTTGGTGTGCTCGTGCTGTGACAAAAAGTTTCGATACCAGAAAGAGTTGGATGAACATCAAACTGTACACACCGGAGAGAAGCTGCATCAGTGTACTGTGTGCTTCAAATCGTACCCTACAAAGAAGTCCTTGCGACAACACATGTGGATACATAGCGAGACGAAGAGATTCTCTTGCTCGATTTGTAACAGAACATTCAACCAGAAAGTATGTTACAAAGCCCACATGAAAAATGTACACCCAGATGGTATTGCAGACCAGTTTTAGATAGATAGTAAGGCAGGTTGGTTATTATACTATTAAAATACGCTGACTACTAGCTTACGCTCCGATGCTTAGATTATTTTTACTATGGATGACAATGGGGATATCAGCCTGTTTTTTACCCGGCTGACTGTCAAGTCAGACAGGGTTATGTAGATCGCGCGTTTCTATGTATGTTCGTGGGTATGTAAGTAATATTCTTTATTACCACGTTACTCCTAAACGGCTGGATGGATTTTGATGAATGAGGTATCGTTAGAATCGTCTCCATCTCGATTGTGCTCTAGAATACTTTTTATTTCGATAAATCAAATAGTGCGGCTAGAAAATGCAACAATGTGTGAATTTTCAAAATGAAAATCACGCCATCATATCAAAATCCATGTCAAAATCAAGAAGTTGGTGGACTGATATCAAATATATATTTTTTTTAAATCTAACATGACGTCTTCGAAGACTAAATCGAGTCTCAAAATTTTTGAAAATCTATTTTTCGCCCTAAATAGAATTGCTAAACAAAATGCATCCTAAAACTTTATATTTAGTCACACGCAACGTTTAGAACAAACTGCATCGAAATTGGTTCAGCCATTTAGGAGATATCTCATATTTAAGAAATATCTTACACGCTTTTAAATTTACACACAGAGCCATCTGTGTGTCAACTGTCACAACAACGTTTAGGAAAATGCGCACGGCATCGAACCCTAGATACCTACCTATTAATAAAATTGTAATTTAATTTTGTGATTGATAAGATAATGCTGTTTCCAACTTTTCAGTTCAGCCGGGTTTTTTTATTTTTGAATAAATTGCTTGTTCATTTAAGTGCCTTGTATTATATTCGATCAATGTGCACCACTACAATAAATTACAAAACTTACGTGCTAAGAACTAAAATGAATATCCACTAGAGTTTAAACAAGCCAAAGTTTTTTTTATTATATTGTACTTTGGGATAATGATTAACTATCCTTAAACAGTAACCATTACCATGTGTACAGTACCATATTCAATTGAATTGGCTAGTGACGAAGGGATTTTTTTCTTTTCTAGCACGCGTTAAGGCGAATCGGAACGCTGAATTAGTGCTTCAGTATTCCACACTGTATCCGTTCAGACTACGCGGCAAACACTTGATGTGCGTTTACTGCTGCGACGAAATTGAAGACCCGGATGAGTACAGATGCCATATGGATCAAATGCATAGGAATGTCGATCTATTCACAGCGTTCGCACACGTTAAGTCCCGAAACAGAGTGAGTGATAAAGACTATCTGAAAGTAGATTGCATTAATCTTAAATGCAGGCTCTGCGATGAAGCATGCGATACAGTCACTCTAGTAGCCCAGCATCTCAAACAACGACACGAAAACTACGTCAAAGATATAGACCTAAACTATGAAGTTGGCTTGCATCCGTTCCGATTAATAAAAGACAAATGGATCTGCATGGTGTGTGATACTAAAATGCCGACGTTGACGAAACTGGTCAGGCACATGGCCTCGCATTTTTCAGATCATGCTTGCGATTTGTGCGAGAAAAGCTACTGTACTGTTCAAAGCTTAAGATACCACATGAGATTCAACCATTCGAAGGATCACGTCTGCAGAAAGTGTAGGATGGAGTTTTCCACACTAGAAGAGAAAAAGGACCACTTGAAAATTTCTTCAAAGTGTTGGGGTTTCGTCTGTGTTCATTGTAAAGAAAGATTCACTTCTTGGGATAGTAAACGGAGACATTTGGTCAGTGAACACAATGCCCAAGCTGCGACGTACCCGTGTCCGGAGTGCGGGACTGTGTTCGACTCTGGTTCGAACTTTTACTATCATTTTAAGATGTCGCATTCCGATTTGCCGCATATGTGTTCCTACTGTGGTAAACGGTTTGGGAAAAAATGTCAGCTTGAAGATCATTTATCCACGCATACCAATCAAATGCCTCTCCAATGCAACGTTTGTTCAAAGACGTTCTCTAGAAATAAGAGATTGAGGGTACATATGAGGACCCACCTCAAAACTAAGCGGTTGGTCTGCTTGGCTTGCGAATTTTGCGATAAAACGTTTACTACGAAAGTTACCTTAAACTCACACATGAAAACTGTTCACAAACAATCCTAAATAAATAAACAAACATAAAAACTTTTCCTCTTTAAGCATAATATCCGCTTAATACAGGGTGTGGCTCATTTTTGGGCACTTAAGGATAGCTACTATTTTTATTAATAAAAAAAAACACATCCCATACATTTTTTATGAAATTAGGAGTTTTAACATTACAGTGCCACTTATTTGATGGTTCTTAATTTAAATTCGTAACTGCTTCGGCATGCTGGGAAGTGGGAATGGGAACCCTATGCCATACGTACGCCTACCCGAGAGGCGCGCCGACCGAACGTACCTTAACTGCGGAGTGAGACCCCCCTGCTCCTACTGCCAAACTTGTAAAATTTGCTTCTTTATAATATCAGTCAGTATTGAATCGTAGCTAAAACTCGATCATTCTACTATACCTTACTTTTCAATGCCAATATTGAGAATCTAAGCAATTATTTAATACTTAGTAGTATTTATTAATAATTGTAATTAATTTTAGTAATCTAATTATTAGTACTGACATAAATATTTGCACGTCTGCACGCAGGCTGAATAACTAGCATAATAACTAGCATTATCTATAAGTTCTTGATAAGGTATGTAAATCAATAATTTATGTGCAGAATACATTAAAATGGTACATCATTATAATGTATTCTGCAAATAAATGAATGATTTGATTTGATAAATTGTAAAAATCACTAAACTAAGATTGGTCAACCACAGACCCAAAGTAGGTTTTAAAGTTTTGTGTGATGTTACAATGTTCATATGCCTTCTTTTGTAATAAAATTGATTGAAGTTTATTCGTGTTTGAAATTAACATAGGTACCTAATCCTTATTGTTCAGGAAGATTTGTAGCAGTCACTAGTCAGGTAGTCACTAAGGCTTCTATTAATAAACTCGTATTAACTTCTGTCAAAGTTGCGCCACGGATTAAAGTATTGCCATCCTTTTTTGTCAGATAATGACAAATAAGGATGGAAATAGTTAAATTCGTGGCGCAACTTTGACAGAAGTTAATACGAGTTTATTAATAGAGGCCTAAGAGAACAAAATCCTACTTAATTTTACAAATGCGAAAGTTTATGAGTATGTATGGATGTTTGTTGCTCTTTCACTCAAAAACTACTGAACGGATTTTAATGAAATTTGGAATTTACTTAGTTTATGACCTGGAATAACACATAGGCCACTTTCCACCCGGATAAAAAGGACCGCGTAATCACGTGAGCAAAGCCGCAGGCGGAAGCTACTACTTCATAATGCGAGTTGCTGCTATGGCATATTTAATTTTATAACCTAAATTGAATACTAGCTCTCAATTAAATACTAACTCATAGTTCGCTTCAAAGAAACCTAGCAATTTCTCATAAAACTTCTGTTCAAATATTACAACCGCGAATGTTATAATATGACCACTTCGGACTGGCTTTCTCTTATCTTATTGAAAATGAAAAGTCTTATCAAAATTTGAGATTCCGACGGGATTCGAACCCGCATTGATACAAGCGCTCCTCAAGCCGGAATGCCTTAACCAACTCGACCACGGAACTTAAAACTTTGATAAAACTTCATTTTCAATTAAATGTTACCTGAGTGTGGACTGTGGACTAACACATTAAAAACTAGGGCCTCTGTGAGCTGTAGACCTTGCTTAAATTTAATAAAAACCGGTCAAGTGCGAGTCGAGCTCGTACGCCGAGGGTTCCGTACCTAGCCATGGTGCCAATTAAGCTAGTCCGCTTAATTGTATGAGCACCCATACAATTCGGAGGACAATTTTAATTGGCGTCAACTATGTATGTATGGGAACACCCTTTAATTTTCAACTTTTTTAACTTTTTGGAATTTTTCCTTTATTTGTGCTATAAGACCTTGCTTTTTGCCAAATTTCGTTATTCTAGGTTAATGGGAACTACCATTTAGGTTTTCGACCCAAAACCTCTAGGGTACTTCCGGTTGACCTAGAATTGTCAATTTTGGTTACAAGCAAGGTCTTACAGCACAAGTAAAGGAAAAATTCCGAAAAATAAAAAAAGTTAATAATTAAGGTAAGTTTTCGTACTCACAAGTTTTCACGAAAACCTAAATTTGCCTATATCTTTTTATAGTGTTGACTCAGGACCTTGATTTTTATACTCACAATAGGGACTATAGACCTTAGTATATGGTATAAATTTCAACTTGCTAGCTCTACCCGTTCCTGAGATAATCGATGGTGACACACGGACAGACAGACGGACAGACAGACAGACAGACAGACAGACAGACAGACAGACGGACAAGAAAGTGATCTTATAAGGGTTCCTTTTTTTACCTTTTAAGGTACGGAACCCTAAAAAATGAATAAATATTCACAATTCTCTAGTTATGTGATGAAAAGGTGGTCTCAGGTGCTCCATCAATTAATAATAATAATAATAATTCATTTATTGTTTAACATAGGTGTAAATTACAGATCTTAATATAAATAGTGGACTCTATGTTACCAACTAAGATTGGTGTACAATAGTTTGATAAGGATTTTAAAATAATTCAACATGCAGCCTTAAAGAAATAAATTAAAGATAATCAATTATAAACATAAAATTAAATTCAAAATAATCCATTAAGGCCAAGCTCCAAAACGGTTATGATTGTTTGCCTGCAAATTGTAACTAAACGGAATATCTCATCAAGTTACAACTCCAATTATGTGATTTTTTAATCTTTTTTCTATTTAGTTCTAAAGGCAGAAACACGATTAATAGAAATTTACATGATACTTTTACGTTTTGAAAATGACACCTTTTCTCAAGATTTTTGCATTTTTCTTGAAAACCAGTTCAGCTACATATACAAAATAAATACTCACAGAAAGGAAATTTAGTCTTTTATTTGCTTCTAAGTTATCGTTTACCTAGACTGCTTATTTTTCTCATAATAAGCAAAATTAGTTTTGAGCTTTACTTCTGAGCACAGAGAGTTAAACGGATCAACCGAAAATCAACCTTATTGAGTCCCGAGTTGCTATATAAATAAACACAGAATCGAACGCAGCTCATTCCGCTTCTGGGCGGTCACAAGGTCGGATCCACGCGCGTTTTGACATTTTGACATTTGACAAGCTATTTGCCCGCCCCGGTTTTGTACAGGTAACAGAAAATGAAACCAAAAAGTCATAAAGTTAGTAAGTATTTAGTTTTTTTTTCGATTAGGAAAAACAATACTAACTTTACGACCTTAGTAATAATGCACAGTCCCTCCCTAAGGGTAATTTTGAATAAAATAAAAATAAAGTAGGTATTTAATTACTCTGGTGAATCAAACCAGAAAATATTTACTTAAAATAGAACTTTATTGCAACCCCTTTAAAAATTCATAACTTAGTACTTATTATTTTATTGTTATTTAAGAAATTAGGTACATTTATTTCTTAGAAACTTGCCTCCTTTTTTCACCTTCTTGTTAGATAGAACAGAAGATCGAAGATCACTATAGATTACGAGTAGAACAAAAAATCGGCAAAATTAGTTTAGTAGTTACGGAGATACGTGGTAAAACAAACATTCACACAAACTTCTCTCATTTGTTATATAATAGGACTAGTCGAAATCGAATGTCATTCGGAACAAAATGGAGTGGAGTCGCATCCTCAACTATATAATTTGGCTTTTGTTCAAGGACTGTCTTGGCCAAGTGGGATATTACCCCGAATTTAGTTTTTTTTAGCTTCACTTGTATTCATCTATGTCAACAGAATCTTAGAACGTAGTTTTAATCCATTTCAAAACGTCGGATCAAAATGTGCACACTTATCAAGGATCAATGACATTATTATTTTACCACGTTTTTATTATACTTATATAGTCACTTTCTTGTTCGTCTGTCTATCTGTCTGTCGTTCCGGGGGAAATCTCGCGCGACTAAAATTTCGAGCACTTTCCGTGTAGCTGGCCGGCTAAAACTGTCAGGGTAGCTCACAACTCGATGACAACGCATTCTAAATAAATAAATAAAGACGTGGTTTTTAGTTTATTTTTTAATCTAAAATTAATTTACATAGTTAATTTTAGTACTGTAATTTTGTACTTTATGGGCTTAATCAATGAAGGGGTTGTAAAGATATTAGGTACTCAAGGGGGTAAAAAAATAAAAGTTATACAAATAAATTTAATGGGGTGTCATATGAAAGTTTATGGTTCACAAATTGTAATTTACGCTACAGTGCTACTTTTATTAATAGACATAAATGGGGGCGCCACTGTGCAAGCTATATGGTAACCCCAAAATATGCAGCTAAACGATTTTGATACTTGATCATTTTATTTATTTTTTACTCGGATTTTTTATTTCTCATAATTGATACCTACCTAACACAAGTTAAATGCGTACAACCTACCTGTGTGTAACAGCTTTATGTTACACCTTTTGACTATTATATAAAACAATTGTTTTTGTAAAAAAAAATATTTATATTGTATTACTAGCGACCCGCCCCGGCTTCGCAGGGGTCACATCACATTAGAAACCTCTAAAATTATCAGTGTTTCTCTACTATAATATGGCATGTATTATACATATAAACCTTCCTCTTGAATGACTCTAGCTACTAAAAAAACCGCATCAAAATCCATTGCGTAGTTTTAAAGATCTAAGCAAACATACGGACAGACAGCGGGAAGCGACTTTGTCTTATATTATGTAGTGAAGTGATAGTGATACCTCCACATAGGATAAACAAAACGAAATAACAACAAAAAAACCAATACAAAAAAATTTAATAATTGGAAACAAATTACAATAGTACAAATCTAGACACAAAACTAGATGACACTTATTTATTTAAGTAGGTACCTACCTACACACATGTCTAATTTATTTTAACACTGAATAAAATAGAAAAACATACCTACAATAAAGAAATAAAATAAGATGAAATGATGATGTTAGCGTACAGAATAACAAAAATAATCTTATAAATTAAAACATTTATAACTATAGTCGTATTGCTCATTATAAGGACTAAAAACATATCAAAATTGAAGGAAAAAATGTCATTTATTCCTTCAATTTTAGTCCTTATAATGAGCAATCCGACTATAGGTTAAATATATATATTTATTTATTTATTTTCTCTAAAAAAAAAATAGGTTGGCTCTAAAGGTAGTTTTTGGACGACTGGGTCTGTTTCCCGGGCGAAGAGAACTTTCCGTTATCTTATATGCCTTCATTCACAATTCTTCTGACTGTGCTTATAGATTTCCCTGCAAATATAAATGAGACCATTAACATTTGCGACCAAATGGGAACTTTTGTTTGAAATCGTAAAAAAGTATCAAAATTGCCTTGTTGCTCTATAATACAATGTAAACATAACCAACAAATCGTCGTTTTATAATTTCTCAATTTAGGGCCAAATAAAGGTAAATAACCAGTATTATGTAATAAGAGTAGTCAAATGTTACTGATAAAATAATTGGATCTAATCAAATACCTCTTAATTCGACGGTACGACGAAAAACTTGTGTGTCTCTGATGAATTTTTTCCGGTTTCTAATTCCAACGAGCATCGCTTATAAACATTGAAAATCACTTCTCTGGTGCCACACCGTAATGTTTCACGTTGGTTATTGTCACTTTTACTCGCACTAAATACGCGAAATAGATAAATTCTCTTTTATAAGGAAATTATTACTTCTGACTGACGTCTTCGGTACTTGTACCATAGACAAGAAACCTGTACTTTAGAGTTGCCGTTGTAATAAATGAACGAATGAAATTTTAGTTCCCTTTCTATTAATAAAAGTAGCACTGTAAACTTAACGTATTATGACAGTCCTAAGAAAGCAAAGTCGGCGTAGTTTGTAGTTTGTAGTTCACACAGTGAACACAGCATACAATTATTTGTGATTAGACTTATCTAGGTATAAAGAATATAATACATATTATGTCGGAGTTGGAGCTAGAAAAGGGAATGTTAATTGATTTGATACTTCGTTCTGCACTACATCCTGTTAACAACGCCATCTGTAGACTAATAATGGAAACGTCAAATAGACAACTGTCATTGTCACTTGGGTGTGGTCGACACAAAGTAGGCAGAGGGCGCTAAAGTCAGTTTTGTTGTTGGACAGTTCGCTTTCCTCGAGCGGGTGGCGGGCGGCGTGGCCACTTTGGTTCTGGCATCGGAGCGGAGCGGTCGCTCCTCGATAGTAATAATGTTCTGTGGGTAGCTTTGTCTCTTTCTGTTGAACTCACCGCGTTTCCATTTTGTTTTTTAAATGGTGATAGTAATTCTAATCGGCAAAAATCGAATCAATCCTCTGTTTAAGTCTTGTGAAAGTAATTGTGATTACAAAATAGACATCCTGACTACACGTTACATTGGTTATTTCGTGTCTTTGAACATATCGGACCATCCATACTTCACGCCCAGAACCCTCTCCCCGACAAGTATATGATCTTCTTATGAAATATTATCTTATTCTATTAAACGAGCAATATTTGTTTGTTTGTTTATTTGTACTCACGTTCTCGAAAACGGCTCTAACGATTTCGATAAAATTTGCGGTACAGAGGTTTACGGTTTACGGGGGCGAAGAATCGATCTAGCTAGGTCTCTACCTAGCTAGATCGATCGAGACCTAGCTTTTTTTAAATACATACTTAACTCATTTTTCTTTTTCTTTTTTTCTCGATTTGCACCCAAGCAGAGCTTGGTCGCCCAGATATTCTATAATAAGTAATAATAATTATGAAGGTAACAACTAGGTATCACTACCATCGAAAAAAAAAATTGATGAAGTCTCCATGACAATGTTCGCTACTTCAACAAGATGTTAAAATTATAATTATTTCAAGATAGTTTCAAAAGTTTTAACATGTCAAAATATCGTGAATAGATAGAGGGTAGAGGGGCGTTTGGGGGGAGTCAACGATGACATTTCTTTTGAAAGCTAATCCTTAAACATGTCATACAAAAAATAATAATAATACCTAAGTCAATTTAATTAATTCATATTCAATTTAGTAAAAATTTTTATGTCAACGTATTAATTCATTTTAGGAGTAGAAACATTTTTCTAGCAACCATGATTTCAATTTTTTTGTGAAGCTATGAAGGGGTAAATTTCTAATGTTCAATTATAAATATTTCCACACATGATATAGCTACTACTAGTTAATTCCTAGTTAATTCCTACCTACTAGTTAAAAGGCCGATTCCACTTCCACTGATAGAAATCTAAAAGTGACCAATTTACTTCATTTTGAGGAACTATTCTGCTCTTCATGCTGAAGATTCCTCATTAGATCCTCACCAAATTTTTATGAGACTAATTCAACCTTTCAAATATAAAAAGAACCATCGAAATCGAATGTCAAAAGGCGGAGATATCCTTTAGCCCCCTTTTTGCCCTTATTTGGAGGAAGTACTCCCCCAATCAAAACTCCCCGACTACAATAAAATTCTATAAAATTATCAAACCTGCTCACAAAATTTCACGAGAATTTCTCAAATTGCTACCTGTAGAGGAGAACATACAGACAGACGTCCGACCGACAGACATATCCGGACAAACGAAAGCATTTTTGTCCTAGCTGAAGCAGTACCCCGATCGCGAGTATACACAGAGTCTACTATTCGATCCGTGACTGTAGTCGATCGAGCGAGCGAAGCGAGCGAAGATCTTAGTGGTAAGTTGGGCGATTTTGCTTTGTATGTTTGTATGTATGTTTCACGAATTGTTGTTCGCGCATAACTGTCGAACCGTTCATCCAATCTGCATGAAACTTGGTAAGTCAATAGGTTGTAGTAAGGAAATTTACGGTGGAGCATATGAGCTTAATCGATGAAGGGGTTGTGAAGATATTAGGTTCCCAAGGGGGTAATTTTTTTTTAAAGTTACACAAATATATTGAGTGGGGTGTCAAACGAAAGGGCTTATTTTGTACATTCCAAAATGGTTTTTATTTTTAATCTAGGATGTATAGTTTTTGAAATACGACCAAAGAACAAAAACTACGAAACCAGAGCTGCAAGAGCTCCCGTTTCATAGAGTTTCGATGTCTTCGTAGCTCATTGACTGGTCGGTCTTAAAAAGAGAGTGGCATCGTTGCGGTTTGGTTTGCAATGATTTTAGATGCTACTTGATTTATTTTCGTGATAAAAAAATTTTTTTGATAAAGAATGAAAATAATTGGGGTAAAAAAAGTTAAGTAAACAAATATATTGAGTGGGGTGTCAAATGAAAGGTCTTTATTTGTACATTCCAAAATAGTTATTATTTTTATACTAGGACGTATACTTTTAGAAATACGACGAGAAATCATAAATATGAAATAAATGAAAAATTAGACACGACATTATATATTGCATGCATACTAGTATTTTTTACCATGAAGAGCTATTTAGGCAATAGGCATACTCGGCAGTAGTAGCACTTGAAATTATAGGGGTAGTCAGAAGAAAGTCCAAATGTAAGCCATCTACGGTGCGCGAGATCTCAGTTCGGGGCGAACTACTAGTATAGTCTCTCAAATGTATGGAATTCCGGTGCAGCGCCTCCAGTGGTAACTTGACTGAACTAAAATCCCAATACATTTGAGAGACTACTACAGTCACGGATCGAATAGTAGACTCTGTGCATACTCGCGATCGGGGTACAGAGACGCTTCGGACGGTCGGTCAATTACTCTTTATCTTTCAATTTAACTGATTATCCAGCCAGGCATTTATTCTTGACTATAAACGAGTAGGATCAGGAGGCCTTTGCCCAGCAGTGGGACATAATGGTCTAACAATAATAATAATAATAATAAACGAGTAGCGAGCGCAGTCAAGACAGGTCAAGTCATCAAACAAGCTAAACCAACGTTTGGATGAAGTGGGCTTGCCTAGCTCCACCCTATCTGAGTAGTCTGCCTTAACTACAGGAAAGAAGAGTTTTCTCAAAATGTTTCTTTGCAGTAGGCATGGAAGGTGTTTTCGAAATGGAAAAATTAATTGATGCACTATCGGAAACGAAAGCTACACTCATACATTTTACACAACACGGCTCTCATAAATCAGGTCGCATAAACAGAACACACAGGTTGAGTAACTTATTTTGATGATATTACTGATGCACATACAATGCCAGTGTTCATTTTCTGAGTTAAATTGTAATGAATAAGTAGTTTGCGATTTGGCTAGTGACATACGGTTTTCTTTTTCTAGGGCGCGAAATGGCAAAACGGAACGCCGAAGTAGTGTTACAGTATTCGACACTGTATCCGTTCAGAACAAAAGGTAAAAATTTATTGTGCGTTTACTGCTACGACAGAATCGAAGACCCCGACGAGTTCCGATGCCACATGAACGAGGTTCATGAAACTGTGGATATACCCACAGCTTTCGCGCATGCTAAGAGCAGAGACGACTTCCGTATAAAGGTCGACTGTGTTGATTTAAAGTGCAGAATATGCACTGAACCTTTCGATACTGTAGCTGATGTAGCTCAGCACCTTATTAGTACACACAAGAACAATGATATCAAAGACATGGATTTGAACTATGATATAGGCTTGCATCCGTATCGTCTTATCAAATACAATTTGTTTTGCCTGGTTTGCAATATTAAACTGCCGACATTGACTAAACTCACAAGACACATGACCTCGCATTACGCTGATTACACATGCGATGCTTGCGACAGAAGCTACTCGAACGAAGAAAATCTACGATCGCATATCAGGTTCAGTCATTCAGAAAAGCATATTTGCAGAAAGTGCTTTTTAGAGTTTCCCACGCTTGAAGAAAGAAAGCAGCACCTGAAAACGTCTACACAATGTTGGGGCACTATGTGCACTCAATGTGGCGAAAGGTTCTCCTCATGGGACCAAAAGCAGAAGCATTTAGTCAGCAAACACAATGTCCAACCCCTTACATATCCATGCCCGGATTGCGCTCTTGCCTTTAAATCGAGATTTCGCTTCTACCATCACTATAACACCACACACTCTGAATTGGCACTAATGTGCTCGTATTGCGGCAAGAAGTTTAGAAGCAAGAGTTATCTGGAGAGTCACCTTATCATACATACTGGGGAAAAGGAATTCAAATGTAATGTTTGCTCGAAGGCGTTCAATACATCGAAAGGCTTGCAGGATCATATGTGGACGCACAGTGAGACAAAGAGATACCCTTGCGGGGTTTGTGATGCAGCGTTTTGCCGAAAAATTAGCTTGAATTCTCATATGAAAACTACCCATCCAAACAATTTGTAAATCTTATTTAATATTATTTCATTGAAAAGGAAAAGTATTATCAAAATTATTTAGATTCATGTTAAACTTTCAACATAAAGTAGTGTTTATCCATGCTCAATGAATAAATTAAATAGCTTCATATGCCTTTCAGTCACAGCTTCTATTAAAGTTAATACAAGAATAAAACTTAGGAATTGGAGACCATTTTTGACTAAAAACGCTAACTATACTAAACCTAATCTTTCGAAAATGACCTCGGGTAAGTAGGTAGTTTTAATGTGGGCTTGTTTTATTAATCTGATACTGTAAAATATAATAATGAGCAATAGGTTGGCATGGTATGGGCATGTTATGAGAAGGGATGAATGTCATGTTACGAGAAGAGTGCTTGATATGAAAGTGGATGGATATACGAGTAGAGGTAGACCAAAGAAAAGATGGATGGATTGTGTGAAAGTTGACATGAGTAAGAAAGGAGTGAATGTTGAGATGACGGCTGATAGAGGGAAATGGAAGAAGAATACATGTTGTGCCGACCCCACGTAAGTAGGAAAAGGGCAGGAAGATGATGACTGTAAAAATCATCTAGGAAAGTAAAGTCTTAAGTTTTTTTTAAATTGTGGGTTAAATAGTTGGTTCAGTTTTTCACCAATACAATTGACCATCAAAAGGGTTTTTTTTCTTTTCTAGCTCGTGATATGGCGAAACGGAACGCTGAAGTTGTGTTACAGTATTCCACACTGTACCCGTTCAGGTTGCGCAGCAAAACATTGATGTGCGTTTACTGCTGCGACGAAATTGAAGACCCCGATGAGTATAGACGTCATATGGATGAGACGCACGATACCGTTGATCTTTACACAGCCTTCGCACACACTAAATGCAGAGACAGAGACTACCTTAAAGTTGACTGCTTTAATCTAAAGTGCAGACTATGTAAAGAGCCTTTCGAAACATTAGGTGATATAGCTCGTCATCTTAAAGAACGCCACGATAATAAGGATATCGAAAATTTGGATCTGGATTATGAAGTGGGTCTACATCCGTACCGACTAGTCAAAGAC
Organism: Camptogramma bilineatum; assembly: GCA_958496255.1. Taxonomy (NCBI): domain Eukaryota; kingdom Metazoa; phylum Arthropoda; class Insecta; order Lepidoptera; family Geometridae; genus Camptogramma; species Camptogramma bilineatum. Next base: position 4,195,493 of record OY292478.1, read on the forward strand.
AAATTGTTTTGCCTTGTTTGCAATATGAAACAACCTACTATAACAAAGCTTACTAGACACATGTCCTCGCATTTCGCGGACTACGCTTGCGATGTTTGCGATAAAAGCTACTTAAACGTTGAAAGTTTACGGTTCCACGTCAAGTATAGCCATTCAGAGAAATACATCTGTAGGAAATGTACAACGGAGTTTGCCACGTCAAAGGAAAGAAAAGAACATTTGAGAACTACATCACAGTGCTGGGGGTTTGCTTGCATTCATTGTAAGGAAAGGTTTTCCTCTTGGGAACGTAAACAGAAACACTTAGTCAGCGAACACAACGTCCAAGCACTGTCATATCCGTGCTCAGATTGTGGTGTGATTTTCGATTCGAGAAGTCGATTCTACCATCATTATAATAAAACGCACTCGGATCTTGCGCATATGTGTTCTTGCTGTGGAAAGAAATTTGGGAATAAAGGGTTGCTTGATGACCACATGTTCACCCACACGCAAGAAAAACAGTTTCAATGCACTGTCTGTTCAAGAGCATTCTCTAGAAGTAAGGGTTTAAAAGACCATATGTGGACGCATAGTGACAAAAAGAGATTCCCTTGTATGATTTGCGATAGGACATTCAGCCAGAAAGTTAGTTTAACTGCTCACTTGAAAACTCTTCATCCAGAATTCGCTAAGTAATACCTACGTTGCATTGCAGTATATATTTGTACGCGATATAATGATAATCGGACTGACCTGTACATCCATTTACTTGTTATTGTGAGTGGTTGTTTTTCTATTCCACCTAATAGCTTAGCAAGGCATCTATGACTTACTACAACTACAAAGCACCCAAGTATTCAAATTTACAAGTTCATCTGTTTTGCATCACCTTAATCGGCAAAGGCTTAAGTGACAAAGGGATTTTTTCTTTTCTAGTTCGTGATACGGCGAAACGGAACGCTGAAGTTGTGTTACAATATTCGACACTGTACCCGTTCAGGTTGCGCGGAAAAATCTTGATCTGCGTCTACTGCTGTGACGAATATGAAGAACCCGACGAATACAGATGTCATTTGGATTCAATGCACAAGGAAGCAAATCTATACACTGCTTTTGCCCACACCGGCAGAAATAGAGACTACCTCAAGGTAGACTGCGTCAATCTCAAATGCAGAATATGCAACGCACCCTTTCAAACTGTCGTTGAAATTGCGAAGCATCTTAAAGACACCCACGTCAATGATGACATCAAACAGATGGACTTAAGCTTTGAAGTTGCCTTACACCCATACCGTTTGACTAAAGACAAATGGTTATGTGTCCTTTGTAACATGAAGTTGCCGTCATTGACCAAACTTCGTAGACATATGTCGACGCATTACGCGGACTATGTTTGCGATATTTGCGGCCGAGGATATTTAAAAGTTGATAACTTGCAATATCACGTCAAGTCTTCTCATTCGGGAAAATTTCCATGCAGAAAATGTTGGAAGGTTTTTCAAACTAAAGAAGAGAAGAAACAACATGTTAAAATATCACCGAAGTGCAGGATTGTATATTCTCAAGATATAAAGAATAAATAACAAGACAATTATACTTTTTGTTTTTATTTGTACCTAATTCACTCGTCTTGTAGGTATTTTTTTTAACTGTCTAAAATAAAAGATATCTTATATCATGATCTTTTGCCATTTTGGCTTACAATATTGTGCATGATTAGTTGAATGTAGTTCCTGTGTCCAACATTTTAAACTTGACTTGGAATCATTGCGCAGAACATTGACAATTTTCTTTTTTGTTTTTAGGGGCCATATTGGAAATAACCGGACGTAAAAAGGGTGAAACCGATGCAAAAAAGAAAATAGTCCTTGTATGCCAGACTCCACAGAGGCGTAATGCCGAACTGATTCTAAAGCACTCCACTGCTTATCCGTTTAAAACTCGTTTTAGTCAAATTCTTTGTGCTTTTTGTCACGAAGAGTACAATGCTCTGTCAGAATTAAGATACCACATGTCCGTTGATCACGTTAACTCAGATTATAACAACGTTTTCTATAGAATAAACGATAATTTAATTAAAGTAGACATAACAGATTTAAAGTGTAAGGTATGCTTTCTTGAGGTTCCTAATATAGACTCATTAATGAGCCATTTGTCTCAAGAGCATCAAAAACCTGTTAAATTTAATGCCCGTTTCGGAGTACTTCCTTACAAACAGAATTCAGATAACCAATGGGTGTGTGTGTACTGTCAAAGACATTACTCTGAGTTCGTGGCCTTCAAACGGCATATAGGTACACATTTCATGAACTTTTCTTGCGATAAATGCGGTACCACTTTTGTGTCAGAACATGCGTTGCGGGATCATCATCGTCAAGTGAAATGCTTCCGAACTGCCTACCATCCTCGGAACGGGAAAATCATGAGATCCCGCGGTAATGCTGAGATTATACTACAATGTTCGACCGCTTGTCCCTTTAGGACGTGGAAAAACAATTTCAATTGCGTATTCTGCCGTATTCAAACTAACGACCCCAGCAGCTTACGTATACACATGGCAGCTCGACACGCGAACTACGACATACAAGCTGCGTTCTACAAGAAACTAGGTAAAGACTTCCTCAGTGTAGATATTACAGATCTCCAATGTAAACTTTGCTTGGCGCCCATACAAACTATTGACTCTCTTACGCATCACTTGAAAAATGATCATCAACAACCATTAAATTTAGAGGCACAATTAGGTTTGCTACCCTTTAGATTGAACGATGGTTCTGTTTGGAAATGTACAATTTGTCCGAACCAATTCAAAGATTTCATATCATTAAAGAAACACACCGCTGATCATTTTCAAAATTATGTCTGCGATGCTTGCGGCGAAGGATTTATTACAGAGTCTGCAATGATAGCGCATACAAAAATACCACACGAAAACAAATATAGCTGCAGTAGATGCATCGCAACATTTTCTACTCTAGATGAAAGAAATATCCACGTAAAGACTCAACACACGTCGATGCCCTACATGTGCATCTACTGTACAGAAAAACCACGGTTCGCTAACTGGGAATTGCGAAAGAAGCATCTTATGGAAGTTCACAACTATAGGACGGGAGCTGATAAATATGAATGCACTACGTGTCAAAAAACCTTCAAGACCAGGTCTGGAAAGTTCAACCATATGACGCGGACGCACAAAATTAAAAAGGATGCAGAACTAAACTATCCGTGTATCAGTTGTCCGAAAGCGTTTACAACGAAACTGTTTTTAGACAAACACATGGCTAAGAAGCATTTTGACACTTGATTTTATGAAAATGTACTTTGAATTGAACGAGTGATCGATAATAATTAGGTACAGAGATTTATTACCATTGCTACATTGCTAGTGTGCAAAACTGTATCAAAAGCATATAAATGTATGGAATAATCATGAAGTTCTTTTCTTTTTTAGGGCGCCGAAAGAAAATTGATGAGTTAAAGAAGGAAACAAAACCAAAAAAGAGATTATTCGAAAGACAAGTAAACCAGAATCCACAATGGAAAAATGCTGTGCTTGTACTAAAACACTCTACAGCAATACCTTTTAAGACGTGCTTTAACAGAATAATTTGTTCCTACTGCCAAGAGGAGTTCGAGCCGATGTCGGCACTAAGGGAACATGTAAAGAATATGCATTCTAATGCTGATTTCAATAGTGCATTCTATAAAGTAATAGACGGACTAAAAGTTGATATTACCCAAATGCAATGTAACATTTGCTCCACGGAAATTTCGGACATCGATACACTTATGACTCATTTATCAAAAACTCACGATATCCCGGTGAACTTCGATGTGTCATTTGGAGTGTTGCCGTATCGTCAAAGCTCTACCGCACTCTGGATGTGTCTTTATTGCGATAAAACTTTTATCAAATTTTCTCAAATCAACGAGCATTTACGAAGTCACGTGAAGATATTCACATGCGAAAAATGCTCTGCTACGTTCCTATCGATTCATGGTTTGAGGCAGCACGAACGCAGTTTCAAGTGCTACAAAATGAATTACAAACCACGTTTTGGAAAGACTTTAAAACATAGAAGTAATACAGAGATAATACTTCAGTGTTCAACAGCCTGTCCTTTTAGAACTTGGGGACAGAATTTCAATTGTATATTATGTAGGGTGCAATCGAACGATCCGAACGGTCTTAGGACTCATATGGCTACGCGTCATGCTGATTTTGAAATTGGTCAAGTATTCAACAGAAAACTACGGAAAGAATTCTTAAAAGTCGACATCACCGATCTGCAATGCAAGCTTTGTTTTATTCGAATAGATTCTATAGATGATTTGATGGTTCATCTGAAAAGCGATCACAAGCAGCCTATAAGTACAGATGTGCAGCCTGGAGTCCTTCCGTTTAAATTGAATGATGGGTCCAACTGGCAATGCGCAATATGCTCGATTCAATTCTCCGATTTCATATCATTGAAGAAGCACACTGCTGAGCATTATCAGAATTATGTGTGCGACACATGCGGCGAAGGTTTTATAACAGAAACCGCTCTGACAGCTCACTCAAGAATACCGCATGGTAATAAGTACGCATGCGGCCGGTGTGTTGCCACCTTCTCTACCCTCGACGAGAGGAGTATTCACATAAAAACTCAGCATACAACTCTTCCATACATGTGTATATATTGCAAAGATAACCCACGGTTTGCGACGTGGGAGCTCCGCAAACGGCATCTCATGGAGTTCCATAACTATAAACCCGGTGCTGATATGTACGAATGCACCACTTGCCATATGACTTTTAAGACTAGATCGCAGAAATACCACCATAACGTAAAAGCGCATAGAACGAAAAAGGAAGCGGAGTATAGCTATCAGTGTGGAAGTTGCGCTCGGGCTTTCGCTTCTAAAATGTCTCTAGATAAACACATTACTAAGAAGCATTTTCATGTTTAGCAGACTTGAGAAGTTGCAATTTTTAAACATCACAATATTAAAGAGCCTTAAATTCATCATTCAGTAGGTATAGTCCAGCAGATGCGGACCAAAAAACCTTAAGAGTAGCCATAAGAATCTGTTTCGTACAGGTTTACTCCTGAGCAGCAGCAGCTACACGATCTCAAATTCTCTACGCGCATAGGCAGAAAGGCGGTGTCAGGGTCATTTCATAGGTGGATGGAAACTCGATTCTCAATTACGAATTTTCTCTTAATTACTTTAATTAGTTTTGGATACTGTAACTTGTCTTCACTTGGTCTGAAAATTCTTAGTTTAGTATTAGTATAGTACGTACTGAAATGGCTAAAATTGTAGTTTATGTAAATTACACCAACTTTCGAAAAAATTGTAAGTAAGTCTTCTTTTTTGCCCTGCTATTATACCTACGACTTTAAAAGAAAATAATTTAAAATAGACCCACATAATTGACATTCCAAGTTTTTGATAAAGTCATGACCACAAATATCTAATTTTTATGAGTTTCTTGGAAGTGTGTATCTTACAAGTGTGTAACAGACATTTAAAGAATCAGGAAATCTAGTTTTTAAATGAAAACATACATAATTGTGTAGATGTTTCAGTATGATGTAGTTATAGGCATGTACTCCTAGTAAATATGTCAGTTGTAAATAAAGTGTCAGGAAAAAGAACAAGTTGTGTTGTGGACCACAACACAACTTGTTCACAACTTGTGTTGAGCGCAATAGATAATACTTTTTCTATACACGTTTAGGATAATATTATTTTGTAAATAATGAGTCGGTAAATAGTGTTTTAAGATTCAGTCAGTATTTAAATCATTCTCCACAATCCCATTAGAAATGTAGATCCAATGGGTGGATAGGATACGTTTATTGAAATTATTTATTTAAGGTTTGTAAACTTTATTGCCATTTGAACAAAATACATACATATTGAAATTAATTTGAATAACTTTGAGATTTCATTTATAACCTCTGAAATCGAAACAAATAGTTCTCGCCAATATTATACATACGCATTCAAAAGACCATGTTACTAAACTCAGGATAACTACGACAACTAAACTCAGGAAAGTGGGAATCTGACAGTGACATTTCTTTTATTTTTAGGAAGACGTGGACAAAACAGCAATGAAACTTTAAAAGTTGAGGATGACAAAAACATTTGTTTAGAAGTGAAACCTAAATCCAAGTACCAGAGGAGCGCCAGATCTGAAGCACGCAACGCTATCAAGAAAAATGCTACGTCCATCCTGCAATGCTGGACACTAAGTCCCTTCAGATGGAGAAAGAATAAGTTTAAGTGCGCCTATTGTGAAGACAATTTCACCGAATGTAACCCGCTCAGGGAACACATAAGACTTTGCTCTACCCAGCACAACATCAAAGACATTTACAACAAATTCAAGGAAATGCAGCTTATAAACGTAGACATCGGAGAAGCTATATGCTGCTACTGTTCCGCTCCCTTTACGGATATCGCTCAAATGCGCCATCATGTCATTCAGCATGGCTTTGAATTCGATACCAGCCATCCAGACGGAGTACTTCCATTCTATTTAGACAAGGAATCTTGGAAGTGCGTGATATGCGATGAGAAATTTAACAATTTCCTCAAACTCTACGAACATATGAACGTCCACTACCAGCATTACATATGTGCTACCTGCGGCAAGGGGTATATGACTGCACCTCGATTGCGGAAGCATTCTGAAGTTCATATTTCAGGCTCGTTTAAATGTTCTGATTGTGGCAGGGTTTTCACGATGCGCGCCGCGAGAGATTCTCACAAAGCCACGGCACATGCCAAGGGTTCTCGATACGAATGCCCTCACTGTTACGTCCGATTTGAAAGTTACTACCATAGAATGGCGCATTTGAAAGAGGCTCATAGCGAAAAAGAAGTAGTCTACAGCTGTTCTCATTGTGACAAGTCGTTCAAAACGAGCGGTAAAAGGGCCTGCCACGTACGTTCTGTCCATTTTCCCCCACAGCATGACTTCAGTTGCTCATATTGCGGTTGGCACTTTAAAACCAACTATGAACTGAAAAGGCATGTGGTCAGGCACACAGGAGAGAGAAATTTCCATTGCAACGTTTGCGGAAAATCTTTTAATAGAAATAGGGCGTTAACTGTCCATCTGAAATCTCATCAAGACTTGAACTGCAAGTGGTGTGGACTAGTATTCAAGCAGAGAAATCAGTTAGTGCTACATTTGAAAACGATCCATCCGGAGTTAATTGATATGACACCTCTAGAAATAAAAATTTAAGTGACTATTTTACCAATCCCTACAATATTTTTATATGAAGTATTAAATTGTCTCAAACTCATAATCAGGATTGTTTGATTTTTCTTTGACCTAGAAATACATTCCTTATCAGGCGCATGCAGGTCTTTATTACTAGAGCAAACTTTGAGCAAAGCTAGTGTGAGTAATCTAGTGTTTTTTTATTTTTTTTAGGTTCAGATAATGAAGCTCGGTCGATATATGTGGCTAAAAATGGTAGGAAGTTAAAGGAAAATGTTTGTGAACGCCAGATGCGTAGGCGACGTCGTGCCAACAACGAGTACCCTGAAGAATCCGACAAACGAATCTCGAAGACGATGATGATGCGAAACGCTACCATGCTTCTTGAGTGTTCTACGGCATGGGCCTTTCGGTGGTACCGAGGAGCATTTTATTGCGCCTACTGTGATATTAAATTCGTTGATACTCAACTCCTAAGAGACCATGTTATAACAATTCATCTTAATGAACCGCCGTCTAAAAGAGTTTTCTCAAAACTCAGAGAGAATAACATGGTCAAAATAGATATAACTCAGTTGCAATGTAGATTCTGCGATGTCAGTCTCGGTAGCATAGAATATCTTAAAACTCATTTAGAATCGCACGGTAGAGTCATTAAGAGAAACTACAGCGACGGAGTACTGCCCTTTAAGCTAGATGAAGGTGGATTTTTCTGCCAAATGTGCTCATCTCACTTCCTTACTTTTACAAAAATAAACGAGCATATGAACTCTCATTATCAGAACTACGTTTGTGACACTTGCGGAAAAGGATTCATCTCGAAATCAAGATTCAGAGCACACATTCATACAGAGAATAATCATCTGATGGAAAAATCTAGCGTTCCTTGTGGGATATGCGATGAATTGCTTAGCTCAAAAGCCGCAAGAATGAGCCATAGATTGCGAGTGCACCGTAAAGGAGTTCGATACAGCTGTCCACGATGTTCAGAAGTGTTCACTTCTTACAACGCTAGGTCCAACCATCTGGTTCACTTTCACGCTCAGCAAAGCTTGGTATATGTATGCAATGTTTGCGACAAGTCGTTCAATACGAGTTCGAAGCGCTCAGCGCATTGCAAACTCGTCCATAGCTCACCGTCTCGACGGGAAAGCCATCAGTGCTATTATTGTTCAGCTCATTTTGTAACCAAGTCGAAGCTCGCGAGACATTTGAAATCGCATAAAATGTGAAGAAAATCTGATAATTTATCTGATGATGGTAGATATTGTTTTGAGTAGGTAGACTAGGTAGTTAAACATTCAGTAAAATAATTTAATTTTATCGAAAAATACCTTAACTTCATCTAATTTCTACCCGTGAGTTTTTAACTAAACTTAGATAAAGGGTTCAGATAATAGAGCACAAGCCACTTGTCTAAGGCTAATGTCACAGGTTGCCGGTACCCGCCAGCCATTAGGTAGTCATTGCTGCTGGATCACTATATAGTGACACAATCGGCTAGGCGATCAGTAACGGCGGTGTATGTGAAATATGATATTGGATGGTCTGACCATTTTCCTCTTGTCATAGAAATCATAGAATGTAATTATAGTTTGTTGACCCCGACCTTGCCAGAGTTAATAATAACTGATAAAAATGTTTTACGGGGAAACAGAACTGATGATGAAATTGCATTGTATGAAAATAAATGTCATTCATTATTAAGACGTATTCAGTTTCCTGCAGCATTTATAAAATGTGGTGATCGTGTATGCGGGCCAGCTCCAACACCGTCCTGGCAATGATTGCGGCCAGAGTGGACTGCCCCTATACAAGGCACTGTTATGAGCGACACCTGGCCAGCAATCCAATTCGTTTTTAAGTATCTTTGTCTGTATTTTTGTGTGTGTTGCCTTACCCTTACCTACTATGAGTTAAATGATCGAAATAAATGAATTTTATTTATTTATTTATTATTGCAGTATCATCCATCAGCTCTTCCAAAATATTAAGTGTACGTCCGTAACATCATCACCGATTGAATAAGTAGGTATACATAAACACTGATGAAGCGTTGATAGAAGTATTATTTTCTATTTTCTAGGACTGGAAATGGACGCAAATTCCAGCCTGGAAACAGAGGACCGCCAGATAGTCTGGAAGCGGAAACGATTCGTGTCAGCAGACAAGCAAAACGCAGCCCTTATCATAAATCATTCAAACGCTGTTGCCTTTCGATGTCAAAGGGGAAAGTTTATGTGTGCTTACTGTCCCAAAATAAGCATCGATATGGCTGAACTTCGGTCTCACACATCAGAACATAATGAGTTAGATGTCTTTAAAACAAACGAAATCCGTCTTACTCTGCCGGTGAACATAGAAATCACAGATCTTATTTGCAAAGTTTGCAACAAGGTCATGAAGAATATTGATGATTTTAAAAACCATTTAAACGACTCTCATGACATTAAAATGAACCCAAACTACACAGATGGTGTCATACCGTACCGTTTGGTTGCACAGGAGTTTGTATGCGCCTGCTGTGATATGCGTTTTGACAAATTTCCAGCTCTGTCCATGCACATGAATAAACATTTTGCGAGCTTTGTATGCGATTCTTGTGGGAAAGGTTTCTCGGCAGACTACAAGCTTTATTCACATAAAGCGATACACGATTTGGGGCCATTCAAATGCACACAATGTGAGATGGTTTTCCCGAGCCGAAATGCTAAGCTCGCTCATATTGTCACGAAGCATTATAAAAAAGATAGGTATCGCTGCCCAATCTGCGACGAACACTTTATTTCCTACTACAGTAGACTGAAGCATCTTAAAGCGACACACGGAGATACGTCGGAGTACTATTGTACGTATTGTCCGGCAGTCTTCAAAACTAGCAATTCAAAATACTTGCACCAACAAAGAGTACATTTGAAAATAAAGAAAAAGAGAAAAAGAGATATCGAAGGCACTGAAAGAAGACGAAGAAAAAGAAAAGAAATTGAAATAAACGCATAGTTACTAAATTTTACTAAACTAGATTAAGATTAGTGAAATGAACCTATATAAATAAACGTACTTGAATAGAAGAAAAAATTATTATTATCGGGACTTAATCGCGTAATGAAATTGTTTTATTTACCTCGACGTTTCGGCGACATTACAGTCGCCGTGGTCACGAGTAGACCGGGGGTAACACCGGGGGTATACAAGATAGATTGCAGTTGCGGTAGTTCTTATATCGGACAAACTAAGCGGACTATTGCTGAAAGGGTCAAGGAACATATCGCAGCTGTCAAAAACCGCCAGGTGGAAAAATCAGCGATAGCGGAGCACTTGTTAGAATCAGGATTAAACCACTGGATAGAGTTGCATAAACCATTAATCCTTTCCAATGATCGCCATTACTATAGTAGAATTGTGCGTGAAGCGGTTGAAATAAAGAAACATAAAAATTTCAACCGGGAATGTGGTTACAAGTTGTCATCAACGTGGGATCCAGTTATTAAGAAGTGTTCGTGTCGTAAAAAGCCGTCTAGTATATCGCCGGACATTGTCAGTGTGGTGTGTCGCAACCCTAATAGTGATTTGTGTTGACTGAATGAGGGTAGTTCTAACCTCATCAGTCAAAAGTGCGAGCAAACAACGGCCGCCAGTCTACTCGTGACCACGGCGACTGTAATGTCGCCGAAACGTCGAGGTAAATAAAACAATTTCATTACGCGATTAAGTCCCGATAATAATAATTTTAAAAATGTGTTCAAGTCGCGAAAGTTTAAAATATGTAGAAGAAAAAAGTATAGAATAAATTAATGTACCTACTTTAGGTCATATGCTTGAGTGCCTTGTTAGGCATGTTATACCTAGTAGTAGTAGTACCTAACTAGTAATGTGCAATGCTGAGATCAAAAATAGAATTCAATAAACACGTATTTATGGATTTGATTATAATTACAATACTGCTTGTAAGTAGGCGTGATTTTGACATTTTCGTAAAACTTAATCCATAGCGCAGTAAACTGCTGTAGGTATATTATAGGTATAATACGAAGGTGTATATTTTCAATGTATCACCTACAGAACAGTGGTTTAAAGTAAAGCGGTTTGTCTCGCTTGCTCTTTGTGCACGTTTCTAATCCGTCGTTGATCTAGAATTGACTGTTCAATTCGTTAGTGGTCCATCTTTCGTCATACCTAGCAAGTGGGCCAGATGGGCCGGTCCGTTGCAGAGGAACCACCTACTCTGCCTTTGGGGAACTATTCCACCCTGTTCCCCAAACCTTAGTACCTATCTATTTATACCTGAATAAGTAAACTAGCGAATGATTTGAAAAATGTAAAGAATTTTTTTGTGATATTTTCGAGTTACGTTTCTTCTGACAGACTTCAAACACGACTAAAGCATGCGGAGGTTGAAGTGCGAGCAACTGCGCTTACTTGGTGTTACGCGGGCCCCGCCTACTTACTAGTTCTACTGTTATTCTCAATTCTGTGGGTTTTAGCTAAGGTTTGGACTTGGGCAGAACAAACTTTTGAAAAGCTATTCTACTATTCAGCAAATGGCTGACATGAGATCGAACCAAAACGCAGCGGAATGATTGACGTTGTCATCTAGAAGAATTGGGGGGCTGAGTTTTTAACTAAACTTAGATAAAGGGTTCAGATAATAGAGCACAAGCCACTTGTCTAAGGCTAATGTCACAGGTTGCCGGTACCCGCCAGCCATTAGGTGGTCATTGCAGTATCATCCATCAGCTCTTCAAAAATATTAAGTGTACGTCCGTAACATCATCACCGATTGAAATAAGTAGGTATACATAAACACTGATGAAGCGTTGATAGAAGTATTATTTTCTATTTTCTAGGACTGGAAATGGACGCAAATTCCAGCCTGGAAACAGAGGACCGCCAGATAGTCTGGAAGCGGAAACGAGTCGTGTCAGCAGACAAGCAAAACGCAGCCCTTATCATAAATCATTCAAACGCTGTTGCCTTTCGATGTCAAAGGGGAAAGTTTATGTGCGCTTACTGTCCCAAAATAAGCATCGATATGGCTGAACTTCGGTCTCACACATCAGAACATAATAAGTTAGATGTCTTTAAAACAAACGAAATCCGTCTTAATCTGCCGGTGAACATAGAAATCACAGATCTTATTTGCAAAGTTTGCAACAAGGTCATGAAGAATATTGATGATTTTAAAAACCATTTAAACGACTCTCATGACATTAAAATGAACCCAAACTGCACAGATGGTGTCATACCGTACCGTTTGGTTGCGCAGGAGTTTGTATGCGTCTGCTGTGATATGCGTTTTGACAAATTTCCAGCTCTGTCCATGCACATGAATAAACATTTTCCGAGCTTTGTATGCGATTCTTGTGGGAAAGGTTTCTCGGCAGACTACAAGCTTCGTTCACATAAAGCGATACACGATTTGGGGCCATTCAAATGCACACAATGTGAGATGGTTTTCCCGAGCCGAAGTGCTAAGCTCACTCATATTGTCACGAAGCATTATTCAAAAGATAGGTATCGCTGCCCAATCTGCGACGACCACTTTATTTCCTACTACAGTAGACTAAAGCATCTTAAAGCGACACACGGAGATACGTCGGAGTACTATTGTACGTATTGTCCGGCAGTCTTCAAAACTAGCAATTCAAAATACTTGCACCAACAAGGAGTACATTTGAAAATAAAGAAAAAGAGAAAAAGAGATATTGAAGGCACTGAAAGAAGACGAAGAAAAAGAAAAGAAATTGAAATAAACGCATAGGTAGTTAGGTACTCTAGATTAAGATTAGTTGATGAACCTATATACTCGCATATAAATAAACGTACTTGAATAGAAGAAAAAGGTATAGAATAAATTAATGTATCTACTATAGGTCATATGCTTGAGTGCCTTGTTAGGCATGTTATACCTAGTAGTAGTAGTACCTAACTAGTAATGTGCAATGCTGAGATCAAAAATAGAATTCAATAAACACGTATTTATGGATTTAATTATAATTAGGTACCTACAATACTGCTTGTAAGTAGGCGTGATTTTGACATTTTCGTAAAACTTAATCCATAGCGAAGTAAACTGCTGTAGGTACATTAGTAATACGAAGGTGTATATTTTCAATGTATCACCTACAGAACAGTGGATTAAAATATTGTGGTTTGTCTCGCTTGCTCATTGTGCACGCTTCTAATCCGTCGTTGATCTAGCTAGAATGGACTGTTCTATTCGTTAGTGGTCCATCTTTCGTCATACCTTAGTATCTATTTATACCTGAAAAAGTAAAATAGCGAATGATTTGTAAACTGAAAAGAATTTTGTGGATAATCACAGTCACATCATAGAAAGACGCCTGACACTTATTTTCTTTTTTAGGATCCACCGACGGGACAATTAAATGGACATCGAAGCGAAAGTACCACGATCAAAGAGACAATGCAGCTATTATACTAGAATGTTCTAATATTTGTCCCTTTCGGTGGCGACGAGGCGTGTTTGTATGTGCCTATTGTTCTCTTTCCTTTCCCGAGTTTGGACCTCTTAGAGAACATTTAATAGAACATACAAATAAAATTAAGGCGCTTAAAGGTGTAGGTAAAAGGCCTCTCAAATGTGATATAACAGATCTTAAATGTGAGCTCTGTTTGGAAAGCATAAAAGATTTCAAAACTTTAGTAGAACACCTAAAGGATTTACACAAAAAATCTATTGTTACCGACCTTGGTCTAGGTATCTTCCCGTTCATGTTAGTAGCTGAACGGGACTATCATTGCACGTACTGCACTGAAAAATTCAAGCTCTTCACGAGTTTGAATAAGCATATGAATAGTCACTTCCCTAATTCAGTGTGCCCTCTTTGCGGTAAGGCATTCTCGGATAGTAATAAGTTGACTGCGCATTTGAATACCCATGGTATCGGAGTCAAAGGGCAGTTCAAATGTTCGAAATGCGATGAACTCTTCTCGAGCGCTTACGATAGAAATAAACACAGGGCTGCAAAGCACTTTACAAATCGCCACAGATGTCCACATTGCAACGAGAGCTTCAAAAGCTACTCGAACCGATTAAAGCACTTGAAAGACGTTCACGATTCTAAAATAGAGTACCCGTGCGACTTGTGTTCTGCCGTTTTTAGGATGGCGAATCATAGAACAAAGCATATCCGACAGGTTCACATTAAAGACAAGCAATTTAGCTGCACTGTTTGCCCTTATCAATTTGTGACAGGTCATCAGTTAAAGCGACATATGATTTGCCATATCGGAGAACGAAAGTACGAATGTCAAGTCTGTAAGAAAAGCTACTGCAGAAGAAATACTTTAAGGGAACATATGCGTATACACAACAATGATAGAAGATTTGTGTGCATGTACTGTAATAATGCGTTTGTTCAAAACTGTAGCCTTAAAAGTCACATGAAGACGCACCATCCGAACTGTGAACCTCTTTCCGAGGAAAAGAAACACTGACACGAACAGGATTTAAAAATAATTCAATATTTTCTAAGATCAAATTGGTACTTGGTACATAGGCCCAACTAGGATAGGCCGACCAGGTAACGGGTCCTGCACATACGTATAACATAAGTACGGTTTCGAGACATGGCTACATTGGTCACGTCCAAAGGAAGACATGCTTACATAGAAAAATAACAGTATAACGGGCAATGGAGAGCGCTGTAGGTACTCTAAAATTCTAAATTTATTATTCTAAAATTCGACGTCGCCACAAAGGTAGATGTGGGCTCGAGAGTCTAAAGTGGTCATGGTTAGAACACTTGGCAAGTCAAGACAGTGGGAGATGGAAGAAGGCAACCGCGTAACAGAATGGTGGCCAATAGAGTCGAGAATCGAGTTCTTTTGTGTAATGTCAACCTGCTCAACATACTATGTTATACCTAGCAATTTTCTCGACTTAAGAAAATTTGTCACGTTGCGTTGCGCATCGCATGTTAGGCCTACAGGGTAAGCTAACGAGTAAAAGACAGACAACCAGCCCGGTTGGACATCGTCAGAGTAGTCGGAAACAACTGATAAGACTCGCAATATGTGTAAATAAACATTATCATTTTATTACAATAAAAAGTTTAAATGTAGGTAGGTTGCATTAGTTAGGATTTGTGAAAGAACTTGCTTTTCAATGTTACCTACGGCTGCGTTCTATGTAAAATTGAATCCAACTCAAAAATATGTTTAACTAGTCCAGCAGCTTTGAACAACTTATGTACTAAAATTGTTAAATTTCATGATTTGATGTGATTATGCCGTTTGTCACATACTTCCCGTGGTTGAAGTCTATCAAGCAAGATTTACCCTATTTAGGTAGGTATGTAGAAAAACTATAACTTGCCTCGTCGGTAGGTACCTTCTTGAAATAAAAACTGGAAACAGAATGTTAGCAAATCAGTGAAACAGTTATCTAGTGTTACCTAGTGGATATTCTTGAAGGATTACTTTCAAACTTATGTCACTTTTGCGTTCACTGATCTATTTCAAAATAGGTAATCAATAGTAGGGAAGCTGGTAGATATTTCTGGTGTATATTTGAAGACTTAATAATATCTATCAGTTCTCGGACTGTAAGTAAAATATCTAATACTTTCAAAAAATTCTCAACTTTGTGGACGAAACGCTCACAGCATAGAAAAACGTCTGACTGATCATTTTCTTTTTTAGGATCCACTGATGGGACATGTAGATGGACAACGAAGCGAAAGTTCCACGATCAAAGAGACAATGCGGCTATTATTCTAGAATGTTCTAATATTTGCCCCTTTCGATGGCAACGTGGCGTGTTTGTATGTGCCTATTGTTCTCTTACTTTTCCTGAGTTTGGACCTCTTAGAGAACACTGCAAAGAACACCCCAATAAAATTAAAGCACTCCGGATTGTAGGGAAACGGACGCTCAAATGTGATATCTCTGATCTAAAATGTAATCTCTGTTTGGAAAGTATTAAAGACTTAGATACTTTAGTAGAACACCTAAAGGATGTACACCAAAAGACCTTTGTTACCGACCTTGGTTTAGGTATCTTCCCATTCAAGTTAATAACTGAAGGGGACTTACATTGCACGTATTGCAGTGAAAAATTCAAGTTTTTTACGAGTTTAAATGTGCATATGAACTGTCATTTCCCAAATTCGGTGTGCTCTCTATGCGGGAAAGCATTTTCCGAGAGCCACAAGATGACTGCGCATATGAACACCCATGGTCTCGGAGCCAAAGGAGAGTTCAAATGTACCAAATGCGACGAAGTCTTCCCGAGCGCTTACGAAAGAAGCAAACACAGAATGTCGGTAAAGCACTCCAAAATGCCCTACAAATGTCCTCATTGTAACGAGAGCTTCAAAAACTACTCGGACCGATTAAAACACTTAAAAAATGTTCACGATTCTAAAATAGAATTCCCTTGCGATCTTTGTTCTGCCGTCTTTAGTATGACGCGTCTTAGGACCAAGCATATTCGGCAGGTTCACTTGAAAGATAAGCGGTTCAGCTGCACCGTCTGTCCATACAAATTTGTTACAGCTTATCATTTACAGCGACATATGATTAGCCACACCGGGGAACGAAAATACGAATGTCAAGTCTGTAAGAAAAGCTACGCCAGAGTAAATACTTTGAAGGAACATATGCGCACACACAGCAATGATTGAAATGTTGTGGACATGTACTGTTATAACTACCTAATTGTCCAAATATGTAGTCTTAAAAGTCTTATGGACGCATCATCTGAATTATTGTGAACCGCTCTGTCAAGATAGCCCGGCTATGGATAGTCTTACCACCGCCGAGACCGTTCAGTCTATAGATCGTCTTCAACCTGAGCCTTGCTATGCTATATGAGACTATGCCATTTGTAAACTATTATTTTCAGACCTCCATACGTATCGCATCGCAATGAGTTTCTTCCAGTGTGGTTTAAAAGCTGCAAGGGACATCTTAACGGCCCGGCCGATGCTTGATTTTCTTCGTCTTTTACACTTTCTTCCCAGTTAAGTTGCTTGGTCATCACTAGTTCAAAGGCCATACGATTGTGACAAAACGTCACAATTTTGTACATATGAAACATCAGCGCCGGATACACTTTGGGACAAATGGAGCGACATGTCGCACAACAACTTCCTACGTGAAATGTCTCGCGCGGGGACAATGTTGGGGGAACTTTTTACACGTACCTACACTACAGCGTTACAGAGCGTCACGTAGATTGACTAGATTGAGCGTTGCGCGTCATGCGGGACAAAATGCCCCCTAGTGAATCCGGCGCTTTCAACATTCTGCGAACATAACGCACCTTACTTACTTAATGTACTTATATATGGGATTATTTTCTGTTTAGGTAGAGGTTACCTACATTTATAGTTTTAGAAATATGTTCTAAATAAATAGTTTTAATAAATACACTCGTTTTATTCATGTTTCCATAGAAGATAACATATACCTACTGTTTTGTTCAACATTGAGGACTGCCGTTTTTAACGATGAACCATTTGTAAGCTTTTCAAAGCAGGATTTTTACGTAAAATTATTGATGGATTCAGATTACTTATATCATTCATATTTAATTCGATTATTTACAATCAAATATTCTTTTCACTTTAATTTTGCTCAAGAAATTGAATTTTCTCTAGATTAATATTTAGATCCAAAAAGGCTGATCATCGAGCCAAGCTGTTTCTTGTCCTGATTGGTCTCGATAGAATTACCCAGCTCATAAAACGTAACTAACAGGCAGGTTACCTACCAGGTCCAAGTATCTATAGAAATGTTTATCCTATACCCTATTTTAATTAGGCAGTTATCAGGTAGTTTTAGTCTATGGTCGGAGCTGAACGATCTGTGTAATTGATGAGTGCCTGCTTTCGTAACCAATATAAAAGCTTACCTAAGTATTTTTATGCTTTGAATATTTGTCTAAGTCTAAATCATATCAGTAAGTAATGAATGAAAAAGCTTTAAATCATTTATTCGTATTCGCTAGGCGAATATGAGAATTAAAAAACGTGATTGAATGGAAATCCATTGGAACTCAAACCCTATATCGGATGTTTTTCTGTTTTTAGGAATGAAAACAGAAGATATTCTGGTAAAACTCGAAGTGGAATCTGACTTTGAAAATAAATCCAGACTCAAAGATGGTGCACAGCGGCGTGCCGCGTTCAGAGATAACATTTCTACTATTCTGGAAATCAGCACCGCTTACCCCTTCAAATACAGGAAGGGAGCGTACCTTTGCTTCTTCTGCAAAGCTACCTTCATTGAACCCGAGAAACTACGCGAGCATAATAGAATGCAACACGCCGAAACCAAGCACCTACTCAAACCACGCAAATACGAACCGCTGAAGATCGATTTCACAGAAACCGTTTGCAAGGACTGCAATATAGCGATCACTGACTACGCCGCATTCAAAGATCATTTGTTAGCACAGCATGGAAAGGTCATTGACTGCACTTGGGGCGACAGCATTCTGCCCTACAAACTCAGTAAAGAAGAACACTCCTGTCAAATTTGCGGGAAGAGGTACGAAATGTTCCTAAGCCTCCATAAGCATATGAATGAGCATTACGAACACTACATTTGCGAGACTTGCGGTAAACGCTTCGCGACTTCACAGAGAATGGTAAACCATTCACGGACACACGAAAGAGGAGAGTTTCCTTGTAAAAGATGCAATGAAACATTCTCCTCGTACGCAGCAGTTTACGCTCACATAGCCAAAGTACATAGACTTAACAAACGCTACAAATGCCCTATTTGCGATGAAAAATTCGTATCTTACAAGCATAGGTTAAAACATTTGAATACTGTGCATGGCGAGAAAACTGCTATATTTCCTTGTCCGGTATGCCCGAAAGTTTTCGACTTATGCAGCCAACGGACAGCTCATATTAGATTCCGTCATCTACAAGAACGGAATCACATCTGTTCTGTATGCGGAATGAAATTCTTTACGAATTATGAGCTGCAAGAGCATACGATAAAACATGGCGGGGAGAGAATATACCAATGCGATGTCTGTAAGAAATCCTACGCCAGACTGAAGACTTTAAGAGAGCACATGAGGATACATAATAATGATCGGAGATTTATATGTCCAGTATGTGGACAGTCGTTCATACAAAATTGTAGTCTGAAACAGCATATACGAGTGCATCACCCGACGAATATGAAAAATATGTTTTAGCTAAATATTTAATGGATCTCAATATCTTTAAAATGAATTAATTTATGTGAAATATAATATTGAATTAATCTTTTGAAAAGTTATTTCTTTGTGAATCACAGTTACCTAGAACCATCTTTATTTCGAAAAAAAAACATCGTGAGGTAACTGGAATAGAATTAGAAAATACTTTATTGCACACCATAACAAATCTAAAAAAAAACAATACAACACATGAAAATTAGCTTCACTATCTCGCGATCTACACCACAACCTGAATTAAAGTTTTATAATTTAGTACCTACCTATCAGGTTTAGTTCTTCCGAAGTTGCAACTTCTATAACCTGAACCAATATTTTTCAGAGGCGATAGGTTTAGTAATAGCTCCTCAAACCTCAAATTTATACTGTAACCAATAAGGTTGTGAATTCAGCAATCATCAAAATGTTAATGAAAAGGTAAATATTTTTTAGTTTTATTGAGAAACAGTTCTGGTAACTTCTTGGTTTCTTCTACAGAATCTGACCACGCGTATTTTTTATTTCAAGGTGTCGATGGTAGTCTGGACCCTATTAAAGAAGATGAGTGCTCAACATCTCTTACGAAGACACAAAAGATGCTAGCTAACCGTGCCAGATGCCATCGAGTCATAATATTATTGGAATGTTCCAGAATTTATCTTTTCAAGCGTAAATCGTCTATTCGTGTGTTTATATTGTGATAAAGGATTCACGGATCCTACGAAATTCCGAGAACACAATATAGAGCATGACGTAAAATACTCAGACATAAAAAAAGTTGTCTGCAGTTACAAATCTGATTACTTAAAAGCTGATATTACCGATATCGGTTGTAAACTTTGCGATGTTCCTATAAATCGATTTAATGATCTTGTAACTCATCTAAAAAAAACATGACAAGAAAATCGAACCTATCGCTGAATTAGGAGTACTCTCTTTCATAATGTACTTTCAAAATGGATTAGGTGGATATTAATGCGCTAAATGTGATGAAAAGTTTACTAGACCGTTATTCATCATATGAACATACATTATCCGCGATTTGTTTGCGAGCAGTGTGGGACTGGTTTTGTAACAGCATTGAGATTGAAGTCACATGTTGTCTGTCACGAGAAAAGATCCTTTTCATGCAACGCGTGCGACAAAGTATTTGGTTCTAGATATGCGACAAATAGACACTACGCTTATATGCACAATAAGGTTAAAACGCATGGCTGTCCTCAATGCTCCGAGACATTTTCAAGCTACTTTAAAAAACTAAAGCACTTATCTACCATTCACGAAATGAAGCTCAAAAAGTTTAAGTGTAGTTATTGTCCGAGAGTGTATGACGCTAGAGGTCCTTTGGTTGCACATTCGCGCAACTCATTTGAAGGAGAGGCGCTATAACTGGTGTCTGCGATGCATCGTTATTTGCCAAAACCTGCTTAAAGAAGCATATGCTTAAACATACTGGCGAGAAGAAATATCAGTGTAGTATTTGTCAAAAAGCATTCGCTCGAAAGTTCACCTTGGGGCAGCATATGAGAATCCATTTAAATGATAAACGATATGTGTGCTATATTTGTGGAAACTCCTTCGTACAGAAATGCAGTCTTAAACAGCATGGCAGAACACACCATCCTAACCATTCAAATCCAGCTGAGCGATATGACTAACAGACTTTACCTTAGGGTAGGACTCTTAAAAGGCACGTTTTCTAAAATTCTAGCATAGCATAGCCCATTTTGATCACGATTGTGTTATTTCTAGGTGTCGAAGAGCCTTCCATCGAGTTTCAAGAAGATTTTTTTACGAGAAACAATTCGAAGACACAAGCAATGCTGGCTAATCGGGCTAAACGGCAACGCATATTGATTCTGCTGCAATGCTCGAGGGTATTTCTCTTTAAGCAAAAGGGAATATTTTTTATGTGCATCTATTGCGATCAGAAGTATACAGACCCTGCGAAATTAAGGGAACACAATATTGGTCATGAAGATGTTAAGCCTACAGAGATAAAAGAAGCGATTGCAGGAATTACCTTAACAGTACTATACAAAGCAGACATCACAGACGTCAGCTGCAAACTTTGCGAAACTCCTATAAATAGTTTAGATGATCTTATCGCTCACTTATTAGAAAAGCATAAAAAGAAAATCGATAAGTCTGACATTGGCATCCTTCCTTTCAGGATAAACCTAGACGACTATAGATGTGTTATATGCGATGAGAAATACATGAATTACAAAACGCTGAATCACCATATGAACGTTCACTACCCAAAATATGTTTGCGACCAGTGTGGATCTGGATTCGTCAACGCAATGAGGTTAAAGGCACATGTATTCAGACACGAAACAGGGTCATATCCTTGCAATGACTGTGATAAAGTCTTCAGTTCTAAACATGCAATGAAGGCTCACTACGCACGTGTCCATTTGAAAGTAAAACTTCTCCGTTGTCCTCAATGTCCAGAGAAATTCTCGAATGTAGTTCAAAGATTGAATCATCTAGTTGCAATTCATGGGTTTAAGTTGCAAGAATTCAGGTGCAACTTTTGCCCCAAAGTTTTCGCACTCAAATGTCGCCTTCGAATGCACATTCGCGCGACGCATTTAAAAGAAAAACATCATGCTTGTAATTTATGTGATGCCCAATTTTTTGGCAAAAGCGAGTTGGCTAAACACATGTATATGCATACAGGAGAAAAGAAGTATCAGTGTGGTGTATGTCAAAAATCTTACGGTCGGAATTATCATTTGCGGCGACATATGAGAACACATGTGTAAGAAATTGTTAAGGTTAAAGGTAAAAATTGCCTGGTGGTATTTCAATGAGGGACTTAGGCTGATTTTAGTCTCACGCTCACAGTCAGCACTGATAGGTGAGTGATCTTTATTACAATAAAATAAAGATACTGATTGTTTAGCAGAAGGAAAGGGGATAGGGAGGCCTTTGCCCTGCAGTGGGACGACACAGGCTAGAAATAATAATAATAAATCGGTTAAACATTACATATATTTTATAATTAAGTAGTCATTTGGCCGCAATTTCATACGAACTTTCGAATAAAAAGTATATATATTTAAAACGAAACACCCAAGTATGGTTTACACTGTACCTGCATGTCCTACATTACATATACAGTGTGCCTACATTCCAAAACTTAAGTAAGGGTTTATTTTATTTATTTTATATTATATTTATAAACATCTATTATCCAATAAATTTATAAAAAGTGAATCTTATTCTTATTTCTTATTCCTTCTTCATCCGACTTCATACTACTAATATTATAAATGTAAAAGTTTGGGAGGATGGATGGATGTATGTATGTTTGTTGCTTTTTCACGCATAAACTACTGAACGGATTTTAATGAAACTTGGAATATACATAATTTATGACCTGGAATAACAAAGGCAACTTTTTATCTGGATAGGTACGTCCCGGCTGAAAAGCTTGTCGAGCAGACGTTATACTCATTTGAGGAGTCCGCCAGCTATAGTGTTATAATAAGCAATTAGATTGAATTCATAACGACTAATTTATTTCATTGATTCCAGAAGGTAACTTAATGTAGGTACCTACCTATTGTAATTCTTAAAAATGTAATTTTGTATTTTGGCATACAGGGTGGAAAAAATGAATGGGCCCTGGAGGGAAACTACTTTATATCCTTAAGATACAGTATTTTACTTAAAGCAAACATTCCTTTATTTTTAAAAAGAAACATAACTGCATTCAAAGATTTTCTAAAATTCGCTTGCTTCACCCAGGAATCGAACTAGCTAAAAATTCAAAAATTAAACACTCACTATTTTATTCCACTAGTCGATACATTCAATGCTAAAGATAAACTTTGTCAAAGAAACATGAGGTCTTACACTCGTCTGTCGTACAAAAATCCATGAAATCTAATATTTAGTACATAAGGGCTTTAATTGCTATTTAGCTCTACAGTGGAATGGTGAGAGGTATCCAGTAGTGTGATTCAGACCTTGTCGGAATGTATTCCGAATTCGGAAAATAACCTTTCTTCGCAGAAAAACCGTCAACTTTTCGAAGAAAATCATCTAATCGAATGCATTTTCGGAAGTCTGAATCTCACCTCATATAGACAAATACCGTCTAGAAAAGTTTTGACGCGAATGGTGAAATAATAAATGTGTGTTATAAAGATTTACAACCAAATGTGTGTTATAAAGATTTATCCCTGACATTAATCCTATCGATTAGTGGTATTAAATAGAGTGAGGTTTGTTTTTTAATTTTTAGCTGGTTCGATTCCGGGTGAGGCAAGCGAATTTTAGAAAATCTATGAATGCAGTTTTGTTTCTTTTTAAAAATAAAGGAATGTTTCCTTTGAGTAAAATACTGTATCTTAAGGATTTAAAGTAGTTTCCCTCCGGGGCCCATTCATTTTTTCCACCCTGTATAGTATAGGTAGGTACAGGTACCAATAGTATGGAATAAATGGTTCTGATTCTGTACACGAGAGCGAAGCCACGGGTGGACGTTATTTTGATATCAAGAGATTGTCTGTACAAAGAATAAGTAGGTAAGTACCAATAGTAGTAATAGTAAGTACCTACTAAATGTGTAAAAAAAAACACCAACTAGCCAGCCTCCGTTTGTAGAGTCATTAAATAAATAAATAAATAAATATCATTAAAAGTGCATCACCAAAATCACATTTGAAATCACAAGAATGTATACTGAAAATTTATCCTAATGCACGCTACGCAAATAATACACGTTTTACTGCTGTTCATAACATAGTAAAGTCGCGCGTTTTTGATGAAGCCAAATACTGACCTCTGAATAAACTCGTTGACAGCAGAAACTTTTTGATTCTGTAACGTGTCTTCTTATTTCTAGGTATCGATGAGGCTCAAGGAGATGACACAAGCTTGAAGTCACCTCATGTCCTACCAAGATATTCAGTCCAAGCCAGACGGCAACGTGTCTTAACACTTCTGGAATGTTCTAGAATATGTCTCTTTAAACGGAAAGGATCTTTGTTTGTTTGCATCTACTGCGATCTGGGGTTCGAAGATCCTGCGAAGTTTAGAGAGCATAATGCAGAACATGCCGATATCAAACCCATAGAGATAGATAAAGCTTTAGTGCGGTTGCATACAACGGATCTGTTTAAGGCTGATATAACAGACGTCAGTTGCAAACTTTGCGACACTCAGTTAGATATATTAGACGATCTTATTGTACATCTATCCGAGAAACACAATAAGAAAATAGATCGTAGTATAGATATTGAAATCCTTCCCTTCAAAATGAACGTAGATGACTATAAATGTGCAACATGTAATGAAAAATACACGGATTATAAGACGCTCAATCACCATTTGAACGTGCACTATCCAAAATTTGTTTGTGAACAATGCGGTTGTGGTTTTGTAACAGCGATGAGATTGAAGTCACACGTTGTTACTCATGAAACTGGTTCTTTTTCTTGCAATGCTTGTGATAAAGTCTTCTGTTCCAAAAGCTCTATGAAAGCGCATTATGATTATTCACACATGAAGGTTAAGAAACATAGTTGCACGCAATGCTCCGAAACGTTCTTGTTTTACAACCAAAAACTGAAACATATAGCATCTGTCCACGGGACAAATTTGGAGAGATTCAAATGTAGTTTTTGTCTGAAACTCTTCAAAACTAAAGGGTATTTGGGCAGACATGTACGGGAACTACATTTGAAAGAGAAACGACACTCGTGCAATGTTTGTGATGCTAAATTTTATGGTAAAAGTAGTCTAACAAAACATATGGTTACGCACACCGGAGAGAGGAAATATCAGTGTAGTGTTTGTGAGAAGTCATTCGGAAGAAAGGAGCACTTAGTTGTGCATATGAGGACGCATAAATAAGACAGTCTTTATTTAAGCTCATATTGTTATTTTACCTATGTTTAAAGAAATAAATAATTAAAACATCAGCATTTCTTTAATCTGCATTCATATTTTTATGTTGGAACTAATGGAGCTATCTACCTAGGACGCATCGTCCAAATTTCCTAAATCCATCTGATCAATACGATTAAAATGCTGAGCCCATCAATCAGTGCTCTCAGAACACTTTTAGGGATCTGTGAGAGGTATGCGGAGGCCCATGGCCTAAGATACAATGCGAGTAAAAGCGAGTTTATGGTTTTTAAATCAGGCACTAAAACCTATGAGACCACCCCGCCAGTTAAACTCAATGGCTGTGAGCTGAAGCGAGTAACTTGCTTCAAGTATCTGGGCCATTGGGTCACCGAGGCCCTCACCGATGATAAGGACATGGAGAGGGAACGCAGGGCATTGTCTATCAGGGCGAATATGCTGGCCCGTAGGTTTGCACGTTGCACTAAGCAAGTAAAAGCTACGCTTTTTAGAGCATATTGCCAGTCATTTTACACGTGCAGCCTATGGATCAATCATACAAAAAAGTCTTGGGATGCCCTGCGTATTCAGTACAACAACGCATTCAGGGTGCTGATGAAGCTGCCACGCTTCTGCAGTGCGTCAGGAATGTTTGCTGACGCACGAATTGACGGGTTTGCGGCGATAATGCGCAAGAGGTCAGCGTCCCTGATGCGCCGGGTGCGTGGCAGCTCCAACAGCTACCTGCAGTTAATCGCTGAGAGACTGGATACAGAATGCCTCTTCATGGAGCATTGGACAGGGGTGCACATCAAGCTCTCCTGACCAATAGCTTCACCTAGTACCTCTTTATCTTGGTGCTCGTGTAGGTATTTGTTTTTTAGTGTAGTGTGTTTTTATTGTTTTAGTTTAAATTGTGTGTGTTTTATTATTGCTTTTTATATGGACACTGTAAATTATAATCGTATTTAATTTATATTTTGTCTGAAATAAATGAATTGAATTGAATTAAAAGCTTTTATAAGAATCTGCTCTACTCTTGCAAGCATAAGGTGAGAAAAATTACCTATAAATCTGTTCTGGTACTATTTATTACCCGCCATACATATAAATACAGAAAACGTTCTGTATAATTATAATGAAAACATTGCAGGAAAAGGTACATGAATAGTTATTTGTAGGTAAATCTGCTTTTGGTTTTCTTTTCATTTTGAAAGAGGGTCTATTCTAGCGTGATTTACTAATACTATGTTACACCATAATATTAGTTTAAAGATTAATAAAAAGGTACCTAACATTTTCTGAAATAAAATAATCTACACACTTAAACAATACCTACTGTGACTTTCCTACTGAGTTGACGTGTCCAATCCGTGTGGAACTCGTTAATTTACAATACGAAGTAGATTTATCAGTTTTATTTATGTTAAAAACAGAGAAAAAGTTTCTCATAACACTTATTTTCTTATTTTAGGTGTTGATGCACCTCCGGTCGAGACTCAAGAAGACATGATCACACAGACTGATGCTAAATCAAAGACACAGCCGATGCAAAATAATTACAACACAAAAATCAAATACATGCAAATCAGGCAGTGCGTCGTAACACTTCTGGAGTGTTCCAGAGTATGTCCATTCACATGGATGAGGAATTTATATTTCTGCATGTACTGTGATCAGAGATACGCAGACCCTGCCAAATTAAGAGAACACTTTATCGAACATGAAGATATAAAACTCACAATGATAAAACACGCCCTACGCAAACAAAAGAGACATGAATTGTTAAAAGTGGATATAACAGACGTTAGCTGTAAACTTTGCGATATACCAATAGATAGTTTAGATAATTTAATTAGACATTTATCTGAATATCATCAAAAAAACATCAACCAGGCATCCGATGGAATCCTTCCATTCAAAGTTAACATAAACGATTTTAAGTGCGCTATATGCGATGAGAAATACGCTGAATACAAGACTCTCAATAGTCACATGAACCTTCATTATCAAAATTTTATTTGTGCTGTATGTGGAGCTGGTTTTATGAGTCCAGCTAGGTTAAGGATACATTCCTTTGCTCATGAATCAGGATCTTATCAATGTGATGCTTGCGAGAAAGTATTTCGCTCTCACTACGCTAAAAACGAACATTTCGTACACGTACACAAGATGGTTAAAAGACACAGGTGCCCACAATGCCCTGAGTCATTCCGTAACTACTTCCAAAGGTCGAAGCACGTATCTTCGGTCCACGGGATGAAGTTAAAGGAATTCAAATGTGATCTCTGCCCAATGGTTTTCACTGTTAGTGGAAAGCTAGGAGTACACGTACGCAATACACATTTAAAGCAGAAACGGTACCCTTGTGATGTCTGTGAATGGAAATTCTATTCCAAATCGGAGCTAAAGATTCATATGTTGAAACATACTGGCGAGAAGAAGCATCAATGTACTGTCTGTAAGAAAGCTTATGGGAGGAAGTATACACTGAAGGAGCATATGAGAATACACGAAAACGACAGACGTTTTGTGTGCACGATTTGCGGGAAATCTTTCGTACAAAGCTGCAGTTTAAAACACCACTCAAAAATTCATCATCCGAAAACGAACGTTTTCGGCGTACTAAGCCAAAACTAGTAGTTCGCTTAGAACTGAGATCTCGCGCACCGTAGATGGCTAATATTTGGACTTGCTTCTGACTACTCCTATACTTTCAAATGCTACTACTGCCGAGTATGTCTATTGCGCTAGCTCGTCACGTT
The DNA here is from genome assembly GCA_958496255.1 of Camptogramma bilineatum. Lineage (NCBI taxonomy): Eukaryota > Metazoa > Arthropoda > Insecta > Lepidoptera > Geometridae > Camptogramma > Camptogramma bilineatum. The sequence goes on from OY292478.1 coordinate 4,223,520, forward strand.
AAACTAGTAGTTCGCCCCGAACTGAGATCTCGCGCACCGTAGATGGCTTACATTTGGACTTTCTTCTGACTACCCCTATAATTTCAAGTGCTACTACTGATACTGCCGAGTATGCCTATTGCGCTAGCTCTTCATGGTAAAAAATACTGGCATGCATGCAATACATAATGTCGTGTCTAATTTTTCATTTAGGTATTTCATATTTATGAATTCTCGTCGTATTTCTAAAAGTATACGTCCTAGAATAAAAATAATAACTATTTTGGAATGTACAAATAAAGACCTTTCATTTGACAGCCCACTCAATATATTTGTTTACTTAACTTTTTTTACCCCAATTATTTTCATTTTTATCAAAATTTTTTTTTATCATGAAAATAAATCAAGTAGCATCTAAAATCATTGCAAACCAAACCGCAACGACGCCACTCTCTTTTTAAGACCGACCAGTCAATGAGCTACGAAGTCATCGAAACTCTATGCAACGGGAGCTCTTGCAGCTCTGGTTTCGTAGTTTTTGGTCTTTGGTCGTATTTCAAAAACTATACATCCTAGATTAAAAATAAAAACCATTTTGGAATGTACAAAATAAGCCCTTTCGTATGACACCCCACTCAATTTATTTGTGTAACTTTCATAATTTTTTACCCCCTTGGGAACCCAATATCTTCACAACCCCTTCATCGATTAAGCTCATATGCTCCCCCGTAAATTTCCTTACCACAACCTATTGACCTACCAAGTTTCATGCAGATTGGATGAACGGTTCGACAGTTATGCGCGAACAACAATTCGTGAAACATACAAACATACAAAGCAAAATCGCCCAACTTACCACTAAGATCTTCGCTCGCTTCGCTCGCTCGATCGATAATACTGGCATGAATGTCGTGTCTAATTTTTATTCAATTAATACTTCTTATATTTTATATTTTTAAGAACTTTTCTGTACCATACTTTACGCAAATAAATTATTTAAGTATATCAAAAGCAACCACGGCATATTGCAATGTATCTATATCTAGCTATTATCCAGCCAGTCTAACCTGAATTACGAAGACATCAAAACTATTACAAACAAGAGCTCTCGTAATAACGGTTTCTTTTATTTTTACCGACTTCCAAGGCAGGTGTATATTTTTCTTGCGTATCTTGTATGTCGGTTAATATATTTGTTTGTAAATTTCGACAGTTAGGTATCGTTTTTTTTGGCGTTAAATAGCGTAAAAAAATACGTTAACAGAAATACTTAAACCTATGAGTAGGGTATAAAAGGTCTAAGGGGTATCAAAATAAAGGAGGTTTAATTTCTAGGAATAATAAATTGGTTAATAAGTTTATGATAGCGTAAAAATGGGCCATGTTTTGTCGAACCTTTAAAACGGCTTTTCCGTCAAAAAGGTCTCACAAAAACATGGACCAAAAACATGTGCGACAAAAAAAATCTGTTTGTTTGCATCTATTGCGATCTGAGGTTCGAAGATTCTGCTAAGTTTAGAGAGCATAATGCAGAACATGCTGATATCAAACCGATAGAGATAGATAAAGCTTTAGTGCGGTCGCATACAACGGGTCTGTTTAAGGCTGATATAACAGAAGTCAGTTGCAAACTTTGCGACACTCCATTAGATATATTAGACGATCTTATTATACATCTATCCGAGAAACACAATAAGGAAATCGGTCGTAGTATAGATATTGAAATCCGTCCCTTCAAAATAACATTGATGACTGTGCGACATGTAATAAAAAATACACAGATTATAAGACGCTCAATCACCATTTGAACGTGCACTATCCAAAATTTGTTTGTGAACAATGCGGCTGTGTTTTTGTATTTGTTACAGCGATGAGATTGAAGTCACACGTTGTTACTCATGAAACTGGTTCTTTGCCTTGCAATGCTTGTGATAAAGTCTTCTGTTCCAAAAGCTCTATGAAAGCACACTATGATTATTCACACATGAAGGTTAAGAAACACAGTTGCACGCAATGCTCCGAAACGTTCTTGTTTTACAACCAAAAACTGAAACATAGCATCGGTCCACGGGACAAATTTGGAGAGATTCAAATGTAGTTTTTGTCTGAAAATCTTCAAAACTAGAGGGCATTTGGGCATACATGTACGGGAACTACATTTGAAAGAGAAACGATACTCGTGCAATGTTTGTGATGCGAAATTTTATGGTAAATGTAGTCTAACAAAACATAATATGTTTTGTCTCTCCTGTGTGCGTAACCATATTATGGTTACGCACACAGGAGAGAAGAAATGTCAGTGTAGTGTTTGTGAGAAGTCGTTCGGAAGAAAAGAGCACTTAGTTGTGCATTGAGGACGCATAAATAAGTTAGTCTTTAAGCTTATATTGCTATTCATACCTATCTATGTTTGAAGAAATAAATATTAAAACAGCGGCATTTTAATCTTTATTCTAATTTTTGTGTCAGAACTAATTGAGCTATCTACCTACTTACTACAATTTTGAATAGGTAAGTTTTTATTTATTTATTTTTAGGAAAACTAACAGCTTATAAAAACATACTACATAATAAGTTCTTAGAAAAATATGGCTAATGACAAGTTTTCACAGATTTAAACAAAATTAAAGTTTTCCTCTAAGTAGACTTTGTTTCAAATCCATATAACTAGTAGTTCGCCCCGAACTGAGATCTCGCGCATCGTAGATGGCTCACATTACGGTTTTAAAATAACAGAATATACAGACTCAAACAATAGGTACCTATTGTGACTTTCCTACTGCGTCGACGTGTCCAATTCGTGTGGAACTCGTTAATTTACAGTACGAAGTTGGTTTATAATTTTTATTTATGTTTAAAACAGAGAAACAGTTTCTCATAACACTTATTTTCTTATTTTAGGTGTTGATGAAACTCCGGACGAAACTCAAGAAGACATGATCACACAGACTGATGTTCAATCAAAGACACAGCCGAAACAAAATAATTATAACACAAAAATGAAAAACATGCAAATCAGGCAGTGTGTCGTAACACTTCTGGCGTGTTCCAGAGTATGTCCATTCAGATGGAAAAGGAATTTATATTTCTGCATGTACTGTGATCAGAGATACGAAGACCCTGCCAAACTAAGAGAACACTTCATCGAACATGAACATAAGACATTTACAATGATAAAACACGCCCTACGCAAAAAAAGGAAATTGTTAAAAGTGGATATAACAGATGTTAGCTGTAAACTTTGCGATATGCCAATAGATAGTTTAGATAATTTAACGAGACATTTATCTGAAAATCATCAAAAGAACATCAAACAGGCATCTGATGGAATCGTACCATTCAAAATTAACATAAACGATTTTAAGTGCGCTATATGCGATGAGAAATACGCGGAATACCAGACTCTTAGTAGTCATATGAACCTTCATTATCAAAATTTCATTTGCGCTATATGTGGAGCTGGTTTTATGACTCCAGCTAGGTTAACGGTACATTCCTATTCTCATGAATCAGGATCTTATCAATGTGCTGCCTGCGAGAAAGTATTTCGCTCTCAGTACGCCAGAAACAAACATTTCTTATACATACATACGATGGTTAATAGACACAGGTGCCCACACTGCCCTGAGTCATTCCGTCACTACTTCCAAAAGTCGAAGCACGTATCTTCGGTCCATGGGATGAAGTTACAAGATACTGTGGAGAAGAAGCATCAATGTACTGTCTGTAAGAAAGTTTATAAGAAGAGATCACTGAAGAAGCATATGAGAATACACGAAAACGACAAACGTTTTGTGTGCACGATTTGCGGGAAATCTTTCGTTCAAAGCTGCAGTTTAAAACAACACTCGAAAACTCATCATCCGAAAACGAACGTTCAATCGTCCAATTCTGTACATTGAGAATCTTTCGATTTTTTTTGGAGCGCACGCTATAATCGATACTGAATCCAAAACTGTAATTTTTTTCATTCATGTCTGTCTGTCTTTCTGTCTGTCTGTCTGTGTGTATCTTGGCCGCGCATCACGTCGAAACTACTGAATGTATTTAAATGAAACTTGGTATGATTTGAGTGCATTGCATACTACGTATACGTACGAGGTATAATATAGGATACCTTTTATCCCGAAATTCAGCACGGTTCCCTAGGGAGAGGGGATGAAAGTCAAAATGAGTATCTAACTGTAATTCATCAACGCGTAGTCCAATTTTATTTATTCCTTTTTTGTTTGAAAGTAAATACTTTAAAATATTGTCCCGTAAAAATTTCAAGGTCGTAGGTTTTGTAGTTCCGAAATTACAAACATCCGGAATCCTTGACACCAGGAATGCACAGAAACCTTTAAATGAACGGCTCATTCTGTGCACATTCAGACAACTCCAAAGGAATTGGTCTAATGGTCATTTTACACAGTTTGGGTCTGAAGCAACTTGAAGTCTAATTCCTCCCAACTAATCCATTGATCAGATTGTGATAAACTTTGATAGGGTCGCCCGCAAGGGTTTCTAGCCCATAAAATCGACCTATTTATTAAATAAATAAATAATTAGGGCGATACCACAGAACAGATAATAATACCTGCTACGCGATACGAAGTTCGCTGGGTCAGCTAGTATTTTATATTTTAAGAACTTCACTGTACCATACTTTACGCAAATAAATTATTTCTATCAAAACAAAGATACTAAATAGCAACTACTGCATATCGCAATGTTACCGCTAGTATCTAGCTATTATCCAGACATGCTAACCTGAACTACGAAGACATCAAAACTCTTACGAACGAGAGCTCTCGTTATAAAGGTTTCATTTATTTTTTACCCGACTGCGCAAAGCAAAGGAAGGGTAATGTGTTTATCAGTCTATGTATGTTTGGATGTTTCTATGTGGCACTCTAGAGTCCAAACGCGTGGACCGATTTTGATAATTCTTACGTCAATCGATTCGTCTCAACCTTGGGAGTGTTACTAAAGACATGACAGTAAACAAAATTCACCAGTGCCACAACCAGACGCCATATTGTCAAAATTCAAAAATTCAAAATCGTCATACCATGTCAAGTGGGGTATCGTTGAATAGGTATTTTAAAATCAACTTTAGGTTCCTTTTACCATTTTCCATTTTAATTAATAGTTTAGGAAAAATAACGGTTTAAAGTTGATCAATAATAATGCTCGCTATGGATGTTTCTATGTGGCACTCTAGAGGCCAAACGCGTGGACCGATTTTGATGATTCTTACGTCAATCGATTTGTCTCAACCTTGCGAGTGTCACTAAAGACATGAAAGTAATCAAAATTCAGTAGTGCCGCAACCAGACGCCATATTGTCAAAATTCAAAAATTCAAAATCGTCACACCATGTCAAGTGGGGTATCGTTGAATAGGTATTTTAAAATCAACTTTAGGTTTCTTTTACCATTTTTCATTTAAAATAATAGTTTAGGAAATATAACGGTTTAAAGTTAATTAATAATCATTCTCGCCAATTTACGTACCAAATTTTAAGAAAAAATAAACAAATCTTAATAATCATCATAACTAAAAAGTGTAAAATAAAAAATTATTTCAAAAAAACAAAAAACCCGACTGTGTTAAAACTAAAAAGAAAAAAAAACAAGCCTGCAAAGAATTACTCACAGTCGGGACCCAAAACATTGGGAAGATTTGATTGGTAATCAAATAAATGGGTACCGACTGTGAGTCATTCTTTGCAGGCTTGTTTTTTTTCTTTTTAGTTTTAACACAGTCGGGTTTTTTGTTTTTTTGAAATAATTTTTTTTAACCGACTTCTAAGGAAGGGTTATGTTTTTCGTGCGTACCTTAAAGTAGTAAGGAAAGTATAAATATTGGTTTGTAAATTTCTTTATTACCTCGTATCCTCCAAACGACTGGATTGATTTCGACAGTTAGGGATCTTTATATTCGTCTTTAAAACCCAAGTGTCCTTAGATAGATGTTTAAAATAGCGTAAACAAATACTCAACCAAGCGAGTAGGTTATTAAAATAAAGGGGATTACAAAAATATAAATGAGTTAAATGTTTAATATAAATTAGGAATAATAAATTGGTTTAAAAAGTATTTGATAGCGTAGAAATGGGCCATGTTTGTGTCAGACCTTTTAAACGGAAGGGCTTCGAGAAACACAATAAGGAAATAGATTACGATCTATTTACTTACGTATAGATAGTGAAATCCTTTTCTTCAAAATGAACCTAGATGACTATAAATGTGCGCCATGTAATGAAAAATACGCGGATTATAAGACGCTCAATCACCATTTGAACGTGCACTATTCAAAATTTGTTTGTGAACAATGCGTTGTAACAGCGATGCGATTGAAGGCACACGTTATTACTCATGAAACTGGTTATTTTCCTTGCAATGCTTGTGATAAAGTCTTCTGTTCCAAAAGCTCTATGAAAGCGCATTATGATTATTCACACATGAAGGTTAAGAAACATAGTTGCACGCAATGCTCCGAAACATTCTTGTTTTACAACCAAAAACTGAAACATAGCATCGGTCCACGGGACAAATTTGGAGAGATTCAAATGTAGTTTTTGTCTGAAACTCTTCAAAACTAGAGGGCATTTGGGCAGACATGTACGGGAACAACATTTGAAAGAGAAACGACACTCGTGCAATGTTTGTGATGCGAAATTTTATGGTAAAAGTAGTCTAACAAAACATATGGTTACGCACACCGGAGAGAGGAAATATCAGTGTAGTGTTTGTGAGAAGTCGTTCGGAAGAAAGGAGCACTTAGTTTTGCATATGAGAAGCTTATATAAGATGAAGTCTTTATGTTAGCTTAGATTGTTATTTCTACCTATGTTTGAAGAAATAAATATTAAAACCTCAGCATTTCTTTAATCTGCATTCTTATTTTTGTGTCAGAACCAGAACTTATTGAGCTATCTACCTACTAACTACAATTTTGAATAGGTAAGTTTAAACAAAATTAAAGTTTTCCTCAAAGTAGACTTGTTTCTAATCCAAATTACTAGAGCTTCTGAAAAACGCTTGCTAAAGTGGGTATCTGCTCGCAAAAATGTATTTATACATATTTTTTTCACTTATAGGTAACGATGAACGACCCAATGAGAACCAAGAAAATATGATCAAACGTTTCAATGCGAGAGTCAAACTACAGGCTCCAGCCAAACCTCACAGCATTGAAATCAAAGCCAGACAACGCCGCGTCCTTACACTTCTGGAGTGTTCCAGAATATGTCCCTTTAAATGGAAAAAGAATACATTTTTCTGCATTTATTGCAATAATGGTTACGTGGATCCTGCTAAATTGAGGGAGCATAATTCTGAGCATGAAGATATAAAACATCTCCAAATAAAAAGAGCTATCGCTAAAATCAATACAACGGAATTGCTAAAAGCTGATATCACAGACACCAGTTGTAAACTATGCAACACTGCCATAGATAGTTCAATAGAATCGCTCGTGAAACATCTATCTGAAAATCATAAAAAGAAAATCGAACCAAATTCTGATGTAGGAATAATTCCTTTCAAAAACACGCTGGATGATTACAAATGCACACTTTGTGGTGTAAAATATGAAGAGTATATTACTCTGACGCGTCATATGAACATACATTATCCTAACTTCGTTTGCGAACAGTGTGGTTCAGGTTTCGTTTCAGCGGGAAGGCTGAAGGTACATGCTTTTTCCCATGAAACAGGATCCATTCCGTGCGAAGCTTGCGACAAAGTTTTTCGCTCCTACAAGTCAAAGAAATCACATTTTGAAAGCGTGCATATGAAAATAAAAAGACACAGCTGTCCACAATGTTCTGAAACATTCTTGCATCATTATCAGAGACTGAAGCATATATCGTCAGTCCACAGGATGAAAGTGAAAGAATTCAAGTGTGACTTATGTCCGAAAGCGTTCATAGGAAGTGGGAAGTTTCGCGCACACATTCGTAACGCGCATTTGAAAGAGAAACGTCACACATGTATTGTTTGTGAGGCGAAATTCTTCACCTCAACTTTACTAAAGAATCACATGTTTTCACATTCTGAAAAGAAGAACTATCAGTGTGGTGTGTGCCAGAAAGAGTTTAAGCAGAAATCTACTTTAGGGACACATATGCGGACTCATACGAATGATAAAAGGTTTGCCTGTAATGTTTGTGGGAGTTCCTTTACGCAGAAAAGCGTTCTAAAGCACCACGGTAGGACGCATCATCCAAATTTCCCAAACCCTGCTGATCAATACGATTAAAAGAATATACTCTAATCCTGCAAGCATAAGGTGAGGAAAATGCCCTCTATATCTGTTCTGATACTATTTATTACCCGCCACTTTGTCTGTATTTATAATGAAAAAATTGCAGGAATAGGTAGGTACATGAACAGTTATTTTTATGTAATCTTTTGCTGTTGGTTTTCTATTAATTTTGAACGGGGTTCTAGTTCTATTCTAGCGATTTACTTAGACTATGTTACACCATAATATTAATTTAAAGATTAATAAAAATTGTACCCAAAATTTTCTCAATTAAAATAATCTACAGACTTAAAAATAATCTCCGGCTAAAGGAGGATCGCTTGTATCATTGCGGGTTCGAATCCCGTCGGAATTGAAAATTTTGATAAGATTTTTCATTTTCAAATGTAAATCCAAGTGTGGATTAACACTATAACAAATAAAAAATTATAGACTTAAAAATACCTACTGTGACTTTCTTACTGCGTTGACGTGTCCAATTCTTGTGGAACTCGTTAATTTACAAGACAAAGTAGTTTTAAATTTTATTTATGTTTAAAACAGAGAAACAGTTTTTCATAACACTTATTTTCTTATTTTAGGTGTTGATGAAACTCCATACGAAACTCAAGAAGACATGATCACACAGACTGATGTTCAATCAAAGACACAGCCGAAACAAAATAATTATAACACAAAAATGAAAAACATGCAAATCAGGCAGTGTGTCGTACGTAACACTTCTGGCGTGTTCCAGAGTATGTCCATTCAGATGGAAAAGGAATTTATATTACTGCATGTACTGTGATCAGAGATACGAAGACCCTGCCAAACTAAGAGAACACTTCATCGAACATGAACATAAGACATTTACAATGATAAAACACGCCCTACGCAAAAATAGGAAATTGTTAAAAGTGGATATAACAGATGTTAGCTGTAAACTTTGCGATATGCCAATAGATAGTTTAGATAATTTAACGAGACATTTATTTGAAAATCATCAAAAGAACATCAAACAGGCATCTGATGGAATCGTACCATTCAAAATTAACATAAACGATTTTAAGTGCGCTATATGCGATGAGAAATACGCGGAATACCAGACTCTTAGTAGTCATATGAACCTTCATTATCAAAATTTCATTTGCGCTATATGTGGAGCTGGTTTTATGACTCCAGCTAGGTTAACGGTACATTCCTATTCTCATGAATCAGGATCTTATCAATGTGCTGCCTGCGAGAAAGTATTTCGCTCTCACTACGCCAGAAACAAACATTTCTTATACATACATACGATGGTTAATAGACACAGGTGCCCACACTGCCCTGAGTCATTCCGTCACTACTTCCAAAAGTCGAAGCACGTATCTTCGGTCCATGGGATGAAGTTACAACATACTGTCGAGAAGAAGCATCAATGTACTGTCTGTAAGAAAGTTTATAAGAAGAGATCACTGAAGAAGCATATGAGAATACATGAAAACGACAAACGTTTTGTGTGCACGATTTGCGGGAAATCTTTTGTGCAAAGCTGCAGTTTAAAACAACACTCGAAAACTCATCATCCGAAAACGAACGTTCAATCGTCCAATTCTGTACATTGAGAATATTTCGATTTTTTTTGGAGCGCACGCTATAATCGATACTGAATCCAAAACTGTAATTTTTTTCATTCATGTCTATCTGTCTTTCTGTCTGTCTGTCTGTGTGTATCTTGGCCGCGCATCACGTCGAAACTACTGAATGTATTTAAATGAAACTTGGTATGATTTGAGTGCATACTATGTACGAGGTATAATGTAGGATACCTTTTATCCCGAAATTCAGCACGGTTCCCTAGGGAGAGGGGATGAAAGTCAAAATGAGTATCTAACTGTAATTCATCAATGCGTAGTCCAATTTCATTTATTTCTTTTTTTTGTTTGAAAGTAAATACTTTAAATATTGTCCCATAAAAATTTCAAGGTTTTGTAGTTCCGAAATTACAAACATCCGGAATCCTTGACACCAGGAATGCACAGAAACCTTTAAATGAACGGCTCATTCTGTGCACATTCAGACAACTTCAAAGGAATTGGTCTAATGGTCATTTTACACAGTTTGGGTCTGAAACAACTTGAAGTCTAATTTCTCCTAACTAATCCATTGATCAGATTGTGATGAAACTTTGATAGGGTCGCCCGCGAGGGTTTCTAGCCCATAAAATCGACCTATTTATTAAATAAATAAATAATTAGGGCGATACCACAGAACAGATAATAATACCTGCTACGCGATACGAAGTTCGCTGGGTCAGCTAGTATTTTATATTTTAAGAACTTTACTCTACCATACTTTACGCAAATAAATTATTTCTATCAAAACAAAGATACCAAATAGCAACTACTGCATATCGCAATGTTACCGCTAGTATCTAGCTATTATCCAGACATGCTAACCTGAACTACGAAGACATCAAAACTCTTACGAACGAGAGCTCTCGTTATAACGGTTTCTTTTATTTTTTAACCGACTTCCAAGGAAGGGTTCTGTTTTTCGTGCGTACCTTAAAGTAGTAAGGAAAGTATAAATATTGGTTTGTAAATTTCTTTATTACCTCGTATCCTCCAAACGACTGGATTGATTTCGGCAGTTAGGGATCTTTATATTCGTCTTTAAAACCCAAGTGTCCTTAGATAGATGTTTAAAATAGCGTAAACAAATACTCAACCAAGCGAGTAGGTTATTAAAATAAAGGGGATTACAAAAATATAAATGAGGTAAATGTTTAATATGAATTAGGAATAATAAATTGGTTTAAAAAGTATTTGATAGCGTAGAAATGGGCCATGTTTGTGTCAGACCTTTTAAACGGAAGGGCTTCGAGAAACACAATAAGGAAATAGATTACGATCTATTTACGTATAGATAGTGAAATCCTTTTCTTCAAAATGAACCTAGATGACTATAAATGTGCGCCATGTAATGAAAAATACGCGGATTATAAGACGCTCAATCACCATTTGAACGTGCACTATTCAAAATTTGTTTGTGAACAATGCGTTGTAACAGCGATGCGATTGAAGGCACACGTTGTTACTCATGAAACTGGTTCTTTTTCTTGCAATGCTTGTGATAAGATCTTCTGTTCCAAAAGCTCTATGAAAGCACATTATGATTATTCACACATGAAGGTTATTATTATTATTCACACAGTTGCACGCAATGCTCCGAAACGTTCTTGTTTTACAACCAAAAACTGAAACATAGCATCGGTCCACGGGACAAATTTGGAGAGATTCAAATGTAGTTTTTGTCTGAAACTCTTCAAAACTAGAGGGCATTTGGGCAGACATGTACGGGAACTACATTTGAAAGAGAAACGACACTCGTGCAATGTTTGTGATGCGAAATTTTATGGTAAAAGTAGTCTAACAAAACATATGGTTACGCACACCGGAGAGAAGAAATATCAGTGTAGTGTTTGTGAGAAGTCGTTCGGAAGAAAGGAGCACTTAGTTGTGCATATGAGAACGTTTATATAAGATAGAGTCTTTATGTTAGCTTATATTGTTATTTCTACCTATGTTTGAAGAAATAAATATTAAAACCTCAGCATTTCTTTAATCTGCATTCTTATTTTTGTGTCAGAACCAGAACTTATTGAGCTATCTACCTAAAACTACAATTTTGAATAGGTAAGTTAAAACAAAATTAAAGTTTTTCTCAAAGTAGACTTGTTTCTAATCCAAATTACTAGAGCTTCTGAAAAACGCTTGCTAAAGTGGGTATCTGCTCGCAAAAATGTATTTATACATATTTTTTTCACTTATAGGTAACGATGAAGGACCCAATGAGAACCAAGAAAATATGATCAAACGTTTCAATGCGAGAGTCAAACTACAGGCTCCAGCCAAACCTCACAGCATTGAAATCAAAGCCAGACAACGCCGCGTCCTAACACTTCTGGAGTGTTCCAGAATATGTCCCTTTAAATGGAAAAAGAATACATTTTTCTGCATTTATTGCAATAATGGTTACGTGGATCCTGCTAAATTGAGGGAGCATAATTCTGTGCATGAAGATATAAAACATCTCCAGATAAAAAGAGCTATCGCTAAAATCAATACAACGGAATTGCTAAAAGCTGATATCACAGACACCAGTTGTAAACTATGCAACACTGCAATAGATAGTTCAATAGAATCGCTCGTGAAACATCTTTCTGAAAATCATAAAAAGAAAATCGAACCAAATTCTGATGTAGGAATAATTCCTTTCAAAAACACGCTGGATGATTACAAATGCACACTTTGTGGTGTAAAATATGAAGAGTATATTACTCTGAAGCGTCATATGAACATACATTTTCCTAACTTCGTTTGCGAACAGTGTGGTTCAGGTTTCGTTTCAGCGGGAAGGCTGAAGGTACATGCTTTTTCCCATGAAACAGGATCCATTCCGTGCGAAGCTTGCGACAAAGTTTTTCGCTCCTACAACTCAAAGAAATCACATTTTGAAAGCGTGCATATGAAAATAAAAAGACACAGCTGTCCACAATGTTCTGAAACATTCTTGCATCATTATCAGAGACTGAAGCATATATCGTCAGTCCACAGGATGAAAGTGAAAGAATTCAAGTGTGACTTATGTCCGAAAGCGTTCATAGGAAGTGGGAAGTTTCACGCACACATTCGTAACGCGCATTTGAAAGAGAAACGTCACACATGTATTGTTTGTGAGGCGAAATTCTTCACCTCTACTTTACTAAAGAATCACATGTTTTCACATTCTGAAAAGAAGAACTATCAGTGTGGTGTGTGCCAGAAAGCGTTTAAGCAGAAATCTACTTTAGGGACACATATGCGGACTCATACGAATGATAAAAGGTTTGCCTGTAATGTTTGTGGGAGTTCCTTTACGCAGAAAAGCGTTCTAAAGCACCACGGTAGGACACATCATCCAAATTTCCCAAACCCTGCTGATCAATACGATTAAAAGAATATACTCTAATCCTGCAAGCATAAGGTGAGGAAAATGTCCTCTATATCTGTTCTGATACTATTTATTACCCGCCACTTTGTCTGTATTTATAATGAAAAAATTGCAGGAATAGGTAGGTACAGTCAGCGTCATCAATCGGTATCCCCCTATTGATTTTAACAAGGACCCTTTTCATTTCAACTTTGGATTTCAGTCGGATTTGCTAGTATAGGTACTTATGGATATCTAATTTCGCTCGAGTTCCTATACTAGCAAATCCGACTGAAATCCAAAGTTGAAATGAAAAGGGTCCTTGTTGAAATCAATAGGGGGATACCGATTGATGACGCTGAGTGTACATGAACAGTTATTTTTATGTAAACTTTTGCTGTTGGTTTTCTATTCATTTTGAACGGGGTTCTAGTTCTATTCTAGCGATTTACTTAGACTATGTTACACCATAATATTAATTTAAAGATTAATAAAAAATTGTACCCAAAATTTTCTCAATTAAAATAATCTACAGACTTAAAAATACCTACTGTGACTTTCTTACTGCGTTGTCGTGTCCAATTCTTGTGGAACATGTTAATTTACAAGACAAAGTAGTTTTAAATTTTATTTATGTTTAAAACAGAGAAAAAGTTTCTCATAACACTTATTTTCTTATTTTAGGTGTTGATGAACCTCCGGACGATACTCAAGAAGACATTATCACACAGACTGATGCTAAATCAAAGACACAGCCGATGCAAAATAATTACAACACAAAAATCAAATACATGCAAATCAGGCAGTGCGTCGTAACACTTCTGGAGAGTTCCAGATTATGTCCATTCACATGGATGAGGAATTTATATTTCTGCATGTACTGTGATCAGAGATACGAAGACCCCGCCAAACTAAGAGAACACTTTATCGAACATGAAGATATAAAACTCACAATGATAAAACACGCCCTACGCAAACAAAGGAGACATGAATTGTTAAAAGTGGATATAACAGACGTTAGCTGTAAGCTTTGCAATACGCCAATAGATAGTTTAGATAATCTTATCAGACATTTATCTGAAAATCATCAAAAGAACATCAACCAGGCATCTGATGGAATCCTACCGTTCAAAATTAACATAAACGATTTTAAGTGCGCTATATGCGGTGAGAAATACGCTGAATACAAGACTCTCAATAGTCACATGAACCTTCATTATCAAAATTTCATTTGCTCTATATGTGGAGCTGGTTTTCTTAATCCAGCTAGATTAAGGATACATTCCTTTACTCATGAATCAGGATCTTATCAATGTGATGCTTGCGAGAAAGTATTTCGCTCTCACTACGCTAAAAACGAACATTTCGTACACGTACATAAAAAGGTTAAAAGAAACGGGTGCCCACATTGCCCTGAGACATTCCAACACTACTTCCAAAAGTTGAAACACATATCTTCGGTCCATGGGATGAAGTTAAAGGAATTCAAATGTGATCTCTGTCCAAAGGTTTTCATTATTAGGGGAAAGCTATTAGTACACGTACGCAATACACATTTGAAGCAGAAACGGTACCCTTGTGATGTCTGTGAATGGAAATTCTGTTCCAAATCGGATCTAAAGATTCATATGTTGAAACATACTGGCGAGAAGAAGCATCAATGTACTGTCTGTAAGAAAGCTTATGGGAGGAAGTATACACTGAAGGAGCATATGAGAATACACGAGAACGACAGACGTTTTGTGTGCACGATTTGCGGGAAAGCTTTCGTGCAAAAATGCAGTTTAAAACACCACTCGAAAATGCGTCATCCGAATCCAGATGATGAATTTTCCGATCATTCGGTGGACTAAGCCAAAACTAGTAGTTCGCCTCGAACTGAGATTTGGACTTGCTTTTGACTACCCCTATACTTTCAACTGCTACTGCCGACTGTCTATTGCGCTAGCTCGTCATGGTAAAGAATACTGGCATGTATGCAGCTTATCATGTCGTAATAATATTTATTCAATTAATACTTCAACTTAGGTATATTTTATACTAGCGGACGCCCGCGGCTTCGCCTCACATGCATTTTTTCGGGATAAAAAGTAGCCTATGTCACTCTCCAGCCCTCCAACTATCTCCACACAAAAATTCAAGTCAATTCATCTCTCTGTTTTGACGTGAAAGCAGGACAAACAAACAAACACACTTTCAGATTATATAATATGGGTAGGTATGGATTTTCAGAACTTTACTGTACCATATTTTACGCAAACAAATTATTTCAAAACAATAATTTATCAAAACAATAATACTAAATACTGCATATCGCAATGTTACCGCTTGGTATCTAATCTAGTTATTATCCAGCCAGTCTAACCTGACAAAGGAAGACATAAAATCTCTTACAAACGAGAGTTCTCGTTATAACGGTTTTTTTATTTTTTTAACCAACTTCCAAGGAGGGATTATGTTTTTCATGCGTATGTTGTATTGTATGTGGATTTTGACAGTTAGGTATCGTTATATTCGTCTTTAAAACCCAAGTGTCCTTATGGTAAGCGTCCACATGTCGGTATCGTACGCATCGGACGCATCGCACGCAACGGATCGTAGTATTATTTGTATAGAAACTCATATAAGTGCGTCCACATGTCCGCATCGTACGCATCGCATTTCACAGATAATCCGTTTGATGCGATCCGTCCGCTGCGTGCGATGCGGGCCTGTGGACGCTTACCATAAATAAGTGTTTAAATAAAAACAGAATGGCGGACTTTTGGCGCGAAATAGCGTTAAAAAATACGTTAATTAAAAAAAAATCAAACCTATCGCATAGGTAGGGTATCAAAATAAAGGCAATTAAAAGGGATTACAAAATATAAATAAGTTAAATGTTTTTAATTTAATGTTACTTTAATGTTTGTTTGTAAGTAAAATTAGGGAAATTAAATTGGTTTAAAAAATATTTGATAGCGTAAAAATGGGCCATGTTTGTGTCGGACCTAGTGCTATCATAATATTTAAAATTTGAATAGTTATGACTAGTAGTTCGCTCCGAACTGAGATCTCGCACACAGGTAGGCCTACATTTGGACTTGTTTCTGACTAAACCTATACGTTTAAGTGCTATCTTGTCGCATAAATAGGTAATCAACGCAGGCGGATAGCATGCGAGTTGAGCGGCAAGTGGGAAGGGAACCCACTGCCATACGTCTGCACGAAAAGGCGCGCGGACGAACGTACCTACCTAAACTGTGGAGTGACACCCCCCTGGTCCTACTAAGGGCTGAAATCTTTGACCACAAACAGACTCTTCTATAATTAAGTTAGAATAGGATCTTGTACGCTATTTGTAGTTAGTAATTTGTAGTTAGTAATAAAACTTAAACATAAGATAGGCCCTCATAGCCCTTTCACGTGCATTATTGTATAGTTTTAACTTAGAGTCACTTGCTTGTAAAAATTATAACTTAACGTAGCTTCAGCCGTGAAAGGGTAGTCAGGCAAGTCCTTCTGTCTGACGCGTGTCTATAGTTCGGAAGATGTAAAATAAAGTTTTAAGTTTGTAACGTGTAAGTACTCATTTGCCCTAAGGCTGAGCGCACACCTATCCGCGTTAAATTCTCGAAGTATTGCCAGATTCAGTCGAATCCGGGCAGGTGTGCGAGGTTTCATACTATTTCGTATAAATAATTCTAAGATTCGATTCGTTAGGCGCGAATAGGTGTACGGCCACCTTAAGGAGGACGTGGTCTACCGTCTAGGTCAAGTTCAAAAGGACACCCGCATATCATGCCTCCTCTGTTACACATGTCGTCCCTGAGTGGCCATGGCGGGACAGAAATTGTAAGAGCAGTAACATAAAGTAATTGTAATTTGTAATTGTGAATAAATGCGCTTTACGGGTAGTATAGGCTGGCCGGGTCGAGCTTACTGTAGTAAAAGGCCGTACAATTCAGTTCTCTCTCCATTTCCGCCCCTTCTGGGCTGCGGCCATCCTCAAAAAACCCTCCCCTGGCGACAGCGCAAGCCGAGGTCCGTACCTGGTGGTGCCCTTGCGCATGTTGCCCCAACCTAACTATCCGGCGTAGAGCCTTCTGCTCTCGCCATAGTCCAGCACGTTGCAAAGGTCGGCACGAGACCAGTCAACGTAAAAGTCCGTCCAAAAAAAAAAAACAATTCAGTTGTCTCCGTGCAACATTACAGTCACGGTCACGGGGCGAAGCTCTGCCCGACCACACCTCGACGCCCCTAAGCTTACACTGGTAACCGAGCGTTGTTATTTCTGCTCTTCTCCCACCATCTCCGCAAACCCTATACAGTCCAGTCAACACCGGAGCTCTGGATGGCGATTCTACTACCAAACTTTTTATCAACCACAAGCAAAACCTCAACTTAACCTTAGATTTTCGACTTTCCTACTAATTGACAAACGACTCAGTTGTGGTGACATTTAAGCAATGGTTTGGACTTTGGCAGAACAAATTTTTGTAAAGCCATTCTACTATTCACCAAATGGCTGTAAGCTGGAAACAAACTATCGGACGCGCCTTACGGACGCGACAGACAGCCGCGACTGAATAGGTATCTGGATATAGAACGAACATAGAACTGTGCACATTATCTGACGAAAGTCGCGGACGCGTCCTTGGACCTTCAGACGTCCGAAGGCAATCTGGCCCACTGGGTGTTCGGACGGTGTGCACACTTATCAGTCGCGGCTGTCTGCCGCGTCCGTCAGCCGCGTCCGATAATTTGTTCCCAGCTAGCTGGAAACAAACTATCGGACGCGGCTTACGGACGCGGCAGACAGCCGCGACTGAATAGGTATCTGGATATAGAACGAACATAGAATTGTGCACATTATCTGATGAAAGTCGCGGACGCGTCCTTGGACCTTCAGACGTCCGAAGGCAATCTGGCCCGCTGGGTGTTCGGACGGTGTGCACACTTATCAGTCGCGGCTGTCAGCCGCGTCCGTCAGCCGCGTCCGATAATTTGTTCCCAGCTTTAGAGATCGAAACAAAACGCAGCGGAATGATTGACGTTGTCATCTAGTAAAATTGCCACCCTGGCCGGAACATTCCTTAAACTCAAATAAGATCAATCCAAAGAACATCGGCCTGTATTATTAACTTCGGCCTTATTGAAAAATGATTAGGAAAAACGGAGGCATTCGCCCGCAAATGGGTGGTCCCTAATAAACAACCACCATAAAAAAATATTAAAATAGAAAGAAACATTAAAATACTTATAAATACCTAGAGAAATAGTATGGTTTCGTACAAATTAATTTAATTTAATAATAGTGAAAGATACTAATTAAATTAAATTAAAAAATTAAAATTTGTTTATTTCAGACAACTACATGGTCCATAGCTTGTTAGTACTTAATTTACTAATATAACCAAAGAAAAAAAAGGTTTCGTAATAATAACAAGATCAAAACTGTCAGAACTGTCTCTCTGTGTGTCGGCTTCGGCCCCATGCATGCTTATCAAATGTCCGGATGTTAACCTTGACAAACAAAATAATAATAATATTCAACTGTAGTAGGTATAAGTACCTACCTAGTAGATTTATTTATCATCAACGGCGACTTCCAATTTTTGCCCAGGTCATATCTTGCCGTCATTCTTTCCAGGATTCTTTTAAAAGGGTAGCAATTGTTGCTCTTCCGAATACTAGGTACCCTGTAACAGGTAAATAACAATAACTCAGTACACATCGGATTGGAAAATGGAAGTACATTAACAGCACACACACAGTTGAGCTTATAAGTACAATATAATTTCTGTTTTCTAGGAAACAAGCAAATACCTGACGCGTCGAGGAAAACGAAAATCGTCCCACTGTTCCAAGTGGATTACGATCGCAGCCTGTGCAAACCCTTGGGGACTGTTACAGACTTCACAAAGCTGAAGAGAACAACTCTCAAACACAAAGACCCGGAAGACAAAATCACCAATCCCCCAAAAACTGAAGCTAAATCAAAGACACATCTGATCCAAACTAATCACAACACAGAAATCAAATTAAGGCGAATCAGGCAGTGCGTCCTGACGCTTCTGGAGTGTTCCAGAATATGTCCATTCAAATGGATGAAGAATTTATATTTCTGCGTGTACTGCGATCAAAGTTTCGCAGACCCTGCCAAACTAAGAGAACACTTTATCGAACATGAAGATATAAAACTCAGAATGATAAAACACGCCCTACGCAAACTAAAGAGACATGATTTCTTAAAAGCGGATATAACAGACGTTAGCTGTAAACTTTGCGATATGCCTATAGATAGTTTAGACAATTTAATCAAACATTTATCTGAAAGTCATAGAAAAAACATCAACCAGACATCTGAAGTAGGAATCTTACCTTTCAAAATTAACATAAACGATTTTAAGTGCACTATATGCGATGAGGAATATGCTGAATACAAGTCTCTCAATACTCACATGAACGTCCACTATCAAAATGTCATGTGCGCAATATGTGGAGCTGGTTTTATTACTCCAGATAGGTTAAAAAAACATTCCTATACTCATGAGTCAGGATCTTTTCAATGTGATGGTTGCGAGAAAGTATTTCGCTCTAACAACGCTAAAAACGAACATTTTGCAAACGTGCATATGAAGGTTAAACGACACAGGTGCCCACAATGCCCTGAGACATTCCGTAACTACTTCCAAAGGTCGAAGCACATATCTTCGGTCCATGGGATGAAGTTAAAGGAATTCAAATGTGACCTGTGCCCAAAGATTTTCACTGTTAGTGGAAAATTAGGAGTACACGTACGCAATGCACATTTAAATGAGAAACGGCACTCATGTAATGTCTGTGAATGGAAATTCAATTCTAAATCGAAGCTAAAGAATCATATGATGAAACATACTGGCGAGAAGAAGTATCAATGTAATGTCTGTAAGAAAGCTTATGGGAGGAAGTTTACACTGAGGGAGCATATGAGAATACACGAAAATGACAGACGGTTTGTGTGCACGATTTGCGGGAAATCCTTCGTGCAAAACTGTAGTTTAAAAAACCACTTGAAAAATCATCATCCGTGTCCGGAAACAAACGTGGACTAAGCCAAATTAATTTAGATCTTGAAACTTTGACGCCATAGCCCACTTATACCAATATACAATTGATGGGACTTTTTTTGACTTATGCTTTGTTTTATTGAATTTCTGATGTAATCGAGGTTAATACTTATGCATTTATTGAATGAAACTAGTAGAATCACTTCAAGACTTTATGTATTAGCCAACTCGGGGTCAACCATACCAAGATTATTGTAATCTCGCGCACCGTTGCGTTGATAGCCTAGATTTGGACTTGTTTCTGTCTACCTCTATACGTTAAGTGCTACTTCTACTGTTTACTACACGATGATGCGCTAGCTCAGTATGGTAAAGATAACAGGCATGCATGCAATACATAGTTTTGTATATCATATGTAAATCGTGTCTTTTGTTTATTTACTTACCTAGGTCCTAGTTTATTTTCAGGTTTCCGAAAAATTATTGAAAAAAAAATGAAATAAGATCACGCACTACTGTATTAGTCCTAAGGCGCGGCAGACATTTTTCTCAGATCTTATTAGGCAATCTAGATCTATGAAGGTATTTAAAGGGGTGGTCAGAGGACTCCGAGGCAGGTCCAATCCAAATACATAATATTTGGTTACCCACTGTTTGCAGAAGTGAGCATTCCATACGTGCGTGACAGGTTGCAAGCCCATCGCCGCTATTAGAAAGTTAACTGGTTTCCTCACGACGTTTTCCTTCACCGTTTAGAGCTCGTGTTAGGTAATGCGCATTTAAATTTTTCGGAATGAAAAATCCATTGATGAGCACGGCCAGGATTCGAACTCACGACCTTCGGATCGAAAGTCGAGCACTCTCCCACTCGGCCAACACGGCTCTTATTTTCATGCATTATCAAGAAAAAATATCAAGTAGCAACTAAAATCATTGCAAACCAAACCACGAGCAACGATGTCACTCTCTTTCTTATAGGTTTTAATTTAACCAGTTAACTTGAACTACGAAGACATCGAGACTTTAACAAACTCACACTAGCTAGGTAGCTCACACTGCTCACAGTACCTAACAGTTACAGTGGTTGTCAAATTTTTATTTTTTCATTGTATTTCAAAAACTATACAACCTGGAATAAAACTAAAAACCATTTTGGAATTTATAAATTAAGTAGGGACTTTCATATCACACCCCACTTAATATATGTGTGTAACTTTTTTTTTTACACCCTTGGATACCCAATGTCTTTCACGGTTCTTCACGGTCTTGGTCGCGAAGGAACAGGAGTAGAATCACCTAGCTCTTAAGACGTTTCAAAGTGGTACACTTGTGATCTTAGGTATTGAATAAACGAATTTGACTTTTGACTTTTTTGACTTTACAACCCAGTAGTACGTCCTACGAAGGGCTAACATCTTTGGTCACAAACAGACTATTCCTTAAACTCGAAACATAAATCTTCATCGATAGATCATTTCAATCCAACTTTTCAGGGTTCCTTTAATGAATGAATGAATGAACTCAGTACATATAGGATTGGAAAATGGAAGCACATTAACAAAACAGCACACACACGTTGAGCTTATTAGTACAATAAAATTTCTGTTTTCTAGGAAATAATCCAATACCTGACGGGACGAAGAAAACGAAGACAATTCCACTGTTCCAAGTGGATTACGATCGCAGCCTGTGCAAACCCTTGGGGACTGTTACAGACTTCACAAAGCTAAAGAGAACTCTCGAAGACCCCGAAGACAACAACAGTCTCCCAAAAAAAGATGCTAAAGCAAAGACACAGCAGATCCAAACTAATTTCGACACAGAAATCAAATTCAGGCGAATCAAGCAGTGCGTCCTGACACTTCTAGAGTGTTCCAGAGTATGTCCATTTAAATGGATGAAGAATTTATATTGTTGCGTGTACTGCGATCAAAGATTCGTAGACCCAGCCAAACTAAGAGAACACTTTATCGAACATAAAGATATAAAACTCACATTGATAAAACACGCCCTACGCAATCTAAGGAAATATGAATTGTTAAAAGTGGATGTCACAGACGTTAGCTGTAAACTTTGCGATATGCCAATAGATAATTTAGATAGTTTAATTAGACATTTATCTAAAAGTCACCTAAAAAACATCAACCAGACATCTGATGTAGGAATCATACCATTCAAAATTAACATAAACGATTTTAACTGCACTCAATGCGATGAGAAATGCGCTGAATACAAGACTCTCAGTAGGCACATGAACGTTCATTATCAAAATTACATGTGCTCAATATGTGGAGCTGGATTTATTACTCCAGATAGATTAAGGAAACATTCCTATACTCATGAATCAGGATCTTATCAATGTGATGCTTGCGAGAAAGTATTTCGCTCTCACTACGCTAAAAACGAACATTTCGGAAACGTACATAAGAAAGTTAAAAGACACAGGTGCCCACAATGCCCTGAGACATTCCGTAACTACTTCCAAAGGTCGAAGCACATATCTTCGGTCCATGGGATGAAGTTAAAGGAATTCAAATGTAACCTCTGCCCAAAGGTTTTTACTATTAGTGGGAACCTAGGAGCACACGTACGCAATACACATATGAAGGAGAAACGGTACCCTTGTAATGTCTGCGAATGGAAATTCTATTCCAAAGCGGAACTAAAGCATCATATGGTTAAACATAGTGGCGAGAAGAAATATCAATGTAATGTCTGTAAGAAAGCTTATGGAAGGAAGTTTACACTGAGGGAGCATATAAGAATACACGAAAATGACAGACGTTTTCAGTGCATGGTTTGCGGGAAAACTTTCGTGCAAAACTGTAGTTTAAAACTACACTTGAAAATCCATCATCCGTGTTCAAAAACGAACCTAGACTAAGCCAAAATAATTTAGATCTTTTAAACTTTGTCGTCATTAAGCACACATAAACGAATATACCTACAGTTGATGGAACTTGTGACGTTGAGCTTATAAGTACAATACAATTTTCTGTTTTCTAGGAAACAAGCAAATACCTGACGCGACGAAGGAAACGAAGATCGTCCCACTGTTGCAAGTGGATTACGATCGCAGCCTGTGCAAACCCTTGGGGACTGTTGCAGACTTCACAAAGCTGAAGATAACAACTCTCAAAGACGAAGACAAAAACACCAATCCCCCAGTAACTAATGCTAAATCAAAGACACAGCAGATCCAAACTAATTACGACACAGGACTCATATTCAGGCGAATCAGTCAGAGCGTCTTGACACTTCTAGAGTGTTCCAGAATATGTCCATTCAAATGGAAGAGGAATTTATATATCTGTATGTACTGTGATCAAAGATACGCAGACCCTGCCAAACTAAGAGAACACTTTGTCGAACATGAGGATATAAAACTCGCAATGATAAAACACGCCCTACGCTACGTAAAGAGACATGATTTCTTAAAAGCGGATATAACAAACGTTAGCTGTAAACTTTGCGATATACCAATAGACAGTTTAGATATTTTAATCAGACATTTATCTGAATATCATCAAAAAAACATCAACCAGACATCTGATGTCGGAATCATACCATTCAAAATTAACATAAACGATTTTAAGTGCGCTACATGCGATGAGAAATTCGCTGAATACACGTCTCTCAATAAGCACATGAACGTTCATTATCAAAATTTTATTTGCTCAATATGTGGAGCTGGTTTTATTACTCCAGATAGATTAAGGAAACATTCCTATACTCATGAATCAGGATCTTATCAATGTAATGCTTGCGAGAAAGTATTTCGCTCAGACTACGCTAAAAACGAACATTTCCTCCACGTACATAAAAAAGTTAAAAGACACGGGTGCCCACAATGCCCTGAGACATTCCAACACTACTTCCAAAGGTCGAAGCACATATCTTCGGTCCATGGGATGAAGTTAAAGGAATTCAAATGTGACCTGTGCCCAAAGGTTTTCACTATTAGTGGGAATCTAGGAGCACACGTACGCAATACACATATGAAGACGAAACGGTACCCTTGTAATGTCTGCGAATGGAAATTCTGTTCCAAATCGGAACTAAAGCATCATATGGTTAAACATAGTGGCGAGAAGAAATATCAATGTAATGTCTGTAAGAAAGCTTATGCAAGAAAGTTTACACTGAGGGAGCATATGAGAATACACGAAAATGACAGACGTTTTCAGTGCATGGTTTGCGGGAAAACTTTCGTGCAAAACTGTAGTTTAAAACTACACTTGAAAATCCATCATCCGTGTTCAAAAACGAACCTAGACTAAGCCAAAATAATTTAGATCTTTTAAACTTTGTCGTCATTAAGCACACATAAACGAATATACCTACAGTTGATGGAACTTGTGACGTTGAGCTTATAAGTACAATATAATTTCTGTTTTCTAGGAAACAAGCAAATACCTGACGCGACGAAGGAAACGAAGATCGTCCCACTGTTGCAAGTGGATTACGATCGCAGCCTGTGCAAACCCTTGGGGACTGTTGCAGACTTCACAAAGCTGAAGAGAACAACTCTCAAAGACGAAGACAAAAACACCAATCCCCCAGTAACTAATGCTAAATCAAAGACACAGCAGATCCAAACTAATTACGACGCTGGATACATATTCAGGCGAATCAGGCAGAGCATCCTGATACTTCTAGAGTGTTCCAGAATATGTCCATTCAAATGGAAGAGGCATTTATATTTCTGCATATACTGTGATCAAAGATACGCAGACCCTGCCAAGCTAAGAGAACACTTTGTCGAACATGAGGATATAAAACTCGCAATGATAAAACACGCCCTACGCTACGTAAAGAGACATGATTTCTTAAAAGCGGATATAACAAACGTTAGCTGTAAACTTTGCGATATACCAATAGACAGTTTAGATATTTTAATCAGACATTTATCTGAATATCATCAAAAAAACATCAACCAGACATATGTACGAATCTTACCATTCAAAAATAACATAAACGATTTTAAGTGCGCTACATGCGATGAGAAATTCGCTGAATACACGTCTCTCATTAAGCACATGAAGGTTCATTATCAAAATTTCATTTGCTCTATATGTGGAGCTAGTTTTATTAATCCAGAGAGGTTAAGGGTACATTCCTTTGCTCATGAGTCAGGATCTTTTCAATGTGATGGTTGCGAGAAAGTATTTCGCTCTAACAACGCAAAAAACATACATTTCGCACTCGTACATAAGAAGGTTAAAAGAAACGGGTGCCCACATTGCCCTGAGACATTCCGTTACTACTTCCAAAGGTCGAATCACATATCTTCGGTCCATGGGATGAAGATAAAGGAATTCAAGTGTGAGCTCTGCCCAAAGGTTTTCAAAGCTAGCGGAGGTTTAGGATTACACGTACGCAATATACATTTGAATGAGAAACGGTACCCTTGTAATGTCTGTGAATGGAAATTCAATACCAAATCGAGGTTATTGAATCATATGATGAAACATAGTGGCGAGAAGAAGTATCAATGTAATATCTGTAAGAAAGCTTATGGGAGGAAGTTTACACTGAGGGAGCATATGAGAATACACGAAAATGACAGACGGTTTGTGTGCACGATTTGCGGGAAATCTTTCGTGCAAAACTGTAGTTTAAAAAACCATTTGAAAATTCATCATCCATGTTCGAAAACGAACGTAGACTAAGCCAAACAAAAAGATCTTGAAATTTTGGCGCCATTGAGCACACATAAACACATATATACTGTTGATGGAATTTTTTTGACTTAAATAATACATTGTGCACGATATCTATATGTTGATATCTATATGATTTGACGACCTCTGTGGCGCAGTGGGTGAAGGCCCGCCTGTGACGCAAGAGGTTGCGGGTTCGATCCCCGCCGCGGGACAAATGTTTGTATGATCTGCAAATATTTGTCTCGGGTCTGGGTGTTTTCTATGTATATTATATTATGTATTTACGAAAAAAAAAAAATGTATAAGTATAAGTAGTAGGTATATCAGTCATGTGGTTGCCATAACACAAGCTCTGCTTAGCTTGGGACTACATGATGCTGTGTGAAATGTCCAGCAATATTTATTTATTTATTTATATTTATATCGAGCTAGTATAGTACCTACTCGTAGGTACCTTTAAAAAAATTTAACTTGAAATTTCCAAGCAGGTAACATTTTTTCAAAGGTGCCAGTGCTTATTCTATGATAGTTTGTTGAAACTATCTAGGTATAGTCGTATTTCTGATTATACGCACTAAAATTGACGGTCAAAATGTCATTTTTCATATAAGTAAGTACCTACTTATTTTTAGTTCGTACAATGAGCAATTCGACTATACTTATCTTTCGCTTAGGTACCTTAGTATAAGTAAATATTTAAGTGAACCGTGGTAAACGGTGTTGTTCACACATTTATTATTCATTTAATGCCGGTACCATAGGTACATTGGTGATGTTGGCATCAGTTCTGTGGCCAAAAGGGATGAAAAGTATCGAGTACCTGAGTAAGTAGGCACCAACTCGTATCGTTTCATTTCATCCCTATGTCACCAGAGTTGCCACTTGCTCATACGAACTTACTTATCCCTATTTCAAAATGTATGGCGCCGGCATAACAATTACTTATGAACAGAACTCCTGTTGTAATGTACCTACCTATAATTATTTGTTTACTTACCTAAATAAATGTAACTATAAAAAATATACTAAAACAAAATGCATTTTTCATTAATCAACGGCAGACCAAACTACTGAAGCTAGAAAGCTGTTTGGAAGATAGCTTCCTTTTACAACAAAACTGAGCACTAAGGCCGGATTTTTAGAAATTCAATTCCACAAGGGGTGAAAAGAGGTGTAATCGTTTGTATGTAACTTGTTAATGCATAAAGTGATTTAGTTAATAAATAAATATTGCTGGACATTTCACACAGCGCCATCTAGCCCCAAACTAAGCAAAGCTTGTACTATGGGAACCAGATAACTGATATAATACTTATATATTTGCAAATACATATTTATAATACTTTATAACACCCAGACACAGAACAAACATCTATGTTCATCACAGAAATGTTGGTCCTGGGTGGGAATAAAAGTTGAAACTCAGTATGGATTATAATACCTATCCATACGTAGGTATAGACTAGCCAAGCCAACTTGTGCCAAGCCAACCGTACCAAGGTTTCTTAGAATTTGAAGATAACAAACCTTGCGTCAAAATGTTTGGATAGGTAATTTCTATGTAATCTCTTATCATATTTACCTACGCAGTAGGTCCTACTGAGGGCTGAAATCTTTGGTCACAAACTTTTCCTTAAACTTCATAAGTAGATAATCTTCATCGATAGGTCAACATGCTGAATCAGACTTCCAAATTGGCATCCTATTCGATGATTTCAGTCGGAATGTTGACGTTTTTTCAGCGAATAAACGTCACTTTCTGAATTCAGAATACATTCCGAGAAGGTCTGAATCAGAACAATCCGACTTTCCAAGGTTCCTTTAATAGGTTAGCATTTGTTGCTCGTCCAAACTTTACCTACCTATTTTTAGCGAATTCAAAAAAAAAAACAGGTAAATACCACTAACTCAGTAGGTACATATCTATTGGATTGGAAGCACATTAACACAACAATATACCGTTGACGTTGAGCTTATTAGTACAATATAATTTCTGTTTTCTAGGAAACAAGCAAATACCTGACGCGACGAAGGAAACGAAGATCGTCCCACTGTTGCAAGTGGATTACGATCGCAGCCTGTGCAAACCCTTGGGGACTGTTGCAGACTTCACAAAGCTGAAGAGAACAACTCTCAAAGACGAAGACAAAAACACCAACCCCCCAGTAACTAATGCTAAATCAAAGACACAGCAGATCCAAACTAATTACGACGCAGGATACATATTCAGGCGAATCAGGCAGAGCATCCTGATACTTCTAGAGTGTTCCAGAATATGTCCATTCAAATGGATGAGGCATTTATATTTCTGCATATACTGTGATCAAAGATACGCAGACCCTGCCAAGCTAAGAAAACACTTTGTTAAACATGAGGATACAAAACCCGCAATGATAAAACACGCCCTACGCTACCTAAAGAGATATGATTTCTTAAAAGCGGATATAACAAACGTTAGCTGTAAACTTTGCGATATACCAATAGACAGTTTAGATATTTTAATCAGACATTTATCTGAATATCATCAAAAAAACATAAACCAGACATATGTACGAATCTTACCATTCAAAAATAACATAAACGATTTTAAGTGCGCTACATGCGATGAGAAATTCGCTGAATACACGTCTCTCATTAAGCACATGAAGGTTCATTATCAAAATTTCATTTGCTCTATATGTGGAGCTAGTTTTATTAATCCAGAGAGATTAAAGGTACATTCCTTAACTCATGAGTCAGGATCTTTTCAATGTGATGGTTGCGAGATAGTATTTCGCTCTAACAACGCAAAAAACGTACATTTCGCACTCGTACATAAGAAGGTTAAAAAATAAATAAAAACAAAATTCTTTTATTTCAGACCACTAAACTTAATTAACAGATACATATTAATGTTAGTAAATTACTTATTCTATGTTAGTAGGCAGATTAAAATAACTATTGTCACTATATAGAATGATAGACACTGTGGAACAGAGATGGTACAGGGCCTAGATACCATCAATGTTCTGATACAGTGTCTAATCATTGGACTGTCCCATTTATTGGACAAAGTGTTCAAGATGCTGTTGGAGCCACGCGCCACCTGCGCAGTAGTGAAAAGTTAAAAGAAACGGATGCCCACATTGCCCTGAGACATTCCGTTACTACTTCCAAAGAATATAAATAAAAAAAATTAAAAAAAATATAAATAAATAAATGGGATGAGAATAAAGGAATTCAAGTGTGAGCTCTGCCCAAAGGTTTTCAAAGCTAGCGGAGGTTTAGGATTACACGTACGCAATATACATTTGAATGAGAAACGGTACCCTTGTAATGTCTGTGAATGGAAATTCAATACCAAATCGAGGTTAATGAATCATATGATGAAACATAGTGGCGAGAAGAAGTATCAATGTAATATCTGTAAGAAAGCTAATGGGAGGAAGTTTACACTGAGGGAGCATATGAGAATACATGAAAATGACAGACGGTTTGTGTGCACGATTTGCGGGAAATCTTTCGTGCAAAACTGTAGTTTAAAAAACCACTTAAAAATTCATCATCCGTGTTCGAAAACGAACGTAGACTAAGCCAAAATAATTTTAGATCTTGAAAGATTAACGCCATGGAGCACACATAAACACATATACTATTGATGGAACTTTTTTGACTTAAATAATGCATTGTGCACGATATCTATATCGAGCTAGTATACCTACTCGTACCTTTAAAAAAATTGTACCTACTTGAAATTTCCAAGCAGGTAACATTTTTTCAAAGGTGCCAGTGCTTATTCTATGATATTTTGTTGAAACTATCTAGGTATAGTCGTATTTCTGATTATACGCACTAAAATTGACGGTCAAAATGTCATTTTTCATATAAGTAAGTACCTACTTATTTTTAGTTCGTACAATGAGCAATTCGACTATACTTATCTTTCGCTTAGGTACCTTAGTATAAGTAAATATTTAAGTGAACCGTGGTAAACGGTGTTGTTCACACATTTATTATTCATTTAATGCCGGTACCATACATTGGTGTACCATAGGAGTACCTAAGTAAGTAGGTACCAACTCGTATCGTTTCATCCCTATGTCACCAGAGTTGCCACTTGATCATACGAACTTACTTATCCCTTTTTCAAAATGTATGGCACCGGCATAACAATTACTTATGAACAGAACTCCTGTTGTAATGTACCTACCTATAATTATTTGTTTACTTACCTAAATAAATGTAACTATAAAAATATAAAACAAAATGCATTTTTCATTAATCAACGGCAGACCAAACTACTGAAGCTAGAAAGCTCTTTGGAAGATAGCTTCCTTTTACAACAAAACTGAGCACTAAGGCCGGATTTTTTGAAATTCAACTCCACAAGGGGTGAAAAGCGGTGTAATCGTTTGTATGTAACTTTTTAATGCATAAAGTGATTTAGTTAATAAATAAATATTGCTGGACATTTCACACAGCGCCATCTAGCCCCAAACTAAGCAAAGCTTGGACTATGGGAACCAGATAACTGATATCATCATCATCATCCACAGCCGGATTTTACCCACTGCTGGGTATAGGCCTCCCTAAGTTTGTGCCATCCACCACGATCCTGTGCTAGCCGCATCCACTGACGCCCTGCGACGTGAACTATGTCGTCGACCCACCTCGCCACCGGTCGCTTCTAATAAAAAATTCTAATTTCTGTTTTCTAGGAAACAAGCAAATACCTGACGCGACGAAGGAAACGAAGTTAGTCACAATGTTCCAAGTGGATTACGATCGGGGACTGTTACAGACTTCACAAAGCTGAAGAGAACAACTCTCAAAGACGAAGACAAAAACACCAATCCCCCAGTAACTAATGCTAAATCAAAGACACAGCAGATCCAAACTAATTACGATACAGGATACATAGTCAGGCGAATCCAGCAGAGCATCCTAACACTTCTAGAGTGTTCCAGAATATGTCCATTCAAATGGAAGAGAAATTTATATATCTGCATGTACTGTGATCAAGGTTACACAGACCCTGCCAAACTAAGAGAACACTTTGTTGAACATGAAGATTTAAAACTCACAATGATAAAACACGCCCTAAGCTATGTTAAGAGACATGATTTCTTAAAAGCTGATATAACAGACGTTAGCTGTAAACTTTGCGATATGCCAATAGATAGTTTTGATATTTTAATCAAACATTTATCTGAATATCATCAAAAAAAAAAACCGGTCAAGTGCGAGTCGAACTCGTACGCCGAGGGTTCCGCACCTAGCCATGGTGCCAATTAAGCTAATCCGCTTAATTGTATGAGCGCCCATACAACTCGGAGGACAATTTTAATTGGCGTCAACTATGTATGTATGGGAACACCCTTTAATTTTCAACTTTTTTAACTTTTTGGAATTTTTTCTTTATTTGTGCTATAAGACCTTGCTTTTTGCCAAATTTCGTTATTCTAGGTCAACGGGAACTACCATTTAGGTTTTCGACCCAAAACCTCTAGGGTACTTCCGGTTGACCTAGAATTGTCAATTTTGGTTACAAGCAAGGTCTTCTAGCACAAGTAAAGGAAAAATTCCGAAAAATAAAAAAAGTTGATAATTAAGGTAAGTTTTGGTACTCACAAGTTTTCACGAAAACCTAAATTTGCCTATATATTTTTATTGTGTTGACTCAGGACCTTGATTTTTATAGTCACAATAGGGACTATAGACCTTAGTATATGGTATAAATTTCAACTTGCTAGCTTTACCCGTTCCTGAGATAATCGATGGTGACACACGGACAGATAGACGGACAGACAGACAGACAGACAGACAGACAGACAGACAGACAGACGGACAAGAAAGTGATCTTATAAGGGTTCCTTTTTTTACCTTTTAAGGTACGGAACCCTAAAAACATCAAGCATGCATCTGATGGAATCTTACCATTCAAAATTAACATAAACGATTTTAAGTGCACTATATGCGATGAGAAATTCGCTGAATACAAGACTCTCATTAAGCACATGAAGGTTCATTATCAAAATGTTATTTGCGCAATATGTGGAGCTGGTTTTATTACTCCAGAGAGGTTAAAGATGCATTCACCCATGAGTCAGGATCTTTACCATGCGATGCTTGCGAGAAAGTATTTCGCTCTAACAACGCAAAAAACGAACATTTCCTCCACGTACATAAAAAAGTTAAAAGACACAGGTGCCCACATTGCCCTGAGACATTCCGTTACTACTTCCAAAGGTCGAAGCACATATCTTCGGTCCATGGGATGAAGTTAAAGGAATTCAAATGTGACCTCTGCCCAAAGGTCTTCAAAGCTAGCGGAGGTTTAGGATTACACGTACGCAATATACATTTGAATGAGAAACGATACCCTTGTAATGTCTGTGAATGGAAATTCAATACCAAATCGAGGTTAATGACTCATATGATGAAACATACCTACTGGCGAGAAGAAGTATCAATGTAATGTCTGTAAGAAAGCTTATGGGAGGAAGTCTACACTGAGCGAGCACATGAGAATACATAAAAATGACAGACGGTTTGTGTGCACGAATTGCGGGAAATCTTTCGTGCGAAACTGTAGTTTAAAAAACCACTTGAAAATACATCATCCGTGTTCGAAAACGAACGTAGACTAAGCCAAAATAATTAAGATCTTGAAACTTTCCATTGAGCACACATAAACAATATACTGTTAATGGAACTTTTTTGACTTAAATAATGCATTGTGCACGATATCGATGCTGGTCTACCTGCCTTTAAAAAAATGTTACTTGAAAGTTTCAAGTAGGCAACATTTTTTAAAGGTTCTAGCTGCTAGTGACTGTATGAGAGTTTGTTGAAACAATCTTAGCTTTACCTAGGTACCTTAGTATAAGTAAATATTTAAGTAAACTGTGGTAAAACGGTACCTATTGTTTTCACATTTATTCATTTTATGCCAGCACCATACATTGGTGGTTGCCAATAAGGATGAAAAGTATCGAATACCTAAAGTACTCGTATCGTTTCATCCCTATGTCACCAGAGTTAGCCACTTGCTCAATACGAACTTACTTAAGTACCTAGGTATCCATATTTCAAAATGTATGGTGCCGGCCGGCATAACAATTATTTATGAACAGAACTCCTGTTGTAATGTACTTAGTTCTGTTTGTTTGGCCATATACCTACCTAAATCTATCTATAAATCTCTGTATACGAGTAGGTATATAAAACAATAAGCATAGTTATGAATCAACGCACATACCAAATTACTGAAGCTAGAAAGCTGTTTGGAAGATAGCTTCCTTTTACAACCAAACGAAGGCACGAAGGCGGGATTTTTCGAAATTCAACTCCTAAAGGGGTGAAAAGCGGTGAAATCGTTTGTATAATGGGTAGGTGCAAATGCAAAATAAATAGTCTGCAAGTTGTCTCCGATTTAGAATTCAATTATAGTGTGATCACTAGCTTCCTACTTCATAGATAAAATTGAGTGTTCGAAACCACACACAACGTGACACTTTTCCTTTACCTGCTAGGTAGGGATTGATGGATCACCTAGACTAGAACCACCAGATTACAAAACTAGAGAATGATGAACGTTTATTCGATTTTAAGCTATGCAAAGACAGACTTGCGAGGTCTACAACTCACAGAGTCACTAAATTTAAATATAAAAAAAAATGTAAGTATTAGATAGAAATCGGTCCACACAATCTCTTGATTTCGAGATGGATTTTACTACTGGTAGTATATGGATTTTAGTACTGGAGGTACATATACTTACCTATAGTATAACTCAGTAGGTACCTACATATCTATTGGATTGGAAAATGGAAGCACATTAACACAACAACACACCGTTGAAGTTGAACTTATAAGTACAATATACTTAATTTCTATTTTCTAGGAAACAAGCAAATACCTGACGCGACGAAGGAAACGAAGTTAGTCCCACTGTTGCAAGTGGATTACGATCGCAGCCTGTGCAAACCCTTGGGGACTGTTGCAGACTTCACAAAGCTGAAGAGAACAACTCTCAAAGACGAAGACAAAAACACCAATCCCCCAGTAACTAATGCTAAATCAAAGACACAGCAGATCCAAACTAATTACGACACAGGACTTATATTCAGGCGAATCAGGCAGAGCGTCTTGACACTTCTAGAGTGTTCCAGAATATGTCCATTCAAATGGAAGAGAAATTTATATATCTGCATGTACTGTGATCAAGGTTACGCAGACCCTGCCAAACTAAGAGAACACTTTGTCGAACATGAAGATATAAAACTCACAATGATAAAACACGCCCTACGTTATGTCAGGAGACATGATTTCTTAAAAGCGGATATAACGGACGTTAGCTGTAAACTTTGCGATATGCCAATAGACAGTTTAGATATTTTAATCAAACATTTATCTGAATATCATCAAAAAAACATCAAAAAGACATATGTACGACTCTTACCATTCAAAATTAACATAAACGATTTTAAGTGCACTATATGCGATGAGAAATACGCTGAATACACGTCTCTCAATAAGCACATGAACGTTCATTATCAAAATTTTATTTGCGCAGTATGTGGAGCTGGTTTTATTACTCCAGAGAGGTTAAAGATGCATTCCGTTACCCATGAGTCAGGATCTTTTCCATGTGATGCTTGCGAGAAAGTATTTCGCTCTAACAACGCAAAAAACGAACATTTCCTCCACGTACATAAAAAAGTTAAAAGACACAGGTGCCCACATTGCCCTGAGATATTCCGTAACTACTTCCAAAGGTCGAAGCACATAACTTCGGTCCACGGGATGAAGTTAAAGGAATTCAAATGTGACCTCTGCCCAAAGGTTTTCACTGCTAGTGGAGGTTTAGGATTTCACGTACGCAATATACATTTGAAGGAGAAACGATACGCTTGTGATGTTTGTGAATGGAAATTCAATACCAAATCGAGTCTAAAGAATCATATGATGAAACATAGTGGCGAGAAGAAGTATCAATGTAAAGTCTGTAAGAAAACTTATGGGAGGAAGTTTACACTGAGGGAGCATATGAGAATACACGAAAATGACAGACGGTTTGTGTGCACGATTTGCGGGAAATCTTTCGTACAAAACTGTAGTTTAAAAAACCACTTGAAAATTCATCATCCGTGTCTGGAAACGAACGTGAACGAAGCCAAAATAATTTAGATCTTTAATTTGACGCCACAGAACACTTAAGTTAGGTAACTTACCTACCTACATTCTACATACCTACCTATATTCAATCAAACCTTTAGTCTAGTGAACAAAAAATTAGGTACCTAACTAAAACCAGTTGGGCCAAGCTGGTCTAAATTGGCGGTCATTCAGATGAATCAAAGTATAAATTCCATTGATTAATAACTGTCATATAGAAAAAAGTAGGTACAGTTGTTCTATCTCACGAAGTACGTGTTCACATGCACGTTGTTTCTGTGTGCGTAAGCTCGGGAGCGCTCAGGGGCCCTAGCCATATGGCTATCGATCTATCGTCGCTGTAGAATAAAACACTTCAAAATGTATAGGAATTGACGTTCTGACCACGTGACTCATCTACTTGAAACGTCAAATCCTATACATTTTGAAGTGTTTCTATTCTACAGCGACGATAGATAGTGTAATATGGCTAGGGGGGCAGAATCGGCCCACGCACACAGAAACAATGTGCATGTGCATCTACACACACAATTAAGACCAAATGGACTTCGTGA
The DNA here is from genome assembly GCA_958496255.1 of Camptogramma bilineatum. Lineage (NCBI taxonomy): Eukaryota > Metazoa > Arthropoda > Insecta > Lepidoptera > Geometridae > Camptogramma > Camptogramma bilineatum. The sequence goes on from OY292478.1 coordinate 4,259,100, forward strand.
GATAGAACAACTGTACTTACCTAACTAGAATTGCATAATTGCAGTATTTCTGGCAAATTATGACCAAACAAAAATCTTATGTGTATTGTTCTTACCATAAGTACCTACACAGAAGGTCCCATTAAGGGCTGAAATTTTTGGTCACAAACAGACTAAGTATTCCTTAAACTCGACGAGTAGATATCCTTCATCGATAGATCAGATCAATCCAATTTTTCAGAGTTCCTTTAATAAGGTAGCATTTGTTGATCGTCCAAACAACATTTTTAACACATGCAAAAAAAAACAGGTAAATAACAATAACTCTGTACATATTGAATTGAAAAATGGATGCACATTAACACAACAGCACACCGTTGACGTTGAGCTTATAAGTACAATATAATTTCTGTTTTCTAGGAAACAAGCAAATACATGACGCGACGAAGGAAACGAAGATCGTCCCACTGTTCCAAGTGGATTACGATCGCAGCCTGTGCAAACCCTTGGGGACTGTTACAGACTTCACAAAACTGAAGAGGAGAACTCCTAATATTACAGACAATCTTGTATACGAGAGTTCTCGAAGCCCGTCGCCAGTCAAACATGAAAGATCACCGTCGCCCTACGAACCCGAAGACAAAAACACCAATCCCCCAGAAAAATACTTATTAAAAGAACCCGCAAAGAAAATCTCGGATTGCAGACAGAATGCTTTGATAGTTTTCGAAAACTCCACCGCCTATCCGTTTATATTTTCGAACAACAGTTTCAGATGTTTCGTGTGCTCACAATCGTATTTGGACGTTCCCAATCTCAAGATGCACATGGCCGAACATCCGTTTGCACATATCAAACGATTAGTGAACAATAGAAAAGAGAATGTTTTAAAAGTCGACGTTAGCAATCTAACTTGCAATCTATGCTCGTTACCTCTCAGAGATTTGGTTACTCTAAAACGCCATCTCAAAGATGTTCACGATAAACCTGTAGACACAGAGTTGCAAGACAACTTGATACCTTACGATTTGACGATACAGACCAACGAAGGGTACCAGTGCGTTGTTTGTGAGCAGAACTTTATCAAAGTCCGTATTTTAGTGATCCACATGAGCGATCACTTCAGCAACTATAGCTGCGAAGTATGCGGCTCGGGGTTTATGACCTTGCGTTTGTTGAAAAAGCACCTAGAAGTTCACGAGACAGGGAACTTCCCTTGCGATCGTTGCGAGAAGGTTTTCAGCACGACGCAGAAACGAGCTTTGCATGTACGTGGAGTTCATCTAAAGCAGTATCCACGACGCTGTCCGATGTGCCCCGAACGTTTCAATTCGAATTACAAACGCACCATTCATCTCCAAGATGTTCACAACCAATCAACGCGCGTGCATAAGTGTAAAACTTGTGGCAGAGGTTTCCATTTAAAGTATCATCTGATCAGTCATGTAAGGTCAGTTCATCTTCAAGAAAGGAATCAGCAGTGTGATGTGTGCCTTCAAAGATTCTGTAACAAGGAGTCTTTGAAGCGGCATATGGTGATACACACTGGGGAGAAGAATTATAAGTGTGAGGTGTGCGGTATGGCGTTTTTGAGGAGAAAAAACTTGAAGGATCATTTGCGTTTGCACGATATTCATTGATAACGCCTAGGTATCGCCTATTTAAAAAAACCTTTTGTAATAAAATTGTAACTGTCAACGCACAGTCTAAACTTAACGGGTAGGCCTAGAAGAATTTGATTTAACTTATATGAGTTCCATTACCTAGCTAAACCCTGGTACCTATCTTGTAAAGTCAGCGAAAAAATGTAAAACAGTTAGGTATGTTTGAAAGCGCACATAGTAATTTCAAAGTTATTTGATTTTTATTTCGAAATGTTCGACTTGACTTTAACAAACCTTACTTTTTAAGTATTTACTTCGTAATAAATAGGTAGATATTCGATAAAATCACTAACGTGTTGCATTATTCTTGATATTAAGTAGGTACTTAAGTAGATAAATAGAATTGTGAACCTACAGATACTCACTACCTTGTAGATACTAAAAGCAAGTCGGTGCCTTTCGTTATTCTTGATAATATTAATTTATAAGCATGATCTGAAATAAATACCTAATCTTTTATCAAATGTATTATTTTCTTTTTGTCCCTATAATTCCTTGTTTTCGACAGCATACAAAATGTAAGTTACCTGCCCATTTCGAAATTCCTTGTTGTTTTCAATAGCCAGGAGGACTGATTATTCTTTCTATTCTTCTAGGAGCAACAGTCCATCCTGCCTCATCGATGATTCCCAAAGACAGCGGCGATGACCAACTAACGGTTTTAAAAAATCCCATACCGCTGAATAATCTTATATGCGTGGATTCATCTACTCTGGAGACTATCAAGCTAGAAGAACTTAGTAAAATGTCCACCAATAAACAAAGTAAAACTAAAATTGAAATTCAAACTATGACGTTCCTCAAAGAGCCGATATCGCTCGATAAATTAAACTTTGAAGGGAACACCTCTTTGATCTTTAATGTTAAAACAGTCGAAAGACCAGTTAACAAGTTCCCGAGAAAATGCAAAAACGAAGATAAACTACAGGATTGGATGAGAAATGCTGCAACAGTCTTTGAACTATCATACGTGTACCCTTTTATTTATAAAAACAATAGATACAAATGCTTTGTTTGTTTAGAAACGTTTGTCGATGCAAGTAGTTTGAAACAGCACACAATGAACCATGATATCAAGGAAATAAAGCAAAAGCTACACAACACACCGAACGATACTGTCCTAAAAGTAGACGTTACATATCTACAATGTCGAGTTTGTCATAAACTATTCCATAGTCTTCGAGAATTGAAAGAACATTTGAAAAACCATGATAATGATTTTGATTTTAACGCTCAAGACAATCTAATACCCTTCAGACTTGCATGCGAGCCGTTTCAGTGCCAAATGTGCGGCGAAGAGTATCATAAACTGAGACTTCTTATCATACACATGAGCAAACACTTCAACAACTGCAGTTGTGAGCATTGTGGGTCCGTCTTTACAACAAAAACATCCCTAAACCGTCATCTACAAACACACGAGACGGGAAACTTCCCTTGCGGGAAATGCGACAAGGTCTTCAGTAACTCAGCAAAAAGAACCCTTCATATCCGAGGGGTTCATCTAAAGCGGTTCCCGAGAAGATGTCCAATTTGCCTGGAAAGATTCAAGTCTGATTATATGAGAACAAAACATTTGCGCCTCGTCCACAATAGGACAGCGGGGTTGAATAAATGCTTGACTTGCGGGAAGGAATACGACCTGAAATATCAATTACAGTTGCATATACGCTCTGTACATTACCAGGAGAAGAATGAGGAGTGTCCTATATGCCATGTGCGGTTCTTCTCGAAGTATCTGCTGAGTAGACACATGCTTATTCACACGGGGATCAGGAACTTTAAGTGTGAAGTGTGCGGGAAGTCGTATGTTAGGAAGGCGCATTTGAAACAACATGCCAAGAGCCATTTCGTCGAATAACGCTTTTATAAAGCTTTTACTTACATAGGTACAGTAAATGTAAGTAACAGTAATATTGTCTTTTTAACACCTAAAAATTTAAGAACTATTGCTCCCATTTTCCCATTTTAAGTAAAAGTATTTGAGAAATTTCATGATTGTGACTTACCTACCGCACCCACCATAAACGCTGAACAGGTTTCCAACGAAACTTTAGATACAGCTAGTGATAAAGGATAGAATAGATAATATGGGTATTTCAGAGTGAAAAACTCATATTATTTCAGAGTGCGGAAGCTAGAAGTAGGTAAGGTACTTAATCAAAATTCTAATAGATCTCTATAAAATAGCGTCCAACAAAATATTGCATTATAGCGGTCAATTTGTTTTCTCAGGAATACCGGACAAACAGAGTTCAAGAGGACGCACAAGCGTGTGGCAAATGACCGTATGCGAGCGCCAGAACGCTGCTACCTTCCTCGAGTGCACGACTGTCAAGCCATTCTTCTACCAGCAAGCCAATTACAAGTGCTTCTACTGCAACGAATTGTTCCCTGAGATACAATCAATGCTGCAACACACCGCGACTCATCCTACCCTCGACAGGACGACTCTACTCAAGGAACATCTCAAAAAAGGACAAAGGGTCATCAAAGTTGATATATCCGGCCTCGAATGCAGACTGTGCCAACAGAAATACTCCGATCTCGACGATATTAGAAAGCATTTGACAACCATACACAAGAAGGAGTTTAATGCTGCCGGGAACGGCTTGATGGCGTACAATTTGAGTTTGAATAACGGCATGCTCTCCTGCCATAAGTGCACGAAAAGTTTCAACTCGTTTTTCTTACTGAACCAGCATATGAATGCTCATTTCAGCGTCGTCTGCGAAACCTGTGGGCTTGGCTTCATGTCGCACCAGCGACTTGTGAACCACAAAATCGTCCACGAGGTCGGAGTTCACACTTGCGATAAATGTCAGGACGTTTTCCCGACAAAGCTCAAGCTTCGTTACCACAACTTCAAGAAACACGAAATTACGAACTTGAAGCGGATAAAGCCACTGAAATGCCCACATTGCTTGGAGAGATTTACAGAGCACTACAAGAAGATGACTCATTTGAAATTGATTCATGGGATTACGTTTACTTTTGACTGTCAAGTGTGCAAAGCAGTTTTGCCGACGAGGCGAGCTCTAACGGAGCACACTACTAAGCTCCACACGCAGAAAATTCAGTGTAAAGTTTGCGGAAAGTGTTTCGGAACACAATCATTGCTGAAGATGCATATTAGAGGTCATACGGGGGAAAGGAATTTCTTCTGCAATATTTGCCAAAAGGCGTATATGCATGCCAAGACTTTGAGGCAACATGTGAGGGCCCACACATCTTACAGATTCACTTGCTCTGAATGTGGCAGTGGCTTTCAGAACAGAAATGATTTTGGGAAGCACATGAAACAGTGGCATCCTCATTGTCCGTTTAAGAAAAATCTTATAAATTTTACTACTGAAATCAGTGCGAACCAAACGTGAAACTGTAGGTATTTTAATAGCATTTATTTTAATTTTATTTATTTTGTAATTTATTTATTTTTTTGTGATGTTTATTCGAGGGATACCTAACTTTGATAAGTTATCATTAATGTGATTAGTCTGGATTATTTATTAAATTCATGAATATTATTATGCACCCACATAACCTTTAGTGAGAATAATGTATTGAAAGTAATATAGACCTAGATAACAAATGTCTTTTTCTTATACCTAATACTTACCTACTAGATATTTGTAGCAGCCGCACCGAACCGAAATAGCTGGTGGCTGTCTGCTACTCTGGGTAGACCTGGTGGTCTCGACAATTACGTTTAAAATGATAGGTTCTAGAGTTCAACTTACAATGGACAGGTTATCATACGTGTACGTACCTCGGACTGCCACTGCAGTTGCGATGATTCTCCACCTGGATGAGGATCCTCGAGCCTTCGATGATGATGAAAAGTAGTGGGTAGTCCAAATCGTGATCACACGCGCGAATGAGAACCGAAGAAGCTTCCTTCGACCGATTAGAGCTGTACGCGTGTGCCCGGGGTGGGGGTTCAGAATGCACTCGCGGTTGCAAGGCTCCGATATTTTGAATATACGTCACGTATGACAGTTAAACAATTAACTGCGACCTGTCAGTGTCAGTTGAACCAATCACCGCGTGATGTTTTACTTCAGTTATGTTTATGGTTGATTTATGGTAACGAAACATCCCGCCCACCAAAATACCTATGGCATTTTCTGGTTGAAAGATAATAGAATAATGAATAATGTAAAAAATACACGTACGATAGATAAGATACTATACGATACATTACGATATGTTAGACTTAAATTAATGATAAGAGTTATGATGAAAACGATTTAAGCTAGTTCTCTGTCGGTAACGGACAAAGCTTAACCAACGGTCGTTGAATTAACTGGTTTTTTGTTGTTTTCACAACTGCAATTCGGATTATTCCATCAGCACCAGGATGCAGAGCTACAACCCTACCAAGGGCCCAGTGTAATGGAGCACGGTTGTCGTCTCGAATAATCACCATCGAACCTATAGCTAACGGTTTAGATTCTTTGGTCCATTTGGCTCGTTGCGTCAGTGAGTTCAAGTATTCGTGTTTCCACCTGGACCAAAAATGCTGTTGAAACGATTGAATCAACTGCCAACGATGAAGTCGGGATATGTTGACATTAGAGAGATCTTCATCAGGGACAGAAGTCAAAGGTTCTAAGGTGAGGAAATGCCCTGGAGTCAAAACGGAAAGATCGTTGGGATCAGAGCTGATAGGACACAGAGGCCGCGAGTTTAGAACGGATTCGATTTGCACGAAAAGAGTCGTAAGCTCCTCAAACGTTAGCACCTGATCACCAACAACGCGATACAAATGAGATTTAGCCGCCTTTATTTGGATCTCCCAAACTCCTCCAAAATGAGGAGCGGATGGTGGATTAAACTTAAAGTCGATACTTTCGGTATGACACGCCTGCTGAGTGAAGAGTTTGAGTTGATTGCTACCACCTACAAAGTTTGTACCGCAGTCCGCGTGAATGACGCTACAACGCCCGCGGCGTCCCACGAAGCGTCGTAAAGCAGCGATAAAACCTTCGGTCGATAAGGTGGAGACTACTTCCAGATGGACAGCCTTGGTTGTCAGACAAACAAAGAGGCAGAGGTACGCTTTGTCCATCTTAGCACCGCGATGTGGACCTAGTTTTATGCGGAAAGGGCCGCCAAAATCAACCCCGACAACGGAAAAAGGCTTGACTTGATTTACACGATAAGCCGGGAGATCGCTCATAAAAGGTTGCAATGGTTTCGGATTTGTACGATAGCATTTAAGGCATTTCGATAGACGACACCGAATTGTACGTTTAGCGGATATAATCCAGAATTGTTGTAAAACTAAATATTGAGTTGTATTGATACCCGGATGACAATAGCTTCGATGAATGTTATCAATAATAAGGAATGTGAGTGGATGATTACCCGGTAACAGAGCAGGATGTTTGTGCTCATATTCCAACCCTGATCGGGATATTCTGCCGCCCACCCTGAGTACGCCTTGGTCATCCAGGAATGGATTGAGTTTTCGAAAGGGTTTTGATAAAGTTTGATGCGATTTCAACTTAGAAATTTCCTCAGAAAAAATGCAAGATTGAACAAATCTGACGAGTTGCATTAACGCACAATGGCGTTCGATATTGTTAAGAAATTTGTTACGATTGGCATTGTTATGGTTCCGAGAATTGTTTATGAATCGGTTAACAAATGTCAAAATGTTAACAATTTTATTAAGTGAAGAATAACGACTTAGTAAATTTTCATAAATCGAGTCCTCAGTGTTTTCGTTCACAGATGCAGCAACTAATACTGCAGATTTGCGTGATTCTGATTGAACCACTACCTCGTCGTCATGAGTTAGGTTTATGTCATGAGAAGGTAATGATTTTTCACCATTCGACAACCATTCTGGTCCCGCCCACCATAGTGAGTTAGTGACGATTTCTCGAGGGAATTGGCCGCGCGAACAAATGTCAGCCGGATTTTCTGACGAACAGACATGATGCCACCATTCGACTGGCGTGATTTCTTGAATGTGGCTGACGCGATTGGCAACGAACGTAGTCCAACGAGAGGAGTGGGATCGAAGCCATGATAGCACGATGGTGGAGTCGGACCACAAATAGATCGCTTCAATAGCAATACGAGAGAGGTAGGTATCACGAACGAACTTATACAAGTCCGCGAGCAAAACCGCAGCACAGAGTTCGAGTCGAGGTAGTGAAGTACGCTTTAACGGTACTACACGTGCTTTGGAACAGATCAGAAAGACCTTGACCGTTCCATCTGATTCTGTGACCTGTAAATAGACGACTGCACCGTAAGCTAGCTCGGAACTGTCACAGAAGCCATGAAGATGATACGCTTTTGCGGTTGTACAAGTGAGATTGCGACGAATTCTAAGTTGAGTGAGATGCGACAGTTGCTCACGATATTTGTTCCATGCGTGAATGACTTCGTTAGGAGGAGTTTCATCCCAACCAACACCGAGTGTCCAAAGCTTTTGGATTAAGCATTTTGCTTGTATTGTGATTGGAGACAAAAACCCTAACGGGTCAAATATTCTTGCGAGTTCGCTAAGAATCGAGCGTTTTGTGCATGGCCTACTGGAAGACTTCACCTCGAAAAGAAAAGCATCTGTCAAAGGGTCCCACTTGAGACCTAAAACCTTCAACGTAGCTGGCAACGTGGAGTCAAGAGAGACAGAACCGGTCAGACAGTCCTCTTCAGAAAGATCTGATAAGAGCTTTGGATCATTACACACCCACTTTCTAAGTTTAAAGTGTCCCAGATTGAATAACGCGATGAGTTGAGACTTTGTTTGAGATGCGTTTTCGAATGTGTCACATCCACTAACTACGTCGTCGATATAGATGTCAGACATCACAATTTTATGGGCTAACGGATACGCATGTCCTTCATCCATGGCAAGTTGTCGTAGAGTACGACAAGCCAGGTAAGGGGATGACGCTAAGCCATAAGTGACCGTATTCAAGCGATATTCCTGAATACTCTCCTGAGGGGATGCTCTCCAAAGAATACGCTGAAAATCACGATGTGCCGGTTCGACCAAAATTTGTCGGTACATCTGACGAACATCTGCCATAAATACAATCTTGTGTTCTCGGAAGCGTAAGAGGATATCCAAAATATTCGCTTGTAATTTCGGACCGATGAGCTGCGAGTCATTCAAGGAACGACAATGAAGATCCTTGGCAGAGGCGTCAAATACGACGCGAAGACGAGTGGTAGCGGAGTCAGGACGTAAGACGCAATGGTGTGGGATGTAATATTTCCCGTTTCCCACGTCATCGACAGGAACCAATGACATGTGACCACATTCTAGATAGTCAGACATAAAGTCTGCGTACTGACGGTGAAGTTCAGGATCACGCGACAATCGTCGTTCGATCGCGTGGAAGCGCCGTAGAGCTACGTCGCGTGAACCTTCGAATATCGGTTCTGAATCGTTCTTGAACGGCAAAGAAACTACGTATCTTCCAGATTCGTCTCGAGAATGTTCGTTTACATATTTGGTTTCACATTGAGACTCATCTGGAGTGAGTGAAGACGCTGTGGGAATAGTATCAAGTTCCCAGAAATGTTGAACTAATGAATTTAACGAATTATCCATTTCTAACGAAGAACTCAACAAAGTGTTAGAAGCTAACCGAGTTTTACCAAGAAGTAGCCAACCGAAAACTGAATTAAACGCGGTAGGTTGGTTGACACTTCCTTTGATGTGTTGACTAAGAAGCGATTCTGCAAACACATCAGCAGCGAGCAAAAGATCGATCGGACCAGGGATGTCGAATCCTGGGTCGGCTAATGGCAACGATTTGATGTGAGACCAACCTGATGTATTCAGTTTAGCAATGGGCTGATCACCACATATTTTCGTGAGTACGTGCATGTCTAGATTAAACATAACCCGATCATTTGTACCTATGCTACAAGTGACTTCGCCAATAATTGGCGCAACTGCCTCCCCGAGTCCGCTAATATTCGCAGCAGTCTTAGTACATTTCAAGTTTAAACGATTTAAAGCTGATTCGGTAATAAAATTACTTTGACTGCCTGTGTCGAACAGAGCGCGGAACGAAAGCATGTTCCCAGACGCATCTCGAACTTGCACGATTGCCGTCGCGAGCAAAACGGTAGTGTTCGTTGGAGATCTCGACACCAACGACGATGTTGACGGTTGAGTTGAATTGTCGCGATGGAGTAGAGTGTGGTGCTTCCGCTTGCATTCACGGCACGAAAATATTGATTTGCAATTTTTTAATTGATGAGAGGGCTTGAGGCAGTTAAAACACCAATTTTTCTCGCTAACGAAAGACATGCGTTCATCAATTGATTTTTTAAGAAATTCTGAACATGTTATAATTGAATGTGCGCCACTGCAAAAAGTACATTTCAGTTCTTTTACACCGATACTGTTATTATTCTCCGCGGTGCCGGCGGCAACAAGCGTGTGCGTGACTTGTGTTCGTTTCGAATTATGCTGCTGCGGCACGGGTAGGAACTTATGTGGTTGAGGCTTATTCGACTTATTCGATTCCGAAAAATGAGTATCTCGCAATAGCGCCTCGCATTTAGATTGCAGAAAAGACCGTAAGTTTTCGTAGGTAGGAATTTCTACTTCTGAATACTTTTCCTCGAAATCACGACGCAAGCTAGTGTCCAATTTTGATAAAATATGATACACTAATACGAAGTCCCACTTATCGATGGGCAAATCTAATGTTTTTAAGATGCACAAGTGTTCTTCGAACATGTCCAACGATTTACGGAACTGATTAGGGTTTTTACAATTGAAGTCAGCATTTAAAAGATCTCTCCAACAAGTAAAAGCAAGTTCGCGTTTATTCTTATAGCGCGTGACGAGCGCTTGGTAAGCATCGCTGTAGTGCTCGTGCGTGAGAGGGAACGCCTTAATCACAGATAGTGCATCACCGCTCAGTGAAGAAATAAGGTAGTGGAACTTCTCTGTGTCACTCAATGAAGTGGAGTTGTGAATCAATGAGTTAAATGTATCAAAATATTCAGGCCACTGTTTAATGTTACCAGAAAAGGACGGAAGTGTAATCTTCGGTAACCGTACATTAGATGAAGAAGTATTCTTCAGATGAGACGTTTCGTCTTTCGATAACTGTCGATGAATTGATAAAATCTTAAAATACATTTCATCAAATTCTTCTTGAATTACGTTTTCCTCAGATTCGGGTTCGTCCAGAATTTCTAAAATACTCAAATGAGCATGTTCAAAATGAGCAGCAATTTGTTTTAGCTCTTGGTGATAAGAGAAAAATAAGTCGCGTTGAGAATAGTCACCTGAGGCTAAAGTACCTATTTCTAATGCCTTCGTCATGCGTTTGAACGCAATAGTGCGTTTTCTACGAAATGAAGCTAAGTCTTGTTTAGTATACTCAACTTCCATAGATTTAGATTTAGACTTCTTAAAAATGCTTTGTTTCCTTGTTGAATGCTTACTTAAAAGCGACATGTTTACTTCGTTTAAGTTTAATTGTTATTTTAAGTTCAAAACGGGCAGAATTTATTTGGCCCTTCTTAGTGTGCAGTCTATAAATAACACGATAAGTTTATTACTATTTGACCATACAATAGATTGAGCGAGCGCCTACAGATAAGGATTGCAACAAATACGTAGTAATAATGCGCGTAGGTAGGTATAACACACATAGGCTTTATAAAAAACCGGTATCTGTTCACTAGCGCAAAACTATGTAGGTAAGTAAGTGCGATAGACTGACTGATGTATAATAAACAACACGGGATGAACCCGACCAAAAGTACGAGCTCCGTATTAAATGTTGTACTATTGATATGGAGTGTTCCTGAGTTTACAATCTACAATACCGATAGAATTTAATTTGTAATGTAACACAAAACAAATTACGATTTGTGTTGTAGATCGAACAAATCATCAAAATCAACATTGAAGTTTGACCGATGCGCTCGGGCGTGGCTCGAGTCGTTTGCGAAATGCAGGGTTGCCATTTTTACGAGAAATCTCGTACTTTTACGAGATTTAGCAGTCTCTTACGAGAAACGAGAAAAGTGAAAATCTCGTAAACTTTTTTACGAGATTTTAATAATGTTGACTGCGTGCGATAACATAAGTATACAAACCAAAAACATTATAAAAAAAATATAAGTCAAACAAAATAGTAGAAATAAAAACAATCCCAAGTTTTGTAAACAAATCAGATTGACACTGACTGACTTGTTTGTCACCACACAGATGCAAAAATCGTGGTTTTGCCGATTGCGTTCGTCTAAAGTCGGCTATTCATGTAAAATCGTGTCAATCGTTCAAATTTCGTGGATCTGTGGGTTTCTCGGCTGAACAACAGAGATTTTTTTTTTGCCATAAAGTGAAGCCAATTTCATGACTGATTTAAACCTGAGAGACCGCTCCACTGTGGTTCCATTGAGCACAGTTTAATTCGTAGTTTAGATGTATCCTTTCATAAGTAAGGCCCAGTGTAAATTAGATATAAGAGACTTTATATACTTAATAAAATTGAATAGGTATTTATATATAGGTACTTTTACGAGATTTGTATTGAAATTACGAGATTTTTGGCAGCTCTGGTACGAGATTTTGAATTACCCACCTGGCAACCCTGGCGAAATGGTTCACTCCTACCGTCAATAAATAAAAGTGAGCTGATTCAAACTTTCGAATTCTAATGTTAGATTTTGTGATTATAGGTGAATAGGTACGATAATAAAACGATTTGGATGAGATAAATAAATAACGATAGGTAATTATAGTAAGCCGAATGAGTAAATTAAGCACCGATAAAGTATGAGATTGCTTAATTTGAGTTCCTACTATAACCGAGAGAATATTTATTTTCGATAACTACCTACTGCGATGGTGATTATATGGAGAAAGACTCGAGACTGAATAATACTAGTGGCTAATTTCGATGGTGATGGAATAATTAAATACAACTTAGAACCGATGAATATGCAAATAGAATATTCTAAGCCATATACTTCCTACCCCCCGTTTAACCAGAAAATACCACAAGTATTCGACACTGAAAGGTGGAGATCCCTGGTTTCGGCACCATAAAGATGTAGCAGCCGCACCGAACCGAAATAGCTGGTGGCTGTCTGCTACTCTGGGTAGACCTGGTGGTCTCGACAATTACGTTTAAAATGATAGGTTCTAGAGTTCAACTTACAATGGACAGGTTATCATACGTGTACGTACCTCGGACTGCCACTGCAGTTGCGATGATTCTCCACCTGGATGAGGATCCTCGAGCCTTCGATGATGATGAAAAGTAGTGGGTAGTCCAAATCGTGATCACACGCGCGAATGAGAACCGAAGAAGCTTCCTTCGACCGATTAGAGCTGTACGCGTGTGCCCGGGGTGGGGGTTCAGAATGCACTCGCGGTTGCAAGGCTCCGATACAGGGTTGCCAGGTGGCGAATTCAAAATCTCGTACCAGAGCTGCCAAAAATCTCGTAATTTCAATACAAATCTCGTAAAAGTACCTATATAAATACCTATTCAATTTTATTAGGTATATAAAGTCTCTTATATCTAATTTATACAGGGCCTTACTTATGAAAGGATACATCTAAACTACGACTTAAACTGTGCTCAATGGAACCACAGTGGAGCGACCTCTCAGGTTTAAATCAGTCATGAAATTGGCTTCAGTTTATGGCAAAAAAAAATCTCTGTTGTTCAGCCGAGAAACCCACAGATCCACGAAATTTGAACGATTGACACGATTTTACATGAATAGCCGACTTTAGACGAACGCAATCGGCAAAACCACGATTTTTGCATCTGTGTGGTGACAAACAAGTCAGTCAGTGTCAATCTGATTTGTTTACAAAACTTGGGATTATTTTTATTTCTATTATTTTGTTTGACTTATATTTTTTTTATAATGTTTTTGGTTTGTATACTTAAATTATCGCACGCAGTCAACATTATTAAAATCTCGTAAAAAAGTTTACGAGATTTTTACTTTTCTCGTTTCTCGTAAGAGACTGCTAAATCTCGTAAAAGTACGAGATTTCTCGTAAGAATGGCAACCCTGCTCCGATATTTTGAATATACGTCACGTATGACAGTTAAACAATTAACTGCGACCTGTCAGTGTCAGTTGAACCAATCACCGCGTGATGTTTTACTTCAGTTATGTTTATGGTTGATTTATGGTAACGAAACACCTACAGTGCCACAAGTATAAGTTGGCGGTGGCGATTTGAGGAACTAAAACGGAAAAACGGAAAAAGAGTAATAGGATGCGAAATATCATTAAACTATCCTATACAAATACGCAAATGATTAAATCTTTCTTACATATTTTCCCAAATTTCGTGGTATTTTATGTACAATTAATTATATTTTTTGAACACAGTGGCGCTCAGCCGCGCCAAGTTATACTTGTGGCACTGTACGTAGCCTAACCTACCTAACCATTTCGGTAGGTAGGTACCTACCTAAGTAAATTAACAATGAAAACTGGATTAACTGATTTATGTCAGGTCTATTTTACTTCGTGTGCCCACTCCCTAAACCAGCATTTTCTACTACCTACTCTGAAACGCTCAAGTAAAATTACTTAGTGACTTTTTAATCAATCTGAAATTGTGTGACCTACTCCTTTACTCCTTATATGCTATGTCCACACTGGTGCCCTTTCATCTTCAACTTCGTCATCATATAAAACAAATATTACTTACTTAACTTTTATTTTGTTTTCTGTAGGTAAGTACCTATCTGTTTACCTTACTTCAGTATTTCAATAGATATTACAATCTAGTTACACTGTAATGTTATATTTTATGCTGTGTGTGTGTATAAATAAATAAATGGTGCATTCCATTCACCGAAGCCAACGCAATGTACCTACCTAGTCGTTGCTGGCTGCCTTTCATAAACGAAAAAGGACACGGTGTGGACATAGCTTTTGACTGTAGATTCGTAGATCTTACTAAGGTACCTAAGCATCTGATAAGAAAGGTTTCTTACATGATATTCCTGAATATGTAGGAGCTAAGCCATTCCCTGTCCAATCTCCGCGATGTTCGTCGTAGGAAGGAGCCGCGGCCTAGCCTCCTGCCGGAGCATATTAGGCCTAGTGGACAATGAACGCGTTAAACTCTCCTAGTAGGTAGGTACCTATGTTAGACTTAAACACACAGGCGTCTTCAATCCCATCAATCACAACATATAGGTAGTACTTACCTACCTACTTTACCTACCTATGTTTAACTAACGTATTTTATCTCTTTTCAGAAATAACGCCAGTCAGCAGCCTCTGGAAAATGACCATATCTGAGAGAAACAACGCCGCGACATTTATACACAACACTACGGTCCGGCCTTTTATGTTCATGGGCTCCGGCTACAAGTGCTTCTACTGCTCACAATACTACTCAGACATAACTCTACTATTGCAACACACATCCACACACACAACTGAAAGCGAAGACTCCATCATAGAAAACTACATACCATTCGGTAAACGAATGCTCAAAGTTGATATCTCTAACCTCAAATGTCGTAAATGCAACAAAGTGTTCTCAAATCTGGACTCAATCAAGGAACATTTACAGAAAGTACACAAAACACACTTCTACCCCGTAAGCAGTCGCATGACAGAATACAACATGGAAACCGTCAATGGCATGTTCGTCTGCCATATCTGTAATAAAAGCTTCGAGAACTTTCCAGAGTTAAATGTGCATATGACGTGGCATGTGGGCAAAGCGGTTTGCGAGAGTTGTGGAGCTACGTTCCTAAACCAAAGCCTGCTAATGCGGCACAAAGACAAACACCTCGTCAAGCCGTTTCCTTGCGAAATCTGCAAGAAGGTATTCTACAAACGAAGCCAGTATCTCTACCACAATCAAATCGTGCATCAAGGAAAAGACAGAGTGCGGCTCAAAAAGTGCCCTCATTGTCCCAAAACCTTCAAAGAGTACTACACGAAAATGCTTCATTTGAAAGACGTGCATGGTATCGTTAAAGCTTTTGATTGTCAGATGTGCAAAGCGACTTTCACTATGAAAAGGAGACTGACGGAGCATATCACAAAACATCACACAGAGAAGCATAAATGCGAAGTGTGTTCAAAATGCTTTGGTACAGAAGGAACTTTGAAATCTCACATGCCGGTACACACGGGCAGTAGAAACTTCGTTTGTCCTATATGCAAAAAAGCCTATAGATATAGAAAGTCGCTCAGAAGACATAAATGTGCGGCTAGAAGTACAACAGCTGTTAGTGGTTAGACACGAAAAGCGACGTGAATTGTTCTGTTTTACACATAATGGCCTGTTAAGCTGAGAGGATGGTGTAGGTGCTGGGCAAGCCTACTCCATCTCAACAATGTCTTAGGCACTACAGTGTCCCGATAAGTGTAGGCAAAGATTGCCTCCTGACACTGTATAAATCATCTAGTAAAGATGTAAAGGCCTAGATAAGTTGCAAATAAAGAATTTGCGTGTTGGCAAGCGCTGTAGAGTAGCATTCGGACGTTTCGACGCGGGCAGGTGTGCTAGGTTTCATACGATTTCATATAGGTACTTACTTAAGTAAAGAATTCTAAAATTCGTTTCAGTCGACTCCTTCGGCGCGGATAGGTGTGCGGCCACCTTAAGTAGTATAGGTACCTACCTAAATACATTCCGATTATTAAATTAATGTATTTATTTGAATTATATATTTATGAAAATGTTCAACTGTGTTTTTTTGAGAAGGTTTTTCACGCTGATAAAAACAAAGTTTACAAAACTTATGTTTATTTATTTAGAACCAAACAAGTAAATAATTAGGCATTTACAATTAGGTACTTACAATAATTATTTACAAAACATAATTTAATTCTTATTTATATCAATTCTTATAGCGCGTACACACGTTGGGCCAGGGTTGCATTGCCTCTCTATCGCTCTCGCCTTAAATCGATTAGCCTTCTCGCTCACACTCGCCTAAGCTTTACAAATGAACTGAAAAAATTTCTAATTGACAAATGCTACTACGACATAGAAGACTACTTAGAACAATATAAAAATCAATAGGCAATTTATTGACATTATTATTATTATTATTTTTCGTGACAACAACCTGACTTAAGTGATATTTTCTGACACATATTAAATATTTAGATATGCATGTAAATCAAAATTAAATACCTATTAGAAATACCTCGGTCTGCTTTCCTGTTGCTATACCCTAACAGGGTTCATGTGTGAAACTAATTAATACATTATAACAACTATGTATGTACAACCATGTGACAGCAATAAATGTATTGAGTATTGAGTATTGAGCTGGCCCAGGCTGGCCCAACATCTGTACGCGCCTTTACAAGTAAAAAAATGAAGTCTGGATAGCATTTTATTTCATTGTGATACAATTGTTTTATTTATTTCTGTAAATAAATCAGTCAAATGTTAACAAAAAACAAAGTAAATATAATTATTAGGCCGATTTAATATAATTATTGCACTAAAGTTTTTAGATCTAAGAATCTGAGAGTTGGCGATGATTCTGTTGTCCACTGACTAATTAAAATATCACTTAAGGGGCCTGCGACAGGCGAATTTCCATAAAAACGTAATACCGAAATCATTAAAATTTAAAGTTTATGTTGTTAGAAAAGACAGTAGGTATTTATCTAGGTTCCTGTTACACTTTTGTTATAAAAAACTTACCTAAAAAGAAATGTAAGCAAATTGAATTGAAATCTTTGTAGGTACACAACAAATATGGCATGTCTTCATTTGTTCTATAGTACATTTTTTGGAACAAAAGTGTAACAGGAACCTAGATAAATACTGCCTTTATCCAAATAATAACTTAAAGTGATAAAAACATGCTCCAATTTACAATTATTTTGGTATTACGTTCGTATGGACAATTCGCCTGTCGCCGGTCCCTTAAACCAACAAATATGCCTTCGTATGTCCAGGCCCCTATTCAATAAACATTACAAGTCCACAAAGTAAAAAAGTGTCAATTTTGTCGATTTTTATGACAATTTATTGTATAGGGGCCAGATGTCTGCGGGGTTAAAAAGGCCGTTATAGAAGAATCAGAATAGGAATTGAACTATATGCCGTCTCTTTTCATAGACTGAGAGTGACAAGAACGGCATAAATTGCGATTCTGTTATAACGGCCATTTTAGTCACGCAAACGTTGCTTGACATCTTTTTTTCACTTCTTATTTAGTATGGTGTCCGTCGTGCCCACAAGGGTGTATCAACGCTTGACTGTCATCCAAATCTATCTTCCTCTCATGCACTCTTAAATGCCCTTTCAGCGTACATTTCTGAGTGAACGCCCTGCCGCAAACCGGACATATAAACCGCTTATCATTATTATGTATCCGCATATGCTCTCTTAACGTTTTCTTCCTTTGGTACGACTTCCTGCAGATACTACATTCATGTATCCTTTCCCCATCATGTTTTATCTGATGCATTTTTAATGCGTTTTTCGTGTAGAACGCCAAATCGCATTTATCGCATTTGTGATTTCTTTCGTTCAGATGATCTCTTCTAACATGGCTGGATAGATGCCCGGGCGTTATATAACTTTGAGGACACGCTTTACACTTATATCTCTTCAATTCCTCATTGTGAACCTCGGCTAGATGCTTCTGACGGGCGTAGAATGATGGTAAGGATAGATTGCAGCGTTTGCAAGCGTATCTGACGCCTGATTTGTGTTCTTTCGACACATGGTTTTCTCTTTTAGTCACTCGATCAAAAACTGCACTACAGTATCGACAGGGAAAGGACCCTTCTTCATGCGTCCGCATATGGCCTCTAAGTCTAGCTTTAGACGCAAAAGCCTTACCACAACTCTCACAGATATAATTAGGATAGTGGATATTCATGTGTGTGTTCAAATTCACGTAGTTTAAGAACCTTTTCTTGCAGACCGGACAGTCTGTTTGATCCTTCTCAAGTTTGAACGGTAAGTTATTCCATTTATCGCTGATACTGTGTTTAATCCTGCAATTCTCGACATGCGTGCTTAACTCCTCGAAGTTCGAGACGTCTGTAGTACAGATTTTGCAGCGTAGCTTGGTGGCGTTTTTGAAGAAGCGATGCGAGTTGGAAAAAATCATCTTTTTGAAAGCTAAGTGTATGTTGTTTTTCTTGTGATTCGTCATGTGGAATTTAAGCTCGGTTAAGACCCTGGTTTTGTGTGGGCATATCGAGCAGGCGAAGACTTGGTTGCGTTTGATTTTGAAGGGAAAAAGGCCTTGGTCTAACATCTCTTGTGTCTGCTTCGTGCTGTCGGATTTTGGTTTCTTTTTTACGGATTTCTTTTCCCTTTTCGTTTTGATGTCTTGTTCAACTTTTATTCTGACTTTGTAATCTGGAAAGATATAATTGTGAATTAAAGCACTGCCTTCAGCGTTGTAGGTCGTGGGTTCGATTCCCACCCAGGACAAACATTTGTGAGATGAACATAGATGTTTGTTCTGTGTCTGGGTGTTATAAAGTATGAATTTCTTTAATATGTACCTACCACAGGAAGCAGACATTCATAAGAATGTCTGCTTCCTGTGGTACAAGCTTTGCTTAGTTTGGGGTTAGATGGCGCTGTGTCAAATGCCCAGCAATATTTATTTTTCTATTTATATTTATTTAAATCCTATCCTACTAATATTATAAATGCGAATTTCCATATGACTTTCGTTTTTGTTATTTTAAGCGATTGTTTCCGATGTTTTCCGAAACGCATACTTTTTCTGGTTTTACTGTATCAAACTTACTTTTTTTTTTGTAAATACATAGGTACCTACATTATATAAAATATTACCTTTATCATCATGATCATCGTCAATGTCCGTGTCCAGCTTGTCGGGGAGGTCGAGATCCGAATCCATTTCCATCTTCACAGCAGACTGGGTATCCTCTGGAAAAGTACAGTGAACATTAATTAATATGGAAATAAACATGAGCACGACTGTATTGTTAGCATTTTTGCAAGGTTGTAGGTTGCAAGCCCATCAACGCTTTTAGAAAGCTAACTGTTTTTTTTCTAACACCGTAGCAGAAGAGATCAAAGCTGCTGCCAAAGCCTACCAAGACAAGCTGTCACACCATCCCAACCAACTTGCACAGCAGCTCACAACACCCTCATACAGAAGGAGGCTGAAGAGAAAAGATGTCATGCAGCTCAATGACTGAAAATGAAGAGTGCAAAATACATAGAAAGCAGGAGTGTGCTCTGTCCGATATTATACCTACAGACCATTTGCTCATAGTTTCATAACTGATCGCAAATATGACAGAAACCAAAAAAAAAAAAACTTTTTTTTTTTAACTCACTCAGTATCTTGTAAGAAGCTTCCAAGGTAGCGAGTGAAGATTCCACTTGCTGTCTAAAGTGCAGGGTGTCCTGTAGCTTGGCGGCGCACGCATTGCACACCAACCGCTTCGTGTCTCCGTAATCCAACAGTGTGATCTGAAACAGGTAAGAGTTTTGATTGAAAATGAAAAGTCCTAATAATCTTAAAGTCCTAGGCTTAAAAAGGTCGCTATTGCAGAATCGCATTAAAGGAATTGAACTATTGTCATCTCTTTTCATTGACTGAGAGTGAAAAGAGCTTTAGTGACCTTTTTATGTCCGAAGGACTATGTGGGCAGCAGATTCTTTTTCAGTTAGACATCCCCAGCAGAGTTGGCCGTCTGTTGTACCGATGTTTATTGCGAGAGTCACAAATGTTTGCAAATCTTTTTAACTTCTCATAATGGATCTAGGCCTATTCGTGAAGTTAGCCATTTCAATGCACAGTGCAGCTTTTTCATATATAATTTTCTACTGCGCAGCAAAACAGCAACCTTCATGAATGCCTATACTCGAGCCATTTTGGATGTACAATTTTTACTAACACTGCACTGACAGATCAATCAGCTTATAGCAGGAATAGACCTATCACAGAAAACTGAGATTAAAGATTGGCACTGATTAATATGGCCAATCGTAATGAATAAATTGATCTGTCATGTCAGTGCAGTGTTATAGTCGTATTGCTCATTATACGGACTAAAAGTGAAGGAAAAAATGTCATTTTTCCTTCAATTTTGATTAGTTTTGATACGTTTTATGTCAAAATTGAAGGAAAAATGACATTTTTTCCTTCACTTTTAGTCCGTATAATGAGCAATACGACTATAGTAAACATTGAACATCCAAAATGGCTCGAGTATAGATCCATTGTGAAAGGTGTACAGTAAGTATATTCTTTTTTTCAGAAACACAGTAACATCTCTTTCTATATTTCTGAGTTTGGCATAAGTAGTACTAGGAAGATGTTATACTGTTGAGTTAATTAGGTATAATTTACAGAAAATTACTGAAAAAAAAGCAGTAATTTTGTAACTACCTCAGTCACAAAAATAGATGTTGAAAAGGTTAAAAAATAGCTGCTTGAATGAATACTTACATCGATAGCAAAGCATTTGTTTAGCATGTCTGCGAAAGGAATCAACGATCCATCCACTTTGTGAGCTATCATACTGACCACTGCACCTTCATTCAGACACAAATTGCAGATGCCCAGTAGAGGCAGGGCCTCCACCATTATTTCCGAATCCATCCTTGACTAGTTACTTCAATGTTTTCATAAATAAATATGTTTGTCTCATTGTTTTTAGTTGGAAAAATGCGATTTTAGTAAACGATGCAGCCCGAGAGCCCGACACCACCGACCAACCAAACCAATCTGACAGTGACAGTTATCTTATCTAGTGACTGACATTGACGTAACATGGCCGAGGTTATCTATACGATTATTTCAAGCAAGCACCATTCGCGCTTTTACACACAAGAACGAGCTTAACGAGCCCACCCACGGTGAGCTGCGTCTGCAGTGCTATTAATACAAGCTTTTAATTCGTTTGTTTTTGTCTTATTCCTCAGCCAAGGTTACTAAGTTTGCTGCAGTCTCAAATAAATCTAATGTTAAAGCCTACGAGCTTTTGCACTCTTGAAGGCTAGAGGATCTCTATTGACGGCTGACAAGTAGTGAATTGGCACAGAACAGGTTATTCTAGTTCAAATGCCTGTCATTGCAAATTTTATCAAAATCTGTTCAGCCAGGCCAGTTGTAACCACTTCTTAACATGTTCACCGCCAAGTAACAGCAAGCTCAGGCACATTTAATCAGAAATCTTAGAATAGTTTATTTCGGCGGATTTGATTTGAGACCAACTTAAAATGGGAGTACCTAGGTGCCTATTAAACCTAATAAATAAAAAACAGTTTTGAAACATCATTTTATTTACAACATAGTACCTACACAATGAACTGGAATCTAGAGACTCCTTCAACCTATTGAGCTCACACATAGGTACTATACCTACCTAATTCATATTTTAGCTAGGTACGTTGAACAATATACCTAGGTAATATGTTCCATTGCAGGCTGTTTTTTTTTAATTTTATTTATTTACAAAAAAATTCTGTACATTTGTTGTCTAAGTACGTACAAGGCCTGATTCACTGCAATATATCGCACTTTATGCAATTTATTCCTAAATAGTGCCTGGGACATTGTTGAGATGGAGTAGGCTTGCCCAGCACCTACACCATCCTCTCAGCTTAACCGGCCTTATCCACAAGAAAGAAATGGTCAATACGAGTAGGGCTGACTAAGCCGAGGGTTCCTCAAGATGTTTTTACAATCCAATCGAAGATCATCGGTACAAAAAAAAAACAAAACATTATATTCTATAGTACCTACAAGTTTTGCTTAGTTTGAGGCTAGATGGCGCTGTGTCAAATGTCCAGCAATATTTATTTATTATTTATTAACTCACGAAAGTTTTGGTACTGAATTCAACATCATACTGTTCTGGTAGTCATTATCATCCATATCCAAACTTTGATGCTGCCTCTTCATATGATTCTTCAAATTGACATTCTGCGTGAACGATGCGTTGCACAACATACATCTATACTTCTTCTCTATATTATGCGACTGCATATGAACTTTTAAACCTCTCAACCTCGGATAACTCTTCCCACAGTACTCACATCGATAATTCCTCTCGCCTGTATGTGTAGACATATGTTCTTTAAGCCTAGAAGGTAGATAGAACCTTCTATCACACAAATCACACTGATGCTTCATGATTTTCAAATGCGAACGTCTGTTATGCTCCCTTAAAGATTTACGAGAATCATAAATCCTACCACAAGTGTCGCACGGATACTTTCTCTCCTCTCCATGTATTTCTATTAAATGTCGGTAACGTAAAGTATAAGTGAAGAAAATCTCGTCGCATTTACTACAAGGGTACGCTGACTCTTTCTTATGTACTTTCGCTTCATGTAAATACCTATTATGCCGTGATTTGAAGGACTTTTCACAATAGCTGCAGTTATGTAGCTCAGCTTTCGTTTCTTGGTGTTTTTTCTGATGTATTAGAAGTATACGCTCCTCGAAGTAATGCGCGCCGCAAACGTCACAAATACAAGTCCCGAAATGCTCCGCCATATGCTTTTTTAATGCGTGGAAGTACTTAAAAGATATCCCACACTCTGTACAGCTCAAATGGTTTGTCAATCGGAATTTGAGAAATTCATTTGTGATCGGGTACAAAAACTTTCCGTGGACATTTTTTAGGTGGTCTTTTAGTATATCTATATCGTTTATTGCTTGGGGGCATAGTCTACAATCTACCCTAGCTATATCTACTTGGGCTAACTTCTTATTGTAGTACAAAATATCTCTAAATCCAGTTGGGTCATGTTCTAATGTGTGATCTCTTAGTTTAGACGGGTCTGTGAAAGTTTCCCTGCAGTAAATACAGTAGTAATCGCTGAAGGAAGTGTAGAACGGACAGACATACGAGTTTTCAACTATGGTGATGGTGTTTTTGTAGGCTTTCATTTCTGTTTCAATTATTTTGGGCCGGGGCAGTGGTGGTATTGACGGTGCAACTGTAACAAATATATAATCTTTATACTGGCCTCTTAGCTCAGTTGGTAGTAGCTCTTCTGCACTATAGGTCGTGGGATCGATTACCAGCCAGGACAAACATTTGTGTGATGAACATAGATGTTTGTTTTGTGTCTGGGTGTTATAAAGTATTATAAGTATGTAGGTATTTACAAATATTTAAGTATTCTATCATTTATCTGGTTCCCATAGTACAAGCTTTGCTTAGTTTGGGGCTAGATGGCGCTGTGTCAAATGTCCACCAATATTTATCTTTACAAATATAATAATCTTTACAAATATAATAAAGCGGAAGAGTTAGTTTGTTTGTTTGAACGCGCTAATCTCAGGAACTACCAGTCCGATTTGAAAAATTCTTTCTGCATTTGATGGCTAATCTCTTGAGGAAGGTTATAGGCTACTTTTCATCATCATCATCACCATATACCATCACTACGGAGACAACGCCGCGAGGGGTGCTGCCACTATAAATGCTTTTTGACTCTTTATTTTTAAAGCTTTACCTTCAATGAGTAATTCTTCTTCCTTCTTCAATTTCTCCTGCAGCTCCCTCTTCTTCTTCAAGTACTCTCCCTTTAGTTTACTCTTCAATTTACTTTTGAGTAGCTTCTTCTTTTTAGGAGATTTTGCTTTCGGCTTAGGTTCACTATCTGTAACTTAATAGAGACCATTTTAGATGCTTCTGGCGGGAATTCGAGATATCATGTTTTCGTTTTTGTTTTATTTTTCAAAACTTGTGTTTCTTCGAATGTTAACGTGTAATAATGGTGGATTATTAACCGTTGAGTGTTCGTGAACGTGCATAAGTGTGGGCAAATGAAACAAAATTGGATAGCATTGCATTTTGAGTTCTCCCAAAAAGTCCGTGTTGATGTTTTAGTAAAGCCCCATATCTTTACTGAGGCACAAGGGGAGGGGTAGGTTCACAGAATTATATCGAGATAGAAGCAAAGAGTGTATGTACCTCGCGTGCCGAAAAGAAGGGCTGAGGACTTCTTTGCTCGCCGCGAAGTTCATTCCGAATTCATTCCATTGCGGCATTAATTTGACGCGCCAGACTCGACGAGCATTGAAAACCAGCAATGTAAACCAAACTGTCAACTGCGTTCGTCAAAGTAACCACGCAAAATGTTACACGGTCGGTTTCCATACAAATCAACGAACTTTTTACTTCTATCTCGATATAGTTCTGTGGGTGGGATATTATATCTATGTACTTATTGTAATATGTAAATAAATAAATAAATAAATAAATATTCCTGGACATTTCACACACCATCATGTAGTCCCAAGCTAAGCAGAGCTTGTGTTATGGCAACCACATGACTGATATACTACTTATATACATTTTTTTTTTTGTAAATACATACATAATATACATAGAAAACACCCAGACCCGAGACAAATATTTGCAGATCATACAAACATTTGTCCCGCGGCGGGGATCGAACCCGCAACCTCTTGCGTCACAGGCGGGCCATCTCCCACTGCGCCACAGAGGTCGTCAGATACACAAGATATAAAAATATGTATTTGTATATCTTGTGTATCTATATTGAAATATAGGTAATAATTACTTGACACTGGCTGAATGCGCAAACCACGTCTGGCAAAAACGGGTAGAAACGGCAACTAAAATTTCATTACAATGGTAACCCTTTCTCTACTAATCTATGGTGAAGTACAGGTTTCTTGTCTATAGTAGGTACAGGTACCGAAGACGTCAGTTAGAAGTTATAATTTCCTTCTAAAAGAGAATTTATCTATTTCGCGTATTTAGCTTGCACAGTTGCGCCCCCTTTTATGTCTATTATTTTTTGCCAGACTATAGCTATGCACTTACCGTCGTTGTGTATGGGTTCGTTATCGACATCGCTGGGTCCCTCACAAGATAGCTCGTCCAGTACCTCCTTCGGGTTGATAACACTCTCAACAGTCTCCACCTTCACTTCGGTCTTCAAGTCGATTCTGGCGCCATCTGAATTAAAGAGT
Organism: Camptogramma bilineatum; assembly: GCA_958496255.1. NCBI lineage: Eukaryota > Metazoa > Arthropoda > Insecta > Lepidoptera > Geometridae > Camptogramma > Camptogramma bilineatum. The sequence continues at coordinate 4,284,676 of OY292478.1, forward strand.
AGTTTCACTAACAAACAGTAAGTAAATTCGTATAAGCAATTGGCCAACTCTGGTGACGGAGTTTTTAGGCCGCCTAAAGGCCTCCGTCATGGCTAAACGACTTAAAAGCCGGGACCGACAATTTAACGTGCCCTCCGAAGCAAGGAAGCGCGACACATTTCCATCGCACATCTCTGGTGGAAACGCAGCCTTAGGCGTCCTAAAAAGTCCGGCACCAGATTTGGCCACTGGCTCATACGAACTTACACTTCTTCCAACGGATCTTGGCATTGAAGTTAGCCGTTTCGATGCACAGTGAAAATAATCTCAAACGTATGAAAGAGTTATCTGTAATAAGTTTTTAGAGTCAAAGAAAAGAATAGAATCTAGCTTAGGGTCATTTTTAGTTGCGCCATCTAGTTTTGATATTGGAAAACTAATCGTTTTTAACTCTTCTGCTTTATTATACCTATAGTTGATAGATAGATGAAGCGATATGTCGAGGGTTTTTTATTAAATTTTTAATTTTATTTCAATAGAAACTTGACATACCTTCTCCATGAAAATGTATTTTATTTTTCAGTAAGTTATTCTCACACTGCAGCACCTGTAAAGAATAAACTTCACTTTAAATATTTTTCAAAAACTTTATACTGTACTGTTCCACAGGTTATATGCCCAAATACTTAAACACTATTTATATATTTGAAACATACTCATCTATTTAGACAACTCTAGCTCAATGCCCAGAGAGGCAGATTGCAAAGGATATAAAAAAAAGTTTTATGTTTAGGTAGGTACATAATCCAAAAGATAGATAGATAATAATTTATTCGGTAACACACACACAGACTTACATTTACAATGTAAGATGAACACTAACATAAGTAGGCATAATATAACAAACAAATTTTTATAAAAACAAAAGGGTAGTTTACACAGATAAAAAAGTAGGAATTACAGCTTAACATAAACTGACCTGATGTTTAAAAGCAGTGGCATCACGGAGGCGAGTGACGCAGGTGGCACAAATTACTCTCTCCAGCTCCTCACCTTCTAAATGTGAAAGCTGAAACAGTATGATTTTACTTAAATAATTATCACACTATCACATCACAATATCACACTGTCACACTGATATTATAAAGACGAAAGTTTGGTTGTATGTTTGTTCCTCTATAACTCGACAACCACAGAACCGATTTGGCTGAAATTTAAAATACGGATAGATGATGACCGTAATAGGACATAGGCTACTTTAAATCCGGGTACCATGCGAGCGAAGCCACGGGCGGAAGCTAGTAGTCTATCTAATACAGTAACTTTGTGTCTGGCTGGATGTAAAAAACAGCCAGTGACATTAAAATATAACAATTTTTTTTTGTTTACATGAAAATAATATTACATACCAGTAAACCGAAGCAATCCATGAACATATCTGAATAAACCTCCTTTTGGCCCTGCCATTCGTATTCTATATTTAAAATTCTGCATCTTTTGATGGTACCACAACATCTGCAGAGACCCTGCTCGATAATAGGACCTCTACTTTTCACCACATTCATCTTGCTAATCTATCATAATATTTATTTGCTAATTGCAGAACTAACAAGATGATAAAACAACAATCATTTTGCGCTGAAATGGAGATAAATATAATCGCAATTCACAATAAAAAATGTCAACACTCATGCGTAATACATCTATGTGACTGACCAGTGTTGCCAACTTCAATAAATCCAAGTCGCTAGATTGAATCTGAAAAGTCGCACCAAACGTTTGAAAAATGTTTTGTTAAAAGAAAAATTATATAACTTATTCATCGCCTGTCGTACAAATATAACCACTTCCTTAGGTAAAATTTATTACAACGGCATCGGCAGTCTATAGCTAAAATGAAATGAAAATTATAGATAATTTTAGGTACTAAGTAAATTAAGTAATACATCTCTATCTAGTCTTTTCAAGTTGTCTTTTTGTCCTTTCCACCTCTCCCCATTGCTTGCCCTAAGCCTGTTTTGATTTGCAGGTTGAAGTCCAAAAGTAACTTGATAAGTTGCTAAATGGCGCTAAAACCGATTTTAAGTCGCTAGCACTTAAGCAATAGTCGCTGTTTCTAGCGACAAAGTCGCTAAATCGGCAACATTGTGACTGACTGTGTGAGTCTGACTGACAGAAATAGAATTCATTGATTGTGTCTTTGACAGTTAATACCGGAATGTCAATTCCATACAAAAAAAAGCGGTTAAAAAATTATGTACTAGAGGATGGAGGGACCATGTCTCCCAGCAGCAAATGAAGTATCCAGGGGGTTTGTAAAAGTCTTCAAGCGATTGTAGAACTTATTAGAAAATTTGTAAAACCTCTAGAAAAAAAGTTATAGCACATTTTGTATGGTCCCTCAGTTCTCTCATTGAATTTTCCAGATCTCGGAAAGTATATTGAAACTGAAGATAACGTGACTACAGACCTTTTGTAAAAAGTTTCCCACGACGAATTAACTGAAAACCAGGTCACGAAGTCATTTCTACAAAAAGATATAACGTAAAAACTGTGGTCCCTCAATCCTCCAATGCATTTTTGTAAATATCTCTCATTTAAATCAAAATAACCAGCTCTCTACCATTGTAAAAGTTTGTAAAAGTGCTATAGACATTTGTAAAAATAAAAAGAAGCAATAATACTGTCACGATTCCGAGATAGACGCGGTTTTGTGTGGTCCCTCAATCCTCACTTTAAACAATTGGGAATAACTTTTTGTAAAAAGGAGTAATAGAAAAATAAACCTGCTCACCTTTTAGTAAATTTTTTTTACAAACGGATAGCAAAGTTACATTTGGGATCAACGATATATTTGCTGAGTTATTCAATAAAAACTAATCCTATGATAGTAGTGTGACCACACATTTAAACAATTAAGGAAAAGTACAATGTACGTTAGTATGTACCATGGACCTATTAAAGATATAGACTACCAGTTAGCGTGCCCCCAAAAGGGACAAAAAATTAAGTGTATCCATGTTTCGTAGTACACATATACTGTGTAATAATCGGTAACTATGAAGTAACTTAACTAGGGTATAATAATCATTGACTCTATTAATCCTTATTCTAATCTGTTAAATTCTAATATTCAATTAATCACCTTATTGTATCTATTATTGTCAATAATTGAACAACATTATTGCAGTGACGTTTGCATGTGTAATTGAGGTGCCACACAGTTTATGTTTAAGTACCAAGGTATTTGTATTTTATTTTATTTTATTTGAATGTACTAGTGCACACCTTGATGCAACTATTAAATAAATAGATACTTAAATAATATGAACTTCATAAATATAAATAAATGGTACCTAATGCCAGGTTTATTTGTATTTCAGGTTCATCAGTAACCTGAGTGAGTATTGATATTTCCTTCACATGCTCTCAACATCTACATTGTTTTCCTATATTACTAACCTACTAATGTCGAGGACAGAGCACGAGTATAATTAATGATTTAACGAATTTACCTGTACCTACGTGAAGTTCTATCATAATTATACGATGGGCTCCGTCCGAAGACATTAGTAGGGCAACACCCACCCTCCCTGTTAACCCAAGCCGTTGCGGAAATATCCTCTAAACGTAATGATGAACAAATGGCTGAGCTCAAACAGGAAACATGGGCTGAGTGGGGGTTAATCGGAAACTTTGAAAAAATAAAAGACTGTGTTGCCATTTACGGCAACATTTTATTTTATTCTATTTTATTTTCTAAACTTAAGTGCTGAAGTGGAATCACTTACGCGATACTACATTGTTTTCATATATTACTAACCTACTAAGGTAAGTTCGTTTAATCATAATTTTCTTTTAGACATATTTTATGGAATGGACCCAAGTAGTCTGAATAAATAAATATATTATTATTAATATTTACAAAGTACTTACCTACCTACTTAGTAAAACAAAAACATTGTAGGTAGGTACGTACATACTAACTTACATGTACTTTTCCCTTTGATTAATTATATGTCTAGATGGACTCTTTCGCTTCAATCGCAACAAGAACAAGCTTTGAAACGCTAGTGTGCGTATTACGCACACAAGTATGCAAATCTTCTATTGTCTATACAAGTGCTTTGCGTCACCTGTCAACATTGTCATCCATTTTTAGTGATACCAGCTCTTGAAAATTTCCCATAAAATAGGGGAAAATATGTTATGATTTCGAGGTGTCTCTAAAAATATTTGGCCGAATACTGCCCCAGAGCCGAATATCGAATTAGACTATGCGTCTGAATAATATTATTTAAATAAAATATCACAAAATTAACTGGTACATACAGAATACTTAGATATCTCGTGCCTTGTGGGAATATAATTATGTTATTTTATTAGTAACTTTAGTCACTTCCGGTACTACAGTCCGTAATGCCTCTCCAGACTCACGGCGAGAAGTTTCACCGAGACTTCTCGAAGAACAAACAAATTATCCTCACTCTCAATTTTCTCACTCGTGATCTGTTTGAAATCCTTTGTCTCGGCCAAAAATAGGTACCGACACCGAAGCGCGAGAACAAGAAGGCGAGAAACTCCTCACATTCACGCTTCTCGGGTGTTGTCGGGGTTTCTTGCCGAGAGTCTGGAGGGGCTATTAGGTATCACAGAGAATATTTTATCAGATAGACCTACCTTCTTTTTCGCGGTTGACATGACACTCAAATAGTAAACAAAACAGACGGACAAGAATTTGACAGATGTAAAAGGAATTTCGTTGAGTTTCAGTTGTGTGATTGTGTTGTGATGTGATTTATGAGGATTTATCATATTTTATTTAAAATTACAAACAGTACTGACGCCTTGGGATATGCATACTGACTAAAATGGAAGTGGGCTGGACATGTAGCCCGTCTACAAGATGGAAGATGGACTAGGAGAGTGACAAATTGGGAGGGTCCAAGAGGTCGACGCTGCATAGGAAGACCATACGCTCGCTGGGACGACGACATCAAGAAAACTGCTGGACCAAACTGGCTCCGAGTAGCACAAGACAGGGACAGATGGCTGGCTTTGGAGGAGGCCTTCACCTTAGGGGTTCTCTAGTACCTACTTAGATTATAAACATTAGTGATAAGAAAAAAATGTTAATTATAGAGAAATAAAAGGCTTTTTATTTTATTTATTTATATCATATTTTATTTTAGGTGGTAAGTACAGAATCACTGCACACGAGTGTAGATAATTTTATTGATGAAATTCTCAATTTTTCCTAAGTACTTTTCTTTTTTGCTTTAAATTGTAGGTACTGGGAGCACCTGTGTGCGTCATTTATTTTCTATACCTACTTCACTTAAAATTCTGCTAGTCCTAATTATAATAATGAAAAAGTAAATGTTCACACAGCGCCATCTATCCCCAACGTAAGCAAAGCTTTTACTATAGGAACCTTAAAAATATAGTTTCCTAGGGTCTCCGTTCATGCTGGGCGTCATAGCCTGCTGCTTTATATTAGAATAACTTTTAAATCCCACTATTTAGAGGATGAAGATGAATGGAGACTCATTATAAAATAAAAAAACAAACCCAAAAATCCCAATTTGGTCATGACGCAACTCGGACGAAGTAACCACGGGACGCGAATTGCCATATGTCCCACTTGCTGGGGGGGAAGGGAGCCAACTGTCACACATGACATATTTTTGACATAATAATGATATATTTCTGTCATACATGAAAACTTATAGTGATACCACTATCATAATTTTATGTTCCCCGATTTGAAAATATTTTGTTGAGACGTGTAGCACACTTTGTCTTTAGGTAATCAATAAATCTTAAAATTGTAACGATTTTATTTACAGAAAGTGATCTCCCCCCAATTCTACTAGATGACAACGCCAATCATTCCGCTGCGTTTTGGTTCGATCTCATAAATGTCAGCCATTTGGTGAATAGTGGAATAGCTTTTCAAAAATGTGTTCTGCCAAAGTCCAAACCTTAGCTAAAACCTCACCACAACTGAGTCGTTTGTCATTAGTAGAATAGGAAACAGTCGAAAATCTAAAGTTTAGTTGAGGTTTTGCTTGAGGTTGATAAAAAGTTTGGTACTAGAATTGACACCCTGCTAATTAGTTAAGTAAGTAGTTAACTTTACAAAGTAGGGACCTACATCACCTAATCTTTAGATTTCTCAACATGTTCTTACATTTATAGAAATATACCTACCTACCTAATATATTTTACTACCAGCGTCCTCGCGGCGGCTTAGTTTTTGTGTGAGAAAAAGAGAAAAATGATGTTGCTTGTCACAATTTTTACATTATAAACTTTTAGTTAATCTTAAAATAAAGCTCTATCTACTTACTCTAAAAATCTGTACCTACCATAAAATATTGCGAGAAAATATACTGGTATCACTACTACCAAAGGACATGGCCGATTCCTAGAACAATTTTGCCCCACAGATGCCCACAGGAAAGAATGCTTGCGTCATGACCAAATTGGGATTTTTGGGTTTGTTTTTTTATTTTATAGTGAGACTCCATTCATCTTCTTCCTTTTTAAAGTGGGATTTAAAAGATAATCTAATTTAAAGCAGCAGGCTGTGACGCCCAACATGAACGGATGAACCTAGGAAACTATATTTTTTAGGTTCGTATAGTAAAAGCTTTGCTTACTTTGGGGATAGATGGCGCTGTGTGTAATGTCCAACAATAATTATTTAGTAAGTATTATTATGGACTGGCAGAATTTTGAGTGAACTAGGGTATGGAAAATAAATAAAATAATAAATTAAAATAAAAATTCTTTATTTCAGACTTTCATCCATATATTATTTAACACACGGGAATTTTCACGTGAAAATATTATCATTCATTTATATTATGTTAGTATTAGTAGGTAGGCAAAAATCGGTGGCACATTTGAGTGGTAAGTAGGTACAACCGGACAGTCAATGGCAAGTATAGGTTGCCAAGATGGCATGCCTTGACTCCCAAGACTGAATAAGATGAAAGTCAGGCCTGTCGGCTATCGCCTGAAGGAGGCTGTTGCAGCTTGACGCACACAGCTGCTCCCAGTACCTACAATTTAAAGTAAAAAAGAAAAGTACTTAGGAAAAATTGGGAATTTCATCAATAAAATTATCTACACTCATGTGCAGTGATTCTGTACTTACCACCTAAAATAAAATATGATATAAATAAATAAAATAAAAAGCATTTTATTTCTCTATAATTAACATTTTTTTCTTATCACTAATGCTTATAATCTAAGTAGGTACTAGAGAACCCCTAAGGTGAAGGCCTCCTCCAAAGCCAGCCATCTGTCCATGTCTTGTGCTCATGGAGCCAGTTTGGTCCAGCAGTTTTCTTGATGTCTTCGTCCCAGCGAGCGTATGGTCTTCCTATGCAGCGTCGACCTCTTGAACCCTCCCAATTTGTCACTCTCCTAGTCCATCTTCCATCTTGTAGACGTCCAGCCATGTCCAGCCCACTTCCATTTTAGTCTGTTATGCATATCCCAAGGCGTCAGTTTTTGTAATTTTAAATAAAATATGATAAATCCTCATAAATCACATCACAACACAATCACACAACTGAAACTCAACGAAATTCCTTTTACATCTGTCAAATTCTTGTCCGTCTGTTTTGTTTACTATTTGAGTGTCATGTCAACCGCGAAAAAGAAGGTAGGTCTATCTGATAAAAATATTCTCTGTGATACCTCCAGACTCTCGGCAAGAAACCCCGACAACACCCGAGAAGCGTGAATGTGAGGAGTTTCTCGCCTTCTTGTTCTCGCGCTTCGGTGTCGGTACCTATTTTTGGCCGAGACAAAGGATTTCAAACAGATCACGAGTGAGAAAATTGAGAGTGTTGATAATTTGTTTGTTCTTCGAGAAGTCTCGGTGAAACTTCTCGCCGTGAGTCTGGAGAGGCATTACGGACTGTAGTACCGGAAGTGACTAAAGTTACTAATAAAATAACATAATTATATTCCCACACGGCACGAGATATCTAAGTATTCTGTATGTACCAGTTAATTTTGTGATATTTTATTTAAATAATATTATTCTGACGCATAGTCTAATTCGATATTCGGCTCTTCTGGGGCAGTATCCGGCCAAATCCTTTACTTTTGACATGACTTTCATAGGGATTGATAAATATCGATATTGGAGATGTCGATGTTTTTTACACTAACAGTAGAAAATGTGTAGGTACCTATATTAGGTTACAAGTTTTTTACCATTTCTATCCAAAAAAATACTTGTAAACCGCTCGAGTGCTATCGACCCATTTTTCGGCCGCACTCTTTGGCTCCACGGGCCGGCCACTAAAATCACGATTTCTATGGTGTTAGGGCTTCCCCATACGTAGAAAGTGTCTTTATTTGTTGCTAACATTATTCTCCCACTACTGGTAACACTAAAAGTCATAGATAATAGATAATATTTCTACAATGTGTCAAAATACCGGAAGAGAAATCTACGAAAAAAACTTTATTTTTGAAAGAAGGTTCAAATAAGATTTTCAGCGATGACCTATACATGTTTTGTATTAATTAAATCTGACAGGTATTTAGGATAATTACTGAACCATTAAAACCCCGTTTTATAGTAAAACATTTGAATTTGATCAACATTTTGAATGTTGCGGGTGAATTTTCTTTTTGAAGGTTGGCTATTGTGATTGATGTATAGGACTGAAGTGAATGAGGTTTGTTTTGTTCGTTTTGTTGGCTAACTACATATTTCTACCAATCAGAAAGACTTCAGACAAGGCTATAGGATGAAAAATGAAGTAGTATTGAATTTTTATTTGCCGTGAGCGCCCTCCCGCTCGTCGCGCGCGGAACAAAATGGCGTAATTTGGCCTTTTGCAAACGCGAATAGATAATTACTTTTAATGTCGATGTGTATATGTTTTGTGTTAAATAATAAAGGTGTGTAGTGTACTAAGTGTGTGCACCATGTTGACGCAGATATTTGCTACCAATTTTGAACAATTGTGAGTTTTTATTTTGCAAGGTGCCAAACATGTTTACGGAATGGAATAAACAATTTATTTGGTGGTGACAATGTAATCCCCTTGAGCAGGTAAGTAAGTAGTTAATAAGCTTGTTAAATTCCGATTCCAATGATACCACAAACAGGTTTAGTCCAGGAATAAAATCACTGGCAAAAAAAGTTAAACCGCTGGCAACAGTTATTGCGCGGGCGTTGGTTAGGCTGGGCAGGCAATCGGTCCGGGGGGCGGAGCACCTCAACGGATAAAAGACTAGGTAAAATCCAGTTGATCTAATGTCTTGTAAAACTTATAATTGTTGATTATAAAATTAAATAAAAAAAACATTGCTGAACATTTCACACAGCGCCATCTAGCCCCAAACTAAGCAAAGCTTGTACAATGGGAACCAGATAACTGATAGAATACTTATATATCTTTTGTAAATACATACCTACATAGAATACTTTATAACACCCAGACACAGAACAAACATCTATGTTCATCACACAAATGTTTGTCCTGAGTGGGAATCGAACCCACGACCTACAGCGCAGAAGGCAGAGCTACTACCAACTAAGCTAAGAGGCCAGTCAAATTGTACCTAATTGTACCTAGAGTCCGCGTCAGCACTAAGTGCTACGGCAAAAGCGGGAACTAATAGTTTTATTTACTTTAATAAGCTCTTTTAGTTACGGTCGTTCAGTTGTTTTGATGTGTAGAATTAACTAACGTACAAACTTGCATAATTATGATTGTTCAAGCCGCATTTGGACAGTTAGTAATTTTTAACCTAACCTAGCTCTGTGATAGCAGCGCCGCGTCTATCGGACTTCAGTGGGGGCGCGCACTCTACCTATTGTTATAATGTTCAAACGGCTGAACCGATTTTGATTAAGCATGTCTATGAACCATTACTATTACGTAGCATAGACTCTATGCCGTAGCAACAGCTGAGCACAGAGCACGTATCTCCGTGATTTATCCTGCCTATGTTTCGTGATAATATTAATTGCAAAAAAATAGATCTCATATTTATTATTATTTTTGAGTAAGGTTATCGATATAGATTACGTAGGCGCCGGCTTTAAACTGACCAAAAATAAACGGTGTATGTTGAAACTTGTTATTAGCCTTAAGTATCTATGTCTTCTTTTAATCTGTTGTCTAGCTGTAAGTTTTCCTAAAATTGAAAAACTAAAATAAAATAAATAATGTACTACTTCCAGATATATAATAGGCATTGGCTAATTTCGTGTTTTTCGAATATTGGCCGATTATGCGATTATTTATGATGTTTTCCGATACCCATTATTTATCTGGAAGTACTGTATAAAGTTAACTAATAAAATTCGTAGCTGGCTATATAACATGGTTACGTACAAGGAATAAATATTTCTTTTTAATACCCAGTTAAGAATCAGTGAAAAAAATCTTCTTTCGTAACTGGTTGTGAAAAATAGTTATGGAAATGGGCCAAAGAACCGGGTAACCAGTGCCGGGTAGCCGGTGGCGAAGTGTATGCAAGTGACGCCGGTACTTGCCTGCCCTGTCCTTAAAAAGTTCCAGCACAAACTTCGACAAACCATTTCACCCCTTTTTAAGGGTTGTTTCGAAAAGGCCTGAAACACCATGTCTGTTTATTTTGCATTTATAATATACAACCCGAGTCGCAAGCCAATCGCAACGCCCTTAAAAAGTTTCAATTCAAACTCTGACACCCCATTTTACCCCTTTTTAAGGGTTGTTTCGAAAAATCCTGAAATATGTGTTTATTTATTTGTCATCAATAGTATTCAAAACCAGATTCAAGCAAATCGCACAACCTATTAAAAAGTACCCATAAAACTTTGACACCCCATTTCACTCCTTTTTAAGGGGTGTTTTGAATAATCCTGAAATACGTGTCCATTTATTTTGCATTTTAAGTATGCAAACCGAGTTTCAAGCAAATCATACTACGCGTTAAAAAGTTTCATACAAACGTTTTCACTACTTTTCACCCCTTTAGGGGTTGAAATTCAAAAATAAAATGCCTTAGTGGGTTGTTTTATTAGAAAAGAAAGCTACATTCCAAGTTTCAGCTTTCTAGTTTCGTTCAAGAAACCACCATTATCGCGCCATTTTTGCACCAAAACACCATTTTCGCGCTCGATTTGAACTTAGCTGTAATAGAATGAAATAAAGTACATTCCAAGAGCTTTCATATGACATATGTTTCATCACTGTTGGACAAGGGGGCCCAAAATGTCGCAACGTTCTTTGAAACAAAAGAGATGGCCGATTCCTCGAATAAATTTGCCCCACAGATGCCAACAGGAAAGAATGCTTGCGTCATGACCAAATTGGGATTTTTGGGTTTGTTTTTTTATTTTATAATGAGTCTCCATTCATCTTCTTCCTCTAAATAGTGGGATTTAAAAGTTATTCTAATATAAAGCAGCAGGCTATGACGCCCAGCATGAACGGAGAACCTAGGAAACTATATTTTTAAGGTTCCTATAGTAAAAGCTTTGCTTACGTTGGGGATAGATGGCGCTGTGTGAACATTTACTTTTTCATTATTATAATTAGGACAAGCAGAATTTTAAGTGAAGTAGGTACCTATAGAAAATAAATGACGCACACAGGTGCTCCCAGTACCTACAATTTAAAGCAAAAAAGAAAAGTACTTAGGAAAAATTGAGAATTTCATCAATAAAATTATCTACACTCGTGTGCAGTGATTCTGTACTTACCTAAATAAAATAAAAAGCCTTTTATTTCTCTATAATTAACATTTTTTTCTTATCACTAATGCTTATAATCTAAGTAGGTACTAGAGAACCCCTAAGGTGAAGGCCTCCTCCAAAGCCAGACATCTGTCCCTGTCTTGTGCTACTCGGAGCCAGTTTGGTCCAGCAGTTTTCTTGATGTCGTCGTCCCAGCGAGCGTATGGTCTTCCTATGCAGCGTCGACCTCTTGGACCCTCCCAATTTGTCACTCTCCTAGTCCATCTTCCATCTTGTAGACGGGCTACATGTCCAGCCCACTTCCATTTTAGTCAGTATGCATATCCCAAGGCGTCAGTACTTTTTGTAATTTTAAATAAAATATGATAAATCCTCATAAATCACATCACAACACAATCACACAACTGAAACTCAACGAAATTCCTTTTACATCTGTCAAATTCTTGTCCGTCTGTTTTGTTTACTATTTGAGTGTCATGTCAACCGCGAAAAAGAAGGTAGGTCTATCTGATAAAAATATTCTCTGTGATACCTAATAGCCCCTCCAGACTCTCGGCAAGAAACCCCGACAACACCCGAGAAGCGTGAATGTGAGGAGTTTCTCGCCTTCTTGTTCTCGCGCTTCGGTGTCGGTACCTATTTTTGGCCGAGACAAAGGATTTCAAACAGATCACGAGTGAGAAAATTGAGAGTGTGGATAATTTGTTTGTTCTTCGAGAAGTCTCGGTGAAACTTCTCGCCGTGAGTCTGGAGAGGCATTACGGACTGTAGTACCGGAAGTGACTAAAGTTACTAATAAAATAACATAATTATATTCCCACAAGGCACGAGATATCTAAGTATTCTGTATGTACCAGTTAATTTTGTGATATTTTATTTAAATAATATTATTCAGACGCATAGTCTAATTCGATATTCGGCTCTGGGGCAGTATTCGGCCAAATCTTTTTAAAGACACCTCGAAATCATAACATATTTTCCCCTATTTTATGGGAAATTTTCAAGAGCTGGTATCACTAAAAATGGATGACAATGTTGACAGGTGACGCAAGCACTTGTATAGACAATAGAAGATTTGCATACTTGTGTGCGTAATACGCACACTAGCGTTTCAAAGCTGGCCTGTTGTTCTTGTTGCGATTGAAGCGAAAGAGTCCATCTAGACATATAATTAATCAAAGGGAAAAGTACATGTAAGTTGGTATGTACAGTCAGCGTCATCAATCGGTATCCCCCTATTGATTTTAACAAGGACCCTTTTCATTTCAACTTTGGATTTCAGTCGGATTTGCTAGTATACTTATGGATATCTAATTTCGCTCGAGTTCCTATACTAGCAAATCCGACTGAAATCCAAAGTTGAAATGAAAAGGGTCCTTGTTAAAATCAATAGGGGGATACCGATTGATGACGCTGACTGTACGTACCTACCCACAATGTTTTTGTTTTACTAAGTAGGTAGGTAAGTACTTTGTAAATATTAATAATAATATATTTATTTATTCAGACTACTTGGGTCCATTCCATACAATATGTCTAAAAGAAAATTATGATTAAACGAACTTACCTTAGTAGGTTAGTAATATATGAACACAATGTAGTATCGCGTAGGTAAGTGATTCCACTTCAGCACTTAAGTTTAGAAAATAAAATAGAATAAAATAAAATGTTGCCGTAAATGGCAACACAGAGTCTTTTATTTTTTCAAAGTTTCCGATTAACCCCCACTCAGCCCATGTTTCCTGTTTGAGCTCAGCCATTTGTTCATCATTACGTTTAGAGGATATTTCCGCAACGGCTTGGGTTAACAGGGAGGGTGGGTCTACTAATGTCTTCGGACGGAGCCCATCGTATAATTATGATAGAACTTCACGTACAGGTAAATTCGTTAAATCATTAATTATACTCGTGCTCTGTCCTCGACATTAGTAGGTTAGTAATATAGGAAAACAATGTAGATGTTGAGAGCATGTGAAGGAAATATCAATACTCACTCAGGTTACTGATGAACCTGAAATACAAATAAACATGGCATTAGGTACCATTTATTTATATTTATGAAGTTCATATTATTTAAGTACCTATCTATTTATTTAATAGTTGCATCAAGGTGTGCACTAGTACATTCAAATAAAATAAAATAAAATACAAATACCTTGGTACTTAAACATAAACTGTGTGGCACCTCAATTACACATGCAAACGTCACTGCAATAATGTTGTTCAATTATTGACAATAATAGATACAATAAGGTGATTAATTGAATATTAGAATTTAACAGATTAGAATAAGGATTAATAGAGTCAATGATTATTATACCCTAGTTAAGTTACTTCATAGTTACCGATTATTACACAATATATGTGTACTACGAAACATGGATACACTTAATTTTTTGTCCCTTTTGGGGGCACGCTAACTGGTAGTCTATATCTTTAATAGGTCCATGGTACATACTAACGTACATTGTACTTTTCCTTAATTGTTTAAATGTGTGGTCACACTACTATCATAGGATTAGTTTTTATTGAATAACTCAGCAAATATATCGTTGATCCCAAATGTAACTTTGCTATCCGTTTGTAAAAAAAATTTACTAAAAGGTGAGCAGGTTTATTTTTCTATTACTCCTTTTTACAAAAAGTTATTCCCAATTGTTTAAAGTGAGGATTGAGGGACCATACAAAACCGCGTCTATCTCGGAATCGTGACAGTATTATTGCTTCTTTTTATTTTTACAAATGTCTATAGCACTTTTACAAACTTTTACAATGGTAGAGAGCTGGTTATTTTGATTTAAATGAGAGATATTTACAAAAATGCTTTGGAGGATTGAGGGACCACAGTTTTTACGTTATATCTTTTTGTAGAAATGACTTCGTGACCTGGTTTTCAGTTAATTCGTCGTGGGAAACTTTTTACAAAAGGTCTGTAGTCACGTTATCTTCAGTTTCAATATACTTTCCGAGATCTGGAAAATTCAATGAGAGAACTGAGGGACCACACAAAATGTGCTATAACTTTTTTTGTAGAGGTTTTACAAATTTTCTAATAAGTTCTACAATCGCTTGAAGACTTTTACAAACCCCCTGGATACTTCATTTGCTGCTGGGAGACATGGTCCCTCCATCCTCTACTACATTTGTTTGCCAATTGTTTGCTAATTGCAAGACAAATAAACAATTATTATTTATTTACAACAAAAATAAACTATAAAGCATTACAGTTAGTCAAAAATCTAAGGCGTTAGTCTAGTGAGATTAGTTAATAGCAAGGTTAGCTGTACACCAATAACAAATTAGGTACATCTTCAAAATCAGCCTCTCCTAATTTGGTTGGTGATTTGCTCGGGACACTTCAAAAACGCTTTCTCTTCTATTTTTCAGTAGCCGGTCTACCGGTAGGCACATTGTAATGGATTCCAGTAACGAAAATCCTTTTGATACGCAATCAGAACCGGAAGTCTTTGTATCAGAGATAAAACTCGAACCCACTATTGAACATTCGTATGCCCAGCCTTCAGATGAGATGGAGTATGAATTTCTCGAATCAGATAACAGTTCTATAGGTATCGAAGAAGTCTCCAACGAAGTTATTGAAGTAGATGCCTCTAATGAAGTTATTCAAGTAGAAAGAGAAAGTGAATATGCGCCCGAAAGTTCCGAAGAATCGAGTGACTATGACGAAAAAATGGTACCACCTACCAAATGGACGGATGTCGCTAAAAAAGAAGACCCAGATTACAAGCCGAAGAGAAGCGAAATGAACAAACATGATACGAGCGATGAAGAAAGCTCTCCGATTGTAAATAATGGTCGAGCTACCTTAAAAAATTACACAAGAACAATCAACCGAGTCGGCTGTATTTTCAAAGATTGCACTCTTAAAAACACCACGTTTATCCCAGATATAGTCAGAATAAAACTACTGAAAGATTACAAACTTTATGTGCTTAAGTCTAGCGAAGTTTGCTCGGTGCATTTGAGAGACCAGAATTGGGAGGAGCTACTCCTATGTACTTATAGCGATTTCACCGCAACTGATATCGAAGACCTACTTTTATTACTGAAACAAGCATCGCAAGGGTGTTTAGATTTTGAGAAAATTGAGCGCATACCGACGAGATTTCTTAGATATTGGATGAATGTGAACAAAGTACAGTTTCAAAGGATATACGATAGCTTTCCGGAGTTGCTATCTCTGCAGTTACCAAAAACATCACTGTCGGTTTATCTAATGAGTTTACAAAATACCGATGTAGAAAGAATAGCTATGTTATTGAAGTTTCAACAAAATGTAGTATTAGAGATGGTCAAATCAGTCCAGACTATAGTAAATTGTCAAACTTATGAAGAGCTCAACAATGTGTTTGGTTTGGAATATTGAAATTATGCAAAAATATCGTTCACTAGATCTACTTTCGCCATAGCGCAGCATCAGTGGATTTTTAAGACAGGAGCATTATTGTTTTGTGATTTTTAATAAAAAAAAGTTATTTAAAAATATATTTTATTATACATCCTATAAACATTTATCATATAATACAACCAGTTGATATACAGTTTCAAGTTACATAACTCGAAAATTAAATTAAAATGTACATGGTGTTAGCCAAGCAATGGGACACTAATAACATTAAAGAATTATCATGATTCCAAATTATTTCAAAAGCAACGTTTCCATTGCCATAGTTATGCAGAGCTTTTAAAAAGTGTGCTTACATAATAACTATTGTTGCTTACTCCGCGTTTACACCAATGACAAAACATGTTGTAAACAGCTACCTATCGCACTCACTCTGAGAGTTTAATAAAGATAGATGTTTGCAACATGCTTTGTCGTTAGTAAAAACGCGGGGTTAGGATGAGTACACAAATTAACTGAATCCCTAATTCCCTTTACTCAAATAAAATTTTCCAGAAAACCCAAAAATTCTGGATCGCACAATAATTAACAAAAAAAGAACTATTTTACTGAGTCGACCCTGTATCATTTACTTACATACATACATACGTAGGTACATAAAATCACGCCTCTTTCCCACAGGGGTATTTATAGGTATCATTTACTTAAGTTTTTTGGTGCTCAATTTAGTATTTTAGATCCTTAATGAATTAGTTTTTTTGTAGACACTTCATGTAAACACTTCATAATCACTTAAATTTTAAATAGACGCGCAGTTAAGTAGTAAGATTGTATAAAAGAGGCCAACTCTGTTGACAAAGTTTTTAGGATAAAGGCCTCCTTTATGGCTTAACAACTTAAAAGCCGGGACCGACAATTTCACTTGCCCTCCAAAAACGGAAGCGCTCAGCTCGTAATACCACTATGGTCACCCATCCAAATTGTGACCGCGCACAACAAATTTTCAAATTCGACTGGAGGTTCCTGAGATTAGCGCGTTCATACGAACAAACTCTTCCGCCAAAGACCTTATACCTGTCTCTTCCGCTTTATATAATTAGTATAGATAAACAAGCATTGCTTGTACTTTTGTAAACTATCAAACTTTAATATTCTGATGCGAGCATTTAATATGGCTACGAAGACTGGCCCGTGCAAAAAACTTCTTGCAACATACCAGACATTTAAACTCCTTGGCTCCCACATGTCTGAATTTAAGATGCACTTTCAAATCAGCCCTTGAATGGAAGAACTTACCACATTGCTCGCAGTGATATTCCCTTTTATGCTTTCGTTGCATATGAATCAAGAAATGCCTCATCCAATGGAATATCGTACCACATAACTCGCAAGTTATAGACTCTACATGTTCCTTATGCGATACGAATTTATGAGCTTGTCTTTGATTCTCGGTTTTGAACATCATACCGCAATGATGGCATTTGATCCTCATTTCATCTGTATGGATTACTACATGCTTTTTCATATATTTCTCTAAAGTGAACACCTTGCTGCAAACGGGACAGGGGAATACCCCGATTTCATGAATTTTTTGATGCGTTTTTAGCCTCGACGAAGAAACAAAGGAATCTCCACAGACGCCGCATATGAAATTATTGTAATGCTTGTTCATATGCGCATGTAACAGCATAAAGGAGGAAAACTCTTGAGAGCATAAAACGCATGAATTGTCATCTAATATAAACGGGATCATCTTGTTCTTACATTCTAATGTTACATCGTGAACGCTTTCTAAGTGTTGGAGTGTATCGGCCCAATTTAAAAGGGCTATGTCACAAATTTTACATGATATATCCTTAAGATCTAATTTAACTATTTCGTTGTGGAATAACGGTCGCATAACTACTTCTAGTACTTTTCTGGTTGGGTTTGAGTGTTGGTTTTTGTTGTGGCTGCGTAGGTCCTCGGGTGATGAGAAACGGACTTTATCCGGACAGTAGAAACAGAGTGGGTTGTTTGCTTGGCATCTGAATGGAGTCGCGTTAACATGGTTTAGGAGTATCTCCACTTCTCTCACAAATTGACAACCGCTCTTCAATGGGAATACTGGTTTGTTTTCTGAAAAAGAATTGTTTTCATTTTAATTTTTACCAGACTACGGCGAAGCGAAAAGGAGGGAAGAACTGAGAAGCAGATATTTGCTGCACATATTTTCTACCTATCATCTGTTTTTTTACCCTTGTTTCGCATACCTACTTAATAAATGATTGATTGACTGGCCTCTTAGCTCAGTTGGTTGGTAGTAGCTCTGCCTTCTGCGCTGTAGGTCGTGGATTCGATTCCCATCCAGGACAAACATTTGTGTGATGAACATAGATGTTTGTTCTGTGTCTGGGTGTTATAAAGTATTATAAGTTTATATTTCAAAAAGTATTTATGTATTCTATCAGTTATCTGGTTCCCATAGTACAAGCTTTGGTTAGTTTGGGGTAGATGGCGCTGTGTGAAATGTCCAGTAATATTTATTATTTATTTAACTTACTTTTAGCATCTCTCAGCTTAGCGGCGAGCGTTTTCCTCGGCACTTGGTAGTGATCAGCGGCATCAGACTGACTCATTTCTCCTATTGTTACAGCATCCATTGCACTCTTCAAAAGATAAAGAAAAAAATAATGATACGTTTATGAATGAATGAGATTTATATTTATTTATTTTCTTCCCAATGAGATTTTACAAATAGAGACGTTATACTCATAGTAAAAAGCTCTAAAACGTGGCGAAATTATGTTATACCCGCTACTGGGGTACTTAGGTAGAATATACGCAGGTTTGTTTAATTTCAAACAAGAAAACTAAAAGATAGCAGAGATATATAAAACCCCGTTGTCAGAAAGAGATAAATTATGTGCGTGCTGCGTGTAAATGCGTGTAGCATCGGAGCAAGACAGAGTGCGACTGAGTGGACTCAAGCTAATTAGCTTGACTTTTGTTCGCCATGCAGAGCGGCGTACAACGCATCTACCTCAGTTTATATAGATCATTGCTTCTACCAGAATAATGTACAATAAAACCAGGAAAAGAATGCGTTTCGGAAAACATCGGAAACAATCGTATAAAATTACAAAAACGATTGACGAAAAGTCATTTGTCAAATGAAAATTACTCATAATTTCAACTTTATCGCAAACAAATAAATATCAGTCATTTTTAAGAAAAGCAAATTAGTTGCAAGCCGCGCGAGGTGCGCTGATAACGTGCACTTCTGTCGCATTCTGTTTTGTGGAATCATACACTGCTTTCGGACATATTCGGAAAACACGAAAATAACCGACGTCATATAAAGCTTGAAGAACTGCAATAAGCGCTTAAAAATAAGGCACAAACCTTCAAATCGTCCTCAGTGTACTGTTTATAAGTTTTATATCGTTCTTCTTTGGGTAGTTTTTTGGGCCATTTCGATTTGTTGTCAATGTCACTAGATACAGGGCGGCGGGCGCGGCGCTTACGGGGAACTAGGGCTTCGGTTACAGAGCGGGAATCTAAAACAAAAGTGTAATAAATAAATATTGCTGGACATTTTACACAGCATCATGTAGCCCCAAGCTAAGCAGAGCTTGTGTTATGGGAACCACATGACTGATGTACTACTTAAATACATTTTTTTTGTAAGTACATACATAATATACATAGAAAACACTCAGACCCGAGACAAATATTTGCAGATCATACAAACATTTGTCCCGCGGCGGGGATCGAACCCGCAACCTCCTGCGTCACAGGCAGGGGCGTAGCTATAGCTTCGTTAAGGGGGGGGTCCAGAGGTTCCAATATACAAAGATCTTTGTTAAGGGGGGGGTCCAAGGGTTCCAAAATACAAAAATTGACTAGGTTTCCTCCGAACTTAATGGGCTAAGGGGGGGGTCCGGACCCCCTAAACCCCCCCCTTATATACGTCCATGGTCACAGGCACACCCACTGCGCCACAGAGGTCGTCGAATAATAATCCTCTAGCCACTCACGTCTTGTTGCCCCCTTGTTGCTACACGAGCGACTGTTTTGGGGGATCCAATTTGTGAGTAGGCGAGTCTCCACCTGCCATTTTATACATGTTCGTTAACATTGTTTCGGCGGGTGCCATAGTATCCATAGTTTTCCAAGTAACCCATTACTATCCCACCCCCATAACCCGGTAGTAGTTTTCCATATCACACTAATATTATAAATGCGAAAGTTTGGATGTTGAGTAGGATTTCATACCTTTATCCTCAGGATCCAACTCCTCAAGTTCCTCATAATCTTCATTCTGTGAAGCATCATCTTGACTCTCTTTTCCATCTCGACTCTCTTTTCCATTTTGACTCTCTTTTCCATCTCGACTCTCTTTTCCATCTTGACTCTCTTTCTTAACAGTCTCTGCATCACTCCCTTCACCTTTAACTGAATCACATTTTTCCTCTTCGAAGCTGTCCTGGTCATCCTCTTCTAAATATTCCACAATAAAATTATCCTCATTATCTAGTTCCAATTTCATTTCCAAATCGACATCTCCTAAAGCTGAAAGAAAAATACAATTTTGAAGGAATTAATGAACTTGTAATTAGCTTACCCTGTTGACTGTTGTTCATTATGGACTAAGGGCTGATTTTTCAATACCTAGATAACTTTTATCTGAGGAAATAACTATGCGATTTGACAGATATTGTATTGAAAATATGTCATAACACCATATTTATTCCTCATAAAAGTTATTTATCGATTGAAAAATCAGCCCTTAAGGGGCCTGAGACAGACGAATTTCCATACAAACGTAATACCAAAATCATTTAAATATTAAGCATATTTTTATAAGCTTATGTTATTTTATATTATTTAGATTATGGCAGTACTAGTGAACGCCCGCGGCTTCGCCCGCGTGGACTACTTTTTTTATCCCACGGGAACCATACATTTTTCCGAGATAAAAATTAGCCTATGTGTTATTCCGGAACTTAAACTATCTACATTCCAAATTTCATCAAAATCGGTTTAGTAGTTATGGAGATACGTGGTAACAAACATTCACACACACACACGGACTTTCGCCTTTATAATATTAGTAAGATTTATCTAGGTTCCTGTTACACTTTTATTACGAAAACTTACCTAAAAAAAAATGTAAGCAAATTGAATTGAAATCTGCAAAGATTTCAATTCAATTTGCTTGCACTTCTACAGCAAAAATGCCATGTTTTCTTTTCATTTGTTCTGTAGTAAGTTTTTTGGAACAAAAGTGTAACAGGAACCTAGATAAATACTGCCTTTATGAAGAATGCATACCACACTGCTCCAGCTTTTTCTGACATTGTAGCACCTGCTTCTTAAACAGGTATGCTTCTCGCAGCCTCCAAATGCAATTCTCGCAGATCTGGTCATCTTCCTCTGTCGTCTCTATCGTCCACTGTAAAAATAAGACTTAATGATAAGACATTAATAACACTGGTCAACACCATTTTTTTTTCCATGATTTTTTTTACTGTTATTGATTATTTAGAGGACCCTGATTAACAAAAAAATACTGGATCATTGCTAACAGCTTTAGTTTTTGAAATATACAGTTTTTCAATTTTACTAAAAATTACTAGAAAATTACGACATATTTGAGTAAAATTTCCATTTTAACACTAGCAAATGAACTTTTTATGGTTTCCTTGCATGAACGACTTCAGGTTGATCTCGTTGCAAGCTCCAACAGCAGTCGGCCTTCATGTATGAGTCCCACCTTCCTTGGTAACGCTTTTTTATTGACCGTACTTATATCTTGATGAAATATTTCATCCTGCTCTTTACTAAAATCGCCCAGATTTTCTGGAGGGTTTTTTTATACTACTAAGGTAGCAGACAAGCATACGGTCCTGACGGACCTGATGGTGAGCGATTACCGTAGCCTATGGATGCCTGCGAAACCAGAGGACGTCATACTCGTGCTGCTGTCCCTTTCAAAGAGGAACCACTGCGCCGACAAACCCAATGGACAAGACTGGTCCACCAGTTGTCAACGCAGCGCTTCCTCGCAGAGCTCTGGTAACCTTACTCACCGCAGAAACACAACACCATTCGAAAACAATGATGTTATTTGGCTGCGATATTCTGTAAGGCGGAGGTACTTCCCCAGTCAGTTTTTTTGAATAGAGTGAGAAAAACTCACTATTCCCTTCCTCCTGTGAGTGTAAGAAGTTAATTTTTATGCTCATGTTGCATCCCAGCTCGTGAAAATTTGTTAGACTTCTTGTTTCCAAGAAAGTTAATTTTGACCAAAACAAATTGAGGTTCTCGCCAAATTATGGGTTTTCCGAACTTTGAAGCATTTTTTTCTCAATAAGACCATAGTCGCAGGCAAAAACCACATTTTTGGCACACAATAATGAGGTACCCATGGTTTATCTTCATAGCACAATGTTATTCTAAAGAAGGTGATGAAAATACTCAGTTTTTACGCAGTTTTATAAAGTTTTCCGATGTTTTTCAAAGATATCTAGCCACAAATATAGCAAAAATACTGTGGATTATGCAAACAACGTTTTCTTGATGAAGCCATATCAAAAACTACAAAAAAATATATTATAGTGTCCGTCAAAACATAAAAATCTGAACAAAATCGGAAAATGGGGATAGTTTTTTTTTATTAGCTGTAACGCAAAAACAAAAGCTGTTAGAGAAAAACTGTTTTCATATTCAAAATAAGAACACCAAACTGAGCTAGAAACAAAAAAAAAATCTGAGGAAAAAACCAAAAATGTTTATTTTGTTGACCAGTGTAATCATCTGTTACTATTAATTATCAAATCCATAAACGTATATATGAGGGGGTCTGGACCCCTAATTTTAAACGATTGTTTCCGATGTTTTCCGAAACGCATTCTTTTTCTGGTTTTAGTACCGTAGTACACAAGGCGCAAACACACGCTGGCTCAGGCTCGCGTTGCCTTTCTGGCTCTCGCCTTGCATCGATTCGCCTTCTCGCTCGCACTCGCCTATGCTGGCCCAGCGTTTGTTTGTGAAGTGCACTTACCGGGATGGCAAAACATTCTGTGAGCATTCGTCCGTAGATTTCAGAGTTTTCCGAGTCTTCTTCGTTGATATGCTTCTCCCACATGGTCCTGAGATAGCCATAGTTGAGGCAGCACTTGCATTTACCGAAATAAGTCTTTATTTCTGGATTTATGTCTGCCATCTGAAACGCGCACCACAGAACACAATTACTCACAGATTAGGTAGAGATTAGCCCCCTTACTTATGAAAAATGTTTAAAGTTGAACACTGGTTGAACAACGTCCTGTCTCTGTTTGTCACTTGTTTCACTTTAAACATCTTTCATAAGTAAGGCCCACTACATCAATTACTCGAGGAGAAGAACGCAGACTCAGTACAAAATAAAAACTACGGAAGCTCACTATCGCCACCTATCGTCGACCCCCAAGAAGTTTTTCACAGCGGGAAATTTGGAAATAACAGCGGTAAATTTGAAATGGTATGGTATTCCCGCTCAGTACTTTAGTTTCAATATTCTATCTGTGATTTTGCTTACTGTAGTAGGATATTTGACATTTTTAGTATAGAAATAATATCAAAAATCTGACTACAGTAAGCAAAACCACAGACAGATAGAATATTGAAACTAAAGTACCGAGCAGGAATAAAACTACAGTAAGCAGAATCTTATTGTAGTCCTACTCTTTATTATACTAGTAAGAATTAAAATAAAACAACGAAATCCAATTTTTCAATACCTCTTTAATGATATTACAAATTTGCTTTTTTATTTTTTTTATCCTTTGCTGCAGTTCACACACCTTTCTCATATATTTTGAGCATTTTGCAAACATTTCCTGGTTGGTTTGTGTTACAGGCTGAAAAGATGTTCCTGTGATTGTGGCATCTATAATTGGTGCTGAGATTGGCTCTTCAGTTTTTTTGGTTGGAGCATCGGCAACACATTGAGTGTTTGTAACCTCCTTATGTGGCATCTTTTGGAGAGCATCAGATTCCCTGTTAAAGGGGGGCATATCGGGAGGCTGGACAATGTTTTCATTCTGGAAGAAAAACAATGATGAAAAACGGTGTTTTGATTTGATCCTATTACAGTTGGGCCGACGGATCTAGGCTGCGTGAAGTCAGGCTTTTCGCTGCGCAGTAGAAAATTTTGTATGAAAAAATTGCACTGCGCATCGAAACGGCTAACTTCACGTACGCCGAGATCCGTTGCCCGTACTGTACAATTAAGTATGGTGTAGGTAGGTAGGTACAATAAAAATCTAAGTTTATAATGTAGGTACTCACAACTTCCAAAACGTCAAATGGAACAGCATTTCTGACAAGATATTTCTTAGAGATGTCGATGAAATCTTCATTTTTAAAATGTTCTTGACACAGCATTCTATGCTCTGAAAATAATTTTCTTTGCACATCAATTGTTGGGGTTTTGTCTGGGAAAATATATTTTGCCCATAATTCACACCTGAAATAAAAGGCCCAGATATTTGGTACATAAAATATTTACAGAAGTTCTATACCTAAGTGGTTAGCAGTCAGGACTGTAGGAATGGTTACCTACAGTGCCACAGACCGGGGTAGGTTATATTACATACCGAATTAGGTTCCGTACAGCAGGTTTTGGAAACCTAAACAATTTAACATTGTCAGCATTTGGGGATCGCCCGCATTTAAAACAAGTTCTTCTGCTTTCTTTCTCAGTCATGATGAGAAATGACTGATTGGATATAGCACTGAATTCACAAGTGGTCCCTGTCTCGAAACATAAGATTCTTCACAAGCAACACAAATAAACGGAGGAGCCGAAGCTCAACTCGACGTTGTAAAGGAGGAATATTATGTAAGTATTGTAGCACGCACAGAAAAACGGCAAAAACTGTAACCGCAACCGGCGTCCGGCGAACACCAAAAACACGCAACGCAAAACCACAGACTATTTATTTACTTACGAAAAACATAGAAGAACGTCATGTCAAACCCTATAAAAAAAAAAGGTTAAAACCTTCGAGCTGTTAAAACTTAACAACTAGCGCCCCTGGTGGGACCCTTTGGCAACTACTAAGGGCGGGAAATTTAAATTTATAACTATCTTGACGAAACTTTGAATACACCTATTTTACGAAAAAATTGTTTAAATAGTATTTATATATAAATAGAACCTGATAAGACAAGTTCAAATGTAGGTAGGTACACTTCTTCAGACGGATCTAAGCCGTTTCGATGGCGCAGTGCAACTTTTTCATACAAAATTCTCTACTGCGCAGCGAAAAGCCTAACTTCACAAATGCCTAGATCCATTGGAACAACTGTACCTACAATGTTATGTGACACTTACGCAAGAGAATGTTGAAATTGCAGTTTGACTGGGTTCTGCAGAATTTGTTCCGGTGGGCACCTCAGCCCGAGTTGTAGAGGAGTTTTCCGAAGGTATCGCATATCTATGTAATTTCATCTGGTGCAAATGATTCTCAACAAATGCGCTTTTAGGAAAATGCTTGTCACAAAGCATCTTATGGCTGGAATATAGCTTCTTCAGAAATTCCATAGAACTGTAATCCTCGTTAGGGTAACAAAATTGTGCCCATGCCACCATTCTGTAAAAAATTGTAAATAGATCCAAGTTTTACTAATAAACTTTGACTGCATAAAATACTTTCAAAAAGTGTGTTGTGCTACAAAGTGTTGAACTTTATACTCTAGCCAAAACCAATGTACAATATTTACTAACATTGCACTGACAGATCAATCAGCTGATAGCAATAGACCAATCACAGAAAACTGAGATTCATTACGATTGGCTTGAATCAGTGCCAATCATATTTAATCTCGGTTTTCTGTGATTGCTATCAGCTGATTGATCCGTCAGTGCAATGTTAGTAAATATTGTACATTGGTTTTGGCTAGAGTATAGATGATCTTACCGCTGAAAATTGTCAGGTCCTGGTTTTGGGAATCGATGCAGCACAAGATTAGGGTTTTCTGCTGTTGATGTATTGCATAGAACACATCTACGATTGAACACCATTGTAACACTAATCACAGTAATCACTAATCATTCGCAACACACGTTCAAGCAACAAGTTCAACTCTACGCACTTTACACACACAAAGAAGTCACAAGAGAAGACACGTAAAGATTTTTCTTGGCACTCTCGTAAAGGCGGAGGAGCAAGCTCAACTCAACGCACTTTATCGGAAATAGAACTGGAAAAACGTAGAAAATAGAGACTGAGTAGTTTTTCACGCTACAAGTTTTGTTTTTGTTTTGATTTGAAATTTTCATTCCAAATCCAACATTGACAATTTGACACTGACATTCGCAATAGCATAGAAAGATTGGCAAAATAAAAAATGCTTTTAGTGCCATTTCTATTAAATTATGTTTAAATAGTTGTGAACTGGTATCCCTTTTTCAAACCCACCTAAAGAGTTGACGGTCGGGCCTGCGGCCTGCGCAAAACAAACCAATTACAAATTAGCAGTTTGACCAACCAAAAGAAGTTGTCCTGATTATTTCACGCTAGAAACTTGCGGTGTAAGTAATTGTGCTACTCGACGCTAGATGGCATTAGAAACAGTCATAGTTAGTCTGTTCCAGTCTGTTCTCTATTGTCGGTTCCGAATTCAACCATGACCTGTCAAGTCACTGTTCTGTCATGTCAGTGTCAAAACATTGGAAACTGAATTGGTAAAATGAAAATGCGAAACCTGAAGTAAACTAAAAATTAGATTTTTCCCTGAAATTCTAACATAGATGTGTCGAAATGGCGACTTCATCCAGTCCAGGGAACAGTAAAGGACCTCTCATAGACCCAGGCCTCTGCCGCTGCTGCAGGTCCATCAAGAAATGTCGACTTCTATCAGCCGAGTACGAGTGGTCGGGACAGAAAGAAATATATTCTGAAATGTTTATGGACTGTTTTGGGCTACTGGTGAGCTTTATGTGGTTTTATCTTACTATCGCTACGTTTATCATGGCCCAACTAGTTAAAAAATTATATTTTAAAAGCTCAGCTCTTGTCAGTGCAACGATGCAATTCTCTCCATCTATCTCTTTCCAATGCGATTTATTCTTTATATGATATGACAGTGACCTTCTTCATAATCCGACTAATGCAATTAATCAAAGGCAGATCCAGGATTTTTTTTTTGGGAGGGGCACAAGAGCTGTCTCGCAAAAAAGTCACATTCAAATCAAAAACACACATTTATTCTGTTTTAAGCTATGCAAAGCAAAGCTAATTTTTTTGGGGGCACGTATCCCCCCCCCCCCCCCCTAAATCCGCCCTTGCAATTAATTCTTGGTCTTCTCCTTCCTCATCTTCCTTCTACTTTTCCTTATATCCGCTCGTCTGCTTTATGACGGATCCGAACGAGACACAATTGACTTTCTATTGTGTCTGGAATCCCGACAGACGAGGGATTAAGTCTCCTTTATTCTTGCAATCAGCCCTTATGGGCGTTGAGCAAGTTTAATCTTTGCTTCACGCTTGACATGGATGGAGTACCCAGTGGCATCTCGATAATTTTTCCTATGCTGTAGTAGATCTTGACGGGCTGTCCTCTTAAGCCTGCTAAAAGTTTTGATGTTTTTCATGAGACTGTTGGCAAACTTGCTGCACCAACACGTGCAGCGTGGATTGCGCTGAAGCACCGCAGTCAATGTACTAGGCTAGGGTCCCTAAACCCCCATGCACACATGTTAGTTCTACAAAGTCAAAATTAAAGTATATTTATTGCGAGAAATACATGTACATAAGATGTTATAATGGCATAAACGCTTAAATATGTATCAATGTATTCTACCTTATGGCATGCAATTTATAAATTCACAATATCAAAATGAAATAAAAATTGAAAATAAAAATGAACATTAAAATTAAAAAAATAATAATAAAAATAAGTCCCCAATGAATTACTTAATACAGCGGCCAACTTTTCTGTTTCCAGCTGACGAATGTGGAAGGGGACAGTAAAGAGTGCTGTATTTGCGCGACATGCGTGACGAGACTGCGCGAGGCCTGCGCCTTCCGACGACAAGTGCTGCAGTGCGAGCAGGCGCTGCTTACACTTATGCAGGCTAAGGAAGGTTTGTTTTTACTTGTCCAATCAATCAATCATCAATCAATCAATATTTAGATATTCATTCACATTAAAACAATTTTCAATTAAACAACTTACTTAGTATAGTCCAGCAAGTTCCATCATGGAACTGTTAATGGTACTAGTGGCAAAGATGTTTGTCAAGGCTTGAATTCATTTCATGTAGGTTTCTCTGTAGGGTGTAGTAGTCCCTTTCATGTAGGGGTCTCTGTAGGGTATTGATTAGTTTATACTTAGTTATATAATTATAAATAAGTAGTAAAGATGGATAGACGACATTGTTGCTGTACAGCAGGGGTGCCCAAACAGTCGATCGCGATCGACCGTCGACCGGTCGATCGCGAAGCTTTTTGAGTCGATCGCCAGCAATACCATCAATATGAAAATTACGCGGATAATATGCAGTGCTATATCATCAATTCATCAAGACAAAATTTGTGATTCGAAAGTTACGATTTCTTCATTTTGATGTACAGTCAGCGTCATCAATCGGTATCCCCTTATTGATTTTAACAAGGACCCTTTTCATTTCAACTTTGGATTTCAGTCGGATTTGCTGGTATAGGAACTCGAGCGAAATTAGATATCCATAAGTATACTAGCAAATCCGACTGAAATCCAAAGTTGAAATGAAAAGGGTCCTTGTTAAAATCAATAGGGGGATACCGATTGATGACGCTGACTGTACCTAAGTACCTATATTCAATTTAAAAGTGCAGTAAAACGATACCTATTTAAAGAAATGTTTTTCAGTACCTACATAGTATGTAGTTAAGTCGATCCTTTGCTTTCAAAATATTATGGACACCCCTGCTGTACAGGGTAAGACCTGGATGCAAAAGGCCCAGAATAGAACATTTCGCGGGTAGGGAAGGAGGCTTATACCCAGCAGTGGGTCATTAACATCTGATGATGATGATTTAAAATATAGTTTTACTGAAATTTCACAGAAGACAAGAAACCGTGGCAGGTGGATGTGAAGACAGAGCCGACGTTTGACTCCGATGGCCCCGCCGACATGCCCACACACTCAGATGGAACCGACACTGACTATGGTAAGTAACTAAACATTATAATAAGCAACTATATTTCTACTTATCAAAACCTGTTTACTTAATTTAAACGAACTAAGGACTTTATCGCGTAATTACCTTATTTTATTACCTACCCGTGACCACGAGAGCTGTAACGCATTCGAAACCGTAGTATCTCTACCTAATCTGTGTTCGAAACGTCGGGAAATAATAAAATAAGGTAATCACGCGATGAAGTTGGCTACCTACAGATCAAGAAAGTTTAAAATGTGCTACTTACCTCTTTACTTTTTTATTTTATTTATTGACGACCTCCTTTGTTTACCCAAATAAATACTAAAATATAAAAAAAAAATATAAAAAAATACTCAACCGCCTTCAAAACATCTTGCACTGAGTGAAGCCGTGGGCGGAAGCTGGTCTATAAGTACTTCTATACTAATATTATAAAGAGGTAAAGTTTGTTTGTATGTAGGAGGTAATCTCCGAAACTACTCATCCGATTTCAAAAATTCTTTCACAAATATTTAGAATGAACTTTCAGGATGGACATAGGCTACATAATGTAAGTACCTCGCGGGCAACACCGCGGGCGGAAGCTAGTCCTACTAATATTATAAAGGCGAAAGTCCGTGTGTATGTGTGTGTGAATGCTTGTTACCACGTATCCCCATAACTACTAAACCAATTTTGATGAAATTTGGAATGTAGATAGTTTAGGTTCTGGAATAACACATAGGCTAACTTTTATTCCGGAAAAATGCACGGTTCCCGTGGGATAAACAAAATAGTAGTCCACGCGGGCAAAGGCTCGGGCGTCAGCTAGTATAAAATAAAACTCGATCTTTTCTGTCTCCAGAACCAGCCAAGGTGAAGCTGAAACCAGAGAAGAAAACCAGAAAGCGTGTCAAGAAGCCATCTATGAAATCAATGAAGAAAGAACTTCTCACTAACATGACCCGCCTGCGAGCCAAGCTGGACTCTATAGCTGAACAGGATACTAAATATGGTGAGATAAATTCCCTTGCTAAATACTCGTAAGTTCGTAAAGCTCTGACAAATTTTCTTCTTCTATGTAACGGGTAACCCAGAAGTATTTGGTTGAGCTACAACATTTTTAATAAATAACAAAACTATTATATTACATGTTGTAATGAAAAGTCATATCAAAATGTTCAATTCCGACGGGATTCGAACCCGCAATGATACAAGCGATCCTCATTAAGCCGTAGTGCCTTACCAACTCGGCCACCATCGACCTACCAAATCCATATTCGTCGGGTTGAAAATCTTGATAAGCTCATTTATCGATTACTTAAATCTTTTAATTACTTTTGCGCCACCCTTAGGTATTAGATAATAAGTACCCTAAGGTGTAGTTAATAATAAATCAATTTCTTTCAGCACCAGAATCATCAAGCAAACCGAAGTCCACAGCGAAGCGGAAAAAGGGCGAACTGGAGCACGACGATATGGTGTTCAAAAACACCGTCACCATCGTCCACCACTCCTACATCTGTCCTTTCGTCACCCGCATCAGCATGTACTACTGTTATTACTGCAGAGACCAATTCACAAACCCCACAGAATTAAGAGAGCACACACTTACCCACGATCCGAAAAATAAATTCGAACACATGATAGAATACAATAAAATGCCCAAAATGGACGTTACACGCGTCGACTGTAGATTATGCCCGGAGAAAATCGAAACTGTAGACATTTTCAAGGCTCACATCACAAATGTACACGGAAAAACTTTATACCCAATCGAAAACGAATTCATAAAGTTCAAATTGACCATGAACAATTTAAAATGTTTGGAGTGTGACGCTACCTTTCCATATATAGACTCATTAGTCAAACATATGATAGAACATTTCGGTACGTTCGTCTGTGATCTTTGCGGCGCTTGTTTTATAGTCCTAGCATCATTACGAAGCCACATTAAAAACCACAGTAAAGTCGACTTGAATTTCCCTTGCGAAATCTGCGGGAAGAACTTAAAATCTAAGTACAGTAGAGTGTTACATATAGCTACGGTTCATGAGAAGAAAGCTACTATTAACTGCTATAAATGCGAAGCGACTTTCATGTCCTACGCATTACGTACTAAGCATCTAATAGAAGTACATGGTGATAAAAGAACCTTTCCCTGTAAGTTCTGCGATAAGGTTTATAATAGAAGAAAAACTTTAGGAGAGCATAATCGGAGAAACCATTTGAAAGTTTTCAGACATAAATGTGATTTGTGCGATCAGAAATTCTACCTACCCTCTCGACTTAAGGAGCATATGGCCACGCATACGGGGGAACGCAATTTTCGCTGCGAATTCTGTGATAAGAGCTATCCGAGATTGCAATCTTTGCAGGAACATATGCGATCACATAGCAATGAGAGGAGGTTTAAATGTGACTTGTGTGGCGCGGCGTTTACTCATAACGGTAGTTTGAAAATCCATATGAAGAGTCACCATCAGTATGACGTGGACACTGGCTTTAATTAGGTAGTAGTGTTTTTTAGAGCCGTGTTGGTTTGTAGAGTAGGATTCAGTACTCAAGTCTTAAAAAAGCGGGAACTAACTGTTTTATTTACTTTATTATGCTTTTTTATTCAAGGTCGTTCAGTTGTTCTGGTGTGTAGAGCTCACGAACGTACAAACTAGCATAATAATTATTGTTGTTCAAGCCTTATTTGGACCATTAGTAATTTTTTACATAACCTAGTTTCTGCGATAGCAGCGCTGCGTCTAGATCGGACTTGAGTGCTGAATCTGACTACCTCGACTTTAAGGGACCTATCAGATAGAGAGCGGTCACGCGGTCAAGCGTTCAAGCGGTCAGTTTTGCGTTCTTTGTATTCTATTACGTTACATAGATATGCTCACACAGGAGGCATTCTCGACGACCTCTGTGGCGCAGTGGGTGAAGGCCCGCCTGTGACGCAGGAGATTGCGGGTTCGATCCCCGCCGCAGAACAAATGTTTGTATGATCTGCAAATATGCCTCGGGTCTGGGTGTTTTCTATGTATATTATGTATGAATTTACAAAAAAAAATGTATTTAGAGTAAGAGTAAGAGTAACGTTTATTTGGCACACACAAGTTACAGTAAGTACATCAGGACAGCACAGCATACATAGGCATAGGTAAAGAATAGACATTAGATTATTAAACAAAATACACAACAAAATACATTACATACTACTTATTTAAAAAACTATTTAAGTAATATATCAATCATGTGGTTCCCATAACACAAGCTTTGCTTAGCTTGGGGCTACATGATGCTGTGTGAAATGTCCAGCATTATTTATTTATTCTGACCGTGGCGGTCAAGTAGAACAGACCAGTAGAAATCCGTAGAACGCTCGAACGCTGAATGCGAACGCAGAACCCTTGACCGCTTTCTGATAGGTCCCTCTTAATCTGTAATCTTCGAATCAAATGCAGTCGAATAAAGGTGGACGCACACCTAATCCTCGCCGAACGCGCCAAATTCTCGAAGTACTGCCAAATTCGGCTGAATCGGACGATTCGACAGTTATGAGGTTTCATACGATTTCAGAAGAATTCTAAGTTCTGCGCGCTCGGCGCGGACAGGTGTGCGGCCACCATTAGTGTGAATGACCCTGCTGGTGTATTTAAAAACAGATGTTTTCAATAATATAATAGAAATAAAACTATTTATGAAGTATTCATGTCTTTTATTTAATTACGTTAAATTAGGATTGCCATACGCAACTCAATTTTATATTTGATAACGTAAATACATTTTTACAAATAAATAAAGTTTAGGTACTGACTAACAAAGTCAGATTGAGACCTCGGATTCAGGACATCGTATTAAGATCTTTATAATTGAGACAATATTTGTTGTAGTGCATTCACATAAAAGGTCGTACTAGCTCATTTACACGACACCGCTACCGCACGGCTAAGTAAAAAATATTCAGTCTATGAGGCTGAGACTACCAAAGCGGAGATGTCAATTAGTCAATTAGTCAATTATTTATTTGTTATAAATTATCATTACAGATATTAATCCAATGCGATAGATGTGTTTTAAACAACCAATAGAACTTCGTTATTCACACATCTTGTGACATTGTCTGAATAACGAAATTCTATCGGTTGTATAAAACACATCTCACACAATTCCGCTTTGGTGGAGTCTCAGCCTAAGCTATAAATAAGCGCGTCGACAACGAGTCGTTTACCTACTATTTGTCAGCACTTGAACAACGAGCTGTCTGCTAGCTGTCAGCACGTAAACAACGAGCTGTCTATATTTATTTAATCGTATGACATTGTACAGGTTATTTAAAAATACTCTTAGGCTAAATAAAATTATATAAAACTAAATTTCTGTAATAACTAAAGCTGTCTATAAGGGTGGTATTACACTTATCAAATATCTTTGTCCAATTATGATGTTCAATTTGATCAAATTTCTTTGAAGGACGCTCATTACACTTATCCAATATCTGTGTCCAATATTTTGCGTAGTGTTAAGAAAATAAAGGAACAAGGAGCAAAATTCAATGTCATTAATATTTGATCAAATATCGGTGTTGCCAATACATTGATGAAGTCGTCCAATTTCTTTGATCAACTGTACATTGGACCAAGATATTTGATAAAGGTAATACCACCCTAAGCTATAGGCGCACCGACAACGAGTCGTTTGCTATTTGTCAGCACTTGAACGAGCTGTCTGCTAGCTGAAGGCGTGTGTACAGCGAATTGTTTGCTATTTGTCAGCACTTGAACAACGAGCTGTCTGCACGTGAACAACGAGGTGTCTGCTAGCTGTAGGCGCGTGAATTTTTTGCGGCGCTTATAAGATGTTATGTTGTTATGTAGTTATGTTGTCCGATGTTGGAGTAAAGTCGTGTAAATGAGCTACGACGACCTAACAACACTGTTTTAGTGTTAGTAAAGTCGGATCTATCAGTCATTTGATTTGCAGTAAGTACATTACATACACTGATACAATCTTTAAGCGCACCACACACACAGCAGATTTATTTATTTATTTATTTATTTATTTGTGCCACCAACATAATATACATCCAATCATGCAAATATACGAAAGCTAGTTCTAGAAGACGAGGTAAATGCTATTATAATTATAGGTGACAGACAGCAAGCTTTTAAATGATACATCGAGCGAGTACAGACATATTTAGGTAAAAGTTAAAATATGAAATCATCAATTAAAATAAAATTTAAATTTAAACAACAAAAATTAATTACTTATCGATTAAAATTAAAATACAGCATGCAACGTTGAAATTATATAAAAATAAATTAATAAATTCTTCTTCTAGTCGTCTTTCAATAAATTAAGATAATATATCTAATGAAATATAAATCTTGACAGATCGCACCAAATATATTTTGTAATTTATATTCGCTGTGTGTGGTCCTTCATAGAATTTGTATGGGCGCGATTTAATCAAGATTTATATTTCAAAAGATATAATTATTATCTGCTGTGTGTGTGATATGCTGTACACTACAGTCAGACAGACTGAGTAGTTTCTAAAATAAAACGTTGATATAATACTTGTTTAAATATAAAAGAAATTACATTAGTTTTTTTCACATAATTGAGATTAAACATATACACAATCTTAAATTAAACTCTGTGATGAAGTATACAAAACTTAAGAATACCTATATACAATCATTGTCTTAGTTTATATAGTAAATTAATCTAATCAATATAAATAAATGCATTGTTGCACTAAAAAATAGCGTTATATAATTCTATAAATACTGTTTTGTAAAATTATTATAATCTCTTGTATAAATTGTAACCTAGAGTATTAAGGCTGGATTCGACCAAACTGGATTAAGTTTTTACTCGAGAGAATATTTTGACATTGTAAAGTTGACACCTTATAACCAGTATAATTTGTATGCACATAATTATGTTTGGTTGCGCTTTCTAAACAATTGTATTTCGAATTATGTCGGCTAGTTACTCTGGAGTAAGATGACTTTTGGTCGAAGTCAGCCTAAGTGAAGTAAGTTCGTAAGGGAGTGGCTCACACTGCGTTTTGTGAAGCGCGTTTTTGAGCTGCGCGTTTTTTGGCTGCGCGTTCGCAGCTAAAAAACCACTCCACTAAGTGTCCACTCCCTAAGTGGCCAACTCTGGTGACGGAGTTTTTAGGCCGCCTAAAGGCCTCCGTCATGTCTCCGCAATTTGTGATGGCTCTAAGATGTGATTCAAGTAAAAAATCACTGCATGTAATTGTTACAATTACAACTCAAATAACTGTAGGTAATAAATAATATTTAAATCATTATTGCGACCTTATGTTCATTGAACAGTGTAGGTAACCTATCAATCTTTCGAAAAACGATACACTGAATTTTGAAATCCATAAAACGTTTGATAGAAACTGTGCAGGACGATATAAGATAAGAGAGTGCTTAAAATAATTAGTTATTAATTTTTTGTGAATAAACTGTGATCTGAGTTTTATAAGCACTAGCATAAGGAAAATGTAACGTTTAGTTAGGATTGTTTTACTGCCTACCCCTTTTGACAAATCCCTTAGGAAAAACAGGCTCATAAGAAATAGGAAAATAGGATAAAATGAGCCAATAAGTAGGTTGGCTAATAAGAATTAAATGTACTTAGATAAGTTGTAATATTATAAATAAGATTAATATTATAATAGGAAACAAATTGTAATGCACTTCATGCAAAGAAAAGTAGGCGTGAACAAAATCACGCGCTTGTTCCACCGCATGTCGCGGCCAGGTCAAGCTTAGTATAAGTATAGGGACATTTTTACAAATAAAGTTAGTATCAAAATAGCACCGAACGAATTTGGAAGTTTCTTTCACGACACCCTTCAAGCAGGCTAGCACCCCCCAGTACCAGAACGGTACATTTGGTCCATTCGAGCCGGATCATTTCGAACCTCAGCCAGCCTTGCAGATCTGAAGAATAGAAAAAAGAAGATTTATCAGTGAAGAAAGAACATGCCGGTGACACGCTCCGTCGGAAAGGGTCGGACTCCAGCCACGAGCTCCGACCCATCCGCATCGACGTCGGAAGGAACGGGGTCTTCGAGGACTGCCACCACGGAGACCACCACCACGACGGGGACCACGGCAACCACAACGGACTCGGAGGAAACCTCCGGGACGAGAACCACCACTGCAACTGAATCTTCGACGAGAGAACTTCCACGTGCTACCACTCCGTCTACGGTCGTCGCCCGGGATCCTCCCGCCCCGCTGCCGAGGGCGGTCGAGGGAGGCTTTGCTCCGCCGCCGAGAGCAGGTCTCAAGAAGAAGACGACCAAGACCCATGATCCTGCGCCACTGCTGGACACTGCCAAGTCCACGCGGTCCCGAACAAAGGCGCGAAAAATAGCAAAGGCAAAAGAAGAACTCTTCCGCATCCAAGCCCAGCTAGCGGCCGCCACGCTAGCCAGAATGGAAATGGACACAGAGGATGAAGAGGAAGAAGAGGAACTAGATGAAGCATCTATGTACTCCGAGTCAGAAGTCGCCGAACGAGTGAACAACTGGATGAACCAGTCCCAGCCTACGATGTTGGCCATCACCGATGCCAGCCACCATCCCGAACCCGATCCTGCACCGCTGCCTGCACCTGCACCAGCGCCCGTACCAGCCGTAGAGGGGACCCAGCCTGAACAGCCGAACACTAGAACCCCGCCCGATGCACTGCCAGCACCGGCGGGAGTCAGTCTGGACCAGACCCTCACTGCATTGACCGCAGCGATCACCACAGCCATCAAGGCGGGACACCGCCCAAAGTTCGTCGAACTACCTGACTTCACTGGATCACATCGTGAATGGCTGCCGTTCCGCGCAGCGTTCAAGGAAACAGAAGAGACTTTCTCCAAAGTCGAGAACATCAACAGACTACGAAAATCATTGAAGGGAAAAGCCAAGGAAGCCGTGCAGAGCCTACTCGTCAGCGACACTGCACCTTCGACCATCATGAAGACCCTGGAATCAAGGTTTGGACGCCCCGAATCTATCGCCATGCTCGAGATGGACGCGCTGAGGAACCTACCTCGCCTCAGCGATGCTCCTCGTGACATCTGCGTATTCTCAACGCAAGTCACCAACGCCGTATCCATCTTGGAGACTCTCGACTGCGTCCACTACCTGCACAACCCGGAGGTGTCTACGGTTCTACTAGACAAGATCTCTCCCTCAATGAGACTCAAGTTCTACGACTTCGCCGACACGCAAGAAAGAAAAGATCCAGCTCTCATGAAGTTTGAAAAATTCATGAAGAAACAAGCCGAACTATGCGCGCCCTACGCGCGCCCTGAGGACGTCGCTCCGGTTAAAGAAACAAAGCGTCCTCAGCGAGTGAACACAGTCACGGAGCATCAGCCGCCTACGAAGAAATGCCCCGTCTGCGATAAGACTGGACATGCCGCCGCCGACTGCGAGACCATGAAGTCCAAAGAAGTAGATGCAAGATGGAACACGGCCAAAGACAAGCGTTTATGTTTCCGCTGTCTTTGCCCCAGGAACCGAACTCACCGCTGCAAATCCGTACCGTGCGAGATCAACCAGTGCAAACACTATCACCACCGGTTGTTGCACTCTGAGAAGAAAGAAAAGCCAGCGGAACCTAAAGAAACCACAGAAGCCATCATCAATTCTACATGGACAAGAAAGAAGCAGTCTTACCTCAAGATCATCCCAGTCGAGGTATCGGGACCAAAGGGTACTTTCGACACGTACGCGCTCCTAGATGATGGATCAACAGTATCGCTCATAGAAGAGAGCATCGCATCATCCGTCGGCGCACGAGGACCAGTCAATCCTCTGCGCATCCAAGCCATCGGCACTCTTAAAACCACTGAACCTGAATCGAGAAGAGTGACCGTCAGCATCAAGGGGCCGAACCAGAAGTCTGTGCAGATCAAGGCCAACACTCTGAAGACCCTTGACGCATCGCCTGGAGGTCTGCAAACAGCTGATCAGCGGATGCAGACACTTAGAAGACATCAGCGAGGGCCTTACCTATGAAAAGGCCTCGCCAGGGATCCTCATCGGAGAGGACAACGTGGATCTCCTACTTGCCACGGAGACCAGAAAAGGAACCGCCGACCAACCAGTGGCATCCCTCACGCCACTGGGTTGGGTGTTACACGGAAGCTCGACGCGCTCACTCGGTCGCAGCGTCCACTTCGTGTCGCACTTATCACAAGCCTCCTCCGATGACAATATTGAAGAAATGATGAAGCAATATTTCGCAATGGATGCGATCTGCCTGAACCCTAAGAAGCCCAGAACCGACCCAGAGGAACAAGCCATTCGTATATTGAACCAACATACAGTCCACAAAGAAGGAAGATACGAAACCGCGCTGCTCTGGAAAAAGGAAGACATCGTTATGCCAGAGAACTACGATTCTTCACTTAAGAGGCTCCTTGGGATAGAGAAGAAGCTAGATCGTGATGAAGAACTGAAGAAAAAGTACAACGAGCAGATGGAAGCCCTTGTCCAGAAGGGGTACGCCGAACCAGCCCCACCAGAGAAGACTCCAAACAGAACCTGGTACCTCCCGCACTTCGCCGTCATAAATCCTATGAAGCCAGGCAAGCTGCGGGTGGTGCACGACGCCGCCGCCAAGACAAGAGGAGTCTCCCTGAACGACATGCTGCTCAAGGGCCCTGACCTTCTTCAGTCCCTACCAGGAGTCGTCATGAGGTTCCGCCAGCACGAGATAGCAGTGACGGCGGACATAAAAGAAATGTTCATGCAAGTCAAACTCCGTGAAGCCGACAGAGACGCCCTACGATATCTCTGGCGTAAGGATCGCCGAGATGACCAGCCCCCTGAGGAGTATCGCATGAGCTCCCTGATCTTCGGGGCCT
The DNA here is from genome assembly GCA_958496255.1 of Camptogramma bilineatum. NCBI lineage: Eukaryota > Metazoa > Arthropoda > Insecta > Lepidoptera > Geometridae > Camptogramma > Camptogramma bilineatum. The sequence continues at coordinate 4,323,807 of OY292478.1, forward strand.
CGAGCTCACCATCGACAGCGATCTACATCAAGAACATCAACGCCGAGAAATATCAGCAGTCTCACCCGGAAGCGACTGCAGCGATCATAAAGAAGCACTACGTTGACGACTACTTGGACAGCTTCAAGAACTTAGAAGACGCCGTACGCATAGCCAGCGACGTACGTGACATTCAGAAAAAAGCCGGCTACGAACTAAAACAGTGGAAGTCGAACTCGCCTACACTCATCGAGGCCATTGGAGAACAGGACGCTGAACAGAACACTGAACTCTACAGAAGCGAAGAGAAATCAGAACGAGTCCTGGGCCTGATGTGGAAGCCCAAGTCAGACGAGCTCACCTTCAACTTGAATCTCACGAGAATCACCGAACCACTGCTCGATGGGAAGACACCGACCAAGAGAGAAGCCCTGCGAATAGTAATGTCACTATTCGACCCGCTCGGCTTCGCTTCCCCAGTCACCATCAGAGCGAAACAGATTCTCCAAGAAGTCTGGCGCCGAGGAACATCTTGGGACAACGAGATCACGGAAGACCTGGCGGATCAATGGAAGACTTGGATGCAACATCTCCGCAGCCTGAACAATGTCGCTATACCGAGATGGTATTTACGTTATAGCGACGCGCGAGAGCTACAGCTACATGTCTTCACCGATGCCAGCGAGTCTGCCTACTCCGCGGTACTCTATTGGAGAGCGATCGCGCCGAACGGCGAAATAAGCATCTCGCTTATTATCGCGAAAGCGAAAGTGGCGCCACTCAAGCTCACATCGATTCCAAGACTCGAACTACAAGCCGCTGTCATGGGAACGCGACTCGCCGAAGCCGTCATAGAAGAGCACGAAAAGAAGCCCGACATCAAGACGTTCTGGACAGACAGCCGAACAGTCCTCGTGTGGATCAAGACTGGATCAAGATCGTACAAGCCGTACGTTGCCCATCGACTCGCAGCAATAGAAGACGTCACTACGGTCGACGAATGGCGATGGGTGCCCACGAAGCTGAACGTGGCGGACGACGCCACGAGAGACGTACCAATCGACTTCGATAAGAACCACAGATGGTACAAAGGGCCCGACTTCCTACACGCCAGAGAGGAAGATTGGCCAAGGGAAACAGCATCATCACCGATCGATGATGCCACGGGTGAAGAACGAGTTCATCACATCACAGTCAAGGATCAGCTGAGACTCTCCGAGGGACTCCCGGAGGTCACGCGGTTCTCCAGCTGGGACCGGCTAAGATTCGCCACAGCACGGGTTTTACAGTTCATACAACTCTGTAAAACAGCCACCCAGCACGTGAACTACAAGAGAACCAAGAAGAACGCCGACTCCGATCCTGACTGGAAGAAAAATCCGAAGAAGATGACACCCACTCAGCCCACGAACATAAAGAAGAACAAAGAAATCGCGAAAGCTTTGCCCCTCTCAGCAGAGCTTTTATCGCGAGCAGAAAACCTACTGATGCGAGCGGCGCAAGAAGAAGCGTTCTGGAGCGAGATTGAAGATCTCAAGAAAGAAAAACCAATCAGCAGGGAAAGTCGGCTGAAACAGCTGAGCGTCACCTACACTGATGGAGCCTTGCGACTAAGAAGCCGAATCCAAGCTACTGAGAACGTGCCAGAACAAGTCAAGAACCCACTGGTACTCGACGGGAACAGCCCAACAGTGAAGCTCTGGATTCAAGCGGTGCACAAAAGAAGACATCACGCCGGAGTCGAAGCAACCATCAACGAGTGCCGCCAAGAACATTGGATCCTGCGATTGCGACCCATCACTCGCACGCTCATACGCCAGTGTCTACTCTGCCGAGTGAGGACACAGAACCCGCCGCATCCGAGAACGGGTGATCTACCGCTATGTCGTTTGGCCCACCATAAACGGCCATTCACATATGTCGGTGTCGATTATTTCGGCCCACTATACATAACAGTGGGGCGAACGCATCAGAAGAGATACGTCGCAATTTTCACTTGCCTAACGACCCGGGCAGTGCATCTAGAAATAGCAGCGACGCTCAGTACAGACTCCGCTATCATGGCGCTCCGAAGGATGATGGCTCGCCGCGGCAAGCCCACCCAGATCTGGTCGGACAACGGAACCAACCTGAGAGGAGCCGACAAGGAACTTCGAAGAGCCATCGACACAGCGACAGCGGAGGAAGCGGCCAAGAAGAAAATCTCCTGGCGATTCATACCCCCCGGCGCTCCATTCATGGGGGGCGCCTGGGAGAGGATGGTCCGATCAGTCAAGACCGCCCTAGAAGCCACCCTGCATGAGCGATTCCCCTCCGAAGAAGTACTCCATACACTTCTGATGGAGGCGGAATACTCCGTCAACAGCCGACCACTCACACACGTGTCGGTGAACGAGGAGGACCCCGAGGCGCTGACCCCCAATCACTTCCTTTTGGGCGGACCGGGACACCTACCAACGCCAGGAGACTTCACCGAAAAGGACACAGTGACGAGAGCGAGCTGGCGAGCCTCCCAGAGACTATCCGACATCTTCTGGGACAGATGGCTCAAGGAATACCTACCTGATCTCCAAAACCGCCGAGAACCCCATGGTCGAGGACCCTCAATCCGACCTGGTGATCTGGTGAAGGTGGTGGATGACAACCAGCCAAGGAACCTCTGGACTCGAGGAAAGGTCGCCGCAACATTCCCTGGACCCGACGGCATCGTACGCGCAGTCGACGTGACGACCAAGAACGGGACCCTGCGACGGCCAGTGAGGAAGCTGGTGATCCTGCAGACGGACGACATCGCCCTACACCCAATGGAGGGTACAACAGCGTTGTACGGCGGGAGAAATGTGCAGGACGATATAAGATAAGAGAGTGCTTAAAATAATTAGTTATTAATTTTTTGTGAATAAACTGTGATCTGAGTTTTATAAGCACTAGCATAAGGAAAATGTAACGTTTAGTTAGGATTGTTTTACTGCCTACCCCTTTTGACAAATCCCTTAGGAAAAACAGGCTCATAAGAAATAGGAAAATAGGATAAAATGAGCCAATAAGTAGGTTGGCTAATAAGAATTAAATGTACTTAAATAAGTTGTAATATTATAAATAAGATTAATATTATAATAGGAAACAAATTGTAATGCACTTCATGCAAAGAAAAGTAGGCGTGAACAAAATCACGCGCTTGTTCCACCGCATGTCGCGGCCAGGTCAAGCTTAGTATAAGTATAGGGACATTTTTACAAATAAAGTTAGTATCAAAATAGCACCGAACGAATTTGGAAGTTTCTTTCACGACACCCTTCAAGCAGGCTAGCACCCCCCAGTACCAGAACGGTACAGAAACTTGATATCCAGATACTATGTTTTACATAATTTTATTACTCCGATAAAACGTTTCACAGAAGTCTCATTTGACAGAAACACTAATGCCAGATTATCAGTTCGTTTTTTTTTCATTCGACAACAATATCCTTATACCTTATTTTAAAAGACAGAAGTAACGCTTACCAGAAAATTTCCAGCCATATAAAACCTTTTCCATCTTACTCAATTATATTATTTACGTAATTTGTGTTGCTTTTCATGTTGCGTCTGTCTTACCGTAAAACGAAACGTTTTTAGGTTATTATCGGTCTCAGAACCGAATCTGCCAACCCCGACTTCCACGTAGTCTTGTCTGTCCTACCCTAGAGTGTTTTTATGAATTCGGAGGCGCGAAGGGAGATGCAGCCCCCGCCCGCTGTGACAAAACGCGGAACCAGCACGAGCTGGAGCGGCTGAGGCTGGTCGCCGCCGAAGGTGGCGACCAAACAGCCGAAGCTGCGAAGGCTCGTGCTGATGCCGCGTTTTGTTACGCAAGGGCGGAGGGGCTGCACTTCCCGAAGCGCCGGAGCCGTCACAAATTCGAAATATATGGAAGATTTAGGTTAAATTTTGATAAGCCAAAAGTGTTTGGTGAGGTTACTTAACCATCTAGCACGAAATTAGTTAGGAAATGTTAAAGGTAGGTAATAAAAAAAAGTAACTAGGTACATTATTTATTAGATATCTACCTACAGTACTTCAAGCTACATAATGGACATCGGTCATTTAATTTTATGGTACCTAGTATTAATAACGCTCTGAATTATTACTAGATGGCGCTACTAGTAGGCGTTTAGAAAGATTGAATAAATAATTTTGTAATAGGTCTTTCCTGAACCATGATTTTTCGGCATCACAAAATATATGGAAAACAAATTATATGGAAAACAAACATGCGGTAAAGTGAATTATCTGGATGTTAAAATTTCTGGAAAATGTTTAGATGGATTTTGTATTTCTGTCTTGTAAAAAAAAACAAATGAAAATCTGGCTTAAGAATTTATGGAATTCGAATTCCTGTATTATGAAAAAAAAAAGAAATCAAAAATCTGTCAAACGTTCCTATGGATTTCAAAAATCTGTCTTGTATTTTTCGTGACATCAATACGTAACCAACAGTGTACCATAGGTAAATACACTAGATAACTGACGTTTTAAGGTGAAAGCACACCTATCCGTGCCGAACGAATCAAAGAAACGAATTTTAAAATTGTTTATTTGGAATCCTGTAAAACCTCGCAACCTGTCACATTCTGATGATTCATAAACCTCGCACGACTGCCCGCGTAAGATTTCATATAAAGAACTAGCTGCTGCCCGCGGCTTCGCTCGCGTGGTACCCGGATAACAAGTAGCCTATGTTACTCTCCAGCCCTCCAACCATCCCCACAGAAAAAATCACGTCAATCCGTCGCTCTGTTTTGACGTGAAAGCAGGACAAATAAACACACTTTCACATTTATAATATGGGTACAAAACAAACGCGTAGCGAACGTAAGTCAGCAAGCTGTGAGTGTGTGGGCACACTACGGTTTTTCGTAGCGCGTTTTTGAGCAGCGCGTACGAAAAACGTAGTGTACCCACTCCCTAAAACTAGTTTCGGCCGATTCGTCCGACGCGTTCGCCTCCGATAGGTATGCGTTCACCTTTAGACTAACTTATTGCAGCTTCCTAAAGTTACTGTCATACAAAAAATCAACCTCACACTCCGGATGATGACTTTTCAAATGCGCCTTCAAACTCGGATTCTGTATGAATCCTTGCCCACATATATGACACCGGAATCTTCTATCGTTTGTGTGTGTTCTGATGTGGTACTGCAGTGACTTAAGTCGAGGATAGCTCTTATCACAGTACTCACAACGGAAGTTTCTCTCACCGGTGTGTGTGGCCATATGCTCTTTTAACCGAGATGGCAGATAAAACCTCTGGTCGCAGTACTCACATTGGTGTTTCATTACTTTTTGGTGGTTGCGTCTTTGATGCTCGGTCAGCGTTTTCTGTCTATTGTAAACCTTATCGCATAGATTGCAAGGGTAGGTTCGTTTCTGTCCATGCGCTTCAGTCAAATGTTTGTTTTTAAGAGCGTATGACATAAAGCATTCATCGCATTTCGGACAACGGATAATCGCCTTTCTTTTATGTACTATATCAACATGCATGTCTTTATAATGATTCGATTTGAACACCTTTCCGCAAATCTCGCATGTGTGCCTCTCATCGTCTTTATGTCGCTTCAAATGAGCGTCTAATCTCGGTTTCTCTAAGAAACACATCCCGCAAATATCGCACGTAAAGTTACTGAAATGCGTATCAATCATATGCGTACTGAGTGTGTTGAAATCTTCGAAGACATCACTACAAACCACACAAACCAAATCATTCCATGTTAATTTAAACAGTAGCATTTTATCTGGTGCTTCGAAGTAAATCTTCTTATCATGAACGCTGTCGATATGCTGTTTGAATACATTCAGGTCATCAATTTTCATCGAACATAACCTACAATCTATCCGTGTTATATCCAGCTTGGGCATTTTCTTGTACCCCATGAGAAGTTGGAATGGTTTGGTGTCGTGTGAGACGGTGTGTTCTCTTAAATCCTCGGGCTTGGGGTAGTAGTCTTTGCAGTAGAAGCAGTAGTAGTTGTTCCGACGGTTTTTGAAGGGACAGACGTAGGAGTATTGAACGATGGTGAATAGGTTTTCCTCGGACATGCAATCCATGTCTCGATCTGGGTTCTGTTTCTTCTCGATAGGGGGCTTCTTTGGGAGCTTCAGACGTTTCTTCTCGGCTGGAATTTAAAGTTTAAATCATGCATTTGTTTTTTTAATGGGCGACTAGCACCAAAATTCGTTTAAAATCTAAAAACAATTAAACTAAATACAAAATTGTGTTAAACAATCATTTACTCTACGTTTACGCTCTACGTGTCCAGGCTTCACTATACCACGAAGGTAAAAGAGATCGTGAAATATGTGAAGAGGAAGACCAACACCGTGGTGAGGGTTGAGCAGTTGGAGTCGCGTCATAGAGATTTTAAATCTTTCGTGGCGCGTATTCCAACTGATAATCTTTCGACCTTGACTAAGGAAGAATTCTGCATTCTCATTGAGCTAGTTATTAACAAAAGGATTGAAGCGTTAGTACAATTGATTAATTTGATTGGTTCTAGCTGATCAGTATCAAAATTCACATTGTCATGAATCGAATTACGGGTCCAATTATAAGATGACTTTACTCTACTTACTTGCTTTCTTCTTGGAAACTTTATCCTTATCTGCCCTTCTCTTCTTAGTACCATTGACCTTGGTCTTCACTTTCTTCCTCCTCTTCAGCGGCTTGTCAGAGTCGGATGACGAAGCCGACCAGTCACTGTCTCTGACGTCATCTCCTTAAAAGTCAAAAGTATTTTTTTTTTAACTAGCCTAAACTGTCCCACTGCTGGGCAAAGGCCTCCCCCGTTATCTACAAAAGTATTTATTGCATCATAATAATTTAATAATAAATAATAAATAAATATTGCTGGACATTTCACACAGCGCCATCTAGCCCCAAACTAAGCAGAGCTTGTACTATGAGAACCAGATAACTGATAGATAGAATACATATATAAGTACCCTTTTGTTTAAATGCATACATAGAATATTTTATAACAACCAGACAGAGAACAAACATCTATGTTCATTACACAAATGTTTGTCCTGGATGGGAATCGAACCCACGACCTACAGTGCAGAAGGCAGAGCTACTACCAACTGAGCTAAGAGGCCAGTCAAGTCAATCATGTTATAAGTAGGTACATTAGAGATCTAATTTACCCCCTAGAGATCTAATTCACCTTCGAATATATCCAGGTCTTTCTGCTCGGGATCTTCTACCTTGTCTGGTTTATTGTTTTCTATGGGTTTCTCTGGCTTGGGTGATGGTGGTTTTGTTTCTGAAAATAAATTGACTAAATTAAATAAAATTTAAAAACTGACTTCAATGTTGTCACCCCACATAAATTGGCTAAATTAAATAAAATTTAAAAACTGACTTCAATGTTATGTCACCTCACATAAATTAGCTAAATTAAATACAATTTAAAAACTGACTTCAATGTTATGATACGCCACTTGTATGGATTCTTAAATTCGATTCGTTCAGCACGGATATGTGTGCGTTCACCTTTAATCCTAAGACCGTAGGGTTGAATCTTGGCAACTACTACTCACCAGAGAGAGCAGTGGTGCTGGCGGAAAAGTTCATGAACAAATCATCATCATCAACCGAGTTGTGGTCACTGAGGTCATCTTTTGGCTCAATTTTAAGATCGATGTCCAACTGTCTTGTGTCCTTGATCTCTGTAAGAGCAAAATCAAAATTTACTATCCAATATAACTTCTGTTATGCTTTATGAGCTTTAAATGTTAGGTAGTGGGTACTCTGCGTTTTTCGTAGCGCGTTTTTAAGCAGCGAATACAAAGACACGAAAAACGTAACTGCCCACTGCCATAAGCAACAATAGCTTACAACATGCCTATCTACTAACAAAATGGACATAGGTAAGCTAAATCACAGGCTAAATATGAATTTGATAAGCCTTAGTTAGAGTCTAGCTCTAGCCTCTAGCTAGGGCTTATCAAATGTTGTTCCGTTCAACATCCTTGTTAGTTGTTCAGCCCCCCTAGCCATATTAAATAAAATTTATAAAAAGCCCTTTATTCCTGGACTATAAAATTTAAAACTAATCTATTCATAACTCTAAACAGTTTGTTTCTTTGAGGACCCCTCTACTGGTATAGGCTTCCTCCAAAGCCTTCCAGTCTTTTTTCTCTAGAATTTTTAAAGGGTCAGCAGCGCGAGTGTGACTCCTCTGGTGTCACAGGCGTCCATAGGCGACCGGTAACCGCTTACCATCAGGTGGGCCGTATGCTTGTCTGCTACCTTAGTAGTATAAAAAAAAAAAAAAAATTGCTAACACTATAGACTAGACCAGAGTTGGGCAAACTTTTTTCATCAGGGGCCAAAAAAACCGATGAAATGTAATAGGGGCCAGATTTTTGAATTGGTTTTTACTATTACTCACAAAACACTAAAAAGAGTAACAATTTTGAAAGTGTTTACTTTTAATTGAGATGAATACCTAGTACGGATTGAGTAAGAATGCTAGCGCGGCGGGCCGGATTAAAAAGATTCGCGGGCCGGAGATGGCCCGCGGGCCGTAGTTTGCCCATCACTGGACTAGACATTCAAAGGATCCCGAACAGCTCAAGATGACGGTAGACCTACCATCTCCAGCACGTACCATCAACAGGGGGCTCCGGGCACATCTTGGCCTGCAGGAAGAGTTGCTCGCACTGCAGCACCTGACGGCGTAGGGCGCTTGCGTCCCGCAGCCGTACTACGCAGGTCGCGCACACGCCAGAGTCTCGCTCGCTCTCATCTACATGTGACAGCTGTCAACAAACATGCTGATATTACTAGAAACTAGCAAGAAAACTACTATAACAATTGTCCTATCTCAGTCCATTTGGTCTTAATTGTGTGTGTAGCACCTGCACATTGTTTCTGTGTGTGTGGGCCGATTTTGAGCGCTCCCGAGCTTACGCACACAGAAACTAAGTGCATGTGAAAGAAAGCATACTTTGCCCAACCGTGTTGTGAAGGACTGGAACCGGCTACCAGAATCAGTTATCAGTGCTCCCACAGTGAACTGCTTTAAGATAAAAACAGACTAGACCAACATTTTAAGTGCTCTGACCAATAACTGGATCTGTACACATCAGCTTAGCTCATAAACCAAACTTTTCCCCAGCTACTCAAACTACTTTTTGTCTGCTTTTCAGGTTGGAGTAACAATAGTATGCTTGACGAATCAATAAATGTGATAAGTACTGTACAGATGCAATCAACATTAGCCCATTATTAGCACCAGGTACCGACTGAGCTACCTTTCTTGTGTATCTCTCATTTATAATTGACGGAGTGAGCAAAGAGAGTGAAGCGTCTGTTTCATCTTTGAATAACAAAAATGTATCCCACTTAAATAGGAAGCTTTTATTCATTTGTATAGAAATGTATAAGTACAGGTATGAACCTTATGACCAAATGGGTTGTTCATAAGCTTTTAGTTGTATTATAGTCTGTAGAGAGTGCTATTAAATATTAGGACATCCGATTTCGATGGTTCTTTTTTATTTGAAAGGTTGTAACTTTAAAGTCTCATACAACTTTGGCGAAGATCTGATGAGGATCTTCAGCGTGATGAGCAGAATAACTCCTAAAAATGTAGTAAATTGCTCACTTTTAGATTTCTATATGCTATGTGTAGCTGCGTGCCGCTAACTACCTACATAGAGTACCTACTCGGATAAGGGAAAATGAAGAAAGCTGACAACTCTTTATTAGACATCTCTGCACTTCTCATCACTGCGAGCTCCATCACCACAGCAACTCTTCTTCCATCCACGTCTGCTTTTCACTGCGGCGCCGAGGAAATGGACGGGCGACCGCGGGAGCGCAACTTATATTTATGCACTCGGCTCGGCTGTGCGTCCCCCACTCTCCGCGCGCCGCCCCGCGCGACCGAGACGATCGGCGCATGCGCGGCTTTTGCCGCACTGTGATTGGTTGACATTTCTGTCTCGCTTTATTGGTGCAACCTTGTTAGTCTGTTAAGTTTAGTATAAATATAGATGTAAGTTCAATAATAAATTCATTCCGTTATTTACACTCTCCGACTGCGTTTCTCTCAGCAACCCACAACAGTAGGAACCCGATAAGTTAGGTACTACTACATTGGTGACCCCGTAAAAAACACAGCCTTCTTGAAGAGAAATGCAGAACCAGGAATCCAGAACTGAAGAAATGTCATCTCCACAACAAGACGCTGCCGCTGCCGCCGCCATTCCTCACGAAATAGCCGGAATCGCACTTTCAATGAGGATACCACCGTTTTGGAGGGACAAGCCCCGACTTTGGTTCATCAGCTTCGAAGCCGCAACCAACGACCTGCACAAAAATGAAGCCCAGCTGGCGCAGATGGTCATCGCTAAATTAGACAAGCAAGACATCGAACAAATCGCCGATTTGGTCCTCCGTCCGCCATCATCAGCACAGTACACTACGCTGAAGAACAGACTTATTTCGTCCTACGAAGAATCTGACAACCGCCAGCTGCAACGACTACTGTCTGAAGTACAACTAGGAGACCAGAGGCCTACACAACTTTTACGAAGGATGCGAAGCCTAGCTCATGACAACGTGCCAGATTCACTGCTGCGTATGATGTGGACCAACCACCTTCCTCCACACATCCAGTCCATCCTGACAGTCAGCGAAACTTTCTCCACCACGACGACGCTCGACGAACTCGCACTGTTAGCCGACAGGATGATGGAAACCAGCTCAAGCACACAAGTCTCAGCCGTTGAAGCTAAATCATCACTAGCGCAAATAAACATCGACACGAAGAACCTCGTAGAAGAAATCCGCCAGCTGTCACTCGAAGTCGCCGCTCTCAAAACATCTCATCAGCATCCACCTCGACGTCCGTTCATCCACGAAAACCGCTCATCAAATCGCTCATCGAGACGCGATAATTCCAGCCAGCGTCAGCGAAGTCCATCACCATCACCTCATTGCTACTACCATCGAAGATTCGGATCCGAGGCATACCGTTGCACAACGCCATGCTCATTCAACAAGAACAAGAAGTCGGAAAACTAGATAGTACGCTAGATGAGGCGGAATCTAGCGGGACTGAAACTTCATACCGCCTATTCGTCACCGACAGAAAAACAAACCTCCAATTTCTGATCGACACCGGCGCAAACATTTCCGTGTTACCTCCAGCCAATGGACAAACACCGAAGCCACTCAATTTTCAACTCTACGCCGCTAACAACACAGTCATACCTACATACGGCGAGAAAACATTAGAACTGGATTTACACCTACGACGACCATTCAAATGGACATTCATCATTGCGAAAGTCAGTAAACCAATCATCGGAGCTGATTTTCTCAAACACCATCAACTCATCGTCGACCTCAAGAACCGAAGACTCATCGACTCCGTAACTAACTTATCATCACATTCGCCAGTTCAAGCCACAAACATACCTACAATCCGAAGCATCGACGTACAAAAATCCTACCACGACATCCTAGCGGATTTTCCCGGAACTACAAGATTAACCGCAATGAACCTAACTACGCTCCACAACGTCGAACATTACATCGAAACAACAGGACCGCCACTACACTGCAAAGCACGACCTATCGCACCTCACCGCTACGAACAAGTACGAAAAGAATTCCAGAACATGATCGATCAAGGCCTATGCCGCCCAAGCAAGAGCCCGTGGTCTTCGCCTCTACACATCGTACCTAAAAAGAACGGTGATCTACGTGTCTGCGGTGACTACAGAAGACTAAACGCCATCACTACTCCAGATAGATATCCGATACCTAGAATCAAGGATTTCACCTACCAACTTTCAAACAAAACCATCTTCAGTACCATCGATCTCAACCGAGCCTACCAACAACTGAAAGTTCGAGAAGAAGACATCGAGAAGACCGCAATAATAACTCCTATGGGCCTGTTCGAATTTCAAAGAATGTGTCCAGGTCTGAAGAACGCTGGACAGACATTCCAGCGCTTCATCCACGAAGTACTACGCGGACTCGATTTTGTCTACGCTTTCATCGACGATCTACTTATCGCCAGTACAGACGAAGAAACTCATAAAAATCACCTCCGCGCTGTACTGCGACGACTAGAAGACAATGGCATCACCATCAATCCTTCGAAATGCGTCTTCGGTCAACCAGAAGTCAAGTTCCTCGGTTTCACTGTCAACAAAGAAGGAATCAAACCGCCTACAGAAAAAGTCGCCGCAATTTGCAGCTATGCAAAACCGAAAAATATTGAAGAATTACGACGATTTCTCGGCATGATCAACTTCTATCGCGAGCACATACCTAAAGCAGCAGAAGTCCAAGCGCCACTCCATGCGTACCTACACAACGCAAAGAAAAAAGATCGGTCACCCATCGAATGGAACGACGAGGCGACGAAGTCATTCGAAGCGAGTAAATTAGCATTACAAAACGCCGCTTTACTCGCGCATCCATCTCACGAAGCAACGCTAGCTATCTTCAGTGACGCATCCGATCAATCAGCTGGCGCCGTGTTACAACAATTCATCGACGGAAAATGGCAACCACTTGGCTATTTTTCGAAGAAATTCTCCGACGCGCAGCGTAACTACAGCACATTCGACCGAGAGCTACTAGCTATCTACATGGCAATCAAGCATTTTCGAAAAACGTTCGAGGGGCGAGATCTCATCATTTTCACCGACCACAAACCGCTAACCTTCGTACTTCAAAAACCTCCATCAGCTTCAGAAACACCACGCCGCGCAAGACAACTCATTTTCATCAGCGAGTTTACCACCGACATAAGACACGTCAGCGGAAGCGACAACATAGTCGCCGACGCACTCAGCCGTGTACCTATCGAAACAATCACTTGCCCGACGTCAATAAACTACGACAAGATCTCCGAAGCGCAAGAACGAGACAGAGATATTATCCAACGACTCGCAAATCAAGACAATTTGGATCTAAAGCAAGTCTCTGTCCCAGGTTCGCAAAAACCTATCTACTGCGAAATGTCAACGACCTTCGCCCGACCCTACCTACCTGAAGAATATCGACGTGCCGCATTCGACTCACTTCACTCGATCAGCCACCCGGGAATCCGAACGACCCGCAAGCTGATCAGTCAAAAGTACTTCTGGCCGTCGATGAACAAAGATGCAGGAACATGGGCGAGACAATGCCTACAATGTCAGCGGTGTAAAGTTCAACGACATACAACAAGCAGCCTATCTACTTTCGCACCAGCTGACCGTTTTCAACATGTACATATCGACATCGTGGGACCGCTACCTACTTCACCTCAAGGACATCGATATCTCGTCACAATGATCGACCGAGCGACGAGATGGCCCGAAGCAATACCTACAGACGACACATCAGCTGAGAGCGTAGCGAAAATAGTCTACGAACATTGGATCACTCGTTTCGGCTCACCGAGGTTAATGACCTCCGACCAAGGAAGAAATTTCGAGAGCCGCCTATTCGCAAAATTACTTCACACTTTTGGGACCGAGAAAAACCGTACTACAGCTTACCACCCTCAAGCAAACGGCGTAGTCGAAAGATGGCACCGCTCACTCAAGACTGCACTGAAAACTCGTCTATCAGAACATACTACGTGGATCGACGAGCTACCTACTGTATTGATGGGATTACGCGCCGCCGCACGTTCCGACACAGGCGTGAGCGCAGCCGAACTCACCTACGGATACAACCTACGCCTACCATGTGATTTCTTCACAACATCATCATCATCATCAGACCACCAGGACATGGACTTCGATTACGTAAGCCGACTACGCTCGTCAATCAACTCCGCACGTCCGAGTCAACTTCCATCACACGGCAACAAACGGCCTATCTTCGTGCATAAAGACTTGCAAACATGCGAACAAGTTTTTATTCGCAACGACGCCGTTAAGAAGCCGCTACAACCTACCTACGAAGGACCCTACAGAGTGTTAGAGAGAGGCAGCAAGACTTTCAAGATTCAACTACCGGAGCGAAGATCGGCAGTCGTATCTATCGACCGTCTTAAGCCTGCGTATACAGTCGACGAAAGTAGCTACGATACCTACCTACCTTCATCATCGAGCTACTTACCATCATCACATCACCCACCTTCACCAGCGGACAGCAGTCAAGATGCACCAGCAGCTACAGTTTCATCACCTCTTTCACCGGCGATTCAAGACCCAAGCACCACCAGCTCAACACCGCGCCAAGTCCCGTCATCTATTTTGAAAACGACTCGGCGTGGACGTGATGTCAAGCTTCCGGTACGCTTTCGCTAGGGAAGGAGCCATGTAGCTGCGTGCCGCTAACTACCTACATAGAGTACCTACTCGGATAAGGGAAAATGAAGAAAGCTGACAACTCTTTATTAGACATCTCTGCACTTCTCATCACTGCGAGCTCCATCACCACAGCAACTCTTCTTCCATCCACGTCTGCTTTTCACTGCGGCGCCGAGGAAATGGACGGGCGACCGCGGGAGCGCAACTTATATTTATGCACTCGGCTCGGCTGTGCGTCCCCCACTCTCCGCGCGCCGCCCCGCGCGACCGAGACGATCGGCGCATGCGCGGCTTTTGCCGCACTGTGATTGGTTGACATTTCTGTCTCGCTTTATTGGTGCAACCTTGTTAGTCTGTTAAGTTTAGTATAAATATAGATGTAAGTTCAATAATAAATTCATTCCGTTATTTACACTCTCCGACTGCGTTTCTCTCAGCAACCCACAACAGTAGGAACCCGATAAGTTAGGTACTACTACACTATGCAAACACCTTCTCAAAGGCAAACACAGACTCGCGAGGTCTACAGCTCACAGAGCCACTAGTTTCAGAAAGGAGTGATAAATTAATGAATAAGTTCTCACCAAAATCCCAAAGCAATCCATGATCATATCAGCGTACACCTCCTTCTCGTCCTGCCAAGTATACTCTGCAGTGAGTATTCTACATTTTTTTATAGCTCGACAACATCTGCACAACGCTGGGTCTATGATGGGTCCGTTGTTTTTTGTTACAGTGACACTCATTTTGTACACCTTTGTGTTTTTAGAGGAAGTTTAATTGATGCTGCACATTGTAAATGAGAAAATAGCACAGTAGCAGGAGAAAATTGTAATCAAAATAGTCGATCTTTATCGCAAAAACCCAAAGCAAGCTTCACAGATTAGGTAGAGATACTACGGCAAGCTTTTTACAACACTAAACTGAACATCGCACGAGGCACGAGCCACGCAAGTCCGCCAACGTAGTAAAACCAATGAAGCAGAATGTCAAAAGGGTAAACCTAGCACAGATTCGATTTGAACGAACAAAATTTTTGTAGCGACTAGCGAAAAAGGATGCGAGTTAGCGAAAAAGTATGTTCCAAGAAGGTTAGGGTTGTTAGTCGACTTTATCGTAGCTAACTCAAGGACTGTGGCTACTTTCGTCCGAGTAGCTAACTATAACTACACCATAGGTACAACTGTACAGCAGCGTAGCGAAAAATCATTGCAAGAGTGCGCCGCAAACTTTATGGCGGCTGAAATGCGCGGCAGATTCGACTTTGCGCAGGTACAGTCAACGTCAGTCTATTCTATTGCGTTGACTGTACCTGCGCAGTCGTAATGGAGGGAAATTGAGGGATACCTTACCTACCCTGGAATATTATAAGCACGTACTAGCTTCCGCTCGCGGCTTCGCTGGTGTAGTACCAACCTGGATAAAAAGTAGCTTGTTATTTCAGATTTGAAACTAGGTATGTACCTAGTCTATAGTTTCATCATCCCTTCAGCAGTTATTGAGTAACAAACATCCATCCTAAGAGCTTTTTTAGGCCAGGTTCACCAGGCATTAATGATTACTGCTATATCTCTTTACAATTTTGTTGACAAGTGTTCATTTGGCGCCCCGTCTCCACGAGCGTAAGAATCGCGGCGATATTATCGTCGTGCCCAATATTTCTATACACTCTATGAACGTGTCTCCATACGGCGATGTTATCGCAGCGATGAGTGTATAGAAAAACGTGGCACGACGATAATATCGCCGCGATTCACACGCTCGTGGAGACGGCGCCTTTGACAGCAT
The DNA here is from genome assembly GCA_958496255.1 of Camptogramma bilineatum. Lineage (NCBI taxonomy): Eukaryota > Metazoa > Arthropoda > Insecta > Lepidoptera > Geometridae > Camptogramma > Camptogramma bilineatum. Next base: position 4,339,889 of record OY292478.1, read on the forward strand.
TTACGTTTATAAGTAAATTTATAAATAAAACAACAATCACAATCGAATCCTTTATTCTTATAACAAAAACTACACTAGACAACGGATCTGAAGTTGGCTGTATCATGAGCTATCTTTGTCGCACCTAACTTCAGAGAGACAGACACCCGTTGGTTAGAGTTTGGTCTCTAATCTTCGTCGCTGGAGTCGTTGGGCTCCAGTATGTCTACATGGAACTTGTATTCCTGGTCGGCTCCAAGGTAAGCGTCCGACATGAAGTAAAGAGTGTACGTGTGGCGACCCGCCGCGCCGCATACGAAGTCCAGCCGCACCTGCAGCATTCAACGTGTTAAGTAAACAAGGCTAAATAAAAAAAACAGACTTCAATCTATATCAGTACCTACTAATATAATAAAGCGGAAGAGTTTGTTTGTTTGAACGCGCTAATATCAGGAACTACCAGTCCGATTTGAAAAGTTCTTTCTGTATTTGATAAATAAATTCTTGAGGAAGGTTAGAGGTTACTTTTCACCATCATCATCATCACCATCAATCAATACGGGGCAACGCCGAGAGGTCGCTGCTAGTAAGCTACTAAGACGAAATTCACGCGTACAATTCGCGGTCGGCCGCTAGTTGATAAGTGAAGAAGACGCATATCAATGAATCTAGACATTTGTGAAGTTAGGCTTTTCGCTGCGCCGGCGCCGTAGAAAATTTTGTATGAAAAAGTTGCACTGCGCATCGAAACGGCTAACTTCACGAATGCCAAGAGATCCGTTAGAAGAAGTGTACCTTGGCGCTGCGAGCGAGCGACACTCGTTTGATGGAGAGCAGAGAGTTGCTTTTCGGATCTCCAATAACAACCCACCAGCCTTCCTCGCGTTTCTGGAATGGACAAATAATTATTTTTATTGAAAGTCTGTACTATGAATATTTCATGACAAAACCAGTTAGTTTTCTAACGAAACGAATATGGGCTTGCTACCTGTCACGTTTGCAAAATGTGGGCAGGCAGGTACCTTTGACTGATGATGATGATTGTACAGACAAAGTTGAAACTTTTAATTCTATTCGTTTCTAAACGACCTCTGTGGCGCAGTGGGTGAAGGCCCGCTTGTGACGCAGGAGGTTGCGGGTTCGATCCCGCGGGACAAATGTTTGTATGATCTGCAAATATTTGTCTCAGGTCTGGGTGTTTTCTATGTATATTATGTATGTTTTTCGGAACATGGTGGAATCGTTCCCCAAAGGCAGAGTAGGTGGTTCCTCTGCAACGGGCCGACCATGGCCCACTTGCCCGTGGTCTTTCGACCGACGGTTGTTGTTAGATAGTCCTAATTATGTCTAACTCCGTTGGAAACTTTGCTTGCGAGTTCTAGATGTTGATGTTGAGTGGCGCCATCTGTAGTGCGTAGCATGTCTATGTAGTTCATCTAGCGACAGGTAGATGTCGCTACATGTGTATTTACAAAAAAAAAATGTATTTAAGTAGTATAACAGTCATATGGTTGCCGTAACACAAGCTCTGCTTAGCTTGGGACTACATGATGCTGTGTGAAATGTCCAGCATTATTTATTTTTTATTTATTTATTTAAACGTAAGTAATAGGCTGACCTGTGGGAAGAAGGGTGCGATAACTGGACCCACGACATCATCCTCTCGCTCTAACAACACTTCTACAACCACCGGTTTACCGGCACGAAGCTGGTGCTCATTCTTCACCTGAAAGCAAACGTATTTTAGATAATCTATACTGTAATATCTATACTTACATACTACTTATACTAATATAATAAAGTGGAAGAGATTGTTTCAAATTCTTTCTGCATCTGATAGCTAAACTCTTGAGGAAGGTTATAGGCTACTTTTCATCATCATCATAACCAATAATACAAGACCATCACTACGGGGGCAACGCCGCGAGGGCATAGGCGGCTAGTTATTTATGGTATGTATGTCTGCATGAGTTAGGTAGTGATTAATTCATGGAGTTTTTAGGACGCCCGAAGGCCTCCTTCATCTTGTTCGTTTTTTTTTTCATTTACGTGATCGGTTGATATGAGATTTCTAAATTATTTGTCATTATGCTGAACCTCGATGGATTCGATTGGTCATCTTATACGACATGACAGCTTCATAAGGAACATCATAGAAGGAAAAGTAGAAGACGAGGAAGGGGAAGACCAAGAATTAATTTCATGAGTCAGATTAGAAGGTCGCTGTCATGTCGTATAAAGAAATAAAAGAAATCGCATTGGAAAGAGATTAGCGGCATTTACACGGTAGAGTTTTTACCAAGGATCTGGACTGTAAAGATATCTTTACAGAAATCCGCACAGATATCTCTGGGTTTAAATGCTCTGGCCTCTGGACTGTAAAGATATCTTTACAGATATATCTGCGTGTAAATGCTGCTATTGCATGGTTGCACCGACAAGAGCTGAGCTCTTAAATTTAAATAATATATTAAACCTATAATATTCTAGCCGCGGGGCCTAGGACTGTGTATGCGTTGCACAGACAGCAGGGGCCTAGGATGCGGCCTTACCTCGTAGTTGAGCTCGACGTTGGGGTAGCGGTTGCAGAATCGCGCCACGTCCGCCATTTCTGCCGGCGCCAGCTGTAGTAGCTTGGCACGCGCGCCATCTTCTAACTCCATTACGTCAAACACGGTCTCCACACCCTGGAGGAAAATAACATGATGAAAAAAGTAAGAAAAAAAACAAGGTAGGTACAAAGATTAAAAAAAGTAAGTAAATAATTGTATTTAACACGGGAATTACTCACGTGAAAAAATATCGTCGATTTAGATACCGACAACGTTTCGATTTAGTGAAATTAATTAATAAATTAAATTAATTAGTAAATTAATTAATTAAATTAATTTAAAAATTAAAAATTAATTTAAAAAAATAATTAGTTAAATTAATTAATTTAGTAAAATTTAGTGAAACATGAATTTAAATGCCGAAGCTTAAAATAGCGAATTTCAAAATACAGAATGTTTGAAATGTATAAAGATCGATTGATCGAAGTTTTTAAAGTCGATATTTGGATGGTAGAATGCTTAAAATGTCGAAAATACTGGAGTTTTATTGGTATTATTAATGAACTAGATTTCTGGCGCTTCGGTGGTGAGGTAAGCAATGCTTACCTTTTCGTTGCATCTCTGTGCGAGTGTCGGCGTGAAGTGCGGCAGTTGTCGCAGATAGGAATCCCTCGCCCACATCGCCTGCGTGCACATCTGTGCGAGCTCCATGGCGGCCACGGCGGGCGCCAACCAACCGCTGCTGCTTACCACATCCACGCACGCTTGGATCAAACGGATCGCCTGCAATACAATTGATTACTACTGTTACGAACATTCTAGAATATAAAAGCCTATGCCGGAAAGTGATGCCTTTTTTATATCGCGCGGCCATCTGGTTGATGGCCGCGCGATATAAAAAAGGTGACTGAGAATCCTCAACATCAATGTTGAGGATTCTCAGTGGTTTTATAATGAAACTAGTGGACTGTAAAATAGGTAGGTTCGTATATTGGACGTAAGAACGCGCGCCTATGGGTCCGTGATTTTGAAGAGAGTTGAAGAGAGATAAATATAAACTCTTAGGAGTATAACAAACAATATACATCTACCCTCAGTCAGAACCGAGTTATACAGGGTGAGTTTTTCAAGAGTACCTCTAGGGCCAAATCTGAAACTATTAGCAATAGCGAAAAACACTCAAAGGAGTCTCGTAACTGATTTTAATAAAAAGTAAAAGAGCATTAGATTTTAAAAATAATAGTTTTGGTGGCCAGGAATGGAACCTGTTGAATAATGAAACACGCACTACAAAATTTAAGTTTTCCGGCGCTGGACATTTTTAACGGTTATATTTTACAAGCGGACGCCCGCGGCTTCGCCCGCGTGCTCTACTATTTTTTTATCCCACGGGAACCGTGCAATTTTTCGGGATAAAAAGTAGCCTATGTCCTATTCCCGGTTATTATCTATCTACATTCCAAATTTCATCAAAATCGATTTAGTAGTTACGGAGATACGTGGCAACAAACATTCACTTACACACAGACTTTCGCCTTTATAATATTAAAGAAGATGTAAAGGCCTATAGTCGTATTGCTCATTATACGGACTAAAATTGAAGGAACAAATGTCATTTTTCATATATTTTTAGTCCGTATAATGAGCAATACGACTATAAGTTATTTTTTTGAAGAATGTGTACCTTTAGTAGAACAACTGCCGTGTCGGCCTGCAACTCGGCCGGTAGTTGCATGCGGGAGAGATGGGCTTGGAGCAATACGTGCGCCTTCACGTGGGGGTCATTGTACCTTACAGGGCCAGAGGAAGACATCGGCTTGTGCGGCACTCTGGTAACAAATACGAAAATATAGAAAAAAGAGAGCAAATATTAGCACATTTTATAGGGCCTCCAGACTCAGCGAGAACCCCCGAGAACACCCGAGAAGCGTGAGTGTGAGGAGCTTCTCGCCTTCTCGTTCTCGCCTGTTCTCCGATCGGTGTCGGTATTTTTGGCCGAGACAAAGGATTTCAAACATCACGACTGAGAAAAATTGAGAGTGTGGATAGCTTGTTTGTTCTTCGAGAAGTCTCGGCGAGACTTCTCGCCGAGCTTGCTCTCGAGAGTCTGGAGGCTACATTAAACTTTCGTGTTTTGAAACTAACGGAATTTATCGCGTAATTACTTCCCGAAGATCCGGTGTTACCGCACCAACTGCACCAAGACAGTTGACGACACACAATACAAACAGTATTGTGTGTCGTCAACTGTCCTTTCCTGATTCTGATGGCGAATAGAGTAGTCGCGGATTCTACCGCGGAAGTGTGGGCAAAGATTGTCTCCTAACACGTTTTAAATTATGTAGTAAAGTTGTAAAAGCCTAAGTTTAGGACCTTTGTTGCTTTTGTAACATATTTTAAAATATGGATCGAAGGTCTCGGCAGAATAACAGCTCTGCCCTGTCATCTGATAGGTAAGGTAAGTATAACGCTGAGACGAGACTGAATATGTTCCAACTCCGTTATTATTAAATCATAAAAATATTGTAACAAATAATAATCATAACTATCATTGACGTGTCAAAGTGATCAAGAATATGCTCCAATTCAGTTATTATTATAATTATATACATAAAGAATACTTGTAAAAATTAGATAACATTTATAATAATTGTTTAAGTACATAAAAAAAATATATAAAAAAAATTACATACAAAAAGTGTATCACCGAAAAGAGTGTTAAGCCCCAAACCGTGTTTGTTGCCCTGGTTCTTCACGGTGTTGGTCGCGAAGGAACAGGAGTAGAATCACCTAGCTCTTAAGACGTTTCAAAGTGGTACACTAGTGATCTTATTGAATTAATGAATTTGACTTTTGACTTTTGAGATCTTTTTGCTGCTGTAGCACACAGGCACAGCACTGTTATGCAGGTAATGTATATTGATGTTTTTATCCATTTTACTTGTATTATGCGTCACTCGCTTCTTTAATTCTTTATTGTTTCGTCTTCTTTTTATTCTGATGTATCTATATGTTTGTGTGCTCATGTAACAAATAAAGAAATGTCTATGTCTATAATACTAACTTGGCCGCGAGTGCCTTGATGATGTTTTCCTCTCGATGTCGGATGCAGAGCTCTGAGAACTCTGCCGCTGAAGAGATGATCTCTAAAAGACCTCGGATCTTCGTCTTGCTGGTGAGAGATAGACTGAACAACTCTGCAAGAAAATATTCACATTATTTAATCATTTTAATATTATAAATGTGAAAGTTTGTGAGGATGTATGCTGCCCTCCTAACGAAGAGTATCGTAACTCGATTTTTGGCAAAAACTAAAACCAGCAGTTTTTTGTCTCGTTTCGTTCTATTACCCATCCAAAAGAGCTATTTTATCCCCGTATGGTTAATTAATTACCCACAGGTTCGAAACCACTGGTATAGTGATATCAAAAATATTTTTTCAAAAATCTAACATGATATCTTCTAAAACTAAATCGAGTCTCAAAATTTTTGAAAATCTATTTTTCGCTCTAAATGAAATTGCTCAACAAAACGCATACTAAAACTTTATATTTAGTCACACGCAACGTTTAGAACAAACTGCATCGAAATTGGTTGAGCCATTTAGGAGATATCTCATATTTAAGAAATAACTTAGGTACCTGACGCATTTAATTTACACACAGAGCCATCTGTGTGTCAACTGTGACAACAACGTTCTAAACGTTGTTGTCACAGTTGACACACAAAAAGCGCACGGCATCGAACCCCTACCTAACTAATATAAAAATTGTAATTGTTTTGTGATTGTTATGATAATGCTGTTTCCAACTTTTCAGTTCAGCCGGGTTTTTTTATTTTTGAATGAATTGCTTGTTCTTAACATCAGTAGCGAATTTAAAACAGCTTTTTGGAGCAGAGTGGTTATTACTTTAACTGCTGGTAAAATTAAATCTTCCCCAATAGTTTTCCTGTTTTAATTTTGACTTTACTGTAGGTATGTGATAGATCAGGGGTGCCCAGACTTATAGTGTCGGCGATCGACCAGAAAATATTTTGAAAGCAAAGGATCGACTGAACTACTATGTAGGTAGGTTAGGTAGGTACTGCAAAACACATTTTTTTAAACATGGTTTTACTGCACTTTTAAATTGAATATACTTAGGTATAGAAAGCGTCATTAATTGGTATCCCCCTAGTAAGAGGTCGGTTTGCAAGCCGTTGATCTCAACTTTTGTAAAAACTTTTACATCCTTGCTTACTTATAGATATCTAATTTCGCTCGAGTTCCTAAACAAAAATAGCTGATATAAAACCCGACTGAAATCCAAGGTTGAAATGAAAAGAGTCTTTGTTCAAATCAATCCGATTGATGACGCTGACTGTACATCAAAATAAAGGAATCATACCTACCTTTATGTTAGAAATGAGTAGGTACTAATTGGTATATTGCTGGCGATCGACTCAAAAAGCTTGTCGATCGCGATCGACTGTTTGGGCACCCCTGTGATAGATGATACTCACCAATGCTGGTATAGTTGATACAGTAGTAAGACGCTATCATGCCCAGGTTAAGCGGCTGCACGTCCATCTCGTCTTCTATAGAGATGCACTTGGACTGCTCCAGGTCTGTGAGGGTCGTCTCCACCAGCTCAGATAGGTGGTCTGACAGATGCCTGCGACGGAAAATACAGTTACATACAGTACACTTCTCACAATGGATCTTGGCATTCGTGAAGTTAGCCGTTTCGATGCGCAGTGCAACTTTTGCATACAAAATTTTCTACTGCGCAGCGAAAAGCCTAACTTTACGAATGCCTAGATCCATTGTGACAACTGTACGCACCATGTCGAATTCTCTAATGCTGCCTAGATGCCTAAATGCTGTCGGTCATATTCGGAAAACACGAAATTAACCGATGCCCAAGCAAAGTTTTGCGAAGAATTTGTAATGGAAGGACGTTCCTGTGCGGGCTAGCTACTCATTTAGTTTATATACCTAACCTACCTAAAGTTTGAAAGAACGTGTGTCGGCTCCTATTCTTACAATCCAGATTATGTATTAAGAGAAGAGAGAGTGTTTAGTCAAACCTAACATAGGCTTTAAGACACATTTAACAGACAAATGTATTGTGTTCTATAAATAAAATATCCATCTATCTATCATTATTTATCTGGTAGCGTCTCGTAAAAATAACGCTGGAAGACAGTTTGGTATGTTTGCGCATGGGTACACTTGCACACGAAAGTACTAGGCCTGATAATTTTTTTGTTTGTTTTTTTTTTCTATGGAAAACCATTTCGTAATTCTAAATTTTTGTGTGCGATGATATTAATTTTTCTAATTTTGATAAATTGGTTACTGCGCAGCTTGACAGTCAGCGTTCTTTTACCTGACGTGAACTATACTGTAGATGTAAAGGTTCGCTTACCTATGTGTGACGCCCTGTAGATTGTAATAGTTGGGGTTCTGTGTGAGACGGCGGTAGAGAAAGGTCCAAGTGAGGTAGTCTTTGTCACTATCTCTGCGTTTATGTGGTCTATCTATGGGTTAGAGTAGACTATTGATGTAAATTCGCTTACCTATGTGTGACGCCCTGTAGATTGTAATAGTTGGGGTTCTGTGTGAGACGGCGGTAGAGAAAGGTCCAAGTGAGGTAGTCGACCGCGTCTTGTTTGTTTTCTATGGTCTTGGTGACGATTTCGGCGTTTATGTGGTCGTGCAGACGGTGGTCGAGGTGACTCTGTAAAGTATCATTATAATTGTTATCCCTACTAATCCTACTATCACACTAATGTTATAAATGCGAAAGTTTGGATGTATGTTTGTTCCTCTATAACTCGACACGACAACCACTAAACCGATTTGGTAGATAATGACCCGGGAATAGGACAAAGGCACATATGTACTTTTTATCCCACAAATGAGTTCCCATGGGATATTATACCACGCGGGTGAAGCCGCGGGCGGAAGCTAGTATCATCATAATTATTATCCTACTAATTTTACTAATATTATAAACTAGCTTCCGCCCGTGGCTACGCTCGCGTGGTATCCGGATAAAAAGTTGCATTTCAGGCAAATCGGTTCAGTGGTTGTCGAGTTATAGAGGAACAAACACACATCCATTCAAACTTGGCATTTATAATATTAGTCTGATGTAAAAGTATGTGAGGATGGATGGATGGATGTTTGTTGCTTTTTCACGCAAAAACTACTGAACGGATTTTGATGAAACTTGGAATGTACCTGGAATAACACAGAAACTTCTTTTTATCCGGGTAGGTACCACGCGAGTTTTGATGAATTCAAATGAATTATATTTTGTGATGATTTTGTGATTGGAACTTATAATATTAAGAATTATAATTACTTAAATAACGTGAACTTATCTGACTTCTAAAACTGTTTTTATCAATAAATTATTTTATTGCATCGTTATGGACTTGTCCCTGACTGACCTCTAGCGGTAGACAGTCGTTGAGCAGCTTGCTGAAGAAGTGCTTCTGATGCGAAGCGCACATTAGCACGGCGACTGAATGCGCGTCTTCTAACGGTCGGCAGGCGCGACCGAGCATCTGAAGCACGGTGGTCACAGGGTATTGCTCGTACGCGTGCTGTTTGCCGTTGTATCTGTAATAGACAATATATAAAACATCTATATACATACATAAACTCACGCCTGTATCCCATCATGGGGTAGGCAGAGACCACAGATCTCCACTTGCTACGATCCTGACACACTTCTTTCGCTTCATTCACTCTCATCACATTCTTCATGCAAGCTCGTCGGTTTAGGGTACTTTTGACCTGGCCTTTTTCCAATAATTCGCCAATTTGGTCCAGGAATGTGCGCCTAGGTCTTCTTCTTCCGACTGTCCCATTCACAATCGCCTTATGGACCTGTTTCGTCAATCTACTTTCATTCATCCTCTCTACATGACCGAACCATCATGTTTTTCACATTACTCACGTGTATGTATCAGCTACTATAACAGTATGTACGTGCGCTGCGAAAGCGAAGGAAAGTTCGGCGGCCACCACTACAAGTTGCGCCGCCCCGCTCTCAACCAACTGTTGGACTAGTCGCCGATCCCTTCAAATGTATTTAGGGAACATGGTGGAATGTTCCCCAAAGGCAGAGTAAGTGATTCCTCTGCAACGGGCCGGCCCATCTTTTTCGGACAGTTGTTGTTGGTTGGTCTTATACAGGGTGAATTTTTGAGATGGGGCAGTAAGGGCAGCTACCTTAACCGTTGTAGCTAGACGAAAACGTTCTTAGGAGACCATCCTTAATTTTTGAAAATATTTCGACCTGCATTCACAGATTTTCAAAAATATGTACAGTCAGCGAGAAAATGGGCCATTTACACAAAAACTTTTTTTGATGACAATCGATCCTGTTTCATCTAAGGATAAAAAGGCTCTTTCAGACCAACTGAGGTTAGAGTACTAGAAAAGTCAGAAATCGCTAAAATGTATTTCTGAGACAAGACAGTAAGGGCTACCTTAACCGTTGTAGCTACAGGAAAACGTCTTTAGGAGACTACCGTTAACTTTTGAAGATATTTCAACCTGCATTCACAGATTTTGAAAAAAATGTACAGTCAGCGAGAAAATGGGCAATTTACACAAAACATTTTTTTGATGCCAGTCGATCCTGTTTCATCTAAGGATTAAAAAGCTCTTTCGGACCAACTGAGGTAAGAGTACTAGAAAAGTCAGAAATTGCTAAAATGTATTTTTGAGACGGAGCAGTAAAGGCAGCTACTTTAACCGTTGTAGCTACAGGAAAACGTTCTTAGGAGACTACCCTTACTTTTGAAGATATTTCGACAAAATGATGAAAAATTATGACAAATGACAAAATGATTTCGTACGAAATGTATAATCAAAGTTATTTGCGTTTTCTGACTCTTCTAGTACTCTTGCCTCAGTTGGTACGATAGAGTCTTTTAATCCTTAGATGAAACAGGATCGACTGGCATCAGAAAAAGTTTTTATGTAAATTGCCCATTTTCTCGCTGACTGTACATTTTTTCAAAATCTGTGAATGCAGGTTGAAATATCTTCAAAAGTTAAGGGTAGTCTCTTAAAAACGTTTTCCTCTAGCTACAATGGTTAAGGTAGCCCTTACTGTCTTGTCTCAGAAATACATTTTAGCGATTCCTGACTTTTCTAGTACTCTAATCTCAGTTGGTCTGAAAGAGCCTTTTTATCCTTAGATGAAACAGGATCGATTGGCATCAAAAAAAGTTTTTGTGTAAATGGCCCATTTTCTCGCTGACTGTACATATTTTTGAAAATCTGTGAATGCAGATCGAAATATTTTCAAAAATTAAGGATGGTCTCCTAAGAACGTTTTCCTCTAGCTACAACGGTTAAGGTAGCTGCCCTTACTGCCCCGTCTCAAAAATTCACCCTGTATATGTCTATCGCTGATGAAATTACCGCTTGCGCGATCTAGACACGAGAGTAGGTGGTTCCTCTGGCCCACTTGCCCGTGATCTTCCGACAGTTGTTGTTGGTTGGTCTTAATGTCTATCGCTGCTGAAACCGGTTGCGCGATCTAGACATTTTGTGGCGCCATCTTCGCTGAAGCTGGTAGTGCGTAGCATGTCTATGTAGTTCATCTAGCGACAGGTAGATGTCGCTACATGTATATAACTACTCACGTATCGCTGCTGAAATTACCGCTTGCGCGATCTAGACTTAATGATGGCGCCATCTTCGCTGAAGCTCGTAGTGCGTAGCATGTCTATGTAGTTCATCTAGCGACAGGTAGATGTCGCTACATGTATATAATCTTTCGACCTTCACTAAGGAAGAATTCTGGCCGAAGAATGTGCTGTTCCGGCGTTTTCGAGGACGTTTACCGACAGCACATGTGTGTAACACGTCACCGACATTACGTGCTAGTAGATAAGTTTATATATTATGTATGTTAGACTCTAAGGTACCTATACATTTTATATGGGCTGTAGTTTTAATTACTTGCTATTGTTGCCTGAAATAAATGATTTATTATTATTATAACTACTCACGTGTAAGTATCGGCTACTATAACAGTATGTACGTGCGCTGCGAAAGCGAAGGCCAGTTCTGCGGCCACCACCACGAGTTGCGCCGCCCCGCTCTCCACCAACTGTTGGACCAGCCGCCGATCCGCCGCGTCCACGCCCTCGTGGAGATACGCCACGCCAGCTGATAGCGTCTCTTTCAACATCTATAGAATAACAATAACAAGTTTATTATTATTATTATAAGCCTTTTATTTCAGATACTTAAACAAATTTTTACATGACATATTATATTATTTTTATGACATCGACACCGTTATCTGGTTGCCCTTTTTGGAAAAGGCTCCAACTTCTTCCAGTCCTCTCTATCTCTAGCTATCCTTATCCATGTTTTTCCCGCAAACTCCTTTAATTCGTCCTCCCACCTTTTAAACTGCCTTCCTCTCTTCCGTTTGTTGTAATTGGGAAACCAATTCATCGCAATTTAAAAAAATAACAAGTTTCTTAATTGTAAAATTTAAAAAAACCGACTTCAATGACTGATTTTTTTGTATGTATGTGCACCGATTACTTCGAGTAAGACGCCCGGACCTATCTGGAAAATTCTGTTTTTGTTTGAAAGGGTATACTTTCCGATTGGTGCCACAAGAATTCGGTGACGGTCTGTCGAGGGTCTTCGGAGTTATGAACAGAAATGCACATCGAGAGTGCAGAAAATTACTCAGCTTATAACAGCGTTTGCTTAGTGTTTGCTTAGTTAGGGGCTAGATGGCGCTGTGTGAAATGTCCAGCAATATTTGAAACACGAAAGAAATAAATGGAAGAATTTAAAAGTGAAAAAGACTGGCTTTCAATTGGACTCCGTACTCTTCGCCGAAAACCTGCGCACAACGCAATACAGTCCACAAAACAATATTGAACAATTTTTTGGTCATTAAAAATTGGCAACTTTTTGGTTGACACCGGCGATTTTTGTCTTCGAGCGTAGCATTGTGTTCCTAAAACGAATATTTATATTTATTTATATATTTACCTTATCGTGCACACGTTTGAGGAAGGGCTGAAGCAAGTCAGTCCTTGCGTGAAGGAAGCGCGTTGGACGGCCGTGTGCGGCCGCCAGAGCTAACAGATCAGCGGCTAACAGACGCGCGTGACGGCGACCTGGGGAACAAAATTAACAATATTATAGTCTGACCAATAATTCGATTCACGATGTGACAGCTAGCTAATGTCAAATTTTTTTTTGCTTGTGACAACCCTACGATTAAACAGCAGATGAAAATAGACCCGTTCTATTGCGATACGATTTTAATTATTATGCGTTATTATACTCGAGCCACATTGAATGTATAATGTTTACTAACACTGCACTGACAGATCAATCAGCTGATAGCAGGAATAGACCAATCACACAAAACTGAGATTCATTACGATTGGCCATATTGAATCAGTGCCAATCATATTTAATCTCAGTTTTCTGTGATAGGTCTATTCCTGCTATCAGCTGATTGATCTGGCAGTGCAGTGTTAGTAAACATTGTACATCCAAAATGACTCGAGTGTTAGCCTATTTCTATTTCATCGTTAAATTAATGCCTTGTCAAACAAAGCAAAAACCGAAACCACCCCATAGCCCGGTTGTAGTTTTCCATGTCTGTAATAGTCCTGCACAGACCGGGGGCTGCCCTTAAATGTATTTTTCACCTCAGCAGCTCGAAATGGCATCCTTTGCTGCGAGAAACCAGTGTGCAAAATCGCATTTTGCACACTGGTTTCAGTGAGGAAAAGTGATTTGAAATTCGAATGTCGTAGATTGACACGTGATAGTCCATGGCGGTCATTGGCTAGCCTGTCTATGAAAAAAAACAATAACGCACCTTTTAAAAATAAAATAGCGGGAATTTGTTTCTGTTACGCTAGTTATTTGTTGAAAATTCATAAAACAATAAAGATGAGTGAAACCAGTGACGAATACACTAATTTATCTCCAGAGAGAAGAGTTGAGACAAAAAGTGATTGTGATGAACAAAGTTCCCTTCCTGAGAAGCACGTATGTAAGTTCTGAACAAAAGAGAAACTTTTAATTTTCAAAATTACAATAACTGTTATTTGTTCTTTTAATTTCTAAAAAAATGCTTTATTTTTAAATAGATATAAATGAATACCTATTATGGATTAGTTGCTTCATTATGTACAAAGTTGTATCTTTTATTTGTAGGTAGTAATGTTCTCGCTGCTGAGGTGAAAAATTTTGTGTGCAACACGAGACCAAAGTTTTTTACATCTCGTGCCTTTGAATTCCTCGCTAGACTCGGGATTCTAACGTAGAATCACTCGCTACGCTCGTGATTCAATTCTTAGAATCCCTCGTTTGCTCGGGATTCAAAATCAGCACTCGAGGAAAACATCAACTTTGCCCTCTTGTTGCACAAATAACTATTTATAGTGTTATACAGAGTGTTCGCCCGAATGTGTCCATCACAAAAGATCAAAGTTGTCAAAAGGGCCTCTGTGTGTTGGCTTCGGCCCCATGCATGCCTGATAAAGGTCAGATGTTCAAATTGACATACAAAATAATAATGGCGTAAGTACCTGGGACAAATACAGCGGCTGCGCGTGATCCGGCGTGACGGATGACAGCGTTGTATATGGACTTGGTCATCGACGCCAGACGGGAGCCCGCGTGCGATATGTTGAAGCCCTGTTCGATATGAGTAAATATTATTATTATGAATGATGGGTTTAGACCACAGATATCGAGATTGAAGCAAGAAGTTCGTTGATTTGTATGGAAACCGACCGTGTAACATTTTACGTAGGTACTTTGACGAACGCAGTTGACAGTTCGGATTGCTTATTGTTCCATTGCTGGTTTTCAATGCTCGCCGAGCCTGGCGCGTCAAATTAAAGCCGCAATGGAATTAATTCGGAATGAACTTCGCGGCGAGCAAAGAAGTCCTCAGCCCTTCTTTTCGGCACGCGAGGTACATCTCTTTGCTTCTATCTCGATATTATTCTGTGGTTTAGACTATTATTTATAGTGGTTTATGGTTGGTTTAAGAGCCGTGTTGGCAGAGGGGTATAGTACCTCGACTTTCGATCGTGGGTTCGAAACCTGGCCGTGCATCAATGGATTTTTCGTTTCAAAAAATTTATATGCGCATTAACACGAGCTCTAAACGGTGAAGGAAAACATCGTGAGGAAACCCGCGGCTTAGTTAGCCCCACACGTATTGACCATGTCTTTGTGAATATGGTTAAGCTGAGAGGATGGTGTAGGTGCTACAAGCCTACTCCATCTCAAACAATGTCCCAGGCACTACAGTTTCCCGATGAGTGTAGGCAAAGATTGCCTCCTGTCACTGTATAAATCATCTAGTAAAGATGTAAATGCCTAAGTTTTTTTTAGTTTTAAAGATCTAAGCACACATAGGGACAGACAGCGGGAAGCGACTTTGTTTTATACTATGTAGTGATAGTGGTTTATGGTTGGTTATAGTGTGACCTGTATATGCAGTTCCAGCGGCAACGGTCTCACGCTGGGGTGGAAGTTGAATGAAGCGTGAGCGTTGCAGCCGAGCCACGCCGACACGTCGCGGGCGTCGGCCAGAGGGAGGGACAGTGCGACTATGCGGATGGGCTTGCCTGTACAAAAAATTATTAGTATTAAATATTAGTAGAAAAATGATGGCAAACTTTCTTTGGAACAAAAACTTGAGTATTTTTTGTAATCAAAGGAATGGGTCTTCGTGACTTAACATTAAAATGGTATATCTTCTATACTAATCTATACTAATATAATAAAGCGGAAGAGTTTGTTTGTTTGAACACGCTAATCTCAGGAACTAGCAGTCCGATTTGAAAAATTATTTCTGCATTTGATAGCTAAACTCTTGAGGAAGGTTAAAGGCTACTTTTAATCATCATCATACACCATCACTACGGGGGCAACACCGCGAGGGCGCTGCTAGTTATAGATATAGAGGGTATAGATAGGGAGTTTTTTTATAAATTTATAAAAATTAGAGTATTTTTTTAAAATCATAGCAATAATTCATTGTTTTGATTAAAATTTTATAAATAGCTTACGTCACTCAATTTCCAATACCAATTTGGTTCAATTATAAAACTGTCGATATAGTAAAATCGATCTAGCTAGGTCTCTCTGAGAAAATTCATTCTCTAGGAATTTTCACAGAAGATTTACCAGTGCAATGTGCTTCGTAATTTCACAAATTTTGTTGAGTCTAAAGTGGCTGAGTGGGTGTCCACCTTCCAGCCGAAGGTTGCGAGTTCGAGTTTTTTTTTGTAAGTTTTTTATTCTTTTTTGATTTTTCTCTATTTGAACCCGAGCAGAGCTCATTCGCCCAGATATTAATAATAATAATATTAAAACTTTATTTCAGGCAACTTAAGATTAGTACAGATGGTAAAAACTAATTCTAAGGCCCATAGAAATAAATACCTTAAACCTAAAAATACATATTAATAAAACTTAATCTAGGTCACACATGTCGCCTTTGTGTCTTGGCACGGGGTATCACGTGACAGGCGGCCCTTGAACCGCCGAAACTTCACCCCTTTCGGCCAGAAGTCAGGGCTCATGAAGATCTTCAATCTCTCCGTAATTAATGATATATTATTATATTTTAATGATGTTTATAACTATTGATGTCACTCACCGATCTGTGATGCGATACATCTCATCCTGGAACAGACGACCTCTAACACCGGTCCTTCTTCCCCACCCAGCAATTGACAATCATCAACGACACGCTTTGGACGCTCTTGCGGACCTTCCATCTGTTTACTATTGATCTCACTTACCGATCTGTGATGCGATACATCTCATCCTGGAACAGACGACCTCTAACACCGGTCCTTCTTCCCCACCCAGCAATTGACAATCATCAACGACACGCTTTGGACGCTCTTGCGGATCTTCCATCTGTTTATAACTATTGATATCACTCACCGATCTGCGATGCGATATATCTCATCCTGGAACAGACGACCTCTAACACCGGTCCTTCCTCCCCACCCAGCAATTGAAGAGCGTCGACTATCATCAACGATACGCTTTGGACGCTCTTGCGGACCTTCCATCTGTACATACATTTATAAAAAGTTAAAAAGTAGCTAAAAAAAAATCTGTAAAGTCGGTTTACGGACGATATAATGATACTAATTGATAGTGAGTGATAACGTTTTGGGGAACATGGTGGAATCGTTCCCCAAAGGCAGAGTAGGTGGTTCCTCTGCAACGGGCCGGCCCATCTGGCCCAATTGCCCGTGGTCTTTCGACCGACTGTTGATGTCGGATAGTCCTAGATATGTCTAAATCTATTGGAAACTTTGCTTGCGAGTTCTAGATATCTTGATGTTGTGTGGCGCCATTTGTAGTGCGTAGCATGTCTATGTAGTTCATCTAGCGATAGGTAGATGTCGCTACAACGTCATAAGAAAACATTGATGAACGATCGTCTCGCTTGCACGCTCGGCTCAAGCGAACCGATGGTCAACCGTTTTTTAAAGTAGGTTTTATAGCGATGGTTCTTAGACATAATTATCAAAATAAGTTCAGCCATTTCAAGATTATCAGCTCTTTTCTAGTTTATGAAGGGAGGTGTCGGAGGATTTATTTAAATTTTAATTTTTGTTATTCTGGAATGCTCGCTGAGATTACGCGGAAGACGTTCATCGAATTCACGTCTAAACAAAATCGACAAAATTAGATAAATTGAATTTTTATGAATAAATCAAATTTTATCGATTCCAAATGTCAAATTTAGCGATCGATAAGAACGGTACTTCACTGCAGACGAGCAAAGCCGCGGGAAAAGCTATTAAAATGGACATTTCATTTTATAAATGGAGTCTAACCTTCTAGATAACACGTCCCATTTGTCGGCCGTGGTCACGATGACCTGTCCCTTGTTTAGCAGCTTGTGATCTGTCGCCGTCTCACCCGTTAGTTGCACAACCTGAGAATATAATAAATATAGAAATAAATAAATATTGGTGGCCATTTTCACACAGCCATCTAGCCCCAAACTAAGCAAAGCGTGTACTATGGGAACCAGGTAACTGATAGAATACTTATATACCTTTTGTAAATACTTATTATACTTTACAACACCCAGGCACGGAACAAACATCTATATTCATCACACAAATGTTTGTCCTGGGTGGGAATCGAACTCACGACCTGCAGCGCAGAAGAATATCACAATCTATTAGCCCCGTAATAAAAGCCTTGTCAAACATAAGGCGTTTCTCCCACTGCAGATTATAACACTTTGCAAGTATCTCAATTTGTTTAAAAAACGCATGGTACAACACACTGACAATACATTGACGTGAGTGATCGCGTCCCATCTGCGCCTCTAATCAGTACCGCTGAGGCGTGCGTTGCCAGTTTGAGAATCGCCTAACGCGAATGATAGCATGGTGAAGCGTTTTTATTTTGTAATGTATGATAGAGTGCACCGCAAACTTTATGGCGGCTGAAGTGCGCGGCAGATTCGACTTGGCGCAGGTACAGTCAACGCAATAGAATATTATATACATAGCCCGCCTAGCCCCGCCCCTCACCGCCTTCACCTCCCCGCAATTGCGTTGACTGTACCTGCGCAAAGATGAATCTGCTGCGCACTTCAGCCGCCATAAAGTTTCCTTTGAATCTAGTCACATAGATAGAGACATACATAATTTCGAACGCTGATACACTATCGGCATGATGTGACGTTTTGTAAACAAACTTCGTATGTCAATTTGTACCTTGAGATTAAACTTGCTGGCGAACTTGTGGTACCAGTCAGCGAAAACGATGTCAGCGAGCGCGTCTTTGGGCAGAAGGTAGACACAACGACCTGAGGCGTTCTGTGACAGCATACGGAGTAGCGCCAGCTCAGCTATCACGGACTTGCCTGGAAACATAACAAATATAAATTCTTTTTTTTTTTTCTAACGAAAATAGGTTTGCGTTTGACCACACCCTGCCTGATGTAAAGCAACAGTGTGGTCTAAGATGGAGCACGCTTACCTAAAAGGAACCTATTGACTCTCGATTTGAAGACACCCAAATTATACTTTTCTGTAAATACAGACCACGGCAAGGAGTTCCACTTTTCGCCGTGCGTATAAAAAATGTAGAATCAAAGCGCTTAGTACGAACACTGGGAATATCAACCTTCCTAGCTGCCGTATGTATTTCTTTTGGCTCAAAAACACGATAGGCCAGCCTAGGCGAGCCTGGGCGAGTGCGAGCGAGAAGGCGAATCTATGCAGTGTCGAGAGAGAGAGATGGGCAATGCGTTCACTCGGCGAGCCTGGGCCAGGGCCTCTAGCCAAGTGGCATCAATCTTTTCTATTCTACAATTCGCTTCGCTATCGCCGATGTTTCATTGGTGGAAGACCACGTGACCTTACGTTCGACCTTGGTTCGACCAATGAAAACCTCACGTTCGAGTGTTAGCGAAGTTAGAAATCGAATCGCTTCATAGCGAAGGCCGGTTGGCTAGGCCCTCAGGAGTGTTTGCGACTTTTGAATTTGTTTTGCTAGTTACTGGGATGAATCTGTTTACAACATTTTATGAGTTTACTTACCTGAGCCGGACGGAGCGCCCACGAATACATTGTCATCGGAATTGTACACCGCGTTGAAAACCTAAGAACAAGAGAAATATCATTAAAAATAGATACCTAGTTTTAATTATCACTTTAATAACCTTGTATCAGCGATAATATATTGCTATAGAATACCTACTTCTAAGTCTCTTCTCTCGTTTAACCTCATAAAGAAACATGTAACATTTGATAAGACCTTTCTGAATAAATATTCATTTCATTTCAATATTATAAATTACACTGGCCTGCAAAACTAAGTACTACACTTTTAATTTTTTTTGTCTTCTAAACTATATAAGTTAGAGATTAAAAATAAAAAACGTTTCATAGCAAATTTTATCAGCTTTCTTTGAAACTATTATACAAAATTAAACTCTTTTTCGATTCCTTTTTGTTTCGAAAGAATATCTTGTGTACATAAGAAGTCATTGCAATTTTAAAAGTGTGATACTTAGTTTTGCAGGCCAGTGTATGTACTATTTCACTTTCGAAACTTTAGGCTGCAATGATGAACTTGCCTGAGTTTGCACAGGATTGAACTGCGGGAAGGCCTCTGCATACAACTCTTCGTATTTCGGATTCCGTAGAGCGGATATCGGCAGTGGTTGTAAGTCCAACAGTTCGGTGGGAGGGAGATTCTTCTCGGGCAGAATCAGGTGACGGAAAGAGACAGGTAGCTGTGTCTCTGCTGCTATCCATCTGAGAAGCGATTTTTTTATTTGCTATAGTGTTAAACCACACTTAGGTATTCATTTACATTTGAAAATAAAAAATCTTATAAAAATTTTCAATTCCGACGGGATTCGAACCCGCAATGATACAAGCGATCCTCCTTTAGCCGGAGTGCCTTTACCAATTCGGCCACGGAACCTTTAGTCGCCAGAGTTGAAAATCATGATAGGACCTTATCTATCGATTATATCGAATATAGAATCCCGCGGAAATGAAAATTTTGATAAGATTTTTCATTTTAAGAAGAGAATTTTGTTTATAGATTTATGCGGCGTTTACACGCTCGCGAGCTAACATTCAACAAGACAGAGATATGATTAGAGCGAGCACGAAGTAGCTTTGTCGCATTTCAAGGATATAACGCGAGCACGCGTGCGTCTAAACCTACCTTTAAATTGCATATTTTTAAAACGCATTCAAAAAATTGCATGTGTGGGTCAAGCCACACATTCAGCGCAAAATGCATTGTGCTGTGCATAGCTGTACTTTTTTTAGTGTGTCGAGTGACGGAGCTACTTGCGTGGTCACTGAACTGTCATATTTGAAGGAGTGACCACAATGCGTTTTCTGCAGCGCGTTTTTGAGCTGCGCGTTTGTATCGACACAAAAGGGCGTTTGTATCGATACAAACGCGCGGATAGCTCCCTTTCCACAGGATAAATAGGTATTGTATCCAAACAAACGCGATGCAAACGCGCGTTTGTATTGATACAAACGCAGATACGCGCTGCGAACAAACGCGCAGCTCAAAAACGCGCTGCAGAAAACGCAATGTGGCCACTCACTGAGTGTGAAATTACAGTGGCAGCGGGCGGGGCGGATGAGCGGGTGACGCGTCGAGCGGAAAACGCTCATTTCAATAGATGAACACAGTTTCGCCCGCCCCGCCCGCACTTGGTGCACCTTGGTACACAAGTATGTGCTTGTCTTACACGCCAGCGGATTCTGCTACCCGCGCCGCTCCCACTGTAATTTCACACTGAGAGTTTGAGACCGATTTTGGACGCTATCAAAGATAGACAATCAAGGGGCTGATATCTTTTAAAAACGTCACCTGTCAGAGACGACCCTCAAGTAATACTGCGGTGGTAGCGGCTCGAACACAGGCACGAACAGTTTGACCTGATGCTCGTCCTAGCAATACTTCTCCTTCAAATATCATTTATTCAGTAGGACCGCTATGACCACTTTGAAACGTCTTAAGAGCTAGGTAATTCTACTCCTGTTCTTTCGCGACCAACACCGCGAAGAATCAGGGCAACAAACACGGTATGGGGCCTAGCTTTCTTTTGGGTGATCCATCTGCTTAAATCTAAATAGTCAAGCTCCAGTGGGGAGCCAGTCGAACAAGTGAGTCGATGATTCAGCAGGAAGTACTCGTGGTGGTATTTATTTACAGTACATCTCACCTATCAGAGACGACCCTCAAGTAATACTGCGGTGGTAGCGGCTCGAACACAGGCACGAAGAGTTTCACCTGATGCTCGTCCTTGCAATACTTCTCCTTCAGCAGGAAGTATTCGTGGTGGAGAATCACCTCGGAATCCACGTCCTCAACCAGGATCCAGAAACCCTCGGACTGACCGTGGACCTGGAGACAAGATTTTAGATTAGCTGATTAATATAGACATAGCATAATGTACAATTTAGGCAAATAAATGCATTAAATAACTTAATCATAATCACACTATCACAATCATAGTGGTATGGTTTCGTCCTACCCTACCCCCAGGGGTACGGCCAGGGGAATGGTGGGTCCGCAGGGACAATCTCACTTTTCACTATCTCACTAATCTCACTAATATTATAAATGCGAATGTTTGGATGTTTGGATGTATGTTTGTTCCTCTATAACTCGACAACCACTGAACCGATTTGGCTGAAATTTAAAATGTAGTTAGATAATGTCCTGGAATAAGAGGTCGCAGCAAAACCTATCGCCTCTTTCACTTTTTTGATCCTTTTTTTTACCTTTTCGTCCCAATGAAAGTCCGGTGTGATGGTCAGTTCGACCCGCAGTGTTGATCTCGTGATGGGCTGAATGTGGGTAGCCAGCTCGAGTTTCGGGAACTGATGTACGTGCTTATGTATCATCTTGCCTAGCTTAGGCGCCCGGACCAGTTCGCCTATTTCATTGGGTCCCAGCTCGTAAAGCTTCTCCCAGGGGAAGTTCTTCTTTTCTAGCTTCTTTATTATCTGTGGAGGTGATATAATGTTTATATTGTGTTACAAATATTATTAAATAGCGACCCGCCTCGGCTTTGCACGGGTCACATCACATTAGAAACCTCTAAAATTATCAGTGTTTCTCTACTATATTATGCATGTTTTATACATATAAACCTTCCTCTTGAATCACTCTATCTATTAAAAGAAACCGCATCAAAATCCGTTGCGTAGTTTTAAAGATCTAAGGACACATAGGGACAGACAGCGGGAAGCGACTTCGTTTTATACTATGTTGTGATGAGAAAATTTAGATGTTTTGATGTTTGTAGCTCCTTCTCGTCAAACTACTGAACGGATTTAGCTGAAACTTGGAATATACATAGTTTATGATCTGGATTTTTTCGGAATAAGTAGCATATGTGTTATAGGCTACTTATCCCGAAAAAATGCACGGTTCCCGTGGGATAAAAAACGATAATTATATGGGAACGAGATTATGGGATTAGAAGTATACCCTTTCAAACAAAAAATAACCATCAACATCGAATTATAATTGACGGTTGGTGAACATACATAAAGTCGAACATAGGAACTCTTACTTTTTTTAAGTCAGTTAAAAAAATAAGAAAACACACTCCTTTAGAAAAAACAATATGTTGCTTGGTGAAATCCGTACCCATATTATAAATGTGAAAGTGTGTCTATTTGTCCTGCTTTCACGTCAAAACAGAGCGACGGATTGACGTGATTTTTTGTGTGGAGATAGTTGGAGGGCTGGAGAGTAACATAGGCTACTTTTTACCCGGGTACCACGCGAGCGAAGCCGCGGGCAGCAGCTAGTATAATATTATTTAGATTACCTCCTCTGGCATCTTCCTAAACTGTCGGAGCGGAGACATGGACTGCCACATTCTCCTGTCAACCATCTTGCAAAGTGCCAGCGTCTTGTCCACCAATTGGGCCCATCCTAAAACAAAAAAATCGTATTGTGGAAAGAAGAAATTTGCCTAATCGGATTCATCCTTGCCGGTAAAAAATATACAAGAAACCATGCCCTACAGTAAGACGTAAAAAACTTGGGCCTTTACATCTTTACTAGATGATTCATAGTGTCAGGAGGCAATATTTGCCTACACTTATCGGGACACTGTAGTGCTTGGGACAATGTTGAGATGGAGTAGGCTTGTAGCACCTACACCATCCTCTCAGCTTAACCGGCCATATCCACAGGACCGATTTGGAAATTTTTTTTCTTTTGAACATGTATACTTTCCGATTGGTGCCACAAAAATTTGGTGATAATCTGTCGAGGATCTTCGGAGTTATGAACAGAAATGCACCTCGAGAGTGCAGAAAATTGCTCAGCTAATAACATTGAAATCGTTTTTTTTTTAACTTTTAATTTAGCCACTTGTTTTTGTATTTTTCTAAAGAGTGAGAGCGTCTCAAATTAAGTAACGTTTCAGTATTCGCACATAAGGTGGTTATCCCACTGAACGCGATCCGCCATGGTTTATATTCAGACCAAAAGCGTGTTTTCACAAAATGAGATACTTGCATACAATGTTAAACCGCACGTCACGTTTTATACGCGACGGAGTGCGGTGCAGTGTGTTTTACACCTAAGTTTGTCACCACTCACCTCTATGCAGTACAATCTCGAATATAGCCCTGAGCAGGCGACAAGCTGACTGTGTGACGTAAACCATATCCGCCATTAGCGCGAACCCTTCCAACTTCAGCTGTGATATATACGCTTGTAGCAGCACGTTGATCTTAGCTGATGGCTCCTCGATGCTCTCTTTTATAGGGATTGGTACCTAGGACAAGCAATCACACTAAATTATAAATGCAAAAGTTTGGGATGTTTGGATGTATGTTTGTTCCTCTGTAACTCGACAAACACTGAACCGATTTGGCTGGAATCACACTAATATTATAAACTAGCAGCGCCCTCGCGAAGTTGCCCCCGTAGTAATGGTTGATGATGATGAAAAGTAGCCTATAACCTTCCTCAAGAGTTTAGCTATCAAACGCAGAAAGAGTTTTTTAAATCCTTCTAGTTCCTGAGATTAGCGCGTTCAAACAAACAAACTCTTCCGCTTTATTATATTAAGTATAGATGTGAAAGTTTGGATGTTTGGATGTATGTTTGTTCCTCTGTAGCTCGACAACCACTGAACCGATTTGCCTGAGTAATAGATAGATAATGATCAGGAATAGGACATAGGCTACTTTGGAGAAGCATTCTAACAATTAGATAATGAAATGAAATCCTCCGCGGAATGAGAAAGAGGGAGAACACGCGGAACAGCACCTTTTCTATAAGAAACATGATTCAAAGGGGTAGAAACTCACTCTCTCCATAAGTTTATGCAGCTCCAACTTCTCTTCATCTCTCACGGCGACATGTCTAAACTCCGCAGAGAGAGAGAGAGAACATACGGAACAGCTATTAACCTTTAAGAAACATGATTCAAAGGGAATAGAAACTCACTCTCTCCATAAGCTTATGCAGCTCCAACTTCTCTTCATCTCTCACGGCGACATGTCTAAACTCCGCAGAGAGAGAGAGAGAGAACATACGGAACAGCTATTAACCTTTAAGAAACATGATTCAAAGGGGTAGAAACTCACTCTCTCCATAAGCTTATGCAACTCCAACTTCTCTTCAACTCTCACGGCCACGTGTCTAAACTCCGCAGAGAGATAGAGAGAGAGAGAACATACGGAACAGCTATTAACTTTTAAGAAACATGATTCAAAGGGAATAGAAACTGACTCTCTCCATAAGCTTATGCAACTCCAACTTCTCTTCAACTCTCACGGCCACGTGTCTAAACTCCGCAGAGAGATAGAGAGAGAGAGAACATACGGAACAGCTATTAACTTTTAAGAAACATGATTCAAAGGGGTAGAAACTGACTCTCTCCATAAGCTTATGCAGCTCCAACTTCTCTTCATCTCTCACGGCCACATGTCTAAACTCCGCAGAGAGAGAGAGAGAGAACATACGGAACAGCTATTAACCTTTAAGAAACATGATTCAAAGGGAATAAAAACTCACTCTCTCCATAAGCTTATGCAGCTCCAACTTCTCTTCATCTCTCACAGCCACATGTCTGAACTCCGCAGAGAGAGAGAATACACGGAACAGTTCAATCTCCCCCAGGGTCGGCTTCAGCAGCTGATTGTAAGACATCATTGTCTCGTAAGTGCAGTAGAAGTGTGACGCGATCCTACCCAACTCTGTTGGCTGGAAGTGGCCGGATTTGCGTTCGTATTTTATAAGGCCCGCTCTGGAAAGAAAATGTTTATTAATAACAGCTGTGCAAGTTTTTATCGATCGGTAAATTTGACATTTAGAATCGTCAAAATTCGATAAAATAGGATTTGAAACAAAAAAAAATGAAATTTGATCACGACTATACTCCCAAGGAGCATTAAACATAATACTTTCAGATTTCTTTAGGCATTTTTGGATCCTTCGAAGATGTCTAAGGGGGTAGTTAGAGGTATATCCAATCACATTTGGTACATTCCCACATTTTTTCTCATATTTTTATTCGTCGCCTAAAAATAACTTGCCATGCCGTGCCGTCAATGGGCGCAGGTATTAAGTATGCAAAAAAATAAATTAAAGAAATAATCCATACTTGTCGAGTAGGTTAGCGGCGGTGTGTATAAGGTCCGCTCGATGCAACTCCAACAGATTGTCCTCTTGAATCTTAGCAGGTGATATGCCGTACAAAGCGGGCTGACGAAGCATTCTGATGTATAGATATGTGTAGCCTGTGGAAATTACATAAATATTGGAGAATATTTCACGTAGCAGTGATTCCTCTTTTAGGCTATTGTCCGACACAATAATAGAAATAAATGGGGGCGCCACTGTGCAAGCTAAATACGCGAAATAGATAAATTCTCTTTTAGAAGTAAATTATTACTTCTGACTGACGTCTTCGGCACCTGTACTATAGACAAGAAACCTGTACTTTACCATAGATTAGTAGAGAAAGGGTTTCCAAAGTACTGAAATTTGATTTGCCGTGTCTACCCGTTTTTGCTGGACTAACGTTAAAGTTCAGATAAACGCGCGGCGACGCACGGTTGGCTCGGCGTGCGGTTTAAGATTGTAACAAATCAATGTTGTTGTGTACTAGCTTTTATGTATCAGCGTCACGTGACGCGCGGTCATGTATACAACAACATTGATTTGTTACAATCTTGACGACCTCTGTGGTGCAGTGGGTGAAGGCCCGCCTGTGACGCAGGAGGTTGCGGGTTCGATCCCCGCCGCGGGACAAATGTTTGTATGATCTACAAATATTTGTCTCGGGTCTGGGTGTTTTCTATGTATATTATGTATGTATTTACAAAAAAAATGTATTCAAGTATATCAGTCATGTGGTTGCCATAACACAAGCTC
This sequence comes from Camptogramma bilineatum, assembly GCA_958496255.1. Lineage (NCBI taxonomy): Eukaryota > Metazoa > Arthropoda > Insecta > Lepidoptera > Geometridae > Camptogramma > Camptogramma bilineatum. The sequence goes on from OY292478.1 coordinate 4,366,379, forward strand.
TGCTTAGCTTGGGGCTACATGATGCTGTGTGAAATGTCCAGCAATATTTATTTATTTATTTATTATTTATTTATTTAAACCGCACGCCGAACCAACTGACAATACGACCGATGACATCGGTGTCACGATGCGTCCTCTGATTGGACAACAACTGATCGCCACTGGATAGTATAGCGGACGTTAGCTGAACGCTTTGGTTTGGTCAAGGCTTTAGTAGTATAGTAAAAAGTGAGTGGATAATCTAATCCATAGGCTCTCAAAGTGGGCGATAACGCCCCCCTGTGGGCGTTTGAGACTTTCAGATGGGCAGTAGGAGACCCAGAGAAAACTAGGGGGCATTGAGATGGCGCATTTAGATATGGGGAGAGAAGCTCTTGAAAAAAATATATTCTCAAAGTGGGCGGTGGGCAAACTAAGGTTGAGAAACTATGATCTAATCAAGGTGCCCAGTTTAACTCACCTAGCCAAGTAACAGCGTCGCGGATACTCTGCACCGTGCCCAGTACTATTTCCGCGTTCAGCATATCGGGCAATTTGCCCAGCAGCTGAGACTCAATGGGCAACTGCTGGTTTAGTAGAGACAGGTAGTATTGTAGTTCAGAATGATTCGTGATCAGGATTCCTAGGGAGAAAATATCATGTTTAGAAGGTGTAAAAGTAAGTGAAAATGAATGAAAATGTATTTATTTACTACTTAAATAACAAAAGTTTTGTAAGATTAAGTAAACTAACTATGGCGAACATCTAAGTAGAGAGGTTACATAAAGTTAAATTACTAATGATTCCCACACTAGGCTGGGCCTGTATCGTGGGAACCAAATATACGATTGGCAAAAAAGGGCCTCAATTAGCTAGGTAGTTATAACTATTAATAAGTAAATAAACCAAACAATAAGAAGAAAAAAGCGAACAATTTCCAAAATACCTACTTCAGAACAAAATGCATTATCTATAAACGCCTCTCAACCAGAACACCGGTTAAACAATTTGTAACTAACAAAAAAAGGTTGGCAGCGGTGTGGAAGGCGTTTCAATTTTGACAGAAGTTGAGTGGAGTTTATAAGTAGAGCAGAAAATACATAAATGTGTCCGTGAATGAGGGAATGCTGTTATTTTAATTTTTCCAATAGTTTTTCGGTGTCATCATATGACAGCGTTAGCAACCAATTTTTCACGGTAGATTTAGCCTGATGTATAGTCAATGAATTAATTTTTTCTTTGCTACAGTGTCTGATAACCTTTTTGTAAATAAAGCATCGGATGAAATCGCCAAAACGTTGGGCAAAAGATGTAGAGACTAAAGGGTACAAATATCTGTCTGAATTGCTTCTTGAGCGATATTTTTCTAGAAATGAGTTAGAGGAGTGAACAGAAAGGAAGGTTTTGAGGATAAACAGCTTTCTCACAGATAACACACCACTTTCCCTATATACCTCGTTAGTTGAGTACCTTCTCGGTTTTTTTAATAATACTTTTAAGACAGAGCGTTGAGCGCGTTCAGCCTGGATTAAAAAAGTTTTCCCAGCAGAACCCCAGCAAGTTACACAATACATCAATAGAGATTGACATAATGCGTAATAGACAGCCAACAACGTGTCCATACCAGCTATACATCGAAGTTGTTTAAACAGATGAATAACCTTCCTAACCCGGCCAGATAGTACGTCAATGTGCTTTTTAAAGGATAGGTTTTCATCGATGATAACACCTAGATACTTTACGAATCCTGCTCTAGTAAGTTCCTCACAATCACAGTAAGTGTTAGTCCCGAGTCCAGAACATGAGAGAGAGTGTATTTTTAGTGGCGGCTGTGAGTTTGGGGGTTCGGAAGCTTTAGTTATATGAAAACATGCGTACATAGTTTTCTTTGTGTTTAAAGTGAGAAGACTGTTTTGCAGCCACTTTTGAATTTCAAACAATCCTGATTCAGCGGCAGAAAGTGCGTCTCTCCAGGTAGGACCACAAAATAACAGGGCAGTATCATCAGCGTAGCACAGTATTTCCATTTTTTCTGTTGATAATTCATGAATGTCATTGATGTATAAAATGAACAATGTCGGACCCAGTATGCTACCCTGAGGTACCCCGTAACGCACATTTAGTGGCCTACTTATGGTTGAGCCGACTTTGATACACTGTCTCCGCTCACTCAGGTAGCTATTAAACCAGTTTAATACACTGCCACGAATGCCCAAGTACTCTAACTTTCTCAACAGAATCGGAGCGGAGACAGTGTCAAAAGCCTTTGCCAAGTCCAGAAACACACCTATAGTACATTGTTTCCTGTCCAAATGTGACGACACAATTGAGGTAAGCAAAGAAACGGCATCCTCAGTTGACATTCCCTTACGAAACCCAAACTGCCTGTTAGAAATAAGTTTCCGTGACTCAACAAACTTTACCAGCCTACCGTTCACTAATTTTTCAAGAAGTTTTGAAAAAGCGCAAAGGAGTGAAATGGGCCGATAATTGGCAATATGCGTCTGATTCAAAAGCGGGTTAAACGTATTTTTCTATGAACATTATGGCTTTAGAATTATGTGTGTGTAATTATTTTTTAATATTATTTCATTTTCGCTTAGAAATTAATAATTAAAAAGTGCAAAAATATAGTGGGAATTTCATAAGACTTGAAACGCAACGCTATTTGTCACGTATGCTGTGACGTCACACTCCTTCAAACTCGACAGAAAGTTTTTTTTTCTACCTACAAGCGCGTGTAATTTTGGTGACTTGTGACGTCACGTCCGTTTCAAGTGCATGAAAATGTTGATAAATTTTAAAAATTATTTTTGTTATAAAATTTTAGTTTTTCGGCGCTGGAATTTTTGTTACGGTTATTTAACGATATAACCTATCGTTTAAAACCATAAAAAAAATTGATGCATATTGCCAATTATCCACACTATCTTTTTGGCCACCTTTGTGAATGGGGCTGACAACTGCCAGTTTCCAGGCGTCAGGAAAAACACCCGATGACATGCTCGCATTGAAAATTATCGTTAGCGGTTCAACTATCGACCTAGATATACTTTTCAACAGCCAATTATTGATGCCATCTATGCCAGGTGCTTTGTCATTAGAAAGACTAAAAATGAGACTCTCAACCTCTCCGACGTCTGTTGGTTCTAGGAAGAGGGATTCAGCTGGTGAGTTTTTGATTTTGACGGCATCAACCAGTTCAGCTTCAGTTTTAGATAGGTCAGTAAGTGTCTTATCAGCAAGTGTTTGACCAATAACAGAGAAGTGCGCATTGCAGATATCGAGAGATTCCTTAGCATCATTACTACCAGGCAGGAGCAGTAGTTCGGATGGTTCTGGGTTGGGTGGGCCAAAATGGCATACGTTTTTTATAGTCTTCCATAACTTTTTGGGGTTATTTTTATTAGCCTGTAGCTCTGCATTTTCATATTCCAATTTTAATTTGCGAATCAAGTCTATGAAGAAATTACGGTAACGAGTGTAGGATAGTCCGATCACGTCATTTTCCGGATTCTGTCTTACCAGCATATGAAGCTTGTCGCGATGACGCATACAGCGCATAAGACCGGGGGTGATCCAAGGTTTAAGACTGTATTTAGATCTAGGAAGCTTTACTCTTCGCGTGTGTTTATCCAAAATGTTTGTGAGTATCGAGGTAAACTCATTTGTTAAATCGTTAACACATTCCAAGCCACCGATGAGGTTTGACCAATTTACTTCTTCAAGTTCTGTCTTAATTGCATTGACGTCTCTCTTTAGGATATAGCGATTTGGTCTTGGGGTTTTGACTGTGTTCAAGTTAATGCCTAGCATTGCTATATAGTGGTCTGTGATATTGGTTTTGCAAACTATACCTAAACAGGACGTATGAGGTTTTCCCTTGACGTAAATATGATCAAGACACGATGATAGTCTAGTAGGTTCCGTGATAGCTGGCAAGAAACCATTTTCTGCCATAAAACACAGGTAGTCAATGTTAGTAACTGTTTCTAGGATGTTAACATTCAGGTCACCCACTATTATTAGCGGTTGATTCGAAAACTTTTCAATTTGAGAGTCAAGTGATGCTAAAAAGAGATTCAGATCCAAGAAAGAAGGTGATCGGTAAATTCCTAATATTACTAATTCATTACCTATTTTAATCTGAAGACAATCTGCTTCCGCGATGTTAGGTTCAGTCACTGTTGCATTCAGAGTATTTTTAACATAAGCTACTACACCGCTATTCTGATTATGTACAATTTCAGTATAATAACTATTGTATCCTGCTATCTGAGGTATAACGTTATAACAAGAACTCAACCAGCACTCAGTAAGAATAATGATATCCGGACTTACATCTAAGCGAGACAAAAAAACAAGAAACTCGTTAAAATTACAGGATATGCTTCTAACATTAAAAGTCATAACCTTAAATCTATGTTCATCGGAAAAAACAGTTCCACACCTTTCAGGTTCCGCCATAAGTTTGCAGGTAATACCAACATTATCTATGTCGTCTCCAATTTCGCTGATGGGAACTATGGCTAACTCTGCTATCGAGACGATGATGCAAATGTACGGTCGAGATCGCTCATAGCTCGGATGAGCACCGCCGCTGAGCCTTCCCGCTGCCTGATATAAATGGCTCCATTATGGCACCAACAAAAAGCGTACCCCTCTGATTTAGATCTGTTTCGGGCTTCGCGAAACAGTGCCCTGTTATCTTTAGTTATGCCCCATACATACGTAACGATTTATCGTAGCGATTGCAGACTGTGCAGATAAATCGAACGTTCCTAGTGCCTCCACACGCCTCCGATATCGACGTCGATCGGGCAGTTCTCCGCAGAAGCTCGCGCAAGATACATGTTAACAATGGAAGATTATGATGCACTTGCTCAAAGATTTAATTTATTATAATGATAAAAATTATTTTTTCAAGTATAATTTTTGTAATTCCTTTATGTTTTAAAAAAAAATATATTTTTCTAATTTCTAAAATCTATTTTTTCTTGTGTACACGACCCTGCGCTTCTAATAATCTCTCTCTAGCCTCAAAGGTTTGCTGGAAGAAAACTCTTTTTAGGGTTAAGCTCGCCTTTGTACATGTCCTTTCATTGTGTAAGTTTATTGTTTTGTGTTTACTCTGTGTAAGTACAATAAAGAATAAAGAATATTTTGAATGGTTCAATTTTTTTTATTTTTATTAATATTTATTTTTATAAATTTAAATCTCGTCAGTCCCTGCTCCAGATTTACACGATTTTTTTTATTTTATTGAGCTCTTTGTTATATGTAGTTCGAAGATTATTAATCTTCTTAACCACTGTATCCCTGGTGGCATTTGGATCTATGGGTTTGTATTTTTCGATTAGCCTGTCGTAGGCGGCATTTTTTTTGTTGCGGTCGTGGTAATCCTTACATGTAGTCTTCCAAAGGCAAGTTTCGTTTCTGTAGCTTTCTATAAAATCTTGAAGTAGTTCGCGGTGTCCAACTCTACTATTTGTCTTCCGACATGTTTCTGTGAAAGCGATGTGCACGTGCGCACACTAGCAAGCTCCGTGAAGTACTGCCGAACTGAGCGATCGGCCGATCGCCGTCCACACGCAACGATAAAACTGTGCAAATGTAATCGACAACGATTTATCTGATAGAAATTGCAACTGCCACCGACGAACGATTATCGACAACGATTTTTCATACACACGATCGATAAAACTGCGCAAACAGGTCTGCACAGATTTATCGCTACGATAAATCGTTACGTATGTATGAGGCTTTAGTCTCTCATTGATAAATATCTTCAGAGGAGACCCAGCGACCTCGAGGTCAGCACTTGTAACATTCTTGCGAGTTTTGGATGCCTTAATTAATTGGTCTCGCAAGTAAGTTCGTATGATCAAGTGGTCAACTCTGGAATTTTTCTGACATTTAATTACATTCTTATAAGTTTGTACATAGACTTCTTATTATATATACAGATATCGTGCATCCGTACACATATTATAAATGTGAAAGTGTATTTTTTTGTTTGTTCTGCTTTCACGTCAAAACAGAGCGACGGATTGACGTGATTTTTTGTGTGGAGATAGTTGGAGGGCTGGAGAGTAACATAGGCTATTTTTTATCTGGGTACCACACGAGCGAAGCCGGGGTAGCAGCTAGTATTAATTTAAGCTTTAGCTTACCTTCGCCTTTCGTGTCGTATTGCGGCCGACCGGCTCGCCCCAACATCTGTAGTACATCGAGAGCGCCCAACTCACTCCAACGACCCTGAATGAAGAAAATAACAAAATTTATACTTACAGATAACTTAAAGAATGCAGTTTTACTTTTGTTAAATCATTTTTAGTTGGAGGATAAAACAGCTCCTGCCAGGAGCTGTTTTATCCTTCGAAAACAGTCAGTTTTCGAGCAAATTACACACATATTCGACGATTCTCAGAGTGCATTTCTGTTTATCACATTGAGGATTTACATATAACGTCGAGGACTAAAAAATAATCATCAAAATCAACACATTAAAAAAACGATACACAGCGGGCGGATATATCGGTGAAGATACATCCAGTAGAACATAGAACCTCCTGTTTTGAAGTCGGTTAAAAAGAGAAGTTACACATACCTTTTCAGGCGAATAGACTTGTGTGCCTTTTACGATGACAGTATGCGCGGGGAGATTCACCCCCCAAGCCAGCGTAGCTGTCGACACTAGTACCTGTAGAAAAGCTTATATTACAAACATAACAATTACAAAGGTCGTTATAGCAGAAACGTAATATGATTCATAGCGAGATTCTCGTATTAGAAATCACAAAATTGACAATTCCTATTACAATTTCTGTAGTAAGTCGTATCACCAATTCATCTTTTTTGACAGTTATAGAATAGAATATAGTTATTGACAAAACACACAGCAGACAGAGGATAGAGCATAAAAACAACAAAAAATAGTAGGTACCTTCATAAAATTAAATAAAAATTGTGATTTTGATAGGTCAATCAATAGTACGGCCATTTAACGACCTTTTTAGCCCCGCAGATCCTTGAATTAAATGAACTAGATTCCTAGACTTCCCAGGACCACAGCTGGTGCAATCCAGTCGAAACGGACAAAATAATAAGGTAATTTACGTGATAAATACCCGGATACATATGTATATAAAGATTCCTTGAATCTGTCTAGTCCAAATAACTATTAGACACCATCGAGATAATAACTAGAGAAGAAAGTACAAACCATAGACGTGTCACAAATGAGTTGGAACATGGGCGGGAGATTAGACAACGCACAGAAGCGACACAGCTTTTTTACCTACTAATTATTACTCTGCCTTATCTAAATAAATTGAATAGGTCGTGGGTTTGATTCCCACCCAGGACAAACATTTGTAGGATGAATTATATTATTTTATAGTATTATAGGTACCTATGTATGCATTTCCAAATAATAAGTATTCTACCATTTTTTAGCCCTGAATAGCAGAATAACTATTAAAATATCAAAATATTCACGGAAAAATAATTATAGGTAGGTAGGTACTACTTACAGGAAACTTAGTTTTGAATAAATTAGGTTTGGGTTTGGTTAGTATCTTTAAGGTGATGATGATGAAATGATGAATTTAAAATATCCTTTTTAAACTAAGTAAAATAAAAATCTACCATTACAATTTGATAATAAACTTTAGTAGGTACTGATAGACAAACAGACAGACAAACGGCATAGGCTGAGTAGGTATTTTATGATCTAAACAATAATCAGTTAAGTATATTATATCTAATTGAGTTAAAATAACTAGGTGCATGTATTATGAGTTCACCAACATTTATTACCTACCGTGTCCAATCTGTACAGTTCCATTTTCATATTCTATGATTTTCTAGAAATGGCGGCAAATTATGACAAAAATTAGTTTTGCTTGGTTTTAGTTGATGTTTTGTTTACTTACCGATGATAAGTTACGCCAATATCCTTTTTTTGTGTAGTTGATGCGTTTTTGTAAGATTCTAAAATGCAAGACGGCATTTTTGAAAGTCATTTTTATACCTTTCGTCAACATTCAACACCATAAAACCAGCGACCGATTGCGATGAACGTGAGCTAGTGAATGAATGAGCTGACGCTGATCGGCTTCAATTGTGGCGTCAAGTCTGAGTTCGCCGGTGTCCGTTCTAGTTTACATATTTCTTCAAAGTTAGACACATGCCTAAATTACAGAAGCTTGCATTACATTTTTTTTTTTTTACTTCTAAAGTAGCAGACAAGCATACGGCCCACCTGATGGTAAGCGGTTACCGTAGGCTATGGACGCCTGTGACACCAGAGGAGTCACACTCGCACTGCTGACCCTTTAAAAATTTCAAAACGCCCTTTTTGAAGAACCCCATACTGTAGGCACTGGGGAAAACCGCGGCATATTACATACGAAACAGATTGTCCACAGTTAAAATAATCACCTGTATATGTCTATCAGCGAAGAGATCTTCCACCAGCGTCCTATCAACCCTGCTCATACCAGCGTGATGTATCGCGAAGCCGTACGGAAGCAATTCTCTTAGCTCCGGGTTCTTGACTTGTTCAGCTTCAGTTCTTAGGACTTCCATACTGGCCGACCCTTCCCTGTGGACAGAGGTATACGCCCCTATAGATACAGTGTATTATAGGGGCGGTGTGCTAATGAAACGACTAAGGCTGAGACTCAACCAAAGCGGAGATCTGTGAGATGTGTTTTGAACAACCAATAGAATTTTGTTATTCAAACATGTCATATCGTCTTTTGAAATTCTATTGGTTGAAACACATCTCACACATCTCCGCTTTGGTGGAGTTAGACTAAGGCTAAGTTCACATGTAACGCGCGTTAATGCAGGTTAACGCGCGATAAAAATAAAGAGTTTAGATGACAAGCGCTAACGCGTGTTGCGAGAGCTCCTCAGGCTGTTTGAGAAGAGCTTAGAAAATGGAAGAAAAAAATAAGTGCAACCGCGATGGAAGCGCGCGCTTAACTGAACAGCAAAAGACATCCGTACCAATATTATATGTGAAAGTGTGTTTATTTGTCCTGCTTTCACGTTAAAACAGAGCGACGGATTGACGTGATTTTTTGTGTGGAGATAGTTGGAGGGCTGGAGAGTAATATAGGCTACTTTTTAACCGGGTACCACGCGAGCAAAGCCGCGGGCAGTAGCTAGTTACATATATATCATCGCGTCAAGCAGAGCGTCAACCTAGACGTATTTGTCACGTGTAGTGAATTACAAAAACAATTAAAATGCTACTGAATGTATGTATATACTATTCATTTGCGGAACTTGTCAACATAGTGTAGACTATATCGGTACGTACAATAGTGCGACCATATTTTAAACATCGATAACTATGAATGTAACATATCTAGGGTATATATCTCACCTCAGAAATTGTCCAAGCGTGTCTTTCTCGAGGCACATGTCACGGATGGCGCGAGCTGTCTTTCCAGTCTCTTTGCGAGAGTGAACGAACACTAGGATCTAAAAACAGAACATTTTTGTTAACAATTTCTCATTGTTTGTAAATGGCCCATTGAATATTATAGATAGACTATCGCGTTCCAACAACTAAGCTACTAGATAACTTAGACCATAGACGTCATGGTTAAAATTTTTATTTAATTAAGTATTTTTTTTTATTGTCTATAAGGAACACCTGTAATTTATTTTTAATCTATCACTGTAAACGGCACCTAAACAAGTGGCTACTAAAAATTAAAGAAAACTGACCTCTATGTTATAAGCTGAGCAATTTTCTGCACTCTCGCGGTGCATTTCTGTTCATAACTCTGAAGATTCTAGCTAGACAGATCTTCACAAATTTTTTGTGGCACCAATCGGAAAGTATACCCTTTCAAACAAAAAAGAATTTTCCAAATCGGTACAGGCGTCTTAGAGTAATCGGTGAACATACATAAAAAAAAGTTTCCGACGAATTGAGAACCTCCTTATTTTGAAGTCGTTTAAAAACATTATAAGAAATACAAATTATCAAACAAACTGACCTGGTTTCTCCCAGCGTGTTCCATAGTCTTCTCATAGACAATATCGTTCATGACTTGGAAGCGTTTTAGCGCTTTCTTCTCCGTCACACCGATGTACTGCTGTTCTAACGCGACAGGTCTACGAAAAGATATATAAACTATAGACTAAACCACGGCCAAGAAGATTCTAAACTACGTAACTGGAGTGCTAACTGACATTTAATGTACAAAGGATTTTGAACCTTATCACGACTACACAACGATCTATTATCATTTAATCTTGGTTATAAGGATTGTTGGTCTTGTTGAGAGGCTTTCTTGGGTGCTTTGTCTCTTTCACACAGTTCAATTATGGTCGCCCTTTAGAAAGAGACACACCGCCCAAGTTTTATTTCTCAAGCGGACCTTGTTTTCTGTCTCAGTCAGCGTTCCAGGTACGTAGTATAGAAATTCCTTGCCCACGGCTGACTGAGCCGTGGGTTTCCTTCACTGTTTAGAGCTCGTGTTAGGTGCGTATACAAATTTTTCGATGTAAGGCCAAGACAATAACTAAAATAGCAAAACACAGTACCTACAAAATATAGTGTTTTTTTTTTTCATTTTGTCATCTGCAATTGGCTGTGTAGCCATAATCAGATCTGCGGGGTTAAAAAGGCCGTTATAACAGAATCACAATACGAATTGAACTATATGCCGTCTCTTTTCATAGACTGAGAGTGACAAGAACGGCATATATTGCAATTCGCGCAATTGAAAAACGCGTGATTATATGTATGAGAATATTAATATAACTAACTAGCTTCCGCCCGCGGCTCCGCTTGCGTGATACCCGGCTAAAAAGTAGCCTATGTCCTATTCCCCGTCATTTTCCATCTATATTTTAAATTTCAGTTAAATAGGTTCAGTGGTTGTCGAGTTATAGAGGAAAAAACATACATCCCAACTTTCGCATTTATAATATTAGTGTAATGTTGACTTTATTACATTTTTTCTTATAAACTTTGAATCAAAACATACCTGAATGAGTTATCGAAGTAAAACAGTCCCTTGTCTGGCTTGACACGTAGAAATGCGGCCACGTCGGTGTAGTTCGGCAGAGTGGCTGACAGACCGACAAGTCTCACCTACGGATGTTATACGGAATAAGAAAGGCTAATGATTAAATAGATTTAAAAAAAAGGGCTTATTTTAGAGCCGTGTTGGAGGGGCTTAGTACCTCGACTTTCGGATCCGAAGGTCGTGGGTTCGAATCCTGGGCGTGCATCAATGGATTTTTCGTTTCGAAAATGTATATGCTCATTAACACGAGCTCTAAACGGTGAAGGAAAACATCGTGAGGAAACCCGCGGCTTAGCCAGCCCCACACGTATTGACCATGTCTTTCCTGTGGATATGGCCGGTTAAGCTGAGAGGATGGTGTAGGTGCTACAAGCCTACTCCATCTCAACATTGTCCCAGGCACTACAGTGTCCCGATGAGTGTAGGCAAAGATTGCCTCCTGACACTGTATAAATCATCTAGTAAAGATGTAAAGGCCTAAGTTTTTACCTCTTCCTGCGCTTGTTCCGCCGCGCCCAGGGTTCTTGCGACCATGACAATGCACCTCGTCGATTATGATGAGTCTCACCAATTGAACGAACGCTCACCATTTTGGGGAACAGGGTGGAATAGTTCCCCAAAGGCAGAGTAGGTGGTTCCTCTGCAACGGGCCGGCCCATCTGGCCCACTTGCCCGTGGTCTTTCGACCGACAGTTGATGTCTAGTCTTTGATATATTTCAATTCGGTGGAAACTTTGCTTGCGAGTTCTAGGACTGTTGATGTTGAGTGGCGCCGTCTGTAGTGCGTAGCAGGGTTGTTGCGAATATCAGCATCAGCATCAGCATCCGCTGATGATCAGCATCGTTTGTAACATCAGCATCAGCATCAGCATCCGCATTGATTGATGCTGATATTCAATGCTGATGTTCCAGTCGCGACAGGACATAGGGGGCGGGACTTTTTGTATATCGTTCGTTTAATAATAACGAGCAAACTAGTTACCTATGTTTATTGTTGTTTATTTATTTATTTAAATTCTTTATTGCACAAAATTACAAAAATAGTGCACAATTGGCGAGCATAATGCCGAAGGCACAATATTTTGTTGATTTTAGCCTACCCTGTCCCACAGCTGGGCCTTTGCCCAGGGGAGGCCTTTGCCTCCCCTCGAGTTTTCCAGGTAGTTAGGTCCAACTAGGGCAGTGAATTTTAGTAGATAATGATGCTACCACGTTAGAGAACATGTTGTGCCGACCCAAACTAGAGGGATAAGGGCAAGGAAATTATGATGATGAATGATGCTACCTACGTTGCTACAATAATAATTATATTTGATTTAAAAACTTCGAGATAATGAAGCTCGCTTTGTTTGCTTGGTTTGGAGCTCGCATTGCTCACATTTTAGCTTCATGAGTAGGTATAATGTGAAACACACAGTACAAAGTGAGTTATGTCTGACCACAAAATAGGAACCGACAAGCAGCGCGCCTTTCCATGAGCACCATAAACAAAATCAAGTGTCACATGTTGCATTTGTCTTAAAAATTTGGTTCGCTTCGCTCGCATTTAATTTCATAAGTAAGGTAATTATATTGCGAATAAAGTGAGTTAAGCCTAACCACAGAATAAGAACCCATAAGCAGCGAGTTTTTTCTTTGATCACCGCACACAAAATCAAGTGTCACAATGTTGCATTTGTCTTAAAAAATTCGGCTCGCTTCGCTCGCATTTAACTTCATGGGTAAGGTATATTGCGAAAAAAGTGAACAAAGTATAACCACAGAATAAGCACCGATAAGCAGCGAGTTTTTTTTTTGATCACAGCAAAAAAAACAAGTGCCACATATTGCATTTGACTAACAAAAATCCGGCTCGCTTTGCTCGCCTGGTTTGGAGCTCTATTCGCTCGCATTGAATGTGCGGCCCGCAGTGATACCTCACATTGTCCTATGCGGCCCTTGACCAGAAAAGTGTGACGACCACTGAACTAGGGAATGCAATCTCGCGAGATTGGGGCTCAGGCGAGATCTCGCGAGTTTATGAATAACAGTACCGCGAGATCTCGCCAAATTTGATATCTCGCGAGATTGGCAGTTTTGTGTGTCCTCTTTTTTGAAGTCGGTTAAAATACAATTAACTACAAATTATGCAGATTGAATTTTTTGATTGATAAAATAAATGACTCAAAAACTTTAAAATAGGTAGTATTATATTTAATTAGGTACCAAAAAAACTAGAAAGCTTTTTCATATAGATTCAATAAGGATATTTTTTTTTGCCAAATTAAAATTTTAAAAGACCGACCTCAATGTTACTTATCTTAGCGATTTTTTGCACTCTCGAGGTGCATTTATGTTCATAGTTCCGAAGATCCTCATCAGATTCTCACCAATTTTTTATGGCATCAATCGGAAAGTATGCCCGTTCAAACAAAAAAAAAATTCCAAATCGTTTCAGGCGTCTTCGAGTAGGTACTTAACCCGTGAAAATACATTAAAAAAAGCTCCGACGAATTGAGAACTACTTTTTATTGAAGTCGGCTAAAAATCAGCATCAGCATCAGCATCCGCTGATGTGTAAAAAAACTGCATCAGCAACAACCCTGGTGCGTAGCATGTTTTCTGTAGTTCATCTAGCGACAGGTAGATGTCGCTACGTCACTCCAGTACGTACAGTACGGCCAACGGATCTCGTTCTCGGCGTACGTGAAGTTAGCCGTTTCGATGCGCAGTGCAACTTTTTCATACAAAATTTTCTACTGCGCAGCGCAAAGCCTGACTTCACGAACGCCTAGATCCGCCGGCCCAACTGTAGCATGTTTTCTGTAGTTCATCTATACAATTATACATATGATACAATACAGTTGCAGGTCTTTCATAAGGTCCTTACCTCTTCTTGCGCTTGTTCCGCCGCGCCCAGGCTTCCAGAACTGGGGCCCTAGCCATATTACACTATCTTACTATCTTATTACTTTGTTTACTAAGAGGTCATGTTACCCTGGTCTTTCATAAGATCCTTACCTCCTCTTGTGCTTGTTCCGCCGCGCCCAGTGTTCTCGCGACCAGGGCTTCCAGAACTGGTCCGCGCTCGTCGTGCAACAGATGCACTTCGTCGATTATGATGAGTCTCACCAGTTGGGTGAACGAACGCTCACCACCTGACAAACAACAAATAAATCTTATGCCTTAGGCTGCGTTTCCATTGACGCGGAGTTGGACGGAGCGGTGCTTAGCGGTGCATTGACCAATCACATGTCAAACGAAGAAATCGGAACGCGGCAAAATGCACATGATTGGTCAATTCATGCGTCGCTAAACTCCGCTCCGCTCGGCTCCGCCTCAGTGGAAACGCACCCTTACGGTGTTACTGTTACGGGCAACTTTATTAACCAGCCCAGTATTCATGCTTTTAATTTATATTTTTTTGTGTTTATTTATTTGTATTTTTTATATTTTTTAATGGATCTCGTGTCTGCAATAAACAAATATTACGCTAAATAGTACGCTTCCGCATACTATTATTTTGTTTATCCCACGGGAACCGTGCATTTTTCGGGATATAAAGAAGCCTATGTCCTTTTCCCAGTCATTATCTATCTATGTTTCAAATGTCAACCAAATCGGTTCAGTGGTTGTCGAGTTACAGAGGAACAAACATACATCCAAACATCCAAACTTTCACATTTATAATATTAGTGTGATGTGATGTGATAGTGTGATAATATTAGTGTGATATTAGTGTGATTATTAAAAAATATTGCTGGAAATTTTTGCTGTCTTTAAGTTCTAAAACTTACCTTTCCTAGTGATGATATCCCATTTCTCTGGCGTGCAGACGATGAGTTGCGTGCTATCTATCTGTTCCCTTGTAAGCTGGTGGTCGCCAGTCAGCTCGCTAACCGTCATGTTGTAGGCTGATAGACGCTTTTTGAAGTTACCCACCTGTTATAAGATATTTTTTATTAATGTTAGGTCACAGAATAGAAGGCGCACATCGCACTTTTAGGGAGTGGACACATTGCGTTTTCTGCAGCGCGTTTTTGAGCTGCGCGTTTGTATATACAAACGCGCTACAAAAAACGCAGTGTGTCCACTCCCTTAGGTAGAAATCTACAAGTACATTGGCGGGCCCACCCGGGCGGGCCTTGGTAGGGTTTCCCACTTGCCATTAACAAAAGTTCGGTGAAGCAACAACAGTCCGGCAACAAGAGTCTGGTAAAGCAACAAAAGTCCGGCAAAGCAATAAAAGGCCCGTAAAGCAAGAAAAGTCTAGTGAAGCAACAATAATCCCGTGAAGCAACAAAAGCCCGGTGAAGCAACAATAGTCCGGTAAAGCAACAAAAGTCCTGTGAAGCCACAATAATCCCGTAAAGCAACAAAAGTCCGGTGAATTAACGATAGTCCGGCAACAAAAGGCCCGTAAAGCAACAAAAGTCCCGTAAAGCAACAACAGTCCGGCAACAAAATTCCGGTGAAGCAACAACAGTCCGGCAACAAAAGTCCCGTGAAGCAACAATAGGCCCGTAAAGCAACAAAAGTCCGGTGAAGCAACAATAATCCCGTAAAGCAACAAAAGTCCAGTGCAGCTACAATAGTCCGCTGCAAATTTCAAAGTAAAACAAGAGTAATATCTCACCATTTCCTGTACAAGCGAGCGCATAGGCGCCACATATATCATCTTGAAATCCTGAACATTAACCGAACCGTCGTCGTTGACGTGCTTGCCGACCTCGCGCAGTATACACAGCAGCGCAACGTTCGTCTTGCCGGCCCCCGTCGGCGCGCACACTAGGAGATTCTCGTCAGATTCTAACGCAGCTTTTGATATGCGACTCTGTGAACAAAAACATCACATTTTTGTTAACCTAATACAATAATTTTGTTTCATTTGCCCGTACTTATGCACGTTCACGAACACTCAACAGCTAATAATCCACCATAGTTCGCGTCATGTAAAAAGAACGCTGGAAGAAAGTGGAGGGGTGTGTTTTGTCTCATGTTTGCGAATAGGTAACCCATGCGCAAACATGAGATAAAACACCCCCTCCAGTTTCTTCCAGCGTTCTTTTTACATGACGCGAATTATACCTACATAGAGGAGAGTGGAAACATGGAGGAGTTGCCATATCATAAAAAAATATAGAGATAATAAAATAGATTTGAGGACATAAGAAAGAAAGCAAGCAGCAAAGAGTTAAAAAACCCTTAAAAAAGGGGTAGTTTAGATACTAAAAATGAGTAGGTACCGGTAAACATCATTAACTTCGCCTAGTGTAGGTATCTTTGCCTATATTATAAAAAGAATCGTAGGTCCTTTTTATAACTGAGGTAATGTACTTAAGATACTTTATTTTCCTATCACGACAACTGATGTCGTGTAGGCAAAGATTGCCTTCTGACACTGTATAAATCATCTAGTAAAGATGTAAAGGCCTAAGTTTTTTTTTTTTGTAGATAAGTTAATAGAATATGTTTTGTTTCCCTACCATATGTACTAACAAGCTATGAACCATGTACTTAGTTCTCTGAAAATATACATATTATTTTTTAATTTTTACTGAGCCAGCTAGTAGAGCTACCCCCTACTTTACTAGGGCTTTGAAACAATAATTACCTGTATTCTGTTCAACGTTTTGAATCCCTCGAACGCGGGCTGCACGTATTTAGGCAGCTTCTCTATAGGCATCAGTGTCTCCCCTTCATCAAACGGTTTCGGCTTCAAAGCCGGCACGTGGACTTCTTCGTATCCTATAATTTACGAATTTTACTTTTGTATACTTCTTTTTAATGCATAATCATCCTACTATCGCACTCACACTAATAATATAAATGCGAAAGTTTGGGTGGATGTTTGTTTGTTCTTCTGTAACTATAATTACCCTTTTTTTAAATCTAAAACTTAATATAGAAAATGATCGGGAGTAGGACATAGGCTACTTTTTAACCGGATACCACGCGAGCGAAGCTAGTTAGTAAATAAATAAATAGTAGTAAGGAGTAAAGTTCTTGAGGAAGTTTATAGATAGACTATTTCATCATCATCATTGTAACCATATTAACTAGTAGTTCGCCCCGAACTGAGATCTCGCGCACCGTAGATGGCTTACATTTGGACTTTCTTCTGACTACCCCTATAATTTCAAGTGCTACTACTGATACTGCCGAGTATGCCTATTGCGCTAGCTCTTCATGGTAAAAAATACTGGCATGCATGCAATACATAATGTCGTGTCTAATTTTTCATTTAGGTATTTCATATTTATGAATTCTCGTCGTATTTCTAAAAGTAGGTATACGTCCCAGAATAAAAATAATACCTATTTTGGAATGTACAAACAAAGACCTTTCATTTGACAGCCCACTCAATATATTCGTTTACTTAACTTTTTTTACCCCAATTATTTTCATTTTTATCAAATTTTTTTTTATCATGAAAATAAATCAAGTAGCATCTAAAATCATTGCAAACCAAACCGCAACGATGCCACTCTCTTTTTAAGACCGACCAGTCAATGAGCTACGAAGTCATCGAAACTCTATGCAACGGGAGCTCATGCAGCTCTGGTTTCGTAGTTTTTGGTCTTTGGTCGTATTTCAAAAACTATACATCCTAGATTAAAAATAAAAACCATTTTGGAATGTACAAAATAAGCCCTTTCGTATGACACCCCACTCAATTTATTTGTGTAACTTTCATAATTTTTTACCCCCTTGGGAACCCAATATCTTCACAACCCCTTCATCGATTAAGCTCATATGCTCCCCCGTAAATTTCCTTACCACAACCTATTGACCTACCAAGTTTCATGCAGATTGGATGAACGGTTCGACAGTTATGCGCGAACAACAATTCGTGAAACATACAAACATACAAAGCAAAATCGCCCAATTTACCACTAAGATCTTCGCTCGCTTCGCTCGCTCGATCGATTAATTAATTTAATTGAAATAAATAAATCATCACCATATACCATCACTACACGGGTAGGGTAATGCTGTGAGGGCACAGCTAGGATAGTGTATAGTACAGCTAGTATATAACTTTATGGGGTATCGGCATAAAAAGTAGCCTATGTCCTATTCCTGATCATTTGCTATCTTTATTTTAAATTTCAGCCAAATCGGTTCAGTGGTTGTCGAGTTATAGAGGAGCAAACATACATCCAAACTTTCGCATCACACTAATATTAGAAATGCGAAAGTTTGGATGTATGTTTGTTCCTCTATAACTCGACAACCACTGAACCGATTTGGCTGAAATTTTAAAATGTATATAGATAGTGATCGAGAATAGGACATTCATAGAAAATGACAGGGAATAGAACATAGAGTTCAGGCGGGCGACATACATCCATCCATCCATCCAAACTTTCACATTTATAATATTAGTGTAATATGGTAAGTTTTAAGCATTGACTTTGGCTTCACTAACCTTTCTTCTGCTTTCTAAAAGACCCCGGTGGTAGCTGACACCGCTTATTCGCCATGAAATGCGACCCGGCAGCGAAGACTAAATCCTCTAATTGTAGAACCTTGCGAGCGCCCGCGACTTGACCTCCCGTGCCCGTCTCCGGGTCGGTTTTGTGGCGTTTGCGGGGCGCTTCCGATTGCTCTGACTTAGCCTGGGAACAGAACAGATTATAATACTAAGATAAAGATAAAGATAAGTTTATTGGATCACCGAAAAGAAAGCTAGGCCCCATACCGTGTTTGTTGCCCTGATTCTTCACGGTGTTGGTCGCGAAAGAACAGGAGTAGAATCACCTAGCTCTTAAGACGATTCAAAGTGGTCATAACGGTCCTACTGAATAAATGATATTTGATTTTGATTTTGATTTTTTTATTAACTTAATAAGTTTTGCCAAGTTTTAACAAACTTAATTATACCTAAATTAACTTAGAAAACACGCCAAGAAAACAAACAACTGTTTACTTTATACTACGTATAGAATGGACACTGTGACCCCCCCACCAATCGAAGCTTCCTCATCCCGCGCATGAATTCGAGCTGTCGAGGAGCTGCCTTTGAGCAAGGGACGCGCCAAGACCACAGAACTTTATGATAATACTACTCCGAGACGGTGACAACCTTATTCCGCGCGTGTACAAAAATGACATTGTGTAGTGCCTATGTATTTTTATTTTTAATTCATTTTAATTTAGAGACATGCCCCCCTAGCCATATTACACTATCTATCGTCGCTGTAGAATAGAACACTTCAAAATGTATAGGAATTGACGATTAATGGTGATGAGTCACGTGGTAGATCGTCAATTCCTATACATTTTCAAGTGTTCTATTCTACAGCGACGATAGATAGTGTAATATGGCTAGGGCCCCTAGGTCGAGTGTCGACCATGTCGGTCCCATAGGTCTCTGATACAATTATTCTGCAAGCAATCTGAGTTTCCGTTGGTCGGTAAAGCAGCTGTCTGTGTAAATAGGTAGGGACCAAATCTCTGCAAAAGCGGCGTTTCTCTGTGTAAATTCCCTTAACAATTAATCACAATATGCTGAGCTAGGTCCATTTTGCTACCTTGCCCTTTTTTGTACCTACCTACTTATTTTTATTTTTGTTTTGTGTGGTATGCAAATAAATCTTTTTGTATTGTATTGTATAAATAGGTAGATTAACGCCGCTCAGTTCAGTCAGAGCCACTATAGTCGTATTGCTCATTATACGGACTAAAATTGAAGGAAAAAATGTCATTTTTCCTTCAATTTTGATTATTTTTGATATGTTTTATGTCAAAATTGAAGAAAAATGAAATTTTTTCCTTCAATTTTAGTCCGTATAATGAGCAATCCGACTATAGTTATAGTTACCTCTTCGTCTCCCTTCCCTGTGTCGAGTTGGGCCAGTATCCGCTGTAGATTCGGCTGCCGAGACATTTCCTCACGGAGCGCCGCGCGCTCGCTCTCAGACTGAGACGACGCTAATTTTGTGCAGTACAGAACTGAGGAAAAAGCGAATATGTAGTAAGTAAGTTCGTATGAGTAAGTGGCCAACTCTGGTGACGGAGTTTTTAGGCCGCCTAAAGGCCTCCGTCATGACTTAACGACTTAAAAGCCGGGACCGACAATTTAACGTGCCCTCCGAAGCACGGAAGCGCTCAGCTCGTAATACCACTTGCGGTCACCCATCCTAAGAGTGGCCGCGCCCAACGCTGCTTAACTTCAACAATCAACCAAGAACGTCTAAGCAAGCTACGCCACAAGCGCAATATGTAGTAAGAAATTGTGAGCGGATTCCACAGAATTATATCGAGATAGAAGAAAAGAGTGTACGTAGTTCGCGTGCCGAAAATAAGGGCTGAGGACTTCTTTGCTCGCCGCGAAGCTCATTCCGAATTCATTCCATTGCGGCATTAATTTGACGCGCCAGACTCGACGAGCATTGAAAACCAGCAATAAAAATAAGCAATCTGAACTGTCAACTGCGTTCGTCAAAGTACCTAAGTGTTACACGGTCGGTTTCCATATAAATCAACGAACTTTTTGCTTCTATATCGATATAGATCTGTGGAGGATTCCCAGTTTCAGCAAAATCCGTTCAGTAGTTTTTGCGTGAAACGGTGCATCCTCACCGCAGTTATTTTTTGTTGATTAACGTTTCCAAATACTCAGCAACATCCGACAGCAAAAAGATATGAATGTTATTAAATGTTGCCTTGCCGTGTTAGTAAATATTAAAAAACGTTGCCTAAGGCCCAGAACACACGGTGAAACGCAACTGCAACGAAACTGCAACTTTTAGTTACTTTTGAGTTGCATCTAAGTTTCTGCCATAGATTCCGTTGAGAGACCACACATGACGCGACCAGTTTGAAACCGGCTTGAAACGCGTTGCAAAAGGGTTAATAATTTCAAAAGGATTTCGTTGCAGTTGCGTTTCACCGTGTGTTCTGGGTCTAACTCTTAAAAACAGTCAACATTCCCTAACAATCGATAACATTGTTAGAGATTGTTTTCTCAACACGGCTTAAAATGCGGCTCAAGGAGCGGCGCGGGCGAATAAATTGTTGCCGAAAGTTATTCTTTGTTAATTTATGTTATTGGCGGTATGGACGCGATGAGTAACATTCAACAAATAGTAACAAGTAGACACAAAAGTTACAGAAAGTTACTTAATGTTACCGTGTTGCAGTGTTGCTCAACAAAAAATAACTGCGGTGTGGATGCACCATTAGGTTTGCCTTTAGTAACATGTCACGTCGATCTACGATAATCCTCCAGTAGTTTATGCGTGAAAGAGTAACAAACATCCATCCATCCATCATTCTCCTGCCCTTATCCCACGCTAAGTGGGGTCGGCACAACATGTTTTCCTCTTCCACTCACCTCTATCACTCGTCAACTCTGAATCCACTCTTTTCACATACATATCTTCTTTCACACAATCCAACCACTTCTTCGGCCTTCCTCTACTTGCGTACCCAGTCACACTCATACTCATCACTTTTTTTGTGATGGTTTTCATCCCTCCTCATAACATCCATCCTCACAAATTCACATTAATAGTAGTAGGATATTATACCTGTGTATCTATACTTGTTGAGCAGTTTAACGAACTCGAAGCAGTCATAGCCGAGCAGCAACACTAGTCTGTTCTCCAGGTCTCGGTCGTCCGCCGCCTCGGCTAGCGCCTTCAACACCTCGCTAGATTTCGCCTGGAAATGTCATAAATTATTATCATCATAATTGTTTCTTCATCATCATCGTATGTTTGTATTAGATAGATAGATAGATAGAAATTTATTTTCAGCACACATGGTAAAAAACAGAAAGTACAGAAGAAGAAGATGTAAGGGCGGGGATAGACTAAAAGAAAAACACAGGTAGGTACATAAGTAGGAACAAATAAGAAATACACAAACACTAAAAAAATTAATGGACAGTAGGTACCTGCCTAGATACTTACAAATACCTATAGAACAGTAGCGGTATTACTATTAATCTGTGGTAATAGTCCCCCCCATGGAACATAAAGTATCATGATGGATATTGTGTGGCTAAAAAAGGTCCAATCTCAGCGTGGTTTACGTTTTTTTTGGGCCAACCATTACAGTTATATTTTTCAAAATCTAAGGCGAGCCCGTGCATGTGCGAGCGAGAAGGCGAATCGATGCAAGGTGAGAGCGAGAAAGAGGCAACGCGTTCACTCGGCGAGCCTGGGCCAGCGTGTGTTTGCGCTTTTGAACTGTCAATATTTGGGTTCAAATTGAGTAAAATAAAAAAGAAAAAAAACTTTCGGTGGCTGAGATTTGACCTTGCAGCCTTCGGCTGGAAGGCGGACACCCTATCCACTCAGCTACTTCAGTCTCAAAAAATTGTGTGTAGTTACGAAAACGCCGAGAAAACGAATTTTCCCAGATATGAGACCAAGCTAGATCGATTTTTCGCCCCTGTAAACCCCGGTAGCACAAACTTCATCGAAATCGTGAGAGCCGTTTTCGAAAACGTGAGTACAAACAAACAAATATTGCTCGAGGTGTGTCAGGATCGTAGCAAGTGGAAGTCCGTGGTCTCTGCCTACCCCTGTGGGAAAGAGGCGTGATTTTATGTATGTACTAGCTGCTGCCCGCGGCTACGCTCGCGTGGTGCCCAGATAAAAAGTAGCCTATGTTACTCTCCAGCCCTCCAACTGTCTCCACACAAAAAATCACGTCAATCCGTCGCTCTGTTTTGACGTGAAAGCAGGACAAATAAACACACTTTCACATTTATAATTCACATCCTTCACATATAAAGATCCATTACGTTCTTTTAGTTGTTTCTGTTACCTACCTACATAATTTATATATGTGTGTCTAATATTAGTACATTTTATATAGTTATGCCCCATATTATTTTTAAAATGTCCATTATCCATCCACAGGTTGTCTGGTAGAGATCGTTTTTTAGCGATTATACCGCCGATTGTATACCTATCATTATTAAGTTAGTTTAATTTGTTATATTGTTTTTGTTTTATCATGTGGCGTGCAATAAAGTATTTTCTATCTATCTATAATATGGGTACGGATTTTATGTGTATCGTAAAATGTATTTCGATGTTCATACCTGAGACACCATGGCGTCTGAGAAATGTTTGGAGAGCCGCCGTTGCAGCCAGTACGCGTCGATATCCATTGGGTGCAGGTTCTGATCCCGACGCTTCTGCGATTGTTCCTCTGATAGCTAAAATAATTATATAAAACCTTTGAAACTATGCATAGACATATCATTTATTTGCCACTTAGCACACAAAATATAATATATCGCACCTCCAGAATAGAAGTGACTCAATTCACAAATCATGATTTTTGGGAAATGCGAGTAGCAATTTTTGAATAACTAGCAGATAGAGTTTTTTTTCTGAGTCTTTCTACGTATTCAAGTCATTTTCCCAAATTTTTGATATAGTGAAACATAGTTATAATAAAAGTTACAAAAAGGTACAAAACATAATCAACTAAAATAAAGGATAGGATACACTTACGTTAGCGTGAATGGCATTTTTCTTCCCCTCTGCGTCGCTGTCCTCTCCAGAACTCTCCTTCTCTCCCTCGTTGTCAGAGCCCTCTCCCTCTTCCTTCTCATCCTCACGGACCTGGCAACCAAACCATGAATGAATAAATGAATGAATGAATGAATCAGTCTTTTATAGAATTGAAAAAAGTTTTATTTTCGCCATTACGATACCTACAACACAAATCAGAAATGTTACATTACAGTGACAAAAAAATAAGGCTACCCCTCAGCATTTGCTCCAGCAGCTACTAATAAGTACTAGCTTCTGCCCGCGGCTTCGCTCGCGTCGTACTGGGATAAAAAGTAGCCTATGTCCTATTCCCGGTCATTATCTATCTATATTTCAAACTAGCATTTGACCGCGGCTCGCTCGCGTGGTACCCGGATAAAAAGTAGCCTATGTCATATTCCCGGTCATTATCTATATATATTTTAAATTTCAGACAAATCGGTTCAGTGGTTGTTGAGTTATAGGGGTACAACTACAAATATACATCCAAACTTATAATATTAGTGTGATATTGTGATTAGTGTGATACTAGCGACCCGCCCCGGCTTCGCACGGGTCACATCACGCATCACATTAAAATCCTCTAAAATTATCAGTGTTTCTCTACTATATTATGCATGTATTACACATATAAACCTTCCTCTTGAATCACTCTATCTATTAAAAAAACCGCATCAAAATCCGTTGCGTAGTTTTAAAAGATCTAAGCATAAATAGGGACAGACAGCGGGAAGCGACTTTGTTTTATACTATTTAGTGACAGTGTGATTAGTGTGATGTGATTAGCTCATTCAATGCTACACAGCTGGACCGTTAAATGTCATGAAAATAGCTGTATACTAGATATACCAATACTCATTGCTTCTTCAATCAATATTCACTATACCTCTCCATATGCATCCTCGTCATCCTCTTCAGAAGACTCCTCAAACTGCACATTGATGCCGTAGGTCTCATCAATCTCTGCGTTGCCCTCCGTGGCAGAACTTATATTGAAGTCGGTGATTTTCTTGCCTGTAAACAAATTTATGATTAAGGGCTAATAGGAGATAATGCTGCTTTTAGGCTGAGACTTCACCAAAGCGGAGATGTGTAAGATGTGTTTTAAACAACCAATCGAATTTTATTATTCAAACATGTCATCTCGTCTTTTGAAATTCTATTGGTTATTTAAAACATAAACATAACATAAACATCTCCGCTTCGGTGGAGTCTCAGCCTTACACTCTAATAGGGCCTCCAGACTCTCGAGAGAAGGCTCGGCGAGAAGTCTCGCCCGAGACTTCGCGAAGAACAGACAAGCTATCCACACTCTCAATTGTTCTCAGTCGTGATCTGTTGCTTATCCGGTATGGACGTCGATTTTGAAACTGCACCCGGTTTGGCTCTGTGTGCCATTGCATACTGTAACTTTGTGAATGTTGTAACTAAAAATGATGTTAAAAAAAAAAAAAACTTAATGTAAAAAACTTTTATCTTAGTAGTTTCGATATTTAGCATCCCATAAAATAGGCTCAGATTGAAAAAAATCGATAAATTTCAATTCAATTTATTATTCCACATTTTTACGAAAGAAAATTCTCGAAAAAAACCAACAATATGGATGTCTGCCCACCGCCGCTCATTAATCTGCAATGAGACAAAACGTGAGTGTAGGACCCTTCTCTTTTCTCGCCCGAGAAATCCTTTGGCTCGGCCAAAAATACCGACACCGATCGGAGAACAGGCGAGCCAGAGAACGAGAAGGCGAGAAGCTCTTCACACTCACGCTTCTCGGGTGTTCTCGGGGGTTCTCTACGAGAGTCTGGAGGCCCTTTGATAATAAAGTTAAATGTCTCACCTAAATTGACTAGTAGTGCAAATCTCTCATCTGCCACAGGTCCGAGCAGCATTTCTATCTCTTTCTTCTTATCATGATCCTTCAGTTTGTCATTCTTTAAAACCACAAGCACCTGAAACAGAATAGAGAACCTGCATTAGTTTTATTTTTGCTTTCATTTGAATGAATTTTATGTAGAATAGACCACGAGTTTAAAAAAAAATTAAAATACTTCAATTTAATGTAAAAAATTGCGGTTTCAAACTGACCGTTTAAATTTTCGCGCGCAAACGGATGTACAGTTACGATGACGTCACTCCTGTCGAGGAGAACGTTAAAAAGGACCTAAAACTATAAAACTAATTTTATTGATAATAAACCCTATTGCCATCGGAACATGGTTCTAAACTTAATAAAATAATAATAAATTAAAATGAAAGTCTACCTGTCAAGAGATGGCGTTTTGCGAAATATTTTTATTCAGCTACTTGTCGCGAGATGGCGTTAGCTACCGTTATCAATTCTGTTAGTCTTTATCTACAAGACATAAGATTGATAATACAATGGCTATTATTCATGGTCCACTAAAAGTAGCTATTCACTTAGGGATGTGCCACAAGACGAATGTATCGAAATCTACTATTACCTACCAATTGATGTGTAACGATCGGTAGCACGTCAGGTTATATTTGTGGTGGTCGAAATAAAAAGCTTTTCTTATCTTTCTTTCCTTATTTACACAATCAAAGTTCACAATCAAAGTAAATTATTTACACAAACTAATAAAATAAAAAAAAATCGTAAATTGTATCACTGTTTAAAATAATTGTTCTTTTTCTTATTGTGTTTTCTTTTTATGGTGTAGGTACAGTACAATAAAGTTATATTATATTCTAAATATTTGAAAAATATTAGAGCGAGTGAGCGAGCGAAGCGAGCAAAGATCTTAGTGGTTAGTTAGGCGTTTTTGTTCATTAATTTATTGATTATCATTACACTAATATAAAATGCAAAAGTTTGGATGGATGGATGTTTGGATGTATTTTTTTTCCACTTGACAACCCCTGAACCGATTTGGCTGAAATTTAAAATATAGAATAGATAAAGACCGGGAAAAATGACAAATTATATAAAAAATGACAGATCATGTCAAAAATGACACTAGATGTTATTACCTATGAGAAAAGATGTCAAAAATGACAGATTAAATAAAAAATGACACTAATTGTCAAAATTGACAGATTAAAAACAACAGATTTTTTTTGCCATTTTTGACATAATCTGTCATATTTTACATCTAGTGTCATTTTCTACATATTTTTTTAGTGTGTGTTCAAAAGGCCTTATCTCGGAAACTCCCGTTCTTAGTTCAAATAAAAGCTATTGAAGAGATCTTCATTTAAAGTGACAGCTGTCAAACTTCAAACGGCCATATCTCGGTAACTACTCGTCCTAGACTTCCCTTTCTTAGTTCAAATGAAAGCTATGACCAAGATCTACATTTTAGATGATAGATGTCATTTTGACAGCTGTCATTGAAAATGTAGATCTAGGTCATAGCTTTCATTTGAGCTTAGAAAGAAGAATCGAGGATGAGTAGTTTTCGAGATATGGCCGTTTGAAGTTTGACAGCTGTCACTTTAAATGAAGATCTCTTCAATAGCTTTCACTTGAACTGATTATGATGAAAAATCTTAGGCATTATGAAATTAATGCATTTATATCAGGCATATTAATTTTTAGACATTCATGTTAGGCACTTTGCCACAAAGGCAAATTGCGTTTTAGACACTGTACTGTACAACTCGGGTAAACTGAGTTTAAAATAAATTGCCATTCAGGCATATTGCGTCTTATGTGTTTCAAATCTTAGGCGAAAAATTATGAGAATAATGCATTTAACTTATCATCAGGCATATTACTTTTTAGATATTCATGTCAGGCATATTGCTACAAAGGCAAATTGCATTTTAGATGAATCGCGAACGACCCTTGTTTCTGACTAAATATATATGTTTCAGGCTTTTTGTGTTGCTTATGTTTATGATTAGTAATCATAACCATTAAAGTTATCGATAGCACATTCATCAGTATAAAGGGTCACATCCCTAATTGAGAAGATTTTTACGTCACTCATGTTACTCGACGCTGATTGGTGTATTGAAATACGTTCCGTTTCACGTACTTATAATTCGTAATAATTGTTAAAAATCAATACTAACTAAAATAAAAACGTTGCACTGGGTCTTCTTTTATGTTTTTTTTGCATTTAAGACTCAAAATATTGAAAAATATTACGATTGCATGTTCTCTATTGGTGTCTTAATCTAGGAAAAGGTCAAAATTAAATCTGGTCTATTTTAATTATTTTGTTGTTTTTGTTTTGGTCAGAAATTTTTTTTAGATAGCTTGTATACAAATGTTTATTATTGTTTATAGATGTTATGAGGAGATGGGCAGGGCACTTAGCTAGACGTAAGGATGGAAGATGGACTACAGCAATTACGGAATGGTGGCCCAGAGATGCGCAACGACCAAGAGGCAGACCACCGGCCCGATGGTCAGATGACATTGTAAATGTGGCAGGGAAAGCTTGGATCAGGATTGCACAGGATCGGACTGATTGGCGAAATAAAGAGGAGGCCTATACCCAGCAGTGGGTGCAACCAGGCTGAGATGATGATAGATGTTATGAATTGAGTGAACTCACAAAATAGCATTTACTAATGTGACATTCCATAGTATGATTGTTCATGAGTAAAAAGCTAGGCTGGCTCCACATCTAGTGAGCCAGGTCATCCCCACGCATAAAGGATCACCTTTGAGTCTAAATGCGGAAAAGGGAGTCCCCATACATACATAGGAGTAAAATTCGTCCACACCCAAAGTGCAACTAATCTAAAAGGTGCTCTAAAAATTAATATTCAACCTCATCACAAGCTCCACACAGGATGTCCCGTGGCTGATCTCCGAGCGAGCTCTGCATGAAAGACAACAGCAGCTCGTAGGCGTGCCGAGTGTGTTGTGCCCGGGGACGGTAGAGCACCCCGGGGGTGTCGTCTGCCCAGGTCACGCGGGCCGATTTGGACTTTGATAGGTCGTATGACGCTTCATCTCGCTTTTGGCGCCTGAAAATATAGTAATTAGATGGGATAGCGAGCGCCGCTGAACTATTTCACTTCGATAAAAATCGGGAACAATATGCCATATTGACTGTCAACCTTCGCTAGTCAGAGAGGCACCATTAGAAGAAGTGTTTTTGAGATTTTTGTGCCAAGTAGAGTACACCCCACCACTGAAGTTCGATAGACTCGGCGCTGCTATCGCAGAACTAGGTTGTCTTTTGATAGTGACCGGAATCGGTCTCAAACTGTCAAATATTCATATTCATATTCATTTATTCATTGCTTGTATGTAGGTACATAGTATAGCTTAGGTCTAGGTAGGCTTAGTAGGCTTTATACATACACCCTGTTGGGCACTGCAATGTAATTTAAATTTCATGCAAAATTACTAAATTAAAATCCTAAATTAAATGTTATAGGTAGGTATTAATGTCATGTCACAAAGGAAATTTAAAATGTCAAGATAATTTAGTAGAATAGGAATAGTAATTTGAGTCAACTTTTAGGTATTTAGGTAAGTACTTACTTAAATTATTCAGTGAATTTGTCAGACAAATATTGCTCCACGGAGTATTAACATTTATTAAGTAATAGGGTTTTTAGTCTATTATAGAAGACAGTGTCCTTTAATTCTGTTTTAATGACTTGGGGAATTTTATTATATACTGTAATTAATCTAAATATGGCAGTTCAAGTAGCTCCATCACTCTCATCTCAACGAGACTTTACGTACGATCGTTTTGGCAGTTTGAGACCAATTTATGGTTTGAGACAAGTTAGACAATCAGCTCGCAGATGTCGTACTTAGCCTTCCGCTCCTCTGCTTTCTCGGGCTTCGTGCGCTGAGCCCGGTCCCCCATGCGGGTTCCGGTGAGTTTTCCCGTCAGGGACAGGACTTCTCCAGTCGCCTCATCGCGTCCGCGGCGTTCTATGAGCCTCACATCCGCTTGGAGCACCAAGTTCGAATTCTGCAATTTAGTGTCTCTTATTATCTATTCTGTAACATTAGTGGACAGCAATAAAGGTATTTGAATGTATTGTGTGTAGAAAAAAGGAGTTTGGAGATGATTATTGCACAATTGATGCAAGGAAAACTTGAACACAAACAGATTATACTCACGGCTTTATACTCGTACTGCAACTGTCTTGCAGCTGCGTCAGCCATGGTGGTGGGTTATTTTAGCGAGTAATCACAAAACATAAGCATTTATATGCAGTAACTTGGTTTATTTTCACAAAACAAATCTTCCGTAAAAACAATCACGTTATTGAGGTTAGATTGAATGAATGATGACCACAGAATGACCGAAGCTTTAATTATATCCATCCCAATCCCACAGACTAAACTATAAAGACTCAAACACATGTTGGCCCACTTCCAAGTCGAGTCACAAAAAAAATGATTTTGAAACTTTAATAAAAAAATATTTTAAAAAAACAAAAACCCGACTGCGTCAAAACTAAAAAGAAAAAAACAAGCCTGCAAAGAATTACTCACAGTCGGTACCCATTCATTTTATTACCAATCAAATCTTCCCAATGTTATGGGTCCCGACTGTGAGTAATTCTTTGCAGGCTTGTTTTTTTCTTTTTAGTTTTGACGCAGTCGGGTTTTTGTTTTTTTAAAATATTTTTTTATTTAACACTTTTTAGTTATGATAAAGTTGATTTTAAAATACCTATTCAACCCCACTTGATATAGTGTGACGATTTTGATTCTTTTAATTTTGACAATATGGCGTCTGGTTGTAGCCCTGGTGAATTTTGATTACTGTCATATCTTTAGTGACACTCCCAAGGTTGAGACAAATCGATTGACGTAAGAATCATCAAAATCGGTCCACGCGTTTGGCCTCTAGAGTGCCACATAGAAACATCCATAGCGAGAATTATTATTAATCAACTTAAAACCGTTATTTTTCCTAAACTATTACTTAAAATGAAAAATGGTAAAAGAAACCTAAAGTTGATTTTGAAATACCTATTCAACGATACCCCACTTGATATAGTGTGACGATTTTGGTTTTTTTAATTTTGACAATATGGCGTCTGGTTGTGGCACTGATGAATTTTGTTTACTGTCATGTCTTTAGTAGCACTCCCAAGGTTGAGACGAATCGATTGACGTAAGCAGTGGTCTCGAACCTACCGATTTTTCGGTATTTCTACCGAAATGGGGTCTGTCCTACCGAAATACCGAAACGCAACGATTTTCTACCGATTTCAAAGAATACATGGAAAATTTCCCGACATTTTACCAATTTTACAGTTTTAAGTTGGCAACCCTTTCTTTTCATTTATGTTTTACGGTACGGGGAATCCCCTAGGGGTCTTCAATACCTACTAATAGTTTAGCGATATATTTCGGGGAGTACCCTTGTGTCATGCAACTCGATGTTTTCGGGGATTCCCACGGGTAGAAATGTTCCTAGTCAGAAGCTTGGACTTGTATTTAATCTGTGCTTTGATTAGAAAACGATGTATGACATTTCGTTCTCCGCTCCTCAACTCTTCCGATTCCGAATGAGTTGCTATTTTGATGATAATGTCAATGTCAATGAATGATTGAGATCTTTGAGGGTAGGTATCTCTGTGCTCTGCGGTCTAATGTCTAACGATCATTGTGTATTTAGTTTGTTGATTTTCCCATCCTATTTCTGTTCGTTATTAGCTGCAAACGGTTTGTACCTTCAGTACCTACGATGTATTTTATGCTGATTTTATGTGTTGTTAGCTCAAAGTTTGTTAGCTCTACACACCAGAACAACTGAACGACCTTGACTAAAAGAGCATTTAAAGTAAATAAAACAATTAGTTCCCAATTTTTCCGTAGGACTTGAGTGCTGAATACCTACTCTAGAGTAAGATTCAGCACTCAAGTCCTACGGCAAAAGCGGGAAATAATTGTTTTATTCACTTTATTAAGCTCTTTTAGTCAAGGTCGTTCAGTTGTTCTGGTGTGTAGAGCTAACGAACGTACAAACTAGCATAATTATTATTGTTCAAGCCTTATTTGGACAATTAGTAATTTTTTACATAACCTAGTTCTGTGTTATCATCGCTGCGTCTATCGGACTTCAGTGCTGAATCCGACTCTAACTAAATATTCCAAATAATTAGTTGGTTTTGTAAAAATGGAGAGTTATTTTATCAGAAGCTTTCTCATTTTCCCGTTGCTTAGATAAAAAATCAGAAGTTAGGTTCTGTGGCTAAAAAAACATTCTGCAGCTTGTCTCATTAGTCCCCAAAAATAATTATATTTAGGTACCTAGGTAGTAAGTATAATATACCTTTATTTGTGTTTGATTTAAGTAAGTGAACCTGTAGTACCTACTGTACGTTTTTTCTTATTAATATAATATAATACCTATTTGATTCAATAGCGTTTTTTTTTTCATCTACCGATTTTAGGTTCAAATATACCGATTTTTGTAGGCAAATCTACCGATTTGGCTCATTTCCGTTCGAGAACACTGGACGTAAGAATTATCAAAATCGGTCCACGCGTTTGGCCTCTAGAGTGCCACATAGAAACATCCAAACAAACATAGACTGATAAACACATTACCCTTCCTTTGCTTTGCGCAGTCGGGTAAAAAAAAACTTTTTTTGATCAATTTTGTAACCGAGAACAGTCTTAGTTTACGTTCCTTACTACGGAGTGAAAACGAAGCTAATCGAAAATCGCCTAGGAAAGTATTGAAAGCTTTCATAATGCTGTGCGTGTGCGTGCGTGAGTCGGAACGTTGTTTGTTGCTGTCATCAGTCTGTCATCCTAGCGTGAAATCAGTCTTTGATTTGTTTTTGTCTGAAATTATCTGTAAATTGTGGAAAAGAAGCCAAATACGTGTAAGTAAGTGTTGTTGAACTTATTTATCAATACCTAGCAACAATTCCAATTCATTGTTTTTGCAATTCCATCGATTATTGCATGTGTTTACATTGCAGTTTTTATTGATCCAATTTTGTCGAAGTAGGGCGCATTCATTTTTGCATTTCACCCCGTAACTAGGTTTGTGTAACGCGATAACGGGCCGGTTTGCTTGCTTCGCTCGTTGTAGATACATACAACGCTCATTAAACACACAAACACCGGTAAGTGAAACCTTTACGCCCCTTTTTCGTTGATGCACTATCTACCTTCAATCACCTTTGTTTCGTTTTCTTTTGTGAAAGTTGCAATCTATTTTTGTACGTTACGACGTTGGCGAGACGGCGGCGAGGGTTAGAGATAGATCAAGAAAATTGGGGGAGACCATTGCCCAACAATGGTCTCCCCCAATTTTCTCCATCAAAAGATTTCAATCAAAAACTTAGGCCTTTACATCTTTACTAGATGATTTATACAGTGTCAGGGCCTCAGGGGGCAATCTGCCTACACTTAACATGACACTGCAGTGCCTGGAACATTGTTTTTCAAAGATGGAGTTGGCTTGTTCAGCACCTACACTACACCATCCTCTCAGCTTAACCGGCCATATCTACAGGAAAACATGTGGTGTGTTGCGTTGTGGTGTTGTCTTATTCAATTTATTTAACAATAAATTTGATTTCCAGTAAAATGGCAAGTGAAAGCAGCTCAGCAATGCTGGATCTGAACGACGCAGACACAGAAGACACTGAGGCACCGAGCGTCACTGACGACGCCAGAGAGGCTGTACCGCTGATGATGGAGCCAGGACACGATATCGCTGTGAAGGTATAGTCACAAGATCACAATTGACAAGCAAACATTACACATGTTTAAAAACCCCAGACTCATTTTAACCGATTTTGATAAAAGATGTCTAAGAACCATCCATAGAAAATCTGCTTTAAAAAAAAAACTGCATTTAAATCAGTTAATGCTTGAACTGATTTGAATGCAATTTGTTTTTTTTTATTAAAAGCCACAGACACACACACACACACACACACACACACACACACACACACACACACACACACACACACACACACAGACACACTCACATACACACACACACATAGCGGTCAAACTTATAACAATGTTTAAGAAAAATGATTAAATAAAAATTTTGTTCTCCCTTAGGTAGATGCGCCCATGAAACAGCTGTCTACTCTCGAGACGTTTGTGACGTATCGCGTTCGCTGCGTATGCGCAAGATGGCCCACGCCGCCCGCGGTGCGACGTCGGTATAACCACTTCAAGGTACTTAGTGCC
The DNA here is from genome assembly GCA_958496255.1 of Camptogramma bilineatum. Classification (NCBI taxonomy): domain Eukaryota; kingdom Metazoa; phylum Arthropoda; class Insecta; order Lepidoptera; family Geometridae; genus Camptogramma; species Camptogramma bilineatum. Next base: position 4,400,047 of record OY292478.1, read on the forward strand.
AGATCCGTCCTTAAAACACCTCAAAGGCTATTCTGTATGCCTTTTCTAATAAAATATCTGGGCGACCGAGCTATGCTCGGGTGCAAATACAGAAAATTTAAAAAAGAAAAAAAAAAACTTACAAAAAATAAACTTTCACTGGCTAAGATTCGAACTCGAAGCCTTCAGCTGAAAGGCGGACACCCAATCTACTCGGCCACTTCGGTCTTAACAAATGTTAAATTACGAACCACATTGCACTGGTAAACCTTTTTGCATGAAAATGCCGATAAAATGAATTTTCCCAGATATGAGACCTAGCTAGATCGATTCTTCGCCCCAGTGAACCCACTTACCGCAAACATCGAAAACGTTAAAGCCGTTTTCGAGAACGCAAGTACAAACAAATTAATAAACAAATATTGCTCGTTTAATAGTAGGTATAGGATTTTTCAATACCTAGATAACTTTTATCTGAGGAAATAAATATGCGATTTGACAGATATTGTATTGAAAATATGTCATAACGCCTTATTTATTCCTCAGATAAAAACAATATATTTATTTATCGATTAAAAATTAGCCCTCAGTAGAAGCTAAAAAATGTAATATCATCTACCAGTTGCTACACAAGCGGCTAGCGGCCTCGCAGCCGTGGTTGGCGCCGCCGTCGCTGCCGCCGCTGCACACGGCGCGCCAACAGCTCGACCGATACTCCGCATCTTTCGTACACGTACGAACTCTGGCTCTGCACGCCTTCCTAGGTACGTACTTGGGCTTATGCGTTCTTAGGTACGTTGGTGGTCTAACACTCCTTGGGTAGAGTTACCCTGCATGCTTTCCTAAATGACAACACATACCCTGCATGCTATCCTAGGTAACTAACACACGTGGAACATAGTCACCCTGCATGGTTTCCTGGTTACCACGGCTCGACCGATACTCCGCATCTTTCGTACACGTGCGCACGCTGGCTCTGCACGCCTTCCTAGGTACGTACTTGGTCTAACACCCGTGGGGTAAAGTTACCCTGCACGCCTTCCTAGGTAACTAACACACGTGGGGTATCTTTACCCTGTACTTTTCCCTAGGAAACTAATACACATGGGGCATTTATCCAGCACGCCTTGCTAGGTAACTAACATTTCTGAGGCAGTTACCCGCGCCAACAGCTCGACCGATACTCCGCATCCTTCGTACACGTGCGCACGCTGGCTCTGCACGCCTTCCTAGGTACGTATTTGGGCTTATGCGTTCTTAGTACGTAGGTGGTCTAACACTCCTTGAGTAAAGTTACCCTGCATGCTTTCCTAGGTAACTAACACTCGTGGGGTATCGTTACCGCGCACGCTATCCTATGTACACTTCTTCCAATGGATCTTGGCATTTGTGAAGTTAGCAGTTTCGATGCGCAGTGCAACTTTTTCATACAAAATTTCTACTGCGCAACTAAAAGCCTAACTTCATGAATGCCTAGATCCATTGTGACAACTGTAACTAACACTCGTGGGGCAAAGTTACCCTGCACGCTTTCCTAAATGACAACACATACCCTTCATGCTATCCTAGGTTACTAACACACGTGGAACATAGTCACCCTGCATGGTTTCCTGGTTACCACGGCTCGACCGATACTCCGCCTCTTTCGTACACGTACGCACGCTGGCTCTGCACGCCTTCCTAGGTACGTAGGTACTTGGGCGAAGATGGTGTTAGGATGGCTGCTAGCACTCGTGGGTCAAAGTTACTCTACACGCTACCCTAGAAAGAAAACACTTGTGGGACATCGTTACCCTGCACTCTAACTAACACTCGTAGGGTATCGTTACCCTGCATGGTTTCCTAGGTAACTAATCGATCGAGCGAGCGAAGCGAGCGAAGATCTTAGTGGTAAGTTGGGCGATTTTACTTTGTATGTTTGTATGTTTGTATGTTTGTATGTTTGTATGTTTCACGAATTGTTGTTCGAGCATAACTGTCGAACCGTTAATCCAATCTGCATGAAACTTGGTAGGTCAATAGGTTGTGGTAAGGAAATTTACGGGGGAGCATATGAGCTTAATCGATGAAGGGGTTGTGAAGATATTGGGTTCCCAAGGGGGTAAAAAATTATGAAAGTTACACAAATAAATTGAGTGGGGTGTCATACGAAAGGGCTTATTTTGTACATTCCAAAATGGTTTTTATTTTTAATCTAGGATGTATAGTTTTTGAAATACGACCAAAGACCAAAAACTACGAAACCAGAGCTGCAAGAGCTCCCGTTGCATAGAGTTTCGATGACTTCGTAGCTCATTGACTGGTCGGTCTTAAAAAGAGAGTGGCATCGTTGCGGTTTGGTTTGCAATGATTTTAGAAGCTACTTGATTTATTTTCATGATAAAAAAAATTTTGATAAAGAATGAAAATAATTGGGGTAAAAAAAGTTAAGTAAACAAATATATTGAGTGGGCTGTCAAATGAAAGGTCTTTATTTGTACATTCCAAAATAGTTATTATTTTTATTCTAGGACGTATACTTTTAGAAATACGACGAGAATTCATAAATATGAAATACCTAAATGAAAAATTAGACGCGACATTATGTATTGCATGCATGCCAGTATTTTTTACCATGAAGAGCTAGCGCAATAGGCATACTCGGCAGTATCAGTAGTAGCACTTGAAATTATAGGGGTAGTCAGAAGAAAGTCCAAATGTAAGCCATCTACGGTGCGCGAGATCTCAGTTCGGGGCGAACTACTAGTATTTGTGGGGCAGTTAAACTCGATCGAGCCTCTTTCGTACACGTACGCACTCTGGCTCTACACGCCTTCCTAGGTACGTACTTGGGCGTTAACACTCGTTGGGTAAAATTACCCTGCACGCTATCCTAGGTAACTAACACACGTGGGGTATCGTTACCCTGCACTCCTTCCATGGTAACTAACGCTCATGGGGCATCGTTACCCTGCATGATTTCCTATAGTCGTATTGCTCATTAAGTCATTATACGGACTAAAATTGAAGGAAAAAATGTCATTTTTCCTTCAATTTTGATTAGTTTTGATACGTTTTATGTCAAAATTGAAGGAAAAATGACATTTTTTCCTTCACTTTTAGTCCGTATAATGAGCAATACGACTATAGGTAACTACCACTCGTGGGGCATAGATACCCTGCATGCTTTAGGTATCTGGTTTCCATAGTACAAGCTTTTAGTTTGGTGCTGTGTGAAATGTTTGTTAACATTTATTTATATTTTATTTTTTAATTTACAGATCGCATAGCAAAACATCCGATATTCACACATAGCGAAGATTTTAGAATATTTCTAACGACGCCAGATGATGAATTGGATAAGGTATAATAAATTGTTATTGTATGTTCGTATAAGCTAGTGGCTGACTCTAATGACTAAGTCTTTAGGCCGCTTAAAGGTCTCCGTCTTGGCTTAAAAGCCGGGACTTGACCTCGGGCATGTCCTTCTATCTGCTATCTATTATATCTTCTAAATATTTATTTATTTTATTTTATTTATTATATATTTTATTATATAAATATAAAAACTTAAACGCGTGTCATAGTAGTTGATGCGCTACTCATTTCGGCGCCACTGAAAACCAGCGCTCTAACAGCCTTGGCGCTGCTGGAGCAAATGCTGAGGGGTAGCCCTATTTTCTTGTCACTGTACTTTAACATTTTTGCCTGTACCGTACCTATAGTGACGAAAATAAAACTTATTTCTATTTCTTCTAGTGAATTCCCCGCTTAAGCCATGACGGCGGCCTAGAAACGCCGTCACCAGAATTGGCCACTTGCTCATACGAACTTACTTAATAAAAGCGTTTTAATGATAGTTTTAATATATTTTAATGATATTTTAACTGAACATAATATTCTTTCTAGGTGTTTAAAAGTGAAAATAGCGCGATGAATTTGTGGGGTTTAAGCAGCGCCCTCTACGGGAGCACGGATAACAAACCCACCAACGGCGCCAGGTATTATAATTATATTTTAACCGACTTCAATTCAAATATGGAGGAAGTACCTTCTTTAAATTTACTTCAACCATTCCGTTATCATTGCAGCTGCATTTTGTTTCGTTCTCCAAAATTACAGTAATTTGCTAAACCTCATTGGTAATTTGTTTTAAAACGTCATCACAACGAGTAACCTAAACCTCATTGGTCATAGTAGATTTTGAAACAAAAAGAAATAATTGACGTCTTGCTGTGGTTGAGAAAAAGTTTTTTTTAGTAGAATTGCCCCTTGCTTTCAGCTTCGTACGCCTTTCTATTTGTCGTTCCTGAAGAAATTAAAAAAATCATATCTAATTAACAACAACTAAAACTCATTGCCACCTTCATCCGCCTTTCTTTTTGTCCTTACCTATATGCCTAAAGATGGCCTCCTGATACTGTATAAATCATCTAGTAAAGATGTAAAGGCCTAAGTTTATATGCCTGAAGAAATTTAAGAAAAGCCTATCTACCTAATTTACACGCGAGGGGCTGACATAGTAAGTCGGTTTCATAATAATGTTTATCTTATTGTTTCAGAGTCCGCGACCCCGAATGGTCCTCTCATGCGGAGTACCTGTGTTCGCTGCAACAGAAGCTGACTACCCTCTGTACTCTAACCACAAGACTGCACAGAGGGACAGCTGCCTTGGCTCACGAGATGCTTAAGTACGTCTGGGATGAAATAGGCTACTTATTAAAATATTATATTAAAAATGAATTTTATACCATTGCCCCTCTACAAAGCTTATTTTAGTCCCTGAAAACAGTGATTAAAAAGCACTTTTTTTTTTTTTTTTTTTTAATAGGTGCTGAACGGATAAGTATAATGGCCATGTCTCTTGCAGTATGAAGCGCGCTTGCGACGCGTGGTCCACCTCGGGCGGGTCCACAGGTCGGGCGGCGGCCGCCGTCGCCGCCGCTTGTACGGTGCCCCCCCGCCCCGCGCCGCCCGCACACCGCGCCATACTGCCTCTCCTAGCGTCCTACACAGCCGCGCATGTTGATAAGATCACACAGAGAGATGCATTGCACGGTGAGTGTCTAGCTCCTCTAGCTACTCTAGCCAAAACCAATCCTACTAATATTATAAAGGCGAAAGTCCGTGTGTGTGAATGTTTGTTGCCACGTATCTCCATAACTACTAAACCGATTTTGATGAAATTTGGAATGTAGATAGATAGTAACCGGGAATAGGACATACGCTACTTTTTATCCCGAAAAATTGCACGATTCCCGTAGGATAAAAAAATAGTAGTCCACGCGGGCGAAGCCGCGGGCGTCCGCAAGTGTACAATATTTAATAACATTGCACTGACAGATCAATCAGCTGATAGCAGGAATAGACCTATCACAGAAAACTGAGATTAAATATGATTGGCACTGATTCAAAATGGCCAATCGTAATGAATTTGTTTTCTTTGATTGGTCTATTCCTGCTATCAGCTGATTGATCTGTCAGTGCAATAAGTAAATATTGTACACTGATTTTGACTAGAGTATAGCGGCGTAAAGGTACAGTCAGCGACAAAGATTAGCCTAAGCCTCCTAGCCTAGATATTACTAGTAGTTCGCCCCGAACTGAGATCTCGCGCACCGTTGTGTTGATAGCCTAGATTTGGACTTGTTTCTGACTACCCCTATACCTACGTTAAGTGCTCCTTCTAGTGTTTACCACACAATGATATCTAATGCACTACCTCAGTATGGTAAAGATTATAGGCATGCATGCAATGCAAGTCGTGTCGTGTTTATATTCAATAGTTGACCCCGCGAACTTCGTACCGCGCCTCAGGGAAGGCCTCTTAGTTCGAGAAATTATTAAAATAGCAGTTCAATACAAAATGTATGAGAAAATCAATTCCCTCCCCCTCCCCCTCCCTCCCTCCCCTCCCTCCCCCTCCCCTCACCCCCCCCTCCCCTCCCCCTCCCGCTCCTCCTCCCCCTCCCCCTCCCCCTCCGTCTCCCTCTATAATTTTGGTACATGCCCAGCCCACTATTTGCAGGAGTTAGCATTTGCATACGTGACAGGTTGCAAGCCCATCGCCGCTATTAGAACGTTAACTGGTTTCCTCACGATGTTTTCTTTCACCGTTTAGAGCTCGTGTTAATGCGCATTAAAATTTTTCTAATCGAAAAATCCATTGATGAGCACGGCCAGGGTTCGAACTTACGACCTATGAATCGAAAATCGAGCACTCTTCCACTCGGCCAACACGGCTTTTATTTTCAATCTCAAGGAAAAATATCAAGAAGCAACTAAAATCATTGCAAACGAAACCACAACGATGCCACACTCTTTGTCTGTTAACCAGACCTACGAATACATCGAAACTCTATGAAACGGGAGCTCTCTCCATACATCCGTTAATTGGTTTTCATCATTTTTCTTTTTCTCTGTATTTCAAAAACTATAGAACCTAGAAGAAAACTAAAAACCATTTTGGAATGTATAAATTGAGTACTTTCATATGACACCCCACTCAATATATTTGGGTAACTTTGAAAAAAATTTACCCCCTTGGGAACCCCATATCTTTACAACCCCTTCATCGATTACGCTCATACGCTCCACAGCAAATTTCCATAGCACAACCTATTGACCTATCAAGTTTCATACAGATTGGATAAGCGGTTCGATAGTTATGCGAGAACATAAAAATGAAACATACAAATATACAAACATACAAACATACAAATATACAAACATACAAACATACAAAGCAAAATCGCCTTACTTGCCACTAAGATCTTCGCTCGCTTCGCTCGCTCGATCGATAATAATTATTAAGTATTTCATTTTCTTTCAGCTGCCTACGTGGCCGGTGCGAGTACCACCGGCGACATGCATAATAAGTAAGTAAATCTAAAACTATACTTAACCCGTTGAGAGTATGTACGTACCGAGCAAGACGTGCAGGGTAACTATGCCCCACGAGTGTGTAGCAAGGCGTGCAGGGTAACTATGCCCCACGAGTGTGTAGCAAGGCGTGCAGGGTAACTATGCCCCACGAGTGTGTAGCAAGGCGTGCAGGGTAACTATGCCCCACGAGTGTGTAGCAAGGCGTGCAGGGTAACTATGCCCCACGAGTGTGTAGCAAGGCGTGCAGGGTAACTATGCCCCACGAGTGTGTAGCAAGGCGTGCAGGGTAACTATGCCCCACGAGTGTGTAGCAAGGCGTGCAGGGTAACTATGCCCCACGAGTGTGTAGCAAGGCGTGCAGGGTAACTATGCCCCACGAGTGTTAGTTGTAGAACGCTGGCAGAAAGTGTAGGGGGTGTGTTTTGTCTCATGTTTGCGCATGCGTTATCTATTCGCAAATATGAGACAAAACACACACCTCCACTTTCTTCCAGCGTTCTTATTACATGACGCGAACTAAACCTAGCTAGCCTACTACCAATTGAGCTAAAAGGCCAGTCAATACAACGGCGCTGTGTAAAATACGCGATAATATCCCGTCTCCATAAAATTTTCAATATGAATAGTGATCGCGAAAGTTTAAAAAAGACTGCTGTGTAAAATGTCCACTAATATTTATTTTCCTCCGCAGATTAGAGCAAGCATCCGAAGCTCTCCGCTCCGAACTCTCCGACTGGCTTCCAAAAACCCGAGCAGATATAAAATCCCTCCTCCTCGACCTAGCTAACAGACAATTATACCGACACACACAATCCTACCTAGCTTGGGAACACGCCCTCAAACTCTCCAACGAGACCAACGTAGCGGAACTCTTCAAAACCGTATCAAAAACGGCCGTGCAGAACCTATCCCCCTCCAAATGCCGGTCAGAAACCACGCCCACAGAAACTGAACGGGATTTAGACGAGTTGAACTATAGTTCAGATTCTGATAGATTTGTGAATGATTCGAAGACAGATTGGGTGGAGGTGAATGAACCTAGTCTTATAAAGGAAGTTATTGAGGCGGAGAAAGAAGAGTTGCTGAATGAGATCTTAGAAGAGAAAGAGAGTAAGGAAGTTGTGTCGGATCCGTTGCGGGAATTCACAGAAGTTGATTTAAAAGAGGTGCCAAGTGATGAATTTTAAGTTAATCGTTCGTTTTAGAGCAGCTGTACCATGACCTCTTAGTAAACAATTCAGTTTAGGAGCTATCCAGTTTAGGCTCCTAATCTGGATCGCAAACTATTTGTACCATACCCTGTTACTGACAGTTTTGACACAAAAGTGAACCAACTCAACGCGTACTAAACGTTCATGGTACGAATTGTGTGAACGAAACTTTATCTAACAATTCAGTTTAGGTCATGTTTAGGTTCTGATATTTCGTCAGCGTCATAGCATACGTCAAGCGAAGCAGTTCAGTTTAGGAACTAAATTGGATCGCATTTATAACTCATGGTAGGCAGTTGTCTAAATGGATCTAGGCATTCGTGAAGGCTTTTCGCTGCGCAGTAGAAAATGTATAAAAAAGTTGCACTGCGCATCGAAACGGCTAACTTCACGAATGCCTAGATCCGTTGGAAGAAGTGTAATCATTCAGTAGGCCGATTTTGAAAAACTTTTAGCTATTTCGTCAACTATTTCGTTTTGGTTTATAATCTACTAATGACCTAAGGTTAGGTTACTTTGTGATGACGTTTTCAAACAAATTACCAATGAGTTGCAAATTACTGTCATTTTTGAACGAAACAAAACGCAGCGGCAATGATACCGGAATGGTTGACGTTGTAAAGAGGAGCATAAAGGAATTGAACTATTGCCATCTCTTTTCATTGACTGAGAGTGAAAAGTGACGGCATTAGTTATAGTTCATTTCATATTGTGATTCAGTTTTAGCGACCTTTTTAAGTCCGCTGGACAAAGCTTTATTAGAATCTCACTTAGCATACACAGGCTATATTTTTCCACGACCCTCCAGCAAAGTTTATGATACTATCATGACAACTAAAAGTAGCAGTAGTCATAAAGTTCTGAAGTGAAGTGATGAAGTGAAGTTTAATACAATTATTTGGTTCTGTTCAATTTTGCAAAATGCTTCCGCGCCGTTCGGCCTTTTAAGGTGAACGCATACCTATCCGCGTATTGTATGAAACTTCGCACGCCTGCCCGCGTCAAATCATCCTCATCGGCCGACTCTGGAAGAATGAGAAATCCGTTCGGTGCTGTTAGGTGTGCGTTCACCTTTAATCTGCTTTAAAGATGATTTGGTATTGTGAAGTTCAAGATTAAACTTCAACACATTAAAATGTAACATTAAGTAGGTACATATCATCAAATTGCATGTAAATAATCAAATGATTGCAATCATTTTACTCAAATTATTTATCTCTAAACTATTTTATTAGTTTTATTTATACATAATCAAAACGTACCCAAAGCAATATAGTACAATAACTTATTAACCGAGGCCCGTATTCCAAAACTGATTATCAGTACACTACTGTTAGAGAATTCGGGCCTTGTATATTACTTATTATAATAAAATATTTACGTTACATATTTGTAGAATTACTTAATTGTTTACTTAATGTAAATAAATAATAATTTAACCAACTTATTATCGTTTGAATATAAATACGATTATTTTAATTTGTTTCAAATATTTATTACAAAGTCCATAGTATTTTCGGTAAATAACAAATTCCGACCGAATTTGAGCTGGCGAGGGGCTGACTTTGAGCTAGGGACGCGCCACGCGCGCAGACGCGACAAGACCGAGACCACAGTGTACGTACAGTAATTATTCATACGGTGACAACCTTACTTCACGCACACAATAGCGCGTGTACAAAAATGACATTGTGTAGTGTCTGTGTAAATAGGTAGTTAGACGCCGCTTTTGCATAGAGATTTCGTCGAGTGTCCGGGGTGTGGTCGTGGGTTCATATTCGTGTACTGCAGTGGAAACGTAGACCTACGTCAAACAAATTAATCCACATAGCTAAAACTACGTCCATAAGGGACCGGCGAACGTACGTACGTACCTAGGAACGTAATACCAAAATAATTTAAAATTTGAGCATATTGTTATCACTTTATGTTATTATTTGGATAAAGGCAGTAAGTATATATTATTATCTAGGTTTCTGTTATACTTTTGTTCCAAAAAACTTACTATGGAACAAATTAAAAGAAAAAAATGTCATTTTTGGTGTACCTACCTACAAAGATTTAAATTCAATTTGCTTACATTTCTTTTTAGGTAAGTTTTTCGGAACAAAAGTGTAACCGGAACCTAGATAAATACCTACCTACTCTCTTAATCTAACATAAACTGATAAAAATATGCTTAAATTTTAAATGATTTCGGTATTAAGTTTTTATGGAAATTCGCCTGTCGCAGGCCCCTTAATCATCATTCTTTTTATAGTTCTTCATCGGTATCCTCAATATCCTCCAATGTTTCTTGCTCATTGTCTATCAGAGACTCTTCATCACTATCTTCAATTACGTGCAATATTTGATTTTGCTCATCGTCTATTGACTCTTCATCAGTTCCATCGATATCCTCAATATCCTCCAATGTTTTTTTTTGCCCTTTTTGAGACTCTTCAATATCCTTCAATATTTGTTTTTTCTCCTCGTCTACCAGAGACAAATTACTAGACTTTAATATTTTTGTTAAAATCTTTTCTAGAATAGCTGCTTTCTTTTCTAGTGGCTCAACTTTTCTCTTGTAATACCTATATTGTGCTTGCTCACTTTTAATTTTTTTAACTTGGGTTTGAATTTGATTTTTCATCTTCCTTTCTGTGTGTGGTGCATTAATGCAGAATTGGCATTTCGAAGTTTTTAGAAGTTTAATTGCTTCCATGATTTCATTTACCTGTAAAGTTTAAGTAGTACTTTTAATTAGTATCTGTTCTCTATGGCCTCTATTAATAAACTCGGATTAACTTCTGTCAAAGTTGCTCCAAGGATTTAACTATTGCCATCCTATTTTGTTAGACAGTGATTGTGGATGGCAATAGTTAAATCCGTGGTGCAACATTGACAGAAGTTAATCCGAGTTTACTAATAGAGGCCTATAGGTATTAAATTTCGATTCAAAATCCGAATCATATAAATGGATTTTTCGTTTAAAAACACATTCCTTCCATTTACTAGATGATTTATACAATGATGATTTGTACAGTAAATGGAGGAGGCTTTTACCCTTGGGGCCATACAACAAAGAAGAAGAAACAAAAGAATACATAACATTTGAGACTAACATAAATTGTTGTATGGAATTACAAGCTATAATAATAATAAAATAATAATTATAGTGTCAGGAGACAATCTCTGCCTACACTTATCAGGACACTGTAGTGCCTGGGACAATGTTAAGATGGAGTAGGCTTGCCCAGCACCTACATCATTCTCTCAGCTTAACCAGCCATATCCATTCATATTCATATTCATTCATATTCATCCACAGGAAAGACATGGTCAATACGTGTGGGGCTGACTAAGCCGCGGGTTTCCTCACGATGTTTTCCTCCACCGTTTAGAGCTTGTGTTAATGCGCATATAAATTTGAAAAATCCATTGATGCACGGCCAGGTTTCGAACCCACGACCTTCGGATCGAAAGTAGAGGTACTATACCCCTAGGCCAACACGGCTCTATCATCATCATAGTATTTATACAAACTAGACAAAACTTAAATGAAAGAACTTACAGTTCCTGGTAAATGCAAGGTTGGTATAGCATTATTTAGCAATTTTCTTCGCTTGTTAGGTAAGTCTTGGAATTGAGACTGTTCAAAATGCAGAGAACAAACAGTGCTTGTGCGAGTAGGTACCCAATCTCGCTTTCTCTTGCACAATCTTGTCCACATTTCACATAATGGGAGACTTTTTGGAAATCTGGAAAATTAAAGGGGTATTATTAGTTGGGAGTACAAAATGAGAAAGACTTAATACATCAAAAGTTATTAGAAATGAAATGAAACTATAATTATATTTGACTAGCGGTTCACCCCAGCTTCATCATCATCATCATCCGCAACCTGACTTCACCCACTGCTGGGTATAGGCCTCTGCTTTCTGTGCCACTCCTCACGGTCCCGTCCCAGCTTCGCTTGGGTTTAATTTATAAATTACCAGTGCGGAGTCGGGGCGCAAACTATAGCCAAAGCAAAGCGACCTATGCAAAGCGACCTCTCCAGTGATGTGCAGACATCAGACCCCTTATCAACCCCACATGATGTGCACTTGCCTTAGGCCCGTGCTCATCATTAATTAACCAACTTATATGAGTCGAGCCGATAAGAATCCAAAACCAATAGTAATAATAATAATTTGGTAGCTATACTCTTGAGGAAGGTTATAGGCTTTTCATAATCATCATCACCATATACCATCACTACGGGGGCAACGGGCGCTGCTAGTAACTGGATATACATACATCAGCTTACAAGCTGCCTGTGCATTTTTTTTTTTTTTTTTTTTTTATTCAACCTGTCTCGTCCCACTGCTGGGCAAAGGTCTCCCCCAACTCCCTCCATCTATCTCTGTCTCTCGCCGTCTCCCACCAGTCACTCTCAAAGGCATCGATATCGTCGCGCCAACTTTTCCGCGGTCGACCTCGACGCCGCCTTCCTTCTGGCATCCATGGTGTAATAATATGGGCCCATTTTACAGGGTCCATCCGGCTCACATGACCCGCCCAGTCCCATTTAAGTTTGGCAGTCTTGGTACCCACATCTGCAATACCTGTTAATGAATGCAGCGTGGTATTTCGCACTCGTTCAACGCGCTTAACCCCAAGAATGCTACGTTCCATGGCTCTTTGACAAAAGCCTGTGCATTAAATAATAATAATAATACTCACAAGTGAAATGTAACACCATCTTTTTGGAGACTTGAAGTGTTTGATTTGTTACTGCATTCGTTAACAGCACAGGTTGGCATTTTTTTAGAGAGCACTTTCTGTGGTAGAAAACAATAAAGTAAGTTTGTATGAGCTTATACTTGAGCCATTTTGGATATACAATGTTTACTAACACTGCACTGACAGATCAATCAGCTGATAGCAGGAATAGACCAATCACAGATAACTAAAATTAAATATGATTGGCACTGATTTAATATGGCCAATCGTAATGAATCTCAGTTTTCTGTGATTGGTCTATTCCTGCTATCAGCTGATTGATCTGTCAGTGCAATGTTAGTAAACATTGTACATCCAAAATGGCTCGAGTATAGAAAAGTTCTCGAGTGGAGACCACGGACCGGCAAGCGCAGTGTTGGACGTCCACCGACAAGATGGACAGACGACCTCGTAAAAACTGCAGGTCGGCGGATGCAGGCCACTTCCAACCGCAACACATGGAAATTTTTGAGGGAGGCCTATGTCCAACAGTGGACGTCCAACGGCTGAGAGATGATGATGATGTAGGTATGAGCTAGTGGCCTACTCTGGTGACGGAGTTTTTAGAGACCTTTACTCTTTGACTGGTAAAAATCGAATTTTCAAGTTGTCGTTTCTACAGATGTGGTACATAATAAAGATTATTTTTGTCTTGCTCGTACCTTAAAGGGTAAGCTGAAAGGTTGTAGTCGTGCAATGTTTGACTTTAGTTAGGATAATATTTGCCTAGCAGAATGCAAAGCTCTGTCGTCCAAAATTCCAAATTAGCTAAAAACCAAAACTCTACTATAATTAATGGTTAAAAGAACTTACCTGAAGTGAATTTCAACCATAATTATACTAGATGCTGCGTCCGAATAGATTTAAAGAAAACCATGTAGTCCGCCTTCCATGTATAGCATCGCAACACTGTTTAGCGCTATTTTTTAGGCTAATTTTGAAGATCTGAAAAATAATCAAACAGAAAAAAATGAGAGTGTAACACTCGTTTCTGTTTCTGTATACCCGCGGTGCGCGCATCATTCTTTTCAGAGCACGTTCAGCACGATCAGCATTCTGCAACATTCATTTATTTATTTGGGTTTGGCACAATGACCGCGAAGCACGCAGAATTGTTGTGCCTTTCAGGGTGGGCGGGAGTTTAAATCTATTCGGACGCAGCATCTAGTATAATTATGGTTGAAATTCACTTCAGGTAAGTTCTTTTAACCATTAATTATACGTCGATGCTGCGTCCTCTAGATTTAAAGAAAACCATGTAGATGTTTAGCGTCTGTTGCAGAATGAACATATAAAATCACAAATATAAGTTCATATACCTACTTACTTAAGTATATTCAATATTTATAAGCATCTTACGTAAGTTTACCCTTATTAGTACTTATCAGTACTTCATTGGTACAGCCACAGAAAAGGGCGTGTCTTCAGTAGAAAGAAAGAAAAAAAAAAAAAAATATTTTAAAATTTTTGCGAAACAGAGAAAGCGTCCTGTCCACCTGACCGTACTTTTAATAGTGTTTGTCAAGTGTCGATGGAGAACCCAGCCCGGCTGGTGGCGGAGGTGGCCGAGAAAGAAACAAATAAACACGTTCACTCCGCTCTCATGCAACGTATTTGTTTGATCCATCGAATAATTATTTGAAAGGTTGCGTTGTGGACAGGTTATTTTACAGTTAATATCAAATGGTTTGTGTACGGAGGAGAATTCAACCATTTTTTCTCTAAATAATGATGTACCTACTAAGGTAGAATAGAGAATATATATATAATAATACGTAGAATAAAGTCAGGGTCTAATAGTATTATTTGTAAATAAATTGATATAAAATATGGCAGATAAAGTCTGCGAGCGTTGTCTTGTTAACAACGTAGAAAGGTACCAATTTTCTCGACAGTACATCCAGTGAGGTACCTAGAATGTTGAAGAATGTTGAAGAATGAATATTTCGATAATTGATTTGATATAATAAGTATATTCCAAGGCAATGCTCCTGCCAAGTCGAATGATATCACGAAAAAAGTGGGTTGTCTTTTTAAAAAAATACCTGTAAAGAATCTAACTATTGGTACCTACCGTACTTTTTACTGGTGTGCACGAGTGTTCTTACCAATAACATTTATGATAACGCTGACCGTTACTAATTAAGTTCCTTCAACAGCTCCTTTTGAACTGTTCTGTCGAAAAGTATTTCCATAACAGCTAGATAGATGATCTGTAACAATCTAAATTATTTGATTGACAAACGATATACTGCTATAAAGTTAGATTATAATAAATTCAAAACGTTTTTTGATAAGGAATTATAAATTTTGTCAACGGAGTCACTAGGAATATGCCGTGTTTTAGATAGGTAGGTAGGTACGCCTGCTGCATAATATGGCGCACGCCTGGGCAAGGTTGCGCCAAAACGGGTGATGTCCCCTTGGTTGACTAGGAAGAATAAGTATACCAGGAGCTTCGTCTTCTACAATTTAACAAAAAACATTTCAGTACCAATGCGTATAGAGGAAATGCGTAGAAGCAGTAGGTACTTTTTCTAATTTATAGCGAAAGACGTATCGATTACATTTTTCAATTTAACCTAGACGCAAATAAATTGGTATTTGGTTGACCTAACATTATAGTATAGTATAGTAATAAATATTATTAAAAAATAAAGTTATTATAACTACTCCAGATTACCTAGATGGCAAGTAAGTATTGCTTAGGATCCCCGTCTGAATCACTAATATTGCGGGATTATAATGTAAGAAGCAAAAAATAGATATATTTGTAGCTTGACAATTTTGAATAATAAATAAATATTGGTGGACATTTTTCACACAGCGCCATCAATACCCAATCTAAGGAAAGGTAGTACCTATTAGATAACTGATAGAATATTATTTATATATTTTTTGTAAATACATAACATACTTATTGTACTTTAGTGTCAATACATTTTATTTTTGAAATTTGATTGAGATGTGGAAATTATAGGTAGGTATTCCATCCATCCTATTTATATATGACAGCGGTACCTGTTATTGATTTTAAGTAGGTACGTATGAAAAAATTACTATGATAATAGTAGGTAATAATAACAACAATAATTTATTTAAAATACATTGTATGTAAAGATTACTGCAGTATAGCAGTAATTTTGACGAAATGATGTTTAAACCTAAAAAGGCGGCTATGGTAAGCCATTTCGGTTGCAGATCAGCGGTTGACCTCTAGCCATAAATATCATCAATCACCACATTATGACACCCTAACCATTAACTGACGGATCAGCACTTTATATTTTGTAAATTGTAGATGTTGAAGAAGACATCTATTTTGGGCTTTATGTGCGATACTTAATCACCAGTAAAGTCTACGAGCAGATATTGTTTAAACACTTTCAGTGATTATAACAATACCTTTAATATCTAATAAGTATATTATTAACAATAAAAGATTTTTGACATAATTAAGTCTGATTTGCCTTTTTCTTTGTTGAAATACCTTTTATTTTTCGCGTTTAAAACGCTTTGTGTACAGTAGTTACACCAAGCCGTATGCTCTGTAGGTACAGGACAAGATGCAGTGAGTGTACATACTTAAGTATAAATTTAGCAAAATCAAGAAGGTACTAGAATCTTCGGTAATTACAGTGACATAAAAAAAATATCATTATGTTGTGTTGATTTGAGCCTCATTTTTAAGTATTTACGCAATTGAGTGGTTATCAAATAACGACGAGTTTACTTTATGTTATGTTTTTCATTCTATGTAGGTTGGTTGAGCTGATATAACATATCATCCAGATATGCTACTAGTCTGCGACTTTGGGCTCTTAGAAATGATAATTATGATGTAATTATAAGCAATTAAAAGAAAACTATGCCTTTTTAAGATCAGTAGATTCAGTAGTAGTCATGTAGGTAGATACGCCCATTATTTACCTACTAGCTTTTACAGTGTAAATATCCTCCATATTAAAATGGGGCGCAATGGTAATTGTATTTGTTAAATGTTTTGACATAATATACCTAAATCGCAGTATAGAAGGTGTATCGCAGTATTTTTGTTTATATAACAATCAAAACTAGTGAAACAAACTGACCCGTTTACTCAGTACATGCTGATTTGCAACTAAAAGTCACCGTTGTAAAACTTAGGTAGGTACAAGTTTTGATACGGTGTTGCTCATTTCAACTTAAGGAAATGGTGGGTCACAGGCTTCAATATACTGTGGTAAGTATAAAAAAGAAGTTTTAAGGCCCTGCAATACAACTGGGTCATTAGTAATTGATAATCAGTTTTTGTATGGTAAAACTAAATTTTACCAGCGTGAGGTACCTCTATTGTCGTCGACGGTTGCGGGACTTGTTCGGCGGCGGCTTGCGATGTAGCGGCGGCGGCGGAAGGTCTGACGGCCGTGTTGAACTCGAACTCCTCATCGTCGACGTGGACGGCTGCTGCTCGTAGTAGGTACCGGTTCTGGACTGCAGTTGTCTTCGCGGTGTTTTGACGACGTGGGAATCGCAAAGTTTCCGATCCAGAAAATTTAAGTTGGGATCTGTTCTACGAGGTACTGGATTTATTAATTTGTCAGCTTGACATTTCGATGACCTTTGTCATGGTGAGACACTAATAACATTTATGGCACTTCCGACAATTTCTTGATGATCTCAAGTTTGGCAACGTCATACCTACATACATTGCCGGGTAGGTATTTTGTGAGGTTAACTGGACCAGGTATATATTCATGGTCCCAGCGGCTTTTGGGAATCTCTTATCGGTTCACAATAAGTAAAAAATATAATCATAGTAAATAATTAAGTAAGATAACACTTACCTAAGGGATGCCTTTCGGAGTAGGTACGTACTAGCAACAAATCTCAGGAAACAGCAACTTTTCTTTCGGGGCGTTCCTCCAGCTCCTCTTCCCGTCGAGACCGTCCAGCAGTATCTTCCCCAACGTTTGGAGATTTTAGTGGGGTTTTTTCACCCCATTTTCCATCATAACATTTCCAAGATTTCATCTGGTACTGGCACCGCATGGGAGCCAACAAACTGCCGTGCAGTTGGCACGCTCTTGCGAACTGAGACTGATGAAGCCTCACCCATCACGTGGACGTCGTACTTGGCTCTGGCTAATCTTCCTCTAGAAGGCCATCATCCGATCGGCATGTCGGAATATTGGACGAGTTTCTCTCGTCACTTAGGCACATTTTAGACGGACACCGGAATTTGTATAGAAAAAATTATAATAATATAATAATGTAGGTACATTATATTTTTCTATATTCCTTACATCGGCATTGCGTAGATAACCTCAAGTTAAGAAAATAAAAATAATTATTCTATTGTAAATCTCGAATCGCCACGTTATGTCATCAGGTTATTACCTGTGTGTATTATGTTCAGGTAGCATTTGTGAATAGTCAAATTGTGCCTAGTAATAGTAACCACACCGGAGTTTCTGATCTATGATTATGATCTATAGGTATAGAAGAAATAAATCCTCTAAGCTCCTTACTTTCTGGATGGCATCGCGTACCACCACGTTAAGAAAGTAAAATGTATTATTCCAGGGTAATATCACGTATCACCACGCTAAGGAATAAAAAATGTATTATTCCAGGATAATATCACGTATTACCACGCTAAGGAATAAAAATTTTGTAACCATCAGGATAATATCTCGTATTATCACATTAAGAGATACGTAAGTGTGGATAGTTGTGCATTGCTAACCTTTATGTTGCTCCAATTTTCTTTCTTCGAATCGTAGAATTCTTTGGATGAATATATATATCACTATCACTCCATAACAACTTTTTTACTCTCCATAAACTCCATAAACTCCATATAACAACATTCACTTTGCAAAAATGATCACTTTGAATAATCGAGTCGATGTTGACGATGCGGAACACAGAGAAATTAATACTACGTTGAGACGGCAGTTCCCTACACGGGGTTGAGCTCACTCACACAAACATAAACTGCAAGCAGATCAATACCAACCAAATAGTAGATAATTCTGACAACATAACAATTCGATTCGTTTTTGACAGCCATAGTGATGTGCACAGTTGTCTATCGATATCGATAAAATAGTGCTGTACCTACTTTCGATATCGATACCCTACTGGTATTATTATAGGAATTTAAATTGCCAAGGTAGGTATAATAAATATGTCACACAGAATCACAAGAATCAAATTATTTGATAGGTAATGATAATACCTATTCATCCTTCGTAGACAATCTGTGTGACATAGTTATTTTAAAATAAATAACAAATTGAACATTATACTTTTCTTTATTTTGTTGTGCCTCTTTTAATTCTATCTAAATCATTATTTTCTGATTTTATAAAATCACCATTATCAGTTTGCATGATTTTCGTACAAACTTACTTGACACTAGCTAAATGCACAGTCCGTGCGAAGTACGTCATGATCTGCGAAGCAAGGAAGTGCTCAGCTCGCAATGCCACTTGCAGTCACCCATCCAATTGATGAGGGCGCACAACGATCAATCAAGAGCGTCTAAGCAAGCTGCGCCACGAGGGCTTCTACATGAATACCTACTTATTAAATTATTACTATTAGGTACTTACTAGGTATCATGGACTAAATAGGGTACCTAGGTACTACCATTATATAATTATAAAACTAAATACTATTTCGCCGATTTTCAATGAGCCTCAGATTTAAACCATTCCTTAGTGCAGCGAAAACTCGGATGCAAGGTACTCATTGGGCAATGTGCAACTGGTGTACAACATCTATGCTCAATGTTTTTGCCTACAACATCTGAAAAATAAAGTTAGCTAGTTAAATAATTGATTTTTAACTCACACTCTTATTTTACACAACCTTATTTTATCGCTCGCTGGATTCCACTGTTAGAACTGTTGGATTGGAAGGAGGGAAGTCTTTTCTGAGCAATGGGATCCAGCTTCACAATAACCGTGTAAAATCATCACTATAGATAGTAACTTACCTACTGATTCTTTGCTACTGATCAGGGTCTAGAGGAAAACTTGTAAGAAGCATGTCGATTCTAAGCAGATTTTGTTTACCACAAATGGCACACTGCCTGTAACGCCGACTTTCCATCGCAGAGTACTTTATTATAATACTTTCCATGTTACAGAATATTTGGTAGGTAATATTCGTAATAAATAATTAAAATCCCAATCTAATCCAAACGGATGAAAATGTCAAGCAATGTCAAGATTCGCCATTTTATTTTTTCGCTGCGCCGCCAAGGCGGCAACTTGTTCAAAAAAATGTTCATGTGTTGTAAGTTGGTATGAATCTGCTTGCATTTCACGAAGAATTTGTTATTCCAATGTAGACTTTGTTACCGTTTAATTAGGCTTTATTTGGAGTGATAAAAATTACTGTTCATATTTTCCTAGGCAGTGTCGACCCACTGATGCGGAACACGAAAAACGAATGATGCGCGCACCGCGGGTATACATACAGAAACAGAAACGAGTGTTACACTCTCATTTTTTTCTGTTTGATTATTTTTCAGATCTTCAAAATTAGCCTAAAAAATAGCGCTAAACAGTGTTGCGATGCTATACATGGAAGGCGGACTACATGGTTTTCTTTAAATCTAGAGGACGCAGCATCGACGTATAATATAATAAACAAAATCAAATCAAGTCTTTGTGTTGTGAGTGAACGAAAACAACAATGAGTGAGTGAATGAAATTATGAAATCAAAACAAACCATGACATGAATCAGTGTTGCCAACTCTAACTTCGTGAAAAACTACAAAAACTAACAAAAGCTGAGAAAACTGTGAGTCAAGCAAGTCATCCAAGAATCAGTCATATTTTGCTCGTATCTAATTATAATAGTTGACGCATCTATAGTAAAAAAACTGAAAACTGTGGACATTTCCAAAAAACTGTAAATCTACAGTTAAAATACTCTGGGCCTTACTTATGAAAGCTGTTTAAAGTGAAACACTGGTTAAACAACGTCCTGTCTTTATTTGTGGATAGTGACAAACAGAGACAGGACGTTGTTCAACCAGTGTTCAACTTTAAACATCTTTCATAAGTAAGGGGGTCTGTGGTGTTGGCTACACACGGACATTATAATGAGAAAGAATCACGATTTTAGTTGAGTATGCAGATTTGTAGATACAAAAAAAACAAAAAATACTGTGTTTTTGGTTTTTTAATCGGATCAAAAATGACCGAGTTACAGAGATTTTAGTGCACCAATCTAAAAAACGCTCGCGAGAAGGCCGCGACTGGCTGTGACGTCACCAGGCGCCCGCGGCTCGCTCCACTAGTACAAAATCCCTAGTTATTTTCAAACTAATTTCCGCCCTCGGCATCGCTCGCGTGGCACCTGGATAAAAAGTAGCCAATGTCCTATTCCCGCTCATTACCTATCTATATTTTAAATTTCAGCCAAATCGGTTCAGTAGTTGTCGAGTTATAGAGGAACAAACATACATCCAAACATCCAAACTTTCGAGGTCATTCACGTTTTTTGTTAAGTAAGTACTTACCTATGCAGATTTGTAGATTTAAAAAAATTATAAATGATTTCATTTTTATTTTTATCAGATCTTTTAGGAATTTTTAGATCCGTTGAAAAAGTCTAAGCGGGTAGTCAGAGGTAGAGAAGCAGTGTTGGCCGAGTGCGCTAGTGCCTCGACTTTCAATCCGAAGGTTGTGGGTTGGAACCCGGCCGTGCATCAATGGATTTTTCGTTTCGAAAAATGTATAAGTAGGTACCTAAGTAAGTATGCGCTTTAACACGAGCTCTAAACGGTGAAGGAAAATATTGTGAGAAAACCAGTTAGCTTTCTAATAGCGTCGATGGGCTTGCAACCTGTCACGTATGGAATGTTGTCTGCTGCAAAATGTGGGAATGTATCAAATGTGTTTGGAAATACCTCGGACTACCCCTTAGATATAAAAAAACAATAAATACCTACTTACTGTGTTTTTGTTTTTTTAATCGGATCAAAAATGACCGAGTTTTATTACAGACAGAGATTTTAGTGCACCAATCTAAAAAACTCTCGCGAGAAGATCGCGACTAGATGTGACGTCATACCATACATCCATCCAACCAAACATCCATGCAAACATCCAAACTTTCGCATTTTAATACTAGTGTGATTCGACTCCTGATTGTTAGTTTTGTTTGTTATTGTTTTCGGGAAGTACCGGTACCTACCTAAAATACCTATTCAGTAAAAAGTTCAAAGGTGAAAATTATTTTTAAGTAGGTACCTACCTACCTACTTACTACTTACCTAGGTAGGTACCTACCTACTTTCTACTTACCTAGGTTGGTACCTACTTAAAAATAATTATCGACTTTAAACTTTTTACTGAATAGGTATTTTAGGTAAGTACCGGTACTTACCGAAAACAATAACAAACAAAACTAACAATCAGGAGTCGAATCACACTAATATTAACTTTACCTACCTACTTAAATTATTTTTAAGTAGGTACCTACCTACTTACTACTTACCTAGGTAGGTACCTACTTAAAAATAATTTTCGCCTTAAAACTTTTTAGGGAATAGGTATTTTTTTATACATACTTTTAATCGTAATACCTAATTAATAATTTGTATGTACGAGTCAAAATAATCACATACCTACCTACCTAAACTTAGTTTTCAAATCACACTATCACACTTTCACATCACACTAACACACTCATACTATCACACTAATATTATAAATGCGAAAGTTTGGATGTTTGGATGGATGATGTTTGTTCCTCTATAACTCAACAACCACTTAACCAATTTGATTGAAATTTTAAATATAGATAGATAATGACCAGGAATAGGACATAGGCTACTTTTTATCTGGATACCACGCGAACAAAGCCGCTGGCGGAAGCTAGTTAATATTAAAAATGCAAAAGTTTGGATATTTGGATTTATGTTTGTTCCTCTATAACTCGACAACCACTGAACTGATTTGGCTGAAATTTAAAACATAGATAGTTCTTGACCTGAAATAGGACATAGGCTACTTTTTATCCAGGTGTCGCACGAGCGAAGCCGCGGGCGGAAGCTAGTTTGAAATTAACTAGCGATTTTGTACTAGTAGACCGAGCCGCGGGCGCCTGGTGACGTCAGACGCAGCGCGAAGCTCCGAGCGCGCGTTTTGAAATGGCCGAAAAGAAAACTTGAATAACTTCGTCATTTATTGATGGATTTTAATTATTTAAAAAACAGAATGCTCAGAATGCTAAAGAGTATACGCCCTCATACTTAGAAACCCAATATTTCGTTTACTGATTGATCCTCATTGAATGAAAATAAAACCGCTTTCGTGTTGCCAATTTAGCGACTTTATCGCTAGAAATAGCAACTTATGATCAGTTGTAGCGGCAAAATATTTTTAGCGACTTACGAGTGTCTAGCGACTTTTGGACTTCTAAACAGTTTTAAGGCACTAATGCTACTAAACTGATTTGGCTGAAACTTTGAATATAATTAGTTTATGACCTGGAATAACACATAGGCTACTTTTTATCCCGAAAAAATTTACGTTTCCCGTGGGATAAAAAAGTAATAGACCACGCGGGCGAAGCCGCGGGCGTCCGCTAGTAGGATATAATTATGTGGCTGTGATTGGTGGCCCGTTTGCGCCGAGGCTTGAGATAAAATGAAAATGAATTAAATATACTTAAGTATTTAATTTTCAAGATGTTTTATTTTGTGTTATAATTATTTTCAATGAAAGGCAGCACAACTTCAGTACCTACCTATCTTCAATATCCTGCCATGTTTGTTTTTACTCATCATCTCTAACTATCCTACTCTTCATCAGTTCCATCAGTATCTTCATCTTCAATATCCTGCAATATTTGGTTTTCCTCATTGTCTCTTTGAGACTCTTCATCAGTTCCATCATTATCGTCAATATCCTGCAATGATTGTTTTTGCATTTGAGACTCTCCAGTATCTTCAATATCCTGCAATATTTTTTTTTTACTGTCTCCCAGAGACATATTGCTAGACTTTAATATTTTTGTTAAAATCTTTTCTAGATTAGCTACTTTCTCATAAAGAGTAGCTACTCTGTTCTTGTAATAACTAGATTGTGATTGCAACCGTTTAATTTTTATAAATTGGGTTTGAATTTTATATTTCATCTTCCTTTGTTTGTGTGCTGTAACAACGCAGAATTGGCATTTCAAAGTTTCTTGAGGTGTGCTGAATTGGCATTTCAAAATTTCAGTTTCTTGAGGTATGCTTGTTTTCATGGTTTCATCTTCCTGTAAAGTTTAAGTAGTACTTAGGTATAATGAATGATAGATAAGTAGATAGATTTATTGACACACACTTTAACAGCACATAATAAGTATCCGTTCTCTGTATTAACTTCCGATTTAAAATCCGAATCATATCAATAGGTACTATAAATTTATTTATTTTTCGTTTAAAAACACATTACCCTTTCTTTGCGCCGCGCAGTCGGGTAACAAAATGGTGAAGGAAAACATCGTGGTGACCAGCGGGCTGAATGTCTAACTTGTCTCAAACTGTCACAACAATCGCACTTGTTTGTCGCGCAATTTGTCGCGTTCGGTCTTGTTGAGATAAGAGCGACAGAGCTACTTGCGTGGTCACTCAACATATTTTACAGTTTGAGACCGATTTTGGTCGCTATCAACGTTAGACAATCAGCAGGGCTATTTTGACTCTCACGTAAAGTCGCTAACTCGGATTGCTTCCTGCAAAAATTATTTTTTACAATGAATTGGTAGACTTTGAAATGGTAGAAGATGGTTGAAAAAAGTGATATACATTTATATTGTCTAAAATATTCAAAGTAATTCTGCATTCTATGGCCTCTATTAATAAACTCGGAAGAACTTCTGTCAAAGTTGCGCCAAGGATTGCCATCCTTTTTTGTTAGACAGTGACAAAATAAGAATGGCAATAGTTAAATTCGTGGCGCGACTTTGACAGAAGTTAATCAGAGTTTATTAATAGAGGCCTATAACTTTAATATTGTTCGTAAAAAAACAATTTGTAGGAAGAAATCCGAGTTAGCGACTTTACGTGCGAGTCAAAATAGCCCTGCTTTTGATTGACAGATCTATCGTTGATAGCAACCAAAATCGGTCGCAGTTGGCAACACTTGAAATTAAGTGTTTTTTGAAAATAGGTCTCATATTTTTTTACAAATTAGACAAAACTTATAGGAGACGACTTACGATTCCTGGTAAATGCAAGGTTGGTGCAGCATTATCTATCAATTTTTTTCTTTTGTTAGTCAACTTTTGGAATTGAGATGGTTCAAAATGCACGGAACAAACAGTGCTCGTGCGAGTAGGTACCCAATCTCGCTTTCCCACCCAATCTCGCTTTCCCACCCAATCTCGCTTTCCCTTGCACAATCTTGTCCACATTTCCCGTAACGCGGGACATTTTGGAAATCTGGAAAATTAAAGGGGTATTATTAGTTAGGAGTACAAATGAGGAAGACTTAATTTAGTTGATACTATCAAAAATATATGAAGGGCACAGGAAAAAAAGGAGCTCATTAACATTTTCACCTTTTTTGAATTAACGGTACCATTACTTCATAATTCTATGGCCAATCAGAACACTTTATTTTAAACAGGATAAAAGGACTCATTACACTTAAAAGTTCATCTAAAAAAATCCTAGTTCAGAATAAAACGAGCCCATTGCATTCCATACCAAGTTAAAAGGTGCCTAAAATAAAATGTTAAAATGTTAATGAGCTCCTTTTTTTCCTGTGCCCTTCATATATATAAAAATATATACTAATAATTATAGTAAAGCGGAAGTTTGTTTGCTTTTTTGTTTGAACATGCTAATCTCAGGAACTACCAGTTCGATTTGAAAAATTATTGCTGCATTTGATGGCTAAGCTCTTGAGGAAGGTTATAGGCTTTTCATCATCATCATCACCATATACCATCACTACGTGGGCAACGCCGCGAGGGCGCTGCTAGTTAAATAATAATAATAATACTCACAAGTGAAATGTAACACCATCTTTTTGGCGACTTGAAGTGTTTGATTTGTTACTGCAATTTCTAACAGCACAGGTTGGCATTTTTTAGAAAGCTCCTGTGGTAGTAACGGTAAAGTAAAGTTCTGAGTTAGGCATTGAACGCAGTGTTCACTGGGGCTAGTGGCCTACTCTGGTGACGGAGTTTTTAGGCCGCTGCAAGGCCTCCGTCAAAGCGGGAGACCACAGAAGGTACTCTGGACTGGTCAAAATCGAATTTTCAAGTAGACGTCCGTTTACAGATGTGGTAGATTATTTTTGTCTTGCTTGTAGTCGTAGTCGTACAAAGTTTGACTTTAGGATAAAAGTATAAGCAGAATGCAAAACTCTGTCGTCAAAATTAGCAGAAAAGAAAAGAAAATTACCAAAATCAAAATCAACAATGAATGAATGAAAATAAACAAAACAAACAATGAATGAATGAATCAATGAATGAAAATATAAAAAAATAGGGATGTTTGATATTTCTGATTGTATCGAAATTTCACATCGCAATTCGCCGTAGTATCGTAAAGCATTGTATCGGTACGGGGGATTTTGTATCGATACAGTATCGAATCAAGTATGTAGATACTTCGGTAGGTACTTGAATAAATAAAAAAATGTATATATTTAGTAAATTGAAACCTTTATTAATCTAGGTACACTATTTAAATAAATGCCTACTGGATATAGCATTGTAGGAAGGTACCTATTCACAAACCCTGCTCTATTACTAATTTGAAACAAAAGTTGTCAATTTTAAAAAGAAAAAGTTACTTGAAAAACTCAAATGTTCATCGAAATTTTTCACTGACTGTACCTACCTACTTACCTATTTCAAATAAAATAAATAGGTTGGCAGGTATTTAGACTTTTAGTGTGTTTCATTTTGAAGTCAAAACAATTTGATATCAAAACAATTTGATACGATACTTTCGATCCAATACACCTTGCATGTGTAGTATCGATACACCGTAACGAATGCTATTGGATCGATACAAATATCGGATGTATCGTATCGTATGCCATTGTGTCGATTCACGCAAGTTTCGAATCGTATCGAACATCCCTAAACCAAAACAGCTGATTGACGAGATTGGTCATTCATTCATTTCATGGTCAAAATAAAAATACTTTTATACGATCATCGAAAGCAACCAATAACCATTTCCATTCCACTTTTGTGGCTCTGGCCGTGTATTTCAGAGTAGGTAATACAATTAATATGCCGCAGACTGGTTGAGATAAATAATAATCTTCATTTTAGTGTGTGCAAAATTCATAGTACAAAACAAAAAGGTACCTAATAATAGTAGGGATGTACCAAGTGTGTGCAGTGGGAATCAATATTCGATATTGTTGAGGTGAGTGAGTCTATCATTACATTAGTCTGAAAATGAAAATCTTATCAAAATTTTCAATTCCGACGGGATTCGAACCCGCAACGATACAAGCGAAAAATGTGAAAACTTAAGTGTGGTCTAACACTATAATACCTCCTATGGATCTAACTCATTGTAGATTTCAGATCGCCGACTGTAGCTTGGACATATGCCCCCCCCTTAGGGGGGGGGGGGGGGGGGGTTTAGGGGGCCCTTCCTTGGACCTCCCTTAGCAAAGCTATAGCTCCCAGATTGGACTGGAGTACATATACTATTCATTGTTCTGTGTTTCAGGTTTCAAATCCATCTTCAGTTCAGCTCAGCTGATAGCGATTGACATGACATCTCACACACATTCTAGTCAGTCTTGCTTGTGAAGTTGAGTGAGTAAGCATAATACTATCTACAGAGTAAGTCAGTCAGTGTTGAACCGCGGAAACGAGCGCACGTCATGACTTCGTTAGCGGTGTTCGACTTCGACCGTACGATCGTGAACGCAGACTCCGATGCGACGATCATCAGCCGGCTTAGGGAGAAGCAGCCCCCGCCGGAGTGGGAGGCGGGGAGTCACGACTGGACGCCTTATATGAGTGATGTGAGTCTTTAACCGACTTAAAAAAAAGGAGCAGGTTGGAAGTGTTAGTAACTTACACTTGGGCCAACGGATCTTGGCATTCGTGGAAGTAGGCCGTTTCCATGCGCAGTGCAACTTTTTCATACAAAATTTTCTACTGCGCAGCGAAAAGCCTAACTTCACGAATGCCTAGATCCGTTGGCCCTACTGTAAGGTAGGTAAGGTAGTAGCTAGGTGGGTTTTTCAAAAAGGTTTGGGCAAAAATCTCTTTCAAGGTCTATAGGCTCGAAGCTTTCAAGATAATTTTATTGTACCTACCCATGTACCTACCAACGTAGGTAGACTATTTTTTACCTTAACACGTTAGGTGCCACTGGCGCACATGTTGTAGGTTCTTACTTGCTACCTGCTGAGCGTGGCAACCAGTGCACAAGTATTAATAATTGAACTGCTAGGTACCTACCTACCTTGGAAGTACAATTTCTTATCTCGATCGAGATAAGTGTTTGTTCTGATCGAGAATTAACGATGTAATTTCAGATAAAACGCCGTTCATCTAGCTAGGGCTACCTTACCATCAGAGATGTGCTTTAAAGCTAAGAGAGTGGGCACACTGCGTTTTTTGCAGTGCGTTTATATCGATACAAACGCGCAGCTCAAAAACGCGTTTCAGAAAACGTCGTGTGCCCACTTGCTTGTTGTGACAGGTATTCGAGCACGCGTACTCCGCCGGCCTCCACCCGGATGACATTCTGTCCGCTATCGGCTCCATGCCGGGCATGGGTGGATTGAGGGAGCTGATGGTGGCACTAGCAGGCGCTGGCTGGGACCTGCTCGTACTGTCTGATGCTAACAGCGTGTTTGTGAAGCATTGGCTGAAGGTGAACGGGCTGGAGGTGGGTGCTACATAGTAATACTCCACCTTTGTGCGCGAACAAGCACAGCGTATCTTGTGCGACTCACGTTACGCAGCGCTAGATACGCTGTGTGTGTTCGCGCACTTAGCTAAATAATGCCAAATACGTACTGTAAAGAGGTAAAGTTTGTAATTTACAGTTCAAATTAGTTTTTGAAAATTTCTACTCATTAGATAAAAAGAAG
This sequence comes from Camptogramma bilineatum, assembly GCA_958496255.1. Taxonomy (NCBI): domain Eukaryota; kingdom Metazoa; phylum Arthropoda; class Insecta; order Lepidoptera; family Geometridae; genus Camptogramma; species Camptogramma bilineatum. The sequence goes on from OY292478.1 coordinate 4,428,927, forward strand.
ACAACATAAAACAAATTCTATGTAGAAATAAATGAATGTTAGTTTGGAATGTAGGAGGTAATCTACGAAATTACTCATTCGATGGCTAAACATCTTTCACTGGTGGAAAGCTTCTCAACTATAGGTAATGTTGATTAATATTGACCAAAGCTGATGACGGAAGCTAGTGATAGTAAGATAATAAAACTGTAAGATATTGTAATGGGAAGTAAACCCAAGGGACTTCGCATTGTCTTCGTGATTACAATAAACAAGGCTAGATCTATTTTTATAATTGATCGAGCGAGAGAAGTGAGCTAGATTAATTATTTCAGTAGTGTTGGGCGATTTTGCTTCGTATGTTTGTTTTCTAGAAGAACCTCTAGAAAATATTCTTAATCAAAATGCCTATGAGGTGGTCAGAAGTGCCTGCTGAAGGTAGACGAGATGACCTCTGTGGCGCAGTGGGTGAAAGCCCGCCTGAGATGCAGAGGTTGCGGGTTCGATCCCCGCCAAATGTTTGTTTGATCTGTAAATATTTGTCTCGGGTCTGGGTGGTTTCTAAGCATTAATGTATGTAAGTATTTACTATTTTATACCTATAATTAAAAACCTATGTAAGTAGTATATCAGTCATGTGGTTTCCATAATGGCCATAACACAAGCTCTGCTTACTTTAGGGCTACATGATGCTGTGTGAAATGTCCAGCATTTTTTATTATTTATGTACTTATTTCGAATTTTCAAGGTTTATCCCTATCCTCTAATTCTTGACAGAAAACACGTCCAAATGTAGGTTCATCTGGCAATGCTGAAAGCGTGATTATATAATTATTTGTATGTAGGTACCTAATCTACACGAGAGCATAGAATACTATTACTCACGAGAGCCTTTTAAAAACAAAGTGTCATCAGACTAATATGCCGTCATCATGACGTCATTAACAAAGAGGTGGTAATTAAATTACAAATACCTTCCCTATCTAGGCATCCACACCACATAGAACCAGTCAACACAAACATAGAACATCTAACTAACATAAATCACAGAATAAATAATAGTAGCGGCAAGTGGGAACCCATGCCATAAGCGTGCCCGTAGAGGCGCGTGGCCCAACGTACCTAAACTGCGGAGTGATACCCCCCTGCTTAAATATAAACGTAAGCTATGTTAGAGGTCTTTCCGTGTAATGAAAAGTAATTCAAAATCTCTAATTTTCCAGGAGTACATAACATCGATTATCACAAACCGCGCGTTCTGGCAGAAAGGGCGGTTGTTCATCGAGCCATGCATGCGGCAGACCGCGTGCGAGCGCTGTCCCAACAACTTGTGCAAGTCACTGGCACTAGCGCAGTGGTGCGCCACTCGGAAGTACGAGCGAGTGATATACGTAGGCGATGGAAGGAACGATTACTGTCCCGCTACTAACTTACCGGCTAATGTGAGTATTGCAATTAGTATTCGAAGACCCCAGGGATATTTATTAAGAAGTGACTTCCATTTTAATTTCTATTTATTCATGCTGAGAAGCAGATTCAAGGCTGGACATATTTTCTACATGTCATCTGTTTTTTATCCTTGATTCGCATTAAATATATAATTGATTGATTGATTGATAAAGACGAACTTGTCATGCAACAAAGATTTTGAGATACTTAATGCATTTTTAAAGTTTGGAACCTTGGTGCTTTTCCCCTGTATGCGATTTTTTAAACGTTAAGAACTCTAAGTCTCTCTTTACGGTTTGGTATTTTACTTTTTAAGTTTATGAATCAGAGATTAAGAAGTGAGAGAGACCCAAAGTTCATTCTCATATAATATATGAGCTGACTCAAACGCTTTGGGCACAACACTAGTAGGTGTATCTACCTAAAAAAACTTTCGCGCGCAGCGCTTTCATTTAAAACTAGGTAAAAACCAAGAAGATTCTAAACTACGTAACTGGAGTGCGCACTGACATTTAATGTACAAAGGATTTTGAACCTTATCGCGACTGAACAACGATCTATTATCATTTAATCTTGGTTATAAGGATTGTTGGTCTTGTTGAGAGGCTTTCTTGGGTGCTTTGTCTCTTTCACATAGTTGCAAAAAGAAAGAGACTTCCCGCCCAAGTTTTATTTCAAGCGGACCTTGTTTTCTGTCTCAGTCAGTGTTCCAGGTACGTAGTATAGAAATTCCTTGGTAAAAACCTAGCTTAAAATTAATTTTGGCTTCTCTATTAAATTCGGTAGGTATACCTATAAATACATTATTATTAGATTTATAACTTTATACAAAGCCCTTGTGACTTGACAGTCAGCCCAGTCAAAAGTATGCTAAAAGAATGATTATTATTTTAATAAGGCCCTACCTCGGGCCCTACCTACCTATACCTTACCGTGATCTTACCTAGGTAGGAGATGTAAGTAAGTACCCATGGTACCTACATCTGCATACCTATATTTTTAATTTTCAATGGATTTTAGTCAAAAATAATTTCTTCCAGGCGACAGTTTTCCCGCGCAAAGGCTACCCCATGCATAAGCTGATTGAGAAGACCCTGGCATCACCAGCTCCTGCGATCAACGCCAAGGTGGTACCCTGGGAGGACCACTACCGGATACTGGACGAAGTCTTTCCAACCGTCATTCAACAATAAACTTTTCTGTGATTTCATGTTTAAATAATGTCTAAAAATATCTGTCAATTTAGCAAAGCTTTAGAATGTTTTTATTACTCTCATGTCAGTTAAAATTAAAGGCAAAATATTTAAGGTGAACGCAGACATGGGTCGCACCGCAGTCGCCGCAGTCCCCGCATTCGATTTATGAAGTTCTATGCAACCTCGCACACCTATCCGCGCCGCTGGCGTTCCCGTCGCCATTAACAAAAGCGATGACTGCGGCGACTGCGGCGACTGCGGTGCGGCCATGTCTGCGTTCACCATTAACAGCAGGTGTATATGTTTCAAAGGTATAAATACCTGATGAAGGTGATAATAGGTGATAGTCTTAACCGATTTCCTCTCTGCTAATAGGTGCTATTCCTACCTGCTTATTTAGGTTTCCTTTTTAGAATAAATTAAATGAATAAGTACTTAAGTACCTACTACCTTTCTGTATAGTGACAACATAATCATGTGTGTAGGTAGGTAAATGTTATTTTGTTTAGGTATATTATTTTATTTTAGGTAGGTACCTAGGTATTTTGTTTGCTGACTAATAGAATCCCGGTCAATAATTAGCTTTAGGTACCTACCTATAAGTTCGTAAAGTGATAGTAGTACCTACATAATAATAACTTAACTGAAGGCCAGCGTTGAAGTGGCGCCAATTTTGATATCACAATCATAATTTTTATGAGTGCCTACTTACCTTTTCCTAAGCTTTGAATAATAAATTGTATCGATTCCAAGTTTCATGTAAATCAGTCAAACAGAGTGTGATTCACGTGTGATTAGAACAGATTCAAATCCATTCATTTCTTTTACGTCCATTTTCTATGATGTAGGTATACGAGAAGGTACAGTGAATAGTAGTAATTTTTCGTTAAATAAGTTAAATATGAATAAATAAGTTGAATAAAATTCAAAAATAATTTATAGTAGAAGAAAGTCTTTTATTTTTGCCCATAATAGGGAACTCCCACAATTTTTTTTTATGATTTTATACGATAGGTTATATCGTCAAATAACCGTCATAAAAATTCCAGCGCCGAAATACTAAAATTTTATAACAAAAATAATTTTTGAAATTTACCAACATTTTCACGCATCTGAAACACGATTATTATTGTTGTCACAGATTACTGTTGTAGTAACAATTTGTGAACTTTGACGTGTGACGTCAAATTGATACTAAGTACAACAGTAATCTGTGACAACAATAAGTTCGAGTATAGGAATTGTGAAAATTAAAAAAAAAACTTATCTATGGATCGTCATATCTGACTCGTCCTTGACTTTTCTTATGAACTCGTGTCGTCACATCCTTTCACATCCTTTTCAAGTATTTTGAAATTCCTACTATTTTTTGCAATTTTTAAAATTTATTTTCTAATCGAAAATGGTTTAATATTAAAAAATAATTACACACACATACCTCTAAAGCAACAATGTTCATAATAAAATACATTTAACCCGCTTTTGAATCAGACGCATATTGCCTATTGCGTGAATCATATTTTGATCAAGATACAACTTGACCCAGTCTTGCAGATTGTACAAGAAAATTTGAATTTCGCGGGCTACCGGTGCGGTTATTCAGTCGTCATAGGCACACTGCGTTTTTTGGCAAAAAACGTAGTGTGAATCGATGCATCGATACAAATGCGACAACAATCGACTAATTTGTCCAAGTTATAGTCTGTGCCTGTCATTGTCTGTTTCAAAGCGTGGCAGCACTATCTAGCAACCTGCAGAGTTTCCAGCCTGATAAAATTATTGTCTGATCTAGCAGGCATCTGTACCAGGAAGCCTCAGAACTCGACTTTTTGTATACACCCTTCAATATCTTCGGCGCTGGTTATTGCGGGTTCAATTTTATGTTACAGTCAAAATAATTTAGCATAGTTTTTCGATAGCTCGCCGGTTCATTTCACCCTCAATTTCCTAAAATCCAACAACTATTCTATAAAAAGTTGGCAACACTGTAACTGTCAAACAATCTGTCAAAAGCTAGCCAAAAAAACCAAGCAAACTAAAAAATTAATTCAACCAGCCTATTATTTCGTATTTTCGTGTATTTTCTACTTCTATGTGTATAGTATGTGTGAGAGAAGTGAGTGAATTAAATTTCCAGCGGTTTTGTAGTAGTCTTGATGTGTTCTGCTTTGTAAAATCTTCGGTAAGTGATACAATAATATTTACTTGAATCTAACCTTCGTTGCGGTGTTTTCGCGGGCAAAAACATTCTAAGATTGTTTACAAACATTGCTAACCTATTTTCTAAGCTTATTTTTGTGTTGAAATCGATTTTCTATCACATTGAATTAATTAATTTGCGTCCTTACTCTTGATATCGCTTCGTTTTTGAATCGCCGAGTTTGAGTTGTTGATATCGCAAAATGACCCTTACCGCTAAGGGAATAAGGTGGATGTTCTATGCCTAGATGACTTCGGTACCGATTTTCCAGAATAAGCCGCTACCAGTTATTGGATTGTGCGCGTTCACACTACGGTAATTTTGTGAGCGCGAAATTTTAATTCGAATTTTGAATTTTTTCATAATTAATTTTGAAAAAATACCTACCTATTAATTAGCTCAAGTTAAACTATTGTAATTCATCCATTGATATTAGGTATAAAAAAGTTCTGAAATGTGTACGTACAGACATTGAGATTGTTTTGAAAGTTCAAAACTTTTTTGCCAACTATAATTTTCTTCTAAAAAAAATTGATTTAATCATAAAAGTTGTGTTATTTATTAGATTAATTTATATTTTTCAGATATGGCCGCTCACTAAGAATATAAATATGATGGATTGTTGCATAGAGGGTTGCAAAACCTCTACTAAGAGAGATGTTACATCGTTTGAGTGAGTATCTTACTAAAGCGCATCCCACACACAGCAGATAATATATCTTAAGAAATATAAATCTTGAGATCGCGCCTATACAAATTCTATGGAGGACCACACACCGCGAATATAAATTACAAAATATATTTGGTGCGATCTGTCAAGATTTAAATATCATAAGATATATTATCTGCTGTGTGTGTGGTGCGTATAAGGCTGGATTCGACCAAAAGTCATCTTACTCCAGAGTAACTAGCCGACATAATTCGAAATACAATTGTTTAGAAAGCGCAACCGAACATTATTATGTGCATACAAATTATCCTGGTTATAAGGTGTTAACTTTACAATGTCAAAATATTCAAACAGCAGTTTACTCTCGAGTAAAAACTTAATCCAGTTTGGTTGAATTCAGCCTAAGTAAATAATAATAAATAAAATTTGTTTATTTTAAGCATTTTCATTTAGGGAAGTATACAAAATTGGCCCATATTACACAAAAAAGAAACAATTAAAATTATATTAAAAGTAAGTTCGTATGAGCTAGTGGCCAACTCTGGTGATGGAGTTTTTAGGCCGCCTAAAGGCCTTATGGCTTATCGACTTAAAAGTCGAGACCGACGATTTAACATGTCCTCCGAAGCACGGAAGCGCTCAGCTGTTAATGCCATCTTCAAACCATCTTTAATATGCCCTCTCAGAATTTCACTTATTTTAAACAATCTATATCTATTATATTTTTTTTTCAATATAAATCAAGAATCAAAGAACTTTATTTGTTAACAAAAAGTTATAAGGTACATGTTATTAAGCTAAATGAGTTAACAAAAAGGCCACAGCATAAGCTACGGTAGATAGTCTACCATAGCGCTGGTCTTCCGTGGTAGCGCAAAGATCAAGAAAGTCAAAGTAAGCTACGTCACACATTCACACATTCTATACGTGATATTATTATCTATTCTATGCTTGTAGCCGTGTTGGCCTAGGGGTATAGTACCTTGACTTTCGATCCGAAGGTCGTGGGTTCGAATCCTGGCCGTGCATCAATGGATTTTTCGTTTCGATAAATTTATATGTGCATTAACACAAGCTCTAAACTAAACGGTGAAGGAAAAAATCGTGAGGAAATCCGCGGCTTAGTCAGCCCCACACGTATTGTCTTTTCTGTGGATATGGCCGGTTAAGCTGAGAGGATGGTGTAGGTGCTACAAGCCTACTCCATCTCAACATTGTCCCAGGCACTACAGTGTCCCGATAAGTGTAGGCAAAGATTGCCTCCTGACACTGTATAAATCATCTAGGCAAATAAATATTCTTATTCTTATTCTTATTCTTAGGAAAGATGTAAAGGCCTAAGTCAATTAAAAATTCAAATATCATTTATTCAGTAGGACCGCTATGACCACTTTGAAACGTCTTAAGAGCTAGGTGATTCTATAGTCGTATTGCTCATTATACTGACTAAAAATATATGAAAAATGACATTTGTTCCTTCAATTTTAGTCCGTATAATGAGCAATACGACTATACTCCTGTTCTTTCGCTACCAACACCGTGAAGAATCAGGGCAACAAACACTATACGGGGCCTAGCTTTCTTTTCGGTTATCAATCCGGTTAAATCTAAAGTTAGTTTAAGTTTTTTGTGTTTGTAGGTTCCCAACTAGCCGTGTGCTTCGCAAGCGTTGGCTGGACGCCATCAATCCGGGCGAGAAGGTAGCGGCGGACGCGCGGGTTTGCCTGCGACACTTCACTTCTCAAGATTATGAGTCTGTAAGGGGCCGGCTGCGGTTAAGAGGGAAGGTCGTACCAACGCTGTTTGGAGACCAGGTCAGTTTATTTATTACTAGCTTCTTATTTTGTATACAATTTACTTATTTTGTATACAATTCTGAGTAAAAACGTATCAAATAGATAAGTACATCTCAAATATTTGAGTAGTGTTTCAGTATTCGGGCATAAGACGCTTAAGAGGGCTAAGTCACGTTAATGGGCTGAGATACTTCCAAGTTAAGATCAAACAAAACATCAAAAAAGATTGCGAATAGTTTGAAAACGCAACATAATTTTAATATATATTTTTTGATTTAAGACACTTTAGAGGACTACATTTGAAGCACTTGATACTAATTTTAATTTGCAATGTAAAAATAACCTTTATTTCCAGGCACGAAGCCCTGTACCACCAAAGGATCCCTTAGACCTACCCGACATCAACGACGAATCGCAAGAAAGTACCAACAAGGAACCCAATAACGATAATCATAACGGAAAACTTGATAATGATAACGGAAAATGTCATAGCGATGATGAAAAGATTGATAATGATGATGAAAAGATTGATAATGATGATGAAAAATGTGATAATGGAAAAGAAAAAGACCCTATCAGCTCTAGCAAAGATGCCACGGATAACGGACATAACAATAATGAGGATGTAGATAATGATAATGAAAATATTGACAAAGATAATGAAAATATTGTCAAAGATAATGATAATGAAATTATTGATAAAGATAATGATATTGGTAAAGATAACACGAAAGCTGGTAACAAAAGAACAGCGAGTAGGCAACTAAATAGGAAAGTTAAGAAAAAGTGGGTTCCCATGAGAAAGCGACCCGTAGAACGTGACAGTGAAAGCGAAGACAGTGTTAACAGGTAAAACTTAAGAGGTAACGCGGGCTAGAGAAAATTAAAGATGTTAGAAGTTGTCTCTTGAAACTGACAACTTCTGATTCTATCTATTTTTACTGATTTTATCTATTTTAAACTTTTGCGATCTGCTAGGAATTGTAAATTTTGTGATTTCTAAAACAAAGATTGACAGTTTTCCCCCGAACCTTAATTCTAAATCCAATGGGGGGCGGGGTGGATCTTTCCAAAATATACAATTTTGAATTCAATGGCATTCTTGCATTCTTGCTCAAAAAAAACATTAAAAAATCAAACTTAGGGACCGGCGACAGGCGAATTGTCCAAACGAACGTAATACCAAAATAATTTATGAGCATATTTTTATCACTTTACGTTATTATTTGAATAAAGGCAGTATTTATTTAGTTTCCTGTTACACTTTTGTTCCAAAAAACTTACTATAGGACCTATTTTTTTTCTCTTGCTAAGGGGGGACTAAACCCCCGTTATATACGTCCATCCTGCGTAGCTAAAATGGTCGCTAATGCAGATTCACAAATGATTTGCGTCGAGATTCTCGTATTAGAAATCACAAAGTTGACAATTCCGTACCGGCAATATCATCTTATTGTTTGACAGTTTTGTGGAGAATCGTAAAATAAAATGGCCACCTATGAATTGGAATTGCACTAAGTGTCAATCAAATATTATTTATGTTTAATAATGATAATAAAACATACTAAATACTTACTTAAAAACCAAATACTTATTTACAGAGTATTAGTAGTAATAATACGATGCAATATTAAATGAAAACCAACCGGGTTATTTTTTTTCGTGTGGCAATTTAAGGCCTAGCATGTGATTCTGCTGTGAATTGAATTGCGTACAATTCAGCTAACATTTGACGGTAATTAAAGATGAAATGCTTTAGCAATATCAATACAAATCACCCGTGAATCATATTATTGTGAATCTGCATTAGCGACCATTCGACGAACGACTGTATTACCAGCTCTGCTGGTAATACAGTCGTTATCATAATTCAATTTCCAGTGACGAGCCCCCGCCACCAATATTAGAAGACCTAGAGGAACATCTTCCCAACTACCAGATAGCTAATATGAAGACAGAGAGACAGATAGCTGCCATGACGGAGACAGTAGACCCTCTGCCAGAAGCACAGGAGGAGGTGGAAGAGATTGTCATGGAACCTCACATTCCGGTGTTCATAGAGCTGTCTGTGGGACAAGGTGAGCATCGGCAGACGTTAAGCCATGACGGTTCTTAATGGCTTAACGTCTGCAGCAGAGCTGCATTATCACAATAATTGGTTTCAGAATTTTTAGATATAACAGACGTTAAGCCATGACGATTATTTATGGCTTAACGTCTGCTTCAGCTGTGATTACGGTAAATTGTAGTGTCAGTTAAGACGAGCTGATTGGGCAGTTGTTTCTGGCTTTAACAAATACTAAGCCATGACGGAAGTTTTCAAATCTTAACATTCAGTCACTATTCAACCTTATAATTTTGTCTATTTGCTAAAAGCTTCTGTCACGGCTTAGAACTGCCTGATAGTTGATAAGACAGAGAGACAGATAGCTGCCATGACAGAAACAGTAGACCCTCTGCCAGAAGCACAGGAGGAGGTGGAGGAGATTGTCATGGAACCTCACATCCCGGTGTTCATAGAGCTGTCTGTGGGACAAGGTGAGCATCGGCAGACGTTAAGCCATGACGGCCTGGGATGGCTTAACGTTCGCTGCAGAACTGCTTTGAAAAAATAAAAGCAGTACTTTCAGTTTCAGATATAGCAGACGTTAAGCCATGACGGTTCTTAATGGCTCAACGTCTGCTTCAGCTGTGATTACGGTAAATTGTAGAGTCAGTTAAGACAAGCTGATCGGGCAGTTGTTTCCTGCTATAACAATTCTAAGCCGTGACGGAAGTTTTCTAATCCTAACATTTAGAGCTCATAATTTTGTCTATCTATTGACTAAAAGCTTCTGTCACGGCTTAGAACTGCCTGATAGTTGATAAGACAGAGAGACAGATAGCTGCCATGACGGAGACAGTAGACCCTCTGCCAGAAGCACAGGAGGAGGTGGAAGAGATTGTCATGGAACCTCACATTCCGGTGTTCATAGAGCTATCTGTGGGACAAGGTGAGCATCGGCAGACGTTAAGCCATGACGGTTCTTAATGGCTTAACGTCTGCAGCAGAGCTGCATTGCCAAAATAGTTGGTTTCAGAATTTTCAGATATAACAGACGTTAAGCCATGACGGTTCTTTATGGCTTAACGTCTGCAGTGGCTGTGATTACGGTAAATTGTAGTGTCAGTTAAGACAAGCTAATTGGGCAGTTGTTTCCGACTATAACAAATTCTAAGCCATTACGGAAGTTTTCAAATCCTAAGATTTAGTCGTTATTAGAACTCAAAATTATGTCTATTTATCAAAAGCTTCTGTCTCAGGGCTTAGAACTGTCTTAGCTATGAGTCAGAGTCGACAAAATTCATTTCGGTCGATTCGTTCGGCGCGTTCTGCGCGGATAGGTGTGCGGCCACCTTTATTGTGTGTAATTATGTATCTAAAAAGGAATAAATCTAAATAACCAAGCTTCTACTGAAGCTTTACTAACAAAGTGTTAATAATCTTCCAGATACAAACCAAACTGGTACCGAGCAACCCAACGATTGCCTGATGGTCCTCGAGAGTGTCCAATGCGACATCGACCCAACGCTGATGTTGGAGGCGCGCGCGGAAGACGAGGAATGCTGCGAACAGATCGACCTGGACGACGATGATGATGATGATGATGTGCCGGCGAAGATCACGTGAGTATATATAGTGCTTGATGAAAAACTGATGGTGCTTGATGAAAAACTGATGGTGCTTGATGGAAAACTGACGGTGCATGATGTAAAATTGATGATGCTTGATGTAAAACTGATGGTGCTTGATGGAATATTGAAAGTGCTTGATGAAATACTGATGGTGATGGATGAAAAACTGATGGTGATTTATGAAATTCGGGGTTTGATAAAAACTGATGGTGATGGATGAAATATGGGGCTTAATGTAAAACTGATGGTGATGAGTGATGAATTAAATAAGGGCTTGATGTAAAACTGATGGTGATGGATGAACAACTGATAGTTAGGTAAATACTGATTTTTAAATCTGAGTTAATAAGTTATTATTGGGGACTATGTGCGCGCCTGTTAAAATCACATTCAGACATTCACATCAACAATTTCAGAATCACAAAGACACCAGCCGACCCAATCAGCCTCTTAACATCTAGCGACGAAGACGATGTAATTCTCCAAGAACCACACATAGACACTCTCTCCGTCTCCGACGAAACTGACGAAGACGATCTTCCCCTACAAAAACTAATAAAAAGAGAGAAAAAAGCGAAAAAAACCAAGAAAAAGAAAAAAATAAAACCCGCCGACATAAAAAGTGTACTCGTCGGTGTTACAGATTACTACTGCTATCATTGCCAACATGTTACAACAGATCGATCGATTCACGACAAACATGTAAGGGGGCATAAGAAACAGCTCGCGAACGACCAAGAAAAGACCAGGGTCTATCAAATTTGCAAAGAGTGTGGCTTCACAACTTCAAGCAAATCGCAACTACACAGGCATCAAAGGAAGCATTTGAATGAGAAGAGATATAAATGCCCGCTATGCAGTTACAGATCGAAATACAACATGAGTTTAATGTACCATCTTAAAACGCACAATTTCGACCCTAATATGTATAATTGTGGCGCATGCGGTCTTAAGTTAGATAATAAGAAGGCCCTGTTAAGGCATCAGAACACGTGTTATGAGTTAGGCGGGAATGGGGATGGTCTTTCTTGCGATAAGTGCTTGTTTACAGCTGAGTCGAAAAGGTCATTGAAAATGCATCAAGTGGCAGCTCACAAATAGTTTGTACATTTTAAAGATCGCCATTTTCTTTTCAAAATGGCGGCTTCTTTATACATTAAGGCCTTTAATAAACTCGGATTAACTTCTGTCAAAGTTGCGCCACGGATTTAACTATTGCCATCATTATTTGTAACAAAAAAGGATGGCAATAGTTAGATCCGTGGCGCAACTTTGACAGAAGTTAATCCGAGTTTTTTAATAGAGGCCGAAAAGTGTTATCAAAATTTTCAATTCGGACAGGATTCGAACCCGCAATGATACAAGCGATCTTAAGCCGGAGTGCCTTTACCAACTCGGCCACGGAATTCGTCAGGTTGAAAATTTGATAAGATTTTTTATACATGATTTAGAGATTTGGTTGGTTGTCAATTGACCTAGTATTGATTAGACTGCTTCGTTCCTTCTCACTCACACAAAACAAAGAATGAATACAAAATTCTTGTGAAAAAAAGTGACGAAGCGCAATATTTTTTGTCCCTTGCCGCGTGCCGCCTTTTTCTTCTGAACTTATAAAGAATTGTATACTACGAAACAATTGATTCACTTAATTTTTTGTCCCTTTCGGCGGCACGCTAACTGGTAGTTTAGTTCTATACTAAGTGTATTGATTTCAAAGATCGCCATTTTGTTTTTCAAAATGGCGGCTTTCGAATTTTTTAAGAGATTTGGTTAGTTGTCAATTGAATTATTGATTCGACTGAGAATTTTACCTAGGAAGGTCGGGGTTCGACTCCCATTCAGTTTTATTTTGATTTTGAATGTCTTACTTTTGAAAAAGTGAATTATGTTTTAAAATTGTGTAATTGTAAATAATCGATATGATTTTTTTCTTATTTTGAAATCATTTTTAGATTAAACAGTTCGTATACATATTATAGGTTGTACATTACGTATGGTAAGTATATCTATACTATCTATACTAATATAATAAAGCCCGTCACAGACCTAGCTATAATATACATTAATATTTTTATAGCTAGGCATATTACTATATATTTTCTATACTAATTTTCGCGTGACCACACACTCAGCTATAATATATATTATAGCTAACGGTATAATAGTACGGTATATTAATATATGTATATTATAGCTAAGTCTGTGACGGGCTTTAAGCGGAATAGTTTGTTTGTTTGTTTGAATGCGGTAATCTCAGGAACTAGCAGTCCGATTTGAAAAAATATTTCTGCATTTGATAGCTAAACTTTTGAGGAAGGTTATAGGCTACTTTTCATCATCATCATCATTACCATATACCATCACTACGGGGGCAACGCTGCGAAGGCGCTTTTGAATTGATATCATGTTATAAAATGCGTTGTGAGCTGTACTGGCCTATTAGTTGTATGTAATCATTCGGACCGAAGCTCGCAGGTTCGAATCCCGGACGTGCATCTTCAATATCAATAGGCTTTATTCAATAGGATCACTTAGATCACATAGAATCGTCTTAGATAGTGATTCTACTCTCTTTCGCGACCGTGGATGAGTTACAATTCAGAATATTGCCAGAAACGGTGAAGGAAAACATCGTGAGGAAACCCGCGGCTTAGTCAGCCCCACACGTATTGACCATGTCTTTCCTGTGGATATGGCCGGTTAAGCTGAGAGGATGGTGTAGGTGCTACAAGCCTACAAGCCTACTCGATCTCAACAATGTCCCAGGCACTACAGTGTCCCGTTAAGTGTAGGCAAAGATTGCCTCCTGACACTATAAATAAAGGCCTATGCTCTAGCCAAAACCAATGTACAATATTTACTAACATTGCACTGACAGATCAATCAGCTGATAGCAGGAATAGACCTATCACAGAAAACTGAGATATGATTGGCACTGATTCAATATGGCCAATAGTAATGAATCTCAGTTTTCTGTGATAGGTCTGTTCCTGCTATCAGCTGATTGATCTGTCAGTGCAATGTTAGTAAATATTGTACATTGGTTTTGGCTAGAGTATAAGTTTTTTAGGCTCGCGGCAACCAACTACTATAACAAAGTTACTCGAAAACTATATTTTTCTTATTTCAAAAGCTTTTATATAACTTTACTTGTATCTTTGTTGCTTTGTTGTTATTTTAATTACACCCTGATTAAAAATAAGCCAAATTTCTCACAATGGACCTAGGCATTCGTGAAGTTAGCCGTTTCGCTGCGCAGTAGAAAATTTTGTATGAAAAAGCTGCACTACGCCACACCCCGGACACTCGGCGAAATCTCTATGGAAAAGCGGCGTCTAACTACCTATATTTACACTACACAATGTTAGTTTTGTACACAGTAAGGTTGTCACCGTATGAATAATGTACACTGTGGTCTCGGTCTCGTCTATGCGTCTGCGCGTGTGTTCCGTGCTCAAAGTCAGCTCCTCGCCAGCTCAAACTCACAGTGTCCATTCTATTACGTAGTATTATTATCTGTTCTGTGACTGTACATCGAAACGGCTAACTTCACGAATGCCTAGATCCATTGTGAGAAGTTAATAATGTATGATGATTTTGCATTTAATTTTGTCTGTCACATAAAATCTATTTATCCTAATTATCTAGACCGCTCTTAAACTTTACCTAAGCTATCAACGTTCAACGTGCAGGCCCTAATTTTAATTTACAACGTCAACTATTCCTATATTACTATAGCTGCGTTTTGTTTCGCTCTCCAAAATGACAGTAATTTGTTTGAATACGTCATCATCACCACAACAGGGCCTCTAGCCAAGTGGCATCAATCGATTCTATTTCTACAATTCGCTTCGCTTCGCTTACTATCGCCGATGTTTCATTGGTGGATAAATGAAACGGAGACCACGTGACCTTACGTTCGACCAATGAAACGTCACGTTCGAGTGTTAGCGAATTATAGAAATCGAATCGCTTCATAGCGAATGCCAGTTGGCTAGGCCCTCTAAGTCGTAGGCAACAAATCTATAGTTGTAGTTTTGCTTTGGTTCATAAAAAGTTTGTTAGAAGAATTAGGGCTTTAGGCGCTAATTTTCCCTGTAAGACAAATTATAATCTTACAGTCCTAGTTTTAGCAGATGTTAAGCCATGACGGAGGCAAGACCTCCGTCATGGCTTAACATCTGGTGGCCTATTGTTTCGTATGTGAGCGGTTTAGATAATCACCTACTAATATAATACGAAAGTTTGTATGGATGTAAAGAGAATTATTGTCTACTGTAGCGTTCCATATCCATATTATGGATATGGAAGTTCTAATTTCTACTCTTCTCTTGCATCTACTTAACATGTAGGGAATCTACGTTCTCTTCATCTATTCCCTACACTACCTTTGTTTTTGGTCCCAAATAAATATTTTGCAGTTGCTGGCGGCGTCGGCTGGGCTGATTTTGATTACCAATAGTTCTGTACTTGGAATGCAAGCCGCGGGCGAAAGGTCTTTAGTATTTTAATGGATTTATTCTTCGTTAGAAATAAATTGTAATTTAGGAATTATTATTATGAAACGATATTTGTAAATATAGATTTACACTGTGCAATGTTTTTTATTAACCATCGACTCGAGGTGTAATAGGTTGTAATTATACACTTCTTCCAACGAATCTTGGCATTCGTGAAGTTAGCCGTTTCGATGCGGAGTGCTACTTTTTCATACAAAATTTTCTACTGCGCAGCGAAATGGTTTTTGTTCTCTTTTTTGAGTTTTCTCGACTCAGTTTTCTCGTCGCAAAGTCGAGTTATCTTGTTATCTGTGGGATCGTAGCTCACAAACGAATAAACAATTTTGATTTAGTTTTTTTGTTCTATTTTTTTTTTAACTTTGTTTAGTTTCTCGTGCAAAATCGAGTTATCTCGGTCTGTCAATCTAACATAGCGGCTGTCTTCATTTGGCAGAATGAGATTCGTTCTGGTGCTATGATAACGCAGTTTGAACTATAATAACTAGTAGTTCGCCCCGAACTGAGATCTCGCGCACCGTAGATGGCTTACATTTGGACTTTCTTCTGACTACCCCTATAATTTCAAGTGCTACTACTGCCGAGTATGCCTATTGCGCTAGATCTTCATGGTAAAAAATACTAGCATGCATGCAATACAATAATGTCGTGTCTAATTTTTCATTTACTTATTTAATATTTATGAATTCTCGTCGTATTTCTAAAGTATACGTCCTAGAATGAAAATAATAACTATTTTGGAATGTACAAATTAAGACCTTTCATTTGACACCCCCTCAATATATTTGTTTATTTAACTTTTTTTACCCCAATTATTTTCATTCTTTATCAAAAATTTTTTTATCATGAAAATAAATCAAGTAGCATCTAAAATCATTGCAAACCAAACCGCAACGATGCCACTCTCTTTTTAAGACCGACCAGTCAATGAGCTACGAAGACATCGAAACTCTATGAAACGGGAGCTCTTGCAGCTCTGGTTTCGTAGTTTTTGTTCTTTGGTCGTATTTCAAAAACTATACATCCTAGATTAAAAATAAAAACCATTTTGGAATGTACAAAATAAACCCTTTCGTATGACACCCCACTCAATATATTTGGGTAACTTTGAAAAAAATTTACCCCCTTGGGAACCCCATATCTTTACAACCCCTTCATCGATTACGCTCATACGCTCCACAGCAAATTTCCATAGCACTACCTATTGACCTATCAAGTTTCATACAGATTGGATTAGCGGTTCGATAGTTATGCGAGAACATAAAAATGAAACATACAAACATACAAACATACAAACATACAAAGCAAAATCGCCTAACTTGCCACTAAGATCTTCGCTCGCTTCGCTCGCTCGATCGATTATGATGATTATCAGAGGTATGCCCAATATAGGTAGGTACATAAAAAGCGAAAAACGTAGGTAAGTACTAAATTATATTTATTCAAAAAATATAAGTTATGCTATTCCTAAAAAATACAATAAAAATCTTAATATTTAGAATATCAGAATTAAATTCGTTTACTGAGTATGTGCATTAAAATTGTACTTAAAAATTATTTTATTTTCAGGTATCGTATAAATAACTAGCTGCTGCCTCCAGTTTCCTTCGAATTTTTGGAATGAAACATGTAAATATAATTACATAAGTACCTACTTAGATAAAACAAAGTCGGGTAAGTTACACCATTTATAAACTCAAGAACGGCTGGACCGAAAATTTGTTTTCTCATACATTTTGTATGAAATGACTTTTTTGATGATATCTCGAATTTTGAAGTTCTTTATTTTTCAATTTTTATATTGTTAAACTAAACCACACTTTAGGTATTATTAGGTACATTTGCGGCTAAAGGAGGATCGCTTGTATAATTGCAGGTTCGAATCCCGTCGGAATTGAAAATTTTGATAAGATTTTTCATTTTCAAAAGTTCTAAGTTCGCCGGGTCAGCTGGTATTAGAATAGATAAGTGTAGATTTTTCTTGTGTTGTGAAGTTAAGATTAAGGCGAAGATTCCACCAAAGCGTAGACGAGAGGAAATTATCAACCTATAGAATGACAATGAGCAGGAGTTAACTTAATAGTTTCCCTGTAGATGGCGCTGATCGGTCCTATAATCGACAAATGAGTTTATCAAGATTTTCGACCCGATGAATATGGATTCCGTAGCCGAGTTGCTAAAGGCACTCCGGCTTAAGGAGGATCGCTTGTATCAGTGCGGGTTCGAGTCCCGTCGGAATCGTAAATTTTGATAAGATATTTAATTTTCAACCAATAAAACTTTGTTAATCACATTGTTATCTCGTCGGTGTCACGAGATATAAAAGCGAAATTCCATTGGTTGTTTAAACAATCTCGTCTCCGCTTTGGTGAATCTCAGCCTGAATGCTACTCTAGCAGATTGGTGGCTTGTTGACAGCGTTGCGGCAGACCACGGCCTTAAGATTTGTTTGCGACTCGTCCTGAAGTC
Source organism: Camptogramma bilineatum (assembly GCA_958496255.1). NCBI lineage: Eukaryota > Metazoa > Arthropoda > Insecta > Lepidoptera > Geometridae > Camptogramma > Camptogramma bilineatum. The sequence goes on from OY292478.1 coordinate 4,446,878, forward strand.
CTTGGTCGAATTTCTGGGGAAAATATGTACAGACTTTTAACACTAAAATATTTAAGTTAGGTATATTTAAGTAATAAAGTACCTACATAAAACAAGAAGAACCGTGTCGATTGGATTATTGTTGAAAGAAATAATATTGTTGATAAATAAAAATGATATTATGAGAGTTCATGAAGGTTCATGAGGATCGCTTATTGTTCAGGAAGATTCATGACGATTGATCATGTTCATGAGAATTGATGTGGGTCCACGAGGCCTGATGATAATAGATAAAGCTTTTAGAAATCTCGAGAGAATAGAGAGATGATAGAGGTTCATGAAGATTGATGATTTTTCTTAAATATTCTAGAATTCATGAGGATTGCTAGATATTAGTTCATGATGGCTAATGTGGATAGCAAAAAGTTAATATAGGTATAAGGTTCGTGAGGATCGATGTTTATCTATCTCGTTGATGGTTTCATGAGGATTGATAAGGTTCGTGAGGATTGATGTTTAACTCATTAATGGGTTCATGAGGATTGATAAGGTTCGTGAGGATCGATGTTTACCTCGTTAATGGATTTATGAGGATTGATGTTCGTTAGGATCGACGTTTACCTAGTTAATGGGTTTATGAGGATTAAGGTTCGTGAGGATAGATGTTTTCCTCATTAATGGGTTCAAGAGGACTGATAAGGTTCTTGAGGATCGATGTTTACCTCGTTAATTGGTTTATGAGGATTGATGTTCGTGAGGAGGGATGTTTACCTCAGTAATGGGTTTATAAGGTTCGTGAGGATGTTTATTTCGTTAATGGGTTTATGACAGTCTGGCAGCTATAGCTTTGCTAAGGGGAGGAAGGGGGTCCCCCTAACCCCCCCTTATGCATGATGGTTTATGAGGATTGATGTTCGTGAGGGTCGATGTTTACCTCGTTAATGGGTTTATGATAGTCTGGCAGCTATAGCTTTGCTAAGGGGAGGAAGGGGGTCCCCCTAACCCCCCCTTATGCATGATGGTTTATGAGGATTGATGTTCGTGAGGATCGATGATTACCTCGTTAATAACCACGGTGGGCACGAAGGCGAGCGGACGGAGCACCTGGTCAGTCTTATCGCCGTACGCAGCCAGGAGGTTGTCTCCTTGCTCGGATGATGCACAGCGTTTCAGCTTCTCTGACTCGCCTAGCTTGTTCACTTGAGATAGGCACTGGAATTAAAAAAAAAAACGAAATAAGTAGGTATATGATGCTGTGTAAAACTTACCTAGGCCTTTACATCTTTACTAGATGATTTATGGTGTCAGGAGGCAATCTGTTTCATTTACTTTATATATCGGGGTAGGTATAGATCATAGATTCTCAACGTGGGCGATAACGCTCCCTTGTGGGCGTTTGAGACTTTCATGGGGGCATTAGAAGACCCAGAGAAAATTAAGGGGCATTGAGATGGCGCATTAAGATATGGGGAGGAGGGCTCTTGAAAAAAATGTTTTCTCAAAGTGGGCGGTGGGCAATATAAGGTTGAGAAACTATGGTATCGATAGGGAAATACTACGGTGTTTAGCTCAGCGTAGGGCCTTCATGAAAACTGTATCAAAGCGCGCGTTTTAGTGCCTGTGCGCTCAAGCGCTCAAGAAGATGAACTTCGTAGCTATTTTCCTGTGTTTAACACACACAGGAAAAATGTGTACCAAATAAATGTTTATCTTATCTTTGTGAAAGATTAAACTCACTGTATCTAGTGACTTGTCGGGGTTAGTCTGCCCCATGAGGCAGATGACGATGTCCATCTTATCCGTGTCCTGGAGGCTGCGGTCCTTTAGGATGCACGCTTGGATCTGAAAGTTGACATTTAATTATAAATAAATAATGCTGGACATTTCACACAGCATCATGTAGCCCCAAGCTAAGCAGAGCTTGTGTTATGGGAACCATATGACTGAAATACTAGGTACTTAAATACATTTTTGTTTGTGTAAATACATAGGTACATAATATACATAGAAAACACCCAGACCCGAGACAAACATTTGCAGATCATACAAACATTTGTCCTTCGGCGGGGATCGAACCCGCAACCTCCTGCGTCACAAGCGGGCCTTCACCCACTGTGTCACAGAGGCCGTGGAAAATCTGTAGGTAGGTACAGCGGAAGAATCTGTTTGTTTTCTCAGGAACTGGCAGTCGCATTTGAAAAAATATTTCATCATTATACCTAAGTAATTATAAAGGTATCTAGTGATTCTTGAGGAAGGTTAGTATATGATCGAAGGTTAGATACTTAGGTACAGGCTACTTTGATCATCATCAATAGATACCATCATTACGCGGCGCGGGTACCTAGGTACCTAAATGGCGGCCATCCACGATCAATTCTATCGTCCAGTTTGATCATGCCGATTAGAACGTGTATGGCGATTGTAACGTCACGAAAGCGCAGCGACTAAAATTGTTTAATAAATCTTAGTGATAGATTGCTTTAATAATTTCAATTCTTTCTGATTTTTGTGGTTTCTCACCTTGTTGCCGTAGCACTCATCATTTCCGTGATGGCAGATGAACTGCCATTTGCCGTTCACTTTGTCGTGCTGGAAAAAACAAAGATTGACCTGAGAATAGAAATATCAATTTAAAAGTTCACCTACAGCTCATTCACATTCTCCGGGTCAAAGGTCAAAGTCTAGATCAAAGGTCAACCCGAGATCATCTACTTCGGCAGGCTGATCTTGTCTCAAACCTATTGGTCTCAAACTGTCAAAACGATCGCGTTGGTATCTTTTGTCGCGTTGTCTCGTTGAGATGAGAGTGACAGAGTTACTTGCGTGGCCACTGAACTGTCATATTTAACAGTTTGAGACCGACTTTGGTCGCTATGAACACATAGACAAGGGGCTGAGAATCATCGGTCACAAGTTCATATCACTCAAAATAGAATGATGACGATCTCCATTTTAAAAGTTCACCTACAGTTCATTTACATTCTCCGGGTCAAAGGTCAAAGTCTAGGTCAAAGGTCAAATGCGAGATTAAAGGTCGGGTCGGGTCAAACTCTCGCTTATTGTTATCTCAAAGTCACATGTCAAGTCAAGTTAACCTGACTCTATAAAGTCCGCGCCACCACTGAAGTCACAGAAATCATAGATTATGTTTCTGCTATGCTATAACGGCCGTTTTAGCCCCGCAGGGCGATTCACACTTCTCGGAATGTATTCGATTCGAAGATGCGTTAGAGAAGTTTAACCGATCGAGATATATCTCGTTTTTAGACTCTCGATGTTGCGTAGTAACACACACCCACAAGTAACCAAATTTTCTCGACTCTTCTTTTCTCGTCTTTCTAAGTCACATTGCGCAAGGCCTGCAGTTCAGCGGGCCTATAAAGGTCGCTATTACAGAATCGCAATATAGGAATTGAACTATTGACATCTCTTTTCATTGACTGATAGTGAAAAGAGACATTGTGATTCAGTTTGTTCGACTGGCTCCACACTGGAGCTTGACTATTTAGATTTTAAGCGGATGGATCACCGAAAAGAAAGCTAGGCCCCATACCGTGTTTGTTGCCCTGATTCTTCATGGTGTTGGTCGCGAAAGAACAGGAGTAGAATCACCTAGCTCTTAAGACGTTTCAAAGTGGTCATAACGGTCCTACTGAATAAATGATATTTGATTTTGATTGAGTTCTAACGACCTTTATAAGTCCAGCAGTTCCTTACCGTGCTCTTTCCATATGGCACCATTTTGACCTTGACAGCGCCCCTAAAGTCCCTCCACACGGGCGCTAGCTGGGTGGTGATGAAACGCTTGCTGTCCGGGCATAGCGACTCGTAGTATACTGCGATTTTTACCTAGAAGAGGATGATGTCATTATACGAAACGAAATAAACGCCTAGTTCCAAAACAAATTCAAACGCAAACCGGGAGTGGGGCAGGGCGTTCGCATTGCGTTTGTATCAATGTCGCAGCCAACTGGTTCAATTAGCAATTCAATTAAATGCCTAGCCATTTCATTGAGTGCCGCTATTCAACTATATGGCTAGGCGGATAGTTGAAAAACCTACTTATTTTTTCAGTGAGCAAGTGAACCTGCTAGCCATTTCATTGAATGCCGCCATTCAGTTAAATGGCTGACTTTCGTTTAGCCGTAGTGTTGAACGTTGTGTTCAACTATTTGACTAACCGACGTTCAGCTATTTAATTGAATGGCGGCGCTCAATGAAATGGCTAGGCATTTAATTGAATGGCTAATTCAACCAGTTGCCTGCGACATGAATACAAACGCAGTGTGCCCAGGCCCACTCCCTTACCTACCTTTGTTGGTGGAAACTGAATTCGGAACATTTGACCAACATAACGATGAACGATGAGCGATTGCGATAAAAAAACTTAGGCCTTTAAATCTTTACTAGATGATTTATACAGTGACAGGAGGCAATCATTGCCTACACTTACCGGGACACTGTAGTGCCTGGGACATTGTTTGAGATGGAGTAGTCTTGTAGCACCTACACCATCCTCTCAGCTTAACCGGCCATATCCACAGGAAAGACATGGCCGAGTGGGTTATTGCTTCGACTTTCAATCCGAAGGTCGTAGGTTCGAACCCGGTCGAACATCAATGGATTTTTCGTTTCGAAAAATTTCTCGAATCGAAATAGAGAACTGAAACATCCTTTGATGCACGGCCAGGATTCGAACCCACGACCTTCGGATCGAAAGTCGAGGTCGCCCACTCGGCCAACACGGTTCAAAATCGTATTTTTTTTTCCTAACCTATCTCGTCCCACTGCTGGGCAAAGGTCTCCCCCAAACTCTTCCAACCGTCCCTATCCTTCGCCGAGTCCCACCATCCATCGGCGAAGGTGACAGGGTCGTCCCGCCAACAACGTAATTTTTTACACTCTCCCATAAACAAACATACTTTATCGTCTGGTTTCTTGCTCTTGGCGATGGCTCCGCAGACGAGGGTCACCAGGCAAACCACCAGAAACGACTTCATTTTGTTCTGAAACAATTTATAAGTTATTTAAACTAGGTAGGTACTTCCTTATACTTAGCTGTTTTCTGCGGTTAGGTATAAAAATAATGAAAAGCTTCATTTAAGCTTTAAAGCCTCATTTTCATGAATCAAAAACCCAGAAACGCTAATTTTCAAGTTTAAAAGCTTAAAAAAAATTAGCTTTAGTGTTCAAGTTTAAAAGCCGATAGGTACTTCCGTAGAATATTAATTTCACCCCCTCATAAAATGTTTAATATCCAAAAACCCTGAAAAACGTATTTTATTTTAGCTGATCACCTGTAGGCCTACCTAATTTTTTTTTTCAAAGTGCAAATTCTTCATACAAAATTATGCATTCCGTATAACTATGTTCACCGATTACTCGAAGACGCCTGGACTGATTTGCTAAATTTTTTTTGTTTGAAAATACTTTCCGATTGGTGCCAAATTTGATGAGGATCTGTCGAGGATCTTCGGAGTTATGAACAGAAATATGCACCTCGAGAGTGCAGAAAATTACTCAGCTGAAAATATTGAAGTCGGTTTTTTAGTTTTTTTAAAGTAGCAACTGTAGTAGGTACCTACACTCTCACTCTATTAGTAATGAAGCTGGTACGTAAAGAAGTTTCTTTTTCTCTAATTTATTTAGAGTTTCTCTAGCATTTTTTTTTAGAAAGTAGCGAGTATTGCTTTGTGTGTATTTGTGTCAATTAATGCGTGAAATTGGACAATCATGCTACTTGCTAAGTTTACTCACGTACAGTCAGCACAAAAAACAACAAAAGTTTATGAAACTCACTTTCGGCTTAGGACTACGCGCGACGAAAAGAAAGCTGTAGTGAGAAGATAGTGAGTGACATTGACTTGGGACATTGTAATGTTCAATATTGTTGAAGTGGGATATTGTTTAGATTGGAGTCTATACTCTATCCAAAACCAATGTACAATATTTACTAACATTGCATTGACAGATCAATCAGCTGATAGCAGGAATAGACCTACTTAACACAGAAAACTGAGATTCATTACGATTGGCCATATTGAATCAGTGCCATGCCATTCATATTTTGAGTTTTCTGTGATGGGTATATTCCTGCTATCAGCTGATTGATCTGTCAGTGCAATGTTAGTAAATATTGTACATTGGTTTTGGCTAGATTATAGGACTAGACTATCATCCTCTCGTCTAGTCTAGTCTACAAGAAATTCATGGTCAAAACGTGTGGGGCCGACTACGGGATTCCTCACGATGTTTTTCGTAACAGTTTTAACATCAATATTAGGTAGATACAATACAATACACTTTTCGAAACGAAATATTGATGTCAATAAGCATTTTATCATTAATTTTACTCCACCGTTTTAAATTATTAATTTAATAGTGATAGCCTGGACCGATTTGGAAAACACTTTTTTTTTGAAAGGGTATACTTTCCAGTTGGTGCCATAATCATTTGATGAGGATCTGTCGAGGATCTTCGGAGTTATGAACAGAAATGCAAAATGGCAAAATTGTGGAAAAGCCCGCCACAGACACTAATTAAAAGAAAAAGAAATACTTACCCCATTTCATTTGTGACCAATACTACCGTGAAGAATAGGTATGAGTACCAGGTTTCTATCATGAAAGAGTGACCTCACACATCAGAAAAATAAACAGAAACACCGTTTTGTTGACATACAAAAAACAAATGCTAGATTTAAGACATGACGTATTATGATTTAAGTCAATGGCATAAACTGCCTTTTCCATTGCACAATCCACAAAGGTCATCGGACAGTTGACCCGAGGTTACCTCGAGTAGGTAGGTACCTACCTCGCCTCTCACATACAAGTACCTAATACATACAATAGTGTCATACACACACACGATATGTGAAAGTTTTGCTTAGGTAGGTACACTGTTTGCATGTAAGTACTTAAGTTGAGTGGAAAACTTCGGTTTGCAATACCTTTAGACTAGTGGCTCTGTAAGCTGTAGGTAGACCTCGCGAGTCTATCGTTGTATAGCTTAAGAGGCATTAGACAAAATTTTCTGATTTACGTGATGTTTTGGGGCAGGATTTTTCAATGAAAACACTGTATTTATAAAAAAATTATGGCACAGCATGAAATATCATTTCAATTTTGTACTATTAAATGAGCTACTTTTGTATTTTTATTATTTCTTTTTGATTAATCGACCTCAAACCGGCGACTGTTTTGTGAATTTTTGCTGTAAGAGGTTTAGAAATCACCATATTTACGAATCATTTTGACGTCCAAATGGTATAAAAAAATTACGATGTTTTGCTGTGATAGTCAACCAAACTATTAAATGGATCACTTTTTACTACCTTTATTTAGTTTTTGAGTAAAAAAATCTTTAACTTAGTCCAAATTTCGAGAAAACGGCCAAAGAATTGCTTTTGATTTTAGCTACTTAGAACTGACTTAGAACTCTTGTTCGTAAAATTAACAAAACAGAAATAAACTTGAGTTCAAAATCAATCCTTTTCTGAAAAAAAAAATGCAAAAAGATTAAAAAATTGGCAATGAAAAATCTTTTAAAACAACCTAAAACGCGTCGTATCTACTACCCTATCTACTCGACGCAAGCAGACCGCGCCGAGCGCTTCTAGGGGGTGGACGTATCGCTTTGCATCCCGGAGCTCGCACTGAGTCGACTCGCAAAGCACGTCGCCGGCTACGAAGAATATAGCGAAATAGGAGCGTTTGATACATTGGTTGCTAAGTTATTAATTACCTATTTTTAAATATTTTCTGCGGGGCTAAAAAGGCCGTTAAAGCAGAATAATGATCTGAATTGTTGTGTAACTAATAATGTAATAATAGGGTGACAGCGAGCTGATCTGATGATGGAGTCAGGACCTGTTCCATGGAATTTTATGATGATATGGGTATCAAATGAAAGGGCTTGATGAGCGCAACACAATGCTGATCTGATGATGGAGTCAGGACCTGTTCCCTGGAACTTTTTAATGATATGGGTATCAAATGACAGAGCTTGATGAGCGCAACACAATGCTGATCTGATGATGGAGTCAGGACCTGTTCCCTGGAACTTTTTAATGATATGGGTATCAAATGAAAGAGCTTGATGAGCGCAACACAATGCTGATCTGATGATGGAGTCAGGACCTGTTCCATGGAACTTTTTAATGATATGGGTATCAAATGAAAGGGTTTGATGAGCGAAACACAATGCTGATCTGATGATGGAGTCAGGACCTGCTCCATGGAACTTTTTAATAATATGGGTATCAAATGAAAGGGCTTGATGAGCGCAACACAATGCTGATCTGATGATGGAGTCAGGACCTGTTCCATGGAACTTTTTAATGATATGGGTATCAAATTAAAGGGCTTGACGAGCGCAACACAATGCTGATCTGATGATGGAGTCAGGACCTGTTCCCTAGAACTTTTTAATGATATGGGTATCAAATGAAAGGGCTTGATGACCGAAACACAATGCTGATCTGATGATGGAGTCAGGACCTGTTCCATCGAACTTTATAATGATATGGGTATCAAATGAAAGAGCTTGATGAACGCAACACAATGCTGATCTGATGATGGAGTCAGGACCTGTTCCATGGAACTTTTTAATGATATGGGTATCAAATGAAAGGGTTTGATGAGCGAAACACAATTCTGATCTGATGATGGAGTCAGGACCTGCTCCATGGAACTTTTTAATAATATGGGTATCAAATGAAAGGGCTTGATGAGCGCAACACAATGCTGATCTGATGATGGAGTCAGGACCTGTTCCATGGAACTTTTTAATGATATGGGTATCAAATGAAAGGGTTTGATGAGCGAAACACAATTCTGATCTGATGATGGAGTCAGGACCTGCTCCATGGAACTTTTTAATAATATGGGTATCAAATGAAAGGGCTTGATGAGCGCAACACAATGCTGATCTGATGATGGAGTCAGGACCTGTTCCATGGAACTTTTTAATGATATGGGTATCAAATTAAAGGGCTTGATGAGCGCAACACAATGCTGATCTGATGATGGAGTCAGGACCTGTTCCCTGGAACTTTTTAATGATATGGGTATCAAATGAAAGGGCTTGATGACCGAAACACAATGCTGATCTGATGATGGAGTCAGGACCTGTTCCATCGAACTTTATAATGATATGGGTATCAAATGAAAGAGCTTGATGAGCGCAACACAATGCTGATCTGATGATGGAGTCAGGACCTGTTCCATGGAACTTTTTAATGATATGGGTATCAAATGAAAGGGTTTGATGAGCGAAACACAATGCTGATCTGATGATGGAGTCAGGACCTGCTCCATGGAACATTTTAATAATATGGGTATCAAATGAAAGAGCTTGATGAACGCAACACAATGCTGATCTGATGATGGAGTCAGGACCTGTTCCATGGAACTTTTTAATGATATGGGTATCAAATGAAAGGGTTTGATGAGCGAAACACAATTCTGATCTGATGATGGAGTCAGGACCTGCTCCATGGAACTTTTTAATAATATGGGTATCAAATGAAAGGGCTTGATGAGCGCAACACAATGCTGATCTGATGATGGAGTCAGGACCTGTTCCATGGAACTTTTTAATGATATGGGTATCAAATTAAAGGGCTTGATGAGCGCAACACAATGCTGATCTGATGATGGAGTCAGGACCTGTTCCCTGGAACTTTTTAATGATATGGGTATCAAATGAAAGGGCTTGATGACCGAAACACAATGCTGATCTGATGATGGAGTCAGGACCTGTTCCATCGAACTTTATAATGATATGGGTATCAAATGAAAGAGCTTGATGAGCGCAACACAATGCTGATCTGATGATGGAGTCAGGACCTGTTCCATGGAACTTTTTAATGATATGGGTATCAAATGAAAGGGTTTGATGAGCGAAACACAATGCTGATCTGATGATGGAGTCAGGACCTGCTCCATGGAACATTTTAATAATATGGGTATCAAATGAAAGGGTTTGATGAGCGCAACACAATGCTGATCTGATGATGGAGTCAGGACCTGTTCCATGGAACTCTTTAATGATATGGGTATCAAATTAAAGGGCTTGATGAGCGCAACACAATGCTGATCTGATAATGGAGTCAGGACCTGTTCCATGGAATTTTTTAATGATATGGGTATTAAATGAAAGGGTTTGATGAGCGAAACACAATGCTGATCTGATGATGGAGTCAGGACCTGGTTCATGGAACTTTTTAATCATATGGGTATCAAATGAAAGGGCTTGATGAGCAAAACATAATGCTGATCTGATGATGGAGTTATGACCTGTTCCATGGAACTTTTAATGATAATATGGGCATCAAATGAAAGGGCTTGATGAACAAAACACAATGCTGATCTGATGATGGAGTCAGGACCTGTTCCCTGGAACTTTACAATGATATGGGTATCAAATGAAAGGGCTTGATGAGCGAAACACAAAGCTGGGTCGGGGTTTACTTTGACTTTGATTCTTGATTTTGACTTTCACTTTGATTCTTGATTCTTGATTTTCAATTTTAGTTTCTCTATTCTCGGATCTCGGATTCTTGATTTTCGATTTTCGAGTCTCAATTCTTGATTATCGGATCTTGGATATCGGGTTCTTGATTCTTGATTTTGATTCTTGATTTTCAATTTTCGATTATCGATTCTCGGATCTTGTATCTCGGATTCTTAATTCTTGATTTTCAATTTTTTAATTTTTGATTTGTGATTCTAGATTCTTGTTTCTCATTTCTCGATTCTCGGATCTCGGATTTTTATTTTGATTTTTATTTCTTGATTTTGATTTTAAAATTAAAATCAAGATTAAAAATGAAAAATCAAACATCAAAAATCGAAGTCAAAAGTAAATCCTAACCCAGCTTTGTGTTTCGCGCATAAAACCCTTTCATTTGATACCCATATCATTATAAAGTTCGATGGAGCAGGTCCTGACTCCATCATCAGATCAGAATTGTGTTTCGCTCATCAAACCCTTTCATTTGATACCCATATCATTAAAAAGTTCCATGGAACAGGTCCTGACTTCATCATCAGATCAGCATTGTGTTGCGCTCATCAAGCCCTTTCATTTGATACCCATATCATTAAAAAGTTCTATGGAACAGGTCCTGACTCCATCATCAGATCAGCATTGTGTTTCGCTCATCAAACCCTTTCATTTGATACCCATATCATTATAAAGTTCGATGGAGCAGGTCCTGACTCCATCATCAGATCAGAATTGTGTTTCGCTCATCAAACCCTTTCATTTGATACCCATATCATTAAAAAGTTCCATGGAACAGGTCCTGACTCCATCATCAGATCAGCATTGTGTTGCGCTCATCAAGCCCTTTCATTTGATACCCATATTATTAAAAAGTTCCATGGAGCAGGTCCTGACTCCATCATCAGATCAGAATTGTGTTTCGCTCATCAAACCCTTTCATTTGATACCCATATCATTAAAAAGTTCCATGGAACAGGTCCTGACTCCATCATCAGATCAGCATTGTGTTGCGCTCATCAAGCCCTTTCATTTGATACCCATATCATTAAAAAGTTCCATGGAGCAGGTCCTGGCTCCATCATCAGATCAGCATTGTGTTGCGCTCATCAAGCCCTGTCACTTGATACCCATATCATTAAAAAGTTCCATGGAACAGGTCCTGACTCCATCATCAAGCTGTCACCATATTATTTCATTGTAGTCGGAACTTGACTGACATGCTGAGATCCAAGTTTCAACTCAATCGGACTATTTACTGAAGAGTTCTGTTGAAAAGCTCCTGACTCCATCAGATCAGCACAATATGGTTTATGGGACAAAAAAACAAACATTTATTTTTTTGTAATTATTTGTATTCAAAGTGTAACTAACCCGACTTTGTTTTGTGTTATACCTATAGGTACCTACCTAAGTACCTACCCAAAAAGTATTTTTACTATCTCAAATAAATCAATCACATGAAAATTACCAAAACCGTTTAGTCTAAGAAACGGAGCGCTGTTCATTGGGTGTTAGAATTTAGCAACTTTTGTCCCTCCGAGCGCTGATTTTGTCGAGTGCGAAATTGTATAATGGCTCTTAAAACAGAATAAATATTCACAATTCTCTAGTTTTGTGATGAGAAGGTGGTCCCAGGTGCTTCATCAATCCCTACTGAGTAGTTAAAAAGCTGATTCCACTGGTAGAAATCTAAAAGTGAGCAATTTACTGCAGTTTGAAGATCTATTCTGCTCATCACGCTGAAGATCCTCATTAGATCATTCTATAAAATAATCGAACCTGCTCACAAAATTTCACGAGAAACGGTTGAGAAATGCGACCCGTAGAGGAGAACAGACAGACATCCGGACAAACGAAAGCATTTTTGTCCAAGCTGAAGCAGATACGCTTGGCTCGCTTCGCTCGCTCGGTCAATTAATGTTACCTACATGGTTACAGTATTTTGTGCTAAGTAGGGACTAAAACAAACAGGGTGGTGGAAAGCAAAGGTTGTGCGAAGGTGGAAGTTTCGAATCGACTTGTATTTTCATCCGGAGAGAGAGAATCGTAAAGTTTCGATGACAGATTCTCTCGATTTGAAGATAAGTAGGTACCTATCCAAATTATACTTTTCTGGAAATACAGACCCCGGCAAGGATACTAGATGAGATTGCGTGCTTATGCGTCATTGAGCCATATTAGCTCAATGAGTAAATTACAACGATGATTGTGCCCTAGATCACATAATTTAGTACCTACTTCTAGGTTTCTATGTACGTTTTGAACAGTGTTAGGGCCGGCGCACATTTGGCGGAGCGCATCGCAGAGCATTTTTTATTTTTTATTGTAGATGGACCTTTGTTTAGCCACAATCTCACATGGTAAGTGACGATGTGGCTGACGATGAATCATAAAGGTCTAGAAGTCACCTATTCACTTTTGACTTGAAGAGACCCAGGTTATAGTTTTCGGGGAAAACAGAAGCCGGCAGCGAGTTCCAGACCTTAGCAGTGCGGATGATGAAGGTGGAGGGGAAAATGACATTTTTCATATATTTTTAGTTCGTACCTACAATGAGCAATTCGACTATTCTTAGTGAATTTAATTTTAAGAGCTGTCTTTATTGAAATTGGTTTAAAATATGTATACGCACCTTTTTGACCATGTTCAGTATTATTCTAACCATTAACTAAAACAAGATCACTTGTCTTCACATAAAACGTTGAACTGACTGTGTAGCAGTGTTGCCAACTCTACCATCAAATCTGAAGCTAAATCTGCCCCGAAAAGTTGCTAGATATCCACTAAGCATATCTACATACCTAGCTAAGGAAAAAAAATGTGTTGTCTACGGTTTTGTGTTGATAGCATAGATTTATTCAACCTAAATCTTATTTTAAGTCAATAAAAAAAAGTGTCGAACGCTGGTGCTTGTTGATTACAGGTGCCACCACCCTTTTTAAAAACGCACAATTTGAAACATGAAATTGTCCTCTTATTAAAAAGTTGGATGGGCCGTCAAAGGGGGAACCCCCGTCATAAAGTGCCTATCACCAATGAGAAACAGTAGGTATTCTATGTCTATGGTTATGCATGTACTTACACCTTTCAAGTCAGCTCCACATCCCCCTCAAACTGATATGCCACAGCTAATTAAACAACACTGTTAAAAAGGTGCTAGAAAACGTAGCTAGTTTTTTTAGCTACAATTTTTTCAATATTGTAGCTAACGGTAGCCTAAAAGTAGCCAGATCTAGCTATAAAGTAGCAAAGTTGGCATCACTGGCTGATAAAGAAACGTGATATCTTGCCACCTATGACCCTCGTAACAAGAGTAGGTACCGGCCACAGAATAATTGATAATTGGGATCAACGGACAGCTATTGGTGACATTGACCTGAAACTTTTTAGAGTTCCGCACCTTTATAATAAACCCCGAAAACCCTTATAGAAATCTGTCGTTTTTAGCCGACTTCAAAAAAAGGAGGACGAAATCTCTCTAACAAACTTGATAAATTAAATGAAAGGAAAACCATGAAAACCATGATGTCGTATCTAACACGTTTAGTTAGATAGGTAATTCCTTTTCATTTTTGAAACGTAAGTAGGTACTGGTTGGATAATAAAATGTGTTGATTTTTGAACACCATGTATCATTCTCTCCATCCGTTCTCCTTTAAGGGCCTCCAGACTCTCGTAGAGAACCCCCGAGAACACCCGAGAAGCGTGTTCTCCGATCGGTGTCGGTATTTTTGGCCGAGCCAAAGGATTTCTCGGGCGAGAAAAGAGAAGGGTCCTACACTCACGTTTTGTCTCATTGCAGATTAATGAGCGGCGGTGGGCAGACATCCATATTGTTTGTTTTTTTCGAAAATTTTCTTTCGTAAAAATGTGGAATAATAAATAGAGTTGAAATTTATCGATTTTTTTCAATCTGAGCCTATTTTATGGGATGCTAAATATCGAAACTACTAAGATAAAAGTTTTTTACATTAAGTATTTTTTTTTTTTTTAACATTATTTTTAGTTACAACATTCACAAAGTTACAGTAGGTATGCAATGGCACACAGAGCCAAACCGGGTGCAGTTTCAAAATCGACGTCCATACCGGATAAGCAACAGACCACGACTGAGAACAATTGAGAGTGTGGATAGCTTGTTTGTTCTTCGCGAAGTCTCGGGCGAGACTTCTCGCCGAGCCTTCTCTCGAGAGTCTGGAGGCCCTATTTGAATTTTGTACACTCGGAATTAGAAACCAAATACATCGGAATTAGAAGCTTCCGACTTTTTTACATTTTAAATTTTTTTAGACGCTAAATCCAATTTAAAACAACAAACTTTTTATATATTTCAAGAGTAAAAACAATAACGTTTCTGATTTTTATCAGAAAATTGGCAATTTTATACAAAAAAGCATCGCAAGTGCTTAATTTTGAATTTCCTTTCTAGTTTTGGTGAAAATACCGCGGAATTACCGGCCTTTACCTTACATCCCAATAGCAACTCAGGAAAAACAAACAATCTTACAAATTGGTCATTTAACTGATAAGTTAAAAATATACATTTATCTTGTCCATGTCAAAGGTGACTCACCAGAATATGTTGACCTCTCCTACTAAACGGTTCAATCCTATCCACAGGTCAGGATATACAGGTCATAGGTTATCGCCAGGGAGCCTTGACCTCTGACGTTGATTGATATGTTCTTATCCACAGGTCAGGATAAGCCGGACATCGTATAGAAAGGTGGTTGACCAGTTAAAGAAACAAATAAAAAATTTAAAAAAACCGACTTCAACGTTACAAGCTGAGCAATTTTCTGCACTCTCGAGGTGCATTTCTCTTCATAACTCCGAAGATCCTCACCAAATTGTGGCACCAATCGGAAAGTATACCCTTTCAAACAAAAAAAGAATTTTTCAAATCGGTCCAGGTGAAAAAAAACTTACTCGAAGTGTGATTACTCGAAGAATCGCTGAACATACATAAAAAAAAGCACAAAGATACCGACGAATTGAGAACCTCTTTTTTTTGAAGTTCGGTTAATGAAGACGTGTTTCAGGGTTTTTCAAAATAACCCTCGAAATAGGGGTAAAATGGTATGGGAACTTTTTAAGGGTATTTAACACGTTCACTGCGTTACGGGGCTTTTTCAACCCCGTACGCTCCTTTCATTCAATGCGGAGCAGAAAATTAGTATCTACCCTCTGGTGCGAAAGCTATATCTCTGCCGTTAATTATCGCATGATAGAGATGACTATATATTTGTGATCAGTGTCGAATATACATTCAAAATATATTTTAAAAACATACGGGGCTTAATGAACCCCGTAACGACCAGAAAGCAAAAATTACCTTTAGGTGCGATACGGGATCCAAAAAACCCCGTATATTTTTTTGCACATCCCGTACGGGGTTATGAGCGCATTTACGTTAGTGTTGTCAATAGCGCACAAAGTATCGATAATTTACAGAAAAAAAAGCGACCTTTTCAAAAAAAATCTAAAAATTCAATTATTTTTTTCTTTAAAATAAACCAATAGTTTCCTAACAACAAAACTTTCTAACTTTAAAAGAAAAGCTATCCTAAAGTGCCCAAAAATTTGCCACAACCTGTATAGTAAGTTCCTTAAAATATAAATAAACCAAATAATGTTGTATATTTATAATTGTTGTTTTTGAATATTTTATGTTTCTATTTTACCTAGTTGCTGCAGGGTTTTCAATTTAAATGAGTAGTTTTATTTTCAATGCCTCAATAAGATAGTTTGTTATTTGTTGCTATTTTTCCGAAATAAATATTTTCTTTAAAAATCATCGTTTCCATTCGTTCCCATCACTATTATTTCATCGATAAAAAATAATTATGTGCGTTACGGGGCACTTCAAACCCCGTATTTTATCATTTGTAGTGCGATACGGGGTCAAAAACACCCCGTACCTTTCTTTTCTTTATAATTTCATCAGTTTTAGCTGTATCTACATGCGAAAAGATTTTTACATAGCACATTTAGTAATCTTTCAAATAAAAAAATAATAATATTTTATAGGTGTTTTAACTAATCAGGGCGTACGGGGCACTTTAGACCCCGTAACGCACAATGGAGTTGCTCATTACGGGGCGCAATATGTCCCGTAACGCACTTAAATACAAGACGTGTTTTTAGATCACGCAGTGAACGTGTTAAGGCGATAGGCTTGAAACTTTTATGTCAAAACTAGCGGACACCCGCGGCTTCGCCCGCGTGGACTACTATTTGTTTTATCCCACGGGAACCGTGCAAATTTTCGGGATAAAAAGTAGCTTATGTCCTATTCCCGGTTATTATCTATCTACATTCCAAATTTCATCAAAATCGGTTCAGTAGTCATGGAGAAACGTGGTAACAAACATTCACACACACACACACACACGGACTTTCGCCTTTATAATATTAGTAGGATTAATATTATAATCATCACTACACAGTATAAAAAAAATTCAAAATCGGTCCACAATTGACGGAGAAATCGATGAACATACATAGAAAAAAAAACATACATACAGCCGAACATAGAACCTCCTCCTTTTTGGAAGTCGGTTAAAAACAAAGTCGCTTCCCGCTGTCTGTCCCTTTGTATGCTTAGATCTCTTTAAACTACGCAAAGGATTTTGATGCGGTTTTTTTAATACGAGTAAGTAGATAGAGTGATTCAAGAGGAAGGCTTATATGGGTTCTACATGCATAATATAGTAGAAAAACACTGATAATTTTAGAGGTTTCTAATGTGATGTGACCTGTGCGAAGCCGGGATGGGTCGCTAGTTAATATTATAAAGGCGAAAGTCCGTGTGTGTGTGAATGTTTGTTACCAGGTATCCCCATAACTACTAAACCGATTTTGATGAAATTTGACACAGCACGCACAGCGGGCCTATAAAGGTCGCAGAATCGCAGTATAGGAATTGAACTATTGCCATCTGCCGCCTGAGAGTGAAAAGAGACGGCATTATAGTTCATTTCATATTGTGATTTAGTTTTAGCCACCTTTTTAAGTCCGCAGGTCACAAGGTCGTGGTTTAAAATCCCGGAACAAAAGTCAGTACTTGCCTACACTGAGTACTTACGTAAGTACATATAAGTGGACAAGCTGACTGTTAACAAAATACCGTTTTGTACAACACGACTGTACGTAGTGTTACCAAACATTTGTAGATGTATGGACAAACCGACATCTTTATTGACCCTATATTAATTAAGAAATTAGAATTAAGAAATTAGTTTCAAAACTTTCGTGAGTTGTAATAGACATTATTTAACACACGGGAATTACTCACGTAAAAATATCATCGATTTATATACCGACAATGTTTCGATTCATCCGGAGAATCTTCATCTGGGTAAGGAGGGAGTTGCGGCAAGGTTACTACGAGCGCGAGCGTCTCACACTACATTAACATTGTCGGTATCTAAATCGACGATATTTTTACGTGAGTAATTCCCGTGTGTTAAGAGGCCTGCGACAGGCGAATTTCTATAAAAACGTAATACCGAAATTATTTAAAATTTAAGCATATTTTTATCAGTTTATGTTGTTAGATTAAGAGTACCAAGAATACCTACTGTATTTATCTAGGTTCCTGTTAAACTTTTGTTCCGAAAAACTTACCTACAAAGAAATGTAAGCAAATTGAATTGAAATCTTTGTAGGTACACCAAAAATGGCATTTTTTTCTTTTCATTTCTTCTATAGTAAGTTTTTTGGAACAAAAGTTTAACAGGAACCTAGATAAATACTGCCTTTATCCAAATAATAACATAAAGTGATAAAAATATGCTCTTATTTTAAATCATTTTGGTATTACGTTCCTAGGTAAGTAGGTACGTTCGCCGGTCCCTTAAATAATGTCTAAGAAATTAGTGTTAAAATGGAAACCAGCAGTGCGATTCAGACTTTAAAAAATGCATCCGTTTCGATGATTTTCTTCGGAAAGTCCGGGAAAGTTAGGTTAGATAAGGATTAAATCTATTTTCTATATTTATGCACACGCACCCACTATTAAAATTACATCTCTTTCTCCCAGTAAGGTTTGCTGGAAGAGAACTCTTTTTAGGGTTAAGCTCGCCTTTGCCATTACCTGTCTAGATCTAAGCATTTTATAACTGTTTCATTTGTGCAACAAGAATAAATAAATAAAAGAAGTTGACGTTTTTTCAGCGAACAAACGTCACTTTTCGAATTTAGAATACATTCCGAGAAAGACTGCATCATACTGCTGATTTGCAACCAAACACAATAGCAGCATTTACACCCAGAGATATCTGTGCGGATATCTGTAAAGATATCTGTACAGTCCAGATGCCAGAGCATTTAAACGCAGAGATATCTGTGCGGATATCTGTAAAGATATCGAAATAGCACGCGCCATTCCAACCTTTGACAGTTTTATCCGCGGTTATCTGTAAAGATATCTGCACGGATATCTGTACAGATATCTTTACAGTCCAGATCCGTGGTAAAAACTCTACCGTGTAAATGCCGCTTTAGGTATGCTACTTTTTCAAAATTGTGGTCACCGGACTCATAAGGATTCGAGTTGAACGGGAGTATGTCACGTCTAGGTAGTGTTGCCAGGTGTGTTATGTTATATTTCGGGACAGCAGGTTCCAAAAAGCGGGACTATGTGCTATAATTCGGGACGACAAAAAAAAAACAAGCGTTGTATAATCAAAGTTTAATATTTATGTAATAAGTACCTACCTATCTGGAAAATTATAAAGGGTGTAACAAATTTTTGGGCATTTCAGGGTAGCTACCTTTTTTCTTGTAGTTAGAAAGTTTTGTTCCTAAGAAATTATTGGTTTACTAGCTGTGCCCCGCGGTGTTACCGCGGTGGGAGCTGATTTTTTTTTTGAGAAATGCAACTTGGTTTTGCTAACGGTGCTCTAAGAAAAAGATAGATGGTTGTCGGTTCATAATAGTAAATTAATTTACTCGTAAAACACTTATGAAAGTAATATGCAAGTGAAGCGAGCGAAAATGTTTTAGACAAATTTAACATGTGACACTTGATTTTGCTAACGGTGCTCTAAGAAAAAGATAGATGGTTGTCGGTTCCTAACATTGAATTATTTTGCTCGCAAAATACTCATGAAAGTAATATGCGAGCGAAGCGAGTTTCCCCTGCTCGCGAAGCGAGTGGAATTTTTTTAGACAAATTTAACACGTGACACTTGATTTTGCTAACGGTGCTCTAAGAAAAAGATGGATGGTTGTCGGTTCCTAACAGTAAATTAATTTGCTTAATAAAAATATGCTTAAAAAATCTGTTTTATTATACCATCCATATAGTGTGGATAATAAGGATCAATTTCTGAGAAGAAACTGGCATGGCAAAGCAAGTGAGCGCGCGTGAAACAGGACAGCTTTATAGCTCTCTCTCTATCGCCCTGTGACTCCGACATATAGTACTCAAGAAACAAGTTGTCCTCTTAGCGAACCACGTGAAAAGGATGCTCAATACGCAATTCATAGGCCAAAGAGCGAGATAGAGCCATACGTCACGAACAACTTGTTTGTCTCGTATTATAACTCTGCGTATTGCTTGTACTGTGTTCAAACGTGTAAACTAGTTCGGTGATTTTTTGATTCCCAAAAAGCGGGACATTTGGCGTCCCGCGCAAGGGTCGCGCGGGACGCGTCCCTAGACCCCTGAAAAGCGGGACGTCCCGCGAAATTCGGGACACCTGGTAACACTACGTCTAGGTGACAGAAACAAGTGAAAAAACAAAAAACTTCTAAAAATAAAATAAATCTTCATCTTTTTCTAAAGAGTATGTTATTTCTGTTTTTGGATTGCACTATTGGATAGGCAATTTAATAATGGACATAATACTCGATCACTTTTTCAATTGGTTATTATAGTGATGAGGAATCTCCAAAAAACTACATTTGTGTCATGCTTTGGAGCGAGAAGCTGTCGTAAAGGTGGAACCAGACGGTTCAGTCGAGTGAAAGATCACTCGAATGAAAGCTGGGGTTCTCTATGTCAATTTTCTTTCATTTTATGTTCAGATGTGTCACTTTGAGTGAAATACAAAATGAAAAACGGAAAGTAACAAAAAATGAACCGTCTGATTCCACCTTAAGCGCCGCAGCCGAATGCATTCTAAATTCATCTTTATCTTAACAAAGCTAAGACAAATATTTGAAGTTGCACTTATCGATGTGCTAATTTTAGCTCAGGGTAGCGCCTTAAGTACCTACCTATTGGACATCATCATCAAGTAGGTACCTATAAAAACTTCGTTACCATCTAAAGACCTTGAGTTTGTTAGTGTCTAAGGTACTTGCGTATTTACTTTGTACACTTTGTTTTGATACAAAAGTTGCTGTGCTGTGCATATGTTCGAAAAAAAATATTACTTAGCTTAAATAGCTTTTGATTTTCCGTGTAGGTAGGTATTATTTCCTTAACATTATACGGTCAGCAAAAGAAGTAAATTAACATTTTTTAGAAAATTTTCGCTTAATAATATCTAAGTATGTACTTATATGGTTATTTTAATAATATTATACAATGAAACAGAGCCGTAATTTTTTGAAAATGTTAATTTTCTTTGTTGCTCACCGTATCACGATATTATAAGGAAATTAAATAGGCGTAGTCTACGCTCTACGGCGTAGTCTTCGCTCTACGGCGTAGTCTTCGCTCTACGGCGTAGTCTAAGCTCTACGGCGTAGACTCTACGCTACGCCTTCTGCAGTGCGATTTAGACTTCCGAAAATGCATCCGATTCGATGATTTTCTTCGGAATTTTTTTTTTTTCAGTGAAGAAACTGTCCCTTTCCGAATTCGGAATACATTCCGAGAAGATCTGAATCGGCCCTCAGGAGTTATTTAGCGAAAATTCGTAATTTTGTCCATAATTTGAATATTGATATTTATTATAATAAATGAACAAGTAAGTAGGTATGAACCTATCTACATCTTCGAAAAGAAAATTACCATTGCATTTCTATTATTACAAACTACAAGACTTACCAGGAAATGTTAAAAATATTTGTCAAAAACAGGTAAAAAATTATTGTTATATAACTACCAATGTCGGCAACAATATAAAAACAATTCGCGATAAAGTTACGTATGTTGGTAGATCAACTAGTATTCTGTGGTAGTATGTACCTATGGTCCTATTAACAAAAAAACTTGCAATGGCGACTGCGACCATTACCTACTTGAATTCTTTGGCATGCAATGCTTGTTATGTTTTATCCTACATTACAATCTACAAAAAACTCGCAAGGTACTTCGCCACTACCTAAGTACAACCAATTAGGTAACTTAACTTACGTACAAGTTTTGAACAGATTTAATCAGACCAAAAAAAAACTCACGTGCAAAGAAGTTTTTGAATCAACCTTTTTCAATTCCACCTCCTTTGTTCGAAAGCGCGGCGAGCGATAACTTTTTAATTTTATTTGAATTTGGAACGCGCGCGTCTACGTTGTTCGACCAGAGGCGACTGGCCAGCAAGATTGAGAAAAGAGTTGAGTATACAATCATGGCTCCGTCATACAAGGACAGTAGGTCAGAATTGTTGAAGTGATTTGTTTGGATTTGTCCGGTGCCCGGGGTGTCGTGTCGTTGATCTTTTGCAGGCAAAATGACCGCAAATTGTGGGAACTGAGAGAATTTGTTTTAGCATGGTAGGTATTGTGGTATTAGGTAGTGGACAGAGTGTCATCTCCTTGATACCTACCCACTGATTGTTTTATTACTTTCTTCACTATTATCATTTCATCAAAATTGTTCTAAGGATTCAGTTAAGTACCTACATATTCGGAAAATTAAACCTAAAGAAGTTATTTTATGTTTCGAAATTGTAGAATCCATTGTTTTTGAACCTATCATCTTCAGATCAAATTGACGTACCGCTACTATTCTAAGTCATCGTCACAATTCGTAGACAAAACTAAGTTCTGGGAAGTGAATTAAGGTTCTTCAAATTCTTCCGATAGAAGAAAACAAATAAATGCTACTGGCCCGCCCACTTGCCTCGCGCGGGGAGGCCCTTAGCACGCGTGCGATTGTGGATTGTGCACTAGCGTGGGTCAAAAATTTTTTTTTTCGATTTTCAACTTCTAATAGCGATAAAAAGTGGCTAAATATGGTTGAAATGAGACGTGCAAAATATGGTTGCTTTATAATAATGTTAACTGTCTCCGAATTTAATTTGAAAATTCAAAAAATCTTGAAATTCATGAACTGATAAAAGTACTATGCAGGTAGTTTTTGGTTACAGTTTTGCCTTGAAACATAAGATAGTATTATATATTTACTTATTAATTAACATTATTTACCATTTTCTTAGGAAAAGTGAGATTTTGAGAGTTTGCAATCTCGAGCTTTTGTCGCAAAAGTGACGTGGTACGTTTGAAGTTCGAAGATTACTTTTTAACAATGGAAATGTCTAAAAAGTGTTTAAGCATTCTTTAATTGATGATAATAGCGATAATAAAGATAATTTACTACCAAGTAACAACGGTATTCTTAAACATTATGAAGAATTGAGGTGCCAATGGGAATTCGAAAATGACTTACAAAAAGAACCAACTTGCATTGAGATATTGCATAATTTTTATTAATTGAATTAAAAATAATAGACAAAAGGACTTATTATTATAAATTCAGATAAAAGGGTGTTACAAATGCTTAAAGTACATCATTTGAAGTCTAAAAACCTACTAAAGTCCTTGCCTAAAACTTCACCAAAACATTACAGATTTCAAGAATAGCAGGAAAGCTCTTTTCGACATTTCTAGCTGAAAAAGCATAGATTTGAATGAGGGCAAGAGGCCTGACGATCTCAATGTACCTACCAATTAACACAATTGATGAAATATCAATTCAAAAAATGATAAAAGGAACATCCATGATGCTACCACCAAAATACAATAGAAATACTTCTTGCCTGTATTTCAATGGAGTTTTTCGTGATTTTCACCAGGTAAAATGCCTCATGCTCGTTGGTTCACACAAACAAGTTGCATTTTTTTTTATTTTTTCATCCACAGAAGCTCCTTTAATAAATCTGGTGATTCTAGCAACGAAAGATTTAAAAGTTTTGGTTCACTATTAAGATCCACGCTACCTGCAATGAAAGACCGCAATACATGCAAAAGATAATTGCCACATCAAGATAATAATCAATAGAATTCAAAGGAATAAAAGATTTTGTCATATTTAGCCTGTATTTTGCTCATCCTGATAACTTTTTGCTAGCAATGTTGTCTAATCTACAAAAAAACATTAGAAAGTTTACCGCTCGTCGAATTCTGAAAGAATGTTTCATTTTCAAGAATGTTTCAAGATTTCTCAAGTTCCTGAACAATTTTAAATGCATATTCTTATGTTGATCTGATTTATTAGTGACTAAATGCTACCGAACCATCGATTCAAAGGTGCAAAATGACGAAAACTTACAAACTTTTGTTGTACAAGTGGGCGAAGGCGAACTGCCTCTGCTTCGCATGCCATGTCATTGTAAGGTGTGGAAAGAGCTATTACGACTTTGGTGGAAGCATCCAACACTTTTAACACCAAATTTGAGAGAAAAGGACTTATAATCGGTTCAGCTAAAGTCACGCAAACATATGCGCACATTTTACTGTAAAGAAGGATTTTGCTATTCTTTGAAGACCTAACCTGCATTTTTTAGATAAGTAACTGAGTAATTTATAATTAAGTATACAAATATGACTTCTTGTATCGTGGTTTGTTCCAAAATAAACCATACACAAGTATATTTTCATAGTTTTCAGCAGGATTTTCCAAAGACCTTTTTTTGTAATTTTTTAAAAGTTTAACTTCGATTCGGAGGCAGAAGATGATTTTCAATCCGTGTCATATTTTGCAGGTGGATTATTGACGTAATATGGCACCTTTTTATCACTATTAGAAACTGAAAAAAAAATATTTTTTTTTC
This sequence comes from Camptogramma bilineatum, assembly GCA_958496255.1. NCBI lineage: Eukaryota > Metazoa > Arthropoda > Insecta > Lepidoptera > Geometridae > Camptogramma > Camptogramma bilineatum. The sequence continues at coordinate 4,471,322 of OY292478.1, forward strand.
TCCATACAAGAGTGACCCACCCTATTGTGCACTATACCACCACCTACCACGCGTGAATGCAATGGTGCTAGTGATGGCTGTTGCCGCCAAAAACCGGATTACTTACCTACGTACACTTCTCACAGGATCTATAGTCGAATTGCTCATTGTACGAACTAAAAATACCTATATGAAAATTGACATTTTGATCGTCAATTTTAGTGCGTAGGTATCCGACTATAGGCATTCGTGATGTTAGGCTTTTCGCTGCGCAGTAGAAAATTTTGTATGAAAAATTTGCGGCTAACTTCACAAATGCCTAGATACCTAGCTACCTACATTGGGAGAAGTGTATGCCACTGGTACTTTAGAAGTCTGGAATCTGATGTGAAGGTTGTAATGTAACGTGAGAAAAGCCTATAGCTAGGTACCAATATAGGCTTTTGCTACGTTACAACCACTCAATTTTTTTCAATTTCAAATTTTTTTATTGTATTAAATAACTTAGGTAAGTAGGTATAGGTAAACTATACTAGGTAGGTACATTTCCAGAACATTTCCACGTTACTACACTTGTTCCATTCCAACGGATCTTGGCATTCGTGAAGTTGCCGTTTCGATGCGCAGTGCAACTTTTTTATACAAAATTTTCTACTGCGCAGCGAAAAGCCTAACTTCACGAATGCCTAGATCCATTGGGACAACTGTACTTTTTGGTGATAAAATTATAGGGAGGGACTGAATCTGGGCGTTGAACGCGTTAAACAGTGAGGCTGACTATACCTACCTATTCCTTTTTATGATTTTCGTGAGTTTGAAAATGAAAAATCTTATCAAAATTTTTAATTCCGACGGGATTTGAACCCGCAATGATACAAGCGATCCTCCTTTAGCCGGAGTGCCGTTACCAATTCGGCCACGGAACCTTTGTCGCCAGAGTTGAAAATCATTTTGTGAGTTGACCCCTTATAAATAAATAAGTGGGGTAGTGGGGGTAGTAAAGTTAGGTATTATTAAGTTATGTCTTTATAGTGTGTAGGTTAGCACTATAAAATCGAATAAAACCATCTCGTCATACTTCTGCCGGTCGTCAAATGAACATTTCCGCTCCAACCGTGCTATAACCGGTAATTCCCCTCACTAAACTAATCAGGCATTACAGACAAGCAAAGTAACTAATACATTATGTGTGTCACGAACACGCGCGCTGTTGTACACAGAGTCATGTTACTAACTGTAGAATATAATGTACCTACTTACTAAAGTTGTATGGATCTAGGCATTCGTGAAGTTGGCTTTTCGCTGTGCAGTTGGCTTTCGGCGCCACTGAAAACCAGCGCTCTAACAGCCATGGCGCTGCTGCGCTGGTTTGCTCCAGCATGCTGGAGCAAATGCTGAGGGGTAGCCTTATTTTCTTGTCACTGTAATATAACATTTTTGATTTGTGTGCATGTACCGTATAGTAGAGAAAATAAAACTTTTTTCTATTTCTATTCTAAGTATTTCAGTAGAAAATGTTGTAAGTATGAAAAAGTTGCACTGCGCATCGGAACGGCTAACTTCACGAATGCCAAGATCTGTTGGAAGAAGTGTACGACCGACCTACGAATTCTAGCGTAATCCTGGTAGGCCTACGCAACGGTAAAATAAAAATTTGATATTACGAGTTAGCTCGATTTTGCTCGAGAAAAGTCACGTTGCGCGTAAAAAACCAAGTAGGAATTTTAAGTGCATAAAATTGTCCCCAGATCGAGATTAAACAAGCCACAGCCTATCTAGCTAGAGGGCTCATGTGCTTATTTTTACTCTGTGGATAGTAACTATTGTTATAATCTGTGGCTTGTGGGGGAATGTGTTACCGACATGTAACCGACTGCTCGACTTTTCGAAGGAGGTTAATGATTTTAGCGAGAAACTGGTGTCGAAAGGGGCGTCCATTAATTACCTTAACGTGATGATTTTGGCGATTTTTCAACCCCCCTCCCCCCTTAGTGAGATGTCGTGAGATTTGGCTCGACTCCCTCCCCCACCTCTTCTCACGTGAGATAAAAAATCCGTACCCATATTATAAACGTGAAAGTGTGTTTATTTGTTTGTTTATTTGTCCTGCTTTCACGTCGAAATAGAGTGACGGATTGACGTGATTTTGTGTGGAGATAGTTGGAGGGCTGGAGAGTAACATAGGCTACTCTTTATCCTGGTACCACGCGAGCGAAGCCGCGGGCAGCAGCTAGTTACTCATAATTTCAACTTTATCGCAAACAAATAAATGACAATTTCATTTTTAAGAAAAAACAAATTAGTTGTGCGCCATGCGAGCTGCGCTGCTAACGACGTGCACTTCTGTCGCATTTTATTTTAGAACAGTTCCTATCAATACTGCTTATAGCCCTAGATGCTGTCAGTCATAGTCGGAAACACGAAATTAGCCGATGCCCATTATTTATCTAAAAGTAGGTACTAGTTGCGAAAATTGCCTACTACATCCAAATGTACAAAATTAATCTCTTTAGTAAGTAAATATCATAATTGGTCCAGCCTTCCGGTTGAAATTGAAAGCGGTTTGAAAGTAAAATCAATTAACTTAAGTAAGAGTGGTTAGTTAATTAATTATATTTTAATTTAGTTTGTGATCAACCACAGAATAAATAACAGTAGATGAACCTAGAAAATCGATTTTTACGGTTATGCACTTATGCACTTATGCATTCTTAATTACAAACCAGGCGACAGGCGGAATTTAGTCATACACAGACGTTTATTCACTACTTGGCACACATTATAAATCTCAAAAACGTAGGTACAAGAAAAAACAGAAGCAAATGAGAGAGAGAGAGAGTTTTATTGTGCGTCAGCATTATGCCTTGCCAGTCTTGCCACTAAGAAGTGGTAAGGCGCTGGTATTCTGCGAGGTGGTTAGTAATTCGTCAGAATCTTTTTTTTAATGTAGCTACTCGCACCACTAGATGAAAACCTCGGTAACTCAAAAGCCCAAATGGAGTTAGTTGCGTTTTCGAATTCCTAAACTCAATATCCATACCTACGGTGATAGGTACAAAGCAGAAGCTTGAAGAAATGTTACTTTAATGAATATACTTAGGTAAGTAATTTACATTTTTCATAGTCTGGTTTTACATTGATTTACACTGGTCTGGTTTTACACTGGTTTTACATTTTTATAGTAGGTTTCTAAATCAGTTTTTTGTCATTTCTGAAAAAAAATGTTTTTCGAGTTACCGGGGTTTTCATCTAGGGGTGCGACTTGTTCTCATCCTATAATTGAAGTTAAAAAATACCTTAAAGGTGGCCGCACATCCATCCGCTTCGAACGCGCCGAATTTTAGAATTACCTACCTAAGTACCTATACTAGTAGTTCGCCCCGAACTGAGATCTCGCGCACTGTAGCGACATCTACCTGTCGCTAGATGAACTACAGAAAACATGCTACGCACTACAGATGGCGCCACGCTCGACATCAACGACTCATATCTGAGTTATCCTTGGATAACGAACTTCCAAGCTACTCCAAAGCAACTACTACTGCAAAAAGTGAAACACGCTGGACAGTATCAGACCTCAGACCAAATTGCAGGCTAAAGGAGCAACGGAGTCACACGCAACATCGGAATAACATCGGAATTCCCTAGATCTCGCAAGCGGAGTTTCTACCGAGTTGAAGCTTGTATACAACTATCAAACATCAACTGTTGGTCGAAAGACCACGGGTAAGTGGGCCAGATGGGCCGACCCGTTGCAGAGGAACCACCCACTCTGCCTTTGGGGAACTATTCCACCCTGTTCCCCAAACGCACCGTTGTGTTGATAGCCTAGATTTGGACTTGTTTCTGACTACCCCTATACCTACGTTAAGTGCTCCTTCTAGTGTTTACCACACAATGATATCTAATGCGCTACCTCAGTATGGTAAAGATAAGGGTGACAAATCAACATCGAGCTATGCTGCGCTATAGGTACTGCGCTGTGCTGTGTACTCGTCAAACAAAACGTCGTAAACAGAGCGTAGCCTCACACAGCGCAGCACAGCATGGTTTGTTTGTAACGTCATTGAAATATTAGACGAGCGAGTTGACCAACCATAGCACAGCGCAGTACAGCGCAGCATAGCTCGATGTAGATTTGTCACCCTTATAGGCATGCATGCAATACATTAAGTCGTGTCGTGTTTATATTCAATAGTTGACCCCGCGAACTTCGTACCGCGTCTCAGGGAAGGCCTCTTAGTTCGAGAAATTATTAAAATAGCAGTTCAATACAAAATGTATGAGAAAATCAATTCCCTCCCCTCCCATACTTCCGTTAATTGGTTTCCATAATTTTTCTTTTTCACTGTATTTCAAAAACAATAGAACCTAGAAGAAAACTAAAAACCATTTTGGAATGTATAAATTGAGTACTTTCATATGACACCCCACTCAATATATTTGGGTAACTTTGAAAAAAATTTACCCCCTTGGGAACCCCATATCTTTACAACCCCTTCATCGATTACGCTCATATGCTCCACAGCAAATTTCCATAGCACAACCTATTGACCTATCAAGTTTCATACAGATTGGATAAGCGGTTCGACAGTTATGCGAGAACATAAAAATGAAACATACAAACATACAAAGCAAAATCGCCTAACTTGCCACTAAGATCTTCGCTCGCTTCGCTCGCTCGATCGATAAAATCGCATGAAACGTCGTGAAATCGTCCGATTCGGCCGAATCTGGCAGTAGGTACTTCGAGAATTCGGCGCGTTCAGCGCGGATTAGGTAGGTGTGCGTCCACCTTAAGCGTGATGCTAGCGAATCCGTGGATGATGTTCAGTGAATGTATTTTATGGCGTGGATAGGCTCCATTGATAAGTGAGTTGCAAAACCGCCGTCCATGCTAAGGACTGTTTACAAGAATAAGCGGTAGCGGGTAAGGTGATTTTTGTACCTAATGCTAGCACAATAAGTTGCTAAATTAAAAAAAAAAAAAAATTAATGTTTTGAGCTGAGCAATTTTCTGCGCTCTCGAGGTGCATTTCTGTTCACAACTCTAAAGATCCTCGACAGATCCTCATCAAATTTTTGTGGCACCAATCGGAAAGTATAGCCTTTCAAACAAAAAAAGAATTTACCAAATCGGTCCAGGCATCTTCGAGTAATAGGTAAACATAGGTAAGTACATAAAATAAAAAGGACAAAAAAAATGATCCCGACGAATTGAGAAGAAACCTCCTTTTTTTTGAAGTCGGTTAAAACATCTGAAACCCGATTCAGACCTTCTTGGAATGCTTTCCGAATACGGAAAGTGACGATTCTGCGCTGAAAAATCGTCACCTTTTCGAAGAAAATTATCGAATCGAATGCATTTTCGGAAGTCTTTAACTGGTCAAAGACTTCAAAAGGTCGGGATTGAGAGAAATAAATAAGTGCTTACTTACCTATTACCTAAGGACATTTTAAATTCAAAAAATTCAAAAATTTAATTCAAAATTCTAATAGGTAGGTCTCATTTATTCAGTAGGACCGCTATGGCCATTTTGAAGAGCTAGGTGATTCTAGTACCTACTCCTGTTCTTTCGTTACCAACACCGTGAAGAATCAGGGCAACAAACATGGTATGGGGCCTAGCTTTCTTTTCGGTGATCCATCCACAAAAATGTTACTTACCTAGGTACCTAAAAACTTTATAGCCAGCGATAAAAAAATTTGTTTGTTTTTAAATCGGTCCGCTAACGTCTGCCAATATGAACGCTGTCCCGCGCTATCTTCTTCACAGGTCATTTATTCCGCCATTTTGTCGTGTCGCAAAATGGCGGCTAATGGAAAATGGCGGGAAAAGTTTCTGACCCGATAATTAAGTATTTTGAGGGGCATCGAGGCTATTAAAGTGATAGGAGGGTCAATGGGTACAGGCAGCCAACTCAATAGACTATTTATTTTGACAATACCTAGGTACTTACTTATGTAAATTAATGAATTAAACCCACCCGCGTAGATTACGGATTTTAAAAGAAGTTTAAAAGCAATTTGCACTATAACACAAAAAAATATTGATTAAGGACCTATTGTCACAAATTAAACCATTATAAAGTTATTTTTTTTGAGGTTGGAACGGAACGCTATGATCGTTTGTTTAAACCACAGTTTCTCAACCTTATTTTGCCCACCGCCCACTTTGAGAATACTTACTTGTATATTTTTTAAATATTTTTTCACACATTTGTAAAACGCTCGATGCGAAACCTGCTCTCCAAGTTCAATCAAATTCGGCCGAATCGGTCAGTAGGTAGGTACATAGAGAATTCAGCGCGTTCGTTGCGGAGGAGTGCGTCTACTATACTTAAAGATATGGTCGCGAAAGAACAGGAGTAGAATCACCTAGCTCTTAACTCTTAAGACGTTTCAAAGTGGTCATAGCGGTCCTACTGAATAAATGATAAGTATTTGAATATATTATGCGGGAGAGAATGCTTTACCACCGCAACAAACACGGCTAGTGTTATTAATTAAACTAAACTCTGCTAATTCATCACACGATATAAATCCATCAGCACAAACTGTCTGACCGACGCAGCTGCTTCCAATGCTGAAGTAATCGACTCCGACACGTGATTGAGTCACGAGCTGCTTTTATTTGATCTTTCTATTTATTAATTTGATGAGTTCAAGCAGAATCGTAATCGTAAGGTAAGTAATCAGGCACACGGCTGGATGCGATGGGTACACCGTTTGTATATAGTTATGTATGTTCATGTATTTCGTTATTCTGGAGGAGATTCTAGGCCGCCTGAAGGTCTCCGTCATGTCTTTTGTACGATTTTAAATTTTTCAGGCAATAAAAATGCTTTGAACTAAGACCAAAACAATTATTTCTCATGTGGAACAGTGATGTACTTTCGATCCCTAGGACGTGGGTTCTACGGGCTTGCAACGTGTCATGTTAGGAAGGAATTTTAACTTCTGGAAAATATTGGTACGTAACAAATATGTATTTGGACGTGCCCCTGACTATCCTTCAACCGGCACGATTCTAAAAAGAAAGATCCGGAATTCATTAGGGCTGAAAATGACACGTCGGCTCCACACCCGAACATCGCCACCTCACTTACCTTGTGCGGTTAGGTATTCTTTGTATGGAATTATAAGGACCAACGTAAATAATCTTCAAATATTAATAATGATTTACAAAATCAAGCTGATCTTGATTTATTTTGCAACCCGTGTCTGCTACAACACTGTGGCGAGTTGCACGCGCGAGAACTGGAATACTTTGGGAGTGCTGCTGCGTGTGTAGGTACTTACCTAATACCATGGCATTAGTTAGTTGGACATCTAAATAATTAGGTAGGTAGGTACGTACCTACTTCGTTATTATTTTATAGGGATAGGTTTTCGACAAGCTATTCTCTGCTCTGCTATTACCTAATTTTTAATTCTTTCTTTCGCCCATTTTGATCTTGCGACATTCTTGAGAGCGGTCACAATTTGAATGGGTGACGGTTTAATTAAATTTTACTGAAATGTGCGAAATGGATAAATTAAACGAATTGGACGTAGGTAATGAACAAAATAAACAAAACGAATCTTTTCTTGTTTTTAAAGTAGCCCTGCTATTTTTTGTTTCATCATTTGATTCCAGTCACGTGACCCGTGTTCGTGGCAGGTCACGGTTGGTAGCACTGGGGTTTTATTTTGGCGGCAAATTGTGCAACTGTCAACGTCAGACACGGCAAATCGTGCGTGAAACGGAAAAATGTGCTGTGCTCTTGTTTTGGAGACCAAATTATTACACTTCGAAGACTAACCAGATCAACCCTAAACGAAAATAATAAATGTAATAAAAAAAAGAAACATTCACTAAATGAAAATAGAGAAAAATTAAAACCCAAACAAAAAAAAAAAAAAATAACTGATTAAACAAAAAATACTTGTCAATGGCTGAGATTCGATCTCGCAGCCTTCAGCGTAGCAGGCCGATACTCCAACTAACCGTTTAGCCGCACAGCCGACAGCTGCAGTATCGAATTAAATTACTATTAGGAATTACGAACCACATTGCACTAAGTACTTACCTGTTTAAATCTTTTTGCGTGAAAATGTCAAGAAAACGAATTTTTTGCAGATATGAGATAGATCTCAGTTCGGGGCGAACTACTAGTTAAATAAGTAGGTAAGCACTTTTATTAACAAATATTGCTCGTTTAATAGTCTAGAATAGGAGGTGATAATAGTACCTAGATACCTATAGGATGCTGTAGCTATAATTATAAGAGAAGCTTTGTAATGAGTGGCCGTTTATCGGTCCATCGATTTATCGACTCACGGCTGTGTGAATGTGATATGTAAATAGGCATTTATCCTTTTATTTGCATACATAAAAGTAGGCAGGTATCTCGACGAAGTATGGAAGGTACCAGTTAGACAGCTTCGCTCGACCAGTGAACATGTTTCGCGATGTTATTGTCGTCGGCCTGTTCTGCTTCGTACAGGCGAATTACGAACTCGATGAAGGTCAGAGATTATTATTTATATTTATAGGCCTTATATTTATAGCCCTTGGATATCTATATCTATACTATCTATACGTACCTACTAATTATATAAAGCGGAAGGGTTTGTTTGTTTGAACGCGCTAATCTCAGGAACTACCAGTCGGATTTGAAAAAATACTTCTGCATTGATTTTTTTAAATCCGACTAATAGTTCCTGAGATTAGCGCGTCCAAACAAACAAACAAACAAACTCTTCCGCTTTATTATATTAGTAGGTATAAGTAGATGTATACCTAAGGCCTAAGTTTTTTATATTTATTTTATTTAATTAAATTACCTACTTATTGTGTTTATGGAAAACTTACTACCCCGACATTTTTGAGTTATTTTCAAAAAATTTCTTTCCGAGTTAAACAAGTTAAAAAAACAAAAACTCGACTGCGGTGTACCACCAATAAGTCTTAAAACTGTTTTCAAACATATTCAATTGAATATATTTACGAACTCTCCTTTTAAAGCTCTTTATTTTGATAGGGATATCAAAAAAACATTTTTTTTGTTCGCATTTAACATAAAAAGTTCGTCATTTTAATTTTTTATTAGGTAATTTTTTAATATCCACTGACACTCGCGGCATCAAGACAAATCTAATAATGATGTATCTTTTATCAAAATCGGTTGAGCCGTTGAGTAGTTACGAGGGGTCAAATCATACAATTAATCTGAGAGACTGTCTACCGAGTACCGCGTCTTGGGTACACAATCATGCTCTTTTTTGGGTTTTTACGTATTCAAAAATTGTGCAGCTTTATGAGGAAAATAAAAATGGAATCATTGGTTCCGTAGATAATTGTATAAATGATTGTGATGTGATTTATAAAAAGACTAGCAGCGCCCTCCGTTGCTCCCGCAGTGATGGTACTTATATGGTGATGATCGCTGCAATTACTATTTCTACATGATGTTTGCAGTGGTAAGATTGATAGCCCGGAACTAACGTCTCTTTTTCTTCAGTTTAAAACACCACGTAAGCGAACGAGACACACCCCGTTATTCCATATTCCCTTCTGCCATACCAACTATGCCCAGGACTCTGTCATATGCCGCACACTCAATTGTTACAATACAGAGTTAGCTTCCGCTGATGTTGATGTCTTCCACCAGAGTAAATCAAAGTTCAAAAAACAAGTAAAATTGGCCTTGGATTAGGTTCTTTTATTTTGATTATTTTTTGTCTTTACAAAACTCACATATTCACACACACATACACACACACACACACACACTCATGTAACTGGCGTACCTTTACGTAAATGTTTTTTATTTCCTACCTACCTAGCGACTATTTTAGTAATTTCTTTTTAAAAAGTAAGAATCTGTTATTGGCAGTAAGTTAAGTCTAATTGTTTATTTTAGAAAGTTTAAGTGCTGTTGATTCTATGATAAATAAATTAAAAAAAAGAAAAAAAAAAAAAATGATGATGATGACAAAAAGTAGCCTATAACCTTCCTCAAGAGTTTCGCTATTAAATGCAGAAATAATTTTTCTAATCCGACTGGTTCCTGAGATTGAAGAGTTCAAACAATCTCTTCCGCCTGTATATTGGTTTAGATCAGTGATTCCCAAAGTAGTCCAGGTGGACCCCCAGGGGTCCACGGGAGACTCGAAAGGGGTCCACGTTGGCGAGAAATTTTGGGAATATGGTAAAAATGCAGCAGCAGGGGGTCCACCGAAACCAGTAAAATTTTGAAAGGGGTCCATGAGAAAAAAAGTTTGGGAACTACTGGTATAGATTATAGTTTCTCAACCTTATTTTCCCCACCGACCACTTTGAATATTTATTTTTTTCTAGAGAATATCTTACCTGTTTTCTCTGGGTCTTCTACTGCCCTCCTGAAAGTCTCAAACGCCCACAAGGGGGCGTTTTCGCCCACGTTGAGAACCTATGGTATTGTATATTGGTAGGTAGGTATACTTACTGACTTACTGGTTGGTTCATCCGTTCAGGTTTTCGGTTTCCTTTCAGGATGCCATAGACACACAGATATACCTACACAACAAACTTATAAACTGAACACCAAACCACCGTGTTTGTTGCATTTTCTTCATGGTTGGTCGCTTATGAACAATTTTACCTCGACTTTACAAACGATAAGTAACCATTTTTCCTTATTATGTATTGAAACACACTTAAGGTTAACATATTCTGCCATAAAGACATTTAAGTTTGCCACTCGAGCACACACAAACAAAACAAACAGAAAAAAGGTGCAGGAAATAAGACAAAACAGAAAGCAAGTCGTATCTGTACCTACCTATTCTAGTACATCAGCAAAAGGCACTTTTTCTGACACAAGATTTTTTTTACACTGTGCCCTCCATAGAAAACTACTTATTAGGTAGGTACTTACTCCAAGGGCCTTGGATCATTGATGAGGCTATTGATTTTACATTTTGGTTTTGATAAGTATAGTTCGCGTCATGTACCTACAGTAGGGCCAACGGATCTCGGCGAACGTGAAGTTGGCCGTTTCGATGCGCAGTGCAACTTTTTCATACAAAATTTTCTACTACGCAGCGAAGAGCCTGACTTCACGTACCTACGCCTAGATCCGTCGGCCGAACTGTAAAAAGAACGCTGGCTGTCAAGCTGCGTAGTAAGCAATTTACCTATACTTATCTATCTTTTATTATTAAAAAAAAACATACATACAGCCGAACATAGAACCTCCTCCTTTTTGGAAGTCGGTTAAAAATCTAAATGAGAGAAGTTTCCTCCAGGCGAGTCGTGCGTCGTCGAGGGTCGGCCGGGCGCGTGCCGGCGTCTCCGCTACTGTCCTACGGCGGCGCTGGTGGACCTTAATGAGTATCAGCCGAAGAAACCTTCGGTGAGTACGGCGGAAGGACAAATAATCGCTTCCTGTGAGTAACCCGGACTAAGGCTGGTTTTAGTGTTACGCGTACCGTTGGCGCTGATAGGCGAGTGATCTTTATTACAATGAAATAAGGATACTGATTGTCCAGCACTGACGAGAGCAATCAGCGTAGCCATTTCTGCTAAACAATCAGTATCCTTATTTCATTGTAATAAAGATCACTCGCCTATCAGCGCTGACGGTACGCGTGACAGTAAAACCAGCCTAAAACCAGCCTAAGGCTTGTTTCACTCTTCAGCGTGTCACCGGTCGCGTCCGCGAGTTGACCATTCACATCGCATTTGCTGTGAATGGTCAAAATTAATTTCTCTGTGCTGTGAATGGTCAACTCGCGGACGCGACCGGTGACACGCTGAAGAGTGAAACAAGCCTAAATTGAGGGCGAGATTAAAAAACCACATTGTCAAAATTTATTTATTTAATGAGATCAATATCTGGGTGACCGAGCTCTACTCGTGTGCAAATGAGGAAAAATAAAAATAAAACTAGGTACCTACTTAATAAAACAAAAAAAACATCGTTTGCTCAGATTCGAACTCGCAGCATTCGGCGTTGAAAGCGGACGCCCTAACCACTTAGCTGCTCTGGCGAAATAAAACACATTGCACTAGTAAGTAAATCTTTTTGCGTTAGAATGCCGAGAAAACGAATTTTCCCAGATATGAGATCTATCGATTCAGATTATCCAGATATCAGATTAATCCTTTGTTGTGGTAAAACTTGTTGTTGTTCCAGATCTGCTCGTACATAGACAAGGAGCCAGTGGTGTGCTGTACGGACTGCAACTCCACTGACGTCACGTGAGTACCTACCTCTACAATAACTCTCTATAAGAAGATGGTAAATTCTACTATCCTACTAAGGCTGCATTTTACCAAACTGGATTAAGTTTTAACTGGAGATTAAACCACAGATTAAACTGCTGCTTGTTTGAATATTTTGACATTGTAAAGTTGGCATCTTATAACCAGGATAATTTGAATGCACCTAATAATGTTCGGTTGCGCTTTCTAAACAATTGTATTTCGAATTCTGTCGGCTAACGGAATAACTACTCTGGGAGTAAGATGACAACAGTTTTGTCGAATCCAGCCTTAGGCTGGTTTTAGTATCACGCGTACCGTCGGCGCTGATAGACGAGTGATCTTTATTACATTGAAACAAGGATACTGATTGTTTAGCAAAAATGGCAACGCTGATTGCTCTCGTCAGTGCTGAACAATCAGTGTCCTTGTTTCAATGTAATAAAGATCACTCGTCTATCAGCGCCGACGGTACGCGTGACACTAAAACCAGCCTTAGGCCGCTTTTACTGTCACGCGTACCATCGTTGGCGCTGACAGTCGAGTGATCTTTATTACAATGAAATAAGGATACTGATTGCTTAGCAGAAATGGCTACGCTAATTGCTCTCGTCAGTGCTGGACAATCAGTATCCTTATTTCATTGTAATAAAGATCACTCGCCTATCAGCGCTGACGGTACGCGTAACAGTGAAACCAGCCTTAGGCTTGATTCGACCAAACTGTCATCTTAAAAAATAAGAAAAAAAAGGTCGGCAAAGCGCGGCCCGCGAACCGCATGCGGCTCTTCCTTAAAATGACGTTGGTTTTTTCAGAAAAATGGTGTTGACACCAGCTGGAATTGAGTACAAACTTGGCACCAACAAGTCCTATGATAGTAAGTAAAGAAAATTGATGCGCCAAATAATGGATCCCAGCATAAGTACCTAGGCCATACACTTCTTCCAACGGATCTTGGCATTCGTGAAGTTAGCCGTTTCGATGCGCAGTGTAACAGTTGCACTGCGCATCGAAACGGCTAACTTGCGCAGTAGAAAAGTCTAACTTCACGAATGCCTAGATCCATTGTGACAACTGCCTAACTGCCTACTCTGAGCTTTATAACCCTGCGTTTTCACTAGCGACAAAACATGTGGCAAACATCTACTTATCTATCTTTATTAACTCTCAAAGAGTGAGTGTGATAGGTAGCTGTTTGCAACATGTTTTGTCGTTGGTGAAAACGCGGGGTAAGCGATCCAGTTTAGGTCCTAAACTAAACTGCTTCGTTTGACGTATGCTATGACGCTGATGAAATATCAGAACCTAAACATGACCTAAACTGTAGGTATCGTTAGATAAAGTTTCGTTCACTCGATTCGTACGATGACCGTTTAATACGCGCTGAGTTGGTTCATTTTTGTGTCAAAACTGTCACTTTTAAAAGTCATGGTACGAATAGTTTGCGATCCAGATCAGGAACCTAAACTGGGGCCCTAGCCATATTACACTATCTTACCGTCGCGATCGCTGAAGAATTGATGAGTCACGTGGTCAGAACGTCAATTCCTATACATTTTGAAGTGTTCTACAGCGATCGCGACGATATATAGTGAATTATAGCTAGGGGGACAGATTAGGAACCTAAACTGGATAGCTCCTAAACTGAATTGTTTACTAAGAGGTCATGGTACAGATGGTAATTGCAGTGTGTCTGGAGTACATCGGTCGGCTGCCGTACTCCTGCAAGGTGGGCGTGCGGACTGGTCTGATGAAGCTGCGCGATGAGAAGCGAGGCTGCGACTACCTCCACGTCAGCAGACAATACCTTCTCATTGGGGAGCTGGCCAAGCGCGGCGAGTTCCCGCATATGGTGGGTTTGTTAACCATTTGTGTACCGTGGTTTTGGGGAACAGGGTGGAAAAGTTCCTCAAAGGCAGAGTAGGTGGTTCTCTGCAACGGGCCGGCCCATCTGGCCCACTTGCCCGTGGTCTTTCGACCTACAGTTGATGTCTGATAGTCCTAGTTATGTTTCAATTCGTTGGAAACTTTGCTTGCGAGTTCTAGAACTGTTGATGTTGTGTGGCGCCATCTTCGCTGAAGCTCGTAGTGCGTAGCATGTCTATGTAGTTCATCTAGCGACAGATAGATGTCGCTACAGTGGTCATTAGTTGGCATGCCTCGGAAAAATAAGCCCCCCTAGCCATATTACACTATCTATCGTCGCTGTAGAATAGAAACACTTCAAAATGTATAGGATTTGACGTTTCAAGTAGATGAGTCACGTGGTCAGAACGTCAATTCCTATACATTTTGAAGTGTTCTATTCTACAGCGACGATAGATCGTTCTACAGCGACGATAGATCGTGTAATATGGCTAGGGCCCCAGGTTACCTACCTAAAATTTGACAGCATATGCTCAACTAAGAGCTAAGCTCACGGGACGCAATTCGGAAGCGCTATGGAAGTAGCGCTTTATATCTGATAATGATAATGATAGCCTTTATTAACAATCTGAAAGTACAATGCATCTTAATTCTACTTAATGTTACTAAATCTAATTTCTTAATAATCTGTATTTCCTATTCGACACCGGTTTCGTGATTGTCTTGCTTTCCAGCATAGGCCTCCCCAAGTGTTCTCCACAAAGATCTGTCTCTTGCTTTTCTCGTCCAAGTCGTTCCCGCCACCTTTCTTATATCATCTTCCCATCTTCGATGTTGTCTGCCTTTATTCCTCTTCTTATATCTGAGACAGAAAAATGGGCCAAAGAAGTAACAGAATGGTGTCCCAGATATAAGAAGAGGAATAAAGGCAGACAACATCGAAGATGGGAAGATGATATAAGAAAGGTGGCTTTATATCTACTTACTTATAATTTTTTTTGCTTAAAAACTTCCTTCTGTAATCTCTGGTGCCTAGTTTGCCATAGGGATAATCCTCCACTGATTGCACAGACCTAATAGTAGCGAGGTCTGGCGGGCATGTTTGCAGGCTTGCCCGCGGCCATGTCCGTCTAGTGAATTCCCCGCTTAAGGCTGAGACTCCACCAAAACGGAGATGTGTGAGATGTGTTTTAAACCAATAGAATTTCAAAAGACGAGATGACGTTTGAATAACGAAATTCTATTGGTTGTTTAAAACACATCTCACACATCTCCGCTTTGGTGGAGTCTCAGCTTAAATGGTTAAGTTGAGAGTAAAGAGATGACGGTGGTTCTCAGGCGCTGCTAGGATACGGCGAGGAGGCAGCTACGGCGGAGTGGTTCTGCGGCGGCTCCGTCATCAGCGAACGGTTCATCCTCACCGCCGGACACTGCTCACACCACACCAGGCTGTAAGTGTCATACCCTAACATACGCACAAACCTTCGTACATTGAACGAATCCTACTTATTCTATTATAGTTTGACCAAAACCGCTGTACCGCGCCTTAGGTATGCGCGCGGCGAGACGGGGGGGAAATATCGGCCATCCGTAGTACTATATACCTATTATCTATTCTATGCCATCAGTCTGCTGTCAACGCTTACTTTTCCTCGGCCCCCACCTCGCCGCACTTCACAAGGAGCGGTACAGCGGTTTCGGCCAAACTATAGGCTAAGTTCAGATGAACGCGCGGCGACGCGCAGTGCATGGCGGTGAGCGCGGGCACGCGCGGTGACGCGCGTTCATACACAACACCATTGATTTGTTACAATCTTAAACCGCGCGTTCATCTGAACTTAGTCTTAATCCTATTCTATTAAAGGAGCAATATTTGTTTGTTTGTCTGTACTGACGTTCTCGAAAACGGCTCTAACGATTTCGATGAATTTTGCGGTAGGTACAGGAATTTACGGGGGCGAAGAATCGATCTAGCTAGGTCTCATTTAGGTACCTACGTGATAAAGTCCCCTTAGTTCGTTTAAATAATGATATTGTTTCCAGCGGCCCTGTCCGCTACGTAGCCCTGGGCATCCTCCGTCGCTCGGACCCCGCCGAGCTGTGGCAGCGGCACCAGGTGCGCAGGTTCATACCGCATCCAGAGTACCGCCCGCCCACCAAGTACCACGACATCGCGCTCATAGAAACCATGGACGAGTAAGACAGATGCCACACGGGCGCTGCGTCGTCGCTGCGACGTCGCAGCGTTGACGCTCCGTAGTTCTACATACAAATCTGCCCGGCATGCCACACGGTGCGCTGAAACGACGCGCTTTGACAGAACAAGAATTATAGCGCTGCGACGACGCAACGGAGCGGCAGCGCCCGTGTGGCATCGCTCTAAGGAACTCTACTAACACCATGGGCGTAGCTATAGCTTTGTTATTGGGGGGGTCCAAGGGTACCAAAATACACTAGGTTTCCCCAGAACTTAGGTTATGGGGTTCAAATGTTCAAGGGTTCCAAATTTTTTTCTTTGGACGTCATGAACCACCTGTATCATGGATATCCCGTGTAGTAGAATACACATTATAAATATCTATTCCGCTAATTTTTTTTTGCTCTTGCTAAGGGGAGGGGGGTCCAAGGGTTCCAAAATACAAAGATTGACTAGGTTTCCTCCGAACTTAATGGGCTAAGGGAGGTTCGGACCCCCTAAACCCCCCCTTATATACGCCCATGGTATAAAGAAAAGCTATTGACAAAGGTGGATGCAATGTGTACCATGTCTCCCCAGGATAAAGTTCAGTACGCTAGTGCTACCGATCTGCGTGGCGGACCGCGAGCTGACGGAGACGAGGGCGCAGGCCGAGGGTTGGGGCGCGGAGGGTCACAACAAACCCAACTCAGACGGACTCCGGAAGGTACCTGCTTTACTACACACATACATAGCTACATAGAAAATCACACCTGTTGTCCCATCATAGAGGTAGGCAGAGACCACAGATCTCCATTCGCTACGATCCTGACTCACTTCTTTCACTCTCGTCATTAAACTTTACTAGGTAGGTATTATTTCCCTTCAAATACGACTGGTAGTTCCAAAGATTAGCGCGTTAAAAAACAACTCTTCCGCTTTACTACGTCAAAACAAGTGGCCGACTCTGGTGACGAAGTTTTTAGGCCGCCTAAAGGCATCATGACTTAACAAATTAAAAGCCGGGACCGACAATTTAACGTGCCCTCCGAAGCACGGAAGCGCTCAGCTAGAAATGCCACTTGCGGTCACCCATCCAAATTGTGACCACGCACAACGTTGCTTAACTTCAACGATCAATCAAGAACGTCTAAGCAAGCTACGCCACGAGCGCTCCCGCTTTACTTTTCTATCTTCCGCCCGCCCGTTATTTTTTGGAAAATAAAACAAAATGGAGACATGACTTTTACAATTCCCGTCAAAAACCCTCCAGCTATTGATGAGCTCTGTTCCAGGCATGGCTGGAGAGGTTCACCGAGGAGGAATGTGCCACGCTGTATCCGGAGCACCGCAACCAGGCTCACGGACTCGACCCACGCACGCAGGTCTGCTTCGGAGACCGCAAGGACAACAAGGATACCTGCCAGGTTGCAAACCTATTTATGTAGATACCTACTTATACCTATTTATATGTAGGTACGTCGGTACGGTACCTACTATCTTCTAGTCTAGATGTCACCCGCGTGGAAATTTGAATTTTTCCGGGATGGTAATAGCGTAATAGTAGGTAAAGGGATAAAAGGGTGAACGAGTTTCTTTTTTAGTCTGGTGAAGTTGCGAAGTACGAGACCAGTCAACTTATAAGACAGTCCAAAAAAAAAATGCGTTCCTGCAGGCGATTGTCTAACTTGTAACCGTCAGGTCCCCTGGACCAAATGCGATATATTATGTTTGTCTCAAACTTCAAATTGGTCTCTAACTGTCAAAACGATCGCGTATATTTTGTCGCGTTCGGTCTTGTTGGGATGAGAGTGACAGAGATATTTGCGCGGTCACTGTACTGTCATATTTGACAGTTTGAGACCGATTTGAGGTTTGAGACAAGATGATCAGCCTGCTGAGCAGTTCGAAAGAGTGGGGTAAAATTTCTTAGATACAATTCTATATTTCCTTTGGCACTATCTACCACTTGGCTCTACTATCTAGTAGAGTTTGTGGTAACCGTCATAGCCCCTCCAGACTCTCGAGAGAAAGCTCGGCGAGAAGTCTCGCCGAGACTTCTCGAAGAACAAACAAGCTATCCACACTCTCAATTTTTCTCCGTCGTGATGTTTGAAATCCTTTGTCTCGGCCAAAAATACCGACACCGATCGGAGAACAGGCGAGCCAGAGAACGAGAAGGCGAGAAGCTCCTCACACTCACGCTTCTCGGGTGTTCTCGGGGGTTCTCGCAGAGAGTCTGGAGGCCCTATCAGGTCCCCTGGACCAAATGCGATATTTTCGTGTAATGAAAATGTAGATCTCTTCGATAGCTTTCATTTGAGCTTAGAAAGAAGAGTCTAGGACGAGTAGTTTCCGAGCAAGGAATTTCTATACTACGTACCTGGAACACTGACTGAGACAGAAAACAAGGTCCGCTTGAGAAAGAAAACTTGGGCGGTGTGTCTCTTTCTAAAGGGTGACCATAAACTAAACATTCCTCGTCCCTAAGGGGCCTTTTCCATCATTTTCTGATTTACGTGATGTTTCAGGGCATGATTTTTGAATTAAAATACTGATACAATTTTGATCCTTCATTTTGATTCTTGAATCTTGAATCTTGATTCTTGAATCTGAAAACTGAAATTTTGAATCTTGAATCTTTGAAGTGACAGCTGTCAAACTTAAAACCGCCATATCTCGGGAACTACTCGTCCTAGACTCCCCGTTCTCAGTTCAAATGAAAGCTAAGACCAAGATCTTCATTTGAAGTGACAGCTGTCAAACTTCAAATGGCCATATCTCGGGAACTACTCGTCCTAGACTCCCCGTTCTCAGTTCAAATGAAAGCTATGACCAAGATCTTCATTTGAAGTGACAGCTGTCAAACTTCAAATGGCCATATCTCGGGAACTACTCGTCCTAGATCCCCCGTTCTCAGTTCAAATGAAAGCTATGACCAAGATCTTCATTTGAAGTGACAGCTGTCAAACTTCAAATGGCCATATCTCGGGAACTACTCATCCTAGACTCCCCGTTCTCAGTTCAAATGAAAGCTATGACCAAGATCTTCGTTTGAAGTGACAGCTGTCAAACTTCAAACGGCCATATCTTGGAAACTACTCGTCCTAGACTCCCCGTTCCCAGTTCAAATGAAAGCTATGACCAAGATCTTCATTTGAAGTGACAGATGTCAAACTTCAATCAGCCATATCTCGAAATCTACTCATCCTAGACTCTTCCTTTTTAGCTCAAATGAAAGCTATGACCAAGATCTACATTTTCAATAACAGCTGTCAAAATTACATCTGTCATCTGAAATGTAGGTCTTGGTCATAGCTTTCATTTGAACTGAGAACGGGGAGTCTAGGACGAGTAGTTCCCGAGATATGGCCATTTGAAGTTTGACAGCTGTCACTTCAAATGAAGATCTTGGTCATAGCTTTCATTTGAACTGGGAACGGGGAGTCTAGGACGAGTAGTTTCCAAGATATGGCCGTTTGAAGTTTGACAGCTGTCACTTCAAATGAAGATCTTGGTCATAGCTTTCATTTGAACTGAGAACGGGGAGTCTAGGACGAGTAGTTCCCGAGATATGGCCATTTGAAGTTTGACAGCTGTCACTTCAAATGAAAATCTTGGTCATAGCTTTCATTTGAACTGGGAACGGGGAGTCTAGGACGAGTAGTTTCCAAGATATGGCCGTTTGAAGTTTGACAGCTGTCACTTCAAATGAAGATCTTGGTCATAGCTTTCATTTGAACTGAGAACGGGGAGTCTAGGACGAGTAGTTCCCGAGATATGGTCATTTGAAGTTTGACAGCTGTCATTTCAAAGATTCAAGATTCAAGATTTCAGATTCAAGGTTCAAAATTCAAGAATCAAGGATCGAAATCCAGGATCGAAATCCAAGATCGAAATCAAGGATCGAAATCAAAATCAAGGATCAAAATCAAGGATCTAATTCAAGGATCTAATTCAAGGATCGAAACCATGGATCGAAATCAAGCGCTGATTTTGTCGAGCGCGATAAGGTAAAAATATCCTGAAATTTAAATGACATGGGCACACTACTAATCCAACAACGAGTGTGAAAGAGACAAAGCACCCAAGAAAGCCTCTCAACAAGACCAACAATCCTTATAACCAAGATTAAATGATAATAGATCGTTGTCTAGTCGTGATAAGGTTCAAAATCCTTTGTACATTAAATGTCAGTCAGCACTCCAGTTACGTAGTTTAGAATCTTCTTGTTTCCGAGATATGGCCGTTTGAAGTTTGACAGCTGTCATTTAAAAAAATGTAGATCTTGGTCATAGCTTTCATTTGAACCGAAAACGGAGATCTGTCAATTTGAAATATAATCTGTCTGTCCAAATTACATAATCTGTCAATTTTACAAATAATCTGTCAAAATTACATGTCAATTTGACATACTGTAATTTTTTTTGTATCTGTCATTTTTTACTTATCTGTCGTTTTTGACATTATCTGTCATTTTTTGCCATGACCTGTCATTTTTGACATGAGCTGTCATTACTGACAAAAGCTGTCATTTTTGACATAAGCTGTAAATAAAAATTATTTATTTCAGACCAGTATTGCAGTTGTATTATTTGAAATTGTTTTTAATATACAGGGTGTATAATTTATTGGTTGTTTCTATTTATAGTATATAATAGGAAAGACAGAAATAGGTCTCCCTCGTGGTCCTACTAATAGGAGAAAATAGTAGGTCCATGAAAAAACGGCTTAACCGTCAGGTCCCCTGGACCAAATGCGATATTTTTTAATGTTTTGAAACTATTGTCTTCAGGGCGACAGCGGCGGGCCCCTGCAGATGTGGGGTGAGCGCGCATGCGTGGAGTACGTGGTCGGAGTGACGTCATACGGACGAGCTTGCGGCTTCGCAGGCGGAGCAGGGGTCTACACGAAGGTGCTGCCTTACATCAAGTGGATCGAAGAGAACGTCTGGCCTTAGTTTAGTAAAATAAGAATGACCTCAAACTTTGTTTTATTTTAAAGTAGCTCACTCTATAGGTAAGTACCTAGGTACCTACTTTTTTTTTAAGGACTGGAAAGGATCAATGCTCGTCTCTTCACTCACATGTCAGTGTCACTGTCACACAATAAAACGAAATAGTCAAGTGTAAACCATTTATTTAAAACTGTTCAATTCATCCTGAAATTCAAATTGCAGCTTCCGTTGTAGCGCCCGACGCTTGTGTTCGGAGACAGATCTGGACGTTGCAGACCTATGAGCTAAATACCTGGTTTCTAGTATTACTTTAATCAAATCAGTTTAGATACTTTCTAAAATACCTACTGTAGGTAAGGTACCTAGCACTTGATGACCTAAGGTCCCATTCCGATCTAAGTAGGTAAATAACAATTTTACTTTTAAGAAAAACTAAAGTTGACTACAGATACAAAAGGAAGTCGCAAGAAGGAGTCCAGCTCATAAATCCCAATATCCTGAGTGCTGAGTCTACGATAGGTCAAAATTTAGCAGGTAGGTGTCTACTCTATGGTATTGAACTCGGGTAGAATAGGGAGCTATGCGCGAAAACTGGCGTCACGCGTTTCATTTTAACAAGGAATTAAGGAAAAAAACGTTATCCTGCACGTCTTAACATTGAAGAATATTCTAGAGTTGCCCAAAACAAGTGTCGAACATTCACGACATTCAAAACAAACCAAGACTCAGCACTTTGATTGAACACAGAACGCATCTCTAGACTGCAGATGAAGCAAGCTTGATGAAATCTCAATCTCAATACCTACCTACTCGAGTAGGTAGGTACAACTCTCGTACCCAGACAATAACGCTACTGATGACTAGAATGTATTTGCAATAAGAAAATAATTATTTACATGGCCACATACTAGAAGACGTTATAAAGTGTGACGAATTCAATAGGATTATGATGAGAGAGCTAATAAATAAGGTAGGTACCTAGCGACTCGTAAACAACTGTCGGGTTGTAAGCAGAATGTAACTAAACTAAATGAGGAGCATTTTTGATTAGTCGTTGCAGTGTGTCCCGCACTACAACTTCAAAACAGAGCCTTATGGGACTACGTTTAGGTTCCAAAACTCACTGGATGGAACATAATTTTAGGTGTTCGGTCTAACGAGTATCACGTTATTTTGAACCAAATGAATTTAAGGTTAAGGTTGGAGATTAATCTAAATGGCCATGTAAATATCTCGCGCACCTACCAGTGTAGGTAATATTAGTAAAAAATCTATATGTAGGTAGGTACATTCCAATTATTATACAAATCACAAAAACTACGTCTAAATAAATGATGTAAATATGAAATATCGTAATATTTTATATTGTTAATATGTGATCTTAGTTACTATACAAATTCGTGGGGCACTTTCGTTTTTATATGTTCAATTACCTACTCAAAGATAAGTTGTTAATGCACTAAATAATTTAAGGAAGCTTGGTAAATCTTCCACTTTAGAAGACATAACATCCAAAACTCACAATATTTCTTAAGTTACCAGCATCATATTCAAAATGTAGGACTTCTGTTGTAGTAACACAAAATCTAATCCAAAAATACTACCAAATCGCATACCAACGAATCATTTAGTTCATTAACAAGAGTCAAAGATCAAAATCTACGTTCAAATCGAAGGAAGATTTTCAAATAGGTACCAAATACGATAGAGAAGAAGAAATCTAAGAAACGCTAAGTCACCCCAAACAAAATTACCTCATTACGTTTATAAAATACACGTTACATAACAACATCTTAATCTAATTATATACAAATGTGTAAAAACGTCTAACATTGCAATACTCCTGAGAAATAATAGGAGTTATATTAAATAAAATGCTGACTAGACTAATGACTAACCGTGGGTCACCTATGAAAATTGATAGTTTCGGATATGGCAAAAATCTACCTACCTACCTCATTTCAAAGCTAATTAGATCAAATAAAGCAAGGTTAGAAAATGTCCTTTCTAAAGTTACATGTTTTGCTAACTATGGTGTATGTTCGAGAAAATCTAATCTAACTATGGTTACAATAAGATTGATTTTACAAAAATATTGTTAGCCTAATTACTGGAAGATTAACCTACCCTACAAAAGTATTACCTATTAACAAGGGAATTTCTATGATAATTTTGCCATATCCGAAAGTGACCATAGATAAAATTAAATGTTCAAATAAAGTGTGATACATATTGTCACACACAGGCACTCTGTACTCATTGTACTGGGGTTTACATCTACTGAACACTTTTACACTACAATGTCATTACAAAGAAGCACTTTTAAAGATCTTTTTGTTGTACTGTGTAAAGTTCTACGATTTTTTTAAGTCTGTAATTTTACTACAATTCAATATATAACAAGTTTTAAAAAATAGTAATTCATAGACAATGATTAATCAGATCCAAAAAGTGCCCTTACATTTTTTTTTACTACAGAATCTAGTGCATCCCAGTGTAACGGGATTTCAAATAAATACATGGGTGACTAGTCAGTCTATAGTTTTAAAGGAAGACAATATGTCAAATGCATTACAAAATACCTCATTACTTAGTAATTTGTACTTCTACAAAATGTTAATTCTTTGTTAGTCTCAATATTACATTTTTCATACTAAAATTGCGCTACAATGTCTGTATAGGTACTAAGATAAACACTTTTCGATCGCAACAGGGAAATTAAAATTGTTACAAAAAATATTTTCTTTACATTCTCCAATTAATTGATCTTTGGTCCGTTAGCTACTTTTCTATAATTTCTACAGTAACCACAAAGCAATATTTTAATAAAAGAAAAACTAATCGTAAGGCACAATACGATTGTGTCTATGTCAGTGGGTCTCTCTGATGATATGCTTTATAATTATTTTCGACTATTCGAACTACGATAGACTACACTCAACTACACAAGATCGAAAAAAAATACTCAAAAGCTCCAACGAGTTATCACATTTTAAAATTCTTAAATACATAATTATGGTATGTAGTCACTAACAACTGAATGAGGACCAGATACCTACTGGCAGTCGAGAAGACAGCCCAACCAGTGGACAGACATATTGAAGTCAAGAAAATCGAGGTTACGATTGCTTATTATAGGTCACGTCATATAAAAATAACGCTGGAAGAAAGTGGAGGAGGTGTGTTTTGTCTCATGTTTGCGCATGGGTTAACTATTTGCAAACATGAAACAAAACACACCCCTCCACTTTCTTTCAGCGTTCTTTTTACATGTTTTACGACTATACGACATTGAGTCGTGAGTTTCCAAAAAAGACTTTACTGCAATATGTCCAGCCTCATAGCATCGGATCAAATACATAATGCAAATTTTAATGTCCCAAAGTAGTCAATACCAGTCTTAGCATTTTGTATCTAAGCTACAGTACCTACAGTATGAATTAAACCCAGCACCCAAACCCGAAACTATAACTACGCTATTTACTGGGATGCACTTTACTGAATGGGGTATAGTAAAAATCTAAGCAGAGAAATTAACAGCATTGGTGAAGACAATACGGATAACATTGAATTGATTTTCCATGCATTATCGAATTGTACTAGATTTTATTTTTATAAGATTCTGACGATTTACTCTTACACAGTCCAGCCGATATTCTGACCATTAGATGGACTGGTATGAACTGCGACCATCCAATAGCTAAATCAGGACAGTGTCGACCGGCTGTACCATATCTAAAATATAATATCCAAATGATGACTAATTTAATATAATCAATTAATCAGTATTGTCTCACCGTAGACAAAGATGGATTCTTCAATCTTCGAGGTCCAGGAACTCCGTTGACACCGATTTCATGCAGCGCCGCTACTCAGCTCCAAAACGTCGTCATGCATCTACTTCCAACAATTATCACCAACAAATAAATCTACACCTTCACTCTTTACTACCAAAGTTGGCGCCCCAACGTGGGGCCGAAGCTTCGACTATACTACTATCACTAAAAAGGTACGAAAAAGCGATAAATGAAAAACGACAGTGTGTCACCAATTTTTTTATTTTTCTAAGACTCTTTCTAAGTGAAGATGAACCATAGATATTCTGTAATGCGTTGAAGGAGGCGCGCGGCCGGTCTACTGTACCCACTAGCTAGAGGGCGCTAGTTAGCCCGAATCTATCGGCTAAGTACTAAACGCCCTTTTTGAATAATATGCATAGTATTATAATTACGCTATAGATAGATAAACATGGATTAAGAATAATGTGAAATTCATCAAAAAAGGCGTCGTTTCTTGGTTACATTCAAATAACTACAAACATGACGACTTTACGCTTTTATACAAAACATTCAATTACTTTCCGCTGAAAAGCTTACTTTATCCAACGCTCTGACTACGAAAAGATTAAGGAACAAGAAAACATAATTTTTCTATGGTTCCAGGACCTCGCTGTCAAAATTACATCTAATTCTACAAAACCCAAACCCTATCTACGGGCACCTCCGAACAAAATACAGTTTTGCACAATAAGTACTAGCATTAAGGTGTTAATAATGAAAACAGCCCATATCTAATTGTCTATGAATCTATTTTTTTAACTACCATAAATAAAATGCAACGATTTCATAAATAAGGAGGAATGTTTAAAAAATACTCGCGAGAAATAAATGAATGCTTGAATCCTCTGAAGTGCCGCCAAGTTTCAAGAATACACACATGAATATTATTGTCTGACAGTCGGCCTTTCAAAAACAACTTGTTAAAGTACTTACCGATGCACGATGCTTGCATTGCCACATTCAACAAAAACTTTTAACGTCCGAAACTTCAAGTAGAACTGTACTCGACTTAAAACAAGGCCTGCCAAGACATTCGTGTTGCCAATCTTCAGCCTGTCAAACAGTCAGTTAATAAATATTAGGAAATTTGGCCGCACGCCTTAAGCATAGACGTATAATCACGCCTTAAATGATTATAAACAAGTGAATCACAATATCATTCAAGTGATCGCATTAAACTTTAAAATACAAGATACCAACTCACTACAGATTACACCGATACCTATAATACAAAAATATTGTAATAATATTCAATATTGTATGCAATGTGTGTTCCTATATTAGATTCTAACATGTAGCGCGCGCTGCTGGGCCAATCATTACCTAGCAAGTGTTTAAAACAATACAAAAAGGAGCAAGACATAGTGCGCCCGCCGAGCTGTCAGAATGACAACGGTTTGACGTTCCCATTATGACGTTTCGGAATTCAAAATTCATCCTACCCTCCAAACAACCTAGCTGCAGCGCGCGCGTGCTGTAGTATCATTATAATAACTTTATTGCTTTCTGTTAGTCATACGTTATAATAGTTTATGTAAAACTTCAAAATTACTACACTACATCACTACTCTAGCATCGCCATACATTTAAACCACACAACATAATTTCATATTGTTTAACCATTATATTTTAATCCAAAAATTGTATATTAATGTATAACTTATGAGTACATATTGAATGCTGTGAAACGTTTGGTCCAGTAGTCCTGGAAGTGTCAAGCGAGGCGTCACTGACGCGTGCTTCAGCGTACCGAGTGTACTGTGTATGGCACATCACTACTGCAAGCTTAATCTACAGAGCTAGGCAAGAAGTATTGAGCAAGATTAGACTGTGTTTTCCCGCAAAATTGATTATTTTCAATGTTAACCTAAAACTGACTAGAAAGGAATGTTTCGTCCGACAACGAAGTTAGCTTCTTAGCTGGCTTGTCCACTGAATTATTGTCACACTTTTATGCTACAGTTTGCGATAAGTTGCTTGTTTAGCAAAACTTCGCGTCGCAGCATTTGACACACAACGGGTGCTTTTTAAAGTTCCCTTTTCTCGTCCTACTAGCAGTAAACAGAGTTCCACGGATAGTTTTTTGTTATTTTGATGTTAACTTATTGACAGATCTTTTAATTTTACAAAGATTTACTTTTATACTTCAAAATGACAAAGATACCTAAGTAACTACCCTCTAATATTCCGTCCTATTATGTTATTCCATAATATGTGGACGCGTATAAAGTTCCTAAACAGGTAAAATTGGTAGAACGAAAAAGTAGAACTAGTAGAAAACACCCAACGCAATTACTATCACTCGTTGATTGCTTCAGATACATCAGCGACAGATTAGAAAGAACAACACTGATTAGAATAGGTACATAATTTACCAGAATCTACTGATCACATTAATGGGGCCATCTCATCCCCGAAATCACAATATTAGAACATCACTCCCCCTATATTACATTGTTTGGTTAGGCCTTGGCATCGCGCTTCTCCTAGGTCACGAGTTTCAAGCTGCGACTCATTTGAGCAAAAGAATGTTTCGCTAACTTTTGGCCTGTAATTTGGCAAATGAATCTCTCATTCGGAAGACCGTAGGCCTCAAGCGAAGCGTCACTACAAGGTATAAACTACGTGTCTACGTAAAATATTCCTTTTGGAGTTATACCCCTCCTAAAAGGAATATAGATAATAGCACGTATCACAACCAACGTGTGGCGTACCGCCTTAGAAATTGACAGTGAATATGGAAGAAGTATTTACGTATAAGTCCATGCCAACCATGCCTTACGTCCGAGAGATCTAGTTAGTCGCGTTCTACTGTAAATACTGTAATGTACATTTCATGCCTCAATCGTCGCACTTACCGAGAGATCTCACCACCCACCATTGGCGCCCAACACGGGGCCTACAACACACAACTACCAACGTGCAAGCTATTCAGGAAAATGAGTGATGAACCGAAACCCCGAACTACCCGCGCTCCGGGAGCTAAATAAAACACACGTTTATTCTAATATCCATGTAATGACACATCGAGTACGTCTATGGTGCTCCATTACAACGGGCAAACTCTAAGTACATACTACAACTAACCTACGACCGGAGTCCGTTGCCAAAAATAAAAGCTATACGGGCTTCGGAAGTGTCGTTTTCGATACCAAAAGTACTAAATAAAAGGACTCATGTGTCAGTTGCGCGGATACCATTCGCCTTGGCAATCTAGACAAAAAAAATCTCTCATGCGTAAGAGATCAAAGGATTATAAGATTCGCATCGAAATGGAACAAAAAACGACAGTTGCAAAGCGCCTAGCAACGGACGCCGGCAAAAAAACCAAGTTACCAAACGTAACTAATACAAGGGTGGAAAAAGGACGCGTAAAAATCCAAAGAATTCAAACACTACAATTAATAAGAAAGAATAATTAAGTACAAATTAACGCCACCCCAAGGCGTGGTTAAATTTTGGCAAGTCGTTAAGCGGGGTGGCGAAACAAATCACAAATTATAGTCAACCATTATAATACTGTCAAGGAAATGCTAATATACAAAGGGTGTAATCGTCTTCTGTGCGAGCAGCCATCGCAAATTGCTAAACCATTTTCTATGATTCCAAAAAACAAATCCATGATAATCAAAACTAGAAAACAAACTGTACACAGGGTTCCAACTTTATTTCCTAAGATATCAATTAAGATTTTCTAATGAATCTTTCTATTGTTTGAAAATAAATAAATTGTAGTTCGTTCATGAAAAAAATATGCGCTAAAACTTTTAAGTGAAGAAGAAAATACGAAAATGGCGAGCAATTTGCGACATCTGCGGTTAATCTCAAGAAGGTTCTAACCTACCTTAAGCTAAAAATACTGCTACAATAATTAGGTGTATTACATCGTAGCAATTGGTAGCCGTGGCGTGTGGAAAAAAAACTAAAGCGGGGAGAGACGGACTGAAAATTTGAAATAAATACTTATTAAAAATAAAGAGAGCGGGGGGAAGAGGGGGGACTTGAAACTTTGAAATAAATACTTAAATATAAAGAGAAAAGAGGACGAAACCGTCTTATTCGTGTAAAAAGTGTCTCATGGTAGTCAAAAGTGCAGATAGGTAATACTGGAACACGAATTCTCGAGGTACGACTTCTTCCAACGGATCTTGGCATTCGTGAAGTTAGCCGTTTCGATGCGCAGTGCAACTTTTTCATACAGAATTTTCTACTGCGCAGCGAAAAGCCTAACTTCACGAATGCCTAGATCCATTATGACAACTGTAACGTCGAGAGTCCAACATTTTTATTAAAATCTGACGGCTGCTATAGAAATGGGTATTTAGGGCTCCAATTCTACTAATTTACAATATCAACCATGCTATCATTACCGCTGCGTTTTGTTCCGTTCTCCAAAATGACAGTAGTTTGAAAACGTCACAACAGAGTAACCTAACATTGGTCATTATTAGATTAGGAAACAAAACGAAAACTAAGGTATACGTTTTGCCTTGGTGGATAAAAAGTTTGTTAGTAAAATCGGACTCCAGAACATTGGAAAATGGGTAACTTAGGCTGTGTCTCCAGTAGGCAAACTTTGAGCGGCCGACTGAGTTTGCGGCGTATCGGTTTAGTACGCTCTTCCATATATTTGAAATGGAGTGTCCGTTAGGGGTAATGCGTCAATGAATTTAAGTTTTGTGTAATGTCCAGTTTAGAGAACAAAAAAAAATGAAAGGGGATAGTCTCCACACGTCAAGGTTACATTGTATGCCGGCTGGCAAGGGGAATGTAGCCGACAAAGCTACCACATGCATTCTGCCGCTGAACTACACTATTGCCTGTCTTTGCCAAGATTCTAAGTACCAGCTTTAAGTACGAGGAAATTCTTTGAAGCCTAAATATAGGAACTTTCTTCCTGATTCCAAATTTATTGCCAAAACCAGATTTTTAAGGGACCAGCGAACGTACCTACGTACCTAGGAACGTAATACCAAAATAATTTAAAATTTGAGCATATTTTTATCACTTTATGTTATTATTGGGATAAAGGCAGTATTTATCTAGGTTCCTGTTACACTTTTGTTCCAAAAAACTTACTATAGAACAAATTAAAAGAAGAAATGCCTTTTTTGGTGTACCTACAAAGATTTCAATTCAATTTGTTTACATTTCTTTTTAGGTAAGTTTTTCGGAACAAAGGTTTAATAGGAACCTAGATAAATACCTAGTCTCTTAATCTAACAACATAAACTGATAAAAATATGCTTAGATTTTAAATGATTTCGGTATTATGTTTTTATGGAAATTCGCCTGTCACAGGCCTCTTAAGTTCCGAATATAATACTGAAAGTAAGGACTATGTCCACAAGAGAAAAGACCGACTTAATACTAGAATTGCACGAACACAACCTTACTTGTCTTTTTAATAATACTCTCTAATCACAGGGATTTAATAAATATTGCTTTAGAACGATATAAGACTAAATTTTAGGGTATATAAATTAAGTACTTTTTTAATATAATTATAATACTTATAATTTAAAATTGAGTGTTACACAAATAGGATAATTATGTAACTTTAGAAAACGCTTCATCAAAAAGGCTGACTAAAATTGAGCCAGAATTTAAAATTAAGGTTTATACTTTCGGTATCCAACATTTTACAAGGGTTTCATTTTGTTGGTCAGGATTTAAAATAGTTTAAGTTATTTGTAAGTACATTATGCCATATAAAATGACCATCACAACGTTTTGGGAGTCAAATTTCAAAAAATTACACAAATCAGACTATTATGATGTATTCTTTAGCTTTTTAGCTTCACCATACGAATCCGCATTATAATCGAATATAAATAAATAAATTTGTATCCAGGCAAAGACAGACCGCTAGTCTACAGCTGCTCCATACTTAGTTTATTGTCAAACACTGGGGGTGTTAGTCGCATTCCCTCATAAACTAAGTTTTAATATTAATTAATACTCGCTAAGCCCAAGTTATGGCGATTTTTGAAGCTGCCATCCCTAAAAGTTGTCACAAATTGTTGACAGATAGATGGCGCTACTGTGTAAAAAGCAACTGCCATCCCTAAAAGTTGTCGGAAACAGTTGACAGATAGATGGCGCTACTGTGTAAAAAGCAACTATCACAGCAGCATACTGTGACTACCACTACTTGCATAGGCTACTTAATTTGGAAGATTAAATACTTTTAAATTGAGCAAAACGTAAATATTGTCATTCGAAGGAAGGATCTATTCGAGTCTAAGTATTCAAATTAACTTGTTTGTTTATCTACCGAAAGCATTTAAAACGATGTCAAGACAAATTAAAACACTGTTAAAACCCATAGCAACACAGATTGAGCTACACTTCAAAAATTCAATACTACACACTTCACACAACCTGAATCTTACATTTTCATTCTATGTTCGCTTGTCATTTCAGTGTGGCAGCAAATTTAGAAGCTATATTTAGCTAAAAAATCAGGCAAGGATTCCAGAAGTTTCAAAAATCACCACCACCATAGGCATCTAAATCTACAAGTCATACATACAATAATATGTGTAATGAGATTGCTTTCCACTAATTTGGGATATGTATGATACGAGTATTGTGAGCTGTGGCGCGGGTGACGCCGTGTGACGTATGCTACGCTCGGTGACGTAGAGAATTCGAGTGACGTAGTCTCAAGACAGAACAGTTACAGTTGTCGATTCTGCGCGAAATCTTAGGAATTGATGATGTTTCTCGCTCAAGGCTCAATTTAATTGTGACATACAAAAAACTACGTTAGATTACGTACCTGCAGACTAAATCTGTCAGCGTTAAGGTTTCGGTAGTCTTTACGTAATAATATCAGTCTGTTAGATAATGAGTTGAACTGCCAAGAAAGCCTTGGGTTACAGAAATATCACGCAGAATTCAATCAGGCGTAGTCGATTGCAATAATTGTCAAGTTGTGTGGCGTAGCATTAGCAAATAGATGACATCACAACAAAGTACTTATGACGTGTTAGAAGTATCGTTTTGGAAAGACATTAAGGAACATGGATTTTATAATCAAAATAAATAATGATTTCAGAGATCATTATCTACTGAAATCTGTAAAAGTTACGAAAACTAGAGAGCAATTAATACTTTGTTTGGCACAATTTTATTAAAATGGCACTAGATGAATACTGGAATGATCATTTCTAATTACTAAAACTGTCGTACCATATTTTAATGATGCATTCACACGACGTCACTCCCCGCTATATATAATATTAAAATGTACGCTTATAACATAAAATAATACATAGCTGCGATGAGATTCATACAGTCGTTATAATAAATGTATAATACTAGGTAATAAGTATATCGTATTGCCAAAACGTGCACTATAACTACGTACTAATTACAAAATTCAAGAAAAAATAAAAAGGGAAAGAAAATTAGTGTTTTTACGCAACTAAATTACTTGAGATCTTCTTAATATCGAGGTGATGCTCCAAACATGCTAACAACCTTCAAATTCAACCCAAAAAGCATACATCCGAGCGTCGGGTCACCTCATCTAACTTTTAAATTAAAAAAAAACTTCGAAATGCGTCATCTTTGATGCCTCACGGGCGTTACCTACGGGTCAGCAGGCCGCAAACTGCTCAAACATTTTCTTTTTATCAAATCGACTATACCCCAGTTAAAACAGAGTTGAAAACAAGAACTAACTTCCGTCAATAAATTCATAGAAATACTATCGGTTAGTTAATTCGAGAGCCAAGAAGTCAGGCGGCGTAGTGTCATGGAATCAATTTGTAATGCGTTCATATCGGTTTAAGCTAGCGGTATGCATGTAACGATGTCACGACAATAGGAGGCATGACTTCTAAGCGAATTCTAGAAAACGTTCGAGCACTGGGCCTGCGCACCGATGAGCCTACCGAATACTGATCGCGGCCAAACACGGCAAGACTTAAGAATTAGGAACTCGTAAACAAAAGTGGAAAACCTCTCGGGTGCTGGTGGGTTTAGATGTAAGCCATTGGTAGTCCGTACATCGCGCCCCAATCCACGCCCTGGAAAGAGGACATGTCGACCCCGGCGAGCGAGTAAGCGGCGCCGAATTGAGGCATGGTCGGTGCTGGGGCGGGAGGTTGGGGGGCCACGAGGGTTGTGGTCTGAGCGCCTGGTAAAGCATACGGGGCATAACGGTAGGCGTGAGCGCCAACAGTCGGAACTGCCCCTACTCCGCTGGCTGCGTAGACCAAACCTCGACCCGGCCGTAACACCAACCGCTTGCCTAAAGCCAGCGGCGCCGCGGCCACGGCTTCCTTAGGCTGCGCGCGTTTGCACTCCACCTTCTTATTCTTGATCGTATGAAAGTGTATATCGCAGACTCTCTCGACAGCCTCTTCAGAATGGAAGGTTACAAAGCCGAAGCCGCGATGGCGCTTCGTCTGCTGGTCCATCAGCATAACCGCGTCCTCGACAAGTCCGAACTGTGAGAAGTAGGCTCTGACCTCTTCGGCTGATGTGTCCTGTCCGACTCCACCGACGAAGATCTTCTTGGTTTTGGCGGGGCGGGGTGCTGATTTGGGCGTGGCGTGCTTTGGGTCGATGCGTTTTCCGTCGAGCGTGTGTACGGGGACGGCTAGGACCTTGTCCACGGAGGCCGCCTCCTGGAATGTGATAAAGCCGAAGCCGCGCGATCTCTGCGCGCGGCTATGGTTAGAGAGGGTATGGGGTATGAATGTCTGGACTTCGATTGTCGGGAGAAGACCTGCCCCCTAGCCATATTACACTATCTATCGATAGAACTATCTATTGTCGCGATAGAATAGAACACTTCAAAATGTTTAGGAATTGACGTTCGGACCACGTGACTCATCTATACTTGAAACGTCAAATCCTATACATTTTGAAGTGTTCTATTCTACAGCGACGATATATGGTGTAATATGGCTAGGGCCCCTGATTTGGTCATTAAGACGCTACCCCGAGCTAAAATTAGCATATCGATCAGTGCAACTTCAAATGTTTGTCTTAGCTTCGTTAAAATAAAGATGAATTTAGAATGCGTTCGGCCGGCTTATGACAGCTGCTCGCTCCGAAACACGACAAAAGCAGTTTTTTTGGAGTTTTCTCATCACTAACAACCAATCGAAAAACTGATCGGGCATTAGGTATGTCAATCATTAAATGACCTATCCAATCAATGGTGCAATCCAAAAACATAAATAACATCAACTTTAGAAGATGATTTATTTTATTTTTAGTGGTTTTTTTCGTTGATTTATGATCAAGCAAATATGACGTTAAATAAAAATATTTAACGGGGAATTAGAAGATAAAATGTTAGAGATACATGTTGGCTTTTCAGTTACTTTCAACTTACTTTATTTATCGAGGGAACAGACACGGAAACACAGTGTTTGGCTCAGGGTAGGGCCTTAATAGGTATTGGACAGTTTTATTTTAGATCTGAATTATTAAAGAGACTTAAGACCAGACATTCATTACTCGGAAAACAATAAGTTTTATACATATTCAACATAAGTGTTAGTTCAATTTAAACTAAATTATTGAGTACATTTTACTTAATCTATCACCCCTAATTAGACGTACTTTACGGAGGGAATACCATGCGTTGGTTACTATTAGGAGCTTTGTGTGACTATTTTGAGTGTAATCCCCATCTAGTTTTAGTATTTAGTATATTTTACGGTTGTCTGGGAGAAAACGCCACAAGCGATAAGACCACCGATTGTAGGACATTGTAATTCGAAAAATAGTATAGATTATATTGTGAAATTGTGTCCTCAATAAAGTTATTATTTATTTATTTAATCCCTACTTTAGTAATAAGTTGCATTACTTCGAGAACGTTTGGAAGTCGCATTGATTTATATTGTAGATGAGCTAAATAATAATATACAGGGTGAATTTTTGAGACGGGGCAGTAAGGGCAGCTACCTTAACCGTTGTAGCTAGAGGAAAACGTTCTTAGGAGACCATCCTTAATTTTTGAAAATATTTCGACCTGCATTCACAGATTTTGAAAAAAATGTACAGTCAGCGAGAAAATGGGCCATTTACACAAAAACTTTTTTTGATGCCAATCGATCCTGTTTCATCTAAGGATAAAAAGGCTCTTTCAGACCAACTGAGGTTAGAGTACTAGAAAAGTCAGAAATCGCTAAAACGTATTTCTGAGACAAGACAGTAAGGGCTACCTTAACCGTTGTAGCTACAGAAAAACGTTTTTAGGGGACTATCCTTAACTTTTAAAGATATTTCAACCTGCATTCACAGATTTTGAAAAAAATGTACAGTCAGCGAGAAAATGGGCAATTTACACAAAAACTTTTTTTGATGCCAGTCGATCCTGTTTCATCTAAGGATTAAAAGACTCTATCGGACCAACTGAGGCAAGAGTACTAGAAAAGTCAGAAAACGCAAATAACTTTAATTATACATTTCGTACGAAATCATTTTGTCATTTGTCATAATTTTTCATCATTTTGTCGAAATATCTTCAAAAGTAAGGGTAGTCTCCTAAGAACGTTTTCCTGTAGCTACAACGGTTAAAGTAGCTGCCTGAACGCTCCGTCTCAAAAATGCATTTTAGCAATTTCTGACTTTTCTAGTACTCTTACCTCAGTTGGTCCGATAGAGCCTTTTAATCCTTAGATGAAACAGGATCGACTGGCATCAAAAAAAGTTTTTGTGTAAATTGCCCATTTTCTCGCTGACTGTACATTTTTTTCAAAATCTGTGAATGCAGGTTGAAATATCTTCAAAAGTTAAGGATAGTCTCCTAAAAACGTTTTCCTGTAGCTACAACGGTTAAGGTAGCCCTTACTGTCTTGTCTCAGAAATACATTTTAGCGATTTCTGACTTTTTTAGTACTCTAACCTCAGTTGGTCTGAAAGAGCTTTTTTATCCTTAGATGAAACAGGATCGATTGACATCAAAAAAAGTTTTTGTGTAAATTGCCCATTTTCTTGCTGACTGTACATTTTTTTCAAAATCTGTGAATGCAGGTCGAAATATTTTCGAAAATTAAGGATGGTCTCCTAAGAACGTTTTCCTCTAGCTACAACGGTTAAGGTAGCTGCCCTTACTGCCCCGTCTCAAAAATTCACCCTGTATAGTAAATATAATATAATAGAAGACCTCTGTGGCACAGTGGGCGAAGGCCCGCCTGTGACGCAGGAGGTTGCGGGTTCGATCCCGCCGCGGGAAAAATGTTTTTATGGTCTGCAAATATTTGTCTCGGGTCTGGGTGTTTTCTATGTATCTTACGTTATGTATTTACAAAAAAAATAAGTAGGTATTTAAGTAGTATATCAGTCATGTGGTTCCCATAACACAAACTCTGCTTAGCTTGGGGCTGTATGATGCTGTGTGAAATGTCCAGCATTATTTATTTATTGAATTACTTTTAAGTTTCTTTCCTCTTTGAAACGTAGATTTAAAACTCACAGAAAGAACATCAAAACAGTCACACACGCCATTCTATACAAGAGAACCTACGGACAGACTAACGTTAGCATTTCTATAGCGGTCCATTATACCCTGTCTAAACTGTAAACTACCATTTTTGTGAGCATACCTATTAGAATACCTACTCTATTGTGATAGTAACTAAGTCGTATTTACCACGCAGTGGGGAGCTTTTCAATACTTTTCTTTCGAGCAACCCTCATGCCGTCATTACACCAGGCTGAATTCAGTGCACTTACTTGTTCATTCATAAATTAGTGCTCTGTCTCGCTCTTTGGCCTAAGGATTGCGTATTGTGCATCCTACTCTTACGAGGCTTAGGCTGGTTTTAGTGTCGCGCGTACCGTTAGCGCTGATAGTCGAGTGATCTTTATTACAATGAAATAAGGATACTGATTGTCCAGCAGTGACGAGAGCAATCAGCGTAGCCATTTCTGCTAAACAATCAGTATCCTTATTTCATTGTAATAAAGATCACTCGCCTATCAGCGCCGACGGTACGAGTGACAGCAAAACCAGCCTAATGCCCGGGTTACACGAGGCTAGTTTTTCAAGCTAGTGTTAGTAAGCTAGCAAGCTAGTACTTCTAGCTTCGTGTAGACAAAACTAGCTTCATTTCTAAGCTAGTAAGCTAGTTTAAAGTACTAGCTTGCTAGCTTACTAACACTAGCTTGCTATCCTAGCTTGAAAAACTAGCCTCGTGTAACCCGGGCATCACTGACTGAAGTTAGCTGCAGTTAGCCTCAGAGTAAGAGTAGGATGCACAATACGCAATTCTTAGGCCAAAGAGCGAGACAGAGCACTAATTGAATAAACAAGCAGTTAGCACGCTGTATGCAGTGTCGTGTAATGTGGGCTTCACTTCGTGACGCGTGCATACAGTTATTAGAAACATAAATCCTACCTAATTCAAAGCTCAGAGCATTGAACGAGGTGGCTAGTCTATAAGTTTTCTAGCTATCCGACTAGACTATGTCTACAGTAGGAGAGGATTTCCAAAATGGTAGTAATTTGGGGACTACCGTAGAAGTCTGACTATGCCCCGTTTAGAAATAAACTGTGCTGGATGTGTCAAAAATTAGTGATATTTGGGAAAGCACGAATTTGGTTCTCAAGAAGAATTAAGGATGACTCACGCTAGACCGTGTCGGGTCCGAGCCGGGCGATGGCCGTACCATGGTCAACTAATTATTACATATTATAACACACTCACGCTATACAGAGTGATGACCAGTGATCGGAGTAGGTAGAGCTATTTTATGTAGGTACTTGCCATATGATAGAATAATATGGATATTCCCCGAATCCCGGGATTCTTTTTTTAGTTAGAAAAATAACAAAAAGCTTTTTGCTTTTTGCTATATACGGGTTTAAGGATTGTATAATAAATAGATAGAAACTTGATTCATGAACACACATATATTTTTTTATGTAACAATTTCTTATATTTATACAAGAATCAACAATCATTTAACATTTTCATTCTGAAGTTGTACAAGAACATACCATA
The DNA here is from genome assembly GCA_958496255.1 of Camptogramma bilineatum. Taxonomy (NCBI): domain Eukaryota; kingdom Metazoa; phylum Arthropoda; class Insecta; order Lepidoptera; family Geometridae; genus Camptogramma; species Camptogramma bilineatum. Next base: position 4,509,351 of record OY292478.1, read on the forward strand.
CAAATTATTAGTTCCTCAAAAATCGAAATTGAAAAGAATTATAATAATCGAATCCCGGAGTACTATAGTCGTATTGCTCATTATACGGACTAAAAGTGAAGGAAAAAGTGTCATTTTTCCTTCAATTTTGACATAAAACGTATGAAAACTAATCAAAATTGAAGGAAAAATGACATTTTTTCCTTCAATTTTAGTCCGTATAATGAGCAATACGACTATAGTCGGAATCTCGTGGTATATCCATATTAACATCAATGTTTGCGGTCAATGAACCTAAATAGCTCTACCTACTCCGATCAGTGGTGATGACCGAGTAAATAACAACGCCAGCTCTGTGACCGTGCCACGGCCGAAGCTCGGCTCGGATCCGACACGGTCTAGCGTGAGTCAGTCTTTATAATATGATATTATGACCAACTTTTAGCAATTGTTCCACCGCAAGCAATCGAGAAACGAGCTGGCGAGGGAGTCGCGAATGACTAGTTCGGATAGCTGTCACGCTTGGCTACTATAAGCTACAAAACGAATAATCTTTTCAAAATGGGAAGATAGGTGACACACTAACATCGCATGCCAAAACTTGGGCTCGGTGCACCACTAGTCACTGCGTACACCAAAACACACATTGCTCCATTTTACTGTTGCCAATAAACAAGGATAAGATAAATTAAACTGTTGTGCGAGCGAGACAGCAATGGCTAGCGGCCAGGTTCTGTCGGTTCCGGCCGAATGGAGCCGATAACGATAGAGCCCGGCCGCTCTGCAATGCTGTCTCGCCCGCACGACTGCTTTAATTGCTCTCTATTCTTGTCTATTAGCAAATTCAAGGTGCGTTCGAGACGAGGTTCCGCGAGGCACTGAGGGCAGGTTTGTCCCCAGGACTCAGTTGAGTTGGAACAGGCATTTTGGTGAGATACCTATCTTTCTCTTTTTGAAAAGATCATTGGACAAAACTAATCGAATATTGCTGAGCGAGCGTTTTCTTTAATAGCTGTGTGAACAGTCAGCGATCAACTATAGACAGTTTTAATACTCTATCATTGGTTTTTGTCCAGTCATAAGTAACTTATGAAAAGTATCCATTACTTCCAAATAACCACTAATTCTTGCACACCCAGTACGGGTTTACAATATAACGGGTAATGTTAGTGGGTCTAGCATGCTCGTCTATTGTTTATTGATGTATTAGTTTTATACTTTATGCCAACCATAGCCCAACTATCTGTGTGTGTACAGCGCTGTGTTCCATAGACAAAATGGTAAGGAAATAAATAAAATGGCAACCTATAAGAAAAGGATACTGCGAGTTAGAAGCATTGAAGTGGGACCGTGACAGATAAACAGAGCTCTTTTATCAGTTAAACATTAACCGCTCTATATAAAAACTTTCAACTGCTGTCAAAATTTAAACACTGTTGCCACCCTTTTTTGTTAGATAGTGGGAATCTCTAACTAAACCATGGATCCATCCATGGTTCTAGAATCTAGAGATTACTTCCTATAATAAAATAGCACTATTTCTTTTAAAATTATAGTAAGTAGGATGCACGATACGAAATGCGTAGGCCAAAGAGCGAGACGGAGCGATGATTAATCATAATAATCATAATCATAATCATAATATATTTATTGCGAATTAAAGGTAGGTAAATAGATGACAGTTAAAAAATGTAGGTACAGGCCTTAATTCTGTTTCTCAGCGCAAAAAAATAGTACTTAATAAAAATGGAAGTCACTTCTTAATAAATTAATAAATCATGTCATGACTATGTACAATACAGCAAAATAATAGAGAAGTTTTCATTTTTCATAATACGATACCTACTTATTCCTAGATCGGCTCCGATAAATTGAATAGTGTAATAAATAACTACATATCTGGTAGTCTAGTGCTATACTATGTCTATTCTAGGGTACCTAGTTTGAATTTAATAAAACACCCGGAAAGGCGCCATTTGTACATGGTTCATATTCCCAGTGTTCGTACTAAGCGCTTTGATTCTACATTTTTTATACGCACGGCGAAAATGTGGAACTCCTTGCCGGGGTCTGTATTTCCAGAAAAGTATAATTTGGGTGTCTTCAAATCGAGAGTCAATAGGTTCCTTCTAGGTAAGCGTGCTCCATCTTAGACCACACTGTTGCTTTACATCAGGCAGAGTTTGGTCAAACGCGAACCTATTTTCGTTTAAAATAAAATTTCTAGCCAAATAGGTCAAGCTTAGAAGCGCTTGTTTGAATATTCATGGATGTAAAAAGGGACTGTCTTGGAACTAAAACATTGTCTATGGTTCACATTCAGGCTGTTATCTGCTAAAGCATCACTGAATAGCAGCATTTACACGCAGAGATCGGCCTGCGGATTTTCCCGCGGATCGATCTCTGCCATTCCAACCTTTGACAGTTTTATCCGCGGATATCCGTAAAGATATCTTTACAGATATCTGTACAGTCCAGATCCGTGCTAAAAACTCTACCGTTTAAAGGCCGCTAGTTTTATCCGCGGATATCTTTACAGATATCTGTACAGTCCACACAACGATCTATTATCATTTAATCTTGGTTATAAGGATTGTTGGTCTTGTTGAGAGGCTTTCTTGGTAGCTTTGTCTCTTTCACACTCGTTGTTGGATTAGTAGTGTGCCCATGTCATTTAAATTTCAGGATATTTTTACTTTATCGCGCTCGACAAAATCAGCGCTTGATTTCGATCCATGGTTTCGATCCTTGAATTCGATCCTTGATTTTTATCCTTGATTTTGATTTCGATCCTTGATTTCGATCCTTGGTTTCGATCTTGGATTTCGATCCTTGTTTCTTGAATTTTGAACCTTGAATCTGAAATTTTGAATCTTGAATCTTTGAAGTGACAGCTGTCAAACTTCAAATGACCATATCTCGGGAACTACTCGTCCTAGACTCCCCGTTCTCAGTTCAAATGAAAGCTATGACCAAGATCTTCATTTGAAGTGACAGCTGTCAAACTTCAAATGGCCATATCGCGGGAACTACTCGTCCTAGACTCCCCGTTCTCAGTTCAAATGAAAGCTATGACCAAGATCTTCATTTGAAGTGACAGCTGTCAAACTTCAAATGGCCATATCTCGGGAACTACTCGTCCTAGACTCCCCGTTCCCAGTTCAAATGAAAGCTATGACCAAGATCTTCATTTGAAGTGACAGCTGTCAAACTTCAAATGGCCATATCTCGGGAACTACTCGTCCTAGACTCCCCGTTCTCAGTTCAAATGAAAGCTATGACCATGATCTTCATTTGAAGTGAAAGCTGTCAAACTTCAAATGGCCATATCTCGGGAACTACTCGTCCTAGACTCCCCGTTCTCAGTTCAAATGAAAGCTATGACCAAGATCTTCATTTGAAGTGACAGCTGTCAAACTTCAAATGGCCATATCGCGGGAACTACTCGTCCTAGACTCCCCGTTCTCAGTTCAAATGAAAGCTATGACCAAGATCTTCATTTGAAGTGACAGCTGTCAAACTTCAAATGGCCATATCTCGGGAACTACTCGTCCTAGACTCCCCGTTCCCAGTTCAAATGAAAGCTATGACCAAGATCTTCATTTGAAGTGACAGCTGTCAAACTTCAAATGGCCATATCGCGGGAACTACTCGTCCTAGACTCCCCGTTCTCAGTTCAAATGAAAGCTATGATCAAGATCTTCATTTGAAGTGACAGCTGTCAAACTTCAAATGGCCATATCTCGGGAACTACTCGTCCTAGACTCCCCGTTCCCAGTTCAAATGAAAGCTATGACCAAGATCTTCATTTGAAGTGACAGCTGTCAAACTTCAAATGGCCATATCTCGGGAACTACTCGTCCTAGACTCCCCGTTCTCAGTTCAAATGAAAGCTATGACCAAGATATTCATTTGAAGTGACAGCTGTCAAACTTCAAATGGCCATATCTCGGGAACTACTCGTCCTAGACTCCCCGTTCTCAGTTCAAATGAAATCTATGACCAAGATCTACATTTCAGATGACAGATGTCATTTTGACAGCTGTTATTGAAAATGTAGATCTTGGTCATAGCTTTCATTTGAACTGAGAACGGGGAGTCTAGGACGAGTAGTTCCCGAGATATGGCGGTTTGAAGTTTGACAGCTGTCACTTCAAATAAAGATCTTGGTCATAGCTTTCATTTAAACTGGGAACGGGGAGTCTAGGACGAGTAGTTCCCGAGATATGGCCATTTGAAGTTTGACAGCTGTCACTTCAAATGAAGATCTTGGTCATAGCTTTCATTTGAACTGGGAACGGGGAGTCTAGGACGAGTAGTTCCCGAGATATGGCCATTTGAAGTTTGACAGCTGTCACTTCAAATGAAGATCTTGGTCATAGCTTTCATTTGAACTGGGAACGGGGAGTCTAGGACGAGTAGTTTCCGAGATATGGTGCTTTGAAGTTTGACAGCTGTCACTTGAAATGAAGATCTTGGCCATAGCTTTCATTTGAACTGAGAACGGGGAGTCTAGGACGAGTAGTTCCCGAGATATGGCCATTTGAAGTTTGACAGCTGTCACTTCAAAGATTCAAGATTCAAAATTTGATAGGGCCTCCAGACTCTCTGCGAGAACCCCCGAGAACACCCGAGAAGCGTGAGTGTGAGGAGCTTCTCGCCTTCTCGTTCTCTGGCTCGCCTGTTCTCCGATCGGTGTCGGTATTTTTGGCCGAGACAAAGGATTTCAAACATCACGACGGAGAAAAATTGAGAGTGTGGATAGCTTGTTTGTTCTTCGAGAAGTCTCGGCGAGACTTCTCGCCGAGCTTTCTCTCGAGAGTCTGGAGGGGCTATCAGATTCAAGGTTCAAAATTCAAGAATCAAGAAAAAAATTTATACCGTTCCACGCGCCAGTCCAAAATCTGCGGTTATCTGTACAGATATCTTTAAAGATATCTTTACAGATATCTTTACAGTCCGGATCCGTGGGAAAATCTTTAGCGTTTAAAGGCCGCTAGTTTTATCCGCAGTTATCTTTAAAGATATCTTTACAGATATCTTTACAGATATCTTTACAGTCCGGATCCGTGGGATAATCTCTATCGTGTAAATGCCGCTAATAGGTGCGTGTATCTAGAATATTCTGAAGCAAGCAGTTTTGAGGTAGAAATAACATAGAAATACACTGGATAATTATCGCGTTAGTAACTTTCGCGATCTGTAGATATGATTTAAAGGAATTAACGGGACTTTATAGCGTTCTTTATAATTTTTAACCGACTTAAAATAAAAAGAAGGTTCTCAATAATTCGTCGGAATCTTTTTTTTTGTGCTTTTTTTGTTTGTTCACCGATTACTCGAAGACGCCTGGACCGATTTGGAAAATTCTTTGTTTGTTTGAAAGGGTTTGCGATTGGTGCCATAATTTGGTGAGGATCTGTTGAAGATCTTCGGAGTTATGAAAAGAAATAGTGCACAAAATTGCTCAGCAAGTAACATTAAAGACGGTTTTTAATAAAAATTAACAAAAAAAAAAATTTTTTTTTTCATATTAATCAATCAATCACAAACTTTTTTGATGTGTCTTAGCATCAAGCATCTAGCTTAGATTGGTCTTTATGAAAGCTACTTACAAAAAAAAACCTAAAAACTTAGACCTACACTGCAATCTTCAGTGAACCCTAGAACCGCGCACCTGTTCAGTCCTGCTTTAGTGGACAGCATCCCTAACACTGCACACACATTACCTACAAACTATGGAAACCTAACAACGGTAGTGAAACAACTGACCCAACATTGGCACCGCGTCTTCTGAAACTATATGGCTGTCTTTAAAAAAAGATGCGTTAAATTATGTTCATTTAGAAGTTTGTTTAAATATGGCTTGGAGCAAAATGTGGCAAATTACATAAAATCACATATTAGGGTTGATTTTTCAATCGATAAATAACTTTTATCTGAGGAATAAATATGGCGTTATGACATAATATATTTTCAATACAATATCTGTCAAATCGCTTATTTATTTCCTCAGATAAAAGTTATTTAGGTATTGAAAAATCAGCCCTTAGTTCAGTGTTCTAATTTGTTAAGAAATAGGTATTAAGCCACAAGAAAGTGTAAAAGTTGCCACATTTTGCTAGCACTTGTTTAATAGCAAAAAAAACCTACACTAACTTTACTAATAAATATAGGGTGAAATGCAGCATTTTGTAAAATAAATATATGTAATAAAATAAAACATTAAAATCTGTATCATTATAATGAATGAATTTGGACATACCTCTGACTACCCCCTAAGACAGAGAATCTATAAATGCCTAAAGCATCTGAAAGTCATCCAGGCGCCATCTAGAGCTAAACTAAGCAAAGCTTGTACTATGGGAACCAGTTATCTGATAGAATACATTATTAAAACAACCTGGCAGAAAAAACGTCTCTGTTCATCACACAAATGTTTGTCCTGGGTGGGAATCGAACTCACGACAGCACAGAAGGTACTACCTGAGCTGAGAGGAGATATTCAGAGGGAGCAGTAAAGATTTTGTGGGAAACCTTTGCTCTTAAAATTTAAAGTGATCTAATTGAATAAATGCTAATTGACTGACAGGAATCAGCAAAAGATTATAAATTAGACCTTAAATATCTTAATATCTGGGTGACTGAGCTCTGCTCGGGTGCAATAGAGAAAAATTAAAAAAGAAAAAGAAAAATGAGTTATTTAAAAAAAGCTAGGTTGGGTAGCTAGCCACCTACTAACGCCATCTAGTATGACACGAACAATATGGAATGGAGGTAACCAATGCCATCTAGCGGTTCAATTACGTACCACATCTTTTTGTGTGAAATCCACTTTTTTTGCGTGAAAATGCCGAGAAAACGAATTTTCTCTGATATGAGACCTAGCTAGATCGATTCTTCGCCCCGTAAATGGCCGCACCACAAATTTCTTCGAAATCGTTAGAGCCGTTTTCGAGAACGCGAGTACAAATAAACAAATATGGCTCGTTTAATAGAATAGGATTAAATACAAGCTTTTTGATTTTGACTTCAATTTCGAAAGCAGTGGGAGTATGGGATGTGATAAAATAAAATGTATAATTGCAGCATTTCACCCTACAGCACCCATAACCCTCACCTGTGTAACAGGATCCTTCATAATCAGTACATCAGCCACAGCTCCGAACATTGCGAAGTACTCCCTCAGTTTCTCCGAGCTCGTCTGCCAGCTGAGACCACCGACGAACAGTTTAGATGGAGACGGGGATGTGGAGCCCGCTGGGGCTGTTGTAGCTGGGACCGGTGTGCTGCGACCGGATGAAGGGGAGGTTTCTGAGGAGGGGATGACATAATATTACATAATTAAATAAAATAAATATTGCTGGACATTTGACACAGCTCCATCTAGCTCCAAACTAAGCAAAGCTTGTACTATGGGAACCAGATAACTGATAGAATACTTGTATACTTTTTGCAAATACATACTTATTATACTTTATGACACCCAGACACAGAACAAACATCTATGTTCATCACACAAATGTTTGTCCTGGGTGGGAATCGAACCCACGACCTACAGCGTAGAAGGCAGAGCTACTACCAACTGAGCTAAAGAGGCCAGTCTTCAAATAGGTATGTTTCATTTCAATTCTCTAATCTTTCTCTTTTAGCTGTAAGTATTCCTATTGAAATATTGAAATAATCATAATCATTTATTTATTTCTCTCACAAACAAAACAATATAAATAGTAAAATAAATATACAGAATAATTCATATTAAAAACGTTGTAGGTAGCTATTATAAAAACATGTTTTGTGCCTGGTGCCTGAAATAGGTATAGAAAAACCTTTGCTACAGGTCACCAGTGCCCTACTCCACTGATTAGATACATAGGTAAATACCTAAACTATACAATTTTGAAAAACATATAAAACCTATGACTCTAAAAATAAATAAAATAAAATAAATAACTGTTCTGGAATGTCTAAATACAAATTTAAGCACAAGCCAACATATTGTGGTAGGTAGTTAGCATTTCTTTGGGCCGATTGCATCAAGTATAGTAATAATTCTTATCTACTGGGAGTACATACATACATACATGTAATCACGCCTCTTTCCCACAGGAGTACTCAGAGGCCACAGATTAAAAGAGCTTTTTATCAAGACATTTTAATGATATTCAAGTAACTTACTCAATGATTACTTAAGACAATGTCACAGCAGGCCCAGATTGAGGTGGTGGGGTGCTACAATCATTCTTGGAAGATTGGTCTTTGCCCTGCAGTGGGTCGATACTTAGGCCTTTACTAGGTGATTGAAGGAGGCAATCTTTGCCTACACTTAATAGGACTCATATGAGTGCATATCCAGTTATTGGTCAGTGAACTTAAAATGTTTGTCTAGTCTGTTTTTAAAGCAGTTCTCTGTGGGAGCACTGATAACTGATTCTGACAGCCGGTTCCAGTCCTTCACAACACAGTTGGGCAAAGTATGCTTTCTTGGTTTGCTGGTACCTGGCCCCTTCTGCAGCTTTAGCGAGTGTCGTCTCAGTCTTGTGTTATTGTTTATCTATACTACTTATAAAAAGCAGAAGGGTTTGTTTGTTTGAACGCGCTAATCTCAGGAACTACCAGTCCAATTTGAAAAATTTATTCTGCATTTGATAGCTGAACTCTTGAGGAAGGTTATAGGCTACTATTCATCATCATCATCATCATCACCATTACTACGGGGGCAACGCCGCGAGGACGCTGCTAGTTTTATATAAGGTAGATAGTTCTGATGCTTGACTTACCTACAGCGGGCCTATAAAGGTCGCTATTGCAGAATCGCAATACAGGAATTGAACTATTGCCATCTCTTTTCATTGACTGAGAGTGAAAGAGACGGCATTATAGTTCATTTCATATTGTGATTCAGCTTTAGCGACCTTTTTCAGTCCGCTGATGGTTGACTTACTTAGGCTTGTTTCACTCTTCAGCGTGTCGCCGGTCGCGTCCGTGAGTTGACCATTCACAGCACATTTCTCTTTACTGTGAATGGTCAAAATTAATTTCTCTGTGCTGTGAATGGTCAACTTGCGGACGCGACCGGCGACACGCTGAAGAGTGAAACAAGCCTTACTGATTTGAAAAAAGAAACTTACTGATAGTGATCTGCTGCTGTAATTGTTGTTGGTGCGCGTGCGCGTGCGCGGCGGCCTGCGCGCTCAGCACGTGCGTCAGCTCGCCTTCCATCACCTCAACACCGCCCAACGCGCCGCTGGAATACAATCCCATCATTTTCACAACACTATATCACTCCTCACTTATAAGGACTTTTACGACGATTTTCTGATGTTTTAACCCAGGATTTTTAAAACTTTCTGATATTTCAACCAGTTTAGAGCGTTTTATTCGGTATTTTGTTGGATAACCAGCGACGAGGTAAACTTAGAAGACTTAGCCCTTGTAGGCGCGATTCGGAAAACTTTGTACAGCAGTTGTTGCTTTCGAAGGATTTGAGTCTGTAAAACCCAGTAAAACCTATGAACTACAGTTTTTCAACTTATTCGTCAGTTTTTAGCAAGTTTCAAGATAAAAACACGAAAATTATTGGTGAATTTTTGAAATCCGCGGGATTTGATGGTGAAGAGTTGACAATCGCGCGTCATTCTGTTTTCAAACTTCAGGGAAAACTTGAAAGAAAAACGGAAAAGAGGCTGCATGAAAAGAGGCCGCATAGATTATTTGGAACTTTTTTAAACTAGGCACTTCAGCAGTGTTATTCATTTCAAAACAAAGTGCAAACGAAGCTACAATAACATAAACACGGCTTGATGGGACTTAATTCTGCTGGTAAGCAATTATAAAGTGATTTTTACAAGGTTTAGGTACATTACATTTCGAAATAGGCTATCATCATATTGGTAAAAACAATTTAACACAAACAAAATTCAAAACAAAACATCGAGATTCGAGAAATCCACGACCGGCCATTGATTGAATTGAATTGAACGAAATTGAACTCTTTGTTTTATTTACTCAATCAAAATTGTCATTGTCAAATCGATGACATTGCTTCTTTGAGAGATTGCGACGATAGAACGTAAATTGGCACGGTCGGATTCGATCCACCCATTTTGATTGCGATAATTTGTTGCTTGCGTTAAATAAGACTACTTACAATTTATTTTTATTCAAACAAAAGATACCCTTGTAAAGATAGTAATTAATAAATTAAAATATTTTTTGTAGGTAATTAATCTCTACAGTGCTACTTTTATTAATAGAAAGGGAACTAAAATTTCATTCATTCATTTATTACAACGGCAACTCAAAAGTACAGGTTTTTTTGTCTATGGTACAAGTACCGAAGACGTCAGTCAGAAGTAATAATTTCCTTTTAAAAGAGAATTTATCTATTTCGCGTATTTAGTGCGAGTAAAAGTGACAATAACCAACGTGAAACATTACGGTGTGGCACCAGAGAAGTGATTTTCAATGTTTATAAGCGATGCTCGTTGGAATTAGAAGCCGGAAAAAATTCATCAGAGACACACAAGTTTTTCGTCGTACCGTCGAATTAAGAGGTATTTGATTAGATCCAATTATTTTATCAGTAACATTTGACTACTCTTATTACATAATACTGGTTATTTACCTTTATTTGGCCCTAAATTGAGAAATTATAAAACGACGATTTGTTGGTTATGTTTACATTGTATTATAGAGCAACAAGGCAATTTTGATACTTTTTTACGACTTCAAACAAAAGTTCCCATTTGGTCGCAAATGTTAATGGTCTCATTTATATTTGCAGGGAAATCTATAAGCACAGTCAGAAGAATTGTGAATGAAGGCATATAAGATAACGGAAAGTTCTCTTCGCCCGGGAAACAGACCCAGTCGTCCAAAAACTACCTTTAGGCCCCTTTCACTCTGTCGCGTGCGGTCGGTCGCGTGCGAGCGCGACCGACGCAAGTAGCATGGGAGTGAATGGCGGCTTTCACTCTGTCGCGCGCGGTCGGTCGCGTTTTACGAGACGCCGGACCGGAGCAAAAGGCTGACCGGAGCCCGCGCGCCCCGCGTATGCCGGTTGGCGCGCGGGCCAGTGTTGCCACGTGAGCTTTCACTGTTAGACGTGCGCGTGTGCGTTTTGCGTACAGTCATGACGACTGTTGTTAGGAGAAGTAAAAAAATGCCTGCTATTTGAGATTTACAAAACCTGTTGTATAAAAACAGAGTTGTTGGAGGGAATTAGTTAATGTTATAGTACCTACCTACACCTTAAGTCTAACTTAAGTATAACTAGGTAGGTAAGTATATCAGAATTCGTTGCTCTGTTTTTCTATCTCTATAGTGATAAAAATATAATGTGTAGGTAGGTACATTAAAAATGAATAAAAAGTTATTTGAAAATGTTGACAGGGACGCAAACAAATTTTCTTTTTCTTCATTCTGAAGTAGAGAGGTACCTACATAAGTACCTAATTAAACATTTTTTTTTGCATCTTCTCGTAGTTGTGAAAACGAATACAGCGGTACCTACGTTAGATGGGCTGAAGTTATAGGATGCATGAATAATTTTCCTTTTGGACTGACACGGCGTTTTTTGTTTTAATGCTATCACAGAAATAAAAAAAACTTTTTTTATTATTTGTTTACATGATTGTACACGTCCAGCTCAACGTTGGCGCACGCCGAACTGTGAAAGGTCAACTCGACCGACCGCGTCGGACGCGACCGGTGACACGCTGAAGAGTGAAACAAGCCTTAGAGCCAACCTATTTTTTTTTGAGAGAAAATAAATAAATAAATATATATATTTAACCTATAGTCGGATTGCTCATTATAAGGACTAAAATTGAAGGAAAAAATGACATTTTTTCCTTCAATTTTGATATGTTTTTAGTCCTTATAATGAGCAATACGACTATAGTTATAAAAGTTTTAATTTATAAGATTATTTTTGTTATTCTGAACGCTAACATCATCATTTCATCTTATTTTATTTCTTTATTGTAGGTATGTTTTTCTATTTTATTCAGTGTTAAAATAAATTAGACATGTGTGTAGGTAGGTACCTACTTAAATAAATAAGTGTCATCTAGTTTTGTGTCTAGATTTGTACTATTGTAATTTGTTTCCAATTATTAAATTTTTATTGTATTGGTTTTTTTGTTGTTATTTCGTTTTGTTTATCCTATGTGGAGGTATCACTATCACTTCACTACATAATATAAGACAAAGTCGCTTCCCGCTGTCTGTCCGTATGTTTGCTTAGGTCTTTAAAACTACGCAATGGATTTTGATGCGGTTTTTTTAGTAGCTAGAGTCATTCAAGAGGAAGGTTTATATGTATAATACATGCCATATTATAGTAGAGAAACACTGATAATTTCAGAGGTTTCTAATGTGATGTGACCCCTGCGAAGCCGGGGCGGGTCGCTAGTAATACAATATAAATATTTTTTTTTACAAAAACAATTGTTTTATATAATAGTCAAAAGGTGTAACATAAAGCTGTTACACACAGGTAGGTTGTACGCATTTAACTTGTGGTAGGTATCAATTATGAGAAATAAAAAATCCGAGTAAAAAATAAATAAAATGATCAAGTATCAAAATCGTTTAGCTGCATATTTTGGGGTTACCATATAGCTTGCACAGTGGCGCCCCCATTTATGTCTATTAATAAAAGTAGCACTGTACCTAGTATTATTTCGTACAAATATAGATTTAGGTACCTACCTAACATTATTGTATGCTCTATTCTATTATCTACCTAGGTACCTACTTATGTGCAAACTAAGTAGGTAGGTAGGTAGGTACATAATCGTTCTTAGTCACACACAATCGTCTAGCTTACTTTACTGTACCTACCTACCTACTGTTTTGATTGATTTTGATTTGACATAACATAACGGTAACATTATGTTTAGATTGATAAGTATGTCTAATTCGTACGAAACAAAACAATAAACCGGGTAGGTACCTACGTACCTAGGTACCTACTTACTTAGCTTGTAGCACGTAAGTAACAGATACCTACGTAATAGTAGGTACGTGTTCTGTCATAGGTACAGTATCAATGTTCAAGTGAGTAGGCACGGCTCGTCCACGGTTAAGTACTAATAAAACTTAAAACTAACCGACGTTCTGTCGATCACCCACTTTAAACCGCCACCTTACGAACTTAATAGGTAGATACTGTATCTGCTAAGTGCGTAAGTAGGTACCCGGTTATAGATTACGCAGGTAGGTATTGGTAATTATATAGGTAGGTATCTAATAAAATGATTACAGATGTCCTGCCTAGTATACCTACGTTTACTAATCGAAGTAGACACGGCTGTACTTAATGCTAAAGTTTCCTATAGCAAAATTATCATACAATGTTACTTTGTTAGAAAACTTGGGCACGGCGCCGGAAAACATCTTAATTCATTGAAAATGGACTTATACAGGCGCCAGCCAGCTGCCCCACAAAAATTACCTGCCTACCCTTTGTGTTGCGCATTTTATCCTAAAATTCCATCTCTCTCTTACACAACGTTTTACTGACACCCCTGGCGCTTTTCCTAGCATTCCTATCACACATTGAGAGTATTTGTATAACCGTCTCCCTCACGCCGCGGTGTGACCTCCTTAAATTCCTGGACTCCTGGTGTACACGAGGGTTGTTATTTCAAATATTCGATGTTGGTTTGTCAAGTTTATCCAATTTTTAGAAATACTGACACTGCCACTATTATTTCCATACATTACTGATTCTTTCTTTTGAGTTTAATTAATTTTGCAAACTTCTGAGCATCTTAAGTCGCTCGATAAATTAGAAAACTAGGTCAAACTCACTCAAATGTACGCTAATTCTTCAGCAAGATTAATTCAAATATTACAACAAAACCACTGAAAGTCCTGCAAAGTTGCTTGATGGATGCGCTTGGGAGGGTAGTAACAATTTTTATTCTTGAAAATCTCCCTGGCAGACTCGTAAATCACGGCGGGCACTGGTAATTTATCTCTCACACATAATCCTGGGTCTGCGTTCCACTATTTCTTGACAATGGACCGACATTTCGGGTAGAATTGTGTAAGGATCGTTAGGGTATGATTACTTTTGTGGTTGTACACAATACATTCGATGATCTGCAAAGGTTTACGAATGCTTGAGGCAGAACCCACACATTCAAATATCTATACCTACAGACGCCCAAAAAATAAGGTCAAATATTTCATATTGATAGATAATAAGGCACCTTGGAATAAGTGAAGCATAGTGCCGGCATACTGAAGACAGACAAAACCAAATATTACATTAATGGTAGCCAGAGGCACGTCCAAATACATATTTGATATGACGTCACTGCCTACTAAAATGCTAACCTTTTTCCACACGATGTTTTCTTTCACTGTTAAGAACACTTGTTCAAGCACCTACACCAAATCAACCTATTTCAATCTACGAACTTTGGATCAGAAGTTGAAGCTCTATTCCACTTGGCCAACACGGCTACCCACCACAATCACCACTTCTCGGTTTCTTCTGTTTGACCAATTATGGTTACGATACCACGCTTTTACTTTCCCCATCGCCCAGAACAGCTGACTGACGGATTGTTTCGTTAATTCCATCTCGGGATCAAAGGTGAGGCAATTTGTCAACGTTCGTGTCGATCGTAACTTTTGCCGTTTCGGTTGAATAGATACTCATTCGGGAAAGTCTACTTTTTGTTTTTGTCTAGCAAAAAAGGGTAAATGCTGGTGAGATAGAATAAAAAATGTTCAGCTTTCACGGATGGTTCTTAATTGTGTGAGCTATTGGCTGATTGAACTCAGATACTAGAGTTCTAGGACATAAGGTCTCTCTCCCTGTTTGATCAAATAAGCTGAGGCCGATAATGCCCTCCAAAGTAGGTCCATAAGAGTTCAGTTGTTATTACCACATGCTATCCGTAGAAGTGCGAACCATCTGCGCCTTTACTTCGTCTACATAAGTCACTCGTCTTCGTAGTCATCAGCTTGCTTCTGGAGATATACTTCCAAAAATATCAATGGCCTACCGCTTGTAGTTCATTATTGTGCGTTATATCAATTAATTTAACAGCGAAGATCAATCAGAGTGCTTAAAAGTATTTTTTGTCAATGCTCCGACCACATTCTCAACAAAAAACAGGCACTATAACTGTAACATTTCAGCTAAATACCTAAACTATCTTCTGAGTTAATACTAAGTTGATTGTCTTCGAACATCGGTTGGGGGTCATTGTAACTGGCGCCAGGAGTATCACCTTGGCGAATTAGTGGAACCGTATTGATTTTTCCTAGAATTCGTTACCTACTGACCAGACTCTGGTATCCATTACTTACTTAGTTACAATCAATTTTTATTGTGTCTCTTTAGATATCAGCTGGTCAAAAACCTGGGCAAACATACATACATACATTTTAGATGTATATAAGTATGTTTACCTAGGTTTGACCAGCTGGTATACAGTTAGCAATTAAAATAACGAACAACTCTGTATTGTTCCGAAATATGCCAGAGCAAACATTCTAACGTCCACAGAACCGTTATAAATAATTTTGAAAGCATTTTATAATATCCCCGCGGTATGCGAAATGATGTAAAACGCTGCTAAAATGAAATAAAATTCCTTAAAAAATTCCAGCTTTTAATTTGAGCGTAAAAAGCACAGCTGTAAATTTCACGCTATGCTTTCCACGTGTAAGAGCTAAGTGATTTGTGGTTTTAAAAACTGCTTGGGTGTAGTTTTAACCGTAGTTTTGGAACAAACCTTGGAAACTACGAACCTATCCTATACCATAAAGCAATTCCTTACATTTCTTTGTTGGGGTTTAATTTATAAGATGAAACTACAGTGGGGTCTGGAGTATTCACCTCGCTAATAAGTCTTCGACGAAGGATTCTCGCTGCGCATTTTTCCGATTCTCAGCTTGGTCATGAGAATCCAGATGAAAAGAGAGCTTCGGAGAAATTTTAATGAAATCATTCTTTTCAGATTTCCTTCGAAAACATGTAAGGAACTAAAGCTAGTAGAGATTTGACTAACCAATCATGTGTGCTACTAGGTTGGTCACTATCAGCTCACATCTTTGACTACTAATCCTCAAAGTGTTAAGTATATTTCAAAAAGTAGGTACCTATACAATTGCCGGAACCCTCAAACGTATCATAATTCTTAGCCACCAAAGCTAAACGGATTCTGAGAAGTCTCTAAGTATTCTACAGAGCGGACACAGCGTGAACAGAGTTCGTTGGACGGATCGACATTGTATTTGCTGAGTGCAAAACAATGTCGCTTTTTCTGGTACCGAAAATGACGAATGAGAATTTAAGAGTGGTAGTTTAAGACTGCAAAAGAATGACAGTTAATTATTGTGAAACCTTAAAATTTTTTATGATAATCTCTTATAATGTTTACTTTCAGGGCTCGATTCCGGTACCGAACTTTTTATCAACCTCAACCAAAACCTCAACTAAAGCGACTGTTTCCATGACTACTAATAACAAACGACTCAGTTGTGGTGAGGTTTTGAACTTTGGCAGTACAAATTTTTGAAAAGCTATTCTACTATTTCACCAAATGGCTGACATTTAAGAGTTCGAACCAAAACCAAAGCGGTTGTCATTTAATAGAATACAGGCCAGTTCCGAAAATTGGGGCTTGTAACGACTATCTGTCTTACGTATAAAACATAGTGCGCTGACTAAGCGAGCGCTGTTTCCAAAAACAAAAGCGCGCTCTACCAAGTCTGGTTGGCGCAATAATTTTTTAAGCATAAGACCATAATAAGTTCAGTCCAGGGCTCCAGGCTCACTTGAAAAAAAGTAGTAGAGCCTAAGAAGCGCATCTTTATTTCTAAGAAAAATTCATTAAAATTGCAAAATGAGACTACCGGAAACATACATTTTTTACAATCACGGTCATAGGACAACGAACTAACCCACATGCAGCTTCCATCTCAATAGTAAAGATGCAATAATGAAAATTATTTTTTTGTGTCGGAAAATCGATAGGTGATTGAGGGTGTTCATTGAGGGTGTGTACGCCCCCATCGGGTGCGGGCGCGCGTGCGCGAGGCCAGGGGCGCGGCGGCGCTGCCACGCGGCCTCACACGCCTGACGCCAGCCGCCCGCCTCGCGCGCCGCGACCATATTGTCCTGTCACAGCAGTACGTTCCCTCTCTACTGCTGCGACCGGACAAGCCGGCCGCGGTGTCGCCATCACCAGCTCCAGCGCCAGAAGAAATACTGCATTTCAGTGTCTTTATAGTGTCCTAAAGTGTATTCATCCACAGATTCTTTACCGGTTACAACCTGGGAGCTGCCGAGGAATGCCCTGATCGGCGAAGATACTTCTCAGTGATCTGTGATAGTGATTCAGTGCATAGATTTGTAAAGTTTTTTGAAACTGGGTGATTAATGGCACGGTTATCCGGAGGGTGCATGTATCGAGCGGCGGACGACGCATGCGCGCGCCATCTTTGGCTGCATCTGACTCGCACAGCCATTTTCTCCGGGGGTTATGATCGCGAATAAAATTCTGGGGGTGTAATCTCGTTTGTAGAAGAGATTTGGATCTTATTTCATTAGAGTTAGTGTGCCTTTTTGTTTGATCCATGCAATTGATTTTCCTGAACACGCATCGTTGTGAGTCAAAACAGCAACTATATTTCACTTGTTTTTTCGCCGTTTTGAAAACACAGTGGTAAAGTAAAAAAACTACAACTAATGATGTTCTTTTGGCTACCTATTTAAAAGTATTAGAATATAATAATTGTGATTTATATTTGGGTGGATGGCTTTGACATCTATTTAGCACGAGTGGGGTCATGACCTCGATCGAACCCTTGAAATTGGAAGTGACTTTTCCTGTTACCCCGTTCTAAAATTAGAAACTTTCTGTAAATAATTTCTAATCGTGTGTATAATTAAATATTTTTTGATATTTTTGAATTTTATTTGAATAGCTATAGTAGGTAGGTAGTTAAATAATTTATCATTTTATAATAATTATTAAATAGGTAGGTTTCAGATATTTATTGGGGATCTTAAAGATTGAATTTTCAGTTATGAAATACGTTTAACTCATTGCTTCAAAATAACTTCTAAAGATTTAATATTAAGCGAACTAATCTTAAAAGTTTCTAATTTTACATTATAATAGGCTTGCCCATCCCTAAACTTTACCGAAAAAATTGCATGGTCGTTAGGTACCCACATTTGGCACTATTTAATTTTTCTTTAATTTAAGTTTTCAAAAAAGAAAACGCCTCTGAGTGATATGGCCAGAATTTGAACTCCCAATCCTCGATTTAATTTTATCCACTGAGCTAACAGAACTCTTATCGATAGCCGTGACACAAACTATAAACTTACCTACTTAAAAAGCTCGTTCCCATAGAGATTGGATGGCCTGGGGGTGTTCGAGGGAACGCTTTTTGGGAGCTAAGGGTGGAATCAATAATTTACCACGAGTTTCAATCATGGGTTGTGCCCACGAAGTTTGACTTTACTTTAATAACTTGTGAATCGTGATTATTGTCCGAACTGTACCTACTTATTCGATGAGCTGGTTGCTTATTATTTGATGAGCAATATTTCAACTTCCTCAAACTCCTCAAGATCCTTCAAAGAAGTCTGATGTTTTGCTGGTACTCATGCAACTTACGACATACGCCTTATGTTTTGGCCTTATGTATCGCCATAATATCTATGTACTGTAATGTACGTAGGTACACCATACATGTGTAGGTTAGGTACACCTATGATGTATGGGTGTTTGAAATATTATGAGGACATAAACACAAATTATAACTAAGTAGTGGTGTTACATTTTTAGGAGTTATTCTGATCATCTCGCTGAAGATCCTTATCATATCTTCACCAAATTTTTATGAGACCAACGTAAAGTTACGTTTCGACCTTTCAAAATCGGATGTCATAAGGCGGAGATTATCATCAGGCAATTAGTCTAAGCATAAAATAGTTTTGAAAAGAAAAAACTTTTGGTATAAACTTTGTACTTAAAAACTATTTAATACCTACCATTCTGTAGGGCAAGTGTATAGGTACATACTCACGAAATGCTCACAGTTTCAATTTAAGCTGTATCCTGCCGTTAGCCCACATTGCTAAAAGCTTCGGCGGGTGGAGCTATCTGTCTGTGTCTAGGGGAGGGGGTGAAATTACTGTTTTTGTGTTCCAACCAACAGTGAGAATGAAGGGCATAACAATTTGTTTCGTTGTGCTGGCCTAAAGTACCTACTCAACGAATTGACGTATAAAAATATCCTAAGTAAATGTTTTGGTATATTGTTGACCATTTTCGATAAAGTAAACATTGGCTGCACAATCTTTTACCATTCTAAACTATACTTAATGATATTAATATAAGATGATTTGTCGTAGAACTTTAAAATAAATTAGTACCTACTTATGTAGGTACTTAGGTAAAATATTTTAAGTCGTTCTTGACTGGCAATGTGACATTTCTCGCAGTCATTAAATAGGAAGGCCGCTAATGGCATTAAACGAAATGGCTGATGTGGTTTGTAATTGTACGTATATGGCAGTTAGCAGCTTTAGACCTTGTAAACCTTGTAAACAGCAAAAGAAGCCAAGCACATGATATTTTTTCCAAATTAATTAGGTCCATAGTAAAGTAACCTAACTTTTAGTTAAAATAAGAAGTATGGTGCACAACACAAGGCCGATGGACAGCACTTATCTGTCATTTGTATGTGAGAGGCTTTTTTGCTGAGTAATTTTTTATAGAAGGAAGGCCATCTAAAATTCACTTGAAGATGATAAAATAAACCCTAAGCCTTTGTAGTAGGTACATTGAAAGCATACATAAATATGATAAATTTTTAATGATCTCTTACTCTAATAAACGGGACGGACCGAATAGGCAATAAAGTCTTGCAGAATACGCCACAAAAATCCTAGATTAAAAAGGCTAATACCATTAGAGCATGAGAAGGCTGAACCTTTGAACAAAAAACCCTAACCTAAATAGCCGTGGGTACTGATGACACATCAGTTCTGGGCTCATTACTAAGTTTCACTACTTTTTGTCCCCTAACGTAGCTTTTTTCAGCCTCGCTTCATTAGGAAAACGAAACACCAATAGAAAGTTTCCACAAAAGAACAACCATAAACTGACAGCAGTAAGATTGAAAATTCCGCAACTGCGGTGACATTTTCCAAGGATGACGTAAGCGGTTGAGTTTTTTTCCGTTTTTTGCAGTTCATGCTGAGCTGTTAGCGAAGAAAATTATATTATTTGCCATCTAGGTTGATTGAATGTCGTTAGTTTCTAGTTTTTTTATTGGAAATAGTGGAGCTCTGGCGCAATTGATTCCAGATCTGCCTCGAGGGAAAATTGAATCATCTATTTAATCTTGCACCTTTTATATTGTATTAAAGTATATTTAGCAGAAATAAGCATCTCCTATCTATCATTCTGCACAGAGTGATGGTCAGCATTGCTATATCAGTTACCTACTATTTAAAACAATGAGATTGTTATCCCTAATAATATCACTGTTAGCTTGTTAATAGGCACCTACACTTTTTCTTTCCTAATCATCAGCTTTTAGTGACCCACTGCTGGGCATAAGCCTTTCATAATAATACTTTGTACTTAGACGGCTGTAGGTAAAGATATAAGTAGGTAGGTCAATTGATTGAGATTGATATGGCAGTGTAACTACAATTTAAACCTACTAGCTCTTTATGTCTAAGGCAACAAAGTTGTGACCCTTGTAAAGCTCAAAAGAAAACAATTCCACAACTAAACCATCCATTATTCACACTCCCTTCGCCCGAGAACAAGAGACAAAAGATTATCATCTCAGCAGTTTCTATCATAAAGGCGGCATTGCCGTCGATCTCTGCATTTTATGACCGCCCCTGAATATGACAGCTCAGTAAATCATACATCATAACCCAACCCAACCCCAGCCATTGAACGAGCGCTGCGTTTGATATCCGGATTAATAGCGCGGAAAGTACTGATAAAGCGTTAATGATACAATTACTCATTTGACTCAAGTCACTGATTCCGGCGACTTTGCAACTGAAGCGTACCTAATGAAGTTACGTTCTACGGATGTTTCTTTTTTTGAATGAAAGTTTAGGTTTTTTTTTTGTTGTAGAACTGGCACGACATTGCATGTTTTGATGAATACAGCAACAATAAAAAAAAATATTATGTAGGTACATAAAATAATGTTTAAATGATTAAATATCATAATTTATTTCAAGATACTGCCATAAACATGCTTTCGTAGTCAAAATGATGTAAGAACATAATTTCGCGACCGAACAACAAACTGAAAGGAAAGTTCCTATTATTTACGATTCTCGTAATGGCTTTCCAAAACGAGCCTGTTTCGGTAATAAAGGACGGTTTAATGGCCTGATTTATGAACTAATAAATGTACCAACAAAATTATAATGCACAGAGTTTTCTACTTTACATTACCTACCTACTTATAATTATTGTAATATTTATTTTGCGTAGGCTATTGTATTTATATTTACAAATAAATAAATTAACAAGGTTAGTATAGGTAGGTGCTTATGTAAATTAAAAAAATAATCTTTATTAAAATACCTAAGTAATTTGTATTAGTGCGTCTTATAAAAATCGCTGAACACCGGCTGCACGCACGAAAAAGTGTCACGACTCACGATCCGCCTACGATACGTAGCGCTGCTACGAAACGTAGCGAGAGCTACGGTTCTCGTAGCACTAGCTACGAAGTAATTTATTTTGGTAAATAATCCGATCCGATACTTTAATATTTAGAATGTTTTATAATTTTTACAGAAGAAAATTTAAATTTTAATATAAGTACCTACTTAGGTAAGTATTTGACTTACCTACATTAATTGAATCTGTAGGTGTCTTATTAGTAGGTAGGTACACCTACAGCTTTATTTAATATTTTTTCAATTACTTACCTAGGTAGTTACTACCTACTGAAAAATATTAAGTAAGTACTTAGGTAGTGTGCAAGTAGTAGGTAACTATTTATACTTCCGTGGTTTCCTTTCCTTCTTATTACAACCATTATTGCGGCTTTTACCTGTAACAATACAAAAAACATTAAATATCTAAGTGCCTAATTTACTTAGAAAATTAGGTAGGTACCTAGGTAGGTAGGTACCTACCATACATATGAAAATAAAATGTACCTACACTAAGGCAATGAGGTAGTAGGTACTTAATACTTACCTACGTCACCTACGTGTAAATCGTGATTTAAGTAGGTAGTATTGTACCTAATAGGTGTTAATGTTAACAACGCCATCTAGCTTTCATTTATTCAAACAAAACGTCCCGCAAACATGACCACCTAGTATAAACGAATTCCGCTAGATGGCGCAAAACGCCAAAATTCACTGTAATATTGATTCCACCCCTTCCGTGGGGAGGTGGGTGAGGGTGTTTTGAAATACAAGCTCGGGACGTCTGCGATTTTACTGCGAGATTTTAATTATGTGCCTACTATAGTTAACTGTTTAGTAGACATTGATTTGCGATATGATTTAGGCGATTGCCGACTAGAATATTTTGATTTGATTTATTTTATGCGCATTCTATTATTATTATTATATTATTATTCGCGTTTTCTCAAACATGCTACGATAAATATGACCATTTTCTTACACAACCTTCTCTATGTCAAATCGTTCTACTGTCTAGAATAGATACTGGTTCAGAAAATGTCCTGCTCGAACGGCCGTCGAGCAGGCCAGATAAGAAATTGCTTGCTGGCCACTTTCTGACCCAACACTGCAAGAGCAATGTAAGTACCTAATTTGAAAATGGAACGAACTTTTGAATCCCGAAAATGTTGAATAAAGAGGTCTTTCGCCTAAGTTTTATTTAAATTTCGAACCGGTTCGATAAAAAGATTGCACCATAATCTACATTACACAATACATGCATGATTGAGAAAAGCATTAAACAAGCCTTGGATACTACACTACTGACTGATACTGAGCATCGCAGGAGTGAATCGTGCTCAGAACCTCGAGCTGTGATGCCTCGGCAGTAATTTACTTACTATCTATTAAAACTCGTGGCTATTGTTTAATTGTCCTATGCATTGCCGTACAGTACAGGGTAAGACCAGCCAGCAGGGCGATTCACACATCTAGGGATGCATTCGAAGATTTTCTTCGGAAAGTTGATTTTTTTTCAGCGAAGAAACGTTACCGAATTTGGAATACATTATGAGAACAGAATCGCGCTGCAGCAGTGCAATAATGAAATGAAATGAATGAAATGAAAATACTTTATTGTACACAATTACAAAAGAAACTTAAGAACTCGTAAACCTTAGCAATAAATTGTACACTGGGCGGTCTTATCGCTATGAAGCGATCTCTTCCAGACAACCTTTGGATGGAATGAAAATAATGAGATGGTAGGAATGGCAGGGGTGCACAAAAAGTATAATGTAAGTACCTATATAATGGATCAGATTCGAAGATTATCTTCATTCGGAATGCATTCCGAGAAGGGGAAATTTTGAATAAGTAGGTTCTATTCTACCATTCCACACGTTTCTACATAAGTTGCCAACTTGCCAATGATCCGTAGTTTTAAACCCATCTCAACATTATCTGTGTGTTGGGACTAGATTCAATAACGATAGAGGCGAGACGGTTTACGAGGGCGCGTGACTCGGCAAGCCTGTGCGTAGTCTCACTACATCGATACAATATACACAGGGATGTGTAAACACCTATTAATGCATGATGTTCACTAGATTATCAGCCATCTTAATTGCACAGTACCGCCGCACATCGCCCTCGGAAAAACTTAGTGTAAAGAGAAGTTCGTGAGAGGTAGCCGTGAATAATGGTTACGCAGTCGGCTGCTATTTAAACTAAAATCCATAGTTATTGGTAAGATAAAAGCGTATGATAAAACAAATAATACTTATTTGTATTGATTTATTTATAAAAGGAAGTTTAGAAGCAAAGCTTTCAAGTTAAACTGTAAAATGAAAAAATCGAAAGCACTTTTGTTCGAAATTTTAATCTGTTCGAAGCTTGTTTTTAAATTGATCAGGTACTTTGCATGCTACCGGCCACCAATCGTTCTACCTTCACAGGGGCTGTATCAGGTGTCAAAATTACCCATGCAAAAACAGTTTTGCCGTCAAAATCTTAGCATGATTTATTAGAATCGGACGCACGGCCATCGAATTAGAATATTT
The DNA here is from genome assembly GCA_958496255.1 of Camptogramma bilineatum. NCBI lineage: Eukaryota > Metazoa > Arthropoda > Insecta > Lepidoptera > Geometridae > Camptogramma > Camptogramma bilineatum. Next base: position 4,533,564 of record OY292478.1, read on the forward strand.
TCCCCATAAAACGACATGTGCAGGTAATGGCCGGCGATTAGGAATGCGGAATTACCCTTGACGCGAAAAATGTAAAAAGAAATTCGCGCTGAAACGTGCCGTCAAAGTGACAGTGACATTAGAACACAACCAAATGTTTTTGGTGAAATGTTATGGGTAACGAGTTTTTATGTAGAGTCATTCGGGGTAAGTGATCGCAGTGGGTAAGTGGGCGCAGTGCCATTATCTCCGAAACGGGGCACGGGGGGTATACAGTTTGTTTTAGTAGGTTGGCAACGTTTATGCAGACAACTAGTTGCGACACATAGTTTGACCGCGCTGTGCGTGTACGAGTTGGTAAGGAGCGAACTACAATTTTGACAATTTTAAGTTAGTTTTGGGTTATTTTACGAAGCGTGTAGCATATACGTTCTAAGGCCGATAGTGGTAAGGCTTTTGCTATAGATTTGGAACTTATCTGAGCGTGTTTTGCAAAAGAAAGTTCTTGGCTGAATGAATAATTTCTGATTTTGTGTGCATTCATTCGTAATTTGTCCGTTTGGGGTAAGTGGGCGCGGGTAAGTGTTCGCACTTTTACGCTAAGCAAATAATTAATTATAATTATTTTTTTAGGTTTATAAATTTTATAATTATTAATTATTTCATTTGCCAACTTACTTAAGATAAGTTCTAGGTTTTTTTTAACTTGATGTCAAATTCGATTTACTAATTATGATTAACTGATCTCTAAATAGGTAAAATCTATGCAAACATAAAAGTTAAAATTTTGTTTAAATATATAGGTACATAACATAACGTTTTATTAGGTATATAAATTTTATAATGATTGATTATTTCATTTGCCAACATGCTGGTATAATATTTAAAGTGATTCTTTCTTATGTGTTTTCTAAGTGTATTTTATACTTGTAATCGGAATAAATAATGCTTGATTTACTTTTATTTTGCAACGCGAACACTTACACCACATGCAATCACTTACCCCGTAAGGGTGCGCCCACTTACCCGCAAGTCGGGGCAAGTGTTCGCATTCCGATTTTTCGTCTTAAAATGCATTTATTTCAAAAACTGAAATAAATGACAGTACAAATTTCATTTATTTTAATTGACAGATAATTTTTCTAACTAAAAACAATACTTTAGGTGCTCTAAATACTAGATCTTGAGCACAGTGAGGTGTCAAAGTGGAAAGTGCGCCCACTTACCCCGAATGACTCTATTCTACCCGTTATTTTGTATATTAGCTTATGTTGTACCTAAATTAAAATAGGAGAGACACTCAGTGCTTACAAAGGTATTCGCTGATTTCTCCCAAAACGAAACCAATTTTTTTTTCATAAAAGCTACCTACGTTTTTTATTACTTTCAATTAAGTAGGTAAATAATTTATAGGTACTTACGTTAGGTAGGTACCTAGGTAGGTACTTATTCTATGGCACCATCTTTTTAAATACCTATTTACCTATCTAGTTCTAGTCTAAATCGACGACTAATCGAATTTGATGGTAAAAATTACGAGAAAGCTTTGGCCAGCTGCAGGACAACAAAGTGTTGAAAAAAGTGGCCATTCTTCCAATATTTCCACGTTAGTAGAATACCTATAATAAAGTAGCTAAGTTGGCATCACTGACTTCGAATTCACTCAAGCGACCGAGCTCACTAAATACACAAAAGTGTGTATTGTGGGATTCAAATTTCGAATACGAAATTCAAATTTCGAATATGAAATTTGAAATCCCACAGCGGATTCAGCTCTTCGACGTTCGAAGTGAGTTTACAGACTTTGCAGGTTAGCTAATGTTGTAATGTAACTGTTTTGTCAAAATGGCGGCTCCGCTAAAATAAACTTCGTTATCTGATTTGCATAAAAGACGACTGTCCCCAAAACGATTTTAAAAACAATTAGAACTGTAATGTCGGTTAGTCCCTTCCGATCGGGGCTCGCGGCCTTCCTGTGTTTTATTGGCGTTTGGCGGCAGTTGGCAGGTAGCTTAGTTTCCTGTGCTCCGGCGTTTGGCGGCAGATTGCATGTGGCTTAGCTGATAAGATAAGCTTTAACACTAAAGGTAGGGACTGAATATGTTTACTTCAATGCATTTGCAGTTGTACGGTATACTTTATAGTAGGTACCTACCTTACCTACCTACAGCATGAAATCTAATAAAACTTTGACTTTGAAGTTTAACCTAATGTCTATAGGTACTTATTTATACAAATTAATAAATAAATATAGGTAGGTAGGTACTTATTGGCCTGCATCAATGGATTTTTCGTTTCGAAAAGTTTATATGCGCATTAACACAAGCTCTAAACGGTGAAGGAAAATATCATGAGGAAACCCGCGGCTTAGTCAGCCCGACACGTATTGACCATGTCTTTCCTGTGGATATGGCCGGTTAAGCTGAGAGGATGGTGTAGGTGCTGGACAAGCCTATTCCATATCAACAATGTCCCAGGCACTACAGTGTTCCGATAACTGTAGGCAAAGATTGCCTCCTGACACTGTATAAATCATCTAGTAAAGATGTAGGTAAGGGCCTAAGTAAGGTAAGGTAAAAGAAGGAACACCTAGCCTTCCCAAGAATTGGTTTTTAAAGCATGACTGCCTGAATCGTCTTGGTTTGAAAGAACAGAGAAAAATAACAAGTTTCACACGAAAATACAAAAATAAAAACCATTTCACTAAATCACGACAAAAGATCACCAACATTGCGACTAGGGCATCGAGAACCGGGCATTATTTAAGAACCGGTTTTTTCGATTCCAGTTTCAACTCAGAACCGGGTACCCGGTTCTTTCGGTTCTTTCGGTTCTTGTGATAATTTTTATTCGATTCGAATCTATGTTTGTCCTTTTGCACAAAAAAGGCAAAGAATGTGAAAATTACCGGACTATCGCTTTAATAACGCACGCAAGTAAGATCCTCCTACCCTACATGTATTAAAAAGACGTCTTAGCTACTTTTTAGCCCGGCAAATACCTGAAGAACAGGCAGGTTTGTTAAAGGCAAGGGTACGCATGAATCAACATTTGCCAAATAATGGAGAGGAGTAGAGAATTCTACAGCCTAGTAATCCTATGCTTTATTGATTACTAGCTGCTGCCCGCGGCTTCGCTCGCGTGGTACCCGAATACAAAGTAGCCTTTGTTACTCTCCAGCCCTCCAACTATCTCCACACAAAAAATCACGTCAATCCGTCGCTCTGTTTTGACGTGAAAGCAGGACAAATAAACAAACTAATAAACACCCTTTCACATTTATAATATGGGTACGGATACCAAAGCTTTGACTGTATCACAGATTACTAATTAGGTAATCTGTGACTGTATGCAATTGTAGAAATTTTGGAATATACTACTGGAGATGGGAGCTCCTGAACACTTCATCAGTATAATCAAAAGAACATACAGAAAACCGTTCTTACATCAGGTTGGGCACCGAATGCTCTAGTATGTTCTAAACCAAGAAGGAAATGAGACAGCGTTGCATCCCATGCTCTGTCTAACATTATATGAAGAGTACATATTTCGTAGCACCCTTGAAAACTGAGGGAAAGGATTCCCGACAGGCGGAAAGAGGATATCAAAATTTAAATATCATTTATTTAGTAGGACCGCTATGACCACTTTGAATCTTCTTAAGAGCTAGGTGATTCTACTCCCATAGAAACCTTCGGTACGCCGACGATACCGTTCTCCTAGCAACATCCGTGGAAGATATGGAAGAATTCTTCCAAAGTCTAGAACTTGTCTAGTCTGAGTCAACAGGGCCAAATCCAAAAAAATTGGTAGAAGATTGTGCGGGGAAACCAATACATGCCACCTGCAACATCTCAAGCATCGACACCGTTGACCAATATATATCTACCTAGCTAGGGCCACAAATACTGTAAGGATGGCAGCTCTGTCCCGGAGATAAAGAGGTGTATTGGAATGCCAAAAGATACAATGTACAATGACCCCGCCTAAATAACATCTGGAAGAACAGAGGAATAGATATCAAAAGAATAATAACTAAGATCAGACTGTTACGGGCATTGGTATAAGTATTTAGTATTCCCTATATTTATGTATGGAGTGGAAACGTGGACAATTCTGGCCAGAGAAAGACAAAGGATCGATGAATTCGAGATGTGGTGCTGGAGGCGACTAATAAGAATACCCTGGACCGATAAACGCACCAATGTGTCGATCCTATCCCAGCTCCAAATTAAAACCCGATTGCCTACTTTAAGCCACCAACGCACTCATTAATACTTCGGCCACGTGGTGCGCAGAGGCGATGAAAGTCTAGTAAAACACAAAGTCTAGTAGTACACGGTTGTAAGGGACGCACTAGACAGAAACGGGTGGTGGCCGATCATCCGTTCCGAAGACAAACCCGAAGCAGACCACGATCCTCACATATGAGAGAACGACGAGAGAGAGAGATAGTTTATTAGAATTTTGTAAGTAAAATCTTACAAAATTCTACAATGGGATCAAAAATCAAACAGGGAATTTATAATCACAGCTATAAACAAGGTACACTATGCTGCCTGTACACACCTAAGAACTCGGCACGCTTTCGAAGAGAACTTTTTGAAAGAACCGAAAGAACCGAAAACCCGGTTCTTAATATTTTGAGAACCGGTTCTTGTTGCAGCTCCAAGAACCGGGTAATCCCGGTTCTTTCGGTTCCGGGTAAACCCGGTTCCTATGCCCTAATTGCGACATTCCACATTCAAATGTCGTTGTCTATGCTTCTAGAGATATTTTTGTCTATGGGCAGTCATTGTGTCAGGAAATATGCGACGATAGAGATGAATCAATACACGCCAGACATGCTGGCGACACACGCGGCCGTAGTACGAAGATTACGACATTCTCAGAATCAGAACCACACCCCGGACACTCGACGAGATCTCTATGCATGCGCGGCGTCTAACCACGTCTAACTACCTATTTACACAGACACTACACAATGTCATTTGTGTGCGTGAAGTAAGGCTGTCACCGTATGAATAATTACTGTACACTGTGGTCTCGGTCTCGTCGTGTCTGCGCGCGTGGCGTCCCTATTTAGCTCGCAGTCAGCCCCTCGCCAGCCCAAATTCGGTCGCACGGGGGGGAACAGTAGCCATTCTATACGTAAGTAGTATTATTATCTATTCTATGTCAGAAGTAGAATCAGAATATTTTTATAAGTATCAGTCTAACAGATTAATCACAAAATGTCGATATATTTTTAAATGTGACTCGTAATCCAGCAGGGCAATTCTACTAAATGACAACGTCAAACATTCCGCTGCGTTTTGTTTCGTTCTCTTAAATGTCAGCCATTTGGTGACTATAATAGGTTTTTCAAAAATTTGTTCCGCTAAAGTCCAAACCATAGCTAAAATGTCACTACAACAGAGTCGTTTTCGTTTGCCATTAGTAGAATAGGAAACAGACGAAAATCTATGGTTTAGTTGACGTTTTGCTTGTGGTTGATAAAAAGCTTGGTAGTAGAATCGGCACCCTGAAAGTTTAACGCATTCAGTGCGATTCAGACCTTCTCGGAATGTATTCCGAATTCGGAAAGTGACGTGTCTTCGCTGAAAAACTTCAACTTTCCGAAGAAAATCATCGAATCGGATGCATTTTCGGAAGTCTGAATCGACTTGGACGCATAGGCAAATGTTGCGTGCGTTGGTCAGCGGTCCGAGGGAGGGGAGGGTCATGGGGTCATGACCCCCCCCCCCCCCGAAATCCTTGAGAAACATCTAACCTCGCATCCACACGTTGGGGCCAACGTTGGTCCCAATGTCACTGTCACTCGCCAACGTGTGGATCTAGCAAAATCAGCCCCAACGTTGGGGCCAATGCAATTTTGTCAGCTCCACACGTTGGTGAGAGGCATTGGGGCCAACGTTGGCCCCAACGTGTGGATGCGAGGTAACATCCAGCAAAAAAATAGGTACGCACTATCAAAACTAGTGACCCCCCTGCCCCTCCAAAATCAAAGTCTGCGACCGCCGTCGTGCTGTTTTAATATTGTTAGGTAACATTGCGTTGATCAGTTTGTGCATTACCAAAACATGACTTCCTAACGTCCAGGATATCGGCCTATAAATCCTGCTATCTCATCACATTACCTAAATGCGAGCGATATGGAACGACCACAAAATGACCGCTTTATATTGTACCAATAGCCTGCTTTGACTTTGCCAGGATTAATATCCATTAGAATTAATTTCCACACAAACTGTTTGAATGAATTTTCTTCATAATTTTGGTTTTTGTGAATTATCCCAAATTTCCGTTTTGCTATTCGGGGCGGACCAATCGCACCTCCTCTGAAAAACTGTTGCAACATAGAAAAAGCAGTTTTGGAAAAACGCATTTTAATATTAGGTACTTACATACTTACATTAAGATAAGTAGGTACATAACTGCGCAAAATGCTTGTTGCATTGTCATCAACAGATAAAAATCAGTCCGGTAGGTATAAATGCAGTGAATAAAATAAAGAAGTATTAAAATAAAGTGATATCTAAGATCGTAATAAAATAACCTTGACTTACCTAAGGTACTGGCCAGAGCCATACCACGAACTCTTAGAGTAATGTTAAAATAAGCTTGAAACAGTCCTGCTTTAGGCTTGTTTCAACATTCCTAAAGCAAAACTGTCGCTTCTTTTGACATTGCTTGGATTCGTATTAAAACAATATTGTTTCAGTCCTGCTGCATGACTGCTGCAGTCCTGCTTTAGTTCTACTTAATGTTTGTTGTCATGAATAACATAAATGACGTATTACAGTTGTTCTATCTCACGAAGTCCGTTTGGTCTTAATTGTGTGTGTAGATGCACATGCACGTTGTTTCTGTGTACGTGGGCCGATTCTGAGCGCTCCCGAGCTTACGCACACAGAAACAACGTGCATGTGAACACACACACAATTAGGTAAGCCCAAACGGACTTCGTGAGATAGAACAACTGTACGTCAATAAGCAGGACTCAAGCAGGACTGAAATAATATCGTTTTAGTACGAATCCGAACAATGTCAAAACAAGCTTAAAACAGTCCTGCTTTAGGATTGTTGAAACAGGCCTAAAGCAAGACTGTTTTAAGCTTGTTTTAACATTGCTCTAAGCTAAGAGTTCGTGGTACGGACCGGTCTAGGCGAGGGGTACCGTGCGAGGCCATTAATATAGAAGGTAGTTCGTCCGTGGTCATCTATATTTCATGAGATTTCGCCACTGGAGCGTCAGGTTGATCAAATAACGATTGGTATAAAGTTATTTCGATTCTGTTAAAGGTAACCTACATCTTTCTTATAAAACTTCGGTGTAAACGTGTTTTAGTTTAGTTTTAATTTCTTCTAAACAGCGTTTATGAGGTGAGCAGTGCGATTATCACCTCGGAATGTATTCCGAATTGAAAATGACGTTTTTTCGCTGAAAAAGACGTCAATTTTCCGAAGAAAATCTTCGAATCATTGACGAGCAATGAAATTCGGGTACTACCCACTACCATCATTTATTTAGTGCCACTACCGTTAGTAAGTAGTTACTTACGCTATCGCTTGTTTCGATCGAGATAGCAAACCCGGCGATCTCCCAGCGAGGTACACTGAAAAATTTGAAAATGGAATGAAAACAAACCAAGCAGGTCGGCGAATTACCATCCAAGGAGTTCCGACACGGCATGCCACGACGTCTCCGCTACAAACCAATTATTGATCTATTAAGTCGAAAGAAGCATACACGCACCTGGGGATAGGCAGATAATTTAAAAACCTATTTGGATTTGAGCCACGTTATTGGAAAGAGTTTTAATTTGCAATACGGACCTCCTAATATGTATCCGATTCGAAGATTTTCTTCGGAAAGCTGACTTTTTTCAGCGAAGAAACAGCGCTTTCCGAATTCGGAATGCATACCGAGGTCTGAATCGCGCCTCTGAAAGTTTCGTTGTTCTATTCACACTTCCAAAAATGCATCCGATTCGATGATTTTCTTCTTTTTATTGCGATTTAGAGCGTCGGATCGGAAACTTTTGACATTTTGATTCAAAATACATAATTAAAACTTATAGGTAAACCACGTACCTACCTAAGTCAGAAACCTCCCTACTTTTAGAGTAAGTTTTTAAGTACCTACCTACTTAGGAAGAACCTGTCTGCGACTATAAAAACGGACCACAAACGGCTGATCATTAGACAAAGCTTAGAGAAATGTAAATTAAGCAAATTCCGAAATTATTCACCTAAAAAATTCGAAGATCAGAATTTGTGTCTCAAGATGGCGAAAATTATCTGTTAATGACCGCGCCATCTGTTGTCTGCTGGGATAACTAATCGGAAAATTATTGCTGCTTAGAATAAAATTATTTAGGTGTTGTTATTTAATGTTTTATTAGACAGTTATGATAAAATAAAACTTACGACTAATCATTCTAAAAACTTTAAACAAAATATTCTATTAGGTATTTTTTGTTTATTTTATACTAGCTGCTACCCGCGGTTTCGCTCGCGTGGTACCCGGATAAAAAGTAGCCTATGTTACTCTCCAGCCCTCCAACTATCTCCACACAAAAAATCACGTCAATCCGTCGCTCTGTTTTGACGTGAAAGCAGGACAAATAAACAAACAAATAAACACACTTTCACATGTAAGTATAAAATGGGTACGGATTTCTGATTTTGCCTTACTCGAAAACATTTTCAACAATAAATTGGCTAATATTGTAATTTCTTATAAAAATCTAAATCATGTCGAAACCTTATTGAAATAAAAGTAGGTAATAAAACTTCGCTCCGATCCATATTCAATACGTATTTACATAAACAAGACCAAACTTCCATCGGCGTAAAGAAGGATACGCAAATCCGCCATCTTTGTTTACTTGTCATTGGAAATGGCGGGAACCGTAACAACGGAAATCATACGAGCTCCTTTTATCCAAAATGGATCTCACCAGTGCATTACTTTTTTATGGGAACTTCAAACGTGCAATGGGTTTACGTTTGATGTGCTGTGCGTGAAACGCGGGAAAATTATGTCTTGGAAAACCTTGACATAATTTATCGTGTTGAGTTCTACTGTTCTAACCTCAATTGATGTTTGAATGAAATTTCCCTTGATCTTGCAGAAAAAAGGAGTAATTTAGACGTCGTTTATCACATTTCCTGCCCACAGTGCTCTCCTTCGGGGAGCACTGCGCCCATCCGGTCCTGTGGCCGCCTGCACCCAAGATTGGCACGTGCGTTTTGGGCACTGAACTTTATAATGTTTAGTTTATTGTTATATTATTATTGTGTACGAGATTCATGTAGAATTTTTTTATTTTATAAGTATTTAAATACTTTCTTAGTTGAAAATATTTTTATAAGAAAATTATAGGTAGGTAACTACTTACTTACTTAGGTCCTAGGTACCTACTTACTTAAAAACATAACTGTACCCCGATCGCGAGTATGCACAGAGTCTACTATTCGATCCGTGACTGTAGTATAGTCTCTCAAATGTATGGGGATTTTAGTTCAGTCAAGTTACCACTGGAGGCGCTGCACCCCGGATCCCATACATTTGAGAGACTATACTACAGTCACGGATCGAATAGTAGACTCTGTGCATACTCGCGATCGGGGTAGGTACTGTGTGTATAGAAACACGACACACAGGAAAGGACAGGGATCCAGTCCGTGAGGGTTTATTAGTCCAAGTATGAATTTTTATATCATACTTACCTACCTGATAAAAAAAAATCCCTTTAAATATTTTGCTTAAAAAATAAAGATAAGTAAGTAGGTATTGAGAATTTGAGAAACACAACTTTGGTCAGTTTTGGAACGTCTAATGTCAAAGTGGAATTTGCCACATTATAGAAAATAGATAAGACTAATGTAATTGATTATGATTATGTAAGATTATGTAAATGTAATATCCAGTATCGATATAACAGAGTTTACGGACTTCCTGTTTATTTTCCCGCCAAGCAGAGCTAATTGCTTTACTGACTTCCTGTAGGAGCGGACTGGCTGTAATGGAATTACTGGATTCTGGATTCAGTTTGGCAACCAATGGTGGTGTTGGGTATAACATGATTTTAGATTGACTTTTGTAAGAGTAGGTTCATTTTGATTTTGAGCCGGTACTGTGAGCCGGTTCATTTCCAATTGACTGTTCATTATTCTGGCGGACTACTCACTCATTCTCAATGACAATCTGTCCGGTCAGTTTATTCTTTCTTGTCATTGTCAAGCGAGGAATGAAGATTGAATGAATCTTGAGGAAATAGTAACGTCATGTTTTCTGATTTTGTCATAATGGGCACATGACATTTGAATTGAAGTATGACATTTGTAGAAGTTGAGCCGATCTTACAAAGTTGAATTTCGGTACCTACGGGACAAAAGAGCCGCCTCAGTCACGTAATTTGTTGAAGTTGAGCCGATCTTACAAAGTTAAATTTTGTACGGGACAGAAGAGCCGCCTCAGTCACGTCATACTCAACATTATATGCGAAGTTAGTTTGGTAACGACCAACGGTGAGGGTAAACATCGTGGGGACCAACATTCGAATATGAAATTATAGCCTGTTTGATGTGTAGGCAACTTAGGTATGATGTTGTAGACATCGGCAGGGCTATTTTGATTCACACGTAAAGTCGCTAACTCTGATTAGGTACAGTCAGCGTCATCAATCGGTATCCCCCTATTGATTTGAACAAAGACTCTTTTCATTTCAACCTTGGATTTCAGACGGGTATTATATCAGCTATTTTTGTTTAGGAACTCGAGCGAAATTAGATATCCATAAGTAAGCAAGGATGTAAAAGTTTTTACAAAAGTTGAGATCAACGGCTTGCAAACCGACCTTTTACTAGGGGGATACCAATTAATGACGCTTTCTGTACCTACTTCCTTCAAAAAATGATTTTTCACGTTGAATACTTTGAAATGGTAGATGGTTGAAAAAAGTGATAGACATTTTTACTGTGTAATTATACGTAGGTACTTACCTAAAGTAATTCTGCATTCTATAACTATAATACTTACCTATATTTTTCGTAAAATACAATTTGTAGGAAGTACCTAATCCGAGTTAGCGGCTTTACGTGTGAATCAAAATAGCCATGGTATCGAACCTTTTTATGCTTACGGGCTAGTCGGGAGTACCTATTATCCAAATGAATGAGTGAAATTTTTTTTTTTTTATTTTTTTATTTTTTCCCATGTGGGTAGTCTGAGTGTCAACAAAAAATAATTTGTGCTCCTTTTATATTTTTCATTTAAAATAATTACGAGTCTTGTTTTATGCTAAATTTGATTGAAGATTAGTGTGTAGCCCCTCCCTCACTCGCCTGTATATAAATTCTCCTCTAAACTTACCCATAACACTGCAAATAACGGAACAATGGACCTTTTCACCAAATTGTCAACTAACATGGATGAGCTGGCGAGCTCCTTTGAATCCAGGATGCAAACCTATGAGAGGGATCTCAAGAAGCTCTCTAGCACTGATCAGGTCCCTCACAAGGATTTGGATGCACTGACACGGGAGTTTATGGACTTCAAGTCATTCATGTGGAGGACTGTCGCTATGATGAAGTCTCAGCTGGAGCTACTAGTACATGGTCTGGATCGTCAGGAGACTGCTTCGCGAAGGAAGGTACTGTTATTCCATGGCATTGTGGAGTCCAACGATGCAACAGTCGAAGACACCGTGGTCAAGATATTGCACGACCAATTTAAAATGTTGGATGTATCTCCGGAGCATTTATCTGCATGCCACCGTCTGGGGACTAATACAAGCAAGCCCAGGCCAGTCATGGTGCGGTTTGCAAGCTATAAAGTTCGTAACCTGGTCTGGAATGCGAAGACTGCTCTGAAGAATTCTGGTATTACGGTGTCTGAGTTTCTCACTAAGACCAGGCATGAGATTTTCACCACTGCGCGCAAACACTTCGGCATAAAACAGTGCTGGTCGTCGGAGGGCAAAATAGTCATTATTTTGCCTGATAATAGTCGCCGGAGGATTGAAACTATGTCGGAGCTGAAACCGCTGCTTTCGGTACATCCTGCGGCACAGTCTAGTTCGGAGAAAAAGGCTCCCGGGACCTCACTGGATAAGGGGAAGTCTTCTACACTCCCTGCAGCGAAGGCTCAACCTAGACCGAAACGTACAGTGAAGTGAGACAATTTAGTCCATAGTTTGCGTGATCTCTTTCACCCGTGTTTTCGTACTAAGTTTGTGTACTTTCATAATATGTGTTTGCCTCCTTGAACATTTCAATTTATCCGTGCTAACCCCTCTCAAATAAAAATAAGGTAGGCAGGCAATGCAGTTGCAAACAAAACATGGCCCATGTTGTTGGTTTTCATTTTCAACCTGTCAAGTCTTTTTGACAGGACCGATTTATGACACTGACATGACACTTCGAAATGAAATGTCATTCTATAATAAAACAGCAAGTGTATTTCCGTTCAGAAAATGTGTAAACTATTATTTTTAGCTTAATTTTTTTATGTACTTAAATGCTATCGTTTATTTTTATTTTTAGGTAAATACTTTGTTTTTCTTTAGTTTATTCTGACTATCTTCCGGTGTACTTACTTAGATAAGTTTTTCTTATATTACAAGACTTTTTGAGTGTTTTGTCAATGGGCAAAATGGACAATCAACCTGAGCCCCAATTCTTATATAGGTACTTACTACTGGTACCTACCTAAAATAAAAAGTTATCTTTAGTAAGTAGGTATTATTTTTATTGTTATTTTTTTTTTTTTTTAGGTTTTGCAAATTAATAATTCTGTTTTATTCAGGTTTGCACTAACTTTACTCGCTTGGTACCTACTTACTTTACTTGTTTGTTGTATTCAAATGTATCATATTTGATACTTTTGTTTTCATGACTGTATTACTGTGGGTACCTACTTGACTGCTTCATCATTGCGACCTTTTAAAGGTAATAACCTATATAATTTCGTAGGTTGTTACTGGTAAAGGCCTGTTATATGGTGGGCAGGCATGGTACCTTTAAAATGGTGTTTATTAGTTTCTAGCAAACTGGCGAGTGTAGGGTGGCCTGCATATTGGTCTTTTAATTAGCATTTAACTTTATATATTTCTTATATACCTATACATAAATATATATAGGTATTGTCTTATTTATTTAAGTAGGTATATATATATTTTTTTGTTATTATTATTAAGTATTATTTTGTTCTATAATTTATGGATGATATTATATTGAATGATAGTTTTTTCTCATGCTCTTCTTTAAGCTCTGCTGATAACGACTATACTAGCGCCCTGAGTGATGATGAATCATCCCTCTTGCGTGACCAGCTGGTAACCAGGTTCTGTGGCTATCCTAAAAACTTTAACATAGTTCATATCAATGCTCAAAGCGTTCCTGGTCACTTTGATGATATTCTTGCCTCATTCGATAACAAACATATCGATGCCGTCCTAGTGTCAGAATCTTTTCTTAAGCCAGGTTTGCCCTCTTCGCAATACTTATTACCCGGTTTCAAACTCATCAGAAACGACAGAGTGGGGAAGGGATGTGGTGGGGTAGCTATCTACTTAAGAGCAGATATTCCTTCAAAGATAATCGATCACTCACCCAATCAGTTTTCCAATTTTGCGGAGCACCTTTTTATTGAAGTTATTGTCAATCATTCCAAAATTCTTCTAGGTGTGTATTACCCCCCCTCCTCGAAAATTGATTACTTCTCTTCTCTTGAAACGAAACTTGAGTCCTATAACTCCTTATACGATCACACTATTATACTTGGGGACTTTAATACGTGTCTGTTGAAAGGTGATGTGCGTACTAACAAGCTTTTATCTCTAGTTTCCTCTCTTAACATGCACATCCTTCCTCTCTCAGCTACTCATCATGCACCCCATTTAACTCCCTCCCTTCTGGATCTTATTATAGTCAGTGACCTTGATCGTGTAGCAACACATGGTCAATTATCTGCTCCTTTTTCTCACCACGATCTTTTGTTCCTCTCTTACAAAGTTCGTTGTCCCAGGCGCAAGCCCAAAACTCTTTTCCTTCGTAGTTTCAAAGATATTAACTTGGAGCGCTTGAAATTGGATGCGGATAACATTAACTGGGATCCGGTTATTATCGCGGATAATATTGATGATAAAGTTTCGGCTTTTAACACAATTATCACTAGCCTCTATGACATTCACGCTCCATTGAAATGTGTTAAAGTCAAACACGCTCCAGCAGCGTGGTTGACTCCGTTAATAAAAAAGATGATGTCCAAACGGGATAAGGCTAAGAGGATCTACAAAAAGTCACCTACGGAGGAGAACTTTGCTACTTTCAAGTCACTTCGTAATCGTTGCAGCAAGATGTGTAGAAATGCTAAGAGACGTCACATACATAATTCTATTAAAAACTCTAGTCCTGCTTTAATGTGGAAATTTCTTAATTCGCTTGGGCTTGGTAAAGGGGCAAATAACTCTTCTTTCTCTTTTGATTTAAACTCCATCAATTCGCACTTTTCCAAATCTCCTCTTACTATGGATCCCACTGTTAAACTTTCTACCCTTAATAGTTTATCTCGTCTGCCCAGGCCTGAGTGTTCTTCTTTTAACTTTGAGGAGGTTGCTGAGAGTGAAGTATTGAAATTCCTCCAGTCCATTTCCACCAAAGCTGTGGGCACGGATGGTATCCATGTCCACATGCTCCAGCTTTTGTCCGCTGAGCTTGTTTCTGCGATCACGCACATAGTTAACTTTTCTCTCGAAACGAGCTCATACCCTTCTATCTGGAAAAAAGCTTTTGTCATTCCCCTTCCTAAAGTGTCCAATCCTGTAACAATATCCCATTTTCGGCCCATTTCAATTCTTCCTGTCCTATCCAAAATTCTAGAACACGTGGTTCATAAGCAACTCTCTCACTTCCTCCACCAACACAACCTGCTGAGTCCCTACCAGTCTGGCTTTCGTCCTGGTCATAGCACAGTGAGCGCTCTTACAAAGGTCTCCGATGACATTCGCTGGGGTATTGAAAACCAACAACTCACTGTGCTGGTGCTATTGGACTTTAGCAGTGCTTTCAATTCCGTCGACTTCGATATCCTTCTATCCATTCTTTCCTCCCTCAATATTTCTCTCTCAGCAATCTCTTGGTTTGGCTCTTATCTTTCAGGACGCTCGCAGTGCGTACGCTCGGATGAGTCTTGCTCTGACTGGTGCAACATTACTGCTGGTGTTCCTCAGGGCGGTGTTCTTTCTCCTCTTCTCTTCTCTGTCTTCATTAATGCCATCTCCCAAGTCCTTTCCTCTAACTATCATCTTTATGCGGATGACCTGCAAATATATCGCCAGTTTAAATTTGAGGCCATCTCAGAAGGCATAAATCTCATTAACTCTGACCTCAAGAGTATATACTCTTGGGCTAAGGCTTTTGGTCTTCTGGTTAATCCTTCGAAGTCCCAGGCGTTAATTCTTGGAAGTCCATACATGATGAATCTTGTAAGTCAGTCTAACCTTCCCCCGGTCTTATATGCTGACACACCAATAGACTTTGCGGCCAACGCCGTGAACCTAGGTGTCATCTTTGATAGTCAGCTATCGTGGGTGAGTCATGTTAATGCATTCAGAAAGCGAGTTTTCTATTCATTTCAATCACTCAAGCGTCTCCAGAAATTTCTGCCTTTTCAAACTAAAATCACTCTTGCCCAAACTCTCCTTTTACCTATTATTGACTACGCTGACGTTTGCTTCCTGGACGCCACGGAGGAACTTTTAAATAAACTGGAGCGTCTTCAGAACTTGGGCATCCGATTTATCTTTGGTTTGCGCAAGTTTGATCACGTCTCCAGTTTCCGATCCCAATTAAAATGGCTCCCCATTCGCCGCCGGCGTGATCTCCATGTGGTGTCTTTCCTGTACAACGTTCTTCACAATCCTTTTTCACCTTCTTACCTTCGTGAGCGTTTTGAGTTTCTTGTTCCGAGGGGTGTCCCCTGTAGGACTGCTACGTCCCTTCTCCTTAAAATTCCCTCTCACTCCTCACGCTGTTATGGCGAATCCTTTACGGTTGGCGCGGTTAAGCTATGGAATAGTCTTCCCCACTCCATTCGTGACAGTAAATCAATTAGCACCTTCAAAAAGAAAGTAAAAGAGCATTATCTCTCTATATAATTACACTTTGTATATATTTATAAATATATATATATATTATATATTTAAGTAGTTGAATAATTATTTATTATAGTTATTTGTATGTAGTTTAAATATAGTAGACATAAATATTTGTAAGTAGTATAAAGACAGTATTACTTAGGTATAATTTATTTCTATTTTTTTTTTTTTTTTGTATTAACTTGTATTGTTTTTTAACGTTCCTATTATTTTGTGTACACGTACCCACGTCTATAATCAGCTTTCCCTATCCTCAAAGGTTTGCTGGAAGAAAACTCTTATTAGGGTTAAGCTCGCCTTTGTACATGCCTTTTGTTTAAGTTTTTCTTTCTGTATTTTTTGTGTACAATAAAGAATAAAGAATAAAGAATGAAATGCTCTAAAAAAATCATGAACGCGCAAGCTGAAAAGTAAAGAATTACTTAATTACCGAATATTAGAAACGAATAAGTAGATTGTTATTTTGATTTATTGAAACACATTCCTTTGTCAATGTTGTGTTTCATATTAATTTAAGGTAAGTACCATACTTAATAAAAAAATTAAGCATTATTGACCTAAGTCATATAATATTCTTAAATAAAAAAAATATATATATAACCTACCCATTTTATTTATTGTTACATTAAATAATATCATAATATAATGTAGCTTAACAGGATATTACCTACCTATAAAAAAGTACGAAAACGACTCGACAAATCAGTTTCATTTCAAAGTACGTTGTGCAGTTGGGCACAGCCGCGTCATTTTAATTGCATTGCAATTACTTGCGCCAGCTATAAATGAACCAGTAGTTAATTTGCATACCCAGAATTACATTTTCAGAATAAGCTGGATCTTATTTATATCGTTTTCATTCATTTCTATTTAAGTTTAGGTACCTATTTACTTAAAACTAGGTTTTAAATTATTAACGGGAGACTGAATTCGATCAAAGAGAATCTCTGAAGAAAGTCTGTTTGAATATTTTGACTTTGTAAAGTTGACACCTTATAACCAGAATAATTTGTTAGATTTAAAGCCTTTGTTTAAAGCCTTGACCAAACCAGCCCCCCTAGCCATATTACACTGTAGAACGATCTATCGTCACTGTACGTGACACACACACACACACTCACACACACACAGACACTCACTCATACACTCACACTCACACACCCACACACACACTCACATATACACACTTACAAACATTATCTTTCACATAAACACATAGGTACTAGCATGCAAAGGTACTTATAGACAATTTTCTGCCAATAGTAGACTTTATTTCTTACTTATATTTTAGTACCTAACTTCTTATTAACATCATTGATATCATCATAGCCAAACACTTTCCTTGATGTAGAAATCGCTAAGAAATATTTTTAAACATAGGTAACTCGAGCTCCAGAGACCCAAGATACAGGCTTCTATGCCTAGTTTGGGCCTCACCGAAACTGTTAACTAGTGTAAGATCATTTTGGCAATAAATATTCTTTATTCTTTATTCTTTATTCTTACTGTAGAATAGAACACTTCAAAATGTAGGTATAGGAATTGACGTTCTGACCACATGACTCATCTACTTGAAACGTCAAATCCTATACATTTTGAACTGTTTCTATTCTACAGCGACGATAGATAGTGCAATATGGCTAGGGGGCAGAGCGTCCGCGGTAGCGTGCAAGGTGGCGATCAGTTGTCCAATCAGAGGACGTATCGTGACACCGATGATGACAATTGGTGTCACGATGCGTTCTCTGATTGGACAAAAACTGATCGCCACCTTGCACACCACCGCGGAAGCTCTGGTTTGGTCAAGCCTTAAAGTCTGCTGCTCTAGCATAGATCGATGGTTGCTGCGGAACCCGTCTATTTATGGAGTTGATACCGTTAGCGCATTTAGTATTTAGAGGGCTAGTTTATCTGGCGATTCTATCATTCCTCCATTTGTACTAGTAGTTCACACTGAACTAAGATCTCGCGCTGATAGCCTAGATTTGGACTTGTTTCTGACTACCCCTATATCTGATGCGCTAGCTCAGTATGGTAAAGATTAGGTACCTAGTTTATTTTCAGGTTTCCGGACAATTATTTTCATTCTACTATGTAGCAACTAAAATCATTGCAAATCACAACTAGCCACTCTTCTTCTAAGACCAGTTAACCTGAACTACGAAGACGTCGAAACTCTAACAAACGGAAGCTCAGGTTACAGCGGTTGTCTAATTATTCTTTTTTCATTGTATTTCAAAAACTATATATCGTATAATAAAAATAAAAACCATTTTGGAATGTACAAGTTAAGTCCTTTCATTATGACACCCCACTCAATATATTTGTGTAACTTTTTTTTTACTCCCTTTGCAATTTCGTGCTATGTTTCCCTTTAAAAATGCTTACATGTTTTTTTGCGTTCAATGGCACGAAATAATACTCCTCTTTGCTCATACATTTAGTATAGTAAATTGTACTAATAGTAGAGTCTTTAGGTAAACATTGGTGTTTAGAGATAGGTTTCAGAATCGTCAGCTAAGTTTCAAGCGGCAGCGTGACCCACATCTGAGATTGGAGCTCCCTTCACAACCTGTCGACATTTAACATAACTTAGACAATTATACAATTTCGGGGCGACCGAGCTCTGCTCGGATATTTGCACTCAGAGAAAACTAACATACCCGAAAAAAGAACAATCATCATCTATACATATAATAAGAATGAAGTCTAAGAACAAACTTATAAGTATTCAATTAAGTGATGTCAGTTTTTGATCCATATAACCTTTTCACGTCCAAAAATGTCATAAGCGCGATCCACGATGACCTTGAACGCAAACACTTCATAGTAACTGTTGGTAATCTGTGACTTTGAAATTTTCGTTTCTCTGTGTGTTTGAGCACTAAGATCTCTGAAACTACTGAACTGATTTGGTTGCAGTTTTCATTGTTGTATTATGGTAAGCCGGGATTAAAAGATAGGGGTTGTTTTATCAAAATCCGTTCACAAATAAAAAAGATATATCTATTTAAAGAATTCTACTGTGACTTTAGTTTCTCTGTGTGTTTATTGCTGCTAATCTCAAAAACGGCTCTACTGAATTGGATGTAGTTTTGACTGTTGTATTATGGTAAGTTGGGATTAAAAAATAAAAGTTTTTTTATCAAAATCCGTTCACAAATAAAAAAGATATGTACATTTAAAGAATTCAATCTAAATTTCTAAACACTTTGTTTTCTAAAGAAAAGATTACGATAAAATTTGGCATGGATATAGATTATATCCCAGGAAAGGACGTAGGCTACTTTTTTTCATATGTTATCATGGTTGAGATAAAAAAATAAGGGTTGAAAGTATGTATGGGGAACAAAATGTTGGGATGGGTGACCGTCTGACCTCCTCTTTTTGCACTCATGGAAATTTTTAAACATTTTTTTATTACCTACGAATTTCAAAATTACTTAATGATAATTACTTAAATTGGTTTTAGGTAGGTGATGACCATGAAGTAGTAGTTGTAAATAGGTAAAGTGGGTAAGTAGAAAGCACGCCTAAGCTATTTCTACGGAACAGAGATAGCTTCTTGCGATTTGCTATTAGAAGACACGCAGGAATATACAAATTTTAGCGTTTCAAAACCGTTTGTTGTTTCAGCGCAATAGACTCAAATCTGTAAATGTTATATAATTAAAACCTCAATTGAATATTAATCTTCCTTAAATTGTTGAAAATATAAAAATCAGAGCTTTAAATGAATTCAATATTTTAGAAAACAAATTCCCCAAATCAGCGCAGCGCCAAAGTAAATTATTTCCAAGTATTCAAATTTTCTATCCGTGTATTTATTATGTTAAATACCTATGTATTTATTTAAAAAGTATTTATCACGATAGATTAGAAAGTAGATAGTTGTAAATAGGAAAAATAGGTAACTAGATAGCACGCCCAAGCTATTTTTACGAAACAGAGATAGCTTCTTGCGATTTGCTATTAGAAAACACGCAGGAATATACAAATTTTAGCGTTTCAAAACCGTATGTTGTTTCAGCGCAATAGACTCAAATCTGTAAATGTTATATAATTAAAACCTCAATTGAATATTAATCTTCCTTAAATTGGCGAAAATATAAAAATCAGAGTTTTAAATGAATTCAATATTTTAGAAAACAAATTCCCCAAATCAGCGCAGCGCCAAAGTAAATTATTTCCAAGTACTTATTCAAATTTTCTATCCGTGTATTTATTATGTTAAATACCTATGTATTTATTTAAAAAGTATTTATCACGATAGATTAGAAATTAAAACACCCAAACCCCAAGTAGATAGTTGTAAATAGGAAAAATAGGTAACTAGATAGCACGCCTAAGCTATTTTTACGAAACAGAAATAGCTTCTTGCGATTTGCTATTAGAAAACAAGCAGGAATATACAAATTTTTGCGTTTCAAAACCGTATGTTGTTTCAGCGCAATAGACTTAAATCTGTAAATGTTATATAATTAAAACCTCAATTGAATATTAATCTTCCTTAAATTTTCGAAAATATAAAAATCAGAGCTTTAAATGAATTCAATATTTTAGAAAACAAATTCCCCAATTCAGCGCAGCGCCAAAGTAAATTATAGCCAAGTATTTAAATCGTAATTTGAACATAGAAGTCTTCAAAAATCTATTTCATATACATCCGATACAAAAATTTCAATTTCTGTATCGGACGCGCAGACATCAGACGTCCTCACGTTGCGTTGGCTCTGACGGAAGTTCCGTCACGGAACAAGACTGGTGTAATCGCCAACGTGTGGATGGTTCACGAAATCTTGGCCCCAACGTTGGGACCAACGTTGGTCCCAACGTATACGCCGGCACCATACGTTGGGACCATGAAATTTGCGGTACGGGGGTTAAAGGGGACGAAAAATCGATCTACCTAGGCTAGGTCTCATATCTGGGAAAATTCGTTTTCTCGACATTTTTACGCAAAAAGGTTTACCTACCAGTGCAATGTGGTTCGTAATTTTACAATTTCTGTTGAAACTAAAGTGGCCAAGTGAAATAGGTGTCCGCCTCTCATCTCAACCGATGGCTTCGAGTTCGAATCTCAGCCAGTAAAAGTTTACTTTTTGTAAGTTTTATTTCTTTTTCTTTTTTAATTTTTATCTATTTGCACCCGAGCATAGTTCGGTCGCCCAGATATTCAAGTATTAAGTCCCTACCTACCTAAAGTATTTACAAAAAAATATAGAAGTAGGTAAGTACCTATTCTATCAGTTATCTGGTTCCCATAGTACAAGCTATGCGATTTTGATGAAATTTGCGGTAGGTACGGGGGCTTACGGAGGCGAAAAGCCGATCTAGCTAGGTCTTTTATCTGGGAAAATTCGTTTTCTCAACATTTTCATGCAAAAAGATTTACCAGTGCAATACCTACCTAATGAGTTTTAAAAAATTTGAATAAAAAGAACCTAGCCTATGTGTTATTCCAGGTCATAATCTATGTAAGTAATTATTCCAAGTTTCAATAAAATCCGTTTAGTAGTTTTGGTGTGAAAGAGTAACAAACATCCATCGATACATCCATCCTCACAAACTTTCACATTTCGCAAATTAGTAGAATTAGCATACGCGAACGAAGTCGCGGGCACAGCTAGTATATACATAAAATCACGCCTCTTTCCCACATGGGTAGGCAGAGACCACGGATTACCACTTGCTACGATCCTGACACACCTCTTTTGCCTCATTCACTCTCATCACATTTTTCATACAAGCTCGCCGGTTTAGGGTACTTTTAACCTGGCCTTTCTCCAAAACATCACCAATCTGATCCAGGTATGTTCGCCTAGGTCTTCCCCTTCCAGCTGTTCCATTCACACTCGCCTCATACACTTGTTTAGTTAAGAACAATCAAAAACTGACAACACAAAAAAAAAAACTATTAATAGCTGAGATTTGAACTCGCAGTCTTCGGCGTTGAAAACCCTAACCGCTTAGCCGCTCTGACACACGTTGCACTGGTAAATGTTTTTGCGTGAAAATGCCGAAAAAAAGGAATTTTATGAGATCTAGCTAGATCGATTCTTCACCCCCGTAAACCTCCGTACCGTAAATTTAATTGAAATCGTTAGAGCCGTTTTCTTTTTGACAGTTTTGACAGGTACGTTACGGCCATTTTACGATTCTCCACAAAACTGTCAAAATTATGAATTGCCGATGCATTAGAGGAATTATTATTTTAAGTAGGCACCTAATACAAATTGTCAATTTCGTGATTTCTAATACGAGAATCTCGCTATGAATCATTAATTATGATTTTGCTATAACGACCTTTTTAGCCCTGCTGTACGATTCCGACGAATTGAGAACCTCCTTTTTTTGAAGTCAAAAATGTCTATGAATCTTGGATTGTTTTTTGGGTTAATGAAAGCAAACTGATCAGCTAATCTTATCGTTTGCTAACCTCGCAATGCAGCGAAAGTTCTAGAGTTCGATCAATATAGTATTGAAGTAACAACGCTGCTGCCATGACGACGGGCTAATGAGGCTCCAATTTCGTTTCTTTTGATGGTATTACGTTCGGGAACAAATAGGCTTGTAAGTAAACTCTTGTAGGCTTTTACGAGCTTACTAGAATCAATATTTAATACGTAAATTCTTTAGAAGAGCCGTTTTGACCTAGAAAATGGGATTATATTTATGCTACGCGCTTCTACGCTCTTACCTTCAAAAAAATCTCGAATGTCAAAAGAATTGGCAAATTATTGGAAAAAGGCTAGCTGTTTCGGACCTTCTCGGAATGTATTCCGAATTCGGAATTTGTTTCTTCGCTGAAAAAACGCCAACTTTCCGAATAAAGTTATCGGATGCATTTTCGGATGTCTGAATCGCACGGTTGTATGAAGAATGTGATGAGATTGAATGAAGCGAAAGAAGTGTGTCAGGATCGAACAAATGGAGATATTCTGTGGTCTCTACCTACCCCTATGATGGGAAACAGGCGTAGGTAGTATGTAATGAGATTATTTCTAGATTCACTCATGATTCTGTATCGTTGTTTTTGTAAAACCCATGTCTGATATTTCAGAAAATAGTTATCTCATTTTGACATTAGCAGCATTTACACGCAGAGATCGGCCTGCGGATTTTCCCGCGGATCGATCTCTGCCATTCCAACCTTTGACAGTTTTATCCGCGGATATCCGTAAAGATATCTTTACAGATATCTGTACAGTCCAGATCCGTGCTAAAAACTCTACCGTTTAAAGGCCGCTAGTTTTATCCGCGGATATCTTTACAGATATCTGTACAGTCCACACAACGATCTACTATCATTTAATCTTGGTTATAAGGATTGTTGGTCTTGTTGAGAGGCTTTCTTGGTAGCTTTGTCTCTTTCACACTCGTTGTTGGATTAGTAGTGTGCCCATGTCATTTAAATTTCAGGATATTTTTACTTTATCGCGCTCGACAAAATCAGCGCTTGATTTCGATCCATGGTTTCGATCCTTGAATTCGATCCTTGATTTTGATTTCGATCCTTGATTTCGATCCTTGGTTTCGATCTTGGATTTCGATCCTGGATTTCGATCCTTGATTCTTGAATTTTGAACCTTGAATCTGAAATTTTGAATCTTGAATCTTTGAAGTGACAGCTGTCAAACTTCAAATGACCATATCTCGGGAACTACTCGTCCTAGACTCCCCGTTCTCAGTTCAAATGAAAGCTATGACCAAGATCTTCATTTGAAGTGACAGCTGTCAAACTTCAAATGGCCATGTCTCGGGAACTACTCGTCCTAGACTCCCCGTTCTCAGTTCAAATGAAAGCTATGACCAAGATCTACATTTCAGATGACAGATGTCATTTTGACAGCTGTTATTGAAAATGTAGATCTTGGTCATAGCTTTCATTTGAACTGAGAACGGGGAGTCTAGGACGAGTAATTCCCGAGATATGGCGGTTTGAAGTTTGACAGCTGTCACTTCAAATGAAGATCTTGGTCATAGCTTTCATTTGAACTGGGAACGGGGAGTCTAGGACGAGTAGTTTCCGAGATATGGCGCTTTGAAGTTTGACAGCTGTCACTTCAAATGAAGATCTTGGTCATAGCTTTCATTTTACCTGAGAACGGGGAGTCTAGGACGAGTAGTTCCCGAGATATGGCCATTTGAAGTTTGACAGCTGTCACTTCAAAGATTCAAGATTCAAAATTTCAGATTCAAGGTTCAAAATTCAAGAATCAAGAAAAAAACTTTGTAAATTTATACCGTTCCACGCGCCAGTCCAACATCTTTACAGATACCTATCTTTACAGTCCGGATCCGTGGGAAAATCTCTACCGTTTAAAGGCCGCTAGTTTTATCCGCGGATATCTTTACAGATATCTTTACAGATATCTTTAAAGATATCTTTAAAGATATCTGTACAGTCCGGATCCGTGGGATAATCTCTATCGTGTAAATGCCGCTATTGAGTATATGATCGGTGGATAAGGGCATTCAGTCTAGACGTGATCTGTGCAGTCAAGCATTTTAGTTAATTGAACTCATTGAATTTAGAATATAATAATCTTACAATTTTACAATTTCAGATAGATAAGTTCGCGTTACGTAAAAAGAACGCTGGTAGACAGTGGAAGGGGTATGTTTGCGCCAAGGTTTGCGCATGGCTACACTTGCACACGAAAGTGCTAGGAGGCCTATGTTTTTACTGTTTGTTTTGTCTATGGAAAACCATTTCGTTATTTAAAACTTTTGTGCGCAATGGTATTACTAATTTTTATAAATTGCTTACTGCGCAGCTTTGCAGCCAGCGTTCTTTTTACATGACACGAACTATACGAGGGTTTTGAAGTTTGATTATTGTTATAGGATGCGGTGGCATCGCGCGAATGCTATGACATCCATTCGACATCATATTTGATCGGATTCGTACGACTAAAATTCGCGCGAACTTGCGATGATCGCGTAGTCGCGTTCTATTAGGACAAGGCCTTAAACCACAGAACAGATAATAATACTATGTATAGAATGGACACTGTGTGAGTTTGAGCTGGCGAGGGGCTGACTTTGAACACGGAACACACGCGCAGACGCGACGAAACCGAGACCACAGTGTACATTATTCATACGGTGACAACCTTACTGTGTACAAAACTGACATTGTGTAGTGTAAATATAGGTAGTTAGACGCCGCTATTACGTTTTTCGTCGAGTGTCCGGGGTATGCTTAAACATATTAGGACTTAGGAGTTTGACATTTACCCCAAACATCATCACTCAGAAGTTAAGGGTACCCTGGACCCCGTCCTGCGTGCGACAGTGATAGACTGGCCCCGCCTAAACGCTGTGCAAATGATCGTGTGCACTCGAGTTGCTATGACTGATGAGGGACTTGTGTAGACCAACATACTCGGATTCAAGTTAAGTCATGTTAAAAATTAAATCATTTATTAAGCCTCAGCGGGGCTAAAATTGCCTTCGTCTATTGAAAAATTGGTCCCCTAAGGTAATCATGAATAATATGATCTTATTGAATAAATAATCTTTGACTTTTGACTTTTGAATCAAAGGTCCTATAGTGTTTAACCCACTTCCTGTCCCGCAGCAATGCGTAATCGGCACTGAACGCTTTAAAACCAAATACTCTTAATATCGCCGCCTTCATGATATCAAATAGGTACCTATGCCAAATAATATCATACTCCATTTATCACGTGAATACTTCCGCGTAACCTATTTATATCGAATCCTGGTACATATTGCTTTCATTGAATCCAATATCCAATTATATGAAGCCTTAAAAGTGCCGTTGTAACTGCTGTGTAAGCTGTGGCAGCCTCCACCTCACATCGGTAGATTGCAAATATTTTTAAAAAATTATTTTTGACGCGGCCCCAATTTTTTTAATTTACCATAACACAAGTTTTGCTTACTTTGGGGCTACATCGGCCTTTACATCTTTACTAGATGATTTATACAGTGTCAGGAGGCAATCTTTGCCTACACTTAACAGGACACTGTAGTGCCTGGGACATTGTTGAGATGGAGTAGGCTTGTAGCACCTACACCATCCTCTCAGCTTAACCGGCCATATCCACAGGAAAGACATGGTCAATACGTGTGGGGCTGTCTAAGCCGCGGTTTTCCTCACGATGTTTTCCTTCACCGTTTAGAGCTCGTGTTAATGCGCATATTTCAAAACAAAAAACTCATTGATGCACGCCCGGGTTCGAACCTGCTACCTTATCAACAGCCGAGGCACTAACCCACTCGGCCAACATGGCTCTTTTATTTATAAACACCAAGGCCTCTATTAATAAACTCCGCTCAACTTCTGTCAAAGTTGCACCACGGATTTAACTCCATCCTTTTTGTTAGACAGTGACAAATAAGGATGGCAATAGTAAAATCCGTATTGCAACTTTAACATAAGTTGAGTGGAGTTTATTAATAGAGAGCCCAAGAAAATATGGAGATACGAGATCTTGTGTATATCCTACATTTGAATTTATAAGTATTTGAGTTTTGCCTCGTCTCGTCCCCACGGACCTATTCAAGCCACTCGACTAAAAGTCTATACTAGGACTATATCATACACACTCATATACATTACACTGACTGTTTGTTAGCATAAACTTATGTCGTACACCCCGGACACTTGACGAAATTACTCTGCAAAAGCGGCGTCTAACTATATTTACACTACACAATGTCAGTTTTGTACACAGTAAGGCTGTCATCGTATGAATAATGTACACTGTGGTCTCGGTCTCGTCTATGCGTCTGCGCGTGTGTTCCGTGCTCAAAGTCAGCTCCTCGCCAGCTCAAACTTACAGTGTCCATTCTATACCTAGTATTATTATCTGTTCTGTGGTTGTGCTTCGAGTTTCTGACAATTGTGACGCAGGGAGTTCGATTCTCACGGCCGGTTTTTTTTTGCAATTATTTTAAGGAAATGAAACAGCCGATGTACAAATAATCCTTAATCATCAGCATCGTCATCCGCAGCCAAATTTATCCCACTGCTGGGTGTGGGCCTCCTTTTGTGTACGCCACTCTCTTCCTCATTCTGCAGTGCCTCACACATCCAAAATCTATGGTATTTTTTGGTGTCTTAGGCTGGTTTTAGTGTCGCGCGTAGACGCGTACCGTCGGCGCTGATAGGCGAGTGATCTTTATTACAATGAAATAGGGATACTGATTGTTCAGCACCGACGAGTGCAATCAGCGTTGCCATTTTTGATAAACAATCAGTATCCTTGTTTCAATGTAATAAAGATCACTCGTCGATCAGCGCCGACGGTACGCGTGACACTAAAACCAGCCTTAATATTATAATAATCCATAATATTTTCAACTTTATCATACTTCACAAACAAAGCCGTATGCTGTAGCAAGCTATATCCCAATAGGCGTATCCTATCGAGCTACGAGCCTCTCGGCTCATAACTCTGGAGAGCCTTGTAAGTGCCGTAGCAGATGCGTAGACACGCGCTACGGCGTAGCTGAATTATGACGTCACTATTAAGCTCGTAGCACGCTATTGATAGCTACATTTTGAAACAGATCGGTTCTGCGGTTGTAGTACAGTCAACGTACAATACTAGCTAAATAAAATAAAAACCGGTCAAGTGCGAGTAGAACTCGTACACCGAGGGTTCCGTACCTACCCATTATACCCATTATGTTATTGTAGCCCGCTTATTTGTATGAGCGCCCATACAACTCAGAGGACAATCTTA
The DNA here is from genome assembly GCA_958496255.1 of Camptogramma bilineatum. NCBI lineage: Eukaryota > Metazoa > Arthropoda > Insecta > Lepidoptera > Geometridae > Camptogramma > Camptogramma bilineatum. Next base: position 4,561,435 of record OY292478.1, read on the forward strand.
ATTGGCGTCAACTATGTATGTATGGGAACACCCTTCAATTTTAAACTTTTTCAATTTTTTGGAATTTTTCCTTTATTTGTGCTATAAGACCTTGCTTTTTGCCAAATTTCGTGTTTCTAGGTCAACGGGAACTACCATTTAGGTTTTCAACCCAAAACCTCTAGGGTACTTCCGGTTGACCTAGAATTGTCAAATTTGGTTACAAGCAAGGTCTTACAGCACAAGTAAAGGAAAAATTCCGAAAAATAAAAAAAGTTGATAATTAAGGTAAGTTTTGGTACTTACAAGTTTGCACGAAAACTTAAATTTGCCTATATCTTTTTATAGTGTTGACTCAGGACCTTGATTTTTATACTCACAATAGGGACTATAGACCTCAGTATATGGTATAAATTTCAACTTGCTAGCTTCACCCGTTCCTGAGATAATCGATGGTGACACACGGACAGACGGACAGACGGACAGACGGACAGACGGACAGACGGACAGACGGACAGACAGACGGACAGACAGACGGACAAGAAAGTGATCTTATAAGGGTTCCTTTTTTTACCTTTTAAGGTACGGAACCCTAAAAATAAAAAAACCGACTTCAATGTTAGACGAGATTTTCTGCCCTCTCGAGGTGCATTTTTGTTCATAACTCCGAAGATCCTCAACATATCCTCACCAAATTTTGATAGCACCAATCGGAAAGTATACTCTTTCAAACTAAATAAGAATTTTTCAAATCAGTCTAAGCGTCTTTGAGTAATTGGTTAAAAGTAAACGTGCGAAAATTACTACGTTTCTTACTTGTTTTTCACAACAGGTTTTGAAAACTGTCATTTTGGAGAACGAAACAAAACGCACCGGCAATGATACCGTAATGGTTGACGTTGTAAAGGAATTGCCCAGCTCTAAGGCTGAGTTTAGTCTCATGCTCACCGTCAGCGCTGATAGGCGAGTGATCTTTATTGCAATGAAATAAGGATACTGATTGTCCAGCACTGACGAGAGCAATCAGCGTAGCCATTTCTGCTAAACAATCAGTATCCTTATTACATTGTAATAAAGGTCACTCGCCTATCAGCGCTGACGGTGAGCGAGACTAAAATCAGCCTAACTGACAGAATGATGACGTCACCGCGTGCGTGTGTCAAGCTTGGACATATCTGGGCAATTAGTTAGCCTAACGAGCATTAGCAGTGTTGGCCGTGTGTTATGATTAGTTGGCGATAATAGCTAATTAATTGCGGTCATATACAGGGTGAATTTTTGAGACGGGGCAGTAAGGGCAGCTACCTTAACTGTTGTAGCTACAGGAAAACGTTCTTAGGAGACTGTCCTTAACTTTTGAAGATATTTCGACCTGCATTCACAGATTTTGACGGTAGCTGCCCTTACTGGCCCGTCTCAAAAAATCACCCTGTATAATTGCACGAATAGGTACGAGAACTTGTAAGTGTAGGACGGTATTCGCGAATATTTGTTTTAACCCCCGTCGAAAAACAGGGCTTTTATAAGTTTGTATGTGTGTGTCAGTGTGTCTGTCTGTGGAATCATAGCCTCCTGAACGGACAAACCGATTTTTTGTTTTTTTTTTTGTTTGGTGTCTTTGTCGAGAGTGTTCAGATTATCAGCTCTTTTCTGGTTTATGAAGGGACATGTCTCTTGTTTTTAATTTTTTTTTGTATTGAATTGAATTATAAAATAAATAAGTAAACGAGTGTGCTTTAGACCACACGACTAAAGTAAAACGTAACGCTCTCGTCACGCATTCACCAGCCCCCCAATTCTTCTATATGACAACGTCAATCATTCCGCTGCGTTTTGGTTCGATCTCATAAATGTCAGCCATTTGGTGAATAGTAGAATAGCTTTTCAAAAATTTGTTCTGCCAAAGTCCAAACCAAAGACTTTTACCTGGTCCAAACGTTAGCGAGCCTGTCCAGATGAAGCGTTTCACGCGCGATACCACTCGCGCGTAGCCTGTCCAGATGACGCGATCTACGCGCGAGACCACTCGCGCGTTTCAATTTTGTATGTAGCTCTAGTATCTCAAGAACGCGCGAGTGTGTACGCGCGAGCGGACTCGCGCGTGAGACGCGTCATCTGGACAGGCTCTAAAACCTCACCAAACTGAGCCGTTTGTCTTTTAGTTTTTAGTAGAATAGGAAACAGTTGAAAATCTAAGGTTTAGTTGAGGTTTTGCTTGAGGTTGATAATAGGTTCGGTACTAGACTTACTGCCCAAGTTAAGCGTGCGTTAAGAAGTTTTACTTCAACAAATATTCACATAGGAAGTCCTCATCAAAATCTCTTGTGAACTGAGTTAGAAATTCACTTCCGCCATTTTGTCTCCGTCCATCGAAGCGCTCCGTTACGTTGGCCCTTCCCGCCACCTCAGGTGGCCAACAATGCTTGGATTATGCCAAGTGGCACTCCACTTAACAATTTCTGCTCAAAAACGGTGATCGGTTTATAAACTCCGTTCTATTTCAAAAAAAGGAGGTTTTCAATTCGTCGGAATCTTTTTCCTGCTTTTTAGGGTTCCGTACCTTAAAAGCTAAAAAAAGGAACCCTTATAAGATCACTTTCTTGTCCGTCTGTCTGTCTGTCTGTCTGTCTGTCTGTCTGTCTGTCTGTCTGTCTGTCTGTCTGTCTGTCTGTCTGTCTGTCCGTCTGTCCGTGTGTCACCATCGATTATCTCAGGAACGGGTAGAGCTAGCAAGTTGAAATTTATATCATATACTAAAGTCTGTAGTCCCTATTGTGAGTATAAAAATCAAGGTCCTGAGTCAACACTATAAAAAGATATAGGCAAATTTAGGTTTTCGTGAAAACTTGTGAGTATCAAAACTTACCTTAATTATCAATTTTTTTTATTTTTCGGAATTTTTCCTTTACTTGTGCTGGAAGACCTTGCTTGTAACCAAAATTGACAATTCTAGGTCAACCGGAAGTACCCTAGAGGTTTTGGGTCGAAAACCTAAATGGTAGTTCCCGTTGACCTAGAATAACGAAATTTGGCAAAAAGCAAGGTCTTACAGCACAAATAAAGGAAAAATTCCAAAAAGTTAAAAAAGTTGAAAATTAAAGGGTGTTCCCATACATACATAGTTGACGCCAATTAAAATTGTCCTACGAGTTATATGGGCGCTTATACAATTAAGCGGACTAGCTTAATTGACACCATGGCTAGGTACGGAACCCTCGGCGTACGAGTTCGACTCGCACTTGACCGGTTTTTATTTTACTGTATGTTCTGTTCACCGATTACTCAAAGACACCTGGGGCTCGATTCCGGTACGGAACTTTTTATCAACCTCAACCAAAACCTCAACTAAAGCGACTGTTTCCATGACTACTAATAACAAACGACTCAGTTGTGGTGAGGTTTTGAACTTTGGCAGTACAAATTTTTGAAAAGCTATTCTACTATTCACCAAATGGCTGACATTTAAGAGTTCGAACCAAAACCAAAGCGGTTGTCATTTAATAGAATACAGGCCCTGGACTGATATGGAATTTTTTTTTGTTTGTAAGGTTAAAAAAACCGACTTCAATGTAATACCTATGAAATTTTCTGAACTCTCGAGGTGCATTTCTGTTCCTAACTCCAAAGATCCTTGGCAGATCCTCACCAAATTTTTTAACTCCCTTTCAAACAAAAAAGAATTATCCAAATTGGTCCAGGCGTCTTTGAGTAGTCAAAAGTCAAATTCATTTATTCAATAAGGTCACTAGTGTACCACTTTGTATCGTCTTAAGAGCTAGGTGATTCTACTCCTGCTCCTTTGCGACCAAGACCGTGTAGTCAGTGAACATACTTAGAAAAAGCACTAAAATCCGATGACTTGAGAACCTCCTCCTTTTTTTTAAGTCGGTTAATATAAATAAAAAAACTGTAAGCACCACACCTCTATAATGTAGGTCGACTTAAAAAAAGCGTGTTAAAAACGAGACAGGATAGGATCTTCGCTGTTGAATATTGAGACTCAGCGAATATAAAACTGAAGAGGCTCCTTGACTGAATGACCCTCGATGCTGCCAGGAAGGGCGTGCTAAGGATTATTTGATCAGATACAAACTCAGCAAATATAAGCAAAAATGTCACAATGAGAAAAAAATCGCTGAATTTTTCTGTGAGAGAAATAAATGTTTTTGAAAAAAAAAAAATTGAAATTGATTAGATATAGTACCGACACAGTGTGAAATATTCTTTCATACATTCTCTATGAACGCATCCCCACTTGTCAGTGTCAGTGACGACACAGTGATATCCGTACCCATATATTTTGAAAGTGTGTTTATTTGTTTGTTTATTTGTCCTGCTTTCACGTCAAAACAGAGCGACGGATTGACGTGATTTTATGTGTGTAGAACTATCTACGGAGGGCTGGAGAGTAACATAGGCTACTTTTTATCCGGGTACCGCGCGAGCGAAGCCGCGGGCAGCAGCTAGTGATTTTATACACAGAGATGGATACTGAACTGAGCGAGCACGTTGCTGAAACTGTGACTTCACTGATATGTGTTAATCGACAAAAATTAAACCTTGCGTAGATGGGCTGGCAATGTATGAAATGTTAACTTCTGTGCTAAGCCATGACGGAGGCCTTTAGGCGGCCCAAAAACTCCGTGACCAGATTTGGCCACTTGCTCATACGAACTTACTTACTTACTTTTGTGTTGCCATATGAAAAATTTCCAAATGTGTTTGGGCCTTCGTCCGAGGTTTGGGCAAACCTCTGACTACCCCCTTTACCCACCTTCAAAGGATCTAAAAATGCCTAAAGATCTGAAAGAATATGTCTACCGTACCTTGGGAATACAGTAGTGATCATAATTACATTTTATGGAATAGAATAGAATAGAATAGAAAAAGTTTTATTTTCGCCACTACGATTCATACAACACAAATTCGAAATGTTACATTACAGTGACAAGAAAATAAGGCTACCCCTCAGCATTTGCTCCCGCAGCCCGCATTCGAACCAAGGCTTTGATTGGCGATTGTAACTTAAACTTAAGAGTAACTTAAAGTCTCGTAACTTAAAACCTTCGCTTATTACCTGGAGTTTCATTAGACGAGCGCATTCACTTCATTCACGACGGGAAGAGCCCGTATGTGAACTTGTTAATTGCTTTTTTATTCTCTTACTTAATTAAAATTATACTTGAGTACCTCTTACCTATTTTTTATACGAGGCTAGCTCAGACGAACGTAATGACTAATGAGTAGTTGAGAAATGAGACATTTGCATCAAATAGAGAAAGTAATTTACTTATTTGTCATTTAATCCGAAATACCGTACATGATATAACTTTTATTGGACTCCACGAGACAGGCTTTGCCTAGTGTGGAGGCCGCTGAAAAACTGTACCTGTATTGTTTCAACTTTTAATACTTAAATATTTTTTCATTTTTCATTTCACGGGAAAAGTCAAGGGGAGAAATAAAGGAATTTCGTTTATCCGTTTTAATAAGAAAAAGTAAGAAAGTTTAACTCAAAAACTTTCGAATTTATAAGTAACTAGCTGCTGCGCCTTCGCTCGCGTGGTACCCGGATAAAATATAGCCTATGATACTCCCCAGCCCTCCAACTATCTCCACACAAAAAATTACGTCAATCCGTCGATCTGTTTTGACGTGAAAGCAGGACAAATAAACAAATAAACACACTTTCACATTTATAATATGGGTATGGATTCTTGTTCTACTTCATAAAGGACTGTTTATATCTACAAACATTGAGCATAACAGACACGTTGCGTGTCAGACAGACATGCCCACGGTGCTCTCGTACTTTTGTAAACAAAATTGGTTACTAAAGTCATCAGAGAGCCCATCAACAAGCAGATATTCTACCATTTCACCAAATGGCTGACATTTAAGAGATCGAACCAAACCAAAGCGGTTGTCATCTAGTAGAATACAGGCCCAGCAACGCTCTACTATAGTGTTGAGTATGACGTGACTGACGCGGCTCTTTTGTCCCGTACAAAATTCAACTTTGTGTGATCGTCTCAATTTTTTAAAATGTCATGCTTCAATTCAAATGTCATGTGACCGTACACAATATGACAAAATCAGAAAATGGCGTTACTCTTTCCTCAAGCTTCAATCACTCCTCGCTTGACAATGACAAGAAAGAATTCAGAACTGATCGGACAGATTGTCATATGAGAATGAGTGACTAGTCCGCCAAAATAATGAACAGTCAACTGAAAATGACCGGCTCAAATGAGCCGACTCACGGTATCGGCTCAAAATGAAAATGAACTTACTCTGACAAAAGTCAATCTAATATCATGTCATACCCAACATTACTCTACTAGTCCTTCGAATTAAATATGCTCGCCCTGTAAAACAGTCGCAGTAGCCGAAACCGGTTAGGAATAACATACACTTTACACTATTCATTCATGTAAAGGAAGCGTCTACTCTATTATAAGGTGTCTGTCCATTGTCCAGGCACCTGACTCTAGTTCCAACAATACCACAGACAATAGTAACCCAATACGTAACGCCCGCTTAACCCAGATCCATGAAGATTTAAGCTTGGAGGCCGTTTGATGCACTGAGATGTACTGGCGTAGGGAGGTGATGGTAAAGCTGTGGGTTCAAAACCGAAATCCTTTCACTGAGAAATGTTAAGGGGCCGGCGACAGATGGAATGTCCATAAAAACAAAGTCCAAAATCATTTAAAATTTGAGCATATTTTTATCTTTATGTTATTACTAGCTTCCGCCCGCGGCATCGCTCGCATGGTACCCGGATAAAAAGCCTATATCCTACTACCGGTCAATCTATTTACATTTTAAATTTCAGCCAAATCGGTTCAGTGGTTGTCGAGTTATAGAGGAACAAACAAACATCCCTCAAATTGGTCTCAAACTCTCAAATGATCGCGTATGCGAGTTTTGTCGCGATCGGTCTCGTTGAGATGAGAGTGACAGAGCTACTTGCGTGGTTACTGAACCATCACATTTGATACTGCGTTTACACGCTCGCGAGCAAACAGATATTCAACGAGACAGATATATGTTCAGACAGAGCACGAAGTAGCTCTGTCACTCTTATCTCAAGGAGACCGATCGCGACAGAAGATAATGTGCCCGTTGAATTTCTGTTAGCACGCGTATAAACGTGCCATGAGTTTGAGACCGATTTTGGTCGCTATCAAAGATGGACAATCAATCAGCGGGCTGATTGTCTAACTTGACTCAAAACTCAAATTGGTCTCAAACTGCCAAAACGATCGCGTAGGTGACTTTTGTCGCGATCTCCTTGAGATGAGAGTGACAGAGCTACTTGCGTGGCCACTGAACTGTCATAATTTGATAGTTTGAGACCGATTTTGGTCGCTATAAGCTAGACAATCAATCTGATCTCCTGTCTCGGTCCCAGCTTCCCGCCTATTCAAGATTCTGAGCTTAAGCACCTTAAGGAGCGTCCTTCGAGCAAGCGGCCCTCAGCCGACGTCTGAAGGGCTGTAGAGCGGTTCTAGAGGCTATTGAATATGGATGACTGAGATTAGAACGTGGCTTATCTGGATTTTAAAATCGGTAATAAGGGGGTTTTAAAAGCACTTTTTTATTGTTGAAGTTGCCGAGCTCTTGCGTGGTTCATTGCTGTCTAAGTAATTCTTTTATGTTTGAAAGGATATACTTTCCGATTGGTGCCACATAAATTTGGTGAGGATCTGTCGAGGATCTTCTGAGTTATGAACAGAAATGCACATCGAGAGTGCAGAAAATTGCTCAGCTTCTTTCGTATGAGCAAGTGGCCAACTCTGGTGACGGAGTTTTTAGGCCGCCTAAAGGCCTCCGTCATGGCTTAACGACTTAAAAGCCGGGACCGATAATTAACGTGAACAGCTTATTACATTGAATTCGGTTTTTTTAATTTTTTGAAGTCAGTTAAAACGCCTAGTGAGTACTAGCTTTTAGGTTCTGGCTGTTCTGAGGTAGGTCTGAAGTCAATGATATTTAAAAATAATAGATATTATGTTTCTAGCGCGCGCAAATCGGTATGTATACCAGTGCGACCATATTTTAACCGTCAATAACTATAAACGTAACGTATCTAGGGTATAATATTGTCTGAAGTACTAGCATTCATATTGGGGCATTCACGAAGTAGTTTGGCGGCCCGCCAACGCTGATACAGAACTTTTATTTCGAAAAACCTTTACAAGTTTTTTAATCAACTGGAAATAGCTAAAGAGAAAGAGATATCTATAATCAAACCTTCATCCTTTACCTAGGTAGGTTTGAATAACCTTGTACTCAATAACGATCCGATTTCTAAGCAATAGGTACATAAGTCGGAATCAGACGGTTCACCCGGATGAATGGTCACTCGAGTGATGGATTCATTTTTCTTTCATTCCATGGTCACACGGGATAGACCATAGATAAAGAGGACAGACGGAATGATAAAGAAATGAACACTGTTTTATTCCTGTCTATGTCTTGTCTATGTCTTAGAATGAAGTCGTGCGTCTTGGATGGCCGAGTGAACGTTTATTTTCGTGTTTAGACGGTTCATTTTTCTTTCATTCGGAGTGCGAGTTCATTTTTCTTTCATTCGGAATGAACCGATCTGACGTTGTAGGTATTGTTCCATTCGTGAATTCACTCTTCATTTTTCTTACATTTTAAGTTCAGACTCTTCATTCATATTGAAAGATGCCGAATGAAAGGCAGAAATGAACGAAAAATGACCGTCTGATTCCGGCTTTACATTTGTTTGATTCTCATTGTGAATAATAATTTATCTCAGGAACTACCAGTCAGATTTGAAAAATTATTTCTACATTTGATAGCTACCTAAACTCTTGAAAGTTAAAGGCTACTTTTCATTATCATCATCATCACCATAAACCAACACAATAGGGGCTACGCCCTGAGGGCGCTGCTAGCTATAGTATAAAGTGAGAGAGTATTTTCTTTGAATGCGCTAATCTCAGGAAGTAGGCACTTAGCAGTCGGATTTGAAAATTGTTTTTTGATTTTGATAGCTAAACTCTTGTGAAAGGTTATAGGCTACTTTTCATCATCATCATCAACACCATAAACCATCACTATGGGGGCTACGCCGCGAGGGCACTGCGAAGCTAAAATGGCCGCTATAGCAGATACAATGCAGATTTTGTCACTCTCAGTCTATTAAAAGAGATGGTATATAGATTCTGCTCTATCGGCCTTATTAGCTCCGCTGGTATCCGTACCCATATTATAAATGTGAAAGTGTGTTTGTTTGTTTGTTTATTTGTCTTGCTTTCACTTCAAAACAGAGCAACGGATTGACGTGATTTTTTGTGTGGGGATAGTTGGAGAGCTGGAGAGTAACATAGGCTACTTTTTATCCGGGTACCACGCGAGCGAAGCCGCGGGCAGCAGCTAGTAATAAGATAATTATAAGATAATTTTATTACCTTGGCTCGGTCATCTGAATCGCCTTGTCAAAGCGATATTTAATTAATGTTAGACGTATAAATACTCGGTTCGCGGGTTTGACTCCCTGACTGACAGGTTGGCAAGCTGCATAAATATTTAAACTATATTCATTTATACTTCTACACATATCTTAAAAAGATTAAGTTTGTAAGATTGTATGCAGATAAACTCCATAGATACTAAACTCTTTCTCATGTAGAATACGAATTGGTAGGATGTTTGTGATAAAAAACTGGGCAAATGCAAGTTGGACTAGACTCGTACACAAACTCGTACCCTCGTAGGAGTTTTGTATTTGTCGGTGATACAAAACTAAGTACAGTACCTACAAACTCACTAATCCGGAACTATTAAAAACCAGAGGGTGCCGGATTATTGGAAAGTTCGGATTACTGGATTGTATAGAAAAATTGGAAATAAATAGAATAAAGCATTTCATAAAGAGAATATATGTATTTGTATTCTTGTTCTACAGGTTTTTTTTATTATATTTGAGGTTTTGAGGTTAGACTGCTTGACGACGACGGAGGCATGCGCGATGCGTGGCGTAGGGAGGGGCGAGGGAGGCGCGGGCGGAGGGTGCCGGATTATTGGACGTATCGGTCTATTGAAGTGCCGGTTTATTGAGATTCTACTGTATACATACATTTTTTTGATACGACGAAACTACGTCACGAACACGGTTATATTTACTTCAGCTTCGTAGCCCTAGCCATGGCTAATAAGCAATATATTATGACCGGTTGAATTACCTGAAACAAAATAAAATAATCATTAGAAAAATATGAAAAAAATAAAATAAAAAACGGACAGAACGTAACTTTCAAATATTTGGTAGAAGTTTTCCAAGTATTCCAATGCAAACATTCTAAAAATAAACAATATTTCTAAATTCTGTTTCTGAATTCAAAATTTCAAATTGAAATTCGGAATAAAAATAAACAGCGCTCGGAAGCAAACATTTTGACACAGGCGATGTTTTTACCGAACAGTTCGAAATTCAAAACAAGAATTCTGAGAATAGAGATGAGGCTAGATAATCGAAGATATTCGACGAATAAGTACTATCCGTAAAAAATCAACGGATTTTGTAATAAACTTTGTTTACGCATTTGTAGTATTCGTTCATGTAATTCTGAGTGCCTAGTACCTACTAGTTTTTTCACTATTCGGTTTCGTGGTAGGTATGGGTGCAGAGCTAAAGTGGCCACTTTTGATGAAACATCAGATTTTTCATCTAATAAAACATCTGCCCCCCAATTCTACTAGATGACAACGTCAATCATTCCGCTGCGTTTTGGTTCGATCTCATAAATGTCCATTTGATGAATAGTAGAATAGCTTTTCAAAAATGTGTTCTGCCAAAGTCCAAACAAAACCTCACCACAGCTGAGTCGTTTGTCATTAGTAGAATAGGAAACAGTCGAAAATCTAAGGTTCAGTTGAGGTTTTGCTTGAGGTTGATAAAAAGTTTGGTAGGAGAATTGACACCCTGATAAAATATCTAATTTTTCATCAAATGTTTCAGAAGAGATGTTTCTTAGATGCTTCATATCTATTATAAAGAATTGATACACTTGATATTGGAAACATTTGATGAAATATTAGATGTTTTATTAGATGAAAAATCTGATGTTTCATCAAAAGTGGCCACTTTAGACCCTCTGAACAGCGCTAACTAGTGTCGAAAACGTGAAACTTAAGCGCTAGGCCCTGTGATTGGCTGATCCCATACAAATCTAGGTTCACGCGATGCAATTTGCAAGCCCAATGTGATGAAATACCAGAAATGACATCCAAAGAGAATCAGAATCAAATAACTTTATTTGTTAACTAGTAGATATACAAGTTAAGTCGACGTCAGCTCCCAAGTCCTACGGCAAAAGCGGGAACTGATTGTTTTATTAACTTTAATAAGCTCTTTTAGTTACGGTCGTTCAGTTGTTCTGGTGTGTAGAATTAAAGAACATACAAACTTGCATAAATATTATTGTTCAAGCCTTATTTGAACAATAAGTAATTTTTCACCTAACCTAGTTCTGCGATAGCAGCGCTGCGTCTATCGGACTTCAGTGCTGACGTCGTCTCTAGGTAGGTACATGTTATTAAGATAAATGAGTTAACAAAAAGGCCTCCACTCGGCATAAGTACGGTAGATAGTCTACCATATCGCTGGTCTTCCGTGTCTTTGTGTGTTTGTGTCTTTAATTTGGGCCTTGATGGCGCTGCAATGACCGATAATATTTATTTTTGGGACCGAATGTGAATTATCTGTGGCGCCATCTGACGAGCGCAGTGAATGAACCCGCTCGATGAACCGGATCAGAGCAGCGGGCTGGAATGCGATAACTAGGTTTCAACCAGCCTCTAGTTTTTCAGGCTTTTTACAGATAGGTACCTACTTGTCTGCGGTGTAGAGTCGGATTCAGCACTGAAGTCCGATAGACGCGACGCTGCTATCGCAGAACTAGGTTATGTAAAGAATTACTAACTGTCCAAATAAGGCTTGAACAATAATAATTATGCTAGTTTGTACGTTCGTTAGCTCTACACACTAGAACAACTGAACGGCCTTGACTAAAAGAGCATAATAAAGTAAATAAAACAATTAGTTCCCGCTTTTTCCGTAGGACTTGAGTGCTGAATCCTACTCTACGTTCGGCCGCGCGCCTCTTCAGGCAGGCGTATGGCAGTGAGTTCCCACTTTTCGCTCGGCTCGCACGCTAGCCGCCCGCATCGATTACCTATTTATGCGACTAGTCGACAACCCTTCCGCGTCAATCCGCACCAGAAGAGTTAGAAAGAGAGGCAATGGTTAGGTTAGGTTAGGCACTAAGTGCTTGGGGCACCAGGTCAGACAACCTTCTCGCGAGCCCAAAGTTGCTTGTCCCTTTTGGATCCATCCCTCCCCATCGAGCTGCTACTCTTTGGGGGATCCGGGGGGAACGGCAGCTGAGGGACGGTGTGCCCTGTTAAGTCCGACAATAACTTCTCTCGTCCCGGGATCTTATTGTCGGATAACCAATGGTCTGACAGGGGGGGTAGCTTCTCCGCGCGTCCCTCTGAATAGCAGAGGGCGCAGTGGATGAGGCTGGGACGTGCTTGGCGTGCTTCCTCACGGCCGCCGAATAGGCATTGGGAGTGGGTTCTTCCGTGCCAGCGTCCCGAGCTCGGAACTCCGAAGGGTCCCTAGGGCCTTGAGGAACTGAGGGCTAGGCTGGCCTTATGGCCACCCGGGCTGCGAGGAAGACAACCTCTCTAAAAAATTACCCTGGCGGACGTCCTCCGATGGTTTTGGGATGTGGGTGGCTTGGTGACTCGGTCGTGGTGGACCTCAGGGCTAGGTCAAGGTCGACTGACTTGCCTTGCCACCAGTCTCTTAACTGTCTGGGGGAAGAAGCTGCTGAGGGGGAACGGAGCGAGGCCGGTCCCCTTCTAGCGGCCCAATCAAAGGCGAGTCGTGCGGCGCACCCGCAAGGGTTGTGCTGCTAGAACGAGCCTGTGGGCTGCATGAGGAAGAAAACCTCTAAAAAATTACTTCTGGTGGCGGAAACCTCCGACGCTGGGACTGGGCATCTTGGTGGCGGTCGGTTGGTGATCGGTCATGCCCATCGGCAGGCCGGCCAAGCCTTGTGTCCGTCCCGTATGTCTGGAGGAAGAAGCTGCTGAGTGGGGTCGGTGCGAGCCGGTCCCGCTCAACGCAGCCGAGTGGAAGGGCAAGTTGCGGAGCACACCTGTGTGATGCGACGAGCCCTTAGCTGGGTTGTAGGAGGAAGAAAACCTCTTTAAAAAATTACAGCTGGCGGCAGGACACCGGCCGCTGAGCGGGTTCGGAGCGAGGCCGAACCCGCTCGGGATGGGGGCGGCAACGGGTTGGTGGCAACATCAGCCCTATCCGCCTGCCCCGTGTGGGGGCGAGTGGTACCCCCTGCCATACAGGGGGCTTTTCGGGTCTGCGGGTGGTCGGGGCGAGGGCTCTGGCTGCTCATTATGCAGATCCCGGGAGGGCGGCGACACCGGGTTGGCCAGTGTCGTCGTGAGCTCCGCGCATGTGGTGTCACAGCCATGTGTGCGGGTGCCGGGCGTGGCTGTGGGTGCCATTACCGGGACTGTGCTCGAGGCAAGCTGCAGGAGGGTCACCGGTGCGTTCCGTATGGAGATCCCGGAGTCCCTCATCTTGCAGAGAGGCCGGCCACCAGCTTAGTTTTTAGTGAGTCGGCCAGTGTTGGTCAACCTCACACCCCCCAATTGCGTCCCTCGGCGTAGTTGGAAGTCTGGTTGCAGATTTTCTAAGCTGTAAATAAAAAAAAAAAAAAAAAAATAAAATAAAAAAAAAGGCACTAAGTGCTTATACGAGCTGAATTGCACTTTGTTGCGTCGCAGCAAGAGTCACTTTTTATATAAAATTTTTTTCGTTAAGTGAGCCTTCTGTATGCAGTACTCTGTGCTTCTACATTTTACGTTGTTACGTTGCTGTGTTTTGCTTGCATTTGAGATAAATTTTGTTGTAATAATTTCGAGAACCTAGTGTTTAGTCAAACTTAATCTAAGTTTAAAAACACTATTAGACAGATCCTAAGTTAGTATTCTGTATTTTTGGAAATAAAATAAAATAAATAAAATAAAATTTACTCTAATTATGCGTTATTGGTGCTTGTAGAAATTCGAGAAAAATCCGATGTGAAATAAAGGTGTTCAGTTCAATGTTCAATAAAGGTTCATTCATTCATCTAATGAAAAGGTGCCTTTACATGATGGCATCGATCAACGCTCGCTATGTGGAGCGTCCTCGGCAATCAGCGACGCACGCGCACTATTTACGTCTAGCATTGCATCGCCTGTGACTTTGTCTGCACTGCACTTAGTATGCCATTTCTCTATTTCTAATATTCCAGTAGATCCAAAGTTTGCCTGAAAGAGATCGCTTTTAGCGATAAGGCCGCCCATTGTACTTGTTATTTTTATTTGATATCTGTAATGTATTTTATTTTTTGTGTACAATAAAGTATTTTCTACTTTCTATTCCATTCTATTCTATGTACCAATACCAACACACCAACAGTCTACCTATAGAAAATGAAAAGTCTTAGGTACCTACCTACTTATCAAAATTTTCAATTCCGACGGGATTCCAAGTATTCTAAGTGTGGTTTAACACTATAAAAATGAAAAGTCTCTATGTATAGAAGTTTGCATGAGGTGTACCTATTTCTTGAATGAGTAGGCGTAGCCACAGGCGTATGGGTTTAAATGGCATATTGATACATACATACATCCATACATAAAATCACGCCTGTGTCCCATCCTAGGGGTAGGCAGAAAAAATCTGATATTTGGAGGTAGGTACTCATCAGGTGGGCCTTTGCCCAGTAAACGATAGGTACGGTAGAAATCTCCCAGATCATTTTTCATTTTAGATCCTTTGTAGTTTTTTGTAGAACATTTTGTAGACGTTAGCAAATCTTAGCTTATATTAAAGTGAATTACTTATAGCAAAGATGAGTGGGCTTAAAAAGGTCGCTAAATATTGCAGAATCGTAACAGGAATTGAACTATATGCCATCTATTCTCATTGACTAAGAGTGAAAAGAGACGGCATTATAGTTCATTTCATTTTGTGATTCTGCTTTAGCGACCTTTTTAAGCCTGAATGTAAAAACTAATTTAATATTAATTACTATAAGTAATGTTTGTCTTGGACGAGAATCGAACCCACGTCACGCTAATAATTGAGCTATAAGATTAGCCAAAATTAAATAAATAGCAGAGAAATAGAACTTTCATAATTTTTCAGCTGAAATATTAGTTTATTTTCATATTCAGTCAGACAGATCTATGTTTGTTTAATATAGACTTATGGCATCCGTCGTATGATCGATGACGTCATCAAATTGAGTTTTAATTGAACCGTAATCTATATTGATAGGTAGCTTCTAAGCTAATGGTGCCAATTTTTAACCGACTTCAAAAAAAGGAGATTTTCAATTCGTCGGCATCTCTTTTTTGTTCACCGATTACTCGAAGATGCCTAGACCGATTTGGAATATTCTTTTTTGGTTTGAAAGGTTATACTTTCCGGTGTCATAAAAATTTGGTGAGGATCTGTCGAGGATCTTCGGAGTTATGAACAGAAATGTACCTCGATAAATGCATCATTGGATTTTCGTTTTAAAAAAAATGTATGCGAATTAACGCGCGCTCTAAACGGTGAAGGGAAACATCGTGAGGAAACCGATTAAAACTCTAATAGTATACGTAAACGGTCAGTTGTAAAAGCTACCGGTCACCAATCCTTTAGTTGAATGAGCTGATCGTTGCTTCAATGATCTAACTAACTAATACACTACAGTACACCACGAGCAATCACCAATCGTAAAGCCACTAACGGTCACCCATCCATTATTTGACTGAGCTGATCGTTACTTCAATGTCATCAAATACTACAGTAAACCAATCGTTTACTTAACAGAGCTGATCGCCAAAAAGCCCTCCCTATGCTCCATAAAGATAAAGATAAGTATAGATAATTTATTTGCTCAAAACATTGTGTTAAATACATAGCATGCAAGGTCATATTTTTAGTATTGTCACAACATGTTTTACCGGTCTATGATTAATCAAAAAACTAGGCTAACTACATAACGAGCGGTCACCCATCCATTAGCCACAGCGGCCTCTAAGCCCGCTTGATGCGACGCGAGGAGCAGGTGCCGTAAGATTAATGAACGCAGTTAATTATACACGCTGTTATTGCGTGAGCCGTGTTGGCCGATTTGGTTAGTACCTCGACTTTCGATCCAAAGGTCGTGGGTTCGAATCCTAGCCTTAGACTTTTAACGTGACAACGTCTTATAAATCGATGAACGCCCGGCTGCACGGACGAAAAAGCATGACACGTTCCGCCTGAGCCGAGCATTCAGGCGAGAGCGGGGAACAAGCGAGAGGCACGATCGTTTATCAATGTTTTCTTATGACGTTATCACGTAAAATTATCGTCCGTAAACCGACTTACAGACAACCATTTTTTTTTTTTCGTTTCGAAAAATTTATATGCGTAATCACGAGCTCTTAACGGTGAAGGGAAACATCGTGAGGAAACCCGCGGCTTAGTAGCCCCAGACGTAGGTAAGCCCATGTCTTTCCTTGTAGTGATAATTTTTTTCTTTGATTACCCCTCCAAAAAAGCTATTTTACCGTCGTGGGGTAATTACCAGTTTTGGAAGTTCCAGGTTTGGAACCACTGGAATAGTGAAACAAACTCGTACTAGGCACTCTATAAAAATGTCGATGCGGGTAATACCGTAGGTCGGTAGTATAAACAGAGCTAACATTATACCAAAGGAAATATAAAATTATACGAGGAAACAAAACACTCGAGCCACGGGCGCAACCTAGTTAAATAATTAAAAAATAACCGGTCAAGTGCGAATGAGGACCGCGGCAGAGGGTTCCGTGCTACTTAAATCTTTGACGACCTCTGTGGCGCTGTGGGCAAAGGCCCGTCTGAAATACAGAAGGTTCCCGTCGCGAGGCAAAATGTCTGAATGATCTGTAAAATATTTGTCTCGGGCTTGGTTGTTTTTCTATGTAAAATATAAGAAAGTAAGTATAAATACTTACAGTGCTACTTTTATTAATAGACATAAATGGGGGCGCCACTGTGCAAGCTATATGGTAACCCCAAAATATGCAGCTAAATGATTTTGATACTTGATCATTTAATTTTTTTTTATTGCTCATAATCGGTACCTACTTAACACAAGTTAAATGCGTACAACCTACCTGTGTGTAACAGCTTTATGTTACACCTTTTGACTATTATATAAAACAATTGTTTTTGTAAAAAATATATTTATATTGTTTTACTATACTAGCGACCCTATTATCAGTGTTTCTCTACTATAATATGGCATGTATTATACATATAAACCTTCCTCTTGAATTACTCTAGCTACTAGAAAAACCGCATCAAAATCCGTTGCGTAGTTTTAAAGATCTAAGCAAACATACGGACAGACAGCGGGAAGCGACTTTGTCTTATATTATGTAGTGAAGTGATAGTGATACCTCCACATAGAATAAACAAAACGAAATAACAACAAAAAAAACCAATACAATAAAAATTTAATAATTGGAAACAAATTACAATAGTACAAATCTAGACACAAAACTAGATGACACTTATTTATTTAAGTAGGTACCTACCTACACACATGTCTAATTTATTTTAACACTGAATAAAATAGAAAAACATACCTACAATAAAGAAATAAAATAAGATGAAATGATGATGTTAGCGTACAGAATAACAAAAATAATCTTATAAATTAAAACATTTATAACTATAGTCGTATTGCACATTATAAGGACTAAAAACATATCAAAATTGAAGGAAAAATGTCATTTTTTCCTTCAATTTTAGTCCGTATAATGAGCAATCCGACTATAGGTTAAATATATATATTTATTTATTTATTTTCTCTCAAAAAAATAGGTTGGCTCTAAAGGTAGTTTTTGGACGACTGGCTCTGTTTCCCGGGCGAAGAGAACTTTCCGTTATCTTATATGCCTTCATTCACAATTCTTCTGACTGTGCTTATAGATTTCCCTGCAAATATAAATGAGACCATTAACATTTGCGACCAAATGGGAACTTTTGTTTGAAATCGTAAAAAAGTATCAAAATTGCCTTGTTGCTCTATAGTACAATGTAAACATAACCAACAAATCGTCGTTTTATAATTTCTCAATTTAGGGCCAAATAAAGGTAAATAACCAGTATTATATAATAAGAGTAGTCAAATGTTACTGATAAAATAATTGGATCTAATCAAATACCTCTTAATTCGACGGTACGACGAAAAACTTGTGTGTCTCTGATGAATTTTTTCCGGCTTCTAATTCCAACGAGCATCGCATATAAACATTGAAAATCACTTCTCTGGTGCCACACCGTAATGTTTCACGTTGGTTATTGTCACTTTTACTCGCACTAAATACGCGAAATAGATAAATTCTCTTTTAGAAGGAAATTATTACTTCTGACTGACGTCTTCGGTACTTGTACCATAGACAAGAAACCTGTACTTTAGAGTTGCCGTTGTAATAAATGAATGAATGAAATTTTAGTTCCCTTTCTATTAATAAAAGTAGCACTGTACTAGTAAGTAATTATTTTGTAAGTAGGTACCTATTTAAAAAAAATCTAGTACCGTATATCAGTCATGTAGTTTCCATAATTATCACAAGCTCTGCTTACTTTGGGGTTATTATGATGCCGTGTAAAATCTCCAGAAGTATTTATTTTAGCATATATTGAAGCTTTTGCCAAGAAAAAACGAGTGTGCTTTAGACCACACGACTGAAGTAAAACTTCCGTTCGCCTCGCCCGATCACACTTTTAGTAACGCTCTCGTCACGCATTCACCAGCTTACTCCCCAAGTCAAGCGTGCGTAAAGAAGTTTTACTTCAAAAACTTTGACGTTATAGCAGTCGTGACGTCATTCATGACATACGAACGAAGGTTTTTCATTTTCACTTCGAGTTGCGGAATCCTAAAAAAAATCGTCAACCGCCGCTCTCATCACTGAATAATACATGTATTTTTCGAGATCAAACACATTTCAAAACGGACCGAGTATTTTTGCGTTTTGAGATTTTAATTCGGAGTTGTAAAATTTTCTGGTATTTTGCGGAACAATTTCGTATCTGTTATCGCGCGGTTGGCAGTTCTGTAAATTTGAAAATCGAAGTGACATTGTTGACGTTTTCCGGCGCTAACTTTTTTCCATGTCATAGTTGCTTCGATTTTCAAATTTTGTGAAGTTCAAAATTTGAACATGGAAAATACTTATGTCGTGCGATTTTTTTTCCAACTTCTTTCCTATGTATTTAACGAAAAGAAATAAAACCACACAGTAGGTAAATATTAATTATTACCTAATACTTCTTAACTAACCCAAACAACTATCTAAATTATGAAAATTATTATTAACTCATTTATTTCAGATTTACATCCATAATAACACAACAATACATTCAAATTAAAACATACAAAAATATAAATAAGAATAAAATTAAGTCAAAAATATTTACAAAATGAGAATAATATTGAAATTAAAATTAATTCATTAGGTACTATTCATATGAGGAAATAATTGAAGTACAGAGATTAATAGAAAATAATTACAGTCAAAATTCAAATTGATTCAGATCCCATCATTATCTGCATCCATTTTTTTAAGATGGGGCAGTCCAGACGAGAAACAATCATTTGTAGGATGCTATTGCTACTGTCTCGCGCACGCTGAAGAAGGGAAGCGACTTTCTTACGAATAATCGCTTGAAAGCCGTCCGTGCGCGCCTCCGCAAACATCCCAGATGCGCTGCAAAAGCGAGGCAGCCGCATCAGCATCCTAAAGATGTTGTTATATTGAACGCGCAAAGCTCCGGGCGCCCGGCGGGTGCAGTTTAGCCAAAGGCTACTCGAGTAGAAGGACTGGCAGTAAGCCTTAAACAGTGTGATTTTCACTTCTCTCGAGCAGCGTGCGAATCTACGAGCAATCATGTTCCCCCGTACGGCCAGCGCTCTACGCTCTCTTTCAATATCTGAATCATCACCTAAACAATCGGTCACAATATGTCCAAGATATTTAAATTTATCTACCACTCTCAGAGCCGCACCGTTTAGTGTTATGGGCGGAACATTGACCGGCCTTACATTTCCACTTTTGAATACAAGCACTTCGCTTTTCTTAGAGTTGTAGGTCAACCCATGCTCCGCTGCATAACCCTCACAGATCTTAATAAGTTTATGGATAGAGCCCACCGACGGGCCCAGCAGCACCATATCATCTGCATAACTTATGTTATTCACACACACATTATCAACAAAACATCCTGTATGGGTGCTGCTGAGCTCACCGATGAGCTCATTGACATACAAGTTAAACAACAGAGGAGAAGATATCCCGCCCTGCCGAACACCACACTCCATGCCATACTCCTCAGACAGAGCGCCGGCCCATCTGACCCGGTTTTTTTGGCAACTGTACCAATACCTCAAAATGGCTACCACCTCAGTCGGTACACCTGCGCACACTAGTTTTTCCCAAAGCCTATGATACAGTACGGTATCAAAGGCCTTGGACAAATCCAGGAAACAAGCGTACACCGGTGTCTTTCTGTCAGTATAATATCTAACAGCCTGCTTAAGACATAATATAGCACTCTCCGTCGAAAGCCCAGCCCTAAAACCGAACTGAGCATCGTGCAGTTCGACGTGCCGCAAGAGAATGTTATTAAGCAGACTGTCAAATACCTTTGCAATAATAGTTGCCAACGAGATGGGCCGGTAGTTGCTCCTATCCGAAATATCTCCGGTCCTACACTTTACGATAGGTACAACAATAGTCTTGGTCAGTTCATCAGGTAGGTAGCCATGGCACAAACACAAATTAAAAAACATGGAGAGTACACCAGGAAGATGAACTCCCGCGTACCTCAAATGCTCCACACTGAGACCGTCATGTCCTGGAGACTTTCCTCTTTGCATAGTCTGAATGACTTTTCGGACATCTTTAGCTGAAAAACTTACCTGTCTCCTCTGAATGACGGTCTCAGTCTCGACTTGCTCACACATCGAAGAGTTCAACCCTGGCATTACTTTAAAATGTTCTTTGAAGAGATTGGCAATCGAAGTGTGGTTTTCAACATCATTAATACTCACAGGAAAGGAAGTCTGTTTATTCAACCATTGTTTTATTTAGTTCATTTTTTGTATAAATAGTAAGTTGTATTTTGTGTGCTAGTTAGTAGGTAGGTATACCTATATTAGAGTCAGGTATTTTAAGCTTGATAGAAAAATTTTCGTTCATTTTAAAAGTATCTAAGAGATTACCTCCTACTGAACTTAATACCTAAAAAACAATTCTGAATATGCAAAATTACATTAAAGATGTCGGATAAATGCGTGTAAAATCAGTGACACTGACATAAGCATAAAACGTCAAATGGCGTGAGACATCGTTTCCCGCGCTCAGCAACAAAGCCCACAGAATGTACATACAGGGGCAGAATTCTATTACCTCTCGGTGTCGACAATCTCGATCGCAAATTGGATCGAGTCGTAAATTCGCGTACATAATGCCGCCTTCCTTACACTCTTGTAACATTTTATTCTATCGTGAGTTATGGGAAAATTGGGCGCCGGGGAGTCTGTAGGCCGCTTTAAGGCCCCTGGTATTTGTAGGCCTCGTGAGAACGAAATATAGGAGGTTTTTGAAATTGGTGATTTAATCTGTGGGCAATGTGGTAGAATGAACCCACCTTACTTTAGCCTAATTTCTAAGCAATGCCTAGGATTAAAAAAAATAGAGAAGTAAACGAAAATACCTACGTCTTGGAGAGAAAATGCCAAATACTTAGTTTGAATTAAACTTGTACCTAGTTACCTATACCTACCTAGGTACCTAACATAGTAATTAATTAATTGTACTGGGGTTTAATTATTAATTAATTATTAGAAACTCCAGCAACATGCCCTGAGATATTTTTTTCGTGTTTTTATAGACAACATAAAAACTTATACTTAGGTAATATTAATTGTGATGATTTTTATAAATTAGAATTTATGAATGACCTCACTATTTTACCCTAACTACCCTAAACGAATTTTCAAACGACAATTAATTTGATTTAGCGCATTCCTATTCGTTCATTGGCGCACAAAAGGCTCGCACCATTGTCTGCCACGAGATGATAGATGGCACTGTAAATAAAGTCATCTTTAAATTCCTTCCTATAGTCCGCGCCAGCACTCAAGTCCTACGGCAAAAGCGGGAACTAATTGTTTTATTTACTCTATGCTCTTTTAATCACGGTCGTTCTGTTGTTCTGGTGTGTAGAATTCACGAACGTACTAGCGATGTTACGAGTTGATTTTATTCCAACTCGGATAACTCGAGTTGACTCGGCCGCTAACTCGAATCGCAACGCGAGTTGACTCGACTCGCATCAACCGGATGGGATCCGCTTCGCGGCAGCAGCCAAACGGATCGGCGCGGCGAGTCGAGTCGAATGCACCGTATTCGTATTCTTATTCTTGAGTCGAGTTTCGGTTTCGAGTTGGCGAATCGCTGACTCGCGACCTCGCGTGCACTCGCATTCGCATAACTCGCATTCATTATCCGCATTCTAGTAGATAGGTAGGTAAGCGAGTTGATTCGAGTTGCGAATGAACTTGATTCGAATCAACTCGTTTAGACTCTGATTAGAGTTATTCGAATCAGCCAACTCGACTCGCCCATCGCTAGAACGTACAAACTTGCATAATCGATCGAGCGAGCGAAGCGAGCGAAGATCTTAGTGGTAAGTTGGGCGATTTTGCTTTGTATGTTTGTATGTTTGTATGTTTGTATATTTGTATGTTTGTATGTTTCACGAATTGTTGTTCGCGCATAACTGTCGAACCGTTCATCCAATCTGCATGAAACTTGGTAGGTCAATAGGTTGTAGTAAGGAAATTTACGGTGGAGCATATGAGCTTAATCGATGAAGGGGTTGTGAAGATATTAGGTTCCCAAGGGGGTAATTTTTTTTTAAAGTTACACAAATATATTGAGTGGGGTGTCAAACGAAAGAGCTTATTTTGTACATTCCAAAATGGTTTTTATTTTTAATCTAGGATGTATAGTTTTTGAAATACGACCAAAGAACAAAAACTACGAAACCAGAGCTGCAAGAGCTCCCGTTTCATAGAGTTTCGATGTCTTCGTAGCTCATTGACTGGTCGGTCTTAAAAAGAGAGTGGCATCGTTGCGGTTTGGTTTGCAATGATTTTAGATGCTACTTGATTTATTTTCATGATAAAAAAATTTTTGATAAAGAATGAAAATAATTGGGGTAAAAAAAGTTAAGTAAACAAATATATTGAGTGGGGTGTCAAATGAAAGGTCTTTATTTGTACATTCCAAAATAGTTATTATTTTTATTCTAGGACGTATACTTTTGGAAATACGACGAGAATTCATAAATATGAAATGCATGCATGCTAGTATTTTTTACCACGAAGAGCTACCGCAATAGGCATACTCGGCAGTAGTAGCACTTGAAATTATAGGGGTAGTCAGAAGAAAGTCCAAATGTAAGCCATATACGGTGCGCGAGATCTCAGTTCGGGGCGAACTACTAGTTATTATTGTTCAAGCCTTATTTGGACAATTAATAATTTTTTACCTAACCTCAGTGCTGACGCCGACTCTACCTAGTCGATTGTAGAATCATAAAAATGTTTTCGCTGTGTACCTACTGTCAGGGGGGTCTCACTCCGCGTCGATTAGGTACCTATTTATGCGACAGTCGGACAACCCTTCCGCGTCATCTGCGCCAGACAGCGACAGAGTTATGCGTTAGTAAGAGAGTCAGGGCCTTACTTATGAAAGTGAAATACAAGTGAAATTATGCAATGTAGGACTTGTTATTGGTATCCGTTCTAATGTCTGGACCAGTGAGTGAAGAAGACTACGCCATTCTCTTAATCTGGCTAGCAATTTGCTCGCTGTACACAACACTGCTAACTTTAACTGCCTTGTGTGTTGTTTATATTTTGTGAGTACCTATTCGTAACTATCGTTTATTTATTTTATTACATTGTCGTGTTTGGAGTACATGGGCCTTACTTATGAAAGATGTTTAAAGTGAAACATTGGTTAAACAACGTCCTGTCTTTATTTGTGGATAGTGACAAACAGAGACAGGACGTTGTTCAACCAGTGTTCAACTTTAAACATCTTTCATAAGTAAGGGGGTCAATGTTTAGGTGAATATAGTGCTAGACACTAAGAGCTCATGCGAGCTGAATTGCACTTTGTTGGGTCGCAGCAAGAGGCGCTATTTTTTTTTTCGCAATGTGAGCCTTCTATACCTACGTAGTAGGTACTATTATTCTGTGCTAGTCATCAATTGATTAACTGTTTTTAAAACAGACATAGTTTTAAAAATGTATTAGCGCGTGTATACGAAGAAGCCAGAATCGAAGCCACGTAGCGTTCAAAATTAATTTGTTAACATAATGGCTTTGCTGTTTGAAAGTTAGATTGGATTACTTTAGTCTAAATTTGTTTTGTAGTTATTTTGATCGAATTATTTGTCACGGCAACTTTCGTAAAAAAGAAACTACCACGTTGATAGTAAATAAGCTAAGCAGATGATTAAAACTAATTAGAAAAGCATGTTTGGACTTACTTCTAACTACCCCCAGAACATCTTCAAAGAATCAAAGATAACGTCTTCCCGGTTTAGACATGAGCCAATTTTATTGTGCGATTTTGAAAGAGAAATTCTAGGGCAAAAACAGTGATAGCCATTTTGAATCAAAATGGCGGATTTTTTAATAAATTCTGTAGCAAAGCAACGCGCTTCAAAACTGTTTTTAGACCTCCATCTGAATTTCAAAATATCAAATAACCCACGTAATAATTAAAATCGATTCTGTAATCATAAATCAACCGAGCATTGTTCGTGAAATATTTCCATTGAAATCCTAAACGCATGCCCAAACAAAGGAGGTGCAATTAATTAGAGAAATGGGCCCGGGTGATGTATGGCGGGGAACTTATTCCATTATTGACAATATACTCGGTCTGTGGTGTTGGGTGTAAGACCATTCTAACTGGAACAAAATTCAATTCAAAATTCAAATTTCATTTATTAGCGGCCTTTACACGGTAGAGTTTAACCGCGCATCTGGATTGCGTTCCGAACCGCGGATGAATCTGTGCAGTTTTAACCGCGGATAAAACTGTCGTGCTAATTACTGTCACAGTTTAGACTGGCGCGTGGTACGATTATGAACGGTGATGCGTGCAAAAAACTCTCACAAAAACTGTGCTAAAAACTTTGCCAGGGCCTGTATTCTATTAAATGACAACCGCTTTGGTTTTGGTTCGAACTCTTAAATGTCAGCCATTTGGTGAAATAGTAGAATAGCTTTTAAAAAATTTGTACTGCCAAAGTTCAAAACCTCACCACAACTGAGTCGTTTGTTATTAGTAGTCATGGAAACAGTCGCTTTAGTTGAGGTTTTGGTTGAGGTTGATAAAAAGTTCGGTACCGGAATCGAGCCCCTGATCGAACTGTCAGCGTCGCGCATCTACACGTAAGGTTTTTAGCGAAGGTTGGAATGGCCCGTGCTATTTCCTGCGGTTCGATCTCTACGTGTAAAGACCGCTATTTAATGACTTTATGAAGTTAAATAATTTTGCGGGCTACCGTGGCACAGCCTCAAAACAGTTATTCGTAGAAAACAAACACCATTCCAACAGTTAGTCATCCAGGACGCTCCAGAGGGGACGGTACAATGCACTTCCTGTGATCTACGGCCTGAGGGAGCTGCTATTATCGACGAACACGTTTTAAATGCCATACTCAAAAAGTGAGTTCATAAAATTTAAAATATGTTGGAGAGGAGAATGGGTAAATGCGGATGTACCTAGCTCAAAATCAAAATCATTCATTCAATAAGATCATGTAGAATATGACGACTTAAGAACCGGCGCCCTGCCCCTAATTCTACTAGATGACAACGTCAATCATTCCGCTGCGTTTTGGTTCGATCTCATAAATGTCAGCCATTTGGTGAATAGTAGAATAGCTTTTGAAAAATGTGTTTTGCCAAAGTCCAAACCTTAGCTAAAACCTCACCACAACTGAGTAGTTTGTCATTAATAGAATAGGAAACAGTCGAAAATCTTAGGTTTAGTTGAGGTTTTGCTTGAGGTTGATAAAAAGTTTGGTACTAGAATTGACACCCTGATTACGTAAGACTTGCAATAGCAATGCGACAGCAATCACTACGCGACCAAAGTTTTACTTTGGTTGATAAAAAGTTTGTTAGAAGAATTGGGGCCCAGGGAGTTTACAAAATGATTGAACAAAATAATGGATTGACATCATCGATCAGTAGCCAATTAGAAAGAAAAAAAGAAAAAAAAAATGGCGGTTAGGCTTCATAGCGAAGTCTACCCTTTCCGATATTGAAATCCCATTTGTTAGGGATGGATAAATTAATCAACACGCTGTCATATGCAGTGTCGCCACCTGGTGGACGTTAAATTTGATTAACGATTGACCATAGACAAAAATCAGGGTTTTGTTAAACTGTAAAATTCGAGAGAAATTAAAATAAATGAACGTGCAAATGTAAAACTACGCGGGTAGACGAAATTTAGTTTAATTTTTTTTTGTTTTAGTGCAAATTGCTTTTAAAATCCAAAATCTAAGTACGCGGATAGCACTGAATAATTCATTATTTTTCATATTGTACAACTTGTAATAAAATTATTTTTAATTTTCAGATTTTTTTTATCTCTATCAATATGTTGAGAGTACCGACCGATAAGGGTCCGTTCATAATTTCAAATTTAATTTTCTCGTCGATTAATTATTAATTGAAATCAATAATTTTCAATTATGATATTCGAAAAGTCGTGTTAGCCTAGTGTTTTTAGGGTTTTCAATAGGAAGGTCGTGGGTTCGAATACCAGCCCAGCGAGCATCGCTGAGGGAGTGTTTTTTAAAACGTTTTTATTAAGTTACATTCTTGTTTGTCTGTATGTTTGTCTGTCGTTCCGGGTAAGTAAGTAAGTTCGTATGAGCAAATGGCCAACTCTGATGACGGAGTTTTTAGGCCGCCTAAAGGCCTCCGTCATGGCTTAACGACTTAAAAGCCGGGGCCGACAATTTAACGTGCCCTCCGAAGCACGGAAGTGCTCAGCTCGTAATACCATTTGCGGTCACCCATCCTAAGAGTGACCGCGCACAACGTTGCTTAACTTCAACGATCAATCAAGAACGTCTCAGCAAGGTATGCCACGAGCGCTTTTTTTTTGTTCCGGGTGAAATCTTGCAACTCAAACGAAAATTTCCCGATTAGCTCCGGCTGAGTTCACAACTTGATGACAATGCATTTAAAAATGAAAACTGTTTTTTAGATTAATCTCACATGGTGTCTCAATGGATTATAAAATTTCAAATAGATATCCGTACTTACCTATATTATAAATGTGAAAGTGTGTTTATTTGTTTGTTTATTTGTCCTGCTTTCACGTCAAAACAGAGCGACCGATTGACGTGATTTTTTGTGTGGAGATAGTTGGAGGGCTGGAGAGTAACTTAGGCTACTTTTTATTTGGGTACCACGCGAGCGAAGCTGCGGGCAGCAGCTAGTAAGGCTATAAATAGATATACGTAACACTAATTTTTTATAGCTCTCGTCGCTGTGACTTATTATTAAATTTTCCAAATTCTTGACATCATAAATTCTAGCCAAAACTACGAACTAGTGGCGCCTTTAGCGGCATAAGTTGGAACTATTTCATTAAATAATTTACTCCGCGTCAAGTTGCAGCGGATAATTAAGTGTTCGGGAAAATTAAAATGGCGTCGCTCTTCTAATGAACTTCAGGCATTGTGCCGCGAGAAAGCAACTATCGACCATTTTACTTGCTATAGAAGATTTAGCTTGACTTTTGGGCTGCATGTATTAGATTTGTTTTTAATTAAAAACTAAAATTGAGCGTATGCACAGTTGCAGCGTTTATTGACCAAAGAACGAATGACATAAATTAAGATTATATACAGATAAAATATAAATGTTTCCAACAAAAGACTTTTCCTAATGTTTCCAACACTCAGTCGTGATGATATTTCTTTTTTCTTTCTTTTTTTTCTAAACCTACGGTACACACTCGCGAGCCTGTTTACTTGTTTTGTACCAATCGATCACAAAAGCTATTTCCTCAGTAGTCTTGTTACACCCATTAGGGTCGTTAGCTCGCTCGTTAATCAAAGGACCAGCCCCCCTAGCCATATTACAATCGCTCCGTATCTATTCTATTTCTATCAGCGCTGTCGCTCGATCTATTCTACAGTAAAAATCGCTCAGTTGCATCTTTGGATACATCTCAGTTGACAACAAGGAGAATTTATAGTAGAAATTGTTTATGGTTAGTGCTCTGAGGTAGGTTTTGTTTTGACCATTTTTACCACAATTTTATGTAAAACTACACTAAACTGCTTAATTATGTCGCATAATATACTTCTAGAATAAATAATGGCACTTACAAGAAGAATTTAACAGTTAATTTGTGAAATCATCTTCCATGAATTCAGATGTTGAATAATAACTTCTTTAATTAGAAACTTTTTATAGATCACTGTCGATTCTATTCCGCTGATCGCTGCAAAATGCTAGCCATATTACACTTTTTGACAAGCGCTCGCGGAACGGAACGATCGTTGTGATAGCTCGCCGAGCTATCGCCAAACCCAATAGAAAGCGCTGTAACCATGGCAACAGCTACTGCTGCTCGGACTTGTCATGTGATTTTTACTTTTTTCCATCTCACTTAGTTTTTTGACATCAATCAGTTTTCTATTCTACCAATAACTTAATAAAAATGGCCATGCCGATTTCGGAGGTTGGTGCCTTTTTTTTCGCGCGGCTACCAACCAAACATTAAAATATAAACTCTATAAGGCCTCTATCAATAAACTCGGATTAACTTCTGTCAATGTTGCGCCACGGATTTAACTATTGCCATCCTTATTTGTCACTGTCTAAAAAAAAATGGCCTAAGGCCTCTATTAATAAACTCGGATTAACTTCTGTCAAAGTTGCACCACGGATTACTATTGCCATCCTTATTTGTCACTGTCTAACAAAAAAGGATGGCAATAGTTTAATGCGTGGTGCAACTTTGACATAAGTTAATCCGAGTTTATTAATAGAGGCCTTAGGCCATCCTTTTTTGTTAGACAGTGACAAATAAAGATGTCAATAGTAATCCGTGGTGCAACTTTGACAGAAGTTAATCCGAGTTTATTAATAGAGGCCTAGACAGTGACAAATAAAGATGTCAATAGTAATCCGTGGTGCCACTTTGACAGAAGTTAATCCGAGTTTATTAATAAGAGGCCTAAGGCCTAAGGCCTCTATTGATAAACTCGGATTAACTTCTGTCAAAGTTGCACCACGGATTACTATTGACATCTTTATTTGTCACTGTCTAACAAAAAAGGATGGCAATAAGTAAGGCGTGGTGCAACTTGGACAGAAGTTAATCCGAGTTTATTAATAGAGGCCTTTGAGTTTATATTTTAATGTTTGGTTGATGGCCGATTGAAACAAATAAAGGCACCACTTTCCGGCATAGGCTTTTACATAGCAGCGCGGCAACCCGATAAGTATTAATTTCACTACGATAATTATAATTTACTATAATTAAATAAACATATGACACATTGAGAGAGATTTACAATAATAACTTAGTAGAAATTAAAAATGACTTCTAATGTAAATATAAATCATCAAGGCCATAATTTACTTACATAGATACTTTTTATTCCAAAACTATCGATTCTCCCGCGTACACACACATTCACACAATTCACAAGACGTTTTGACGTTTAAGATCGCTGACCATAAACAATTTCTGTTCTATATCTATCGGCGCTGTAGATTGAGCTATCGGCACAAAATTGTAATATGGCTAGGAACTTATCTCGAGCTATTATCGCGATAGATGCAACGACAGCGATGATATTTGACGTTTCAAGTAGATGAGTCACGTGGTCAGAACGTCAAATCCTATACATTTTGAAGTGTTCTATTCTACAGCGACGATAGATCGTTCTACAGCGACGATAGATAGTGTAATATGGCTAGGGCCGCAGGTGCCGTAGCAAGTGCTACGCCGTAGCCCGTAGCTGCTACGCCGTAGCCGATGACCTGTGTCTACAGAATTCTATCAAAATAAACAAAATGTGGGCATGTACTACCAAATATTTATTTGGGACGGTCATAAATTATCGATATTCGAAGTTTCATTAAAATCAGCTCAGTAGTTTCTATACAATGTTCAGTAAAACTAGAAAAAGAATGCGTTTCGGAAAACATCGGAAACAATCGCTTAAAATTACAAAAATGATTGACGAAAAGTCATTTGGAAATGAAAATTACTCATAATTTCAACTTTATCGCAAACAAATAAATATCAATGTCATTTTTAAGAAAAGCAAATTAGTTGTTAGCTGCGCGTGGGCGTGCACTTCTGTCGCATTCTGTTTTGTGGAATCATATACTGCTGTCGGAAAACACGAAAATTACTATGTCCATTATAAAGCTTGAAGCACTGTATAATACATCCTCAAAAACTTTCGCATTTATAATATTAGGTAGGATTTTAATAGAAGCAGCGTTTATAAAGCCCATAATATATCCCATAATATAGCAGATAATATATCTTATGAAATATAAATCTTGAGATCGCGCCCATACAAATTTTATGGAGGACCACTCACAACGACTATAAATCCGTACCCATATTATAATGTGAAAGTTGTTTATTTGTTTGTTTATTTGTCCTGCTTTCACGTCAAAACAGAGCGTCGGATTGACGTGATTTTTTGTGTGGAGATAGTTGGAGGGCTGGAGAGTAACATAGGCTTTTTATCCGGGTACCACGCGAGCGAAGCCGCGGGCAGCAGCTAGTTACAAAATATATTTGGTGCGATCTGTCAAGATTTATATTTCAAAAGATATATTATCTGCTGTGTGTGTGGTATGAAGGCTGTATTGGTACACCCGCGCCCTCTGGCGGCATGCCAGCACTAAACAACTGCAGTAACTAAGGCTTAATATCTTAATATACTGCCAGAGACGCGTCTATTAGTTAATTATTAAGTTTCTTAACTGTTTCGTAGTTGGCCTAGTATTTATCGATCTAAGTAATAAAGTAAGTTCGTATGAGCAAGTGGCCAACTCTGGTGACGGTGTTTTTAGGGCCTCCGTCATGGCTTAACGACTTAAAAGCCAGGACCGATAATAACATGCTCTTCGAAGCACGGAAGCGCTCAGCTCGTAATGCCACTTGCGGTCACCCATCCTAAAAGTGACGGCGTACACCGCTGCTTAACTTCAACGATCAATCAAGAACGTCCAAGCAAGCCACGCCACGAGCGATTTCTGTCTCGAAAAACTCATATGCGCATTAACACGAGCTCTAAACGGTGAAGGAAGTTGTTCCTCCAATGCGTATTTTGGTACAAAAACCATCAAACTTACACATCGGAACTCGGTCACCGAATTTGTCAAAAGTATGAAAAATTCATGATGACCGTTATTTCCTTATTTATGTATTAATATTTTTTTACTACTAAGGTAGCAGATAGCAGACAAGCATAGGCCCAGCTGATGGTAAGCGGTTACCGTAGCCTATGGACGCCTGCGACACCAGAGGAGTCACACTCGCGCTGCTGACCCTTTAGGGGAATCACTGCGCCGACAACACAATGGAGGCGTCAATTCTGGTACCGAACTTGTTATCAACCTCAAGCAAAACCTCAACTAAACCGACTGTTTCCATGACTACTAATATCAAACGACTCAGTTGTGGTGAGGTTTTAGCTAAGGTTTGAACTTTGGCAGAACAAATTTTTGAAAAGCTATTCTACTATTTCACCAAATGGCTGACATTTAAGAGATTGAAACAAACCGCAGCGGAATGATTGACGTTGTCATTTAGTAGAATTGCCCAGAAAACCGGTCCATATGTCACCTCAGCGCTTCAGAGCAGAGCTCTGCTGGGCAATTCTACTAGATGACAACCGCTGCGTTTTGGTTCGATCTCTTAAATGTCAGCCATTTGGTGAAATAGTAGAATAGCTTTTCAAAAATTTGTTCTGCCAAAGTTCAAACCTTAGCTAAAACCTCACCACAACTGAGTCGTTTGTTATTAGTAGTCATGGAAACAGTCGCTTTAGTTGAGGTTTTGGTTGAGGTTGATAAAAAGTTCTGTACCAG
This sequence comes from Camptogramma bilineatum, assembly GCA_958496255.1. Classification (NCBI taxonomy): domain Eukaryota; kingdom Metazoa; phylum Arthropoda; class Insecta; order Lepidoptera; family Geometridae; genus Camptogramma; species Camptogramma bilineatum. Next base: position 4,593,747 of record OY292478.1, read on the forward strand.
AATTGACGCCCTGGCAACCTTACTCACTGCAGGAACACAACACCAGAGAGTAGAATGAGCTTTTTGGATCGCGGCTCAGTTAGTAAACCCCTCCGATTTCGGTTGCAATATCTTCTATTAATAGCGAGTTGTCACTACACGTGTAGTGCGTAGGCAATCCATAATACTCTGACGTCAATGTCAAATCTGACGTAACGTCAAAAGTAGAGTCAGGGACACAACGTAATAATAAATGTATGAACACTTTATTGTACACAAAGAAAAGTAAAATATAACAACAGAATATAGTCTTAATTAGTACAATGGGTGGCCTTATTGCTGAGAGCGATTTCTTCCATGCAACCTTTGGATAGAGAAATTAAAAATAATACCATCGGCGTAGACATATTAGCGGCATTTACACGGTAGAGTTTTTACCACGCATCTGGGCGTCGATTCTGGTACCGAACTTTTTATCAACCTCAACCAAAACCTCAACTAAAGCGACTGTTTCCATGACTACTAATAACAAACGACTCAGTTGTGGTGAGGTTTTGAACTTTGGCAGAACAAATTTTTGAAAAGCTATTCTACTATTTCACCAAATGGCTGACATTTAAGAGATCGAACCAAAACCAAAGCGGTTGTCATCTAGTAGAATTCAGGCCCTGGACTGCGTTCCGAACCGCGGACAAATCTGTGCGGTTTTAACCGCGGATAAAACTGTCGTGATCGATCGATATAAACGGTGCTTGCACTGCTGCTCGGAAATTGCTTGACGTCTGGCTGTAAACAAATGTGTCAACGGTAGTCCTAATGTGTAAACCAATCTTTAATTTTAATGGGAACCGGGAGCTTGCCAGTTAATAACGTTAAATCACATTTATTTACTATCCCGAAACAGTTATGCAGTCATGCATTGCAAATATACATAAACGAACACTATTTTTTCACTCTGCTCTGCTTGCTTAATCTGTACTAAGCGAAATTGAAAAGTAATTTCACCAATTGATACGATTTTTTTCAGATAATATGCAGACCTAGCTAGATCGATTCTTCGCCCCCGTAAACCCCATGCCTGGAAGAGATTGCTCTAAGCGATAAGGCCGCCAATTGTTTTTACCTATGTTTAGATAATTTATACTTATCGTTTCTTTGTGGTGAACAATAAACTGTTATCTATCTATCTATCTACCCCGGCAGGTACCGCATATCGAAATCGTTAGAACCGTTTTCGAGAACTTGAAAACAAACAAACAAATAAATATACAAATAATGCTCGTTAAGTATAGGATTAATATTAAAGGATATATCTCTTTGAAGTCTCAATCAAATTAGTTCCTCTATTAAACCCAGGGACGTAGTGCAACCACAAACAAACAAACTTGCTCAAAACCTCGCAATTATAATATTAGATCTATGACGTCAGTCTGTCGCAATTAAATCGGTCGAGTATATCACATTTTATCTTGAAATTGATGATAGGGTTGCCAAAACTTGAAAATCTAAATTAATTTAAAAAGACTATGAATTGTGTGTGTTTATTTGACGACCTCTGAGGCATAGTGTGCGAAAGCCCGCCTGAAACACAGTGTGCGGGTTTAATTCCCGCCGCAAGGCAAATGTAAAATAATCTGCAATATTTGTCCCTGTATTTATAGAGAGTACCTATTTAAAAAAATATATAAATTTTCTATGTAATAATATAACTTACAAAAAAGTAAGTAGTTATTATTAGTAATGTAGTTCCCATACCATAACACAAGCTCTTCTTACTTTGGCTTTGGGGCTACATGATGCTGTGTGAAATGTCCAGCATTTTATTTTTATATTCTTCGGGTTCACGTAGGTACCCCTAGATAAATTCTTTCACTATTTGAAATAAGTATGCATTATTTAAGATGGATAGGGGGGTTTTACTTATGAAAGAGGTTTAAAGTTAAACACTGGTTAAATTCCTGTCTTTATTTGTGGATAGTAACGAATAGAGACAGGACGTTGTTTAACCAGTGTTCAACTTTAAACATCTTTCATAAATAAGGGGGAGGCTGTATAATTTATTAACCTGGTGATGTCAGAGTATGATGAGTTTTCTTATAAAAATACAACTTCGATATGTTTTAACTCCCGATTAAAAAGGGGGGTGTTATAAGTTTGTGTGTGTATCTGGGAATCTGTGTAACTGTAGCTCTGAGTGTCTGTCTGTGGCATCATGCTCCTGAACGAATGAACCGATTATATATATTTTTTTATTTGAAAGGTGTCTTTGTCGAATGTTCTTAGCTAAGTTTTATGAAAATCTGTTCAGCCGTTTGAAGATGCCGCTCTTTTCTAGTTTATGAAGGGATTTGTTTAGGGTTTTTCATTAAATTTTCAATTTAATTGTTATAATTCTAAGATTATAGTTTTGACAACCCTGTCTGCAGCTCGTGAGGACGGACAGACAGACGGATATAGTTTATAGATTAGAGGAAACCCAGCCAAGACGTATACATATGTATAGTTGTTTTATATAATATGTAGTTAAACTGAAATTGCATTTCATACGAGGAAGGGTTTTACGCAAATATTATGTGAAGAGCTTGTTTCACTAAGTAAGTTCATATGAGCAAGTGGCCAACTCTGGTGACGGAGTTTTTAGGCCACCTAAAGGCCTCCATCATGGCTTAACGACTTAAAAGCCGGGACTGACACTTTAACGTGCCCTCCGAAGCATGGAAGCGCTCAGCTCGTAATACCAATTGCGGTCACCCATCCAAATTGTGACCGCGCACAACGCTGCTTCTGCGTACAACCTTATGATTGAAAGTCGAGGCACTAAAGCGTACCCCTCACACACACAGCAGATAATCTTTTGAAATATAAATCTTGACAGATCGCACCAAATAATATTTTGTAATTTACATTCGCTGTGTGTGGTCCTCCATAAAATTTGTATGGGCGCGATCTCAAGATTTATATTTCATAAGATATATCTGCTGTGTGTGTGATGGGCTTAACCCACTCGGCGAACACTGCTTTTTGTAAAAATAATTAAAGTTGTAAATAATAATTACAGTTGCAAGTTTTAATTACAGTTGTAAATAGTTGAAGTTGTAAAAATATAAATGCCGCAACATTAGAAATGTTGCCTCAACAGTGCGCAATATTTGTAAGTAAAAGTTGGCAACAGTCTGGAGTGCTTGAAAGCCATCGATACCAAAGACTAAGCAGCAGAGGGCACTCTCTGTGAGTGCTGACACAATGCCTACAATGGACTCAGTGAGGCATCGATACGAGCTTTCGCCTAGATGAGTTGTCGGGCTGTGTAGAACATGAGCTTAGAAAAAGCGAAAACAAGACACTATATCCCTTGTGTGTGTTGTCTAAGCTTGTATCTAGTATAGTATATATTATCTGTGGCTTGTATAGAATAGAATAAGAATTTATTTGGACAACACAACAGCGGGCTGATTGTGTAACTTGTCTCAAACCTCAAATTGGTCTCAAATGTCATATACATTTGTCGCGTTCGGTCTCGTTGAGATGAGAGTGTCAGAGCTCCTTGCGTGGTTGTTGCGTGGTCACTGAACTGTCATATTTGAGAGTTTGAGAGACCGATTTTGGTCGCTATCAATGATAGACAATCAGCAGAGCACAGATGCACATTGAAACTGGACATACTTACAAAAATCCGGAGTGCATACAAGTAGGTGCGGTGCGCGGGTGACTTTCAAAACTTTTTAATTAAGTAAGTACTTATTAAATAAAAGGTCCGTTTTATGCAAAGTTTTTTTTTAAACAATTACAGATGTACGTACCTAAAGCAACAGTGTGGTCTAAGATGAAGCACGCTTACCTAGAAGGAACCTATTGACTCTTGATTTGAAGGCACCCAAATTATACTTTTCTGGAAATACAGACCCCGGCAAGGAGTTCCACATTTTCGCCGTGGTGCGTATGAAAAATGTATAAGTAAGTATAAGTATTTATTTTTATATGAAACAAAATCAACAGTTAAATTCAACATTTGAAAGTTAGTTTGCGTTGCTTGTTGTGACCTAAATAAAATATTGAATATCCATAGAAAATTCTAGGTCTATTTATTTCTATTTACATATTCTGCGCTTGCAATATCAATAAAATACTATGACTAAAAGCATTTAATTAAATGTGTCATGAAATAATCCTAAAAGCATTTTTTTCGTTCCATAAATCAGACAAGACCATAATCTATCTCAAAGTGCTCAAAATAGAGCGCTATTGCCATCTCTGTCTGGTTTTGCATACGACGCGTGCTAGAAAGAGATGCACGACACGTGCGCTAATCTATTTACGGATACAACATGTCTAGGAGTAGAGTAGTAAAAGTCATGATGGAGCTTTTCCACGCCTATTCACCACGGAACAAATAATCTTGACAAAAAATTTGACCATAAAAGCTATGCAAAGATAGACTCGCGAGGTCTACAGCTCACAGAGCCACTAGTTTTATAACAATAGAATAACCCCGGCTCCATACGTTGGGGCCAACGTTGGTCCCAATGCCTCTCGCCAACGTGTGGAGCTGACAAAATAGCTTGGCGCCAACGTTGGGGCCAACGTTGGGGGTTGATTTTGCTAGATCCACACGTTGGCGAGTGGCATTGGGACCAACGTTGGCCCCAACGTGTGGAGCCGGGGTAACACAGAATTCTGAATCACACGTTCAGCAGGGCTATTTTGACTCACACGTAAAGTCGCTAACTCAGATTCGTTCTAACAAAAATTGTTTTTTTACGATGAATACTTTGAAATGGTAGAAGATGGTTGAAAAAAGTGATAGACATGTTTGTTGTTTAAAATTATGTAAGTAAATATTTTGCATTAAATAACTTTAATGTTGTTCGTAAAAAAACAATTTGTTGTAACGAATCCGAGTCAGCGACTTTACGTGTGAAAATATTCCAGCAGGTTTAGCAAATTAATCTATTAGGCTGGCTTGTTAGTGAGTTGAACGTTTTAAATAGAACACGTCTAAGTATTACGTGTATGAACAAATAACATAGTTCATACATTAGCTATAGCTAACTCACTCACTCCACGCATTAATTTATGTGTGTGAACAGACGCGAATAAAAATAATATTTTGAATAATGCGCGTTCGATCCGACTGACAGCGTAAGCGAATTCTATTTTTGAAAATAAACAAAACTGAATTTGTCTGTTTTTACAAACTTTTTAGTCAAATACATTACTGTATCCGGTTACCTTCAATTTCTTATGACATTAGCGGATCCGATTGACAGACGTCGTCCTGTCGCGGGTCTCGCAGGCAAAAATAAAAAAAAAACTTCTCGACTCGATATTCCGGCCCCCTGATTACGTAGGTCTTTGCAATGGCAATGCGATAGCAATCACTACGCGACCGGTCGAAAAATATCAATAAAAATCGTATTACGGTCGCAAAATGCACTCTAGCCATACTGCATTTTGCGACACTGAGAAAATGCATCCAATTCGATGATTTTCTTCAAAAAGTTGACGTTTTTTCAGCGAATTATCGACACTTTTCGAATTCAGAATACATTCCGAATCGCACGGATCTTGGCATTCGTGAAGTTAGCCGTTTCGATGCTCAGTGCAACTTTTTCTTACAAAATTTTCTACTGCGCAGCGAAAAGCCTAACTTCACGAATGCCTTGCCTAGATCTATTGGGACAACTGTACGTTATGGACACTAAACGAGTTAAGAGCTAGGTCAGATTCTACTGCTGTTACTTCGTCACCACTCTTAACTAGGTAAGTGGCGCTGTTGTCGAGAACGATGTTGTTTGGTAGGTACAAAATCTTGGCTACATTTTTATGTTACACCATCTTTACCAATGCTTATGTTGCCTCATCTTTGAACATACCTGAAACAAGAAACACGAATTAAATTATTTTCATAGTCATAATTTTGTTGACTTTATTAAAATATTTAAAACGACTGCATAATTTCACATTCAAATGCAAATAAAATTATACACATGCATACTTTGGATGGCCGCCCGATAAATAAATACTATAGGTACCTAAGTAAGTATAGAATAGAAATAGTTTTATTCTCGCCACCAGCAGTGCAAATACCGTTTTTATCGATCGCTATATTTGAATCGACAAAATTCGATAAAATACGATTACCTAATTAATGAACTAGCAGCGCCCTCGCGGCGTTGCCCCCGTAGTGATGGTATATGGTGATGATGATGATGAAAAGTAGCTTATAACCTACCTCAAGAGGTTAGCTATCAAATGCAGAAATAATTTTTCAAATCCTGTAGCATTTCCTGAGATTAGCGCGTTCAAACATCAAACTCTTCCGCTTCATATAATTAGTATAGAAGTATAGATATAGAAATAAATATAAATTAACTGACAAGACAAATTATTAAAATTAAAAAAACCAGCAGCCCCAGACTTTTATGCCGCCTATATTATGTTGGGCGAGCCTAGCAAGCGAGAGCGAAGGCGACTTGATGCAAGGCGAGTGCTACCGTCCACACGTTTGGCGAGTCTATGCAAACCAATGCAAATTGGCGCTTGTATTCACTCGGCCAGCTAGGCGAGCGATGGCAAGGCAAGGCAAATGGTGCTGTCCACACGTTGGCGTTCACTCGGCGAGCCTGCGCCAGCGTGTAGCTTAAAGTGCTGGTTTTTAGTCCATCTCATCAAAAATCTTGCCCCCGCTCACCTAATATTTAATTCCAGATTCCGGACCTAGATGGCGCGACCTTCGCTTATCTAGATCTAGGGTCTAGTTTAGTCAGTCTAGAAAAGTTGTTTGAATGTCAACGTTCCATGCCATAAGCTTTAGCGATTAATTTGTTTTTTAACTGACTTCGAAAAAGTAGAGTAATATTGTGGGGTGTAATGTAGGTTGGATTTGTATAGATGACAACGGTGACAAAGGTGACAATGGGCTATTTAAAATGTCAAAAAATCCAATATGGCGTCTCTAGCAACATCAGGAGGCAATCTATGTCCACACTATAGTGCCTGGGACATTGTTAAGATGGAGTAGGCTATTCCAGCATTTTAACCATCCTCTCAGCTTGATCAGATTTATCCTCAAGAATGTCATCGCCAATACGTATGGGCCTGACTATTCGCAGGTAGTGTTATTTTCACTATGATTTCCTTATCATATTTATCTAGTAAAGATGTAAAGGCCTGTAAAGCTAGTGGTTCGCGCCGGAGACAAACCCCCTTACTTATGAAAGATGTTTAAAGTTAAACACTGGCTTAACAACGTCCTGTCTCTAGTCGTCACTATCCACAAATAAAGACAGGACGTTGTTTAACCAGTGTTCAACTTTAAACATCTTTCATAAGTAAGACCCATAGACATTACACAGGAGATCATTGTCATTTACGCCTGTGGTCACGGACTGGTGTATAACTCAAAAAAGAGTCAGGTCATGGTCTTTGAGGCCGGTAAAAAGAGTCTGATAGACATCCCACCTGTCACTTTGAACGGTGCAGACCTAGAGAGGGTATTTTCTTTCAAATACTTAGGTCACGTGGTCACTGCCGACCTCAAGGACAATGACGACATCGAACGGGAGCGGAGGGCGCTGTCGGTGCGGGCGAATATGGTTGCCCGGAGGTTTGCGCGTAGTTCAGAGGAGGTGAAACTTACGGTGTTTCGAGCTTACTGTACCTCTCTGTACACGTGCAGCCTGTGGGCGAAGTATACGCTCGCAACGTACAGCGCCATCCGCGTCCAGTACAATAATGCACTCAGGGCGGTGTTGGGGCTGCCCCGCTACTGCAGCGCATCGGGGATGTTTGCGGCGGCGCGGGTTGATTGTTTCCATGCTACTATGCGCAAGCGAGCCGCATCCCTGGTGCGCAGGTTGCGGGCCAGCTCCAACACCGTCCTGGCAATGATTGCGGCCAGGGTGGACTGCCCCTATACGAGGCACTGTTGCGAGCGACACCTGTCCAGCAACCCAATTAGTTTTTAAGTTACCTATGTGTTGTGTGTATTTTATGTCGTGTGCCTACCTACTGTACCTATGAGTTATGCTCGAAATAAACGTATTTTATTTTATTTATTTATTTTTTATTTAAACTGACGGTTCTGTCTCCTGTCTCTGTCACGCGCCTCTACAAAGCTTATTTCAGCAGGCTGATTGTCTAACTTGTCTCAAACTGTCAAAACGATAGAGTAGGTGTCTTTAGTCGCATTTGGTCTCGATAAACTCGATAAATGAGAGTGACAGAGCTACTTGCGTGGTCACTGAACTGTCATATTTGAGAGTTTGAGACCGATTTTGGTCGCTATCAAAGATAGAAATCAAACGGCTGGTCTCGGTCTCCGGGGCGTGAACCGCCGCCTTCACTCGCTTTCGCCTTTAACTTACACTCCACTATCCGCTTTCTAACAGGCATAAGTACCTATACAACTAGTAAGTAGGCCACGCCATCCCAGTACAAACGGAAACACCTCCTACCTACTTCTGACCGCCTAGTACTTTCTTAGTGACGCAGCGAGATAATGGTGTAGGTTCGACCCTCGTTTTGCACATATTTTGTTCTATGGCAACTGTAATCTGAAGCTGACATTAGTTCCTCAACCTTAGTTTGTCCACCGCCCACTTTGAGAATTTTTTTTTTCAAGAGCCTCCCCTAATCTCAATGCGCCATCTCAATGCCCCCTAATTTTCTCTGGGTCTTCTACTGCCCCCCTGAAAGTCTCAAACGCCCACAAGGCGTTATCGCCCACGTTGAGAACCTATGAAAGAAGATCATTGATTATTTCACTTGAATTTCTTTCCACATTCAATTCAACCAATAATTACTTCCCTTTTATTCGTTCAAATAGCTTCTTAATCATCACCCTCTTTACAGGATCCTATATCACTGGATATCTCATCCGATTCGCTGACGGTGCTCCAATTGAACATGGCTCCCGATTAATTGCCTGACCCTACTAGGATTACGTTGACCTGCGATCTAATCAGGGGATGTAGGGGTAGGCAGGGTCAAGGGGCAAAGCGCCATGTGAGTTAGTAGATGTGAGGGAATGTTGCCGAAAATTGTATTCTACCAATCTACATTCTTAATATTGTAAAAGAGTAAAAGGAGGTGTTCCATAGTAGGCCTTGTCTTTGTACACAAGACAGAAAATAGTGAAAAATCATTAAATCTCGAAAAAATACTCAAACTCTAATTTGAAGAATTAGTTACCTGCAGAGAAATTAATAAAAGACGAAGACTTTTTAAAATGGTAACATATTTTCCTAGGCGGCCATGACAGTGTAACAGTTCGTAGCTGCCACTGTCACTTGTATTTTAACAGTTTTATGATTTTGACAGGTTATTGTTTCATTCTCTTTGGTTCGTCGGAGTTTTGTTGAGTTTTGCGGTGTGGTATTTTACTGCGTGATCTGAGTAGGTCATACAATTTATCTACCTAGATATCTAGAGAAAATCTTAAAATGCCTAAAAATATCTGAGAGAATGTCTATTCCGTCACCAGAGCTTGCTATTTGCTTATACAAACTCACTTTAGGGTAATATTCCACAACTACAACAAACTTAGTCAGAGGCCGGTAGCCTGGTTGCGGTTGTCGGCACATAATTAGACCGATGAAGCGTGTCATTGCTGCGGATGCCGCAAGTTATAGTAGTTTCTGAGAGCTGGCTTGGCTCCGAAGGTCGCAAGTTCGAACCCTATGCTTGTAATATCAGATGCCTCAGATATTTTTGTGTATTTGGTACTTATATCTAAGTAGGGTCTGATATGTAGATTCGAATGCCTTTGTTGCGACGCGCGCTGTTGCGAAAAAAAATCCAAGTGGTACGCCCTTTCGAAATGTCGTTGTATCGAAACCGCAGTTACGAATAATACTTAGTTTATTTTTCCAAAAAACTTGCGGGTTTCCAAGAAAATTGAGGCTTCTCACAACTCAATAAATAAAACAATAAATAAATATGAATATGAATAAACTCTTTACATACAACACTAATCGTACATTTTTAACCGACTTCAAAAAAAAGGAGGTTCTCAATTCGTTGGAATATTTTTTTTTATGTAAGTATGTTACCAGAACTCGAAGACGTCAGATCCAATTTGGAAAATTCTTTTTTTGTTTGAAAAAGTATGCTTTCCGATTGGTGTCCGATCTGTCGAGGATCTTCGGAGTTATGAACAGAAATGCACCTCGAAAGTGCAGAAAATTGCTCAGCTTATAACATTAAAGTCGGTTTTTTTTTAATTTTAAAAACAAATGTTTGTCAGGATCGTAGCAAGTGGAGATCTGTGGTCTCTGCCTACCCCTATGATGGGAAACAGGCGTGATTTTATATATGTATGTAAAAACAACCTTTTTAATTAAACAAAGCCGCGGGCAGAGCCGTTATTACAACAGCTGAGTTCACTTAACTGCAGAAATAGAAAGTGTTATCGTGTGAGCATAACAATGTGTTCCTGCATTGAAGGAAGTAAGTAAACACAGTTAATGAGGAGTACTTGAGTAGGTAAGGGCTATTGCGCACTGTTGACTGGTAGCTTGGTCGCCGAGAGACCACCGAGTCGCCCAGACGACCATCGACCAAGCGCGTAAACACCTATTTAAATTAAAAATTAAAAATCCCGACTTTAATTCTGACAGCAATTTTCTGCACGCTCGAGGTGCATTTCTGTTCATAACTCCGAAGATCCTCGACAGATCCTCACCAAATTTTTGTGGCACCAATCGGAAAGCATATCCTTTGAAACAAAAAAAGAATTTCAAATCTGTCCAGGCGTCTTCGAGTAATCGGTGAACATACATAAAAAAATAAGGTGTCCGGTCTAGTATGACTGAATGTTGAAATGTACAAATTCCAGAAAGTATCTACCATTCTTAAAACGTACTTTTCAAACCACAAAAAAAAATACGACGACTTGAGAACCTCCTCCTTTTTTGAAGTCGGTTAAAAATTATAACCTTTGTCTCTTCAAGTCAAGAGTGAATAAGTGTCTTCTAGACCTTTGTGATCCATCGTCAGCCACATCGTCACTTACCATCAGGTGAGATTGTGGCTAAACAAAGGTCTATCTACTAGATCAAAAACGAAAAAAATAAAAAATAAAAATTGAAACGTATTTACATTCCAGACAGAGCATTATTTTGTACTTATACGATGCTACTTTTGCGGCGTGCATGTTCGGTGACCATGTACCGTGTCAATGCCGGTCACGAAGTCAGCGAACTGTGACGTAATCACGTGAGTAAGTTCCGATGAAACAGTGGCCAACTCTGGTTAGGCCGCCTGAAGGCCTCCAGACTATAGGCGGGACCAATTCGCGGTGTAAGAACCAGATGAACGTACCTATCTACCAAAATTTCGAATAAAGTGTCTTTTTCATAAATGGGTCATAATTTAAGACCCATGTATGAAAAAAAAAACGATTCTCGAATTTTTGGTACCTACTACGTTCATCTGGTTCTCGAATTTTTGGTAGATACGTTCATCTGGTTCTTATCTTACACCGCGAATTACATAAAGATATGACCCATCATACTCCCCTCCCTCCTCCTAGGCGACACTGAAAATCAGCGCCGATTGTCGTTACCAAGTATTTTTTTTATTTTCAGTTTTTTATTTTGCTGTGTTGTACTTAGGTATTTGTTAAATAAATGTATTTTCTTTCATTCTTTCTTAATAAGTATGATCTTTTCATGATTTTTGAAGATTTTCGGGCCGACATAGTGTTTCGTTTCGTGGCTGTTTTGCCCTGATTCTTCACTGGTGTTGGTCGCGAAAGAACATGGAGTAGAATCACCTAGCTCTTAAGACGATTCAAAGTGATCCTATGACCCTAAATTTTGAGTTGGAGCACTTCGACTTAAAAAGGATCGGTTTGATCAATGCGGTTTCGAACCCCGTCAGAATCGAAAGTTTTGATCAGAATTTTATTTTTTGATGAAATAAATACAGATACTTGAACGAGCTCCCCAGAAAGTAATGTCAGCCTTGTCTGTCGTATAATCAGAAACCGGTTACATTAATGACTCATGAAGTCATGACAAAAGATCTGTATCTTATTTACTTAAACTGGATTCATCTTTGCATACGTTGCGTACAGTTGTCACAATGGATCTAGGCATTCGTGAAGTTAGGCTTTTAGGCTTTTCGCTGCGCAGTAGAAAATTTTATAGAAAAAAAATGCACTGCGCATTGAAAAGCCTAACTTCACGAATGCCTAGATCCATTGTGACAACTATACCTACGCACAATGGATCTAGGATTCGTGAAGTTAGCCGTTTCGATACGCAGTGCAGCTTTTTCATACAAAATTTTCTACTGCGCAGCGAAAGCGCAGAAAAGCCTAACTTCACGAAAGCCTAGATCCATTGTAGGTACGAGTATTCTGACAACTATAGGTACTTCACGTACCTATGCAAAGATTTCTAATGAACATCGAAACGGCTAACTTCAAGAATGCCTAGATTCATTGTGCGTACTGTAGGTACCTAAAAACATTTTATAAATACCTATGAAGGACTCGCGGCGTAGATTGCTTATTGTGTTCCTAATAGATGCCTAGGTTGAAGTTATGCGACGATCTGAGCGGTCACAATTTGGTTGAACATGAACCACTTAGCGCTTCCGTGATTCGGAGGGCACGTTAAGTTGTCGGTCCCGGCTTTTAAGTTGTTAAGCCATGACGGAGGCCTTTAGGCGGCCTAAAAACTCTGGTAGCCTCTGGCTCATACGAATATAACATAGGGACTATATTCCACTGGCTTGCTCGCGTGGTTCTAACATTTTAACTATGTGCTATTCCAGGCCTCAAACTACACCTACAAATTTCATCCAAATCGGTGCACTGAAAGCACTCACAAACTTTTAGGCCTATATTAATAAACTCGTATTAACTTCTGTGAAAGTTGCGCCACGGATTTAACTATTGCCATCCTTATTTGTCACTGTCTAACAAAAAAGGATGGCAATAGTTAAATCCTTGGCGCAACTTTGACAGAAGTTAATCCGAGTTTATTGATAGAGGCCACTAACATTTAGATTCGATGATACCTACTGAAAAACAAGAAAGTATGAAAGAAGTCAGTAGGAACAACGGGGTAAGTCATTAAATTAATTTTTCACCTCAGCAGCTCGAAATGGCATCCTTTGCTGCGAGAAACCAGTGTGCAAAATCGCATTTTGCACACTGGTTTCAGTGAGGAAAAGTGATTTGAAATTCGAATGTCGTCGACTGACACGTGATAGTGCATGGCGGTCAATCGCTAGCCTGTCTATGAAAAAAAAAAACAAATAACGCACCTTTTAAAAATAAAATGCGGGAATTTGTTTCTGTTACGCTACTTATTTTTTGAAAATTCATAAAACAATAAAGATAAGTGAAACCAGTGGCGAATACACTAATTTATCTCCAGAGAGAAGAGTTGAGACAAAAAGTGATTGTGATGAACAAAGTTCCCTTCCTGAGAAGCACGTAGGTAAGTTCTGAACAAAACAGAAACTTTTAATTTCCAAAACTACAATAACTGTTATAAATATGTTCTTTTAACTGAAAAAATGCGTTATTTTTAAATAGATTTCAATGAATACCTATTATGGATTAGTTGCTTCACTATGTACAAAGTTGTATCTTTTATTTGTAGGTTAATGTTCTCGCTACTGAGGTGAAAAATTTTGTGTGCTACACGAGACCAAAGTTTTTCACATCTCGTGCCTTTGAATTCCTCGCTAGACTCGGGATTCTAACGTAGAATCACTCGCTACGCTCGTGATTCAATTCTTAGAATCCCTCGTTCGCTCGGGATTCAAAATCAGCACTCGAAGAAAACATCAACTTTGCTCTCTTGTTGCACAAATAACTATATTAGTTCTACAAAAAAAAATGCAAAATTAGTTCCTCAACATAAACTACCTAATACATAGATAAAAAAAAACTTAATAAAAATCAAATACTTATGTTATAATTATTTAGACCAACAAAGGATTATAGATTCTTACATAAAATTAATTTTAACTTCCAAATTAAAAAATTACATTCGAATAAATAATTAGAACTAAAAAACTTACCTTCATTGAATAATATTTAACTGAAAATTTGTATTGTAATAAAATTAAATACTTAACCTTATCTTTTTTAAAGTCGATTAAAATAAGATGTTATTTGGGAATATTCAAAAACTTGACGATACTTACACCTAATGGCTAAGAAAGAACCACCTAGGTGACAATTTCTATCAAGTCGTCTAAAAGGAGAAGGAACACGCACATAATTATATCTAAAATTTATATAAAATGTACGTACATGAAATACTTTTAAGAAAGGAAATAAAAATAACCATAAATTCCCGCGTCAATGTAATTCGAAAAATCTTATAACTTGCATTGAAGAGTCAAGGCTAACCGAGGCGCGTGAGTGAAAAAAAGAATCAGAACATAGTACCAACAAAACAAAACAAATCTCGCGTACAAAGAGCCACAGCCTACAGCGAAGTTGCAACCGGTCGCGGGTCGATGACCGCGCGGTTCAATGGCGACCGAGGCTGCGAATCTGTATATTGTGTGATAGTCAATCTTTAATACTACGAAATTATATAAAGAAAGCTTTAACCAGTAACAAGCAAAAATTAATAATTGAAACAAAAAACCCAAGAAATAAGAATAAATTAAGGGCCCAGTTTTTTTTATTTAAATAGGTACCTATTTATCGATCTTTTTTATTATAATTTTATTTATATGTAGGTACCTAAGTAAATGTTTTGTTCTTACTGTGAAATAAATAATTTTTCACTTTTATTTATTTTTATTTAAAAAACTGCAACTATGTAGGTAGGTACTATGTCTAGGTGTTTCAGTACATGATTTTGTTGAAATTGTAACTCTTTTCGTTTAGCCAGCGTTAGATTATAACACGAAAAACCCCTCTTTTTGCGTAGGGGTGAAAAAAATATGTTTGTATTATTTTATTTTATTTTATTTGGGCTACATGATGCTGTGTGAAATGTCCAGCAATATTTATTTATTTATATTTATTTATTTATATTTATTTATTTATTTATTTATTGTCCTCTGTAATACTGTTTATTTTTAGATCATGACATAATCTAAGTTACTTAATTATTTGGGAGTTCGTTTACAAAACCGTTATAAAGCGAAAGACGCCCTTAGCTATGCTCACAGTCATCTCGCTTCAAATTTAGATTGTTTGAGTTAAGTCACTTTGCTTAATCAAGCTTCTCGTCGTAAGGGCTTCTTTAGAGTTTTAATTTAGAATCCATAGTTCTTGGAACTCCAAAAATTGGACTTAAAATCTACCTACCCAACCTTGTTTATACAAAGTAGGTATGTTAAATTATGTTATGGAAACAAATGTACCTACCTTCGGAAACAAATAAATGTTTTTATTTGTATTTATATTTTTTTAATTTTGTTAAATGAAAACCATCCAGAAAACATACCTAAAAGCTTCTCTACTTTTTGAGTTTTCAAGAATAGGGACCTAAACTTATTACACCCAGTAGGTAAATAATCACACTAATATTATAAATGCGAAAGTTTGGATGTTTGGATGGATGGATGGATATTTGGAGGAATGTTTGGTTCTCTATAACTCAAAAACCACAGAAACGATTTGCCTGAAATTGCGTGTTCTACACGGTTTGAAACCACAGCTTCTACCAAGGTGACCTTGGCACTTTCTACCAATGGCGTCATCGAAATTTACTGTCAACCAATGGCGTCTGTAGCGAAATTTACTGTCAACCAATGTCATGCGAAATTCTAGCAAGGTGACCTGGGTAGAAGCTGTGGTTTCAAACCGTGTATTTGACGCTTTAAAATTTAGGTAGATAATAATAGGACATAGGCTACTTTTTATCCCGGAAAAATGCACGGCTCCCGTGGGATAAAAAGAAATAGTAGCCCACACGGGTGGAGCCGCGGGCGTTCACTAACTGGTAATAATTCATTCAACGCAATAAAAATGAGCACTTTGACCTTAAGTGACGTAATAGCACTAGTTTTTACAAGAGTTTTTCTTACACCATTGTTCTAGCGAGACGACGTGTGACTTCGTCACAAAGATAAAAATAATTGTTTACTATTGTTTACGATGAAGAGGCTTTTCTGTGGTTTTAGGCCGCCTTAAGGCCTCCGAGGCAGGGGCGGATTAAGCTTCAAGAGCGCCCTAGGCAAGCTTCTCATAGGCACCCCTCTGGTAACAAAAACCATCAAATACCGTATTTGGACAAGCCTCTGACTACCCAACTGCTCTGACCACCTAAGGAGACATTTGCAATGGATCTAGAATTCTAGAATGTCTAAGGCGCGGGACATACAGAAAAGACGTAGGACGAGGACGCGTCGCTGACATTTATGTCTCTTCCGCGTCCCTTTCATAGAAAATGTATAGAAGCGTCGCGCCGCAAAACATACAGAAGAGACGGGGCGCCGTCACATTTTGTATGAAAGGGACGCGGAAGAGACAAATGTCTGCGCCCCGTCTCTTCTATCTGGCCTGCGCCTAATAAGTGCTGAAAAAATGTCAATCTACCGAATTTTTGTAAGACAAGTGCAACATGTGGCACTTTGTTTTGTTTTCAGTGATCAAAGAAAAACCTCCCTGTTTGTCGGTTCTTATTCTGTGGTCAGACATAACTCAGTTTTACTCGCAATATATCCACTTATAATATGAAGTTAAATGCGAGCGAAGCGAGCAGATTTTTTTTAAGAGCAACGTGGCCCTTATTTTGTTTTTGGTGATCAAAGAAAAAGCTCGCTGCTTGTCGGTTCTTATTCTGTGGTCAGACATTAATCACTCTACTCGCAATATTTCTACTTACATTATAACATAAAGTTAAATGCGAGCGAAGCGAGCAAATTTTTTTAAAGATAAATGCAACATGTGGCCCTTGATTTTGTTTGCGGTGATCAAAGATAAGGCTCGATGCTTGTCGGTTCTCATTCTGTGGTCAGACATAACTCACTTTATTCGCAACATACCTACTTATGAAGTGAAATGCGAGCGAAGCGAGCAGATTTTTTTTAAGACAATTGCAACAATGTGACACTTGATTTTGTTTGCGGTGTTCAAAGAAAAGGCTCAGTGCTTGTCGGTTTATTTCTATCCGGCTATATCTGATTAAATTCAATCGATCCGCTGGAAAAACTAATGACTTTCGATCAATCCAAAAAATCGCCAGATCGTACGTAACGTACGTCTATGATTGCGACGCGATTATCATCCCTGTCGCACGGCTCACGACTGACTCGCGCCCTCCGCACCGCCCCGACCGCCGCCATACGGGGCGCCCCCGCGGCCCGCACCTCCAACATCATAAATTTTCTGTCTTTTTTGAATCGAATAGAGTGACGTAGGGCGCTGGACACACAGAAAAGACGTAAGACGCAGACGGGGCGCGGACATTTGTCTCTTCCGCGTCCCTTTCATACAAAATGTATACCTACCTAGAAGCGTGGCGACGCAAAATATACAGAAGAAACGGGGCGCGGGCGCGACGCTGTTCGCTGGCGCCCTGTCCGCGACGCGTCCTCGTCTTACGTTTCTTCTGTCTGGCCTGCGCCCGGAGTTGCGCGCCCCTCTGTAACCTCGCGCCCCTAGGCAGTTGCCTAGTTTGCCTTAAGGATAATCCGCCACTGCTCCGAGGACTTATTACTCAAAAAGTATAGTTGTCATGGATCTAGGCAATCTTTTCGCTGAGCAGTAGAAAATTTTGTATGAAAAAGTTGCACTGCGCATCGAAACGGCTAACTTCACGAATGCCAAGATCCGTTGGAAGTTGAAAGAGGTGTAAATACAGTCGTAAAGCCCATCATACACACAGCAGATAATATATCTTATGAAATATAAATTTTGAGATCGCGCCCGTATGCCATACATCAATGGAGGACCACACACAGCGAATATAAATTACAAAATATATTTGGCGTGATCTGTCAAGATTTATATTTCAAAAGATATATTATCTGCTGTATGTGTGGTGCGCTTAAATAATGTAAAAGCCGCGTATTATTCTAGAGCGAGTTTTTCGTTGGTACCTACTTGCGAGTTTCAAATAAAAATCAAAAAACCGGGAAATTAAATTATGGTATCGACGACATCGCCTTCACCTATGTGTGCCCCATAAGTATAAAAAACATCAAAATTCTAGAGTGGAGAAGAACACCATTAAATTCTTATTTGAATTTTCGTAGAGGCACTTTAGCTAGACTCACTCTTCCAAGGAGGTTCCAAGGTCCAAGGTCCAAATTATTGCAGCTTACCTAGAACAAAACGGATTAATTTAAATATCTACACAATTTCATAAAATAGGTCGTGAGAAATACATAAAATCAAATGTACCTACGCGCTTAAAATGCCAAAAAGTCATAAACAAGTAATCAGTTAAACATGCAAAATGTTCTGAGCATCACAATGCACTCATTAATGTAACTAAAAGATAAAAATAAGTAAGAGGTACGAATTTGATTCTCGCGTTCGATGGCATGATCCACGATTGCTGAGTTTTTATACAGTTTGTGTTTTTTATGAGGAAAAACGCTTGACCTAAAAATTACTATAAAATTAACAAAAAATAATATAATGGTTCCTAAGACAGTTTACCAGTATCGTCTTTGGATTTGGATTACCCATACTGTCCCAGGTTAAAAATACACAGTATATTACACGAACAAAGACGAATATTGTGTTCAACAGCCTACAGAAGTTCAAACCTAGGCTTTTCATAATACTAGTAAGACAATTTCCCAGACTATTAAGTTTTTACATTAACTAACTGCCCCCGTAGGGTACGGTGATGATGATAATGATGAAAAGTAGCCTATAACCTGAGTTTGGCTATTATTTGCAAAGTATTTTTTTAAATCGGACTGTTAGTTCCTGAGATTAGCGCGTTCAAACGAACAAAGAATCAAACTCTTCCGCTTTACCGCTAAATAATAGATTAAAATATTATATAATACCTATGTACCTATATTAAAAAAAAAAAAAAATTGGTCGGCCAAAGCCGCTAGAAATGTAGATTGACTGAAATGAAGAAGAGTTTCCGTGCGTGGCCATAGCGTTCGACGCACGCGGTGTGACGGTCACTTTCGTTGATACCCGAATCTGTGGGAACGGACTGTTGCTTTCGTTAGAAATGTTTCAGAAATGACGGTCAGTCGGTCAGAAGTTGATTAACATTTTTTGTCTTAAGATAGATTTTTTAAACTTTGGAAATACAGTCGGTCAGAAGTTGATTAACATTTTTTGTATTAAGATTATGATAGATTTTTTTAACTTTGGAAATTTATATATGCAGTCAGTCAGAAGTTGATTAACATTTTTTGTCTTAAGATTATGATAGGTTTTTTAAACTTTGGAAATAAGTACAGTCAGCGTCATCAATCGGTATCCCCCTATTGATTTTAACAAGGACCCTTTTCATTTCAACTTTGGATTTCAGTCGAATTTGCTTGTATACTTATGGATATCTAATTTCACTCGAGTTCCTATACTAGCAAATCCGACTGAAATCCAAAGTTGAAATGAAAAGGGTCCTATAGGGGTCCTGACCTCCCCCCCCCCCCCATTAAGTTCGGAGGAAACCTAGTGTAGTAATCTTTGTATTTTGGAACTCTTGGACCCCCCCCCCTTAACAAAGATCTTTGTATTTTGGAACCCTTGGACCCCCCCCCATAACAAAACATTGCGGGTTCAAATCCCGTCGGAACTGAAAATTTTGATAAGATTCTAAAAAAATTAAAAATTGTCATAGTGACAGTTTTTAACCGTTTCTTTGTCCTACTAATACTGAAAGCAAAATGGTACTAGAGTCTACTTGTCTACTTACACTTCACTTTAAACCTTATTAAGAGCCAGCTATACGCCAGCTCGAATCTAAGTTTTGCCCCCACCTCACTGCCCGGCCGTGCAGCCACCCGCACCGCGCATTCGCAGCTATCTCGCTCGCACGAGTTCATCACGCGGCAGGGGTCACGAAGGCTATTTTCTAGTATTCTGTGATTCTAGTGCAGTAAAACCAGAAAAATAATGCGTTTACAAAAACTATTGACGAAAAGTCATTTGGTAATGAAAATTAGGTAGGTAGGTAGGTAGGTTTTCAACTTTATCGCAAACAAATACATACCTACTTATTATCAATATCATTTTACTTTTTTTCATGAGTTGTATTGTAATAGTAATTATTTTTACATACCTACGGGATATTTTTACGTAAGTAATTCCCGTGTGCTAAAATAATATCAATGTCTAGAGCTGCTGTCGCATTCTGTTTTGAGGAATCATACACTGCTGTCGTACGTACCTATTCGGAAAACACAAGAATAACCGAGATACAATCTAGAGCTTGAAGTGGTGACCTATTCATTCGCATAATGTTATTTGTCATAAAATCATACGACATACGTATCTAGTCATAAAATTTTGTAGTCATATTATTACATTCGCATAATTATTTCAAGGCATACCTTTCTGATGTCATAATATTTTTTAAACATAATGGTAATGAGCATAATGGTGACAACTCCTAAAACTTTTTGTCATACTACATTTTGATACTAATTTTGTTAGAAATAAACTTTTATGTCCTAATATTTATTAGACATAATGTTTAGTAGTCCTCATTTACTGTTTTATCATAAGTAGGCAAAATAGGTCAGGTATAAAAAGTGTTTCATACACCCACGCAGATAGGACTTGCTCACAGAAAAAATAAGTAGGTTTAGGTTTTTTTTATAGCACGCGTTTCACACACCACGCCGAAAGGATTAGCTTACAGAAAAAATAAGTAGGTTTTGGTTATTTTTTTTTATAGCACGCGTTTCACACACCACGCCGAAAGGACTTGCTTACAGAAAAAATAAGTAGGTTTTGGTTATTTTTTTTATAGCACGCGTTTCACACACCCACGCAGAAAGGACTTGCTCACAGAAAAAATAAGTAGGTTTAGGTTTTTTTTATAGCACGCGTTTCACACACCACGCCGAAAGGATTAGCTTACAGAAAAAATAAGTAGGTTTTGGTTATTTTTTTTTATAGCACGCGTTTCACACACCCACGCAGAAAGGACTTGCTCACAGAAAAAAAACATTAGGTTTTGGTTATTTTGTATAACACGTGTTTCACACACTCACGCAGAAAGGACTTGCTCATAGAAAAAAAATAGTAGGTTTCGGTTATTTTTTTTTATAGCACGCGTTTCACACACCCACGCAGAAAGCACTTTCTCACAGAAAAAAATAGTAGGTTTTGGTAATTTTTTTTATAGCACGCGTTTCACACACCCACGCAGAAAGGACTTGCTCACAGAAAAAAATTACACACCCACGTACAAAGGACTTGCTCTCAGAAAAAATAATCTGGCTAGGACAAATTTTATCCTAGCCGGGTAAGCTATGTGATTCTTGAATAAAACCGTAGTCTTCACATAATTATATCGTTGTATTGCTTGAATTCAAGCAGGAATATATATACAGACAGTGCAGGAAGTAGCTTGGGACGCGACAGGAAACTAAAATATTTTATGATTTTCAATGAATATGACTTCAAAAATTACGACATTAAAGACTTTTGTTTATCGAAGTAGTATGGCTTGATACTATTATGACGCTTAATATTATGCGTAGGTACTAAATTGTATGTCGAGTTATAAATATGGATAAATATTTTTGGATTATCAATGAATATAACTTAAAAAATTATGACATTTATATTTTATTACTAGTTGAATTATTACAAGTGATGGTAGGAGTAGTGATGTTATTACTACAAATGCTTATGAATAACAAATATTAGGACGTGAAACGTTATGGCTTTTAAAACTATGACTTATTATATTATTTCAGTCATTCCAATCCGACCAACTGAACAGACTGATTAGTAGTGCAGAATGGAACTCGATGAAGATTAGGGTTGGGCCGAAATTCACTTTAGGACAATTACGTTGATTTTCCAAAATGTTGAATTCCTAAAATGTTTTATTAGTTTGATGATAAAATACTTAGATCTACGGTTATGTAGGTAGGTAGGTACATCAGGCGATTAGGGATGGGCACTGATGAATTTTTTTTATGACAAAAATGATGAATGGCAAACCAAAATTGTTTTTTTACGATGAATACTTTGAAATGGTAATGAAAAAAGTGATAGACATTTTTGTTGTGTAAAATATGTGAAGTAATTTTATACTAAATAACTTTAATGTTGTTCGTGAAAAATAAAACAATTTGTTTGAACGAATCCGAGTTAGCTGAATAATAAACTAAATATAAACTGATTATCTTATTTGTAACGTCGTAAAGTCAGGTTCATTTGTATTTTTAGAACTACTGGCATCCATGAGTTCCGTTGGTATTGGCATCCTGTAACAAAATATGCTTCACTTCATGGTTCTATGTTCATTCGCATAATTTTTTTAGTCATAGTTTTAAAAGTCATAACGTTTCACGTCCTAATATTTGTTATTCATAAGCATTTCTAATAATAACATCATTAGGTACTCCTACCATCACTTGTAATAATTCAACTAGTAATTCAATATAAATGTCATAATTTTTTAAGTTATATTCATTGATAATCCTAAAATATTTAGCCATATTTATAACTTGCCATAAAATTTAGTACGCATAATATTTATCGTCATAATAGTATCAAGCCATACTACTTCGATAAACAAAAGTTTTTAATGTCATAATTTTTGAAGTCATATTCATTGAAAATCATAAAATATTTTAGTGTCCTGTTGCGTCCCGAACTACTTCCTGCACTGTCTGTACGCCTATCCCTGCTTGAATTCAAGCAATACAACGATATAATGATATGAAGACTACGGTTTTATTCAAGAATCACATAGCTTACCCGGCTAGGATAAAATGTATCCTAGCCAGATTATTTTTTCTGAGAGCAAGTCCTTTCTACGTGGGTGTGTGATTTTTTTCTGTGAGCAAGTCCTTTCTGCGTGGCTGTGTGAAACGCGTGCTATAAAAAAAATAACCAAAACATACTAGTTTTTTCTGTGAGAAAGTGCTTTCTGCGTGGGTGTGTGAAACGCGTACTATAAAAAAAAAATAACCGAGACCTACTTATTTTTTCTGTGAGAAAGTCCTATCTGCGTGGGTGTATGAAACACTTTTTATACCTGACCTATTTTGCCTACTTATGATAAAACAGTAAATTAGGACTACCTACTAAACATTATGTGTAATAAATATTAGGACATAAAAGTTTAATTCTAACAAAATTAGTATCAAAATGTAGTATGAAAAAAAGTTTTAGGAGTTGTCACCATTATGCTCATTACCATTATGTTTAAAAAATATTATGACATCAGAAATGTATGCCTTGAAATAATTATGCGAATGTAATAATATGACTACAAAATTTTATGACTAGATACGTATGTCGTATGATTTTATGACAAATAACATTATGCGGATGAATAGGTCGCCGTATGAAACATTTTATAAACCTGACCTATTTTACCCACTTATGATAAAACAGTAAATTAGGACTACTAAACATTATGTTCAATAAATATTAGGACATAAAGGTTTATTTCTAACAAAATTAGTATCAAAATGTAGTATGACAAAAAGTTTTAGGAGTTGTCACCATTATGCTCATTACCATTATGTTTGAAAAATATTAGGATATCAGAAATGTATGCCTATAAATAATTATGCGAACGTAATAATATGACTACAAAATTGTATGACTAGCTACGTATGTCGTGTGATTTTATGACAAATAACATTATGCGAATGAATAGGTCACCGTTCTTGATGTATTTCCAACGACCCCACTGGTGGGGTGGGCCAGGGGGTCGTTGGGATTTTTTTTTACACCAACCCCACTGAATTAGGTGGTGGGGTCGTTTGGAAAAAAATTCCCAACGACCCTACTGGTGGGTTGGGCCAGTGGGATCGTTGGGAATTATTTACCAACTCAATATTATGTGATCATGGCAACTTACTGGGATGACAACCCTAAAAAAAATAAGTCAAATTATTTTAGCTAAATAGATAAACATACAATTCTACAGTTTTCATTTTCTTTATTGCAGTCAGTATCGAGTAATATTTGTTTATTTCTGAAAATGAAAACTGTTAGGTAGGTAGTTGGGTAAGTACAATAATATGATTACGAAACAGGTAGGTGCCTACATATATCTAATTTACTTACATAGATAGGTAGGTACAGTCAGCGTCATCAATCGGTATCCCCCTATTGATTTTAACAAGGACCCTTTTCATTTCAACTTTGGATTTCAGTCGGATTTGCTAGTATACTTATGAATATCTTATTTCGCTCGAGTTCCTATACTAGCAAATCGGACTGAAATCCAAAGTTGAAATGAAAAGGGTCCTTGTTAAAATCAATAGGGGGATACCGATTGATGACGCTGACTGTACCTACCCATTAGGTACCTACAGTACGGCCAACGGATCTCGGCGTGCGTGAAGTTAGCCGTTTCGATGCGCAGTGCAACTTTTTCATACAAAATTTTCTACTGCGCAGCGCAGAGCCTGACTTCACGTACGCCTAGATCCGCCGGCCCAACTGTACACTACCTACTAGGTAGGTATACTTATGAAGGTAAATTACCAATTCATTTAGGTACCTACTGTAGGTAGGTTCCTACTACTTATAATCGTGTTTCATGTCAACAAAACATAATCATACCTACTCAGAATAAGTAGAAAGTAACTCAGGTACTTTTTTACTTTTACTCAGAATTGTAGAAAGGTGCAAACAAACGTTTTATGACTCATAGTAGGTAGGTACTTCCTTCATTAATTTTTTCATGTAGGTATTTAGCATTTTCTTTTCTCCAATTCCGTCTTTTTATTTTCTTGTACTTATCATTCCCCATTTCTCTACACTTTTAATTTCTTAGGTACGTATCCGGTAGGTATGCGTGAGCGCAAGCGACACGGGCTCCCCGTTCGAATGGCGGAGCGCGACTGAATTCGTCCGGCGGACGCTGCTCACACGCAATATTTCAGAATTGAATTTCTAACAACGAAAATAAAAACATTATTTTAAATTCAGATCGTATGAACCATGTATTGTACTTAGTTGAGTTTATATACAAAGTTTAATTAGTATAAGCAAAGTATTCATTGACTTCTGCGATTTATTAGTAAAATTCAGAGGGAAGTTTGTGAATTTTTTCTATCGAGAAAATTTTAAGTAATCGTGTTTTCACATCGTATGAACCCCGGTGCATATCCTCAACTTTACTATATATTTTTTTCAATATTATTGGTTCAATACTTTTATTGATATACGGGATCAAAAGTGCGAGTTGGAGCAGTTTTGACGTAGGGTAAACTCTTAATGTAAGTAGTTAATTAAGTTTACGATGCTTTTAACAAACTTATCTTCTAGATTTATCTCTGACGCGTAGATTGAAAGTGGAAAACATCGTTTTAAATTTATTGTTAGCGTTTAATTAACATAAACTGTTTATAAATTTCTGTTTACAAAGTGAAAGTGTAATGTGGTAATGATTCAGTGATCAATGGATGAGGATTTCCTCAAATGATTTTATATTAACACCGCGGATTTTCCCACATTGAATTTCAATTTCGATCATTTCTCAGAATAACAATTTATGACTTTCAAAATTAAAGTACCTAAGTCCTATTCTATTAAACGAGCAATATTTGTTTGTTTGTACTCACGTTCTCGAAAATAACGATTTCGATGAAATTTGCGGTACGCGGGTTTATGGGGGCGAAAAATCGATCTAGCTAGGTCGCGTATATGGGAAAATTCGTTTTCTCGTCATTTAAACTCAAAAAGATTTACCAGTGCAATCTGCTTCGTAGTTTTACAGATTTTGTCGCCTTCCATCCGAAAGCTGCGAGTTCAAATCTCAGCCAGTGGAAGTATTTTATGTTCTTTTTTCTTTTTCTCAATTTGCACTCGAGCAGAGCTCGGTCGCCCAGATATTATATTTCTATCAGTGAAAATTTTTTTGGAATCGGATTAAGTAATTCCTGCTGATTTTCGAAAATGCATTCGATGCAATGATTTTCTTCGGAAAGTTGACGTTTTTTCAGGGAACAAATGTCACTTTCCGAATTCGGAATACATTCCGAGAACGTCTGAATCGCACTGCTGGAAGTACTTTTTACAAAGGCACTACTCAAATCCATAGTATAGGTAGGTGCTTACTATCCATCCATACCCATACTAAAAATGTAAAAGTGTGTTTGTTTGTCCTGCTTTCACGTCAAAACAGAGAGACGGATTGACCTAATTTTTTTGTGTGGAGATAGTTGGAGGGCTGGAGAGTGACATAGGCTACTTTTATCCCAAAAAAATGCATGTTTCCCGTGGGATAAAAAAGTAGTACCTAGTCCACGCGGGCGAAGCCGCGGGCGTTCGCTAGTAATTAATAAAGATGTAAGTAATGTGATAGTAACCTCTTAAAAGTTAGTATCGTAGTAAAAGTTAAATTACCCAGGTAAACGTTAATCATAAAATTGTTAAGTTTATGAAACCGCTAATATCAGTTTCGCCACACAAAGCGGAACTCCTTCACAGCCGAGTAGTGATACATGCGCACGCGCATTGAGTCTCCGCGCTCATTGGTGCGTGCAGGGCGTGAAATTACCGCCGTAGGTACGGAACATAAGTTGGTCAACGTCATAAATTGATTAACACTGAACTCGGATTTTAATTCGGTGAATTGCTTTTACAATTTTATAGCTTCAAAACCAGAGAATCATCATCATCATTTGCCAATAGATGTCCACAGCTTACATACTTATTGGGAACTCCCTAGGTATAAGTATTTTTACAAGACAAACTATTTATCACCATGAAAATTATCAACTCGAGTAGGCTATTGTGGCCACTTTTGATGAAACATCAGATGTTATGTTTCATAAATGCTTCATATAATGCTTCATAGATGCTTTACTTATGAAGCATATTTCAAAACACCTTTTTTGTCAGTTCTCTATAGAATCCATTTTACGCAATTCTGTCAAAAAAGATGTTTTTAAATATGCTTCTTAAATGAAACATCAGATGTTCATAGTAAGAAAAATCTGATGAAACATCAAATGTTTCATAAATGCTTCATCAATGCTTCATAATATGCTTCATATATGCTTCATAATACCTATGAATAGCATTTATGAAACATTTGATGTTTCATCAGATTTTTCTTACTATGAACATCTGATGTTTCATTTCATTAAAAGTGGCCACTTTAGGTACCCTGTTTGTTTTTTTAAACTAGGTACCTACATCTACGAAAATAGAATTTCCAGTGCCTATATAAAATGTTCCATTTCAGACAAAGCAATTTCTATACATCCCGAGATCTCATTATTGTAATTGACAGTGACAGTGACAGCTAAAGACGCGGGAAGAATTTAATAAATGGCGCACGGCACGTGTGTAAGAATTTGTGTTTCAATAATAGTTTAATTAAACTTTCAATGAGACTTATACACCTCCGAGTTAATAGTCATTCCGTGAAGCAAGCTTAGTTAATTCGTTTTCACTTTAGAAGCTATCTAAGACGAAACGTGACATTCATTCTACCAAAATTTATAATCGACTAGGTAGAGCGATAATGTTTTTTTTTTCACAACTTACAAAAATGGTCAAGGTTCTTTAAGATCACAAAAAAAATGTTCATTCTACCATATTATTCATAATCGACTAGGTTAGGTAGAGCAATAATGTTTTTTTTCACAACTTACAAAAATGGTCAAGGTACTCTAGGATCACAAAAAAAAATGTGTTAAAAATGTAATTATTTAGAAGAACATTGTTAGGTACACTTGCGTCTATTTTAAATATCATTTATTATTAATTACTACGAAAGTTAATCGATATAAAATTAAAAACGTCAACTTTTTCATACTTAGATAAGAATTAGATGGATAAATAATGCACAAATAATGCGAAGCCAAAATAAATGAGAGTTGTTTTTTTTTTAATTTTAATCCAGCAAAAAGCTAAGAGCCTAATGATAACGTAAACAAGGTCAAGCTAATTTTTAGGTTCATTATCCACGAACCCTTTCAGGGGCGCCATTACCGAGACAGGGCGGCGACGACGCTCAAATAAAACGTCGGGACAACATATTTTATTGACAAAGAAGGCTGTTCAAATGTGCTGAATGCTGATGTTCTCGCTAAGTGGAATACCTCGTTTGACTGTTGTTACATTCCCGCCAAAAAAATAACAGTAAAAATTACTCATAGGTAATAGTGACATTGACATTCTTACATTACGGTAATAGTGACATTTCTCGGAATGTATTCCGAATTTAGAAAGTGATGTTTCTTCGCTGAAAAAAATCAACTTGCTGAATAAAATCCTCGAATCGGATTAACACAAAAAAGTGTCGCGTTCCGCCTGAACCGAACGTGACACTTTTTTGTGCGTGCAGCCGGCGTTCATCGATTCATAAGACATTATCACGTCAAAAACAATAAATGTTATCCGTCAGGATAAATAAGGTAGGTAGGTAAATTACGCGATAAATCCCGTGTCCCTATAAATTTTCAGTACCCTACCTACCTTTAATAAATGTTAATTTGTTTAAAAAGCCTCGTGTAGATCCCAGTGGCTTACTAATGTATTTATTTAATTCTAATCCTCCAGGGTAGTTTTATCGACGCGAATCAAGCCATCAATCTGAGTGTCCGTGACACACATAGTGCGACTGCGCTCACACCGACTTGTAATGTGCCAATTGAAAGAAATAAATAAATAAAATATGTTTATTCAGCAAATTACACAAACAAGTGGCTAAATTAAAAAGAACCGACGAATGTTATAAGCTGAGCAATTTTTTGCACTGTCGAGATGCATTTCTGTTCATAAGATCCTCGACAGATCCTCACCAAATTGTGTGGCACCAATCGGAAAGTACCTATACCCCTTCAAACAAAAAAGAATTTTCCAGATCGGTCCAGGAGTCTTCGAGTACCTAATCAGTGAACATACATAAGCTTCCCCCGAAATGAGAACCTCTTCCTTTTTTTGAAGTCGGTTAAAAAGGAAATTATATTTTTATACAAAACTAGAAATATACTTCAAAGCCCTACTGTTCCAGTGGTCATGTCTTTCTCATCAGTTCCTTCCACTTCACCAAATGGTACCTAGGTACCTACTTTTTGAATGCAAATTATTGACTTGCAAAAATCACTGTATCTCCTATGTCTATAACTTTAAGGAGTTCTTTATTCCTCATGAATACCATCGTCAGAACTGGGTTTAAAATAAGAGACCTTGAATGGAATCGTAATTAAATAAAAATAAATATTGCTGGACATTTGACACAGTGCCATTTAGCCCCAAACTAAGCAAAGCTTGTACGATGGGAACCAGAAAACTGATAGAATACTTATAATATTTGTAAATACATAGGTACTTATAATACTTTATAACACCCAGACACAGAACAAACAAATGTCTGTCCTGGGTATGAATCGAACCCACGACCTACAGTGCAGAAGGCACAGCTACTACCAACTGAGCTAAGAGGCCAGTCAAAAATTCCCGTGTGCTAATGTGTCGGTATGAAAATGACAGGTGTACCGTAATTTTGTTCCTTTTGTATACGAGTCTCTCTTTGTTTCGTTTTAATCAAAGATTCGCGAAGAAAGCTTGATGAGTTGCTAGCTCTCAAAGGCGTAATCAACACCCTGGATTTTTCAGGTCAAATACTGCGGATTTTTCAGATGCAACTTTAAGGCTTATGTAGGTGTGAGATGATAGTTACTATAGTAACTATGTAACTAGCGTTGTGACTGTCTTTCCGGGTAGAATTTTTCAACTCAAATTTTGAGCACTTTCCGATTTGCTATCTTGCTGAAACTTTCAGGGTAGCTCGCAACTCGATGACAATGCATTTTAAATAAAAAACTACTTAAAAAAATATCAAAACGTGGTTTTTAGATTACTTTTTAAATCTACATTAATTTTTTTATTCATTAGGTACCTACTAACGTTTTTTTAATCCGCGCTCCAGCATTCTGGGTCTTACATAATGAAAGATGTTTAAAGTTGAAAACTGGTTAAACAACGTCCTGTCTTTAGTTGTTGATAGTGACGAATAGAGACAATTGTTTAACCAGTGTTCAACTTTAAACATCTTTCATAAGTAAGGGGGTCTATGATGTACTGCTGTATCAATTGCTGAGGGTGTGTGTGGCTACCATTTTTCTGTCACTCATGTGTCTATTTTATAAAATGTATCTGGATCAATCTTCAGAATCAGCGTGTTTGGTTGATCCCTATGGTACTTTTTAAATATCGATAGATATTATTGCTTTTCTGTATTTTTATTTCGAGAAGGAGGTGTATAAGCATATTTTCATATTGGCCCCTGAAGGGGCAGAAAAGCAATAATATCGATATTTAAGGGGCGCCATAGCGATCAACCAGGTGCGCTGATTCTGAAGATTGACCCATCTATGATAGTAAATATTTTCTATTAAGTACTTATATTTTGGATCGCGATGGTGTGACCGCAGCCGCCATATTTCTGGCTTGCTGAAGGATGGACCACTTTCCTTTGATCTAATAATTAATAACTTTAAAAGCTTGCGTCCAAGATGGCGACGGGATGTTAGAATGTGTTTAAGATTAGCTTCCGCATGCGGTAGTAGGTACTTGCGAAAAATGGTTGGCTTGCTAAAAACCATAGACTACAGTGCCTCGATCGCCAGTATGCACGAGTTTCTATTCTATCCTATCCGTGACTATAGTAAAGTATCTCAATTGTATGGAATTCAGTGCAGCGCCGCTAGCAGTAACTTGACTAAACTATGTTCAGTCTATACATTGTCCATACTTTACTATAGTCACGGATAGAATAGTAAACTCGTGCATACTGGCGATCGAGGCACAGAGCTCTGCTCTGAAGCGCTCCGGTGACAACTGGTGGAGCAGTCTTGTCCATTGTGTTGTCGGCGCAGTGATTCCTCTTTTAAAGGGTCAGCAGCGCGAGTGTGACTCTTTTGGCACAGGCGTCCATAGGCTACGGTAACCGCTTACAATCTTGTCTGCTTTCTTAGTAGTTTGAAAAAAACTATAGAAATAGAACAGAATTTAGGAACTTTATTTGCGGCGCTTGTGGCGAAGTTTCGGTCTGTTAACTACACTAGTGGTCATCCATCCAAATTGACCGCTCAGAACGTTGCATCTATGACCACCGCTTCCATCATGGGCGTATATAAGGGGGGCGTTTAGGGTGTCCGGACCCCCCCTCTTAGCAAGAGCTTTGGAACCCTTGAACAGTTGAACCCCATTAGGTTCTGGGGAAACCTAGTCAACCTTAAAATCTTTGTATTTTGGAACCCTTGGACCCCTCCCTTAACAAAGCTATAGCTACACCCATGGCTTCCATGCTTCGGAGTTCGGAGGGCATAATGGAGGGTTCAGCCTAACAACTATTCAACCAGAATTTCCATTCATTCATTCAAACTGTACAGAAAGTGTAACATAACTTCCCCGACACTGTATTATCTAGAACAGCTCCAGTGTTGCCAGATGGCTAAATTAATTTACCCCCAAACTTAATATAAAATCCCCCCGAAAAATAAGTTTTTCGGATTAAACCCAACCAATAATAGGTCATAATTCTTAATTAAATACTAATTTGACATTTCAAACATTTATATTGTTTGAATAGTCTTTAAATAGCCTCCTGTTTCATTTTTTTTACACGACTACGGCGAAGCAAAAAGGAGGGCTAATATTTTGATGTAAATATCATTTTATATTTAGTTGTAAGTTTATTTCTGTCAATAAAAGAATAAACTTCCCTTAAATTCTCATTTCCCATTCAAAAAAATTCCCTGTGAAAATCCCCCAAAGGATTTGTCCCCGAATTTCCCCCCGGAGCCCAGAAATACCCCTGAATTTGCAGGGAATCCCCCCATCGGGCATCACTGAACAGCTCTGCGGAGCTACGCGGTAATGTTTACGCCCGCTAATGTAAACTCCGCGTTGAACGTAAACATCAATGGAATTTAAATTTTATTAACTGCTTTAATGAACTCCTTCATGAGTCATGGCAACTTGTGTAAAACTAAAAATAAATACGCATAGATAGACGAAAATAAAAAAATTGCACTATGCGCTTTGTATGAGTCATTTGTTATTGCAATAAATAGTCAACGGTAATCATGGAAGTGAGAATTGAGAAGGGTATGTTAAGATGGTTCGGTCATGTAGAGAGGATGAATGAAAGAAGATTGACGAAACAGGTCCATAAGGCGAGTGTGAATGGGACCGTCGGAAGGGGAAGACCTAGGCACATATTCCTGGACCAAACCGACGAATTGTTGGAAAAAGGCCAGGTCAAGAGGACCCTAAACCGACGAGCTTGCATGAAGAATGTGATGAGAGTGAATGAAGCGAAAGAAGTGTGTCAGGATCGTAGCAAGTGAAGATCTAGATAATCTCTTTAATTTAATTAATAACATTAATTGATTAATTTAAAGTATGTTACTAGAGGTACCTAACCTGAATTTAAACAAAATTATGTACTTTTTAGACATGCCAGTTATGTAAATAACGTTATGGTGAAGAATAAATGAAATGAATGAAATGAAATGATCTGTGGTCTCTGCCTACCCCTATGATGGGAAACAGGCGTGATTTTATGTATGTATGTAATCATGAAGTATTCCTTGAATACGATTCTAACGGGATTCGAGCCCGCATTGATCAAACCCTATCCTCTTACTCCGGCTTTTGGAGGATCATCGGTTTGATTATGCGGGTTTGAATCCCGTCGAAGCGAAAATTTTGATAAGAATTTTCATTTTTGAATTTTCTTCCTGGTGCTAAATCATCTAGATTTTTAAACAACTTCAAAAAAGGAGGAGGTTCTCAAGTCAATCTTTTTTTTGTGCATTTTACGAAGTTGCCTGGGCCGATTTAAAAAAAATCTTTTTTTTTTTCTTTTTTTGAAAGGGTGTACTTTCCGATTGGTGCGATTTGGTGAGGATTTGTCGAGGATCTTCGGAGTTATGAACAATGTACCGCAAGAGTGCAGAAAATTGCTCAGCTTATAACATTGAAGTCGGTTTTTCAAATTATTACTTAATTAAGTTACTTGTAATAAATAAGTTTCAGGCTGGATTCGACCAAACTGTCATCTTACTCCCAGAGTAGTTATTCCGTTAGCTGACAGAATTCGAAATACAATTGTTTAGAAAGCGCAACCGAACATTATTAGGTGCATTCAAATTATTCTGGTTATAAGGTGTCAACTTTATAATGTCAAAATATTCAAACAAACAGCAGTTTAATCTGTGGTTTATATATCTCCAGATAAAATCCAGCCTTAGCCACTTGTAATAACTCAGTTGTGGAGAATATCTAAATAGAGAAGAAGAAGTACCTACCTATCCAAGATAAACAGACTTGGTAATCAAAGTTGTTGCAAGTTTACAACCGCGAATCGCAGAACTTTTAAATAACTATAGTACGAAAGTTCTTGGTAATTTAAAACTGTTTCTTTAAGTTGCGGGAAACTATCTAACTTAGCCTGGTACAGTCCGATGAGGCTTGAGATCAGTGACCTATTAAAAATACTTATATTAAAACAAGTAAGTAGGTGCTTAAATAAAAAAATAAAAAACCCGACTTCAATGTTACCTATAAGCTGAGCAATTTTCTGCACTCTCAAGGTGCATCTTTCATAACTCCGAAGATCCTCGACAGATCCTCACCAAATTTTTGTGGCACCAATCGGAAAGTAGGTATACCCTTACAAACGTAATAAGAATTTTCTAAATCGGTCCAGGCGTCTTCGAGTAATCAGTGAACACACATAAAAAAGTAGATAAAAAATATTTCAACGATTGAGGACCTCCTCCTTTTTTGAAGTCGGTTAAAAAAGCCGAAGGGAACGACCACACGTCAAAAACGTCAATTTTTTTTTTGTTATTTTTTTTTAAACTTTGACTTTAGTTGAGTCTGAATATAGGCCATAACCATAGACAAAAAAAATCTTAACTCCTTTGTTCATAGGCGGCAAAATTTTCGGTAAACATTAAATTAGGTACGTTACTACTAAACAAACAGCATTACAATAAGAAATTAGCGGTCACCCATCCTATAACCTTGTGTGTGCAACTGATCTACTAGTAAAGCAAGATGTATTACGCAGCTATTTTTAGCCGACCGACTGCGCGAAGGAGGGTCACGCGTTTACGATGCTCGGATGTTGTTCCAACTGATATAATATTTTTAACTGAGCGTTGTTGGTCTAGTAGTGGTTCCTAACCTTTCCAATCTTATTACCCCTATGAAAAGTCAATCCTATTCTATTAAACGAGCAATATTTGTTTGTTTGATTGATGTTTGTTTGTATCACGTTCTCGAAAACGGCTCTAACGATTTCGATGGCAGTACGGGTGTTTACGGGGGCGAAAAATCGATCTAGCTAGGTCTCATATCTGGGAAAAGCCGTTTTCTCGGCATTTTCACCGTTTTCGCGCAAAAATGCAAAAAACCGATGCAATGTGGCTCGTAATTTCACATAATTCGTTTAGATAGAAGTGGCTCAGTGGTCAGGTGTCCGCCTTTCAACCGAATACCGCGAGTTCAAATCTCAACCAATGGAAGTTTATTTTTTGTAACTTTTCTTTTGTTCTATTTTATTTTTATTTTTCTCTACTTGCACCCGAGCGGAGCTCGGTCGCCCAGATATTAAAACTTTAACTATGTAGGTATTATGCTAGCACTTATTGTTTCTAGCAAAATATACTTAAGAGTATAGGTACCACTCGACAAACACGGCATCATTAATTAAGTATATATGTTCCTATTTGTTGTATGTAGAAAATAAACAGTAGTAGACCCAACCGCGATCCCTGAGGAACACCAACAGGTATAATTTCCGTCTCGCTCGCGCCGGAAACAGGAAGTGGGGTGGGAACGAGACGGAGTATCAATAGAACGTTGAAGGTTGCGTTGATACTAGTTTCCAACCGCTACTTTGCTTTATTTCTCAAAACTTAGGCTTTTACATCTCTACTAAGTAGATGATTTAAAAAGAGTGTCTATTTTTTCTTTCTTTCTTTAACAAAATGTGTACTATATTCAAAGGACCTTCTCTTAAGGCCTATCGAGCTCTACCAATTCTACGGTTTACAGAATTAAGCTTTTTTTGGGATTATTTTGTCGATGTGACTATCAGAGCAATCCTTTTACTGACCGAAAAAACCATCCTACTAACTATGATTACAGCAAGCCATACTCAATCTTAATTCATTACCACAAAGTTTATTTTTATACGAATCTTTTATCTCGGTCCAGTTTTGAGGTATCATTGTTTCTCTTATTTGTTGGCAGATGACGCTGTTTCGGCCTAATTACTCCTTTGTTTAATTTGGTCCGGTAGAAAGAGTTTCGTACTGTAGCCTCCAGGCTTATTAAAAAGTTCAAATGACAATGACAGGGATATTTTATGGCGGGAATTTTTGCTCTACTTTCGAAAATAGAGATGTATTTTTGTTTCTTTTTTAACAGACTATATTTTTCTGAGTCTAGATTTGTGCACGGCTAGCATAGATAAAAATGTTCTTCTGATACATTTAAGCGACAGTCTTTCGTGGAGTAGAAACTGGTGTCGATTTTAAATTCGATTGAAAAGTGATGACGATCGGTCAGTTCAGTTTATTTATTATCTTTACTTGATGTAAGTATCTAAGCTTGACTAGGTTTTCTTTTTGATAAATAAAATATTAATAAAATTGACTATTTGAGCTGAGTTGTTTCATATTCTTTAGCATATTACAGCTTATAGAGCTATAAGTAGTTATATTTTCACCATTTCAGCCTGCTGATTCAGACTAGATGTGTACCTATCAAAATGCATCTGATTCGAAAATTTTCTTCCGAAAGTGGATGTTTTTTCAGCGAAGAAACGTCACTATTCAAATTCGACATTCCGAGAAGGTCTGAATCGCATTGCAGAAAAGTTTGTCAATCTCAGGCGCATTTCAAATTCTTTCAAATTGAGATTCATTGTAATATTATTGACCCTGTGGTCTTCCCCAAGTTTTTTATTCACCTGTACCCAGTAACTTGAGCAGACACTCGCTGTCTCTGTCTAACCACAATAGTAACCCAATAGGCGACGTTGCCGGTCCGACGATGGCAGATGTTGGACGCGCCCTTACGTTGAAACTTGTAATTCATAATTCATTACAAAGTGATTTTGAAACAAGAATGAAATATACCTAATCACTGTATTAGTCGCGGCGGCAGACATTTTTCTCAGGCAATCTAGGTCTTTGAAGATAACTAAGGGGTTAGTCAAAGGCATGACCAAAATTACATATTTGGTACATGCCCACTATTTGCAGAAGATAGCATTCCATACGTGACAGGTTGCAACTATTGCAAGCCCATCGCGGCTATTAGAAAGTTAACTGGTTTCCTCACGATGTTTTCCTTCACCGTTTAGAGCTCGTGTTAATGCGCACTTAAATTTTTCGAAATGCAAAATCCATTGAAGCACGGCCAAGAGTTTGAACGCGTTAATCTCAAGAACTACCAGTCGGATTTGAAAAATTCTTCATTTATTTATTTATTTATTTATTATTAATTAACACGGCACAAAACCAATTACACTAATTAAAGAGATTATTAAACTGTATAGGTACAGAGAGATAATGTCAAAACCTATTAATAAATTTATAAAAAGACAATTCAAATAACACAATTCATGTGATAGCTAAACTCTTGAGGAAGGCTATAGGCTACTTTTCATCACCAAAAACCATCACTACGGGGGCAACGCCGCGAGGGCGCTGCTAGTGGTATTAGATAAAAGATCTTGTGGCTTGATGGCTTGATGGCGAGCCATGTTGGCCGAGGGGACCAATCAGACTTTTACCCAGACTTTCGATCCGAAGGTAACGGGTTCGAATCCTGGTCGTGCATCAATGGATTTTTCGTTTCGTAAAATTTATATGCGCATTAACACGAGCTCTAAAGAAGGAAAACACCGTAAGGAAACCCGCGGCTTAGTCAGCCCCACACGTATTGAGCATGTCTTTCCTGTGGATATGGCCCGTTAAGCTGAGAGGACGGTTTAGTTGCTGGGCAAGCCTACTCCATATCAAACATTGTCCCAGGCACTACATTGTCCCGATAAGTGTAGGCAAAAGATTGCTATATCCTGACACTGTATAAATCATCAAGTAAAGATGTAAAGGCCTAGGTTTTTTATGGAACGACCTATAAAATTATTTCGTTGTTAGGTTTCCCAAATCATGAAACCCTGGTAAACGTGACTTTGCTCTACTTATTGTACTTTCGCTGTATTGATTATCGATCGAGCGAGCGAAGCGAGCGAAGATCTTAGTGGCAAGTTAGGCGATTTTGCTTTGTATGTTTGTATGTTTGTATGTTTGTATGTTTGTATGTTTGTATGTTTGTATGTTTGTATGTTTCATTTTTATGTTCTCGCATAACTATCGAACCGCTAATCCAATCTGTATGAAACTTGATAGGTCAATAGGTAGTGCTACGGAAATTTGCTGTGGAGCGTATGAACGTAATCGATGAAGGGGTTGTAAAGATATGGGGTTTCCAAGGGGGTAAATTTTTTTCAAAGTTACCCAAATATATTGAGTGGGGTGTCATACGAAAGGGCTTATTTTGTACATTCCAAAATGGTTTTTATTTTTAATCTAGGATGTATAGTTTTTGAAATACGACCAAAGAACAAAAACTACGAAACCAGAGCTGCAAGAGCTCCCGTTTCATAGAGTTTCGATGTCTTCGTAGCTCATTGACTGGTCGGTCTTAAAAAGAGAGTGGCATCGTTGCGGTTTGGTTTGCAATGATTTTAGATGCTACTTGATTTATTTTCATGATAAAAAAATTTTTGATAAAGAATGAAAATAATTGGGGTAAAAAAAGTTAAATAAACAAATATATTGAGTGGGGTGTCAAATAAAAGGTCTTAATTTGTACATTCCAAAATAGTTATTATTTTCATTCTAGGACGTATACTTTAGAAATACGACGAGAATTCATAAATATGAAATAAGTAAATGAAAAATTAGACACGACATTATTGTATTGCATGCATGCTAGTATTTTTTACCATGAAGAGCTAGCGCAATAGGCATACTCGGCAGTAGTAGCACTTGAAATTATAGGGGTAGTCAGAAGAAAGTCCAAATGTAAGCCATCTACGGTGCGCGAGATCTCAGTTCGGGGCGAACTACTAGTAGTTTAGAATCGGAAGCATTTTTTCATCGCCTGCATTCAACCGTTACACACTTTCTAAACACTGACTTTTTACACTCTTTAGGTAGATTGAGTCAGACGTGTTGGCTGATTGGTACCTAGAATAGAATAGAAAACAATAACGTTTATTTGACAAACACACAAGGGAATAGTGGAATGTGTATTAATCTATACTTACCATAGGTTCTCAACGTGGGCGATAACGCCCCCTTGTGGGTGTTTGACTTTCAGGGAAGCAGTAGAAGACCTAGCGAAAATTAGGGGCATTGAGATGGCGCATTAAGATATGGGGTGGGGGGTCTTTAAAAAAAATATTCTCTAAGTGGGCGGTGGGGAAATAAGGTTAAGAAACTATGATCTATACCTATACCAATAGGTCCTTATACAGAGTGAGTTTTTTTCAGGGCCATATTAGGGGAGTTATACTGCGCTTCCAGTCCTCTAGATTAGTTGTTTTCTTATTTATATTACTACTTGTAGTATCGCATAGTTACTACCACTCTGCACTAAGTTGAGAATTCAGACTTTTTTTTTTTTTTTTTGTGGGTACCTGTCTACCCCGCTCGGTAATCGGCCATCTTTATTCATTCGCATTTTAGTGCTCAAGCCACTCGCACTTCTCGCTCGTTATTTTCGCGTATATTTTCGAAAGTGTTTTTTATTTTACGTTTTATTTAAAAAATGAAGTGTTAACTGTGTTGTGCTCCAAGGAATTTTCCAAGGATCAAGCATGGGAAACTACGTCGATGTGACGACGTCGGATCAGTAATTGGGGCTGTTTCGCCGCATGGACTTACGGTTGGCGTTCTTTCCGCTGTTAACTGCAACCTAACCTTTTATTAACAATCACAGAATTGGTAAAGGCACTCCTGCCTAAGGAGGATCGCTTGTATCGTTGCGGGTTCGAATCCCGTCGGAATTGAAAATTTTGATAAGATTGTTCCTTTTCAAATGAAATAATACCAAAGTGTGGTTTTCCACTGTAAAAATTAAAAAATTATACAGTATTTATCTTGCGATTTTTACGTATCGACGTATTCTGTATAAATGCAGTCATTGGCGCTGTCTCGCTGCATCGACCTACAGTTGGCGTGTTTTCCACTGGAGAAAAATATATACCTACCTAGACTAAAGTAGTCTTCCACTATACAAAGACACATTCTGTTTAGAATGAGATCAGCATCATCATTATCATAACTAGTCTGAACATCCACTAAGGATAATAAAATATTTACCTACCTATAAGTATCTAAGTAGGTAGTGTTTTGTAAATTATTACAGGACACTATAAAAATTGGTGACTTCTCTATCATCATCAGTTTATTTTCAATAACGCACCGATGGTTAATTACAACTGTTTACAGTGGGACTTCTGACACAGACACGTCTGTGATACAAAATCAAATCAAATTGTTTTAAAAAAGTATGTTTCAACTAAAACAATGATTTTATTGGTTTTTTGATACTCATCTACTTGACTCATTTGAGTCAGTTTAATGACGAACACGGGCCTAAGCCAAGTGCAAATCATTTACTAAACAACATTTCACCTAATTACGAAGAAGAAGAAGAAGAAGATTTCACCTAATCATCATTTAACCTAACGTTCAATTAATACAACAACAGTTGAAATAGTTTCATATGTCATAATTTCATTTGACCTAATTATTATTTGACATAATTTCATTTGTCCTAATTTTTAGTAACTTAGTTCCATTTGACCCAATTGTTATTTGACATAATTTCATTTGACCTAATATTTATTTAACATAATTTCATTTGACCTAATTTTTATTAACTTAATTTCATTTGACCTAATTGTTATTTGACATAATTTCAGTTGACCTAATTTTTATTTAACATAATTTCATTTGTCCTAATTTTTATTTAACATAAAAATTTTATTTCACATAATTTTATTTGACCAAATTATTATTTACACGTTTTATATTTAACGGGAATAATTTTTTGAAAAGGTCCAATCCAAACCACAGACCGACGTGTCAAGTTTTTAAACCGCACTGCCTAGTAGGCATACAGTTTGCCGGACGGCGCGCCACGTCGCGTCGTCGGTCGCCGTCGGTCGCCCCAACTGCGTTCCTCGCAGCGAACTCCTGTGCGCCTCCGCGCCCTACCTCCTCCGCCGCCATCGAGGCACGCGCACTCATCGCGGACGTCGTCGCAGCAACGCTGATACTGGATACCTACAGCTGAGTACCTCGACACCTTTCATATAAAAATAAATTGTCTCGTACAACAAACTTTCGCACTACCTATCCTATTAAGGATAAATAGGTATGAAATAATTTTTTGCGCACTCAGCCAGTAGTGATAAATTTTATTAAATTGACCATTTTAAGCTTAGGTACTAAAGTACTTATTTAGCTATTATTTATTATTTAGCTTCGTTACTGAATGGCAGTTCTTCATCTCAAAATTTTTTTTTATTACAAAAATTCATCAAGAGTCAAAGAAATAAATAATATCAAAGATTTTTGAAGATTTAAAAAATAAGTGACTTTAGTGTTAGCCTGCCCTGTCGTTGAATAGGTACGGCTGGTACACATTAACAAATGGAAAGAGTCAACTCTTAATTTAGAAGACGGATATTAAAATAGGTTGAGTACCTATGTTACTTATGTGATTTCCTCAGTCCCCTCAGCCTGATATCAATTGGTAGCTTATTAATAGAGATGTTACATCAATTTAGAAGGCGCTGAATTTTCTGTCTCTCTCTGACGCCTCAACTATGGGGTGTGGGAGTTTCCTAGAACGGCTGTACTGCGAGCGGTAGTGGTCAATAATGAAACAGAAAAATCTCATTAATTATAATTAATTAATTATTATTTTATTAATTAGGTATCTTGAGCTACTTGCTGCATTCAAAGCTCTTAAAAGTTTTTTGCTCGTAACATTATCTGACTTCCAGATACTTGTACGAATCGACAACACTGCATCAATTCGCATACCAACAACAATTCAATAGACTGGAAAGTCCCGGGTATTAAGTAATGTCTAAGACTGGAAAGTATTCAATATCCACGTTTCGCACAAATTATAAAATTGAATTTTGGTATTGGTGCTAAAGTAGAAGTTATGTGTTTTTGCGTGTTACATTTTCATCAATTTGTGATAACTTTTTGACAATTTTGTCTCAAGTAATTAGATTAAGTATGTCATCCTGACATAGAATCAGCTTATCAAAGTTAAGTGATACGGCCTTTTGAAACTTTGACTTATCTTTTGATTTTTATATTGACAGTTTGCACTTTAGTTTTTTAATAATTTATCAATCAAAGATTGAGTATACTACTACCAATAGGTCTTGGCAAAGTGATCCTGACGCACTGACTGTAGCTTCATTTACCATCTCTTGGACAAAGTAGAAATTTTATGCCTTTCCTTCCTTTCTTCTACTATTCTAGAAACGCTTGGAAAAGTTATGACAAACAAAACTAGGAACATCATGGTAGGACCATACTGGCCTACACAACTGTAGTATCTGGTTTTTAAATCCCGTCTCATTACAGAACCTGAAAAATTGCATGCATTATTATCGTACTCCGGTTTCCGGATATGCAACTCATTTCCTGGCGCAATATTCAAAACTCAGCGTTAGACATAATATTATACGCATAATTAGCAGACATTTCGACGAAATAATATGACACAAGATACTTGTATTTGATGATTATATTATATTGTTAAACAAAGTTACCTAAGTAACTGATTTTTATGACATTTCTGTACTTCAAGTAGGCAATTTATTTTATGATACATCTTTTCAACGAGGGTTTTTACTATGAAACTTATTATTAAACTCGTGATCGGTCATGTCCTTAATTTTAGGACCACGATGACAACCATTTAAAATTTTTGTCTAAATGTGTATTCTTTCCAAGATAACTTTGTTCTAGACCGTTCGTTCGTAACGGGTTCGTTGCCTAATAATAAATTTGTTGGTGAAACTAAATAAATGTCACTATGTTACTAGCTCTCGAGCACATTGAGTTCCTAACATTGTCTAAAAAACAATAAGATTTTATGAGATTAAATAGTAATCATTAAAATTTCATACAAAATTAAAACCTCAAGACTAGGTTATAAGCAACCAGTATCACCCCTACCTTTCTTGAATAAAAGGCCTACCTACTGCCTGAACAAAATGAATTTCAGATCAATTCAATTCAATTCAATATAATTTATCGCTTCAAGTTGATTTAGAAAATATTTCACACTATTAACGCTTACAGCACAGTTGCCATCTCACGAGCTCACTTAGTCGGTGTGAACATTAATACCGTCCGTTACACAGCCGGCTGGCTGGTACAAGGGGTCCATTACCTTTACTCGTTTCTTTAAATACCTATACTATGTCTATATTCTATATAGTTGACCATGATACTATAGATCTGACTTATTCGGTGTTTGATTAATATCAGAATAACTACCTACATAATTAAGTACTTAATTAATTAAATCTAGTGATCTAAATTTTAAACAAGGATTTGCAAGATCTTAAGATCTTCTGTTGAATATGAAATGTTTAGTTACGGTTTATAATGAATACTTACCTCTAAGTTTTCAAAAAACCTACTTCTTAAGTTTTCAGAAAATGACAAGTTTGTTGATTGTTTTCCCTAATGACTCTCAAAGTCTACAAGTAGTAATATAAATAAGAAAACAACTAATCTAGAGGACTGGAAGCGCAGTATAATTAAGGATTAAACGAACTTACCTGTGAGTGAAGTTCTATCCTAATTATACTAGCGCCCAGTCCGAATAGATTAGTGTGTCCCGCCCGCCCAACGCGCGTGAAACACACACTTATCCCTCAATATTACATAATTAGGGAAAACATCAATAAAATTGGTTGAGATTATTAACTCCTAACTATATGAATAAAGATGGCCGATTACCGAGCGGGGTAGACAGGTACCCACAAAAAAAAAAAAAAAAAGTCTGAATTCTCAACTTAGTGCAGAGTGGTAGTAACTATGCGATACTACAAGTAGTAATATAAATAAGAAAACAACTAATCTATTCGGACTGGGCGCTAGTATAATTAGGATAGAACTTCACTCACAGGTAAGTTCGTTTAATCCTTAATTCTAAAACCGTGAGAGTTATTGAAAAGTCATGTTAGGAGGCTCGATTTAAAAAAAATGGGGTTCTGCAATAAATTTTTTTTAAGAGTTTTTTCGTGTTATGTCAGCAAATGTGTCATAATTTTATAGAACTCGAAGATAAAAAGTCAAAGATACATGTTGGCTTTTCAGTTATTTTCAACTTACTTTAGTTATCGAGGAGATAGATATGGAAATACAGTGTTTAGCTCATGGTAGCGCCTTACAGACTCGCGAGGTCTAAAGCTCACATAGCCACTAGTTTAGGTAATCTATAGAGATATTTCTTTTTTTTTATTTGCACTGACTGTGTACTTAAGCTTATTTCACTCTTCAGCGTGTCGCCGGTCGCGTCCGCGAGTTGACCATTCACAGCACAGAGAAATTAATTTTGACCATTCACAGCACAGAGAAATGTGCTGTGAATGGTCAACTCGCGGACGCGACTGGCGACACGCTGAAGAGTGAAACAAGCCTGGGTTAACAGTAAACAGTGACTAAGTATTCGTAACTAGTGATTAGTTATCTAGGCGTTGTGATTGCGAACAAAAGCCTTACATCTTGGCAGTTGCAAGGTTTGTCATTTGCATAAGTTAACGATCTTGCATTCGCCACGTATCCGCCATCTTTGTTTATTTTGAATGTTTTAAATCTGTTCTAAATGACAACGACCTTTAGTTTACGATTACGAGACGCTATTGTGTGTAGGTAGGTATATTTAACTAGCCTTGCCTATTTTTATTATTTGTGCCAATAACCTCTCGGGCGTTCTCAGACCTACCAAAGTTTTATCACAATCTGATCAATGGTTTAGGATCGCATAGAGGACAAACATACAAACATTCATTCTATTTAAATAGACGTATGAGATAAATGTTTGTTTTTTTTTTTTTGTAGAAAATAGATCTATGTTTGGCCACCAACTCGCCTGATGTTAAGCGACGGTGTGGCCGAGGATGGATCACATCGATCTATAGGAAATCTATTCACTCTAGCCTTGAAGGCACCTAGAATATAGTATTCAGGAGAGAAGTAGGGTAATGGTAATGTAATGGGTAATCTGAATTCTTTAACTAATAAGAAGCAACATTAACTCTAGGTCCTAGCGTTCTATCCAGGTACCACGTATGTGAAACCGCGGGCAGCCGCTAGTAATTCATAAAGTTTTACTTCTCAGGATCTATTGACTTTGATGGAATATCCGCCGGACGTTGGTTTTGTAAGCGCGTGGGCTAACGTCTCATCGGTAGAGTGTGAAAAGCTTTGATCTCTTGATCGAAACGCACAACGCTGTGGTAG
The DNA here is from genome assembly GCA_958496255.1 of Camptogramma bilineatum. Classification (NCBI taxonomy): domain Eukaryota; kingdom Metazoa; phylum Arthropoda; class Insecta; order Lepidoptera; family Geometridae; genus Camptogramma; species Camptogramma bilineatum. The sequence goes on from OY292478.1 coordinate 4,638,405, forward strand.
GCGGCTCCAACGTCTGTGCAGAGAAGCGGTCATTTGATTTTGCCGCAGCAGTCTGCATCTTCAAACAAATCCATTGTCAACCCGTGCACCGCAGCGTGGAACGAATACGACGCCGCATTGTGCGGAGTACCCACTCTCTACTTCACATCGCTTGCCCTCCACCGCTGATGAAAACTGCGACGGAACAAAAGACCATTCTAGTCGTTTTTCACACAATTATGTGACAGGCACTGCATACCGCATACCGCAGCGTTGTGCGTTCCGATCAAGAGATCAAAGCTTAAAGGTTACCTAAATGTTTTATTATCTTGCCCGCACTGGCGTACCTACGAGGATACGCGACACATCTTGCGTCATATGAACCGACCATTAGCTTGCTATATTCTCTCTAAAAGAGTCAGATCATCGTCGGGGTCACCAATTTGGGGAACACGGTGAAATCGTTCCCCAAAGGCAGAGTGGTTCTCTGCAACGGGCCGGCCCATCTGGCCCACTTGCCCGTGGTCTTTCGACCGACAGTTGATGTCGGATAGTCCTAGTTATGTCTAACTCCGTTGGAAACTTTGCTTGCGAGTTCTAGACATGTTGATGTTGAGTGGCGCCATCTGTAGTGCATAGCATGTCTATGTAGTTCATTTAGCGACAGGTAGATGTCGCTACACGTTCACCGTTAATTTCTAAAGTAGTTTATGTTCTTAGAACAATGTCTACAGAAATGTCAGATGTCAATCGAAGTGTCGATCAAGTTCCATTGATCAGCCAAGTTTCTTGAGAAACTAAGTCCGTTGAGAAGTTTCCAAGATGTGCTAGATATTAGGCCTTTGACAGTTCTAGCCGCGATAGACAGAACAACTGTCCCATAGGTTTAATTTATGAATTTTCAATTAAGAAGGTATTCCAACAACTTTAGACGTAGGTAGTTTTGATTCGTTTATTTATTTAATAACAAACAAAGAAGCCAAAAAATCAAAAGAAATAACTTTTTTAAATGCAGAATTCATTTCTATCAAAATCGAGCACGACTCCCATGAAATGACTTTTCGACATTGAAATAGTACCTACGTAGTATTATCTCAATGCTTTTCGAGTTTTCGATAACTTTCAGCCTTCCCCTAAGTGGCCCTGAAAAAACTCACCCTGTACCTGTAGGCACTTAGTTGAAGAAAGCAACTTTTTTAAAATTTTCGTCAAAGGTTGCCAGCTGCAGCAGCCAAATTAATTTTGACCATTCACTTCACATTTCTCTGTGCTGTAAATGGTCAAAATTAATTTCTCTGTGCTGTGAATGGTCAACTCGCGGACGCGACCGGTGACACGCTGAAGAGTGAAACAAGCCTCAAAGTTAGCTCCTCGCCAGCTCAAACTCAGTGTCCATTTTATACGTAGTATTATTATCTGTTCTGTGCTATTACTTTGCCAGAAGTTATCAGCTAAGTATCACAAAATTGAACGTGAGAATGACCACTGCGTTAATAAGGGGTTGGTATAGGGTGCGTGGGTTCACAAGGTCGCTCGCTATAAGGGTGAATCCGGTGCTAAATGGATGTATCACAAAATTGGATACCTCTCGTATTCGGATCATAAGGAAATGTTTAGGTGTTGTGTTGTATCCAATGTAACATTATTTCTACGAAAAAAAACGAAATTTTGTTATTTTTTTATAGTAACCTGAAAAAAATGTCGTGGGCTGCATTATCAAAACTGTTTTCTATAAGTGTTTTATAACAATAAAGTAGCTGTTTGTTGTTCTGATAATTAAAAAAAACGAAATCGAACGTCAGAAGGGTTAACAAGGCCGATAGCAGAATCACAATAAAAATTGCACTATAGGTATGCAGTCTCTTTTCTATTGCAATTCCTAATTGTGATTTTGCTATAGCGGCCTTTTTAGCCCCGCTGCCTAACATATTTACTTACTTTGTATGTTTGTTGAAGATTCTAAGGGGGTAGTCAGAGGTAAGTAGGTATGTCCAAACACATTGGTACATTCCCACATTTTGCAGAAGTTTAAATTCCATACGTGACAGGTTGCAAGCCCATCGACGCTATTAGAAAGCTAGGTTTCCTCACGATGTTTTCCTTCACCGTTTAGAGCTCGTGTTTGATTTGTGTCCATTGATGCCCGGCCGCGTTCGAACCCACGACCTTCGTATTGAAAGTCGAGGCACTAACCCACTCGGCCAACACTGCTTTTTATATTTTTAAGTAGGTACCTGGGTGAATCAACTTTTAAGACACTCCTTTGACAACATTTTGAATAGCTGAAACTGAGCTTACCGCAGACTGGGAAGCGGGTAAAGTGAGGTTGGCCATGTTGGACCATACCAACGAAATATTAGACAATGATCGCCTTTGATTACACCAAGTTAGACGCCATCACTTGATAATGGTCATGAACTTTTATCGGTAACGCAGTATAATACTCGTATAGGTGATGCTTTAATCAAAATTTGTGATCAGAAGTTGAGGTAAGTACCTACATGAAAAATATATAATTTAAGTCAAACTTCTCTGAATGTTAACTTTAAAAGTAGGTAAGCTCATCATTTTTTAAATCGTAATATTATGTGAAAATGCTGTGCATTCATACATTTTTTTAAGAAATGTCGTAAGTATATTGTTTCGTCACCTAGGCCTGGGGTCACATGTTTTTTGTATGGAGAGTGCTTATGTTCTGCTGAGTTACCATGAAAAAATCAAAAACTTTACTTAATAAACTATGAAATCAAAATAGGTACTTAAAATTAATAAACTATGAAACTTCCATGTTAGCAAAGCATCTAATTTAACATCAACATCAAAACAACCACAGATTATATTGCAACGTTCGTGTTAGGGACAAAAAAGGATTGCCTTAAAAGTTGATTCACCACCTACCTAGGTAATACTTAATTTTTTTAACTAAAATATAAAAACAAATGTAAACTATTTTACATAGGTAGGTATAGCTAGCTCGTTTAATCGGATTGTATTGTACGAAGTGCGATATCAACACAACATTGTGGCGACTTCATTGTATTGTGTAACAAAATGCGTGCGTCTACAATCCACTTCGATTCAATCAATAACCACGGCGACACTTGAGACTGTAATGCCGCCTATTTATGTTGGGCGAGCGTAAGCCAGCGCGAATTGATGCAAGGCGAGTGCTACCGTCCAGACGTTTGGCGAGTCTATGCAAACTAATGCAAACTGTAGCTTGTATTCACTCGGCCAGCTTGGCAAGGCAATGGTGCACATGGCGTTGGCGTTCACTCGGCGAGCCTGCGCCAGCGTGATAGCGGCTTAACAAATCGTCACATTTATACAATTTAGACAAGTCACATTTATACAATTGTTAGTTATGTTGAATTCTTTGTTTGTTATAATTTTGAACAGCAGCCTAATTCTACTAACATCTACCATTCCGCTGTGCGTTTTGTTTCGTTCAAAATGTTAGCCATTTGGTTAAAATAGTTGAAAAACCTTTTCAAACATTCGTCACCACGTTCGTCATGTTAGGGATAGGTAGGTACCTACTTTATTAATTTTTTTTAGTTAAGTAAAAAGGTTTTTTCCCGGATATGTCATCAATGTAAAAACCTTTTTTCGAAAGTATTTTATTATTTTTTAATAATTATTATATAACATTTCTTAAATCTAATGTCGTTTGCGATATTTTCACGGGTTCACTTGAAGAAATCATTGAAAATTAGTGAAATAAACGTTCAATAACTGGTTCATGATATTTTTATATCAATTTATATTACTTAAAAAAAAGTTATTTACATTGAAATAATAATTCAATATATTCAATAAATAGTTTTATTATCGTTTTACTTTTAAAATTTTGCCGTAAATTGAAGATCAACATTTTTTCGATCAGTTTCATCAGTTGCTCGGATAATTAAAAAGGGTTTTTTTTATTGGCAATTTTATTGTCTTCACAACACGTGTTTTATAGATCAATGGTATTTGTAATTACTACAATTACAAAAGGTCGATAATAATTGATTCTATTAGATAAGTATAGATAAGTAAAGTTGTTCCGTCACGGCTTATGTGTAACTCGTTCAACATCTGATTCTGTTAAAAATGTAAAAAAAATGTTTAAATTAATATCAAGGGCTAAAGAAAATATTTATAAGAATGAAATTGAATTGGACTTTTTTTTATTTCTCTTGTCTTTTGATAAAAGTGTTATGTAATCATTTTTTTATTTTTATTATAATAATGATAGGAATATCATTTTTTATGCTTATCAATAGAGGTTTTCATTTTTCTCGTCTATTCAAAAGTTCAAAGGGGTTTAACCGTTATAAGTACCGTACTCGTGTTAAATACCTACAATGATTGTTTTACTGTCAATTTTATTGTCTTACACACCACCAAATAGATAATAATAACGGGTTTTTGTCGTAATTGTTCTTCTGTAATTTTAACTGTCGTAATTTGTAAAACAGCTTACATTTCAACAATATCTTACGAAACTTGTAATTTCTGTCAAGTTCCGATGACAGAGTTGATTAGAATAGACTTTTTTTATTTGGAAGTAGGTACAGACAAACATTGAAACATAATAGGTCAAATAAAGGAGCAAAGTAAGCAATACAAGTAAATAATAAAGTAGTAGATAGTAGAGACACAGATTTAATATTAGTAAAAGTACAGAGTGAAAAAAACAGGAATAGGAAGGTTACACAATACAAGCAAGATAACACAAGTCAACGATTAACAAAAAGTACAAGCAAAGGAATATAATTAGGTAATGTAGGGCAGAACGGGTGTCTTAGTGAAACCAAAAGGCATAGTCTTAGCTTCATATTGATTGCCCTGCACCAGGTACAGATAGTGGCAGATTTCTGAACAGGATACCTAAAGTGGGCACTTTTGATGAAACATCAGATGTTTCATAAATGCTTCATATATTATGCTTCATGTATGAAGCATATTTCAAAACACCTTTTTCTCTATAGAATCCATTTTACCCAATTCTGTCAAAAAAGGTGTTTTGAAATACGCTTCATAGATGAAGCATTGATGAAACATTTATGAAACGTCTGATGTTTCATCAAAAGTGGTCACTTCAGACCCCTGTAGTGCGATTTAGACCTCGGAATGTATTCCGAATTCAAAAAGTTACGTTGCTTCGCTGAATAACGTCAACCTTTCGAAGAAAATCATCGAAAATGATGCATTTTTGGGAGTCTGAATCGCACTGCTGCCGTATTCCCTAACTCAGTAGACATCAATTTGATAGGCACTTTGTTTTCATTATTGTTTTCCTAAAATGATGGTGATTACCACGTAACGTCAAAGCAGCAATGCACTGCATAGTGCCTATCAAATTGATGTCAACTGAATGAAGGAATACAGCAACTAATGAATCAAGAGCTGCTTGCCGAAACTTCTCGTCAATAAAACTGAAATATCCGTGTTTTGGCTCATTTTTATCATTTATTTCAACAAAAACCTGTAACATATCATTTTCTTTTAGTTACAATTTGATACTTAACCTTGGTGCATAATTGGCAAATTGGCTTCCTTTAGCTACCGCGTTGAATCTATTGCCATCTCTTTTTTTATACTTGATAATGACAAGGCAAAAACATTTTCTAAGACCCTTCTCAATTGAATAGCCAAATATGATTCCGAATTTAACATACGAGTACATAGGTACTTATACCATTATTTAATTCAATTTCTTTAAACAAGAAACTAATTTCGATTAAGAATCTTGGCCTGATGCCTGTTTTAAACCATTAAAACAAAGCTGCGACATCAATTAGATCAGAAAATACTAATGTCAATAAAATTGCCAAAATAACGAGCCAATCAATAACGTTTGAGATCACCTGGGATATTTTGTCTCACACGTAAAGTCGCTGACTCGGATTTCTTCCTACAAATTGTTTTTTTACGAACAATATTAAAGTTATATGCAGAATTACTTTGTATATTTTACACAATATATGTCTATCACTTTTTTCAACCATCTTCAATTTCAATGTATTCATCGTAAAAAATCCGAAGTACCTACCTAATCCGAGTTAGCGACTTTACGTGTGAGTCAAAATAGCCCTCAGTGCGACTCAGACTTCTGCAAATGCATCCGATTCGATGACTTTCTTCAGAAAGTTGACGTTTTTTCAGCGAATAAACGTCACTTTTCGAATTCGGAATGCATTCTAAGAAGGTTTGAACCGCGCCTCTGAACTGTCAATATTGATCAACTGTTTAAATTTACAATTATCTTATACAAACTGTTCTGAGAAGTGTAAATATTAGGAAGTATTGATTATTATGTTCTGTGATTAGGGCGCGTAAATATTATTCTTATACTTAAGTGCTTACCTGTAGGTAAGTACAATTCTAAGTAAGTAGGTAGGTACAAATGGCTGTGGAACTGTGCAAGTCAAGACAAATTACATAAAATATATTTAAAAAATGTAGAGTCAAGTTTAAAAGACAAGTAAATAATGAAAAAGTATAAAGATTTTGTTTTTTTATAGGTAATATTTATAAAGAAAAAAAACAGTCACTTAGGTAGATAATTTAGATATTATAGAATTCCCTAATGTTTTATAAAAAACTACCAGTAAGTTGTTCAACAATTTTGAGTTTAGAGTCTTTCATTTGTTTCTTTTTAAAAACGGCTTTTTTGGCTACTGTTTTTCAAAATATTTCATCTGTCAAATTCATGTTGTTCAGTAATGTCAGAATACGATAAGAAGTCAACTTCTTCAGTCAACTGTTGAAGCTTATTCGCCAAAGATCATCATTATCATCAGGCATACTAAATTATGCCTTTAGCTTGGAGCTTATAGACTTAAAAGTAAGATGCTCGGCTCAAGTGGAATGCACTGCAGACGAGAGCAACAGGAAGCATCGTCTTTGTTTACAGCCAGGGTCTTCCGTCTCGCTTCCACGATCCGATATTCGATATTTATAAATGTCTCGTCAAATATCCAGCTTCTATCGACTCCGATCGATTGATTGAACTAAAAATAGCTAGCAATTTATGCCCATATCTTTTTTGTTTCTCGAGTTGAATGAGCCGAGTCGTTTTGAATCAAAATCGATTCGTTACGACTGTTTTCACAAACGTGTGAGCGAACCTAACCTCTGCAAGCGGCGATCGATTGTAATCGCTGCAAAGGAGGAATGCAGTGTTTTGACTCGATAGTCCTTGCTTCCTGGAACTGTCTTATATATTTGGAGAAAAGCGTTTATTTCATAGAGACAGGGCAAAGCACCCGAATGGCTATGGATCAAAAGAGATGTAGTATTGACGTTTCTTCGCCCAAGCGTTACAGACGCACTGTCGCTCACTACTCGCACTTTATAGGCATTTTTACAGCTTCGTTTAAATATTACGTCTGGATCACTTGCACTTGGATTTGACTGGTCAGTCAAGCTCACCTTAGCCTCACGGGCGGAGGGATGTTGAAGCCAGGAAACAGTTTCGCGTTAGGACTCTCGAACAGCATCGCGAATTTGTTATTTTATTTATTTCACCGCGCGTGCATTGTGTACCGTGCGAACGGTACGGCTGCCGGCCGAACACTGCCGGCTGCGGCGCCCCTCCCGCCCCCGTGACGTCACGCCCGGAACGACGAGGCTTTTCGCACCGCTTTTTGTCAACGCGACGCTTCCATCCCTTTCTGTTTCAGCGAGGACGAGCGAGACGGCGACTGGTAAGGGTTTCGTGAGCCCCCTCGTGTTCTAGGGCTTCGGTTGTCGGCTCGGTAAGCCACTGCCGCGGACCATAGACAATGCGGCTATATTTTACGGAGTTCATGTTCTTTATTTGTATTTATTTTGGCCTCCATTACTATGAGATGCTGGATGCTATTGTTTTAAGGCTTTTGTCATGGTTTAAGGCAAGAAAATTAATGCTCGTAGAGCTAAGAGAAGTTTAGTCCAGTAAACTAGTAGTTCGCCCCGAACTGAGATCTCGCGCACCGTTGTGTTGATAGCCTAGATTTGGACTTGTTTCTGACTACCCCTATACCTACGTTAAGTGCTCCTTCTAGTGTTTACCACACAATGATATCTAATGCACTACCTCAGTATGGTAAAGATTATAGGCATGCATGCAATACATTAAGTACTTATAAATCAATAGTTGACCCCGCGAACTTCGTACCGCGCCGGAGGGAAGGCCTCTTAGTTCGAGAAATTATTAAAATAGCAGTTCAATACAAAATGTATGAGAAAATCAATTCCCTCCCCTCCCCCTCCCTCTCCGTCTCCCTCCCCTCCCCCCCTCCCTCTCCCCCCCCACCCCTCCCTCCCCCCACCCATCCCCTACCCCTCCTTCTCCCCTCCCCTCCCACTCCCCCTCCCCCGCCCCTCCCCTCCCCCTCTCCTCCCCCTCTCCTCCCCTCCCCTTCCCCTCCCCCCTCCCCCTCCCGCTCCTCCTCCCCCTCCCCCTCCGTCTCCGTCTCCCTCTATAATTTTGGTACATGCCCAGCCCACTATTTGCAGGAGTTAGCATTTGCATACGTGACAGGTTGCAAGCCCATCGCCGCTTCGCCGCTATTAGAACGTTAACTGGTTTCCTCACGATGTTTTCTTTCACCGTTTAGAGCTCGTGTTAATGCGCATTTAAATTTTTCTAATCGAAAAATCCATTGATGAGCACGGCCAGGGTTCGAACTTACGACCTATGAATCGAAAATCGAGCACTCTTCCACTCGGCCAACACGGCTTTTATTTTCAATCTCAAGGAAAAATATCAAGAAGAAACTAAAATAATTGCAAACCAAACCACAACGATGCCACACTCTTTGTCTGTTAACCAGACCTACGAATACATCGAAACTCTATAAAACGGGAGCTCTCTCCATACATCCGTTAATTGGTTTCATCATTTTTCTTTTTCTCTGTATTTCAAAAACTATAGAACCTAGAAGAAAGCTAAAAACCATTTTGGAATGTATAAATTGAGTACTTTCATATGACACCCCACTCAATATGTTTGGGTAACTTTGAAAAAAATTTACCCCCTTGGGAACCCCATATCTTTACAACCCCTTCATCGATTACGCTCATACGCTCCACAGCAAATTTCCATAGCACAACCTATTGACCTATCAAGTTTCATACAGATTGGATAAGCGGTTCGATAGTTATGCGAGAACATAAAAATGAAACATACAAACATACAAACATACAAAGCAAAATCGCCTAACTTGCCACTAAGATCTTCGCTCGCTTCGCTCGCTCGATCGATTATATTCTAAAAAATGCTAAAGTAGAGCAAACCCAAAAGCAACTCATCAAAATTTGTCTCTACCTACTCAAGAACTAGCTGATTGACCCAACAGACGTTCTATCTATCAAAAGCGATCATTTTAAAAGAAAAAAAATCGAATTTTACACAATCTTTTAAAGAATTCTGAGAATTATCAATTTCATTTATCAATTTTTTATTTTTTTCTTTTTGCAACTTTTTATGGTTTTCCCTATTTTTTTCTTTTAAACCACTCACCTCTTTTTGTACCACCCCCAAAAGAAACAAAAATTCAAACCGGTTTTTAATTCGGATCTACTTAGACTTGACTTATAGTCGTATTGCTCATTATACGGACTAAAATTGAAGGAAAAAATGTCATTTTTCCTTCAATTTTGATTAGTTTTGATACGATTTATGTCAAAATTGAAGGAAAAATGACATTTTTTCCTTCACTTTTAGTCCGTATAATGAGCAATACGACTATAGACATAAAATTATCAAATATCAAAAGTTACTTTTCAATTTGGATTTGTACCTACTGAATTTGCGATAAGTATATTTTATGTACCTACTTACTTACCTACCTATAAATAAATGTTTGCCCAAGACCATAAATATATTTTTCATTTCTCATACACGGAAAGTACGCTTGAAGTTACCTGAACAGAGGGATGAAAGTAGTACTTTTCCGCCCTGGGAAGCAATTTTCCCTGCTGTCAAATTAAAAAAAAATCATTCTATTTTGACATTTCTATTGAGTCACGTTGAAACTTTTTACACAGCAAAATTAATATTTGACATTTCTATTTTACCTTTTTATTGAGAATTGCTGTAAAAAATATTTTAAACAATTTATTACATGAGTATTGTTATTAATAATTACTTTTCACTAAATTATTATTATTTAAAGAAGATTTTGAGCTTGAAATATTTACCATCTTCAATAACAAAAAATACTGGCTGAAAAAAAAAGTGGGCGCCTTTTTTGTTTTTTTTTTTTTTTCAGTGGCAAGCTACCAGCCAGTATTTTTTTAAAGCACCAATTCGATTTTTATCTGTTTTGTCGATCGAGAGCAGAGATTTTTATAAAATGAGCTAATCAGGTTTTTATTTACTTTCCTAATATTCGAAATGAAAAGCAGAGTGTTTACCTCGGGTGAAATACCTATTACGGCACTCGAACTATTAGCGCCCTCGCTACGCTCAGGCGCCAAACCATCTCGTGCCGCAATAGGTTACTTTCAACCCTCGTGCAACAATCTACTATTATGTCATATATTTATGAAATGTAATTTAAATTACCATTACGTCGTTTTGCGCAATCAAAACACCATCATAATAACCTTGATATTTTTTTATGTCGCATCATTAGTTGACGCAGCATTTTTTTATAATTAATACATTTTCGTTCAAAAATAATCTCGTTCTCAATTTAAATAGGTAGGTACAATGTCTGAGGCCCCAGTTCTTATAACTTACAACGTCAATCATTCATTTCTATAATTATAATTTCGCTGCGTTTTATTTCTCTAACAGTATTTTGCAGTTTTAGTATTTTTATGACAGTAATTTGTTTCAAAATGTCACCATAACAGTCGTTGGTCAATAATAGAGAAACAAAAAGAAATCTATGGTTATAGTTGAGGTTTTGCTTTGATAAATAGTTTGTTAGAAGAATTGGGCCCTGGGCGACCAGCTTCCTATAAATTGATTTTTACGAACAATAATGAAGTTACTTAGTAATGAAGAATTTATCTATCACACTAATATTATAAATGCGAAAGTTTGGATGTTTGGACGTATGTTTGTTCCTCTATCCCGAAAAAATGCTCGGTTCCCGTGGGATAAAAAAATAGTAGCCCACGCGGGCGAAGCCGCGGGCGTCCGTTAGCATTATAAATGAGAAAGTTTGGATGTTTGGATGGATGTATGTTTGTTCATCTATAACTCGACAACCACTGAACCGATTTGGCTGAAATTCGTAGATGAAAACGTAAAATATAGATGGATAATGACCGGAAATAGGACATAAGCTACTTTTTATCTGAATACCACGTGATCGAAGCCGCGGGCGGAAGCTAGTACCTACCTACATCATAATCATAAACATACGTAAAATCATGCCCCTTTCCCACGGGGTAGGCAGAGACCACGGCTATCCACTTGCTACGATCCTGACACACCTCTTACGGCTCATTCACTCTCATCACATTTTTCATACAAGCCGGGTAAGGGTACCTACTCTTGACCTGGCCTTTCTCCAAAACATCACCAATCTGATCCAGGTATGTTCGCCTAGGTCTTCCCCTTCCAGCTGTTCCATTCACACTCGCCTCATACACTTGTTTGGTTAAACGACTTTCTATAAGCCCAAACCATCATAACATTATAATCACGGCTCTATTAAATAATACTAAACACATCATACTAGCAATGGCAGACAATGAGCAGATATTTTTTGCTCGCTGAAATTATCCCACGCGAATTAAGATGGAATATAGCTGATTGTATAAACAATAATTAATCTTTCTTGTTCTTGCAAGATGTCGTCGATGTCATTCATGGTTTTCATCTACACTTACTTAAATCCGTACCTACCTACCTACCCATATTTTCATGTGAAAGTGTGTTTATTTGTTTGTTTATTTGTCCTGCTTTCACGTCAAAACAGAGCGACGGATTGACGTGATTTTTTGTGTGGAGATAGTTGGAGGGCTGGAGAGTGACATAGGCTACTTTTTATCCGGGTACCACGCGAGCGAAGCCCCGGGCAGCAGCTAGTAAATCAATAAATCAAAAACATTACTGTTTAAAAACCTTTGACATATCCTTCATAAAGTAGAACAGAGCTGATGATCTTCAAACTGCTGAACTGATTTTGGTGAAAAGTGCCTAAGAAGTTAAAAACCATCGCAATAAAACCAGCTTTCAAATAAAAAAAACTGCATTCAAAATAGAGTAATCAACATTGAAGTCGTGCACAGAATGGAAGAAAAATGATCGCTATTTCAAGTTGTCGAGAAGAGAGGAAAGCTGATTGGCCATCTTATACGACAGACAGTTTCGTTATGAACATCATTGAAGGAAAAGTGGAAGGAAGGAGAGGAAGAGGAAGACCGAGGATAGGCTACATGAGACGAGTGAAAGAGAAGGTTGCTGTCATGTCGTAAAAGGAGGTCAAGGAGGCTTCCCTGAAAAAAGCTTCGTGGAGAAAGAGGCATCAGTTATGCCGACAAGGATCTATTTGAACTTCTCCGGGTCAACATTCTATTAAAGCGTTAGTTGTTCGTTTGCGGCTAACTTCACGAATGCCTAGGTCCATCGTGCGTAGTGTGCCCCGATCACCAGTATACACGAGTTTATATTATTCTATCCGTGACTAAAGTATGGACTGAACTTAGTTTCGTCAAGTTACCGCTAGAGGCGCTGCACTGAATTTCATACAATTGAGATACTTTACTATAGTCACGGATAGAATAGTAAACTCGTGCATACTGGCGATCGGGGCAAACATATCGATACTGAACCGTAGTGTGTGCACTTGCATACCTAGGTGGCAGGTAGGTTTAACTTGAATTCGATCAAACAATCGGCGGAAAGAAAAGTTTGTTATCTGCAAGGGGTTAAAGATTGTCTCCTGTCTCCTGACACTGTTTAAAAAACTTAGGCCTTTACATCTTTACTAGATGATTTATACAGTGTCAGGAGGCAATCTTTGCCTACACTTAACTGGACACTGTAGTGCCTGAGACATTGTTTACACCTACACTATCCTCTCAGCCGGCCATATCCACAGAAAAGACATGGTCAATACGTGTGGGGCTGACTAAGCCGCGGGTTTCCTCACGATGTTATCCTTCACCGTTTAGTTTAGGTACCTACTTAGAGCTCGTGTTAATGAGCATAATTTTTCGAAACGAAAAATCCATTAAGTACCTAGGTACCTACCTAAGTTCGTATGAGTATGTAAGTGGCCAACTCTGGTGACGGAATTTTTAGGCCCGCCTAAAGGCCACTGTCATGGCTTAACGACATAAAAGCCGGGACCGACAATTTAACGTGCCCTCCGAAGCACGGAAGCGCTCAGCTCGTACATACCACTTGCCACTTGCAGTGACCGCGCACAACGCTGCATCAAGAAAGTCTAAGCAAGCGAAGCCACGAGCGCTTCTCCAAAAAATCATTGAGGACAGGATTTGAAACCACGGCCTTCGGATCGAAAGTCGAGGTAGGTACTAATCCTCTCGGCCAACACGGCTTACTGTAGGTATAAATCATCTAGCTAGTAAAAGATGTAAAGGCCTAGGTACTTAGTTGTTTATGACTGCGTTATGGCTACCGGTGACCACGAGTAACCGCTGTCACGGATAATCGGAGCACTTTCCAATGCCTGTCACCGCAGTAATGACCGATGCATACCGGCATCGAGGGTCCCGTATCATTCTGTGAACCTTTTACGAGATTATTTAATTCTTATACTTAAGTAGGTACCTACTTAATTACCCGACTGCGCAAAGCAAAGGAAGGGTAATGTGTTTATCAGTCTATGTTTGTATGTTTGTATGTTTGTATGTATGTTTGGATGTTTCTATGTGGCACTCTAGAGGCCAAACGCGTGGACCGATTTTGATAATTTTTACGTCAATCGATTCGTCTCAACCTTGGGAGTGCTACTAAAGACATAACAGTAAATAAAAAAATATTTTAAAAAAACAAAAACCCGACTGCGTCAAAACTAAAAAGAAAAAAACAAGCCTGCAAAGAATTACTCACAGTCGGTACCCATTCATTTTATTACCAATCAAATCTTCCCAATGTTATGGGTCCCGACTGTGAGTAATTCTTTGCAGGCTTGTTTTTTTCTTTTTAGTTTTGACGCAGTCGGGTTTTTGTTTTTTTAAAATATTTTTTTATTTAACACTTTTTAGTTATGATAAAGTTGATTTTAAAATACCTTGATTAACTATTACCTACCCAACAAGAAATTAATAAACCAACTAAACTAAGTAACTTCGTATCGCCCTAATTATTTATTCAATTTTATTCATCAAATCCATCCAATCCAATTCCCCATCAGCCAATAATTCAATCCAATCCAATAATATCAAAAACTTTCGATAATGGCTCTCAAAAATTGATAGAATAGGTAAACTTTTCAAAACGCAACGATAGCGCGATCTAGGATTGGTTCAGATTTAGCAGCGACATCTAGTTGTGTTTTTGGTAATTAATGTAAATAAAAAATAATACTGAGGGTTGCGATGTTTGTAACTTCTGAACTACAAAACCGATGACCTTGAAATTTTTACAGAACATTTTAAAGTAGGTACATACCTACTTTCTAACAAAATTACCCTTCCTTTGCGTTGCGCAGTCGGGTAAAAAGAATCAATAAAATCGTACTATGTGTTAATGAATTACAACCAGATACCTACCTACTCATTTTGATTTTCATTTCCTCTCCCAAGGGAACCGTCTTGAATTTCAGTAAGTAAGTAGGTATAGTAATCAAAAGTATCCTATTTATACCTCGTAGTAGTATAGTATGTATGCACTCAAATAATACCAAGTTTCATTTAAATCCGTCCAGTAGTTTCGTTCGACCGAGACGTGATGCGCGGCCAAGATACACACAAACAGAATTTTAAACCGTTATATTTCCTAAGCTATTATTTAAAATGAAAAATAGTAAAAGAAACCTAACATTGATTTTTAAATACCTATTCAACGATACCCCACTTGACATAGTTCGTCAATTTTGAGTTTTTCAATTTTGACAATATGGCGTCTGGTTGTAACACTGGTTAATTTTGATTACTTTCATGTCTTTAGTGACACTCGCAAGGTTGAGACAAATCGATTGACGTTAGAATCATCAAAATCGGTCCACGCGTTTGGCCTCTAGAGTGCCACATAGAAACATCCATAGCGAGAATAATTATTAATCAACTTTAAACCGTTATTTTTCCTAAACTATTACTTAAAATGAAAAATGGTAAAAGAAACATAAAGTTGATTTTAAAATACCTATTCAACGATACCCCACTTGACATGGTGTGACGATTTTGATTTTTTTAATTTTGACATTAAGGCGTCTGGTGGTGGCACTGGTGAATTTTGATTACTGTCATGCCTTTAACAACACTCCCAAGGTTCAGACGAATCGATTGACGTAAGAATCATCAAAATCGGTCCACGCGTTTGGCCTCTAGAATGCCACATAGAAACATCCAAACATACATACATACATAGACTGATAAACACATTACCCTTCCTTTGCTCTGCGCAGTCGGGTAACAAAATTCACCAGTGCCACAACCAGACGCCATATTGTCAAAATTAAAAAAACCAAAATCGTCACACTATATCAAGTGGGGTATCGTTGAATAGGTATTTCAAAATCAACTTTAGGTTTCTTTTACCATTTTTCATTTTAAGTAATAGTTTAGGAAAAATAACGGTTTAAAGTTGATTAATAAAATAATTCTCGCTATGGATGTTTCTATGTGGCACTCTAGAGGCCAAACGCGTGGACCGATTTTGATGATTCTTACGTCAATCGATTTGTCTCAACCTTGGGAGTGTCACTAAAGATATGACAGTAATCAAAATTCACCAGGGCTACAACCAGACGCCATATTGTCAAAATTAAAAGAATCAAAATCGTCACACTATATCAAGTGGGGTATCGTTGAATAGGTATTTTAAAATCAACTTTATCATAACTAAAAAGTGTTAAATAAAAAATATTAAAAAAAAACAAAAACCCGACTGCGTTAAAACTAAAAAGAAAAAAACAAGCCTGCAAAGAATTACTGACAGTCGGGACCCATAACATTGGGAAGATTTGATTGGTAATAAAATGAATGGGTACCGACTGTGAGTAATTCTTTGCAGGCTTGTTTTTTTCTTTTTAGTTTTGACGCAGTCGGGTTTTTGTTTTTTTTATTTTATCTTCTTTCGAATCGATGTATCAAGTTTTATAGCCATTTTCACCAGAAGGTTTAAAAAGGTCCCTAGAGCAAAATCACAATGTGAAATGAACTATAATGCCGTCTCTTCCAGGGATCGGATAACCCATTCATAACGGTAACCGCTTCAAACGCTTACCGATTGAAACGGTAACCGATTGAAACGATATACCGAAATGATTGGGTATTAACCGAAATAATAACCCATACCGAATGAAACGGTATACCGAAATGATTGGGTTTTTATAACTGTATTTTTGTCGCATTATTACGTAAATATTTCGTAGAAAGAGAGCGATGCATTGAGTGCGACGTTGCCAGCTTGTTGCCAGCGAATGTAAGTATTTCGTGTTTTTGACTTATTTGTCGACAGGATTACAGTTGGGCCGACGGATCTCGGCGTTCGTGAAGTTAGGCTTTTCGCTGCGCAGTAGAAAATTTTGTATGAAAAAGTTGCACTGCGCATCGAAACGGCTAACTTCACGAACGCCGAAATCCGTTGGCCGTACTGTACCTAAAGCAGTTTGCGCATAATTCACAGAAAATGTTTTATTTAATGTGATGATGATTTCCTAGCCGATTTCGGCCACGGCGCCGGCGACTGTATTTTTCTAGATAGGCGTATTTTACTTATTTTAATTTTAGGTATTGTGAGTGTGAGCTATTGATATTTTTAAAATAATGGTTAGTGATTTGCTTCTGGAATTTCAACAGATAAAGTAAGGTAGGTATGTAGGTACATAATCTTTGCCTGATGATGTTCGCATGCGAAAAATGCGTTTTATCCAGGGTCAGAATAAGAATTAGGTAGGTACCTATTACCTACCTACATTTCACCGTTCTTACCTATCTTCGTAACTTCGTAACTTCGCAACTTCGCAACTTGGTATCTTCGTAACTTCGTATCTTCGTATCTTCGCAACTTCGTATCTTCGTAACTTCGTAACTTCATAACTTCGCAACTTCGTAACTTAACAACTTCATATCTTCGTAACTTCGTATCTTCGTAACTTCGTATCTTCGTAACTTCGCAACTTCGCAACTTCGTATCTTCGTAACTTCGTAACTTCGTAACTTCGTAACTTCGTAACTTCATAACTTCGCAACTTCGCAACTTCGTATCTTCGTAACTTCGTATCTTCGTATCTTCGCAACTTCGCAACTTCGCATCTTCGCAACTTCGTACCTTCGTAACTTCGTAACTTCGCAACTTCGCATCTTCATTACTTCGTAACTTCGCAACTTCGCAACTTCGTATCTTCATATCTTCGTAACTTTGTAACTTCGCATCATCGCATCTTCGCATCTTCGTAACTTCGTATCTTCGTAACATCGCAACTTCGTATCTTCGTAACTTCGTATCTTCATATCTTCGTAACTTCGTAACTTCGCATCTTCGCATCATCGCATCTTCGCATCTTCGTAACTTCGTATCTTCGTAACTTCGTAACTTCGTAACTTCGCAACTTCGTATCTTCTTAACTTCGTAATTTCGTATCTTCGTAACTTCGCAACTTCATATCTTCGTATCTTCGCAACTTCGCATCTTCGCAACTTCTTATCTTCGTAACTTCGTAACTTCGCAACTTTGCATCTTCATTACTTCGTAACTTCGCAACTTCGTATCTTCATATCTTCGTAACTTCGCAACTTCGCAACTTCGTATCTTCGTAACTTCGTATCTTCGCAATTTCACATCTTCGCAACTTCTTATCTTCGTAACTTCGCAAATTCGCATCTTCCTTACTTCGTAACTTCGCAACTTCATATCTTCGTAACTTCGTAACTTCGCAACTTCGTAACTTCGTATCTTCGTAACTTCGCAACTTCGTATCTTCGTAACTTCATAACTTCATAACTTCGTAACTTCGCAACTTCGTATCTTCGTAACTTCGTATCTTCGTATCTTCGCAACTTCACATCTTCGCAACTTCGTATCTTCGTAACTTCGCAACTTCGCATCTTCATTACTTCGTAACTTCGTATCTTCATATCTTCGTAACTTCGCAACTTCGTATCTTCGTAACTTCGCAACTTCGTATCTTCATTTTTAATTTATTAGTAACGGGACTTAATCGCGTAATGAAATTATTTTATTTACCTCGACGTTTCGGCGACATTACA
Organism: Camptogramma bilineatum; assembly: GCA_958496255.1. NCBI lineage: Eukaryota > Metazoa > Arthropoda > Insecta > Lepidoptera > Geometridae > Camptogramma > Camptogramma bilineatum. Next base: position 4,656,720 of record OY292478.1, read on the forward strand.
GTCACCGTGGTCACTAATAAATTAAAAATGTGTTCAAGTCGCGAAAGTTTCAAATATGTATTCGTATCTTCATATCTTCGCATCTTCGTAACTTCGTAACTTCGCAACTTCGTGTCTTCGTATCTTCGTATCTTCGTATCTTCGTATCTTCGTATCTTCGTATCTTCGTATCTTCGTATCTTCGTATCTTCGTATCTTCGTATCTTCGTATCTTCGTATCTTCGTATCTTCGTATCTTCGTATCTACGTATCTTCGTATCTTCGCAACTTCGCATCTTATTAGAAGTTACTGTTAATAATACGTTTTTATAAATATTTCTAGTAATTTTGAATACTGGTGTCCCGTTACTGATCCCGGCTAGTTGTTGGATATTTTACCCTATTTTATATTTTACACATTAGCCAATTTATCTTGTTTTTGTGACTTTTCTATTTAACTAGGTAGGTAGGTAAATAATTAGTATGGTAATACCTAAGTACCTACCTACCTATAAGTTAACAAAATATAAAGGACATAGGTAAGTACATACATGACAACTCAGTAGTAGGTGTAGGTAAGGTCCTCCTAACCTACCTACCTATTATTCTTGATATAACGGCATAACAATAAGTAAGTAAATGAATATATATTAACAACACTGTACCTACTAACAACAATCGAACTAAAACAACATTGAATAGTTTTCCATTTAGGTGATAGTAGATATTAATCTACTTAAATAAGTAAGTAGGTACCTATTTATTTTGTCTGATTCTAATACCTAACTAAAATAATACCTACCTACTTACCTTTAACTGCTTTCCACAAAGCATACCTACATAAACTGCAACCAGTCCTTTTGTTATATTCAAAATGTCTGTGAACGGCGTTAGACTGTTTGCGAGGAATTTAAATGTAAAAAATACCAATTTTTAATCGTTTAAAGTAAATTATTTGTAGTAGGTACTTATTCAACAACTCACTACTAATTCAGTACTCACAATAACTAAATAATACATTCGTTCGCTACAGCTTTGGCAAGAAATAATCTGCCAAAAAGCGGATAGGTACGGTAGGTGGTGCATAAACAAAATAATCACGGCGATACTCGCACGCAAACTACAAAAATACGCAACGACAGAAATTCAAGCAAGCAAGAATATTAAACGCGACAGAAGATGAGTGAGACATTATTTTCCGTCGCACTCACATTACGCTACTCGCAGCACACGCCGAAAATGCGCCAATTTAAACCTTAAGAAAAAAACCCATATCGTTTCGGTTGTTATTAACAGAAACGTTTCGGTAACCCATTGTTTCGGTTAACCGGTATTCAAACTGTTAAACAACCGATTCATTACGGTTTTTAACCTTAACCGGAATATCCCTGGTCTCTTCACTCTCAGTCAATGAAAAGAGATTGCATATAGTTCAATTCCTATTTGCGATTCTGCAATAGATAGCGACCTTTTTAAGCCCGTTGGTGGCCACACGGCACTGTTTGAGCAAGCCATGAGGTCTTCTATTGTACAGGTGTTGGGGCATGATGGACACACAAGCACGTGTGGCATAGTCTGCACCTGCGCACCACACGGGCATTAAGTGTCATTTTCACTGATCATGCCCCATCTACTCAGCCCCCCTAGCCATATTACACGATCTGTCGTCGCTGTAGAACGATCTATCGTCGCTGTAGAATAGAACACTTCAAAATGTTTAGGAATTGACGTTCTGACCAGGTGACTCATCTACTTGAAACGTCAAATCCAATACATTTTGAAGTGTTTCTATTCTACAGCGACGATAGATAGTGTAATATGGCTCCGGGGGCAGGTTCCGCCTGCAGCACCCTACTTGTGTTCTGAGCCTGTTCAAGGTCTTCCAAATAGGCCAGGGTAGTTCCTGACCAGGGGTAGATCTTCCGCAGGCTACCGATTTTTGCGGGTGTTGATCCGGCTCGAAGGACCAATGTTACGGGTGTTTATACTCTTACGCCGGCTGTCTGGATTATTTTACGCCCAAAAGCACAGTTCTAGAAAACTCTACAAGAATCTCAGAGTTTGTAGAAACTTCGAGAAGCTTCGACACAGCACAGGCGTGATTTTATGTATGTAGGTAAGGTACCTATGTAAAGATGGACGTACCTATTAAGTAATGCATGAGACTCTGTCTAAGACCTTGTATACTTCTCTGTATGATGGTGTACCACCAACCTAGCAAATTAATAAATTCTATTCTATTTATGGATCCTGTTAAGCTCCGTGGAACCCTAAAATTATCTTGGAACGAAATTGGTAATTACAAAATCAGATCAACAAGCGAGTCTATCGAATTTTCGTTCCTTTCCGTTGATTTTTTGCTTATGAAACTTATCTATTGCATAAGAAGTCTCATGATCATGACTAATCATGACTTATCTCTAGATCTTAGACATCATTTTCTACAACCTATTGAACCAAACCATCTTTTACTAGATGGTTTATTTATAGTGTCAGGAGGCTATCTTTACCTACACTGTAGTGGACATTGTTGAGATGGAGTAGGCCTGTAGCACCTACACTATCCTCTCAGCTTAACCGGCCATATCCACAGGAAAGACATGCTCAATACGCGTAGCGCTGATTAAGCCGCGGGTTTCCTCACGATGTTTTCCTTCACCGTTTAGAGCTCGTGTTAATGCGCATATAAATTTTTCGAAACGAAAAATCCATTGATGCACGTCCAGGATTCGAACCCACGACCTTCGGATCGAAAGTCGAGGTACTAACCAACTCGGTCAACATGGCTCTAAAATTGCATCTAGGTACCTACATAAAAAGTAAGTAGGTAAGTTCGTATGAGCAAGTGGCCAACTCTGGTGACGGAGTTTTTAGGCCGCCTAAAGGCCTCCGTCATAACTTAACAACTTAAAAGCATGGACCAGGAAGTTTTGTAAAATTAAACTAATGAATAGTATTTTAATAGGTAATTATTTTATTAATTTATACACTCTGGTAGGTAGGGACCTAAAAAAATTAAACAGCTAACACCCGAATACTGAAACGCTACTTAGTTTAAATGGTGCTTATCATTGACATTAACTGTAATTTTTGTATACGATTCTAAGAGTAAGAACGTCTTAAATATTTAAGTGGCGTTTCAGTATTCGGGCATAAGTTCATTATTATAATTTAGTACATAAGTACATTGTAATGTTTCAAAACTTCATGTAAGTATTTGTTTATTTTTATTTGTTACATATGTTATTTATGTTGATTTTTTAATCGTCAGATAATCTAAACAATAAATATGGTCTGACATATTTACCAAACAAATGTATTTGACGATTTAAAAATATTTGTAAGTTAAATAGGTCATTGTTAATTTGATACATAATAATCAACTATTTTCACTCCTAATCAAGTAAGTAAAGTAAGTAAGAGTAAGAATGTTTTTCTCTAAAATAAACGAATAAAATCATCATTTTATATAATTTGAAAATAAAATGAAAATAAGATTTCACTTGAATTTTTCTTTTTAAATTAAGGGCGCCTTCTACTTTTCACATTATTTAACTTGTACTTAGTATGTAATAATCAGCAATACCTACCTCAAAATAATCGAAAAGATCTAGGTCCAAAACCAATGATGTTTTCAAAAGGGGAAGATAGGTGACTCGCCAAAATGCCTGGTCCTACTCGACTGAGTCAAATAAACCTGCCCTCAGTGCCACGCGAAACATCGTCTCGAACGCACCTTGAAGTTGCTAATAGACAAGGATAGAGAAACAACTAAAGCTGTCGTGCGAGCGAGACAGCATTGCAGAGCGTCTATCGGCTCCATTCGGCCGGAGCCGACAGAACCCGGCCACTAGCCATTGCTGTCTCGCTTGCACGATTGAATTAGGTAGTTGTTCTCTCCATCCTTATCAATTGGCAATCTATAAAATGGAGCAATGTGTGTATTTTGGTGTACCATACACCAAAATACACACATTGCTCCATTTTGCATTTTGAAGTCCACCGAGCCCAAGTTTTTGCATTAAATGTTAGTGCGTCACCTATCCTTCCTTTTTGAAAACATCATTGCCGCAGTCGGGTTTTTTATTTATTTTTATTTTGTCACTAAGTGGTAAACAAAAGCAAGTCTTGTTTTAGTCTATCGCCCGCAACCCCCTCCCCCGCACTTTGACTTCTTGGGGGCGCGGTAGGTAGATGTTGATGCACCACCCGCTAAAGGGAGGTAATCTGAAAAAAAAAACATTCAATACTTTTAAAAAAGTTCAAAGTTAAGTTCGGAAAAAAGTAGCCTATGTAGGTAGTTAAGTATTATGTCCTTCCTCAGGGTTCAAACTATGATTTTAAGGACCAAATTTTATAAAAATCCGCTAAACAGAGAGCAGACAGAGTAGGTACCTACATATCTAACTTAGGTAGGTACCTACGCATTTATGTTAGTAGTAGGTAGGTAGAAAGATGATAATAATGATAAAGTGCGGAGTGCGCCGCGCTATATCTATTCTGTGCCGCGGGTAAATATCATTCAGGCTTACATTGTTGGGCCTAACAGCCAAAGGGCCGGCCAACAACAAAAAAAATGGTATGGTCGCGTTTGGGATGTCAATCCGAGTTTTTTTAGGGCACCAAGTCTCTAAAACCATTTTTTCAGTTGATTTTTTACGAAGAAAAAAATCTGATTGCTATACATTTTCATCTCCTTGCCCTTTTCCCACTAGGTGGGGTCGGCACAACATGTTCTCTTCCATTCCCTCCTATCACTCGCCATCTCAGTAGTCACTCCGCACACACGCATGTCCTCTCTCACACAATCCATCCGTCTTTTCTTTGGCCGTCCTTTACCCATGTATCCTTCCACATTCATATCCAACACTTGCTATACATTTTATGAAAAAAAAATCCCTGCTGATAGAAAAAAATAATACTTATAGAAAACTTAACCACTACGATTTTATAAAAGAAGTAGTAATAAAAATGTACCTTCGTCAGATGTCCCGAGTCGGCGTCCCGTCCCGGCGGCTGTCCCGTACTTCTGTAGTCGCTCCATTGTCTCCGCACGCTTCTGCTCTTCGCGCTGCAAATATATTTCATTTAAATAAGTTAGTAAAAGCTGTGTTATACTCAACGATCTTCTATATAAACTGAGGTAGATGCGTTATACTTAGCTCTGCGTGGCGAACAAAAGTCAAGCTAATTAGCTTGAGTCAACTCAGTCGCACTCTGTCTTGCTCCGATGTTACACGCAGCACGCACATAATTTATCTCTTTCAGGCAACAGGGTGTTATATATCTCTGCTATCTTTTAGTTTTCTTGATTGAATTAAACAAACCTGCGTATACTCTACCTAAGTAGCTATAACATAATTTCGCCACGTTTTATAGCTTTTTACAATGAGTATAACGTCTCTATCTGTAAAATCTCATTGGTTTTACTTATATGTTATTTTGGTCTTTAGTGTGAATGAAATAAGAGCTATCGTTTTTAGTCATCATTTAATGAGTGAATGTTCAACGGAATCACCACCATTAGTACCTAGGATATAATTAGGATATAGTAATTTAGTAGGATATACTCTTTGTCATGAGAAGAGCATGTCATGAGAAGGGATGAATGTCATGTTACGAGAAGAGTGCTTGATATGAAAGTGGATGGATATATGAGTAGAGGTAGACCAAAGAAAAGATAGATGGATTGTGTGAAAGTTGACATGAGTAAGAAAGGGGTGAATGCTGAGATGACGGCTGATGAAATGAAATGAAATTATTTATTTGCGTGAAGTGTGGTGCACAAAGAACTTACACCTCTCCTATCTAAATTAGATCCACACACTTCGCTAGGATACCCAGCATGCAAAAATAGAGAAAAAGATAGAGGGAAATGGAAGAGGAATACATGTTGTGCCGACACCACGTAAGTGGGAAAAGGGTAGGAAGATGATGATGATGATGAGTAGAATATACCTCTTTCTGTTGCTCCATAGCTCTGCGAGAAGCTTCCAGAAGCATCTGCTGTTGTCTCTCTCTTGCTAGCTGGATAGCTTCCATCCTAGCTAAGGCCTTGTCAGGGTCTGTCACAAATAAAAAACAAAAATGTTGTTAATTTAAACAAACAACCGAAATGTAGGTTTGAAAAATTAATGCCCGAATAACCTACTTATTTATTATTTACTAGCTGCTGCCCGCGGCTTCGCTCGCGTGGTACCCGGATAAAAAGTAGCCTATGTTACTCTCCAGCCCTCCAACTATCTCAACGCAAAAAATCACGTCAATCCGTCGCTCTGTTTTGACGTGAAAGCAGGACAAATAAACAAACAAATAAACACACTTTCACATTTATAAAATGGGTATGAAATTTCTTACTCTTCAGAGTGGTATACAAAAATGTCAGTCAATGTCAATGATAAGCGCTACTTAAACTAATTTTAAAAATGCATACGTTCTTGATTGATAAAGTTAAGCAGCGTTGTGCGCTGTCACAATTGCTGAGCGCTTCCGTGCTTCGGAGGGCACGTTAAATTGTCAGTTCCGGCTTTTAAGTCGTTAAGCCATGACGGAGGCCTTTAGGCGGCCTTAAAACTCCGTGACCAGAGTTGGCCACTTGCTCATACGAACTTACGTAGTGGATTAATTTTCACACAATGGGTCTTACTTATGAAAGATTTTTAAAGTTATACAATGGTTAAACAACGTCCTGTCTTTAATTTGTGGATAGTGACAAATAGAGACAGGACGTTGTTTAACCAGTGTTCAACTTTAAACATCTTTCACAAGTAAGGGAGATAGTGTTCTATATCAACACTATTTCTATTTCTATTTAGACTATTTCAACACTGTGTGATATAAACATACCAGCTACAAGCTGCTCGTCTATAATCGATAAATAAAATAAATAAATAAATATCTCTAAGCTTGACTTAGGACCTACCTTTATGGTACTCAGCATCCTCTCTCGCTTCCTTCCACTTCATGTACCGCGGTCGCAGCTTGTTGTAGAGGTAGGCAGCACCAACGCCTGCCCCGACAAGGTACCAGCCATATGCTGCTAGGAACTGCAGAGCTGGAATGGAAGGAATTGATGAAACTGTATTATGATTATTGATACACCAGCAGCTATATCCCCTTACTTATGAAAGATGTTTAAAGTTGAACACTGGGTAAACAACGTCCTGTCTCTATAAATAATAAATAAATAAATATTGCTGGACATTTCACACAGCATCATGTAGTCCCAAGCTAAGCAGAGCTTGTGTTATGGCAACCACATGACTGATATACTACTTATATACATTTTTTTTTGTAAATACATACATAATATACATAGAAAACACCCAGACCCGAGACAAATATTTGCAGATCATACAAACATTTGTCCCGCAGCAGGGATCGAACTATTCTTCACTATTCAGAAATAAAGACAGGATGTTGTTTAAACAGTGTTCAACTTTAAACATCTTTCATAAGTAAGACCCATAGAGCTGATACGTGTTATATCATTATCAGTGCACTATTTTAAAATGTTTATCAAGTCTGTTTTCAAAGAGTTCACTGAAGGAGCACTAATCACACTTTCCGGTAGTTTGTTCCACATCACAGTTACACGGTTAGGCAAGAAGTGTTTTCTAGGATTGTCCCAGCCGAATTTACAAGCTTTAGTGAGTGTCCTCTCAAATTGCTGGTGTTCATGTATATATTTAGATGAAAAATTTCCAGTAGAATTGAAACATTAATAGAAATTTTAAGTTTTGATGCGAAATGTAGGGTAATAGACATGACAGGCACAATTATAACAAAATCAATGTAAATCATGATTTTATTTATTATATTAAAGTTCTCTCAGCCAGCTTATATGCTACAAAAGTCTGGCTAGAGCCACATCATCCCTATCAGATAATTAAACCAAGAAACAATAAGTGAAGAATGAGTATTGAAATACTATGACTTACTGAATGTAATTGGGTAGAAAATGTAACTAAAAATGCTTGGAGACTGCATTGTCACATCCTCTTGCATCAGCGGGTCCATTTTATCAGGAAACCTTGGAAACAGACAGGAAAACATGTTAGATTACACCACATACCTACTCATTACCTAAATGTGATTATTTTTGTAAATTAATAGAGAGCACAGTAGCAAAATCACGTGTGGAAATCACTTGAATAAGTCCCGATACCTGTGTATAAGAATTATTTGCAATTTAGAGCGTAAATCAATTTATTTCGGCGACCAAAACAAAGTTCTAGCTTGTTCCAAAAATTGCGAGTATATTTGTTTGACATTGACATATCAATGACACTTGACAGTGCGCTATGACGTGTACTTTTGACATTGGCAAATTGTCAAGCAAGAAGTGTGGCTGTGGTTGATCGAAATAGCCCTTCTGATGGCGCGTTTACACGCTCGCGGGCATAACAGACATTCAACGAGACAGTTATTATTTTATTAGTAAATATCTGTCTCGTTGAATGTCTGTTTATATGATTAGAGCAAGCACGAAGTACCGCTGTCACTCTCATCTCAAGGAGATCGAACGCGACAGAAGATAATAATGTGCCCGTTGAATGTCTGTTTGCACGCACCATGAAGGTGAAGGGGAAATATCTTATTAGTTTACCTACTCCGAACTCCGAACGTCCGAACTGAGATTTCACGATATCGCCAGTAAAAGATAGCTACCAGTTAGTTAGGTAGCTACCTACCTACCTACTTCCCCAAAGTTCACTCTCTCAGATCATACATTAAATTCTTTTGAAATGTCCAAGGGCAGACAGAGGCACATCCAAATATACATTTGAGCTCACATATTGCAGAAGTAAGCCACCATTTCCTATCTCAATTAGTAGTTTAGTAAATCATAAAGAAATAAAACAAAAATTAGTTACAGGGATCACATTTATTGAGGTTTCCAGAACACCAAGCACACATCACAATACATTATCACCTAAACCTACCTACTTTTTTTGTGACACAACACTATCTACGCCGCCTACGCGTCACAAGAAACGTAAGGGCGTTGTTGTAATCAGATTATACATATTTTTATGTAGGTAGCTCACCGGTTACCTACTAAGTTAGCTTGTAACACGTAACGTAACAGATTATACAGTATCAATGTTCAAGTGCGTAAGTACCAACGGCTCGTCCACCGTTTAAGCAGAATGTAGTGTTGTGTCACAAAATGTCATTAAGCACGCCTTGGCCTTATGTCCACCAACACAGTATAACTGGCTACTCTACTAGTCATTCGAAACACTGGGTTGTGCTCTTCGAACTTTACTCAAAGATAAACTAAAGTAGCGATTACACTATCCAAATTGTAGGAAACCGATCTAGGAATCATGGCTCTGTCTCGCTCTTTGGTCTTCGAATTGCGTATTGTGCATCCTACTTTTTTCTTCCTAAATTTGACTGAAGTTATCACCAGTTAGGATAATATAGAAGGTAGTAGGTACCTAGGTAATTAATCATAGGTTAAATCTTTGTGTAAAGTCAAGCGCGTATATAAATGCTTTTTGCACCAGAGATGTGTTGATGAAGAAGGCCATTATCTACACACAGCAACACCGACATTGTGATCTATCATCATCATCAGCCAACAAAACAACACCGCTGAAATTAAATTTGATGGTGCGTTTACACGCTTCCGAGCAAATAAGGCATTCAACCAGTTCAGTGACAAGTAGCTGTCACTCTCATCTCACCGAGACCGAACGCGACAAAAGATAACGACACGCGCTCGTTGAATGTCTGTTTGTTCAGAAGCGTGTAAACGCGACATGGAAGGGTGCGACATTTGAACGCCTTTGACGGATGCAGGTTTTTCACACGCTTTGATCTACATAACAGACTTAAGTTTTTCAGCTTCAAAACGGATGTTGTTTGATAGCCGATGCTATATTTTTACATTACACCGGCCAAATGCTTGACCGAGTTTTAAATACATTACCTAGAGCCGAGTTTTTCGATTTTTGAGATTAGCTAGACATCAAATAACTAGATCTAATTGATTATTGTTCAAATTAGCCTAAACTTGGCCTAAACTGTTCCATTTCCACAATTTAAATCGCAGGTTAATTACGCAGTATTTATTTAAAGGCCAACAAATGTAACAGCTATTGTCGTGCCATTTTTTAGCTTACTGATTTTTAACAACTTCGCTCATTATCTAATCGAAACTGTATGAATGTTATATTAGAGTAAATAAGTAGGTACTACTCGGCCAAATAGTTTTTATTACTTATAAATTCTCTTCCCATATGTACTAGGGCGAGTTACTCGGCCCAGCTAGTTGGTTGGTGTAAACTATGCTTAACATTACAATCAGTCCAATTGAATTACGTAAAATTCATTTAAAATACGACCAAATTTAAAACGTTTAAAAAATAAAAATCATTTGATGACCAAATAAGTAGGACACAATAATATTTATTTACAATTTAAATCTAATCTACCTTTTCTACATTTGAGAAGAATAGACAGTTTTAGCTGAAATATTTAGAAATGCTGTTTTGTTAATTTTGATTTTTTATAGTTGTAAACAACACTTATTTAGATATTTGCTATTATGCTGTTTTGATATCAGTAGAAAAATTAAATTAATAAATTCAAAAAAACATTTAAAAACTCGGTAGAAAAACTATACCGACCGTAGCATAAATTTAACAAAAATAAAAATTATGTTTTTTTTTTCTAATTGTGGCTAAAGTAATTATATTCCATTCTAACAGTGTAGTCGAATCAGCAAATAAATATTTAGAGAAAATTCACAAGTTTCATTCTGATAGTAAAATAGATAAATAGAAGAACATCTTTATCACATTGACGTAAGAATTTGGCACTTCGCTTCGTAAGGAATATTAAAGACAGATGGACTAACACTAAAAGTGGAAACATATTTACGTGTCGTGGCGTGTCGTGTCGCGCCAGTAGCATATCGGTTTCATATATTTTGTAAGATTAGAGACACATTAGGTCGTGTCGTGGCGCCTTCTGTCTAAATGTGTCTGTAATCCTACAAAATATATGAAACCGATATGCTACTGGCGCGACACAACACGCCACGACACGTAAATATGTTTCCATCTTAACTATTGCTACAAGAATTTGAGCGTAATTAGTTAAAAAACCTTTACAAAACTGCACAGTAATTTAACTTAATTATTACTGTGCAGTGTTGTAAAGGGGCTCTATTAAAATGGATAAAGAGCGCGTTAAATTTATAATAATCTGTGTGAAAATGTCCATCAATATTTATTTATTTATTATTATTTATTGCAAATGGACAGTCAAACGAACATTAATTTCTGGATTTTTTTTGTTCATAAGATTTTAATAAATAGTTAATTTTTCTATAAGCTTAAAAATTTACAGAAAATTTATATACAGGCTGCCCTAAAACTTTTTTTGCACACCATTGCAGTTAATCTAACCAATTTACTAATAATGTCGTATTTAAGATTGGTTATACTTAAACTAGATAGTTTAAAATAAGGTAACCACTTCTAATTACCTATACCTACTATACAGGGTGTGACAATTTTTTGGGCACTTCAGAGTAGCCTTTTCTTTTGTAGTTCGAAAAAAATAATTGCGTTTTTAGATTTTTTTAAAAAAAGTACAAAAGAAAAGTGTTTCTGGTGAGGAATAGGCCCCTTTCACTCTGTCGCGTGCGGTCGGTCGCGTGCGAGCGCGACCGACGCAAGTAGCATGGGAGTGAATGGCGGCTTTCACTCTGTCGCGCGCGGTCGGTCGCGTTTTTCGAGACGCCGGACCGGCGCAAAAGGCTGACCGGAGCCCGCGCGCCCCGCGTTTGCCGGTTGGCGCGCGGGCCAGTGATGCCACGTGAGCTTTCACTGTTGAGCGTGCGCGTGTGCGTTTTGCGTACAGTCATGACGACTGTTGTTAGGAGAAGTAAAAAAATGCCTGCTATTTGAGATTATAAAACCTGTTGTATAAAAACAGAGTTGTTGGATGGAATTAGTTAATGAAAAAGTTATAGGTACCTAGTGTTAATGTTATAGTACCTACACCTTAACTGTCGTTTATCTAGGTAGGTATATCAGAATTCGTTACCTACTCAGTTTTTCTATCTTTAGAGTGATAAAAAATATAATGATGTGTGTGTACTTTAAAAATGAATAAAAAGTTATTTGAAAATGTTGACAGGGACGCAAACAGATTTTCTTTTTCTTCATTCTGAAGTAGAGAGGTAGGTACCTACTTAGGTCCCTAATTAAACATTTTATTTTTGCATCTTCTCGTAGTTGTGAATACGAATACAGCGTTACGTTAGATGGGCTGAAGTTATAGGATGCATGAATAATTTTCCTTTTGGACTGACACGGCGTTTTTTGTTTTAATGCTATCACAGAAATTAGAATAACTTTTTTTATTACCTACTTGTTTACATAATTGTACACGTCCAGCTCAACGTTGGCGCACGCCGAACTGTGAAAGGTCAACTCGACCGACCGCGTCGGACGCGACCGGTGACACGCTGAAGAGTGAAACAAGCCATAGAGATGATTTTTGAAACTTGTTCTTTTGACAAATGTAATGTTTTAGGCTAACTACTTATACTTTTTTCAAAAATCTAAAAAAGCAATTAGGTATGTTTTTCTTAAAAATAAACCTTTAGTTTCCTCAGAACAAAACTTTCTAACTACAAAAGAAAAGGTAGTTATTTAAGTGCCCAAAAATTTGTCACACTTTAGTTATCTATTTCAAATATAAACTGATTGTAACAAATCATGTAATGGCTCCAACAATCATAATCATTTATTTCATTCATATTTCATAATCATTAAAATCTAACGTCCTGCCGCGGGAATCTAACCTCTTATTATTCTGCTAAAGTCACTTTGTGTCCATGCTAAAATAAACTAGGTAGGTACAGTCAGCGTCATCAATCGGTATCCCCCTATTGATTTTAACAAGGACCCTTTTCATTTCAACTTTGGATTTCAGTCGGATTTGCTAGTATACTTATGGATATCTAATTTCGCTCGAGTTCCTATACTAGCAAATCCGACTGAAATCCAAAGTTGAAATGAAAAGGGTCCTTGTTAAAATCAATAGGGGGATACCGATTGATGACACTGACTGTACTATAATACAATGTAGAGAAAACTCCGTCCGATCTGCTGGGATATTTTGTTTCACACGTAAAGTCGCTAACTCGGATTCGTTCCAACAAATAGATTTTTTACGAACAGTAAAGTTATTTAGTGCAAAATTACTTTACATATTTTACACAACATGTCTATCACTTTTTTCAACCATCTACCATTTCAAAGTATTCACCGTAAAAAAACAAGTTTTATTTAACACGCGGGAATTAATAATAATAATAATAATAATAATCTGTCATGGCCGATTTCGACGCGGGAATTAATGATGAACGGACGCCCTATCAAGTATCTTAGCAAAGCAAAAGCAAAATTCGCATAATTTTTGCTGTAAGAGCCGAGTAGTTGGTAGCCCTCAGTTGTGTGAGCACTTACTGTTTAGCACTATGTTACACGGAGCACGTAAAAACACAAGATTCACTAAGTTAAGTTTATTCAGTTCGTAGTTACAAGTTAAGGTAAAAGATGGCTAATCTATTCCTTGATAGTGCCTTGTGCGCGAGTAGGTTACGTACTGACGTAATTGTGCAATATAAAATATAAAATAACTAAAATAATTAAAGTGCAGCGCACGCGGCCTAAAGTAAAACGCTGCGTGCGCAAATTGCTTCTGTATGGTGAAACCGTACATTTGCTTTCAAATTGCTAATTCGTATTACCTAACCACGATAGCAAAGCAATCGCAATCGCGGGATGAATCGAAACATTGTCGGTATCTAAATCGACGATATTTTTTACGTGAGTAATTCCCGTGTGTTATAATGTCTGTGTCGTGTGTTATAATAAATAATGTCTAGTACAACTCACGAAAGTTTTGAAAGTGAAAAACAATTTTTGTCGTAAAAGATCCGAGTTAGCGACTTTACGTGTGAAACAAAATATCCCAGCAACGATTACGACTCGGCATAATAATATTACATATTTCTTACATTTATTTACATATTTCTCCATTTTGCAGTTTTTACTTATATTTTTAGTAATTTGATTTCTATAGCATAATTTCTGTAACTATAACATAATAGCCGTCGACTTCACAGGCAACTTCCAGTACTTCAATTTATTCTATTCACTTTATTCACATGTTCAGTTCACATCCCAGTATTTACAATCTAGCACTTTGACCCCTTGACAGTTTCTATTCACTTTATTCACTATGGATGAATGGATTACCACTTTATGGTACACAAAGAAAAGAAGAACTTAACAACTGAATAAAGTCTTAATTAGTACAATGGGCGGCCTTATCGCTGAAAGCATTTTCTTCCAGTTTTAAAGTTTTTGTGCAAATCTGGCTACCGCGACCCGACACGTAGTCACTGTTACTGCTGAGTCCCCGTTCAAATGATGTACCACCTATTTGTTTGCCCCTTGTGTCCTACCACCTGCACAAGAGAGGACCTAACAAACGCCACAGACGATGGAGATGGTGGCAAGGTTCCACTCGAATTTTATTTAGTAATAAACCATTGACTCGAAAGAAGAAGATTCACTTCACATCCCAGTATTCAGTCAAGTCCCAGCACTTTTGATAGTATCTATTCAATTCACATCTCAGTATTCACTCAGACAAGTCCTAGCATTTTGACTTGATAGTCTGTATTCACTTTACATCCCAGTATTTACTTCGCATTTCTAGTATTCACTTTCTCAGAGCAATCTCAGGACTTTGATGCCTTAACAGTTTTTATTCATTTCACATTCCAGTGTTCACTCAGATAAAGTCCCTTCGACTTGTCAATTTCTACTCACTTCACATCCAGCAGTTTGAATTGACAGTTTTATTCACTCAGACAAGTCCCAACACTTTTTAACCGATTTCCAAAAAGACGGTTCTATACATATTCGGCTATATGTATGTTCACCGATTTCTCTGTCAATTGTGGACCGATTTTGAAAATTATTTTTTTGATAGTTCCTATTCACGTCAAATCACTATTCACTCAGACGAGCTCCAACACTTTAATGGTTCCCTGGCTGTTGGCGGCGAGTAAAGCGGGCGCGTGCGGCGAGCGTCGCCAACAGACTGCGGTGACAAACTCCGATGGTTCGTCGTCCACAGACTTGACAGTTTCTTTTCTATTCACTTTTCATCCTAACTCAGACAAGTCCCAGCACTTTTATAGATCTATTCACTTTCAGTATTCACTTTCTCAGACCAATCCCGGGACGTCGATGCTTTAACAGTTCCTATTCACTTCACATCACTGTATTCACTTAGATAAGTCCCCCAGCACTTTTACTTGACACTATTTATTCACTTCACATCCCAGTATTCACTTTCTCAGACCAATCCCAGGACGTTGATGCCTTAACAGTTTCTATTCACTCAGACGAGCAGTTTTTAACCGACTTCCAAAAAGAAGATACTATATTCGGCTATATGTATGTTCACCGATTTCTCTGTCAATTGTGGACCGATTTTGAAAATTCTTTTTTTGATAGTTTCTATTCACTTTACACCAGTATTCACTTAGACGTAGTATTCACTCAGACGAGCTCCAACACTTTAATTGTTCCCTGGCTGTTGGCGGCGAGTAACGCGGGCGCGTGCGGCGAGCGTCGCCAACAGACTGCGGAGACGAACTCTGAGGGTTCGTCGTCGCGACGCTCCGACCCGCCTGGCCCAGTCGTAGTGCCAGCTAGAATAGATACATCATAAAAATAGTATGTAGTAGAAGCCACATTAGAAGCAAGACCCTGCAAAGTAACTTCATCCTTTCATTAAATTTTAAATTTATTTAATTTTATTTTTTGACTTAATGAAATTATTTTTGCTGACTGCTCTATTGTATTGGGTTATACCTGTAAGAATAGGGTGATGTTTCAAATAAATATATTAATTAATTAACATTAACTAATAGTCATAGGATAGAAAGAGTCAATAATATGTTACTCTGTGTGTCTTAATTCGCAGTATGTCTCCATTTTCAGTTTGTAGTACTATTATTTATTCTGTGATTTGACACAAAAAACTATACAATCTTGGTACCAGCTGGTACCAAACACATAGGACATCGATGTCAATCCGCTATACGGGCGGCTCGCTGAATTTTTAGCCGCAAGCAATGGAAAAAGTTTTTTTGTCGATTAAGACATTCTATACGTAGTACATATTATGATCTTTCTATGATATGTGATATACAGTGTTTTTACCTGTCTGTGCGCTAGGCAAGAAGGGCCGAGCCGCGTCGAACCTATAATGCAGCAGCGGTCGTGCCAATCCAGCATAGTAGACATATAACGCGTTATTCTCAGAACCACACGCTATATATGTGCCGTGTGTGGCGAGACCGACGAAATTCTTCTCATTCGCGTGACCCGTGAATGAACGGACGCAGCGAGGTGAGTCTACACGCCATAGCTGGAAATATAAAATATATATTTGTATATCTAAACCATAGGTTCTCAATGTGGACGACAACGCCCTTTGTGGGCGTTTGAGACTTTCAGGGGGGCAGTTGAATTGGCCACTTGCTAATACGAACTTACTTACTTACTTAGGGCGGCAGTAGAAGACCCAGAAAAAATTAGGGGGCGCTGAGATGATAAGGGGAGGAGGGGGGGGGGGGGGCTCTTGGAAAAAAGATATTCGCAAAGTGGGCGGTGGGCAAAATAAGGTTGAGAAACTATGATCTAAATGAATAATACAAATGAATGATGGATACGGCTGAGCAATTTTCTGCACTCTCGAGGAGCATTTCTGTTCGTAACTCCGAAGATCATCAACGGATCCTCGCCCGATTTGTTTTGGCACCAATCGGAAAGTATACCCTTTCAAACAAAAAAGAATTTTCAAATCGGTCCAGGCGTCTTCGAGTAATCGGTGAACATACTTACATTAAAAAAAAAGCAAAAAAAAAAGATTCTGACGAATTGATAAATATTAGTTTAATTGAGAAATTTAGAATTTTGAATAGAGAACCTCCTCCTTTTTATGAAGTCGGTTCAAAAGATTTGATTGTTTGGTACGTTTGTCAATGCTAATAAAATAAAGCGGATGAGTTTGTTTGTTTGAACGCGCTAATCTCAGGAACTATCAGTCGGATTTGAAAAATTCCTTTTGCATGTGATAGCTAAACTCTTGAAGGTTACTTTTCATCATCATCATCACTAATATTACCTTTAGCTGTGAATCTGTAGAAGCGGACACTATAGTGCTGGCGTCTAGAAACTTGACGTATGAGACGGCCTTTCTGTGGTCTTTCAACACGGCTAGAGGTCGTCTCGGTGACCTCAGGTCGTAGTAATGCACGCAGTGGTCGGCCGAACCAAAGGCCAGATGGCACGACGAGCGCGGGTTGAAACGGACGCAGCATACGTTGAACTGAAAATTAAATATGATCACAACTGTATCGCAAGGCGCGGTATACATCCAATTCCAATCGTCTTTTATAATGCGTGCTGCTGTCGAATGGAATAAACTGCCTTCGTATGTGTTTCCATCTACATAGAACCCGAATATCTTTAAAAGGAGAGTTAATAGGCATTTTCTAGGGAAGCTCGCTCCATCGTCGACTTCATCCATGCCTAGGCAAGGAGCGAAGTCAAGAGCTAACCTATCTTAAATAAAAAAAGAAAACATTCTCTCAGATCTTCTTAGACATTTGTTGAAGTAAAACTTTACGCACGCTTGACTTGGGGAGTAAGCTGGTGAATGCGTGACGAGGGCGTTACAAGTGCGTTCGGAAGAGGCGAACGGAAGTTTTACTTCAGTCGTGTGGTCTAAAGCAGTGCGATTTTCCGATTTAGCGATTTTGTACTAGTGGAGCGCACCGACTGCGCTGTATGACGTCACAGTTTTAGATTGGTGCACTTAAATCTCTGTAACTCGGTCATTTTTGATCCGATTAAAAAAACAAAAACACAGTATTTATTGGTATTTTTATAGCTACAAATCTGCATACATCAAAAAACGTTAATGATCTTCATTGGAAAGTTCTAGTATACACACTCACCTTCGCCTCCAAAGTAGCGACCGATCGTTCAGCATTTAGCGACCACAGCTTGACTCTAGCGTCATCAGAGCCCGACGCTAGCAATCTCACATCAGCACGGTTGAAATGTACAGACCAACATCGTTTGTCGTGCTCCTAAAATACATTTAAACAATTATTTTACTTAAATAATATACCTTAACTTGCGTTACCATGAGTTATGTTACCATGTTACCGTTAGCATGATACCATGAGTCATGTCACCGTAAGTTATGTTACAATGAGTCATGGTACCGTAAGTTATGTTACCGTAAGTTATGTTACAATGAGTCATGTTACCGCAAGTTATGTCACAATCACACGGTTCCCTTGCACAATCTAGACTCTTCCGAGACTAGCTTCAATAAGAGACCTCACATTCACACCGACACTCACATCGACACACCACATACTTCTCACTCGCGTCTTCACACATTAAAGTTCTCACATTCTCAGTCTTTCCAAGCACTTTGTTTTAAATTTCACCTTGTTTTATTTTGCATTATTATATGTACTTGTGATTATATTCGTAACAGAACCTACTCATTTGTTTTGGAGGTGGGCGTTGAGACTGCTTCACAGTTTATAACTTTTGCAGTTTCACCGTTTTACTTGTATCTATTGTTCACTTTGTGTTTTTGTTCCGAATAAATAAATTTTATACTTTTATACTTTAATCAGTCATGTTACCGTAAGTTATGTTACAACCAGTCATGTTACCGCAAGTTATGTTACAATCAGTCATGTTACCGTAAGTTATGTTCCAACGAGTCATGATACCGTAAGTCATGTTACCGTAAGTTATGTTTCAATCAGTCGTGTTACCGCAAGTTATGTTACAATGAGTCATGTTACCGCAAGTTATGTCACAATCAGTCATGTTACCGTAAGTTATGTTACAATCAGTCATAATACCGTAAGTTATGTTACAATCAGTCATGTTACCGCAAGTCATGTTACAATGAGTCATGTTATATGTTACCATCAAAGCCCTAGTCCTCTGTCCGGTCCCAGCATCCCAGACGGACACGGTTCCTTCATAATCTGATGATGCTAGAACATTCTTGTGGTAAGCGTTCCAACTGACGCAGGATATTTTGTGCGAGCAGGCCATTTCCGCGCATGGGTAGTGCACGTCTACCGCGTCTCGAACCACGGATTCCCATTCGAAGACCTGAAAATAAATAAATATTGGTGGACATTTTTCACACAGCGCCATCTAGCCCCAAACTAAGCAAAGCTTGTACTATGGGAACCAGATCCTCGTAACTGATAGAATACTTATTTTTTAGGGTTCCGTACCTTAAAAGGTAAAAAAAGGAACCCTTATAAGATCACTTTCTTGTCCGTCTGTCCGTCTGTCCGTCTGTCCGTCTGTCTGTCCGTGTGTCACCATCGATTATCTCAGGAACGGGTAGAGCTAGCAAGTTGAAATTTATACCATATACTAAGGTCTATAGTCCCTATTGTGAGTATAAAAATCAAGGTCCTGAGTCAACACTATAAAAAGATATAGGCAAATTTAGGTTTTCGTGAAAACTTGTGAGTAGTGAACTTACCTTAATTATCAACTTTTTTTATTTTTCGGAATTTTTCCTTTACTTGTGCTGGAAGACCTTGCTTGTAACCAAAATTGACAATTCTAGGTCAACCGGAAGTACCCTAGAGGTTTTGGGTCGAAAACCTAAATGGTAGTTCCCGTTGACCTAGAATAACGAAATTTGGGAAAAAGCAAGGTCTTATAGCACAAATAAAGGAAAAATTCTAAAAAATTAAAAAAGTTGAAAATTAAAGGGTGTTCCCATACATAGTTGACGCCAATTAAAATTGACCTCCGAGTTGTATGGGCGCTCATACAATTAAGCGGACTAGCTTAATTGGCACCATGGCTAGGTACGAAACCCTCGGCGTACGAGTTCGACTCGCACTTGACCGGTTTTTTTTTTTGTAAATACATACTTATTATACTTTATAACACCCAGACACAGAACAAACATAATGATCATCACACAAATGTTTGTCCTGGGTGGGAATCGAACCCACGACCTACAGCGCAGAAGGCAGAGCTACTACCAACTGAGCTAAGTGGCCAGTCAATACCATATCTAAATCGACGATATTTTTACGTCAATAATTCCCGTGTGTTAAGTAATGTCTCATACCATAATATTGCATTGTCATCGAGAATCTAAAAGTGTGTCTCTATTTCACTCAATCGGGAGTCAAATGTAACTTGCAAGATTTTCTCTGAATAAACATACATACAAAAAAAACTTAGGCCTTCACATCTTTACTAGATGATTTATACAGTGTCAGGAGGCAATCTTTGCCTACACTTATCGGGACACTGTAGTGCCTGGGACAATGTTGAGATGAGGTTAGCTTGTAGCACCTACACCATCCTCTCAGCTTAACCGGCCATATCAACAGGTCAATACGTGTGGGGCTGACTAAGCCTCGGGTTTCCTCACGATGTTTTCCTTCACCGTTTAGAGCTCGTGTTAATGTGCATATAAATTTCGAAACGAAAAATCCATTGATGCACGGCCATTTGAACCCACAACCTTCAGATCGAAAGTCGAGGTAATCCCCTAACACGGCTCTAAACATACATACAAACATTATCTATATATATTTACATCTTTATAGTCGTATTGCTCAATATACGGACTAAAATTGAAGGAAATCATGTAATTTTTCCTTCAATTTTGATTAGTTTTGATACGTTTCATGTCAAAATTGAAGGAAAAATGCCATTTTTTCCTTCACTTTTAGTCCGTATAATGAGCAATACGACTATAGTTATAAGTTTTTCGAATTTGTCTTTTAGTTATACCTACTTACACAAAATAAACGATTTTATATTATATTCTATTAGTGGTGGATTTTACCTTGATCCGCTTAGTAACGCCAGCAATGGCGAACAATTCTTCATCTTTATCAAATTCTATTGTTGATACAATTGTGGAGTAGTTGATGGCGTCGCTGCAATACGACAGGGTTGCAAGCGGACGAAGCGCTCTGTAAATAAAATAAATAATAAAAACCGGTCAAGTGCGAGTCGAACTCGTACGCCGAGGGTTCCGTGCCTAGCCATGGTGCCAATTAAGCTCGTCCGCTTAATTGTATGAGCGCCCATACAACTCGGAGGACAATTTTAATTGGCGTCAACTATGTATGTATGGGAACACCCTTTAATTTTCAACTTTTTTAACTTTTTGGAATTTTTCCTTTATTTGTGCTATAAGACCTTGCTTTTTGCCAAATTTCGTTATTCTAGGTCAACGGGAACTACCCTTTAGGTTTTCGACCCAAAACCTCTAGGGTACTTCCGGTTGACCTAGAATTGTCAATTTTGGTTAAAAGCAAGGTCTTCCAGCACAAGTAAAGGAAAAATTCCGAAAAATAAAAAAAGTTGATAATTAAGGTAAGTTTTGGTACTCACAAGTTTTCACGAAAACCTAAATTTGCCTATATCTTTTTATAGTGTTGACTCAGGACCTTGATTTTTATACTCACAGTAGGGACTATAGACCTTAGTATATGGTATAAATTTCAACTTGCTAGCTCTACCCGTTCCTGAGATAATCGACGGTGACACACGGACAGACGGACAGACAGACGGACAGACGGACAGACGGACAGACGGACAGACGGACAAGAAAGTGATCTTATAAGGGTTCCTTTTTTTACCTTTTAAGGTACGGAACCCTAAAAACCAGTCAAGTGCGAGTCGAACTCGTACACCGAGGGTTCCATACCTAGCCATGGTGCCAATTAAGCTAGTCCGCTTAATTGTATGAGCGCCCATACATCTCGGAGGACAATTTTAATTGGCGTCAACTATGTATGCATGGGAACACCCTTTAATTTTCAACTTTTTTAACTTTTTGGAATTTTTCCATTATTTGTGCTATAAGACCTTGCTTTTTGCCAAATTTCGTTATTCTAGGTCAACGGGAACTACCATTTAGGTTTTCGACCCAAAACCTCTAGGGTACTTCCGGTTGACCTAGAATTATCAATTTTGGTTACAAGCAAGGTCTTCTAGCACAAGTAAAGGAAAAATTCCGAAAAATAAAAAAAGTTGATAATTAAGGTACGTTTTGGTACTCCCAAGTTTTCACGAAAACCTAAATTTGCCTATATCTTTTTATAGTGTTGACTCAGGACCTTGATTTTTATACTCACAATAAAGACTATAAACCTTATTATATGGTATAAATTTCAACTTGCTAGCTTTACCCGTTTCTGAGAAACGGACGGACAGACAGACAGACAGACAGACAGACAGACGGACAAGAAAGTGATCTTATAAGGGTTCCTTTTTTACCTTTTAAGGTACGGAACCCTAAAAATTAGGCTTTTACATCTTATTTTCGATCAAGTGAGCAAAACCAGCTAAGATCTTAGTGGCAAGTGGCGATTTTGCTTTGTATGTCGAACTTTTGCTCTCGCATAACTGTCGAACAGTTCATCCAATCTGCATCAAACTTGGTAGGTCAATAGGTTGTGCTATAGAATTTACGGGGGAGCATATGAGCTTAATCGATAAAGGGGTTGTGAAGATATTGGGTTCTTAAGGGGGTAAAAAAAAGTTACTTAGGCTGAATTCGACCAAATTGGATTAAGTTTTGACTCGAGAGTAAACTACTGTTTGTTTGAATATTTTGACATTGTAAAGTTGACACCTTATAACCAGGATAATTTGTATGCACATAATAATGTTCGGTTGCGCTTTCTAAACAATTGTATTTCCAATTATGTCGGCTAGTTACTCTGGAGTAAGATGACTTTTGGTCGAATCCAGCTTCAATCTCTTTTTTTTTTCTTCTTTATTTTGACTTCACACGGCTTGTGCATTCAGCCAGTAACAAGTAATTCATAATATTTCAAGTTTATAGATACACAAGATAATTCAAATAAATATTACAGATGGGCAATGAGGTGCCATCGGCCCCAGTGTTTGATCTGTAATTGGTCCGAGCACTGGGGCAGACGGGAAATGAGGTTTCATCGACCCCAGTGTGTGATTGGCGAGAGCACAGGGGCAGATGGGAAGACTAGTATCGATTGGCCCCAGTAAGTATTTACCTGTATCGTGTGAAAGCTACCAAATCTTCTCTGAAGGCGTCCAATCCCCTTGTATGCGTATGCGCAGATCTTGTCGTATCAGCCGCGCTTTCTTCGCGGGGAAACTCGTCCGGGGCGCGCTGGTCGCCGCCTGGAAATGGACCTTATTGTTAAGGAGATACGGTCTTTATTCCATGGGCAAAACTTACGTGAGTCTAGGATTCTAGACATTGAATGAATCAATGACAAGTGGCTAAATTAAAATTTTAAAATAACCGACTTCAATGTTATAAGCTGAGCAATTTTATGCACTCTCGAGGTGCATTTCTGTTCATAACTCCGAAGATCCTCGACAGATCCTCATCAAATTTTTGTGGCACCTACCAATCAAGGTCATTCAAGGTCCATTGTGAAGCGGCGGTAGTATCCAAAACTACCCTCACTGATCTTCAGATTCCGGATCGGCTGCATTTACACCGCAACACACATTACATTTACACTAACCGTATCTTGACACCGGAAAGTCACATTACGACGTGCACTTCATCTACTTTCCGGTGTCAAGATACGGTTAGTGTAGTGTGTTGCGGTGTAAATGCAGCCGATCCGGAATCTGAAGATCAGTGAGGGTAGTTGTGGATACTACCGCCGCTTCACAATGGACCTTGAAAACATACTCCAGTCTGCCCGCGACCACGGCTATTGTAAGCTGAAACGTCGGGATAAATAAGGTAAATTACGCGATAAAACGTGTCCATAAAACTTTTCAATATTGTGTACGGTCACATGACATTTGAATTGAAGCATGACATTTTTAGAAGTTGAGCCGATCACACAAAGTTGAATTTTGTAAGGGACAAAAGAGCCGCGTCAGTCACGTCATACTTAATACTAAGGCTGGTTTTAGTGTCACGCGTACCGTCGGCGCTGATAGGCGAGTGATCTTTATTACAATGAAATAGGGATACTGATTGTTCAGCACTGACGAGAGCAATCAGCGTTGCCATTTTTGCTAAACAATCAGTATCCTTGTTTCAATGTAATAAAGATCACTCGTCTATCAGCGCCGACGGTACGCGTGACGCTAAAACCAGCCTTAGTTATATTATGTTATGTAATAGATAAAGTTCAGTTCAAACACAATTGTATTATTCATGAATAAATAAAATTAAATGACAAAATCAGCTTGCTGGTATGGCGTTTACGTCTGTAGCGACATCTACCTGTCGCTAGATGAACTACATAGACATGCTACGCACTACGAGCTTCAGCGAAGATGGCGCCACTCAACATTAGATGTCTAGATCGCGCAAGCGGTAATTTCAGCAGCGATCGACATATATCCGACCAGCCAACAACTGTGGGCCAGATGGGCCGGCCCGTTGCAGAGGAACCACCTACTGCCTTCGGGGAACGATTCCACCATCTATAGATGTGACGGGTGGGGGGCTAGTGGTTGCCACCCGTCACATCTCACGTACCTTGTGCGGTGTTTGGTCTGGAGTCCGCCTGAGGCACCGGGTTCGCGTCTATCGATGTGAAGGGGGAGGGGTGGGGGGAGGGCTCGGGGGGCGCGGGGACCGCGGGGGGGGAGGAACCAGGGAAGTACAGCTCGTCTCCACGGTGGGCGAAGTAACACTGGAAATAACATCACACTTTAATATTTGGGCGACCGAGAAAAAAAAAAGAAATTTTGAATGGCTGAGATTCGAACTAGCAGCCTTCGGTTAGAAGGCGGACACCCTAACCACTTAGCCACTTAGCTCAGCGAAGTAGCACTGCAAATCACATCACACTTATATTAATACTAGCTGACGCCCGCGGCTTCGCCCGCGTGGACTACTATTTTGTTTATCCCACGGGAACCGTACATTTTTTCGGGATAAAAAGTAGCCTATGTCCTATTCCCGATTATTATCTATCTACATTCCAAATTTCATCAAAATCGGTTTAGTAGTTATGGAGATACGTGATAAAAAGCATTCACACACACACACAGACTTTCGCCTTTATAATATTAGTAGGATTTTTTTGTGATATGGGTCATTTTAAAGTGCCTGAAATGAAGTCATTTTACTATTTGTTTATTTTTATTATAAATGCGAAAGTTTAGATGGATTTTGTTCCTCTATAACTCAACAACCACTGAACCGATTTGGCTGAATAGATGAATAGCTTCCGCCCGCGGCGTTTCCCGCGAGATACCTACATAATATACAGCCTATGTTCATCCTGAAAGTTCATTCTAAATACTGGTGAAAGAATTTTTGAAATCGAATGAGTAGTTTCAAAGATTACCTCCTACATACAAAATTTTACCTCTTTATAATATTAGTAAGTATAGAAGTATAGACTAGCCGCGGCTCGCATGGTACATATCAAATCTAATGAAAGCGTGTTAAAAACATTATACGTGTTTAAAACCACCTTTATAAATAAGATGAAAATATTCGATTTTTCATATCCACTTTCACCCCCATATCTTGTAAATGGCTAAATCGATTACGATGAAACATGTCTAAGAACTATTTCTCGAAAATCAGCTTTCAAAAGTTTCAAATAAAGAAAAACTGCACTCAAATCGGTTAACCCGAGATAACACGGTTTAAAAGCTACGGTGCCACAGACAGACAGACACACACACACACAAAAACACAGCCAACAGTCAAACTTATAACACCCTTTTTTTGTGTCGGGGAGTAAAAAGGCTAATAAAGTGGTAAAATTCTTTGTCAAAATTAAAGTCACCTGTACGAAGTCGTCGAAATGTGCGGTGAGTCGCCGCCATCTTGCCGCTAACGCGTCCCCCCCGCCTCCCCCCGCAAAACTCTCCTCAGAACACGCGCCTGACACGCTACCTGTAAATAATACAAACTTACACATGAATACTGAACGTATTTGACCTGAACGTATTTTTATTACAGAAATCCATACAAGAATAGACACTGCTTACAGACGGAATAGTGACGATGATGCTGAAAGTTGAACAGAGGCGGACCTATAGGATGTTGTTAGAGTTACCCCCCTTACCCCCTTTACCCCACTTACCATCATGCGCGGCGGTATCCCCGACACTCCCCGCCATATCTGCTATCTCCCTTTTCAGAGCGGACACAGCGTCCCCCTCTCCCCCCGTGCTCAGCCCCCCCCCGGCAGCCCCTCGGTACTGTCTAGTAAAGTTTGTTAGGGCTACCCCGCTCACCTTTTTGAACCCCTTTTCACTCTTAGTTATCCCCTAAATATATATCATCCTATAGGATGTTCTTTAGTACATTTCTAGTTAAGTTGTTAGGGCTACCCCGCTCACCCCTATAAACCCCCTTCCCCCATCAGCCCCTAAACGCCTGTAGTATGTTCTACCCCCCTCCCTCTTTAGTACCTTTCTAAATGCCTATAGGATGTTGTTAGAGTTACCCCCTTTACCCCACTTACCATCATGCGCGGCGGTATCCCCGACACTCCCCGCCAGATCTGCTATCTCCCTCTTCAGAGCGGACACAGCGTCCCCCTCTCCCCCCGTGCTCAGCCCCCCCGGCAGCCCCTCCGTGCTGTCTAGCCGTGCTAGCCCGACCGCCCCTGCGCGGAGATCCTTTAGCACGGTGGCTACGTGTTCCATATCCTGTAGGATGGAAATGAAAAATGTGTTTATTAAGGGCCTACTGAGGAGAATTTGTCAAAATAGAGGTTTACCGTTTTAAAGATTTTCTTAAAGCAAATCGTATTAAGATAGTGAAAAACATACTCTAAGTACTACCAATGAACTGACCTACACTGTAAGCTATTGTATATTTCAATATTCAGCTCTAAAGCCGTGTTCCGCAAAAGGGTATGCCGCGGCACACTGGTATACCGTGGTCATTAGTTGGTGTGCCTCGGAAAAATAAGGTACTTATCTCAGTTAAGCTAATCCAACGACTGCATAATTCTCAACTAAACAAGCTCATGTTTCGCATAAAAAATGATTTTTCATTTATTGTGTACCTCCAAAGTTTTCCGATTTCCTAGATGTAGTTTTAACACAAAAAGTTTGTGGAACACTGGTCTTAAACACTCGTTTTTATCTATACTAATCTATTCTATTCGATTTTGAAAAGTCTTTTTTGAACTTTGAATGCCTTCCTTGAAAATGAAAAATCTTATCAAAATTTTCAATTCCGACGGGATTATAACCCGCAATGATACAAGTGATCCTCCTTAAGCCGGAGTGCCTTACCAATTCGGCCACGGAATCCTTATTACGTCTGGTTGAAAATCTTGACAAGCTCATATTTATCGACTTAGAGCGTTTTCACATTATCCGATCCGATATCGGTATCGGACGCCGACACGATATCGGGGCAAGCAAAATGTATAGAATATGTACCTGCCTTTCACATTGTCCGGCCCGATATCGGATGTCGGAGCGGACATCTTTCCTACATTTTACTTGCCCCCATATCGTGTCGGCGTCCGATACCGATATCGGATCGGATAATGTGAAAACGCTCTTAAGCATCGATTAGCTTACCTTCCTAACTAGATGCGTCTCTCTCGCCAAATTCTCCAGCTGGTGCGTTCTATGCCTGTGCAGATGACTGAGGAACTCGTACAGAAGTCTGTGGTGAGCGGCCGCGCATTCCGCCTCTAACAATCTCTTGCGGCGTGTTAGAAGCTCCAACATAGACTCCACCTGGATTAAAAAAACTTAAGCCTTTACATCTTAGTCTTTTTTAAACTTTCGCGATCACTATTCATATTGAAAAGTTTTATGGACACGGGATTTTATCGCGTAATTTACCTTATTTATCCCGACGTTTCGGCTATGTTGCAATAGATGTTGCAATATACATCTTTACTAGATGAGATGTCAGGAGGAAATCTTTTGCCTACACTTATCAGCGGGCCTATAAAGGTTGCTATTGCAGAATCGTAATATAGAAATTGAACTATTGCCATCTTTTTTCATTGACTGAGTGTGAAAAGAGACGGCATTATAGTTCATTTCATATTGTGATTCAGTTTTAGCGATCTTTTTAAGCCCGCAGGACACTGTAGTGCTTGGGACCATGTTGAGATGGAGTAGGCTTGTAGCACCTACACCATCCTCTCAGCTTAACCGGCCATATCCATAAAGACATGGTCAATACGTGTGGGGCTGACTAAGCCGCGGGTTTCTCACGATGTTATCCATTGATGAACCCACGACCTTCGGATCGAAAGTCGAGGTACTATACCCCTCGGCCAACACGGCTCTATCCACCTGGATAATATTCAAGATTTTAGTGTCAATGGGCTTGCAACCTGTCACGTATGGAATGTGAACTTCTGCAAAATGTGGGCGGGTTAGAAGTTCCAATATGGACTCCACCTGGATAATATCGAATGTTTTTTTGAAGCCGATCACACAAAGTTGAATTTTATTTATTTATTTTTTTATTTTTATTTATTTATTTAAACGTTACAACTATTATTACAGGTTATGTCCTAATTCAATAGTGTAGTTACCAGTCATCATACCTAATTAATCACATTTACATTTAGTTCTTAACATAAATTATTACATAAAATTCAATTAATAAAATAAAATAACATAAAATAAAATCCACCTCATAACAATTAAATATTGGCCACAAATTATATACGATAGCAAAAATTAAACATTGCCAATCTTACAAATTCGCTCTGAGAATCGTGGAATATGTCCATATCTTCTGCTACAAGATTGATTTTGTACGGACAAAAGAGCCGCGTCAGTCACGTCATACTCAACACTACAGAGAACCATCTTCTCTGTCTACAACAACACTACCATGTTACCCAAAGACCCAGCCTAGGCTCCATAGAACCATGAAACATCTTTGACTTGTAAATACGTTTACCTCTGGTAGAGCTAAATGCCGTGACTCGGTGGCCAGTAGAGATCGCAGCGCAGACGCATCGTTAGGCGCGACCGGAGCTGCGGGGCGAGCCGAGCGAAGCCGACGTTTCGCCACCTAGGATGCATAATTACAAGCTTAGACATACATACATACATAAAATCATGCGTTTTTCCCATGTAGGTAGAACAGAGACCAAGGACTTCAACTTTTTTTTTAACTATTAAATATTCTAGTGAACATAGATATGTGGTCTTTAGGGAAGAAGTATCACAGTGAACCACGCAGTATTCGAGTGAACCATTCTACTTACCAGCTCATTTAACAGGAAGTTGGGAACATGTGATTTTAAAATTAGGTACCCCAGTGAACCACACAATACCCTAGTGAACCATTTACCAGCTCATTTAACAGGGAAGTTGGGAAACATGACGTGATTTTAAAGGTAGAGGTACCACTGTGTGAACCACGGAGTATTCTAATGAGCCATTCCACTTACCAGCTCATTTAACAGCTTTGAAGAAATATGTAAACTAGAACGGACACCGGCGAACTCACAGTTGACGCCACAATTGAAGCCGATCAGCGTCAGCTCATTCATTCACTAGCTCACGTTCATCGCGATCGGTCGCTGGCTTTATGGTGTTGAATGTTGACGAAAGGTATAAAAATGACTTTCAAAAATGCCGTCTTGCATTTTAGAATCTTACAAAAACCCATCAACTACACAAAAAAAAAAGATAGTGGCGTAACTTATCATCGGTAAGTAAACAAAACATCAACTAAAACCAAGCAAAACTAATTTTTGACATAATTTGCCGCCATTTCTAGAAAATCATAGAATATGAAAATGGAACTGTACAGATTGGACACGGTAGGTAATAAATGTTGGTGAACTCATAATATATGCACCTAGTTATTTTAACTCAATTAGGTAGGTATAATATACTTAACTGATTATTGTTTAGATCATAAAATACCTACTCAGCCTATGCCGTTTGTCTGTCTGTTTGTCTATCAGTACCTACTAAAGTTTATTATCAAATTGTAATGGTAGATTTTTATTTTACTTAGTTTAATTAAAAAGGATATTTTTCATCATCATCACCTTAAAGATAATAACCAAACCCAAACCTAATTTATTCAAAACTAAGTTTCCTGTAAGTAGTAGGTAGGTACCTACCTATAATTTTTTTTTCTTGAATTTTTTGATATTTTAATAGTTATTCTGCTATTCGGGGCTAAAAAATGTTAGAATACTTTTTA
Organism: Camptogramma bilineatum; assembly: GCA_958496255.1. Taxonomy (NCBI): domain Eukaryota; kingdom Metazoa; phylum Arthropoda; class Insecta; order Lepidoptera; family Geometridae; genus Camptogramma; species Camptogramma bilineatum. The sequence continues at coordinate 4,686,987 of OY292478.1, forward strand.
TTTGGAAATGCATACATAGGTACCTACAATACTACCTATAAAATAATATAATTCGTCACACAAATGTTTGTCCTGGGTGGGAATCAAACCCACGACCTAGTCAATTTGTTTAGATAAGGCAGAGTAATAATTAGTAGGTAAAAAAGCTGTGTCGCTTCTGTGCGGTGTCTAATCTCTCATTAGGCCCCGCCCATGTTCCGTCTCATTTGTGACACGTCTATGGTTTGTACTTTCTTCTCTAGTTATTATCTCAATGTTTAACAGGAGGTTGTGAATCATGTGATTTTGAGGGAGTGGCCACACTGCGTTTTCTGCAGCGCGTTTTTGAGCGTTTGTATCGGTACGAACGTGCGTTCGCAGCGCGTTTGTTTCGATACAAAAGCGAACCGGGAAGGGGGCAACAATACAAACGCGCTGCAAAAAACGCAGTGTGGCCACTCCCTTAAGTGAGGTACCACAGTGAACCACACAATACCCTAGTGAACCACTTACCAGCTCGTTTAACAGGAAGTTTGGGAAGATGTGATCGTTAGAAGGCAAGGCCGCGCCGCACTTGGGACAGCGTCGATGTAGCTCCACAGATTTGGCGATGCAGGCGAAACAGAAGGAGTGGCCACACCGGGTCACGTAGGCCTCTTCGATCAGCTCGAAACATACGGGGCAGAGTAGTTCACAGTCCTGAAGAAATTATAAGGTTCTTACTACTTTCAAAACTTTCGTGGGTTGTACTAGACATTGTTTTAACACACGGGAATTACTCACGTAAAATTATCGTAGATTTAGATAAATAAATAAATATTGCTGGACATTTCACACAGCGCCATCTAGCCTCAAACTAAGCAAAGTTAGGGAAGTACTATGGGAACCAGATAACGATAGAATGCTTCATTTATTTTTTGTAAATACATACACAGAATACTTTATAACACCCAGACACAGAAAAAACATCTATGTTCATCACATAAATGTTTGTCCTGGGTGGGCATCAAACCCACAACCTACAGGAATGAAGGAATGAATGAATGAATAAACACTTTATTGTACACAAAGAAAAGTAAAATATAACAACATAATATAGTCTTAATTAGTACAATGGGCGGCTTTATCGCTGAGAGCGATTTCTTTCAACTTTTAGAAAGAAGGCAGAGCTACTACCAACTGAGCTGCGAGGCCAGCCCTCATACCATGAGCTTTATATGCAATCCAGTTTAGGTCCTAAGCTGTACCCCGATCGCGAGTATGCACAGAGTCTACTATTCGATCCGTGACTGTAGTATAGTCTCTCAAATGTATGGGATTCCGGTGCAGCGCCTCCAGTGGTAACTTGACTGAACTAAAATCCCAATACATTTGAGAGATTATACTACAGTCACGGATCGAATAGTAGACTCTGTGCATACTCGCGATCGGGGTACTGAACTGCTTTGCTAATTCGTCACATGACGTTATATGTATGCTATGACTATGACGAAATATCAGAACCTAAAAATGACCTAAACTGAATGGCTAGATAAAGTTTATTTCACTCAATTTGAACTATGACCGTTTAATATGCGTTGAGTTGGTTCACTTTTGTGTCAAAGCTGTCACTTTTAAAACAGGTCATAGTAAGAATAGTTTGCGATCCAGATTAGGAACCTAAACTGAACTGAATTGTTTACTAAGAGGTCATGGTATGTTATTATCTCATGCAGTACCTTATCTTCTAATGATCCTCCGAGCCCGCCAAGGGCAGTGGTCGTGGTGCTGGAAGCGGCACCGAGGGGCGGGCCTCCTGCAGCCGTGCCTGACATCTTGCAACTAAGGACACACATTTCGTTAATAAACAACGTACAATCAAGGGCCATGGGGGAGCAGGGAGGGGCAGTTGCTCCTCCTAGAGATGCCCCATACCGTGTTTGTTGCCCTGATTTTTCACGGTGTTGGTAGCGAAAGAACAGGAGTAGAATCACCTAGCTCTTAAGACGATTCAGTGGTCACAGCGGTCCTACTGAATAAATGATATTTGAATTTTGATGAAAAGATGTAGCCAAATGCAAATAAATCAAAGTCCTAAGTCCATTCACATGACTTGCTTGATCAATCAAGCAGGACATGGTCAAGGCTCGCAGCACAATAAACGCATTTTGAAATAATTGAAATTCATACTTTTTCTATCCTGTATATTATAACTTGCCCCCTTGGGCCTGGCGACGCTCTTGGGCACATTATACTATAAAATAACTTGAAGCAATAAAGATATTGAATTGAATGTCATGGTCTTATTAAAAATAAACTGTTCAATTTGAACAACAATGCAAGGTTGAGAGGACTCTCACTGAAGCTGCAACACGGGCCATGTACAGTCAGCGTCATCAATCGGTATCCCCCTATTGATTTTAACAAGGACCCTTTTCATTTCAACTTTGGATTTCAGTCGGATTTGCTAGTATACTTATGGATATCTAATTTCGCTCGAGTTCCTATACTAGCAAATCCGACTGAAATCCAAAGTTGAAATGAAAAGGGTCCTTGTTAAAATCAATAGGGGGATACCGATTGATGACGCTGACTGTACCAGAAAACCAAGGGAGCACATATTGCCCAATCGCACCGTGCACACTTTGAATTGGTTACCAGACTCAGTGATCAGTGCTCCCTCAGTGAACACTTTCAAAAACAGACTGGACAAATATTTAGAGCAGCTCTGAGAGCTGCCTGTGTATTACAAATAATAATAATAAAAATAACTTAACTATTATAGAATTTATTTTCAGTATTAACACACAATATCCTGCCCAGATCCATACCTTTTATTAAACTACTTGGTTTCTGTAGGCTCAATCACATTGGATTCAGTTAATAAAAAAATGATGAGATCTAAGAAACCTGTGGATCTTTTCCTTGATGCTCAATAACAAGGTGATGACTTGCAGCTGTGGTTCACGCTATTATTACAAAATTATAGTCAATTATTTCTGACATGCATGTAAGTAGGTATGTATACTTAGCACTTTAAGTGGTTTTAGCATCTATGGTAGGTACCTATGGTAAGCTAGGAATTAATTCTGCCCTATTTAGTATGCATAGGACGTATTTATGAGGGATAGAGTTTATAATTAGCTGCTAATCAATACTTAATGAACAAAACACTGGTTCACTGACCCAAAAATGTTGTCAAGCAGAAACTTTGAGAAAATCGTATTACTCACGAGTTATTGAAGGATTTGTAGCTAGAAGCTTAGGAAGACAGCATGTCGGATGATCTGATTAGCAGAAGAAGTTTCCAGGAGACTGTTCTCTGACCCTTAATCATCAGAACAGCAGCAACTCAGCAAACTCGACTTTTCTGACACGTAACGCGGAGTGAACAGTTTTTTATCGGCAAGTATTGTTTGTTTAGCTTACACTGCAGCTTTTTATACAGATTCATGGCTTATTTACAAGAAAAGAAAACACATTTTTCGCAAAATCCACAACACATACGCCCGCTTATCAGGCACCTGTCAAATTCTCAATTGTCAATTTGATCTGTCATGTCAGTCAGATAATTAGAAAGTGCTTCCAGCTGAGAAAAAAGGATTTGGTCAAACAAAAAAGTTGAGTAACTATAAACATTTAGAAAAGAAAGAATGGGAATTTAAATAAGGCTTTTAGAAAACCCCATACTATATCTACCTACCTATATTACACACTGGTAGTCTGATTTTCCATTAGTTCTCTAGTTAACAGTTGAAGATTTTTATTGAAACCTAGGCTAATAATGAAGACGTACGAACATCTTAATACCTACATACACCAATACCCATTATAAGGCTTTTTTATTGACTGTGGAAGTGACATTGAGGAAGAAGTTTAAAAAAAACTTGTGACAAGTAAAATTATACTTTTGTAGTCGGTTATTTTGTTGGTTTCTAATGAAAGAAAATGTTTTTTTTAACACAATGTATGTGATAAAAACATTAGATGTCAATGTATATAGAAATTGAAATCTATTTCAATGATAATCAGCTTAATAGTCGTTATTGGTGTTTGCTGGTGGTAGTGTTAGCGTCAGGTGAATTATGGCTGCAATCGGTAAAATTACAGCTGTTGTTGGCAGCACTTTATTAAAATTGAATTTTAGCGACATCTGTTGACATGATGTAAAACTAACTGCTAAACTGCTTTACCGACATTGACTGCCCGGACAAAAGTACCAAAACTGCTTTACCATCAAATCAAACGCCATTTTGCTATTATTGCAGAAGGTTGCATTGCATTTATGTTCGTCAACAATGTAAAGTGAAATGTTTTACGAGATTTTACTGTGATTGTGATGTGTAAGTGCAGTGTTTAGCCCTGGAATAAAATCTAGGACAATGGAGGAGCCTTTTGAGCCGCACAATGTCGTTCCCGGTAAGCCAAGCGCTTAGAAAACTGAGCTCGAAAATAGCAATGTCTTATGTACGAGGTCGTGTAATGGTAGCTTTCCCGATTTCAGAACTCTACTTTCTGATAGCGAAATTTCTCTCCGGCGGCCCGCTGAAAGAGACTGCAAAGGTAAATTAGCTCGGAATGTATTCGATTATTGTTAATCCAAAGTTTTGGAAGGTTACAAAAATATTTTCTGTTACAGACTTTACTGAAAGAGCTCGAGAGCGTCGAGGTATGTTAGAGCTTTTCCTAGCCGGGTTTGGGCATATTATTGTTTTGATACTAAACGCACGTGGATGCGGCTGTCAAACCGCTGAAACTTTGCTGAAAAGTTGTTCAAAGTTTACTTTTGTGGCAGGTGCTGCCGCGACGCCTCGACTGGGAGGGCGAATTGCACACCCAGTCTTACGATGAATTGGTAAGTTTTTACACTATTTACAACTGAAATTAGTGTTTCTTTACGTTTTTGCGCGAGTTATGCGAGGAGAAATGTTCATTTCCTGAAAAAACTACAATTTTACCTAAAATGAGTTTCACATAGAAATGATCGTAAAAATACGATGGAAAGCCGTGAAAAATGTTTTCGTGGTGGTTTAGTGAGAAAATGAAAGTTTTTGTGAAAATTCTGAAAAATAAAGTTAGGTCACGCAGTAGAATGGCTGGGTGGTTTCGTCATTAGGTATTGTTCCATCCCGCTCTAGCTCGCGCTAGAGCCGTAAGCTAGAATCTTCCATCGCGCTCTACCGCTCGACGCTACATCGTAGCGTGTTGGGATTGGTCGGCTATGGCTGTCTACCGCCGAAGGTCGGCGATGTTACTATGACATAAACTCGCGGCGAAATTTGAAAAGTGTTTCACTTCACGAAGTATATTTCTTGACCTGCAGGGCTATTTTGACTCACACGTAAAGTCGCTAACTCCGATTTCTTCTTTTTACGAACAATATTAAAGTTATAGAATGCAGAATTACTTCGAATATTTTACACAATATCATTATATTTATTCATATCACTATTTTCAACCATCTTCTACAATTTCACAATTTCAAACAACTGCACCCGCGAATATCTTGTTGCGGCTTCAGATAGGGCCATAGAGGTGGCGTCTTACACCCGTATTTATAGACAAGCAATTACTTGCTGCTAAGTAATTTCTCATTGAAGTCATTACTTGAGGATAGAATTCTTCATTTTAAAATCTTATTCTATAGCCGAGTAATGCATGTCAAAATCAAACGCAAAATGGTCGAGTTCTCAATGCTACAAGTAAAGAAAATGGTGACGTTTACTTGGAGAAGAATTCTAACTGTTGACAGTTCTAACTTCAAACTATAAAATAAAAATCATTACTAGAGTAATTACTTTTACTTAAGTAATTACTTTTACTTGTTTATAAATACGGGTGTTATTGGAGCAAGCGAATTTAAATTAGTATGAGCATACTGACACGATGAATTAATGAATAGCCATGAAATTTTACTAAATTCTCAGAACATTTTGTAGAAAATAAAGTATCAACTAACTTCATAAAATGGAGGAGATTCTCAATTTTTTTAAAGAATGTTCCAAATTCATAGGCATAAGTACATAGTGACCTCCTGGATTTGGATGTCTACCATTATTGAATTTATTAGCCAACATCATTGATTTTTTTAATTGGAAATAATTCTAAGCATGGACACCATTTACTTATAAGTAAATATATAGGTAAACAACAGATTACGGAATAAAATAAACATTAAAAAAAATCTTAAAAAAATGTTTTCATTAAAACTTATTTCGAGTTTATCAGTTGATATTTTGCTTATTCTTATGTTTCAGGCACTTTACACCTTTTCACTTTCAAAACTTTCGTGAGTTGTATTAGACATTATTTTAACACACGGGAATTTACTCACGTGAAAATATCGCCGACATTGTCGGTATCTAAACTATCTAAAATGTCTCACATTGTCGGTAGGTATCTAAATCGACGATATTTTCACAGTAATTCCCGTGTGTTAAAATAATGACTTTACACCTTGTTTATTTCTAACAACTATCTGGGTATTACTTATGAAAGATGTTTAAAGTTGAACTGAACACTGCACTGGTTAAACAACGTCCTGTCGTCCTGTCTTTATTTGTGGATAGTGATAAATAGAGACATGACATTGTTTAACCAGTGTTCAACTTTAAACATCTTTCATAAGTAAGGGGGTCTGTTTTCAGTCGTCACAGTACACAGAGATGCCGTGGCAGCGACTCGCGAACGTATGCTCGCGCGCGCTGCGCATGGCCGAGAGCGAGCATTCGCCGCGGCTCGCCGCTCGCCTGTCCCTGTTGAGCGAATCGCTCGTCGCGAGCAAGCCTCAGTATTCTTTCCATAAGCAAGATCATTCACTCGGTAAGTACTTAACTATAAAAACTGAGAAAATAAAACAATTATTATAAGTACAAAGTAATATTTAATCACTACATATTTATAAAACAAAGTCGCTTCTGTCTGTCTGTCCTTAAGTATGCTTAGATCTTTAAAACTAAGCAACGGATTTAGATGCGGTTTTTTTTAATAGATAGAGTGATTCAAGAGGAAGGTTTATATGTATAATACATGCATAATATAGTAGAGAAACACTGATAATTTCAGAAGTTTCTAATGTGATGTGACCCGTGTGAAGCCGGGGCGGGTCGCTAGTTACTAGTTAGTGATAAAATAAGCCCTTTTGAATAGACACTCAATTACTGTTTTGTGTATATTGTTAAGTTTTCGTTTCGAAAAATTTATAATGAGCATTAACTCGAGCTCCAAACGGTGAAGGAATCGTGAGGAAACCCGCGGCTTAGTCAGCCCCACACGTATTGACCATGTCTTTGTTGATATGGCCGGTTAAGCTGAGAGGATGGTGTAGGTGCTACAAGCCTACTCCATCTCAACACTGTCCCAGGCACTACAGTGTCCTGTTAAGTGTAGGCAAAGATTGCCTCCTGATACTGTATAAATCATCTATAAAATCAAAATCAAAAATCATTTATTCAGTAGGACCGTTATGACCACTTTGAAACGTCTTAAGAGCTAGGTGATTCTACTCCTGTTCTTTCGCGACCAACACCGTGAAGAATATAGTCGAATTGCTCATTGTACGAACTAAAAATATATGAAAAATGTCATTTTGACCGTCAATTTTTAACCGACTTCGAAAAAAGGAGGAGGTTCTCAGTTCGTCCGAATCTTTTTTTTTTTTTTTTTTTTTTTTATGTATGTTCACCGATTACTCGAAGACGCATCGACCGATTTCAAAAATTCTTTTTTTGTTTGAAAGGGTACACTTTCCAATTGGTCCTTTTGGTCATCAGGTCAGGATCTGATGATGAGATCTTGGAGAAATCGAGGTAACTCTTCAAATTTTATAGGCACACTTGAAGGGATTAGGGTATTTTCTAAAAGCTTTATAGGTTATCGGTGATAATGCAATAGTATGGTAACAATGAGTTGATCTGATGATGGAGTCAGGAGCTGTTCAACAGAACTCCTCAGTCAATAGTCTGATTGAGTTGAAACTTGGAACTCAGCATGTCGGTCAAGTCTCGACTACAATGTAATAATATGGTGACAGCTAGCTGATCTGATGATGGAGTCAGGACCTGTTCAATGGAATTTCTCAGTGAATAACAGTGGAACATCCATGTTTGGGGTCATTTTATTCAGCTTACCCTTAGCCTTACCCAATAGCAGTTTGTATTGAAGTCGGTTTTTCAAAATTTTTAATTTAGCCACTTGTAGTGCGTATAATTAGAAATACGACTATAGTAAAGATGTAAAGGCCTAAGTTTCTTGTGTATGTTGTCAGTGCGTCGCCTAGTCCGCCGCGAGCTAGGGCTCCGCCCCCCGTGCGCGGTGGGGGGCCCGGGGGGCACCGCCCTCTTCCCCCCTCGCATGCTCTCCGGCCTCCAACTGCAGAGGAGGACATTAGGCCATCTCTCTGCCGTCTACTGTCTAGTCTTCGAGTGCAGCGGACGATATGTTATAACGGGCGCTGATGATTTGCTTGTGAAGGTAATTTATAATAATCATAATATATTTATTGTGAATCAAAGGTAAACAAGATGACAGGTAGAAAATGTAGGTACAGCCTTGACTCTGCTTCTCAGCATGCAAAAAATATTAGTTAAAATGGAAGTCACTTCTTAATAAATTAATAAATCATGTCATAACTATGTACAATATAGCAAAATAATAGGTATTACGATAACAAGTTTTCATTTTTCATAATACGATACTTATCTATAAGTTTATTTAAAATTCTGAAAACTTGTCTGAGAGATATTCATTAATATTAGAATAAACCTTTTGTAACAATAATTTCTTTAACTTTATACTGAAGGTAATGATTTTGGGAGTGGACACACTGCGTTTTCTGTAGCGCGTTTTTGAGCTGCGCGTTTGTATCGATACAAACGCGCGTTCGCAACGCTTTTTTTTCATACAAAAGCGAACCGGGAGGGGGGCAGTGCGTTCGCATCGCGTTCGAATCGCGTTTGTATCGATACAAAAGCGCTGCAAAAAACGCAATGTGTCCACTCCCTTTTATCGATGGTAATGATTTTTATTGATGGTAATGATTTTTGTGAAGGTAATTTTTACTGAAGGTAATGATTTTTACCGAAGGTAGAGTTCACGACATGTAAAAAGAACGCTGGAAGAAAGTGGAGTGAGTTTTTTCTCATGTTTGCGCATGGGTGACAATACACACCTCACGAGTTACCTAGAAAGTAAGTAAGTTCGTATGAGCAAGTGGCCAACTCTGGTGACGGAGTTTTTAGGCCGCCCAAAGGCCTCCGTCATGGCTTAACCAACAAACTCCTCGTTTACAAAGCCATCATAAAGCCAATATGGACATACGGAATACAACTCTGGGGCTCTGCAAGCAATTCCAATGTGGAGATCCTTCAGAGATTCCAAAACATTGCACTCAGAATTGTCTCAAGTGCACACTGGTTTGTGAAAAACTCTGAAATTCATGAATATCTAGAAATGCCCACCGTTAAAGAGGAAATCTCTAAAAACACTTTGAAATACAAAGAGAGACTAAAAGTGCACACTAATATATTGGCCAAGAATCTCCTGAATGAGAGAAACATCAAACGACTGAAAAGAAAACATATACTAGAGCTCAATGAGTGAACAAAAAAAAACTGAAACAGTTTCTAAATCAATGTAATAGGCATGAATCCTAATTTTCAAAATCTCTTCTATGATATTCAGAAGGATCTATTATGTCTAAAATATATCATATTTCTGTAGAAAATTAAGGTTTTTGTGCAATAAAAGTACTTACATTTAAATATAAATTTTCAAATTCACGCCAAAACGCTCGCCGGTGTCATGGCGTCTGTTTTTACGTCACGAATCGGTATATCAACCAGTGATGCCTACATAGTTACTATAGAAACAAAAGGATGTTTACCGAGACGAGACGCAATGACAGACGCCATGACACCGGCGAGCGTTTTGGCTATCATGGCGGATTGTTGTATTTTGTAGATTTATTTTAGCAAATAAATTAGTAATCTCGACATTAATAAGAGAATAAATACATTTTTCAAAATCTTTGAATCCTATTTCATTAGATCAGATAAATATTTTGGCGATACTTGATTACTGTCATCATGCCTATTGGTACGGCTCACCCCGCATCCACACGTTGGGGCCAACGTTGGCCCCAACGTGTGGATGCGAGGTCAAAGGAGCCAAACCCAAAGAAAATTCCAGACACCACACCATATCTGATTATGGCTAAAGAGCCGATTGCAGATGTAGAGAAAAAAAAAATGGCTTAACGACTTAAAAGCCGGGACCGACAATTTAACGTGCCCTCCGAAGCACGGAAACGCTCAGCTCGTAATACCACTTTTAATATGTAATTAAAAATGTATTCAAGTCATGTTAGTTTTTTTTTTTTAGTTAACCTATCATGTCCTACTGCTGGGCAAAGGTCTCCCCCTTCTCTCCCTTTATGTTAGTTTAAAATGTATGAATTTCTAGGTATGGAGCGCGCGTGACGGTCGGCTAGTCGGCACATTAAGAGGCGCGGGCGCAGAAATTACAGATGCTAGTGTGTCAGCTGACGGATCTTTGATAGCTTGTGGATCTGTGGAGCGTTTAGTGAGAGTGTGGGAGTTGCCTAGTGCCGCGCCTAAAGCGGTATTACACGCACATGGAGGTAATTATCACACTAATATCACATCACATCACACTAATCACACTAATATTATAAATGCGAAAGTTTGGACGTTTGGATGTTTGGATGTTTAGATGATGTTTGGATGTATGTTTGTTCCTCTATAACTCGACAACCACTGAACCGATTTGCCTAAAATTTGAAATATAGATAGATAATGACCGGGAATAGGCTACTTTTTATCCGGGTACCACGCGAACGAAGCCGCGCGCGGAAGCTAGTAAATAAATAAATATTGCTGGACATTTGACACAGCGCCATCTAGACAAAGCTTGTACTATGGGAACCAGATAACTCCGTACCCATATTATAAATGTGAAAGTGTGTTTATTTGTTTGTTTATTTGGGCTGCTTTCACGTCAAAACAGAGCGACGGATTGACGTGATTTTTTGTGTGGAGATAGTTGGAGGGCTGGAGAGTAACATAGGCTACTTTTATCCGGGTACCACGCGAGCGAAGCCGCGGGCAGCAGCTAGTAATCTATAATTCTATACCAATATATTAAGCGAAAAAGTTTGTTTGAACGCGCTAATCTCAGGAACTGCCAGTCGAATTTGAAAAATTATTTCTGCATTTGAAAGCTAATTTCTTTAGGAAGGTTATAGGCTACTTTTCATGATCATACACAATACTACACAAACATTATTAGATACTAGCAGCGCCCTCGCGCCGCTGCCCTCGTTGTTATGGTATTTTGGTAATGATGATGATAAGTAGCCTATAACCTTCCTCAAGAGTTTAGCTATCAAATGCAATAATAATTTTTCAAATCGGACTGGCAGTTCCTGAGATTAGCGGGTTCAAACAAACAAACAAACAAACTCTTCTGCTTAGTTATATTAGTTTAGATGTTTTATGACATTCCCCCTTACCTATGAAAGATGTTTAAAGTTGAACACTGGTTAAACAACATCCTCTCTATTCGTCACTATCCACAAATAAAGACAGGACGTTGTTTCACCAGTGTTCAACTTTAAACATCTTTCATAAGTAAGACCCTTTAAGTTTATAATTATCATTTTTTTTTTATGGTAACCCCACGTCTGTTTCAGGTACAATAACGTCAGTTCAGTGGGCGCCGCCGGCGCGGCCGGACGTGCGTTGGCTCGCGTCTACATCTACCGATGGATCCGTGGCGTTTTGGACCTGCTCGCCCGACGGACAGTTCCTGTCTCAGGTATTATCTTTTGATGTGATCATAATAAACATGTATACGGGCTCAGATCGATTGTTGGCAAGGCGACGACGATATTTGATAGTATGATATAAACCAGTGGTTCCCAAACTTTTTTTTCTCATGGACCCCTTTCAAAACTTTACTGGTTCCGGTGGACCCCCTGCTGCTACATTTCTACCATATTCCGAAAAAACTTGTGCACCCCCATTTTTGTTTCTCGCCAACGTGAACCCCTTTCGTGTCTCCCGTGGACCCCTGGGGGTCCACCTGGACCACTTTGGGAATCACTGATATAAACGGTAAAGTAAGTAATTTCTTATGAGCAAGTGGCCAACTCTGGTGACGGAGTTTTTGGTCCGCCTAAAGACCTCCGTCATGGCTTAACGACTTAAAAGCCGGGACAGACAATTTAACGTGCCCTCCGAAGGTTGCTACCACTTGCGGTCACCCATCCAAATTGTGATCGCACACAACGCTGCTTAACTTCAACGATCAATCAACGTGTAAGCAAGCTACGGCACGAGCGCTTCAAACATTATCCTTAGTACAGCTAGGCTGCTGGACACGTTCCTTATCAGTCACACAAAACAAGGAAGGATATATACAAAGTTCTAGTGAAAAAAAGAGATGAAGCGTAATATTTTTGTCCCTTACCGTGTGTCGCCTTTTTCTAAGTTCCGAATTATGTACTACGAAACAATGGATTCACTTAGTTTTTTTATCCCTTTCGGCGGCACGCTAGTTGGTAGTCTAGTGCTATACTAAGTGTTTAGGCAAACAAATACGTTCAAGCCTTTTTTTGTCACCCGCGCTGGCAACACCACTTGGCCGTACGACGCGAACGAAGACGCATAATTTGAATATATAATTAACTTTAAAACTACATGTAAAAGTAACCAATAAACCCTTGTATTGGAGAATTTGGAGTTCCTCTTTTTTATCAAGAAGGCCCAGCGGAGCTAAAAAGGTCGCTATTGCAGAATCGCAATAAAGGATTAAACTATTGCCATTTATTTTCATTGACTGAGAGTGAAAAGAGATGGCAATAGTTCAAATCCTTTATTGTGATTATGCAATAGCGACCTTTTTAGCTCCGCAGGAAGAATCCCATATTCCCAACAATTTGGCGACCGTGACAGGACCCAACACTAAGTCTATGGCTTCATAATATGATCAATGATCTTATTAACAAGATGTTTGCTCCCCAGCCCGTTCAATACGTGGAACGCATGCGTCCCGGCGCCTGTCATATGATATGCGCGGCCTGGTCGGCGGGGGGGGCCTTTTTAGCGGCAGGGTCCGCTGACCATCATGTACGATTGTACGCCGTACACGCGCCCGCTGCGCCACGGAGGGTTAGTACATACTGTATACGGTGTAACCATAGAGTAGATTTTTTTTTCTTTATTTTGGCTTTGCACGGCTTGTGCATTCAGCCAGTGTCAAGTAATTAATATACTTCAAGTTTATAGATAAATAAGATATACTAATACATACTAAAATACATAAATATAATATTAGGTCTTTACCTATGAAATTGCCGTTTTTTATGAAAAAAAGTTAACGTAATTTTTTTTCTACATTTTTTATTTCTATTAATCAAAGTAATCACCCATGCAATCAATGGATCTTTGTCAACGCCGTGGCAGTTCGTTATGCCCTTCTTGAAGAAATTAGCTGGACAGGAGGCAACAAATTCTTCCAAGGCATTTTGTACTGCCTCTCGGGAATTCAATTTTTCTCCCACCAAGAACTTATCCAAATTCTGGAAAAAGTAGAAGTCTATACGCACAAGGTCTGGTGAGTACTGTGGACGACGGAGAGCTTCCAATCCTAGCTCTTGTAACTTGGAGACCGTCTACTGTGCAGTATGAGGTCACGCGTCGTCGTGCAGGAGCAGCGGTGACGAGCGATTGATCAAAGCTGGTTGGGGATTGCAAGCTTCTCCATTATTGTGTTCAGTTCTTCACAGTACACATCTGCAGTAATGCTCATCCCGTTTGGTAAGAAGCTGTGATGAATCACACCGGCGCTAGACCACCAAACAGTAACCATCACTTTTCTAGGGGCAATTTTTCGTTTAGGGGATTGTTTAGGTGCTGAATCCGGATCCAACCAACGTGCTAAGTGCTTGCGATTTTCAAACAGAATCCATTCTTCGTCGCAGGTAACAATGCGGTTCAAATTCCTTCGTATGTTTGCCTGGTGAGCAGTGCAAGGCACATCTCGACGCGTACTTCGCGCTGGCGATCATTGAGTTCGTGGGGCACCCCTTTGTCAAGCTTTTTTACCTTGTCAATTTGACGCAAATGGACCAATATTGTTTTGATGCTAACTTCGAAAGCTGCTGCTAATTTAGCCGTAGATTGAGTATCATCAGCCTCCACAATCGCCTTTAATTCGTCACTGTCAACCAAAGTCTTTGGATGAGTACGGGGTTCATTTTCAGGTCGAAATTTCCAGAACGGAAGCTGGCATACCAATAACAAGTGGTGCGTTCGTTTGTAGTGTTTGCTCCGTAAACGTCGTTGATGTTGCGTGCCACTTGTGTCGCGTTGCTGCCACGACGGTACTCATATTCCATAATTACTCGATTTTTTTACGAATCCATGATGACGAAAAAGATTCATATGTGATGAAAACATAATGCTAATCAATAAACAAATGACTAATTTAAAAAAAGAAACCCATGTTTTTAATATAAAATTAATTTGGAATTAAAATTCTTAGTCAAACCAAAAAAGATTTTGATTTGAAATGACCAGTACTGAAGAACGGCAATTTCATAGGTAAAGACCTATTATTCCACCCCTCCCCTTGTGCCTCAGAAAAGATGTGGGGCTTTACTGAAACATCAACACGGACTTTTGGGAGAACTCGAGAAATATCCAATTTTGTTTCACTTGCCCACACTTATGCACATTCACGAACACTTAACGGTTAATAATCCACCATTATTACACATTAACATTCGAAGAAACACAAGTTTTGGAAAATAAAACAAAACGAAATCATGACTTCTCAAATTCCCGCCAAAAAAAGTCCATAGAGTAGATAATAATACTACGTATAGAATGGCCACTGTCCCCCCCCCCCCCCCACCCACCAATCGGTGCTTCCTCACCGCGCGACCGAATTTGAGCTGGCGAGGGGCTGACTTGAGCTAGACCACAGTGTACAGTAATTATTTATGCGGTGACAACCTTACTTCACGAACACAATAGCGCGTGTACAAAAATGACATTGTGTAGTGTCTGTGTAAATAGGTAGTTAGACGTCGCGCATGCATAGAGCTTGTTAGCCAAAGAGGATAGTACCTCTACTTTCGATCCGAAGGTCGTGGGTTCGAATCCTGGCCGTGCATCAGTGGATTTTTCGTTTCTAAAAATTTATATGGAATAAG
Source organism: Camptogramma bilineatum (assembly GCA_958496255.1). Taxonomy (NCBI): domain Eukaryota; kingdom Metazoa; phylum Arthropoda; class Insecta; order Lepidoptera; family Geometridae; genus Camptogramma; species Camptogramma bilineatum. Next base: position 4,702,183 of record OY292478.1, read on the forward strand.
GCCGGACTTACACTAGTAAGTTTTTACGTAAGTTTTACTCATGCAAGTGACAACCACAGTAGCTCAAAATAGGGATGACTGGAGTGGTCCACAGTAGCTCAAAATGGGGATGACTGGAGAGAAGGACGTTACAGGCTCATAATAATAAGTGACAAAGCAAAGGAAAAGCTACTTTATTTCCTTTGCATTGTCACTTGCTTGAGTAAAACTTACGTAAAAACTTACTAGTGTAAGCCCGGCCTAATATAAATAAATCAGAATAATAGGCAAACATCGTGACAACCCGCGGCTTAGTCAGCCCCACACGTATTGACCATGTCTTTGTGGATATGTCCGGTTAAGCTGAGAGGATGGTGTAGGTGCTACAAGCCTACTCCATCTCAAACAATGTCCCAGGCACTACAGTGTCTCTATGTGTATGCAAAAGATTGCCTCCTGACACTGTATAAATCATCTAGTAAAGATGTAAAGGCCTAAGTTTTTTTTTTTGATCGCGAATGTTTAAAAAACACAATCTAGGTACCTACCAGAAAACAAACTAAAATAAATTAAAAAATTAGACACGACATAATGTATTGCATTCATGACATTATTTTCCATGTAAACACGCATCATCCATATTATTTAATTTAATATTATTTACAGATATTGGAGACGGCGGTGCACGGTGACGCAGTGGACAGTATTGCGTGGGCGCATCGGGGACTGAGATTCGTGTCTGGAAGCAAGGTATTATTGTCTGGAAGAGATCGCTTCATAGCGATAAGACCGCCCAAAGTATTTTCATTTCATATTACTTCGGCCTATTCATATACAAGCGTTATCCGCTACCGCTATAATGATTGATATTACTTATACTAATATGGTACCAATAATCTTAAAAAAAACCGGTCAAGTGCGAGTCGAACTCGTACGCCGAGGGTTCCGTGCCTAGCCATGGTGCCAATTAAGCTAGTCCGCTTAATTGTATGAGCGCCCATACAACTCGGAGGACAATTTTAATTGGCGTCAACTATGTATGTATGAGAACACCCTTTAATTTTCAACTTTTTTTAACTTTTTGGAATTTTTCCTTTATTTGTGCTATAAGACCTTGCTTTTTGCCAAATTTCGTTATTCTAGGTCAACGGGAACTACCATTTAAGTTTTCGACCCAAAACCTCTAGGGTACTTCCGGTTGACCTAGAATTGTCAATTTTGGTTACAAGCAAGGTCTTCCAGCACAAGTAAAGGAAAAATTCCGAAAAATAAAAAAAGTTGATAATTAAGGTAAGTTTTGGTACTCACAAGTTTTCACGAAAACCTAAATTTGCCTATATCTTTTTATAGTGTTGACTCAGGACCTTGATTTTTATACTCACAGTAGGGACTATAGACCTTAGTATATGGTATAAATTTCAACTTGCTAGCTCTACCCGTTCCTGAGATAATCGATGGTGACACACGGACAGACGGACAGACAGACGGACAGACGGACAGACGGACAAGAAAGTGATCTTATAAGGGTTCCTTTTTTTACCTTTTAAGGTACGGAACCCTAAAAATATTGTGACTTTATATTTACTGAAATCATTTTATTTACCTCAACCTAGTATAGTATTATATTATCTGTGCCTCAACGTTTAGAAACATTATGATGACCACGTCGATGTAAATAAAATATTTATATAACTATAATATTTTTATAATTTTTTTCAAGTCACGTAAGTTCACACACCCAAAACTATGCAAAGCTTGTACTATAAGAACCAGATAACTGATTTTGTAAATACATACTTATAATACTTTATAACACCCACACACAGAACAAACATCTATGTTCATCACACAAATGTTTGTCCTGGGTGGGAATCGAACCCACGATCAACAGCGCAGAAGGCAGAGCTACTACCAACTGAGCTAAGAGGCCAGTCTTGTTACAATGTATTTAGATATCTGAACCAGCATTTTGTATCAGGATGGCAGCGCCGCTTTGTGGACATTACACGCGACGCAATGGCGACATTCTCTTCTATTGCCCGCCGAACAAGTTGCTGATGGGAAACGACTAAAGGTAACATTTTCTACTTTTTAACGCGCCGTTTTGATCTTTATTGTGAACACCATAAGAACGTTATAGTGTTCACAATAAAGATTAAAACAACACTATAAGAACGTTAGCTGGTAAGGAAAGTAAAGCTCTTTTTATTTTATTTATTTATTTTATAAGAACGTTATTTGTATTTCAGGTTACCATGGTCTGTTGGGATTGCAGCGACGCCTACGTCATCACGGCTGTCTCCGATTGTACTATTAGGGTATGTTACTGTTTAAATATATTCCACTCTACTTATAAACACCGCTCTAATTGAAACACACTGTTTAAACTATTGCCATCCGTGCCGTACTACTTGCGGTCACCCATCCAAATAGTGACCGCGCACAACGCTGCTTAACTTCAACGATCAATCAAGAACGTCTCAGCAAGCTACGCCACTAGCGCTTCTATACCATGAAAAACATGACTTTAAAATAGTAATGAAAATCGAATGTAGGTACAATTTATTTCAATTTTCATTTTAGGAGTATGTTACCATTGAACTTAGGAATTTAGAAATATATTTTAAGAAAGGCGAAAGAGGTGTGTCAGGATCGTAGCAAGTGGAAATCCGTGGTCTCTGCCTACCCCTGTGGGAAATAGGCGTGAATTTATGTATGTATTTTAAGAAAAAAATATAGGACACGTTCAGAAAATGTGTTGTGGAAAATATCGAAATATTTCAAGTGGGCCCTATTTTGTTTTGAGGATTTTGCAACTCAGGAAAGTTTATGATTTTGATATCAATATTTTGATTTTTCATCCAGGTGTGGTGTTCCCGCACATGTACCCAAGTGGCCACACTGCTAGGCCACCGCGACGAGGCCTACGTGCTGGAGGCCCACCCGTTCCTCCCCGGCGTCCTATTGTCCGCGGGGCACGACGGACAACTCTTCGTGTGGCACGCGCCTAACGCTGAACCGTTGGCCTCCTTCCATAATAATATACCGGGACAGGTATGTAGTATTTAGAAATTTGTTTTAACTCCGTTTATTTATATTAAAATCGTAAAATATTGTATCAAAACTATATCAAACAATTGACGTGTCTAAGTGATCAACCTACATGATCTTATCGAATAGATAATTTTTGACTTTTGACCGACTTCAACAAGCAATTTGATTCAAAAATAAAAAAACCTGGCTGAACTAAAAAGTTGGAAACAGCATTTTCTTCTAAATGAGAAATCTTTTAAATGGCTTAACTAAAATCTATGGGGTTTTTTCTCAACGTTGTGCATGACTAGATAGAAAATTTTAGGATACGTTTCATTTAGGGCGAAAAATCTCATTCATCAAAATCAATCCAGCCGTTTAGGAGTAATGCGGTAATTATGGCACATTATGGCCTAGCAGTGTGGCCACTTGCCACACTGCTAGGCCACCGCGACGAGGCCTACGGCTGGTTTTACTGTCACGCGTATCGTCGGCGCTGATAGGCGAGTGATCTTTATTACAATGAAATAAGAATACTGATTGTTTAGCAGAAATGGCTACGCTGAGTGCTCTCGTCAGTGCTAAACAATTAGTATCCTTATTCCATTGTAATAAAGATCACTCGCCTGTGCTGGAGGCCCACCCGTTCCTCCCCGGCGTCCTATTGTCCGCGGGGCACGACGGACAACTCTTCGTGTGGCACGCGCCTAACGCTGAACCGTTGGCCTCCTTCCACAACAATATACCGGGACAGGTATGGTAGACATTTGTTTTACTGACTTCAAGAAAAGGAGGTTCTCAATTCGTCGGAATCTTTTTTTTTGTGCTTATTAGGGTTCCCTATTCCTGAATGAGTCCGTAACCCTTATTTATTTATTTTTTAGGAAAACTAACAGCACATAAAAACATACTACATAGTGAGTTCTTAGAAACATATGGCTAATGACAAGTTTTCACAGATAGTTTAGTTATGATGAATTTGTTTTCGTCGTATACCTCATCGTGTGGGGTATCGTTGAATAGGTCTTTTAAAATGAGTTAGGGGTTGCTAAAACTATTTTTCGATTTAATGCTCCATTTACAAAATAGTAACTTTAAAGTACAAATTTTTGTTCCACTAGGGAAAAACTCATGATGATAGTGCATTTCATGAACTTTAACCCTATACTTGGCAAGAAAAATAAAACTTGAAATATTATAATTTTTTGAATTAAGTGTGTTCTTAGGGGTATATAAAACAGGATTTATTAATAAAAAAAAATCTCTTTGTTATAATTTTGCTTTTATTAATAGTATCCCATGGGATACATTGCCAAGTTTGCCTTATTTTTAAGGTCAAAAATATAGTATCCTAGAGGACACACTGCCAAGTCTGGACCTTACCTTAAAAGCTAAACTAGGTCAAAATTTTAAATGGCAAATTGTAATTAATAGTGAAATATTGGACAAAAACCATTTCTTATAATTCATAAGACACAAAACATAAAAATAAACCATAATAAACCCATACCTAGCACCTCTCTCTAAACTATCTACTACTATTAGGTCGAGATTTGATTTTCAGCTCAGTCTTGAGTCTTCTTCTTCGGTGATTTAGTGATAATCTAACTGACCAATCAGCTTCAATATGGTTCAATAGAAGTTATGGTACGCAGTGATGGCACAGAAGATGATAATTACGAGTATATCCAACGGCAAAATTTATGTATTACACGTGGAGACCACTTTCCATTTGTCATAGCTCCTAGTTTTGAGGTATAAGGTACAAGTGTGGCCGCATATACAATACTGTTCTCATCTTTGGACCGGAACACCCTCAAAACAAGCTCCTTTTAACCGTATTACAACGAAAAGCCGCTCGTCAACGCACAAGTCATTTCCGATAGGTTTTATCCATTGTCTCTGCAAATATCTTGCATCCATGCCACTGATTTTCACCATCGCACACAGCGACATCATTACACATACCATCCACATCATGTGAATGGTTGGAAGTCCATAACTGTGCGGTCTGTGAATACCTGCGCCACATAACAGCCATGTAGAAACCGCTGTTGCCAGCGGTATCTTCGGACCGATAAGACTTAGAGCCTTCAAGAAAAGAGCCTACTCCTACTTCTAAAGCCGGCAATGCAACTGCAGCCTTTCTGATGTCGCAGTTGTGCGTGGGTGGTGGTACTTTGCCCCCCTCATCCACTGATGAAGACTGAAAGGTTTGCAATAAAGTTGACGCCAGAACCACATTCAACTCTTCATCATTCTTACACGAGTCTAAAATATTTAAATTTTCAGCGACGACCGATGGTATCTAATGGTGGAGGAAGATGCCAAGCTGCTATAAAATGGGTTCGAAAAGCACGTCCATGGTAGTGCTGTTGTCACCATGATGAGTCTTTATCTTCCTTTTCTCTTTTTTTTTTTCAACATCATTGCCCTATCCTGATCTCATTTGGGTACGATAGTACGAGTCAATAATTATAAGAATAATTAGTAGGCATTGAAGGGTCATTGACCAGGCATTGACGGGTCATTGACCGGCCACTGACCGGCCATTGACCGGTCATTGGTATTATTTGAGGAAGGCTATGGCCTGTACTGAACGTCGTTATGATAGTGATACTGAGGTGATGATGATAATTCCTATCCGAATAGTAATTGCCATAATAAAAGTTACAAAAAATTCAAAATTACCCACTACCATCACTAAAAAGTACTACTAATAATTGGCTTTCAATTTCAATACATATCTGGCAGTGTATCCACACAGATACGAATCAATAAAAGTCAAATTTGTAGGCAAGCCGGCAATGTGCACCTGTAGATACTACCACAAAAACATGTTTATAGCATGCAAACTGAAAATGTTTTCAGATGAAAAACAGCTTTTTGGTACAGAAAAATTTACTACCTTTTAGATGTAAAACTTTTTTGAGAAAATTACAACGAAATTTTAGTAGAAATATTGTTTTTTTTACCATGCGAGAAATTGACGCATGCACCCATTCTGTCATTTCCCAATCTATTGACAGTTTGAAGGTGCCAGCAACATGACACTATTTTTTTACCAATAGACTATAAAAATAACTAACATTTTGAAAAGTTTATTCTTGTCAATTATATTTCCTATAACCGTAAAATTATTCTAAAGTTTAACGTATCTCTCAGTGCACGGTGCCAATTATAGGGTTAAGGCTGGTTTTAGTGTCACGCGTACCGTCGGCGCTGATAGGCGAGTGATCTTTATTACAATGAAATAGGGATACTGATTGTTCAGCACTGACGAGTGCAATCAGCGTTGCCATTTTTGCTAAACAATCAGTATCCTTGTTTCATTGTAATAAAGATCACTCGTCTATCAGCGCCGACGGTACGCGTGACACTAAAACCAACCTAAAGTAAAAGTATAACGGTTAAGATAACTTTATTAATTTAGCAGTAATAGTCGTTGAACTTGAGTGTTGAATAATTTTGTACCAAATACAAAATCCTAAGAATAAATCCTTTAAAGTGACTAAGATGAAGTAGTTGCTTGTTGTAACGTGCCACTACGGAACCCTACACTGCGCGTGGCCCGACACGCACTTGGCAGGTTTTATTTATAAAATTATCTTTTATTTATCAGGGTGACGGCGCCATCTTCGACGCGAAATGGTCTGCAAATGGCGCTCAACTTGCCGCGTCGGACAGTCACGGTCATCTGTTACTGTTGGGGCTGGGACAAGGTCATAGATTGCTGCGAACATTGCCCACAGAGCTGTTCTACCATACCGACTATAGACCACTCGGTGAGTCAAAAAAAATCAAAATTCAAAATTATTTAGTCAGTGGATGTGAGTTGGATGTCAGTTATTATGTAGAGAGGATGGGATAGATTACTCAATAATAGATCGTATTGAGCTATTTACACTATATTACAACCATCGATATGTACAATAAAAAGAAGGAGTGAGGTACATTGCAGTATAGGAATTATACTTGAAATATACTAAGAAGAAAAACTAAAAAATATTCAGAAACCAAAAGTACAAAGCTCTGTGTCAATTCAAAATTTTCTCAATCCCTTCTGACAACTGTCAGGTATCGGTCCGGGTGTCGCCATGCGTTCCAAAGAGAATGCATGTGATATACTAGCAAGGAGGTTTGACTTTACGCATGGCGACACCCGCGACTCCGTCCGTTGACGAATGATAGATGTTGTGTATGATATGAACCTGTGTGAATATGAATAGATCCCCACATGGAACATTAACATGGGGATACAGTCAGTATTGGGAACGTTGAACTGCTGCGAAAGTTAAACAAAACTGTGTTGCAGAGTCAGCGCCCTCCGGCAAACAAGTAGGCAGGGTTCCAGCCAAACAAACAAGCAAAACATATTAAAAAAGGCTTAAAAATTAAAACGCTTAGAGTGTCTACATAATAATGTAAGAACAAAAGTAGGTTATTAGGCAAACAAAAATAAATTTAGAGAGTCACATCTATCAGGAAAGATATTTAGCTGGTTTGTGTGTTTGTGTAGTGATGTAAGAGTGTGTGTGTGTGAGAGTTTGGGCCAACTCCTGATGGCATGAAATGATGAAAATACATACATGATGTACGAAGAAAACATCCAGACCCGAGACAGATATTTGCAGATCATACAAACATTTGTCCCGCGGCGGGGATCGAGCCCGCAACCTCCTGCGTCACAGGCGGGCCACCCACTGCGCCACAGAGGTCGTCAACAATTTGATTTGTCCACAGTTCGCGACGCGCTCGGCGGGGCTTTAGACGAGCAAACAGAAACCCCCCCTCACCTCATGCCGCCCCCCTTCTTGGTCGATGTCGAGGGGGCCCCCCACCCCCCCGAGTTCCAGCGACTAGTGCCGGGGAGGGAGAACTTGACGCTCAGTCAACTGATACCACACACGGATGTTTCTAGAAACAGGATCGATATCATGATACAAGTGTTGGCAGCGGAGCGGTCGCCGCCTGGTAAGTTGAAATGAAATGAAGTAAGAAGTTATAAGGGGGCCCCATAAAAAAAAAAAGTTGAAATAAAATAATTTATTAGTTAGAAATATGGTAAGTACAGTTATGGAGGGGGCCCCCCAACCCCATTAAAAAAAGAGTTGAAATGAAATAGTTTATTCGCTAGAAATATGGTCAGTACAGTTATGGAGGGGCCCCCCAACCCATAAACAGCCCTGACTTCTGGCCGAAAGGGGTGAAGTTTCGGCGGTTCAAGGGCCGCCTGTCACGTGATACCCCGCGCCGTGACACACAGACCTAGATTAAGTTTTATTCATATGTATTTTTAGGTTTAAGGTATTTATTTCTATGGGCCTTAGAATTAGTTTTTACCATCTGTACCTACTATTCTTAAGTTGCCTGAAATAAAGTTTATATTATTATTATTATTATTATAAAAAAAAAAGTTGAAATGAAATAGTTTCGCTAGAAATATGGTAAGTACAGTTATGGAAGGGGCCCCCTAGCCCGTAAAAAAAAGTTGAAATGAAATAGTTTATTCGCTAGAAATATGGTAAGTACAGTTGTAAGGGGGCCCCCCACCCCCCCGAGTTCCAGCGACTAGTGCCGGGGAGGGAGAACTTGACGCTCAGTCAGCTGATACCACCAATAATGACTGGGACTAGAACATAGGCTACTTTTTATCCGGGTAGCAAACGAAGCCACGGACGAAAGCTAGTTTTCAATATGAATAGTGATCGCGAAAGTTTCAAAAAGACTAATATCATTGTTGTTCGCCGTGACACTCAAAATTAAACATTTTTCAGGTGAGAACGGTTGGGGGGGTCTGGAGACGCGGGGTATATGGCGTAACGAGGGGGTCCGACACACGGCGGGGTCCTGGCAGCGCGGGGAGCCCCTGCAGGCGACCCCCTCGCGACCCATGGTGCCCCCGCTAGCGACGAAGCATAGAGAGAGGATTGAAGAGACATGGTACGTATATTGAGAATGGTCTATAGACGCGGGGTATGTAACGAGGGGGTCCGACACACGGCGGGGTCCTGGCAGCGCGGGGAGCCCCTGCAGGCGACCCCCTCGCGACCCATGGTGCCCCCGCTAGCGACGAAGCATAGAGAGAGGATTGAAGAGACATGGTACGTATATTGAGAATGGTCTATAGACGCGGGGTATGTAACGAGGGGGTCCGACACACGGCGGGGTCCTGGCAGCGCGGGGAGCCCCTGCAGGCGACCCCCTCGCGACCCATGGTGCCCCCGCTAGCGACGAAGCATAGAGAGAGGATTGAAGAGACATGGTACGTATATTGAGAATGGTCTATAGACGCGGGGTATGTAACGAGGGGGTCCGACACACGGCGGGGTCCTGGCAGCGCGGGGAGCCCCTGCAGGCGACCCCCTCGCGACCCATGGTGCCCCCGCTAGCGACGAAGCATAGAGAGAGGATTGAAGAGACATGGTACGTATATTATTGTTATTATAAGTCCTTTGATTGATTGGACATCTTATACTGTAAAATTTCATAGACTTCCTTTTATTAAGGATTATTTTATTCCAGATAACATGGCATCTTAGCCATGTTATCTGGAATAAAATAATCCTTACGATTAAGCCTTTTGATCGGTCTATGTCTAATAAAATTACGGTTGTTTTTGTTTTCCAATTTGGCGGGTTCGATTCCCGGTTCAGACAGGGGATTAATCAAAACTCTTTGGATGCAGTTAAAATTGTTTTTTAAATCAAAATAAAGTCTTCTTTCGGTAAAATGTTAAGCCATGACGGAGGCCTTTGGGCGGCCTAAAAACTCCGTCACCAGAGTTGGCCACTTGCTCATACGAACTTACTTTTTTTTAGTAAAATGTTCTATCTACATTATTTAAGATACTTTCCCTCTATGTGGCACCGCCGTGGGACTCCTGTATATGTTTACTGGGTACTTATTAATGTTCTTTATTTGTACCTACAGTCCATTTATTATTTTAGTATTAGGTATTTATTATATTTCACACATTTCAATATTCAGTGTGGGTTGTAACTAACGAGAAGGAAACATCAACGGTATAATTATCTGTACAAACTTCGTGCAATAAACGTATCCATAGTGATTGTGATCTTTTATCTCCACACTCAATCTGCAAGAGTATAAACTATACAGTGTGTGTTATTCCTATTTATAAGTACCTGTGTTTTTTCTATTAGTCTATTCCCGCGCTTGCTACTTCTTTTGTATTGTTTGGTTTCTGTGTGTGCTAAAACAAATGTTATTATATTTGTTCCAGCGCTGAACTAAATACAATGGAGCAGTCGTGGTACCGCCGTGAGATGCGCCGCCGTCCGCTCATGATATGCACCGCACCGCCCGACGCGACGCCCGCGCGACGCGCCCGCCGCGCGCCCCGCCCGCGTGTGCACGCCACGGTACGACACCATACATACACAGACACACAATACAATGGAGCGGTCGTGGTACCGCCGTGAGATGCGCCGCCGTCCGCTCATGATATGCACCGCGCCGCCCGACGCGACGCCCGCGCGACGCGCCCGCCGCGCGCCCCGCCCGCGTGTGCACGCCACGGTACGACACCATACATACACAGACACACAATACAATGGAGCGGTCGTGGTACCGCCGTGAGATGCGCCGCCGTCCGCTCATGATATGCACCGCGCCGCCCGACGCGACGCCCGCGCGACGCGCCCGCCGCGCGCCCCGCCCGCGTGTGCACGCCACGGTACGACACCATACATACACAGACACACAATACAATGGAGCGGTCGTGGTACCGCCGTGAGATGCGCCGCCGTCCGCTCATGATATGCACCGCGCCGCCCGACGCGACGCCCGCGCGACGCGCCCGCCGCGCGCCCCGCCCGCGCGTGCACGCCACGGTACGACACCATACATACACAGACACACGCTCGACTCAAAACTTATTAATCTATAGTCCGGTCAAAATAGACATCCAATGGAAAAATTCCCAGAAAGCTAAAAATTGAAAAAGAGTAAATTTTATTTTATAAAACTGTAGTGTAGATTCTTAAGCATGCTGTGTTCTATTCTAGAAGGTCATACCATACACCTATGTTTTTTATAATTTGTTGTTACGTCTAGTTTTAAGTTTTGTGTAATGTCCAGTTTAGAGAACCAAATTAAAAATAATAATAATAATAATTGCAAGAATGTTAGGAACACCATTGATTCCATGTATGCTAAACTTTTTACTAAAGGTTAAAGTTGTCAAAAATCGGTTTTTGGATTTTTCAGCCAAACGGTTAGTTATATCGTAAAACCAGGGCCTGTATTCTATTAAATGACAACCGCTTTGGTTTTGGTTCGAACTCTTAAATGTCAGCCATTTGGTGAAATAGTAGAATAGCTTTTCAAAAATTTGTACTGCCAAAGTTCAAAACCTCACCACAACTGAGTCGTTTGTTATTAGTAGTCATGGAAACAGTCGCTTTAGTTGAGGTTTTGGTTGAGGTTGATAAAAAGTTCGGTACGAGAATCGACGCCCAGCTTAGATTGACTTAGAAATGTAGATCATGCTATTCTCCACAAAATTTGCCCTACATTCTTTTGCACCCCTATTTTTCGGGCTATTTTGACTGGAATAATAAATAGATTGTTACACTAGGGTTGAAAGTAACCTATTGAGGCACGAGATGGTTTGGCGCCTGAGCGTAGCGAGGGCGCTAATAGTTCAAGTGCCTTAATAGGCCTTTCACCCGAGGTAAACACTCTGCTTTTCATTTCGAATACGAGGAAAGTAAATAAAATCCTGATTAGCTCATTTTATAAAAATCTCTGCTACTTTCATCCCTCTGTTCAGGTAACTTCAAGCGTACTTTCCGTGTATGAGAAATGAAAAAATGTTACGTCCTTCCTTGCATCAGTCTAAAATGTGTAAATCAACATTACCATCAAATCGTGGGGCATAGCTTGCAAAATAATGCAACAATGTTGTAATACCACCGATTCCAGATCGCCCGAGTGGACGAGCCTCCGGAGTCGGAGCCGTGCACGGACACGTCCGACTCGTCGGTCCGTCTGTCCGCATCCGCTAGATCCTACCACTCATCACACTCGTCATTAGACCTCACAGACTCATCCAGGTATAGTAATCCCAATCCAATCCAATAATAATCCAATCCAGATTATGTGTTAAGAGAACCCTACTGTCTAGTCAAATCTAACATAGGCTTTATTTAAATCTCAGTCATTGATAGTTTTTTTTCGTTCTTTTTTCGGGTAAATTTTAATTTTTCTCTCTATTTGCACGCTGCCGTTGCGCTGCGTCGTCGCTGCGACGTCGCAGCGTAGACGCTCCGTAGTTCTACATATAAATCAGTCCGGTATGCCACACGGTGCGCTGAAACGACGCGCTTTGACAGAACAAAAATTATAGCGCTGCGACGACGCAACGGAGCGGCAGCGTGTGGCATCGCTCTTACTCGAATCTCGCATTAGTAACTAAAAAAATAAAAATCTAGGGTAAAAAAATCAAAATCAAATAACATTTATTCAGTAGGACCGTTATGACCACTTTGAAATGTCTTAAGAGCTAGGTGATTCTACTCCTGTTCTTTCGCGACCAACACCGTGAAGAATCAGGTAAACCAGACTATTCTTGGCACCCTCACAATGATTGGCACTCTGGCATAAAAACTATTCATTTATGTTTAGAATGGATATTCTAAACATAAATGCTACCACAAAGAAATTAAATATTCTATCAAATAAATTAATGCCACTTTAAAAAATGCATGAAACTCTTATTTCTTGGGTTTTTATGCCAGAGTGCCAATCATTGTGGGGGTGCTAAGAATAGTCTGGTTTTATATCTGAAGGGACACCATCAGATCTCTGGATTTCAGGAGCATCAGGAGGCTTCATATTTACGTGTTGCTATGGTTACGTTGACATTAGGTAGGCGTGAGTTGTCGGGCGAAGAGAATAAAAGATCACATTCAATATCTGTTACATTATTATTATCGGAGCTCTGCTATTGTTCGTCGTAATATAGATCAGGATAGATGCAGGATAATCTTATTAACAATCTTATAAAGACACTCCGCCGAACACGTGATGCCCGTCCGCGATGAGAGCCGGTTCGATGTGTAATCCTGAATGATGACCATCGAATTGGTCTCCTCGCTCAGCACCAGCGCTCGTAGTTGTGTCAGAGTGACGTAACCTCCATGTAGTTCTTGTCACTCTAGTCAAGGAGGCTACATATCTGTATTTTGTATTACAGTTCAACATCCTCACAGTACTCTGATTGGGAGGCGGGCGCAGCCCTGGCGCCTCCCTTGCGGGCGCGGCGCCGCCCCGTGCGGTACTCCCCGCCGCACAGACCTCGGGCTGCGCCCCGCGCCGATGTCAACACGGAGCCGACTGACAGGTGAGACAGTACTGCCGTCATACGTAAAAAAGCCTTTTCTTCCTTAAGGAGTGTACACATTGCGTTTTTTGCAGCGCGTTTGTATCGATACAAACGCGATGCGAACGCGCAGCCCCCCGCGCAGCCCCTCCCGGTTCGCTTTTGTATGGAAAAATACGCGTTGCGAACGCGCGTTTGTATCGATACAAATGCGCAGCTCAAAAACGCGCTGCAGAAAACGCAATGTGTACACTCCCTTACTTACTTTATGGAAATCACGGCCTATTTAGAATGTAGAAAGGTCGTAATTTCCTTACATACTCTAAGGAAGATACGTCCTTTTTAAGTATGACGGCAGAGTACAGTTCAACATCCTCACAGTACTCTGATAGGCGGGCGCAGCCCTGGCGTTAAAACATAGGCCTTTACATCTTTACAATACGCACACCCAGATAAACACTGCACTAAGTCAAAACAGCACTCCTCTCAGAATCGACGAAAAACTCCTCTTGTATCAAAGTCATTGCCAAGGTCTTTAATAATTCACATGTAACACACAATAAACTACATGAATTATTAAAGAACTTGGCAATAACTTTGATACAAGAGGAGTTTTTCGTCGATTCTGAGAGGAGTGCTTTTTTGACTTAGTGCAGTGTTGATCTGGGTGTGCGTATGATTTACTAGCTGCTGCCCGCGGCTTCGCTCGCGTGGTACCCGGATAAAAAGTAGCCTATGTTACTCTCCAGCCCTCCAACTATCTCCACACAAAAAATCGCGTCAATCGGTCGCTCTGTTTTGACGTGAAAGCAGGACAAATAAACACACTTTCACATTTAAATTATGGGTACGGAAATACAGTGTCAATATGCTATCTTTGCCTACACTTAACGGGACACTGTAGTGCCTGGGACATTGTTTGAGATGGAGTAGGCTTGTAGCACCTACACCATCCTCTCAGCTTAACCGGACATATCCACAAAGACCTTATCAATACGGGGCTGACTAATCTCGTTTTCTGTTACGACATCTAAACATTCGAATAATGAATCGCTACTTAGTTTAAGTGGTGCTTATCATTGACATTAACTGTGAAAAGTAAGAACGTGTCAAATAGATAAGTACGCTTAAAATATTTAAGTAGCCATTCAGTATTCGAGCATAAATCTGATATTTCTCATCGAAAATAATTCTGTTTTAAATTTTTTTTCTTCTTTCAGATTATTACCTGAGCCGAGCTCCCCTGGCGTAGCGGATACGTTGCCGGAAGCGTACCGTCCCGGCGAGTGGGTGACCAGCGTGTCCCCAAGGAAGGCACCGTACCATCCGCAGATGGGTGACCACTGTCTCTACTTCAGAGTGGTGAGTTAATGTTTTGACTGGCCTCTTAGCTCAGTTGGTAGTAGCCTCTGCCTTCTGCCCTGTAGGTCGTGGGTTCGATTCCCACCCAGGACAAACATTTGTGTGATGAACATAGATGTTTGTTCTGTGTTTGGGTGTTATAAGTATTATAAGTATGTATTTACAAATAAGTATAAAGTATTCTAACAGTTATCTGGTTCCCATAGTACAAGCTTTGCTTAGTTTGGGGCTAGATGGCGCTGTGTCAAATGTCCAGCAATATTTATTTATTTATGTAATGTTTACTAGCGATTGATCCGTTATTAGATGGTTTTTAGGGTTCCGTACCTTAAAAGGTAAAAAAAGGAACCCTTATAAGATCACTTTCTTGTCCGTCTGTCTGTCTGTCTGTCTGTCTGTCTGTCCGTCTGTCTGTCCGTGTGCCACCATCGATTATCTCAGGAACGGGTAAAGCTAGCAAGTTGAAATTTATACCATATACTAAGGTCTATAGTCCCTATTGTGAGTATAAAAATCAAGGTCCTGAGTCAACACTACAGGGTTGTTCATTATTAGCTACAAATACTGACAGGGCCTAATTTTGGGGTCGTAAATATTTGTTTGGCCGAATCAATTTAATTCCTAAACTGATTTAAGTTTTTAGATCGTAATTTTATTTTTATTAATTTCTGTAAGACATATTGCATAATGACTTCCACGGAGAACAAAACAATGACCTATCGTCGCTACCCTATTGCCTAGGTCCCACCCACAATGACCAACTTGGTTATCAGCTGTAGCCTGCCTACAGTCATTGACCTTAGTGTTTTTTCTAATTTAAAGTTTAGACTTTCCATCACACTTTATTCAGGCTTTGAAGAAAGCGTCGACTAGTTAGGTACCTAGGTACGTACCTATTAATTACGTACTTACAGTTCTTCCGACGGATCTTGGCATTCGTGAATTTAGCCGTTTTGATGCGGAGTAGGTAGGTAGGTACGTACCTACCCACATTTCATACAAAATTTTCGACTGCGCAGCGAAAAGCCTGCCTTCATGAATTAGATCCATTGTGACAACTGTACAATACCTTCCTGTCTACCTAGGTAGGTAGGTAGGTTAGGTAAGGTACCTAAGTATGTTGTACCTTATTTTTCAATCACGTCAACTTTTAGGTAGTAAAAAAATTAGGTTAGGTTGTGAGGTAGAATTGTGGTAGCACTACGTAATTAATAACGACTTACATCTTAGCGTGTTTAAAAGTCAGTTTATTGAGTTCGCTCAGTAGGTATTTACACATCTGAGATTTAGACGGATAGGTACTTACAACAGAGTTAAGTAGGTACTTACTGATTTATTTACAATCCACATACAAAGGCGAAAACACACACAAAACACTGTTCACTGATATTGTGTGACCATCACGTCCATACCTACACTAAGTCTTTTGCACGACCGCACACATGAAAGTCCAGCGGTGTCAGGTCGGGTGACCGTGCAGGCCAACTCCGAATAGGTACCTAGCTCTTAGGAGCACCTCACCACTTTCTCAGAAACAAAGCATCATCTCAAGATACTACAAGTTAAAGTAGGTAATTCGTCATCGCGGTACGTTAGTTGTAGCGAACTCACTCTCGTGTTTATTTGTTTATTATCACGCGGCTGAACGCAGACTAACAGCCGGCCCCGCTCGCGGCGCGTGGGCACGAGTCAAAGGTCAACCCAATAGCCAATCATAGCGCATCGGCTTACGCCAACAGGTGGCTTCGTCGAATCAAATCAAAAGGGGCGGATCGCCGCCTTCTTTTGGGCGGCGGCTAGCACAGGCGGCTCGCCTTTGACTATGAAATGGACTTTTAGATGCAAGGACGCGCCAATAATTCGAGAGGATAATCTTCATCGATTTTCTCGGGATTTTCATAACAAAACATAAAAAAAATCATTTCATAAATATTTTTTATTTTATATGTAGACTTGTTCGGGAAAGCGTGGAAATTGTTTTTAAAAACAAAAAAAATAATCGATCGAGCGAGCGAAGCGAGCGAAGATCTTAGTGGCAAGTTAGGCGATTTTGCTTTGTATGTTTGTATGTTTGTATGTTTGTATGTTTGTATGTTTGTATGTTTGTATGTTTCATTTTTATGTTCTCGCATAACTATCGAACCGCTAATCCAATCTGTATGAAACTTGATAGGTCAATAGGTAGTGCTATGGAAATTTGCTGTGGAGCGTATGAGCGTAATCGATGAAGGGGTTGTAAAGATATGGGGTTCCCAAGGGGGTAAATTTTTTTCAAAGTTACCCAAATATATTGAGTGGGGTGTCATACGAAAGGGCTTATTTTGTACATTCCAAAATGGTTTTTATTTTTAATCTAGGATGTATAGTTTTTGAAATACGACCAAAGAACTAAAACTACGAAACCAGAGCTGCAAGAGCTCCCGTTTCATAGAGTTTCGATGTCTTCGTAGCTCATTGACTGGTCGGTCTTAAAAAGAGAGTGGCATCGTTGCGGTTTGGTTTGCAATGATTTTAGATGCTACTTGATTTATTTTCATGATAAAAAAATTTTTGATAAAGAATGAAAATAATTGGGGTAAAAAAAGTTAAATAAACAAATATATTGAGTGGGGTGTCAAATGAAAGGTCTTAATTTGTACATTCCAAAATAGTTATTATTTTCATTCTAGGACGTATACTTTAGAAATACGACGTGAATTCATAAATATGAAATAAGTAAATGAAAAATTAGACACGACATTATTGTATTGCATGCATGCTAGTATTTTTTACCATGAAGAGCTAGCGCAATAGGCATACTCGGCAGTAGTAGCACTTGAAATTATAGGGGTAGTCAGAAGAAAGTCCAAATGTAAGCCATCTACGGTGCGCGAGATCTCAGTTCGGGGCGAACTACTAGTTAATTGAAGTTGAATTAAGTATTTAATTGTTTTAGACTGTTACATTCAGTGGCTTAAAACAGAATGAATAAAATTAAATCTAAATCTGTGAGGTCGGGCGTGCTACATCAGCAAATCGACACCTGCCTGATGGCTGCGAGACGCGCGTGGGCGCTTCATTAGAAATGTACCTTAGAATGCATGGTCAGCGGTAAAGACCGTGTGACTGGTCGATGTAGGCAACGTAACTCCTCCCTCCGTAAGTTCGAGATTATCCGAGGGATGAGGATTATCTCGAGTTTTACCCCTAATACATAAACTTTTGAATTTACTTTTAAATGCAAACAATACAAGACAAGAAATTACAATTACACAAAGCACAATGCTTCCTATACTAACACTTTTATATTCTAGAGCACTATAGTTATTTTCACTATCACTAAAAACTTCACTTTCACCTTTCTGCAATAAGTAATTCAGGAACTGGATATCAGCTAGATCGATTCCTTTGAGATTGACAGGTTTCCTTAGTTTATCTGAAGGGCTCATCTGTATTTTAGGCAGGTTCATTAGTGGAAACTTCATGTACATTATTTCTTTTCCTTGGCTCTGATGTTTAGTTAATTTCAAGTCTCTGATCTTAAGTTGACAAGAATTGTCCATGGTTAACAGGTAAGTTCCAATAACTGTTTCGTGGGTTATCTCGTCTTCATAATACTTTGTGAGTAGCGTTTCAGTTTTCACGTAAATGATCCAACGATTGGGCTGTATAAGGTCGGCTTTAACGTCGTTAATGGTAACAGGAACGGGATGACAACTCGAGATGTTTGTGGAAAATCTCATTAGTTCAGTGATACAATCGTCTTCGTTTAGCAGTGAGATATCGTTCTCGTAGCATAGGAATCGAGCTTCGTCGATTTCGCGGCATGACTGGGAGAGCGGCCTCGCTTTTAACCCTTTCACAAGGACGTAAGGGTATTTGGGAAGGATGAGAAAGGTAAGGTCATTGACTCTATCATGAACAGGTAAGGGAATCAACTTATAGTAGTTGAATACATCGTTTTTGATCAAAGGAATATGCATAATGAATTTTATCTGATTTTATTTTATGTACGCTTTTATCTCTATACATTGCTCTATTTTAACTAAATTTTCAATTGTTGCTGGAAAAACTAAACTTTCTGTTTTCTCAATTTCCTTAAACAATAGTACTAACTCATCCATATCAACTATTGACTGATGTAATGATTTAACTCTAGCGAAAGCAATAGCCGTTTCAATCTCATTCAGTCTGATGTAGAGTATTTGAAAGTTATGTATGAAAATGTTATAAAAATGTATTATTTTGTTACTGATGTGTATTAATTTTGACTCATTTAAACTTTTATGAATATCTTGAATGTTTTCTTCAATCTGAATGAAAGTGCTTTTAGTAGAGTTGGCTATTCGAGTGAACGTACCCACCATTTCGGCAACGATTGTTAATTTATTTGAAATCGCGTTTTGTTTTGTCTTTACTTCATGAATTAACTTTTCGTACATTACAGCATCATCATTATCAAGATTACCAGTGATAGCCTTGATAAATGAACCGATAGGATTTATTAAACCACGTTTAGATCTTACTGATGGAATCAATTGTGTATACTTTTCTATAGTTATATTCATAATGTAATCTGTTTGTGATTGTACTTCAATGAAATCTGAATCAAAAGCTTTAATGTCAAAACAGCTTTCAACTTGCCTTTTTAGTCTTACATAGCTATCTATATTTAACTCCAGTTCCTCATGAAGAAATCTTAAATCTAAAACCTTAATTATAGTCCACGTATCGTGACTAATGACAGCTGTAGTGCCCATATTTTCTGTTCGTATTTAGCAATACGATATCTCTATATTGGTCGAATGAAATCGCTCGACGATTCCCATAGAGTTGGGATTATAAGGGGTACCAATATGAAGGTCGATTTTATAAAATGCTAACATTTCCTTCATTAATGTGTTGTTAAATTCTGTACCAGGGTCCGAACTGATTCTACAAGGTGTTCCATACAAAGAGAAGTATTTTATCAAAGCTCTAACTGCTTCAGGGGTGGATTTCGTGGTGATCTCAAATGCTTGACCTAATTTGCTGAAGGCATCTACTATTGTAAGATAATGTTTTCCGTCAATTGAGAATGTATCTATAAATAATTCTTGAAATGGTCTAATTTGTGTTTATGATAACTGCAGTTCTGGTTTAAATTTAAATGGTTTTCTGTCATACTTCATTTTCTTACAGAGTTCGCAAGCATTGATGATGCTAGCCACCGTTTGATCCATGTTGTTCCAATAAAAGGTACGTCTTAGATGTACTAACGTTTCCTTTATTCCCTTATGACTATTCTTTCCTACATGATATTTCAGCACAACGTCTCGTTGTTCCTGTTCGTTCTCTACATAAACTACTCTCTTAGTACATTCGTAAAACTTTACTGTCCCTTTCTGAAATAGCATTAAAGAAACCTCTGAAAACTGTTTTCGATGTAATTCGTCTTCAAAATAAAAGAAATATTTTATTTTAGGTCTTATATACGATTTCAGAAATCTTTTTACTAATTCGGTATTGTTTAAAGGTAAGTGAACCTCTAAAACCTTTTGTTTGTCCCTAGATAAATCTTTCACTGATAGTTCATCTCTATTCCAGGTATGAACGAGTATTTGATTCGGTTTAGTGTCTATAGCTTCCTGTAAAATATGCATACCGTCGGTATCTAGATCACGGGCAGAATGTACTGTGCCTATACTAGCAGTGTCGCGTCCTTCAGATGCGGATGCCGTAGTACTACCCAACGATGGGTTTGAGTAAGGTGATCGTGGTCTATTTCTAGCTACCGATATAGTGCTTTTTTCTGAATCAGAAGAAATCACTATTGGAGATGGTGTTCGCTCGCGTGGTGTAGAAGCGCGAGGTATGTTTTTTCGATCTTTCTTGTCTACATTTACTATCATGGAGACGTTATCGTCTTTATCTATAGCATTTGTTCTGATTCGTGATAAAGCTTCTGCATTTAAATTTTGTTTTTCTCGTTTGTGTTTAATGTGATTAATGACGGACAATGGTATTTTATCGCAATAAAATATATCACGATATTTTTGACATAAGTTGTAATATTCATTTGACTCTACATTATCATAACCGTAGTCGTAATCGTCGTTGTAGTCGTCCTGAATCTGATAAGATGATTCATCTGCATAGTAAAGATCGTTCGCGATCATATTATGTCGTATCGGAGCTGCTGTCCGCATGGTAACGTCGGCGTCTTCTAATCTCGGATCTATCACTCGTTGATAGTTATCGTTATTATTTTTTAGTTGAGGTTGGTTCTGAATACCGAACTTATAACCTTGTTGTTGTGGAATACCAAATTTGTAACCACCGTGTTGGAATGGTGCGCGTTGCGCAGGAGCCTGACCAAAGATACGTTGGGGCTGATTTTGAGCTATCCCAAATCGATAACCTTGAGTGGGCTGTGCGAATCGCATTTGTTGAGCAAAGTTTGGGCGGAACCCGTTTTGATTTTGTGGTACACCAAATCTAAAGTTATTTGATTGCCTAAAATTATTATTCGGCACTGAGTTAAATGTTGGTTTAAAACCTTGAGTCACAGGATGAGGTTTTACCGTATTTTGAGAATTTGGTTGTTGTGACGATGTTTGTTTTATTATTTTGGTTTTTGCATCATATTGAAATTTAAAGTTAACTTCTTCAGTTACAATGCTGAGGGCATTTTCCAAATTAGAGCAACCTTTTTGACGCACAATTCGAATCATATCTTCTGGTAAATTATACAAGAAGACATTTAGCGCGGTGTTGTTGTAAACGATCATTTTCGCTGCTTTGATTCCTTCATCAGTAAGTCTATTCACTTTTGCAAACAAAGAACTTCTAACGTTCTGAATTCTATGACAAAACTGTATGTACGTTTCGTTTGATTTTAACTTCAAAGTTTCGAGTTCAATCGCAATGCATTCCTCTGATCGAGGGTCACCGAAATGCTGTGTAAGAAGATCTTTTAACTCTTCATAAGTCGTAATATTCGGATGGTCGCTAAGTAGAGCAGCGGCTCTACCTGTGAGTCGACTGGATACAGCATGGAATATATAAAGAGCCTGTGCCGCATTCCCTAAAATGTTGCTACCTCTAACTACATATTCACATTTAGATATGAATAAATTTAATAAATTTTCCTCCCCGTCATATTTAGGGATAATCGTTAAAGTTTCTTTAGGAATGGCCTTGACCTCCATTTTTATTTAATTAATTTATTTGATTTTTTCACTTAATTAATTGATTTACCGATTTTTGTGTAAAACAATATGTGTCATGCACTATAAACTTAAATTTAATTTTTCACTTAATTAATTGATTTACCGATTTTTGTGTAAAACAATATGTGTTAACGCACTAAACGCTTAATTTAATTTTTCACTTACGTAATTAATTGATTTACCGATTTTTGTGTAAAACAATAATTCGCAATAAAAAATAATCCTGCGATAGGATAACGCTAATAGGTTTTTATTAGCTACTTAACTAAATTGATTCACCGATTTTTGTGCAAATCAATATTTAAAATTAACTTAAACTAATACAAATTAATTAACGCTTATGATCTGCAGAAGTTATACAGGTTTGCCGATTTTTGTGCAAACAAAATCAGATAAACGTAATTAATAGGCTCGACGATTTTAGTTCGAGAAATTTTGGAAAAGACACAGGAATATGAAAAACAGGAAGTGAAAAGGTCTACTCACAAACTGCTCGATCCCATGTCCTCCAGGTGAAACTGCTTTATGTCACTGAATTTCTCACGCTTTTCACGAGACGAGAGTCGTATTTATTTGGTTCGTTGATTTCCACGTCCGCTAATTGTCGGATTTCGAACGAATTTCTATGTCCGTGATACCGATTTGAGTGTTTCACGACCGTAGATTTTCGAAGAAAATGTGGAAAATCCCCTAGGCTGCGCCAGACTTGTTCGGGAAAGCGTGGAAATTGTTTTTAAAAACAAAAAAAATAATTAATTGAAGTTGAATTAAGTATTTAATTGTTTTAGACTGTTACATTCAGTGGCTTAAAACAGAATGAATAAAATTAAATCTAAATCTGTGAGGTCGGGCGTGCTACATCAGCAAATCGACACCTGCCTGATGGCTGCGAGACGCGCGTGGGCGCTTCATTAGAAATGTACCTTAGAATGCATGGTCAGCGGTAAAGACCGTGTGACTGGTCGATGTAGGCAACGTAACTATGTTGAACCTAATTCCTGAATATTTGTAGCTAATAATGAATTTCCCTGTATAAAAAGATATAGGCAAATTTAGGTTTTCGTGAAAACTTGTAAGTACCAAAACTTACCTTAATTATCAACTTTTTTTATTTTTCGGAATTTTTCCTTTACTTGTGCTGGAAGACCTTGCTTATAACCAAAATTGACACTTCTAGGTCAACCGGAAGTACCCTAGAGGTTTTGGGTCGAAAACCTAAATGGTAGTTCCCGTTGACCTAGAATAACGAAATTTGGCAAAAAGCAAGGTCTTATAGCACAAATAAAGGAAAAATTCCAAAAAGTTAAAAAAGTTGAAAATTAAAGGGTGTTCCCATACATACATAGTTGACGCCAATTAAAATTTTCCTCCGAGTTGTATGGGCGCTCATACAATTAAGCGGACTAGCTTAATTGGTACCATGGCTAGGTTCGGAACCCTCGGCGTACGAGTTCGACTCGCACTTGACCGGTTTTTAGGGTTCCGTACCTTAAAAGGTAAAAAAAGGAACCCTTATAAGATCACTTTCTTGTCCGTCTGTCCGTCTGTCCGTCTGTCCGTCTGTCCGTCTGTCCGTCTGTCTGTCCGTCTGTCCGTGTGTCACCATCGATTATCTCAGGAACGGGTAGAGCTAGCAAGTTGAAATTTATACCATATACTAAGGTCTATAGTCCCTACTGTGAGTATAAAAATCAAGGTCCTGAGTCAACACTATAAAAAGATATAGGCAAATTTAGGTTTTCGTGAAAACTTGTGAGTACCAAAACTTACCTTAATTATCAACTTTTTTTATTTTTCGGAATTTTTCCTTTACTTGTGCTGGAAGACCTTGCTTGTAACCAAAATTGACAATTCTAGGTCAACCGGAAGTACCCTAGAGGTTTTGGGTCGAAAACCTAAATGGTAGTTCCCGTTGACCTAGAATAACGAAATTTGGCAAAAAGCAAGGTCTTATAGCACAAATAAAGGAAAAATTCCAAAAAGTTAAAAAAGTTGAAAATCAAAGGGTGTTCCCATACATACATAGTTGACGCCAATTAAAATTGTCCTCCGAGTTGTATGGGCGCTCATACAATTAAGCGGACTAGCTTAATTGGCACCATGGCTAGGCACGGAACCCTCGGCGTACGAGTTCGACTCGCACTTGACCGGTTTTTTATTTTTATTAAATGTTAATATTATCTTTTGCAGGGTCATCAGAGGTATTTCGAAGCGGTGGCCGAGAAAGATTTATACAAGATCAATCCTAGAGACAAACCGTGGGAGCGGACGCAAGTCTATGTGAGTTCTGAAATGTAATATTAAAATAATTATCATATCCTTCCATACATACATAAAATCACGCCTGTTTCCCGTCATAGGGGTAGGCAGAGACCACGGATCTCCACCTCCATAGATATAGTTGAATAACTGTACTGTGAAGTACGTCCTGGGCGTCGATTCTGGTACCGAACTTTTTATCAACCTCAACCAAAACCTCAACTAAAGCGACTGTTTCCATGACTACTAATAACAAACGACTCAGTTGTGGTGAGGTTTTGAACTTTGGCAGAACAAATTTTTGAAAAGCTATTCTACTATTTCACCAAATGGCTGACATTTAAGAGATCGAACCAAACCAAAGCGGTTGTCATCTAGTAGAATACAGGCCCTCACTTAGTACCCTAGCTATCTTAGTAACAAATAAAAGCTTGAATAAAAGGACAATCACAAAAAATCGTATTACGGTTGCGAAATGCACTATGGCCAAAGTGCATTTTGCGACAAAAAGTGCATTGCTAAAGCAAAAAATAAATAAAGATTCTGAAGAATTGAGAACCTATTTTTTTTTAAGTCGGTAATTTTTTTTTTTTTAAGGAGTGCGAGCTAGTCAAAGTGGTCGGCATAAAGTACGTTATAAAGCCACCACGGATAGCGTGCGTCCGCCTCGCGTGCGAGGGAGAGGGAAGACCGCGCTCCTTCACCGTCCGCTACCACGACATGCCTGACGTCATCGACTTCTTGGTACTACGGCAGCAGTACGACACGGCGACGAGGAGGCGGTGGTCGCAGGGGGACAGGTAAATGTGACCTTTGACCTTGACCTTTGACCTCGATCGTAACTTTGACCTTGACCTTTGACCTTTGACCTTGACCTCGATCGTAGCTTTGACTTTTGCTTAGACCTTGAATTTGACCCTGACTTTTGGATGAGTTTTATATCCGTCAACCGTAAGAAGATAGGAAAAAAGAGTGACCTTTGTCCTTGACACTAACTTCTACCCTGTTACTTTGAGGAGTTAAATTTCTTGACACAAAAAAATTGACGTCATTCCCTAAGAAGATCTTAGGTATTTAGTGTGTAAGGCAAAGAGAAGACCGCGCTCTTTCACCGTCCGCTACCACGACATGCCTGACGTCATCGACTTCTTGGTACTACGGCAGCAGTACGACACGGCGACGAGGAGGCGGTGGTCGCAGGGGGACAGGTAGGTGACCTTTGACCTTGACCTTGACCTTTGACCTTGACCTCGGTCGTAACTTTGACCTTGACCTTGACCTCGATCGTAACTTTGACTTTTACTTAGACCTTGAATTTGACCCTGACTTTTGGATGAGTTTTGTATCCGTCAACCGTAAGAAGATAGGAATAAAAGAGTGACCTTTGACCTTGACCATAGTTCTACCCTGTTTATTACTTCGTGAGTAATCTGGAGAGTTACTTGCCACAAAAAAACAACATTTTTGACGTCATTACTTAGAAGATCTTAGGTATTTAGTGTGTAAGAGAGAGAGAACCGTGCTCTTTCACCGTCCGCTACCACGACATGCCTGACGTCATCGACTTCTTGGTACTACGGCAGCAGTACGACACGGCGACGAGGAGGCGGTGGTCGCAGGGGGACAGGTAGGTGACCTTTGACCTTGACCTTGACCTTTGACCTTTGACCTTGACCTCGATCGTGACCTTGACCGTGACCTCGACCTTGACTTTGATCTAGAATTTGACCCTTACTTTTGACTTTTTGAGTTTTGGATGAGTGTTATTATCAGTGATCGGAATTAGGCGGGCTAAAATACCTAAAGTTCAAAGAACAGAGGCAAAAATGGGGAGACTTCCTTACTACAAGAATATTATTCTGGTAGTAAGTAAGAATTTTATTGAAAGTTGGCACAATTTTCACAGTGAGTAAGTACATTTAAAATTAATGTTAATAATATTGTGAACTAATTCAAATAGTTTTTCTATTTGACCGACGGAAAAAAGTTTTTTATCCTTATAATTTACATTTTAGTTTTTGTTATTAACTCAGGTAAAAAATTGATTCATCTTAATGTTAGATGTTCCTTATTAATGTCCCGGAAACGGAAATAATTGGGTCGAAAAATATTTAGTCCTAAGGCGTCTCCATTTGTCTCTGTTATTTTTCGAACTTTAGGTATTTTAGCCCGCCTCATTCCGATCACTGGTTATTATCCTTCAACCGTAAGAAGATAGGAATAAAAGAGTAGCCTTTGACCTTGACCCTAGCTTCTATCCTGTTTATGACTTCCAGTTGACCATTCACACACATGTGTGCTGTGAATGGTCAACTCGCGGACGCGACCAGCGACACGCTGAAGAGTGAAACAAGCCTTAGGCGGTGGTCGCAGGGGAACAGGAACTTTGACCTCGACCCTGACTATTGACTGATATTGACCTAAACTTTATTCAGTAGATCGGAATAAATAAAGAATGACCCATTCAGTAGGAGTTTGGAATAAATAAAGAGTGACCTTTGACCTTGACCTTGACCTTGACTGAAATTTTCTATCGCCGCATCAAATAAGTAATTCCCCCAGATTCCGCTGCATGATCGACGACTCCTGGTGGACTGGTATAGTCCTGGAGCGCGTACTTTAGATAACTGTTACTTTATTCAGTAGATCAGAATAAATAGAGAATGACCTTTGACCCATTCAGTGGGAGATTGGAATAAATAAAGAGTGACCTTTGACCTTGACCTTGACCTCGACCATAACTGATCTTGACTGCCTAAAATTTTCTTTCCCCCAGATTCCGCTGCATGATCGACGACTCCTGGTGGACTGGTATAGTGCTGGAGCGCGTCCCCGCCCCCGCCGCCCCCGCCCCCGCCCCCGCCGCCCCCGCGCCCCCCGCGAGCGAGGCGGCATCACACTTCCTCTCGCTCAGAGTGAGATGGGACAACGGGGAAGTTGAGCGGCTGAGTCCATGGGATTTAGAACCTATAGACCCTGAGAGGTGAGTGAATCTTCTATATTCCATACAGCGTGCCCCCGCCCCCGCCCCCGCCCCCGCCCCCGCCCCCGCCCCCGCCCCCGCCCCCGCCCCCGCCCCACTCACACTTCCTCTCGCTTAGAGTGAGATGGGACTGTAGCGACATCTACCTGTCGCTAGATGAACTACAGAGGCATGCTACGCGCTACAGATGGCGCCACTCAACATCAGAATGTCTAGAACTCGCAAGCAAAGTTTCTAACGGATTTAGACATAATTAGGACTATCCGACATCAACTGTCGGTCGAGAGACCACGGGCAAGTGGGCCAGATGGGCCGGCCCGTTGCAGAGGAACCACCTACTCTGCCTTGGGGAACGACGGGAAAGTGGAGCGGCTGAGTCCTTGGGACCTGGAACCTATAGATCCTGAGAGGTGAGTGAATAGTGGGGCTAAAATGGTCGTTATAGCAAAATCATAATTCATAGCGAGACCTTTTGAAACGTTTGTACTTGTAGCGACATCTACCTGTCGCTAGATGAACTACATAGACATGCTACTCACTAAGAGCTTCAACATAGATGGCGACACAACCGCATATGTCTAGAACTCGCAAGCAAAGTTTCCAACGGATTTAGATTAGGACTATCCGACATCAACTGTCGGTCGAGAGACCACGGGCAAGTGGTCCAGATGGGCCGGCCCGTTGCAGAGGAACCACCTACTCTGCCTAACCATGTTCCCCAAAGGGACAACGGGGAAGTGGAGAGACTAGGATAGGTTCCATGTCCCAGGGGCTACCCTGGGACATGGAACCTATAGACCCTGAGAGGTGAGTGAATAAATGAATATTGGTGGACATTTCACACAGCGCCATCTAGCCCCAAACTAAGCAAAGCTTGTGCAATGGAAACCTGATAACTCATAAAAAACTTATTATATTTTTGTAAATCCAACACTTGACACAGAACAAAAATGTTCATCACACAAACGTTTGTCCTGGGTGGGAATCGAACCCACCTACAGCGCAGAAGGCAGAGCTACCAACCATCTGAGCTAAGAGGCCAGTCAGTATAAATATAGTTAATAACCGTGAACGGTTATTGTTATTTAATAACCCTGCTTAACAATAAAATTACTCGGGTATTTCAAAAGTAAGTTCGTATGAGCAAGTGGCCAACTTTGGTGACGGAGTTTTAAGGCCGCCTGAAGGCCTCCGTCATGGCTTAACGACTTAAAAGCCGGGACCGACAATTTAACGTGCCCTCCGAAGCACGGAACCGCTCAGCTCTTAATACCACTTGTGGTCACCCATCTTGAAAGTGACCGCGCACAACGCTGCTTAACTTCAACGATCAATCAAGAACGTCCAAGCAAGCTACGCCACGAGCGCCTCATTCAATTTTCATTTCAAAAGTGAAATAATATGACATTTCAGGTTACCAAGCGAAGCCGGCGGCGCGGTGCCAGTGTTACCCCACGAGTTGGAAGCCGTGTTGTACCGAGCCGAGCCCGACGAGTGGCCCCCGCGCGGGGACCGGGGGGAGGCTTGTCGGACTATAGCTGAACATATCGGACAGGTATTAAAAATTACCCTAAATTACACTAAATATTACCCTAAATGAAAATAAAATTACCCAAAATGACACTAACTATTACCCTAAATGACACTAAAAATTACCTTAAATGATACCAAAAAGTACCCTGAATGACGTTAAAAAGTACCTTAAACGACACTAAGAATTTTCCTAAATTACACTAAAATTACCCTAAATGACACAACAACCTCACGAGTTGGAAGCCGTGTTGTACCGAGCCGAGCCCGACGAGTGGCCACCCTAAATGACACTAAATATAACCCTAAATGACACTAAAAATTACCTGAAATGACACTAAAAATTACCTTAAATTACGCCAAAAAAGTACTGAATGACGTTAAAAAGTACCTCAAATGACATTAAGAATTATCCTAAATGACACTAAATATTACTCTTAAATGACACTAAACATTACCCTATATTACACTAAATTATTACCCTCAATGACAATAAACATTACCCTAAATGACACTAAAAATTACCCTTAAAATTACTCTACGCTTTGAAACCCATAACCTAATGTTTGTTTCAGGTGATGACGTTGTCTGTCGCCGAACCCTTCCTTGCCCCAGTGGACTTGCAGCTTTACCCCACGTACGCACGAATAGTGCCCTATCCTATAGACCTGGCGACTATAAGAGCTAGGTTCGAGAATCTGGTGAGTATTTCAAACATACTTAGGCCTTTACATCTTTACTAGATGGTTTATACAGTGTCAGGAGGCAATCTTTGCCTACACTTATCGGGACACTGTAGTGCCTGGGACATTGTTGAGATGGAGTAGGCTTGTAGCACCTACACCATCCTCTCAGCTTAACCGGCCATATCCACAGGAATGACATGGTCAATACGTGTGGGGCTGACTAAGGCTGAGACTCCACCAAAGCGGAGATGTGTGAGATGTGTTTTAAACAATCAATAGAATTTCGTTATTCAAAAATGTCATCTCGGCTTTTGAAATTTAAAGTTTAAAACACATATCCCGCTTTCGTGGAGTCTCAGCCTAAGCCGCGGGTTTCCTCACGATGTTTTCATCATCATCATCATAAACCATCAGTACGGGGGCAACGCCGTGAGGGCACTGCTTGTTATTATTAAATTTAAGAGCTCAGCTCTTGTCGGTGCAACGATGCAATTCTCTCCATCTATCTCTTCCCAATGCCAGTTCTTTTGTTTCTTTATATATTATATATTTATTTTTTTATATATTTATTTATTTATTTATTTATACGACATGACAGCGACCTTCTTAATCTGACTCATGTAATTAATTCTTGGTCTTCCCCTTCCTCGTCTTCTACTTTTCCTTCTATGATGTTCCTTATGAAGCTGTCATGTCGTGTAAGATGTCCAATCCTTTTCCCTCTTCTGTTATTATTATAATACAATATTTATATTTCAGTTCTACAGACGGACGGCGGCGGCACAGTTCGATGTTAGATATTTGGCGAGTAACGCGGAAAGGTTCAATGACCCGCACGCCGCTATAGTGCGGCAAGCGAGACTGTTGACTGATCTACTGCTCTATATTATTAGGTGAGTAAATAATATTATTTATAAAAACTAAATCAATCAATCAATCATTTATTAAATGCTAATCGAGGGTAAAAAAACAGATGACATAAACTAAACTACTACATATTTAAATAACTTTATAAAATCATGAATATCATATATCGTTCTCACAAAAATAAAATAATATACAGTAATGTAGTTATAAATACATACTTACAGAATAATTTATCAAAAGTAGCTAATTAGAAAAACCTTTTGTGAGAGACTGGTGCCTGAAATAGGTACAGAAAAACCTGTGCTACAGGTCACCAGTGCCCTACTCCACTGATTTACATAGGTAAATTAAATACATAAACTATCCAATTTTGAAAAAGGGATAAAATGGGTGGAGGACTTAAAAAAAAGGAGGAGGTTCTCAATTCGCCAGAATGTTTTTCCTATGAGTTAATTACTCGAAGACGCTTTGACCGATTTGGAAAGTTTATTGTTTGAAAGTATAGGTACCCTATACTTTCCGATTGGTGCCATAAAAATTTGTTGAGGATCTGTCGAGCATCTTCGGAGTTATGAACAAAAATGCACCTCGAGAGTGCAGAAAATTGCTCAGATTATAACATTGAAGTCGGTTTTTTAAATTTTTAATTTAGACACTTGTGATATAACGTTGTTTTAACAGTCGTTGGCGAGATGCGGATGTGATGTCTAAATACCACGAGCTGTCAGCTGCCTACAGATCATCGGACGACGAGCCTTTAGCGGCGCAGCATAGGCATACCAAGGTACTGACTAACCCCTTTATCTATTCTATCTATATCTATAGCTATCACACTAAAAACTTAGGCTTTTATATCTTTACTAGATGATTTATACAGTGTCAGGAGGCAATCTTTGCCTACACTTATCGGGACACTGTAGTGCCTGGGACATTGTTGAGATGGAGTAGGCTTGTAGCACCTACACCATCCTCTCAGCTTAACCGGCCATATCCACAGGAAAGACATGGTCATTCATGGTCGATTGTTAGAGCCGTTTTCAAGGAAATTTGCGGTATGGGCGTTTACGGGGGCGAAAAATCGATCTAGCTAGGTCTCATATCTGGGAAAACTCGTTTTCTCGCCATTTTCACGCAAGAAGATTTATCAGTGCAATGTGGTTCGTAATTTGTTGAGACCCCAGTGGCTAAATAGTAGAGTTTCCGCCTCACAGCCGAAGGCTGCGAGTACAAATCTCAGCCAATGAAAATTTATATTTTGTAAGTTTTTTTTTTTGTTCTATTTTAATTTTTCTCTATTTGCACCCGAACAGGGTGGCAATTCTACCTACTACAAAACTTTTTATGAACCACAAGCAAAACCTCAACTAAACCTTAGATTTTCGACTGTTTCCTATTCTATAATGACAAACGACTCATTTGAGGTGACATTTTAGCTAAGGTTTGGACTTTGGCAGAACAAATTTTTGAAAAGCTATTTTACTATTCACCAAATGGCTGACATTTAAGAGATCTTTAAAATTATTATTATCGGGACTTAATCGCGTAATGAAATCGTTTTATTTACCTCGACGTTTCGGCGACATTACAGTCGCCGTGGTCACGAGTAGACTGGCGGCCGTTGTTTGCTCGCACCTTTGACTGATGAGGTTAGAACTACCCTCATTCAAAGGTGCGAGCAAACAACGGCCGCCAGTCTACTCGTGACCACGGCGACTGTAATGTCGCCGAAACGTCGAGGTAAATAAAACGATTTCATTACGCGATTAAGTCCCGATAATAATAATTTTAAAAATGTGTTCAAGTCGCGAAAGTTTAAAATATGTATTTAAGAGATCGAAACAAAACGCAGCGGAATGATTGACGTTGTCATCTAGTAGAATTGCCACCCAGAGCTCGGTCACCCAGATATTATTTAATAATGTAATTGTATCTTCCAGTCTCGTAGACGCCAGCGTCCTAATATAGACTGGGTGTCTGTTTGCGAAGGAATTCTGATGGAGGTGATGTCTTCAGCGGACGCTGAACCATTCCGGAACCCCGTCTCATCAGAACAAGCGCCAGGTAATTACTACTAGCGTGCAAACTTATGTATATGATGCTAGCCAGAGCTACTTTGCCTCTTTTTAGGGTTCCGTACCTTAAAAGGTAAAAAAAAGGAACCCTTATAAGATCACTTTCTTGTCCGTCTGTCTGTCTGTCTGTCTGTCTGTCTGTCTGTCCGTCTGTCTGTCCGTGTGTCACCATCGATTATCTCAGGAACGAGTAGAGCTAGCAAGTTGAAATTTATACCATATACTAAGGTCTATAGTCCCTATTGTGAGTATAAAAATCAAGGTCCTGAGTCAACACTATAAAAAGATATAGGCAAATTTAGGTTTTCGTGAAAACTTGTAAGTACCAAAACTTACCTTAATTATCAACTTTTTTTATTTTTCGGAATTTTTCCTTTACTTGTGCTGTAAGGCCTTGCTTGTAACCAAAATTGACAATTCTAGGTCAACCGGAAGTACCCTAGAGGTTTTGGGTCGAAAACCTAAATGGTAGTTCCCGTTGACCTAGAATAACGAAATTTGGCAAAAAGCAAGGTCTTATAGCACAAATAAAGGAAAAATTCCAAAAAGTTAAAAAAGTTGAAAACTAAAGGGTGTTCCCATACATACATAGTTGACGCCAATTAAAATTGTCCTCCGAGTTGTATGGGCGCTCATACAATTAATACTAGCTTAATTGGCACCATGGCTAGGTACGGAACCCTCGGCGTACGAGTTCGACTCGCACTTGACCGGTTTTTTTTTTTATTTTCTTTATTTTGGCTTCGCACGGTTGTGCATTCAGCCAGTGTCAAGTAATTAAATAAACTTGCAAGTTTAAAGATAAATAAGATATATAAATACATAACACAATACATAAATATAATATCCCACCCCTCCCCTTGTGCCTCAGTAAAGATGTGGGGCTTTACTGAAACATCAACACGGACTATTTGGGAGAACTTGAAAAGCAATGTTATCCAATATTGTTTCACTTCCCCACACTTATGCACGTTCACGAACACTAAACGGTTAATAATCCACCATTATTACACATTAACATTCGAAGAAACACAAGTTTTGGAAAATAAAACAAAAATGAAACTTGACTTCTCAAATTTCCGCCAAAAAGCCCCTACTTTGCCTCTTGATGTCCGTGAGGTCAACACAGGTTTCAGCAGAATACCAGCGCTGTTGCATGAAATGTGCAATAGCATGCTGAGCTGAAAGCCATTTCACCACCACACAGAGCTAATATTATAGGTGCCTATGATTCAAATTTACTTTTCTTTGTTTTAATGTTACTTTTCTTTTCATTGTGTAATTTATTTTTTATTTTTGTGAAGTATGTACCTTTTTATTACTAATATGGTGGTGAATAAATGCGTATCTATCGTCATAAACTTTAAATTATTAACAAAAAAAAAGTTTTATTCGGACGATTACGAAATATTAAAAAAGAACTATATTGCTCCAATCGTTTTCGACGCGCTCACCAACGAACCATTTCATTTTTACTTTTCATCTATTTCTTTTGTTACTCGCTCTAAGATCTCATTGCATGCTGTCTTTACTTTTAGTTGTATTGACATTTAACTCTACAATTTCTTAGCAAGTAACTATTTTAAATTGTGCTGGTGTACTTTACGTAAATTATCAAATAAATAAATATTTGTGTACGGTACAAGTCACCATGCACCTTCCTAAGTCAGCAGAAACATTCCGCAGCAGCACTTTCCGCGTTTACTTTAATTTATTTTACAACAAAATCATCCAGTTCGCAAACAGCCACCAAGGGCGCGCGTGCTCATTATCATCAACATCATTTAACCTAAGTTTATTCGGACAATAGACAAATTCCGACTGATCTCAGTGTTTATCATTTTAACAATTCTAATGTATAGCTAACAAGACGCCGTACAATTTGTATAGTAGCCGTCCGCAACTCCGTCCGCGTGAATTACGTGTTATTTTATGTGTTTACTTCAATCATCCAAATGTAAACTTTTAAATTTATAATATTCGTTAAGTTTTTAAATATGTTACCGTCTTTCAGACTACCACATCGTAGTGAACAATCCAATGGACCTCGGCACGGTGGCTCAGAGGTTAGCGCGTCGTCAGTACCAGAGTCAGGAGCAGTTTTGTGAGGAGATGAGGCTTGTCTTCAGCAACAGTCGACAGTACAACACTAACAAGCGGAGCCGGGTGAGTGTCCACAGCGTCTCTCGGACCACAGCGTCTCTCAGACCACAGCGTCTCTCAGACCACAGCGTCTCTCAGACCACAGCGTCTCTTAATTAGAGCACAGCGTCTCAGATCACTGAGACTCTCAGACCACAGCGTCTCTCAGACCACAGCGTCTCTCAGACCACAGCGTCTCTCAGACCACAGCGTCTCTCAGACCACAGCGTCTCTCAGACCACAGCGTCTCTCAGACCACAGCGTCTCTCAGACCACAGCGTCTCTTAATTAGAGCACAGCGTCTCAGATCACTGAGACTCTCAGACCACAGCGTCTCTCAGACCACAGCGTCTCTCAGACCACAGCGTCTCTCAGACCACAGCGTCTCTCAGACCACAGCGTCTCTCAGACCACAGCGTCTCTCAGACCACAGCGTCTCTCAGACCACAGCGTCTCTCAGACCACAGCGTCTCTCAGACCACAGCGTCTCTCAGACCACAGCGTCTCTCAGACCACAGCGTCTCTCAGACCACAGCGTCTCTCAGACCACAGCGTCTCTTAGACCACAGCGTCTCTCAGACCACAGCGTCTCTCAGACCACAGCATCTCTCAGACCACAGCGTCTCTCAGACCACAGCGTCTCTCAGACCACAGCGTCTCTCAGACCACAGCGTCTCTCAGACCACAGCGTCTCTCAGACCACAGCGTCTCTCAGACCACAGCGTCTCTCAGACCACAGCGTCTCTCAGACCACAGCGTCTCTCAGACCACAGCGTCTCTTAGACCACAGCGTCTCTCAGACCACAGCGTCTCTCAGACCACAGCGTCTCTCAGACCACAGCGTCTCTCAGACCACAGCGTCTCTCAGACCACAGCGTCTCTCAGACCACAGCGTCTCTCAGACCACAGCGTCTCTCAGACCACAGCGTCTCTCAGACCACAGCGTCTCTCAGACCACAGCGTCTCTCAGACCACAGCGTCTCTCAGACCACAGCGTCTCTCAGACCACAGCGTCTCTCAGACCACAGCGTCTCTCAGACCACAGCGTCTCTCAGACCACAGCGTCTCTCAGACCACAGCGTCTCTCAGACCAAATCATTTATCATCATAGCGTTCGAACCAGTACAGTATATAATTGTAAAAAATAATAAATAATAATAATTGATATCAACAGGAAGCGCTCGTGGCGTAGCTTGCTTAGACGTTCTCGATTGATCGTTGAAGTTAAGCAGCGTTGTGCGCGGTCACTCTTAGGATGGGTGACCGCAAGTGGTATTACGAGCTGAGCACTTCCATGCTTCGGAGGGCACGTTAAATTGTCGGTCGGAGACCTAAAAACTTTGTCACCAGAGTTGGAAACTTGCTAATACGAACTTACTTTTACCAACAGATATATTCAATGACCGTCCGCCTATCTGCGTTATTCGAGGCGTTATGCGTGGAGCGAATGTCTCGCGTCCGATCGGAACACAGAACGGAGCGTGTAACGGAACGCAGTCCCGACAGAACGGAACGGCTGCGGCGGTCGCACAGACCACGGAGACAGAGGAATGGTAAGATAATACAAAAATATTTGGGGAACAGGGTAGAATCGTTCCCTAAAGGCAGAGAAGGTTCTCTGCAACGGGCCGGCCCATCTGGCCCACTTGCTCGTGGTCTACACCGACAGTTGATGTCGGATAGTCCTAGATATGTGTGATT
Source organism: Camptogramma bilineatum (assembly GCA_958496255.1). NCBI lineage: Eukaryota > Metazoa > Arthropoda > Insecta > Lepidoptera > Geometridae > Camptogramma > Camptogramma bilineatum. Next base: position 4,738,335 of record OY292478.1, read on the forward strand.
TCGTTAGAAACTTTGCTTGCGAGTTTTAGACATTCTGATGTTGAGTGGCGCCATCTTCTTTGGAATATTTAGTTGATGCTGTAAAAAAGACGAGTAAGTTTATTAGAAGGTTCCTTATTTTCCCGTTGCTTAGTTATAAAATCAGAAGTTGAACCTAACTTCTGTGGCCAAAAAATAATTCTGCGGCTCGACTTATTATTCCCCTTATTTAAACTATACTGACAGCAACTGAGAGGATGGTGTAGGTGCTACAAGCCTACTCCATCTCAACATTGTTCCAGGCACTACAGTGTCCCGTTTAGTGTAGGCAAAGATTGCCTCCTGACACTGTATAAATCATCTAGTAAAAATGTAAAGGCCTAAGTTTTACTGACAGCAATAGTATTAGAGTCGGATTCAGCACTGAAGTCCGATAGACGCAGCGCTGCTATCGCAGAACTAGGTTAAGTATAAAATTACTAATTGTCCAAATAAGGCTTGAACAATAACAATTATGCTAGTTTGTACGTTCGTTAGCTCTACACACCAGAACAACTGAACGACCTTGACTAAAAGAGCATATTAAAGTAAATAAAACAAGTAGTTACCGCTTTTTCCATAGGACTTGAGCGCTGAATCCTACTCTAGCCCTAGTTTGGGAGTCAGAACTACATGTAAATTGTATTCTGGTTGGATCAATAAATGTTTATCTATTTATTACAGTTAAAAGAATGAACGGTCACGCCGACTCATCGGAATCCGACTCGGAACCTCTCGCCGCGACCTCTAGGAGGGTGCACGGGCTCAGGACGAGGGGGGCGGGGGGAGAGGGGGGGCGGGGGCGGGAGGGGGGCGGGGGGGCGAGGCGGGGGGAGGACTCGTGGGACAGTGATGTACCACTGCATAAGCATAGTAAAGGTGAGTGTTATTATCACATCACATCACACTATCACACTAATCACACTATCACACCATCACACTAATCACACTATCACACTAATATTACTAGTAGTTCGCCCCGAACTGAGATCTCGCGCACCGTAGATGGCTTACATTTGGACTTTCTTCTGACTACCCCTATAATTTTAAGTGCTACTACTGATACTGCCGAGTATGCCTATTGCGCTAGCTCTTCATGGTAAAAAATACTGGCATGCATGCAATACATAATGTCGTGTCTAATTTTTCATTGAGGTATTTCATATTTATGAATTCTCGTCGTATTTCGAAAAGTATACGTCCTAGAATAAAAATAATAACTATTTTTGAATGTACAAATAAAGACCTTTCATTTGACAGCCCACTCAATATATTTGTTTACTTAACTTTTTTTACCCCAATTATTTTCATTCTTTATCAAAATTTTTTTTATCATGAAAATAAATCAAGTAGCATCTAAAATCATTGCAAACCAAACCGCAACGATGCCACTCTCTTTTTAAGACCGACCAGTCAATGAGCTACGAAGTCATCGAAACTCTATGCAACGGGAGCTCTTGCAGCTCTGGTTTCGTAGTTTTTGGTCTTTGGTCGTATTTCAAAAACTATACATCCTAGATTAAAAATAAAAACCATTTTGGAATGTACAAAATAAGCCCTTTCGTATGACACCCCACTCAATTTATTTGTGTAACTTTCATAATTTTTTACCCCCTTGGGAACCCAATATCTTCACAACCCCTTCATCGATTAAGCTCATATGCTCCCCCGTAAATTTCCTTACCACAACCTATTGACCTACCAAGTTTCATGCAGATTGGATGAACGGTTCGACAGTTATGCTCGAACAACAATTCGTGAAACATACAAACATACAAACATACAAACATACAAACATACAAACATACAAACATACAAACATACAAAGCAAAATCGCCCAACTTACCACTAAGATCTTCGCTCGCTTCGCTCGCTCGATCGATAAATGCGAAAGTTTGGATGTTTGGATGTATGTTTGTTCCTCTATAACTCGACAACCACTGAACCGATTTGGCTGAAATTTGAAACATAGATAAATAATGACCGGGAATAGAACATAGGCTACTTTTTATCCCGAAAAAATGCACGGTTCCCGTGGGATAAACAAAATAGTAGTCCACGCGGGCGAATCCGCGGGCCTCAGCTAGTAAATAATAAATATTGGTGGACATTTCACACAGCGCCATCTAGCCCCAAACTAAGCAAAGCTTGTACTATGGGAACCAGATAACTGATAGAATCCGTACCCATATTATAAATGTGAAAGTGTGTTTATTTATTTGTCCTGCTTTCACGTCAAAACAGAGCGACGGATTGACGTGAATTTTTGTGTGGAGATAGTTGAAGGGCTGGAGAGTAACATAGGCTACTTTTTATCTGGGTACCACGCGAGCGAAGCAGCGGGCAGCAGCTAGTAAATAAATAAAAAAAGATTATAAAGAACAAATTATTAATGAAGCGCTCGTTGCTTAGCTTGCTTGGACGTTCTTGATTGATCGTTGAAGTTAAGCAGCGTTGTGCGCGGTCACTCCTAGGATGGGTGACCGCAAGTGGTATTACGAGCTGAGCGCTTCCGTGCTTCGGAGGGCACGTTAAATGTCGGTCCCGGCTTTTAAGTCGTTAAGCCATGACGGAGGCCTTTAGGCGGCCTAAAAACTCCGTCACCAGAGTTGGCCACTTGCTCATACGAACTTACTTATTAATTCGTCCAATGATTTTCCCCCCAGGTAAAGGAATCGGCAAGAAGAGCAAAAGCAGCATCAGCACCGACCCCACCCCCTCCACCAGCGGCGCCCCCCCGCCCCCCCCTGCACCCCCCGAACCCCCCTCATTCTGGGGGGTCCTCCGCCTGCACTGATTTTGAAGTTTTGGAGGAGGAATTGTTGGATGACGTCCATCTTACTTATACGGATGAGAGCGATCCAGCGCCATTGAGGGTAAGTATTTTTGACCGAGCGAGCGAAACGTCTCTGCTTCAACTTGGACAAAAATATTGTCTGGATGTCTGTTCTCCTCTACAGAGGATGATGAGATGTAAAAGCCAAAATTTTTCTTATAATTATAATATTCGTTCACAGGAAATTCTGCAAAACGTGGGCCAAACATGTATTTAGGCATAAAAAAACTCTGCCTAAAACCTCCGTCACCAGAGCTGGCCACTTGCTCTTACGAATTACAAATACAAAATAAATTTATTTTCAGCAAACACAATAATTTGACACAATACAGAGAAATCAGGATAATTATAAATGCTGACAGGTAATTTTGCTGTGGTTAGGGTTTACAACGTACCTCATACTAGGCTAAGCCTGTATTGTTACTTACTTATTTGGACATGCCTCTGACTACTTACTACTTAAGTACTTAGTACTTATTTGTATTTTTTTGCCATTTATTTTTTACTGTCACAATAATATTTTTATGTATGCCACCGCCATTACTAGTTCGTTTTTATCCTGTCCATCCAAAGGTTACCTGGAAGAGATCGCTTTTAGCGATAAGGTCGCCCATTGATACACTTTTTAATTAAGGCTTATTTTTCTTTTGTTTTTTTATGGTGTACAAAAAAGTTATATTCTATTCTATTCTATTTGTTCGCAGGTAGAACAGTTTTCAGTGAGCAAGCGCGCCCGTATAACCAGCTCCGATAGTGGCGGGTACTCTACACATACACGCAGGAAACGACGACGGACGAAACATAAACGGTGAGCCACTTACAATACACTTATAATAACTGTTCTGTCTGGGTGTTTTCTATGTATATTATGTATGTATTTACAAAAAAAAATGTATAAAAGTAGTATATCAGTCATGTGGTTGCCATAACACAAGCTCTGCTTAGCTTGGGACTACATGATGCTGTGTGAAATGTCCAGCATTATTTATTTATTTATTTGTTCTAGGTTAATCTGTATCTATCTATGCTTATGGTTAGAGATCGGACTATAATGCAATTTTTTAGCCCATTTTCATCAGTTAATGCATATTTTGCCTAAATTCTTATAATGATGCATATTTTCGCTATATTTGCAATGTTTCTTGGTAGGATCTAGGAAACTACGTTATAGCCGATAAAGTTTTGATAAAATTTTGAGCAAAATATTCTTTGAACCTTTGTGTCATTAAAGTTTCATTAATGCTAGCTCAAGTCAGCCTCTCGCCAGCTCATTGGCTCGCGCGGAAACCCCGATTAGTGGGGGGGGGGGGGGGATAGTGGCCATTCTCTATTCTTTGACTAAACTTAAACTGCGGAGTGAGACCCCCCTAATAATACTAAAATAATTCTTTATTATGACAGAACCCGCGAAAGATTCAACGAGGCGACATCATCCTCCTCCAGTGCGGGTGTAGCGGGGGTGGGGGGGCCCGGGGAGGGGGAGGGGGAGGGGAGGAGGTACGAGTCGGACCATTCGTACAAGCCGAGATACTCTACAGATGACGACGCGCCGCTGCATTTGTACAGGTGAGGGGGGAAGAGAAATTACCGAGAGCATGGGCGTATATAAGGGGGGAGGGGGGAGGCTTAGGGGGTCCGGATTGAAGAAAAATGTGAAGAGCCTAAAGGGAGGAGGGAAAAGGGGACAGAACCCGCGAAAGATCGCCATAATCTCACCATCAGCGGGCTTAAAAAGGTCGCTATTGCAGAATCGCATTAAAGGAATTGAACTATTGCCATCTCTTTTCATTGACTGGGAGTGAAAAGAGACTGCATTATAGATCATTTCGAATTGTGATTCAGCTTTAGCGACCTTTTTAGGTCGCAGGGAGATTATGGCGAAGACAAAGGTCTACATTAAAAAAAAAAAGATTCGACGAGGCGACATCATCTTCCTCCAGTGCGGAGGTCGCGGGGGTGGGGGGGCCCGGGGAGGGGGAGGGGGAGGGGGGGAGGTACGAGTCGGACCATTCGTACAAGCCGAGATACTCTACAGATGACGACGCGCCGCTGCATTTGTACAGGTGAGCGGGAAGGAGATAGGAATTCATATTAGCTGGAGAGAGACAACATCCATTAGATATGTTTACAGTGGAATACAAATGATAATGCGCGGCGCCAAGTGATATCGAGCGATTTGCATAACACAAAGAACCTTACCCTAATGGAAATAGAGTTGAAGATTCTTTGAAGTTAAAACATGACGGTAGCTTATAGTCGGATTGCTCATTATACGGACTAAAATTGAAGGAAAAAATGACATTTTTCCTTCAATTTTGATATGTTTTTAGTCCGTATAATGAGCAATACGACTATAGCTTCTATTCTGCGTCCGAGTTGAGCCTTATGTAAATTGAAGAAAAATGTGAAGAGCCTAAAGGGAGGAGGGAAAAGGGGACAGAACCCGAAAGATCGCCATAATCTCACCAAAACAACGGTCTATCTACATTTAAAAAAAAAAGGTTTGATGAGGTGACTTCATCTTCCTCCAGTAAGGGTGTGGCGGGGGCGGGGGGGGGGGGGGGAGGGAGGGAGGGGCGAGGGGGGGAGGTACGAGTCAGACCACTCGTACAAGCCGAAATACTCTACAGATGATGACGCGCCGCTGCATTTGTACAGGTGAGCGAACTAGGTGTAGATCATAGGTTCTCAACGTGGGCGATAACGCCCCCTTGTGGGCGTTTGAGACTTTCAGGGGGGCAGTAGAAATAGAGTACACAGAGAAAATTACGGGGATTGAGATGGCGCATTAAGATATGGAGAGGGGGGACTCTTGAAAAAATATACTCACAAAGTGGGAGGTGGGCGAAATAAGGTTGAGAAAGTATGGGTTAGATAGATAGATATTTATTGACATAGGAATTTAACAGATATAGTGTAGTTAGTAGTGTTTTTAAGCCTATATTAGGTTTGTATAAACCAAAGACAAAGAAATGTATTATACATCTATAGTCAAACCACTCATACAAGCCGAAATACTCTACAGATGATGACGCGCCGCTGCATTTGTACAGGTGAGGGGGAAAGAGATAGGAATTAATATTAGCTAGAGGGAGACAACATCACTTACATGGAGCGAACAGTTTGGCTCATAGATGTATAATAGTACTTATAACTTGTTAAACTTTCGCGATTTGTTAACATAATGATAATTATTTTTACGGGATTTTATCGCGCACCTTTTATTTATTTTCGAAACGTCGGGAAACAAAATAAATAAAAGGTACGCGATAAAATCCCGTAATAATAATTATCATTATAATAGTACTTACTAGATTCACTGACAGCGTGCCTCCGAAAGGGACAAAAATTAAGTGGATCCATTGTTTCGTAGTACACATAAGGTCCATATTAGTACAGAATAGGCAATATGCGTCTGATTCAAAAGCGGGTTAAACGTATTTTTCTATGAACATTATGGCTTTAGAATTATGTGTGTGTAATTATTTTTTAATATTATTTCATTTTCGCTTAGAAATTAATAATTAAAAAGTGCAAAAATATAGTGGGAATTTCATAAGACTTGAAACGCAACGCTATTTGTCACGTATGCTGTGACGTCACACTCCTTCAAACTCGACAGAAAGTTTTTTTTTTCTACCTACAAGCGCGTGTAATTTTGGTGACTTGTGACGTCACGTCCGTTTCAAGTTCATGAAAATGTTGGTAAATTTTAAAAATTATTTTTGTTATAAAATTTTAGTTTTTCGGCGCTGGAATTTTTGTTACGGTTATTTGACGTTATAACCTATCGTATAAAATCATAAAAAAAAATTGTGGGAGTTCCCTATTATAGAACATAGATTGGGGGACAAAAGACAATAAGTTCTGTCTCATTTTTTCACATGAATTTTGTATATACTTATCCTTCTTTGTTTTTGTGTGAGTGAGGGACGATCCAGCAGCCTGTAGTTTTTTTTGTCTTTGGGCTCAACTCACACGGACGCAGATTCGAAACCGACGCGTTCTTTTTAAACTTCAAAACAAAAAAACCTTGTTAACTGGCACCGAATATTGTACCCGTGGGGCTAAAAAGGCCGTTAAAGCAGAATATTGCCTATATGACAGTGATTTCTTCCAGACAACGTGCGGACGAGGAGGCGGGACCTTCAAGTTCCAGTCGACGGAGACACAACGGGCATAGCCGGGTAAGCGCACTAGCTTGTAATTTTTGCGTAAAATAGTAACAAAAATCCATACATCATACATCCATCTATGCACATCCTCACACATAAATGTGATATAAATAATATCAGTAGTAGTAGTAGTAAAAATTTGTGATATCCTATTCTATTAAACGAGCAATATTTGTTTGTACTCACGTTCTCGAAAACGGCTCTAACGATTTCGATGAAATTAAAGGTACGGTGGTTTACGGGGCAAAAAAATCGATCTAGCTAGGTCTCGTATCTAGGAAAAATCGTTTTCTAGGGATTTTTACTCAAAAAGATTTACCAGTGCAATGTTCGTAATTTCACGTAATGTTGAGACTAAAGTGGCTGAGTGTTAGTTCGGGTGTCCGCTTACCAGCCGAAGGCTGCGAGTTCTAATCTCAGCCGATGGAAGTTTTTTTTTTGTTCTTTTTTCTTTTTATTTTTTAATTTTTCTCTATATGCACCCGAGCAGGGCTCGATCGCCCAGACATAAATTTTATAATATCAGTAGGTTTAGTAAGGATTTTATAGACAATGAATACTTGCAACTATTAACAGAGCGGTGGCGTGTCTCTGCGCGCGCGCAGCCCGCGTCGTTACAACGAAGATAGTTCTGACGACTCGGCGGCCGCCATCAGTAAACGAACGCAACACCACAGGCACCAACCAAGACGGTTACCCACACAGGTATGTACAGTTGCCTTTTCTTAGGCACTACCGCTTGGCACTACTAGTAGAGCGAAGGGATATGTAGTTGTCATTATTTTCTTAGGCAAAAAAAATGTTTGTTTCTCGAGGGATAAAAAAGTAGTAGGATGTCCACGCGGGCGAAGCCGCGGGCGTCCGCTAGTTTAATATAAAATAATTAAATATTCTTTAACGTTGATTTATAAACATATCATTTTATTTTCAGAGTATACAGCCAGACGGCGCTCACGCAGACCACAATTATTTTAATGGCAATGGACACGCAAGCGGTGAGTATGTTTTATTTAATTTAACAAGCAATAGTACATTACTGCCGCGGTCCGCAATTGCAGCATTGCCGGACGATCGTGAGTATCCGTGAAGATCAGTCCGGCAATGTTCAGTAGTGGCCAATGCTTGTATGGATTTTTTTTTCTCTTATTTCTAAAATCACTATTTTTTTTGTCGTACCAGTTCGAAAGAATACAGGTTAGATGAGACCTCTTTAGTCAACATGCTCGGGTTTAAAAAGTTCGTTCCATTTTTAAATTACATTGCCGGCCACTCGAGCAGGCCAGATAAGAAATTGCTGGACACTTTCTGACCCAGTTCTGTAACGATTTATCTCAAAGAAGATTGTGCGCAATGATATAATACTTTAGAAATGTTACGTTCATAGTTATCGACGTTTAAAATAATTATGGTCGCACCTACACACCGATATTGTGCAAACTATGGGCCTTACTTATGAAAGATGTTTAAAGTGAAACACTGGTTAAACAACGTCCTGTCTTTATTTGTGGATAGTGACAAACAGAGACAGGACGTTGTTCAACCAGTGTTCAACTTTAAACATCCTCCTAATATTATAAAGACGAAAGTCCGTGTGTGTGTGTGTGTGAATGTTTGTTGCCACGTATCTCCATAACTACTAAACCAATTTTGATGAAATTTGGAATGTAGATAGATAAAACTGGGAATAGGACATAGGCTACTTTTTATCCCGAAAAATTGCACGGTTCTCGTGGGATAAAAAAAATAGTAGTTCACGCGGGCGAAGCCGCGGGCGTCCGCTAGTCTTTCATAAGTAAGGGGGTATGACAAGTTCCGCAAATGAATAGTACCTACATAAAGCATTTTTATTGTTTTTGTAATTCACTACACGTGACAAACACGTCTAGACGTAGACGACCTAGGTCGTGGGACGTTTTCGAGTCGTGATTTTGAGCTCGCTAGAAACATCTCTATTATTTTTAAATATAATAGGGAACTCCCACAATTTTTTTTAATGATTTTATACGATAGGTTATATCGTCAAATAACCGTAATAAAAATTCCAGCGCCGAAATACTAAAATTTTATAACAAAAATAATTTTTGAAATTTACCAACATTTTCACGCATCTGAAACACGATTATTATTGTTGTCACAGATTACTGTTGTAGTAACAATTTGTGAACTTTGACGTGTGACGTCAAATTGATACTAAGTACAACAGTAATCTGTGACAACAATAAGTTCGAGTTTAGGAATTGTAAAAATTAAAAAAAAAACTTATCTATGGATCGTCATATCTGACTCGTCCTTGACTTTTCTTATGAACTCGTGACGTCACATCCTTTCACATCCTTTTCAAGTATTTTGAAATTCCTACTATTTTTTGCAATTTTTAAAATTTATTTTCTAATCGAAAATGGTTTAATATTAAAAAATAATTACACACACATACCTCTAAAGCAACAATGTTCATAATAAAATACATTTAACCCGCTTTTGAATCAGACGCATATTGCCTATTGGTTGATGCTATGTAAGATAATAATACGGTAGTATATCGTAGTATGTTTGAGAAATAAAATTCTTGTTGCAGCGAGTAGTTCCCCCCTCCCCGCTCAACCGAGCGCAGTATCGATCTCGTCTCGAGGTCGAGTTCGAAAACTGACAGCTAAAGCACGCGGCCTGCTCCGGGAATGAACCCGCTACCCAACACTTGGATGGCAGTGAAGTTAGCGTTGGACTACCCATTGATTCTTTCTGTCTGAAGTCCTGAAATCTTTGATAGCAACCAAAATCGGTCTCAAACTCTCAAATGGCCATGCCGATTTTGTATGGGAGGTTGGTGCCTTTTTTTCGCGCATCGATTACGTCCTTTAGTGTTTTTCGCTATTGCTAGTAGCTACAGATTTGGCTCTAGAGGCACTCTTGAAAAACTCACCCTGTATAACTCGGTTCTGACTGAGTGAAGCTGTATACTGTTCTCACAAATATTGTTTGTTATACTCCTAAGAGTTTATATTTTATGTTTGGTTAATGGCCGCGTGAAACAAAAAAGGCACCACTTTCCGGCATAGGCTTTTGATAGTTCAGTGACCACGCAGGTAGCTCTGTCACTCTCATCTCAACGAGACCGAACGCGACAAAAGATACCTACGCGATCGTTTTGACAGTTTGAGACCGATTTGAGGTTTGAGACAAGTTAGACAGCCTGGTCACAAAAGATGATGGGTGACCGTGAAAAAGTGAAGCTTGGTAATGTCACGAAAGACGATGGGTGGAATGAAAAGATGGGTGACCGTTCCGTAGCTTTCATGAAGGCGTTGAGGCCTTGAGGCGGCCTAAATGTGCTGGCCACTACCTCATAAAACAGTAAACTTCAAAAGTAGATGTTTTTTATTTTTAAAAATGTGTGATAATTAATTACCCGGCAGCTATTGGTAGATCGAGGCCAACAGGGCTATTTTGATTCACACGTAAAGGCGGTAACTCGGATTACTCCCTACAAATTGATTTTTTACGAACAATATTAAAGTTATAGAATGCAGAATTGCTTTACACATTTTACACAATAAAAATGTCTATCACTTTTTTCAACCATCTACCATTTGAAAGTATTCATCGTAAAAAAACAATTTTTGTAGGGAGTAATCCGAGTTAGCGACTTTACGTGTGAATCAAAATAGCCCTGCAGAGCGCTTTTGGGTGAAAATGCGCTGTATAGTAATTTAATCCGTACCCATATTACAAATGTGAAAGTGTGTTTATTTGTCCTGCTTTCACGTCAAAACAGAGCGACGGATTGACGTGATTTTTTGTGTGGAGATAGTTGGAGGGCTGGAGAGTAACATAGGCTACTTTTTATCCGGGTACGGGCGAAGCTGCGGGCAGCAGCTAGTTTTAAAATAAAATAGTTAATTGCACTGTGTTTGTTTTCGTTAGTCGATACGATAGTTCAACAAAGTTTTAAAATGTCTACTTTTGAATTTGACTGCGTAAGTAAGAAAAATGTTAGTGATTTAAAAGTGTTAGCAAGACTGATACTAGGTTAATTGTACAGGATTTAAATGTAAATATGATGTAAATAATTTAAATATATTCTAGATACCACACAATTCCTTTATACACTTAAAATCCATAGACTGGGATTTGAATTCAATTTAAAAATGCAGCGGAGCTAAAAAGGCATAGCATCACACTAGGAATTGAACTATATGCCGTCTCTTTTCATAGTGACTAGAACGTCATATAAGTACTTATTGCAATAAAATAAGTTCGTATGAGTAAGTGGCCAACTCTGGTGACGGAGTTTTTAGGCCGCCTAAAGGCATCATGGCTTAACGACTTAAAAGCCGGGGCCGACAATTTAACGTGCCCTCCGAAGCACGGAAGCGCTCAGCTCGTAATACCACTTGCGGTCACCCATCCTAAGAGTGGCCGCGCCCAACGCTGCTTAACTTCAACTATCAATCAAGAACGTCTAAGCAAGCTACGCCACGAGCGCTTCAATATAAAATATTGCAATTCCTATTGCGAATCTGCTATATCGGCCTTTTTAGCTCCGTAGGGCTCCTAATGTATAGATTTATGTATTAGATATAATGTACTTACGCACAAAAAATACGGTGTACTTATATATTAACGTTTTGTGACATAATTAAATCATTCGATTCTTCAATCTGTTCCTTGATCACGTAACTTTGATAGCAACCAAAATTAGGCAGCTATACAGGAAAACATTCTTAGGAGACTATCCTTACTTTTAAAGATATATCGACAAAATGATGACAAATTGATTTTGTACGAAATGTATAATCAAAGGTTTGATAAAGCCTTTTAATCCTTAGATGAAACAGGATCGACTGACATCAAAAAAAGTGTTTGTATAAATTGCCCATTTTCTCGCTGACTGTACATTTTTTCAAAATCTGTGAATGCAGGTCGAAATATCTTCAAAAGTTAAGGATAGTCTCTTAAAAACGTTTTCCTGTAGCTACAACGGTTAAGGTAGCTGCCCTTACTGCCCCGTCTCAAAAATTCACCCTGTATATCAATTGTTTGAATCGAATTAATTTTAAGTTTATAAGTACCTACTTCTCATTAATTAATTGAGTGTGTACCTGCTTTTAGATTTAAATAAGTTTAGTTCGCGATATTTTAAGTAACAAAATTAAATTTTGACCCTTTTAAAAGTCATTATTTAGTTTACAATCAAATTATTTTCTTGATTTTGTGCTTAATTCTAAGTTATTTTAAGTAGCAATAATTTAGACAATTATTTTATTTAACCGAATTCTAAGGTTAAAATGATTTCGTAACTACTGCGGGCTTGAAAAGGTCGCTAAACCAGAATCTCAAAATGAAATGAACTATAATGCAGTCTCTTTCCACTCTCAGTCAATGAAAAGAGATGGCATAATAGTTCAATTCCTTTTGCGATTCTGCAATAGCGATCTTTTTTAAGCTACTGGACCAAATCTGATGGTTTAAATGCTGATTGAAGAACAAAGATCATTGTTTGAAAGAATCAATCAATATTTTTTTGAAGTCACTGTTTATAATTTTGTAAATAAGCAATGGACTTAAAACCGGTTGTAATTTAGTTAATTTGATAAATCTCGAATTAAAAGTAACGAATTTTGTACTTTGTGAGGTTAATATTGTATTTACTGATTGTTTTACGCAAGGTGTGTAAGGAATAAATTGAAATTGATAAATTGTAATATTTTCATAAAATAATGCCGTGTTCATAACTTGTTACCTACTAAAGGAATGCTTGTTTTATTTACATAATAATTTATGCTTCTTTACGCATATCACCGTCAGCGCTGATAGGCGTAGGCGAGTGATCTTTATTATAATGAAATAAGGATAGTGATTGTTTAGCAGAAATGGCTACGCTGCGCCGATTGCTCTCGTCAGTGCTGGACAATCAGTATCCTTATTTCATTGTAATAAAGATCACTCGCCTATCAGCGCTGACAGTGAGCGTAAGAGACTAAAATCAGCCTAAAAAGAACGCTGGAAGAAAGTGGTGGGGGTGTGTTTTGTCTCATGTTTGCGCATGGGTTACCTATTCGCAAACATGAGACAAAACACACCTTTATACCTTCCAGCGTTCTTTTTACATACGAACTGTACATTATTATGCAAAAAAACAAGTGGGGTGAAGCCTTTACATACCTCTACTGAAATCTTATAAGCCGGTTTGACTCGATCAAAGTGCAACTTGACTCTGATTGGACGCCGTCGTCCGAGTGAGTGAACTTGGACGACGGGCGTCCTATCATAGTTGACTAGGGCCGTGTTCTGCTCATCCAAGTTGCACTTGGTCCAAACTGACTTGGATCGTGTCACCGCGGCTTTAATGTCTTTATTTCGATTTTCAATGAAAACTGATGATTATGGTCTATTCCTGAACACTACTTTTTATTTAGCCATAATAATGCTGTATCACAGTTTGAAAATATTGATTTGCAATAATAATAGTGTCCATCGACACCCAGTGATATAGATGTACTGTGAAACCAAACAAATAAAAATATTTTGGAAAACACTAAATGGTTTTATTTTAGAAGAACTGTACCTAAACGAATCTAGTAGTTTTATATGGGATTGCGGTACAAAAAATTGATTGTTTGGAAAAAGTGACCTCGTTCTAACTAAATGAGGTACCCGGCAAAGTATAAAATTTTGTATGAAAAAGCTACACTGCGCATCGAAACGGCAAACTTCACGAATGCCTAGATCTGTAAATGAAACTCGAGAAAATCTAAATTATAATATTTTAATAAACCTTTGAAAATCCGCTCTGATTTGAAACTTACAAGTAATTTGAGTTCACCGCTTACAAAACCCAAATAGAATGTAAACACAACTGACATTCTCATATAAACATAATTAACATACTAACATTTTTCTGAGAAATACAAACTGTAACTTAAAAACTAATAAATACGAAATATAAGTCAACACAACTTGGAAGTTACACCGACGAAAATGAAAAATCCTTTAAAACAGTGTGCGTTTTTAGTATGATAAGTTACGAAACTTTCAGTACCTACTTTGCAATTTTACTAAACCTTTATGGGGGCCGATTCTACAAACAAATTTTTATTTTCTATACTTCATTTTCAATTTATTTTTCCATAGATTTCATTTTGTTTTTTAATCTACTAACGACCTACGACTCTGTTGTGATGTTTTCAAACAAATTACTGTCATTTTAGAGAACGCAACAAAGTACCCCAAAGAAACGAAACAAAGACCGAGACCACAATGTACAATAATTATTCATACGGTGACTTTACTTCACGCACACAATTTCGCGTGTACAGAAATGACATTGTGTAGCGTCTGTGTAAATAGGTAGTTAGACGCCGCTTTTGCATAGAGATTTCGTCGAGTGTCGGGTGTGATTCAATGACGATTAGTCACGTGGTCAGAAGAATTTGAACAAAGAATTATGATAAAGAGATTTGATAGCGGTTGTAATATGGCTAGTGATTATACAAACTTTGTCGACGCAACTTCTAAATTGTGCAGTGACGTACTTATATTAATAAGTAAAAGAAAAGAAAATTGGCAGTCCCAAGCAAGACATGATAGAATGATAATCAAAATAAAAAAACTATTTACAATCAACAAACTCTGCTTAATTACAAAACAAAGACTACAGAGTTGAACCTATGTTAAAACAAGATATTTAACCAAAATTTTAGTGCAAGTTTAGCACTATTTTAAGGATTAACTTAAACCTGGCTTTATTCAGGAATATCAGTAAGACGCGCAAACGCTCACGCTTGCGCGAGCTGAATTGCACTTTGTTGCATCGCAGCAAGAGTCGCTATTTAAATGAACATTTTCGCGAAGTCAGGGTTCTATACCTATTTATTCTGTGCCACGACATAAAGTGATACAATCGGGTCAAACTATACAAATGTTAGTTTCATTAACTTAAAACTGACTGCTCTTTTAAAGAGCAATCTATTTGCGAGCTGTATCTCTTGAGATGCGCCGCTAGCTTTGACTGATCGCATAGAAAAGATGTCACAGTGGAAGAGTGAGCTCACAACAAAACCATTTCTTTAATGAGACCAAATAACAATTTGAACTATCACAACATTTCTCTAGGATTGAAAAGTTTTCTTGTTCGTGGTTTTAGTGACTTTGAATTTTCTCTTCTGTCATTTTGTAATTTCCTATCATGTGACCTAACTAGTTTTTCTTGAGAACTCGCTTCATTAGCCGTTTCTACTTTAAACCTATTGGACCTGCGCTGTTGTGAATTGTTCCGCTCTGGTGAGTTGATTTGTTTCCTGGACTCACTGAGTGACTCAATGATTGATTGCTTGTTAGATTTATCGCGAGAATCGCTCCTATTTACTTTAATCGGAGATCTGACTCTATTCGATCTACGTCTCGTCTCTGGTGAGTTGATCCTATTTGATTTGCGTCTGTTTAGAATCGGTGAGCTGTCACTAGAATCAATAGAGCTGTCCCTAAAGTTTTGTCTGTCTAACGGTGACTTGTTCCTACTTGACATACGCTTGTTGGATTCTGGCGAGTTGATCCTATTTGATTTACGCCTATTTGATTCTGGCGAGTTGATCCTGTGGGATTCTGGCGAGTTGATCCTATTTGATTTACGCCTGTTGGATTCTGGCGAGTTGATCCTGTTTGATTTACGCCTATTGGGTTCTGGCGAGTTGATCCTATTTGATTTACGCCTGTTGGGTTCTGGTGAGTTGATCCTATTCGATTTACGGCTGTTGGATTCTGGCGAGTTGATTCTACTTGATTTACGCCTGTTGGATTCTGATGAGTTGATCCTCGATTTACGTCTAACAGGTGAGCCACTAGGCGTTCTAAGTCTATCAGATTTCCGTCTAGGCGATTCTGATGGTTCACTAGAATCAGAATCACTACTATATGAATCACTTGACTTGTTCCTAGAATTACGTCCGTCTGTCTCGTGACTAGAATCACTGGGCGATCTATTTCTTCTCTGAGGCGAAAGACTCTGTTTTCTTTGAATTCCTCTTTTGTTTTGTGGTGTATTTCGAGATTTATCACTAGTGCTGTCGCTAGATTTGTCACTTATTTTTTCTCTAGATATGTGTGTATTGTACCTAGATTTCGCATTTGGTGAGTTCCTAGATTTTTCACTCCTACTTCTAGATTTGTCACTAGTTTCACTTCTAGATTTTCCACTATTTTTGTTTGACTTTGCACTTGGTGTACTGTTTTTAGATTTGTTTTCACTGTTGTTTAATTTATCTGAAGCTCGCCTGGATTTGTGCGATTCGTGCGACCGCTCGCTGGAGTAGCGATGTTTGCGAGCGAACTGTCGCGTCACGTCAGAGTAACGCGGGCTATGAGGGGCTGAAACAAAAAATTAAACTTTGTAAAAATGCATCCCAAATATTGCAAGGGTGCATTTATTTTTATATTTATCATTTAGGTAGAAAACCTTTATCTAGGTAGCGCTACCTTTTTATACCGATTAGTAATTTAATACCTGTAGGTATTTCGGAACCGAAATTTTTTCGCTGTTCAAAATTCAAATATCATTTATTCAGTAGGACCGCTATGACCACTTTAAAACGTCTTAAAAGCTAGGTGACTCTACTCCTGTTCTTTCGCGACCAACACCGTTAAGAATATTTAGGTAAACCGGAATATATCGGTATGACGTCATACCGTTATAGTATAAAGGTAACATAATTTGTCGGTTATTTAGTCCCTGGTCTAAATACCGCCTGCTTATCCTCCTAGTAGAGGTTCATACCTTCATCTTCTTCGTCTCCATTCTCCTTCTCCCTTACACTTTCCTGGTCACTCTCTAGCCTGGCAGGGCGTCGTGAAAAGGCGCCGCGAGTCGGCGGCTTGAAGATCGAGTTACGCGTGGCCCCGCGACGCTTGGCTTTCAATTCTCCTGAAGACAGAGAAACATCAATTGCAGCTTGTTATTGTTCCTGAACATGGAAAAAAGTCGCAACAGATCTTAATTTATTTTCGTGAAAATTTCATTTTCAATAAAAATTAAATTTTCATCAACTTTCATCAAAATCGATTTATGCGTTTTAGGCGTAAAAAGGTAACAGACAGACAGATACAATTACTTTCGCATTTATAGGTACCTACAGTAGGGCCAACGGATCTCGGCGAACGTGAAGTTGGCCGTTTCGATGCGCAGTGCAACTTTTTCATACAAAATTTTCTACTGCGCAGCGAAGAGCCTGACTTCACGTACGCCTAGATCCGTCGGCCGAACTGTACTTAGGGTGATTCGAGTGCAATGAATTTGATTTACTTAGCAGGTAAGAAAGGTTTGTTTGTAAAAGCAGGACATTTTTGCTCTCGCTGGGGACAGCGGGACAGGTAGCCTGAAAGCGGGACAGTCCCAAAGCGGGACGTATGGTCACGTTAGGCATATACCCAGCAGTGGGTTTGATAGATAGATAGATATTTTATTCATCAACACAATACATTTGTCTGTTGAATAGTGTCTTAAAGCTTATGTTAGGTTTAACTAGACACTAGGGTTCTCTTCACATTAATCTAGATTGTAAAAATATGAGCAGACACACGTTCTTTTAATGTTTAGGTAGGTATATGTATCTACAAACTAAATAAGCAGCTAGCGCGCACAGGGTCGTCCTTTCAAACTTTCAAACAGGCTGAATAGATAGATATTTGTGAACAGTATCTTACCCGTGGCGGCGGCGGCTCTAAGTCGTGTTTGTAAGGCGGGAGGCAACGCCAGCGCCCCCAGTCGCGGCAGGATGTAACGTAGGTAGCGATTACGGAGGGAATGCCATGTACGCTCTGCAATAACACATTATAAATAAATAAATAAATATTGCTGAAATTCGTTTTCTCGGCATTTTCATGCAAAAAGATTGACCAGTGCAATGTGGTTCGTAATTTCAACAAAATTTGTTGACATCAAAGTGGCCGAGTGGATTGGGTGTCCGCCTTTCAGCCGAAGGCTCCGAGTTCGAATCTCAGCCGGTGAAAGTTTATTTTTTGTAAGTTTTCTTTTTTCTTTTTTAACTTTTCACTATTTGCACCCGAGCATAGCTCGTTCGCCCAGATATTAAAGTTGGATAGACATAAACTGACAGACTACTGTGCTGTCAACGTCACTGACAGCGCCTGTCACCTGTCTGCCCGTTCCCGCGGTTCACAGCGTCTTTTCCCGCGCTTCTTGTGAAAACCGTTCCCTCCATATTGTTGCCTCGCGAATACAATACTCACGGACCGGCAAGCGTAGTGTTGGACGTCCACCGACAAGATGGACAGACGACCTTGTAAAAACTGCAGGTCGGCGGTGGATGCAGGCCGCTTCCAACCGCAATACATGGAAATTTTTGAGGGAGGCCTATGTCCAACAGTGGACGTCCAACGGCTGAGATGATGATGATGATGATGAATACAATACTCCGTACTAAAATATTACTGCTTTATTTATTGAACCCTTCAAAATGTAAGATTGTGTACCGTGCCCAGTGATCCTATGGAACTGATCCTGCAGTTCTCTCCATATGCGGTTTCCGTTGACGCTGCAGGCGCGCCCGCCGACCGACACCCACGTCACTATGGCGTGGTCTTCTAGGTTAGAATACTCGTTCAGTGGCGGCCTGGGAGAGGAAACAGTTTAAAGGATTTTCAAATATAGTGCGCCGCAAACTTTATGGCGGCTGAAGCGCGCGGCAGATTCGACTTTGCGCAGGTACAGTCAACGCAATAGAATAGAATAAACTTTATCTACATAGCCCGCCTAGCCCCGCCCCTCACTGCCTTCACCTCCCCGCAATAGGGAACATGCGTCTGATTCAAAAGCGGGTTAAATGTATTTTATTATGAACATTGTTGCTTTAGAGATATGTGTGTGTGATTATTTTTTAATATTAAACCGTTTTCGATTAGAAAATAAATTTTAAAAATTGCAAAAAATAGTAGGAATTTCAAAATACTTGAAAAGGATGTGAAAGGATGTGACGACACGAGTTCATAAGACGAGTCAAGGACGAGTCAGATATAACGATCCATAGATAAGTTTTTTTTTAATTTTCACAATTCCTAAACTCGAACTTATTGTTGTCACAGATTACTGTTGTACTTAGTATCAATTTGACGTCACGCGTCAAAGTTCACAAATTGTTACTACAACAGTAATCTGTGACAACAATAATAATCGTGTTTCAGATGCCTGAAAATGTTGGTAAATTTTAAAAATTATTTTTGTTAAAAAATTTTAGTTTTTCGGCGCTGGAATTTTTATTACGGTTATTTGACGATATAACCTATCGTATAAAATCATTAAAAAAAATTGTGGGAGTTCCCTATTGCGTTGACTGTACCTGCGCAAAGTCGAATCTTCCGCGCACTTCAGCCGCTATAAAGTTTGCGGCGCACTCTACAAATACAAATGTTTATTTCTTCAACTTAGGTACTCTAAAATTTACATTTCATCATTTCATTTTGGTGTTAAGTATGTTATATTGAATAAATAAATTTTCAATAATCATTCAATACAATTTGACAACATTGAGCCTCATTGAAATGAAATTTGAAATGAAATGAAATTTATTTCTCAGTAAGTACAGGTACAGGATATAAATACCTACTGACTAACTTAAAGTAAGTACCTACCTAATTTGTTGAGGTTTACTGAGGAGAGAGGAACAAAAAACGCTTTCCTGTGGTACCCACACTAGAGAATATCTGTATCGTGGCTGGGTACCTAGTACGATTACCAACAGATTCGACGCCTCGGATTATTTGTGTAACAATTAGCAAAAGATAATTAATGTAAAAACTACCTAAATGGCTTATAATATAGAATGAGATATAATAAAAGTTACATATTTTATGAAGATATACTTAGGATAAGGAATATACTTACTTAAAATAATTGTAAATATTAAAATATAATGCGATAAGATAGGTAAATAAACTAAATAGGTGCAATATACTTGGGATGTCAGGCTGGGGTGGAGAGTAGATTCTCTGTACTGTCGTAGGATAGAGAAAGAAGCAGTTCTGTTATTTTGTGTTTGGCTTCAGATAGAGAGGAGTGTTTGACATCACAGAGCTTGACAACATAGTTGTATATTAGGGTGGAAACGAAAGGACTGAATCGTTGTGCGAAGGAAGTTTTGACAGAGACGGTTGGCAGTTTGAAAACACGCCTTGCGAGCATGTTAGCAAAATCGGAGCTGTGGATTATCTTAGAGTGTTCAGAGAGACATATTCTCAGTACAAACAGCTGCAACAGCAGCATTTTGTTCGAAGAGTAAGTAAGTTCGTATGAGCAAGTGGCCAACTCTGGTGACGGAGTTTTTAGACCGCTTAAAGGCTTCCGTCATGGCTTAACGACTTAAAAGCCGGGACCGACATTTAACGTGCCCTCCGAAGCACGGAAGCGCTCAGCTCGTAATACCACTTGCGGTCACCCATCCTAGGAGTGACCGCGCACAACGCTGCTTAACTTCAACGATCAATCAAGAACGTCTAAGCAAGCTATGCCACGAGCGCTTAAGAATGTCTTAAATAGTTAAGTAGCGTTTTCAATTTGTATTATTTCTGTTTGGTTGTTTCAATAAACTTACCGTTTTGATACTGCTTTTGGTTTAATTTTCTTCAACACTTTAACCTCCTTTCCATTACCAGTGCTCAACTCCACAGTGTCTTTCGTATTATCTCTTTCTTTCCCATTAACTACTCTCTCTTTTCTTCTCACGGCTTTTACTTTGTGTAGTTTATTACTTTTACTTGGTCTCTCGTCAACTTTTTCACTATCACTGCTCAACTCCACAGTGTCTTTAGTGATATCTCTTTCTCTACTTTTATCTTCTCTCTCTTTTGTTCTCACGGCTTTTGCTTTGTGTAGTTTATTACTTTTACTTGCTCTCTCGTTAACCGTCTTTTCACTATCACTGCTCAACTCCACATTCTCTTTAGTGTTCTCTCTTTCTCTACTTTTATCTTTTCTCTCTTTTCTTCCCATGGCTTTTGCTTTGTGTAGTTTATTACTTTTACTTGGTCTCTCGTTAACCTTTTCACTATCACTGCTCAACTCCACATTGTCTTTAGTGTTCTCTTTTTCTCTACTTTTATCTTCTCTCTCTTTTCTTCCCACGGCTTTTGCTCTGTGTATATTACTGGTTTTACTTGGTCTCTCGTTTTCTTTATCTTCAATATCTTCTCTATAACTCTTCTTCTCGTCTCTTCTCCTTGTCCTGTATCTTTTGACAGAAGATTTCTCGGAAACAGATCTAAGCCCGAGTTTCGACGCAAAATCTACTAGACTAAGTTTATTGTTATGGCTATCTAGGATCATTCTAGCTATCCGCGGACAGCGCTCGACGTAGATTAGAGGATTGATCCTATAGAAGTGCATCCTTTTGTAGTCATCATCAGTGTCAAACCTGAGCAGATCTTCGTCAGGATAATGTTTTTGTAGAAAAAGTCGTAGAATTTCAACATCGCTTTCGTCTATAAGAAGTTCCTTGGAACTTTCCTGTGTATTGGTAATATGTTCCTTATTTATTGTTCCTGAAGACATATCTAACACTTGAGAATTAAATTTTTCATCATCTTTAGGACCTTTGTGTTTTAGTTTATCTTTTGATGATTTCAGAGTTCTTTTTGGACTAATCAATGATTTAATTGGTTCATTGTCAGAAATCTCTGAGGTTTTTTTAGATATGTGCCTATTTGGTTCATTTTTTGTAGATTCTGTCTGCTTACCTCTTAAAGGTTGAGACTCATCTGTGGAAGATCTGTCTGTATTATCTTCACCTATATTGTTCTTAATCTGCTCATCATTTAGAGATACTAAGTTCCTTTTCGGACCTAGTCTAGCTTTGATTAGCTCATTGGTAGAAGAATTTTCTTTTGGACCTACTTTCTTAGTTTCATTTGATCTTTCTGTTCGCTTCGGACCTTTAAGACCTGCTTTTAATGGTTCCTCTGAATTTGATCGCTGTCTGTGGCTTGAGTCTTCAAAATCAGAGTCATCGGATATGACGAGACTAACATTATGTCGAGCAGACCTTCTCGGTAAACTCCCATCTTTCTTCCTGATCTTTCGATCAGACTTAGATTCAAGTATAATAGACTCTCCAGAACTGCTCTGCTTTCGTTTCAAAGGTCTTGACCTTCTTAGTTGTAGACGGGGGCTTTTCTTCGCTGGTTTTGTGATAGGTCGATCATCATCGGAGCTTGTACTATCATTCCTAGCTAGCCGAGTATTGGAGCTAATTCTACGTCTTTTAGCCTCCGGTTTCCTAGGACTATGGACAGTTGCAACAGTCACTACCTTAGTGTGGAATAGGTCTTCTGAACTTGTGCTAACCCTCTTTCTCTTCTCGCGAGACTTATCGGTTTTTTCTACATTTCTAGTCAAAATAATCGTTTTTTTGTTTGTAGTCGAGTTTTGGGTGGTAATACCAGTAGTTGTAGTCGGGTTGTCAGTTTTTTTGTGTGTAGTCGATAAGTCTGCGTTGTTACATTGGATAGCGACGCTCGCTTTATTGTCTGACTTAGATGTACAGCCACTCCTGAAATAGACATTTTCGTGTATTTTAAAACAATGCGTCTTTGCGGCCGTTACCCACGTAGTGAGATATTTATGGTGATTCGAAAATGTCACAGTATTCAGAATTATGACTGCAACTGACTGATTTAAAAAAAAAAACTGCAATTCTCTCTTTACACTCTATACAATAAAAGTATGGATAGAAGTATAGTGCGCCGCATACTTTATGGCGGCAAAAGTCGCGGCAGATTCTATTTTGCGCAGGTACAATCAACGCAATAGAGTAGAGTAAACTTTATCTACATAGCCCGCCTAGCCCCGCCTTCACCTCCCCGCAATTGAGTTGACTGTATCTGCGTAAAGTCGAATCTGCCGCGCACTTCAGCCGCCATAAAAATTACGGCGCACTACCTAGGTAATCAAATTTAAATTTACCTGTACAGTCTTCTATATCTTTGCATGTAAAAAAGAAATAACTGGTAACAATTAAATAGGCACAAAATCACAGCCTCAAAAGTACTGTGTTAAAATGTTATCAGGTTTGCAATTTTATTTTCATTGTTTTTTATTGCACACAAAAACCCTATATAGGCATAGACACATCATTTATTTGCCACTTAGCACACAGAATATACAAAGTCAAACAATAATTATAATAAAAGTTATAAATAGGTACAAAACATAATCAACTACAATAAATGAAATAGGTTGTTTTGTTTGTGTGCTACAGTAGCAAATGGGCTGTGACTCAGCATTATTGCCAACTTTTTTAACTTTGTATAACACATAGGTTCTCAACGTGGGCGATAACGCCTCCTTGTGGGCGTTTGAGACTTTCAGGGGGGCAGTAGAAGAACCAGAGAAAATTAGGGGGCATTGAGATGGCGCAATAAGATATGGGATTAGGTGGCTCTTGAAAAAAATATATTCTCAAAGTGGGCGGTGGGCCAGATAAGGTTGAGAAACTATGGTATAACACAATGAGAGGACATGTACAGTTGTTCCAATGGATCTAGGCATTCATGAAGTTAGGCTTTTCGCTGCGCAGTAGAAAATTTTGTATGAAAAAGTTGCACTGCGCATCGAAACGGCCAACTTCACAAATGCCAAGATCTGTTGGAAGAAGTGTAAAATAGATATTTTTTGTTACAAAATTCATATACATTTTAATTGTAGTATTTACCCGGAGTTGCTGTGGTGACAGCATTGGTGTTCGCATCCTTGGGGTCCTCTCTCCCTGCTCTTGAGTCGAGGGTACCTGGAGTGATGATTGATTCTGTTACTAAAATCACAAAATTCTTAACATACTCAAATAGTTGGACTTGGTCCTAGCCTAGTTGACTTGGATTGTGTCAACCTGGCTTTAGTTGTGTCAGGACCATAGCAAGTCAAGATCTGAGGACTCTGTCTACCACAACAGGTAAAAGTACGAGTCGGACCAGACAGCAGACTTGGTCATTGCCTCTCTATAGCTCTTGCCTTGCATCGATTCGCCTTCTCGCTCGCGCTCGCCTAGTCCGTGGTGTGTTAGGAGGGCTATAAGAGGCAAGGTTCTAAGCATGGCAGAATAACATCCAGACCCCAGTTCAACCAATTTGCATAGTTACGTCTGCCTATCTAGCCTCTAGACGTCCTATTTTATTCGAACTTCAACTAGAATAGCCTAGCCTGCTATATCAAGCCGCAAAAAGCACTTTTAGGTAGTTAAAAATAGGCGGGAAAATCATAACATACCTGTATGGTATCTGTGGTCCTTCTTTAGCCGCTGATGGTTTCCTATCAGCTAACGCACGTAAAGCCGCTAGCACAGGCCTAGACCTCGCCGCCTCTAGCTTGCCCCCTCGATTTACGAGGAACTTCGCTCTGCCCCATCCATCAATCCTTCCCGAACCAGTATCAACTTCCCGCCATCGCCCGTCGCCGTAAACATAGAATTTGTCGACAGACACCATGTTGTAACACTTCTCGAGAGGTTACATCAGGAAATTGAGGATATTATCACGAAATTATCATTGTTTTCCCGAAACGAAGAAAAGAAACACAAACAGCATCGTAATAAAAATGTCACCGATTGTCACCGCAAAATAATGAATGAATAAAACAATGTAGGGATGTTCGATACGATACGATATTTTCGTGTATCGATACAATGGCATACGATACACCCGATATTTGTATCGATACAATGGCATACGATACGGCGTATCGATACAACACATGCAAGGTGTATCGGATCGAAAGTATCGTATCAAATTATTTTGATAACGAATTGTTTTTGGCTTGCAAGTTACCCGGTTAAAAGGAGGCATAGCATAGGTCCTATTTCCGGTCATTATTTATCTATGTTTAAATTTCAGGCAAATCAGTTCAGTGGTTGTCGAGTTTTAGAGGAACAAACATACGTCCAAACTTTCGCATTTTTTAATATTAGTTTGATATCACAAAACACCTTTTTTGACAGTTATAACTACGCACATTTTCGTAATAGTGCACATTATTAAACTAAAATAAATTTTTAAATTATTAAAGTACCTGCATACTTTGTCTTGATTCGATACTGTATCGATACGATATATCGTATCAAATGCCCTGTATCGATACGCGTATCGATACAATGCGTTACGATATATTGCGATATGAAATATCGATACAATCCGAAATATCGAACATCCCTAAAACAATGTCATAGTCAGGTCAAGCAAGCAAGCAAATCCTCATTCATTCAATAAGATAGGGATGGGCGGGTGGGATGGGTGGGTTTCTTTCTTGCGTAGAATGTGACATTGACATTCAACAAGAAAACATATCGACAAAGACCAAACCAAATATCGGAGAAATAGTATTCAATCAATCGATGGTAATGTAGTGCGAATATCTATTTCAAGTGCATTTCATAAAATAATTCAGAAATTAATACATTATAAGTATTTCTAGTTCTCATTAGGATTTTATGAACAATGAGACGTTTATCTAATATTTTTCAGCCGATTATCACTGTGCCAAAGAATGCTAAAATCAAAAATAGTGAAATAACCTGCAAAAGTCAAAAGGTAGGTAAACAAATACAATTTTTATTTTTACGTAAGTGCTACTAGCTGCTGCGCCCGGGGGTCACCCTCTATTTAATTAGAATTCTGGAATAGGTAGCTCGAATAATAAAAAAAATAGGAATAGTTTACTCGAAAAATGAGCTAGAGTTTGTTTGTTTGAACGCGCTAATCTCAGGAACTACCAATCCGATTTGAAAAATTATTTCTGCATTTGATAGCTAAACTCTTGAGGAAGGTTATAGTGTAGGCTACTTTTCATCATCATCAGCATCACCATAAACCACTATGGGAGCAACGCCGCGAGGCCACTGCTAATGTACTATGTGATGGTTTATGATGATGATGATGAAAAGTAGCCTATAATCTTATTAAATGCAGAAATATTTTTTCAAATCTGACTGGTAGTTCCTGAGATTAGCGCATTCAAACAAACAAACTCTTCTGCTTTATTTCGGCGCCACTGAAAACCAGCGCTCTAACAGCCATGGCGCTGCTGGAGCAAATTCTGAGGGGTAGCCTTATTTTCTTGTCACTGTAATATAACATTTTTGATTTGGCACCGAAGTGACGAAAATATAACTTTTTTCTATAATTTTATTTTTGTTATAGTGTTAATCCACACTTGGGTATTAACTCACTGCTCATTAACTTAGCAGTTATCCTGTAGATGGCGCTCATCGATGCTATAATCGATAGTATGGTTTTATCATGATTTTCAACTCTGGCGTCAGAGGTTCCGTGGCCGAATTGGTAAAGGCACTCCGGCTAAAGGAGGATCGCTTGTATCATTGCGGGTTCGAATCCCGTCGGAATTGAAAATTTTGATAAGATTTTTCAGTTTAAAATGAAAAACTTTTTTCTATTTCTATTATATTAGTATGTATGTATTCATCCACAGTTACTCCTAGAATGCGGGTTGGTACGTCCCACATCCTCCGGCCTCTTTGCCCTCCTCCCCCTCGCTCGGAGGTCACTACACAAACTGGAGACACTCATACGAACCTCTTTAGAGGACATCGGAGCCCAACCGATATCCCTCCCTGCGTTAACATCTTTAAGTCTTTGGGAGGCTACTGGTAGACTGCAATCAGCGCCAGCAGAGTTACTGAAGGTTGAGGACCGACATGGGAAGAAATATCTATTGGCTCCGGTAAGTTCTTCTGTTTATAGATAAATATTGTTTTGCTTACTATAAGGCTGAGCACACACCTATCCGCGCCGAATTTCGTTTGAGAAATTCGTTAATTCTAAATATGCAGTTTGATAGATAGATAGATAGACTATCACTTTATTGTACACCTTAAACAAACAGCACTAAAATAAACCTTAACTAACAAAAGTGTAACAATGGGCGACCTTATCGCTGAAAGCGATCTCTTCCAGGTAACCTTTGACAGTATGACTTTAGGAAACCCGCGGCTTAATCGGCCCTACATGCATTGACCTGTGGATATGGCCAGTTAAGCTGAGAGGATGGTGTAGCTGCTGGGCAAGACTACTCCATCTCATCAATATCCCAGGCACTACCTATCTGCGCCGAACGAATCGAATTTTAGAATTCTTTATATGAAATCGTATGAAACCCCGCACACCTGCGGACTTAAAAAGGTCGTTAAAGCTGAATCTCAATATGAAATGAACTATAATGCCGTCTCTATTCACTCTTATTCAACAAAAAGAGATGGCAATAGTTCAATTCCTTTATTGCGATTCTGCAATAGCGACCTTTTTAAGCCCGCTGCTCGCGGTTGAATCGTCGTCGAATCGTCCGATTCGACCGAATCTGGCAGTACTTCGAGAATTCGGCGCGAATAGGTGTGCGCTCAGCCTTACACTGTAAAAAACTAGTGAATAATGTTGGAAACACAATAAAAAAGATAGCATTAAAATAAGTTAATTAAATAAGGTCTCAAAAAAAAACCTACTATATGACTTACTATGACTTTTTGTTTTTTCCAAACTTTCAGACTCATGAGGAGGGGATTGCCGATTTGTTGGCGGATGTTGGACCCCTATCATACAAGCAACTACCCATCATACTGTATCAGGTGAGGGTGACTAAGGCTGCGTTTCCATTGACGCGGAGCTGCGCGGAGATGAGCGGAGAATAGCGGTGAAAAGTGGTGAGTGTTTCCACTGAAGCGGAGCGGAGAGGAGCGGACCGCTTCTTTCTCCTAGCTACCCTCCGCAACGCACCGCCCCGCTCTGCTCCGCTCCGCATCACCTCGCTTATTTTATATGAATATCCGTTCAGCTCTGCCCCGCTCCGCTCGTGCTGTTTCCATTGAAGCGGAGCAGAGATTTCAAGCATAGTGATTGGTCAATTCATGCACCGCTAAGCACCGCTCCGCCCAGCTCCGCGTCAATGGAAACGCAGCCTAAGGCAGTATAGGTTAGGGTAGGTACTTAGGGATGTACTATTAAAGAATAATAATTTTATGGGGAAATTTAAAAGTTTGTGTAGTTTGTGTTGGATATGACAAAAGAAGATTTGGAATCAATTTTGTCTTGAACTTAAATAGGCTACTTTTCACTTGAATTTATTTGTTGGATGGCTGTAAGAATATCTTAAATAAATTAAATAAATAATGGTGGACATTTTTCACACAGCGCCATCTAGCCCCAAACTAAGCAAAGCATTATATTTATAATATTTTATTTTATAGCATAGGTAAACAATGTACATATATATATTAAGTAATATCAATTATTTTTGTTGTAAATACTTACTTACTTATTATACTTTATAACACCCAGACAGACACAGAACAAACACCTATGTTCATCACACAGTTTGTCCTGGCTGGGAATCGAACCCACGACCTACAGCGCAGAAGGCAGAGCTACTGCTAAAGAGGCCAGTCGAAACAAAACAAACAAATAAATCAGTTATTTACTAGCTTTTAGTAGTAACTAAAAGTCTCATTTAATCAGTGAACTCTTTTAATAAAATTAAGTAACTGTATTTATTTTTAGCTAAGCAACAAATACCGTGATGAGCATAGACCGAAGCACGGACTACTCCGGGCTAGAGAATTCCTCATGATGGATGCGTATGGAATCCACGGCAGTGAGGAATGTGCGGAGACCACATACAAGGCCCTTACGGAGGCCTATAGGGACCTATTTGAGAAACTTCAGTTGAAGGTGCACAGAGGTAACCAAAACTTCTATAATCAGCTTTCCCTATCCTCAAAGGTTTACTGGAAGAAAACTCTTATTAGGGTTAAGCTCGCCTTTGTACATGTCATTTGTTTAAGTTTTTTTCTGTATGTATTTTTGTGTACAATCCGACTATCCTACTAATCCTACTAATATTATAAAGGCGAAAGTCCGTGTGTGTGTGTGTGAATGTTTGTTACCACGTATCTCCATAACTACTTAACCGATTTTAATGAAATTTTGAATGTAGATAGATAATAACCTGGAATAGGACATAGGCTATTTTTTATCCCGAAAAATTGCACGGTTCTCGTGGGATAAAAAAAATAGTAGTCCACGCGGGCGAAGTCGCGGGCGTCCGCTAGTAAAGAATAAAGGGTAAACGATAAAATTCATACTATACAACTGTACTAAAAATCTTTAGTTTTTTAGGTTATGTTTTCTTTTGTGAATTAAAAGAACAGCTAGAAATATTTATTACCATTGGAATCTTAACTAACTTACTCAGAAAACTTAGTTTAGGCCCAATGAGATAGATGGCGTATTCTATTCGCCATTAATCGATTCTTAGAGCCGTGATGGCCGAGGAATATAGTACCTCGACTTTCGATCCGAAGGTCGTGGGTTCGAATCCTGGCCGTGAATCAATGGATTTTTCGTTTTGACCACACACGTATTGACCATGTCTTTCCTGTGGATATGGCCGGTTAAGCTGAGAGGATGGTGTAGGTGCTACAAGCCTACTCCATCACAACATTGTCCCAGGCACTACAGTGTCCCGATAAGTGTAGGCAAAGATTGCCTCCTGACACTGTGTAAATCATCTAGTAAAGATATACTTAGCTTAATATATGTGTTCCTACCTTATAACTTGTGTGTTTAACAGTTAACAAATAAAGTTATTTGATATTTCACTTTCCAAACTTTCGTGAGTTGTACTAGACATTATTTAACACACGGGAATTACTCACGTAAAATTATCGTCGATTTAGATACCGACAATGTTTCGATTCATCCGGAGAATCTTCATCTGGGTAAGGAGGGAGTTGCGGCAAGGTTACTCGGAGATGAAGATTCTCCGGATGAATCGAAACATTGTCGGTATCTAAATCGACGATAATTTTACGTGAGTAATTCCCGTGTGTTAAATAATATTTGATATTTACTTACTTTACTTAATCTTAAAAAACTTTTGTTATTTATGTACCTACCTAGTAAATAAATACATTTTTCATTTTCATTTGATATACCAAGTTTTTTATAGTATCGGCCCCTGGTGGTGATATGGGAGGCTCTCTTTCGCACGAATGGCAACTCTGTGCGGCCGCGGGAGAAGACGCGCTGAGAGTGTGTGCGTCCTGCTCGCACGCCGCGCGAGAGAGCGAGACGGCATGCCGCACGTGTGGAGGGGAGACGGAACAGAAGAGTAGTATTGAGGTAATATTTCTTCTTTACCCATATTATAAATGTGAAAGTGTGTTTATTTGTTTGTTTATTTGTCCTGCCTTCACGTCAAAACAGAGCGACGGATTGACGTGATTTTTGTGTGGAGATAGTTGGAGGGCTGGAGAGTGACATAGGCTTCTTTATCCGGGTACCACGCGAGAAAAGCCGCGGGCAGCAGCTAGTAATATATAATTGAAGAAAAATTACAATAAAATAGCTGGATTTTTCTAATAAATATAAAGCGGAAGTTTGTTTTTCTATTTATTTGAAGGCGCTAATCTGTAGAACTACCAGTCGAATTTGAAAAATTCGTTCTGCATTTGATAGCTAAACTCTTGAGGAAGATCATAGGTTTCATCATGATCATCACTTACCATCCTAGTGCTATATAATATGTTTCAGGTAGGCCATACTTTCATCTTGGGTACGAAATACTCTGCGGCGTTGGGAGCTAACTACATACCAACCTCTGGCGCTCCAAAGGCTCTCATCATGTCCTGTTACGGAATCGGAGTAACAAGGTAATTTCTATCACTTATTTATACTTAGTTTTTGACTGAATCGACCAAATACAACATCTTTATCTATAATACAATCTAAAATACAACACAGACCTAGTGAGAAGACTCCAACGAACTAAACCATTTGAGTTAGTGTAGTGTAGTGTTAAATTATATGAAAGTGTTAGTGAATAAGCGCTACATAATATAAAGAACACAAGAACAAAGTGTCTTCCCCTTAAATAGAGACAGTAAGAAACGTACCGTTGGGCACATTCTTAGATATAAGCAACTTTATAAAACTAAGTGAAATTCAAATTGCTCATTGGCCTACTTGGCTAGATTGTAATTTTATTAGGGTTTAATTAACTAAGTATTTAATTTTACTCTAAAAAACAAAAAAAAATGTAGTACAGATACTATATTTATATACCTACCCCAGGATTTTATATACCTACTACGTAACTGGATAGTTCAGTGAAACAGAGAAAGCGCTCCGCTTGAGATATAAAACTTGGACGGTGTGTCTCTCTAAAGGGCGACCATAATTTATGAACTAAACATTCCTAATCCTCAATGAATATCCTGAAATTTAAATGACATGGGCACATGTCCAACGAGTGTGAAAGAGAAAGCTACCAAGAAAGCCTCTCAACAAGACCGACAATCCTTATAACCAAGATTGAATTATAATAGATTGTTGTCTAGTTGTGTTAAGGTTCAAAATCCCTTTTACATTAAAGTCGAGTGAACACAGTACAAAGATTGACTAGGTTGTCGGATACAAATTATAAATATCTAATCCGCGAATTCTTTTTTTGGTCTTGCTTGCTAAGACACTTTTTACCCGGCTGACTGTCAAGTCACCCGGGTTATGTAGATCGCGCGTTTCTATGTATGTGTGTATGTAAGTAATATTCTTTATTACCACGTTGCTCCTAAACGGCTGGATGGATTTTGATGAATGAGGTATCGTTAGAATCGTCTCCATCTCGATTGTGCTCTAGGATACTTTTTATTTCGATAAATCAAATAGTGCGGCTAAAAAATGCAACAATGTGTGAATTTTCAAAATGAAAATCACGCTATCATATCAAAATCCATGTCAAAATCAAGAGGTTGGTGGACTGTTATCAAATATAATTTTTTTTAAAATCTAACATGACATCTTCGAAGACTAAATCGAGTCACAAAATTTTTGAAAATCTATTTTTCGCCCTAAATAGAATTGCTAACCAAAACGCATACTGAAACTTTCTATTTAGTCACACGCAACGTTTAGAACAAACTGCGTCGAAATTGGTTCAGCCATTTAGGAGATATCTCATATTTAAGAAATAACTTACGCATTTAGGTACTCGCAGAGCCATCTGTGTGTCAACTGTGACAACAACGTTTAGGAAAATGCGCACGGCATCGAACCTGTGGTGAACCTTTATGTTTATTTCATTAATAATAATATTAATATTTAAATATATAAAATCTTCACCTAATTATTTATTCAATAACAACATTAGAATAACAGTATTTACTTCTGTAAAGAAATAGTCTCACTTTATAGTAACTTAATATCAAACTAGATGGCGCCACTAGAAAAGTTAGAACGCGCTATCGTTGTGTTTTGTTATAATTCTTACACCGACAGTAGAATTATCGTTTGGTATTCAAAGTTCAAATTCACATTCGATTCTAATCTATCGAATATTATAGATTGTAGCTCTCTAGCTCAGGCTCACTCAGTCTACGTCGCAAGCGAGTAGCTTCCACCTCGTTGGGACTACTTGTTGAACACGTTAGACCTTTCTCTTACGAGAACAAGCCTAGCTTTCGTACTCATTGTATTGCTCTTATCTTCTACACTCCTTCTGTACATTAAAATAGGTAGTAATTACGAATATACGTTATTGCGTGTACCTGTGGATTTCATTCCGAAGTCGGACTATCCAGATACTCCCAGTACATCACCTACATTCCAATCCAACCACTACCTATAAACCTACATAATAATAAAATTGTAATTTAATTTTGTTTTGTGATTGATAAGATAATGCTGTTTCCAACTTTTCAGTTCAGCCGGGTTTTTTTCTTTTTTAATAAATTGCTTGTTTACCTCATGGTTTGTTTTGGTTAGTAAAATGTTTTAGTAGAATCGGCCTGGTGTTTTTTAATCAGACCCAATATAATATCTTCACTAATAAAAAACATACAGTCTACTTGAGAACCTCCTCCTTTTTGGAAGTCGGTTAATAAATACTTGTTTGTTTGTTAGATTGTTAGCAGCGGGTATAGAGGCCTTGTCGAGTGAGACGGCGCTACGTTGGCCGGAAGGCATCTCTCCTTTTCACACACTCATCATAGGACCTAAGGTAAGGGTGTTCGAATCCCATGGCGGGACAAATGTATACATTACCTACCCTTTCATTTCATAAGTAAAAGTAAGTTCGTATGAGCAAGTGGCCAACTCTGGTGACGGAGTTTTTAGGCCGCCCAAAGGCCTCCGTCATGGCTTAACGACTTAAAAGCCGGGACCGATAATTGTATGTACTGTTATGGTGTTATAATTGTTTCTGAAAATAAATAAATAAATTTAACGTGCCCTCCGAAGCACGGAAGCGCTCAGCTCGTAATACCACTTGCGGTCACCCATCCAAAATGTGTGTGTGTTGCTAAACTTTTTCTTCATTGCCTATGTCCTATTCCCGGTCATTATCTATCTATATTTTAAATCTCAGGAAAATTAAATGCCAACTTAGGTACTTACCTAACTTTTTAGGCTTTAGTTTTTAAGTTCTGCACGCTTCGCCACTAGCTTTACGATATACTTAAATACGTAACTAATTTAATTCTCATATTAAGTGAACTGTAATTTTGTCTTATGAGACTCTTTAAACCAAAACCGAATCGGTTCAGTGGTTGTCGAGTTATAGAGGAACAAACTAACATCCATCCAAACATCCAAACTTTCACATTTATAATATTACTCAAAACTCAAAGATGATTTATTCAATAAGATCATGTAGGTTGATCACTTTGACACGTCAATTGTTTGATATAGTTTTGATACAATATTTTATAACGATTTTAATATAAATAAACGGAGCATGTTCAGTCCCAGGCGTTTTTGTCATCCAAGTACCTAATCTGATATTTTATACTATGTTTTCTTATAGAGATGACGTTTAATTGATTTTTTAAATTTGTTAATTGATAAGTTTTGCGATTCGCCTGGGACTTTGTTGTAGTGTGACATATTTCTAAATGTAATAACATATTTTTCATTACACAGGAAGGTTCAAAAGAGTTTACAAGTTGCGAAGAGCGTGTTCGGGACGTTTACAACACCGTTTCACTTTCGGGACGGGACGCTATTGTTGACGACAGACAACATCTGACAATTGGAAAACGGCTGCTAATGGCTGACAGGTAAACTTACACTGTACCGAAGAAAAGATAGATAGAAAAAAATAATAATAAATATTGCTGGACATTTGACACAGCGCCATCTAGCCCCAAACTAAGCAAAGCTTGTACTATGGGAACCAGATAACTGATAGAATACTTATATATTTGTAAATACATACTTATAATCCGTACCTCCGTACCCATATTATAAATGTGAAAGTGTTTTTATTTGTCCTGCTTTCACGTCAAAACAGAGCGACGGATTGACGTGATTTTTTTTGTGGAGATAGTTGGAGGGCTGGAGAGTAACATAGGCTACTTTTTATCCGGGTACCACGCGAGCGAAGCCGCGGGCAGCAGCTAGTAATAAATGAATATTGCTGGACATTTCACACAGCGCCATCTAGCCCCAAACTAAGCAAATCTTGTACTATGAGAACCAGATAACTGATAGAATATTTATATTTGTAAATACATACTCATAATACTTTATAACACCCGGACACAGAACAAACATCTATGTTCATCACACAAATGTTTGTCCTGGATGGGAATCGAACCCACGACCTACAGCGCAGAAGGCAGAGCTACTACCAACTAAGCTAAGAGGCCAGTCAAATCTAAATCTACATACATACATATATTGCTGGACATTTCACACAGCGCCATCTAGCCCCAAACTAAGCAAAGCTTGTACTATGGAAACCAGATAACTATATTAGTTTAATTTTTTTGTTTTCAGAATGGGGTATCCAAATGTGATCGTTGTAGGCCGCGCGGCCTTAGACCCCTCACCGAAATACGAGCTGCATAGAACGGGACAGGGCCGGGAATCGAACCCCGTGCTATTGACGTTGCATGAGCTGAGAGAATTGAAAACTGAGCCGATTAGAAAGAGAGAAACTGCTTAGAAATATCCAGATTTAAATACTATTTAATAGTAGGTATGTGTAATATAATGTTGATTTTAATGTTATTTAGTTTTTTTTACTATCTATCTATAATATACTAAGTTCGTATGAGCAAGTGACCAAATCTAGTGACGGAGTTTTTAGGCCGCCTAAAGGCCTCCGTCATGGCTTAACGACTTAAAAGCCGGGACCGACAATTTTACGTGCCCTCTGAAGCACGGAAGCGCTCAGCTCGTAATGCCACTTGCGGTCACCCATCCAAATGGTGACCGCGCACAACGCTCCTTAACTTCAACGATCAATCAAGAACGTCTAAGCAAGCTACGCCACGAGCGCTTCATACTAATCTATACTAATATATGGAAGCGTTTGTTTGTTTGAACGCGCTAATCTTAGGAACTACCAGTCGGATTTGAAAAGTTATTTCTGCATCTGATAGCTAAACTCTTGAGGAAGGTTAGAGGCTACTTTTCATCATCATCATCACCATAAACCTACGGGGGCAACGCCGCGAAGGCGATGCTAGTACATAATAAAACACAAAATAGGTCTTAATAAAACAAAGTAGTTATATCTAACATCTTTTAATACCTCAATTAATAAATAAAGTTTATCTTATGAAAGCGCTATACCGAGAGGCAACCACTAAAGCAACACATCGAACTAAGTACAGTCAGCACCAGAAATATCTGGAAGGAAATATCACCAAAAATATTAAAATCTAACCCAGTGAAAAATATGTAATAAGTTTTTTCAATTCAATTCACTCAATTCGTCGGATTTTTTTTTGTGCTCTTTTTTATGTATGTTCACCGATTACTCGAAGACTCCTAAACTGATTTGGAAAATTCTTTTTTTGTTTGAAAGCGTATACTTTCCGATTGGTGCCACAAAAATTTGGTGAGGATCTGTCGAGGATCTTCGGAGTTATGGAGTTATGCACTTCGAGAATACGGTTTTTACTTTTTAATTTAGCCACTTGTTTCATTTTAATTTGTTTGCTTGTGTAGAGCATTCCATCTTAGATATTTTTGAAGCTGATTGTACTTTAACTTAAAGCTTAATACCTTACTCTACGTAAATTGGGCAAATCTATAAAAAAACATTGACAGATTTAAAGATATAAATCATATTTATTGAGGAGCAGTTACAGTGGCTTACAATACTATTGAAACTATGGTACCTGCAAAAGTTTGTAAAACTGTGTCGCAGGCACCAAATTCATACTTGTATAGTCCGACACAAAATAATAGAAATAAATGGGGGCGCCACTGTGCAAACTAAAAACGCGAAATAGATAAATTCTCTTTTAGAAGTAAATTATTACTTCTGACTGACGTCTTCGGCACCTGTACCATAGACAAGAAACCCGTACTTTACCATAGATTAGTAGAGAAAGGGTTTCCAAAGTACTGAAATTTTAGTTGCCGTGTCTACCCGTTTTTGCCGGACTAAAGTTACTAAAATATCTTTAATTCTTAGAAATATATTACTGCAGTGTTATTGCATAATGATTGCTAAAGCGATGACGTTATATACGCGGTGCGCTTTGAAGTTCTAAATTGGATGTTATAATGCGAGAAGGAGTCAGTAAAATAATTGTTTTTAAAAATTTTTTTTTTCTTTGATTTTATTAAACTTTTTTTATAAATTTGCCCAATTTAATTAATTAATAAAACTTTAATACTGACGTAATTAATTAGGTCGTTAAATGCGATGTACAGTACCAGATAAGATTTGACAATAGCATTAAAATATAATTACGGAATGCTTAAATTAACTTAAATACTGATATCATACAGAATACTAAATTCTACTAATTTACAATTTTAAATAGCGTAAAAATAACTATTTAAAAGCTAAAAGCCTTATCCATAACACGTATTTACTTTGTGTTGTTATTTATAAGTTTCATGAAGTTTCAGTTTAATTTAGCTATTATAGGTTTCATGGGTTGTTACGAATAAGGCGGATTTAAACATTATCCAAGCGTACACCCGTTACAAATAAATAGGTAATTCTTTAAAATAATCAATTTAAAATATTATATTGTTATCAATGGAAATTAGACTCTAACAGGCAAGAAACAAGGTACATGGCAGCATCATCTTATTCTAATTAAATCTACTTACACAAATAATAATAATAAATAAGTTAATTATGAACACAATATTAATTAAAACCCGAAATTTGAGTACATTTTTTACAATTACGAATCTTATCTACGTTTGATTATATTTTGTTTTATGGCAACATTTTATTCAAACAAATGGCAACACTTAAGGCCCTGCCCTGAGCTAAACACTGTATTTCCCTGTCTATACCCTCGATAAATAAAGTAAGTGGAAAGCAACTGAAAAGCCAACATGTATCAATAACATTTTATCTTCGAATTCCCCGTTTAATATTTTTATTTTAATGTCATAGGTATTTGCTTGATCATAATTCAACGAAAAAACCACTAAAAATAAGATAAATCTTCGCCTTCTTCTAAAGTTGATGTTATTTATGTTTTTGGATTACACCATTGGATAGGTATTTTGATAATTGACATAATGCCCAACTGCTCTTTCGATTGATTATTATAGTGATGAGAAATCTCCAAAAAATTGCATTTTTGTCGAGTTTCGGAGCTTGCAGCTGTCGTAAGCGCCGCGGCCGAACGCATTCTAAATTCATCTTTATTTTAACGACGCTAAGACACATTTGAAGTTGCACTCATCAATGTGCTAATTTTGGATCGGGGTAGCGCCTTAAAGAAAATTTACCTTTGAAAAGGTGGAATAGGTTGCCAGATTGAAAAGTTATTTAGTGAATAAAGTCGTAATAAATGTTGCCATATTAAATTTATCGAAAATACACTAATCAAAAAGTGGGGTCTACGTAGGCCGCTAGTTGGTTAAATTCATGCTTAATTTTAAATTCGTTTATTATTGTTTAAATTTTACAATAATATTACTTTTGATACAGTTTGAAATGTCTATTACTTCGACATACGACCTTTTAAAGAATAGAAGAACGTAGAGATCTTTGAGGAAGGTATTATGTCTAACAGTTGACGTCCTACGGCTTAGGTGATGATGGTGATGATGACGATGATGGTGATGATGATGATGATGATGATTTTTTCGGTCGAAGCACGTTTGAAGTTTTCAAAGTGATCCTAATGGTTTTATTGAGTACTAGCTTTTGCCCGCGGCTTCGCTCGCATGGTACCTACCCGGATAAAAAGTAGCCTATGTCCTATTCCCGGTCATGATCTATCTATATTTCAAATTACAGCCATATCGGTTCAGTGGTTGTCGAGTTATAGAGGAACAAACATACATCCAAACATCTAAACTTTCACATTAATATTAGTGTGATAGTGTGATGTGAAGTGTGATGATATTTATGAACTTGGATCACTTTTTAAATATCATGGATTTAGAATAGTAATCAAATGAGTACGATGGATATTTAGGTAATTTTCGATCCGAATGCCAATGTACTGTATTGCGGATATTTCTGAGAACAATGGATATTATTCACAATTGAGTTTAGTGGATATTTCAGAATGCAATGGATTTATCGGAGCGTCTTGTATAGAAAACGGATTGTACAGTACAGAACTTTGAGTATGGTGGATATTTATTGTGTTATGCATATGTTAGCTGAGTATAATGGATACCTATCACTAATGTAGTGGATATATCCGAGCGGTTGGTGCAGAAATAGTCTAATAGTAATCTCAATTTGACTAACAAAGCTATCTGAGAATCATGGATTTTTTTTAATGTCGTGGATATTCTTAATGCGATGGATTTATTTGAGATATTGTAGAATCTAGATCGAAAGTAATTTCACTCTAACAAGTTCGTAGTTTTCTGAGTCTTGTGGATATTATTAATGTTGTGGACAGATGGATTTATCTGAGTAGATATTGTAGAATCAAGATAGTCTTATTCTAACAATGTTATCTCAGTGTTGTAAATAAAAGTCATGGATATTTCTAAGGTCGTGGGCAATAACCTTTTCAAAAAGGGGAAGACATGTGACCCACTCACATCGCATGCCAAAACTTGGGCTCGGTGCACCACTACATAAACCAAAACACACACATTGCTCCATTTTACTGTTGCCAATAAATAAGGATAGAGAGAAAAATTAAACTGTTGTGCTAGCGAGACTAGGCTAGTGGCCGGGTTCTGTCGGCTCCGGCCGATAACGATAGAGCCCGGCCGCTCTGCAATGCTGTCTCGCTCGCACGACTGCTTTATTTACTCTCTCTAACCTTGTCTATTAGCAAATTCAAGATGCGTTCGACACGATGTTCCGCGGGGGACTGCTGAGGGCAGGTTTGTCCCCAGGACTCACTCGAGGGACAGGCGTTTTAGTGAGTCACTTATCTTCCACTTTTTGAAAAGATTATTGGTCGTGGATATTTTTAGTGTCGTGGATATTTCTTAGGTCGTGGATATTTATAGTGGATATGTGAGTGAGATGGATATAGCGGCTAGTGCAGGAAGGGGCTATTGCGCGGGCATTTTTTGCCGCAGGCGCACTTTCGAACTATCTCTATGTCTTTGGTGTAGCGAGTACCATCGGCGCAGACTAGGCGGATCTGAAAATAAAATAAGTTATTAAAATAAAATAACAAGCTAATTTCAAGCTTTTAGTTGGAAAATCACAAATTGAGCCTAAACATGTAATTTACTTGTTATTCTCTATGGAATTCCGTTAAACAGCTCCTGATTTCACCATCAGATCAGCTTAACTGTCGTAATGAATGATATTGCATTGTATGTAAGTAAAGCCTCTGCAAGCTGTAAACATGCAACGTTTAATTCAAAACTACCCTCACCTTCATCTTGGTCCCGATAGAAGGCTCCAATAGCTAAAAAATGTATAATTAAATTAGACATATTAATCTTGTACCCTCACCTTCCTCTTCTTGGTCTTCCTCGGCGCGCAGCAGTGCCCGCGCGCGCAGAGTGCCCGCACGCAGCGCGCGCCGCGCACCGCGCGTCGGCTGCGGCACGCGCCTTCCGTTATGAACTCGCGCGTCGGCTCCTGTCAATGTCAAACGTTATTATAAGCTTGAACACTGATTAAATATTGCTCAAGATTTGCCCTAATTTAAAAAAACCGACTTCAATGTGAACTATTTTCTGTACTCTCGAGGTGCATTTTGTTCATAACTCCCACCAAATTTTTGTGGCACTAATCGGAAAGTAATATAGGTAGGTACCCTTTCAAACAAAAAAAGTAGGTAGGGTAAAACGCCCAATTATTGGCCCTTTAAGGATCTTGATGTACTTAAATCATGATAACTGTCTTTGTTATGCGTGGGGAACAAAAAAAGTTGTCAAAATGATAGAATGAAAGTTAATTGATGTTTTTAATACATGGGAAACGTACTTAAACATAGTTTTGTATTTATTTTTTTGCGGTTTTCTTTAAAACATGATTTTACCAATTATGGGCATACTTTGACTAATTACTGGCATAAGTTGGACCAATTTATTGGCCCTTTTAACTGTTAAGTAAATTGAATGGAATCGCTTAAAGAGAGCTTAAAATACATTCGTAAAGACTTATTTATTATTTTTCTTCATTCTTGTCATCAAACTCAGTCTAAAAATTCTCTATTTTTTAGTGCAGCTGAGATGCAGTATTTTGTTTTGCTTGGTTTCATTAATTGTCTGTTATAACATTAACATAGTCACTATCATTTTCTTCTTTTTGTCTTGTTTTTCATTCGGATTACAGTCTTCTTTTTGTGAGTTAAGGTTATTTCCACAGTAGGTATCTAACTTTTTAAGTAACACAAGTTTCGTTATACACTTGTTTACCTACTCTTTTGTTGTTTTCTTCCTAATTTCTGTTGTTTGGCTGATATTGTTAAAATTCCTCTTTTTCTTGTTTGATTCATTAGTTAGACCAATTATTAGCAGACTTATGCTCAAATATTGGCCTAGTGTCGATAATTGGTCTTCTCATAGAAATCTCAGAAATACCAATTATTGTCATCAATGCCAATAAAATGGAAAAAACTAATTTTGCCGTACCAAATGTTGGCACTGCAATAAAAGAACTAAAACAATGTAATTCTTAAAAACTAGTGCTCAGGAAGCTCAAATAATATGTGTTGAAATGATTTAAAAACTATAGCAAAGTAAAACCCCCTGATAAACTTAGATTCGATAAAATTAAGAAAGCTCTTACCTTAGCAAAAACATAGTTTCTCACTGCTCAAATCAAGACATTTTATTAATGTTGTTGTACCGACGCCACTATGTTTATTTTTCGTTATTTGGTTTGTCAATATTGTAGCTAATGATTGTTTTCATCGATTTCGATAAGTTGAAGCACTGTGAGATTCAGTTGTTTCTTAATAAATAGGATAAATCAAAGGGGTGATAATAAATGGTGGGGGGCCAAAGTTAGGGTCGTTTACCCTAGGTAAGTATTTTTTAAATCCAGGCGTCTTCGTCAACAATCATCATCGAACAAGACATCGGTGAACAATGAACATAGGTACCTACCTACCTACTTAAAAAAAGCATTAAAAAAAAATATTCCGCTAAATTGAAAACCTCCTTTTTTTGAAGTCGGTTATTAAAAAATATTCGCCATTCGGGCCACATAGTGTATGGTAGTTAATACCTTTCTGCAGCCACTGAGAGAGGAGTTGGCTGACGGATGTTCAGGGGACATCTGCTGTTTATGAGATGGTGCAGCTGCAACAAAGATTAACAATTCATTTTTACCTAGCACCTACTTTTATTTATTACGATGAACCATGCAGTCTGATGGTGCTATTTATTAAAATCGGTTACGAAACTCCTTTGAGTGTTTTTCGTTATAATACTAGCATGAATAATGATTTATTTTCTAATCTCGATATTTTTGAGCTCTCTCTATCGTAATTCAAACTCGCCATAGGCGAGGAACTCCGTCGCTGTAGTGTACCCAATGTTTAAATTTTATCTTCTTATATTTTTTGTTTTGATGATGTTTAGTTTAGCTTATTTTTGTTTAAAATTCAACCCGTGTGTTATCGTCATCACACACGTGTATGTGTTATTTAATAGTGGAAACTTTTTTGGATTATGTTCAACTTTATTATTATTTAATCGATCGAGCGAGCGAAGCGAGCGAAGATCTTAGTGGCAAGTTAGGCGATTTTGTCGATCGAGCGAGCGAAGCGAGCGAAGATCTTAGTGGCAAGTTAGGCGATTTTGCTTTGTATGTTTGTATGTTTGTATGTTTGTATGTTTGTATGTTTGTATGTTTCATTTTTATGTTCTCGCATAACTATCGAACCGCTTATCCAATCTCTATGAAACTTGATAGGTCAATAGGTTGTGCTATGGAAATTTGCTGTGGAGCGTATGAGCGTAATCGATGAAGGGGTTGTAAAGATATGGGGTTCCCAAGGGGGTAAATTTTTTTCAAAGTTACCCAAATATATTGAGTGGGGTGTCATATGAAAGTACTCAATTTATACATTCCAAAATGGTTTTTAGTTTTCTTCTAGGTTCTATAGTTTTTGAAATACAGAGAAAAATAAAAATGATGAAAACCAATTAACGGATGTATGGAAAGAGCTCCCGTTTCATAGAGTTTCGATGTATTCGTAGGTCTGGT
Source organism: Camptogramma bilineatum (assembly GCA_958496255.1). Lineage (NCBI taxonomy): Eukaryota > Metazoa > Arthropoda > Insecta > Lepidoptera > Geometridae > Camptogramma > Camptogramma bilineatum. The sequence continues at coordinate 4,780,996 of OY292478.1, forward strand.
TATCAGACAAAGAGTGTGGCATCGTTGTGGTTTGGTTTGCAATGATTTTAGTTGCTTCTTGATATTTTTTCTTGAGATTGAAAATAAAAGCCGTGTTGGCCGAGTGGAAGAGTGCTCGATTTTCGATTCATAGGTCGTAAGTTCGAACCCTGGCCGTGCTCATCAATGGATTTTTCGATTAGAAGGAGGGGAGGGGGAGGGGAGGGGGAGGGGGAGGGGAGGGGGAGGGAGGGGGAGGAAATTGATTTTCTCATACATTTTGTATTGAACTGCTATTTTAATAATTTCTCGAACTAAGAGGCCTTCCCTGAGGCGCGGTACGAAGTTCGCGGGGTCAACTATTGAATATAAACACGACACGACTTAATGTATTGCATGCATGCCTATAATCTTTACCATACTGAGGTAGCGCATTAGATATCATTGTGTGGTAAACACTAGAAGGAGCACTTAACGTAGGTATAGGGGTAGTCAGAAACAAGTCCAAATCTAGGCTATCAACACAACGGTGCGCGAGATCTCAGTTCGGGGCGAACTACTAGTTTAATAGTGGAAACTTTTTTTCATTCCATCTATTCGAAAAGGACGACTTTGTTCGCCTTTAAGTGCGCCCAAAGTAGATGATTCCTCTTCAAGGAACTTTTAGCGGGCAGTAATGAGTTTTTAATCCTCTTTATAAATTTAGCGGGCAGTAATGAGTTTTTAATCCCCTTTAAGTGCGCCGGAATTATCTTTGCCGCGCACTTTAGAGGTACAACTACTTTCCACATTCATTCATCTCGAATCTACCAAGATGAATGAGAGAGGACTCTTAGCACTATAGCATACTATAGCATAGCATAGCATAGCATAGCATAGCATACTATAGCATAGCATAGCATAGCATAGCATACCATAGCATACCATAGCATAGCATAGCATAGCATACTATAGCATAGCATAGCATAGCATAGCATAGCATAGCATAGCATAGCATACCATAGCATACCATAGCATAGCATAGCATAGCATAGCATAGCATAGCATAGCATAGCATAGCATAGCATAGCATAGCATAGCATAGCATAGCATAGCATAGCATAGCATAGCATACCATAGCATAGCATATCATAGCATAGCATAGCATAGCATACCATAGCATACCATAGCATACCATAGCATAGCATAGCATAGCATACTATAGCATAGCATAGCATAGCATAGCATAGCATAGCATAGCATAGCATAGCATAGCATACCATAGCATAGCATAGCATAGCATAGCATAGCATAGCATAGCATAGCATAGCATAGCATAGCATAGCATAGCATAGCATACAAAAATTGTAATTTCAACTTCATAAAATCCTGTGCGTTTTCGATCTCAGGAACTACCAGTCGGATTTGAAAAATTATTTCTGTATTTGATAGCTAAACTCTTGAGGAAGGTTATAGGCTACTTTTCATCATCATCATCACCATAAACCATCACTACTCGGCGCTGCTAGTATCAGATAAAAAGTCTAAATAAAAAAATTTAATCCCCGATTACTCTTCTCAAGTGGAACTTCGTCGATTTAACACATTCTTTTCTCTTCCCTTTTATTTTCTCATAGATTGTAATGAAAAGTAGAGTGTATCACTCGGGCGCAAAATATATTTTTGGCTCGGGCGACGTACTTTAAATCCCTCGCTACGTTCAGGATTCTACTAAAGAATCCCTCGCTACGCTCGGGATTCTACTCTAGAATCCTTCACTTCGCTCTGGATTCAAAAAAGCGCCCTCGCCGTCAAAATATTATTTTGCCCCCTTATAATACAATCTACTATTGGATTATGTTCAACTTTATATTATTTAATGTATAAGTGTCATTGTTCTGTTTGTTTCCCAAATAAATAAATAAATGAATTTTTCAAGAGTGCCTCTAGCTAGAGGCATTCTTGAAACACTCAAGCCGACATTACTCCATGCTGAATTCAGTGCACTAACTGCTTTGTCATTCATAAATTAGTGCTCTGTCTCGTTCTTTGGCCTAAGAATTGCGTATTGTGCGTCCTACTCTTACGAGGCTTACTGACTGAAGTTAGCCGCAGTTAGCCTCAGAGTAGGATGCACAATACGCAATTCTAAAGCCAAATATTTCTTAATTATCTTATCTTATCTTTATCTAGCTTGACAGAGCACTAATTTCTGAGTGAACAAGAAGTTAGCACGCAGTGTCTCGTATAACTCGGTTCTGACTGAGAGATGATGTGATGAATGATGATGATGGCTGATGATGTAGGTATAGGTAGGTAGGTACTGTTCTCACATATTGTTTGTTATAAGTACCTACTTTATGAGTTTATATTTATGTTTGGTTGATGGCTGCGCGAAAAAAGGCACCAACCTCCCATACAAAATCGGCAAGGGCATTTACCTGGTGAGGCTTGTACGTTGCTGAAGACCTGTTTCCGTGGTGGTAGCTTACTCTGGATGATGACGGGGGCGCCACCTGGTGGACGAAAACGAAAATGTTTAGGTAGGTATATTAGGCCTTAAGTATAGTTTACACCAGGCCAGCGCTGGCGAGAATAGAGCGCCCGCCTATTTTTTAAGCCAGAGACCTCCACCTCCTGTTTACACAAGGCAAATACCAAGCCAGCCAGTGAGACTGGCAGCCAGCGATGGCCTCGTGTAAACTAGGCTTTACAAAAACGCCTCTCAACTTGAATAGGAACCAGATAACTGATAGAATACCTACTTAAGAGGGCTGCGACCGGCGAATTTCCATAAAAACGTAATACCGAAATCATTTAAAATGTAAGCATGTTTATGTTTATGTTTCAGTTTATGTTGTTAGATTAGGAGAGTAGGTATTTATCTAGGTTCCTGTTAAACTTTTGTTCCGAAAAACTTACCTAAAAAGAAATGTAAGCCAATTGAATTGAAATCTTTGTAGGTACTTACACCAAAAATGGCATTTTTTCTTTTCATTTGTTCTATAGTAAGTTTTTTGAAACAAAAGTTTAACAGGAACCTAGATAAATACTACCTTTATCCAAATAATAACGTAAAGTGATAAAAATATGCTCAAATTTTAAATTATTTTGGTATTACGTTCCTAGGTAAGTAGATACGTTCGCCGAGCCCTTAATATACTTTTTGTAAATACATAGGTACTTATAATACTATAGAACACCCAGACACAGAACAAACATCTATGTTCATCACACAAATGTTTGTCCTGGTTGGGAATCGAAACCACGAAGAAGGCAGAGCTATTACCAACTGAGCTAAGAGGCCAGTCGTATTAGAATTATACGTAATAGAATTATTATTATTATTTATAAAGGTCCAAAAGAAGATTCAAAATGGCCGTTACGAATATTTTAAGTCAAACATTAATTTCAAGGTAATATTCGATCACGGAAATTGTGGAGTCAAGATCAACTTTAAGGTACTTATGTACATAAATAATTACCTATATTAAAAACCGGCCAAGTGTGTGCCGAGCCACGCGCACTGTAGGGTTCCGTAGTAGTTATCACAATATAGATCGATTCTGTTGTTCTTTACTTTAAAGGATTTATTCTAAGGATTTTGCATATAGTACAAAATTATCCAACACCCAAGTTCAACGACTATTAGGTACTGCTAAACTAATACTTAAAGTTATCTTAACCGTTATAGTTTTCCTTTAAAGTTCATGAAATGCACTATATCTAATCAGGATTTTTTCCAGATTTATCAAGCCAGCAATTTGGCTTTTACAGGAACAAAAATTTAATATTTCGTAAATGGAGCACTAAATCGAAAAACAGACCTATTCAACGATACCCCACACAATGGGGTAGACGACGAAAAAAATGTTTATACCCTCTTCACATGTAGGGGAGCTATGCTAACACATAATATTTTTCAAAATTTTATTTTATCACTTTGTCGGCGTAATTGATATACACACACACCCCTACAAAATTACTGCTTTTTAATACCAACGGTCTCTTAGCAAAACCTCGGACAGACAGACAAACGGACATTACGAAACTATACTAACTATACTAGCTCGACGATTCAACTCAACGATTCAAAGTAGTACACTAGTGATCTTATTGAATAAATGAATTTGACTATTGACTTTTATAAGGGTTCCTTGTCAGGACTACGGAACCCTAAAAACAAGTATTTTTGAGATCTAACATTCTTATTAAAATTAAGTTCACCTACAATTATTAATTTTCACTGTGTTTTCTTTAAAAAAATCGTAACAAAAACTCTATTGATAGACGTCTAAGGTTCGAACACATCCTTTGGACCGAAAGTTGAAAATACATCTTGCTTAGTCAACACTCTCCTGTTAGGCTCTATCCGCTGCATAACTAGTTATTTGTCAAGCTATTCATCAGTTAATTATTCAGGAGGAAGTTGTGAATTCTCGTTTCGGAGGCCAAGACTCACTTTGGGTCCCTGAGCCAATGAAGTAAGTAAGTAAGTAAGTCCTTGAATCACGATTACAAGCTTTGCTTAGTAACTAGTATCGTTTGTAGATGAATTTTACTTGTGCTGGTTGATGATCTTATCTAGATCGGTTTTAGATAGATAGATTGATATTTTATTCATCAACACTATACATTTGTCTGTTAAATAGTGTCTTAAAGCCTATGTTAGGTTTGACTAGACACTAGGGTTCTCTTAACACATAATCGGGATTGTAATAATAGTACAGGGTGTGGCTAATTTTTCTTTTGTAGTTAGAAAGTTTTGTTCTTAGGAAACTACAGGTTTATTTTGACGAAAAACATAATTGCATTTTTAGATTCTTGAAAAAAAAGTACAGTTAGCCTAAAAAATTACCTTTATTAAAAAACGATTTGGTCTTAATCGACTCTGTTTCACACCAAGAACACTTCTCCCAAAGTAACTTACCTACATAATCAAATCGTAAGTTTTTGAAATACCTACTTAATTAAAAAAAAAACACATTCCATACTAATGTACAGTCAGCGTCATCAATCGGTATCCCCCTATTGATTTTAACAAGGACCCTTTTCATTTCAACTTTGGATTTCAGTCGGATTTGCTAGGTAGTATACTTATGGATATCTAATTTCGCTCGAGTTCCTATACTAGCAAATCCGACTGAAATCCAAAGTTGAAATGAAAAGGGTCCTTGTTAAAATCAATAGGGGGATACCGATTGATGACGCTGACTGTACCTAATCTATTATTATTATTAGTAGGTATTCAAGAAATCACAAAATTCAGACTCACAGCACTTATTATACATAATTTTAACCCGTTTGTTTTACATTACCCGTTTAAATATTACCACACCCGGACACTCCACGAAATATCTATGCAAAAGCGGCGTCTAACTACCTATATTTACACTACACAAAGTCAGTTTTGTACACGGTAAGGTCACCGTATGAATAATGTACCTATAGTCGTATTGCTCATTATACGGACTAAAATTGAAGGAAAAAATGTCATTTTTCCTTCAATTTTGATTAGTTTTGATACGTTTTATGTCAAAATTGAAGGAAAAATGACATTTTTTCCTTCACTTTTAGTCCGTATAATGAGCAATACGACTATACACTGTGGTCTCGGTCTCGTCTATGCGTTTGCGCGTGTGTTCCGTGCTCAAAGTCAGCTCCTCGCCAGCACAAACTCACAGTGTCCATTCTATACGTAGTATTATTATCTGTTCTGTGATATTACCCTCTAAATACCTTAAAATAGATCCAAAAAAGATCTGAAAGAATATGTCTACCGCACCTTAGGAATCAGAATCAGAATCAGAAATACAGTCGTGATCATAATTAGGTACCTACATTAGATTTTTTTACGCTCTATTTAATATTAGTATAGACTAGTTTTAACCCTTTCAATCCTCGCTCCAAGCATCCTAAGCTTCTCGTGAATTTTGTAATACCCTCTATCTAGGTATTCTAAGTTAGTCACTCGCGTTACCCCCTCGGCTTTCAACCCTGCGAGAATCAATGCTGCTGCAGCTCTTAAATCACTCGCCTCTACATCATTCCCGACAGTTTTAACTCCTATTATAGTCGCTGTGTCATCCACCACTCTTATATCAGCATTCATCAACTCCATCTCTTTTAAATGTTGGAATCTGTTTTCGTAAACCGTTTCTCTGATAACACTAGTACCGTTAGCAGATATTTGAATAGCTGATAATGGGGCTTGCATATCTGTTGGAAAGTCTGGATGTGGTCCTGTTGTAATGTCCACAGGATTGATGATTTTAGGTCCAATTACTCGAACGCCGTCTCTTTCTTCCCGAATATCCGCTCCCATTTCTATTAGCTTCGAAATCAGCTGTTGATTATGCTCTTGTTTCGCTTTTTCGATAAAAACGTTACCTTCTGTCAAAGCTGCAGCTATCATAAACGTTCCAGCTTCATGCCGGTCTTGTACTATAGTAAAATCAACTCCTTTTAATATATCAACACCTTTGATTTGTATCACATCTGTACCAGCTCCGTAGACCTTTGCTCCCATTTTGTTTAGCATATTAGCTAGTTCAACTATTTCTGGTTCTTTTGCTGCGTTTTCGATAACTGTTTTACCTTTAGCTTTGACCGCCGCCATCATGATGTTCTGTGTAGCTCCAACGCTTGGGAAATCTAGATTTATATTTGTTCCAACTAGTTCATCTGCGAAAGCTTCTATATATCCGTTGTTTTGGACGAAAGTAGCTCCTAAAGCTTCGAATCCTTTGATGTGTAGATCGATAGGTCGCTTGCCGATTGCGCAGCCTCCAGGCGTAGCCACTTTAGCATGTCCGTGTCTAGCCAGCAATGGTCCCATGACAAGAATTGAAGCTCTCATTTGACTTACGTACTCAAATTTTGCTTCGGATCTCAGATTTTTCGAAGCGTTGACAGTAACTTTATTTAATTCTTCGTTGAAGTCGACATGTACGTTTAGTTGTCTTAATATTTCGTTCATTGCATATACATCTGAGAGTAGAGGAACGTTGGTAAGTGTTGTGGTGTCTTTAGCTAGTAGTGTCGCCGCTAGGATTGGTAGAGTCACGTTTTTGGCTCCTTCGATTTTGACACTACCATTCAGTTTATATCCACCGGATACTATTATCTGCTCCATTTTATTTTTTGTGTTGTAAATGTATATCTTTATTACTTTTCACACTTTACTTTTTACTGTTTCACACGCAGTTTTAAGTTGCTTTTTTTTCCGTAATATTTTTAAAAATATTTTCACTAATTCTGTCTGTATGTTAGACAAGTAATGGTTGGTAGAGGACAAGTTCAAGACTACATTTGGTGCCTTATTAACAAATGAGCCTATGTTATATAGAGAAACCAGTTATAGTTTATTAATAACTCACTATATCACACTAATATTACAAATGGGAATGTTTGTGTGTCAGAATTACTTCTTCACGCGAAAACTGTTGAACAGATGTTTGTTATGTCTGCTTGGGTGTAGCTATAGCTTTGTTAAGGGGGGGGTCCAAAGGTTCCAAAATACAAAGATCATTGTTAAGGGGGGGGTCCAAGGGTTCCAAATTACAAAAATTGACTAGGTTTCCTCCGAACTTAATGGGCTAAGGGGGGTCCGGACCCCCTAAACCCCCCCCTTATATACGTCCATGGGGGGGAGTCTAAAGGTTCTTAAATACAAAGATCTCTGTTATGGGGGGTTCCAAGAGTTCCAAAATACAAAGATTGACTAGGTTTTCCTAGAAATACAAAGGGTTTCAACTGTTCAAGGGTTCCTAAGGGGGGGGGGGGGGGTCCGGACCCCCTAACTAAACCCTCCCCCTTATATACGCCCATGTGTCTGGTTGTTATTATGGATATTGTCAATATTACAAGTACGTATTTACACCTTAGTATCAGTCATGTAGTTCCCATAGCACAAGATCTGCATTTTATTTATTAAACCACTAGCTTCCGCCCGCTGCTCCGCTCGCGTGGTACCCGGATAAAAAGCCTATGTCCTTTCAATCATCTATCTATCTATATTTCAGCCAAATCGGTTCAGTGGTTGTCGAGTTATAGAGAAACAAACGGACACCTAAACAACCATCCATCCAAACAGCCAAACTTTCGAATTTATAATATTAGTGTGATTTAACGGTGGGTAACACCGCAGGGCGCAGCCAGTACATAATTATATTTTTGTTTTATGCTGGGGCTACATTAGCGGGCTACGGCGAATATTCGTGTTAACGCGATAAATGTGGTTGGGTACATCGTGTCATCGCGTAGTGTTCGGGCGAAGACGATGTAGTATCGGGGAGCTGTCGGTAAACTGGCGCGGATCAAAGGGATTTGTCGCGACAATATTCGCTTGGGTGGCTACACCTACGTCAATTCAGTGTCTTCCTGAACTGAACAACACAATCCGGCACGATGCATCGCGTCAACTCGACACGAATCTTCGCCCGCCTTAATGTAGACAAGAACATCGCCTATGCCCGAACACGATGTTTTTGTCGCACCAACGCGACACGAATCTTCACTTAGCCACTTGTGCCTTATTTTAAAGTCGGTTTAAAAAATTAAAATAACTTCGTTAGACGTCGACCTTCAAAACGCCATGGATCCGTATAGTGCTCTATTACATAACGCGGAATTATTCCAACGTCTTGACAAGTTAATTACCTTGAATATTAATGGTTGTTTCTATGTTTACTAGCTGTGTCTTCGTGCAGTTACCCGCGTAATAATGGTATAATGGTAATGATGATGATGATGAAAAGTAACCTATAACCTTACTTAAGAATTAAGCTATCAAATGCAGAAAGAATTATTCAAATCTGACTGGTAGTTTCAGAGGTTACCGCTTTCAAACAAACAAAAAACTCTTCCGCTTTATTAGATTGGTACCTATTATAGTAGGTACCTATAGAATTAATACTTGTTTTAGGTATAAATATCTAAGTAAGTAGGTAACTATAAATTTTTATTTCTTGGAAGTTTCCGAATAATAATTAATTTATTCATAAATAATTGTTTATTTTAAACATTAAGCTGATCAGCGAAAATAAGGCTACGAGTATGTGTAACCTTTCGGTCGAGAAAGAAAAGATTACCATAAGAAAATATTATTTTTAAGGATTCAACGACTGAAAACCAGCGCTTCTTCACCCACGTGAAGTTAGCTTAGAGCTGAGTCTGGACCTTTTGTCGACCCCGGCATAGACGGAGCAACCAGCACCCCGATCGCGAGTATGCACAGAGTCTACTATTCGATCCGTGACTGTAGTATAATCTCTCAAATGTATTGGGATTTTAGTTCAGTCAAGTTACCACTGGAGGCGCTGCACCGGAATCCCATACATTTGAGAGACTATACTACAGTCACGGATCGAATAGTAAACTTGTGCATACTGGCGATCGAGGCACTGAGCATGCTTTTATTATTTACAGGCCTGCCCTATCTATCTACCTATGTACCTAGGTGGGTAGGTACCTTGTAAAGTAGGTAGGTAGGTACTTACCAAAATCGTTTTATTCCACGCTTTTGTATGTAATTCTATGTAGGTAGGTACCTACTAATTGTATTGTTTTATTATGCTCTGTCCTCTGTCTTCTGTGTGTTGTCAATAAACTATCTTCTATTCTATTCAAAGATAATAACGATATTTTGTTACATATTCTAACAGTTAGTATAGAGCAGTGGTTCCTAATCTTTTCCACCTTGATACTCCAGATTTTCCCCCGTTAAACTTTCAACCAGCGCTCAGCTCGTAGTACCACTTGCGGTCACCCATCCAAAGTGTGACCGCGCACAGCGTTGCTTAACATCAACGATCAATCAAGAACGTCTAAGCAAGCTACGCCACGAGCGCTTCGGCACACAACGGGGCCAAAATGGCCGCTTTAGCAGAATCACGATACGAATTTCAATATAAACCGTTCTTGTAACAGTCTATGAAAAGAGACGGCATTTAGTTCAAATCCTATTGAACAACCTCTGTGGCGCAGTGGGTGAAGGCCCGCCTGTGACGCAGGAGGTTGCGGGTTCGATCCCCGCCGCGGGACAAATGTTTGTATAATGTGCAAATATTTGTCTCTGGTCTGGGTGTTTTCCATGTATATTATGTATGTATTTACAAAAAAAAATGTATATAAGTAGTATATCAGTCATGTGGTTCCCAAAACACAAGCTCTGCTTAGCTTGGGGCTACATGATGCTGTGTGAAATGTCCATCATTATTTATTTATTTATTTATTTATTATTGTGCGTCTGCTGTTGCCTTTAGCCCGCAGATGGCTTTCGACACGAGCCATCTTCATCGGTGAACATACATAAAAAAAAGCAAAAGAAAAAATCCGACGCATTGCGAACCAATCAAAAACTATTTTGTTACATATTCCAACAGTTAGTATAGAGTACGAGTACTTACCAAGTGAAGCTCTCAGTTCACATTGGGGTCCAGCAGTTCCGGGGCTACATCGACAAGTGTAGTCCGACTTGGAGCCTTCTTCTCGGATGCAGCGACCGCCGCGCGCGCAGGGGTTAGGCAGGCAAGGATCCTGAGAACAATAATATGTTAGAAAAACGAACGTACGAGAACATAGACGAGGAAGGAGATAGATTGAAAGTTGTCGAGAATAGAAAAAGAAAGATAATTAGACATCTTAAGGCGGCGGCAGTTCGCGCCCAAGACCAGCAGGCTGATTGTCTAACTTGTCTCAAACCTCATCCCATCCATCTCACCTCGATCTGTTAGACTGGGTCCCGGACTTAGATTACAGAGACAGATTTATTTAACACTTTCATAAACTTTACAACTTTCGACAGAGTTTGATCTATGTCGGATCAACGGGTTGTGAAATAGAAACCAGATCCAGAGACAATTTGAGGTCTATTTTGATCGCTATCTTTTAATAGCAACCTCTAATTGGTCTCAAGCTGTCAAAACGATCGCGTAAGCAAGGGGTCAGTCTACTGCGCTGGTCCTCTGTTGGTCCTAGCTTCTCTACTGACCTGGTGGTGTCTTCCGTCCTCCTGGACCTGTGTCCCGGGGGGACTGGCCACCAGGGGCTCTTCCTCTCAGCACTGGTCCTCTGTTGGTCCTAGCTTCTCTACTGACCTGGTGGTGTCTCCCATCCTCCAAGACTGTGTCTCGGGAAGTGGCCGCCAGGGTCTCTTCCTCTCAGCACTGGTGTTCTGTTGGTCCTAGCTTCTCTACTGATCTGATGGTGTCTACTGTTCTCCTGGACCTGTGTCCCGGGGGGAGTGGCCTCCAGGAGCTCTTTTTCTCCACAGCGCTGGTCCTCTGTTGGTCCTAGCTTCTCTACTGACCTGGTGGTGTCTCCCGTCCTCCTGGACCTGTGTTCCAGGTGGAGTGGCCGCCAGGGGTTCTTCCTCTCCGCAGCCGGCGCTGGTCCTCTGAACTCGGGCTGCGTTGGTGAAGTCCACTCGTTTATGGTTGATCCAAGCTTCTTTCAGACACCCTGTGGAGTACAAACAAAGTTATTTGATTGATTGATAAAAACAATTTTTTTGAAATATTATTGTAATAAAGGTACTATTATCTTCTGGTAGATAGCTACCTTAGGAAAGATAGAAGGGAGAAGAGGAGTTGGCAGGAGACGCCATTTCTGGTTAAAAAACCTGCGGGACTGGTTTGGCTGCAGTACCACATCTCTTTTTATTAGAGCTGCTGTTGCCAAAATCAAAATAGCCATGACGTTGTCCAATCTCCGATAGGAGGGGAACCCTAAAAAGAAGACCTACCTTACACAGCACTGAAATCCTCAAACGAACTCAAGTCCAGGACATAACCGAGCAGGTGTTGCGACTCAAGTGGAGTTGGATTGGGCAGGTTTCCTGGCGAGACGGAGTGATGGCAGGTGGACAAAGATGGCCGAGTGGTGGCCGAGACAAGGACACCGAAATAGGGGACGTCCACCGGCACGATGGGTCGATGACATCTACACGGGTTTTACGTGGTTCAAGACACGATGGGCCTATGCCCAGCAGTGGGTGCAAAATGGATGATGATGGCTTTTTTATACTAAGGTAGCAGACTAGCATACGGCCCACCTGATGGTAAGCGGTTACCGTAGCCTATGGACGCCTGCGACAACAGAGTCACACTCGCGCTGCTGACCCTTTACAAGAGGAATCACGACGACAACACAATGGACAAGACTGTCACCGCAGCGCTTCAGAGCAGAGCTCTGGCAACCTTACTCACTGCAGGAACACAACACCATTCGAGAAGAATGATAATGATGATGATAAGGTTCCCTACAATTGGTAGAGCATTTGAAAATGAAAAATCTTATCAAAAATTTTCAATTCCGACGGGATTCGAACCCGCAATGATACAAGCGATCCGCCTTTAGCTGGAGTGCCTTTACCAATTCGGCCACGGAACCTTTGTCGCCAGGGTTGTAAATCAAAATAAATAGGTAGGTACTACTTAAATAAAAAAATGTAAATACCGAAGTGTGGTTTAACACTATAACAAATAAAAAATTGGTAGAGCGGTGACTTCAAATTCTGGGTGAATTTGGACGAAGTTTTTGAGGGACAGATTATTCTTTTACCTTTAAAGCTGGTGATATTCCTCAGATGCCACTTGGAGAAAGCGTCCTTGGCCACGTCTTCTGGCACTCCGCCGAGGAACATTGGTCTTTCGAGGCGAAGAAACTCTTTACTTCCTGCGAAAAAAAAAGCATAATGTCACATCTCATTGAAAATGAAGTCTAAGTCTTAATTTTTAAGCTATTTTTCCTGTTTCTTGTAATTACTTTAATTTTTTTTTGTTGTACAATTAAGCATTATCTATCTTATCAAAATTTTCGATTACGACGGGATTCGAACCCGCATTGACCGACAAAAGCGCCCTAATGTCAGTCATGGCCTCAATTTACCTTCGTTGATATAGACCGCGTGGGTCCATCGTCCAGACTACCTTCCTGACGGAGGCCTTAAGGCGGCCTAACGTCAGTCTTGGCCACAATTCACCTCAGTTGATAAAAGACCTCGTGGGTCCATCGTCAACTGCCTCGTGATGGAGGCCTTAAGGCGGCCTAGCGTCCTTGGCCATAACTTACCTTCGTTGATAGACCGCGTGGGTCCATCGTCAACCGCCTCTTGATGGAGGCCTTAAGGCGGCCTAGCGTCTTTGGCCACAATTCACCTCAGTTGATAATAGACCGCGTGGGTCCATCGTCCAGACTGCCATCTCTTGGAGGCCTAAAGGCGGCCTAGTTTACTTGGCCACAACTTCCCTTTGTTGATGATAAATCACGTGGGTCCATCGGCGACTCGCCTCCCGACGGAGGCCTTAAGGAGGCCTAGTGTCCTAGGCCACTTACCTTCATTGATAATAGACCGCGCGGGACCGTCGTCCACTCGAAGCGTGAAATTCTTCTTGATAGCAATCAACTCTGCCTTGTGGTAGTTGCCATCAGACACCATCTCAAAACTGCAATCACAATAATCAAATGTGAAGTGATGAGCAGAATAGCTCCCCAAAATGCAGCATATTGCTCCGTTATAGATTTCTACCAGTGGAATCATCCCTTTAACAACTAGGTAGGGATTGATGAAACACCTGGGACCATTTTCTCATCACAAAACTAGAGAATTGTGTTAATGTATTTATGCAAACATAGACTCGCGAGGTCTACTAGATGACAGCTTGGAGAAACTTATCGTGGTTGGGAACACAGACGGAAAACGCTCGCTTGGTCGATCCCCAACTCGATGGACGGACCAAATCAAGGAGTCATCAGCCGTCAGGTTCCACAACGTTGTGAGAGATGCTATGAACAGAAGCCGATGGAGACAGACCATCCAATCTAGATGCAGAGACCACCCGATGATGACCACGATCCTCAGTCATGAGCACTGATCGGAGTAGGTAGAGCTATTTAGGTTCATTGACCGCAAACATTGATGTTAATATGGATATTCCACGGGATTCCGACTAATACTCCGGGATTCGATTATACAAATAGTTTGTTCTTTTCAATCATGTTTAGATTTTTGAGGAACTAATAATTTGTATGGTATGTTCTTGTACAACTTCAGAATGAAAATGTTAAGTGATTGTTGATTCTTGTATAAATATAAGAAATTATTACATAAAAAAATATATGTGTGTTCATGAATCAAGTTTCTATCTATTTATTATACAATCCTTAAGCCCGTATGTAGCAAAAAGTAAAAAGCTTTTTATTATTTTTCTAACTAAAAAACGAATCCTGGGATTCGGGGAATATCCATATTATTCTATCATATGGCAAGTACATAAAATAGCTCTACCTACTCCGGTCATGAGGGGCCGACTACAGAGAGAGAGACTAGCTTATAGCCACTACCTAATTAAAAGATTTTGAATATCTAAAGATCATGTCAAGATCGGGTAAATCTCCAGAATCAGCGCACCTGGTTGATCGCTATGGCGCCCCTAAAATATCGATATTATTGCTTTTCTGCCCCTTCAGGGGCCAATATGAAAATATGCTTGGTTAGACACCTCTTTCTCGAAATAAAAATACAGAATAGAAATAATATCGATATTTGAAAAGCACCATAGCGATCAACCAAACACGCTGATTCTGAAGATTGACCCCAAAGTCATGTATTTACCTGTACATAGTAGAAGTAGGATGGTTCCCCACATCATAGCTGATGCGGATTCTCCCGTTGAAGAGTTCCACCGCGAGATGTTCGTTGTCTCCGAAGTACATCAGCACACCGTGGTGTTGACTCGTACTGAACACTGAATATAACCATAATAATCAAATCGTCAGTAGTAGAATAGAATAGAATATATCTTTATTGAAACACTAGCTTCTGCCCGCGGCGTGGCCCGCGAGGTACCTACATAATTCTGAAAGCTTTATAGGTTATCGGTGATAATGAAATATTATGGTAACATTGAGCTGATCTGATGATGGAGTCAGGAGCTGTTCAACAGAACTCCTCAGTAAATAGGCCGATCGAGTTGAAACTCGGCACGTCTGTCAAGTTACAACTACAATGTATTATTATGGTCACAACGAGCTGATCTGAGGATGGAGTCAGGAGCTGTTCAACAGAACTCCTCAGTGAATAGTCTGATTGAGTTGAAACTTGGAACTCAGCATGTAGGTCAAGTTCCAACTGCAATGTAGTAATATGGTGACAGCTAGCTGATCCGATGATGGAGTCAGGACCTGTTCAATGGAACTTCTCAGTGAATAACAGTGGAACATCCATGTTTGTGCTCATTTTATTCATCTCACCCTTAGCCTTACCCAACAACAGTTTGTATTGAAGTCGGTTTTTTTAAATTTTTAATTTAGCCACTTGTTAGTGAAAGAGTACCTAACAAACATTCATCCATCCATCAATACATCCATCCTCATAAACTTTCGCATTTATAATACTAGCTTCTTAGTAGTACAGTAGGGCCAACGGATCTCGGCGTTCGTGAAGTTAGCCGTTTCGATGCGCAGTGCAACTTTTTCATACAAAATTTTCTACTGCGCAGCGAAAAGCCTGACTTCACGAACGCCTAGATCCGTCGGCCCAACTGTATTAGTAAAAGCTTATGTCTTATTCCCGGTCATTATCTATCGTTATTTTGGAACTAACATACATCCAGAGAGTCACATCGCAGTCATCAACTCGAACGGTCGCTTCGGAGCGGCTGTCTCGATGCTGACTTGACCTGATTTTATTCGCGTTAAAGCGACGTACCTACTGCATAATGGCAGATTCAAAACGTTCCGACACGCTCGTTGTTCACGAAGTTTTAGCGTTCATTCAGTTCAAGCTGGGCTCTTTGGATCAGGACAGCCTGATCCAGATCCTGTCGTCCAGCTTCTCAGTAGCTGAAATCCTGGATGCGAAGAAGGTGTTAGCTGAGACCGCAGCGATCACCTTACTACCTCGTGATGGCGGCAGAACAAAGGATATAGAAGACATTTTCAAGGTGTTCCGTGAAACCGACTCCAACGACGTTCCTACGTATGTAGCGCGTAACCTGGACAAGCTGCCCCTCGTGACCCTCGACCACATCGACATCACGAAGTTGCTTAAGGACTTTACGTTGCTCAAGACGGACGTCTCTGGCATTCGGCTGAAATTGGATTATTCGGAGCAAACTGTATCCGAATTAAAGAAAGAACTCTCGGCATTGCAACACAAAACTGTAGTGTCGACGATATCACCGCAGTCAGCACAAAACGTGAACGCGCGGCGCGGTGCAACACGAGGCCAGACTAACACTGTCAGCAAATTCGAATGTGTGATGACAACTGACACCGATTCGCAGGGGAATGACCGCCCGAGTCCGATGACCTCGGCTCTCGGAAAGTCTACGCCGCAGCCTGCGACGATTGTGCCTTCTCCTGCTCCACGTGCCCGGCAGAAGAAGAGTTACGCACAAGTGTTCCGACAGACTCTGCCGCCACGTCCGACGCCTAGCGTTGAGATAACGCAGAAGAGCCTGTCACAACAGGAAATACCCGTTCGTGATGTGAGGAGGACTGACGCAGACGGATTCGTTCTCGTAGAGAAGAAAAAACGTCGGCCAAAACCTTCGCGCAACCAACGTGGGACCGCCCCCCGCTCTGCCGGGCTCGCCCTGCAGACTGTTGAGCCGACCATCGGCATTTATATATCACGACTGGACCCGTCTACTACTGAGGAAAGCATCCGTCAGTATGTGGATGAGAGGAGCCGATGCCGAATCAGGCAACCGCCTGTAGTAGTCGTACATGGCTTGAAGCGGCTTGATTCTGCAAGAGAGACCAACTTCAAGTCGTATGTGCTCCGGGTGGCTGCCAGGTATAAGGACGTGTTCCTGGCTCCCGACTTTTGGACAGCCGGAATCGTCTACCGTCGCTACAGGGAAGCACAACCGAATAAAAAAATCCCTAACCATCTTTAATATTAAGTTCTTCCTTTCCCTTTTTATGTTTTTCAAAATTTTATAGTTTAGGTATTTACCTATATAAATCAGTGGAGTAGGGCACTGGTGACCTGTAGCACAGGTTTTTCTATACCTATTTCAGGCACCAGTCTCTCACAAAACAGGTTTTTATAATACAACGTTTTTAATATTAATTATTCTGTATATTTATTTTACTATTTATAATATTGTTTGTGAGAGAAATAAATAAATGATTTGATAAATGATTTGATTTGATTTGATCCATCCATCCAAACATTCGCTTTATAATATTAGTGTGACTAGCGGGCGCCCGCAGCTTCACCCGCTTGGACTACTATTTTTTATCCCACGGGAACCGTGCATTTTTTGGGATAAAAAGTAGCCTATATTTTTTTTTAGTTTTGCATTTATAATATTAGTGTGAAGTGTGATTACTTAGTAGGGTTATAATGAGATTCAGATTTTTACTCCAGACTACTTACCGAGTGTGACATTTGATTGCGGCATGGTTCTAAGTGGTTCCAGTTCAACCAGGGAATCGTTGTGAATGAACGTCAATGACGTCAGATACTCGCAGAGACGACCTGGGGAAAAATCATCATTATCATCTATCTATACCATAGTTTTTCAACCTTATTTTGCTTATTTTGTATGTTGAGAATATATTTTTTTCAAGAGCCTTCCCCCCATATCTTAATGCGCCATCTCAATGCCCCCTAATTTTCTCTGGGTCTTCTACTGCCCCCCTGAAAGCCTCAAATGCCCACAAGGGGGCGTTATCGCCCACGTTGAGAACCTCTGATCTAATATAATAAAGCGGAAGAGTTTGTTTGTTTGAACGCGCTAAGCTCAGGAACTACAAGTTGGATTTGAAAAATTATTTCTGGGTGTGATAGCTAAACTTTTGAGGAAGGTTATGTGCTACTTCTCATCATCATCATCACCATATACCATCACTACGGGGCAACGCCGCGAGCACGCTGCTAGTTTTGTTATAAGGCCCGTAATGGCCGTTAAACTACTATAGAATTGTCCGCAAAATATAAGTTTTTGCCAAAAAATGTAATTAGAAAAAAAAAGAAAAATGTGATCGCGACTGTATCCCCAATTCTCTCAGATATTCTTAGGCATTTTTAAGATCCTTTGAAAATATCTAAGGGGTTAGTCAGAGGTATGTCCAAAAGCCAAAGTCAGAAATGATTTATTCTATACCTGAATATCCTGGAGCGCATTTGCAGAGGTAATCGTGAGGGGTGGAAATCAGCGGTCTCTCCATTATGATGTCGTCCTGAAATAAGGAATACTATTTAGGCATCTCAACTGTGTTCCATGCAGGCGCGGACGCAGACCAAAGGGGGGAGCAAACCATGAGGGGGGGGGGGGGGGGGGGGGGGTTGCGTGTTGCTTACCTTACGGTACTCAACTCAAAGAAGAGAGTGGCTGCTTGTCGGTTTCTATTCTGCGGTCAGATATAATTCACTCTGTTCGCAAAATAGGCATGAAGCTAAAATGCGAGCGAGGCGTGCAGATTTTTTAAGAGAATTGCAACATGTGACACTTGATTTTGCTTACAGTGTTTAAAGAAAAGGCTTGCTATTTGTCGGATCCTTCTGTGGTTAGACATAACTCACTTTGCTTAAAATACTCATGAAGCTAATTTGCGAGCGAAGCGAGCCAAATTTTTTTCAGGCTTAACAAGTGACACTATATTTTGCTAACGATACTCAAAGAAAAGGCTTGCTGTTCGTCGGTTCCTACCATTATGCAGTCAGCCCACTTTGTTCACAAAATACTCATGAAGCTTTTATGCGAGTGAAGCGAGCCAAATTTTTTAAAGGAAAATACATTATGAAATACAGAAATACAAAAATAATAAATATAAAACCATGATAGTCAAGTCACTAGATAGACCCTGTAATTTACAAAACAGAAGTGTGTCAGGATCGTAGCAAGTGGAGATCTGTGGGTTCTGCCTACCCCTATAATGGGAAACAGGCGTGATTTTATGTATGTATGTATTTACAAAACCTTATCCCCCCTTGAATCCCATCATTACCATGTGTGGTGTCGGTGGCTGTGGCGGCAGATAGCACACTCCGTGCACGCAGTCGTGGTGCGCGCACGGCGACGTGCCGAGCGCGGCGTGCGGCGCGGCCTCGCAGTAGCGCCCCGCGTAGCCGCCCGCGCACGCGCATCTGTACTCGTCCAGACCGTCGACGCATGTTGCACCGTTCTGGAATAAAAAAAAAATAAAAGCATTTATTTAGGACAATTTACAGATTTACAAATAACATAATAATAAATAATTAAATAATAATGCTGGACATTTCACACAGCATCATGTAGCCCCAAGCTAAGCAGAGCTTGTGTTATGGCAACCACATGACTGATGTACTACTTAAATAAGTACATGTTAGTATTTAAGTTTTTCTAGTTAAGTTAAATAATCTGGTGTAACAATAAAGAGTTAATCTATCTATCTATTTTTTTTGTAAATACATAATAAGTGAAACGATGAAACTGTAAAACCAAAAGTATCAGATTCGAAGGACCAAAATATCCGGTTCGAAGGACCAAAATTATCCGGTTCGAAAGACCAAAAATATATGAAACTCACCTGGCACATATGATTGAGACAGTCATCGGCGTTGACTGTGCAGTTCTGTCCGGAGTAGCCCTTCGGGCATGCGCAAGTGTAATGGCTGCCGTGTTCCGTGCAAATAGCGCCGTTAGCGCAGGGATTGTACTCTCCGCTGCAGAATGGTATCTTACGCTCGCAGTATTCTCCTGTGGGAAAAAATAAATTAAGGCTGATTTTAATCTCACGCTCACCGTCAGCGCTGATAGGCGAGTGATCTTTATTACAATGAAATAAGGATACTGATTGTCCATCACTGACGAGAGCAATCAGCGTAGCCATTTCTGCTAAACAATCAGTATCCTTATTTTATTGTAATAAAGATCACTCGCCTATCAGCGCTGACGGTGAGCGTGAGACTAAAATCAGCCTAAGGCACTAAAGCTAAAATTAAAACTTCAAATATTTTTCGTAGCTTCGTTAACATAAAGATGAATTTAGAATGCGTTCGGCCGAGACGCTTACGGCAGCTGCTCGCTCCGAAACACGATAAAATGCAGTTTTTTGGAAATTTCTCATTACTATAACAACCCATCGAAAAAGTGATTGGACATTATGTCAATTATTACATGACCTATCCAATGGTATAATCCAAAAACATAAATAGCATCAACTTTAGAAGAAGATTTATCTTATATTTAGCGGTTTTTTCGTTGATTTATCAAGCAAATATGACGTTAAATTAAAATAATAAACCGGGAATTAGAAGATAAAATATTAAAGATACGTGTTGGCTTTTCAGTTACTTTTCACTTACTTTATTTATCGAGGGTATAGACAGGGAAATACAGTGTTTAGCTCAGGGTAAGGCCTTAATACCTTATTGTACATCAACTACAAGATAAGCAATACAATACACGTATACAAGCTCTCCGAACAGTGACTTTTCAGTTGATCTATCTTAGATTGTTAGCCACGATCTTTAGATAATCACAACTTGTTCTAATAATCTTGTAAAGTTATGGAAATAATGTAGATACACAACCCATTTAATTAACTATGATATGAAGTAGCCACGAAAACTGAGATCCGGATCGAAAGACCAAATTAAATAAAAAAAATATTAAAATGACTTAACTAGGATTATGGAGCGAAGGACCAAAAAGGTTAAAGCAAATTTTATTGAAATGACTAAACTAGGATAAGCCTCGAAGGACCAAAATGGGTCTAGTTTGAAAGACTTACCCATATACCCTGGAGCGCATTGACAGGAGTATCCTTCCAAATGGTCGATACACGTAGCGTTATTTTGACAGGTGTTTGACAGACAATCGTCAATATTGACTTCACAACGCACGCCTGTATAGCCGGTATGACAGGCACAACTGTAATGGAAAATGTATGGAATGCAACTGAAATATCTAAAGCCATTATTCATATTCAACTGTCAAATAAGTACGGCTTTACAGATTTTTTTTTCTTATCACTCGCATGTCACTGAAAAGAAATGACAACAGATTTAGGGGCAGTTTTAACTATTTGAAGAAGACATTAATATTATAAATGTGAAAGTATGGATGAATGGATGGATGTTTGTTCCTCTATAACTTGACAACCACTGAACCGATTTGGCTAAAATTTAAAATGTAGATAGATACCGGGAATAGGACATAGGCTACTTTTTATCCGGGTACTACGCGAGCGAAGCCGCGGGCGGAAGCTAGTGTTAAATAATGTGTGAGGTACACAATATAAAAAAAATCAATTAAGTATGTGAGAAAATCCTGGTAAATATGGGGCGTGAAGTAATCCCAACAATATTTATTTCCCAAAAAAGTTATTCATGTAAAACTGCTCAAATATCCAACGACGTATCCAGTTCTCAAGACCACACAAAAATCTAGTTCGAAGGACCATCCAGTTCCCAACACCACATAAATATCCGGTACGAAGGACCAATAAACTCACTGGAATCTCCCTTCCTCTAGCACCTGACATACGCCATGCGCGCACGGCGATCCATAGCACGCATCTATCTGATGCTGACATGTTTCACCGTGGTAACCCCTTGCGCAGGCGCATACGAAGCCGCCGCCATTGCTGGCTGAGCAACGACCGCCGTTAAGGCACGGATTGCTGTAGCAGCGGTCGCATTTCGATATAATCTCCGCTGGTGGTTTCTCTGTAAAGATACAATTAAATTGTATGATCATAATTATATCCCCTAGGCGCAATAAACATGGTAAAATTAATTGAGACATATTGTAAAGTAATAGTAATAGTCTATATATAATCAGGTAGTGAGTGAAATTAATTGGGTACCTACCTAGTGTGTAGATACTATCTACTAGATAGTAATAAGATAGTGTAAATGTAGTATTTGGGTTGTGGACGGGTAGTAATCGAGTAGTGTGTAGATAGTACTCAGGTAGTGTAAAGGTAGTAATTAGGTTGTGCGTGGTCTGCATCGGGTAGTGAGTTAGTGTGGTGTGGGGGTAGTAAAATCCTTACCACTACACACAAATGCGCTAGAATGCGTGCTCAGTATCAGTTTATCACGCATCGAAGCGGGCGCAGCGCATCTTGCTATTCCAGCTTCTACGTACTCTCCGGCAGACTTCACCCATTCCGATAGCCAACGTGTACTGCAGTCGCAGAATAGGGGGTTCGATCCTAGGGCCCTGTTGAGATGAATGAATTAATAAATAAATAAATAACGCTAGACATTTCACACAGCATCATGTAGCCCCAAAGGTAGCAGAGCAAAGAAAAAAAGATTCCGACGAATTGAGAACCTCCTCCTTTTATTTGAAGTCGGTTAAAATAGTACTTACATACATACATAAAACCACACCTCTTTCCCACAGGGGTAGGCAGAGACCACGGATTTCCACTTGCTACGATCCTGACACACCTCTGTCGCCTCTTTCACTCTCATCACATTTCTCAATTTCTGATACAAGTTCGCCGGTTCAGGGTAGGTAGGCTGGTAGGTACCTACTTATGACCTGGCCTTTCTCCAAAATATCACCAAATTGATCCAGGTATGTTCGCCTAGGTCTTCCCCTTCCGTTCTGTAGTAAATAGTAAGGCGATAAGGCCGCCCATTCTGCATTGTTTCTTAGTTTTATTATTGTCCAGTTTTAAGGTGTGCAATAATATATTTTCATTCATTCATTCACGGAAGCGCTCGTGGCGTAGCTTGCTTAGACGTTCTTGATTGATCGTTGAAGTTAAACAGCGTTGTGTGCGGTCACTTTTAGGATGAGTAGCAATTATTACAGGTATTACGAGCTGAGCGCTTCCGTACTTCGGAGGGCACGTTACTTATCGGTCCCGGCTTTTAAGTCGCTAAGCCATGCCAAAAACTCCGTCACCAGAGTTGGCCACTTGCTCATACGAAAGAAGAAGCAGAGGATTCATTTATTCATTCATTCATTCATTCAAATAGTACTTACACATGAGATATAGACAGCAGGTCTCTAAAGAGTCCCTCAGCTAGCAGAGAAATGTTGTTTCCGTGGAGAGACAACACGCGGAGTTGAGTCAAACCTTTCAGAGCGTCGCGCTGTGGAAATAATATTGAATTCAATTAGGTAATTGCACTTTGTTGCATGGCAGCAAGAGTCGTTTTTTATATAATTTTTTCGTGAAGTGGGCCTTCTGTATTATTCTGTGTCTATATCGCGGAAATTGTATTTTATTCCGGGATAAAAAGTAGCCTATTATCATCATGTAAATAGTATCAAACTATTACTAAGTATATCCGATTTTATAAAAATCAGTCAAGCCAACAGACAGACAGATTTATGTACTTTCGAATTTATAATATTAGTTAAGATGGATAGATAATTATATTTTAACTAGGACCAGAGTGTGTCGCGCTGGGAAAGAAATATTGTAAATATCTATTGTTAGCACAAATGCTTTATTCGGTCCGAAGGACCATATTATATTGGAAATAGCTTAATCGAAGTAGGACCAATGAAGGACCACAACTTGAACATAATGTTTTAAGTAATAATAAAATAACATCTTGTTGGAGATATGTTAGATAGTAATCCGGTACGAAGGACCAACCTGCACGCATCTCAGCCTGTTATTAAAACTGACGATCAAAGTAGACAGCTTGCTCAGTCCCTCGAACGTGTTTTTGCCAAGAACAGTGATTTTGTTGTTGGAGATATAATAAGGCTCAACCACACGCTGGGCCAGCCTAAGCCAGCGCGAGCGAAGGCGAGTCGACGCAATGCGAGTGCTACCGTCCACACGCTTGGCGAGTCTATGCAAACAATGTAAGTTGGCGCTCGTGTTCACTCGGCCAGCTAGGCGAGCGATGGCGAGGCGAGTCGAGTGGTGCTGCCCACACGTTGGCACTCGCGTTCACTCGGCGAGCCTGGGCCAGCGTGTGGTTGAGCCTTTAGATCAGTGGTTCTTAACCTATGGTCCGCGGACCACTGGTGGTCCCTGGAACCACTTGAAGTGGTCCGCGAAGCTATCCGAAAAATTAAACAAGCGACAAAGGATCAAAGTTGAAAGAGAAAACTTACTGTTGGTGGTCCGCGGCAAGTCAGAAAGTTTATCAAATGGTCCCTCATCACTAAAAGGTTAAGAACCACTGCTTTAGATAGTAATCCGGTACGAAGGACCAACCTGCACGCATCTCAGCCTGTTATAACTGACGATCAGAGTAGACAGCTTGCTGAGTCCCTCGAACGTGTTGTTGCCAAGCACAGTGATCTTGTTATTGGATATATCCAGGCGGGTCAGCTGAGTAAGGTGACGGATTTGCTCCGGCAGTATACTGGTTATCTCATTCGATTCTAGATATCTGAAAAAGTGGTTAGAAATCAATATGAGCAGAAGCAGTTGTTGATATCACGTAATAAATTGATTGGTTAATAAGACCTGGGTTTGATTCCCACCCAGGACAAATATTTGTGTGATGATCATGGATATTTGTTTGTTTTGTGTCTGGGTAAAGTATTATAAATATGTATTTACAAATAATATAAGTAAGTACCTACTACTTATCAGTTATATCAAGTTCCCCTAATACAAGCTTTACTTAGTTTGGGTGGTTTGGGGCTAGATGGCGCTGTGTCAAATGTCCAGCATTATAACACAAACACCTACAAAATATAAATACTTAACTAAAAACATTATATAGCAATAGATAAAAAATCTTCAACTCACAGCTCAGTGGTCTGTTTCGGTATGTTAGGCGGCAGGGCGGTGAGCGATGCGCGTGCGCATCTCACGACAGTGCCAGTGCAAGCGCACGCGCGGGGGCAGTAGTCAGGGGCAAGGCAGCCCGTGTCCTCCGCTGTGGATCATATCATAATTTTTTGAGGCATTTTATAGACAACTCGCGCTTGACCAAAAAATTTATCTACCTATGTCAAAATTTTTATCACAAAAAAGACCAACCCCCTTACTTATGAAAGATGTTTAAAGTTGAACACTGGTTGAACAACGTCCTGTCTCTGTTTGTCACTATTCACAAATAAAGACAGGACGTTGTTTAACCAGTGTTTCACTTTAAACATCTTTCATAAGAAAGGCCCCAAACGTTTCGATAGTTTTCCGTACCTATCTATCGTTTATGGTTTCGGATTACCCCACACTGACCCAGTTAAAAAAAGCCCCTGCAGGGCTAAAAAGGCCATTGTAGCAGAATCATACTAAGATTCGTGTTAGGTACCTATGTTTTGTTCTTGTCACGCTCATGTCTATGAAAAGAGACATCATATATTACATAGACATAGTGCAATTCAGATTATGATTCTTACCGGCCTTTTTAGCCCCGATGTACGTTCTTTAGACTTACGTGTGCACTTAAAGTGGTGCGGTTCAATCTGCTGCAGCGGTAACGCGGCTAGTGCCGGCGGCGAGCGGCACGCGGCGGCCGGAGCTAGCGCGCGGGCAGACAACCAGGTGCCTAGCCAGGAAAGCTGGCAGGAGCAGTGCAGGGGGTTGTCTTCTAGGTTCCTGAGAGATAAATTAAGAGAAGAAGATTGAAGAGAAAAAGAGAATTAAGCTTCGAAAATATCGCCACCTGTTTGGTAAAGTGTCGTATTGCAAAAAGCACATTTTACGGGAGAGCAAAAAAACCCACATTTTTTTTTGCACTTTTGAAATCAGAATCTATTATTTTGATGTTCACAGAATTATTTTGATTTTTTTTTATATAATTGTGTATTTAATGGAAAGCGTTAAAATTATGATGAGTCACGCCAGCCAATTTTACTTACAACCGTCTACTTCCGCAGCGTTTTGTTTCTCCAAAATGTCAGTCAACTGAGTCGTTTGTCATTAGTAGAATAGGAAACAGTCGAAAATCTAAGGTTTAGTTAAGTTTTGCTTGTGGTTCATAAAAAGTTTTGTAGTAGAATTGCCCTGCAGCCTTTAGTCTTTGAAGCACACGAACAAGAAGGAAATGCGTGAAATGGTATTCCATCACAGAAAGAGTTTAAGGAGTTATCATACTTACAATGTAGACAGCATGGTGAGATGGTCGAAAGCTCCAGGCGTTATGCATTTTATCTTGTTGCCTGTCAAAGATCTGAAAAAAATATTTTTGTTAGAAGTATCTAACGCTAAAAAAATTATCGTCTGTGCCGCAAGCGAGCTGAACTTCAGCTTTGTGCTGAGACTCCTTCAAAGCGGGACGAGAGATGTGTTCAAACAACCAATAGAATTTCGATATTCACACATGTCATCTCGTTTGTGTCACGAGATGTGTGAACGAACACATTTTTTACACCTAAGTACCTACTTATATGCATATGTACTTATATCTGGGCGAAAATGGCTCTTTAACGATTTCGATGAAATTTTCAATATAGGGGTTTGCGGGGGCGAAAAATCGATCTAGCTAGCATATCTGGGAAAATTCGTTTTCTCGGTTATTTCACCCGAGCAGAGCACGGTCGCCCAGATATTTGAAACTTTAAACATTGTAAAGTAATGTTGCGCCGCAATTTCTATTAATAGTGGACACAGCATGCAATGGTCTTAAACAAAACTGACTGGCCTCTTAGCTTAGTTGGTACGTTGGTAGTAGCTCTGCCTTCTGCGCTGTAGGTAGTGGGTTCGATTCCCACCCAGGACAAACATTTGTGTGATGAACATAGATGTTCTGTGTCTGGGTGTTATAAAGTATTATAAGTATGCATTTACAAATATATAAGTATTCTATCAGTTATCTAGTTCCCAAAGTACCTACAAGCTTTGTTTAGTTTGGGGCTAGATGGCGCTGTGTCAAATGTTCAGCAATATTTATTTATTAGGTATTATTTATTTTATTTACAAAAGTTTTTAAGATAACTTACAGCACGCTTAAACTGTGCAATCCGAAGAACATCTTGTCAGTGACGGTGGTCAGCAAGTTTCCATCCAGTAACAATTCTTGTATATTTGCTGCGCCGTCGAAAGCATTGTCCTCTATTACTGTTATACCTGTGGAATACGGTAAACTTTAGCCTTTTTTTCATTTTTTATTTTATTCTTTACTAGATGATTGAAATCATAGGTTCTCAACGTGGGCGATAACGCCCCCTTGTGGGCGTTTGAGATTTTCAGGGGGGCAGTAGAATACCCAGAGAAAATTAGGGGGCATTGAGAATTTGAGATGGCGCATTAAGATATGGGGTGGCATCTTGAAAAAAATATATTCTCTATGTGGGCGGTGGGCAAAATAAGGTTGAGAAACTATGATTTTAAACAGTATCAGGAGAAAATCTTTGCCTACACTTAACGGAACTACAGTGCCTGGGACAATGTTGAGATGGAGTAGGCTTGTAGCACCTACACCATCCTCTCAGCTTAACCGGCCATATCCACAAAGACATGGTCAATGCGTGTGGGGCTAAACTGCGGGTTTCCTCACGATGATTTCCTTCACCGTTTAGAGCTTGTGTTCATGCGCATACCTACTTATAAATTTTTAGAAACGATAAATCCATTGATGTGCGGAATTCGAACCCATGTCCTTCGGATCGAAAGTCGAGGTAATCCCATCAGTCAATTTTTTTTTCACTCATTCATTCATTCATTCATTCACTCACCGTTATTTCGGAAGTCCAACTTCGTCAGATCGGGAAGACGGCCGAAGAGTCCGTCAGATTTGATCTGCCCCAGACTGTTGTCTGGCATGATGCTGTAAAACCAAGATCGATTTTGGTCGCTATCAAAGATAGACAAGACAATCAAGGGACAGGCCTCCAAAATGTCATGCGTAGTAGTTGATGCGCTACTCATTTCAGCTGACATTAGACGATGCTGAGTTCAGTGTGCTAACTGCTTGCTCATTTATAAATTAGCTCTTTGTCTCGCTCTTTGGCCTAAGAATTGCGTATCGTGTATCCTACTTTTACTGAGGCTAACTGTCGCTAACTTCAGTCAGTTAGCATCGGTAAAAGAAGGATGCACAATACGCAATTCTTAGGCCAAAGAGCGAGACAAAGCACTAATTTATGACTGAACAAGCAGTTAGTGCACTGAATTTAGCATGATGTAATGTCGGCTTTAAGCGCCACTGAAAACCAGCGCTCTAACAGACATGTTGCTGCTGGAGCAAATGTTGAGGGATAGCCTTATTTTCTTGTAACATTTCTGATGATGATGAAAACTTTTTTCTATTCTATTCTCTTCTATTCTAATTTCTAATTTTTATTTTTATAGCGCTAAACGACCACACTTAGATTATTTCCTATTATTTAATTAAAAATGAAAATTTTTATCAACCTTTTTAATTCCGACGGGATTCGAACCCGCAATGATACAAGCGATCCTCTTTAAGCCGGACTTTACCAACTCAGCCACGGAATCCATATTCGTCGGGATGAAAATGTTGATGACTTCATTTTCTATTCTAAGGGCTGATTTTTCAATCGATAAATAACTTTTATCTGAGAAATAAATATGGCGTTATGACATATTTTCAATACAATATCTGTCAAATCGCATATTTATTTCCTCAGATAAAAGTTATCTAGGTATTGAAAAATCAGCCCTAAGTAATTTAGCTTTGAACTCATAACTCACAGTGCTAGCGTGTTGACAGGCAGATCCCTCGGCACGTGCGCTAGCGAGGCACGTGCACACTGCACGCTGACGGCACGTGCACCGTACTCGCACGTGCACGCGCGCGGGCAGAACGCTGACGCGCCGCAAGCGTTGGGTGTGTCTTCTCCAGCTAAAGAAAAATACATCATCATCATCATCATCATTGGCATGTGAACATTTATTCCAGATGATTTAGATGGCGTCAATCAAGATATGGAACAGTTTATAGAACATTTTCGTTCATGGCTAAAGAGGCCTATGCAGGAGTCGACTCGACTCGAGCAGACTCGACCACATTTTTTTTTACACAAAGAAAAATACATGTGCTATAATATAATTCATTATTAAGGCTTTGTAAGGAGATGAAAAACTTAGGCCTTTATATCTTTACTATACGATTTATACACCGTTTATTTTTGGTCAGTTTAAAGCCGGTGCCTACGTGATCTATATCGATAACCTTACTCAAAAATAATAATAAATATGAGATCTATTTTTTTGCAATTAATAATATCACGAAACATAGGCAGGATAAATCACGGAGATACGTGCTCTTTGCTCAGCTGTTGCTACGGCATAGAGTCTACGCTATGTCGTAGTCATACATACATACCTAGGTCATTAGCTCTGCGCGCCTACGACACCTTACCAAGTGTTTTCCTCACTTTTGTTAATGTTTTCAACTATTTAGTTTCGTATGAAATACTTATCAAATTCAAAAACTAAACCAACGACACGAATACGATTAAGCAATACAAGCAGTGGGTGCTGGCTTTAAACTGACCCAGAATTAACGGTGTATAGTGTCAGGAGGCAATCTTTGCCTACACTTAACGGGACGCTGTAGTGCCTGGGACATTGTTTGAGTTAGAGTAGGCTTTAGCACTTACATTACACCATCCTCTTTGCTTAATCGTTCATATCCACAGGAAAGACATGGTCAATACGTGTGGGGCTGACTAAGCCGCGGGTTTCCTCACGATGTTTTCATTCACCGTTTAGAGGTCGTATATGCGCATATAAATTTTTCGAAACGAGAAATCCATTGATGGCCAGGATTCGCTACATACATAGGTAGATAGATAAATAGATAGTAGGTACAATTAGTACCTATAGTCGTATTGCTCATTATACGGACTAAAATTGAAGGAAAAAATGTCATTTTTCCTTCAATTTTGATTAGTTTTGATACGATTTATGTCAAAATTGAAGGAAAAATGACATTTTTTCCTTCACTTTAGTCCGTATAATTAGCAATACGACTATAGTCTGGCAAAAACGGGTAGAAACGGCAACTAAAATTTCAGTACAATGGAAACCCTTTCTCTACTAATCTATGGTAAATTACAGGTTTCTTGTCTATGGTACAGGTGCCGAAGACGTCAGTCAGAAGTAATAATTTCCTTCCAAAAGAGAATTTATCTATTTCGCGTATTTAGCTTGCACAGTGGCGCCCCATTTATGTCTATTATTTTTTGCCAGACTAGGTATAGATAGATAAACAAGTGAAGCTACTAAATCCTTCTTATAAGTATCTAATTTACTTACGTTTGCATTTGAAGTTCTCTTCTCGCAGCGCGTCGATCCGCTTCCGACTCATCCGTTTGGGCGACTCGCACTTGGCCCCGGACGTCTCGATAGGGTTCTTACGAAGGTACGCGGCTAGCCATCGCAGTGCGCAGTCGCACGCGAACGGATTGCGCCCTAAATGCCTGGGGATAGAGTTAAAGTTTCCCTGTAGATGGCGCTATGTTTGTTGACCGATTACTCGAAGACGCCTGGACCGATTTGAATTTTTTTTTGTTCGAAAGGAAAGTTTTTTTTTGTTTTACTTTTTGATTGGTGGTGGTTTCAATTTGGTGAGGATCTGTCGAGGATCTTCGGAGTTATGAACAGAAATGCACCTCGAGAGTGCAGAAAATTGCTCTATTTTAACATTAAAGTCAGTTTTTTAAATGTTCCTCCTTTTATAGTCGGCTGATTTGAAGTCAGTTAATAAAAAAACCCACTGCCTTGAACGCTTACCATATTGTAGGAGTAGTGTTTTGATCAGATATTTGAAAATGGTTTTATCAAAATCGTTCAAACCTTTTTAGAAAGCGTAACACCGGAGTTTTCAGATTTTTTATTTTACTTACAATGTCTGGATTCCCGTCAACGCGTCGAACGTTCCATTGGGCAGTGACCGTATGTTGTTATCGTAGAGTGACCTGAAATAAACCAATGTGTATCGTTAAAACTGTTAATAAGTTAAATTTAATTAGATATTGATTGATAAATGAGCTTATCAAGATTTTTTACTCGACGAATGTGGATTCCGTGGTCGAGTTGGTTAAGGCACTCTGGCTTGAAGGGGATAGCTTGTATTAATGCGGGTTCAAATCCCGTCGAAATCGAAAATTTTGATAAGTCATTTTATTTTCAATGAAATTAAAAGTGCCCGTTTGGTCTAGCGGGATACTCAACTTTCGGTAGGGGGTTTGATCGCCGGCCCTGCATTATTTTTTTATTTTTGTTACAATTAGTAGATAGTAACGGTTTTTTTTGTGTGCGATTTTAACATGTAGGTACCTACCTAATGTTTTCAAGGATTCTTAAATCGTTAATGTGGATGATGATGATAATGTACTTACAATAGTTTTAAGTTCTCCAAATCTCTGAACGTATCTTTCCTGACGCAAGTAATTTCGTTGGAATTCAATAATCTGAAAATAACAAGAAAATAATCAATATCTACCTATAACCCGGTTCATTAAAGAAAGGAATCTAAAATGGCGGCGCTTATCATGTTCTCTCGCTTCGTGAGTATAGTAAACTTTTTTTCTCATGGACCCCTATCAAAATTTTACTGGTTTCGGTGGACCCCCTGCTGCTACATTTTTACCATATTCCCAAAACTCGTCAGAAAATGAGAACCATCGTGGGCCCCTTTCAAGTCTCCCGTGGACCCCTGGGGGTCCACCTGGACCACTTTGGGAATCACTGGTATAGACGGAACTAGTGTGCAAGCGAGAGAACATGATAAGCGCCTCGTTCGATTGGATTCCTTTCTTTAATGAACCGAGTTATACCTATTTCACTTTCAAAACTTTCGTGAGTTGTACTAGACATTATTTAACACACGGGAATTACTCACAGGTTACTCCTCGCGGTCGCGTCTCACACAGTGTGAGACGCGACCGCGAGGAGTAACCTTGCCGCAACTCCCTCCTTACCCAGATGAAGATTCTCCGGATGAATCGAAACATTGTCGGTATCTAAATCGACGATAATTTTACGTGAGTAATTCCCGTGTGTTAAATAATGTCGAGTTATACCTATTGCATTTCTGGTAGGTATACTTAACGGTCTTTTTAACCCCGCAGGTAACCCGTGGTCGCCCTATTTGGTCCACCTGGTATACTTACCACGGGCAAATATTTTTACCCGTAGTAGGTACACCTGGCTATAGTCGAATTGCTCATTATACGAACTAAAATATATGAAAAATTACATTTTGATCGTCAATTTTAGTGCGTATAATGAGCAATCCGACTTATAGATTAAATTAAATTAATCTTTATTTTCTCTTCACAAAAGGTTATTTTACATGGTGAGATTTACATCTAGGTGGAACAAATAAAATTGGTTTAAAACGTAATTAACCTGCTTTGTGAGAGACTGGTGCCTGAGATAGGTTAAAAACCTGTGTTACAGGACACCAGTGCTCCACTCCACGGCAACTATGTTAAACAACAATAAATGGTAAAACAGACGATGTGGCATTAGATGGAACCATGATGATTAAATGATTAGGTACCTACAGATAGAAAAACAAAGAAAAATGGCTTACTAGTACATTTATAAAAGAATATTGCGCAAACTAACCAAAACAAATACGGAAACAAAACAAGTACGATTACAGACGTTGAGGGGGAAGTGTGTGATTGTGTGCGATTCCAAGATGCTCCTAAACACTTAGGAGTATAATTACATCGAAGGGTAACAACGCACAGTCTTATGCGAATTAAAGAGTGTGTGTGTGTGGGTGTGTGTGTGTGTGTGTGTGTGCGTGTGTGTGTGTGTGTGTGTGTGCGTGTATGTGTGAGTGTGTAAATGTAGAAGTGCACAAGTGTATCGTGAAATTCGTGAAGGATATGATTTAAGATAGAGGTTT
Organism: Camptogramma bilineatum; assembly: GCA_958496255.1. NCBI lineage: Eukaryota > Metazoa > Arthropoda > Insecta > Lepidoptera > Geometridae > Camptogramma > Camptogramma bilineatum. The sequence goes on from OY292478.1 coordinate 4,813,667, forward strand.
AAGCAAATCTTCAGTTTGTTGATAATTGAGGGTTTTCAACCAATTTGATACAGCAACTTTACATTTGAATTTAATTAATGGGTAAATAGGTATTGTTTTATTAATCTGGTTATAGATAAATGGGCCAAGAAAGCAGCTGAAGTGCTGTGAAAGACGGGTACGGAAAACTGGCAGGCGACAAACAATGCCTGTTTTACGCTTGCGCTCGACCAACTGGTGATCATATGTAAGCTGCGAATGTTTCTTGAGAACTAGTTGAAGCAGAAAGTACTTCCTAACAGTAAGGACATCCCAATTAACATACAGCTCAGTCGTGGGGGAACGAAATGGAAGACCTGCTCCTACCTTAAGGATGGCTCTTTGGGCTCTTTCTAGTACTATGAGATGGGATTGAGCTGCCCCACCCCAAGAGGTTATGCAGTAGCCTAGTAACGATTGACATAGAGCTAGATAAACCATTCTAATTGTTGTCCGGTCTGCAACATGTTTTAGCGATCTAAAAATATAGATCAGCTTTCTCAATCTGGTTGTCAAGATATCTATATGCCGTTTAAAAGTTAGGGTCTGATCTATGTAGACACCAAGGTATTTTACATAGTCAGTCTGCTGGAGGGTAGGACACGTACAATCAGAGGAGGATGAGCCGCAGTTATGGGCAGTTATTGTCAGGGTAGGGGGGGGTAGAAGATTTTCTTTAAGTGCAAAAACTATAAAGTTCGTCTTTTCAACATTCAGCGTTAGAATATTTTTTGTAAGCCACCGACAGACACTGTTGAATCCACGCTGAGCTATTTCAAAGACTTCCTTCCAACTACCTCCACTGAACAGTAGCGCCGTATCATCAGCATAGGTTAGAATTCTACCGTTATGTAGCTGCAAGTCGCAAAGGCCATTTATATAGACGAGGAAGAGAGTAGGACCCAGAATGCTACCTTGAGGGACACCATAACTTATTGGTAGTTCTTTACTAGTTAGGTGCTCGATCTTAACACGCTGATTTCTGTTTGTAAGGTAGTTGGAGAAAAGTTTTAAAGGGAGCCCTCTAACTCCGATCGCCTCCAGTTTATTTATTAGGATGGGAATCGAGACCGTGTCAAACGCTTTGGCCAAATCTAGGAATACAGCTAGACATTTTCTTTTTTTGTCGAGATTGGTTATAATTTCGTTAGTCAACTCATGTACAGCATCGTTTGTTGATATTTTGGAACGGAAGCCAAACTGGGAGGGTGAAATCAAGTTGTAGCGTTCTAGGAAGCAAGTAAGACGGCTGTTCATCAGCCTTTCCAGAATCTTGGACAACGTGGGCAAGATTGAAATGGGCCTGTAGTTGTTGACACGATCTCTCTCCCCACCCTTGTGAATAGGTTTTATCAGTGCTGTCTTAAAGGCATCCGGGAAAGCACCGGTTGAAAACGCAAGATTGCAAATATGTGTTAGAGGTACTGTGATCAGGTGGGCATATCGCTTTAAGATGGTACCGGAAATTTGATCAATACCGACCGCACACCTGTTCTTGAGAGTCATTATTAGTCGGTGGACTTCTGACTCATCAGTAGGAAGCAAGACAAATGAATTCTTGGGTAAGAACTGTTGGCATGAGCTATTTGTCATGTTATGCGAGGAGTTCGTAGGTTTGCTTTCTGCTAGCTTTTTTCCGATGTTAGTAAAGTAATAATTGACATCATCTATGCAACCAATCTCATTACCCGGTAAAAGTAGGCTGGGTGAATGATCAACAGCTTTCTTTTGCCCACTTATCTGCTTTAACACCTCCCAAAGTTTCTTTTTGTTATGTCCCGCGCCCTCTAACTCTTGTTTTTCAAAATTTCTTTTGGCTTTCTTTAGGAGATTATTGCAAAAATTCCTGTATCTTTTGTAAGTAGTTTTTAGAACTTCATTATTTGGATCCTTTTTTAATTTCTTATGGAGGTTGTCCCGGTTCCTCATGCAGCGCAACAAACCATTGGTAATCCAAGGCTTCTTTATTTATTTATTTATTTATTTATTTGTTAGGAACAACAAACAATTACATTCATGACTTATATATAGGTAGTATGGCTATTGCTTAGGTTCTAGGAATGTAACCAACCCCGTTGTCCACAAATTAAGTAAACACAAAAGAATGGGCAAACCTTAAAAAGAAAAAACGATTATCGGTAAGTATACAGTTATGCTTATGAACCTACATACCTACTTAGCAAGTCTCGGCTAACTTCAAAACGATCTGATCAAGTACGTTCTTTCTAAACAAGGCTGGTGAGGTAGAAAAGAAATCAATGTTAGAGAAATGATCATTATATAGGCTCATAATTCTTTGCAAGGGCGCACGCCTGCCGGCATTCGTTTTACAGGTAGCGGGAGCAAACAGATTGCGTTTACGAGCCTCTCTGAGATAAGCGCGATAGGGTACATGTATATATATTTGGTTTACAAGTTTGTTACAATCAAATTTGTTATGACAAATATTGACTTCTTAATGACTTTACGTTTAGGAGTTTTTACTGCCTCAGTACTAGCTTTGATTGCTGAAGCGAGGTAGCTAATAAGTAGATCAGTAGCTTTATTAACGTCATTGATATTTAGGATTTGGTTAAAATTTATTTTTGAAATTAAATCATCCAGGCCTTCATAGTTAACGCGGATTGTAGGATTATTCGTATGGTAATTTTTTGCTACCTGGCAGATGCTGAGGGCAACACAATCATGGTCTGTGGTTGAGGATCCAACAATGACACAAACCGCTTCCAATTTGGTTTTAACCATCATATGGTCAAGACAAGTAAAGCCGTGAGTCACCGAAGTATGTGCGGGCAGAATACTATGACTAGACAAAACGTTCAAGTAATCGTGAGCACGGTTATCATTGGAACCAGGGGTGATATCAATGTTAATGTCACCGCAGAAGATGATATTTTTGTAGCTACCTAGCTTAGCTAAAGTAGAATCAATACTATCGGTGAAGTTGATTGTATTTTGTTGTGCAGGAGGTCTATAGAATCCCAGAATGCAGGTTTCAGAATTGAGTTTTAGTAATAGGCAGTTGGCTCCACTTATCTGGGGTTCTTCATAAGAGATTTTAAGTTTTTTATTATAATAAATGACAACACCTTCGTTTTGTGTCAAGTTATTAGTAGTGTTAATGTGTTTAAAACCTTCAATGTCAGGTATGAATTTACACGATGGAAGCCAGCATTCTGTTAGGATCAAAATGTCCCACATCACTTTGGATCGTTGGAGAAGAGTTAAGAAACTATCCAAATTACAGTTAATACTGCGAATGTTTTGAGAGATGATATTTAGGTTATTTTTAGATACGTAGTTCTGGATGTCGTCCATGTCACAAGTTACCAGTTTCGCAACCGATATGGAGTCTAAGCCTTGATAGATACATTCTATGTTATTCATTTCAGTCATCTATTATTAAAAAAACTTTTCGAGTTATCCCTCTTAATAAGGGATGTTGATAATGCTAGAAGAAAAGTGTTAAAGTATCTATAAAGGCTTTGGGGGCGGAGCTGGGAGGTAGACTTGGAACGACATACCGAATAAAAACGTATCTTGTGTAATTGATTAGTATGGAAGTCGAGTACACTTGTGCAAGAGTGTCTGTTGGAAAAGATGTGTGAATGTACGTGTGATAGACATAGCATGAATGTAAAGGTGTCTGTAGTCGTGGTTACAAAAACAGTAGTAAAAGAAACAAACATAAATGAGATAAAAAAGTTATCAACCCCGATGTTAAAACTAATAATTATATTACTGAGAGAGAGCTGAAGGAACACATTATCTACTGGGGGAATTAGCTTATGGCAAGGGACTAGTCATTGAGCTATAACTTTAAGTAGATCTTCTTCAGAGTCGATGCGGATTTGGGTGGATCCTTCTGCCTTTTTTACAAAAATCCTCCCATACGAGACCCATGTAGAGAAAATGTTTTTCTTCTTGACGTTTTCGCGCGCTAGGAAAGCGAGATAGCTAGCTCTGGGAGTTAAGGACTCCGAAATAAATATATTTGTAGGGTTTCCCGGGAGATTTATCATTGTAGTATTAAATGGCGACTCCTTGTTTTCGCGCCTGCTTTTCTGAAGATTTTTGAAACCCGAGACAATTGCTTCCTTTCTTCCAGTGCATGTAAACTCAACCAAAATAGCACCCCTTTTTGTGCGGTAGACATCTCGTATGTCTGGGTTTTCGATTTTCGTCTCAAGTCCCAGGGCGACACCGACATCCTGGACCATTTTCATCATTATTTTTTTATTTTCATGATCCTGTTTAGGAATGTTGCGTATTTCAATTGTAGAACTGCGGGCCTGTTTTTCCAGGAGTTCAACCTTATTTTCCAGGTTTGTAATTCGGTTTTTGTAAATTTGGTTTTCACCTTCCAAGCTATTCATTCTAAGTAGGAGGTCTTCATATTGCGTGCTCATTTTAGCAACCGTTTTTTGTATCTCTTGATTTTGAGTGATGATTATATTCAACGCCCCACTTAATGACTCGAATTTTGAATCTTGTTGAGATTTGAATTCGAGAAACATCGTCTTGATATCGCTTATTTCAGATGCAGGATGCATGGAAAGGTCTTCAAAAGAACGTTTCTGCCGTTTAGTCGTAGATATAAACGGTTGCTCCCCAATAGTGGATGTATTTATCCCGGGGTCCGAACCGTAGTGAATTACTGCGGGTGTCTTAAGTAGATTCTCTGGCTGGGGAGGGGTGCGTTGAAGAGACATTATTGTGTAGAATAATGTTGTATGAGATATAAAACAGGCCTACTTCACGGAATAAGTAAATCTGCACTATAGATCGTAGCAGCCCCGTAGAAACTATGTAGAACTCGTAGAGCGCGTAGCACAATGCGTAGCACGATGCGTAGCACACGAAGTTTGAGTTGGGATTGTTAAATTCGACGCGTCGGCTCCAAGGCTCGTTGGCTCAGTCGGGGAACGGTCGGCCGAGACGCAACCTCCGATGGTTCAAATCCGGGCGAGACACAAAAAGTCACAAAAAGTCGGTGCACTCACACTTGGCATGCAAAGACAACTCCGAGACTCCGGGGGCGCAGCACCAATTGCAGAAACCACGGCGTCGAACACGGGGCGAAGTCCCTGGCTCAGAGGCGAAGGCCTAACCGTCCAATATTTAATTTGCGCGAGGATCACAAACACGTCCGCACGGTACAAAAGCCGCGAAGCAATAGATCATAATTTCTCAACCCTATTTTACCCACCGCCCACTTTGAGAATATATAGCTTTTTTTCAAGAGCCCCTCCCCCCCCCCATATCTTAATGCCATTGCCATCGCCATCTCAATGCCCCCTAATTTTCTCTGGGTCTTCTACTCTGCCGTCATACGTAAAAAGGCCGTATTTTCCTTAAAGTATGTAAGGAACTTACGACCTTTCTACATTCTAAATAGGCCGTGCTTCCATAAAGTAAGTAAGGAAGTTAAGGCTTTTTTACATAATGACGGCAGTACTGCCCCCCTGAAACTCTCGAACGCCCACAGGGGGGCGTTATCGCCCACTTTGAGAACCTATGACCTAGATGGATAAAGGTGAATCACAGGAAGTATTTTCTAACCGTAGTAGGTACACTTGTATTTGTCATATTAATGTAATTTCTTATAGTCCTAGTTAATTTATTTATTACTAGCTGCTGTCCGCGGCTCGCGTGGTGACCGGATAATAAGTAGCCAGGCTACTTATTATCCGGTCACCACGCGAGGCTACTGTAGCCTATGTTACTCTCTAGCCCTCCAACTATCTCCATACAAAAAATCACGTCAATCCGTCGCTCTGTTTTGACGTGAAAGCAGGACAAATAAACAAACAAATAAACACACATTCAATAATATGGGTACGGACTTTATAGCAAATTGATAAAAATATACTTACAAAAGCTGTAACGATGACAGTCCGTGGAAGATCCCAGATGGAAGGTCCTTGATTTTGTTCCCATACAGCACCCTGTCAAACAAATCGTCTAGATTGCTTGTTGGTAATAACATTTTAGTGGAGTTCTGCAAATATATTGCTGGACATATTGCTGGACATTTCACACAGCATCATATAGTCCCAAGCTAAGCAGAGCTTGTGTTATGGCAACCACATGACTGATATACTACTTATATAAGTACATTTTTTTTTGTAAATACATACATAATATACATAGAAAACACCCAGACCCGAGACAAATATTTGCAGATCATACAAACATTTATCCCGCGGCGGGGATCGAACCCGCAACCTCTTGCGTCACAGGCGGGCCTTCACCCACTGCGCCACAGAGGTCGTCAAATATTAGTTACTAGTAATTTTTCATTAAAATATTATTAAAAACGATGATGTTTTTAAAAGGGGAAGATTGGTGAGACGCAATGACATCGCTTGCAAAAACCACTACATAGGTACTACACCAAAAAACATAATTATATGTATTGAGCAACTATCGTGCGAGCAAGACATTGGCTAGCGGCCGGGTTCTGTCGACTTCGGCCGAATAATGGAGCTGATAATGATAGAGCCCGGCTGCTCGGCAATGCTGTTTCGCTCGCACCACTGCTTTAGTTGCTCTTTCTATCCTTGTCTATTGACAACTTCAAGGTGCGTTCGAGACGACATTCCGCGCGGCACTGAGAGCAGGTTTGTCCACTGGACTCAGTTTAGTAGGACCAGCCCCTCGATTCTAGGTACCTACTGAGAAAGACTTTTTCTCGACCACAGCAAAACGTCAACTATGTCGTGTTGTTTCATAATCTACTAATGAATGAGGTTAGGTTACTCTGCTGTGATGACGTTTTCAAACAAATTACCAATGAGGTTTTGCAAATTACTGTCATTATGGAGAACGAAACAAAACGCAGCGGCATACTTGAATGGTTGACGTTGTAAAATAGAGGAATCGGGGCCCAGGCGTTTTGGTGAGTCACCTATCTCTCGCTTTTGAAAATATCATTGATTTATAGCATTTTGTAGTAAATTACTTACAGTGAAGTGAGATGCGTGAGACCAGTGAAGGCATCTGCAGCTAACTTCACGATCTTGTTGTTTGACAGGTCTATCCTCGCGACTCTCTTCACAGCGGAGAACGCGCCCGTGCCGACCTCCGTTATCTCGTTCTGTTCTAGCCGGCTGGAAAGAGACGACAACATTTTACTTAGCATGATCTATCTATCGTAAAATGTTAGCTGAATTGAATGCAATTCAATTCACAGCAGAATCATTTTGGCATTAAATGGCGACACGAAATAAATATTGGTTTTAAAATTTTACTAAATTAAAGAGGAATTGCTTTAGCTGAATTGTAATACGATTCACACTATGAAACATATTGTGATTCACGATTAACGGCCTGTTGAGCTCCGCAGATCATTTGGTCTGTTTTTTTACATGTTTGTTTGTTTCTTTCTCTAAACGGTGAAGGAAAACATCGTGATGTAACCCGCGGCTTAGTCAGCCCCACACGTATTGACCATGTCTTTCCTGTGGATATGGCCGGTTAAGCTGAGAGGATGGTGTAGGTGCTACAAGCCTACTCCATCTCAACATTGTCCCAGGAACTACAGTGTCCCGATAAGTGTAGGCAAAAATTGCCTCCTGACACTGTATAAACTATAAATCATCTAGTAAAGGTATGGTACCTATCCAAAACTAGCTTATTTCCTAGGTATCACAATGGAGCAGCACTTACAAGTTTAATAAAGAAGTTATTTTGTTCTTACTCATCCTCCATGAATTCAGATATAGAAAATAACATTTTCACCTCAGCAGCTCGAAATGGCATCCTTTGCTGCGAGAAACCAGTGTGCAAAATCGCATTTTGCACACTGGTTTCAGTGAGGAAAAGTGATTTGAAATTCGAATGTTGTAGATTGACACGTGATAGTGCATGGCGGTCATTGGCTAGCCTATCTATGAAAAAAAACAATAACGCACCTTTTAAAAATAAAATAGCGGGAATTTGTTTCTGTTACGCTAGTTATTTGTTGAAAATTCATAAAACAATAAAGATGAGTGAAACCAGTGACGAATACACTAATTTATCTCCAGAGAGAAGAGTTGAGACAAAAAGTGATTGTGATGAACAAAGTTCCCTTCCTGAGAAGCACGTATGTAAGTTCTGCGGTCGTATTACCAAGTCTTAGAGCAATGTCAAAGTAAGATTACTTTCGTCCGTACTTAGATAAGACTGAAGTAAGACTGACGCAGGCATAAATCAGGCCTAAATCAACCTTGTTTTAATCCTGCCTTAGGACGGAAACAATCTTAACGCAGGGATGTTTTGGTGACATGACCAAGGAAGTTATATACCTACGTAACTGGAAGGTTAATTGAGACAGAAAACGCGGTCCGCTTGAGAGATAAAACTTGGGCGGTGTGTCTCTTTCTAAAGGGTGACCATAATTTATAAACTAAACATCCCTAAAGTCCCTAAGGGGCCTTTTACATCATTTTCTGATTTACGTGATGTTTCAGAGCATGATTTTTCAATTAAAATACTGATACAATTTTGATCCTTGATTTTGATTTCGATCCTTGGTTTCGATCCTTGAATTCGATCCTTGATTTCGATCCTTGATTTCAATCCTTGGTTTCGATCCTTGATTTCGATCCTTTATTTCGATCCTAGATTCTTGAATCTTGAATCTTGATTCTTGATTCTTGAATCTGAAAACTGAAATCTTGAATCTTGAATCTTAGAAGTGACAGCTGTCAAACTTAAAACCGCCATATCTCGGGAACTACTCGTCCTAGACTCCCCGTTCTCAGTTCAAATGAAAGCTATAACCAAGATCTTCATTTGAAGTGACAGCTGTCAAACTTAAAACCGCCATATCTCGGGAACTACTCGTCCTAGACTCCCCGTTCTCAGTTCAAATGAAAGCTATGACCAAGATCTTCATTTGAAGTGACAGCTGTCAAACTTAAAACCGCCATATCTCGGGAACTACTCGTCCTAGCCTCCCCGTTCTCAGTTCAAATGAAAGCTATGACCAAGATCTTCTTTTTAAGTGACAGCTGTCAAAATGACATCTGTCATCTGAAATGTAGATCTTGGTCATAGCTTTTATTTGAACTGAGAACGGGGAGTCTAGGACGAGTAGTTTCCGAGATATGACCGTTTTAAGTTTGACAGCTGTCAGTTCAAAGCTTAAAACGGCCATATCTCGGAAACTACTCGTCCTAGACTCCCCGTTCTCAGTTCAAATGAAAGCTATGACCAAGATCTTCTTTTTAAGTGACAGCTGTCAAAATGACATCTGTCATCTGAAATGTAGATCTTGGTCATAGCTTTCATTTGAACTGAGAACGGGGAGTCTAGGACGAGTAGTTTCCGAGATATGACCGTTTTAAGTTTGACGGCTGTCAGTTCAAAGCTTAAAACGGCCATATCTCGGAAACTACTCGTCCTAGACCAAGGAATTTCTATACTACGTACCTGGAATGCTGACTGAGACAGAAAACAAGGTCCGCTTGAGAGATAAAACTTGGGCGGCGTGTCTCTTTCTAAAGGGTGACCATAAACTAAACATTCCTAGTCCTTATGGGGCCTTTTCCATCATTTTCTGATTTACGTAATGTTTCAGGGCATGATTTTTGAATTAAAATACTGATACAATTTTGATCCTTCATTTAGATTCTTGAATCTTGAATTTTGATTCTTGAATCTGATAACTGAAATCTTGAATCTTGAATCTTTGAAGTGACAGCTGTCAAACTTCAAATGACCATATCTCGGGAACTACTCGTCCTAGACTCCCCGTTCCCAGTTCAAATGAAAGCTATGACCAAGATCTTCATTTGAAGTGACAGCTGTCAAACTTCAAACCGCCATATCTCGAAAACTACTTGTCCTAGACTCCCCGTTCCCAGTTCAAATGAAAGCTAAGACCAAGATCTTCATTTGAAGTGACAGCTGTCAAACTTCAAATGGCCATATCTCGGGAACTACTCGTCCTAGACTCCCCGTTCTCAGTTCAAATGAAAGCTGTCAAAATGACATCTGTCATCTGAAATGTAGATCTTAGTCATAGCTTTCATTTGAACTAAGAACGGGGAGTCTAGGACGAGTAGTTTCCAAGATATGGCCGTTTGAAGTTTGACAGCTGTCACTTCAAATGAAGATCTTGGTCATAGCTTTCATTTGAACTGAGAACGGGGAGTCTAGGACGAGTAGTTTCCGAGATATGGCGGTTTGAAGTTTGACAGCTGTCACTTCAAATGAAGATCTTGGTCATAGCTTTCATTTGAACTGAGAACGGGGAGTCTAGGACAAGTAGTTTTCGAGATATGGCGGTTTGAAGTTTGACAGCTGTCACTTCAAATGAAGATCTTGGTCATAGCTTTCATTTGAACTGGGAACGGGGAGTCTAGGACGAGTAGTTTCCAAGATATGGCCGTTTGAAGTTTGACAGCTGTCACTTCAAATGAAGATCTTGGTCTTAGCTTTCATTTGAACTGGGAACGGGGAGTCTAGGACGAGTAGTTCCCGAGATATGGTCATTTGAAGTTTGACAGCTGTCACTTCAAAGATTCAAGATTTCAGATTCAAGGTTCAAAATTCAAGAATCAAGGATCGAAATCCAGGATCGAAATCCAAGATCGAAACCAAGGATCAAAATCAAGGATCGAAATCAAAATCAAGGATCAAAATCAAGGATCTAATTCAAGGATCTAATTCAAGGATCGAAACCATGGATCGAAATCAAGCGCTGATTTTGTCGAGCGCGATAAGGTAAAAATATCCTGAAATTTAAATGACATGGGCACACTACTAATCCAACAACGAGTGTGAAAGAGACAAAGCACCCAAGAAAGCCTCTCAACAAGACCAACAATCCTTCTAACCAAAATTAAATGATAATAGATCGTTGTGTAGTCGTGATAAGGTTCAAAATCCTTTGTACATTAAATGTCAGTAAGAACTCCAGTTACGTAGTTTAGAATCTTCTTGTCCTAGACTCCCCGTTCTCAGTTCAAATGAAAGCTATGACCAAGATCTTCATTTGAAGTGACAGCTGTCAAACTTCAAGTGGCCATATCTCGGAAACTACTCATCCTAGACTCTTCCTTTTTAGCTCAAATGAAAGCTATGACCAAGATCTACATTTTCAATAACAGCTGTCAAAATGACATCTGTCATCTGAAATGAAGATCTTGGTTATAGCTTTCATTTGAACTGAGAACGGGGAGTCTAGGACGAGTAGTTTCCAAGATATGGCCGTTTGAAGTTTGACAGCTGTCACTTCAAATGAAGATCTTGGTCATAGCTTTCATTTGAACTTTGAACGGGGAGTCTAGGACAAGTAGTTTCCAAGATATGGCCGTTTGAAGTTTGACAGCTGTCACTTCAAATGAAGATCTTGGTCATAGCTTTCATTTGAACTTTGAACGGGGAGTCTAGGACGAGTAGTTTCCAAGATATGGCCGTTTGAAGTTTGACAGCTGTCACTTCAAATGAAGATCTTGGTCATAGCTTTCATTTGAACTTTGAACGGGGAGTCTAGGACGAGTAGTTCCCGAGATATGTCCATTTGAAGTTTGACAGCTGTCACTTCAAAGATTCAAGATTCAAGATTTCAGATTCAAGAATCAAGAATCAAAGATCAAAATCCAGGATCGAAATCCAATATCGAAACCAAGGATCGAAATCAAAATCAAGGATCAAAATCAAGGATTGAATTAAAGGATCGAAACCATGGATCGAAATCAAGCGCTGATTTTGTCGAGCGCGATAAGGTAAAAATATCCTGAAATTTAAATGACAAGGTCACACTACTAATCCAACAACGAGTGTGAAAGAGACAAAGCTACCAAGAAAGTCTCTCAACAAGACCAACAATCCTTATAACCAAGATTAAATTATACCTAATATATCGTTGTGTAGTCGTGATAAGGTTCAAAATCATTTGTACATTAAATGTCAGGTAGCATTCCAGTATGTATATAACTTCCTTGGACATGACATCGACTAGATGCAGGACTGCGCATGTCCTGCTCGGTGTCATCGAGCAAGACATGCGCAGAGAGAGCGGTCAAGACCAAGGCAGGAATAAAATAAGATTGTTTTCGGACGAAAACAATGTCAAATCAAGCTTAAGGCAGGAATGGATTTCACCTTATTTTGACATTGCTCTAAGAGCTCATAGTACGGTTACTGAACAAAACAGAAACTTTTAATTTTCAAAATTACAATAACTGTTATTTGTTCTTTTAATTTCTAAAAAAAATGCTTTATTTTTAAATAGATATAAATGAATACCTATTATGGATTAGTTGCTTCATTATGTACAAAGTTGTATCTTTTATTTGTAGGTAGTAATGTTCTCGCTGCTGAGGTGAAAAATTTTGTGTGCAACACGAGACCAAAGTTTTTTACATCTCGTGCCTTTGAATTCCTCGCTAGACTCGGGATTCTAACGTAGAATCACTCGCTACGCTCGTGATTCAATTCTTAGAATCCCTCGTTCGCTCGGGATTCAAAATCAGCACTCGAGGAAAACATCAACTTTCCCCTCTTGTTGCACAAATAACTATTTTTAATAAGGAACTTTTTAGTTTATGTTTGAATGTAATCATTTTTAGGGTTCCGTACCTTAAAAGGTAAAAAAAGGAACCCTTATAAGATCACTTTCTTGTCCGTCTGTCCGTCTGTCCGTCTGTCTGTCCGTGTGTCACCATCGATTATCTCAGGAACGGGTAGAGCTAGCAAGTTGAAATTTATACCATATACTAAGGTCTATAGTCCCTATTGTGAGTATAAAAATCAAGGTCCTGAGTCAACACTATAAAAAGATATAGGCAAATTTAGGTTTTCGTGAAAACTTGTGAGTACCAAAACTTACCTTAATTATCAACTTTTTTTATTTTTCGGAATTTTTCCTTTACTTGTGCTGTAAGACCTTGCTTGTAACCAAAATTGACAATTCTAGGTCAACCGGAAGTACCCTAGAGGTTTTGGGTCGAAAACCTAAATGGTAGTTCCCGTTGACCTAGAATAACGAAATTTGGCAAAAAGAAAGGTCTTATAGCACAAATAAAGGAAAAATTCCAAAAAGTTAAAAAAGTTGAAAATTAAAGGGTGTTCCCATACATACATAGTTGACGCTAGTTAAAATTGTCCTCCGAGTTGTATGGGCGCTCATACAATTAAGCAGACTAGCTTAATTGGCACCATGGCTAGGTAGGGAACCCTCGGCGTACGAGTTCGACTCGCACTTGACCGGTTTTTATCGATCGAGCGAGCGAAGCGAGCGAAGATCTTAGTGGTCAGTTGGGCGATTTTGCTTTGTATGTTTGTATGTTTATATGTTTGTATGTTTGTATGTTTCACGAATTGTTGTTCGTGCATAACTGTCGAACCGTTCATCCAATCTGCATGAAACTTGGTAGGTCAATAGGTTGTGGTAAGGAAATTTACGGTGGAGCATATGAGCTTAATCGATGAAGGGGTTGTGAAGATATTGGGTTCCCAAGGGGGTAAAACATTATGAAAGTTACACAAATATATTGAGTGGGGTGTCATACGAAAGGGCTTATTTTGTATATTCCAAAATAGTTTTTATTTTTAATCTAGGATGTATAGTTTTTGAAATACGACCAAAGAACAAAAACTACGAAACCAGAGCTTCAAGAGCTCCCGTTTCATAGAGTTTCGATGTCTTCGTAGCTCATTGACTGGTCGGTCTTAAAAAGAGAGTGGCATCGTTGCGGTTTGGTTTGCAATGATTGTAGATGCTACTTGATTTATTTTCATGATAAAAAAATTTTTTGATAAAGAATGAAAATAATTGGGGTAAAAAAAGTTAAGTAAACAAATATATTGAGTGGTGTGTCAGATGAAAGGTCTTTATTTGTACATTCCAAAATAGTTATTATTTTTATTCTAGAATGTATACTTTTAGAAATACGACGAGATTTCATAAATATGAAATAAATGAAAAATTAGACACGACATTATGTATTGCATGCATGCTAGTATTTTTTACCATGAAGAGCTAGCGCAATAGGCATACTCGGCAGTAGTAGCACTTGAAATTATAGGGGTAGTCAGAAAAAAGTCCAAATGTAAGCCATCTACGGTGCGCGAGATCTCAGTTCGGGGCGAACTACTAGTTTTATATTATAGGAGATTTTATTATAAGTAGGTATATCACTATAGTTCTGTAGTTTTTTTACATGTTTGTTTGTTTCTTACATTTCGGTAGCCCTATGAGGGATGGTGGCTGGTAGCTCCGATAGAAGCTTCTCCCTGCAGTCCACGGTACCCTCGGGGGTGCAGCGGCATGGTGGTGGGCAGCGAGGCTCGGCCGAGCACTCACCGGGAGTCGAACTCACTGGCCCTGCAATAAGACAAAAAAAAGTCAGGCTTTAGTTTAAATTATCATTATTTTTTTTTGTTTTCGAGTATCGTAATTTTGAGGCGAGAATCTCTCTCCATGTAAGTAAATGGCACTTAAAGATAATATGAGATAACTATTAAACGCCCGCGGCTTCGCCCGCAAGGATTGCATTTATTTATCCCACGGGAACCATACATTTTTCCGGGATAAAAAATAGACTACGTGTTTTTCCAGAAATTTAATCGAAATCGGTTTAGTACTTAGTTATAGGGATACGTGGCGTGGTAACAAACATTCACACCCACATACGGACTTTCGCCTTTATAGTTAGTAGGTACCTAGTTTAAAATTAGTACCGCGCCTTGGGGATACATTCGACCATGTTTCATTTAGTCTTACCGCTGCAGATCAGCTCATGAACCTCCAAATCTGTGAGGAGTGCTCCTCGCAAAGCTGCCGGTGCCTGGCACCTGAAAAACGTAACATAATTTTGTTGATTGCACAAACCGTGCAAAATTAAAATGAAGAAGAAAAAAAAGGTCTAGCCCGTTTACAGTATTGGTCGTCAAAGAACTTCCGGTTCTTTTTCAGTAGATAACCCATCTTCCTAAACCAATCTTATCTTACCTATACCAATATATAAAGCGGAAGAGTTTATTTGTTTGTTTGTTTGAGTCGGTTTTGATAAATTATTTCTGCTTTTGATAGCTAAACTCTTGAGGAAGGTTATAGGCTACTTTATAACATCATTATCACGGGGGCAACGCCACGAGAGCGCTGCTAGTCTTATCTTATCTTAAATAGTAAAGCTTCAGTTAGATCTTTCTTTTTTGAGTGCGCTGGCAACACTCTAGGGAAGTTGAAATTTTAATATTTAATTATCTAAAAATAAGAAATAAATGCATTAACTAGATAAAAAGCAAGTAAAGTTTACAAAAGTGTATCTGTGAATAATAAGGGATCGTTACTATATTGAAATTACAGTGTAAAAAGTGAAAATATCTCCAAAATTTTACTCTTGCGAATTTCTAACGGCTCCCAATCATCTTCAATAGAATGAAAAGTTGGCGTTATCCAGCATTCATTGGCGTTACCAATCTCTCTAGACCATACGTTCTACTCTAAGTAATACATACATACACATTTTGGCCGGAATAAACAAAAATCAAGCAATAAAGATGTCACTCCTACGTACGCCTCTCAAAGAAAGGGACTGTGCTGGATGCCTTCAAAAAATCACTAACAGACAGTTTCTTGTGTGTTCAACATGCAAATTGTCTTATGACTTGGACTGTGCAAATGTGTCTCTTGCTAGATTCCTGAGTACTCTTACCGGAGAACACAGAACCGGTTGGAAATGTGTTATGTGCTACAAAAAACCACCGTGATAACACAAACACCCCAGTCAGTGTACACCATGATAAATACTCTCATGAAAATGTAACAATACGTCAAAAGAATGACAGACAAATCTCTCTTGAAAATCTATCAAACGACACACTAAATTGCTCTGAAACATCAGCTCTCTGCAGCAACTATAGCAGCCCTTCTGACAGACAAAAAGGTGATGAAAGTAATACTATAACACAACTAAAACAAGAACTCCAGGACCTATCGCACCAGCTTATCAAAGCTACACAGGAAATAAATAATTTACAAACTGAAAACTCCAATTTAAAAAGTGTCTTATTAAAATATGAAGGAAAATTGGAAAAACCTGGAAAAGCTGAATCAGGTAGTACATCACAAGAATCACAGCTCTCAAATGACACCATCTCACAAGATAAGGATCCAATGTCTCAAGATTTCTCAAATTTTTGCACCATGAACGACTGCGCTGAAGGAAAAATTGAAAAATCAGACCGAAATGAAATGAAGCCTAAAATAATTATCATTGGAGATCAAGACTGCCGAAACCTTGCATCCCAGTTGATTCAAGAACGCACAAAAATCAAGAATTCAAATGAATATGGAATAACAAACTGCTGCTACCCGAATGCACCTACAAGTTTCATATTTGAAAAATCTAAAATAGCGACAATGAAACTAAACAAGGATGATTGGGTTGTAGTTTCTACTGGTTCAAATGACTCAAACCCCACTAAATTATTTATAGAAATGTCTGCACTGTTAAAAAAATTAAGTGTGCCTAATGTAATAATTACTGAGATTTCACACAACCCGTACCTAAATGAGAAAAAACTAAATACCAAATTGAAACACATCACAAAAAATTTCCCAAACTGCAAATTTTTAAGTGCATACAACTCTAAAAATTACAAAAGTAATGTGTCATATTATCTCCAAGAAATAAATAATTACATAAACACACAGGACTACAAAAACTGCTTTATTGGGAAAAATGTATTGAAAATGAACAAATCAAAACAACAAAACAAAGTAGCATCCGGCATAACTTTAAAATAAGTATCGATATGAACAAAACTAAAACTGAAAAACTCAAACCAGGCACAATACCATACTTTTTTGAAAAAATGAATAGGGAAAAAAAAGTGAATAAAGTTGACAATTCACACATAAACATATCTCAAGAAATTGAAACACCGACAAATGGGAAAATACCATTTTACTTTGGGAAACCCACACAGAGTAATAAAAATGCCCTAAATAACAAAGAACTGACAAAAAAACAGCTTTTTCGCTAAAAATAAAACCAAACATAGCTTCAATATAATGCACCTAAATGTTCAAGGTATCCGATCTAAAATAGACCAACTTGAGATTTTTACAAAATTACATACTATAGATATTCTCTGTGTCGATGAAACTTTTCTTAAGGATGATGAAGTAGATTGTTTTCAAATTGAAGGTTTTCAAAAAGCTACATACTTGTCAAGGAAAAAAAGATCCCGGAAAAAAATTGGGGGTGGAGTTAGTATTTATGCTAAGCACTCAGTAAACTTTAAAAAATTAGATTGGATATCTGATATGTCAATTGAAAGGCATTTTGAATGCTGCGGAATATTGTTAACAGACATAAATTATATTATTATATCTTTGTATCGAACACCAAATAGTAACTTTAACTTATTTTTAAACTGTCTTGAGAATCTCTTAAATAAGTTATCATTAAGGTTAAGAAACAATAAGAAGAGGCTTATTATAGCTGGTGATTTCAATACTGACTTACTCATAAAAACTAAAAGAAGTGATTCATTTATTAACACTCTTAAAATGTTTCATATTCACCCAACAGTATTTGTACCTACTAGAATAACTTCTCATTCACAATCGTGTATAGACAACATACTGATAAATTTTAAATCGTATGATATAAAAGTCCTGAATTTAGGTATCTCTGACCATACTGCACAAATACTAAGTATTCCAACAAACCTAAGTTTTATGGAAAAGTTCTGGTATACTAAAAGGCGTAATATTGATTTACATTTAGACATATTCAATAAGTATTTGTCCCAAATAAATTTTTCTGAAGTATATTGTGAAAAAAATCCTGACATTGCTTACAAAAAATTTATTGAATTAATTAAGTTATTATTTGAACTATGTATACCATTGGAAAGACATAAAATTACATATAAAAAGAAACCAAACTGGAAATCCAAAGGTATTATTATATCAAGTAAAATAAAGAGAAAGTTATATTTAAACCAAATAATGAGCAAGGATCTAAAACAACTTGAACATTACACTAAATACTGTAAGAACTTAAAAAAAGTAATAAAAATTTCAAAGAAAATTTCTAACATAAATTATATAAAAAAGAGTACAAATAAAAGTAAAGCTACTTGGGGAATTATAAAACAATACACTAATAATAATAATACTATCCAAACTACTATAGATAGCATAAACTTAAAAAATAGTAAAGTAACTAATCCTCATTGTATTGCAAAATCATTTAACAATTTTTTTATAAACCTAAATAAGAAGCATACCAATACTTATAAGCAAATAAATCAGACTAAAATAAATAATTGTAATAGTATATTCTTAACCCCAACAAATGCGGAGGAAATTTTAGAGATTGTTAGAAAACTGAAAAATACCAAGAGCTCCGGCTATGATAATATTCCTATCCAAATTATTAAAAGTAGCATTGCACTATTGGTACATCCCCTAGTACATATAATTAACTTAACACTTGAACATGGCATTTTTCCCTCTGATTTAAAGAAAGCACTTATTAGACCGCTACATAAAAAAGGTTCTAAAACTGACATGGGTAACTTTAGACCAATAGCCATTATGCCTAGTATATCCAAAATTTTTGAAAAAGCTATATATATTAGAATATTTTCCTTCTTAGAAACTAATAATATAATTAATCCAAATCAATATGGCTTTCAAAAAGGCAAAAGTACAACATTAGCAGTTTTTAAGACTCTAAGACAAGTGTGGGAGGAAATAAATAATAATAATCCTGGCATTGCTTTATTTATCGATTTATCCAAAGCATTTGATTGTGTTCTTCACAACACACTATTGGATAAACTTGAAGAAATTGGTATTAGAGGTGTAGCATTGTCACTGATGCAATCATATTTAGAAGGGAGAAGTCAGTCTACTGTGATTGATGTGTACAACAAACAAACCAAAACAATTGAACAAATAGAATCCGGTTTTGAAAGAATTTTGCTCGGAGTACCTCAAGGGAGTGTGCTTGGACCATTATTATTCCTAATTTATATTAATAATTTACCACAGATAACTAAACATGCATGTGTTATGTTTGCAGATGATGCAACAATTTTTATACCAAAAAATAGTTTTGACATTTGCGAATTCGAGTCTGAAATCAATAACACACTTAGTAATGTAATTTCCTGGCTAGATGCTATCAACCTTAGAGTCAATATAGAAAAAACTAAAATCTTAAGATTCAAACACTATAATACACCTTCTTTAAATTTAAAAATCTCTCACAACGGTATTAAAGTTGATGAAGTCAATGAAACTAATTTTCTGGGCATAAAAATTGATACAAATTTAAATTGGAAGTCCCATATCAATAGATTAAATAATAAAATTTCTAAATATATTTATGCCATTTCAATGCTGAGTCATGTTTCTTCTAAATCAGTTGCCAAGAACACCTACTATGGTCACGTTTTTCCTCATTTATGCTATGGAGTGATTTTTTGGGGGAACTCTGTAAACTCTAAATCTGTTTTCCTAATGCAAAAAAAATGTATCCGAGCAATATTTAGAATGAAGAGTACCGAATCCCTTCGCGCTGTATTTAAACAAAATAATTTATTAACATTAACTGAAATATTTATTTTAGAAATTTGTCTCTTTGTTAAGAATAATATAACCTATTTTAATAAAAAGTCTAGTCGAGCAGATAATTTACGTAGTAAATATAAATATAATATTCCAATTCCACAAATTAACAACACAATGTTCTATAACAGTACATATTATACAGCTATAAAAACATTTAACCACTTACCTACAGATCTAAAACAACTTAATGGAAATGTATTTAAATTTAAATTAAGAAACTGGCTTGTTAATAAAGTCTACTATAGTTTGGATGAATATTTTGATGAATAATTGGGCTATTGGAGTACCTACCTATTCTTGACTAATAAATAATAGTAGTATAGTAGTAAGTATAAATTTAGGTAAGTATATAAAGACTGATTGATTCATAAAATAAAGCGAATGTGCTACCTACTATAAGTATTATGCACCTAGCATTATTTAGTCTCTAAAAACTGCCATAATATAGTTACTCACTAAGGTATGTAATACCTTAAAACCTTTAAAATATTGTACGCCCAAAATGGGTAGACTGTTGGAACTTTAAAATACTGTAACACCTTTCTTTACACAGTTTTACAATAAATGATTCTTATTCTTATTCTTATTCTTATCTATAAAAATGATTGTGACGAAATATTATAAAGAGATTAAAAGCCTGCAAACCTCTATCTACATAGGAACCGATATTCTAGCCAGATGCTCTCCATCATACCTGGCTCCAACGCCCAGGATGCCAGCAGACTTGGCAGCAGCCGCCAGCCTCGCCATCCGACAGTCGCAGACCACGGGGTTATCTGTGAGACGCAGCGTGCTCAGCCTGGTCACCGCGACCGGCTCCAGGGCTAGGTATGTCAGATTATTGTTGTTGAGGGTGCTGGAGACAAAAACATCATCTTTTACTATGGGGACAAAATTACAGGGTTTTTTCCACTTTGCTCTATCGGCTGTCACCTCTTCTTCAAAACTTTGGGGCCGGCGATAGACGGAATGTCCATGCAATCGTACCTACCTAATACTTACTAAAATAATTTATTTGAGCACATTTTATCACTTTATGTTATTTAGGCAATTTATCTAGGTTCCTGTTACACTTTTGTTCCAAGAACACTCAAAATGCAAGCAAACTGAATTACTTAGGTACCTACCTTTTTACGGCAATAAATCATGGTTTATTTTTATTTTTTCCGTTGTAAGTTTTTTGGATTGGAACAAAAGTGTAAAGCTGGGAACAAACTATCGGACGCGGCTTACGGACGCGGCAGACAGCCGCGACTGAATAGGTATCTGGATATAGAACGAACATAGAACTGTGCACATTATCTGACGAAAGTCGCGGACGCGTCCTTGGACCTTCAGACGTCCGAAGGCAATCTGGCCCGCTGGGTGTTCGGACGGTGTGCACACTTATCAGTCGCGGCTGTCAGCCGCGTCCGTCAGCCGCGTCCGATAATTTGTTCCCAGCTTAACAGGAACCTAGATAAATACCTACTGCCATAGTATAAGTAATAATATAAAGTTTAGTGATAAAAATATGAATTAATTAAGATTCAGATGAGGTTGTCAATGTTACGGCAGCTTTTCAGTCAGCCAAAGTTTATGTTATTGCATTTAATTGAATGGCGGCGTTCAATGAAAGGGCTAGCCGTTTAATTGAATGGCTAATTCAACCAGTTGGCTGCGACATCTATACTCACAGCACTTCCAAACTCTTCAAGTTCTCCAATGCCTTCTCGTCGATGCATTTCAGCTGGTTTCCATCCAAGTGGAGACTCTTCAGGGCAGTCAGGCCGCGGAAGGTCCGCCGGCTGATCGCCGTCAGCTCATTGCGGCTGAGATCTCTGTAATGTTAATGACTGTCAAAAACTAACCATGGCTGAAGGTAATACCAGCCTATCAAAGATAGACAATAGTGGCCACTTTTGATAAAACATCAAAATGTTTCATATCATGAAACTGTTTCATATCATGAAACACTTGATGTTCCCTAATATGCTTCATAAATGCTTTTTCAAAACACCTTTTTGACAATTCTATATAGAATCCATTGTATCCATTTCTATAGAGAACTGTCAAAAAAGGTGTTTTGAAATATGCTTCATAAATGAATCTTTATGAACCGTCCAAGAAGCATATATGAAGCATTTATAAAGCATATTAAGAAACCTCTAGTGTTACCTACATAATATGAAACATTTGATGTGTCATCAAAAGTGGCCATAGCGACCAAAATTGGTCTCAAACTGTCAAATATTATGACAGTTCAGTGACCACGCAAGTAGCACTCTCATCTCAACTAGACCGAACGCAACAAAAGATACCTACGCGATCGTTTTGACAGTTTGAGACCAATTTGAGGTTTGAGACAAGTTAGACAATCAGCCCAATGCGATAGTAATCCCATTTTTGTCTCGTTTTTTGTTTCTTTTTAGAATAATGTTAGATTTCTACGTTGTACTGTCTAGCTGAGTATATTATACTAGCACACATAAAACCACGCTTATTTCTTATAGAGGTAGTCAGGGAGCTAGTATTCTAAAGCACAGTTCACTGCGTTGGTATCGGAGCTTACGTCAGTATTTACAAAATGCCGATAGGGTGCGTCCATTGCTTTCGGATTTTACATCGGTATTGCCAATACACAACACGTTAGAACTTATAGCGTTATTTTTACATACCTACCAATACCTACCTACTATTGGTAGGTAAGATTTATAACCAGAAAAAAATATATGTATTGGCCGACGCGACCCCAAACTGTGCTACACTGTACAGTACTTCAAGCTATACATACCTAGGTTATTTTCGTGTTTTCCGAATATTATAAGCAGTGTATGATTCCACAAAACAGAATGCGACAAAAGTGCACGTCGTTAGCAGCGCAGCTCGCACGGCTTTCAACTAATTTGCTTTTCTTAAAAATGAGATTGATATTTAGGTATTTGTTTGCGATAAAGTTGAAATTATGAGTAACTAGCAGCTGCCCGCGGCTTCGCTCACTCGGTACTGGGATAAAAAGTAGCCTATGTCACTCTCCAGCTCTCCAACTATCTCCACACAAAAAATCACGTCAATCCGTCGCTCTGTTTTGACGTGAAAGCAGGACAAATAAACAAACAAATAAACACACTTTCACATTTATAATAATATGGGTAGGTACGGATTTTCATTTCCAAATGACTTTTCGTCAATCGTTTTTGTAATTTTATGCGATTGTACCCGATGTTTTTCGAAACGCATTAATTTTCTGGTTATAGGTAGGTACCTACTGTAGGAACATAGGTAGGTACAGTCAGCGTCATCAATCGGTATCCCCCCATTGATTTTAACAAGGACCCTTTTCATTTCAACTTTGGATTTCAGTCGGATTTGCTAGTATACTTATAGATATCTAATTTCGCTCGAGTTCCTATACTAGCAAATCCGACTGAAATCCAAAGTTGAAATGAAAAGGGTCCTTGTTAAAATCAATAGGGGGATACCGATTGATGACGCTGACTGTACATGCTTACAACTGAATTACACTGTAACACAGTTTAATGGCTGTAACAGCCGAAATGGACTATAAACCGGCAACCTACACGCGATATCGTATTAAATATTAAATTTTAACGAGCGGAGGACGAGATAGGCGGCACTGGCACACTTTTGGTGTTTTTCGACGCTTGAGGGTTTTTATACCTCCTTCCTCCGACAAGTATTCACATAAATAATATCTGGACGACCTAGCTCTGCTCGAATGTGAATAGAGAAAAACTAAAATTTGCCAAAAAAAAAAACAAACAAATTACCTATCAAAAAAAATTAAAAAAATGTCAAGGGCTGAGATTCGAACTCGCAGCCTTCGGCATTGCAGTTGCAGGCCGATACCCTACTAATCGCTTAGCACCACCAAAGGTAACCTAGATACCCTGTAGATACCCTACTTACTGAGAAAACGAATTTTTTTTTTTTTTTAAACGAAAATTGGTTCGCGTTTGACCACACTCTGCCTGATGTAAAGCAACAGTGCGGTCTAAGATGGAGCACGCTTACCTAGAAGGAACCTATTGACTCTCGATTTGAAGACACCCAAATTATACTTTTCTGGAAATACAGACCCCGGCAAGGAGTTCCACATTTTCCCAGATAAGAGACCTAGCTAGATCCATTTTTCGCCCCCTTAAACCGCCAATTGTGTCTGTTCTCACTTACTTCCATAGCTAAACATTCCTTAAGTTGTAACCCTGGTTATTCTACTCGTATCGTATGACGCTGTCAAATTGACTTTGACATTAAAATTACAATACATAATAGACAAATGTCGATGTTTCCGTAAAATTAATTCTCACACTTATTCAGGTCAATTTCGGAGATGGCAACTCCCCTGGATTTGTTTCGATTAGTGTTTTTATTGTTTCAGAAGTCGTAGTGCCTGGAATAACCCAACTCTAATGACTCCGAAAGCATCTGGAGAGTTGAGATTCTGTTTGGACAGCAGGAAACTTAATGCGGTGTCCAAGCACGACGCATACCCCCTCCCTTATATATCTCAAATTCTCGATAGGTTGAGAGACGCCAAATACTTGTCTTCCATCGATCTTAGTTCTGCATTTTGGCAAATAAGTCTGGATCCAGCGTCGAGAGAAAAGACGGCCTTCACGATTCCTGGGCGTGGTTTATTCCATTTCAATCGTATGTGCTTCGGATTGACTGGCGCGCCAGGAACTCAACAGAGATTGATGGACTTGCTTTTCGGTCCGGATGGTTTTGATAACCACGTCTTCGTATACTTAGATGACATAGTGATTTGTCATAACACTTTTGAAGGTCACCTATCTTTACTTGAGAAGGTATACAATCGCCTGAAGCAGGCTGGACTTACAGTAAAGGCCAGCAAATGTCAGTTTTTCAGGCGGGAACTAAAATATCTAGGATATGTCGTTGACGAAAAGGGTTTACATACCGATCCGTCAAAGGTGCAGTCCATCGTTGATTTTCCAACACCTTCTTCTCGGAAGGAAGTCAAAATGTTCCTGGGAACCGCTTCGTACTACAGGCGGTTCATTAAAAACTTCAGCCTAATAGCTGCCCCCTTGAACAGATTGACCAGCTCCGCGAAGAAGGCACCAGCATTTGCTTGGTCTGGCGAGGCTGAGGACTCTTTTAATCAACTTAAACAAGCATTGGTTTCTGCACCTATACTGGCTTGTCCAGATTTTTCTAAGCCTTTCTCACTACATTGTGACGCTTCAGCTTATGGTATCGCTGGAATGCTCGCCCAAGAAGTCGATGGCAAAGAACATCCCATCGCATATGCTAGCAAATCATTGACGAAGTGTGAAATGAACTACTCAGCCACGGAGCGAGAAGCACTGGCGGTTGTGTTTGCGGTGGAACATTTCAGACCATATCTGGAAGGTGGTCAGTGTTTTAAGATAATTACTGATCACGCCAGCTTGAAATGGTTCCTAAATTTGTCAAACCCAACCGGCAGGCTAGCTCGTTGGGGATGTAGATTATCACCTTATAACTTCGTCATTGAACATCGTGCAGGGAAGGAGAATGTGGTACCAGATGCTCTTTCTAGGTTTGTACCGTGCGTTGCCGCCATTTCTACAGCGGATACTTTTGTACCTACTGGAGACGCATGGTATGACGGTGTTTTTACTAAATGCTTAAATAAACCTTTGTCTTGTAGGAACTTCACAGTTAGGGATAATAAGCTCTTCCGTTACACTAAGACGACTAATGAATTGAACAAGGAGTTTCAATGGAAGGAAGTAGTAGAACAATCCAGAAGGGAAAGTATTCTTAAAGAATTTCACTGCATTCCTACTTCTGCCCATTTAGGCATCCAGAAAACGTTCAGAAAAATAGCCTTAGTTTACTACTGGCCCGCTTTGTTTAAAGATGTAGCGAGCTTTGTTCGTCGCTGTGAAGTTTGTCTATCCTATAAAATTCCTGCTCAAACTACCCAAGGCTTAATGGGTAGCCCTAAACATTGTTATAGGCCATTCCAGACCCTTAGCATGGATTTGGTTGGACCTTTTCCGGTTTCTAGAAACCGATTTGTCCACTTACTGGTGGTTATGTGTTGCTTCACTAAGTATGTGATGCTCTTTCCTCTTCGTCGTGCTACAGCAAGTAACATAGTCAAGCATCTGGAGAATGATGTGTTTATGAAGCATGGTATTCCTCAAACAGTGATTTCTGACAACGGAACGCAGTTCACTGGAAATGAGTTACAAGCTTTGTTTCATAAATATAGCATCCCCCAGGTGCACTTGAGTCCAAGATATTGTCCCCAAGTAAATCCAGTAGAGAGACAAAATCGGACGATTGTTACTGCAATTTCCTCTCTTGTCAAGGAAGATCACCGCGAGTGGGACTTACACCTGTCGCATATTGAATTTGCCATCAACACGTCAGTGAGTGATGCTACTGGTTTCTCACCTTTTCTGCTGGTCCACGGTCGTGAAGCGATAGTTTCGGGGTCGCTGTACGACTTGGCTCCAGTAGACTTAACAGACCTCTCGTTTCCGCGCCGTGACAATTATGTAAGTCATCTCGGTGCCTTAACGGGAATTTTCCGCAAGGTCCGTGAGGAACTAGTTAAGGCGCATTCCAAAAACACTCACTATTACAATCTGAGACGAAGGCATGCCGAACTAAGTGTAGGTCAAACTGTGTGGAAGCGTACATTTCCTCTCAGTGATAAGGGTAGGTTTTTCACGGCGAAACTAGCGCCGAAGTTTGTGAAGTGCACGATAATAGGTAAACGTTCTCCTCTAGTTTATGAACTCGTGGACGAGGATGGAAGAAACGCGGGTGTCTGGCATATAAAGGATCTAAAAAAAGTTTAGGTCAATACTACCTAGTTGTTCTAAGCCAGACTGTTCAATCGTTGCTTTAGTATATTTTCGTTGACTTCTCTTGTTACTTAACTTAGACATTCTTATTGCTTGCCCAGTATCTATCAGTACTCTAAATACTGCTCTGGGCTGGCATACTTAAAGCTTTATTCTACCATAAAGTTTACTCGAACTGTTTGATAGGTGGGGAATGCTGGACTGTGTTCTGGTGTTCCAATAACGCCCGGACCGTAGATTAGGCTGCGTTAGATCTGTCCTGGCTAGATGTGACTACTGTGTATGTTGGATTGCTGGTGTTATGGTATTTTCTTGTAGGTGGCATAGGCCCGCTCTGTTATTGTGTCGCGTGGGACGATTCCTCTAATCGCCACCCCTCACTTTACGCCGGCCTATGCGGGGTCCGTTAGGTTAGTTGCATGTTAGGAGTAGGTTGATAGGTTTTAAGGTATGATTTTGTTGGTGGCATAGGCTCGCTTGGTGTCGCGTGGTTCGATTTTGATAAATCGCCACCCTTCACCCAGTCCATGCGTGGTCTGTTAGTTTAGTGCGTGGGAGTGAGTAGGTAGGGTTTAAGTAGGTTAGGTAGTTTAGGATTTTTTTTAGAGTAGGTAGGAGTTAGGGAGTAGGTATGTTGGGTTCTGTAGTTTTTTTTTGAAACTGGGATTTTTTCTTGTCGGTGATTTTTTTCTTTACAAGGAGGTTCCCCATTACCTAATAATAGCGGGTCGTGACTATTCAATAAGCCTACACTGGGTATTTGTATGGAATCCTCACTTGATAAATAGTATGGAAGGTTTCACTAGAAGTTCCCCAATTGCTAATAGCGGGTCGTGACTATTAAAATAAGCCTACACTGGGTATTTTGGATGGAACTCTAGTGTGTGAGGTGCTATGAAAGGAATTGTGTTTGTGTAAGAATGAATGGAATTACCTAGGATCTTCTATCCTAGAGAACTAGTCCCGAAAACCAGTCCGTACCTAACTACTTGACATTAGGTTACTACGTAGGTAGGTTTTTGCATAAATAGATTTTAGTGGGCCAATAAGTTGGTAATTTTCCTTGGTTTTTTTTTGGGTTGCATAGGTAGGAACTCTTAATTCTTGCTGCTGGGTCTTATTGTAAGATCGCTCTTTCTTTTTTGTTTAGTTTACGGCTGTGGGCAGCCGTGAATTTTCTGGCGAAAATTCTATCGTGCGTAGGGGTGTACTGTAACCCTGGTTATTCTACTCGTATCGTATGACGCTGTCAAATTGACTTTGACATTAAAATTACAATACATAATAGACAAATGTCGATGTTTCCGTAAAATTAATTCTCACACTTATTCAGGTCAATTTCGGAGATGGCAACTCCCCTGGATTTGTTTCGATTAGTGTTTTTATTGTTTCAGAAGTATTAGTGCGACTCCCTTCTTTTTCAAATTTTGTTTCAGGCTCTTGCTTTAATTATCTACAACTTTATCACTCTAGTAATTTAAATTCATTGGTTAGAATAGTCATTTTATCAGCGTCCGTCAATGGGAAAATTGCAGACCATTGACGGCAACACTTTGGAAATGTCATTGGCGTATGGCCACGTATTAGGTTCCTTTTGAATCCTGGTCTTCGAGAACCTAGTCGGTGTCGTCTAATTTAAAGTGATTGTGCTTCAGCTGGTATGTATGCCAGCAGCCTGTCTTTAGGACAATGGTTTCTTCATCAGCGCGGCGCCCTTCATGGAATCCCGTCTGATTTTAGGGTCCGTGAGCGAGCGTCCGGGGCTTTGACAACGTGGCCGCGTGGTGAGACCATTGGTTAGGCCCTCACATCTGCCCTAGTACACCCGCGCGGATCACCGAGTCATCGCTAAGCTCGGATCGAGCGCCCCGGCGCGGTAAATATTTGCTTGCTAACCTACTTGGGCGCGCCACGTGCGCATGTCGTGCTAGGCTTTGTTCTAAAACAGTCTTCTTTCAACAGCATGGTGCTTCGCTGGGCTCAGCTGGAACTTTGCCGCGCTTGACGCAGTCGTCGTCCCTCCCGACGATCGAAAATTATTAAATTTCATAACAACGGAACCCCTCTTGGGGTAAGTTTCTTTATATCTTTGGTTTAGGTTATTTAATTCTGTTGGATAGAAGCTATAGAGCCTTCTCCCTATCCACAGGTTCCAAGTTATACGCTAATCTTCATCGAGTCTCTGGATACCGGAGCCAGGTCACGGAGTGCTGGCGGCGCCCCCTTCTTCTGTGGTGCTCCCCTCCGTGCCTGAGTGACCGGTATCACAGCCAGAGAGGCTCTCTCTCGGCTGTGCTTTAACTATTCTGTGCCGTCAACACTAACTTACACACTTTTTCAAGAACGCTGCAATATCCCGGTTTAGTTTTAATATATAAGAGTACTGGTTACTAAGAACTAATTGACGTGTAGGCCTGTCTCCACACCCTGTTAACTTGTCTGTGCTCTACCGTTCATTGTATACAACTTATTCATAACTTTTAAAAGGCGCCCAACTACTTGTATCCTCTAGCTGATAATAAACACTTTGTATTTAAACTTCTAAAACTTGTTTTTTTTAAATGGCACTTCCTCCCCATTAGCCAGGCAGGAACTACAAATCTTAAGCCGTTACAAAGTAAGTATTTTTCTTAATTAAAATATCAATTAGAAACTAAACCTTCAATCCTTAAAACAAATAATTCCAAATCAATTTAGAATAGAATAGAATAGAATAGAATAGAAATAAGTTTTATTTTCGTCACTATAGGTACGGTACAGGCATATAAATCAAAAATGTTACAGTGACAAGAAAATAGGGCTACCCCTCAGCATTTCCCAATTTGTAATTAGAATTAGAACAACAGAAAGCTCTCAACGGCTTTGCCGAGCCGCCATTTGCAATGTGAAAAACAAGATGGCGTAAGCCGGGACAAAACCGCTGGAGATTTAGAGTGATTTCGGGAAAAGAGGCACTTAAGTAACAATAGTTTTCAGCAAAGTCAGTTGGAACTTTTAAACTCACAATAAGACATTTACAGCTAACTGCGATAGGTTGCGAGTAAGAGTTTAGCAAACCAATAAAATATAAGAGAAAGACGAGATGGACTGACCTCCTTTTCTCTCTTTCGTGAGAAAAAAAAAGGGTCTTACTTATGAAAGATGTTTAAAGTTGAACGTTGGTTAAACAACGTCCTGTCTTTATTTGTGGATAGTGACAAACAGAGACAGGACGTTGTTTAACCACTGTTCAACTTTAAACATCTCTCATAAGTAGGTACATAAGGGGGAAAATGTTTATGTCACCACACATTTTGGATTCATTTAATTTTGGCATTCTTTGTATTCATCTTAATTCACTATCATTTGAATAGTCTAAATTTTATAAATAAAGCTACATTTCTCATATTTTCGCGGTCAAAATTTGCAACAAACCACTCAAGCAAATTCTATTACGTGCTTCCGGCCGCCATTCCGCGGTTACACAAGATGGCGCCACTTCCGGCCAATTACGCTCCACTCTCAACTAATTAGTCAAATTAGTTGTCAAAGAGAATACCAATTAGCGATGTAAGGATCAAAATTATGAAATGGCAAATGGCACTCTACCTGTGGAGGTGAATTGACGTGGGAGAAATTATTAACCTAGCTTAGGTAGTAAGTAAGTTCGTATGAGCAAGTGGCCAACTCTGGTAACGGAGTTTTTAGGCCGCCTAAAGGCCTCCGTCATGGCTTACGTAGTACAAGTGGCTAAATAAAAAATAAAAAAACCGACTACAATGTTATAGGTAAGCTGAAAATTTTTCTGCACCCTCGAGGTGCATTTCTGTTCATAACTCCGAAGATCCACACACAGATCCTCACCAAATTTTTGCAGCACCAATCGGAAAGTATTCCCTTTCAAACAAAAAAAACCTCGGATAGACAGACAGACAGACGGGCATGTCGAAACTATAAGGGTTCCTTGTCAGGACTACGGAACCCTAAAAAGAATTTTCCAAATCGGTCTAGGCGTCTTCGAGTAATCGGAGAACATACATAAGTAAAAAAGCACAAAAAATATTCCGACTAATTAGGAACCTCCTCCTTTTTTGAAGTCTGTTAAAAAGGGAAGATAGGTAGATGATGATGATGCCTTATGGTCTAAGTTGATTCCAATAAACGAACTAGTCATACGGCTATGAATAGTGAATCACGTTAACTAAGCCAAGGGCAATCGATCGACTTTCAATATTAGGTACTTAGTTTATTAATACTCGGATTTGCTAGCTTGTTAACCGACTTCAAAAAAAGGAGGTTCTCAATTCGTCGGAATTTATTTTTTCACACACAAATTGGAAAGTAAAGGGAATCTATACTTCTATGCTAATATAATAAAGCGGAAGAGTTTGTTTGTTTGAACGCGCTAATCTCAGAAACTACCAATCGGATTTAAAAAAATATTTCTTCATGTGAAAGCTTAACGTTTGAGGAAGGTATTAGCTTCTTTTCATCATCATCATAATCACAATAAACCATCAATACGGGTACAACGCCGCGAGGGCGCTGCTAGTAAGGTATAGAGGACGGTCACCAATCAATCACCATCGTGATTTTCTAAGGTCTCTATCTTAAGATAGAGACCTTAGAAAATCCGGGAATGTACTAAGAATACATCCTTACATAATATAGGTACATCAAACTAGGCCAAAACTTTCTTACAATACCTATTAGTAAAATCACTTAACAAAACTCATTCAACCATACCCCTTTGACAGAAATCGTGCGGTTAAACAGACAAAAGTTCCAATAGCTACTAAACGCTAAAGGATCCAATAATCACGTCCGCCCCGGAAGGAGTTCAGACGTCGAATGAGCTTGAACGAACTTTTATAGCCGGAAGTGAGTTCGCCGCAGCCGGAAGTTACGCGAAGATTAATGAGTTCGTGATGGTTGGGTATTGTTTTCGAGTTTTGAAATTTTTAAGTATTGTTGAGGGTAATTTGAAAATTAATTTGTGTTTGAACATGCATTTGACTACAACCATAGACTTTCAAATAGATGAAAGTTTTCAAGTATTTATCGTAGATAAGTATAGGATTATACAACCCCTCCATTTTAGTAATAGTTTCGTCATGTCTGTCTGTCTGTCTATCTATCCGAGGTTTTGCTAAGAAACCGTTAGTACCTACTAGAAAGCTGTAATTTTGTAGGGATGTGTATTATCAATTTAGCAATTTCAGCTATCAAAAGTAAACAATAACTGTATGAGTAGGCTTTTTAAGTTACATCAAGTTATTTCTACCCTCAAACCATTATAGCATCCATTTTTCACCCCTCCACTCTAGACAGTTACTTTTTATTTCGCTACGAACACAGAAATCCTTTCGGCGAAACGTTTCTATATGGCTGCGTTTAGATGCAGAGATTTTAGTTATTAAATAAAATATTACTTTATATGTGACGTCATCCAGTCGTGGGT
The DNA here is from genome assembly GCA_958496255.1 of Camptogramma bilineatum. Classification (NCBI taxonomy): domain Eukaryota; kingdom Metazoa; phylum Arthropoda; class Insecta; order Lepidoptera; family Geometridae; genus Camptogramma; species Camptogramma bilineatum. The sequence goes on from OY292478.1 coordinate 4,845,549, forward strand.
AATCAAACGATTTTATACAAATGATATTCGAACCCCTGATAAAAACCCCGGTAACCCAAAATTTTGTCCTAACGAAGTTAGTTGCGTTTTCGAATTCTTAAACTGAATCCTTATTTAATACGATGATAGGTACATGAGAACAAGTTTGAAACAAGTGGCTAATTAAAAATTAAAAAAAAACTGACTTCAATGTTACAAGCTAAGCAATTTTCTTTTCTGTTCATCCTGGACAGATCCTCACCAATTTTTTGTGGCACCAATCGGAAAGTAGGTACCTAAGTACTTTTATCTTTTCAGATTAAAAAAAAATTCAAATTGATTCAGGCGTCTTCGAGTAATCGGTGAACATACATAAAAAAGAGCACAAAAAAGATTCTAATGAATTGAGAACCTCCTTCTTTCTTTGAAGTCGCTTCAAAATGTTACCTTCATGAATATAATAGGTACCTACTTATTATTATTTTCTTATAGTCTGTCATTTCTAAATCAGTTTTTTGTAATTTCTGAAAAAGCAGGTTTTTCGAGTTACCGAAGTTTTCATCTAGCGCTGCGATATTATGAACCAAGTGAAAATACGTTTTCGAATTCAAACTTGAAATAGAATTTTCGTACCCATTGATATGCAAATGTCTTTGGAATTCCCAAGTTGCCTCTCGCTCATACTATTGCTGTCTCGCTCTAGCCTCAGGGACCGTGCATATTGTATGCAAGGAATAGGGCTGTCAGGTTATGCAGCTTTTAAAATAAAGACCTTGTAAAAACTACAGGTCGGTGGATGCAGGCCGCTTCCAACCGCAACACATGGAAATCTGAGGGAGGCCTATGTCCAGCAGTGGACGTCCTACGGCTGAGACTTTTAATTTAAAATTGTTATTCACACAGTGCTTCAAGATTTTTTGGAATGTTTACCTAAGTATGTCGTCATGTGAATTTCATTTTAAAAATCTCATAGAATTTCGTATTCCAATTTTTGACGGTCCTTACAGGCCATTTGATAGTAGCTCTTCTTTCTACGCTCGCTGTAGGTAATGGGTTCGATTCTCATGGTCAATACTTGATGAGTTGACGAAGCCGCGATTTTCTACTTGATCTTGACGATGTTTTCCCTCACCGTTTAAAGCTAGTAATAAAAGCAAAGAAACAATGTTCCGAAATATTAATTATTGATGCACGACCGTGATTCGAACTTACGACCTTTAAAGTCCCAGGTACACATGGTGTTGTATAGGAAGCCTACGGAGGTGTTAACGTAAAGACGGTATAATTCTATTAGTTAGTATTCTATGTATGTATTTACAAAAAAAGTATATAAGTATTCTATCATTTATCTGGTTCCCATAGTACAAGCTTTGCTTAGTTTGGGGCTAGATGGCGCTGCGTGAAATGTCCAGTAATATTTATATTTATTAATTCACACTGGTTTATTTGACAACAAAGCCAACCTTATAAGAGACACATTCTGCCTACCTACATACATTGGTTAAGTTACATAATCGATCGAGCAAGCGAAGCGAGCGAAGATCTTAGTGGTAAGTTGGGCGATTTTGCTTTGTATGTTTGTATGTTTCACGAATTGTTGTTCGCGCATAACTGTCGAACCGTTCATCCAATCTGCATGAAACTTGGTAGGTCAATAGGTTGTGGTAAGGAAATTTACGGTGGAGCATATGAGCTTAATCGATGAAGGGGTTGTGAAGATATTGGGTTCCCAAGGGGGTAAAAAATTATGAAAGTTACACAAATATATTGAGTGGGGTGTCATACGAAAGGGCTTATTTTGTACATTCCAAAATGGTTTTTATTTTTAATCTAGGATGTATAGTTTTTGAAATACGACCAAAGACCAAAAACTACGAAACCAGAGCTGCAAGAGCTCCCGTTTCATAGAGTTTCGATGTCTTCGTAGCTCATTGACTGGTCGGTCTTAAAAAGAGAGTGGCATCGTTGCGGTTTGGTTTGCAATGATTTTAGATGCTACTTGATTTATTTTCATGATAAAAAAAATTTTGATAAAGAATGAAAATAATTGGGGTAAAAAAAGTTAAGTAAACAAATATATTGAGTGCGGTGTCAAATGAAAGGTCTTTGTACATTCAATACATTTGTACATTCCAAAATAGTTATTATTTTATTCTAGGACGTATACTTTTAAAAATACGACGCGAATTCATAAATATGAAATAAATGAAAAATTAGACACGACATTATGTATTGCATGCATGCTAGTATTTTTTACCATGAAGAGCTAGCGCAATAGGCATACCCGGCAGTAGTAGCACTTGAAATTATAGGGGTAGTCAGAAGAAAGTCCAAATGTTGGCCATCTACGGTGCGCGAGATCTCAGTTCGGGGCGAACTACTAGTAATATTATTTGAACATGCATTGATAAGTGCGACTCGCACTTACCACTTTCATCTTTCCCGACAACCCTAAGTAATGACACCCTCTTTCTTCGCGAAATTAAAATGTCCGTACTAAATAATAAAACGTTGTTTTGTTTGTATGTCACATTACACGGCCTTAGGGAGGCTACCGCCTTCCTTTTCAGTGTTCCGTAGGGATTTCACAGACCTTTGTGCGAGTAAAGTTTGTTAGGGAACCCTAAAAGGTGTTTGGGTGGAGAAAATTCCAAGATGTTTTCGAAGGAAAAATCGAATATTTTATTGAATCAGTATTTATTGGATGAAATTTTCATAATGATAACCCTTTTTAACAGACTTCAAAAAAGGGATGGAGGTTCTCAATTCGTCGGAACCTTTTTTTTTTGAGCTTTTTAATATTTTTTTTGTGCTTTTTTTATATGTTCACCGATTACTCAAAGACGCATAAACCGATTTGGAAAATTCTTTTTTTTTTTGAAAGGGTATACTTTCCAAATGGTGCCATAAAAATTTGGTGAGGATCTGTCGAGGGTCTTCGGAGTTATGAACAGAAATGCACCTCGAGAGTGCAGAAAATTGCTCAGCTTATAACATTGAAGTCGATTTTGAAAATTTTTAACCGACTTCAAAAAAAAGGAGGATGTTCTCAATTCGTCGGAATCTTTTTTTATTTAGCCACTTGTTCTCAGGAATGTATGTAGTAACCAGTATCCACTATATATAATTTATACTTAACTATTTAATGTTTGAGTTAGCTTCTCAGCTCTCGCACTATAACTACAGAAAGATTTTCCGCTTTGAGAGCCAGCCGCGCGTACTAGCGATAAAAGATTACACTGACGGACAAAAAAACGTACCACGTTATTAATTAAGAATAATAGAATAGTAGACTCTACTGGTGGCAGGCCAGCTTACAGTGGCTAAATTCTTTTTTTTTAAAAACCGACTTCAATATTAAACAGCAATTTTTCCACTCTCGAGGTGCATTTCGGTTCATAACTCCGAAGATCCTCGACAGATCCTCATTAAATTTTTGTGGCACCAATCGGAAAGTATATCCTTTCAAACAAAAAAAGAACTTTCCAAGTCGGTCAAGGCGTCTTTGATTAAAGGGTGAAAATACATAAAAAAACCACCAAAAAGATTCCCACGAATTGAGAACCTCCTCCTTTTTTGAAGTCGGACCCTCTACGAAATCTAAGGTGTTATTGAAACTCATACATCTAAACATCTAAAGATCCGCAAACATATTTATACCTAGGTAGGTACTAAACTTTTAGATTTTTAATAATAGGTAGGTATACCTATCCTAGTAGGATCCAGGGCAATTCTACTAGATGACAACGTTCCGCTGCGGTTTGTTTCGATCTCTTAAGGGCTCGGCGAACGTATCTACTTACCTAGGAACGTAATACCAAAATAATTTAAAATTTGAGCATATTTTTATCACTTTACGTTATTATTTGGATAAAGGTAGTATTTATCTAGGTTCCTGTTAAACTTTTGTTTCAAAAAACTTACTATAGAACAAATGAAAAGAAAAAATGGCATTTTTGGTGTACCTACAAATATTTCAATTCAATTGGCTTACATTTCTTTTTACCCGGCTGACTGTCAAGTCACCCGGGTTATGTAGATCGCGCGTTTCTATGTGGGTATGTATGTAATATTCTTTATTACCACGTTGCTCCTAAACGGCTGGATGGATTTTGATGAATGAGGTATCGTTAGAATCGTCTCCATCTCGATTGTGCTCTAGGATACTTTTTATTTCGATAAATCAAATAGTGCGGCTAAAAAATGCAACAATGTGTGAATTTTCAAAATGAAAATCACGCTATCATATCAAAATCCATGTCAAAATCAAGAGGTTGGTGGACTGATATCAAATGTAATTTTTTTAAAAATCTAACATGACATCTTCGAAGACTAAATCGAGTCTCAAAATTTTTGAAAATCTATTTTTCGCCCTAAATAGAATTGCTAACCAAAACGCATACTAAAACTTTATATTTAGTCACACGCAACGTTTAGAAGAAACTGCATCGAAATTGGTTCAGCCATTTAGGAGATATCTCATATTTAAGAAATAACTTACGCATTTAATTTAGGTACTCACAGAGCCATCTGTGTGTCAACTGTGACAACAACGTTTAGGAAAATGCGCACGGCATCGAACCCTAGATACCTACATAATAATAAAATTGTAATTTAATTTTGTTTTGTGATTGATAAGATAATGCTGTTTCCAACTTTTCAGTTCAGCCGGGTTTTTTTATTTTTGAATAAATTGCTTGTTAGGTAAGTTTTTCGGAACAAAAGTTTAACAGGAACCTAGATAAATACCTACTCTCCTAATCTAACAACATAAACTGATATAAACATGCTTACATTTTAAATGATTTCGGTATTACGTTTTTATGGAAATTCGCCGGTCGCAGCCCTCTTAAATGTCAGCCATTTGGTGAATAGTAGAATAGCTTTTCAAAAATTTGTTCTGCCAAAGTCCAAACCTTAGCTATAACCTCACCACAACTGAGTCGTTTGTCATTAGTAGAATAGGAAACAGTCGAAAATCTAAGGTTTAGTTATGGTTTTGCTTATGGTTCATAAAAAGTTTTGTTCTAGAATTGCCACCCTGATTTCATGTCCCGCAGTGTAAAAACTTCCATTTACGATCACCCATGCGTGCGCCAAGCTTCTTCAGAACAGTTCTTTGGGCGTAAACCTATTGCGAACTCCTTTATACGGCCAATGCAGCTCCTTTATGTTTAATGTGCGGAAGTCTAAAGGCCTCCTAAGTGCTACAGAGAGCAGTTAATTTAATAGCTGTGAAAAACTCAGAGCTTTAGTGAGTTATTTTATAGCATAAGTAAACTTATGCACCTACAGCTCTTTGATTAATTATATGTCTAGTTTGTTGTGATTGTTTGTGTTGTGATTGTTTGCCGCCAAATTCATGTTTACAGTACAACGACCTTAGTGCGACTGAATGAGCGAAACGAACAAGTCAACCAACAGTTGGTTGACTTTTTTTTGGCGTTTTGACGCTCGAAATCGGGGTTTAGATAGGTATATAGTTAGTCCAAGCTACAGCTATATAATGGACTTCAAGCTATATAATGGACATCGGCTAATTTCATGTTTTCCGAATATGTCCGACAGCAGTGTATGATTCCACAAAACAGAATGCGACAGAAGTGCACGTCGCGTCGTTAGCGCAGGCTTGCAACTGCTTTTGTATATGATATTGATATTTATTTGATTGCGATAAAGTTGAAATTGTGAGTAAGTAATTTGCATTTCCAAATTACTTTTTGTCAATCATTTTTGTAATTTTGTGCGATTGTTTCCGATGTTTTCCGAAACGCATTATTTATCTGGTAGTACCTACTGTAGTACTCTATGACAGTTTTCCTAACGACTATGTTCGCATTACTTGAAGAGTATTTTCGAACCAAGGGCCAAATCTCCGATGCCCATGCCCACTACTACCACTACTACGCCACATGAGCTATAATTAGGGTTGCCATCCGGGTTTCCCCGGATTGGTCCTAGTTTAGAGGGCATCCGGGGAGCGCCCGGGCGGGGTTACATTTTTAGTTCGAGTTTAAAAATTTTAAAGTTTTAACCGCCCGCGACACACGCTTTTGTTACACAGACTGTTTTTTATTACCCTGACTGTATTAAAAAAAACCTGATGATGTCCGGTTTTGGGCTCTAAAATTCGGGGTTTTCACATGTCTTGTCCTAGTTGACAAATTTTAGAGATGGCAACCCTAGCTATAATCATATAACTAGAGCAGCAAACATCCGGACTTACATTCACATACACATATATCATGATCTGTCAACGAAGGTATCTAAGATTCGGCGCGTACGCAGCTAGGGTTGGGACCATATCGATAAATTTATCGAAATATACATAGATAGATACATAATATCACGCCTAAACGTCGGCAATTTGATACAACTACCTACGTTCAGTTAGTCTCTTCTAGCTGCGTGAATTTTATATGAATAAAAACTTAGGCCTTTACTTTTGTACTAAATGATTTATACAGTGTCAGGAGGCATTCTTTTGGCCCACTCTTAAGTCTTAACGGGACACTGTAGTGCCTGGGACTATGTTGAGATGGAATAGGCTAGTCCAGCGCCTAAACCATCCTCTCAGCCTAACCGGCCATATCCACAGATAAGACATGGTCATGGTCAATACGTGTGGGGCTGACTAAGCCGCGGGTTTCCTCACGATGTTTTCCTTCACCGTTTAGAACTCGTGTTAATGCGCATATAAATTTTTTGAAAAGAAAAATCCATTGATGCACGGCCAGGATTCGAAGCCGCGACCTTTGGATCGAAAGTCGAGGTACCTACTATAACCCTCGGCCAACGTCAACAGCTTAAAGTAGACATACCAAAGACATACTTACATTATTATTTTACACATTCGAAAAACATAGCTCTCCTAAAAAGTCCAACTTATTGATAAGTAGGACATTTTTGCGTGCGAATAAATCCGTAACATTCTGATAAATAAATGTACCTACTTAGGTGTTTGGAAGTAGGTCGTATTATTACATCCGACAGAATCAAACTCAATGCTCGTAATTGTAATCATTTCAATAAACTATTTTACTTCAATAATAATACAATAACTTTTTTATGTTTAACGATTTACGCACAGAACTTACGCGACGTTCATAAATCAGATTTAAATTCTATTCAGCTAGCGAAATCGCAAGAATGAAACCGCTCGCACGTTCCCTTTATCGATGATTTATTATATCGACATGAACTATCGACTAATCCCCTCCCTAGCGGCGCGGTCACGTACTGTTCAATAAAAATCTTGCATTGTGATAGTAATTCATATATTAGTAGACATCCGGTAGACACGTGGTTGAACTGACCGGGATTTAAAGGGGCATCCACACGCTTGCTGTTTGTCACAAACACCGCAAACAGCAAACGAAGTCCCAAACACCAACCACAATCACCCAACACAAACAGCCATCCACATGCTTGGCGAACGTTCATTTCATTCCGAATCGGCAAACATGGCGGACGACGAGCTTGTGGCAGCTATTACTTTCGGGTTGACATATTTTTATTATAAATTAAAGCAAGAGAAAGAAAAAAGGAATGGCTCATTTTGATAAGCCTCCAAAAATGTCAGAATCGTAGGTGCTGACCAATCAGACATTTTTTACGCTTTGCGCGCCAACGAAAAAGTGTAGCAAGTATACGTCCGCCTCCCGCAAGCTCGCGCGCATACTGATCGCTGCCAAACGTGTGGATACGTAGCAAACTGTTTGCCAAACATCCTTTGATCTGGCAAGAGAAACCGACACCGATGCCGAACACTGCCCGACACAAACACAAACAGGCAAACAGCGACAAACACCCATCCACACGTCCGTGTTTGCTGTTTGCTGTTGGCTGTTTGCCATTGTTTGTCAAGCGTGTGGATGGGGCTTAACAGATTGATACTTTCATGCCTGTAGCACACCTCCGCTGCGAAACTCAAAGGACGAAACCGCAATAGTTTCGCTGTGAGTTGTGAGTTCTTTGGCGGCGAAACAGTAGCGAAATTCCCTGCTCTAACGTGCAAAACTGACTATTTGTCTCTTTCTAAGATGATTTCGCTCATTTGCTCAGGCGCCTACTACATCTCCGCCCGTTGGCTGTAGTACTGTTGCCCAGCGAAACTCGATCTGCGGTTTCGCAGTTGTTTTTTCGCAGCGGAGGTGTGCTACAGGCATTAGGGCGCCTTCTTTGCCAAAAAGTGCCGCGCGGAGGCAGCGCGTCTGCAGCGCTGCGGCCGCGCTACTTTGTAAAGACTTGGAGTCGTTTCGGACAAAATATTTTGGGCCACAGTGTCCCAAATGACACTTTTGTTTTTAAAATTTTTGTTACTGTCGATTCGGACACCAATGCATAATTATAGACGTTGTATTAACACACGGGAATTACTCACGTGAAAATATCGTCGATTTAGATACCGACAATTCATCCGGAGAATCTTCATCTGGGTAAGGAGGGAGTTGCGGCAAGGTTACTACGAGCGCGAGCGTCTCACACTCAAAAAATGTGTGTCAAAAACTGTGTAGGTACAGTGCGACTTTTATTAATAGACTTATATGGGGGCGCCACTGTGCAAGCTAAATACGCGAAATAGATGAATTCTATTTTAGAAGTAAATTATTACTTCTGACTGACGTCTTCGGCACCTGTACCATAAACAAGAAACCTGTACTTTACCATAGATTAGTAGAGAAAGGGTTTCCAAAGTACTGAAATTTTAGTTGCCGTGTCTACCCGTTATTGCCGGACTATAAACAATGTCTACTTAGTACAACTCACGAAAGTTTTGAAAGTGAAATTAATGGACGTTCTTCACTATTTGGATGGGTGACTGCAAGTGGTATCAGCTGAGCGCTTCCGTGCTTCGGAGAGCACGTAAAATTGTCGGTCTCGGCTTTTAGGTCGTTAAGCCATGACGGAGGCCTTAAGACGGCTTAAAAACTTTGTCACTAGCTCATACGAATACACAAACAAAATATTGATAAAACACACTCTTAGCTTACTTAAGTTAAAACATATAAAAACTAGGTTACAGTTTCTTAAGCTATTTTTAGGATACTTTGTCAAAATGCACCTCATTTCAAGGTTACGTCACTTAGAATTTTTCTATAAAATCAGAAATATTCCTCAAAAATAGTTCTCAGATGTTCAATAATTGGGCGATTGCTAAATTCGTTGTCTGTTGCGTTTTTCCGGTGTCCTCGCTACTCTTGTTGGATTTTAGAAAAATGTAGATGTTTCATACCCAATATTAAATTTTAATGTGAAACTATACAGTATAGGCATCAAGAATATGTTAAAATATTATTCGATTATTAAAGATTTTCATACAAAAAGTAACTTTGTTTTCGGCAAAACATGATTTTTGCCATGTCCTTTCCATAATTGGTCATTTTCAAGTTGGATTATTTACTGTTTTTGCCAACGTAACAGTATATTATGAAGGGCTTATAGCCTTCAAAAATTATTTATTATTAGGTATCTGACGATAAAACTATTCTAAAGTACATAAAAATTTAGAGAGATACAATTTAGTGTGAGGTCAAAATATGGACCTCGGTGGAAACTCCCACTGAGTTACGAGCTTTTTCTTGATTTTCTACCAAAAATACTGCTAAATGTTATGATTTTTTTTACTTAGCATCACTAAACAGACGATGCACGTTAGCCAATTCGATTTTTGTCCTTTCTGTTTCGACCGTCGTGCCGTGGCAGAAGGTCGCTCTCAGAAGGACTTTTTTGTGTTCCACTGAGTTACGGAGTTTTTGGTGGTAAGTAGCTGGTTTCATGTAGCAACTTGGTATTATTTAGTTCCCTATGTATTCACCACAACTAAAACTACACTAAACAACAAGAAAGTAATCGTCTATCCTATTTTTATTTTCATTTTAATTCTGAATCAGCAGAACCGTTACGTTCCACTGAGAAATTTCGTAACTCAGTGGAACAAATTGTAACTCAGTGGAACGCAAAAGCCGCGATACAGTTGAGATTTTATTCCGTTTACCCAACACGAAAACTAAAAGAGGGTTATGTTTTAAGCAGTGTGTAAAGTTGTCAAAAACCAGTAAAGTGTCCCGTAAAAAAGTGTCCTGTAGCTAAAGTGTCCCTTAGCGAAAGTGTACCGAAGCAAAAGTGTCACGTAGAAAAGTGTCCCTTAGCAAAAGTGTCCCGAAGAAAAAGTGTCCCGAAGCAAAAGTGTCCCGTTGCAAAAGTGTCCCGTAGAAAAGTGTCCCTTAGCAAAACTGTCCAGAACTAAAAGTGTCCCGAAGCAAAAGTGTCCCGTTGAAAAAGTGTCCCGTTGCAAAATTGTCCCGAAGCAAAAGTGTCCCGTTGAAAAAGTGTCCCGAAGCAAAAGTGTCCCGAAGCAAAAGTGTCCTTAGCAAAAGTGTCCCGAAGCAAAAGTGTCCCTTAGCAAAAGTGTCCCGAAGCAAAAGTGTCCCGAAGCAAAAGTGTCCCGAAGCAAAAGTGTCCCGTTGAAAAAGTGTCCCGTTGAAAAAGTGTCCCGAAGCAAAAGTGTCCCGTTGAAAAAGTGTCCCGAAGCAAAAGTGTCCCGAAGCAAAAGTGTCCCGAAGCAAAAGTGTCCCGTTGCAAAAGTGTCCCGTTGAAACAGTGTCCCGAAGCAAAAGTGTCCCGAAGCAAAAGTGTCCTTAGCAAAAGTGTCCCGAAGCAAAAGTGTCCCTTAGCAAAAGTGTCCCGAAGCAAAAGTGTCCCGAAGCAAAAGTGTCCCGAAGCAAAAGTGTCCCGTTGAAAAAGTGTCCCGAAGCAAAAGTGTCCCGAAGCAAAAGTGTCCCGTTGAAAAAGTGTCCCGTTGCAAAAGTGTCCCGAAGCAAAAGTGTCCCGTTGAAAAAGTGTCCCGAAGCAAAAGTGTCCCGAAGCAAAAGTGTCCCGAAGCAAAAGTGTCCCGTTGCAAAAGTGTCCCGTTGTAAAAGTGTCCCGAAGCAAAATTGTCCCGAAGCAAAAGTGTCCCGAAGCAAAAGTGTCCCGAAGCAAAAGTGTCCCGAAGCAAAAGTGTCCCGAAGCAAAAGTGTCCCGAAGCAAAAGTGTCCCAAAGCAAAAGTGTCCCGTTGAAAAAGTGTCCCGAAGCAAAAGTGTCCCTTAGCAAAAGTGTCCCGTTGAAAAAGTGTCCCGTTGCAAAACTTTTGCAAAGGGACACTTTTGCTTCGGGACACTTTTTCAACGGGACACTTTTGCTTCGGGACACTTTTGCTTCGGGACACTTTTGCTTCGGGACACTTTTGCTTCGGGACACTTTTTCAACGGGACACTTTTGCTTCGGGACACTTTTGCAACGGGACACTTTTTCAACGGGACACTTTTGCTTCGGGACACTTTTGCTTCGGGACACTTTTTCAACGGGACACTTTTGCTTCGGGACACTTTTTCAACGGGACACTTTTGCTTCGGGACAATTTTGCAACGGGACACTTTTTCAACGGGACACTTTTGCTTCGGGACACTTTTGCTTCGGGACACTTTTGCTAAGGGACACTTTTGCTTCGGGACACTTTTGCAATGGGACACTTTTGCTTCGGGACACTTTTTCAACGGGACACTTTTGCTTCGGGACACTTTTGCTTCGGGACACTTTTGCTAAGGGACACTTTTGCTTCGGGACACTTTTGCAATGGGACACTTTTGCTTCGGGACACTTTTTCAACGGGACACTTTTGCTTCGGGACACTTTTACTTCGGGACACTTTTGCTTCGGGACACTTTTGCTAAGGGACACTTTTGCTTCGGTACACTTTTGCTAAGGACACTTTTGCTTCGGGACACTTTTTCAACGGGACACTTTTGCTTCGGGACACTTTTGCTAAGGGACGCTTTTCTACGTGACACTTTTGCTTCGGTACACTTTCGCTAAGGGACACTTTAGCTACGGGACACTTTTGCCAAGGGACACTTTTGCAACGGGACACTTTTGCTTCGGGACATTTTTTCAACGGGACACTTTTGCTTCGGGACACTTTTTCTTCGGGACACTTTTGCTAAGGGACACTTTTCTAACGTTACACTTTTGCTTCGGTACACTTTCGCTAAGGGACACTTTAGCTACGGGACACTTTTGCTAAGGGACACTTTTTTACGGGACACTTTTGCTTCGGGATATTTTTGCTAAGGGACACTTTTTGCAAAGGGACACTTTCTTCGGGACACTTTTGCTAAGGGACACTTTTTACGGGACAGTTTTATAATAATATATTATATTTTACACTTTTATAATATTTCATAATAATAATATATAACTTTTATGATAATTCGTTTTAATTTCTAACCTGAAGCTATTTTTGTAAATAAAGTATTCAAAGGTGAACGCCACCTTACATAATTTTGAGAAGTTGTCCCTCAATTTTGATTCAGTATTTTTAAAAATACAGTCTAATTTACTTGAAATTGTTTATTCTTGTGATGTCAACTTGTTACAAAAAGTGTTTTCTATTTGCCAGAAAGCTCCTTGTGCTTATTTTTTTCAAACTGATTGAGTTCTAGCTAACTAAAGGATGTCATTGAGTCAGAAAAGTAACTCAATGGAGTAACTATTGAGATTATTACACCATTAATCTGATTTTTCTATCAGTTTTTGTGACTATTCGATAAATATGCCTCATTTCCTCTATAAAAATATTAAAAGTTAGTACTTTGCGTTTCATTGAAAGGTTTTACATGCAATTCTGTTTGTTTCTCAATGGAACAATTTTTTCAGAGTCATGGAACTAAAAGCTAAATATTTATTGATTTTATGCATTATCCTCTGACCTTTTATAATGAATAGGTGACTAAGACATTTATCTTTTGAATAATGGCATTTTAATAGTAAAACAATCACATTTTTTTTACTATACGCAAAAAAGCTATGAGACAACGAATTTAGGAGTTACTCAATTATGGCTGCTGTGCAAGAAAATTAAAAAAATAAGAATTATTTGTTTAATACCTACTGTAAAAAAATCAAAAACTGGTATTTTATTTTTAATTTAAAAGAGTATCTAACAGAATTAATTATTATTTTTGTGTTTTCTTTATTTACTTACTTACTTGTTGATAATCCCGTCACAAAAAAAAATTGGTAATAATGACACAATTAATAACTTTCAAAGATGTAATTTGCCAAAAAAAACAATTTTAAAGAAAAAATCCGCCATCTTGAAATTCTATAAGAACTAAATATCGAAGAATATTCTTAATTTTACAGTTTCTCTGCAAATTAGGACTTATTAAAGTTAGCACTAATGACACCAAGAAAAGCCCATGAAGGGTCAGCCTAGCACCACAGCGAATGGGGGGGGGGGGTATACGGAAGGGTACACAGCGATAAGGGGTGTATGGTAAAGGGGTGACATAGTAATAGGGGAAGGGGGTTACATAGTAATAGGTGAAGGGGGTTATAATTGTTCTATTTCACGAAGTCCGTTTGGTCTGTAATTGTGTGTGTGTTCAATGCACGTTGTTTCTGTGTGCGTAAGCTCGGGAGCGCTCAGAATCGGTCCACGCTCACAGAAACAACGTGCATGTGCATCTACACACAATTAAGACCACAAAAGAGAAGAAAACAAGCTTTTTTTCTGTTCTGTGATTAAGGCCAAACGGACTTCGTCGAAATAGAACAACTATACATAGTAATAGGGGAAAGGGGTTACATAGTAATAGGGGGAGGGGTTACATCAATATGGGGGTATAAGGGGGCGATGTAGTAATGAGGGGGAGGGGGTAACCCGACAAAAGGAAACTAAGGGATAAAGCCTTCTGTGTAACTGGGGTTAGGTGTTATAATAAGATAGTATTAATGTTATTAGAAATAGATTATTTGTTTATTTTAAAATAAGCAGTAATTTAATTATTAAATAGTGTTATTACTGTCCCACTACCAAGTTCAAATGACAAAGGATATAACATTTTAATGTGGTGATTTTGTGTACAGTCTTCACCACTTACAGATAGTAAGTAACTAGTGAAGATCAAATTAATAATGTTCATAAATTATCAGTAAAGTTTACAGTATTTTTTACTTTCGTGTTTGTATGATTTTCGTAATAAAAACTAAACTTCAATATGTTTATAATTTTATGAAATGTTATAAATGTAAAAAAAATCATAAGAACACCTACTTTTTATATGATAAAATTAAATAATCGTATAATATTTCTTAAAGACACTGTTGAATTTTATTGAAAACCTGGGATCATGAGGCTTTCTATAGCTTAAAATGTAGTAAAACTATCAGTGACAAGAAAAAAACTTTAACTGGTCTTGCTAAACTGACAAGGTGGTTATGAAAGGGTTTTTGTTAAGTACAGATTTTATAGCATATTTAAGCACCTTTCCCTCAGTTACGACAGAAAGCTGATAGTCAAGCGAGAGACATTGAGAACCCACGAAGCATGAGCACCGGGACCACGGTTATACTGCTTTGTTGTTGGAGTTGTCGTTTCCTGTGCGTATTTACTAATTTTATAAGATTGAAAGATGTGATTCAATGTGTTATTTGACCTTTGAATTTCTTTATTTTTATTTAAACTTACATTTAAAAAAAAATTAAATGTTTTTTCTTTTACTGTTTTATGTTTTAATGTTTTTTTGTTTTTTCATGTTTTATTTTTTAATTGACAGTTTTATTTTAAAATGCATCTCTTTAAGGAGTTTTACTTTTGTTGTAGATGCACTTTTATATATTTTTATTTTTGAAATGACAAATTTAACTTTAAAGTTTTGAAATACTGTATAGCAAACTAATAATTTAACTTCTTTTAGAACTATTGAAATGTACAAAAATGTCAATGAGTACTTGTTGACAAATATCGTGAAAAAATATATTTTAATTTTCATAAATCACTCACTATGCGATGTTAATATATTTTGTATTTATATAAATACAAATACTTACTTATTAAATACAAGTTTTTTTATTACAGCTTTTTAATTTCTTTTTTTTTTCAGATGTTAACCTATTTTCTTTTTTAATTTTAGTAAAAGCAACAGGAAAGGCACCCAAAACAAATCAGCCAGCAGGGTGAGCACGGGACTGGGACACGCCGTACCAACTACTCACAGTCTCTGCAGGTGTCTCAACCTGACAAATAGCCCATCGGGCAAGTGGCCGAGTCGGTTATTGCTCAATTTCCTGCAATCAATTAGTTTTTTGTTTTAATTCTAGTTTTAAGGGTTTTATCTGAAAAATAAAGGACTGGGATAAAAGGATGTTTTTTTTTCTAGATTTCTCGAAAAATTCAGGGTTATTTTTAAGGGTAGCCGGTTTAGGCTGATGTTTTGTAATATTAAAAACAAAGAACTAAGTATTGGATTTTTTAAAGAAATAAAAGTGGAACTTAATTTTATAAAAAAAAAATTGAAGTTTTTATTCCAATGAGAGGATTTTTTTTTGTTAAATTGATGAACTTGAATATCACTGAAAATACAAAAAAATTACTGGACACTAAAATAAAGGTAAATCATAAGTTGTTCTCAGCAAAAATTATGACGTGAAACTTTTGCAGTCATAAAGACGTCGTTACAATGTCACTGCGTTCAGTTCAAGGTAAATGAAAGAGTCTAGTATTGTAAAAAAGTTAAAATATTAAAAAGTTTTATCTAAGGTACTTACAAACGTTCCAACGCGTTTAGTTCAGACAGGGCATCGCGTTCGATCGTGTGAATGTGGTTTTCTGACAGTTGTCTGAAAAAAAAAATAGACTTCTATTAAAATATAGTAAGGGTTGAAACCCTTGTATTTATCTACCAAATGCGATTCTAAATTTTTCTTGAATGTCATGAATACTTAAATTTTAACTTCTGCAAAATGTGGGAATGTACCAAATGTGTTTGGACATGCCTCTGACTGGTTCAAAGGATCTAAAAATGCCTAAAGATCTGGAAGAACATGTCTACCTTGGGAATACAGACGTAATCATTTTTTTTTTCATGATTATGTACTTACAATGTTTTCAACTCCTTCAGGTTTTGGAAGTCGCTTTGGAATATTATTGTGATGTTGTTTCCTTGGAGGTCTCTGAAACAAAGAAAATAAAATATTATTTGCTTTCCGTAAGCAATTTTTGTTGAACTGTCATATTATTATTTTTGAGTTTGAGACCGATTTTGGTAAGATCAGGGGGCGGATCGCCGCATCGCAATCCAAAAGTGAAGTAACAAGTGAACGCGGAAAAAGTGATGGAGTGCGGACGCGACTGGTCAGCTATGACCTTTAATGTGCTAGCACTTTATCTCGCTGTTTGGGCTAAGCTAGATAAGAGAAGAATTGCGAATTTTGCATCCCACTTTATGATGATGCTAACTGACTGAAGTACCTAAGCAAGTTAGCACTGTAAAAGTAGGATGCACAATACGCAATTATTATGCCAAAGAGCGAGACAGAGCGCTATTTGTGAATGAGTAATGGCTGGTTTACACGGGCTTAGTAGCTAAGTGCTTAGTACTTTGTTAATACTACGTCCCAATGTGTAAACTGTGAGATTAGTGCTTAGTACTAGTGTTTGTGAATGGTGCAAGTGAATAGAAATCGATCCTATTTACTAAGCGACAAGTCTGTGACAAGTACTAAGCACTTAGCTACTAAGCCCGTGTAAACTAGCCATTAGTAGTTTTCAATGTTTTTTTCATAAACTTGTCGCCTGTAGGTACCTTACCAGGCCCATCAACCCTACTTTAACTATTATTATCCTCACTCCAACAGCAATAAAAGATTTACCACCCTCCGTGATTGGTATGACATGATTGCATGCCACAAAACAATATAGGTTACACACGGGATCACTCACGTAAAGATATCGTCGATTTAGATCAGTGGTTCCCAAACTTTTTTTCCTTATGGACCCCTTTCAAAATTTTACTATTTTCGGTGGACCCCCTGCTGCTACATTTCTACCATATTCCCAAAATTTCTCGCCAACGTGGACCCCTTGCGAGTCTGCCATGGACCCCTGGGGGTCCACCTGGACCACTTTAGGAATCACTGATTTAGATAATAGGAAGGTATAGTGCGCCGCAAACTTTTTGGCGGCTGATGTGCGCGGCAGATTTGACTTTGCGCAGGTACAGTCAACGCAATAGAATAGAGTAAACTTTATTTACATAGCCCACCTAGCCCCGCCCCTCACCGCCTTCACCTCCCCGCAATTGCGGCTTCCTCACCGCACGCGCGAATTTGGGCTGGCGAGGGGCTAACTTTGAGCTAGGGGCGCGCCCCGCGCGCAGACTTAACGACGAGACCGAGACCACAGTGTACAGTAATTATTCACGCGGTTACAACCTTACTTCACGCACACAATTGCACGTGTACAAAAATTACATTGTGTAGTGTCTGTGTAAATAGGTAATTAGACGCCGCGCATGCATAGAGATTTCGTCGAGTGTCCGGGATGTGCCGAGAGAGACAGGAGACCGAGAGCAGTGCCTCGATCGCCAGTATGCACAAGTTTACTATTCGATCCGTGACTGTAGTAAAGGCTCTCAAATGTATGGGATTCCGGTGCAGCGCCTCCAGTGGTAACTTGACTGAACTAAAATCCCAATACATTTGAGAGATTAAACTACAGTCACGGATCGAATAGTAGACTTTGTGCATACTCGTGCTAAAGGCTCAGAGATCGAGCCGGTATCGTAGCGGTTACCGTAGCGGCTACGGTAACTGCTACGATAACCGCTACGGTAAGCGTCCATAAGCTACGGCGTAGCCTATGGACGCCTGTGACACCAGAGGAGTCACACTCGCGCTGCTGACCCTTTACAAGAGGAATCACTGCGCCGACAACACAATGGACAAGACCAGGGGCGGATTAAGCTTCAAGAGCGCCCTAGGCAAGCTCCTCATAGGCGCCCCTCTGGCACCGAGTAACCAGAGAGACAAACTCAAACAACGCGCGATAATAGGTACTTCACTACATGCGCAGCGTTGTGTGCGTGCGCGTTCACCGACAGGCTCACTTACGAGCGGCGAGCGGCCGCTTCGTGAGCTCTCGGCCAGTCTCGGCAAACTCCGGCGGCCGACCGGCGGCTATGCGGTAAGGGGCGCTCGGAGGCCGCGAATGCTACGAGTATGCGGCGGCCGCGCGGGTAACGTAGTAACTATTAATGTATCTGTGGCGCGATCTTTTTCGGGTTCATTTTCATTCAGTCAGTAGGTAAGGTAAGTAGGTACTTACATCTAGTTAGGCAATCATGCAGAGAAAAATAAAAACTTATCATTTTTCACATACCTACTCAAAAGAACGTGACAAGTTAGTTTACGTACCTACCTACTACCATATTATTGAAATATTATTGAAGTAATTTTCTGTAAGTACCTACCTAGGTACTAAGTAGGTATGTATTAATCTGTATTTATTAATATTTGAAATCGATTTTAATCTACTTTCCAGTGTCGTATCGATTTGAAAATTTGCACTTACAATAATTCGGTAGGTAGGTATTGTCGAGCTGATCTGATGATGGAGTCAGGAACTGTTCAACATAACTTCTCAGTAAATAAACCGATGGAGTTAAAACTCGACATGTCTGTCAAGTCCCGACTACACTGTAAGAATATGGTGATGAAAAGGAGCTGATTTGATGATGGAGTCAGGAGATAAGTCAGGAGTAAGCAATTTGTAATTTTAATAAATGAAAAATATGATTTTACTTACGTGTTTATTTTAACTAAATTAAGCTAACGTAGGTATTTATTCTAGCAAATACCATCCGTCCGTCAGCAGTACCAGCTGTCCGTTTATTATTTTAACACTACGCGAGTGACACCGCGCGGCGCAGTTAGTTTATTTCCATAAGTGACAGCCCTACAAGAATAGGCTATTATAAAAGTCGATGTTAGACCGCTGTTTCTCTGTTCATTTCTCTGTGCCTCTGGTAACAAAAACCATCAAATACCGTATTTGGACAAACCTCTGTCTACCCAAGGGGGTAGCTCAGCTCTGACCACCTAAGGAGACATTTGCAATGGATCTAGAATTCTAGAATGTCTAAGGCGCGGGACATACAGAAAAGACGTAAGACGAGGACTCGTCGCAGACATTTAGGTCTCTTCCGCGTCCCTTTCATAGAAAATGTATAGAAGCGTCGCGACGCAAAACATACAGAAGAGACGGGGCGCCGCGCCGTCACATTTTGTATGAAAGGGACGCGGAAGAGAAAAATGTCGGCGCCCCGTCTCTTCTATCTGGCCTGCGCCTAATAAGTGCTGAAAAAATGTCAATCTACCGAATTTTTGTAAGACAAGCGCAACATGTGGCACTTGAATTTGTTTTCGATGATCAAAGAAAAAGCTCGATTCTTGTCTTTACTCACAATGTAAAATTTACTCATAATATGAAGTTAAATGCGAGCGAAGCGAGCAGATTTTTTTAAGACAAATTCAACATGTGGCACTTTATTTTGTTTTCAGTGATCAAAGAAAAAGCTCCCTGTTTGTCGGTTCTTATTCTGTGGTCAGACATAACTCAGTTTTACTCGCAATATATCTACTATAATATTAAGTTAAATGCGAGCGAAGCGAGCAGATTTTTTTTAAGAGCAACGTGGCACTTTTTGGTTTTTGGTGATCAAAAAAAAAGCTTGCTGCTTGTCGGTTCTTGTTCTGTGGTCAGACATTACTCATTTTACTCGCAATATTTCTACTTACATTATAACATGAAGTTAAAAGCAAGCGGAGCGAGCATATTTTTTTAAAGATAAATGCAACATGTGGCCCTTGATTTTGTTTGCGGTGATCAAAGATAAGGCTCGATGCTTGTCGGTTCTCATTCTGTGGTCAGACATAACTCACTTTATTCGCAACATACCTACTTATGAAATTAAATGCGAGCGAAGCGAGCAGATTTTTTTTAAGACAATTGCAACAATGTGACACTTGATTTTGTTTGCGGTGCTCAAAGAAGGCTCAGTGCTTGTCGGTTTATTTCTATCCGGCTATGTCTGATTAAATTCAATCGATCCGCTGAAAAAACTAATGACTTTCGATCGATCCAAAAAATCACCAGATCGTACGTACGTCTATGATCGCGACGCGATTATCATCCCTGTCGCACGGCTCAAGACTGACCCGCGCCCTCCGCGCCCCCCCCCCCGACCGCCGCCACACGGGGCGCCCCCGCGGCCTATACCTCCAACATCGTAAATTTTCTGTCTTTTTTGAATCGAATAGGGTGACGTAGGGCGCTGGACACACAGAAAAGACGTAAGACGCAGACGGGGCGCGGACATTTGTCTCTTCCGCGTCCCTTTCATACAAAATGAAAGCGTCCTAGAAGCGTCGCGACGCATAATATACAGAAGAGACGGGGCGCGGGCGCGACGCTGTTCGCTGGCGCCCTGTCCGCGACGCGTCCTCGTCTTGCGTTTCTTCTGTCTGGCCTGCGCCCGGAGTTGCGCGCCCCTCTGTAACCTCGCGCCCCTAGGCAGTTGCCTAGTTTGCCTTAAGGATAATCCGCCACTGGACAAGACTGCTCCACCAGTTGTCACCGCAACGCTTCAGAGCAGAGCTCTGGCAACCTCACCGCAGGAACACAACACCATTCGAGAAGAATGATGTTATTTGGCTGCGATATTCTGTAAGGCGGAGGTACTTCCCCAGTCGAGCTGCTCGAATATATAGTGAGAAAAACCTACTATGCCCTTCTTCCTACAATCTTCTTCTCGTCTCGCGGTATTGTATTTGTATGTTCGTATGATCTAGTGGAAGCTAGCTCTGGTGACGGAGTTTTCAGACCTGAAGGTCTCCGTCATGGCTTAACGACTTATAAGCCGGGATCGACAATTTAACGTGCTCTCCTAAGCGCGAAAGCGCTCAGCGGGGTTGATTCGTTCCCAACGACCCCACTGGCCCACCCCACCAGTAGGGTCGATGGGATTTTTTGTCCCAACGTCCCCACTGAATTAAGTGGCCCCACTGACTTTTTAAAAGGAGATTAAAGGGCCCTTATAGTAGAATCACAACAGGAATTGAACTAGGTAGGAATAGCTAGGTACAGTCAGCGTCATCAATCGGTATCCCCCTATTGATTTTAACAAGACCCTTTTCATTTCAACTTTGGATTTCAGTCGGATTTTCTAGTATAGGAACTCGAGCGAAATTAGATATCCATAAGTATACTAGCAAATCCGACTGAAATCCAAAGTTGAAATTAAAAGGGTCCTTGTTAAAATCAATAGGGGGATACCGATTGATGACGCTGACTGTACTAGGTACCTATAGGTAGGTATGCCGTCTCTTTTCATAGACTGAGTCTGAGACTGAGAGTGACAAGAACGACATTACTTACCTATATTGCCATCTTCATTGTGATTCTGCAATAGAGGCCTTTTTAGCCCCGCAGCTGTTAATGCCACTTCTACTACTTACATTTGTCACAACGGATCTAGGCATTTGTGAAGTTAGGCTTTTCGCTGCGCAGTAGAAAATTTTGTATAAGAAAGTTGCACTGCGCATTGAAATGGCTAACTTCACGAATGCCTAGATCCATTATGAGAAGTGTAGGTACCTATTTATCAAGAACGATTGGGCAAGCTACGCCACGATCGCTTAAAAGCGGTGCCTTTATTCATCAACAAACCATTTCTCCCATTCAAACCACTCTAAATTAAACGAAAGCTAATTAACACCCATCAATGTTTAATGCCCGAATACAACATAATTCGATTTCAATAATCGATTATATCATTCGATTGCGGCAATCGCAACGATTATCGATACAAGCATAATTGGATCATAATTATTGGATTAACCAACATGGCGATCGTAGTGATGGGAAATGTCGATTAAAATTATCGATTTTTGTAGTAACTAGGCATTTTATTATTTAATTTTCGAATTTATCGTTTCAATTTTTTTTTACTGAAAATAAATATCTGATAGTTCACAATAGCTTTCAACTATAGAAAAATCGATCTAGCTAGGTAGGTCTCATATGTGAGAAAATTCGTTTTCTCGGCATTTTCACGCAAAAAGATTTACTAATGCAATGTGGTTCGTAATTTTACGTAATTAGTTGAGACTAAAGTGGCTGAGTGTTCGGGTGTCCGCCTTTCAACCTAAGGCCGTGAGTTCGAATCTCAGTCAAAGGAAGTTTATTATTTTATAAGTTTTCTACATACATACATAAACTCACGCCTGTATCCCATCATAGGGGTAGGCAGAGACCACAGAGTTTTCTTTTGTTCTTTTTTTAATTTTTCTCTATTTGCACCCGAGCAGAGCTCGGTTGCCCAGATATTTATTATTTATAATAGCCATACCCATACCGGCCATGATATTTTATCGATATAATCTTAGTTTGAGCAATGGCTGTTTGACATTTAATTTCTTTGATCGAGAGTGCGTGCTACTGGGACATTTATTATGCGAATTGAATGGTCCAATTATATATTCATACACGACAGGTATAAAGTGAATTTATACAATATTTATTCATATCAGAATTGTAAAACTGTGGGTTACAGTTAACAAGACTTCATCGTACGATTCGGTTATTTAGAGTTGGTAAATGGAAAGGACAAAGTTAGTTAATTTTCAAAGATAGAAAGAGAGACTTGCTGTCGTTTCGGACAAAATATTTTGGGCCACAGTGTCCCAAATAACACTTTTGTTTTTTAATATTTTTGTTACTGTCGATTCGGACACCATTAAAAATAGCACAGTCGGATAAAAAAAACAGGTTTTTACTGAGGCGCGGCGGCGGCACAGCTAGATGACCAAATAGATACATAGCAAAGTCACACACTCTCTATCTCTTTATTTTATTTAAAAAAAAATGATATTTTTTCAATGTGGACTTAGAGACCTATCTTCTTAGATCTACAGCTATTTCATACTTATAAAATGTTAAGGGGTAGTCCATGTCAATTACCTTGAGTACACGACCTAATTCCATGGGGTTTTCACTACCTACTACCGAGAATTCGACACCTTAAACCGATACTCCCCAACCCTCTCACAGAGCTCATTAGGAAACCAGCTAGCTTTCTATAGCGGCGATAGGCTTGTAACATGTTACGCGCAATGCTAACTTCTGCAAAATGTAAGCGTTGCTATTTGGCAATGTCAGTGTCAAAATAAATCCTAAAATGGCCTTTTTTTGTTTTTATTACAATAAATTATTATTTTTAACTGAAAAAAGTTAAGCAATAGTGCAGATCTAACTTTGAAAAATCCAATAACAATGTGTGACCTCCGTTACAAGGTAGTTGAATGTTGAATTTTGATGAAGTGTCAAATGTGATCTATTAAATTGGTCATACTTTAGGCATACTTAAGTACCATTCTAAGTACCTATGTAGGTATTTAAACGTACCACTAACTAACCCCGTAGACAACAAAATTTAGAGAGAACACCTACCACGTCTTGGATATAGGTACACACAATCGTGATGATATTTTGTTTTTTTTATATTTACAATATCGATAACTTTCATCGACTTTTCCCATCCCTAGCCCCCACATTGTAAGTAATTCAAGAGGTCTACTGGTGGTCGGCTGTTGAGCTTAATTTCGTTTTGATTGCGAACATCTGAACAACGTTAAAACATTTCAAGATGGCGTCTTTTAAATTCATTCATGGTTTCAAATCAGCGAGTTGTAATTGATTAAAACCAATCTTCTTTACTTTTTTACAAGCTTTATATAACTTTCTAATCTTGATAACGTATGTTTGTTTGTTTGGGATCTTGCAACAGAATTTTAAAGCAGTTATTCTTAATAACCGATTGAGCTGGAACTTGGCACGCCTATATAGATTAATAGATGTCATATCGCTTGTTCCACGCTCTCGCTCGCGGAACGTGACACTTTTTCGTGCATGCAGCCGGTGTTCATCGATTTACAAGACGCTAATACGTCAAAAGTCTTTACAATCATTTTAGGCTCATTTGAATCAGCTCGCGACAATCGATCGAGCGAGCGAAGCGAGCGAAGATCTTAGTGGTAAGTTGGGCGATTTTGCTTTGTATGTTTGTATGTTTGTATGTTTCACGAATTGTTGTTCGAGCATAACTGTCAAACCGTTCATCCAATCTGCATGAAACTTGGTAGGTCAATAGGTTGTGGTAAGGAAATTTACGGTGGAGCATATGAGCTTAATCGATGAAGGGGTTGTGAAGATATTGGGTTCCCAAGGGGGTAAAAAATTATGAAAGTTACACAAATATATTGAGTGGGGTGTCATACGAAAGGGCTTATTTTGTACATTCCAAAATGGTTTTTATTTTTAATCTAGGATGTATAGTTTTTGAAATACGACCAAAGACCAAAAACTACGAAACCAGAGCTGCAAGAGCTCCCGTTTCATAGAGTTTCGATGTCTTCGTAGCTCATTGACTGGTCGGTCTTAAAAAGAGAGTGGCATCGTTGCGGTTTGGTTTGCAATGATTTTAGATGCTACTTGATTTATTTTCATGATAAAAAAAATTTTGATAAAAAATGAAAATAATTGGGGTAAAAAAAGTTAAGTAAACAAATATATTGAGTGCGGTGTCAAATGAAAGGTCTTTATTTGTACATTCTAAAATAGTTATTATTTTTATTCTAGGACGTATACTTTTAAAAATACGACGAGAATTCATAAATATGAAATAAATGAAAAATTAGACACGACATTATGTATTGCATGCATGCTAGTATTTTTTACCATGAAGAGCTAGCGCAATAGGCATACCCGGCAGTAGTAGCACTTGAAATTATAGGGGTAGTCAGAAGAAAGTCCAAATGTTGGCCATCTACGGTGCGCGAGATCTCAGTCCGGGGCGAACTACTAGTCTATTTAGGTAATAGGTAACGTGACCATACGTCCCGCTTTGGGCGGGATTGTCCCGCTTTCAGGCCGTCTGTCCCGCTGTCCCCAGCGAGAGCAAAAATGTCCCGCTTTTGCAAACAAACTATTCTTACCAACTAAATATAATTAATTGCAATCGAATCACCCTTATGTACCTTTAAATACGAAAGTAATCCTGTCTGTCTGTCTGTTACCCTTTTACGCCTAAACCGTGGAACCAATTTTGATGAAACATATTTTATTGAAAATGAAAAAAAAGGCTATTTTTTATCGCGAAAAAAAAAATAGATCTGACTCTAACTCTCTAACTCTCTGACTAACTAATTCCCCTCTTAATATTCTTCCTATATACCTACTGGGTTCGCAACGAAGCGAAAATATTATGACAACACAGTTTAAACATACGTGAACAATTGAATATGATGCATAGCTTGATGCAGAGCAATTGAACGCGTGCGCAACACTTTATTTTGGGATCGTTGCAAATGGGACGCAAATTTTGTTCAAACACATTATTTGAACCGTATTGGCCTTCCATACTTCTGATTAGAAGGACGTGGGTTCGATTCCTGGCCGTGCATAAAGTGCATAAAACATTGTCAGAATTAACAGATCGACGTTCAGTTGTTCAATTTCTTTTAGCTTAGATACAGGTTTTACATGTACATGGTTGGATATATTCCCAACGACCCCACTAACCCTCCCCATCAGTGGGGTGGTTGGGAAAAAGATTTCCAACGATTTCACTGACTTGAGTGGTAGGGCGTAGGTAACCTACTAAGTATAAAAAGAAAGATTTGGTATAGGTAATTTTCTTCGTTGGTACACCCTTGCAAAGCCGGAGCGGGCAGCTGGTAGAAGATTTATACATGAATATGTACCTAAGTATAAGTAATTCGCGTGTGTTATTATTATAAAGTAGTGATCTAATTTCATTATTTCTGTCAACAAAACATCTGAGATACTACCATTTTTAACCGACTTCATAAAGAGGAGGAGGTTCTTAATTCATCTGAATCTTTTTTTTATGAGCTAGGTGATTCTACTCCTGTGTTCTGGCATACGGCTACGTAGTACTAGTATTCTGTGATACGGCCTAGGACCTCCAATGTCGATAATCTAGGTACCTGAGTTACCTAACTATATTTCACTGTAATTTACAATGGGTCGCTAAGCGGCGATCATGTAGCAATGATATTTCTTTTTGTTTGTTAAGTGCTTTGAACGAAGTATTCCCAACATCCCCACTGATATCGAGGCCATCATTGACAAGGGGCGTAC
Source organism: Camptogramma bilineatum (assembly GCA_958496255.1). Taxonomy (NCBI): domain Eukaryota; kingdom Metazoa; phylum Arthropoda; class Insecta; order Lepidoptera; family Geometridae; genus Camptogramma; species Camptogramma bilineatum. The sequence goes on from OY292478.1 coordinate 4,871,573, forward strand.
CGCCAAAACGCTACTTTACAGGAGGAACAAAAAACTGTCTAACTTTTTACGGGTAGGTCAGAAAAATCTGAAATTTTCAGGGTGTTTGTATTGTACGAAACCTCAAAGTACCGTTTAATCTAAAGGATTTGGCCGGATACTGCCCCAGAAGAGCCGAATATCGAATTAGACTATGCGTCAGAATAATATTATTTAAATAAAATATCACAAAATTAACTGGTACATACAGAATACTTAGATATCTCGTGCCGTGTGGGAATATAATTATGTTATTTTATTAGTAACTTTAGTCACTTCCGGTACTACAGTCCGTAATGCCTCTCCAGACTCACGGCGAGAAGTTTCACCGAGACTTCTCGAAGAACAAACAAATTATCAACACTCAATTTTCTCACTCGTGATCTGTTTGAAATCCTTTGTCTCGGCCAAAAATAGGTACCGACACCGAAGCGCGAGAACAAGAAGGCGAGAAACTCCTCACATTCACGCTTCTCGGGTGTTGTCGGGGTTTCTTGCCGAGAGTCTGGAGGTATCACAGAGAATATTTTTATCAGATAGACCTACCTTCTTTTTCGCGGTTGACATGACACTCAAATAGTAAACAAAACAGACGGACAAGAATTTGACAGATGTAAAAGGAATTTCGTTGAGTTTCAGTTGTGTGATTGTGTTGTGATGTGATTTATGAGGATTTATCATATTTTATTTAAAATTACAAAAACTGACGCCTTGGGATATGCATACAGACTAAAATGGAAGTGGGCTGGACATGGCTGGACGTCTACAAGATGGAAGATGGACTAGGAGAGTGACAAATTGGGAGGGTTCAAGAGGTCGACGCTGCATAGGAAGACCATACGCTCGCTGGGACGAAGACATCAAGAAAACTGCTGGACCAAACTGGCTCCAAGTAGCACAAGACAGGGACAGATGGCTGGCTTTGGAGGAGGCCTTCACCTTAGGGGTTCTCTAGTACCTACTTAGATTATAAGCATTAGTGATAAGAAAAAAATGTTAATTATAGAGAAATAAAAGGCTTTTTATTTTATTTATTTATATCATATTTTATTTTAGGTGGTAAGTACAGAATCACTGCACATGAGTGTAGATAATTTTATTGATGAAATTCCCAATTTTTCCTAAGTACTTTTCTTTTTTACTTTAAATTGTAGGTACTGGGAGCAGCTGTGTGCGTCAAGCTGCAACAGCCTCCTTCAGGCGATAGCCGACAGGCCTGACTTTCATCTTATTCAGTCTTGGGAGTCAAGGCATGCCATCTTGGCAACCTATACTTGCCATTGACTGTCCGGTTGTACCTACTTACCACTCAAATGTGCCACCGATTTTTGCCTACCTACTAATACTAACATAATATAAATGAATGATAATATTTTCACGTGAAAATTCCCGTGTGTTAAATAATATATGGATGAAAGTCTGAAATAAAGAATTTTTATTTTAATTTATTATTTTATTTATTTTCCATACCCTAGTTCACTCAAAATTCTGCCAGTCCATAATAATACTTACTAAATAATTATTGTTGGACATTACACACAGCGCCATCTATCCCTAAAGTAAGCAAAGCTTTTACTATACGAACCTAAAAAATATAGTTTCCTAGGTTCATCCGTTCATGTTGGGCGTCACAGCCTGCTGCTTTAAATTAGATTATCTTTTAAATCCCACTTTAAAAAGGAAGAAGATGAATGGAGTCTCACTATAAAATAAAAAAACAAACCCAAAAATCCCAATTTGGTCATGACGCAAGCATTCTTTCCTGTGGGCATCTGTGGGGCAAAATTGTTCTAGGAATCGGCCATGTCCTTTGTCTAAAATATCTCTAAATACTATTTTTTGTATATACGCCTGTATCGCCCAACGTTTTCATTGCATTTTCATAGTTCAAGTTGACATACATTAAGAGGCGTAAAAAAATAAAAATAATTATAGTCAATGATACAATTTTAACATTAAACAAAACGACGTAAGTATCTTAAAAAACATTATAGAAAAAGAAATCAGTAAACCACAATCCAGAAAATTTTAATTAAATTTTACGTACGCCCCTTTCCCTCGACATTAATTTGGCAAACTACCTATTTGAACAGAGGCGTACGTACCTATGTACGAGTAACCTTTCAAATTAAGGCTTGTTTTCCCCTGCTGGTTTTTTATCAAACCAAATAATTGTTTGAAGACTATGAAGTGTCAGAATTTGCCTTTGAATTTATCGCACCCTTAAGCTGGGGTCCCACGGCGCGTGTTATCACAGGCCAGGTCGGATCGCGCTACGCCTGTGGATGCCTGTGCAGCTGATTGCGTATTGCGCCGAGCCGTTCCCATGGTATGCGTCGGCTTGTACCGGCCTGTCGTTACCGCCAGTCCAACATTTTAAGTGATACGGAACGGATGGCTGCGTGTGCAGCTGCTTTAGTTATATTCGGTGGCCAGATAAAAAAAAAAACTGAAATGAATGAGTTGAACCGACGCAGACGCGCGCTCACAGGCCGCGGCAGGCACCGTCGCTCCGCACCGCGCCACATCTTTGAACTTACCGACTCCCGCCCGATGGATCGGTTCAAGGGGTCCTACGGCCCGTGTTATCACTGGCGAGGCCGGACCGCGCCACACCTGTGGACACCTGTGGACTGATGGCGGCTCGCGCCGAGCCGTTCTCACGGCGTGTGTCAGCCTGTACCGGCCTGTCATTCGACTCCATTTCTCTTGCTGTGGCGCGTACACGCACGTGCGGGTTCTACGGCCTACGGCCTGACCTGGCGCGGCCTCGCCTGTCTGTTTACAGGCCGTGGGACCCCTACTTAGGAATAATAGTGACCTTCAAAATTTATCAAAATTAAGTTAAAATCAACAATCGATGGAGTAAGTATCTAGGTTTTTTTAAGTCATTTTAAGATCATAACTAAATTTTGATAAATTTTGAATTAGGTCACTGTAATTCTATGGGTGCGCTATGTTAGTAGCGCCAAAATTTACCAAAAACTTACCAAAATTTTAACGTCAAACATCTACTTACCTAAACATTTTCTTGAACACATACAAGGTATCTATCTAAAGTTACAGAAACAGCTTTTCAAAATCTTAACCCTGATAATGAATTAAACGATGGCACAGTTTATTACGAGTTGAGCTTAGCTATACTGGCATCATACATACTTTGTCTAGTGTACCTACTATCTTTCTGGATAACTGAATTCAACCACATACTTACCTACTTAATTTTTGTACGAGTAATAATAGTCGAGTAATAAAAAGAGTCGACTAATAATTGCATCGTTGCACCGACAAGAGCTGCGGGCTTTTGATAATTATCGATAGGTAGGTATTTTATAAAAATCGCCGTCTGTCCTTAGTTTTTTTATTTTATAACTAGCTGCTGCCCGCGGCTTCGCTGGCGTGGTACCAGAAAAAAAGTAGCCTATGTTCTATTCCCGGTCATCATCTATCTATATTTTAAATCTCAGCCTAATCGGTTCAGTAGTTGTCGAGTTATAGAGGAACAAACATCCATCCAAACATCCAAACTTTCGCATTTATAATAATAGTGTGATAATAGTGTGATAGTGTGAAGTGTGATGTTAATCAATACTTATGTACTTACCTAAGTACCTATTATTTCATTGGAAATGTAAAATCATAGGTAAGTATCAAAATTTTCGTTTGTGACGAAATTCGAACCTGCATTTATACAAGCGATCCTCCTTGAGCCGGAGTGCCCGTGAAAAAACGGCGAATCGATTAAAAAAAACTGATGACTAATTATTTACAATAATTATAAACAAAAGTAAATTTTAACATTTTTAAAACGATACCTACTTAATTATTTCATTTTAATTAAATTGAATCTCATACATAATCTGCTGCTTTTCGGTATGTAACTTAACACGTAACCAGTTTAAAACCACAACTAAACTCGCTCTCTGTGGAAATTGGCTGTTCATTCCTATTTCTCATTTTCTGTTCAGCTCGCTCCGCTCAATCCCCGCTCTCATTTTCATTTTGCAGTGGAAATCAACAGTCAATATTTGTTGGTGGAAATGTCAACACCTATTTCATTTAAAATATTCCGTTCCGCCTAGCATTTTCCTTTCGCGGTGGAAAACGGGCTTTAGACGCGTGAGCAATGTTTACGCTGTACGCCTCTTTCGCACGACTATAAAAGTAAGGAGTTGTGTTTACGTCCACGATACGCCCCTATTCCACGGCACATAATAATGATTTGAAAGTGTACGCCTATTGCATTTTGTTGAATAAAAAAAAACGGTATTACCTAAAAATATGATTGTTTTTGCAATAAATGGATCACTAAATTCTTATTTGAATGCCGTAATAAAAAAAAATTGCATATTTGTTTGTACGCCCCTTGTCAATGATGGCCTCGATATGTGTACTTGTGAAAGGAGAATAGTCAATCCCGACCGAAGTTGATTTATTTATTTATTTAAAACTAGTTGACGCCCGGGGCTTCGCCCGCGTGGACTACTATTTTGTTTATCAAACGGGAACCGTGCATTTTTTCGGGATAAAAAGTAGCCTATGTCCTATTCCCAATCATTATCTATCTATGTTTCAAATGTTAGCCAAATCGGTTCAGTGGTTGTCGAGTTATAGAGGAACAAACATACATCCAAACATCTAACCAAACATCCAAACTTTCGCATTTATAATATTAGTGTGATTAGTGTGATGTGATTAGTGTGATGTGATGTGATGAATACCCAACACAGGAAAACTCTTTTCATACAAAAACAACTTGGTAGTGAAGCAAGATCTAGTTAATGTTTTAACGGCGTTAGAGAATGGTTTTTTCTTGTCACTCAAATGTAATTGAAAAGAAATGACAAGGTATTTAGGGGCAGTTTTAGATACAACGCTTAATGAAAAGCTTACAAGTCCAATATGAATAAGACTCACAGCTGAAAAACTCATGAAGAGCGCTATTTTATCTTCATTGAATAATATGCGCTATCTACCTGTAATTGGTCGTAGGCATATGTTTTTTGTGTTTGACGATATTGTTAGCGTCGCGGGCCGGCAGTGGATCAGGCAAGCGCAGAGCCGAGAAGAGTGGCAAGAACAAAGGGAGGCCTATACCCAGCAGTGGGAGAGATCAGGCTGCGGATGATGATGATGATATGTTTTTAATTTTAGTCAGAACTTCACACCGTCCCCATTCTTATTTTTTATTGTGTTAATTAATAATATTAAACTAAGCAAAAACTAATTGAAATTCCCATCATCCTCATTAGTGGGTCAATGGGGATATTGGGAATGAACCGTGTAAATTGCAATGTGTATGAAGGAACTATTATCTTATCTGTGTACACCTTTACGAGCAAAAATTTTTCAAAGATTAGTTGAGATGATAGTCTCTTTGTTAAAAATTGCCTACAATAAATTCCGCTGTTGGCTTCAATGAAAAAGTGTTTAGAAAATGGTTCACCCATACACATACGGGCGGATTTTTTTAAATTTGTACATTGCATTTTCAGCGTGTCCATCGACTTCCAGTGCATTATTTTAATACTTCTAATAGATTTGTGGTACGGGTATGGTGTTTTTCGGATAGATTAACAATCTTTTATCCATTTTCAACGTAAACATATATAGGGTACCATATAATTTTAATTAAAATAAAGCAAAATAAGTAATACTTTACTGCATTTTTACCATGTCCCCTCGTCAGTTTGCAACTTTCATCGTGTCATTACAACTCAATAGATCGAGTTTTGAGACACATTTTCTAGTCTATTATCATGTTAAATTCACTGTTTTTCGAATAATAGACAGCAAAACCATGTAAGTTAATTAAATTATTAGATATTTAGCTTTAAACCTCAGTCCAGATTTTTGGCATTTTTGGACATGTCCGGCTGACTAACGGGTTTTGAGCTACTTGGATTATTGCAATCCTACTAATGGGCGGATTTTTTTAAATTTGTACATTGCATTTTCAGCGTGTCCATCGACTTCCAGTGCATTATTTTAATACTTCTAATAGATTTGTGGTACGGGTATGGTGTTTTTCGGATAGATTAACAATATTTTATCCATTTTCAACGTAAACATATATAGGGTACCATATAATTTTAATTAAAATAAAGCAAAATAAGTAATACTTTACTGCATTTTTACCATGTCCCCTCGTCAGTTTGCAACTTTCATCGTGTCATTACAACTCAATAGATCGAGTTTTGAGACACATTTTCTAGTCTATTATCATGATAAATTCACTGTTTTTCGAATAATGGACAGCAAAACCATGTAAGTTAATTAAATTATTAGATATTTAGCTTTAAACCTCAGTCCAGATTTTTGGCATTTTTGGACATGTTCGGCTGACTAACGGGTTATTGCTACTTGGATTATTGCAATCCTACTAATGTGGTATTTTTTTGAATAAACTGGTACTCTTGCTGGCATTCCGACTGCCACTCTGATGTATTGATGTAATCAGACTGTTTTATGAGTCAGTGAAGTGTGTAGGTAGGTGAAGTCCTGTCCGAGGTCCGCTGATGAACTGCTGTTTTTTGAAGGTAAGAAACAACTTTTTGGCATATTACTAGTTCGTAATGAATAGTTTAACTTCCGGTTGCATGAAATAATAGCAGTTCCACAGGATTATGTTATTACATTCGGCAGAAAAATTAAAAACATTTTCCTTGCCACGGTTTCGTTACTGTCAGCTGAGGAACATTTGCAAAAACGTTAGTCATCCGAACAAATTGTTAGTCATCTGACCTGTAAAGTCAAGTGCATATTGCGGAATTTTTGTATTTTTAACCGACTTAAAAAAGGAGGAGGTTCTCAAGTTGACTGTGTTTTTAAAATTAAAAGCTTTTATTTAACTTGCAATGTATGTACCTAAATGTACCTGCTGGATCAAATGCTGAGGGGTAGCCTTATTTTCTTGTCACTGTACCTACTATAACATTTTTGATTTGTGTGCATGTACCGTATAGTGGCGAAAATAAAACTCTTTTCTTTCTATTTTATTATCTAATAAGTACCGATTAAGTGGTATTTAAGTTATTTTTTTCAAGTTTTTGTTATAAAAGTTACCGGATCCCATAAATAAGATAGAATAAATCTTAAATTTAAGTAAAAATGTGTCATAATTGTTAAATAAATGTGGTACCGTGGGGCAGTCCCGGGCATCATCAGTGACTTCACGGTTGAGAGGTAGTTCAAAGCACTATGCAAAATAGACGTATTTTATTAATAAAACGCTCACTCTATAGTTGTAAAAGTCAGAATATCTTGCCATTGTAAACACAAGCCTTACTTGTCCTCTGACTAACATCGACGGTCCACTGACTAACTGTCCTCTCGAAAAAGTTTTTTGAAATCGTATTTTAGATATTAAGCACACTGTTTTTTAACAAACTTTTGTGTTCCTTGGTGAGATAATATTAAATAGTATTATGTGTAATTTACTTGATTTTGTACGGGTTCTAAATTCTAAGAAACACTAAAAAGACTGAGACAAATTTGACCAAAAGTTAGTCACCTGACATAAAAGTTGAAATATTTAATATTTCTAGTTAATATTCAAAGAATATGCACTGATTATTCTATTGTGATTTTAAATTGGATTCAAATAAAAGGCTTTTTACGATTACACGTGTTTTATTTTTTCATTTATCCAGAAAACAATTTCGTTACTCATTGGACAATTTTGACCACAGTATCAGTATTAAAATACCAATAAATCAAGTTTTCTTCAGTAAATTACATGACTTTTGGGTTTTCATGAAACTTTACATATCTTGCTATAAGATCATTATACCCAGAAATAGATATTTGAAGAAAAAAAATTTTTACAACATTTTCAGAATGGTACAAATTTTAAAAAATCCGCCCTAATGTGGTATTTTTTTGAATAAACTGGTACTCTTGCTGGTATTCTGACTGCCACTCTGATGTATTGATGTAATCAGACTGTTTTATGAGTCAGTGAAGTGTGTAGGTAGGTGAAGTGCTGTCCGAGGTCCGCTGATGAACTGCTGTTTTTTGAAGGTAAGAAACAACTTTTTGGCATATTACTAGTTCGCAATGAATAGTTTAACTTCCGGCTGCATGAAATAATAGCAGTTCCACAGGATTATGTTATTACATTCGGCAGAAAAGTTTAAAACATTTTCCTTGCCACGGTTTCGTTACTGTCAGCTGAGGAACATTTGCAAAAACGTTAGTCATCCGAACAAATTGTTAGTCATCTGACCTGTAAAGTCAAGTGCATATTGCGGAATTTTTGTATTTTTAACCGACTTAAAAAAGGAGGAGGTTCTCAAGTTGACTGTGTTTTTAAAATTAAAAGCTTTTATTTAACTTGCAATATATGTACCTAAATGTACCTGCTGGATCAAATGCTGAGGGGTAGCCTTATTTTCTTGTCACTGTACCTACTATAACATTTTTGATTTTTGTGCATGTACCGTATAGTGGTGAAAATAAAACTCTTTTCTATTCTATTATCTAATAAGTACCGATTAAGTGGTATTTAAGTTTTTTTTTTCAAGTTTTTGTTCTAAAAGTTACCGGATCTCATAAATAAGATAGAATATAACTTAGATTTAAGTAAAAATGTGTCATAATTATTAAATAAATGTGGTACCGTGGGGCAGTCCCGGGCATCATCATGACTTCACGGTTGAGAGGTAGTTCAAAGCACTATGCAAAATAGACGTATTTTATTAATAAAACGCTCACTCTATAGTTGTAAAAGTCAGAATATCTTGCCATTGTAAACACAAGCCTTACTTGTCCTCTGACTAACATCGACGGTCCACTGACTAACTGTCCTCTCGAAAAAGTTTTTTGAAATCGTATTTTAGATATTAAGCTTACTGTTTTTTAACAAACTTTTGTGTTCCTTGGTGAGATAATATAAAATAGTATTATGTGTAATTTACTTGATTTTGTACGGGTTCTAAATTCTAAGAAACACTAAAAAGACTGAGACAAATTTGACCAAAAGTTAGTCACCTGACATAAACGTTGAAATATTTAATATTTCTAGTTAATATTCAAAGAATATGCACTGATTATTCTATTGTGATTTTAAATTGGATTCAAATAAAAGGCTTTTTACGATTATACGTCTTTTATTTTTTCATTTATCCAGAAAACAATTTCGTTACTCATTGGACAATTTTGACCACAGTATCAGTATTAAAATACCAATAAATCAAGTTTTCTTCAGTAAATTACATGACTTTTGGGTTTTCATGAAACTTTACATATCTTGCTATAAGATCATTATACCCAGAAATAGATATTTGAAGAAAAAAAAATTTTACAACATTTTCAGAATGGTACAAATTTAAAAAAATCCGCCCATACATCTTTTAAAGTTTTTCTAAGCTTGTAAAAGAAGTTATGACACTGTCAGTTTCCATAAATGCCCAAAAAGCATGTCATGCAGAGCAGTGTTCCGCAAAGGGTGTGCCGCGGCAAGCTGGTGTACCGTGGTCATTAGTTGGTGTGCCTCGGACAAATAAGGTAACCTATCTCAGATAAGTTACTCCAAAGGACCGCAATGCTCAACTAAAAAAAAAGTGATTTTTCGTTTATGGCCTTCAAAATTATCCGATTTCCTAGATGAATTGAATTTGAATTGAATTGAACACAAAAAGTTTGCGGAACACTGGCGTAGAGTCATGTCCTATCTGTAACTTATCTTCAGTTTTATTCTTTGACTCATAATCCCGATAGCCCAGCGGCTAAATTATGAGATTGCATAGACGACAGTCGCCGCGAAAAGTCAAATTAACTAATATCTTGGTGACCGAGCTCTGCTCGGGTGAAAATAAAAAAATACTTACTCGAAAAAAGAACAATAAAAATTGACAAAACAAAAATACAAAATACCTGTCAATGGATTCAGTGTTGCCAACCCCAACTTCGTGAAAAACTACAAAAATGCTTAACAAAAACTGTAGAAAACTGTGAATATCCAAGAATCAATAAATTTTTGCCAGTATCTAACTAGGTAGGTAGGTATATATTTGACGCTAGCATCTTTATTTAAAACTGTAGATTTGCTTGCAGGCTTAAACTGAAAACTGTGGACATTTCCAAAAAACTGTAAATCTACAGTTAAAACTGTGGGTTTGGCTACACTCTGGCTGGAATTCGATCTCGCAGCCTTCGGCGTTGCAGGACGACACAGAACGCGGTTTGTGCTGCGGAATTACGAACCACATTGCACTGGTAAATCTTTTTGCGTGAAAATGCCGAGAAAACTAATTTTCCCTGATATGAGACCTTGCTAGATCGATTTTTCGCCCCGTAAACCGCCGTACCGAAAATTTCATCGAATTCGTTAGGCCGTTTTCGAGAACGTACAAACAAATACCTAGTATTGAAAAGTTTTATGGACACGGGATTTTATCGCGTAATTTACCTTATTTATCCCGACGTTTCGGCTATATTGCAATAGCCGTAAAAAAAAAAAAAAAAATACCTAGTAGGTACTACCTAAATAAACAAATATTGTAAGTCTATGATAAAATAGAAGATTGTATTGTAAGTCTATGATAAGATAGATGGGTGGTCGATTCTACACAGTACCTAAGTCAGCTACCGTGGGGCTGGTCTGACCTTTCGGCTTTTAAGTCCCTTTAACACTATCTATGTCTTCTATTGTGTTCGAAAAAAACTGAAATTTGAAAAAAAATAGATCGTTGAAGTTAGGCAACGCTCTTTCCTTAGGTCGTTGAGCAAGTTGAGCAAGATCGTGTTGATTGAAGAAGACAATGTTCATAGAATTTTTGAGCTGACAGTACGTGTGCGAGCTCTTAGTATCTATGCATTATTGTAGGCGGATCGACTCCTGCGCAGAATAATGGAATCCTTTTTGTGTTTATTTGTTATTAACGATTGATTTATGTAGTTAGCACGGCTCTGGCTTGCTCCTGAGATGGGAATCGACTAGATTATAATGATAAATAGGAGTTTTCATTACTAAAATCGAAGGTTATCAAATACTTATCTAAAAATCCTGTTCGACAGTATATTTGAGTGTTTAATATTTAATAGTAGGTATATTTGTCTCGATTTATGTCGTTATTTACAGAAAATAAGTAAAAAAAATCCCAAAAAATACTAAACTTACTTACAGTAGGTACTACCAGATAAATGATGGGCGTCGGTTAATTTGTTTTCGGAATATGACCGACAGCGTCTATGCAGTATTGATAAGCTCTGTACGATTCCACAAAACAGAATGCGACAGAAGTGCACATCGTTAGCAGCGCAGCTTGCACGTCTTGCAACTAATTTGCTTTTCTTAAAAATTACATTGATATTTATTTGTTTGGGATAAAGCTGACATTGTGAGTAATTTGCATTTCCAAATTACTTTTTGTCAATCGCTTTTGTAATTTTATTTTTATGCGATTGTTTCCGATGTTTTTCGAAACCCATTATTTATCTGGTAGTAATGTAGGTACTAAATGTAATTTTATACTAATAATAATTAATATATCTACTTACCTAAGTAATAAATTAAAATTCAATGAAATTATAAAAACTACGATAGAGTTTTTTATAGGGTTTTTGCCAGTGACTGTACCACCCCAGACTGAAATTAATCAAGAAGATAAACTTTAAATAGTTCTTAAGCTGTAGCTTAAAGTTTAAGTTGAAGTTGGGAGGCTTTGAAAGCAATTTTGAATTTCAGTTTTAGAAGTTTTAAGTTTGAGCGCTTCCGTGTTTCGAAGGGCACGTTAAAGGTGGGCGCGCACCTAACCGCGCCGAATTTTCTATGAACTGCCAGATTCGGTCGATCGAACGGTTCGACGCGGGCAGGTGTGCAAGGTTTCATACGATTTCATTAAAGAATTCTAAAATTCGATTTGTTCGGCACGGATAGGTTAGCGGCCACCTTTAAGAGGATACGCGACAGTACTTCAAGTAGGTACCTACTTTATATTGGAGTTGGACCTCGGTTATTTTTGTGTTTTCCGAATCGACTTAATTGTTATGAGCAATTTTCTGCACTCTCGAGATGCATTTCTGTTCATAACTCCGAAGATCCTCGACAGATCCTCACCAAATTATGGCTCCAATCGGAAAGCACTTTCAAACAAACATTCCAAATCGGTCCATGCATCTTCGAGTAATCAGTAATAGGTAGGTACATATAAAAGAAAACCTTACTTATGAAAGATGTTTATAGTTGAACACTGGTTAAACAACGTCCTGTCTCTGTTTGTCACTATCCACAAATAAAGACAGGACGTTGTTTAACCAGTGTTTAACTTTAAAAATCTTTCATAAGTAAGGCCCTTTATTTGAAGTCGGTTAATAAAAATTTAAAAAAACCGATTTCAATACAAGCTGTTATTGGGTAAGGCTAAGGGTGAGCTGATTAAAATGAGCCCAAACATGGGTGTTCTACTGTTATTCACTGAGAAGTTCCATTGATCAGGTCCTGACTCCATCATCAGCTAGCCGTCACCATATTTATTACATTGTAGTCAAAACTTGACCGACATGCTGAGTTCCAAGTTTCTGCTCAATCGGCCAATTTACTGAGGAGTTCTGTTGAACAGCTCCTGACTCCATCATCAGATCAGTTCAATGTTACCATAATATTGAATTGTCATCGATAACCTACAAAGCTTTTAAAAAATACCCTACTCGCTTCAAGTGTGCCTATAAAATTTGAAGAGTGTAACGTAAAGTTACATATTTGAAATTTGGCGCGCGAGATTCAATACAAATTCAAATATTGCCGCGCAAAACTTGTTTACATACACTCACACATCCGTAGAACAAAGGAAATTCTCCTCATTGGCTGACGGATAGTCTTAGTAAATAGATTTCGCTAAATTACGCCACCAAATAAGGTAATGTTGAAAATCTACCAATGACTCAATAACAAATAATCACGCCATGTCGATCATGTAGTAAATATCAATTATGTATTGCCCCCGTACGAATCTGGAAGGGAGGCTGCTTAAAAAGGCTCGCCCGGTCAAACGGAGCCTCATTCTGAAAATATCATCGCTCGTGATACACTCGTTATAGTGTCAAGCTACTAAATATCTATAAAAGGCAGTTATAATGCCGGATTAAAATTAGAACGATGTCCTAAAACATCGTAGTATAATTTAATAGTGTTTCAATCCCCTACTTGGGTAAGTGTGCACAAATATTTAAACAGCTGTTAGGATGTAATTTCATTTCAATTGTGTGTATTTCTCTCTTCTAGGTTTGTCTTTAGAGAACCTGTGTTTTCCTTCACAAAACCTAGCTTTAATTATTTGCAATTGCGCTAATCATTTATCCGTGTACATAACCTACCCGCATTAGCGCTTGCATTTCAATTTATAGACTTAGCCTACGCTTCACGCTAGCCTGATCTTTATTTCTTCTATACCTATCATTGCAAGAATACTAGGTACCTACTTACCTACTTACTTTCTTCATCTTGTAAACTCCGTCCTGCTTGGCCACCACCACTCACTACTTCAATACGGCTTCCCTGTAGTAAGCATTATCATCGTCAGTGGTGGCCAAGCACATGAAAATGGAGTACATCATATTTCAACCTGGACATGCTCATTCCAGGGAACGAGACCTGGGGAACGAGAACCAGATCCAGTTTGTAACCAGAGCGGCGCCAGCACCTCTCCGGGACCAGCCAGGTCGCCCGTACGAGCCCCTTCCGCCGACGTGGACATTTTTCCCCTCGGCGGACCTTGAAGCCGTCGCCTGCGACCTGGACCCCGTGCTATAGCTGCCCCTCATCCAGCACTCCGCTGCTACAGGGAAGTGCCGTTCTCGGTGCAAAGTGATAATTAGGCGGGCCTTTATTAACATTTTTTTACATTGGCGCCTTCATACGTGGTATTCTATGGCCTAATTATCGCTTCGCATAATTTTTTTGTGGTGTGTGCATTTTTTATACTGTGTAAAACGCTTCTTTATTTTGTGTGTGTTGTAACTAGCGTGTACCCTGCCGAACAGACTGTAAGTATTCTTTTAATTTTTAAATTAATGTGTGTCTAGTTAAACAAATTTTCTTTAACGTAGACAATTTTAAAACATTCAATTCTACGTAAAACACTTGTAACAAACTTTTCGTTCCTACCTCACTTTTTTGTAGAACTTGCAAATACAGTCGGCAAATCAAGTTTCGTTTGTAAAAGTTTTAATTTCGTGTAATTTTATTTTACAAAAAAGGTACACACTAGTTGCATTTTGTTCTTTTTCAGCACTTAATTATTTTTTTTGAATTTCTATTTCTCAAATTTTTCACATAACAATTTAAAAGAGACGTTGTAAATTTAAAATTTTTGTAACAGTTCGGAGTTCTATTACTTAGGTACTTATATAGACATTCTCTGTAATTTGTGCACATTTACGCAATTTTTTTTTCTCGTTAACATGGCTTTTCCGGTTAAGTTTCTATCTCTTCAAAAGTCGGAACTTGAATACGAGGTTCAAATCCGAGGTACTACTCCCGCTAGTACAGTGCAGGACTTACGTAAGCAGATAACTAAGTTAGGTCCTTTGTTTCCTTCGGAGGACATTTTAGTCAGCCCGTTAGCTATTTCGGACGATCTCGCCGGCGTTAACGAAGTTCTTAGGAAAATAGATAGTAGTTTAAACTCACAACTTGAAAAGCATGCGGTTCTGCGTATTCAGAACTTGCTTAATCACGTCTACCACCGTCTCAATCGTATCACAGATTGTGACGAACAGAATCGGCCCATTTATGACGACTGCGTGGATCGTTTTCACTTTTATTTGAAAACCATAGATTCCGTTAAAGATAGTGCCGTCGATGCCTTGATGTTACCCTCAAAGAGCGAAACTGTAGATTCCGGTACGCCTACTAATATCACAGTACAATGCGACCGCGGAACTGCTAGTGAGCTAGGAAAAATTAAATTCGATGGGAAGACATGCGTTCGCTCATTTATTCAGCGCGTTACGGAATTTTGCGAGGCTAGGAAAATCTCAGATAATAAAGTCCTTTCGTACGCAACCGAGATTTTTACCGGCGACGCACTTCACTGGTACAGAGCAGTGAAGGACCAGCTGACAGACTGGCCTAGTGTTCTAGAGCTCCTTAAGACAGATTTTGACCAGTCAGATTTCGATTACAGGCTTCTTTCAGAGATTAGGTCAAGAACGCAGGGAGAGACAGAAAACATCACAATTTATGTCTCGATAATGATAGGCTTATTCTCAAGATTATCGAAAGCTCTAACGGAGGAGGATAAATTAGAAATTATATTACACAACATCCGCCCCGTGTATGCAAACACTCTGGCTTCGTCCCAAGCCATTCAGTCTATAGCTGACCTAAAGAATGTTTGTAGAAATTATGAACAGGTCCAAGCTCGTCTAGCTCACTTTCAGGAACCACCTAAAGCCACTTCAGCCACTCTGGCACCAGAATTTGCTTATTCTTCTAATAAGAACAAATTTGAAAATAAGTTTTCTTACAATAATTTTTCGAAATTTAAGAAACCTAATTACTCTAACTTCAGCAAAGGGGCTAATGAATCGAAACCGCATACCGAACAAAATCTTAACAAGTCTTACGTACACGCGGTTGATGTACATAATAATACCAAACCGCGAAATTGCCCAAAGTGTCGTGATAACACTCATAATTGGAGACAATGTACAAATAAAACGGAGATATTTTGCTTTCGTTGTGGTCGTAAAGATGTTAAGTCAACCAATTGCCCCGATTGCTCTTCAGCACTGAAGTCAAAGTCAAAAAACTAGTTAGGAAGAATTGTGCTGTTCAGTCCACAGATAAATTCGATAAGAAGGACTGGGAAAATTGGCTTAAATTTGTTTCCTCTTATTTTAATAGTAACAAATGCGGCACAATTCTGAATGAGATTAATGACAATAGGCCATTTGCGATTATTAATGTAAATAATATTCCATTACGTGGACTTCTTGATACTGGATCAACCATATCAATTATAGGTAATAATGCTCATAAAGCACTGATAGATCAGGGACTCATTTTAGTTCAGGATTGTAAATTGAATGTCTCTGCAGCTGGAGGACAAATTTTGAGAAACATCGGTTACATTAACTTGCCGGTTCATTTTGAA
Organism: Camptogramma bilineatum; assembly: GCA_958496255.1. Classification (NCBI taxonomy): domain Eukaryota; kingdom Metazoa; phylum Arthropoda; class Insecta; order Lepidoptera; family Geometridae; genus Camptogramma; species Camptogramma bilineatum. The sequence continues at coordinate 4,887,691 of OY292478.1, forward strand.
GACAAATATGACATTATCAAGGCGTTCGTAATTCCAGAAGTCGATGACGACCTCATCTTAGGTATAGACTTTTGGATAGCTTTCAAAATAAGTCTTCAATATGTAAATTCTATTAAATCTGAAAACACAGAGGCTAGTCAGGTCTTACAGAACCCTGTCATAAGGGACTATGACACCTTAAGTGAATCAGAGAAAGGCATTGCTAATGATATAAAAGAACAGTTTAAGAATATTTCTTTCGAAAAGAACGGATTAGGTAAAACTGACCTTATTGTGCACCGTATTAATACAGGCGATGCACAACCTATACGTCAACGATATTACCGCATGTCCCCTGAGAAACAGCGTATTCTAACAGAACAGGTAGATGAGATGTTAGCTTTAGACGTTGTTGAAAAATGTGAAAGCGCTTGGTCTTCCCCAATATTGGTAGTAAATAAAAAGAACGGTCAACCTAGGTTATGTCTTGATAGTCGTAAATTAAATTCGGTTACTGTTAAGGACGCTTACAACCTACCTTACGTATCAGAAATACTAGATAACTTACGCGATGCCCGATTTCTTTCTAGCATTGACTTATCTAAGGCTTTCTGGCAGATAGAGATAGCACCTGAGGATAGGCATAAGACCGCTTTTTATTTACCGAATAGAGGTACAATGATGTTTAAAAGAACTGCATTTGGGCTTACTAACGCAGCTGCTACACAACAAAGACTAGTAGATCTTTTGTTTAGCGAGTTTGATTTGCACGTATTTGCATATTTAGACGATATTATTGTAGTTAGCCCAGATTTTGATAGCCATGTAACGCTGCTAGGTAAAGTTCTCGATAAACTACAGAAAGCTAATCTGACAGTTAATTTAGAAAAGTGCAAATTCTTTAGAAGTCAACTTAAATATCTAGGCTATGTTGTTGATCATTGTGGACTTCGGACCGATCCCGAAAAAGTGGAAGCTATCCTTAATTTTCCGACACCTACTTGTCGTAAGGACTTAAAACGTTTCCTCGGGACAGCTACTTGGTACCGACGCTTTGTCCCCAATTTCAGCACCATAGCAGGTCCTTTGAATAGGTTAACTTCACAAAAAAAAGGAGGCCCACCATTTGTTTGGACCTCTGAAGCTGAAAACGCCTTTAAAACGCTAAAAGAGTGTTTGGTTTCTGCTCCTGTTCTCTCTTGCCCCAATTATGATAAACCTTTCGAAGTTCATACAGACGCGAGCAATTACGGTGTTGGTGCTATGTTGACACAGTCAATCGATGGCAAAGAACATCCAATAGCTTATATGAGCAAGTCATTAACTGCGGCAGAGAGAAATTACAGCATAACAGAGCGAGAAACTTTAGCAGTCTTAATTGCTTTAGAACATTGGAGGTGTTACTTGGAGAATGGCAAGCCATTCACTGTCTATACAGATCATAGTGCCTTAAAGTGGTTCTTGTCTCTAAGTAATCCTACAGGTAGATTAGCGCGTTGGGGTGTTCGTTTATCTGCATTCAACCTCAATTTTAAGCATCGTCATGGCGTAGATAATGTAATACCAGATGCTCTCTCTCGTGCTGTCCCTGTAAGTGCCATTAGTACTTCTAATTATGTCTCTAAAACAAACGATTCTTGGTACAAGAATATTTTCGAAGGTTGTAAGAGTAACCCTAGTAACTTTCCAAATTTCTTGATAGAAAACGGAGTTCTTTATAGGTACTGTAAAAATAAACATGTACTAACATCTGACTTTTCCTGGAAAGAAGTAGTTCCGTCAGAACTGCGAGTTGACATTATCAACGAAAATCACAGTGAGCCCACTGCTGGCCATTTAGGTATTACAAAAACTTATCGTCGTCTTACGTTAAAATACTACTGGCCAGGCATGTTCCAAAACGTCATAGATTTTGTCAGTACTTGTAATAAATGTTTATCGTATAAAGCTCAGAATCATCAGACTTTAGGTAAAATGGGTCGTCCTAAACAATGTTCCCGTCCATTCCAAATGATCTCCATAGATCTCATGGGCCCTCTGCCTGTCAGCAGGAAACAGAATAGTTACATTCTCGTAGTTACCTGTTGCTTCTCGAAATATTGTTTGATCTTTCCCATTAGACGAGCCACCTCTGATGTAGTGATAAAATATTTGGAAGATTCAGTTTTTCTCATACATGGCGTACCACAAACCATATTTATGGATAATGGTAGTCAATTCATTAGCAAGGAAATAGATAATTTTTTTAAGAAATATAAAATTCCAAATATTTTCTTTACTCCTAAATATACCCCTCAGGTGAATACTGTAGAACGTCATAATAGAACCATAATTACATGCATTTCTACTTTTGTAAATGATGATCACAGAACCTGGGACACTTTTATCCCTAAAGTCCAATTTGCCATAAATAGTTCGGTCAGTGAAGCTACTGGTTATACACCAGCATTTTTAGTCTTCGGCAGAGAACTCGTATCATGTGGATCACACTTTACAGATTTTGACCTCGGAAAAGAACTTTTGTTTCTCCCCCGTGATATCTACGCGGAGAACTTAGGTAGCTTATCTAAAATCTTTGACACGGTACAATCAAGGCTTTGGCAGGCTCACTTAAAGAATACCTCCCACTATGACCTACGTCGTAAATCGGCCGAATTCAACGTAGGTGATATCGTTATGAAAAGAACGTTTATTCTTAGCGATAAGGATAAGAGGTTTAGTAAGAAACTTGCACCTAAATTTATTAAATGTCGTGTCAAATCAAAAAAGTCACCACTTGTTTATGTTCTTGAGGATATGTCTGGAAAGGATCTGGGTACTTGGCATGTGAAGGATATAAAATTATTTGGTCGTTCATCATAGTATTTATAGTAATAGTTTAGTAACGTTACCAACCAATTTTACAAAATTCCATTTCTTCTAAATGAAATTACAGCAATTTCTTTCGTTCCATTTTTTAAGTAAAAAATAAACAAAAGAATTGCACTTATCGTAAATAGGTAGGTAAAGTTCCTTTAATTTTTTTGTTATGTATTTTTATTTAGCAACAAACATATATTTTAAATTAAATACTTCTTGTAAATTCATTTCATCTAAATGATACTTTAAAACAATTTAATTTTAGCATTTAACATTGATTCATATTTAATCACATTAAAGTAAAATGTTAAACTTGAATATTAATTAAAGTCGGACTTTTGCTCATGGGTGTACTTGAAAGCGCATTCCGATTAGGGCTAGCAAATATTCGAAAATTTTGATATTCGAATATTCGATTTTTTTTCGGGTAATATTCGAATTATTCGAATATTATTCGAATAATAGACAAAAATCTTTGTTTTTACTAAAATCACATCTTTTTTTATTCTTACAAGTGTTATTTGCATAAACAAAAGATTGTGTCGGCGTAATGAGACATTGGCGATTATTGCACGCACAATCAACCACGAATTCTCAGTAAAATCAGTCAACAATATCTGTACTTAATATTATAAAGAAGTAAAATTTGTTTATATGTAGGAGGTAATCTCCGAAACTACTCATCCGATTTCAAAAATGAACTTTCAGGATGAACAAAGGCTACTTTGTTATGTAGGTACCTAGCGGGCAACGCCGTAGCCGGAAGCTAGTCTACAATAAAATGACTATGCTGATTTTGTATGGAAGGTTGGTGCCTCTTTTTTCGCGCGGTCATAAACCAAACAAAAATCACCTGATGCTTGAAAGAATGCAATTGTCACCATTTTGCACAAAAAGGGAGACTGCTCGAAACTAAGCAATTACAGGCCCATAAGTCTCTTATCTCAGGTGTACAAGCTATTTGCTAAGGTGGTATGCAATCAGCTCACTCGCCAGTTAGATGAGTACCAGCCCGTCGAGCAAGCCGGCTTCCGTAGTGGTTATTCCACGATCGACCACATCCACACCATGAAGCAGCTGATGGAGAAGAGTTCAGAATATAACCGGCCCCTGTGCTTAGCTTTCGCCGATTACGAGAAAGCATTCGACAGCGTCGAGCACTGGGCTGTGTTTAACGCTCTCTATCGCTGCCAGATTGGCGCACGATACGTGGATGTGCTGCGGGAGTTATACGGCACGGCAACCATGCAAGTCCGCCTTCACGACACTACCAACCCTATTAACATTAAGAGGGAAGTGCGGCAGGAAGACACAATATCACCCAAGCTCTTGCGGCGGCTCTTGAAGACGTTATGAAGATGCTTGCATGGGATCTTGCGGAATAAACATCAATAGTGCCTTCCTGTCACATCTCAAGTTTGCCGATGACCTCGTATTGTTTGCCCATAACTTGGAAGATCTCCAACTCATGATCCAACAACTTTTTGATGCCTCTTTAGCCCTTGGCCTTAAGATGAATATATCCAAGACAAAGATTATGGCGAATGCTTCTGGAACCTCGAATTTTACCGTAACGGTGAAACGAGAGACTGGAGGTAGTTGACAAGTATCTTTATCTTTTCGGCATATTCTATCTTAGAGCATCAGAGTAAGGAGATCTCCAGAAGGATACAAATCGGAGGGGCCGCGTTCGGAAAACTGGCAGATGTGCTTCAGTCGAAGAAAGTTCCACAGTGCCTGAAAACCCGTCTCTTTAACCAATGTGTCTTCCAACTTTGACTTGACGTGGTCGCTTACTAAGGAGACCTTGTTCAAAGAATAAGCTACACAGAGAGCCATGGAGCGGGCCATGCTCGGCATTAAACTCCAACTAAGTCCAAGACGTCAGAGTTAGGGTTACGAATCTTAAATGGTAATGGGCTGGACACTTGGTTAGACGAGGTGATGGCAGGTGGCAATAGCGACAAAACACTCAAAAGAGTCTTGGGTAAACGATTTTTATAAAAAAGTAAAACCGCATCATTAGATTTTAAAATAATAATTCTCCTGGCCAGGAATCAAACATGTAGATTAAAAAAAACTTTGTGTGTAGATTTGCATTTTCCTGACAAAGCACCTCCACTGGGTTGCCGGCAAATACGCGAAAGCACTACGCAATCACGCGCGGCACTCTCAAGTGTTTCCGAATCCTATAAAAGTGGCATTTTATGCACATCAGAGTTCTGAGTTTGGTGTTATAAATTTTTATCGAATATTCGAATATTTTATTTTCAGTATTCGAATATTCGAACGAATTTAATATTCGAATTATTCGAATATTCGAATATTCGAATGCAAGCCCTAATTCCGATGTCAAAATGTCAAACGCCAGTCGAGAAGTTTTATTCACTCGATAAGTACCTATGTTCCGCGCTCATTCCAATAACAATTACGAAAGTAATTTTAAAGTATTCTGTGTTTGTTGTGCTATTTTTCTCGTGAACTATGCCTATTCTTTCCTAGACTATCGCTCAATAACAATGCATACATTCTGTGTAGTGATATAGTGCAACTTTTCTTACGTAAACAATTTGTGTAAATGTTGTTTATTGACAGACATTATTATGTTTCATCGTAATCTACCTTCTTACCTAGCCTCAAAAAGTCTAAAGGTATGTTATTACGACATTTTAGTATTATTCTTGTGAGACATTTTTTCTCAATAACTTTTTAACCTTGTTTTGTTGATGCACATTTTTTGCACATTCATGCACATTGCATACATTATGAAAACTTAGCAATTTCTTGCATAACATTTTTAAGTAAGAAACATATGAAAGTTTTTGTTCTTTTCAAGTAGTATTTAACAGGATAGGTAAATACCTAGGTATACTCTTATAGTATCATAGACCTTAGGTAAAGGAAACAATTTTTTTTTTCTGCTCAATTAATTTTTTATTATATTTTTTTTTTAACATAATTTTTTAAAAAGAATTTTATTACCAAAGGGAATAAAATCCTCGGTACGTCAGCGGGATATGTAACGTAAAGTTACATATTTGAAATTTGGCGCGCGAGATTCAATACAAATTCAAATATTGCCGCGCAAAACTTGTTTACATACACTCACACATCCGTAGAACAAAGGAAATTCTCCTCATTGGCTGACGGATAGTCTTAGTAAATAGATTTCGCTAAATTACGCCACCAAATAAGGTAATGTTGAAAATCTACCAATGACTCAATAACAAATAATCACGCCATGTCGATCATGTAGTAAATATCAATTATGTATTGCCCCCGTACGAATCTGGAAGGGAGGCTGCTTAAAAAGGCTCGCCCGGTCAAACGGAGCCTCATTCTGAAAATATCATCGCTCGTGATACACTCGTTATAGTGTCAAGCTACTAAATATCTATAAAAGGCAGTTATAATGCCGGATTAAAATTAGAACGATGTCCTAAAACATCGTAGTATAATTTAATAGTGTTTCAATCCCCTACTTGGGTAAGTGTGCACAAATATTTAAACAGCTGTTAGGATGTAATTTCATTTCAATTGTGTGTATTTCTCTCTTCTAGGTTTGTCTTTAGAGAACCTGTGTTTTCCTTCACAAAACCTAGCTTTAATTATTTGCAATTGCGCTAATCATTTATCCGTGTACATAACCTACCCGCATTAGCGCTTGCATTCAATTTATAGACTTAGCCTACGCTTCACGCTAGCCTGATCTTTATTTCTTCTATACCTATCATTGCAAGAATACTAGGTACCTACTTACCTACTTACTTTCTTCATCTTGTAAACTCCGTCCTGCTTGGCCACCACCACTCACTACTTCAATACGGCTTCCCTGTAGTAAGCATTATCATCGTCAGTGGTGGCCAAGCACATGAAAATGGAGTACATCATATTTCAACCTGGACATGCTCATTCCAGGGAACGAGACCTGGGGAACGAGAACCAGATCCAGTTTGTAACCAGAGCGGCGCCAGCACCTCTCCGGGACCAGCCAGGTCGCCCGTACGAGCCCCTTCCGCCGACGTGGACATTTTTCCCCTCGGCGGACCTTGAAGCCGTCGCCTGCGACCTGGACCCCGTGCTATAGCTGCCCCTCATCCAGCACTCCGCTGCTACAGGGAAGTGCCGTTCTCGGTGCAAAGTGATAATTAGGCGGGCCATAGAACCTACGATCCTAGATTAAAGATCTCGTGATTTAATAAATTTATGTTAACCTCGTCATCGTTGTTCATATTTAAATACCTCGATAGGCGACCCTAGGTTACAAGAGTTACCTACCTCGATTTCTCCAAGATCCCATCATCAGATCCTGACCTGATGACCAAAAGGACCAATTGGAAAGTGTACCCTTTCAAACAAAAAAGAATTTTTGAAATCGGTCGAGGCGTCTTCGAGTAATCGGTGAACATACATAAAAAAAAAAAAAGATTCCGACGAACTGAGAACCTCCTCCTTTTTTCGAAGTCGGTTAAAAATAGAATTAAATGCCTACGTAACAAAGTTTAATTTCAATTAGAAGTGGCGTTGGCGAACGTCCAGGAACTTCTGCATTGCAGCTCATTTATCAGTAGAATTGAATTCTTAGTACATTCACGTATTTTACTAGCGATGCAGTATATTTGGTTGGGCTTGCCTTTGAATAACCCTTTACAGTACTTCAAGCTTTAGAATGGACATTATTTTCGTGTTTACCGAATATGTCCGACAGCAGTGTATGATTCCACAAAACAGAATGCGACAGAAGTGCACGTCGTTATCAGCGCAGCTCGCACGGCGCACAACTAATTTGCTTTTCTTAAAATTGACATTGAAATTATATTTGTTTGCGATAAAGTTCATATTATGGAAATTTTCATTTCCAAATGACTTTTCGTCAATCGTTTTTGTAATTTTCCGATGTTTTACGAAACGCAATATTTTTCTGGTTTTACTGTAAGTACACACATTTTTAATTAAGATACTTGTTAGCTAGTCAGTTTGGGTGCCATCCTATACTATTAAACGAGAAATATTTGTTTGTTTGTCTGTACTCACGTTCTCGAAAACGGCTCCAACGATTTAGATGAAATTTGCAGTACGGCGGTTTACGGGGGGCGTAAAATCTATCTAGCTAGGTCTCGTATCGTAGAAAATTCGTTTTCTCGGAATTTTCACGCAAAAATATTTACCAATGCAATGTGGTTCGTAATTTCACAAAATTAGTTGAGACCAAAGTGGCCGAGTGGATTGGGTGTCCGCCTATCAGCCGAAGGCTTCGAGTTCGAATCTCAGGCAGTGAAAGTTTATTTTATAAGTTTTTTAGTTTTTCTTTTTTAATTTTTCTCTATTTGCACCCGAGCCTAGCTCGGTCGCCCTGATATTACTGAGTAAACTGCCTATATACCTATGTAAAAGTTAGAAAAGCCAAAAATAGAAAATAGCATCACAAACTAATAAGTACTGAGCCCGAACAATTCAAACATATTACGGTATTGCCGAGCGGAAGTGACGCTCAATGGCGACAACTTCCGGCTAGGGTGACCACGGTTTTGGAACTATCAGGACATCAAAACGTTTAGCTTTTTCAAAAGTCAATCTAGATTAAAAAAAATTATATAAAAACCACGTTTTTATATTTTTTTATTTAGAATTTATGCATTGTCATCGAGTTGTAAGTTTTTTTTTGAGTATTTATTTTTACACAATTTCTAAATATCTAGATTATAATCTTCCGCCCGCGGCGTTGCCCACGAGGTACCAACATAACTTATAGCCTATGTTCATTCTGAAAGATCATTCTAACTAAATACTGGTGAAAGAGTTTTTGAAATCGGATGAGTAGTTTCAGAGATAGCCTCTTACATACAAACAAAGTTTACCTCTTTATAATAATAATAATTATGAATTATTAAAATAAAAAGGTTTACCTAATTATGCTTATCTTTTCTAATGCCGGAAGTAACTTTTATTGTTTAAATTACTAAATAGTGTTTAATAAGATTCTAGTTAAGAGAAACACTTGTAAACCTTTTTTCTTGCAATAAAATGTTTTATTTATTTATTTTATTTATAAATAAATAAATGATAATAATAAATAAATAATACTAATAAATAATATAGATATAGATTTACATTGGTACACAGTAGTTTTTAGTAAAGTATGGTCACCCATCCTATAACCACAGCCCGAGGCGCCCTCTTTAATAAAGCGCTTCCACTGCACAGCTATAGTTAATCCCTCCCGTTATCTTCATGGCGCGTGCAAGTGGCCAACCAATATCACTGAGACTCTTTTGAGAGACTCTTTGACCTCTAAGTTTATATTGAAAAGTTTTATGGACACGGGATTTTATCGCGTAATTTTATCAGTCTGCCCGCGACCACGGCTATTGCAACATAGTCGAAACGTCGGGATAAATAAGGTAAATTACGCGATAAAATCCCGTGTCCATAAAACTTTTTAATATGAATAGTGATCGCGAAAGTTTAAAAAAGACTACTCTAAGTTTATCTTAAAAAAAAACTTTCAAAAGCTGCCAGTTGCACCTATGTACTTTTTCATTTTAATTTAGCCACTTTAAGTTATAATAACACAGAATAAAAAGAAAAAAAAACGACATGTAGTTGATCAATTTTCTGCATTCTCGAGGTGCATTTGTTATAACTCCGAAGATGCTCGACAAATCCTCGCCAAATTTTTATAGCATCAGTTAGAAAGTGAATCCTTAAAAAAAAGAAATTCTTAATCGGTCCATTCAGTAATCGGGGAACATACATAAACAAAAAATGGGGCTTTTTGGCGGGAATTTGAGAAGTCATGTTTCGTTTTTGTTTTATTTTCCAAAACTTGTGTTTCTTCGAATGTTAATGTGTAATAATGGTGGATTATTAACCGTTAAGTGTTCGTGAACGTGCATAAGTGTGGGGAAGTGAAACAAAATTGGATAACGTTGCTTTTCGAGTTCTCCCAAAAAGTCCGTGTTGATGTTTCATTAAAGCCCCACATCTTTACTGAGGCACAAGGGGAGGGGTGGGATATTATATTTATGTATTGTAATATGTAATTATATATCATATTTATCTACAAACTTGAAGTTTATTAAATACTTGACACTGGCTGAATGCACAAGCCGTGCGAAGCCAAAATAAAGAAAAAAAAAAAAAAAAAAAAATGTCGATAAATTGAGAACCTCCACCAATTTTTTTAGGTCTCTTAAAAATTAAATATTAACTTATTGTTATGCGAAAGGGTAAAGACATTGCGTAATGTAAGTACTAAAAATAATAGTGTAAACATCGACACTTACATTGTGACAAATAAATGTAGGTATTATCTATCTTTCTTTCTTTCAAAATGGTAAAGGAAACAGTAAGATGAGCGTTTTGTGTGCAAGTGTGGTTTAACACTTAAAAAATTAAAAAAACTGTAATTTATGGTTCACCTACTATTTGACAATTTGTAAAAAGAACAAAGTTTTAATTAAATTTGAAACTGGAACATTGTACCTATTTAAAAAAAAATCATTAAATATTTAAATTGTTCGAAGATTGTTCGATTTCCAAAATGTTAAGAACAGAATATAAAAAGATTCTTGTAGCGCACAGGTAGAGGCGAAACTTACCTACTACTTTAGACAAAATCCATCGTTTCGGTCTTATAACATGACTTATTTGTTTTTATTCTCTGCAGGCTACGTGTCTGCGAGGGGTGGAAGTATATTAGCATTATATTGGCGGGACACGTGCGCTTGCAATATGTCTTCATAACACACAAAAACATTTTGCTAGATAATATTGAAAATGCGGGGAAGTTCTGTAGTAAAATTGTGATCATTTGGTAGATTTACAAGGTAGATTTCTCGCGGAATAAAAGTTGAAAAGAACTATAATGTTGAAATAACATCCCCTAATCTCATCTGATTCTCATTTCTGTCATTTTCATTTTATTTCATCTCATTCTCAAGATACGACAAGGTGTAATATGATGCGCCCGCGCTAACTTTTCAATGGTTAGGTAAGAATAGTAGATTTAGGTAGGTACTCAGATCTTATAGACATTCGATCATATTTGAAAACATAGGGGATATTCAGATGCAAGTCCAAATGCACACCACTTCCACTAATTATAAAAATGTACCTACTACTTATTCGATGGACGTAGCAGATTTTTGTAGTAAAAACCTCTTTACGCACGCTTGACTTGGGGAGTAAGCTGGTGATTGCTTGACGAAAGCGTTACGAAAAGTGTGATCGGGCGGGCGAGGCGAACGGAAGTTTTACTACAGTCGTGTGGTCTAAAGCACACTCGTTTTTTTTGTTTATTGCATGCTCTTCCTGAATGCAATGTTTTATTCCAAAAAATGATCCAATAATGTAGAAACTTTCATACGAGAGTTTTATAAAATTTCAATGAACTATAACAATGAGTTATTGCATAAAAACACCAAAATTGCAGGTTCATAGAAAACTAACACTCGGTGTCACATAAAACAAGAAAAATCGTCTTCCATTTTACCGAAAATAGATATATTTTTATGGCCTTTATCACTTTCGGTCCCTCTAGCATGAGAACTTAGTAGACATAAACTACATTTATTTTTATAGTGGTAATGTAAGTGAGTCATTGTCTCTTTTAAACTTTCGCGATCAGAACACATTTTAAATGCATAGTTATGTATCTCGTAAGGGAGTGTCCACATTGCGTTTTCTGCAGCGCGTTTTTGAGCTGCGCGTTTGTATCGATACAAACGCGCGTTCGCAACGCGTATTTTTCCATACAAAAGCGAACCGGGAGGGGCTGCGCGGGGGGCTGCGCGTTCGCATCGCGTTCGAATCGCGTTTGTATCGATACAAACGCGCTGCAAAAAACGCAATGTGGACACTCCCTAAGGCTGTGTCCCCAGTAGGCAAACTGTGAGCGGCCGACTGAGTTTGCGGCGTATCGGTTTAGTATACCATTCCATATATATTTTGAAATGGAGTGTCCACAGTTTGCTAGTTTTGCGCTCACTGTACGCAGTTTGCAGCGTAACGCTGCAAACTAGCAAACTGTGGACACTCCATTCTGTCCGTGCACCAATGGATATTTCGTTTCGAAAAACTTATATGCTCTTATACACGAGGTAAAAATGGTAGAGGAAAACTGAGGAAATCCGCGGCTTAGTCAGCCCCTTATTAACTATGTCTTTCCTGTGGATATGGCCGGTTAAGCTGAGAGGATGGTCTAGTTTGCTGGACAAGCCTAACTCCATTTCAACAATGTCCCAGGCACTACAGTGTCCTGTTAGGTGTAGGCAAAGATTACCTCATGATTAAAGTACTTACCTATCTAGTAAAAAATGTAAAAGTCTAGTTACTTAGTTAGTTTGTAAGTAAGGAATGTTCAGTCCAATATGACAAACATAATTAGATGTCGCAAATTGTAAGTAATATTATTCAAAATCACTTGCAAAAAAAGTTTGCAAGAGCAAAAACATTATAGGTAGGTACTGATTTGAAGTTTTGAACCCACATCTGTCTCCAAGCCAATCACTCATCATCATGCTAAGGTCACATTTTTTTTTGTTTGAACAAACCGTCTCAAATTGTCATGGGGGAAATGTTTAAGCCCACTTTTTCGACTATTCAACATGAAAGTTGATAGATAGATTAACACTTTGGTATACCTACACCACATGAACATTAAAACAAAATTGCAGACACACAGAACTTAAAGAGCGAGGTACAATGGGCGGTCTTATCGCTTTTCTTCCAGGCAACTTTAAGATGAACTGGATTTACAGGAAAAAAGGCCTCAAAAAAAGACTAGACCTCGGAAATTAACGGAAAATTGTACTGAAATAGAAACTAGAATTTCTGCAGTAGACAATTTTTTTCTAGGATCTCATGCTAGAGGCGTTGAGGGGTGCGAGGGTGACGTATGTAATTTGGTGAAATTGAGCGCGAGAGTGTATAGAAATTGACTCCATTTACGGGCCTCATTCTGTGGAATGTTTGGGAATGCGGTAGGATGGGGTATTGTGTTCGAGAAATATTGACGGCGATGAAACGGGGACGGTATGGGAGATAGGATACTTTATTTTCATATAAATAATACCTTTAGAGATTTTTGAACAAATGAGAATGGAGCCAAAAAAAATTACAGGGAGAGTAAGTAAGTTTCGGAAAATAAAGAGGCATTGTATGATGCTAATAGCTCTTACAGTACCTATATAAGTCGATGAACTTGCAACCTGTCACGTACGGAATGCTAACTTCTGCAAAATGTTGGCATGTACCAAAAATGTATTTGGACATACCTCTGACTGCCCCCTTAGACATCTTCAAAGGATCTTAAAACGCCTAAAAATAGAGAAAAAAATAGATAGAGAATATATAAAAATAGATAGAGAATAGAGAAAAAAATAGAGAATGTCTACCGCGCCTTGGGGATACAGTCGTGATCATATTTCATTTATTTTTCATTAAATATAGGTTTTGTGAAGGTGCATCTAAATTTTGACATACATAAAAAAAGAACAAAAAAAAATTCCGACGAATTGAGAATCTCCTTCTTTTTGAATTCGGTTAAAAATAAAAAAAAAGAAGTACTCACAGTCGATGCGTATCTGCGGGCAGCCGCTTTGGCGCATGCAGAAGCCCGCGGTGCGCGCAGTCCGCAGCCGCGCCGCGACACGCGCAGGCCCACGGGCAGCCGCGCGCGAGCCGCAGTGCGCCCGCGCACAGTGCCACCAGTAGCAGCGCGCGCACCAGCGCGTGGGACATCGTGCGGGCGTGCGCGGTTAGGTCATGACTGAATCTGGAAAGATGATTTGAGTTTAGTTTTTCGGACTATCGAACGGTAGGTTTAATATTATCCCGGAATATAAAAATACTTAAAATGAATTATAATTCAGTGAACAGAATAATTGATCACATTCATCTCTATATAAGAGCAACGTGATGTCTTGCATGCTCTTTGGATAGTTCAATTTCGAAATTCGAAACCTATTTTTATTCTTATTCTAACGTAGGGATGTGCGATCTTTTCATTTGATCCGATTTTTAGGATCGTAATGGATCGTAATGTCTCGATCCGATCCACGGATCGGATCGCATTGTTACGATCCGATTTTCAAAAGATCGTATCAAAAGATCGAATGAAATAAAACCAAATAAAGTATTTTTAAAATGTTATTTTAACATGTAAATCAAACTTGCATTGCAAAGAAACATATCAACCTTTCAGATTATTGCTTTTAAGTGCCAACCTTTTATTTAAACTTTAAAAAAAATAATTACCTAATAGATGATTTGGATCCAACCATTTAGAGACTCATACGACTTAGCAACTTGCACGTAAAGTGATGCGTTTTATTTTGCTAGTTACTTATTACACAGTCCAAGTTAGGATTATAGTCCCGCTAATAACAATCTTACCGATATGTTTAGTTGATTCATTCGATCTTTTCGATCCGATCCGATCTCCGGTGTAGTTCAATCGATCCGCCAAAAAATCGAATGGCTTTCATACGATCCGAAAAATCGCTTGATCGTATGCAAGCGATCCGATCTTCTAAAAGATCGGATCGGATCGGCGCATCCCTATTCTAACGGACGTAGGTATAGTTTTTGAAATACAACGAAAAATGAAAAATTTAAATAACCGCTGTAATCTGAGCCCCCGTTTGTTAGAGTTTCGATGTCTTTGTAGTTCAGGTTAACTGGTAAGTAAGTAGGTATTAGAGTGTGATATCGTTGTAATTTGCAATGATTTTTGCATTTGAGATTGAAAATAATTTTCGTGAACTACTAGTTTATTTGAGGGAGGCTTATATCCAACAGTGGACGTCCTATGGCTTAGATGATGATGATGAGGTAATGTTAGTAAGAATATTACATACACACAACTAAATTCAAAGTGACCAGGTAGCGTTGAATATGACGTGACTGACGCGGCTCGTTTGTCCCGTACAAAATTCAACTTTGTGTGATCGGCTCATTTTCTAAAAATGTCATGCTTCAATTCAAATGTCATGTGACCGTACACAATATGACAAAATCAGAAAATGACATTACTCTTTCCTCAAGCTTCATTCAATCTTCAATCACACCTCGCTTGACAATGACAAGAAAGAATTTTGAACCGATCGGACATATTGTCATATGAGAATGAGTGAGTAGTTCGCCAAAATAATGAACAGTCAACTGAAAATGACCGGCTCAAATGAACCGGCTCACGCTACCGGCTCAAAATCAAAATGAACCTACTTTGACAAAAGTCAGTCTAAAATCATGTCATACCCAACGCTAATTCTGAGAAGTGTGCAGTGGTTCTATGGATTAAGGAACTATTTTCAGGTAGGTATTTAGACGAAAAATCCTGTAAACCCTGTAGAATTTTATATAATTATCTACTTATAGATAACTAGCGACCCGCCCCGGTTTCGCACGGGTCACATCACACATCACATTAGAAACCTCTAGAATTATCAGTGTTTCTCTACTATATTATGCATGTATTATTATATAAACCTTCCTCTTGAATCACTCTATCTATTAAAAAAAATCGCATCAAAATCCGTTGCGTAGTTTTAAAGATCTAAGCACACATAGGGACAGACAGCGGGAAGCGACTTTGTTTTATACTATGTAGTGATAGTGATGTAATGTTAAAGAATATTACAGACACACAACAAAATTCAAAGTGACCAGAGACAACAAATCAGGGCCAATTAACCCCGAGCATCGAACCCATAACTCAATTTCGAAGACAATTGAACATTTTGAACCGGCGACCTCGCAATTGATTTTTACGACGGCATTTTGACAACTTTATGTAGCATCGAACGGTTATGAGGTTGGGATGCGTTAAAAAAGTTAAGATAATTCTCTATTTTACAACGTCAACCATTCGAGTATGGTCCGACACAAATAATAGAAATAAATGGGGGCGCCACTGTGCAAGCTAGCCCAGTGCTTGCACAGCTTGCACAGTGGCGCCCCCATTTATTTCTATTATTTGTGTCGGACTATACTCGAATGGTTGACGCGAAATAGATAAATTCTCTTTTAGAAGTAAATTATTACTTCTGACTGACGTCTTCGGCACCTGTACCATAGACAAGAAACCTGTAGGTACTTTACCATAGATTAGTAGAGAAAGGGTTTCCAAAGTACTGAAATTTTAGTTGCCGTGTCTACCCGTTTTTGCCGGACTATACCTATCTATCATTGCCGTTGCGTTTTGTTTTGTTCTCCAAAATGACAGTTAAGTATTTGCAAAACCTCATTGGTAATTTGTTTGAAAACGTCATCGCAGCAGAGTAATCTAACCTCATTGGCTATGATTAGATTATGAAACAAAACGAAATACCTTTATAGTTGAAGTTTTTTGTTTTTGGTAAAAGTTTTTATTAGAATCAAGGGGCAGTAGGTACCTACCTACATTGAAGTGCTATAGCAGACATAGGTGCTTTTAGCATCGGCGATCGGCGATCTTGGGACTGCATCGATGTTGCTTCGCATTTTGGCGACTCTATGCGTTCGATCGCAGTATCAAAATCTATTGCATCTATTGCAAATATCCCTACGGTATCGACTTGTTACGTTCGGACGCGGTATCGTAAGCGTGCGTTTTAGCGACTTGCTGACGTTTCGGACAAAATATTTTGGGCCACAGTGTCCCAAATGACACTTTTGTTTTAGCTACTGCTCCGATCGCCGGTCGCCGCGTTTAGCGATAAGCTGACATTAGACGATGCTGAATTCAGTGTGATACCTGCTTGTTCATTAATAAATTAGTGCTCTGTCTTGCTCCTTGGCCTATAATAAGTAAGTTTTGTGCAATTGAATGTTTTTTATTTTCAGGAGAGCACTCGCGGAGTCGCGGGCGACATCCCAGTACCCAGGGGCAGCTGCCCTCGACGTTGAAGCCAGGGCACAGCATAATGCGATGCCCTTACCTGCCTACCCCCTAGGAAGAAGACCCAGCTGCTGCCTCAGTAAAAGTAGGATGCACAACCACGCCGTATTCCAAACCGACTTTGTTTATGTTTAGATAGATAGTTTTATCACGATAGAACATTAGCCCCTCATCACTGTAAAATAACAAACACAAAAACAATATCATATTTCATGGCACAAATCACAAAAAATATCCTTACGCTTCGCCGGAGCCAACAAAAAACGGTGGTCAAAGAAATTTGAGCCTAATTTTTGTGTTTTTTGCCACAGTAATTTTGGGTTGATGTCAAATTCTGGTGGCGTGACGGCGCCCTTCTCTCTGTAGGGGGTCTAAATATGGTTGTAGGCCTCGACAGATCAGTGCTATAATATAGGTAGTCCGGCTAGACACGGCAACTAAAATTTCAGTACTTTGGAAACCCTTTCTCTACTAATCTATGGTAAAGTACAGGTTTCTTGTCTATGGTACAGGTACCGAAGACGTCAGTCAGAATCAGAAGTAATAATTTACTTCTAAAAGAGAATTTATCTATTTCGCGTATTTAGCTTGCACAGTGGCGCCCCCATTTATTTCTATTATTTTGTGTCGGACTATACCTATGGTAACGCCGGCTCCATACGTTGGGACCAACGTTGGTCCCAACGTTGGGGCCAAGATTTCGTGAACCATCCACACGTTGGCGATACACCAGTCTTGTTCCGTCAGAGCCAACGTGCAGACGTCCGATGTCTGCGCGTCCGATACAGAAATTGAAATTTCTCTAAGTGATTTTACATTACTGAATACCAATTTTATCACAATCACATCACATCATGTCACTATCACACTTCACACAACACACTATATTATAAAAGCGAAAGTTTGGATGTTTGGATGTATGTTTGTTCCTCTCTAACACGACAACCACTTAACCGATATGGGTGATATTTAAAATATAGATAGATAATAACCGGAAATAGGACATAGGCTACTTTTTATCCCAAAAAATTGCACGGTTCCCGTAACATAAAAAAAAAATAGTAGACTCCATCATCAGATCAGCTTGCTGTCACCATATTATTACATTGTAGTCAGAACTTGACAAATATGCCGAGTTTCAACTCAATCGGCCTATTTACTGAGGAGTTCTGTTGAACAGCTCTTGACTCCATCATCAGATCAGCTTGTTGATACCATAATATTTCATTGTCACCGAGAATCTATAAGTGTGCAAAATTTCAGCCCGATAGTTCTACAAACACAATAAATAAGGAATACGATGACATTCTCGCTCGTCAGTCGACACGTGCGCTCACGATGCGCGTCGAAACGGGACTGAGCATAGCGCCAACGTGTGGACGGATCCCCAACGTTGGCGCGCCAACTTCCTTTGATAAAACCGACACGGCACGGCCAAGCCCCAACGTTGGCCCCAACGTTGGCGCCAAGCTATTTTGTCAGCACCACACGTTGGTGAGAGGCATTGGGACCAACGTTGGCCCCAACGTGTGGATGCGGGGTAACAGCAGTGCGATTCAGTCTTCCGAAAATGCAAACAATTCGATGATTTTCTTCGGAAATTCGATGTTTTTTCAGCGAAAAACGTTACTTTCCAAATTCTGAATACATCTGAGAAGGTCTGAATAACACTGCAGAAGGCCGATTCTACTAACAAACTCTTTATGAACCAAAGCAAAACGTCAACTTCCAGTTATAATTTACAACGTCAACCATTCCGGTATTATTGCCGCTGCGTTTTGTTTCGTTCTCCAAAATGACAGTACTACCTAATTCATATAAAAAAAAGATTACTTAACAAAAATATTTTATCCGCTTTATATCGGTCCCGGCTTTAAAGTTAAGCCATGACGGAGGCCTTTAGGCGGCCTAAAAGGTATTTCCAGAGCTAGCTATTCGAACTACTTTCCGCCCGCGGCTTTCAATGTAATTACTCTGAGTAGGTAGGTACCTACATTATACATTGATATGAAAATGACCGAGAGTTCATTGACCTCTCTTGAATACATCGAGGGGCGAACACAATGCCTTAGGGATTGGTTATTGGATTAAAGTTAGTTGTGGAATGTAGGTACCCCGACTTTCGATCGCGGGTTTGACTCCCAGGCTATCAGTGGATATGTATGATTGTCATTTTCATTTCTATGCTTAACAAGCGAAAGCTATGAAGGAAAACTGCAATGGGTTTGCCACCCCTGTCTGTTATACCTACCTGTGTAATGCTACCTACTCATTCCGTTTTTTTGAAATAAAACTTCTTTACGCACGCTTGACTTGGGGAGTAAGCTGGTGAATGTGTGACGAGAACGGTACGAAAAGCGTGATAGCCTTTCATTAATTTGTTATTATGGACATTCAGTATAACCACGTATAACTTAAAACAGTTTAAAATTTTTACCCCTTTTTAGTTACCTACATTAGTTACACCGAGTTCATACTAGGTATAAATTCTTCCAAGTTTATTAGTAGATATTTTGCTTATTCTTAGGTTATATTCTTGAAGTATAAGTACCAATACAACGTTAATTTCTACTCGTATCACTGCTGTTAGTATTAATATTTTAAGAAAATAATTATGATTGTCGATAAAGGCACAGTAGTTTGTTATGACCGCTGACAACCATCTATTGTGGAAATAAAATAAAATAAATAAAAGTATGTAACTAAACTAGCTGATGGTATCAGCGCGGTCGGGTTACGCAGGGCTGTGCAACTGTTGGCTCAAAAATAATAAAACATACTTAAGCTGACATTAGACAATGCTGAATTCAGTGTGCTAACTGCTTGTCCTACTAATATTATACAGGCGAAAGTCCGTGTCTGTGTGTGTGTGTGCGTCTGTGTGAATGTTTGTTACCACGTATCTCCAAAACTACTAAACCGATTTCGATGTTTGGAATGTAGATAGTTTAGGTTCTGGAATAACACATAGGCTACTTTTTATCCCGGAAAAATGTATGATACCCGTGGGAAAAAAGTACCTAGTCTACGCGGCGAAGCCGCGGGCATTCACTAGTTCATTCATAAATTAGTGCTCTGTCTCGCTCTTTGGTCTAAGAATTGCGTATTGTGCATCCTACATTACTGAGGCTATCTGTGGCTAACTTCAGTCAGTTAGTTAGGTGTAATGTTAGCTTTACAAATGAAGGACTATTTATTATAATTACCGCTGCGTTTTGTTTCGTTCTTCAAAATTACATTGCCTAAGTGTAAGTACCTAATTTGTTTGAAAACGTCACCACAACAGAGTAACCTAGCCTCAATGGTCATTAGAAGTTATGGAAACAAAACGAAATCTAAGGTAATATTATAGTCCGACACAAAATAATAGAAATAAATGGGGGTGCCACTGTGCAAGCTAACGCGAAATAGATTATAATTCTCTTTTAGAAGTAAATTATTACTTCTGGCTGACGTCTTCGGCACCTGTACCATAGACAAGAAACCTGTACTTTACCATAGATTAGTAGAGAAAGGGTTTCCAAAGTAGGTACTAAGTAAGTAAGTTCGTATGAGCAAGTGGCCAACTCTGGTGACGGAGTTTTTAGGCCGCCTAAGGGCCTCCTAAAGTAGGTACTGAAATTTTAGTTGCCGTGTCTACCCGTGTTTGCCGGACTATACTTAGTTGACGTTTTGCTTTGGTTGATAAAAACTTGTTTGTAGAATCGGCCTACAGCCTTTTGGCTCGCTTTCAAAACGGTAGTTGAATTAACTAGCAAGTGCCAATTTTTTACAAGTGTCGGTGTTGCCAACTTGCCAATTTACACGATGTTAGGTCTGCGCCGTAGTAGCAACGAGTTGGCAATTCTTTGGCGCATTTTTACTACTCTTGTGCCAAACTTATAGTTATTTTAAACTTTGAAGTTCTTCTGTGCCACAGACTAATTTAGTCGTTTTTGAAGTTAAACTTCTTTACGCACGCTTGACTTGGGGAAGCTGCTGAATGCGTGACAAGAGCGTAATGAAAAGTGTGATAGGATGAGGCGAACGTACTTTTAACTTCAGTCGTGTGGTCGTGTGGCACACTCGTTTTTTTTTACAGTTTATGTACTTTTGGCACACAGTGAAGATCTGATGAGGATCTTCAGCGTGATGAGCAGAATAGCTCCTTAAAATGCAGTATTTTGCTCACTTTTACGTTTCTACCAGTGGAATCGGCCCTTAAACTACTAGGTAGGGATCGATGGAGCACCTGAGAGCACCTTCTCATCACAAAACTAGAAATTTGTGAACATTTATTCTGTTTTAAGCTATGCAAAGACAAATTCGCGACGTCTAAGCGTCAAAACACACGTACCACTACCACACCACGTCGCAGCGACAAAATGTGGTCCAGCTGTGGTTGCGTGTGAATTGTGTGGCAGCGACTTTTTGCAGTTGCGTTGTGGTACCGACAAAATGTCAATGTGGCAGGCGCCAGCTAGGCGCGCGCTGTTGATGACGTCATGTCGTCGCGATGTGGTTGCGATGTGGTTGCGATGTGATCGTATTACACAGGTGGTCGATAACAACGACAAAATGTGGTACGTGTGAATTGGAAATTCATTTTCAATACAAATATACGCCCGACCACGTTGCGTCGTTGTGGTGTGGTTGTCGGTGTCGTGTGGTTGTGGTACGTCTGAATTGGCACTGACTCTACAGCACACAGAGCCACTAAAGTGCCTTTTATTAAATAGTTCCTATGCCGTCATGTTGGCAGTAGTGCAATTTTTTTCTGTGACTGCTGTGGCTGCGGCAGAATAACAGCGCCCTCTGCCTAAAACAGAGGGCAACAATGCTGAGTCGTAACCCATTTGCTACTGTAGCATACAAACAACCTATTTTGTAGTTGATTTGGTCTTGTACCTTTCTGTAACTTTTTTCATAATTATTACGTTTCTGTGTTTAGTAGCAAATAAATGATGTGTCTATGTCTATGTCTTTAATGTTTTAGGCATGATTTTCTCAAGAAATTCCAATAAAACCTTAAAAACCCTGGTTAGTGTATTGACACTGTTGACAGACAGGGGTGCCAACAGGACGGCATAAGAACTATTTGATGAAACGCACTCTACTGTCAACATGACAGCATAGGAACTATTTGATGAAACGCACTTTAGTAAGTAAGGTAACTGCACACACTACTATTTAATGACCCGCACCGCACAGCTGACGAGTAGATTACTAATTCATAATAGAATTTTTACCGATATACAAAGTTTTGCGAATTTATAATGAAAGGACGTCCCTGTGCGCGCTAGCTGCTTATTTAGTTTATAGATACATATACCTACCTAAACATTAAAAGAACGTGTGTCTGCTCATATTTTTACAATCTAGATTATATGTTAAGAGAACCCTAGTGTCTAGTTATACCTAACATAGGCTTTAAGACACTACTAAACAGACAAATGGATTGTGTTGATGAATAAAATATATATCTAACTTGTTAAACTTTCGCGATGTGTTAACATAATGTGAACGAGGACTTTTCTGATTCGGAAGACGAATTGGGGGTAGTCGTGGATCCTACTCTCAATTCTCGGCGGTAGCTCCAGTACTTTAGTCATCCCGTGACCACGAACGCTATAACGTGTTCGAAACGTCGGGAAACAAAATAAATAAAAGGTACGCGATAAAATCCTGTAATAATAATTATCATTAAAATATATATCTATCTATCAAGTAAGTATTGAATACAAAATGTTGTCGATCCCTGTCCCGTTTAGATCGAAGTGATGGCATGCGTGCTTCGTTAGGCGATCCCGGCAGACCCTTTTAACCAACTTCTTGCTTTCAATCATGACTTCGCTTATATTCTATGTATATTATGTATGTATTTACAAAAAAAATGTATTTAAGTAGTATATCAGTTATGTGGTTCCCATAACACAAGCTCTGCTTAGCTTGGGGCTACATAATGCTGTGTGAAATGTCCAGCATTATTTATTTATTTGAACCTTCTTCTTTCGTATGAGCAAGTGACCAACTCTGATGACGGAGTTTTTAGGCCGCCTAAAGGCCTCCGTCATGGCTTAACGACTTAAAAGCCGGGACCGACAGTTAACGTGCCCTCCGAAGCACGGAAGCGCTCAGCTTGTACCTAATACCACTTGCGGTCACCCATCCTAAAAGTGACCGCGCACAACGCTGCTTAACATCAACGATCAATCAAGAACGTCCATGCTAGCTACTACGCCACGAGCGCTTATTAAACCAAAATAGACACACATCATGGAAAGATTAGGTAGGTATTCAGAAAATTTAAAAAAACTGGAACTCTTTCGTTCAGACAGACAGACAGACAAGAAAGTGACTTAATAACAAATGGGTAAACTAAAAATTTTAAAAACTGACTTTAATGTTATAAGCTGAGAAATCTGCACTCTCGATGTGCATTTATGTTCATAACTCCGAAGATCCACGACAGATCCTCACCGAATTTTTGGTTTTTGTGGCACCAAGAATTGGTGCCACAAAAACGACTCTGTGTTGGTGACGTTTTAGCTAAGCTTTGACTTTGGCAGAACAAATTTTTGAAAAGACATTCTACTATTCACCAAATGGCTGACATTTAAGAGGTCGAAACAAAATGCAGCGGAATGATTGACGCTGTCATCTAGTAGAATTGTCACCCTGGTTATAAGGGGTCAACTTTACAATGTCAAAATATTCAAACAAACAGCAGTTTACTCTCGAGTAAAAACATAATCCAGTTTGGTCGAATCCAGCCTAAACAGATGGTGTGAATAACCTAGTAATTAGTCTAATATCTAGGTCCCAAAATTTAAATTAGGAAGGTCAACTTCCTATTCATTTAGAGGTCAATTTTTTTAAAACGTCAACTATTTTGTTCTGTTTCATAATCTACTAATGACCAATGAGGTTAGGTTACACTGTGATGACGTTTTCAAAGATACAAAAGAGGTTTTGCAAATTACTGTCATTTTAGAGAACGAAACAAAACGCAGCGGTGATGATATTAAAGGAATGATACATAAATGATACCGGAATGATACCGGTATGATACCGGAATGGTTGACGTTGTAAATTAGAAGAATTGGCCCTCTTAATCAAATATTCATAGATTTTAAACTTCTATACGTGACGGTACAAAGATGGCGACGATCAAAAGCTTAACCCAAATTTAAGTTATTGAATTAATCTGCCTAATGTGAATCTATTAAAGGGGTTACACTACATACACTTTCCAATTGGTATGATCATGCCAAAAGAATTGAAATTCCATTGTTTCATCCAGTCTAAGGGGCTTCGCACACAATCAATCAATCATTATTTTATTAAATGCGAATCAAGGGTAAAAAAAAACAGATGACAGGTAGGAAATATGTACAGCCTTGAATCTGCTTCTCAGCATGTATAAATAGAAATTACATAGGCTACTTTTTATCCCGAAAAAATGCATTATTCCCATGGGATAGTAGTAGACTACGCGGGCGAAGCCGCGGGCGTTCGCTAGTAAGTAAATAAATATCTGGTCGATCGAGCTCTGCTCGGGTGCAAATAGAGAAGAAGAGAAAAAATTTACAAAAAAAAACTTTCTATGGAACTTTCTATTCGAACTCGCAGCCTACGGTTGGAAAGCAGACATCCTTACCACATAGCCACTCAGGTCTCAGCGAATTCCGTGAAATTACGAACCATATTGCACTGGTAAATCTTTTTGCGTTTAAAGGCTGGATTACACCGGGGCAACACTGTGCGGCATTGCGGCATGCCACAAGGCCGCATGCTACAGAATAAAAAATGTCGCACATTGTGGCAAGAACCGTGCGACATGGCAACACCTTGCGTCATGTGGCAGACTGACCCAAGCACGATGTTGCCTCGGCGTAAAATAGGCTGCCGCATGCCACTAATGCCGCAACTGCTTATTATTTGTAGCATGCCACAATATATCACATGTCACAATATGTAGCATGCGGCACTGTCGCACGTTGTTGCCCTGGTGTAATTCAGCCTTAATAGAACAGGATTCTATGACGTCGGTAACTATGAACGTAATATATCTAGGGTGTAATATCATAGATAGTAGGCTACTTTACTTATTATCTACGCCCACGCAGAGCGACGAGATAGGTCTGACATGATCATGATGGATCACATTCTTAATCTAGTTAGCTGGTGTTAATTTACATACTGGGTGCTACATGTCTACATACTATAACTGAAGAGGGCTTATGTACCTACTTGTTATTATTATGTTATAACATAACGTGACCATTGAAAATTAGCCTCTTTCATCAACTTTTATAAAATCGGTTTGATGGTTTAGGCGTAAAAAGTACCTACAGACAGACAGAAGGGATTCGAGTGCAATGAATTCGATTTAGTGGCTAAGAAAGGTTTGTTTGCAAAAGCGGGACAGGCAGCCTGAAAGCGGGACAGTCCCGCCCAAAGCGGGACGTATGGTCACGTTAGTTATGGTATCAGTTAGAAGTGCATGGCTATTTTAATTCACTTGTTACCTACCTCGGATTACTTCCGACAAAATGATTTTTTACCCGACTGCGCAAAGCAAAGGAAGGGTAATGTGTTTATCAGTCTATGTTTGTTTGGATGTTTCTATGTGGCACTCTAGAGGCCAAACGCGTGGACCGATTTTGATAATTCTTACGTCAATCGATTCGTCTCAACCTTGGGAGTGCTACTAAAGACATAACAGTAAACAAAATTCACCAGTGCCACAACCAGACGCCATATTGTCAAAATTAAAAAAACCAAAATCGTCACACCATATCAAGTGGGGTATCGTTGAATAGGTATTTCAAAATCAACTTTAGGTTTCTTTTACCATTTTTCATTTTAAGTAATAGTTTAGAAAAAATAACGGTTTAAAGTTGATTAATAATAATTCTCGCTATGGATGTTTCTATGTGGCACTCTAGAGGCCAAACGCGTGAACCGATTTTGATGATTCTTACGTCAATCGATTTGTCTCAACCTTGGGAGTGTCACTAAAGATATGACAGTAATCAAAATTCACCAGGGCTCAAGAAGATTCTAAACTACGTAACTGGAGTGCTGACTGACATTTAATGTCCAAAGGATTTTAAACCTTAT
Source organism: Camptogramma bilineatum (assembly GCA_958496255.1). Taxonomy (NCBI): domain Eukaryota; kingdom Metazoa; phylum Arthropoda; class Insecta; order Lepidoptera; family Geometridae; genus Camptogramma; species Camptogramma bilineatum. Next base: position 4,913,516 of record OY292478.1, read on the forward strand.
CACGACTACACAACGATCTATTATCATTTAATCTTGGTTATAAGGATTGTTGGTCTTGTTGAGAGGCTTTCTTGGGTGCTTTGTCTCTTTCACACTCGTTGTTGGATTAGTAGTGTGCCCATGTCATTTAAATTTCAGGATATTTTTACCTTATCGCGCTCGACAAAATCAGCGCTTGATTTCGATCCATGGTTTCGATCCTTGATTTTGATCCTTGATTTTGATTTCGATCCTTGGTTTCGATCTTGGATTTCGATCCTGGATTTCGATCCTTGATTCTTGAATTTTGAACCTTGAATCTGAAATCTTGAATCTTGAATCTTTGAAGTGACAGCTGTCAAACTTCAAATGACCATATCTCGGGAACTACTCGTCCTAGACTCCCCGTTCCCAGTTCAAATGAAAGCTATGACCAAGATCTTCATTTGAAGTGACAGCTGTCAAACTTCAGACGGCCATATCTTGGAAACTACTCGTCCTAGACTCCCCGTTCTCAGTTCAAATGAAAGCTATGACCAAGATCTTCATTTGAAGTGACAGCTGTCAAACTTCAAATGGCCATATCTCGGGAACTACTCGTCCTAGACTCCCCGTTCTCAGTTCAAATGAAAGCTATGACCAAGACCTACATTTCAGATGACAGATTTCATTTTGACAGCTGTTATTGAAAATGTAGATCTTGGTCATAGCTTTCATTTGAGCTAAAAAGGAAGAGTCTAGGATGAGTAGTTCCCGAGATATGGCCATTTGAAGTTTGACAGCTGTCACTTCAAATGTAGATCTTGGTCATAGCTTTCATTTGAACTGGGAACGGGGAGTCTAGGACGAGTAGTTTCCAAGATATGGCCGTATGAAGTTTGACAGCTGTCACTTCAAATGAAGATCTTGGTCATAGCTTTCATTTGAACTGAGAACGGGGAGTCTAGGATGAGTAGTTCCCGAGATATGGCCATTTGAAGTTTGACAGCTGTCACTTCAAATGAAGATCTTGGTCATAGCTTTCATTTGAACTGAGAACGGGGAGTCTAGGACGAGTAGTTCCCGAGATATGGCCATTTGAAGTTTGACAGCTGTCACTTCAAATGAAGATCTTGGTCATAGCTTTCATTTAAACTTTGAGCGGGTAGTCTAGGACGAGTAGTTTCCAAGATATGGCCGTTTGAAGTTTGACAGCTGTCACTTCAAAGATTCAAGATTCAAAATTTCAGTTTTCAGATTCAAGAATCAAGATTCAAGATTCAAAAATCAAAATGAAGGATCAAAATTGTATCAGTATTTTAATTCAAAAATCATGCCCTGAAACATCATGTAAATCAGAAAATGATGGAAAAGGCCCCTTAGGGACTAGGAATGTTTAGTTTATGGTCACCCTTTAGAAAGAGACACACCGCCCAAGTTTTCTTTCTCAAGCGGACCTTGTTTTCTGTCTCAGTCAGTGTTCCAGGTACGTAGTATAGAAATTCCTTGCCAGGGCTACAACCAGACGCCATATTGTCAAAATTAAAAGAATCAAAATCGTCACACTATATCAAGTGGGGTATCGTTGAATAGGTATTTTAAAATCAACTTTATCATAACTAAAAAGTGTTAAATAAAAAAATATTTTAAAAAAACAAAAACCCGACTGCGTCAAAACTAAAAAGAAAAAAACAAGCCTGCAAAGAATTACTCACAGTCGGGACCCATAACATTGGGAAGATTTGATTGGTAATAAAATGAATGGGTACCGACTGTGAGTAATTCTTTGCAGGCTTGTTTTTTTCTTTTTAGTTTTGACGCAGTCGGGTTTTTGTTTTTTAAAACATTTTTTTTTAATGTCTTTACCCAGGGCCGGATCCTAGTTTTGCCGGGTAACGGGTACCTACACGGCATAATTTTTGCCGAATCCGCCGGGTACCCGGCAAATTTACCCGAAAACCTAAGTGTAGATTCTCCTAATAACCTACAGTGCCAAAGAATAGACAAATGATAAACAATTTATCGACAAAGTACCAGGCAACCAGAGACCAGAAGGATGTCACAAGCAAATTGGAGTAATTTGTCCGGAGGGCGGCTAAGTGAGAGAGACAGCCGACACGCGCATGCGTTAAAATAAAAGGTACATTCGAACATCGAATTTCGAATTCGCAAAAAGAGATTTTTTTTCACTGTTTTATTAGCTTCATGTGATTCGGCCCTTCTCGGAATGTATTCGAAATTCGGAAAGTGATTTTTCTTCGCCCAAAAAACGTCATCTTTCCGTAGAAAATCATCGAATCTAATGCATTTTGGGAAGTCTGAATCGCATTGCTGTAATGTAGATAATTATCTGTCCAATCAAATCTTTAAAATTTAAATGTTAACCAAATTAAATTTGGTTGAATGCATTGTGTACCTAGGTACCTTTAACGATGAGGGTTAAAAGTAAGCTCAAGTAGTATTTGTCTATGGTTTTTTAATTCTGTCAAGCGTGAGTATTTTTATCTGCACAGGGTTCTTTTATTTTGTTATTTATACCTACAGTTATAAAATGTGTATAAAAAAAATTAATCAGGGGGTCTAAAGTGGCCACTTTTGGTGAAACATCAGACGTTTCATAAATGCTTCATTTATGTTCAATTATTTCAAAACACCTATTTTGTTTTCCATATAGAAACCATTTTGCCCAATTCTGTCAAAAAAGGTGTTTTAAAAATGCTTCATACTTATAAGTAAAAAGAAGCATTTGTAATAAGACACATTTGATGTTTCATCAAAAGCGGCCACTTTAGGTACCCAGTACCTACATTTGGGCGTGCCCCAGTCTCCTAGACATATTCGAACGATCTTAAATGCTTAATTTCAGTTGATATCATCACTGAGGATTTACCCGTGAGCTTTTTCAAACATTGTCCCGCTTTATCTCTTTATTTCAAAATGAGCTCATCATAATCTCGGCTTAAATAAGAATATTGTGCAAAAGGAAGCCCCGAATTTAAAACAAGATGGACAAGTTTGATAAAAACGCGGAAGATTTTTAAAATAAATGTTTGCTGTATTTTAAAAGTAAATTGCTCAAAGGCTTTGGGAGTGGAAGCTTTTGATGAAAGAGCTTCTTAAGTAACCGCTTTTTGAAGTAACTTGGAATGGAGGAGGTAAAATGATATCGTTATAAATAATAGGGTAAAATAAGTCCTCGGTTGAGTCTGTCTATCCGCGCGTTGGGATAAATACTGTGGGAATTCTATAGATTTATATAGGCAGACTACATTTTGCATTGAAAATTAAAAGTCTTGTCAAAATTTTCAATTCCGACGGGATTCGAATCCGCACTGATACAAGATTACATTATAATCGATTACATTATAATACGAGACACTCAAAGGGGCGCTCTATCTGTGGTACCTACCTGGGACATTTACTACTAAGTACCTACTGAAAATTATAAAAATATAGGTATCGGTCTCTTTTTTTCATTACATAAAAGTACACGTATGGAATACCAACTTCTGCTTTATGTGAGCATGTAACAATTATGTTTTTGGATATACCTCGGACTACCCCCTTAGACATCGTGAAGTTTCTTCAATGCCTGAATATATGAGAGAATGTCTACCGCGATCTGTATCCTTGGGGATACAGATCATGTTTTTTTTTTTTTTATCATGTTTTATTTTTTATTTAGGTACACTGAAGTCAATCGCCTTTTTCTTTCATAGGCAGAACAAAACAACAGTTGCAATTGAAAAACACAGTATTGTTCTTGGTACTCTCAAATACAAAACGCAACTAAATAAGACCTGTCAAATAAACCTTTGCAAATTCTAAAGATGTTAAAAAAAAACTTTCTACAAGACCACCTTGACCCACATGTCTTAAACTGTCAATACTTTAATTAAGGTTTTGTTACGGCCACAATGGAACCCTACTGCTGCCACTGTTTGATGAAATAGGGTTGCGCCACTTGAAACTGTTTGAATGTTTCATATTCCGGACTTATGGATCGATCGGTTACATACAGGGCAGGGAAATTGATTTTTTAAGTAAAACTTCTTTACAATCGTAGCTTAGCTTTCGGATCCTCGCATAGCACATCGTTCTCTGGTGGAAAAGCACTCTAATGCTTCTTGCAGAGTTTTATATAAATGGGGTGTAGTAGTGACTACACCCATTTTTGTAAAACTTGTGTAGTTATAAAACTTTGACCGGACAACACTTGTCTCACTGAGTCCGGTCATTATAATCACCTGAGACTTTTTCCCTTCCCTAAACGCAACAAAAGCGCGCGACTCCGCGCGAGGTGTGAATTCTTGTTTGAAAATCGAACAATGGAGTTTGACAGCTCAATTCTTTTTTCAAACCGAGCGCGGCAAAGAAGCTGTAGTACTTTTTTAATTGTATTGTTTTTTTTCTCTACAGTGCAGTGGTAGAGTAGAAAAGGTAGAATGATTTATGATTTTCACGGTGCGTTAGGCATTTTGTTTTAATTTGTAGGTTTAATTTGAGTTTTATCGTGAGAATTGTACAAATAAATTCTACTAAGCATTTCTCACGATACAGCTTCGAGTACTAGTTACATACCTACCTACTTACATTTATAATGGTCACAATTTTGTTTGTTTTTTTAAACGTCCGCTAGTACTTATTAAAACATTTTGACCCCATTTCATTCTTATTACAAATCCATATTACTATCTCAAAAGTACATTGTAATAATCGTTTCAAATAGCTAAAAGTAGTCCTGTCCGATCCCACATTACGAGTCATAATGATAAAAAACATGCACCACTTAAGACGCACTTACGATATCAGTAATGGCTGCTTTTAGACTTGCAGATGGCTACAAATCCTGTACTATTAAACGAGCAATATTTGTAACTTCTATTTATTATTTGTAATAGTATAAGTATTCGCGTTTTTGAAAACGGCTCTAACGAATTCGATGAAATTTGCAATTGTGTGCGTTTAATCGCGAAAAATCGATCTAGTTAGGTCTCATATCTGGGAAAATTCGTTTTTTCCGTATTTTCAATAAAGCGCGGGTCTGTCCGTGGCTAGGTAACCGATTTTGCTGAAATTAAAATGTAGATAGATAATGACCGGGAATAGGACATAGGCTACTATCTGGATACCACGAGAAGCCGTGGACGGAAGCTAGTGTTTTATAAAAAACAATGAATAAATTCGCTGACGCGTTAAATTACTAGTAGCAATAGCCGTGGGCTGCACTTAGTTTAGTTCTAAACTATTGACCCTCGATTTACAACCCCTGTCAATATAGGGGCGGGTTTGAGTAGGGTGACAATAGGTTTTGACAAACACGGTCTGAGCATAATAGCTTAATCAATATTAATGAGAAATTCATTGACACTGAAATTATATCTATTTCAATACTCGGCCGAGTTACCTAAAGACCTTTAAAAATACAGTTTGTGGACAGTTTGTGCAAAAATACAGTGCGCGATACATTGCGCACTGTATTTTTACAACCCTAGTATTACTCGGCCGAGGTAACTTGTAGTATGTTAGCTGAGGTAGATGCGTTGTTGATGCTCTGCGTGGCGAACAAAAGTCAAGATAATTAGCTTGAGTCAAATCAGGCGTACTTTGTCATGCTCCGTTATTACACGCAGCACGCAAATAATTTATACCTTTCTGACAACGTGGTTTTATAAATCTCTGCTATTTTTTAGTTTTCTTGATTGATTAATTAAACAAAGCTGCTTATATTCTAACTTTTTCTAATGAGTATAACGTCTATTGGTAAAATCTAATTGTCTGTACCTGGGACATTGTTGAGATGGAGTAGGCTTGTAGAATCTAACCCATCCTCTCAGCTTAACCGGCCATATCCACAGGAACGACATAGTCAATACGTGTGGGGCTACTAAGCCGCGGGTTTCCTCACGATGTTTTTCTTCACTGTTAAAAATATTTTTAACGGTGAAGAAAAACATCGTGAGGTAAGTACTTATTCCGAAAAGTTCAATAATCCTGGTCACCCTACAGTCACGTGCGCGTTCCCGGACACTGTCGGAATGCATCTTGTTACGTCACACATCAATCTTGCCTCGCCTGCTTTTGATGAAACTCCGTGTAATTGATAGGGGATATTATTATGCAGTAGGTATCTGTAATGATCTTACTATCCTATAATCACACTAATATCACACTAATCACACTAATATTATAAACTAGCTGACCCGGCAAACTTCGTATTGCTTCAAGCATACCTAAATGGAGAGAAGCATGTATAAAGAAAAGCTTGGAAGGAGAGAAGCAGGGAAGCATGGAAGAGAGAAAACCCATACCTATACCTACCCATATCTATATCACCAAAAAGTTTCATGAAGGTCCTGACTCCATCATCATAACAGCATTGTGTTTCACTCATCGAGCTCTTTGATTTGATACCCATATCACTAAAAGGTTCCATGGAACAGGTCCTGACTTACTTAGTACCTTACCTACTACTACTACCCTTTCGTCAGTAGTGTCATTTCTCAACTTAAGAACGTTTTAAAACGTTCACTCGATAATAATACTTAATCCAAGTTTATGAGTGTGAGCCTGACGTCAATATTTGCATTTGATTTTGAGGAAAACTACCCCATACAGGATGGGGTTGCAAATTGCATTGTTCTGTACTGTGAACAGCAAAAGTGAACAACTTCAGATTTTAGCCAGTTGTTCATAGACCGTGTTGGCCGAGGGGTATAGTACCTCGACTTTCGATCTGGAGGTCGTGGGTTCGAATCCTGGCCGTGCATCAATGGATTTTTCGTTTAGAAAAATTTATATGTGCATTAACACGAGCTCTAAACGGTGAAGGAAAACATCGTGAGGAAACCCGCAGCTTAGTCAGCCCCACACGTATTGACCATTGCTCTCCAGTGGATATGGCCGGTTAAGCTGAGAGGATGGTGTAGGTGCTACAAGCCTACTCCATCTCAACAATGTCCCAGGTACTACAGTGTCCCGATAAGTGTAGGCAAAGATTGCCTCCTGACACTGTATGTATGTATGGGGACTCCCTTTTCCGCAATTGGACTCAAATGTTTGCGTGGGGATGACCTGGCTCACTAGATGTGGAGCCAGCCTAGCTCCTCCCAGAAGCGCAGAAGATTCCTGGGGTCTTCGAAGGCCTCAAGGAGCGACCTCGGATTGTCGAGGATTTGCTGCCGTTGAGCTGCTACGCCCACGTATTCCAGGACTATGTGGGCTGCTGATTCTTCTTCGGTTAGACATCCTCTGCAGAGTGGGCTGTCCGTGATGCCGATGTTGTACAGATGTTTGTTGCCCCTCAACTACAGCAAAGATTGCCTCCTGACACTGTATAAGTAAATCATCTAGTAAAGATGTAAAGGCCTAAGTTTAGTTAGACGTAGGTATAGGTACCTACTTTAAGTAGATACACACTATACTAAGTAGGTGTAGTTAACTAACCATACGTGTGTTTAAGAGTATGTTTGCTAAACCCATTAGCGTTCTAAACGTCGTGAGTTCTCTTGGGAAAATGTTTGGCACGTCTCACTGGTTCGTTTATGGACCTTGCGGGGTAATGACCTTAGCGGCCAAAATACACCGCGCGATGCAAATGCATGTAGAAAGAAGAGTGCCATGATGTTGAAGTTGCTCGAAAATAAATAAAAACTTGAAAATTACAAAATAATAGGTAACATACAGGGTGAATTTTTGAGACGGGGCAGTACCTATACTGCCCCGTCTCAAAAAAGGGCAGCTACCTTAACCGTTGTAGCTACAGGAAAACGTTCATAAGGGCCAGTGGCGGCCTTTGAGGGTGGCGAGCAGGGCACTCGCCCGGGGCCTCGCGCTTGTAGGGGCCTCGCGCAGCAAGCCGACTAGAGAAAACCTTTTATAAGCATTAGTAAACCTACCCGTTAAAGATAGACAAATTCCATTGTGGACTTTTCTGTAAACCTCTAAAATAAGAACAATGCCTTCCTACATTATTTTGTTATTAAGTATCTCAAAATAATTAAGTAGGCAGCTTTTCAAACTCAAAAAGCAATCTTTGACAAACCACTAACATCCAGCATATAATGTGTTATATGATTGAATGCTGGAATTCTAAATTATTTATATGTATAAACGTTTTTAGCCCTTTTCATCCCATCATATCAATGTATTATAAATAAATAAATAAAATAAAAATTGTTTATTTCGGATATCAGAGATCCATAGGGGTTAGTAACACATTAAAAAAAGGCTTATTCTAATTGTTAGTAAAAATCATTAAATAAAGAAGTACCTACATCACAGTCTACCCAATCTAGATCACTTTCTGAATAAGGCATACCCAGAGTGATGAAGAGCACCTATCAGACAACGTTTTCAGGATGCTATTGCGACTGCCCCGTATTCTGCGGATCAGGGAAGCGGTTTTTTTGCGAATAATTGCATTAAAGCCATCTGTTTGGTATTCTGCAAACATTCCCGATGCACTACAGAATCGAGGAAGTCGCAACATCATCCTAAAAACGTTGTTATACTGAATGCGCAGAGTTTCTAGCGACTTTTTGGTATGGTTGACCCACAGACTTCCCGTGTACATATTCTGACAGTACGCTTTGAAAAGCGTGATTTTGACTTCTTCAGTACAACGGGAAAATCTGCGAGCCACCATGTTACCTCTCACTGCTAGAGCTCTGCGCTCTCTCTCGATATCAGCATCATCTTTAAGGTCGTCGGTAATTATATGACCAAGGTATTTAAATTTAGATACTCGATTGATGCTCAAGCCATTTAGGGTAATCTCATTGGTATTGATGGTAGTATTACCGGCGGCCTTAAAGATCATGCACTCTGTTTTTTTAACATTATAGATGAGCCCATGCTCAGTGGCATAGGACTCACAAAAACGCAACATTTCCCTCAGACCACCCACCGTCGGGCTGAGCAGCACCATATCATCTGCGTAACTCAGATTATTGGTGCTAACGCCATCTATACTACATCCGACACGCATGCTGCTCAGCCCCACGATAAGGTCATTAACATAAATGTTGAAGAGATTGGGTGAGCTTATTATTTGTCTAAAAAAAAATCGGCTCACTTCTCTCGCATTTTAGCTTCATGTGTATTTTGCGGACGAAGTGAATTAGGTACGTCTGTACTGACCTCAGAATAGAATCCGACAAGCAGCCAGCCTCTTCTTTGAGCACCGTACGTAAGCAAAATCAAATGTCACATGTGACAATGTTCTTTAAAAAATTCGGCTCGCTTCGCTCCCATTTTAGATTCATGAGTATTTTGCGAGAATAGGGAGCTCGCTTAAAGGTAGATTCACGTTACACCGGGCCGTGCCCTGGCCGGGGCACGGTCAAACATTATGGTAAACATTTTGTATGAAGTGATTCATGTCTGACCCGGGGCCCGGCCGTGCCCCGGCGCCCGTTCATGAATCACTTCATACAAAAAGTATACCACAATGTTTGACCATGCCCCGGGCCGGCCCGGTGTAACGTGAATCCACCTTTAGTATCAGTATTTTGCTAGCAAAGTGAGTTATGTTGACTAAATCTTAAAAAAAGTCGGCTCGCTTCGCTCGCATATTAGTTTCATGAGTAGGTATTTTGCTCCCGCCCCCCCCCCCCTCCCTCAACATAATATTGTGTGACCCCTCCAAAAGTCTTGGTCCCGCGCCCTTCACCAGGGGCCTCAAAAAGATCTACCGCCCCGCGCCCGGGGGCCTCGCGATAGCTAAGGCCGCCCCTGAAAGGGCTATCCTTAACTTTTCACTTCCCTTATCTACTGCGATGTCTCAAAAACTCACCTGTATAAAACTTAGGCCTATCATTACTAGATGATTTATACAGTGTCAGGAGGCAATCTTTGCCTACATCCGGGACACTGTAGTGCCTGGGACATTGTTTGAGATGGAGTAGGCTTGCCACTACACCATCCTCTCAGCTTAACTGGCCATATCCAGAGGAAAGACATGCTCAATACGAGTTGCTAGCTAAGCCGCGGGTTTCCTCACGATGTTTTAACCATATTTTTTTCCGAAACGAAAATTCGATTAATGCACGACCGGCGGGGTTAATAAGACCGCTATAGCAGAATCACAATATGAATTGCAATATTTGCCGTTCTTGTCACTCTCAGTCGGCAAAAGAGACGGCATTTAGTGCAATTCCTAAGGCAGACTCCACCAAAGCGGAGATGTGTGAGATGTGTTTTAAACAACCAATAGAATTTCGTTATTCAAACATGGTCATCTCGTAGATTGAAATTGTAGGTATTGGTGATTTAAAACACATCTCACACATTTCCGCTTTGGTGGAGTCTCAGCAGTGATTCTACTATAACGGCCCTTTTAACCAAACAGGATTCGAACCCACGACTTTCGGATTGAAAGTTCCACTCGCTTGGCCAACACTGCTCTTCTATTAAGAGCCGTGATATTTCTATCAACACCACCTTAAGAAACAAAACTAATATTTTCTTCCAAAATCGGTATAACAGTTGCCAAAACAAACAGTCAATTGACTTCCGTCTGTCTGTCAAAGTATTTTAGTTCGGTTGATGTGTTGGTTTCCGTTGTGTTATTTCAAAACTGAAAAAACAGTAGTCTTAGTGCTTATTCACGTAGGTACGCGCGGGTGCGGGCGCGGGTGCGGGCGCGGGAAACGTTGCGAGCTCGTGTTCACATTAACCGCCAGGCGTTCGCGCGAGAGTGTGACGTATTGTCAGAGGTCGAATTATGAACGTCGCGAGTGAAACGCGCGCGCCGCCGCTAGTTTGACATGAACACACACAAACATCTTCACGCGTTGAAATTACCGCGAGCGCTCCGCGCGCACCAGTCGCTAGCTTGCCCGCTAGTTAGACCGCACGTGCGTTTTGTACGTGAACACTTGGAATCACTACATATGTTTGATATTTCGTCACCGCGCCCGCCACCGCGCCCGCGAGTCAACGTGGTTGAACACTAGGCTTAACTGGGGGGCTGAAATGGCCGCTACCGCAATTCCTTTTTAACCGACTTCAAAAGTAGAAGGGGGTTCTCAATTCGTCAAGTTTTTTTTATAGGTATGTTCACCGATTACTCGAAGACTCGTAGCCGTACCATGAAGTCTTAGAGCAATGTTAAAACAAGCTTGAAACATGACGGCCGTCATTTCTAAAGCAGTAGGACTGTTTTAAGCTAGTTTTAATATTGCTCTAATGCCCGGGTTACACGAGGCTAGTTTTTCAAGCTAGGATAGCAAGCTAGTGTTAGTAAGCTAGCAAGCTAGTACTTCTAGCTTCGTGTACTAGCTTAGAAATGAAGCTAGTTGTGTCTACACGAAGCTAGAAGTACTAGCTTGCTAGCTTACTAACACTAGCTTGCTATCCTAGCTTGAAAAACTAGCCTCGTGTAACCCGGGCATAAGAGTTCATGGTATGGCCCCTGGACCTATTTGATATACATATATTTTTTTTTGTTTGAAGGATTATTTTGAATTGGTGAGGATCTGTCAAGGATCTTCGGAGTAAACAGAAATGAACCTCGACAGTGCAGAAAATTGCTCAGCTTATAACATTGAAATCGGTATTTTCTTTTTGAATGAATCATGATAACTCTATGTACCTACTTACTTCAATGAAAAGTGGTAGTTAGTTTCTAGAATGTCTGAATCAATCCCAAAAAGACCCATGTTCACTCATATTTTCTCAAAATAAACGCATTTTCTGAATATTTGCCTAATAGGGGCTAAGTACTCCCCCATTTGAGGCAGTAAATCAGTCAGACTGACAGATATACGCACGTAAATTATACTAGACGTTGCATCATAACCACTTTCTTAGATTTGCATATTTCCAACTAGTTTTGTCTAGACTACACAGGCCTTTACATCGATGTTTAACAGACTTAAAAAATACGTCGGATTTTTTTTTATGTATGTTCCCCGATTACTCAAAGACGCCTGAACGGATTTGAAAAATTATTTTTTTGTTTGAAAGGGTATACCCCCCATGTAGTTTCTAAAGCAGTGGGACTGTTTAAAGCTAGTTTTAATATTGCTCTAAGAGTTCATGGTATGGCCCCTGGACCTATTTGATATTTTTTTTTGTTTGAAGGGTTATTTTGAATTGGTGAGGATTTGTCGAAGATCTTCGGAGTTATGAACAGAAATGCACCTCGAGAGTGCAGAAAATTGCTCAGCTTATAACATTGAAGTCGGTTTTTTTCTATCATCTTCTTTCTAATCCTAGATCATTTATACTAGCTGCCCACCTCGGCTTCGCACGGGTGTAGGTACTTATAAAGAAAATAAGACTGTATTCTATTAAATGACAACCGCTTTGGTTTTGGTTCGAACTCTTAAATGTCAGCCATTTGGTGAATAGTAGAATAGCTTTTCAAAAATTTGTACTGCCAAAGTTCAAAACCTCACCACAACTGAGTCGTTTGTTATTAGTAGTCATGGAAACAGTCGCTTTAGTTGAGGTTTTGGTTGAGGTTGATAAAAAGTTCGGTACGAGAATCGACGCCCAGACCTTCTAATGAAATAAAAATGATACTAGAAAACTTAGGCCTTTTTACTAGCTGATTTATAAAGTGTCAGGAGGCAATCTTTGACTACACTTAACGGGATACTGTAGTGCCTGGGACATTGTTGAGATGGAGTAGGCTTGTAGCACCTAGACCATCCTCTCAGCTTAACCGGCCATATCCACAGGAAAGACTTGGTCAATACGTGTGGGGCTGACTAAGCCGCGGGTTTCCTCACGATGTTTTCCTTCACCGTTTCGAGCTCGTGCTAATGCGCATATTGGTAAAATGGTACACCAGTACGCAAAATCATAGATAGAATATTGTAGTCGCTAATAAATAAATTTAACCAAAGACATCGTTACGCTAAACAAAATGGCCGATTATAATAATAAAATAAAAAAGAATGCAAGTAATAAAAACGTGATAACACGGCCATTGTTGAACAGCATGCGCGGGCGCATCGGAACTTTATGTGGCGCGTGGGTGTGGATGGATATACACTGTTAAGGGGAGAGGTAAAGTTTATTTACTTTCACGACGATTTTGTTCTAAACTAACTAAATTTTCGAAAAGTCCAAAACTGCCGTCCGCTAGCTAAAACGCCGTTATGTGACATTTGGTCATTTTGAATCTCACTTTTAAATGCCATTTTATAAAGCTCAAAATTCTCTATCGATCGGTCTTTTAAACTGGGTTCCTATCTTTTATAGTTTTCGAAATAAGATAGTAAGAAAGCGGCAAGCGCGAAGCAAGGTAGTAAAGAAGCGGTTTTTTAGCGATATCTCAAGTGACATTTGGTCAAATTTCACTTTTAAATGCTAAAGTTTAGCTGAATTGTAATACAATTCACTCTATGAAACACATTGAGGTACACAAATCACGGCCTTTTTTAGCTCCGTACACCTTTATTGTCACAAACCTACAAAATTGTGACGTCATGCCACATTTTAACTCAATGTTTATGTAATCTTTTAATTACGTAAAAATAGTTATTTGTGCAACAAGAGGGCAAAGTTGATGTTTACCTCGAGTGCTGATTTTGAATCCCGAGCGAACGAGGGATTCTAAGAATTGAATCACGAGCGTAGCGAGTGATTCTACGTTAGAATCCCGAGTCTAGCGAGGAATTCAAAGGCACGAGATGTGAAAAACTTTGGTCTCGTGTAGCACACAAAATTTTTCACCTCAGCAGCGAGAACATTAACCTACAAATAAAAGATACAACTTTGTAGGTACATAATGAAGCAACTAATCCATAGTAGGTATTCAATTAAATCTATTTAAAAATAACGCATTTTTTTAGAAATTAAAAGAACATAATAACTGTTATTGTAGTTTTGTAAATTAAAAGTTTCTGTTTTGTTCAGAACTTACCTACGTGCTTCTCAGGAAGGGAACTTTGTTCATCACAATCACTTTTTGTCTTAACTCTTCTCTCTGGAGATAAATTAGTGAATTCGCCACTGGTTTCACTCATCTTTATTGTTTTATTAATTTTCAACAAATAACTAGCGTAACAGAAACAAATTCCCGCTATTTTATTTTTAAAAGGTGCGTTAATTGTTTTTTTTTTTCATAGACAGGCTAGCGATTGACCGCCATGCACTATCATGTGTCAATCGACGACATTCGAATTTCAAATCACTTTTCCTCACTGAAACCAGTGTGCAAAATGCGATTTTGCACACTGGTTTCTCGCAGCAAAGGATGCCATTTCGAGCTGATGAGGTGAAAAAGAAATTATACGTGTCCTATATTTTTTAATAATCTACCTGACGGACAAAAAAATCAGTCATCATCACATTCCAAAATTTTAATTTTACAAGTAAAAATCTCCCCTTAACAGCTGTTGTCTAAGCTTGAATCTAAACAATAACATAAACTCATAAAATATGCTTAAAAAATAGTCTTTTTTAAACTTTCGCGATCACTTATAAATAAAATTATTTTAATTTAAATAAATGATTTTGGTATTACGTTTATATGGAAATTCGTCTGTCGCAGGCCCTTAACAGTTCAGAAGTCCTCTTAACTCAGTTTGTTTATGGCTTAATATTGTTTGCAAGCGATACTGATACATTATGCAGAAGAGAAAACGAAAGTATTAGGTACTGTTCTGAGAAACAGGCTAAAATATCAATACTTTCGGCCCTCCCGCGGCTTCGCTTACGATTATCGCCCTTTTGAAGCCCTGACTCTTATCAGACTTGTGTATTAAAAATTTAAAAAAAACAGACTTTAATGTTATAAGCTGACCAATTTTCTGCACTCTCGAGGTGCATTTCTGTTCATAACTCCGAAGATCCTGTACAGATCCTCACCAAATTTTTGTGGTACCAATCGGAATGTACCCTTTCAAACAAAAATAATTTTCCAAATCGGTCCAGGAGTCTTCGAGTAATCGGTAAAATACAAAAAAAAGCAGAAAAAAACAAAGATTCCGACTAATTGAGAACCTCCTTTTTTTGAAGTCGGTTAAAAACGTGGTAATAAAACTAAAATATCTTATTTTGTACGTGTGGATAAGATTGTAGCCAATTCAATTGAAAATCTGATTGGCAATCAAATTGTATCGTATGAAAGGAGTTTTCTATTCCAAACTACTATCAACTAGTACTAAAAAAAAATCTAATATTAAGATACTTACCTACAAAAAGTGTGTCACCAAAAAGAAAGTTAGGCCCCAAACCGTGTTTGTTGCCCTGGTTCTTCACGGTGTTGGTCGCGAAGGAACAGGAGTAGAATCACCTAGCTCTTAAGACGATTCAAAGTGGTACATTAAGTGATCATAATGAATAAATTAATTTGACTTTTGACATTTATCTACCCAAGTTCCATCAAAATTGGTCAGCTGGTTGATTATTGCCAAGTCTCCCAAGGAGCCGCAGCGCCACCTGCGCAATTACTTTGTGTGCGTCGTTGGCACTAAATGTGTTAAGCTATTTTAAATGACTCAAAGCGTTTCCCAATTCCCCTGAAGATCTTAAGATATAAATATCCACGATCATTATTCTGTCATCGCGCTGTCAAACGTAATGACAGAGTAATGTTTGTTTTGTCTCTGGCTTCATTGCATTGTCTGTGGTTTCCGGATATGTTACAAAATAAAGAAAAAGTAAGTCTTTGGAATAAGACGGTTCACTTTTCGTTCATTGCTGTTCTTCATTCGGCATCTTTAACTCAAAGTGACACATCTGAACATAAAATGAAAGAAAAGTGTCTTAGAAAACCCCAGCTTTCATTCGAGTGATCTTTCACTTGAGTGAACCGTCTGATTCCACCTTTAGGCAGTGTACACATTGCGTTTTCTGCAGCGCGTTTTTGAGCTGCGCGTTTGTATCGATGTTCGCAACGCGTATTTTTCCATACAAAAGCGAACCGGGAGGGGGGCTGCGCGTTCGCATCGCGTTCGAATCGCGTTTGTATCGATACAAACGCGCTGCAAAAAACGCAATGTGTACACTCCCTTAGACCATCCTAGTGTAAGTACAGTGCCTCAAGCACCAGTATACACGAGTTTACTATTATATCCGTGACTATAGTAAAGTACCTATCTCAATCGTATGAAATTCAGTGCAGCGCTTCTAGCGGTAACTTGACTAAACTAAGTTCAGTTCATACAATAGGCATGATGACAGTAATCAAGTATCGCCAAAATATTTATCTGATCTAATGAAATAGGATTCAAAGATTTTGAAAAATGTATTTAGGTATTCTCTTATTAATGTCGAGATTAATAATTTATTTGTTAAAATAAATCTACAAAATACAACAATCCGCCATGATAGCTAAAACACCCATCAGAGCGAATTACGTCATGTCTCAATAAATGTAATTTTGTTTCTATGTAGCTAAGTTGTCATCACTGGATATACTGAGCCGTGACGTAAAAACAGACGCCATGACACCGACGAGCGTTTTGGCGTGAATTTGAAAATTTAAATTTAAATGTACCTACTTTTATTGCACAAAAACCTTAATTTTCTACAGAAATATGATATCTTTTAGACATAATAGATACTTCTGAATATCATAGAAGAGATTTTGAAAATTAGTCATCATGCCTATTGTCCATACTTTACTATAGTCACTGATAGAATAGTAAACTCGTGCATACGGGTACTCGAGGCACAGGTGTATTAACTACATTTTGAAAATTTTAGGGTTGTGCGGTTGTGCTTATCGTGTAGGTATGTTCCTCTGACCACCCCATAAGTATCTTTAAAATTTTTTCTTGTCACAATATCCAAATTTCCACGCCTACCACTAAGCTACTCGTATCGACGCATTAACGATATAACTATTTGACTGATGCCATAATCCGATTGTCGTCGGCAAGTTCCAACCGCAATTAATACTCAATAGAACATAACTAATGATCTTAACTGATGATCATGTTGATATTTACAAATGAGGTTTTAAAGGACCTAATTTGGAATCAAAGCCTGCTTCCGACATCATAGATCATGGTGTTTTTAGACAACTATAAAGTTTTTTATTCCTTTATCAAGTTTACCCATGGATAATTATAATAAATTTATAGCTCACCTTTTATCAAATGGCGTCATAAATAAAATGTGGCGTTTTTTTATGATTTATCTTGTGGGGTTGCCGAGGGATCGGCGCTTGGGCCCATGTTGTACTAATTATATGTCAGTGATTTGTGTTTTATACAGAGATGTAATCAGACTGATCCTGATAAAAGAGCAAATTAACTTACTAGCTGTGCCTCGTATTGCCAGGAATCCGTACGCATTATTATAAATGTGAAAGTGTGTTTATTTGTTTGTTTATTTGTCCTGCTTTCACGTCTAAACAGAGCGACGGATTGACGAGATTTTTTGTGTGGAGATAGTTGGAGGGCTGGAGAGTAACATAGGCTACTTTTTATCCGGGTACCACGCGAGCGAAGCCGCGGGCAGCAGCTAGTTATTTATAAAAGATTACAGATTGCTTATTGAATGTTTCATGTAAGTAGCCAACTCTGGTGATAGAATTTTTAAGCTTGCGTCATAGCATAGCTCAATAATTTTTAGCCATGGCCGAAGGCTAGAAGGCCGTTTCTACTAAAAAGCTTTATATCAACCAAAACAAAACGTCTACTATATCGTTTTTAACCCCCGACGATGTTATAAGTGTTATAAGTTTGGAGTTGTGTATCTGTGTATCTGTGTAACTGTCTGTAGCATCGTAGCGCCTGAACGGATGAACCGATTTTAATTATTATTTTTTGTTTAAAAGGTGTTTTTGTCGAGAGTTTTCTTAGCTATGTTTCCTGAAAATCTGTTCAGCCATTTAAGATTAGTCGGGGGGTTTTCAGTTTTTCAGATTTCTTTTTTTATTCAGTAAGTTTTTAATTTAATTTAGTAGGTTTTATTAAGAATAGGTGCGTCTCTGATAAAATTTTTGAAACTGTCATGGTTATAAACATTGTATGGGTGTTCGGCGAAGTAAAAGACTGAGAAAGAGGGTAGGTAGGTACCTAGAGTTTCGTCTGCCAGTGATTGCCCACAAACTCGCTAAAAACTTTAATTTACCGTGATCGCGCATGCAACTGTGCCGAAATATCGGGAAACTCAAAAATCCAAAAATCATGGTAAATATCCCGTTTATAGTGTTTACCTACATTTAAGATTAGTCGGGCGGGGGGTTTTCAGTTTTTCAGATTTTTTTATTTTTATTTATTGAGTAGGTACCTAAGTTTTTTATTTAATTTATTTGTCTTTAGTAAAGAATACGTCTCTGGATGCGTTATCTATAATCTTAATGTAATGGGTTGATGAATTAATTTATGTGAGAAATTGAAAGTTGATAGTTTATTTCGGTGATGAAAGTTGTAACTATTACCGTATTATTAGGTAGGTAGGTATAATAATTAATTTAATGTGAATTTAACTTAATAAATAAATAATGAATGCTAGACATTCCATACAGCTTTATCTAGCCCCAAAATGAAAAGCGCTTGTGATAACTAAATGATTGATAATTTTTAATTTTTATAGTGTTAAACCACACTTACTTAGGTATTATTTCATTGTAGATGGCGCTAATCGATGCTTTAATCCAGTGTTTCCTAACCTTTTCAGTCCACGGACTCCTAGGAATTCAAGCAAAATACTAATACCTTAATAAAAAAACAGGAAAAAATTTCGGACCCTTAACTTTAGTAGGTACCTACTACAAATATCAAACACAAGGGCAGTCGGGTATAATACAAATAAGATAAAATTACTCCGCCTTCAGAATGTTCTTCACAAAGAACATTCTAATCTCATCTCTTAGCTCAAAAACTCGCGACACATTTTTGCAACAATCAACGCACTTCAGCACGCAAAAGACTTTTATTGGCATTTATTTAATGTCAAATGGTCCATAAATGAGACTGCGGACCCCTATACATATAGGGCCTTACTTATGAAAGATGTTTAAAGTGAAACACTGGTTAAACAACGTCCTGTCTTTATTTGTGGATAGTGACAAACAGAGACAGGACGTTGTTCAACCAGTGTTCAACTTTAAACATCTTTCATAAGTAAGGGGGATACTCGCTGGCCCCCAGGGGTCCGCGGACCACAGGTTAAGAAACGGTGCTTTAATCGATAAATGAGCTTTCCAAGATTTTCAACCCGACGACTGATGATGGATGATGGATGATGATAGTCATCACCATTTATATTCCCCCTATTTCAAATTGGACATAGGTAGTTTTGTTTTTTATATTTGGGAGGCCTACGTCCAGCATTAGCTGATGATGATGATTTATCGGAGGCCTATGTCCAGCAACGGTTGATGATGATGGCGTAAGATAGTTCATCGACTACTTAAAGCACTAGTGACCAATATTGACATTGACAGCTGTCTGACAGCTGTCAGACTCGATGAATGTCACGTCAGATTGAATTATGTCGTTTTTTGTTGGGTTTCGTTTCGGTTCGTTAGTTTGTTTCGATGAGTTGGTGAAAATATTTCCCGGATTTGATTTGATTGAGCCAGAGTTGAATTTTTTGTTAGACACGAGGACAATCAACCTTAGTCTGAGTGTTTTTTTATGTAAGTAGGTATATCTAATAATAATTATGTAGGTATAATTAAAAAAAATTAAAAGTAGTAGGTATTATCTAATTAACAGTCACGTAGGTATCATTGAAAATAAAGTCATGTCAAAATTTACAGACAGGATTCGAACCCGCATTGATACAAGCGATCCCCCTCAAGCCGGAGTGCCTTAACCAACTCGGCCACGGAATCCATATTCGTCGGGTCGAAAATCTTGATAAACTCATTATTTTCTCGGTTATGCACCGTCGAAATCATAAGCGAAGATATCACTAAAAGAAGCGCTCGTGGCGTAGCTTGCTTGGACGTTCTTGATTGTTCGTTGAAGTTAAGCAGCGTTGTGCGTTTACCTTTAAGAATGGGTGACCGCAAGTGGTATTACGAGCTGAGCGCTTCCGTGCTTCGGAGGGCACATTAATAATCGGTCCCGGCTTTAAAGTCGTTAAGCCATGACGGAGGCCTTTAGGCGGCCTAAAAACTCCGTCACCAGAGTTGGCCACTTGCTCATACAAACTAACTAACTAAAAAAAATGTAATAAATAGTAAGGAGGCCTTTGCGGCCTAAAAAGAAGTCCCAACAAAGTAGGTCTCGAGCTTAAATGTAGTCAAATAGATAAAACAAGAGCTCGTAGTGGAAATTAGGAATCGTCACGGTCGTAGTGTTGACCGAGCCGAGAGCTCTCCACAGGATCGATACGTCAATATTTGTGGTGGTAGGGATGGGACTTATCGATGTTTTGTCGATAGTTTTAGGGTGGAATGTTTTTTGCTATTTATGAATAAAAAATACTGATATTAGATAGGTAGGTATATAAGTATGTAAATATAAATTGTGATCGCATAATGTTTAAAGTAACTGTAGTATAGATTAGATGTAATTGGCAATGTTTATAAGCTTTTATTTTCATTTTTTTTTTGTGATTAATGTGTTTTGAGTGAGAACAAACACTCGACTCAGTGACTGGTGAACAGAGTCCGGATTAGGTATAAAATAGTGATATTTCTTTTTAGTTTCCACAGACAATACATTTTGTAACTTATTACAAAGCCTTAATAAAAAAATGGTTTTACGAAACTCGCGTAAAACAAACAATGAAAAATAAGAAAAAGTTTAAAAAAATAAAAAGCCCTACATGACATTCTCATATTTAGCTTTGTGATGCCACATTAGATTATCTACCACAGAATACTATTACTCCTATAATCGGATTGCTCATTATACGCACTAAAATTGACGATCAAAATGTCATTTTTCATATATTTTTAGTTCGTACAATGAGCAATTCGACTATAGCGGTTATCGACTATCGATAGTCACATAACTAGCTACAAGAGCCAATAAACGGAGACGTGACACACGCATTAACACCATGTGACATCCCATTTTTTCTACAACGTTATTTGTAAAGCTATTTAAACTCGATGCATCTTTTGGCATTCTTTTACTTTTTGGGACCGTGTTTTGAGAGCTTATTAACTTTGATTCATCTAACAGACTGTCATTTGAACCTTTTTATACAAACAAAACTAGTAAAATACCAGTTGCGCGCCCCGGCTTCGCACGGGTGTACAAATGAATCAAACCAAGAATTAGAATTTTCCATAGAACTCTATTGCACAGCCATTAAGGGTTGTTTTGAAAAAAAAAATTGTTGTGTTTTATTATTTATTTTGAAGATTATTTACCTAACTTAGATTACTTACACCGAGTTTTGAGCAAATCGACCCAAGGATTAAAAATTTACATAGAAACTTTACTACCCTTTTTAACCCCCTAGGAGTTAATTTTGAAAAATTATATTAGCTTATGTGTTATTCCGGAACCTAAACTATCTACATACTTTCTAAATATCAAAATCGGTTTAGTAGTTACGGAGATACGTGGTAACAAACATTCATACTAACAAACTTCATTGCAACATTACATTCTTTTTCTAACGAGTAAACTCATTCTTTCAGGATTAAAAACACAATTCATTGAAATAATTTTGTCTCTGCAATGAAAAAGTTGCCTACTTAATTAAAAAAGGAAACCTTATTTAAAATGCACCGCGCTCCTGCCGCCATTTTTGTAATAACTGTCAAAAATAATCGCCTTACAGCGGTATTTATTTCAAAATTTTGCTACATCCTCTGAAAGTTACGGAAATTTAATATTTTTATAAAAAAAGACTTAGACCAGCCACATTATTGTAGATTAAAAAAAAAATCTCTACTTCTTTATGCAAACTGCGTTGTGTTCCATAATTTATTCGAAGTTCGCTCAGCATTTTTTTGTAAGTTTGTGAAAACTTCATTTTATGGCGGCTCCTCACTTGGCGTATCGTGTTCGTGTATTTGCATTATTTGTCCAAATACAGCAATGTGTAGATGGTCTATTTGATTGTATTTGCTTTATTTGCACGAATATGGCAAGCAACGCAAATAGCAAATTTGCCCGTACAAGTCCATGTGTGGATGACGTATTTGACGGTATTTGAAATATTTGATTATTTGAAGGCAAACACAACAATATCGACTCACGAATACGCTAAGCCAAGTGAGGAGCCGCCATTACGCATGAGCAGAATACAAAACTTAAAATAAAATAAATTAGTAGATCAATAGGATCAATAGAGATCAATAGATCAATAGAACAAACTGAATTGATACTAAACTAAACATGTTAAGTTTGTCTAGGGTTGGTAAAAGTTTCCGTATTTCGTAATAATTCCGTATTCCCTAAAAGCCACGCCCGATCGATCCGACGACGTATTAAATTTTTACGACTTCTCAATCGTCGGACTATCTCTTTAATTTAACGACTTTTATAATTCGTTTATTTAAGAAACAAACATTTTTACATTTGAATCTTGTGTTTATGGTAATTTGTTGTTGGGAAACATTTAGTAGGTGGTAAGTATAGGTTGGTTTTTGATTGCATACGACTTTATACCTTAGTTTTATGAGTGTAGTGTTGTTAATGGCATGAATTTGACAGAAAAGTAGCTAATTATGTGTCAAAATAAAGAGAATTTATTGCTTAGTTGTAAGTACCTACACGGAAACGCTTAGCTGTTAATACCACTTGCTGTTAATTCCATCACCCATCCGAATTGTGACCGCTCAGGGTGCCGATTCTACTAAGTGCCAAACTTTTTATCAACCACGAGCAAAACTTCAACTATCCCTTAGATTTTCTTCTGTTTCCTGTTCTACTACTGACCAACGACTCTGTTGTGGTGACATTTTAGCTATGATTTGGACTTTGGCAGAACAAATTTTTGAAAAGCCATTCTACTATTCACCAAATGGCTGATGTTTAAGAGAACGAAACAAAACGCAGCGGAATGTTTGTCATTTAGTTAGAATTGGCCAGTAGAGCGTCGCCTAACTATCTGTTAAGTACCTACGTCAAATCAACTACGTCACGAGCGCTTCATCCCACTAAGCTAACACGACAAATTGCTGTAATAGGTATTGATAATTCTCATACATTTAAACAGGTGTATTCCAACAATCCATGTAATCCGATGCTGTCGTTTTGAATTGCAAAACAAATGCAAATCTTTCACATATAAGTATATCAAGTGACACATTGCTTTTAACAGTAAACAGTGCTAGCTATCCCCATGTTATTGTATGTATTTAAATGTATTATGAACTAGCTGTTGCCCGCGGCTTCGCTCGCGTGGTATCCGGATAAAAAGTACCATATGTCACTCTCCAGCCCTCTAACTATCTCCACATAAAAAATCACGTCAATCCGTCGTCGCTTCGTTATAACGTGAAAGCAGGACAAATAAACAAACAAATAAACACTTTCACATAATATGGGTACGGATTATGAATACCTACATAAGTAGTATAACAGTCTTAGTTCCCATAACACAGGCTCTGCTTACTATGGGCACTACTCGGTGCTTTGCGGTGTTGGTCGCGAAAAAACAGGAGTAGAATAACCTAGCTCTGAAGACGTTTTAAAGGGATCCTAGTGGTCCTACTGAATAAATGATATTTGAATTTTGGAGCTAGATGATGGTATTTTGATATTTTTTTTTATTATTTTTAATTCTGTTGCAGTACCTACCTAACTAACTTAATTTATCGAAAATGCGAAAGCTCTTATTTCCTAGCATTGAAAGTAAAATTCTGACTCCGACAAGCAGGTGTGGATGATTTTACCAAAGTAACCTAGGTACTTTGGTAAACACAAACACTAATATTTGAAATTTTAGAAATCCTATCAGCCTGTCGTTTTAGCTATATCGTTAAATCAATAAGAGAGTTTAAAACCTTAGTTCACATTTTTGCCCTTCTAATCAATCGTCAAGTTTCCCGATTAGGTTTTTAGACGTAAAAACAATGATAGCCTTTCAGACTTATGGTTATTTAATTTCTTCCTACACACTGCACTATTTAAAAATGGAGTAGTCTTCTCACATTCAGTTTAGACAAACTCACTGTGTGTCTGTCTGCGACGCGAGAAGTCGATAATATTATGCAGATAGAATGCAAGCGCATCACTATTTGCACGGGTTATCGGCTGCACCCAGCGAATAATTTCGCAGGGGTAGTGATGGGACAATTTCAATTAAGAGTATTTTTTGCGTCTACCAATTTTTTTATGCACACATAGACCACAAAGACCTACTCTCTCACGTTAATATTTCATTCTATTCTATTCTAATAAAGTGGAAGAGTTAGTTTGTTTGTTTGAACGCGCTAATCTCAGGAACTACCAATGCGATTTGAAAAATTATTTCTGTATTTGATAGCTGAACTTCTGAGGCAGGTTATAGGCTACTTTTCATCATCATCATCACCATATACCATCACTACGGGGGCAACGCCGCGAGGGCGCTGCTAGTGCTCTACTAAATGCTCTAGAAGGAAAGACTGATTTCTATGTTATTGACCTTTTAGCAATTAACTATGCCATTTGTAATGATTGCCCTAATCGTTTCAAATATCAATCAATGCTTTAAATGCCTTACAACCTGCCGCTTTATACATTTTAATATACAATTAAATATGTTAATTTGTTACAAATCGTTCTTTAATTCGTTACAATTCATTGACAAACATCACAGCGTGGTACAAATCGATTATCATTTACATTTTATTGATTGAATTTAAATAATATTTTTAGAAAATGTGTGAATTGTTTATTCAAATATTTTAATTATGTCTTTAGAAATCAAACCCAAGAAGTATTTAAGATATTTTTTTAAGTTGTAAAATAAAGTGTTTTTAAATTGTCTATTTTATAAACTTAAATCCATACTTATAAACGTCTTTCAACTTTAAACAATGCTCAAGATTCGCCCTGTTACCTTGTATGACCCACTATCTAACAAAAAAGGATATCAATAGTTTGAATTTTGACAGAAGTTGAGAGGAGTTTACAGGTAGAGCGGTTATTGTTTTTCTGTGCAAAGATTTAACTACAAAATAAAATTAAATAAAACCCGACAATTATGTTCTGACAGACAATTTACTTTTATCCATAATACCTATGTTGTTAGTTAATCCATACCCATATTATAAATCTAAAAGTGTGTTTGTTTGTTTGTCCTGCTTTCACCTCAAAACGCCAAGCCATGACGGAGGCCTTTAGGCGGCCTAAAAACTCCGTCACCAGAGTTGGCCACTTGCTCATACGAAAGAAGAAGAACCTCAAAACGGAGAAACAGATTGACGTGTTTTTTGTGTGGAGATAGTTGGAGGGCTGGAGAGTGACAGGCTACTTTTTATTCCGAAAAAAGTGCATTTTTCCCGTCGGATAAAAATTAGTAGTCCACGCGGGCGAAGCCGCGGGCGTCCGCTAGTATTAAATAAATTTACATTTTGTTTTCTGTAGGTTACATAGACCTTAATAATGTCGATAGTTTTCATCGACTCTACCCCACCCCTAGCTCCTAGTTACGGAGCGAATAATTAGGCGCTATCTCGTCGGCAGTGCTTTGTTTACGCACAACACTATCTAAAACAATGTACCGTACCCTTAGCATGATTAGTCTACTGTTTGTATACAGAACTAGCAGCGCCCTCGCGACGTTGCCACTGTAGCGTAGTGATGGTAGATATAAGGGTGATGATGATGATGAAAAGGAGCCTATAACCTACAAACAAACAAACAAACCCTTCCGCTTAATACACCGTTAATTCTGGGTCAGTTTAAAGCCAGCACCCACTGCTTGTATTGCTTAATCGTATTCGTGTCGTTGGTTTAGTTTTTGAATTTGATAAGTATTTCATACGAAACTAAATAGTTGAAAAGATTAACAAAAGTGAGGAAAACACTTGGTAAGGTGTCGTAGGCGCGCAGAGCTAATGACCTAGGTATGTATGTATGACTACGACGTAGCATAGACTCTACGCCGTAGCAACAGCTGAGCACAGAGTACGTATCTCCGTGATTTATCCTGCCTATGTTTCGTGATAATATTAATTGCAAAAAAATAGATCTCACATTTATTATTATTTTTGAGTAAGGTTATCGATATAGATTACGTAGGCGCCGGCTTTAAACTGACCAAAAATAAACGGTGTATATTGGTAGGTAGGTACCTATAGTGGGCTTATTCCACTTTTCCCCCTTGAAATTCTTCAGGAGGATTTGTGGAATATAAAAAAAGTGTAAAATTCCCCTTTGAAAATCCCTTTGAAAAGTAAAATTGAAAAAAATCGATGTGTACCTAAAAACTTGTGTTATTATTTATGTACCTACCTAGGTAAGACCTAGGTAAATAGATAGTAAATGGGTAGGTACCTAATTGTATCTAGGTACTAACGTAGAACAAAATTTAAAGATCCAAGTTTTTTACTTTAGGTAATAAGAAAGAAAATTAACGAGTTTTTACCAATGAGATTTTACCAAAAAAGATCATTGGTTTTTAAGTTTTAAACGACCCGAACAGCAGAGCTATAATGGTCGCTAATGCAGATTCACAATAATATGATTCACGGGTGATTTGTATTGATATTGCTAAAGCATTTCATCTTTAATTACCGTCAAATGTTAGCTGAATTGTACGCAATTCAATTCACAGCAGAATCACATGCTAGGCCTTAAATTGCCACACGAAAAAAAATAACCCGGTTGGTTTTCATTTAATATTGCATCGTATTATTACTACTAATACTCTGTAAATAAGTATTTGGTTTTTAAGTAAGTATTTAGTATGTGTTATTATCATTATTAAACATAAATAATATTTGATTGACACTTAGTGCAATTCCAATTCATAGGTGGCCTTTTTATCTTACGATTCTCCACAAAACTGTCAAACAATAAGATGATATTGCCGGTACGGAATTGTCAACTTTGTGATTTCTAATACGAGAATCTCGACGCAAATCATTTGTGAATCTGCGTTAGCGACCATTTTAGCTACGCAGGACATTGTACCTAATGTTGATATTTATCTTTATTTTACGAAAAATGTCGATAAACTAAAAACAAAATATCAAAGATTCAATTTATCTAGAGATGCATCCTTCCTGTCTAGACGACAACAGATGCTGTGTGAGCATAAATTGCTTAAACAACCACAGTGGCAAAAATTTTCTCAAAGGACTGTTTATATCTACAGTACTTCCAGATAAATAATGGGCATCGGTTAATTTCGTGTTTTCCGAATAGCGGCCTTTACACGGTAGAGTTTTAACCGCGCATCTGGACTGCGTTCCGAACCGCGGATAAATCTGTACAGATTTAACCGCGGATAAAACTGTCGTGGTAATTATTGTCACAGTTTAGACTGGCGCGTGGTACGCGGTATTATGAACGGTGATGCGTGCAAAAAACTGTCACAAAAACTGTGCTAAAAACTTTGCCAGATCGAACTGTCAGCGTCGCGCATCTATACAGGTTTTTAGCGAAGGTTGGGATGGCGCGTGCTATTTCCCGCGGTCCGATCTCTACGTGTAAAGGCCGCTAATATGACCGACAGCATCTAGGCAGTATTGATAATAAGCTCTGTAGGTACTCTGTATGATTCCACAAAACAGAATGCGACAGAAGTGCACGTCGTTATCAGCGCAGCTCGCACGGCTTGCAACTAATTTGATTTTGTTAAAAATAAAAAATATTATTTTTTTGTTTGAAAAGGTATACTTTCCGATTGTTGCCGCAAAAATTTGGTGAGGATCTGTCGAGGATCTTCAGAGTTATGAACAGAAATGCACCTCGAGAGTGCAGAAAATTGCTCGGCTTCTAACATTGAAGTCGGTTTTTTTATTTTTTTTATTTAGACACTTGTTGTCCACAAGTTTTTGCATTTGACTGTACCTACAAACTTTCATTCAAGTTCCGGAGTTATTAACCCCAAAATCCTTATCTATTCGAACTTGAATCATCAAAATTGATACAGCTTCGATACGTTATCAGAATTATCGGTTTTTTACGTCAAATGTTTGCGTTCTCACGTTACGTACCTTTTTATTTATTTATGTTAATAATTTTAACGGAATTTGTCAAGATGGCCGCTTTACTCGACTTGGAATGGCTATGAGTGGTGTATCGAAACAAATAAGATGTTTTTCCAAAAAACTATACTTACCTACTTTACGTATCATTACGAGCGCATCCGTGCTTCGGAGTGCACGTTAAATTATCGGTCCCGGCTTTTAAGTCGTTAAGCCATGACGGAGGCTTTTAGGCGGCCTAGAAACTAACCAGAGTTGGCCACTTGCACATACGAACTTACTTACATTACAAACAAATTGAAACTTTTGTGGAGTTTTTTGAAGTTTTACAATAAATTCAATTCAATTTGTAAATGCGTAAAAATAGCTATGAATTATCCTATGCTACTAATATTATAAATGCGGAAGTTTTTGAGGATGTATGAATGTATAGATGTATGGATGTTTGTTAGATAGGTACTCTTTCACACAAAAACTACATAACGGATTTTAATGAAACTTGGCATTTACATAGCTTCATACTTACACTCTCGAAAAACATAACCATCCTTTCTGGAAGCAGTCGGGTAATAGCTATTGAGATTTTGGTGGATAAAAAAATAATGGAATGACAAAAACAAAAATATCTTGAGTCACTTTGATTCAAAGGAATGTTAAACCTTCGAAAGTAAGTATATTCTAATCCGATTATTGCTAAGGGAGTGTCCACATTGCGTTTTTTGCAGCGCGTTTGTATCGATACAAACGCGATTCGAACGCGATGCGAACGCGCAGCCCCCCGCGCAGCCCCTCCCGGTTCGCTTTTGTATGGAAAAATACGCGTTGCGAACGCGCGTTTGTATCGATACAAACGCGCGTTCGCAACGCGTAGCAAAAACGCGCTTCAGAAAACGCAATGTGGACACTCCCTAAGAATTCAGTTTAAATCAGATTAAAGTTTTTTAACTTGAACAATTTTAAAATATCGTATTTCTTAGAGAAAAGGACGGCGAATGTGAGGATTGAAATTCTTTAAGTTATTTAAATATATAATATAATATAATATAATATAATAAACTTTATTTCAGGCAACATTAGAATAAGTTACAAGATGTTATTTTACTTAGTCTACGGCCCATAGCAATAAATACCTTACAACTAACATACATATTAACATACATATTATTTAAAGTAGGTAAGTAAGTAGGTAATTAATTTAATGGATCTAGGCATTCACGAAGTTAGCCGTTTATCTTACAAAATTTTCTACTGCGCAGCGAAGCGGCTAACTTCACGAATGCCTAGAACCAGGAGAGAGATGCTTTTAGACTTTGATCTTGAATCTGGGCATAACGGCAATAAATTCTATCAAGGATATTGAAAATTCGTGAATTGGGCTCGGTCAATTTATTACTTCTATCCTAGGCAATATCATACAGTTAGGAAAGTACCTAAGAGTACCTAATTTGGGCAAGAAATGTCGCAATTTTGGGGAGTCTGGCCCTTAGGGCACAAAACAGATAGTAAAACTACGTATAGAATGGACACTGTGAGTTTGAGCTGGCGAGGAGCTGACTTTGAGCACGGAACACACGCGTAGACGCATAGACGAGACCGAGACCACAGTGTACATTATTCATACGGTGATAACCTTACTGTATACAAAACTGACATTGTGTAGTGTAAATATGAGTAGTTAGACGCCGCTGCATGCATAGAGATTTCGTCGAGTGTCCGGGGTGTGATTAGGGGCTAAACCAGCTAAACGCACTATAGCGTAACCTAAGTACTATATTATAGCGGCGACTTTTTGGACTGATCTTTGAAAAGAGAGTTCATTGACACGAGACAAAAATTAAAATATAAAATAATTAACATCGCCATTTTTAAACGTTTTATAATTCAAATATAATTGGTCACTAATTTCAGCTAAACGCAGGTGGTAATCAAACAAGTCTTTAATAATAATTTGATACCTATTAATTGTAAAATATCGTCGCTATAGATACCAACTAGCAGCGCCCTCGCGGCGTTGCCCACGTAGTGATACTATTATGGTGATGGCAATGATGATGAAAAGTAGGACTTCCTCAAGAGTTTAGCGATCAAATGCAGAAATAGTTTTTCAAATCCGACTGGTAGTTCCTGAGATTAGCGCCTTCAAACAAACTCTTCAGCTTTATACATCATCATCATCATCTTCCTGCCCTTATCCCACTAGGTGGGGTCGGCACAACATGTTTCTCTCTTCCACTTCATTCTATCACTCGTCATCTCAGTGCTCACTCCTTTCACACACATATCTGCATTCACACAGTCCATCCATCTTTTCTTAGGCCTACCCCTGCCGGTGTATCCATCCACACACTCTTCAGCTTTATACAGGGTGGAAAAAATCAATGGGCCCTGAAGGGAAAATGTAAAAAATGTAGGTACCTAATATGATCTCGACTGTACGCCCAAGGTGCGGTAGAAATATTCTTTCAGATCTTTAGGCATTTTTAGATCCTTTGAATCTTCAAGTCTAAGGGAGCAGTCAGAGGTATGTCTAAACACATTTGGTACATTCACACATTTTGCAGAAGTTAACATTCCATACGTGACAGGTTGCAAGCCCCTGGTTTCCTCACGATGTTTTCCTTCACCGTACAGATTTTTCGAAACGAAAAATTAATTGATGCACGGCCGGGTTCGAACCCACGACCTTCGGATTGAAAGTCGAGGCACTAACCCACACGGCCAACACTGCTCTTTCTGTTAGGGCCATGACGGAGGCCTTCAGGCGGCCTAAAAACACCGTACAAAGAGTTGGCCACTAGCTCATTCCCAATTCCTACCTTTCTCTAGTTCATAATATTAATATTTTATATACTTTCTTGTTTCTGCTGAAATGAATGAAAAGAGATCATTTGTTTTTTATGAATTTTGAATCTTAAAGGTAGGTAAAAACATTTTAGAAATGGAACGATTTTTTAAGATTGGAAATAGAACAACTTTTTTTTAATTTTGCTGTCACACGGTAAATTTTTTAACTATAGGGTGTTCAAAATATCTACTACACGCATTGACAAAATAATTAAGGAAGTCAGATCGTATGGAAATAAGATAACTACCTAAAGGTATTTTTCCAACTTTGATGATTATCATGCTTATTTTATTTATTTTTTAAATTGTAATAAAGTTAATACATACCTATGTATAATGTAGTAAGGTAGTTAAATCGGGTCTTTATATTTAATTGTTTATTACATCCTGCATGGATATCAAAAATTATGTAATGGTACTTATCAAGGTCTCATTAAACAAGTAGGTAGGTACCTACCTAAGCATGTAAGTGAGTACAGTCAGCGAAAAAAATATATAAAACACAATGTCCACTAACATTTTTTTTATATATTTGACGATTGCGTAGGTATTTGAAAGAAAAACTTAGGTACCTACGAGTACTTACCTAATTTTTTTTTTCAATCAGTTGTCTCTAGCTGATTGTACCAACTAAATCTAAACGTGAAATACCTACCTATTAGATACAAAAAAACTATTATTACCTACTATTGCTCAACATGTTTGGTAAGAGAAATTTGTTTCCTAATATTAATGTGTTAAAAATATTATAAATTCCACACAGTAATGCCAATTACACTTTTATTGCCATAACAAATATAATAAAACCAAAATAGAAACGTTTTAAAATTAATAGGCACTCCGTTCTAATTAGATGGGGCATGAACTCAATTGGTCATAGAATAACCTTTTTAATTAGAGTTAAACTAAAAATAATTAGATAAAAAACATAATAAGTCTATTTTTATTTTTATCGGGTAATACCGACCGAATACCGGAATTCCGGAATATAGGGAGTACGAAAAATTCCTAAAAAAAAAACAATATTCGTAAACACACAATTTCGCTTGAAATAGGTACCAAACTCTACATTCAGTACCGAATCAAGTTAAACCGCAGACGAAAACCACTGCCTCTGCATTGCAAAAACAAACTTACCTCGAAAACAGCACAAAAGCTTCGATCACCAGTACAACAATTTTACACAACACAATAAAATTATTTACTGAAAACCTTGTCACAGGGTAACACCACGAATACGGGAGGGTAGCGACACGTCAACGCCGGGCGAGGGGTGTACACGAACTAGCGAGGAATTTTTGTGGGACCCAGTCGTTGTCCTCTGTGCTGCCAGATTCTGAATTCAATTTGGCATGTTTCAAATGGGTAAAATATTGAGACAATTAAAAAAATTAAGCCGTCGCAGGATTCCCGGCAGATGTAAAACATCGAAATTATTTTGTACTAGCAGCGCCCTCGCGGCGGTACCCCCGTAGTGATGGAATAATGATGATGATGATGAAAAGTAACCTATAACATTCCTCAAGAGTTTAGTTAGCTATCAAATGCAGATATAATTTCAAATTCAAATTTCAAATCGGACTGTTCCTGAAATTAGCGCGTTCAAACAAACAAACAAACTCTTCCGCTTTATTATATTAGTACCTTTATAGATAGACAGATGGTAATAATACTCTGATTATGTAATAAATAAATAAAATAAAAAGCTTGTTTATTCCATAATTAACAGAAATTCAAACTTGATCATAACTAGGTATTTGTATAACTGATTCTGTAATAATTAATAATAATTCAATTTAATTAATCACGGTTCAAGATGTTTCATACTTTAATCTAGTTCTTGATAAGTACTTATGTTTAGTTAGATCAAAAATCCATTAAACATTTTATGTTTCTGAAATTCATTAGAAACAATATTTTTTATAATTAAAAACAAATGTTTTGGTCGAACCTATACTACTATTATTAAACCCTTATCAAACCAATCTCAACCTAATTTTTCCAAAAAAAAACCTCCTCTAATGTCGGGTAAATTCCCGCGCTGGCACTCCAAAACATAATACCTGTATACGCACACAGACATAACTGCTTTCACAGGGTCTCATATTACAACAAAGGGCGCACACTCACACAAGCTTACACGTTTGTTAGAGCGAGATGGATAGAGGGACTTGAAATTTTGACCGACCACCGGCCTTTCATTTATGACGAGCTGTACGGAAAACGATTAGGAAGGTATACATACATACACTGATAATTATAACACTAATAATAGAAATGCGAAAGTTTTGATGGATTGATGGATGTATGTTTGTTCATAAATACATAACTCGACAACCACTGAACCGATTTGGCTGAAATTAAAAACATTGATAGATAATGATCCGGAATAGGACATAGGCTACTTTTTATCAACGACACAAGCTAAGCCGCGTGCTGAAGCTAGTTCTATATAAAACCTCATTGGGCTTAGAGTTTCTTTGTACGCGCTGTATTCTAGGTAGAGTAGATGAGCTGTATTAGCGTATTAGTGCTTAAATATAAGTAGATATATCTAGATTTTCAGAGGTCATGTGGTTTAATTTGAAACTTAATTAAAATAATTACTTACCCAGTTAAAGTTTACTAAGTATTCGATTATCATTTGTGCTGCCCTGCCATAGAAGATGAGAATAGTTTTATTTACTTAAATCAAATTGTTACATGAAGCATGATATTTTTTGTATTAAAAATAACTTTCGATAAATAAGAAAAGTATTTTTGTTAATTAAATTTTAAAAAATGCGATTAATGAACATCCTGTACCTTTAAACTTCACTGTTTTTACTAAGAAAATTTAAGTTGCCGAAATAGTTACGAAATTAAATAGAACCATTGAATAGTGGCACTGTTATGTTAACATAAGTAAAGTACCTACTCGTAATTTCATAACACAGAATAATAGTACTACGTATAATAATGTATGAAATGTTTTTTATTTTTATTGAAAAAACTCAGTGGTCCTGATGGGAATTAGAGTCGATTAAGATCAACTTGTTTTTTTACAAACTTATTTTTTAGGCTGACTGTACTTTTAATAAGAAGAGCCGTGTTCGCACTGTTGGCAGAGGGCTCGTATCTCGACTTTCGATTCAAAGGTCGTGAGTTTGAGTCCTGGCCGTGCATCAATGGATTTTTCGTTTAGAAAAATTTAAATGCGCATTAACACGAGCTCTAAATGGTAAAGGAAAACATCGTGAAGAAACCCGCGGGCGTCTGCCCCAAACGTATTGACCAATGTCTTTCCTGTGGACGGTTATGCTGATTGCTGAGAGGATGGTGTACGTGCTGGGCAAGTCTACTCCATCTCAACAATGTCCCAGACACTACAGTGCCCCGGTAAAAAATGTAAAAGCCCAAATTTTTTAAGTAGAGGTAATTTTTTCAGAAACCTAAAATTGCAATTATTATTATTTTTATCAAAACCCACAGTTTCTTAAATAAATCTTTCTAACTACAAAAGAAAAGGTAGCTAAAGCTACCCCTGAGGAGGCCAAAATTTTGCCCCACCCTGTATAGGTAACTTAGTTTTTCCGAAAAGTGTCAGTAGCACTGAAACGAATTTTCAAATCAAATCATTTATTGGCTTTTTGGCGGGAATTTGAGAAGTCAAGTTTCATTTTTGTTTTATTTTCCAATACTTGTGTTTTGGTGGATTATTAACCGTTAAGTGTTCGTGAACGTGCATAAGTGTGGGGAAGTGAAACAAATTTGGATATCATTGCTTTTCAATTTCTCCCAAAAAGTCCGTGTTGA
The DNA here is from genome assembly GCA_958496255.1 of Camptogramma bilineatum. NCBI lineage: Eukaryota > Metazoa > Arthropoda > Insecta > Lepidoptera > Geometridae > Camptogramma > Camptogramma bilineatum. The sequence continues at coordinate 4,948,086 of OY292478.1, forward strand.
TGTTTCAGTAAAGCCACAGAGAAATGATAGCCCCACATGATAGATGTAGCCCCACATCTTTACTGAGGCACAAGGGGAGGGGTGAGATTTTATATTTATGTATGGTAATATGTATTTATGTAGGTATCTTATTTATCTATAAACTTGAAGTTTATTTAATTACTTGACACTGGCTGAATGCACAACCGTGCGAAGCCAAAATAAAGAAAAAAAAACATTTATTTTAGTTAATTTTATAACAATAAAAAACACATTTAAATCAAATAATTAGGAACGAATAATAATAAATCACACATTAAACACACAAAAATAATAAATATTATTGGTCCGAATATTTCATAGATATTTATTTCTCTAATCTTTGTTAATTCTATTTTTTTGTTAATTTCAACCATCATTAAAATATTTTCAGTCAGAAATACGATGCAAGCAATAAGACCGATTTTTTTTCACATCAAATTCACAATGCCTGTTAAGGCCGTTACTTGACCGTTGTTTTTTTTCATCGCAATTTCACACATCACAATGTTTTTCTCGAATTTTTCCCACCGGAGCTCGATTTTTCCCGCGCATCATCTGTCAGTGTCAACGACACTGCCACTTCCGGGATTTATGAAATCATTTCATTCTACCATTCCGTTGGGATGGCATATTTGCTTGCAATTTTTTTTAAACCGTGTGATAAAAACTACCTGTGTGTGTAACCAACAGTTTTGTACGTAGGTATTTAACTACAAAAGAAACAGTAGGTAGGTAGGTATATACAGGGTGTGGCAAATTTTTGGGCACTTCAGGGTAGCTAGCTAGCTACCTTTTCTTTTGTAGTTATAAAGTTTTGTTCAGGAAACTATCGATTTATTTTGAAGAGAATTTTTTTTTTTGGCGGCCATTCTACAAAACAGTTGCTTTAATTCTGTCATGTGATTACCATCTCGGCCTCTTTGGGCGTAGGTATTTAACTACAAAAGAAACAGTAGGTAGGTAGGTATATACAGGGTGTGGCAAATTTTTGGACACTTCAGGGTAGCTAGCTAGCTTTTCTTTTGTAGTTATAAAGTTTTTTTTCAGGAAACTATCGATTTATTTTGAAGAAAAAAATGTTTTTTTTTTCGGCGGCCATTCTAAAAAAACGTTGCTTTAATTCTGTCATGTGATTACCATCTCGGCCTCTTTAGGCGGTCTAAAAATTCCGTTGGCCGCTCGAACTCAACACAACGGCTGAAGCTAGTCCCGCACTGCGAATGACTATGACAAACTACTGCTAGTAATTTATGACGCCATAAAAAAACAACCATTTAACCTCACTGCTCATTGGTAAAACTCTGCTGTATTGTGGGTTGTGGGTTCAATTTCTAACAGCTGATATTTTTGGTTTTGTGTTTTGTGGTGGATGTTTGTTATAATAGTTTAGACCACAGGTTCTCAACGTGGACGATAACGCCCCCTTTTGGGCGTTTGAGACTTTCAGGGGGGCAGTAGAAGACCCAGAGAAAATTAGGGGGCATTAAGATTGCGCATTAAGATATGGGGTGGGTGGGGGGGCTCTTAAAAAAATATATTCTCTAAGTGGGTGATGGGCAAAATATGGTTGAGAAACTATGGTTTAGATTAGACCGACCTCAAAGCTGAGCAATTTTTTGCACTCTCCAGATGCATTTCTGTATATAAATCCGAAGATCCTAGACAAATCCTCACCAATTTTTTATGGCACCAACAAAAAAAGAAATTTTCTAATTCAGTTGGGGCGTCTTTGTATCGGGGAACATACATAAATAAAAAGATTCCGAAGAATTGAGAACCTCCTTTTTTTTGAAGCCGGCTTATCATGAAAAAAATTTATGACGATAATTCATTTTCTCATACATTTCCTAGCATTTAATTTTATTAGGTAAGTAGGTACTAAATACTAAAACTAGGTACTAAATAAATAAATAAAACTAAATACTTACTATTAAAAGAGATTGCTTGTCTACAACGCCATCTACACGTAGCATAATGCAACTATAACGTGAATTTTGTGGGAGCATCCTGTACATTTTTCAAAGTTATGCCACTGCTGCTGTTAGTCTTAAAGAATAACACGAGATGGCGCTATTTAAAGGAAAATAATTTGAATTGGATTTAAAATAAATGAAAGTTTTTTTGCCATCACGTACAAAACACAAATTAAAAAAAAAAGATTTAAAAAAAATTTAAAGGAAAAATACGTTTTGCAACATGAAATTTTACAATAAGTAAGTAGGTACTTACTTAAGTAATTTTATAAGTAAGTTCTTAACTAGTCGTATTGCTCATTATACGGACTAAAAGTGAAGGAAAAAATGTCATTTTTCCTTCAATTTTGACATAAAACGTATCAAAACTAATCAAAATTGAAGGAAAAATGACATTTTTTCCTCCACTTTTAGTCCGTATAATGAGCAATACGACTATACGTAAGTACCTACCTTAAAAGTTCTAACATAGGCTTGGATTTAGTCTGGGTCTTATTCTGCAAGTCCAAATAAAACGTAACGCAACGTCATTATTTTAAACTGATTAGTTACTTTTTTCGTGAAAATACGGAGAAAACGAATTTTCCTAGTGTCCTAGCCATATCGATTTTTCGCCCCAGTAAAAATAAATAACTTACTTAGCAAACTTCATTGAAATCGTTAGAGCCCTTTTCGAGAACATGAATACAAATTAAATTAAATTCAATTCAATTTATTTAATTGCACTTATATTGTTTTACACTTACGATATGATGTAAATTGTAAACAGTTAGGTACCTACCTACTTATACACTTATGATGTAACCAAGTTAAGTAAGTACTTAGGTACCTACCTATTGCTCGTTTAATAATAGTAGGTATAGGATAAATAAATAGGATAGGATAGGATTTTTATTTCCATACAATATCTTCAATCCACGGAACGTAGGCAGCGACATCTGTGTACAACCCCAGACTGCTGTAGCCGTGGCATATTGAAGGTGCGATCGAGCCCAAACCGAGGACTGCATACATGCAGCGTAAATGCTTATTCTCTACTTGGAGAATGTGGCCCGAACCCTGTGAAAAAGAATTTTGAGAATAATACTAGTGGCTCTGTGAGCTGATGACTACTTTTTTACATTTTTTTTTTAACATGCAGTGTAGAATAGAATAGAATAGAAAATCGTTTATTTTGTGTAACTAGGTAAAAAGTGTATAAGAGCTATATTTAATCTAAAAAATACAGACAGCTGCGTACCATATTTTAGACACAAAATTTTGACATTACCCTGTTTATACATTTTAGAAATTGCGCTATTTGCAAAACATAACATGACTAAATTTAAAAAATTCTCTGACATAAATAATTTGAATACTCGAAACAGAAATAAATTTTGCGAGGTAAAAGCAAATACCACTTTAATGCAAAACAGTGTTTTTTGTATAGTTCCTAAAATTTATAACAAGGTACCAGAGAGCATAAAAGAAATTCAACTGACGAGCTTTAAAAGCCAGCTTAAGGCACTACTTGTGGAAAAATGTTATTACAGTATTTCCGAGTTTCTAAATGATGACCTGAGTTAATTTTTACCATAGTTATGTTGTTCTCTGACTGTTTAATTTAGGGTTAAGGGTTTGACAATATTATTTCTTAATGTGTTTTACTTTTTTAGACTATAAATTTGCATGCCTAGATAAGGTAAGATTATACTGGAACTTTCTCTACTTTTAAGACCATTATTGTACCTACTTTCTAGCAAATAAAATAAATTGAAATTGAAATAGGTATAACTAAAAATTCGAAAAACTTATAACTAAAGAACTTAAAACTACACACAAAATTGGTCACCACTCAGCGTGGGCTACAGTAGCATAGAGCTACTGTAGCGCTGGTTTTCTGTGGTGCCATGGTGTAAATGCTTATTCTCTACTTGGAGAATGTGGCCCGAACCCTCTGAATAAGAATTTTGAGAATAATACTAGTGGCTCTTCGAGCTGATGTTTTGTTCTTTAAAACTATTGTTTTGTTTTGAAGAAAAAAATAATTGCATTTTTAGATTTTACCAGACAAGTGCGGTTGGTCCGGTCCTGGAAGCAGGTCTGATGGATCCCCTCAGCCCAGAGCTTCTGCCGCGGAGTGAGGGAGGCGGTGCAATCTGACTTGTTCGCTCGTATCACGTCCCACTAAGGTACAAAACATTATAGGTAGTAGTAACAACAAAACAACGTAACAAAACAGTGTACAGATCCGTAGTAAAGCAACTACTTCATCTTAGTCACTGTAGCTAGCATAGGTTCTCAACGTGGGCGATAACGCCCCCTTGTGGGCGTTTGAGACTTTCAGAGGGGCTGTAGAAGACCCAGAGAAAATTAAGGGGCATTGAGATTTCGCATTAAGATATGGAGGGAGCTTTTGAAAAAAATATATTTTCAATGTGGGCGGTGGACAAAATAAGATTGAGAAAATATGCTTTATAGGATTTATTCCAAGGATTTTGTATTTGGTACAAAACTGTCCAACATGCACCCAAGTTCAACGACTATCACCTACTGCTAAACTAATAAAGTTATCTTCCTTTAAAGTTCATGAAATGCACTATCATCATGAATTTTTCCAGATTTTTCAAGCCATCAGTTTTGGTTTTAGAGGGGGGGCCCTCTAAAAGCTAAACTGTTGGCTTGAAAAAAAGTTGGGGGGGGGGGGGGCAAAACCTCGGACAGACGGACAGACAGACAGACGGACATGACGAAACTATAAGGATTCCTTCTCACAACAGTTTAGGTTTTAGAGGGGGGGCCCTCTAAAAGCTAAACTGTTGGCTTGAAAAAAAACTTGGGGGGGGGGCACAACCTCGGACAGACGAACAGACAGACAGACGGACATGACGAAACTATAAGGATTCCTTCTCAGGACCACGGAACCCTAAAAAGGCTTAGGGTTCCGTCTTCCTGACATAAACGGTGTTTCAATTTTAACAGAATTTTATAAGTAGAGAGAGGGGAAGAATGATAACATACCCTTTGCAAACGTTCCGATTTCTCTGCAAACATGATGTCCCAACCCGTGATTAAGGCTCGCTTGGGTTCCCAAACTTCCCAATCTTCCACTGGTAGGCATGCTGGTACCGTGAACTCATCCAATTGCACCCTGAAATTATTAATTTAAACTTTTAGGCCTCTAGACATTATTTAACACACGGGAGTTACTTACCTAAAAATATCGTCGATTTAGATACCGACAATGTTTCGATTCATCCGGAGAATCTTCATCTGGGTAAGGAGGGAGTTGCGGCAAGGTTACTCCTCGCGGTCGCGTCTCACACATTTTAGGCCTCTTTTAATAAACTCGTATTAACTTCTGTCAAAGTTGCGCCACGGAGCTATTGCCATCCTTTTTTGTTAGACAGTGACAAATAAGGATGGCAATAGTTTAATCCGTGGCGCAACTTTGACAGAAGTTAATACGAGTTTATTAATAGAGGCCTTGATAACAGAGCGAGCGAAGCGAACAAAGCGAGCGAAGCGTCTCTGCTTCAGCTTGGATAAAAATGTTTTTATTTGTCCGCCGGATGTCTGTCTGTATGTTCCCCTCTAGAGGTCGCATTTCTCAACTAATTCTCGTGAAATTTTGTGAGCAGGTTCGATAATTTTATAGAATTTTTTTTTCGTCGGGGATTTTTAATTGGGTGGATACTTCCTCCAAAAAGGGGCAAAAATGGGGCTACGGGATAATATCTCCACAACGTTGACAAGTTCCACAAATGAATAGTAAGTAAGTAAGTAGGTCGGTACATACATTATTACAAGTAATATATTAACACAATAGCATTTTTATTGTTTTTGTAATTCACTACACGTGACAAACACGTCTTAGGTCGTCGCCCTGCTTGACGCGGACTAAAGACAAGACGTCCCAATAAGGACGTTTTCGAGTCTTCATTTTGCGCGCGCTAGAAACTATCTAAGTATTGAAAAGTTTTATGGACACGGGATTTTATCGCGTAATTTACCTTATTATTTATTTAGGAGCACATAGCAGCAGTTAAGAACCGCCAGGTAAATAAGTCGGCGATAGCAGAGCACCTAGTGGATTCCGGGCGTAATCACTGGATTGAACTTCACGATCCCAAGATTCTTGCCAACGAACGCCAGTATTACAAGCGAATAATTCGTGAGGCAATTGAAATCAAGAAATATCCGAATTTCAATCGCGAGGATGGATTCAGGCTCCCGTCATCATGGAATCCTGTTATTAGTAAATGCAGTGCACGTCGTAATGTGACTTTCCGGTGTCAAGATACGGTTAGTGTAGTATGTTGCGGTGTAAATGCAGCCGATCCGGAATCTGAAGATCAGTGAGGGTAGTTTTGGATAATACCGCCGATTCACAATGGACTTTGAAAACATACTCCAGTCTGCCCGCGACCACGGCTATTGCAACATAGCCGAAACGTCGGGATAAATAAGGTAAATTACGCGATAAAATCCCGTGTCCATAAAACTTTTCAATATGAATAGTGATCGCGAAAGTTTAAAAAAGACTATCTAAGTACCTACTTACTTATTATTTTTAAATATCATTGCTGTAGATATAAACAGTATATTATACTTACGGTTTTTCCAACTCCAATAATGCGACATTGTTGCTTGATTTGGGCGGGCAGTAGTCTGGATGCCGGATGACGCTCCTCACCTTATGAGTGCTGTTAGAGGACTCCAGGAAGACTTGAGTCACCTTTCTCCTGGAGGATAGTTAGCTTTTGAACCGTTGCATACTATTTATCATAAGTCATATATAAATAGTATGCAACGGTTATATATAAGTCATAGTTTCTCAACCTTATTTTGCCCACCGCCCACTTAGAGAACATTTTTTTTTTAAGAGCCCCCCCCCCCCCCCCCCCCCCTCCCCATATCTATGCGCCATCTCAATGCCCCCTAATGTTCTCTGGGTCTTCTACTGCCCCCCTGAAAGTCTCAAACGCCCCCAAGGGCGCGTTATCGCCCACGTTGAGAACCTATGATCTAAGTAATCGATCGAGCGAGGGAAGCGATCTTAGTGGCAAGTTAGGCGATTTTGCTTTGTATGTTTGTGGGTTTGTATGTTTGCATCTGGTAAAGGCATCTGGAAGAACCGAAGCATAACGGAGATAACGAAGATGAGAATCCGAGCCTTAGTTTTCCCTATCTATCTATACCTACTATTTATAAGTACTAAGTACTAATTATAAGGAAAGGCGGCGGAAAAGTTTGTTTGTTTGAACGCGCTAATCTCAAGGACCACCAATCGAATTTGAAAAATTATTTCTGCATTTGATAGCTAAACTCTTGAGGCTACTTTTCATCATCATCATAATCAACATAAACCATCACTACTGGGGCAACGCCGCGAGGGCGCTGCTAGTTTATTTAATAAGATCATAGTTTCTCAACCTTATTTTGCCCACCGCCCACTATGAGAAAATATTTTTTTCAAGAGCCCCCCTCCCTAAATCTTAATGCACCATCTTAATTCCCCCTAGTTTTTTCTGGGTTTTCTACTGCCCCCTGAAAGTCTCAAACGCCCACAAGGGGGCGTTATCGCCCACATTGAGAACCCATGAATAAGATCATGTAGATCACTTTGACACTTTTATGCGAACGTATACCCTCTAACGTTGGTGCAGCGTGCAGTGGTGAGCACGAATCTGTCGCTGATGAGTGCGCCCGCGCAGTTCTCGATCCATTCCACTTTGCCGTCCTCGTCGATGGCGCTGAGACGCGCCTGAAGGGGGTTAGTCAAAGTAAGGTCAAATCACACTATCACACTTCAGACTAATACTATAAATACGAAAGTTTGGATGGATGGATGTATGTTTGTTCCTCTAAAACTTGACAACCATTTAATCGATTTGGCTAAAATTTAAAACATAGATAGATAATGACCGGGAATAGGACATATGCTACTTTTTATGCTGAAGCTAGTATTTGTGTAAAAATGAATGCGCATAGAAAAGAAACGCCTAAAAGTTGGGTATCTAAGGTATCTCTTAGACACGAAAGGTACCAACTGATCCAACTCATAAGTAATGATGATCAAAGTCATGGGTAAACGACGCGTTGGTAGACGAAAAAAGTCGTGGTTGAGGAACATCCGAGAGTGGACAAATATCGCCAGCGTCGAAGACGAAGAAGAAGAAGAAAAGAAGCAACCAAATGTTTTTCCACTACCTACTATTGACCTCACGTCTTTGAAATTTTATGAAGGTAGGTATAATCCGGCAAAAACGGATAGACACGGCAACTAAAATTTCAGTACTTTGGAAACCCTTACTCTACTAATCTATGTTATAGTACAGGTTTCTTGTCTATGGTACAGGTGCCGAAGACGTCAGTCAGAAGTAATAATTTACTTCTAAAAGAGAATTTGTCTATTTCGCGTATTTAGCTTGCACAGTGGCGCCCCCATTTATTTACCTATATTATTTTGTGTCGGACTATACCTGTAGTTTTGTTTACCATATGCGGATACTCGTGTTCCCAAGCGTCAGAGCCTCGTATGATCAGTATGCCGATGTCCCGATGACACCGGTCCTGCCGCTTGACAGCGCCATCTATGGGGTCCTTCCCGCAAGGGTACACCAGATTATGGTATTCTATACATTCTGGAACATAATAAATAAATATATAGATACATATCCCTTGATTAACCCGGCTGCTGAAATCTGGTCGAAACGTGTCGGGCTAAATAATAAAAAGGTAATTTACGTGATAAATACCCGGATATCCGTACCCATATTATAAATGTGAAAGTGTGTTTATTTGTTTGTTTATTTGTCCTGCTTTCACGTCAAAACAGAGCGACGGATTGACGTGATTTTTTGTGTGGAGATAGTTCGAGGGCTGGAGAGTAACATAGGCTACTTTTTATCCGGGTACCACGAGAGCGAAGCCACGGGCAGCAGCTAGTAGTAAATAAATATAACCCCTGACATTAACTATAAAAGAGGCAAGAGCTGATGATCTTCAAACGCCTTACCATTTCTTAGCTATAAATGTATCCGGGTATTTATCACTTAAATTACCTTTTTTGTTGCTGCGGTGCCTCCAACACTTCAGTCTCTCGAGACCACGGCTGGTACAATCTAGTCGAAACGTGTCGGGCTAAATAAAAAGGTAATTTACAAAATCAAAATCAAATATCATTTATTCAGTAGGACCGTTATGACCACTTTGAAACGTCTTAAGAGCTAGGTGATTCTATTCCTGTTCTTTCGCGACCAACACCGTGAAAAATCAGGGCAACAAACACGGTATGGGGCCTAGCTTTCTTTTCGGTGATCCATCCGCTTAAAATCTTACGTGATAAATACCCGGATACATAAATGTATTTATAATGTTGTGTTCTGATAGTTTAAAAAAGACAATAGCTACTCACTGTCCCAAGCTATTCTTCCTGTCTTCGCAGCTGTCATACTAGAAGGAATTGGTTCGCAACTATTTTTACTATGAGGTAAGGGCGCCTGTGTCGTTCTGAAATCAGTTAAATTAAATTAAATTAAACTATTATCAATTATAATAAGTAACATTCTAAGGCGGTAAAGTTGGTATGTTTGAATATAGGAAGTATTTTAAACTCTTCGACGAACGACTTTAAACTAAGTACCTACCTACTCAGACTTTTTGGCGGGAATTTGAGAAGTCATGCTTTCGTTTTTGTTTTATTTTCCAAAACTTGTCCATATGAGTAACAAATCAATGGTGGATTATTAACAGTTGAGTGTTCGTGAACAGTAGAACATTTTGTATGAAAGGCTACACTGCGCATCGAAACAGCTAACTTCACGAATGCCTTAGCTTAGATCATAGGTTCTCAACGTGGGCGATAACGCCCCCTTGTGGGCGTTTGAGACTTTCAGGGGGGAGTAGAATAACCAGAGAAAATTAGGGGGCATTGAGATGGCGCATTAAGATAATTATGTAAGGGGGCTCTTGAAAAAAATATATTCTCAAAGTGGGCGGTGGGCAAAATAAGGTTGAGAAACTATGGCCTATAGTCGTATTGCTCATTATACGGACTAAAATTGAAGGAAAAAATGTCATTTTTCCTTCAATTTTGATTAGTTTTGATACGATTTATGTCAAAATTGAAGGAAAAATGACATTTTTTCCTTCAAATTTAGTCCGTATAATGAGCAATACGACTATAGGTCCATTGTGTGTACAGGTACTTACGTTTTCAGAGGGACAGAAGCCACAGAAGTATTATGGTTGACACAACACACGATCGGCATGGTGTCTTTGAACGAACAAATCTGAAAATAAAATTACTAAGTATCTACCTATCTGTAGATCATGCAATATTCGTCACATTTGAATTAATGCTGGCACAAAGGTACGTACTTAACTGAAAATTCTTATCAAAGTTTTCGATTCCAACGGGATTTCAACCCGCATTGATCTTCCGTATAAGAGTTCAGTCGTGGCGCGGACTTTACCAACTCAGCAATAAACCAATAATGAACCAATAATGTTGACGGGAAAATCTTGACATGTCATAATTAATTGGTTTTGAGCAAGATCGTCATCATAATATGAATTTTGTCTATTGGGTTTCCCCAGATCGCAATTATTGTAAAATACCTATTACAGATTATAACAAGTAGATTAGCGGTTCCGAACCTGTGGGTTTACCTACCCCCACAGGGGTAAAATCGGTTTTTTTGGGGGGTAAAAGAACGAAAAAAGATTTAAAAGTTTTTAACAGATTTGTTATCTAACGAATAAATTAAAAGAAAATAAATAATGAAATAAGTACTTTCAGAGTTAGCCCAACTAAAACCATGCGGATAACACTCAATAGCGGCATTTACACGGTAGAGTTTTTACCACGGATCTGGACTGTACAGATATCCGCACAGATATCTCTGCGTTTAAATGCTCTGGCATCTGGACTGTACAGATATCTTTACAAATATCCGCACAGATATCTCTGCGTGTAAATGCTGCTAATGTAATGTCCCTGTCGCTGTGTGACAAAACTCTATGAAAATGGCCGCCCCGGAAGGGGGTTCTCAACTTGACGTTTCGTTATTACATAACAGATTATTACAGTGCTATTGTTGAAATACTCGCCGTCAAAAGATTAACACAATGAAATCTTTTGACGAGGGGGGGGGGCAGGGGGTTGTTAAGTTAAAGGGGGGTAAAATCAGTTTCATTGACATGTCATAGGGGTAACAAGGTTGAAAAGGTTAGGAACCACTGATCTAGATAATGATAAAATCTGACAAGATATTTTGTAAAAGATTTCGATTTGCTTACTTGAGGTAACATTTTCCTCTTGATTTCGTCGATGACTCGAGGGCAATGACTGAGGCTGGTGCAGGTTCCGACTGCCTCATCCTTCGTGCATGAATCACCTGAACCAAGGAAAAATAATTATTACCTACTGAAACTGTTTCTCACTGCAGTAAGCAAGCCAAATTAAAGAATTAAAAAAACCGACTTCAGTGTTATAAGCTGAGCAATTTCCTGCACTCTCGAGGTGCATTTCTGTTCATAACTCCGAAGATCCTCGACAGATCCTCACCAAATTTTTGTGGCATTAATCGGAGAGGTAAGTATACCTTTTCGAACAACAGAATTTTCCAAATCTGTTCAGGCATCTTCGAGTAATCGGTGAACATACCTACATAAAAAAAGATTCCGATGAATTGAGAACCTCCTCCTTTTCAAGTCGGTTAATAATACCTAAAATCTGATTTGTAACAGACTTCAAAAAAATTAGGAGGTTTTCAATTCATCGGAATCTCTTTTATGTATGTTCCCCGATGTCTCCGTCATCAACCAATTTTGATGATTATTTTTTTTTGTTTGAAAGGATAACCCCCGTGTAGTCTCATAAAAGTTGGTGAGGATCTGTCAAGGATCTTCGGAGTTATGAACAGAAATGCACCAGCTTATACATTGATGAAGGCATTTTAAGTAATGATCTTTTGAAGATGTCTATTTTTGTCGGTCTCTGTCTGTAAGTAAATGTAGGAATTTCTTCATCATCATCATCGTCATCATCCGCAGCTGGCTTCATCCTCTGCTGGGTCATCGACCTCCGTTTTTCTGCCTCTCACGATTCTGTAAACTAACCTTCATACAACTCTGCTCCGCACGCGCACACGTTTATTACGACACATAATATTAAAATTTGAAACATTTTCACGCAGCAAGCTACACACCCACTCTCAATGTATTTTTGCAATGAACTCACTAACTTTAATTATTACCATCGATAGAGACGTTTGTAAACTGGTTGATCGAGCAAACAAGATCTTTGCAACAACTCTAACCAGTAGCCGTACCATGACCTCTTAGAGCAATGTTAAAACAAGCTTGAAACCTGACAACGAATGTCATTTCTAAAGCAGTTGGTCTGTTTTAAGCTTATTTTAACATTGCTCTAAGAGTTCATGGTATGGCCCCAGGTAAAAGTTTTTATTTACTACTAAGGTAGCATATGAAGCATACGGCCCACCTGATAGTACAGTATGCACAATGAATCTAGGCCAGTGGTTCCGAACCTATGGGTAATTCCCCCACGGGGGTAAAATAGCTTTTTTGGAGGGCTAATAGAACGAAAATATCATAACTAAATGGAGAGGAATTTTAAGTTCAAAACATGACATTTTAAGGGGGGGGGGGGTATGATCTGTTTTATTGGCTTGGCATAGGGGTAACAAGGTTGAAAAGGTTAGGAACCACTGATCTAGGCATTCGTGAAGTTAGCCGTTTCGCGCATTGTAGCTTTTTCATAGTGTACAAAACCATTTGTACATGGTTGTGATGGTTGATATTCCCAGTGTTCGTACTGAAGCGCTTTGAGTCTACATTTTTCATACGCACGGCGAAAATGTGGAACTCCTTGCCGGGGTCTGTATCTCCAGAAAAGTATAATTTGGGTGTCTTCAAATCGAGAGTCAATAGGTTCCTTCTACGCGTGCTCCATCTTAGACCACACTGTTGCTTTACATCAAGCAGGGTGTGGTCAAACGCGAACCTATTTCAGTAAAAAAAATGTTTTTACTTATATTAAACTAATGGTAGCATAGCAGCATGTGCTTTGAACTTACGACTTTCAGTCGACAATTTATCTCCTAGGTCAAAACCAACACGGCGCACGTCATAAGCCATAAGGTAAAGTATATAATGCATAAAATTATAATTATTATTGCAAGAAACATTGCAGGAAAAGTCAGATAAAATTGTTACAACAAACTTTATTTACAACAACAAATAACTTTTTGCATGTATAATTAATTATGATACGGAATTTACAAGTTGCAGAAACATCCTCAAATGAAAAACCAGTTAGGTATGTATGTATATAAAGTCCAGTATTAATCACAGTAGGTATTTAATTAACTATTATGTAGGTATTACCTTTATACATTATGTAACTATGTATGAGATCATCATTTGAAGAAGGCTCTACGAAGGCTGTTTCTTTGTGATAATTTTTAACCGACTTCAACAAAGAGTTGATCTAAACAGCTATGACTTTTAGCTGGTAATGGTTGTATAAAACTTAGGCCTTTACATCTTTACTAGATGATTTATACAGTGTCAGGAGGCAATCTTTGCCTACACTTATCAGCGTAGCTAAAATGGTCGCTATTGCAGCATCGCGGTGAAGGAATTGAGCTATTGCCATCTCTTTTCACTCTAAGTCAATGAAAAGAGATAGCAATAGTTCAATTCGTTCACCGCGATGCTGCAATAGCGACCATTTTAGCTACGCAGGACACTGTAGTGCCAGGGACAATGTTGAGATGGAGTAGGCTTGTAGCACCTCTCAGCTTAACCGGCCATATCCAAGGGAAGACATGGTCAATACGTGTGGGGCTGACTAAGCCGAGGGTTTCGATGTTTTCCTTCACCGTTTAGAGCTCGTGTTAATGCGCATATAAATTTTTCGAAACGAAAAATCCATTGATGCACGGCCAGATTCGAACCCACGACCTTCGGATCGAAAGTCGAGGTACTATACCTCCCGGCCAACACGGCTCTAATGGTTGTATTGTATTATGACATTGTATGTTGCCTACCTGTAGATAATTATTACGACACGCTTGATAATTTCCAGCTTTTAGTCCATCACAAGTCTGCCATGCGAGAACACTACTTTTGAAATAAGAATAAACAATGGAAGTTAGATTTTAAAAACAAACTGTTCCATTTATGAACATTTATCTTTCTGTAGCCAGTTCTATGTGTACGTTTTTAAAAGGTTGTCTAATAGGTGGCCAGTTTTAAACGATTCCATTTTTAAACTTTTGACATAGAATTACGCGCTGGCGTTAATAATCTAAATGTAAAAAAAAATTAGGTACAAAAGTGAAAATGATCCGTTTTTTGTTCTGTTTTGTGACAATGCATTTATTTTTGGATTTAGTTTTCGCTCAGGCATATGAAGGTAATTATTTAGATTAATATTATCCTTACCTAAGTAGGTAAATAAAAGTCAAAACAACTGTTTATTTTATGCATCTGACATAATACCATAAATATTTATTATAAATAAATTTTATTTAGAATTTATATTTTAACATAATTACATAAGGGGCAGATTGTTTATCTTTCATAGCGACCAAAATCGGTCTCAAACTCTCCAATATGATAGTTCAGTGACCACGCAAGTAGCTCTGTCACTATCATCTCAACGAGACCGAACGCGACAAAAGTTACCTACGCGATCGTTTTGACAGTTTGAGGCAATTATCTTTTCAAAACGGGGAAGATAGGTAACGCGCTAACATCGCATGCCAAAACTTGGGCACGGTACACTACTAAATAGGTACCTACACTAAAACACACACATTCCTCCATTTTACTGTTGCCAATAAACAAGGATAAAAAGAGAAATTAAACTGTTGTGCGAGCGAGACGAATGGAGCCGATAACGAAAGAGCCCGGCCGCTCTGCAGTGTTGTCTCGCTCGCACGACTACTTTAGTTGCTCTTTCTATCCTTGTCTATTAGCAAATTCAATGTGCGGTCAAGACGATGTTCCGCGAGACACTGAGGGTAGGTTTTCCCCAGGACCCAGTCGACTAGGAACAGGCATTTTAGCGAGTCACCATCTTCCTCTTTTTGAAAGGTCATTGGTTTGAGACCGAGAGGTTTGAGATAAGTTAGACAATCAGCCCGCTTGCAATTCGAATTTACATGCCTTAATTTAAGACATTCAGACCGGTGATATTCGAATGTTACTGATATAGGTAAACTATTTATTCTAGGAGATCCGTGCAATCTTTTTGGTGAGCAGGGAATCTGCCAGAAGCTGCAGGACTGCCCTACTGCACAGGCTGATATGAGACAGAGGAAGTCGCCCCCTCCTCCAGTAAGTAAAGGCAAAATCAGTAAACAGGGGGTCTAAAGTGGCCACTTTTGATCAGATGTTTCATAAATGCTTCATAATTTATACTTATGCTTAATCTATGAAGCATATTTTAAAACACCTTTTTTGACTGATGGATTCTATAGAGAACTGTCAAAAAAGGTGTTTTGAAATATGCTTCATAGATGAAGCATTGATGAATGAAGCATACATGAAGCATTTATGAAACATCAGCGGTCGTACTGCCAAGTCTTAGAGCAATGTCAAAGTAAGATTACTTTGGTCCGTACTTAGATAAGACTGAAGTAAGACTGACGCAGGCATAACTCCATCCTAAATCAGGCCTAAATCAACCTTGTTTTAATCCTGCCTTAGGACCAAAACAATCTTAACGCAGGGATGTTTTGGTGACATGACATCGACTAGATGCAAGACTGCGCATGTCCTGCTCGATGTCATCGAGTAAGACATGCGCCGAGAGAGCGTCGAGAGAGTGTAATGCGCATGTCCTGCTGCAATCCTGCGTTAAGACCAAGGCAGGAATAAAATAAGATTGTTTTCGGACCAAAACAATGACAAAACAAGCCTAAGGCAGGAATGGTTTTCACCTTGTTTTGACATTGCTCTAAGAGCTCATGGTACGGCTACAGATGTTTCATCAAAAGTGGCCACTTTAGACCCCCAGGCAGCACAAATACAGAAAAAATCAATGGGCCCTGGAGGAAAACTACTTTAAATCCTTGAGATAGATTATTTTACCTAAAGGAAACATTTCTTTATTTTTTAAAACTGCATTCAATGATTTACTTAAATAAAAAGCTACTTTAGTAGTACAAAATTATAGTTTTTTCTCAAACATGCTACAATACGACCTAAATGAAATATAACCATTTCTTACACAACTTTCTTTGGGATAAATCGTTCTTGCAGTACTAGGTCAGAAAGTGTCCAGCAATTTCTTATCTGGCCTGCTCGAGCGGCCGGTAATTTTATTTGAAAATGGAACAAACTTTTGGAATGGAACAAAAAAGCAAATGTGAACAAATGTCAGTCACCACCTTTATTGTAATCACTAGCGGACGCCCGCGGCTTCGCCCGCATGGACTAGGTACTATTTTTTTATTCCACGGGAACCGTGCATTTTTTTGGAATAAAGATTAGCCTATGTCCTATTCCCGGTCATTATCCAATATCCATTCAAACATATTTATAATTATTAATGTGATAATGATTTTTTTTCCAGACTTGTGGCTTTGAAAACAATGACATCATTGTCTGCTGTAGAAAGGTTATAGAGGTGCTCACAACTACTAAAAGGTACTTTTATACAATTTTACACTAATAATGGTCGCTCGGTGGTCGAAATTCGATTGTAATGTAATTTATCCCTTTAAACCTAGCTTCCAGCCCCGGCTTCGCAAGGATGTAGGTACCTATTAATGAAAAAAATTAGACTAATTTTCCCTTTAGATACCTACGAGTACCTACGACCAATTAATGAAATGGCAATTTAATAATTTTATAATATTTTCCGTAGGTACATAATATTTTCTACCTGTCATCTGTTTTTACCCTTGTTACTTATACTTAATAATTGATTGATTGATTGATTAACCTATTAAAAGTTTGTAATTCAAATCTTTAATTTTTTTTTTTAAGAGAACTTATTGTTTATTCTAGTGTGGGGGCCACAGGTAAACTCATGATTTCTAAGCACAGTAAAATCAAAGCAGTGTAGTTCTTTTTACGTGGCGCTCGCGACCTATAACCTATTGATAAAATTGATGAATGTATTAACGTTTATATAGATAATTTTATGATAACTTGAAATGTAAATGTCCTGCGGAGCTAAAAAGGTCGCTATTGCAGATTCACAATTTAAGTAAGTATTTAGTATGTTTTAATAACAATAATAAACAATATTTGATTGATACTTAGTGCAATTCCTATTCATAGGTGGCCGCTTCGATGTTGATGAATAGTTCCTAAAATTTATAACAAGGTACCAGAGAGCATAAAAGAAATTCAACTGACGAGCTTTAAAAGCCAGCTTAAGGCACTACTTGTTGAAAAATGTTATTACAGTATTTCCGAGTTTCTAAACGATGACCTGAGTTAATTTTTACCATAGTTATGTTGTTCTCTGACTGTTTAATTTAGGGTTAAGGGTTTGACAATATTATTTCTTAATGTGTTTTACTTTTTTAGACATTATAAATTTGCATGCCTAGATAAGGTAAGATTGTACTGGAACTTTCTCTACTTTTAAGACCATTATTGTACCTACTTTCTAGCAAATAAAATAAATTAAATTAAATTAAATAAATTAAATTAAATTAAATTAAATTAAATTAAATTAAATTAAATTAAATTAAATTAAATTAAATTAAATTAAATTAAATTAAATTAAATTAAATTAAATTAAATTAAATTAAATTAAATTAAATTAAATTAAATAAATAAATTAAATCGATTCTCCAAAAAACTGTCAAACAATAAGATGATATTGCCGGTACGGAATTGTCAACTTTGTGATTTCTAATAGGAGAATCTCGACGCAAATCATTTGTGAATCTGCATTAGCGACCTTTTTAGCTCCGCTGTTCTTACTGTGAAATAAAATATTTTTTCATTTTCATGTTTATTAGAGCCTTAGGAACAACAACCACAGAGTACACCCCGCGAGAATACACGTATATCGACGTGGATAGCCGAGCCGGATCTAGCACGGATGGTTGCGGACCCGTCCCGGCTCAAGCAACCAGTCAACCTACCGGACAGAAGGCTTGGGACAGTTTGTATAAACCTCGTTTTATTTTTTACTAGCTGCTTCCCGCGGCTTCGCTCGCGTGGCACCCGGATAAAAAGTAGCCTATGTTACTCTCCAGCCTTCCAACTATCTCTACACAAAAAATCAATTCAATCCGTCGCTCTGTTTTGACGTGAAAGCAGGACAAATAAACAAACAAATAAACACACTTTCACATTTATAATATGGGTACGGATTTTATTTATTAAAGGTCTACCAACAGTTGTCAACAATACAAGTTTCACTTACATCACAAAACGTACTTTAGAGTACAGTGTAGCGCTAATTGCACAACCAA
This sequence comes from Camptogramma bilineatum, assembly GCA_958496255.1. Classification (NCBI taxonomy): domain Eukaryota; kingdom Metazoa; phylum Arthropoda; class Insecta; order Lepidoptera; family Geometridae; genus Camptogramma; species Camptogramma bilineatum. The sequence goes on from OY292478.1 coordinate 4,966,540, forward strand.
TTACAGGTAAACACTGCATGCTTATTAAACTAAAGAGAAGTAGTAATAATTTAAACTAAATTTAGACAACTCATATTACCAAAACAATATATATCTCGTTGTTGACAATACAATTAATATCATTATACCTAACACACACTCCTTTCCATAAAGGCTTTTTTTATTTTATTTTAATTAATTACCTAAAGTGGAGCAAAGTGTTGACCGAGTGGTGGCCTAGAGACGGAAAAAGGAGTGTCGGTCGTCCGCCGACAAGATGGGTTGACGACATAGGAAAATCCGCAGGTGAGTGAATCTCACATGGGTGAGATTGGCGCAGAACAGAGGTGAATGGCAAAAGCGAAGAGAGGCCTATGCCCAGCAGTGGGATGAGAAGGGCTGATGATGATGATGATGATGATGAAGTACCTAAAATAATACATAAATGATTTGTTCTGTACTTCACAGAGTGTCTGGAGTACCAGGAAAAATACGTGTTCCCTTGCGAGAAGACTGCAGCCCTTGGTGGCGGCCGGCTCGGCCGAGTGAACCGATGTCACCACAACGCTGACGAGTTGGTCATAGGCGGCACTGCGGCCAAGAGACACGAGTTCCCACATATGGTGGGTATATTACTAGCTGTGTTTTTTTGTTGATGTATTAATCCCCTTTTTTTTTTTTGACGACTTAGACGAGACTCAATAATTGTTCGACTGGCTCCCCACTGGAGCTTGACTATTTAGATTTAAGTGGATGGATCACCGAAAAGAAAGCTAGGCCCCATACCGTGTTTGTTGCCCTGATTCTTCACGGTGTTGGTCGCGAAAGAACAGGAGTAGAATAACCTAGCTCTTAAGACGTTTCAAAGTGGTCATAGCGGTCTTACTTCTTCTTCTTCTTATCGTGTCGATGCCACACGGTTAGATTAATTTTGAATAATAGGTTGCCACCTCAACTGCACTTTCTGTGGCAGCGTTGAGGTCTTCCTTTGTGCAGGTGTTTGGGCACAAAGGGCACACCAACAGGTGCGGCATGGTTTGCGCTGAAGCACCGCAGTCACAATGTGCTAGGCTAGGGTCCCTAAACCCCCATGCACACATGTTAGTTCTGCAGCGGCCAACTTAGGTGCGAAGTCGATTTAATGACTTCCACACGGGCCACGGCAGGGCGTGTCCTGGTGGTAATTTCTCCTGCGGGGTGATGAAATCAGGAGGTGGGGGGTTTTTCTCCTGCCAAAGCTTACACTTAGCGGCACTTGGATGGTCGTTCAAAGCCTGTGTATGCCGCTGGAAACTTTTGCGGCTTTTGAGTCGGGCTCGGGGGATTTCATTTCCATAGAGGGGATGTCTATAATCTCCCTCCTGTCTGGATTTCTCCATGGAACTTGCCACTTCCCGTCGCACACATGGTGGTGCGATACCCGCCAAGGGATACAGCATGTTGAGAGGAGTTGGCTTTAGACATCCTGTTATAATGCGGCATGTTTCGTTTAGCGCTGCGTCAACGGTTTTGGCATGTGCAGACCTATGCCACACCGGACACGCATATTCGCCGGCCGAGAAACACAGCGCTATTCCAGTGGTTCGTAAAACGTCTGGTCTGACTTATATATATAATATATAAGTCATACGCGATAAGCGGTCTTACTGAATAAATGATATTTGAATTTTGAATTCTTGTGGCCACGTGAACAAATGTCACCACAACGCTGACGAGCTGGTCATACGGGGCACTGCGGCCAAAAGACACGAGTTCCCACATATGGTGGGTACATTACTAGCTGTGACCACGTGAACAAATGTGACCACACGCGCTGACGAGCTGGTCATAAATATGCGCATTAACACGATCTTTGAACGGTAAAAGAAGACATCGTGAGGAAACTTTTCTAATAGCGTTAGCGACGAGGAGCTTATCTCATCTCGTCTCGTCTAGTCTCATCTTATGCTCACTTCTACAAAATTATGTTCATGTATTGTAGCAAACCTACCTGCTTACCTATTTTCACCCCTGACAACCCCCTATAGACTTCTTCAAAGACTTAAAAATAAAGATGGTTGTCTGTAAAGTCGGTTTACGGACGATAATTTTGCGTGATAACATCATAGAAAAACATTGATGAACGATCTTGCCTCTCTATCGCTTGTTCCGCGCTCTCACTTGCACGCTCGGCTCAGGTGGAACGTGAAACTTTTTCGTGCGTGTAGCCGGCGAGACGCTATCACGACTTTACAGACAACACTTTTTTTTTCTTTGTAGTTATTTGTGATTCCATTTATTCAAATAGTCTATTGTCACACTTCTAGGTACTACTGGGTTACCAGTCACACAATCACATCGAGTGGCAGTGTGGAGGGACCCTTATCAGTGAAAAGTTCGTTATGACAGCTGCACATTGCACTTCTGATTCGAGGTAAAGTTTATTTTCTCAAATATGGTATGATATATGACCATATCTTACATAACCTTCTTTGGGATAAATCGTTCTTGCAGTACTGGGTCGGAAAGTGTCCAAAAATTTATTATCTGGCTTACTTGAGCGGCCTGCAATGTAATTTAAAAATGGAACGAACTTTTTAAACCCGAATATGTACCTAAATTAAAAAGGTCACTCACCTAAGTTTTATTTAAATTTCGAACTGGTACGACAAAAAATATGCGTCATTTAGAAAGAAAAGTAGGTAGGTAACTACAAAAAAGAAATCCATATTTGAGCGCAGCCATTTTTAGTGGCCATTTTCACTAATGGCTCTGTGAGCTGTAGACCTCGCGAGTCTATATTTGCATAGCTTAAAACAGAATAGATGTTCAGAAGAACCATCGAAATCGAATGTCATAAGGCGGAGATACCCTGTAGCCCCCTTTTTGCCACTTTTTGGAAGAAGTACCACCCCAATCAAAAATCCCCGACGACAAAAAAAATTATTAAATTATCGAACCTGCTCACAAAATTTCACGAGAATTGGTTGACAAATGCGACCTGTAGAGGAGAACAGACAGACAGAAGAGATAATTTTTTGATAAATAATTGTTTATTTTACAGGGAAGTCAACGTGAGTCATGCTCTAATAGGCATTCTTAAGCGATCTGAAGAGTCAGCGGAACATCGATATGGAATCAAAAGAATCATTAAGCACGGCGCATACGATTCTCCGAACAAATACGACGATATAGCACTACTGGAGTTAGACAGAGAGTAAGTAGACAGTAGTAGTAGTAAAGTCAAAGTCAAATTAATTTATTCAGTAGGATCACATAGATTACCTTTGAGTAAGAGGAAAGACATGGTCAATACGGGTGGGGCTGACTAAGCCGCGGGTTTCTTAACGATGTTTTCCTGCACCGTTTAGAGCTCGTGTTGATGCGCACATAAATTTTTCCAAACAAAAAACGAAAAATCGATGTTTTTTTAATACGATGTTTTTTACATCAAAGCTCCAAGGCTCCAAGATAAAAGTAGCTTCAAAACTATTATTGTTATAAAATTATTAATTAAGACTATTTTAATTTTAAATTTATCAAAACTTATTTTACAGCTTTACCCATCTAGCGCATTAATTTGCTTTAAAAAGTACCTAAGTAGGTAATTATTATTTAAACTAATTTTAGGGTTAAGTTGAGCCATAAGACGACCCCCGCTTGCATCCACTCAGGAGATAAGGTGAACCTCAACAGGGCCTCCGCAACTGGATGGGGGACCACTCACATCAACAGACAAGTCAACTCGGATGTACTGCAGAAGGTGATTCTATTGCGAACTGTCGACTGCGGGCTTAAAAAGGTCGCTATTACAATACAATACAATCATTTATTCATAACACCAGGTTACAGGTCGGGTTTGGTACATTTTATATAAGTAATAATTATTATTAATTTAAATACGTAATTTAAATATATTTTTTAATTTAAAAAAATCTTGCAGAATCGCAAAGAGGAATTGAACTATATGCCATCTCTTTTCATTGTCTGAGTGAAAAGAGACGGCAATATAGTTAATTTCATATTGTGATTCTGCTTTAGCGACCTTTTTAAGCCCGCTGGTCACTAGCGACTTCATTTAATTCTTTATTGTACAGATAAAACACATAGAATAACGACATAAAGTAAGGACATGTACAAAGGCGAGCTTACCCGAAGAGTTCTCTTCCAGCAAACCCTTTGAGGCTAGAGAGAAGTGATATTAAATAGTGATATTAGACTTTGGTCTTTTGGGGACTAAAAAATAACGCTGAGTCGTCCGGCGACCAGTGGACAGTAACTCTTATTATTCGGTCAGAAGTGTAGCCGGATAGCCGAATATTCAGCTACAGTTTTGGGAGAAAACCCCAATTTTGGTTTCTTGATTTTTTCCCGAAACTGAAGCTGGATATTCGGCTATTTGAACTTTAATAAAATGTTGTTCCTTTACTTATGACTCGAAGTGAGCGAAGCCACGGACAGAAGCTAGTAAACTTAAAAGTAAATAACATAGGTACCTACCAAACAATTTTTTTTTAAACTACCCCGGAGGTATGTAGAGTTCTAACTTTGTACAGAAAAAATTATAAAGTTAGTTTTAAATAGTTTAAAATCAAGATCATAATCATATTTTGGTTTCCAGGTTATTCTGACCGGTTTCCGTAAGAAGGAATGTGCAGATCTGTACAAGTACCATCGTTCGATGAAGGAGGGGTTCAAACCAGCCTCACAGATCTGCTACGGAGACAGGACCAAGTCTCAGGATACTTGCAGGGTATGTATAATGTGACCATTTATTTTTTACGTCAAAGCGGGACACTTACGGAATTTTTTATACAGCATGGGGACCGGATGGCGACTAAAAAACATAGATTTTGGTGTATATTTTTGCGACATTTTCTTTTCATTTCCAATACAAATTAGCCTGTTTTATCAAAATTGGTTCAACGGTTAGGCGTAAAAAGGTAACAGACCGACAGACAGAATTACTTTCGCATTTATGATTCGAGTGCAATGAATTTTATTTAGTAGGTAAGAAAGGTTTGTTTGCAAAAGCGGGACATTTTTGCTCTCGCTGAGGACAGCGGGACAGACAGCCTGAAAGCGGGACAATCCCGCCCAAAGCGGGACGTATGGTCACGTTAGGTATGTACCTAGGTCATCAGTGGCGGAATAGCCACTAGTGTTCAGTACAAATAAATAAATAAAAAATGCTGGACATTTCACACAGCATCATGAAGCCCCAAGCTAAGCAGAGCTTGTGTTATGGCAACCACACGACTGATATAGGTACCTACTACTTATCGATCGAGCGAGCGAAGCGAGCGAAGATCTTAGTGGCAACTTAGGCGATTTTGCTTTGTATGTTTGTATGTTTGTATGTTTCATTTTTATGTTCTCGCATAACTATCGAACCGCTTATCCAATCTGTATGAAACTTGATAGGTCAATAGGTTGTGCTATGGAAATTTGCTGTGGAGCGTATGAGCGTAATCGATGAAGGGGTTGTAAAGATATGGGGTTCCCAAGGGGGTAATTTTTTTTCAAAGTTACCCAAATATATTGAGTGGGGTGTCATATGAAAGTACTCAACTTATACATTCCAAAATGGTTTTTAGTTTTCTTCTAGGTTCTATAGTTTTTGAAATACAGTCAAAAAGAAAAATTATGATAACCAATTAACGGATGTATGGAGAGAGCTCCCGTTTCATAGAGTTTCGATGTATTCGTAGGTCTGGTTAACAGACAAGGAGTGTGGCATCGTTGTGGTTTGGTTTGCAATGATTTTAGTTGCTACTTGGTATTTTTTCTTGAGATTGAAAATAAAAGCCGTGTTGGCCGATTGGAAGAGTGCTCGACTTTTGATTCATAGGTCGTAAGTTCGAACCCTGGCCGTGCTCATCAATGGATTTTTCGATTAGAAAAATTTAAATGCGCATTAACACGAGCTCTAAACGGTGAAAGAAAACATCGTGAGGAAACCAGTTAACGTTCTAATAGCGGCGATGGGCTTGCAACCTGTCACGTATGCAAATGCTAACTCCTGCAAATAGTGGGCTGGGCATGTACCAAAATTATAGAGGGAGGGGGAGGGGAGGGGAGAGGAGTGGAGGGGAGGGGAGGGGGGGGAGGGGAGGGGGAGGGGGGAGGGGAGGGGGAGGGAATTGATTTTCTCATACATTTCGTATTGAACTGCTATTTTAATAATTTCTCGAACTAAGAGGCCTTCCCTGAGGCGCGGTACGAAGTTTGCGGGGTCAACTATTGAATATAAACACGACACGACTTAATGTATTGCATGCATGCCTTTAATCTTTACCATACTGAGGTAGCGCATTAGATATCATTCTGTGGTAAACACTAGAAGGAACACTTAACGTAGGTATAGGGGTAGTCAGAAACAAGTCCAAATCTAGGCTATCAATACAACGGTGCGCGAGATCTCAGTTCGGGGCGAACTACTAGTATATATTTTTTAGAACCCTTGGACCCATAACAAAGCTATAGCTACGCCCATAGGCTCGTGCATTTAGGGGCCCCACGCACTAACGCTTCCTGAGGCGTGACGTTTCTTCGCTGAAAAAACGTCATCTTTTCGAAGAAAATCATCTAATCGAATGCATTTTCGGAAGTCTGAATCACATTGCTGACCGTAAAAAAAAATATTTTTTTATGACCTAAAAGTATTTTTTTAATCCAGAAAAATTAATTTATTGATAACCTAAAGCTAACCGAGGGGCCTCTTGATAGAATTTGCCAGGGCCCCGTCCGGCAATGAGGGTGACTCTCATTGCCGGACGGGGCCTGCGCTTTTAACACTTGACTGTAAAACCATCCGCTCAGATTGATTTATAAATAAATAAATGTTTAATCACACTATCACATGACATCACATCACATCACACTAATCACACTATCACATCACACTAATATCACATCACACTATCACACTAATATTATAAATGCGAAAGTTTGGATGTTTGGATGTTTAGATGTTTGGATGTATGTTTGTTCCTCTATAACTCGACAACCACCGAACCGATTTGGCTGAAATTTGAAACATAGATAGATAATGACCGGGAATAGGACATCTGCTACTTTTTATCCCGTAAAAATGTACGGTTCCCGTGGGATAAACAAGATAGTGGTCCACGCGGGCGAAGCCGCGGGCGTCAGCTAGTTGATAAATAAATAAATGTTTTTTTAAACGCATACCAAATATATCTTTGCACATACCTACCTCTGAATACCTCCTTAGACACCTTCAAAGGATCTAAAAAAAATTCGTCAGAATCTTCTTTTTTTTGCTTTTTTTTATGTGTATGTTCACTGATTACTCGAAGACGCCTGAACCGATTTGGAAAAAACTTTTTGTTTGAAAGGGTATACTTTCCGATCGGTGCCACAAAAATTTGGTGAGGATCTGTTAAAGATCTTCGGAGTTATGAAGAGAAATGCACCTCGAGAGTGCAGAAAATTGCTCAGATTCTAACATTGAAGTCGGTTTTTTATATTTTCTAAGTTAGCCAATTGCTTTATTTTTATTTTTCAGGGCGACAGCGGTGGTCCTCTCCAAGTTAAGAGTAAAAGCATAGCCTGTATGTATATTATAGTGGGTGTGACGTCATTCGGTCTGGAGTGCGGCCAGGCCGGCGTGCCAGGGATATACACGCGAGTCGAACACTACCTGCCTTGGATCGAGAGCATTGTATGGCCAGAGGAGGATTATCCACAGTAGAAATATAGAAGAATCCAAGATCATATTTTATAATCATAGAAAAATAAAGAAATAAAAAAATAATTATTGCTAGACAGTGGACATTTGACACAGCCCCATCTATCCCCAAACTAAGCAAAATTTGTACTAAGTATGAAAAAATGAAAATAAATAATGTACCTAAACGTATAATTATTGAAGAAACTCACTAATAAAAACCAGATGAATAATCAGATTACTGAAATGTAGCATAGCCTGTATGTACATTATAGTGGGTGTGACGTCATTCGGTCTGGAGTGCGGACAGGCCGGCGTGCCAGGGATATACACTCGAGTCGAACACTACCTGCCTTGGATCGAGAGCGTTGTATGGCCAGACGAGGATTATCCACAGTAGAATAGAATAGAATATACCACTAATAAATAAATAATTAAGTAAATAAATTACTTTATTGTACACCACAAACATACAAAAATAAAATAAGCCTTAAATAAACAAAAGGAAAACCAAAAAACCCACTAATAAAAACCAGATGTTGCCGGATTATTCAAATGTTCTGATTACTGGAATGTAGCATAGCCTGTATGTATATTATAGTGGGTGTGACGTCATTCGGTCTGGAGTGCGGACAGGCCGGCGTGCCAGGTATATACACTCGAGTCGAACACTACCTGCCTTGGATCGAGAGCATTGTATGGCCAGACGAGGATTATCCACAGTAGAATAGAATAGAATATACCACTAATAAATAAATAATTAAGTAAATAAATTACTTTATTGTACACCACAAACATACAAAAATAAAATAAGCCTTAATTAAACAAAAGAAAAACCAAAAAACCCACTAATAAAAACCAGAGGACGCCAGATTATTTAAATGTTCGGTAGGAATGTAGCATAGCCTGTATGTATATTATAGTGGGTGTGACGTCATTCGGTCTGGAGTGCGGACAGGCCGGCGTGCCAGGAATATACACGCGAGTCGAACACTACCTGCCTTGGATCGAGAGCATTGTATGGCCAGACGAGGATTATCCACAGTAGAACTATAGAAGAATCCGAGATCAGCGGGTGCCGGACGGGGCTTGGAATACCGGTTCCACTGACCTTGGCATGGTACCGGTACTTCTTTAGTACCTGTATAAATTATACCGGTACTTTCAAAAGTACCGGTGCTAAAGTATCGTTTTTTTTTTTATTTTTATTTATTCTAGATAGACCTTTGTTTAGCCACAATCTCACCTGATGGTAAGCGACGATGTGGCTGACGATGGATCACAAAGGTCTAGAAGACACTTATTCACTCTTGACTTGAAGAGACCCAAGTTATAGTTTTCGGGGAAAACAGAAGCCGGCAGCGAGATTTTTGAAAATTACCGGTATAATTCCAGTACTTCAAAAGTACCGAAATGAAAGTACCGGTATTGCCGCTGTGGTACCGGTATTGTTAGTATTGGTACCAGGCCCTGGTGCCAGATTATTTAAATGTTCTGATTACTTACTGGATTATGTAGAAAAATGTAAATAAGTACCTACTTAAATAAAATAAAGCATTTCTTAAAGAGAATTACGTATAATGTATTTGTGTTTGTGTTCATTTTCCAAGCCTGTAATAGTGCCTGGAACATTTTTTTTTGAGACGGAGTAGGGTTGCCCAGCACCTAAATCATCCTCTCACTCAGCTTAACCGGCCATATCCAAAGGAAAGACATGGTCAATACGGTGGGGCTGACTAAGCCGCGGGTTTCCTCACGATGTTTTCCTTCACCGTTCAGAGCTCGTGTTAATGCGCATTATAAATTTTTCGAAACGAAAAATCCATTGATGTATATTAACTAAAGACCCTATTTTGATCATGAAGTTAGGAAACTACATAATAAAACCACAAAATACTCACTCTTCGTATATTAATTCCTTTTCTCATAATTAAATTCACAGTTTTTACAATCCTTTTTTTCTCTTTTTCGTTTTAGCCTCCCTCTTGTTGCCGCGCTTTTTCCTCCTCCTTTTTTTATGACAACCATCAGTTTTTTATTCTACCAATCAACAATGATAAAAATTTACATAGCAGCGCGGCAACCCGGAAAATAATAGTTTCACTAAGATTTATTATTTAAACAACATTGAAATAGATTTACAATAATAACTTAGTAAATAAAGATGACAGATTCGGCCATCTGAATAACTCCGTATGTCCTCATACGTTATTTATAAGTACTATCAGTTAGTAGGTAGGTACCTATCAGTTACAAAGCAAATGAAAAGTAGATCATATAACAATTTTTAAGACAGTAATAAAACTTAGGCTGGATTTTACCAAACTGGAATGAGTTTTATCTGGAGATTAAACCACAGATAAACTGCTGTTTGTTTGAATATTTTGACATTATAAACTTGACACCTTATAACCAGGATAATTTGAATGCACCTAATAATGTTCGGTTGCGCTTTCTAAACAAATGTATTTCGAATTCTGTTGGCTAATGGAATAACTATTCTGGGAGTAAGATGACAGTTTGGTAGAATCCACCCTTAAAAGTCTAACAATATTATTCAAACTAAGAAAACCAAAAGTTTATCAACCCTAAGTAATTGAAAACCATTGTTGAATTTTTACAATTGATCATCACAACTCCAGTCAAATGCCTAAAGGCTTTATGTTGTAGTATCGTTGACCATCAATTCTACATTTTGATTATAGATTTTACATTATTATCATTTTTATTGTTGAATTGAGCTATTATTTAATAGTACATACGTATAGAAGTCTAACATAACAAATATTACATCAGCTTATTTTATCTTTATTTTCATAGCATTGATGCTGTCTTGTTGTAAGCGGGGTGGGTAGGTATATCACATCCTAGGTATAGTTTTGGAGTCAAATAAACTTGATTGAATTGAATTGAATTGAATTGAATTGAATTGAATTGAATTGAATTGAATTGAATTGATCAAGACCTACCCACCAATCATTTGAATTTCATTATAAGATGAACTAGCCAGGTTACGGTCTGACAGCTAGTTTACCAATCATTTGAATCTCACTATAAGATAAACTAGCCAGGTTACGGCCTGGCAGCTAGTTTACCAATCATTTGAATCTTACTGTTAGATAAACTACCCAGATCCCGGCCTGGCAGTTAGTTTACCAATCATTTGAATCTCACTGTAAGATAAACTACCCAGATCCCGGCCTGGCAGTTAGTTTACCAATCATTTGCATTTCACTGTAAGATAAACTACCCAGATCCCGGCCTGGCAGTTAGTTTACCAATCATTTGAATCTCACTATAAGATAAACTAGCCAGGTTACGGCCTGGCAGCTAGTTTACCAATCATTTGAAACTTACTGTAAGATAAACTACCCAGATCCCGGCCTGGCAGTTAGTTTACCAATCATTTGAATCTCACTATAAGATAAACTAGCCAGGTTACGGCCTGGCAGCTAGTTTACCAATCATTTGAAACTTACTGTAAGATAAACTACCCAGATCCCGGCCTGGCAGTTAGTTTACCAATCATTTGAATCTCAATAAAGATAAACTAGCCAGGTTACGGCCTGGCAGCTAGTTTACCAATCATCTTTGTCTCAGTTGCGTCTTGAGTAACTGACCATCAGTATATTTGTCAGCGCTCTAGGTATTTTTATTTTTCTTCATTCTTGTCATCGAACTCAGTCAAAAAATTCTTTATTTCAGCTGTAGTGCAGCTGAGATGCAGTATTTTGTTGCGCTTGGTTTCATAAATTGTCTGTTAATTCATTAACATAGTAATTTGGTTGAGAGTTTTGAAGATGCAAGTATTGAAAGTCTTCCTTTTTATGGAGATACTTAGTTCATCACTGTACGGGCCAACCCGCACATTCAGCATTAAATTCATTGTGCTGCGCACAGCAATACATTATTTTCTTTACAATAAAACAGTTCAAAACTCATCCCGGCACCGAGCGGTCGTTTTATTTGTCATCTTCTCCCAATCAAAAACAATTTTCAATCAATCAATCAAAAATATGTACCTAGGGATCAGCATAGGACCCCTACAATCAATCACTCTTTTTTTTTTTTTTTTTTTTTCTATTCTTTCCAGGATTACTTTTGCAAAGGCCTTATATATGTTTGATATGAGACTTATTGGCCTGTTGTTTCCAATGTCTTCTTTAGGCCCTTTCTTGTGCAGGAAAATAATATTTGATTCTCCCCACTGGTTTGGTATAACACCTGATTTAACTATATCGTTGAATAACTTGGTCAAAACCGGACTTAACTCTTCTGCTGTGCCTCTCAACAGCTCATTTGGTATGTTGTTGGGCCCTGGAGCTCTTTATAGTTTTTGGGAGTGGATGGCCCTCTGTATTTCTGATAGGTGTATTGGAGGCACATCGTTGGGCATACTTGTTGGTTTGCTAGCTTCAATTTCGATATCATCTTTATTCTTGGAGTAGAGAGATCTGTAGTACTCAGTTGCTACTTTCTGGATTTCTTTACGCTGTGTCACTTGACTGAGTTAGTTTCTTTTTAATCTAGGTATCCATTTATTACCTCGTTTCCTCAACTCTTTGAAAGCTTTTGTTGTCCAAGTGATTGTATTTTTCCGGTACGCTTAGGTCAGAGTTGACTACTCCTAGTAGCGACTTAGTGAGAGATGCTTCGATTCTTTTGGCATACTGGTCTGATGATGCTTGAGGCAGATACGATGATTAGTGTTGAAGTTTAAATTTTGAATAATAGGTATGTGTATCATTAAAGTACTTTACTCTGTTCGATATAATGTAGTCTATTTCGTTTTTGTACTTCCCGTCTGGGGAGATCCAAGTCGCTTTTCGTCTTTTTCTTGAATAGTGAGTTGTGTAGTGTTATGTTGTAGGTTATTTTGGAGTAAAAATTCTATTAGCCTGCGTCCATTTGCACTTTTCTTTCCATAGCCATTCTTTCCCATTATATGTTCTTCCCCTAATTCTCGGTAGCCGACTTGTGCGTTAAAATCGCCCATGACTATGAGGTTGTTCTTGTGGTATTTCTTTACGATCTCTGATAAATTATTGTAAAAGTCTTGGGTGTCATCTTTCGATGCCTTTTCAGTAGGCGCGTATGCTTGTATAATTGTCCATACTTTCTCGTATCCTGGTAATCTAATGTTTAGTATTGCTAATCTATCAGAAATTCCAATTAACTCCAGAATATTACTTTTAAGGGATTGTTTCATCAGAAATCTAACTCCCCATTGGCCTGCTACTTCTCCTTTATGATATAGAATGTAGATTTTATGTTCTTCAATTTTCTCATCCAGTCTTCTCATCTCACTTATGCCTTTGCGCAAATTTGAATTGCTCACATTGGCTACAGTTAAGCCAGTAGTTCACTTGACTCCTTCTGCAATTGCATAAGTACCTGCACTACCAAGTGCGCGACTCGCAGGATGCCAAGCTCCGATCTCGCAAAGGCGCCCTGATGAGGTCCCACGTCGAGCGGGGTTGCCAGGCGCCGATCTCGCGAAGGCGCCCTGGTGAGGTCCCGCGTCGAGCAGGGTTGCCAGGCGCCGATCTCACGAAGGCGCCCTGGTGAGGTCCCGCGTCGAGCAGGGTTGCCAGGCGCCGATCTCGCGAAGGCGCCCTGGTGAGGTCCCGCGTCGAGCAGGGTTGCCAGGCGCCGATCTCGCGAAGGCGCCCTGATGAGATCCCACGTCGAGCGGGGTTGCCAGGCGCCAATCTCGCGAAGGTGCCCTGATGAGGTCCCACGTCGAGCGGGGTTGCCAGGCGCCGATCTCGCGAAGGCACCCTGGTGAGGTCCTGCGTCGAGCGGGGTTGCCAGGCGCCGATCTGGCGAAGGCGCCCTGGTGAGGTCCCGCGTCGAGCGGGGTTGCCAGGCGCCGATCTCGCGAAGGCGCCCTGGTGAGGTCCCGCGTGCAGTACGCAGCCTGCCAGGCGCATCTCTCGTGAAGGCACCCCGGTGAGGTCCCGCGTGCAGTACGCGGCCTGCCAGGCGCCTCTCTCGTGAAGGCACCCCGGTGAGGTCCCGCGTGCAGTACGCGGCCTGCCAGGCGCCTCTCTCGTGAAGGCACCCCGGTGAGGTACCGCGTGCAGTACGCGGCCCGCCAGGCGCCTCTCTCGTGAAGGCACCTCGGTGAGGTCCCGCGTGCAGTACGCGGCCCGCCAGGCGCCTCTCTCGTGAAGGCACCCCGGTGAGGTCCCGCGTGCAGTACGCGGCCTGCCCGGCACCTCTCTCGTGAAGGCACCCCGGTGAGGTCCCGCGTGCAGTACGCGGCCTGCCAGGCGCATCTCTCGTGAAGGCACCCCGGTGAGGTCCCGCGTGCAGTACGCGGCCCGCCAGGCGCCTCTCTCGTGAAGGCACCCCGGTGAGGTCCCGCGTGCAGTACGCGGCCCGCCAGGCGCCTCTCTCGTGAAGGCACCCCGGTGAGGTCCCGCGTGCAGTACGCGGCCCGCCAGGCGCCTCTCTCGTGAAGGCACCCCGGTGAGGTCCCGCGTGCAGTACGCGGCCCGCCAGGCGCCTCTCTCGTGAAGGCACCCCGGTGAGGTCCCGCGTGCAGTACACGGGCACCGAAAAGCATTCGGTCGCTGCTGTTGGTAGATTGTTAACCCAAATTCGTCGGATTCTACGAAGAAATGGACACGGATCTCCAGAAGTTTCCACTGAAATCACAAAACAAAATAATCGGACAGCAATCCATTCCTTTTTTTAAATGTCAGCACTCTTAGCAGTACCTACTTATAGTCAGATAATCTTAGGTAAATTGAAATAAAATTTGAGACAAAGATAGGTACTTAAGTACCTACTTAAACAAAAAAAAAATGTAATAAAAATACGTGTACCTAAGTAGGTACTTACCTATTTATTTTGTGGCCAATGAATACAAAATTATGTTAGGTAGGTATCAATAAAGTTATTTAACGCATATAAGATGTGTAACTTGTCTTTTAAATAGGTAAATAAGTACGGTAACTACACCGTATTACTTGATAATAGATTACCAATGCGGCATAGGCGTACGTAAATTCATTCGATCCCACTTCTGAAATATTAACTAAAGACCCTATTTTGATCATGAAGTTAGGAAACTACATAATAAAACCACAAAATACTCACTCTTCGTATATTAATTCCTTTTCTCATAATTAAATTCACAGTTTTTACAATCCTTTTTTTCTCTTTTTCGTTTTTGTCAAGCCTCCCTCTTGTTGCCGCGCTTTTTCCTCCTCCTTTTTTTATGACAACCATCAGTTTTTTATTCTACCAATCAACAATGATAAAAATTTACATAGCAGCGCGGCAACCCGGAAAATAATAGTTTCACTAAGATTTATTATTTAAACAACATTGAAATAGATTTACAATAATAACTTAGTAAATAAAGATGACATGTACGACCAGGATTCGAACCCACGACCTTCGGATCGAAAGACGAGATACTATACCCCTCGGCCAACACGGCTCCACTTAGACCTACACAGATTTGTTTAAAAAAGTTTTGAAGTTTTCCTGCAAGTATTAAAAGTCTAAAAACCTACTAAGTAGGTACCTACTTATTATGACTAGATTTCAATAAAATTAAGTACCTAATTGTAAAAAAACCCATGACGCGGATGGCAAGACATCGGCATCACCCTAGTTGATAACAATCAAAAATTAATAATTGAAAGAAAAAACCCGGCCGCACGCTGTGAGAAAATAAAGTTATAAAAATGTATCTATGAATGTACCTACCTACTTACCTTATTCGTTACCCAAAATCCTAAAAAAAATCTCATAAGTACCTACTTAAACAATTTAAATTCGGTAGGTACCTAAGTCCTTACTTTAAGTATAAATATTAATCCCGGTATAATCCAGGTTGCCTGGAAGAAATCGCTTTAAGCGATAAGGCCGCCTATTGTATCTGCTAATTTATGTAATTTTAAGTTTTGTGTCCTGTTTACATGCAATAAAGAGTTCAATCAATCAATCAATCAAATATTAAGTACCTACCAATTAAACAATCTTAATCACTATAGTTGTCAAGAAAAGTTCATCAATATAGATTATGAGGGTCATTTTTTCAACACGCGCGCAGTCCAAGCGCAGTTTTAAAATACTTTTTGAAGCGCAGTCGACCGAGCGCCACAGCACTGGCCGCTCGCAGCCATTCCAATAAAAAAAAATCTCAAAATTCAATCAACAAAAAAAGAAACTCGTTCCAATTTTGAAATTCCGAACGTGAAAACAGCGGGATTATTTTGATGTTCGATTTACGATTGTGATTTAAAAATGAAGTTTGTTATTTTGTTTATCTGCGCTGTGATAAGTGCGGATGGCGCATTCGAAGGTTAGTGGTTGATTTTCCTTATTTACGAGAGAAGAAAACAAAGATATCTTGACCTGCGGGGTTAAAAAGGCAGCATTGAACTATAATGCCACTCTCAGTCAATGATTGGATGTAGGTAGGTATGTATTTATGTTTGTTTCTCTATAACTCGACAACCACTGAACCGATTTGAATCAGGTAGGTAAGTACCTACAAGGTAAGTACTTATGTTAATAAAACACGAGCGAAGCCACTAAGTACTGGAAGCTAGTTAGATTACTGTTAAGGGCCTTACTTATGAAAGATGTTTAAAGTAAAACACTGGTTAAACAACGTCCCGTCTTTATTTGTGGATAGTGACAAACAGAGACAGGACGTTGTTCAACCAGTGTTCAACTTTAAACATCTTTCATAAGTAAGGGGGAAAAGCTCGTGCATTGACACGTGCATACAATCGACTGTCCTCTTAGCTCAGTTGGTAGCAGCTCTGCCTTCTGCGCTGTAGTCGTGGGTTCGATTCCCACCCAGGACAAACATTTGTGTGATGAAAATAGATGCTTTTTCTGTGTCTGGGTGTTATACTTACTTATAAAAAAATTTGGGTTGGATTTAGTATTAAGAAGCAGGATTTTGGGGGCAGAGTGAGGAGGGGAGGTGAGGGGGGGTTCCCCCTCCCCCCTGGTACCACTCCCATTACAAGGTAACGCACCGTTCTGAAGATAATCAAATTATTGTTTTTATATACAAACTGGTAAAAATTGGTAAAAATTTAGTATTCGGTAACAATATTTGGGGGGGGGGAGGGTGGGGGTATCCCCCGCCCCCCTGGTACCACTCCCATTACAAGGTAACGCACCGTTCTTGAGAAAATCAAATGTAACCTAACCTGTACGGGGCAACCTGTAGGTTAGGTTAGGTTTGTATATAAAAAAGCGAGCGAAGCGAGCCCACCCACAAAATCTGGTCGCACAAACCCCATAACATCTAAACGAGAAACTAAATCAGAACCGACACGGGGCACCCTGTAGGTTAGGTTAGGTTTGTATATAAAAAAGCGAGCGAAGCGAGCCCACCCACGAAATCTGGTGGCACAAACCCCCATCACATCTAAAAGAGAAATTAAATCAGATCCGACACGGGGCACCCTGTAGGTTAGGTTAGGTTTGTATATAAAAAAGCGAGCGAAGCGAGCCCACCCACAAAATCTGGTCGCACAAAACTGGTATTTGGGGAGGGGGGATGCTCCCCACCCTCCCCCCCCCCCCAAATACTATTACCGAATACTACATTTTTACCATTTTTTACGTTTGTATATAAAAACAATAATTTGATTATCTCCAGAACGGTGCGTTACCTTGTAATGGGAGTGGTACCAGGGGGGAGGGGGAACCCTCCCCCCCTCCCCTCTTTCACTCCCCCCCCCCCCAAAATCTTGCTTCTTAATACTAAATTTTTACCAAAATCACGCCTCATTTCCACAGGGGTAGGCAGAGACCACGGATTTTCACTTGCTACGATCCTGACACACCTCTTTCGCCTCATTCACTCTCGTCACATTTTTCATACAAGCTCGGCGGTTTAGGGTACTTTTGACCTGGCCTTTCTCCAAAACATCACCAACCTGATCCAGATATGTTCGCCTAGGTCTTCCCCTTCCAGCTGTTCCATTCACACTCGCAAAGGTCCAGCAATGTTTATTATTTATTTATTTAATCATCAGTAGGTACCTACTTAAAAGCAAAAAAAGAACAAAATATTTCGGTTTAAGTAGTTCATTATTCGCAAAATCTTGCAAAGCCGGTTTTCAAACGAGTTAACTCACGTTGAGTTGTGGTTTACAATAACATTAATAAAATGCGAAAGTTTGCATATTTAGATGGATGTATGTTTGTTCCTCTATCGACAACCACTGAACCGATTTGCCTGAAATTTAAATAAGATAATCTATAATGCGGCTTAGTCAGCCCCGTTTTGAGCATGTCTTTCCTGTGGATATGGCCGGTTAGGCTGAGAGGATGGTTTAGGTGCTACAAGCCTACTCCATCGCAATGTCCCAGGCACAACAGTGTCCCGTTAAGTGTAGGCAAAGATTGCCTCGTGACACTGTATAAATTACCTAGTAAAGATGTAAAGCCCTAAGTTTTTTAAATGACAAAAACGTCGTACGTACGGACTGGGCGTCCTGGGGCTCGATTCCGGTACCGAACTTTTTATCAACCTCAACCAAAACCTCAACTAAAGCGACTGTTTCCATGACTACTAATAACAAACGACTCAGTTGTGGTGAGGTTTTGAACTTTGGCAGTACAAATTTTTGAAAAGCTATTCTACTATTTCACCAAATGGCTGACATTTAAGAGTTCGAACCAAAACCAAAGCGGTTGTCATTTAATAGAATACAGGCCCTGATAACATAAGACATGCAAAGCAATGCGACAGCAATCACTACGCGACCGATCGAAAAATTTCACTAAAAAAATCGTATTGATCACAAAATGCACTATGGCCAAAGTGCATTTTGCGACAGGCGAGCAATAGACGTGCGATTGGCTTCCGTAGGCGCGGGACATACCTACAGAAAAGACATATGTCTCTTCCGCGTCCCTTTCATAGAAAATGTAGGTATAGAAGCGTCGCGCCGCAAAACATACAGTGCCTCGATCGCCAGTATGCACAAGTTTACTATTCGATCCGTGACTGTAGTATAGTCTCTCAAATGTATGGGATTCCGGTGCAGCGCCTCCAGTGGTAACTTGACTGAACTAAAATCCCAATACATTTGAGAGACTATACTACAGTCACGGATCGAATAGTAGACTCTGTGCATACTCGTGCTCGAGGCTCTGAAGAGACGGGGCGACGTCACATTTTGTATGAAAGGAACGCGGAAGACACAAATGTCTGCGCCCCGTCTCTCTTCTATCTGGCCTGCGCCTAAATACGATTTTTAGTGATATTTTTGGACCGGTCGCGTAGTAATTGCTGTCGCATTGTTATTGCAAGTTTTTTTATATTAATTTATGTTTGTTTTATGTTATTGAATGATAATATTGAACGTTCCAGGTGAAATTTGTAATGCTAACGGCGCGAGCGGAATGTGTAGGAAAATAAAAAACTGTCCCACCGCTATTGATGACATCAAGAAAGGTGCCCGACCTCCTGTAAGTATAATACAAATCATCTATACTTACCAATCTTTAATAATACTAATATACTATTTACTTATAGTAATATAATAAAACCGGAAGAGTTTGTTTGTATGTTTGAATTGAACGCGCTGATCTCAGGAACTACTCTAGGAACTACTCCGAAGATCCTCGATAGATCTTCACCAATATATGACACCAATCGGAAAGAAGATTTCTTTCCGAAGACTTTTAAACAAAAAAAGAATTTTTTAAATCGGTCCAGGCGTCTTCTAGTAGGTACCTAATCGGTGAACATGTACCTACCTATTAAAAAGTTCAAAAAAGACTTCAAAAAAAGGAGGAGGTCTTAATTGGTTCTCGAGTGGCCTCTAAGCTCAGTTGGTAGTAGCTCTGCCTTCTGCAGTATAGGTCATAGGGGTTACAAGGTTGAAAAAGTTAGGAACCACTGCCATAGAGCCTCTTAAAAAAAACTAGTAGATAGAGAATATAAGTAGGTACAAGAGTACAAGATATATTCATAAAATCATTATTTACAAGTCATTAGTACGGAATTTTTTCAAATGGGGAAAATTTGAAAACAATTTTCAAACACCCCCTTTGAAAACATTGGAAATATTGGAATATACGATCTATAGTGTGTTCGCAAATTTCCTATCTAGTTAATTATAAACCGTGTTTTCCTTATAATTATAAACACTACTGGGTATCAAATAAAGAATTTGCTTTTAATTGAGGAAAAATGCAAATTTATTGTAAGTACCTACTTATGTGGGTACTAACAAAAAACTAGGTGAACTCGAGATACACACTCGGCCAACATGGTTCTTTAGTTTTTTGTTTTGTTTTCCTTTTCTTTTTTTTTTTTTTTGACGTGTTAACGTTTTATAAATCGATGAACGCCGGCTAAACGCATGAAAAAGTGTCACGTTCCGCCTGAGATGAGCGTGAGCGAGAGCGCGGAACAAGTGAAAGAGAGCCACGATCGGCCTAAGCGTTCGGCAATTCATAAAAGTATACAATTTTTCATCAATGTTCTCTTAAGACGTTAACACGTAAAATTATCGTCCATAAACCGACTTTAAACACACACACACAGACAGTTTTTTTTTTTACTTGTAATCCTACTATCCTATCCTATCCTATCCTATCCTACTAATATTATAAAGGTGAAAGTCCGTGTGTGTGAATGTTTGTTACCACGTAGGTATCTCCGTAACTACTTAACTGATTTTGATGAAATTTGGAATGTAGATAGATAATGACCGGGAATAGGATATAGGCTACTTTTTATCTCGAAAAAAAATGAACGCTAGTGTTCAATAAACTCAAAAAAACTGAAAACTAAAAACAATAAAACTGATTTTAATATTTTAAGAAATAAGAATATTTGCAGAACTTTGGTTGGACATACAATATACAGCATAAACTAAAGATAAGACCTATTTTTGAGCATATGTTCTTGCGAATAAATGATTCTAATTCTGATAAAATTATTCTCGTATTCTTCCAGACATGCGGCTTTGATAACAACGACGTGATCGTGTGCTGCAGAAATACTCAAAGTGTTCTAACAACAACGAGAAGGTTAGTAGTATTACAATTTAGGTGAAAATAGAGAAAACGAAATTTTTCCCAGAATTTTCCCAAAAATTAGACATTATAATGTCTAATTTTTGGGAAAATTCTAGTAATTATTTCTATAAGTACAAAAACAAAACAGAAGATAGTATCATTAAATTATAGTAGTGCCAATTGCGCTGGGAAACCTTTTTGTTTCAAAATACAAGACGTCCCTAATCCCAATTGGGACGTTTTCGAGTCTTCATTTTGCGCGCGCTAGAAACTTATCTAAGTATTAGGTATTTTGAAATATCAATAGTGCTACACCAAAACTTAGAGTAGGATTCAGCACTCAAGTCCTACGGAAAAAGCGGGAACTAAGTAATTATGATTATTTTATTTACTTTATTGTGTTCTTTTAGTCAAGGTCGTTCAGTTGTTCTGGTGTGAAGAGCTAACGAACGTACAAACCAGCATAATTATTATTGTTCAAGCCTTATTTGGACAAAGTAACTTTTTACATAACCTAGTTCTGCGATAGCAGCACTGCGTCTATCAGACTTCAGTGTTGAATCCGACTCTAACAGGCTGTTCATCCAACAGATCGGTGTCAAAAACAACCACGGAGTACGTTCCTCAAGAGTACGTTTACGAAGACGTGGGCAACAAGCAGGGCGAGGGCGGCTGCGAGCCCATCCCGCCCAACCTGACGGCCAAGCCGACGGGGCAGAAGGCCTGGGACAGTGAGTACTCTAGGTCAAGGTCAAGGTCAAGGTCAAGGTCGAGGTCAATACACAGGGTGAGGTTGGCTGCGAGCAATCTGATGGTGAAGCCCACAGGGCAGAAGGCCTGGGACAGTGAGTACTCTAGGTCAAGGTCAAGGTCAAGGTCAAGGTCAACAAGCAGGGCGAGGGCGGCTGCGAGCCCATCCCGCCCAACCTGACGGCCAAGCCGACGGGGCAGAAGGCCTAGGACAGTGAGTACTCTAGGTCAAGGTCAAGGTCAAGGTCAACAAGTAGGGCGAGGGCGGCTGCGAGCAATCTGATGGCGAAGCCCACGGGACAGAAAGCCTGGGACAGTGAGTACTCTAAGTCAAGGTCAAGGTCAAGGTCAATACACAGGGTGAGGTTGGCTGCGAGCAATCTGATAGCGAAGCCCACTGGACAGAAAGCTTGGGACAGTGAGTACTCTAGGTCAAGGTCAAGGTCAAGTTCAAGGTCAACAAGCAGGGCGATGGTGGCTGCGAGCCCATCCCGCCCAACCTGACGGCCGAGCCGACGGGGCAGAAGGCCTGGGACAGTGAGTACTCTAGGTCAAGGTCAAGGTCAAGGTCAAGTTCAAGGTCAATAAGCAGGGGGAGGGTGGCTGCGAGCTCATCCCACCCAACCTAACGGCTAACCCCACCGGATGGAAAGCCTGAGAAAGTGAGTACTTTAGGTTAAGGTCAAGGTCAAGTTCAAGATCAACAAGTTTTTTAAACAATAATTTGTTTTGCACTAATACTAATGAAAATAAAACTCCCTCGTTCACAGAATGCATAGAATACCAAGAGAAATACGTGTTCCCGTGTGAGAAAGGAGTGGCCTTGACAGGAGAACTAGGCCGCGTGAACAGATGCCACCACAACGCTGACGAGCTGATCATAGGAGGGACGGCCGCGGCGCAGTACGAGTTCCCTCATATGGTAAGAAATGATATAATAAACCATTTATCTGGCGCAGCCAGTAGGATAATTTAGGTTAATAAAAAATAAATCATATTTTATCTAGCGCAGCAGAATCTCAATAAAGGATTTGAACTATTGCCATCTCTTTTCACTCTCAGTCAATGAAAAGAGATGGCAATAGTTTAGTGCGATTCTGCAATAGCGACCTTTTTAGGTCCGCTGAGCTCTTAAATTACGGTGTGATTTTATCCATTAGACTCTATTAATTTTAAACAAAAATTACCAATTTTGCATAAGGTGAAAAAAAAGTGACTTGAAAAACTAACCCACTCGGCCAACATCACTCTATTATATTTTATTGTATTTATTTCCAGGTACTACTCGGTTATAAGGACGATCAGCAAAACAAGATAGACTACGAGTGTGGCGGCACCCTTATCAGTGAAAGATTCGTAATGACAGCTGGACACTGCACTTCAAACAAATTGTAAGTATTATCTACCTTTTCAATATTTTTAAGATTCTGTAGGACCTGCAGGCTGATTGTGTAACTTGTCTCAAACATCAAATTGGTCTCAAACTGTCAAAACGATCGCGTAAATAACTTTTGTCGTGTTCGATCTCGTTGAGATGAGAGTGACTGCTACTTGCGTGGTCGCTGAACTGTCATATTTGCAGTTTGAGACCGATTTTGATCGCTATCAAAAATAGACAAGGTATGCCGATTCTACTAAAAAATTATTTCAATCAAAATCAGTCATTTTGGAGAACGAAATAAAACGCAGCGGTAATGATACCGGAATGGTTGACGTTGTAAAATAGAGGAATTGAGGCTCTGATCCCTTGAGCCTTTGTGCCAGACCCGAAACACGCATCGCTTCGACCAGACGCGTGAACCCTTTCGAGATTTACATCGACCCTGCCTTTATTAAAACTCTTTTTTCAGACGAAACAACGTAAGCCACGCGCTAGTCGGCATAGTAAGACGCAGTCAGGAGTCGAGTGAGAACCGCTTCGGCATCAAACGCATCATCAAACACGCCCAATACCAATCGCCCAACAAGTACAACGACATTGCGTTGTTGGAGCTGGATAGAGCGTGAGTATTTAAGAGTAGGTAGGAAAATGTGTCGTGTGTCATGTATCATATAACAAAAAAAAAAAAAACCTACGTGATAAAACCCCGTAATAATAATTATCATTATGTATCATGTGTCGTGTTTCATGTGTCGAGTGTTGTGTGTCGTGTGTCGTGTGTCATTTGTTGTGTGGCATGTTTCGTATGTCGTATTTCTTGTGTCGTGTGTCATGTGGCGTAGTAAGACGCAGTCAGGAGTCGAGTGAGAACCGCTTCGGCGTCAAACGCATCATCAAACACGCCCAATACCAATCGCCCAACAAGTACAACGACATTGCATTGTTGGAGCTGGATAGAGAGTGAGTATAGTATAGTATAGTATACTATACTCGTGTCGTGTGTCGTGTGTTATGCGTCTTGTGTCATGTGTCGTGTGTCGTGTGGCTTAGTAAATGCAGCATCAAGTACGCCCAGTATTAATCACCCAACAAGTACAACGACATTGCGTTGTTGGAGCTAGATAGAGCGTGAGTATTTAAGAGTAAATGTGTCATGTGTATGTGTAGTGTGTCATGTGTCCTGTGTTATGAGCCATGTGTCAAGTATCGTGTGACGTATTTTGTGAGTGAGAACCGCTTCGGTGTGAGGCGTATCATCAAGCACGCCCAGTCGCCTAACAAGTAAAACGACATTGCATTGTTGGAGCTGGATAGAGAGTGAGTATAGTATAGTATGTGTCGTGTCATCGTATGTCGTGGGTCATGATTCGTGTGTCGTGTGTCGTATGTCGTGTGTCGTGTGTCATGGTGTCGCGTGTAGTGTGTCATGTGCCATGTTTCATATTTCATGTGTGGTAATGTGATGAATGAGTGATGTGATGAGTCATGGTAATTTTTTTTTATTTGGTCGTATGTCATGTGTGATGCGTCGTGTGTCATGTCTTGTGTCGTGTGTCATGTGTCGTGTCGTTTGGCGTGGTATGACGCGGTCTGGAGTCAAGTGAGAACCGCTTTGGCGTCAAACGCATCATCAAGCACGCCCAGTACCAGTCACCCACCAAGTACAACGACATTGCATTGTTGGAGCTGGATAGAGAGTGAGTATTTAAGAGTTAATGTGTCAATAGGCATGATGACAGTAATCAAGTATCGCCAAAATATTTATCTGATCTAATGAAATAGGATTCAAAGATTTTGAAAAATGTATTTATTCTCTTATTAATGTCGAGATTACTAATTTATTTGCTAAAATAAATCTACAAAATACAACAATCCGCCATGATAGCCAAAACGCTCGCCGGTGTCATGGCGTCTGTCATTGCGTCTCGTCTCGGTAAACATCCTTTTGTTTCTATAGTAACTATGTAGGCATCACTGGTTGATATACCGATCCGTGACGTAAAAACAGACGCCATGACACCGGCGAGCGTTTTGGCGTGAATTTGAAAATTTAAATTTAAATGTACTTTTATTGCACAAAAACCTTAATTTTCTACAGAAATATGATATATTTTAGACATAATAGATACTTCTGAATATCGTAGAAGAGATTTTGAAAATTAGTCATCATGCCTATTGTCATGTGTAGTGTGTCATGTGTCGCGTGTCGTATGCCGTGTATCATGTGTCGTGTGTCGTGTGTTGTGTGTTGTGTGTCGTGTGTCGTCTGTCGTGTGTTGTGTGTCATGTGTAGGGTATCGTGTGTCGTAGTAAGACGCAGTCAGGAGTCGAGTGAGAACCGCTTCGATGTGAGACGCATTATCAAACACTACCAGTCATCTAACAAGTATAACGACATTCCATTTTTGGAGCTGGATAGAGGATGAGTAGTGTCATGTCATGTGTCGTGTGTTGTGTATCGTGTGTGTCGTGTGTCTTATGTGTCGTGTGTGTTGTGTGCCATATGCCGTGTCTTGTGTGTAGCCACCCGCCACTATTCCCCTTACAAAAGCTTAAAATAATTTGTTTTTCACTTGTCCAGCGTCCCGCTTAGCCACACAGTGGTGCCAGCGTGCCTACACACGGGCGATTCTGTTGACGAGAGCCGCGCCTCCGCCACCGGTTGGGGGGACACCGTCTACAACAAAGTCAACTCCAACGTCGACGTACTACAGAAGGTAAAGTGCACGCGCTGACACTTTGTCTTGACGGGTTCAAATGGCTGGAATTTTTGGGCTGTGTGGAATTTTTGGGAAAATCTTAGTTTCACTTTTTCCTAAAAAAAAACTAAACTTAGGCCTTTACATCTTTACTAGATGATTTATACAGTGTCAGGAGGCAATATTTGCCTACACTTATCGGGACACTGTAGTGCCTGGGACAATGTTGAGATGGAGTAGGCTTGTAGCACCTACACCATCCTCTCAGCTTATCCGACCATATCCACAGGAAAGACATGCTCAATACGTTAATGCTAAGCCGCGGGTTTCCTCACGATGTTTTCCTTCACCATTTAGAGTTCGTGTTTATGCGCATATAAATTTTTCGAAATGAAAAATCCATTGATGCACGGCCAGGATTCGAACCCACGACCTTCGGATCGAAATTCGAGGTACTATACCCTCGGTCAACACGGCTCTCACCTTTTTTTCTCACCTTTTCCTAATACTTACCATATTATCCTAAACTACTTTTTTGTAACAAAAAAGTTCAAAAACCGGCTGCGTGCAATATTTGAGAAATCTTAGTTTCATCTTTTCCTTTACTTACCATATTATCCTAAAAATATTTTTTTGGTTTTAAAAAGTACAAATCCCGGCTGCAATTTTTGGGAAATCTTAGTTTCACCTTTTCCTAATACCATATCCCAAAAATATTTTTTGGATACCTATAAAGTTCGCCTTTAAATCTTAAATTACTGTTTTAGGTGGTCCTTACAAAGTTCACTCTTGAAGAGTGCTCTCAGAAGTACGAAGCGAACAGAAACATGTTGAAGGGAGTCGACGATAGTTCTCAAGTCTGCTACGGAGACAGGACCATGTCAAAGGACACGTGCCAGGTTAGTAACATAACATGACCCAAGGTGCCCAACAAAATAACCTCAAGGTACGGTGGATATACGGTGGCCGATTCTACTAAGAAACTTTTTATCGACAAGTGGCTAAATATATATTTTTTAAACCGACTTCAATGAATGAATGAATGAATGAAAATACTATAATGTACACAATTACAAAATAAACTTAAGAACAATAAGATTCAATGTTATAAAATAGCAATTTTCTGCACTCTCGAGGTGCATTTCTGTTCATAACTCCGAAAACCCTCGACAGATCTTCACCAATTTTTCGTGGCACTGATCGGAGAGTATAACCTTTCAAACAAAAAAAGAATTTTCCAAATCGGTCCAGACGTCTTCGAGTAATCGATGGGCACACATTAAAAAAAAAGATTTTGACGAATCGAGAACCTCGTATTTTTAAGGCAATTAAAAAGTAGGTATATACGTAGTAGGTATATTAGTCATGTGGTTCCCATAACACAAGCCCTGCTTACTTTGGGGCCATGATACTGTGTGAAATGCCCAGCATTGTTTATTTTGTAAAACTTAGCATTAATTACGTGCGATTGACATTGACTTTGACAATAACTTTGATAATTCTCAGGGCGACAGCGGCGGTCCGCTCCAAGTGAAGAACAAGAAGATAGGGTGTATGTACACCGTGATTGGCGTCACTTCCTTCGGACAGGCGTGTGGCTGGGCCGGCGTGCCCGGGATATACACACGCGTTTCTAGATACTTGCCTTGGATCGAGAGCGTCATCTGGCCTAACTAACTGACGAATACTATAGAATAATAAGCCATTACTCAGACATTTTGTTAATACAATTACAAAATATACATCATAGTTTAAACAGGCCCAAAATGGGACATCTCCTTTATATTTAACTATACGATTTTATAATACTAAATAAAGACCATTTATCTTATTACATAAATATTATTTCACTCGTATTTTACCACCAAAACTCGAAAAGCCCCAAGTGAATAACAAGAGAAAGTATACACATGTACTCCGTGATCGGCGTAACTTCCTTCGGACAGGCGTGTGGTTGGGCCGGCGTGCCCGGGATATACACACGCGTTGCTCGATACTTGCCTTGGATCGAGAGCGTCATCTGGCCTAACTAACTGAAGAACTTTAGAATAGTAGTTGCTCAGACATTAGGATAATAAAATATAAATCATAGTTTGAACAGGCCCAAAATGGGACATCTCCTTTATATTTAACTATAAGATTTTTATAATTCTAAATAAAAGCCATTTATCTTATTACATAAACATTTATTTTACTCGTATTTTCCCACCAAAACTTGAAAGGCCCCAAAATAAAGAACAAGAGATAGGGTGTATGTACACCGTGATCGCCGTAACTTCCTTCGGACAGGCGTGTGGCTGGGCCGGCGTGCCCGGGATATACACACGCGTTGCTCGATACTTGCCTTGGATCGAGAGCGTCATCTGGCCTAACTAACTGACGAATATTATAGGATGAAAAAACAGCAGTGCTATTCAGACTTTCGAAAATGCAACCGATTCGATGATTTTCTTCAGAAAGTTGACGTTTTCTCAGCGAAGAAACGTCCCTTACCGAATTCGGAATACATTCCGAGAAGGTCTGAATTGCACTGCTGATCATCCTATAATAATAA
Organism: Camptogramma bilineatum; assembly: GCA_958496255.1. Taxonomy (NCBI): domain Eukaryota; kingdom Metazoa; phylum Arthropoda; class Insecta; order Lepidoptera; family Geometridae; genus Camptogramma; species Camptogramma bilineatum. The sequence continues at coordinate 4,994,598 of OY292478.1, forward strand.
TACTAGAGAATAATAAGACATTAGGACAATATATTTACAAAATAAACAGTTTGAACAGGCCCAAAATGGTACTTCTCCTTTGTTTAACTTTAAGACTTTATAATCTTACTAGCAGTGCCCTCGCCGTGTTGCCCCCATAGTGATGGTATTGATGATGATGATGAAAAGAAGCCTACAAATCCTCAAGAGTTTAGCTATCACATGCAGAAAGATTTTTTCAATTGTAGAGCTAGATGACGTGTAAAAAATGTCCATCATAAAAAAACCCAAAGTAGTAAGTAAGTATCTAAAATATTAATGATCGTTCGATTAAAAAAATACATTACAGGTAGGGTAGCACGACCTCTGTAGCCATAACGCTAGTTTATGTAAACCCAGGGCAAAGGGTTAATTGTCGCACCATCTGTAGGCTCCCACGGTAGTTGTCGAGTTACTGTGTACCGACTACTTAGAACGGAGCGCTACGGATTTAAAAAATCATTATAACAAAAACCCGACAGCTACGAAACAAGTGGCTTAAATTAAAAAAAAACCGGCATCAATGTGATAAGCTGAGCAATTTTCTGCACTCTACCATGAACTCTTATAGCAATGTTAAAACAAGGTGAAAACAGTCCTGCCCTTCGCTAAAAACCTTACGTGTAGATGTTATATTCGGAGTTATGAACAGGGGCTATACTATAGCCCCTGTTCATAACTCCGAAGATGTTTTACCAAATTTTTATGGCACCAATCAAAAAGTATACCCTTTCAAACATAAAAATAATTTTCCAAATCGGTCCAAGCGTCTTCGAGTGTGGGTGAACCTACATAAGTAGGTACCTAAGTACGTAAAAAAAGAACCTCCTTTTTTTGAAGTCGATTAAAAATAATTTAAACAAATGAGGCGGTACAAAGTTCGTCGGGAATTACTTGACACTGGCTGAATGCACATGTCGTGTGAAGCCAAAATAAAGAAGAAAAAAAAAAAAAGTTCGTCTGGTCCGATAGTTTTCTTATAATTTTTATCTAGTGTCGGAAAAAGTAAATGCGCTGAAAAGTCAGTAGTCGCGCTATATAGGCTTCAACAGTTATTAGGTGGCAATTTGAAGTATAAAGCTTTGAAAACGAAAGGTAGTAGAGAAGCTTTAAACTCGAACTTTTCAATAAACTCTCTTTACTGGAGAAACTCGTCGTGGTTAATATTTTAACTGACGCCCCACGTTGGGCGCCAGTTAAAATATTCAGATTTTCAGAACACTATTAAAAAAAGGTAATTTATGTAAATAAGCACAATGAATACAATAACTGTGGATGTAGGCGTACCACCAACTCTTAGAGCAATGTCAAAACAAGGTGAAAACAGTCCTGCCCTTCGCTAAAAACCTTACGTGTAGATGCGCAAGGCTAATAGTTCGATCTGGCAAAGTTTTTAGCACAGTTTTTGTGACAGTTTTTACACGCATCACCGTTCATAACCATACCACGCGCCAGTCTAAACTGTGACAGTAATTATCACGACAGTTTTATCCGCGGTTAAAACCGCACAGATTTGTCCACGGTTCGGAACGCAGTGAACGCGTGGTAAAAACTCTACCGTGCCGCTAATGTGTGGGTCTGAGACACCTGCATCTGATACTTCATTTCATTGTTAGAATATGGGGTTGCTATGCCTTGACTGGGAACACAGACGGAAAACGCTCGCGTGGTCGATCCCCAACTCGATGGACGGATCAAATTAAAGAATCATCAGCCGTCAGGTTCCACAACGTTGTGAGAGATGCGATGAACAGCACGCTGGTTGTCTAACTTGTCTCAAACCTCAAATTGGTCTCAAACTGTCAAAACGATCGCGTAGGTATCATTTTGTCGCGTTTGGTCTCGTTGAGATGAGAGTGACAGAGCTAAAAACATGTGTAAAGCTCAGATTTCTTCGGATGATGATCACGATCCTCAGTCATGAGGGGCCGACTACAAAAAGAGAGGTCTTTACGTTTCGATCGAGCGAGCGAAGCGAACTAAGATCTTAGTGGCAAGTTGGGCGATTTTGCTTTGTTTCACGAATTCTTGTTCTCGCATAACTGTCGAACCGTTCATCCAATCTGCATGAAACTTGGTAGGTCAATAGGTTGTGCTATGTAAATTTACCGTGGAGCATAAGAGCTTAATCGATGAAGGGGTTGTAAAGTTATAGGGTTCCCAAGGGAGTAAAAAAAAAATTGTTTTCAAAGTTAAGGGAACTCAACAGCTTTTACTGTCCGTGTTACTTGATCGCTTATAACACGTTCCGTCGTCACTCTAAGCGGTAATTATAACGCCATTGGACGCCATATTTGTTTCTCTAGGTTCTTTATCAAATGATTTTTGAAAAGACCAAAATGTTTTTTGAGAAAATAACATGATCATGATTTTATCGCTAAAAATGAAACGCTCGTGGCGTTTAACGTGCCCTCGGAAGCATGGAAGCGCTCAGCTGTTAATGCCACTTGCGGTCAACCATCTAATTGTGACCGCGCACAACGTTGCTTAATTTCAACGATCTATCGAGAACGTCTAAGCAAGCTACCTACGCCACGAGCGCTTCTGATCGAGAGCGTAAGGTAGGTACAGTCAGCGTCATCAATCGGTATCCCCCTATTGATTTTAACAACCTTTTCATTTCAACTTTGGATTTCAGTCGGATTTGCTAGTATGCTTATGGATATCTAATTTCGCTCGAGTTCCTATACTAGCAAATCCGACTGAAATCCAAAGTTGAAATGAAAAGGGTCCTTGTGAAAATCAATAGGGGGATACCGATTGATGACGCTGACTGTACCTACATTTCAGAGGGATCTCAAAATACGTAACTTATAGGTGTTCAGAATTAAACAATTAATAGGTGGGCAGGTATTCAAAAGGAGTCAAAAATCAGTCGACTCAGGGCATTAAGAGGCCTGCGACAGGCGAATTTCCATAAAAACGTTTTTAAATTATTTTATTAAATTTAAAATTTAAGCATATTTTTATCAGTTTATGTTGTTAGATTAAGAGAGTAGGTATTATCTAGGTTCCTGTTAAACTTTTGTTCCGAAAAACTTACCTAAAAAGAAATACAATGTAAGCAAATTGAATTGAAATCTTTGTAGGTAGGTACACCAAAATTGGCATTTTTTTTTCTTTTCATTATTTCTATAGTAAGTTTTTTGTAACAAAAGTGTAACAGGAACCTAGATAAATACTGCCTTTATCCAAATAATAACATAAAGTGATAAAAATATGCTCAATTTTTAAATGATTTTGGTATTACGTTCCTAGGTACGTTCGCCGGTCCCTTAAATAATAGCAGACATGTTGCTTATAGCATCGGTGATCGGTGATTTTGTGACTGCATCGATGCTGCATCGTATCAAAATCGCCTTCCTGCGTTCGCACTACGTTCGTAATCTTTCAATCGATCTTTATAAAGCAAAACGGAGTTCACTAAAATGTTTATTCAGTTTTCCCATAATTCTAAAATCAAACAAAAATATTTACCCTTCCAATACCCGACTACACATCATAAAGAACCCACCGACACGTGAGCTAATGACACTTCATTAACTATTCATCTACAATCGTTACACTTCTATGGCATAAGGCAGTAACGGAAAACTCAAAGGCGTGGCGCGAAAGTATCCACCAATCAGGGCCGTGGAAAGCCCCGGTAATTAACTGTTCGACCAATCAGAGAGCGCTCGGGAAATTACATAAGTGACGCGGCATTTTCTTTTTTAATCGCAACGGAATGTGATGTTAGTTTAGTGGCCTTGTTTGATTTGATAAGTTAGTTTTTGGTGTGAAATTCGGAAATTAAAATAGTTAAACATTACAGACAACCAAATAAAAAAATCATTTGGAAATCACAAATCGGTAAACTGATATAAAAAACGACTGAAAAAAGTTTATTGGCTAAACGTTTGAAATCGGCGATCTTACCTTGCCAATTCGAGTTTTTTATGTCAGCATATCCACAGACTAAATAGGTGGCATAACTTTTTTTTTTCTAATAAGTTTTGTCATTTGCACCACTTTTTGACCGAGAGAGCGAAGCGAGCGAAGGGTCTCTGCTTCAACTTGGACAAAAATGCTGTCGGTCAATGTCTGTCTGTTTTGTTTGCATGTTCTGGTCACATTTCTCAATCATTTCTCGTGAAATTTTGTGAGCAGGTTCGATAATTTAATAAAATTGTTTTGTCGTCGGGGATATTTGATTGGGGGGGTACTTCGTCCAAAAAGGGGGCTACATGATATCTCCGCTTTATGACATCCGATTTCCCTTTTTTTGTTTGAAAGGTTGTAGGTAACTTTAAATTAAATTGGTCTCATAAAAATTGGCGAAGATCTGATAAAGATCTTCAGCGTGATGAGTAGAATAGATCCTCAAAATGCAGTAAATTGCTCACTTTTAGACTTCAATCAGTGGAATTAGTCCTTTAACTACTAGGTAGAGATTAATGAAGCACCTGGGACCACCTTCTCATCACAAAACTAGAGAATTGTGAATATTTTTTCTGTGTAAGCTATGCAAATATAGACTCGCGAGGTCTACATACAGCCCACAAAGCCAATAGTTAAAATTAGATCTGTCACATAAATATTTCGTGTCATAATAAACAAAATTGTTTCAGTCATGCAGCAGGACTGAAACAATATTCCTTTAGTACGAATCCAAGCAATATCAAAACAAGCTTAAAACAGTGCTACTTTAAAATCCTAAGGTTGTCTGGAAGAAATCGCTCATAGCGATAAGACCGCCCATTGTACTTCGCACCCTATGTTCTGTGTGTCTGTAATTTGTTTTTAATGTTCATGTGGTGTACAATAAAGTGTTAATCTATCTATCTATCTATCTACTTTAAAAATGTAACAAGGCAAACGCAGGACTGTTTCAAGCTTGCTCACATTGGTCTAAGATTTCGTGGTACGGCCCCTGCATCTCAAAGTCGTGAATTCACGAACGATATAACAACTCCAATCATTCAAACAAAATTTGGAAATGTGTAAAGTCAGTTGAAAAATGGACGAAGTGTTGATGAAGTGAGCGAAGCGAGCTACAATGGATCCCGCCCATCCCCTATGTGAGCTGGAGAGCTGTAACGCGCAGCACAGCGGCGCTTTAGCAGCTCTACGGCTGCTGAGGAGCTACAACCACTTTCTGGTGCCGCCAGGTAAGCCACTGGACGAAAGTGCCAAGTTTAGTAGTATTTTTAATTATACGCACTAAAATTGACGGTCAAATGTCATTTTTCATATATTTTTAGTTCGTACAATGAGCAATTCGACTATAGGTAGGTACACTTCTAAAGCCGGCTCTACACTCGCGGCGCGAACGACCGCGAAAGCCCGCGACAACTGCGAACCACGAGTGTTGTTCGCGCCTTCTCGTTCGCGCTTCGCGCCGTTTCCCGATCAGTGTCGGTTGTTATCCCGCGACAAAGGGTTTGCAAAGCGCACTAGGCAACTAGGCGCGAACCTCTGCGAATGTGGATCTGTGGTAGTTTTTGCCGTAATTCGCACCGCGATCCGCGCCGCGATTTCACGCCGCGATACGCGCGCGAGTATAGAGCCGGCTTAACAATGGATCTAGTCTAGGCATTCGTGAAATTAGCCGTTTCGATGCGCAGTGCAGCGCCTAGCCTAGATCCATTGTGAGAAGTGTACGAGTTTGTTTCACTATTTGGTATCGACGACGCGCCGTTAACGTGGATTTGTAGGTAAGTATACTGCAGCGCTATCGAAGACAACAGTAAGTCTGTTTTTGCCAAAAATAAGTTTACAGATTCGGAATGAGCTCAACGAGCTCCATAATTCAGTAATAAATAACTGTTGTCTTCGATAGCGCGGCAGTATCTATGGGATCTGCAGGATGGTCTAACTAACTTGTCTCAAATCTCAAACCTCAAATTGGTCTCAAACTGTCAAAACGATAGCATAGGTATCTTTTCTCGCGTTCGGTCTCGTTGAGATGAGAGTGCCAGGGCACTTGCGTGGTCACTGAACAATATTTGACAATTTGAGACCGATTTTGGTCGCTATCAAAGATAGACAATTAGGGGGCCGAACAGCGCCAACTAGTGCCGAAACAAGAAACTTAAGGGATTGGCTTGTAATTGGCTGAGTGTGCCAAAGAGATTGACATTCCATACACTCGAAAATCATAACCTTCCTGACTGCAGTAGGGATTCGAGGGTTCGAATCCTGGCCGTGCATCAATGAATTGTTCGTTTCGAAAAATTTATATGCGCATTAACACGAGCTCTGAACGATGAAGGAAAACATCGTGAGGAAACCCGCGGCTTAGTCAGCCCCACACGTATTAACCATGTCTGTCCTGTGGATATAGCCGGTTAAGCTGAGAGGATGGTGTAAGTGCTACAAGCCTACTCCATCTCAACATTGTCCCAGGCACTACAGTGTCCTGTTAAGTGTAGGCACAGATTGCCTCCTGACACTGTATAAATCATGTAGTAAAAGATGTAAAGGCCTAAGTTTATACACGAGGGTGATCAAATGATCGAGTTCGATGCGATCGTGTGAAGTCACACCTGTGGCCCGGGACTAATTGTTTGTTTAACCGATTGCGGAGGGTTATGCACCTGCTTCTTGCTCTAAAAAAATGGTTGTCTGTAAAGTCGGTTTACGAACGATAATTTTATGTCATGTCATAAAAAACATTGATGAAAAATCCTACTAATAATATAAAGGCCGAAAGTCCGTGTGTGTGTGTGAATGTTTGTTACCACGTATCTCCATAACTACTAAACCAATTTTGATGTTTGGAATGTAGATAGTTTAGGTTCTGGAATAACACTTAGGCTAATTTATTCCCGGAAAAATGTATGGTTCCCGTGGGATACAAAAATAGTAGTCCACGCAGGTGAAGGCGCGGCGTTCACTAGATGACTTTATTAAATTTAATTAAATTTTCTTCTGTCAAAATTATAAAACATTCTTTCTATTAATGTATCGTATCGGATTATTTACCAAAACAAATTACTTCGTAGCTAGTGCTACGAGTACCGTAGCTCTCGCTACATCTCGTAGCAGCGCTACGTCTCGTAGGCGGAATGTGACACTTTTTCGTGGGTGCAGCCGGCATCGTTCATCGATTTATAAGACGTAATAAGTGATTGTTACAATTTGTACTGTGCTGAGATGCATGAGCGAAACCAAATCAAAACTTTAGCTAATAATTAGATGCCTTGCTTACTATTTACTTTCTTTTACTATGTACTCACATAACGTGAAGAAAAAGTGACTTGAAAAATTCAAAAGTCTCAAAATGTTTATCGATTTTTGTCGCTGACTGTACCACTGCACTATGACACAAGTGCTAAGTTTCGTTGACGCATTATTTTCGAACCCGCGACCCGGGGGCAGACACGCGATAAATACATAATTGCACTTAATTTGGACGACCCTATGCAGTAAACATTTGTTTAAATTATGCGGTAAAAATGTTTAAAGAGTTGTGTGATGTTGAGAAAAAGAAATCAATAAGTAAATAAAATTATGGATACTTGCATACTTGGATACTTGCAGTCTCCCCGTCTTAACCGCAGACTTGGTCATTAACTCTGCTTCAAAAGTCCAAAATCAAAGTTTGTCAGCGTGCGATGGAGCGTAGCATTTTAGGTGTCAGGCTCACGGATCGAATCCACACGGAGCTAAGCTCTCAAACCCAAATCGCTGACGTAGCTCTAAAGGCCGCAAAGCTGAAGCCAGCCTAAAGTCCTCCGTCATGGCTTAACGACTTAAAAGCCGGGACCGACAATTTAACGTGCCCTTCGAAGCACGGAAGCGCTCAGCTCGTAATGCCACTTGCGGCCATCCAAATTGTGACAGCACACAACGTTGCTTAACTTCAACGATCAATCAAGAACGTCCAAGCAAGCTACGCCACGAGAGCGTACGATGTACTCGTATCTAGTGAGCTTTGGTTCACAGAATTCCATACAAAGAATACCTTACAGCACAACGCGAAGGCGGTGCGCGCACAATTTGGATGGGTGACCCGTTAACACAACGTTGCTTAACTTCAACGATCAATCAAGAACGTCTAAAGTGGGTGATCGACGTACGAGCCTATCGCGGTTTTAAAGAACATCGGTTTTACTCGCGGCTCGTTGGTGCTGATCGACTAGCGAGTGAAACAGTCGTATCGTAGTCGAATTGAGGTTTTGAATTTTGAATTTGATCGATCTGAGTAAAAAATGAAGCAAACATGACTAGCCGCGAGCCAGGCTCATCAACTCACAAAACAGCGGTATTGCAATGATACACCGGCGAGCTTTGCCGACGAGCCATAAGACCGCGGTTTTACTCGCTCGTCGATCAGGGCCTTAAGCAACGAGCTTCAAAGTTAGATAAACATACAAAGTTGTAGGGACTGTAATTATCTTAACACACGTGACAATTCACACGTGATGCCCGCGCAGGTGCAAAGCGTCGTGACATGGGGTCATCCACGACGCTACTTATGGGGTAGATAGGTACTTTACCCCGCCTGGTATATTTACAACCCTTAATTTTTAGAGCCGTGTTTGCCGAGGGGTACTTCGACTTTTGATCCGAAGGTCGTGGGTTCGAATCCTGGCCAATCAATGAATTTTTCGTTTCGTAAAATGTATATTAACACGAGCAAACGGTGAATGAAAACATCGTGAGGCTTAGTCACTACACGTATTGACCGTCTTTCCTGTGGATATGACCGGTAAAGTTGAGAGGATGGTTTAGGCTTTAGTAAACCTACTCCATCTTAAACAATTACCCAGGCACTACAGTGTCCCGTTAAATTTAAATGTAGTCAAAGATTGCCTCCTGACACTGTAAAAATCATCTAGTAAAGATGTGAAGGCCTAAACCTACTCCCAATTAAAATTTGGTGAGGATCTGACTAGAATTTTCGAAATGATGAAAGACGGAGAAATGTACCCAGAGCAGAGAGTAGCAAATTGCTCAGCCTAAAACATTGATATAGTGAAGTCGGTTTTATTAAAATTTTGCGACTTGTAATTTCCCAGTGATAGCTTTATTATTTGCCCTCGTTTGTTCTGTACAGATGTACACAGCATGGTGGGTCCACTGTTGGGAGCACTGCCTCCATGCCTGCCCGCATCACCGCAGTACTGCCATCACCTACCTCGCGCACAACCCAGTGAGTAATCAGCTCTTCCTTTCTCTAAACTCAAGAATATAAAGCCTTATATTTCCGAAAAATCCATTGATGGACGGCCATCGAGATTCCAACCCACGACCTTCGGATCGAAAGTCGAAGTAATCCCTAAGTTTTTCGTTTCTAATTTATATGCAAATTCACAAAAGCTCCAAACGGTGAAGGAAAACATCGTGAGGAAACCCCGGCTTAGTCAGCCATTAGCACGAGCTCTAAACTGTGAAGGAAAACATCGTGAGGAAACGGCTTAGTCAGCCCCACACGTATTGACCATGTCTTTCCTGTGGATATGGCCGGTTAAGCTGAGAGGATGGTGTAAGCCACTGCATCTCAAACAATGTGCCAGGCACTACAGAAGTGTCCCATAGGCAAAGGTGCCTCCTGACACTGTATAAATCATCTAGTAAAAGATGAAAAAAAAAATACGTAATACGATTTTTAGTGATATTTTTCGATTGGTCGCGTAGTGATTGCTGTCGCATTGCTATTGCAAGTCCAAAATCAGGGCGCTGGGCTGCTTGTTGCCATGAATTCTTGTAATAATAAATTAATAATAAAATAATAAATTAAATAAAATGAAATAAAATAATGAATGATTGTTATAATTATTCTTATTCGTAAGATGATGTTTGCAGTGCTAAGTCCGCCCGTATCCGAGGGCGAGGTGCGGCGTCGCGGAGAGAAGCGACCCATCCCGCCTGAGCTTAAAGACGAGAAGTACTTCGAGCGACGTCGCCGGAACAACCAGGCGGCCAAGAAGTCGCGCGACGCACGCCGCGTGCGCGAGGACCAGGTACGTACACACATCAAAAAAGTTTGCGATCACATTTAAAAGTTGAAATATTTTTTGATTCCTAAAAATATTTTAAAAATTAGTGAACGACCGCGGCTTCGCCCGCGTGGACTTTTTTTGTATCCCACGGGAACCATACATTTTTCCGGGATAAAAAGTAGCCTACGTGTTATTCCAGAACCTAAACTATCTACATTCCAAATTTCATCAAAATCGGTTAAGTTTTTATGGAGATACGTGGTAACAAACATTCACACACACACGAACACACACACACGGACTTTAGCCTTTATAATAGGTATGTATTCTATATAAAAATCTCTTTAGTGATATTCTTCATTTTGATAAGACTTCTCATTTTTAATGAAAACTAAAGATAACATTAAAAAACTGAAATATGATCCAAGGTTAAAGATCCTGTGAAGATGTATGTTGTAGTCAGATGTCGGTATGTCCAAATACAGGTAGGTACATGCCCACATTTTTTAGAAGTTAGCATTCCATACAGGTCTTCGCTGTTACTCCTCAGATAGCGTGGCGCGCGTGCCTACTAGAACAGGAGAACGCGTCTCTGCGCGCGCACGTCGCTGCGCTCAGGCAGGAGACGCTGGCTCTGCGCGCGCTGCTCGCCAGAGACCAACATCTGGACCCTTCCTCCACTACACCAGACTAACCCATTACCTAGGCGGCTTCGCTTCGGGGACAGAGACCGGACACCGAGACCAGCCCCCTGATTATCTTTGATAGCGACCAAAATCGGTCTCAAGCTGTCAAAAATGACAGTTCAGTGACCACGCAAGTAGCTCTGTCACTCATCTCAACGAGACCGAACGCGACAGAAGAAACCTACGCGATCGTTTTGACAGTTTGAGACCAATTTGAGATGAGACAAGTTAGATAATCAACCTGCTGCAGGCTGATTGTCTAAAGGTGATCATATACGGTACGATTCGTCTGTACGATCTGTCGCTTCAGACCCGATCGAAACGACGAATCGATAGTTAATGATTTAATATAGGTCCTACTATCGATTTGTCGTTTCGATCGGTCTGAAACGACGGATCGTAACGATCAGTCGTACCATATATGGGGCCCTTAGCTTGGCTCAAATCTGATGAGGCGTTCACACGCTCGCGAACAAACAGACATTCAACGAGACCGAGACATGATTAGAGCGAGCACGAGTCTGTCGCTTTCATTACAAGGAGACCGAACGCGACAGAAGATAAATGGCCCTTTGCTGTTTGCACGAGTGCGTCTGACCCCACCAGTTTAACTTTAAGATAACTTACCGTCCATTTTGTGATACTTATTTTATTCTAGTCAAGCTTGTTAATATTAAAAAATGTACGCTTAGGAGATACGGTAGATACTTATAAGAGTAGTATTTATTTTTATTCTATTTTTAATACTAGAACAATCTTACTTTTAGCACGATTCAAGCACGATTAAGTATTTTGTATAAAATAATGCAGTCCCAAACTGTAAGTAGGTAGGTACCTAAGTAACTAATTGTTCAATCATAATTTGTTATTTACTTTAATCAATAAAAATAATTGAATTAAAAAATAGGAACCAACTCGTTTTATTTCACTTTCTACCTACAGTCATCGATCTTGAACTTCAAGCTTTTATGAGAAGAGAAGGATAGGTAACTAGCAAATTGTAGATTAAAAAATAATCTAAAAACACACGTTTTTTTTTTTAGAATGCATTGTCATCGAGTTGTGAGCTACCCTGAAAATTTCAGCTGGATAGCTAATCCGCGCCCTGATTGCGTACCTACGACTTGCAATAGCAATGCGACAGCAATCACTACGCGACCGGTCGAAAAATATCACTAAAAATCGTATTAAGTACATTTTTAAAATTATTATTATCGGGACTTAATCGCGTAATGAAATTGTTTTATTTACCTCGACGTTTCGGCGACATTACAGTCGCCGTGGTCACGAGTAGACTGGCGGCCGTTGTTTGCTCGCACCTTTTGACTGATGAGGTTAGAACTACCCTCATTCAGTCAACACAAATCACTATTAGGGTTGCGACACACCACACTGACAATGTCCGGTAACTACTAAAAATGTGTTCAAGTCGCGAAAGTTTAAAATTTGTATTAATCGTATTACAGTCGCAAAATGGTGGCCAAAGTGCATTTTGCGACAGGCGAGCAATAGACGTGCGGTTGGCTTTCGTGATACGATTTTTAGTGATATTTTTCGACCGGTCGCGTAGTGATTGCTGTCGCATTGCTCTTGCAAGTCTTACGTAATCAGAACGCTCCTGAATTTCAAGAAACGACAGACATACAAACGAAATGTGTTAAAAATACTTATTCTAACAGTAGAATCACGACTGTACCAGTACATTACGAGTATTATGGTTGATATTTAAAAACGTATACTTACCAGGCCTTGTTTTTAGGGTTCCGTAGCTTAAAAGTTAACAAAGGAACCCTTTTAAGATCATTTTCTCGTCCGTCTGTCTGTCTGTCCGTCCGTGTGTCACCATCGATTATCTCAGGAACGGGTGGACCTAGCAAGTTGTTTTTTTAGGAAATGTGTCTACTCTGACCTCATTTGCTAACTTTACCTTGAGCAATACCAAGGTGTATAAAGAGGAAATGAAACAAGCTAAATATTAAATTAAGAATTCGATAAATATTCATCATCTTTATTACTATAAGTCGATATGTCTTGTCTTAAAAAAACTAATTTAGATTTTGTAATTTTACCACACTTAGGTAATTTCATTGAAAATTAAAATTCTTATCAAAATTTGCGATTCCGACGGGATTCGAACCCGCACTGATACAAGCGATCCTCCCTCCCGTCGGAATCGCTTTTGATAAGACGTTTCATTTTCAATAATTTAGATTTTTTACCACTCAAAAATCACCTTAGGAATGATTTATATTAGACCGGGCCGTGTCAGGTAAGTACCTACTGTTTACCTAATATACAAAATGTATGTAAGTAACGTGTCAAATCCGTGCCCGTCCCCACACGGCACGCCCCGGGCACGGTCCGGTCTAATATAAATCTACCCTTAAGGTGATTTTTGAGTGGTGAAAAATCTAAATTATTGAAAATGAAAAGTTTTATCAAAAGCGATTCCCACGGGATTCAATCAAACTGGAGTTGGTAAAGGGAGGATCGCTTGTATCAGTGCGGGTTCGAATCCCGCCGGAATCGCATAAGACTTTTACTTTTAAGGTCTTCGCTCACTGCGTCGTATCATAAGCGGGCCGAGCCATGACCGAGCCAGTCACGAAAATAGCACCTTACACACTAAGACCGTATCATACTAGGACCGTCTCATAACCGTTTTGCGAAGCGTAATCTGCCCACCCGAGCCTATACCACAGTAATAGGATAGGAATGACTGTGTAGGAACGGTGTAGTGTGGGACGTCTCATAGATTTCAATACAAAGAATATCATTTTTGCCGGGACGGTCCTAGTACGATCATAGTATGCGACGGGGTTGAGACGGGATAATGTGGCAACTCCTTTAAGGGTAGATTTATATTAGACCGGACTTAAAAACAACGGATTCAAAATTGGTTTTGAATCCCGTCTGAATCGCAAATTTTGATGACTTTTCATTTTCAATAGTTTAGATTTTTTTCCACTCAAAAATCACCCTTATTTCCTTCTCTCTGCGGCCACAGATTCGGTGGCAGTTTCAGATGGCAGTTCGGTGGCTTGTGTGGCCTCAGATATCTGTGCAAATATAGCCTCCAAATCGCCACCGATGTCCGCATCATCTGAGCTTTCCGTCGCACCGGCTTCCCCGGTATCGGTATTAGCTGGACTTTCCGGTGTGTCATCTGAATGTTGGAAAGTTGTTTTAGTTTTTGAACTAAGGAAAAAAACTAAGGCCTTTCCATTTTTTTTTATTTGGGTAGTCAAACTGTAGGTAGGCATAACACACATTACAACAGGAGTTATATTTCCTCACGATGTCTTCCTTCACCGTTTAGAGCTCGTGTTAATGCGCATATAAATTTTTCGAAACGAAAAATCCATTGATTTCAGGCCAGGATTCGAACCATCGACCTTCGGATCGAAAGTCGAGGTATCATTGATACAACTGATTACCTACGTCAGACTTGCAATACCAAAGCGACAGCAATCACTACGCGACTAGCCGAAAAATATCACTAAAAATCGTATTAGAAAGCCAATCGCACGTCTATTGCTCGTCTGTCGCAAAATGCACTTTGACTATAGTCCATTTTGCGACCGTAATACGATTTTTAGTGATATTTTTCGACCGGTCGAATAGTGATCGCTGTCGCATTGCTATTGCAAGTCTTGCGTAATCAGGGCGCGGGATCTGGATGAGCGACATCAAAAAGTGACATCTCTTCGTCATTTGATTCTGAATGTAACTTTGGAAAATGAGCAGGAGTTAACTTTTAGTGGTTTTCCTGTAGATGACGCTAACCGATGCTTTAATCGATAAAATATGAGTTTATCAAGATTTTCGACCCGACGATCAAGGATTCCGTGGCCGAGTTGGTAAAGGCACTCCGGCTTAAGGACGATCGCTTATCAGTGCGGGTTCAAATCCCGTCGGAATCGCAAATTTTGATAAATCTTTTCATTTCCAACAGAATAGAAGGAGGGCTGCGTAGTGGCAACATTTACTTACCCTGTCTCTTTCTCCTACTACTCTCAGCTTCATTTTCCACTTGATTTTCTGGTGCAGTCACAGCGGCATCCATGACCCAAGAGGCTACGGTTGTGACGTCATAGTTAGAGGTCTCCGTGACGTCAGCGGCCTCTGTGACCGAGGCCTCCGTGGTGACGTCACTGAATTGCGCCATTATGGCGTCTAAGTCTTGACAGTGACATAATGTGACGAGGAAGAGTAGATGCAGGAACTGGAACTGAGAAAAATGTTTTATTAAAAAAAAACCTACCAACCATATCAAAATATCTTCATAAGTTTTAATTTTTATAGTGTTAAACCACACTTTGGTTCGAATCCCGTCGGAATTGAAAATTTTGGTAAGATTTTTCATTTCTAATGAAATATCTTCATAGTTTCGATGAATTTCATGATTTCAGACTTGGCCCTAAAAAAACTCATCCTGTAGGTATACAGGGTAAACATGGCGCTAAATTGTATTTTATTGCATGTTACTAACAAAATGGATTATTATGTCTCAATAAATATATTTTCAATTTCAATTTCTAAAAAAACTCAGCCCTTATACAGGGTGAATTTTTGAGGGGTCAGTAAGGGTAGCTACCTTAACCGTTGTAGCTACAGGAAAACGTTCTTAGGAGACTATCCTTAACTTTTGAAGATATTTCGACCTGCATCCACAGACTTTGAAGAAAATGTGCAGTCAATGAGAAAATGGGCAATTAGGTAACACAAAAACTTTTTTGATCCCAATCGATCCTGTTTCATAAGGATTAAAAGGCTCTATCAGACCAACTGAGGTTAGCCTACTAGAAAAGTCAGAAATTACCCTTACCTACTGACCCGTCTCAAAAATTCAACCAGTTTATACAGGGTGAGTTTTTATAGGTAGGTAGGTACCTACCTACCGAATCCGTACCCAGTAGTTAGGTACCTAATTAGTAAGCACACGGATGGATACTTACGTAGTATTATTGATATTATTATAATGTTCTGTATGTCACGGAAGCCACTAGCATAGATTTTATCGTCGAAATGAGACACGACCTCGAAGATCAACCGCGAATCATTATTCTCAGAATCATATTTCTCGGAATTTCCGGATGAATAAATAAACCAATAAATAAATCTGTTACCTTTGAGAGCTTTGTTTATGCACAGATAACTGTGAGAGCTTTGTTTACTAGATAATTTTGAAAACCCTGACTGCTCATATAAATATGAAACAATGACCTACCTAGTAAGATATTTTGAACACCTTAGGTGCTTGCAACAAAATAATGATGATTCGAACTGCGTATATCAAATTGCTTTTATGTTTTTCAGATCATTTTGACTAGGTAGGTACTCTAGACGCTCATATCAATTTGACGCTGACTGTACCTATAACCCAGCAGTGTGAAATAAATAAGTACCTAGGTATAATTCGCGCTTGCAATGATGATAATTTATCTAAGTACAAATAATAGTTAAGTAACTTACCATGTCTAAGCGTCTAAGAGCCTGTGTGTCTGTTTGAACTTCAGAAAGGTTGTTTTTCCAGTTATTCTTATTTATTCTGAAGGAAGCAGGACTGGTTCTCAGCGCGTGCAGAACTAGACTGACCGGCCAGGACCAACTGATATAATATATAGTGCCATGGGCTCATCTCGGAAGGCATTTTCGGAAGTCTAATGGGTAGACGTAATTTAAACGAAACGGAGACAGAGTAGGGACAGTTTTTGTGGTCACGGAGGGCCATGACCACAAAAACTGTGACGCACTCGTAGTGTCATAAAATAATAAATTATGGTCCTTATTAGGTATTTACGCGAAGTCCCGTAAATTCGTTTAAAATCTTCTTTAATTAAAGGGATTGCCCCTTGTCGGCATAACCATGGACGTTTATAAGGGGTCCAAGTATTTGTTGAGTAGACTTTTTTTATGTTCGAGGGAA
Source organism: Camptogramma bilineatum (assembly GCA_958496255.1). NCBI lineage: Eukaryota > Metazoa > Arthropoda > Insecta > Lepidoptera > Geometridae > Camptogramma > Camptogramma bilineatum. The sequence goes on from OY292478.1 coordinate 5,011,160, forward strand.
AACTAGTCTTTGGATTTTGGAACCCTTCGACTCCAATTGAATAAATTAATTAAGTAGGTACCTACCTACTTATGAATAATTTTTGTATTGAGACAATCAGTGCGAAAGTCGGCACTCGGCGCCGAAATCGTCACTTTAAACTGCGAGTTTTAAACAGATAAGCTGATGTCACTACATGAGGTGCATTTTTAGAATATAAAAGCAGACATAATCTTGAGATGACAGATTTTACTTATGATATAATATTACCTAGGTACCTACCAATAATAATTGTGAATTTTGTCGAACACAAACAATAAAAAATATAAGTAAGCAGAAAGATTTCCAGAGTATTTGCTACACCGTGCTTGCTGTGAGTTGTTATACCAGTTTATTTGAACTAATATGTGCTTAGAGCTACGTTCATTCATAATTTAAAATAGATTATAATTAACTAACGAGCAAATACATTAAAAAAAACCCGTCTGCGGTTTTGAAATAAGATGAGGGCCGTGGTTACAGATTTTATCGTCAACTAGCTTCCGCCCGCGGCTTCGCTCGTATGGTACCCGGATAAAAAGTAGCCTATGTCCTTTTCCCGGTCTTTATTTATCTATATTTTAAATTTCAGCCAAATCGGTTCAGTGGTTGTCGAATTATAGAGGAACAAACAAATCCATCCATCCATCCAAACTTTCGCATTTATATTAGTGGATGCAGACCCACCGTGCCACCGACCATAGCCGTACCACCATACCACCCCAGTAGTACGGTGGTACGGTGGGTCCCTCCCTACCTAATTATTTTTGCCAAATGCGTTGTGTTAAGTTTTGAAACTATCAAATTACAATACCTTTTTGATACTATTTGATACATAAATCAAATTCTACCTCAATGAACAGCGAAAAAACATGAAAAGTGCACATTTTTTGACCGTGATTTCAATTGCCAAAAAGCTGCACCGGAAACACAGTCAAAAAATATTAGTAGGTTGACTCACCAAATCTAATAGACGATCTATTGCAAACAGGGAAATACACTTCGTTCTATAAAATTCGTATTTTCCTTACCTCTTAAATCAAGGAAGAATTCTGTATGACTAAAGAGTACCACACACACAGCAGATAATATATCTTTTAAAATATAAATCTTGACAGATCGCACCAAATATATTTTGTAATTTATATTCGCTGTCTGGTCCTCCATAGAATGTGTATGGGCGCGATCTCAAGATTCATAAGATATATTATCTGCTGTGTGTGTGATGGGCTTAAAGAAAACCACAAATGTATAATCGTAATTATTTAATTCGCTATTCTATCAACATTCAATTTAGCATAATATACAGCATACACTCACCGCGGGCGAACTCAGGTGCGTTAGATACTCAATATAGTATAGGTACTTACAGTGAAATAAAATATGATCACCACTTTATTACCAAGTTTCCTTTGAAAATGTCTAATGTGTAATAACTACTTATCTAATTGTCTTTATTCATTGTTCAAACAATAACAAAATACAACAACAAATCCTGAGTTTTCCTCCTACAATTTGAGGAAAAAATCATAGTTTGATTTTAGGAATTCTGACAAAATATTTGCGTTTCCTGTGGAAATATTATTTTGAATGTATTAAGGCCAGGTCACACCGTATGTGTGGTGTGTGGCGTGCGCGTGACGTGCGCGGTTGTAATGTATGAAACTGTAAGAAAGATGCAAGACCAGCGGGCTGATTGTCTAACTTGTCTCAAACCTCAAATTGGTCTCAAACTGTCAAAACGATCGCGTAGGTGTGATATACCTGCATACTTGTACTATGCAGTAGTATACATAACTAGGTACGCAGGCGCCATATTTATATTACTGTGCGAGCTTTCAATAAACGTCAGTCACCGCGTTGTCATTTACTCCCGTAGTTTGTGCTCATACAACACATTTTGGCGACGAGCATGGGATAGGTATCTTTTGTCGTGTTCGGTCTCGTTGAGATGAGTGACAGAGCTACATGCGTGGTCACTGAACTGTCTTATTTGACAGTTTGAGACCGATTTTGGTCGTAATCAAAGATAGACAGTCAGGAAGCTGATGCGTGACGTTTGCACGCGCGTGAACCGCGTATTTCACACATTACAACTGCGCCACGCACACGCCACGGGTCCGTTGTGACCTGACCTTAAAACGTACCTGCAGTCCGCCGACAAACATACTTAAAAACAACAAAATCAACCAAAATTCAACAACAGAACGGTCTCTTCAAACAACTCCACTAAATGCAAACATCCATACATAAATACTTATACATAGACTTAGTATAGCACATATAGACTGCTAGCATGCTAAAAGAGACAAAAAATTAACACATTTCCTGTCCCACCTCTGCGGTACTCTCCAGAGGAGGGCTCCGCTTTAATAGAACAATCTGCTTGGGTTCGGCAAGTGCGTCGCAGGCATTGAACGTGTTAGTGTTAACACATTTCCTGTCCCACCTCTGCGGTACTCTTCAGAGGAGAGCTCCACTTTAATAGAACAATCTGCTTGGGTTCGGCAAGTGCGTCGCGGGCATTGAACGTGTTAAGTAAATCCAGTTTCCTGGTACTTGTTCAGGGCCCCAATTCTAATTTACAACGACAACCATTCAGGAATCATACCGCTGCGTTCGTTCTCCGAAATGACAGTCATTTGCAAAACCTTATTGGTGATTTGTTTGAAAACGTCATCACAACAGAGTAACCTAACCTCATTAGTCATTAGTAAATTATGAAACAAGACGTAATAGTTGACGTTTTGGTCTGGTTGAGAAAAAGTTAGAATCGAGGGGCAGAACATTTATGTTATAACCAAAGAAAAAGGCGGGATTGGTGCCACAAAAATTTGGTGAGGATCTGTCGAGGATCTTCGGAGTTAAGAAATCCACCTCGAGAGTGCAGAAAATTGTTCAGCTTATAACATTGAAGTCGGTTTTTTTTAATTTAGCTACTTGTTTCATAAGAATTTTGATATCCTTCTATTTGTGTGATTGAAAGTGTCCAGCAGTCTAAATGTAGCTCTGTCTATGACTTATAGGCTTCTTTCACACTTAGACTTTGTTAACGGGCGCCTTTCAATATTATGCTATAGATACTAAACTACTCAAAACAAAACAGAGCCCACTTAGAATAATACGACTTTAAAATAGTAATGAAAATTGGTTGTAGGTACAATTTATTTCGATTTTCGTTTTAGGAATATGTTACCTCGTTCAGTTCCTAATTAGGAATTTAGAAATTTATTTTTAGAAAAAATAGGACACATTCAGAAAACATTGTGTCGTGCAAAATGTCGAAATATTTCAGGTGGGCCCTTTTTGGTTTTGAGTAGATATTAAAATTAATTTTAGGAAAATATTCGTACAAAGAAAAACAGCAGAATAAAACAATATCTTCGCTAGAGTCGGATTCAGCACTGAAGTCTGATAGACGCGGCGCTGCTATCGCAGAACTAGGTTATGTAAAAAATTATTAACTGTCCATATAAGGCTTGAACAATAATAATTATGCTAGTTTGTACGTTCGTAGCTCTACACACCAGAACTGAACGACCTTGACTAAAAGAGCATAATAAAGTAAATAAAGCAATTAGTTCCCGCTTTTGTAGGATTTGAGTGCTGAATCCTACTCTAACCGCTAGTATATTGCGCAGGCGCCTCACAAGCCTGCCTAGACCGTTCCGTCCATACAAAACATTCTGTGAACTTTTCATGGATATATTACAAATTATCAACTATATAACAGCCTATACCTTCAGCGGTCTGCTCTGCGCGCGGCGTTCTAAACGTATACCTTTACATCTTTACTAGATGATTTATACAGTGTCAGGAGGCAATCTTTGCCTACACTTATCGGGACACTATAGTCGTATTGCTCATTATACGGACTAAAATTGAAGGAAAAAATGTCATTTTTCCTTCAATGTTGATTAGTTTTGATACGTTTTATGTCAAAATTGAAGGAAAAATGACATTTTTTCCTTCACTTTTAGTCCGTATAATGAGCAATACGACTATAGTGCCTGGGACATTGTTGAGATGGAGTAGGCTTGCAGCACCTACACCATCCTCTCAGCTTAACCGACCATATCCACAGGAAAGACATGGTCAATACGTGTGGGGCTGACTAAGCCGCGGGTTTCCTCACGATGTTTTCCTTCACCGTTTAGAGCTCGTGTTAATGCGCATAATTGATGGAGCCGTGTTGGCCGAGGGGTATCGTACCTCGACTTTCGATCCAAAGGTCGTGGGTTCGAATCCTGGCCGTGCATCAATGGAAACTAAGGATTAACTAAGCTAGAATTGGTCAGTCGCACGCAGAGCAAACTGAAATATACTACAAAAGAAATATGAACCAGTATCCATTAACTAATAGCAAGTAAATAAAACTACAGTGAAATTGCGAGACAATTACAAAATGCATAGTTTTCGATACGAAAGGTACCTGGGCGTCGATTCCGGTACCGAACTTTTTATCAACCTCAACCAAAACCTCAACTAAAGCGACTGTTTCCATGACTACTAATAACAAACGACTCAGTTGTGGTGAGGTTTTGAACTTTGGCAGTACAAATTTTTGAAAAGCTATTCTACTATTCACCAAATGGCTGACATTTAAGAGTTCGAACCAAAACCAAAGCGGTTGTCATTTAATAGAATACAGGCCCTGGTATTGAGAAAATTATGCATTTTGGTCACTTAAAACTTTTGATTGCAACAATTTGATTGTCTAACTTGTCTCAAAACTCAAATCGGTCTCAAACTGTCAAAACGATCGCGTATCTTTTATCGCGTTCGGTCTCGTCGAGATGAGAGTGACAGAGCTACTTGCGTGGTCACTGAACTGTCATATTTGGTTTGAGACCGATTTTAGTCGCTATCAAAGATAGACAGAGGGCTGTTATGGTGTTGCTAGACTTTATTAGGTCTCATTAACCGACTTCAAAAATAAGGAGGTTCTCAATTCGTCGGAATCTATCAATATAGCATCACCGAAAGTTTACTCTTTAAATGTGATAGTACATTACGCAAACATCCTACCATTATAAGTTAAACTCAGTTTAGTTCAAGTGCGTTTCATCATAGACTAATTTCACCAAAAAACAAACATTGAAGATTCTCTGATCTGCGTGACTAAAGTGGTCACTTTTGATGTTTTAATGTTACTTACACCCCTAATTTTCAAATAGATTGTGTTTAGAAACCGAAATGATAGGTTGCGGGCATTTTTTTTTTTTTAATTTCGCAATTCGGATTACCTATACAGTTACATACATACTGAGTACGATGGTGTAAAAATCGCAAAAAGCCCAAAATGTGCTATACATCCTTTGAGCCCCGTGGTATCGATACGTTTCATTATGCTTCATAAATGCTTCATTTAAACACCTTTTTTGACAACTCTCTATGTATAGAATTAGGTAAAATGGATTCTAGAACAGATTTATAAAGTATAAATATGCATTTACAAAGCAATATGCTGAGACCGGACCTATTTGTCTCACACGACACAGAGGGCACTCCTTACTGATTTAACTATGTTGTTTCTGTGTTTCTGTTTTTATTTTTGCTTTATCTTTCTCTACTGTTATTTTTTAGTATGATTTGTGTTCTCTGTGTAATGTGTGTCAAATAAATGATTTCTTTCTTTCTTATTTCTTTCTTTCATAAAGAAGCATTTATGAAGCATTTGTGAAGCATATTATGAAACACCAAGTGGTCACTTTAGCCCCCCTGGACTACCAAGATCCTTAGAAGGCGTAGTAGTAAACAAATTCAAATAATTCCATAAGTTGCTATCAGAATTAATCCATAAAAGTATTGTTATACTTGGTTATGAGCTATGTTTAAAGGAGTGGAGCCACGAGGCCTCGATGCGTCCTAAGGCCTCGTTGGGTCGGCTAGTTTATTAGTTCTTCTCCTCCTTTTTCTTGTCGTCCTCTGGTGGAGGGGTTTCTGAGCTCTGGGAACCCTGTGAACCCTCGCGTTCGGCAGCCATCTGTAGATAAAGATAAAATAAAGATAAAAAACTCAGGCCTTTACATCTTTACTAGATGATTTATACAGTGTCAGGAGGCAATCTTTGCCTACACTTATCGGGACACTGTAGTGCCTGGGACAATGTTGAGATGGAGTAGGCTTGTAGCACCTACATCATCCTCTCAGCTTAACCGGCCATATCCACAGGAATGATCAATACGTGTGGGGCTGACTAAGCCGCGGGTTTCCTCACGATGTTTTCCTTCGCCGTTTAGAGCTCGTGTTATTGCGCATATAAATTTTTCGAACGATTGGCCATATTGAATCAGTGCCAATCATATTTAATCTCAGTTTTCTGTGATAGGTCCATTCCTGCTATCAGCTGATTGATCTGTCAGTGCAATGTTAGTAAACATTGTACATTGGTTTTGGCTAGAGTATAGATAAAAACGTGTAGGTGACGTCAATCGTCCGTCGCGTTACGGGAACATCGCCGGATGATAACGGGCCACCGTCACTGTAGCACTCTCGCTTGACCAATACACTCATAAGACAATGCAGTGGCTCAAAAGAGTGCTATGATTCAAAATCTCTTTAGATGTTTAAAGATTATCTGGGTACCTAAAGTGGCCACTTTTAATTAAACTTGCTTGAAAAATGCTTCAGCAATGCTTCATCTATGACTCATATTTCAAAACACCTTTTTTGACAGTTCTCTATAGAATTCATTTTACCCAATTCTGTCAAAAAGTATGTTTTAAAATATGCTTCATAGATGAAGCAAATATGAAGCATTTATAAAACATCTGATGTTTCATCAAAAGTAGCCACTTTAGATCCCCTGTTTAGACGTTTAAAGATTATCAGCTCTTCTAGCTGATTAAATCATGTATGTAATGATTTCTAATCGATCGAGCGAGTGACATGTGTGAGTAGTAACGAAATTGTATTTGGTGACACATTGACGCGATGACATATTATGTGTGAATTAACGAAATTATAAGGATTTAGAGAGCAGGCACACATTTCTGAAGCGCGTTTTTGAGCTGCGCGTTCGTATCCATACAAACGCGAACCGGGGGGGGGTTCGCGTTTGTATTGATAAGCCGGCTCTACACTCGCGGAGCGAACGCCCGCGAAAGCCCGCGACAACTGCGAACCACGAGTGTATAGTCGGATTGCTCATTCTACTTACTAAAATTGAAGGAAAAAATGTCATTTTTCCTTCAATTTTGACATAAAACATATCAAAAATAATCAAAATTGAAGAACATATCAAAAATAATCAAAATTGAAGGAAAAATGACATTTTTTCCTTCAATTTTAGTCCGTATAATGAGCAATACGACTATAGATGTCGTTCACGCCATCTCGTTCGCTTTTTAGCCCGCGACAAAGGGTTTGCGGCGTCACAGTCGCGAACAAGACTGGCTTTGCGTTGCGAGCGTCATCACGGCGTTTATTCACGGCACGACGTCACACGCGAGTGTAGAGCCGGCTTTACAAACGCGCTGCAAAAAACGCAGTGTGTCCTTAGAATTGAGTGAGCGAAGTATCGTACCTTTTTGTAGGCCTGCTCGAAGAGTTTAAGGCTGGCCTGTTGCAGCGTGTTGGTTGCGACGCGTATTTCCTCCGGCTCGACCGTGTCCTTCTTTAGAAGTAGCTCGCGGAGAGCCGCGATCTCTGTACGCAGCTTGTCGCACTGAAAATGAAATAATAATTATAATAATACGTTTTATTCTGGATCCCAAATCACACTATCACATCACACTAATATTATAAATGCGAATGTTTGGATGTATGTTTGTTTCTCTATAATTCGACCACTACTGAACCGATTGCCTGAAATTTAAAATATAGATAAATAATGACCGGGAATACATTATTTATCTATATTTTAAATTTCACACGATTTACGATTACCGTTTAGAGCTCGTGTATAATTTTTTCGAAACGATAAACTGGAAATAAATCACACTAATATTATACATGTTTGGATGTTTGAATGGATGGATGTTTGGATGGATGTAGGTTTTTAAATTATTAACGGGACTTAATCGCGTAATGTAATCATATTATTTACCTCGGCGTTTCACGAGTAAACTACTAGTATTGTAGTCAACCTGAGTTTCATCTATGTTTTTATAAATGTATGTGGTATTATAACCCGTCCACACACGTGCGTGGTCGGGGAATATCTCCCCGGTATACTGTCGCACTCGTCCGAGGACCTGCCGAGTCGGCCAACGCAGCCGAATCGAACTAGTGCTGAGTGCTTGATAAGTAAAGTTCGTTTGGGCAAGTGGCCAACTCTGGTGACGGAGTTTTTAGGCCTTACTACAAAGACATGCTACAAACTACGAGCTTCAGCGAAGATGGCGCCACAACATGTCTAGATCGCGCAAGCGAAGTTTTCAAGAGCGATCGACATACATACGACCACCCAACAACTTTTGGTCGAAAGACCACTCTCTGCCTTTATGGAACAATTTCCCAAATATGTATGTATGTATTACCTCGTCCTGTGGCAACTGGTGTTTGTATTCGTCCATCTTGGTCTCTGTATCGTGTAGTACTCCCTCGGCTTGGTTGGACAGTTCCACACGTTCGCGTCTCTGCTTGTCTGTATGTATGTATGTGTAGCGACATCTATCGTACTACAAAGACATGCTGCAAACTACGGGCTTCAGCGAAGATGGCGCCACAACATGTCTAGATCGCGCAAGCGAAGTTTTCAGGAACGATTGACATATATACGACCAACCAACAACTTTTGGTCGAAAGACCATGGGCAAGTGGACCATATTTCCCAAATATGTATGTACACACGTTCGTCTCTGCTTGTCTATCGGAACTATGTATGTATTCATCATGTCTAGATCGTGCAAGCGAAGTTTTCAGGAGCGATCGACATAATATACAACCAACCAACAACTGTCGGTCGACCACGGGCAAGTGGACCATATTTCCTAAATATGTATGTATGTATTACCTCGTCCTGTGGCAACTGGTGTTTGTACTCGTCCATCTTGGTCTCTGTATCGTGTAGTACTCCCTCGGCTTGGTTGGAAAGCTCCACACGTTCGTCTCTACTTGTCTTTCGGAACTATGTATGTATGTGTAGCGACATCTATCGTACTACAAAGACATGCTACAAACTACGAGCTTCAGCGAAGATGGCGCCACATGTCTAGATCGCGCAAGCGAAGTTTTCAGGAACGATCGACATATATACGACCAACCAACAACTTTTGGTCGAAAGACCACGGGCAAGTGGACCATATTTCCCAAATATGTATGTACACACGTTCGTCTCTGCTTGTCTATCGGAACTATGTTACATACATGTCTAGATCGCGCAAGCGAAGTTTTCAGGAACGATCGACATATATACAACCAACCAACAACTGTCGGTCGACCACGGGCAAGTGGACCATATTTCCTAAATATGTATGTATGTATTACCTCGTCCTGTGGCAACTGGTGTTTGTATTCGTCCATCTTGGTCTCTGTATCGTGTAGTACTCCCTCCGCTTGGTTGGAAAGCTCCACACGTTCGCGTCTCTGCTTGTCTGTAGCGGCGAATTGTTCGGCTGCTTTCACCATATTCTCGATCTCGTCTTTAGATAGACCTCCGGATGACTGGATTACAACTGTAATGATAATAAAACATTTATTTCAGGCAACAATAGCAAGTAAAAGATGTAAACCCATAAAAACTAATGGCTCTGTGAACGGTAGACCTCGCGAGTCTTAAATTTAAAACTGAATAAATATTCACAATTCTCTAGTTTTGTGATGAGAAGGTGGTCCCAGGTGCTCTATGAATTCCCACCTAATAGACCATGTCTTTCCTGTGGATATGGCCGGTTAAGCTGAGAGGATGGTGTAGGATGTAGGTGCTGGGCAAGCCAACATCTCAAACAATGTCCCAGGCACTACAGTGTCCCGTTAAGTGTAGGCAAAAATTGCCTCCTGACACTGTATAAATCATCTATACTCGAGCCATTTTGGACGTACAATGTTTACTAACATTGCACTGACAGATCAATCAGCTGATAGCAGGAATAGACCTATCACAGAAAGCTGAGATTCATTACGATTGGCCACATCATGCCAATCATGTTTAATCTCAGTTTTCTATGATAGGTCTATTCCTGCTATCAGCTGATTTATCTGTCATTGCAGAGTTAGTAAACATTGAATGGCGCAGCTCTGTTCATAGGGCTGTGACTGACTTTGAGGAGCGTCGCCTAGAAGACCTTGACGCCAAACGCCTTATAAAAAAGACATGTCCCAAGCCTTCATACACCTACACTTTTAATGCAAGTGGTCAGGGCGTCGATTCTCGTACCGAACTTTTTATCAACCTCAACCAAAACCTCAACTAAAGCGACTGTTTCCATGACTACTAATAACAAACGACTCAGTTGTGGTGAGGTTTTGAACTTTGGCAGAACAAATTTTTGAAAAGCTATTCTACTATTTCACCAAATGGCTGACATTTAAGGGACCGGCGAACGTACCTACTTACCTAGGAACGTAATACCAAAATAATTTAAAATTTGAGCATATTTTTATCACTTTATGTTGTTATTTGGATAAAGGCAGTATTTATCTAGGTTCCTGTTACACTTTTGTTCCAAAAAACTTACTATAGAACAAATGAAAAGAAAAAATGCCATTTTTGGTGTACCTACAAAGATTTCAATTCAATTTGCTTACATTTCTTTTTAGGTAAGTTTTTCGGAACAAAAGTGTAACAGGAACCTAGATAAATACCTACTCTCTTAATCTAACAACATAAACTGATAAAAATATGCTTAAATTTTAAATGATTTCGGTATTACGTTTTTATAGAAATTCGCCGGTCGCAGGCCTCTTAAGAGATCGAACCAAACCAAAGCGGTTGTCATCTAGTAGAATACAGGCCCAGTTGCACTGTGCACCCTGCAACAGGACTTTCAAAACCAAGTTTGGTTTTGCCAGCCATATTCGGGCACATAATCGACAATAGTACCTATAATTTGCCAGGTTCGCCATTGTCGGATACGACAAGGAGGACGATATATGACAGTAAACATGGTACGTCCAAAATGGCTAGAGTAGTAATGATGTAAAGGCCTAAGTTGTATAATGACTCACTCTGTTGCTCCTTGCCGGTCCCCTTGTCTCTGGCGGATACGTGAACGATGCCGTTAGCGTCAATGTCGAATGTAACCTGCGAATTTATAATGTTTTTGTTGAAAAGTATCAAAACTAATGGCCTAAATTCAAAAGTAATTCACTTTTTTTTATTAAATTACTAGCTGCTGCCCGCGGCTTCGCTCGCGTGGTACCCAGATAAAAAATAGCCTATGTTACTCTCCAGCCCTCCAACTATCTCCACACATAAAATCACATCAATCCGTCGCTCTGTTTTGACGTGAAAGCAGGACAAATAAACAAATAAATAAACACACTTTCACATTTATAATATGGGTACGGATATATCTTTCGGCACGTTTTCTTACTATCAAAGTTTTCTTCGTATTAATATTTCGATAAGTTTGTAGTTCAAAGTAAAGCCTTAAGGACGTAAAGGTTGTAAGTGTTAGACATTCTAGTACACGGAAATTACTCAGGTAAAAATATCGTCGATTTAGATACCGACAATGTTTCGATTCATCCGGAGAATCTTCATCTGGGCAAGAAGGGAGTTGAAGTGTGAGACTCTCGCGCTCGTAGTAACCTTGCCGCAACTCCCTCCTTACCCAGATGAAGATTCTCCGGATGAATCGAAACATTGTCGGTATCTAAATCGACGATATTTTTACCTGAGTAATTCCCGTGTATTAATGTCTGGATAACAACTCGAAATTCAAAATTCCAATATCATTTATTCAGTAGGACCGTTATGACCACTTTGAAACGTCTTAAGAGCTAGGTGATTTTACTCCTGTTCTTTCGCGACAAACACCGTGAAGAATCAGGGCAACAAACACGGTATTCTAGCTTTCTTTTCGGTGATCCATCCGCTTGAATCTAAATAGTCAAGCTCCAGTGTGGAGCCAGTCGAACAATGTGAGTCTCGTCAAAGTCGTCAAAAGAAAAAAAAGAGGATTAACACCTCAACAAAAGTTTTGAAAGTGAAATAGTTGTAAGTGTGAGTGTATAGTCCGACACAAAATAATATAAATAAATGGGGGCGCCACTGTGCAAGCTAAATACGCGAAATAGATAAATTTTCTTTTAGAAGTAAATTATTACTTCTGACTGACGTCTTCGGCACCTGTACCATAGACAAGAAACCTGTACTTTACCATAGATTAGTAGAGAAAGGGTTTCCAAAGTACTGAAATTTTAGTTGCCGTGTCTACCCGTTTTTGCCGGACTATAAGTGGGTATTTACCTCAACTTGTGGCACTCCGCGCGGCGCGGGCGGTATTCCGACCAGTGAGAACTGCCCTAGTAGTTTGTTGTCGGTGGCCATCTCACGCTCGCCTTGGTGCACTTTGATCTCCACCTGGGTTTGCCCGTCAGCGGCTAAATACAAAGGAAAAAGATAATTAGACCAGCTAAATAACGCAAAATAAAAAATCCTAGGACGCATGATTACGTAAGGCCTCGGTGGCAATTCTATATTCGGATTACTAATTATACGCACTAAAATTGACGACCAAAATGTCATTTTTCATATATCTTTAGTTCGTACAATGAGCAATTCGACTATAGTACAAAACTTTTTATGAACCACAACCAAAACCTCAACTAAACCTTAGATTTTCGACTGTTTCCTATTCTACTAATGAGAAACAACTCAGTTGTGGTGAGGTTTTAGCTAAGGTTTGGACTTTGGCAGAACAATTTTTTAAAAGCTATTCTACTATTCACCAAATGGCTGACATTTAAAAGATCGAAACAAACCGCAGCGGCACGATCGTTGTCATCTAGTAGAATTGCCCTGCTAGTCCTAATAGAACGCGACTACGCGATCATCGCAAGTTCTTGCGAATTTTAGTCGTACGAATCCGCGATCTAGACATCTGTTGTTGTGGCGCCATCTTTGCTGAAGTAGTTTGTCTAAGCATGTCTAAGTATATTTCGCGACAGACAGATGTAGCTACAACTCCAACACTCATCTGACGTCACAGACATCCAGTAGGATTTCTGTGACGTCACTAGCTAGAACCAACACTCACCAGTAGAGAAGACTTGGCTCTTCTTAGTCGGGATTGTTGTGTTTCTTGTGATGAGTTTGGTGAAGACCCCTCCCAGCGTCTCTATGCCGAGAGAGAGGGGGGTGACATCCAGTAGTAGGATGTCGGTGACGTCACTACCTAGTTCAAACACTCACCAGTAGAGAAGACTTGGCTCTTCTTAGTCGGGATGGTTGTGTTTCTTGTGATGAGTTTGGTGAAGACCCCTCCCAGCGTCTCTATGCCGAGTGAGAGGGGGGTGACATCCAGTAGTAGGATGTCGGTGACGTCACCGGCTAGGACGCCTCCTTGGACGGCCGCGCCGACGGCCACTGCTTCGTCTGGATTGACGGCGCGGGATGGCGCGCGACCGAATATCTCTTGTACGGTCGATTGTACCTGGGAATACATATATTTAGTTATTCTTTATTTCACAAATGAAACATAAAAAAATTAAAACTAGACAGGCAAAGATTTGATTGAAATTATGGCTAAAATAAAAATGTTAAAAAACAAATTTCAATATTGAGCAATTTTCTACTTTCTCGAAGTGCATTTCTGTTCATAACTCCGAAGATCCTCAACAGATCCTCACCAAATTTTTGTGGCACTAATCGGAAAGTATAACCTTTCAAAAAAAATATCATATCGGTCCAAACGTCTTTGAGTAATCAAGTAACATACATAAAACTGAATCCCTTAGGATAAATTTATGAATATTGAATTTTGAAGGTGTTCCAACAACTTTAGACGTACAGTATATCAAACAAACAAGCCAAAAATGCAAAAACAATTGATTTCATAGAACTTTGTCACAAAAACTAGAAATTTTTAATTTTTGTTAATACAGAACTTATTTTTTTTTCAAAATCTAGCCCGTAACTCCGAAAAGAAACTCATCCTACGAGTATTGCTCTTTATCCTATTAAGGATAGGATAGGATATAAATGTATGTGGGATTATAACCCGTCCACACACGTGCGTGGTCGGGGAATATCTCCCCGGTATACTGTCGCACCCATCCAAGGACCTGCCGAGTCGGCCAACGCAGCCGAATCGAACTAGTGCTGAGTGCTTTATTAGTACTAGATATTGTTTTACCACGCGGGAATTACTCACGTAAAAATATAGATACCGACAATGTATTGAAAATGTGTTAAAACAATGTGCTTGATAGGTTACTTATTTCCAGATGCTGTCCCTCAAGCAATCAATCAAGGGGTGGTTGTCTAAATGTTATTTGAATTTTTTATTTTTTTTTATTTAAGATAGGTTAGCTCTTGACTTCGCTCCTTGCCTAGGCATGGATGAAGTCGACGATGGAGCGAGCTTCCCTAGAAAATGCCTATTAACTCTCCTTTAAAGGTGTTCGGGTTACATGTAGATGGAAACACAGACGAAGGCAGTTTATTCCATTCGACAGCAGCACGCATTATAAAAGACGATTGGCTGGCAAATGCACAAAGTGTGCGACGCCACAAAAAAAAAAAAAAAAAAAAAAAAAAAAAAAAAAAGACGATTGGAAGCGCTTCGTTCTTTGGGATCTCAACCAAATGGGGATTTACAGTGCGTCTGTAGTTTCTTTAGAAAAAAGGTGAAGGCGGGATTAGGTAATTTTGAATTTTTGAATTACCTTGGGCATACGCGTCATTCCTCCGACTAGCAACACCTCTCCGATGTCGCTGCGTTGTGTCTCGGCTGCGACCGTGCGACCAGGTCGCCCACTAGAGACTCCTTGTTACCTTGGGCATACGCGTCATTCCTCCGACTAGCAACACCTCTCCGATGTCGCTGCGTTGTGTCTCGGCGTCTTGCGACCGTGCGACCAGGTCGCCCACTAGAGACTCCTTGTTACCTTGGGCATACGCGTCATTCCTCCGACTAGCAACACCTCTCCGATGTCGCTGCGTTGTGTCTCGGCTGCGACCGTGCGACCAGGTCGCCCACTAGAGACTCCTTGTTACCTTGGGCATACGCGTCATTCCTCCGACTAGCAACACCTCTCCGATGTCGCTGCGTTGTGTCTCGGCGTCCTGCGACCAGGTCGCCTACTAGAGACTCCTTGTTACCTTGGGCATGCGCGTCATTCCTCCGACTAGCATCACCTCTCCGATGTCGCTGCGTTGTGTCTCGGCGTCCTGCGACCAGGTCGCCTACTAGAGACTCCTTGTTACCTTGGGCATACGCGTCATTCCTCCGACTAGCAACACCTCTCCGATGTCGCTGCGTTGTGTCTCGGCGTCCTGCGACCGTGCGACCAGGTCGCCCACTAGAGACTCCTTGTTACCTTGGGCATACGCGTCATTCCTCCGACTAGCAACACCTCTCCGATGTCGCTGCGTTGTGTCTCGGCGTCCTGCGACCGTGCGACCAGGTCGCCCACTAGAGACTCCTTGTTACCTTGGGCATACGCGTCATTCATCCGACTAGCAACACCTCTCCGATGTCGCTGCGTTGTGTCTCGGCGTCCTGCGACCAGGTCGCCCACTAGAGACTCCTTGTTACCTTGGGCATACGCGTCATTCCTCCGACTAGCAACACCTCTCCGATGTCGCTGCGTTGTGTCTCGGCGTCCTGCGACCAGGTCGCCCACTAGAGACTCCTTGTTACCTTGGGCATACGCGTCATTCCTCCGACTAGCAACACCTCTCCGATGTCGCTGCGTTGTGTCTCGGCGTCTTGTAGCGCGCGTTGGCACGGCGCGACCGTTCGCTTGATCAGGTCGCCCACTAGAGACTCCAGTTTCGAACGCGTCATCTAAATAAACAAATAAATAACAATTAAATTAAAAATTCAATGAAACACCACCAACATTATCGGTTTAAAGAATTTTATTCGCCTATGAACATAATAAGCCCCATCCACACGCTTGACAAACAATGGCAAACAGCAAACACGGACGTGTGGATGGGTGTTTGTCGTTGTTTGCCTGTTTGTGTTTGTGTTGGGCAGTGTTCGGCATCGGTGTCGGTTTTCTTGCCAGATCAAAGGATTTATGTTTGCCGATTCGGAATGTTATGAACGTTCGCCAAGCATGTGGATGGCTGTTTGTGTTGGGTGATTGTGGTTGATGTTTGGGACTTCGTTTGCTGTTTGCGGTATTTGTGACAAACAGCCAGCGTGTGGATGCCCCTTTATAGTTCACATAGAACTATTATTAAGTAGGTATAATTTAGGCTAGACATTATTTCTTAATGAACCAGAAACAAGTTATAAGCTGAGCAATCCGCGAGTTGACAGTACGTTTAAAAATTAAAATAACTATTTACATAAATAGATCAATTGATAAAAGCGTAAAATAATATAACTAAAGAAAAGATAATTTATTTTATTTTAATATAATGATAATTATTATTACGGGATTTTATCGCGTACCTTTTATTTATTTTGTTTCCCGACGTTTCGAACACGTTGCAGCGTTCGTGGTCACGGGATGACCATTCATGATGATCGGGAAACAAAATAAATAAAAGGTACGCGATAAAATCCCGTAATAATAATTATCATTATGTTAACAAATCGCGAAAGTTTAACAAGTTATTTTATTTTGCCTAGAGAAAAATAGAATTTTTTAACTGTTATTCACGTGACCAAAATGCTGAGTTTTCGTGGCATATTTTTTACTTAAATTAAAAAATGTACTTTTATTTGATTCAAAGGTAAAATAATGAATTAAATACTAACTCACGGGTATTATTTTAAGCAGTTGACAACTTTTTAAAAATAGTTTTAAACGCTTCATGCCTTTAAACTATTTTTTGAAAAGTTGTCAACTCCCAGGAAGAATTGGGGCCCAGCACCCCTATTTTGTAACACACGGTAAGTCGCTAACTCGGATTCTTTCAAACAAAAATCATTTTTTTACGATGAATGCTTTGAAATGGTAGAAGATGGTTGAAAAAAGTGATAGACATGTTTTTTGTGTAAAATATGTGAAGTAATTTTGCACTAAATAACTTTAATGTTGTTCGTAACAAATCAATTTGTTTTAACGAATCCGAGGTAGCGACTTACCGTGTGTTACAAAATAGGGGTGCAGGATTCTAATACTTAAAACAAGTTAGAATCCTTCACTTGCTCGTGACTCATATATGGTCCTCGCTTCAAATCCTTCCTTTATACACTAGTTGCATAATATATTATTATCTTTACCTTAAGATTCATGTGCTTAGGCCCAGAAGCGTCCATTGTAAGGTAAGGCAGGTTGATATCAGTCTGCGCTGAGCCGGAGAGCTCGATCTTAGCCTTCTCAGCCGCCTCCTTCAAACGCTGCATCGCCATAGCGTCTTTGCGGATATCGATGCCTTGCTGTAAAGAAGAGGCTAAATTAAAATTTAAAAAGCATACCTAGTATAGCACTTTAAATAAATAAATAATTAAATAATAAATAAATAAATAAAATATCAATTAAATAAATAAATAAAATAAATAGCACTAGACTACCAGCTAGCGTGCCGCCGAAAAGGACAAAAAGTGAAGTGAATCCATTGTTTCATCACACTAATATTATAAATGCGAAAGTTTGGATGTTTGGATATGTTTGTTCCTCTATAACTAGACAACCACTGAAACAATTTGGCTGAAATTTGAAACATAGATAGATAACAGGACATAGGCTACCCTTTTTATCCCGAAAAAATGCACGGTTTCCGTGGGATAAACGAAATAGTAGTGCCACGCGGGCGAAGCCGCGGGTGTCAGCTAGTCAATAATAATAATAATTTATTTCTTATAACATTACAATACACACACATAATACAAAATAATAATATAGGGCAAATTATTTACAACGAACCCCGCACTAGGCAAAGCCTGTATCGCGGAAGTAAGAGTAAATTTTTATATTAGATCAGTGAACGCAAATAAATATTGCTGGACATTTCACACAGCGCCATCTAGCCCCAAACTAAGCAAAGCTTGTACTATGGGTACCAGATAACTGATAGAATACTTATATATTTTGTAAATACAAACTTATAATACTTTATAACAACCAGACACAGAACAAACATCTATCTCACAAATGTTTGTCCTGGGTGGGAATCGAACCCACGACCTACAGCGCAGAAGGCAGAGCTGCTACCAACTGAGCTAAGAGGCCAGTCAAATGGTGATGATGATGATGAAAAGTACATAGACTTTATTATAAGTAGGCTATGTACTTTTCATTATCTTGATGAAGGTTATAGGCCCTATAACCTTTATAATAACAGTTTAGCTATCGAATGCAGAAAGAATTTTTCAAATTAGTTTGATCAAAGTAGTTCCTGACATAAGCGCGTTCAAACAAACAAACTCTTCAGCTTTTTATATTGGTAATATATTGGTATAGATAAATTTTCCATTGAAAAAAAAACATTAAATATATAAAATTTTAGAATTATAATATCAGTAGGATTGTAATGTCACAAGATATGGTTGACCCCTCAAAATATGAAATTCTGAAGAGTGGTTTTCACATGTCCTTTTCTTAGCACTGCTCAAATCAGTCAAGAAATGGTTCTTGAATAATGTAGAATACAGTGCAATGATATAACACTTAGAGCGGGTACACATTGGGCGCTTTCAAAC
Organism: Camptogramma bilineatum; assembly: GCA_958496255.1. NCBI lineage: Eukaryota > Metazoa > Arthropoda > Insecta > Lepidoptera > Geometridae > Camptogramma > Camptogramma bilineatum. Next base: position 5,029,894 of record OY292478.1, read on the forward strand.
GCGCGCTTTGCTAACGCGCGTTTTGAGAACTAAGAGTTTCAATTGATGTGTACACATGCAAGCGCGCGCTTCTCTTAAACGGCAGGAAGTTCCTGGTACTATGTTAAGATGCATTAGGAAATGTTGTATTAATGTATGTATTGTTTCAGTTTTAGTAGGTACCTCGACTTTCGATCCGAAGTTCGTGGGTTCGAATCCTGGCCGTGCATCAATGGATTTTTCGTTTCGAAAATATGCGCATTAACACGAGCAGCTCTAAACTGTGAAGGAAAACATCGTGAGGAAGCCCACGGCTTAGTCAGCCCCACGTATTGAGCATGTCTTTCCTGTGGATATGGCCGGTTAAGCTGAGAGGATGGTGTAGGTGCTACAAGCCTACTCCATCTCAACATTGTCCCAGGCACAACAGTGTCCCGATGAGTGTAGGCAAAGATTGCCTCCTGACACTGTATAAATCATCTAATAAAGATGTAAAGGCCTGTTTGTTAGCTACTCACGTCTCGTTTAAACTCATCTACTAGGAAGTTGACGATGACGTTGTCAAAGTCCTCCCCTCCGAGCAATGTGTCTCCGTTGGTCGATTTCACCTCGAACACTCCCTTCTGAATCTCAAGCACGGACACGTCGAACGTACCTCCACCGAGATCGTACACAGCGATACTGTAAAAAAAATATAAATCAAATCAAATCATTTATTTATTTCTCTCACAAACAATATGAATAGTAAAATAAATATACAGAATAATTAATATTAAAAACGTTGTAGGTAGCTATTATAAAAACCTGTTCTGTGAGAGACTGGTGCCTGAAATAGGATAGAAAAACCTGTGCTACAGTTCACCAGTGCCCTACTCCACTGATTTACATAGGTAAATACCTAAACTATAAAATTTTGAAAAACATAAAAAGGGAAAGGAAGAACTTAATATTAAAGATGGTTAGGGATTTTTTTATTCGGTTGTGCTTCCCTGTAGCGACGGTAGACGACTCCGGCTGTCCAAAAGTCGGGAGCCAGGAACATAAATAGATAATGCTAGACATTTCACACATCAATATCTGGGCGACCGAGCTCTGCTCGGGTGCATAACGCCATCTAGTGGTTCAATTACGAACCACAGTGCACTTCTAAATCTTTTTGCATGAAAATACCGAGAAAACGGCTTTTCCCAGATATGAGACCTAGCTATAGTTGAATTGCTCATTGTACGAACTAAAAATATATGAAAAATGACATTTTGACCGTCAATTTTATTTGATTTATTTGAAGAGAAAAATAAATTCATTTTTAGATTTTTGAAAAAAAGTTAGTACTTTAATTTATTCTGTGGTAATACTTGGGTACTTACACTTTGTCGTCTGTCTTATCCATGCCGTAAGCTAAGGCGGCGGCTGTGGGCTCGTTGATCACACGCAGAACATTTAGACCAGCGATTTGACCTGCGCAGTAACATAAGGTTAGAAAACCTACAGCAATAGTTCATCCGTTCAGCGGAGCTAATTAGGTCGCTTTAGCCGAGTCACAATAGGAATTGAACTACACTGGCCTGCAAAACTAAGTACTACACTTTTAAATCATATATTTTTTTAAACTATAGAAGTTAGAGATTTAAAATAAAAAACGTTTCATAGCAAATTTTATTAGCTTTCTTTGAAACCATTGTAAACATTGTAACTCTTTTTCGAGTCCTTTTTATTTCGAAAGTATATCTTGTGTACATAAAAAGTTATTGCAATTTTAAAAGTGTGATACTTAGTTTTGCAGGCCAGTGTATATGCCGTCTCTTTTCATAGACTGAGAGTGACAAGAACGGCATATTTTGCAATTCCTATTGTAATTTAGCAGCCTTTTTGCCCCGCTGGAATAACACTTAGGCTGAGACTCCACCAAAGCGGAGATGTGTGAGATGCGTTTTAAACAACCAATAGAATTTCAAAAGACGAGATGACATGTTTGAATAACGAAATTCTATTGGTTGTTTAAAACACATCTCACACATCTCCGCTTTGGTGGAGTCTCAGCCATAGGCTTCTTTTTATCCGGGTAAGGGAGTGTACACATTGCGTTTTCTGCAGCGCGTTTTTGAGCTGCGCGTTTGTATCGATACAAACGCGCTGCAAAAAACGCAATGTGTACACTCCCTAAGTACCACGCGAGCGAATACTAGGGATAAACACAATAAACTTAGGCTGGTTTTAGTGTCGCGCTGATAGGCGAGTGATCTTTATTACAATGAAATAGGGATACTGATTGTTCAGCACTGACGAGTGCAATCAGCGTTGCCATTTTTGCTAAACAATCAGTATCCTTGTTTCAGTGTAATAAAGATCACTCGCCTATCAGCGCTGACGGTACGCGTGACACTAAAACCAGCCTTTAGGGGTGGTTGTAATGTAGCGCGGTTTCTAGGAAAGCCAGTGGCATGTCGCCACAGGCTAGCTGGTACCGCGCGTCTCTCTCGCATCGCTGCAAAAGTTGCTGCGCACTAGCACAGCACTGATCGGCGATGCTACAAGCTCTTTATAAACATGCTTACGTTCAAATAATATAAGTACCCACATAGGTAGATAGATAGGGCAGGCCTAAAACATGCTCTGCGAGGTTAAAAGGCCGCTATAGTAAAATCACATTAGGAATTGAACTATATCGCGTCGTGGACACTTGGAATCGGTTACCAGACTCAGTGATCAGCCCCCCAATTCTTCTAGATGACAACGTCAATCATTCCGCTGCGTTTTGGTTCGATCTCATAAATGTCAGCTTTTTTGGTGAATAGCAGAATAGCTTTTCAAAAATGTGTTCTGCTAAAGTCCAAACCTTAGCTAAAACCTCACCACAACTGAGTCGTTTGTCATTAGTAGAATAGGAAACAGTCGAAAATCTAAGGTAACTAAGTAAGTAAGTAAGTTCGTATGAGCAAGTGGCCAACTCTGGTGACGGAGTTTTCAGGCCGCCTAAGGGCCTCCGTCATGGCTTAACGACTTCAAAGCCGGGACCGACAATTTAACTAAAACTAAATCTAAGGTTTAGTTGAGGTTTTGCTTGAGGTTGATAAAAAGTTCGGTACTAGAATTGATACCCTGTGCCCGCTCAGTGAACGCTTTCAAAAACAGACTGGACAAATGTTTAAAGCGCACTGACAATAAATAGGATATACACGCATCAGCTCTGAGAGCTGCCTGTGTATTACAAATAATAATGATAAATTATGCAGTCTCTTTTCATAGACTAAGAGCGAAGAGCGACGAGAACGGCATATTGCAATTCCTATTGTAATTAAGCCGTGTTGGCCGAGGGGTATAGGTAGACTGGTAAATAAACTGGTAATAATCATAACTATCATTGACGTGTCAAAGTGATCAAGAATATGCTCCAATTCAGTTATTATTATAATTATATACATAAAGAATACTTGTAAAAATTAGATAACATTTGTAATAATTGCTTACATAAAAAAATATATATAAAAAAAATTACAAACAAAAAGTGTGTCACCGAAAAGAGTGTTAGGCCCCAAACCGTGTTTGTTGCCCTGGTTCTTCACGGTGTTGGTCGCGAAGGAACAGGAGTAGAATCACCTAGCTCTTAAGACGTTTCAAAGTGGTACACTTGTGATCTTATTGAATAAACGAATTTGACTTTTGACTTTTAGACTTTGATCTGAAGGTCGTTTTGGTTCGAATCCTGGCCGTGTATCAAAGGATTTTTCGTATCGAAAAATTTATATGCGCATTAACATGAGCTCTTAGGTTCCTTCTAGGTAAGCGTGCTCCATCTTAGACCACACTGTTGCTTTACATCAGGCAGGGTGTGGTCAAACGCGAACTTATTATAGTTAAAACAAAACAGGAAACGTCATAAAAGTAATTAGAACATGAAGCTGAAACTAGCAGCCAAACTGTGAATCACCCAGGGCCAAAAATAGTGTGGGGCCCTGTGTAATAATTTCTATAAATTATTATAAATCCGATATATTTGCGCATCTGCAGCCCCACGCATGACACCTGGGGCTAAATAGACCAGCCAAAAATTCTAAAGAAAATATGTTTTCATGTCATTACTGTCAAATTAAAAAAAAATTATTATCTTTCCGCATTTTTAGCCCTCCGCATAACACCTGGGGTAAAATGGACCAGCCAAAAATTATACAAAAATGATTTACAAACAAAAATGACTTACCGGCGTCCTTAGTGGCCTGTCGTTGTGAATCATTAAAGTATGCTGGTACGGTGACCACAGCATTCTTGACCGGAGTGTTAAGGTAGGCCTCCGCGGTCTCCTTCATCTTAACTAGCACGAAGGCACCGATTTGAGACGGCGAGTACACTTTACCATCGGTACCTGAGAAAAAAAAAAACATACATATAGTCCGACACAAAATAATATTACTTCTGACTGACGTCTTCGGCACCTGTACCATAGACAAGAAACCTGTACTTTACCATAGATTAGTAGAGAAAGGGTTTCCAAAGTACTGAAATTTTAGTTGCCGTGTCTACCCGTTTTTCCCGGACTATACAGCCGAACATAGAACCTCCTCCTTTTTGGAAGTCGGTTAAAAAGTAAGCTCGTATGAGCAAGTGGCCAACTCTGGTGACGGAGTTTTTGGGCTCGAGCGAAAGAGCTTGATGAGTGAAACACAATGCTGATATGATGATGGACAGACCTTCATGGAACTTTTTGGTGATATGGGTATGGGTTTTCTCTTTTCCATGCTTCCCTGCTTCTCTCCTATGCTTCTCTGCTTCACTTTATACATGTTTTTCTTCATTTAGGTGTGCTTGAAGCAATACGAAGTTTGCCGGGTCTGCTAGTCTATACTCTATACTAATTATATAAAGCAGAAGATATTGTTTGTTTGAACGCGATTATTTCAGAAACTACCAGTCTGATTAGAAAAAATCTTTTAGCATTTGATAGCTAAACTCTTGAGGAAGGTTGCAGGCTACTTTTCATCATCATCATCAACCTTATACGAGAGATTCTTCATATCCTTCTGTACTTCTGGGTCGTCGAAGCGACGTCCGATGAGTCGCTTTGTCGTTCCTACTGACCAGAAATCTGCCAAACTCACCTTGAACCCAAGCATCTCCATTGGAAGCCCTCACAACCTTGTAAGAAAGATTCTTCATATCCTGTACTTCTGGGTCGTCGAAGCGACGTCCGATGAGTCGCTTCGTCGTTCCTGCTGACCAGAAATCTGCCAAACTCACCTTGAACCCAAGCATCTCCATTGGAAGCCCTCACAACCTTATACGAGAGATTCTTCATATCCTTCTGCACTTCTGGGTCGTCGAAGCGACGTCCAATGAGTCGCTTTGTCGTTCCTGCTGACCAAAAATCTGGCAAATCTCACCTTGAACCCAAGCATCTCCATTAGAAGCCCTCACAACCTTGTAAGATAGATTCTTCATATCCTTCTGTACTCCCGGTCGAAAAGCGACGTCCGATGAGTCGCTTTGTCGTTCCTACTGACCAAAAATCTGGCAAATCTCACCTTGAACCCAAGCATCTCCATTCGAGGCCCTCACAACCTTATACGAGAGGTTTTTCATATCCTTCTGCACTTCTGGGTCGTCGAAGCGACGTCCGATGAGTCGCTTTGTCGTTCCTGCTGACCAAAAATCTGCCAAATCTCACCTTGAACCCAAGCATCTCCATTAGAAGCCCTCACAACCTTGTAAGAAAGATTCTTCATATCCTTCTGCACTTCTGGGTCGTCGAAGCGGCGTCCGATGAGTCGCTTCGTCACCTAGAACGTTCCTACTGACCAAAAATCTCACCTTGAACCCAAGCATCTCCGTTCGAAGCCCTCACAACCTTATACGAGAGGTTTTTCATATCCTTCTGCACTTCTGGGTCGTCGAAGCGACGTCCGATGAGTCGCTTTGTCGTTCCTACTGACCAAAAATCTGGCAAATCTCACCTTGAACCCAAGCATCTCCATTCGAGGCCCTCACAACCTTATACGAGAGATTCTTCATATCCTGTACTTCTGTGTCGTCGAAGCGACGTCCGATGAGTCGCTTTGTCGTTCCTGCTGACCATAAATCTGCCAAATCTCACCTTGAACCCAAGCATCTCCATTAGAAGCCCTCACAACTTTATACGAGAGGTTTTTCATATCCTTCTGCACTTCTGGGTCGTCGAAGCGACGTCCGATGAGTCGCTTCGTCACCTAGAACGTTCCTACTGACCAAAAATCTCACCTTGAACCCAAGCATCTCCATTCGAGGCCCTCACAACCTTATACGAGAGGTTTTTCATATCTTTTTGCACTTCTGGGTCGTCGAAGCGACGTCCGATGAGTCGCTTCGTCACCTAGAACGTTCCTACTGACCAAAAATCTCACCTTGAACCCAAGCATCTCCATTGGAAGCCCTCACAACCTTATACGAGAGATTCTTCATATCCTGTACTTCTGGGTCGTCGAAGCGACGTCTGATGAGTCGCTTTGTCGTTCCTGCTGACCAGAAATCTGCAAAATCTCACCTTGAACCCATGCATCTCCATTGGAAGCCCTCACAACCTTGTAAGAAAGATTCTTCATATCCTTCTGCACTTCTGGGTCGTCAAAGCGACGTCCGATGAGTCGCTTTGTCGTTCCTGCTGACCAGAAATCTGCAAAATCTCACCTTGAACCCATGCATCTCCATTGGAAGCCTTCACAACCTTGTAAGAAAGATTCTTCATATCCTTCTGCACTTCTGGGTCGTCGAAGCGACGTCCGATGAGTCGCTTCGTCGCGTAGAACGTTCCTGTTGACCAGAAATCTGCCAAGTCTCACCTTGAACCCAAGCATCTCCGTTGGAAGCCCTCACAACCTTATACGAGAGATTCTTCATATCCTTCTGCACTTCTGGGTCGTCGAAGCGACGTCCGATGAGTCGCTTCGTCGCGTAGAACGTGTTGCCGCTGTTGGTGACGGCTTGTCGCTTCGCCGGCATGCCGACTAGTCTCTCGCCTTCTTTAGAGAATGCCACGTGAGATGGTGTGGTGCGGGAACCTTCGCTGTTTTCTACCACCTGGAGAAATAATATAAATAAATAAATATAAATATTGCTAGACACTTCACACTGCGCCATCTAGCCCCAAACTAAGCAAAGCTTGTTCTATGGGAACCAGATAACTGATAGAATACTTATATATTTGTAAATACATACTTATAATACTTTATAACACCCAGACAAACATCTATGTTCATCACACAAATGTTTGTCCTGGATGGGAATCGAACCCACGACCTACAGCGCAGAAGGCAGAGCTACTACCAACTGAGCTAAGAGGCCAGTCAAATGTCATCAAATGTACTGTAGAATTCCAGACCACTTTTGCCCTCAACAAGATTTATAAAAAAAACGAGTGTGCTTTCTGAAGCACACTCACTTAGCACTTTAGACTCTAGTCTAAAGTTTAGACCACACGACTGAAGTAAAACTTCCGTTCGCCTCGACGCATTCACCAGCCCCCCTAGCCATATTACACTATCTATCGTCGCTGTAGAATAGAAACACTTCAAAATGTATAGGATTTGACGTTTCAAGTAGATGAGTCACGTGGTCAGAACGTCAATTCCTATACATTTTGAAGTGTTCTATTCTATCGCGACGATAGATCGTTCTACAGCGACGATAGATCGTTCTACAGCGACGATAGATCGTGTAATATGGCTAGGGGGGCAGCTTACTCCCCAAGTCAAGCGTGCGTAAAGAAGTTTTAGTTCAATAAACCACACTTAGGTATTATTTCATTAAAAATGAAGTCTAATCAAAATTTTCAATTCCGACGGGATTCGAACCCGCAATGATACAAGCGATCCTCCTTAAGCCGGAGTGCCTATTACCTAGTACCAACTCGGCCACAGTATCCATATTCGGGTCGAAAATCTTGATAAGCTCATTTGTCAGTTAAAGCATCGATTAGCGCCATCTACAGGGAAACTACTAAGTTAGATTTCGACCGACTTCAGCTGATTTTGTTGACCGACGCGCCCTAAGGCGCATAAATTCTATATATTATAATTATAGTTGTAATGTAGCGCGGTTTCTAGGAAAGCCAGTGGCATGTCACCACAGGCTAGCTGGTACCGCGCGTCTCTCTCGCATCGCTGCAAAAGTTGCTGCGCACACGCACAACACTGATCGGCGATGCTATCAATGATCATTTGCATGAGTAAATCTTTTTGCCTAGAAATGTCGACTAAACGAATTTTCCCAGATAACAGGCCTAGCTAGATCCATTTTTCATTATTATTCTATTCATTATTCTATTCTATTAAACGAGCAATATTTGTTTGATGTTTGAAGTTTGAAGCCTACTGACGTTCTCAAAAACGGCTCTAACGATTTCAATGAAATTTGCAGTACGGGTGTTTACGGTGGCGAAAAATCGATCTAGCTAGGTCTCATATCTGGGAAAAGCCGTTTTCTCGGCATTTTCACGCAAAAAGATTTACAAGTGCAATGTGATTCGTAATTGAACCACTAGATGGCGTTATGCACCCGAGCAGAGCTCGGTCGCCCAGATATTTTTAGTATTTAGAACATAAGTATTTTTTCATAGCTTACCTTAGGAGTTTTGCCCTCCATAACAGCGACACAGGAATTGGTGGTTCCCAAATCGATACCGATGACAGCCCCACGGACTCCATCCGATCTGAAAGTAAATATTATCAACATCCAACAGTCTCAAAGTAAATAAATGAATATTGCTGGACATTTCACACAGCGCCATCTAGCCCCAAACTAAGAAAAGCTTGTACTACGGGAACCAGATAACTGATAGAATACTTATACTTTTTTTTTTGTAAATACATACTTACTTATAATACTTTATAACACCCAGACACAGAATAAACATCTATGTTCATCATACAAATGTTTGTTCTGGATGGAAATCGTACCCACGACCTACAGCGCAGAAGGCAGAGCTACTACCAACTGAGCTTAGAGGCCAGTCAAGTAAAAGTAAAGTAAGTTCGTATGAGCAAGTGGCCAACTCTGGTGACGGAGTTTTTAGGCCGCCTAAAGGCCGTCAAGGCTTAACGACTTAAAGCCGGGACCGACAATTTCACGTGCCCTCCGAAGCACGGAAGCGCTCAGCTCGTAATGCCACTTGCAGTCTCCCTTCCACATTGTGACCGCGCACAACATTGCTTAACTTCAATGATCAATCAAGAACGTCCAAGCAAGCTACGCCACGAGCGCTTCAAGTAGTTTGAGGTAGGTAGTAAGAAAGTTTTTTTAGTAGTAATGTAGCGCGGTTTCTAGGAAAGCCAGTGGCACGTGGCCACAGGCTAGCTGGTACCGCGCGTCTCTCTCGCATCGCTGCAAAAGTTGCTGCGCACACGCACAACACTGATCGGCGATGCTACAAGTTTAAGTACACAACGGATCTAGGTACTCATGAAGTTAGCCTTTCGTTAGGAAAAAGTTGCACTGCACATCGAAACGGCTAACTTCACGAATGCCAAGACCCGTTAGAAGAAGTGTAAGTGTTTAGGTGAGATGAAAAGAAGTGTAGGAAGACAGAAGAAAAGATGACACTGCCGAGGACAGGGAGAGATGGAGAGAAATGGAGGAGGCTTTTACCCTTGGGGGACATACAACAAGGAAAAAAAGAATGCATAACACTTGAGAATAGCATGTGTTGTTATGGAATTGCAAGCTATAATAATAATAATAATAATGTGTTTAGGTAACAAGTAGCTATGTGTTATGAGCAATTTTCTGGATGAGGTGCATTTCTGTTCATAACTCTGAAGATCCTTGACAGATCCTCACTAAATTTGTATGGCACCAATCGGAAAGTATACCCTTTCAAACAAAAAAATAATTTTCCAAATCGGTCCAGGCATCTTCTTTATAAATGAAAAATCATTATTTTTTATACAAAACATTCGTTTAGTTGCGCATATGCGGTCCAAATGTAGAGAAGCTTAACTGAGATAGGTAACCTTATCTTTCCGAGGCAAATAAAGACCACGGTAATGTTGGGTATGACATGATTTTAGATTGACTTTTGTCACAGTAGATTCATTTTCATTTTGAGCCAGTCATTTTCAATTGACTGTTCATATTTTGGCGGACTACTCACTCATTCTCATATGAAAATCTGTCCAATCAGTTCTGAATTCTTTCTTGTCATTGTCAAGCGAGGTGTGATTGAAGATTGAATGAAGCTTGAGGAAAGAGTAACATTTTCTGATTTTGTCATATTGTGTATGGTCACATGACATTTGAATTGAAGCATTACATTTCTAGAAGTTGAGCCGATCACACAAAGTTGAATTTTGTACGGGACAAAAGAGCCGCGTCAGTCACGTCATACTCAACACTAGACCACGGTACACCAGTGTGCCGCGGCACACCCTTTGCGGAACACTGCTCTAACTAAGCAAAGGTCATTCTGATTGCAAAAGTAAGGTTATGATGAAATAGTAAAGTCGAAATGCACTTACTTGTTTCTGCTCTGCAGGCCATGGCGCTGGTATAGGGGGACTATAGGGGCTGCGGTCTGAAAATTGAAGAGATAAACCTTCTTTTTAGTACAATACGGCGTTTTGAACTTTACATGTGACTCCCGGTCCGAACGACTTGGAACGAATTTTAAAGTAGGAAAGAAGGATGGAAGAGAAAGATTTCAGGATTGTAACGATTTATTTACAGTTTCAGCTCATCTGACAAACGATATTCATTCGTTTATAAGTAAAATGGTACTTACAGATCTGAGGATTGTCGAGAAGTTTCTCTGTGTGTACACATCCGATCCGATTCCGGAACACTCCAGTGCCTTTCGGCCGATCACCCGCGTTGCGGTCAACATTTTTCTAGCAAATGTTTCAATTTAGTAAATATATTTTCTGCGTTTTCACTTCAAACCGAACATGTGGGTGACGCAACTCCTTGAAAGAACAATTTCTGTATGATTTCTGAATTTTTTTCTGACACCCTGATAGTAGTATTGCCAGGCAGAAAAAAAATTGGTTGATGGAATATTCTGGCGTTTACGTCATAGTCGTAGAGTGATACTATTGGTGGAATGTTGTCCTGAGAACACAAATTAACCAATCACAAAAAAGAGCAAACATTAGGTACGGTACACCAATTACACACCCTCATGCTCATGCCCTCATGCCATTTAGGGCTAGCGCCATCTAGTATCGAGTAGCATTTCTTCTAAATACACACCAAAAAAAAAAGTGGACTATTCACAAGCCTTTATTTTTAAATTATATTAACGGGACACATAACAAAGTCAACACAAGTCACATAGCGGCGTTTTAGCTAGCGGACGGCAACTATATTTTACCAGTACATAATACTGGCGGACGGCGGCAGCGGACGGCAGCTATATTTTACCAGCTCCTCCAAGACTTACAGTGGAAACAGATACCTACCTACCTGTAGGTAGATAAAGTACTCTAGTCGGGCGTGATTATAATTAGGTTGTATGCAAGAAGGAATTCCCTACCTAATTAAACTTACTTGAATAATTATGTTAACATAAACATTAATCTTTTCTGTTTTACCATCAATATCTGGGCGACCGAGCTCTCCTCGTGTGCAAATAGATAAAAAAATAAATAAAAAAAAACTATCAAAGACAGATTCGTACTCGCAGCCTTCGGCTGGAAGGCGGATACCCTAACCACTTAGCCACTCGTCTCAACTTTCGTGAAATTACGAACCACATTGCGCTGCTAAATCTTTTTGCGTGAAAATGCCGAGAAAACTAATTTTCCCAGGTACTTAAGAGACCGCTAGATCGATTTTTCGTGCCCGTGAGTGAACCTCCGTACGGCAAATTTCATCGAAATCGTTAGAGCCGTTTTCGAGAACGTGAGTACAAACAAACAAATATTGCTCGTTTAATAGAGTAGGACTCTTATCTTCATTACAAATGTATGAACCAACCTGTTTCGCTGCAAAGTTTTTCCTGTTCTTCGGAACTTCAATTAAATTAATATTAACAACAAGAAATATGCCTACCTATACATGACCCTATATAAAGGTATTGCAACTGGTTTTCTCATTAGTCCGAAACAGACCTCCATCTTAACCAGACGGTTAAGGAACTGACAATACAATTCTTGAACTCTTTTAAACTTTTAAAATGGTAAGTTTTGTATTAAACAAGGTGTTACTGAAAGTTTCAGGGGGTACTATTCTCTTGATAATTATATTAATGATAAAGTCGCGTGGCCTGATGTCGCTCTGCCCCTCGACAGCTGATGTGTACTGTGCAATGTCTTTACTATCTTGCTTAGTTTTATAATTATTTTCAAGTAGGTAACTGCTAGGTACCACCTAAGTTAGCCAAGTGTAGCGTGTGATGCCAGGCGAATTTTCGTTGAGGTATTAATCCTCCTTTTTTTCTTTTGACGACTTTGACGAGACTCACATTGTTCGACTGGCTCCACACTGGAACTTGACTATTTAGATTTTAAGCGGATGGATCACCGAAAAGAAAGCTAGGCCCCATACCGTGTTTGTTGCCCTGATTCTTCACGGTGTTGGTCGCGAAAGAACAGGAGTAGAATCACCTAGCTCTTAAGACGTTTCAAAGTGGTCATAACGGTCCTACTGAATAAATGATATTTGACTTTTGACTTGTAGGTAGGTAAAATGGACGATAAGCAGTCTTATTTTTAACCGACTTCAAAAAAAGGAGCAGGTTCTCAATTCGACGGAATCTTTTTTTTGAGCTTTTTTTATGGATGTTCACCGATTACTTTACACCAGTGGTTCCTAACCTTTTTAACCTTGTTACCCCTATGACATGTCAATGAAACAGATGTTACCCCCTTTTAATTTTATAATAACCCTTAGGAACCCTTGAACAGTTGAAACCCTTTGATTTCGGGGGAAACCTAGTCAATCTTTGTATTTCTCCCCCCCCCCCCCCCCATAACAAAGCTATAGCTACGCCCATGGATGTGCGTGATTTACAGTACCTAATAAAATCTGCAGATCTGCACAACGCACAAAAAAATCACGTCATTCCGTCTCTCTGTTTTGACGTGAAAGCAGGACAAACAAACAGACAAACAAACACACTTTACATTTTATAATGTGGGTATGGATACTTAATGGGGTTAGCTTCTACCCGTGTATTTTTTCTCTTTTATTTCAATTTACCTACAGATAATAATTGTCATGTCTTAAATTGTAATTAAAATAATGACTGTTCAAAATTGATGACGTCTTTGTTCTTTCAGATGCTCAAAGTCCTGTCTCTCGCCTGCCTCCTGGCATTGTGCTACTCCCTCCCGTCTCCGGCTGAAGGGGAAAAACATTCGGATGCTGATAAAGTGATTGCTGACATCTTCGGGCAAGATTCTGCGAAACCCTCGCAGGAAGCTCCGGCTGGTGAACAGAAAAAGACTGAGAAAAAAGGTCGGTAATGGCAATTTTCTAAATTATTTATTAAGCGCACCACACAAATACCTACCTATATTTTGTAATTTATATTAGCTGTGTGTTGTACTCCATAGAATTTGTATGGCCGCGATCTCAAGATGTGTGTGTGATGCCCGTTTCACTTTTTTATATTTTACCTATATTAATTCTAATTTTAATAAGTAAATTATAATAAGTAACACCTTATAAAATAAACACATAAAATAACAAATAAATAATTGGTCTTAAATTATTATATGTCTTATGTCTCTGCCTACCCCTTGTGCCCCTATGATGGGATACAGGCGCGAGTTTATGTATGTATGTATGTAAATTATTATATTCTACTAAAGTGGGTAACTACTTGAAATGTCATTAATTTTTCATAAAATCGTCAGTATTGTGGCACCCTTCTTCTTCTTCGTCGTAAACTTCATTGCTGAAGGTCGTGCCCGTCCTGAAACCCCTTGACGGAAACGTTGACAATTTTCCTCCACGTTGCTCTATCCTGGGCTTGTCTCAGGGCAGTAAAAATCAAAATCAAAAATCAAAATCAAATATCATTTATTCAGTAGGACCGTTATGACCACTTTGAAACGTCTTAAGAGCTAGGTGATTCTACTCCTGTTCTTTCGCGACCAACACCGTGAAGAATCAGGGCAACAAACACGGTATGGGGCCTAGCTTTCTTTTCGGTGATCCATCCGCTTAAAATCTAAATAGTCAAGTTCCAGTGTGGAGCCAGTCGAACAATGTGAGTCTCGTCAAAGTCGTCAAAAGAAAAAAAGGAGGATTAATACCTCAACAAAAATACGCCCGGCATAGGCATTGTGAGTCCTGTTATCGCTTTGACTTGGTCTGACCAGCGGGTAGGTGAACGCCCCCGAGGTCGCGTCCTCGGGGGCGTTTCCCCTCTATCTTCCCTACGACAAACAGCTTATCCAGTTTATCTGGTTTTCTCCGGGCGATATGACCAAAATAGCTTAGGACTCGTTGGTAGCAGATCGTGGCACCCTTACCTTTAACTTTATAGGTATCTGTCTACCTCTTTCAATAAAAGTTTTTATGGATATTAATATTAGTTTAATTTCTTGCAGGCGATGGAAAATGCACCCTAAAGGGTAAGCAAGGGACTTGCGTGCCTTACTACCTCTGCGATAGGCCTGCAGACACTGATCTAATTGATATTGAGTAAGTAAAAAAACTAAATGAAGTTGACCTCAACTGTATCCCTAAGGCACGGTAGACATTTCTCTCAGGTCTGCATTTATGGCTGCCTCTCATGGTCTCCGCTACAACACTAAAAAGTGTGAATACATTGTCTTTAAGGCCGCCGGTAATAACCTTAAAAATTTCCCAGAAATAGCCCTTAACGGCATGAACATTAAAAAAGTTACCTCATTTAAATATCTGGGTCATGTTATTGCCGACGACCAAAAAGACAATGCAGATATCGAAAGAGAGCGTAGGGCTCTGGCGGTAAGAGGTAATATGCTGATCCGTAGGTTTTCCCGGTGTACAGAAGAAGTAAAAGTAACGCTTTTTAAAGCTTACTGTCAAAGCTTCTACACCGGGAACCTATGGGTTAGCTGTACCAAACGACCGCTAGAGACCCTACGTGTACAATATAATAACATTTTTAGGATGATGTTGGGACTGCCTCGCTTCTGCAGTGCATCAGGAATGTTTGCAGAGTATGAGACGGATGGTTTTGCTGCCATCCTCCGTAAGAAGACGGCGTCCCTGATGCGCAGAGTACGAGGCAGCCCCAACACCATCCTACAAACTATAGCTGGTAGGGTTACTTCTCCGATCTGGCAGTGCTTTGTTCGGAGAGTAATCTGAGGTATGTTTATTTTGTGTAGTTTAGTTTAGTTTAGTTTAGTGTACTAACATTAGGTTTAAGAGAGTGATTACTAACAAAGTATGGATCAATGTTATCCGAAATAAAATTTTTTTATTTTATTTTTTTTTATTTTATTTAAAAATTTAAAATCCTTTGAAGATAATGATAATGAGGAAGACTCACGATTTTAGTTGAGTATGCAGATTTGTAGATACAAAAAAAACAAAAAATACTGTGTTTTTGGTTTTTTAATCGGATCAAAAATGACCGAGTTACAGAGATTTTAGTGCACCAATCTAAAAAACGCTCACGAGAAGGCCGCGACTGGCTGTGACGTCACCAGGCGCCCGCGGCTCGCTCCACTAGTACAAAATCCCTAGTTATTTTCAAACTAATTTCCGCCCGCGGCATCGCTCGCGTGGCACCTGGATAAAAAGTAGCCTATGTCCTATTCCCGCTCATTACCTAACTATATTTTAAATTTCAGCCAAATCGGTTCAGTAGTTGTCGAGTTATAGAGGAACAAACATACATCCAAACATCCAAACTTTCGAGGTCATTCACGTTTTTTGTTAAGTAAGTACTTATGCAGATTTGTAGATTTAAAAAAGTTATAAATGATTTCATTTTTATTTTTAAATATGATTACGACTGTATTCCCAAGGTGCAGTAGACATAATCTTCTATCAGATCTTTTAGGAATATTTAGATCCGTTGAAAAAGTCTAAGCGGGTAGTCAGAGGTAGAGAAGCAGTTGGCCGAGTGCGCTAGTGCCTCGACTTTCAATCCGAAGGTTGTGGGTTGAAACCCAGCCGTGCATCAATGGATTTTTCGTTTCGAAAAATGTATAAGTAGGTACCTAAGTAGGTATGCGCTTTAACACGAGCTCTAAACGGTGAAGGAAAATATTGTGAAAGTGTGATAGTGTGATTTGAAAACCAAGTTTAGGTAGGTAGGTATGTGATTATTTTGACTCGTACATACAAATTATTAATTTTAGGTATTACGATTAAAAGTATGTATAAAAAATACCTATTCACTAAAAAGTTTAAAGGCGAAAATTATTTTTAAGTAGGTACCTACCTAGGTAAGTAGTAGGTAGGTACCTACTTAAAAATAATTTAATACCTAGGTAAGTAGTAGGTAGGTAGGTACCTACTTAAAAATAATTTATGTAGGTAATAATTTAAGTAGGTAGTTAAATAATTTAGGTAGGTTAAGTTAATATTAGTGTGATTCGACTCCTGATTGTTAGTTGTGTTTGTTATTGTTTTCGGTAAGTACCGGTACCTACCTAAAATACCTATTCAGTAAAAAGTTTAACGTCGAAAATTATTTTTAAGTAGGTACCTACCTACCTACTTACTACTTACCTAGGTAGGTACCTACTTAAAAATAATTTTCGACTTTAAACTTTTTACTGAATAGGTATTTTAGGTACGTACCGGTACTTACCGAAAACAATAACAAACAAAACTAACAATCAGGAGTCGAATCACACTAATATTAACTTTACCTACCTAAATTTTTACCTACCTACTTAAATTATTACCTACATAAATTATTTTTAAGTAGGTACCTACCTACTTACTACTTACCTAGGTAGGTACCTACTTAAAAATAATTTTCGCCTTTAAACTTTTTAGTGAATAGGTATTTTTTATACATACTTTTAATCGTAATACCTAATTAATAATTTGTATGTACGAGTCACAATAATCACATACCTAGCTACCTAAACTTGGTTTTCAAATTACACTATCACACTTTCTCATCACACTAATCATACTAATATTTTAAATGCGAAAGTTTGGATGTTTGGATTAGGGATGTTCGATACGATACGATATTTTCGTGTATCGATACAATGGCATACGATACACCCGATATTTGTATCGATACAATAGCATACGATACGGCGTATCGATACAACACATGCAAGGTGTATCGGATCGAAAGTATCGTATCAAATTATTTTGATAACTAATTGTTTTGACTTGCAAGTTACCCGGTTAAAAGGTGGCATAGGTCGTATTTCCGGTCATTATATAACTATGTTTAAATTTCAGGCAAATCGGTGCAGTGGTTGTCGTGTTTTAGAGGAACAAACATAAGTCCAAACTTTCGCATTTTTTAATATTAGTTTGATATCACAAAACACCTGTTTTGACAGTTATAACTACGCACATTTTCGTAATATCTAGTGCACATTATTAAAATAAAATATTTTTTTTATTAATAAAGTACCTGCATATATTGTCTTGATTCGATACTGTATCGATACGATATATCGTATCAAATGCCCTGTATCGATACGCGTATCGATACAATGCGTTACGATATATTGCGATACGAAATATCGATACAATCCGAAATATCGAACATCCCTAGTTTGGATGGATGATGTTTGTTCCTCTATAACTCAACAACCACTAAACCAATTTGGTTGAAATTTTAAATATAGATAGATAATGACCAGGAATAGGACATAGGCTACTTTTTATCTGGGTACCACGCGAATAAAGCCGCGGGCGGAAGCTAGTTAATATTAAAAATGCAAAAGTTTGGATATTTGGATTTATGTTTGTTCCTCTATAACTCGACAACCACTAAACTGATTTGGCTGAAATTTAAAACGTAGATAGTTCTTGACTTGAAATAGGACATAGGCTACTTTTTATCCAGGTGCCGCGCGAGCGAAGCCGCGGGCGGAAGCTAGTTTGAAATTAACTAGCGATTTTGTACTAGTAGACCGAGCCGCGGGCGCCTGGTGACGTCAGACGCAGCGCGAAGCTCCGAGCGCGCGTTTTGAAATGGCCGAAAAGAAAACTTGAATAACTTCGTCATTTATTGATGGATTTTAATTATTTAAAAAACAGAATGCTCAGAATGCTAAAGAATATACGCCCTCATACTTAGAAACCCAATATTTCGTTTAGTGATTGATCCCCATTGTTATTACGGGATTTTATCGCGTACCTTTTATTTCTTTTGTTTCCCGACGTTTCGAACACGTTACAGCGTTCGTGGTCACGGGATGACTGAAGTACTGGAGCTACCGTCGTGAATTGAGAGTAGGATCCACGACTACCCCCAATTCGTCTTCAGAATCAGAAAAGTCCTCGTTCACACAACGACACACAACACTGACGGTGTCAGGCTGAAGATGTCTAAGGGGGTAGTCAGAGGTAGTCCAAACATATTTGGTACATGTGGCTCACATTTTGCAGAAGTTAGCATTCCATGCGTAACAGGTTGAAAGCCCATAGCCGCTATTGAAAAGATAACTGGTTTCTTAGTGATGTTTTCCTATTCCTTACCTTTAAAGATCGTATTAATTTTAATTCGTTAATTTTATTTTCGTGATAATTCGTAGATATTTTTTACAGTTACCATCCTAATTAATATTTTGGTTCATTAATTTTTGTTTAATTTCAGTAGGATTCCGACTGTCGAGCCCGAATGCGAGTCATACATAGATGTTTGCTGTGAAGCCAAATATGTGTCCAAGGCTCCCCCTTCAGCTAAGGTATGTACTATCCTAAGGTATCCCACAGAAATACCACAGCAGTATCGCTAATGGTTCATACACCACTTCCCATACAAATTTGAACAGTCTCCTTTGTAATTCCGATAGAGATAAAGATAATGTCAATTTATTTATATAATTTAACTAGGTAGGTAAGGTACCTACGTAAAAGTAAAGTCAAAGGCAAAGTATCTAATGCACTAAGGTTTACATTATGGTGTTGTGTTACATTGGTAGTTTCAAACATACCTACCTAAATCCTGTTAGGGCGCCGCGCCGCGCCGCAATGTTGCAAAGATTGTTAGAGTAGGCATGCGCGGTCCGAGGGGGGGTTATGAGGGTCATGACCCCCCAAAATTCTCGATAAACCTCTAACATCCTGCAAAATAATAGGTAGGTACGTACTAGCAAATAACGTGACCCCCCAAAATCAAAGTCTGTGACCGCCCCTGAAAGCAAGTTCGAGGTTCTCAATATTTATTTAATAAGATTTTTCATTTCTAATGAAATAATACCAAAGTGTGGTTTAACACTATAAAAAAAAATTATATATTTTTTGTTTTTCAGGAACCAGTCAAAGCTTAAAGTTTGTGCGATGTGCCAATAACAGCGCGTTTATAAGTTGCTCCTGCGCTTTGCCCCACAAGGGAGGTCATGACGTGACTCAACCATGTGGATATAATATTTTTATACCTACCTACTTAAATTAAATAAAATCGAGCAATGTCGCCCTTCCATACAGTTAGATGTTTTAAGTTTAGTTTTAAGTATTTTGGATTAAGTTTTAGTTGATTAAAATTTTTATACAAAATAATCTTTGTTTTTTAATTTTCAAACGCATGTACCTACCTACATGCTTTTCCTAGCTAAGTAATTAGCTTGCAAAAATGATCGCGAATAAACTCTTTATTTGCAAGTTCAACTACTTAACGCTAGATGGCGCCTTAACAAAACCTTCCTTCAGCAAAAAATAATTGGAGACTAAACTTCTTTAATTTGAAAGCTCAAGCTACTTAACGCTAGATGGCGCTAAAATTGTCATTTATAGAGTTGAAAACACAATATAAAAAACTTTTTTAATTTAAAATGAATTGCCATCAAGTTTTTAAATATCTAGGTAGGTACCCTGAAAGTTTCAGTTGGATAGCTAATCAGAAAGTGCTCGTGAGTTGCAAGATTTGCAGGATCCACCCGGGACGACAGACAGACAGACAAACAAGAAAGTGACTAAATAAAGCCGTTTTAATTAAAAGAATAAAAATGTATTTATACGCATGTACCTACATGCGTGGTCCGAGGTCATAAACTCATGATCCCCCCCCAAAATCTCTGAC
Organism: Camptogramma bilineatum; assembly: GCA_958496255.1. NCBI lineage: Eukaryota > Metazoa > Arthropoda > Insecta > Lepidoptera > Geometridae > Camptogramma > Camptogramma bilineatum. The sequence continues at coordinate 5,050,001 of OY292478.1, forward strand.
AAACCTCTAAAAAAATAGGTCAAGTACCTATGTACGTAGGTACTAGGTACTAGCGAATAACGTGACTCCCCCCAAAATCAAAGTCTGCGACCGCCCCTGGGCACCCCGGGGTAGGTAAAGTACCTACCCTGGTCGTGCGTGATCAATGATCATAATTAGGGGAAGATCGTCACCATTCGTACGGCAGGCACATTCGTACAGTGCTTATAAAACAAAAACGAAAGGACCCGCGGATATTTCTTTTGCATGTGTGCTTAGGTGGCCTAGCAGCCAATACCTGAAAATAGTTTCGTGCCTATCCCATCGGTGAGAGCGAAGTGACAGGCAGAATAGTGTTTTCGCGCACGGTAAGTAATTTTTTCATCAAAGTTTTCGTGAATTTTTACACTACTAATAATATGTTTTCCTACGCAGTTTTTTTCCAGTAACTATAAAACATCCTAAAGATATGTTTTTAATAACAAATTAATCATGTTTTCATATTGATATTAAAACAGGTTTTATTTAATTATTATTTGGCTAAGGGGCACATTCGTACAAACCAGGTGGGGCACATTCGTACGCATATGATCGACGTGTTTATGTTTATTTTATAGGACCTACCTACTTAATATATAGTTTTTACAAAAAAAAAAATGGTGCAAAATTATAATCCGAAGAAGACACGTAACCAAACGTGGATAAACACTGTCGTCTTCTCAAGTTTTATTGGTTATTAACAGGGTCCTCATATAAACGGCTACTTGACGATGATATAATCTGCACCAAATATTTCAAAAATTTATTAATCCCTTTTTTAAGATTTGATTTGTATTAGCTAGAATTTACGAACGTACAAAATAATTAATTTTAAAAAAGTTTTTGTTGAGTAAAATAAAAATAATTTAATATTTGGAGACTATACAAAAAGTCATTGAATTTTTGTTAACAAGAAGATAAAACTTAAATTTTTGTTGACTTGAAGAAAAGTTATTGATTTTCGGTAATTTAGTAAATATTATTTACTGTCAAAATAAAAAAAAAGTTAATTCTATTTACAGTTTTTATCGCACTGTACGAAGGTACCCCATAGCGTACGAAGGTACCCCCGACACTGTACGAAACTACCCCACACATGGGGCACATTCGTACGAATTCCCGATTGGTGTTTAAATCATCATTGTGCATTGAATATGAGTTATAATCATCTTATTTTTATTTTATTTTAAGCTCTGATATATATACTTGTAGTATATGCAATTAGTTCACTTCCCAATGAAATATTCGAGATAAAAAAAAAATAAAACGTAAAAACCGTACGAGGGGTAACGACCTTCCCCTATTAATTAACAAAGTTAATTAATTATATGCAAGAAGGAATTCCCTAGGTACCTAATTAAACTTACTTAAATGATTATGTTAACATAAACATTAATCTTTTGTGTTTTACCATCATTCTTATCTTTATTACAAACTAGCTGACGCCCGCGGCTTCGGCCGCGTGGACTACTATTTTGTTTATCCCACGGGAACCGTGTATTTTTTCGGGATAAAAAGTAGTCTATGTCCTATTCCCGGTCATTATCTATCTATGTTTCAAATTTCAGCCAAATCAGTTCAGTGTTTGTCGAGTTATAGAGGAACAAACATACATCCAAACATCCAAACTTCCATCCAAACTTTCGCATTTATAATATTATTAGTGTGATTAGTGTGATAGTGTGATATTAGTGTGATAGTGTGATGTATGAACCAACCTGTTTCGCTGCAAAGTTTTTCCTGTTCGTCGGAACTTCAATTAAATTAATATTAACAACAATAATATATGCCTACCTATCTACATGACTATATAAAGGTATTGCAACTGGTTTTCTCATTAGTCCGAAGCAGACCATCGGTTTGGGAACTGACAATACAATCCTTGAACTCTTATAAACAGTTAAGCAGCTTTTAAAATGGTAAGTTTTGTATTAAAAAAGTGTACCTACCTACCTACCTACTGGAAGTTTCAGGGTAGAGTGCGCCGCAAACTTAATGGCGGCTGAAGTGCGCGGCAGATTCGACTTTGCGGAGGTACAGTCAACGCAATTGCAGGGAAGTGAAGGTGGTGAGGGGCGGGGCTGGGCGGGCTATGTAGATAAAGTTTACTGTATTCTATTGCGTTGACTGTACCTGCGCAAATCCGAATTTTCCGCGCACTTCAGCCGCCATTAAGTTTGCTGCGCACTCTACAGGTATAGTCGTATTGCTCATTATACGGACTAAAATTGAAGGAAAAAATGTAATTTTTCCTTCAATTTTGATTAGTTTTGATACGTTTTATGTCAAAATTGAAGGAAAAATGACATTTTTTCCTTCACTTTAGTCCGTATAATGAGCAATACGACTATAGGTAAAATGGACGATAAGCAATCACTATCACTAGGTAGGTACATCCGTACCCATATTATAAATGTGAAAGTATTTGTTTGTTTATTTGTCCTGCTTTAACGTAAAAACAGAGCCACATATTGACGTGATTTTTTTTGTGGAGATAGTTGAAAGGCTGGAGAGTAACACAAGCTACTTTTTATCTGGGTACCACGCGAGCGAAGCCGGGGGCAGCAGCTAGTAGTAGGTATAAAACAAAGTCGCTTCCCGCTGTCTGTCCCTAACTATGTGTCCTTAGATCTTTAAAGCTACGCAACGGATTTAGATGTGGTTTTTTTTAATAGATAGAGTGATTCAAGAGGAAGGTTTATATGTAAGTATATTACATGCATATTAGTAGAGAAACACTGATAATTTTAGAGGTTTCTATTTTCTAATGTGATGTGTAATGTGACCCGTGCGAAGCCGGGGCGGGTCGCTAGTTCCATATAAGAATCATATTCTTAATAATAAAGACAAAGATGAGTGTGACCTATTTTTAAGATATGAAAAAAAGTACCTACGAAATTATGCCAAGCGTATTTTAAATTCACGACAGATGATACGAAAAATTAAGATAGAGCATGGGCTCTAGAAAAAATTAAATTCTCAAAGTGGGCGGTGGGCAAAATAAGGTTGAGAAACTACGCTCTAGCTAGAGCAGGGGTGCCCAAACAGTCGATCGCGATCGACCGGTCGATCGCGAAGCTTTTCGAGTCGATCGCCAGCAATACCATCATTATGAAAATTACGCGGATAATATGCAGTGCTATCCATCATCATCAAGACCTACCTACATAGTTTGTAGTTTAGTCGATCCTTTGCTTTCAAAATATTTTCTGGTCGATCGCCGACACTATAGCAGCATTTACACGCAGAGATCGGCCTGCGGATTTTCCCGCGGGCCGATCTCTGCCATTCCAACCTTTGACAGTTTTATCCGCGGTTATCTGTAAAGATATCTTTACAGATATCTGTACAGTCCAGATCCGTGCTAAAAACTCTACCGTTTAAAGGCCGCTAGTTTTATCCGCGGATATCTTTACAGATATCTGTACAGTCCACACAACCATCTATTTATAATTTAATCTTGGTTATAAGGATTGTTGGTCTTGTTGAGAGGCTTTCTTGGTAGCTTTGTCTCTTTCACACTCGTTGTTGGATTAGTGCCCATGTCATTTAAATTTCAGGATATTTTTACTTTATCGCGCTCGACAAAATCAGCGCTTGATTTCGATCCATGGTTTCGATCCTTGAATTCGATCCTTGATTTTGATCCTTGATTTTGATTTCGATTTTGATTTCGATCCTTGATTTCGATCCTTGGTTTCGATCTTGGATTTCGATCCTGGATTTCGATCCTTGATTCTTGAATTTTGAACCTTGAATCTGAAATTTTGAATCTTGAATCTTTGAAGTGACAGCTGTCAAATTTGAAACCGCCATATCTCGGAAACTACTCGTCCTAGACTCCCCGTTCCCAGTTCAAATGAAAGCTATGACCAAGATCTTCATTTGAAGTGACAGCTGTCAAACTTCAAATGGCCATATCTCGGGAACTACTCGTCCTAGACTCCCTGTTCTCAGTTCTTCTCGGATCATTCATCTCAGATCTTCGGAGTTAATAGAAATGCACCTCGAGAGTGCAGAAAATTCGGTGTTATTGATAAATCTATCTAACGCTGACTATTTTGATATTGTATGCAAGTACCTACCTACCTATCTCAATTTATATAGAAAACACGCATAGTAGGTACCTACAATACACTGACAACGCATCGATGCACGTAATCACTGTGATCACAGTAATAAAATCTGCAGATCTGCACAACGCATGCGGGTGCGTCGCCGGTGTGAAAACGATCTTAACAAAAGAGATAGGTACGTCTACATCATTGAAAGGAGGTCATTCAGATTTCATACATGGTTGGGCCCAAAAGGCAAAGTACCGCGGCCAACAATGAAGAAAGGTGTGATCCCGTTTGCCTAGCTAACTAGACAAATTAGCTTCTACCCGTGTCCTTTTTCTCTTTCATTTCAATTTACCTACAAATAATTGTCATGTCATAAATTGTCATTAAAATTAGGAGGAACGACGACGATTCTTTATCTATTGTTAAATACCTAATGATTGTTCAAAATTGATGACGTCTTTGTTCTTTCAGATGATCAAAGTCCTGTCTCTCGCCTGCCTCCTGGCATTGTGCTACTCCCTCCCGTCTCCGGCTGAGAAAAAAGGTAAGTAGGTACCTAATGGCAATTTTCTAATTTATTTATTACACTTTTTTTATATTAAGTATTTTGTATTAATTCTAATTATTATTGCAAATAATGCCTAATAAAATAAACACATAAAATAAGAAATAAATAATTGGTCATAAATTATTATTCTACTTAAGTAGGCACCTAGGTACTTGAAACGTCATTAATTTTTCATAAAATCGTTAGTAGGTATTGTAGAACCCTTAGGTACCTTGATTTTATAGGTACCTGTCTAATCTACCCCTTTCAATAAAAGTTTTTATGGAAATAAATATTAGTTTAATTTCCCGCAGGCGAAGAAAAATGCACCATAGAGGGTAAGCAAGGGATTTGCGTGCCTTTCTACCTCTGCGAGAGACCTGCAGACACTGCAGATGCTTCAGCTGGTCTAATTGATATTCAGTAAGTAAAAAAAACTAAATGAAGTTGACCTCAACTGTATCCCTAAGGCACGATAGATATTTCTCTCAGGTCTGCATTTAAAAATTTAAAATCCTTTGAAGATAACAGGGTTCGAAAAAATCCGATTTTTATAATAAATATCAAAAATCCGATTTTTTGATATTTATCCGATATATATCGGATATATATCCAGGCTAAGAAAAAGAAGCAAATTTCATTCTGTAACGGGATTTAACACTTTAAAATGTGAAAGCAATTTGTAAAATAATATAGGTAAGTGTCAAATTACCTCATTTATATTTACAAACTTAAATAAAGTATCAAAAGAATTAGTGTTTATTTGAGAAAGAGTTTTTTAATGAACACTTTAAAAAACACTTAAAATCACTTTAAAAAACAGTCTAAATTATTCGAAATTGTAGTTTTTCGCTACGTGTTGCCAGGGTAAACTAAACATTTATCTCCAAAATTTTTAGTTCAGAAGACAGGAAAAAATCCATTGATATATATCAAGATAAAAATCAATTGATATATATCGTGATATATATCATGATATATATCCGCTGATATATATCGGCGAACCCTGGAAGATAATGATAATTATTATTACGGTATTTTATCGCGTACCTTTTATTTATTTTGTTTCCCGACGTTTCGAACACGTTACAGCGTTCGTGGTCACGGGATGACTGAAGTACTGGAGCTACCGTCGTGAATTGAGAGTAGGATCCACGACTACCCCCAATTCGTCTTCAGAATCAGAAAAGTCCTCGTTCACACAACGACACACAAAACTGACGGTGTCAGGCTGAAGATGTCTAAGGGGGTAGTCAGAGGTAGTCCAAACATATTTGGTACATGTGGCTCACATTTTGCAGAAGTTAGCATTCCATGCGTGACAGGTTGCAAGCCCATAGCCGCTATTGAAAAGATAACTGGTTTCCTAATGATGTTTTCCTATTCCTCACCGTTTAGAGATCGTACGTATTAATTTTAATTCGTTAATTTTATTTTCGTAATAATTCGTAGATCTTTTTTACAGTTACCATTCTAATTAATATTTTGGTTCCTTCCTATAGTCCGGCAAAAACGGGTAGACACGGCAACTCAAACAGTACTTTGGAAACCCGTTCTCTACTAATCTATGGTAAAGTACTGGTTTCTTATCTATGGTACCTACAGGCACAGAGAAATGATATTCAGAGAAACAGCGGTCTAACATCGACTTTTATAATAGCCTATTCTTGTAGGGCTGTCACTTGTGGAAATAAACTAACTGCGCCGCGCGGTGTCACTCGCGTAGTGTTAAAAATAATAAACGGACATAAATACGTTACAGGTAGAATAAATACCTAAGTTCGCTTAACTTAGTTAAAATAAACACGTAAATCTTATTTTTCATTTATTAAAAGCTTATAGGTAATTAACTAGCAGATTGAGTTGGAACTTGGTATATCTGTCAAGTTTCAACTACAATGTAATAATATGGTGACAACGAGCTGATCTGATGCTGAAGTCAGGACCTGTTTAACAAAACTCCTCAGTAAATGGGCCGATTGAGTTGAAACTCGGCATTATCTGTCAAGTTCCGACTACAATGTAATAATATGGTGACAACGAGCTGATCTGCTGCTGGAGTCAGGAGCTGTTCAATAGAACTCCTCAGTAAATAAGCCGATTGAGTTCAAACTCAGCAAAGCTTTTATAACAAAAAAATTGTGTACCTAATGTAATAAATTGATGGGTTTATAAAGTTTATTTTATTCACCATATTATTTCATGGTAGGTAGTCGAAACTTGATAGAAATGCCGAGTTTCAACTCAATCGGTTTATTTACTAAGGAGTTCTGTGTAACAGCTTCTGACCCCATCATCAGATCAGCTCGACAATACCAAATTATTGTAAGTTTATCCGAATTACATGCAAATGCAAATTTTCAAATCGATACGACAATGGGAAGTAGGTTAAAATCGAGTTCAAATATTAATAAATACAGATTAATACATACTTAGTAGGTACAGAAAATTACTTCGTTAATATTTCACTAAAATTATACTTTGTACGTAAACTTACCTGTCTCGATCGTTTGGGTATCTGAAAAATGATATGTTTTTATTTCTCTTGCCGTTATTATAACACCCACTGCAACGATTAACCATTTTTTTGTTTTTTTACGGGCGCGCACGATAACCAACTGAAGTACTTACTGACTTCGCCTAGACGTACCTACTGACTGAATGAAAATTAACCCGACAAGTCAAGTCGTGCCCGCGCCACAGATTCATTAATAGTTACTACGTAACCCGCGCGGCCGCCGAATACTCGTAGCATTCGCGGCCTCCGAGCGCCCCTTACCACATAGCCGCCGGTCGGCCGCCGGAGTTTGCCGAGACTAGCCGAGAACTCACGAAGCGGCCGCCCGCCGCTCGTAAGTGAGCCTGTCGGTGAACGCGCACGCACACAACGCTGCGCATGTAGTGAAGTACCTATTATCGCGCGTTGTTTGAGTTTGTCTCTCTGGGTTACTCGGTGCTACAGGTGCCGAAGACGTCAGACAGAAGTAATAATTTATTTAGTTATTTATTTATTGACCGATTATAGACGAGCAGCTTTTAGCTGGTATGTCTATATCACACAGTGTTGAAATAGTCTTAATATTAGGTCTTTACCTATGAAATTGCCGTTCTTCAGTACTGGTCATTTCAAATCAAAATATTTTTTGGTTTGACTAAGAATTTTAATTACTAATTAATTTTATATTAAAAACATGGGTTTCTTTTTTCTAAATTAGTCATTTGTTTATTGATTAGCGTTATGTTTTCGTCACATTTGAATCTTTTTCGTCATCGTGGATACGTAAAAAATTCGAGTAATTATGGAATATGAGTACCGTCGTGGCAGCAAAGCGACACAAGTGGCACGCAGCATCAATGACGCTTACGGAGCAAACACTACAAACGAACGCACCACCTGTTATTGGTTTGCCAGCTTCCGTTTTGGAAATTTCGACCTGAAAATGAACCCCGTACTCATCCAAAAACTTTGGTTGACAATGACGAATTAAAGGCGATTGTGGAAGCTGATGATACTCAATCTACGGCTGAATTAGGAGCAGCTTTCAACGTTAGCATCAAAACAATATTGGTCCATTTGCGTCAAATTGACAAGGTAAAAAAGCTTGACAAAGGGGTGCCCCACGAACTCAATGATCGCCAGCGCGAGGTACGCGTCGAGATGTGCCTTGCATTGCTCACCAGGCAAACATACGAAGGAATTTAAACCGCATTGTTACCTGCGACGAAGAATGGATTCTGTTTGACAATCGCAAGTGCTTAGCACGTTGGTTGGATCCGGATTCAGCACCTAAACAATCCCCTAAACGAAAAATTGCCCCTAGCAAAGTGATGGTTACTGTTTGATGGTCTAGCGCCGGTGTGATTCATCACAGCTTCTTACCAAACGGGATGAGCATTACTGCAGATGTGTACTGTGAAGAATTGAACACAATAATGGAGAAGCTTGCAATCCCCAACCTGCTTTGATCAATCGCTCGTCACCGCTGCTCCTGCACGACGACGCGTGACCTCATACTGCATAGTAGACGGTCTCCAAGTTGCAAGAGTTAGGGTTGGAAGCTCACCGTCGTCCACAGTACTCACCAGACCTTGTGCCTATAGACTTCTACTTTTTTCAGAATTTGGATAACTTCTTGGTGGGAAAAAAATTTAATTCCCGAGAGGCAGTACAAAATGCCTTTGAAGAATTAGTGGCCTCCTGTCCAGCTAATTTCTTCAAGAAGGGCATAATGAACTGCCACGGCATTGACCAAGATCCATTGATTGCATGGGTGATTACTTTGATTAATAGAAATAAAAAATGTAGAAAAAAAATTACGTTAACTTTTTTCATGAAAAACGGCAATTTCATAGGTAAAGACCTAATAATAATTTACTTATTTATGAGAATTTATCTATTTCGCGTAATTAGCTTGCACAGTGGTGCCCCCATTTATTTCTATTATTTTGTGTCGGACTCTAAGTTTTTTTTAATTTCAGTATTCCTGTCGAGCCCGAATGCGAGTCATACTCAGATCTTTGCTGTGAAGCCAAATTTGTGTCCAAAGCTCCCCCTTCAGCTAAGGTATGTAATGTACTATCCTAAGGTATCCTATCCCACAGAAATACCACAGCAGTATCGCTAATGGTTCATACACCATTTCACATACAAATTTGAACAGTCTCCTTTGTAATTCAGATAGAGATAAAGATAATGTCAATTTATCGATCGAGCGAGCGAAGCGAGCGAAGATCTTAGTGGCAAGTTAGGCGATTTTGCTTTGTATGTTTGTATGTTTCATTTTTATGTTCTCGCATAACTATCGAACCGCTTATTCAATCTGTATGAAACTTGATAAGTAAATAGGTTGTGCTATGGAAATTTGCTGTGGAGCGTATGAGCGTAATCGATGAAGGGGTTGTAAAGATATGGGGTTCCCAAGGGGGTAAATTTTTTTCAAAGTTACCCAAATATATTGAGTGGGGTGTCATATGAAAGTACTCAACTTATACATTCCAAAATGGTTTTTAGTTTTCTTCTAGGTTCTATAGTTTTTGAAATACAGTCAAAAAGAAAAATTATGGAAACCAATTAACGGAAGTATGGAGAGAGCTCCCGTTTCATAGAGTTTCGATGTATTCGTAGGTCTGGTTAACAGACAAGGAGTGTGGCATCGTTGTGGTTTGGTTTGCAATGATTTTAGTTGCTAAGTACCTACTTGATATTTTTTCTTGAGATTGAAAATAAAAGCCGTGTTGGCCGATTGGAAGAGTGCTCGACTTTCGATTCATAGGTCGTAAGTTCGAACCCTGGCCGTGCTCATCAATGGATTTTTCGATTAGAAAAATTTAAATGCGCATTAACACAAGCTCTAAACCAGTGGTCGTCACACTTTTCTGGCCAAGGGCCGCATAGGACAATGTGGGGTATCACTGCGGGCCGCACATTCTTGAATTATTTATTTGATAATTTTTCGAAATTCCTATACTTGTAAAATGCTAGTAGGTACTTAACTACCTACTAACGAACTTGAAACTTAGCATAATTTTGCGGTGCTCAAAGACTCGCAGCTTGTTGGTTCCTATTCTATGGTCTGACATAACTCACTTTGCTCGCAATATACCTACTCCTGAAGTTATAATGCAAGCGAATAGAGCTCCAAACCAAGCGAGCGAAGCGAGCCGAATTTTTCAAGACAAATGCAACATGTGACACTTGGTTTTGTTTGCGGTGATCAAAGAAAAAACTCGCTGCTTATAGGTTCTTATACTTTACTTAGACTTTACTAACTTTTTTCGCAAAATAACTGAGTCATGAAGTTTTAGGCGAGCGAAGCGAGCCGAATATTTTAAGACAAATGCAATATTGTGACACTTGATTTTGTTTGCGATGATCAAAGAAAAAACTCGCTGCTTATCGGTTTTTATTCTGTGGTTAGACTACTCACTTTACTCGCAATAAATACCTTACTCATGAAGTTAAATGCGAGCGAAGCGAGCCAAATTTTTCAAGACAAATGCAACATGTGACACTTGATTTTGTTTGCGGTGATCAAAGAAAAAACTCGCTGCTTATAGGTTCTTATACTTTACTTAGACTTTACTAACTTTTCTCGCAAAATAACTGAGTCATGAAGTTTTAGGCGAGCGAAGCAAGCCGAATTTTTTAAGACAAATGCAATATTGTGACACTTGATTTTGTTTGCGATGATCAAAGAAAATCTCGTGGTTCTTATTTTGTGGTTAGACTTTACTCACTTTACTCGCAATAGACCTTACCCATGAAGTTAAATGCGAGCGAAGCGAACCGAATTTTTTAAGACAAATGCAACATTGTGACACTTGATTTTGTTTGCGATGATCAAAGAAAATACTCGCAGCTTATCGGTTCCGATTTTGTGGTTAGACTACTCACTTTACTCGCGATATATACTTTACTCGTGAAGTTAAATGCGAGCGAAGCGAGCCGAATTTTTTAAGACAAATGCAACATGTGACACTTGATTTAGTTTGCGGTGATCAAAGAAAAAACACGCTGCTTATAGGTTCTTATACTTTACTTAGACTTTACTAACTTTTCTCGCAAAATATCCTACTCAAGAAGTTATATGCAGGCGAAGCGAGCCGAATTTTTGAAGACAAATGCAATATTGTGACACTTGATTTTGTTTGCGATGATCAAAGAACAAACTTGCTGCTTGTCGGTTCTTATTTGGTGGTTAGACTTAACTCACTTTATTCGCAATATACCGTAGTTATGAAGATAAATGCGAGCGAAGCGAGCCATATTTTTTAAACAATTACAACATGTGACACTTGCTTTTGTTTGCGGTGCTCATAGAAAGGCTCGTTGCTTGTCGGTTCCTATTTTGTGGTCAAACATAAATCACTTTGCTCTCATTATACCTACTCAACTCTGAAATTAAATGCGAGCAAAGTGAGCTCTAAACCAAGCAAACAAGCAAGCATCATCACCATTTCCTTGCCCTTTCCCACTAGGTTGGGTCGGCACAACATGTTTTCCTCTAACGTGGTAGAATCATTATCTACTGAAATTGTTTGCTTGGTCGCGGGCCAATATTGTCCCGCGGGCCGCACAAATATCGCCCGCGGGCCGCATGCGGCCCGCGGGCCGCACTTTGACGACCACTGCTCTAAACGGTGAAAGAAAACATCGTGAGGAAACCAGTTAACGTTCTAATAGCGGCGATGGGCTTGCAACCTGTCACGTATGCAAATGCTAACTCCTGCAAATAGTGGGCTGGGCATGTACCAAAATTATAGAGGGAGAGGGAGGGGTGGGGAGGGGGAGGGGAAGGGAGGGGTAGGGGAGGGGGAGGGGAGGGGAGGTGAGGGGGGGGGAGGGGGTGGGGAAGGGAGGGGAAGGGAGGGGGAGGGAATTGATTTTCTCATACATTTCGTATTGAACTGCTATTTTAATAATTTCTCGAACTAAGAGGCCTTCCCTGAGGCGCGGTACGAAGTTCGCGGGGTCAACTATTGAATATAAACACGACACGACTTAATGTATTGCATGCATGCCTATAATCTTTACTATACTGAGGTAGCGCATTAGATATCATTCTGTGGTAAACACTAGAAGGAGCACTTAACTTAGGTATAGGGGTAGTCAGAAACAAGTCCAAATCTAGGCTATCAATACAACGGTGCGCGAGATCTCAGTTCGGGGCGAACTACTAGTTTATTTTACTTTTAATTAATTTATTTATTTATTTGACTGGCCTCTTAGCTCAGTTGGTAGTAGCTCTGCCTTCTGCGCTGTAGGTCGTGGGTTCGATTCCCAATCAGGACAAACATTTGTGTGATGAACATAGATGTTCGTTCTGTGTCTGGGTGTTATTAGTAGGTAGGTACTATAAGTCTATATTTACAAAAAAGTATGTAAGTATTCTATCAGTTATCTGCGGACCTATATAGGTCGTCAAATCTGAATCACGATATGTAATGAACTTTAATGCAGTCTCTTTTCACTCTCAGTCAATGAAAAGAGATGGCAATAGTTCAATTCCTTTATTGCGATTCTGCAATAGCGACCTTTTTAGGCCCGCTGGTTCCCATTGTACAAGCTTTGCTTAGTTTAAGGCTAGATGGCGCTGTGTGAAATGTCCAGCAATATTTATTGATAGTTTCAAACATAAACCCTATTAGGGCGCCGCGCCGCGCCCTCCGCAATATTGCAAAGTTATAAGGTAGGTTCTTATGTGGTTTCTCAATACCTATTTATTTTGTTTTTCAGGAACCAGTCAAAGCCTAAAGTTCGTGCGATGTGCCAATAACAGCTCGTTTATAAGGTGCTCCTGCGCTTTGTCCCACAAGGGAGGTCGTGACGTGACTCAACTATGTAGGCACCTACCTACTTAAATTAAATAGGTACAATCGAGCAATGTCACCGTTCCATACAGTTATACATGTTTTAAGTTTAGTTTTAAGTATTTTGGATTAAGTTTTAGTTGATTAAAATGTTTATAAAAAATACTTAAGTAGGTACCTAATCGTTTCTTTTTAATTTTCAGTACCTACCTAGTTACAGGCGTTAGTTTTAGTTTTCATCCTATAGTAGGTATGGTATACTTAGTAGATAGTGTCAGGATAAGAATTTTATTCTGAAAATAAAGAATAATATAAAAATTTGTACACATTGGCAAACCCATAACATTACACGTTGGAAATCCCACGATTATTAATTAGGTAGGTAGGTAGGTACCGGTATCGATCAATATGACACATTTGCATAATTATCTACTTACTTACTTGTTTATTAATTATACAAGCTGATGATGTATTTAATACTTACTTAGTAGGCATTGAAATATGTAATACAATTTATCTCCAGGGTTCGCCGATATATATCAGCGGATATATATCATGATATATATCACGATATATATCAATTGATTTTTATCTTGATATATATCAATGGATTTTTTCCTGTCTTCTGAACTAAAAATTTTGGAGATTAATGGCAACACGTAGCGAAAAACTACAATTCCGAATAATTTAGACTGTGTTTTAAAGTGTTTTTTTAAGTGTTCATTAAAAAATTATTTTGAAAATGAAAAATCTTATCAAAATTTTCAATTCCGACGGAATTTGAACCCGCAATGATACAAGCGATCCTCATTTAGCCGGAGTGCCTTTACCAATTCGGCAATTTAGTCGCTTGTATCATTGCGGGTTCGAATCCCGTCGGAATTGAAAATTTTGATACGATTTTTCATTTTCAAATGCAAATACCTAAGTATGGTTTAACACTATAACAAATAAAAAATTATAAAAAATTCTTTCTCAAATAAACACCAATTTTTTATACTTTTTTAAAGTTTTTTAAATAAAAAATGTGGTAATTTGACACTTATATTATTTTACAAATTACTTACACATTTTAAAGTGTTTAATCCCCTTACAGAATGAAATTCGCTTCTTTTTCTTAGCCTGGATATATATCCGATATATATCGGATAAATATCAAAAAATCGGATTTTTGATATTTATTATAAAAATCGGATTTTTTCGAACCCTGTTTATCTCAATGTGTAGTTAACTTCAAAATCTTCCATGATAAAATTAGCAATTTAATTTTAATTACCTATTTATTATTATACTTACTATACTATTTGTTTATTTATATTTATTTATTCAATCCAGTCCTACTGTAGTTCGATTATCTAACTGTATCTAACTACTGTGTGAAATATTCCAAATTGTTAGACTTACTATGGAATAAAATATGTATTAAAATCTGCGTATCCATAGTACCTACTCCCTTGAACTTTGGTAGGTACTGTGTCTGATATAGGTACATTATGTGCTACACGCTACGTGACTCAGTGTAGCTTGTAGCACGTAGACCGGGTACTCACGTAACGTGAGTACCCGGCCTACCCTACTATTCAACGTACTCAATGGGCGTTTTTCCACTAGCCCGGCACGGCACCGGCCGGCACCGGCACCGGCGCCGGTGGTGGGGATGCAAAAATGTATGAAACCGTGCCGGTGCCGGTAAGTGGAAAAGCGAGCCGTACATTCTCATACATTTTTGCTTCCCCGGCGCCGGCCGGTGCCGATGCCGGTGCCGGTGCCGTGCCGAGCTAATGGAAAAACGTTCTTTAAGCTCGAAGGGAAAAACGCCCAATGACCTAATGGACTTTATCTGTGGTGTCGGAGTTTTTGGGCCGCCAAGGTTAACTTGTCCTCGCTCGGAAACACGGAAGCGCTCAGTTGACTTGTTGCCACCCATCCAAATTGTGACCGCACAGAGCGTAGCTTATCTTCTAGGATCTAAAGCTTTGGTTACAAACCTGGGGGTAATTACCCCTCCGAGGGTAAAATAGCATTTGGGGGGGGGGGGGGAGGGGGGAGAACGAAACGAAATCTTTAAAGAAATTAAGGGCTCGGCGAACGTATCTACTTACCTAGGAACGTAATACCAAAATAATTTAAAATTTGAGCATATTTTTATCACTTTACGTTATTATTTGGATAAAGGTAGTATTTATCTAGGTTCCTGTTAAACTTTTGTTTCAAAAAACTTACTATAGAACAAATTAAAAGAAAAAATGCCATTTTTGGTGTACCTACAAAGATTTCAATTCAATTGGCTTACATTTCTTTTTAGGTAAGTTTTTCGGAACAAAAGTTTAACAGGAACCTAGATAAATACCTACTCTCCTAATCTAACAACATAAACTGATATAAACATGCTTACATTTTAAATGATTTCGGTATTACGTTTTTATGGAAATTCGCCGGTCGCAGCCCTCTTAAAGGTTGAAACGGTTGAAAGTTAAACGGGGGTAAAATCTGTTTTGTCATGTCATAGGGGTTCCAAAGTTGAAAAGGTTAGGAACCACTGATATAAAGGCTCAAACACACGTTGGCCCAGAGCTCTCGCCTTGCATCGATTCGCCTTCTCGCTCGCGCTCGCCTAGGCTGGCCCAACGTGTGTTTGAGCCTTTACAGGAAAAGTAAGCTACAGTTGAGCCAACGGATCTAGGCATTCGTGAAGTTAGGCTTTTCGCTGCGCAGTAGAAAATTCTGTATGAAAAAGTTGCACTAGGTACGCATCGAAACGGCTAACTTCACGAATGCCATGATCCGTTGACCCAATACGCCACGAGGTGGTACAAAATTAAATCAAATAGTTACAAATCAGTAAAGTGTTTTCCTCAATAATTCCTTAGATGAAAATTTTAGCGCCATCTAGCGTTAAGTACCTAGCTTGAACTTTCAAATTAAAGAACCTCCATTTCACGACCTCCAAACCTCAGGCCACGAAACAGACTAGCGCGACCGAACTCTACCCTTCAAATTATACATTCCGGACCTTATGCAATGTGTGTAAAAATTTATAATAATCTCCCCAGTAATATTAAAGATGAAAATAGGCCTAAAAAATTTAAAAATACTTTAAAAGCATATCTCATAGACAACAGTTTTTATTCTTTGCATGAGTTTTTGGGCAATACATGGTCATGAAGACCCTAAAGTTAGTTTAAGTTTAAAGTTAAAGTTTATTGTTTAGGTCATAAAGACCCTAAAGCTAGTTTAAGTTTAAAGTTAAAGTAAGTTTAAAGTTAGTTTAAATTGCATGAACATCTTTGTTACCTACTTAGTAGGTGGGTATTTATGTAGATTTAAAATTTAAAATAGATTAAGTAGATTTGAAAAATACTTTTATATCTATCTGTAGGTATTTAGTATTAATGCGCCTCTTATGGCAAACAACATTGCGGCGCCCTTACAGGGTTTATGTTTGAAACTTTCAATGTAACATTAACACCATAATGTAAACAACATAAGTGCAATAAATAATTTGACTTTGACTTTGACTTTTTTTTTGGTGAAGGGAGGTTTTGTTAGGCGCCATCTAGCGTTGAGTAGTTAAACTTTCAAATTAAAGAAGTCTATTCGCGGTCATTTTTGCTGAAGTTATTGAAAACATCTAAAATCCTAATAATCTAAATTTTTATTTTTTCTATTATTACAAAGTGAAAGTGAATATGAATGCTTGTTGACAAAAATTAGATTGTGAAATTCAATCAGAACACAAAATCAAATAGTGCTTGCTTAATTACTTGTAATACACAAAAGCATTAAAATTATAGGTCAGGTAGGATGGTATTTTAATAATAATAAAATTATGTTTTTCTTTATTTTATATCAAATTGTATATCTATGTAACTGCTGTGTGAAACCACCTTTACCTATTGAATAAACAAAAAATGAAATAAAAACAAAAATCTGATCTCACTGTTTTAATTGAAAACCACAACAATTAACAAACGCTCAAATAAAATGTTAAGAAATTAATTTTATTTACAAGAAGCTCTATGAAACCTTTGCTTACAAATAAAAAAAGTTTACAACATAGGCACTTACATACCTACTTTTATTTATTAGTTAGTTTGTCTCTAGCTTTACTTTAACTGACAGCTTACTCGGAGGTAGTTAAACAAGCGCAAGATAAATCTATTTATCGAAAGGACACTTAGAAGAACACTTAGTACTATCGTAATCATTTTTCTTATATTTGGAAACTTTTTTTTTCTTATTTTTTATCTGTTGGCACTAAAATGGAGGGATCTCAATTTATTATTTTATACAATTTTTTAATTTTGTTAATAAATACTATATTCAAGCTCATTATAATCGATGTGTCAGACTTGAAAGATGAAGTAAGGCCGTTTGGAAAGCATTTGAACTTATTTATTATATTTCTATACTATGCCGCTATATGGTGCCACCACTATAATCTTATAATATATTAGTATATTTTATAGGCACATTAGTTTTAAATTGAGAAGCTATACAAAATAATCAGCATTGGATATTTTAAGATGCTGTCACACGGTTGTTATCTATCTATATTAATAAAAATGAATAATAATTAATAAATAAATATTGCTGGACATTTCACACAGCGCCATCTAGCCCCAAACTAAGCAAAGCTTGTACTATGGGAACCAGAAAACTGATAGAATACTTATATGTTTGTAAATACATACTTATAATACTTTATAACACCCAAACACAGAACAAACATCTATGTTCATCACACAAATGTTTGTCCGGGTGGGAATCGAACCCACGACCTATAGTGCAGAAGGTAGAGCTGCTACCAACTGAGCTAAGAGGCCAGTCTAAACGCACAAACAAACATAACTTTACAATACTAGTTACTGTTAACGTTTTGTACTTTATTTTATTAATTGACAATATAAATAAAGAAATATTATCACTTGTTACATAACAACAGTGTGGCAGCACCATTATATTACAATATTTTCGTTCCAAAATCAATTCAGCTATGACAAAAAGCAATAAGCACTAGGTAACAGATAAACGCTATCTCCCTCACACCTACATAGATTTTTACTGCGGGAAAGAGATAGTTATAGTCATTTAGGCACCATTTTGTGAGAAATCTTTACTACTATTGGAATAAGAGTCATTTTAGTGTGGATTTGAGCTCTGCTTGTACAAGTTCTACGCACCAATTGATTAATACTATGATTTAGAATTTTTATAGTTGTGTGTACTAACATTTGACTTATCCAACATTTTATAATACTTTGTAACTTATATAGGAAGAGATAAAACACATTTTACAACAACAGTACCTATTTTAAAAGTCCAGAATAATTTGGGTTAGATTTTCTTCAAATGTTTGAAAGGGCGAGTATGAAAGATTTAAAAATTGCCTTAAAATTATTGTAGATTAATTTTGATTCAAGTATAATTCATGGTATAAACAGTGTCAAATTATGCCTACTTTTAGGGGACACTGTAGTGTCTGACGTACTTTTAGCAATTAAAATAATAATTAAAATTTTAGTCTCTCTGATTTTATACCTGTCTCGTTGAATGTCTGTTTGCTTGGAAGCTTATGAACGCGCCTTTAAGGTGGAATCAGACGGTTCACTCAAGTGAAAGATCACTCGATTCACTCGAATGAATGCTGGGGTTTTCTGTGACACTTTTCTTACATTTTATGTTCAGATGTGTCTGAGTGAAATATGCAAAATGAACGAAAAATGAACAGTCTGATTACTTTTTGATTTTTTACCCTTGATTTGCAATAAATATTATTATGATTATGATTTCACTTATAAGTGATGATTGCCGCTTGCAAGCAAAATAGACATCTACAAGATTTTCTAATTATAATAAGGTTTATCAGCATGTCTGTTAGTACACGATAACTTAAATTTACTCCGCGTTGATCGTTATGGTCTTGCCCTTGGGGTCGTCGAACCTGTCCATGGTTCTGATGTCCATCATCATCATTATACCGTAGAAGGTGATGGACAGAAGGATGAAGACCACGAAGAGTGCGGACCAGATCGGAGCGGAGAAGAAACCGACACAGTTGAATGAGTCTCCGAAGACAACTGGACCGGAGGTGTTATGGAAGAATGGTTGAATCTGAAAAGAATTAGTTTTAATTATAAAAAATGGTTATTGTGGGTTATCATTAAGAGATAGACATATAACATCGCAGACTTTTTTGTAGATCTTTTTAAGGTGTACAATACTTTAGTACATTATTTTGATCTATCTCGTAGGGGTCAGCCAGCGTTTGCAATGTAAGCGCAAAACGTTGCGTAGTTTTAAAGATCTAAGCACACATAGGGACACACAGCGGGAAGCGACTTTGTTTTAACTATAATTTATAATTTAATAATTTAATTTATTTATTAAAACTAGCACGGTCTAGCCACTTACACTAGTTTCTTAAGATTAGGTACATTAATTAATTACATAAATAATTACAATTGCACAGTCAAAAAAATTAAATAAAACATGTCATGTAGTGATGTTTTAAGGGCTTATTTAGACGAGTAGAATATAAAGTAGAAGACTTGTAAACTGGCATAGTTGGACACTGACAGAAGTTCCTAATGACTGGTTGTGTCAAAAAAACCTGACTGGTGGACTTCGTGAGATAAAATAACTGTACCTTTCTCATAATGACCCTTTCTGCTAGTTACCTTAATATCGTCGAAGCGCACCACCCTGGTGTCGTTTCCGAAGGTGACGCTCTGTGCGCAGCGGTACGAGAAGTCGATGAGAGAGAACACCTCTTCAGACGGCAGCATATCTACTGAGTCCACGGTGACTGACTCTGTAATGATAAAATAAAAAGCATTTTTTAAATGCATTGTTAATATTTTCATCATTGTAAGCTACCCTGAAACTTTCAGATATCTAATCGGGAAGTGCCTGAAATTTATGTTGCAAGATAGAGTAGGATTCAGCACTAAAGTCCTACGGCAAAAGCGGAAACTAATTGTTTTATTTACTTTATTAGGCTTCTTTTAGTCAAGGTCGTTCAGTTGGTGTTTGGACTAGTATTTGGACAATTAGTAATTATTTACATAACCTAGTTCTGCGACAGCAGCGCTGCATCTATCGGACTTCAGTGCTGAATCCAACTCTACCAGACTGATAGACAGACAAACAACGGACTTATGGTGCTACCCTGACCTAAAATTAGCATAATAATGAGTGCAACTTCAAATATTTGTCTTAGCATGGTTAAAATAAAGATGAATTTAGAACATGCTCGGGCACTGAGCTTACGACACCTGCAAACTCCAAAACACCACAAAAATGCATTTCTCATCACTATAACAATGGATCAAAACAGTAATTGGGCATACCCATCCAATGGTGTAATCCAAAAACATAAATAACTACTACTTTAGAAGAAAACATTGTTATAAGTTTTAGTATTTAAAATTGATAACTCACCGAAGTACCAGTAACCGCCAGCGGTTCTGAAGTTCAAGATGATGCTGTACGTATTGAAGTTGAGGGTTGTATTCTGTGTGGTTTCATTAAACACCGAGCTGGCGCTCGTCAGGCCCTGAAGGTTGACCGTGTTCGTTCCTTCCGTGAGCGTGATATTAGCATAGAGACCTAGTCCATCCACAGATAATCCAGAACCAGCAGCCGCCTGGCGACGGACACGGTGAGAAATAGACCAAGATGGATCCCGGGCTGTGTAAATGCCTACAACACTCTCGTAAGCACCCTTCAGCTTTGACATAGTGCTTTCCATGAAGTCGTTGTGCCGACGAAGGAGGTCGGACCTCGATTCGCCTTCTTTCGCGTCTTCCAAGTTGATAATTACGAAAGTACCTTCGGGAATTGCGTTCGGGAATAATCCATCTTCTGTC
Organism: Camptogramma bilineatum; assembly: GCA_958496255.1. Lineage (NCBI taxonomy): Eukaryota > Metazoa > Arthropoda > Insecta > Lepidoptera > Geometridae > Camptogramma > Camptogramma bilineatum. The sequence continues at coordinate 5,070,811 of OY292478.1, forward strand.
AATGTCACAAGAGCGTCGATAGGGTCCGCGAGAAGGGTCAAGGCGGAGAATGCGTTTTCCACTGAAGCCAAGTAGACCGACTTACCGATGTTAGCGTGTAGGTATGGGAAGGATGTTTGTCCTCGAGCATTTCTACGAGAAAAATCCTCAATGGACAAGGTTTGGTCAACAAATACCACAGTAAAAGGATCGTTCACGAGCTCCCTTGATAGAATATCGCTGAAAGCGGGCGATGTGGTCGTGGTTAGTGGGTTTGATTTCAAGTTAGGCTCGGCCAAATCTCCCCATAGATAAACGGGCACATTTGAGGCTCTACAAGCTACACTTAGAAGTAAAACAGTAAACACGGCACGGCTAAACGCCATTTTAGAACACTAGTGGTCGTTCGCGGATTAAAACTATAGATTTTGTCACAAATTTAAATAGAAAGACGAAAAATGGGCGATGATTGAACCAGACACTCGAGCGGTCATGTGAATGGAAAAATGAGACGAGAAATAGAGTTGCCAACTTCATCTGGGCTAGTTTGGCCAATTTTCTTTTGGATAGGATTTTTTTTTATTTTGAACCACATAAATGGTTGAGTGAATTTGGCAAATTTTTAACTTTTTCTTATCTTATTATCTATTTTAGTGCATTGCCTCATAAACCTAGCAAGGCATACATAATATAATAGAAAAATGTTTATTACCCGACTGCGCAAAGCAAAGGAAGGGTAATGTGTTTATCAGTCTATGTATGTTTGGATGTTTCTATGTGGCATTCTAGAGGCCAAACGCGTGGACCGATTTTGATGATTCTTACGTCAATCGATTCGTCTGAACCTTGGGAGTGTTAATAAGGCATGACAGTAATCAAAATTCACCAGTGCCACCACCAGACGCCTTAATGTCAAAATTAAAAAAATCAAAATCGTCACACCATGTCAAGTGGGGTATCGTTGAATAGGTATTTCAAAATCAACTTTATGTTTCTTTTACCATTTTTCATTTTAAGTAACAGTTTAGGAAAAATAACGGTTTAAAGTTGATTAATAATAATTCTCGCTATGGATGTTTCTATGTGGCACTCTAGAGGCCAAACGCGTGGACCGATTTTGATGATTCTAACGTCAATCGATTCGTCCTAACCTTGTGAGTGTCACTAAAGACATGAAAGTAATCAAAATTCACCAGTGCCACCACCAGACGCCTTAATGTCAAAATTAAAAAAATCAAAATCGTCACACCATGTCAAGTGGGGTATCGTTGAATAGGTATTTCAAAATCAACTTTATGTTTCTTTTACCATTTTTCATTTTAAGTAATAGTTTAGGAAAAATAACGGTTTAAAGTTGATTAATAATTATTCTCGCTATGGATGTTTCTATGTGGCACTCTAGAGGCCAAACGCGTGGACCGATTTTGATGATTCTTACGCCAATCGATTTGTCTCAACCTTGGGAGTGTCACTAAAGATATGACAGTAATCAAAATTCACCTGGGCTACAACCAGACGCCATATTGTCAAAATTAAAAGAATCAAAATCGTCACTCTATATCAAGTGGGGTATCGTTGAATAGGTATTTTAAAATCAACTTTATCATAACTAAAAAGTGTTAAATAAAAAAATATTTTAAAAAAACAAAAACCCGACTGCGTCAAAACTAAAAAGAAAAAAACAAGCCTGCAAAGAATTACTCACAGTCGGGACCCATAACATTGGGAAGATTTGATTGGTAATAAAATGAATGGGTACCGACTGTGAGTAATTCTTTGCAGGCTTGTTTTTTTCTTTTTAGTTTTGACGCAGTCGGGTTTTTGTTTTTTTAAAATATTTTTTTATTTTCAACAATGCCTTACTTAATTGGATGGAGGCTAGTTTCAGCTGAACTCTGACTTAGTTGGCAGCACTGGTCATATGATTGGTTCCTAGTTCCTTGACAGTTGTCTATGCTTTCGAAAAGCATAGACAACTGTCATGCAACCATGGTACTTTTAAGCCAAAAAAAAATCGAGCTTTGTGATTGTCAATGTCAAAAGCTGTCTTCCGTACTCAACAAGACTTTGTAAAAAAAAAACTTTGAAGCGGATTTTTCAAACATTAGAAAGAATTATTTCATAAAAAGCAAAGCATGCCCTGAGGTTTGCCCTGAGGCTAAAATGCAGGTGTTAATCTTATTGTTCCTACTTTCATTATTCCAAACGTGTTCAGCCAACAAAGACGCCCTTCCGGTTTTCATAATAGACTACGGAAACGTTACGTCCGATTTGAAAACACAACCAAATCCATTCATGAAAATGACTCCATCTTCTTTCGCCGATATCGTCCACGGAGCTATAATTCAAAGTAAATTCGTTATTATATTCGTGGAAGATAAACTATGCACTGAAGACATTAGTCTAAAAGATACACAAGGATCTCCATATCTTCGCCTGCGCCAAAGACTGCTGGATAAAAAAGTTAAATATATCCCATCGGTTACAGAACCGTACAAGGTACTAACGCAAATATTGCGTCCAGAAAAATCTAACGTATTTTACCTCAGCCCAGGGGTGAAATTACAACGTCTAGATAATTCTAAATACGTTTACATATATTTCAAGAATGGTAGTAATGAGACGCGCGCTCAGTCCTTACGAAAACATGATGCTATCATGGAAGAAGTTTATTCCACCGTTCGGCAGTTACAACTTGGACCTATAGTTGGCATATACACTGGGAAGGTGAATCCTATAACTGTGGAAAAGTTGGAGTTTGTTTCCATAAAGTCGAGAAATTCACCGAGAGATATAGGTGTTATGGTGGTATCAGAGGGAGCTCTGTTCAGATTTTCTGGTTAGTCCTTCGAGCCAAATGGTGGTTTTAAATTTCCCGCTCTTAGAAGTTGCTAAAGGGTCCCACCAGTGGCGCTAGTAATTTTTATACCGCATTTTTTTTACGCAGTTGTCATTCTTCTCCGCTAGGAGTAATATTGGTCATAAAAAGCCGCTATAAGTTGGCGCAAGCTTGCCGAGTGAACGCCAATGCCAACGTGCGGACAGCACGTGTTGCCTTGCCATCGCTCTGTGTCGCTCGCCTAGCTTGGCCGAGTGAATACAAGCACATGGTTTGCATTGACTCGCCAAACGTCTGGACGGTAGCATTCGCCTTGCATCAATTTGCCTTCGCTCGCGCTGGCTTTGGCTCGCCTAAACTGGATAGGCGCTAAAAGACAAGTTGAAATATTGGTGGGGTGGATAATTTAACACAGCGCTATCTAGCCCCCAAACTAAGCAAAATTTTAAATATGGAAACTAGATAGGTAGGTAGGTAAATACCTATCTGAATACACTTGACAAACATGTTCATCACTCAACTATTTGTCGTGAGTGGGCATCGAACCCACAACTTACCTACAGCGCAGAAGGCAGATCTACCAACTGATCTAAGAAGTCAGTCAATAATAAATAAATAAATGATTTGATCTTACCTTTTCTTCCAATTTATTTAAATAGTTTTTTAAACTTACCTACTACGAAGGTAGCAGACAAGCACACGGCCCACCTGATGGTAAGCGGTTACCGTAGCCTATGGACACCTTTGACACCAGAAGAGTCACACTTTCGCTTGCCCTTTAAAAGAGGAATCACTGCGCCGACAACACAATGGACAAGACTGGTCCACCAGTTGTCACCGCAACGCTTCCTCGCAGCTCGCAGAGCTCTGGCAACTCTGGCAACCTTACTCACCGCAGGAAAACAACACTATTCGAGAAGAATGAAGTTATTTGGCTGCGCTGTGATATTCTGTAAGGCGGATGTACTGCCCCAATTAGGCTCCTCGAATTTAGAGTAAAAAAAACCCACTACTTATGCCCTTTCTCCTGTAACTGATTGATTTGATCACGGCATTATATTTTTCCTCAGGAGTGTACGCATCAAGTTCCCTACGCCGCACCGTGTTCAATCAGCTGCCCCTAATCGGCGAGGAGACGTGGACGCGTCGGAAACTGTCCACGACCATGGCTTACACCGAATTTGAGCTGCAGTTCAACTTCAGCTTTGAAGACGACAAGTGGTTCCTAGGTAGAAAGATGTTGCAAAGTACCTACTTATCTAGTAGGTACTTAGACTTTGAGGTATAGCTACATGGATTCAGAAAAGTTCGTTCGTAGGTATGAGATTTGAAAGTCGTTGTCCAGACCCCCCCCCCCCTCCCCCTTAGTAAGTATTTGTCGAAGTATTTTTTTTAAGTTCGAGGGAAAACTAGTCAATCTTTGTATTTTGGAACGCTTGGACCCCCCCTTAGCAAAGTTATAGCTCCCAGACAGGCTATGGCCCATTCACTTCGACTTTCCACCAGATAATGTCGCGCTACTGGAAGGCGGGGAAGAGGTCGGCCGCACCAATATGGGTGTTGGTGCTCCTTGGAACTGGTCTTATGTCTGCGGAGAGCCGCTGTCGGTCGTCAATTCGAGAGACGGCAGCACTATAACTATCTCGCAGTACCAGGTACTTTTAAACAGACTCCAAAAAGAGGAGGAGGTACTTTTTTTTTAGATAAGTAAAAATTAGAATTTATTTGTCAATTACAACACACGCACACGAACAGAAAGACAAAAAAAAAACTTAACAGTGAAATGTAAAGTGAAACCTTGAACAGTGGGTAGAAAATTTGTCTTTCCCTAAGTGCACGAAGAGCTAAACAGGTCCAGCCTCAGCTTAATGTCGCTACCGTACAAGGACGATACCGACGCTGATTTTCAGTCCAAACCTCAACTAAATCGAAATCGAATTTTTGATGTATTCTTCCAACTTCTTCATCTTGGCATTCGTGAAGTTAGCCGTTTCGATGCGCAGTGCAGCTTTTTCATACAAAAATTTATATTGCGCAGCGAAAAGCCTAACTTCACGAATGCCTAGATCCATTGTGACAACTGAAGATTGCTCTATCAATTTACATTTCATGTTTTTCAGATCCAACCCATCCGTCCGAAAACTAGACGTCAAGAGGAGGGCGGAGGTGGCGAGGGGGATGAGGGGGGCGAAGGGGGTCAAGGGGCAACTGAAGACCCTACCAAAAACTTCGGACAACCCATCAATTGTGGACCATACTTCAACATTCAAATCCTCTCAGGATTGTTAGTCTCTTTCATTTGTCTGGGCATCATGACTTATGGAATAGTGAATTTGTTCAATTGCGGGGTCAATGATAGGTTTGATGACCCAAATGGGAAGGAGGTTGTAAAACGCACTGATTTTAAGTGAATAGTTGTAGATTGTAATGTAATTTTTTTTCTCTAGTTGTGACGATGGATAATGTAATTATGGTCCTTCGAACTTTCTGCCAGCCAGTTTCTATAATGTCTGGAGTTTTGATTATTGTGGTTAGATACATTACATTTTGGATTTAAAATGTCGAAGAACTAACAAGTAACCACAGTAAACATTGGTTTCTAACTCAGGTATACCTGCCCCTTGATTGTCTATCTTTGATAGCGACCAAAATCTGTCTCAAACTCTCAAATATGACAGTTAAGTAACTCTACGCAAGTAGCTCTGTCACAGAGACCGAACGCGACAAAAGATACCTACGCGATCGTTTTGACAGTTTGAGAGACCAATTTGAGGTTTCAGACAAGTTAGTACAATCAAGTACAAAGAAGTATGTCAGGATCGTAGCAAGTGGCGATCTGTGGTCTCTGCCTACCCCTATGATGGGATACAGGCGTGAGTTTATGTATGTATGTAGTACAATCAGCCTGCTGCTACCGTATTTTAGGAAAACAACAATGTAGGTAGGTACTTACTACAAATTGCCTATAAAATTGATGTCAACTGAGTTAGGGAATATGTACCTACGGCAGCTCAATATCTAACGGCCGGTTAATTATGTTTGTTTTTTTAGGTACCTATCTAGGATAGCTAGTAGGTTTACATGTTCAAATGTAAGTTGTCGTTTCCATGTTTCTTTCCAATTCACAATAAATAAGCAAGTTTACTGTTAAATATTTTATTCATGTTCCATTAGATACTTTTCAAATTGCTCTCTAAACTGCACAGCTATCGAGGTAGCTCTATTGTTGTTCTTCTTACTATGACGTGTCAGCAGATCTAGGTATATAACTCCGTAGTCCTTCTGTCCGAATCTACAGAAGTGTGGGTCCGTCATGCCGTCGACATCTTTGATTATATTGTTCAGTAAACACGCCACATTCACTATCATTATAGCTAAGTCCAAGTTCACTTCCAATGCCCGTTTTAGTATCTGCCACTTCTCCGTCATTATCTCAAACGCGCAGTCTATAGGGACCCTTGCGGATTCCAAACGCTTGTTGTAGTTCGCCTTCCGTCTGCATATCATAGACGCGCGTGGCGGAAAAGGTCGTAGCAAGTTTCTTTTCAACGGAAACGCTTGGTTTCCTATCATAACAAGAGGTAGCTTTAAAGTATCTTCGCCAGGAGGTACGCTCCATCCTAAATAAGAAAAGGCGCCACCAAATGAAAAATCGGGATCCTCTTTCACTGTTTTCACTTGAACAGCGAGGAATCTAAACTCTGAATCCGCGACAGCATGGAGCACCAAAGAGGATTTATTTAGTTTTCGAATGAGGTAACGTTTTGATTGGCGCTTCTTGTTCCTGTTTAGCGCAACGTATTTCCCGCCAATGGCGCCAACGCAGTTCGGGAAGCGCCATTTTTGGTAGTATTCATCGGCGAGTTTTTGGAAGTTTGAAGGTTTTGGGGGGGCGAGGTGGCGAGGGTGAAAAACTTCCCATATAACAGTTAGTGTGTCGGTTATGACTTTGGAAGCTGTGCTGCAGCCGATGAGAAAGGTTTTAGAGAGTTCTCGCAGGGTCGTGCCTTTGGCGAGATATCTAAAACCAAACAAAATTTAAGTTATTGTTACACTTCTTCCAACGGATCTTGGCATTCGTGAAGTTAGCCGGTTCGATGCGCAGTGCGACTTTTTCATACAAAATTTTCTACTGCGCAGCGAAAAGCCTGACTTTACGAATGCCTAGATCCATTGTGAGAACTGTACCTACCTACGAGACGAGTGCTCCGTCAAACACCCAGACTGTACCTATCCCCAGTTGTACGACGGACAAATGCGAATGCTTCGTTGTGCCCCTTTAGTTGTTCAGGGGCGAAATTTTTAATTTACCTATCAGGCTCCTTTTAAGTTTTAGACATACCTACTGGAGGGACCTAGTTCTTCCTAAAAACCTCTTAAATATTTGCAGATCATACAAACATTTTGTCTCTTAAGAGTATAGTAAGTTGTCAACGGGCTGACATAGTCACCAAAGTCCTTTAAAATGTAAGATAAGTATGAATAAATAAATAAACATTTGTCTCGCAGCGGGAATCGAACCAGCAACCTCCTGTTTCAGGCCTTAGCCCACTGCACCACAGAGGTCGATTTCCTTTGAAGAAATGCTTATGCCGCCGCTACATGTTTAGCGAGCCTGGGCCAACGCGAGTTAAGGCCAACGTGTAGACAGCGTATTTGCCATCGCTCGGTGTCGCTCGCCTAACTGGCCGAGTGAAAATAAGCGCATGGTTTGCATTGGTTTGTATAGATTTGCCAAATGTCTGGACGGTAGCACTTCCCTTGCATCAATTTGCCTTTGCTCGCGATGGCTTAGGCTCGCCAAACATCACGGCCTCTATTACTAAACTCCGTTATTAAATGAGGCTTACAAGTTTTATTTGCGTTTGCTGGTAGTTTAGGCTTACCTCAGAGTGATGAAGAGTTTCTCTCCCGAAGACAAAGTTTTTATTGATATCACATTCGCATCCAATCTATCTCTCACATGGTCGTAAATATAATCGTATACTCCCACACTCATATTAAAATACTCGAAGAATTGGCTCGGATTTTTTCTCAGCGATTTTCTTAGCTTGTGATACTCGCTATTCAATTTCCTCTCTTGCGGCGTGTTGGTGACGGAATTTCGGTTGAATAGCTCCCAACGGAGGAATAGACTGCTCTCCAAGCAAAGCAGCGCAGCTTTCGAAAGCATTGCGAGACGTGTGTTCTCTTCAGCGTCCTAAACACGACTGACTGAATTTTGCTTTGTTTTTTTTACATCACTTTTAACTCCTGATACCTGGATATTTCAAAGTTATAGGTACAATATTGCAAGGACTTAGTTCTTTAACTAACAGAATTATATGTTAAAACTAATATACAATCACCTAGGTACTAAACTACCTACCGTCCTACCTACTTTTAAGAACCTATTCGTTAGTTACTAATCTATCCAATAACTTTTCAAAGTCTTCCCATGAGCATAGACCATTGGCATAAACTCGGCACCCATTAAGTTCCAATTGTTGAAATATTGGTGGATTTTCCAAAGACAATTTCTCTCCGTTCCTCATTTGTTCCGATGGCTGGTAGACATAATCAATTTTCAAAAAATCATCTGTGTTATTATCGGACCACTTTTGAAAAACTATCTTGCCACCGACAGGGGTAATTTCATGTTGATCTCTTAACGAATATGGTTTAAAACCCATAGAATTAAGAATAGTGTACACATTAGCATCATGGCCCATTAGTAATGCAACTTTAGGCTTTTTGGTTAAAAAAATATCGCTCATAAACTTAAGTAACGGTTTAGATATGTCATCGGCTAAGATAGTACTGTTAAAAAGAATGTTGTGGTAAGCATGAGAGATTTTTAAGACCGACTTCCATTTTTTCTCGTTTAAGAGCCCCCAGGCGACTTCACCGAGTGCTTCATAGTATTCCATGATGAACGAATCAATTGCCGATTTACTAATCTTTAACGGGCCGTTAATGCCTGGTTTTAAGCCAGTCTTCACACTCGGTACATTTACATCAGCAGTTAAATCACAATGATGATCTTTTAAACAGTTTTCCGACAGCTTATAGTCTAAAATCTGTTCTAAAATGTCAAACGATTGATTCAAATGTACATGTTTAATTTTTCTTTTCATAACATCAAGTCCGTCTTCTAAGAATATTGTCGAGGTATTATGTATCACGGCGTTGAAAATAGGATCGATACTATCTGCATGGTGAACTGTTATATTACATAATGGGAATGCTTTGCTGACAAAAGCTCTTGCGGAAGCCAATGTTCTTTGAGCTGTATTTGCATACACATAAAAGTCTTTTTCGCTTGGACAATCTTGATTCAGCAAATTCTCTTCACACAGCCAAGAGTAAAAAAACTCCCCCATGTAACCCTCAAGTAGTGTTCCCTTTGAAGTCAGATATCCTGGTTTTTCCCGCCAAATAGGCCACGGTTTTGGGCTCGTTTGCGAAAGAGTTAGCGACAAAGGAGTCCGCACATTATGACGGCTTAGTATCAACACTTGCTTTAGATATAATTGTTCTGAATTCAAAATTAACGCACTGAGTATGAGAAAAGGTTTGATATTCATTTTAATTTTTAATTGGTGTTTGTCCGATATCGTCCGCGTAAGTATTGATACTGCATTATTAAGAGAAAGGAGTCTTTATGCAACTTGGCCATCAGCATCAGATAATGTATTGACAAAGAGCTACTTATGTAAACCTACCTACCTACGAATATTAGCTCAACGTACCAAGAAAGAGGTGGTGTTTATCAGTAACTTACCCAATGCAAAATTAAGAAATAATTGCAATTTCATCATGGTTTATCTTCTCATAGAAAATGAGTCAGTTTACTGGCCAGTGACAACGGTTTTCCTTTTCATTAAAGAGAGAGATAATTTAGCCGTCTTTTCCGTAGTTTATTTCAAGAAAATCAAAAATAAGCTCGCTTCGCTTTGTTTGAATGAGCTTTGTTTTGTTTGTTTGCTTTTCTTTTTTTTTTTTTTTTTGTTTTCGATCAATCAACGTCTTCTAGCTTGTGCTGTCATCTATGTATCTATGACATGACATCGGTTGAAAGTGACATAAGTTTGAAAGTAATAAAACTGACATTGGCACTTTGGTAGAACAGACAGTGGTTGACCGACGAGCCAATCAACTAGCTGAAAAAAAACTTCGAAAAAAAAACAACAAGCCAAGCCGAGATGTAATGATTTTTGGTTTTTTACTCTCATTTCTGAATAATTGGACGACAAAGCGAAATAATATGAATCTGCTGTTATAGTAAAGTGCTCTGTAATCATAACTATAATATCAACGCAAGTGGATAGTGCAGATTCTTAGATGATCAACTTTTATTGAGGTGAGGATAGTTTTCTTGAGAGCAGGGGTTTGGTTTGGTTTGGACACTAATGACCGTACCTACTAATGACTTTATATACGAGCCTCAGAGACGCCTAGAACGAATGCCTACGAAACAAAATTGTTTTAAATTTCCTTTGAATTAATTTTACAAGATTCTACCAGGTTAAAAATCCGGTTGAAATATGGTGGTAAATATTTGGGCTGTTTACAAGTCACCGGTTGTGTTGTGGTTACAATAATATAGACAACCAACTAGTTCTATTCGTTAATAGTTTTTTTTAAAGATAAGTAAATAAATAATAAATAAATTAAGTAAGTATATTGGTGGACATTGTCGTACATTGTATTAAATTGATCAAAAGACCAATTTAAGTGTAGGTACATGTAAAAAATAATGCATTTCAAATTAGTTAAGCGAGAGCAAGATCTCTGTCTTTTGGGCTATAATAAAATCCTGGATCATCTTCATGTTATTTTAATATTCATCTTGTCGGCAGCATTATCTAATTTATAATATAATTTAATATAGTACATAATTTATACCTAATATAATAGAAATATTTATTATAAGGACACTAAAAATAAGGTATTTTTTCTTTATTTATTTAGGGACTATGAGTCTTAAATTAAAACTATGTCAGTCCCATAGAAAAATTTAAACGTAAAATTATTCAAAATAAAAATGTGAGTATGTGATATTTCAGATTTGCTTCAGCTGGAACACATTTAAGATTACCATGACAATGCTATAGTTAGTTGAAAAGTGGAAAGCCTATGTCTTGAAGAAAAGGCTTTTAATGAACCTGAAAAGAGGAGGGAATCAAGAGTATCAAATATGGAGGTATGTTTTAATGCTTTATAAAAGCAGTTGCGTGACAACTATAAGCACACCCCGGACACTCGACTTGGTCAATTCTTTTTGCTTCAAGTAGACTTGTCATGCACACCCATAGCCATACACCGTCAAGTTTACTGGAAGCCGCATCACGTCCACTGCAAACTTGATGGTAAACTTGATTGTGCATGGCTGGCATTAGATATTATCAATGCTTGGAGTCAAGAAAGGATGATGATAAAATGTTACTTTTCAGGCAGTTCAAGAACAATTGATGATGAAGCTGTCCTCGATACAGAACCTCTGTGTGACAGCCATGCCTTCGATACCTGACATGATTCTACCCGACCCAGCGCTCGAGCCCGAAGTCAACGTCACCATCAAACAGGAACTCATCGAAGTAAACGTGGAGGTAGAAAGGGACCCTTTAGGAGAAGAAGATGGAAACAATGAACCAACCACAGACAATGACAAACTAGGCTTCTATTGTGATGTTTGTAATAAGTATTACGATACACGGACAAAATTAGTGCGACACATAATGAGGGTACACACTCAAGGGAAATTCGAATGTGATCAGTGCGACAAGGTTTACACACAGAGGGACAACTTAAACCGACATAAAAAGACTCATGTAACTAAAAAACCGGCCTTCCCTTGCTCGTTCTGCAAGAAAACTTATGCGCAGAACGTCAATTTGCAACGACATGTTATGACACATAACGAACAGAAAAGGCATGAGTGTCTACAGTGCGATAAGACGTTTAAAAGGAAATGTTATCTGTCCGAACATATGAGGATACACACAGGGGAACGACCGTATACTTGCAACGATTGTGGTAAAACTTTCTCATCTACCAGCAATTTGCTGCAACATACCAGAATACATACTGGAGAACGTCCATATAAATGTTTGGAGTGCAGCAAAACGTTCACAACGAACAGCAATTTGATGCAACATAACCGAACGCATACGGGCGAACGACCATACCCGTGTATACAATGCGACAAACGTTTCAGTACTAGCAGCAACTTGCTGCAACATATAAAAATGCACACCGGCGAAAAACCGTTCGTATGTTACGAATGCAACAAGGCGTTTTCGACTAGCAGCAATTTGTTGCAACATACTAAAGTTCATACGGGTGAACGACCTCACAGCTGCACAGTTTGCCCCAAAAGCTTCACAACTAGCAGCAATTTGCTGCAACATATGCGAAAACATACGGGGGAGAAGCCGTACGTATGTTATGAATGCAACAAAATGTTCACAACGAGCAGCAATTTGTTGCAACATTCAAAAATTCACACCGGGGAGCGTCCATATGCATGTGACAAATGTCCTAAAACATTCACACAGAAAGGTAGCCTAACTAAGCATATGAAAATGCATTCCGACGAAGAAAGCGAAACTTTTAAGCAGATGGCGAATTTGGTGGCAAATTATAATCAAACTATAGAGGGAGCTCTGAATGAGAATATAGGAGCTTTGAATGCGTCCGAAAGTATAGTACAGTAATTCGGAAAACATTGGAAACAAATCGTATAACTACCGAAATGGATTGACGTACCCATATTATAAATGTGAAAGTGTGTTTATTTGTTTGTTTATTTGTGCTGCTTTCACGTCAAAACAGAGCGACAGATTGACTTGATTTTTGTGTAGAGATAGTTAGAGGGCTGGAGAGTAACATAGGCTACTTTTTATCCGGGTACCATGCGAGCCGCGGGCAGCAGCTAGTTACTCATAATTTCAACTTTATCGCAAACAAATAAATATCAATGTCATTATTAAGAAAAGCAAATAAGTTGATGGCCGTGCGAGCTGCGCTGCTAACGACGTACACTTCTGTCGCATTCTGTTTTGTGGAATCATACACTGCTGTCGGACATATTCGGAAAACGCGAAAATAACCGATGTCCATTATAAAGCTTGAAGTAATGTAGGTATCATCATCATCACACTAAAAAGATTTAGGAATGTTGTTTGCAGCTTAAAGAGTAAGCACCGAGTCCGAAGCACAGAAGCGCTCGGGCCGAAATACGGAATCTCTTAGTCTAAACTCTAAAGCAACGAGGAAGAGTTGCGTCCAAAGCATGGAAGAGCTTAGTCCGAAGCAGGGAAGCGCTCAGTTTGAAACACGGGAGCGCTCTACTTCAAAGTTTGAACTTCATATATAACGTACTACGAATACGAACGTACTTGAGTACGGAAGCGCTCAGTTTGAAACACGGGAGCGCTCTACTTTAAGCACATAATCGCTCAGTTTAAATCAGGAGAGCGCTCTACATAAAGCATGGAAGCGCTCAGTTTGAAACACGGGAGCAATCTACTTTAAGCACAGAAGCGCTCAGTTTAAATCAGGAGAGCGCTCTACATAAAGCATGGAAGCGCTCAGTGCCTCGATCGCCAGTATGCACGAGTTTAATATTCTATCCGTGACTAGTAAAGTATGGACAATTTTATGAACTGAACAAGTTTAGTCAAGTTACCGCTAGAGGCGCTGCACTGAATTCCATACAATTGAGATACTTTACTATAGTCACGGATAGAATAGTAAACTCCACACGATTATCTCATGAAAGGAAACTACCAACTTGATCATGTAGTTCTCGATTCAAAATATCTAAATGCAAACTCTAAATACGGGCCTTAGAAATTATCAATTTAGCTTAAAAAAATTGCATTTAATTATAAAATTATAATAAAAAATGAAATAACTTAAATATTGGATGATTGATGCAGCAAATTAGGTAGATATATTTATATGAAGTGAAAAATTGCACAGTTAATTTTTTTATGCCAGATTTCTTTATCGTCGAATAAGTTCCTAAGAAAAAAAATTTTGGGCAGTTGGTAGACATGCTTTCAGATCTTTAGACATTTTAGTTAGATCCTTTGAAGATGTCTAATGGGTAGTCAGAGGTATGTACAATCCAAATACTTATTTGGTACCTACATGCCCATACGTGACAGCTTGGCCCATCGACGCTATCAGAAAGTTTTAGTTAACTGGTTTCTTCACCATTTAGATCTCGTTCGGACATGTGCCAAAAATGGACGTAGGTACCTCTGACTGCTTGGACAATCCAGAAAAACTTGTAAGCATGAGCACGGTAGACATCGATTTGTCTATGGCAAATAGATAAACTTAAGTTTCATCAGAAATCATTCTTTTTTACTAGTGTTTGTCTAGCGTGCTTATGTTATGGGCCCGATAGTGTTTACCGGCTACCGTGCTTGGGCGTTACAGCCCTAAATCTGTTTTTTTATATTTCTATTCCGCACTGGAGGTGCTACATTACAGTAATTATGAATGTATTTTTAAGCAAATATGTACAAAATATGTGAAAATATGCGATAAATTAAATCTTGCTTTTATGACTAATTTTTTCTTTGTCTTGACTTCCAATCCGTACCCTTATTATAAATGTGAAAGTGTGTTTGTTTGTTTGTTTATTTGTCGTGGAATCATGTCAAAACGGAGCGACGGATTGACGTGATTTTTTGTGTGGAGATTGGTGGAGATAGGTGAAGGGCCGGAGCCTAACATAGGCTACTTTTTATCCGGGTATCACGCGAGCGAAGCCGCGGGCAGACGCTAGTTTTAAATAAATGGGAAAAATAATAATATCAGGCATACATTCCAATATTATTCGTAACCCGCCAGTATAAAGTAAAACAAACTACTCATCAATAGATGGCGCTATTTATGTGGCAGTGATCTAATATTTTCAGTCAGTGCCTGAGCACTATTCGTAAGGTAAACTACTCATCAATAGATGGCGCTATTTACGTAGCAGATCTAAAAAAAATTGACATTTTTTTAAATGGCTAGGGGTCACAAAAAAAAATCCTAGAAGGGCATTTCTCCTCAAATTGTTATTTTTGACGATTTTTTAGTCACTTTTTATCTCTTTAGTTTAGGTCTAATCTTTGATGCTGGAATGATTTGTATGTTAAAAATAAGTTATTTAACGAGGGGTATCCATCAAATTAACTGATATTTTAGGAGATAATCAAAATTGTCGGTTGCTAGGAATGACCCTAAGTGAGAAAAATGATTAAATTGTAGAGAAGAATGACGGTGTGTTGCTAAAAATGATAAATCCATCAAAAACACATGTTTCTGATCATAACAGCATAGATTAAAATTAGCTAAGTATAAAATAGCTAAGTGTATATTTTCAAAATTAGCTAAGTGTATTATGTTATGTAAATAAGTAGGATTTGTAAGGATTGACAAAATCACCATGTTCTTAAATCGGTGCCTATTTTTATAATATTCCTTAAAAAATCTTACTTTTAGGGTTCTGTACCTCAAAAGGTAATAAAAAGGAACCCTTATAAGATAACTTTCTTGTCCGTCTGTCTGTCTGTCTGTCCATGTGTCACCATCGATTTTCTCAGGAACGGGTAGACCTAGCAAGTTGAAATTAATACTATACACTGAGGTCTATAGTACCTATTAGGTGTATAAAAATCAAGGTCCTGAGTTAACACGATAAAAAGATATGGGCAAATTTAGACTTTCGTGAATACTTGTAGGTACCAAAATGTACCTTAATTTTCAACTTTTTTTACTTTTCGGAATTTTTCCTTTATTTGTGCTATAAAACCTTGCTTTTCACCAAAATTGACAATTCTAGGTCAACCGGAAGTACCCTATAGGTTTTGGGTCAAAAACCTAAATGGTAGTTCCTGTTGACCTAGAATCACGAAATTCGGCAAAAAGCAAGGTCTAAAAGGTCAGAAATAAAGGAAAAAATCCCAAAAATAAAAAAAGTTGAAAATTAAATGGTGTCCCCATACATACATACTTGACACCGATTAAGATAGTCCTCTGAGTTGTATGGGTGCTCATACAGTTCAGAGGACTAGCTTATTATGGCGGTATAATGGGTAGGTATCTACGGGAACCTCGGCGCACGAGTTCAACTCGCACTTGACAGGTTTTTTTTAGATATAATTACCTAATACCTCCTATCATTAGACATAAAAGTAAATCTTCTCAAAATTAAGGAATAGTAATAACAATAAGCCTGCAGGGCACCTTTGAGGTGAGGTGTCGAATGAGTAGCGACCCCGCGGACCCGTGTGCTCCCAGGGGGAGGTCACTGTTCCTCATCTCAGCTTGCCTTGATTGACACTGACGAGAAACAGTCCACCTCCGTGTTGTCTTCACCGGCCGGACGGAGTGGAGTCGCTAGAGCATTGCTCGGGGGCTGGAAGGTGTTACGTAAGTGATGAGTGGGGCACGCTGAAGTGAAGTGAAGCTGGACCCTCAGGGAGCTCGTGATCGTCGTTTAAAACCCGGTAGGTATACATCAGACCACCCTCTAGCAACTCACGTATTTTTGCCCCCTTCTTGCCACACGAGTAACTGTTTTGGGGAACCAGTTGTGAGTTGGCGAGTCTCCACCTGCTATTTTGACCATTTTGTACGTGTTTGTAAGTGTTTCTATATTTTTTTAAACCAAAAATCATCATTCTTAGCAACAATCATCATTGTTATCATCATTTTTAGCAACACGCGTCATCGTGTTTTTGTCGTTGTTGCTTGTAATGAGGTTGTGAAAAATGACGAACTTCAGAAAACAATTCGTAACTTGTATTTCCGAATGCAGACCAAAAGAAAAATGTTAGTGATCAATAGCTGCATGTTTAATTTAGCTTAAGTCGAAAAATAATGTAAATTTGACGCACTGATTTCATAGTTATAGTAATAAATCAGAATGACGAAAAAAGTGTCACACCTTGGAGAATCATATTCAATAGCTCACCTTTCCGAAATGCGACGCGTCTTGCCTCCGTGAAGTGCTCTGGCCGATTGGTCCGGGAGGGCACGACATTTGATGTTCAACACGATCTTTCAATGCCTTCCGGTTTACGTATTACGATGAAAACAAAAACTGGCGACTGTAATGATGCATATTTTGTGACAAGATTTTGATTAAATCTACCATCGAATTCCAATCAAATAATTAAAACTGTTTCTTGGCATTAGATTACAGAGTTTGTTATCTATAAATATCAGTAATTACAATTAAACATAGTAAACAAATGAATATTTTATGATGAGAAACTCCTATGCGCAGGTCATTTTCACATGTCGAAAATGGCTATTTTTGGAGGTTTTTTGTAAATATCTTTTTACCTTCTAATTTAAATGAAATTTCACTGTCGATACCTTTTTTGTAATATATCTAGACATTCGAATCTAAGCTTTTGTTTACAAAATAATGAACAGTTTAAGAATAATCTGGAGGAACCTAAATTTTGGCCCCCCTGGAGAAATGCCCAGAAGCGAGTTCACGTATTTAATTTTTTTCTCTTGAAATGTAAAATTTTTCTAAAGTCTATATTAGGGCTTTTTGGCGGGAATTTGAGAAGTCAAGTTTCATTTTTGTTTTATTTTCCAAAACTTGTGTTTCTTCGAATGTTAATGTGTAATAATGATGGATTATTAACCGTTAAGTGTTCGTGAACGTGCATAAGTGTGGGGAAGTGAAACAAAATTGGTTAACATTGCTTTTCAAGTTCTTCCAAAAAGTCCGTGTTGATGTTTCAGTAAAGGCCCACATCTTTACTGAGGCACAAGGGCAGGGGGTGGGATATTATATTTAAGTATTGTAATATGTATTTATTTATCTTAGTTATCTGTAAACTTGAAGAATAATAATTACTTGACACTGGCTGAATGCACAACCGTGCGAAGCCAAAATAAAGAAAAAAAAAAAAAAAAAAAAAAAAAAAAGTCTATATTTTTAAAAAATGTAAATAAACCGGAAGTCTAATTTCCACACCCAATATTTTTAAGGTGGATGTGCCACGGTTGTATTTGATCAAAATTATGATTCGTGCAAATAACTTATTAGGTATTTCCACTAATTAGAAAACAAAATAATCATCAATAGCTTTCTTTAACTTCATAAAAGCCAGATTTTAATTAATTTTATCAAAGATAATACAAATAGTACCTGTCTTGGGTACTTTCATAGGGATAAGAAAATATAACTAGTCCAACATTTTCTTTGGTGCTTTTTATATTAAAAGTCCTGTATTTAATTAAATCTATACTTAGGTAGGTACCTACTTAATAAATTAATTACCTACATAAATAGCCTTGGGTTTCCTGTTTACATAAGTAATATTAAGAATGTCACTACCTATACCTATATACCTAAGTATACCTACTTCTTAGATCAGAATACTAGGTAGGTACTTATTTTCGCCTCATGTGTCACAACACCGAGAAAAATGTTAGGTAAAGTAATTAGTGGGTATTACTAGGGGTACTACTACTCTACAGATAAAGTACCTACTTAAGATTATTAATATCTGCTATGGATCTGATTGTTGGCCAATAAAAGAGATGGATGATTTAAGGGTAGGTACAGTCAGCATCAAAGGTTGATGATCATTTAAAATGTCAATACCTACTACCTACTTACTTACTATTGATTGTTAGTGGCAGAATTTCTTACATCCGTCCCTGGGGAACAAAATGATAACTGCCATTATCTTAGTTTTAGTGTTATGCCATATTTGTAATCTTTGGGTGCTAATACATCTGCTCAATTTTTTTCGTAACTTTCATACAGTTATTCGCGAAGTTACAAAATATTACAATACTATTCCACGATTCGACCCATGCCTGAAGTTACAAGAATAAAGTTGTACTATAATCTTATCAAATTGTATTACACCCGTTAATATGACAAACAAACATTATCATTATGTTCTCGTGAAAAATATTCGTCTAGATAATGATAACCGCATGTTATCATTTTATTCTCGTCAAAACTCGTCCTTGCATTTCGTATAATACACTATTATCATAATCGCTTCCACCCTGGTAAAGCGTCGAATAACATGATAGAATAGTGGTACAATATTAGGTTTTGCCTAGAAAATACGAGGAATAAAATGATAATCGACATTATAGAACTTAGACGGTGATTGATTTTGACTAACTTCTTATTTGTTAAATATCTCTATTTTGGCATTTCTTACGCGTGTGTCATTAAAACATTCCGAATGCATAAAAAATCAGCATTGCTTAAAGCTAACAATCATCTGTCTACGTCCAGTATTTGTGAAGTTATTAACGAAAACATGTTTTTTGCTCCTCCTGAAAAGTTACGTTTTTGTAGTTATCATTTTGTTCTCCGGGGACGGCGATATGTAGGTATAGGAATTTGTTAGGTAGGTACCAGTTTAAGGCTGTTGATGCCTACCTACTAATAACCACAGGTTTATATGATGAATTGTAAGATAAAAAAAGGTCATATAAATTATATTAAAAAACGAGGATTTTTGATCATAATTAAATTAAAAATTTAATTCGGCTGAGATGCGAATGCTGAGGTCGAACACAGTGAGTGTTTTTATCTACTTTTTAACCGACTTCAAAAAAAGGGAGGTTCTCAATTCCTCAGATTTTTTTTTTTTTGTGCAGGTACCTTACATTACCTATGCAGCCAGATGAAAACCTGGATCGGGCTGGGGTTCCTGGCGGACGAACCCTATTTTTTAATCGTTCTCGCAAACATTTCTTCACAAAAAGCAACCACAATGTAGATTAGGTAGGTACCTACATAAAACCTCCATAAAAATCATGAATCAAAATCTTGATAAAATAAACAAGCAATTAATATAACAATGAAGTTCAAAACTACCACGTTGGAGCAACAGTCGCCGCTAGGCGAGCGATCTCGACAAGTGTCTCAAAATGTCGGGCATTTTCAGGTATTTTGTGGTAAGTACAGCGCATAGACTATTAAAAGACATAATTAAAGACTGTTATCTAGCATGCCGCGAAAGGGACAAAAAATGAAGTGAATCCACGCCAAGGAATTTCTATACTACGTACCTGGAACACTGACTGAGACAGAAAACAAGGTCCGCTTGAGAAAGAAAACTTGGGCGGTGTGTCTCTTTCTAAAGGGTGACCATAAACTAAACATTCCTAGTCCCTAAGGGGCCTTTTCCATCATTTTCTGATTTACGTGATGTTTCAGGGCATGATTTTTAAATTAAAATACTGATACAATTTTGATCCTTCATTTTGATTCTTGAATCTTGAATCTTGATTCTTGAATCTGAAAACTGAAATTTTGAATCTTGAATCTTTGAAGTGACAGCTGTCAAACTTAAAACCGCCATATCTCGGGAACTACTCGTCCTAGACTCCCCGTTCAAAGTTTAAATGAAAGCTATGACCAAGATCTTCATTTGAAGTGACAACTGTCAAACTTCAAATGGCCATATCTCGGGAACTACTCGTCCTAGACTCCCCGTTCTCAGTTCAAATGAAAGCTATGACCAAGATCTTCATTTGAAGTGACAGCTGTCAAACTTCAAATGGCCATAATCTCGGGAACTACTCATCCTTGACTCTTCCTTTTTAGCTCAAATGAAAGCTATGACCAAGATCTACATTTTCAATAACAGCTGTCAAAATGACATCTGTCATCTGAAATGTAGGTCTTGGTCATAGCTTTCATTTGAACTGAGAACGGGGAGTCTAGGACGAGTAGTTTCCAAGATATGGCCGTTTGAAGTTTGACAGCTGTCACTTCAAATGAAGATCTTGGTCTTAGCTTTCATTTGAACTGGGAACGGGGAGTCTAGGACGAGTAGTTTCCAAGATATGGCCGTTTGAAGTTTGACAGCTGTCACTTCAAATGAAGATCTTAGTCATAGCTTTCATTTGAACTGGGAACGGGGAGTCTAGGACGAGTAGTTTCCAAGATATGGCCGTTTGAAGTTTGACAGCTGTCACTTCAAATGAAGATCTTGGTCTTAGCTTTCATTTGAACTGGGAACGGGGAGTCTAGGACGAGTAGTTTCCAAGATATGGCCGTTTGAAGTTTGACAGCTGTCACTTCAAATGAAGATCTTGGTCATAGCTTTCATTTGAACTGAGAACGGGGAGTCTAGGATGAGTAGTTTCCAAGATATGGCCGTTTGAAGTTTGACAGCTGTCACTTCAAATGAAGATCTTGGTCATAGCTTTCATTTGAACTGGGAACGGGGAGTCTAGGACGAGTAGTTCCCGAGATATGGTCATTTGAAGTTTGACAGCTGTCACTTCAAAGATTCAAGATTCAAGGTTCAAAATTCAAGAATCAAGGATCGAAATCCAGGATCGAAATCCAAGATCGAAACCAAGGATCGAAATCAAAATCAAGGATCAAAATCAAGGATCTAATTCAAGGATCTAATTCAAGGATCGAAACCATGGATCGAAATCAAGCGCTGATTTTGTCGAGCGCAATAAGGTAAAAATATCCTGAAATTTAAATGACATGGGCACACTACTAATCCAACAACGAGTGTGAAAGAGACAAAGCACCCAAGAAAGCCTCTCAACAAGACCAACAATCCTTATAACCAAGATTAAATGATAATAGATCGTTGTGTAGTCGTGATAAGGTTCAAAATCCTTTGTACATTAAATGTCAGTCAGCACTCCAGTTACGTAGTTTAGAATCTTCTTGATCCACGCATTCTGCGGTACCAGAACATTGATGTTCCATCCAAAGACAAAAGCGGCACGAGCTATATATATTTACGATAAATATACGGTGGGTACTTAGATACATAGGTAGGTACCTAAAATATTGACTAGGTACCTACCTATTCAAAGTGATCCTAGACCTAGTGGTCCTACCTACTACTAAATGAGGAACGTTTACAACATATATTTAATCTGTGGTTTCAGATTATCTCTGCTATTTCCGTTTCCGCTGACCCTTCTGTGAATTTGAACTTCGATTATCCTAATGTAAGTTAATCTAATTTAAATAATAGGTACCTATTGGTATTATACATTGGTATTATGCATTGGTATTATACATTTCAGTAAATAGGTACCTATTGGTACTCTCTCATCTATCAGGATCATCAATCATCAGACGCAGATCTTTGTAGAGTGCGCCGCAAACTTTATGGCGGCTGAAGTGCGCGGCAGATTCGACTTTGCGCAGGTACGGTCAACGCAATAGAATAGAGTAAACTTTATTTACATAGCCCGCCTAGTCCCGCCCCTCACCGCCTTCATTTCCCCGCAATTGCGTTGACTGTACCTGCGCAAAGTCGAATCTGCCGCGCATTTCAGCCGCCATAAAGTTTGCGGCGCACTATCAGATCTGTCATCACAACTTTGATGAAGGAGTTTTGAAGCCTCCCTCATGGCTTACCACTTTACAACCGGGACCTACTTTAACGTCATGCATGTTTCAGGTAAAGGATGATATTTACCAACAGCCGGTGAATTTAATGGCGCCGATGAAGGCAGCACACACAAAAGACCAGGTAAGTACAGGCAGCGACAAATTTACCGTCTGTCGTTGGGATTTTTTGTTCCCAACCACACCACCTTTTAATTCAAAGGGGTCAATTCCCAACGACTCTACTGGTGGGGTGGGCCAGTAGGGTCGTTGGGAATATATCAGAAAAAAACTCAGAACAGAAGGCAGTTTGAAGAATTACAAAACTTAACGTTTTCTTTAGGTCAAAGATGACACTAAGGATATCCACTCTCGCCCCGGTGAGGACTCGTGGGCTCCGTACGACTTCAACCGCTTCGACGAGTTCCTTGCTAGCCATAAAGACGACACCGACACCGAACACAATCGGATCAAGAGACGAGCTAAGGTAATCTCAGGTCTTTTTTAACCGATTTCAAAAAAAGGAGGAGATTCTCAATTCGTCGGAATTTCTTTTCCCACCGAATTCACCACCGATTTTTTCCGATTGGTGCCACAAAAATTAGGTGAGCATCTGTCGAGGATCTTCAGAATTGTAAACAGAAATGCAACTCGAGAGTGCAGCAAATTCCTTAGCTCATTGAATTCGTTTTTAATTTTAATTTAGCCACTCGTTTAACTTTCTCGATCAGCGGGGATAAAATGGCCGCTATTGCAGAATCACAATAGAAATTTCAATTTATGCCGTTCTTGTCACTCTCAGAGCGTTTGTCCACCGCCGCCGTCACCGTCACGTCAACGAGAACGAGATGACGGCGCCGAGGTAGCGACCGTACATTTACTATAGCCGCTTGTCCACCAGAAGACCGTCACGTCATCTTGATCTCATACAGAAATAATCTCGTTGACGGTGACGGTTCGGTGACGGCGGCGGTGGACAAACGCTCTATGTCTATGAAAAGTGACGGGCATATAGTTCAATTCCTATTATGATTCTGCTATAGCGGCCATTTTAGCCCTGCTGGACTTTAAAAAACTCACTCTAGGCTTAGTAGATATGATTATTTATTCTGTGCTCCAGGTAGGTACCTAATCCAATTCAATAAAGCTTTAAAATTTTAAAAAATAACTGATTTTGGGTAATTCCCATCTGATCATATGATCCGTTTGTGGTTGCATCTGATCACACAAAAAGATGTGTTGAAAGTGTCGCGAGTTTGTTGAATAGTGTGAATGAAGAACGAAGACTGACGCCAACTTTTCTACCGCAGAACTCCAGACGCTTCAACACCCTCAGCGGCCCGAAGCTTCGAGAACGGCCCCACCACTACCTTTACCCTGAGCCCGTCAAAGACAGAGTCCTGGAGTTCTCAACATCAACAAAGAAACCGAGTCTCCTCCCCGAACAAATGAACCCGGGCGTCATTTTCCGCGTTAGAATGTCGGACGCCATTTTGAGAATCAAACAAAGAATGTACGAAGATCCAGAACGGCATATCGAGGCTGATATTATTTACACGAATTTGATAAAGAAGGTTGTTATGGATGAGATAACGAAATTCCACAATTTACTATTGATGTATAAGACCGATAAAAGCATAAAGGAGCATTTGGGAGAATGTGGCGGGAGGATATACAAGTTTATAAGCTATATGACAATAAAAGTTCATATTTACTGTCTGTTTGATGCCTTGTGGATAGATGGGAATCCGTATGTGATTGGTGATGAGTACACCGTGACGCCGGTGGAAGTTCCGCCGATGCTACAGTGTGACGCTGCGGAATGTAACTCAGTGGTGTTTGTTGATTCCATCACGGAACCCAAAGATGTTGAGGAGTGATTTCTTTGACGATTAAAGCTAATTAATGTTGTTTTTTTTTGTTTCTTTTAGTACCTAATATAAATTAAGTACCTATGTACTCACTTACCTACTAGTAAAGATGAAGCAGGTCAGATAGGTAATGAGGAAATTTAAAAATTGAAACAGTGCATATTTATTTTAAGCAACTGTACGGCGGGGACTATTAAAAATCATCGAATAGTAAAGATGTTTAGCCTAAGTTTTTAATGGGTCTAATAAGAGGTTAAAATGGGTTCCAGTTCAAAATTGGAAACGGACAACTTTAGGCGCCTACTATACCTAATGTCCTACACAATTATGTATTAGGTAGGTAGGTATACATAATTGATCCTCCATAATTTATGTACGAACACTGCAAGTTAAATTTTATGCTGCAGAAGCGTCGCGGTGGCAGAAGGAGGAACCGACCTCGGCCCGGGGGATCCCCTGATGAGGTAAGTATATAAAGAGTAATTTATTTATACACTCGCCCGGGTGGGAACCCTGGGAAAAAAAACAATTTTCCGCGCTAAAGGGTTCAAACGCGGGCGAAGCCGCGGGCGATTTCCGATTTAATTTTCATCTTGGAAAATAAATTGGCTCGATGGGGTTTTTTTCTTCCATTGAGTCACACTATTACTCGTTACTACTTTTTTATAGGAGAGTTACCAACGTGTTACACTTGTGTGCCAGTGTAACTCGATGGAAAATAATTCCCAACGAGTCCCAACGTCTGGATCTGGGGTGACTTCAATATTTTAGCTTTTACGTAATACTTCTTCCATCGGATTTTGGCATTCGTGAAGTTAGCCGTTTCGATGCGCAGTGCAACTTTTTCATACAAAATTTTCTACTGCGCAGTGAAAAGCCTAACTTCACGAATGCCTAGATCCATTGTGACTACTATATCTGATGTTGCAGGCTAAGACCACGAGCACGGAGCCCCCAAAAGGCAGACGCGACAACCGTGACTCGCAGCAGCTCAAGGGCAAGCGAAGCAAGGGCAAGAAGACCAAGAAAGATCGCCCTCAATACGAAACTTATGAGCCTCCCGTGAAGGTAAGCTTTTGTCGAAGACTCCCTTCAATAAACGAACTTATTTCTACTACCGTTAAGCAACGTTGTACGCGGTCACAATTTGGATGGGTGACCGCAAGTGGTGTTACGAGCTGAGCGCTTCCGTGCTTAAATTGTCTTAAATGCACGTTAAATTGTCGCTCCCGGCTTTTAAGTCAAAGGCCTTTAGTCGGCCTAAAACTCCATCACCAGAGTTGGCCACCAGCTCATACGAACTTAATTACTTTTTACCTACTAGGTACCTAGTGGCGGCGATACACCATCTTGCCTAGCCTATCGTCCAAAAAAGCATTCCTTAGTAACCAGAAATGAATTTTGCAATGTGGGTGTTTACGGGAACGAAAACATCGATCTAGCTAGGTATCATATCTGGGAAAATTCGTTTTCATTTTCACCAGAGCAGAGTTTGGTCGCCAAGATATTGTTTGATACTTTAACTATTATTTTTTACGTCAGTTTTTACGCTTTCTATTTTCTTTATCCAGGGTTGGGAGTCGTCATATGTGGAAATGCCGAAAGATCTGTACCAGGCGCATTTGAGGCCAGGTGTTATCTTCAGGATACACATGTCTGAAGCTATCCTCAAAATGCAATACCGAAAGTAAGTTTTACACCATACGTATTCTGCCGTATTATTGCCATATGCCGTATATTATTACGTAGAAAGGTTGTAACTGACCAACTATTGAGAGCAGGACGAGGTGACAAACAGGAATAACCTGCGCCCTGATTACGTAAGACTTGCAATAGTAATGCGATGCGACAGCATTCACTGTGCGACCGGTCGAAAAATATCACTGGTAATCGTATTATGGCCGCAAAATGCACTGTACCTAAAGTGCATTTTGTGACAGGCGAGCAATAGACGTGTGATTAGCTGCTAGACTGGCTACTAGCTCATACAAACTTACTTACAGCTACGGCGAAGACAAAGACGAGTCGGTGATAGAAGCAGACGTAGAATACCTCCGTCTCACTCGTAAGGTGATCAATGACGAGATCACCAAGTTTGAGGACCTGAAGTGGCTGGTGGGCTGGTTCAACAACCGCTCCGAGCTTATACAGGAGCACACTTGTAATATGCGGTACTTTGCTGTTGGTAAGTGGGTTTTGTCGGTATGTACTATTTGATGACTATTGGTCAGTGAGTTACTGCTGGTCAGCGGGTTACTGTGGACCAGTGGGTTACCGTTGGTCAGTGGGTTACCGTTGGTGAGTGGGTTACCGTTGGTCAATGGGTTACCGTTGGTCAGTGGGTTACCGTTGGTAAGTGGGTTACTGCTGATGAATGGGTTACCGTTGGTCAATGGGTTACCATTGGTCATTGGGATACCGTTGGTGAGTGGGTTACAGTTGGTCAGTGAGTTACCGTTGGTCAGTGGATTACTGCTGACCAATGGGTTACCGTTGGTCAGTGGGTTACCGTTGATCAATGAGTTACCACTACCCAGTGAGTTACGACTTGTCAGTGAGTTACTGTTGGTCAGCCGGTTACTAAGATACCAGGGACCATGACTTGAGAGTTGATTTTAGAGTTTCTTATTCAAGAACATTGCTTGCGAGATTTTTTTTAAATCTTTATAGACCTTTGTTTAGCCACAATCTCACCTGATGGTAAGCGACGATTACAGTTCATCTAAGTAGTTTTCTCAGCTAAACTGTTTTTTTTTAATTATCAGGTATACCACCAACCTACTTCACTCACTCGGAAGAATACATGAAGCGCATGTGTCTATTCGACAACGTATATATCGACCATATTCCCTACGTTGTGGGAGAAGATGGGTCTTTGATGGCGGCGGTGGCGCCCCCTGTGTTGCATTGTGACGCCGCCACTTGTACCTCCGTGCCGTTTATAGACAGGTCAGTGCCTCTATTCCTCTATTTTACAACGTCACTCAGTCAAGTATCATTGCCGCTGCGTTTTGTTTCGTTCTCCAAAATGACAGTAATTTAGAAAACCTCATTGATAATTTGTTTGAAAACGTCATCACAACAGAGTAACCTAACATCATTGGAACAAAACGAACTACCTATGTAGTTGACGCATAGTTGACGTTTGGCTTTGGTTTATAAAAAGTTTTTACCTAGTAAAAAATTGGCCTACAGTTTTAATTCTACTGCTTTGAGGCCGAGACTCCACCAAAGCGGAGATGAGAGGTCTTGTATTTGTACCTACCTAAATATTATCGATCGAGCGAGCGAAGCGAGCGAAGATCTTAGTGGTAAGTTGGGCGATTTTGCTTTGTATGTTTGTATGTTTGTATGTTTGTATGTATGTTTCACGAATTGTTGTTCGCGCATAACTGTCGAACCGTTCATCCAATCTGCATGAAACTTGGTAGGTCAATAGGTTGTAGTAAGGAAATTTACGGTGGAGCATATGAGCTTAATCAATGAAGGGGTTGTGAAGATATTAGGTTCCCAAGGGGGTAATTTTTTTTGAAAGTTACACAAATATATTGAGTGGGGTGTCAAACGAAAGGGCTTGTTTTGTACATTCCAAAATGGTTTTTATTTTTTATCTAGGATATATAGTTTTTGAAATACGACCAAAGAACAAAAACTACGAAACCAGAGCTGCAAGAGCTCCCGTTTCATAGAGTTTCGATGTCTTCGTAGCTCATTGACTGGTCGGTCTTAAAAAGAGAGTGGCATCATTGCGGTTTGGTTTGCAATGATTTTAGATGCTACTTGATTTATTTTCGTGATAAAAAAAAATTTTGATAAAGAATGAAAATAATTGGGGTAAAAAAAGTTAAGTAAACAAATATATTGAGTGGGGTGTCAAATGAAAGGTCTTTATTTGTACATTCCAAAATAGTTATTATTTTTATTCTAGGACGTATACTTTTAGAAATACGACGAGAATTCATAAAAAATATGAAATAAATGAAAAATTAGACACAACATTATGTATTGCATGCATGCAAGTATTTTTTACCATGAAGAGCTAGCGCAATAGGCATACTCGGCAGTAGTAGCACTTGAAATTATAGGGGTAGTCAGAAGAAAGTCCAAATGTAAGCCATCTACGGTGCGCGAGATCTCAGTTCGGGGCGAACTACTAGTTTTAATCGATCGAGCGAGCGAAGCGAGCGAAGATCTTAGTGGCAAGTTAGGCGATTTTGCTTTGTATGTTTGTATGTTTGTATGTTTCATTTTTATGTTCTCGCATAACTATCGAACCGCTTATCCAATCTGTATGAAACTTGATAGGTCAATAGGTTGTGCTATGAAAATTTGCTGTGGAGCGTATGAGCGTAATCGATGAAGGGGTTGTAAAGATATGGGGTTCCCAAGGGGGTAAATTTTTTTCAAAGTTACTTAAATATATTGAGTGGGGTGTCATATGAAAGTACTCAATTTATACATTCCAAAATGGTTTTTAGTTTTCTTCTAGGTTCTATAGTTTTTGAAATACAGAGAAAAAGAAAAATGATGAAAACCAATTAACGGATGTATGGAGAGAGCTCCCGTTTCATAGAGTTTCGATGTATTCGGGGGTCTGGTTAACAGACAAAGAGTGTGGCATCGTTGTGGTTTGCAATGATTTTAGTTGCTTCTTGATATTTTTCCTTGAGATTGAAAATAAAAGCCGTGTTGGCCGAGTGGAAGAGTGCTCGATTTTCGATTCATATGTCGTAAGTTCGAACCCTGGCCGTGCTCATCAATGGATTTTTCGATTAGAAAAATTTAAATGCGCATTAACACGAGCTCTAAACGGTGAAAGAAAACATCGTGAGGAAACCAGTTAACGTTCTAATAGCGGCGATGGGCTTGCAACCTGTCACGTATGCAAATGCTAACTCCTGCAAATAGTGGGCTGGGCATGTACCAAAATTATAGAGGGAGACGGAGGGGGAGGGGGAGGGGGAGGGGAGGGGTGGGGGGAGAGGGCGGGTCGGGGGAGGGGAGGGGAGGGAGGGGGAGGGAATTGATTTTCTCATACATTTTGTATTGAACTGTTATTTTAATAATTTCTCGAACTAAGAGGCCTTCCCTGAGGCGCGGTACGAAGTTCGCGGGGTCAACTATTGAATATAAACACGACACGACTTAATGTATTGCATGCATGCCTATAATCTTTACCATACGGAGGTAGTGCATTAGATATCATTGTGTGGTAAACACTAGAAGGAGCACTTAACGTAGGTATAGGGGTAGTCAGAAACAAGTCCAAATCTAGGCTATCAACACAACGGTGCGCGAGATCTTAGTTCGGGGCGAACTACTAGTGTAAGTGAAAATAAATTAGGAAAATAAATCGGTCTAGGAAAATCTAGTAAAATAAATTGGTATGACTCGTTGGGATTTTTTTCTCCCATTGAATCACACTGTTAGGTACTTGTTGCAATTGTTTTAAATAGAAGAGTTCCCAACGTGTTCAATGGAAAAAAATTCCCAACGAATCACACTGTGACCGGATTTGGTATGACTCGTTGGGAACCCACCAAATTTAGAGTGAGCGCCTCCATGCTTCGGATAGCACATTAAAAAAAAAACACAAAAATAGATTGCGACAAATTAAAAGTAAAAAGTAAAAGTAAAAATTCTTTTATTGACATAAGACAGAGGCACAGTATTAATTTTGAATCCATAGGCTCCCGAACTAGTTATAAACTGTATTTCAGGAGCCAGAGAGAAGAGTGAGAACCTCTTCCTTTTTTTGAAGTCGGCTTATAAAAACATTATTATTTCAGCGTAATGTTTGATGAGAAGCTGGGACGTACGAACGTGCGCACCGTCACGCGCTGCCAGTCGTCGTGTCGCCAGCACTGCAAGAACGATCCCGACTGCCTCAAGCGCTGCTCAGACCGGTGCCTGCGCTCAGAATAACTCGTAAAATAAATCTATCTTGACCAAACTTGTGTTTTATTGAGTTATCTCAACGCTATAGATACTGTTAATGATCAAAGCAATTTAATTTGTGTGTGATACAAAGATTATCCCATACTCTGCCAGTCATCGTGTCGCCAGCACTACAAGAACGATCCCGACTGTCTCAAGCGATGCTCTGACCGATGCCTGCGCTCAGAATAACTCGTAAAATAAATATACCTATATCTTGACCAAACTTGTGTTTTATTAAGTTATCTCAACACAATACAAAAATAAGTAGATACTTACTGTAAATGATCGAAACAAATATTACGATACAAAGATTATCCCATACTCTGCTAGTTATCATGTCGCCAGCACTGCAAGAACGATCCCGACTGTCTCAAGCGCTGCTCAGACCGGTGCCTGCGCTCAGAATAACTTGTAAAATAAATATAAATCTTGACCAAACTTGTGTTTCATTAGGTAAGTTGAGTTATCTCAACTCAACGCAATACAATAATAAGTAGATTATTACTGTAAATGATCGAAACAATTATTAAGATAAGTACAAAGATTATCCCATACCTACTCTGACAGTCATCATGTCGCCAGCACTGCAAGAAAGATCCCGACTGTCTCAAGCACTTCTCAGACCGATGCCTGCGCTCAGATTACCTTGTAAAATAAATATACCTACTTATATCTTGACCAAACTTGTGTTTTATTTATCTGTAGGTACTTACAGCTAGGTACCTATAATTTCATTGAAAATTCAAAATCTTATCAAATTTTCGATTCTGACGGGATTCGAACCCGCATTGATAAAGCGATCCTCCTCAAGCCGGAATGCCAACCTATTCGTCCACGGTAAGTGACATTTACAAAGTGTTACCACTATAAAAAAAACCGGTCAAGTGCGAGTCGAACTCGTACGCCGAGGGTTCCGTACCTAGCCATGGTGCCAATTAAGCTAGTCCGCTTAATTGTATGAGCGCCCATACAACTCGGAGGACAATTTTAATTGGCGTCAACTATGTATGGGAACACCCTTTAATTTTCAACTTTTTTAACTTTTTGGAATTTTTCCTTTATTTGTGCTATAAGACCTTGCTTTTTCCCAAATTTCGTTATTCTAGGTCAACGGGAACTACCATTTAGGTTTTCGACCCAAAACCTCTAGGGTACTTCCGGTTGACCTAGAATTGTCAATTTTGGTTACAAGCAAGGTCTTTCAGCACAAGTAAAGGAAAAATTCCGAAAAATAAAAAAAGTTGATAATTAAGGTAAGTTTTGGTACTCACAAGTTTTCACGAAAACCTAAATTTGCCTATATCTTTTTATAGTGTTGACTCAGGACCTTGATTTTTATACTCACAATAGGGACTATAGACCTTAGTATATGGTATAAATTTCAACTTGCTAGCTTTACCCGTTCCTGAGATAATCGATGGTGACACACGGACAGACAGACGGACAGACGGACAGACGGACAGACGGACAGACGGACAGACGGACAAGAAAGTGATCTTATAAGGGTTCCTTTTTTTACCTTTTAAGGTACGGAACCCTAATAAAAAAACCAGTCAAGTGCGAGTCGAACTCGTACGCCGAGGGTTCCGTACCTAGCCATGGTGCTAATTAAGCTAGTCCGGTTAATTGTATGAGCGCCCATACAACTCGGAGGACAATTTTAATTGGCGTCAACTATGTATGTATGGGAACACCCTTTAATTTTCAACTTTTTTAACTTTTTGGAATTTTTCCTTTATTTGTGCTGTAAGACCTTGCTTTTTGCCAAATTTCGTTATTCTAGGTCAACGGGAACTACCATTTAGGTTTTCGACCCAAAACCTCTAGGGTACTTCCGGTTGACCTAGAATTGTCAATTTTGGTTACAAGCAAGGTCTTCCAGCACAAGTAAAGGAAAAATTCCGAAAAATAAAAAAAGTTGAAAATTAAGGTAAGTTTTGGTACTCACAAGTTTTTACGAAAACCTAAATTTGCCTATATCTTTTTATAGTGTTGACTCAGGACCTTGATTTTTATAGTCACAATAGGGACTATAGACCTTAGTATATGGTATAAATTTCAACTTGCTAGCTCTACCCGTTCCTGAGATAATCGATGGTGACACACGGACAGACAGACAGACAGACAGACGGACAAGAAAGTGATCTTATAAGGGTTCCTTTTTTTACCTTTTAAGGTACGGAACCCTAAAAATCAGTAAATTTTCAAATAAGTCATTCATAATTCATAATACATACCTGCCGTCATCAGCTTCTCTGCAAGAACGATCCCGACTGTCTCAAGCGCTGCTCTGACCGATGCCTGCGCTCAGAATAACTTGTAAAATAAACCTATAAGTATCTTGACCAAACTTGTGTTCTATTAACTGAATATAAACCAATACTTACCAGTTTCAGAATTAATTGTAAAATTATAACCTTAAAAACAAACAAATTAACAAATAGGTATGTACCTTGGTCAGAGTTTAAGGTACCTACCTACGCTAATAAAGTTTAGATAATTTTCTAATAAATAAAGGTACTTAATAATCATATTAGTAACTGTATTTCAAGCCATATTAAAGCAGAAATACTTTAAAACAAGTTTACTTATATTTTATGTTTTGTTTTCGTGCTATGGGGAAAGGTCACAGTTTATTGTATCCTATGTTTCATCCAAACCGGTCTAGCCGAGGAGCATTTTAAAGTTGAAACAGAAACAATCGGTAGTTTTTGATTTTAACACTAGTAGTTCGCCCCGAACTGAGATCTCGCGCACCGTAGATGGCTTACATTTGGACTTTCTTCTGACTACCCCTATAATTTCAAGTGCTACTACTGCCGAGTATGCCTATTGCGCTAGCTCTTCATGGTAAAAAATACTTGCATGCATGCAATACATAATGTCGTGTCTAATTTTTCATTTACTTCATATTTTTTATGAATTCTCGTCGTATTTCTAAAAGTATACGTCCTAGAATAAAAATAATAACTATTTTGGAATGTACAAATAAAGACCTTTCATTTGACACCCCACTCAATATATTTGTTTACTTAACTTTTTTTACCTCAATTATTTTCATTCTTTATCAAAATTTTTTTTTATCACGAAAATAAATCAAGTAGCATCTAAAATCATTGCAAACCAAACCGCAACGATGCCACTCTCTTTTTAAGACCGACCAGTCAATGAGCTACGAAGACATCGAAACTCTATGAAACGGGAGCTCTTGCAGCTCTGGTTTCGTAGTTTTTGTTCTTTGGTCGTATTTCAAAAACTATATATCCTAGATTAAAAATAAAAACCATTTTGGAATGTACAAAATAAGCCCTTTCGTTTGACACCCCACTCAATATATTTGTGTAACTTTAAAAAAAAATTACCCCCTTGGGAACCTAATATCTTCACAACCCCTTCATCGATTAAGCTCATATGCTCCACCGTAAATTTCCTTACTACAACCTATTGACCTACCAAGTTTCATGCAGATTGGATGAACGGTTCGAAAGTTATGCGCGAACAACAATTCGTGAAACATACATACAAACATACAAACATACAAACATACAAACATACAAACATACAAAGCAAAATCGCCCAACTTACCACTAAGATCTTCGCTCGCTTCGCTCGCTCGATCGATTATAAGAAATGTGCTTGAAAATGTGTGAAATCAAAATTTTCGATTTTGACGGGATTACAACCCGCATTGATCAAATCGATCAATTAAATTATGTTATGGAAACTAGGTAGGTACCTATCCCACAACGCCACTGAATCCCGAATACTGAAACGCTACTTAGTTTAAGTGGTGCCTAACTGTCATAGTCTTTTTTAAACTTTCACGATCACTATTCATACTTAAGTATTGAAAATTTTATGGACACAGAAATAAGGTAAATTACGCGATAAAATCCCGTGTCCATTTAATTTTCAACATTAACTGTCATTATGTAAGTAAGTAAACGATATTGGTCTCAAATAGGTACCTAGTACCTACTTTAAGTAGCGTTTCAGTATTTGGGCAAGAGGTCGTCAATAGATTTGTAGGATAGTGAATGAACCTTCCTGATAACCCACAGTTTGGGTTTTTTGACTTGAAATTACGTTTCAGTGATTTCCTTGCAACAAGGGACTTCCCCAAGTTCACGTAATATAATAAATGCAGTAATGTAACTTTGTTGATCTTTTTAAACTTGACCAGTAGCGCAGTGATTTGATAGATTTTAATTCTCAAGGTGAACGCACATTAGAGCTGAACGCGCCAAAAGAATCGAGCAAAACGAATTTTAGAATTAATTAAGTGAAATCATTATTGACCAACCGCCGCTTCCAACCGCAACACATGGAAATTTTTGAGGGAGGCCTATGTCCAACAGTGGACGTCCAACGGCTGAGATAATGATGATGATGATGATGATGATGATTATTGACCATGTCTTTCCTGTGGATATGGCTGGTAAGCTGAGAGGATGGTGTAGGTGCTACAAGCCTACTCCATCTCAACATCGTCCCAGGCACTACAGTGTCCCGATATGTAGGCAAAGATTGCCTCCTGACACTGTATAAATAAATCATCTAGTAAAGACATAAAGATGTAAAGGCCTAAGTTTTTATATGAAATCGCACACATCAATGAATCGTTCGATTCATCCGAATCTGTGCGAGGTTTCATAGGATTTCATTTACAGAATTCAAAAATTCGTTTCGGTCGATTCGTTCCAAGCTAATCCACCGGGATTCGAACCCGCAGTGATACAAGCGATCGTCCGAAATGCCTTTACCTACTCGGTCATGGAATCCATTATCCATATTCGTCAGGTCGAAAATCTTGATAAGCTCATATTTATCGGTTAAAGCACCCCGAATCCCGTCTGAATCGCAAATTTTAATAAGACCTTTTCATTTTCAATTAAATTTATCTAAGTGTGGTTTACAATAAAAATTACACACATTACAATTACAATTTGCAACAGTATTTTCTTAAGCTCTTATGACTTTGATGATATTTACAAAATCATAATGTCTCTTCGTAATACTGACGCGGAAGGCTATGACGAGGTTTCTACTAAAATCTTAAAAGCCTGTTCGGTAGAGATAACTCCTGTTTTAACTTACCTAATAAACTTGTCGTTTGAAGAAGGTTCATTTCCTAAGCTCTTAAAGCAATCTATTGTTAAACCTCTACATAAGAAGGGCGATAAATCCAAAGTCGACAACTACAGGCCTATAACCTTAATACCTGTGATATCTAAGGTCTTTGAAGTAGCAATGCAAACACGCTTGCAAGCTTTCATCCAGAAAAATAAAATCCTCAAACAAGAGCAGTATGGATTCCAGAAAGGGAAATCAACAACATTAGCTACTTTTGAATTAGTGAATAAGCTCATAGACGGTATTGACAACGGTGAACTCGTAACCGTAATGTTCTTTGACATGTCCAAGGCGTTTGATTTTGTATCTCATAAACTTTTATTAGCAAAGATAGAAATGTATGGAATTCGTGGTCCCGCCCTTAGTTGGCTCGATTCATACTTAAATAATCGGCAACAATGTGTTGAAATAAAAGACATAAATAAAAAAAAGGAGTTAACATCCTTCCGCTCAACCTATAAATTGAATAGATTTGGAGTGCCACAGGGAAGTGTTTTAGGTCCACTTCTCTTTCTGCTATATATAAATGATCTTCCTGACATTACTAACAAGAATTGCATACTCTTTGCTGATGACATCTCTATAATTTTTAAATCAAATCGTAATAATGACATTAATGAATATATATCTGACATAAATAACACTATTGCATGTATAATTAAATGGCTTGACTTGAATAATTTAAATGTTAACTTGACAAAGACCAATTACATTCAGTTCGGTACATACGCAAGAACAACCAATCCGTTAAATATTTCTTATCAAAACACAAACATTTCAGAGGTTCAAAGTACGACATTTCTTGGTATTGTCTTAGATAAAAACATTAATTGGAAAGGCCACGTAGAGAAAGTATGCTCCAAAGTCAATAGATTCGTATACGCACTCTATAGATTAGGGAAAACATCGTCCCAGACCACGGTACTCCAGGCGTATCATGGCTATGTGGCTTCAGTTCTTACCTATGGACTTATTCTATGGGGGAACTCGACTGATATGCCCAGAGCATTTATAGCACAGAAAAAGTGCATCAGAGCAATAGGTGGTATACCACCATGGAAATCCTGCAGGCCATTATTTAGGAAATTCGGCCTCCTCACCCTCCCTAGCTTGTACATATTGGAGTCGGCTCTGTTCGTTAAAAAACACAATGATTTATTTGTAAAGGCTGCTCAATTGTATCCAAGAAACACGAGAAACCGAGACAGAATTGTGATGCCCAAAATCCCTAAGACTAAAATGTATTTAAACAGTAGCTATGTTATGTGTGGAAATATTTATAATTGCATTCCCGATGACATTAGAAATTTACCCCTTCATAGCTTCACAAAAAAATTGAAGTCATGGTTGCTAGAAAAATGTTTCTACTCCATAAATGAATTAATACGTTGACATAAAAATTTTTACTAAATTGAATATGAATTAATTAAATTGACTTAGGTATTATTATTATTTTTTGTATGACATGTTTAATTGATTATTTTGAATTTAATTTTATGTTTAATTGATTATCCTTCATTTAGTTTTTTAGGCTGCATGTTGAATTATTTTAAAATCAAACTGTTCAATACATTGAACACCTTAGCAAGCAATTTTGGCTAAGTAGGTCGCACGAGGCGCATCGCGCGGTTTACCTAGCCAGTGCACATTCGGACAGCGATCGGTCCGCACTCATATCAGCATTTATCATAATCATTAGCGTAAAGTAAAGTTCTTGAATACATCGTTTTATCTTTCAAGTTCGTATCAATCCAGCATCCCACCCCTAACGCGTACGGTTCCGTACATTCTGGTCCTTCGAGCCGGATCGAAGTTTTCGCGTGGTGAGAACTTGCCAAAGAAAGTTTTTCGGTCAAGCCAGCAGCCGTGGATTGCAGTGTCCTTTAGCTTACCAGTGAGCCAAGGGGGTGAATTAGCAAGGATCTGTGCTGGGGAGCTACCCGCATCAGATCATTATCAGTGAGCAAGCCGCTCGCGACTTCAGCAACAGCCAGCAATACTGCCGTGGGAAGCTACCCGCGCCACATCATCAGTAGTGAGCGAATCGCTCACGCATCAGCATCAGCAACCGTAGTCGTGGGGAGCTACCCGCGACTCACCAGCAGCAGCGAGCCTCAGCTCGCGTCCTCAGCAGCGAGCCTCAGCTCGCATCCTCAGCAGCGAGCTTCAGCTCGCGTCCTCAGCAGTGAGCATCAGCTCGCGCCTTCAGCAGCATCAGCCAGCACTGCGGTGGGGAGCAACCCACGCAGAATCCATCAGCATCAGCCGTAGGCCAAGCGGCTTTCAAGTAAGAGCGTTCTATTGTCAATAAAACTAGCATCAGCATAATGGAATCTCTTTATCAACGTCAATGTGAGCTAGGAGAGATCATCGATAAACTTCTAATTAATTTTAAAAAGGAAGGTAAAGAGCGTAGGACTATTGAGTCTTGTCAGAAGAAGTTAGACCTTTTAGAAGCGTATTGGAGAGAGTATGAAAATAATCATGAAAAACTTCGTCCGTATGAAACTACAAATCATCCATACTTTGTAAATTCTGAGTTTGAGCGTGTTAAAGAGATTTATTTATCAGCGGATAGATTGATTGGGGAAAGCTATGAAGAATTACTCCTAAGAAGTAAACAGCAGCCATTCTCCAAGCTTAGAGAAACCCGTCAGCAAGACGAAGCAGGACCGTCGGCCGGAGAGCGTCTGCCGCGGCCCAGAGCTCCAGCAACCCCCTCCGCAGTGGCGAGAGGAACAAATAGCAAGCTAGACGATATGCTACGTAAGCAGTCCGTCAATTTTAAAGCCTTCGTTAGAGCAGTTGAAAGCATCGACATCGAGTCATTCCGTGAGAAGTGGGAGTTCGAAGACGCCCTGCGACTCTTACAAACTCGCTGGACGTTGGTAGATAATTCCCATTGGGAAATCATGGTTGAGTTGGATGAAGATGAAGCGTACGAATCGAACTACAATAAGCATGAACGTACGTACAGCAGCATGAGAAAAGCCCTTAGCTCAAAGATGTGGTCAACGTCGTACCGGGACAAGTCGACTCCTCAAATGGATCTACCAGTCTTCACAGGAAACTTTTATCAATGGGTTTCATTTAAAGATCTGTTCGACGAAGCGATCCACAACAATCCAGCCCTATCAAACGCTCAGAAAATGCAGTTCTTGAAGAGCAAAGTAAAAGGTGAAGCGGAGCGTTTGATTCAGCATCTCCCAATTAGCGCCGAAAACTATAGCATCTGTTGGGAAATCTTAAATCATCGATTCAACAATAAAAAACAAATCTTCACGTCACACGTTAGCATGTTTCTCAACCTTCCAAACATACAGCAGCAGTCGTACATAGCCATCAAACGACTACATGATGTCACGTTAGAGAGTCTCTACGCCATCAAGAAACTCGGCGTCAATACAGATACTTGGGACCCTCTACTCGTGCACCTTTTAGCACAAAAATTGGATAATGAGTCTTATTCAGAATACATTGAGTCGCTGAAAAATTCACGGGAGCTACCGGTTTTACAGGACTTCATAAATTTTCTAGAGAACAAATTCACGACTCTAGAATCAGCGCGTCGACGTCAAGATGCTACTTCAAAATCGCAGTCTTCCCAGCAGCCGTTCCATCAGCAAGCAACATCATTTCATCAAAATAAAAGAAACAATTTCAGAACAAACATCGATTGGAAAAATAGCACGAAAAATGAAATGACGAAATCCATGCACGTGTCAGCAGCGTCAGCAAGTAGGTGTCCTCATTGTTTCGGCGAGCATAACTTACTTTATTGCAAAAAATTCAACGATTCTCCGAATGATATTAAATTAAAAATTGTTAAACAACTGAATTTGTGCATAAATTGCATTTACGATCACAATGGATTTAAATGCTATTCAACAAAAAGATGTCGTAAATGTTTTGAAAATCATCATACTGTATTGCATGATTGTTTTAATTATCAGCAGAAATCAAATAACACGTCCGGTGGTATTACGAAACGGAGGAATGTGAATGCCAATCATCATCAGCAGCAACGGGAGGATGTCGCAAATAACATCGGCGTGCACGCATCCCAGCATGAAAGAGCAACAACATCGGAGATTTTATTACAAACAGCATTAGTTAAAGTGACAGCAGCGGATAATACACAGCATGTCTTGCGAGCCCTCATCGACCAGGGCTCACAAGTCTCAGTAATTAGCGAAAGAGCAGCACAGCAATTGGGATTGAAGCGTGAGCAATGCAAGGGAGTTATTGTTGGAGTAGGAGAGCAGGAAAATAACTGTAAAGGAAAGCTGAAAATCACTTGTCAATCGACTTACGTCGATTATAAGTTCAACACGGAGGTTTTAATTATGAAAAACGTCATCAAAAACTTGCCTAACAAAACTTTCGATAAACCATCTTGGCAACATATAGCGCTACTCTACTTAGCAGATCCGGATTATAACATCAGCCGCCCTGTGGATCTTCTTCTAGGGGCGGATGTCTATTCTATCATCATTTTAGAGGGGTTAATCCGAGGTGAATGTCAAACGGAGCCTCTAGCTCAGCATACCAAGCTAGGATGGTTACTATGCGGAAGTGTCCAGACGTCATTCCATTGCAACGTAATTTTGAACGACGTCGAGAATCTACAACAATTTTGGCAAATTGAGGACATACAAGAGCAAAACGAGATGTCCATTGAAGATCAAGAGTGTGTAGATTTTTATAAAGCAACTACAAAGCGTTTAGAAAGCGGTCGTTATGAAGTGAGATTACCCATGAAGCAGCAATTGAAAGAAAAGTTGGGTTCCTCGAAAGAGATAGCTATAGCACAATTTAAAAATCTAGAGCGAAAATTTAGCAGGCAAGAAAATCTAGCAAAGCAATACAAGCAATTTATTAGCGAGTACGAGCAAATGAAGCATATGAAAGAAGCAATACCTAGCAGCAAGCAGAGGCCTGAAATCGAATGTTTTCTACCTCATCATGCGGTTCAAAGAGCCGAATCAAGCACAACGAAGCTACGTGTAGTGTTTAACGCGTCCGCCAAAACCACTTCCGGCTACAGTCTAAATGACCTCATGTATAAAGGTCCCAACCTGCAACAAGATCTACAGGGAATCATACTGAAGTGGAGGCAGTATTGTTACGCATACACGGCCGATATTGAGAAATGTTATCGTATGATTTTAGTTAATGAAATAGACCAATACTTGCAGCAAATCGTATGGAGAGAAAGCCCAGACATGGCCATCCAAACGTTCCTACTATCAACAATTTCATACGGATCAAAATCGGCACCATTCTTAGCATTAATGACTCTTCATCAGTTAGCAGAAGACGAGCAGCATAATTTCCCCTACGCAGCACAAAGCATCCGAGAGCAGTTCTACATGGACGATTGGGTATCAGGATCCCATAGCATAGAAGAGGGAAAGAAACGTATAGCAGAAGTAAATGCATGTCTTAGCAGCGGAGGATTTACTTTACGAAAGTGGTCCTCGAATGATAAACAATTATTAAAAACTCTCGAGCAATCTAATGAAAAAACATTGTTTACATTCAAAACAGAAAACTCATCAAAAACGTTGGGAATTCAATGGAACTGCACCGAGGACGAATTCACCTTTCAAAGCAATCTACCAAGCTCAGAGACTACTAAACTAACCAAAAGGATTCTTTTATCCGAAATTTCAAAAATATTTGACCCTTTAGGTTGGTTAGCGCCCTTAACAACAAAAATGAAATTGTTATTTCAAAAACTCTGGCAAATTTCGGAAATGCAGTGGAATGATGAAGTTCCGACAAACATCAAAGAAGAGTGGATTCTTCTGAAGCAAGATCTGGAGTGTATCAGCCAGGTCAAAATACCTCGGTGGTTGCAAAGCAAGCTGGGAGACGTCATTGAACTACACGGGTTCTGTGACGCATCCATCAAAGCGTACGCGTGTGTAGTATACGCCAGAATAAAAAATAATAACGCAACTTCAGTAGTGCTAGTCGCAGCAAAAACCCGCCTAGTACCCAACAGCAAGGTCGTATCGTTACCGAGACTGGAGTTATGCGCAGCCGATCTTTTAGCGAAATTAATGACAAAGATTGTCAGCAGCATTAAGAGCTTTAAAATCGAAGTTTATGGTTGGAGTGATTCGAAAGTGGCTCTCAGCTGGATACAAGGCCCCCCCGAGCGATGGAAGCCGTTTGTAGCCAATCGAGTAAAGAAAATAGTCAGCACAATGCCATCAGCTGTGTGGCATTACGTAAACACGAAGGAAAATCCAGCCGATTCAGCGAGCAGAGGATTGACAACAAGCCAGCTTATAGAATTTTCATTGTGGTGGAAAGGGCCCACATGGCTATCGTCCAACGAGTTCAATCCTAAAAAGATAGAAGCGGAGTATAAAACTGATGAGGAAATGAAAAAACAAGTGAACGTGGTTCAAACCAGCGTCACCGATAGCAGCATAATAGATAATTTATTAAGTCGATATAGCTCATTCATAAAAATAACACGAATTTTAGCATGGATACGGCGGGCATTGACTCCGAGCCGTAAACCGAGATATCTCACATTGCAAGAGCTTAGAACAGCAAAATTAATAATAATAAAACACATTCAGCGCA
The DNA here is from genome assembly GCA_958496255.1 of Camptogramma bilineatum. NCBI lineage: Eukaryota > Metazoa > Arthropoda > Insecta > Lepidoptera > Geometridae > Camptogramma > Camptogramma bilineatum. The sequence goes on from OY292478.1 coordinate 5,112,533, forward strand.
AGGAATTTCACGAAGATATTGAAAATTTATTACATCACGACAAGTTAAAAGCAAATAGCAAGATATTAAGCCTGAATCCAAAAGTAGATCAAGGTGGAATTTTAAGGGTTGGAGGGCGTCTAAAGAACGCTAATATCAGCTCCGATATGAAGTATCCGATCATCATTCCATACAACAGCCGGTTAACAGAACTTCTTATCGATCAAGCACACGAACTTTCGTTCCATGGTGGAGCCCGACTTACCTTATCCTTACTGAGGCAACAGTACTGGATAGTCAAAGGTAATCGAGCAGTGAAAAAGCAGCTTCAGCGATGTGTGACATGCAAAAAACAAGAACCCAGGAAACTAGATCAGATCATGGGTGACCTACCTGATTACAGAATAAACCCAGCTCCAGCATTTTATCACACTGGAGTAGATTTCACGGGATTTATTCGAGTGAAAGCCAATAAAGGTAGGGGCATAAAAACATCAAAAGGGTATATAGCGCTATTTATTTGCATGGTCACAAAGGCAGTTCATCTAGAGCTAGTCTCCGACTTGAGTAGTGCCTCATTTCTAGCAGCGTTAAGAAGAATGGCGGCACGCAGAGGAGCGCCAAAGCATATCTACTCTGACAATGGGACTAACTTTGTAGGGGCGAATAAAATCCTGCAGGAAGAGTTTCAACAGCTAGAAAGAGTTTTCGGTGATTCATTCTACAAGGAGATCGCAGAAATGAATATTGAATGGCACTGGAACTGTCCTTCTTGGCCAAGCGCAGGAGGGATTTGGGAACGATCAATCAGAAGTTTGAAACAGCATCTCAAGAGGGTAGTAGGTGATCAAGCCCTGACCTTCGAAGAGTACAGCACCGTGTTAGCTCAAATAGAAGCAAATCTCAACTCGAGGCCATTGTGTCCAATATCAGACGACATCGATGATATAGATTTTCTAACTCCAGCACACTTCCTAACTAGCAGAGCAGGTCTGTCGGTCATAGAAACTCCAGATGACGGCAGAACCAGATGGCACTTAGCAAATAAAATTGTTCAAGATATATGGAAAAGGTGGAAAACCGAATATCTTAGCCAATTGTCAGTGCGCAGCAAATGGTTAAAAGCTAAAATAAATATCGAGATCGGGGATATGGTTACTATTCACGACGACAACCATTTGGCGGGAAAGTTTCCAGTCGGAAGAGTTGTAGAAGTTCATAAAGGAAACGATGGACTAATTAGGGTAGTAACCTTAAAAACTAAAAATGGGTATATTAAGCATCCGATAATAAAATTATCCATTTTACCTGTAGAGCAAGCAAAGCAAGACGAAAAGGAAGTTCAGCAAAGCAAGAAAGCGGAAAAGGAGAATAGCAAGCAATCAACAGCGACAGCAAGAAAGCAAGTAGGCATAAGAAGATGTCCGAAATTCGTCAATATAGCGTTAGCATTAATCTTCTTTATGAGCGTCATATGGTCCAGTGAAGCATCTTACAACTTTACACAATTTTCCAGCAATCAATCGGTACACTTTGACCCAATTGGAAAAATGCATTTAATTCGAGATCAATGGAAAATCGTCGTTTACTACAATATGCAACCTTATTGGCAAGCAAATAAAGCAGTAAATACGTTCACAAAGCACTTAGAGCAAACATGTGATAAGGTGAAGGAACCGAGTCATTGTCATATGATTTTATTGCAAATACAGCATGACTATAGCGAGCTAGAGTACGGCAATCAGCTGTTACTGAATCAGCATTTCAGCGCGAGGTCAAGAACACGGCGTGGCCTTATCAATGCAGTCGGCTCCGTGGCAAATACATTGTTCGGAGTATTAGACGAAAGCTTCGCAGAAAAGTATAAACATGACATTGAACTTGTAAACAGCAATCAACGACATTTATTACAGCTATGGAAAAATCAGACCTCAGTTGTGGAGGCTGAATATAACATATTAAAGCGAACAGAAAAGATCATAGAAACCCAGCATAAATTATTAAATAAGCATCTGAATTACATAGATCAAGCTACAAAGAATATACAGAAGGAACTTGAAAGTATATCCATTCTACAAGAATTTTCATTAGCAGCGATAGCGACCACAAATATGCTACAGAATTTAAAGCGTGTCCAGGATACATTAATGGACACCATGACAGATATTTATCATGGAAAAATAAACTTGCATCTTTTGACTCCGAAACAACTAAGCGAAGAACTACAAATCGTTTCGAGTCAAATATCAAATGAGCTAACTCTACCTATCGACAGCATACAGTCCACTTTATTTCAAATCTACAAGCTATTGAAGATAAAAGCAAGAATGACAACAGAATATTTTATATTTGAGATAACATTACCATTAATTAGCAGAGACAATTTCCAGTTGTATCATTTATTACCTATACCAACTCAATTCAATACCAACATGATCAGCGTCAAAACTGTGGCAGAATACGTGGCAATCAACTTGAGAAGAGACTCCTACTTAACAGCGAGCAACGATGACCTTAAAAGCTGCGAGTACCAAGATGAAGTTTACCTCTGTCAGCTGCAAGGTCCAATCAATCATCTAGATACGGAAGAAAGGTTTTGTGAAACAAAAAATATGGGAGCCTGTGATTTTAATAAGCAAAGCTGCAAAAATAGGTGGATTCAATTGCATGACCCATCTGTTTATTTTTATTACGTATGTGATTCATACTCTTTGAGAATCATATGTGACGAAGAAATCCGAGACTACCGAGTCAGCAAAGCCGGGCTCATTCAACTCTCTAAAGAATGCATAGCGAAGGGACATGACCTAACTCTATATTCGTATCAGCAGAAAAATACGCTCAATCTCAAACCAGACATAGTACCTTATAGCATAGCTCCATTACGTCATCATTTGGTCAATATTACGCTTCCTCCTTTTAACTTTGATGACGACAGCGCTCAGCTCAACAACTCACTAAAGCATCTCGGTGAAGAAATCACCGCAATGAAGGAAGCAGCTCAACAGGATCATCTCGGCAATCTTAGTACACATGATATCCACCACTACGTGATCTCATATGTGCTACTAGCAGCAGCCGTCGCAGCGTTCCTGTTCCTCCTGTGGAGGCGAGGCAGACGAGCAGCCAGCTCGTCCGTTCCCACCCCGCCAGGCGAAACGCCAATCAGCAGCGTGAGTGTGAGTGTAAGTGCCGGTAATTTGCCCGGGCCCGAGCCAGAGCAACGTGCAAGTGCGCGAGAGCAACCTTTGCCCGAGCAAGGGGAAGACGGACAGGTGACCAAACGGTGGTCTAGTTTGCGTAATTGGCGTCCCAAAAAAGACAGTTCGACTTCGCCCATCAACAAAAGACAATCGGTTTTTACCATAGATAACGAATAGCGTTTTTATTATTTAGCAACTCGATTTAACGTACGAGTATAATTTTAAGTTCATCTAGCATTGTTCTAACAAGCATTTAAGATAAGCAAAATACTGGTTCATCTATGTACCTACTAATCCCTATAATTGTAGCATCTCATCTCATCTCATCTCCTCCCCTCGGGAGCATGTTCAATACATTGAACACCTTAGCAAGCAATTTTGGCTAAGTAGGTCGCACGAGGCGCATCGCGCGGTTTACCTAGCCAGTGCACATTCGGACAGCGATCGGTCCGCACTCATATCAGCATTTATCATAATCATTAGCGTAAAGTAAAGTTCTTGAATACATCGTTTTATCTTTCAAGTTCGTATCAATCCAGCATCCCACCCCTAACGCGTACGGTTCCGTACACAAACTATTGTACACCAATCTGAGTTGGTAACATAGAGTCCACTATTTATATTAAGATCTGTAATTTACACCTATGTTAAACAATAAATGAATTATGAATTATGAATTATGAATTAAAACTTTTATTAAACTTCACGAATGCCTAGATCCATCTACTATTTCAAAGGTTGAGATCGTATTTCTTGAGCACATTATTTATCGTTTAAAGGTTGATTTACATGGTGCGAGTTTCTCGAATGCGAGAGGCGATTATCGTCATCAATGTCAAAATAATGACACTAAACATTGAAATCATACGTGGAAGGACGAGAATAGCTTGTCACTGAATTGACATTGATGACGATAATCGCGTCTCGCTTTCGAGAAACTCGCACCATGTAAATGAGCCTTATAGAACCCCGAATCGGTTACGTATTTATGTCACGAAAAATACAAGACAGATTTTTGAAATCCATAGGAACGTTTGACAGATTTTTGATTTCTTTTTTCTCATAATACAGGAATTCGAATTCCATAAATTCTTAAGCCAGATTTTCATTTGTTTTTTTTTCACAAGACAGAAATACAAAATACATCTAAACATTTTCCAGAAATTTTAAGATCCAGATAATTCACTTTACCGCATGTTTGTTTTCCATATAATTTGTTTTCCATAGATTTTGTGATCCCGAAAAATCATGGTTCAGGAAAGACCTATTACAAAATTATGTATTCAATCTTTCTAAACGCCTACTAGTAGCCCTATCTAGTAATAATTCAGAGCGTTATAAATACCTACTAGGTACCATAAAATTAAATGACCGATGTCCATTATGTAGCTTGAAGTACTGTAGGTAGATATCTATTAAATATTGTACCTAGTTACTTTTTTATTACCTTTAACATTTCCTAACTAATTTTGTGCTAGATGGTTAAGTAACCTCACCAAACACTTTTGGCAAATTATCAAAGTTTAACCTAAATCTTCCATCCATTTCGAATTTGTGACGGCTCCGGCGCTTCGGGAAGTGCAGCCCCTCCGCCCTTGCGTAACAAAACGTGGCATCAGCACGAGCCTTCGCAGCTTCGGCTGTTTGGTCGCCGCCGAAGGTGGCGACCAAACAGCCGGCAGGAAAGACCTATTACAAAATTATGTATTCAATCTTTCTAAACGCCTACTAGTAGCCCTATCTAGTAATAATTCAGAGCGTTATAAATACCTACTAGGTACCATAAAATTAAATGACCGATGTCCATTATGTAGCTTGAAGTACTGTAGGTAGATATCTATTAAATATTGTACCTAGTTACTTTTTTATTACCTTTAACATTTCCTAACTAATTTTGTGCTAGATGGTTAAGTAACCTCACCAAACACTTTTGGCAAATTATCAAAGTTTAACCTAAATCTTCCATCCATTTCGAATTTGTGACGGCTCCGGCGCTTCGGGAAGTGCAGCCCCTCCGCCCTTGCGTAACAAAACGTGGCATCAGCACGAGCCTTCGCAGCTTCGGCTGTTTGGTCGCCACCTTCGGCGGCGACCAGCCTCAGCCGCTCCAGCTCATGCTGGTGCCGCGTTTTGTCACAGCGGGTGGGGGCTGCATCTCCCTTCGCGCCTCCGAGTTCATAAAAACACTCTAGGGTAGGACAGACAAGACTACGTGGAAGTCGGGGTGGGCAGATTCGGTTCTGAGACCGATAATAACCTAAAAACGTTTCATTTTACGGTAAGACAGACGCAACATGAAAAGTAACACAAATTACGTAAATAATAATAATTGAGTAAGATGGAAAAGGTTTTATATGGCTGGAAATTTTCTGGTAAGCGTTACTTCTGTCTTTCAAAATTAGGTATAAGGATATTGTTGTCGAATGAAAAAAAAAACGAACTGATAATCTGGCATTAGTGTTTCTGTCAAATGAGACTTCTGTGAAACGTTTTATCGGAGTAATAAAATTATGTAAAACATAGTATCTGGATTTCGAGTTTCTATCAAACGTTTTATGGATTTCAAAATTCGGTGTATCGTTTTTCGAAAAATTGATAGGTTCCCGAATCCCGTCCCGTTCCGAATCCCGTCGAAATCGCAAATATTAATGAGACATTTTTTTTCAATGAAATAAATACCGTGTGGTCAAATTAAAACTTACCTATAACTTCACGAATGCCTATGTAAATTCATCTACTGTAGGTACAAAGGTTGAGAACGTATTTATTCTCATTTCAATATCCATCTGCAGTCGGGTCGTATACGTTGTAACAACCGGACCCAACCTTGCTATAAGGAAAATAGTTTTAAAAACAAACCTGTTATATCACTTGTGCTGTGTTTAATATGATATAGGTTTTCGACCAAGTGAAATAGTGATCAGTTGATCTCGTCTAGAAATGGTGAGTTTTTAGCCTATTATGTCAAATACACAGAATTAAGAGTCAAATATTAGGTTTTCAATGATAATTAATTATACTTACTTATTATTTTTACCCATTTATTCAATGATATTGAATTTTTAAATATCATTGATGTTATCTAAGCTATGAGCGTCGCTCGTAAGCCTAAACCACAAATTTTTGTATGCGTTTAAATGCGTCTAAGTTAGAATCGTGGTTCAAGACGCCCTCAAGTCAGTTAGTTAAACGGTTTAACTAGATATTATTTTCATTATTTCGATCGGACGATTCTATGAGTGAGAACATAAACCTAAGGTATCCTTTTAACAAAAATGAACGACCTCTGTCTACCCTCTCTTTGGGTAAAATACCAAATTGGTTACTGTTAACTGCAAACAAAAAATAAAAAATAAATTAAATTGAAATTGAAATAAATACTTACCTAATCTACCTAGTAATAATTTTGAAGACGAGTAGTTCTAAATAATATGAAGACAAAACAAATACCTAAGTAATTTAAAGGTTAGTTAAGTTAAAGAGCCAAAGCAAGTTGAACAATCTACAAATTAGTAACCGTTGGTTGCGTAAAATCATAAAACAATTAGGTATGATCATAAAATAATAGGTAGGTACCTACCTAATAAAACTTCGTAGGCACAGATTACTAATTACTAATAATTAGTAATCTGTGTCGTAGGCAAGAAGAGTGAAGTGGGCCACGTTGAACCATACTTTAATTTATTGAAATAAATCACATTCAGTATGTCGAGTAGCAGTCAGTTTCTAATATTCTATCCATCTGTGGTTTTGCAAACTATGGTAGGATATTTGACATTAGTTCTATAATAATAAAAATTTCAAATTAAGTAGGTAAGCAACATCACAGTTGCAATATACAGGGTGGGGCAAATTTTTGGACACTTAAGGGTAACCAAATCTTATCTTTTGTAGTTAGAAAGTTTTGTTCTAAGAAAACCAATGGTTTATTTGCAAGAAAAAAATAATTTAATTTCAGACTTTTGATAAAATGTTCAATTTGCCTAAAAAATACAAAGTTCAGTTAGTAAAAAAAAAACAAGTTGGTCTTAATCGACTCTATTTCCCATCAGGAACACTTTTCCCAAAGCTACTTACCAAATCAAATTGTATGTTTTTGCAATTCAAAAAAACAAACCCATAACTACATTTTCTATGAAAAACCCATTGATGCACGGCCGAGATTCAAAACCACAACTGTCAGATCACAAGTCGAGGCCAACACGGCTATATGCTGATCTAAGCTACCGATCTACCAACATTTAAAGCGGAAGAGTTTGTTTGTTTGGAAGCGCTAGTCGGATTTTAAAAATTATTTCTGCATTTGATATTTGAACTCTTGAGGAAGGTTATAGGCTACTTTCATCTTCATCATCAAAAACCACCACTATGCCGGCGCCGCGCGGGCAATGTCACGAGTGCGCTGCTAGCCTCTTAAAGACACGTTAGCAGAGTTCCATTTTTATTCTCATATTTTATTTTTTCGTTTACATTGGTTCGATGAAACCCGTCTCATCTAGTTAAACTTGTTTTTAAATTAGCGTGCAAATTAAGTGGTTAGGTAGGTACCTAACCTACCTATCTAGCATCATTTTATTTTTGTTTAAATGTTGCTCTTGACCGCTCCTACTAAAAATCAAATAACTCTAGAATCTAATCTAAATGTTTTTTGTATATATACCTACATTATAACTTTATAGCATTAGGTACCTTCGATACAGTCAAATCAATGCTTTTATTACTTGTTTGAACACAAACTGTTTACCTACTGTTTACGTAGATACAAGTCAAGCGGGTTTATTTATCAAGTGAGGTCAGCAAGGTCAATTGACCATCTCGGCAATGAACTGGGCGTCGATTCTGGTACCTACCGAACTTTTTATCAACCTCAACCAAAACCTCAACTAAAGCGACTGTTTCCATGACTACTAATAACAAACGACTCAGTTGTGGTGAGGTTTTGAACTTTGGCAGAACAAATTTTTGAAAAGCGATTCTACTATTTCACCAAATGGCTGACATTTAAGAGATCGAACCAAAACCAAAGCGGTTGTCATCTAGTAGAATTCAGGCCCTGAGTTATTATTACCGAAAACAAAAAAAGGTGATGATCATACTTAGTAATAGGTAAGTATATCTTTTAACTTAGGTAGGTTGTTTACAATTATCTAATCTCTCAGTGACAGGGATTGGAAAATTTATTTTATGGGTCAATCTCCAGAATCAGCGTGTTTGGTTGATTGCTATGGTGCTTTTTAAATATAAATATTATTGCTTTTCTGTATTTTTATTTCGAGAAGATGTCTAAATAAGCATATTTTCATATTGGCCCCTGAAGGGACAGAAAAGCAATAATATCGATATTTAAGGGGCGCCATAGCGATCAACCAGGTTTTTAAACCAATTAAAGTCTGATTGTTTTTGCAAGATCGTTCTTCACGATAATTAAGCCAAATAAACTACTGTTCTCCTGATTTAATAAACAAAGGAGTAATTTTGTAAAAAATAACCGTTTATAAATAAATAATGCTGGACATTTTACACAGCATTATGTAGCCCGTTTTATAGTCATTTATGTAAAAAAGTGCTCAATGGTCCCCTACCTCCCTTACTATGTTACCTACCTATTGTACTGTGCCATAAGGGTGGACGCACACCTAATCCGCGCCAAACGTGCCGAATTGTCGAAGTACTACCAAATTCGGCCGAATCGGAAGATTCGGCGCGGACAGGTATGCGAGGTTTCATTTCATACGATTTCATGTAAAGAATTCTAAGTTCGGCGCGTTCAGTGCGGACAGGTGTGCGGCCACCATAAGGAGTCGTACACATTTTCATTTTTAACATTTTTTTTTTTCAGTTTACCAAACTCCCACTTCTTCTCCTCCTGGCGCTGTGCAGCGCGCAGGACGATGGAGACCTCAACTCCATCATTGGCCAGATCTTCGGCACCCCTCCCCCCGCCTCAGGTTCTTCCACCCCCGCAGTCGTGAATAAGGGCCCCTCTACTATTGTACCGCCGCCGAAACCCGCGCCTGTCAATGGTGAGTTTTACTTTATGAGTAGCTGGAGTAGCTGGAGTAACTGGGGATAATTGGGTGAGAATTATCGGAGTAGTTGACAAAAACTGGCTATAAATTGAAGTAAAGTATTACTAGAAGAGTAGCTTGTACTAAAGTAAGTTGCTGATAACTGGGTGAGTAGATGAAAGTATCTAGAGTAGTGGGCAAAAACTGGTTGGAAATTGCAAAAATTGAATAAGTTACAAGAAAGAGTGAGTGTATGTGTGTAAAAAGTGAGAAAAATACTAGATACGGTGGCGAAAACTGAAAAGCTGTGAAATTGAATTAGTAACTGGTTAAAATTCATCAATCAACATTATCGGTAGAGGTATACCTTCCGCCTGCTTGGGATCCAGCCCTAAACCCTTTACCTAAAGCACGTCTTCCATTGAACCACCAAGTTTATTACCAGTGAGCTGCACTTGTAAATTGTGAATGGATGAGTAGCTACTCATCCAGGTACTTGCCATAGGTACTTATATAATTATGGCAATGAGTAGTGGTACCAGTCGGAGTAGATTGAATTACCTGGATCAAAGGCAAAGTATCACGGTATAATTAGCCGTATAATTGTGTGTGTGTATCTAGTGTCAGCTCTAGATAGTGCTATTCAGACTTCCGAAAATGCATCCGATTGGATCATTTTCTTCAGAAAGATGACGTTTTTTCAGCGAAGAAACGTCTTCGAATTTGGAAAACATTCCGAGAAGGTCTGAATCGCACTGCCTTTTCATGACTAATTTCACAACTGATCCAATTTACCCGCAGCTACTCAAGACCTATCATGCACTACCAACGAAGGCGACGCCGGGGAGTGCACACCCTACTACCTCTGTAACGCCGCCGACAATACCGTCAACACCGACGGCATCGGTGTTATCGACATTCGGTAAGATAATAATACGTATGCGTTAGAGCAGTAGGTACCTACGATCGATCGAGATACATATCTCTCTCGATGTTGCACATGTTAGGCCGGCTGGTGTCTATATTCTAGTGTTGTTGCCAATGCCGACAGAATCGGGGATATCAGATCAGAAGTTGAGTTACCGTCCTAAGTTATGGTTCTATTGGGAAGTGCGTACTACCCTGTGTAACACCACAAACAAAGAGAGCGGGACAGTGAATTTCATTCTCAAGAGAGAGAAAGACAGTTAGACGTGCGAGTTAAATAAACTTCGAGTATCTATAATAAATAACGTATCAAAAAGTTTAAACTGTTTTGTTTGTTTGTGCAGATTCCAGGGTGGGTCTTGCGTGTCGTACATGGACACGTGTTGTTTGGTGGGCGAGAAGCGGCCCCCCACCGACCCCGTCACGCCCAAACCGGAGCCGAACGAACCTGACGTAAGTACCTACCCACTCAATTTGATACCACAAACATACTCAAATTGAACTCAATACAACAGTACTTCCCTAAGGGGTCCGCGTCCGCTTCTGTAGCGCTACAAACGCCTATTGTGAAAGCTCTCTAATAGCCAGAGTTGTAACCGTTTATGTTACACTTCTCACAATGGATCTAGGCATTCGTGAAGTTAGCCGTTTCGCTGCGCAGTAGAAAATTTTGTATGGCAAAGCTGCACTGCGCATCGAAACGGCTAACTTCACGAACGCCTAGATCCATTGTGAGAAGAGAAGTAGGTATAGTAACGTATTTTTTAAGGAGTAGGCTATTTGCTACTCCTTAAAAAATGAGTCTTTGCTACTAGCAATGATGTTTTCCAAAGTCGAAATGCCCCTTTTGAAGACATCATTGAGGAGTAGGAGTATTATGACATGAACTGAGAAAAAAAGTGGCTTAAATTAAAAATTTATAAAAAACCGACTTTAATGTTATAAGCTGAGCAACTTCCTGCACTCTCAACTCAAGGTGCATTTCTGTTCATAACTCCGAAGATCCTTGACAGATCCACACCAAATTTTTATGACACCTCATGGGGGCTTACTACCCTGAAACACAGGTAAAAAAATATAATACAGCGGCTATGGGCTTGCAATAAAGCCGTGGACATTATATTGACATTGTTTCATTAACCGCTTATCACATGACTGACCACAGCCACACGTAGAGGTAATAAGTACCTACATAAACAGGTAAAAACATTACCTATATAAATGACACGCTCCGCTGGCGGCCGAACCAACAAAACGTAAGTGATTCGTATTTTCCTGTTTAATCACCTAACCGACTTCAAAAAAAGGAGGTTCTCAATTCGCAATCTTTTATTTTATGTATGTTCCCCTTACTCAAAGACGCCTGGGCCGATTTGGAAAATTATTTTTTTGTTTGAAAGGGTATACTTTTCAACTGGTGTCATAAAAATTTGGTGAGGATTTGTTGAGAATCTTCGGAGTTATGAACAGAAATGCACCTCGAGAGTGCAGAAAGTTGCTCAGCATAAAACATTGAAGTTTTTAATTTAGTCACTTGTTTCTTTCGTGTCATTATTGTTAATTCGAAAATATTACCTAAGTAGGTACTACTTTACTTACTGTACCTACTTACTAAATTATTACCTACCTAAGTAGGTACCTACCTACTTTACTACTCCTTCAAAAAATGCGTAGGGGTCAAGTGGGGTGAAGTGGATCACGCTCACTTTGATGGCGGGTTCACACGCTCGCGTGCAAACAGACATTCAACGAGACAGTGATGTGGATATGAATAGAGCGAGCACGATGTAGCTCTCATTTCAAGGAGACCAAACGCGACAGAAGATAAATGGCCTGTGATAATGTGCCAGTAGGTACGTATGCACGAGTTTAGTATTCTATCCGTGACTTGACTATAATAAAGTATCTCAATTGTATGGAATTCAGTGCAGCGCCTCTAGCGGTAACTTGACTAAACTAAGTTCAGTCCATACAATTGTCCATACTTTACTATAGTCACGGATAGAATATTAAACTCGTGCATACTGGCGATCGAGGCACTGTTGAATGTCTGTTTGCACGCACGCTTGTGAACCCAGCATGATGGCGCGTTTACACACTCGCGTGCAAACAGACATTCAACTCGCACGTTATCTTTTGTCGCGTTCGGTCTCCTTGAGATGAGAGTGACAGAGCTACTTCGTGCTCGCTCTGGTTGAAACTGTCTCGTTGAGTGTCCGTTTGGTCGGAGGAACGCGGTATGACGAAAATGTAGCTTATCATTGTCACAATGGATCTAGGCATTCGTGAAGTTAGGCTTTTCGCTGCGCAGTAGAAAATGTTGTAAGTATGAAAAAGTTGCACTGCGCATCGAAACGGCTAACTTCACGAATGCCAAGATCCGTTGGAAGAAGTGTAGCTAGAGGCAAAAAGTTGCTCAGTTTATAGCATTGAAGTCTTTTTTTCTTATTTTTTTTTTTAGCTATTTGTACAAGCTACCAAGACGCCAGTCCTTACATTTTGTCCATTTATGCAAATTCATAGATGTGATCTTGAGTTGTGATGTTTTTATTGCAGAAGATTCGTTTAAAAGTTTTTATTACTAAAAAGTCCCTGACAACGTATTGGGTGTTAAATTACTACTCACAAAAACTAAAACGGGAGCTTCATAGCTATAACTAAATGAAAAGCCGATTAGTACCGAAATAAAATTAGACCAGTATGTTTCGATGATTTTTTTTTACAGTTTTGTAAGCAAGAAGGTTTTAAACTTGATTATTAATTACTTCCTATGTTATGGAAGTAGGTAGGTAGGTACTTAATTGTGTTTTTATTTTATGTAGGTAGGTAAGTTCCGTTACTGTAAATGCTATTTGTCCAGTCTTCTCTGTTGTTTTAAATATCGGCTTTTTAATTAAAAAAAAGGCCTTTCCTAAATTTTTGCTATCTATTTGTTTTTATTCCCGATACCAATTACCAGGGAAAAGGCTTCCCTAAAATTCTCCAACCAGGTGAACTTCGTACCGCCCCATTTTTTATTTATTTATGCAGTAGGTACAATATTGCATTTTTCTAATTTTTTGAAAATATTTACTTATTTAGATTTATAGATTTATTGGAAAACCAACAGCTTAAATAACAGAATAGATTAACTTAACTTAGAACCAGAATAGTAGCTAACTTAACTTATAGCCTACCTATGTTATTCCCTGATTGATGAGCTTTCTGTAATTTCTGTTGGTGAAAGAATTTTTTAAATCGGTCCAGTAGTTTCGCAGCCTATTCGTTACAAACAAAATAAAAATAAAATATTTCCTCTCTTTATTAGTGTAGAAGTGTAGAATAAAACTTATTTAGTTTTTGGCAGTAGTTTTTTACACCCAGTACATTACAAACAAGTATCTTATCTGCATACCTACCGACCGGTTTTGCAGGCCAGTTCGAAGAATCCATTATTTGCCTATTTATGTACAAAAAATGAATAAATAATGAGGTAGTTAATAAACTGTTAATCACTTCACACTATACCTGTACCTAGGTATATGTATAGTGTGTACTATACCTATTCATGTGTATAGTGCGAAAGTTTGTTTGTGAGAATCTGTGTTCAATTGAAAATGAAGTCTTATCAAAATTTGCAATTCCGACGGGATTCGAACCCGCAATAATACAAACGATCCTTCTTAAGATGGAGTGCCTTTACCAACTCGTCCATGGAATCCATATCGTCGGTCGGGTTGAAAATCTTGATAAGCTCATTAATCGATTAAAGCCTCGATCTGTGTTTGTTAGTTTTCACTTTGAAACTAATTAGGTACTTACTTTTCTTTTGTGTAACGAAAGTACCTACTTAATTCCTTTGTGTTTCTTTTGTGTTACAGTAGAACTTTTATGAAAGCGACTCATATAGAGATTTTTTAACCCAATTTTTTTACTTTTTCGTACTTTTCAAAAAAAAATCCTTCATAGGTACAAACCTTGTCCTGACAGAACCCAACAAAAATGAATTAGCCAAATCGGTGTAGCCGTTCTCAAGTGATGTGGGAACAAATATACGGAAATTGTTTTTTTTATGAAACTTAAACTACCTAAGTAATTAAAACAACTTAAAACTAATTTCCTCCTAAAAAGTCGAGGTCTCCACAAGGTCCTAATTGAATCTTAGAATTTTTCACTTAGAATTTTATCGAAGTTGATATATTTCCTGTGTTAATATTATCATAATCATAAAATTAAATATACATAAGTAGTTTTATAAATAGACTGACATTGGTGACTTGGCTATTTTTTTACGAGCTAGCAATATCATGGTGCGCTTACACGCTCGCATGCAAACAGGCATTCAACGATCACATTATCTTCTGTCGCGTTCGGTCTCCTTGAGATGAGAGTGACAGAGCTACTTTGTGCTCGCCCTCACCATCCTGCTGATTGTCTAACTTGTCTCAAACCTCAAATTGGTCTCAAACTGTCAAAACGATCGCGAATGTATTTTTTGTCACTCTCATTGCACCGAGACCTAAGACGCGACAAAAGATGCCTACGCAATCGTTTTCACGTTTTGAGACCATTTTGAGGTTTGAGACAAGTTAGACAATCAGCCCGCATATCTCTGTGTCGTTGAATGTCAGTTTGCACGCGTGTAATCGCGGTATTATGGTACCTAACGGCGAGCTAATCTGATGATGGAGTCAGGAGCTCGCTAGCGTGTAATCGCGGTACCTACTATGGTCACAGCGAGCTAATCTGATGATGGAGTCAGGAGCTGTTTAACAGAACCCTCATGAATAGGCCGATTGAGTTGCAACACGGCATATTCAAGTAGCTATTGCAAAATTACGAAAAAAATTGACCCACTAAACGTAGGCAAGTAATTTATTTGAGGAAAACTGAGTTTTTCCTCGTATGTTGTACCAAGTGTATAGATTATGTACCTAAATTAAATACTTAAAAGTTATTTTTATTACATATACAATAGAGGTAGATAGCTACCTAGTAATTAACGACAACATGTTATTATAATTGTGATGTTATTTATATCTAACAACATTGAGGACAAATGTATTGATTTTTCAATACCAAACAAATAACAAAATCTGTCCCACATTGGTAAACAAAATGTTAATTAAGATTTTGATTAGGTACCAATGTGGGACAGATTCACGCGGCACCCGGCATCAGGATCGTTGGTAGTGTTAATATAGGTTAATATAGTAAGGTCCCTAGCTACTATGGTATATATGATGTTATGATTTTATATACTTATACGTTTGTTGCAGCGTGTGGGCTGCGGCTGGCACAACCCCAAAGGTGTGGGCATCCGCACCACGGGCGAGGAGCAGGGAGAGACCAAGTTCGGGGAGTTCCCCTGGATGTGCGCCATCCTCAAGTAAGGGTCTAACTTTCTATTGTTTCGTTACTTGTATAGCCGGCCACATACGCCATGCGGCGTTCACACGTTCGCGAGCAAACAGACATTCAACGAGACAGAATATGATCAGAACGAGCACGATGTAATTCTGTCATTCTCATCTCAACGAGACCGAATGCGACAAAAAATAATTTGCTCGTTGAATGTCTATTTGCACGCGAGCGTGTAAACGCGCCAGATGATGGTCAGCAAAACTAATAATTTTGTCACATTGACATAAAGATACATCTTTCATAGTAAGTTCGTTTAATCTAAGTGGCTATCTCTAGTGACGGAGTTTTTAGGCCACCGAAGGCCTCCGTCATAGCTTAAAAGACAATTAACGTGACCTCCGAAGCACGGAAGTGCTCAGATGTTAATACCACTAGCGGTCGCTCATCCAAATGATGATGAAAAATGAAAAAATGAAAAAATATTTATTAAAAAGGTGAAACAGCATAGGTACAGTTTTTCAGCGGACTCCACACTAGGCAAAGCCTGTATCGTGGAGTCCAATAAAAGATTTGTCATGTCGGTATTTCGGACTACCTACTTAAGGATGAGGCTACACAAAACACAGATGATGGGTCAGAACGTCACATAACTTCAACAATCAAGAACATCTAAGCAAGCTACGCCGCTTTCATTCATGAAATATTTACCTAATCTTCACAGAATCGAACCAGTAAACGAGAACGAGCCCGACGGCCAGAAGCTGAACGTGTACGTCGGAGGAGGTTCCCTCATCCACCCAAGCGTTGTTTTAACCGCAGCTCACTACGTCGCCTCTGCGCCCACACTGCGCGTCAGGGCGGGAGAGTGGGACACACAGAGTACCAAGGAACCGTTCCCGTACCAAGACAGAGAGGTCTCCAGCATTGAGATACACAAGGACTTTAACAAAGGTAAGAAGGTCGAGGTCAAGGTCAAGGTCAAGGTCAAGGTCAAGGTCAAGGTCAAGGTCAGGGTCAGGTTCAGGGTCAGGGTCAGGGTCAGGGTCAGGTCAGGTCAGGTCAATGTCAAGGTCAATATAGATCCAAAGTAGATTTTGTGGAAAAGTTAACGGTGAACGTCGGAGGAGGTTCCCTCATCCACCCGAGCGTAGTTCTGACCGCAGCTCACTACGTCGCTTCTGCGCCAACACTCCGTGTCAGGGCGGGAGAATGGGACACACAGAGTACCAAGGAACCGTTCCCGTACCAGGACAGAGAGGTCTCCAGCATTGAGATACATAAGGACTTTAACAAAGGTGAGAAGGTCGAGGTCAAGGTCAAGGTCAAGGCCAAGGTCACGGTCACGGTCGAGGTCAGGTCAATGTCAGGGTCAATATCAGTTCCAAAGTCGATTTTGTGGAAAAATTAACGGTGCACGGAGGAGGAGGTTCCCTCGGAGGGGGTTCCCTCATCCATCCAAGCGTAGTTCTGACCGCGGCGCACTACGTCGCCTCTGCGCCCACACTGCGCGTCAGGGCGGGAGAATGGGACACACAGAGTACCAAGGAACCGTTCCTGTACCAGGACAGAGAGGTCTCCAGCATTGAGATACACAAGGACTTTAACAAAGGTAAGATTTGCGGAAAAATCGAGGTCAAGGTCAAGGTCGAGGTCAAGGTCAAGGTCGAGGTCAAGGTCAAGGTCGAGGTCAGGTCAGGTCAATGTCCCTGACATTGACCTGACCTGACACACCTCAACATCAGTTTCAAGGACGGTTTTGTAAAAAAATGTCAAGGTAGCAGGAGCAACCTCAACACAAGCACAGACACAAGTCACTTTTTGCAGAGGGCAAAGAAACAAGTACCTAGGTAGGTACGTACGTACCTAATTTAATTTGGTAAAAAATAAACATTAAAAAACCGACTACCTAGGTACAATGTTATAATCTGAGCAACTTTCTGCAATCTCGGTCGAGGTGCATTTCTGGGGGGTTGGGTACAGTGGCCACTTTTGATGAAACATCATGTTTCATTGATGCTTCATCTATGAAACATCAGATTTTTCATCAAAAGTGGTCACTTTAGACCCCCTGTGCATAACTCCGAAGATACTCGACAGATCCTCACCAATCCTCCTCCTCAGCACCAATAAGAAAGTTTCAAACAAAAAGAATTAAATCATTAAATTTTTCTATTATTCCCCAGGCAACCTCTTCTACGACATAGCAGTCCTTTTCCTCGTGAAACCCATGGATCTGACCCAGAACGTGCAGCCGGCCTGTCTGCCGCCGCCTCGGGAACGCACCGAGGCCGGCACAAGGTGCTTCGCCACAGGCTGGGGCAAGGACAAGTTCGGGAAGGAGGGCCGCTACCAAGTTATACTGAAGAAGGTAGATTTTACTTACCTAGCTCTTCGCCACGGGCTGGGGCAAGGACAAGTTCGGGAAGGAGGGCCGCTACCAAGTTATACTGAAGAAGGTAGATTTTACTTACCTAGCTGTTCGCCACGGGCTGGGGCAAGGACAAGTTCGGGAAGGAGGGCCGCTACCAAGTTATACTGAAGAAGGTAGGCAGTTATGTTAGGACTCTTCGAGAATGTGAGAAAAAGAAAGTAGATGCTCTCGAAACTGTGCTGGAGAAGAATGGGGTATACCCCAAGCATTCTTCTCCAGCACCACATTATCCACACACCATTATCCACCACATATCGTGGACTGAGTTCCGCACCAATCAGTCCATACTTCTCTGCTGTACAATCTCGCATCCTCACTTTCTTCGGGCACGTATCGCGGAGAGGTGTCCATAGAACGGCTTGTGGTGTAGGGTCGAGTTGAGGGCACACGAGCACGTGGCAGATCCAATACAGTCTCTCTCTTACCTCAGTTGGTCCGAAAGAGTCTTTTAATCCTTAGATGAAACAGGATCGACTGGCATCAAAAAAAGTTTTTGTGTAAATTGCCCATTTTCTCGCTGACTGTACATTTTTTTCAAAATCTGTGAATGCAGGTTAAAATATCTTCAAAAGTTAAGGATAGTCTCCTAAAAACGTTTTCCTGTAGCTACAACGGTCAAGACCCTCCTCCCCCTCACCCAAAATCCTTGACAAACCTCTAACATCCTGCAAAAAAATACGTACGTATCTACTAGCAAATAACGTAACCCCTCCCCAAAATAAAGGTAGATACGTACTAGAAAATAACGTGACCCCCCAAAATCAAAGTTTCCGACCGCCCCTGGTGACCGCAAGCATTACCTCAAGCTGACCGCTTCCGTGCTTCGGAGGGCACGTTAAATTACCGGTCCCGGCTTGTAAGTCGTTAAGCCATGAAAACTCCGTCACCAGAGTTGGCAAAGCCATGACGGCGAGGCCTTTAGGCGGTCTAAAACCTCACCAGAGTTGGCCACTAGCTCATACGAACTTACTTACAGTCTTACTTATCTGGGACGTTGTTTATATGGAGTAGGCTTGTAGCACCTACACCATACTCTCAGCTTAACCAGCCATATCCACAGGAAAGACATCGTATCAATAAAGAAGGTTAAGTACTTACTTATTACATTTTTTTTTTGTGAAAAAAAGAGACAGGTTTTTGTTTGGTCCGTTTGGTCCTTTACTGCGTGACAGCTTTTTCTTTGCTTAGAACGTTAAAACATCGATGTTCCAAAAAAGTACCAAAGTACCTGGGCAAAGGCCTCGTACCTTCCTTTCCTCCACTCGGTTCGATCTTGAGCAGACCTCTGCCACTTATTAGGTATAAGTACAGTACGGCCAACGGATCTCGGCGTGCGTGAAGTTAGCCGTTTCGATGCGCAGTGCAACTTTTTCATACAAAATTTTCTACTGCGCAGCGCAGAGCCTGACTTCACGTACGCCTAGATCCGTCGGCCCAACTGTAATAAAAAAATTACTTCCAGATCGAGTTGCCGGTGGTAGACCGTAGCACATGCCAGGTCCAGCTCAGGAAGACCCGCCTGGGGAAGCACTTCGAGCTGCACACTTCCTTTATGTGCGCCGGAGGGGAGAAAGACAAGGACGCCTGCAGGGGGGACGGAGGATCTCCTCTCTCTTGTCCTATTGAGGTGAGAGTCAGAATAGAAAGTACCTACCTACCTTTGAGTACTGTACAAGTTTGAAAAATAACGCCATCTGTTGAGGAGAGTTCGTAACAATTTTTTGGTACAGCGCCATCTATTGGGAATAGTAGAGACTCAAGCTCCTTTAAAAATAATTACTGTAAAATACCCGGTGCTTGTTTGAATCAGCTCGCGAGTATAATAAGCGTCTTATTTGAAAAATATTTTGACGTGATAAAGTCATAAATCGATAAACGCCGGCTACGCGCACGAAAAAGTGTCACGTTCCGCCTAAGCCGTGAGTGCAAGCGAGAGCGCGGAGCAAGCGATAGAGAGGCACGATCGGCCTAACCTATGCAATTTTTCATCAATGTTTTTCTATGACGTTTTCGCCCGTAAACCGACTTTACAGGCAACCATTTTTAGGGTACCGTGTCTCAAAACGTTAAAAAAGGAACCCTTTTAAGATCACTTTCTTGTGCGTCTGTTTTTCTATAACTTTAATTTCTAATTCCTACAGTCGGAGCCGGGTCGTTTCGCACAAGCCGGCATCGTCGCTTGGGGTATCGGCTGCGGTTCTGACGGCACCCCAGGGGTCTACGTCGACGTCGCCAACCTTCGCAGCTGGATCGACGATAAGGTCGCCGGGAAAGGATACGACCCTAAGGTCTATTCTTACTAGGTTCGCCACGTTAGCGGGTGCGAGTTTTAAACAGCGCCATCTGTTGAGGAGAGTTCGTAATTATCAATTTTTATAAAGCGCCAAATATTGAATAATTACAAATTAATGAAGAGATTATTTGTAAACAGTGAGACACGTAATCTAAATAGGTAATAATGAAGATATCAAAATCCATCCACAGTATTGGTGTTTGTATATTTCTAACAAGCCGAAAATAAACTAGGTACCTAATGTTTTCTTTGAGTGAAGTTAGTTCGTTATTTGGCCTGATTATTGATTTACAATCTTGAAATGTCGGAAAAACTCGCACCTAAGTAAATGATAGTAATAAATTATAATCTATACTCGAGATGAATGTGATGATGTAATTATACGCTTGAGAGCTGAGAATTTATTATCTTCTAACTCTTTTTTTTTTTACTTGCTATAATAAAAGCAAACTCAAATCCATTTTAATTATTTTCTTCACAAAGCGAAGCATTCTTTGTGACCTTTGATTTGCTTAGAAATTGAATGCTCATTTTATAATTATAAATAACTTAGGGTCTTTTTTTACTCAAGTAATATTTGTGAAAATAAATAAAAATATGAAAATGTTTGGGTTCTTTTTTTTCTTCTACATTCTATAATTTGTAGGTACCTATTTACTATTATTTATTCTGAGGCACCATTAATGAAAATCCCCCTGCTTGACTGAATATTCAATGTGTTTGATAGGATAAAACTTGAAGAAGACGCCATCTGTTGACACGGATCTGGAACGTTTGAACCGGATGTAGAGGCTTTGTTGCCATTTCAAAAATAAAATAGCACCAGTAACTTGCACAAATGCCTGAATTCCAACTTTGCAATTGCATTAGCGCCATCTGTTGGCGAGTAGTTTACAAAAATTTCGCAACCTAGACAATTGACTTTGACAAGAAAGAACAGACAGACAGCCGCCAGACATAATTTTGAAATGATTGCGTGTTTGTTTTGTTTTCAATAAATGACAAATACAACAGATCGCGAAGTTATAGAAATATTCTAACGCTAGGAGTACATATTCTGTGTATTCTAATAACTCAAAAGTAGTAAAATGTCGTGCACTGAGCCTCAAATAACCAAAGTACAAATGAATTTAGGCAACTCACCAGGCACCTGTAGAGTTTGTATGAGAAAAAACAATTCGATGAAAGAACTGTTCGGTTCCGATTGTGAAATTGTGGATAGAATCCAGTTTTGTACCGGAATACTTGTAAGTAAACCTAAGTATAAGTATAATTTTAAAAACTCTTGAGTTCTAATCTAGACTAGACCAGAGTTTCTCAACCTTTTTTGCCCACTGCCCATTTAAAAAAGGAACATATTTTTTTTAAGAGCCCCCCACCCCATATCCTAGTGCGCATATCTCTGGGTATTCTACTGCCCCCCTGAAAATCTCAAACGCTCACAAAGGGGCGTAATCGCCCACGTTGAGTAAGTACCTAAAAAAAAAATGCTCTAGACAATTATCTATGGTAAACCAAGGAAAGTGTGCAGGCTGCTACTAATAAAATAATTCTATCGCCTTTTCAGTTTACAGAAAACCCCATTTTACCCTCATTTATCTGCATAGAATGCCTCTCACAGTTAGATATAGCTCACAACTTCAAAACAACATGTATCGCATCAGACGAAATATTAAAAAAACTGGACGACAAAGTAGAAATAAAGAAAGAGATCGATGATACAACTGTGAAGGAGGAAATTGAGGATATATATGAGGATGAGGTTGAGATTGAGGATTTTAAAGAGGATGTAAGGCTACTTATAGAAGAAAGCTCAAATTCTACCAAAAAAATTATAACACGTAGCATGAATTCTACTAAAATGTTTAGTCTAAAATATACTGCAAATACTAAAGAACTGAAAGTTAGATGGTATGTATATTCAACATCAAAGCTAGTCTTACAAATAAATGTGTTGCAAGATGTTATTCCAAGAATAAGCAGCAAAATATCTACTAATAATTCGTTAAGCTATCAAATATAGTTTTCACAGATTAGTGCATTCAAACATACTTTGTCAAAGCTTTGTATATTAGTACCTAAAGATTATATTATTTCATAATTATTATTTATTATAACTAATATATATTTATGAGATACTGGCTTGGCCTAGTCACAGAATAAATAGGTACAGAAGGCACACTCTGCACTTTAGTAACAAGTACAAGTACATTGGCGGGCCCACTCGAGCGGGCCTTGGCAGGTAGGGTTGCCACTCGGCTCGCACGCTAGCCGTGTCGGGCGTAATACCTATCACGAGATAACACGACAACCCTTCCTCACTTACGTCACTGCGTGACTCCGCGCCAGACAGTAACAGAGTTATGCATTAGAAAGAGATAATTTGTGTAGGCACGTGTAGGTGAATGGTGCACTAGGCAATTACGCGAGCTGAATTGAACTTTGTTGCTTCGTAACAAGAGTCGCTATTTAAATTCTGTGGCTTAATTGCCCTTGCATGTAAATTATTTGCCCTACTTATTTGAACTATGTGTGTCCTATGTGTGTATGTTATGAAATTAAGTATTATTATTATTTTAAAATCAGTGTTCCGACTTAATTCCAGCAAAGGGAAAAAGAAGGCCCCACAAAAAAAAGGAAAAAGCATTGCATTTAATAGACTCCACTGCAGCAAGTGCAACATTAGGTTTGAAACCAGAGAGGAGTCTCTTGAACACCACGAGAGATTACATAACATATTGAAATATATCTGCGAGGTGAGTTGTATTTCACTAGCAGTGCCCGGTGGTTTCACCCGATATTTAATTGAAAAGAAATCACACTTATGTTATAAACTAGCTGACGCCCGCGTGGACTACTAGTTTTTTTATCTTACGTAACCGTGCACTTTCCGGGATAAAAAGTAGCCTATGTCCTATTTCCGGTCATTATCTATCTATATTTCAAATTTCAGGCAAATCGGTTCAGTGGTTGTCGAGTTATGGAGGAACAAACATCCATCCAAACATCCAAACTTTCGCATTTACAAAATTAGTGTGATTAGTGTGATGTGATGTGATGAAAAAGTTTGGACAGATGGATGTATGTTTGTTCCTCTATAACTCAACAACCACTGAACTGATTTGCCTGTTAAAATATAGATAGATAATGACCGGTAATAGGACATAGGCTACTTTTTATCCTGGAAAAATCCACGGTTCCCGTGGCATAAAAACAGTAGTCCACCCGCGGGCATCCACTATTAATTTAATAAAAAATTAAATAATAAAACTAAGAAAAACTCTTTTTTGTTCGGTCTGCTACAAATAGCGTATTTTTTAATTTTTATTTTTCAAACTAATAAAATATTTCTCAGGTTTGTGGCAAACAGTTTTTAACCCAAGGGGCCCACCACGCGCATATAAGCATCCATTACGGACCCTCATTAGAGTGTGCGCACTGCTCATACACCACTGTCACCAAGTCGGATCTGAGGAGGCACATCGCAATACACACAGGTCAGTTATTATTTACGACCTAAGTATTTACGACGAACTCAAACATATTAAGGTTTTCAGGAACAATATCTTGTTAAAATAAATACCTACTTTTATATGAAAAATAAATCCGTACCCATATTATAAATGTGAAAGTGTGTTTATTTGTTTGTTCATTTGTCCTGCTTTCACGTCAAAACAGAGCGATGGATTGACGTGATTTTTTGTGTGGAGATAGTTGAAGGCCTGGAGAGTAACATAGGCTACTTTTTATCCGGATACCACGCGAGCGAAGCCGCGGGCAGCAGGTAGTAAATAATAAATAAAGTTAAAATGTAAAAATGAAATATGATCACGAGTTCGCGACTGTATTCCCAAGTCAATTAGTCAATTATTTATTTATTTCTAGATTTGGCCCTAGAGGCACTCCTGAAAAACTCACAATGAATAAAAAACAAAGTTTTGTTTAAAACTATTTAACCGGTCTTAAACACATTTTTTAAAACTAATTGTTTTAATCATGCCAACCTTGGTGATGATACGTTACACATCTATATTGATCGATTGACTTGCTGTCGTTTCGGACAAAATATCTTGGGACACAGTGTCCCAATTGACACTTTTGATTTTAATATTTTTGTTTTGTGAGAAGCAATTATTGTTACTTAGGTGATTTTTAAGATTGTCTTACAATGATTGATCCAATAGATTTTAAGTTATTAGGAAAAGTAAAAAAAAAAACAGTTGTTTTAAATAACTGTTTTTTTTTTTCTTATAACAAACAGTTCAATATGTCTTATTTAACAAACAGTTCAATATGTCATATTGAACTGTTTGTTATAAGAAATTTGAAAAAATCTGTTTAGTTTTTTTCAACCCTGAGGCCTGAGTTTTTTTTATGGCCAGGTGAGAAGAAGAAATACCATTGCCACGCGTGTCCGGGGACATACCGTACATCCTACATCTTGCGCAATCACATCATGTTTAAACACGGGGGACAGAGGACATTCCCTTGCGACCGCTGCGATAAGAGCTTCCACACCAAAGCTATTCTTAGACAACATATCGACACGCATAACAACGTTAGGAGGTGTGTATTTACTATTTTAACTACCTATGTACCTATTTAGAATTAGCTGCGACAAGAACTTCAATAGACACCGGTTGAGACCGCAATGAACGCGCATAACAACATTAAACTGTGTGTATTTACTATTTTAACTACCTATTTATTTAGATATAGCTGCGACAAGAACTTCAATAAACCCATAAATGTATTTGTAAATACAGAAGTACCTACTTATTATTTATACTATCCGTACCCATATCATAAATGTGAAAGTGTGTTTATTTGTCCCGCTTTCACGTCAAAACAGAGCGACGAATTGACGTGATTTTTTGTATAATTGGAGGGCTGGAGAGTTACATAGGCTACTTTTTATCCGGGTACCACGCGAGCGAAGCCGCAAGCACTAGCTAGTAATATAATAAAGCGGAAGAGTTTGTTTGTTTGAACACGCCAATCTCAGGAACTACCAGCCCGATTTTAAAAATTATTTCAAAAGAAAAAGTAACTATTTTTCCTTTCAGTCACGAATGTCCAGTTTGCCACAAGTTCTTAAGCCGCCGCTATCACTTGAAGTGTCACCTGCTAAAACAGCACGCGATACAAATCCCGCAATTGAAGAACGGCCGACCACGCCAAACTAGGAGACTGGCTGAGAAGAGTTTGTTAGCTAATGCAATAAATGTTCAGAAGTATTTAAATCTTTTATTTTTGCGACTCTGTTGAAGGAGGGAAGCAATTTGCCCTGCAGTGGGAAACGTCAGACTTATAATATAAATAATTTAAAAACCTATGCACGAAAATTATTATTATTAATATCTGGGTGACTGAGCTCTGCTCGTTGGCAACCAACGAACCCCATCTAGTGGTTCAATTACGAACCATATTGCACTTTTTGCGTGAAAATGCCGAGAAAACGGCTTTTCCTAGATATGGGACGCAGCTACATCGATTTTTCGCACCCGTAAACACCCGTTCTGCAAATTTCATCGAAATCGTTAGAGCCGTTTACGAGAACGTCAGTACAAACAAACAAGTATTGCTGGTTTTATAAATTAGGATTTTGTTTGTCAATGATTAACATCACAGGACTATGGAGTCCCGGACGTTTGACAGGCATGCATTGGGCTGAAGCCAACACACAGAGGCCCTTTTGACAGTTGATGGGCCCTTTTGACGGGTCTGTGCAAGACTGTTGGAAAACTACTAGGTACCAGGTTATGGGGGTGTGATTGATGGTAATAATTAATTAAATACATAATATATGTAAGTAATAAAACTGCACACTATAGGTACTAAGTTTAATTAAACTAAGAAGGTGTAGTGTGCAGTTTTATTTTATTCTAAGAGAAATCTCAACATTTTATAATATTAATATCAGAAAGAAAGTTCCAAAAATGTTGAGATTTCTCTTAAAATATCCGATAGATAAAGATTTCGTTTAGTTTTTTGATATTTCTAATACTGCAATGACATAGGTAGTTAAATAATATGATAAAAAAATATTGAGGTTTGAAAATTAGTTTCCTAATGCCCGTAAAATAAAATAGCACCAGTAACTTGCACAAATGCCTGAATTCCAATCCAACTTTGCCAAAACATTTTAGCGCCATCTGTTGGCGAGTAGTGATTAAGAAAATTTTGCAATTGACTTTGACAACAAACAACAGCCACCAGACAGGCTGACATTAGAATTTTAGAAATAATTCGCGTGTTTGTTTTGATTTCAATTATTGAAAAAAGTTTTTACAAAAGATCGCGAAGTTGTAGAAATATTCTAATATAATACCTAACTAAAAAGTAGGAAAATGTCGTGCACTGAACCTCAAATAACCAAAGTACAAACGAAGATAAGCAACTCACCAGCCACCTGTAGAGTTTGTATGAGAAAAAACAATTCGATGAAACAACTGTTTGGTTCCGATTGTGAAATTGTGGATAGAATCCAGTTTTGTACCGGAATACTTGTAAGTAAACCTAAGTATAAGTAAAATTTTAAAAACTCTCGAGTTGTTCTAATCTAGACCACAGTTTCTCAACCTTATTTTGCCTACCGCCCACTTAAAGAAGGAACATATTTTTTTCAAGAACCCCCCACTCCATATCCTAGTGCGTCATCTCAATGCCCCCTAATTTTCTCTGGGTATTCTACTGCCCCCCTGAAAATCTCAAACGCCCACAAGGGGCGTAATCGCCGACGTTGAGAACCTATGCTCTAGACTAGACAATATTTTTTTATTTTTTTTTATTTATTGTTTTACTTAGAAAATAAATTATGTATGGTAAACCAAGGAAAGTGTGCAGGCTGCTACTAATAAAATAATTGTATCTCCTTTTCAGTTTACAGAAAACCTCATTTTACCCTCATTTATCTGCACAGAATGCCTCTCACAGTTAGATATAGCTCACAACTTCAAAACAACATGTATCGCATCAGGCGAAATATTAAAAAAACTGAACGACAAAGTAGAAATAAAGAAAGAGATATTGGATGATGTAGCGACATCTACCGGTCGGTCGAAAGACCACGGGCAAGTGGGCGAGATGGGCCGGCCCGTTGCAGAGGAACCACCCACTCTGCCTTTGGGGAACGATTCCACACTGTTCCCCAAAGATGATACAACTGTGAAGGAGGAAACTGAGGATATGTATGAGGATGAGGCTGAGATTGATGATTTTAAAGAAGATGTAAAGCTACTTATAGAAGAAAGCTCAAATTCTACCAAAAAAATTATAACACGTAGCATGAATTCTACTAAAATGTTTAGTCTAAAATATACTGCAAATACTAAAGAACTGAAAGTTAGATGGTATGTATATTCAACATCAAAGCTAGTCTTACAAATAAATGTGTTGTAAGATGTTATTCCAAGAATAAGCAGCAAAATATCTACTAATAATTCGTTAAGCTATCAAATATAGTTTTCACAGATTAGTGCATTCAAACATACTTTGTCAAAGCTTTGTATATTAGTACCTAAAGATTATATTATTTCATAATTATTATTTATTATAACTAATATATATTTATGAGATACTGGCTTGGCCTAGTCACAGAATAAATAGGTACAGAAGGCACACTCTGCACTTTAGTAACAAGTACAAGTACATTGGCGGGCCCACTCGAGCGGGCCTTGGCAGGTAGGGTTGCCACTCGGCTCGCACGCTAGCCGTGTCGGGCGTAATACCTATCACGAGATAACACGACAACCCTTCCTCACTTACGTCACTGCGTGACTCCGCGCCAGACAGTAACAGAGTTATGCATTAGAAAGAGATAATTTGTGTAGGCACGTGTAGGTGAATGGTGCACTAGGCAATTACGCGAGCTGAATTGAACTTTGTTGCTTCGTAACAAGAGTCGCTATTTAAATTCTGTGGCCTAGTGCAGGGTCTTTGTAAATTATTTGCCCTACTTATTTGAACTATGTGTGTCCTATGTGTGTATGTTATGAAATTAAGTATTATTATTATTTTAAAATCAGTGTTCCGACTTAATTCCAGCAAAGGGAAAAAGAAGGCCCCACAAAAAAAAGGAAAAAGCATTGCTTTTAATAAACTCTACTGCAGCAAGTGCAACATTAGGTTTGAAACCAGAGAGGAGTCTCTTGAACACCACGAGAGATTACATAACATATTGAAATATATCTGCGAGGTGAGTTGTATTCTACTAGCAGTGCCCGGTGGTTTCACCCGATATGTAATTGAAAAGAAATCACTCTAATATTATAAATTAGCTGACACCCGCGGCTTCGCCCGCGTGGACTACTATTTTTTTTATCCCAAGTAACCGTGCACTTTTCCGGGATAAATAATAGCCTATGTCCTATTCCCGGTTATTATCTATCTAGATTTTAAACTCCAGGCAAATCAGTTCAGTGGTTGTCGAGTTATAGAGAAACAAACATACATCCATCCATCTATCCAAACATCCAAACTTTCGCATTTATAAAATTAGTGTGATTAGTGTAATGTGATGTGATGTAATGTGATTAGAAAGTTAGTATAGGTACTATGCTTGTAATTTGGAAAATAAGTTGAATTGAGTTTGGACGGATGGATGTATGTTTGTTTCCTATATAACTCGAAAACCACTGAACTGATTTGCCTGTTAAAACATAGATAGATAATGACCAGTAATAGGACATAGGCTACTTTTTACCCTGGAAAAATCCACGGTTCCCGTGGCATAAAAACAGTAGTCCACCCGCGGGCATCCACTATTAATTTAATAAAAAATTAAATAATAAAACTAAGAAGAACTCTTTTTTGTTCGGTCTGCTACAATAGCGTATTTTTTAATTTTTATTTTTCAAACTAATAAAATATTTCTCAGGTTTGTGGCAAACAGTTTTTAAACCAAGGGGCCCACCGCACGCATATGCGCATCCATTACGGACCCTCATTAGAGTGTGCGCACTGCTCATACACCACTGTCAGCAAGGGGGATCTGAGGAGGCACATCGCAATACACACAGGTCAGGGCCTGTATTCTACTAGATGACAACCGCTTTGGTTTGGTTCGATCTCTTAAATGTCAGCCATTTGGTGAAATAGTAGAATAGCTTTTCAAAAATTTGTTCTGCCAAAGTTCAAAACCTCACCACAACTGAGTCGTTTGTTATTAGTAGTCATGGAAACAGTCGCTTTAGTTGAGGTTTTGGTTGAGGTTGATAAAAAGTTCGGTACGAGAATCGACGCCCAGTTATTATTTACGACCTAAGTATTTACGACGAACTCAAACATATTAAGGTTTTCAGAAACAATATCTTTTTAAAATAAGTACCTACCTACTTTTATATGCAAAATATATCCGTACCCATATTATAAATGTGAAAGTGTGTTTATTTGTTTGTTTATTTGTCCTGCTTTCACGTCAAAACAGAGCGATGGATTGACGTGATTTTTTGTGTGGAGATAGTTGAAGGCCTAGAGAGTAACATAGGCTACTTTTTATCCGGATACCACGCGAGCGAAGCCGCGGGCAGCAGGTAGTAAATAATAAATAAAGTTAAAATGTAAAAATGAAATATGATCACGAGTTCGCGACTGTATTCCCAAGTCAATTAGTCAATTATTTATTTATTACTAGATTTGGCCCTAGAGGCACTCCTGAAAAACTCACAATGAATAAAAAACAAAGTTTTGTTTAAAACTATTTAACCGGTCTTAAACACATTTTTTAAAACTAATTGTTTTAATCATGCCAACCTTGGTGATGATACGTTACACATCTATATTGATCGATTGACTTGCTGTCGTTTCGGACAAAATATCTTGGGACACAGTGTCCCAATTGACACTTTTGATTTTAATATTTTTGTTTTGTGAGAAGCAATTATTGTTACTTAGGTGATTTTTAAGATTGTCTTAAAATGATTGATCCAATAGATTTTAAGTTATTAGGAAAAGTAAAAAAAAAACAGTTGTTTTAAATAACTGTTTTTTTTTTCTTATAACAAACAGTTCAATATGTCTTATTTAACAAACAGTTCAATATGTCATATTGAAATGTTTGTTATAAGAAATTTGAAAAAATCTGTTTTTCGATCGAGCGAGCGAAGCGAGCGAAGATCTTAGTGGCAAGTTAGGCGATTTTGCTTTGTATGTTTGTATGTTTGTATGTTTGTATGTTTGTATATTTGTATGTTTCATTTTTATGTTCTCGCATAACTATCGAACCGCTTATCCAATCTGTATGAAACTTGATAGGTCAATAGGTTGTGCTATGGAAATTTGCTGTGGAGCGTATGAGCGTAATCGATGAAGGGGTTGTAAAGATATGGGGTTCCCAAGGGGGTAAATTTTTTTCAAAGGTACCCAAATATATTGAGTGGGGTGTCATATGAAAGTACTCAATTTATACATTCCAAAATGGTTTTTAGTTTTCTTCTAGGTTCTATAGTTTTTGAAATACAGAGAAAAATAAAAATGATGAAAACCAATTAACGGATGTATGGAAAGAGCTCCCGTTTCATAGAGTTTCGATGTATTCGTAGGTCTGGTTATCAGACAAAGAGTGTGGCATCGTTGTGGTTTGCAATGATTTTAGTTGCTTCTTGATATTTTTTCTTGAGATTGAAAATAAAAGCCGTGTTGGCCGAGTGGAAGAGTGCTCGATTTTCGATTCATAGGTCGTAAGTTCGAACCCTGGCCGTGCTCATCAATGGATTTTTCGATTAGAAAAATTTAAATGCGCATTAACACGAGCTCTAAACGGTGAAAGAAAACATCGTGAGGAAACCAGTTAACGTTCTAATAGCGGCGATGGGCTTGCAACCTGTCACGTATGCAAATGCTAACTCCTGCAAATAGTGGGCTGGGCATGTACCAAAATTATAGAGGGAGACGGAGGGGGACGGGGAGGGGTAGGGGGAGGGGGAGGGGGTGGGGCAGGGGGAGGGGAGGGGAAGGGGAGGGGAGGGGGAGGGGTGGGGAGGGGGAGGGGAGGGGGAGGAGAGGGGTGGGGGAGGGAGGGGGAGGAAATTGATTTTCTCATACATTTTGTATTGAACTGCTATTTTAATAATTTCTCGAACTAAGAGGCCTTCCCTGAGGCGCGGTACGAAGTTCGCGGGGTCAGCTATTGAATATAAACACGACACGACTTAATGTATTGCATGCATGCCTATAATCTTTACCATACTGAGGTAGCGCATTAGATATCATTGTGTGGTAAACACTAGAAGGAGCACTTAACGTAGGTATAGGGGTAGTCAGAAACAAGTCCAAATCTAGGCTATCAACACAACGGTGCGCGAGATCTCAGTTCGGGGCGAACTACTAGTATTTTTCAACCCTGAGGCCTGAGTTTTTTTTATGGCCAGGTGAGAAGAAATACCATTGCCACGCGTGTCCGGGGACATACCGTACATCCTACAACTTGCGCAATCACATCATGTTTAAACACGGGGGACAGAGGACATTCCCTTGCGACCGCTGCGATAAGAGCTTCCACACCAAAGTTAATCTTAGACAACATATCGACGCGCATAACAACGTTAGGAGGTGTGTATTTACTATTTTAACTATGTATTTAGATCTAGCTGCGTGCGACAAGAACTTCAATAGACACCGGTTGAGACCGCAACGGACGCGCATAGCAACATTAAACGGTGTGTATTTACTATTTTAACTATGTATTTACTATTTTAACTATGTATTTAGATCTAGCTGCGACAAGAATTTCAATGGACACCGGTTTAAACCGCAATGAACGCGCATAACAAAATTAAACGGTGTGTATTTACAATTGAAACTATGTATTTAGATATAGCTGCGACAAGAACTTCAATAAACCCATAAATGTTTTTGTAAATACATAAGTACCTACTTATTATTTATACTATCCGTACCCATATCATAAATGTGAAAGTGTGTTTATTTGTCCCGCTTTCACGTCAAAACAGAGCGACGAATTGACGTGATTTTTTGTATAGTTGGAGGGCTGGAGAGTAACATAGGCTACTTTTTATCCGGGTACCACGCGAGCGAAGCCGCAAGCACCAGCTAGTAATATAATAAAGCGGAAGAGTTTGTTTGTTTGAATACGCCAATCTCAGTAACTACCAGCCCGATTTTAAAAATTCTTTCAAAAGTAAAAGTAAGTATAATGATAATTATTATTACGGGATTTTATCGCGTACCTTTTATTTATTTTGTTTCCCGACGTTTCGAACACGTTGCAGCGTTCGTGGTCACGGGATGACTGAAGTACTGGAGCTACCGCCGAGAATTGAGAGTAGGATCCACGACTACCCCCAATTCGTCTTCAGAACCAGAAAAGTCCTCGTTCACACTACGACACACAACACTGACGGTGTCAGGCTGACGTACAGTCGGACCACCACGAACACACTTATTAATTATAGGATTCCACGCAGACGAGAGACGATAACCACCATCACGATTAAAATTTCGGTGTTTTTTGATCTCGATCACCTCTCGAACTATCCTCTTATAATAATGGCGTTCTTTGGATAGAACTTTTGGGTCATGTAGTTCTATCCAGTGGTTAGGGCCTGAATCGAGCAGATGTTCCGCAATCGCTGACTTATTCACTTGCCTATTTTTGACCGCTGTAATATGCTCCTTGACGCGTTCGGCTATTGTACGTTTAGTTTGCCCTATGTATGAACGGCCACAGCTACAGTCAATCTTGTATACGCCTGGCACTTGCAGTGGTATACTATCTTTCGGTGTTCGAAGCTGCTGAGAGACTTTTGTGTGGGGAGTGAGAACCGACTTAATTGAAAATCTCTTAAAGATGTTTCCAATTTTATCCGTCACCCCTTTCACATACGGCATAAAGATAGGTTGTCTGCTGACCTCCGGCTTTTTAAGGCTTCTCCGCTTTGTAGTCTTTCTATTTGCATATCCGTTGCGTTTAAGAACCTCCTGAACATGGCTAAGCTCACTCTCCAAATGTTCAGGGTCACACAGATCATGAGCTCTGTTTATTAGTGAAGACACAACAGATTGCAAATGGTCTGGATGATGGTGCGATGCAGCGTTTAAATACCGGTCAGTGTGAGTCGGTTTTCGATAGACACAGTGTGCTAAAGAACCATCAGGTCTCACCATCACTTTGACATCAAGAAAGGCTAGAGTCCTATTTGTCTCCATTTCGTGTGTGAACCGGATGTTCTGGTGTATGGAGTTTAGTGTGACTGTAAGTTGGTTCACTTCCTGTTCACCTCCCTTCATAATGCAGAAAACGTCATCTACATAACGTTTCCACAACTTTACACCGCTGGCTGTAAAATCTATCTTACTCTCAAAATGTTCCATCCAGATATTGGCCAAGACTGGAGCCACTGGGCTGCCCATTGCCACTCCGTCAATCTGAAGGTAGTATTGCCCGCGGTATAAAAAGAAGTTTCCCTCCAAACAGTGTTCTAGCACATCAACATATTGACTAGGAAGTTCGTTGTCCTCTAGCATCTCTTTCACCACACCAAGACAGTCGTGAAGCGGGACCTTGGTGAAAAGTGATTCCACATCAAAACTCACCATAACTTCGTCTGGCTCAACTTTATAAGTCTTGATGATCTGGACAAAATGACGAGAGTCCTTCACGTAGGATGATGTCTTGCCTACAAGGGGCTGTAACACCGAAGCAATATGTTTAGCCAGGTCATACGTCGGCGAGTCTATCTGACTTACAATGGGACGCAAAGGTACAAGGTTCTTGTGTATCTTTGGTAGACCATAAAGCTTCGGCGGCTGCACTATTGCAGGTCTATGAAGACGTTCATAGATATCCTCCGTGAACAAGTCCTTCAGGTCCGCGATGAGACTTCTGATACGCTTCGTTACTCTGGCAGTCGGGTTATAGTTCACTGGCTTGTACACCTTCTCGTCACACAACAAAGCCCGCATTTTTGCGTCATAGTCACAGGTGTCCATCACCACAGTCGCATTACCCTTATCGGCTTTAAGTACAAGAATATCGGTATTAGCGCGTAGGTTTTTAAGTGCTATCTGCTCTTCTGTGGTGATGTTAGACTTTGGTAGCTTGGATTTTCGAAGAATTATCGCAACATCCTGTCTCAGCGTATCAGCGTCACAAGCTGGAATTTTGTTGCGAATAATCGAATCCTCCACACTACAGACAATGTCCTCGTATGGAATTCGTTTCGGTGTGGGTGCAAAGTTCAAGCCTTTAGCCAGTACATGTTGAGTAGCTTCATTCAAATCTGTGTTCGATAAATTAATGACAGTATTTACCGCGGCTGACTGTACTTGTGGATGGATGACTTTATCCTGACCAAGCAATTTTTCAAATTTCTTGACATGTTTCTTGGAACACAGTTCAAAAGTACGTTGCGCTTGTCTGTACGTTACCCGATCACATTTTTCAAAATCATCACTCGATAACACCGCACTGCATTCCAAATGTAACACGTATAATTCACACTGCACTTCGCCTAAATAGAACCAGTCATTTCGTATTGTTTGTTTTAATAGACGGACACTCGCGCTCCTTAGAATTTTGCTCGAATGTTCAATATCATTCCGTGGCTTGATACGAACACACGGTGGTATTAAGTCATTATCGCGACATTTTGTCAAAAATGTCAGCGATGCATTAAGTCTCACACACTTTTTTCGCAAAAATTCTAAGCGTCTCACTTTGAGTACAATTTCCGGCCCGTACCGGTTTGTAATATAACTTGTTAAACTTTCGCGATTTGTTAACATAATGATAATTATTATTACGGGATTTTATCGCGTACCTTTTATTTATTTTGTTTCCCGACGTTTCGAACACGTTGCAGCGTTCGTGGTCACGGGATGACTGAAGTACTGGAGCTACCGCCGAGAATTGAGAGTAGGATCCACGACTACCCCCAATTCGTCTTCAGAACCAGAAAAGTCCTCGTTCACACTACGACACACAACACTGACGGTGTCAGGCTGACGTACAGTCGGACCACCACGAACACACTTATTAATTATAGGATTCCACGCAGACGAGAGACGATAACCACCATCACGATTAAAATTTCGGTGTTTTTTGATCTCGATCACCTCTCGAACTATCCTCTTATAATAATGGCGTTCTTTGGATAGAACTTTTGGGTCATGTAGTTCTATCCAGTGGTTAGGGCCTGAATCGAGCAGATGTTCCGCAATCGCTGACTTATTCACTTGCCTATTTTTGACCGCTGTAATATGCTCCTTGACGCGTTCGGCTATTGTACGTTTAGTTTGCCCTATGTATGAACGGCCACAGCTACAGTCAATCTTGTATACGCCTGGCACTTGCAGTGGTATACTATCTTTCGGTGTTCGAAGCTGCTGAGAGACTTTTGTGTGGGGAGTGAGAACCGACTTAATTGAAAATCTCTTAAAGATGTTTCCAATTTTATCCGTCACCCCTTTCACATACGGCATAAAGATAGGTTGTCTGCTGACCTCCGGCTTTTTAAGGCTTCTCCGCTTTGTAGTCTTTCTATTTGCATATCCGTTGCGTTTAAGAACCTCCTGAACATGGCTAAGCTCACTCTCCAAATGTTCAGGGTCACACAGATCATGAGCTCTGTTTATTAGTGAAGACACAACAGATTGCAAATGGTCTGGATGATGGTGCGATGCAGCGTTTAAATACCGGTCAGTCTTGATGTCAAAGTGATGGTGAGACCTGATGGTTCTTTAGCACACTGTGTCTATCGAAAACCGACTCACACTGACCGGTATTTAAACGCTGCATCGCACCATCATCCAGACCATTTGCAATCTGTTGTGTCTTCACTAATAAACAGAGCTCATGATCTGTGTGACCCTGAACATTTGGAGAGTGAGCTTAGCCATGTTCAGGAGGTTCTTAAACGCAACGGATATGCAAATAGAAAGACTACAAAGCGGAGAAGCCTTAAAAAGCCGGAGGTCAGCAGACAACCTATCTTTATGCCGTATGTGAAAGGGGTGACGGATAAAATTGGAAACATCTTTAAGAGATTTTCAATTAAGTCGGTTCTCACTCCCCACACAAAAGTCTCTCAGCAGCTTCGAACACCGAAAGATAGTATACCACTGCAAGTGCCAGGCGTATACAAGATTGACTGTAGCTGTGGCCGTTCATACATAGGGCAAACTAAACGTACAATAGCCGAACGCGTCAAGGAGCATATTACAGCGGTCAAAAATAGGCAAGTGAATAAGTCAGCGATTGCGGAACATCTGCTCGATTCAGGCCCTAACCACTGGATAGAACTACATGACCCAAAAGTTCTATCCAAAGAACGCCATTATTATAAGAGGATAGTTCGAGAGGTGATCGAGATCAAAAAACACCGAAATTTTAATCGTGATGGTGGTTATCGTCTCTCGTCTGCGTGGAATCCTATAATTAATAAGTGTGTTCGTGGTGGTCCGACTGTACGTCAGCCTGACACCGTCAGTGTTGTGTGTCGTAGTGTGAACGAGGACTTTTCTGGTTCTGAAGACGAATTGGGGGTAGTCGTGGATCCTACTCTCAATTCTCGGCGGTAGCTCCAGTACTTCAGTCATCCCGTGACCACGAACGCTGCAACGTGTTCGAAACGTCGGGAAACAAAATAAATAAAAGGTACGCGATAAAATCCCGTAATAATAATTATCATTATGTTAACAAATCGCGAAAGTTTAACAAGTTATAAAAGTAAGTATTTTTCATTTCAGTCACGAATGTCCAGTTTGCCACAAGTTCTTAAGCCGCCGCTATCACTTGAAGTGTCACCTGCTAAAACAGCACGCGATACAAATCCCGCACTTGAAGAAAGGCCGACCATGCCGAACTAGGAGACTGGCTGAGAAGAGTTTGTTAGATACTGCAATAAATGTTCAGAAGTATTTAAATCTTTTATTTTTGCGACTCTGTTGAAGGAGGCAAGCGATTTGCCCTGCAGTGGGAAACGTCAGACTTATAAATAATTTTTATAAAAGTTTTATAAATTAGGATTTTGTTTGTCAATGATTAACATCACAGGACTATGGAGTCCCGGACGTTTGACAGGCATGCATTGGGCTGAAGCCAACACACAGAGGCCCTTTTGACAGTTGATGGGCCCAAGATGGGCCCTTTTGACGGGTCTGTGCAAGACTGTTGGAAAACTACTAGGTACCAGGTTATGGGGGTGTGATTGATGGTAATAATTAATTAAATACATAATATTATGTAAGTAATAAAACTGCACACTATACTAAGTTAAATTAAACTAAGAAGGTGTAGTGTGCAGTTTTATTTTATTCTAAGAGAAATCTCAACATTTTATATTATTAATATCAGAAAGAAAGTTCCAAAAATGTTGAGATTTCTCTTAAAATATCCGATAGATACAGATTTCGTTTAGTTTTTTGATATTTCTAATACTTCAATGACATAGGTAGTTAAATAATATGATAAAAAAATATTGAGGTTTGAAAATTAGTTTCCTATTGCCCGTAAAATAAAATAGCACCAGTAACTTGCACAAATGCCTGAATTCCAATCCAACTTTGCCAAAACATTTTAGCGCCATCTGTTGGCGAGTAGTGATTAAGAAAATTTTGCAATTGACTTTGACAAGAACAGCCACCAGACAGGCTGACATTAGAATTTTAGAAATAATTTGCGTGTTTGTTTTGATTTCAATTATTGAAAAAAGTTTTTACAAAAGATCGCGAAGTTGTAGAAATATTCTAATATAATACCTAACTAAAAAGTAGGAAAATGTCGTGCACTGAACCTCAAATAACCAAAGTACAAACGAAGATAAGCAACTCACCAGGCACCTGTAGAGTTTGTATGAGAAAAAACAATTCGATGAAACAACTGTTTGGTTCCGATTGTGAAATTGTGGATAGAATCCAGTTTTGTACCGGAATACTTGTAAGTAAACCTAAGTATAAGTATAATTTTAAAAACTCTCGAGTTGTTCTAATCTAGACCACAGTTTCTCAACCTTATTTTGCCTACCGCCCACTTAAAGAAGGAACATATTTTTTTCAAGAACCCCCCACCCCATATCCTAGTGCGTCATCTCAATGCCCCCTAATTTTCTCTGGGTATTCTACTGCCACCCTGAAAATCTCAAACGCCCACAAGGGGCGTAATCGCCCACGTTGAGAACCTATGCTCTAGACAATTATCTATGGTAAACCAAGGATAATGTGCAGGCTGCTACTAATAAAATAATTCTATCTCCGTTTCAGTTTACAGAAAACCCCATTTTACCCTCATTTATCTGCACAGAATGCCTCTCACAGTTAGATATAGCTCACAACTTCAAAACAACGTGTATCGCATCGGAAGAAATATTAAAAAAACTGGATGACAAAGTAGAAATAAAGAAAGAGATATTGGATGATGTAGCGACATCTACCGGTCGGTCGAAAGACCACGGGCAAGTGGGCGAGATGGGCCGGCCCGTTGCAGAGGAACCACCCACTCTGCCTTTGGGGAACGATTCCACACTGTTCCCCAAAGATGATACAACTGTGAAGCAGGAAACTGAGGATATGTATGAGGATGAAGTTGAGATTGAGGATTTTAAAGAGGATGTAAGGCTACTTATAGAAGAAAACTCAAATTCTACCAAAAAAATTATAACACGTAGCATGAATTCTACTAAAATGTTTAGTCTAAAATATACTGCGAATACTAAAGAACTGAAAGTTAAATGGTATGTATATTCAACATCGAAGCTAGTCTTACAAATAAATGTGTTGTAAGATGTTATTTTTATTTTATTTTATTTTATTTTCGAAATCTTAGGAAAACTTACAGCTAGCTTAGAGAATAAATACATACATATTATTATACACCAATGCAAAGAAGAGGTATATAATAGACAAAGGCCAATTAAAAGTTTCCACAAATAAATTTAAGGATAGATATGGTACAAACAGTGAAGTAGACGACGTTAAAGAGAAATAGAAAAGAACAATAAATAGATGAGATGCACACATAGAATATACTAATAGGTACAATAGGATACTAATACAATAGATAAATAACCAAAACAAAAACGATGGGTGCCTAATCAACCTATGGATGGAAAAATTTGTCAGTAAGTAGGCGTTTAAGCCTACTTATTTTAGTGTTGAATAGATCAACCTCTTTGAGTTCTTTGGCCAATGAGTTAAACGAGCTAGAAGCTCTTAACAAAAATGAGTTTTGCCTATAACTAGTGTTAACTACAGGAACATGTAGTATGTTAGGATTTCTCAACGCAGCATAATTGGCTCGCACACCTATTTGTTCCAAAAGCTCTGGGCAATCCACGGTACCATTTGCTATTTTAATAAGGTAAGTCAGATCGGCTATTTCCCTTCGCTTCGATAGGGGAAGGAAGTGAAACCTACGACATCGCGTATCATAATCTGGTAAATATAATCGTGCTCTGTATTGGATATATCGCATAAACCTTTTTTGCACTGATTCCAACCGTGAGGAGTAAATTTCGTAATGGGGATTCCACACTTGAGAAGCGTATTCAAGGTGGCTTCGTACGTAAGCACAGTACAGTATTTTAAACGTTTTGACATTAGTAAACTCAGCTGACATACGTAAAATAAAACCGAGTGCACGAGATGCCTTATTAACTACATTAATAATGTGTTCATCAAATAATAACTTGCCATCAAATATCACTCCTAAATCTTTTATCGAGTTCACTCTACGAAGTTGCTCATTGTAGAATGTGTAGCTGTATTCTAATGTTGAAAGTTTACGAGTAAAGGAGCAGACGTAGCATTTGGCTACGTTAAGATCTAATTTGTTTAATTTACAGTAATTTTCAAACCTGTTGAGATCGTCTTGTAAGCGGTGATTATCTTCTGTGGTTTTTATTTGGTGCATAATTTTCGTATCATCAGCATATAACAATATTTTTGAATAAAGAAAGCAGGAAGCAATGTCGTTAATAAATATATTAAAAAGTAATGGACCCAACAGGGATCCTTGGGGAACCCCTGAAGGAATGCTCATAGGACACGAGGAGTAACCACCCAGAACCACAGTCTGGCATCGGTTCTCAACATAGGACGAAAACCACCTAAAAAGACTGCCCCCAATGCCCATCTTTAGTAGCTTTTCG
Source organism: Camptogramma bilineatum (assembly GCA_958496255.1). NCBI lineage: Eukaryota > Metazoa > Arthropoda > Insecta > Lepidoptera > Geometridae > Camptogramma > Camptogramma bilineatum. The sequence goes on from OY292478.1 coordinate 5,152,822, forward strand.
AGTAGGAGTGTGTGGTCGATCCGATCAAAGCATTTAGAATAGTCGGTATAAACGATATCCACCTGAGAGGGTTGCTGCTTATTCCAAGAATAAGCAGCAAAATATCTACTAATAATTCGTTAAGCTATCAAATATAGTTTTCACAGATTAGTGCATTCAAACATACTTTGTCAAAGCTTTGTATATTAGGTAGTACCTAAAGATTATATTATTTCATAATTATTATTTATTATAACTAATATATATTTATGAGATACTGGCTTGGCCTAGTCACAGAATAAATAGGTACAGAAGGCACACTCTGCACTTTAGTAACAAGTACAAGTACATTGGCGGGCCCACTCGAGCGGGCCTTGGCAGGTAGGGTTGCCACTCGGCTCGCACGCTAGCCGTGTCGGGCGTAATACCTATCACGAGATAACACGACAACCCATCCTCACTTACGTCACTGCGTGACTCCGCGCCAGACAGTAACAGAGTTATGCATTAGAAAGAGATAATTTGTGTAGGCACGTGTAGGTGAATGGTGCACTAGGCAATTACGCGAGCTGAATTGAACTTTGTTGCTTCGTAACAAGAGTCGCTATTTAAATTCTGTGGCTTAATTGCCCTTGCATGTAAATTATTTGCCCTACTTATTTGAACTATGTGTGTCCTATGTGTGTATGTTATGAAATTAAGTATTATTATTATTTTAAAATCAGTGTTCCGACTTAATTCCAGCAAAGGGAAAAAGAAGGCCCCACAAAAAAAAGGAAAAAGCATTGCATTTAATAGACTCCACTGCAGCAAGTGCAACATTAGGTTTGAAACCAGAGAGGAGTCTCTTGAACACCACGAGAGATTACATAACATATTGAAATATATCTGCGAGGTGAGTTGTATTTCACTAGCAGTGCCCGGTGGTTTCACCCGATATTTAATTGAAAAGAAATCACACTTATGTTATAAACTAGCTGACGCCCGCGTGGACTACTAGTTTTTTTATCTTACGTAACCGTGCACTTTCCGGGATAAAAAGTAGCCTATGTCCTATTTCCGGTCATTATCTATCTATATTTCAAATTTCAGGCAAATCGGTTCAGTGGTTGTCGAGTTATGGAGGAACAAACATCCATCCAAACATCCAAACTTTCGCATTTACAAAATTAGTGTGATTAGTGTGATGTGATGTGATGAAAAAGTTTGGACAGATGGATGTATGTTTGTTCCTCTATAACTCAACAACCACTGAACTGATTTGCCTGTTAAAATATAGATAGATAATGACCGGTAATAGGACATAGGCTACTTTTTATCCTGGAAAAATCCACGGTTCCCGTGGCATAAAAACAGTAGTCCACCCGCGGGCATCCACTATTAATTTAATAAAAAATTAAATAATAAAACTAAGAAAAACTCTTTTTTGTTCGGTCTGCTACAAATAGCGTATTTTTTAATTTTTATTTTTCAAACTAATAAAATATTTCTCAGGTTTGTGGCAAACAGTTTTTAACCCAAGGGGCCCACCACGCGCATATAAGCATCCATTACGGACCCTCATTAGAGTGTGCGCACTGCTCATACACCACTGTCACCAAGTCGGATCTGAGGAGGCACATCGCAATACACACAGGTCAGTTATTATTTACGACCTAAGTATTTACGACGAACTCAAACATATTAAGGTTTTCAGGAACAATATCTTGTTAAAATAAATACCTACTTTTATATGAAAAATAAATCCGTACCCATATTATAAATGTGAAAGTGTGTTTATTTGTTTGTTCATTTGTCCTGCTTTCACGTCAAAACAGAGCGATGGATTGACGTGATTTTTTGTGTGGAGATAGTTGAAGGCCTGGAGAGTAACATAGGCTACTTTTTATCCGGATACCACGCGAGCGAAGCCGCGGGCAGCAGGTAGTAAATAATAAATAAAGTTAAAATGTAAAAATGAAATATGATCACGAGTTCGCGACTGTATTCCCAAGTCAATTAGTCAATTATTTATTTATTTCTAGATTTGGCCCTAGAGGCACTCCTGAAAAACTCACAATGAATAAAAAACAAAGTTTTGTTTAAAACTATTTAACCGGTCTTAAACACATTTTTTAAAACTAATTGTTTTAATCATGCCAACCTTGGTGATGATACGTTACACATCTATATTGATCGATTGACTTGCTGTCGTTTCGGACAAAATATCTTGGGACACAGTGTCCCAATTGACACTTTTGATTTTAATATTTTTGTTTTGTGAGAAGCAATTATTGTTACTTAGGTGATTTTTAAGATTGTCTTACAATGATTGATCCAATAGATTTTAAGTTATTAGGAAAAGTAAAAAAAAAAACAGTTGTTTTAAATAACTGTTTTTTTTTTTCTTATAACAAACAGTTCAATATGTCTTATTTAACAAACAGTTCAATATGTCATATTGAACTGTTTGTTATAAGAAATTTGAAAAAATCTGTTTAGTTTTTTTCAACCCTGAGGCCTGAGTTTTTTTTATGGCCAGGTGAGAAGAAGAAATACCATTGCCACGCGTGTCCGGGGACATACCGTACATCCTACATCTTGCGCAATCACATCATGTTTAAACACGGGGGACAGAGGACATTCCCTTGCGACCGCTGCGATAAGAGCTTCCACACCAAAGCTATTCTTAGACAACATATCGACACGCATAACAACGTTAGGAGGTGTGTATTTACTATTTTAACTACCTATGTACCTATTTAGAATTAGCTGCGACAAGAACTTCAATAGACACCGGTTGAGACCGCAATGAACGCGCATAACAACATTAAACTGTGTGTATTTACTATTTTAACTACCTATTTATTTAGATATAGCTGCGACAAGAACTTCAATAAACCCATAAATGTATTTGTAAATACAGAAGTACCTACTTATTATTTATACTATCCGTACCCATATCATAAATGTGAAAGTGTGTTTATTTGTCCCGCTTTCACGTCAAAACAGAGCGACGAATTGACGTGATTTTTTGTATAATTGGAGGGCTGGAGAGTTACATAGGCTACTTTTTATCCGGGTACCACGCGAGCGAAGCCGCAAGCACTAGCTAGTAATATAATAAAGCGGAAGAGTTTGTTTGTTTGAACACGCCAATCTCAGGAACTACCAGCCCGATTTTAAAAATTATTTCAAAAGAAAAAGTAACTATTTTTCCTTTCAGTCACGAATGTCCAGTTTGCCACAAGTTCTTAAGCCGCCGCTATCACTTGAAGTGTCACCTGCTAAAACAGCACGCGATACAAATCCCGCAATTGAAGAACGGCCGACCACGCCAAACTAGGAGACTGGCTGAGAAGAGTTTGTTAGCTAATGCAATAAATGTTCAGAAGTATTTAAATCTTTTATTTTTGCGACTCTGTTGAAGGAGGGAAGCAATTTGCCCTGCAGTGGGAAACGTCAGACTTATAATATAAATAATTTAAAAACCTATGCACGAAAATTATTATTATTAATATCTGGGTGACTGAGCTCTGCTCGTTGGCAACCAACGAACCCCATCTAGTGGTTCAATTACGAACCATATTGCACTTTTTGCGTGAAAATGCCGAGAAAACGGCTTTTCCTAGATATGGGACGCAGCTACATCGATTTTTCGCACCCGTAAACACCCGTTCTGCAAATTTCATCGAAATCGTTAGAGCCGTTTACGAGAACGTCAGTACAAACAAACAAGTATTGCTGGTTTTATAAATTAGGATTTTGTTTGTCAATGATTAACATCACAGGACTATGGAGTCCCGGACGTTTGACAGGCATGCATTGGGCTGAAGCCAACACACAGAGGCCCTTTTGACAGTTGATGGGCCCTTTTGACGGGTCTGTGCAAGACTGTTGGAAAACTACTAGGTACCAGGTTATGGGGGTGTGATTGATGGTAATAATTAATTAAATACATAATATATGTAAGTAATAAAACTGCACACTATAGGTACTAAGTTTAATTAAACTAAGAAGGTGTAGTGTGCAGTTTTATTTTATTCTAAGAGAAATCTCAACATTTTATAATATTAATATCAGAAAGAAAGTTCCAAAAATGTTGAGATTTCTCTTAAAATATCCGATAGATAAAGATTTCGTTTAGTTTTTTGATATTTCTAATACTGCAATGACATAGGTAGTTAAATAATATGATAAAAAAATATTGAGGTTTGAAAATTAGTTTCCTAATGCCCGTAAAATAAAATAGCACCAGTAACTTGCACAAATGCCTGAATTCCAATCCAACTTTGCCAAAACATTTTAGCGCCATCTGTTGGCGAGTAGTGATTAAGAAAATTTTGCAATTGACTTTGACAACAACAGCCACCAGACAGGCTGACATTAGAATTTTAGAAATAATTCGCGTGTTTGTTTTGATTTCAATTATTGAAAAAAGTTTTTACAAAAGATCGCGAAGTTGTAGAAATATTCTAATATAATACCTAACTAAAAAGTAGGAAAATGTCGTGCACTGAACCTCAAATAACCAAAGTACAAACGAAGATAAGCAACTCACCAGCCACCTGTAGAGTTTGTATGAGAAAAAACAATTCGATGAAACAACTGTTTGGTTCCGATTGTGAAATTGTGGATAGAATCCAGTTTTGTACCGGAATACTTGTAAGTAAACCTAAGTATAAGTAAAATTTTAAAAACTCTCGAGTTGTTCTAATCTAGACCACAGTTTCTCAACCTTATTTTGCCTACCGCCCACTTAAAGAAGGAACATATTTTTTTCAAGAACCCCCCACTCCATATCCTAGTGCGTCATCTCAATGCCCCCTAATTTTCTCTGGGTATTCTACTGCCCCCCTGAAAATCTCAAACGCCCACAAGGGGCGTAATCGCCGACGTTGAGAACCTATGCTCTAGACTAGACAATATTTTTTTATTTTTTTTTATTTATTGTTTTACTTAGAAAATAAATTATGTATGGTAAACCAAGGAAAGTGTGCAGGCTGCTACTAATAAAATAATTGTATCTCCTTTTCAGTTTACAGAAAACCTCATTTTACCCTCATTTATCTGCACAGAATGCCTCTCACAGTTAGATATAGCTCACAACTTCAAAACAACATGTATCGCATCAGGCGAAATATTAAAAAAACTGAACGACAAAGTAGAAATAAAGAAAGAGATATTGGATGATGTAGCGACATCTACCGGTCGGTCGAAAGACCACGGGCAAGTGGGCGAGATGGGCCGGCCCGTTGCAGAGGAACCACCCACTCTGCCTTTGGGGAACGATTCCACACTGTTCCCCAAAGATGATACAACTGTGAAGGAGGAAACTGAGGATATGTATGAGGATGAGGCTGAGATTGATGATTTTAAAGAAGATGTAAAGCTACTTATAGAAGAAAGCTCAAATTCTACCAAAAAAATTATAACACGTAGCATGAATTCTACTAAAATGTTTAGTCTAAAATATACTGCAAATACTAAAGAACTGAAAGTTAGATGGTATGTATATTCAACATCAAAGCTAGTCTTACAAATAAATGTGTTGTAAGATGTTATTCCAAGAATAAGCAGCAAAATATCTACTAATAATTCGTTAAGCTATCAAATATAGTTTTCACAGATTAGTGCATTCAAACATACTTTGTCAAAGCTTTGTATATTAGTACCTAAAGATTATATTATTTCATAATTATTATTTATTATAACTAATATATATTTATGAGATACTGGCTTGGCCTAGTCACAGAATAAATAGGTACAGAAGGCACACTCTGCACTTTAGTAACAAGTACAAGTACATTGGCGGGCCCACTCGAGCGGGCCTTGGCAGGTAGGGTTGCCACTCGGCTCGCACGCTAGCCGTGTCGGGCGTAATACCTATCACGAGATAACACGACAACCCTTCCTCACTTACGTCACTGCGTGACTCCGCGCCAGACAGTAACAGAGTTATGCATTAGAAAGAGATAATTTGTGTAGGCACGTGTAGGTGAATGGTGCACTAGGCAATTACGCGAGCTGAATTGAACTTTGTTGCTTCGTAACAAGAGTCGCTATTTAAATTCTGTGGCCTAGTGCAGGGTCTTTGTAAATTATTTGCCCTACTTATTTGAACTATGTGTGTCCTATGTGTGTATGTTATGAAATTAAGTATTATTATTATTTTAAAATCAGTGTTCCGACTTAATTCCAGCAAAGGGAAAAAGAAGGCCCCACAAAAAAAAGGAAAAAGCATTGCTTTTAATAAACTCTACTGCAGCAAGTGCAACATTAGGTTTGAAACCAGAGAGGAGTCTCTTGAACACCACGAGAGATTACATAACATATTGAAATATATCTGCGAGGTGAGTTGTATTCTACTAGCAGTGCCCGGTGGTTTCACCCGATATGTAATTGAAAAGAAATCACTCTAATATTATAAATTAGCTGACACCCGCGGCTTCGCCCGCGTGGACTACTATTTTTTTTATCCCAAGTAACCGTGCACTTTTCCGGGATAAATAATAGCCTATGTCCTATTCCCGGTTATTATCTATCTAGATTTTAAACTCCAGGCAAATCAGTTCAGTGGTTGTCGAGTTATAGAGAAACAAACATACATCCATCCATCTATCCAAACATCCAAACTTTCGCATTTATAAAATTAGTGTGATTAGTGTAATGTGATGTGATGTAATGTGATTAGAAAGTTAGTATAGGTACTATGCTTGTAATTTGGAAAATAAGTTGAATTGAGTTTGGACGGATGGATGTATGTTTGTTTCCTATATAACTCGAAAACCACTGAACTGATTTGCCTGTTAAAACATAGATAGATAATGACCAGTAATAGGACATAGGCTACTTTTTACCCTGGAAAAATCCACGGTTCCCGTGGCATAAAAACAGTAGTCCACCCGCGGGCATCCACTATTAATTTAATAAAAAATTAAATAATAAAACTAAGAAGAACTCTTTTTTGTTCGGTCTGCTACAATAGCGTATTTTTTAATTTTTATTTTTCAAACTAATAAAATATTTCTCAGGTTTGTGGCAAACAGTTTTTAAACCAAGGGGCCCACCGCACGCATATGCGCATCCATTACGGACCCTCATTAGAGTGTGCGCACTGCTCATACACCACTGTCAGCAAGGGGGATCTGAGGAGGCACATCGCAATACACACAGGTCAGGGCCTGTATTCTACTAGATGACAACCGCTTTGGTTTGGTTCGATCTCTTAAATGTCAGCCATTTGGTGAAATAGTAGAATAGCTTTTCAAAAATTTGTTCTGCCAAAGTTCAAAACCTCACCACAACTGAGTCGTTTGTTATTAGTAGTCATGGAAACAGTCGCTTTAGTTGAGGTTTTGGTTGAGGTTGATAAAAAGTTCGGTACGAGAATCGACGCCCAGTTATTATTTACGACCTAAGTATTTACGACGAACTCAAACATATTAAGGTTTTCAGAAACAATATCTTTTTAAAATAAGTACCTACCTACTTTTATATGCAAAATATATCCGTACCCATATTATAAATGTGAAAGTGTGTTTATTTGTTTGTTTATTTGTCCTGCTTTCACGTCAAAACAGAGCGATGGATTGACGTGATTTTTTGTGTGGAGATAGTTGAAGGCCTAGAGAGTAACATAGGCTACTTTTTATCCGGATACCACGCGAGCGAAGCCGCGGGCAGCAGCTAGTAAATAATAAATAAAGTTAAAATGTAAAAATGAAATAATATGATCACGAGTTCGTGACTGTATTCCCAAGTCAATTAGTCAATTATTTATTTACTACTAGATTTGTGGCCCTAGAGGCACTCCTGAAAAACTCACAATGAATAAAAAACAAAGTTTTGTTTAAAACTATTTAACCGGTCTTAAACACATTTTTTAAAACTAATTGTTTTAATCATGCCAACCTTGGTGATGATACGTTACACATCTATATTGATCGATTGACTTGCTGTCGTTTCGGACAAAATATCTTGGGACACAGTGTCCCAATTGACACTTTTGATTTTAATATTTTTGTTTTGTAAGAAGCAATTATTGTTACTTAGGTGATTTTTAAGATTGTCATTAGGAAAAGTAAAAAAAAAAACAGTTGTTTTAAATAACTGTTTTTTTTCTTCTATCAAACAGTTCAATATGTCTTATTTAACAAACAGTTCAATATGTCATATTGAACTGTTTGTTATAAGAAATTTGAAAAATCTGTTTTTTTTTTTCAACCCTGAGGCCTGAGTTTTTTTTATGGCCAGGTGAGAAGAAGAAATACCATTGCCACGCGTGTCCGGGGACATACCGTACATCCTACATCTTGCGCAATCACATCATGTTTAAACACGGGGGACAGAGGACATTCCCTTGCGACCGCTGCGATAAGAGCTTCCACACCAAAGTTAATCTTAGACAACATATCGACGCGCATAACAACGTTAGGAGGTGTGTATTTACTATTTTAACTATGTATTTAGATCTAGCTGCGACAAGAACTTCAATAGACACCGGTTGAGACCGCAACGGACGCGCATAGCAACATTAAACTGTGTGTATTTAATATTTTTACTATGTATTTAGATCTAGCTGCGACAAGAACTTCAATAGACACCGGTTGAGACCGCAACGGACGCGCATAGCAACATTAAACGGTGTGTATTTACTATTTTAACTATGTATTTAGATCTAGCTGCGACAAGAATTTCAATGGACACCGGTTTAAACCGCAATGAACGCGCATAACAAAATTAAACGGTGTGTATTTACAATTGAAACTATGTATTTAGATATAGCTGCGACAAGAACTTCAATAAACCCATAAATGTTTTTGTAAATACATAAGTACCTACTTATTATTTATACTATCCGTACCCATATCATAAATGTGAAAGTGTGTTTATTTGTCCCGCTTTCACGTCAAAACAGAGCGACGAATTGACGTGATTTTTTGTATAGTTGGAGGGCTGGAGAGTAACATAGGCTACTTTTTATCCTATAAGGTATGAATGAACTGTAATCCTATTATGTAATCTATGTAAGTATCTTAGTATTAAGATCAGTTATAAATCAATATTCATTTAGTTTACACGTCTCTTTCATTCAACCTACTCCCGACTAGGGCATGCAATACCGGGACAAATCTCAATACCGGTATTGAGTTCGGTATTGGAGCCCAATACCGGAATACCGGTATTAATACCGGTATTGGCATTTTTATTTGAAATTCTAGTTTTTCCTAAAAAACAAAAATATTGAATGTAATTTAAGCTAATTTTAGCAAGATTTATTGGTCAAGAACATGATACGAAGAAAAACTGTAGGAATAAAATCAAAATAATTTGTATTTCTATGAACATGTATAAAATATAGTATCTATACTCACATAACAAAAGAGATCAATCAATAAACTACTAAGTTTATTGATCTGTGAGTGTGATTACTTTTGTGAAATTGTGACACTGGATTAGCTGCTGAATCGCCCCAATAATAGTATCTCCAGTAATAAGTAGTACCTACTTAGATAATGTGATTACCTTAAAGACTTCCTAATCCAAAAAGTTCCTAATGCATCCTGCATCGTTTGGTAGTATCTACATTTAGGTAAAGTTAAGTAAGTAGTAGTCTACTTACTTTACCTTACGTAAAGTTAAGTAAGTAGTAGTCTACTTACTTAACTTTACCTAAATGTAGATACTACCAAACGATGCAGGATGCATTAGGAACTTTTTGGATTAGGAAGTCTTTAAGGTAATCACATTATCTAAGTAGGTACTACTTATTACTGGAGATACTATTATTGGGGCGATTCAGCAGCTAATCCAGCGTCACAATTTCACAAAAGTAATCACACTCACAGACACAACATTTGCGAACCGACTGATGCAATAGTATGCGGCGCGGAAGCGGGGGTAGAGTAAGAGTGAGAGAGCGTTAGAGCTGGCCAGCGAACCATTTTTAAGGCGCGTTCACACGCTCGCGTGCAAACAGACAACGAGCACATTATTTTATGTTGCGTCCGGTCTCCTCGAGATGAAAGTGACAGAGCTACACCGTGCTTGATCTAATCATATTTCTGTCTCGATGAATTTCTGTTTGCACGTGAGCGTGTAAACCCACCGTAATACCACTTGCCGGCCGCGACGTAGTTTATGATCTAGAATAACACATAGGCTACTTTTTACCCAGGTAGGCGCAGTCGCAGGCACATGGATGCTAGTAATTCTTATGATAGTAATTAAAGTAAACATAGACGTACAATACGATTAGCGTATCTAGGCATTCGTAAAGTTAGCTGTTTCGATGCACAGTAGGTATACAATTTAGCAAGAAAATTCTCTACTGCGCACGACAAAAAACCGAATTCCGGGATCCGTTAACCATACGGAATAACGTACGGAATTATTTGATATTGATTTCCTCAATACCGGTATTGTCCGGTATTGATTACTTCAATACCGGTATTGAAATACCGGACAAATCTTCCGGGATCCCGGTATTTCGGTATTACGGGATCCCGGTATTCATGCCCTACTCCCGACCTTATATGGCGACCCTGCCACGTAAGGCGGTGAGCCGCGTCATGTTACGAGTACTTTGGATACAATAATCAAACGCGATGCCTTACGTGTGATCGAATATTACTTGAGAATACATTTCAAGAAAAATGGGTAAATCTTATTCAAAAGAAGAGACCATCATTGCCCAAAATGCTGCGGGATCCAACGACGCTCAACTGCGAGACATCGGGCATCATATGGAAACTACCAATACGGTACTAATCGTAGTTTTACTCGTCGTCGTTTTCATGATCTGTATTGGGGCATACAAGATCTACAAAAATTGCCACACAGAGTGGATTCGTCAGGAGATGGTTCGAGGTCAAATTCGACGTTCATGGTTCGGCAGACAACAGCAGATCCGGGGTGTTGGGTCAAGCCCGGCACAACCACAGGTGCCCTTGAATGAAGTTTAAGTGTCAAAGTGAAGTAAAAGTGAGCGTAAAAAGTGAAAGTGAAGTAAAAAAAAAATGGACTATGAACAAAAACTAGATAGTAAGTAGATTAGTGAGTATAATATATTAGAAATATTTTTTTATAGGAATCTATGGCTCAGCAACTTTTTGAAATACACGATAAAATAAAATATATTAAAGAATATTTAATAAAGATAGGACCTAGTAGACGAACAGAAAAATTGTTGAATGAGAAGTTATGTGAAACAAATAAATTATATAAAAGTTTCAATGAATTATATACATTATTACGCAAGGAAATAGATAGTAAGAGAATAAAAAGTGCTGACGCCGAACAAATTTTGTTGATAAGTAGTGACATACGATCGTATTATTCTCGTATTATAGAATTTTGTAGTGCCAGTTGTATTGAAAATAAAAACACCATGGCGAAATTCGATCTTAAAGTAGCTTGCGGACTTTTACCAGTGATGACGGGTTTAGAAGAAGTTTCTAAACAACTAATTGATGCAATTGAACTATATAGTCAAATGATAGGTCAGGATGATGAGTCATCTTTGATTCAGTTTGTTTTAAAAACTCGCCTCAATGAAAGTGCCAAACTGCGTTTATCTTCATCTTATGTTTCATGCAAAGCGTTGATAACTGACATGAAAAATCATCTGTTGACAAAAAGATCAGCTACTGCACTCCATACTGAATTAGTACGTTCAAAACAGAGTTCAAGCAGTATTGATAATTTTGGTCAACGGTTAGAAGATCTTTTTGTGAAGTTGACAATATCACAAGCCGATGGTGACGAAAGCACTTATAAGGTTTTAAAACCAATTAATGAGAAATTGGCCGTGCAACGTTTTACGGCAGGCTTGCGAAATCGTCAACTGAGTGTCGTTTTAGCTGCACGTAACTACGCGACGTTAAAGGACGCGATCCGAGCAGCCAAAGATGAAGAGATGGTAACATCTAACACTGAATCGGAAAATGCCGTATATTTCGGACATCAGAGAGGGTATAATAATAACCGATTTTTCAGAGGTCAAGCGAAAAATTACTTTGGCAATAGCCGAGGTTACTATCGAGTTAATGGTGCTCAGGGTCAGTACCAAAACTACCAGGCGCCGCCGTCTAACAGCGCCAGGCGAGGATTTCTGCGTGGTTACCAGGCAAGAGGCAGCCGTGGCTCGTCTCGAGGTCATCAAAATCATGGTAAGTCACGTCAAAATAGGCAGCAGGTTCACTACGCCACCCACGCTGCCGGGGAGAACGCCCAAGCTTCAGGTAATTTAACAAACGATGTTGAACCGTTACAGTTTTTTCGATCCTAAATATGTTTTAGCATGTGGATACAATAACTCAGTGGAATTTTTAGTTGAAGGTTCCAAATATGGTTGGTTAGTTGATTCGGGTGCTTCATTGTCAGTCGTGAAATATGAAACTGTCAGCGACTGGAATGTCCCTATCCATAAAGAGAACATTCAAATAAACGGGATAGGAGGTATGATAAACACAGAAGGATATGTTTACATTCCATTGACTGTAAATGGATTAGAATTGAGACATAAGTTTTATGTTTTAAAACACTTGCCTTGTATGACTGATGGTATAATTGGACAAGATTTTTTGATGCAATATAATTGTATTTTAAATTTTGAAATTAACACATTGACTATGAATTACGCCGAAAATCAATTAGTATTACCTTTAAAAACGGGTTCTAAAGGGAGTAACAATTACTTAAAAATTCCATCGAGATGCGAAAAAATATTTTATATTGATACTGAATTGAAGAATGAATGCGTGATAGCACCGAAAGAGTTGTGTGATGGAGTATTCATAGCTGGAAGCATCGGTAGACCTTTAAATGGTCGCTTAGCGATACAAATTTTAAATACACGTGAAAGTGAAATTGGACTTAGTTATTTTAAACCAGATGTTGAGGATTTATCTAACTATTCAGTGTGTTCATTTGACAAAAACATTGTTGATGGAGAAAGAGTGAGAAAAATGTTTTCCTACTTATCTTTAAATCACTTAAATTCGGAAGAAAAATCATCTATAGAAAATATTTGTGGTAAATATTCAGATATTTTCTATTTACCGGGGGATAAGTTGTCAACGAATAATTTGTATGAACAAAGTATTCAGTTAAAACCACATTCTGATCCTGTGTACGTAAAGCAGTATAGATTACCATTTTCACAAAGGGATGAAATGGAAAGACAGGTAAAAAGTATGTTAAAAGAAAATATCATAGAACCAACACAAAGTGAGTGGTCAAGTCCAGTGTTATTAGTTCCCAAAAAATCTGATAAAAACACGAAAAAATGGAGATTAGTAATTGATTTTAGAAAATTAAATGACAGAATTATGGACGACAAATTTCCACTACCAAATATTACAGACATTTTAGATTCTCTATCCGGTTCAATATATTTTTCACAGTTAGATTTAACACAGTCATATTATCAATGTAACTTGTCACAGCAGAGTAGGAAGTACACAGCTTTTACAACCCCCTCGGGACAGTATCAAATGACACGCCTCCCTATGGGGCTGAAAATTAGCCCAAGTGCATTTTCACGTGTAATGAAATGACAGTAGCTATGTCGGGTCTTAACTACGATAAATTATTTGTTTACATGGATAATTTAATCTGTTTTGGTCGAAATTTGGAACAACATAATAAAAACTTATTAGACATTTTTGATAGATTACGACAAGTTAATTTAAAACTTAATCCAGATAAATGTGAATTTTTGAAAAAAGACATTTTATTTTTGGGTCATGTTGTATCAAAAGACGGAATAAAACCCGATCCGGAAAAAATAAAAGTAATTCAGAATTATCCGATTCCTAAAAACACAGATGAAGTGAAAAGATTCGTAGCTTTTTCAAATTATTACAGGAAATTTATTCCTAATTTTGCTCAAATAACAATGCCAATGAATAATTTATGTCGTAAAAATGTAGTTTTTAAATGGTCTGATGAATGCCAGAATGGTTTTGAATCAATCAGAAAATCATTAATTTCACCACCTATTTTACAGTTTCCAAACTTTGATCAAGGTAACACGTTTATATTAAAAACAGATGCTTCTGGATATGCGATCGGATCCGTGCTTTGTAATAGTAATCATATGCCGATAGCATATGCAAGTCGAAGTCTAAATAAGGCGGAGCGGCGATACCCTACTGTGGAAAAGGAACTTTTATCAGTCGTATGGTCTGTTAAATATTTCCGTCCGTATCTGTATGGTAGAAAATTTAAAATCGAAACGGACCACAGGCCATTAATTTATCTTTTTAACATGACAAACCCTTCGAGCAGATTAATGAAATTCAGATTGTTACTAGAAGAGTATGATTTTGAAATCGAGTATGTGAAAGGTCGAGATAATGTAGCTGCAGATGCATTGTCACGAATAGTGTTATCCAGTGAGGATTTGAAAGATATGAACTATCAGGTTATGGCAGTACTTACACGAGCGCAGAGTAAGATAAGAGAATGAATGAGTATGCAAAAAGTGAGAGCGATAAGTCAGGGGTAATTGACTCCTCGTCTGACAACTGGACTGATCACCCAAGAGTCGTCGAGATGCTCAAACTACCGAAAACTTATACAGAGTTAATGTTGCTTACTGAAAGGGAATGGAATGAATGTGAAAAGGCCTTAAGTTCAGAAAAGGGTTTCTTAAATTTTTCATCGTCAAAAAATATAATTTTTGTTAAGCCATTTCCTCGATCACAACGCGCACGAGATGCCTTTGTGAAGGATTTGTCTGAATTTTGTAATAAATTAAAGTTGTGTACACTTTATCTCATTAAAACTGAAGATAATTTTAATACAATAAAAGAGTTAACTCGGAAAATAAATGAATTATCAACGTGGACCGGTCCGCGAATTTGTATTGTAAATGGAGTAAAAAAAGTAGATAACGATGATATGAAACGGATTATTATAAATGACTATCATATTTTGCCGTCCAGCGGACATGCAGGTATAAGGCGTATGACCAATAATATACGTAAAAAATATTTTTGGCCGAATATGTTGAGTGACGTTACGAATTTCGTAAATAAATGTGCTAAGTGCCAGAGACACAAACATCAGTTACCTGTAAGGGAACCGATGATGATAACGAATTCAGGGAATTCTGCATTCGATAGAGTTTATTTAGATTTAATTGGGCCCTTAGTTAAGGATAGTTATAATTATAGTTATATTCTGACGCTCCAGTGCGATCTTACCAAATACGTCGAAGCGTATCCTATTACATCGAAAGATGCAGTCACAGTAGCGAGCAGTTTTGTAAATAATTTTATTTTGCGATATGGAATACCACGTGAAATAATAACAGATAGGGGTACAGAGTTTATTAATAGCACAATGCAGGAAGTTTGTAAAATTCTAAACATAAAACAGCTTAGTTCTACGGCATATAGACATGAAACAATTGGTTCATTGGAAAATACGCATAAACATCTAGGTGCGTTCATACGTATGCAAGTAAATAGCGAAATTCAACAATGGAGTGAATGGTTACCATACTGGTGTTTTTCTTTCAACACAACTGTACATACAGAAACCAAATATTCACCATACGAATTAGTGTTTGGAAAACTATGTAACTTACCATCTAACTTAAAATCTTCTTTAGATCCTATGTATAATTTTTACGATTATCCTTTGGAACTTAAATATAAAATTCAGAAATCTCAATATGATGCAAAGCAAAATCTGTATAAGAGCAAAGAGCTAAGAAAAAATAGATATGACACTTATGTTAATCCTATTACTTATAAGTCAGGTGACTTAATTTTAATTAAGAATGAAAATTGTACGAAATTGGACCCATTATATTTAGGGCCATATAAAGTATTAAAAGAAATAGAGCCAAATGTAATCATTTTAAAAAATGGCAAGGAAATAACTATTCATAAAAATAGGACTAGATTGTTCAGAGAATAAATAAAAAAAAAAATGTTTTCATATTTTTTTTTTTTCTCTGTCGGTTAGTGATATAAGGTATGAATGAACTGTAATCCTATTATGTAATCTATGTAAGTATCTTAGTATTAAGATCAGTAATAAATCAATATTCATTTAGTTTACACGTCTCTTTCATTCAACCTACTCCCGACCTTATAATCCGGGTACCACGCGAGCGAAGCCGCAAGCACCAGCTAGTAATATAATAAAGCGGAAGAGTTTGTTTGTTTGAATACGCCAATCTCAGTAACTACCAGCCCGATTTTAAAAATTCTTTCAAAAGTAAAAGTAAGTATTTTTCATTTCAGTCACGAATGTCCAGTTTGCCACAAGTTCTTAAGCCGCCGCTATCACTTGAAGTGTCACCTGCTAAAACAGCACGCGATACAAATCCCGCACTTGAAGAACGGCCCACCAAGCCGAACTAGGAGACTGGCTGAGAAGAGTTTGTTAGATACTGCAATAAATGTTCAGAAGTATTTAAATCTTTTATTTTTGCGACTCTGTTGAAGGAGGCAAGCGATTTGCCCTGCAGTGGGAAACGTCAGACTTATAAATAATTTAAAAGCCTATGCACGAAAATTATTATTATTAATATCTGGGTGACTGAGCTCTGCTCGTTGGTTGGCAACCAACGAACCCCATCTAGTGGTTCAATTACGAACCATATTGGGCTTTTTGCGTGAAAATGCCGAGAAAACGGCTTTTCCTAGATATGGGACGCAGCTACATCGATTTTTCGCACCCGTAAACACCCGTTCTGCAAATTTCATCGAAATCGTTAGAGCCGTTTACGAGAACGTCAGTACAAACAAACAAGTATTGCTGGTTTTATAAATTAGGATTTTGTTTGTCAATGATTAACATCACAGGACTATGGAGTACCGGACGTTTGACAGGCATGCATTGGGCTGAAGCCAACACACAAGAGGCCCTTTTGACAGTTGATGGGCCCAAGATGGGCCCTTTTGACGGGTCTGTGCAAGACTGTTGGAAAACTACTACCAGGTTATGGGGGTGTGATTGATGGTAATAATTAATTAAATACATAATATATGTAAGTAATAAAACTGCACACTATACTAAGTTTAATTAAACTAAGAAGGTGTAGTGTGCAGTTTTATTTTATTCTAAGAGAAATCTCAACATTTTATATTATTAATATCAGAAAGAAAGTTCCAAAAATGTTGAGATTTCTCTTAAAATATCCGATAGATAAAGATTTCGTTTAGTTTTTTGATATTTCTAATACTTCAATGACATAGGTAGTTAAATAATATGATAAAAAAATATCTAAAAATATTGAGGTTTGAAAATTAGTTTCCTATTGCCCGTAAAATAAAATAGCAAACATTTTAGCGCCATCTGTTGGCGAGTAGTGATTAAGAAAATTTTGCAATTGACTTTGACAACAACAGCCACCAGACAGGCTGACATTAGAATTTTAGAAATAATTCGCGTGTTTGTTTTGTTTTCAATTAGTGAAAAAGTTTTTACAAAAGATCGCGCAGTTGTAGAAATATTCTAATAACTAAAAAGTAGGAAAATGTCGTGCACTGAACCTCAAATAACCAAAGTACAAACGAAGATAAGCAACTCACCAGGCACCTGTAGAGTTTGTATGAGAAAAAACAATTCGATGAAACAACTGTTCGGTTCCGATTGTGAAATTGTGGATAGAATCCAGTTTTGTACCGGAATACTTGTAAGTAAACCTAAGTATAAGTATAATTTTAAAAACTCTCGAGTTGTTCTAATCTAGACCACAGTTTCTCAACCTTATTTTGCCTACCGCCCACTTAAAGAAGGAACATATTTTTTTCACAGTTTCTCAACCTTATTTTGCCTACCGCCCACTTAAAGAAGGAACATATTTTTTTCAAGAACCCCGCACCCCATATCCTAGTGCGTCATCTCAATGCCCCCTAATTTTCTCTGGGTATTCTACTGCCCCCCTGAAAATCTCAAACGCCCTCAAGGGGCGTAATCGCCCACGTTGAGAACCTATGCTCTAGACAATTATCTATGGTAAACCAAGGAAAGTGTGCAGGCTGCTACTAATAAAATAATTCTATCTCCTTTTCAGTTTACAGAAAACCCCATTTTACCCTCATTTATCTGCACAGAATGCCTCTCACAGTTAGATATAGCTCACAACTTCAAAACAACGTGTATCGCATCGGAAGAAATATTAAAAAAACTGGACAACAAAGTAGAAATAAAGAAAGAGATATTGGATGATGTAGCGACATCTACCGGTCGGTCGAAAGACCACGGGCAAGTGGGCGAGATGGGCCGGCCCGTTGCAGAGGAACCACCCACTCTGCCTTTGGGGAACGATTCCACACTGTTCCCCAAAGATGATACAACTGTGAAGGAGGAAACTGAGGATATGTATGAGGATGAAGTTGAGATTGAGGATTTTAAAGAAGATGTAAAGCTACTTATAGAAGAAAGCTCAAATTCTACCAAAAAAATTATAACACGTAGCATGAATTCTACTAAAATGTTTAGTCTAAAATATACTGCAAATACTAAAGAACTGAAAGTTAGATGGTATGTATATTCAACATCAAAGCTAGTCTTACAAATAAATGTGTTGTAAGATGTTATTCCAAGAATAAGCAGCAAAATATCTACTAATAATTCGTTAAGCTATCAAATATAGTTTTCACAGATTAGTGCATTCAAACATACTTTGTCAAAGCTTTGTATATTAGTACCTAAAGATTATATTATTTCATAATTATTATTTATTATACCTAATATTTTATTTTATTTTAATTATTTATTACATATTATAACATAACATCATAACAGCATGTAGCCAAAGCGACGTTATATTAACACTATAAGTAAGTACTTAATTAATATAGTGTACAATTATTTATTTTTATTTATTTATATATTTATGCGATACTGGCTTCGCCTAGTCACAGAATAAATAGGTACAGAAGGCACACTCTGCACTTTAGTAACAAGTACAAGTACATTGGCGGGCCCACCCGAGCGGGCCTTGGCAGGTAGGGTTGCCACTCGGCTCGCAAGCTAGCCGTGTCCCGCGTAATACCTATCACGCGATAACACGACAACCCTTCCTCACTCACGTCACTGCGTGACTCCGCGCCAGACAGTAACAGAGTTATGCATTAGAAAGAGATAATTTGTGTAGGCACGTGTAGGTGAATGGTGCACTAGGCAATTACGCGAGCTGAATTGAACTTTGTTGCTTCGTAACAAGAGTCGCTATTTAAATTCTGTGGCCTAGTGCAGGGTCTTTGTAAATTATTTGCCCTACTTATTTGAACTATGTGTGTCCTATGTGTGTATGTTATGAAATTAAGTATTATTATTATTTTAAAATCAGTGTTCCGACTTAATTCCAGCAAAGGGAAAAAGAAGGCCCCACAAAAAAAAGGAAAAAGCATTGCTTTTAATAAACTCTACTGCAGCAAGTGCAACATTAGGTTTGAAACCAGAGAGGAGTCTCTTGAACACCACGAGAGATTACATAACATATTGAAATATATCTGCGAGGTGAGTTGTATTCTACTAGCAGTGCCCGGTGGTTTCACCCGATATGTAATTGAAAAGAAATCACACTAATATTATAAATTAGCTGACACCCGCGGCTTCGCCCGCGTGGATTACTATTTTTTTTATCCCGAGTAACTGTGCACTTTTCCGGGATAAATAATAGCCTATGTCCTATTCCCGGTTATTATATATCTAGAACGTTAATTGTCGGTCCCGGCGTTTAAGTCGTTAAGCCATGACGGAGGCCTTTAGGCGGCCTAAAAACTCCGTCACCAGAGTTGGCCACTTGCTCATACGAAAGAAGAAGATATATCTAGATTTTAAATTCCAGGCAAATCAGTTCAGTGGTTGTCGAGTTATAGAGAAACAAACATACATCCATCCATCTATCCAAACATCCAAACTTTCGCATTTATAAAATTAGTGTGATTAGTGTAATGTGATGTGATGTAATGTGATTAGAAAGTTAGTATACTATGCTTGTAATTTGGAAAATAAATTGAATTGAGTTTGGACGGATGGATGTATGTTTGTTTCCTCTATAACTCGAAAACCACTGAACTGATTTGCCTGTTAAAACATAGATAGATAATGACCAGTAATAGGACATAGGCTACTTTTTATCCTGGAAAAATCCACGGTTCCCGTGGCATAAAAACAGTAGTCCACCCGCGGGCATCCACTATTAATTTAATAAAAAATTAAATAATAAAACTAAGAAAAACTCTTTTTTGTTCGGTCTGCTACAATAGCGTATTTTTTAATTTTTATTTTTCAAACTAATAAAATATTTCTCAGGTTTGTGGCAAACAGTTTTTAAACCAATGGGCCCACCGCACGCATATGCGCATCCATTACGGACCCACATTAGAGTGTGCGCACTGCTCATACACCACTGTCAGCAAGGGGGATCTGAGGAGGCACATCGCAATACACACAGGTCAGGGCCTGTATTCTACTAGATGACAACCGCTTTGGTTTGGTTCGATCTCTTAAATGTCAGCCATTTGGTGAAATAGTAGAATAGCTTTTCAAAAATGTGTTCTGCCAAAGTTCAAAACCTCACCACAACTGAGTCGTTTGTTATTAGTAGTCATGGAAACAGTCGCTTTAGTTGAGGTTTTGGTTGAGGTTGATAAAAAGTTCGGTACGAGAATCGACGCCCAGTTATTATTTACGACCTAAGTATTTACGACGAACTCAAACATATTAAGGTTTTCAGAAACAATATCTTTTTAAAATAAGTACCTACCTACTTTTATATGTGCAAAATAAATCCGTACCCATATTATAAATGTGAAAGTGTGTTTATTTGTTTGTTTATTTGTCCTGCTTTCACGTCAAAACAGAGCGATGGATTGACGTGATTTTTTGTGTGGAGATAGTTGAAGGCCTAGAGCAGTGGTTCTTAACCTTTTAGTGATGAGGGACCATTTGATAAACTTTCTGACTTGCCGCGGACCACCAAAAGTAAGTTTTCTCTTTTAACTTTGATCCTTTGTCGCTTGTTTAATTTTTCGGATAGCTTCGCGGACCACTTCAAGTGGTTCCAGGGACCACCAGTGGTCCGCGGACCATAGGTTAAGAACCACTGGCCTAGAGAGTAACATAGGCTACTTTTTATCCGGATACCACGCGAGCGAAGCCGCGGGCAGCAGCTAGTAAATAATAAATAAAGTTAAAATGTAAAAATGAAATATGATCACGAGTTCGCGACTGTATTCCCAAGTCAATTAGTCAAAACTAGTTTATCTTTTATAAACTAGTTTATCTTTTATTTCATTTTATTACTTACACTAATTATGTATTTTATCATCCCCTTTTACTACCTATTTTATTCTGTGCCTTTAAGCAGCTATGAGTTGTCCACTTCTCCTTGCTCGTGGAGTCACCACTTCTCAGGCCCAGTCTGAAAATCAGTGTTGCTCTGCTACTCATGGCGCAGAGTAACAAAAAGCTGAGACTGGTCCCTGTTGACCCACCACAGCGCAGACCTTTTTTCACCCGCCTACTTACCACTCGATTGTTTGTTCCTTCTTGTGTTGTCTATTTCTCTAGTTAAGTTCTTATTATTTCTGTACCTACTTTTTGTGTGTCTGTGCTGTTAAAGTGTGTGTCAATAAAGCTGTTATCTATCTATCTATCAATTATTTATTTACTACTAGATTTGGCCCTAGAGGCACTCCTGAAAAACTCACAATGAATAAAAAACAAAGTTTTATTTAAAACTATTTAACCGTTCTTAATTGGTCCTAATTTGTAATGTGTTTTGTCTAATTTTATATGGATTAATTATTCTGAAATAAAATCTTATCTTATCTTATCTTATCTTAAACACATGTTTTAAAACTAATTGTTTTAATCATGCCAACCCTGGTGATGATACGTTACAAATCTATATTGATCGATTGACTTGCTGTCGTTTCGGACAAAATATCTTGGGACACAGTGTCCCAATTGACACTTTTGATTTTAATATTTTTGTTTTGTGAGAAACAATTATTGTTACTTAGGTGATTTTTAAGATTGTTTTAAAATGATTGATCCAATAGATTTTAAGTTATTAGGAAAAGTAAAAAAAAAAAACAGTTGTTTTAAATCACTGTTTTTTTTTTCTTATAACAAACAGTTCAATATGTCATATTTAACAAACAGTTCAATATGTCATATTGAACTGTTTGTTATAAGAAATTTGAAAAAATCTGTTTTTTTTTTTCAACCCTGAGACATGAGTTTTTTTTATGGCCAGGTGAGAAGAAGAAATACCATTGCCACGCGTGTCCGGGGACATACCGTACATCCTACGACTTGCGCCATCACATCATGTTTAAACACGGGGGACAGAGGACATTCCCTTGCGACCGCTGCGATAAGAGCTTCCACACCAAAGCTATTCTTAGACGACATATCGACGCGCATAACAACGTTAGGAGGTGTGTATTTACTATTTTAACTACCTATGTATTTAGAATTAGCTGCGACAAGAACTTCAATAGACACCGGTTGAGACCGCAATGGACGCGCATAACAACATTAAACGGTGTGTATTTACTATTTTAACTATTTATTTAGATCTAGCTGCGACAAGAATTTCAATGGACACCGGTTTAAACCGCAATGAACGCGCATAACAATATTAAACGGTGTGTATTTACTATTTTAACTACAGTAGGGCCTCGTTAATCCGGACTCCCGCTTGTTCGGTGATCGCTGTAATCCGGCCGGGCAACGGGCTGCCATGAGCCAACCCGTCTTCAGACTTTTGTTTATTGTCTTCCATCTAGTGTCAATTTAGCGCGCTCGCTAACGACAATCATGAAGACAAAATCTTAAAGATTGTTAGCCTAACAGAACGTGGTCCCGGTGTACGAAAAATACTGAAGAAATCGGAAAATCCCGTGTTAGAAGATGCTTTGTTTACGTGGTTTTTGCAACAAAGGCGATTGCATACTATAATCCGGACGCCTCGATAATCCGCAAAGGGTCTTGTTTTTACCCGGCTGACTGTCAAGTCACCCGGGTTATGTAGATCGCGCGTTTCTATGTTCGTTCGTATGTAAGTAATATTCTTTATTACCACGTTTCTCCTAAACGGCTGGATGGATTTTGATGAATGAGGTATCGTTAGAATCGTCTCCATCTCGATGGTGCTCTAGGATACTTTTTATTTCGATAAATCAAATAGTGCGGCTAAAAAATGCAACAATGTGTGAATTTTCAAAATGAAAATCACGCTATCATATAAAAATCCATGTCAAAATCAAGAGGTTGGTGGACTGATATCAAATATATATTTTTTTAAAATCTAACATGACATCTTCGAAGACTAAATCGAGTCTCAAAATTTTTGAAAATCTATTTTTCGCCCTAAACAGAATTGCTAACCAAAACGAATACTAAAACTTTCTATTTAGTCACACGCAACGTTTAGAACAAACTGCATCGAAATTGGTTCAGCCATTTAGGAGATATCTCATATTTAAGAAATAACTTACGCATTTAATTTAGGTACTCACAGAGCCATCTGTGTGTCAACTGTGACAACAACGTTTAGGAAAATGCGCACGGCATCGAACCCTAGATACCTACCTACATAATAATAAAATTGTAATTTAATTTTGTTTTGTGATTGATAAGATAATGCTGTTTCCAACTTTTCAGTTCAGCCGGGTTTTTTTATTTTTGATGCTTGTTGCCTCTCCGGATTAACGAGGCCCTACTGTATTTATTTAGATCTAGCTGCGACAAGAATTTCAATGGACACCGGTTTAAACCGCAATGAACGCGCATAACAAAATTAAACGGTGTGTATTTACAATTGAAACTATGTATTTAGATATAGCTGCGACAAGAACTTCAATAAACCCATAAATATTTTTGTAAATACATAAGTATTATTTGTACTATCCGTACCCATATCATAAATGTGAAAGTGTGTTTATTTGTCCCGCTTTCACGTCAAAACAGAGCGACGAATTGACGTGATTTTTTGTATAGTTGGAGGGCTGGAGAGTAACATAGGCTACTTTTTATCCGGGTACCACGCGAGCGAAGCCGCAGGCACCAGCTAGTCCTACTAATATTATAAAGGCGAAAGTCCGTGTGTGTGTGTGTGTGTGAATGTTTGTTACCACGTATCTCCATAACTACTGAACCGATTTTGATGAAATTTAGAAGGTAGATAGATTAGGTTCTGGAATAAGACATAGGCTATTAACATTTTGAAAAATCAACCCCTAAAGGGGTAAAAAAGGTACTTTTGTATGAAACTTTTTAACGCGTTATCCTAATTACTTGAAACTTTGTTCAGATATCGTCAGGTTTATGGTAAACTCCCCTATCTGCAAAAAGCAAAATGTTCAGGAGAGAGAAAAGACTGGAAAAAAAACATACTTTTGCAGTTTTGAAATAGTTCCTATAGACATATTTAAAAAAATTAAATACATTTGTGTATTAAATGGAAAGCATGTTTATATGTATTATTTAAAAATACATAATATTGTTTAAATAGCGTAATAATGCAGATTCGCGACTTTACAGCTATATACAAAAATTTTGTCAAAACAGTTTTAGCCCATGGTAAACTCTCCTATGTGTCATATTCGCTACTTTGAACCGTCATAATTGGTTTTCGTTTAATTTTTCGACTCAAAAGTGAATCTAGTATAGAAAATGAGTTAAAAAAACTTTTTAATAGATTGGAAGTCTTATATTTGAGACAATTTAGGGGTACAAATAACAACATTACACACAGACACACTAAATTTAGTAATTACTATAAAAAACAGCCAAGTACAAGTTCTGTGGTTTGAGGTTCCGTAGTTATTTATCTTATTAATATCTGTTACTTGTGACGTCGTACGCGTTATATTACTTTGATTATTACCTACGTAGTGCAGTAACGTTTTTAACGAAGCAAGCTTCCTTTTTTTAGGCTAATGCAATATTGGAACACTTGATTTTGCTAGTCATAATCAAAGGAACGGCTAGGTGCTTGTCGTTTCCTATTCTGTGGTCAGACATAACTCACTTTGCTCGCAAACACTCATGAAGCTTAAACGCGAGCAAAGCGAGCTTCCTCGCGAGTATCCTCGTGAAGTGAGCCGAAGTATTTTTAGACAAATGCATTGGTGATAGGTACCTACTTGATATTGTTTACGGTTAGAAAGAAAAGACTGACTACTTGTCGGTTCCTTTTCTTTGCTTAGACATAGTTCACTTTGCGTGAAAAATACTCATGAAGCTAGAACTCGAGTGAAGTGAGCTTCAGATTAGGCTGATTGTTTTTAGACAAATGCACCGTCTTACACTTGATTTTGCTAACTGTGCTCAAAAAAAGAGCTAGCTGCTTGTTTGTTTCCTATTCTGGGGTCAGACAACTCAGTGCAAGCAAAATACTCAAGAAGCTAAAACGCGAGTGAAGTGAGCTTCCGTTTCTCGTCAACAGAGCCGATTTTTTTAGACAAATGCAACATTGTAATACTTTGTTTTGCTAACGGTGCCCAATGAAAAGGCTGGCTGCTTGTCGGTTCCTATCTGTGGTCAGACATTACTCACTTTGTTCGCAAAATGTAATGAAGCTAATGCTAAGCTAAAGAATGCGAGCGAAGCGAGCCGAATTAATTTTAAGACAAATGCGTGATGATATGATTTTACATTCAAACATTTTTACCCCTTTTCATCCTCTTTGGGTAGTTTTTCCAAAACTACTTTTTTAGGGAATCATTATAGGTACCTTCCTCTTTTAATCCATTTAAGAACACTTATAAGATTAAAGCAAATCGAACCACCTGTTAAGAAGTTCCACCAATACAAAACTTGAATACCCTCTTCTGGCACTCCCTTTGAAGGGTAGTTTTGAGTTTTGAGGAAACTTTTGTACTGGTTTTTCTTAGGTATTTGTATTGCAAAAAATGTATAGGTACCTACCGATTTTCAACCACCCGTTATAAAGTTCCCATACAAACTTAGACACCCGTTTAACCACTTTTTAGGGGTTTGTTTGAAAAATCCCGAAACAGTGTCTATTTATTTTGCACTAACAAGACCTATTAGAATCAGGTTTCAAGTAAATCGCTCTACTACGCGTTAAAAAGTTACATACAAACGTTTTCAGCCCTTTTCAACCCTTTAGGGGTTGAATTTCGAAAAATCCTACCTTAGTGGGTGGTTTCAAGTATGTGCTCTCTTAGCTAAATAATGTTGGCAGAACGCGAATCTGCCATATTCGCTAGTTTACCGTGATCATTTTTCTGTTTCAAACACAGGAACTCGGTAGTAAAATGTCTTATCTACACTTACGAGAATTTACCTTGTTGCAATATCAAAAATTGCTCTGATTCGCTTATTCACTGCTATGGTATCTCAAAAACTATGGGAGCTACAGCCATGAGAATTTTACACAGTGTGTATCACCGCATTTAAAACTATTTGGCATTTAAAAGTCATTTTCGTCAAAAACGCAGATAGGGGAGTTTACCATAAACCTGACGATATGTAAAATCAAAAATGATTGAAGACGCGTTTCAGGATTTTTCAAAATAACTCTTAGAAAGTGATAAAATGGGGTTTCAAACTTTGTACGGAAACTTTTTAATGAGTCATGCGATTAGCTTGAAATTTGGTTCGAATACTTTAAATACCAAAATAAATAAAACGTGTTTCAGGGTTTTTCAAAATAACTCTCAATAAAAAAATATTTAAAAAAACAAAAACCCGACTGCGTCAAAACTAAAAAGAAAAAAACAAGCCTGCAAAGAATTACTCACAGTCGGTACCCATTCATTTTATTACCAATCAAATCTTCCCAATGTTATGGGTCCCGACTGTGAGTAATTCTTTGCAGGCTTGTTTTTTTCTTTTTAGTTTTGACGCAGTCGGGTTTTTGTTTTTTAAATATTTTTTTATTTAACACTTTTTAGTTATGATAAAGTTGATTTTAAAATACCTATTCAACGATACCCCACTTGATATAGAGTGACGATTTTGATTCTTTTAATTTTGACAATATGGCGTCTGGTTGTAGCCCAGGTGAATTTTGATTACTGTCATATCTTTAGTGACACTCCCAAGGTTGAGACAAATCGATTGACGTAAGAATCATCAAGATCGGTCCACGCGTTTGGCCTCTAGAGTGCCACATAGAAACATCAATAGCGAGAATAATTATTAATCAACTTTAAACCGTTATTTTTCCTAAACTATTACTTAAAATGAAAAATGGTAAAAGAAACATAAAGTTGATTTTGAAATACCTATTCAACGATACCCCACTTGACATGGTGTGACGATTTTGATTTTTTTAATTTTGACATTTAGGCGTCTGGTGGTGGCACTGGTGAATTTTGATTACTGTCATGCTTTATTAACACTCCCAAGGTTCAGACGAATCGATTGACGCAAGAATCATCAAAATCGGTCCACGCGTTTGGCCTCTAGAGTGCCACATAGAAACATCCAAACATACATACATAGACTGATAAACACATTACCCTTCCTTTGCTTTGCGCAGTCGGGTAAAAAGTGGTAAAATGGGGTGTCAGAGATTGTACTATACAAAATCACCATACTATACCAACCTCCCATACAAAATCGGCAAGGCCATTTGGTTCCAATACTTCATAAATATAAGTGTCACATGTTAAATTTGTCTAAAAAAAATTGCTGGGGAAGCTCGCTTCGCTCGCATATTACTTTTAGTATTTTACGAGCAAATTAACTTACTGTTATGAACCGACAACCATCCATCTTTTTCTTAGAGCACCGTTAGCAAAATCAAGTGTAACATGTTGTATTTGTCTAAAAAAATTCGCTCGCTTCGCTCATATATTAATTTCATGAGGATTTTACAAAATCACTCTCAAAAAGGGGTAAAATGGGGTGTCAAAGATTGTATGGCAACTTTTTAACGAGTGGTGCGGTTGTCTCGAAGCTTGGTAATAATACTTAAAATAAAAAATATTTGAATACGTGTTTCAGAGTTTTTCAAAATAACTCTCTAATTGGGGTCATTTGGGGTTTCAAATTTTGTATGAGTAATTTTTAATGAGAAGTACGATTAGCTTGAAATTTGGTTCTATATACTTCATAAATATAAGTGTCACATGTTAAATTTGTCTAAAAAAAATCCGCTCCCTTCGCGAGCTCGGGAAGCTCGCTTCGCTCGCTGGCCTCAATGGTCACTTTGCTTGCATATTACTTTCATGAGTTTTTACGAGCAAATTAATTTACTGTTATGAACCGACAACCATCCATCTTTTTCTTAGAGCACCGTTATCAAAATCAAGTGTCGCATGTTGCATTTCTCTAAAAAAAAATCAGCTCCCACCGCGGGTAACACCGCGGGGCACAGCTAGTAATATAATAAAGCGGAAGAGTTTGTTTGTTTGAATACGCCAATCTCAGGAACTACCAGCCCGATTTTAAAAATTCTTTCAAAAGTAAAAGTAAGTATTTTTCATTTCAGTCACGAATGTCCAGTTTGCCACAAGTTCTTAAGCCGCCGCTATCACTTGAAGTGTCACCTGCTAAAACAGCACGCGATACAAATCCCGAACTTGAAGTACGGCCGACCATGCCGAACTAGGAGACTGGCTGAGAAGAGTTTGTTAGATACTGCAATAAATATTCAGAAGTATTTAAATCTTTTATTTTTGCGACTCTGTTGAAGGAGGGAAGCAATTTGCCCTGCAGTGGGAAACGTCAGACTTATAAATAATTTAAAAGCCTATGCACGAAAATTATTATTATTAATATCTGGGTGACTGAGCTCTGCTCGTTGGCAACCAACGAACCCCATCTAGTGGTTCAATTACGAACCATATTGGACTTTTTGCGTGAAAATGCCGAGAAAACGGCTTTTCCTAGATATGAGACGCAGCTACATCGATTTTTCGCACCCGTAAACACCCGTCCTGCAAATTTCATCGAAATCGTTAGAGCCGTTTACGAGAACGTCAGTACAAACAAACAAGTATTGCTGGTTTTATAAATTAGGATTTTGTTTGTCAATGATTAACATCACAGGACTATGGAGTCCCGGACGTTTGACAGGCATGCATTGGGCTGAAGCCAACACACAAGAGGCCCTTTTGACAGTTGATGGGCCCAAGATGGGCCCTTTTGACGGGTCTGTGCAAGACTGTTGGAAAACTACTACCAGGTTATGGGGGTGTGATTGATGGTAATAATTAATTAAATACATAATATATGTAAGTAATAAAACTGCACACTATACTAAGTTTAATTAAACTAAGAAGGTGTAGTGTGCAGTTTTATTTTATTCTAAGAGAAATCTCAACATTTTATATTAAGTATAAATATCAGAAAGAAAGTTCCAAAAATGTTGAGATTTCTCTTAAAATATCCGATAGATAAAGATTTCGTTTAGTTTTTTGATATTTCTAATACTTCAATGACATAGGTAGTTAAATAATATGATAAAAAAATATTGAGGTTTGAAAATTAGTTTCCTATTGCCCGTAAAATAAAATAGCACCAGTAACTTGCACAAATGCCTGAATTCCAACTTTGCCAAAACATTTTAGCGCCATCTGTTGGCGAGTAGTGATTAAGAAAATTTTGCAATTGACTTTGACAAGAACAGCCACCAGACACTGTGTTGGGTATGACATGATTTTAAATTGACTTTTGTAAGAGTAGGTTCATTTTCAAAATGAGCCGGTTCAGTGAGCCGGCTCTTTTGAGCCGATCATTTTCAACTTGACAGTTCATAATGACCTACGCATTGACGAACTCGAAGAGCCGGTCTAATGTTCATTCATGGTGCGATCTTAGGTTAGGTAACTACTATTTCAAAAGTGAGTTTGGAAAAATGTAATTTCTAATCGTGCTGATTGATAAGAAAAAACAAACGCTGATTTAAATTTAATCATTTATTTACATAATTATCATAATGTCGCCAAATAATGAGCATACCGTACATTGGGGCTATGTAGAACATTTTTAGAATAAAAAAAAGTTTTTGCACAAATACTGAGGAATTGTAACGCTTGAATAGATTTTTTTTTATAGTAGATCATATAGACGGTGTCAGCACTCAAGTCCTACGGCAAAAGTGGGAACTAATTGTTTTATTTACTTTAAGCTCTTTTAGTCAATTAAAGAACATACAACTTTGCCTAAATATTAATGTTCAAGCCTTATTTGGACAATTAGTCATTTTTACGCGAAAGCAGCGCTGCGTCTATCGGACTTCAGTGCTGACACCGACTCTACTATTGCCCTTTAGGCAGTCCGGTGATATTTTGTTTCGTTCGTTCGTTTGAAAACCCGCAAAATCGAAAACATCGAAAACCAATTTTTATTTTCAAAACACGTTTTTTCAAAACGAGCCGCCTGCGTTTCGTTCAATTCAAAAAGTAGAGTCGGCGTCAGCACTCAAGTCCTACGGCAAATGCTACTAGAAACTAAAAGAGCATAATTATGCTTTTTTAGTTAAGGTAGTTAAGTTTTTCTGGTGTGTAGAATTATCAAACGTACAAACTTGCAAACTTATTATTGTTCAATCCATAATTAGACAATTAGTAATTTTTTACAAGCTAGTTCTGCGATAGCAACGCTGCGTCTATCGGACTTCAGTGCTGACGCCGACTCTATGACAATCTGTTCGGTCTGCGAGGAGTGATTTGAAGCAGGAAGAGATAGTCATATGACAAAGATTCCATCCTTGTCATTTGAGTGAAGCTATGACATTTGATTTGACGTCATACTACATTAGAGTGAGTGAGTAGCGTCATGTTATATGACTTTGTCATAGTGAGTAGGCGAGGTGTGATTGAAGATTGAATGAAGCATGACAAAATCAGCTGATTTTGTCATATTGTGTACGGTCACATGACATGAATTGAAGCATGACATTTTTAGAAAATGAGCCGATCACACAAAGTTGAATTTTGTACGGGACAAACGAGCCGCGTCAGTCACGTCATATTCAACGCTAGCAGACAGGCTGACATCAGTGATGCCAATTTAGCGACTTTGTCGCTAGAAATAGCGACTTTTGGACCTGTGTTAGCGACAAAAAATCGGTTTTAGCGACAAAAAATATTTAGCGACTTATCTAGCGACTTTTGGACTTCGACCAAGAAAGAAATTAAAAATATTTTTATTGGTAGGCTTGGTGTCTGTCACTGTTTTTTTTTTTTTTTTTTTTTATACTAGGTACTAAGGTAGCAGACAAGCATACGGCCCACCTGATGGTAAGCGGTTACCGTAGCCTATGGACGCCTGTGACACCAGAGGAGTCACACTCGCGCTGCTGACCCTTTTAAGAATTTCAAAACGCCCTTTTTGAAGAACCCCATACTGTAGTCACTGGGGAAAACCGCGGCAGGTAGATCATTCCACAACCCAACTGTTCGCGGGAGGAAATTCCTCTGAAACCGCACAGTACGTGACCACATTGGTTTCAAGGTGTGAGGATGGATCCCCTGCCGATGGCGAGCATTGCGATGGTAGAATGGAGCTACAGGCACCATTTCAAATAGCTCTTCAGAACACAACCCATTATACAAGCGGTAGAATACACATAGAGAGGAAAAGTCTCTCCTGAGGCTTAACGATTCAATACCACCTGAGACCCTGGGATTGTCAACAATTCTCACAGCTCGTCTTTGTATCGAGTCAAATGGCCCGAGCTGGTATCCAGGTGCTCCCGCCCAAAGATGACTACAGTACCTACTCCATGTGGGGCCGGACCTGCGACTTATAGAGAAGCAGTCTCATCCCCGCACTGAAGTACCGCTTCGATTTATTGAGCACACCGAGCTTTTTGGATGCCAGCTTAGCCTTGTCCTCCAGATGAAGACCAAACTGAACGTCACTGGAAATGTCGACACCCAGGATCCCAATGCTTTTGGAGATGGATAAGGGTGTGTTCTGGAATTGTGGGGCCACAGTAAATGGGGTTTTTTTAGCGGTGAACGCGCAAACTTGAGTCTTGGTAGGTTTAAAATTAACCAGGTTAAGTCTTCCCCAATCGGAAACTCTGGTTAGTACACCTTCGACTTCAGACACAAGCTGCCTTCGACTTTCCTCCACTATGGGACGAGGGATGTTTGCACGGCCCGTATAAGAAGTGTCCCCAGTGCTATCATCCGCATAGCAATGAATACCGTCAATGGACAGCATATCATTAATATGCAGTAAAAACAACGTCGGGGACAGTACGGAACCTTGCGGGACACCAGCATTTATGCCCATGCAATTAGAGCTACTACCGTCAACAACGGCTCTTATGCTTATGCTTATGCTTCTGAACAAAAAGTTAGACACCCATTCGCACAAACCCTCGGGCAGCCCGTACGATGGCATCTTCGTCAGAAGACCACGATGCCAGACCCGATCAAAAGCCTTCGCTATATCTAGGCTAACAGCCAAAGCCTCCCCTTGACTCTCAATGGCCAGTGCCCATCGATGAGTGAGATACACTAGAAGGTCACCAGTCGAGCGACCGTGGCGAAAGCCGTATTGACGGTCGCTGATCAAGCCGTGTCCCTCTAGGTATCTAAGGAGTTGTGTGTTTAGTACACGTTCCATGACCTTAGAGAGAAGAGAGGTTATAGCGATGGGTCTGTAATTGGATGGGTCCGATCTATCACCCTTTTTGGGTACCGGGTGGACTTGCGCAGTCTTCCACGAGGATGGGACACGCCTAGTAGAGTACGAGAGCACAAAGAGGCGCGTTAGGACAGGACACAATTCAGGAGCACATCGCTTTAGCACCACAGCCGGAATACCATCTGGCCCGCTCGACTTATGGACATCCAGAGAAAGTAACTCCCGCCGGACTTCTCGTTGAGTTATGATGATTTCCGGCATGGAGTTACCGCACCACGGGATGGTGGGTGGCACGGTTCCTCCGTCGTTCATAGTAGAGTTTGAGGCAAAGAGATTCCCCAGAAGATCGGCTTTTTCCTTTGCACTGTGGGCCAGGTTACCGTCAGGTTTCCGGAGTGGTGGCAAAGACGACCGGCAGAAGTTCCCTTCGGCAGCTTTGGCAAGTGACCAGAAAGCACGACTCCCAGAGGGATGACTAGCTAGCTTCTCACCAATGCTGCCGATGAAATTGAATTTAGCTTTGGCAGCAGCTCTCTTATTGGACCTGGAGGCAGCATTAAGTTTGCGTTTTGCATCTGAGATGTTGGGGTCCTTAGTGGTTCGAGCCGTGGTCCAAGCTTCATATGCAGCCTGCTTGCGAGTTCTAGCTTCTCTGCAAGGCCGATCAAACCACGGTC
Source organism: Camptogramma bilineatum (assembly GCA_958496255.1). NCBI lineage: Eukaryota > Metazoa > Arthropoda > Insecta > Lepidoptera > Geometridae > Camptogramma > Camptogramma bilineatum. Next base: position 5,186,031 of record OY292478.1, read on the forward strand.
GCCTCTTCACTCCCGCAGCCACTTGACGATTGGGAATGAAACATTCCATACCAGTCAGATACTGTCTGGACAGACACCATTAAAGTATGATATTGTCTTGTGTACATTTTGACGGAATAAAAATACGGAACTTCATGTGCGTGATCACTACGGTGTGTCAATGTCCCGCGTATCAACCTATAACTATCAAACTCTATCGAACTATGCTCAATGAATGCTGACGAAGATTTTAAATTAAATTTTATTTTGAGTTTACGTAAAAATATGCAGTCAACGTAAAAAATTTTTCTCACCCCCCCCCCCCCCCCCCCGCTAGCTTCTCTCTTTTAGCGACTTTCTAGCGACTTTTCGCACTCAATCTAGCGACTTTTATTTTTTGGAGTTGGCAACACTGGCTGACATTAGAATTTTAGAAATAATTCGCGTGTTTGTTTTGATTTCAATTATTGAAAAAAGTTTTTACAAAAGATCGCGAAGTTGTAGAAATATTCTAATATACCTAATACCTAACTAAAAAGTAGGAAAATGTCGTGCACTGAACCTCAAATAACCAAAGTACAAACGAAGATAAGCAACTCACCAGGCACCTGTAGAGTTTGTATGAGAAAAAACAATTCGATGAAACAACTGTTTGGTTCCGATTGTGAAATTGTGGATAGAATCCAGTTTTGTACCGGAATACTTGTAAGTAAACCTAAGTATAAGTATAATTTTAAAAACTCGAGTTGTTCTAATCTAGACCACAGTTTCTCAACCTTATTTTGCCTACCGCCCACTTAAAGAAGGAACATATTTTTTTCAAGAACCCCTACCCCATATCCTAGTGCGTCATCTCAATGCCCCCTAATTTTCTCTGGGTATTCTACTGCCCCCCTGAAAATCTCAAACGCCCACAAGGGGCGTAATCGCCCACGTTGAGAACCTATGCTCTAGACAATTATCTATGGTAAACCAAGGATAGTGTGCAGGCTGCTACTAATAAAATAATTCTATCTCCGTTTCAGTTTACAGAAAACCCCATTTTACCCTCATTTATCTGCACAGAATGCCTCTCACAGTTAGATATAGCTCACAACTTCAAAACAACGTGTATCGCATCGGAAGAAATATTAAAAAAACTGGACAACAAAGTAGAAATAAAGAAAGAGCTATTGGATGATGTAGCGACATCTACTGGTCGGTCGAAAGACCACGGGCAAGTGGGCGAGATGGGCCAGCCCGTTGCAGAGGAACCACCCACTCTGCCTTTGGGGAACGATTCCACACTGTTCCCCAAAGATGATACAACTGTGAAGGAGGAAACTGAGGATATGTATGAGGATGAAGTTGAGATTGAGGATTTTAAAGAGGATGTAAGGCTACTTATAGAAGAAAACTCAAATTCTACCAAAAAAATTATAACACGTAGCATGAATTCTACTAAAATGTTTAGTCTAAAATATACTGCGAATACTAAAGAACTGAAAGTTAAATGGTATGTACATATTATATTCAACATCGAAGCTAGTCTTACAAATAAATGTGTTGTAAGATGTTATTCCAAGAATAAGCAGCAAAATATCTACTAAAAATTCGTTAAGCTATCAAATATAGTTTTCACAGATTAGTGCATTCAAACATACTTTGTCAAAGCTTTGTATATTAGTACCTAAAGATTATATTATTTCATAATCGATCGAGCGAGCGAAGCGAGCGAAGATCTTAGTGGTAAGTTGGGCGATTTTGCTTTGTATGTTTGTATGTTTGTATGTTTGTATGTTTGTATGTTTCACGAATTGTTGTTCGAGCATAACTGTCGAACCGTTCATCCAATCTGCATGAAACTTGGTAGGTCAATAGGTTGTGGTAAGGAAATTTACGGGGGAGCATATGAGCTTAATCGATGAAGGGGTTGTGAAGATATTGGGTTCCCAAGGGGGTAAAAAATTATGAAAGTTACACAAATAAATTGAGTGGGGTGTCATACGAAAGGGCTTATTTTGTACATTCCAAAATGGTTTTTATTTTTAATCTAGGATGTATAGTTTTTGAAATACGACCAAAGACCAAAAACTACGAAACCAGAGCTGCAAGAGCTCCCGTTGCGGTTTGGTTTGCAATGATTTTAGATGCTACTTGATTTATTTTCATGATAAAAAAATTTTTGATAAAGAATGAAAATAATTGGGGTAAAAAAAGTTAAGTAAACAAATATATTGAGTGGGCTGTCAAATGAAAGGTCTTTATTTGTACATTCCAAAATAGTTATTATTTTTATTCTAGGACGTATACTTTTAGAAATACGACGAGAATTCATAAATATGAAATACCTAAATGAAAAATTAGACACGACATTATGTATTGCATGCATGCCAGTATTTTTTACCATGAAGAGCTAGCGCAATAGGCATACTCGGCAGTATCAGTAGTAGCACTTGAAATTATAGGGGTAGTCAGAAGAAAGTCCAAATGTAAGCCATCTACGGTGCGCGAGATCTCAGTTCGGGGCGAACTACTAGTTATTATTTATTATAACTAATATATATTTATGAGATACTGGCTTGGCCTAGTCACAGAATAAATAGGTACAGAAGGCACACTCTGCACTTTAGTAACAAGTACAATTACATTGGCGGGCCCACTCGAGCGGGCCTTGGCAGGTAGGGTTGCCACTCGGCTCGCACGCTAGCCGTGTCGCGTGTAATATCTATCACGAGATAACACGACAACCCTTCCTCACTTACGTCACTGCGTGACTCCGCGCCAGACAGTAACAGAGTTATGCATTAGAAAGAGATAATTTGTGTAGGCACGTGTAGGTGAATGGTGCACTAGGCAATTACGCGAGCTGAATTGAACTTTGTTGCTTCGTAACAAGAGTCGCTATTTAAATTCTGTGGCCTAGTGCAGGGTCTTTGTAAATTATTTGCCCTACTTATTTGAACTATGTGTGTCCTATGTGTGTATGTTATGAAATTAAGTATTATTATTATTTTAAAATCAGTGTTCCGACTTAATTCCAGCAAAGGGAAAAAAAAGGCCCCACAAAAAAAAGGAAAAAGCATTGCTTTTAATAGACTCTACTGCAGCAAGTGCAACATTAGGTTTGAAACCAGAGACGAGTCTCTTGAACACCACGAGAGATTACATAACATATTGAAATATATCTGCGAGGTGAGTTGTATTCTACTAGCAGTACCCGGTGGTTTCACCCGATATTTAATTGAAAAGAAATCACAATCACATCACACTAATATTATAAATGCAAAAGTTTGGATGTATCTTGGTTCCTCTATAACTCGACAATCACTGAACCGATTTGGCTGAAATTTAAAACATAGATAGATAATGACCGGGAATAGGACATAAGCTACTTTTTATCCCGAAAAAATGCACGGTTCCCGTGGGATAAACAAAATAGTAATATTATAAACTAGCGGACGCCCGCGGCTTCGCCCGCGTTGACTACTATTTTTTTTTCCCACGTAACCGTGCAATTTTCCGGGATAAAAAATAGCCTATGTCCTATTCCCGGTTAATATCGATCTATATTTTAAATTTCAGGCAAATCGGTTCAGTGGTTGTCGAGTTATAGAGGAACAAACATACATCCATCCATCTATCCATCCATCCAAACATCCAAACTTTCGTATTTATAAAATTAGTGTGATAGTGTGATTAGTGTAATGTGATGTGATGTAATGTGATGAGAAAGTTAGTATACTATGCTTGTATTTTGGAAAATAAATTGAATTGAGTTTGGACGGATGGATGTATGTTTGTTCCTCTATAACTCGAAAACCACTGAACTGATTTGCCTGTTAAAACATAGATAGATAATGACCAGTAATAGGACATAGGCTACTTTTTACCCTGGAAAAGTCCACGGTTCCCGTGGCATAAAAACAGTAGTCCATTCGCGGGCATCCACTAGTAATTTAATAAAAATTTAATAATAAAACTAAGAAAAACTCTTTTTTGTTCGGTCTGCTACAATAGCGTATTTTTTAATTTTTATTTTTCAAACTAATAAAATATTTCTCAGGTTTGTGGCAAACAGTTTTTAAACCAATGGGCCCACCGCACGCATATGCGCATCCATTACGGACCCACATTAGAGTGTGCGCACTGCTCATACACCACTGTCAGCAAGGGGGATCTGAGGAGGCACATCGCAATACACACAGGTCAGGGCCTGTATTCTACTAGATGACAACCGCTTTGGTTTGGTTCGATCTCTTAAATGTCAGCCATTTGGTGAAATAGTAGAATAGCTTTTCAAAAATGTGTTCTGCCAAAGTTCAAAACCTCACCACAACTGAGTCGTTTGTTATTAGTAGTCATGGAAACAGTCGCTTTAGTTGAGGTTTTGGTTGAGGTTGATAAAAAGTTCGGTACCAGAATCGACGCCCAGTTATTATTTACGACCTAAGTATTTACGACGAACTCAAACATTAAGGTTTTCAGAAACAATATCTTTTTAAAATAAGTACCTACCTACTTTTATATGCAAAATAAATCCGTACCCATATTATAAATGTGAAAGTGTGTTTATTTGTTTGTTTATTTGTCCTGCTTTCACGTCAAAACAGAGCGATGGATTGACGTGATTTTTTGTGTGGAGATAGTTGAAGGCCTAGAGCAGTGGTTCTTAACCTTTTAGTGATGAGGGACCATTTGATAAACTTTCTGACTTGCCGCGGACCACCAAAAGTAAGTTTTCTCTTTTAACTTTGATCCTTTGTCGCTTGTTTAATTTTTCGGATAGCTTCGCGGACCACTTCAAGTGGTTCCAGGGACCACCAGTGGTCCGCGGACCATAGGTTAAGAACCACTGGCCTAGAGAGTAACATAGGCTACTTTTTATCCGGATACCACGCGAGCGAAGCCGCGGGCAGCAGCTAGTAAATAATAAATAAAGTTAAAATGTAAAAATGAAATATGATCACGAGTTCGCGACTGTATTCCCAAGTCAATTAGTCAAAACTAGTTTATCTTTTATAAACTAGTTTATCTTTTATTTCATTTTATTACTTACACTAATTATGTATTTTATCATCCCCTTTTACTACCTATTTTATTCTGTGCCTTTAAGCAGCTATGAGTTGTCCACTTCTCCTTGCTCGTGGAGTCACCACTTCTCAGGCCCAGTCTGAAAATCAGTGTTGCTCTGCTACTCATGGCGCAGAGTAACAAAAAGCTGAGACTGGTCCCTGTTGACCCACCACAGCGCAGACCTTTTTTCACCCGCCTACTTACCACTCGATTGTTTGTTCCTTCTTGTGTTGTCTATTTCTCTAGTTAAGTTCTTATTATTTCTGTACCTACTTTTTGTGTGTCAGTGCTGTTAAAGTGTGTGTCAATAAAGCTGTTATCTATCTATCTATCAATTATTTATTTACTACTAGATTTGGCCCTAGAGGCACTCCTGAAAAACTCACAATGAATAAAAAACAAAGTTTTATTTAAAACTATTTAACCGTTCTTAATTGGTCCTAATTTGTAATGTGTTTTGTCTAATTTTATATGGATTAATTATTCTGAAATAAAATCTTATCTTATCTTATCTTAAACACATGTTTTAAAACTAATTGTTTTAATCATGCCAACCCTGGTGATGATACGTTACAAATCTATATTGATCGATTGACTTGCTGTCGTTTCGGACAAAATATCTTGGGACACAGTGTCCCAATTGACACTTTTGATTTTAATATTTTTGTTTTGTGAGAAACAATTATTGTTACTTAGGTGATTTTTAAGATTGTTTTAAAATGATTGATCCAATAGATTTTAAGTTATTAGGAAAAGTAAAAAAAAAAAACAGTTGTTTTAAATCACTGTTTTTTTTTTCTTATAACAAACAGTTCAATATGTCATATTGAACTGTTTGGGAATGTCCACATTGCGTTTTTTGCAGCGCGTTTGTATCGATACAAACGCGATTCAAACGCGATGCGAACGCGCAGCCCCCCGCGCAGCCCCTCCCGGTTCGCTTTTGTATGGAAAAATACGCGTTGCGAACGCGCGTTTGTATCGATACAAACGCGCAGCTCAAAAACGCGCTGCAGAAAACGCAATGTGGACACTCCCTAAGTTATAAGAAATTTGAAAAAATCTGTTTTTTTTTTTTCAACCCTGAGACATGAGTTTTTTTTATGGCCAGGTGAGAAGAAGAAATACCATTGCCACGCGTGTCCGGGGACATACCGTACATCCTACGACTTGCGCCATCACATCATGTTTAAACACGGGGGACAGAGGACATTCCCTTGCGACCGCTGCGATAAGAGCTTCCACACCAAAAATATTCTTAGACGACATATCGACGCGCATAACAACGTTAGGAGGTGTGTATTTACTATTTTAACTACCTATGTATTTAGAATTAGCTGCGACAAGAACTTCAATAGACACCGGTTGAGACCGCAATGGACGCGCATAACAACATTAAACGGTGTGTATTTACTATTTTAACTATTTATTTAGATCTAGCTGCGACAAGAATTTCAATGGACACCGGTTTAAACCGTAATGAACGCGCATAACAATATTAAACGGTGTGTATTTACTATTTTAACTACAGTAGGGCCTCGTTAATCCGGACTCCCGCTTGTTCGGTGATCGCTGTAATCCGGCCGGGCAACGGGCTGCCATGAGCCAACCCGTCTTCAGACTTTTGTTTATTGTCTTCCATCTAGTGTCAATTTAGCGCGCTCGCTAACGACAATCATGAAGACAAAATCTTAAAGATTGTTAGCCTAACAGAACGTGGTCCCGGTGTACGAAAAATACTGAAGAAATCGGAAAATCCCGTGTTAGAAGATGCTTTGTTTACGTGGTTGCAACAAAGGCGATTGCATACTATAATCCGGACGCCTCGATAATCCGCAAAGGGTCTTGTTTTTACCCGGCTGACTGTCAAGTCACCCGGGTTATGTAGATCGCGCGTTTCTATGTTCGTTCGTATGTAAGTAATATTCTTTATTACCACGTTTCTCCTAAACGGCTGGATGGATTTTGATGAATGAGGTATCGTTAGAATCGTCTCCATCTCGATTGTGCTCTATAGTCCAGTCAAATTAGGAATTAACCTCGGAATGAGAGATAATAAGCTGAATTTTCGTATATACCTTCATTTAGGCACCCTTAAAGTTGTCTCAAAAGTCTCATAAAATCTCGTGTCTGCGTCTTAAGTTATTCAAGGTCAAAGGTAAAAAAAATAGTTTTTCGCGAATATCTCGGTTGCTATTGGTCCAGTGATGTTAACATCTATTATGAAGTTGTATAGCTTAAAATTTGCGACCAATCCATAAAAAAAATAATTCCATGCGCTCAACCGTTTTTGCGATACAGGGCCGTGAGCGCAAAGCGTTCAGTATGTGTATTTCAAAAACTATACTTCCTACAACAAAAATAAAAACTATTTCCGAATGTACAAATTAAGTCCTTTCCTAAGACACCCCACTCAATATATCTGTTTAACTTTTATCTTTTTTACCCCCTTGAGATCCCAATATCTTTACAACCCCTCCATCGATTACGCTCATATGTCATTATATCAAATTTCCATAGCACAACCTAGTTATCTACCAAGTTTCATGCAGATTGGATTAACCGTTCGATAGTTATGCGAGAACATAAAAATTACACATACAAACATACAAAGCAAAATCGTAAGATCTTAGCTCGCTTTGCTCGCTTGGTCGATAATTAACTGATAAATAAAACAAATTATTCAATATTCAAGGTATTCACAGATATTCACGTTTGACTGCGTTACAGTACCTACGTGTACCTATGGCTGAGCGCTGCGCACTCACCCTCCTCTATCGCGAAAACGGTTGAGCGCATGAAAGAATGTTTTAAATAAAATTTGTCGCAAATTGTATGCTCTACAACTTTATTATACATGTTAACATCATTGGACCAATAGCAACCGAGATATTCGCGAAAAACTATTTTTTTTACCTTTGACCTTGAATAACTTAAGACGCAGACACGAGATTTTATGAGACTTTTGAGACAACTTTTAGGACGCCTAAATGAAGCTACATACGAAAATTCAGCTTATTATCTCTCATTCCGAGGTTGAGCCCATTTTTATGCTAAGGTGACTGGGCTACTAGGATACTTTTTATTTCGATAAATCAAATAGTGCGGCTAAAAAATGCAACAATGTGTGAATTTTCAAAATGAAAATCACGCTATCATATCAAAATCCATGTCAAAATCAAGAGGTTGGTGGACTGATATCAAATATTTTTTTTTTTTAAATCTAACATGACATCTTCGAAGACTAAATCGAGTCTCAAAATTTTTGAAAATCTATTTTTCGCCCTAAACAGAATTGCTAACCAAAACGAATACTAAAACTTTCTATTTAGTCACACGCAACGTTTAGAACAAACTGCATCGAAATTGGTTCAGCCATTTAGGAGATATCTCATATTTAAGAAATAACTTACGCATTTAATTTAGGTACTCACAGAGCCATCTGTATGTCAACTGTGACAACAACGTTTAGGAAAATGCGCACGGCATCGAACCCTAGATACCTACCTACATAATAATAAAATTGTAATTTAATTTTGTTTTGTGATTGATAAGATAATGCTGTTTCCAACTTTTCAGTTCAGCCGGGTTTTTTTATTTTTGAATAAATTGCTTGTTGCCTCTCCGGATTAACGAGGCCCTACTGTATTTATTTAGATCTAGCTGCGACAAGAATTTCAATGGACACCGGTTTAAACCGCAATGAACGCGCATAACAAAATTAAACGGTGTGTATTTACAATTGAAACTATGTATTTAGATATAGCTGCGACAAGAACTTCAATAAACCCATAAATATTTTTGTAAATACAGAAGTACCTACTTATTATTTGTACTATCCGTACCCATATCATAAATGTGAAAGTGTGTTTATTTGTCCCGCTTTCACGTCAAAACAGAGCGACGAATTGACGTGATTTTTTGTATAGTTGGAGGGCTGGAGAGTAACATAGGCTACTTTTTATCCGGGTACCACGCGAGCGAAGCCGCAAGCACTAGCTAGTCCTACTAATATTATAAAGGCGAAAGTCCGTGTGTGTGTGTGTGTAAATGTTTGTTACCACGTATCTCCATAACTACTGAATCGATTTTGATGAAATTTAGAAGGTAGATAGATTAGGTTCTGGAATAGGACATAGGCTATTAACATTTTGAAAAATCAACCCCTAAAGGGGTAAAAAAGGGTAAATACTTTTGTATGAAACTTTTTAACGCGTTATCCTATTTACTTGAAACTTTGTTCAGATATGTAAAATCAAAAATGATTGAAGACGTGTTTCAGGATTTTTCAAAATAACTCTTAAAAAGTGATAAAATGGGGTTTCAAACTTTGTACGGAAACTTTTTAATGAGTCATGCGATTAGCTTGAAAAACTCCGTCACCAGAGTTGGCCACTTGCTTATACGAAAGAAGAAGAAGAAGCTTGAAATTTGGTTCGAATACTTTAAATACAAAAATAAATAAACACTTGTTTCAGGGTTTTTCAAAATAACTCTCAAAAAGTGGTAAAATGGGGTGTCAAAGATTGTACTATACAAAATCACCATACTATACCAACCTCCCATACAAAATCGGCAAGGCCATTTGGTTCCAATACTTCATAAATATAAGTGTCACATGTTAAATTTGTCTAAAAAAAATTGCTGGGGAAGCTCGCTTCGCTCGCATGTTACTTTCATAAGTATTTTACGAGCAAATTAACTTACTGTTATGATATGAACCGACAACCATCCATCTTTTTCTTAGAGCACCGTTAGCAAAATCAAGTGTAACATGTTGTATTTGTCTAAAAAAATGCCGCTCGCTTCGCTCATATATTAATTTCATGAGGATTTTACAAAATCACTCTCAATAAAAAATATTTAAAAAAAACAAAAACCCGACTGCGTCAAAACTAAAAAGAAAAAAACAAGCCTGCAAAGAATTACTCACAGTCGGTACCAATTCATTTTATTACCAATCAAATCTTCCCAATGTTATGGGTCCCGACTGTGAGTAATTCTTTGCAGGCTTGTTTTTTTCTTTTTAGTTTTGACGCAGTCGGGTTTTTGTTTTTTTAAAATATTTTTTTATTTAACACTTTTTAGTTATGATAAAGTTGATTTTAAAATACCTACCTATTCAACGATACCCCACTTGATATAGTGTGACGATTTCGATTCTTTTAATTTTGACAATATGGCGTCTGGTTGTAGCCCTGGTGAATTTTGATTACTGTCATTTTTTTAGTGACACTCCCAAGGTTGAGACAAATCGATTGACGTAAGAATCATCAAAATCGGTCCACGCGTTTGGCCTCTAGAGTGCCACATAGAAACATCCAAACATACATAGACTGATAAACACATTACCCTTCCTTTGCTTTGCGCAGTCGGGTAAAAACATACATAGACTGATAAACACATTACCCTTCCTTTGCTTTGCGCAGTCGGGTAAAAAGGGGTAAAATGGGGTGTCAAAGATTGTATGGCAACTTTTTAACGAGTTGTGCGGTTGTCTCGAAGCTTGGTAATAATACTTAAAATAAAAAATATTTGAATAACGTGTTTCAGAGTTTTTCAAAATAACTCTCTAAATGGGGTAATTTGGGGTTTCAAATTTTGTATGAGTAATTTTTAATGAAAAGTACGATTAGCTTGAAATTTGGTTCTATATGCTTCATAAATATAAGTGTCACATGTTAAATTTGTCTAAAAAAAATCCGCTCCCTTCGCGAGCTCGGGAAGCTCGCTTCTCTCGCTGGCCTCAATGGTCACTTTGCTCGCATATTACTTTCATGAGTTTTTTACGAGCAAATTAATTTACTGTTATGAACCGACAAATCATATATATCAAAATCAAGTGTCGCATGTTGCATTTCTCTAAAAAAAAATCAGCTCCCACCGCGGGTAACACCGTGGGGCACAGCTAGTAATATAATAAAGCGGAAGAGTTTGTTTGTTTGAATACGCCAATCTCAGGAACTACCAGCCCGATTTTAAAAATTCTTTCAAAAGTAAAAGTAAGTATTTTTCATTTCAGTCACGAATGTCCAGTTTGCCACAAGTTCTTAAGCCGCCGCTATCACTTGAAGTGTCACCTGCTAAAACAGCACGCGATACAAATCCCGCACTTGAAGTACGGCCGACCATGCCAAACTAGGAGACTGGCTGAGGAGAGTTTGTTAGATCCTGCAATAAATGTTCAGAAGTATTTAAATCTTTTATTTTTGCGACTCTGTTGAAGGAGGCAAGCGATTTGCCCTGCAGTGGGAAACGTCAGACTTATAAATAATTTAAAAGCCTATGCACGAAAATTATTATTACTTATTAATATCTGGGTGACTGAGCTCTGCTCGTTGGCAACCAACGAACCCCATCTAGTGGTTCAATTACGAACCATATTGGACTTTTTGCGTGAAAATGCCGAGAAAACGGCTTTTCCTAGATATGAGACGCAGCTACATCGATTTTTCGCACCCGTAAACACCCGTTCTGCAAATTTCATCGAAATCGTTAGAGCCGTTTACGAGAACGTCAGTACAAACAAACAAGTATTGCTGGTTTTATAAATTAGGATTTTGTTGGTCAATGATTACGTTTGACAGGCATGCATTGGGCTGAAGCCAACACACAGAGGCCCTTTTGACAGTTGATGGGCCCAAGATGGGCCCTTTTGACGGGTCTGTGCAAGACTGTTGGAAAACTACTACCAGGTTATGGGGGTGTGATTGATGGTAATAATTAATTAAATACATATTATATGTAAGTAATAAAACTGCACACTATACTAAGTTTAATTAAACTAAGAAGGTGTAGTGTGCAGTTTTATTTTATTCTAAGAGAAATCTCAACATTTTATATTATTAATATCAGAAAGAAAGTTCCAAAAATGTTGAGATTTCTCTTAAAATATCCGATAGATAAAGATTTCGTTTAGTTTTTTGATATTTCTAATACTTCAATGACATAGGTAGTTAAATAATATGATAAAAAAATATTGAGGTTTGAAAATTAGTTTCCTATTGCCCGTAAAATAAAATAGCACCAGTAACTTGCACAAATGCCTGAATTCCAACTTTGCCAAAACATTTTAGCGCCATCTGTTGGCGAGTAGTGATTAAGAAAATTTTGCAATTGACTTTGACAAGAACAGCCAGCCACCAGACAGGCTGACATTAGGGATGTTCGATATTTCGGATTGTATCGATATTTCGTATCGCAATATATCGTAACGCATTGTATCGATACGCGTATCGATACAGGGCATTTGATACGATATATCGTATCGATACAGTATCGAATCAAGACAACGTATGCAGGTACTTTAATAATTAAAAAAATATATTTTATTTTAATAATGTAGGTACACTATAATGGGAGCACTATTAAGAAAATGTGTGTAGTTAACTGTCAAAAAAGGTGTTTTGTGATATCAAACTATTAATACTAAAAATCATCACATCATATTATAAATGCGAAAGTTTGGATGAATGGATGTTTGGATGTATGTTTGTTCCTCTAAAACTCGACAACCACTGAACCGATTTGCCTGAAATTTAAACATAGATAGATAATGACCGGAAATAGGACCTATGCCACCTTTTAACCTGGTATCTTGCAAGTCAAAACAATTCGTTATCAAAATAATTTGATACGATTCTTTCGATCCGATACACCTTGCATGTGTTGTATCGATACGCCGTATCGTATGCCATTGTATCGATACAAATATCGGGTGTATCGTATGCCATTGTATCGATACACAAAAATATCGTATCGTATCGAACATCCCTAGCTGACATTAGAATTTTAGAAATAATTCGCGTGTTTGTTTTGATTTCAATTATTGAAAAAAGTTTTTACAAAAGATCGCGAAGTTGTAGAAATATTCTAATATAATACCTAACTAAAAAGTAGGAAAATGTCGTGCACTGAACCTCAAATAACCAAAGTACAAACGAAGATAAGCAACTCACCAGGCACCTGTAGAGTTTGTATGAGAAAAAACAATTCGATGAAACAACTGTTTGGTTCCGATTGTGAAATTGTGGATAGAATCCAGTTTTGTACCGGAATACTTGTAAGTAAACCTAAGTATAAGTATAATTTTAAAAACTCTCGAGTTGTTCTAATCTAGACCACAGTTTCTCAACCTTTTTTGCCCACTGCCCATTTAAAAAAGGAACATATTTTTTTCAAGTGCCCCCCACCCCATATCCTAGTGCGTCATCTCAATGCCCACTTATTTTTTCTGGGTATTCTACTGCCTCCCTGAAAATCTCAAACACCCACAAGGGGGCGTTATCGCCCACGTTGAGAACCAGTATGCTCTAGCTAGACAATTTTTTTTTTTTTTTTTTTATTTATTGTTTTACTTAGAAAATAAATTATTTATGGTAAACCTAGGAAAGTATGCAGGCTACTAATAAAATAATTCTATCTCCTTTTCAGTTTACAGAAAACCCCATTTTACCCTCATTTATCTGCACAGAATGCCTCTCACAGTTAGATATAGCTCACAACTTCAAAACAACATGTATCGCATCAGACGAAATATTAAAAAAACTGGACGACAAAGTAGAAATAAAGAAAGAGATAAATGATACAACTATGAAGGAGGAAATTGAGAATACATATGAGGATGAGGTTGAGATTGAGGATTTTAAAGAGGATGTAAGACTACTTATAGAAGAAAGCTCAAATTCTACCAAAAAAATTATAACACGTAGCATGAATTCTACTAAAATGTTTAGTCTAAAATATACTGCAAATACTAAAGAACTGAAAGTTAAATGGTATGTATATTCAACATCGAAGCTAGTCTTACAAATAAATGTGTTGTAAGATGTTATTCCAAGAATAAGCAAAATATTTACTAATTATTCTTTAAGCTATCAAATATAGTTTTCACAGATTAGTGCATTCAAACATACGTTGTCAAAGCTTTGTATATTATTACCTAAAGATTATATTATTTCATAATTATTATTTATTGTACCTAATATAATATTTATGCAATACTGGCTTGGCCTAGTCAGAGAATAAATAGGTACAGAAGGCACACTCTGCTCTTAAGTAACAAGTACAAGTATTGGCGGGCCCACTCGAGCGGGCCTTGGCAGGTAGGGTTGCCACTCGGCTCGCACGCTAGCCGTGTCGCGTGTAATACCTATCACGCGATAACTCGGCAACCCTTCCGCGTCACTCCGCGCCAGACAGTGACAGAGTTATGCGTTAGAAAGAGATAATTTGTGTAGGCACGTGTAGGTGAATATTGCACTAGGCAATGAGCGCTTACGCGAGCTGAATTGAACTTTGTTGCTTCGTAACAAGAGTCGCTATTTAAATAAACGTTTTCGCGAAGTCAGGTTTCCGTACCTATTCTGTGGCCTAGTGCAGGGTCTTTGTAATTATTTGTCCTACTTATTTGAACTGTGTGTCCTATGTGTGTGTTATAAAATTAATTAAGTATTTTTATTATTTTACAATCAGTGTTCCGACTTCATTCCAGCAAAGGGAAAAAAAAGGCCCCACAAAAAAAAGGAAAAAGCATTGCTTTTAATAGACTCTACTGCAGCAAGTGCAATATTAGGTTTGAAACCAGAGACGAGTCTCTTGAACACCACGAGAGATTACATAACATATTGAAATATATCTGCGAGGTGAGTTGTATTCTACTAGCAGTACCCGGTGGTTTCACCCGATATTTAATTGAAAAGAAATCACAATCACATCACACTAATCGATCGAGCGAGCGAAGCGAGCGAAGATCTTAGTGGTAAGTTGGGCGATTTTGCTTTGTATGTTTGTATGTTTGTATGTTTGTATGTTTGTATGTTTGTATGTTTCACGAATTGTTGTTCGAGCATAACTGTCGAACCGTTCATCCAATCTGCATGAAACTTGGTAGGTCAATAGGTTGTGGTAAGGAAATTTACGGCGGAGCATATGAGCTTAATCGATGAAGGGGTTGTGAAGATATTGGGTTCCCAAGGGGGTAAAAAATTATGAAAGTTACACAAATATATTGAGTGGGGTGTCATACGAAAGGGCTTATTTTGTACATTCCAAAATGGTTTTTATTTTTAATCTAGGATGTATAGTTTTTGAAATACGACCAAAGACCAAAAACTACGAAACCAGAGCTGCAAGAGCTCCCGTTTCATAGAGTTTCGATGTCTTCGTAGCTCATTGACTGGTCGGTCTTAAAAAGAGAGTGGCATCGTTGCGGTTTGGTTTGCAATGATTTTAGATGCTACTTGATTTATTTTCATGATAAAAAAATTTTTGATAAAAAATGAAAATATATGGGGTAAAAAAAGTTAAGTAAACAAATATATTGAGTGCGGTGTCAAATGAAAGGTCTTTATTTGTACATTCTAAAATAGTTATTATTTTTATTCTAGGACGTATACTTTTAAAAATACGACGAGAATTCATAAATATGAAATAAATGAAAAATTAGACACGACATTATGTATTGCATGCATGTTAGTATTTTTTACCATGAAGAGCTAGCGCAATAGGCATACCCGGCAGTAGTAGCACTTGAAATTATAGGGGTAATCAGAAGAAAGTCCAAATGTTGGCCATCTACGGTGCGCGAGATCTCAGTTCGGGGCGAACTACTAGTATTATAAATGCAAAAGTTTGGATGTATCTTGGTTCCTCTATAACTCGACAATCACTGAACCGATTTGGCTGAAATTTAAAACATAGATAGATAATGACCGGGAATAGGACATAAGCTACTTTTTATCCCGAAAAAATGCACGGTTCCCGTGGGATAAACAAAATAGTAATATTATAAACTAGCGGACGCCCGCGGCTTCGCCCGCGTTGACTACTATTTTTTTTTCCCACGTAACCGTGCAATTTTCCGGGATAAAAAATAGCCTATGTCCTATTCCCGGTTAATATCGATCTATATTTTAAATTTCAGGCAAATCGGTTCAGTGGTTGTCGAGTTATAGAGGAACAAACATACATCCATCCATCTATCCATCCATCCAAACATCCAAACTTTCGTATTTATAAAATTAGTGTGATAGTGTGATTAGTGTAATGTGATGTGATGTAATGTGATGAGAAAGTTAGTATACTATGCTTGTATTTTGGAAAATAAATTGAATTGAGTTTGGACGGATGGATGTATGTTTGTTCCTCTATAACTCGAAAACCACTGAACTGATTTGCCTGTTAAAACATAGATAGATAATGACCAGTAATAGGACATAGGCTACTTTTTACCCTGGAAAAGTCCACGGTTCCCGTGGCATAAAAACAGTAGTCCATTCGCGGGCATCCACTAGTAATTTAATAAAAATTTAATAATAAAACTAAGAAAAACTCTTTTTTGTTTGGTCTGCTACAATAGCATATTTTTTTATTTTATTTTTTAAACTAATAAAATATTTCTCAGGTTTGTGGCAAACAGTTTTTAACCCAAGGGGCCCACCACGCGCATATAAGCATCCATTACGGACCCTCATTAGAGTGTGCGCACTGCTCATACACCACTGTCACCAAGTCGGATCTGAGGAGGCACATCGCAATACACACAGGTCAGTTATTATTTACGACCTAAGTATTTACGACGAACTCAAACATATTAAGGTTTTCAGGAACAATATCTTGTTAAAATAAATACCTACTTTTATATGAAAAATAAATCCGTACCCATATTATAAATGTGAAAGTGTGTTTATTTGTTTGTTCATTTGTCCTGCTTTCACGTCAAAACAGAGCGATGGATTGACGTGATTTTTTGTGTGGAGATAGTTGAAGGCCTGGAGAGTAACATAGGCTACTTTTTATCCGGATACCACGCGAGCGAAGCCGCAGGCAGCAGCTAGTAAATAATAAATAAAGTTAAAATGTAAAAATGAAATATGATCACGAGTTCGCGACTGTATTCCCAAGTCAATTAGTCAATTATTTATTTATTACTAGATTTGGCCCTAGCTAGAGGCCCTCCTGAAAAACTCACAATGAATAAAAAACAAAGTTTTGTTTAAAACTATTTAACCGGTCTTAAACACATTTTTTAAAACTAATTGTTTTAATCATGCCAACCTTGGTGATGATACGTTACACATCTATATTGATCGATTGACTTGCTGTCGTTTCGGACAAAATATCTTGGGACACAGTGTCCCAATTGACACTTTTGATTTTAATATTTTTGTTTTGTGAGAAGCAATTATTGTTACTTAGGTGATTTTTAAGATTGTCTTACAATGATTGATCCAATAGATTTTAAGTTATTAGGAAAAGTAAAAAAAAAAACAGTTGTTTTAAATAACTGTTTTTTTTTTTCTTATAACAAACAGTTCAATATGTCTTATTTAATAAACAGTTCAATATGTCATATTGAACTGTTTGTTATAAGAAATTTGAAAAAATCTGTTTAGTTTTTTTCAACCCTGAGGCCTGAGTTTTTTTTATGGCCAGGTGAGAAGAAGAAATACCATTGCCACGCGTGTCCGGGGACATACCGTACATCCTACATCTTGCGCAATCACATCATGTTTAAACACGGGGGACAGAGGACATTCCCTTGCGACCGCTGCGATAAGAGCTTCCACACCAAAGCTATTCTTAGACAACATATCGACACGCATAACAACGTTAGGAGGTGTGTATTTACTATTTTAACTACCTATGTACCTATTTAGAATTAGCTGCGACAAGAACTTCAATAGACACCGGTTGAGACCGCAATGAACGCGCATAACAACATTAAACTGTGTGTATTTACTATTTTAACTACCTATTTATTTAGATATAGCTGCGACAAGAACTTCAATAAACCCATAAATGTATTTGTAAATACAGAAGTACCTACTTATTATTTATACTATCCGTACCCATATCATAAATGTGAAAGTGTGTTTATTTGTCCCGCTTTCACGTCAAAACAGAGCGACGAATTGACGTGATTTTTTGTATAATTGGAGGGCTGGAGAGTTACATAGGCTACTTTTTATCCGGGTACCACGCGAGCGAAGCCGCAAGCACTAGCTAGTAATATAATAAAGCGGAAGAGTTTGTTTGTTTGAACACGCCAATCTCAGGAACTACCAGCCCGATTTTAAAAATTATTTCAAAAGAAAAAGTAACTATTTTTCCTTTCAGTCACGAATGTCCAGTTTGCCACAAGTTCTTAAGCCGCCGCTATCACTTGAAGTGTCACCTGCTAAAACAGCACGCGATACAAATCCCGCAATTGAAGAACGGCCGACCACGCCAAACTAGGAGACTGGCTGAGAAGAGTTTGTTAGCTAATGCAATAAATGTTCAGAAGTATTTAAATCTTTTATTTTTGCGACTCTGTTGAAGGAGGGAAGCAATTTGCCCTGCAGTGGGAAACGTCAGACTTATAATATAAATAATTTAAAAACCTATGCACGAAAATTATTATTATTAATATCTGGGTGACTGAGCTCTGCTCGTTGGCAACCAACGAACCCCATCTAGTGGTTCAATTACGAACCATATTGTATTGGACTTTTTGCGTGAAAATGCCGAGAAAACGGCTTTTCCTAGATATGGGACGCAGCTACATCGATTTTTCGCACCCGTAAACACCCGTTCTGCAAATTTCATCGAAATCGTTAGAGCCGTTTACGAGAACGTCAGTACAAACAAACAAGTATTGCTGGTTTTATAAATTAGGATTTTGTTTGTCAATGATTAACATCACAGGACTATGGAGTCCCGGACGTTTGACAGGCATGCATTGGGCTGAAGCCAACACACAGAGGCCCTTTTGACAGTTGATGGGCCCTTTTGACGGGTCTGTGCAAGACTGTTGGAAAACTACTAGGTACCAGGTTATGGGGGTGTGATTGATGGTAATAATTAATTAAATACATAATATATGTAAGTAATAAAACTGCACACTATAGGTACTAAGTTTAATTAAACTAAGAAGGTGTAGTGTGCAGTTTTATTTTATTCTAAGAGAAATCTCAACATTTTATATATTAATATCAGAAAGAAAGTTCCAAAAATGTTGAGATTTCTCTTAAAATATCCGATAGATAAAGATTTCGTTTAGTTTTTTGATATTTCTAATACTGCAATGACATAGGTAGTTAAATAATATGATAAAAAAATATTGAGGTTTGAAAATTAGTTTCCTATTGCCCGTAAAATAAAATAGCACCAGTAACTTGCACAAATGCCTGAATTCCAATCCAACTTTGCCAAAACATTTTAGCGCCATCTGTTGGCGAGTAGTGATTAAGAAAATTTTGCAATTGACTTTGACAACAACAGCCACCAGACAGGCTGACATTAGAATTTTAGAAATAATTCGCGTGTTTGTTTTGATTTCAATTATTGAAAAAAGTTTTTACAAAAGATCGCGCAGTTGTAGAAATATTCTAATAACTAAAAAGTAGGAAAATGTCGTGCACTGAACCTCAAATAACCAAAGTACAAACGAAGATATGCAACTCACCAGCCACCTGTAGAGTTTGTATGAGAAAAAACAATTCGATGAAACAACTGTTTGGTTCCGATTGTGAAATTGTGGATAGAATCCAGTTTTGTACCGGAATACTTGTAAGTAAACCTAAGTATAAGTATAATTTTAAAAACTCTCGAGTTGTTCTAATCTAGACCACAGTTTCTCAACCTTTTTTGCCCACTGCCCATTTAAAAAAGGAACATATTTTTTTCAAGTGCCCCCACCCCATATCCTAGTGCGTCATCTCAATGCCCACTTATTTTCTCTGGGTATTCTACTGGCTTGAGCGCATTTTACGGACCTTTGTGTATTGCAGCCAAATTTTTATGGTAGAAAGGTAGTGACCTGGAAGGGCTTCCTGCAAAGTTTTATTTTGTAAGGCCTCCTAGTTTTTCTGAAATTAATTTTTGAAATTTTAAAATATTTTGAAAAATTTTGCCTTGGATCACTTATTGAACGCATTTTTGACACTTGATTAGACGTTTTTGACGTAATTACACCATTTTGAGTTGCCACTGTCAATAAAAAGCGCTGTATTTTGTGTTGTCAATGTCAAGAATTACTATTTTCAGTCATTGTTTGTGCCCGTTACAGTTGAGATCGTTTCACGTACTCCTGTAGCTAGACAACGTGACTAGATCACCCCGACTTGAGAAGGTTAGGTTCTAAATGAGTGACAGATCCGACACAGAGCACCCCGACTTGAGTAGGTTAGGTTCTAAATGAGTGACAGATCCGACACAGAGCACCCCGACCCCACGTGGTCTGGTGCGTGACACCCCTAGAGTGTATATAAAAAACGCGGAGCCAGAAGCTCGCGTGGGAGGTTCTGAGTGGAGCAAGCCCTCTCAACCGAGCTAAGCGAAGAGGGGAGGTGGCGAGCGAAGCGAGCCGGCGACCTCCGTAGCGCAGCGAAGGTTGAGGGGGCTTGCTCCACTCAGAGGCGACTTCGCGAGAGTTCTGGCGGGAGCCCATCCCAGAAAGGCTTGAGTAGGTTAGGTTCAAAATAAGTGACAGATTCGATACAGAGCACTTTATTTTTCCAATTCTATTTTACAATTCTTCAAGTTAGGGGGGGTGGACCCCCTTTCAGCTACCCCACCCCTCAAAAAAACCTTAATTAATAAAAAAATATTAATTTTTTTTTTTTTTTTTTTTTTCACCAATACAACCCCCTCCCCCGGGGGGGGTCCTACCCCACCCCCCCCCTCCCCCCCCCCCCTCCCCCCCCCTCTCCGAAATACACATGGTCCGTATACTGCGAAACTTCCATTCTACTGCCTCCCTGAAAATCTCAAACACCCACAAGGGGGCGTTATTGCCCACGTTGAGAACCAGTATGCTCTAGACCAGTGGTCGTCACACTTTTTTGCTCAAGGGCCGCATTGGACAATGTGAGATATCGCTGCGGGCCGCACATTCTTGAATTATGGTTGACGATTTTTCTATTTTTCGAATTCCTAAATGTAAAATCCAAGTACCTAGGTACCTATTATGTGGTGTGCAATAAAGTATTTTCTATCTTCTATCTATCTACAGCTTGAAACTTAGCAGCATAAGTTTGCAGTGCTCAAAGACTCGCTGCTTGTTGGTTATCGTATTCTGCGCTCTGACATAACTCACTTTGCTCGCAATATACCTTACTCATAAAGTTAAATGCGAGCGAAGCGAGCCGAATTTTTAAGACATGTGACACTAGATTTTGTTTGCGGTGATCAAAGAAAAAACTCTGCTTAAAGGTTCTTATGCTGCCGTTAGACTTTACTCACTATACTCGCAATATACCTTACCCATGAAGTTATTTAACTTCATGAGTAAAGTATATTGCGAGTTACATTGCGAGCGCATTTGCGAGTGATGCGAGCCGAATTTTTTAAGACAAATGCAACATGTGACACTAGATTTTGTTTTGCGGTGAGCAAAGAAAAAACTCGTTGCTATAGGTTCTTATTCTGTGGTTAGACTTTACTCACTTTACTCGCAATATACCTTACCCATAAAGTTATATGCGAACGAAGCGAGCCGAATTTTTTAAGACAAATGCAACATGTGATACTAGATTTTGTTTGCAGTGATCAAAGAAAAAACTCGCTGCTATAGGTTCTTATTCTGTGGTTAGACTTTACTCACTTTATTCGCAATATACCTTACTCATGAAGTTAAATGCGAGCGAAGCGAGCCAAATTTTTTAAGACAAATGCAACATGTGACACTTGATTTTGTTTGCGGTGCTCATAGAAAGCCTCGCTGCTTGTCGGTTCCTATTCTGTGGTCAGACATAACTCACTTTGCTCGCATTATACCTACTCATGAAGCTAAAATGCGAACAAAGAGAGCTCCAAACCAAGCAAACAAAGCGAGCTTCATTATCCCGAAGTTTTAAAATCAATCTTAATTATTATGGTAGCAACGTAGGTAGCACCTTTCATCATCATCATAACAGCTTGGAAGTTCGAAGAGCGAACGACCAGTTGATTACCATGTGCAAGGTTCTCCGTGGTAAGATCGATGCTCCTGATCTCCATGACGATTTGGCAAGGCTCTACGTCCCCGACAACTATTACCGTAACAGAAGGCACCGGCTGTTCCAGGAACCTTCCTGTCGCACGGTCGCGCATGCCCAGTCTCCCATTCCTCGTACTCTTTCTGCGCTCAATGACCTCTTGAATGAGAACCCTGAATGCGATGTGTTTGTGGATGGATGGAAGGAAATTCTGTCTGCATGTCTGAAGTTCTGTGAGAAGTCTGTGTAGATGTTCGTTTGTCCTTTTTGAATATATGTACCTATTATAATATTGACATTTCTTTGAATACCTACTTAGTTTATTTTTTTATTGTTATAATTTTTACTTTGTGGACATAATATCTTTTTAGCATTTTTTAAATATGACTTGTATTCTGTAGTTATTGTTCTTTTTAATTAGTGTAATTGACATGTTCGTGCTAATTAAACAAATAAATAAAATAAATAAATAAATAAATCATTTCCTTGCCCTTTTCCAACTAGGTTGGGTCGGCACACCGTTCTCCTCTAACGGGGTAGCATCATTATCTACTAAAATTTTTAGCTTGGCCGCGGGCCGCACTTTGACGACCACTGCTCTAGACAATTATCTATGGTAAACCAAGGAAAGTGTGCAGGCTGCTACTAATAAAATAATTCTATCTCCTGTTCAGTTTACAGAAAACCCCATTTTACCCTCATTTATCTGCACAGAATGCCTCTCACAGTTAGATATAGCTCACAACTTCAAAACAACATGTATCGCATCAGACGAAATATTAAAAAAACTGGACGACAAAGTAGAAATAAAGAAAGAGATAAATGATACAACTATGAAGGAGGAAATTGAGGATATATATGAGGATGAGGTTGAGATTGAGGATTTTAAAGAGGATGTAAGGCTACTTATAGAAAAAAGCCCAAATTCTACCAAAAAAATTATAACACGTAGCATGAATTCTACTAAAATGTTTAGTCTAAAATATACTGCGAATACTAAAGAACTGAAAGTTAAATGGTATGTATATTCAACATCGAAGCTAGTCTTACAAATAAATGTGTTGTAAGATGTTATTCCAAGAATAAGCAGCAAAATATCTACTAATAATTCGTTAAGCTATCAAATATAGTTTTCACAGATTAGTGCATTCAAACATACTTTGTCAAAGCTTTGTATATTAGTACCTAAAGATTATATTATTTCATAATTATTATTTATTGTACCTAATATATATTTATGATACTGGCTTGGCCTAGTCACATAATAAATAGGTACAGAAGGCACACTCTGCACTTTAGTAACAAGTACAAGTATTGGCGGGCCCACCCGAGCGAGCCTTGGCAGGTAGGGTTGCCATTCGGCTCGCACGCTAGCCGTGCCGCGTGTAATACCTATCACGCGATAACTCGGCAACCCTTCCGCGTCACTCCGCGCCAGACAGTGACAGAGTTATGCGTTAGAAAGAGATAATTTGTGTAGGCACGTGTAGGTGAATATTGCACTAGGCAATGAGCGCTTACGCGAGCTGAATTGAACTTTGTTGCTTCGTAACAAGGGTCGCTATTTAAATAAACGTTTTCGCGAAGTCAGGTTTCCGTACCTATTCTGTGGCCTAGAGCAGGGTCTTTGTAAATTATTTGCCAAACTTATTTGAACTGTGTGTCCTATGTGTATGTTATGAAATTAATTAAGTATTATTATTATTTTAAAATCAGTGTTCCGACTTAATTCCAGCAAAGGGAAAAAGAAGGCCCCACAAAAAAAAGGAAAAAGCATTGCTTTTAATAGACTCCACTGCAGCAAGTGCAACATTAGGTTTGAAACCAGAGAGGAATCTCTTGAACACCACGAGAGATTACATAACATATTGAAATATATCTGCGAGGTGAGTTGTATTCTACTAGCAGTGCCCGGTGGTTTCACCCGATATGTAATTGAAAAGAAATCACACTAATATTATAAATTAGCTGACACCCGCGGCTTCGCCCGCGTGGACTACTATTTTTTTTATCCCAAGTAACCGTGCACTTTTCCGGGATAAATAATAGCCTATGTCCTATTCCCGGTTATTATCTATCTAGATTTTAAATTCCAGGCAAATCAGTTCAGTGGTTGTCGAGTTATAGAGAAACAAACATACATCCATCCATCTATCCAAACATCCAAACTTTCGCATTTATAAAATTAGTGTGATTAGTGTAATGTGATGTGATGTAATGTGATTAGAAAGTTAGTATACTATGCTTGTAATTTGGAAAATAAATTGAATTGAGTTTGGACGGATGGATGTATGTTTGTTTCCTCTATAACTCGAAAACCACTGAACTGATTTGCCTGTTAAAACATAGATAGATAATGACCAGTAATAGGACATAGGCTACTTTTTACCCTGGAAAAATCCACGGTTCCCGTGGCATAAAAACAGTAGTCCACCCGCGGGCATCCACTATTAATTTAATAAAAAATTAAATAATAAAACTAAGAAAAACTCTTTTTTGTTCGGTCTGCTACAATAGCGTATTTTTTAATTTTTATTTTTCAAACTAATAAAATATTTCTCAGGTTTGTGGCAAACAGTTTTTAAACCAAGGGGCCCACCGCACGCATATGCGCATCCATTACGGACCCTCATTAGAGTGTGCGCACTGCTCATACACCACTGTCAGCAAGGGGGATCTGAGGAGGCACATCGCAATACACACAGGTCAGGGCCTGTATTCTACTAGATGACAACCGCTTTGGTTTGGTTCGATCTCTTAAATGTCAGCCATTTGGTGAAATAGTAGAATAGCTTTTCAAAAATTTGTTCTGCCAAAGTTCAAAACCTCACCACAACTGAGTCGTTTGTTATTAGTAGTCATGGAAACAGTCGCTTTAGTTGAGGTTTTGGTTGAGGTTGATAAAAAGTTCTGTACGAGAATCGACGCCCAGTTATTATTTACGACCTAAGTATTTACGACGAACTCAAACATATTAAGGTTTTCAGAAACAATATCTTTTTAAAATAAGTACCTACCTACTTTTATATGCAAAATATATCCGTACCCATATTATAAATGTGAAAGTGTGTTTATTTGTTTGTTTATTTGTCCTGCTTTCACGTCAAAACAGAGCGATGGATTGACGTGATTTTTTGTGTGGAGATAGTTGAAGGCCTAGAGAGTAACATAGGCTACTTTTTATCCGGATACCACGCGAGCGAAGCCGCGGGCAGCAGGTAGTAAATAATAAATA
This sequence comes from Camptogramma bilineatum, assembly GCA_958496255.1. Taxonomy (NCBI): domain Eukaryota; kingdom Metazoa; phylum Arthropoda; class Insecta; order Lepidoptera; family Geometridae; genus Camptogramma; species Camptogramma bilineatum. Next base: position 5,211,261 of record OY292478.1, read on the forward strand.
AAGTTAAAATGTAAAAATGAAATATGATCACGAGTTCGCGACTGTATTCCCAAGTCAATTAGTCAATTATTTATTTATTACTAGATTTGGCCCTAGCTAGAGGCACTCCTGAAAAACTCACAATGAATAAAAAACAAAGTTTTGTTTAAAACTATTTAACCGGTCTTAAACACATTTTTTAAAACTAATAGGGAACTCCCACAATTTTTTTTTATGATTTTATACGATAGGTGATATCGTCAAATAACCGTCATAAAAATTCCAGCGCCGAAATACTAAAATTTTATAACAAAAATAATTTTTGAAATTTACCAACATTTTCACGCATCTGAAACACGATTATTATTGTTGTCACAGATTACTGTTGTAGTAACAATTTGTGAACTTTGACGTGTGACGTCAAATTGATACTAAGTACAACAGTAATCTGTGACAACAATAAGTTCGAGTATAGGAATTGTGAAAATAAAAAAAAAAAACTTATCTATGGATCGTCATATCTGACTCGTCCTTGACTTTTCTTAAGAACTCGTGACGTCACATCCTTTCACATCCTTTTCAAGTATTTTGAAATTCCTACTATTTTTTGCAATTTTTAAAATTTACTTTCTAATCGAAAATGGTTTAATATTAAAAAATAATTACACACACATACCTCTAAAGCAACAATGTTCATAATAAAATACATTTAACCCGCTTTTGAATCAGACGCATATTGCCTATTGTTTTAATCATGCCAACCTTGGTGATGATACGTTACACATCTATATTGATCGATTGACTTGCTGTCGTTTCGGACAAAATATCTTGGGACACAGTGTCCCAATTGACACTTTTGATTTTAATATTTTTGTTTTGTGAGAAACAATTATTGTTACTTAGGTGATTTTTAAGATTGTCTTAAAATGATTGATCCAATAGATTTTAAGTTATTAGGAAAAGTAAAAAAAAAACAGTTGTTTTAAATCACTGTTTTTTTTTTCTTATAACAAACAGTTCAATATGTCATATTTAACAAACAGTTCAATATGTCATATTGAAATGTTTGTTATAAGTGAAAAAATCTGTTTTTTTTTTTTTTCAACCCTGAGGCCTGAGTTTTTTTTATGGCCAGGTGAGAAGAAATACCATTGCCACGCGTGTCCGGGGACATACCGTACATCCTACAACTTGCGCAATCACATCATGTTTAAACACGGGGGACAGAGGACATTCCCTTGCGACCGCTGCGATAAGAGCTTCCACACCAAAGTTAATCTTAGACAACATATCGACACGCATAACAACGTTAGGAGGTGTGTATTTACTATTTTAACTATGTATTTAGATCTAGCTGCGACAAGAACTTCAATAGACACCGGTTGAGACCGCAACGGACGCGCATAGCAACATTAAACGGTGTGTATTTACTATTTTAACTATGTATTTAGATCTAGCTGCGACAAGAATTTCAATGGACACCGGTTTAAACCGCAATGAACGCGCATAACAAAATTAAACGGTGTGTATTTACAATTGAAACTATGTATTTAGATATAGCTGCGACAGGAACTTCAATAAACCCATAAATGTTTTTGTAAATACATAAGTACCTACTTATTATTTATACTATCCGTACATTCCGTACCCATATCATAAATGTGAAAGTGTGTTTATTTGTCCCGCTTTCACGTCAAAACAGAGCGACGAATTGACGTGATTTTTTGTATAATTGGAGGGCTGGAGAGTTACATAGGCTACTTTTTATCCGGGTACCAGGCGAGCGAAGCCGCAAGCACTAGCTAGTAATATAATAAAGCGGAAGAGTTTGTTTGTTTGAACACGCCAATCTCAGGAACTACCAGCCCGATTTTAAAAATTATTTCAAAAGAAAAAGTAACTATTTTTCCTTTCAGTCACGAATGTCCAGTTTGCCACAAGTTCTTAAGCCGCCGCTATCACTTGAAGTGTCACCTGCTAAAACAGCACGCGATACAAATCCCGCAATTGAAGAACGGCCGACCACGCCAAACTAGGAGACTGGCTGAGAAGAGTTTGTTAGCTAATGCAATAAATGTTCAGAAGTATTTAAATCTTTTATTTTTGCGACTCTGTTGAAGGAGGGAAGCAATTTGCCCTGCAGTGGGAAACGTCAGACACGAAAATTATTATTATTAATATCTGGGTGACTGAGCTCTGCTCGTTGGCAACCAACGAACCCCATCTAGTGGTTCAATTACGAACCATATTGGACTTTTTGCGTGAAAATGCCGAGAAAACGGCTTTTCCTAGATATGGGACGCAGCTACATCGATTTTTCGCACCCGTAAACACCCGTTCTGCAAATTTCATCGAAATCGTTAGAGCCGTTTACGAGAACGTCAGTATAAACAAACAAGTATTGCTGGTTTTATAAATTAGGATTTTGTTTGTCAATGATTAACATCACAGGACTATGGAGTCCCGGACGTTTGACAGGCATGCATTGGGCTGAAGTCAACACACAGAGAGGCCCTTTTGACGGATCTGTGCAAGACTTGGAAAACTACTACCAGGTTATGGGGGTGTGATGGTAATAATTAATTAAGTACTTACTCAGGGGCGTATTTACCCTTAGGCCAAGAGGGCCATGGCCCGGGGCGGCAGGCTGAGAGGGGCGGCGCAAGCCGCCCTTCTCAGCCAGCACACAATTTCTTCAGGCATATAATAGGACAAAAGGAAAAGTCCAAGACATGAAGGTGAGGCGGCGCAAGCCGCCCCTCGTTTTCAGCTTCATGCGTTTTTTTTTTCTTTAAATGCCTAAATAAATTTAAAAAAGTTAACCTAATTAACAACTAAAACTCATTTGGTGGGCGGTGCAAGCCGCCCCTAGCTCTCAGCTTCGTACGCTTTTCTTTTTGTCCTGTGCCTGAAGAAATTAAAAAAGCCTATCTATAGTCCGGCAAAAACGGGTAGACACGGCAACTAAAATTTCAGTACTTTGGAATCCCTTTCTCTACTAATCTATGGTAAATTACAGGTTTCTTGTCTATGGTACAGGTCACGAAGACGTCTGTCAGAAGTAATAATTTAATTCAAAAAGATAATTTATCTATTTCGCGTATTTAGCTTGCACAGTGGCGCCCCCATTTATTTCTATTATTTTGTGTCGGACTATAATTAACAACAACTAAAACTTATTTGGCTGAGAGCGAGGGGCGGCTTGCACCGCCTCTCGCTCTCACCTTCATGTCATGGGCCTATCTTTTTGTCCTTATGCCTGAAGAAATTTAAGAAAAGCCTACCTACCCAATTAACAACAACTAAAATGAGGGGCGGCTCGCGCCGCTCCTCAGTCTCAGCTTCTTGCGCTTCTCTTTTTGTCTTTATATGCCTCAAGAAATTTAAGAAAAGTCTACCTAATTAACAAAAACTAAAACACATTTGGGTGAGAGCGAGGGGCGGCTAGCTTCATGCATCTTTCTTTTGGTCCTTGTATGCCTGAAGAAATTTAAGAAAAGCCTACCTAATTAACAACAACTAAAACGGGGGGCGGCTCGCGCCGCCCCTCGTTCCCAGCTTCATGCCCTTCTCATTTTGTCCTTAAATGCCTGAAGAAATTTAAGAAAAGTCTACCTAATTAACAATTAACTAAAACACATTTGGATGAGAGCGAGGGGCGGCTAGCTTCATGCGCCTTTCTTTTTGTCCTTGTATGCCTGAAAAATTTAAGAAAAGCTTACCTAATTAACAACAACTAAAATCACTATCGTATTACTGACCGGCCATTTTCAGAGACTGACCATGCTATTTTTAACTTGACAGGAAACTGTAGGTAGGTATTCTTTTAAACTCGAAGGGATAAATCCGTTGCAATATAAATCCTCGAGGCGATTTTAGGCAAACATTTTATTGAGTATCACATGTTGCATTTGTCTTAAAAAAAATCGGCTCGCTTCGCTCGCATATAAGCTTCATGTCATAAGTGTTTTGCAAGCAAAGTGAGTTGTATATGACCGCAGAATATTAACCGACAAAAAGCCACCCTTTTCTTTGAGCACGTTAGTAAAATCAAGTGTCACATGTTGCATTTGTTTTGTTAAGTATAAAAAATTTGGCTCGCTTCGCTCGCATATTGAATAGGAACCGACATGCAGCCAGCCTTTTCTTTGATTACCATAGGAAAAATAAAATGTCAGTTGTTGCATTTGTCTTAAAAAAATTCGGCTCGCTTCGCTCGCATATAAGCTTCATGAGTATTTTGCTAGCAGAATGCAAAACAAGTTTCAAGCCCGAGACAAATATTTGCATATCATACAAACATTTGTCCCGCGACGGGAATCGAAGTCGTTAAATGGGTTGCGCGTACGGTAATCATAACACTTACGAAGTCGCGGTCACAGCTAGGTAGTAGGTATTAAACCTAACTATTGCTTTTTTTGTTTTTTCATTCACTAGGTAGGTATCTGATTTTGCATTTTCCGCTAATTTATGGGGCGGCAAACCTTACAGGCCCAGGGCGCCGAATTTTTAAATACGCCTCTGTACTTACTTAGGTATGTAAGTAATAAAACTGCACACTATACTTAGTTTAACTAACTAGTGTGCAGTTTTATTTTATTCTAAGAGAAATCTCAACATTTTTGGAACTTTCTGATATTAATATCAGAAAGAAAGTTCCAAATATGTTGAGATTTCTCTTAAAATATCCGGTAGATAAAGATTTCGTTTAGTTTTTTGATATTTCTAATACTTCAATGACATAGGTAGTTAAATAAAATGATAAAAAAATATTGAGGTTTGAAAACTAGTTTCATAATGCCCGTAAAATAAAATAGCACCAGAAACTTGCACAAATGCCTGAATTCCAATTTTGCCAAAACTTTTTAGCGCCATCTGTTGGCGAGTAGTGATTAAGAAAATTTTGCAATTGACTTTGACAAGAACAGCCACCAGACAGACTGACATTAGAATTTTAGAAATAATTCGCGTGTTTGTTTTGTTTTCAATTAGTGAAAAACAGTGTTGCCAATTTAGCGACTTTGTCGCTAGAAATAGCGACTTTTGGACCTGTGTTAGCGACAAAAAATCGGGATTAGCGACAAAAAATATTTAGCGACTTATCTAGTGACTTTTGGACTTCGACCAAGAAATTAAAAGTATTTTTATTGGTGGATATAGTCATTTTCAAAGGATCTTAAAGATGACTAAATAGATCTGAGATAATGTCTACCGCGCCTGGGGATACAGTCGTGAACATATTTCATTTCATTTCAATTGGTGGGCTTGGTTGGCTGTCACTGTCACTGGGTGACAGACACCAAGTGACAGTGACAGACGCCAAGTGACAGTGACAGACACCATTAAAGTATGATATTGTCTTTTGTATCATTTTGACGGAATAAAAATACGGAACTTCATGTGCGTGATCACTACGGTGTAAGTATGCCAATCGTATCTCGCATATCAACCTATAGGTAACTATCAAACTCTATCGAACTATGCTCAATGAATGCTGACGAAGATTTTAAATTAAAACTTTTTTTTGAGTTTACGTAAAAATATGCAGGCAACGTAAAAATTACAAAATTTTTGAACGATTTTTTCTATGGGGTGCCCCCCCCCCCCCCCCCCCCGCTAGCTCCTTTGCCCCTTTTAGCGACTTTCTAGCGACTTTTCGCACTCAATCTAGCGACTTTTATTTTTTGGAGTTGGCAACACTGGTGAAAAAGTTTTTACAAAAGATCGCGCAGTTGTAGAAATATTCTAATAACTAAAAAGTAGGAAAATGTCGTGCACTGAACCTCAAATAACCAAAGTACAAACGAAGATATGCAACTCACCAGGCACCTGTAGAGTTTGTATGAGAAAAAACAATTCGATGAAACAACTGTTTGGTTCCGATTGTGAAATTGTGGATAGAATCCAGTTTTGTACCGGAATACTTGTAAGTAAACCTAAGTATAAGTGTAATTTTAAAAACTCTCGAGTTGTTCTAATCTAGACCACAGTTTCTCAACCTTATTTTGCCCACCGCCCACTTAGAGAAGGAACATATTTTTTTTAAGAGCCCCCCACCCCATATCCAAGTGCGTCATCTCAATGCCCACTTATTTTCTCTGGGTATTCTACTGCCCCCCTGAAAATCTCAAACGCCCACAAGGGGCGTAATCGCCCACGTTAAGTAAGTACCTAAAAAAAAAATGCTCTAGACAATTATCTATGGTAAACCAAGGAAAGTGTGCAGGCTGCTACTAATAAAATAATTCTATCCCCTTTTCAGTTTACTGAAAACCCCATTTTACCCTCATTTATCTGCACAGAATGCCTCTCACAGTTAGATATAGCTCACAACTTCAAAACAACATGTATCGCATCAAACGAAATATTAAAAAAACTGGACGACAAAGTAGAAATAAAGAAAGAGATCGATGAGACAACTGTGAAGGAGGAAATTGAGGATATATATGAGGATGAGGTTGAGATTGAGGATTTTAAAGAGGATGTAAGGCTACTTATAGAAGAAAGCCCAAATTCTACCAAAAAAATTATAACACGTAGCATGAATTCTACTAAAATGTTTAGTCTAAAATATACTGCAAATACTAAAGAACTGAAAGTTAAATGGTATGTATATTCAACATCGAAGCTAGTCTTACAAATAAATGTGTTGTAAGATGTTATTGCAAGAATAAGCAGCAAAATATGTACTAATTATTTTTTAAGCTATCAAATATAGTTTCACAGATATGCGCATTCAAACAAACTCTTCCGCTTTGTCATATTAGTACCTAAAGATTAAATTATTTCATAATCATTATTTATTATACCTAATATATATTTATGCGATACTGGCTTGGCCTAGTCACAGAATAAATAGGTACAGAAGGCACACTCTGCACTTTAGTAACAAGTACAAGTACATTGGCGGGCCCACCCGAGGGGGCCTTGGCAGGTAGGGTTGCCACTCGGCTCGCACGCTAGCCGTGTCGGGCGTAATACCCAGGGGCGTATATATAGCTTTGTTAAGGGGGGGTCCAAAGGTTCCAATATACAAAGATCTTTGTTAAGGGGGGGGGGTCCAAGGGTTCCAAAATACAAAAATTGACTAGGTTTCCTCCGAACTTAATGGGCTAAGGGGGGGGTCCGGACCCCCTAAACCCCCCCCTTATATACGTCCCTGGTAATACCTATCACGCGATAACTCTACAACCCTTCCGTGTCACTCCGCGCCAGACAGTAACAGAGTTATGCGTTAGAAAGAGATAATTTGTGTAGGCACGTGTAGGTGAATGGTGCACTAGGCAATTACGCGAGCTGAATTGAACTTTGTTGCTTCGACAAGAGTCGCTATTTAAATAAACGTTTTCGCGAAGTCAGGCTTCTGTACCTATTCTGTGGCCTAGTGCAGGGTCTTTGTAATTATTTGTCCTACTTATTTGAACTGTGTGTCCTATGTGTGTGTTATAAAATTAATTAAGTATTTTTATTATTTTACAATCAGTGTTCCGACTTCATTCCAGCAAAGGGAAAAAAAAGGCCCCACAAAAAAAAGGAAAAAGCATTGCTTTTAATAGACTCTACTGCAGCAAGTGCAACATTAGGTTTGAAACCAGAGATGAGTCTCTTGAACACCACGAGAGGTTACATAACATATTGAAATATATCTGCGAGGTGAGTTGTATTTCACTAGCAGTGCCCGGTGGTTTCACCCGATATTTAATTGAAAAGAAATCACACTTATGTTATAAACTAGCTGACGCCCGCGTGGACTACTAGTTTTTTTATCTTACGTAACCGTGCACTTTCCGGGATAAAAAGTAGCCTATGTCCTATTTCCGGTCATTATCTATCTATATTTATAATTTCAGGTAAATCGGTTCAGTGGTTGTCGAGTTATAGAAGAACAAACATCCATCCAAACATCCAAACCTTCGCATTTACAAAATTAGTGTGATTAGTATGATGTGATGTGATGAAAAAGTTTGGACAAATGGATGTATGTTTGTTCCTCTATAACTCAACAACCACTGAACTGATTTGCCTGTTAAAATATAGATAGATAATGACCGGTAATAGGACATAGGCTACTTTTTATCCTGGAAAAATCCACGGTTCCCGTGGCATAAAAACAGTAGTCCACCCGCGGGCATCCACTATTAATTTAATAAAAAATTAAATAATAAAACTAAGAAAAACTCTTTTTTGTTCGGTCTGCTACAAATAGCGTATTTTTTAATTTTTATTTTTCAAACTAATAAAATATTTCTCAGGTTTGTGGCAAACAGTTTTTAACCCAAGGGGCCCACCACGCGCATATAAGCATCCATTACGGACCCTCATTAGAGTGTGCGCACTGCTCATACACCACTGTCAGCAAGGCGAATCTGAGGAGGCACATCGCAATACACACAGGTCAGTTATTATTTACGACCTAAGTATTTACGACGAACTCAAACATATTAAGGTTTTCAGGAACAATATCTTGTTAAAATAACTACCTACTTTTATATGAAAAATAAATCCGTACCCATATTATAAATGTGAAAGTGTGTTTATTTGTTTGTTTATTTGTCCTGCTTTCACGTCAAAACAGAGCGATGGATTGACGTGATTTTTTGTGTGGAGATAGTTGAAGGCCTGGAGAGTAACATAGGCTACTTTTTATTCGGATACCACGCGAGCGAAGCCGCAGGCAGCAGCTAGTAAATAATAAATAAAGTTAAAATGTAAAAATGAAATAATATGATCACAAGTTCGCGACTGTATTCCCAAGTCAATTAGTCAATTATTTATTTACTACTAGATTTGTGGCCCTAGAGGCACTCCTGAAAAACTCACAATGAATAAAAAACAAAGTTTTGTTTAAAACTATTTAACCGGTCTTAAACACATTTTTTAAAACTAATTGTTTTAATCATGCCAACCTTGGTGATGATACGTTACACATCTATATTGATCGATTGACTTGCTGTCGTTTCGGACAAAATATCTTGGGACACAGTGTCCCAATTGACACTTTTGATTTTAATATTTTTGTTTTGTAAGAAGCAATTATTGTTACTTAGGTGATTTTTAAGATTGTCATTAGGAAAAGTAAAAAAAAACAGTTGTTTTAAATAACTGTTTTTTTTTCTTCTATCAAACAGTTCCATATGTCTTATTTAACAAACAGTTCAATATGTCATATTGAACTGTTTGTTATAAGAAATTTGAAAAAATCTGTTTTTTTTTTCAACCCTGAGGCCTGAGTTTTTTTTTATGGCCAGGTGAGAAGAAGAAATACCATTGCCACGCGTGTCCGGGGACATACCGTACATCCTACATCTTGCGCAATCACATCATGTTTAAACACGGGGGACAGAGGACATTCCCTTGCGACCGCTGCGATAAGAGCTTCCACACCAAAGTTAATCTTAGACAACATATCGACGCGCATAACAACGTTAGGAGGTGTGTATTTACTATTTTAACTATGTATTTAGATCTAGCTGCGACAAGAACTTCAATAGACACCGGTTGAGACCACAACGGACGCGCATAGCAACATTAAACGGTGTGTATTTACTATTTTAACTATGTATTTACTATTTTAACTATGTATTTACTATTTTAACTATGTATTTAGATCTAGCTGCGACAAGAATTTCAATGGACACCGGTTTAAACCGCAATAACGCGCATAACAAGATTAAACGGTGTGTATTTACAATTGAAACTATGTATAATTATATATATATTAAATATTCTGCGACAGGAACTTCAATAAACCCATAAATGTTTTTGTAAATACATAAGTACCTACTTATTATTTATACTATCCGTACCCATATCATAAATGTGAAAGTGTGTTTATTTGTCCCGCTTTCACGTCAAAACAGAGCGACGAATTGACGTGATTTTTTGTATAGTTGGAGGGCTGGAGAGTAACATAGGCTACTTTTTATCCGGGTACCACGCGAGCGAAGCCGCAAGCACCAGCTAGTAATATAGTAAAGCGGAAGAGTTTGTTTGTTTGAATACGCCAATCTCAGTAGGTAACTACCAGCCCGATTTTAAAAATTATTTCAAAAGTAAAAGTAAGCATTTTTCATTTCAGTCACGAATGTCCAGTTTGCCACAAGTTCTTAAGCCGCCGCTATCACTTGAAGTGTCACCTGCTAAAACAGCACGCGATACAAATCCCGCACTTGAAGAACGGCCCACCAAGCCGAACTAGGAGACTGGCTGAGGAGAGTTTGTTAGATCCTGCAATAAATGTTCAGAAGTATTTAAATCTTTTATTTTTGCGACTCTGTTGAAGGAGGCAAGCGATTTGCCCTGCAGTGGGAAACGTCAGACTTATAAATAATTTAAAAGCCTATGCACGAAAATTATTATTATTAATATCTGGGTGACTGAGCTCTGCTCGTTGGCAACCAACGAACCCCATCTAGTGGTTCAATTACGAACCATATTGCTTTTTGCGTGAAAATGCCGAGAAAACGGCTTTTCCTAGATATGAGACGTAGCTACATCGATTTTTCGCCCCCGTAAACACCCGTTCTGCAAATTTCATCGAAATCGTTAGAGCCGTTTACGAGAACGTCAGTACAAACAAACAAGTATTGCTGGTTTTATAAATTAGGATTTTGTTTGTCAATGATTAACATCACAGGACTATGGAGTCCCGGACGTTTGACAGGCATGCATTGGGCTGAAGCCAACACACAAGAGGCCCTTTTGACAGTTGATGGGCCCAAGATGGGCCCTTTTGACGGGTCTGTGCAAGACTGTTGGAAAACTACTACCAGGTTATGGGGGTGTGATTGATGGTAATAATTAATTAAATACATAATATATGTAAGTAATAAAACTGCACACTATACTAAGTTTAATTAAACTAAGAAGGTGTAGTGTGCAGTTTTATTTTATTCTAAGAGAAATCTCAACATTTTATATTATAAATATCAGAAAGAAAGTTCCAAAAATGTTGAGATTTCTCTTAAAATATCCGATAGATAAAGATTTCGTTTAGTTTTTTGATATTTCTAATACTTCAATGACATAGGTAGTTAAATAATATGATAAAAAAATATTGAGGTTTGAAAATTAGTTTCCTATTGCCCGTAAAATAAAATAGCACCAGTAACTTGCACAAATGCCTGAATTCCAACTTTGCCAAAACATTTTAGCGCCATCTGTTGGCGAGTAGTGATTAAGAAAATTTTGCAATTGACTTTGACAAGAACAGCCACCAGACAGGCTGACATTAGAATTTTAGAAATAATTCGCGTGTTTGTTTTGATTTCAATTATTGAAAAAAGTTTTTACAAAAGATCGCGAAGTTGTAGAAATATTCTAATATAATACCTAACTAAAAAGTAGGAAAATGTCGTGCACTGAACCTCAAATAACCAAAGTACAAACGAAGATAAGCAACTCACCAGGCACCTGTAGAGTTTGTATGAGAAAAAACAATTCGATGAAACAACTGTTTGGTTCCGATTGTGAAATTGTGGATAGAATCCAGTTTTGTACCGGAATACTTGTAAGTAAACCTAAGTATAAGTATAATTTTAAAAACTCGAGTTGTTCTAATCTAGACCACAGTTTCTCAACCTTATTTTGCCTACCGCCCACTTAAAGAAGGAACATATTTTTTTCAAGAACCCCTACCCCATATCCTAGTGCGTCATCTCAATGCCCCCTAATTTTCTCTGGGTATTCTACTGCCCCCCTGAAAATCTCAAACGCCCACAAGGGGCGTAATCGCCCACGTTGAGAACCTATGCTCTAGACAATTATCTATGGTAAACCAAGGATAGTGTGCAGGCTGCTACTAATAAAATAATTCTATCTCCGTTTCAGTTTACAGAAAACCCCATTTTACCCTCATTTATCTGCACAGAATGCCTCTCACAGTTAGATATAGCTCACAACTTCAAAACAACGTGTATCGCATCGGAAGAAATATTAAAAAAACTGGATGACAAAGTAGAAATAAAGAAAGAGATATTGGATGATGTAGCGACATCTACCGGTCGGTCGAAAGACCACGGGCAAGTGGGCGAGATGGGCCAGCCCGTTGCAGAGGAACCACCCACTCTGCCTTTGGGGAACGATTCCACACTGTTCCCCAAAGATGATACAACTGTGAAGGAGGAAACTGAGGATATGTATGAGGATGAAGTTGAGATTGAGGATTTTAAAGAGGATGTAAGGCTACTTATAGAAGAAAACTCAAATTCTACCAAAAAAATTATAACACGTAGCATGAATTCTACTAAAATGTTTAGTCTAAAATATACTGCGAATACTAAAGAACTGAAAGTTAAATGGTATGTACATATATTCAACATCGAAGCTAGTCTTACAAATAAATGTGTTGTAAGATGTTATTCCAAGAATAAGCAGCAAAATATCTACTAAAAATTCGTTAAGCTATCAAATATAGTTTTCACAGATTAGTGCATTCAAACATACTTTGTCAAAGCTTTGTATATTAGTACCTAAAGATTATATTATTTCATAATTATTATTTATTATAACTAATATATATTTATGAGATACTGGCTTGGCCTAGTCACAGAATAAATAGGTACAGAAGGCACACTCTGCACTTTAGTAACAAGTACAAGTACATTGGCGGGCCCACTCGAGCGGGCCTTGGCAGGTAGGGTTGCCACTCGGCTCGCACGCTAGCCGTGTCGCGTGTAATACCTATCACGAGATAACACGACAACCCTTCCTCACTTACGTCACTGCGTGACTCCGCGCCAGACAGTAACAGAGTTATGCATTAGAAAGAGATAATTTGTGTAGGCACGTGTAGGTGAATGGTGCACTAGGCAATTACGCGAGCTGAATTGAACTTTGTTGCTTCGTAACAAGAGTCGCTATTTAAATTCTGTGGCCTAGTGCAGGGTCTTTGTAAATTATTTGCCCTACTTATTTGAACTATGTGTGTCCTATGTGTGTATGTTATGAAATTAAGTATTATTATTATTTTACAATCAGTGTTCCGACTTAATTCCAGCAAAGGGAAAAAAAAGGCCCCACAAAAAAAAGGAAAAAGCATTGCTTTTAATAGACTCTACTGCAGCAAGTGCAACATTAGGTTTGAAACCAGAGATGAGTCTCTTGAACACCACGAGAGGTTACATAACATATTGAAATATATCTGCGAGGTGAGTTGTATTTCACTAGCAGTGCCCGGTGGTTTCACCCGATATTTAATTGAAAAGAAATCACAATCACATCACACTATCACATCACACTAATATTATAAATGCAAAAGTTTGGATGTATCTTGGTTCCTCTATAACTCGACAATCACTGAACCGATTTGGCTGAAATTTGAAACATAGATAGATAATGACCGGGAATAGGACATAAGCTACTTTTTATCCCGAAAAAATGCACGGTTCCCGTGGGATAAACAAAATAGTAATATTATAAACTAGCGGACGCCCGCGGCTTCGCCCGCGTTGACTACTATTTTTTTATCCCACGTAACCGTGCACTTTTCCGGGATAATGTGGGGCTGGTCCGCTAGAGTCATGCAAACCACTTTTTAAGAAGTTAAAATTACTCACACTGACATGTTTATATATTTTTCAAATAGGTTGTTTTGTGAATGAACACAATAAATATTTTAATAAATATGCTGACCAAATAGGTTCCAGACATAGGAACAGAGATCCAACAAGACTTCTATTGCCAACTCACAGGACTGCCTTGTCACATAAAAATTGTAATATAATGATAATTAAAGTATATAATAGGATTCCCAAATCTATTAGAGAACTACCATTACGTCAATTCAAAACAAAATTGTACAAATGGCTATGCGATAAGTGTTTTTATAATATAAATATGTTTTTGGGAATCAATTGAATACTAATTTATAAATAATTACTTTCTATAATCTAAATTAATTAATTATACGACATTATTTAAATGAATATGACATGGTAGTAAACTAAATATAGGTAATTAAGAAATATAATTTACATAATCTGCATGACATAACTAGTTATTTTATATGTAAATTTTTGCATGTAGGTCTTTGTACCACGGAGTATGTGCTACTTATAATTTATTTTAAGAACTTTTTCTACCATACTTCACGCAAATAAATTATTTCATTTTATTTCATTTCATTTCATAAAAAATAGCCTATGTCCTATTCCCGGTTATTATCGATCTATATTTTAAATTTCAGGCAAATCGGTTCAGTGGTTGTCGAGTTATAGAGGAACAAACATACTATCCATCTATCCATCCATCCAAACATCCAAACTTTCGTATTTATAAAATTAGTGTGATTAGTGTAATGTGATGTGACGTAATGTGATGAGAAAGTTAGTATACTATGCTTGTATTTTGGAAAATAAATTGAATTGAGTTTGGACGGATGGATGTATGTTTGTTCCTCTATAACTCGAAAACCACTGAACTGATTTTCCTGTTAAAACATAGATAGATAATGACCAGTAATAGGACATAGGCTACTTTTTACCCTGGAAAAGTCCACGGTTCCCGTGGTATAAAAATAGTAGCCCACCCGCGGGCGTCCGCTAGTAATTTAATAAAAAATTAAATAAGAAAACTATTAAATCTCTTTTTTGTTCGGTCTGCTACAATAGCGTGTTTTTTTTTTTTGTTTTTAGGGTTCCGTACCTTAAAAGGTAAAAAAAGGAACCCTTATAAGATCACTTTCTTGTCCGTCTGTCTGTCTGTCTGTCTGTCTGTCTGTCTGTCTGTCTGTCTGTTTGTCTGTCCGTCTGTCCGTGTGTCACCATCGATTATCTCAGGAACGGGTAGAGCTAGCAAGTTGAAATTTATACCATATACTAAGGTCTATAGTCCCTATTGTGAGTATAAAAATCAAGGTCCTGAGTCAACACTATAAAAAGATATAGGCAAATTTAGGTTTTCGTGAAAACTTGTGAGTACCAAAACTTACCTTAATTATCAACTTTTTTTATTTTTCGGAATTTTTCCTTTACTTGTGCTGTAAGATCTTGCTTGTAACCAAAATTGACAATTCTAGGTCAACCGGAAGTACCCTAGAGGTTTTGGGTCGAAAACCTAAATGGTAGTTCCCGTTGACCTAGAATAACGAAATTTGGCAAAAAGCAAGGTCTTATAGCACAAATAAAGGGAAAATTCCAAAAAGTTAAAAAAATTGAAAATTAAAGGGTGTTCCCATACATACATAGTTGACGCCAATTAAAATTGTCCTCCGAGTTGTATGGGCGCTCATACAATTAAGCGGACTAGCTTAATTGGCACCATGGCTAGGTACGGAACCCTCGGCGTACGAGTTCGACTCGCACTTGACCGGTTTTTTTTTAAACTAATATAATATTTTTCAGGTTTGTGGCAAAGTGTTTTTAAACCAAGGGGCCCACTGCACGCATATGCGCATCCATTACGGACCCTCATTAGAGTGTGCGCACTGCTCATATACCACTGTCACCAAGTCGGATCTGAGGAGGCACATCGCAACACACACAGGTCGGTTAAAATGTAAAAATGAAATATGATCACGAGTTCGCGACTGTATTTCCCAAGTCAATTAGTCAATTATTTATTTACTACTAGTTTTGGCCCTAGAGGCACTCCTGAAAAACTCACAATGAATAAAAAAACAAAGTTTTATTTAAAACTATTTAACCGGTCTTAAACACATGTTTTAAAACTAATTGTTTTAATCATAATTTAAACGAACTAACGGGACTTTATCGCGTTATTACCTTTGTTTATTATTTCCCGACGTTTCGAGTGCGTTACAGCTCTCGTGGTCACGGGTAGACTGATGTACTGGAGTCACCGTCGCTAATTGAGGGTAGGATCCGCGACTACCCTCAATTCACCATCAGAATCAGGAATGGACAGTCGACGACACACAACACTGACAGTAAGTTGGTGCGGTAATACCGGATCGCGTATACGTTTCGCGCAACCACTAATTACGGGATTCCACGAGGCCGAGAGACGATGATACGTTACAAATCTATATTGATCGATTTATGTGCGAAACAATTATTGTTACTTAAGTGATTTTTAAGATTATCTTTAAATTATTGATAAGGTCTAATAGATTTTAAGTTATTAGGAAAAGTAAAAAGAAAAACAGTTGTTTAATACATATTGAACTGTTTGTTATAAGAAATAAAAAAAAAACTGGTTTTTTTTCCAACCCTAAGAGTTGGGCGGAGCGGTGCTTAGCGGTGCATGAATTGACCAATCACATGTCAAACGAAGAAATCGGAACGCGGCAAAATGCACATGATTGGTCAATTCATGCGCCGCTAAACTCCGCTCCGCTCAGCTCCGCGTCAGTGGAAACGCACCCTAAAGCTTGTTTCACTCTTCAGCGTGTCGCCGGTCGCGTCCGCGAGTTGACCATTCATAGCACAGAGAATTAATTTCTCTGTGCTATGAATGGTCAATTCGCGGACGCGACCGGCGACATGCTGAAGAGTAAAACAAGCCTGAGACCTGAGTTTTTTTTATGGCCAGATGAGAAGAAATACCATTGCCACGCGTGTCCGGGGACATACCGTACATTCAACAACTTGCGCAATCACATCATGTTTAAACACGGGGGACAGAAGACATTCCCTTGCGACCGCTGCCATAAGAGCTTCCACACCAAAGTTATTCTTGGACGACATATCGACGCGCATGACAACGTTAAACGGTGTGTATTTACAATTGAAACTATGTATTTAGATCTAGCTGCGACAAGAACTTCAATAGACACCGGTTGAGACCGCAATGGACGCGCATAGCAACATTAAACGGTGTGTATTTACTATTTTAACTATGTATTTAGATCTAGCTACGACAAGAACTTCAATAGATACCGGTTGAGACCGCAATAAACGCGCATAACAACATTAAACGGTGTGTATTTACTATTTTAACTATGTATTTAGATCTAGCTGCGACAAAAACTTCAATAGATACCGGTTGAGACCGCAATGGACGCGCATAGCAACATTAAACGGTGTGTATTTACTATTTTAACTATGTATTTAGATCTAGCTGCGACAAAAACTTCAATAGATACCGGTTGAGACCGCAATGGACGCGCATAGCAACATTAAACGGTGTGTATTTACTATTTTAACTATGTATTTAGATCTAGCTGCGACAAGAACTTCAATAAACCCTTATATATTTTTGTAAATACATACTTATTATTCATATACTATAAATACTAAAGAGGATGACTTTGTTTGTTTGAACACGCCAATCTCGGGAACTACTTGCCCGATTTTGGTTGACTGGCCTTACTGGCCTGACTGGGCGTCGATTCTGGTACCGAACTTTTTATCAACCTCTACCAAAACCTCAACTAAAGCGACTGTTTCCATGACTACTAATAACAAACGACTCAGTTGTGGTGAGCTTTTGAACTTTGGCAGAACAAATTTTTGAAAAGTTATTCTACTATTTCACCAAATGGCTGACATTTTTTTTTTTTTTTTTTATACTACTAAGGTAGCAGACAAGCATACGGCCCACCTGATGGTAAGCGGTTACCGTAGCCTATGGACGCCTGTGACACCAGAGGAGTCACACTCGCGCTGCTGACCCTTTTAAGAATTTCAAAACGCCCTTTTTGAAGAACTCCATACTGTAGTCACTGAGGAAAACCGCGGCAGGTAGATCATTCCACAACCCAACTGTTCGCGGGAGGAAATTCCTCTGAAATCGCACCGTACGTGACCACATTGGTTTCAAAGCTCATTTAAGAGATCGAACCAAAACCAAAGCGGTTGTCATCTAGTAGAATTCAGGCCCTGGCCTCTTAGCTCAGTTGGTAGTAGCTCTGCCTTCTGCACTATAGGTCGTGAGTTCGATTCCCATCCAGGACAAACATTTGCGTGATGAACATAGATGTTTGTTCTGTGTCTGGGTGTTATAAAGTATTCTATGTATGTATTTACAAAAAAAAAACCGGTCAAGTGCGAGTCGAACTCGTACGCCGAGGGTTCCGTACCTACCCATTAAACCCATTAAGTTATTGGACAATTGGTAATTTTTTTACATATCCTAGTTCTGCGATAGCAGCGCCGCAAATGTTCTGCGCACACGAGCATAATATTGCAATAAATATTTTCTTTTATTTTCTTTCACACAATAGCACAATTTTATTTATTTACCTTATTTGAGGATGGTGCCAATTAAGCTAGTCCGCTTAATTGTATGAGCGCCCATACAACTCAGAGGACAATCTTAATTGGCGTCAACTATGTATGTATGGGAACACCCTTTAATTTTCAACTTTTTTAATTTTTTGGAATTTTTCCTTTATTTTTGCTACCTTGCTTTTTGCCAAATTTCGTGATTCTAAGTCAACGGGAACTACCATTTAGGTTTTGGACCCAAAACCTCTAGGGTACTTCCGGTTGACCTAGAATTGTCAATTTTGGTTACAAGCAAGGTCTTACAGCACAAGTAAAGGAAAAATTCCGAAAAATAAAAAAAGTTGATAAGTAAGGTAAGTTTTGGTACTTACAAGTTTTCACGAAAACCTAAATTTGCCTATATCTTTTATAGTATTGACTCAGGACCTTGATTTTTATACTCACAATAGGGACTATGGACCTCAGTATATGGTATGAATTTCAACTTGCTAGCTCCACCCGTTCCTGAGATAATCGATGGTGACACACGGACAGACAGACAGACGGACAAGAAAGTGATCTTATAAGGGTTCCTTTTTTTTACCTTTTAAGGTACGGAACCCTAAAAAAGTACAATAAGTATTCTATCAGTTATCTGGTTCTCATAGTAGCAAGCTTTGCTTAGTTTGGGGCTAGATAGCGCTGTGTCACACGTCCAACAATATTTATGTATTTTAAAAATTATTTCAAAAGAAAAAGTAAGCATTTTTCCTTTCAGTCACGAATGTCCAGTTTGCCACAAGTTCTTAAGCCGCCATGATAACTTGAAGCGTCACCTGCTGAAACAACACGCGATACAAATCCCGCAATTGAAGAACGGCCGACCACGCCAAACTAGGAGACTGGCTGAGGAGAGTTTGTTAGATCCTGCAATAAATGTTCAGTAGTATTTAAATCTTTTATTTTTGCGACTCTGTTGAAGGAGGGAAGCAATTTGCCCTGCAGTGGGAAACGTCAGGCTTATCCTATTCGATTAAACGAGCAATATTTGTTTGTTTGATGTTTGTTTGTACCTACTGACGTTCTCGAAAACGACTCTAACGATTTCGATGAAATTTGCAGTATACGGGTGTTTACGGGGGCAAAAAATCGATCTAGCTAGGTCGGAAAAGCCGTTTTCTCGACATTTTCACGCAAAAAGATTTATTAGTGCAATCTGGTTCGTTATTTCACAATATATTTGTTACGACCAAAGTGGCCGAATGGAGTGGGTGCTCGCCTTTCAGTCGAAGGCTTCGAGTTCGAATCTCAGCCAGGTCAGCCTGTAATTTTTTTTTTCTTTTTTAAAATTTCTCTATTTGCACCCGAGCTTATATCTGATTTATCATATATCTAATATCTGGGCGATCATGGTTGCCTGGGTTGCCCAGATATTAAATCATTTAAAAGCCTATGCACGGAAATTATTATTATTATTTTGTTTGTCAATTTGAACATCTCGGGACTATCGAGTCCCGGACGTTTGACAGGCATGCATGGGGCCGAAGCCAACACACAGAGGCCCTTTAGACAGTTTTGATCTTTATTGTGATGAAGACTCATACCGACGGCTACCCTGTGCCTATAACACTATAGAAATGCTTTCAAGGGCAGCCCCGGTCTGTGCAGGACTATTGCAAATAATGGAAAACTACTACCAGGCTATGGGGGGGTGATGGTAAAAATTAATTAAGTAAATAAATAAGTAAAAAAATATTAAATAAAACTGCACGCTATAGTTTAATATCAGAAAGAAAAGAAAGTTGTGACGATGTGGAACTGTTTCTGCTATGTGCCTTGTTCCAAAAATGTTGAGATTTCTTTTAAAATATCCGGTAGATAAAGATTTCGTTCAGTTTTTTGATATTTCTAATACTTAAATGATATAATTAAATAAAATGATAAAAAATAAGGTTCGAAAATTAGTTTCATAGTGCCCGTACCTCTAAAAAAAGAAAAATAGCACCAGTAACTTGCACAAATGCCTGAATTCCAACTTTGCCAAAACATTTTACCGCCATCTGTTGGCGAGTAGTGATTACGCAACTGCATTGACTTTGACAAGAACAGCTACCAGACAGAGAGACAAGGAATTATAAAAATAATTCGCGTGTAGGGATGTGCGATCTTTTCATTTGATCCGATTTTTAGGATCGTAATGGATCGTAATGTCGCATTGTATCGATCCGATTTTGAAAAGATCGTATCAAAAGATCGAATGAAATAACACTAATTTAAAGTTTTTTTAAATCTTATTTAACATGCAAATCAATCTTGCATTGCAAATAAACTAAACATGTCAACCTTCCAGATTAATGCTTAAAAGTGCCAATCTTTTAAACTTTTTTAAAAACAAAAACTTAATAGATTATTTGGATCCAGCCTTAGAAGGCTCACATGACTTAGCAACTTGCAGTCAAAGTGATGTGTTTTATTTTGCCTATTAGTTACTTATCACACCGTCCAAGTTGTGATTATGGCCCCGATTATAACAATCTTACCCATATTTCGAAAAATCGCTTGATCGTATGCAAGCGATCCGATCTTCCAAAAGATCGGATCGGATCGGCGCATCCCTATTCGCGTGTTTGTTTTGTTTTCAATTCAATGAAATGAATGAAAAAACTTGTACTTGCACTTTTACAAAAGGTCGCGAAGGTAAATAATTATTCTATTAAATCAAAATTAGTAAAATGTCGTTCACTGAACCTAAAATAAACAAAGTACAAATGAAAGTAAGCATCTCAACCTGTAGAGTTTGTATGAGAAAAAACAATTCGATGAAAGAACTGTTCGGTTCCGATTGTGAAATAGTGGATAGAATCCAGTTTTGTACCGGAATACTTGTAAGTAAACCTAAGTATAAGTATAATTTTAAAAACTAGAGTTCTAATCTAGACTCTAGCTAGACCATAGTTTCTCAACCTTTTTTTGCCGACCGCCCACTAACAAAGTAAACTTAGGTATCATTTGAGTCCTATAGAATCAAAGGCGGTAATCTGTCAAATTTGTCAAAAATGACATAATGGTATGGCCGTTTAGGGAATTTAAAATAACGTTTCATTATTTTCTCAATCTGTATCAAAGGTGGCATTCAAGCGTTCAAAATTGACGTCAAAAATCAGCATTAGTTTCAAATACGGCAATCTTTCTTTCAAAATAATTTCAAAACAGACTTAGTAAAACGTTTTTATTGAATTACCAAAATTCAGCCCAAGTACAGATTACCGCCTTTGATTCTATAGGACTCATTTTAAATGTTGTTCTAGAGTTCTAGACATATCTATCAACACTAATTTTATAAATGCGAAAGTTTGGATGGATGTTTAGTTGTTCCTCACTAGTGGCTGGTTTACATTTGCTTTAGATTTGTGGATTTTAAAGCTTGATAAAAAAATCTTCCAAAATACATGCTTTTTAAATTTACATTCCAATCTGCCCACCTTGCTAGATTTGTCAGCCTTGAATGTGTCAAATGGAGTCAACATTGCAGGCGGTTGTTATTTTATCACAGTTATTCGCATTATATATTACACAGAATTCTAAAGGCACTCATATTTCTCATATTCTCACTGAATATGAGAAATATGAGTGCCTTTAGAATCGCGTGTCAGGGACTCCGTCCACTTCACCGCCGCCATTTTGTTTTGATTTTAAAGCACAAGCGCAATCCCAAATCTGGCAGTCGCTCACATTTCGATTTAGTTTCGATGAGTTCACACATGCTAGGTGGGTGCTTTTTAAGCAAGATATCTCAAGCCGTGCTAACAAAGTACGATGAAATAGCAAATGTAAACCAACCAGTAAATAACTCGACGAACACTGAACCGATTTGGACTATTTTTTATCCGGGTACCACGCGAGCAAAGCTGCGGACGGAAGCTAGTCTATAATAAACCAAAGGACGTTTGTGCAGGCTGCAACTAATTTTATCTCCTTTTCAGTTTACAGAAAACCCCAATTTACCCTCATTTATCTGCACAGAATGTCTCTCACAGTTAGATATAGCTCACAACTTCAAAACAACATGTATTGCAACAGAAGAGATATTAAAAAAACTGGACGTCAAAGTAGAAATAAAGAAAGAGATAGATGATACAACTGTGAAGGAGGAAATTGAGGATCTGTATGAGGATGAGGTTGAGATTGAGATTGAGGATTTAAAAGAGGATGTTAGACTACTTAGAGAAAGAAGCTCAAAGTCTACCAAAAAAGTTGTAACACCAAGTCTGAATTCTACTAGAAAAGTTGTAACTAAAAAAGTTAAAAATCCACGTCTAAAATCTACTGCAAAAACTAAAAAACTGAAAGATAAATGGTATGTACCTATGTTCAACTTAGAAGCTGGTCTTACAAATAAATGTGGTGTAAGGTATTATTCCAAGAATAAGCAAAATATTTACTAATGGTGAATGCAGATCTGGCCGCACCGCAGTTTCCGCAATCGCCGGCGCCTCAGTCATCGCTTTTGTTAATGGCGACGGGAATGAATGCGGTCACTGCGGCGCGGGTAGGTGTGCGAGGTTGCATAGAACTTTTTTTTTTTTTTTTTTTTTTTTTTTTTCCTTTTTATCTGCCATCGGCTCGTCAGCCATAATCAGATGTGTTCTGAGGGTGGAAGTTTTAGGAGCAGTTCCAGTGAAGTGCCCCAATTACAGCAGTTGAACTTCTTAGTTCCTCTGGTCAAGCGAGAGAGTGTCCCATCTCTTGAGACGTTTTATAGTATTTTGGTCGTTCAGTAGGTTTCTGGCCAATATGTTACTGTGCTTGTTGAGTCTTTCCTTGTATTTTGTGCAGTGGTGGTTGACTTCTTCCTTAACGGTTGGCATCTCGAGGTATTCATGGATTTCTGTGTTCTTTACAAACCAGTGTGCGCTGGAAACCATTCTAAGAGTGATGTTCTGAAATCTTTGGAGTATTTCCAGGTTGGAGTTGCTAGCTGATCCCCAGAGTTCGATGCCGTAAGTCCAGATAGGTTTTATGATTGCTTTGTAAACAAGCAGCTTGTTACTGAGCGAAAGCCGGGATTGTCGTCCTAGGAGCCACGAAAGACCTCTGACTTTCAAGTTTGCTTCTGTTCTTTTAGTTTTGATGTGGCCTGACCAGGTAAGTCTTCTATCTAGATGCAATCCCAGATATCTGACAGTTTGGTTGGTTGGTAGGATATTGCCGCCCATGCAGACAGGTGCACAGTCTCCCTTCCGGAGACTGAATGTTACTTGCGTTGATTTGGTTACGCTCGGCTTTATTCTCCATTTTTGTAACCACACATCTACTTTATCTAGCTGGGTCTGTAGTTTAGTGGAAGCTTTTTTAGGATCTGTATCGCTTGCGAGACATGCAGTGTCATCCGCATAGGTTGCTGTCACAACATCCGCCGTTTCGGGTAGGTCTGCTGTATATATGGAGTATAGTACCGGGCCAAGCACCGACCCTTGTGGTACTGATGCTTCGATGTTATATAGTTTTGAGTAGTCTTCTTCGTATTTTACTTGGAATCTTCGTTGTGTTAAGTATGATTTAAGAATCACGTAGAACGAGTTCGGTAGTGAATTTTTAAGCTTGTATAACAGACCATTATGCCATACTTTGTCGAACGCTTGTTTTATGTCTAAGAACACAGCAGAACAGTATTCTTTTCTTTCTAGTGATTGTCTTATTTTATGAACTACTCTATGTACCTGTTCTACAGTAGCGTGTTTCTCCCGAAATCCAAATTGATGGTCTGGTATGATTTTGTTATCTTCAAGAATTGGTTTGAGTCTACATAATAGTAGTTTTTCGAACACTTTTGACAGGATAGGGAGTAAGCTTATTGGTCTGTATGAACTAGGGTCAGTTGGTGGTTTTCCCGGTTTTGCTATCATGCATATTTGTGAGATCTTCCATAACTTTGGGTAGTAGTGCACTCTGAAGATGGCGTTGATTAGCATGGTAAGAAAAACTAGTATCTTTTTTGGTAGTTGTTTAAGGACCTCTGCCGTTATTAGGTCAAACCCAGGTGCTTTTTTGTTTTCTAAGTTACTGATAATTTTTTTTAGTTCCTTGGGTGTAACAAGAGATAATGGCAATGAAAGTTGCTGGTCACTGTTGATTGTTCTATCAACTTCCTCTTCGAATTCCGTCATTACCGACTCGTTTGGAGTGAAGACTTCCCTAAGGTGTTTAGCGAAAAGTTCTGCTTTTTCGCTTCCGCTCCTGGCCCATGGGTCCTCAGGGTTCTTTCTTATAGGTGGGATATGGATATCAGGTCTTTTAAACTCTTTTGTTATCTTCCACAGTGAGTAATTGTCTTTTTTGTGGGTAGACAGAGTTGACAATTTGTGTTGAAACGCTTCGTTCTGATTCTCATTAATGAGGTCTTTGAGCTCTCTTGAGATTTTGTTGTATCTCTCTCTGTCTGCATCCGTTCTACTTAGATGTAGTTGCCTTCGTGTTTTCCGTTTTTCTGCCAGCTTGTTGCGTATTTGTAATGGAATGTTGATTTTTGTGGTATGGCAGTTTTGTTCCGGGGTAGCTCGCCACGCGGCGACTTGTATGAGGTTTGTGATGTAGAATGTAGCCTCGTCTATGTCTTCTTGTGTTTTGAGTTTAACTTTTAGATCAACTTCCCTTTCTAGGTAATTGGCGAATGATTCCCAATCTGTTTTTCGATTATATAAGGTTGGTGTCGGCGCTTTGTTTATTGCTGTGACGCTAAATGTTGCTATGATTGGTGTATGGTCTGATACGGCATCAAGTGATGATTCTACATCGAAGTTCAGGTTGGAGAGGCCTTTGATTATGAAAAAGTCCACGAGATCAGGTGTTTTGTTTACATCAGTTGGCCAGTAGGTGGGTTCACCTGTTCCTAGTGTTGTAAGTTTGTGTTTGTCTATACTCTTTTTTAGTTCACGTCCCTTTGTAGTCGTTAGTCTCGACCCCCAGTAGGTATGCTTGCAGTTCCAGTCTCCTCCACTAATAAATCTGTTTCCGAGTTTCTGGAAGTAGCGGTCGAACATGTGCTGTTTTGGGTTATGTTTTGGTGGGCAGTAGACGGCGCTTATATCAATAGGGCCCATTTTCTCTTCAATAGTAATAGTTGTGGCTTGCATCCAGTCTTCTTGGAACTCGCTGTGAAGATGGTGCCTTATGTTCTTTTTGATGATTACTGCAGAGCCACCATGTGAGGTGGTATCGGGGTGATTTGTGCAATATACGCTGTAGTTATCCATTTTAAAACTTTTTCGATCATTCAGATGAGTTTCGGAGATCAAAGCAATATCTATTTTGTTGGTTTTTATTAGTGTCTCTAGTTCTTGTTTATTTGGCATGATACCATTGATATTCCAGGTGGCGATTCGTAGGGAGAGCATCATGGAAGTTTATTGATGAGAGTGACAATGAGGTTCATCATAGTGCTTAGCTGTGTAATAAGTTTGTCAATTTTTTCTGTCTGTGTTATTATAAGCGCTTCTAGACTAAGTCTGTGTTCTCGGGGGTGATTTTCAATGTCTATTCTATTTTTTTGTGTTCTTTGTGACTCGTAGTCATCGTTGTTTCTGATTTTATGTGTTCTCTGAGACTGAGTGTTGTCTTCGTTGATTTTTGGGGTTCTTTGTTGCTCATAGCCGTTGTTGCTTTTTATGTTGTATGTTCTCTGAAACTGTATGTCGTCTTCGTTAATTTTTTTATGTGCTCCTTGTGGCCCTCCATGGTCGCATAGTGTGGCAGTTTGACTCTCTTTTTCGTACATGACTGGTTTATCCGTTCTTGGTGCGTTTTTTAGTTTCTCACTATAGAGTTCTAAGGTTTCCACAAAGGTCATGTGTCTATTGCGTTGGGTGGTCGTAGGTTTGGTGGCCTCCTCAGATGTAGTTTCCTTCATTACTTGTGTGCGGTCTTTGTTATGTGGTTCAAACTCTTTTGTTTTGGTATTTGCCTGTGGGCGTGGTCTAGTTTTGTTGGCAGATTGTTTTCTTGCTAATACTTCCCTATATACTTGACACCCTTTGTAGTTGGCGGGGTGGCTTCCTGTGCAAAGTGTGCAAACCGCTGGAGCGTTTGTATCATGTGTGCACATAGTTGTTTCGTGTGCACCGGCGCATTTGACGCACCTGTATGGTCGCATACAGTTATTTTTACTGTGACCATATTGTTGGCACCTTTGGCATTGGATCACTGCGGTATTCCTTTTTGGGTCTTCTATTGTTACTCTTTGGTTGTATATAACTTTTATATCTTTAACAAGTTTGTTATTTTCATGAGGGGCTACGTTAACAAAAAATGTGTTCAGGGGCTCCTTCGTTCTTGGTTTCCTAGCTGTTACAATTTCCCCTTGTACAGAGTTTCCAGTTTTCTCTATAGCTGCTATGATTTCATCTTTAGGTGTGCTGAAATGGAGGTGCTTAATAACAATCCTCATACATTTTTGGTCTTTGCGAGTAAAGGTATGTCCTATTAGACCCTTGCTTCTAATGTGTTCTATCATGGTTTTATACTTTTCAACAGTGTTTGAGGAGATGATTAGCTGGTCCTTAGACACGACCTTGTAGGTGAAGTCATCTTTGCCTACAACCTCTTCGATGAGTTGGGTGAGTTTACTCAGGTCATCGATACCATATAGTATAATTGGCGGTGGTTTTGGTATCCGCTTGGTTGGTAATGGTGTTTCGCTCTCTTCTACGTCTAGGAGAGAAAAACTGTTGGATGTTTCTATCTCTGAGACAGTGTTGTGTTCAGGATTGTTTATCCCTCTGTGTGTGTTAATCAGTTGACTTCGTTTTTGAGTTCGTTTCGCTTGGTTGATCTTAGATTCTTTTTCATCAGGAGAGCGGGTTCTTTTCTGACTTGGCATTCTTTGCCATGGTGCTTTAGGGTTGCAGTTTTTGTTTTGCTCAGCTTCCAAAAGACGTGTGGTATTTGTTTGGCTGTGGTCTGTGGCTTCACTAAGTGAAGCGGACCTCTGACGGTTAAATAGGCCTGGGTGGAATAGTTGTTGGGTTAATATTTTCTTTGATTTATCCGGTTGACTTTCCTGGGTAAGCAGTCCTTTGCCCCCCCCAGAATACGTGGGGCAGCCTGAGCGGTGCTCAGAGAGGGATTCTCCGGATGTTCCGGTACCCTCCTGGGGTAGATTATTTTTAAGTCTTGCTTCTTCCATGGTTGCTGTAATTTTTTCTTCGGGGTTTTCTTCCCCTAGCCAGGAAATTCGGTTTTAAGGCGCCGAAGACTCGCCTTTCGCCCATCATATTCAGCTACTGCGGTCACGAGATGTATGGTGGTATGCGGGGCTCGTTAGTTAATGACCGCAGCATTGCCCAGGGGGGACGACCCGCACAGGTGTGTGTGTGCGGGCCCATCAGTAGACCGAGGCGTCAGTCTAAAGATGGCGTGGACGTATATGATGAACTTGTCGGTGCGCGCCTGATAGCCTAGCTCCGCACTCCTAGGCGTGCGCTACTGGCATAATTAGCATTTTATAGGTGCGTGTTTCCTGGCTAAGAAACGCGCCCCACTAATACCTACACCGACCTCCCCCCCCGGGTAGGTGTGCGAGGTTGCATAGAACTTAATATAAAGAAATCGAATGCGGGGACTGCGGCGACTGCGGCGCATCTCAGGTCTGCGTTCACCATAATTATTCTTTAAGCTATCACATATCTATCAATTGGTAGTTTCACAGATTAGTGCAGTCGAACAAACAAACTCTTCCGCTTTATTATATTAGTATAGATTAGGTGTATTATTTCACTACTAATGGTGTAATAATGGTAAATCCTGAGTTTTCGCATTCAAACAAACTCTTCCGCTTTATTATATTATTATAGATTAATTACACAAGCTCTGCTTAGCTTGGGGCTACATGATGCTGTGTGAAACGTCCAGCATTATTTATTTATTTATTGATTTAAGTATTAATTATTAGAAACAGTTTTTACTTAATTCCAGCAAAAAGAAAGAAAAAGCTCCACAAAAAAGAGTAACAAACACTTCTTTTAAGAAACAATACTGCGTCAAGTGCAAAATTAGGTTTGAAACCAGGGAGGCGTCTTTTGAACACCACGAGACAGTACATAACTTATCGAAATTTGTCTGCGAGGTGAGTTGTATTAGCAGTGCCCGGTGATTCCACTCTCCAGTTAATTGAAAAGACATCACACTCATCACACTAATATTATAAATGCGAATGTTTGGATGGATGTATGATTGTTCCTCTATCTATAACTCACCAACCACTGAACTGATTTGCCTGCAGGGCAATTCTACTAGATGACAACGTCAATCATTCCGCTGCGTTTTGGTTCGATCTCTTAAATGTCAGCCATTTGGTGAGTAGTAGAATAGCTTTTTAAAAATTTGTTCTGTCAAAGTTCAAACCTTAGCTAAAACGGCGACAACTGAGTTGTTTGTCATTAGTAGTGTTAAAATAAGGAACGCAAAGTAGAACAAGATGAACACATGAAACGAAACGTTATGTCATTCGCGCCAAGGACTACAGGCGCTCTATTGCTTTCTCCCTCTTTCCTACCGGGTTCAATGTCATGTCATCAACTCTGTGTGAATTTAATTATTTTTGAATATATTATTAGTCTAATCAAAAGTCTCGAGTATTATTTTATCAAGTAGAATAGGAAACAGTCGAAAATCTAAGGTTTAGTTGAGGTTTTGCTTGTGGTTCATAAAAAGTTTTGTACTAGAATTGACACCCTGAAATTTAAAATGTAGAAAGATAATGACCGGGAATAGGACATAGGCTACTTTTTATCCTGAAAAAAAAATGCGTGGGATAAAAAAAATTGTAGTCCACGCGGGCGAAGCTGCGGGCGTCCGCTAGTAATTTAAAAAAAATGCAATGAGAAAAAAAAATACTTTGTTTTTAGTGCGTTTTTAGTTTTTTAAACTAATATTTGTCATTTATCAGGTTTGTGGCAAACAGTTTATATACCAAGGGTCTCACCACTCGCATATGCTCATCCATTTCGGACCCACATTACAGTGTGCGCACTGCTCATATACCACTGTCAGCAAGTCGGATCTAAAGACGCACCTCACATTTCATACAGGTCAGTTAAAACAATATAATAAACGTTATTGTGCGTTCACACGCTTCCGACAACCACCCCCTTACTTATGAAAGATGTTTAAAGTTGAACACTGGTTAAACAACATCCCGTCTCTGTTCGTCACTATCAAAAAATAAAGGCAGGACGTTGTTTAACCAGTGTTTAACTTTAAACACCTTTCATAAGTAAGGCCCCCAGCCTCCCCTGATGGTCCATCTTTGATAGCGATCAAAATCGGTCTCAAACTGTCAAATATGACAGTTCAGTGACCACTCAAGTAGCTCTGTCACTCTCATCTCAACGAGACGACAAAAGATTTCATCAGTAGAGTCCGCGCCAGCACTCAAGTCCTACGGCAAAAGCGGGAACTACTTGTTTTATTTACATTATTATGCTCTTTTAGTCACGGTCGTTCAGTTGTTCTGGTGTGTAAAATTAACGAAAGTACAAACTTGCATAATTATCGTTCAAGCCATATTTGGACAATTAGTAATTTTTTACCTAATTTAGTTCTGCGATAGCAGCGCCGCATCTATTGAACTTCAGTGGTGGCGCGTACTCTAAACTTGAAATTGTAAACATTTTTTTTTTGTAAAGACCTGAGTTTTTTTTTGTGGCCAGGTGTGAAAAAATACCATTGTCTGAAGTGTCCGGGCACATTCCGAACATCCTCCAACTTAAGTAATCACATCAAGCACAATCACGGGGGAGAGAAGACATTCCATTGCGACCGCTGCGATAAGAGCTTCTACAGCGGACACCGTCTTAGACGACATATGGACTCGCATAACAACATTAAACGGTGTGTATTTACAATTTGAACTACGTATTTAGATCTAGCTGCGACAAGAATTTCAACACCAGTTGAGACGAACTGAACGCACAGAACATTACACAGTGTGAAACTATGTATTTAGTTTAGATCGATTCTTCGCCCCCGTAAGCCCTTGCAGCGCACATGTCATCGAAATTGTTAGAGCCGTTAAGCCGCGTTGACACGATCAAAGTACACTACATCCTATAGTTGTATTGCTCATTATACGGACTAAAAGTGAAGGAAAAAATGTCATTTTTCCTTCAATTTTGATATAAAACGTATCAAAACTAATCAAAATTGAAGGAAAAATGACATTTTTTCTTTCAATTTTAGTCCGTATAATGAGCAATACGACTATAGTGCTACTTGGATGACTCTGATTGGACGCCGTCGGACTCACGTGACTTACTCGTACGACGGCGTCCAATCAGAGTCATTCAAGTAGCACTAGGATGTAACTTGTACTTTGATCGTATCAACGCGGCTTTATCGAGAACGTGAATACAAACAAACAAATAAATGCACAAATATTTCTTATTTAATTAGTGAATTCAAACATAAACAAACTTGACAACTGCAATACGAGACAATAGGCGGGTCCACACAGAGCGAGCAGCCTCGCGAGGCATTTGCCGCGCGAAGCAGCTCGGTTAGTGTGGACGTGCCTCGGCCGAGGCAAGCGGCAGCCTCGCGATGATACCAAGGTGCCGCGCGTCCACACTCACCGAGCTGCTTCGCGCGGCAAATGCCTCGCGAGGCTGCTCGCTCTGTGTGGACCCGCCTAATCAAGTGTAATCGTAAACTTGGGACATTTCAACACTGTGACATAGACACATCAGCGCGAGCTGCTCGTTTATAAACAAATAATATTTTTTTTCCTTTCAGTCACGAATGTCCAGTCTGCCACTCGTGCTTCACCCGCCGCTGTCACTGGAAGAGTCATCTGCTGAAACAGCACGCGATACACACCCCGCCCGCGAAGCTCGGCCGACCAGGAACTGGGAGACTGGCTACGACAAAGAGTTTGTTAGATACTGCAATAAATGAAAAATAATGCATGCTGAGAAGCAGACTCAAGGCTGTACCTACATTCTACCTGTCATCTGTTTACCTTTGATTCGCAATAAATATATTATGTTTTTTTTTTTTTTTCTTAATTTTGGCTTCGCACGGTTGTGCATTCAGCCAGTGTCAAGTAAATAAATAAACTTTAAGTTTACAGATAAATAAGATAAATAAATACATATACCTAACAATACATAAATATAATATCCCACCCCTCCCCTTGTGCCTCAGTAAAGATGTGGGCCTTTACTGAAACATCAACACGGACTTTTTGGAAGAACTTGAAAAGCAATGATAACCAATTCTGTTTCACTTCCCCACACTTATGCACGTTCACGAACACTTAACGGTTAATAATCCACCAATATTACACATTAACATTCGAAGAAACACAAGTTTTGGAAAATAAAACAAAAATGAAACTTGACTTCTCAAATTCCCGCCAAAAAGCCCCCATATTATGATTATTATTAATGTTCAGAAGTTTTTTTTTTACGGCTTTGTTGAAGGAGGCCCTGCAGTGGGAAACGTCAGGCTTATCCTATTATCCTACCTACATATATAATATAATCCTACTAAATATAAAACAATAAAAAAGGCGAAAAAATGTGTGCGTGTGCATGTGAATGTTTGTTACCACTTAACTCCATAACTGCGTAGTCTACTTTGATTTAATTTGGAATGTAGATAGTTTAGGTTCTGGAATAACACATAAGACTACTTTTTATCCCGGAAAAAAATTTGAAAAAGTAGACCACGCGGGCGTTCACAAGTAATAATTATCTTAAGTTATTCAAGTAATATTGAGAAACTACAAAAATATGTGAAAATGTTGGTTTTTTTCTTCTACATTCTATAATTTGGTAGGTAGGTACCCAGGTACTACTTATTTATTCTGAGAGTACAAGAAAATCACCCTGCCTTACTGAAAATTCAATGTGTTTTGTAGTGCTTTGTTAATTGAAGAAAAATAAAAAAAGGACCAGTAACTTACACTAGTGCCTGAATTCCCATCTTTGCCATAACATTAGCGCCATCTGTTGGCGAGTAGTGATTACGAAAATTTCGTAACTGACTTGACAATTGACTTTGACAACAACAGGCAGACTGACATTAGATTTTTAAAAATAATTTCGTTCATTTTATTTTTTCTTTGCTTGCTGTGCTGTTTGTTGTTTACTTGCACTTTTACAAAAGATCGCGAAGTTATAGAAAAAGAACTCAAAAGTAGTAAAATGTCGTGCACTAAACCTAAAATGACCAAAGTACAAATGAAAGTAAGCAATTCAACCTGTAGAGTTTGTATGAGAAAAAACAATTCGATGAAAGAACTGTTCGGTTCCGATTGTAAAATTGTGGATAGAATCCAGTTTTGTACCGGAATACTTGTAAGTAAACTTAAGTATCATTTTAAAAATTCTTGAACTGTTCTAGACATAATTAAATTCTCTCCTTAAGAAAGATGTTCAAAGTTGAACAACGTCCTGCACTCCTGCCTTTATTCGTCACTATTCACAAATAAAGACGTTGTTTAACCAGTGTCCAACTTTAAACATCTTTCATTAAATAAGACCCTCTGTTAATATTGAAACACCGTTGTACAGAGCAGAGCCTGACTTCACGTACGCCTAGATCCGCCGGCCCAACTGTATGTATGTATGGGGGAATCCCTTTTCCGTAATAGACTCAAGGTTGGTCCTTTTTGCGTGGGGGTGACCTGGCTCACTAGATGTGGAGCCAGCCTAGCTCCTCCCAAAAGCACAGAAGATTCCTGGGGTCTTTGCAGGCCTCGAGGAGCGACCTCGGATTTTTGAGGATTTGCTGCCGTTGTGCTGCTACGCCCACGCATTCCAGGACTACGTGGGCTGCTGATTGTTCTTCGGTTAGACATCCTCTGCAGAGTGGGCTGTCTGTTATGCCAATGTTTTACAGGTGTTTATTGAGGGGACAGTGTCCTGAAACACCGTTTAAACAATTGCTATCCCTTTTTGTTAGGTAGATAGTGACAGGGCCAATCTTGAGCCCTATTTAAAACTGAAATCAGACGCTTCATTTTTCATTCATTTCCTTGGTATCTTTCATGCCTTCCATTCGGTATCTTTCACTAGGAATGAAGCATCTAAACTTGAAATAAAAGAAAAATAAAAGTGAATTCCCTAATGAAACAATCCAACACTGTCGGATAGGTTCATTCCGGAATGAAAGGAAATTGAACGCCACTCCAAATGAAAGGAAAATGAACCGTCTGAACACGAAACGAAAATGAACGTTCACTCGGAGTTGGCCATCCAAGATGCACGACTTAATTCTATGACATAGACAAGAATAGAAAATGAATGTTCATTTCTTTATCATTCCGTATTATATGTGTGATCATGGAATGAAAGGAAAATGAATCAATCACTCGAGTGACCTTTCATCCGAGTGAACCGTTGATCCCGGCATTAGATAGTGACAGGGTGAAACTTGAGCATTATTTAACCAGTTTTCAAGTTTATAATTATCTAAGTATAAGATAAGATAAGATAAGTATAGTATAGATATAGTAAACCAAAGAAAGTTTGTGCGGGCTGCAACTAATTTTATCTCCTTTTCAGTTTACAGAAAACCCCATTTTACCCTCATTTATCTGCACAGAATGCCTCTCACAGTTAGATATAGCTCACAACTTCAAAACAACATGTATACATACATATACAGAAGAGATATTAAAAAAAATGGAGGTCAAAGTAGAAATAGGGGAAGAGATATTTGATGATACAACTGTGATGGAGGAAATTGAGTATCTGGATGAGGATGAGGCTGAGATTGAGTATTTAAAAGAGGATGTAAGGCTACTTAGCTCAAATTATACCAAAAAAATTGTAACACCAAGTCTGAATTCTACTAAAAAGGTTGTAAAAGAACCAAGTTCAAATTCTACAAAGAACACTAAAAAACAGAAAGATAAATGGTATGTATGTTCAACTTACAAATAAATGTGGTGTAAGGACGTCTGGTTGCGAGATGGGCAGACGACATAGCGAGTGTCATGGGACGAAATTGGATGAGGCTAGCACAGGACCGTGAGGAGTGGCATAGAAAAGCGGAGGCCTATACCCAGCAGTGGGTGAGGTCAGGTTGCGGATGATGATGATGATGATGAAGGTGTTCCAAGAATAAGCAGAGTATCTACTAAGTAATTAATCTTTAATTAAGCTATCAAATATCTATCGACTGGTAGTTTCAGAGATTAGCACATTCAAACTAACTCTTCCGCTTTATTGTATTAGTAAAGATTATTATATAATTTCATAACCATATTATACTGTAATCTATAGTAAGTTCGTATGAGTAAGTGGCCAACTCTGGTGACGGAGTTTTTAGGCCGCCTAAAGGCCTCCGTCATGGCTTGTAATCTGTATTCAATGTAATCATATTATGTGATACAAGCTTTGCCTAGTGTGGGGTCTTTGAAAATTATTTGCCCTAATTATTTAGACTATGTGTGTATGTTACATACAATGTTTTTGATGTAATGAAATAAATATTTTAAAATCAGTGTTTTGGCTTAATTCCAGCAAAGAGAAAGAAAAGGCTCCACAAAAAACAGTACCATACATTTTTAGGAAATCGTACTGCAGCAAGTGCAACATTAGGTTTAAAACCATAGAGGAGTCTTTTGAACACCACAAGACATTACATAACAAATCGAAAATTGTCTGCGAGGTGAGTTGTACATACTAGCAGTGCGCGGTGGTTTCACTCTCCATTTAATTAAAAAGACATCACAAAATACAAAAAAATTCAAAATTCAAATATAATTTATTCAGTAGGACCGTTATGACCACTATGAAATGTCTTAAGAGCTAGGTGATTCTACTCATTTTCTTTCGCGACCAACACCGTGAAGAATCAGGGCAACAAACACGGTATGGGGCCTAGCTTTCTTTTCGGTGATCCATCCGCTTAAAATCTAAATAGTCAAGCTCCAGTGTGGAGCCAGTCGAACAATGTGAGTCTCGTCAAAGTCGTCAAAAGAAAAAAAAAGAGACAGTTCTTCTTCTTCATAACA
Source organism: Camptogramma bilineatum (assembly GCA_958496255.1). NCBI lineage: Eukaryota > Metazoa > Arthropoda > Insecta > Lepidoptera > Geometridae > Camptogramma > Camptogramma bilineatum. The sequence goes on from OY292478.1 coordinate 5,246,367, forward strand.
CTAATATTATAAATGCGAATGTTTGGACAGATGGATATGTATAGGGACTCCCTTTTCCGCATTTAGACTCAAAGGTGGTCCTTTATGCGTGGGGATGACCTGGCTCACTAGTTGTGAAGCCAGCCTAACTCCCAGTTCAGTGAAATGGCTAGGCATTTAAATGAATGGCTAATTCAACCAGTTGGCTGCGACATATACAGATCGAGTGGGATAAGGCCCAAAATGACCTACATGGCCGCTGTCGGTGTTGTTCTCATGGATGGATGGATGTATGATCGTTCCTCTATCTATAACTCACCAACCACTGAACTGATCTACCTGAAATTTAAACTATAGTTAGATAATGACCGGGAATAGGACATAGGCTACTTTTATCCTGAAAAAAAAATGCGTAGGATAAAAAAAATTGTAGTCCACGCGGGCAAAGCTGCGAGCGTCCGCTAGTAATTTAATAAAAAAATGCAATGAAAAAACTAAAAAAATACTTTGTTGTTCGATCTCCTACCATAGCGCGTTTTTAGTTTTTTAAACTAATATTTGTTTTGTCAGGATAAGGGCTGATTTTTCAATACCTAGATAACTTTTATCTGAGGAAATAAATATGCGATTTGACAGATATTGTATTGAAAATATGTCAACGCCATATTTATTCCTCAGATAAAAGTTATTTATCGATTGAAAAATCAGCCCTAAAGAGAATAAATACAAAAATATTTTGTGTTAAATCTGCTACAATCAGCGCGTTTTAGTTATTTCAACTAATATTTGTTTTTCTCAGGTTTGTGGCAAACAGTATTTTTACCGATGGTCTTTTAGCGTGCATAAACGCGTCCATTCCGAAAATTCATTAGAGTGTAAGCACTGCCCATATATCGCTCTCAGCAAGTCGGATCTGAAGACACACCTCATAAAACATACAGGTCAGTTAAAACAATATAGTAAACGTAGATGTTTTTGGAGTTAAATTAAATAAAGAGACAGTCAGGGATTTGGATGTAATGATGAACGCAAAATTATTATTTTCGGATCATGTAGCAAGTATTGTTAGTAAGCCATGAGATGTGAATGATTCACAACCAGCCCCCCCTGATTGTCTATCTTTGATAGCGACCAAAATCGGTCTCAAACTGTCAACTATGACAGTTTCTCATCTCAACGAGACCGAAGACGACAAAAGATATAGTGCTCGCTTTGATTATGTACCTACCTGTCTCATTTAATGTCTATTTGCTTGGAAGTGTGTAAACGCAACATTAGAATATTTACTCGTGGTACTTAGGTACCTACTTAGATGTTCTAAAATAGAATAAATTAGTTACTTAATTAAGTATACCATAGCGCCCCTAGTGATATGTTGCTGTGCCCTAAGCCTAACAGGGTTTATGTTTGATACTAACAATACCTACATTAAGACCCAATGTAACAACATAATTGACGGGTATAAAAGCAAAGTGACCTCAATCCCAGAACATTGAAATTGAGTAAATCATGTTATTTTGTTTCGCTTAGTTAGAATGTCTGCTTTATTTTAAAATTAGGGACAATAGATCCGTAAAAAATGATGATCTCTAAAAAACTATACTTTTAAAATGACAGCTGATCAGAAATTAGCAAAATACACAAAATTATAATGGACTGAAGCGTCTTTGAATTTCATCAATGGATTGAGGTGTATTTGCATCTCACAGTTGTGTACGACATCCATTTTGCTTAGAGGTACTAACAGCAAAAAAAATCGATTTTGGCTCATTTGGAAAACAAGAAAACGAAATTATGAAAATTTTAATCTTATATTTAAATTTATTACACAGTCACAAATTCACCTTGAAAAACAACAGATCAGGCATGTTGAAAATTTAAAAATGCTGGTTTGTGATTGGTCGAAATGGATTGAGGTGATTTTGAACGTCACATTTTGAGGACTGAGGCGCCTTTGCTTGTAACGCTGATATATGCTATGCATTTACTCAGGACTGATGCCGTTTTTATTGTAAATTTTTATTTGAATCAATTGACATTGACGAGATGCAGAAAATTACATTGATAGATTAAAAATATTCGAATTTGGACTGAGGTCACTTTGATTCTACACCCGTCAATTGCAATAAATATTTTTATTTCTAGATCAGTGTTCCGCCAAGGGTGTGCCTTGAATACAAAAAGTTTGCTGAACACTGTTCTAGATTGTCGACGTTCTGAGCGGTTACAATTTGGATGGGTGACTGCAAGTGACATTAACAGCTGAGCACTTCCGTGCTTCGGAGGGCACGTTCACCAGTAGAGTCCGCGTCAGCACTCAAGTCCTACGGCAAAAGCGGGAACTACTTGTTTTATTTACTTTAGCTCTTTTAGTCACGGTTGGTCAGTTGTTCTGGTGTGTAAAATTAACGAACGTACAAACTTGCATAATTATATTATCGTTCAAGCCATATTTGGACAATTAGTAATTTTTTACCTAACCTAGTTCTGCGATAGCAGCGCCGCATCTATCGAACTTCAGTGGTGGCGCGTACCTACTCTAAACTTAACCCAGAACTAGTTTAGCTAAAAAACCTAAACTAGTTCTGGGTCAGGGGCGTAGCTATAGCTTTGTTAAGGGGGGGCTCCAAAGGTTCCAAAATAAAAAGATCTTTCTTAAGGGGGGGGGGGGGGGGTCCAAGGGTTCCAAAATACAAAAATTGACTAGGTTTCCTCCGAACTTAATGGGCTAAGGGGGGGTCCGGACCCCCTAAACACCCCCCTTATATACGTCCATGTTCTGGCTTAAGTTTAACACTGTGTGGCTAAGTTTAGCCCAAATCGGACTTCAGTGGTGGCGCGTAAACTTTAACATTGTAAAAAATTTTTTTTGCCTAAAATATTTAAGGTTTTTTTTTGTGGCCAGGTGAGAAGAAAATCCTTTGCCACTTGTGTCCGGGCACATTCCGTTCATCCGCATGCTTTCTTACTCACATGAACCACAATCACCGACCGAAGACATACCATTGCAACCGCTGCGATAAGAGCTTCTACAACAGAGCAAGTCTTAATCTACATATAGACGCCCATGACAACATTAAACGGTGTGTATTTACCAAATCTGTATTTAGACATACCTCTGACTACCCCCTTAGACATCTTCTTTCGTAAAGTGCCTAAAAAGATCTGAGAGAATAGCGGCATTTACACGGTAGAGTTTTTACCACGGATCTGGACTGTAAAGATATCTGTACGTAGAGATATCTTTACAGATAACCGCGGATAAAACTGTCAAAGGTTGGAAAGGCGCGTGCTATTTCCCGCGGCATCTGGACTGTACCCCGATCGCGAGTATGCACAGAGTCTACTATTCGATCCGTGACTGTAGTATAGTCTCTCAAATGTATGGGATCCCGGTGCAGCGCCTCCAGTGGTAACTTGACTGAACTAAAATCCCCATACATTTGAGAGACTAAACTACAGTCACGGATCGAATAGTAGACTCTGTGCATACTCGCGATCGGGGTACTGTACAGATATCTGTAAAGATATCTTTACAGATAACCGCGGATAAAACTGTCAAAGGTTGGAATGGCAGAGATCGGCCCGCGGGAAATCCCACGGGCCGATCTCTGCGTGTAAATGCTGCTAATGTCTACCGCGCCTTGGGGATACAGTCGCGATCATAATTTCATTTCGTCTTACGTCGCAGAAAAAACGTGTTCTTAGTAGTTTAAGATATAATTGTATGTATGTTAGTCTGTAAGGTATATATTCTATGGGCCTTATATTTAGTATTTTAACATCTTGTTACTAAGATAAGTTGCCTGAAATAAATATATTATTATTATATTATTACTAGCTGCTGCCCGCGGCTTCGCTCGCGTGGTACCCGGATAAAAAGTAGCCTATGTTACTCTCCAGCCCTCCAACTATCTCCACACAAAAAATCACGTCAATCCGTCGCTCCGTTTTGACGTGATTCCACGTCAAATAAACAAACAAACAAACACACTTTCACATTTATAATAGGGGTACGGATTATTTCATTTCAGAAAAAGTGAAAATTTCTTGACTTTGTTTACAACTTATTACATTATCTCCTTTAATTTGTGCGCAACTATGTACTCTTAAATTTCATACACAGACTGAACCTACTCCATTTTACTACCTTATGTATACTTTCCCCCTTACTTATGAAAGATGTTTAAAGTTGAACACTCGTTGAACAACGTCCTGTCTCTGTCACTATGCACAAATAAAGACAGGCCCCCTTACTTATGAAAGATGTTTAAAGTTGAACACTGGTTGAACAACGTCCTGTCTATGTTTGTCACTATCCACAAATAAAGACAGGAAGTTGTTTAACCAGTGTTTCACTTTAAACATCTTTCATAAGTAAGGCCCAGGATGTTGTTTAACCAGTGTTTCACTTTAAACATCTTTCATAAGTAGGGCCCTTTATGTTAAACAATTATTCTCATGTAAGTGACTGTGTCTTTTTGAGAATAAATATCTTTAAACCTAAAAAGTATTTTTCCTTCCAGTAATGAATGCGAAGTCTGCCACAAGTTCTTCGCCCGCCGCTATCGCTTGAAGAGTCACATGCTGAAAGAGCACGCGATACAAACCCCGCCGTCGAGGCCCGGCCGACCACGAAAACAATCAGAAATAAAGAACGAGTTGAAATAGCGTGATGATTTTTATTAAGAAAACCAGTGTCCCCAAACTCATGTCAAAACAAACACAAATAAAAGTTATAGTTGACATTATTTAACACATGGGAATTACGTAAAAATATCGTCGATTTAGGTACCGACAATGTTTCGATTCATCCGGAGAATCTTCATCTGAGTAAAGCCAGGATCCCACGGCCTGAAAAATAACAGGCCAGACCGACAGGCCATGGGAACCGTCGCATCCGATGATGCCTGTCGTCGATCAGCAGTCGAATCAGCCGCACAGGAATCCACAGGCGTGGCGCGATCCGGCCTGGCCTGTGATAACACGGGCCGTGGGACCCCGGCTTAAGGGTCCACCACTACTCCCTCCGCGACCCTCGCACGGTGGTTCCAAAAATGCCTTACTGAAAATTCAATGTGTTTTGTTGAAAAATAAAAATAGCACCAGTAACATGCAATAATGCCTGAATTCCCAACTTTGCCATAACATTAGCGCCATCTGTTGGCGAGTAGTGATTACGAAAATTTCGCAACTAAATTGACATTGACTTTGAGAAAAACAGGTGACAGACATCAAATTAGAATTAAAAAAAAAATCGTAATTTCGTTCTTGTTTTCGTTGCTCGCTGCTGTAGTCGCTGTTTGTTTTGTTTTCAATGTACCTATGAAAAACTTGCACATTTACTCTTCGAAGTTATAGAAAAATAACTCAAAAGTAGTAAAATGTCGTGCACTAAACCTAAAATGACCAAAGTACAAATGAAAGTAAGCAACTCACGCACCTGTAGAGTTTGTATGAGAAGAAACATTTCGATGAAAGAACTGTTCGGTTCCGATTGTAAAATTGTGGATAGAATCCAGTTTTGTACCGGAATACTTGTAAGTAAACTTACGTATCATTTCTATAGTTGTTCTATACATATCAGTCATATCACAATAATATTCTAGATGCGAAAGTTTGGTTGAATGTAGGTACCTTACCTACCTTCCTATGTTTGTTCCTCATTAACTCGATAAGCACTGAAAACCGATTTGGCTGAAATAGGTAGATAATGACCGAGAATAGTATATAGGCTATTTTTTATCCGGGTACCACGCGAGCGTAGCTGCGGGCGGAAGCTAGTCTATAGTAAACCAAAGAAAGGCTGCAACTAATACCATCTACTTACTTAGGCCTTTACATCTATACTACTAGTTGATTTATACAGTGTCAGAAGACAATCTTTGCCTACACTTATCGGGACACTGTAGCGCCTGAGTTTGTCTTTTGTAAGTTTTTTCGTTTCCTTTTTTAAAACTTCTCTATTTGCACCCGAGCAAAGCTCGGTCAACTAGATATTAAATATACTATAGCTATTAGTTGCATAATTTTACCTATCTCCTTTTCAGTTTACAGAAAACCCCATTTTACCCTCATTTATCTGCACAAAATGCCTCTCACAGTTAGATATAGCTCACAACTTCAAAACGACATGTATCACAACTGAAGAGATATTAAAAAAGCTAAACGTCAAAGTAGAAATAAAGAAAGAGATGGATGATACAACTGTGAAGGAGGAAATTGAGGATCTCTATGAGGATGAGGCTGAGATTGAGGTTGAGATTGATTGTAAAGAGGATGTAAGCCTACTTATAGAAGAAAGCTCAAACTCTACCAAAAAAATTGTAACACCAAGTCTGAGTTCTACTAAAAAGGTTGTAAAACAACCACCTCTAAATTCTACAACAAATACTAAAAAACTGAAAGATAAATGGTTTGTATGTACAACTTAGAAGCTAGTCTTACAAATAAATGTGGTGTAAGGTCATAGAATATTAGTATACTATGTATAGAATGGCCACTGTCTCCCCCCACCAATCGGGGCTTCCTCACCGCGCGAGCGAATTTGAGCTGGCGAGGGGCTGTGTTTGAGCTAGGGACGCGCCACGCGCGCAGACACGACGGTGAGACCGAGACCACAATGCAGTGACAACCTTACTTCGCGCACACACTAAAATGACATTGTGTAGTGTCTGTGTAAATAGGTAGTTAGACGCCGCTTTTGCATAGAGATTTCGTCGAGTGTCCGGGGTGTTAGTATTAATGATATTATTTCATAATCATATTAAAATCAGTGTTTTGACTTAATTCCAGCAAAGAAAAGGAAAAGGATCCACAAAAAACAGTACCAAGCATTATTTTTAGGAAATTGTACTGCAGCAAGTGCGACATTAGATTTGAAACCAAAGAGGAATCTCTTGAACATCATGAGAGGTTACATAACATATTGAAATTTGTCTGTGAGGTGAGTTGTAGGTATAGTTCGACACAAATTAATAGAAATAAATGGGGGCGCCACTGTGCAAGCTAAATACGCGAAATAGATAAATTATCTTTTAGAAGTAAATTATTACTTGTGACTGACGTCTTCGGCACCTGTACCATAGACAAGAAACCTGTACTTTACTATAGATTAGTAGAGAACGGGTTTCCAAAATACTGAAATTTTAGTTGCCGTGTCTACCCGTTTTTGCCAGTCTATACATACTAGCAGTGCCCGGTGGTTTCACTCTCCATTTAATTACTAACTTCTAGTAATAACTACGGAGAGATTAAAGACTGTTGATCACAGGGTGGAGTCGTTCCCCTAAGGCAGAGTAGGTGGTTCCTCTGCAACGGGCCGGCCCATCTGGCCCACTTGCCCGTGGTCTTTCGACCGACAGTTGATGTCAGTAGTCCTAGATATGTCTAAATTCGTTGGAAACTTTGCTTGCGAGTTCTAGACATGTTGATGTTGAGTGGCGCCATCTTCGCTGAAGCTCGTAGTGCGTAGCATGTCTATGTAGTTCATCTAGCGACAGATAGATTTCGCTACAAAGACCTTCATCATCCTGACTTTTGGCCGAAAGGGGTGAAGTTTAGGCGACACTGAAAATCAGCGCCTCATCCCTAGATCTAGGCTTCTTCTTCTTTCGTATCAGCAAGTGGCCAACTCTGGTGACGGAGTTTTCAGGCCGCCTAAAGGCCTCCGTCATGGCTTAACGACTTAAAAGCCGGGACCGACAATTAACGTGCCCTCCGAAGCACGGAAGCGCTCAGCTCGTAATACCTCTTGCGGTCACCCATCCTAAAAGTGACCGCGCACAACGCTGCTTAACTTCAACGATCAATCAAGAACGTCCAAGCAAGCTACGCCACGAGCGCTTCATAGGCAATAAGCGAAGTTGTCGCCGATTCAACAAGTACTTTTTTCTGTTTGTCTTATTTTTCTCATTTTGTTATTTTGCTTTGTTGTATTTGTTGAATAAATGTATTTTCTTTCTATTTCGGAACAACGGTGGGATAAAAAAAAATAGTAATCCACGCGGGCGAAGCCGCGGCCGTCCGCTATTAATTTAATTAAAAAAAATTAAATAAGAAAACTAAAAAAACTGTTTTTTGTTCGGTCTGCTACCTACAATAGCTATTAAAGTTAATAAATAAATAAATAATAGCGTGTTTTTTTTAGTTTTTAGGGTTCCGTACCTTAAAAGGTAAAAAAAGGAACCCTTATAAGATCACTTTCTTGTCCGTCTGTCTGTCTGTCTGTCTGTCTGTCTGTCCGTCTGTCTGTCTGTCCGTGTGTCACCATCGATTATCTCCGGAACGGGTGGAGCTAGCAAGTTGAAATTTATACCATATACTGAGGTCTATAGTCCCTATTGTGAGTATAAAAATCAAGGTCCTGAGTCAACACTATAAAAAGATAAAGGCAAATTTAGGTTTTCGTGAAAACTTGTAAGTACCAAAACTTACCTTAATTATCAACTTTTTTTATTTTTCGGATTTTTTCCTTTACTTGTGCTGTAATACCTTGCTTGTAACCAAATTTGACAATTCTAGGTCAACCGGAAGTACCCTAGAGGTTTTGGGTTGAAAACCTAAATGGTAGTTCCCGTTGACCTAGAATCACGAAATTTGGCAAAAAGCAAGGTCTTGTAGCACAAATAAAGGAAAAATTCCAAAAAATTAAAAAAGTTGAAAATTAAAGGGTGTTCCCATACATACATAGTTGACTCCAATTAAGATTGTCCTCTGAGTTGTATGGGCGCTCATACAAATAAGCAAGCTACAATAACATAATGGGTATAATGGGTAGGTACGGAACCCTCGGCGTACGAGTTCTACTCGCACTTGACCGGTTTTTTATTTTAACTAATATATTTTGTATTTCTCAGTTTTGTGGCAAACAGTTTTTATACCAAGGATCCCACCACTCGCATATGCGCATCCATATAGGACCCTCATTACAGTGTGCGCACTGCTCATATACTACTGTCAACAAGTCGGATCTGAAGACACACATTACATTACATACAGGTCAGTTAAAACATCACTAACAGTATCACTATACATATGTAGATTTTTTTGAAGATTTCAAAATATCTAGTACTCCTCCGCTTATCTATACCAAAAAAGATTCGTCAAAATTTTTACGCTAAAGCCACCCAACCACCCACTTTCCACAGTCTAACCTTACTATTCCAGGCTAGTCAGGGCAAATCCGGGAACAGCACCAGCGCGAAAACAAAAACAAAAACTAGATAGAGTACTAGACATTTTGAAATCTTCAAAAAAATCTGAATATGGACTTCCGCAAAGTCACGCCTGAATCAATGAACTACTATCTAGGTACATAGTATAAAACAAAGTCGTTTCCCGCTGTCTATCCCTATGTGTGCTTACATCTTTAAAACTACAAACATCATCTACCTACTACATCTTCATATTAGCTCAGTTGGTAGTAGCTCTGCCTTCTGCGCTGTAGGTCGTGGGTTCGATTCCCACTCAGGACAAACATTTGTGTGATGAACATAGATGTTTGTTCTGTGTCTGGGTGTTATAAAGTATTCTAAGTATGTATTTACAAAAGGTATATATGTATTCTATCAGTTATCTGGTTCTCATAGTACAAGCTTTGCTTAGTTTGAGGCTAGATGGCGCTGTGTGAAATGTCCAGCAATATTTATTTATTTATATTTATTTATCTTTAAAACTAAGGGCCTGTTTTTTTTGTGGTTAGGTGAGAAAAAATTCCATTGTCACGCGTGTCCGGGCACATTCCGTACATCCTCGAACTTGCTGAATCACATCAAGCACAATCATGGAGGAAAGAAGACATTCCATTGCGACCGCTGCGATAAGAGCTTCTACAACGGACCCCGTCTTAGACGACATATGGACGCGCATAACAACATTAAACGGTGTGTATTTAACATTTAAACTAATTGTATTTAAGCATTTTAAACTAAGTGTATTTAGATCTAGCTGCGATAAGAGCTTCTGCAACGGACCCCGTCTTAGACAACATATGGACGCGCATAACAACATTAAACGATGTGTATTTAGCATTTAAACTAATTGTATTTAAACTAAGTGTATTTAGATCTAGCTGCGGTAACAGATTCTGCAACGGACCCCGCATAACAACATTAAACGGTGTGTATTTATTTACAATTTAAACTTTGTATTTCGATCTAGCTGCGACACAAGACACTGACGACAACAGACATCGTCATATTTCGGGTTTCTTTACTTATAATAAACGTTATTCTATTGGGCGTTTTTCCACTAGCCCGGCACGGCACCGGCACCAGCACCGGCGCCGGCGACGCAAAAATGTATGAAAATGTACTGCTCGTTTTTCCACTTGCCGGCGCCGGCACCGGAACGGTTTCATACATTTTTGCATCCCCACCACCGGCGCCGGTGCCGGTGCCGTGCCGGCTAGTGGAAAAACACCCATTCTATTCAACTTATGAATGACCGTGGTAGTCATAGTAATTCGAACTGCAATTTTCCCAAATAATATGATACCTAGTTAGATCAATTCTGCATCCCCGTGAACTCGCGTACCGCAGATTTCATTGGAATTGTTAGAGCCGTTTTCGAGAACGTGAATAAATAAATCTACAGGTACTAATAATAATAAAGCGAAAGAGTTTGTTTGAACGCGCTTATCTCAGGAACTACCAGTCGGATTTGTAAATATCTTTCTGCATGAGATAGCTAAACTCTTGAGGAAGGTTATAGGCTACTTTTCATCATCATCACCACCATATACTATCACTACGGGGGCAACGCTGCGAGGGTGCCGCTAGGTGCTGCTAGTATACAAATATTGCTCGTTTAATAGTGTATTTTTCCTTTCAGTCACGAATGCCCAGTCTGCCACTCGTGCTTCACCCGCCGCTGTCATTTGAAGAGTCATCTCCTAAAACAGCACGCGATACAAACCCCGCCCGCGAAGCTCGGCCGACCAGGAACTGGGAGACTGGCTGAGACACCGAGTATATTAGATACTAAAATAAATGTTCAGAAGTGTCCGAGCCCGGACCATAAAAGCACGGGAGGAGACGCGCGGGGGACCGCGACGTCATCGTAGCCAAGCGAGGTCAACGGCCGCGGGTCACCCCACACATTCACCTGTGACAGCCTACCACGCACGGACCTCTTTCTGTTTTTGACCGAATATTTATTTATTTATTTCTCTCACAAAGGTTTCATACATAGGTATTAGGTTTAATAGTTTTAACATCGTTCGCAGTTTGTAAAACTTGTAATTAAACCAGCTTCATATACAGTCCACTCTATTATTCAAGGACCCTCCTTTAAAAGTATTTTTATTTTTTATTTTTGCGGCTTAAGGAAGGCGGCGTCGAGGTCGACAACGGAAACGTTGGCGCGACGATATCGATGCCTTTGAGAGTGACTGGTGGGAGACGGCGAGGGATAGAGATGTATGGAGGGAGTTGGGGGAGACCTTCGCCCAGCAGTGGGACAAAATAGGTTGAATTAAAAAAAATTGCGGCTCAGCGGAAGGAGGGGTTCGGCTGAAGAAGGTTCCTTCCTTCAACCGATCCCCTCATTTGGGCCTTTGCGCAGTGCAAAGGAGAAACGTCAAGCCATCACACACACAGCAGATACCTAATATATCTTATGAAATATAAATTTTGAAATCACGCCTACACAAATTCTATGGAGGACCACACAGCGAAAAATTACAAAATATATTTGGTGCGACCTGTCAAGATTTATATTTCATAAGATATATTGTCTGGTGTGGTGCGCTTCAGGCTTATAAATAAAATAAGAAAATTGCGGCATCAAATGTTAGACTACACTAGCACTACGCTCACGTATAAAACGTAGCTTAAGTTATTCCAGGCAGGTCGTAAACTATGTATATTTCCAGCTTCAGCTTTCAGCCTTGTTTCAAACAAATCCGTTCAGTTGTTTTTGCGGAATAGGTACATCCATCCATCCTCACATCCTTTCACATTGTATAATATTAGTAGAGGATAGGATGCCTGTCGCAGGCCTCTTAAGTAGTCTATTAATAAAATGTATCGACTGGACCGGGAATTACTAAAAAAACTATTTTATATTCAATTTGACTTTTTAATTTTGAACTTTTCTTAAACACGATTTCTTAACTAGGTAGGTAAATATCACGGGAATCACTCACGTAAAAATATTGTCGCCTCAGCGGGTCAAATAACTTAGCAGAATCATAGTATGATTCGTATTACGTTTTGTTTTTGTCACTTTCATGTCTATGAAAAGAGACGGCCAATAATGCAATTCAGATTATGATTCTTCTATAACGGCCTTTTCCAAATCCCGACATTATGAAACCAGTGTGAGATGCGACCGCGATCACTGTGCCTACAGTCCTACCTAGATAAAGCTTCATACATTATAATGAATTGAAACAAAAAACTTAGGCCTTTACATCTTTACTAGATGATTTACCGTGTCAGGAGGCAATCTATGCCTACACCATAGAGGGATACTAGTGCCATAGGCTGGTTTTACTGTCACGCGCACCGTCGGCGCTGATAGGCGAGTGATCTTTATTACAATGAAATAAGGAAACTGATTGTTTAGCACAAATGGCTACGCTGATTGCTCTCGTCAGTGCTGGACAATCAGTATCCTTATTTCATTGTAATAAAGATCACTCGCCTATCAGCGCTGACGGTACCTATGCGTGACAGTAAAACCAGCCATAGACATTGTTGAGATAGATCAGGCGTACATTAACGCACCTAAATCATCCCCTCAGCTTAACCGGCCACAATAGAAACATATCTGTACTGTAATAATATAAATAGACAATAAGTTATTATAGTTTTATTCACAAATGGTTTTAACTTTTATAGTGAAATAAACCTAAATGAACTCTTTCTAAACAACATTTAATCAAACATACATCATTAAGGCTGGATTTTACCAAACTGGATTAAGTTTTATCTTGAGATTAAACCACAGATTAAACTGCTGTTTGTTTGAATATTTTGACATTGTAAAGTTGACACCTTATAACCAGGATAATTTGAATGCACCTAATAATGTTTGGTTGCGCATTCTAAACAATTATATTTCGAATTCTGTCGGCTAACGGAATAACTACTCTGGGAGTAAGATGACAGTTTGGTCGAATCCAGTCTAAATGATGTAAAATGTTTGATTAAGGCTGGATTTTACCAAACTGTCATCTTACTCCTAGAGTAGTTATTCTCGTAGCCGACAGAATTCAAAATACAATTGTTTAGTAAGCGCAACCGAACATTATTAGGTGCATTCAAATTATCCTGGTTATAAGGTGTCAACTTTACAATGTCAAAATATTCAAACAAACAGCAGTTTAATCTCCAGATAAAACTTAAAACTAAAACTGTAAGTGGACATAAATAAATAAATAAATTAATCCAGTTTGGTAAAATCCAGCATTAATGATGTAAAATGTTTGATTAAATGTGTTGTAAAACATAAAATTTATCTTCAAAAATACTCGGCGTCGACTCAATGACTAGATTTGTGTTGCGCGGTCCCGGCTTCGCCCGCGGCACCGTCACCGCGTGGTGACTCTGCAGGTGACGCTTCCAGCCCGCGCGGAGGGAGAAGCGCGAGTGACACACGGGGCACACGTGTCTGCGAACAATAACATCATTGATAAACCTCACCTTGATCGAGTAACTCTAGTAACTAGAGTTACTCGATCAAGGTGAGGCTTAGACCCGGCGAAAAACCGTCTCGTGGGCACGCGCTCTCAAGGTCAAATAGAGTTACTAGGTCATGTTATTAGATCAACTAGACTCTAGTTGATCTAATAACATGACCTAGTCTCAACTAGACTCTAGTTGATCTAATAACATGACCTAGTAACTCTATTTGACCTTGAGAGCGCGTGCCCACGAGACGGTTTTTCGCCGGGTCTAAGCCCGGCGTCAAACCGGGCCGTCACAGTAATGCATGGGACACTATGGAGCTAAGCACACGACGCCGGCGCTGAAACAGTGTTAAAACACTGTTGTAATTTATATTGATTTAGTATCAAAATATGACTAGTAGCGCCACCTATCGATAAGGAATCTGTAACATCCTATTGTGTCATACAAATGTATTATGTAGGTATGTATTATGTAGGTAATGTATGCATGTGAGGGTATAAAAATAAATGTCTGCACTGGATAACCGACGCGTTTTACTTCAGTCTCGTGGGCACGCCCCCTGAAACTTGGTGGCGATTTTACTAACAATTTTTTTATTGAAAATGAAGTCTTATCAAAAAGTACTATTTCGACGGGATTCGAACCAGCATTGATACAAGCAATCACCCTCGACCAATCGAAAATTTCAATGAAATGTTTCAACTAAATCTTATATTTTTGTCTGTTCTCGGCTCTTGGACGTGAAAACCTTACATAACCTAGTTAGTAAGGAGCTAGTTCTAAATACATAATAATGTAGTTACAATTGTAAATACACAACGTTTAATCTTGGTATGCGCGTCTATTATGTCGACCAAGATGGTGTCCGTTGAAGAAGCTCTTGTCGCAGCTAGATCTAAATACACTTAGTTTAAATACAGTTACTTAAAATGCTAAATACACACCGTTTAATCTTGTTATGCGCGTTCATGTGTCGTTTCATATGGGTTTTGTGTAAGCTCTTGTTGCAGCTAGATCTAAATACACACCGTTTAGAACGTAGTTATGCACGTCCATATGTCGTCTAAGTTAGTCTCTGCTGTAGCTCTTGTCGCAGCTAGATCTAAATACACTTAGTTTAAATGCTAAATACACACCGTTTAATCTTGTTATGCGCGTCCATATGTCGTCTAAGTTAGTCTCTGCTGTAGCTCTTGTCGCAGCTAGATCTAAATACACTTAGTTTAAATACAGTTAGTTCAAATGCTAAATACACACCGTTTAATCTTGTTATGCGCGTCCATATGTCGTCTAAGTTAGTCTCTGCTGTAGCTCTTGTCGCAGCTAGATCTAAATACACTTCGTTTAAATACAGTTAGTTTAAATGCTAAATACACACCGTTTAATCTTGTTATGCGCGTCCATGTGTCGTTTCATATGGGTTTTGTGGAAGCTCTTGTTGCAGCGGTCGCAGTGGAATGTATTTTGTCCGTTGTGCTTGTATTTGATGTGTCTATGCATGTTGGATGATGTACTGAATTTCATCGGGCATGCGTGGCATTGGTACTTTTTCTCACCTGGGCATAATAATACACACTATTTTATCTATTAGTTTATTATTTTATCTATTCACCCCAGCTTCGCATGGGTTTAATTTATAGATTACCCGTGCGAAGTCGGGGCGCAAACTGTACCTAGCCTATGTTCATCAGGGATAGTGTAGGATTCTAATCTATACTAATTATATAAAGCGGACGAGTTTTTTTGTTTGAACGCGCTAATCTCAGGAACTACCAATCGGATTTGAAAAATTAAATCTGCATTTGATAGCTAAACTCTTGAGGAAGGTTATAGGCTACTTTTCATCATCATCATCATCACCATAAATCATCACTACGGGGGCAACGCCGCGAGGGCGCTGCTAGTTTAATATATAGGTATTTAATCTCAGTTTTCTGTGATAGGTCTATTCCTGCTATCAACTGGTTGATCTGTCAGTGCAATGTTAGTAAATATTGTACATTGGTTTTGGCTAGAGTATAAATAGAAAAAAAATTACCGACCTGTGTGTAATGTGAGGTGCGTCTTGAGATCCTCCTTGTTGACGGTGGAATATGAGCAATGCGCACACGCATACGAGGGTCCTACGTGGATGCGTTTATGCGCGGTGTGGGCTGATTGGTATACAAACTGTTTGCCACAAACCTGAGAAATGAAAAAACTTCGTTGAAAATGAAAAGTCTCAGGGAGTGGACACATTGCGTTTTCTGCAACGCGTTTTTTTCCATACAAAAGCGAACCGGGAGAGGGGCAGCGCGTTCGGATGGCGTTTGTATCGATACAAATGCGCTGCAAAAAACGCAGTGTGTCCACTCCCTCAGAACACACCTGATGAAGGCTGGCGAGCCGATGGCAGATAGAAAGAAAGAAAAAAAATGAATGTGCTTTAGATTAAGCCACACGACTGAAGTAAAACTGGTAAAACTTCCGTTCACGTCGCCCGATCATACTTTTCGTAACGCTCTCGTCACGCATTCACCAGCTTAGTTCCCAAGTCATACGTGCATAATAGTATATTTCAGTACAAGTTCGGAAAGGCTGTCATTGCAAAGAGTTCCGACAAATGTCTACCCGAGCCGAGGCGCAGCCGAAGGCGAGGGTTGACAGTCGGAACAAGTTGCAATGACGGTTCCGAACGTGTACTGAACGACTATTTTTAATACAGTTGCGAAAAAATGAAGCAATTTAATCTAGAAAATGGCGCCAACCGTAGAATATAAGAAGAGATTTTTTTTTTTTCACCGATTCTGGTAGGCAAAGGGAACTATGCCCATACAGCCAAGTCTTCAGTAGAATTTTTTATTGTTATGAAATGAAAATGAAATTTAATGAGATGAAATGAAATGAAACCTAACCTAACTCATTCAATCAAATCATTAAATCTGATATAGAAACAAATTAGTAGCTTCTTTATAGAAATATACGTATTTGCATGAATCATAAAAACGTCTATGATTTTTTTTAGTAAAAACTTCATGGTTGGTTTTTCTTTTTAAGACATTATTTTGACAGTTGGGAAAGAGAACGCACGAGTGCGGGAAAGGTAAAAAAAAAGCACGAGTGTGTAATAGCCCACTTCCCGAACGCTATACGTCCTTGCAATACGCCACTTTTTGAGCAACTGTATTAAAAAGAAGTTTTACTTAAAAAAATATATGTAAGAGCGGGAGGGCTCGGGGATCTTGAATAAAGGCGTTCCGACATGTTCACTGCACTTTTATTGAACTTTTAGGTACACTTGTTAATTTAGGTACTATTCCTACGAATTACGAACATAAAGTGAGTCTCCTCTGCTCGAAGCAGTCCATTTTATACAAAAGATTGCCATGAAGTGTGTCGCAAATCATTACTTCCTATTAACTAACTATTAACTTTAAAACAGTTCCAATAATTAAAGAGTATTTAGCTTAATTTTATAATAATTCTAACTATAATTTTAAAATGTAAATAAGTACAGTTAATCCAACCAATTTAAAAGTGATACTGTGAACCTAACTTCCGGTTACTACAATTCAATTTTATAAAAGCCACAAACTATTTTAAAAATAATCTTACATTAAAATATTAATATTAAAATCAATAATTACTAAAATTATTGCTTTCTAATTAAAAACGACACAAATCAAAACTTATTTGATTATTCAAAAATAATAATTTGAGTCACGCAATAATCATGTTAATAATTATAATGAATTTTAAAATAAATCACATTGTTTTCCATTCCAATTTTCATGGGCGCTATCATATACAGGGTGTGGCAAATTCTTGGTCACTGAAGGGTAGCTACCTTTTCTCTTGTAGTTAGAAAGTTTTGTTCTTAGGAAACTTCGGTTTTATTTTGAAGAAAAAAATTATTGCATTTTTAGGTTTTTGAAACAAAGTACAGTTAGCCTAAAAAATTACATTTGTCAAAAAAAACAAGTTGGTCTTAATCGACTCTATTTCCCTCCAGGAACACTTCTCCCAAAGTAACTTATCAAATCAAATCGTAAGTTTTTGCAATAATTCAAAAAAACACATCCCATACATTTTCAATGAAATTAGAAGTTGTAAAGATTACAGTGCAACTTATTCGATCGTTCTTAATTTAATTTAATAAGTGCTCCGGCAAGCTGGGAGGCTATTAATAAAGCGTGTATTTAAATTTAGAACAAAGTGCTTCCCTGCATATGTAAACTTACCATTCTTTCTTGCGGCTCTGTTTGAGGCGCATAAGGCTTTATAATAGCCTCCCAGCATGCCGAAGCAGTTACGAATTTAAATTAATAACCATCAAATAATTGGCACTATAATGTTTACAACTAGGTACTAATTTCATAGAAAATGTATGGGATGTGTTTTTTTGAATTATTGCAAAAACTTACGATTTGATTTGGTAAGTTACTTTGGGAGAAGTGTTTCTGATGGGAAATAGAGTTGATTAAGACCAACTTGTTTTTTTTGACAAATGTAATTTTTTAGGCTAACTGTACTTTTTTTCAAAAATTTAAAAATGCAATTATTTTTTTCTTCAAAATAAAACCGAAGTTTCCTAAGAACAAAACTCTCTAACTACAAGAGAAAAGGTAGCTACCCTTCAGTGACCAAGAATTTGCCACACCCTGTATGGGTACATATGAAAAGTCCGAAAACCGAAATGCCGATCCTTGAAATGCCGATGCTTAAAATAGCGAAATTCGATATGTAGAACGGTTGAAATGCAGAAAGCTTGAAAGATAGAAGTTTGTAAGGTCGAAAGCTAAAAGTCAGAATGCTCGAAATGCCGAAAGTTTCAATTGCCGAACGTTTACAAAGTAGAATGCTTAATAAGTATAAGTTCCAAATGCCGAATGACTAAAACATCGAAAATGATCGAAATAAGTACTTACATAAATTATTGTATTTTTTAGTACTTTATTTCGTGGTAGTTTTTACGGGTGCGAAAGTAGTTTAGGTGTAAAGTAGCTAGATGGAAACGTGATAGTGAAACGACTTAAATACTTACAAAATTATTGTATTCTTAACCGAACTTAAAAAAATAAGGAGGAGGTTCTCAATTCGTCGGATTTTTTTTTTGTGTTTTTTCTGTACGTTCACCGGTTACTCGAAGACGCCTCGACCGATTTCAAAGATTCTTTTTTTGTTTGAAAGGGTACACTTTTCCAATGTTCCTTTTGATCATCAGGTCAGGATCTGATGATGGGATCTTGGAGAAATCGAGGTAACTCTTCATATTTTAAAGGCATACGCGATTCGGGAATTTTTTAAGAACTTGATAGGATATCAGTGACAATGCAATATGATGGTAACATTAAGCTGACCTGATGATGGAGTCAGAAGCTGTTCAACAGAACTCTTCAGTAAATAAGCCGATTTAGTTAAAACTCGGCATATCTGTCAAGTTCCGACTACAATGTAATAATATGGTCATAACAAGCTGATCTGAGGATGACATCAGGAGCTGTTCAACAGAACTCTTCAGTAAATAGTCCGATCGAGTTGAAACTTGGAACTCAGCGTATCGGTGAAGTTCCAACTACAATGTAATAATATGGTGACAGCTGCTGATCTGATGGAGTCAGGACCTATTGTGTCAGAACTTCTCAGTGAATAACAGTGGAAGATCCATGTTTGGGTCTCCCTCCCCCTCCCCCTATCCCTCCCCCTCCCCTCTCCCTCCCCCTCCCCCTCTCCCTCCCCCTCCCCCCTCTCCCTCCCCCTCCCCCTCTCCCTCTCCCTCCCCCTCTTCCTCCCCCTCTCCCTCTCCCTCTCCCTCCCCCTCCCCCTCCCCCTCTCCCTCCCCCTACCCCTCCCCCTCTCCCTCCCCCTCTCCCTCCCCCTCTCCCTCCCCCTCTCCCTCCCCCTCTCCCTCCCCCTCTCCCTCCCCCTCTCCCTCCCCCTCTCCCTCCCCCTCTCCCTCCCCCTCTCCCTCCCCCTCTCCCTCCCCCTCTCCCTCCCCCTCTCCCTCCCCCTCTCCCTCCCCCTCTCCCTCCCCCTCTCCCTCCCCCTCTCCCTCCCCCTCTCCCTCCCCCTCTCCCCCCCCTCTCCCCCCCTCTCCCCCCCTCTCCCTCCCCTCTCCCTCCCCCTCTCCCTCTCCCTCCCCCTCCCAGTCTCCCCCCCTCCTCCCCCCCTCCCCCCCTCCCTCTCCCTCCCTCTCCCTCCCACTCTCTCCCTCCCCCTCTCCCCCCTCTCCCACCCCCTCCCCCCTCCCCCCTCTCCCTCCCCCTCCCCTCATTCTAAATACAGGTGAAATATTTTTTTTAATCAGATAAGTAGTTTTTGAGATAACCTCCTACATACGAGTACAATACAAACACACTTTACCTCTTAATAATAATAAGTAAAGACAAAAAAAATTCTTACATCTACATAATTATTTCGAGCATTACTGGTTTCAAGCTTTTATATTTCAAGCATTCTAAATTTTGAGCGTCGGCATTTTAAGCTTCTATGTTTTAAGCTTCGGTATTTTGGCTTTCGGCATTTCGAGCATTCTGATTTTTAAGCATTCTACATTTAAAGCTTCTACATTTTAAGCATTCTTCTTTACGAGCATTCGCTATTTCAAGCATCGGCATTTCAAGGATCGGCATTTCGGTTTTCGGACTTTTCATATGTACCCCCCTGTATATATCTTTTTAATACAGTTGCTCAAAAAGTGGCGTATTGCAGGGACGTATAGCGTTCGGGAAGTGGGCTATTACACACTCGTGCTTTTTTTTTACCTTTCCCGCACTCGTGCGTTCTCTTTCCCAACTGTCAAAATAATGTCTATTAAAAAGAAAAACCAACCATGAAGTTTTTACTAAAAAAAAATCATAGAAGTTTTTATGATTCATGCAAATACGTATATTTCTAAAAAGAAGCTAATAATTTGTTTTTTTATATCAGATTTAATGATTTGATTGAATGAGTTAGGTTAGGTTTCATTTCATTTCATCTCATTAAATTTCATTTTCATTTCATATCAATAAAAAAAATTTACTGAAGACTTGGCTGTATGGGCATAGTTCCCTTTGCCTACCAGAATCAATGAAAAAAAAATCTCTTATATTCTACGGTTGGCGCCATTTTCTAGATTATATTGCTTAATTTTTTCGCAACTGTATTAAAAATAGTCGTTCAGTACTCGTTCGGAACCGTCATTGCAACTTGTTCCGACTGTCAACCCTCGCCTTCGGCTGCGCCTCGGCTCGGGTAGACATTTATCGGAACTCGTTGTAATGACAGCCTTTCCGAACTTGTACTGAAATATACTATTTTGATGCGGTACAAGTTCACTGCACCCCCCGGACACTCGACGAAATCTCTATGCAAAAGCGGCGTCACAGACACTCACTGACCTGTATCTATACAAGTACGCTGGACCTCTGATACCCTTTGAAATGACAGCTCTTGAATGTGCCGATTTGAAGCGCCCCCAATGCGGGGGAAGAGAACTAAATCTGACGTAACTGACAAATGGCCGTTGTCTCGTTTGTATTGTCTCCCGTGTTTTTAAAGTGTTTTTGGAGGTTTAACGCGATTAAGCTTGTTTGTTGTGTCTTATTTATTTAGTTGATACATAAATAAGTGGTGGGCATTCATAAGTAAACTATGAAAGAGTGTGTGCTAAGCAAAACTCGTTACCAGAAGGGAAGTGGGGTTACATTCCACAAGTAGGTACCTAAGTGAATTTACGGCTAATCTTCGGCTAATATTCATCAAATTAAACTTATCTTAATTATTATACGTAATAACAACATATTTATCTTCATATTACCGGTTTTTTATAAACAATAAAATTTAATAGTGTTGTCCAAGTTACCTGTCGATAAAACTTATCGATATTTTTCCTATAGATATCTATTTACTTTCAAGAACGGAAATCGCCGATGACCGATTTTTATTATCAAATACATATAATTTTTAAATAATTCACAGGTTTCCGACAGACATAAGACTGGAATTATGGCTGAACAACATTGAAAAACCTAGTTGGCGTCCGAAAAAATATGATTACATTATGTTCAAAGCACTTCTCTGATGACTGTTTTATTAAACATAACTCATGCACTACTTTGAAAAAGTGCAGTACTCCAACAATTTTCTGTAGCAGTGCCGGTTAGTATAAAAATATAGTATCATTTCTAAAATGTATAGATAGATAGGTCATACATAAAATTTTTATTCTGATGAAAATTCCGTAGATATTGATTTTGAATGATGGGCTATACTCCCTTCCAGTTATTTGGGAAGCTGTCCTTCCACCATGTGTTAAAATAGTATATTAATAATGAATATTGTTTTTTTTTTCTTCCTTCTGATTGGTTAAGATTACGAATAAATTTAAAATTCAGTACCGATATCGGGTCGATTATGTACTTATGATTTGTAGTTTAATTGTTGATTAACATAAATTTTGTTTTCAGGTCGAAGGCGTTGAAGTACAAGCTGTGACCCGCAACAGAGTACTCCTTCAGGTCTCCTTTAGGTCTCTCTCCGAAATCTGCTATAGTATCAAGCATGATCATCGTTATGAAAACTCTCCTAAGTCATCCAAAAAAGCATTGCAGAGAGTTAAAAATTATTTGATAAAATCAAGAGCTCATGTAAAAGTCTTTTAAAAAATTTTTTGATGTTACATAAGTAACTATGAAAATGATGACGGAAACTAATAAAAAATGTTAAAGGATTGTACATATATTTTTATTTTCTATAAATACCTTACCTATTCCACTCCATCCTGAAAAAACCACATTTCTATTTAAAAAACGTTCCCTATTTATTTTTGGATCTAGCTAGCCACATACTAAGTACCCGTTAGTCCGGCTTCGGCATATCCTAAGACTAGCAGTTTCTGAGATTTGCGCGTTCAACCTAACAAACAAACTAGTCACTTTATAATATTACCTAGTAAAATTAATTAGACAACTCGTCGGAAATGTCTTTTATCGATGTATTTTATCTCATTGTCCCATCTCTATTATTAGTTCCTTTCCCACCCACTTCTGCGATCAGCGCCAAAATGGCGAAAATCAAATCGCCTCACTATGGCCCGGCTTGTCAGAGGTCCAGCGTACTTGTATAGATACAGGTCAGTGCAGACACTACACAATGTCATTTTTTTACGTGTGCGTGAAGTAAGGTTGTCACCGCATGAATAATTATTGTACACTGTAGTCTCGGTCTCGTCGTGTCTGCACGCGTGGCGCGTCCCTAGCTCAAGTCAGCCCCTCGTCAGCTCGAATTCGGTCGCGTGGTGAGGAAGCCCCGATTGGTGGGGGGGGGGGGGGGGGGAGACAGTGGCTATTCTATACTTACGTAATATTATTATCTATTCTATGTTCGCTGGGTCAGCTAGTATCTAACTCACCTCGCAAACATATTTCGATGTGTTGTGTACTGTCTCGTGGTGTTCAATAGACTCCTCCTTGGTTTCAAACCTAATGTTGCACTTGCCGCAGTAAAGTTTTCGAAACTTAATGCGATTATATTTATTTCGTGGTTTTTTCTCTTTATCTTTGTTTTCTCTTTCTTTTCTGGGAACAAGAGAGCTTTTTTTGATGGAGTTTTCTTCCTCTTTGCTGGAATGAAATCGAAATACCGTTTTTAATATTTTAAGAACTTATGTGTGCCCGCGGCTTAGCTCGCGTGGTACCTACCAGGATAAAAAGTAGCTTATGTGTTATTTCAAGTCATAAATTATTGTGTATATTCCAAGTTTCATTAAAATTCGTTCAGTAGTTTCAAGAGTAACAAACATCCATACATCCTCACAAACTTTCGCATTTATAGTTTAACTAGCTTCCGCCCGCAGCTTCGATCCTCCTATTCCCGGTCATTATCTACCTATATTTTAAATTTCAGCTGAATTGGTTCAGGGTTCGTCAAGTTATAAAGTGCAGAGTGCGCCTTCTGTACTATTCTGTGGTTTAACATTACATATAAAAATGTATAAATCATCTAGTAAAGATTTAGAGGCCTAAGGGAGTGTCCACATTGCGTTTTTTGCAGCGCGTTTGTATCGATACAAACGCGATTCGAACGCGATGCGAACGCGCAGCCCCTCCCGGTTCGCTTTTGTATGGAAAAATACGCGTTGCGAACGCGCGTTTGTATCGATACAAACGCGCGTTCGCAACGCGTAGCAAAAACGCGCTTCAGAAAACGCAATGTGGACACTCCCTAAGTTTTTTGAGGGCTGCGCGAAAAAAAAAGGCACCAACCTCCCATACAAATTCGGCATGGCCATTTACCATCTACACTTCATTCGTTAAAGTGACTGTCAAAATCATGAGCTCTCTTTGTGTAGTTAACTTTCTAATTCAATACATACCCCCTTACTTATGAAAGATGTTTAAAGTTGAACACTGGTTGAACAACGTCCTGTCTCTGTTTGTCACTATCCAAAAATAAAGACAGGACATTGTTTAACCAGTGTTTCACTTTAAACATCTTTCATAAGTAAGGCCCATAATGTTAAAAGATGATTAATATACGAATACTTACCATATAACTTTCAGTTCTATAGTACTTGTAGAAATATAATTTAGACTTTCTTGATTTTCAACTTTTGCAGTATTCGGACTTGCTTGATTTTCAATCTTTATAGTATAATTCGGACTAGGTGTTTCAATAGTTTTGGTGAGATTTGATCTTTTCTTTACAAGTAGCCCCACATCCTCTTTTAAATCCTCAATCTGAGCCTCATCCTCAAACTGCACCTCAATATCCTCATAGAGATACTCAATACCCTCAACTTCCTCCTTCACAGTTGGATCCAGAATCTCTCTCTTTATTTCAACTTTGACATCTAGTTTTTTGAACATCACGTCCGATGCGATACATTTTGTTTTGAAGTTGTGAGCTATGTTTAACTGGGAGAGGCATTCTGTGCATATTAACGAGGGTAGACTGGGGTTGTCCGTGAACTGAAATAGAGACAGAATATTTTATTTGTTGTAGCCCATAGAAACTTTCTTTGGTTTACTAGATGAAGAAAAACGTAGGCTTTACATCTTATACAGATGATATGAAATGAAATTTATTTCTCAGTAAGTACAGGTTCAAGATATAAATACCTTCTGGCTAACTTAAAGTAAGTACCTAATTTGTTGAGGTTTACTGAGGAGAGAGGAACAAAAAACGCTTGCCTGTGGTACCCACACTAGAGAAGATCTGTATCGTGGGTACCTAATACGATTACCAACAGATTCGACGCCTCGGATTATTTGTATAACAATTAACAAAGGAAGATAATTAATGTAAAAACTACCTAAATGGCTTATATAGAATGAGATAGAATAAAAGTTACATACTTTATGAAATTATACTTAGGATAAGGAATATACTTAAAATAAATATTATAATTATTAAAATATAATGCGATAAGATAGGTAAATAAACTAAATAGGTGTAATATACTTAGGATATCAGGCTGGGGTGGAGAGTAGATTCTCTGTACTGTCGTAGTATAGAGAAACAAGCAGTTCTGTTATTTTGTGTTTGGCTTCAGATAGAGAGGAGTGTTTGACATCATAAAGATGATTTATAGTGTCAAGAGGCAATCTTCAATCTTTTGCCTACACTTAACGGGACACTGTAGGTCTGCAGTGCTAGGACACTTGTTTGAGATGGAGTAGACCATCACCTAAACCATCCTCTCAGCTTAACCGGCCATATCCACAGGAAAGACATGCTCAATACGTGTAGGGCTGACTAAGCCGCGGGTTTCCTCACGATCTTTTCCTTCACTGCTTGAGAGCTTTAAGAAATCCATTGATGCACGGCCAGGATTCGAACCCACGACCTTCGGATCGAAATTTCGAGATAGCCTCGGCCAACACAACTTACTTTAAATGTAATATTAATAATAAAGATATGTCTCGATTTAATGTCTCAAACTGACAAGTTTCGAAAGTCATACAACAGGTACTTACAAGTATTCCTGTACAAAACTGGATTCTATCCACAACTTTACAATTGAAACCGAACAGTTCTTTCATCGAATTGTTTTTTCTCATACAAACTCTACAGGTGTCTGGTGAGTTGCTTAAATTAATTTGTCCTTTAGTTATTTTAGGATTAGTGCACATTTTAGTACTTTTAGCGGTTGCTAAATAAATATACGCAAACTTTTGCAAACGTTTTTAATTTCAACAATCAACATTGAAATGAAAACAAAACAAAACAAACCTTTTTTTTTATTAGGTTGACAGTAGACATTTTAATTTTTGTTATGTCAATGTCGTGTCAGTCACGTTACTCTCGTAACGTAATTGCTACTCGCCAACAGATGGCGCTAATTTAGAAATATTTTCATCACCACAGAATTTTAGCAAGCGAGCGTCTGTCTCTCCACAGAACTGAGAAACGCGTCTCTCAATAATTTGTGTTTATCACGGCTTATTCCCATGGAGCGGTAGACATTTGGCGAAGTTAAAGAAAGGTTTGATAATTCATAAGTTTATTATGGAAATAAATAAGATAATGGCGCGAAACATTTTTGATCAAGATAAAATTTGAATTTCGCGGGCAGCCCGTGCGGATTCACCACCATACATCACAAATTTTTTTGCTAACTTCTATGAAATATTACTTGTAGCCAAGGAATTTCTATACTACGTACCTGGAATGCTGACTGAGACAGAAAACAAGGTCCGCTTGAGAGATAAAACTTGGGCGGCGTGTCTCTTTCTAAAGGGTGACCATAAACTAAACATTCCTAGTCCCTAAGGGGCCTTTTCGATCATTTTCTGATTTACGTGATGTTTCAGGGCATGATTTTTAGGGTTCCGTACCTTAAAAGGTAAAAAAAGGAACCCTTATAAGATCACTTTCTTGTCCGTCTGTCTGTCCGTGTGTCACCATCGATTATCTCAGGAACGGGTAAAGCTAGCAAGTTGAAATTTATACCATATACTACAGTCTATAGTCCCTATTGTGAGTATAAAAATCAGGGTCCTGAGTCAACACTATGAAAAGATATAGGCAAATTTAGGTTTTCGTGAAAACTTGTGAGTACCAAAACTTACCATAATTATCAACTTTTTTTATTTTTCGGAATTTTTCCTTTACTTGTGCTAGGAGACCTTGCTTGTAACCAAAATTGACAATTCTAGGTCAACCGGAAGTACCCTAGAGGTTTTGGGTCGAAAACCTAAATGGTAGTTCCCGTTAACCTAGAATAACGAAAGTTGGCAAAAAGCAAGGTCTTATAGCACAAATAAAGAAAAAATTCCAAAAAGTTAAAAAAGTTGAAAATTAAAGGGTGTTCCCATACATACATAGTTGACGCCAATTAAAATTGTCCTCCGAGTTGTATGGGCGCTCATACAATTAAGCGGACTAGCTTAATTGGCTGGCGCCATGGCTAGGTACGGAACCCTCGGCGTACGAGTTCGACTCGCACTTGACCGGTTTTTATTGAATTAAAATACTGATACAATTTTGATCCTTCATTTTGATTCTTGAATCTTGAATCTGAAAACTGAAATTTTGAATCTTGAATCTTTGAAGTGACAGCTGTCAAACTTCAAACGGCCATATCTTGGAAACTTCTCGTCCTAGACTCCCCGTTCCCAGTTCAAATGAAAGCTACGACCATGATCTTCATTTGAAGTGACAGCTGTCAAACTTCAAATGGCCATATCTCGGGAACTACTCGTCCTAGACTCCCCGTTCTCAGTTCAAATGAAAGCTATGACCAAGATCTTCATTTGAAGTGACAGCTGTCAAACTTCAAACGGCCATAT
This sequence comes from Camptogramma bilineatum, assembly GCA_958496255.1. Taxonomy (NCBI): domain Eukaryota; kingdom Metazoa; phylum Arthropoda; class Insecta; order Lepidoptera; family Geometridae; genus Camptogramma; species Camptogramma bilineatum. Next base: position 5,273,737 of record OY292478.1, read on the forward strand.
CTTGGAAACTACTCGTCCTAGACTCCCCGTTCAAAGTTCAAATGAAAGCTATGACCAAGATCTTCATTTGTAGTGACAGCTGTCAAACTTCAAATGGCCATATCTCGGGAACTACTCGTCCTAGACTCCCCGTTCTCAGTTCAAATGAAAGCTATGACCAAAGAAATTCCATACATACTAGAATGCTGACTGACATTTAATGTACTATCGACTAAACGAGCATCTTTCCAGTTTGGAAAAATTTTCGTTTGCACGCAGTTAGCTAGCTGACCCCGCCTTTTTCTTTTGTCTCTTATTTTGACCAGGGATTTGACGAGGATCGGCTTAGAACAACCGAACACATGTTGACACTCAATACAAAAAAGTCAATGTTTAGGAATGAACAGTTTTGCATTGCAAGTTTTTATTTTTTTGAATGATCATTGAGGGGTTGAAAGGTAGGTATAGAAATTCCATGGTTGAAAGTTTGTATGGAGAACTGTTGTAATATTTAAATTTTGGCGCCTTCTCTAGTGTTAATTGTTTACTCTGTTTGTTACGTCAATGTCAATGTCCTACTGTCAGGTGTCAGTCATCATGACTGATTGCTTGTTTTGACGGATGTGTCAAACTGTCACTTCTTGCCTGACCATTGAGCTCGCAATAAATACGCCGTACATCTCCCAAAGTAAATCTGGTTTTATTCACGAAATCCAACAGGTTTTGGGCTCAGAAATTATTTATAATCACGCTAAAAGCCACAGTTAATAATCAGTGAAAATATTTCCGAGTTATTTTCAAGTTCGCGAAAAATCAATCGCGCATGTGCTGCGCATGCACACCGGCCGGCATTCCAGCATCTTTATTTCAGCTTTTCAGCAATTCTAACGATGTCTATCACAAATAGCAATGTACACGGAATGCAGATTGAGAAGTTGGTGGGACGATCCAACTTTGCAACTTGGAAGTTTGCTATCCAAACATACTTGGAGCATGAGGAACTTTGGGAATGTGTAACCGGCGCTGAAACCGACAAGAAGAAGATCCTAAAAGCTAAGTCAAAACTTATATTACTATGTGATTCATCAGTTTATGTCCACATAGAGGAGGCCAAAACCGCACAAGAAGTGTGGAATAACCTAACAAAAGCATTTGATGACTCAGGGCTAGCTAGGAAAGTTGGTTTATTGCGAGACCTGATAGCGACAAACCTCGACGGGTGTCAAAACATCGAGGAGTATGTATCAAAAATAATGAGCACTGCACACAAACTCAGAAACATCAATTTCAAAGTAGATGATGAGTGGTTAGGTACACTATTATTGGCCGGCCTGCCCGATATCTATAAACCGATGATAATGGCTTTGGAAAGTTCCGGTGTAGCGGTCTCAGCTGATTTGATTAAGACAAAGTTGTTGCAAGAAGTCAAAACAGACACAGTGGCATTATATACAAGTAATAAGAAAGATCAGAAACAAAAGATTAAAGGACCTAGATGTTATGCATGCAATAAACATGGCCATATTGCAAAGCACTGTAAATCTAAAAGAGCAGGTAATAAATCACAAGATAATGCAAATTTCATTGCCGTGCTTTCAGCTACTCAACAGAATCACGATGGCTGGTTCATCGACTCGGGCGCCTCCATGCATATGACAAAGCACAGGGAGTGGCTATACGATGAAACATGTCCTCCGGTGAGCAGTATTCGAGTAGCAAATGACAAAGTCCTTCCGGTGCAGAGTTCAGGAAGTGTCGACATACAAATTTCCAATGGAGGGAAACTGAAGGTAACAAATGTACTGTATGTTCCTGAACTAGCTACAAATCTTTTGTCCGTGAGCCAGATGATCAGTAAAGGATGCCATGTCAAGTTTGATAGCCACGGTTGTAAGATAATCAACGCGCAGAATAAAGAAGTGGCTACAGCCAAACTCAGTAATAATATGTACAGGCTAAACACTACAAGCAGTGTTGCATACATATCAGATATAAATGAAAATGATTCTTATTTATGGCACCAAAGAATGGGCCATCTGAACTTCTCAGATCTAAAGAAACTGCCTGGATGTGCTGAAGGTATAGCACTGAGTGACAAGGTCGACAAAATGATATGTGTATCATGCCTTGAAGGGAAACAGACCAGACAGAAGTTCCCGAGTGAAGGATCGAGAGCCGATGGACTACTGAAGATAGTACACTCTGATATATGTGGCCCCATGGAAGTAAAGTCAATTGGAGGGGCAAGGTACTTCGTCACCTTCATCGATGATTTCTCAAGGAAAGTATACATTTATTTCATGAAAAATAAGTCTGATATGATTGAATAATTTAAAGAGTTCAAAAGCAATGTAGAAAATCAGTTAAATGCAAAGATTAAAATTTTCCGCTCAGATAATGGAACTGAATATACAAGTAAAAATTTTTCAAACATTCTGAAAGACTCAGGTATTTTACATCAAACCACAAACCCATATACTCCAGAGCAAAATGGGTTGGCGGAGCGTGCTAATCGCACATTAGTTGAAAAGGCTCGATGTATGCTAATAAATGCAAATTTACAGAAGCAGTACTGGGCAGAAGCTGTGTCAACTGCAGCTTATCTTATGAATCGCTCACCGACACGCACACTGAACTTTTCAACTCCAGAGGAAATGTGGTCCGGAAAGAAACCTGATGTAAGTCACTTAAGAATCTTTGGTTGTGAAGTAATGGTGCATGTTCCCAAAGAAAAATCAAAGAAATGGGACTCAAAAGCACATAAAATGATTTTTATTGGCTATTGTGAAAATACAAAAGGTTATAAAGTCATAGATCCAAAAACTAGAACAGCCACTAGAAGTAGAGATGTTGTCTTTCTTGAGAGTTCAGTAAAAAGAAACTTTGCAACAGTACCTATATCAGAAATAATATCAGACTATGAAATCGATTCAAAATCAGAGGAAGTTGTTGAGGAACAACTCAGTTCTAATGATTCTGATGAATCATTTTATTCAGATAATGGTTCACCTTCTAAAAGGTCAGAGGAACCACATCCAAATGTCACAATGAGGTCAAAGAAAATTAATATGAAGAATGAGGACTCATATTTTTGTTCATATGTGAACACAGTTTTGATTCCAGAGACATATAATGAAGCAGTAAATTCACCAGAGGCCAGTGAATGGAAACAGTCAATTGAGGAAGAGCTGAAAGCGCATGAGAAGAACAAAACATGGGAGCTGGTGGAGAAACCATCTGAAACAAAAATAATTGGATGTAAATGGGTATTTCGCACCAAGGAACAGAAATCAGGTACTCTTTACAAAGCCAGACTATGTGCAAAAGGCTGTGCTCAGAAAAAGGGCATTGATTACAATGAGACGTTCTCTCCCACAGTAAGGTATGATTCAATTCGTATGGTTCTCTCAGAAGTAGCTCAACATAACCTAAAAATGGTCCAATTTGACGTAAAAACTGCATTTTTGTATGGCGATATTCAGGAAAACATCTACATGAAACCACCAGAAGGTCTGAAAGTTCCTGAAAACAATGTCTGTAAACTGAACAGATCGCTTTATGGGCTGAAACAATCCCCACGATGCTGGAATCACAAATTTGACTCTACACTGAAACAATATGGTTTTGTCAACAGCCATGCAGACCGATGTGTGTACACAGCTTGGATAAACGAGAAGAAGACATATTTGTTATTGTTTGTCGATGATGGACTTTTAATTTCAGATGATGTTACCATTTTGAACAGGATCATCAAAAGTCTCAAAGAGGACTTTGAGATAAAATTATGTGAACCACATAATTTTGTAGGAGTACAAATAGAAAGAGTAGATGGGAATCTATTCATTCATCAAGAAAAGTATATTGAACAGGTACTTGTAAAATTTGATTTGTGTAATGCTAATTCAAGTCAAATTCCAGTTGACCCACACACGAAGTTGGAGAGGGCTGAGCAGCCGGAGGACAAAAATATTCCATACCGGGAAGCTGTTGGCTCTCTGATGCACCTGGCCATCGTCAGTCGGCCAGATATCATGTATGGAGTCAGCTTGGTCAGTCGCTACCTCAACTGCTATGACCATACTCACTATGCCGTTGTTAAGAAGATCCTGAAGTACTTGAAAGAAACCAAGGACTACGGGCTCAAGTATACAAGCACACTGCCGAATCCGGTGGTTGGATACAGTGATGCGGACTATGCCAACGACACAAGTACGAGACGCTCAATGACAGGGTACGTGTTCATGAAGAATGGTGCAGCTGTGACGTGGGCCAGTCAGAGACAGGCAAGTGTTGCCTTGTCCACCACAGAGGCGGAGTTTATGGCTGCCTGTGCTGCGACCAAGGAAGCTATGTGGATTCAACAGTTACTGAAAGACATTGGTGAATATAATCAGAACTCTATTTGTTTGAATATTGATAATCAAAGTGCAATTTGTGTAATTAAGAATGTAGATTATCATAAAAGATGTAAACATATTGAAGTAAGATATAATTTTATTAAGGAAAAGTATGTAAACAAACAAATTGATTTAAAGTATATCTGTACTAATGAACAAAATGCTGATATTTTTACAAAAGCTCTGTGTAAAGAAAGATTTCAATATTTGAGAGCAAAGCTTGGTGTATGTAAAATAGAAAGATAAGATACATAATTATATACTTTGCTATGTATATTTTACAGCTTACTAGTAATGTGAAACTATCTCATAAAGATCTGATTTGCTTAAGTAGAAATAAGCTTATGTTTCTCATTATGTTTAGTACTACTACTAGTTATGTACTGTTACTATGTTTTGTAAGTTTATTTAATTTCGTAAGTGCATTTAGTAGTAGAATGAGTTGTTAAAATTTTTGTAAGTTGTTTAGTCTTAAAAATTAGGTCAGAGACGTTGACTTGTATACATACCTTGCTATGTTTAATTCTATATTGTTTGTATGTATAAGCAGGTATGTACCTTATGTAAAAATTAAGTAATGTTAGCTAGAAGGCTTAAATTTGGTCAGAGTGTTGTAATATTTAAATTTTGGCGCCTTCTCTAGTGTTAATTGTTTACTCTGTTTGTTACGTCAATGTCAATGTCCTACTGTCAGGTGTCAGTCATCATGACTGATTGCTTGTTTTGACGGATGTGTCAAACTGTCACTTCTTGCCTGACCATTGAGCTCGCAATAAATACGCCGTACATCTCCCAAAGTAAATCTGGTTTTATTCACGAAATCCAACAAGAACCGAGATAAAAGCATTCAATGCGTGCGGACAAAGTCGCGGGAAACAGCTAGAATTAAATTTATAGTAATATTATAAAGAGGCAGTGTTTGTAAGTGCAGTGGTAGGTATTTCAAGAACAAACAAAAACTACCACTTGATTTGTTTGTATACCTAAAGTATATTATTTGGCTCAAGTTTCGTGAACTCTTACAATAGGCAATATGCGTCTGATTCAAAAGCGGGTTAAACGTATTTTTCTATGAACATTATGGCCTTAGAATTACATATGTGTGTATAATTATTTTTTTATATTATTTCACTTTCGCTTAGAAATTAATAATTAAAAAGTGCAAAAATATAGTGGGAATTTCATAAGACTTGAAACGCAACGCTATTTGTCACGTGTGCTGTGACGTCACACTCCTTCAAACTCGACAGAAAGTTTTTTTTTCTACCTACAAGCGCGTGTAATTGCTGTAGTTACTACTTATTTTATTGTTGGTTTATTTAAAGGAACGGTCAACTTGCTTGGGCCTACAACTTATTCTCAAAACAACCGAGCACATGTTTGTTTCTTGAATAAAACAAAGGGCTCTTTTTTTCTGGACACTCAATACAAAAAAAATCAAATGTGAAGCCACTTCATTCAGCTTTTTTGTACGAGCCCCGAATACTTTGCTGCTATTGGTGTTCAAAAATTGTAAAGACTAGTGACTGCTAGTCGGTTCATAGAAAAATCACCCTTAAGGTGTAAAGATGCTCGTTTAGTCGATAGTACAAAGGATTTTGAACCTTATCACGACTGCACAACGATCTATTATCATTTAATCTTGGTTATAAGGATTGTTGGTCTTGTTGAGAGGCTTTCTTGGGTGCTTTGTCTCTTTCACACTCGTTGTTGGATTAGTAGTGTGCCCATGTCATTTAAATTTCAGGATATTTTTACCTTATCGCGCTCGACAAAATCAGCGCTTGATTTCGATCCATGGTTTCGATCCTTGAATTAGATCCTTGATTTTGATCCTTGATTTTGATTTCGATCCTTGATTTCGATCCTTGGTTTCGATCTTGGATTTCGATCCTGGATTTCGATCCTTGATTCTTGAATTTTGAACCTTGAATCTGAAATCTTGAATCTTGAATCTTTGAAATGACAGCTGTCAAACTTCAAATGACCATATCTCGGGAACTACTCGTCCTAGACTCCCCGTTCCCAGTTCAAATGAAAGCTATGACCAAGATCTTCATTTGAAGTGACAGCTGTCAAACTTCAAACCGCCATATCTCGAAAACTACTCGTCCTAGACTCCCCGTTCTCAGTTCAAATGAAAGCTACGACCATGATCTTCATTTGAAGTGACAGCTGTCAAACTTCAAATGGCCATATCTCGGGAACTACTCGTCCTAGACTCCCCGTTCTCAGTTCAAATGAAAGCTATGACCAAGATCTTCATTTGAAGTGACAGCTGTCAAACTTCAAACGGCCATATCTTGGAAACTACTCGTCCTAGACTCCCCGTTCAAAGTTCAAATGAAAGCTATGACCAAGATCTTCATTTGTAGTGACAGCTGTCAAACTTCAAATGGCCATATCTCGGGAACTACTCATCCTAGATTCCCCGTTCTCAGTTCAAATGAAAGCTATTGAGGAGATCTTCATTTAAAGTGACAGATGTCAAACTTCAATCAGCCATATCTCGAAATCTACTCATCCTAGACTCTTCCTTTTTAGCTCAAATGAAAGCTATGACCAAGATCTACATTTTCAATAACAGCTGTCAAAATGACATCTGTCATCTGAAATGTAGGTCTTGGTCATAGCTTTAATTTGAACTGAGAACGGGGAGTCTAGGACGAGTAGTTCCCGAGATATGGCCATTTGAAGTTTGACAGCTGTCACTTCAAATGAAGATCTTGGTCATAGCTTTCATTTGAACTGAGAACGGGGAGTCTAGGACGAGTAGTTCCCGAGATATGGCCATTTGAAGTTTGACAGCTGTCACTTCAAATGAAGATCTTGGTCATAGCTTTCATTTGAACTGAGAACGGGGAGTCTAGGACGAGTAGTTCCCGAGATATGGCCATTTGAAGTTTGACAGCTGTCACTTCAAATGAAGATCTTGGTCATAGCTTTCATTTGAACTGAGAACGGGGAGTCTAGGACAAGTAGTTCCCGAGATATGGCCATTTGAAGTTTGACAGCTGTCACTTCAAATGAAGATCTTGGTCATAGCTTTCATTTGAACTGAGAATGGGGAGTCTAGGACGAGTAGTTCCCGAGATATGGCCATTTGAAGTTTGACAGCTGTCACTTCAAATGAAGATCTTGGTCATAGCTTTCATTTGAACTGGGAACGGGGAGTCTAGGACGAGTAGTTTCCAAGATATGGCCGTTTGAAGTTTGACAGCTGTCACTTCAAATGAAGATCTTGGTCATAGCTTTCATTTGAACTGAGAACGGGGAGTCTAGGACGAGTAGTTCCCGAGATATGGCCATTTGAAGTTTGACAGCTGTCACTTCAAATGAAGATCTTGGTCATAGCTTTCATTTGAACTGAGAACGGGGAGTCTAGGACAAGTAGTTTCCAAGATATGGCCGTTTGAAGTTTGACAGCTGTCACTTCAAATGAAGATCTTGGTCATAGCTTTCATTTGAACTGAGAACGGGGAGTCTAGGACGAGTAGTTCCCGAGATATGGCCATTTGAAGTTTGACAGCTGTCACTTCAAATGAAGATCTTGGTCATAGCTTTCATTTGAACTGAGAACGGGGAGTGGACGAGTAGTTCCCGAGATATGGCCATTTGAAGTTTGACAGCTGTCATTTCAAATGAAGATCTTGGTCATAGCTTTCATTTGAACTGAGAACGGGGAGTCTAGGACAAGTAGTTTTCGAGATATGGTCATTTGAAGTTTGACAGCTGTCACTTCAAAGATTCAAGATTCAAGATTTCAGATTCAAGGTTCAAAATTCAAGAATCAAGGATCGAAATCCAGGATCGAAATCCAAGATCGAAACCAAGGATCGAAATCAAGGATCGAAATCAAAATCAAGGATCAAAATCAAGGATCTAATTCAAGGATCTCTAATTCAAGGATCGAAACCATGGATCGAAATCAAGCGCTGATTTTGTCGAGCGCGATAAGGTAAAAATATCCTGAAATTTAAATGACATGGGCACACTACTAATCCTACAACGAGTGTGAAAGAGACAAAGCACCCAAGAAAGCCTTCCCAACAAGACCAACAATCCTTATAACCAAGATTAAATGATAATAGATCGTTGTTTAGTCGTGATAAGGTTCAAAATCCTTTGTACATTAAATGTCAGTTAGAACTCCAGTTACGTAGTTTAGAATCTTCTTGCTTGTAGCTCGAACAACTTATACTTACGATACTTCATTCTTAGTAAATTAATTCCCCTACTTGATTGCAATATTACTTGACCTTTTAACCCTACTTGACCCTAGTTGACAGTGACTCTAGTACCTGACCTAGGATCATAATTAGAGTCGGATTCAGCTCGGCGATATTCTACATCTTAACGTCGTCTTATTTAATGAAATAAATTAAATTCTTAAATTATGTAATAACTAGACAGTGTTAAAAAAAAAAAAACGCAATTATGAAGAAATGAATTTAAAGTTTATGGTAGAATACTACGCGTCTCCGAACGCACCAAAACTGTCAAACATTCGAATTTCAAATCACTTCCTCATTGAAACCAGTGTGCAAAATCGCATTTTGCACACTGGTTTCTTTCAAAGGATGCAATTTCGAGCTGCTATGAAATAGTTATTTGTGCAACAAGAGGGGAAAGTTGATGTTTTCCTCGAGTGCTGATTTTGAATCCCGAGCGAACGAGGGATTCTAAGAATTGAATCACGAGCGTAGCGAGTGATTCTACGTTAGAATCCCGAGTCTAGCGAGGAATTCAAAGGCACGAGATGTAAAAAACTTTGGTCTCGTGTTGCACACAAAATTTTTCACCTCAGCAGCGAGAACATTACTACCTACAAATAAAAGATACAACTTTGTACATAATGAAGCAACTAATCCATAATAGGTATTCATTTATATCTATTTAAAAATAAAGCATTTTTTTAGAAATTAAAAGAACAAATAACAGTTATTGTACCTAATTTTGAAAACTAAAAGTTTCTGTTTTGTTCAGAACTTACATACGTGCTTCTCAGGAAGGGAACTTTATTCATCACAATCACTTTTTGTTTCAACTCTTCTCTCTGGAGATAAATTAGTGTATTCGTCACTGGTTTCACTCATCTTTATTGTTTTATGAATTTTCAACAAATAACTAGCGTAACAGAAACAAATTCCCGCTATTTTATTTTTAAAAGGTGCGTTATTGTTTTTTTTTCATAGACAGGCTAGCCAATGACCGCCATGCACTATCACGTGTCAATCTACGACATTCGAATTTCAAATCACTTTTCCTCACTGAAACCAGTGTGCAAAATGCGATTTTGCACACTGGTTTCTCGCAGCAAAGGATGCCATTTCGAGCTGCTGAGGTGAAAAATATTTTTATCATTAACCGACTTCCAAAAAGGAGGTTCTATATTCGGCTGTATGTTTTTTTTTTTATCAAATATGCTCGGCGCTGGCGTCGACTCTATAACTATACATGGTCTTGCGAGGGCCGGGCCTTCCTAGCGGCACCGTCACCGCGTGTTGACTCAACAGATGGCGCTTCCAATTTTTGCGTTGATTGAAGCGCGCGCTACACACGGTGCACGCGTATCTGTGAACAATAAGGCTGTATTTAATCATAGAATAGATAGTAATACTACGTATAGAATGGCCATTGTCGCCCCCCCCCCCCCCCCCCCCCCCCCGCCCTCCCCCCTCGGGGACATCTCGATAGGATAACCCAATTTGACGTAGTGACTCTACTTGACCTAATAGACATGACTTTTCTTGACCTTACTTGACCTACCTAATAGCTCTAATTGATTTAATAATCCTACTTGACTTGGTATCCCTACTTATAAATGTTGTTCTAAGCGTCCATAATGTCGTCTGAGATTGACTAGCTAGATGGTGTTCGTTGAAGAAGCTTTTTCGCAGGTAGATCTAACTAAATACACTTTGTTTAAATACAACTAGTTTAAATGCTAAATACACACTGTTTAATGTTGTCATGCGTGTCCATATGTCGTCTAAGAAGCTCTTGTCGCAGCTACATCTAAATACACTTAGTTTAAAAATACAATTAGTTTATTAAATGCTAAATACACACTGCTTAATGTTGTCATGCGTGTCCATATGTCGTCTAAGAAGCTCTTGCCGAAGCTAGATCTAAATACACTTAGTTTAAAAATACAATTGTTTAAATGCTAAATACACACTGTTTAATGTTGTCGTGCACGTCCATTATGTCGTCTAAGAAGCTCTTGTCGCAGCTAGATCCAAATACACTTAGTTTAAATGCTAAATACACACTGTTTAATGTTGTCGTGCGTGTCCATATGTCGTCTAAGAAGCTCTTGTCGCAGCTAGATCTAAATACACTTAGTTTAATTGCTAAATACACACTGTTTAATGTTGTCGTGCGTATCCATATGTCGGCTGAGACTCTGTTTGCCGAAGAAGCTCTTATCGCAGCGGTCGCAAGGGAATGCCTTCTGTCCACCGTGCTTGTACATTATGTGGCTCCGCAGGTTGGCGGCGGTACGGAAAGTGCCAGGACACGAGTCGCAGTGGAAATTCTTCTGATCTGTGCATATTATACACATTAATAAGCACTAAAACATTGTGACAATGCATGCTATGTATGTAACTAAATAAATATTGCTAGACATTTGACACAGCGCCATCTAGCCCCAAACTAAGCAAAGCTTGTACTGTGGGAACCTTTATTATTATTTTTATTTATGGGCTAGATGGCGCTGTGTGAAATGTCCAGCAATATTTATTACTAGCTGACGCCCGCGGCTTCGCCCGCGTGGACTACTATTTTGTTTATCCCACGGAACCGTGCATTTTTTCGGGATAAAAAGCAGCCTATGTCCTATTCCCGGTTATTATCTATCTATGTTTCAAATTTCAGCCAAATCGGTTCAGTGGTTGTCGGGTTATAGAGGAACAAACATACATCCAAACATCCATCCAAACATCTATCCAAACATCCATCCAAACATCCAAACTTTCGCATTTATAATAATAGTGTGATAGTGTGATTATTACTAGCTGACGCCCGCGGCTTCGCCCGCGTGGACTACTATTTTGTTTATCCCACGGGAACCGTGCATTTTTTCGGGATAAAAAGTAGCCTATGTCCTATTCCCGGTTATTATCTATCTATGTTTCAAATTTCAGCCAAATCGGTTCAGTGGTTGTCGAGTTATAGAGGAACAAACATACATCCAAACATCCATTCATCCAAAGGTCCAAACTTTCGCATTTATAATATTAGTGTGATGTGATAGTGTGATTAGTGTGATAGTGGGATTATTATTAACTAACCTGTATGTATTACGAGGTGCGTTCTAAGAGAAGGCTTGCTGACTGTGGTATATGGGCAGTGCTCACACGCATATAATCGTCCATTGTGGATGCGCATATGCCTTTTATGTGACGTTTGGTACAAAAACTGCTTGCCGCAAACCTAAAGAATGGAAAATGTAAAAAAAATGTTTACCTATTTTTTATAGTGTTAACACTTTGGTATTATTTCATTAGAAAAGAAAAATCTTACCAAAATTTTCAATTCCGACGGCTTAAGGAGGATCGCTTGTATCATTGCGGGTTCGAATCCCGTCGGAATTGAAAATTTTGGTAAGATTTTTCATTTCTAATGAAAAAAAAAATGTTTAATTGTAGGTACCTAATATCTAAATAGTATGGAACAAAAATTAGGTATAGTGCGCCGCGAACTTTATGGCGGCTGAAGTGCGCGGCAATTCGACTTTGCGCAGGTTTCTTAAATATAATTCTAAATATTATTTATTTATTTCATAAAAACATTAAGTATAACATGCACACATAGGACACAAATAGTTATAAATAGTGCAAATATGTAATCTACAAAGACCCCGCACTAGAACAAGCCTGTATCGCGGGAGTAAGGGAGTGTCCACATTGCGTTTTTTGCAGCGCGTTTGTATCGATACAAACGCGATTCGAACGCGATGCGAACGCGCAGCCCCCCGCGCAGCCCCTCCCGGTTCGCTTTTGTATGGAAAAATACGCGTTGCGAACGCGCGTTTGTATCGATACAAACGCGCAGCTCAAAAACGCGCTGCAGAAAACGCAATGTGGACACTCCCTAAGAGTTAATACCTTACAGACTAACATACTTACATATAAAAATTAATTAGACCTATTTAAGAATTTTATTGTTCAATTTTCAATCTCACGTGAGATTAGGGGGTGGGGGAGGGGGGTCGAGCCAAATCTCACGACACGACATGTTACCAAGCGGGGGAGGGGGAGTAGAAAAATCGCAAAAATCACCTCACATAATTAATGGACGACCCCTATCACCATAGGGGTCGGCAGACATGTTCTCAGATATTTTAGCATTCAAGATAATTTCATAATTTCACGGAGGTCTATTTTAAATTGTTCTAATTTAGGCTGTGTCCCCAGTAGGCAAACTGAGCGGCCGACTGAGTTTGCGGCGTATCGGTTTAGTACGCTCTTCCATATATTTGAAATGGAGTGTCCACAGTTTGCTAGTTTTGCGCGTAACGCTGCAAACTGCGTACAGTGAGCGCAAAACTGGAAGAGCGTACTAAACCGATACGCCGCAAACTCAGTCGGCCGCTCACAGTTTGCCTACTGGAACACAGCCTTAGTGTTGTAAGTAGTTTTTAAGTAAGATTTGTAAGATTTTTTTTTGTTATAATTATCTCGAATCAGTAGGTACAAAGTATGCTGGGTCAGGTAGTATCTCACCTCGCAAACATATTGTGATGAGTTATGTACTGTCTCGTAGTGTTTAATAGACTCCTCTTTGCTTTGAAACTTCATGTTGCACCTGGCGCAGTAAAGTTTTCTAAAAGCGAAGCATTTTACTTTCCTTTGTGTCCTTTTTTCTTCCTCTTTGCTGAAATTAAATTGAAAGACTTAAGTTAATAAAATAAATAAAATAAAAATAAAAAAGCATTTATTATTCCTGAACTATAAAATTTAAACTAATCTAGTTCTTACTATTCTATCTATCTACCCTTATACTTAAGTTAGAGTCCGCGCCAGCCTACGGCAAAAGCGGGAACTAATTGTTTTATTTACTTTATTAGACTCTTATAATCACGGTCGTTTAGTTGTTCTGGTGTGCAGAACTAAAGAACGTACAAACTTGCATAATTATTATTGTTTAAGATTAAGCCTTATTTGGACAATTAGTAATTTTTTACCTAACCTAGTTCTGCGATAGCAGCGCCGCGTCTATAGGACTTCAGTGGTGGCGCGTACTCTACAGTAGTTTCAAAAGCTGAGAGGTAAGTTTTTATTATTCGTATTTACAATACAATGGATCTAGGCATTCGTGAAGTTAGCCATGTCGCTGCGCAGTAGAAAATTTTGTATGAAAAAGCAACACTGCGCATCGAAATGGCTAACTTCACGAATGCCTAGATCCATTTTGCGTCCTGTAACACAGTGCTCCGCTAACTTTTTGTGTTCAAGGTAAGGTACAGCTAGGAAATCGGAAAATTTTAGAGGTACACCATAAATCAAAAATATTTTTTTATGCGAAACATGAGCTTGTTTAGTTGAGCATAATGCGCTCCAAATTTGGAGTAGCCCAACTGAGATAGGTAACCTTATTTTTCCGAGGCACACCAACTAATGACCACGGTACACCAAGTGCCGTGGCACACCCTTTGCGAAACACTGCTGTAAAACACCTAGATTATTAATACCTACCTACTAGCTTTCAAGTTAAACATACTTACATCATAGCTTCCAATTTTATAGTATTCATAGAAGTACCCTTTAGAGCAGGATTCGAACTTGATGTCCCAGTAAGATTTGAGCTATTTGCTATCAAAGACCCCACATAACAACTTAAATCCTCATTTATAGTAGGTTTCGGACATGGTAATCCAATTTTTTTGGTAGGATTTGAGCTATTGGCTTTCAGAGACTTCACATAACAACTTAAATCCTCATTTATAGTAGGTTTCGGACATGGTAATCCAATTTTCTTGGTAGGATTTGAGCTATTGGCTTTCAGAGACTTCACATAACAAATTAAATCCTCATTTATAGTAGGTTTCGGACATGGTAATCCAATTTTTTTGGTAGGATTTGAGCTATTCGCTATCAGAGAGCCCACATAACAATTTAAATCCTCATTTATAGTAGGATTTGGACATTGTGTTCCAATTTTTTTGGTAGGATTTGAGCTATTTGCTATCAGAGACCCCACATAGCAATTCAAATCCTCAATCTTAGCCTCATCCTCATACAGATCCTCAATTTCTTTCTTCACAGATGTATCATTAAAATTCTCTGTCTTTATTTCAACTTTGACATCTAGTTTTTTGAACATCACGTCCGATGCGATACATGCTGTTTTGAAGCTTAGAGCTATGTTTAACTGTGAGAGGCATTCCGTGCATATTAACGAGGGTTGTATTAAGTTTTCTGTGAACTGAAATAAAGAAAAATTATTAATAAAAAATAATAATAAACAATGCTGGACATTTCACACAGCATCATGTAGCCCCAAGCTAAGCAGAGCTTGTGTTATGGGAACCACATGACTGATATACTACTTAAATACATTTTTGTTTGTAAACACATACATAATAAACATAGAAAACACCCAGACCCGAGACAAATATTTGCAAATCATACAAACATCTGTCCGGCGGCGGGGATCGAACCCGCAACCTCTTGCGTCACAGGCGGGCCTTCACCCACTACGCCACAGAGGTCGTATTTTATTACTACAAGATCTCTACAACGGGGATTGGCGTGAACTAGCTTAAGATAGGAGTAGATGGCGTCTTCTTTAGTTTGAGGCCAACCAAGTCCCACTTCGGGTCACTAAGCCAGCGGAGTAAGTATTTAATTACTAGCTTGCGCCCACGGCTTCGCTCGCGAGCCTTATTCCCTATTACCGGTCATTATCTACCTGTATTTTAAATTCCAGCCAAATCGGTTCAGTGGTCATCGAGTTATAGGGGAACAAACATACCTACTATAAATACATATGTATCCGGGTATTTATCACGTAAATTACCTTATTATTAAACATACCTACATCTAAACAATCCAAATTCTCATCACACTTATACTAAAAATGCGAAAGTTTGGATGGATAGATGTTTGTTCTTCTATAACTCGACAACCACTGAACCGATTTGGCTGAAATTTGAATTATAGATAGATTATGACCGGGAATAGGACACATGCTACTTTTTATCCGGGTACCACGCAAGCAAAGCCGCAGGCGGAAGCTAGTTTAGGTATAAACTTTCCTTAGTTAACTCTAAATAATTGTCTGACTGAATTAATGTCTATAACAACTCAGTAGGTTTTTAAGTGTATTAAGTTTACTTACAAGTATTCCGGTACAAAACTGGATTCTATCCACAATTTTAGAATCCGAACTGAACAGTTCTTTCATCGAATTGTTTTTTCTCATACAAACTCTACAAGTGCCTTGTATGCTGCCAAGATTCATTTGTACTTTAGTTATTTTAGGTTTAGTGCACGACATTTTAGTACTTCTATCTGCAAAATATTTATTTCTACGCGATTAAACAAAACAAATAAACACGCGAACATAAAAATACCCTTTCGAGAATCCGTCCACCAGTGTTGCCAACTCCAATAAATCCAAGTCGCTAGATTGAATCTAAAAAGTCGCTAGAAAGTCGCTGAAAAATGATTCTACCAGGAGAGGGGGTGGGGGGAGGGGACGGGAATGTTGTGTAAATATAACAATAATTTGTTGATAGTACCAAACGATAGATCATCATTGTTACAGTCACAAATTGATATTTTAATTTAAACCTGATTTGCCAGAAATGTTTTGTTAAAAATTATATTACCTAAGTTATTCATCGTCTGTCGTACAAATAATATCCACTTTCATGAGTAAAATTAATTATAGTCGTATTGCTCATTATACGGACTAAAAGTGAAGGAAAAAATGTCATTTTTCCGTCAATTTTGACATAAATCGTATCAAAACTAATCAAAATTGAAGGAAAAATTACATTTTTTCCTTCAATTTTAGTCCGTATAATGAGCAATACAACTATACAACGGGATCGGCGCAGTCAGGCAAAGGAAAATAAAATTATACGTTTATAATTTATTCTTTTCATGTTGACTATTTCGCACCTTCAACAGGACAAGGTCTCAACTGCACATTTTGTGATTTTACAGGAGAGCCATTTTAAATATTTTTATTCATTCAACGTCGTATCATTCTGTATAAACTGCTCTGAAGAGATTGTTCTTTGCACAAAATATACTTTAAACTTTTGTGAATCGGTGCATGTTTCATAAATGAGTGAAATATTTTTTATTTGTTTTATAGAAGGTTTTTTTAAAAAAGGGGTCACATTTATGCCCTTGTCCTCCAAAAGTTAAATAACTTTGTAATTAGGGTTGCATATACAACATAAAATAAGTACTAAATATGACTTTGTTCCTCCACAAACTTAAACAAAAACCAAAAATATGTGGTCTTTAAATATGCCCTATATTAACCTTTACGGCGTTGTCGCGCCAGAATTGACGAAAAATCGCAATAATCTGACAAAGACACTGTTGCCCTATAGCGAAATAAAGCCAAACTTAGAAAGAATCTCTGTCGTTTCAGATAAAAGGCCGTTTTTTAGGCCCTTGGGCATACTCAACTCATTTTTGGAATTTTGGACAGTTACGACCTTGTCCTGCCGAAGGTGCGATTTGTCCTTTTCACCTTTCCATTACTTACCTTATAACTGTTTTGATTTGCAGGATGAAGTCCAAAAGTCGCTAAATTTTGGTCGCTCAAACTGATTTTAAGTCGCTAACACCTAAGCAAAAGTAGCTATTTCTAACGACAAAGTCGCTAAATTGGCAACACTGCCACCCACTTCTTTTTTGTTTTTTTCAATAATTTGGCTTCGCACGGCTTGTGCATTCTGTCAGTCCTTGTTCATTTATGCTACTTGCCAACAGATGGCGCTGGCGCTAATTTAGGATGTTTATTACTAAAGTTGGAATTTTGCTACGTAGTACTAGTATTCTGTGATTTTGCCCAGAAATCAGAATATTTGTATACAAAAATTTTGTGCAGTTCTATTTATTTTTCAAATGGCGACAAAGCAGACAACCACCTTTTTAGTGGTCACCCACCATGTCTGTGATGGTGACGGTACCTAGTGTACCTACACCTCCTCAGTTTGGTGCTGGCCATTTTGTATGTAATTTGTACTACTTGTAATTTGTATGTGAGGTGTTTTTAGCACAGGGAAGATAATCACTACCTACGTGTTTTTATTTACCGCTATTAAATTGTCATTAAAAGATAGCATTAGTAACAAAAACTATTTTTTTTTAACTAGGTGGGTTCCTATACATGTACATAGTTTCTAAACGCGACTTAAAAAAAAAACAAGGAGCGTTTTATAAACTTTATTGATATAATTGGATGTAACTAAAGTACCTACATTATGTAAAATGTGTCGTTATATAGGTACCAATATCAAAGTTAAGTAGGTATTTACATTATTAACTTCTATGAAATATTACTTGTAGTTCGAACAGTCAGACATACAACCTATTTATGATACCCACTTCAATCTTAGTAAAGGGGTTTGGGTAACTTTGTATGGACAGTGGCGTCAATTTGGTTTCAGCCACTTTCGAAAGTTGTCATTAAAAATAACTAAAAAGTACCTATATACCTAGGTAGGTAACTTAAATCGACAATACTTTTGCGTAATTTAATAAACATACGGAATTTCTAAAAATTAAATTTAGGTACCTACATAATCAACTCTCAGCAGTGCGATTCAGTCTTGAAAATGCATACGATTCGATTATTTTCTTCGGAAATGAGACATTTTTTCAGCGAAGAAACGTCATTTTCCGAATTCGGAATACATTTCGGGAAGATCTGCTGGATAGGTATTTTGTTTTACACGTAAAGTCGCTAACTCGGATTCGTTCAAACAAAAATTGTTTTTTTACAATGAATACTTTGAAATGGTAGAAGATGGTTGGTTAAAAAAAGTGATAATCTTAGTTGTGTAAAATATGTGAAGTAATTTTGCAATAAATAACTTTAATGTTCGTAAAATATCAATTTGTTGGGACGAATCCGAGTTAGCGACTTTACGTGTGAAACAAAATATCCCAGCTGAATCCCACTGTTGAACATAATCTCACATACCTACACTTTTTAAACGACTTCCAAAAAGGAGGAGGTTCTCAAGTCGACTTTATGTTTTTTTTTCAAGTTTAGTTTCGACACTTTAATCACTATTTATCATTATCTAATTTTAACACACTCGGCGCCGGCGACTCTATAACCACGTTGGTCTTGCGAGGGCCGGGCCTTCCCCGCGGCACAGTCACCGCGTGTTGAGTCAACAGATGGCGCTTCCAATTCTTACGATGGTTGAATCCCATGTTACACACGGTGCACACGTGTCTGTGGACAAAAAGGCTTATTAGTGCCTTGCGCGATTCGAGGGGGGAGAGGGTCCTGGGGGGTCAAGACCCTCCCCCCAAAATCCTTGACAAACCTCTAATGGCTGATTTACACAGGGTCAGTAGACAAGTCAGGTGGCGGGGGGCGCCAAGTAAGAGCTGATTTACACAGGGTCAGTAACTGACTACAAATTCGAGGCAAGTCAGTGCTGACCCGAAAAAAACCCTGTGTAAACTGATTGGAAGTCAATACAGTGGCTTGAAGTCAGCGCTGACTTGAATATTCGGACACGAATATTTTAAAGTCAGTTGGCGCCCCCCTGCGACTGACTTGTCTACTGACCCTGTGTAAATCAGCCATGACTTTAAAATATTCGTGTCCGAATATTCAAGTCAGCGCTGACTTCAAGCCACTGTACTGACTTCCAATCAGTTTACACAGGGTCTTTTTCGGGTCAGCACTGACTTGCCTCGAATTTGTAGTCAGTTACTGACCCTGTGTAAATCAGCTCTAACATCCTGCAAAAAACTAGGTAGGTACGTATAGTCCGACACAAAATAATAGAAATAAATGGGGGCGCCACTGTGCAAGCTAAATACGCGAAATAGATAAATTCTCTTTTAGAAGTAATTATTACTTCTGACTGACGTCTTCGGCACCTGTACCATAGACAAGAAACCTGTACTTTACCATAGATTAGTAGAGAAAGGGTTTCCAAAGTACTGAAATAGTTGCCGTGTCTACCCGTTTTTGCCGGACTATACGTGATAAATACCCAGATTTAACGTACACTATTTATCGTCGAATACGCTCGGAGTAGAGTCTATGACTATATTGGTCTTGCGAGGGCCGGGCCTCTCCCGCGGCATAACCACTGCGTGTTGATTTTTCAGATGGCGCTTCCAAGTTTTGCGATGGTTGAATCCCATGTTACACACGGTGCACACGTGTCTGTGGACAATAAGGGAAGATTTATATTAGACCGGGCCGTGTACGTAACTTGCAACACCAATGCGACAGCAATAGCTACGCGACCGGTCGAAAAAATATCACTGAAAATCGTACCACGGAAGCCTATCGCTCGCTAATTAACTTATCTATTATTAGTAATCTCTTTTAATTTTGACATTATACTGTATAACTAAAGATATCCTATCAAATTTTGACACTATTGATTATTAAAATGTAGGTACTAATTTAATTACCTAACAAATATTTGCATGCCTGTCTAGTACGGTAGAACATAAATGGAAATTACCCTAGTTTAAGACCTTATTGTTATACATATGTTCTGGCAAATAAATATATCTTATCTTATCACCGAAATCGGATCACCGAAAAGAAAGCTAGGCCCCATACCGTGTTTGTTGCCCTGATTCTTCACGATGTTGGTCGCGAAAGAACGAGTAGAATCACCTAGATCTTAAGACGTTTCAAAGTGGTCATAACGGTCCTACTGAATAAATGATATTTGATTTTGATTTTGATTATCGCATGTGGTAAATGCAGTTTGGCCATAGTGCATTTTACGACCGTGATACGATTTTTTGTGATATTTTTCGACCGGTCGCGTAGTGATTGCTGTCGCATTGCGACACGGCCGGTGCCCTGATTACGTAAGACTTGCAATAGCAATGCGACAGCAATAGGGATTGCAATCCCGCAGCCCATTCAATCCCGCGCGGGATTAGTGCGGGTTTAGTCAATCCCGCGCGGGATCCCGCGGGATCCCGCATCTTAGAAATTATGTATAAAATCAAATTGAAACAACAGATTTTGAGTAAAAATCAACTTTTATTAAACGTTTCTTACATTAAGCAACAGGAGCCAGCATTATACTGAGACTGGGCCTATTTGGCACCACAAAGAGTAGTAGGCAGGTACGCACGCACATTATTGTTAACAGTTTTCTTTAGATTTTAGTTATTTTTGTTTGTGTAATTGTTTATTCATTAGGTACCTACATTATGCTGTGCTTTTCCCAATGTACTTACTGTAGCTTGTGTGTGTCAAATAAACGTTAATATATCCTATTATATTCAAAAAACATTATATTAACAAAAACAAAAACCACCTTAATGTTTCACGCAACTTTAATTATATTACTATTTACGGCACAATCAGCTTTTAAAATAGCACAGAAAAAAACTAAATCAAAAACATTAAAGTTTAGGTACTTACGTAAAATGCCGGACGGTGAGTACGAAAACACTCGTTACCTACAGAAAGACGTGCGCAGCGCAGTGCCATTTATAAACAACTAGCTGCTGCCCGCGGCTACGCTCGCGTGGTACCCGGATAAAAAGTAGCCTATGTAGTACTCTCCAGCCCTCCAACTATCTCCACGCAAAAAATCACGTCAATCCGTCGCTCTGTTTTGACGTGAAAGCAGGACCAATAAACAAACAAATAAACACACTTTCACATTTGTAATTGGGTACGGATGACAGGAAAGCCCGCCAACCGTCTACTAGTCGCTGGCGTGGTGTTCTGTGCGAGACGGCAACGTCGCGCTCGTGCTACTCGCGATTTACGCGAAGTTTTAACGCCAAATTTTTCATTTGCGGGATCCGCGGATCCGCGCTTTTAAGGTGCGGGATCCAGCAGCCCAATAAAAGATGCGGGATCCCGCGGGATTGCGGGATCCCGCTTTGCGGGATTGCAATCCCTAGACAGCAATCACTACGCGACCGGTGGAAAATATCACTAAATATCGTATTACGGAAGTCAATCGCACGTCTATAGCTCCTCTGTTGTAAAATGCAATTTGGCCCTAGTTCATTTTGCGACCGTAATACAATTTTAGTGATTTTGGGGAACAGGGTGGAATAGTTCCCCAAAGGCAGAGTAGGTGGTTCCTCTGCAACGGGTCGGCCCATCTGGCCCACTTACCCGTGGTCTTTCGACCAACAGTTGATGTCGGATAGTTGTACATAAGCTGATCGGCGAATCGGCGTTCACTTGTGCGATCTAGGAATTCTTGATGTTGCGTGGTGATTCCGGTGCCATTTTTAGCCTGCAATCTGATCTGAGGTCTGATACTGCACAGCGTGTTTTTCCTTTGCAGTAGTAGTTGCTTTGGAGTAGCTTGGAAGTTCGTTATCCTTAAGAAACTCAGAAACGAGTCGTTGATGTCGAGCGTGGCGCCATCTGTAGTGCGTAGCATGTTTTCTTTAGTTCATCTAGCGACAGGTAGATGTCGCTACAGTGATATTTTTCGACCAATCGCGTAGTGATTGCTGTCGCATTGCTATTGCAAGTCTTACGTAACCAGGACTCCGGTCTAATATAAATCTACCCTAAGGCTGTATAGAGCCGTGTTGGCCGAGGGGATTACCTCGACTTTCGATCCGAAGGTCGTGGATTCATATCCTGGCCGTGCATCAATGGATTTCTCATTTCGAATTTATATGCGCACTAACACGAGCTCTAAACGGTGAAGGAAAACATCGTGAGGAAACCGGCTTAGTCAGCCCCACACGTATTGACCATGTCTTTCCTGTGGATATGGCCGGTTAAGCTGAGAGGATAAATACACTTAGTTTAAATACAGTTAGTTAAATTTTAAATACACACTGTCTAATCTTGTTATGCACGTCCATATGTCGTCCTAGACAGTGTTTGCTGTAGAAGCTCTTGTCGCAGCTAGATCTAAATACACTTAGTTTAAATACAATTAGTTAAATACACTGTCTAATGTTGTTGTTATGCACGTCTACCTAGACAGTGTTTGCTGAAGAAGCTCTTGTCGCAGCTAAATCAAAAAAATCTAAATACACTTAGTTTAAATACATTAAATACAATTAGTTAAATGTTAAATACACACTGTCTAATGTTGTTATGCACGTCCATATGTCGTCTAAGAAGCTCTTATCGCAGCTAGATCTAAATACACTTAGTTTAACATTCAAATACAATTAGTTAAATGTTAAATACACACTGTCTAATGTTGTTATGTATGTCCATATGTCGTCCTAGACTGTGTTTGGTGTAGAAGCTTTTGTCGCAGCGGTCGCAAGGGAATGGCCGTTGTCCACCGTGCTTCTGCCTGTCGTGGGTCTTCAGGTTGGAAGATGTACGGAATGTGGCCGGGCACGCGTGGCAATGGAATTTCTTCTCACCTAGACATAATAATATTTATCACTATATACGTATGTATGTTCGTATGAGTAGGTAATCATATTTATCACTATGTACGTTCGTATGAGTAGGTAATCATAGTATCACTATGTACGTTTGTATGTGTAGGTAATCATTATTTATCACTATGTACGTTCGTATGAGTAGGTAATCATATTTATCACTATGTACGTTCGTATGAGTAGGTAATCATATTTATCACTATGTACGTATGTACGTTTACTGAGATCCATTGAACAGCTCCTGATTCCATCATCAGATCAGCGGGCTTAAAAAGGTCGCTATTGCAAAATCGCAATATGAAATGAACTATAATGCCGTTTCTTTTCAGTCTCAGTCATTGAAAAGAGATGGCACATTATAGTTCATTTCATATTGCGATTCTGCAATAGCAACCTTTTTAAGCCCGCAACTCGCTGTCAACATAATAGGCGGATGGTTTTTATATACCATCAACAATCTCAGGAACTACCAGTCGGATTTGAAAAATTATTTCTGCATTTCATAGCTAAACTCTTGAGGATGGTTATAGGCTACTTTTCATCATCATCATCACCATAAACCCTCACTACGGGGGCAACGCCGCGAGTGCTAGTCCGTACCCATATTATAAATGTGAAAGTGTGTTTATTTGTCCTGCTTTCACGTCAAAACAGAGCGATGGATTGACGTGATTTTTTGTGTGGAGATAGTTGGAGGGCTGGAGAGTAACATAGGCTACTTTTTATCCGGGTACCACGTGAGTGAAGCTGCGGGCAGTAGCTAGTAATTATATAATACTAGCAGTGATCAAAAACTATTTTGGGTTTTGTGCCTTGGATTACGGGCAGCAGCTACTCTAGTATAAGGCTGATTTTAGTCTCACGCTCACCATCAGCGCTGATAGGCGAGTGATCTTTATTACAATGAAATAAGGATACTGATTGTCCAGCACAGACGAGAGCAATCAGCGTAGCCATTTCTGCTAAACAATCAGTATCCTTATTTCATTGTAATAAAGATCACTCGCCTATCAGCGCTGACGGTGAGCGTGAGACTAAAATCAGCCTAAGATGTAAAAGACTAAGTTTAGAGTTTATACAGAAAAAAAATACAATACAACGTAGAACCTCCTCCTTTTTGGAAGTCGGTTAAAAATGTACTAACCTGTGTGTAATGTGAGGTGCGTTTTGAGATCCATCTTGTTGACTGTGGAATATGAGCAATGCGCACACGCATACGAGGGTCCTACGTGGATGCGCATATGTACGCAATATGACGAGTTGTATAAAAACTGCTTGCCGCAAAACTGAGGAATGAAAAAGACTAATGTAAAGTAATCTCTAAAACTACATAATTATAGTCGTATTTCTAATTATACGCACTAAAATTGACGGTCAAAATGTCATTTTTCATATATTTTTAGTTCGTACAATGAGCAATTCGACTATAGTATGAAACAAAGCATTGCACAATGTATAAGGTTTAAAGAACTTTATTCTGATACAAACACAATGGTTCACTTATAATGAGATACATAGAAATACTAAATTTCAAACAATTCTTAAGGTTGCGGAGAGTCGAGCTCGGAACTTCTCTTCCAACGTATCTATCTAAATTGTTCGTCCTTGTCACGCAAAAAACTCTATGTAGTATAGTATAGGTGTACTACTCAGTCTACTATGAGCAATCACAGCCCCGATTGGCAGTATTACCTCTACCTAATCTGTGATTGGCAGATATGAGTCTGACATGAGGCCCGCCCCTTTCTGCGCGATTCAGGACGCATTACGCGCAGTTACTGTTCAATAATTTCAAATACAAATGCATCAGGACGTTTGGCTCAATGGTTGTGAGCTCCGCTTGCAGCGCGGTAAGTACTTGCGGAATGGAGATCAATTCCTGTTGATATTGAGTTTTTGCATCTTTGGAGAGGCCAAAAATGTTATATTGTCAGTCATTAATGAATAATGTTCATTTTATTTCATGGAATCGTTAGATAAATGTATGGTAAAAATGCTTTTTTTGGAAATTTATCTACAATATCTAGGTAATTACCTACCCATCTTACTCTCAAGATTTTTAGGGAGGGATGAGATCGACATTATGACGCTAGACAGAATATGTGGGTTGTTACCTATATAAGTAGGTACACAATTACCTAAATTTTCAAAGGGAAGTAGGTACCTAAGTAGGTACTTACCTATGTTTTTTTCTGTCCAATGTCTATAGGTAAGTAGGTAGGTACTTACCTAACCTACCTAACTACTGAAGTCACAACGGATGTTTGTCCCTCTGAAATTAGGGGGCGTCCATTAATTAAAATTAAAGAATAAAAATTAAAGGTGATTTTTGCGATTTTTCAACCCCCGCACCCCCTCCCCCCTCGGTGAGATGTCCTGAGATTTGGCTCGATCCCCTCCCCCACCCCCTAATCTCACGTGAGAATAAAAAAAATAATCTTAAACAGGTACCTACCTAGATTTGCCGAGACCTCCCTTTCATTTTTAATCCCACATGGGATTAGGTGCGATTTGGCTCAACCCCCTCCCGCCCCCTAAAAGCCTGACGTAATTAATGGATGCCCCCATAAGTGCAACAAAGGATAACGCATATTTAGGTACTTATGACGTGGCGAATCAATTGGTGGTACCAATCAGGGTTGTTGCTGATGCAGTTTTTTTACACATCAGCGGATGCTGATGCTGATGCTGATTTTTGACTTTGACATCAGCGGATGCTGATGCTGATTTTTAACCGACTTTAATAAAAGGTGGTTCTCAATTAGTCGGAGCTTTTTTTTATGTATTTTACCGGTTAAGTACTCGAAGACGCCTGGACCGATTTGGAAAATTATTTTTTTATTTGAAAGGGCATACTTTCCGATTGGTGCCATAAAAAATTGGTGAGAATCTGATGAGGATCTTCGGAGTTATGAACAGAAATGCACCTATAGAGTGCAAAAGCAGCTATATCTTTATTGAATCTATATAAAAAAAGCTTTCTTTGGTAACGAAATAGAATTCTATTTTAATGTTTTTGAGTCATTTATTATATCAATCAAAAGCATAATTTGTAGTTAAGTATAACTTAATCATAGAAAAAAAAAAATCATAGGTAATTATATTTTAACCGACTTCAAAAAAAAAGGAGGAGGTTCTCAAGTCGTCGGAAACTTTTTTATTTTTCAAACAATTAAGTCTGGCAATCTCGTTCTCGCGAGATCTCAGTCTTTTTTAGCAAGATTAATCTCGGCCGAAAAATGAGCGAGATCTCGCGAGCTTAACGAGATTGCACTCGAGCATAAGACTAGCTTTGAATCTGAAAGGGCCTTCTCAGTTGCTGATTATCTGGCTAGCAAAATAAGACGCCGTTTAGCAGACGATTCTCTGGACACTTTGTGCTTCATAAGGAGCTACTTTCAAAATAATTCGTAATAATGGCGTGTAATGTGAACTGAACAAGCGTTTCATTTGATTGGTTTATTTTGTTAATCCCTCGTCTTTAATTCATTCATCTTTAATTTCTAATAAATCTCTGAGTAGATTTTTTTGAAAATTTCAAAATATCTAGTACTCCTCCGCCAATCTATACCAAAAAAGATTCGTCAAAATTTTCACGCTAAAGCCACTCAACCACCCACTTTCCACAGCCTAACCTTACTATGCCAGGCTAGTCAGGGCAAATCCGGGAACAGCACCAGCGCGAAAACAAAAACAAAAACTTGGTGGTCTTCGACACGTGTTTCACCCCTCCACGGGGCATCATCAGGAAATAATTGACTCCCTCTGTGTGCTTGCGCAGACGTCTTGTCGCTTCGAGCGCCGAACAGAATTTGCCGGATTTGCCCTGACTAGCCTGGCATAGTAAGGTTAAGCTGTGGAAAGTGGGTGGTTGGGTGGCTTTAGCGTGAAAATTTTGACGAATCTTTTTTGGTATAGATTGGCGGAGGAGTACTAGATATTTTGAAATTTTCAAAAAAATCTGAATTTGGACTTCCGCAAAGTCACGCCTGAATCAATTCACTATCTCTGAGTAGGTATAGTTTTATTTAATTGATTTTAATATCTCAGTTTAATAGTTAACTCATTAACAGTCAACTCAACTTAATTTCATTTTAGTTTTTGACTTATTGTTGTTTTGTTTTATAATATAACTGTTTTATTTTATTATTAAAAGACTTTTGTTTGAAATTAGAAGAGAAGACTAATTGTTTATTTCATTTCTTATTTAATTAGATACGTCAAAGTTTACTACTTAAAAGTTTATTAAAAAAATGATACCTACATAGATACCTACCTACGTCAAACAATGTCAAATTCATAAAGTTTATTGAAAAAAAAAAATAGTAAAAATATCTATTTATTTCTAATTACCTACCTACTTAATCCTTATTATTTTTTTCCTAATTTATTCAAATATTGTGATTATTTCCAATAATAAACACACAAAACTGCCAATCTCACAAGATCTCATAATTGGCAAGATCTCGCGGTATTGCTATTCATAAACTCGCGAGATCTCGCCCTAGACCCAACCTCGCGAGATTCCATTCCCTAGTTGGACCGAACTACCTGGAAAACTCGAAGGGAGGCCTTTGCCCAGCTGTGGGACAGGGTAGGCTAAAAATAACAAAATAATACCTTCGGCATTATGTTCGCTAATTATGCACTATTTTTGTAATTTTGTGCAATAAAGAATTTAAACAAATAAATAAACAACAATTAACATAAGTCCGCACATTATTATTAAACGAACGATGTACAAAAAGCCCCGCTCCCTATGTCCTGTCGCTACTGGAACATCAGCATTGAATATCAGCATCGATCAATGCGGATGCTGATGCTGATGCTGATGTTTCAAATGATGCTGATCATCAGCGGATGCTGATGCTGATGCTGATATTCGCAACAACCCTGGTACCAATAGGCTGAGAAGGCTGGAGCCTAGGGCGGCAGATTTTAGGGGCGGCAAATAGGGAACAATTTTTTTTGTGTTACAGAAAAATAATATTTACCTATATTTATTGATAATCCTATGTTATTATGTACACACAAACAATTCAACATGTAAGTAATGTTTTAAAAATTGTTAGAGTGAGAGCTTTTCTTGCTTAAAACTTTTTTCCATAATTGGATTGGAAACGAGCGATAAAGGCGGTGCGTTTAGATGGGCCCGCGAATTACAGTAGTATCCCGAAAATTTCCAACAGTTTACCTGTTGATCATGTTTGTTTCTGTAGCTGTAATCAGCACGTGTAAGGTCGTCATGTACGAAAAATCCCTATGTGTACCGAAGAATTTTTATTTTCATTAATCATTAAATTTCACATCATCAATCAATCATCATCAATCATCAACCAATCAAACATCAATAGGTATCCGTACCCCTATTATAAATGTGAAAGTGTGTTTGTTTGTTTGTTTATTTGTAGTTGAATCACGTCAAAACGGAGCGACGGATTGACGTGATTTTTTGTGTGGAAATAGTTGGAGGGCTGGAGAGTAACATAGGCTACTTTTTATCCGGGTACAACTCGAGCGAAGCCGCGGGCAGCAGCTAGTTTATAATAAAACTGTAACAGGTCAAATTCTGTACATTGAAGATATTTTGAAATTTTTTTTGGAGGGCTCTCTATTGTCGATACTGAAGCCAAAACTGTAATTTTTTTCATTCATGTCTGTCTGTCCGTATCATGGCCGCGCATTACGTCGAAACTACTGGTTGGATTTAAATGAAACCTGGTATTATTTGAGTGCATACTACGAGGTCTAATATAAAATACTTTTAATCCTGAAATTCAGCACGGTTCCCTAGGGAGAGGGGATGAAAGTCAAAATAAGTATCTGGTTGTAATTCATGAGCGCGTAGTCCGATTTCATTGATTCTATTTAGGGTTCCGTACCTTAAAAGGTAAAAAAAGGAACCCTTATAAGATCACTTTCTTGTCCGTCTGTCTGTCTGTCTGTCTATCCATCTGTCTGTCCGTCCGTCACCATCGATTATCTCAGGAACGGGTGGAGCTAGCAAGTTGAAATTCATACCATATACTGAGGTCTATAGTCCCTATTGTGAGTATAAAAATCAAGGTCCTGAGTCAACACTATAAAAAGATATAGGCAAATTTAGGTTTTCGTGAAAACTTGTAAGTACCAAAACATACCTTAATTATCAACTTTTTTTATTTTTCGGAATTTTTCCTTTACTTGTGCTGTAAGGCCTTGCTTGTAACCAAAATTGACAATTCTAGGTCAACCGGAAGTACCCTAGAGGTTTTGGGTCGAAAACCTAAATGGTAGTTCCCGTTGACCTAGAATCACGAAATTTGGCAAAAAGCAAGGCCTTATAGCAGAAATAAAGGAAAAATTCCAAAAAATTAAAAAAGTTGAAAGTTAAAGGGTGTTCCCATACATACATACATACATAGTTGACGCCAATTAAGATTGTCTTCTGAGTTGTATGAGCGCTCATACAATTAAGCGAACTAGCTTAATAGGCACCATCCTCAAATAAGGTAAATAAATAAAATTGTGTTATTGTGTAAAAGAAAATAAAAGAAAATATTTATTGCAATATTATGCTCGTGTGCGCAGAACATTTGCGGCGCTGCTATCGCAGAACTAGGATATGTACAAAAAAATTAATAATTGTTCAATAACTTAATGGGTATAATGGGTAGGTACGGAACCCTCGGTGTACGAGTTCGACTCGCACTTGACCGGTTTTACTTTGTTTGAAAGTAAGTACTTTATATATTGTTCCGTAAAAATTTCAAAGTCATCGGTTTTGTAGTTCCGAAATTACAAACATCCGGAATCCTTGACACCCGGAATGCACAGGAACCGTTGAATGTACGGCTCATCTTAAGCTGGTGTGCAAACAACTCCAAACGAGTTGTCGGTGCTGGTTGTTGTTGTTGGTGCTGAGGTAATTGTCTGGGGGTCTAAAGTGGCCACTTTTGATGAAAAATCAGATGTTTCATAGATGCTTCATCTATGAAACATCTGATGAAACATCAAATGCTTCATAAATGCTTCATATATGCTTCTTAAATGAAGCATCGATGCTTCATCAATGCTTCATCGATGCTTTATAGATGCTTCATATATGAAGCATCGATGAAGCATCTATGAAACATCTATGAAGCATTTCACAAAACATCTTTTTTGACAGATCTATGTGCGAGGTTAAATTTATTTTTAGAAAGTAAATAGGTTGAATGGAAAACGGATGGTTGAATGCAAAACCCATGCGAAGACAAATTTAAGAAAAAAAAACCTCAGACCCGCTCCCGCGACAATTTACCTTTTTTATTTATTCGTGTGCCTCAAAAATATTTCCATATGTCCATCAGGGTGGCGCAGTGCAATCATTTCTATAAAAAAACTAAGTAGGTACCTACCTATTTAATTTATAAAAATAAATTTAACCTCGCACATAGATCTGTCAAAAAAGATGTTTTGTGAAATGCTCCATAGATGCTTCATATATGAAGCATTTATGAAACATCTATGAAACATCTATGAAGCATCGATGGTTCATAGATGAAGCATATGAAGCATTTATGAAGCATTTGATGAAAAGTCAGTTTCATAGATGAAACATCTATGAAACATCTGATTTTTCATCAAAAGTGGCCACTTTAGACCCCCTGTATTTGGTAGGATCAGAAGAATCTCATCTATTTTGAACTGTTAAAACCTAGTGAAACGATCACGGGAGGCCGAAAACAGCCACAATATGCGACATGTTATGAATCCATTATTATTCATCATGACAACAATGTTCTGTGGTGCTGAGGGCGAAGGCCCGCCTGAAACACAGAAGGTTGCAAATTTAATTCCCTTTGCCTGCCTGTGAGACAAATGTATGTGTGATCTACGAATCTCTGTCTCAAAATGATTCTCTCAAGAAGGCAAAAAGTCGTAGATTCTGACGAAAACTTTGAATAAAATACCTACGTTGTAGCACAGAATTATGCGACAAAGTTCAATTCAGCTCGCGTAAGCGTTCTTTGCCTAGTGCAATATGCACTGACACGTGCCTACACAAATTCTCTCTTTCTAACGCATAACTCTGTCACTGTCTGGCGCGGAGTGACGCGGAAGGGTTGTCGAGTTGTCACGCGATAGGTATTAGAGCCGAGTGGCAAGTGGGAACCCTGCCAAGGCCCGCCCGGGCGGGCCCACCAATGTACTTGTAGCTTCGTACCTAAAGTGCGGAGTGCGCGTAATTAGTAATTAGGTAAATAAATCTGTTTATATTCTTATGTTTTGCTTTTTAGTGCAAGTATGTTTTAAAGTCGGTTAAGTATTTTATTTTTATTTTTTCATTTTAGTGTTTATTTTTTATTAAGAATGATTTCATCTTACCTACTTATTGTGTTTCGCTCATCAAGCCCCTTCATTTGATATCCATGTCACTACTACTATACTACTAAAAACTAAGATACTGAAAACCAGCGCTCTAACAGCCATGGCGCTGCTGGAGCAAATGCTGAGGGGTAACCTTATTTTCTTGTCACTGTAATGTAGCATTTCTGATTTGTGTTGTATGTATCGTAGTAACGAAAATAAAACTTATTTCTATTTCTATTTTACTAAAAGTTCCATGGAACAGGTCCTGACTCCATCATCAGATCAGATCGCTGTCACCATATTATTATATTACATTGTGTCGGAACTTCACAGATATGCTGTGTTTTTACTCAATCGGCCAATTTATTGAGGAGTTCTGTTGAGCAGCTCTTGACTCCATCATCAAATCAGCTTGTTGTCACCATATTATTAAATTGTAATTGAAACTTGATAGATATACCGAGTTTCGACTCAATCGGCCTATTCACTGAGGAGTTCTGTTGAACAGCTCTTGACTCCATCATCAGATAAGCTTGATTGATACCATAATATTTCATTGTCACCGAGAGTATATAAGTGTGCAAAATTTCAGCCCGATAGTTCTACAAACACAATAAATAACCATAAAATTTGAGAGTTCCCCTCGATTTCCATGGGATCCCCTCATCAGATCCTCCACTTCTGGAGTATATCCTTTGTAACCAAAAAAAAAAATTGTCAAAATCGGTTTACAATTGACGGAGAAATGGCGTAACACACACACAAAAAACTAAAAAAAATATATACCTAAAATAAAAAAAAACACAGTCGACTTGAGAGCCTCCTCCTTTTTGAAGTCGGTTAAAAATAATATTACACAAATCATAAAAGTTACAATTTCATTAACAAAAAAAATGTAATTAATATGATTGTGATGTGGTATCGAGTGTAGGGGCGGCAAAAGTTGAATAGCCTACTGGCGGCAAATTTGGAAATCCGCCACTGTTATAGGCAGTAGAGTAAGTAGGTATCTATGTAAGCGAGATAAAACATAATACCTACGTAACAGCCAACATCAGAGAGACAAATGTAAAATATACTAGGTTCCGCCCGCGGCTTCGCTCGCGTGATACCTACCCGGATAAAAAGTAGCCTATGTTTTATTCCAGGTCATAAATTATGGTACGTATAGGTACCTACCTACTTAAGTACCTACCTATATGTATTCCAAGTTTCATTATAGCACTGGCGGTCGCAGACTTTGATCTTGGGGGGGGGGGGTCACTAGTTTTGGTAGTGCGTACATACCTCTCTTTTTGCTGGATGTTACAGGTTTCTCAAGGATTTTGAGGGGGGGGGGGGGGGTCATGACCCCCATGACCCCCCCCCTCGGACCGCGCGTGTATCAGTAGTTTTTGCTTGAAAGAGTAACAAACATACAAACATCCCTAGATAGCGGTACATCTATACATCCATACATCCTCACAAACTTTCACACTGTAAAATTATTAGTAGGATGGAAAAGCTCCTCTTGGCAGATTCAAATGTCCCGCCGTCATTTTGTGACGTCATTACAAAACTACTACTGTTCTATTTATAGACTTTGAAAAAACATAACTTCAACTTCTTTCATAACTTCAACTTCATAACTTTGGTATGAAAATTACTTTCTTTTTAACCGACTTCAAAAACAGGAGGAGATTCTCAATTCATAGGAATATTTTTTTTATGTAGGTAGGTATGTTTTTGGAATTTTTTTGATTTGGAAAATTCTTTTTTGTTTGAAAGGGTCCCAGGTGGTGCCATGGTCATCAGATCAGGTCAGGATCTGATGATGGCGTCAGGAGCTGTTCAACAGAACACATCAGTACCTACCTAAATCTAAATAGGCCGATTGAGCTGAAACTCGTCATCATCATCACCAGCACCATTTTTTGAACAGCTTCTGATTCCATCATCAGGTCAGCTCGCAGTCACCATAGGTACGCATAGGTACTACATGACATTGTAGTCGGAACAAAACGGAACAAGACAGCTTACATTATGCCGAGTTTAAACTCAATCAGCCTATTTACTGAGGAGTTCTGTTGAACAGTTCCTGACTCCATTATCAGATCCTGACCTGATCTGATGACCATAGCTCCACCTGGTACCCTTTCAAACAAAAAAATAATTTTCCAAATCGGTCCAAGCTCACCTATTCAAGTAGGTAGATACTCGAGAAACATACCTACCTACATAAAAAAATATTCCTATGACTTGAGAATCTCCTCCTGTTTTTGAAGTCGGTTAAAAAGAAAGTAATTTTCATAAAAGGGTCTACAAAACCTACCTACCTACATACCATTTAAAATTGAAATAATTGTTCAAAGTAAAAATCAATTCTAATCTACGCTAGGTACACCTATCTAGTTAGTGTGTATACTACCTATACCTATACCTACATACCTACACATCGAGCGAGCTAAAAATGCTAAAAATTATAAAAAGCGGTGGTCGTTGCAAACCAATTTTGCGTTAGTGTGAGTGTCGAAACTCCGCCTCCGGGACTATACACACACATTGAAGACATCCGAGCAACGCGTACGGCAATACTCGAGTTCAGAATTTACAAGAATTTACGATGTATTCCGTAATACCAAAAATGATGAATGAAAAGTTAATGATTTCGCAATTTTTTTTGTATGGCCTGTAACTAGACACTCTAAGCTGTGTTCCTATTAAAAGGATATTACAATCATTGTTGTTTATCATACAGAACAAATGCAACGAAAACACGATATTTTTGCTGTAAAAATGTTAGAAATACAATTTGGTTACATTTTGTTTCAGGTAAGTTTTTTAGATCAAAAGTTTAACAGGAACCTAGATTAATACTTCCTTAATCTAAATAAGTGCATAAAGTGGTGAAAATACGCTCAAATTTTAAATGATTTCGGTAGTACGTTTGTATGGAGAATTCGTTCGTCGCTGCCCTCTTAACTAGTCTCTTGGACCTAGTTTTAAGAAGATACTATACTATACACATATAAGTACTCGTCAGTTACTTAAGTAATATGTAGTAGGTAAGTATAAAATCATTGAAGTATCCTATTCTATTAAACGAGCAATATTTGTTTGTTTGATGTTTGTTTGTACTGACGTTCTCGAAAACGGCTATAACGATTTCGATGAAATTTGCAGTATGGGTGTTTACGGAGGCGAAAAATCGATCTAGCTAGGTCTCATATCTGGGAAAAGCCGTTTTCTCGGCATTTTCACCCAAAAAGATTTACAAGTGCAATGTGGTTCGTAATTGAACCACTAGATGGCGTTATGCACCCGAGCAGAGCCTGCAGAGCTCGGTCGCCCAGATATTTTTCTATTAAATATGGACTTTTAAGCCCTGAGGCGGTACAGAGTTCGCTGGGTCAACTAGTTAGTATACAACTCACCTCGCAGACGTATTTCGATATGTTATGTAGCGTCTCGTGGTGTTTAATAGACTCCTCTATGGTTTCAAACCTGATTTTGCACCTGAGGCAATGAAGTTTTCTAAAAACAGTGCTTTTTACTTTATTTTGTGGCCTTTTTTTCTTCTCTTTGGTTGATTGTACTTTATCTTTGCTAGAGTTTATTTTTTCTTTGCTAGAATTTTCTTGTTTGCTGGAATAAAATCGAAATGCTGCTTTTAATATTTACAGAACTAAATAATGTACTAGCTTTGCTCATATTCTAACTGTTAAGTAACTGTTAAAATGTCATCAGGATGAATGGATGTATATTCCTCTATAACTCCACCATCACTGAACCGATTTGGCTGAAATTCAAAATATAGATAGATAATGACTAGATTGACTAGGAATTACGCGTAACCGGATATAAAGCCAGGACATAGGCTTTTTATCCGGTTACGCGAGCGAAGCCGCGGACAGAAGCTAGTTTATAATATTTTATAATTATAACAACCAGACACAGAACAAAATCTTTGGTCACAGAAATGTTTGTTCTGGGTGGGAATCGAACCCACAACCTACAGCACAGAAGGTAGAGCTACTACCTACTGAGCTGAGGGTAAGTTTTGTATTATTTGTACACCTAAATTATTATGTAGGTAGGTACCTACTATAAAAAAATAGTACTATAATTCTAGCCAAACCCAAGATGTAATATTTACTATAGTCGTATTGCTCATTATACGGACTAAAAGTGAAGGAAAAAATGTCATTTTTCCTTCAATTTTGATTAGTTTTGATACGTTTTATGTCAAAATTGAAGGAAAAATGACATTTTTTCCTTCACTTTTAGTCCGTATAATGAGCAATACGACTATAACATTGCACTGACAGTTCAATCAGCTGATAGCGGGAATAGACCAATCACAGAAAACTGAGTTTCATTACGATTGGCCATATTGAATCAGTGCCAATCATATTTAATCTCAGTTTTCTGTGATAGGTCTATTCCTGCTATCAGCTGATTGATCTGTCAGTGCAATGTTAGTAAATATTGTACATTGGTTTTGGCTAGAGTATATAGCTTCTAAGTTACCTTATATCTTCCAATTTTATAGTATTTGTGGAAATAGAATTTACACTTGGTTTTACAACCCTTTTTTTAGTAGCATTTGGTTTTTTTTCAATCTTTATAGTAGGATTCGGACTTTGTGTTACAGTTTTTTTGGTAGGATTTGAGGTTTTTTCTATCAGACACCCCACATAATCATTTAAATCTTCAATCTCAGCCTCATCCTTGTACAGATCCTCAATTTCCTCTTTCACTGTTGTATTATCTAAAATCTCTATTTCAACTTTGACATCTAGTTTTTTGAACATCACGTCCGATGCAATGCATGTTGTTTTGAAGTTGTGAGCTATGTTTAACTGTGAGAGGCATTCTGTGCATATTAACGAGGGTAGATTGAAGTTTTCTGTGAACTGAAAAAGAGAAATTATCTATACTACTAGTACCTACTTAGAAAAACATGGGCCTTTACATCTTTACTAGATGATTTATACAGTGTCAGGGCGTCGATTCCGGTACCGAACTTTTTATCAACCTCAACCAAAACCTAAACTAAAGCGACTGTTTCCATGACTACTAATAACAAACGACTCAGTTGTGGTGAGGTTTTGAACTTTGGCAGTACAAATTTTTGAAAAGCTATTCTACTATTTCACCAAATGGCTGACATTTAAGAGTTCGAACCAAAACCAAAGCGGTTGTCATTTAATAGAATACAGGCCCTGGAGGCAATATTTGCCTACACTTAACGGGACACTGTTATGCCGGCAAGCCTACTCCATCTAAAAACATTGTAGTACTTACTAGGTACTAGTATAATAGAGCACAAGAGTTTGTTTGTTTGAACACACTAATCTCAGGAACTACCAGTCGGATTTGAAAAATTCTTTCTGCATGTTATAGCTTAACTCTTAAGGAAGGTTATAGGCTACCTCTCATCATCATCATCATTACCATAAACCTTCACTACGGGGGCAACGCCGCGAGCGCGCCGCTAGTTTTACTATATTGTTGCAAACTTTTCTTGGTTTACTATATGTCTGGATTAACGTCTAGAACTCACAAAAGTTTTGAAAGGTTTACTTACAAGTATTCCGGTACAAAACTGGATTCTATCCACAATTTTAGAATCGGAATCGAACAGTTCTCTCATCGAATTGTTTTTTCTCATACAAACTCTACAGGTGCCTGGGGATAGATTCATTTGTACTTTAGTTATTTTAGGTTTAGTGCACGACATTTTAGTACTTTGTCTGCGTTGCTAAATGATTATTTGATGATTATTTTATGCGATTTGAAAACAAAACAAATAAACATCACGATGGCTACCGACTCGAGAGAAATAGAATGTCTTGTCTTGTCAAACTTACGTCAAAGTCACGTAATTTTCGTAATTGCTACTTGCCAACAGATGGCGCTAATTGTCATAGTAAAGTTGGAATTCAGGCATTTGTGCAAGTTACTGTTGCTATTTTATTTTACAAATGGCAACAAAGCACGGTTCTCGTTCCAGATCCGTGCCAACAGATGGCGTACTTTCCGGGCACATTAAAAAAAATATATATTACGACTTTATTCCAAAGGTGCGCGCGGTGGACGCATTCTTTCAGATCATTAGGCATTTTTAGATTGAAGATGTCTAAGGGGGTAGTCAGTCGTATGTCCAAACACATTTCCCTCACTTTGCAGAAGTAAACATTCCATACGTGACAGGTTGCAAGTCCATCGATGCTTGCTGCACTTAAGCGTGTTCTACACGGTTTGAAACCACAGCTTCTACCAAGGTGACCTTGGCAGAACGTTTCTGGCTACACGGTTTATTTATTTATTTATTTATTTATTTCTTAAACAAAATCCACAGCTCTTAGAAAACTAGTGCACCAAAACTTAAATATATTACCGACAGCCAATAACGGATTTACATTATATTAACAGGTAAACCGACAGTGATCGAGGTGTGTGTGAGTGTCCGTGTGTATGCGTATGTGTGTGTGTGTGTGCATGTGTGTGTGTGTGTGTGTGTGTGTGTGTGTGTATGGTAAATGCATAATTGAGTAAATACCTTCAATATATAATAATAAAAATTATAATACCTACTGTTATTTATAAATAATAAATGTTATGATTAAATACTATTATTAAGTACCTACTTTTAATAAGTGTTGAATATAAATTACATAAAATTATACTTATATACCAACAACTTATATATATACCTAATAAATATAAGTTGACACTATTTAACATCTTTTGACATAATACTACCCACTTCATGCTTAAAAACTTTCTTGCTACTGTTAAAAATATCGACAGAGCTGAAATGTTTGTTATAGGCTATATGCATTCTACTCACAAGTGAATTTTGAGCATAATTGGTTCGAGAATGCGAAACTGAAAATAAGTTAGTGTGTCTTGTTCTTCTTCTAGGACAGCAAAAGCACAAGGTCTTGGATATTAATTCTGGGCAGTCAATGTATCCATTACATAAGCCATGCAGAAACGACATGTCAGTCAGGCGGCGACGCTCTTCTAGGGTTGCGAGATGATGATGACAACATGAAGCCTCATAGCTTTTATATCCAAGGAAGCAACGATAATTTAAGTGTTTAATGAATTTGTGCTGTATACTCTCAACAGTCTGACTATATGTCACATACTGAGGATGCCAGATAATACTGCAGTATTCAAGAATGCTCCTCACATAAGAGTAATACAGGATTTTTAGACAACTTACATCGGAGAAAGGGCGACTCACTCTTAGGACAAATCCTAAACTTTTATATGCTTTACTGACAATACTTGCTACATGATCCGAAAATAGTAATTTTGCATCCATTAAAACACCCAAATCCCTGACTGAATACTCTTTATTTAATTTAACTCCATTAATTTCATAATGAAAATTAGTAGGATTAATTTTGCGAGTAAATGACACATAATGACATTTACTAGCATTTACACTGATGCGATTACTACTGTAGTAGATACAAAGCCTATCCATGTCCTCTTGAAGCTTAGCACAATCAGTAGAATTCCTTACTTTCATATAAATTTTAGTGTCATCGGCATACATAAGAAATTTTGCATGAATTAGACACTTACCTACATCGTACAAGTAAGCCGCATACAAAAGAGGCCCTAGTATTGAACCTTGCGGAACACCTGAGGAAATCTCTACAAAGTCAGAGCAAAAACCGCCTACAACTACCGCCTGAGATCGGTTTGAAACAAACCCCAAACTTCATTGTATTTGAAACGCTCGTGCTGAACAGACGTGTGTTGAACGCTTGTGTTGCACTATTACAAAGACGCCATGGCTCCTTATTTATCAAAATTTCACAAGTTTGGAGTTTGTATTGCACTTACGTGTGCATTTGAAGAAAAAAAAAAAAGGAACAGAATATGGATGAAGCGGTGGTTGAAGAAACGACTCAACTTAAGTCATATTACATAAATTTAATAAACCTACTGGACTTCGACGACATTCATAATTTCTTGAGATTGAGAATGGGAATATTTCTATGAATATTATAATCTATACTTCTTTATCTTTCACTTTCAAAACTTTCGTGAGTTGTACTAGACATTATTTAACACACGGGAATTACTCACGTAAAATTATCGTCGATTCTTTATCTTTACTATAATTTACAAATACAAATACGAATCTCACTAAATCTCAGGAACCACCTGTCGAATTTGATTTTTTTTTCTGCATTTGATAGCTAAACTTTTGAGGAAGGTTATAGGCTACTTTTCATCATCATCATAATCACATTATACCATCACTACGGGGGCAACACCGCGAGGGCGCTGCTAGTTCTAAATGCCATACGTCCGCGCTCGGTGCGTGCAGCGGCGTGACTGTGGTACGAGTGGTTTGAAACAAGCGGCTAGACAGCTTGAAACAAGTTTGAAACCAACTCTTCTGCCAGTGGTTTGCCGAGCACGCCCGTCTACCAAGGGCGTTTAAAGGTCATGCGAAATTTGGCATGATACCACTGTCTACACGGTTTGAAACATCAAGGTCACCTTGGTAGAAGCTGTGGTTTCAAGCCGTGTAGAACACGCTTTAGTTGATTCTTCATAAATGGGCAAAAACGCGCAAAACTGTACACTTTCTCAAAATTGTGATTTGTTTTTTTTTTGTGGAATTTCATTGAAATGTTTATTTATATGCTATCACTGACCTGTATCTATACAAGTACGCTGGACCTCTGATACCCTTTGAAATGACAGCTCTTGAATGTGCCGATTTGAAGCGCCCCCAATGCGGGGGAAGAGAACTAAATCTGACGTAACTGACAAATGGCCGTTGTCTCGTTTGTATTGTCTCCCGTGTTTTTAAAGTGTTTTTGGAGGTTTAACGCGATTAAGCTTGTTTGTTGTGTCTTATTTATTTAGTTGATACATAAATAAGTGATGGGCATTCATAAGTAAACTATGAAAGAGTGTGTGCTAAGCAAAACTCGTTACCAGAAGGGAAGTGGGGTTACATTCCACAAGTAAGTGAATTTACGGCTAATCTTCGGCTAATATTCATCAAATTAAACTTATCTTAATTATTATACGTAATAACAACATATTTA
Source organism: Camptogramma bilineatum (assembly GCA_958496255.1). Taxonomy (NCBI): domain Eukaryota; kingdom Metazoa; phylum Arthropoda; class Insecta; order Lepidoptera; family Geometridae; genus Camptogramma; species Camptogramma bilineatum. Next base: position 5,314,102 of record OY292478.1, read on the forward strand.
TCTTCATATTACCGGTTTTCTAAAAACAATAAAATTTAATAGTGTTGTCCAAGTTACCTGTCGATAAAACTTATCGATATTTTTCCTATAGATATCTATTTACTTTTAAGAACGGAAATCGCCGATGACCGATTTTTATTATCAAATACATATAATTTTTAAATAATTCACAGGTTTCCGACAGACATAAGACTGGAATTATGGCTGAACAACATTGAAAAACCTAGTTGGCGTCCGAAAAAATATGATTACATTATGTTCAAAGCACTTCTCTGATGACTGTTTTATTAAACATAACTCATGCACTACTTTGAAAAAGTGCAGTACTCCAACAATTTTCTGCAGCAGTGCCGGTTAGTATAAAAATATAGTATCATTTCTAAAATGTATAGATAGATAGGTCATACATAAAATTTTTATTCTGATGAAAATTCCGTAGATATTGATTTTGAATGATGGGCTATACTCCCTTCCAGTTATTTGGGAAGCTGTCAGGGACGTATATAAGGGGGGGTTTAGGGGGTCCGGACCCCCCCTTAGCCCATTAAGTTCGGAGGAAACCTAGTCAATTTTTGTATTTTGGAACCCTTGGACCCCCCCTTAACAAAGATCTTTGGTATATTGGAACCTTTGGACCCCCCCCTTAACAAAGCTATAGCTACGCCCCTGGAAGCTGTCCTTCCACCATGTGTTAAAATAGTATATTAATAATGAATATTGTTTTTTTTTCTTCCTTCTGATTGGTTAAGATTACGAAAAAATTTAAAATTCAGTACCGATATCGGGTCGATTATGTACTTATGATTTGTAGTTTAATTGTTGATTAACAGAAAAGAGATGGCCGATTCCTTGAATAAATTTGCCCCACAGATGCCAACAGGAAAGAATGCTTGCGTCATGACCAAATTGGGATTTTTGGGTTTGTTTTTTTATTTTATAATGAGAGTCCATTCATCTTCTTCCTCTAAAAAGTGGGATTTAAAAGTTATTCTAATATAAAGCAGCAGGCTATGACGCCCAGCATGAACGGAGAACCTAGGAAACTATATTTTTAAGGTTGCTATATTAAAAGCTTTGCTTACGTTGGGGATAGATGGCGCTGTGTGAAAATTTACTTTTTCATTATTATCAGGACTAGCAGAATTTTAAGTGAAGTAGGCATAGAAAATAAATGACGCACACAGGTGCTCCCAGTACCTACAATTTCAAGTAAAAAAGAAAAGTACTTAGGAAAAATTGGGAATTTCATCAATAAAATTATCTACACTCGTGTGCAGTGATTCTGTACTAACCGCCTAAAATAAAATATGATATCTATAAATAAATAAAACAAAAAGCCTTTTATTTCTCTATAAATAACATTTTTTTCTTATCACTAATGCTTATAATCTAAGTAGGTACTAGAGAACCCCTAAGGTGAAGGCCTCCTCCAAAGCCAGCCATCTGTCCCTGTCTTGTGCTACTCGGAGCCAGTTTGGTCCAGCAGTTTTCTTGATGTCGTCGTCCCAGCGAGCGTATGGTCTTCCTATGCAGCGTCGACCTCTTGGACCCTCCCAATTTGTCACTCTCCTAGTCCATCTTCCATCTTGTAGACGGGCTATATGTCCAGCCCACTTCCATTTTAGTCTGTATGCATATCCCAAGGCGTCAGTACTTTTTGTAATTTTAAATTAAATATGATAAATCCTCATAAATCACTCATCACAACACAATCACACAACTGAAACTCAACGAAATTCCTTTTACATCTGTCAAATTCTTGTCCGTCTGTTTTGTTTACTATTTGAGTGTCATGTCAACCGCGAAAAAGAAGGTAGGTCTATCTGATAAAAATATTCTCTGTGATACCTAATAGCCCCTCCAGACTCTCGGCAAGAAACCCCGACAACACCCGAGAAGCGTGAATGTGAGGAGTTTCTCGCCTTCTTGTTCTCGCGCTTCGGTGTCGGTACCTATTTTTGGCCGAGACAAAGGATTTCAAACAGATCACGAGTGAGAAAAAAAGTGAGAGTGTGGATAATTTGTTTGTTCTTCGAGAAGTCTCGGTGAAACTTCTCGCCGTGAGTCTGGAGAGGCATTACGGACTGTAGTACCGGAAGTGACTAAAGTTACTAATAAAATAACATAATTATATTCCTACAGGGCACGAGATATCTAAGTATTCTGTATGTACCAGTTAATTTTGTGATATTTTATTTAAATAATATTATTCAGACGCATAGTCTAATTCGATATTCGGCTCTGGGGCAGGATCCGGCCAAATTCTTTTATTTTCAGGTCGAAGGCGTTGAAGTACAAGCTGTGACCCGCAACAGAGTACTCCTTCAGGTCTCCTTTAGGTCTCTCTCCGAAATCTGCTATAGTATCAAGCATGATCATCGTTATGAAAACTCTCCTAAGTCATCCAAAAAAGCATTGCAGAGAGTTAAAAATTATTTGATAAAATCAAGAGCTCGTGTAAAAGTCTTTTAAAATATTTTTTGATGTTACATAAGTAACTATGAAAATGATGACGGAAACTAATAAAAAATGTTAAAGGATTGTACATATATTTTTATTTTCTATAAATACCTTACCTATTCCACTCCATCCTGAAAAAACCACATTTCTATTTAAAAAACGTTCCCTATTTATTTTTGGATCTAGCTAGCCACATACTAAGTACCCGTTAGTCCGGCTTCGGCATATCCTAAGACTAGCAGTTTCTGAGATTTGCGCGTTCAACCTAACAAACAAACTAGTCACTTTATAATATTACCTAGTATAATTAATTAGACAACTCGTCGGAAATGTCTTTTATCGATGTATTTTATCTCATTGTCCCATCTCTATTATTAGTTCCTTTCCCACCCACTTCTGCGATCAGCGCCAAAATGGCGAAAATCAAATCGCCTCACTATGGCCCGGCTTGTCAGAGGTCCAGCGTACTTGTATAGATACAGGTCAGTGTATGCTATCTATAATTATTCTTCTATCTACAAACGAAAAAGTTTTCTCGTAAAATTGATATTTTAGGAGAAATTAGCAAGTTTATTACTGTAAGGAGAAATTTTAATCCAATTCGTTACCGCTGGTTTTTGGTTTTTTAAGATAGTAAAACTCAAAATTTTTTTTATTAATTTATTTATTAAAGAAAGAGAATATGTTTTTAAATAATAACTGTATAAAATCAGTTTGATATCTTAGAAATACACGAGTTTTATCAACTTTTCCTTTCCAGTTCGTTACCTATGCTCTAAAATGGCCTTTAAAGTTTTAATAAAATTCCCAAAATTGACTATTTTCTTAATTAACTATTTAAATATTGAGTATTTTGAGAAACCACATCATTTTGCTAAACAATGTCTACACTTATTTTAAACTTTTTAATACAAACTTAACATTTTTGTAACTTAGATTTGGGGGACAGACATCTAAGGTTAGGTTTACATAGCGCCTAATTCTAAATCTTTTGAATTTTTATTTACTAGCTATAAAATCGTTGAAATTAATGATTTTAGAAGTAAACTAGAACTTGTGAAAATTAGTCTTTACTAAGTAAAGGAACTAAGCATAATAATTTGTTTCGTCAGAAAAAAAAATATTTTCAAATAGTGGTACCTACTGATTTTTAACCACTTTTTCTTCGGAACATAGGTCAAAACGAATAATTTTGATACCTATGGTGGCCGTAGGTTTACCAAAATAATGGGTAAATAATAATAGATAAAATAAAGTGTACGCTATGTAAACCTTGCTTAACGTGATTATCAGCTCTATGGTATCGAATCGGAAGTAACGAACTTGGGTACCTGTTCACAAAAATATGAATTATCTCAAATTGCTGATATTTATCACACGATTTTTCACATTAAGTTAATCTTGGATAGTTCATTTCAGTTTTGAAATAAAAATATGCATTGGAAATACGTTTTAAACATGAAAAAAAAATTGAATACTCACCGGACAGTGCCCGAAAAAACACAACCTCTCACTGACGCCGAATATCAAACAATTGTTTTGAATATTTTGGCTTAAAAACTATGGACATCTCCTTTACTTTTACGTCTGTCTCGTTGCAATGTTGTTGTATAAGTAAAAAAATAACTACCCCTCGGAACAAAAAAACTGTAAAATCATTCGAAAACGCGGTAACGGAATCCGGACATGTCCAGTTGGCCCAAATCCCGGGGACAGGCTTAAATATTACTTATTTAGTAGAAATTCTGGCTTTTGCAGCAAATTGTAAATTTAGAACCCTAGGTAACCCACTAAACTTCAAATATATAGCTAAAAGTTTGCCAGTCTAGTGGAATTATTTTTAACCAAACGCTGATAAAGGTCGGATTTTGTTTAGGGGACAGTACTACAGGCTAAAATTGCGATTTTTTAAAATTAATTTTCGATATCATAATGTTGTTTTAAGCGTTACATTTTAATAAATATGGCATGCCAATTTCACCATGAATCAGATAATGTGGTTACAACTCCTGTAAAACTTATAAAGAGCTGCGTAGCACTCAATTTTACCTGGGGACACCTCGAAAATGCCAATGTACAGATTCTCGCGTTTTTGCCCAAATATGCCGCTAAGCTGCGGGTTTCCTCGCAATGTTTTCCTTCACCGTTTCGGTCTCGTGGCGCAATGCACTTCTTTCTGAATTAACAATACAGGATCAACAAATTTTGTTTCGAAACGCGACTACAAAAAAACACAAGGATTTTATAAACTTTATTGATATAATTTGATGTATTTACATGATTAACTTCTAGAAATATTAATTGTAGCTCGAACATACATTACAAGTATTACAACCTACTTAAATTGCAGACTCTATAATCTAGCCAAAACCAATGTACAATATTTACTAACATTGCACTGACAGTAGTCTTTTTTAAACTTTCGCGATCACTATTCATATAAAATATTACGCGATAAAATACCGTGTCCATAAAACTTTTCAATATTGCACTGACAGATCAATCAGCTGATAACAGGAATAGACCAATCACAGAAAACTGAGATTAAATATGATTGGCACTGATTCAATATGGCCAATCGTAATGAATCTCAGTTTTCTGTGATTGGCCTATTCCTGCTATCAGCTGATTGATCTGTCAGCAAGGAATTTTTATACTAACGTAACTGGAACGCGCACTGATACAGAAAACGCGGTCCGCTTGAAATAAAACTTGGGCGGTGTGTCTCTTTCTTTTTGCAACTGTGTGAAAGAGACAAAGCACCCAAGAAAGCCTCTCAACAAGACCAACAATCCTTATAACCAAAATTAAATGATAATAGATCGTTGTGAAGTCGTGATAAGGTTCAAAATCCTTTGTACATTAAATGTCAGTCAGCATTCTACTATGTATGAAATTTCTTTGTCTGTCAGTGCAATGTTAGTATATTATTGTACATTGGTTTTGGCTAGAGTATAGTAAACCTCGCATCTTTCGTATCCTTGTCTACATTGTGCGAATATCTTGCACAACTATACAAGCGTATTATAAACACATAAACTATTACAGGCTTATTCAAAACAGACACTTAAATAAAACCAGGGGTAGGCAAAGTTAGCCTTATTCTGTTCGGGGGTGGGGGGGAGATAAGGAAGGGAGGGGGGGGGGGTCGAGCCAAATCTCACCACGGGGCGCGCGGGGGTAAAAAAATTGACAAAAATTGACGACGGACGCCCTCTTATTGTCGTCTTTTTTGTTGTATGACACTTTGAGCTCAAACGTTTGCCAACCCCTGTCATAAACCAATAATTTCTAATACGTTTACACGCTCGCGTGCGAACAGAAATTCAACGGGCACATTCTTCTGTCGCGTTCGGTCTCCTTGAGATGAGAGTGACAGAGCTACTCCGTGCTCGCTCTAATTATGTTTCTGTCTCGTTGAATGTATGTTTGTACGGAAGCGTGTGAACGCGGTATAAAAGGCAGAAACGCCTTACTAAACTATTCAACATAAATATTACTTTTATGAGATTATAAAATGTACATAATGTACTCATACTATTATTTACAAATTCTTATGATCTACACACAACTACTACATTATTTTGATCGTTTTTAATCTTCATGTTTTTTTTTTGCTAGTATCTAACAATTGAAAAGAGGTTTTTTTTTTTATTTCCGAATTCGAGGTAAGAATTTTGAAAATTCCAAAATTGAAATAAGTAATATACTTAGATTTTTGAAAATTCCAAAATATCAAGTACTCCTCCGCCAATCTAGATCTATTTTAGATATTTTAGAATTTTCAAAAATCTGTAGATTGACTTGCACAAGTCACAAGAATTAAAAATCAATTATTTTTAACTTTTTTAAGTATGCATATTTTTGTCTCATAAGTGAAAACTTATGTTTAAACATAATAATGTTAGTGTACTTTATTATTATTCTTAATAAGAAGCGTAACATAATACATTGTTTTCGAGTTGCAAGATTTGATACACTTTTGACATGATACGTACATAACAAATTTTACTCAAATCGGTTCATCTATAGTCCGACACAAAATAATAGAAATAAATGGGAGCGCCACTGTGCAAACTAAATACGCGAAATAGATAAATTCTCTTTTAGAAGTAAATTATTACTTCTGACTGACGTCTTCGGCACCTGTACCATAGACAAGAAACCTGTACTTTACCATAGATTAGTAGAGAAAGGGTTTCCAAAGTACTGAAATTTTAGTTGCCGTGTCTACCAGTTTTTGCCGGACTATAACTCCACAAACATCTACACAAGCTCACATTTATAATATTTAAGAATATTATAAATTATTATATTGATTATTATTTTACAAATTTTCATTACAACCTATGTAGCTGCAAAAAAATAATTATGATCTATTTTTGTCCATATTATTAATAATCTGGACACTAAGTAAACACTACACTAAAGAGGGTCGCACTACACATCACGCAAGCTTCAGCATTGCATACTATCTTGTTATTTTCTCTGATATTTTACATTTTACATACGCACTGCGAAAATGTAGAACTCCTTGACGGTGTCTGTTTTTCAGAAAAGTATAATTTGGGTGTCTTCAAATCGAGATTCAATAGGTTCCTTCTAGGTAAGCGTGCTCCATCTTAGACCACACTGTTGCTTTACATCAGGCAGGGTGTGGTCAAACGCGAACCTTTTTTAATCAAAACGCAGTTGAATTGAGAACCTCCTCCTTTTTTGAAGTCGGTTAAAAAAATATACTATTTTGTTTGTATAGTCTGGCAAGAAATAAATGGGAGCGCCACTGTGCAAGCTAAATATGTGAAATAGATAAATTCTCAGAAGGAAATTATTACTTCTGACTGACGTCTTCGGTACCTGTACCATCGACAAGAAACCTGAACTTTACCATAGATTAGTAGAAAAAGGGTTTCCAAACTACAAAATAAAAAGTTGCCGTTTCTTTTCATTGTTGCCAGACTATATCCGTACCCCTATTATAAATACTAAATAAAATCCACTATACTGCCGTCATACGTAAAAAGGGCGTATCTTCCTTAAAGTATGTAAGGAAATTACGACCTTTCTACATTCTAAATAGGTCGTGACTTCCATAAAGTAAGTAAGGAAGAAACGGCTTTTTTACGTATGACGGCAGTATAATTGACAAACACATTTGTTGTATGGAAAAGTGCAATGCTGAAGCAAGCGGTTATGCATAGATAGATCCTATGAAGTCCTTGATATACACCACTCACACACTGGTTTAGCGGGTCACTAGGATACTGGAAGCACCTGCGAAAGATAATAGTTATTTCAAGAATTAAATATTACAACATTGGAATTTTTATTTATTTTATTTTATTCGGAAGACAGTTTTACAGACTTTAGAATTAACACATTACATTACAAGTAACCATTTATAATGTCTTCAATATTCATTACTTTGTACCTTTAAATTTACAGGTGTCACTTTTTTTTTTATTTCATTAGGTGTTTACCACGGTCCTTATCTTTTAGATTTTGCCCTGTCCATCCAAAGGTTGCCTGGAAGAGATCGCGCGATATGTTGCCCATTGTTTTAAGTACCCCAGATGTTTTCTATCGTTATTTTAATTGACCCTGTATTAACTTTTTGTGGGTATTTATGTCAATAAAGATATATCCTATTCTATTAAACGAGCAATATTTGTTTGAAGTTTGTTTGTATGTACTGAGGTCCTCGAGAACGGCTCTAACGATTTCAATGAAATTTGCAGTACGGGTGTTTACGGGGTTGAAAAATCGATCTAGCTAGGTCTCATATCTAGGAAAAAGATTTACAAGTGCAATGTGGTTCGTAATTGAACCACTAGATGGCGTTATGCACCCGAGCAGAGCTCGGTCGCCCAGATATTTATATTGTATATTACCTAGTGCAGGTGTGTCGGTGTGCCGGTGACGCGTCTACTGCCGCGCCGCCCCCCCGAGGTCCTGCGCTAGGACCGCGGCGGGGGCGGCGCCCCCTCAGCTGCGCCGGTGCCGCCCGCCGCCCTTGCGCCTGCGCCCATCGCGACGACCCTGCATACACAAAATAATAAATAAATAATGCTGGACATTTCACACAGCATCATGTAGCCCCAAGCTAAGCAGGGCTTGTGTTATGGCAACCACACGACTGATATACTACTTTAATACATTTTTTTTGTAAATACATACATAATATACATAGAAAACACCCAGACCCGAGACAAATATTTGCAGATCATACAAACATTTGACACAATGTTTATAGTTTAACGCAATTAATGCCCATGACGCATCCATCGAACCGGTTAGGCTGTAGAACAGCACAAAGTCTGCCAGACTAACTGCGACGATCCTAGCTAGATCCTAGGTTCTTCACGGTCTTGGTCGCGAAGGAATAGGAGTAGAATCACCTAGCTCTTAAGACGTTTCAAAGTGGTACACTTGTGATCTTATTGAATAAATGAATTTGACTATTGACTAGCAAGCATTGCACATACCTATGGTAGCGAGGCCCATAGTAGAGAACAAACATCTATGTTCATCACACAAATGTTTGTCCTGAGTGGGAATCGAACCCACGACCTACAGTGCAGAAGGCAGAGTCACTACCAACTGAACTAAAAGGCCAGTCAAAGTTTAAGCCGAGAGGATGGTGTAGGTGCTACAAGCCTACTCCATCTTAAACATTGTCCCAGGCACTAGTGTCCCGTTAAAAGTAGGCAAATATTCCCTCCTGACACTGTATAAATCATCTTTTAAAGATGTAAAGGCCTTAGTTTTTTTTCACTTGAAAAACATAAGGAAAAACATAACCTATAATAGGCAATATGCGTCTGATTCAAAAGCGGGTTAAATGTATTTTATTATGAACATTGTTGCTTTAGAGGTATGTGTGTGTAATTATTTTTTAATATTAAACCATTTTCGATTAGAAAATAAATTTTAAAAATTGCAAAAAATAGTAGGAATTTCAAAATACTTGAAAAGGATGTGAAAGGATGTGACGACACGAGTTCATAAGAAAAGTCAAGGACGAGTCAGATATGACGATCCATAGATAAGTTTTTTTTTTAATTTTCACAATTCCTATACTCGAACTTATTGTTGTCACAGATTACTGTTGTACTTAGTATCAATTTGACGTCACACGTCAAAGTTCACAAATTGTTACTACAACAGTAATCTGTGACAACAATAATAATCGTGTTTCAGATGCGTGAAAATGTTGGTAAATTTCAAAAATTATTTTTGTTATAAAATTTTAGTATTTCGGCACTGGAATTTTTATGACGGTTATTTGACGATATAACCTATCGTATAAAATCATAAAAAAAATTGTGGGAGTTCCCTATTATAATAGCATTTACCTTGTCTTCTAGCACTAGTTTTCATATATTTGCATGATCGAATGTATATTATGTTGGTGGCACAAATAAATAAATAAAGTGGGCACACGACGTTTTCTGCAGCGTGTTTTTGAGCTGCGCGTTCGCAGCGCGTTTGTAACTGCAAAAAAACGCAGTGTGCCCACTCCCTAACCCTCATTTCTGCGGGCAGTAGAGTAAAATAGCATAAAGTTAATAAGGCGTTTACTTTGACTTTGACTTTGACGAGACTCACATTGTTCGACTGGCTCCACACTGGAACTTGACTATTTAGATTTTAAGCGGATGGATCACCGAAAAGAAAGCTAGGTCCCATACCGTGTTTGTTGCCCTGGTTCTTCACGGTGCTGGTCGCGAAAGAACAGGAGTAGAATCACCTAGCTCTTAAGACGTTTCAAAGTGGTCATAACGGTCCTACTGAATAAATGATATTTGATTTTGATTTTTGACTAACCGGTCTGCCGCCCTCCTCGGCCCATCGTTCGTAGGCTCGCTCCCGTTCGAGCCATTCCTGATACTTGTACCACCATTCCTCCCACTTCACGTAGTCGCCGAGAGTTAAACCTGCATACAACATAATTTAATAATTTTTATTTGTTATAGTGTTAAACCACACTTTAGGTCTTTTCATTTTGAAAATGAAAAACCTTATCAAAATTTTCAATTCCGACGGGATTCGAACCCGCAATGATACAAGCGATCCTCCTTTAGCCGGAGTGCCTTTACCAATTCGGCCACGGAACATTTGTCGCCAGAGTTGAAAATCATGATAATTGAAAATTTTGATAAGATTTGTCATGCTGCATGATTTGAAATGCTGGACATTTCACACAGCATCATCTTGTACCAAAGTAAGCAAGCAGAGCTTGTGTTATGGGAACTTCATGACTGATTGATTGATTACTTACTACTACTACTGTAGTGATCAAAAACTATTATGGGTTTTCATCATGTATTTAAATGAACCACAATAGACTGACCTCTAAGGTACCCCTTCTTCTTGTAGTAGTCATATCGTACGGTGACGTCATCCCAAGATGGCAGCCCGCCCGGTGCGGCTGAGAGTAATTCCTCGGGATAGCTGCCTGTAGGCGCGTCTAGTTCTAATAAACCACTGTGGAGGAAATATACATAAATTATAGAATAGAATAGAAAAAAAAAGATTTACTTTCGCTACCACGATACATACAAAAAACAAATCAGAAATGTTACAAATAAAGTGATAAGAAAATAAGGCTGCCCCTCAGCATTTGCTCCAGCAGCGCCATGGCTGTTAGAGCGCTGGTTTTCAGTGGCGCCGAAAAAAATAGCTCATAAACTACTATGACACGAGTTTAAGTTTTTACACTTGCACGATGTATGCATTTCGTATGGGTAGGGGGCGTCCATTAATTACTTGAGGTGATTTTTGCGATTTTTCGAGGACTGCAGACTTCTTTGCTCACCGCAAAGTTCATTCCGAATTCATTCCATTGCGGCTTTAATTTGACTCACCAAACTTGGCGAGCATTGAAAACCAGCAATGTAATCCAAACTGTCAACTGCGTTCGTCAAAGTACCTACGCAAGATGTTACACGGTCGGTTTCCATACAATGAACTTTTTGCTTGTATATAGTTCTGTGATACCCAACAGTAAGGAAGCTACTAAACGAGCAAAGAAATAATAAATATTGCTGGACATTTGACACAGCGCCATCTAGCCCCAAACTAAGCAAAGCTTGTACCATGGGAACCAGTGCCTCGATCGCCAGTATGCACAAGTTTACTATTCGATCCGTGACTGTAGTACAGTCTCTCAAATGTATGGGATTCCGGTGCAGCGCCTCCAGTGGTAACTTGACTGAACTAAAATCCCAATACATTTGAGAGACTATACTACAGTCACGGATCGAATAGTAGACTTTGTGCATACTCGTGCTCGAGGCCCAGATAACTGATAGAATACTAGTACATATACTTTTTTTTTGTAAATACATACATAGAATACTTTTTTTACTCAAGATGCATATCTAGGTCTCTAGGCCGCCGTAGGCCTCGGTACTCACGCATGCCTCGGCGGCTCGGCGTCGATGCGCACGTGCAGCTGCGCGTCGCGGCGCGTGATGCGCATGTTCATGTGTTCCAGCCGCGCCGAACGATCCATCGACCACTGCGCCATCTTGCCGAAACGCTCCGACAGCGTCAGTCTGTGGACAATGAGATACACAACGTCAGTTCAGAAGCAAGCGTCAACTTGTGTAGATTCAAATGCGTAAAATTTGTAAATTTTACTAGATTTTGATTTATTTTTTTGATGATGATTAGAAATATCTGCAGAGCTAAAAAGACCACAATAGGAATTGCAATTTATTATAAATAAATAAATATTGCTGGACATTTCACACAGCACCATCTAGCCCCAAACTAAGCAAAGCTTGTACTATGGGAACCAGATAACTGATAGAATACTTAAAAACATATTTGTAAATAAAATACTTTATAACACGCAGACACAGAACAAACATCTATGTTCATCATACAAATGTTTGTCCTGGATGGGAATCGAACCTACAACCTGCAGCGCAGATGGCAGAACTACTACCAACTGAGCTAAGAGACCAGTCAGACCAGTCACAATGAGATACATTACGTTAGTTCACAAGCAAGCGTCAACTTGGGTAGATTCGAATGCGTAACATTTGTAAATTTTACTAGATTTTGATATATTTTTTGATGATGATTAGAATAGAGATTCAACTCGGGATCCTAAAGATTTATATTGGTAGGATAACCCACCGGCTGCGCCAACTCACTTCAGCGGCGACGGCTTAGAACTTCAGATCACGCGTTCTCCCTCTATCTGCTCGCGAGGGATAGAGACAGAGCTACTCACCTCTGCGGCGGTGGTTTAGAGCTACTAGCCTCGCTATCATTCTGGAACTGAGTGCGGCGGTGACAATGACGCGTCTCGTTTCATCTCAGACTGGTCCTTTTTGGCCCACCACAGCACAGACCTAATAACACCTACCTAAGTACCTACTTACCTAATTTATAATTGCCTGTTTTGTCTTTTTTGAGATCTTGTTCTTTTCTCATAATGTTGTTTTGTCGTACCTACCTACTTATATAACTATATACCTACGTACTCTTTTCTTTCTTTTGTGTGGTGTGTTTTTTGTGTACTATAACAGCGCGATAGACACAAGGCCACTACTACCTCGCTTCATCTTTTCAGAAGGGATAGAGACAGGTCACTCACCTCTGCGGCGGTGGTTCAGAGCTGCCAGTGTCGCTGTCACTCTCCGAGCGCAGCGCCGCGGCGATGACGCCGGGCGAGACGCGCGGGAGGGGGGCGGGGCACGCCCCCCTCCCGCTATATATACATAGAGACAGGTCACTCACCTCTGCGGCGGTGGTTCAGAGCTGCCAGTGTCGCTGTCACTCTCCGAGCGCAGCGCCGCGGCGATGACGCCGGGCGAGACGCGCGGGTGCGGGGGGTGGGGGGGGGCACGCCCCCCTCCCGCTATATATACATAGAGACAGGTCACTCACCTCTGCGGCGGTGGTTCAGAGCTGCCAGTGTCGCTGTCACTCTCCGAGCGCAGCGCCGCGGCGATGACGCCGGGCGAGACGCGCGGGAGGGGGGCGGGGCACGCCCCCCTCCCGCTATATATACATAGAGACAGGTCACTCACCTCTGCGGCGGTGGTTCAGAGCTGCCAGTGTCGCTGTCACTCTCCGAGCGCAGCGCCGCGGCGATGACGCCGGGCGAGACGCGCGGGAGGGGGGCGGGGCACGCCCCCCTCCCGCTATATATACATAGAGACAGGTCACTCACCTCTGCGGCGGTGGTTCAGAGCTGCCAGTGTCGCTGTCACTCTCCGAGCGCAGCGCCGCGGCGATGACGCCGGGCGAGACGCGCGGGAGGGGGGCGGGGCACGCCCCCCTCCCGCTATATATACATAGAGACAGGTCACTCACCTCTGCGGCGGTGGTTCAGAGCTGCCAGTGTCGCTGTCACTCTCCGAGCGCAGCGCCGCGGCGATGACGCCGGGCGAGACGCGCGGGAGGGGGGCGGGGCACGCCCCCCTCCCGCTATATATACATAGAGACAGGTCACTCACCTCTGCGGCGGTGGTTCAGAGCTGCCAGTGTCGCTGTCACTCTCCGAGCGCAGCGCCGCGGCGATGACGCCGGGCGAGACGCGCGGGAGGGGGGCGGGGCACGCCCCCCTCCCGCTATATATACATAGAGACAGGTCACTCACCTCTGCGGCGGTGGTTCAGAGCTGCCAGTGTCGCTGTCACTCTCCGAGCGCAGCGCCGCGGCGATGACGCCGGGCGAGACGCGCGGGAGGGGGGCGGGGCACGCCCCCCTCCCGCTATATATACATAGAGACAGGTCACTCACCTCTGCGGCGGTGGTTCAGAGCTGCCAGTGTCGCTGTCACTCTCCGAGCGCAGCGCCGCGGCGATGACGCCGGGCGAGACGCGCGGGTGCGGGGGGTGGGGGGGGGCACGCCCCCCTCCCGCTATATATACATAGAGACAGGTCACTCACCTCTGCGGCGGTGGTTCAGAGCTGCCAGTGTCGCTGTCACTCTCCGAGCGCAGCGCCGCGGCGATGACGCCGGGCGAGACGCGCGGGTGCGGGGGGTGGGGGGGGGCACGCCCCCCTCCCGCTATATATACATAGAGACAGGTCACTCACCTCTGCGGCGGTGGTTCAGAGCTGCCAGTGTCGCTGTCACTCTCCGAGCGCAGCGCCGCGGCGATGACGCCGGGCGAGACGCGCGGGTGGGGGGCGGGGGGGGGCACGCCCCCCTCCCGCTATATATACATAGAGACAGGTCACTCACCTCTGCGGCGGTGGTTCAGAGCTGCCAGTGTCGCTGTCACTCTCCGAGCGCAGCGCCGCGGCGATGACGCCGGGCGAGACGCGCGGGTGGGGGGCGGGGCACGCCCCCCTCCCGCTATATATACATAGAGACAGGTCACTCACCTCTGCGGCGGTGGTTCAGAGCTGCCAGTGTCGCTGTCACTCTCCGAGCGCAGCGCCGCGGCGATGACGCCGGGCGAGACGCGCGGGTGCGGGGGGTGGGGGGGGGCACGCCCCCCTCCCGCTATATATACATAGAGACAGGTCACTCACCTCTGCGGCGGTGGTTCAGAGCTGCCAGTGTCGCTGTCACTCTCCGAGCGCAGCGCCGCGGCGATGACGCCGGGCGAGACGCGCGGGTGGGGGGCGGGGGGGGGCACGCCCCCCTCCCGCTATATATACATAGAGACAGGTCACTCACCTCTGCGGCGGTGGTTCAGAGCTGCCAGTGTCGCTGTCACTCTCCGAGCGCAGCGCCGCGGCGATGACGCCGGGCGAGACGCGCGGGTGGGGGGCGGGGCACGCCCCCCTCCCGCTATATATACATAGAGACAGGTCACTCACCTCTGCGGCGGTGGTTCAGAGCTGCCAGTGTCGCTGTCACTCTCCGAGCGCAGCGCCGCGGCGATGACGCCGGGCGAGACGCGCGGGTGGGGGGCGGGGGGGGGCACGCCCCCCTCCCGCTATATATACATAGAGACAGGTCACTCACCTCTGCGGCGGTGGTTCAGAGCTGCCAGTGTCGCTGTCACTCTCCGAGCGCAGCGCCGCGGCGATGACGCCGGGCGAGACGCGCGGGTGGGGGGCGGGGCACGCCCCCCTCCCGCTATATATACATAGAGACAGGTCACTCACCTCTGCGGCGGTGGTTCAGAGCTGCCAGTGTCGCTGTCACTCTCCGAGCGCAGCGCCGCGGCGATGACGCCGGGCGAGACGCGCGGGAGGGGGGCGGGGCACGCCCCCCTCCCGCTATATATACATAGAGACAGGTCACTCACCTCTGCGGCGGTGGTTCAGAGCTGCCAGTGTCGCTGTCACTCTCCGAGCGCAGCGCCGCGGCGATGACGCCGGGCGAGACGCGCGGGAGGGGGGCGGGGCACGCCCCCCTCCCGCTATATATACATAGAGACAGGTCACTCACCTCTGCGGCGGTGGTTCAGAGCTGCCAGTGTCGCTGTCACTCTCCGAGCGCAGCGCCGCGGCGATGACGCCGGGCGAGACGCGCGGGAGGGGGGCGGGGCACGCCCCCCTCCCGCTATATATACATAGAGACAGGTCACTCACCTCTGCGGCGGTGGTTCAGAGCTGCCAGTGTCGCTGTCACTCTCCGAGCGCAGCGCCGCGGCGATGACGCCGGGCGAGACGCGCGGGAGGGGGGCGGGGCACGCCCCCCTCCCGCTATATATACATAGAGACAGGTCACTCACCTCTGCGGCGGTGGTTCAGAGCTGCCAGTGTCGCTGTCACTCTCCGAGCGCAGCGCCGCGGCGATGACGCCGGGCGAGACGCGCGGGAGGGGGGCGGGGCACGCCCCCCTCCCGCTATATATACATAGAGACAGGTCACTCACCTCTGCGGCGGTGGTTCAGAGCTGCCAGTGTCGCTGTCACTCTCCGAGCGCAGCGCCGCGGCGATGACGCCGGGCGAGACGCGCGGGAGGGGGGCGGGGCACGCCCCCCTCCCGCTATATATACATAGAGACAGGTCACTCACCTCTGCGGCGGTGGTTCAGAGCTGCCAGTGTCGCTGTCACTCTCCGAGCGCAGCGCCGCGGCGATGACGCCGGGCGAGACGCGCGGGAGGGGGGCGGGGCACGCCCCCCTCCCGCTATATATACATAGAGACAGGTCACTCACCTCTGCGGCGGTGGTTCAGAGCTGCCAGTGTCGCTGTCACTCTCCGAGCGCAGCGCCGCGGCGATGACGCCGGGCGAGACGCGCGGGAGGGGGGCGGGGCACGCCCCCCTCCCGCTATATATACATAGAGACAGGTCACTCACCTCTGCGGCGGTGGTTCAGAGCTGCCAGTGTCGCTGTCACTCTCCGAGCGCAGCGCCGCGGCGATGACGCCGGGCGAGACGCGCGGGAGGGGGGCGGGGCACGCCCCCCTCCCGCTATATATACATAGAGACAGGTCACTCACCTCTGCGGCGGTGGTTCAGAGCTGCCAGTGTCGCTGTCACTCTCCGAGCGCAGCGCCGCGGCGATGACGCCGGGCGAGACGCGCGGGAGGGGGGCGGGGCACGCCCCCCTCCCGCTATATATACATAGAGACAGGTCACTCACCTCTGCGGCGGTGGTTCAGAGCTGCCAGTGTCGCTGTCACTCTCCGAGCGCAGCGCCGCGGCGATGACGCCGGGCGAGACGCGCGGGAGGGGGGCGGGGCACGCCCCCCTCCCGCTATATATACATAGAGACAGGTCACTCACCTCTGCGGCGGTGGTTCAGAGCTGCCAGTGTCGCTGTCACTCTCCGAGCGCAGCGCCGCGGCGATGACGCCGGGCGAGACGCGCGGGAGGGGGGCGGGGCACGCCCCCCTCCCGCTATATATACATAGAGACAGGTCACTCACCTCTGCGGCGGTGGTTCAGAGCTGCCAGTGTCGCTGTCACTCTCCGAGCGCAGCGCCGCGGCGATGACGCCGGGCGAGACGCGCGGGAGGGGGGCGGGGCACGCCCTCCCTCCCGCTATATATACATAGAGACAGGTCACTCACCTCTGCGGCGGTGGTTCAGAGCTGCCAGTGTCGCTGTCACTCTCCGAGCGCAGCGCCGCGGCGATGACGCCGGGCGAGACGCGCGGGAGGGGGGCGGGGCACGCCCCCCTCCCGCTATATATACATAGAGACAGGTCACTCACCTCTGCGGCGGTGGTTCAGAGCTGCCAGTGTCGCTGTCACTCTCCGAGCGCAGCGCCGCGGCGATGACGCCGGGCGAGACGCGCGGGAGGGGGGCGGGGCACGCCCCCCTCCCGCTATATATACATAGAGACAGGTCACTCACCTCTGCGGCGGTGGTTCAGAGCTGCCAGTGTCGCTGTCACTCTCCGAGCGCAGCGCCGCGGCGATGACGCCGGGCGAGACGCGCGGGAGGGGGGCGGGGCACGCCCCCCTCCCGCTATATATACATAGAGACAGGTCACTCACCTCTGCGGCGGTGGTTCAGAGCTGCCAGTGTCGCTGTCACTCTCCGAGCGCAGCGCCGCGGCGATGACGCCGGGCGAGACGCGCGGGAGGGGGGCGGGGCACGCCCCCCTCCCGCTATATATACATAGAGACAGGTCACTCACCTCTGCGGCGGTGGTTCAGAGCTGCCAGTGTCGCTGTCACTCTCCGAGCGCAGCGCCGCGGCGATGACGCCGGGCGAGACGCGCGGGAGGGGGGCGGGGCACGCCCCCCTCCCGCTATATATACATAGAGACAGGTCACTCACCTCTGCGGCGGTGGTTCAGAGCTGCCAGTGTCGCTGTCACTCTCCGAGCGCAGCGCCGCGGCGATGACGCCGGGCGAGACGCGCGGGAGGGGGGCGGGGCACGCCCCCCTCCCGCTATATATACATAGAGACAGGTCACTCACCTCTGCGGCGGTGGTTCAGAGCTGCCAGTGTCGCTGTCACTCTCCGAGCGCAGCGCCGCGGCGATGACGCCGGGCGAGACGCGCGGGAGGGGGGCGGGGCACGCCCCCCTCCCGCTATATATACATAGAGACAGGTCACTCACCTCTGCGGCGGTGGTTCAGAGCTGCCAGTGTCGCTGTCACTCTCCGAGCGCAGCGCCGCGGCGATGACGCCGGGCGAGACGCGCGGGAGGGGGGCGGGGCACGCCCCCCTCCCGCTATATATACATAGAGACAGGTCACTCACCTCTGCGGCGGTGGTTCAGAGCTGCCAGTGTCGCTGTCACTCTCCGAGCGCAGCGCCGCGGCGATGACGCCGGGCGAGACGCGCGGGAGGGGGGCGGGGCACGCCCCCCTCCCGCTATATATACATAGAGACAGGTCACTCACCTCTGCGGCGGTGGTTCAGAGCTGCCAGTGTCGCTGTCACTCTCCGAGCGCAGCGCCGCGGCGATGACGCCGGGCGAGACGCGCGGGAGGGGGGCGGGGCACGCCCCCCTCCCGCTATATATACATAGAGACAGGTCACTCACCTCTGCGGCGGTGGTTCAGAGCTGCCAGTGTCGCTGTCACTCTCCGAGCGCAGCGCCGCGGCGATGACGCCGGGCGAGACGCGCGGGAGGGGGGCGGGGCACGCCCCCCTCCCGCTATATATACATAGAGACAGGTCACTCACCTCTGCGGCGGTGGTTCAGAGCTGCCAGTGTCGCTGTCACTCTCCGAGCGCAGCGCCGCGGCGATGACGCCGGGCGAGACGCGCGGGAGGGGGGCGGGGCACGCCCCCCTCCCGCTATATATACATAGAGACAGGTCACTCACCTCTGCGGCGGTGGTTCAGAGCTGCCAGTGTCGCTGTCACTCTCCGAGCGCAGCGCCGCGGCGATGACGCCGGGCGAGACGCGCGGGAGGGGGGCGGGGCACGCCCCCCTCCCGCTATATATACATAGAGACAGGTCACTCACCTCTGCGGCGGTGGTTCAGAGCTGCCAGTGTCGCTGTCACTCTCCGAGCGCAGCGCCGCGGCGATGACGCCGGGCGAGACGCGCGGGAGGGGGGCGGGGCACGCCCCCCTCCCGCTATATATACATAGAGACAGGTCACTCACCTCTGCGGCGGTGGTTCAGA
This sequence comes from Camptogramma bilineatum, assembly GCA_958496255.1. Taxonomy (NCBI): domain Eukaryota; kingdom Metazoa; phylum Arthropoda; class Insecta; order Lepidoptera; family Geometridae; genus Camptogramma; species Camptogramma bilineatum. The sequence continues at coordinate 5,333,530 of OY292478.1, forward strand.
GCTGCCAGTGTCGCTGTCACTCTCCGAGCGCAGCGCCGCGGCGATGACGCCGGGCGAGACGCGCGGGAGGGGGGCGGGGCACGCCCCCCTCCCGCTATATATACATAGAGACAGGTCACTCACCTCTGCGGCGGTGGTTCAGAGCTGCCAGTGTCGCTGTCACTCTCCGAGCGCAGCGCCGCGGCGATGACGCCGGGCGAGACGCGCGGGAGGGGGGCGGGGCACGCCCCCCTCCCGCTATATATACATAGAGACAGGTCACTCACCTCTGCGGCGGTGGTTCAGAGCTGCCAGTGTCGCTGTCACTCTCCGAGCGCAGCGCCGCGGCGATGACGCCGGGCGAGACGCGCGGGAGGGGGGCGGGGCACGCCCCCCTCCCGCTATATATACATAGAGACAGGTCACTCACCTCTGCGGCGGTGGTTCAGAGCTGCCAGTGTCGCTGTCACTCTCCGAGCGCAGCGCCGCGGCGATGACGCCGGGCGAGACGCGCGGGAGGGGGGCGGGGCACGCCCCCCTCCCGCTATATATACATAGAGACAGGTCACTCACCTCTGCGGCGGTGGTTCAGAGCTGCCAGTGTCGCTGTCACTCTCCGAGCGCAGCGCCGCGGCGATGACGCCGGGCGAGACGCGCGGGAGGGGGGCGGGGCACGCCCCCCTCCCGCTATATATACATAGAGACAGGTCACTCACCTCTGCGGCGGTGGTTCAGAGCTGCCAGTGTCGCTGTCACTCTCCGAGCGCAGCGCCGCGGCGATGACGCCGGGCGAGACGCGCGGGAGGGGGGCGGGGCACGCCCCCCTCCCGCTATATATACATAGAGACAGGTCACTCACCTCTGCGGCGGTGGTTCAGAGCTGCCAGTGTCGCTGTCACTCTCCGAGCGCAGCGCCGCGGCGATGACGCCGGGCGAGACGCGCGGGAGGGGGGCGGGGCACGCCCCCCTCCCGCTATATATACATAGAGACAGGTCACTCACCTCTGCGGCGGTGGTTCAGAGCTGCCAGTGTCGCTGTCACTCTCCGAGCGCAGCGCCGCGGCGATGACGCCGGGCGAGACGCGCGGGTGCGGGGGGTGCGGGGGGTGGGGCCGCACGCGCGGGTCGGTGGGGGGCGGGGCGCGCTCCCCCTCCCGCTTTATCTGCTCAGGGGGGATAGGGACGGGACCGCTCCTACCGGCTGCGCCGATTAACTGCCCGCGTTGCCATTCTAGCACCTGGGGAAAAGATGTATAGTTACATACATACATACATAAAATCACGCCTCTTTCCCACAGGGGTAGGCAGAGACCACGGACTTCCACCTGCTACGATCCTGACACACCTCTTTCGCCTCATTCACTCTCATCACATTTTTCATACAAGTTCGCCGGTTTAGGGTACTTTTGACCTGGCCTTTCTCTCTGTATAGTTACAATGGATCTTTTTGGAAGTGTATGTGGCGTAGCTAGCTTAGACGTTCTTGATTGATCGTTATTAACGTTATTAAGCAGATCGAAGTTAAGCTGAGTTGTGAGCGGTCACAATTTGGATGGGTGACCGCAATTCATCTTTATACGATAGTAGTTACTAAGGAATTGTTTACTTAGAGGTAACTCCCCGTTTTCTCATGATCAACTGAATATATAAATTGAATAAAAATTAGACACAACATTATCACATTATGTACTGCATGCATGCCAGTATTTTTTACCATGACGAGCAAGCGCAATAATATACATACTCGGCAGTATAGTAGCACTTGAAAGTATAGGGGTAGTCAGAAGAAAGTCCAAATGTAAGCCATCTACGGTGCGCGAGACCTCAGTTCGGGGCAAACTAGTAATGAAATAGTTTACTATTTTCAATGATAATAAATAAATAATAATAAATAATATAAACTTTATTTCAGGCAACTTAAGAATAGTACAGAACACGGAATGAGTTACCTTTTCCTCCCTGGTCCTCTTGCTTCCCTCCCTCGCCTTCAGCAGTTCTCTAGTAGGTTGGACAGCGCGAGCCTCCCCACGAGGCGCGCCAGGCCTATGAAAGAGATGTCGATTTGATTATCGATGCTTTAACGAATGGTCTTACCAAGATTTTCAACCCAGTACCCCGATCGCGAGTATGCACAGTCTACTATTCGATCCGTGACTGTAGTATAGTCTCTCAAATGTATTGGGATTTTAGTTCAGTCAAGTTACCACTGGAGGCGCTGCACCGGAATCCCATACATTTGAGAGACTATACTACAGTCACGGATCGAATAGTAAACTTGTGCATACTGGCGATCGAGGCACTGACGAATAAGGATTCCGTAGCCGAGTTGGCAAAGGCACTCCGGCTAAAGAAGGCTTGTATCACTTGTTCGAATCCCGTCGGAATTGAAAATTTTTATAAGAATTTTAATTTCCAAATGTCGATTTGAGTGAAAATATATTAATACATTTGAGACTTTCAGGGGGGCAGTAGAAGACCCAAAAAAAATTAGGGGGCATTGAGATAACGCAGAGGGGGCGCAACATAATTTGACGGAGGGGATAGAATGAGCGTGGGTAGAATGATAGAACGAGCGAGGATCACCGAAAAGAAAGCTAGGCCCCATACCGTGTTTGTTGCCCTGATTCTTCACGGTGTTGGTCGCGAAAGAACAGGAGTAGAATCACCTAGCTCTTAAGACGTTTCAAAGTGGTCATAACGGTTCTACTGAATAAATGATATTTGATTTTGATTTTTGAGCATCTCCGCTCGTCTGATGTAAATCGGTCTTATGACCAACGAAATGACTAAAGACGTACCTGGGCGGTACTTTGGCCCCTTTAGGCGGCGGCGGCGGTGGCACTTTCTTGTTTTTAGCTGAACAAACTGAGCACGAGTCGTCGGAACAACTGCTGCCTGACGAACCAGAGGACGACTGAAACAAAAACGCCATTAAATGTTACTAGATAATTTAATTTTATAGTGTCAGGAAAAAATCTTTGCCAACACTTAACAGGACACTGCAGTGCCTGGGTTACCTGGTACCTAGCAGGGTTTTGCACGGTCACGCGTGGTTCGGAGGGCATGTTGAACTGTCGGTCCTGGCTTTAAAGTCGTTAAGCCATGATGGATGCCTTTAGGCGGCCTAAAAACTCCATGAGTTGGCCACTTGCTCATACGAACTTACGTTTAGTACAAGCTTTGTTTAGTTTGGGGCTAGCTGGCGCTGTGTGACTCCGCCAATATTTATAATAATAATATAAGTTTTTTATTTAGACATCAGAGCCCATAAAATGTTAGTACCTAAAAACTTAAATAATTATGTTAGTACTTAATAGCTAAAACAGATTTCGTCCTCTGGGAGAGCTTCCACATGAGAGGACACGCATAATTATCAGCAATTTCATTATATTTTCAGCTCAACGCGACGCACGAACGATTCCTCTAGAATGGAAATTATTGCATATAAACGTACATTAATATACCTCACGTACCTTCCTAGGCGGCGGAGACGGAGGCCTAGGCCTCACAGCCATGGCCCTAGACCGCGGCGGCGGGGTCACTCGCCTAGCCGCCACCGGCGACCTCGCCCGTACAACTGGCGACCTCGCTCGTACAACTGGTGACCTCGCTCGGATAGCTGGTGACCTCGCTCGGAGGGGGGGGTGACCTCGCTCGGACGGCGGGCGAGCGCGCGCGGGGGAGGGGGGAACGGACGCGGGGGGAACGACGGCGGATGGGGGGCGAAGCTCCACGTCTGAAAGGGAACAAGTTGATAAATAAAAATTTTAAAAACCGACTTCAATGTTATAAGCTGAGCAATTTTCTGCACTCTCGAGGTGCATTTCTGTTCATAACTCCAAAGATCTCTCGACAGATCCTCACCAAAATTTTATGTGGCACCAATCGGAAAGTACACCCTTTCAAACAAAAAAAAAAAAAAACCAATATCTGTCGAAGCATCTCCGAGTAATCGGTGAACATACATAAAAAGAGCACAAAAAACCGACGAATTGAGAACCTCCTTTTTTCGAAGTCGGTTAAAAATAGTTGTATATAAAGAAGTTTTATTTGTGGCATCAACAACTTAGATATAAGTACACATTATGAGAGATAACATAAAGGCTTATGAGTACTAAAACGCTACTAAAACGCTACTTAGTTTAAGTGGTGCTTTGCTTATCTTATCATTGACAAGAACTAACATTAACTGTAATTTTTTACGATTCTGAAGAGTAAGAACTTCTCAAATATTTAAGTAGCGTTTCAGTATTCGGGTAGTCTGTTAAATATTATAATATGGGCCAATGTTCATTAATCTCTTTTATTAACTGTCGCCTGAAAAAAGAATGATTATTTCACGCTAGCTAGTGTACTAAAGAGTAACACACTAACCTGATAGGGCTCCGCCTCGGGCTCCGGCGGGGGCTGCGTCGCGGGGACTTGCGGGGGGAGCGCCGCGCGGGGGGGGAGCGGACTCGACGCGGGGAGCGGGAGCGGGCGCCGCCCGGGGACCTGCAACAATAGGAAACACGTGTTAACACATAGACAGACGTTTATTCACTACTAGCAGCGCCCTCGCGGCGTTGCCCCCGTAGTGATGGTATATGGTAATGGTGATGATGATTAAAAGTAGCCTATAACCTTCCTCAAGAGTTTAGCTATCAAATGCAGAAAGAATTTTTCAAATCGGACTGGTCCTTGAGACTTGGCAGTGAAGCGCTCCTGGCGTAGCTTGCTCGGACGTTCTTGATTGATCGTTGAAGTTAAGCAGCTCTGTGCGCGGTCACCCTTGGGATGGGTGACCGCAAGTGGTATATCGAGCTGAGCACTTCCGTGCTTCGGAGGGCACGTTAAATGTCGGTCCCGGCTTTTAAGTCGTTAAGCCATGACGGAGGCCTTTACCACCAGAGTTGGCCACTTGCTCATACGAACTTATTTACTACTTAGCACACAATATAAATCTCAAAAACATGTAACACAAAAAAAACAGAAGCAAATGAGACAGAGAGAGAGTTTTATTGTGCGTCACAGCAGCAAAAAGGCCTCGGCTCAGCATTATGCCGTGCCACTGAGTAGTGGTAAGGTGCTGGTATTCTGCAGAAACCTCCATAGTCACTAGACCCTGTGAGACTACATCAGGTGTGTTAGATAATGCCAAGGGTGGGGTGTCCAACTTTGAAACACCCAAAATTCAAAGTGTCATAGATCTTTCGTTGATTGACTTTTCAATGACGTTGTTAACGAGTACGCGCGTACCGAATAGACACCAGCCGGCATGATGGCACGTTTACACGCTCGCGTGCAAACAGACATTTAACGTGCACATTATCTTCTGTCGCGTTCAGTCTAGTCCAGTGGTTCTTAACCTTTTAGTGATGAGGGACCATTTGATAAACTTTCTGACTTGCCGCGGACCACCAACAGTAAGTTTTCTCTTTCAACTTTGATCATTTGTCGCTTGTTTAATTTTTTCGGATAGCTTCGCGGACCACTTCAAGTGGTTCCAGGGACCACCAGTGGTCCGCGGACCATAGGTTAAGAACCACTGGTCTAGTCTAAAGCGCATCACACACACAGCAGATTATATATTATGAAATATAAATCTTGACAGATCGCGCCCATTCAAATTCTATGGAGGACCACACATAGCGAATATAAATTATAAAAGTTATTTTAAAGATTTATATTTCATAATATAATCTGTTGCGTTCAGTCTAGTCCATAACACAAGCTCTGCTTACTTTGAAGCTACATTATTTTTGTTGTAGCTTAGCGCAGTTCTCTACAGATGGTCAAAGTGACATTCTAGGACAGTGGTAATAACAACTGAGCTCTTCCGTGCTTCGGAGGTTAAAGCTGCCATTAGATGATGCTGAATTCAGTGTGCTAACTACTTGTTATTCATAAATTAGCGCTCTGTCTAGCTCTTTGGCATAAGAATTGCGTATTGTGCATCCTACTTTTACCGAGGCTAACTGTTGCCACCTTCAGGTCAGTCAGTCAGTTAGCATCGGTAAAAGGATGCACAATACGCAATTCTTAGTCCAAAAAGCGTAATAGAGCACTAATTTATTTTATTCTATGTATATTATGTATGTATTTATAAAAAAAAATGTATAAGTAGTATATCAGTCATGTGGTTGCCATAACACAAGCTCTGCTTAGCTTGGGACTACATGATGCTGTGTGAAATGTCCAGCAATATTTATTTATTTATTTATTATTATTTATTATTTATGAATGAACTAGCATTTAGTGCACTGAATTCAGCCTGGCTCATTAAATCTGAAGCCAGCCTAGCCAGCAGCACAGAAGTTTTCTGGGGTCTTCACAGGAAACTATGCTTTGTCAGGGGTTAATAAAAAAATATTTTAAAAAAACAAAAACCCATTCATTTTATTACCAATCAAATCTTCCCAATGTTATGGGTCCCGACTGTGAGTAATTCTTTGCAGGCTTGTTTTTTTCTTTTTAGTTTTGACGCAGTCGGGTTTTTGTTTTTTTAAAATATTTTTTATTTAACACTTTTTAGTTATGATAAAGTTGATTTTAAAATACCTATTCAACGATACCCCACTTGATATAGTGTGACGATTTTGATTCTTTTAATTTTGACAATATGGCGTCTGGTTGTAGCCTTGGTGAATTTTGATTACTGTCATATTTTTAGTGACACTCCCAAGGTTGAGACAAATCGATTGACGTAAGAATCATCAAAATCGGTCCACGCGTTTGGCCTCTAGAGTGCCACATAGAAACATCCAAACAAACATAGACTGATAAACACATTACCCTTCCTTTGCTTTGCGCAGTCGGGTAAAAAGGAAAGTAAAATAAAATATAACCTGGATCTGCGGGGGAGCGGGGAGCGGGAACGCCGCGGGGAGACCGACCCAGCGCCCTCTATGTACATCTGCTTGTAACCAGTGTGGCGCCATCTATAAATTATATAGAACATTTCGTTCATTTTTAACCGACTTCAAAAAAAAGAGGTTCTCAAGTCGTCGGAAAACAATTTTTATTGCTTTTTAGGGTTCCGTAGTCCTGACAAGGAACCCTTATAGTTTCGACATGTCCGTCTGTCTGTCCGAGGTTTTGCCGTAGTACTAGAAAGCTGTAATTTTGTAGGGGTATTGTATATCAATTGCGCCGACAAAGTGGTAAAATAAAATTTTTGAAAGTATTTTTTTAGGGTAGCTAAAAAATTTATACCCACTTCACATGTAGTATCCTTATTTCATTGTAATAAAGATCACTCGCCTATCAGCGCAGACGGTGCGCGTGACAGAACCAGCCTGAGATGAGAGTGACAGAGCTACCTACTTTGTGCTCGCTCTGATTTCTGTCTCGTTGAATGTCTGTTTGCACGCGACCGTATAAACGAGGTATAAACGGTACACACAGCAGCTATTAATGCAACAGCATTACATTACATCCCGGGATGTGTAGCTTTAAATTATCTTAATGTATCACACACACAACAGGTAATGTAATGTATCTTCCTTGTGTATCTTTTTAACATCCTTTTCGAAAAGAGTTATAGGTGTTGTGTGTAGTCTGACGATTTCTATGGAAAGATGTAATGAGATATATCGTGCTATATTATACATATTTACATTAAAGCTGGTGTGTGTGAAGTGCTTAAGGCCGAAAACGGTGTGTTCTACAGAACTATATCGAGATAGAAGCAAAAAGTTCGTTGTTTTGTAAGGAAACCAACCGTGTAACATTTTGCGTAGGTTCTTTGACCACGCGACTCAGTCGACAGTTGACAGTTTGGATTGCTTATTTTTACATTGCTGGTTTTCAATGCTCGCCAAGTCTGGCGCGTCAAATTAAAGCCGCAATGGAAAAAAAGCATTGGATACACAATCGCAGCAGAATGAACTTAGTGGCGAGCAAAGAAGTCCTCAGCCCGTCGTTTCGACACCCGAGGTATAGTCCGGCAAAAACGGGTAGAAACGGCAACTAAAATTTCATTACAATGGAAACCTTTTCTCCACTAATCTAAGGTAAAGTACAGGGCGTCGATTCCGGTACCGAACTTTTTATCAACCTAAAGCGACTGTTTCCATGACTACTAATAACAAACGACTCAGTTGTGGTGAGGTTTTGAACTTTGGCAGAACAAATTTTTGAAAAGCTATTCTACTATTTCACCAAATGGCTGACATTTTAGAGAACAAAACACACCGTAGCGGAATGGCAAACGTTGTACTTTAGTAGAATCAAGGCCCAGGTTTCTTGTCTATGGTACAGGTACCGAAGACGTCAGTTAGAAGTAATAATTTCCTTCTACAAGATAATTTATCTATTTCGCGTATTTAGCTTGCACAGTGGCGCCCCATTTATGTCTATTATTTTTTGCCAGACTACATACACTTTTTGCTTCTATCTCGATATAATTCTACGGTGTGTTCCCTCACCGATTGGGATCCTTCTCCTCCACCTCTAGTAGTTTCCTGTCCCAGCTGCCCGGCGATGCCTGGCGCGCTCGCTTCATCACGTTATCCAGCTCCTTGCGCCGCCCGGCAGGGTTCGACGGATCTGTAGGGCACACTTCAATATATACTCCTCAAAACAAAGTAGGGCTTACTTAGAATAACATGACTTTAAAATAGTAATGAAAATTGAATGTATAATTTATTTCAATTTTCATTTTAGGAATATGTTACCACTGAACTAAGAAATATATTTATAGGACATGTTCAGAAAATATGTGTTGTGGAAAATATCGAAATATTTCAAGTGTTATTTTGTTTTGAGGAGTATAGAAATATTGGTAAACAATTGAATAATAGTAACATTATTCTATGGTAATAGTGCCTTGTTGTTTTATTTTGAACTCTGATAGATAGCCTCAGAGTCCAATAACGATTCTCACTAGCTGACTGATTGTCTCTTGTCTCAAACTGATCTGAAACTGTCAAAACGATCGCGTAGAGTATGCGGCTCCACTGAAATCCGATAGACGCAGCGCTGCTATCGCAGGACTAGGTTAAAATTACTAATTTTCCAAATAAGGCTTGAACAATAATAATTATGCAAGTTTGTACGTTCTAAAAGAGCATCTTAAAATAAATAAGTAGTTCCTGCTTTTGCCGTAAGACTTCAGCGGTGGCGCGGACTTTAGGTATCTTTTCTTCGGTCTCATTGAGATGAGAGATGAGAGTGATAGCTTCTAGTGTGGTCACTGAACTGTCATATTTGACAGATTCCGATTTTGGTCGCTATCAAAGATGACAATCAGGGGGCCGATATCCGTTACTGAGGATTCCCGTGCATTTCTCAAACACCTCATTTAACTTTGAACTCTGTTATCAATACCCCAGCAGGGGTGCCCAAACAGTCGATCGCGATCGACCGGTCGATCGCGAAGCTTTTCGAGTCGATCGCCAGCAATATACCAATTATTACTACCTACCTACTCATTCCTAACAAAGATAGGTATGATTCCTTTACTTTGATGTACCTATATTCCATTTAAAAGTGCAGTAAAACCATGTTTGAAAAATGTTTTGCAGTACCTACCTAAATAGTAGTTTAGTCGATCCTTTGCCTTCAAAAAATTTTCTGGTCGATCGCCGACACTATAAGTCTGGGCACCCAGGGTCTCATATTCTCACCAATTATCCTACTGTGTATTTCTCAGACACCTCATTTAACTTTGAACTCTGTTATCAATACCTCAGGGTCTATTCTCACCAGTGATCCGACTGTGTTGTGGGTTTCTGTCCATGTGCAGACGGGTCTTCGACGCTGTCTCCGCCGCCCGAGACACCGACCCGTTGCGTCGGGAAGACATCCTGGAAACCAATGGATACCGTCAACCATAGAAATAAACTAAAAAAAGTTGTTTTTTCTAGCTAGATAACGGATACCCATTTGTTTTTTTGACTGAGAGGACGCAGCCCCAAGAGCTGGTGTGACCAGCGGGTTTATAAAGGTCGCTATAGCAGACAATAGGAATTGAACTATATGCTCTTTTCACTGACTGAGGCGCGGGCCAGACAGAAGAGACGTAAGGCTGGTTTTAGTGTCACGCGTACCGTCGGCGCTGATAGACGAGTGATCTTTATTTCATTGAAACAAGGATACTGATTGTCCAGCACTGACGAGTGCAATCAGCGTTGCCATTTTTGCTAAACAATCAGTATCCTTGTTTCATTGTAATAAAGATCACTCGCCTATCAGCGCCGACGGTACGCGTGACAGTAAAACCAGCCTTAGACGAGGACGCGTCGCGGACAGGGCGCCAGCGAACAGTGTTGCGTCCACGCCCCGTCTCTCCTGTATGTTTTGCGTCGCGACGTTTCTATACATTTTGCATGAAAGGGACGCGGAAGAGACAAATGTCCGCGCCCCGTCTGCGTCTTACGTCTTTTCTGTGTGGAGTGAAAAGAGACGGCAGATAGTTCAATTCCTATTGTGTGCAATAAGCCACAGATTGCTCCAAATGGAGATCAACCATCCACAAGATCATGGGAAGGAGTCACTATCCTCAACAATGACGTATCAATTAGTTACTTATTAGTAGGGAGGAATGGATATCCATTACTAGCGGCGCCCTCGCGGCATTGCCCCCGTAGTGATGGTATATGGTGGTGATGGTGATGATGAAAAGTAGCCTATAACCTTCCTCAAGAGTTATATCTATCAAATGCAGAAATAATTCTACAAATCCGACTAGTAGTTCTTGAGATTAGCGCGTTCAAACAAACTCTTCCGCTTTATATATTGTCACGAGCAGCGCCCTGGCGGCGTTGCCCCCGTAGTAATGGTATATGGTGGTGATGGTGATGATGAAAAGTAGCCTATAACGTTCTTCAAGAGTTTAGGTATCAAATGCAGAAAGAATTCTTCAAATCAGACTAGCAGTTCCTGAGATTAGCGTGTTCAAACTCTTCCGCTTCATATATTGTCATAGATTATTATAGACTAGCAGCGCCCTAGCGATGAAAAGTAACCTATAACCTTCCTCAATAATTAAGCTATCACATGCAGAACGAATTTTTGAAATCCGACTGGTAGTTCCAGAGATTAGCGCGTTCAAACAAACAAACTCTTCCGCTTTATTATATTACGTATAGATTAATAGATGTTCGCGCACCTACTACCTAATGCAACTGTGCAAGAGCGTCGCCAAGGGGGAGCAGGGAGGGGCAGTTGAAAAATCGCATCCAAAATGCGGCCAGCCTAAGAGGGTAAATAGGAGTCGCGAGAAAATGGAGAAGTATTATTTTCTCATGATGTAGGTTGGATGAGCGTAAGCGTTACTGTGAATAGAATAGTATCGCAGTTAGCCCTAATTTGTAGAATGCATGATTAATTTTGCTTATCTAAAGCACATAAATCAAAGAAGGTTTCATTTTTAATTGTTTCCATGACTGAACACGTCCTGCTCAGAAGCGTGTGCACGCTGAAGTGTGGTAGAACCTGGAGCGGCCACTCGACACGAGACCGGTGACCCACCATGGCAAAATGAAATGAGCCTATGTTACGAAAAAGACATCTTCCAAACAAAAAAATAATAATTAAAATCGGTTCATCCATTCAGGAGCTATGATGCCATCGACAGAGCCACAGATACACAAAGACACACTACAAACACTCCTTTTTTTTGTAGGGGGTTAAAAAAAATACTCAAAACTAAACTGAACCCACGATAGCGGATGTAATCTACTAAGATAAGGTCTTATTGTTTTTTTCTTGAGGTATGTTGTAGCAAATAAAGAGCCAGTTCCTATATTCTATCTATCTATGTTTTTGCTTACCATGGTATATTTGACAATTTAGCTAAGCTTTAGAGCAGTGGTTCTTAACCTTTTAGTGATGGGGGACCATTTGGTAAACTTTTTTCTTGCCGCGGACCACCAATCCGTAGGACCCGTTTTATAGGAGGGTGGGGGGAGGGGTGTATCTTTCAAGTTCTATAGTGTTTTATTTCGTCAGGCAAATCAGAAGGGAATTACATAATACTTTGCACTCTCGCAAAATATCTACTCATAAATATGCGAGGGAAGCGAGCCGATTTTTTTAAGTCAAATTCAACGTAGCTCACTTTGGTCGCAAAATACTTATGAAGCTAATATGCGAGCAAAGCGAATGAGCTTCCAAATCCAGCGACCGAAGCGAGCTCCCTAATCCGCGAAGCGAAACAAATGCAACATTTACACTTTATTTTGCTTACGGTTTACAAAGAAAGGCTGACTGCTTATCATTTTCTATTCTGCGATCAGAAATAACTCAATTTGTTCGCAAAATACTCATGAAGCTAAAAGCGAGCGAAACGAGCCGTTTTTTTTTAAGACAAATGCAATGCGTGCCTCTTTTTTTTGCTTACGGTGCTCAAAAAAAAGGCTGGCTGCTGGTCGATTCCTATTTTGCGGTCAGACATAGCTTACTTTGCTCGCAAAATACGCACGAAGCTAAAGCTAAATCAAAGGCGAGCGAAGCGAGCCCAATTTTTTAAAGGTAAATGCAGCATGTGGCGATTTATTTTAAAAGGCTAGCTGCTGCCGATTCTAAATGAAATATCTACTCATGAATATGCGAGCGAAGCGAGCCGATTTTTTTTAAGTCAAATTCAACGTAGCTCACTTTGGTCGCAAAATACTTATGAAGCTAATATACGAGCAAAGCGAGTGAGCTTCCAAATCCAGCGACCGAAGCGAGCTCCCTAAAACGCGAAGCGAAACAAATGTAACATTTACACTTTATTTTCCTTACGGTTTACAAAGAAAGGCTGGCTGCTTATCAGTTTCTATTCTGCGATCAGAAATAACTCAATTTGTTCGCAAAATACTCATGAAGCTAAAAGCGAGCGAAGCGAGCTGAATTTTTTTTTAAGACAAATGCAATGCGTGCCTCTTTTTTTTGCTTACGGTGCTCAAAGAAAAGGCTGGCTTCTGGTCGATTCCTATTTTGCGGTCAGACATCTACTTTGCTCGCAAAATACGCACGAAGCTAAAGCTAAATCAAATGCGAGCGAAGCGAGCCGAATTTTTTAAAGGCAAAGGCAGCATGTGGCGATTTATTTTAAAAGGCTAGCTGCTGCCGATTTCTAATCTGCAAACAGAAATAACATATTCACTTTGTTCGCAAAATACGAAACGAGCCGATTTTTCTAAGACAAATGCAACATCATGCATGACCTCCATGTCCCTGCCCGTGCGACCGTACCTGCTCAACACACAGTCAGCCAATAATTTGATTCAAAACGTATCAAAAGCAGAAAAGTTTTATCTTTTAACTTTCATCCGTTGTCACTTGCTTAATTTTTTCGGATAGCTTCGCGGACCACTTCGGGTGGCTCCAGGGACCACCTGTGGTCCGCGGACCACAGGTTAAGAACCACTGCTTTAGAGAATGCTTTTTCTTGTCACACTTTTATAAATGAAATGAGATGACAATCGATTTATAATGAATAGGTACCTAACCTCAGTATGTAAATTCTTAGATGACAAAAACATGTTGAGTGTGGTATGGATAGCTATTGGACATAACCATCTGATCAGACGGACGACTACTTAAGCATAAACAGCTACATCTAAAAGGTAATTAGATGGTTATGATCTCAGGTCTTACTTTTACTCCTAACTAACGTGATGCAGCATCAATTACCCATGAATGCCCTAATTTCAATGAAAACTAATTATACTTTCACAAAATGGCGGTCCAGTATCGATTTTCCCTTCTGAAGGTGATCTGAGTACAGACTTACCTAGGATGCTGCGTTCAACGACCGATAGGAGCGAGGGCTCCGAACGCGCGCGGCGTCCCGCGTGGCGCGGAGGCCCGGTGCCACACGGCTGGCAGACGCGGGTCCTCGGTGCCGCCTAAAAAAACCGGTATACTTAGCATCACGCAAGCGGCGCGCGGCATAGCTCCACCCCGACCTCGGTAGAGTCGCGAACGAACGCCCTCGTGAGGCCTACAGCCTCCGGGCTCACGCGACGGGGCCCAGCGGCGGGCCAACGCGACATGACGGAAACCTCCTTTGGACTCCTTTGTTGAGATGCTTCTTGCTCCGAGCTCCATCGATGCGCACGATACTGGATACCAATACATAACTGCACCTTATTTTAGACCACAATAGCAATGTTACGCACCAGTAGAGAACACCACAACTTTTCACTCCAGTTCAATGATAAAATCGCCAACGAAACTCGATAATAAAATCGCGACGACCGACGACACACCTTCAGCGAGCATCGGCCATTTTGCAAATTCTTTGTTTTTTTTTTCTTTACACCTTTCTCCTCAAACGTTTCGTTTCATTTTAGTATTTTTTTACCGCAACTATTAAAAGTACTATAATAAATAGTTGCATTGCATCAAATGAAATAGCAATATTGAAGAACATAAAAATCAGAAAATATTTAATGTTTTCAACTTTTATTAAAGTTTTTTGTCGTAAATTAAAGATCTGGGCAAAAGTTTCACAAAATGTAGTTTTTTTTTAACTTATTCCACTACCAGCACAAAATAGCAATAATGAAACGTATATTTTTAGTATTGCCATCTATCACACCTAAAAAACTACCAAACGGTAGAAATATCAACCATTGTGAAGTAGTATGACGTCATTTCCAGCGCTAAATGCAAAGCTTTTATTTTACTTTGTGATGACCACGGCACCCATCCATGGCACAGATTGTTCTGTGATCACGGTGACCACCATGCGTGCACCAAAATTTAGAATTCATTAGTTTTATTCAACTCTGTTTCTGAATATCTACTACGTAATGAATGAATATTGGCATAGCACCATGGCACATTCACGGGGGAAATAATAAGAATAGATACACTTCATCAGTCTTTATTATTCGACATGAAAATCATCTTAAAAATTAATCTCTACATTCAACATCATCATCGCCTATCATCATCATCATCTACACTAAAATTAACGGGTTTCCGTAACCGCCTATTCCTTGGCACTTCCCTAGCGTCTTTGCACAGCTTTCCCGGGCTGGTAGCGCGTTTCAAAGTCTTCTTTACATTCGTTTTAGATTTAGGGACTTGCAGAGAAACTTTCCCAATATCTTTATTTGGTGCACTTTCTTTCTTGTCAACGATACTTTGTTTTTTCTCAACAGATGGCGTTGAGAAGTCCTGCTCCAAATTCTTCACTATGTTATGTCGGAGAGATTTTTTCGTGTAAGTTTTCACGGTGGTTAGGGGGGTGAAAAACTGGTCGGGGGTGGAATCTTTCGGGGTGGAATAGAGGGTAATATCTAGATTCTCTTCTGATGGTTGTGTGAGGAGAACTTTGGGCTTGGGAGTAGCGAGGCCGGCGAGATCAGATTTGGTCGAGTCCTGTCTCGATTGAGTTGTGAGAGCTCGTCTCGGTCTAGTCGAGCTCGTGCTAGGTGTGACTGTTACACTCGGCTTAGATTTACCGATGGGTGTGGCTATCTCCAAAACGTGCCGAGCCGTTGCAGGCACCGGTATGGGAACTTTGAAGTCCGGTTTCTTAATCCTCTCCTCTTTTTCATCACCCTCATCTAAATTCAATTTAATAACCTTCCGTCTTTTGGGTATTTCTTCGTCTTTCACTATAACCTTAGTCGGTATCGGTATAACGGATTTTGAGATAGGAGTTTTGGGTGGATCGGTGAATTTAACAGGACTGATTCTTAAGTTATCGAACTCAGCTTCCAAATCGTCCGGTTTCTTAATGATCTTCCTCAGTTGAGCCGAACAAGTCATCAAATTCATCACATCGTTGTATAAATACTCGTTTTTGTATGAAATCTCTTGCATAATCTCATGTATCTCAATTATATGTTCATCGGCTACTTCGTAATCACCATTCTTAAGCTCGAAGAACGACAACTCAATCAGAATCTCAACTTTCACATCTCTCAACCATTCCCAATAGTAACTCATCACCGACTCAACCACAAAATCCTCAAAAACCCCAAATCTCTGTCTAAAACTCTTTAATTTCTCCTCGGTTAAATACAACATTCTAACGACACCGTTGAAGTAATTCCTCGCTATGTCAACTTCGTTCGCTCTGAAGAACATAGAAGCTTCGAGACCGCTTGTATGGCAAGCTAGTATACTGCAGATAGGCATGACGCACGCATAACACTCACACTGCCCGTGGTTTAACCAAGCCGGAGAACTAAACGCCGGCACTGACGCACAAGGTAACGGACTGGTTTGTGATTTCTTGAACACCAAACTTTCTAACATGGTTTCGACTTCTTGCTTGGGTGTGAAAAGTTGTTGCTTTTTAGTCTCTATGTTACTGTGGTAAGGTTGGGTTTCGTTCGGCTGGAGGCCTAAGATGTGCTTGAGGCGGTTGTCGATTTTTATCTGAAACAATAATGTATCATTTGGCAAAATAAATAACGAAAACCAAAAAGAAAGTTGGCAGATACATGTATGGCGTGCCTAGGCCAACGCAAGCGAAGGCTAAAGCGCATCACACCAAGCAGATAATATATCTTATGAAATATAAATCTTGAGATCGCGCCCACACAAACTCTATGGATGACCACACACAGCGAATATAAATTACAAAAATATATTTGGTGCAATCTGTCAAGATTTATATTTCATAAGATATATTATCTGCTGTGTGTGTGGTGCGCTTATTGTGTAGACAGCATATTTGCCATCGGTCGGTGTCACTCGCCTAGCTTGCCGAGTGCCAAACGTGTGAACGGTAGCACTTGCCTTGCATAAAGCCTTCGCTCGCGTTGGCCTAGGCTCGCCCAACATGTAAAGGCGGTTTAAGAGGCCTGCGACTGGCGAATTTCCATAAAAACGTAATACCGAAATCATTTAAAATTTAAGCTTATTTTTATCAGTTTATGTTGTTAGATTAAGAGAGTAGGTATTTATCTAGGTTCCTGTTAAACTTTTATTCCGAAAAACTTACCTAAAAAGCAATGTAAGCAAATTGAATTGAAATCTTTGTAGGTACTCCAAAAATGGCATTTTTTCTTTTCATTT
This sequence comes from Camptogramma bilineatum, assembly GCA_958496255.1. Lineage (NCBI taxonomy): Eukaryota > Metazoa > Arthropoda > Insecta > Lepidoptera > Geometridae > Camptogramma > Camptogramma bilineatum. Next base: position 5,350,462 of record OY292478.1, read on the forward strand.
GTTTTATAGTTAGTTTTTTGGAACAAAAGTGTAACAGGAACCTAGATAAATACTGCCTATAACCAAATAATAACAGAGTGATAAAAATATGCTCAAATTTTAAATTATTTTGGTATTACGTTCCTAGGTACGTAGGTACGTTCGCCGGCCCCTTAATAGTTGTCACATACCTGAGCGTCATCGAAACAGCTGGTATCAGTGACGTGCAAACATAGAGCGGCGCGTCCGCCCGCCGCCCCGCTACAGTGCGCGGCCGCGGCGCTGGCGCGCGCGCGCCTCCACACGCGCAGCGCGCGGCTAACTCGACACGCCTGGGTGGATGTGCGGAGGCAGCGGCCGCGCACTGTCAATGAATGCAGCCGTCTGATCACCCATTTTGTACCTGAGGCAAGAAATTAACAGACACTTTTATACATACATACATAAAATCACGCTTCTTTCCCACAGGGGTAGGCAGAGACCACGGATTTCCACTTGCTACGATCCTGACACACCTCTTTCGCCTCATTCACTCTCATCACATTTTTCATATAAGACACTTTTATAACTAAAACAAAAACAGAAAATAAAAAAAACCGGTCAAGTGCGAGTCGAACTCGTACGCCGAGGGTTCCGTACCTACCCATTATACCCATTAAGTTATTGGACAATTAGTAAGTAGTCCGCTTAATTGTATGAGCGCCCATACAACTCAGAGGACAATCTTAATTGGCGTCAACTATACAGGGTGTGGCAAATTCTTGGTCACTGAAGGGTAGCTACCTTTTCTCTTGTAGTTAGAAAGTTTTGTTCTTAGGAAACTTCAGTTTTATTTTGAAGAAAAAAATAATTGCATTTTTAGATTTTTGAAAAAAAGTACAGTTAGCCTAAAAAATTACATTTGTCAAAAAAAACAAGTTGGTCTTAATCGACTCTATTTCCCACCAGGAACACTTTTCCCAAAGTAACATATCAAATCAAATCGTAAGTTTTTGCAATAATTCAAAAAAACACATCCCATACATTTTCTATGAAATTAGGAGTTGTAAACATTACAGTGCTACTTATTCGATCGTTCTTAATTTAATTTCTTATCTGCTCCGGCAAGCTGGGAGGCTATTGTAAAGCTCGTATTTAAATTTAGAACAAAGTGCTTCGCTGCAGATGTACAAATGGTATGCTCCATGCATACTATTCTCTCTTGCGGCTCTGTCTTAGGCGCCTAAGGCTTTACAATAGCCTCCCAGCATACCGAAGCAGTTACGAATTTAAATAGAATAAGTAGCACTATAATGTTTACAACTACTAATTTCATAGAAAATGTATGGAATGTGTTTTTTTGAATTATTGCAAAAACTTACGATTTGATTTGATAAGTTACTTTGGGAGAAGTGTTTCTGGTGGGAAATAGAGTCGATTAAGACCAACTTGTTTTTTTTGACAAATGTAATTTTTTAGGCTAACTGTACTTTTTTTCAAAAATCTAAAAATGCAATTACTTTTTTCTTCAAAATAAAACTGAAGTTTCCTAAGAACAAAACTTTGTAACTACAAGAGAAAAGGTAGCTACCCTTCAGTGACCAAGAATTTGCCACACCCTGTATATGTATGGGAACACCCTTTAATTTTCAACTTTTTAAATTTTTTGGAACTTTTCCTTTATTTGTGCTATATGACCTTGCTTTTTGCCAAATTTCGTGATTCTAGGTCAACGGGAACTACCATTTAGGTTTTCGACCCAAAACCTCTAGGGTACTTCCGGTTGACCTAGAATCACGAAATTTGGCAAAAAGCAAGATCTTATAGCACAAATAAAGGAAAAATTCCGAAAAATAAAAAAAGTTGATAATTAAGGTAAGTTTTGGTACTTTCAAGTTTTCACGAAAACCTAAATTTGCCTATATCTTTTTATAGTGTTTACTCAGGACCTTGATTTTTATACTCACAATAGGGACTATAGACTTCAGTATATGGTATTAATTTCAACTTGCTAGCTCCACCCGTTCCGGAGATAATCGATGGTGACACACGGACAGACGGACAGAAGGACAAGAAAGTGATCTTATAAGGGTTCCTTTTTTACCTTTTAAGGTACGGAACCCTAAAAAAAAACCGGTCAAGTGCGAGGCGAACTCGTAAGCCGAGGGTTCCGTACCTAGCCATGGTGCCAATTAAGCTAGTCCGTTTAATTGTATGAGCGCCCATACAACTCGGAGGACAATTTTAATCGGCGTCAACTAGTGTGTATGGGAACACCCTTTAATTTTCAACTTTTTAAATTTTTTGGAACTTTTCCTTTATTTGTGCTATATGACCTTGCTTTTTGCCAAATTTCGTTATTCTAGGTCAACGGGAACTACCATTTAGGTTTTCTACCCAAAACCTCTAGGGTACTTCCGGTTGACCTACAATTGTCAATTTTGGTTACAAGCAAGGTCTTCCAGCGCAAGTAAAGGAAAAATTCCGAAAAATAAAAATAGTTGATAATTAAGGTAAGTGTTGGTACTCACAAGTTTTCACGAAAACCTAAATTTGCCTATATCTTTTTATAGTGTTGACTCAGGACCTTGATTTTTATACTCACAATAGGGACTAAAGACCTTAGTATATGGTATAAATTTCAACTTGCTAGCTCTACCCATTCTTGAGATAATCGATGGTGACACACGGACAGACGGACAGACAGACAGACAGACAGACGGACAAGAAAGTGATCTTATAAGGGTTCCTTTTTTTACCTTTTAAGGTACGGAACCCTAAAAATGGACAAAACAAAAATACAAAAAACCTGTCAATGGCTGGGATTTGATCTCGCAGCCTTCGGCGTTGCAGGCCGACACTGTGACCGCTTAGCCACTCGTGGTAAATCATTTTGCGTGAAAATGACGAAAAAACGAATTTTCCCAGATATGAGACCTAGCTAGATCGATTTGTCGCCATATTGCAAATTTAATTAAAATCGTTAGAGCTGTTTTCGAGAACGTGAGTACAAACAAACAAATATTGCTCGTGAGACGCGCTTCTATTGATTGCTGAACGCGAACTGATCGCTCAATGATTTTAATGCTTATTACGAGTACATTTTTTTTTTAATAACCTATAAAGTGTCCCACTGCTGGGCAAAGGTCTCCCCCATATCCGAGTACATTACTGGCGTAAAATGATACAATGACTAAATTAACGATGCTCGTAAAATTAGTATAGTTTAGATATACACTGGCCTGCAAAACTAAGTACTACACTTTTAAATTATTATTTTTTTCTAAACTATACAAGTTAGAGATTTAAAATAAAAAACGTTTCATAGGAAATTTTATCAGATTTCTTTGAAACCATTGTAAACATTGTACTTAACTCTTTTTCGAGTCTATTTCGAAAGAATATCTTGTGTACAAAAAAAAAATATTGCAATTTTAAAAGTGTGATACCTAGTTTTGCAGGCAAGTGTAGATTAGTACTCACCCGCTGTCCCGATGGAAAGGTAGTGCCTTTGCGCGCCGTTGACACTACTGAGCGCGTCGGTAGTGCGATGAAGGCACAACTGCGACTGAGCTTCTAACAACCTGCCTACCGCCAGATCCACTGTAACAAGCATTTTTAGTACAAAAAAGTTGGAAATATTTTATTTTGCCAGAAGAATGGTCATAAGGTGGGTAAAATAAGTCTTTCGTGTCACATACTTCACCGTTAAGGGCTCGGCGAACGTATCTACTTACCTAGGAACGTAATACCAAAATAATTTAAAATTTGAGCATATTTTTATCACTTTACGTTATTATTTGGATAAAGGTAGTATTTATCTAGGTTCCTGTTAAACTTTTGTTTCAAAAAACTTACTATAGAACAAATTAAAAGAAAAAATGCCATTTTTGGTGTACCTACAAAGATTTCAATTCAATTGGCTTACATTTCTTTTTAGGTAAGTTTTTCGGAACAAAAGTTTAACAGGAACCTAGATAAATACCTACTCTCCTAATCTAACAACATAAACTGATATAAACATGCTTACATTTTAAATGATTTCGGTATTACGTTTTTATGGAAATTCGCCGGTCGCAGCCCTCTTAATACAGCATGCAAATAAAATTAGGTACCTACATGATATCAGCCCCCTTTAAATCAAATAAGTGGCTAAATGAAAAATTTAAAACCGACTTCAACATTATAAGCTGAGCAATTTTCTGCACTCTCGAGGTGCATTTCTGTTCATAACTCCGAAGATTCTCGACAGATCCTCACCAAATTTTTGTGGCACCAATCGGAAAGTATACCCTTTTCAAACAAAAAAAGAATTTTCCAAATCGGTCCAGCCGGCCTAACATGTGCAACATCGAGAGAGATATCTCGATCGGTCGAACTGCTCTAACGCATACGTAAGAGCAGTTTAACCGATCGAGAAGTCTCTTTTCTCGACTTTCGACGTTGCACATGTTAGGCCTACAGGCGTCTTCGAGTAATCGGTGAAAATACATTAAAAAAAATCTGACGAATTGAGAACCTCCTCCTTTTTTTGAAGTCGGTTAAAAAGTCGATTGCCCCTTGATTGTCTATCTTTGATAGCGACCAAAATCGATCTCAAACTGTCAAATATGACAGTTCAGTGACCAATGTAGCTCTGACACTCTCATCTCAACGAGACCGAACGCGACAAAAGATACCTACGCGATCATTTTGACAGTTTCAGACCAATTTGAGGTTTGAGACAAGTTAGACAATCAACTTGTTATGTTTGAGACCTTGAAGCTCGCAACCAAACAGACATTCTACGAGACATAATCTGCGGGCTTAAAAAGGTCGCTATTGCAGAATCGCAATAAAAATTGAACTACATGCCGTCTCTTTCCATTGACTGAGAGTGAAGAGACGGCATTATAGTTCATTTCATATTATAATTCTGCTTTAGCGACATTTTTAAGCTCGCAAAGCGAGCATAAAGTAACTCTGTCACTCTCATCTCAACGAGACCGAACGCGACAAAAGATCGCAATCGTTCATTGCCACATTTGACAGATTGAGACCTATTTTGGTTGCTATCAATGTTTTCAATTCAATTCAATCAGTTATGAATATGAACCAACAACGCGGGTGAAACCGCTGTGCTTTCCTAACACAAAATATACACTTCTTCAAACGGATCTTGGCATTCGTGAAATCCGTTTCGATGCGCAGTGCAACTTTTTCATACAAAATTTTCTACTGCGCAGCGAAAAGCCTAGCTTCACGAATGCCTAGATCCATTGTGACAACTGTACTAACGGTTAGTGTCGGGGTTTTCCTTCATGGCGGCTAGAATCTGCGCCTGCGCAAGTTGTACCAGACGCGCCGCCACACCAGTCGACCCACCGCGACTGAAGTACATCTACAAAATAAATAAATAAGTAAATATTAATGAACATTTGACACAGCGCCATCTAGCCCCAAGCTAAGCAAAGTTTGTATGGGAAGCAGATAACTGATAGAATATGATTCGTAATTATGTCTTGTTTTGTTCTTGTCACTCTCATGTCTATGAAAAGAGACAGCATTTATTACAATTAATTTATATTATTGTGATAGTGTGACTATCGGACGCCCGCGGCTTCACCCGCTTGGTACCCGGATAAAAAGTACTATTCCCGGTCATTATCATTTTAAATTCCAGCAAATCGGTTCAGTGGTTGTCGAGTTATAGAGGAACAGTGAGATGATAGAGGCAAGCTTTTTGCTAGTACGTACCTACCTATTTTTTAGCAGGATGTTGGGAAGTGGACACGTTGCGTTTTCTGCAGCGCGTTTTTACAAACGCGCGTTTGTATCGATACAAACGCGCTGCAAAAAACGCAGTGTCTCCACACTCTTAGAGGTTTGTCAATGATTTGACCCGGACATGCGAAAATCCTTGACAAACCTCTAACATTTTGCAAAAACCTCTAACAAAATGTGCAAAACGCGTACTAGCAAAAAACGTGACCCCCCCAAAATCAAAGTCTGCGACCAACCCTCAGAAATGTATACTAACAGAAGCATCGCAGAGGAAGACGGCTGCGGTTTCGTTAGTAACGTCTTCGCAAGCCGCTGAAGCTTTTTCTATGATCCTCTGCAGTTTGTGATGGGAGCCGCCGTACTGAAGCAGAGTGCCGGCGTTACGAACGTATACCTCTCTGGAACGATACATAAACAAACTATTTCAGACATAATCGATGCTATAACCCATAGGTTCCCAAACTTTTTTTTCTCATGGACTACTATTCTACTCTATTGTTTTAGGACTATCCTGTAAAAATAGATGTAAGTGGACATAAATAAAATTTTACTGGTTTCGGTGGACCCCCTGCTGCTACATTTCTACCATATTCCCAAAAAACTTGTGCACCCCTAATTTGTTTCTCGCCAACGTGGACCCCTTTCCAGTCTCCCGTGGACCCCTGGGGGTCCACTTTGGGAATCACTGCTATAACCGATACATGGACGTAGCTATAGCTTTGTTATGGGGGGGGGGGGGGGGAGGGGGGGCTCCAAGGGTTCCAAAATACGACCAAAATATAAATTGACTAGGTTTCCCCCCAACTTAATGGGTTAAGGGGGGGGGGGCGTCCGGACAAAAATTAAGTGGATCCATTGTTTCATAGTACACTTAAGGTCCATATTAGTACAGAATTTTAGAACATAGATGTTCTCTTCCTGTGAGTGAGTGTGTGAGTGTCCAGCAGTCCATGTATACTTGGTCCAAGTCCAACTTGAATGACTCTGATTGGACGCTGTCGGACTCACGTGACTCACTCGGACGACGGCGTCCAGAGTCATCCAAGTTGGACTTGGTCCTAGTGTACTTGGATCGTGTCAATCCGGCTTATGGCTCCCTTTAGCTAGTGGCCAACTTTGAAGTTAGGCCGCCACTAGGCCTCCTCACTCACCTGTCTCCAACACACTCCGCTATGCAACAGCAGATGTGTGCGAGCTGCAAAGCCTCCATCTCTCGTGAAAGGTGCAAAAGTAGCTGAACAAACACCTCGTAAATACGCAGCGAGTTTTGGAGGCACGCCTTTTTGGTAACTGTCAAAAATAAATCACACTATCACACTAATATTATAAATGCGAAGTTTGGATGTTAGGATGGATGTTGGTTTGTTCCTCTATAACTCGACTTGAACTGATTTGGCTGAAATATAGATAGATAATGACCGGGAATAGGAGATAGGTTACCTACTTTTTATCCCAGAAAAATGCATGGTTCCCGTGGGATAAGAAAATAGTAGACGAAGCTGCGGGCGAAGCCACGGGCGACCTCTAATATAATCCTACTTATATTATAAAGGCATGTGTATGTTTGTGTGTGTGCGAATGTTTGTTACCACGTATCTTCATAACTACAAAGCCGATTTTGATATAATTTGGAATGTAGGTAGTTTAGATTCTGGAATAACACATAGGCTAATTTTTATCCCCAAAAAAATTTAAGGTTCCCGTGGGAAACAAAAATAGTAGTCCACGCGGGTGAAGCCGCGGGCGTTCACTAGTATTTTATAAAACAAAGTTAGGTTTAACTCTAGAAAAGCTGTGCCGAACCCGATAAACTTACCAATGTTGAAATCCGGTGATAATTCAGTTAATAATGTAACAGCTTGTATAGCCGGTTTTGTCACAATATATTCCTGTGGTATTGTCCTGTTAGACGGCATTTGGTCTAGGTCCAAGTTCTGTACCTATAAATATAATAATTTATAATTAAGAAAGTGGTAGTAATTACATTGTCTATGATAAATACGCACCCTACCGTCATTTTGTAAATACTGCTACGACCAGGGGCGTAGCTATAGCTTTGTTAAGGGGGGGGTCCAAAGGTTCCAATATACCAAAGATCTTTGTTAAGGGGGGGGGTCCAAGGGTTCCAAAATACAAAAATTGACTAGGTTTCCTCCGAACTTAATGGGCTAAGGGGGGGGTCCGGACCCCCTAAACCCCCCCCTTATATACGTCCCTGGCTACGACAGTAAGAAAGTATAAGTGTTTGACAGTAAGCAACCACATGTTGGGCCAACCTAGGCCAGCTTAGGCGAGTGCGAGCGAGAAGGCGCATAGCATAGAGGCAATGCGACCCTGGGCCAACATCTGTATTGCGTATATATCTTCATATTGTATATATATCTTTTTTTCTAAGTAAGAAAGTGGACTGAGTGGAGATGAAAGGAAAGTTGGGGGGAGGCCTTTGCCCAGCAGTGGGATATTGATGGCTGTTAATAATAATAATAATAAAGAAAGTGGGCACACTGTGTTTTTTGCATCGCGTCGATACAAACGCGCTGCTCAAAAACGCACTTCAGAAAACGTCGTGCGTAGCCTCACTAAATAAAATGATCGCAGATTTTGATTTTGGTCATGTTTTTTAGAATAGAATAGAATAGAAATAAGTTTTATTTTCGTCACTATACGGTACATGCACACAAATAAAAAATGTTATATTACAGTGACAAGAAGATAAGGCTACTACCCCTCAGTATTTGCTCCAGCAGCGCCGAGGCTTTTAGATGGTTTTCAGTGGCGCCGAACATTTTTGCTAGTACAAAATCTAGAGCAGTGGTTCCCAAACTTTTTTCTCATGGACCCCTTTCAAAATTTTACTGGTTTCGGTGGTGCTGCTACATTTCTACCATATTCCTAAAAAACTTGTGCACCCCCATTTTTGTTTCTCGCCAACGTGGACCCCTTTCGAGTCTCCCGTGGACCCCTGGGGGTCCACCTGGACCACATTGGGAATCACTGATCTAGAGCAACTAGTCACCCAATGCAACGATGACACTTACGGGCTCAGTAGGCTTCCATCCGTACTTATGACTTGCAGCGGCTAGTTCGAACTCCGTCTTCAAGAACAGGAGAGAAGAGTACACTATCTTCAAATCTGGCGTCAACTGAAAATAAAGAATTATTCACTCTCATATCTGGGAAAAATCATTTTCTTTAATTCTTTATTGTCCAAATAAAACACAAAGAACAACGACATAAAGTAAGGACATGTACAAAGGCGAGCTTAACCCTACGAAGAGTTCTCTTCCAGCAAACCCTTTGAGGCTAGAGAGAAGTGATATTAAATATTTTCTCGGCATTTTCACGCAAAAAGATTTACCATTATACTATCTATACTTCTGTACTTTTCTAATTACACTAATCACACTATCACACTATCACACTATCACACTAATATTATAAATGCGAAAGTTTGGATGTTTGGATGGATGTTTGTTCCTCTATAACTCGACAACCACTGAACCGATTTGCTTGAAATTTAAAATATAGATAGATAATGACCGGGAATAGGACATAGGCCACTTTTTAACCGGGTACCACGCGGGCGAAGCCGCGAGCGGAAGCTAGTAATCGATACTAATAAAGCGGAAGAGTTTGAACGCGTTAATCTCAGGAACTACCAGTCGGATTTTAATAAAAAAATATTTCTGCATTTGATAGCTAAACTCTTGAGGAAGGTTATAGGCTACTTTTCATCATCATCATCATCCATCACTACGGGGGCAACGCCGCGAGGGCGCTGCTAGTAATAGAATATTACTTTATTGTACACCATAAACATACAAAAATAAAATAAGCCTTGATTAAACAAGTGTAACAACGGGCGACCTTATCGCTGAAAGCGATCTCTTCCAGGCAACCTAGTTTTGGATACTTACAGTACTTACTGCTAGTTATACTTACAGACATTCTATTGAAAGTTTCCAGCAGTTCAGTCACAATGGTGTTGAAATGTTCATTGGTGATGGTTCTCACCACCGCCGGTGTTTCTACTATCACTTCGCAGAGCGACCACATCGCATTCGCATCTAAAAAAACAAAAATACATACTTAAACTAGATCTAGATCCTACTAATCTGTACCCATATTATAAATGTGAAAGTGTGTTTATTTGTCCTGCTTTCACGTCAAAACAGAGCGACGGATTCACATAATTTTTTGTGTGGAGATAGTTGGAGGGCTGGAGAGTAACATAGGCTACTTTTTATCCGGGTACCATGCGAGCGAAGCCGGGGGTGGTAGCTAGTTTTGATATAAAGGCGAAAGTCCGTGTGTGTGTATATGTTTGTTACCACGTATCCCCATGACTACTAAACCTCACCGCGCTTAACGATCTCCTGACAACTCGCACCTCCGGCAGGACAAGGTCTCAACTGCACATTTTGTGATTTTACAGGAGAGCCATTTTAAATATTTTTATTCATTCAAAGTCGTATCATTCTGTATAAACTGCTCTGAAGAGATTGTTCTTTGCACAAAATATACTTTAAACTTTTATGAATCGGTGCATGTTTCATAAATGAGTGAAATATTTTTTATTTGTTTTAGAGAAGGTTTTTTAAAAAAAGGGGTCACATTTATGCCCTTGTCCTCCAAAAGTTAAATAACTTTGTAATTAGGGTTGCATATACAACATAAAATAAGTACTAAATATGACTTTGTTCCTCCACAAACTTAAACAAAAAACAAAAATATGTGGTCTTTGAATATGCCCTATATTAACCTTTACGGCGTTGTCGCGCCAGAATTGACGAAAAATCGCAATAATCTGACAAAGACACTGTTGCCCTATAGCGAAATAAAGCCAAACTAAGAAAGAATCTCTGTCGTTTCAGATAAAAGGCTGTTTTTTAGACCCTTGGGCATACTCAACTCATTTTTGGAATTTTTGACAGTTACGACCTTGTCCTGCCGAGGGTGCGAACTAATGCAGACTTCGATTTATTCGCGGACGAATGGACAAAGGTCCTTAGGACTAGTCTGGCATTCAGCGAAAATATAGAGATAAATGAGTTTAATTAGATATTGTAATTTAATTTTAATTTTATTTTATTCTATGCATGTTTTGTTTTTATTTCTTATTTTGTTTTATTTTCTTATTATTATTATTATTTTTTTTTTTCTTTTTCGACATTGTTATAATATCTTGACTTTGTATTGTATTTCATATTGACATTTTGTAATTAGCGTAATTGGTGTTTTGTAACCGTGCTAGTTATTAATAAATAAATAAATAAATAAATAAATAAACCGATTTTGAATTTTGGCTACTTTTAATCTCGGAAAAATGTATGGTTCCCGTGATAAAAAGTAGTAGTCCACGAGTGCGAAGCCGCGGGCGTTCGCTAGTCACATCACACTAATATTTTAGATGAGAAAGTTTGGATGGATGTATGTTTGTTCCTCTGTAACTCGACAACCACTGAACCGATTTGGCTGAAAGAACGTTGCGACATTTTGGGCCCCCCTGTCCAACAGAGATAAAACATATGTCATATGAAAGCTCTTGAAGTGTACTTTATTTCATTCTATCACAGCTAAGTTCAAATCGAGCGCGAACATGGTGTTTTGGTGCAAAAATGGCGCGATAATGGTGGTTTCTTTGAACGAAACTAGAAAGCTTAAACTTGGAAGGTAGCTTTCTTTTCTAGTAAAATCACCCACTACTTAAGGCATTTCATTTTCGAATTTTAACCCCTAAAGGGGTGAAAAGTATTGAAAACGTTTGTATGAAACTTTTTAACGCGTAGTATGATTTGCTTTAAACTTGGTTCGCATACTCTAAATGCAAAATAAATGGACACGTATTTCAGGATTATTCAAAAAAACCCTTAAAAAGAAGTGAAATGGGGTGTCAAAGTTTTTATGGGTACTTTTTAATAGGTAGTGCGATTTGCTTGAATCTGGGTTTGAATACATATATTGATGACAAATAAATGAACACGTATTTCAGGATTTTTCGAAACAACCCTTAAAAAGGGGTAAAATGGGGTGTCAGAGTTTATATTGAAACTTTTAAAGGGCGGTGCGATTGGCATGAGACTCGGTTTGTATATTATAAATGCAAAATAAACGGACATTTTGTTGCAGGACTTTTCGAAACAACCATTAAAATGGGGTGAAATGGGGTGTCGAAGTTTGTGTTGGAACTTTTTATGGACAGGGCAAGCAAGTACCGGCGTAATTTGCATACACTTCACCACCGGCTACCCGGCACTGGTTACCCGGTCCTTTGGTCCATTTTCGTAACTATTTTTCACAACCAGTTACAAAAGAAGATTTTTTTTTACTGATTCTTAACTGGTTATTAAAAAGGAATATTTATTCCATGTACGTAACCATGTTTCATAGCCAGCTACGATTTTTTTTTCATGTTTTGATTTTGTAATTTTAACAGCTGTCATTGAAAATGTAGATCTCTTGAATATCTTTTATTTGTACTAAGAACGGAGAGCCTAGGACGAGTAGTTTCCGAGATATGGCCGTTTGAAGTTTGACAGCTGTCATTGAAAATATAGATCTTGGTTATAGCATTCAACTGAGTTTAGAAAGAAGAGTCTAGGATGAGTAGTATTTGAGATATGGCCGATAATAAAATAATGATAATTATAATGTCTCAAAATGACATGATCTCTCATTTTGACATAATCTGTCAATTTGACATCTGCTATCAATCATCAGTAAGCTTTATACAGTACTTCCAGATAAATAATGGGTATCGGAAAACATCAGAAACAATCGCATAATCGGCCATTATTCGGAAAACACGAAATTAGCCAATGCCTATTATTTATCTGGAAGTAGTACATTATTTATTTTATTTTATTTTTTCGATTTTAGGAAAACTTACAGCTAGATAACAGATTAAAAGAAGATATATAGATACTTAAGGCTAATAACAAGTTTCCACATATAATTATTTGAATAGTATAAACAAAACAGTCTTATTATCGTAGACGGTGACCGAGTGAAGAAAAAAAAAACAAAATATAATATATTGGTACATTTAGTACCTACTAATAGATACAGTTCAACATCGACATAATAATATCAATCGTCCTAAATGTTATAAAAAAGAAGAAGCTTCCACTTTCGTAGCTAGTTACGAAAAATGAAAAAAAAAAACCATCCATTTTCGTCACTGGTTACCAAAACATGAAAAAATTCGTAGCTGGCTATGAAACATGGTTACGTACATGTAATAAATATTCCTTTTTAATAGCCATATAAGAATCAGTGAAAAAAAATCTTCTTTCGTAACTGGTTGTGAAAAATAGTTACGAAAATGGACCAAAGGACCGGGTAACCTGCTGTTTCTCATCTACATTAATTCAATACATGAATTACCACTACACGGGCATGTATCATTATACGCAGACGACACATGTCTCTTCTATTTCGGGAAGTGTATAACTGAGATAATAAACCAAGCGCAAGAAGACCTAAATAATTTGTTTATCTGGTTCCAAAGCAACTTGCTTACAATGAATACTTCAAAGACTTGCTACGTTATTTTCAAATCTAAAAACAAAAAAGTAGCACCTCACTCACCCCTCACAATAGACGGTGAAATTCTGCAGCAAAAAGTATCCGAAAAATATTTAGGTCTAAGGCTAGACTGTCACTTAAACTGGAAAATGCAGATCGAACATACTAAATCTAAACTCTCAGCCTTATTGGGTTCATTACGTAATATTATACACTGCCTACCTCGACGAGCCCGTCAGTTAATTTACAACTCCCTAGTAAAGCCGCATCTTCTCTATCTCATCGAAATATGGGGAAGCGCCCCGAAAACTAACCTTAAAAAACTACAGATAGCACAGAACAAAATCATTAAAATGCTCTTTAATTACAAATACCTAACACCTACGATTAAAATATACAAAGAAACACAAATAATGAATATCACACAACTCTATACGTATTGCTCCTGCATCATCATCAGAAAGATACTTAATAAAACCATTCACTCACACATTAAATTTATAAAAATTCATCAGGTTCATAATCGAAGCAGTCGTAGGAGAGATCACATACTACTTCCCCAAGCACGAACTAATCTCGGGAAAAGAACCATCACGTTCCAGGGCGTACAGCTTTATAACAAACTTCCTAGAGAGGTGAAGAATGCAGAGTCGTTCGAAGTGTTTAAAAATAAACTAAAGAAACATATATTAAACGATTTTACACTACTAAATAAATGAATAATTCTACTCACATCATTTACACTGTGACACTTCGAACGGATCTGCATTGTTCTATGCGGCCGACACTAAATAGGATTGTGCACAATTTTGAGGGTAAAACCAACAACTTTGTTCGACTGTTGTATGTTAAAATTAACAACCTACCTACAGTTGCTATTTATTTTTTAGATTGTTCGAAGCTTTTATTTTACGATACAATAAGTTTCTCTGTAAGTGAAATGTAAATTTCTTTGAGAAATAAATAATCTCTAACCTTAACCAGTGCCGGGTAGCCGGTGACGAAGTGTATGCAAATTACGCCGGTACTTGCCTGCCCTGACCTTAAAAAGTTCCAACACAAACATCGACACCCCATTTCACCCCTTTTTAAGGGTTGTTTCGAAAAGTCCTGAAATACTTGTTCATTTATTTGTCATCAATAGTATTCAAACCCAGATTCAAGCAAATCACACTGCCTATTAAAAAGTACCCATAAAAACTTTGACACCCCATTTCACTCCTTTTTAAGGGTTGTTTTGAATAATCCTGAAATACGTGTCCATTTATTTTGCATTTCAAGTACATATACGAACCGAGTTTCAAGCAAATCATACTACGGATTAAAAAGTTTCATACAAACGTTTTCACTACTTTTCATCCCATTAGGGGTTGAAATTCGAAAATAAAATGCCTTAGTGGGTGGTTTTACTAGAAAAGAAAGCTACCTTCCAAGTTTCAGCTTTCTAGTTTCGTTAAAAGAAACCACCACTATCGCGCCATTTTTGCACCAAAACACCATGTTCGCGCTCGATTTGAATTTAGCTGTAATAGAATGAAATAAAGTACACTCCAAGAGCTTTCATATGACATATGTGTCATCTCTGTTGGACGAAGCGGGTCCAGTGTTCAAGCAATGATGCCCATGGTTCTTTAGAATACAGATAGACAATGACCTCTAATATGACATTGGCTACTTATTACCCGGGTACCACGCGAGTGAAGCCGCGGGCGTTCGCTAGTTTAGGTATGATAATGGGTCTTACCATTATAAAAGATGTTTAAAGTTGAACACTGGTTAAACAACGTCCTGTCTTTATTTTGTGGATAGTGACGAAAAGAGACAGGACGTTGTATAACCAGTGTTCAACTTGAAACATCTTTCATAATATGATAATATTTACCAGTAAATGTGTGTTTCCCTTGAGAAAGTTGCAGTAAAGATCGCCAAACGCCGCCGATAGGTGTCACAGATGGCCACAGTCTCGCGTACAGACCAAACTCATGTAATAACAGCTCACTGAAAAGTTAATCAATTAGGATAGATAGATTACAATAAAACACGGGAATCACCCAGGTAAAAATATCGTCATAAAAAATGAATAAATATTGGTGGACATTTCACACAGCGCTATCTAGCCCCAAACTAAGCCTGATTTTAGTCTCAAGCTCACCGTCAGCGCTGATAGGCGAGTGATCTTTATTACAATGAAATAAGGATACTGATTGTCCAGCACTGACGAGAGCAATCAGCGTAGCCATTTCTGCTAAACAATCAGTATCCTTATTTCATTGTAATAAAGATCACTCGCCTATCAGCGCTGACGGTGAGCGTGAGACTAAAATCAGCCTAAGCAAAGCTTGTAGAATACTTATATATTTTGTAAATATGTTCATTTCGAAATTATATCCGCATTAACACGAGCTCTAAAACATCGTGAGGAAACCATTAAGCTTTCTAATGGCGTCGATAGGCTTGCAACCTGTCACGTATGGAATGTTAACTTCTGCAAAATATGGGCATGAATATGTCACAGAGCGATATATTTGGACATACCTCTGACTACCCCCTTAGACATCTTCATAGGATTTTAAGAATGCCTAAAAAGATCTGGGAGAATATCTATCGCGCCTTGGGATATAGTTTGATCATATTTTATTTTTGAAAATCTTACCTGAATTTCAAATCCACCAAGAACGGTTTAATATCTCCATACAATTTCCTCTCCACAGCTCTTTCGCATGCATCCACAACTGATAGCATCTGCAACTCTTCATTCCTATCCTCTCCATCATCAGTCTTCAACTCTTTCGCTTTGATATCCATGACTAAACTCATATACTTGTCTGAGTTTCGTCCCTCAGAATAGACTAAACTGAGAAACGCATCGATCAAGGCATCTTCATACAATTTGGAATCTAATTCACATATACTTTTGTTGTATAAAGCACGGCTTATGTTTTTCTGTTCCAATGTTTTCATCTCATAGTTAAGATAGATATTGAATAGTTTTACAGAGAATTCGTAGTATTGAGCCTTGTTTAAGATGATTGCTGTGTTGTGAATGTCTGTTTGTTGCTTTCTAAAACACTTTTCATAGTTAATACAGCCTAAATCGTTCAACTCTGTCAAGATATCAAATTGCTTCGATATAATATCGTGGATTAAGGGGAATGTGTCCGTGATAAGTAGGTTCTGTGTTATCGAGACTGTTAAGAAATTTTTCACCAAAAATGACAGTCTTAAGCTATCATGCAGTCCAGATTTGACATCACATCCGTCACATTTGAGCAACTGATTGCAACTCTTCAGCTTTCTCATAAGAATTTGCACTAATTTCAAGCAAATCTCTTGGATTTGTGTATTAAAATAGTCCTTCCATGGTTTTTTATTGCAGTTGTTGACGTTAAACTCAATATAGAGACGTAGGAATTGATTTAAGTATGGGTAGGTCGCAATCATAGCTTTTTGGTACCCTAGTTTTTCTGTAGTTTCAATTGATATGAGAAGACTGGATAAAACTGTCTCACTGTAAGATATGTGAGTGTTTGATGTGAGAACACAGCAGAAAGCATTTGAGTAGAACGTTTGAAAGCAATGAAATAGGTCCGGACAATGCCCAACTATAGATATACAAGTGCGAACAATGTTATCTAATGGACTGTCTTTGAAATACATCCGTGATGCATTCTCAGCTATAACATACAAACACTCATTTAATTTCACGTATATATCCATAATTTCTTTTTCAGGCAATTTCTTGAACACCTTAAAGTCTTTTTCGGAGAGTTTCGTGAATATTTCTCTGTATATTTGGTTCAGTTCTTTGGAATACTTTTCAGTGTACAAAAAATGCAGTTTTTTAACTAAAAATACGATAATATTTGTACAAAACTGCACTGTGTCGTATATCTCGATGATTTTGAGGGCGTCTTCGGTAAGTTTTGGTAGTAGTTTTATGATGGATATCTTGTTTCGTAGTCGTTCGATATATGAGAGTCGGTCAACCAGTATGTTCCAGTAGGTCTTAGCGTATTCGTTTAGGAGATACTTGGCTTCTAGCTCAAAAGGCATGAAGGAGATCTTCAATACCAACTCGGGAGGTACCGATGAGTTCTGAAAATAAAAGTAGGTACTGTAAAGTAGTGCAAGTGGCGCAGCGGAGCTAAAAAGGTCGCTAGTGCAGAGTCGCGGTGAAGGAATTGAACTATTGCCATCTCTTTTTATTGACTGAGAGTGAAAAGAGATGGCAATAGCTCAATTCCTTCACCGCGATGATGCTGCAATAGCGACCTTTTTAGCTCCGCAGCTAGTCATACTAATTCAGTTTTATTGGTGGCTAAGTGATATGGGCTAGATTTTCGGAGACGATAGACTTGCTTACAAGTTTTCGCAATATTGGTACTTATACCAATATTTACTTTAACTTTCAAATTATCATTTTTTTGTTTGTGCTGTAAGTCCTTGCTTTTTGCCAAATTTCGTGATTCTAGGTCAACAGGAACTATCATAATATAGGTTTTCGACCCAAAATCTATAGGGTACTTCTGTATGACCTACAATTGTTAATTTTGTTTAAAAGCAAGGTCTTACAGCACAAATAACGGAAAATGATAGTGGGCAAACTTCACCCAGCACCGCCAGCAATGTAATTAATATTACTCGAAAGACCTAACAAAACTAAGCATTTTTTATTATCGACGCATTAAAATCTATCCCGGGGGTCACTAGATAAATCCATGTTTGTACCTACTACCTACCTACTACTAACCTGAGTAGTAGGTACTAGATTGTATGACAACGGGGCAAAATATAATTTGTTTCGACGAGAGTGCTATTTTGAATACAGAATGGAGCGAGGGATGCTAGAGTTGAAACCCGAGCGCAGCGAGGGATTCAAAGGACGTCATCGGAAATAGGAGATTGTTACACGCACGAGCAAAGCGAGGGCGCTAATAGTTCGAGTGCCTAAACAGGTTATTCACATCTATCTTGTAAGAGCTATTAACACGCTGAGACGCTATGGCCGCATCGCCGGCCACGTGGCCAAACAGTTCGTATTGAAATGTATGACAGATAACTCACTTGGCTACAGTCTGGCGTCAGGATCCTGATCCTGTGATCCAGATCCCGTGATCCTGACTTCATGATCCTATTCCCGTGATTTTGATCCTATAATCCTGATCCCGTGATTCTGATTCTGTGATCCTGATCCTGTGATCCTGATCCTACGTGATCCTAATCCCGTGATCCGGATCCAGTGATCCTGCATAATCCTGATCCCGTGATCCTTATCCTGTAAACCTGATCCTACATGATCCTAATCCTGTGATCCTGATCTTCATCTTATGGTAAATAGAAATGTCAAATATAGCTGACAAAGACGACATGGCTCAATAGAAATGTCAAATAGTAGCATGTGATTTATTTAATACTTTGTCAGCAGGGAAAATAGTTTCCCAGGGAGAATTGCTTCCCAGGGACGCAAAAGTACTGTTTTCATCCCTCTGTTCAGGTAACTTCAAGCGTACTTTCCGAACATGAGAAATGAAAAATAAATACTTCTCATAAACCTCACATTATTTTGAAATAAAAAAACATCCCAATAAATCGAGACTTTCATCGCTCTAATCATAAATCATTTTAGCTTTTTTGTAAGTTAAACCTTTTCGACTTAAAATAAATAGAGAACCCTCGGACAGAATTTGATGCGAATTGGCACAGAGAAACAAGGCTTTGATACCTTCTAAGCAAAAGTAGCTATATATGAGCTGTGGCGGCCGTGGCTCCGTACATTTATGATTATGCCCAAAAATGCGGTAACAGCCATTTTAACCTCTCTTTAAGTTAAACATATTCGACTCAAAATAAATAGAGATCCCCGGGACAGAATTTGATGCGCTTTGGCACAGAGATACAAGGCTGTGATACCTTCAAAATAAAAGTAGTCTGAGCTGTGGCGGCCGTGGGTGAAGTGCCCATATATTTTTGCCCACACTCCTTTCCGAAAAATAAAAAAAAGTTTAAAAAATTAAGGTAAACTTCTAAAGCCCATATTTTTTTATAGTGTTGACTCAGGACCTTGATTTTTATACACCTAATAGGGACTATAGACCTCAGTATTTGGTATAAATTTAACTTGCAAGGTCCACCCTTTCCTGAGAAAATCGGTGGTGACACATGGACAGATAGACAGACGGACAAGAAAGTGATCTTATAAGGGTTTGTTTTATTACCTTTTAAGGTACAGAACCCTAAAAACGTGGATGATTACCTGTCTTACAACATGCCGGTGTATATGGTAGATGCAGGCGAGGGTCTTCACTCGGTCCGTCTTCTCCATCGCTCGAGTCTCTCTGATGCAGTCTATGCTGAGGACCAGCAGAGCTTTGTTGTCGATACTGTCTCGCCATTTGGGAGCCTTGTCTATGTTTCTAAAACAAGTTTTTTTTAATTAATTAACAATCGATGACATAAACACAGCAGGAAACACTGGATGGTGTTTCAAAGTGTTTAGTTGGAACAAATTACAAGGTAGTAGAGTACAAAAAGGAAACATTGGCTACGGCAAAAGTTAAAAACTGAGTAGCGTAATCAGCACTCTCCTCCAAACTAAACGAGGATGGGGTTCCAGCAACTATGTTACAAAAATAATGTAAGTGGCTAAAATATAGGAAAGTTTACAAAAAATCAAAATCAAAAAATCAAAATCAAATATCATTTATTCAGTAGGACCGTTATGACCACTTTGAAACATCTTAAGAGCTAGGTGATTCTACTCCTGTTCTTTCGCGACCAACACCGTGAAGAATCAGGGCAAACAAACACGGTATGGGGCCTAGCTTTCTTTTCGGTGATCCATCCGCTTAAAATCTAAATAGTCAAGTTCCAGTGTGGAGCCAGTCGAACAATGTTAGTAGGTGGATGGATACTGCCAAGGACAGGAAGAGATGGAGAGGGATGGAGGAGGCTTTTACAAAGAAGAAGAAGAAACTGAACTGAAAAACAACTGATTGCAAAATAATGAACTTTTAACAATATTTATGAAACAATCAAGTGTAATCGTAAACTTGGGACTTTTCAACACTGTGACAGCGAGAGCTGCTCGTCTATAAATAAATAAATCTAGCTCTCACTTATACTTACCTATTTATTTACCTGTTTGTCTACCTAAGTACCTGTGTCTTTTGTTTGTTTACTTATGTACCTGAGTCTTTTGTTTGTTTTTAAATATTATGTAGCTATTTTCCTGTGTGTGTGTTTTTGACCAAATAAATGTGTATCTATCTATCTATCTATCTAAATAATAATAATAATAACAGGTATTTCTTGTTGTATAATAATAATGTTGGCAATAGGCTACTTGACTATCTAATTTGAAGCATTATATGAGTAGGTAGGTACTTCCTGCAGTATTTAACATATAGACACCAAAATTTATCACTTTCTAGGTATATCTTTTTTATTATTATCCTTAATCTTAAAGGTACAAGTTCATAGCTGATTGCAGACAGCAGCAGCAGGCGATGTGTCGTTGTGAGAAGTGTACCTCTGATGACATTAATATTGAAAATATACGAAAAAATTAGTTATCTCGTCGGATACTATGGTTTTTTTATAGAAAAGAATGTAGAAACAAACCTGCAGAGAACACACAACACATTGAGCGAGAAAGCAGCCCTATCCTTTGCTGGTAACTGGCCCAAAATCACTTTGTATTCTTCGAAAACTTCATCAAGATCAACAATATCTTTATCAGTGTTGTTGGCTTTTAGCTTTCCGATAAAATCGTTCGCGTCCATTGTCGATAAATTACTTACATTCTATTTCTAAATAATTAAGTTTTATTACTTTAAAATCTTTCGCGAGTCCTCGATTCAAAAATAAACAGCTGAAATTCCTAGTCCGTTGAAAAACGTCGTTTGAAATCTTTGAAGTAAGCTGTCAAAGTTTCAAATCAAAATTGGCATAACCCATTCTCTCTTGCAATTCTTCTATAAGAATCAGCCAATCAAAGATTTTGGGTAATCCATCAATAATACTATTAGCCAATAAAACATCCCGGTACATAAACGTAATAGAGAACAGACTTTAACGTGTCAAGCAACGCATAGTTTGTGAAAAACTATTTTAAAACGTGAAAAGTATAACTTCGCGAAATAAGACTTTACGAAGATTCGTACATAATTCAAAGTAAATGACAACCATATTAAAATCCGAATATTTATATAATTTTGAAAGACTTTGTTTTCTATTTAACCCTCTAGTTAATAATATTTAGCTCTCTATATTTGTTTTTATAAATGTAATTCACTGCGTGTAACGAGGCGTAGCTCTTTAATGCGTTTCGTTCGATAGTGCTGACATCGGAACAAAAAGAAAATGTAAATACCTATAGTCGTATTTAGGGATGTTCGATATTTCGGATTGTATCGATATTTCGTATCGCAATATATCGTAACGCATTGTATCGATACGCGTATCGATACAGGGCATTTGATACGATATATCGTATCGATACAGTATCGAATCAAGACAAAGTATGCAGGTACTTTAATAATTAAAAAAATATATTTTATTTTAATAATGTGCACAGTGTGCACTATTACGAAAATGTGCGTAGTTATAACTATCAAAAAAGGTGTTTTGTGATATCAAACTAATATTAAAAAATGCAAAAGTTTGGACTTGTGTTTGTTCCTCTAAAACTCGACAACCACTGAACCGATTTGCCTGAAATTTAAACATAGATAAATAATGACCGGAAATAGGACCTATGCCACCTTTTAACCGGATAACTTGCAAGTCAAAACAATTCGTTATCAAAATAATTTGATACGATACTTTCGATCCGATACACCTTGCATGTGTTGTATCGATACGCCGTATCGTATGGCATTGTATCGATACAAATATCGGGTGTATCGTATGCCATTGTATCGATACACGAAAATATCGGATCGTATCGAACATCCCTAGTCGTATTGCTCATTATACGGACTAAAAGTGAAGGAAAAAATGTCATTTTTCCTTCAATTTTGACATAAATCGTATCAAAACTAATCAAAATTGAAGGAAAAATGACATTTTTTCCTTCAATTTTAGTCCGTATAATAATGAGCAATACGACTATATCTGTATTGTGTATCTCTACATCTCTACCTAATCTGTGAATGTAAGAAAACGCAACCGGTGCTGCCAGCTGCTGGAACTTTTACTTTCTACTAAAATGGTAGAAAGTAAAATAAAAACGGCAATATCATGAGCTTCCGGGACCGATACCGAACGCCCCGACCGGTAGTGGATAATGCAGTGCACTTACAACGTCCGGTGTAATTGGACGTTGCTGCACTTTTAATTTTTAAGTATAGTTTATTGTAGTACCGTAATTAATTTTCGTTTATGAACGCATAATTATTAATTATTTACGAATTAAAATAGTAAGTGTTAATCATTGGAGTCAGTTCTTTCATAAACAAAGTTTTCGAATTACAAGTGAACTACCCGCAAGTTATTTTTTTTTTTTTTATTTGTTATCAAATTGTGATGATACGACGATTATTTTAGGGGTAAGTTTATTTGCATTTTATTGTTCTTTCAATGTTACTTTAGATCTATATTACCTACCTACCATGAGCTCTAGGTACGAAATGGAACCATTTAAAACCTTCGAGATGACGAAATGTCGATTGGACTTTATTCCAACCTATTCACATTATTATTACAAATAAATAGTGAGTTTCAATCACACCGTAGGGTGCTCCGTGCCGTAGGTAGGTAATCATAGGTGATCATGATCAAGTAAGGTGAAAGCACGCACGCGTGGAGTGAATCAAAAGATTTTTTTCTTATTTGAAATCTTATGAAACCTTGAAACCTGTCAGATTCGGACAAATCAACGCGGGTTTTATAAATAGGTAGGTAGGTACCTACTTAAACATTTTAACAAGAGAATAGGTACCTACGAGTCTCAGTACCTACCTAGGTTTTCTTCTTTAAAACACTTTAAAACCTAATTAACCCGTGTTCCTATCTACTTTTTCTGTGACACTACCTACACACTTGCGTAACATCAATTCAATTAACAAAATGAAAGCAGCTCGCTCGTTTTAAACTGGTAGATAGGTACCTACTTATAAAAGACTAGCTACAGCACACAACTTTAAGTAGTAGGTACCTAGGTATATAACATAGGTACTCGAAGGTTAGGTACCTAGGTACATAAAATTAAGCGGATGCAATGGTTAGTTAGAATAGAACCTTATAAAGTCGTATTGCTCATTATACGGACTAAAAGTAAAGGAAAAAATGTCATTTTTCCTTCAATTTTGACATAAAACGTATCAAAACTACTTAATCAAAATTGAAGGAAAAATGACATTATTTCCTTCAATTTTAGTCCGTATAATGAGCAATACGACTATAGGTAACTCTCAGGTAACTGAAACGGCTGACAGAATTCGGATGAAATTCAAATGAAGATAGCATCACACTATTATAAATGCGAATGTTTGGATGTTTGTTTGTTCGTCTTTATCTCGACAGCCACTGAACCGATCTACCTGAAATTTAAAATAGGTATAGATAGCATCACACTATAATGTTTGGAATTTTGGATGGATGGATGCATGTTTGTTCCTCTATAACTCGACAACCACTGAACCGATCTGGCTGAAATTTAAAATATAGATAGATAAAATGACCGGGAATAGGACATAGGCTACTTTTTATCCGGGTACCACGCGAGCGAAGCCGCGGGCGGAAGCTGGTATTTTATAAGCAAGTTTTTTCACGCCGAGCCCTCACCGATGCTACCGAGGTCATTTAAAAATCTTACAAACCTTGATTGAATTTATCTATGAAGGTAATATAAGTATATTTGCCTAGAGGCACAGAATCAGTAGGTAGGTACCTATTATCTACATCCGGTGTCTATTGTATTGCCATGAGTAGTAGCTGAGCCCTTTAGGCCATAGTTTCTCAACCTTATTTTGCCCACCGCCCACCTTGAGAAAATTTTTTTCAAGAGCCCCCCTCCCCATACCTTAATGCGCCATCTCAATGCCCCCTAATTTTTTTTGGGTCTTCTACTGCCCCCCTGAAAGTCTCAAACGCCCACAAGGGGGCGTTATCGCCCACGTTGAGGACCTATGCTATAAGCCATCCATTTTATGATTGCTAGTGTTGAAAAACATGACATCTGAATTACATTCCCACATTTTGCAGAAGTTACCTAACATTCAAACCGTAACAGGGTACAAGCTCATCGACGCTATTAGAAAGCTAACTTGTTTCTTTTTCTTCACGATGTTTTCCTTCACCGAAATGTTTCGAAAGGAAAAATCCATTGATGCACGCCCGGGTGCGAACATGCGACCTTCGGATCCAAAGTTGAGGCACTAACCCACTCGAACACGTCTCACACACACTTTATGATAGTTAGTGTTGAAAAGCATTGACTTCTGAATCTTTGTCTTTGAGATGTTGCGGGGCACAAATATATCCTATCCTATCCTATTCTATTAAACGAGCAATATTTGTTTGTTTGTTTATTTGTACTCACGTTCTCGAAAACGGCTCTAACGATGTCGATGAGCGGTACGGGGGTTTAGGGGGGCGAAGAATCGATTTTGCTAGGTCTCATAACTGGGAAAATTCGTTTTCTCGGCATTTTCACGCAAAAAGATTTACGAGTGCAATGTGGTTCGTAATTTCACAATATTGTGAAGACCAAATTGGCCGAGTGGATTGAGTGTCTGCCTTTCAGCCGAAGGCTACGGGATCAAATCTCAACAAACGAAAGTTGATAGTTTTGTAAGTTTTTATTGTTCTTTTTTAATTTTTTTCTATTTGCAGCCGAGCAGAGCTCGGTCGCCCAGATATTATATTACCTACCTACTTATGTGAGACAGACGACCCCTCGTTATACCTATTGCAGTGATTTCTCAATAGAGACCATTTATTGCTTGTTAGATGCAATTGGTACCTATTCGTTCTCAACGAAGTGACTATTTACTTATCTACATAGTAAGTACCTACCTAATACCAAGTCATAGCACAGTCATATTCTACGAATTGAACGATTTGTAGGTAGAAATACGTACCTACCTACCTAGTCACAGGAATTTTGTTATTTAAGTACCTATGCTGGTGATTCTTTTGAACACTGACTAATTACATTATCACTAAAACCGATTGCTTTTATTTCGTTCACGCTACAATAAAATCGTCGCCAACCAATCAATCAATCTGACTAGAAATCAATAGGACCTTTTCCCTTCATCTTCAGTAAATTGATTTTGGCTTTCTGGCGGGAAATTGAGGAGATTTTTTCTTTTTATTTTCCAAAACTTGTGTTTCTTCCAATGTTAATAGGTAGGTATTTATATATTTATTTATTACAAGCCTATTGAGAGGATAGTGTAGGTGCTACAAGCCTACTCCATCTCAACAATGTCCCAGGCACTACAGTGTCTCGTTAAGTGTAGGCAAAAGATTGCCTCCTGACACTGTTTAAATCATCTAGTAAAGATGTAAAAGGCCTAAGTTTTATTGTGTTCCACTGCTAGGCAAAGACCTCCCCGCATTCCCTCCACACATCACGGTCCTGAGCTGTAGAAGTCCACTCGGGCAAGTTCATCCCGCCATCTGTATTTAAGGAAGTTTTTTTAATAAAACCTGCTTACATAGGTACCGTACGTACGGCCTTTTTGGAATCATAATTTCTTCGTAATCACCATCCGAGTCACCAGTGTCGTGTCCTCTGCCGACCGGTCTCTGTTTGCGTTCGAATCCGTGCACGCGGCAAAAACGTGCGTCGCGTTGCTAAGCAAACTTTAATTCGAATCTTTTTCGGGTTTTTGTCACGTTGCTAACAAGGCCGGGATTCGAATTCACGACCTTTTTAGCCAACACGGCTCATTTTTAGCCCCCGATGCAAAGAGGGAGACCGCTGTGTGTGAGTCAGGGGCGGTCGCAGACTTTGATTTTGGGGGGGGGGGGTCATCATGACCCCCATGACCCACCCTCGGGCCGCACATGTGTGTGTCTGTCTGTCTGTGGCACCGCAGCTCTTAGAGAGTGGGCACACTGCGTTTTTTGCAGCGTGATTATATTTATATCGATACAAATGCGATGCGAAAGCGCTGCTCAAGAACGCCCTTCAGAAATGTCGTGTGCCCACTCTCTTGTAAACCGATTTGAATTATTAGCGATGGTTCAACATGTTTTATCAAAATCGGTTCAACCGTTTCAGGATAATCAGCTCTTTTCTAGTTTATGAAGTTTGTCTGTGGATTTTTAATTTTAATTTTTAATTTAATTGTTTTTGACGTTAAGATGATGTAAGTAGGAACTGTTGTGTCGTAGAGGAAGAAATTGTATAGTTTTCTTGCGTGTTCTAAATCCTTGACCTACCTTGCGTGTGGTGACATTTATAATCAAATCATTGAACAATATTATTACTTCTATCAGTCACACTCCAATCGCATGCTCCCGTACAAAATTGGTAGCTCTGTGTCTCCTTCATTTGACCCTGGCCACAGCCCTGGCCTAAATTAATATCTACACTTCTCACAATGGGTGCATTCGTGAAGTTAGCCGTATCGATGCGCAGTGCAACTAATTTTAATAAAACTGTTATACCTAATTCTTCTTTTTCAATTTAAGGGATTGCCCCTTGTCGGCATAACTGATGCGTCTTTCTCCACGAAGCTCTTTCCAGGGCAGCCTCCTTGACCTCTTTATACGACATGACAGCAACCTTCTCCTTCACTCGGTCTTCCTCTTCCTCTCCTTCCTTCCACTTTTCCTTCAACCATGTTATCAAAAAATTAAGCAAGACAATCTCTTCGTTAATTATAATTAGTAGTTATAATTTTAATCGTCTCGAGCTCGACCTGTCAATATTTTGATAAGATGTCTGGCTTTTTTTAGGAGGTTAAATTATTCATGTTTATTTTTAAAACACCTTCAAAACTCGTGGCAAAGGAAAACATGAAAAATTATTAATGTCAGAAGTTCTGAGCGGTTACAATTTGGATGGGTGACCGCAGGTGGCATACAACTGAGCGCTTCCGTGCTTCGGAGGGTACGTTAAATTGATGCTCCCGGCTTTTTAAAGTCGTTAAGCCATGACGGCCTAAAACTCCGTCACATCCCACGATTTTTTTTTCAGTACGATTTTTTTACTGAAAAAAAAATCGTGGGAAATTTCCTACAGACGAATCTATTTGCATTCGATGAATGGATTAAAATTGAAATCATTCGATGTGTCGTATGCCTCGCGCGTGTCGCCCACGCTGATAGTGCGTGTTGTTCTTTATTTAAATTCAAATAATTCGAATTTAGAACAGAACGCACCATAGTTCGTGGCAGTCGACAAAGGGACTGAGATTTTTGATAAAATTAGGGTTGCATGTAATAATTAATGTAGGTATCCGTAAATAGTTCGTAAGTCATAATAGGTACCTACCTATATTTTAACGCGTTTAGTGCACATATCGCACGTGCAGATGTTGCGTGCACACGGCCAAGGCCATTTTAGGCCGCTCGAAGGCCTCTAATTATGGCTTACCTAAGGACTCAAAAAGCGATTGACACAATTTAACGTGTCCTCCGAAGAACGGAAGCGCTCATGTTACCACTTGCGGCCACCCATCCAAATTGTGACCGCTTCAACGATCTATAAAGTATCCAAATTGTGACCGAACGTTGCTTAACTTCAAGTCAAGAACGTGCAAGCTACGCCACGTGCGCTTCTTACCCACATTAATTATGCACTTTCGGATAACGATTATCGGTTTTTTATCGATAAAAACCCCATCTCTAATACCCATAGATTAATAGAACGCAAACGATGATTTACGAAGCATTTAACTGAAAATATACAAGCTATTTTAAACCGTATACAACTGACACAAGAATTTATTTACCAATAATAATTTGTACGTATATTCTTGCACCGATTTCTTTTTAGATTGTATACAATTTAATGCTTTAATATACTTTGTGATAAAGAATAATATTGTATGACAGTTGTTTATGGTCGTGGAACCCTACCAACTTAATGCCCTCAAGGTATTTCCGGATTATATTTTTAAAACATGTTTCAATGTCGTTGAAACGTTTTTTGTCATCGGGGATTTTTGATTGGGGGGTACTTCCTCCAAAAAGGGGTAAAAAGGGGGGTACAGGATATCTCTGCCTACATCTGATTTCGTCTCATAAAAAATTGGTGAAGATCTGATGAGGATCTTCAGCGTGATGAGCAGAATAGATCCTCAAAATGCAGTAAATTGCTCACTTTTAGATTTCTACCAGAGTGGAATCATCC
Source organism: Camptogramma bilineatum (assembly GCA_958496255.1). Classification (NCBI taxonomy): domain Eukaryota; kingdom Metazoa; phylum Arthropoda; class Insecta; order Lepidoptera; family Geometridae; genus Camptogramma; species Camptogramma bilineatum. Next base: position 5,379,023 of record OY292478.1, read on the forward strand.
CTTTTACTACTAGGTAGGGATTGATGAAGCACCTGGGACCACCTTCTCATCACAAAACTAGAGAATGGTGAATATTTATTTTAAATTAATTTTAATAATATTTATTTGCGGTCTACAGCTCACAGAGCCACTAGTCTCAATAGTTGAGACTGTATTGTCTTGCGGGTGTGATTGTTACCATTTGTATTTGTTGGCTATTATGTGGATTGCAGTATAACTGCACACTAATTTTTATAGGTTTCTACTAAGAGCTAAAATTTGGTTTTTGAATCGTGCTCTATACAGGGTGGGGCAAATTTTTGGGGCCCTGTTTTTTTTGGACCCTGGCCTTATGCAGGTACAGGCCAGGGTTCAAAAAATCCAAAAATAGGTCCAAATCCTATAGCTTTTTTGTGAAAGAATTTGTTTTGAAAGAAAAAAAAGTCTAGATTTAGAATTAGAGTTTTAAATACAAAAGTGGGATATTTAAATAAATAGGTAGGTAGGTACCTATTAATATTACTTCAATAATTTTTTATATTTATTTAGGAAATGCAATAATAATTGGAATTGCTACATTACCGTTCGGATCGCACGGGTTTTACACAATACACATTTACAAACACTGCCCTCCTTCAGTTCAGAGTCGAGTAAAAATTATAAGAACGTGTCAAAAAGTTAGTAAATATTGATATTTGAGCACTTATCATTTGATTTGCGAGTTCTTAAAACAACTTTTTCACACATCATGTTGACATTTCTATCTGGCAGTAAGGTAAACTTTGTGTGTTTATTTTTGCATTCAAAGCGATGACCTAAGTTATGAAAGTATAATAGTGATTAGTGATTACCAACAGCAACCGAAAAAGTAAAAGGTGTTTTTTGGTTTGAAAGCGATCTCAGAAACTAGCAGTCGGATTTATAAAATTATTTCTGAATTTGTACTTAGCCTAATTATTGATGAAGGTTATAGGCTACTTTTCATCATCATCGCGAGCATCACCATACCATCACTACACGGGTAACGCCGCAAGGGCGCAGGTAGTATACAGGGTGTTTCTTTCTCACTACAAAAGAAAAGGTAGTACACAAAAATTTGCTACACCCTGTATAGTATAGGTACATAAAAACTTCAGTTTGTTTGTGAAATAACTTCAATTAGGTACACACTACACTATTTGCTTGACTACAAAATAGGGTTACGTATACACTATTGAGCTTAAGGGGTACTTACAATTCAGTTTTGATGATGACTTTCACTTTGTTTTATTTGACAAACAGACATGTAGGTACCTACCTACGTTGACGCTAGCTAGCATCTTTATAAAAAAAACTGTAGATTTGCTTGTAGGCCTAAACTGAAAACTGAGGACATTTCCAAAAAACTGTAAATCTACAGTTAAAACTGTGGTGTTAGCTATACTGCTACCTACCTAGACCTACATTATACAGTGTGTAAACTAGTGTCTCTGTGAGCAGTAGAAGTGTAGACCTCGCGAGTCTGTGTTTGCATAGCTTAAAGAAATCTTCAAGAGAACAATTACTTACTACATTTTTATGAGTAACTCTGCTCATCACGCTGAAGATCCTCATCAGATCTTCACTAAAGTTTTATCAATTTTGTTATTTTTTGGCATATTTTATTGAAATTCTTACATACCTAGGTAGGTACCCCTTTCCATACAGGATATTTTTTACACACTGTAGGTATTATTAACAACAATAAAAGAGCCGTGTTGACTGACAGTACATAGGTAATACAATTAAGTGAATTCTTACTTATGTATGTACCTACTCTAGTTTCTACACATTGAAACCTTACAGTGTTGTGCATTTTAATTTTTTCTATGCAGTTCGATTAGATTTAACACATTCTCGTTTATAAAGACAGGAAAAAGCCTTCACCCAGCCTAGTTTTTTTTTCTTCAAAATAAACCTATAGTTTCCTACGAACAAAACTTTCTACCTAAGTACCTAACTACAAAAGAAAAAGTCGAATTTTTTTTACCTATGGGTCAAAAAATTTCAACGGAGCCTAATTTTTTATCCACCCTGTATATTGAAATTGCTATCCTTCTAATCCTATCCTATACTATTAACTTAGCAAATTTTTTTTATTTGTTTGTAGGTACCTACCTACTCACGTTCTCGAAAACGGCTCTAACGATTTCGATGTGCATTATGGGAGTTTACGGGGGCAAAACTCGATCTAGCTAGGTCTTATATCTGGGAAAATTCGTTTTCTCGTCATTTTTATGCAAAAAGATTACCCGTGCAATGTGGTTCGTAATTTCGCTGCAGTAACGCGGCTTCAGTGGCTAAGCCAGTGGTTCCCAACCTTTTCAACCTTGTTACCCCTATGCTATGACATGTCAACAAAACAGATTTTACACCCGTTTCACTTACAAACCCCCTCCACTACCCCCGTCCTTTAAAATATTATATTTTCATCTTAAAACTCACGAGTAGGTATTTTAGCGACAGCACAATGATTTCGAGTGTTTATAGGTTACTAAAGATTTCGTTTCGTTCTATTACCCCCCCCCCCAAAAAAAAAAACTATTTTATCCCCGGAGCGGTAATTACCCCCAGGTTCGGAACCAATGGGCTAAGCGGTCATAGTACCTATCGGCCTGCAACGCCGAAGGCTGCGAGATCGAATCTCAACCGTTGACAGGTTTTTTAATTTTTTTTTGTCAATTGTTCATTTTCGAGTTTTTTTTTAATCTTTATCCGAGCAGAGCTCGATAGCCCAGAATTTATCCTGAAGGCACATAATGGAGTCAACACGTTGAAGTGAGGTTATCGCGGATCGAGGTCAAAGAAAGTTATCTATAGCTCTATAGCTGTTGCACGTTCTCATATTTGAAGACCTGTGTGGCGCAGTGGTGTGGACAGAAGGTTGCTGGTTCGATTCCCACCGCGAGACAAATGTTTGTGATCTGCAAATATTTGTCTGGTCTGGATCCCACTCGAACAAAATCGCTTCAACTGTTTGTTTCATCATCATCATCATCTCAGCCGCTGGACGTCCACTGTTGGACATAGGTTTCCTTTAAAGATTTCCGTGTGTTGCGGTTGGAAGCGGCCTGCATCCGCCAACCTACAGTTTTTATAAGGTCGTCTGTCCATCTTGTCGGTGGACGTCCAACACTGCGCTTGCCGGTCCGTGTGGCCTCCACTCGAGAACTTTTCGTCCTCATCTGTTCATGCTGTATGGCCTGCCCATTGCCATTTCAACGTGCTAAACCGTTTGGCTATGTCGGTGACCCGAGTTCTTCTACGTATCTCCTATTCGATACCGTAGAAAAACCAACTGTTTCAACTGTTTACTTTGACTTTATTTTGGGTACCTAATATGAACAAATCCTGTATTTTATGCGTGACGCCATTACATTCACCGGATTTGCGTAATATTTGTTATTATTAAAAGTATTTTAATGCTTCATTACGATCTTTTTCATGACAGGAAGTGTACGTGCTTCAGTAGTTATCGAGTTATAAAGGAACCAACATTCATCCACCCAAACTTTCGCATTTACTTATTAGTTTGACTTTGATTAGTGTGATGTGATTGGGCGTTTTTTCACTAGACGGCACGGCATGGCAACGGCAACGGCAACGGCGATGGCACGGCAATCTGGGACGCAAAAATGTATGAAAATGTACGGCTCGCCTTTCCACTTACCTCGGCACGGCACGGGGCGTTATGAGATTTTCATACATTTTTGCATCCCCACCACCGGCTCGTCGCCGTTGCCGTTGCCGTTGCCGTTGCCGTGCCGTCAAGTGGAAAAACGCCAATTGTCTGTAGTCCGTCGAACCTATCCGTCCTCCGGACTACTCTACCACGCCTACCAGCTAAATCCGAGCGTGTGTTAGCACTTTTAATCATCTGTAACATAGGTACTTAATTTTTTTAATGTGGCGCCATTATAAGGAGATAATGATGATTGGTCACATAGGGTGACATTTGGACCTATGACATAGAAATGACAGATTACAGATTACGCCACACGCACGATGAAAAGCGAGGGACACGCCAATAATAGGTGTTCATAATCATTAGGTACTATCTATGTATAAATAATAATATTATTGTAATTATAACGGAAGTTTTTTAGTTCTAAGTGCAGAGATCAATCACGTGACTAAACTTAAAAAATAAATTGGTTCTAAGATAATTACCTAAGTACCTACTAACAAACATGCGCGGTCCGAGGGGGGGTCATGGGGGTCATTGCCCCCCCCAAAATCCTTGACAAACCTCTAACATCCTGCAAAAAAAATAAGTAGGTCTGCGACCGCCCCTGCTTACAAAGATATTTTGTCTACAAAATATTTTTGTTTGTCGTAAATTGTTGTCCTATAATTTTTTTTTTCATAGTGCAGAGATCAAAAACCACATGAGCCATTGGTCACGCCAATAATAGATGTCCATAATCAATTAGGTACTATCTATAAATAATAATATTATTGTATAATTATAATCGGTTTACGGAAGATTAAATATCAGAAGATTAGAAATATCTAGGCGACCGAGCTATGCTCCGGTGCAAAATTAAAAAAAAAAAACAGAAAAATTAAAAAAGAAAAAAAAACTTTAAAAAAACTTTCCCTGGCTGAGATTCGAACTCGAAGCCTTCGGCTGAAAGGCGGACACCCAATCCACTCATCCACTTTGTTCTCAACACGTGAAATTACGAACTACATTGCACTGGTAAATCTTTTTGCGTGGAAATGCCGAGAAAACGAATTTTCCCAGGTATGAGAACTAGCTAGATCGATTTTTCGCCAACACCCGTACCGCAAATTTCATCGAAATCGTTAGAGCCGTTTTCGAGAACGTATTAATTTTTGATCGACACGTTGCTCGTTTAACAGTAGGTATAGGATAGGATAGGATTAGAAGGATAGCAATATCAATATACAGGGTGGGTAAAAATTTAAGCTCCTTAGGTAAAAAAAAATTCGACTTGTTCTTCAAACAAACAAACAAATCGCACACCCAGATCAACACTGCACTAAGTCAAAACAGCACTCCTCTCAGAATCGACGAAAGACTCCTCTTGTATCAAAGTTATTGCCAAGGTTTTTAATAATTTATGTAGTTTATTGTGTGTTACATGTGAATTATTAAAGACCTTGGCAATAAATTTGATACAAGAGGAGTTTTTCGTCGATTCTGAGAGGAGTGCTGTTTTGACTTAGTGCAGTGTTGATCTGGGTGTGCGAAATATTGCTCGTTTAATAGAATAGGATAAAGTATGTAAGAAAGTGCATAGATCAAAAACTACGTAATTATGTGACATATAAATATTGGTTCTAAGATAATTAAGTACCTACTTACACAAATATCTGTCTACAAATATTTATTATGTTTCTATCGCAGTGACCAAGATATGTCCAGAAATATCATCGAGAACTGTCAACACATTCTAGAAAGATTAAATAAAGTTATAAATTAAATTAAAAGTGATAAGGATAATTTATTGAAATGGAAACACGTAAAACTAATAAGTAAGACCAAGAAATATGTTGGGACACGATGACGTAATTTTTTTGCGGTGGACTCTCGTTCGGCAACGGCGGATCCAGGATTTTTTTCTGGGAAGGGCACAAAGGGCCGACAGGCAAAAAGTCACATTCAAATCAAAATCACACATTTATTCTGTTTTAAGCTATGCAAAGCAAGGTCTACAGCTCTCAGAGCAACTAGTAGGTTTATTCTGATAATTCGATTTGCCTATGGTGTACTGTGATTAGGTGTCTGGGGGGCAATTGAGCTACAATAATATCGTTTTCGAGTTTATAGCCCCGCAGATTTAGCAAACGGTTGAGCTCTAGGGAGCCTATAAGTCCATTATGAACAGGGTAAGTTTTTAGTAATTTCAGTAGCGTCACTCGACACCATACTTACAAACAAACCGCAAAACTCGATAGTCTTCCTACTAATAGAACGTAGGTATTTGTTTCTTACCCTTTCAAGGGCATCTAGCCGCAGCGTGGCGCCTGCCGGCCGCTATTTTGAAATAAATCCCAAAAATTGCTATTTCGACGTGGCTATTACTATTTCTATACGGCTATGTCATAGAGCTACCGGATTATATTTTTAGCTCAGACGAAAAAGAGGGGCGTTATAATTATAATTTTCTAGTGTATGTAGATGGCTCCTGCCTGAACCGATGAACCGATTTGGATGCGTTTTTTTTTGTTTGAAAACTGACATGATCGAGATGGTACTTAGTCATAATATGTGAAAATCTGTTCAAGCGTTTGAGGATCATCAGTTATTTTCTAGTTGATGAAGGCATGTGGGGGGTTTTGATCGCTTTTGTAGAGGCTTGCGAAATTATATGACAACTGTCTCCTGTCTCTCTCGGTCTCTGCTCTCTGACTGTCTATCTTTGATAGCGACCAAAATCGGTTTCAAACTGTCAAATTATGACATTTCAGTGACCACGATAGTAGCTTTGTCACTCTCATCTTAACGATACTGAACACGACAAAAGATACCAACGCACCCAACGCGATAGTTTTGACAGTTTGAGACCAATTTGAGGTTTGAGACATGTTAGACAATCAGCCAGCAGGTCTCGGTCTCGAGTTTCGGTCTCGGGCGCGAACCACCTTTAGATGACGCCAATAGAGGGAAATGGAACCCTTCGGCATCAGCAGGCTGATTGTCTAACTTGTCTCAAACTTCAAATTGGTCTCTAAGCTGTCAAAACGATCGCGTAGGTATCTTTTGTCGCGTTCAGTCTCGTTAAGATGAGAGTGACAGAGCTACTTGCGTGGTCACTGAATCATATTTGAAAGTTTGACCAATTTGAGGTTCGAGACAAGTTAGACAATCAGCGTGCAGGTCAGCGTTAGGTCGTAAATATGATGTGTATTAGACTATTAGTTGTTTCCACGCGATGTTTTTCTTCACCTCACTTTTGACAGGCCCTACCTACAAAGTAGTCTATTTATACATTGTGAAACAAACGCCTCGCTCGACTGAAATTTTGCCGTAACAGAATATTTAAGTTTTTACTCGCCATTTTCGCTGTTCTTATAGTTAATTACAGTCACGAACGATACATGTAAGTCTTGTAACTAGATAATGACCTGTCGGGTATACATGAAATAACAAGTGGCTAAATCATCATCATCTGAGCCCATTTCCACCCACTGTTGGGTATAGGCCTCCTCTTTATCGCGCCATTCTCTCCGATCCTTCGCGAGTCCCGTCCACTGATTTCCGACCACGTTGACAATGTCATTCGGTCAATCGGGCGGGTGGTCTGCCTCTTGGCCAGTAAGCATCCCGGGGCCACCATTCAGTTATCGCCTTTGTCCATCTTCCATCGTCCCTTCTGGCCAAGTGTCCCGCCCATCTCCACTTTAGCCTAGTGGCTCCACTTTAGTGGCTAAATAAAAAAAAAAAAAAGCCGACTTTAATGTTATAAGCAGCAATTCTCTGCATTCTCGAGGTGCATTTCTGTTCATAACTCCGAAGATCCTCGACAGATCCTCACCAAAGTGTGGCACCAATCGGATAGGAGGTACTTTACCTTTTCCGACAAAAATAGAATTTTCCAAATCGGTCCAGGCGTCTTCGAGTAATCGGTGAACATACCTACACAAAAAAAACACAAAAAAAAAGATTCCATGTCTCGCGGCGGGAATCGAACCCACAACATTGTGTTTCAGTCGAGTCTCGCCCACAGCATCACAATACAATGGTCGTCGTACATATTTATTTAGTATTTTTAAGTATTTTTAGTATTTTGAGTACCTATTATTGAATACAAACCAGCCCTCATTCACCCAGTAATAATAATATGAGCGTCATCCATTTCGATTACAAATAAATAAATACAATAATCATTCATTAAATATTATTGTTCAATTAATCAGTTCAGTTAACACTATTAGCAGTCAACCATCAATTTAAATAGTTTAAAAGTCATTCAATAACCTTGACATTCGAATTTCGAATAACAATAATATTTATAGTTCGTTGACTCACAATCTTATCTATGTTCGAAAAAAAAGTTCTGATAAACGTTGTCATGACGCTTAAAGATCCCATATTTTGTAGAGCGAGAGATGGCCGCCACTTTGTTACATAACATAGAACTTTTTTAAAAATTAAATTAAAATTAGGTAGGTAAGTAAGTACATAACTTAAAAAATTGGAAAAATTGAGGAGCTGTGTTGGTTGAGTGGGTATTGTAGTGATCATGTCGTCGGGGTCACCAAGACTACAACATTATCTTACTTTGAACACCTTCGACAATGAAGTTTTGGCTAAAGAATGTAGAGTTTATGTTACACTATAACGATTTCTATCACATTTTTTCTACCATTTTTCGTATCGAAAAATTTATAGGCACACGAACTCTAAACGGTGAAGGAAAACATCGTGAGGAAACTCGCGGCTTAGTCAGCCCCACACGTATTGAGTCTTTCCTGTGGATATGGCCGGTTAAGAGGGCTGCGACCGGCGAATTTCCATAAAAACGTAATACCGAAATCATTTAAAATGTAAGCATATTTATATCAGTTTATGTTGTTAGATTAGGAGAGTAGGTATTTATCTAGGTTTCTGTTAAACTTTTGTTCCGAAAAACTTACCTAAAAAGAAATGTAAGCCAATTGAATTGAAATCTTTGTAGGTACACCAAAAATGGCATTTTGTCTTTTCATTTGTTCTATAGTAAGTTTTTTGAAACAAAAGTTTAACAGGAACCTAGATAAATACTACCTTTATCCAAATAATAACGTAAAGTGATAAAAATATGCTCAAATTTTAAATTATTTCGGTATTACGTTCCTAGGTAAGTAGATACGTTCGCCGAGCCCTTAAGCTGAGAGGATGGTTTAGGACTTTAGGTGCTGGGCAAGCCTACTCATCTCAAACAATGTCCCAGGCACTACAGTGTCCCGTTGATTGTAGGCAAGGATTGCTTCCTGACACTTTAAATCATCTAGTAAAGATGTAAAAAAAGCCTAAGTTTTTCTACCATTTCAAAATTTTCAAAGCATTTTCGTAAAAAAAACAATTTTTCGGAACAATCCGAGTCAGCGAGTGAATTAAATTCTGGGCCTCGAGCACGAGTATGCACAAAGTCTACTATTCGATCCGTGACTGTAGTATAGTCTCTCAAATGTATTGGGATTTTAGTTCAGTCAAGTTACCACTGGAGGCGCTGCACCGGAATCCCATACATTTGAGAGACTATACTACAGTCACGGATCGAATAGTAAACTTGTGCATACTGGCGATCGAGGCACTGCTGGATCTTGTACTACATCCGATAACATACAAAATGGCCGATTGTGTCGTTCCGATAGTCGGCAATTATTATGTGCGATAAGGACGCGAATTCCCCCTTATCAAACTCTAGACACTCTTAAAGTCATAACAATAGAATCTAATTCCAGCTGTAGGTATCAGAGAAAAAGAAATGACAAAAAAAAAAAAATAATAATAATAATAGGCGAGTCTCCACCCGCCATTTGATACAATAGTTTTATAGGAATTTAGGTTTACCTATATAATCTTAATTTTATTTAGCATAAGAGTATTTATAAGTAACCTATGTAAGTCATACGATTAAATAAATAAATAAATTTGATACAATGTTCGTTAACATTGTTTCGGCGGGTGCCATCATAGTATCCATAGTTTTCCCGGTAACCAGTCCATTACCATCCCATCCCACCCCCATAGCTCGGTAGTAGTTTTCCATATCTGTAATAGTCCTCCACAGACCGGGGGCTGCCTTTAAAAGCATTTTTATAGTGTTATACAGGGTAGTCACTGGAATGTGTGTCCATCACAAAAGATCAAAGTTGTCAAAAGGGCCTCTGTGTGTTGGCTTCGGCCCCATGCATGCCTATCAAAGGTCCGGGACTCCAATAGTCCCGAGATGTTAAACCTTGACATAATAATAATAATAATAACATTTATTGCAAGAAAAAAGGTTTACCTACAAGTGTTTCACTTAACTAGAATCTTATCAAACACTATCCATTAATTTAAAAAATAAAAAGTAGTTCCGGTTTTAAGTTTATAACTTGTATTTTTATTTATCCTAAACCTACTAATAAACGAGCAATATTTGTGATTGTTTTTTCAATGAATAGATCGATCACTAATTTCTTAGTTGAATGCTCGCAGAAAGGTTGAATGCCGTAATAAAATTGCATTTTTTGCTAATTGATGCACATTGCCCTTGATAAAATAGAAAAAAAAATGTTAAGTTTGTTCTCTATGCGTTATCTATGCTCACCCTTAAAATCGATACTTACCTATGTTTTTTTTTTTGCATTTTTGGCTTTTTTGTTTGATAATAAATGACTTTTCGATAAGGCTGAGGCCAAACGAGCGTATTTTATTGAGTTGTTTCAGTCGCGTAATTTGTGCTGCATTTGTTATAATAGAAGAAACGTCCTGTTTGATTCACACGGCGACGCAAAATGAGTTGTCTGGTTTTGGTAGAATCACCTAGCTCGATTCAAAGTTGTCATAACGGTCCTACTGAATAAATGATCACCAGGGGCGTATTTACCCTTAGGCCAAGAGGGCCATGGCCCGGGGCGGCAGGCTACGAGGGGCGGCGCAAGCCGCCCCTCAGCCTCTCAGCTTGCGCCTTTCTTTTTGGCCTTATAATGCCAAAAGAAATTTTAAAAAAAGCTTACCTGCCGCCCCTCGCTCTCAGCTTCATGAGTCTTTCTTTTTGTCCTTACATGCCAGAAGAAATTTAAAAAAAAGCCTACCGAAGTAAATAAAAGGTAAAACTTATTCGGTTGAGAGAGAGGGGGGCTTGCGCCGCCCCGTGCTTTCAGTTTCATGCGCCTTTCTTTTTGTCCTTATATGCCTGAAGAAAGTAAAAAAAGTCTACCTAACTAACAAAAGCTAAAACTTATTTGACTCGGAGCGAGGGGCGGCTTGCGCCGCCCCGCGCTTTCAGTTTCATGCGCCTTTCTTTTTATCCTTATATGCCCGAAGAAATTAAAAAAAAGCTTAGGTACCTAATTAACAAAAGCTAAAACTTATTTGGTTAAGAGCGAGGAACAAAAACTAAAATTTATTTAGTTGTAAAGTTTTAGACATCAAGACTATCGTTTCACTGACTGGCCATTTTCAGAGATTTTCATTTGACAGGAAACGTAGGATTTCTTTTAAGCTCGAAGGGATAATTCGTTACAATAAATTGGTATTCTGGGAATAAATCCTCGAGACGATTTTAGGAAAACATTTCTTGTGTCCATGGACGTATATAAGGGGGGGGTTTAGGGGGTCCGGACCCCCCCCTTAGCTCATTAAGTTCGGAGGAAACCTAGTCAATTTTTGTATTTTGGAACCCTTGGACCCCCCCCTTAACAAAGATCTTTGTATATTGGAACCTTTGGACCCCCCCCTTAACAAAGCTATATATACGCCCCTGCTTGTGTCACATGTTGCATTTGTCATAAAATAATTCGGCTCGCTTCGCTCGCATATAGAATAGGAACCGAGGAACCGACAAGCAGCCAACCTAAGCAAAATTAAGTGTCACATGTTACATTTGTCATTAATAAATTCGGCTCGCTTCGCTCGCGTATAGAATAGGAACCGACAAGCAGTCAACCTTTTCTTTGAGAACCGTAAGCAAAATCAAGTGTCAAATATTGAATTTGTCATAAAAAAATTCGGCTCGCTTCGCTCGCATATAGAATAGGAACCGACAAGCAGCCAACCTTTTCTTTGAGAACCGTAAGCAAAATCAAGTGTCACATTTGTCATAAAAAAATCCGGCTCGCTTCGCTCGCATATAGAATAGGAACCAACAAGCAGCCAACCTTTTCTTTGAGAACCGTAAGCAAAATCAAGTGTCAAATATTGAATTTGTCATAAAAAAATTCGGCTCGCTTCGCTCGCATATAGAATAGGAACCGACAAGCAGCCAACCTTTTCTTTGAGTACCTACCGTAAGCAAAATCAAGTGTCACATGTTGCATTTGTCATAAAAAAAATCCGGCTCGCTTCGCTCGCATATAGAATAGGAACTGACAAGCAGCCAACCTTTTCTTTGAGAACCGTAAGCAAAATCAAGTGTCAAATATTGAATTTGTCATAAAAAAATCCGGCTCGCTTCGCTCGCATATAGAATAGGAACCGACAAGCAGCCAACCTTTTCTTTGAGAACCGTAAGCAAAATCAAGTGTCAAATATTGAATTTGTCATAAAAAAATTCGGCTCGCTTCGCTCGCATATAGAATAGGAACCGACAAGCAGCCAACCTTTTCATTGAGAACCGTAAGCAAAATCAAGTGTCACATGTTGCATTTATCATAAAAAAAATCCGGCTCGCTTCGCTCGCATACCTATAGAATAGGAACCGACAAGCAGCCAACCTTTTCTTTGAGAACCGTAAGCAAAATCAAGTGTCTGTTGTTGTCGTAGAAAAAATCGGCTCGCTTCGCTCGCTTATTAAGCTTCATGACTATTTTGCGAGCAGAGTGCAAACCAAGTTTCAAGCCCGAGACAAATATTTGCAGGGGGCGGCAAACCTTACTGGCCTAGGGCGCTGAATCTTAAAATACGCCTCTGATGATCACATTACATCACATCGTCGCTTACCATCAGGTGAGATTGTGGCTAAACAAAGGTCTATCTAGAATTAAAAAAAAAAGATAAGTATTTGAATTTTGAATTTTTGTTGAAAGTAGATTACGCGACTCATTTTTCGCGACTCACAACTCAAAAAATTACGCTCGTTTGGCCTCAGCCTTACTCTCACGGTTTCAGAATTTCCCTAAGCGGCCCTTAAAAAAAACTCACCCTGTATAAAAAACAGAAGAGTTATTTTGAACACGCTAATCTCAGGAACTACCAGTCGGATTTGAAAATTATTTCAGCATTGGATAGATTATGTAGGCTGCTTTTAATCTTCATCATCATCACCATATCATCACTAAGGTACGTGGGCAACGCCCATGGGCCTATATAAGGGGGGGTTAGGGGGTCCGGCTTAGGAACCCTTGAACAGTCAAAACCCTTTGATTTCGGGGGAAACCTAGTCAATCTTTGTATTTTGGAACCCTTGGACCCCATAACAAAGTTATGTATGTTAGTATAGCTACGCCCATGGCAACGCCGCACGAGGGCGCGTAGATACCTAGGTAAGTATATAAAGCCTATAGAATCTATAGTAGGTACCTACCTATAGTATAGATAAACAGTAAATACACACAAGATAAGAATTATCTTATCTATCACTATTATAGTGATAGTGCTGTCTGAGGCTCGTGTATGAAAACAGGAATAGTGCCACCAGCTTATCAGTACTGTTGATAGAGTCGCGTCTCGCGCGTCGGTCGTTAAGGTGGAATCTGTCACTCGAGTGAAAGATCACTCGAATGATGGGGTTTTCTATGACACTTTTCTTTCATTTTATGTTCAGTCGCTCCATTCCTAGTGAAAGATGCCGAATGAAGAACAGAAATGAACGAAAAGTGAACCGTCTGATTCCACCTTTAACGTTGTATCCTCAAGTCGCGGTAGACATTATCTCAGATCTTTTTAGGCAATGCTTTAGATGTTGGGGGTAGTCAGTCAGAGGTATGTTCAAATACAAATTTGGTTCAATGCCAGGCTGGTAACTATAGCTTTGGGGGAATCCAAGGGTTCCAAAATATAAAGATTGACTAGTCTTCCCTCGAACACTCAACAAAAACTTGCTAAGGGGGGAGGGGGGGTCTGGATTTTGACATAAATTACTTTGCTAAAGAATAAGATTTTATACCTAATGAAGAATTCTATCATGAAGTAGGTAATGACTTCATTGAGAAATTACCTACTTAGCAGCAAGTTGATTATTGATTAATCTCGGCTTCGATTAGAGACTGATAGGTAATTCACAATCTCCTAGCAACGAATACTATTTCTATTTAGTTGTTTTACAAAGCACGGAACATTCTTTTTATATGCAAATATCAGCTTAACCGATCACGCGGCGCGCGCGTCGATGTGCGATGTCGTTGGCGTGTTAAGTAGGGAGACTGTGATTTTTGAATTCTACGGACAAAATATCAATAAAATTATAAACGGATCAGAATTGCCATTCAGCGCGATAACCAGCATCTTGGATACGCATTCGACTGGCAGTGGCTTGGATCAGTTGAGCTACATAACGCCGTGAAAATCTCGAGTGTCATATTTTGACCAATTTATTTATTTTGCATCATTTGAAAGAAAACCTCGTAACGCATGTTTACTTTACGCAATCTATAACAGTCAAGCGCGTATAATACCGCCTGTCGTAACAAAATTTTACACTAGACGTTTTTTCTTGATCCTTAAAAGTTAGCATGTCACCACTTAAAGGTTTTCACTCTAATAGATCGTTTACAACGATCCTTAGATGTTTCAACTGGTTCTGATGTATTTTGTAAGGAAGTAAATAATGTAGGTAGCAGGTTAGTTTCTGTTATTAAATGTATTTTTAAAATGCTTTTATTAGCTTCACTGAATCTTTGAGCGTAGCACTTGAAAGCGTCTGATTTAAATTGCAACTTTGCTCACTTATCAAGGACAATACAATAATTTTAATAAACACTACAAAACCTGTTTTTAGTTTTTTAAACTAGGTAATTAAGTATTATAAAATTCATACCTATATCTTTTCTTAGAAATACATAGAGTGTAATTGAATTAGGTAAAGGACACTGGATTTAATTGTGTCTCCTCTTTTCCAAATGTTTTTAAAGTAACTGCCGTCTTAAATGTCACTTAAATTTATGTTCCGACAACCTTGTCCCACATTTTTGCAAATCATCCTCATAAATGACAACCCAGACTTATCTCTATAACAAACATTTCCATATCACGTACATAACACACCACATCACCCATGACCTCGTCCGAAAATAAATATTCACTAAAATACCTCTCGAATGATTGTCACCCCACAAATAGCTCGTATCAGACGCGTGGCCGGCGCCTGCGCATCTATATAAACCCGCCACGCGTTGAATTCCGTTTAGTTCAACAAAAGCGATCACACTGTTAACACGTATCGTTATTTGCAGAAACGCGATGTGCGCTGCGATCGATATGCTGTCGTCCGAGCAAATGTTCTACGGTCACAGCCCTCCGGCCGGATTCCTCACCGACTACACTCCAGTAAGAAGACCTGTGAAGATATCAGCAAGAGGGTTCTCAGCACCAAGTTTATCAGCTCTGAAACAAGTGAAGCTGACTTTGAAAGCGGCTCCGAGGTCATGCATAAGAATACCCTCAGAGAAATCGAAGAAAAAAGTGGTTTTCGCTGATGACAGAGGATTAGCACTCGAACAGATCAAATTTATGTCTGAGCCGTCCCATGTCCCTCCTTACTGGGCCCTGAAGATCGTCACAAGCCCAATTGTCGAAAGAAAACCAGCTCCAAAACCCGCTGCTGACCTCTGGGAGATAAGATTCAATCAACCTGCTTCGGACTACGTCGGATTCAGGAGAAGGATAACAGAGGATTGTGTGTCTTTGGAGAATGTGATTGTGAAACAACATGAGTGCGCTGTGGACGGCACAGTGAAAGTAAAGAACCTGGATTTCAACAAGGAAGTGTTTATTCGATGCTCGTCAGATGGATGGGCGACCAGCGAGGACACTTCTTGTGCTTTTGTTGAATGTGGACCGTTGAATCAAAACCGCACTTCGATGTACGACACTTTCGGATTCAGACTGCAACTGCCCATCCACTCTAGAATACTGGATTTCTGCGTCTGCTTCAAGTGCAAAGGAAACGAATATTGGGACAATAATAATGGTAACAACTATACGATAGAGAAGTCGTCAGTTAGGAAGACCCCAGCGATATCCTGCGCAAGAATAAACTATGGAAATTCCTGGACGTCGAAAGGAGGAATAGGAAGCACTCCGTATTGGTGAATGAACTCCTGTTTGTGTTTTGTGCCATATCTTGAGTGGGGTGCTGCCAGGAGAGGATTTCAAACGGTCTGTATTTTGAGATATACAAATGGTTGTAGGTAAGATCTGAAGAATTAACGTCGGCAATGATTCGAAACATTCCCAGTTTGAGAAATGATTTAGGAATATCGCAGTATTCTGAAATGTGTTCTTTGTCTATTGATAATCTCTTCAGAATACAAGGGTATAGATTTTAGAGTATAATATACCTACCTAATACAAAGAGTTTAAGTTAAGTAATGTCGAACAATATAATGAACTGAGGCTCTTAATTTGCAAATGTCAACAAGAGTTTGGTAATTAAGATAAGCCACGTCCGATTGGAAGTAGGTTTAGCCTAATATTATAAAAGGAATCATTTGAATAATTGATATTTCACATAATCACTCGAATGTTATAATTAGACGCAAAGCTAAATTGAAAGTTATTGAAAAGGCCGAAAGCTAAATGCTCTGTTATGGTTAAATGCAAAACAATATTTAAAAGATCGGACTAACATACCAAGTGACCGATCCTCCATTACCTATGTGAAGTAATCTTTTCTTCATTTACTTTGCAGAGGTGAAAACTGCAAAGTAATAGATGAGGAAGAGATTACGAAACGTAATTGAAAGTTATTGAAAAGGCCGAAAGCTAAATGCTTCAAATGTATGGCAGTGCATAACATCAATCGATGCAGTCAACAATTGTCGTAGTAGCATGCAATTGACGCAATACTAACACAAGTTGATATCACATGATGTTGTCGGTGGATGGTGCCAAATGACTCTATTTTGGCATCAATAATTACCTATCTTGAACTTGACTTTCGAAATATTCAAGCGTATGCCCGGGAGACGAGGATAGTTGAAAAAACGCATCATTAGTGACTCAAAGTCATTTACTTAATATACTTAAATCAATAATAAGTAAATCTATTATTCATCATTTAATGACTTCCTTCACTGTTGTCGGAAGTAATCACCGTGAATACCTTAAAAATCGTAGGAATATAAATCGTAACATTTTAGACATCACAAGAAATCATAATGACAAACTAAACGAATTGCCTTGTATAATACCTAATCAAAGCGGATTCCTAATAAACGCGAGTAATAGCTGTTTACAACCAATTAATTGATTTTTGAATGAAGACTAATGTGAGTACCTAGACAACCTATTATGGTTTCAAGGTGCTATACATCTCTGTACATTCTTTGTAAAATAAATAAATAAATAAAAATATTTATTCTGTATTATGAGAATAATATACAAGAGAATTTGACTAAGAATTAGTTTTTCGAGTTTTCAAAACTATCCTCGTATCCGACGGTATTTGTTCAGCCGATGTGAATGTTAAACTTGACATTCAAACTGACCTATGGGTGAACGTCCGCTAATAATGTAAGGTGCCTACTTCTTTCTGAATTTATTACTGAACGCAGCTCTATTTTTAAATTGAGAATCTGTTTATGCCGGCCACATACGTCCGACCATTTGACTGTCCAAATGTCTGAGCCGACATTACGTAGTACTAGTATTCTGTGACACTATTATGTCACCAACAGGAATTGAAACAGTATCAAAATAATAGGCGTAGGTATATAAAAGAAATAGTGAAATACATTAATAACAGAAACTAAACTACCTACTACATTTACAAAATACAATTAGAACCAGTTGAGCCATCTAAGGATCGTTGTAAACGATCTAAGTATATGTAGCTGAACTAATCCGAGCCTTATATGAAAATAGTTAGTACCTACTGTGATTATAATAAAATGTAGTATGGTAGGTAAACATCGTAATGCAAGTGACTAAGTTATTGCGTAATGAATGAGAAATGCGAAACGTCAAAGTTTATTTCTAGATTTGAAAGACTGTCCCAAACATCTATGAACATTTTGTCGATTTTGTTGTGCACTGCCATAGCTAAGTTAAACAGATCTATTTTGTTATTTTATAAGTCATTATTATGAAAAAAAAAAATTGGTAGGTAACCCAAGGAAATATTTTGACAGCTTTGGTAAATGAAATTGATGTTTTTATCGTAATATTTAGGTATCTACATGTAAATTACAAATGCATCAATACAAAATTATACTTATACCTGTTTCCTAGAATACTAGATAATATTGTGTTTGTTCTCTTATTATTATTTTTAGAGATCATTATGCAATTTTTATTTATCTATTTTCACCACCTTTCAAAATTATAGGTAGGTAGCTAAAAATTAATATAAATTTCACTTTCAGTCTTAACATCTTAATAATCTAGATTGCACACGTAGCAATTTTATATGAAAATTATATTTAATAATCTTGTATTCATAATATTAAAATTATTAATTAATAATATTGTATAAAATTATAATTAATAATTTTAATTAAAAATCTTGGTCCGTAAAATTTGTTATGTTTTTATATCTGTATTTACGTTGGAATTTGTAGTAATATATTTTTATTAATTAACACTGTAGGTAAATTGTATTGAGCAGTATAAGTGGAAAGTATATTTAGAATCTATTTTTTTATATTTTTCGATGTGATTTTGACGAATGATCCATTAATGTCTTGATTTTGACAGATCTTAAGTGAATGCGATTATTTTGCAGAACTACATAATTCTAGTCAATTTAATTTCTAGTTCAAAGTAATAATTTGTTGATGTTATTAATTTATACTAATACATTTTACCAGTTTTATTCTACTCAAAATAACATTTAATTAAGGTAATTATTATGATTTGTAGGTACTTTATTGTTCATCAAACAAAAATAGTCAAATCAATGTTTTTTTTTGTAAAATTATCGCATTTGCTCACAAATCAATATTTAAAAAATTATAATAAAAATATAAACAAATGCATGATAGATAGTTTATGCAATAACTTGTAATAAACCTGATAAGACAGTTTCGATGTAATATTTCATAGATAAATAGATCGTAATCAATAAGATAAAAGATAATAGATCTTTACACTTTGTTAAGCAAAGATTGAAATTGAATGTTAAAATAACCACACATCATTTTTGTAACGCAAAAATGAGCTGTGTCGTTTTAATTATAAATAATTTATAAGGATAGGGTACTGAGAGAGAATAGATAACTATAACAATAATACTGATTAATAATACGTGATAATACTCTAAATGAATCGCGGGTGAAGCTCTTTTTTATAATAAAATATTTTAATCTATTTTTTATGTAATTGTCAGCTGGTTTGACAAAATGGCGGCAAAGTAGAGTAAGTTTTTTTAATCAAATAAAGCTAGAACAATGTATGCTAGTAATTTATTTTCTGAAAGGTATCAATTTAAACATTAATAATTATTTTTGTTATGTTGTACTTTATGGTTTTATGAAAGAACTGATTAATTAATGTAATTTTGTATAAATTAGTTATAATATGAGATTGTTACATATGGATGACAGATCATAAAGATATATTTTTGTAATATTATAATGATTTAAATATAAAAAGTTTTTTATTTTATGAAAATTATCCCTATAAATTCATTATACATTCACCCTACTTTAGGCAGGCACCTACTCAACCAATTAGATTAGCTGCATAAAGACCTTCAAATGGCATAATTTAAAAGAGCTAGGTAATTTAAGTAGGTAGGTACCTAAATAAATAGTAAATAAATAATGCTGGACATTTCACACAGCATCATGTAGCCCCAAGCTAAGCAGAGCTTGTGTTATGGGAACCACATGACTGATATATTACCTACTTAAATACATTTTTTTTGTAAATACATACATAATATACATAGAAAACACCCAGACCCGAGACAAATATTTGCAGATCATACAAACATTTGTCCCGCGGCGGGGATCGAACCCGCAACCTCTTGCGTCACAAGCAGGCCTTCACCCACTGCGCCACAGAGGTCGTCAATAAGTGTGTACTTACCTACCTACTTAGGTACCTAATTTGTGTTAATTTACCTTTAAATTTTGCCAACTTTTACCTAGGTAGGTGGGTACCTATCGTAAAAGTGATAAAACAAATGAGTGCAATAACTTAACACAGCTACTATAGTATAGTCTCACGCTGAGCAACACGCGAGTCTGGTATGCTATCGCAATGTCAAAATGTTATCAATATTTGCTCAGTCTCTATGTCTCATGCATTTGTGGCAGTTAGATCTAAGTATTTAGGATGTTATTACAATATCAGGTGGTAGTAATTTTTTGATAACCTATAGTAGGTAGGTACAGTAGGGCTAAAAAGGCCGTTATAGCAGAATCAAAATAGGAATTGCAATAAATATGCTGCTCTTGTCATTCTCAGTCTATGAAAAGAGACTGCATATAGTTCAATTCCTTCATATTGTGATTCTCCATTATAATAACCAAAAGATTCATCAATACCTTTCTTTAACTTCATATATTCAATAAAATTAATATGATCTATACCTACTTATAAAATATATGATAGCCAGCTTTGATGGTAAAAAACATGCGTTTAGTGTCATAATAATAATTAAAATCGGTTCATCCGTTCAGGAGCTATGATGCCACAGACACACAGATACACAGACACAGACATACAGACACACAGAGATACACACTACAAACGTAAGTAAACCCTTCGTTTTGGTCGAGGTTTCAAAAAAGAGGTTAAAAATTAATTAAAGAAAACCGTCACATTAAAATATGTTTATTTTTGTAAAATATAATTTCAATCATTCTGCAAACTCAAACTATACCAAATAACAAAATATTTCAAAACATTAAAAGTTATTAATAATAGTTACTTATATAGTACATTTTCCAAGTAAATCAATAATTTCGAATGTATAAGAACTAATAAAACAAGTAATAATTCGTAGTAATAAAAGAAAAAATGTGTGAGCAACAAAAAAAAATTGTTTTAAAAATTAAAAATATTTTCAATTAAAGCACTTACTTTAACAAAAAAAAAATTTTATCAATAATTTTTTAGAATTTTGCTTACACGGTTTTCCTAAAAATCTACTATTAACTTCAAATAGTGCTTTGTAACTTAATTTAAACATTACATATAAAAATATTTATTTATTGGTACATCCACACTGCAGTTATTCGCTTTAAAGGGTGTAAGAAATTTACTCACGAAAACCCGAACGAGATTCAGACCTTACTTTTTGAAAAATCAAAATAAAATAAATGGATAAGTTCCCGAACACTTCCTTTTTGTCCTTTTCGGCGGCATATTAGCTAGCAGTCTAGATCTGCTAACTATAGGTACCACCTAAGCCCTATTGCAACTGAATTTTAAGCAACCTTATAACTGATCGAGCTGACATATAATAGTGCAAACACACGCTGAGCCAGCCTAGGCGAACCTGGGCGAATGCGAGCGAGAAGGCGAATCGATGCAAGGCGAGAGCGAGAGAGAGGCAACGCGTTCACTCGGCGAGCCCGGACCAGCGTGTGTTTGCGCTTTAAAGGTGGGTTCAGACGCTCGTGTGAAAACAGACATCGCCCATTTATCTCCTGTCACGTTCGGTCTCCTTGAAATGAGAGTGACAGAGCTACTTCGTGCTCGCTCTAATCATATCTCTGTCTCGTTGAATATCGGTTTGCACGCGAGCGTGTAGACGCGGTATTAAATACTTCAAAATGAGTTTCTTAAGGAATCATGGTCTGAGTGCTGAGTTTTCGGGAGTTCTTTTATTACACATTGTACATCATATTTAATATAATATATCAATATTATTTAACGATATATAACTGATTTGGTTGCGATAAAACATGTTATAAAATATGCAAAAACAAACCATAGTACTCTGTTGGTTTTAAATAAATAACAATAATATTGTCAAACATATTTTCAACATGAAAATCAAATAAAATTTGAAAATATTAACATTTTTATAATTTGACATATTAAAAATATTAGCATGAAGAATCAACAATAATCGTGAAATGTAATTGCAATTAAGTTGAAAAAAAAAAATCAGATCATATTTTTAATTTCATTTTCACGATATTCACATGCTTTAAATAGTTTGCTTACTTTATGATATAAATCATGTTTTGAAATATAACCGTAATCATTAGGCTAAGGTATTAGAGTACCCCTTATTAAGGGGATGAAAGGGGTTACACATTGACAAAAATATATTTCACGAAATCCGTTTAGATATGTTTGCACATTCTTTTTTATTCTTTACTAGCTTCCGCCCGCGGCTTCGCTCGCGTGGTACCCGAATAAAAAGCAGCTTAGGTCCTATTCCCGGTCATTATCTATTTATATTTTAAATTTCAGGAAAATCGGTTCAGTGGTTGTCGAGTTATAGAGGAACAAACATACATCCAAACATCCAAACTTTCGCATTTATCGATCGAGCGAGCGAAGCGAGCGAAGATCTTAGTGGTAAGTTGGGCGATTTTGCTTTGTATGTTTGTATGTTTGTATGTTTGTATGTTTGTATGTTTGTATGTTTGTATGTTTCACGAATTGTTGTTCGAGCATAACTGTCGAACCGTTCATCCAATCTGCATGAAACTTGGTAGGTCAATAGGTTGTGGTAAGGAAATTTACGGTGGAGCATATGAGCTTAATCGATGAAGGGGTTGTGAAGATATTGGGTTACCAAGGGGGTAAAAAATTATGAAAGTTACACAAATATATTGAGTGGAGTGTCATACGAAAGGGCTTATTTTGTCCAAAATGGTTTTTATTTTTAATCTAGGATGTATAGTTTTTGAAATACGACCAAAGACCAAAAACTACGAAACCAGAGCTGCAAGAGCTCCCGTTTCATAGAGTTTCGATGTCTTCGTAGCTCATTGACTGGTCGGTCTTAAAAAGAGAGTGGCATCGTTGCGGTTTGGTTTGCAATGATTTTAGAAGCTACTTGATTTATTTTCATGATAAAAAAAAATTTGATAAAAAATGAAAATAATTGGGGTAAAAAAAGTTAAGTAAACAAATATATTGAGTGCGGTGTCAAATGAAAGGTCTTTATTTGTACATTCTAAAATAGTTATTATTTTTATTCTAGGACGTATACTTTTAAAAATACGACGAGAATTCATAAATATGAAATAAATGAAAAATTAGACACGACATTATGTATTGCATGCATGCTAGTATTTTTTACCATGAAGAGCTAGCGCAATAGGCATACCTGGCAGTAGTAGCACTTGAAATTATAGGGGTAGTCAGAAGAAAGTCCAAATGTTGGCCATCTACGGTGCGCGAGATCTCAGTTCGGGGCGAACTACTAGTAATATTAGTGTAATACTCACAAAACAAAACAATTAACAAGTAGCTAAATTAAACATTTTAAAAACCGACTTCAATGTTATAAGCTGAGCAATTTTCTGCACTCTCGAGGTGCATTTCTGTTCATAACTCCGAAGATCCTCGACAGATCCTTACCAAATTTTTATGGAACCGATTGAAAAGTATACCCTTTCAAACCATAAAATAATCATCAAAATCGATCCACTATTGACGGACACATAACTTCTTCTTTTTCGAAGTCGGTTAGTTGACGCGATGGTAGTTACAATTATGATACGCAACTTTTTATAAAGATTTTTTGAACAGATTATTGAGTGCAAAACTTAATAAAATAAGGTTTAAAATTGGATCTTTTTGTATTAAATTTATTTTGGTCAATTTGTTTGAAACATTTCGTAGTGTAAACTAAATTTGATTACTTACTTAATTTTTATAATATATTTACGATATTTTTCACAAAAGCGTGTGTAACATTAGACAGATACTTAGTACAAAACTTCTATAAATTCAACTTTTTGATATACTTATTATTTAGTCTAAAAAACGCTGAATCATTTTTGATATTTACAAAATGATTGAGCGCTTTGTCTATTATTATATTTATAATACTAATTTTACTAAATTAGAATTATATTACAATTTAAATCTCACTAAAATTTGTCGTGTTAGAATATTATTTTTTATTTCACACCAAAATATTTTAAAAGGTGCAAAAGCAAACATTTTAAATTGCGTTTTATATTTTATTTATTTTCATTTGAAACGTAGGTAATACAATGAAATGGTAAATACATTGAAAATGGTGGAAACTAAATTTTTATATTTTTAACAGATAAAGTCTGAACAATAATTCGATTTACGATTTGACAGCTGGTTTCGGAGGAAACATAAATAAAAAAAAGTCAGGCCTTTAAATCTATATGATTTATACAGTGTCAGGAGGCAATCTTTGCCTACACCTAACGGGACACTGTAGAGCCTGGGACAAACAAAAAATATAAATAAGGATGTGAATGAATTCAACTAATTCACAACGTCAACCATTCCGGTATCATTGGCTAAAAAGGCCGCTATAGCAGATTCACAATAGGAATTCCACTATATGCTGTTCTTGTCACTCTGTCTATGAAAAGAGACGGCATATAGTACAATTCTCGTCCAAAATTCTTGATAAACCTCTAATATCCAGCAAAAAAAATAGGTAGGTACGCACTACCAATACTAGTGACCCCCCAAAATCAAAGTCTGCGACCGCCAGTGTGTGATTCTGCTTTATCGGCCCTTTTAGCCCCGCTGTTCTTTCACATGATTAATTGAATCACCATTGGTCTGGGTTAAAATTATACTCCTCGAAACAAAATGTTTCGAATTGAAATATTTGAAATATTTCGATATTTTCCACAACATATATTTTCTGAACGTGTCCTATATTTTTTTCTAATAATATATTTCTAAATTCCTAAGTTCAGTGGTAACATATTCCTAAAATCAAAATTGAAATAAATTGTACCTACATTAAATTTTCAGTACTATTTTAAAGTCATGTTTTTCTATGTGGGCCCTATTTTGTTTTGAGGAGTTTTGGACTGACATTAGGTAGCTAAAATAAATCGAATTATTGGTTAGACTATAGGTACGTTTTGCGAATATGTTTTCGATATGTAGTAAAAGATGGTCCACAATTTGATAGATTTTTTAAATAATTTTTTACATTTTCAGGATTTAGATCTTAGAAATGATCCTATAATGATATTAAGGGTAGACAGAAACAAGTCCAAATGGTACATGACCTATTGCCACACAATAACAATTTTAAAAATATTGTAATTAACATATTGAGTTGTAAGGCCATCTTACGTATTTTATTTTTACATTTTAATAAAGATTTATTTTTCACAGAATTAAATTTAAATATAGGGTGTAATAAGATTACTACCGAAAATTTAAACAGAGTAATATTGGTGGACATTTCACACAGCGCCGTCTAGCCCCAAACTAAGCAAAGCTTGTACTATGGGAACCAGATAACTGATAGAATACATTTTATATTTTTGTAAATACATATTTTTATAAAACCCGGACACAGAACAAACATCTATGTTCATCACACAAACGTTTGTCCTGGGTGGGAATCGAACCCACGACCTACAGCGCAGAAGGCAGAGCTACTACCAACTGAGCTGAGAGTCTAGTAATTTTGTATTGAAACAAGCTTATAGAATGGTCATCAAAGAAATCACAATGAGAATAGGGAATATGCGTCTGATTCAAAAGCGGGTTAAATGTATTTTATTATGAACATTGTTGCTTTAGAGGTATGTGTGTGTAATTATTTTTTAATATTAAACCAAAGCTGAAGTGGTACTGGGCGGGGCACGTCTGCCGCATGCCGGATGAACTGTGGGCCAAAACTACCACTGACTGGATGCCTGAGACAGTGAGACGGCGCGGTAGACCACGCAAGCGATGGCGAGACGAGCTAGACACCTTCAGCGACTATCAGTGGCAGGCAATGGCGTTAGACCGAACTACTTGGAAAACTCGAGGGGAGGCCTTTGCCCAGCAGTGGGACAGTGTAGGCTAAAAACGAACGAACGAAACCATTTTCGATTAAAAAATAAATTTTAAAAATTGCAAAAAATAGTATTTGCAAAAAATTGCAAAGAATTTCAAAATACTTGAAAAGGATGTGAAAGGATGTGACGTCACGAGTTCATAAGACGAGTCAAGGACGATATAACGATCCATAGATAAGTTTTTTTTTAATTTTCACAATTCCTAAACTCGAACTTATTGTTGTCACAGATTACTATTGTACTTAGTATCAAATTGTGAACTTTGACGCGTGACGTCACAGTTCAAAAATTGTTACTACAACAGTAAACTGTGACAACAATAATAAACGTGTTTTAGATGCGTGAAAATGTTGGTAAATTTAAAAAATTATTTTTGTTATAAAATTTTAGTTTTTCGGCGCTGGAATTTTTGTTACGGTTATTTGACGATATAACCTATCGTATAAAATCATAAAAAAAATTGTGGGAGTTCCCTATTGCAATATATGCCGTTCTTGTCACTCAGTCTATGAAAAGAGACGGCATATAGTGCGATTCCTATTGTGAGTCTGTTATAATGGCCTTTTTAGCTTTATGTTACAGGTACTTTATGCTTGAAATGAAATTAATTAATAAATTGAAAATTGAAATTGAAATGAAATTTTAACCTTGCTGAACGCACTGTTTCAGTTTTCGGCAGTTGTCTTATACACCCATTGGCCTAAGAATATTATTTATTTTCACGCTTTAAATTCTCATCTAATTTGTTAATAACTATTATTACTGCTTCATCTATTATTTTATCTATTTCTTTATAATTTTCACTAATATCCACCCCTTGTCTTTCATTTCTTATATCTAATCTATTATAATGAGAATCTTTGGCTGTATTTTGGCTTATATTAAATTCAGGATTTAAAAGATCTATATCTTTATTTGAATCTTTATTTGAATCAGAATGAATTACTTTGAGCTCTTTAAAATCATAACTTACATTACTTTTATAATGTTCTTTACAATTATCATGATCTGTGTTAGGATCAAGTTCAACTCTTTTAGTTAATTTAGAATCATTAGGATCAATATCTACAGGATCATTTGAATCTGCTAACTCTACATTTTCTAGAACATTCTCATCACTCTCAGTTAGATTATGATAAGCATTTATTGAATTTGTATTTTTATCACTGCCATTTTCATCATTAACACTTTTAGATTCTAGCTTCATATTTATATCTTCATGTGTTTCATCTACAGCTTTGTCTTCAATATCAGCTATAGCTCCGTCATCTATAGTTTTATCTTTGGATGCACCGTTTTCTATGGAATTTTCGTCTGCGAAAACTTCGTCCCTTATATCCTCAACATCATCCAAACTGGCCTGTCCTGCTTTCAAATCTGAACTCGTATCTTCTCTAACTTGATGTAACTTTCTAACGTGCTTCTCTTCTTCGCTCTCAGATATGATCTCAAGTCGAGATCTAGAGAAGAATTTGTGTAAAGATTCTATTTTGTCTAGCGCTCTCTCCTGTCTTTCTGTGTTAGACAAACTTGTATCTTCTGTCATACACGCAGAGTCTATTCTTTTAGATATATCTGAGATAGTATCGTTTTCTGTCGATGTAGATTTGTCTACTTTGATTACTATTGGTCTTATTATACTGGGAGGTAAATCTGGTATACAACGTAAGTCAATTAGACTTATAGAAGTCGGCATGCTAGCGGCTATGTCAAATTCGTCCCCAGAACTGTAAGATTCGAACTGATTTTGTAGTTTATCTTCTATAAAATCTATAAGATCTTCAGCTGTTTCTCTTATAACTGTCATTTTATCTTCTTGATTTCTAGAAGATTCGTTCTCGTCTTCTTCTAATATATCAGATAGCTCAACGCTGTATATATTATATAGTAATGGAGGTTTAGTATATGATGAGAAGTTTTCCAAATCCTCTGTCTCTGACATTGTATCATCATCTGCTTCTATATTTTTTAGTTTATTGACTTTCGCGACAGCAATTTCGAAGATTTCTTCTAAGTCTTGTTTGATATTACTCAAATCTACTACCGTTTCTGATATTCGTCTGTCTATCTCTCTCTCTATAACAGTATCTTGAGTTTGTGTTAAAGTTGAGTCCGACTTAGTTTTACTAATATCACTAAACGTTTCAACTTTACTAATTGTTACATCTGATTTCGATTTCTCAGATAAACATGGTGTCACCGACATAGATATATTAGGTTCTTCGTAATTCTCCATATATTTGATTAGAATATCGACTAGAAGTTCTCTAGATTCTTCTACAGGTGATTCATCTATATACGACAGTTTAACATTGATCTTTGATTCTGAAAGACTCATTTCTTTATCGACTTCGTCTTTTTCAGCTAACGGTTTGCTTTCACCTCCGAATAGGAATTCCATTAGTGTTATTTTCTTATCGTCTTTCGTCTCATCGTCCATACAGCCTGTTGTAGCTAAAAAATCCATCAATGTCTCCATTTTTCTTTCTAATTCTGTATTAACTTTCTTTGGTTTGAGTAGGCTCGTGGTTTCAGTAGGGCTGTCACTTTTAAAACAGCTCCCTGTGCTGTTCTTTCGTTCGTTATTTTGGCTCTTAACTATAGTGAAGAAGAAGTCTATTAAGTTAGCGATTCTATCGTTACCTTCCTCGGAGCTTAAGTCTGATTCCTCTTTGACTAGGGGACATCGTTTGTCATCAAATTTCCTGGCGAATACTGTTTCCTGTACAACCTGAAATTAGAAATTACCTTTTAAATATACTAGGCCTTACTTATAAACTTGAACACTGGTTAAATAGTGCTCAAGATTCGCCCTGTCACTGTCTAACAAAAAAGGATGGCAATTGTTTAAACGGTGTTTCGATTTTAACAGGATTTTATAAGTAGAGGGGACTTAGTTTTAAGGTGTTAGCAGAAGGCTGATTGTCTAACTAATTTCAAACCTCAAATTGGTCTCAAACTGTCAAAACGATCGCGTAGTATTTTTTGTCGAGTTCGGTCTCGTTGAGATGAGTGACAGAGCTACTTGCGTGGGCACTGAACTGTCATATTGGAGAGTTTGAGACCGATTTTGCAATCAGGGGGCAGGTCCTAGGGGGGCTCCCAGGGCCCGGAGGGCTTTACACTAAACATCTGCAGAAGGACCCAGGGGGGTCACCAAGGGAGTCTACATGTGACAGAACCCAGGGGGCCTCTCATGGCCCGGGGGCTACACGTAGCAGGTCCCAGGGGGCCCCCAACGCCCGGGGCTAATTACACACCTGCAGCAGGTCGCGCGCCAGGCGGGCGGGGGCCCTGGCGGGGGGCCCCCAGGGCTACACTACCTACCTGCAGCAGGTCGCGCGCCAGGCGGGCGGGGGCCCCGGCGGGGGGCCCCCAGGGCGCGGGGGGCCGTCTATCGCGGTCGGTGCGCATGAACTCCCAGAGGGAGCCCAGCTCGGAGGACAGCGACGCGCGGTGGTTAGCGAGGCTGGTGCCTAGACGGCAAAACACCTGGGGGACAACGGTTTTTTTTTAATTCAAAAATAATGTAATTTATAGAACCTACATGTAGTATACTCCGCGCGAGTTAACTGGCTTTTTTAAGTTTGTGCAAAAATCACGCACTATGTTTTTGCACAAACGTCAAAAAGCCAGGGGCCCTAGCCATATTACACGATCTATCGTCGCTGTAGAACGATCTATCGTCGCTGTAGAACGATCTATCGTCGCTGTAGAACGATCTATCGTCGCTGTAGAACGATCTACTGTCGCCGTAGAATAGAACACTTCAAAATGTATAGGAATTGACGTTCTGACCACGTGACTCATCTACTTGAAACGTCAAATCCTATACATTTTGAAGTGTTTCTATTCTACAGCGACGATAGATAGTTTAATATGGCTAGGGGGACTGGTCTCAAGGTAGCTCGCGCGGGTAGTACATTAGCGTAACTTAGAATCGTCCTAAGATCTAGGCTATGTTGGGCATGAAATGACGCAATTTTGGGCGGTCTTATAAATCTAGTCCTAAAGTGTAGGCAAAAATTGCCATTCTGACACTGTATATATATAACATAAGGACTAGTTGATTAAAAAATCATTTATGATTTAATTTTATTGCTAATTTATAATAATCTAGTAAAGATGTAAAGGCTTAAGTTACAAACCTGCCACACTCAGGAGCGCCACGCCCTCAGTTTCCGCAGTGAGACGCGCTTGAACCACGCCACCTGCCCCCCTAGCCATATTACACTATCTATCGTCGCGATAGAATAGAAACACTTCAAAATGTATAGGATTTGACGTTTCAAGTAGATGAGTCACGTGGTCAGAACGTCAATTCCTATACATTTTGAAGTGTTCTATTCTACAGCGACGATAGATCGTGTAATATGGCTAGGGCCCCTGAGCGGACCCCCCGCGCCCAGGGGCCCCCCGGCCGGGGCCCCGCCCTCAGAATGTGGAGCCCTAAGTTACAAACCTGCCACACTCAGGAGCGCCACGCCCTGAGTTTCCGCAGTGAGACGCGCTTGAACCGCGCCACCTGAGCGGAAAGGGCCTCCGCGCCCAGGGAGCCCCCCGCCGGGGCTTCGCCCTCAGAGTGGACCTGCCACCAAACAAATAGAGTAAGATTCAGCACTTAAGTCCTACGGAAAAAGCGGGAACTAATTGTTTTATTTACTTTATTATGTTGTTTTAGTCACGGTCGTTCAGTTGTTCTAGCTAGTGTAATCTAACGAATGTAAGCTAATGAACGTACAAACTAGCATAATTATTATTGTTCAAGCCTTGTTTGGACAGTTAGTAATTATTTACTTAACCTAGTTCTGCGATAGCAGCGCTGCGTCTATCGGACTTCAGTGCTGAATCCGACACTACATCATACATTTTTTATTTAAAAAAAAAAGTATTCATACATATAAGTAGTATATCAGTCATGTGGTTCCCATAACACAAGCTCTGCTTACTATTTCTATTTTTATCTAATAGTTACAAGTTTGGATGAGTGAACTCACCTCTCTATTCCCGGCCCGTTTCTGTAGATACGTGCGCATGTCCTTGTCTGAATGTCCCTTAGCGCGACCGATGCCTTTGCCCAATGGAGTGTTGGAGACTCGTCTGAAACAAGTAAGTTATACATTTTAAATCTCGACGAAAACGAAGGCTGTTACCAGTGGCGTAGCGTGCCTTGGCGGTGCCCCGTATAAACATTTTTTGGGGGCTTATGAAAGGTACAGATTTTTCATAAAAGAAAAAAAAAAATGTTTGCATAAAATTAAAAGCAATATTTATTCATCATAATTATTTATCTGTCACTTTTTCCAATTTTTTTTTATTTTTTTTTATTTCTGAAATAAACAATGGAAAGTTTTTGTTAATTTTTGCTTACGCACGTCGGGGGCCCCCGTGGCTTGGGGGCCCCGTATAATTGATTTTTTTTTAACGAAAATAGGTTCGCGTTTGACCACATCCTGCCTGATGTAAAACAACAGCGTGGTCTAAGATGGAGCACGCTTACCTAGAAGGAACCTATTGACTCTCGATTTGAAGACACCTAAATTATACTTTTCTGGAAATACAGACCCCGGAGTTCCACATTTACGCCGTGCGTATGAAAAATGTAGAATCAAAGCGCTTAGTACGAACACTGGGAATATCAACCATGTACAAATGGCGCCTTTCCGGGTGTCTGGAAGTCCGATACGGCAGATACGGCGGTAGCTACGCCCCTGGATCTGACTGACTCCAGCGGCTTCGCGCAAGGAGTGACTCTAGTTTTGACAGCAGGGCGTCGATTCTCGTACCGAACTTTTTATCAACCTCAACCTAAACCTCAACTAAAGCGACTGTTTCCATGACTACTAATAACAAACGACTCAGTTGTGGTGAGGTTTTGAACTTTGGCAGAACAAATTTTTGAAAAGCTATTCTACTATTTCACCAAATGGCTGACATTTAAGAGATCGAACCAAACCAAAGCGGTTGTCATCTAGTAGAATACAGGCCCAGAGCGGACACAAAATCTGAAGTTTAATTGAAATGAAATGTTTTCCTATGCTATGTAGAGTAGAACGTATTCATCCGGTTCTGACGGAAGATCAGCGTTGTGCTTACGCGCAACATAAGGCTGAGTCAGACGCCTTTTTGTAACAGTTCTTCACTCCTGTGTTTTAATTTTTATTTTGTTGTGTATTTTATGAAGATTTAAGTTACAAATAAACGCTTTATCTATCTATCTTTATCTATTTATTTTTCAGTAAGTACAGGTACAAAATATAAATACCTACTAGCTAACTTAAAGTAAGTACCTAATTTGTTGAGGTTTACTGAGGAGAGAGGAACAAAAACGCTTGCCTGTGGTACCCACACTAGAGAAGATCTGTATCGTGGGTACCTAATACGATTACCAATAGATTCGACGCCTCGGCTTATTTGTTTTTGTTGAAGATAATTAATGTAAAAACTACCTAAATTACAATACTAAGTGAATTGAGTTTTATTGGCTAATTTCTCGTTTTGTTTAGTGCCTAAAAAAGTAAATAATATATCAGAATACCCAGCTCGTAACAGTATATTTACCTGCAGTGTGTAGGGTCGCTATACGCAGCTTGTACTGGAGTCTTCCCTTCGCTCGAGGTACTTTCAGACATACTGAAGCCACCCAGAGGAAATCCACCCGCCCCTGAAATCATCAAGCAATTTAGCCGTCAAACTGTCTGTCTGTCTGTCAAACTGTCTGACAAATGTGCCTTAAACAGATTTGTAAATTCATCAAAAGCTGTCGCTAGAAAACTTGAAGCGAGATTGGAAAATCATTGAAAATTGTTTTTTAAGAATTAAATAAATAAATATTGCTAGATATTTCACACAGCGCCATCTAGCCCCAAACCAAGCAAAGCTTGTAGGGAACCAGATAACTTTACAACAACCAGACACAGAACAAACATATGTTCATCACACAAATGTTTGTCCTGGGTAGGAATCGAACCCACGACCTACAGCGCAGAAGGCAGAGCTACTACCAACTGAGCTGAAAGGCCAGTCCAGTCATAAGTAAATAAGCATTTTATTTTTAAAAATACCTACTGTCAACTCGCGCATTGTTTTTTATGAATAGGCATGATGACTAATTTTCAAAATCTCTTCTATGATATTCAGAAGTATCTATTATGTCTAAAATATATCATATTTCTGTAGAAAATTAAGGTTTTTGTGCAATAAAAGTACATTTGAATTTTAATTTTCAAATTCACGCCAAAACGCTCGCCGGTGTCATGGCGTCTGTTTTACGTCACGGCTCGGTATATCAACCAGTGATGACAACTTAGCTACATAGAAACAAAATGACATTTACCGCGACGTGACATAATTCGCTTTGATGGGTGTTTTAGCTATCATGGCGGATTGTTGTATTTTGTAGATTTATTTTAACAAATAAATTATTAATCTCGACATTAATAAGAGAATAAATACATTTTTCAAAATCTTTGAATCCTATTTCATTAGATCAGATAAATATTTTGGCGAAACTTGATTACTGTCATCATGCCTATTGTTTAGAATTGGCGCTTTTAATTAGCGCGTTCAAAGAAACTCTTTCACTTATTATTACATTACCTACCTAGTATTGTGTAAAATATTCAAAGTAATTCTGCATTCTATAACTTTAATATTGTTCGTAAAAAATCTATTTGCAGGAAGAAATCCGAGTTAGCGACTTTACGTGTGAGACAAAATAGCCCTGCTGGTCCGACCATCACTTTGGGCTCCTCCTGGATCTTTTGCCCTCTTTATGTTCTGAGCCTTTAGCAGGAGTATGCACAAGTTTACTATTCGATCCGTGACTGTAGTATAGTCTCTCAAATGTATGGGATTCCGGTGCAGCGCCTCCAGTGGTAACTTGACTGAACTAAAATCCCAATACATTTGAGAGATTAAACTACAGTCACGGATCGAATAGTAGACTCTGTGCATACTCGTGCTCGAGGCCCTGTATAGTACATAAATGTACTGTTATGTACTGTGTATGTGTACTAGTATAGTTTTGTAGTATACCTGCTATGGCCCCGCGTGTGACGCTCAGTCCTCGTTGTATCCTGGCTATGGCGGCCCTGTGACGCGGTATCGGAGCCGGACATCCCTTCTCTTGAAGCATGAATCTACCTAGAGTCTTCCAACCAGCCTGGAAAGAGTTAACACAATAAAAAATTTTCAAAAAAAAATACTTAACCGACTTCAAAACATCTTACACTGAAAAGCAAAAAATAAGAATATAAACAGATTTATTTCATTACTAATTATATTATTTATGTTATAATGTTGAAATCGGTGTGCATAATTTTTTTTATTCTTAGTCATTGTATTATTTACACCGACTTCAACATTTTAACATAAATAATATAATTAGTAATGAAATAAATCTGTTTATATTCTTATTTTTTGCTTTTCAGTGTAAGATGTTTTGAAGTCGGTTAAGTATTTTTTTTTGAAAATTTTTTATTTTTTCATTTTTAGTGTTTAATTTTTATTTAGAATGACGTCACCTTACTTATTGTGTTTCGCTCATCAAGCCCTTTCATTTGATACCCATGTCACTAAAAAGTTCCATGGAACAGGTCCTGACTCCATCGTCAGATCAGCTCGCTGTCACCATAATATTATTACCATATTATTACAATGTAGTCGGAACTTCACAAATATGCTGAGTTCCGAGCTTCAACTCAATCGGCCAATTTATTGAGGAGTTCTGATGAGCAGCTCTTGACTCCATCATCAGATCAGCTCGTTGTCACCATATTATTACATTGTAGTCAGAACTTGATAAATATGCCGAATTTCAACTCAATCGGCCTATTTACTGAGGAGTTCTGTTGAACAGCTCTTGACTCCATCATCAGATCAACTTGTTGATACCATAATATTTCATTTTCATCGAGAATCTATAAATGTGCAAAATTTCAGCCCGATAGTTCTACAAACATAATAAAAACCATAAAATTTGAGGGTTTCCCTCGATTTCCATGGGATCCCTTCATCAGATCCTGATTTGGTGACGATGGGACCACCTCGGGAGTATACCCTTTGTAACAAAAAAAGAATTTTCAAAATCGGTCCACAATTGACGGAGAAATCGCGTAACACACATACAAAAAAAAAAAAAAAAAAAAAAAAAAAAAAAAAAAAAACATACAGTCGACTTGAGAACCTCCTCCTTTTTGGAAGTCGGTTAAAAACTTATTAAGGGATGATTTTTCAATCGATAAATAACTTTTATCTGAGAAATAAATATGGCGTTATGACATATTTTCAATACAATATCTGTCAAATCGCACATTTATTTCCTCAGATAAAAGTTATCTAGGTATTGAAAAATCAGCCCTAAGTTATTATTAACCTTTTCCAGGTTAATAAATAACTATTATAATAATAACTTAATAACGTTAATAAAAGAAATTCGTAAGTATACATATACGATAGATTTTGTATAAATTAAAAGAGAAATGTTGATTTCTTTTCATAAAAATACTTTGTTGCGTATAGAGGTTTTGTAAAATTAAACAAATATTATAATTTTTAATTTTTATAGTGTTAAACCACACTTTGGTATTATTTCATTAGAAATGAATTTGATCCTGAATGTAACTTCGGGCAATGAGCAGTGAGTTAACTTAGTAGTTACTCTGTAGATGGCGCTAATCGATGCTTAAATCGATCAATATGAGCTTATCAAGATTTTCAACCTGACGTAATAAGGATTCCGTGGCCGAATTGGTAAGGCACTCCGGCTTAAGGAGGATCGCTTGTATCATTGCGGGTTCGAATCCCGTTGGAATTGAAAATTTTGGTAAGATTTTTCATTTCTAATAAACAAATATTAATCTATGTTTTGTTTATTTCTAAGTAAATTGTCAAAATATTATTAGGCGCATCAAAACGAGCTCTAAACGGTGAAGGAAAAAATCGTGAGGAAACCCGCGGCTTAGTCAGCCCCACATTGACCATTAGGCCTAACATGTGCAACGTCGAGAGTCGAGAAAAGAGACTTCTCGATCGGTTAAACTGCTCTTACGTATGCGTTAGAGCAGTTCGACCGATCGAGAAATTTTTCTCGATGTTGCACATGTTAGGCCGGCATGTGTATAGTATTATATTATCTGTGACCATGTCTTTGTTGATATGTCCGGTTAAGCTGAGAGGATGGTGTAGGTGCTACAAGCCTACTCCATCTCAACATTGCCCTAGGCACTACAGTGTGTCGTAAGTGTAGGCAAAGATTTGTGATTGATTTGAAAGTTTTTTTTACCGGTGTTTTCCATCACCGTTTCCTCACCTGCACCGCGTAGACCACTTCATCATCAGCCAACGCCCTCAACTGAGGCCCCTGCCCCGCCCGCCCGCCCCATTCTAACTCTTCAACCAGCACAAACCTGCAATAAAGTAAGTTCGTATGAGCAAGTGGCCAACTCTGGTGACGGAGTTTTTAGGCCGCCTAAAGGCCTCCATCATGGCTTAACGACTTAAAAGCCAGGACCGACAATTTAACGTGCCCTCCGAAGCACGGAAGCGCTCA
Organism: Camptogramma bilineatum; assembly: GCA_958496255.1. Lineage (NCBI taxonomy): Eukaryota > Metazoa > Arthropoda > Insecta > Lepidoptera > Geometridae > Camptogramma > Camptogramma bilineatum. The sequence continues at coordinate 5,415,324 of OY292478.1, forward strand.
GCTCGTAATACCACTTGCGGTCACCCATCCAGTGTGACCGCGCACAACGTTGCTTAACTTCAACGATCAATCAAGAACGTCTAAGCAAGCTAAGCCACGAGCGCTTCAAACATTTGTGTGATGAACATAGATGTTTTCTGTCTGGCAGGAAGGCTAAAAAAAATTAGATTGAAACTCGACAATTTTGATTTCAATGAATGCTATGAGAAAAGTGATACTCTTGATTTTCATTTACAACTCAAAGCTGCCGTCCGATATCTAAAACGCCGTTAAGTGACAAAACCATTTTTTGAGATATCGTAAAATAAAAACCGGTCAAGTGCGAGTAGAACTCGTACGCCGAGGGTTCCGTACCTACCCATTATACCCATTATGTTATTGTGGCCCGCTTATTTGTATGAGCGCCCATACAACTCGGAGGACAATCTTAATTGGCGTCAACTATGTATGTATGGGAACACCCTTTAATTTTCAACTTTTTTAACTTTTTGGAATTTTTCCTTTATTTGTGTTATAAGACCTTGCTTTTTGCCAAATTTCGTGATTCTAGGTCAACGGGAACTACCATTTAGGTTTTCAACCCAAAACCTCTAGGGTACTTCCGGTTGACCTAGAATTGTCAAATTTGGTTACAAGCAAGGTCTTACAGCACAAGTAAAGGAAAAATTCCGAAAAATAAAAAAAGTTGATAATTAAGGTAAGTTTTGGTACTTACAAGTTTTCACGAAAACCTAAATTTGCCTATATCTTTTTATAGTGTTGACTCAGGACCTTGATTTTTATAGTCACAATAGGGACTATAGACCTCAGTATATGGTATAAATTTCAACTTGCTAGCTCCACCCGTTCCTGAGATAATCGATGGTGACACACGGACAGACGGACAGACGGACAAGAAAGTGATCTTATAAGGGTTCCTTTTTTTACCTTTTAAGGTACGGAACCCTAAAAACCGGTCAAGTGCGAGTTGAACTCGTACGCCGAGGGTTCCGTACCTAGCCATGGTGCCAATTAACCTAGTCCGCTTAATTGTATGAGCGCCCATACAACTCGGAGGACAATTTTAATTGGCGTCAACTATGTATGTATGGGAACACCCTTTAATTTTCAACTTTTTTAACTTTATGGAATTTTTCCTTTATTTGTGCTGTAAGACCTTGCTTTTTGCCAAATTTCTTTATTCTAGGTCAACGGGAACTACCATTTAGGTTTTCGACCCAAAACCTCTAGGGTACTTCCGGTTGACCTAGAATTGTCAATTTTGGTTACAAGCAAGGTCTTACAGCACAAGTAAAGGAAAAATTCCGAAAAATAAAAAAAGTTGATAATTAAGGTAAGTTTAGGTACTTTTATTTATTTTATTTATTTATTTATTTCTTAAACAAAATCCACAGCTCTTAGAAAACTAGTGCACCAAAACTTAAATATATTACCGACAGCCAATAACGGATTTACATTATATTAATTAACAGGTAAACCGACAGTGATCGAGGTGTGTGTGAGTGTCCGTGTGTATGCGTATGTGTGTGTGTGTGCATGTGTGTGTGTGTGTGTGTGTGTATGGTAAATGCATAATTAAGTAAATACCTTCAATATATAATAATAAAAATTATAATACCTACTGTTATTTATAAATAATAAATGTTATGATTAAATACTATTATTAAGTACCTACTTTTAATAAGTGTTGAATATAAATTACATAAAATTATACTTATATACCTACAACTTATATATATACCTAATAAATATAAGTTGACACTATTTAACATCTTTTGACATAATACTACCCACTTCATGCTTAAAAACTTTCTTGCTACTGTTAAAAATATCGACAGAGCTGAAATGTTTGTTATAGGCTATATGCATTCTACTCACAAGTGAATTTTGAGCATAATTGGTTCGAGAATGCGAAACTGAAAATAAGTTAGTGTGTCTTGTTCTTCTTCTAGGACAGCAAAAGCACAAGGTTTTGGATATTAATTCTGGGCAGTCAAACTCACAAGTTTTCACGAAAACCTAAATTTGTCTATATCTTTTTATAGTGTTGACTCAGGACCTTGATTTTTATACTCACAATAGGGACTATAGACCTTAGTATATGGTATAAATTTCAACTTCATAGCTCTACCCGTTCCTGAGATAATCGATGGTGACACACGGACAGACGGACAGACAGACAGACAGACAGACAGACAGACAGACAGACAGACAGACGGACAAGAAAGTGATCTTATAAGGGTTCCTTTTTTTACCTTTTAAGGTACGGAACCCTAAAAACTATAAACGATAGGAAACCCAGTCCCAAGACCGATCGATAGAGAATTTTGAGCTTTATGACATGGCGTTTAAAAGTGAAATTTGACCAAATGTCACTTAACGGCTTTTTAGATATCGGCGACAGAAATAAATTCCTACAATAAAATCCGTAAAAAAATACCTAACTATTTGAAGCGATTGGTTTTTCAAGGTTCCTCAGAAACTTTGTGAAGAAGTCTATGTCAGTCAGTAGTAGCTCTGCCTTCTGCACTATAGGTCGTGGGTTCGATTCCCACTCAGGACAAAAATTTGTGTGGTGAACATAGATGTTTGTTCTGTGTCTGGGTGTTACAAAGTATTCTATGTATGTATTTACAAAAAAAGTATATAAGTATTCTATCAGTTATCTGGTTCCCATAATACAAGCATTGCTTAGTTTGGGGCTAGATGGCGCTGTGTGAAATGACCAGCAATATTTATTTATTATTTATTAGTTTCCATCCTCACCGCATTCTGTGTTTATACCTTTTAGGATCATCCTGGCATCTCGCTTTAGTCAACGCTTGGTATACGACATAAGACGCCGTCGCACTGAGAGGTACCTAGAATCAACATCATCATTATTTATGTTCGGATGACCTGTGTGATAAATAAATTAACACTGACTAAATGCACAAACTGTGCGAAGCCAAAATAATGAAAAAAAATCATAGATTAAGGCACGAGATGGTTTGGCGCCGAGTGCCTTAAAAGGTCTTTCACCCGAGGTAAACACTCTGCTTTTCATTTCGAAAATGAGGAAAGTAATTAACAAAGTAAGAGCTATTATAACACGCTAAGACGCCATTTCAATACGAACGTTATTAACGCCATTTCATTACGAATACGTTTGGTCACGTGGCCAAACTGTTCGAATTGAAATGTATGGCAGATAACTTAGACGTCAGGATCCTGATCCCGTGATCCTGCGTGATCCTGATCCTGTAATCCTGATCTTCATCTTATGGTAAATAGAAATGTCAAATATAGCTGACATAGAATTTCTACGGGAAGCAATAGGCAATATGCGTCTGATTCAAAAGCGGGTTAAACGTATTTTTCTATGAACATTATGGCTTTAGAATTATGTGTGTGTAATTATTTTTTAATATTATTTCATTTTCGCTTAGAAATTAATAATTAAAAAGTGCAAAAATATAGTGGGAATTTCATAAGACTTGAAACGCAACGCTATTTGTCACGTATGCTGTGACGTCACACTCCTTCAAACTCGACAGAAAGTTTTTTTTTTCTACCTACAAGCGCGTGTAATTTTGGTGACTTGTGACGTCACGTCCGTTTCAAGTGCATGAAAATGTTGGTAAATTTTAAAAATTATTATTATAAAATTCTAGTTTTTCGGCGCTGGAATTTTTGTTACGGTTATTTGACGATATAACCTATCGTATAAAATCATAAAAAAAAATTGTGGGAGTTCCCTATTCTGTGACACTCACCTTCAAAATAGCGTAAGGTATCTCATGCGAGACGTTATGCACGCACACAAGGAAGCTGTCCGTTGGTTTCCTCTCTTCAATCATCTCTTCGTCTGATTGTACGGGCTTGTCTTTATCTCTGTTACGGTCTGAAGAGGCAGATCTGTAAGGAAAAAGTTCATTATCTTTTTAAACTGAAAAATCTTATCAAAATTTTCAATTCCGACGGGATTCGAACCCGCAATGATACAAGCGATCCTCCTTTAGCCGGAGTGCCTTTACCAATTCGGCCACGGAAAAGTTTAAAATGTAAATACCCAAGTGTGGATTAACACTATAACAAAATAAAAAATAAAAAGTTCATTATCTTTGGGAATATAGTGGGATATGGAAAAAAAGTGATAAAATATTTCTATTTATTTATTTATTAGGTTACACCAACACAAAATCACTAAAAATAAAAAAAATTATATAGGTATCTACGTGATTTGCTATCATAGGGTGCCACAGCATGCACAAAAAAAAAGATTAACATAACAGACAGAAAAAAATTAAAAGTCATTAATAAAATAAATACTAAAACTAGTAGTTCGCCCCGAACTGAGATCTCGCGCACCGTAGATGGCCAACATTTGGACTTTCTTCTGACTACCCCTATAATTTCAAGTGCTACTACTGCCGGGTATGCCTATTGCGCTAGCTCTTCATGGTAAAAAATACTAGCATGCATGCAATACATAATGTCGTGTCTAATTTTTCATTTATTTCATATTTATGAATTCTCGTCGTATTTTTAAAAGTATACGTCCTAGAATAAAAATAATAACTATTTTAGAATGTACAAATAAAGACCTTTCATTTGACACCGCACTCAATATATTTGTTTACTTAACTTTTTTTACCCCAATTATTTTCATTTTTTATCAAAAATTTTTTTATCATGAAAATAAATCAAGTAGCATCTAAAATCATTGCAAACCAAACCGCAACGATGCCACTCTCTTTTTAAGACCGACCAGTCAATGAGCTACGAAGACATTGAAACTCTATGAAACGGGAGCTCTTGCAGCTCTGGTTTCGTAGTTTTTGGTCTTTGGTCGTATTTCAAAAACTATACATCCTAGATTAAAAACTAGTAGTTCGCCCCGAACTGAGATCTCGCGCACCGTAGATGGCTTACATTTGGACTTTCTTCTGACTACCCCTATAATTTCATGTGCTACTACTGCCGAGTATGCCTATTGCGCTAGCTCTTCATGGTAAAAAATACTAGCATGCATGCAATACAATAATGTCGTGTCTAATTTTTCATTTACTTATTTCATATTTATGAATTCTCGTCGTATTTCTAAAGTACCTATACGTCCTAGAATGAAAATAATAACTATTTTGGAATGTACAAAATAAGACCTTTCATTTGACACCCCACTCAATATATTTGTTTATTTAACTTTTTTTACCCCAATTATTTTCATTCTTTATCAAAAATTTTTTTATCATGAAAATAAATCAAGTAGCATCTAAAATCATTGCAAACCAAACCGCAACGATGCCACTCTCTTTTTAAGACCGACCAGTCAATGAGCTACGAAGACATCGAAACTCTATGAAACGGGAGCTCTTGCAGCTCTGGTTTCGTAGTTTTTGTTCTTTGGTCGTATTTCAAAAACTATACATCCTAGATTAAAAATAAAAACCATTTTGGAATGTACAAAATAAGCCCTTTCGTATGACACCCCACTCAATATATTTGGGTAACTTTGAAAAAAATTTACCCCCTTGGGAACCCCATATCTTTACAACCCCTTCATCGATTACGCTCATACGCTCCACAGCAAATTTCCATAGCACTACCTATTGACCTATCAAGTTTCATACAGATTGGATTAGCGGTTCGATAGTTATGCGAGAACATAAAAATGAAACATACAAACATACAAACATACAAACATACAAAGCAAAATCGCCTAACTTGCCACTAAGATCTTCGCTCGCTTCGCTCGCTCGATCGATAAAAACCATTTTGGAATGTACAAAATAAGCCCTTTCGTATGACACCCCACTCAATATATTTGTGTAACTTTCATAATTTTTTACCCCCTTGGGAACCCAATATCTTCACAACCCCTTCATCGATTAAGCTCATATGCTCCACCGTAAATTTCCTTACCACAACCTATTGACCTACCAAGTTTCATGCAGATTGGATGAACGGTTCGACAGTTATGCTCGAACAACAATTCGTGAAACATACAAACATACAAAGCAAAATCGCCCAACTTACCACTAAGATCTTCGCTCGCTTCGCTCGCTCGATCGATAACAGATATACAGGGTGTGGCAAATTTTTGGACACTTCTGGGTAGCTGCCTTTTTTCTTGTAGTTACAAAGATTTGTTCTTAGGAAACTATATGTTTATTTTCAAGAAAAAAATAATTGCATTTTCAGATTTTTGAAAAACAGTACAGTTAGCCTAAAAGCTAGCATTTGTAAAAAAAAAAACAAGTTGGTCTTAATCGACTCTATTTCCCACCAGGAACACTTTTTCCAAAGTAACTTATAATCAAATCGTATGTTTTTGCAATAATTCATAAAAACACACCCATACATTTTCTATAAAACACTAATTTTAATTTAAACTTTGAGTTTGTTTTGAATCCTACCTTATACTGGTCAACCAAGCACGACTGCTAGGGTCATCACCAACTTTCTTCAGCAACAATCGTGCGCCCGTCCTCGTCGTGGCAGCCCTGAGAACCCTACAAGTAAAACGTATTCGTAAGTTAATGTTGATGTTGATAAAAAAATAATCTACTTAATTTTTTTAAATTCATTATCATCGAGTCAATCATCGAGATTAATATACCTATAATAACCTATAAGTAAATCATTGGAGTCAATAGTCAAGAGCAACCATCGGCTAGAAGGCGGACACTCTACCACTCAGCCACTTTAGTCTCAACAAAAAAAAAAAAAAAAAAACATACAGTCGACTTGAGAACCTCCTCCTTTTTGGAAGTCGGTTAATAAATTGCGCGAAATTACGAACCACATTGCATTGGTAATTTTTTTTTTGCGTGAAAATGCCGAGAAAATGAATTTTCCCAGATATGACTTCAGCTAGAAAAATCGATCTAGCTAGATCGATTTTTCACCCCAACATTGCAAGTTTCATCGAAAAGTTCAAACCGTTTTCAAGAACATAAATACAAACAAGTAGTAGGTATTACTATTTTAATGGCGGCCCCGGGGATTCACTGGACTTCTTGGCAGACGATATAGTATACGATATAGGATAGATTATATAGTTGCCGTACAGGCACAGAACAGATAATAATACTACGTATAGAAATAGAAATTGAAAATATATTTTATTCAGACATAATAATCCATTTTGTTATTAATAGTTTGTATAGAATGGACACTGTGAGTTTGAGCTGGCGAGGAGCTGACTTTGAGCACGGAACACACGCGCAGACGCATAGACGAGACAATAACCACAGTGTACATTATTCATACGGTGACAACCTTACTGTGTACTAAACTGACATTGTGTAGTGTAAATATAGGTATAGTCGTATTTCTAACTATACGCACTAAAATTGACGGTCAAAATGTAATTTTTCATATATTTTTAGTTCGTACAATGAGCAATTCGACTATAGTTAGACGCCGCTGCATGCATAGAGATTTCGTCGAGTTTCCGGGGTGTGGTTATGCCCAGCAGTGGTCACTAAAAGCTGATGATGATGATTTTCCCCTACCTCTCGTGAGGGCCCAGTACCCTCTGTGTGGGAGTGCGTGAGGAGACCTCTTCTACCAAAACATAGCTGCCGAGGGAGGAACGACACACACCAGCCTTTGTCAGACACTGAGCTATCGCCTGAAACAAATAAATCAAATCAAATCAAATCATTTTATTCAGAACAGACAAGTAGGAACATAGTTTACAGAAGTACGATGAAACTGCAAAAGTTAATAACTGTAGCAGCTTCAACGCCCATATCCTTAACACAAATATGGTTCTGATCAAAACTACATACATAAAATCACGCCTCTTTCCCACAGGGGTAGGCAGAGACCACGGATTTCCACTTGATCAAAACTAATTGAGCTTATTCAATAGATAGGTAAAGGTACATATTCAATAGACAAACAGACATGCATAATAGTGCTAACAGCAGGTAAGAGCCAGAAGTAATTAAAGTAAAATAACATTACTTATCAAAGAAAAATAATGGTTTTTATTTGTTAAAGTGTCTACACTTAGGTATTTATATTTGAAAATGAAAAGTCTTATCAAAAGTGATTCGGACGGGACTCGAACCCGCACTGATACAAGCGATCCTCCTTTAGCCGGAGTGCCTTTACCAACTCGGCCACGGAATCCATATTCGTAGGGTTGAACAAATTTTGATAAGTCTTTTCTTTCCCAATGATTTATTTATCATTATTATATTGAGCAGCAACGTTTTTTTTAAATGTTTCGAAAAAATTTTGTACGTGCGCATTTTTTATTGAAAATTCATTGCTAAATAAATTCTTGAGGAAGGTTATAGGCTAGTTTTCATCATCATCATCACATCATCGCCATCTACGGGGCAATGCCACGAGAGCGCTGCTAGTCAGTTACACATTAAATCAAAAGAATCTTTAAAACTAGCGGAAGTCCACGGCTTTGTCTGCGTGGACTACTCTTTTTTATTTAATTTATCCCACGGAAACCGTGCATTTTTCCGGAATAAAAAGTAGCATATATGCTATTCCCTTCCCGGTCATTATTTATTTAAATTTTAAGTTTCAGCCAAATCGGTTCAGCGGTTGTCGAGTTATAGAGGAACAAACATACATCCAAACAAACTTTCGCATTTATAATATTAGTGTGAAGTGTGATAGTGTGAAGTGTGATAGTGTGATGTGATTATCTCTACTTACCTCGTTAGCAGTTGTGTCTTGTGTCACTTTTAGTATAGAATAAGGCTCGTGCCTCGCGACAGCGTAGACCACTAGGAAATGGATCTTCCTCCGCTCTAGTGTGGACGGGCCTTAAGAAAATAATAATATGTTAGACATTTCACACAATCTAGCCCCAAACTAAGCAAAGCTTGTACTATGGGAACCAGATAACTGATTGTCCATCTTTAATAGCAACCAAATCGGTCTCAAACTGTCAAATATGACAGTTCGGTGACCACGCAAGTAGCTCTGTCACTCTCATCTCAAAGACCGGACGCGACAGAAGATACCTACGCGATCGTTTTGACAGTTTGAGATCAATTTGAGACAAGTTAGACAATCAGCCTGCTGATAGAATACATAGATATTTTGTAAATACATACTATTTATGTTGATCATACAAATGTTTGTCCTGGGTGGGAATCGAACCCACGACCTACAGCGCAGAAAGCAGAGCTACAAGTTGAAAGCTGAGAGGCCAGACAAAAAGTATCAAAAGGTTTTTATTTAAATAAATAACACCTAGTTAATATAATTAACTTTGACTTTGATAGCCCTACAAAGTCGAGTAAGGTAAGTTGAATTTACTTTGAAGTTTAAAGTAAATTCAACTCTATTTCCGTTACAATACAGGTAAAAGTTTATGTTATGCAAATCGCTCGATTCCACGAATCCACGACGCGCAAATTCGCTCGTTTTCATAATTTGCATAACACTTTGTACCTTATCTAATGGAAACAGAGATGAATATGCTTTGAAGTTTAAAAACATAGCCTATCATAATTTGCATAACACTTTGTACCTTATCTAATGGAAATAGAGATGAATATGCTTTGAAGTTTAAAAACATAGCCTATCATAATTTGCATAACACTTTGTACCTTATCTAATGGAAATAGAGATGAATATGCTTTGAAGTTTAAAACATAACCTAAGATCTGACCTGATGATGCGTCACGACAGCTCTCCGCAGACAACTCCTCACAGCATCGGGTGAAGATTAGAAGAGACGCCATGTTCAGCGACTGGTTTGTGGGGGACCTGCAAAGAATAGAAAACAGATTACAAGCGACTAAATAAAAAATTCAAAAAACCGACTTCAATGTTATAAGCTGAGCAATTTTCTGCACTCTCGAGGTGCATTTCTGTTCATAACTCCGAAGATCTTCGAAAGATCCTCACCAAATTTTTGTGGCACCAATCGGAAATCTATCTGCGTTCTAACAATCATTCATTCATTCATTCATTACAATACTGACCATAATCTAACATGTCGGTATCCGGGCCGTAGACAAGAGAGCGGTATCACTCGCTGTGACAAAATGTAGTTGGTATCCGCGTTCTTACAATCATTCACTCATTCATTCATTACAATACTGACCGTAATCTAACGTGTCGGTATCCGGGCCGTAGACAAGAGAGCGGTATCACTCGCTGTGACAGCATGTAGTTGGTATCCGCGTTCTTACAATCATTCACTCATTCATTCATTACAATACGGACCGTAATCTAACGTGTCGGTATCCGGGCCGTAGACAAGAGAGCGGTATCACTCGCTGTGACAGCATGTAGTTGGTATCCGCGTTCTTACAATCATTCACTCATTCATTCATTACAATACGGACCGTAATCTAACGTGTCGGTATCCGGGCCGTAGACAAGAGAGCGGTATCACTCGCTGTGACAGCATGTAGTTGGTATCCGCGTTCTTACAATCATTCACTCATTCATTCATTACAATACTGACCGTAATCTAACGTGTCGGTATCCGGGCCACAGACAAGAGAGCGGTATCACTCGCTGTGACAACATGTAGTTGGTATCCGCGTTCTTACAATCATTCACTCATTCATTCATTACAATACTGACCGTAATCTAACATGTCGGTATCCGGGCCGTAGACAAGAGAGCGGTATCACTCGCTGTGACAACATGTAGTTGGTATCCGCGTCGTAAATCTCGAAACGGACGAACGCTAGCTCAGGGAAGTTTATCTGAAACAAGAATTTACTTTATAGTTTTTAATTTTTTTATTATCAGCCCACACTAACTTTTATACTCCAAAAAATGAAAAAAAAATGTTTTTTTTTTATTTGAAGAAAACTAACCTTAAAATTGAATGTTTCGTTCCAAACGGGGTTTAGTGCGTTCCGCAGCACGACTTTCGTCCTTATTCTCAAGAACACTAACCTTAAAATTGAATGTTTCGTATCAAACAGGGTTTAGTGCGTTCCGCCGCACGACTTTCGTCCTTATTCTCAAGAACACTAACCTTAAAATTGAATGTTTCGTATCAAACAGGGTTTAGTGCGTTCCGCCGCACGACTTTCGTCCTTATTCTCAAGAACACTAACCTTAAAATTGAATGTTTCGTATCAAACAGGGTTTAGTGCGTTCCGCCGCACGACTTTCGTCCTTATTCTCAAGAACACTAACCTTAAAATTGAATGTTTCGTATCAAACAGGGTTTAGTGCGTTTCGCCGCGCGACTTTCGTCCTTATTTTCAAGAAAACTAACCTTAAAATTGAATGTTTCGTTCCAAACGGGGTTTAGTGCGTTTCGCCGCGCGACTTTCGTCCTTATTTTCAAGAAAACTAACCTTAAAATTGAATGTTTCGTTCCATACGGGGTTTAGTGCGTTTCGCCGCGCGACTTTCGTCCTTATTTTCGAGAAAACTAACCTTAAAATTGAATGTCTCATTCCAAACGGGGTTTAGTGCGTTTCGCCGCGCGACTTTGGTCCTTATTTTCTTGCAGTCTGTTGGCACACCCAGTATCTCGACTTCCACGAACGCGTTGTAAAAGGAGTATACGTTTTCTGCGACGTATTGCCCCGATATCAGTGCGAGCGTGAGATGGGAAGCGTGGATACCGTCGAATTCCTTGTCCATGGGGTTGAATCTGGGGGTTAAAGGTTAAATTACTTAAAACTCCATGGGGTTGAACTTGTGGATAGGGATTGCAATCCCGCAGCCCATTCAATCCCGCGCGGGATTAGTGCGGGTTTAGTCAATCCCGCGCGGGATCCCGCATCTTAGAAATTATGTATAAAATCAAATTGAAACAACAGATTTTGAGTAAAAAATCAACATTTATTAAACGTTTCTTACATTAAGCAACAGGAGCCAGCATTATACTGAGACTGGGCCTATTTGGCACCACAAAGAGTAGTAGGCAGGTACGCACGCACATTATTGTTAACAGTTTTCTTTAGATTTTAGTTACGCGATTTACGCGAAAGTTTTAACGCCAAATTTTTCGAAATTTTTCAAAGCGCGGATCCGCGGATCCGCGCTTTGAAGGTGCGGGATCCAGCAGACCAATAAAAGCTGCGGGATCCCGCGGGATTGCGGGATCCCACTTTGCGGGATTGCAATCCCTACTTGTGGATTGAAGTAAAAATAAAACAAGTGTGCTTTAGACAACATGACTGAAGTAAAATCCTAAATCCTCGCCCGATCACTCTTTTCGTAACGCTCTCGTCACGCATTCACCAGCTTACACCCCAAGTCAAGCGTGCGTAAAGAAGTTTTACTTCAAAGATAATTATACCATGATTTGTATTCCCAAGGTACGGTAGACATATCCACCACTTGAATGCGTTTTATTTAACTCATATTTTCTTACTATGATAAAGTAAAAATACGTGTATAATTTATTTTTACTAGCTGACTGACGGACTAAATATGATTTCTTTTTTTTATCCAGGCATTATCCCTATTACTTGCCTAAACTTTATGGGGTTGAATCTGGGGATTGAAGATTAGTGATAAAATTCCAGGACATACAAAGCAAGCAACAAAGGTGACGTTAAATAAAAGCTTTTAAAAAAACATGGGGTTGAATCTGGGGTGTGAAAAGTGATAAATTACTTATCAAAACTTCTAAAAATCAAACCCCAATTATCTACTCACCGTCTATAAGCGATATGTTGTGGGTCCCACATAACGGGCGGTTTCCTAACATATCCGATGCATCCGTTGGACTCGAACATGGCCGCGTTGACGGCCATGGCCGCGTCCTCGGTCTGGTAGTTCAAGGCCACCAGTTGGACGCCGCAGGCCCAGAAGGCCACGGGCTCAAGATTCGACGAGTCTATCCGCAATCTGTGAATAAGAAGTTTCTTATTTAGGCTCGATTCGATAGTAGCAGTGGCAGGGGTGGTGGATTGCGGGGGATGAGTGTCTCATCTCACCCAATTTACTCCTTCCAGTGTCTCAAATTTCAACTTTCAAGTGCTTGCGGCATATACACCGTTTATTTTTGGTCAGTTTAAAGCCGACTCCTACGTAATCTATATCGATAACCTTACTCAAAAATAATAATAAATATGAGATCTATTTTTTTGCAAATAATAATATCACGAAACATAGGCAGGATAAATCACGGAGATACGTGCTCTGTGCTCAGCTGTTGCTACGGCATAGAGTCTATGCTACATCGTAGTCATACATACATACCTAGGTCATTAGCTCTGCGCGCCTACGACACCATAACAAGTGTTTTACTCACTTTTGTTAATCTTTTCAACTATTTAGTTTCGTATGAAATACTTATCAAATTCAAAAACTAAACCAAACCAACGACACGAATACGATTAAGCAATACAAGCAGTGGGTGCTGGCTTTAAACTGACCCAGAATTAACGGTGTATTGTTGCCTAGTGACTAGACACTAAGCAATACAATATGCCGCAAGCCGTCTATGTGTCAACTCACCCAGCGGGGTATGTCCTTACGAGCTGCGTCTCCATGTGTGCTATAAGTGCTGTGGGATGCTTGCGGCATATCTTCTTGCCGATGGCCTCTGTTACTGAGGAGCAGCGGTAGCAGGGGTGGTGGATTGCGGGGGATGAGTGTCTCATCTTACCTATAGTGTCTTTACTCCTTCCAGTGTCTTTAATTTCAACTTTCTTGCTTGTGGCATATATTGCTACCTAGACTAGACACTAGGCAACAAGATAGCTTGCGGCATATCTTGTTGCATACTAATTAGGCACTGAGCAACAAGATATGCCGCTAGCTGTCTGAGTCTATGTGTGGAACAAGATAGCTTGCGGCATATCTAGACACTAAGCAACAAGATATGCCGCAAGCCGTCTGTGTGGTTTATGTTTGGACTCACCCGGCGGGGTAGGTCCTTACAAGCTGCGTCTCCGTGTGCGCTATGAGTGCTGTGGGATGCTTCCGGCATATCTTCTTGCCGATGGCCTCTGTTACTAAGGAGCAGCGGTAGCAGGGGTGGTGGATTGCGGGGGATGAGGGTCTCATCTTACCTATAGTGTTTTTATTCTTTCCAGTGTCTCAAGTCTCAACTTTCAAATGCATATCTTGTTGCCTAGTGACTAGACACAAGGCTAGAAAATAGCTTGCGGTATATATTGTTGCCTAGACATATAACTTGCGGCATTTCTTGTTGCCTATACTAGACACTAAGCAATACAATATGCCGCAAGCCGTCTATGTGTCAACTCACCCAGCGGGGTATGTCCTTACGAGCTGCGTCTCCGTGTGTGCTATGAGTGCTGTGGGATGCTTGCGGCATATCTTCTTGCCGATGGCCTCTGTTACTGAGGAGCAGCGGTAGAAGGGGTGGTGGATTGCGGGGGATGAGTGTCTCATCTTACCCAAAGTGTCTTTACTCCTTCCAGTGTCTCATCATTGTTGCCTAGTGATTAGGCGATAGGACAGCATGCGTCATATCTTGTTGCCTAGTGACCAACAAGATGACTTGCGGCATATATTGTTGCCTAGTAACTAGATACTAGGCAACAAGATAGCTTGCGGCATATCTAGACACTAGGCAACAATATAGCTTGGGGCATATCTAGACACTAAGCAACAAAATATGCCGCAAGCCGTAGACTTACCCAGCGGGGTAAGTCCTTACAAGCTGCGTCTCCGTGTGTGCTATAAGCGCGGTAGGATGCTTCCGGCATATCTTCTTGCCGATGGCCTCTGTTACTGAGGAGCAGCGGTAGCAGGGGTGGTGGATTGCGGGCGAGTTGAGGCAGCGGCCGCGTTGCACTTGCTAGAATAGAGTTATAAAGAGAAACTGTTATAAGATATTTATATAAAAGATAAAAGAGTAACTATAATAAGATATTTACTTGTATATTTCTTCACGGTCTTGGTCGCGAAGGAACAGGAGTAGAATCACCTAGCTCTTAAGACGTTTCAAAGTGGTACACTAGTGATCTTATTGAATAAATGAATTTGACTTTTGACTTTTGACCTAAAAAAGTTGAGAGCATTGAGGCCTCATCCTATTCTATTAAACGAGCAATATTTGTTTGATGTTTGAAGTTTGTTTGTACTGACGTTCTCGAAAACGGCTCTAACGATTTCGATGTTTGCAGTGCGGGTGTTTACGGAGGCGAAAAATAGATCTAGCTAGGTCTCATATCTGGGAAAAGCCGTTTTCAAAAGGCATTTTCACGCAAAAAGATTTACAAGTGCAATGTGGTTCGTAATTGAACCACTAGATGGCGTTATGCAACCGAGCAGAGCTCGGTCGCCCAGATATTGTGGCCTAACTAAACTAATTCATCTTAGCCAGCAGCAAGTTTAGATAAATCTAGGCCGCCTCAAGGCCTCATGTGGCCTAACCTCAACTCATTCATCTTAGCCAGCAGCAGGTCTAGATAAATCTAGGCCGCCTCAAGGCCTCATGTGGCCTACCTAAACTTCATCTTAGCCAGCAGCAAGTCAAGATCAATCTAGGCCGCCTCAAGGCCTCATGTGGCCTAACCTCAACTCATTCATCTTAGCCAGCAGCAAGTCTCGATAAATCTAGGCCGCCTCAAGGCCTCATGTGGCCTAGCCTCAACTCATCTTAGCCAGCAGCAAGTTTAGATAAATCTAGGCCGCCTCAAGGCCTCATGTGGCCTAACCTCAACTCATTAATCTTAGCCAGCAGCAAGTTTAGATAAATCTAGGCCGCCTCAAGGCCTCATGTGGCCTAACCTCAACTCATTAATCTTAGCCAGCAGCAAGTTTAGATAAATCTAGGCCGCCTCAAGGCCTCATGTGGCCTAACCTCAACTCATTCATCTTAGCCAGCAGCAAGTCAAGATCAATCTAGGCCGCCTTAAGGCCTCATGTGGCCTAACCTCAACTCATTAATCTTAGCCAGCAGCAAGTCAAGATCAATCTAGGCCGCCTCAAGGCCTCATGTGGCCTAACTTAAAAAATATATTTTTTAATTTTCCCAGCTATACAATCTAGGCCCCCCTAGGCCGCACTTACCGCGCCGCCGTCGCTGCTTTCAGAGGACTCTCGGCTGCATCTTAGTCAGCAGCAAGTTTAGATAAATCTAGGCCGCCTCAAGGCCTCATGTGGCATAACCTCAACTCATTATCTTAGTCAGCAGCAAGTTTAGATAAATCTAGGCCGCCTTAAGGCCTCATGAGGCCTAACCTAAAAAATATATTTTTTTAATTTTCCCAGCTATACAGTCTAGGCCCCCCTAGGCCGCACTTACCGCGCCGCCGTCGCTGCTTTCAGAGGACTCTCGGCTGCCGGTCGCATCGCTGTGCAGTGATTTAGGCCCCGTAGGCACCGGACTGCGAGGCGAAAGAGGACTTAGGCCGCGGAACTTAATGGCCTGTGAAAGGACAGTTATATTAATGTTTGTATGTATTTTGAATTGAATTTTTTCTTACAATAATGGACCTTACCACCTACATTTGCCGCACAATAACAAACCTTACAAACCTGCACATAAGTCATAATCCTCTCTATAACGCAGATCAATATAAAGGGTGGGACGACAAAATTTGGGCCCTTACTATTGTATAGTTAGAAAGTTTTGTTCTTAGGAAACTATAGGTTTAATTAAAAAAAAATAGTAATAATTGAAAATCTAAATATGCAAATATTTTCTCTTCAAAATAAACCCAGAGTTTCCTAAGACAAACATTCTAACTAACTGCAAAAGTAAGCTACCCTTAAGGAGCCAAAATTTCGTCCCACCCTTATAGCCCTATACCCTGTATAGCCTTTGATTTTCATACAATAATGGACCTTACCACCTACAATTTGCCATACAATAACACACCTTACCCACCTGCACATAAGTGACAATATCGCTCAGCTCCGTCGCGATCTGATGGGCTCTCCCTCTTCTCTCATCGCGTCTCAGTCTCGCGTGGAGTGATGCGGATGCACACCATTTGTCTTCTGTCGAATTCAGCATCTTGTGGAACTCTTTCTCTGTTAAAAAACTTAGGCCTTTACATCTTTACTATACTCGAGCCATTTTGGATGTACAATGTTTACTAACATTGCACTGACAGATCAATCAGCTGATAGCAGGAATAGACCTATCACAGAAAACTGAGATTAAATATGATTGGCACTGATTCAATATGGCCAATCGTAATGAATCTCAGTTTTCTGTGATAGGTCTATTCCTGCTATCAGCTGATTGAACTGTCAGTGCAGTGTTAGTAAACATTGTACATCCAAAATGACTCGAGTATAGCTGATTTATAGTGTCAGGAGGCAATCTTTGCCTACACTTATCGGGACACTAGTGTCTGGGACAATATTGAGATGGAGTAGGCTTGTAGCACATAGACCATCCTCTCAGCTTAACCGGCCATATCAACAAAGAGATGGTCAATACGTGTGGGGCTGACTAACCGCGGGTTTCCTCACGATGTTTTCTTTCACCGTTTAGAGCTCGTATTAATGCACTTATAATTTTTTCTCGAAAAATTGATGCACGGCCAGATTTCGAATCTACGGCCTTCGGATCGAAGAACGAGGTACTAATCCCCTAGGCCAACAACGGCTCTGTTATTTATAATAAATATAATAAATATTGCTGGACATTTGACACATCGCCATCTAGCCCTAAACTAAGCAAAGCTTGTACTATGGGAACCAGATAACTGATAGAATACATTATATTCTATAGTATCTATACTAATCTAGATAATAATATAATATAGCGGAAGAGTTTTTTGTTTGAAAGCGCTAATCTCAGGACTACCAGTCCGATTTGAAAAATTATTTCTTCAATTGATAGCTAAATTCTTGAGGAAGTTTATAGACTCTTCATCATCATCATCACAATATACCTACCATCGCTACGGGAGCAACGCCGCGAGGGCGCTGCTAGTACTATTATAAATGCGAAAGTTAGGATATCTGGTTGTACGTTTGTTCCTCTATAACTCGACAACCACTGAACCGATTTGGCTGATATTTAAAATATAGTTAGATAATAACCGGGAATAGGTCATAGGACATACTTTTTATCCCAGGAAAATGTTCCCGTGGGGTAAAAAATAGTCCGCTGAAGAGGCACTATAAGAAGTATTCACTTACCGTCCAAATCATCATCATCCTCATCATAATCCTCATCAGAGAAGTACTCAGTTAGCGAGCTGCCAGCGGACGCTGACTGAGCGGACATTATGGAGTTGGTCCGCCCTTGTTCCGGGAGGGAGGTGCTGGTGTTGCGTATGCCGTTTGATCTGAGGGATAAGGTTCAGTTTTGAATGGCAAAGAAACGCTCGTGGAGAAGCTGGATGTGCTGGTGTTGCGTATGCCGTTTGATCTGAGGGATAAGGTTCAGTTTTGAATGGCAAAGACTAGTGATGAAGCTCGCTTAGGATAAATCGTTGAAGTTAAGTTTCGTTCTAAGGGAGTGGGCATGTAGCGACATCTACCTGTCGCTAGATGAACTACAGAAACATGCTACGCACTACAGATGGCGCCACACAACATCAACATGTCTAGAACTCGCAAGCAAAGTTTCCAACGGATTTAGACATAGGTAGGACTATCCGACAACATCTGTCGGTCTATAGACCACGGGCAAGTGTGCCAGATGGACCCGTTGCAGAGGAACCACCTACTCTGCCTTTGGGGAACTATTCCACCATGTTCCCCAAAGGCACACTGCGTTTTTTGAAGAGCGTTTGTATCGATACAAACGTGATACGAACGCGCATAAAAAACGCAGTGTGACACTCCGTAAGAATTAAAATTGTGGCATAAACTGAGCACTTCCGTGCTTCGAAGGGCACGTTTAAATTATCGATCCCGGCTTTTAAGTCGCTAAGTCATGACGGAGACCTTAAGAGGCCTGCGACAGGCAAATTTCCATAAAAACGTAATACCGAAATCATTTAAAATCTAAGCATATTTTTATGTTGTTAGATTAAGAGAATAGGTATTTATATAGGTTCCTGTTAAACTTTTGTTCCGAAAAACTTACCTAAAAAGAAATGTAAGCAAATTGAATTAAAATCTTTGTAGGTACACCAAAAATGGCATTTTTTCTTTTCATTTGTTCTATAGTAAGTTTTTTGGAACAAAAGTGTAACAGGAACCTAGATAAATACTGCCTTTATCCAAATAATAACATAAAGAGATAAAAATATTTCACTTTCAAAACTTTCGTGAGTTGTACTAGACATTATTTAACACACGGGAGTTACTCACGTAAAAATATCGTCGATTTAGATACCGACAATGTTTCGATTCATTCGGAGAATCTTCATCTAGGTAAGG
The DNA here is from genome assembly GCA_958496255.1 of Camptogramma bilineatum. Classification (NCBI taxonomy): domain Eukaryota; kingdom Metazoa; phylum Arthropoda; class Insecta; order Lepidoptera; family Geometridae; genus Camptogramma; species Camptogramma bilineatum. The sequence goes on from OY292478.1 coordinate 5,434,542, forward strand.
AGGGAGTTGCGGCAAGGTTACTCCTCGCGGTCGCGTCTCACACTAAAATCCCGTGTGTTAAATAATGTCTAGATAAAAATATGCCCAAATTTTAAATGATTTCGGTATTACGTTCCTAGGTACGTAGATACGTTCGCCGGTCCCTTAAGGCGTTCTAAAAACTCCGTCACCAGAGTTGGCCAATCATTCGAACAAGATTCAAGATTCAAATATCATTTATTCAGTAGGACCGCTACGACCACTTTGAAACGTCTTAAGAGCTAGGTGATTCTACTCTTGTTCTTTCGCGACCAACACCGTGAAGAATCAGGGCAACAAACACGGTATGGGGCCTAGCTTTCTTTTCGGTGATCCATCCGCTTAAAATCTAAATAGTCAAGCTCCAGTGTGGAGCCAGTCGAACAATGTGAGTCTCGTCAAAGTCGTCAAAAGAAAAAAAAGAGGATTAATACCTTAACAAAAATATATTTACCTAAATGCGTTGGACAGAACTCCGCTGTAACCCGCTGAGCTTGCACCGGTCAATCCCACTGTGGGGCTTGCTTCCACTGGTGGTAGCTTCTTATTCTTTATCAGTACCTGGAAATAGTAAGTAAAACTTTGATTAGGTATACGTAACGAAACTTCAAAAGCATAAACTTGAAAATCTGTTTTTTACCATTTTATTTTTTTTTTGCTTGTAAATGTTACCTGTTTTAATGCAAATTGGATATTGACTGGCCTATTACCTCAGTTGGTAGTAGCTCTGCCTTCTGCGCTGTAGGTCGTGGGTTCGATTCCCATCCAGGACAAACATTTGTGTGATGAACATAGATGTTTGTTCTGTGTCTGGGTGTTATATAGTATTTTAAGTATGTATTTACAAAAAAAAAGTAAGTATATAAGTATTCTATCAGCTATCTGGTTCCCATAGTACAAGCTTCACTTAGTTTGATGCTAGATGGTGCTGTGTGAAATGTCCAGCAATATTTATATTAATTATTACTTTGGAGCTTAAATTAATATAGTTATTTTATGTTTGTTAATATTTCGTGGTGTTCCTCTAATTTTGCCGGCGTGTGTAGTTTATGACTTAGATTAAGTTTGCGCATGGCTACACTTGCACAAGAAAGTACTAGGTAGGACCACAGAATTATATCGAGATAGAAGCAAAGAGTGTGTAATATTTAATTTTCTTTCTTTCTTTCTAATATAATAATATGATAGGCGAGTGATCTTTATTACAATGAAATAAGGATACTGATTGATTAGCAAAAATAGCAACGCTGATTGCTCTCGTCAGTGCTGAACAATCAGTATCCTTATTTCTTTGTAATAAAGATCACTCTCCTATCAGCGCCGACGATATGCGCGACAGTAAAACCAGCTTAAAGGCATTTACCTTGTATTTAAGTTGTTCTGGGCTGGGCAGCCTGGGGTCGTCTGTGTAGTCGGCTTCGAACAGGAACGATGTCACCAGTTTCTCTCCAAACACTGCCTGGATGGACGACAAGATCAGTATACAGGGTGTGAAAAACTATTGGGCACTTAATAACTTAGAACAAAACTTTTTTCTAACTACAAGAGAAAAGGTAGCTACCCTGAAGTGCCCAAAAATTTGCCACAACCTGTATAAATACTATCAGGATATTTACCATGATTAATTAAAAAGTTTTTAAAATACATCATGTGATTAATACTGCTGTCATACGTAAAAAGGCCGTAACTTCGTTAAAGTATGTAAGGAAATTACGACCTTTCTACATTCTAAATAGGCCGTGATTTCCATAAAGTAAGTAAGGAAGAAAGGCTTTTTTACGTATGATGGCAGAATAGACAACCTCTAAGGAGTAGTGACGTCATAAACTAAAGAAAAATCTGACCTCAAACGTGCTGGCCATGACCTGCTGCTGCGGCAGGGTGCAGTGGTTCTCGATGCTCAGGATCAGAGGGTACGGAGACGTCACAAATGCACTCCTGGAAAAAAGAAAGGAATGAAGATTTAAAGACAAGACTGAGAGGACACTGAAGCTGCAGAAAGGGCCAGGTATCAGCCAAGAAAGCATACTTTGCCCAACCATGTTGTGAAGGACTGGAACCGGCTGTCAGAATCAGTTATCAGTGCACTGCTTTAAAAACAGACTATAGTCGTATTGCTCATTATACAGACTAAAATTGAAGGAAAAAATGTCATTTTTCCTTCAATTTTGATTAGTTTTGATACGTTTTATGTCAAAATTGAAGGAAAAATGACATTTTTTCCTTCACTTTTAGTCAGTATAATGAGCAATACGACTATATACAAACATTTTAAGTGTACTGACCAATAACTGGATATTATTTATGTATTTACTAGCTGGCTTACTCTATATTATATTTCCGGTCATTATCTATCTATAGGTATTTTAAATTCAGCCAAATCGGTTCAGAGGTTGTAGAGTTATAACATAGATAGAGGAACAAAGCTAAATCCATCCAAACTTTCGCATTTATAATATTAGTGTCATAGTGTGATGTTATTTGAAAAAGTAGACTTATAGAGCCAGCCCAAAATATTACAAACCTGGCTATCGTCTCGACAACTCTCCGGAAAGGTATTTTCGTCGTGAATGTATGGCCGTGGTAGATGACGGGACTCCCATCCTCCCCGTCCCAGCAGTCCAGCTCGACGCACCGACATCCTGTTAGCAATACCTGCGGAAATTGATTAATTTACTCAAACTCAAGTTGAAATTAAAAGAAAATAAAGTATTTGTTTGTAAACAAACGGACTTGACTGACTGAACTGTCAAGTCTGTCAATGTCAACTGATTGACTGACTTGCGATCGTTTGAATTCAGTTCATCAGTCAAGTCCGTCATCAGTCAGCTAATGTTTCCACCTCTCAAAGTCAAAACCCCTGAAACAACCTACTTTAACGCACAGAAAATTCAAAGGCAATGACATGCATGTCCCACTGCTGGACAAAGGTCTCCCCGTTTAATTTCCACTCTCTGCGCTCTAAGGCCACAGTTAACCAGTTTATTTTTAAAACAATTCCCAGTAAATAAAGTTCTTTATCAATTATTATCATTTTTATGTTTTCAACCTATTTTCTAAATAGGACAAAATATCTAAGGAAACGAACGCTTAATTTTAACGGTAAATTTAATATTAAACAAGTCTTTGAAGTTCAAAGGAAGGAAGTTTACAAAAAAAATCGTACTAGTGCGCGCGCATGTCTCGTAAAATCGATTATGCTGAGTTGGGTTGGGTCCTTAAAATCGATTTGTTTTCGCAATTTAGATTTTTGCAAGCACTCGAATCAAGCAGACGAAAATTGTTGTGATTGCTTGATTTACTGTCAGTTGTCATTGTCAAACTTAAAAACACAACAAACAGTGCCGGCGATCTTCACGTATTAGTTTTTTTGCAAAAACATTAATTCAACCGACAAAATGAAAGAAAATTCCGGAGAAATTGATACCAGGAATGTTGTGAAAAACAGAGAGTTGCTCTATCGGATGATTATCAGGTAAAGTTCGACAAAAACATCAAAACATCTCATCAGCAATTTTATGCCTTTGTTACGCAAATCTAGAGCAAAAATAGCATAACACCGATGTTATTTTGATGAACCAGCTAGATTTTCACCATTAATCTCTTAAAGAAGATAAATACTAACATATTTACGAAACATTATTTTTGAGGTTATGTTTTTTGTTGATATTGTTATTTTTTGTATAGCCAGCTCTACTACGATGGTTTCCAGCCCATAGCCGCTACGTTAGCCTCGGCGGTGCACGCAGACCCGCCTTGCCCACCAAGTGATAGGTAAGAATATTTCTAAAGGTCGGTAGGACTTACAAAAATTTCGAAGTCCCAGCTAACTAACTGTAGACCCTTTGTATACCCCGACCTTTCTAATGCCGGGTTGACACGATCCAAGTCAACTAGGACCAAGTCCAACTTGGATGACTGATTGGACACCATCAGACTCACTTGACTCACTCGAACGATAGTGTCCAATCAGAGTCATCCAAGTTGAACTGGGTCCGAGTTGGCTTGGATTGTGTCAACGCGGCTTAAGATTCATAACACCCTAATTCCTCTCGAGATCGCTCCTCAATGCCTGTGAAGATCCCAGGAAACTTCTGTGCTTCTGGGAGAAGCTAGGCTGGCTTCACAACTAGTGGGCCAGGTCATCCCCACGCATAAAGGACCACCTTTGAGTCTAAATGCGGAAAAGGGAGTCCTTGTACAAACATACACCCTAATTCCTCTTATTTCTATATTTTTATCATTACAGATTGCTAAACCTCATGATGGTGGGCTTGCAACATGAACCGGATCGTAAGGACCGACTGGCCGCTTCAAGCGGGGCCGAACATCTACTCGGAACTACTGGATTTGGTAAGTTACTTATGAAAATTAAGTACTGGTACATAGTGATTTTATACAGGGTGTGGCAAATTCTTGGTCACTGAAGGGTAGCTACCTTTTCTCTTGTAGTTAGAAAGTTTTGTTCTTAGGAAACTTCGGTTTTATTTTGAAGAAAAAAATAATTGCATTTTTAAATTTTTGAAAAAAAGTACAGTTAGCCTACAAAATTACATTTGTCAAAAAAAACAAGTTGGTCTTAATCGACTCTATTTCCCACCAGGAACACTTCTCCCAAAGTAATTTATCAAATCAAATCGTAAGTTTTTGCAATAATTAAAAAAAACACATCCCATACATTTTCTATGGAATTAGTAGTTGTAAACATTATAGTGCCACTTATTCGATAGTTCTTAATTTAATTTCATAACGGCTCCGGCAAGCTGGGAGGCTATAGTAAAGTGCGTATTTAAATTTAGAACAAAGTTCTTCCCTGCAGATGTACTAATGGTATGTTCTATGCATACCTCTCTTGCGGCTCTGTCTTAGGCGCCTAAGGCTTTACAATAGCCTCCCAGCATGCCGAAGCAGTTACGAATTTAAATTAATAACCATCGAATAAGTGGCACTTTAATGTTTACAACTACTAATTTCATAGAAAATGTATGGGATGTGTTTTTTTGAATTATTGCAAAAACTTACGATTTGATTTGATAAGTTACTATGGAAGAAGTGTTCCTGGTGGGAAATAGAGTCGATTAAGACCAACTTGTTTTTTTTGACAAATGTAATTTTTTGGGCTAACTGTACTTTGTTCCAAAAATCTAAAAATGCAATTAATTTTTTCTTCAAAATAAAACTGAAGTTTCCAAAGAACAAAACTTTCTAACTATAAGAGAAAGGGTAGCTACCCTTCAGAGACCAAGAATTTGCCACACCCTGTATAGTGTTTCTAAAAAGATAAATAAACATTCGAAAATTGAAAACAAAAGTACCACATGGTCATGTGATCTTAGCCTTAATATTCTTTATTTTAAGTCCTAATGTAAGCCTTTGTGAGAGGAATAAATGATTATTATTATTATGAAAAGAAAAACTAAATTAAATTCAAAATTATTTACTAAGATGACGATTGAGAGAGTTTTGCGAGTTATCTGTGTGTGTGTGTGTGTTTGTGTATGTGTGTTATTATTATTATTTGTTGTCATCTTGGGACTATGGAGTCCCGGACCTTTGACAGGCATGCATGGGGCCGAAGCCAACACACAGAGGCCCTTTTGACTTTTAGTTAGTTTGTTTCTGATTACAATACCTTCCACAGACCTGGAATTCGAGATGGACGCGTCATCGCTAGCCCCAGAACCGGCGACGTATGAGACGGCCTACGTGACGTCACACAAGATGGCGTGCCGCGCGGGCGCATTCAGCTCGTGCGGACAACTGCTGGCCACGGGCAGTGTCGACGCCAGTATCAAGGTATTTATATCCTACTAACTTTTGTGAGGATGTCACAAAATATTTCTAGATAAGCTAGCCTTTATACTACATTACTAATCGCACACAAAAGATTGTATGTAGTGGCTATGAATCTGAATTTATTCCCGTTAGCTCTGGAGTACCACAGGGGTCAATTTTGGGCCCACTGCTCTTCATATTGTTTATAAATGAAGTACATCAATGTTTTATCATGCCTTTCGCCGATGACTTAAAATTTTTCCATACTATTGATAAATGATAAATGATAAATGACATTTATTTGCACGAACACATGTGATACAATAAGGTCTTAAAATTAAATTAGTCCAATCTATGTCCTACCAAAAGCTTAGGCATGCAAATCTGTTAGGTCCTATTTATTGATGTAATTTATATAAGTCATCATAAAAACTATTAAAATGTCAAGATTTAAGAATGTCAATATTATGGTGATCGGAGTAGGTAGAGCTATTTTATGTACTTGCCATATGATAGAATAATATGGATTGACAAAAACGATCACATCAACTTTCAGGACATTATTATATTTTGTACCAACAATAAACTCATCTTAGCCTCAACAAAGGTAAAAGTATCAGATTCAAAAGAAACGAACCGTTAGTAGATATCCCTACAGTCTAGGTAACGTTCAACTAGATACAGTAGATGTAGAATCTATTATGGTGGACATACCTACGCTACGAGAAATCGTTACGATCAGACTGTACAGTTTGAACTGTACAGTTTCTGTTTCTGAAAATTGTTCTGAAAACTGTACAGTTTTATAATGGTGGACATATACGCTACGAGAAATCATTACGATCAGACTGTACAGTTCGAACGGTACAGTTTCTGTTTCTGAAAATTGTACTGAAAACTACAGTTTTATAACATCACGTAGCGATTTATCGGTACCGTTCGAACGGTACAGTCTGATCGTAACGATTTCTCGTAGCGTATATGCCCACCATTAGAGACCTAGGCGTCACGCTTGACAGACTCGAGACAAATATTTGCAGATCATACAAAAATTTGTCCCGCGTCGGGGATCAAACACAACCTACTGCATTCACCCACTGCGCCAGTCGTCAAAGTCAAGTTTATGATGGCCAGTTCAAATCTACTCAACCACTACTTTTTGCATTTTTTATGTAAATACAGATCTTGGATGTGGAGAGGATGTTGGCCAAGTCTGCTCCGGAGGAGGTGGATCCTGGAAGGGAGCAGCAGGGACATCCTGTCATTAGGACATTGTAAGTATCTGATGAGAAACCATTGACCCTAACTCTAACCCTGACTGTAACTTGTTCGCTGATAGCTGGTCCAAAATTTTGACTGAATGTTTGTGTTTTTGTGAGCGTCTCTCTTAACTATGACATTTGAATTTTATGAATTTCTGTTAATTGTGTTATTTGAATTGTATTTGAATTGTGTTTTATAATTTTATTAATAGGTTTAGACATTATCTCTCTCTAGGTATACATTATAATAATCTCTTTAATTAGTGTAATTGGTTTTGTGCCGTGTTAATTAAAGTTAATAAATTAATAGATAAATAAATTGATTTATGAATAAGAAGTACATCGCAATATGTAGGTACTTCTAAACCAGTGGTCGTCACACTTTTCTGGCCAAGGGCCGCATAGGACAATGTGAGGTATCACTGCGGGCCGCACATTCTTGAATTATTTATTTGACTCGCAGCTTGCTGGTTCCTATTCTATGGTCTGACATAAGTACATAACTCACTTTGCTCGCAATATACCTACTCATAAAGTTATAATGCGAGCGAATAGAGCTCCAAACAAAGCGAGAGAAGCGAGCCGAATTTTTGCAAGTCAAATGCAATATGTGACACTTCTTACTTTACTCGCCACATACACCTTACCCATGAAGTTTTAGGCGAGCGAAGCGAGCCGAATTTTTTAAAACAAATGCAATATAATGACACTTGATTTTGTTTGCGATGATCAAAGAACAAACTCGATGCTTATCGGTTCTTATTTTGTGGTTAGACTTTTCTCACTTTACTCGCAAAATATCTTACTCACGAAGTTAAATGGGAGCGAAGCGAGTCGAATTTTTGAAGACAAATTGTGACACTTGATTTTGTTAGCGGTGATAAAAGAAAAATGTCGCTGCTTATCGGTTCTTATTTTGGGGTTAGACTTTACTCACTTTACTCGCAATAGACCTTACCCATGAAGTTAAATGCGAGCGAAGCGAGCCGAATTTTTGAAGACAAATGCAACATTGTGACACTTGATTTTGTTCGCGATGATCAAAGAAAATACTCGCTGCTTATCGGTTCTTATTTTGTGGTTAGACTACTCACTTTACTCGCAATATACAGGGTGAATTTTTGAGACGGGGCAGTAAGGGCAGCTACCCTAACCGTTGTAGCTAGAGGAAAACGTTCTTAGGAGACCATCCTTAATTTTTGAAAATATTTCGACCTGCATTCACAGATTTTGAAAAAAATGTACAGTCAGCGAGAAAATGGGCCATTTACACAAAAACTTTTTTTGATGCCAATCGATCCTGTTTCATCTAAGGATAAAAAGGCTCTTTCAGACCAACTGAGGTTAGAGTACTAGAAAAGTCAGAAATCGCTAAAATGTATTTCTGAGACAAGACAGTAAGGGCTACCTTAACCGTTGTAGCTACAGGAAAACGTTTTTAGGAGACTATCCTTAACTTTTGAGGATATTTCAACCCGCATTCACAGATTTTGAAAAAAATGTACAGTCAGCGAGAAAATGGGCAATTTACACAAAAACTTTTTTGATCCCAGTCGATCCAGTTTCATCTAAGGATTAAAAGGCTCTTTCGGACCAACTGAGGTAAGAGTAGGTACTAGAAAAGTCAGAAATTGCTAAAATGTATTTTTGAGACGGAGCAGTAAAGGCAGCTACTTTAACCGTTGTAGCTACAGGAAAACTTTCTTAGGAGACTATCTTTACTTTTGAAGATATTTCGACAAAATGATGAAAAATTATGACAAATGACAAAGTGATTTCGTACGAAATGTATAATCAATGTTATTTGCGTTTTCTGACTTTTCTAGTACTCTTGCCTCAGTTTGTCCGATAGAGTCTTTTAATCCTTAGATGAAACAGGATCGATTGGCATCAAAAAAAGTTTTTGTGTAAATTACCCATTTTCTCGCTGACTGTTCCTTTTTTTTTATATCTGTGAATGCAGGTTGAAATATCTTCAAAGGTTAAGGATAGTCTCCTAAAAACGTTTTTCTGTAGCTACAACGGTTAAGGTAGCCCTTACTGTCTTGTCTCAGAAATACATATTAGCGATTTCTGACTTTTCTAATACTCTAACCTCAGTTGGTCTGAAAGAGCCTTTTTATCCTTAGATAAAACAGGATCGATTGGCATCAAAAAAAGTTTTTGTGTAAATGGCCCATTTTCTCGCTGACTGTACATTTTTTTCAAAATCTGTGAATGCAGGTCGAAATATTTTCAAAAATTAAGGATGGTCTCCTAAGAACGTTTTCCTCTAGCTACAACGGTTAAGGTAGCTGCCCTTACTGCCCCGTCTCAAAAATTCACCCTGTATACTTTACTCATGAAGTGAAATAAAACAAGTTCAAAGAAAAACTCGCTGCTTATCGGTTCTTATTCTGTGGTTAGACTTAACTCACTTTATTCGCAATATACTCTACTTATGAAGATAAATGCGAGCGAAGCGAGCCAAATTTTTTAAGACAACTACAACATGAGACACTTGATTTTGTTTGCGGTGCTCATAGAAAGGCTCGCTGCTTGTCGGTTCCTATTTTGTGGTCAGACATAAATCACTGCTCTCATTATACCTACTCAACTCATGAAACTAAAATGCGAGCAAAGCGAGCTCCAAACCAAGCAAACAAAGAAAGCTTCCTTATCTCGAAGTTTTTAAGACAATTACAATTATTATTGTAGCAACTAGGTACTCGTAGCATCATTCATCATCATCATTTCCTCTCCCTTTTCCCACTAGGTTGGGTCGGCACAACATGTTCTCCTCTAACGTGGTAGAATCATTATCTACTGTAAATTGTCTGAAATTGGTCGCGGGCCAATATCGTCCGCGGGCCGCACCAATAACGCTCGCGGGCCGCATGCGGCCCGCGGGCCGCACTTTGACGACCACTGTTCTAAACAATGAAAGTTTTTAAATGTTAATTAATAATAGAGAAAAACAGACCTATTTATAGAAAACTAGCTCGCGGCTTCGCCCGCGTGGACTACTATTTTGTTTATCTCACGGGAACCGTGCATTTTTTCAGGATAAAAAGTAGCCTTTATCCTATTCCCGGTCATTATCTATCTATGTTTCAAATTTCAGCCAAATCGGTTCTGTGGTTGTCGAGTTATAGAGGAACAAACATACATCCAAACTTTCGCATTTATAATATTAGTGTGATAGTGTGATAGTGTGATGTGATATTAGTGTGATGTGATTTTAGATTAAAATAAGCACTTTATTCCAGATACGACCACACGGATGAGATCACAGCTCTGGACTTCCATCCACGCGAACAGATCCTAGTGTCCGCTTCAAGAGACTGCTCCGTCAAACTGTTTGATATCACCAAGGCATCGGCTAAGAAGGCCTTCAAATCCATCACTGTGAGTTATCGATCGAGCGAGCGAAGCGAGCGAAGATCTTAGTGGTAAGTTGGGCGATTTTGCTTTGTATGTTTGTATGTTTGTATGTTTGTATGTTTGTATGTTTGTATGTTTGTATGTTTCACGAATTGTTGTTCGAGCATAACTGTCGAACCGTTCATCTAATCTGCATGAAACTTGGTAGGTCAATAGGTTGTGGTAAGGAAATTTACGGTGGAGCATATGAGCTTAATCGATGAAGGGGTTGTGAAGATATTGGGTTCCCAAGGGGGTAAAAAATTATGAAAGTTACACAAATATATTGAGTGGGGTGTCATACGAAAGGGCTTATTTTGTACATTCCAAAATGGTTTTTATTTTTAATCTAGGATGTATAGTTTTTGAAATACGACCAAAGACCAAAAACTACGAAACCAGAGCTGCAAGAGCTCCCGTTTCATAGAGTTTCGATGTCTTCGTAGCTCATTGACTGGTCGGTCTTAAAAAGAGAGTGGCATCGTTGCGGTTTGGTTTGCAATGATTTTAGATGCTACTTGATTTATTTTCATGATAAAAAAAATTTTGATAAAAAATGAAAATAATTGGGGTAAAAAAAGTTAAGTAAACAAATATATTGAGTGCGGTGTCAAATGAAAGGTCTTTATTTGTACATTCTAAAATACTTAGTTATTATTTTTATTCTAGGACGTATACTTTTAAAAATACGACGAGAATTCATAAATATGAAATAAATGAAAAATTAGACACGACATTATGTATTGCATGCATGCTAGTATTTTTTACCATGAAGAGCTAGCGCAATAGGCATACCCGGCAGTAGTAGCACTTGAAATTATAGGGGTAGTCAGAAGAAAGTCCAAATGTTGGCCATCTACGGTGCGCGAGATCTCAGTTCGGGGCGAACTACTAGTTTTATGATGATGATACATACATACATTCACGTCTCTTTCCCACAGGGGTAGGCAGAGACCACGGATCTCCACTTGCTACGATCCTGACACACCTCTTTCGCCTCATTCACTCTCATCACATTTTTCATACAAGCTCGCCGGTTTAGGATACTTTTGACCTGGCCTTTCTCCAAAACATCACCAATCTTATGATGATGATGATAAAATCCTGTTGCCCCCGGTTTTTAAGACGTTAGACGGCCTAAAGACACCACCAGAGTTGGAGTAAGATCGTATTTTACAAAAGTCAGTGATATTTGGTTCCCATAGTACAAGCTTTGCTTAGTTTGGGGCTAGATGGCGCTGTGTGAAATCCACCAATATTTATTTATTATTCATTTATTTTGTTTCTAGGACGCCGAACCGGTCCTATGTGTGGCCTTCCATCCCCTCGGCGACCATATAATAGCAAGCACGTCACATCCGGTGATCCGTCTGTATGACGTCACCACCAGCCAATGCTTCGTGTGTCCGGTACCCTCGCATCACCATCGGAGGAAGGTCAACTCTATCGCGTAAGGAATAAGGACGATAGCTAGCCATACAAAAAAAAACCTTTACATCTTTTACTAGATGATTTTGTAGCGACATCTACCTGTCGCTAGACGTACTACATAAACATGCTACGCAATACGAGCTTCAGCGAAGATAGCGACACAACATACGCCAGATGTCTAGATCGCGCAAGCGGTAATTTCAGCAGCAATAGACATATATCCGACCAACCATACTAGTTAAAACAGGTATGGGCAACCTTTAGAAAGTTGCCCGCCAATATAAACTTTAGGATGTGGAAGAAGTCGCGGGCCAAGGATATAAGATAGGGTTGATATTTAAGAAAAACGGTTAATGTTTTTACCCGGCTGACTGTCAAGTCACAGGGTTATGTAGATCGCGCGTTTCTATGTATGTGTGTATGTAATATTCTTTAGTATCACGTCTCACCCGGTGATCCGTCTGTATGACGTCACCACCAGCCAATGCTTCGTGTGTCCGGTACCCTCGCACCACCATCGGAGGAAGGTCAACTCTATCGCGTAAGGAATAAGGCTCATAATAGCACGTCTCACCCGGTGATCCGTCTGTATGACGTCACCACCAGCCAATGCTTCGTGTGTCCGGTACCCTCGCACCACCATCGGAGGAAGGTCAACTCTATCGCGTAAGGAATAAGGCTCATAATAGCACGTCTCACCCGGTGATCCGTCTGTATGACGTCACCACCAGCCAATGCTTTGTGTGTCCGGTACCCTCGCATCACCATCGGAGGAAGGTCAACTCTATCGCGTAAGGAATAAGGATGATAGCTAGCCATACAAAAAAAAACATAGGCCTTTACTAGATGATTTTGTAGCGACATCTACCTGTCGCTAGATGAACTACATAAACATGCTACGTACTACGAGCTTCAGCGAAGATGGCGCCACACAACATCAGAGTGTCTAGATCTCTAAGGTAGTAGCTCTGCCCTCTGCGCTTTAGGTCGTGGGTTCGATTCCCACCCAGGACAAACATTTGTGTGATGAACATAGATGTTTGTTCTGTGTCTGGGTGTTATAAAGTATTATAAGTATATTTACAAATATATAAGTATTCAATCAGTTATCTGGTTCCCATAGTAAAAGCTTTGCTTAGTTTGGGGCTAGATGGCGCTGTGTGAAATGTTCAGCAGCAATATTTATTTATATACATAACTAGCAGCGCCCTCGCGGCGTTGCCCCCGTAGTGATGGATTATGATGATGATGATAAAAAGTAGCCTATAACCTTCCTCAAGAGTTTAGCTATCAAATGCAGAAATAATTTTTCAAATTCGACTGGTGGTTCCTGAGTATAGCGCGTTCAAACAAACTGTTCCGCTTTATATAAGTATAGATTAATGCTGTACCATTTTCGATAGGTTCTCGCCGAACGGTAAATACTTCGCTAGCGGCAGTGCCGATGGTTGTGTTAAGCTGTGGGACACCGTGTCCAACCGTTGCTTCAACACGTTCGTCAACGCGCACGATGGCGCAGAGGTCTGCTCCGTCACATTCACTAGGAATAGCAAGGTATGTGCTAACAAAGACTGTGTCCCCAGTAGGCAAACTGTGAGCGGCCGACTGAGTTTGCGGCGTATCGGTTTAGTACGCTCTTCCATATTTGAAATGGAGTGTCCACAGTTTGCTAGTTTGCAGCGTTACGCTGCGTACAGTGAGCGCAAAACTAGCAAACTGTGGACAATCCATTTCAAACATGGAAGAGCGTACTAAACCGATACGCCGCAAACTCAGTCGGCCGCTCACAGTTTGCCTACTGGGGACACAGCCTAAGGCTGGATTTTACCAAACTGGATTAAGTTTTATCTGGAGATTAAACCACAGATCAAACTGCTGTTTGTTTGAATATTTTGACATTGTAAAGTTGACACCTTATAACCAGGATAATTTGAATGCAACAATTGTATTTCGAATTCTGTCGGCTAACGGAATAACTACTCTGGGAGTAAGATGACAGTTTGGTCGAATCCAGCCTAAAATAGTTATTATTAACACTATCAATTTATCGGAGCCAACCTAGAAATCATCGCTCTGTCTCGCTCTTTGGCCTGCGCACTTCGTATTGTGCATCCTACTTTTTTCTTCCTACATTTGACTGAAGTTGACTGAAACTTATTCTATTCTATTCTATTCTATAAACTGAAGACTGTGCGGTGTGGATGGAAACCGACCCCCGAGATACAGTTTACACTAGTTCGAGGGCCGGAAAACGCACATACTGCTCAACTTTTTTGTCAATGGAAAGATTCCAGCGTGCTATTGATAAGTACTTAGTTCTACTTTTCGTTCGTGTTACTTTAGTTCGTGTGTACGTATGTACGTGTATAAAATTCGGATGAAAACGCATGCAAACTGCGTATGGCCTTATACGAATTTGATAAAGCTGAGGAGTTTGTTTTTAAATCCGCTACGAAAAAGAGAGGCACGTGAAATTATGGCAATCAAAACCGTTTACGATCTTAGCGTTCCAACTTCAAAATTGGGATTTTTAGTAATAATATTCATATTTTTTTTGTTTTAGTACAAATTGCTCTTAAAATCCATAATCTACGCGGATGGCAATAAAAAATTCATAAACATCAAAAATTAATACATATTGTCAAATAGCATATTCTATTGTGTTTCTATTCTATGTGCTTACAATAAATTGTTCATTATATCTGTTTCAGTATCTCCTAACATCTGGTATGGACTCGTCCATTAAACTTTGGGAGCTAGCCAGTAGCCGCTGTCTGATACAATACACGGGCGCCGGTACTACGGGGAAAGGTAACCTGTTTTTTCGTAAAAAGCCTATGCCGGAAAGTGGTGTTTTTTGTTTCGCGCGGCCATCAACTAAACATTAAAATATAAATATTAAATAAATAAATTAAATTAAGTTAAATAAATTAAATATAAACCTTCGCCCGCTAATGTAGCCCCAGCATTAGGAGTATAACAAACAATATTTGTGAGAACAGTATACAGCTTCACTCAGCCAGGACCGAGTTATACAGGGTGACTTTTTCAAGAGTGCCTCTAGGGCCAAATCTGCGAAAAACACTCAAAGGAGTCTTATAAGCGATTACAGGATAACTAAGTTAACTCACTGCTCATTGTCCGAATATACATTCAGGATCAAATGACGAGACGCTTTTGCTAATTCAATTTTTTTAATTTTTTAATCATTGCCGGTTCAAATCCCATCGGAATTGAAAATTTTGATAAGGTTTTTCGTTTTCAAATATATTTTACGGTTGTTTTTGTACCCTACAGGTAGACAGGAGCACGTAGCCCAGGCTATATTCAACCACACGGAGGACTACGTGTTGTTCCCCGACGAGGCGACCACCTCTCTCTGCACGTGGCACTCTAGGTCCGCCAGCCGATGCCAGCTCATGTCTTTAGGACATAACGGGGCTGTTAGGTAAGATAAAAAAAAAAAAGCTCATGTCGCTGGGACATAACGGCGCTGTTAGGTACGTTGATAGTCAATAATATACCTTTTATATACTAATACTTCTATCTGGGCCCATAACCTATTAAAACGATGTATGAGCAATAAAAACAGACTTCTTTTATTTTGTTATTACCATGACTGAAACATAGCTTAACACAAGTCATGAACAGATGGCGCTACCAGTATCTAAGGAATAATAAATGATACATTTGATATAATCCCAAGAGTTATACGTTGTCTATGTTCTCAACTTCACATCTCTATAGTGGTATGGTTTCGTCCTACCCTACCCCCAGGTGTATGGCCAGGGGTATGGCCAGGGGTATGGCCAGGGGTATGGTGGGGCTGTTAGGTATGTTAATAATAAAGACAAAGAAAACGGGTTGGATTTAGTATTAAGAAGCAGGATTTTGGGGGCAAAATGAGGGGGGTAGGTGAGGGGGGGGTTCCCCCTCCCCCCTGGTACCACTCCCATTACAAGGTAACGCACCGTTCTGGAGATAATCAAATTATTGTTTTTATATACAAACTGGTAAAAATTTAGTATTCGGTAACAATATTTTGAGGGGGGGGAGGGGGGGGGATCCCCCGCCCCCCTGGTACCACTCCCATTCCAAGGTAACGCACCGTTCTTGAGAAAATCAAATGTAACCTAACCTAACCTATACGGGGCAACCGAAACGGGGCACCCTGTAGGTTAGGTTAGGTTTGTATATAAAAATGCGAGCGAAGCGAGCCCACCCACAAAATCTGGTGGCACAAACCCCCATCACATCTAAAAGAGAAACTAAATCAGAACCGACACCGGGCACCCTGTAGGTTAGGTTAGGTTTGTATATAAAAATGCGAGCGAAGCGAGCCCACCCACAAAATCTGGTGGCACAAACCCCCATCACATCTAAAAGAGAAACTAAATCAGAACCGACACGGGGCACCCTGTAGGTTAGGTTAGGTTTGTATATAAAAATGCGAGCGAAGCGAGCCCACCCACAAAATCTGGTGGCACAAACCCCCATAACATCTAAAAGAGAAACTAAATCAGATCCGACACGGGGCACCCTGTAGGTTAGGTTAGGTTTGTATATAAAAAACCGGTCAAGTGCGAGTCGAACTCGTACGCCGAGGGTTCCGTGCCTAGCCATGGTGCCAATTAAGCTAGTCCGCTTAATTGTATGAGCGCCCATACAACTCGGAGGACAATTTTAATTGGCGTCAACTATGTGTGTATGGGAACACCCTTTAATTTTTAACTTTTTTAGCTTTTTGGAATTTTTCCTTTATTTGTGCTATAAGACCTTGCTTTTTGCCAAATTTCGTTATTCTAGGTCAATGGGAACTACCATTTAGGTTTTCGACCCAAAACCTCTAGGGTACTTCCGGTTGACCTAGAATTGTCAATTTTGGTTACAAGCAAGGTCTTCCAGCACAAGTAAAGGAAAAATTCCGAAAAATAAAAAAAGTTGATAATTAAGGTAAGTTTTGGTACTCACAAGTTTTCACGAAAACCTAAATTTGCCTATATCTTTTTATAGTGTTGACTCAGGACCTTGATTTTTATACTCACAGTAGGGACTATAGACCTCAGTATATGGTATAAATTTCAACTTGCTAGCTCTACCCGTTCCTGAGATAATCGATGGTGACACACGGACAGACGGACAGACAGACGGACAGACGGACAGACGGACAGACGGACAGACGGACAGACGGACAAGAAAGTGATCTTATAAGGGTTCCTTTTTTTACCTTTTAAGGTACGGAACCCTAAAAAGCGAGCGAAGCGAGCCCACCCACAAAATATGGTCGCACAAAACTGGTGTTTGGGGGGGGGGATACCCCCCCACCCTCCCCCCCCCAAATACTGTTACCGAATACTAAATTTTTACCATTTTTTACCAGTTTGTATATAAAAACAATAATTTGATTATCTCCAGAACGGTGCGTTACCTTGTAATGGGAGTGGTACCAGGGGGGAGGGGGAGCCCTCCCCCCCCTCCTCCCCTCACTCCCCCCCCAAAAATCCTGCTTCTTAATACTAAATTTTTACCGGGCACGCTGTCAGTGAATCTAGTGCTATTATACATCTATATTCTATCTATGTATATCTATACTTCTATACTAATATGATAAAGCGGAAGTTTGTTTGTTTGAACGCGCTAATCTCAGGAACCACCAGTCGAATTTGATTTTTTTTTCTGCATTTTATAGCTTAACTCTTCAGGAAGCCTATAGGCTACTTTTCATCATCATCATATACCATCATTACGGGGGCAAAGCCGCGAGGGCGTTGCTAGTGTTATATTAGTAAAATCTAACTTTAGTTTGTCTATTTTCAGACACATCGTGCATTCGAGCACGGCACCCGCCTTCCTGACCTGCAGCGACGACTACCGTGCTAGATTCTGGTACAGACGTAACATGAACTAAAACACATCTTAATCAGGATGAAGATTTATGTATGACACTATAACGATTCAGTATCGCCCATGTTTATGTGTGTTTTTTTGACGTTAGAGAAGTTTGCAGTGTGCGATGATTTGAATTTGATATCAATGCTGTTGTCTTCAAAGTGTGTGTGTGTGTGGATTTATGTTTTCAGCTCATCTTTAAATAAACTTATCATAAGAAAATTAAATAAATCTTTAGCAGTAGGTACCTATTATGTTGATTTTTATTTTTCACACCCAATCGGAAACTTTTTTCTTTTAGTATTTAAATAAGTTATCGTGTAACATAGTCAGAATAAATAATATAAAAGTACCCTAAACCGGCGAGCTTGTATGAGAAATGTGATGAGAGTGAATGAGGCGAAAGAGGTGTGTCAGGATCGTCGCAAGGGGAAATCCGTGGGCTCTGCCTACCCCTGTGGGAAAGAGGCGGGATTTTATGTATGTATGTATGATAGTCGGGATGTAAAAAACGAATGAAGAGTGAATGAAGCAAAAGAAGTGCGATGGCGGGGACAGTCGTGTCGGACGACCGGTCAGACAAAAAGTCTGACGTATGTGGCCGGACATAGTCTAAATTCGTGACAAACAGACTTGAGCGGGCTGATTGTCTAACTTGTCTCAAACCTCAAATTGGTCTTAAACTGTCAAAACGATCGCGTAGGTATCATTTGTCGCGTTCGGTCTCGTTCAGATGAGTGACAGAGCTAGTTGCGTGGTCACTGAACTGTCATATTTGACAGTTTGAGACCGATGTTGGTCGCTATCAAAGATAGACAATCAGATGTACCTAAGTCCTTGTAGCGGCTAGCTACAAGCAACAAATCGAGCTGACGCGTAAGATTTGCCTGGCGCTTCTCCCCGCTCATTAGGTCCGTACAATGTTAATTTTTTAACGTGGAATTAAATCAGTATCCGGAAGTTTCGATTTGTTCTTGCATCAACAAGCAGGGATTTGGAACCGGTTTACGATTAACCCGTTCGTAACCAGTATAAACCGCTATTTCAATTATTTCGTTCCGAGTGCGAGCGTTATCAAAACCTAAACAAAAACCTTTATTAACCGGTTTATTTCGCAGTAGAACTCACACGCAGCGCGCTTCATAAAGAACGAATCTTTTCGTTCTATAAGTACCGGTTTTTCAAGCGAAACCCTTAAAACACTTTCGTTATCATTAACCGCTCTAAATAGTAAAGAAAAGTAAAGGTTTCATCTACTTAGGCCGAAACCTGTTTAATAAGTAGGGAACCCATATGCCCTTCATCGATCCCTACACCCTTATCTAAACTAACCTGGCTATACAGCTCAACGCTTGACTCTCCCTTGAGCTGGTGTCCGGTCAGGTATGTGTTGTGGCTGCTAGCGATGTATTAACAGCGGGCCCGTCATCTCTTTAAACCTGCCTTACATCGATATAACTACACTAACCTGGCTATACAGCTCAACGCTTGACTCTCCCTTGAGCTGGTGTCCGGTCAGGTATGTGTTGTGGCTGCTAGCGATGTATTAACAGCGGGCCCGTCATCTCTTTAAACCTGCCTTACATCGATATAACTACACTAACCTGGCTATACAGCTCAACGCTAGACTCTCCCTTGAGCTGGTGTCCGGTCAGGTATGTGTTGTGGCTGCTAGCGATGTAGTAACAGCGGGCCCGTCATCTCTTTAAACCTGCCTTACATCGATATAACTACACTAACCTGGCTATACAGCTCAACGCTAGACTCTCCCTTGAGCTGGTGTCCGGTCAGGTATGTGTTGTGGCTGCTAGCGATGTATTAACAGCGAGCCCGTCATCTCTTTAAACCTGCCTTACATCGATATAACTACACTAACCTGGCTATACAGCTCAACGCTAGACTCTCCCTTGAGCTGGTGTCCGGTCAGGTATGTGTTGTGGCTGCTAGCGATGTAGTAACAGCGGGCCCGTCATCTCTAAACCTGCCTTACATAACTACACTAACCTGGCTATACAGCTCAACGCTGGACTCTCCCTTGAGCTGGTGTCCGGTCAGGTATGTGTTGTGGCTGCTAGCGATGTAGTAACAGCGGGCCCGTCATCTCTTTAAACCTGCCTTACATCGATATAACTACACTAACCTGGCTATACAGCTCAACGCTTGACTCTCCCTTGAGCTGGTGTCCGGTCAGGTATGTGTTGTGGCTGCTAGCGATGTAGTAACAGCGGGCCCGTTATCTCTAAACCTGCCTTACATTACACTAACCTGGCTATACAGCTCAACGCTTGACTCTCCCTTGAGCTGGTGTCCGGTCAGGTATGTGTTGTGGCTGCTAGCGATGTAGTAACAGCGGGCCCGTCATCTCTAAACCTGCCTTACATCGATATAACTACACTAACCTGGCTATACAGCTCAACGCTGGACTCTCCCTTGAGCTGGTGTCCGGTCAGGTATGTGTTGTGGCTGCTAGCGATGTAGTAACAGCGGGCCCGTCATCTCTAAACCTGCCTTACATAACTACACTAACCTGGCTATACAGCTCAACGCTAGACTCTCCCTTGAGCTGGTGTCCGGTCAGGTATGTGTTGTGGCTGCTAGCGATGTAGTAACAGCGGGCCCGTCATCTCTTTAAACCTGCCTTACATAACTACACTAACCTGGCTATACAGCTCAACGCTAGACTCTCCCTTGAGCTGGTGTCCGGTCAGGTATGTGTTGTGGCTGCTAGCGATGTAGTAACAGCGGGCCCGTCATCTCTAAACCTGCCTTACATAACTACACTAACCTGGCTATACAGCTCAACGCTTGACTCTCCCTTGAGCTGGTGTCCGGTCAGGTATGTGTTGTGGCTGCTAGCGATGTAGTAACAGCGGGCCCGTCATCTCTAAACCTGCCTTACATAACTACACTAACCTGGCTATACAGCTCAACGCTGGACTCTCCCTTGAGCTGGTGTCCGGTCAGGTATGTGTTGTGGCTGCTAGCGATGTAGTAACAGCGGGCCCGTCATCTCTAAACCTGCCTTACATAACTACACTAACCTGGCTATACAGCTCAACGCTTGACTCTCCCTTGAGCTGGTGTCCGGTCAGGTATGTGTTGTGGCTGCTAGCGATGTAGTACTGGGACAGCGGGCCCGTCATCTCTTTTGATATCGTGTCCAGTTCCGAGACCTGCTTGCTGTGGACAACGGGAAATTACTATCTACATTGCCGAAAAGTTATAGGTATACAGGGTAGAAGTACTTTTTTATTAGACTTTAAACCTCAGAATTATAACGAAATAGAAGCAAAGATTGCATGTACGTCCGTGCCGAAAAGAAGGGCTGAGGACTTCTTTGCTCGCCACGAAGTCCATTCCGAATTCATTCCATTGCGGCTTTAATTGGACGCGCCAGACTTGGCGAGCATTGAAAACCAGAAATGTAATCCAAACTGTCAACAGCGTTCGTCAAAGTACGTCGAAGTACCTTCTCAAAATATTACACGGTCGGTTTCCATACAAATCAACGAAATTTTTGCTTCTATCTCGATATAGTTCTGTAGCTATTTATTTAAATCTATAGGTACCTACAGTGGAAGAGTTTGTTTGAATGCGCTAATCTCAGAAACTACCAGTCGGATTTGAAAAAATATTTTTGCATGTGACAGCTAAACTATTGCTAAACGAGGGCGCTGCTAGTATATCAATGAAATAAGGGTGAAGCTATCGTCAACTCGTCAGAAAAGCCCAGTTTCAAAAGTGACAAGTGTACGAATAGGTAAGTCTAATGGCGGCTCCTCACTTGGCGTATCGTGTTCGTGTATTTGCATTATTTGTCCAAAAACAGCAATGTGTAGACGGTCTATTTGATTGTATTTGCTTTATTTGCACGAATATGGCAAACAACGCAAATAGCAAATTTGCCCGTACAAGTCCATGTGTGGATGACGTATTTGACGGTATTTGAAATATTTGATTAGTTGAAGGCAAACACAACAATATCGACTCACGAATACGCTAAGCCAAGTGAGGAGCCGCCATAATAAAAGAGTGCTTAACAAAGTATTTACCTAACAAAGTCAGCGCGTCTCTGTTCGGGCACGAACGCGTAGTTGTCCTTGTCAGTGAGGAACCTCACGAAGCCTTCGAACGATAAGCAGCTCTCAAGTCTTAAGTACGGGTCCGGTTCGTGCCTCTGAAATAAACGTCAAAATGTACACATGCCTATCTTTATACGTTAGTTGATGACAGCGCAAAAAAAGGCACCACTTTCCGGCAAATTAGGTTTTTAGTTTTTCGATGCTAGATATTTATTACGGTTATGTATCGATACGTTTGAACTTTTGAAGTGGGATTGGGCAGGCCATGTGGCTCGAATGCATCCAGAACGTTGGGCGAAGCTCGTCACTCAATGGGTGCCAGAAGACAGTTAGATTTTAAGCGGATGGATCACCGAAAAGAAAGCTAGGCCCCATACCGTGTTTGTTGCCCTGATTCTTCACGGTGTTGGTCGCGAAAGAACAGGAGTAGAATCACCTAGCTCATAAGACGTTTCAAAGTGGTCATAACGGTCCTACTGAATAAATAAATAAATAAATTTATTTCATAAACATTAAGTATTACATGCACACATAGAAATAAATAAATGATACTTATTTGATTTTGATTTTGGAGACGACGCGGCAGACCCAAGAAAAGATGGCGAGACGATCTGGATGCATTCGAGCCAGACTGGCAAACGGTGGCCTTAGAGCGTGATGTGTGGAAGTAGAAGGGGGAAACCTTTGCCCAGCAGTGGGACATGATAGGTTAATTAATAAAAAATATATATATATCGATAGTCGTGTTGGCCGAATTGGTTAGTACCTCGACTTTCGATCCAAAGGTCGTGGGTTCGAATCGCCGCGCATCAATGGATTTTTCGTTTCGGTTCTCTAAACGGTGAAGGATAACATCGTGAGGAAACCCGCAGCTTAGTCAGCCCCACACGTATTGACCATGTCTTTCCTGTGGATATGGCCGGTTAAGCTGAGAGGATGGTGTAGGTGCTACAAGCCTACTCCATCTCAATGTCCCAGGCACTACAGTGTCCCGTTAAGTGTAGGCAAAGATTGCCTCCTGACACTGTATTTAAATCATCTAGTAAAGATGTAAAGGCCTAAGTTTTTTAGATCCTTTGATGATGTCTAAGGTGGTAGTCAGAGGCATGTCCAGGATCTTTACCTGTATAATATCCCTGAGTTGCACCTCTGTCTTCGGCTCGTGTTGTCTTGTCTCACAGAACTTGCCCAGGGTAGGCAGGGACAAAACTCGCCCGCTCACATCAGGATTTGCACCTAAAACAATTTTTAACCGACTTCAAAACAGGGGCGAGGTTCTCAATTCGTCGGAATCTTTTTTTTGTGTTTTTTTTATGTAGGTATCTTCACCGATTACTCGGAGAAGCCTCAACCGATTTTGAAAATTCTTGTATTGTTTGAAAGGGTTATTCTTTCCGATTGGTGCCACAAAAATTTGGTGAGGATCCCGGCTTTTAAGTTCAAGCCGTGACCTTTAGGCGGCCTTTGGGGAACAGGGTGGAATCGTTCCCCAAAGGCAGAGTAGGTGGTTCCTCTGCAACGGGCCCATCTGGCCCACTTGCCCGTGGTCTTTCGACCGACAGTTAATGTCGGATAGTCCTTAGATATGTCTAAATTCGTTAGAAACTTTGCTTGCGAGTTTTAGACATTCTGATGTTGAGTGGCGCCATCTTCGCTGAAGCTCATAGTGTTTTTTATGTAGTTCATCTAGCAACAGGTAGATGTCGCTACAGGTCTAAAAACTCCGTCACCAGAGTTGACCACTATCTCGAACTTACCTGGTAAGGCCGCAGCTGCTAGAAGATCGAACGCCTTTTTCCTACTCGCTTTGTCGGTAGGCGGCTCCAAGTCCAGCGATCCATTTCTCGTCAATAGGCCTAAAATTAGAACAATAATTACCTACTTAGTACCAACTTAGTTACAATTACTGATGTGATGAGAGTGAATGAAGCGAAAGAAGTGTGTCAGGATCGTAGCAAGTGGAGATCTGTGGTCTCTGCCTACCCCTATGATGGGAAACAGGTGTGATTTTATGTATCTAAGTATGTAAAATTACTGATTATTATCAAAATTACTGACAAAGTTACAGTAGTCACAAACACAATGGATCTAGGCATTCGTGAAGTTAGGCTTTTCGCTGCGCAGTAGAAAATTTTGTACGAAAAAGTTGCACTGCGCATCGAAACGGCTAACTTCACGAATGCCAAGATCCGTTGGACGAAGTCAAAATCAAAATCAAATATAATTTATTCAGTAGGACCGTTATGACCACTTTGAAACGTCTTAAGAGCTAGGTGATTCTACTCCTGTTCTTTCGCGACCAACACCGTGAAGAATCAGGGCAACAAACACGGTATGGGGCCTAGCTTTCTTTTCGGTGATCCATCCGCTTAAAATCTAAATACATAGTCAAGTTCCAGTGTGGGGCCAGTCGAACAATGTGACAAGTGTGAAGCTGGAAACAAACTATCGGACGCGGCTTACGGACGCGGCAGACAGCCGCGACTGATAAGTGTGGACACCGTCCGAACACCCAGCGGGCCAGATTGCCTTCGGACGTCTGAAGGTCCGAGGACGCGTCCGCGACTTTCGTCAGATAATGTGCACAGTTCTATGTTCGTTCTATATCCAGATACCTATTCAGTCGCGGCTGTCTGCCGCGTCCGTCAGCCGCGTCCGATAATTTGTTCCCAGCTTATGACAGCAAAGTGTAAGAGAAACTCTCCTTAGATCTTACCAGTCCTAAATAAGGCTCTAGTTCGGTAGAGTTCGGGCGAGCTTCGGCTCTTCTCGGCCCCGAGGAGCGGCGACCGGTTTCTTGGCACCGCCAGCTGCTCAAAGATGTCTCTCAACTCCGAACGCATTACTAGACTGTGGACAAATGTTACTTAGATAAGTACATTGTAAATTAAAATAACTGGATGGGAGAGGATATGAATGTGAAAAAAGTGGATTCAGAGTCGACAAAGAATCAAAAAATGAACAACTAAGTAAATTAAAAATTTAAAAAAAACCGACTTCAATACAAACTGTTATTGGGTAAGGCTAAGGGTGAGCTAATTAAAATTAGCCCAAACATGGATGTTCCACTGTTATTCCCTGAGAAGTTCCATTGGACAGGTCCTGACTCCATCATCAGATCAGCTAGCTGTCACCATATTATTACATTCTAGTTGAAACTTAACAGGCATGCCGAGTTTCAACTCAATCGGCTTATTTACTGAGGAGTTCCGTTGAACAACTCCTGACTCCATCATCAGATCAGCTCAATGTTACCATAATATTGCATTGTCACCGATAACCTATAAAGCTTTTAAAAAATACCCTAATCGCTTCAAGTGTGCCTATAAAATTTGAAGAGTTACCTTTCTCCAAGATCCCATCATCAGATCCTGACCTGATGACCAAAAGGACCAATTGGAAAGTGTACTCTTTCAAACAAAAAAATAATTTTTGAAATCGGTCGAGGCGTCTTCGAGTAATCGGTGAACATACATAAAAAAAAGAACCAAAAAAAAAAAAAAAAAAGATTCCGACGAACTGAGAACCTCCTCCTTTTTTCGAAGTCGGTTAAAAAATGATTCATCATCAAACTCATCCTGTATAGCACAGAATGTATAGCACCTATAGCACAGAATACTAGGTAGTAGGTACTACTATAGGCAACTCACACTGAGTGAGACACAGAGTCGAAGCGAAGCGACGACGCGTCATGTTTTAAACTTCAACGTAAATTCAACTCTATTTCCTTTTAGTAAAAGGTACAAACTTGTGTTATGCAAATTATGAATCAGCGCGGCGCCGCGCGTTGTCGCATCGTAGAATCGAGCGATTTGCATTAACACAAATTTGAATTTTATATCATGGAAGTAGTGTTGAATATACTTTGAAGTTTAAAAACATGACGCGTTTCGACTCTGCGTTGTGGTTAGTGTGAGTTGAGCCTATAGATTACATTACGCGGTCCTGTGCGAAGAATATTTTTTTCATTGCTGGTAATGTAACTCGGTAATGTACGAGTAATTATGGGTAAAAATACCTATTAATAAAAAAAAAAATCAAAAATCTTACCTAAAACTTCTAAATAAGGCGACGAAGTCCATAAAGTCAAGTTGTGTGTCGTATCCTACGGAACCCGTCCTCAGATGCTTCAGGTTCTCCCAGAACCTCTCGCTTGTCTCCAATCTTCTAAGACTGAAAGAAAATAAAAAAAATAACTAGTAGTTCGCCCCGAACTGAGATCTCGCGCACCGTAGATGGCTTACATTTGGACTTTCTTCTGACTACCCCTATAATTTCAAGTGCTACTACTGATACTGCCGAGTATGCCTATTGCGCTAGCTCTTCATGGTAAAAAATACTGGCATGCATGCAATACATAATGTCGTGTCTAATTTTTCATTTAGGTATTTCATATTTATGAATTCTCGTCGTATATCTAAAAGTATACGTCCTAGAATAAAAATAATAACTATTTTGGAATGTACAAATAAAGACCTTTCATTTGACAGCCCACTCAATATATTTGTTTACTTAACTTTTTTTACTCCAATTATTTTCATTCTTTATCAAATTTTTTTTTATCATGAAAATAAATCAAGTAGCATCTAAAATCATTGCAAACCAAACCGCAACGATGCCACTCTCTTTTTAAGACCGACCAGTCAATGAGCTACGAAGTCATCGAAACTATATGCAACGGGAGCTCTTGCAGCTCTGGTTTCGCAGTTTTTGGTCTTTGGTCGTATTTCAAAAACTATACATCCTAGATTAAAAATAAAAACCATTTTGGAATGTACAAAATAAGTTTTAATTTTTATAGTGTTAAACCACACTTTGGTATTATTTCATTAGAAAATGAAAAATCTTACCAAAATTTTCAATTCCGACGGGATTCGAACCCGCAATGATACAAACGATCCTCCTTAAGCCGGAGTGCCTTACCATTCGGCCACGGAATCCTTATTACGTCAGGTTGAAAATCTTGATAAGCTCATATTGATCGATTTAAGCATAAAATTTTGGTAAGATTTTTCATTTTCTAATGAAATAATACCAAAGTGTGGTTTAACACTATAAAAATTAAAACTTATAGAATTAGCAAAAGCGACATCTCTCGTCATTTGATCCTGAATGTAACTTCGGGCAATGAGCAGTGAGTTAACTTAGTAGTTACTCTGTAGATGGCGCTAATCGATGCTTAAATCGATCAATATGAGCTTATCAAGATTTTCAACCTGACGTAATAAGGATTCCGTGGCCGAATGGTAAGGCACTCCGGCTTAAGCAGGATCGTTTGTATCATTGCGGGTTCGAATCCCGTCGGAATTGAAAATTTTGGTAAGATTTTTCATGTACAAAATAAGCCCTTTCGTATGACACCCCACTCAATTTATTTGTGTAACTTTCATAATTTTTTACCCCCTTGGGAACCCAATATCTTCACAACCCCTTCATCGATTAAGCTCATATGCTCCCCCGTAAATTTCCTTACCACAACCTATTGACCTACCAAGTTTCATGCAGATTGGATGAACGGTTCGACAGTTATGCGCGAACAACAATTCGTGAAACATACAAACATACAAACATACAAAGCAAAATCGCCCAACTTACCACTAAGATCTTCGCTCGCTTCGCTCGCTCGATCGAAAATTCTAGATGGGGATCTATAATTTTTATTTTCGTCCTAGTTCGCGATCTATTATTAAATAAAAATGGCAAATGCACAAAAGTGCAAAGCAAAAAAAAAATCTTAAAAAGTTTGCAAATTCAAAATGATAACCAAAAGGTCAAATCGAAAGTCAAATTGTTTAAAAGTCAAATTGAAATTAAAGTAGCTTATAAATTGAAACCGGATTATAACTAGTAGTTCGCCCCGAACTGAGATCTCGCGCACCGTAGATGGCCAACATTTGGACTTTCTTCTGACTACCCCTATAATTTCAAGTGCTACTACTGCCGGGTATGCCTATTGCGCTAGCTCTTCATGGTAAAAAATACTAGCATGCATGCAAAACATAATGTCGTGTCTAATTTTTCATTTATTTCATATTTATGAATTCTCGTCGTATTTTTAAAAGTATACGTCCTAGAATAAAAATAATAACTATTTTAGAATGTACAAATAAAGACCTTTCATTTGACACCGCACTCAATATATTTGTTTACTTAACTTTTTTTACCCCAATTATTTTCATTTTTTATCAAAAATTTTTTAATCATGAAAATAAATCAAGTAGCATCTAAAATCATTGCAAACCAAACCGCAACGATGCCACTCTCTTTTTAAGACCGACCAGTCAATGAGCTACGAAGACATCGAAACTCTATGAAACGGGAGCTCTTGCAGCTCTGGTTTCGTAGTTTTTGGTCTTTGGTCGTATTTCAAAAACTATACATCCTAGATTAAAAATAAAAACCATTTTGGAATGTACAAAATAAGCCCTTTCGTATGACACCCCACTCAATATATTTGTGTAACTTTCATAATTTTTTACCCCCTTGGGAACCCAATATCTTCACAACCCCTTCATCGATTAAGCTCATATGCTCCGCCGTAAATTTCCTTACCACAACCTATTGACCTACCAAGTTTCATGCAGATTGGATGAACGGTTCGACAGTTATGCTCGAACAACAATTCGTGAAACATACAAACATACAAACATACAAACATACAAACATACAAACATACAAAGCAAAATCGCCCAACTTACCACTAAGATCTTCGCTCGCTTCGCTCGCTCGATCGATTAAAAATAATCGAGATTTAATTCAAAATTGTAAAGTAACCAAATTCAAATGAAAATGCAGCTAAGTAGGTATATTTATTTAAAACATAGAACTATGTTGCTTTACACTCAGTCCGAATGAAGGAACATCCACAGATCAACTTCATCCACTGCTGGACATAGGTCACCCTAAGTACCTGGTAAGGCTAATTAAAACTGAAAAGGTCAAAGGTCAAATGTCAAGGTCAAGGTCAACAAAGGGTGTGCATAAATAGGTCAAGGTCATTTGAATTAAAAACAACTTTTTAAAATATCTACACTATTTCAGCAAAATGTGCTTTTCATTTCACTATCATAATCTAATTATGCAATATTGTTTGATTATCAATTTTATCATTTTCAGTCTTGTTTCTATATGATTAGAATCCATATTTGTATAGATTGGTAGTAAAATCTAATTTTAATAAATGCAGAAATCACACTTTTTACACACAATCCACTTTTAAGTGCTGAAATAAATGAATAGAACCACTGTGACTTTCTTATTCCTAGTGAACTTTGTCCTTTGATCAATACTTTGTGGTCTTATTGACTAAGAACTGTACCCTGCTCCTATTGTGGGTCAATAAAGAGGTCTAAAGCGAGGTCAAACGTTTGTCAAGCCAGCTCTGATGATCAAGATTTTCATGGTGATTTAGAACTAAACACTATTGTCGCGATAATTGGAGGTCAATCGCGAGGTCACTAGCGAAGTCTAAGGTCACCCATCTTCTATTTGGCGAGCTATGTTGCTGGTGATCAAGAACTTGTGTTCTTGTGACTTAGAGAAATTGGACACAACTGGAGGTCACAAGGTCACTAGCGAGGTCAAAGATAGATAGATAGATATTTTATTCATCAACACAATAGGTAGGTACATTTGTCTGTTAAATAGTGTCTTAAAGCCTATGTTAGGTTTAACTAGACACTAGGGTTCTCTTAACATATAATCTAGAATTCTAGATTGTTAAAATATGAGCAGACACACGTTCTTTTAATGTTTAGGTAGGTATATGTATCTATAAACTAAATAAGCAGCTAGCGCGCACAAGGACGTCCTTTCATTATAAATAGGCATGATGACTAATTTTCAAAATCTCTTCTATGATATCCAGAAGTATCTATTATGTCTAAAATATATCATATTTCTGTAGAAAATTAAGGTTTTTGTGCAATAAAAGTACATTTAATTTTAATTTTTCAAATTCGCGCCAAAACGCTCGCCGGTGTCATGGCGTCTCTCATTACGTCACGGCGCGGTATATCAACCAGTGATGCCTACATAGTTACTATAGAAACAAAAGGACGTTTACCGAGACGTGACGTAATGACAGACGCCATGACACCGGCGAGCGTTTTGGCTATCATGGCGGATTGTTGTATTTTGTAGATTTATTTTAACAAATAAATTAGTAATCTCGACATTAATAAGAGAATAAATACATTTTTCAAAATCTTTGAATCCTATTTCATTAGATCAGATAAATATTTTGGCGATACTTGATTACTGTCATCATGCCTATTGGTAAAAAAAGGTAAAGGTCAACTCACCTGCTCCTGTTCGGCGAGCCAGCCATGATGCTTGTGGCCGCTGCGGTGAGGCTGCTGTGTCGGGGGGCACACGGGTGGTACTGACTCATCGTGGCTGAATACGAGCTAGAAAGAAAAGTAAGTTAAAGAAAAGTAAGTTTAAAAAAAAAAAAAAAAAAAAAAAAAAAAGTTCGTGTGAGCAAGTAGCCATCTTGGTGACGGAGTTTTTAGGCCGGCTAAAGGCCTCCGTCGTCGTGGCTTAACGACTTTCTGTGTCCCCAGTAGGCAAACTGTGAGCGGCCGACTGAGTTTGCGGCGTATCGGTTTAGTACGCTCTTCATATTTGAAATGGAGTGTCCACAGTTTGCTAGTTTTGCGCTCACTGTACGCAGTTTGCAGCGTAACGCGCAAAACTAGCAAACTGTGGACACTCCATTTCAAATATATGGAAGGGCGTACTAAACCGATACGCCGCAAACTCAGTCGGCTGCTCACAGTTTGCCTACTGGGGACACAGCCTTAATCTATACCTACCAGTGGGAACAAATTTTAAACGTCAGTAACTATGAACCTAACATTATCTAGGGCAGCGGTACTCAAACTTTTTTGGTGGCGGAACCCTTTTGAAAACCGACATTTTTGATGGAACCCCAAAATAAAAGAAAAAGTTAATCGGGACACTGATGTAGAGGTGTATTTTTACTTCGTAATTTCATGGAATTTGTTGAGACTAGCACCCCTATTTTGTAACACACGGTAAGTCGCTAACTCGGATTCGTTAAAACAAATTGATTTTTTACGAAACGAACAACATTAAAGTTATTTAACGCAAAATTACTTCAAAATATTTTACACAACAAACATGTCTATCACTTTTTTCAACCATCTACCATTTCAAAGTATTCATCGTAAAAAAACAATTATACCTCGTTGCTTCATTATTCATATATGAATTTATACACTGTAGTATCCTTATCTACTTGGTAACTCCGCACAATTTTTAAAGATTTTTTAAACAATTACAAAAACGTATTTCCGGTCTACTCCACCCTAGCACGCCATCTTGTCTTTTGCTCATTCCTTTTTTGTGCGCGGTAACTTTCGCACGCGCGCTTCAAGCAAAGTGCGCAGTCTTTATTTAATCCAAATAAAATAAGAAAAATCGAACAAAGTGAAGTATAACAACAAAAGTGAAAGTGTTAAATAAAAATACCCGATGGATTCGTCGTCGAATGATAAAGGTTAGTAAAGTGTTTACTAATTCTTCGTATTTTTCCTACAAAGTGAGTTAATAACTTTGACAGAGTCCATTACTAAACGGACATCTGAGTTGACTGCGAGTCTTCTAAGCAGACAATTCGTACAATCTGAAACAGATGTAACGATCCCCTGCGAAATCATATTTTATACCTAGGTACTTTGGTACTAAACTGGCATCCGGGTCGACTGCGAGTCTTCAAAGATGACCTAAACAGAAAATTCGTACAATCTAAAGAGATGTAACGATTCTCTGCCAAATCATGATAACTAGTAGTTCGCCCCGAACTGAGATCTCGCGCACCGTAGATGGCTTACATTTGGACTTTTTTCTGACTACCCCTATAATTTCAAGTGCTACTACTGATACTGCCGAGTATGCCTATTGCGCTAGCTCTTCATGGTAAAAAATACTGGCATGCATGCAATACATAATGTCGCGTCTAATTTTTCATTTAGGTATTTCATATTTATGAATTCTCGTCGTATTTCTAAAAGTATACGTCCTAGAATAAAAATAATAACTATTTTGGAATGTACAAATAAAGACCTTTCATTTGACAGCCCACTCAATATATTTGTTTACTTAACTTTTTTTACCCCAATTATTTTCATTCTTTATCAAAATTTTTTTTATCATGAAAATAAATCAAGTAGCATCTAAAATCATTGCAAACCAAACCGCAACGATGCCACTCTCTTTTTAAGACCGACCAGTCAATGAGCTACGAAGTCATCGAAACTCTATGCAACGGGAGCTCTTGCAGCTCTGGTTTCGTAGTTTTTGGTCTTTGGTCGTATTTCAAAAACTATACATCCTAGATTAAAAATAAAAACCATTTTGGAATGTACAAAATAAGCCCTTTCGTATGACACCCCACTCAATTTATTTGTGTAACTTTCATAATTTTTTACCCCCTTGGGAACCCAATATCTTCACAACCCCTTCATCGATTAAGCTCATATGCTCCCCCGTAAATTTCCTTACCACAACCTATTGACCTACCAAGTTTCATGCAGATTGGATGAACGGTTCGACAGTTATGCTCGAACAACAATTCGTGAAACATACAAACATACAAACATACAAACATACAAAGCAAAATCGCCCAACTTACCACTAAGATCTTCGCTCGCTTCGCTCGCTCGATCGATTAAGTACTTTGTTACTACACGGGCATCTGGGTTGACTGCGAGTCTTCAAAGATGACCTAAGCAGAAAATGCTTACAATCTGAAACAGATGTAACGCTCCTCTGCGAAATCATATAAGTAGGTACTTTAGTATTAAACTGGCATCTGGGTAGACTGCGAGTCTTCAAAGATGGCCTAAAGAGAAAATTCGTACAATCTAAAACAGATGTAACGATTCTCTATTAAATCATATAAGTACTTTGGTACTACACGGGCATCTGGGTTGACTGCGAGTCTTCAAAGATGACCCAAGCAGAAAATTCGTACAATCTAAAACAGATGTAACGATCCTCTGCGAAATAAATCATATAGCTACTTTGTTACTAAACTGGCATCTGGATTGACTGCGAGTCTTCAAAGATGATTTCATTTCATTTCATTTCACAGAAAATTCGTTCATTCTAAAACAGATGTAACGATCATCTGCGAATCATATACCTACTTTCGTACCAAACTAGCATCGGGGTCAATGACCTAAACATAAAAATCGTACAATCTGAAACAGATGTAACGATCCTATGCAAAATCATAAACTTTACAAAATGTAAGGGTTTATTTTATTTTATTTTATTCTTCAACTACCCTCAATTTCATATCTTCATAATCTAGATTGCAAATTGCAATTCTAGATAACGGAGATCATGGTGAAGCATATTATGCAATTCCCGAGTCAATTCCTACCGAACTAGACGTCGTACAAGATGCAGTAGGTACCGGAATGAAATGATGATCTTTACCTTAATGAAAATTCGTTTGTATCCAGTCTACAGGATGATCTCACGGCTAGTATAACACCTAGACGATTCACCTGACTAGGACGAAATATCATCATCATCATTGTCAGCTTGCAGTGACCCAATGCTGGGCATACGCCTCCTTTATCCTATACCTACCCCTATCATAAACATATAGGTAACTACTCGATAATTTATCGAAACATGGCTTTCCTTCTTCTTCTTCTTCAAGGAATGTCGAGGAAAAATTAATATAAATTGCGGAAGGAATACTGTCGACAGTCTACTACCAGACAATTGTCGGCTCCTTCAGCCATGGTTCCTAATCGTGATAAGACTCTCATGGCATCGCAACAGCTGGTTTCAGTCATTACTGCCATCAACCGAGCCATACATGTGTTATATCAAGCATTTTAGCAATGGGTGTCAGTTGCTATGTGACTCACACTAGGTACTTATCAACACTAAGTCTATGTCTAATCTGTAAGCCCAACTCGTGTTTTAAATAAATAAATACAAAGTCTGATTTAGCTGATTTCATACAGTTTTTACAAATCGTTCTCACACAATACATGGTATTTATGTGAATTGAAACGGAACGAATCGTTGTTTGGCTCAACGCTAGCCTCACAACAGCTTCAGTGCCCTGCAACAGGTCTTCTTATCAGGTCACCTCTCCGGTATCTGTCAAACAGGGGGGGCGGGTGCGGCGAGGAGACCTCAGGTGTCCGCCTACCTTACACAGCGTCAGCGCAACAGCTGCAGAAGCTCAGACCAAATCAGATCAGTTACAAATCGCGTGCCCCGGTGCAGATTCACCACTAGCAGCACACGCGGGTAGACTTACCCTTTTTACGATAATAAGTTAAAATAAACGAACAATACAATTTTGTATTCTATTAGATAAAACCAGGCTTTACCTACTATACTATTTCAATCCACTGTAAATCAGTCCAATAATACCTCAGAATAACTTTTCGGAAGTATAAAACTTAATTATGCAGGTGACCATTAATAAGTTAAAATAATGCAACGTCCCAAAGACTTGTTTATTCCCAAGATATTGTTGCGGAATCAGATATTTCTCACTCTTGAACCTAACGGTGATAAAACGTTTCATATTGAATTTGAAAACTTTAAACAAGTAAGTTCGAAACAAGCATTTTAAAATAGAGTATTACTAAAATGTGTGTAACCTAATCACCATCGACCTGAAAGATGCTTATTTTGTTTTGCCAGTTCGGCACTTTGATCTCAGGGTACCTACTAAAAATTATTAATTCAGTATTGTATTTTAAATGTTGCTTAATAAATGCCTTACATTTAGTTTAACATCAACTACGATAAGCGTAGCTTAACACCTCAACAATCCTACAAAAAGTTTTATTGGATTTATTTATTTGGGATTTATTTATAAAAAATTACAATACAGATTTTAGTCTAGGTCTTCCCTCTGATTAATGTTCTAAGAGTGCACAGGTGGTCACAAAGTTTATAAAACTACCATCATATTCGTAAAATCGCCAAACGAGGCATTTTGATCGCCGCTTGCCCAGTGGTCAAGTACGCCTTGATCAGGTTAGGGTGCTGTCTCTGCAAAAGTGCCTCACAAAAAGCAAACCTTAAAATTAGGTACTACCTACTTAGAGTTTTGAAGTCTGGGCCCTTTATAGTTTTACTTCGTATTGATAACACACCAACTACGATCACTTATGTTAACCTTAGAGGATGTATACAATACCCCTCACCTTAATGACTTACTCCGGCCACTTAAGAAGTTGTGTCAGGAGTGCGGCTTTTGGATATTCACGTCATATGTGAACACACAGCAAAACCACGTTGATACCGCCCCCAGAATAATAAATCCGGACACTGAGTGTTCCCTGTTCGATGAGGTTTTCACAATATTTTGGGCAACCACATTTAGATCTGTTCACGTCACGAGATAACGCTAAGACCCATTTCATGGAAACGAGACCCTGAAGCAGAAACCATTGACACATTTACCTTAATTTGACATGCCAATTATTTTTACTTTTTCACCATTTCCTTTTAGCATAAAAAGCCTCAAGAAAACTACTAAGGATCAGGCATAAAGAATACTAGTGTATCTTTACTGGCCATCTCAACCATGGTTCCTATTCTTACAGAAACTATAGTCTCAGACGTTATCTAATTAACTACCAATAAAAACCTCTATTTTAACGATCGTTATCCGGTACACAAGTAAGTACCTTATTCTGGTGGTCGCAAAGCTCTGCGGATATCGTTTATCGACAAATCATCGACAAATGTTGTCATCACTCTCTGACAGTACGATTAAGCAATAAAACACTTCACCCAGTTATAGTGGGAACATTGTATTGCAATTGCAACGAAATCAACTGGATGCATTTGCAAGACATCAGTGTTTACATTTCTAACATCTTCGTTTAATGTCAGTTTAATACCGTATGCGCATGCATAAGGTACCTAGTCTGGATTCTCATCGTTCTATTCTATTCTACCTTAACTATACCTAATTACCTATCAGTCCTAATAGGAAATAATATTGTATTAGACCAGTGTGTAAAGCAGTTACATAAAAGTGCATGATATAAATTGAACTCTATAATGCCCAAATACCTGGGAGCCTCAATTTATTGGCACTCAATCTTATTTAGATGATCTCGAAATAATAATCACAAAAAACTTATCTTATCAATTAAAATTTTAAATACACGTTATCTCTCTAGCTTTCTATCGCTCACAGGGTTCCCTTATTATGGGTGCAAAACATCGTAATCTCCGAGCATAAGGATTCTGAATACTGATGTTATGTTGTTTTCATGATGATCTCTATCAACCAATATTATTTCTGTCATGTTTTAAGGAGAATACAAATATATGCCCAGCACCAGACCTGTAGCTGGACATTTTCTAAGACTATATTTCTAAAACAAAATAGTAAACAAAACTGTTAATGCAAAAGCGCCCACATTGAGCGGCTGCAACGCAGCCTATCAGCAGTTGTATTGACTATAAGTACTACTGCCCATAACACGCACCACGCGGCTAACAACATGCGCAAGATGCGGTTGGACTAGCTCGTCCAACGAATTTTCCAGGTCTTAACAGAATTATACTGATCAAAAGTGAATTCGCCTAAACTGTCTGTTTATTGTTACAAACTTAATAGGCCTACCTACTTTAATTGTTGTTTGATACAGTAGGTAATCATTACGGGAAAAATGTACTAAAATGTTATATTACTTTAAAATCCATAATTATTAAAATTATGCCTTTAATTTCAAAACTTTCGGCTCTTAACATCTACAGTGTATAAATTCATATATGAATAATGAAGCAACGAGGTATAATATATGATCAAACGAACTTCCAAGTGAAGTTCGATCATTATTATATGAGTTGCTTCATTAGAATATATGAAACCCTCCCACCCTTATAATAGCAAGTAAATATTAAATATTACCAATATTTAATATATTTTCCCATATAATAGAAAGTTTTGTAAACATATACAAGATACTTACTACTCTAAAAAATGAGCAAAAGACAAGATGGCGTGCTAGGGTGGAGTAGACCGGAAATACGTTTTTGTAATTGTTTAAAAAATCTTTAAAAATTGTGCGGAGTTACCAAGTAGATAAGGATACTACAGTGTATAAATTCATATATTCTAATGAAGCAACTCATATAATAATGATCGAACTTCACTTGGAAGTTCGTTTGATCATATATTTTTGTTTGAACGAATCCGAGTTAGCGACTTACCGTGTGTTACAAAATAGGGGTGCAGAGTGGCTATGTGGCTAGGGTGCCCGCCATCCAGCCGTAGGCTGTGTGTTCGAATCTCAGCCAATGTACTTATAGTCCGGCAAAAACGGGTAGAAACGGCAACTAAAATTTCAGT
The DNA here is from genome assembly GCA_958496255.1 of Camptogramma bilineatum. NCBI lineage: Eukaryota > Metazoa > Arthropoda > Insecta > Lepidoptera > Geometridae > Camptogramma > Camptogramma bilineatum. The sequence continues at coordinate 5,471,780 of OY292478.1, forward strand.
ACTTTGGAAACCCTTTCTCTACTAATCTATGGCAAAATACCTACAGGTTTCTTGTCAATGGTATAGGTGTCGAAGACGTCAGTCAGAAGTAATAATTTACTTCTAAAAGAGAATTAATCTATTTCGCGTATTTAGCTTGCACAGTGGCGCCCCCATTTATTTCTATTATTTTGTGTCGGACCTAATTTTTTTTTGTTAATAATAATTTTTATTTTACCGAAACAAAGAAACACACTCATTACCATAGTAATTAACTTTTTTTATTATTTTGAAATTTTTTTTTGTTCTTTTTTCTTTTTTAATGTTTCTCTATTTGCACCGCCCAGATATCATCATTGTAACTGACCTATGTCGCGGTGAGCCCTGCACTTCGTCCTCGCTTCTCGCCCCCGGGGTATGTGATCCATAGCATCGAGGGGAGCTCTTCAATTCTGATGTAGACTTGTTTTTCTGAAACAAGACATCGAAAATATTTTTATTTTTGTTACTTTCTTCTTACTAGTTACTTTATTGGGTGTAATTATGTCATTTCGTTATAAGCGCCGCGCCGTTTAGATGGTTCGAGTTTATCGACACACACACTCACTCACTCACTCACACACACACACACACGCGCTTATTATTCTTTCTTCAATTTTGAAATTCCCCAAAAACAATTTGAATTTAGATTTTTTAACCTGGAAGAGATAGCTTTTAGCAGTCGGTCAGCCGTTCTTTGTGTGATTAAATGTGTGATTAAAATCGTAAAAACTGTACTGTTTTGATCACACACACGTTTCGATTATCGGTGCAGTTTGAACTGTACAGTGCGATTGCAACGATTTCTCGTAGCGTGTATGTTACACTTTTTTTAAATTATGGCTTGCCAGCGAACGCCCGCACCTTCGCCCGCGTGGACTACTATTTTTATCCCACGGGAATCAAACATTTTTTCGGGATAAAAATTAGCCTATGCATATTAGCATATTCCAGAAATTATAATTAGTAGGTAGGATTCATTTTTTGTTTACTTACTTATTCTATTCTATTCTTCTCCAGACTTACCTTAAATTTGATTCCAGTGCTTCGTATGGAGTCTGAATGTGAGTCAGTGAAGGTTCCCTTCACCGGAGTGGAGTGAGACGAACTGCTGCAAATAGATTCTCGGCCTCCGAACACCTGGAACCAAATTAAGTTAAATAAATGTAAGCGTCAGGTCCCCTGGACTAAATGCGATATTTTATGTTTTGAAATTATAAATATTTAGTACATTTTTGGTACTATCACAGTACTATTTGGTATCTAAATTAGATTATTTATATCAAGGGGTTAATTAAAAATTAAAAAAAACCGACTTCGATGTTATAATCTGAACAATTTTCTGCACTCTCGAGGTGCATTTCTGTTCATAACTCCGAAGATCCTCTACAGATCCTCACCAAATTTTTGTGGGACCAATCGGAAAGTATAGGTTTTCCTGGAGCTTTTCAAACAAAAAAGGAATTTTTCTAATCGGTCCAATCCAGCCCCCCAAATCCCCCAATTCTTATAGATCAGCGTTTCCTAACCTTTTCAGTCCACGGACCCCTAGGAAATCGAGCATAATACTAAGGACCCCCTATCGGACCTTTAATTTTAGTACCTACTACAAATATCAAGCACAAGGGCAGTTGGGTAAAAATACCTACGATGAAAATGACGCCGCATTTAGAGTTAGGTATTCAAAAAGATCTCTCAGCTCAAAAACTCGCGACACATCTTTGCCACAACCAACGCACTCCAGCACGCAAAATACTTTTAGAGGCATTTATTTAAAGCCAAATGGTCCATAGATGAGACTGCGGACCCCTATACATATACTCGCGGACCCCCAGGGGTCCGCGGACCACAGGTTAAGAATCGCTGCTATAGATGACAACGTCAATCATTCCGCTGCGTTTTGGTTCGACCCAAGGAATTTCTATACTACGTACCTGGAATGATGACTGAGACAGAAAACAAGGTCCGCTTGAGAGATAAAACTTGGGCGGCGTGTCTCTTTCTAAAGGGTGACCATAAACTAAACATTCCTAGTCCCTAAGGGGCCTTATCCATCATTTTCTGATTTACGTGATGTTTCAGGGCATGATTTTTGAATTAAAATACTGATACAATTTTGATCCTTCATTTTGATTCTTGAATCTTGAATCTTGATTCTTGAATCTGAAAACTGAAATTTTGAATCTTGAATCTTTGAAGTGACAGCTGTCAAACTTAAAACCGCCATATCTCGGGAACTACTCGTCCTAGACTCCCCGTTCTCAGTTCAAATGAAAGCTATGACCAAGATCTTCATTTGAAGTGACAGCTGTCAAACTTCAAATGGCCATATCTTGGAAACTACTCGTCCTAGACTCCCCGTTCTCAGTTCAAATGAAAGCTATTGAAGAGATCTTCATTTAAAGTGACAGATGTCAAACTTCAATCAGCCATATCTCGAAATCTACTCATCCTAGACTCTTCCTTTTTAGCTCAAATGAAAGCTATGACCAAGATCTACATTTTCAATAACTGCTGTCAAAATGACATCTGTCATCTGAAATGTAGGTCTTGGTCATAGCTTTCATTTGAACTGAGAACGGGGAGTCTAGGACGAGTAGTTCCCGAGATATGGCCATTTGAAGTTTGACAGCTGTCACTTCAAATGAAGATCTTGGTCATAGCTTTCATTTGAACTGAGAACGGGGAGTCTAGGACGAGTAGTTCCCGAGATATGGCCATTTGAAGTTTGACAGCTGTCACTTCAAATGAAAATCTTGGTCATAGCTTTCATTTGAACTGAGGACGGGGAGTCTAGGACGAGTAGTTCCCGTGATAATGGCCATTTGAAGTTTGACAGCTGTCACTTCAAAGATTCAAGACTCAAGATTTCAGATTCAAGGTTCAAAATTCAAGAATCAAGGATCCAAATCCAGGATCGAAATCCAAGATCGAAACCAAGGATCGAAATCAAGGATCGAAATCAAAATCAAGGATCAAAATCAAGGATCTAATTCAAGGATCTAATTCAAGGATCGAAACCATGGATCGAAATCAAGCGCTGATTTTGTCGAGCGCGATAAGGTAAAAATATCCTGAAATTCAAATGACATGGGCACACTACTAATCCAACAACGAGTGTGAAAGAGACAAAGCACCCAAGAAAGCCTCTCAACAAGACCAACAATCCTTATAACCAAGATTAAATGATAATAGATCGTTGTGTAGTCGTGATAAGGTTCAAAATCCTTTGTACATTAAATGTCAGTTAGCACTCCAGTTACGTAGTTTAGAATCTTCTTGGTTCGACCTCATAAATGTCAGCCATTTGGTGAATAGTAGAATAGCTTTTCAAAAATTTGTTCTACCAAAGTCCAAACCTTAGCTAACACCTCACCACAACTGAGTCGTTTGTCATTAGTAGAATAGGAAACAGTCGGAAATCTAAGGTTTAGTTGAGGTTTTGCTTGAGGTTGATAAAAAGTTCGGTACTAGAATTGACGCGTCTCTAAAGCTTTTGTAAAATGAACCTTACCCGTATAGCATCAGAGACTATAGGCTCGCAGTACCTATGCGTTTTTTCAAGGTACAAGTCGTAAAATGAACCTTACCCGTATAGCATCAGAGACTAACGGCTCGCAGCAGCATCCGTCCTCGTAATACAGGCCGATGTATTTGTTCTTCAGCCAGGCCAGGCTGCGGTCTGCCAGCTTGGCCTGGCTCATCAGTGCTCGGATGACGGAGTGCAAGCCCACTGCCCACACCCTGGGGGAAAATTAAGACGTTTGTTTGAGAAATTCTTCTGAAAATGCTTGGGCATGTTAAATTGTCGGTCCTGGCTTATAAGTCGCTAGGCCATGACGGAGGCCTTCAGGTGGCATAAAAACTCCGTCACCAAAGTTAGCCACTTGCTCATACGAACTTACTTTGTCATATTATTGAAAATTTTATGGACACACGTTTCGGCTATGTTACCACAGCCATGGTCGCGGGCAGACTGGAGTATATTTTCAAGGTCCATTGTGAAAAAATTTGCGATAAAATCCCGTGTCCATAAAATTTTCAATAGTGATCGCGAAAGTTTAAAAAGACTATTAAGTACTTTGTCATGTAAATTGGACATGTAAAATGAATGAGGTGTGTCAGAATCGTAGCAAGTGGAAATCCGTGGTCTCTCCCTACCCCTATGAGAGAAAGGCGTCATTTTATGAATGTATGTAGGTATACACACTCTCTCTCACATACACACACACAAACATACACATACACACACACACACACACACACACACTCACACACACTCACACACACACACACACACACACACACACACATACAATCACACGCGTACGTACACACACTAAACAATTGATCAATAATAAAGGAGTGTGGGCAAAAATGTATGGGCACTTCACCCACGGCCGCCACAGCTCAGACTACTTTTGTTTAGAAGGTATCACATCCATGTATCTCTGTGCCAATGCGCATCAAATTCTGTCCCAGGGTTCTCTATTTATTTTAAGTCGAATAGGTTTAACTTACAGACAGGCTAAAATGGCCGTTACCGCATTTTTGGTCATAAATGTATGGACCCACTACGGCCGCCACAGATTAGAATACTTTTGTTTAAAAGGTATCACTGCCATGTTTATCTGTGCCAATGCACATCAAATTCTGTCCGAGGGTTCTCTATTTATTTTAAGTCGAATAGTTTCAACTTACAGAGGTGCTAAAATGGCCGTTACCGCAATTCCTTTTATGAATCATAATAATGATTCGTAATTATGTTTATGGGATCAGGATTACGCAGGATCACTGGATCAGAATCACAAGATCAGGATCACGGGATCAGGGTTATACAGGATCACTGGATCAGGATGACAGGATCAGGTTCACGGGATTAGGATCACGGGATCAAGATCACACAGGATCACGGGATCTGTATCACGGGATAAGGATCACGGAATCAGGATCATGGGATTAGGATTACGGAATCAGGATCACGAGATCTGGATCACGGGATTGGGATCCTGACCGTAGCCAAGTGAGTTCTCTGCCATACATTTCAATACGAACTGTTTGGCCACTTGGCCGGCGAATTACTTTCCTCATATTCGAAATGAAAAGCAGTGTTTACTTCGGGTGAAAGATCTATTTATGCACTCGAACTATTGGTGCCCTCGCTACGCTCGTGCGCCAAACCATCTCATGCCTGAATAGGTTACTTTCAACCAACTTGTAACAATCTACTAATTGCTCCCTTGTCATAAAATCTAGTACTAGTACTACTCAGGTTAGGTACAAACATGGATTTATCTGAGTGACCCCTGGGATAGATTTTAATGCGTCGATAGTAAAAAATGTTTAATTTTGTTAGGTCTTTCGAGTCATATTAGTTACATTGCTGGCGGAGCTGGGTGAAGTTTGCCCACTATCGTTTAAGTTTTGTGTACCTACTTACCTACTTATACGATTATTTTGTTTAAGAAATAAATAAAAGATAAATGAACAGTGATCAGCAGGCTGATTGTCTAACTTGTCTCAAACCACAAATTGGTCTCAAACTGTCAAAACGATCGCGCAGATCTTTTGTTGCGTTCGGTCTCGTTGAGATGAGAGTGACGTTACTTGCGTGATCACTGAACTGTCTTATTTGAGAGTTTGAGACCGATTTTGGTCGCTATCAAACATAGACAATCAGGAGGAGTTCGGGGTAAATCTAACCTGAAGGTATTCGAAGGTAGTATGAGATGCAGCGTCCGGTTATCGCTGAGGGTTCGTCCGTAGACAATAGACAGCATGTTGTACGGTGTCTTCGAGCACTGTAGACCGTATCTCCTCGCGCAGGAGACCAGCTCGGATATCTCCCGCTGTTCCACCAGCGCTCCTCCGATCCTCATGTCCTTTACGCATTGTAGGTCGATGAAGCTGAAAAACATAACTTAGGCCTTTACATCTTTACTAGATGATTTTTACAGTGTCGGGAGGCAATCTTTTGCCTACACTTAACGGGACACTGTAGTGCCTGGGACAATGTTGAGATGGAGTAGGCTTGTAGCACCTACACCATCCTCTCAGCTTAACCGGACATATCCACAGGAAAGACATAGTCAATACGTGTGGGGTTGACTAAGCCGCGGGTTTCCTCACGATGTTTTCCTTCCGGAGCTCGTATTTATGCGCATATAAATTTTTCGTAACGAAAAGTTCATTGATGCACGGCCAGGATTTGAACTTATGACCTTCGGATTGAAAGTCGAGGTACCTCGACTTCCATAATAGGTAATAAACAAAAGAATCATTAAAGAATCGGCAGATTCATAGGCTATACGGTTGTTTTTCTAGGCATTGATTGCTTCTCCAAAAGTTTTCTACGTTTGCGAGTAGTGGTCCAGTTTCGTTGAACTTACCCTTCATCCCCTACAATTCCGGCTTCGTTCTCATGCGTGAGATGAGTTGTATATTTCAAGGGGATGACTTCTTCGGGGTTGTACGATAGGCTCACTTCGGGCTGCTGAACACTTTCTGATGGGGTTTCACCTGGAAATCGTTTTATAAAGATTGAATCTAAGTATAGGTACCGTTGGTATCTTGACGTAAACCATTCATATAGTAATGGCTATAAAATAAAATAAAAACCGACTTCAATGTTTAACAACTGAGCAATTTTCTGCACTCTAGAGGTTCATTTCTGTTCATAACTCCAAAGATCTTCGACAGAAAATTTTTGTGGCACCAATAAGTATAGCCTTTTAAACAAAAAAATAATTTCTAAACGTTGGAGGAACGATCTCGACGCCTATGAGGAGACTTGGTGGGAGATTTCGAAGAGCAGAGATGGTTGGAGAGATATGGGGCAGACTCAGCAGTGGGACGACATAGTTTAAATAAAAAAAAAATCGGTCGAGGCGAAAACAGAACAAAAAAAAAAAGTTCAACGAATATTGAGAACCTCCTTGTATTTGAAAATGAAAAATCTTATCAAAATTTTCAATTCAGACGGGATTCGAACCCGCTATGATACAACCTTATAGACGTCTCTTATATCTTAACCTCCTTATAGACTGAGGGTGACAAGAACGGCATATATGCGACTCTCCTTTAGCGGCCTTCTTTGCCCAGGACGTTAGATACCATTATTTCATACCGTGTTGTGGATGCGGCAAGTGGGCAGTATTGGTCCACGTTAGTAGCGCACAACCCCGCTCCAGCCGGAGCTGGGCCAGGGTTCCGCTCCACTCCGGCTCGCCGGAGCCGATGATGCAGGCAGCGCCATGATGCATTATCTAGAACAAGCCATGGCTTAACGAACTTCTTGATAAACTACTCAAAACCAAATAGCGTCCACTTAGTGTGACTCGTCTGGTGTCACAGGCGTCCATAGACTACGGTTACCGCTTACCATCAGGTGGGCCGTATTATCTGCTACCTTAGTAGTATAAACGAGTGTGCTTTAGACCACACGGATGAAGTAAAACTTCCGTTCACCTCGCCAGATCACACTACTTCCCAAGTAAAGCGTGCGTAAAGAAGTTTGTCACGCATTCACTAGCTTACTCCCCAGTCCCCAAGTCAAGCGTGCGTAAAGAAATTTTACTTCAAAAAAACAACTCACCTGGAGTATATGCCTATCCATCCTCTGCCCTCCTCCAGGCGCGAGAGGGAACATGGACACCCCGTGGTCGTGAGGGATAGGCTGTACAGGACAGTACCCCCCTCCCTCCAGCTCGTATAGCGCCTCGTCTTCGAAGCAGCCGGTGGTCTTCTGCGTGGTCTGCGCGAAAACCGGCTCCTCGCAGGACGACATCGCTGCTCTGCAGGGAATTTTATTTATTAGGTACTTATTTAAAACTTGGTGGGTAGGAGTATCTTATTTGGGACAAATATTACGACACGAGTGCTACAATCTGCTCCAGCTTATCAAGATGGGTAAAATACCTGGCAAAAGAGGGGTTGGAAGACGGAGAACATCTTGGCTTCGCAATATAAGAGATTGGACAGGAATCAAGAAAGCGGAAGATCTGTTTAGGCTAGCACTAGACAAGGAAAAATTTGCCAGGAAGACAGCTAACCTTCAGTAATGGAGAGGCACTAGAAGAAGAAGGTTGGAGGAGGCCTTCACACGCAAATGGGAGGTCCCAAATGAACTAAACAAATTAAGTATTGAAAGAAATATTAAATGTTATATTGACCTGACCATCAATATAACGTTTACGTATTTCGTGTCTTACAATGTTCCTACAACACAGCACAGACAGAGACGAAAAATAAAAGACAAAATTGCGACAGCGAAAATGGTCGACACATCTATCATCCCCATTTGGTTGAGATCCCAAAAAGAACTAAGCGCCTCCAATAGGCAATATGCGTCTGATTCAAAAGCGGGTTAAACGTATTTTTCTATGAACATTATGGCTTTAGAATTATGTGTGTGTAATTATTTTTTAATATTATTTCATTTTCGCTTAGAAATTAATAATTAAAAAGTGCAAAAATATAGTGGGAATTTCATAAGACTTGAAACGCAACGCTATTTGTCACGTATGCTGTGACGTCACACTCCTTCAAACTCGACAGAAAGTTTTTTTTTCTACCTACAAGCGCGTGTAATTTTGGTGACTTGTGACGTCACGTCCGTTTCAAGTGCATGAAAATGTTGATAAATTTTAAAAATTGTTTTTGTTACAAAATTTTAGTTTTTCGGCGCTGGAATTTTTGTTACGGTTATTTGACGATATAACCTATCGTTTAAAACCATAAAAAAAATTGATGCATATTGCCTATTGTCTTTTATAATGCGTGCTGCTGTCGAATGGAACAAACTGCCTTGGTCTGTGTTTCCGTCTTCATAAAACCTGAACACCTTTAAAAAGATAGTTAATATGCATTTTCTAGGGAAGCTCGCTCCATCGTCGACTTCATTCTTCTAGGCAAGGAGCGAAGTCAAGAGCTAATCTATCTTAAATAAATAAATAAAAAACATAGCATGTGCAAAAGATGAGCCATAATGATGTGTTCATCACCTCAAGTACTCATGGAAGACCGGCAGCTGGCTCCGTGCCAGGGTGTGGTGGTGTTGATGGAAGCTCGCGATGTGGTCCATCACCGCCTGAGTGCGGTACACCTTCTCCAGGTTCACCATACCCTCGGGACCCACCCGCTTCCATCCGGGGGACTGTTCACCTTCCTCGTCAAATGAGGCTATGTACTGAAAGAAGTGGTTTACCATAAAAACGTCGAAGATAGTCAATTGATTCAGTCGGAAGCGTGCCCAAGACACTGGCAGCATTACCGCGCTGGATGGCAATGCTGATACGTTGAGCCAAATAAGTGCCAGACTAAGGCTGGTTTAAGGCTGGTTTTAGTGTCACGCGTACCGTCGGCGCTGATAGGCGAGTGATCTTTATTACAATGAAATAAGGATACTGATTGTTTAGCAGAAATGGCTACGCTGATTGCTCTCGTCAGTGCTGAACAATAAGTATCCTTATTTCATTGCAATAAAGATCACTCGCCTATCAGCGCCGACGATACGCGTGACTGTAAAACCAGCCTTAGGATAACGCGTCGCTTCGACTAGACGCCCTGAATTTTTTTTTAATATGCTATGGGCCCCGGTACCCCACGGACCCAGGGTTTCAACCCCAAAAGGTATGCAGTGGCTTGGATGAAACGATCTATAGGTAGCTCAACTTATTGTGTTCCTATTGGGCCTTACTTATGAAATATGTTTAAAGTGAAACACTGGTTAAACAACGTCCTGTCTTTATTTGTGGATAGTGACAAACAGAGACAGGACGTTGTTCAACCAGTGTTCAACTTTAAACATCTTTCATAAGTAAGGGGGATTGTATTTAATAATGTTATGTAAATATGTAGTAGTTTAGTTTCTAAATAAACTTGTTCAGATTGATTCAGGCAATGAATTGATCAAGAATTGATTCAGCAAGTCAATTATTTCCTGAGGATATGCCCGGTTTACACGCTCGCGTGCAAAGAGACATTCAACGAGACAAAGATATGATTAGAGCGAGGGTGAAGTCCATCAATCTCATTTTAAGGAGACCGAACGCGACAGAAGATAAATGACCCGTTGAATGTCTGTTTGGGCGTTTTTCCACTTGACGGCACGGCACGGCAACGGCAACGGCGACGGCACGGCAATCTGGGAAGCAAAAACGTAAACGCCGGGCCGGTGCCGGTAAGTGGAAAGGCGAGCCGTACATTTTCATACATTTTTGCGTCCCAGATTGCCGTGCCGTCGCCGTTGCCGTTGCCGTGCCGTGCCGTCAAGTGGAAAAACGCCCTTTGCATGCACTCGTGTGAACCCAGCATAAAAAGTAGGTACAAATTAAAAAAAAAATTGTTTATTGAACCAGAAAAGATTAATTTAACAGAGCATTGGTCTCCAAACTAGGTTATCCTGTGTGTACAAATTGTGTGTCTGTACCATAAAAGTTTTCGTCCCTTACCACATGTTTACTCGGCTCTGGAAGTCTGTCCCGTTTGCTGTCCCGTAGTGGACTAGTGGTTGTACCCTGATCCACTCGCTTCCCACTCTCTCTTCTGGAGTCTTTCTTCAGCGATCCTCTGAGAAAAGACGTAGAATACTGTACAATATCGTCGTGGGTTCGAAACCCCACCTTGTATCATAAGATTTTTCGCTTCGAATTATATGCACACGAGCTTAAAACGGTGAAGGAAAACATGAGGAAATCAGTTAACTTTCTAATATCGTCGATATGCTTGCCTACCGTGGAATGCTGACATGCTGACGTGTGTGGTGCATGTACCAAAAATGTATTTGGACATACCTCTGATTACCTTAGACATCTTTAACGACGCCTAACGATCTGTGGTCTGATTGTCTAACTTGTCTATTGTCGCGTTCGGTCTTGTTGAGATGAGAGTGACAGAGCTACTTGCGTGGTCCCTGAACGGTCATATTTGACAGTTTGAGACCGATTTGAGGTTTGAGACAAGTTAGGCTGGTTTTAGTGTCACGCGTACCGTCGGCGCTGATAGGCGAGTGATCTTTATTACATTGAAACAAGGATACTGATTGTTTAGCAAAAATGGCAACGCTGATTGCACTCGTCAGTGCTAAATAATCAGTATCCCTATTTCATTGTAATAGAGATCACTCGCCTATCAGCGCCGACGGTACGCGTGAGACTAAAACCAGCCTTAGACAATCAGCCTGCTGAGAGAATGCCTATCGCGCTTTGATACAGTTCGCTTGCAGTCATTTTTCTTTTTCAAATAAAATCTTGTAAAAGGACAAGTGTGGTGAAAGTATTACCGGTCGTCCTTCATAGATTCTCGCTTGAACTCCCGCCTGTGGGTGGGTGTTGATGCGTGGCTGGTGATGGATGGAGTAGCTGATAGGATCTCTCTGTAAAATACAATAAGTAACTCATAACTTAGGCCTTTACATCTTTACTAGAGGATTTATACAGCGTCAGGAGGCAATTTTTGCCTACACTTAACGGGACACTGTAGTGCCTGGGATTATTTAAGGTGGAGAAGGCTTGCCCAGCACCTACACCATCCTCTCAGCTTACCCGGCCATATCCACAGGAAAGACATGCTCAATACGTGTGGGGCTGACTAAACCGCGGGTTTCCTCATCAAGTAAGTAACTCATAATTCAAATCAAATAACTTTATTTGTTACCAAAACTTACAAGTTATTAGGCAAGTAAGTACAGAGAAGAAAAATAATGAAAGACACAAAATTAACCGATGCGCATTATTTATCTGGAAGCACTGTACATAATTGTTGTTATAGATAAAAAATTATTTAAAAAAAAAAACAAAAACCCGACTGCGTTAAAACTAAAAAGAAATAAACAAGCCTGCAAAGAATGACTCACAGTCGGTACCCATTCATTTTATTACCAATCAAATCTTCCCAATGTTATGGGTCCCGACTGTGAGTAATTCTTTGCAGGCTTGTTTATTTCTTTTTAGTTTTAACGCAGTCGGGTTTTTGTTTTTTTTAAATAATTTTTTATTTTACACTTTTTAGTTATGATTTATTAGGTGATTTTAAAATACCTATTCAACGATACCCCACTTGATATAGTGTGACGATTTTGATTTTTTTAATTTTGACAATATGGCGTCTGGTTGTAGCATTGGTGAATTTTGATTACTTTCATATCTTTAGTGACACTCCCAAGGTTGAGACAAATTGATTGACATAAGAATCATCAAAATCGGTCCACGCGCTTGGCCTCTAGAGTGCCACATAGAAACATCCATAGCGACAATTATCGATCGAGCGAGCGAAGCGAGCGAAGATCTTAGTGGCAAGTTAGGCGATTTTGCTTTGTATGTTTGTATGTTTGTATGTTTGTATGTTTCATTTTTATGTTCTCGCATAACTATCGAACCGCTTATCCAATCTGTATGAAACTTGATAGGTCAATAGGTTGTGCTATGGAAATTTGCTGTGGAGCGTATGAGCGTAATCGATGAAGGGGTTGTAAAGATATGGGGTTCCCAAGGGGGTAAATTTTTTTCAAAGTTACCCAAATATATTGAGTGGGGTGTCATATGAAAGTACTCAACTTATACATTTCAAAATGGTTTTTAGTTTTCTTCTAGGTTCTATAGTTTTTGAAATACAGTCAAAAAGAAAAATTATGAAAACCAATTAACGGAAGTATGGAGAGAGCTCCCGTTTCATAGAGTTTCGATGTATTCGTAGGTCTGGTTAACAGACAAGGAGTGTGGCATCGTTGTGGTTTGGTTTGCAATGATTTTAGTTGCTACTTGATATTTTTTCTTGAGATTGAAAATAAAAGCCGTGTTGGCCGATTGGAAGAGTGCTCGACTTTCGAATCATAGGTCGTAAGTTCGAACCCTGGCCGTGCTCATCAATGGATTTTTCGATTAGAAAAAGAGAGGGGGAGGGGAGGGAGAGGGGGGATGGGAGGGGGAGGGGGAGGGAATTGATTTTCTCATACGTTTCGTATTGAACTGCTATTTTAATAATTTCTCGAACTAAGAGGCCTTCCATGAGGCGCGGTACGAAGTTCGCGGGGTCAACTATTGAATATAAACACGACACGACTTAATGTATTGCATGCATGCCTATAATCTTTACCATACTGAGGTAGCGCATTAGATATCATTCTGTGGTAAACACTAGAAGGAGCACTTAACGTAGGTATAGGGGTAGTCAGAAACAAGTCCAAATCTAGGCTATCAATACAACGGTGCGCGAGATCTCAGTTCGGGGCGAACTACTAGTTATTAATCAACTTTAAACCGTTATTTTTCCAAAGAAACCTAAAGTTGATTATGAAATACCTATTCAACGATACCCCACTTGATATAGTGTGACGATTTTGGTTTTTTTAATTTTGACAATATGGCGTCTGGTTGTGGCACTGGTGAATTTTGATTACTGTTATGTCTTTAGTGACACTCCCAAGGTTGAGACGAATCGATTGACGTAAGAATTATCAAAATCGGTCCACGCGTTTGGCCTCTAGAGTGCCACATAGAAACATCCAAACATACATAGACTGATAAACACATTCCCCTTCCTTTGCTTTGCGCAGTCGGGTAAAAAAAAAAGACTCGAGAAAACGACAAAAAAAACTGTCAAAACAAATACCTATACAAAAAACCCGCTTGCTGAACCCGCGGTTTCTGCAGCGAAATTACGAACCACATTGCACGCGTAAACCTTTTTGCGTGAAAATGCCGAGAAAACTAATTTTCCCAGATATGAGACCTAGCTAGATCGATTTTGTTGCCCCCGTAAACAATGCAATTTTCATCGAAATCGTTAGAGCCGTTTTCGAAAACGTGAGTGCAAACAAATTTTTTTTTTTTTTTTTTTTTAGAGTATTTTTTTTATTCTCCTGAGCTGAGTTCGGTCGCCCAGATATTGTGCCAATAGATTCGTTCTTCCGCTAGACACCACCGAACAGCTGTGGCCTCCTACGCCTGTGCACATACTCTTGCGTAGTGTTGAATATGACGTGACGGACGCGGCTCGTTTGTCCCGTACAAAATTCAACTTTGTGTGATCGGCTCATTTTCTAAAAAAGTCATGCTTCAATTCAAACGTACACAATATGATAAAATCTTAAAATGACGTTACTATATCCTCAAGCTTCATTCAATCTTCAATCACACACCTCGCTTGACAATGACAAGAAAGAATTTTGAACTAATCGGACAGATTGTCATATGAGAATGAGTGAGTAGTTCGCCAAAATAATGAACAGTCAACTGAAAATGACCGGCTCAAACGAACCGGCTCACGGTACCGGCTCAAAATGAAAATGGGCCTACTCTGAAAATCATGTCATACCCAATGCTACTCTTGCGGCACGTTCAGCCTCATTTCTGCAAGCACGCCTGAGTTGGTGATGTTACCTCGAAAAACCCTAAGTACATTATAAAGCAAGAGCCTTATCCCGCCTAATTTCCAGTTTGAGAATAAAGAATTATTTGGAAATACCCTTCTTTTGTGTAAAGAACACAAAGCAGTGACTCCAGTGAACTATCAAACAGCGTTAATACAACAAGAGTGTGAGCTGGTGGCGTAATTAAAAAATAACACATGCCGCTTATTCAAGTGAAGAGAGAATAATTAATATTGCTAGAGAGCTGTTGATACCTCCTAAAAACTCCGTCACCAGAGTTGGCCACTTGCTCATACGAACTTATTATTTTACCTCCTACTCTTAACCGACTTAAAAAAGTGGTTCTCGTATTACTGTGGTTTGACAACGTTAGCTTGAAACTTAATCCAACACCACCCTGAACACATTGGCCAATAAATGGGACAGTCCAATGATAAGACACTGTATTAGAACATTGATGGTATAGGCCCTGTACCATCTCTGTTCTGCAGTGTCTATCATTCTATATATTGACAAAAGCTATTTTAATCTGCCTACTAACATAGAATAAGTAATTTACTAACATTAATATGGATCTGTTAAGTGGTCTGAATAGTGGTCTGAAATAAAATAATTTTATTTATTTTTATTTTAATAGGTGTGCTCCAACAGCTTTTGTAATAATTAAATAGATATTATTTAGGAAAGTAGTTCACTGTATGTACAGAAAGTAACGCTTCTAACAGTGTTTGTTGCCCTAATTCTTCTCGGAGTAAGTATTAATCTATTTATACCATTATATTTATAAAGCGGAAGAGGTTGTTTTTGTTTGTTAGTTTGAACGCGCTAATCTCAGGTACTAGCAGTCGGATTTGTAAAATTATTTCTGTATTTGATATCTTAATTCATGGGAAAGGCTATAGCCTGGTTTTCATCATCATCATCATCACCATATACCAACACTACACGGGCAACGCCGCCGTCTGGGCGCAGCTAGTTAAGAATAGTCGCCAAATAATTGGAGTAGAACTAAGTAGCTCAAAACCTTGCTTGCTCAAGCCTGCCTTCTGTCTGTGGGTTCGAAATTATAATAATAATTATTCATACCTTACACAACATTTGTTACTTAAAACCATTTAGAAACTAAAGTACTAGCGTCATCAATCGGTATCCCCCTATTGATTTTAACAAGGACCCTTTTCATTTCAACTTTGGATTTCAGTCGGATTTGCTAGTATACTTATGGATATCTAATTTCGCTCGAGTTCCTATACTAGCAAATCCGACTGAAATCCAAAGTTGAAATGAAAAGGGTCCTTGTTACAATCAATAGGGGGATACCGATTGATGACGCTGACTGTACCTACTAGCGTTTTATAATATGTCTGTGGGTTCGAAATTATACTAACAATTTTATTCGAAAATATATAACTTCAGGAGGTATTACCATCTCTCGTTGTATCCATCGGCTTTGTAATCCGTGAAGCGCCCCGGCACGTTTATTACAAACGCTTTAGCGACGTAACCTTTATTGTTAGCTGAAGGTAGCTTTCATCAATTACTGCCTGAATGGCTTACTTTACAATCGATAGCTTGCAAACATTATACGTGACTATCGCAAAAAGTTCAGTTAAGTACAATGTATTTTAGAATTTATACAATGCGTAAAGAAAGCTCTCAAAAAGGGGGCGTGTAGTTATACCAAAGGTAGGTACTTAGATAAAACAAAAACAAAATTGACATAGGTACCTATATGCGAGCTTGTATGAGAAATTTGATGAGAGTGAATGAGGCGAAATAGGTGTGTTAGGATCGTAGCAAGTGGAAATCCGTCTGCATGTAATGGCTAAACTCTTGAGGAGGGTTATAAGCTATTTTTCATCATCATCATCACCATAAACCATCACTACGCAAAAAACGCAATGTGGCCATTCCCTAAATTGTAAACTTCAAAATAGGATATAACTTACCTTAGCTCCCTCAGAAAGGCCCCGAAGAAAGGTATCAGTCTGCATTCGGGCATCGCCAGGGCTCTGCCCAAGGCCCTCTCGTACTCCGCGGAGAGGAGCGCGGCAGACAGGAAGTCCAGAGCCGGCAGGGGCTCGTCTGATATACTGCACCAGAAAGCCTTCAGCTTGTGTGACCTGCAGATAAAAAAAATGGTTGTCTGTAAAGTCTTTTTTTGAGAAAATTCTTGTTTTTTTGAAAGGTAGGTAATAACCGAGATAACCGAAATAACCGAGATCCATTCTGAAGCTTGAAGTATTGACTTCAAGCTTCAGAATGGATCTCGGTTATTTCGTGTTTTCCGAATATGTCCGACAGCAGTGTATGATTCCACAAAACAGAATGCAACAGAAGTGCACGTCGTTATCAGCGCAGCTCGCACGGCTTGCAACTAATTTGTTTTTCTTAAAAATGACATTGATATTTATTTGTTTTGCGACAAAGTTGAATTTATGAGTAATTTTCATTTCCATATGAGTTTTCCTCAATTGTTTTTGTAATTTTATGCGATGGTTTCCGATGTCTTACGAAAACCATTCTTTTTATGGTTTTACTGTACTTTCCGATTGGTGCCTCAAAAATTTGGTGAGGATCTGTTGAGGATCTTCGGAGTTATGAACAGAAATGCACCTCGAGATTGCAGAAAATTGCTCAGCTTATAACATTGAAGTCGGTTTTTATGATTAACTTGTAGTAAGAACTTTATTCCTTAGGTAACTTTGTTTTCTAACTTCCTAGAACAATTTCTGTAGGTACCTACGGTAGTTACGAGTTAAATTGTACTTCAATGGAATTCACTATGTATGCTTCACGTACTACAGATAAGCTCTAGTTGGAGGTTACATCGGCAAACCTAGGTCTTGCTCTCTCATATTTAAAAACTAGCGACCCGCGACTCACATTGGAAACCTCTAAAATTATCAGTGTTCCTCTACTATATTATGCATGTATTATACATATAAACCTTCCTCTTGAGTCACTCTATCTAGTTTTAAAGATCTAAGCGTACATAGGGACAGACAGCGGGAAGCGACTTTGTTTACTATGTAGTGATACATTGACATTGACACATAGATTTACGAGTATTAATATTATTTAGGAGACCAGCGACAGGCGAATTGTCCATACGAACGTAATACCAAAATAATTTAAAATTTGACTATATTTTAATCACTTTATGTTATTATTTGGATAAAGTCAGTATTTATCTAAGTTCCTGTTACTCTTTTGTTCCAAAAAACTTACTATAGAACAAATGAAAAGAAAACATGCATGTACACAAAGCGTCACCATTAAGTACCTCCCCTGCTAAGACGTCAGTTCGCAACCCGTTGATCTCAACTTTTTGTAAAACATTTACCTTTTTTATTAGATTTGTCATTCTTACTTTCTTATTCTTACTTACGTATGGATAAGTAATTTCACGCGCTCTGCTGTGCGGCCGATTGGTGTAGCGGTAGCGACCCCCAATTCAAATGCTCCTGAGTGGGTCCGGGCTTGGTTTCAAATCCTGTCACGACTATGTATTTTTTGTTTATTTTATTTTTATTTTTGCTTTCACAACGAACTACGTTGTGAGTATGTAGTAAGTTACCTAGTAAAGTTATAGTTAGATGAAACAACTTTTAGTAGGGTCTTAGTAAATTTATTTAAACACAAACCTAATACTTAATCCAATAAAATTAACGAGTGAACAAACATGTCATGTTATCATTGGAACAGTTTATACTTATCGTATAAAATCCAGTGAAAAATAAACAATTTAGATCTCTCGCAAATCAGATCAGACTAAGTAATATTATCTACTTACAATTTAAAACAATATCAGTTATCTTTCAATTTTATAAAAGTTAGTAACAGCTCGCGAACGATGAAGCGCAGTTATCATGAACTAAATACACTAGGTATTCCTTCTCGATAAGCAACTCGCTGGGCCAATATTATGACATCTTTCCATCTCCAATAACCTGAAAATAAGAACATTATTACATAATGGCATACCTAGGTTATAAGATAAAAAAACAACCTCTGTAATACCTACTTATCAATTATAATACCACTTACCTAACGTTATTCTGCAACTTGCTGGTATTAATAATAATGTTTGTGGCGTTCACATAGATCTGTTTAGACTCCTTAGCTCTTTCGGCCTGATTTTTGTGGCTTTATAATGATTCATATCACCAGTCGATAGAAACCTTGGAAGCCTGCACCGATTTTGACCTACGAAAAGTAAAATAAGTGTTATACATTTATACTCAGGCAATTATTTATTCACAAAGATTGTTATAATATTTACGACTTACCATTATTCCATGATGCCAAGCAATCTCTTTTATGCTTATATTTTGTTCGTAAAGAACAACTATCTTTGTCCTTTCAAAATTGATAAAATGCACCATTGCTATCTACACGCACCGAAAATAAAACAAGTAACAAAACCAGTCAGTTAATTTTATTGTTCAATAGAATTTAGTGCACAACTACCTTCAATACAATTTTATTAGTTGATGGTAGTCGTGTAAAGAGTTACCTACTATTATTTTGTAAACGAATAATCTAACTTATAAATTCAGCGCTGATGACAACTGCTACCGTAGCTCAGTTGTAATAGCGTGCGGTGTTAATAATACTCGCTCACGTGCAATTGGGGCATCGGTGGTTCGAATCCTAGCAAGCAAATAAGTTTTTGTAAGATTTTATTTATTTGAGTCGTTCAGGCAAACAATTTCGTTAGTGTAGCCTGCATACGGCAACTTTCCATTTACACTATAAAGGGTTACCAATTGGTGACGCAGTGTGTACCTACAAAGATTTCAATTCAATTTACTTAAATTTCTTTTTATGTAAGTTTTTCGGAATAAAAGTGTAACAGGAACCTAGATAAATACTACCTCAATCTAAATAATAACATTAACTGATAAAAATATGCTTTTTTGAATGATTTTGGTATTACGTTTGTATGGAAATTCGTCTGTCGCAGGCACTTTAAGGCTGATTTAAGTCTCACGCTCACCGTCAGCGCTGATAGGCGAGTGATCTTTATTACAATGAAATAAGGATACTGATAGTCCAGCACTGACAAGAGCAATCAGCGTAGCCATTTCTGCTAACCAATCAGTATACTTATTTCATTGTAATAAAGATCACTTGCCTATCAGCGCTGACGGTAAACGTGAGACTAAAATCAGCCAAGATTTTGACGATGCAACGTCCATACTATGTTTTACTAAACGGTATTCTCGTAGTATGAGGCTATTCTCGTAGCAGTGCTACGTAGCTACGGCATTCTCGTAGCACTGCTACGAACCAGCGAATGTTAGCTTTATCGGAACAATGGCCAGCGCTTTGCATCGCTGAGTTTAATGTACTACGCTAAAAGGTATCTTTGAAATACGTTGAACGTTATAATAATGTGTTGTATGCAGTGCTATTATACCCTAAGATATGTTACGTTCATAGTTCGACGACCTCTGTGGCGCAGTGGGTGAAGGCCCGCCTGTGACGCAAGAGGTTGCGGGTTCGATCCCCGCCGCGGGACAAATGTTTGTATGATCTGCAAATATTTGTCTCGGGTCTGGGTGTTTTCTATGTATATTATGTATGTATTTACGAAAAAAAATGTATATAAGTAGTATATCAGTCATGTGGTTGCCATAACACAAGCTCTGCTTAGCTTGGGACTACATGATGCTGTGTGAAAATGTCCAGCAATATTTATTTATTTATTTATTTATTTAGTTATTGACGTTTGAAATATGGTCGCACAGCTATACATACACTATGTACACTATGTTGACAAGTTCCACAAATGAATAGTATATAGGTACATATTATAAAACTATAGCATTTTTATTGTTTTTGTAATTCACTACACGTGACAAATATGTCTCAGGGCAATTCTTCTAGATGACAACGTCAATCATTCCGCTGCGGTTTGTTTCGATCTTTTAAATGTCAGTCATTTGGTGAATAGTAGAATAGCTTTTCAATTTGTTCTGCCAAAGTCCAAACCTTAGCTAAAACGTCACCACAACAGTCGTTTGTCATTACAGGAAACAGTCGAAAATCTAAGGTTTAGTGTGGTTACTTTCGTGGTTTAGTTGAGGTTTTGCTTGAGGTTGATAAAAAGTTCGGTACTAGAATTGACACCTAACAGCCTTTTTAGCCCCGCAGAAGTTTGAAGCAGTCACGCAAATTACGTTCCTGTACAATTCCTAATTATTTATAAAATTCCTAATATTCATCGGGCTTAAAAATGTCGCTATTGCAGAATCGCAACAGGAATTGAACTAGCCTGTAATTTATTTTAATGCTCTTGTGGTGTACAATAAAGTGTTAATCTATCTATATTTTTATATGCGATCTCTTTTCATTGACTGAGAGTGAAAAGAAACGGCATTATAGTTCATTTCATATTGTGATTCTGCTTTAGCGACCTTTTTAAGCCTGTCACAGACTTAGCTATAATATATATTAATATTTTTATAGCTAGGTATATTACTATATATTTTCTATACTAATTTTCGCGTGACCGCACACTCAGCTATAATATATACGGTATAATAGTACGGTATATTAATATATATTATAGCTAAATCTGTGACGGGCTTTAAGCCCGCAGTTGACGAGTTCCATCTTCACCTTTTAGACTAATTCTCTTGATGTTTTCCTTCACGAGAGGTCGAGGTCAAAATCCTAAGCGTAACCTAAGTTTTTAAAACCGGTTAGAACACGACTTTCGCTTCAAAGAAAACCTTAAAATGCTTCGTAAGTGTGTACGGAAGTGTTTGGCTTAACTTTTATAGCTGAATCCTGATTCAATATTTAAAATATGTATTATGTAAGCAAATAATTTTAATGTTGTCTCATTAAAATTATTTTCCCCAAAAAATATAGATGTAGTGTGAGTGCAACTACAAACTCAGCATATTTGCCATAACTTACAATATAGTTTATTCAATGTATTAGAGGACAGAACTCATTAGACCGCACATCAATAAAGACACATCAACAACACAATGAACCTGTATCACTCCATACGTCCACCAGAAATCCACCAATAAACCTACTAGAATTTCATTACTAAAGCTTAAAGTAGTGTAGTAGTAAGTTGTAGTAAGTAGTAGCAGTAGTCTTTACAGATTTACATTAGAAACAAGCAAAAATTTAATTGAAACAAATACCGTACGGGTGTCTAATCAATACTTGTAATAAAACTGTAAAGGTGCGTCCAGATATCGCGTACCCTGCGGCCCTAGCCATATTACACGATCTATCGTCGCTGTAGAACGATCTATCGTCGCTGTAGAATAGAACACTTCAAAATGTATAGGAATTGACGTTCTGACCACGTGACTCATCTACTTGAAACGTCAAATCCTATACATTTTGAAGTGTTTCTATTCTACAGCGACGATAGATAGTGTAATATGGCTACGGGGGCTGGCTACGCGTAGTCAGTGTACGCGTATCCAGAACGCCAAGTCTGTACCTGTAGCTACGCGTACAGTGTACGCTGTACGTATCCAGAATGTACGCGTAGCTAGAGGTACAGACTTGGCGTTCTGGATACGCGTACACTGACTACGCGTAGCCAGGGTACGCGATATCTGGACGCAGCTTAACAGGGCGTCGATTCTCGTACCGAACTTTTTATCAACCTCAACCAAAACCTCAACTAAAGCGACTGTTTCCATGACTACTAATAACAAACGACTCAGTTGTGGTGAGGTTTTGAACTTTGGCAGTACAAATTTTTGAAAAGCTATTCTACTATTTCACCAAATGGCTGACATTTAAGAGTTCGAACCAAAACCAAAGCGGTTGTCATTTAATAGAATACAGGCCCAGATCAAATTCTCTACATTGAAGATATTTTAAAAAAATTTTTTGGAGAGTTCTCTATCATCGATACTGAAGCCAAAACTGTAATTTTTTTCATTCATGCCTGTCTGTCTGTATTTTGGCCGCGCATCACGTCGAAACTATTAAATGGATTTAAATGAAACTTGGTATTATTTGAGTGTATACTACGAGGTATAATATAGAATACTTTTTATCCCGAAATTTATCACGGTTCTCTTGGGAGAGGGGATGAAAGTCAAAATGAGTATCTGGTTGTAATTCATTAACCTGTAGTCCGATCGGCCACTCGGCCAACACGGCTCATAATTATAGAGAGAGAGCCGATAAATAATACATTCTAAGCGTGTACTAAAATATAGTTCCAAAACACGCACTCACTAACACGCAACCAATTTAAGTTAAAATAAGGTCCTAAAGCCGGTAAATACAAAAACAATATTTTTACCTGAAACAAGGAAACAACTTCAAAACTCGAATATTCGAGTTCGATGGGGCTATCTGGGCCCCGATTCTACTAATTTACAACGTCAACGTTCCGGTATCATTATAGCTGCATTTTGTTTCGTTCTTCAAAATGACAGTAGGTACCTAATTTGTTTGAAAACGTCACCACACTAGAATAACCTAACCTCATTGGTCATTAGTTGATTAATATCTGGGTGACCGAGCTCTGCTCGGGTGCATAACGCCATCTAGTGGTTCAATTACGAACCACATTGCACTGGTAAATCTTCTTGCGTGAAAATGCCGAGAAAACGGCTTTTCTCAGATATGAGACGCTAGATCGATTCTGCGCCCCCGTAAACTCCCGTACCTACCTCAATTTTCATCGAAATCGTTAGAGCCGTTTTCGAGAACGGGAATACAAACAAACAAATAAACAAATATTGCTCGTTTAATAGTAGGATGTATATAGGTACGGTACCTACATTGAATACAGCGTAAACGAAGCGAGCTCATAAAAATATTCCGGCCACGTTTTAATTTTAAAGTTTCACCTGAATTCGCCACACTAGTTTCTGGGTCAAGCAGGCTTGTATTAGCATCTCGCGGTTTGTGACCTTGAAGAATATGGGCTTGGAGAGCGTATGAAACTGTAATTTTCAGAGCTTCTCAAAAAGAAGCTGTCATTACTAGTTGCGCCCTTGCGGCGTTGCCCCCGTAGTGATGGTAGGTAATGATGATGGTGATAATAAAAAGTAGCCTATAACCTTCTTCAAGAGTTTAGCTATCAAATGCAGAAATAATTTTTCAAATCCGACTGGTAGTTCCTGACACAGAGAAATTAATACTACGTTTTAATTCCTGAGATTAGCGCGTTCAAACAAACAAACTCTTCCTCTTTATTATATTAGTATAGTATAGATGTCAATTCATTAGTGTATGATACAGTTACGTAGTTTAGAATCTTCTTGATGATACACTAATGAGTTGACATAATGACCGGGAATAGGACATAAGCTACTTTTTATCCCAGAAAAATGCACGGTTCCCGTGGGATAAAAAAATAGTAGTCCACGCGGGTGTCCGCTAGTAAATAAATAAACAATGTAACTGACTAAGGATGTGGGTGATGTCTACCGTACCCTAGGGATACTGTCATAATCCTGTTACGCTCCGTATCGTTTTCAATTTAAGCGATAGCCGAGCCCAAAAGGGCTTAGGGCGTTTCAACATGGCGACTTTTTGTAGCTACAATAAAATAATTGTGATTTTACAAGTGCCTATGTCATTTCAATTTGTGTGAGCTGATAAGCTAGTGGCTAACTCTGGTCACAGAGGTTTTAGGCCGCCTAAAGGCCTCCGTCATAACTTAACGACTTAAAAGCCAGGACCGACAGTTTAACGTGCCCTACGAAGCACGGTAGCTCTCATCTTGTGACCGCTCAGCCGAGACCAAACGCGACAAAAGACATCTACGCGATCGTTTTGACAGTTTGAGACCAATTTGAGGTTTGAGACAAGTTAGACAATCAGCCCGCTGCACAGTGTGGGCTTTGACGTGATTTTCGGACATGGTCTTTTTGTTGCAGAATTCGTTAGTATTAACGATTTAAAACGTTAAGAGTAGAACTCCCGTGTTTCAGTTAAGTTTAGTTTCAGAGATGTGAATTTTTGAAAATACCTATATTTTTTGTGCCAAAAAATTTTAAAGCGTTGGTGCGCCTACATTATAGGATTATTTAATAATTTGATTTCTGTATACCTAAGGATGTTTCAAGCTGCAATTTTAGAAATAATTTTGAATCTTCTATATGCTGTAAAACGCGAGTAATTAATTATTTTATATTTTTGGTTTTTATTTTTTTACTCCGAATTTAGGTCGTTGTAGCACATAATTTCTTCATAACACATAGCCCCAGATCCTAAGCAACAATGTGGTAAAAAAACGGAAAGCTAATCTCGCGTGGATTGGAAGTTATTAAATAATAACGTTTTTGCCGAAAACTTTACAGTCGGGGTTGTCACTTTTTAAATATTAATTTTTTTGTCAAAAATAAAGGAACTTATTTTTTTTTAATTTTCCTTTAGATCGTTTACAACAATCCTTAGATTATGCTATTCTCAATTAAATTATATTATTGTGCATATTATTGAGGATAACGATTTTTTTACATTTAGAATCGCTATATCTCAGAAATGGTGAATCTTAGGAAATAGAATATACGGCAAATTTTGTGGAAAATAGCATGATCTACATTTTATATTAATAAATAAATCTGTTTTTCATAAATACCTCGTTTCGTTCTATTACCCAAAAAAAACAAAATTACCCTGCAGGGGTAAATAAATATCCACAGGCACGGTATCACTGAGATTTTCAGCTCTATCAATTTTTTTAAATTTTTTGCCAAAAACGTTCAAAATTTGACCAAATATTTGTGACAACCATAACGATAAAACTTAAGTCACTGTAACTTCCAATCCACGCGAGATTAGCTTTCCGTTTTTTTACCACATTGTTGCTTAGGATCTGGGGCTATGTGTTATGAAGAAATTATGTGCTACAACGACCTAAATTCGGAGTAAAAAAATAAAAACCAAAAATATAAAATAATTAATTACTCGCGTTTTACAGCATATAGAAGATTCAAAATAATTTCTAAAATTGCAGCTTGAAACATCCTTAGGTATACAGAAATCAAATTATTAAATAATCCTATAATGTAGGCGCACCAACGCTTTAAAATTTTTTGGCACAAAAAATATAGGTATTTTCAAAAATTCACATCTCTAAAACTAAACTTAACTGAAACACGGGAGTTCTACTCTAACGTTTTAAATCGTTAATACTAACGAATTCTGCAACAAAAAGACCATGTCCGAAAATCACGTCAAATCCCACACTGTGCGCTGCAGGCTAATTGTCTTACAAAAATCAGAAAAATCAAAAAAATCAAAATCAAATATCATTTATTCAGTAGGACCGTTATGACCACTTTGAAACGTCTTAAGAGCTAGGTATTCTACTCCTGTTCTTTCGCGACCAATACCGTGAAGAATCAGGGCAACAAACACGGTATGGGGCCTAGCTTTCTTTTCGGTGATCCATCCGCTGATCTCAAATCTCACGGATCCTCTCGTCATATTTGACAGCTTGAGACCGATTTTGGTCGCTATCAAAGATAGACAATCAGTATCGGTCCAAAGTGTCGCCGTAGCGAGAATCCAAAAGCAACTAAAAGGCGAGGTACTTCGCGATATTTCAAGATATTTTCAAACGTTTCGATAGGCCATTAAGAGCGACCTTGGACCGCTGTAGCTACGTAGGGTTACCACACGTTAATCAAGGCTAAAATGGTCTGTGTCTACGTTTACAGAAACTTATTTTAAAAAGAGCTCAACTCATCGGTGCAACGATGCAATTCTCTCCATCTATCTCTTTCCAATGCGATTTCTTTTATTTCTTTATACGACATGACAGCGGGTCAATCTTCAGAATTAGCGTGTTTGGTTGATCGCTATGGTGCTTTTTTTAAATATCGATATTATTGCTTTTCTGTATTTTTATTGCGAGAAGGAGGTGTCTAAATAAGCATTTTTTCATATTGGTCCCTGAAGGGGCAGAAAAGCAATAATATCGATATTTAAGGGGCGCCAGAGCGATCAACCGGGTGCGCTGATTATGAAGATTGACCCCAGCGACCTTCTTCTTCTGACTGTAGTTAATCTGACTTATGTAGTTAATTCTTGGTCTTCCCCTTCCTCGTCTTCCTTCTACTTTTCCTTCTATGATGTTCCTTATGAAGCTGTCATGTCGTATAAGTCCAATCATTTTCCCTCTTCTGTTCTGTATGGTGTTCATGAAAAGCTTTTTCTTTACAGAAAAGGCCTTTATTACAGAAACCTTACTACTAAATAAATAAATATAAATATTGCTGGACATTTCACACAGCGCCATTTAGCCCCAAACTAAGCAAAGCTTGTACTATGGGAACCAGATAACTGATAGAATACTTATATACTTTTTGTAAATACATACTTAGAATACTTTATAACACCCAGACACAGAACAAACATCTATGTTCATCACACAAATGTTTGTCATGTATGAGAATCGAACCCACGACCTACAGCGCAGAAGGCAGAACTACTACCAACTGAGCTAAGAGGTCAGTCTAACTAAGTAAAATGAATTTGAGTTTGAGCTTGATTAAAGTAGGCAAACTTTGTGGTCACCCTACTCACAAGATAGTGGAGATCTCGAGGCGGACAAGTCGGGCAGAGGTTATTTTTACATGTAGTCAGGAAGGCATGAAATTTTAATTTCAATCGATTGAACGTATGGTAAACTAACTGGTAAACTTCGTACCACCTAACGACCCTACTGAATTAAGTGGTGGAATGGTTGGAAAAAAAATTCCCAACGAACCCACTGGTGGGGTGGGCTAGTGGGGTAGTTGGGAACGAATCATTTCGAGATATCATCATCGGTGGTGTTTTAAAACGATAATTTTTTGTCAATTTTCGTAGCTCAGGTTAAGTTGGTGGAAGCTGAATTCGGAACATTTGACCAACATAAGCTGACCCTTAAAAAACTTAGGCCTTTACATCATTACTAGATGATTTATACAGTGTCAGGAGGCAATCTTTGCCTACACTTATCGGGACACTGTAGTGCCTGGGACAATGTTGAGATGGAGTAGGCTAGCACCTACACCATCCTCTCAGCTTAACCGTCCATATCCACGGGAAAGACATGGTCAGTCAATACGTGTGGGGCTGACTAAGCCGCGGGTTTCCTCACTATTATTATGTACCTAAATTCAATGGGAATAAAGTCGTAATCACTTTCCTTATTTTTTTCAATTTAAAACAGGAGAATAAATATGAATTTCGGGTATGACGATTTATTCAGTATGAAGATCTTAATATAATGTCTGTGGAAGGGATTACGACATTGAGATGGGTTGAAAGGGTTCTGATAATGGAGTACCGTCGTCAGAGTGCGGGCGGGGAGCGGAGCGGAAGCGGGAGCGATTAATCACTAAGCTTTTAAGAAATAAGGTTCAATATTTTTTCTTTGTTTCCTAACTTTTAAATAAATAACTTTTAAATTGACAAAGATAAAATATAAGTTGACAATATCGCGATCGATTAGGTGAATTTCAATGTTACTATGAACAATTTTTTGCACTCTCGAGGTGCATTTCTGTTCATAACTCCGAAGATCCTCGACAAATCCTCACCAAATTTTTTTGGTCCCAACTAAAAATATATATCTATGTATCTTACTAAGTACCTCAAGTACCTTTTTATACAAAAAAAAATTCCAAATCGGTTCGGGCGTCTTTGAGTAATCTGGGAATATACATAAAAAAAAAAGATTCTGATGAATTGAGAACCCTCTCTTTTTTTTTGAATGTTATAGAACACTTAGTAGGTACAATGAACTATAAATAATGGCATTTCAAAATATCCTAAATATAAAGATTACTAAAAACTAAGTAATTCTTCACGTCTTCTTTCTTCATACAGTTGAGTGTACTATAAATAATAGCATTTCAAAATGATCCTAAATAAAATGAAGTAGGTAAGTAAAAAGTAAGATAAAAAAGTAAGTAAAAAGTAAGATTACTAAAAAGTAAAAAACTAAATTCTTCACGTCTTCTTTCTTCATACAGTTGAATGTAAGTACAGTCGGCAAGTAGTTTCCGCCGGCCTACAGTCTCTCAACAGCTGAAGGCCGAAAGAAACCCCTGCTGACTGTACGAGATCTTCTCTTCTTGTTTTTTTCTCTTCTTCTTTAGACAATCTATGTTCTTCTTTCTAAATGGCTAGAGTCAAAATTATGCAAATAAACAGGGAACCGCAGGGAATGCGTTGTACGCTATATAGCCTATAACAACTTACTTGAGTCCAGCGACGATCTCCATGGCTGTATTGAAGTTGCCTATATGCCAGCAGGTCAGTGCAACACGCAGGACACACGCCAGCGCCGCCTTGCGCTCCTCCGCTGATACGTGCGATAGGATCAGCTCTGTTATCCACGCTGACACCTGCGCCAAACACAAAGGTGTTAATGACAAAGTCAAAGTCAACATCTTCTTGCTCAAAGCTGCCGGTATATAAGCTGACCCAACGTAGTAGAATATTCGAGAAAAGTAATTAACTTTCCTCAGTGTTATCTCGCTTATGGATTTTTCTCGAAGTTTCTACAAACTTCGAGATTCTTGTAGAGTTTTCTAGAATTTAGCTCTCTAGTTAAGCTCTCTACAAATCTCTTGAGCGTAGAATAATCCAGACAGCCAGCGTAACACTATTATTATTACTATTTTATTTATTTATTTATAATTAACACTTTCACACATGACAAATTGTGCAAGGAGGACTTAATGCTGAAGCATTATCTACCAGTCATCCTGGGCGTGCAAAAAGATGGTGTGGCGTATCATAAAGAACATTTTAAAAACTATTATCAGCCGTTAGTGTCCCACTGTTGGGCAAAGGCCCTCTGGAATCTTGCCACATCGTCATAATGGCTAATTGGATCTCTTTGATTAGGTACAGAAAGCGTCATTAATTGGTATCCCCCTAGTAAGAGGTCGGTTTGCAAGCCGTTGATCTCAACTTTTGTAAAAACTTTTACATCCTTGCTTACTTATGGATATCTTATTTCGCTCGAGTTCCTAAACAAAAATAGCTGATATAATACCCGACTGAAATCCAAGGTTTAAATGAAAAGAGTTTTTTTTCAAATCAATAGGGGGATACCGATTGATGACGCTGACTGTACCTATATTGAAGTTGGAAGTAGTCGATTTCTTGATCCTCGAAATTAAATTGGCATATTTTGTGAAGACAAACGATCAAAAGTTCGTAAACGCCATAACACCGACCACGTCCTACTTTTGAGGTCAGTTTAAAATAATTCTGTCCGGCCTGGCGTCCACACCTGTAGGGTACAAGTACGTTGAGATGGAGAAATTCTAGATTTTGGCACGGAGTGACTCAACAACTTTTATTTTGTGAAGCTGTTGAGTAAGCGCTTTGGCTATAGATCGAAGGTCCGACTGAAGGTCTTGGGCTAGTATCCCGGCTTTACAACGCATTTTATTATTAGGAGTACAGATGTATCCGGGTATTTATCACGTAAACTACCTTTTTATTCGAAACATCGGGCTAAATAAAAAGGTAATTGACGTGATAAATACCCCATACATTATGTATTATAATGTGTTCTAATCGCAAAAGTTTAAAAAAAGCATTTTCTTATATTTCTGTACCTAATCTAAACAACGGAACCGAAGCTGTGTCACACTCATGTTAAAAACGTTACCTCAAATATTTAGGGATAAAAGAAACTTAGGTCTTTACATCTCTTCCTAGATGAAGATAAGTACACTCGTTTCGTTAACGAGACACTGTAGTGCCTGTTTTCCTTCACCATTCATAGCTCTCTATCTCGGCTTCATGCTCAGTAAACGTATTTTTTATTTTTTATTTATTGAATAAAAAGTTACATTAAGTTTAGTTGTATCCAAAAAACCTATTTTAGGTTCGTCCAGCACACTGTGTTCTTTTATACTTACAACTTTGGATATTGGATACTTACAACAAAACCTTACCTATGTAACTTTTATTAAATAAATTAAAAAAAAATACAAAAAGATAATTTAACATCATTTTGAAAATTAAAAAATAACCGATCAAAATGAAATAATAACCTTTCAATCGGTCGCATTACCGCTTTCTGTCCGCCCAAACCTTTATGGTACCTAACCTCAACCACAAAATCGTACAGGAAATCTCGAATTGCCCCGAACTTTATTTAATGTGCAACTTTTAAGGGTTTCCAAACTCGCAAGGGTATAGTTAGGTACGAATCCGTATTTGTTTTCTGTTTACGAATTGTAAGGTAGAAAATGGATATTAAACAAGTGGCTAAATTAAAAAAGAATTTTCAAAATCGGTCCACATTATTGACGGAGAAATCGCTACGCCCATGATCGACGCCATTAGAAAGCTTAGAAAACTTCAAGAATCCATCACGAACGTCCAAGCAAACAACGCCACGAGCTCTCTATGATTGATGTCTGTAATTTTTCATGACAGTTATCGTTTAGCAACCATTTTCCTAATTATTAAGCCCCTAGCTTGTACTCATTTGATATGTCTCTTATTACGTAATGGACTCATTTCGATTTAATCCAATTAAGGTGTTCAATAAGCCAATGGAATTGTAATAAAATGCGAAATGTAAAGAGGCCAACGACTGTTTTTGTAGTGAGAATATTTTTTCAATTTAATTGTGGTTTTGTGATCGAAGAATATAGTCGTAGAAGAAATAGAAGAATATAGTCGCCGGCCCCTTAAGTATTTTACATCTTGTATATTTACTTTTTTAACTATTGTTGCTTGAAATAAACGTTTATTTTTATTATTATTATGCAACGCCTAAAAAACTGAGACAATAGCGGCATTTACACGTAGAGATCGGACCGAGGGAAATAGCACGCGCCATTCCAACCTTCGCTAAAAACCTTACGTGTAGATGCGCGACGCTGACAGTTCGATCTGGCAAAGTTTTTAGCACAGTTTTTGTGACAGTTTTTTGCACGCATTACCGTTCATAATCGTACCACGCGCCAGTCTAAACTGTAACAATAATTAGCACGACAGTTTTATCCGCGGTTAAATCTGTACAGATTTACCCGCGGTTCGGAACGCAGTCCAGATGCGCGGTTAAAACTCTACTGTGTAAAGACCGCTAATGATTGATGTTTGTAATTAAATTTCATGACAGTTATCGTTTAGCAACCATTTTCCTAATTATTAAGCCCCTAGCTTATACTCATTGATATGTTCTTATTCCGTAATGGACTCATTTCGATCATCCAGTTTGTCAACCTTTGCCCACCGCCCACTTTGAGAATTCCTAACCCCCACGATCTTACATTTTATTTTTCTTACCATCTGTCGCGATTTTAAAACAGATTTTTGGAGCACAGTAGTTATTACTTCTCTAACTGCTGGTAAAATTAAATCTTCCCCAATAATATCGAGGCCATCATTGACAAGGGGCGTACAAACAAATATGCAATTTTTT
The DNA here is from genome assembly GCA_958496255.1 of Camptogramma bilineatum. Lineage (NCBI taxonomy): Eukaryota > Metazoa > Arthropoda > Insecta > Lepidoptera > Geometridae > Camptogramma > Camptogramma bilineatum. The sequence goes on from OY292478.1 coordinate 5,503,570, forward strand.
TTTATTACGGCATTCAAATAAGAATTTAGTGATCCATATATTGCAAAAACAATCATATTTTTAGGAAATACCGTTTTTTTTTTATTCAACAAAATGCAATAGGCGTACACTTTCAAATCATTATTATGTGCCGTGGAATAGGGGCGTATCGTGGACGTAAACACAACTCCTGACTTTTATAGTCGTGCGAAAGAGGCGTACAGCGTAAACATTGCTCACGCGTCTAAAGCCCGTTTTCCACCGCGAAAGGAAAATGCTAGGCGGAACGGAATATTTTAAATGAAATAGGTGTTGACATTTCCACCAACAAATATTGACTGTTGATTTCCACTGCAAAATGAAAATGAGAGCGGGGAATGAGCGGAGCGAGCTGAACAGAAAATGAGAAATAGGAATGAACAGCCAATTTCCACAGAGAGCGAGTTTAGTTGTGGTTTTAAACTGGTTACGTGTTAAGTTACCTACCGAAAAGCAGCAGATTATGTATGAGATTCAATTTGATGACCTCTGTGGCGCAGTGGGAGATGGCCCGCCTGTGACGCAAGAGGTTGCGGGTTCGATCTCCGTTGCGGGACAAATGTTTGTATGATCTGCAAATATTTGTCTCGGGTCTGGGTGTTTTTCTATGTATATTATGTATGTATTTACAAAAAAAAATGTATATAAGTAGTATATCAGTCATGTGGTTGCCATAACACAAGCTCTGCTTAGCTTGGGACTACATGATGCTGTGTGAAATGTCCAGCAATATTTATTTATTATTTATTTATTTATTTAATTAAAACGAAATAATTAAGTAGGTATCGTTTTAAAAATGTTAAAATTTACTTTTGTTTATAATTATTGTAAATAATAGTCATCAGTTTTTTTTAATCGATTCGCCGTTTTTTCACGGGCACTCCGGCTCAAGGAGGATCGCTTGTATCAATGCAGGTTCGAATCTCGTCGCAAACGAAAATTTTGATCCTTACCTATGATTTTACATTTCCAATGAAATAATAGGTACTTAGATAAGTACATAAGTATTGATTAACATCACACTTCACACTATCACACTATTATTATAAATGCGAAAGTTTGGATGTTTGGATGGATGTTTGTTCCTCTATAACTCGACAACTAATGAACCGATTAGGCTGAGATTTAAAATATAGATAGATGATGACCGGGAATAGAACATAGGCTACTTTTTGTCTGGTACCACGCCAGCGAAGCCGTGGGCAGCAGCTAGTTATAAAATAAAAAAACTAAGGACAGACGGCGATTTTTATAAAATACCTACCTATCGATAATTATCAAAAGCCCGCAGCTCTTGTCGGTGCAACGATACAATTATTAGTCGACTCTTTTTATTACTCGACTATTATTGCTCGTACAAAAATTAAGTAGGTAAGTATGTGGTTGAATTCAGTTATCCAGAAAAAAAGTAGGTACACTAGACAAAGTATGTATGATTCCAGTATAGCTAAGCTCAACTCGTAATAAACTGTGCCATCGTTTAATTCATTATCAGGGTTAAGATTTTGAAAAGCTGTTTCTGTAACTTTAGATAGATACCTTGTATGTGTTCAAGAAAATGTTTAGGTAAGTAGATGTTTGACGTTAAAATTTTGGTAAGTTTTTGGTAAATTTTGGCGCTACTAACATAGCGCACCCATAGAATTACAGTGACCTAATTCAAAATTTATCAAAATTTAGTTATGATCTTAAAATGACTTAAAAAAACCTAGATACTTACTCCATCGATTGTTGATTTTAACTTAATTTTGATAAATTTTGAAGGTCACTATTATTCTTAAGTAGGGGTCCCACGGCCTGTAAACTGACAGGCGAGGCCGCGCCAGGTCAGGCCGCAGGCCGTAGGACCCGCACGTGCGTGTACGCGCCACAGCAAGAGAAATGGAGTCGAACGACAGGCTGGTACAGGCTGACACACGCCGTGAGAACGGCTCGGCGCGAGCCGCCATCAGTCCACAGGTGTCCACAGGCGTGGCGCGGTCCGGCCTCGCCAGTGATAACACGGGCCGTAGGACCCCACCTTGAACCGATCCATCGGGAGTCGGTAAGTTCAAAGATGTGGCGCGGTGCGGAGCGACGGTGCCTGCCGCGGCCTGTGAGCGCGCGTCTGCGTCGGTTCAACTCATTCATTTCAGTTTTTTTTTTAATCTGGCCACCGAATATAACTAAAGCAGCTGCACACGCAGCCATCCGTTCCGTATCACTTAAAATGTTGGACTGGCGGTAACGACAGGCCGGTACAAGCCGACGCATACCATGGGAACGGCTCGGCGCGATACGCAATCAGCTGCACAGGCTTCCACAGGCGTAGCGCGATCCGGCCTGGCCTGTGATAACACGCGCCGTGGGACCCCAGCTTAAGGGTGCGATAAATTCAAAGGCAAATTCTGACACTTCATAGTCTTCAAACAATTATTTGGTTTGATAAAAAACCAGCAGGGGAAAACAAGCCTTAATTTGAAAGGTTACTCGTACATAGGTACGTACGCCTCTGTTCAAATAGGTAGTTTGCCAAATTAATGTCGAGGGAAAGGGGCGTACGTAAAATTTAATTAAAATTTTCTGGATTGTGGTTTACTGATTTGTTTTTCTATAATGTTTTTTAAGATACTTACGTCGTTTTGTTTAAGGTTAAAATTGTATCATTGACTATAATTATTTTTATTTTTTTACGCCTCTTAATGTATGTCAACTTGAACTATGAAAATGCAATGAAAACGTTGGGCGATACAGGCGTATATACAAAAAATAGTGAAAGGGGTAGTCAGGAAAATAAAATAAATTACCTTGTACTTTTTAAACAACACATTTAATAGGATGTAATATTCGTTGGTTGGGTGTGTTTTGCATAGAATAGACAATTGTGGGGTTTCACAAAAGCATTATCGCTATCTATTAAGACTATGACGGCCAATAATAGCATAAAAGTAATATATTCCTAAACTCAGATAATAATAATTATAATTATAGGTAATAAAATAATAACGATACAATGACCTTGGGTTTCCAGCAAGCAGGAGCACAGCACTTTTCACCTCGACCTCACTTTGTGAACACCAAAACCAGACTGACTTTCTCTAGGCGTGGCGTGGCCCATCGCGAAAACAACATGGCGGCTTCTCGGAATATCTCGGATAATCTCGGATTTCCGGAGCAAGTCATGTTGGTTTCTTAACAGAAATACAATCTAATTAATTAAACATAATTATTGAAATAAATACTACAATTAATAAAATGAATATTGATAAATATTTTGCTTTCTTATTATGTAAAAAGAAATAACATCACAGGTCTAGCGGAAGTATGGACGTAACAATGTGGCAGCCAGTCATGTTAGCTGTATTTATAATTAATTAAAACGATGCAATACGGGATTTACAATAATGTAGAAAATCTAAACAAATATTATAGGAATAATTAACTTGCTCCTTACAGCTCGGCTATCCTGCAAGAGCGAGTCCCTTCGCGACATCAGACTAATTCTTTCGTTATAAGTACCTCCATACTTCCGGAAAACAGAATAAATCAATTTATAAAACAACCAACTTTTATCCCACAGTCGTATTTCCAATTATACGCACTAAAATTGACGGTCAAAATGTCATTTTTCATATATTTTTAGTTCGTACAATGAGCAATTCGACTATAGTAGATAATTAGTACAATGAAACGATACCTACATCAGTACTCAATCATCATTATTTTAACAAACATTATATACTTTAATGTCAACTGTCCGTTGAACAGTCTTGCCTAATTTTTTTTTTGACACAGTTTATTACTATAGTACCTACAGTGGAACATGCAACCTAAGATTATTTAATAAATAATTACTTACCTATTAAAACTATGATAAAAAAATAATACTTTTAAAAATGGACCATTTACAATCAGTTTAAAAAAATAATTATTATTTCGTAATGATTTCTTCAATCATTATTAATTTTAAGACAACTAGATACCCTAACAGGGTGGCAATTCTAGTACAAAACTTTTTATGAACCACAAGCAAAACCTCAACTAAATCTAAGATTTTCGACTGTTTCCTATTCTACTAATGACAAACTCAGTTGAGGTGTCGTTTTAGCTAAAGTTTGGACTTTGGCAGAACAAATTTTCTTACTATTCACCAAATGGCTGAAATTTAAGAGATCGAACTAAAACGCAGCGGAATGATTCATCTAGTAGGATTGCCCTGCTGATCAACAACATAATATTAAGTTAACAATTAGGAAAAAGTAAGTAAGTTCGTATGAGCAAGTGGCCAACTTTGGTGACGGGGTAACGAATTAGGATAATCATGAACATAATCTTAACTAAGTTAATTACAATATAGATTTTTAAAGAATCAAAATACAGGTCTTATTCCTACATACCTATAGATCGCTAAATGTATTTAAATCAGACAACTGTTTGAAGTGGCGGCTACCTCGCTCCGCAAGTGTCGTTTTTTTAATTCTAGGTGGCTGGGCGAGTGCAAACGTCGGCGACTACGCTTGTAGAGACTCATTTCAGAATCTTCTGAGCTTGTCGATTAACCTGCTATTCTACCATGTAGCGCGCGAGGTCGCTTTTCGTGTGCACCCGCTGAACCCGTAATTGCGGTAGCCGCGTGATCGATCTAGCTAGAGCGTCGTTCGTAGATCTTTTCAGTGAGCGATCACAAAGATAGTCTGTGTGATGCCGGTATTGTCGCAGCGTTCTATATCGATCACGCGACTCACGCCCAAAGTTCTTTAAACGAGATTCTTCTTCTCTGACTTGCCGCTTGAGCTCCTCTCCTACATCTTGACCTGGTTCGTCGCCGTCATGCGCCACTCGATCACGGAACACGTAAATCATCACCCTCCTCATAACAGGGTAATGACGTTACGTCTCGATCACCCTCCTCATAACAGGGTAATGTAGCCATGTCTCAATCACCCTCCTCATAACAGGGTAATGTAGCCATGTCTCGATCACCCTCCTCATAACAGGGTAATGTAGTAATGCCTCGATCACCCTCCTCATAACAGGGTAATGTAGCTATGTCTGGATCACCCTCCTCATAACAGGGTAATGGTATAGCGTGCCGGTCGGTATCCTCCTCATAACAGGGTGCCAGTACGCTCAGCCATATTGAGGCACCTGCGCCGTCACGGTTACTGACTCGGGGCCTCCGAGACTTCAGCGTCTCCTCCATAACTGAAACTTTAAACGTAATACTTTATAATGTGTTTAAATTTGTTCCAGATCAATAAGGTAAACACGTCCATATTACAACTTAGGATTGTAGCATGACTAACATTAAGAAAACGTAGCATTCATTTCTAAATGATTCAAAAAAAATAATTAAAAGATGAAAGAAAAAAAAATATTTAGAAATATTATATCAATATAATATATTATATATTTCGGTATGTTTACATAGCTAAATAATAAAATCATATAAATCCAGCTCACCTGAATTTTTTTAAAATATAAAGCTAATTTAATCCGAATATCATGTCAGTGATCTTCGAAATATTATACTTAATCGAATATAACAAAAGAAACAAACGGACACCAAATTGTAAAGTTATATACAACCTAAATCAATCTAGGTATATATATCCTCAGGTTCAAAAGTTATCTATTCAGATCTACAACTTTATAAAATGAAATTTATTTAATTTGCATAAATGCAGGTATAAAGGTTAAATTATTTTTCTTGCACTCATCCATGAAGTAGGTATGTATAATGGAGTTAAATTGCGCTACCAATAGATGAAGTCAAAATATTTAATATTGTCAAAAAGATTATCAGATTCAAGTCAATATAAATTAAAACAAGTACCTAGAAAATTTAATTAAATAAGTACGTTTACTTATTTCATAACATTTGTAAAATTTTCTATACTTAATAAAAATAAAAAGGTGGAAAGTGTCATATTTGTCTTTTAAAATATTAAGGTACTTTACGTGATAAATACCCGGATACATTATTTAAAATGTCCTACTTACTGCCATATTAATTCCCAACACTAGAACACTAAGGCATGTGTAATAAAACTGTAGGTACTAAATTCAAGTACCTACAACTTGCGATTTTATAAATAGTGGGTAACGCCAGCGCCAGCGCTACAAAATATCTAGCATCACTTTCAATTTGCCGTAAGTCGTTCCAAAATAATTACTTTTAGTAAACCAGGTAGGTACCTACAGTACATTTTTTTTTGTAGCCATACTTAAATCAGCAGATAATTATCACGTAAACACCCACAATGTCCGAAAAAAATAAACGCAACCACAACCATGAAAAATTTGAGCTTAGAATATTAAAATAATAAATAAATAATAATAAATAAATAATAATATTAATAATAAAATAGAACAAAGGAAAAATGACAATAATTCAGGAAGGTTTGTATACTAGTAGGTACTAAAGATTTTTAAGTTTATGTAAGTAGGTAGGTAATTATTTGAAGTGAATTTTATTTTAAAGTAACTTAATATTACATTGGGGCGTGGAATGACGAGTAATTTCGCTTGAAATGCTCGCTACATCCCGCTTTCTGAGATGAAAGGGGTAGTCAGGAAAATAAAATAAATTACCTTGTACTTTTTAAACAACACATTTAATAGGATGTAATATTCGTTGGTTGGGTGTGTTTTGCATAGAATAGACAATTGTGGGGTTTCACAAAAGCATTATCGCTATCTATTAAGACTATGACGGCCAATAATAGCATAAAAGTAATATATTCCTAAACTCAGATAATAATAATTATAATTATAGGTAATAAAATAATAACGATACAATGACCTTGGGTTTCCAGCAAGCAGGAGCACAGCACTTTTCACCTCGACCTCACTTTGTGAACACCAAAACCAGACTGACTTTCTCTAGGCGTGGCGTGGCCCATCGCGAAAACAACATGGCGGCTTCTCGGAATATCTCGGATAATCTCGGATTTCCGGAGCAAGTCATGTTGGTTTCTTAACAGAAATACAATCTAATTAATTAAACATAATTATTGAAATAAATACTACAATTAATAAAATGAATATTGATAAATATTTTGCTTTCTTATTATGTAAAAAGAAATAACATCACAGGTCTAGCGGAAGTATGGACGTAACAATGTGGCAGCCAGTCATGTTAGCTGTATTTATAATTAATTAAAACGATGCAATACGGGATTTACAATAATGTAGAAAATCTAAACAAATATTATAGGAATAATTAACTTGCTCCTTACAATAGTATTTAGAGATATTTTAGACAAATTTAGATTAAACGGTACTTTGAGGTTTCGTACAATACAAACACCCTGAAAATTTCAGATTTTTCTGACCTACCCGTAAAAAGTTAGACAGTTTTTTGTTCCTCCTGTAAAGTAGCGTTTTGGCGGTACGCCCCTTGTCAATGATGGCCTCGATATGTACTTACTATGTGGTTTTCCTGTTTTAATTTTAACTTTACTTTAGTGCCTATGTAATTAGGGTGTATTTTTTGCCTTTTTTAGACTATATTTTCATCACCTCTGCGTTATCTCAATGCCTCAATATTTTCTGGGTCTTTTACTGCCAAGACTTTAGACTGGCCTCTTAGCTCAGTTGGTAGTAGCTCTGCCTTCTGCACTATAGGTCGTGGGTTCGATTCCCACCCAGGACAAACATTTGTGTGATGAACATAGATGTTTGTTCTGTGTCTGGGTGTTATAAAGTATGTATTTACAAACATATAAGTATTCTGTCAGTTATCTGGTTCCCATAGTGCAAGCTTTGCTTAGTTTGAGGCTAGATGGCGCTGTGTGAAATGTCCAGCAATATTTATTTATTTAAGGGGCCGTTATCGCCCACGTTGAGAACCTATCCTAGCTTATACTCATTGATATGTCTCTTATTACGTAATGGACTCATTTCGATTTAATCCAATTAAGGTGTTCAATAAGCCAATGGACTTGTAATAAAATACGAAATGTTAAGAGGCCAACGACTGTTTTTGTAGTGAGAGTATTTTTTCAATTTAATTGTGGTTTTGTGTCTCGATCGAAGAATATAGTCGTAGAAGAATATAGAAGAATATATTCGCCAGCCCCTTAAGTAGGTATTTTACATCTTGTATATTTACTTTTTAAACTATTGTTGCTTGAAATAAACGTTTATTTTTATTATTATTATTCAATGCTTAAAACTGAGATAATGTCTACCGTGCCTTAGGGATACAGTGATCATGTTTCATGTTTTCGTTTTCGTAAAATTTCGTTTTTTTTGATTTTTTCCAACATTAGGTATAACAGATTTCACTCAAGATTTTCTAAATATACGAGTATGATAAGCCTAGATATTGAACAATCAACAAAAAGGAGGTTGTATTATAATATTATACAAACCTCTTTGGTCTTAAAACCTTATGTTATAACTGGCTGATAAAAGATAAAATTTATTCTTACCCATTTTTAAGAAGAAATCGAAATATTGTAAAGCGTAGCGTAGACTGTGGAATAAAACGCAATTTTCATGTTTCATTATTGCTAGTTTGCAATATAAAGCATAAAATGTTTACGCTTTATTAATGATAATAATGTGTAAGTACTTAGTAAACATTATTATCATTAAAACCACTATTAACCACCGTATTTTATCTTCAGAAAAGTATATTAAGTATTTCAAAAAAACATTTTGTTTAAAAGCACATCTGCATTTCAATTCGGATCTCGGAATGCATTCCAAATTCTTCGCTGAATAAAGGTCAACTTTCCGAATAAAATCATCAAATCGGATGCATTTTCGGAAGTCTGAATCTCAGTGCTGCGTTTAATTCGGCTGATGAAGCCTAAACTTGATTCAATTAGGTTTATTCTTTTTTGTAAATTATTTTCGGCCAGCAGAGTCATTCTGTAAACTCACTTCGAACGTCGAAGAGCTGAATTCGCTGTGAGAATTCAAATTTCGTATTCGAAATTCGAATCTTACAATACATTCTTGCGTATTTAGTGAGCTCCGGTCACTTTTGAGTGAATTCGAAGTACCTCACAGAATGATTCTGCTGTAGTACCTACCTACCTAGAAATGTAGAACTGTCAACTTTAAAAAAACATTCTTTCATGAAAAACTCTGATGCTTCATTGGAAATGAAAAGTCTTATAAAAATTTTCGATTCCGATGGGATTTCGATGCTCTTCAATTCAGAAGAGTAGTGGTAAAAAATATCGTATTTCACTTAAGGCTGCTCCGCGGCTATGCCGCTCGTCAGTTTTAGGTATTGACGGGCGGGAAACGTAGCGCTCAAGCTTGTGTGCGTAGAACGCACACATTGAAAGCGCCACGCAGTGCGGGCCGCTCTGACACAAAGCGGTCAAAGTTTCGGCAAACATTTTTTACGTTTTAAAATTTATAACTTCGAAACGATTTTGTATTGACATCTATACCAATCTAATACCAATTCTGTGAAGCGGAAGAGTTTGTTTGTTTGTTTGAACGCGATATTCTACAAGTCGGATTTGAAAAACTTCGCATCTTATTTATTTATTAAACAAAATGCACAGCTCTTAGTAGTAATAAATCGACTTATTTATGTTTCTTACAGCCAATGACGGATTTACATTTTTTAGAGTAAAACATATATTACGACAGTCACTAAGTAGGTAGTATAGGTTTTAGAGTAAAGTAAATAACAATAAGAATAAAAATAGTTACAACCAAGCACTTTCGTGGTGTGTGTGTGTGTGTGTGTGTGTGCAGCGTGTGTGTGTGTGTGTGTGTGTGTGTGTGTGTGTGTGTGTGTATCTTCGTAACTTTGCATCTTCGCATCTTCGTATCTTCGTAACTTCGCAACTTCATAACTTCGTATCTTCCTATCTTCGTATCTTCGTAACTTCGCAACTTCGTAACTTCGTAACTTCGCAACTTCGCAACTTCGTATCTTCCTATCTTCCTATCTTCGTAACTTCGCAACTTCGTATCTTCATATCTTCGTAACTTATCAACTTCGCATTTTCGCAACTTCGTATCTTCGTAACTTCGTAACTTCACACCTTCGCAACTTCGTAACTTCGCAACTTCGCAAATTCGTATCTTCGTATCTTCGTAACTTCGTAACTTCGCAACTTCGTATCTTCATATCTTCGCAACTTCGTATCTTCATATCTTCGCAACTTCGTATCTTCATATCTTCGTATCTTCGTAACTTATCAACTTCGCATCTTCGCAACTTCGTATCTTCGTAACTTCGTAACTTCACACCTTCGCAACTTCGCAACTTCGTAACTTCGCAACTTCGCAAATTCGTATCTTCGTAACATCGTATCTTCGTATCTTCGTATCTTCGTAACTTCGTAACTTCGCAACTTCGTATCTTCACATCTTCGTAAATTCGTATCTTCGTATCTTCGTAGCTTCGCAACTTCGTAACTTCTAGATACGAAGGTGCAAAGTTGCGAAGTTACGAAGATACAAAGTTACGAAGTTACGAAGTTGTGAAGTTACGAAGTTACGAAGATGCGAAGTTACGAAGATACGAAGTTGTGAAGTTACGAAGTTACGAAGTTGCGAAGTTGTGAAGATACGAAGTTGCGAAGTTGCGAAGATACGAAGTTACGAAGTTACGAAGATGCGAAGTTACGAAGATACGAAGTTGTGAAGTTGCGAAGTTGCGAAGTTATGAAGATACGAAGTTGCGAAGTTATGAAGTTACAAAGAAACGAAGATGCGAAGATGCGAAGTTGCGAAGATGCGAAGATGCGAAGATGCGAAGATGCGAAGTTGTGAAGTTCAATTCAATTCAAAGCGTTTATTTGGAACAATATTACAAGGTAGTAGAGTACAAAAAGGAAAGGTTGACTACCGCAAAAGTTAAAAACTGAGTAGCGGAATCAGCGCTCTCCTCCAAACAACGAGGATGGGGTTCCAGCAACTAAGTTACAAAAATAATGTAAGTAGCTAAAATATAGAAAGTTTACAAAACTAGAATTATTAGGTAGGTACTTTACTTATCACTACAGATAATTAAAATTGCGAGTTCTAGAGACAAGATTATGAATCTAATGTGAATTTAAAGAATACTGCAAGGATACGGAAGGAGTGTGTGTGTAGGTATGTGTGTGTGTGCGTGCGTGCGTGTATGCGTGCGTGCGTGCGTGTGTGTGTGTGTGTGTGTGTGTGTGTGTGTGTGTGTGTGTGTGTGTGTGTGTGGTGTCTGTGTGTGTGTGTAAGAGAAAAGTTAAGTTTAGGGATTGCATGAGATTTTTAATTGTTTATTGGTAAGGTTCTATTAGGTTTTTTAATTTTTATAGTGTTAAACCATTCATTTCTAATGAAAGGTTCTATTAGTTCTTCAGTTTCTTCGTATGTAAGAGTGAGAAGCCATTCTGCACATTTTATTTTACATTTGTTAGTTGGCAGTGAGTATATGTTAATTTCTTTGTTAATTTTATTATATAGTGGACCGCTTAGGTAAAAAAAGTGTCTGCCTGCAACAGCAGTTCTGTGAGTTTCACGTTTGCAGACAATAGCAGCATTTACACGCAGAGATCGGCCTGCGGATTTTCCCGCGGATCGATCTCTGCCATTCCAACCTTTGACAGTTTTATCCGCGGATATCCGTAAAGATATCTTTACAGATATCTTTACAGATATCTGTACAGTCGATCCGTGCTAAAAACTCTACCGTTTAAAGGCCGCTAGTTTTATCCGCGGATATCTTTACAGATATCTGTACAGTCCACACAACGATCTATTATCATTTAATCTTGGTTATAAGGATTATTGGTCTTGTTGAGAGGCTTTCTTGGTAGCTTTGTCTCTTTCACACTCGTTGTTGGATTAGTAGTGTGCCCATGTCATTTAAATTTCAGGATATTTTAACTTTATCGCGCTCGACAAAATCAGCGCTTGATTTCGATCCATGGTTTCGATCCTTGAATTCGATCCTTGATTTTGATCCTTGATTTTGATTTCGATCCTTGATTTCGATCCTTGGTTTCGATCTTGGATTTCGATCCTTGATTCTTGAATTTTGAACCTTGAATCTGAAATTTTGAATCTTGAATCTTTGAAGTGACAGCTGTCAAACTTCAAATGACCATATCTCGGGAACTACTCGTCCTAGACTCCCCGTTCTCAGTTCAAATGAAAGCTATGACCAAGATCTTCATTTGAAGTGACAGCTGTCAAACTTCAAATGGCCATATCTCGGGAACTACTCGTCCTAGACTCCCCGTTCTCAGTTCAAATGAAAGCTATGACCAAGATCTTCATTTGAAGTGACAGCTGTCAAACTTCAAATGGCCATATCTCGGGAACTACTCGTCCTAGACTCCCCGTTCTCAGTTCAAATGAAAGCTATGACCAAGATCTACATTTCAGATGACAGATGTCATTTTGACAGCTGTTATTGAAAATGTAGATCTTGGTCATAGCTTTCATTTGAACTGAGAACGGGGAGTCTAGGACGAGTAGTTCCCGAGATATGGCCATTTGAAGTTTGACAGCTGTCACTTCAAATGAAGATCTTGGTCATAGCTTTCATTTGAACTGGGAACGGGGAGTCTAGGACGAGTAGTTCCCGAGATATGGTGGTTTGAAGTTTGACAGCTGTCACTTCAAATAAAGATCTTGGTCATAGCTTTCATTTGAACTGGGAACGGGGAGTCTAGGACGAGTAGTTCCCGAGATATGGCCATTTGAAGTTTGACAGCTGTCACTTCAAATGAAGATCTTGGTCATAGCTTTCATTTGAACTGGGAACGGGGAGTCTAGGACGAGTAGTTCCCGAGATATGGCGGTTTGAAGTTTGACAGCTGTCACTTCAAATGAAGATCTTGGTCATAGCTTTCATTTGAACTGGGAACGGGGAGTCTAGGACGAGTAGTTTCCGAGATATGGTGCTTTGAAGTTTGACAGCTGTCACTTGAAATGAAGATCTTGGTCATAGCTTTCATTTGAACTGAGAACGGGGAGTCTAGGACGAGTAGTTCCCGAGATATGGCCATTTGAAGTTTGACAGCTGTCACTTCAAAGATTCAAGATTCAAAATTTGATAGGGCCTCCAGACTCTCTGCGAGAACCCCCGAGAACACCCGAGAAGCGTGAGTGTGAGGAGCTTTTCGCCTTCTCGTTCTCTGGCTCGCCTGTTCTCCGATCGGTGTCGGTATTTTTGGCCGAGACAAAGGATTTCAAACATCACGACGGAGAAAAATTGAGAGTGTGGATAGCTTGTTTGTTCTTCGAGAAATCTCGGCGAGACTTCTCGCCGAGCTTTCTCTCGAGAGTCTGGAGGGGCTATCAGATTCAAGGTTCAAAATTCAAGAATCAAGAAAAAAACTTTGTAAATTTATACCGTTCCACGCGCCAGTCCAAAATCTGCGGTTATCTGTACAGATATCTTTAAAGATATCTTTACAGATATCTTTACAGTCCGGATCCGTGGGAAAATCTTTAGCGTTTAAAGGCCGCTAGTTTTATCCGCAGTTATCTTTAAAGATATCTTTACAGATATCTTTACAGATATCTTTACAGTCCGGATCCGTGGGATAATCTCTATCGTGTAAATGCCGCTAATGTCTGCGCGACGTCTTGCGGTCGAATGGGTAGGATCAAATGTGAGCTGAGAGTGTTTGCGTAAGACAGTTCCTAGGATAAATAATTGCCGTACTGTGAGAACTTGACATATCGAGTAAAGGGTTGTTGTGGGAAAGCGTCTAGGCTTGGATGTCATTACTTTAAGGACTGCTCTCTGTGATCTCTCTACTCTCAACATGTTGGTCTTTCCAGAACCACCCCAAGCAGTAATGCAGTAAGATAGGATCGATTGTGCCGTTACGAAGATACGAAGATACGAAGATACGAAGTTACGAAGATACGAAGATATGAAGATACGAAGTTGTGAAGTTACGAAGTTACGACGTTATGAAGATACGAAGATACGAAGTTCCGAAGATGCGTAGTTGCGAAGATACTAAGATACAAAGATACGAAGATATGAAGTTGCGAAGTTACGAAGATACGAAGTTGCAAAGTTGCAAAGTTACGAAGTTACGAAGTTATGAAGTTACGAAGTTACGAAGTTACGAAGATACGAAGTTGCGAAGATGCGAAGATGCGAAGATGCGAAGTTGTGAAGTTACGAAGATACGAAGATACGAAGTTGCGAAGATGCGAAGTTGCGAAGATACGAAGATATAAAGATACGAAGATATGAAGTTGTGAAGTTACGAAGTTGCGAAGTTGCGAAGTTATGAAGTTACGAAGAAACGAAGATGCGAAGATGCGAAGATGCGAAGATGCGAAGTTGCGAAGTTACGAAGTTGCGAAGTTACAAAGATACGAAGTTACGAAGTTTTGAAGATACGAAGTTACGAAGATACGAAGTTCCGAAGTTGCGAAGATATGAAGGTAAGAAGTTGCGAAGTTACGAAAATACGAAGTTACGAAGATGCGAAGTTACGAAGATACGAAGTTGTGAAGTTGCGAAGTTATGAAGATACGAAGTTGCGAAGTTACGAAGTTACGAAGATGCGAAGTTACCAAGATACGAAGATACGAAGTTGCGAAGTTGCAAAGATACGAAGTTACGAAGGTACGAAGTTACGAAGGTACGAAACGAAGTTACGAAGATACGAAGTTACGAAGTTTTGAAGATACGAAGTTACGAAGATACGAAGTTGCGAAGTTGCTAAGTTATGAAGTTACGAAGAAACGAAGATGCGAAGTTGCGAAGTTGCAAAGATACGAAGTTACGAAGTTACGAAGGTACGAAACAAAGTTACGAAGATACGAAGTTACGAAGTTGCGAAGTTGCGAAGATACGAAGGTAAGAATATACGAAGTTATGAAGATACGAAGTTACAAAGATGCGAAGTTACGAAGATACGAAGTTGTGAAGTTGCGAAGTTGCGAAGTTACGAAGTTATGAAGCTACGAAGATACGAAGTTGCTAAGATGCGAAGATGCGAAGTTGCGAAGTTACGAAGATAAGAAGATACGAAGATACGAAGATACGAAGTTGCGAAGATACGAAGTTACGAAGATACGAAGATACGAAGATACGAAGATGCGAAGTTGCGAAGTTACGAAGATACTAAGTCACGAAGAAACGAAGTTACGAAGTCACGAAGTTACGATGTTACGAAGATACGAAGTCACGAAGTTATGAAGTCATGACGATATGAAAAGATAAAGATATGACGATGACGATGATGATTGTGTTTCGCTCATCAAAATCTTTCATTTGATACCCATATCAATAAAAAGTTCCACGATCATCATCATCATCATCATCAGCATCATCAGCATCATCATCATCAGCATCATCATCACCTAATCCAGATGATAAAAACATAAAATGATTGTGAAGCTTTCTATGTGGATGTGCATGCTTCTGTACGTATACTTTACCTATAGGCACCTAGGTACTTACTACTTACCTATGCTGTTAGAAAATAGTCCATTTTTATGCCAGGCAAAATCTTTATCAAAAGATGCCTTACATACTGTAATCTGATTTTATCGAAAATATAACATAGCACGTTTACGCGACCGCTTCTCATGTAAGAACACAGTCACGTGACGTCACTGGCTCTGCCACAGCTTAGCTAATAGTATTTACACAATGTGACGTGCTCCCAGCTCCAATGGCCGCGGCCGTCTGACGATTTTTGGCAATGAATCGTCCTTTTATTCATAGTAGCTACTCCATAGAAAAAATGTATGGAGAGTTTTATCTTCCACTTTCTTGCCTATAATGTGTTGAATATAGCTACACCTACGAAAAAAAAATAGAGCACAGGGTAGATAAAATATTGAAGTTGTTGTTTTCGTATTTTTTAATTCAATTGAGTAATTTAGTGTTCGGTCAGGCTTAAAACCCCGCGCTCATATTTTGTGTACTTTGTCCAGTAATTTACTAAAAAAATACATAAAATATTGAAATATGAAATAGCCCACAGTGTAGATCAGCTCATTGGTAGTACTTATAGTATGTTTTTCACTATCTTACTACGATTTGCTTTAAGAAAATCTTTAAAACGGTAAACCTCTATTTTGACAAATTCACCTCAGTACGCTCTTAATGACGTCGCAGGTCGTATTGCAGTCGATAATTACGCTTGAATTGGTCTCTTATTTGCGAGCGGCGCCGAACTAGGGACGGGCAGTGTCGATTCGGAAAATCGATAAAAATACAATTCTATGGAGACGACATTTTAAGAGCAGAATTAGGGAGGAGATGGCGTCGATATAATAAAAAATATATTAAGTACCAAAATAAATTCTTTTATGAAAATGCGCACGATACTTTATAAGTACCTACCTACCAGGTGTCGATATTGCCACATTGTTTGTTTTTGTTACCGAGAGTCAACTCAATTTTTTATAGCTTTCTTAATTCTCTAATAGTAGGTACCCTATGCTATATATGTATAGCTAGATATGCTATCGCATGATCTAGCTAGATTAAGGAAGAATATTCAAAATTCTTATAATATCGTCCGATCAATAGGCTGGTGCTCTACCTCAACTAATTCTTTATGATAGACAAAAATACTCTTTTTATTATTTATATTTATAAAACTACTAGCGGACGTCCGCGGCTTCGCCCGCGTGGACTACTACTTTTGTATCCCAAAGGAAACATGCATTTTTTCGGGATAAAAAGTAGCCTATGTCACCCTCCAGCCCTCCAACTTTCTCCACACAAAATATAATACTGATGTAGGTAATGTAATGATTAGTAAATAAAATGAAAAAAAAATGAATGAACTGAAACGTTTTAAAGTACCTATTACCCACATAATATATTGTACCAACCCTACCACTTACATCCACATTTACTTTTTCTGTAGATATCGTTGTCATGTTGAGGAAAGGTTTCCATCGTAAAAAATTAGATTAAAGGATCCCTCTAAGTGCGAAAGGATCCTGATACATATATGAAAGGATACAAAAATGAAATTTTTGGTTCGATAAAGTTATAAAACCTAAGTTGTACATTTTACGATTTACATGCGTACCAGTAATATCTCGTAATAAATATAACAATTTAGTAAGTGTAGGTAATAATTAGATGCTAATTGTTTTACGGGTACCTAGGTAAGTAGGTAGGTAAAACTAGTTACTTGTATTTTTACCCGACTGCGCGACGCAAAGGAAAGGTAATGCGTTTATTAATTGTTTAATATTTTTTCTGTATTATTTTAAATTGTCACAGATATGCAATGTAACAGAATGGTTAGATAAAGGAAATCTGATTATACTTGTCAATTGTAGGTACCTATATAACAATGATTATTAAAAATGAAAATTTAGTTTTTTCAGGAGATTTTGATCAAACGGTACGCTTTTTAAATATGTATTTTCTTAACTTTTACGAAAAACTTAGCAATCCCTTGGGAGACAAAAATTAATAGAAGCATTGTGGAACTAATATCACGTAAAAACCACCAGAATTAGTCTAAGTACGAAGAAATTTGGTAACATTTATATACACGTATAATCACTTCTCTAAAAAAAAACATGAATTGCTTATAAAAAATAGAGATAAAAGAATCTCCATTAAAAAACCCAGTCGAAATTGTAATTTATCGACAAGCCAAATGTGCTTCAGTGACACCCAATCCTACTAATATTATAAAGGCGAAAATCCGTGTGTGTGTGTATGTGTGTGTGTGTGTGAATGTTTGTTACCACGTATATCCATAACCACTTAACCGATTTTGATGAAATTTGGAATGTAGATAGTTCAGGTTCTGGGATAACACATAGGCTAATTTTTATCCCGAAAAATATAATGGTTCCCGTAGGATAAACAAAAGTCTACGCGGGTGAAGCCGCGGGCGTTCACTAGTTATCCAATACTTTAGTACTAAATTGTCATGTAGATGCTTGTAACAAATTAAAGTACCTATGTACCTATCGATATTTGCAGTACTATCGAGATGCCATCAATTTGAAGAGTACTCGGAAATTACATTCTAAGCACGGGTTCGTGTTTGTTAACGGTGTCTAGAGTAGTTACTGTATCGATAAAAATGTATCGATTATTTGACATCACACTCGCAGGTTAGTGATCTGAGAAGAGTGGTGTCGATGATGGAACATAATTCGCACCCTTAGACCTAATTCGAGATTCGTTTACATTATGATGTCGGTAACAA
Organism: Camptogramma bilineatum; assembly: GCA_958496255.1. Lineage (NCBI taxonomy): Eukaryota > Metazoa > Arthropoda > Insecta > Lepidoptera > Geometridae > Camptogramma > Camptogramma bilineatum. The sequence goes on from OY292478.1 coordinate 5,521,704, forward strand.
AAGTGACCCAATAAAGCGTTAATTCATTTAATTAGATAATTGTTCGATAAACTGTTTAAAAATCCAAGAAAAAGTGTTGAACACAGTGGAAATAGAAACAAAGATAAATTCGCTCTTCTCACAATCAATCCCGATTAATATAAATGTTTACACTTTTAAAAAGTCCCGAGATAATAATTTAGCTTATCATTTACATTTTTACAATAAAATATCAAATTTTTTAAATGGCTTTAAATCTTAGGACTAAGAAGGCTCCAATGCAGTCTTTATTAATTTGAATATCTATAAAGATATTAAATAACTGTATAAATTAAAAAAGACGATTCACATTATCCTAAGTGATTTCAACAAATTAAAAATATAACTGTTACATGCTTTTCAAATATCACACACTATTATTAACATGAAGATTTTATGACAGGATGCTTTAATGTCCAATGAATATCACACACACACACTACATTATTATTAACTTGACATTTTATGACTGTATGCTTTAATGTCCTCATTGGACCTATACCTAAGCAGCTGACTGTACCAAAGCTAAGACACAAACAAAGCATTGACACCCGTCTTTCATCGACTTAATCCCCACACTATAAACAGCAAGGGGATTAAGTGTGGATTTACAACACACCGACCCGGATACGATACGTGTTTTTACACATCGAAGACATAAAGCAGTTTTTATTTTTATAAAACTCGATTTTTCAATACCTAGATAATTTGTTTGAAAACACGGATAAAGCAGTTTTTATTTTTATAAAACTCGATTTTTCAATACCTAGATAATTTGTTTGGAACTTACCTACGTGCTTCTCAGGAAGAGAACTTTGTTCATCATAATCACTTTTTGTCTCAACTTCTCTCTGGAGATAAATTAGCGTCAATTCACACGTACCACTACCACACCACGTCGCAGCGACATGTGGTCCAGCTGTGGTTACGTGTGAATAGTGTCGCAGCGACTTTTTGCAGTTGCGTTGTGGTACCGACAAAATGTCGATGTGGCAGGCGCCAGCTAGGCGCGCGCTGTTGATGACGTCATGTGGTTGCGATGTGGTTGGAATGTGGTTACGATGTGGTTGCGATGTGGTCGTATTACACAGGTGGTCGATAACAACGACAAAATGTGGTAAATTATGATATTAGTGTATTCGCCACTGGCCATCTTTAATGTTTTTTTGAATTTACAACAAATAACTAGCGTAACAGAAACAAATTCCCGCTATTTCATTTTTAAAAGGTGCGTTATTTTTTTTTTCATAGATAGGCTAGCGATTGACCGCCATGCACTATCAGTCTATCACGTGTCAATCTACGACATTCGAATTTCAAATTACTTTTCCTTACTGAAACCAGTGTGCAAAATGCGATTTTGCACACTGGTTTCTCGCAGCAAAGTATGCCATTTTGAGCTACTGAGGTGAAAAGTAAATTAATAAGTAGTGTTCCTTTCCTGTCTGGGCCCGACTAAGTATCACTCCTAAATAAATTACTACTGAAAAAAATACTTAAACATTTTAAGTAACTTCACTTCATCGATATTCAATAAATAATTTAATTGCGCGTTCCTAGTGCGTGGTACGCTGTATAATGTAGGACAAAAGAATAGACCGAGAATTAAAATAAAAAAATAAAAAAGATATTGTGTTTGCGTAATTTAATTTTTCGAAACGGAAAATTCATTGATGCGCGGCCAGGATTCGAACCCACGGATCGATCAAGACGAATCTAATGATGTATCATTTATCAAAATCGGTCGAGGCGTTGAGTAGTTACGAACGGACTTAGGAAGGACATGCACACTATATACATACACTATTATACATGCATGTCAAACACATAACCCTCCTTTTGGGCTTCGCCGCAGTCGGGTAAAAGGTTATAGTACTTCTATTTCTTTGTTCTGTGTAAACAATATCATAATACAACTAAGTAAGTATTTAACTTTTTCATATCACTATTGCAGTAAATTGCGTTTCATAAAAAACAGACATTTTTAATTAACTAAGTACGAGATAATGACCCCGATCCTCTAGGGGGGTTAGGGTAAGCGCTCACTAATGCGGTCACGGTCATGGCACGTACGAACATAAAGTAGATTAAAGTTGCGTATTTACTAGACATAATTGGTCTTAGGAATTGTTATATGTATCAGTTTCTATGAAAGTTATGGGGACACGAAACTTAGAACTCGGTCTTGGATTTGTTATTTTTAAAAAGGTGAAATTGTTTCATTAAAAATACTAATAAAATTATGTACCTACCTATTATGCAACAAAATAATTTTTTGTTTAGTATTGTTCACAAAAAACTTTGTACCCTAAACCAGCGAGCTTGTATGAAAAATATAACGAGAGTGAATGAGTTGAAAGAGGTGTGTAAGGATCGTAGCAAGTGGAAAACCGTGGTCTCTGCCTACCATGCATATGGGAAAAGGCGTGATTTTAAGTGTGTAAAAAACTCTCTCAGAAATAGCACAATAGGCCTTACTTATTAATGCCACAGAATAATAGTACTTAATACCTCTCAACTTAGCCTGGTTTAACAATGCTCAAGATTCGCCCTGTCGCTATTTGTTACTATCAAACAAAAAAGGATGGAAATAGTGAACGGTGTTTCAATTTTGATAGAAGTTGAGAGGAGTTTATACGTAGAGCGGAATATTTTTGTGTATTTTTATTTTTATTTTAGTGAAAATCGGCATTGTGAATAAAATATTAAATACCATTATTTAACCCACACAATATAATATCATAGCAGAAAGGATTAAACACATCGATCTGCGGTAGTAAGTAACTACTATTTTTTGCATGCTGAGAAGCAGAGTCAAGGCCTGTACCTACATTTTTTTAACTGTCATCTGTTTACCTTTGATTCGCAATAAATATATTATGATTATGATTATGATTAGTAATTATGTTCGTGGTGCTTTAGTAAGCGTGCAGCCTAATGATGCCCATCGGGAAATAAAACTTGACACTGAGCTATTAGTGTATTGTATTACAATCTGGTGTTATTTTTACAAAAATTAAGTTACTTACTTACTTTGAGTTTATAAATGAAATAATAGTTGGCCGAGAGAGTTTTTACACGCTTTTAACTTGCGAAAAGTAAGTTCGTATGAGCTAGTGGCCAACTCTGGTGACGGAGTTTTTAGGCCTAAAGGCCTCTATCTATAAAGCGGAAGAGTTTGTTTGTTTGAACGTGCTAATCTCAGGAACTAAAAGTCGGATTTGAAAAATTCTTTCTGCATTTGATAGCTAAACTATGGAGGAAGGTTATAAGCTACTTTTCATCATCATCATCATCACCATATACCATCACTACAGGGGCAACGCCGCGAAGGCGCTGCTAGTAACAAATATTTCTCGTTTAATTAACAGTAGGTACCTATAGTTAGTTAGTTCGTATGACCAAGTGGCCAACTCTGGTGGCGGAGTTTTTAGGCCGCCTAAAGGCCTCCGTCATGGCTTATCGACTTAAAAGCCGGAACCGACAATTTAACGTGCCATCTGAAGCACGGAAGCGCTCAGCTCGTAATGCCACTTGCGGTCACCCATCCTAAAAGTGACCGCGCACAACGCTGCTTAACTTCAACGATCAATCAAGAATGTCTAAGCAAGCTACGCCACGAGCGCTACCAGTATAGAATTTGACATTATTTAACACACGGGAATTACTCACTTACAAATATCGTCGATTTAGATACCGACAATGTTTCGATTCATCCGGAGAATCCGTCTGTGTGAGACGCTCGCGCGAGGAGTAACCTTGCCGCAACTCCCTCCTTACCCAGATGAAGATTCTCCGGATGAATCAAAACATTGTCGGTATCTAAATCGACGATATTTTCACGTGAGTAATTCCCGTGTTTCAAATAATGTCTAGTACAACTCACGAAAGTTTTGAAAGTATAGAATTACCTCATTGAACCTCCGTATAAGCGCGCGGACGGAGCTCCTCTGGCCTAGCGGTGCGGGGCGCAGCGTGTGTCGCTCGCTGACAGCCAGCACTCCTTCTCCGCCCAGGTCTAGAGTCACTTGACGGAGGTAGTCGATTGGAGGCACCTGGAGGACATACAATCATAGATTCATCATCATCATCATCATCATCTCAGCCGTTGGACGTCCACTGTTGGACATAGGCCTCCCTCAAAATTTTCCATGTGTTGCGGTTGGAAGCGGCCTGCATCCACCGCCGACCTGCAGTTTTTACAAGGTCGTCTGTCCATCTTGTCGGTGGACGTCCAACACTACGCTTGCCGGTCTGTGGCCTAATCATAGATTAATAGTCGATCGAGCGAGCGAAGCGAGCGAAGATCTTAGTGGCAAGTTAGGCGATTTTGCTTTGTATGTTTGTATGTTTGTATGTTTGTATGTTTGTATATTTGTATGTTTCATTTTTATGTTCTCGCATAACTATCGAACCGCTTATCCAATCTGTATGAAACTTGATAGGTCAATAGGTTGTGCTATGGAAATTTGCTGTGGAGCGTATGAGCGTAATCGATGAAGGGGTTGTAAAGATATGGGGTTCCCAAGGGGGTACATTTTTTTCAAAGTTACCCAAATATATTGAGTGGGGTGTCATATGAAAGTACTCAATTTATACATTCCAAAATGGTTTTTAGTTTTCTTCTAGGTTCTATAGTTTTTGAAATACAGTCAAAAAGAAAAATGATGAAAACCAATTAACGGAAGTATGGAGAGAGCTCCCGTTTCATAGAGTTTCGATGTATTCGTAGGTCTGGTTAACGGACAAGGAGTGTGGCATCGTTGTGGTTTGGTTTGCAATGATTTTAGTTGCTAAGTACTTGATATTTTTTCTTGAGATTGAAAATAAAAGCCGTGTTGGCCGATTGGAAGAGTGCTCGACTTTAGATTCATAATTCGTAAGTTCGAACCCTGGCCGTGCTCATCAATGGATTTTTCGATTAGAAAAATTTAAATGCGCATTAACACGAGGGAAGGGAGGGGGAGGGAGGGGGAGGGGGAGAGGAGGGGAGGGGAGGGGAGGGGGGAGGGAGGGGAGGGGGAGGGAATTGATTTTCTCATACATTTCGTATTGAACTGCTATTTTAATAATTTCTCGAACTAAGAGGCCTTCCCTGAGGCGCGGTACGAAGTTCGCGGGGTCAACTATTGAATATAAACACGACACGACTTAATGTATTGCATGCATGCCTATAATCTTTACTATACTGAGGTAGCGCATTAGATGTCATTCTGTCGTAAACACTAGAAGGAGCACTTAACGTAGGTATAGGGGTAGTCAGAAACAAGTCCAAATCTAGGCTACCAATACAACGGTGCGCGAGATCTCAGTTCGGGGCGAACTACTAGTTTTAATTTGTACCATCCAAACCATAGGTTCTCAACGTGGTCGATAACGCCCCCTTGTGGGCGTTTGAGACTTTCAGGGGGGCAGTAGAAGACCCAGAAAAAATTAGGGAGCATTGAGATGGCGCATTAAGATATTTGGCCTCTTCAAAAAAATATATTCTCAAAGTGGGCGGTGAGCAAAATAAGGTTGAGAAACTATGATCTAAATTCTAAACCATCCTCTCAGCTTAATTGGCTATCATAGAACAGATAATAATACTACGTATAGAATGGACACTGAGTCTGAGCTGGCGAGGAGCTGACTTTGAGTACGGAACGCGCCACACAAGACGAGACCGAGACCACAGTGTACATTATTCATACGGTGACAACCTTACTGTGTCCAAAACTGACATTGTGTAGTGTAAATATAGGTAGTTAGACGCCGCTTTTGCATAGAGATTTCGTCGAGTAACCGGGGTGTGCCGGCCATATCTGTAATGCCACTTGCGGTCACCCATCCAAATTATGACCGTTCAGAACGTGCGTCGCTATCAAGAAGTCTGAAAGCTGCGCTACAAACGCTTCTAGGTAATACAATTCCATTCCATTTTACCCTGCTCAATATCTAAATAGTTGAAATAAACGTGAATATCAAACTAAATCCGGGTTTAGAATGGAATAAACGTACAGACAGGTGCGGGTCGTAAATAAGGCTAACGTTGAACCACAGATTAAATAATTTAGTAGGTTTAGCTTAATGAGAAGGAATTAAAAAAGATTGATGTGTAGCGACATCTACCTGTCGCTAGATGAACTACAACGATATGCTACACACTACAGATGGCGCCACACAACATCAGAATGTCTAGATCTCGCAAGCGAAGTTTTCAGTGGCGATAGACATATCTAACAACCAACAACAACTGTCGGTCGAAAGACCACGGGCAAGTGGGCCAGATGGGCCGGCCCGTTGCAGAGGAACCACCTAAGTACTCTGCCTTTGGGAAACGTATTGTTCCCTAAAGATGAAACAGGTCCATAAGGCGAGTGTGAATGGGACCGTCGGAAGGGGAAGACCTAGGCGCACATTCCTGGATCAAATTGGCGAATTATTGGAAAAAGGCCAGTAATCCAGCCTTGCAGTCAAATAACATAATTCTTCTCTCTGGTGTTGTGTTCCTGCGGTGAGGTTGCCAGAGCTCTGCTCTTCGCGCTGCGGTGACAACTGGTGGACCAGTCTTGTCCATTGTGTTGTCGGCACGCAGTAATTCCTCTTTTAAAGGGTCAGCAGCGCGAGTGTGACTCCTCTGGTGTCGCAGGCGTCTATAGGCTACGGTAACCTCTTACCATCAGTAGGGCCGTATGCTTGTATGTATAAAAAATCGAAATAGACGAATGCCTAAGATTTGTCGTTCGGTAAAATATACACTGTGGTTCAGGCAGTAATCCTATTTCCTACATTTAGGAAGGCCATATCGGCTATCTAGCGCTTTGTTGCACTAGAGTTGGGACTACTATGTTATGTATGACTTATGACCACTGTGGCGTAGTGAGCGGAGGCCCACTCGAGACAGAAGGTTGCGGGTTCGATTGCCGTCGCTGGGCAAATGTTGTTAGATCTATCAATCATTAGTAAATGTCCATCAATCCGTACCCATATTATAAATGTGAAAGTGTGTTTATTTGTTTGTTTATTTGTCCTGCATCAAAACAGAGCGACGGATTGACGTGATTTTTTTGTGTTGAGATAGTTGGAGGGCTGGAGAGTAACATAGGCTTTTTTTTATCCGGGTACACCTGAGCGAAGCCGCGGGCAACAGCTAGTTATTTATATATTTTACAACTTTAAACCAAAAATTGATTAAAATAACCCTGTTTATCAGTAAATAGACAACTGGAAAGAGAACTGTTCAAAAAAGAAAATTAAAGCCACTCAGGCAGTATTTACTTAGTTACTAACTTTTAACTAAGTTAAAACTAATTTAAGTTGAGAGCTGTGTGGCGACAATTACTTTTAACTCATCATCATCATCTCCCTGTCCTCCGACTAGTAGGCGTTGATATATTTTTTTAATACTACTAAGGTAGCAGTCTGCTACCTTAGTAGTATTAAAAAAATATTAAATCAGGTGGGCCGTATGCTTGTCTGCTACTAGCAGACAAGCATACGGCCCACCTGATGGTAAGCGGTTACCGTAGCCTATGGACGCCTGCGACACCAGATAGACAGTTAAAAAAGCTAAAGGAAGCGCACAGGTGCAAAAACCCTTGTGTACTAAATATTAGATTTCATGGATATCTTGTACGACAGACTAGTGTAAGTGCCAATTCACACGTACCACAACCACACGACACCGACAACCACACCACAACGACGCGACGTGGTCGGGCGTATATTTGTATTGAAAATGAATTTACAATTCACACGTACCACATTTTGTCGTTGTTATCGACCACCTGTGTAATACGACCACATCGCAACCACATCGCAACCACATCGCGACGACATGACGTCATCAACAGCGCGCGCCTAGCTGGCGCCTGCCACATCGACATTTTGTCGGTACCACAACGCAACTGCAAAAAGTCGCTGCGACACTATTCACACGTAACCACAGCTGGACCACATTTTGTCGCTGCGACGTGGTGTGGTAGTCGTACACTGTGAATTGACGCTAAGACCTCATGTTCCTTTGAGGAATTTTATCTTTAGCATTGAATGTATCGACTAGTGGAATAAAACAGCGAGTGTTTAATTTTTGAACTTTTAGCTGTTACGATTCCTGAGTGAAGCAAGTGAATTTTAGAAAATCTTTGAATGCAGTTATGTTTATTTTTAAAAATAAAGGAATGTTTCCTCTAAGTAAAATACTGTATCTTAAGGGGTAGTTTCCCTTCTTGGCCCATTCATTTTTTCCACTTTTGCTACTTGATTTTAGTAGATAGTGTACATTATGAGCCCATCTCTAGCATCTAGCAGGGAAGGGACTCGACATCGAGTGTTATTGGATTACGGTACGATGACGGATCACTTTGGGGGGATAACTTCGTTTGAGCATTCAGGATGATGCTTTACTGAATGATTGACAAAAAAATTGAATAAAAGGCCAGGGTCAAAAGTTAAACCGGCGTGCTCAAAAGTTAAAGCTTGTATGAAAAATGTGATGAGAGTGAATGAGGCGAGAGAGGTGTGTCAGGATCGAAGCAAGTGGAAGTCCGTGGTCTCTGCCTACCCCTGTGGGAAAGAGGCGTGATTTTATAATAGGTATATGTATGTATTAAAAAAAATAACAACTTTACTGCTATCTTCAAGTTTGATAGACTCTGGTTATCACCCTAGTCACACAAGTATTATAGATGCGAAAGTTTGGATGGATGGATAGATGGATGTATGTTTGTTCCTCTATAACTCAACAACCACTGAACCGATTTGGCTGAAATTTAAAATATAGAAAGATAATGACCGGGAATAGGACATAGGCTCTTAGGCTTAGGGCTTTTTATCCGGGTACCACGCGAGCGATGCCGCGGGCGGAAGCTACTTATTGCTAAGTTGAAAAATTTTCGATGCACGGATTTGAACCCATAACCTTCGGATTGAAATCCCTAAATAAATAAGCAAAAGTTCAGCGGAGCTAAAAAGGTCGCTATTGCAGATTCACTATGAGTCGCGGCGAGATTTGTATTGTGATTCAGCTAAAGCAATACCTCTTTAGTTACGTCAAACGTTAGCTGAATTGTACGCAATTCACGCAATTCACATTGACAAATTTGATTGACTTCTGCAATTCATAGGTGGCCATTTTATTTTACAATTCTCCACATAACTGTCAAAAAGATGAATTGAAACGCATCAAAGAATTGTAGGTAATAGGAATTGTCAATCTTGTAATTTCTAATACGAGAATCTCGCCGTGAATCATATTGTGAATCTGCATTAGCGTTCTTTTTAGCTCCGCATTTCTTTTTTAATAACGAAATATAAAGAAGCCAGTCAAACAAAATAAACAAAGAATTCTTGTTTCTCCCAAACTGTCTTTAGAACATAAATCACAAAATAGCGGCCTTTACACGTAGAGATCGGACTGAGGGAAATAGCACGCGCCATTCCAACCTTCGCTAAAAACCTTACGTGTAGATGCGCGACGCTGACAGTTCGATCTGGCAAAGTTTTTAGCACAGTTTTTGTGACAGTTTTTTGCACGCATCACCGTTCATAATCAATCAAAAAATCAAAAAAATAATCGTACCACGCGCCAGTCTAAACTGTGACAATAATTGGCACGACAGTTTTATATGCGGTTAAATCTGTATAGATTTACCCGCGGTTCGGAACGCAGTCCAGATGCGCGGTTAAAACTCTACCGTGTAAAGGCCGCTAATGGCTGACAAGATTTTTCTTGACGGATCCACAGCTCAGTTGATAGCTCTGACTTTTATATTGAGCTTAGTGAGCGAGCCGTGTTGGCCGAGTTGGTTAGCACCTCGACTTCCGATCCGAAGGTCGTGGGTTCGAATCCAGACCGTGCATCAATTAATTTTTCATTTTGAAAAAATATGCGCTTTAACACGAGCTCTAAACGGTGAAGGAAAACATCGTGAGGAAACCCGCGGCTTAGTCAGCCCCACACGTATTGACCATGTCTTTGAGGATATGGCCGGTTAAGCTGAGAGGATGGTGTAGGTGCTACAAGCCTACTCCATCTCAACATTGTCCCAGGCACTACAGTGTCCCGATAAGTGTAGGCTAAGATTGCCTCCTGACACTGTATATATCTAGTAAAGATGTAAAGGCCTAAGTTTTGGTTCAACCGCATGGTTCGATCAATAGGAATAGTTCCAAGACCTCTTAGAACAATTCAGTTTAGGAGCTATCCAGTTTAGGTTCCTAATCTGGATCGCAAACTATTCGTACCATGACCTGTTTTAAAATTTCAGTTTTGACACAAAAGTGAACCAACTCAACGCGTATCAAACGGTCATGGTACGAATTGAACGAAACTTTATCTAACAATTCAGTTTAGGTCATGTTTAGGTTCTGATATTTCGTCAGCGTCATAGCATACGTCAAGCGAAGCAGTTCAGTTTAGGAACTAAACTGGATCGCATATAAAGCTCATGGTAGGCTGTATTCGAATTCCGGCAGTGCATATGACGGTAGCCTTTAGGTGGCCTAAAATCTCCGAACTTACTTACCTGGCTAAAGGAGGTGATTTATGTAAGAACCCTCATTGTTAGACTTATTCTTACTTCGCCGATATTTTTTACCTTTGACCCCAAATCACCTTAGTTCAATGCTACGTGTCTACGAGATGCTACGCCGTAGCGCTACGAGGGTCTACGCAGGTCAACGACACCGTAAAAGTAACAGTATTACCTGAGACGTTACTAGAAATGAAAGCTTGTTTGGCTTAAAGAAAGGATGCTAAGGTAGCGAGTTCGAATCCCGAATCCTTTATCACATTACACTAAAATTAAAAATGCGAAAGTTTGGATGCTTGGATGTATGTTTGTTCCTCTATAACTCGACAACCACTGAACCGATTTGGCTGAAATTTCAAATATACATAGATAATGACCGGAAATAAGACACAGACTACTTTTTATCCGGGTACCACATTACAAAGTTGTGTTGCCAAATGTTTTTCAGACTCCGTGACGGTGATCGGTTTTAGGAAACGCAACCTTTCGGAATGTAATTAAAGTTCACTATTTCTTACCTCTAGCTAGCATAAAGAAATCTAGAGCGCGGCCCGACCCTGCATTCACAAATGACGAAAAAGTTATTTATAAATTATTTTTTTATAAGCGTGCCCTCGCGGCGTTGCCCCCGTAGTGATCAAAAACTATTTTGGGTTTTCTACCTTGGGTAACAATATTACAATTTTATTACGGATCCCTATTTTTTTTTGAAAATACATTATAACCTATGTTATTCTATGATAATGTAGCTTTCTATTGGTGAAAGAATTTTTGAAAGCGGTCCAGTAGTTTCGGAGCCTATTCGTTACAAACAAAAAAACAAAACAATCTTTCCTCTTTATAATATTAGTGTAGATAGTGTAGATGTAGATGATTGCTGCGGTGGCAGCTGTGTGCACTTTATATTCGAGCAGCCCGACTAGTACGGAAGTACCTCCGCCTAATAGAATATCGCAGACAAATAATGTCATTCTCTCTTGGTGTTGTGTTCCTGCGGTGAGTAAGGTTGCTAGAGCTCTGCTCTGAAGCGTTGCGGTGACAACTGGTGGAGCAGTCTTGTCCATTGTGTTGTCGGCGCAGTGATTCCTCTTTTAAAGGGTCAACAGAGTGTGACTTCTCTGGTGTCGCAGGCATCCATAGGCGACCGGTAACCGCTTACCATCAGGTGGGCCGTATGCTTGTCTGCTACCTTAGTAGTATACAAAAAAAAACAAAAAAAAACAAATAAAAATTGATGAAGACGTACCTACCGAGGGAAGTGGAAGAAAAATACTTACGACAATTTAATGTGCCCTCAGCAGCTAATGTCACTTGCATTCCATCTAAATGACCGCTCACAATTCACACAATCATTTTTTAACCAGTAAATATTACTACTAGACTGGAGCCCTGAGACAGTGAGACGGCGCGGTAGACCACGCAAGCGATGGCGAGACGAGCTAGACACCTTCAGTGACATTATTTAACACACGGGAATTACTCACGTAAAATTATCGTCGATTTAGATACCGACAATGTTTCGATTCATCCGGAGAATCTTCATCTGGGTAAGGAGGGAGTTGCGGCAAGGTTACTCCTCGCGCGAGCGTTTCACACTGCGAGCAATATCACCTTCAGTGACTATCAGTGGCAGGCAAGGTCTGCCGAACTAGCTGGAAAACTCGAGGGGAGACCTTTGCTCAGCAGTGGGACAGTGTAGGATAAAAACAAACAAACAAACAAACTACTACTAAATTTTGTCGTGCTAGCATTAGTGAATATGGCAACCCTATCTTCGCTCGTTTGTTAGTATTTCCCTGCTAACACGTGGAATTAGAATTCTTTGTCCCACGGGTCACGGCGTGAATACCAAGCAGCTGGTTAGGGCTACAGCAGACATGCTGCTTGGCGATTTTGCGACTGCATTTATGTTGTTGTACAACAGCTATCCTATTCTATTAAACGAGCAACATTTGTTTGTTTGTTTGTCTGTCTGTACTCACGTTCTCGAAAACGGATCTAACGATTTCGATGAAATTTGCGGTACGAGGGTTTAAGGGAGCGAAAAATAGATCTAGCTTGGTGTCATATCTGGGAAAATTAGTGTTCTCGGCATTTTCACGCAAAAAGATTTACCAGTGCAATGTGGTTTGTAATTTCACAAAATTCGCTGAGATCATGGGCTAGGGATGTTCGATACGATACGATATTTTCGTGTATCGATACAATGGCATACGATACACCCGATATTTGTATCGATACAATGGCATACGATACGGCGTATCGATACAACACATGCAAGGTGTATCGGATCGAAAGTATCGTATCAAATTATTTTGTTAACGAATTGTTTTGACTTGCAAGTTACCCGGTTAAAAGGTGGCATAGGTCTTATTTCCGGTCATTATTTATCTATGTTTAAATTTCAGGCAAATCGGTTCAGTGGTTGTCGAGTTTTAGAGGAACAAACATACGTCCAAACTTTCGCATTTTTTAATATTAGTTTGATATCACAAAACACCTTTTTTGACAGTTATAACTACGCACATTTTCGTAATAGTGCACATTATTAAAATAAAATATTTTTTTTTAATTATTAAAGTACCTGCATACTTTGTCTTGATTCGATACTGTATCGATACGATATATCGTATCAAATGCCCTGTATCGATACGCGTATCGATACAATGCGTTACGATATATTGCGATACGAAATATCGATACAATCCGAAATATCGAACATCCCTATCATGGGCCGAGTGGATTGGGTGTCCGCCTTTCAGCCGAAGGCTTTGAGATCGAATCTCAGCAGTGAAAGTTTTTTTTTCTTTTTTAATTATTCTCTATTTGCACCCGAGCATAGCTCGGTCGCCCAGATATTTTGAATTTAAAATCTTGTAATATTCGTAAACTGTGTTCGTATGCCGTATCTACAGATATTTTAGTAGTTAGGTCACGAATTTACCGAAGATCTAGATCGAACTAGGTCAGGTTTCGTTAAGGCCTCGAGAGGTATCGGCGAAATTCCTAAACGGGTATGTTATTGTGAATAGACGGTATGTACTATAAAGTACTATGTAACGCAATTTAGTGTAATTCGAAATTATTTTAGTTTGGATTTTCACAATGGCGTAAGTATAGTCTGGCAACAATGAAAAGAAACGGCAACTTTTTATTTTGTACTTTGGAAACCCTTTTTCTACTAATCTATGGTAAAGTTCAGGTTTCTTGTCTATGGTAGGTACAGGTACCGAAGACGTCAGTCAGAAGTAATAATTTCCTTCTGAGAATTTATCTATTTCGCGTATTTAGCTTGCACAGTGGCGCCCCCATTTATGTCTTTTATTTCTTGCCAGACTATACCTAAGCAATAAATGTGATTTAACGCTCGATTGTGCCTCGTAATGTAACGCCGGCGTCATACAAAATTATCCTAAAACGCGTACCGAGTTCTATGTAAATACTCATTTCAAATATTTCCGATTTATGAATTGCAAATGCCATTTTATTTAAATGGCGCGAATCTTTCCAAGTTACGCCATCTTATTAGAAAAGTTGGAAATATAGGGACTTGATAAGTGTTTTGATCGATCGGGGAGAAAAACTCGAGCCATGCGGGTTTCTTGGTGAACCATACAGTTTTCATTCATTCCGCTAAAACCTTTTTACAAATATTTGGTAGAATGTTACTGGCCACATTGGCTCAAAAAGTTCGGCGGCCATTTTTAAAAATAAATTTCAAGATTCTAAAGCTATTGCCCCACCGACGCGTAGCACCTCGATCCATAATAAATGTGGTTCACCTAACTTGATAACATTCAGATTTGACGGCTTATCAAATAAAATAGACTCCAAGAAAATATTTTTGAAATCAGTAAGTAGGTGTACAAAAGACAGCCAAGCCTAATTATCCAACTAAAGGTGGATTCACCTTAAAAATGCTGCACGAATAAAGCACTGGGCGTTAAGTCGCGTCGTTGTGGCTTGACTTTAAACAAATATTTTCTTTTTATTTTTCGTCGCTCAATTCCAGCCAGGTTCCTAATATAAAACCAAGGAATTTCTATACTACGTACCCGGAACGCTGACTGAGACAGAAAACAAGGTCCGCTTGAAATCAAACTTGGGCGGTGTGTCTCTTTCTTTTTGCAACTGTGTGAAAGAGACAAAGCACCCAAGAAAGCCTCTCAACAAGACCAACAATCCTTATAACCAAGATTAAATGATAATAGATCGTTGTCCAGTCGCGATAAGGTTCAAAATCCTTTGTACATTAAATGTCAGTTAGCACTCCAGTTGCGTAGTTTAGAATCTTCTTGTATAAAACAAAGAAGGTTAAAGAACTTTTTCAAACTCAAGATACCAAGGAGTTTTACCTATTTCCATAGAAATATTTTCTTTTTCTTTTTCATCGCTCAATTCCAGCCAGGTTCCTAATTCAAAACAAAGAAGGTTGAAGAACTTTTTCAAACTCAAGTAACCAAGGAGTTTTACCTATTTCCATAGTGTTTCCTAAAAAACCTCGAAAACGAGCTAAAAAACAAGGTGGGATAATAATTATGTTCTGTGCCTCGATCGCACTGACCTGTATCTATACAAGTACGCTGGACCTCTGATACCCTTTGAAATGACAGTTCTTGAATGTGCCGATTTGAAGCGCCCCCAATGCGTGGGAAGAGAACTAAATCTGACGTAACTGACAAATGGCCGTTGTCTCGTTTGTATTGTCTCCCGTGTTTTTAAAGTGTTTTGGAGGTTTAACGCGATTAAGCTTGTTTGTTGTGTCTTATTTATTTAGTTGATACATAAATAAGTGGTGGGCATTCATAAGTAAACTATGAAAGAGTGTGTGCTAAGCAAAACTCGTTACCAGAAGGGAAGTGGGGTTACATTCCACAAGTAAGTGAATTTACGGCTAATCTTCGGCTAATATTCATCAAATTAAACTTATCTTAATTATTATACGTAATAACAACATATTTATCTTCATATTACCGGTTTTTTATAAACAATAAAATTTAATAGTGTTGTCCAAGTTACCTGTCGATAAAACTTATCGATATTTTTCCTATAGATATATATTTACTTTCAAGAACGGAAATCGCCGATGACCGATTTTTATTATCAAATACATATAATTTTTAAATAATTCACAGGTTTCCGACAGACATAAGACTGGAATTATGGCTGAAAAACATTGAAAAGCCTAGTTGGCGTCCGAAAAAATATGATTACATAATGTTCAAAGCACTTCTCTGATGACTGTTTTATTAAACATAACTCATGCACTACTTTGAAAAAGTGCAGTACTCCAACAATTTTCTGTAGCAGTGCCGGTTAGTATAAAAATATAGTATTATTTCTAAAATGTATAGATAGATAGGTCATACATAAAATTTTTATTCTGATGAAAATTCCGTAAATATTGATTTTGAAGATTTTGAATGATGGGCTATACTCCCTTCCAGTTATTTGGGAAGCTGTCCTTCCACCATGTGTTAAAATAGTATATTAATAATGAATATTGTTTTTTTTTTCTTCCTTCTGATTGGTTAAGATTACGAAAAAGGCTGTTTTATTTCAAATTAAAATATCATGTTTTTGTAGAAAACGTATCTTCACCGCATGAAAGTATGGTTTTACCTACACCTTCTGTATCAGGAAAGAGGATGGTTACGCCTACTACACCCTCCATATCTGGTACAATAGCTGTAAAAGTAAAAAGAAGACTAATTATGGAACAGAACGATACCAACTTCAGTTGTAAGTACTTCTACATTGGCCACAAACATATTGCTTAGCAGATATTAAGTGAGCTGAAAAATATATAGCTCCATCAGTACCGATATCGGGTCGATTATGTACTTATGATTTGTAGTTTAATTGTTGATTAACAGAAATTTTGTTTTCAGGTCGAAGGCGTCGAAGTACAAGCTGTGACCCGCAACAGAGTACTCCTTCAAAGAAGGTTAGGTCTCTCTCCAAAATCTGCTATAGTATCAAGCATGATCATCGTTATGAAAACTCTCCTAAGTCATCCAAAAAAGCATTGCAGAGAGTTAAAAATTCTTTGATAAAATCAAGAGCTCGTGTAAAAGTCTTTTAAAATTTTTTTTGATGTTACATGAGTAACTATGAAAATGATGACGGAAACTAATAAAAAATGTTAAAGGATTGTACATATATTTTTATTTTCTATAAATACCTTACCTATTCCACTCCATCCTGAAAAACCACATTTCTATTTAAAAAACGTTCCCTATTTATTTTTGGATCTAGCTAGCCACATACTAAGTACCTGTTAGTCCGGCTTCGGCATATCCTAAGACTAGCAGTTTCTGAGATTTGCGCGTTCAACCTAACAAACAAACTAGTCAGCTTTATAATATTACCTAGTATAATTAATTAGACAACTCGTCGGAAATGTCTTTTATCGATGTATTTTATCTCATTGTCCCATCTCTATTATTAGTTCCTTTCCCACCCACTTCTGCGATCAGCGCCAAAATGGCGAAAATCAAATCGCCTCACTATGGCCCGGCCTATCAGAGGTCCAGCGTACTTGTATAATACAGGTCAGTGCTCGATCGCCAGTATGCACGAGTTTACTATTCTATCTATCCGTGACTAAGTATAGTAAAGTATGGACAATTGTATGGACAAAACTTAGTTTAGTCAAGTTACCGCTAGAGGCGCTGCACTGAATTATAATAGAGGCGATACACCAGTGGTTCCCAAACTTTTTTTCCTCATGGACCCCTTTCAAAATTTTACTGGTTTCGGTGGACCCCCTGCTGCTACATTTCTACCATATTCCCAAAATTTCTCGCCAACGTGGACCCCTTTCGAGTCTCCCGTGGACCCCTGGGGGTCCACCTGGACCACTTTGGGAATCACTGCGATACACCCTAAGACCTCTCGTCTCCGCTTTGGAGAGAGAAAAAAAAAAAACTTCTGAAGAGGACATTACCTGATAGAAAAGCTGGTATTCCGTGTCTGTAAGCCTCAGGGCCACCTCCTCAGGGAAGTGGAGGATGCTCCTCAATGCCAGAAGTTCCTCGCAGCTGCTCTCGTCAGGAAGAGATCCTGGAAACAATTGAATGAATGAATGAATGACTGAAACAAAAATAAAGGTCTCCTAGAGCTCTGCTGATAAAATAATTACAAACACTGGATTTTTTTGATATAGGTAAATATTTGCGTTGCGAAGTATGTGTGGGGTGGGGTGTCTTTAAGAGATCGAATGAGAAACAGTGTGATAAGCAAGGATTTTATAAACTAACGTAACTGGATGGTTGGTTCACTCGACTTTAATGTAAAAGGGAACTTTATCACGACTACACAACGTTCTATTATAATTCAATCTTGGTTGTAAGGATTGTCGGTCTCGTTGAGAGGCCTTCGTGGTAGCTTTGTCTCTTTCACACTCGTTGTTGGATTAGTAGTATGCCCATGTCATTTAAATTTCAGGATATTCACTAAGGATTAGGAATATTTCGTTCATAAATTATGGTCGCCAAAAAGAGACACACCGCCCAAGTTTTATCTCTCAAGCGGACCGCGTTTTCTGTCTCAGTGCGCGTTTCAGTTACGTTTAGTATACAAATTCCTTGGTGATAAGAGAGCGTTGTAGAGTGAAAGAAGATGTAGTGATGATAATTGAGAATGGTGTGCTAAGACGGCGGGGATCGAACCCGCAACCTTGTATTTCAGGCCTTTGCCCACTACGCCACAGAGGTCGACAATATTAATTTGTAACAACAGTCAACAGCCCTATTTGACCTTCGTTACTAAGATAAGTTATTAAACAAAATAAACAGCACAAAACAACAGCTTCGCTGCTAAATTTCAAATTAAACTAGGCCCTCTTAAGCTGCGTTTCTACCAAAGCACAGAATAGGTACAGAAGACACACTCGGCAGTTTAGGTACAAAGCTACAAGAATATAGGTGGGCCTTATTGGCAGTAGGGTTTCCACCTTGCCGCTTGACTCGACAATACATATTTATAATTTATATCCGA
The DNA here is from genome assembly GCA_958496255.1 of Camptogramma bilineatum. Taxonomy (NCBI): domain Eukaryota; kingdom Metazoa; phylum Arthropoda; class Insecta; order Lepidoptera; family Geometridae; genus Camptogramma; species Camptogramma bilineatum. Next base: position 5,540,237 of record OY292478.1, read on the forward strand.
CATAGGATATCCGTGATACAGGTGGTTCAATACGTCCAAAGAAAAAAATTTAGAACCATTGAATAGTTGAACCCCATTAAGTTCGGGAGAAACCTAGTCAATTTTTGTATTTTGGTACCCTTGGACCCCTCTCATAACAAAGCTATAGCTACGCCCATGCGTTCTATAATAATTATCTGAAAAGAAACCGCCGGTTAAGCTGAGTGGTTTGTTTAGGTGCTGGGTAACCCTACTCCATGTCAAACAATGTCCCAGGCACTACAGTGTCCCGTTGAGTCAGAGGCGGTCGCAGACTTTGATTTTGGGGGGGGTCACGTTATTTTCTAGTACGTACTACCTATATTTTGGGGGGGGGAGGGTCACGTTATTTGCTAGTACCTATTTTTTTGCAGAATGTAAGATGTTTGTCAAGGATTTTGGGGGGGGGGTCATAACCCCCATGACCCCCCCTCGGACCACGCATGCGTTGAGTGTAGACAAAGATTGCCTCCTGACACTGTATAAATCATCTACCTAAGTAGTAGATGTTAAGGCCTAAGTTTTTTATTTAAAGTTTAATTAAACACATCCCTCGTCTCCGCTTTGGTCGAGTCTCCCCCTAAGGCTTCGATGGAGCTAAGCAAAACTTGCCGAGTTTCCTAACTTTCATCTATTACAGAGACGTACTAGGGCTTACAATAACAATGTTCTGTTATTTAAAACGAGGATAAAAGAATGTTGTTTTTAACCGACTTCAAAAAAGGAGGAGGTTCTCAATTCTTCAGAATCTTTTTTTTGTGCTTTTTTATGTATCTATGTTCACCGATTACCAGTGATCGGAATGAGGCGGGCTAAAATACCTAAAGTTCGAAAAATAACAGAGACAAATGGAGACGCCTTAGGACTAAATATTTTTCGACCCAATTATTTCCGTTTCCGGGACATTAATAAAGAACATCTAACATTAAGGTGAATCAATTTTTTACCTGAGTTAATAACAAAAACTAAAATGTAAATTATAAGGATAAAAAACTTTTTTCCGTCGGTCAAATAGAAAAATTATTTGCATTAGTTCACAATATTATTAGCATTAATTTAAAATGTACTTACTCACTGTGAAAATTGTGCCAACTTTCAATAAAATTCTTACTTACTACAAGAATAAAATTCTTGTAGTAAGGAAGTCTCCCCTTTTTTGCCTCTGTTCTTTGAACTTTAGGTATTTAAGCCCGCCTAATTCCGATCACTGCCGATTACGAAGACGCCTGGACCGATTTGGGAAAGTGTTTTTTTTTTAAGGGAATACTTTTCGATTGGTGCCATAATTTGGTGGGGATCTGTCGAGGATCTTCGGAGTTATGAACAGAAATGAACCTCGAGAGTGCAAAAAATTGCTCAGCTTATAACATTGAGGTCGGTTTTTAAAATTTTCAATTTAGCCACTTGTTTTTAATACTACTAAGGTAGCAGACAATACGGCCCACCTGATGGTAAGCGGTTACCGTAGCCTATGGACGCTTGCGACACCAGAGGAGTCACACTCGCGCTACTGACCCTTTAAAAGAGGAATCATTGCGCCGACAACACAATGGACAAGACTGGTTCACTATTGTGCGCTTTCGTGACAATATCCTTCGAGAAGATTGGTTTCAAAGCATGTTTTATTTTCTTACTTGGTATTGGATCATTTGCAACAATCCTATGATGGTTTTACTGGTTATTAAGTAGTAGTAGCACCCTCGCGGCGTTGCCCCTGTACGTACCTACTGATGGTTTATGGTGATAATGTTGATGAAAAGTACCTCCCTAAAGAGTTCAGCTATCACATGCAGAAATAATTTTTCAAATCCGACTTAGTTCCTGAGATTAGCGCATTCAAACAAACTAACAAACAAACTCTTCTGCTTTATTATAGTAAGTATAGATTTTGTAAATTGATGTAAATACGTCTCTAAGTAAATATGTAGTATAGGTATTCATTTATGTAAGTAAACTTCTTCAATATTTGTAAAATATATTTTGCTTTAAAAAACAATGCCCCTAATACGGCCATGGCCATATTTGCGCCGCTTCGGTATTGCAAGCTATCACAGTTCTAACAAACTTTGACAAATCGTTGTAACTGCACTGGGTGTACTTCTAACTTTAATAATACTGCTTCCGCCTGCGGGTTCGCTTGGTACCCGACTAGAAAATTGCCTATTATATTCTTTTTATTTATTCTGTAGATACTTACCGTATTTTTAATTTATAAATCTGTGTGTGTGTATCGAATAAACGTATTTCTATTCTATTCTATCCTTTTTAACTGACTTCAAATTAAGGAGGGATTTTGTGTTCGACTGTATGTATTTTTTTAAGTAGGTATGTTCACCGATTTCTCTGTCTATTGTGGAGTTTTTTTTTATTAGGTATACTCTCCAGGCTGTCGCATAGTTGTCGAATATAAAAAAGTCGGTTTTTATTTAAAAAAAAGATATAGCTCGTGCCACACGATAATATCATAGTTTCCGCCCGCAGTGTCTAAGTACAATAATATTTTAAAATACCTACTTTCTGCCCACGGTATTGCTCGTGTGGTATAAACATTTACCTACTGATAGATAAATATTGGTTTTATTTATATGCCTTCTTATATTCCAAGGATTTCAAGCTATGTCACATCACATCCCTTTAAGTTTCATCTCGATAGCTTCACTGGTTTATTCATGATTAAAAAACCAAAAAAAAATTACATCCTACCGTATCAACTTTCAGGTTTATATTATTAGTAGAATAGGTATACATCTTTTTACTAATATTATAAAGGCGAAAGTCCATATGTGTGTGTGTGTGTGAATGTTTGTTACCACGTATCCCTATAACTACTAAACCGATTTTGATGAAATTTCGAATGAAGATTGTTTAGCTTCTGGAATAACACATAGGCTACTTTTTATCCCAGAAAAATGTATGGTTCCCGTGGGATAAAAATTGTAGTCCACGTGGGCGGAGCCGCGGGCGTTCGCTAGTGGAAAATAATTGTGAAATATATAGTGGGATTTCTCTTGTCTCAAAAGTTTCACAAAAAGTCTTTGTTCATAACAAAATTCGTACAGCACAAAAGGCAGAGCAAATAAATTGTGTGTCAAAATGAGAATCATTCCAATTTATCCGACGCGTGCAACCTAGTTCTAAAATTATACATTATGCAATAACAAAAGTTTATCTGAACGAGTGGAAACTGTTTCCACAAGTTGCACGTGCGGAGAATATTGTCTGGGGTTACACTGCAGCTTTAGTAGTTTCAGTAACGTGAGGGGAATATGGCCCAGCTAAAAGAGATGCAAAATTATCAAAAATCAACAAGTTGTATTGGCAAGTTACCCTACTACTAATATATATCAATGTCGCAGGCAACTGGTTGAATTAGCCATTCAATTATTGGTTTATTGAAATAAAATGTATCCTAGAGCACAATCGAGATAGAGACGATTCTAACGATACCTCATTCATCAAAATCCATCCAGCCGTTTAGGAGCAACGTGGTAATAAAGAATATTACCTACATACACACATAGAAACGCGCGATCTACATACCTAACCCTGTGACTTGACAGTCAGCCGGGTAAAAAAAAATCAAAACCTACTTACTTTTTCTGTGTGCAAGTGAGCCGCCTAGCCATTTCATTGAGCGCCGCCATTCAATTAAATGGCTGACCTTCGTTTAGCCGTAGTGTGGAACGTTGTGTTCAACACTACGGCTAAACGAAGGTCAACCATTCAATTGAATGGCGGCACTCAATGAAATGGCTAGGCATTTAATTGAATGGCTAATTCAACCAGTTGGCTGCGACATCTATACTAATCCATACCCATAATACAAATGTGAAAGTGTGTTTATTTGTTTGTTTGTTCTGCTTTCACGACAAAACAGAGCGACGGATAGACGTGATTTTTGGTGTGGAGATAGTTGGAGGGCTGGAGGGAGAGTGTCATGTAGTATGAATATAAATAGGTAGGTAAGTACCTAATTAAAAAAAAACTCACCATCATCATCAAACTCTTGCCCCGGAATGGCACCACTAGGGCCTGGTTTGGACCCGTCTCGCATCTCAAGCACTACTCAACATAATAATCAAAAAATAAAATTAAAAACAATCACTTTCACTAAACTTAAAACAGCGCCATCTATTGGTTCACTCTCACAACTTATAACGCCATCTCTCGGTTCACTACACTAAGTTGAGAATAGCGCCATCTATCGGTTTGGTTTCATAGCGCGTGGTAGCGTTTGTTAGCTTTGAGCAAAAAGCGCCTCCGATGCCATTGCGAGGTGTATTAAATCTGTAAAGAAAGAAAAAAACATTAATACTCTTGATCTCTAGAGAAAATCACTTCGGCCTTATATTCGGACGTAGGTACATGAATGAATTTTTCGTTCTATGTATCTACAATCCATAGTTTCTCAACCTTATTTTGCCCACCGCCCACTTTGAGAAGAAAACTTTTTCAAGAGCCCCCCCTTATATCTTAATGCGTCATCTCAATGCCCCCTAAATTTCTCTGGGTTTTCTACTGCCCCCCTGAAACTCTGAAACGCCCACAAAGGGGCCTTATCGCCCACGTTGAGAACCTATGCTCTAGTCCAGGGGTGCCCAGACTTATAGTGTCGGCGATCGACCAGAAAATATTTTGAAAGCAAAGGATCGACTAAACTACTATGTAGGCAGGTTAGGTAGGTACTGCAAAACATTTTTTATATATGGTTTTACTGCACTTTTAAATTGAATATAGGTACATCAAAATAAAGGAATCATACCTACCTTTATGTTAGGAATGAGTTATTAATAATTGGTAGGTATATTGCTATATTATATTGGTACTTATATTATATTGCTGGCGATCGACTCAAAAAGCTTTGCGATCGACCGGTCGATCGTGATCGACTGTTTGGGCATCCCTGCTCTAGTCTATGTGCTTTTGTAATTAATCCACCGAGAACAACTCGTAGATAATAAATTACTTTTTGTTTTGACAGAGTGCTTACCTAATTACATGTTATTAATACAGTATGGTATAAAAGGGCGATTAGGAGAATAAATGTAGATACGAGTTAGAAGTAATTAGTCAATGTTTGAACACATAATATTATGGTAACATTAATATAACAATATCTGGGCGACCGAGCTCTGCTTGGGTGCAAATAGAGAAAAAATAAAAAGAGGAAAAAAAAACTTACAAAACATAAAAAAACTTTCATTGGCTGAGATTCGATCTCGCAGCCTTCGGCTGAAAGGCGGATACCCTAACCACTTAGCCACTCTGGTCATGAAATAACGAACCAGCTTTCACTGGTTAATATTTTTGTATGAAAATGCTGAGAAAACGATTTTTTTTCAGATGTGAGACCTAGCTAGATCAATTTTTCGCCCCCGTAAACTCGCGTACCGCAAATTTCATCGAAATCGTTAGAGCCGTTTTCGAGAACGTGAGTACAGACAAACAAACAAATATTGCTCGTTTAATAGAATAGGATACCTAATAACACCCTCATACTGGTTATTCTTTTTTACACATTGTTTATAGAGCTCTGACAGTTGTGAGAGAAAACATCGTTAGGAAACTTAGGAAACTACCTAGTTGTTTTCTAAAAGGCGATGTAAGGTGAATTCTGTTATTTTATGTAAACTCCTTGGTCTTGAGAAGATTTGAAAAGGTCAACCTTCTTTGTTTTGAATTAGAAACGCTGGCTGGAGGAAAAAGAAAAAGAATAAATTCTAAAGTCAGGCTACAACGACGCGGCTTTACGTTCAGTGTTTTATTTGTACTGCACTTTTAGTTAGATAATTAGGTTGGTGTCAATACAAAAGTACCTATTGCTTTAAAAATATTTCTTGGATTCGATTATATTTGAAAAACAAACAAATCTGAATGGTATCACGATCGGAAAATCAAAGGTGCGACGCGCCGGTTTTGCAATAGCTTTAAAATCTTTATATTTATTTTTAAAAATGTCTGCCAAATTTTTTGAGCCAATGTGGCCAGTAGTATTCAAGCAAATATTTTGAAAAAGGTTTAATTCAAAAGGTTTATTATGTAAATAATAAAGAAGAGCTTGAATTTTGTATGTAAAATGTGTTTTATTTGGAATGAAAAATTCAAAATTTGAAAGGTAGGTTTTACGTTATTCTAGCTAGATGGACATTATAATAAGCTTTTATAATTAGCTTTTTAAGTTTTCACACGAAAAAGACATATCTACCTACCTAATTACCTACTTATTGTAGGTAGGTACTTATAGGTACTTGTTGTAGGATATAAAACTTTAAGCCAAACATAGATAATGATTAAGTACCATAGACAAAACAATTAGCTAAAACATTGTCTCAAACAGTCAACCCTAATTACCTAATTAATATCTTCTCCGTTTACTTAAAACCCTTTTAATTAAATTGTTGAAGAATTTGCATAAAACGGGATTTTTAAATTTCCATAATGAACCAACTTAATCTTTCTGGGAGAAAAGGATAGACTACTTAATGCCGTACGCTCAATGATATTATTCTCTAGATAGGTTACGTTCTTAGTTACCGACGTTTAAAATATGGTTGCACTGCCCCCCAATTCTTCTAGATGTAAAGTCAATCATTCCGCTGCGTTTTGGTTCGATCTCATAAATGTCAGCCATTTGGTGAATAGTAGAATAGCTTTTCAAAAATTTGTTCTGCCAAAGTCCAAACCTTAGCTAAAACCTCACCACAACTGAGTCGTTTGTAACTAGTCGAATAGGAAACAGTCGAAAATCTAAGGTTTAGTTGAGGTTTTGCTTGAGGTTGATAAAAAGTTCGGTAGGGGAAGATCGTCACCATTCGTACGGCAGGCACATTCGTACAGTGCTTATAAAACACAAACGAAAGGACCCGCGGACATTTCTTTTACATGTGTGTTTAGGTGGCATAGCAGCCAATACGTGAAAGTAGTTTCGTGCCAATCCCATCGGTGAGAGCGAAGTGACAGGCAGCATAGTGTTTTCGCGCACGGTAAGTAATTTTTTCATCAAAGTTTTCGTGAATTTCTACACTACTAATAATATGTTTTCCTACGCAGTTTTTTTCCAGTAACTATAAAACATGCTAAAGATATGTTTTTAATAACAAATTAATCAAGTTTTCATATTGATATTAAAACAGGTTTTATTTAATTATTATGTGGCTAAGGGGCACATTCGTACAAAACCAGGTGGGGCACATTCGTACGCATATGACCGACCTGTTTATGTTTATTTTATAGGACCTACCTACTTAATATATGGTTTTTACAAAAAAAAAATGGTGCAAAATTATAATCCGAAGAAGACACGTAACCAAACGTGGATAAACACTGTCGTCTTCTCAAGTTTTATTGGTTAATAACAGGGTCCTCATCTAAACGGCTACTTGACGATGATATAATCTGCATCAAATATTTCAAAAATGGATTAATCTCTTTTTTAGATTTGATTTGTATTAGCTAGAATTTATGAACGTACAAAATAATTAATTTCAAAAAAGTTTTTGTTGAGTAAAATAAAAATAATTTTATATTTGGAGACTAGACAAAAAGTCATTGAATTTTTGGTAACAAGAAGATAAAACTGAAATTTTTGTTGACTTGAAGAAAAGTTATTGATTTTCGGTAATTTAGTAAATATTATTTACTGTCAAAATAAAAAAAAAGTTAATTCTATTTACAGTTTTTATCGCACTGTACGAAGGTACCCCATAGCGTACGAAGGTACCCCCGACACTGTACGAAACTACCCCACTCATGGGGCACATTCGTACGAATTCCCGATTGGTGTTTAAATCATCATTGTGCATTGAATATGAGTTATAATTATCTGATTTTTATTTTATTTTACGCTCAGATATATATACTAGTAGTATATGCAATTAGTTCACTTCCCAATGAAATATTCGAGATAAAAAAAAATAAAACGTAAAAACCGTACGAGGGGTAACGACCTTCCCCTACTAGAATTGACACCCTGGTATACATACCGATATTAGTGCACACTATGTTGACAAGTTCCGCAAATTAATAGTACAGTAAAACCAGAAAAAGAATGCGAAGAAAAGCCATTGACGAAAAGTCATTTGGAAATGAAAATTACTCATAATTTCAACTTTATCGCAAACAAATAAATATCAATGGCATTTTTAAGAAAAGCCAATTACAGCTGCTGTAACATTCTGTAATACACTGCTGTCGGACATTATTCGGAAAACACGACAATATCCGATGTCTGTTCTAAAGCTTGAAGTACTGTACATACATTATAATACTATAGCATTTTTATTGTTTCACTACACGTGACAAACACGTCTAGTTCGTTGCCCTGCTTGACGCGGACTAAAGATAAGACGTCCCAATTGGGACGTTTTCGAGTATTCATTTTGCGCGCTCTAGAAACATATCTAAGCATTATTTTTAAATATCATTGCGCACGCTTTAAAATACGACGATAGACATTATGGCCTCTATTAATAAACTCCGCTTTACTTCTGTCAAAGTTGCACCACGGATTTAACTATTGCCATCCTTTTTTGTTAGTGGCAAATAAGGATGGCAATAGTTAAATCCGTGGTGCAACTTTGACAGAAGTTGAGCGGAGTTTATTAATAGAGGCCTATATGTTATGAATGTTACTTATAGAGTTATGAACAGAAATGTACGGCTGAGGCCCCATTTGTGCGTTGCGTTGCGTCGCGTCGGCAAAATGTATGAGTAAAACGACGCAGCGTCGACGCTGCGACGTTTTAAAACGCAACGCAACGCACAAATGGGGCCTCAGCCTACCTCGAGAGTGCAAGAAAATTCCTCAGCTTATAACATTGAAGTCGGTTTTTTTTTAATTCTTAATTTAGGTAGGTACTAGTTATTTAGGTTTACCCCAAGATAGGCAAGGTAAGACAAAATAAATAAAATGTAAACTTCTTTCGGAATCACAATTTAAAAGAGTTTGGGAAAACGGATCTTTTCTCTTCATGAAATGTGGATTTGGGGTTGTAAAGAACGATTTCTGTAATGACGATCATTTTATAGCGGTATCCTTTTTGAAGTTAAACTTCTTTTCCGCACGCTTGACTTGGGGAGTAAGCTGGTGAATGCGTGACGAAAACGTTACGAGAGCGTTACGAAAAGTGTGATCGGGTGAGGCGAACGGAAGTTTTACTTTTTACTACTGGCTTTTATAAAGAAAATTAAAACCATTGCTGTTTTTTTAGACACGAACCTGATCTATTCGAATTACTATGGCGGAAGAGTTTGTTTGTTTGTTTAAACGCACTTATCTCAGGAACTAGCAGTCGGATTTCAAAAATTGTTTCTACATTTGATATGATATTTTTAGCATAATTCATGTGGAAGGTTATGGTTACTTTCATCATCATCATCACCATATAGCATCACTACGGGCGCAACGCCGCGAAGGCGCTGCTAGTACCTACCTACTTAATAATTACCTACTAATTAATTTCCTCCATAGATAAACGTCTTATGACGGTCACCGTTTCCTAAGACAAAACCAAGTAAATAACATAAATCGAGCGACCCCCGGGACCCGTCACCGGAAGTTAAGTTATGGGCGGCACTTGAGTTCACTTTGGTACTTTGGTATTCACTTGAGCGTTATCTACTCGCACTCAGGTACTCAAGAACTCAGGTGGAATTAGTTTTGCCTGCAATATGATCTATACCAGGGTTGGGCAAACTTTTTTCATCAGGGGCCAAACGTAATCAATGAAATGTAATGGGGGCCAGAATTTTTAACTGGTTTTTACTATTACTCACAAAATACTAAAAAAATTGTACCAATTTTGAAAGAGTTTACATTTAATTGGGATGAAATAGTAGGTACGGATTGAGTAAGAATGATGGCGCGGCGCGGCGCCGGCGGGCCGGATTAAAAAGGTTCGCGGGCCGGAGATGGCCCGCGGGCCGTAGTTTACCCATCACTGATCTATACTTGTAGGTCTATGATCTATACTATCTATACTATATAGGTCACCCTATAATTTAGCAAACACAGTAAGTAGGCACTTAAAAACTACACTATTATGTACTTATAAAATAACTTAGGTAGGCCTTTTAAATTAAAGAGGAATTGCTTTATCTGAATTGTAGTACAATTCACACTAAGTAGGTAAGCAAGTTCGTATGTGGCCAACTCTGGTGACGGAGTTTTTAGGCCGCCTAAAGGCCTCTGTCATGGCTTAACGACTGGGACCGACGAACGTGCCATCCGAAGCACGATTCACACTACGAAACACATTGTGATTCACGAATAACGGCATTTTAAGCTCCGCAGATCTGAGCAAGTGAATCGGCTAGCCATTTCATTGAGTGCCGCCATTCAATGAAATGGCTGACCTTCGTTTAGCCGTAGTGTGGAACGTTGTGTTCAACTATTTGACTAACCGACGTTCAGCCATTTAATTGAATCGCGGCGCTCAATGAAATGGCTAGGCATTTAATTGAATGGCTAATTCAACCAGTTGCCTGCGACATTTCGACCAACAGATCGGATAGTATGCCATTGTATTGATCCATGCAAGTATCTCGGATCGAACATCGCTAGTTAGTAACACGCCCCGGATTTTCAATTAAAGAAATCAGTCAGTCTGTTGGTAACTTGTTAGTAGATAACTCAATCGTGGGCAATCCAGACCCTAAAGTTTATTATCCGGTTACGTGTTTGGGATCAGTTTTCGTGAAAACGGACGTATTTTGACGAATCATGCTGTTTATGAATAAGACTGAGCGCCGATCGCGCCGAACGTTTTAGAATTATTTATACTTATGAAATCGTATGAAACCTTGCCTGCCTGCGTCGAATCGTCCGATTCTACCGAATTTGGCAGTACTTCGAGAATTCGGCGCGTATAGGTGTGTGCTCAGTCTATAGCGCCATGAGAGGGGGCACAACACAACGCACAACACGTTTTCTGAAGTGCGTTTTCGAGCAGCGCGTTCGCATGGTGTGAGTTTCTCGCCCCGAAGACGCGAGAAACTCGTTATCAAAGTTCACATTGTCATTATTTGGACATGTTTTGTTTTAAATCATTTATTCTTTTTCGCTAAGCGAAAATGGAAAAAAATTACGGACTTGTATAAAATTCGAGGCGAGAATCTCGCACCATGTTAGTGGCGCAAGTAAGTTCGTATGAGCTTGTGGCAATCTCTGGTGACGGTGTTCTTAGGCCGCCTGAAGGCCTCCGTCATGGCTTAACAACTTAAAAGCCGGGTCCGAAAACGTGTCCTCCGAAGCGCGTAAGCGCTCAGCTGTTACTACTACTTGCTGGTGCTACTTGCGGTCACCCATCAAAATTTTGACCGCTCAATACGTCACTTAGCTTCAACGATCTATGAAGAACGACTAAGCAAGCTACGCCACGAGCGCTTCATGCCATGTTGGCCAAGCGGGTTAGTACTTAGTACCTCGAGTTTCGATCCGAAGGTCGAGAGTTCGAATCCCGGCCGTGCATCAATAATTTTTCGTTTTGAAAAAAGTAATATGCGCATTAACATGCGCTATGATGAAGGAAAACATCGCGAGGAAACCAATTCGCTTTCTTATAGTAAAGGTTGGCTAAGTATGAATGCTGACGATATCGTGCGAGCGAAGCGTGCAAGCGGTAGCTAGTAGTCATGTATATAATCCCTTACGGACGTAATATCTTAGTAACGTTCTTTTAGGAGCGTTTCAATGGATTTCGCCCGTAGGTTTGAACAAAAATGAATTGTTGTTCCTAAAGTTTTGGCTGATCAATCAATTTAGCTGGGTTTGTTGGCGAACATAGAGATTTTCAACCTTATCTAAATATAGATAGGTACTATCTATACCCGCCGTGTATGCCGAGTGGGTCAGTGCCTTAACTTTCGATCGAAGGCGACACGCGCTGCGCTGTTTCGTGTTTCTCTTCTCAAAGGCTGATTTTCTCACGCTCACCGTCAGCGCTGATAGGCGAGTGATCTTTATCACAATGAAATAAGGATACTGATTGTCCAGCACTGACGAGAGCAATCAGCGTAGCCATTTCTGCTAAACAATCAGTATCCTTATTTCATTGTAATAAAGATCACTCGCCTGTCAGCGCTGACGGTGAACGTGAGACTAGCCAAAGAAGCGATTATAGAAAGCAAATGTCAAAATATGACAATGACAATATGACCAAAACTAAACATTGGTGCCATAAGTAGAAGGTCGATAACCGCTTGTCACTGAATTGAATTAAGTTATACGTGGAAGGTCGATAATCGCGTGTCACTGAATTGAATTGAGTTTCTTTGTTGATGTATTGAATTGAGTTAAAATGAGTTTCTCGCATCTTTGAGGCACAATACTCGCATCATGTAAACTGTGTTATGGGTCTTGAAATATTACTCTTTGTCTCTTTTTGTCTCAAGAATATTCTACATCCTTCCTTGTCTTGTGTGTCTGACAAGTGGCTAAATAAAAAATAAAAAAACGGACTTCAAAGTTCAAGCTGATCACTTCACTCTCGAGGTGCATTTCTATTCATAACTCCGAAGATACTCAACAAATTCTCACCAAATTTTTGTGGCACCAATCGGAAAGTTATACCCTTTCAAACAAAAAAGAAATTATCCGAATCAGTCCAGAGTCTTTGAGTAATCGGTGAACATCCGTATCCATATTATAAATGTGAAAGTGTGTTTATTTGTTTATTTGTCCTGCTTTCACGTCAAAACGGAGCGACGGATTGACGTGAGTTTTTGTGTGGAGATAGTTGGAGGGCTGGAGAGTAACATAAGCTACTTTTTATTCGGATACCACGCGAGCGAAGCCACGGACAGCAGCTAGTAAGTACATAAAAAGAACAAAAAAAAAGATTCCGATGAATTGAGAACCTCCTCCTTTTTTGAAGTCGGTTAAAAAGGAACTTGTATAGCAGTCTAGTTCAACGTAGCCCATCCGTCCCAATCTATTCTCACTTAGTATTCAAGAAGTGTTGCAAGTTTTTCTTCCTTTCAAAGCTTATAGGCAAAGTTGTTAGGCGTGTGACTTTTTGTAAGTGACTGAATTCGAAAGGCATGGCTTATTGGCAATTTACGCTTTTGTAAGCCTGGTAGGGCCTTGTATTTAGAATAGATACGTTCTTAACTTAGGCCTTAACCCTGATTTTAGTCTCATGCTCACCGTCAGCGCTGATAGGCGAGTGATCTTTATTACAATGAAATAAGGATACTGGGCGTCGATTCCGGTACCGAACTTTTTATCAACCTCAACCAAAACCTCAACTAAAGCGACTGTTTCCATGACTACTAATAACAAACGACTCAGTTGTGGTGAGGTTTGTCATTTAATAGAATATAGGCCCAGGGGCTCGATTCCGGTACCGAACTTTTTATCAACCTCAACCAAAACCTCAACTAAAGCGACTGTTTCCATGACTACTAATAACAAACGACTCAGTTGTGGTGAGGTTTTGAACTTTGGCAGTACAAATTTTTGAAAAGCTATTCTACTATTTCACCAAATGGCTGACATTTAATAGAATACAGGCCCTGGGCCTGTATTCTATTAAATGACAACCGCTTTGGTTTTGGTTCGAACTCTTAAATGTCAGCCATTTGGTGAAATAGTAGAATAGCTTTTCAAAAATTTGTACTGCCAAAGTTCAAAACCTCACCACAACTGAGTCGTTTGTTATTAGTAGTCATGGAAACAGTCGCTTTAGTTGAGGTTTTGGTTGAGGTTGATAAAAAGTTCGGTACCGGAATCGAGCCCCTGATTGTGTAGCAGAAATGGCTACGCTGATTGCTCTCGTCAGTGCTGGACAATCAGTATCCTTATTTCATTGTAATAAAGATCACTCGCCTATCAGCGCTGATGGTGAGTGTGAGACTAAAATCAGCCGTTACATCTTTACTAAATGATTTGTGTCAGGAGGCAATATTCGCCTACGCTTAACAGGACACTGTAGTGCCTGAGATATTGTTTGAGATGGAGTAGGCTTGTAGCACCTAAACCATCCTCTCAGCTTTACCGGACATATCCACAGGAAAGACATGGTCAATACATGTGGGGCTGACTAAGCCGCGTGTTTCCTCACGATGTTTTCCTTCACCGTTTCGAGCTCTTTAATTCTTAACTTAGACGTTTTTGATAAATCATTGAAGTTTAGCATCGTATTGAGCGATTACAATTCTTCGGAGGGCACGTTAAATTGTCGGTCCCGGCTTTTAAGTCGTTAAGTCATGACGGACGGAGGCCTTTAGCCTTTGGCCTTTGGCCCGTAGTTTCACGGGAGCTGTTCTCAGTTTATTTTGTGTACTTTTTTGGGGAATTTTTTTCTCTATTTGGACCCAAGCGAACAGCTCGGTCGCTCAGATATTACATACATTATGGATATAACCCTTGGGCTGATTTTAATCTCACGCTCACCGTCAGCGCTGAGGCGAGTGATCTTTATTACAATGAAATAAGGATACTGATTGTCCAGCACTGACGAGAGCAATCAGCGTAGCCATTTCTGCTAAACGATCAGTATCCTTATTTCATTGTAATAAAGATTACTCGTCTGTCAGCGCTTACGGTGAGCGTGAGACTAAAATCAGCCTAACCCTTGTGACTTGACAGTCAGCCGGTAAAAAGCGAGTCGAAAATCCTAAATTAGATCCCTATTGACATTCTACGGCCCGCCCCGGCTTTTACACCCATAATCGTATCAATTATCGCTACAAAGCCTCATCTATACAGAAGGCAGTTTATAATATCCATAGGTACCCTTATAAGGCTGTGTCACCAGTATGCAAACAGTCAGCGGCCGACTGAGTTTGCGGCGTATCGGTTTAGTACGCTCTTCCATATATTTGACATGGAGTGTCCACAGTTTGCTAGTTTTGCGCGTAACGCTGCAAACTGCGTACAGTGAGCGCAAAACTAGCAAACTGTGGACACTCCATGTCAAATATGTATATGGAAAAGCGTACTAAACCGATACGCCGCAAACTCAGTCGGCCGCTCACAGTTTGCCTACTGGGGACACAGCCTAAAAGTGAAAGTGTGTTGGTGTTTGTTTGTCCTGCTTTCATGTCAAAACAGAGAGATGGATTGACGTGATTTCTTGTGTGGAGATAGTTGGAGGGCCGGAGAGTGACATAGGCTAATTTTTATCTCGAAAAAATGCATGTTTCCCGTGGGATAAAAAAGTAGTAGACGACGACGTAGTAGTAATCTATAATTACTGGACACTTTTACGTGCATTTCTCCGTGTGCATTACTTTGCGGAAGTCCAACTTCAGATTTTTTGAAAATTTCAAAACATCTAGTAAGTAGGTACTCCTCCGCCAATCTATACCAAAAAAGTTTCTTTTAAGATTTTCACGAAGCCACCCAACCACCCACTTTCCACAGCCTAACCTTACTATGCTAGTCTACTGCTACTATTTTTAACTATACACCGTTTATTTTTGGTCAGTTTAAAGCCGGCGCCTACGTAATCTATATCGATAACCTTACTCAAAAATAATAATAAATATGAGATCTATTTTTTTGCAATTAATAATATCACGAAACATAGGCAGGATAAATCACGGAGATACGTGCTCTGTGCTCAGCTGTTGCTACGGCGTAGAGTCTACGCTACGTCGTAGTCATACATACATACCTAGGTCATTAGCTCTGCGCGCCTACGACACCTTACCAAGTGTTTTCCTCACTTTTGTTAATGTTTTCAAGTATTTAGTTTCGTATGAAATACTCATCAAATTCAAAAATTAAACCAACGACACGAATACGATTAAGCAATACAAGCAGTGGGTGCTGGCTTTAAACTGACCCAGAATTAACGGTGTATATTTAGCTCCCAAACGGATGAACTGATTCTAGTTTGGATTTTATTTGCACATTAACACGAGCTCTAAATGGTGAAGGAAAACATGAGGAAGCCAGTTAGCTTTCTTAGTGTGGGCTTGCAACCTTCCGGCAAAATTTGGGCCCAAATATGTATTTAGACACACCTCTGACTAACCCTGTATACATCTTAAAAGGCTCTTAAAGTGCCTAAAGATCTGGGCATTTTTAAAAAGACGAACAAAATAAAAGCTCGGATTTTTCTTTGTTAAATACACAGTCCTCCGTTTATTCGGGTCGGGTAACCGCCCCAATTGTTAGCCACCCTTCTCATATATCATCATCAACTAGTAGTTTCAGGCCTTATGGATGAAAGTAATTTGTTTCTGTGAAGGTTTTACATGTGAGGAGTGTCTTTTCAAAAGAGCTTATTTGACTTATTTTGAGTTTTTTTAATGCAATTTGGTCCAAAAACTATGAGTTCTTTTTTTAATTTTAACCTATTTCGTCTCACTGCTGGGCAAAGGCCTCCCCCACATCTCTCCGACCATTTCTGCTCTTCGAGATTTCCCACCAAGTCTCCTCAAAGGCGTCGAGATCGTCCCTCCAACGTTTTCTCGGCCGACCACGACCACGCGCCCCGTCATCAGGCTGCCAAAGTGTTGCGGCATTTGTCCAATAGGGAACATGCAATCGTAATATTTTTCAATATTTTGAGTCTTAGATGCAAAAAAAACATAAAAGAAGACCCAGTGCAACGTTTTTATTTTAGTAAGTATTGATTTTTAACAATTATTACGAATTATAAGTACGTGAAACGGAACGTATTTCAATACACCAATCAGCGTCGAGTAACATGAGTGACGTAAAAATCTTCTCAATTAGGGATGTGACCCTTTATACTGATGAATGTGCTATCGATAACTTTAATGGTTATGATTACTAATCATAAACATAAGCAACACAAAAAGCCATATATATTTAGTCAGAAACAAGGGTCGTTCGCGATTCATCTAAAATGCAATTTGCCTTTGTAGCAATATGCCTGACATGAATATCTAAAAAGTAATATGCCTGATGATAAGTTAAATGCATTATTCTCATAATTTTTCGCCTAAGATTTGAAACACATAAGACGCAATATGCCTGAATGGCAATTTATTTTAAACTCAGTTTACCCGAGTTGTACAGTACAGTGTCTAAAACGCAATTTGCCTTTGTAGCAAAGTGCCTAACATGAATGTCTAAAAATTAATATGCCTGATATAAATGCATTAATTTCATATAATGCCTAAGATTTTTCATCATAATCAGTTCAAGTGAAAGCTATTGAAGAGATCTTCATTTAAAGTGACAGCTGTCAAACTTCAAACGGCCATATCTCGAAAATTACTCATCCTCGATTCTTCTTTCTAAGCTCAAATGAAAGCTATGACCTAGATCTACATTTTCAATGACAGCTGTCAAAATGACATCTATCATCTAAAATGTAGATCTTGGTCATAGCTTTCATTTGAACTAAGAAAGGGAAGTCTAGGACGAGTAGTTACCGAGATATGGCCGTTTGAAGTTTGACAGCTGTCACTTTAAATGAAGATCTCTTCAATAGCTTTCATTTGAACTAAGAACGGGAGTTTCCGAGATAAGGCCTTTTGAACACACACTAAAAAATATGTAGAAAATGACACTAGATGTAAAATATGACAGATTATGTCAAAAATGGTAAAAAAAATCTGTTGTTTTTAATCTGTCAATTTTGACAATTAGTGTCATTTTTTATTTAATCTGTCATTTTTGACATCTTTTCTCATAAGTAATAACATCTAGTGTCATTTTTGACATGATCTGTCATTTTTTATATAATTTGTCATTTTTCCCGGTCTTTATCTATTCTATATTTTAAATTTCAGCCAAATCGGTTCAGGGGTTGTCAAGTGGAAAAAAATACATCCAAACATCCATCCATCCAAACTTTTGCATTTTATATTAGTGTGATGATAATCAATAAATTAATGAACAAAATCGCCTAACTAACCACTAAGATCTTTGCTCGCTTCGCTCGCTCACTCGCTCTAATATTTTTCAAATATTTAGAATATAATATAACTTTATTGTACTTACCTACACCATAAAAAGAAAACACAATAAGAAAAAGAACCATTATTTTAAACAGTGATACAATTTACGATTTTTTTTTATTTTATTTGTTTGTGTAAATAATTTACTTTGATTGTGAATCATAGCCCGCCGAGACGCCGAGAACCTGGAGAAACTGGTGGTAACAGGAACAGTGGAAGGCAAAAGGCCAAGAGGCCGAAGCCCTAAACGATGGGTGAGCCAGGTGTCGGAATGCCTTGACATGCCGGTGAATGCGGCCCTCCAACAGGCAACCGACCGAAACTCTTGGAAGAGACTACTGGCCATGCTGCGTCGGCAGAGTCACGATCCTCAGGCATGAGGGACCGATTGAGGAGGAGGTGAACTTTGATTGTGTAAATAAGGAAAGAAAGATAAGAAAAGCTTTTTATTTCGACCACCACAAATATAACCTGACGTGCTACCGATCGTTACACATCAATTGGTAGGTAATAGTAGATTTCGATACATTCGTCTTGTGGCACATCCCTAAGCGAAGAGCTGTGTTTAGTGGACCATGAATAATAGCCATTGTATTATCAATCTTATGTCTTGTAGATAAAGACACAGAATTGATAACGGTAGATAACGCCATCTCGCGACAAGTAGCTGAATAAAAATATTTCGCAAAACGCCATCTCTTGACAGGTAGACTTTCATTTTAATTTATTATTATTTTATTAAGTTTAGAACCATGTTCCGATGGCTATAGGGTTTATTATCAATAAAATTAGTTTTAAAGTTTTAGGTCCTTTTTAACGTTCTCCTCGACACGAGTGACGTCATCGTAACTGTACATCCGTTTGCGCGCGAAAATTTAAACGGTCATTTTGAAACCGCAATTTTTTACATTAAATTGAAGTATTTTAATATTTTTTTAAACTCGTGGTCTATTCTACATAAAATTCATTCGAATGAAAGCAAAAATAAAAATAATGCAGGCTTGCGTTCTGCTAACGTGACCCGCCCAGTCCCATATTCGGTTCTAAACAGCTTAATTCATGTAGAAAATCGACTTCAAAAAGAGCACATAAAATCGAAACGAAAAATCCATTGATGCTCCGCCGGGTTCGAACCCACGACCATCGGATTGAAAGTCGAGGCACTAACCAACGCTGCCAACACTGCTCATGATCTATTACTTGCTTATTTAGTTTATAGATACATATACCTACCTAAACATTAAAAGAACGTGTGTCTGCTCATATTTTTACAATCTAGATTAATGTTAAGAGAACCCTAGTGTCTAGTTAAACCTAACATAGGCTTTAAGACACTATTTAACAGACAAATGTGTTGTGTTGATGAATAAAATATCTATCTATCTATCTATCTACTAGCGACCCGCCCCTGCTTCATACGGGTCACATCACACATCAAATTATAAACCTCTAAAATTATCAGTGTATCTCTACTATATTATGCATGTATTATACATAAACCTTCCTCTTGAATCACTCTATCTATTAAAACCGCATCAAAATCCGTTGCGTAGTTTTAAAGATCTAAGCATACATAGGGACAGACAGCGGGAAGCGACTTTGTTTTATACTATGTAGTGATGATAGTGATGATTTAGCTATTCTATTTTATTCCGTTCATTTAAATATTACTCTCTCCATTGTGGATATGCCCTATGATCCGGTAATCGCATCACTCGCCCGGAATCGTCCCATATCGATCCAGGAAGTGTTTTTATTGAAAATGTAGCGACAATCGAGTTCCAAAGTCGTATGTGTTCCCTCCTAATAACCAATTTGTGAATATTTTATGTAAGTAGGTACGTTGGTTGTCCTACTAATAATATAAAGGC
Organism: Camptogramma bilineatum; assembly: GCA_958496255.1. Lineage (NCBI taxonomy): Eukaryota > Metazoa > Arthropoda > Insecta > Lepidoptera > Geometridae > Camptogramma > Camptogramma bilineatum. The sequence continues at coordinate 5,560,006 of OY292478.1, forward strand.
GAAAGTCCGTGTGTGTGTGAATATTTGTTACCACGTATCTCCATAACTACCTACTACACTGATTTTGATGAAATTTGGAATGTAGATAGGTAGTTTAGGTTCTGGAATAGGCTAATGTAACCAATTTTTAACCGTGGGTAACACCGCGGACGCAAGTTTGTTCATATGATTACCCGCGTAGTGATGGTGGTGATGGTGATGAAAAGTAGCCTATAACCTTCCTCAAGAGTTTAGCTATCAAATGCAGAAATAATTTTTCAAATCCGACTAGTAGTTCCGGAGATTAGCGCGTTTATACGAGTATACTAAAACTAACAAACTACATTAAAATGTGCTACGCTGATGGCAGCTACGGCGTAGCAGCTACGGCGTAGCCATAGCGATCGTGCCTCTCTATCGCTTGTTCCGCGCTCTCGCTTGCACGCGGCTCAGGCGGAACGTGACACTTACCTGCGTGCAGCCGGCGTTCATCGATTTATAAGATGTTAACACGTCAAAAAAAAAAAAAGAGATAGAATACAAGAATACAAGATATACTTAATAGAATACACTATTAGCCAGAATCTAAGTTAATTTTCTGTATTTTTTGGAAATAAATAAAAAAAATCTTACATTTTGTACGGTACAGTTCTTTGATGATAGGTAAATAAATAAATATTGCTGGACATTTGACACAGCGCCATCTAGCCCCAAACTAAGCAAAGCTTGTACTATGGGAACCAGATAACTGATAGAATACTTATGTATTTGTAAATACATACTTATAATACTTTATAACACCCAGACACAGAACAAACATCTATGTTCATCACACAAATGTTTGTCCTGGGTGGTAATGGAATCCACGACCTACAGCGTAGAAGGTAGAGCTACTACCAACTGAGCTAAGAGGCCAGTAGGAACCTTGAATTCTGTGGCGCTACAAAGTTTGCTGGGTCAGTAGATAGAATAATCTCGAAATGGTCTCGATAAATTTCATTCCCGCGAGATTGTTACATTTCCGAAACTTACCTCACGTAGGCAACCCAACAGAAACCGGTATAAAATAACGTATGGATAATGTCAAAAATACCGGTTTGTCGTTTCAATCTTGGTTACGTGCAGAGTGTTAGCATATCTTAAGTAAAATCAATTTTATTAATAGAAACTAAGCTAAGCTACATATTTAATTATTTACACATCACACTAATATCATAAATGCGAAAGATAGGATGTTTGGATGGATGGATTGATGTATGTTCCTCTATAACTCGACAACCACTGAACCGATTTGACTGAAATTTAAAAACTAAATAGATAATGAATGGGAATAGAACATAAGCTACTTTTTATTCGAATACCACGCGAGCGGAAGCTAGTTTAGAATAATTTTCTTCATAAATGACTATAAAAACCTAAGCCGCCGACATGATATTTTTCTGAAATGTCGCAAAGTAAAGTCGCTGACATTTGTCGTCGACTGTCGGTGGCTAAGGTATGTAAAATCCTCAAAAATACGTATTTTCATAGAGAAAAAACACAAATGAAAATATCGGTTATTTCTAAACCGGTAAAAAAACCGTTTATTTCTAAAATACATTGTACTAAATCGCCCTCGATTGACCTTGACCTGTTCTGACCTTCTATACCGGCCTTAATGGGACCTAAATTGGGCCTTCTATGAATTATTAAGAGTGTATCGCGGGCCTTAAAACAGTATACAGTTTAATTATAGCCTTGTGGGCTTTAGGTTCGTATCCCAGCCAAGAATCTATGAAATTTTAGATATTGAATCTAAAATTAGAAAATAGATTGAATGTGTTTTTGTTTAAATAGTTGTAGGTTCGAAATCCTACCGTGTTTGGACTTTTAGTTTTGGAAAAATAGCGCATAAACAAGAGCTAGGTGAAGGAAAACATTTGAGCAAATTAGTTAGTTAGCAATACGTTGGTATGAAAATAAATTTGTACATTAGTAATCAAAAACGGCGGTCGGCTTGCAACTCGTAAAAAAATGTTAGTATTTAGTATGAAAATTAGTTAGTAAATTACTAAAAAGCGGCGATAAGCTTGCAACTTGTAAAAAAATAATTAAATGTAGGTAATATGATCACGACTATATTCCCAACCCAGACATATTCTTTCGGATTTTAAGGCATTTTTAGATCCTTTGAAGATGTCTAAGGGGGTAGTCAAAGGTATGTCCAAACTTTGGTACATTCCCACATTTTGCAGAAATTAACATTCCATACGTGACAGGTTGCAAGCCCATCGACGCTATTAGAAAGCTAACTGGTATCCTCACGATGTTTTCCTACACCGTTTAGAGTTTATGACGAAAAATTCATGCACGAATGCAGATCTGAGTTCATCATCTTTCCTGAAGTTACAGCCGTGTGCCTGTTTTCGTAATTTGGTGAAAAGACAGAAAACATGATATTCATTAAAAGCTATAATTGGAATTTAAAACCATACTTTCGAAGGTACCCACTATCTCACAAATTAATAAACACTACCCAGAATTTAGGGTCATTTTCACTTTACAACACGACATTACGATACGATAAAAAAACCGGATCATACTACCCACGAATGGAACACCCCAAGAAATAGCTATTTATTTATTCTTTATTTAAGTACACAAAAGAAACACAAAACAATTAGCTTACACAATGAAAGGACATGTACAAAGGCGAGCTACCCTAAAAAGAGTTTTCTTCCAGCAAACCTTTGAGGCTAGAGAGAGATTAGAAACGCAGGGTCGTGTACACAAGAAAAATTAGACGTAAAAGATATTATTTCTATGATATTTCCAAAAAAATACTGTTAAAATATCTAGATGGTAATCAGAAGCACGTAGTAAACACGAGCTCTGAACGGTGAAGGAAAACATGAGAAAAACAAGCTTTCTAAGGCGCAGGTCAGATAGAAGAGACGGGGCGCAGACATTATGTCTCTTCCGCGTCCCTTTCATACCAAATGTGACTGCGCCCCGTCTCTTCTGTATGTTTTGCGGCGCGGCGCTTCTATACATTTTCTATGAAAGGGACGCGGAAGAGACATAATGTTTGCGACGCGTCCTCGTCTTACGTCTGTATGTCCCGCGCCTAATAGCTAATATTCCATACGTGACAGGTTGCAAGCCCCAGAACACGCTATTAGAAAGTTAAAGTGTAGGTACTTTCCTAATGTTGTAATTTATATGTAACTAGCTTCCACCCGTGGCTTCGCTCGCGTGGTACCCGGATAAAAAAGTAGCCTATGTCCTAAAGTAAAAGTAAAGTTTAAACACACACCGAAGACCTATAAAAGGAGAGTTAATAGGCATTTTCTAGGGAAGCTCGCTCCATCGTCGACTTCATCCATGCCTAGGCAAGGAGCGAAGTCAAGAGCTATCTTATCTATCTAGCTATCTATTATATCTAGCTATTATATCTTAAATAAAAAAAAATAAAAAAAGTAAAAATGGTTTTTATTGACACAATCAAGTGCTACAGGTTAATATTGAATCCATAGGCCAGCGGCTTCTCCTTACTTATAGGTACGCGTAGTATCCAGATAAAAAGCCTACGTCCTATTCCCGGTCATTATCTATCTATGTTTCAAACAGCCAAATCGGTTCAGTTGTTGTCGAGTTATAGAGGAACAAACATACATCCAAAAGTTCGCGTTTATAATACTAGTGTGATGTAATATCGTCCGGTATAAAACCTTCCCTCAAAAGCCCTCATGTTATCCAATAAGCCCGCGTCCGGTCGCCGGAACTCTCGTTTATCCGGCTGGCGGGCACCGGACGGTACCTGCCCGGTTGGGTGGGGTCACTTACAATAACTGTAGAGTAGGATTCAGCACTCAAGTCCTACGGCAAAAGCGGGAACTATTTATTCTATTTACTTATTTAAAATAAATAAATAAAATATAGAGTAATGGGATAAAGAGTAGCCTATGTCCTATTCCCGGTTATTATCTATCTACATTCCAAATTTCATCAAAATCAGTTTAGTAGTTATGGAGATACGTGGTAACAAACATTCACACACACACACGGACTTCTGGTGTGTAGAGCTAACGAACGTACAAATTAGCATAATTATTATTGTTAAAGCCTTATTTGGACAATCAGTAACTTTTTACATAACCTAGTTCTGCGATAGCAGCGCTGCGCCTATCGGACTTCAGTGCTGAATCCGACTCTAGCTGTCTATAATGTTACTGTCTACCTACAGCAGTGAAAAACTCACAAAAACTCTTGTCTGTAATCTGTGGACCGGCTTTTAGTATGATGTTCAGGTTTTTTATTTGCAAGCTAGGATAGATGTTTGAAAAAGGTTTCATTTACTAAATGCTGCATTTTTCTTTGTTATTTAGGGAATAAATGGGTAACTATAAAGCCAGTGAATTTTGGTGCTGAAATGTGGCGATGGGTTTGGAATTGAAGCACATCTAGTAAGAATAGTTACATTATGTTAATTACATATTTGGACATGCCTCTGAGTACACTCTTTACATCTTTAAAGGATATTAAATATCTATCTATCCATACCAATATAACTAGTAGTTCGCCCCGAACTGAGATCTCGCGCACCGTAGATGGCTTACTTTTGGACTTTCTTCTGACTACCCCTATAATTTCAAGTGCTACTACTGCCGAGTATGCCTATTGCGCTAGCTCTTCATGATAAAATACTAGCATGCATGCAATACATAATGTCGTGTCTAATTTTTCATTTATTTCATATTTATGAATTCTCGTCGTATTTCTAAAAGTATACGTCCTAGAATAAAAATAATAACTATTTTGGAATGTACAAATAAAGACCTTTCATTTGACACCCCACTCAATATATTTGTTTACTTAACTTTTTTTACACCAATTATTTTCATTCTTTATCAAAAAATTTTTTATCACGAAAATAAATCAAGTAGCATCTAAAATCATTGCAAACCAAACCGCAACGATGCCACTCTCTTTTTAAGACCGACCAGTCAATGAGCTACGAAGACATCGAAACTCTATGAAACCGGAGCTCTTGCAGCTCTGGTTTCGTAGTTTTTTTTCTTTGGTCGTATTTCAAAAACTATACATCCTAGATTAAAAATAAAAACCATTTTGGAATGTACAAAATAAGCCCTTTCGTATGACACCCCACTCAATATATTTGTATAACTTAAAAAAAAAAATTACCCCCTTGGGAACCTAATATCTTCACAACCCCTTCATCGATTAAGCTCATATGCTCCACCGTAAATTTCCTTACCACAACCTATTGACCTGCCAAGTTTCATGCAGATTGGATGAACGGTTCGACAGTTATGCGCGAACAACAATTCGTGAAACATACAAACATACAAACATACAAACATACAAACATACAAACATACAAACATACAAACATACAAACATACAAACATACAAACATACAAACATACAAACATACAAAGCAAAATCGCCCAACTTACCACTAAGATCTTCGCTCGCTTCGCTCGCTCGATCGATAAAGCGGAAGAGTTTGTTTGTTTGTTTGAATTGAACGCGCTAATCTCAGGAACTACCAGTCCGATTTGAAAAAATATTTCTGCATTTGATAGCTAAACTCCTGAGGAAGGTTATAGGCTTTTCATCATCATCATCACCATAACCATCACTACGGGAGCCACGCCGCGAGGGCGCTGCTAGTTTTTATACTTACCTATAATATTTTTTTCGTTTTCCTTGTATTATTCAAACTATTATTCAATCTCTGAGGAATTTGGAAACAAAATGTAGTTTTCCGAGCGCTTTTCGTGTCTATGAAGCCATGAAATTATTGAATGTCGGTCTGTCAGTGACACAACCCACTTCTTGTCCTAAATTATACGCCACCCCTGCCCCGAGGTAATCATATTTTGTCAGTGTAACAACAGATAGATACCTACTTATTTTTTTTAACCAAACATGTTCTTTTTTTTGAACAGCCATGGGGTAAATTACAATTATACCTCGTTGCTTCATTATTCATATATGAATTTATACACTGTAGTATCCTTATCTACTTGGTAACTCCGCACAATTTTTAAAGATTTTTTAAACAATTACAAAAACGTATTTCCGGTCTACTCCACCCTAGAACGCCATCTTGTCTTTTGCTCATTCCTTTTTTGTGCGCGGTAACTTTCGCACGCGCGCTTCAAGCAAAGTGCGCAGTCTTTATTTAATCAAAATAAAATAAGAAAAATCGAACAAAGTGAAGTATAACAACAAAAGTGAAAGTGTTAAATAAAAATCCCCGATGGATTCGTCGTCGAATGATAAAGGTTAGTAAAGTGTTTACTAATTCTTCGTATTTTTCCTACAAAGTGAGTTAATAACTTTGACAGAGTCCATTACTAAACGGACATCTGAGTTGACTGCGAGTCTTCTAAGCAGACAATTCGTACAATCTGAAACAGATGTAACGATCCCCTGCGAAATCATATATTATACCTAGGTACTTTGGTACTAAACTGGCATCCGGGTCGACTGCGAGTCTTCAAAGATGACCTAAACAGAAAATTCGTACAATCTAAAGAGATGTAACGATTCTCTGCCAAATCATGATAATTAAGTACTTTGTTACTACACGGGCATCTGGGTTGACTGCGAGTCTTCAAAGATGACCTAAGCAGAAAATGCTTACAATCTGAAACAGATGTAACGCTCCTCTGCGAAATCATATAAGTAGGTACTTTAGTACTAAACTGGCATCTGGGTAGACTGCGAGTCTTCAAAGATGGCCTAAAGAGAAAATTCGTACAATCTAAAACAGATGTAACGATTCTCTATTAAATCATATAAGTACTTTGGTACTACACGGGCATCTGGGTTGACTGCGAGTCTTCAAAGATGACCCAAGCAGAAAATTCGTACAATCTAAAACAGATGTAACGATCCTCTGCGAAATAAATCATATAGCTACTTTGTTACTAAACTGGCATCTGGATTGACTGCGAGTCTTCAAAGATGATTTCATTTCATTTCATTTCACAGAAAATTCGTTCATTCTAAAACAGATGTAACGATCATCTGCGAATCATATACCTACTTTCGTACCAAACTAGCATCGGGGTCAATGACCTAAACATAAAAATCGTACAATCTGAAACAGATGTAACGATCCTATGCAAAATCATAAACTTTACAAAATGTAAGGGTTTATTTTATTTTATTTCTTCAACTACCCTCAATTTCATTTCTTCATAATCTAGATTGCAAATTGCAATTCTAGATAACGGAGATCATGGTGAAGCATATTATGCAATTCCCGAGTCAATCCCTACCGAACTAGACGTCGTACAAGATGCAGTAGGTACCGGAATGAAATGATGATCTTTACCTTAATGAAAATTCGTTTGTATCCAGTCTACAGGATGATCTCACGGCTAGTATAACACCTAGACGATTCACCTGACTAGGACGAAATATCATCATCATCATTGTCAGCTTGCAGTGACCCAATGCTGGGCATACGCCTCCTTTATCCTATACCTACCCCTAATCATAAAAATATAGGTACCTACTCGATAATTTATCGAAACATGGCTTTCCTTCTTCTTCTTCTTCTTCAAGGAATGTCGAGGAAAAATTAATATAAATTGCGGAAGGAATACTGTCGACAGTCTACTACCAGACAATTGTCGGCTCCTTCAGCCATGGTTCCTAATCGTGATAAGACTCTCATGGCATCGCAACAGCTGGTTTCAGTCATTACTGCCATCAACCGAGCCATACATGTGTTATATCAAGCATTTTAGCAATGGGTGTCAGTTGCTATGTGACTCACACTAGGTACTTATCAACACTAAGTCTATGTCTAATCTGTAAGCCCAACTCGTGTTTTAAATAAATAAATACAAAGTCTGATTTAGCTGATTTCATACAGTTTTTACAAATCGTTCTCACACAATACATGGTATTTATGTGAATTGAAACGGAACGAATCGTTGTTTGGCTCAACGCTAGCCTCACAACAGCTTCAGTGCCCTGCAACAGGTCTTCTTATCAGGTCACCTCTCCGGTATCTGTCAAACAGGGGGGGCGGGTGCGGCGAGGAGACCTCAGGTGTCCGCCTACCTTACACAGCGTCAGCGCAACAGCTGCAGAAGCTCAGACCAAATCAGATCAGTTACAAATCGCGTGCCCCGGTGCAGATTCACCACTAGCAGCACACGCGGGTAGACTTACCCTTTTTACGATAATAAGTTAAAATTAACGAACAATACAATTTTGTATTCTATTAGATAAAACCAGGCTTTACCTACTATACTATTTCAATCCACTGTAAATCAGTCCAATAATACCTCAGTATAACTTTTCAGAAGTATAAAACTTAATTATGCAGGTGACCATTAATAAGTTAAAATAATGCAACGTCCCAAAGACTTGTTTATTCCCAAGATATTGTTGCGGAATCAGATATTTCTCACTCTTGAACCTAACGGTGATAAAACGTTTCATATTGAATTTGAAAACTTTAAACAAGTTAGTTCGAAACAAGCATTTTAAAATAGAGTATTACTAAAATGTGTGTAACCTAATCACCATCGACCTGAAAGATGCTTATTTTGTTTTGCCAGTTCGGCACTTTGATCTCAGGGTACCTACTAAAAATTATTAATTCAGTATTGTATTTTAACATCAACTACGATAAGCGTAGCTTAACACCTCAACAATCCTACAAATAGTTTTATTGGATTTATTTATTTGGGATTTATTTATAAAAAATTACAATACAGATTTTAGTCTAGGTCTTCCCTCTGATTAATGTTCTAAGAGTGCACAGGTGGTCACAAAGTTTATAAAACTACCATCATATTCGTAAAATCGCCAAACGAGGCATTTTGATCGCCGCTTGCCCAGTGGTCAAGTACGCCTTGATCAGGTTAGGGTGCTGTCTGTGCAAAAGTGCCTCACAAAAAGCAAACCTTAAAATTAGGTACTACCTACTTAGAGTTTTGAAGTCTGGGCCCTTTATAGTTTTACTTCGTATTGATAACACACCAACTACGATCACTTATGTTAACCTTAGAGGATGTATACAATACCCCTCACCTTAATGACTTACTCCGGCCACTTAAGAAGTTGTGTCAGGAGTGCGGCTTTTGGATATTCACGTCATATGTGAATACACAGCAAAACCACGTTGATACCGCCCCCAGAATAATAAATCCGGACACTGAGTGTTCCCTGTTCGATGAGGTTTTCACAATATTTTGGGCAACCACATTTAGATCTGTTCACGTCACGAGATAACGCTAAGACCCATTTCATGGAAACGAGACCCTGACGCAGAAACCATTGACACATTTACCTTAATTTGACATGCCAATTATTTTTACTTTTTCACCATTTCCTTTTAGCATAAAAAGCCTCAAGAAAACTACTAAGGATCAGGCATAAAGAATACTAGTGTATCCTTACTGGCCATCTCAACCATGGTTCCTACTCTTACAGAAACTATAGTCTCAGACGTTATCTAATTAACTACCAATAAAAACCTCTATTTTAACGATCGTTATCCGGTACACAAGTAAGTACCTTATTCTGGTGGTCGCAAAGCTCTGCGGATATTGTTTATCGACAAATCATCGACAAATGTTGTCATCACTCTCTGACAGTACGATTAAGCAATAAAACACTTCACCCAGTTATAGTGGGAACATTGTATTGCAATTGCAACGAAATCAACTGGATGCATTTGCAAGACATCAGTGTTTACATTTCTAACATCTTCGTTTAATGTCAGTTTAATACCGTATGCGCATGCATAAGGTACCTAGTCTGAATTCTCATCGTTCTATTCTATTCTACCTTAACTATACCTAATTACCTATCAGTCCTAATAGGAAATAATATTGTATTAGACCAGTGTGTAAAGCAGTTACATAAAAGTGCATGATATAAATTGAACTCTATAATGCCCAAATACCTGGGAGCCTCAATTTATTGGCACTCAATCTTATTTAGATGATCTCGAAATAATAATCACAAAATACTTATCTTATCAATTAAAAATTTAAATACACGTTATCTCTCTAGCTTTCGATCGCTCACAGGGTTCCCTTATTATGGGTGCAAAACATCGTAATCTCCGAGCATAAGGATTCTGAATACTGATGTTATGTTGTTTTCATGATGATCTCTATCAACCAATATTATTTCTGTCATGTTTTAAGGAGAATACAAATATATGCCCAGCACCAGACCTGTAGCTGGACATTTTCTAAGACTATATTTCTAAAACAAAATAATAAACAAAACTGTTAATGCAAAAGCGCCCACATTGAGCGGCTGCAACGCAGCCTATCAGCAGTTGTATTGACTATAAGTACTACTGCCCATAACACGCACCACGCGCCTAACAACATGCGCAAGATGCGGTTGGACTAGCTCGTCCAACGAATTTTCCAGGTCTTAACAGAATTATACTGATCAAAAGTGAATTCGCCTAAACTGTCTGTTTATTGTTACAAACTTAATAGGCCTACCTACTTTAATTGTTGTTTGATACAGTAGGTAATCATTACGGGAAAAATGTACTAAAATGTTATATTACTTCCATAATTATTAAAATTATGCCTTTAATTTCAAAACTTTCGGCTCTTAACATCTACAGTGTATAAATTCATATATGAATAATGAAGCAACGAGGTATAATATATGATCAAACGAACTTCCAAGTGAAGTTCGATCATTATTATATGAGTTGCTTCATTAGAATATATGAAACCCTCCCACCCTTATAATAGCAAGTAAATATTAAATATTACCAATATTTAATATATTTTCCCATATAATAGAAAGTTTTGTAAACATATACAAGATACTTACTACTCTAAAAAATGAGCAAAAGACAAGATGGCGTTCTAGGGTGGAGTAGACCGGAAATACGTTTTTGTAATTGTTTAAAAAATCTTTAAAAATTGTGCGGAGTTACCAAGTAGATAAGGATACTACAGTGTATAAATTCATATATTCTAATGAAGCAACTCATATAATAATGATCGAACTTCACTTGGAAGTTCGTTTGATCATATAATATAGATAAATACCACACTTCACACGCATCATCACACTAATATTATAAATGATGGATGGATGGATGTATGTTTGTTCCTCTATAACTCGACAACCACTGAACCGATTTGGCTGAAATTTAAAATACTTATAGATAGATAATGACCGGGAATAAGACATTACACCCATTATATACCCGGATAGTACCACGCGAGCGAAGTCGCGGGCGGAAGCTAGTCACACTGATCACATCACACTATGTTTATAAATGCGAAAGTTTGGATATTTGGATGGATGTTTGGATGTATGTTTGTTCCTTTAAAACTCGACAACCACTGAACCGATTTGGCTGAAATTTAAAATATAGACAGATAATGACCGGGCACACACAGGCTACTTTTCAACGGGTAAATACTAGGTACCACGCAAGCGAAGTCACGGGCAGAAGCTAGTTAAATAATAACATTGTTATACAGGGTGTGGCAAATTCTTGGTCACTGAAGGGTAGCTACCTTTTCTCTTGTAGTTAGAAAGTTTTGTTCTTAGGAAACTTCAGTTTTATTTTGAAGAAAAAAATAATTGCATTTTTAGATTTTTGAAAAAAAGTACAGTTAGCCTAAAAAATATATTTGTCAAAAAAAACAAGTTGGTCTTAATCGACTCTATTTCCCACCAGGAACACTTCTCCCAAAGTAACTTATCAAATCAAATCGTAAGTTTTTGCAATAATTCAAAAAAACACATCCCATACATTTTCTATGAAATTAGTAGTTGTAAATATTATAGTGCCACTTATTCGATGGTTATTAATTTAAATTCGTAACTGCTTCGGCATGCTGGGAGGCTATTGTAAAGCCTTAGGCACCTAAGACAGAGCCGCAAGAGAGAATGGTATGCATGGAGCATACCATTAGTACATCTGCAGGGAAGCACTTTGTTCTAAATTTAAATACGCGCTTTACAATAGCCTCCCAGCTTGCCGGAGCAGTTATGAAATTAAATTAAGAACGATCGAATAAGTGGCACTATAATGTTTACAACTATTAATTTCATAGAAAATGTATGGGATGTGTTTTTTTGAATTATTGCAAAAACTTACGATTTGATTTGATAAGTTACTTTGGGAGAAGTGTTCCTGGTGGGAAATAAAGTCGATTAAGACCAACTTGTTTTTTTTGACAAATGTATTTTTTTAGGCTAACTGTACTTTTTTTCAAAAATCTAAAAATGCAATTATTTTTTTCTTCAAAATAAAACTGAAGTTTCGTAAGAACAAAACTTTCTAACTACAAGAGAAAAGGTAGCTACCCTTCAGTGACCAAGAATTTGCCACACCCTGTATACAACGTGTAAAATGATTTTCTATGTAAGTTACAAAGTTAACTGAAATTGCTTTTGTAACTTAGCTAAACTTCAACTAACATAACTATTAGATTACCTACTTGATAGTTAACTTGACGATGACGAGTAATTAAAAGTTAGCCACAGCCACAGAATAGGTACAGAAGGCGCACTCCGCACTTTACCCCGGCACCATACGTTGGGACCAACGTTGGCCCCAATGCCTCTCACCAACGTGTGGAGCTGACAAAATTGCATTGGCCCCAACGTTGGGGCCAACGTTGGGGCTGATTTTGCTAGATCCACACGTTGGCAAGTGACATTGGGGCCAACGTTGGCCCCAACGTGTGGAGCCGGGGTTAGGTGCGAAGCCACAAGTAGGTACAAGCCACGGACGGGAGCTAGCATATTTTTTTGTTGAAACAAACATTTCATTTCAATATGCAATATTGGACTGCCCAGTGAATCGTGTTAACGACTCGCGGTTTTTGTTAAAATGACAAAAAATACCAAACTGTTATATTCGACAGCTTTTAACCTAGCGCGCTTGTAGACGTCCGTTTTTTTAGCCGGATAACGAACCGTGTTTTTCACCGGAATCGCGGTGGTGTATGGCGCGTAATGAATGTGTGTACACGCGCCGGATATCGGTCCGGCGAACAATTTATGCCGTTTATATGGATTTTGTTTATAAACGGTCCGTTGTCCGGCGAAAAAAACGGACGTCTGGTACGAGTTTCTCGTAAATTTGAATAACGAAAGAGAGAGAAAAATACTTTAGATCTTTGAAAGCCAAAAATGTGTGACTAGTCGGGTTTCCTCGCGATGTTTTCCTTCACCATTTCGAGCATTACTTATTAGATCATTAAGCAAACACGCGAACTCAAATATAGCCTTTAATTTACAAATGGTGCCTACGCCTATGTAAATAATTCACAAACGTAGAATTAGCCCAATTTTCTTGCAAAACTCAGACCGTTAAAATTAAGGCCCTACCCTGAGCTAAACACTGTATTTCTCTGTCTATACCCTCGATAAATAAAGTAAGTGGAAAGTAGGTAACTGAAAAGCCAACATGTATCTTTAACATTTTATCTTCGAACTCAACGTTTAATATTTTGATCAAAAATCAACGAAAAAACCAGTAAATCTTAATCTTTTTCAACTTCTTCCAAAGTAAATAACATCAGATAATCAATAGGTAATTTAATAATTGAAATTCAATTTGGAGATTTCTCAACAATCAATTCAATTATTGAATTGATTGTTGAGAAATCTCCAACTGCATTTTTGTTGTTTCGGAGCAATCAGCTGTCGTAAGCGCCGCGGCCGAACGCATTCTAAATTCATCTTTATTTTAACAACACTAAGGGCTGGTTTTTCAATACATAGATAACTTTTATCTGAGGCACTCTGAGGAAATAAATATGCGATTTGACAGATATTGTATTGAAAATATGTCATAACGCCATATTTATTCCTCAGATAAAAGTTATTTATCGATTGAAAAATCAGCCCTAAGACAAATATTTGAAGTTGCACTCATCATTGTGCTTATTTAGGTAGTACATAGGTACTTACATACCTACATCAAAGTGAAATTCGCATTACATACTCTAAACGTATTCTGTAACGCCCGTGGGCGATTCGTGGTAATAAAAATTATTTGAATACTCTCTGTGAACAGAATATTATTTTATTGAAAAGGATATTATAATATTTAATTGGATTTTCTTGGAATTTATCGCAGGGGAATTTTCTTCTTAGAAAATTGTAATCTGGAGAGAAAAATAGAATCATGAGATCTGTTATGGAAATGGGAATATCAGCATCGACGTTTTGAAAGACGTAGGTTCGAGTCCCGAGCGAAAATAGCGGCGACCCGCCCCAAAGTGCGTACTAAGTGCTTCCCTACAGAAGATCAAATGGTATGCTCCATGCATACTACCATTTTCCCTTGCGGCTCTGTCTGAGGCGCATACGGATTTACAATAACGTCCCAGCATGACGAAGCAGTTACGAATTCAAATGAAAGCTTTTTTTAGGCTAACTGTGTTTTTTTTTTCAAAAATCTAAAAATGCAATTATTTTTTTCTTCAAAATAAAACAATAGTTTCCTAAGTTCACTTTCTAACTACAAGAGAAAAGGTGACCCTTCAGTGACCAAGAATTTGCCACACGCTGTTTAGGTAAGTAGATAGTGTGCCTTTCAAATCGGATGCAAGATTCCACAATTTTAATAAAAGCTTGTAAAAATGAGCATGAATTTTAATCTTGGTTTGAAAGCCAGTCCTTTCAGTTGATTCAGTATTTTACTATTCAAATCGCAACAATGACCGGATCGAATCAAGGGCGGGACTTTTCCCGCCATTTTGGTGACAGATGACAGATGACAGTGACATTGAAATGTCATTTTGTTTTTGAATTTATGGTTTTAATTACGAAAAAGCTAGGTTCAAAGATAAAGTATCATCCTGCTAGACCTATCTTTTCAGATATAGAATAGATAACTGTTGGTAGGTAAGTACCTAATCAATTCGGCTATTTTTTTATATTCTGTGAAATCCAAGGAAGGTTCTTTGAAGGTAAAACTTTCGCTTGCGGCTGACCCAACTCATCTTCGGAGTAGTTCCCATTTCGTACCGAAAATTCTTGTACCAGGTGGTACGAGTTGGGAAACTGAAAAATAATATTTTTTTCGTTCCTCAACTGGTAACACTTCACGGCAGAATAAACACAAAATCATTTTGTCAATCACACGCACACACACACATACACACGGACACTCACACCTCGATCACTGTCGGTTTACCTGTTAATATAATGTAAATCCGTTATTGGCTGTCATTTATGTTTTTGTGCACTCATTTTCTAAGAGCTGTGAATTTTGTTTAAGAAAAAAAAAAATGTCCTGAAGAGTCGTCCACACTGCTTTCTGCGCAGTTGCCAGTGAGTGAATGGTATGATTGGCAATTCCGTTTATTTTTGGTTAAATAGAGCAAGAATTTCCAATCTCAGGTCGTGAATGAACAAAGAACGATTGAGAATACAACTTAACGATCCCGGTAACAATGGTACGAATCAATCAAGTTCTAGGGATGGGATGTTTCCCATCAATTTACATATTTAAACCTCGAAAAAGAGAGTGTTAACAATGATCTATATAAACTGAGGTAGATGCGTTGTACCCCGCTCTGCGTGGCGAGCATAAGTCAAGCTAATTAGCTTGAGTCAACTCAGTCGCACTCTGTCTTGCTCCGATGTTACACGCATTTACACGCAGCACGCACACTGACGTGACGACCTCTGTGGCGCAGTGGGTGAAGGCCCGCCTGTGACGCAAGAGGTTGCGGGTTCGATCCCCGCCGCGGGACAAATGTTTGTATGATCTGCAAATATTTGTCTCGGGTCTGGGTGTTTTCTATGTACCTATATTATGTATGTATTTACAAAAAAAATGTATTTAAGTAATTTAACAGTCATGTGGTTCCCATAACACAAGCTCTGCTTAGCTTGGGGCTACATGATGCTGTGTGAAATGTCCAGCATTATTTACTTATTTATTTAATTTATCTCTTGAGATTTGAGTTATGAACAGAAATGCATCTCGAGAGAGCAGAAAATTGCTCAGCTTATAACATTGAAGTCGGTTTTTTTTAATCGATCGAGCGAGCGAAGCGAGCGAAGATCTTAGTGGCAAGTTAGGCGATTTTGCTTTGTATGTTTGTATGTTTGTATGTTTGTATGTTTGTATGTTTGTATATTTGTATGTTTCATTTTTATGTTCTCGCATAACTATCGAACCGCTAATCCAATCTGTATGAAACTTGATAGGTCAATAGGTAGTGCTATGGAAATTTGCTGTGGAGCGTATGAGCGTAATCGATGAAGGGGTTGTAAAGATATGGGGTTCCCAAGGGGGTAAATTTTTTTCAAAGTTACCCAAATATATTGAGTGGGGTGTCATACGAAAGGGCTTATTTTGTACATTCCAAAATGGTTTTTATTTTTAATCTAGGATGTATAGTTTTTGAAATACGACCAAAGAACAAAAACTACGAAACCAGAGCTGCAAGAGCTCCCGTTTCATAGAGTTTCGATGTCTTCGTAGCTCATTGACTGGTCGGTCTTAAAAAGAGAGTGGCATCGTTGCGGTTTGGTTTGCAATGATTTTAGATGCTACTTGATTTATTTTCATGATAAAAAAATTTTTGATAAAGAATGAAAATAATTGGGGTAAAAAAAGTTAAATAAACAAATATTTTGAGTGGGGTGTCAAATGAAAGGTCTTAATTTGTACATTCCAAAATAGTTATTATTTTCATTCTAGGACGTATACTTTAGAAATACGACGAGAATTCATAAATATGAAATAAGTAAATGAAAAATTAGACACGACATTATTGTATTGCATGCATGCTAGTATTTTTTACCATGAAGAGCTAGCGCAATAGGCATACTCGGCAGTAGTAGCACTTGAAATTATAGGGGTAGTCAGAAGAAAGTCCAAATGTAAGCCATCTACGGTGCGCGAGATCTCAGTTCGGGGCGAACTACTAGTTTTAAATTTAGTCACTGTTATTTAGTATATAAGGAAGGGATGTAGGGGTTTTTCATTAAATTTTAAATTTTATTGTTATAACCTTAAAACATCCGGCTATGATAATCCGAACTCTAGATAGCAGAGTATTTTATAAAATCTATTGTCTTCATCGATTTGAACTCCTCGAGTTGATTCAACGGGTATCATCTGATTTTCAATGAAGGCTGCTTTTCTAAAGAGGTTTGTCTTTTGGTCCGGACGCTTTTTAACCGACTAACAAAAGGAGGAGGTTCTGAATTCATCAGAATCTTTTTTTTTTTCGTTTTTGTTTATTTGGTAAATTAAATGTGTTCACTTAGCTGCATATTCCTTCATTCGCTGTTAACACACTGTTGTTGAATTTAACGTAAACGTACCTGAAAGAAAAAAACAAACATGTAGCTCAAAATAAATCTTTTCAAGTCATTTTAATTCGTACGTACTTCTGTAAACTATGTTCCTACTTATCTGTTCTGAATAAAATGATTTGATTTGATTTGATTTTAGATATGGATGGTTAGCCCTTTTTAAAAAGCACAAAAGAGAAGATTCTGATGAATTGAGAACCTCCTTTTTTTTAAGTCGGTTAAAAAGGAATTGCGCTTACGGCCATTCTATCCTTCCAGCGGGCTTAAAAAGGTCGCTGTAGCAGAATCACAATATGAATTTAACTATAATAAGCCGTCTCTTTTCACTCGCAGTCAATAAAAAGAGACGGCCTATAGTTCAATTCCTATTGGGATTCTGCTATGCAGTGTTCCGCAAACTTTTTGTGTTCAAGGTACACTAGGAAATCAGAAAATGTTGGAGGTAGGTACACCATAAATGAAAAGTCAATTTTTTATGCGAAACATGAGCTTTTTTAGTTGAGCATATGCGGTCCAAATTTGGAGTAGATTAACTGAGATATTTAATCTTACTAGCTGCTGCCCGCGGCTTCGTTCGCATGGTACCCGGATAAAAAGTAGCCTATGTTACTCTCCAGCCCTCCAACTCCACACAAAAAATCACGTCAATCCGTCGCTCTGTTTTGACATGAAAGCAGGACAAATAAACAAACAAATAAACACACTTTCACATTTACAATATGGGTACGAATTTTTCCGAGGCACACCAACTAATGACCACGGTACACCAGTGTGCCGCGGCACACCCTTTGCAGAACACTCTATAGCGACCTTTTGAAGCCCGCAGCACTCGCTAATAAACGGTAAGTGAACAGAGAAATAAAATTCCAAGACGGATAGCAAATGGATCTCTTTCAAGCGAAATATTTAACTTACACGACCCATTAAATCTCCCCCACCCCATATCCGGTGACAACAGGAAGCGCTATCGTAATGTATTTCGAGAAACGTTGACGTTTTGCTAAATGATTTGTGGCAATGGTGCTAATGATGTCAAGTCATGTAAATTACTGTTTTTAACCGACTTCAAAAAAGGAGGAGGTTCTCAGTTGAAAATGAAAATGAAAATGAAAAATAATTTATTACAGTGAAATAGGATGATCAGATACAAGTTACTTAAGACTAATACACAGATAACACTTAAACTACAGAGACGAGGTACCTGTCAGTTCCTTGGAATCTTTTTTTTTATGTATGATAACCGATTAGGTACCTACTCGAAGACGCCTGAATTTGGAAAATTCGTTTTTTGTTTGAAAGGATATACTTTCCGATTGGTGGACTAACTAACTGTTTACTTTGGCGCTAGATTCTTCTTCTTCTTTCGTATGAGCAAGTGGCCAACTCTGGTGACGGCGCTAGATGATATTGTGTGAAATGTCCAGCCCCCTGATTGTCTTTGATAGCGATCAAAATCGGACTCATACTGTCAAATCTGACAGTTCAGTGACCACGCAAGTAGCTCTGTCCAAGGAATTTCTATACTAAGTACCTGGAACGCTGACTGAGACAGAAAACAAGGTCCGCTTGAAATAAAACTTGGGCGGTGTGTCTCTTTCTTTTTGCAACTGTGTGAAAGAGACAAAGCACCCAAGAAAGCCTCTCAACAAGACCAACAATCCTTATAACCAAGATTAAATGATAATAGATCGTTGTTCAGTCGCGATAAGGTTCAAAATCCTTTGTACATTAAATGTCAGTTAGCACTCCAGGTACGTAGTTTAGAATCTTCTTGGCTCTGTCACTCTCATCTCGAGACCGAACGATACGCAATCGTTTGACAGTTTGAGATCAATTTGAGGTTTGAGACAAGGTCAATCAGCCTGCAGAATTACTTACGGCCGTGAGTATGGTTACGTTTATAATATCACTAGCTGCTGCCCGCGGCTTCGCTCGTGTGGTACCCGGATAAAAAGTATGATACTCTCCAGCCCTCCAACTATCTCCACACAAAAAATAACGTCAGTCCGTCTCTCTGTTTTGACGTGAAAGCAAGACAAATAAACAAACAAATAAACACACTTTCACATTTATAATTTATGGGTAAGGATATTGAGAGCAGTTATTACAAGAATTTCTAAGGTTTTACTTTGTAAATCGAAGCTTTGTTATAGGACTTCGATCAAAGCGCTTTGTTTAGAATTATTCCATTGCTAATTACATTTTGTTCGAGAAAAAACAAAGCTAAGTATTTTTGTATTATATTAAACCATTTTATACAATCACTAAGCGCTTGTTTCAACTCCGAACAGTGTTGCCAACCCCAGCTTCGTGAAAAACTACAAAAATGCTTAACAAAAACTGTAGAAAACTGTGAATATCCAAGAATCAATAAATTTTTGCTCGTATCTAACTAGTTGTCGCTAGCATCTTTATAAAAAAAACTGTAGATTGGCTTGTAGGCTGAAAACTGTGGACCTTTCCAAAGACCTGTAAATCTACAGTTAAAACTGACTCTGAATAAGGTCCTAAATAAACTGTTAGTAAAAGAAGGTCATATGTTGGGCCCAAAAGTGACGACCAACAAAAGAAAAGGTACCTAGGTATAGCCAAGCCACGTTTGGAAAGTCAAACCGATTATTTTTCATTAGTGCACCGAGCCTCTAAAACCATTATTTCAGTTGATTTTTTCACGAATAAAAATCTGATTTCCATATATTTTATTAAAAAAAAAATTCAACTCTATTTCTATTAGGTAAGGTACAGATTTGTGTTATGCAAGCCGCTCGATTCCATGAATCTACGACGCGTGAATTCGCTCGTCGACGCGCGCGCGTTTTCATAATTTGCACAACATTGTACCTTACCTAATGGAAATAGAGATGAATATGCTTTGAAGGAAAACATGACGCGTCGCTTCGCTTCGTTGCGTTAGTGAGAGATAATTATTCTTGATGAAAGTGGTCAGTAACGTAGTTATACGCTCGCACGATGCTCACTAAACTCATTTACCGGTGCCTAACATTAAGGCTGTGTCCCCAGTAGGCAAACTGTGAGCGGCCGACTGAGTTTGCGGCGTATCGGTTTTGCGCTCACTGTATGCAGTTTGCAGCGTTACGCGCAAAACTAGCAAACTGTGGACAATCCATTTCAAATATATGGAAGAGCGTAGTAAACCGATACGCCGCAAACTCAGTCGGCCGCTCACATACTGGGGACACAGCCTAAGTAAAGCTGCTACTATACGCTGGCGCAGGCTCGCCGAGTGAATGCCAATGCCAACGTGTGGACACCATTTGCCTTGACTTGCCATCGCTCGCCAAGTTGGCCGAGCTAATACAAGCGCCAATTTTCATTGGTTTGCGTAGACTCGCCAAGCGTGTGGACGGTAGCACTCGCCTTGCATCGACTCGCCTTCGCTCGCGCTGGCTAGGATTTGTAATATATTTTGTTTATTACTTAAGTATTGTCTCATTTCTGACCCTCTAATAGTACCTACACTTAAATTTTGGAAATAATGAACCTCAGAAGAAACATCTATGTTCATCACACAAATGTTTGTCCTTGGGAATCGAACCCACGACCTACAGCGCAGAAGGCAGAGCTACTACTACTGAGTTGACGGGCCAGCCAAAAAGTTCAAATGATAGGATGTGCTAATTTTAAAATAACTGTAGAAGCAAAAAAAGCTAATCCGGAGCTGATTCAAATGAGCCACAATGAATCAAATACACAGATATTTTATTATTCATTGAGAAGATCCGCTCAACAGCTCCTGACTCTATCAACGGATTATATTTTTCAACAGAAAAGGTTGTCTCTCTTGTCTCAAACCTCAAATCGGTCTCAAACTGTCAAAACGATCGCATAGGTATCTTTTGTCACGTTCGGTCTCGTTGAGATGGGACTGACGAAGTTACTAGCATGACTTGAACTGTCATATTTTACAGTTTGAGACCGATTTTGATCGCTATCAAAAATAGTCAGAGGGCAGTTTTCTACTCGCTAGAGGTGCATTTCTGTTCATAACTCCGAAGATCCTCGACAGATCCTCACCAAATTTATGTGGCACCCATACCACATACCAATTGGAAATGTGTGGTATACCCTTTCAAACAAAAAAATAATTTTCCAAATCGGTCGAGGCGTCTCCGAGTGATCCGTGAATGAACATGGATAAAAATAGGAAGAAAAAAAATCCTGATGAATTGAGAACCTCCTCTTTTTTCTAAGTCCGTTAAAAAAAAGGCTTTGTCGCTGCGTCATCTAATTCCTTTGTAATTCCAAAGTGTGATGGCATTCGCTTTTGTAGTAACGCTTCGTTTCTATAGTACCTACCTACCTAATTAGGTTATGGACAGACATAAAGTTTTTATTTCCTATCGATCGGGGAGCGGCTTAATTTATTATGTAAATTGCTTGGGTTCCATCGAAATGTACTTTTAATACTAGGTTAGTTACTGGTTATTTACTGTAATACTGGTCACTCATATTCCATTCACTATGTGCTACCACGGAAGACCAGCGCTATGGTATATCTACCGTAGCTTATGCTGAGTGGAGGCCTTTTTGTCAACTCATCCTATTCTATTAAACGAGCAATATATATTTGTTTGTTTGTTTTTCTGTACTCACGTTCTCGAAAACGGCTCTAACGATTTCGATGTTTGCGGTACGGGGGTTTATGGGGGCGCAAAATAGATATAGCTAGGTCATATCTGGGAAAATTCGTTTTCTCGGCATTTTCACGCAAAAAGATTTACCAGTGCAATGTGCTTCGTATTTTCACATGTTGAGACTAAAGTGGCCGAGTGGATTGGACCTTTCAGCCAGTGAAAGTTTATTTTTGTAATTTTTTTTTTAATTACTGTAACTTTTTAATTTTTTTCTATTTGCACCCGAGAAGAGCTCGGTCGAAGACGCGGGCGAAGCCCGGGGCGTCCACATTGTGCATTTAGATGTTGTGCTACGAAAAATCCATTGATTCGTTCTTCCAGACCGAGATTCGAACTCCCGACCAACTTGTCTTACCGGACCAACTCGTCGAACGCGGCTCCAATGACAATATTATTGGCGCGATCAATATTATGCAGATAAGCTATCACTGTATAACATTATAGCTACATTAGCATAGACTGTTGACATAGGTTTAAATTGATAGAGAAATTACCAAGGCCTGGAGGTATCACACTAATATTAGAAATGCGAAAGTTTGGATGTTTGGATGTATGTTTGTTCCTCTGTAACTCGACAACCACTGAACCGATTTGGTTGAGATTTGCTTTTCTCGCGTAAAAAGTAGCCTATGTCCTATTCCTGGTCATTATAATATCTATATATTAAATTTCAGGGGTTGTCGAATTATAGAGGACAAACATACATCCAAACATCCAAACACCAAAACTTACGCATTTATAATGTTAGTATGATAGTGTGATGTGATTTACTTATATGATTGCTGTGAGATTGATCCTTCGAAAACAAAAATTCGTTTAGTTCAGTAATCCAATATAATAATATTCTTCTAGGTATTAAAACCGAGATTTACTAACGGACGGTTATGTTTCGGTGCACGTTTTAAAGAGTATCTGTTTAAATATTTACATGCGCTGGCGAAAATGCCCAAGCCAAACAGTTAAATGAAATCTGCTGGCCGGAGGCGTACCACAGACTATACTAAAATGGCTACATCATGACGTCTCAACGAAGAGATAAAAAGTCGCTCCACATTCTCATAAGAATCTCGCGAGAGAGTGAGAAAAGAAAAACGAGAAAAGCAAAAGAAACGTAAATGTGGCGTCCTTTGTAGCTTGGGTTCACACGCTCGCGTCTAAAGGTGCGGACCCACTGCGGCGCATGATGTGCACTAGCACGCGGTGCGTTTTAGTTGCGCGGATTAATTTGTTTGACAGCGTGGGTCTACGTTTACACTGCAGTACACGAATATAAGCCCACGACTATGTACAAATGTAGCGCAGCACAGTTTTGAATCATACGCCTTGTGGAACAGAAATGAAGCTACGTACGTTTTCGTGTACCGCGTGCATAGCGTGGACATGAGAGGATGTCTAACCAAAGAAGAATCAGCAGCCCACGTAGTCCCGGAATGCGTGGGCGTAGCAGCACAACGGCAGCAAATCTTCAACAATCCGAGGTCGCTCCTCGAGGCCTGCGAAGACCCCAGGAATCTTCTGCGCTTCTGGGAGGAGCTAGGCTGGCTCCACATCTAGTGAGCCAGGTCATCCCCACGCAAAAAGGACCACATTTGAGTCCAATTGCGGAAAAGGGAGTCCCCATACATACATACAATACAATGGCGTGGACAGCGTTGAGTTGCGTGGTCACCATATACGAGCAAGCCACGCGTGTACCAATGACGTCAATTCATGCGTAGCGTGTCCATGGGCTGCAGTGGACACAATTACAAAGCAAGCTCCTGCAAAGCGAAGCTTGGCGCACGTGCGAAGCCTCTCCGTGGGCCGCGGTTGGTCCGCGCCTTAACTTCAACGCTCAATCACAGAATACTAAGCCAAGAACGTCTAAGCAAGCTACGTCACGAGCGACAATTTAACTTAACGTGCCCGTTGAAACTATTTAAATTAAAGCAAAACTGAAAACGATACTAACCAGTGTTGATAACGATAATCGTTTCCAAGAGTACCTACGCTTGCTGAATAAATTAGGCTCCCAGCTGTAATGTAAGTACGGCCACAGAATAGGCACAGAAGCACGACTTCGAAACGTATATCCTATTCTATTAAACGAGCAATATTTGTTTGATGTTTGAAGATTGAAGTATGTACTGTGTTCTCGAAAACGATTCCGACGAAATTTGCAATACGGGTGTTTACGGGGGCGAAAAATCGATCTAGCTAGGTCTCATATCTGGGAAAAGCCTTTTTCAAGGCATTTTCACGCAAAAAGATTTACAAGTGCAATGTGGTTCGTAATTGAACCACTAGATGGCGTTATGCACCCGAGCAGAGCTCGGTCGCCCAGATATTTACAATACAATACAATCAATATAATCTTATATCTTTATAAACTTGCCAGCAGTTAGATGAATGTCAATAACAAGTCTTTAAAATAGCGATTAGCGAAGAAACATTTTACCTATACATAATGTTGAATTTTTTAAAGTCACTTTTAAACATGAAAATACATAAAAATAAGTTCAAAGTCTATCATTATCAGTGATCGGAATTAGGCGGGCTTAAATACCTAAAGTTCGAAGAACAGAGGCAAAAAAGGGGAGACTTCCTTACTACAAGAATTTTATTCTTGTAGTAAGTAAGAATTTTATTGAAAGTTGGCACAATTTTCACAGTGAGTAAGTACATTTAAAATTAATTTTAATAATATTGTGAACTAATTCAAATAATTTTTCTATTTGACCGACGGAAAAAAGTTTTTTATCCTTATAACTTACATTTTAGTTTTTGTTATTAACTCAGGTAAAAAATTGATTCACGTTAATGTTAGATGTTCTTTATTAATGTCCCGGAAACGGAAATAATTGGGTCGAAAAATATTTAGTCCTAAGGCGTCTCCATTTGTCTCTGTTATTTTTCGAACTTTAGGTATTTTAGCCCGCCTCATTCCGATCACTGATCATTATTTTACATTAAACAATAAAAGTCCCTACAATAAATTAAATAGCGACTCTTGTTGCTACGCGACAAAGCTCAATTCAGCTCGCGTAAGCGTTCATTGCCTAGTGTATTACCTACACGTGCCTAAACAAATTGACTCTTTCTAATGCATAAGCGGCATTTACACGATAGAGATTATCCCACGGATCCGGACTGTAAAGATATCTGTAAAGATATCTGTAAAGATATCTTTAAAGATAACTGCGGATAAAACTAGCGGCCTTTAAACGCTAAAGATTTTCCCACGGATCCGGACTGTAAAGATATCTGTACAGATAACCGCAGATTTTGGACTGGCGCGTGGAACGGTATAAAGAACGTTGCGACATTTTGGGCCCCCTTGTCCAACAGTTTTGAAACAAATGTCATATGAAAGCTCTTGGAATGTACTTTATTTCATTCTATTACAGCTAAGTTAAAATCGAGCGCGAAAATGGTGTTTTGGTGCAAAAATGGCGCGATGATGGTGGTTTCTTGAACGAAACTAGAAAGCTGAAACTTGGAATGTAGCTTTCTTTTCTAGTAAAACCACCCACTAAAGCATTTTATTTTCGAATTTCCACCCCTAAAGGGGTGAAAAGTAGTGAAAACGTTTGTATGAAACTTTTTAACGCGTAGTATGATTTGCTTGAAACTTGGTTTGCATACTTAAAATTCAAAATAAATGGACACATATTTCAGGATTATTCAAAACAACCCTTAAAAAGGAGTGAAATGGGGTGTCAAAGTTTTTATGGGTACTTTTTAATAGGTTGTGCGATTTGCTTGAATCTGGGTTTGAATAGGTACTATTGATGACAAATAAATGAACACATATTTCAGGATTTTTCGAAACAACCCTTAAAAAGGGGTAAAATGGGGTGTCAGTTTGAATTGAAACTTTTTAAGGGCGGTGCGATTGGCTTGAGACTCGGGTTGTATATTATAAATGCAAAATAAACGGACATGGTGTTTCAGGACTTTTCGAAACAACCCTTAAAAAGGGGTGAACTGGTGTGTCGAAGTTTGTGCTGGAACTTTTTAAGGACAGGGCAGGCAAGTACCGGCGCACAGTGTGAAAAAAGACCCGAAAATCGGACACGCCCTTTTTATGATACTAATCGAAACATTAGGCTTTTTTCAATACTAGAGTAGAACACCCAGAAGTTAATTTAGCTTAGAACTCGAGTTATGATTTTTTAAAATTTTATCTATGGTTACCAGAGAAAACCTAAAAAATGCTTTAACTTTCTATTTAGGCAATGTTTTAAAGTTTCAATAATAGCATGCTATAAAATCAACTAACTACCATTTTTGGAAACATATAATTAATTTCTAGGTAAACAACAAAGAAAGTTATGTATTTTTTTTAGTAATTTAGAAATTATTTTTTTTCACAGCTGTCTATAGATGGTCGCACCTAATTTTCACACAATCGTGTTCATTAGTGTTATGTTAACCTGCCTGTAAAATATCAGATGCGTAACACGTTAGACTTCGGAGTTATTGAATTTTAAAATTTTAATGTTAGGGTCGGCACTTAATTTTGACTGATTTTATTGATTGAATTTATTTATTTTGGTTATATTAAAAGTTGTTATATCACTCAATTATCTGTCAAACATACCCAAAATAATAACATTATATTATACTACAAGTAAGTTAATTAATATGTATACAGGGTGGAAAAAATGAATGGGCCCCGGAGGGAAGCAACTTTAAATCCTTAAGATGTCGTAAATATTTTACTTAAAGGGAACATTCCTTTATTTTTAAAAAGAAACAAAACTGCATTTTAATTTTTTAGCTGGTTCGATTGTTTTTTTTCACTCTGTATAAAATTAGTAAATTAGTAATATTAAAAAATAAAAAATAACAAATAAAAAATAATATTAAAAATAAAAAATAATATTAAAAAATTAGTAAAAATTAGAAGTCAGATCTACCTACTTCCCAATGTCCGATTGAGCTGAAATTTGGCACACTCATAGATTCTCAGTGAATATACAATGTTATGGTGCAGCGAGAACATCCGTGTTTGTTTGGGCTCATTAGAATTAGCTGAACTGAACCTTATCCAACAAAAGCTTCAACAGAAAATATTTTTTTAATAGAAAACTTATTTTTTAATAGAATTTAATTTATTCTTATTCTGACGAAAGGGTGTATGTGATGTAGGGAAACTAGGAATGGGATCCACCCTCGTTAGGTGCAATAAAACTAAAACCCTCCTTATCAAAACATACATCCATCCATCAAAACATCCAAACTTTTGCATTTATATTATCAGTATGATTGGTCGATGGACATTATTTCTGATTTTTTTTTAAATTTAGAATGACGTCACTTTACTTATTGCGTTTTGCTTAACAAGCCCTTTAATTTGACACCCATATCATAGGAGTTGCTATGGAAATTATAAATCGCCATTTTATGATGTCCGCCATATTGGATTTAGAATAACGTCACTATTTATTGTGTTTCACTTATCAAGCTCTTTCATTTGATACCCATAACATAATCATGGCAGCATTTAAGTAATCTTGCATTGTCACAAGAAACAAACGTGTTAATTCATTATGTCAACTGGTTTTTTAACTAGTAGGTATAAATAGAGTGTCACTCTTGAAGTCTGGACATATCAAAATGTCATGCTTCGTTCACCCATCTGCTTACAATTTTCTCTGGTACATTATGAAAGATCATAATGTGTCAACCCTAATGTCATAGAAATTACTGAAAACCTTAGAAACCTCATATCTTCGATGTCCTGATAGATTTTTGTTTGATTTTTTTTTACAAGTACAATACAGTAACGAGGTATGTTTTCAGATATATTTCTACTGCTACTCACTAATAGTTTATGAGAAAAAAAATAAAACGTAAAAATCACAAAATTAAGCATAGCAACTTTACTGTTATAGCTAAATCTATTTCGTTTAGCTTATAAAGTGCCCTGTAAATAATGCCACTTTGCCCTAAAAATAATTGTACAAATATGTTAAGCAGTTCTTTTATTTTCGCCTTTTTCTAAAAATTCAAAATTTTCTATAAAAAATATAACTCAAGTTCTAAGCTGAATTAACTTCTGGGAGTTCTACTCTAGTATTGAAAAAAGCCTAATGTATCGATTAGTATCATAAAAAGTGCGTGTCCGATTTTCGGGTCTTTTTTCACACTGTGCGGCGTCACTTGCATACACTTCGCCACCAGCTACCCGGCACTGGTTACCCGGTCTTTTGGTCAATTTTCGTAACTATTTTTCACAACAAGTTACGAAAGAAGAATTTTTTTCACTGATTCTTAACTGGTTATTAAAAAGGAATATTTATTCCATGTACTAAACCATGTTTTATAGCCAGCTTCGAATTTTATTAGTAAACTTTATACAGTACTTCCAAATAAATAATGGGTATCGAAAAACATCAGAAATAATCGCATAATCGGCCATTATTCGGAACACACAAAATTAGCCGATGCCTATTATTTATCTGGAACTAGTACATTATTTATTTTATTTCAGTTTTTCAATTTTAGGAAAACTTACAGCTAGACAACAGATTAAAAGAAGACAAAGATACTTAAGGCTAATAACAAGTTTCCACTTATAATTATTTGAATAGCATAAACAAAACAGTATCTATTATCGGAGACGGTGATCGAGTAAAGAAAAAAAAATTAAACAAACTATAATTATATTGGTACATTTAGTACCTACTAATAGATACAGTTCAACATCGACATCATAATATCAATCGTCCTAAATGTTATAAAAAGAAGAAAAGAAGCATCCCTTTGTAGCTAGATAACAGTTACGAATACGAAAAAAGAAAACAAGGTTCCATTTTCGTAGCTAGTTACGAAAAATGAAAAAAAAAACCATCAATTTTCGTCACTGGTTACCAAAACATGAATAAAAATTCATATCTGGCTATGAAACATGGTTACGTACATGGAATAAATATTCCTTTTTAATAACCAGTTAAGAATCAGTGAAAAAAATTCTTCTTTCGTAACTGGTTGTGAAAAATAGTTACGAAAATTGACCAAAGGACCGGGTAACCAGTGCCGGGTAGCTGGTGGTGAAGTGTATGCAAGTGACGCCGATACTTGCCTGCCCTGTCCTTAAAAAGTTCCAGCACAAACTTCGACACACCATTTCACCCCTTTTTAAGGGTTGTTTCGAAAAGTCCTGAAACACCATGTCCGTTTATTTTGCATTTATAATATACAACCCGAGTCTCAAGCCAATCGCACCGCCCTTAAAAAGTTTCAATTCAAACTCTGACACCCCATTTTACCCCTTTTTAAGGGTTGTTTCGAAAAATCCTGAAATATGTGTTCATTTATTTGTCATCAATAGTATTCAAACCCAGATTCAAGCAAATCGCACAACCTATTAAAAAGTACCCATAAAAACTTTGACACCCCATTTCACTCCTTTTTAAGGGTTGTTTTGAATAATCTTGAAATACGAGTCCATTTATTTTGAATTTTAAGTATGCAAACCATACTACGCGTTAAAAAGTTTCATACAAACGTTTTCACTACTTTTCACCCCTTTAGGGGTGGAAATTCGAAAATAAAATGCCTTAGTCGGTGGTTTTACTAGAAAAGAAAGCTACATTCCAAGTTTCAGCTTTCTAGTTTCGTTCAAGAAACCACCATCATCGCGCCATTTTTGCACCAAAACACCATTTTCGCGCTCGATTTTAACTTAGCTGTAATAGAATGAAATAAAGTACATTCCAAGAGCTTTCATATGACATATGTTTCATCGCTGTTGGACGAAGCGGGTCCAGTGTTCAAGCAATGATGCCCATGGTTCTTTACAAAGTTTTTTTCTTGATTCTTGAATTTTGAACCTTGAATCTGATAGCCCCTCCAGACTCTCGAGAGAAAGCTCGGCGAGAAGTCTCGCCGAGACTTCTCGAAGAACAAACAAGCTATCCACACTCTCAATTTTTCTCCGTCGTGATGTTTGAAATCCTTTGTCTCGGCCAAAAATACCGACACCGATCGGAGAACAGGCGAGCCAGAGAACGAGAAGGCAAGAAGCTCCTCACACTCACGCTTCTCGGGTGTTCTCGGGGGTTCTCGCAGAGAGTCTGGAGGCCCTATCAAATTTTGAATCTTGAATCTTTGAAGTGACAGCTGTCAAACTTCAAATGGCCATATCTCGGGAACTACTCGTCCTAGACTCCCCGTTCTCAGTTCAAATGAAAGCTATGACCAAGATCTTCATTTCAAGTGACAGCTGTCAAACTTCAAAGCACCATATCTCGGAAACTACTCGTCCTAGACTCCCCGTTCCCAGTTCAAATGAAAGCTATGACCAAGATCTTCATTTGAAGTGACAGCTGTCAAACTTCAAACCGCCATATCTCGGGAACTACTCGTCCTAGACTCCCCGTTCCCAGTTCAAATGAAAGCTATGACCAAGATCTTCATTTGAAGTGACAGCTGTCAAACTTCAAATGGCCATATCTCGGGAACTACTCGTCCTAGACTCCCCGTTCCCAGTTCAAATGAAAGCTATGACCAAGATCTTTATTTGAAGTGACAGCTGTCAAACTTCAAACCGCCATATCTCGGGAACTACTCGTCCTAGACTCCCCGTTCTCAGTTCAAATGAAAGCTATGACCAAGATCTACATTTTCAATAACAGCTGTCAAAATGACATCTGTCATCTGAAATGTAGATCTTGGTCATAGATTTCATTTGAACTGAGAACGGGGAGTCTAGGACGAGTAGTTCCCGAGATATGGCCATTTGAAGTTTGACAGCTGTCACTTCAAATGAAGATCTTGGTCATAGCTTTCATTTGAACTTGGAACGGGGAGTCTAGGACGAGTAGTTCCCGAGATATGGCCATTTGAAGTTTGACAGCTGTCACTTCAAATGAAGATCTTGGTCATAGCTTTCATTTGAACTGGGAACGGGGAGTCTAGGACGAGTAGTTCCCGAGATATGGCCATTTGAAGTTTGACAGCTGTCACTTCAAATGAAGATCTTGGTCATAGCTTTCATTTGAACTGAGAACGGGGAGTCTAGGACGAGTAGTTCCCGAGATATGGTCATTTGAAGTTTGACAGCTGTCACTTCAAAGATTCAAGATTCAAAATTTCAGATTCAAGGTTCAAAATTCAAGAATCAAGGATCGAAATCCAAGATCGAAACCAAGGATCGAAATCAAGGATCGAAATCAAAATCAAGGATCAAAATCAAGGATCGAATTCAAGGATCGAAACCATGGATCGAAATCAAGCGCTGATTTTGTCGAGCGCGATAAAGTAAAACTATCCTGAAATTTAAATGACATGGGCACACTACTAATCCAACAACGAGTGTGAAAGAGACAAAGCTACCAAGAAAGCCTCTCAACAAGACCAACAATCCTTATAACCAAGATTAAATGATAATAGATCGTTGTGTGGACTGTACAGATATCTGTAAAGATATCCGCGGATAAAACTAGCGGCCTTTAAACGGTAGAGTTTTTAGCACGGATCTGGACTGTACAGATATCTGTAAAGATATCTTTACGGATATCCGCGGATAAAACTGTCAAAGGTTGGAATGGCAGAGATCGATCCGCGGGAAAATCCGCAGGCCGATCTCTGCGTGTAAATGCTGCTATAATGTCACTGTCGGGCGCGGAGTGACGCGGAAGGGTTGTCGAATAGGTATTACGCGACGCAGCTAGCGTGCGAGCCGAACGGCAAGTTACCCTCCCTGCCAAGGCCCACCCGGGTGGGCCCGCCAATGTACTTGTAGCTTCGTACCTAAAGTGCGGAGTGCGCCTTCTGTACCTATTTATTCTGTGGTACGGCTAACGATTCCTATAATTGCAGGCCCCCAAGATTGTTTATTTTTTAAATGGGAAGTAAAACACAAGTCTAAATAGGCAAACTTAAATAATATTGTTTCTATTTTAACTAAACCAGTTTTTTTAGAATATTTGGTGCAAATATGTATCAAACAATGTAGGTAGGTACAGAAAGCGTCATTAATTGGTATCCCCCTAGTAAGAGGTCAGTTTGTGTTGTTACATCCTTGCTTACTTATGGATATCTTATTTCGCTCGAGTTCCTAAACAAAAATAGCTGATACCCGACTGAAATCCAAGGTTGAAATGAAAAGAGTCTTTGTTCAAATCAATAGGGGGATACCGATTGATGACGCTGACTGTACCTCAGTGAACGCATATAAACATGCGTTCACTGAGGTACCTACCTACTTATTATATAACAGTGGTCAACTATCGAATTTTAGAAATGGCATTGACTAGTACCTACGTAGTATTAGTATTCTGTGGTATTATTATCTATTCTATGCTAGTACGATACGCTCAATACGATAATCGCACTACCAATGTTTTTTAAGATTTTTTTTAAGAAATAATAGCACGGACTTAGGTAAAACTCCTTGGTCTCTTGAAAAGCTTTGAATTGGTCAACCTCCTTTGTTTTGAATTAGAAGAGCTGTCTGGAAAGAAGCGACGAAAAAAAAAAATATTTTTTTAAGGTCACGCCACAACGACGCGACTTTACGTCCAGTGTTTTATTCGTTCCGCACTTAAAGCCGGGTTGACGCGATCAAAGTCAGCTTTGACCAAGTGCAACTTGGATGACTCTGATTGGACACCGTCGGACTCACGTGACTCACTCGGACGACGGCGTCCAATCAGAGTCATCCAAGTTGCACTTTGTCAAAGCTGACTTTGATCGTGTCAACCCGGCTTTAGTTGGACAATTAGGCTGGCTTTCTTTGTATCGTTTTTTAAAATATTTCTTGGACTAGATTGTTTTGATAAACCATAAAATCTAAATGTTTTTAGGATTGGAAAACCACTTATTATGGATCGAGGTGGTACGCGTCGGTTTGGCAATAGCTTTAGAATTTATGAATTTATTTTTAAAAATGGCCGTTGAATTTTATTTAGCAAATATGGCCAGTAGCATTCTAGAAAATTTTAGTAAAAAGGTTTTAGCGGCAAAAATTAAAACTGTTACTTTAGTAGGTACCTACAGAAGAAAATGTTACGCATTTACACGAGCTCTAAACGGTGAAGGAAAACATCGTGAGGAAACCAGTTAAATGTTGTCTGGAAGGGATCACTTCTAAGCGATAAGACCGTCCATTGTACAATAACTCATTAGCTTTTCTTTCATAATGTTATTACAACAGAGTTTTCATTCATTCAAAAGTTGTTGGTTTCAAAAGCTGATTTTTAACACCTGAAAAACTATTTTCGTAATTTTAGAGAACCAGTGGTTCTGTATAAGCTGTGTCATCAAAAAATCACATTGTTTGTTTAACAAAGGCTGTTGTAATTAAATGTTGTGAGATTTTTTATTCTCTGTGGAGAATAGAGACTACTGTTTAACACTTTCGTTGCCGACGACTCGCCGGGCGCGTTCTCAAGATTCCATATCGCCATGCCGCGAACTCGCCAGGCGCGTTCTCGGTTTTTCATGGATAATTCAAAGATTTGGGTATATTTTCTATCAGAAAGCGGAGAGCATAATCCTCATGCCCTAAGCTAATGAGTTTTGAAGTGGCCCGCAAGTTCTAACAATTTTTTTACGTTATAAAAAAAAAGTAATTATGTAATGCCGCGAACATGCCAGGCGAGTTCAACTACCAGGGGTTCTCAACATTTATGGAGTACCTAGTAGATTCCCAGGGAGCATGCCGGCCAAACATACACAAAATGTTTTTTTTTTTGTTATAGGTGGGTAGGGTAGGTACGGTCAATGGCAAGAACATACAGTACCTACGAAAAATATACAAACTTCATAAAATATTTAAGTTCAATGATGAATGACAGCAGATGTCCAAAATGACACGAGACGTAAAAAAAAAGGTTAAGTGCGAGTCGAACTCGTGCGCCGAGGGTTCCGTACCTACCAAAATGAATACCTACCGCAATGAATTTAGAAATGAAACGAACTTTTCAAACCCGAACATGTTGTTTTTTGTTGTTGTCGTGTCGTTTTTTTTGTTGTTTTTAGGTTTTTTGTTTTCATGTTGTTTTTGTTGTTTGTTTATTTTTGTGGGTTTCGTTTTTTTGTTGTTTTTCTATTTTTTTTATTTGGTTTTGTGTTTGATTTGTTATATTTTTTTGTTTTTGTTTTTTTTGGTGTTTTTGTTTGTAATTGTTTTTTGTGTCGGATTTGTTTTTGTTTGTTGTTTTGGTTTTTTGTTTTTTTTTGTGGTTTTAGTTTTTTTTGTTAGTTTTTTATGTAGTTTTTGGTTTTTAGTTGTTTTTTTGTGATGTTTGGTTTTAATTGTATTTTTTTGTTTTTGTTTTTTATTAGTTTTTTTGTTTTTTTGTTTTTGAGGTGTTTTGTTTTCTTAATACAAAAAAACACGAAAAAACAACTAAAAACTACATAAAAAAACAAAAAAAAACTTAAACCACTAAAAAAACAAAAACTTACAAAAAAAATGAAAAAAATGAAAAAAAAAAACAATAACTAATGGAACAAAAAAAAAAAACCATTTATAACAAAAATAAACTAAAAACAAAAAAAATACCATAAAAAAACAACTGAAACAAATACCTCAAAAACAAAAAACAAAAAAAAAACCAAAAAAACTTACAAAATACTAAAACCACAAAAAAAAAAAAATCAAAAAACGACCTCAAAAACAGAAAACAAAACAAACCTAACTAAAAACAAAAACAACAAAAAAACTAAAACTACTAAAAAACAAAAACAAAAACTACAAAAAAATATGAAAAAAAATAAAAAATACCTATATAAAAAAAAACAAATCAAATACCATAATAACCAGAAAAACAGAAAATACCTCTAAAACAAAAAAAAACAAAACAAAAACTAAAAAGAACTACAAAAAACTAAAACCACGAAAATAAAACACAAACAAAACAAAACACCTCGAAAACAAAAAACAAAAAAACTAATAAAAAACAAAAACAACAAAATACAATTTAAACCAAAAATGACAATAAAAACAACTAAAAACCAAAAACTTTATTAAAAAAAAAACAGGGTTCGAAAAAATCCGATTTTATAATAAATATCAAAAATCCGATTTTTTGATATTTATCCGATATATATCGGATAAAAAAGAAAAAGAAGCTAAGAAAAAGAAGCTAATTTCATTCTTTATGGGGATTAAACACTTAAAAAATGTGAAAGTAATTTGTAAATTATTATAAGCGTCAAGTTACCACATTTTAATTTAAAAAACTTAAAAGAAGTATCAAAAGAATTAGTGTTTATTTGCGAAAGATTTTTTTATAATTTTTGATTTGTTATAGTGTTCAACCACACTTAGGTATTTACATTTGAAAATGAAAATTCTTATCAAAATTTTCAATTCCGACGGGATTCAAACCCGCATTGATACAAGCGACAAGGCCGAATTGGTAAAGGCACTCCGGCTAAAGGAGGATCGCTTGTATCATTGCGGGTTCGAATCCCGTCGGAATTGAAAATTTTGATAAGAACTTTCATTTAAAAAAAAAACAATCTAAATTATTCGGAATTGTAGTTCTTCGCTACGTGTTGCCGGGGTAAACATTAATCTCCAAAATTTTTAGTTCAGAAGACAGGAAAAAATCCATTGATATATATCAACATAAAAATCAATTGATATATATCGTGATATATATCATGATATAATATATCATGATATATATCACATATATATATATATTATATCCGCTGATATATATCGGCGAACCCTGAAAAAAAAACAAAAAGAACTAACAAAAAAACTAAAACCACAAAAAAAAAACAAAAACTAAAACAACACAAACACAAAAACAAAAAATGACACAAAAAACAAAAAAAAAACTACAAAAAACAAAACCACAAAAACAACAAAGAAACAAAAAACCAAAACAACAAAATAAAACCAACAAACCTACAAAAAAAAAACTACAAAGAAATAAAAAAAAACAAAAAAAAAAACGACAAAAACAAAAAAATACCATAAAAACCAAAAACAACTAACAACCAAAACCTACATAAAAAAAAACAAAAAGACTTAAAACACACAAAAAAATAAAAACCAAAATATACCTCAAAGACAAAAAAAAATTATCAAAAAAAACAAAAACAAACTAAAAAATCTATTGGTTCAATTACGAACCACATTGCACTTGTAAATCTTTTTGCGTGAAAATGCCGAAAAAACGGCTTTTCCCAGATAGGAGACCTATTCAGCTAGATCGATTTTTCGCCCCCGTAAACACCCGTAGGTACTGCAAATTTTATCGAACTTAAAACAAACAAACAAATATTGCTCGTTTAATAGAATAGGATACCTATGTTTTACTTATGTACTTACCTATATATGTACCTATTTATATATTTACGTAAGCCTACTTATACCTACCTATGTAAATTTTTCCTTCAGGCAGTATCGTGTTGTTTCTTTCTCTCTGTTCGTGGAGTCACCTAGGCCCAGTCTGAAAACCAGCGTTGCTCTGCGACAAATGGCGCAGAGTAGCATAAAGCTGAGACTGGCTCCTTTTGACCCACCACAGCGCAGACCTATTTTCGCTTACCTAACCCCCTACCTACTTGTCTGTTTCTGTAGGTAGGTAACTACTGTTTTATGTACCTACCTACCTAATTTTGTCATGTTAAGTACTTAGGTGCTTAAAAGTTGGTTGTGTATTGAATATTTAAGTTTCTTTTGTTACCTACCTACTTACCTTACACTAGTGTTCTTTCTGTAGGTTCCTACTTGTTTTTTTTGTGTGTGTCTGTGCTGAAATGTGTGTCAATAAAGAATTTATCTATCTATCTTATCTATCTATCTATCAAAAAATACCATAAAAACCAAAAACTACCTACACAAAAAAACAAAGAAAACAACTAAAATCCAAAAACAAAAAAAACTACATGAAAAAACAAAAAAAGAACTAATACACAGACTAAAACCACACAAAAAAAAAACAAAAAACCAAAATAACTCATTTAAAAACTACTTTAAAAACAAAAAACAACAAAATAAGCAAATAAAAAAAACAAAAACAAAAAAATCCATAAAAACCAAGAACTACAAAAAAAACAACTAAAACCATAAACTACATAAAAAAATAACTTGCAAAAAAACTAAAACCACAAAAAAAAAAACAAATATCCAAAAAACCCAAACAAAAACAATAAATACCTGGGAAACAAAAAACTACAAAAAAAAAACAACGACAACGACAATAAATACATGTTCGGTTTTAAAAGTCTCAAACATACAATCAAAAAAGAAAAACTAACAAAAAAACACAAAAACAACAAAAAAACAAAACCAACAAAAATAAATAACATATCAAACAAAAAACCAAATAAAAAAATAGGAAATACAACAACAAAAAACAAACAGCAAAAACAACAAGAAAACAAAAAACCAACATTCAAGAGAGTGTCCAGCAATTTCTTATCTGGTCTGCTCGAGCGGCAGTCGAGCACACCAGGGGCTCGATTCCGGTACCGAACTTTTTATCAACCTCAACCAAAACCTCAACTAAAGCGACTGTTTCCATGACTACTAATAACAAACGACTCAGTTGTGGTGAGGTTTTGAACTTTGGCAGTACAAATTTTTGAAAAGCTATTCTACTATTTCACCAAATGGCTGACATTTAAGAGTTCGAACCAAAACCAAAGCGGTTGTCATTTAATAGAATACAGGCCCAGATAAGAAATTGCTGGACACTTTTGGACCCACTAGTGCGAAAACGATTTATCCCAAAGAAGGATGTGTAAGATATTACGGTCGTATATCGTAGCATGTTTGAGAAAAAGTACCTACCTAACAAAAGGTTGAGATTCTCTGATCAATTTACGAAAATTGCTGTCAATCATGCAATTTCATCTTGCAGTGCCGAGAGCGCGCCTGGCGTTATCGCGTTCTTTTATAGGGCGGCATCGCTGGGAACTACTAGAAAATCATGGTGGCAATGAAAGTGTTAAATTGCTAGAACTCTGCTACGGAATCCTTAGGCGCGGGACATACAGAAAAGACGTAAGACGAGGACGCGTCGCAGACATGTCTCTTCCGCGTCCCTTTCATAGAAAATGTATAGAAGCGTCGCGCCGCAAAACATACAGAAGAGACGGGGCGCCGTCACATTTTGTATGAAAGGGACGCGGAAGAGACAAATGTCTGCGCCCCGTCTCTTCTATCTGGCCTGCGCCTGGTTGAAAATCTTCAACTTTGTCAAGATTTTCAACCTGACAATATGGATTCCGTGGCCGAGTTGGTAAAGGCACTCCGGCTTAAGGAGGATCGCTTGTATCATTGAGGGTTCGAATCCCGTCGGAATTGAAAATTTTTATAAGACATTTTCAGTAAGTTAAAAGTTAAGCAGCGTTGTGCGCGGTCACTTTTAGGATGGGTGACCGCAAGTGGCATTACGAGCTGAGCGCTTCCGTGCTTCGGAGGGCATTGTCGGTCCCGGATTTTTAAGTCGTTAATCCATGACGGAGGCCTTTAGGCGGCCTAAAAACTGCATCACCAGAGTTGGCTACTTGCTCATACGAAAGAAGAAGAAGAAGTAAGTAATATGAAAATTTCTCTAATTTTCGGGTGAACGAAGCGAGCTAGAGCGGGCTGCTACATAATAGATGGAATTGAATTGATTAACCTCCTTGCATACCATCAGCTGGTCTAATATTGACGCCACCAGGTCAACCTGTTAACGAATCCCTGACTTGCTACGACCGGCATATTACGCTCGTCACATGCTGATAATCTAAAGGCTCATTTACATGGTGCGAGTTTCTCGCCCCGAAGAGGTGATTATCGTCATCAAAGTTAGAATAATGACAGAACACAATGATTCTAAGCTTAATTAAGTAGGTAATTAATTAAGCAATGGCCTTCTAAAAAGGAACCACTTTCCGACATAAGCTTTTGATAGACTAGCGTTATACTACCGCATCAAAACTTTTATTTTAAAATAAAAAACTTGAACGGGGACAACGACACGTGAAATTTAGAATTCCCGTTGTCCCCGTTGGCCATATCTGCTCACCGGGGACAACGGGAATGATTCAAAATGACGTCTCGTTGTCCCCGGGCCGGGGACACGACCACCGGGGACAACGGGAATACATCAACCGTTGTTGTTGAGGATCTGTGCTCAGCTTATATGAGACACTGGCTGGCAGTGCTTAGGCCAGTCACACGCCTAGTGTCTCAATAAGATATTTTATTTTTATGTAATGTAGGTTAGTTACTAATCTAGGTTTAAGTTACTACTAACACAATATGGATCCATGGTCTGAAATAAACGTATTTTATTTATTTTTTTAATTCATAAGGCCAATAGGATCATGTCTCGGTTCCATATCGTCAGTGGAAAGCATTTCTTTAGCATTTCTTCTTTTCCACTGATGAATTATGTAATCACTGGTAACACACACTGATTGAAGACTTATAGCTCTTGGTCCTAATATCTTATATTTTTAAAAAAGAACCTATGCTAAATGTGTTTGGACTTGTCACTGACTACATCAAAGGATCTGTAAATATTACGTTTTTATCTTACATCCACCGTTTTATTAAAACCTTCAAATTGACTCCTTACATTAAATTACCTTCAAGGTAAACTAAGCTTTAGCACGACGCTATAGGATAGAAAATCGATCTTGTACTCAGGCAACCAATATTGCTGTTGCCACAGAGTAAATTTAATCAAAGAGGCTTTCGTAGGCAGTAGATGGATTACTCACTTGTACCTAGAGTAGCTGTTGTTACCTTATAAAGTACTATATCAAGATGATTTATACAGTGTCAGCCAATGAGATATCCTACTTATATTATACAGGCGAAAGTCCGTGTGTGTGTGTATGTTTGGTACCACGTATCGTCATAACTACTAAACCGATTTTGATGAAATTTGGAATATAGATAGTTTAGGTTCTGGAATAACACATAGGTGACTTTTTATCCCGGAAAAATTTATGGTTCCCGTGGGATAAAAAAAAGTAGTCAACGCGGGCGAAGCCGCGGGCGTTCACTAGTTACCAATAGAGGCGTTATACTCATTATAAAAAATTCTAAAACGCGACGAAATTTTGTTATCACTACTTAGGTATAATGTAGGTACCTACCTACTGTTTATTTACTTATATCACTGAAGAAAATTAAAAGACAGCAGTGATATTATAAAACCCCGTTGTCAGAAAGAGATAAATTATATGCTTGCTGCGTGTAAATGCGTGTAGCATTGTAGTAAGACCGAGTGAGAGTTAACTCAAGCTAATTAGCTTGACTTTTTTTCGCCACGCAGAGCGGGGTACAACGCATCCACCTCAGTTTGTATAGAAGATCATTGGTGTCAGCCAATGATATTATACCCTAGATATGTTACGTTCATAGTTACCGACGTTTAAATATGGTCGCACTGGTATGGATCGATCTTCAGAATCAGCGTCGCTATGGTGCTTTTTAAATATCGATATTATTGCTGTTCTGTATTTTTATATGGAAACGAAAGTGTCTAAATAATCATATTTTCATATTGGCCCCTGTTTTTATCAAGCAGTCAGTTCAGTTTTTATCATCGTCACTTACCATGTGAGATTGTGGCTAAACAAAGGTCTATCTAGATTTAAAAAAAAAACAGTTTTCGAAATATTCGTGTGTGAAAACAAGACCAGAGTGATCAATATTGATATTGAAAAAAATCCCGTGTCCATAAAATTTTCAATATGAATAGTGATCGCGAAAGTTTAAAACTATGATCAATATTGATGCCAGAGCGGTCAACAAATACTGATTTTTTTTGTTCCAAATAAACACTTGAATTTTGAATTTGGTGCCGAGATGATCTGAAAAAGCTAAAGAAGCATTTCTGCTTGAGCCAATTTCTATAGCTATATATAGCTAGTCAGAGTACAGAATCAGCGCCACTTTTCTATTAGCACGTATGTTTACAAAAATGCGTCGTAGTCTAAACGTGTCAGCTAATTTCAGAGCGCCCAAACAATGGCGACAGACAAACAACAGTATAGACGCTTTGTTGTGGTACTATCTGCAAAAACATAACAAATTATTCATACAATCATTTATTCAGCCCCTCGATTCTCGAACATTTTATCAACCAAAAAAAAACGTCAACCTATTTCGTTTTGTTTCTTCTACTAATGACTAATGAGGTTAGGTTACTCTGTTGTGATGACGTTTTCAAACAAATTACCAATGTTTCAAACAAGTTACCAAACAAAGTACCAGGTTTTGCAAATTACTGTCATATTGGAGAACGAAACAAAACGCAGCCAGTAGGTATTCTGGGATCACATTGAAGGACGCATAATACGCAATTCTTAGGCCCAAGAGCGAGACAGAGCACTAATTTATAAATGAAGAAGCAGTTAGTGCACTGAATTCAGATTTGTAGTATGAATGAGAATTGTAATGTCGGTCGGCTTTACCGTAACGTAGCCGCACAGACACGAGCAGATAAAAATATTTACGCGAATACTGTGTCTGTCCGTGTCTGTGCGGCTAAGTTACGTTAGATCCGTACCCATTTATAAATGTGAAAGTGTGTTTATTTGTCCTGCTGATACGTGGTAACAAACATTCACACACACACGGACTTTCGCCTTTATACTCGTAAGTAGGATTCTAGTTTCTTTAAAACCTTGCTATTTGATTTTCTCATTTTCTCTGTTGAAAACCTTTCTGCCGACCCTACCCGCCATCTGATACCCACCCGTCGTCTCAAGTTAAATTACTCCATTAGACAATTCGAAAAGTTTGCCGAGTATTCGGACCCCTCCGACTCTTCGAATAGTTTTAGGCAATTTGAGATATTGGCTATATTGAAACGTGGAAGAAAAGCCGTGTTGGCCGAGGGGTATAGTACCTCGACTTTCGATCCGAAGGTCGTGGGTTCGGATCCTGGCCGAGCATCAATGGATTTTTCGTTTCGAAAAATTTATATGCGCATAAACACAAGCTCTAAACGGTGAAGGAAAACATCGTGAGGAAGCCCGCGGCTTAGTCAGTTCCACACGTATTGAGCATGACTTTCCTGTGGATATGGCCGGTTAAGCTGAGAGGATGGTGTAGGTGCTACAAGCCTACTCCATCTCATTGTCCCAGGCACTACAGTGTCCCGTTAAGTGTAGGCAAAGATTGCCTCCTGACACTGTATAAATCGTAAAGATGTAAAGGCCTAAGTGGAACGTAAAAAAGTTAGAACGTTGGCAAATTGTGCACATACATTGCTAGCATATTTTTAATGAATTCACAGTTTCTACTGCGTGTTAGGCTGGTTCTACTGTCACGCGTACTGTCGGCGCTGATAGGCGAGTGATCTTTAGTACAATGAAATAAGAATACTGATTGTTTAGCAGAAATGGCTAAGCTGATTGCTCTCGTCAGTGCTGCACAATCAGTATCCTTATTTCATTGTAATAAAGATCACTCGCCTATCAGCGCCGACGGTACGCGTAACAGTAAAACTAGCCTTACAAGTTCGATTCCTATCAAAAACATTTCAAAGTGAAAGTCAAAAATAATTTTGAAATCAAGATGTTTTATTATTGTGCTATTCGGGGAGGAGACTAATCCAACATCAAAGTTCATAAAAATCGGTCCAGCCGTTCTTGTTTTTACCCGACTGCGCAAAGCAAAGGAAGGGTAATGTGTTTATATAAATGGTGTAACTAACCCGTTTTTGTTTTATATATTTTAGACTAGCTTCCACCCGCGGCTTCGCTCGCGTGGTACCTGGATAAAAAGTAGCCTTTTTCATATTCCCAGTTATTATCTAT
Source organism: Camptogramma bilineatum (assembly GCA_958496255.1). Classification (NCBI taxonomy): domain Eukaryota; kingdom Metazoa; phylum Arthropoda; class Insecta; order Lepidoptera; family Geometridae; genus Camptogramma; species Camptogramma bilineatum. The sequence goes on from OY292478.1 coordinate 5,602,692, forward strand.
CTATATTTCAAATTTCAGCCAAATCAGTTCAGTGGTTGTCGATTTATAGAGGAACAAACATACATCCATCCAAAATCCAAACATCCAAACTTTCGCATTTATAATAGTGATAGTGGTCACCCATTTTGTGAGAGCGCTGAACGTCGCTTCTATAACGATCTATCGAGAACAACCATGCCAAGCTACACATCAACACATGCTCCTGTAATTTATAACCTTAATTTTCCCGAAAAACACTTTGCCTAATACCCTTTTATGATTTTCCTTATGTTTGATGAAAATATATTGCACCCGACGAAGGTGTAATATATTAATATCTGCGCTTTAAGTAGGAGTTTTAGAAGTACCACAGAATAAAGTACAAAAGCTACAAGTACATTGGCGGGCCTGCCCGGGCGGGCCTTGGCAGTTAGGGTTCCCACTTGCCGCTCTGCTCGCATGCTAACCGTGTCGCGCGTTACCTATCACGCGACAAGTCGACAACACTTCCGCGTCACTCCACGCCAGACAGTTGCAGAGTTATGCGTTAGAAAGAGAGGATTTGCTTAGGTGAATATTGCGTTGGGCAACAAGCGCTTACGCGAGCTGAATTGCACTTTGTTGCGTCGCAGCAAGAGTCGCTATTTAAGTAAATGTTTTCGCGAAATCAGGCTTTTGTAGGTACCTATTTGTTGTGTGCCAGTACCCAGTACAGATACTAGGCTTAAAGGTAACCGTCAGGTCCCCTGGACCAAATGCGATTTATTATGTTTTGAAACTACCAATATTTAGTACCTTTTTGGTACTATTTGGTACCTAAATCAGATTTTTTAGTACCTCGATGAATAGCGAAAAAATATGAAAATAAAGTGGTCAGACATTCTGACGTCAGGTTGTCTGGACCATATTTTTTTCACATAGTTAGAGGCAATATAACTTAATTAATTCTTTCTATATATTTAGTACCTTTTTAGTACCTTAACGTACCTTAATTTTTTTAATTGAATAACGTCCCAGAAAAAAGTTATGGATAAAATAAATTTTGCTGTTTACATTCTCCTATATTTTACTATAAATATTTAGTACATTTTTGGTACTATTTGGTACCTAAATTAGATTATTTAGTACCTCGATGAACAGCGAAAAAACATGGAAATAAAATAGTCAGACATTCTGACGTCAGCGGGGCTAGCATGGACAGCGAAGACAACGATTTGGTCTAGGGTAGACTAAACAAAAATTATATTTAGGTGTAGAGAGTAGAACTTACTTAGTAACGCCTTGAGGTAGGTCTGGGGGTCTAAAGTGGCCACTTTTGATGAAAAATCAGATGTTTCATATATGCTTCATCTATGAAACATCTGATTTTTCATCAAATGCTTCATAAATGCTTCATATATGCTTCATATATGAAGCATATATGAAACATCTATGAAACATCTATGAAGCATCTCACAAAACATCTTTTTTGACAGATCTATGTGCTAGGTTTTTTCTTTTTTTCTTCTACTTTATTTTGGCTTCGCACGGCTTGTGCATTCAGCCAGTGTCAAGTAATTAATATTCTTCAAGTTTATAGATAAATAAGATATACAAATACCTACAAAATATACATAAATATAATATTCCACCCCTCCCCTTGGCCTCAGTAAAGATGGTGGGGCTTTACTGAAACATCAACACTGACTTTTTGCTAGAAGTCAAAAAGCTGTTTCACTTGCCCACACTTATGCACATTCACGAACACATAACGGTTAATAATCCACCATCATTACACATTAACATTCGAAGAAACACAAGTTTTGGAAAATAAAACAAAACGAAATCATGACTTCTCAAATTCCCGCCAAAAAGCCATGTGCGAGGTTAAATTTACTTTTAGAAAGTAAATATAGGTTGAATAGAAAACAGATGGCTGAATGCAAAACCCGTGCGAAGCCAAAATAAAGAAGAAGAAAAAAAGAAAAAACCTCGCACATAGATCTGTCAAAAAAGATGTTTTGTGAGATGCTTCATAGATGTTTCATAGATGTTTCATAGATGCTTCATATATGAAGCATCGATGAAGCATCGATGCTTCATATATGAAGCATATATGAAGCATTTATGAAGCATTTGATGAAAAATCAGATGTTTCATAGATGAAGCATATATGAAACATCTGATTTTTCATCAAAAGTGGCCACTTTAGACCCCCTGATCATCATCTTCAGTCAAAGACTCAAGTGATGTCAAATAGCACGAAGCGTAGCGTCACTGTCGATGGGCAGGTAATACAGTATGTCGATGAATATATCTACTTAGACCAAGTAGTCTCCTTCAAATGCAGGCAAAACAGGGGAATAAGTCGCCACATTGAGAACGCATGGAGGAGCTACTGGGCCATGAAGCAGCTTATGAAGGGCAACCTTCCAATATCTCTAAAGCGCAAACTCATCGACACTTGTATCCTACCCGTACTAACCTACGGTGCTCAGACATGGTCTTTGAGTAAGTCACAAAAATCGTACCTCAAGATTTGCCAAAGAGCTATGGAGCGCAATATTCTAGGGATCAAAAGAACGGATAGGGTCCGAAATCCGATCGAAAACGGGCATAGCGGATGTAGGTACGAAGACTGCACGTTTAAAGTGGGATTGGGCAGGCCATCCATCTAATGCATCCAGAACGTTGGGCAAAGCTCGTCACTCAATGGGTGCCAGAAGACAGTCGGATACGACGCGGCAGACCCAGGAAAAGATAGCGAGACGATCTGGCAAATAGTGGCCTTGGAGCGTGATGAGTGAAAGTTGATAGAAGTTTATATACTTTTTAGGGTCCGTACCTCAGGTAAAAAAAGGAACCTTATAATATCACTTTCTAGTCCATCTGTCTGTCCGTGTGAATTTTCTCAGGAAAGGGTAAACCTAGCAAGTTGAAATTTATACCAGATACTGAGGTCTATAGTCCCTATTAGGTGTATAAAAATCAAGGTCCATAAAAAGATATGGGGAAATTATCGAACCTGCTCACTGCTTAAAGAAACGCATGGAAGAAAGCTTGTCTAGGTCTCAGAAGGTGTAGACAATTTTGGAAGAAATGTTTATAATCTCGAATGTCAAAATCAGATAACATTGGACGCCATGCTCGCCTCTGTAGACTCCTCTCTAGGGTAGAATAGAAAAGTTTTCATTCCGCTCATTCTTTCAATCGCCATGCTCGGGATTGAAGAAAAGTTCTACTCTACACCTAAATGTCACTTTTGTTTAGTCTACCCTAGACAAAATCGTTGTCTTCGCTGTCCATGCTAGCCCCACTGACGTCAGAATGTCTGACTATTTTATTTTCATGTTTTTTCACTGTTCATCGAGGTACTAAATAATCTAATTTAGGTACCAAATAGTACCAAAAATGTACTAAATATTAATAGTAAAATATAGGAGAATGTAAACAGCAAAATTTATTTTATCCATAACTTTTTTCTGGGACGTTATTTAATTAAAAAAATTAAGGTACGTTAAGGTACTAAAAAGGTACTAAATATATAGAAAGAATTAATTAAGTTATATTGCCTCTAACTATGTGAAAAAAATATGGTCCAGACAACCTGACGTCAGAATGTCTGACCACTTTATTTTCATATTTTTTCGCTGTTCATCGAGGTACTAAAAAATCTGATTTAGGTACCAAATAGTACCAAAAAGGTACTAAATATTGGTAGTTTCAAAACATAATAAATCGCATTTGGTCCAGGGGACCTGACGGTTACGGCTTAAAGGACTGTTTAAACCTACAGACATTAGCGGCATTTACACGATAGAGATTATCCCACGGATCCGGACTGTAAAGATATCTGTAAAGATATCTTTAAAGATATCTTTAAAGATATCCGCGGATAAAACTAGCGGCCTTTAAACGCTAAAGATTTTCCCACGGATCCGGACTGTAAAGATATCTGTAAAGATATCTTTAAAGATATCTGTACAGATAACCGCAGATTTAGGACTGGCGCGTGGAACGGTATAAATTTACAAAGTTTTTTTCTTGATTCTTGAATTTTGAACCTTGAATCTGATAGCCCCTCCAGACTCTCGAGAGAAAGCTCGGCGAGAAGTCTCGCCGAGACTTCTCGAAGAACAAACAAGCTATCCACACTCTCAATTTTTCTCCGTCGTGATGTTTGAAATCCTTTGTCTCGGCCAAAAATACCGACACCGATCGGAGAACAGGCGAGCCAGAGAACGAGAAGGCGGAGAAGGCTCCTCACACTCACGCTTCTCGGGTGTTCTCGGGGGTTCTCGCAGAGAGTCTGGAGGCCCTATCAAATTTTGAATCTTGAATCTTTGAAGTGACAGCTGTCAAACTTCAAATGGCCATATCTCGGGAACTACTCGTCCTAGACTCCCCGTTCTCAGTTCAAATGAAAGCTATGACCAAGATCTTCATTTGAAGTGACAGCTGTCAAACTTCAAATGGCCATATCTCGGAAACTACTCGTCCTAGACTCCCCGTTCCCAGTTCAAATGAAAGCTATGACCAAGATCTTCATTTGAAGTGACAGCTGTCAAACTTCAAACCGCCATATCTCGGGAACTACTCGTCCTAGACTCCCCGTTCCCAGTTCAAATGAAAGCTATGACCAAGATCTTCATTTGAAGTGACAGCTGTCAAACTTCAAATGGCCATATCTCGGGAACTACTCGTCCTAGACTCCCCGTTCCCAGTTCAAATGAAAGCTATGACCAAGATCTTTATTTGAAGTGACAGCTGTCAAACTTCAAACCGCCATATCTCGGGAACTACTCGTCCTAGACTCCCCGTTCCCAGTTCAAATGAAAGCTATGACCAAGATCTTCATTTGAAGTGACAGCTGTCAAACTTCAAATGGCCATATCTCGGGAACTACTCGTCCTAGACTCCCCGTTCCCAGTTCAAATGAAAGCTATGACCAAGATCTTTATTTGAAGTGACAGCTGTCAAACTTCAAACCGCCATATCTCGGGAACTACTCGTCCTAGACTCCCCGTTTCCAGTTCAAATGAAAGCTATGACCAAGATCTTCATTTGAAGTGACAGCTGTCAAACTGACATCTGTCATCTGAAATGTAGATCTTGGTCATAGATTTCATTTGAACTGAGAACGGGGAGTCTAGGACGAGTAGTTCCCGAGATATGGCCATTTGAAGTTTGACAGCTGTCACTTCAAATGAAGATCTTGGTCATAGCTTTCATTTGAACTGGGAACGGGGAGTCTAGGACGAGTAGTTCCCGAGATATGGCCATTTGAAGTTTGACAGCTGTCACTTCAAATGAAGATCTTGGTCATAGCTTTCATTTGAACTGAGAACGGGGAGTCTAGGACGAGTAGTTCCCGAGATATGGTCATTTGAAGTTTGACAGCTGTCACTTCAAAGATTCAAGATTCAAAATTTCAGATTCAAGGTTCAAAATTCAAGAATCAAGGATCGAAATCCAAGATCGAAACCAAGGATCGAAATCAAGGATCGAAATCAAAATCAAGGATCAAAATCAAGGATCGAATTCAAGGATCGAAACCATGGATCGAAATCAAGCGCTGATTTTGTCGAGCGCGATAAAGTAAAAATATCCTGAAATTTAAATGACATGGGCACACTACTAATCCAACAACGAGTGTGAAAGAGACAAAGCTACCAAGAAAGCCTCTCAACAAGACCAACAATCCTTATAACCAAGATTAAATGATAATAGATCGTTGTGTGGACTGTACAGATATCTGTAAAGATATCCGCGGATAAAACTAGCGGCCTTTAAACGGTAGAGTTTTTAGCACGGATCTGGACTGTACAGATATCTGTAAAGATATCTTTACGGATATCCGCGGATAAAACTTTCAAAGGTTGGAATGGCAGAGATCGATCCGCGGGAAAATCCGCAGGCCGATCTCTGCGTGTAAATGCTGCTATTGAACGTAGCGTGCCAGACAACGACAGACGTCGTCGGTCGCGGCCGCTCTCTGACAAAAGACAGAGAGAAGAAGCACTGCACGGTCCCGTTACGATTCTCTATTTTACATTGACCGGCAGCTAGTGTAACGTAGTCGCACAGACACGGACAGACACGCACCGTGTAGACAAAATTATTTGTGCGAATACTGTCTGTCCGTGTCTGCGCGGCCCGTGTCTGTGCGATCGTTTTGACAGTTTGAGACCAATTTGAGGTTTGAGACAAGACAATCAGCCCACAGGAACTATACTTTACATATACCTACATACATACATAAAATCACGCCTCTTTCCCACAGGGGTAGGCAGAGGACCACGGATTTCCACTTGCTACGATCCTAACACACCTCTTTCGCCTCATTCACTCTCATCACATTTTTCATACAAGCTCGCCGGTTTAGGGTACTTTTTACCTGGCCTTTCTCCAAAACATCACCAATCTAATCACTAGAAAACTATAATGTACTACTTTATTTATAAAAACCTTACCGCGAAAAGCCTTTTACTTTCACAAACAACAAATAATGTCAAGCAGTGTCAAGCTTATTAAATTGTTACCAATACCAACCTCTTTTATTGAAGTTGTAATAATTTCATGCTCAAATCTTGGTGACGAAAAGTTTGTATGCGAAAGGAACTTCACGACACATTTCCAAAGTTGAACTCAACAAGCCTATCTATATAATATGTGAATAAAAAACTTTGTACCCTTCAAGCACATTGTGTGAATGAAGAAATGGCATTATTAAAGTTCTTATGGAGAAAGGGAGCAAAAAGATATTAAGGGTAAGTAAATAAGTTCGTATGAGCAAGTGGCCAACTCTGGTGACGGAGTTTTTAGGCCGCCTAAGGCGTTGTCCTAATAGAACGCGAATACGCGATGCGAGCGATGCGACCATCGCGTGTTCGCGCGACGTCAAAAACTGGGTGTCCTAATAGAACGCGAATAGGCGTTCTACCACGCGGACGTTTTCGCACGAATTTCAATTAGGACACCTATTCAAATTCCATATGTTTGATCGCGCGTTCGTACGAACTAAGGTCGCGCGAATAGAGTTTCAAACATTTGAGTCGCGCGACCGCGTCGTGCGATTGTCAGTTAGGACACCTATTAGAGTTCAATATGTTTGATCGCGCGTTCGTACGAGTAAAATTCGCGCGAACTTACGATGATCGCGCATTCGCGTTCTATTAGGACAACGCCTAAAGGCCTCTGTCATGGCTTAACGACTTAAAAGCCGGGACCGACAATTTAAAGTGCCCTCCGAAGCACGAAAGCGCTTATTTAAGGGTGACTTGTTCCTAACAAAACATGTATTACAAATACATTAAAATAAAATAAAAAACATACTGAGGCCACCCATCCAAGTGACTTCAAATGCACAAAAGAAATAAGTAATCAAAATCAGTCGAGCCGTTCAAGGAGAAGAATTACGAACGTAAGTGTTACCGAAAATGTTTACAAAACCAGATATTTTTATCTACAATCGCTACGCTATATTTAACAAAGAAAATGTATTGGAATTGTACGTCAACGATGATTCACACGTTGTCAAAAGTGTCAGAACAAAGGATTATAGCGATGGTAGAAAGAGATTCGATAAGAAGCGCTTATAATTTTATTTATTTATTTATTTATTTTCAGAAACAATTATAACACCGTAACAGTACATACCAAATCAGTGTTATAAGTAAATAAAACAGAAATTACAATACAATTTACAAAATATTCAAAGATAACAGAAAATTAAAATTAAAATCAAAACAATAACCAAGAATGTAATAAATTGAGGCCTATATTGAAGGTTGAGCACAATTTATTTTGGAAACTCATAAATCATGTCATAACTCATAAAAGTTTCCAAAATAAATTGTTCAATTTCCATGAGTTTCGGCATTTGGCTAGAGCAGCTGGAATATACCCATTCACTATGATAATAATATACCCTGGATATGTTACGTTCATAAGTATCGACGTTTAAAATATAGTTACATATGTACCGATAATAGTGCACACTATATTGACAAGTTCCGCAAATGAATAGACACCTACATATATTATTATAACACAATAGCGTTTTTATTGTTTTTGTAATTCACTACACGTGACAAACGTCCTAGATCGTCGCCCTGTTTGACGCGGACTAAAGACAAGACGTCCTAATTAGGACGTTTTCGAGTCTTCATTTTGCGCGCGCTAGAAAGATGTCTAAGTTTTATTTTAAATGTCATTGCCTTTTCAAACAAAAATCGGTCCACAATACCACAATAAAAAAAGCATTCTTACTAAAGTTGAACATGAAAACTCTTTTTTTGATGTCGGTTAATAGCTAAACGACCATACAATTTATCCCAGCAACAAGCTATTACGACATTGGATAAAAGTTATTATTCTGTAGTTTCTTGTAACACCTGTTCCATAATTCTTGGAGATTTTTGTTATTCGTACAATGTGCCAAGGCCTCGGAATCGAAGGTCGAATCGTTATATTCGGCAGTTGTTTACGTAGAAACCAGGTTGGCAATTCTAGTACAAAACTTTTTATGAACCACAAGCAAAACCTCATCTAAACCGTAGATTTTCGACTGTTGCCTATTCTACTAATGACAAACGACTCAGTTGTGGTGAGGTTTTAGCTAAGGTTTGGACTTTGGCAGAACAAATTTTTGAAAAGCCATTCTACTATTCACCAAATGGCTGACATTTGAGGAGCTCCGGAACAAAAACCGATAAATCCACTTTACGAAATTTTTGGGAAAATACAAAATATTGATTTATTTAGAAATCGTAAAGCTTTTCGATCAACTAAAATATGATAAAAATGGGTTGTAGGAAGGGCTTTCATATAGTCATTAAAAAAAAAATCTAGTATGAATAGTGTCCTAAGCATTATAATTTAAAATATGGAATTATCGGGTTTTGGTCCGACCATTACGTAATTATCGGCTTTTCAGTGGCTTAATTGTATATTTCGGTTTTTATATTTGTTTATTTCGGTTTTTATCAACCACAGATTATGAAATTAACTACCATAGACAATGTAGTAATCAACAAACAAGAAGTGTTGTTTTTAAAACTAGAATGCTAGTGATTCCATAAAAAAAATCATTTATCGGCAAATGATCCGAACGGAATTCCGCCTTCAAATAAATATATCTTATCTTATCTTATCTTCAACAATTTGCATAGGATTTATCGGTTACTGCCCCGAAAACTAAAAAATCTGTTACGAATTGATAAAAAAATATACAATTGTCGGATTTTGTTCCGGCTGTCCATCTTTAGAGTCTCATTTAGTACGTTTTTAATGAGTTTTGACACACCAAATTAAAGTATAGTATGTAAGAGTACTATGAAAAACGAAAAAAAAAAAAAAAAAGTGGTTTGACCAAATACGTAATTATCGGTTTTTGTTCCGGAGCTCCTCATTTATGAGATCAAACCAAAAAGCAGCGGAATGATTGACGTTGTCATCTAGTAGAATTGCCCTGCAGAGAAGTCACACTCGCGCTGCTGACCCTTTAAGGCTAAGTTCAGATGAACGCGCGGCGACGTGCGTTCATGTACACAACAACATTGATTTGTTACAATCTTAAACCGCGCGCCGAGCCAACCGCGCGTAGTCGCGCGTTCATCTGAACTTAGCCTAAAAGAGGAATCACACCAACACAATGGACAAGACTGGTCCAGTTGTCACCGCAGCGCTACCTCGCAGAGCTTTGGCCACCTTACTTACCGCAGGAACACCGTTTGAGAAGAATGATGTTATTTGGCTGCGTTAGCCGTGCGCCTGTTCCCAATTTAGGTGTAAATCCTCCCTTCAATCTTTACGGCATATTACGTTCCAACGCGTTCAGTGTTTCGCCTTACATTCATCTACTTTATTTGTTTCAACGGAATAAAATAAACTTTTTGTCTTGCCTCTTAGAAAATTCGTTTTTCGCGTGAAGTTTTGAAGTTTTGCGCGTGATAAGAATAGCGAGGAGGAATTCCGGGTTAAAAATATGACTAAATATTTTTCTCATCTATAGATAAGTGCCTTTTCATACGTTCCGCTCGCAGTCCGGTTGCCGGGTAGCTGTTGCCGGGTATCCGGCGGCGAAGTGTATGCGGGCATGTACGACATCTTTCATACGTACCAGCGTAATTTGCATACACTTCGTACACTACACACACACTTGCCCGGCAAAGAGGACATAATAATAAAAATAATAAGATTGTATTTCAGACCAATTAATCTATATAAAACAACAACTAAATATTGCTGGACATTTCACACAGCGCCATCTAGCCCCAAACTAAGCAAAGCTTGTACTATGGGAACCAGATAACTGTTAGAATAGGTACTTATATAGGTTTTTTTCGTAAATACATACATATAATACCTTATAACACCCAGACACAGAACAAACATCTATGTTCATTACACTAATGTTTATCCTGGGTGGGAATCGAACCCACGACCGCAGAAGGCAGAGCTACTTCCAACTGAGCTAAGAAGCCAGTCGAAAACAATTAAAATTAAAATGCTCAGGTAAAGTGCTAAAACCCACCCAGAGCACCCTGGTCAGCCCTGGGTGGGTCCCATCACCCTCAACACGAAACATTTCTACATGGGAGAGGAAAACCTATCGGATATGGTTTTCAGGATGCTGTTTTGACTGCCCCGCACTCTGTTCATTAGGGATATGAAAAGACACTAAAAACTTTCATAGCTTTCATCTCATCTGAAGATCGAGGGTTCGACGTGAGTAAACCCGCTTATTCAGCCCCACACTTTGACCATGTTTTTCCTGTGGATATGGCCGGTTAAGCTGAGAGGATGGTGTAGGTGCTACAAGCCTACTCCATCAACAATGTCCCAGGCACTACAGTGTCCCGTGTAGGCAAAGGTTGCCTCCTGACACTGTATAAATCATCTAGTAAAGATGTAAGGCCTAAGTTCATATTACCAATGTTATTTTTCCTTTTCGCTTTGTAAAAATCTCCAGTGTAGTTTTAATAAACAGAGAGTTTTATTTCAAAGTTACATAACGTTACGTGACGCCATTACGGACAAATCCACTTTAGGGATCCGTAGGTGAAAGAAAAATATAAAACCTTTCAGTGCGACTAAGTTGAAACTAGTCTTAAGGCCCTACCCTGAGCTAAACGCTGTATTTCCCTGTCTAAACTTTACATCTTTACTAGAAGCGCTCGTAGCGTAGCTTGCTTAGACGTTCTTGATTGATCGTTGAAGTTAAGCAGCGTTGGGCGCGGCCACTCTTAGGATGGGTGACCGCAAAGTGGTATTACGAGCTGAGCGCTTCCGTGCTTCGGAGGGCACGTTAATTTGTCGGTCCCGGCTTTTAAGTCGTTAAGCCATGACGGAGGCCTTCAGGTGGCCTAAAAACTCCGTCACCAGAGTTGGCCACTTGCTCATACGAACTTACTTACTTACTTTATCTTTACTAGATGATTTATACAGTGTCAGGAGGCAATATTTGCTTACACTTAACAGGACACTGTAGTGCCTGGGACATTGTTTGAGATGGAGTAGGCTTGCCCAGCACCTAAACCATCCTCTCAGCTTAACCAGCCATTATTGACAATGTCTTTCCCTGTCTATACCCTCGATAAATAAAGTAAGTGGAAAGCAAGGAATTTTTATACTAACGTAACTGGAACGCGCACTGATACAGAAAACGCGGTCCGCTTGAAATAAAACTTGGGCGGTGTGTCTCTTTCTTTTTGCAACTGTGTGAAAGAGACAAAGCACCCAAGAAAGCCTCTCAACAAGACCAACAATCCTTATAACCAAAATTAAATGATAATAGATCGTTGTGTAGTCGTGATAAGGTTCAAAATCCTTTGTACATTAAATGTCAGTCAGCATTCTACTATGTATGAAATTTCTTTGGTGGAAAGTAATTGAAAAGCCAACATGTACATTTAACATTTTATCTTCTAATTCCCCATTTAATATTTTTATTTAACGTCATATTTGCTTGATGTTAAATCAACAAAAAAAAACCACTAAAAATAAGATAAATCTTCTCTTTTATATTTTTGGATTGCACCATAGGATATGTCATTTAATAATTGACATAATACCCGACTTTTTCGATTGGTTGTTATAGTGATGAGAAACAAATCAGACGAATATAAAAATAAAAGGAAAATATACAAGCATAGTCCTTTTTTAATATTATCATTTAAAATAATATTAAAATCCATCCAGTTTTGGAGGAGAAAACAGGGGAATAAGAAATAGCGATTTCATATATTTTAAACTAGCTTCCGCCCGCGGTTTCGCTCGCGTGGTACCCAGATAAAAAGCAGCCTATGTCCAATTCCCGGTCATTATTTAATTTAAATTTCAGCCAAATCGGTTCAGTGGTTGTCGAGTTATAGAGGAACAAACATACATCCAAGCATCCAAACATTCGCAATATATTAGTGTGATCGGTAAAATCAGTCTGTCTCTATCGAACTCTATTCTGGCGATAGAGACACCTTCTTACTTCTTCTTAAACATCTTCTATATCGCTCTCTTTACAAGTGAAGGGTTGAAACAGTAGCTAAGCGCACGGATGGCGTAGCTTACTTAGACGTTCTTGATCGTTGAAATTAAGCGATGTTCGGTCACAAGTTGGATGGGTGGCCGCTACAGCGCTTCCGTGCTTTGAGCACGTTAAGTTGTCAGGCCCGGTTTTTAAGCCATCCGTGATGGAGGCCTTTAGGCGGCCTAAAACTCTGTCACCAGAGCTGGCTTATACGAACTTACTTGCTAATCTTTTTTGTCAATGGAAAGATCCCAGCGTGTTACTTAAATAAAATATGTAGTAGTTTAGTTTCTGTAAATAAATGGTCCCTCAGGTAAAAAAAAAAAAAAAAAAAAAAACTTAGTTCTATTCTAGTTTAGTAAATGGTCGTCTGGAAGAAATCGCTTTTGCGATAAGACCATTTGCAACCAATAGCATTAGATATATAGGTACCAAAATGTAGGTAATTACAACTACCTACTTAATCTAATTGTGTTACAATCAAGTTTTTTTCAATTCATTTCATTTCTTATCAAAATCTGTTCAGCCATGAGTTTCTGAAAGCATAACAAATGCATCGTCGGATAAACCTCTCCAAAGTTCATCGTAAACTACTAAAAACAACATAATGTCGTTATAGAAGCTACATTAAAATATGCTACGCTAATGGCGGCTACGGCGTAGCTGCTACGGCGTAGCACTGGCGTAGCATAATGATTATGTAGAAGTGAAACTTATTCATCTGTTTTCGAAACTGGATGGAGAAGCTTTTCAACCATTTTCTATACCAATGCATAAAGCGGAAGAGTTTGTTTGTTTGTTTGAACGCGCTAATCTCAGGAACTACCAGTCTGATTTGAAAAATTTCTGCATTTAATAGCGAAACTCTTGAGGAAGATTATCATCATCATCACCATATACCATCGCTACGGAGGCAGCGCCGCGCAGGCGCTGTAAGTCACACTAATATTGTAAATGCGAAAATTTGGATGGATGTTTGGATGTATGTTTGTTCCTCTATAACTCGACAACCACTGAACCGATTTAACTGAAATTTAAAATATAGATAGATGATATAATTTGGACTGACTGGGGATAGGTATACTTAGTTTACTTTTTCCGGGATAAATCCCGGGAAAATGTGGAACGTGGGATAAAAATTGCAGTCTACGCGGGCGAAGCCGCGGGCGTCCGCTAGTCACACTTCACACTAATATACTAATGCGAAAGTTTGGATGTTTGGATGTATGTTTGTTTCTCTATAACTCGACAACCACTGAACCGATTTGGCTGAAATTTTAAACATAGATAGATAAGGACCGGGAATAGGACATAAGCTACGGTTTATCCCGAAAAAATGCACGGTTCCCGTGGGATAAACAAAATAGTAGACCACGCGGGTGAAGCCGCGGGCGTCAGCTAGTCTATAAAAGGAAAACCATGAAATTTTACATTTTTTAGGTTTCTTGAATAATAAAATTAGTTTCAGTTCTATGTAGCTTGTACTATCTTTTGTCAGCGGTCGGGCATTATGAATAACACAGCGTGGATTATGAGATGTTCCCTCTTGTCCCTCCTAGTTTTGAGGACATTTCAATATTTAATGAAAGAGGTGGAGGTTATAGGGTTTTCTATATTTTTTCAACAAATCTGAGGATAAAAGTTCTTTAAGTATATTATTCGGGATTATATTTCATTTTTTTTAGTATAGGTACCTACTATACAAGTGGCTAAATTAAAAAAAAAACCGACTTCAATGTTATAAACAGCAATTTTCTGTACTCCTGAGGTGAATTTCTGTTCATAACTCCGAAGATCCTCAACAGATCCTCACCAAATTTTTGTGGCACCGATCGGAAAGTATACCCTTTCAAACAAAAAAATAATTTTTCAAATCGATTCAAGAGTCTTCGAGTAATAGGTGAACATACTTACATAAAAAAAAAACCGATGACTTGAGAACCTGCTCCTTTTTTATTTAAAATCGGTTAAAAACACTAGCATACTCGCGCGGCTTCTAATTCGGATGTCCAAAGAAATTTGGTACATTCCCACATTTTGCAGAAGTTAACATTCCATACGTGACAGGTTGCAAGCCCATCGACGCTATTAGATAGCTAACTGGTTTCCTCACGATGTTTTCATTTCAAGAAAAGGAATTCAAAAGTGTAAAAGGACATTTTTTTTTGTCCCTATCTGTTTTCACTATCACTACATAGTATAAAACAAAGGCGCTTTCCGCTGTCTGTCCCTATGTGTGCTTAGATCTTTAAATCTACGCAACGGATTTTGATGCGGTTTTTTTAATAGATAGAGTGATTCAAGAGGAAGGTTTATATGTATAATACATGCATAATATAGTAGAGAAACACTGATAATTTTAAAGGTTTCTAATAATGATGTGTGATGTGACCCGTGCGAAGCCGGGGCGGGTCGCTGGTTAGGATATAATTTCAAGGCTCGATAGACAGGAATTCAAAATCCTTTGAAGCTGTCAGAGGCATTTCTACAAGATGTTTTTGTTCATCGGTGCACATAATCATTTTGCCGAAATGTATGTATGTTCGTATGAGCTATCACTAGTAGTTCGCCCCGAACTGAGATCTCGCGCACCGTAGATGGCTTACATTTGGACTTTCTTCTGACTACCCCTATAATTTCAAGTGCTACTACTGATACTGCCGAGTATGCCTATTGCGCTAGCTCTTCATGGTAAAAAATACTGGCATGCATGCAATACATAATGTCGTGTCTAATTTTTCATTTAGGTATTTCATATTTATGAATTCTCGTCGTATTTCTAAAAGTATACGTCCTAGAATAAAAATAATAACTATTTTGGAATGTACAAATAAAGACCTTTCATTTGACAGCCCACTCAATATATTTGTTTACTTAACTCTTTTTACCCCAATTATTTTCATTCTTTATCAAAAATTTTTTTATCATGAAAATAAATCAAGTAGCATTTAAAATCATTGCAAACCAAACCGCAACGATGCCACTCTCTTTTTAAGACCGACCAGTCAATGAGCTACGAAGTCATCGAAACTCTATGCAACGGGAGCTCTTGCAGCTCTGGTTTCGTAGTTTTTGGTCTTTGGTCGTATTTCAAAAACTATACATCCTAGATTAAAAATAAAAACCATTTTGGAATGTACAAAATAAGCCCTTTCGTATGACACCCCACTCAATTTATTTGTGTAACTTTCATAATTTTTTACCCCCTTGGGAACCCAATATCTTCACAACCCCTTCATCGATTAAGCTCATATACTCCCCCGTAAATTTCCTTACCACAACCTATTGACCTACCAAGTTTCATGCAGATTGGATGAACGGTTCGACAGTTATGCGCGAACAACAATTCGTGAAACATACAAACATACAAACATACAAACATACAAACATACAAAGCAAAATCGCCCAACTTACCACTAAGATCTTCGCTCGCTTCGCTCGCTCGATCGAAAATTCAAATATAATTTCTTCAGTACCTTTAACCCATTTACGCCTGCTGTCCCCATTTGGGTCCACTTATTGAAGTACCTACATTTTCTAGCATATTTCAGCTATCTTTTGTTTAGAGATGAATTTGTGGTACCAAAGAGTGTGGCTTTATGATGCAACGTATGGTTTTGCAATTTATTGGACTAATTGAATAAAACAAGTAACTTTATTTACTTCATTGATCAAAAAAGTTTTCGACCAAAGGGAAGTCATAATTTTTTTATTTGTACAGTTATTTATTGTGTGTTTTTTGTATTTTTCACTCGGCAGTAGTGTTAACTAGTAGATAATGCTGTTATGTCAGTTATTTTCTAAGATTGAACCATAATTCGAGGTATTTTAGTATGGTGTCCTCGAATGGGTCCAATGGGCTGATTGATATATTTTTTATTTATTATTTGTAGGTATAGTTTCAGAGTAAATAATGACTAAACGATTATTCAATGCTTCCAATGATAATCGAAAACTGGATGAAGCTTTTAAAAGCATTTTGAATGAAGAAGATGATCCTGCTGAGTTATGATATAGTGGCCATCCCTCCAGACCCAAGTGTTCTCATTGATAATGATAAGGCGATGAAGATGTTGTTCAACACAATATTCTTCAGCATGATATCATAGGTAAAATTGAAGTGTTTGAGTCCAGGAATAACGATGAATGCAGCAGCGATGACGAATCGTTACAATGATACAGGAGGGTAGAAATCCAGGGACCGCGTTGGCGTAAGTGTGACTACGACTTTGTTCACCCTCTGTCCAAGGTAAAAAAATGGAGCTCTACAGAATGAAGAAAGGTAGACGTGGACAAACATCCCTTTCGTCTTCCAAAACTATAACAAAGGCATGGCATACAGAACCGCTATTCGCAGTAATATTCTCGTACCTACGCTGAAATGGTAGGGGGTTTGTTTAGGTACCTATGTGCTGGATCTGACTGCAGCTAATGCTTGGCATCTACATGTCCTGACCGCCGCTGGAGCCAAAATAGACCAGCTCTAATTTTGGAGAAGCGCAGCCCGACCATACTTGAGGAGTTACTTTGAAAGACTCGACAGAAAGCGTCGTAAACCATCTTCAACAGCGGCCGGTATGACTCAAGATGGTGATGGACACTTCCTCCAGAAACTGCCGTGTCAACTAAGATGCACTGTTTGCCACAATAAAGCTTGTTGGCATTGAAAAATTTGTACCAAAACATTGTGCATCGAAAAAGTATGGTCTGAAAAGTTTCATACATGAGCCCATTGGCCCCATTTGAGGACGTGTATTTTTTATATATAAGGAATTATTTTTCTTAAATTTTTTTTTTGAAAATATCTTACTAA
This sequence comes from Camptogramma bilineatum, assembly GCA_958496255.1. Classification (NCBI taxonomy): domain Eukaryota; kingdom Metazoa; phylum Arthropoda; class Insecta; order Lepidoptera; family Geometridae; genus Camptogramma; species Camptogramma bilineatum. Next base: position 5,619,992 of record OY292478.1, read on the forward strand.
GCCACCAATAAATACATAAATAAAGTTTGTTTCTAAATTTTTCTACTAGTTTGTATTTGGGTCCAAATGGGTTAAGGTAAGCGTCCACTTGTCGGTATCGTACGCTTCGGACGCATCGCACGCAACGGATCGTAGTATTATTTGTATAGAAAGTCATATAAGTGCGTCCACCTGTCCGCATCGTACGCATCGCATTACACAGATAATCCGCTTGATGCGATCCGTCCGCTGCGTGCGATGCGGGCCTATGGACGCTTACCATTAAGGACTGTTTATAATCAACAGGTATTGAGCGGACACGTAGCGTGCCAGACATCGACAGACATCAACATCGTCGGTCGCGGCCGCTCTCAAACAAAAGACAGAGAGAAGAAGCACTGGTACGGTCCCGTTACGATTCTCTATTTACATTGACCGGCAGCTAGCGTAACGTAGCCGCACAGACATGGACAGACACGCACAGACAAAATTCGGCGCCACTGAAAACCAGCGCTCTTACAGTCATGGCGCTGCTGGAGCAAATACTGAGGGGTAGCCTTATTTTCTTGTCACTGTAATGTAGCATTTTTGATTTGTGTGTGGCGTAGTGGCGAAAATAAAACTTTTTTCTATTCTATTCTATTAAAATTCTTTGCGCGAATACTGTGTCTGTCCGTGTCTGAGCGTGTCTGTGCTACGTTACGTTACATGTGAATACGTTATACAAACTCAATAGAATAGTACTATTTTGTCCACCTCGCTACGTCTGTAGATATAAACAGTCCTGCGTGTGTGTAGGTAGTTCTAGCTTTTATCTATACTAAAAATAGCTACACTGCTTGCAAACAAACCATTTTATTTGAAAAGGTTCAGTCATAATCGAACATCCAAATAATCCATACCCTTATAAATGTGAAAGTATGTTTGTTTGTCCTGCTTTCACGTTAAAACAGAGAGACGGATTGATGTGATTTTTCGTGTTGAGATAGTTGGAGGGCTGGAAAGTGACATAGGCTATTGTATCCCAAAAAAAATGCATTTTTCTCGTGGGACAAAAAAGTAGTTGTCGAAGGCGAAGCCGCGGGAGTCCGTACTTCATAATTCAGAAAAAAATGTTTTAAGGAAATTATATTCCTGCAAAAACAAAACATTTGTAATTCATACCGCCAAATTAATACCTTGAAATTCCCGTCAGCTAATTTTCCCTGTAAAAATACGCCCGAACTTGCCGACTCAAATTTTTATATCTACAATTCACGTGAAAACATAGCGACCTCCAGAGGTACTTAAAGTCGGGGTCCATGTTGACCTTGTCTTACCTTATGAAATCTCCGAACTTCACATTTTCACAAATCGACACTCGAATAGAAATAACACGGAGGAATAAAAAAAAGCGCTTTCGATTTTTGATATTTCTCGCGACGCGGACACGTACGATCCTCCCGGCGTACAGTGGGCGACTGAAAGAACAAACTAATATGCCTCCTATTTATGTATCGTAGGGATGGGCGAGGGAAAACGTGGTAAGACAAAATTCAGAGTTTTTAGGTCAGCTATATTTATCGGAGGGGGAGTTTTGTTGCGTGAATTATTGTTCATGTGGGTAAAACGTTTGTACTACAATTTAATAAATTTAAAAGCCTTAGAAATATTTTGTCCCTTTTTGCCTTCAAGTGCGGTGTGGTGAACATTTTCTGTCAAATGTTAAATGAGTCGGAAGAGTACTATAATTTTAAAACGCCTTTCAGTAATGATATATCGAATGATATCACATGTTAGGGTGGGGGTCAACACAAAGAGATATGACTAGAAAAGACGACTCATAAATTATGATGTGACATCACAATAAAATCTAAAGTAATAAAAAATCAACGGTAATAAAAACATAACTTTATTTGTAGTTGTCCCGACAGATGTTGTCCTTTACAATTTTCTAGGTGTGAAAAATATACTTTTTTACTTAACCTATTTCTAACCATTACAAAAATAATTAGTCAAATCGGTCCAGCTGTGCTCAAGTTATCATAAGCACTTATGAACAAACAATATAAATTCATTTTTAATAAATAAACTAAATTCCAAAACAGTGACACTACACTTCTTCCAATGGATCTTGTCATTCGTGAAGTTAGCCGTTTCGATGCGCAGTGCAACTTTTTCATTCAACATTTTCTACTGCGCATCGAAAAGCCTAACTTCACGAATGTGACAACTGTACATTCATTCGTTTATTCACCATACATGTTTATGTTTTCCATTCTCTGTTCCAGCACTGCGGTGCTACCCGACGGAGAGGGTCGCAGGAGGCCTGGCATTTAGAACACTGAACGTGTTTAATACAATATTTTAAACCATAGATAGCGATACCGATAGTAGGAGAGTAGCGAGTAGGATACCGCTTTGCAAAACTTAAGTGTGTAGCAAGCAAAGTTTCCAACGGAGTTAGACATAAGAAGGACTATCCAACATCAACTGTTGGTCGAAAGACAAGTGGGCCAGATGGGCCGGCCCGTTGCAGAGGAACCACCTACTCTGACTTTGGGGAACGATTCCACCATGTTCCCCAAAAGTGGGCTTGGATCGTACATATTGTGTGCAGAGACGTGGAGACGGCAGATGGATCAAATTCATCTTTGAGTGGAGACCACGGCTCGGAAAGAGGAGCGCTGGCAGACCATCCGCCCGATGGTCCGACGACATAAAGGCATACCTATGCCGGGACAGACTGGAGAAGACCAGTGATAGAGCAGTGTGGAAAAATATTGGAGAGGCATATGCCCTGCAGTGGGCGAATATATGCTAAAGAAGAAGAAGCCGGGCGTGTTTCTAGTTAAAAATAAAACGGTTAATGAAACCTAAGTAAATGTGGGCCGTGAAATAATTCGCTTTATAATATCGCATAGCTTTCTCAACAACTCAACAAAGCGACTGCTAAGTTAGCTTTGTTAAAAAATTCAGCATTAATTATTCCTACTTAAAACGTTTCGATATAAGAGCAATGATACAATAATAAGATCAAAAGTCGCAATACATTTATGTATAAAGACCACTCCAAAACATCTTTTATTTGCCTATTTTCTAGTTTTTTTGAAAATTCCAAAATATCTAGTAGGTACTCCTCCGTACTAGATATTTTGGAATTTAAAAAAAAAAATCTGAAGATGGACTTTCGCATTGTCACCCCTGAATCAATTTACTATTTTTTAAACATAAAACACGCATAACCAACATAATTAAATACTTTCATAATAACGAAAAGCCCCTACTCTGCAAGATCCTTACTTTACCGGTAACCGGCATTTTAATGTTACGATCTAGCAGCTATTCTGAATTCTAATAAATGTGAAGTACCTACCTAACAGAACAGCGCCATTTGATATCTTATTTGAAAAACTCAAAAAATTAAGAAAGCCGACTTCAATGTGATTGTTTATTCAATGTTGTTTCTGCACTCTCGAGGTGCATTTCTGTTCATAACTCCGAAGATCCTAAACCAATCCTCCCCAATTTTTATGGCACTAATCGAAAAAATAATAATAATAATAATAATTTAAAAAACTGAAACATAAAAAAGCACAAAAAAAAATCCGTCGAATTGAGAAACTCCTTTTTTTTTAAGTCGTTTAAAAATGAAATACGACTGTATTAGTCCCAAGGCGCTGTATACATTTTTTTCAGATCCTATCAGGCATTCTAGATCCATTAAAGATGTCTAGGAGGTAGTCAGAAGCACTTCGACATATTTGGTACATGCCCAGTTTTCGCAGAAGCCAGCATTCCATACGTGACAGGTTGCAAGCCCATCGCCGCTATGAGAAACTTAACTGATTTCCTCACGATGTTCATACTTATAAGCTAGCATTATTATCTTACTACTCTCTTATTTCGTGGTTTGAAGTTTGCAACTTTCTTTTCGTAATATCGTTTATAGGTAAAGTTGTTTTAAAGCTTTACGAGTTTTGTTCTGTTGTTAATTCCTATTTGTGTGGGTAATATTTATGACTTAAATATTTTGTGGGGATCCGTATCTCAATACATTTTGTAGTCGGTCTGCCCCTCAATTCTACTAAGAAACTTTTTCTCAACTAAAGCAGAACGTCAACTATTTCGTTTTTTTTCATAATTCTACTAATAACCAATGAGGTTAGGTTACTCTGATGTGATGACGTTTTGAGGTTTTGCAAATTACTTACCTACTGTCATTTTGAAGAACGAAAAAAAAGCAGCGGTAATGATACCGGAAAGGTTGATGTTTCGTCAAATGATTAGTCAAAAAATTAGTAAAAACTCTAGCTCGTACGAATATAAATACCTACATTTACTTAGTCAAATTAGTAAAAAACAATAGTTGATGATGATAATGAAAATATGTAAACTCTAAAATTGTGGGATATACCGTTCGTCTTTGTACTGCCCGCGCCACATGGCACTGTAGATGTAGCTATTGTATCAATAACTTCGTGCGAGTCGGCTAACGGAGTTATTAGGCCGCCTTAAGGCCTCCGTCATTAATTAACGTGATATTAGTGGTATATTCGAGATTACTTAGTCATTATTCATAGACAAATTAAGTGAAAAAAGAAAGGAAAAAAAAACATGTAGATTCGACAAAATTACACGGAACTTGTAGGGAATTAACTCCAATAACAAGACAGTACTTTTTGAAGTTCTCGTGGCGTAGCTTGCTTGGACGTTCTTGATTGATCGTTGAAGTTAAGCAGCGTTGTGCGCGGTCACTTTTAGGATGGGTGACCGCAAGTGGCCTGAGCTAAGCGCTTCCGTGCTTCGGAGGGCACGTTAATTGTTGGTCCCGGCTTTTAAGTCGTTAAGCCATGACGGAGGCCTTTAGGAGGCCTAAAAACTCCGTCACCAGAGTTGGCCACTTGCTCATACGAAAGAAGAAGAAGAAGGTAGGAATTTAGGAAGTCATGTTTTCGTTTTGTTTTATTTTCCAAAAGTGTGCTTTTTCGAATGTTAATGTGTAATGATAGTGGATTAGGTATTAACTGTTGAGTGTTCGTGAACGTGCAAGTGTGGGCAAATTGAAACAAAATTGGATATCATTGCATTTCGAGTTCTCCCAAAAAGTCCGTGTTGATGTTTCAGTAAAGCCCCACATCTTTACTGAGGCACAAGGGGAGGGGTGGGATACTTTATTTATGTATTGTAATTTATGTATTTGTTTATCTTGTTTAATTTATGTATTTATATAAAACTTAGGCCTTTTACATCTTTATTAGATGATTTATACAGTGTCAGGAGGCAATCTTTGCCTTCACTTAACGGGACACTTTAATGCCTGGGACATTGTTTCAGATGGAGTAGGCTTGTAGCACCTACACCATCCTCTCAGTTTAATCGGCCAACCGGAAAGACATGCTCAATACGTGTGGGGCTGACTAAGCCGCGGGTTTTCTCACGATGTTTTCCTTCATCATTTAGAGCTATTGAATACTTATACCTATATTGAATGGTTGACTGTAAAATAGAGGAATTGAAGCGCTGAGCTGTGCTCAAATAGGTGTGACTGTTACTTTAGCTTCTTAGCTTCCGTGCTTCGGAGGGCACAAATTCAACAAAAAACATATAAGTAATTTTAACTGACATCAAAAAAGGAGAGAATTGTATGTTCTTTGAGTATATTTTTTTTTGCATGTAGGTATGTAACCGAATTTCTCCGGTAATTACTGAACCGATTTTAATGGGTATTCATTTCAGTGATGTTAATAATACCCCGAAATGGTCGCATTTATTGATTCCTGTAGGATTTGCTAGTTTTCTTTTTGTTTGTTTTTCTTAAAAAAAAAAAACAGATGGATATAATGTACCTATACCTATGTATAGTCCAACACAAAATAATAGAAATAAATGGGGGCGCCACTGTGCAAGCTAAATACGCGAAATAGATAAATTCTCTGTAAATTATTACTTCTGACTGACGTCTTCGGCACCTGTACCATAGACAAGAAACCTGTACTTTACCATAGATTAGTAGAGAAAGTGTTTCTAAAGTACTGAAATTTTAATTGCCGTGTCTACCCGTTTTTGCCGGACTAAATGTACCTATGTTATAAGCAATGATATTATACCCTAGGTATGTTACTGATATACTGTTGATATGATGTACTGTTACATTCATAGTTATCAACGTTTAAAATATGGTCGCACTGGTATACATACATACATACCTACCGATAAAAGTGCACACTATGTTGACAAGTTCCTCAAAAATAACATCGGAGCAAGACAGAGTGCGACTGAGTTGACTTAAGCTAATTAGCTTGACTTTTGTTCGCCATGCAGAGCGGGGTACAACGCATCTACCTCAGTTTATATAGAAGATCATTGGTTATTCGCTGAAAGCTAACCGAGCTTTCTCTAATGTGGTTTTATAAATGACGAAAGAGTTTGGGTTCGATTCCTGGGCTGGAGACCGAGACCAGCGGGGTTAAAAAGGCCGTTATAACACAATAAGAACTGAATATGCCGTCTCTTTTCCTAGACTGAGACAAGAACGGCATGTATTGCAATTTCTATTGTGATTCTGCTATGGCGGCCTTTTTAGCCCCGCTGAGACAGGCTTTGCAGGGGCGCGCGAAAGAGACAGGACAGAAATAAATAAATAAATAATGCTGGACATTTCACACAGCATCATGTAGCCACAAGCTAAGCAGAGCTTGTGTTATGGGAACCACATGACTGATATACTACTTAAATACTTACATTTTTTTTGTAAATACATACATAATATACATAGAAAACACCCAGACCCGAGACAAATATTTGCAGATCATACAAACATTTGTCCCGCAAGGACAAATTTTTCGCGGGGATCGAACCCTCAACCTCCTTCGTCACAAGCGGGCATTCACCCACTGCGCCACAGAGGTCGTCAAAAGAGAGAGACAAAGAACCGTAAGTTTAAATGACAACGGTCCTGTGGCACAGAACAGATAATAATACTACGTATAGAATGGACACTGAGTTTGAGCTGGCGAGGAACTGACTATGAGCACGGAACGCGCCACACGAGACGAGACCGAGACCACAGCGTACATTATGCATACGGTGACAACCTTACTGTGTACAAAACTGACATTGTGTAGTGTAATATAGGTAGTTAGACGCCGCTGCATGCATAGAGATCTCGTCGAGTGTCCGGGGTATGCCCGTGGCTCAGTCAGCCCCACACGTATTGACCAAGTCTTTCCTATTGATATGGCCGGACAAATTATTGATATGTTGATATGACTGAAAGGATGGTTTAGGTGCTGGGCAAGCCTACTCCATCCCAACAATGTCCCAGGCACTACAGTGTCCCGTTAAGTGTAGGCAAAGATTGCCTCCTGACACTGTATAAATCATCTAGTAAAGATGTAAAGGCCTAACTTTTTTAATTGTTAAGTTTACTTTAAAAAGTAAATATTCCAACATCCTTCATGAATTAATAACGAACTTTTTCTAACGTTTTTTGCATTTACCTCCAAACCTTTCTTTCAGTGACTCTACCACTAACACGCAATTTTGAAGCTTAAATCAACCAAGTGACAACTCAATTTCATTTGACAGAAACAGAAACCTCAATTTTTCGTAATCCTAATAATTCTCTTTCAATTCATATTGAACTTTGCCGCACCGTTTTAAAGTTCATTTTCGCAACATAAACTTAAACCTGAATATAATTGACTTAAATTTGCTAAATCCTGAGATGGGCGTTTTGACATGGCGGTCCAAATTACGGGTTGCTAATATACCAGAATTTGTGCTTCATTTGAACAGGCGAGTGTACTTGAACGATCACTGGCTAGAACTTACCAACGGGCAGCAACACATTGCCTGCCCGCCATCTCAGTCATCCATGGTCACGACAGCCATCGTCACCGGCAGTTTGCCACCGTCATCCTTAGTCACAGGCAGCCATGGTGCACGGTGCATACGCGTTGTGACATAAGTGCAGACTGCATGCAGCATCCACACTTGCGTCATGGACACTGAACGCGTTGATTATTTTGTTTAACCATCTATCAAATAGACACAGTTCAAATTGACACAGTTCAAATTGACTGAACGGACGTAAGTAAGTAGATACCTATAATAAGTAGATTTTGATAACATAATACTAGTAATACACCTCCTCAGACACCCATTTACTCCACAGACTTATTTATTTTATATAATATTGCTTTTATTATTTATCTCCAAACTGTGCACTTTTTTTATATGTTTTGAAAAAGTTTAGTACCCAACCAAACTTTTTTCTACTCATACATAACATACAATTATTATTTTACTCACAATAATTTGTCCAACCAACCAAGACGTTTTAAATTTTCAACGAAAAATCAAGGTAAATAATCAAACACAAACACAGCTCCAGCCCGCAAAGGAGTGCCTACTCATCTTCAAGTAGCTCGCTCTCATCACTCGCTCGTTAGAACAAGGCACCACTCTGTTTTTGGGTCAAAACCCTACTTCTAAAAATATGTTTTTGAATATTTTAATTAGCATTGTGGAGATACGCAACGTTTTTACAAAACGTATTCTGAGCGAATATCACTTGTTGAATGTTTTATGTAAGGTAAAAAAAACTGAGTTGGGTAGAAACTAAGTGGTCTGGCTTCTATTGCTATTTTTAACCGACTTCAAAAAAAGGAGGTTCTCAATTCGTCGGATTTTTTTTATGTTTGTTCACCGATTACTCAAAGACGCCTGAACTGATTTGAAAAAATGTTTTGTTTGTGTTGTCTTTCCGATTGGTGCCACAAAAATTTGGTGAGGATCTGTCGAGGATCTTCGGAGTTATGAACAGAAACGCACCTCTTAAGAGCTGAAAATTACTCAGCTTATGTAACACTAGCTGCTGCCCACGGCTCCGCTCGCATAGTACCCGAATAAAAAGTAGTGTCCCGGTCATTATCTATCTATATTTTTTTCAGCCAAATAGTCGAGTAGTCGAGGAACTAACAAACATCCATCCAAACATCCAAACTTTCGCATTTATAATATTAGTGTGATTGAAGTCAGTTTTTTTATTTTTTTATTTAGACACTTGTTTCGTGAATTTGATGATTTTCGTGCGGTCTATGACGTCATCTTGGAGGATATAGGGGGATCAAATATATATTTTTGTGTTGTCGTCAGAAAAATCATCACAACGATATAGCTACTTATCACTTTTGTAACTTTACTACCAGATAAATAATGGGTTTCGAAAAACATCATAAACTAGTAGTTCGCCCCGAACTGAGATCTCGCGCACCGTTGTGTTGATAGCCTAGATTTGGACTTGTTTCTGACTACCCCTATACCTACGTTAAGTGCTCCTTCTAGTGTTTACCACACAATGATATCTAATGCACTACCTCAGTATGGAAAAGATTATAGGCATGCATGCAATACATTAAGTCGTGTCGTGTTTATATTCAATAGATGACCCCGCGAACTTCGTACCGCGCCTCAGGGAAGGCCTCTTAGTTCGAGAAATTATTAGAATAGCAGTTCAATACAAAATGTATGAGAAAATCAATTCCCTCCCCCCACCCCCCCCCCCCCTCTCTCTTCCCCTACCTCTCCCCCTCCCCCTCCCTCTCCCCCTCCCCTCCCCTCTCCCTCCCCCTCCCCTCCCCCCTCCCCTCCCCTCCCCTCCCCTCCCCTCCCCCTCCCCCTCCGTCTCCCTTTATAATTTTGGTACAGCTCACTATTTGCAAGACAGGTTGCAAGCCCATCGCCGCTATTAGAACGTTAACTGGTTTCCTCACGATGTTTTCTTACACCGTTTATAGCTCGTGTTAATGCGCATTTAAATTTTTCTAATCGAAAAATCCATTGATGAGCACGGCCAGGGTTCGAACTTACGACCTATGAATCGAAAGTCGAGCACTCTTCCACTCGGCCAACACGGCTTTTATTTTCAATCTCAAGAAAAAATATCAAGTAGCAACTAAAATCATTGCAAACCAAACCCCAAATTCGTAGGTCTGTTAACCAGACCTACGAATACATCGAAACTCTATGAAACGGGAGCTCTCTCCATACTTCCGTTAATTGGTTTTCATCATTTTTCTTTTTCACTGTATTTCAAAAACTATAGAACCTAGAAGAAAACTAAAAACCATTTTGGAATGTATAAATTGAGTACTTTCATATGACACCCCACTCAAAATATTTGGGTAACTTTGAAAAAAAATTACCCCCTTGGGAACCCCATATCTTTACAACCCCATCATCGATTACGCTCATACGCTCCACAGCAAATTTCCATAGCACAACCTATTGACCTATCAAGTTTCATACAGATTGGATAAGCGGTTCGATAGTTATGCGAGAACATAAAAATGAAACATACAAATATACAAACATACAAACATACAAAGCAAAATCGCCTAACTTGCCACTAAGATCTTCGCTCGCTTCGCTCGCTCGATCGACAATCGTATAAAATTACAAAAACGATTGACAAAAAGTAATTTGGAAATGCACTCACAATTTCAACTTTATCTCAAACAAATAAATATCAATGTCATTTTTAAGAAAATCAAATTAGTAGCAAGCCGTGCGAGCTGCGCTGCTAACGACGTGCACTTCTGTCGCATTCTGTTTTGTGGAATCATACAGAGCTAATATTAATACTGCCTTTCAGTCATATTCTGAAAGCACGGTTCATCTTTGAGGTTTACTTTTGTGGCATTCAAGCTGGGATTAATTAAGACATTCATCGAATTCGTCGAATGGCGTAATACCAGCGCAATGGTGACATACCCGCTCATCTATTGCATTGCTGAGTGATTTTCACTGTAGAAATTTTGTTATTTTTTGTCTCTGCCTGTGTTGTACTTTTTTGTGAAGTGAAATAAAGCTTTTGATATTGTTTGAGGCGAGATTTTGAAGGTTTTTAAAACTAGCGAACGCCCGCGGCTTCGCGTGGTCTACTATCCCACGGGAACAAATTAACTATCCAACTACATTTTTCCGGGATAAAAATTAGCCTAGGTGTTATTCTAGAACGTAAAAACATTCCCAAATTTAATCAAAATTGGCTTGGAAGTTATGGGGATACGTGGTAACAAACATTCACACACACACGGACTTTCGCCTTTATCGATCGAGCGAGCGAAGCGAGCGAAGATCTTAGTGGTAAGTTGGGCGATTTTGCTTTGTATGTTTGTATGTTTGTATGTTTCACGAATTGTTGTTCGCGCATAACTGTCGAACCGTTCATCCAATCTGCATGAAACTTGGTAGGTCAATAGGTTGTGGTAAGGAAATTTACGGTGGAGCATATGAGCTTAATCGATGAAGGGGTTGTGAAGATATTGGGTTCCCAAGGGGGTAATTTTTTTTTAAAGTTACACAAATAAATTGAGTGGGGTGTCATACGAAAGGGCTTATTTTGTACATTCCAAAATGGTTTTTATTTTTAATCTAGGATGTATAGTTTTTGAAATACGACCAAAGACCAAAAACTACGAAACCAGAGCTGCAAGAGCTCCCGTTGCATAGAGTTTCGATGACTTCGTAGCTCATTGACTGGTCGGTCTTAAAAAGAGAGTGGCATCGTTGCGGTTTGGTTTGCAATGATTTTAGATGCTACTTGATTTATTTTCATGATAAAAAAAATTTTGATAAAGAATGAAAATAATTGGGGTAAAAAAAGTTAAGTAAACAAATATATTGAGTGGGCTGTCAAATGAAAGGTCTTTATTTGTACATTCCAAAATAGTTATTATTTTTATTCTAGGACGTATACTTTTAGAAATACGACGAGAATTCATAAATATGAAATACCTAAATGAAAAATTAGACACGACATTATGTATTGCATGTATGCCAGTATTTTTTACCATGAAGAGCTAGCGCAATAGGCATACTCGGCAGTATCAGTAGTAGCACTTGAAATTATAGGGGTAGTCAGAAGAAAGTCCAAATGTAAGCCATCTACGGTGCGCGAGATCTCAGTTCGGGGCGAACTACTAGTAATATTAGTAGGACTTATTTATAGCTCCCGTTTCTCACTAATGATATGTAAATGGTAACTTTTGACGTATATCATGCTGTCAAATCCTATTCAGATAAAAATAACCAGTTCTTACAATCCCTTTCAAAAGTTAAGCCTTTGTCAAAGGATCTTGAGAAGAAACATCCCGTTTTCTTGTTAGAATACATATTTAGAGGGTTCCCTGAAAATGTACAGAAATAAAAATTTTTCAAAAAAAAATATTTAACCGACTTCAAAACATCTTGCACTGAAAAGCAAAAAATAAGAATATTAAACAGATTTGTTTCATTAGTAATTATATTATCGATCGAGCGAGCGAAGCGAGCGAAGATCTTAGTGGTAAGTTGGGCGATTTTGCTTTGTATGTTTGTATGTTTGTATGTTTGTATGTTTGTATGTTTGTATGTTTCACGAATTGTTGTTCGAGCATAACTGTCGAACCGTTCATCCAATCTGCATGAAACTTGGTAGGTCAATAGGTTGTGGTAAGGAAATTTACGGTGGAGCATATGAGCTTAATCGATGAAGGGGTTGTGAAGATATTGGGTTCCCAAGGGGGTAAAAAATTATGAAAGTTACACAAATAAATTGAGTGGGGTGTCATACGAAAGGGCTTACTTTGTACATTCCAAAATGGTTTTTATTTTTAATCTAGGATGTATAGTTTTTGAAATACGACCAAAGACCAAAAACTACGAAACCAGAGCTGCAAGAGCTCCCGTTGCATAGAGTTTCGATGACTTCGTAGCTCATTGACTGGTCGGTCTTAAAAAGAGAGTGGCATCGTTGCGGTTTGGTTTGCAATGATTTTAGATGCTACTTGATTTATTTTCATGATAAAAAAAATTTTGATAAAGAATGAAAATAATTGGGGTAAAAAAAGTTAAGTAAACAAATATATTGAGTGGGCTGTCAAATGAAAGGTCTTTATTTGTACATTCCAAAATAGTTATTATTTTTATTCTAGGACGTATACTTTTAGAAATACGACGAGAATTCATAAATATGAAATACCTAAATGAAAAATTAGACGCGACATTATGTATTGCATGCATGCCAGTATTTTTTACCATGAAGAGCTAGCGCAATAGTCATACTCGGCAGTATCAGTAGTAGCACTTGAAATTATAGGGGTAGTCAGAAGAAAGTCCAAATGTAAGCCATCTACGGTGCGCGAGATCTCAGTTCGGGGCGAACTACTAGTTTATGTTAAGTTAAGTTATGTTAAGTTAAAAACCGACTTCAATGTTATAAGCTGAGCAATTTTCTGCACTCTAGGCATTTCTGTTCATAACTCCGAAGATCCTCGACAGATCCTCACCAAATTTTTGTGAGACCAATCGGAAAGTATACCCTTTCAAACAAAAAAAGAATTTTCCAAATCGGTTCAGGCGTCTTTGAGTAATCGGTGAACATACAAAACGGTATACGACATCGGAGAAGCCGATCTATATGAATCACAAGAAAACATTACTTACACATGTTTTAAAAGCGCCAACATCTTTAAACTAGAAAAGAGCTGATAATCGTTACTGCTGAATCGATTTTGATGAAACATGCCTAAGAACAATTGCTAGAAAATCAGCTTTAAAAAAAACTGCAACCAAATCGGTTCACAGACTGTATCCCACGGGAACCATACATTTATCCGGAAAAAAGCCTATGTGTTAGTCCAGAACCTAAACTTTCTACATTCTAAATTTCATCAAAATCGATTTAGTAGTTATGGAGATACATTCACACACACACACGGGCTTTAGCCTTTATAATATAATAAAAAAAACTTCCAAATTGGTCCCAGATAATCAGGCACTTAACAATACAACAGAATTTCAAACCTCATTTAGAAGTCGGCTTAAAAACAAAACTGTCCACTCGATTTTAAGTAGGTACTGTTAAGTAATGAATATTAACCGTCTACTTATCGTTCACGGAACCCTGAAATCCTTTATGTCCCGTGGGCGGAACCCTCCCTGCCCAAAAGGAATGTGGGCCGACGTTTAATTAAATAGGTGGTTGACTTTTGTATGCTGAGAATTATTCTAGTTATGCATATTTTAGGGATCTAGGAGGCATGCTGTAGGATAATCTTTAGGCATTTTTAGATCCTTTGAAGAAGTCTAAGGGGGTGCTCAGAGGTATAGGTATCCAAACATATTTGGTACATCCCCGCATTTTACAGAAGTTAACTTCACCGTTTACAGCTCGTGTTAAGAGCGCATAATAAATTTTTAGCAACGAAAAATCTATTTATGCACGGCCAGGTTTGAACCTACGATCTTTGTATACTATCCCCCTCGGCCAACACAGCAGGAAAACCAGGAAAATATTGCGTTTCGGAGAACATCGGAAACAATCGCATGGTAAGCGTCCACAGGCCCGCATCGCACGCAGCGGACGGATCGCATCAAACGGATTATCTGTGTAATGCGATGCGTACGATGCGGACATGTGGACGCACTTATATGAGTTTCTATACAAATAATACTACGATCCGTTGCGTGCGATGCGTCCGAAGCGTACGATACCGACATGTGGACGCTTACCATAAAATTACAAAAACGATTGACGAAAAGTCATTTGGAAATGAAAATTACTCATAATTTCAAACAAATAAATATCAATGTTTCGAAACGAAAAATCCATTGATGCACGGCCAGGATTCGAACCCACGACCTTCGGATCGAAAGTCGAGGTACTATACCCCTCGGCCAACACGGATCTGTATTGTCGCGAAAATGTTTAAAAATCTCCTCCTAATGCATCTTGCATCAAAGAGAGCATAAGGCTGTACCCACACGCCTATAAGGCCGCGTCCTAGGAACTAATCGACTAAAAATCCCTTTACAGTATGTTAATTAGTGGAATGTTCTGTGACGCTGCGCGCTAAAGGGGTTAGGCAGGCGTAATAATCTTAGGCTCAGTGAACACTTTGATCTCACGCTCCGGTGTGTATGGAGCTTTATCGATGCGAACGTGTGTAGAAGGGTTGTGACGAGCAAGCTATAAGATTTTAATATTCTTTCTGCCTTATGCATAAAACTTAGTGTGCCGAGGAAGCTCACTAGAGCGTTGTTTCTAAAAACAAAAGAGTGCTCTAGTGCAGTGTTCCGCAAACTTTTTGTGTTCAAGGTACGTCTAGGAAATCGGAAAATTTTGAAGGTACACCATAAATGAAAAATCATTTTTAATGCGAAACATCCATACTATATATTTAATACCACTGCGGACGCGCGCTCATACAGGCCTGGGAGTCAAGACATGCCATCTTGGCAACCTTTACTTGCCGCTGACTCCAGCTGTACCTACCTACTCCAATGCCTACATTTAATACTAACATAGTTCACCTAACAACTTATGGATGTAACAGTCTGAAATAAAGAATTTTTATTTTATTTTATTTTATTTATTATTTTTATTTTAATAATATTGGTCAAAATATTATTAAAAATATATTAATTGTTTCCTTGTTAAAAATATAATATTTAATTGTACATCATGTATTCTTAAACAAAGAATATAATCGTTAAAGCAGAGGTTATCATTCCCATACGTGACAGATTGCAAGCCCATCGACGCTATTAGAAATGGTTCATACATACCACGTATTCTCTATTTAATTATAACTCTGAGAAAAGCTTAATATAACAAGTTTCATAGTTTAAACAGTTATAGCGATGTGAGTGGAACTTAATAACACCTGTTGTGTAAGATTTGTTTATTAGTTGCCGTTCATAGCTTCACTTGCTTGGTATATACAGTACTAGCTGCTGCCCGCGGCTTCGCTCGCGTGGTACCCGGATAAAAAGGAGCCTATGTTACTCTCCAGCCCTCCAACTATCTCCACACAAAAAATCACGTCAATCCGTCGCTCTGTTTTGACGTGAAAGCAGGACAAATAAACAACCAAATAAACACAGTTTCACATTTATAATATGGGTACGGATGTGTGTAAACTAGCTTCCGTGTGCGTCTTCGCTCGCATGGTACCAGGATAAAAAGACTATGTCCTACTCCCGGACATTATCTATTTATATTTTAAATTTCAGCCAAATCGGTTCAGTGGTTGTCGAGTTATAGAGGAACAAACATACATCCATCCATTCATCCATCCAAACTTTCGCATTTATAATAGTGTGATAAATAATTCTGGACATCTCACACAGCATCATGTAGCCCCAAAGTAAGCAGAGCTTGTGTTATGGGAACCACATGACTGATATACTACTTAAATACTTTTTTAATTACATAAGTAGGTACTTATTATGCATAGAAAACACCCAGACCCGAGACAAATATTTGCAAATCATACTAACATTTGTCCCGCGGCAGGAATTGAACCCGCAACCTCCCGCATCTAAGGCGTGCCTTCACCCACTGCGCCACAGGCGTTGTCATACATTACATTTTAATACATTTAGCCTACACTGGTTTTTGATAGTAGCTGTTCTAATTACTAAGGCTGGTTTAGGCTAGTTTTAGTGTCACGCGTACCGTCGGCGCTGATAGGCAAGTAATCTTTATTACAATGAAATAAGGATACTGATTGTTTAGCAGAAATGGCTACGCTGATTGCTCTCGTCAGTGCTGGACAATCAGTATCCTTATTTCATTGTAATAAAGATTCCTCGCCTATCAGCGCTGACGGTACGCGTCACAGTAAAACCAGCCTATAGTAACTTCGTAGACAAGATCGGCGTAGCTCGTAGCTGCGTAGCGCCGTAGCAACATCCGTAGCAATTAGCTACGAAGTTACTACAACTACGACTACTAACTTACTTAATAAATGAAATGAAATGATTTATTTGCGTGAAGTGTAATATAAATAAAACTATGTACTTATTCGTTTACGGGATGTAAATCCATATCCGTACCCATAATATAAATGGGAAAGTGTGTTTGTTTGTCCTGCTTTCACGTCAAAACAGAGCGATGGATTGACGTGATTTCTTGTGTGGATATAGTTGGAGGGCTGGAGAGTAACATAGGCTACTTTTTATCCGGGTACCATGCGAGCAAAGCCGCGGGCAGCAGCTAGTTTATAATATGGGTACGATTTATCCCAAAATTCCCAACATTTTGTCTCGTATCCTAATTCAACCTGTTGCAAAAGCAACAATGTCCTATTCCCTCCACAATATTTATTATTTATTTTTCACGCTCGAAATATCAAAACAAGGCTTATCTCCTCTTTGTATTTAAAGTTACATGGATGAGTGATCAAAGCAGCCTTTGCCACACGGCCGATTAAAGAAAATAAGCTGGTTAGTCTATGGTCGGCTCGTTGACCAATCATTAGCCGCGGTTGACGCGTTCTTTATTTAAAATTGTGACGTTGTGGGCCCAGTTGAGCGTGGATGGTCGGTGGGTGAGCACGGCGTTAAGATTTTTCGCTCTATTAATGTTGTTTTTCAGATTATGAGATAGCGAAGTTACGTACAACTAAATGGAAACGTAAGGTTAAAAACTTGAGGTAGACAGCTGAAATGTCTCGGCTGATTTCGACCAAAAGTCATCTTACTCCCAGAGTAAGTAGTTATTCTAATTAGCTGACATAATTCGAAATACAATTTCGAACTGCCCTTAATTTAAGTTTATTAAGTTTAAAGTTTTACTTACATTAGTATAGTTTAGAGCTCGTATTACTGCATGATTTTTTTTCCACTCGAAAAGATTATTATTGCAAGGCCGGGTTCGAACCCACGACCTTCGGATCAAAAGTCGAGACACTAACCCACTCGGCCAAAACGGCTCAATTCGAATAAAACCAATCATATTAAAAATAATATCATTGAACGCATTTTTAAACTTCCTTCACATCCAAAGAAATAAGCTTTATGTCCCCTTTTTAGAATTTCCTCATCTATTATTACTTCGTCCACTTTGCCGGCTAATAATGAGGAAAGTAATGATCCTTTCCTAATTACAGATTGACAGAGTAATTAGATGAATTACTCCCAAGGGCCCAAGGTAAGGTTTCGAGGTCGTTAGGGAGTATTATAGTCTTTCAGTTTCATTAGGTTCTTAAGAACATTTACACTAAGGGAGTGTACACATTGCGTTTTTTGCAGCGCGTTTGTATCGATACAAACGCGATTCGAACGCGATGCGAACGCGCAGCCCCCCTCCCGGTTCGCTTTTGTATGGAAAAAAACGCGTTGCGAACGCGCGTTTGTTTCGATACAAACGCGCAGCTCAAAAACGCGCTGCAGAAAACGCAATGTGTACACTCCCTAAGAGCTAGTACCGATTAGGCGTTTTGAAACGCATGTTTTAAAAATTAAAAGTTTTAATACATTCGTACACATTTGAAAACCGTAGCTATTCCTATACTTATCCTATTCTATTAAACGAGCAATATTTGTTTGTTTGTTTGTCTGTACTCACGTTCTCGAAAACGGCTCTCACGATTTCGATGAAATCTGCGATACGGGGGTCGAAAAATCGATCTATCTATCTACAAAATTTATCGTCTCACGCGTGACATATCTCACGTTGCACATGTTAGGCCCACAGGTCTCATATCTAGGAAAATTCGTTTTCTAGGCATTTTCACGCAAAAAGATTTACCAGTGCAATGTGGTTCGTAATTTCACAAAATTTGTTGGGACCAAAGTGGCCGAGTGGATTGGGTGTCCGCCTTTCAGCCGAAGGCTTCAAGTTCAAATCTCAGCCAGTGGATGTTTATTTATTTGTAAGTTCTTCTTTTTTCTTTTTTCTCTATTTGCACCCGAACAGGGCGTCAATTCTGGTACCGAACTTTTTATCAACCTCAAGCAAAACCTCAACTAAACCGACTGTTTCCATGACTACTAATAACAAACGACTCAGTTGTGGTGAGGTTTTAGCTAAGGTTTGAACTTTGGCAGAATAAATTTTTGAAAAGCTATTCTGACTATTTCACCAAATGGCTGACATTTAAGAGATCGAACCAAAACGCAGCGGTTGTCATCTAGTAGAATTGCCCAGCTGAGCTCGGTCGCCCAGTTATTAGATTTAAAAGTTTTGTTAAAAAAAAAAATTGCATTTTATTACTTATCATTTTATTTAGCAAATATATTCACATGTGTTATAATAACTTTGTATATTTCACTAACATCTTTTCTTTCATTTTATTCAACATCATTTACATAAATTTGACAAAAAAGTTGGCAATCTTGGCAATATAGTCACATAATACCAATATTTGTTATATTGCCAGTGGCTTGGATCAGTTGAGCTACATAAAGATCGTTTTCAACGATTAGGTGGCTCAACTGGTTCCTATTGCGTTATATAATGTTATGTAAAATATGTAGTTTAGTTTATTTATATAAATGTATTTTTTTTTATTTTCATTTTTATTTTTATTATTATAGTGCTAAACCACACTTAGGTATTGTTATCATTGCGGGTTCGAATCCCGTCGGAATTGAAAATTTTGGTCCCTTAAGTCTAATCTATATAAGTCTATCTAAATGTCAGTTTGACAGCTAGGCTGCGCAGGCGCCGCAGACGGTGCTCATGTAGAGACGCGGCACCAAAATACTCTTTGTCTCACTTTGACAGTAGACCACTAGGTGAGTGTGTTTCAATACTATCTTAATGTGGTTCTCTTCTCTGGTAATTCTGTAAGAAGAAAATTAATATAATAATAATATATTTTATTTCGAAAAACTTGGTCCATATTTTACAAAAATTTCATGCACATAATACAATACATAAAACACCTACCTAATAATTAAAATTAACCTAAAATAACATAATATCAGGGATAAAACTAAGGCTAATTTTCTCACGCTCACCGTCAGCGCTGATAGGCGAGTGATCTTTATTACAATGAAATAAGGATACTGATTGTTTAGCAGAAACGGCTACGCTGATTGCTCTCGTCAGTGCTGGACAATCAGTATCCTTATTTCATTGTAATAAAGATCACTCGCCTATCAGCGCTGACGGTGAGAGTGAGACTAAAATCAGCCTTAGACCTTTACATCTTTACTAGATGATTTATACAGTGTCAGGAGGCAATCTTTGCCTACATTTAACGGGACACTGTAGTGCCTGGGACAATGTTGAGATGGAGTAGGCTTGTAGCACCTACACCATCCTCTCAGCTTAACCGGCCATATCAACAAAGACATGGTCAATACGTGTGGGGCTGACTAAGCCGCGGGTTTCCTCACGATGTTTTCCTTCACCGTTTAGAGCTCGTGTTAATGCGCATATAAATTTTTCGAAATGAAAAATCCATTGATGTACGGCCAGGATTCGAACCCACGACCTTCGGATCGAAAGTCGAGGTACTAATCATCACCAGACAGTGACAGGAGTTATGCGTTAGAAAGAGAGGCAATGTTTAGGTGAATATCTCGCTAGGTAATAAGCGCTTTTGCGAGCTGAATTGCACTTAGTTGCGTTGCAGCAAGATTCGCTATTTACCTAAATTCTGTACGTAGTACTATTATTCTGTCGTAGAGTGTTGTAGGATTCCTTCAAATTGGATAGTGTAAAATCACTTTTACTTACATGAACTGGTCCCCCGCATTACTCTCGTCGACGCCAAGTTGTTCGTCTACTACCACACTGTATCCACCGTTGTGTATTCTTAAACCTTCAGGGACCGCTAGTACTGCGAACCTGAAATATAACTCTAATTTTAATTTTTTATAGTGTTAAACCATACTTAGGTATGACATATTTGGTACTAGTTGCTGCCCGCGGCTTCGCTCGCGTGGTACCCGTATAAAAAGTAGCCTATGTTACTCTCCAGCCCTCCAACTATCTCCACACAAATAAAAAACCGGTCAAGTGCGAGTCGAACTCGTACGCCGAGGGTTCCGTACCTAGCCATGGTGCCAATTAAGCTAGTCCGCTTAATTGTATGAGGGCCCATACAACTCGGAGGACTTTTAATAGGCGTCAACTATGTATGTATGGGAACACCCTTTAATTTTCAACTTTTTTAATTTTTTGGAATTTTTCCTTTATTTGTGCTATAAGACCTTGCTTTTTGCCAAATTTCGTTATTCTAGGTCCTATATCTTTTTATAGTGTTGACTCAGGACCTTGATTTTTATACTCACAATAGGGACTATAGACCTTAGTATATGGTATAAATTTCAACTTGCTAGCTCTACCCGTTCCTGAGATAATCGATGGTGACACACGGACAGACAGACGGACAGACGGACAGACGGACAGACGGACAGACGGACAGACGGACAGACGGACAGACGGACAAGAAAGTGATCTTATAAGGGTTCCTTATTTTACCTTTTAAGGTACGGAACCCTAAAAACCGGTCAAGTGCGAGTCGAACTCGTACGCCGAGGGTTCCGTACCTAGCCATGGTGCCAAGTAAGCTAGTCCGCTTAATTGTATGAGCGCCCATACAACTCGGAGGACAATTTTAATTGGCGTCAACTATGTATGTATGGGAACACCCTTTAATTTTCAACTTTTTTAACTTTTTGGAATTTTTCCTTTATTTGTGCTATAAGACCTTGCTTTTTGCCAAATTTCGTTATTCTAGGTCAACGGGAACTACCATTTAGGTTTTCGACCCAAAACCTCTAGGGTACTTCCGGTTGACCTAGAATTGTCAATTTTGGTTACAAGCAAGGCCTTACAGCACAAGTAAATGAAAAATTCCGAAAAATAAAAAAAGTTGATAATCAAGGTAAGTTTTGGTACTCACAAGTTTTCACGAAAACCTAAATTTGCCTATATCTTTTTATAGTGTTGACTCAGGACCTTGATTTTTATACTCACAATAGGGACTATAGACCTTAGTATATGGTATAAATTTCAACTTGCTAGCTCTACCCGTTCCTGAGATAATCGATGGTGACACACGGACAGACAGACGGACAAGAAAGTGATCTTATAAGGGTTCCTTTTTTTACCTTTTAAGGTACGGAACCCTAAAAGTCACGTCAATCCGTCGCTCTGTTTTGACGTGAAAGCAGGACAAATATACAAACAAATAAACACACTTTCACATTTATAATATGGGTACGGATTACATTTGAAAATGAAAAATCTTATAAAAATTTTCAATTCCGACGGGATTCGAACCCGCAATGATACAAGCGATCCTTCTTAAGCCGGAGTGCCTTTACAAACTCGGCCACGGAATACATATTCGTCGGGTCGAAAATCTTGTTATGAACATTTATAGATTAAGCATCGATGAGCGCCATCTACAGGGTAACTACTAAGTTAACTCACTGCTCATTGCCCGAAGTTACATTCAGGATCAAATGACGAAGATATGTCGCTTTTGCTAATTCCATAATTTATTTTTATAGTGTTATACCACACTTAGGCATTATTTCATTTGAAAATTTAAAATTATATCAAAATTTTCAATTCTGATTTCAAATGAAATCCTACTAATATTATAAAGACGAAAGTCCGTGTGTCTGAATGTTTGTTCCCACGTATCTCCATAACTACTAAACCGATTTTGATGAAATTTGGAATGTAGATAGATAATGACCGGGAATAGGACATAGGTTACTTTTTGTCCCGAAAAAATGCACGGTTCTCGTGGGATAAAAAAATAGTAGTGCACGCGGGCGAAGCCGCGGGCGTTCACTAGTCAATCATAATGCGATAAGAGATCTAATTTTTTTTTTATAGTTTTCATCATAAATATGACGGATGGCAAGCTAATAGCCGTTCAACTGACCTCGGTTCGTTGTCCTTGCAGTCGGCTAACATAAGCTCCTGTGTTCCCAACATCGAAGTGTCACCGGATAACGTTTGTATATACGGCCAGTTCAGGATACATTCTCCTAAAAAATATGATGGATGTAAAAATATAAATATAAAAAATGGAAAAATATAAAAATATGTACGAACGTGAGTGCCTACTCAAACCTATTACCTAAGGTTTTCAGGCACAATATTTTGTTAAAATAAGTACCTACTTTTATATGAAATAAATAAAAAAAATATAAAAATATACCTATGTATGTTTGTATGTAGTGCTAAATCTGGTGATAGAGGTTTTAGGCCGCCTAAAGGCCTCCGGGGCGCGCCCTCAATAGCATTAACATACGAACATATATATGTAAATATCTATACCAATATATAAAGCGGAAGAGTTTGTTCGATTATTTGTTTGAAAGAGCTAATCTCAGGAACCACCAGTCGGATTTCAAAAAATATTTCTGCATGTGATAACTAAACGGAACTACCAGTCAGATTTGAAAAATTATTTCTGCATTTGATAGCTAAACTCTTGAGGAAGGTTATATGCTACTTTTCATCATCATCATTATCACCATGTACCATCACTACGGGGGCAACGCCGCGAGGGCGCTGCTAGTAGAAATATACAGGGTGTGGCAAATTCTTGTCACTGAAGGGGAGCCACCTTTTCTCTTGTAGTTAGAAAGTTTTGTTCTTAGGAAACTATTGTTTTATTTTGAAGAAAAACATAATTGCATTTTTAGATTTTCACCAAGAATTTGCCACACCCTGTATCAAAATCAAAATCAAATATCATTTATTCAGTAGGACCGTTATGACCACTTTGAAACGTCTTAAGAGCTAGGTGATTCTACTCCTGTTCTTTCGCGACCAACACCGTGAAGAATCAGGGCAACAAACACGGTATGGGGCCTAGCTTTCTTTTCGGTGATATTTCGGTATAGTGGCATGGCACTTTCATTTAAAAAAAAATGTTTATTGAACCAGAAAAGATTAATTTAACACATTGGTCTCCAAACTAGGTTATCCTGTGTTTTGGAGACCTCCTTCCTATTTGAACAAAATAGTTATCTTAACTTAGGACACATTAAATTCATTCTCCTTACTCACGGTAGAATCCAAAGTTCTTCTTAATCTGCATATCGGTCCATCTATCCAGTAGCCATGAGAAGCTATCAGACTTGAGCTGCACTTGCGTCGCGTTGTTTATGTTCACCGATGACACGCCATTGTTGCCCTGACATCACAAACATTATATTAACCCTCGAAGAAAATGAAATCTTACAATACAATACAAAAAGATTTATTTGAATACCAAAGAAAACAAAAATTAAAAATAAGTAGATAAGTAGGTACAAAAAAAGGGTAATGAAGCAAAATGGACCTAGCTCAGCAAATTGTGGTTCATAGTTAGGGGCAACAAACCACGCTGGTCATCCGATAGGTGGTTTGGTATGGTATCTTTAAACGGTTGAACAGATATTATTAATTGTGTAAACTTGACTTGTTAATCTGTTAATTGAATTTTTAATCTTAATAATTGGACATTTAATTTATAAAACTCTAATTAATTTTGCACGCTTTGAAGCAGAACATGGCTGTACCTTTTCAAATCTATTTCTACCACCTGTTTTTGTTACCTGTGTTTTTGCAAATAAATGATTGTATTGTATTGTATTGTATTGATGTTTCATAAAACATAGCAAAACCCTCTCGACAAAGACACTTTTCAAAGAAAATAATAATAATTGAAATCGGTTGCAGGTGCCACAGACAGGCACACAGATACACACTACAAACTTATAACACCACTCTTTTTCGTGGGGAATTAAAAGGTACAAGTTTGTACATAAGCCCAATGTTCTTAATAATTTACTAGATGATTTATACAGTCAGGAGGCAATCTTTGCCTACACTCATCGGGACACTGTAGTGCCTGGGACAATGTTGAGATGGAGTAGGCTTGTAGCACCTACACCATCCTCTCAGCTTAACCGGCCATATCAACAAAGACATGGTCAATATGTGTGGGGCTGACTAAGCCGCGGGTTTCCTCACGATGTTTTCCTTCACCGTTCAGAGCTCGTGTTAATGCGCATACAATTTTCAAAATTGAAAAATTGATTCTGAATCTATCGACGGCTGGGACTTGAACTAACGACCTTCGGATCCAAAGTCGGAGTATCTACTATCCCACTATACAGCTATACAGCAGCCTCTGTATAGGCTGCTCTTAACTCTACTTGCGTCTCTGCTTCAACTTGGACAAAAATGCTTTCGTTTGTCCGAATGTCTGTCTGTCGGACGTCTGTCTGTATGTTCTCCTCTACAGGTCGCATTTCTCAACCAATTAGTAGCTCTGCCTTCCGCGCTATAGGTCGTGGGTTCGATTCCCACCCAGGACAAACATTTGTGTGATGAACATAGATGTTTGTTCTGTGTCTGGGTGTTATAAAGTATTATAAGTATGTATTTACAAATATATAAGTATTCTATCAGTTATCTAGTTCCCATAGTACAAGCTTTGCTTAGTTTGGGGCTAGATGGCGCTGTGTGAAATGTCCAGCAATATTTATTTATTTATTTATTTAATTCTCGTGAAATTTTGTGAGCGGGTTCGACAATTTTATAGAATTTTATTGTCGTCGGGGATTTTTGATTGGGGGGGTACTTCCTCCAAAGAAGTTAAATCTACATGAGGTGGCATTATGAATAGGTACTTACCTTTATCAGAGCGGTGATATTGATGGGATCCCGACTATACGCCTTCAAAAGCTGACCCCAAGTTGTTTGTGAAATTAACTCTGCTTCTAGGAAACCGGTTTTTGAAAGCTGAAAATAAATATACCTAGTATTAACAATTACTTTCGTGCTTAAATTAAAAATACTATTATCATCAGTGTAGCGACATCTACCTGTCGCTAGATGGACTACATAGACATGCTACGCACTACGAGCTTCAGCGAAGATGGCGCCACACAACATCATAATGTCTAGATCTCGCAAGCGAAGTTTTCAGCGGCGATAGACATGTATATACGACCAACCAACAACAACTGTTGGTCGAAAGACCACGGGCAAGTGGGACAGATGGTTGCAGAGGAACCACCTACTCTGCCTTTGGGGAACGATACCACCATGTTCTCCAAATACCTATTGTTTGTGTGTGTGCTAAATAAATGTTTCTATGTATATATCTATATATAGATATAATATAATAATTCATTTATTTCAGAACAGGTCCATACAAAAACATTTTAAAAAGAGCCAACACAAAATAACATTACCTACTCTAAACAAAACACAAATCTCCAAAACCCTACCGTACATTGAACATAGCGATTCTGGACGCCATAAGAATGGCATTCCATTTGCGTACGATAGGACAGTCAAATCTGTCCAGTATGGTATTGAGGAGGCTATTGGAGCTATCTCACACGCGGCGCATCAAGGAGGCAACTCGCTTTCACATAATAGCGTGGAATCCATCTATGTCTTTCTTCTATCCATGTCTGTCTTTACCCAACTAAAACTCACGTTCTTCCCGCTAGCCCGAACTACAAACTCCCTGCCGTCACTTCCCGCCTGTCCCTCATATTTGACCAGCAGCTCGCTGTACTGTTGCTGCTGGTTTCCCGTGAAGGTGAGTTTTATAAGGTAAAGATTCAAACTAGCAGTATTTACTCGAATCATTTACAACATATTGGTAAAAATACTACTAGCGATATAGCTTTGAGCAATAAGGCCGCCCATTGTGCTACCTAAGTTCTCTAGATTTTTTAAAATTTCCAAAATATCTAGTACTCCTCCGATATTCTATACCAAAAAAGATTCGTCAAAATTTTCACGCTAAAGCCACCCAACCACCCACTTTCCACAGCCTAGCCTTACTATGCGAGGCTAGTCAGGGCAAATCCGGGAACAGCACCAGCGCGAAAACAAAAAAGTTCTCTAGTTTAAGTTCGTAATAATGTTGGTGTAACAATAAATAATTATCTATTTAGCGCCATCTAGTTTACCTATACTAAAACTCACGTTCTTTCCGCTAGCCCGAACCACAAACTCCCTCCCGTCACTTCCCGAATGTCCCTCATATTTGACCAGCAGCTCGCTGTCCTGTTGCTGCTGGTTTCCCGTGAATGCGAGTTTTATAAGGTAAAGATTCAAACTAGCAGTATTTAGTTTACTCGAATCATTTACAACATATTGGTAAAAATACAACATCGTCGCTCCATCTTTTGTGTGGTCTGCCTGGTCTGCCTGCTCTTGTCGAGTGGATACCATTTTTTTGATGTTTTTGACCATCTCTTAACTTGCAACATAGGGTCTTACTTATGAAAGATCTTTAAAGTTGAACACTGGTTAAACAACATCCTGTCTTTATTTGTGGATAGTGACGAATAGAGACAGGACGTTGTTTAACCAGTGTTCTACTTTAAATATCTTTGATATGTAAGGCAGATAGTATACAGAAACATAAAACTCACGTTCTTCCCGCTAGCCCGAACCACAAACTCCCTCCCGTCACTTCCCGACTGTCCCTCATATTTGACCAGCAGCTCGTTTTATAAGGTAAAGATACAAACTAGCAGTATTTAGGTAGTTTACTCGAATCATTTACAACATACCTTTTAGTAAAAATACTACTAGCACCATCTAGTTTATCATACTAAAACTCACGTTCTTCCCGCTAGCCCGAACCACAAACTCCCTAAACGCCATCTAGTTTATCCAACTAAAACTCACGTTCTTCCCGCTAGCCCGAACCACAAACTCCCTAAATACTACTAGCGCCATCTAGTTTATCCAACTAAAACTCACGTTCTTCCCGCTAGCCCGAACCACAAACTCCCTGCCGTCACTTCCCGCCTGTCCCTCATATTTGACCAGCAGCTCGCTGTCCTGTTGTTGCTGGTTTCCCGTGAAGGCGAGGGTCATTGAACCCTCGTAAGCAGCTGGTTCCGAGGATATGTCCTTGAGGAAGGAAGTGTGGAGACGCTCTTGGCCTGTTAGACGGACCTGAAAGATGGGTAAAAGTACAGTACTTCAAGATAAATAATGAGCATCGGCTAATTTCGTGCACGTCGTTAGCTCGCACGGCTTGCAACCTATTTGCTTTTCTTAAAAATGACATTGATATTTATTTGTTTGCGATAAAGTTGGAATAGGCATGATGACAGTAGGTAATCAAGTATCACCAAAATATTTATCTGATCTAATGAAATAGGATTCAAAGATTTTGAAAAATGTATTTATAGAGAATAAATACATTTTTCAAAATCTTTGAATCCTATTTCATTATTAATGTCGAGATTACTAATTTATTTGCTAAAATAAATCTACAAAATACAACAATCCGCCATGATAACCAAAACGCTCGCCGGTGTCATGGCGTCTGTCATTGCGTCTCGTCTCGGTAAACATCCTTTTGTTTCTATAGTAACTATGTAGGCATCACTGGTTGATATACCGATCCGTGACGTAAAAACAGACGCCATGACACTGGCGAGCGTTTTGGCGTGAATTTGAAAATTTAAATTTAAATGTACTTTTATTGCACAAAAACCTTAATTTTCTACAGAAATATGATATATTTTAGACATAATACGAGTAGATACTTCTGAATATCATAGAAGAGATTTTGAAAATTAAGATTCATGCCTATTGTGAGTGTTTTTTATGACCAAACTACTTTTTGGCAGTCGTTTTTGTAATGTTATACGATTGTTTCCGATGGCTTTCGAAACGCATTATTTATCTGGAAGTACTGTAAGCTCCTATTGAATTGTTGTGATTAATGTCAGTGGCAAAATCTGGTGACTGAGTAGATAGACAATATTGTTGTTGTCCCCGACCCTAACCCTGACCCTGACCCTCACCTTGACCCCAACCTGACCCTGACCCTGACCCTGACCTTCACCTTGACCTTGACCTTAACCTTGACCCTGACCCTAACCTCGACCTCTACTTACAAGCCACTCCTTCTTCCCGGGGTCGGTCGCGTTGGGCTGATGTCCGTGTAGCGTCAGTTCGTACGCCGTGGTTCCCTCCTTCTGTCGTAGAAGTTTTGCATCTGCTTCTACTTTCATGAATACATTGTTTGGATCACCTTGACTGAAATGAATGAATATTGCAATTTTTGTACGAATCTCTATTTGTCTTGAAAATAAAATAAAGCCATGTTACATTACGCACAATGGATCTAAGCATTCTTGAAGATAGCCGTTTCGCTGCGCAGAGTGCGCAGTAGAAAATTTTGTATGAAAAAGCTATACTGCGCATCGAAACGGCAACTTCATGAATGCCTAGATTCATTGTGCGTACTGTACTTGCTCTGTAGCTTTCCTTATGTGAAAGTTTCTATCATTAAAAAATCGTTTTGACAGGTTGAGACCAATTTGAGGTTTGAGACAAGATTGGAGACAAGTTAGACAATCAGCCTGCAGCTGACCATAATACTGCATTGCATTTGTCAACGAGAATCATAATGATACTAGGCCCCAAACACACTCACCCAAAATACTTAAGCCTGAACCACATCTCCGCCTTCAGCACATCCTCGACGAAGCTCAGCTCCTCGAGATGGATCCTCACTTCCAGTACATCATCAGAGGTTATAATGATGCTAAGCCCCAAATATACACTCACCCAAAATACTTAAGCCTGAACCACATCTCCTTTCTTGTCTTTCGTGGTGCGTATTCCAACTGATAATAATCTTTCGACCTTCACTAAGGATGAATTCTGGCCGAAGAATGTGCTGTTCCGGCGTTTTCGAGGACGTTTACCGACAGCACACGTGTGTAACACGTCACCGACATTACGTGCTAGTAGATAAGTTTATATAAATTATGTATGTTAGACTCTAAGGTATATATTTTATATGGGCCGTAGTTTTAAGTATTTTACATCTTTTACTTGCTATTGTTGCCTGAAATAAATGATTTATTATTATTATTATAATGATGCTAAGCCCCAAACACACTCACCCAAAATACTTAAGCCTGAACCACATCTCCGCCTTCAGCACATCTTCAACGAAGCTCAACTCCTCGAGGTGGATCCTCACTTCCAGTACATCATCGGACGCGATCACCGTCGGCTGGAGTATCACTCCACAGGAACCGGAGATGTACTGATGATGTCAAAAATCGGACTCTAAAAACACTCACCCAAAATACTTCAGCCTGAACCACATCTCCGCCTTCAGCACATCTTCAACGAAGCTCAACTCCTCGAGGTGGATCCTCACTTCCAGTACATCATCAGACGCGGTGACCGTCGGCTGCAGGATCACTCCGCAGGAGCCGGCGGGGGGGGAGCTGAAGAGGACCAGCCCGTTGAGAACTACGAGGGACGGCTGGATGGAGTGGAAGAAACTGGAAGAAAATAAGAGATTTCATTTTCAAAACTTTCGTGAGTTGTAGGTTATTGTTTATCTCACGGGAATTTCTCACGTAAAAATATCGTCGATTTAGTTGAGGCAAGGTTATTCTTCGCGCGAGCGTCTCACACTCTCACAGAGTGTGAGACGCTCAATTACCTTGCCGCTACTCCCTCCTTACCCAGATGAAGATTCTCCGGATGAATCGAAACATTGTCGGTATCTAAATCGACGATATTTTTATGTGAGTAGGTAATTCCCGTGTGTTAAATAATGTCGAACATAAAGGGAACATCCATAAAGTACGTCACAAGTTAAGGGGGGAAAGGGGGTCGACGAAATATGACATTGTGTGACAAGAGGTTCAAAATTCAAAATGCAAATATCATTTATTCAGTAGCACCGCTATGACCACTTTGAATCGTCTTAAGAGCTAGGTGATTCTACTCCTGTTCTTTCGCGACCAACACCGTGAAGAATCAGGGCAACAAATTCACAATGCTGCTTAACTTCAACGATCAATCTAAGAACGTCTAAGCAAGCTACGCCACGAGCATGCTAGCTAGCTAAGCAAGCTACGCCACGAGCATGCTAGCTAGCAAGTATCCCCAGTAGGCAAACTGTGAGCGGCCGACTGAGTTTGCGCCGTATCGGTTTACCTAGTACCTACGCTCTTCCATATATTTGAAATGGAGTGTCCACAGTTTGCTAGTTTTGTGCGTAATGCTGCAAACTGCGTACAGTGAGCGCAAAACTAGCAAACTGTGGACACTCCATTTCAAATATATGGAAGAGCGTACTAAACCGATACGCCGCAAACTCAGTCGGCCGCTCACAGTTTGCCTACTGGGGTGGGGACACAGCCTAAGTGTGAGCCATACTTACTCGTGATGTTTTGTGTTGGACGCCAGAAGCTTGTTGATGACTTCCGCACCTGTCATTGGTCGTTTGCAGTCGAAGAATATGCTGTCTTTTTTGTTCTAAAAATAAGGACACTTAGTTTATATTTGTATCATAAGACAGAGATATCCAGTAGCCCCTAGTACCTAAGCAAGTACTCCTTCAATAAAAAAGTATCAGTGAAGAAAAGTGAAACGGTGAAGGGAAACACCAGGAAACCCGCGGCTTAGTCAGCCCCACACGTATTGCTGTCTTTCCTGTGGTTAAGGCCGGTTAAGCTGAGAGGATGGTGTAGGTGCTACAAGCCTACTCTATCTCAATCAATATCCCAGGCACTACAGTGTCCCGTTAAATGTATGCAAAGATTGCCTCCTGACACGTGGGCGTTTGAGACTTTCAGGGGGGCAGTAGAAGACCCAGAGAAAATTAGGGGGTATTGAGATGGCGCATTAAGATATGGGGAGGGGGCTCTTGAAAAAAATATATTCGCAAAGTGGGCGGTGGGCAAAATAAGGTTGAGAAACTATGGGCTAGGCAGTGATTCCCAAAGTGGTCCAGGTGGACCCCCAGGGGTCCACGGGAGACTCGAAAGGGGTCCACGTTGGTTCTCATTTTCTGACGAGGTTTGGGAATATGGTAGAAATGTAGCAGCAGGGGGTCCACCGAAACCAGTAAAATTTTGAAAGGGGTCCATGAGAAAAAAAAGTTTGGGAACCACTGGGCTAGAGTATAGTAAAGATGTACACTTGGGCCAACGGATCTAGGCATTCGTGAAGGTAGGCTTTTCGCTGCGCAGTAGAAAATTTTGTATGAAAAAGTTGCACTGCGCATCGAAAAGGCTAACTTCACGAATGCCTAGATCCGTTGGCCCAAGTGTAAAGGCCTACGTTTCCTAAACCGCACTGACCTCGACCTCTCCAGTGTCCAGCATGAATCCATATCCGTCGTTGCTCGTCTCAGTGGACACCTCGGCTCGTCCGTGCATCGCCACTCCGGCTTGTTGGTCGCCAGGATTGGGCCATGTTAGTCTGTTGATGTGTAATACACTGTAATTTTTTTTTTGTGTGTCAGTTTGATCTGCGATCAGTCTTGCGACTATAAGCAAAGTGTTGTAGGAAAGTTTCTCTTTAGGCATGTGATCCACTGCTGGATACACCTCCGTATGTTTGCTGCTAGTGTTAAATAACAGTGTATTGTATATCAATGTAATAAATCCCCATTTGGATTAGAGAGGCTCGAACAAAGATGTCACTGAAATCGTAGCTTGCTTCGCTCGGTCGATCAATAAATGTGAAATTTGTGTTTTTGTTACTTCTTCACTCAGAAGAGACTGAACAAATTAAAGTGAAATTTGGAATACAGCAGGTTCTGCGCTGGATAGAGACAATAATTATGTTGAAATTCATCCGCAGGGAGGATACCTGAAACACTTACACTAGAGACTTATCAGTGCTGGATAGTGATACATTAAACTTCATAGGCAGGTGAGCGACTAAAGACTGCTGGATCCGAGCCACGTGGACTGTCTGAAGAAGGGGGGCGGCAGTGGATAGTGTGGTCACGGCTGTCCCTTGGTATCTGTAATTGTTTTTATATTTACTTGCTGCTTTAGAAAACGATCGTTCATTTCGTTCATTTCATTAATTTCGGTCACTTCGTACAATTCGTTCAATCCCTTTATTTCGTTCATTTCGTTCACTTCGTACAATTCGGTCATTTCATTCATAAAGTTCATTTCTTTCATTTCGTTTATAAAACTTTTGAAACTATCATGGTTGTAAACGTTCGAAAGTGAAACCTGTGGTATAGATGTTCGGCGTAGTAAAAGACTGAGAAAGAGATTGATTATTGATTACACTGATTACCCACAAACTCGCTAAAAACTTGAGTTTACCGTGATCATGGCGCATGCAACTGTGCCGAAATATCGGGAAACTCAAAAATCCAAAAATCATGGTAAATATCCCGTTTATACTATTTACAACATTTCGTTTATTTTGTTATAATTTCGTTCATTCCGTTCATTTCATTCATTCCATTCATGTCGTTCATTTCATTCATTCCGTTCATTTCGTTCATATACCTGATATGCAAATCGTTCCTCCAAGTAATATCTTCGTCAGACGGCGCCGTCAGGTTCCCGCGAATCGAAGTGAACGACAAAATGGTGGACTGTAGTCTTATTGGAGTACCTGTAGCGTTAAGAGCGTAAAAGATATTTGAAAATAATTAAGAGTATCCCTAAGTATCAGGTGGCAATTCTAGTCTACAAAACTTTTTAAGAACCACAAGCAAAACCTGATCCAGATTTTCCAGAATTTCCAGAACCTTAGATTTTCGACTGTTTCCTATTCTACTAATGACAAACGACTTAAATAAATAAATGTTTATTTTCCCAAGGTACAACCTTAAACAGATTTCACATTGGGTGCCGCACTAGGTCTAGCCTGTGTCGCAGAAACCCTAACTAGATTTATCAAAAGCTTTAACAATGAGAACCTTTATGCGAGGCAGATGCACAATAGTTATTTGTGCAACAAGAGAGCAAAGTTGATGTTAACCTCGAGTGCTGATTTTGAATCCCGAGCGAACGAGGGATTCTAAGAATTGAATCACGAGCGTAGCGAGTGATTCTACGTTAGAATCCCGAGTCTAGCGAGGAATTCAAAGGCACGAGATGTGAAAAACTTTGGTCTCGTGTAGCACACAAAATTTTTCACCTCAGCAGCGAGAACATTAACCTACAAATAAAAGATACAACTTTGTACATAATGAATCAACTAATCCATAATAGGTATTCATTTAAATCTATTTAAAAATAACGCATTTTTTTCAGAAATTAAAAGAACATACTAACAGTTATTGTAGTTTTGTAAATTAAAAGTTTCTGTTTTGTTCAGAACTTACCTACGTGCTTCTCAGGAAGGGAACTTTGTTCATCACAATCACTTTTTGTCTCAACTCTTCTCTCTGGAGATAAATTAGTGTATTCGCCACTGGTTTCACTCATCTTTATTGTTTTATGAATTTTCAACAAATAACTAGCGTAACAGAAACAAATTCCCGCTATTTTATTTTTAAAAGGTGCGTAATTTTTTTTTTTCATAGACAGGCTAGCGATTGACCGCCATGCACTACCACGTGTCAATCGACGACATTCGAATTTCAAATCACTTTTCCTCACTGAAACCAGTGTGCAAAATGCGATTTTGCACACTGGTTTCTCGCAGCAAAGGATGCCATTTCGAGCTGCTGAGGTGAAAAATAATAATAATAATAATAAGCACCGCAACAGCCTCCTGACCACCGTGGCAGAGCGGTTGGATGGCCCGTTTCTCAGGCACTGGACCAATACGCATGTGTTACCTTGCAACGCAACGCAACGCGGTGTGCCAAATAAACGTCCATGTACCGATCGTAAGTGTTTTATTTTTATTTTTTGAATTTAATGAATTGCAATGTTGACATGATCTGTTTTATTTATTTTTTATTATAATTTATTCTATTTACTAATATTTAGGCTAAGAATTTTACTAATACAATATGGTGATAACCGAAATAAATGGATATAATAATAATAATAATGATTTATAACTAAACTTACTTACCCAGTTCCGTTGGTATGTGAACGTCTGTCTGGAAGGGATAGTAAATTATCTGCTGGTTGATGTGGCTGCCGAAACGTAGGAAATCCACTATGTATTTATCTGAAAGAGAACATTCTTTCAAAGAGATAAGTGGTGACTCAGAGTCAACTGGTGACTGGTGACGTGGGACTGGTAACGTGGGACTGGTGACGTGTGACTTGTAACGTATGACTGGTAACGTGTGACTGGTGACGTGTGTCATGTGACGTGAAACGTGTGACTTGTGTCATGTGACGTGAGACGTGTGTCGTGTGACTGGTGACGTGTGTCATGTGACGTGAGATGTGCGGCGTGAGACGTGTGACGTGTAACATGTGACGTGTGACATGTGATTTGTTACATGTGACTGATAACGTGTGATTTATGACGTGTGACGTGTGACTTGTGACGTGTAACGTGTGACTGGTGACGTGTGTCGTGTCACGTGTGACGTGTAGCTTGTGACTAGTGACGTAAGACGTGTGACTGGGGGTACATATGAAAAGTCCGAAAACCGAAATGCCGATCCTTGAAATGCCGATGCTTGAAATAGCGAAACTCGATATGTAGAACGGTTGAAATGTAGAAAGCTCGAAAGATAGAAGTTTGTAAGGTCGAAAGCTAAAAGTCAGAATGCTCGAAATGCCGAAAGTTTGAATTGCCGAACGTTTACAAAGTAGAATGCTCAATAAGTATAAATTCCAAATGCCGAATGACTAAAACATCGAAAATGATCGAAATAAGTACTTCCATAAATTATTGTATTTTTAGTACTTTATTTCTTGGTAGTTTTTACGGGTGCGAAAGTAGTTAAGATGTATAGTAGATAGATGGAAACGTGATTAGTGTAGGTTTTAACTGTACCTATTCTTTCATCTCATTAGTAATGTTTAGTAATTGTGCAATTTATAGTTTAGGTAGGTAATTATTGTGTTAAGTTGGTTGGTAGGTACTTTACATTATTTTTATTATTTTCATTATAATATTGTTTTTTTTTGGTTTGCTGAATAATATATTCAGTTTTTAACTAATTATAACGAATTAGGTACCTGTAAGGCCTGTAATTATTTTAGTGTTATTTTAGTATTACAATAATGAATTGAATTGAATTATTATTTAATTTTGTTTGGAAACGCCTACTTCTTTACGTGAGCAAGCGTCATGCCTGCTATTGTCTGCCAAGGAAATTGTAGGTGTGTTTTTCAAATCAAATCAAATCAAAGAATTTTATTTGTTAACATAACGTACAAGTTACTAGGTAGGTATAATACCTACATTGTTGTTATTATTCTAAACTAAAGTGGCCGGCCCCGGCTTCGCTCGGGTAGACTTATAAATAAAATGAGACCAAATCTTTTCTCCGGAATGAAAGCATAGCATTGCGTTTCATTATTTACCTACTTTACGATTTTGTGAGTGAATCGAACCATCGAGTCTATTGCACACTCCCTAGGGGTAGTTTTGTAAAATAAAATAAAATAGTGTTTCATTATTTAAGTAAGTAGGTACTTCATAGTTTATTTATGCCAAGTTTTGTGTGTGAATCAAACCAGGAAATATTTTTTTCCATACAAAGTTCAGGCCTTTTTTGCACATCCCTTAAGGGTAGTTTTGTAAAAATAAAATATATCTGTCATTATTCATTTAAAGTTTATTTAAACCGAGTTTTGTGTGAATGCTACAAAAAAAAATATATGCAAACTTTAAAGCTCCCTAGCACACCCCCTAGGGGTTATTTGAAAAAAAAAATCGTTAACATTAGTAAATAAGTAGGTAGGCACCTATTTTTTTAAGTTAAATTGTACCGAGATTTGAGCGAATCGAACCAAGGAATGAAATTTAAGACAAACGGTTTACCACCCTTTTTCGACCCCTTAGGAGTTAATTTTTGAAAAATAGTATAGCTTATGTGTTATTCCGGAACCTAAGCTTTCTACATGCCAAATTTCAGCAAAATCGGTTCAATAATTACGGCGATACGTTCGGACAAACATACATAGGTGCTGACTTCTTTAGTATTTAAAACTACCTTCCGCTCGTGGCGTTGTCCGCTAGGTACCTACATAACATAATAGCTATGTTCAACCTGAAAGTTCATTCTAAATACAGGTGAAATAATTTTTGAAATCAGATGAGTAGTTTTTGAGATAACCTCCTACATACAAACACACTTTAATTCTTAATAATATTAGTATAGACAAATAAAAAAATATTTTTAAAAAAACAAAAACCCGACTGCGTTAAAACTAAAAAGAAAAAAACAAGCCTGCAAAGAATGACTCACAGTCGGTACCCATTCATTTTATTACCAATCAAATCTTCCCAATGTTAGGGTCCCGACTGTGAGTAATTATTTGCAGGCTTGTTTTTTTCTTTTTAGTTTTAACGCAGTCGGGTTTTTGTTTTTTTAAAAATATTTTTTTATTTTACACTTTTTAGTTATGATTTATTAGGTGATTTTAAAATACCTATTCAACGATACCCCACTTGACATAGTGTGACGATTTTGATTTTTTTAATTTTGACAATATGGCGTCTGGTTGTGGCACTGGTGAATTTTGATTACTGTCATGTCTTTAGTGACACTCCCAAGATTAAGACAAATCGATTGACGTAAGAATTATAAAAATCGGTCCACCCGTTTGGCCTCTAGAGTGCCACATAGAAACTTCCATAGCGACAATTTTTATTAATCAACTTTAAACCGTTATTTTTCCTAAACTATTACTTAAAATGAAAAATGGTAAAAGAAACCTAAAGTTGATTTTGAAATACCTATTCAACGATACCCCACTTGATATAGTGTGACGATTTTGGTTTTTTTAATTTTGACAATATGGCGTCTGGTTGTGGCACTGGTGAATTTTGTTTAGTAACACTCTTTAGTAACACTCCCAAGGTTGAGACAAATCGATTGACGTAAGAATTATCAAAATCGGTCCACGCGTTTGGCCTCTAGAGTGCCACATAGAAACATCCAAACATACATAGACTGATAAACACATTACCCTTCCTTTGCTTTGCGCAGTCGGGTAATTACCCTTCCTTTGCTTTGCGCAGTCGGGTAAAAAAAAACTTACATTATCATAATTATTTTGAGCATTACTGGTTTCAGGCATTAATATTTCAAGCATTCTAAATTTTGAGCTTCGGCATTTTAAGCTTCGTTGTTTTAAGCTTCGGTATTTTGGCTTTCGGCATTTCGAGCATTCTGATTTTTAAGCATTCTACATTTAAAGCTTCTACATTTTAAGCATTATACTTTACGAGCATTCGCTATTTCAAGCGTCGGCATTTCAAGGATCGGCATTTCGGTTTTCGGACTTTTCATATGTACCCGTGACTGGGGACTACTTTTTATAGACTATTTTTACTTAAAAAATTCCAGTGTGCTTATAAAACTCGAAAATATTAACAGTTTAAATGCAATTACTTTAAAATACTCACAATCTTCCTCATTCCACCGTCTGAACCTAGTTTCGTTCAAGTGCGTCGCGTAGACCGTCTTGTCGTGGATTTTTACCACCACATCTATATGAAGCTGAAAATAACATGATTTACTATATTATCTGCATTACGACAATAAAAACTATACCTACATTTAATTTTATTAGTGTAAACTGTGCAGAACGGTGGACGTAACGAGGACTACCCCCGAAATTGGGCACTCTTCCTCACCGCGCGACCGAATTTCGGCTGGCGAGGGGCTGACTTGAGCTAGGGACGCGCCACGCGCGCAGACACATAGACGAGACCGAGACCACAGTGTACAGTAATTTATTCATACGGTGACAACCTTACTGCACGCACACAATTGCGCGTGTTCAAAAATGACATTGTGTAGTGTCTGTGTAAATAGGTAGTTAGACGCGGCTTTTGCATAGAGATTTCGTCGACTGTCCGGGGTGTGATTTTGTACAGATAAAGCCAAAGTGTTCTATAGTAAAATTATTTTTTCTTATTACATATTTATTGTACAGGTGAAGCCAAAGTGTTCTATAGTAAAATCCTCACCTTCTCAGCCTTCTTCCGTTTCCAGGTCTTGATGTTCTTCAGAATATCTAGAAGCTTCTCTGAATCTATATTCATTGGATCGACGTTGTAGAGATCTTTGTACTCGTGGACATTAGTGATGACGCCTTCTACTATGAAGTATACCTGAAGGAGAAACAGTGATTAAAAACATCATCCTGCTCTCACCAGTCACCAGTCACCAGCCATCCGTCTCCAGTCATCGTAATCAGTTACCAGCCATCCATCTCCAGTCACCAACCAGTCACTAGTCACCAGCCATCTGTCTTCAGTTACCAGTCAACACTCAACAGTCACCAGTCACTAGTTACCAGTCACCAGCCATCCGTCTCCAGTCACAGTAACCAGTCACCAGCCATCTGTCTCCAGTCACCAGTAACCAGTCACTAGTCACCAATCACCAGCCAACAGTCACCAGTTACCAGTCACCCGTAACCAGTTAGCATCTCAAGGCACTCACCGCGGCCTTATAAGGCCTCCGTCCCCCAGTGAACAGCCTGAGGCCCACGAAAGCCGGCAAGGCCCCCAGATCATCTCCCACGCTGAGGACCTGAAGAGAAGGGGCGCCATCTTCCTCCTGCCCGCTGATGATATAGTTGTTGGT
The DNA here is from genome assembly GCA_958496255.1 of Camptogramma bilineatum. NCBI lineage: Eukaryota > Metazoa > Arthropoda > Insecta > Lepidoptera > Geometridae > Camptogramma > Camptogramma bilineatum. The sequence goes on from OY292478.1 coordinate 5,659,213, forward strand.
CGCCCAGTAGAGTATCGATATTTCAGTCGTCAGTCGTCATTCGTCAGTCGTCAGTCAGTCATCAGTCAGTCGTCAGTCATCAGTCAGCCGTCAGTCGTCAGTCGTCAGTCAGTCATCAGTCATCAATCGTCAGTCATCAGTTATCAGTCGTCAGTCAGTCATCAGTCAGTCATCAGTCGTCAATCAGTCGTCAGTCGTCAGTCATCGTCCATTAGTCGTCAGTCATCCATCAGTCAACCACTCAACCATTCAAGCATGAAAACGTCAGTCTTCAATCAAGCCACTCACCGCGGCCTTATAAGGCCTCCGTCCGCCAGTGAACAGCCTGAGGCCCACGAAAGCCGGCAAGGCCCCCAGATCATCTCCTACGCTGAGGACCTGAAGAGAAGGGGCTCCGTCTTCCTCCTGCCCGCTGATGATATAGTTGATTGTTGCCCAGTAGAGTATCGATATCTCAGTCGTCAGTCATTCGTCTGTCAGTCAACAGTCGTCAGTTGTCAGTCGTCAGTCATCTGTCAGTCATCAGTCATCAGTCGTCAGTCATTTGTCAGTCAGTCGTCAGTTGTCAGTCATCAGTCGTCAGTCATCAGTCGTCAGTCATCGTCCATCAGTCGTCAGTCATCCATCAGTCATCCATCAGTCATCCACTCCATCGTTCAAGCATGAAAACATCAGTCATCAATCAACCCACTCACCGCGGCCTTATAAGGCCTCCGTCCGCCAGTGAACAGCCTGAGGCCCACGAAAGCCGGCAAAGCCCCCAGATCATCTCCCACGCTGAGGACCTGAAGAGAAGGGGCTCCATCTTCCTCCTGCCCACTGATGATATAATTATTGGTCGCCCAGTAGAGGGGATCAGGGTTTGAAACATCATGGGCTATGAACGGTATGTAGAATGATCTGGAAGTTACAAGAGGGTATATTTATTTCAGTAGTAAACACGCATGAGCGTAGCTATAGCTTTGTTATGGGGGGCTCCAAGGGTTCCAAAATACAAAGCTTGACTAGGTTTCCCCTGAACTTAATGGGCTAAAGAGAGGGGGGAGTCCGGACCCCCTAAACCCCTCTCTTATATACGCTCATGTAAACACAAGCTCTAAACGGTGAAGGATAACATCGTGAGGAAACCCTTGGCTTAGTCAGCCCCATACGTATTGATCATGTCTTTCCTGTGGATATGTCCGGTTAAGCTGAGAGGATGGTGTAGGTGCTACAAGCCTACTCCATCTCAACATTGTCCCAGGCACTACAGTGTCCCGTTAAGTGTAGGCAAAGATTGCCTCCTGACACTGTATATTTTATATCATCTAGTAAAGATGTGAAGGACTGGGTTTTTTTTAGGTAAATAAATAGGCTCTGTGAGCTGTAGACCTCGCGAGTCTGTGTTTTCATAACTAAAGAAATCTAAAAATTAACAATTTAATACATTTTTAGGATTTATTCTGCTCATCACGCTGAAGATCATCAGATCTTCACCAAAGTTTTATGAGACCAACATAAAGTACTACCTTTCAAATAAAAAAGAACCATCGAAATCGGATATCATAGGGCGGAGATATCCTGTAGCTCGATCGTTCATTCATTCATTCTTTCATTCCTTTATTCATTCATTCTTTCATTCATTTATTCATTCATTATTTCATTCATTTATTCTTTCATTCATTCTTTCATTCATTCATTCATTCCATTCGTACTGTATGTACGGAGGTACTTACGAAACTCTGTATCCTGTAAAATCCCTGTTCAAATTCACATTCTTCACAGTTGAATACCAAAACCTCCTCAGATGTTTGGAACCGCAAGTAGTTATATAGTTATGGACGAATAGAAGATCTGTCTCTCTCACGTTCGGCGATGAGAGGAAAGAGTGCAGAGCTATGATCCTTAACTGGATATCTTCAGTCTCGTTCGTGAGGATGGGTAGTGTGGTTTCTAGAATCTGGAAAAAAAAAATAGATCTAACTACTTTATGCAAGTGGCGATCTGTGGTCTCTACCTACCCCTATGATGGGATACAGGCGTGGGTTTATGTACGTACTTTATGTAATTTTTCGTTTTGTTTAGTTAAATACAGGGGGTTTTTTTGACGTGTCAGCGTCTTATAGAGATAGATTCTTAGTGAGATAGTTGGATAAGTAGTTAGACAAATCAAAACTAGATGGCGCTATATGTACGGTGTACAATCGGCCTAAGCAAGCATTCGTTTCGTTAACACGTAAAATTAGCGCCATATTGATTTTTTTTTCAGAACCACATAAGGAAAGTCTGAAACCGTGAGAGTTTTCGAAAATTCATGTTTAAGAGTTACGTTACGGCTCGATTCAAACAAAAAAATCTGCATTAAAAAATATTTCTAGTAGAAAAAGTGGGTTTTTGATTTTTTTTTTGCTATCTCTGGAACTACCCGTCAGATTTGAAAAATTATTTCTGCATTTGATAGCTTAATTCTTAAAGAAGGTACTTTTCATCATCATCATCATCGATCATCATCATATACCATCCTACGCGGATCACGCCGCTAGTGTTGGATAAAAATAAATAAACGTTTTAAGACTGTTTGTTAGAACACCTTCAAAATAAAAAAAAGTTGTTACAACTTCCAATCTTGTCTTGTAAATGTGCAAAACAACAAATGCTGAGTTGGACACCAATTTGGGACACAATAGTAATAGCTTGATTATAGTACTTTTATCTTTGTTTTTTTTTTCTTTGTGTGTCTTAAATAAATGCTTTTTCTTTCTTCTTTCTTTCTTCCAATCTCACCATATAAGGTTCCTCAGTGTTAGGACTCCCAGCCAAGGCCGCCCAGAGCCGCTCGTGTCTATCCCGCGCGGGGTCCGCGGCCACAATACGAGTGTAGGCCTCCGCGGAGAAACCGATGTTGCAGAGCCCTTGCAGCCACACCATCTTGTCTAGGTAGCGCGGGCAGTCTGGGGCAAGTCCACGAATAAATAACAAGGCTCGATACCTAATGGGTATTAGTTGATGGCCGTGCGAGCTGCGCTGATAACGACGTGCACTTCTGTCGCTTTTCATTTCCAAATGTCTTTTCTACAATGGTTTTTGTAAACGCATTGTTTTTCTGGGTTTTACTGTAAATGCTTTATCAACGAAAAATGACAAAATGGCTATTAAATAAGGCAGTGTTCCGCAAACTTTTTGTATTCAAGGTTCATCTAGGAAATCGGAAAATTTTAGAGGTAAGTACACCATAAATGAATGTATTTTATTGTCCTATTTCTTATGTGTTTTTATTTTTGGTGTTTATTTTATGTGTACATTTTATTTATTAGCTATAATGATTTGGAATTGTTCTGTAATGTTAGAGCTAAGTTTTTGTAAATAAAGAATTTGAGTGTGCCGCGGCACACTCTTTGCGGAACACTGAAATAAGGCACAGTTATACATACCACTGTACATTCTGAAGTATTTGACGACGATGCCGTCGAAATGGTCCTGTTTCACCTGCCCCGCCTCCATGGTCTTATGAGCCAGGGTCGCGAAGCTAAGGATTCCTGCGTGACGGATATCAGCTGGGAAGTCTAACCCTGGAATAATCATCATGTTAGAGCCGATCGAAATGAAAATGATTGGACATCTTAAGTGCTTTATACACATACACACACTCACCCCAACACACTTCCATTCCAACATAAACTCGCTCATCTACACTCCAAGCATGCTCTTTAATTAACGAAAAATTGTTGTATCGTTATTATTATTAGGTAATTTTATCGATCGAGCGAGCGAAGCGAGCGAAGATCTTAGTGGCAAGTTAGGCGATTTTGCTTTGTATGTTTGTATGTTTGTATGTTTGTATGTTTGTATGTTTGTATGTTTGTATGTTTCATTTTTATGTTCTCTCATAACTATCGAACCGCTTATCCAATCTGTATGAAACTTGATAGGTCAATAGGTTGTGCTATGGAAATTTGCTGTGGAGCGTATGAGCGTAATCGATGAAGGGGTTGTAAAGATATGGGGTTCCCAAGGGGTTAAATTTTTTTCAAAGTTACCCAAATATATTGAGTGGGGTGTCATATGAAAGTACTCAATTTATACATTCCAAAATGGTTTTTAGTTTTCTTCTAGGTTCTATAGTTTTTGAAATACAGTGAAAAAGAAAACTGATGAAAACCAATTAACGGAAGTATGGAGAGAGCTCCCGTTTCATAGAGTTTCGATGTATTCGTAGGTCTGGTTAACAGAGAACGAGTGTGGCATCGTTGTGGTTTGGTTTGCAATGATTTTAGTTGCTACTTGATATTTTTTCTTGAGATTGAAAATAAAAGCCGTGTTGGCCGAGTGGAAGAGTGCTCGACTTTCGATTCATAGGTCGTAAGTTCGAACCCTGGCCGTTCTCATCAATGGATTTTTCGATTAGAAAAATTTAAATGCGCATTAACACGAGCTCTAAACGGTGAAAGAAAACATCGTGAGGAAACCAGTTAACGTTCTAATAGCGGCGATGGGCTTGCAACCTGTCACGTATGCAAACGCTAACTCCTGCAAATAGTGGGCTGGGCATGTACCAAAATTATAGAGGGAGAGGGAGAGGGAGGGGGAAGGAGCGAGGGGGAGGGGAGAGGGAGGGTAAGGAGGAGGAGGGGGTGGGGAGGGGGGGAGGGGGGAGGAGGAGGGCAGGGGGAGGGGAGGGGAAATTGATTTTCTAATACATTTTGTATTGAACTGCTATTTTAATAATTTCTCGAACTAAGAGGCCTTTCCTGAGGCGCGGTACGAAGTTCGCGGGGTCAACTATTGAATATAAACACGACACGACTTAATGTATTGCATGTATGCCTATAATCTTTATCATACTGAGGTAGCGCATTAGATATCATTGTGTGGTAAACACTAGAAAGAGCACTTAACGTAGGTATAGGGTCAGTCAGAAACAAGTCCAAATCTAGGCTATCAACACAACGGTGCGCGAGATCTCAGTTCGGGGCGAACTACTAGTTTTTACTTTGATTACTCCACATTTACCTACTTAGTATTGATTAACACAGGTCATACGTAATTCCCTCGAGCACCGTACCTGGTACTTATCTTCTCTTGTAAGCACTCTAGAAGGCCAAGATACAAGCTCACGCTTAGTTTGGTTTTCGCTAGTAAATCCTTTACATACATCTGTACCACCCTAGTATTAGTAATAATGTAAACTTGTTTAAGATATTATGTACCCCTTTTTGAAATAAATAATTTGTATTTGTATTTGCGTACAGATATCGCGTACCCAGGGTACGCGATATCTGTACGCAGCTTTATACGACATGACAGCTTCATAAGGAACATCATAGAAGGAAAAGTAGAAGGAAGACGAGGAAGGGGAAGACCTAGAATTAATTACATGAGTCAGATTAAGAAGAAGGTCGCTGTCATGTCGTATAAAGAAATAAAAAAACTGGCATTGGAAAGAGATAGGGTAAACCAGACTATTCTTGGCACCCCTTCAATGATTGGCACTCTGGCATAAAAAACCATTCATTTATGTTTAGAATGGATATTCTAAACATAAATGAATGCTACCACAAAGAAATTAAATATTCTATCATTTTTTTTTTTTACTTTCAAAACTTTCGTGAGTTGTACTAGACATTATTTAACACATGGGAATTACTCACGTAAAAATATCGTCGATTTAGATACCGACAATGTTTCGATTCATCCGAAGAATCTTCATCTGGGTAAGGAGGGAGTTGCGGCAAGGTTACTCCTCGCGTAAGTAATTCCCGTGTGTTAAATAATGTCTAGTACAACTCACGAAAGTATTGTAAGTGAAAAAGTACAAGGTTTTTTGAAAATTCCAAAATATCTAGTAGGTACTCTAATGTTGAAAGAGGATATGAATGTGAGAGGAGTGGATTCAGAGTTGATGAATGATAGAGGAAAACATGTTGTGACCCAACCCTAAGACCCTAAGGATAAAGGCAGGAGAATGATGATGATCTAGTACAGTGGTTCCCAAACTTTTTTTTCTCATGGACCCCTTTCAAAATTTTACTGGTTTCGGTGGACCCCATGCTGCTACATTTCTACCATATTCCCAAAATTTGTCGCCAACGTGGACCCCTTTCGAGTCTCCCGTGGACCCCTGGGGGTCCACCTGGACCACTTTGGGAACACTGATCTAGTACTTCTCCGCCAATCTATACCAAAAAAGTTTCTTCAAGATTTTCACGCCAAAACCACCCACTTTCCACAACCTAGCCTGCTCTGTGAGCAAAATGTCTTGCTAGAAAAACTCAAAATGTTTTTTGAGTTTTGCTAGTCGCTTATTTTTTTAGTTTTCTCGCTGTCTTGTCTGTACCTAGCTTTGTCAGAACTTCCAACTCTTCAAGTAGATGTTGTGAGTGCGTCGCCACGTTGAACGGCAGTTTCCTGATGAGGGACAAAAGCGCTGCGTCTTCTACTTTCTCCTGAAAACAATATATTCAGATTTAAATTACGTTCTTTAGGGGCCTGTGACAGACGAATTGTCTATACAAACGTACCTAATACCTACCAAAATCGTTTAAAATTTAAGTACCTATATCTGTATTAGTTTATGTTATTATTTAGATTAAGACAGTATTTATTTAGGTTCCTGTTACACTTACGGCGCATCCACACTGCAGTTCACTTTTGTTGTCAACACTGTGCAACACGGTAACATTAGGTAACTTTCTGTAACTTTTATGGCTACTTGTTACTATTTGTTGAATGTTACTCATTGCGTCCATACCCCCAATAACATAAATTAACAAAATTTAACAAAGATAACTTTCAGCAACAATTTTTTTGCCTCCTTGAGCCCATAAGTTGCCGTGTTGAGGTAACATTCTCTAACAATATTATCGATTGTTAGAGAATGTTGACTGTTTTTAAAAGTTAGGCAACGTTGTACTAGCATAACTTTTTGCTGTCGGATGTTGTTGAGTAACACTTGGAAACATTGATTTCCAAAAAGTAGGTACCTAACTGTATTAAGAAAAAACAATTGTAAATCTGCAAAAACACAAATGCTGAGTTGGACACCTATTTGGAAAACAATGTTAATAGCTTAGTTGTAGTACTTTTATCTGTTTTTTTGCCTTAAATAAATGTTTTTCTTTGTTTCTTCTATCTTTCCTACCTTCTCCTCCAGCACCAGATATTTGATGAACCGTGCGCAGGCGTCACTCCTCACATGAGGAAGTATCTCCAGAAAGATGTTCCTGGATGTCTCCATATCGTAGCTGGTTCCCAGGACCAGGTCGTTGAAGAGTTTGATGAGAGACTCGTATTTGAGTTGGGACATTGTGCTGAAAAAGTGATTATATTGATACAAGCAGCTAAAAAGTAAGTAGGTAAGTTCGTATGAGCTAGTAGCCAACTCCGGTGACGGGGTTTTTAGGCGGCCTAAAGGCTTCCGTCATGGCTTAGCGACTTAAAAACCGATAATTTAACGTGCCCTCCGAAACACGGAAACGCTCAGCTCGGAATGCCACATGCCGTCACCCATCCAAAGTGACCGCGCACAACGTTGCTTAACTTCAACTATCAATCAAGAACGTTTCAGCAAGCTACGCCACATCCGTACCCATATTATAAATGTGAAAGTGTGTTTATTTGTCCTGCTTTCGCGTCAAAACAGAGCGACGGATTGACGTGATTTTTTGTGTGGAGATAGTTGGAGGGCTGGATAGTAACATAGGCTACTTTTTATCCGGGTACCACGCGAGCGAAGCCGCGGACAACAGCTAGTATCATATAAAACACACAGACACACTACAAACTTATACCACCCCTGTTTTTCGTCGGGGGTTAAAAAGATCAAAATATTATCCTTATCTAAACTACGAGATTTTTACACACGTAATTCCTATGTGTTTTCTAAAATATCTTACTTGAGTAGTTCAATGAAGTCCAAGTTGTGAATAAGAGAAGCATTCCTTACGATGTTGTCAGCGTCGATACCTTTTCTGGCGATTTTCAATAGAATCTGAAATTATTATTCCAAATTAACTTACATAACTTACTTATATTTGAATCAAGTGGTTAGATTAAAAATTAAAAAAACCAACTTCAATGTTATAAGCTGAGCAAATTTCTGCACTCTCGATGTGCATTTCTGTTCATAACTCCGAAGATCCTCAACAGATCCTCACCAAATTTATGTGGCACCAATCGGAAAGTATACCCTTTCAAACAAAAAAAGAATTTTTTAAATCGGTCCAGGCGTCTTCGAGTAGAAAATTGCTAAGCTTATATAACATTCAAGTTAGTTTTTTTTTTAATTTTTGATTTAGACACTTTTATTCTATACTCTAGCCGAGTCTAGCCATACCAATGTAGAATATTAGCCTATTTGATTAGGGTGTATTTTTTTTGCCTTTTTTAGACTATATTTTTGCCCCCTCTGCGTCATCTCAATGCCCCCTGATTTTTTCTGGGTTTTCTACGGCCCCCCTGAAAGTCTCAAACGCCCACAAGGGGGCGTTATCGCCCACGTTGAGAACCTATGGGCTAGAGCAGTGATTCCCAAAGTGGTCCAGGTGGACCCCCAGGGGTCCACGGGAGACTCGGAAGGGGTCCACGTTGGCGAGAAACAAAAATGGGGGTGCACAAGTTTTTTGGGAATATGGTAGAAATGTAGCAGCAGGGGGTCCACCGAAACTAGTAAAATTTTGAAAGGGGTCCATGAGAAAAAAAAGTTTGGGAACCACTGGGCTAGAGTATATACTTACAGTGTAACATTTATTCGCCAAATAAAACTCTGTAGAATTGGCGATACCGTTTGTAGGATCACTAAAATCCCCCGCGTAATATTGTATTGTGGTCTGTGATAAGTTGAGCTTTTCGATGTTTACTGGTGGAATATCTTCTTTGAAGCTTAGAGACAAACTGAAACAAAAATAATTGAAAAAAACTGTTGGTTTTAAATAAATGAAGGGACTTACCTAGGGCCTTACTTATGAAAGATGTTTAACACTGGTTAAACAACGTCCTGTCTTTATTTGTGTATAGTGACAAACAGAGACGGGACGTTGTTTAGCCAGTGTTCAACTTTAAACATCTTTCATAAGCAGCGCCTCCAGTGGTAACTTGACTGAACTAAAATCCCATACATTTGAGAGACTATACTACAGTCACGGATCGAATAGTAGACTCTGTGCATACTCGTGCTCGAGGCTCAGGGGGGTTTAAGTTTAAACTTTAAATCTTTAAGAATGAATGAAAATTCTTTATTGCACACAATACAACAATGACAAAACGAAGTAGCAATCAATGGGCGGCCTTACCGCTAAGAAGCGATCACTACCAGACAACTTTTGGATGGAGAAGAATCGTAAATAATTAAGATTATTTTACCTTATGGTAACATTCCTTTATTTTTAAAAAGAAACAAAACTGATTCAAAAATTTCTAAAATTCGCCTGTTTCACCCGGGAATCGAACAAGCTAAAAATTCAAAAAACAAACCTCGCTCGAAATATCTTTAAATTTTTTGAATGCATAACGGCCTTTTTAGCCCCTTGGGACTTAAAAGGCAAGTACTTACTCAGTATTGACAGACAGGATGTGGTCGTGTGTTTTATATAGATATGTGCTTCTGAGATCCAAATTGATCATGCCTTTCTCGTTGTCTAACTCGTAAAGTCTTTCCGCTGTTGATATTGAATCTACCTGCAAAAAAAATAGATGAGATTGAATAAGTGAATGAAAAGATTAGAGTGAATGAATAGATCGGTTTCGGTTTAAAGAGTAAAGTCTTTCTGCTGTCGATATTGAATCTACCTGCAAATTCAAAATACTTAGATGAGATTTAATGAGCGAATGAAAAGATGAGAGTGAATGAATAGATCGGTTTCGGTTTAAAGAGTAGTCTTTCTGCTGTTGATATTGAATCTACCTGCAAAAAAATAGATAAGATTGAATAAGTGAATGAAAAGATTAGAGTGAATGAATAGATCGGTTTCGGTTTAAAGAGTAAAGTCTTTCTGCTGTCGATATTGAATCTACCTGCAAATTCAAAATACTTAGATGAGATTGAATGAGCGAATGAAAAGATGAGAGTGAATGAATAGATCGGTTTCGGTTTAAAGAGTAGTCTTTCTGCTGTTGATATTGAATCTACCTGCAAAAAAATAGATGAGATTGAATGAGTGAATGAAAAGATTAGAGTGAATGAATAGATCGATTTCGATTTAAAGAGTAAAGTCTTTCCGCTGTTGATATTGAATCTACCTGCAAAGAAATAGATGAGATTGAATGAGCGAATGAAAAGATTAGAGTGAATGAATAGATCGGTTTCGGTTTAAAGAGTAAAGTCTTTCCGCTGTTGATATTGAATCTACCTGCAAAAAAATAGATGAGATTGAATGAGCGAATGAAAAGATGAGTGAATGTTTGGGGAACATGGTGGAATCGTTCCCCTACGGCAGAGTAGGTGGTTCCTCTGCAACGGGCCCATCTGGCCCACTTGCCCGTGGTCTATAGACCGACAGTTGTTGTCGGTTGGTCGGATATATGTCTATCTCTGCTGAAAACTTCGCTTGCAAGATCTAGACATTAGTACGAGTATGATGTTGTGTGTCGTCATCTTCGCTGAAGCTCGTAGTGCGTAGCATGTTTATGTAGTTCATCTAGCGACAGGTAGATGTCGCTACAATGTGAGTGAATGAACACTTTTATAAGGTCAACTTACAAAGGGTCTTAGTGTGATATTAGTGTGATTAGTGTGTTTTACAAGGTCAACTTACAAAGGGTCTTAGTGTGATATTAGTGTGATTAGTGTGTTTTACAAGGTCAACTTACAAAGGGTCTGCCAGAGTACTCCGAGGTCCAAGGCACGGAGCCCCAGCTGTAGCTGCTCCTAGTGGTGGGGATGCGGAGGCTGGTGTACTTCTTTATGGTGTTTTCCTTCACCGTGTACACCATCACGCAGATCTCGTCGAGGCATGGCTGAGAAAATGAGTCAATATGAAGTATTAAGTTATAAAAACACATTACCCTTCCTTTGCATCGCGCAGTCGGGTAAAAAGAGATGTTACAAAAGCAGTCGTATGAAAACTTTGAAACCAACAAATCACTGATACGGACCTCCTTTAATTAAAAATTACTTCTTTCACATGACACTGGCTTCATTCATGTGATACTGATCTCGTTCTTAGACACTGCCCTCGTTCATTATGATATTGACGTCAATCATTATGATACTGACCTCGTTCGTTATGATACTGACCTCAAACATGGCGATACTGACGTTGTTCATATGAAAATAACGTTGACACTGACTTCTCTCATACCATATTGACTTCATTCAAATGATACTGATCTCTATACCATACTGACTTCATTCAAATGAAACTGATCTCTCTCATACCACACTGACTTTTCTCATGCCATACTGACTTCTCTCACACCATACTGACTTCATTCAAATGATACTGATCTACCTCAGACCATACTGACGTCAATCAAATGATACTGACTTCTCTCAGACCACACTGACTCCTCTCATACCATACCTGACTTCGTTCTTAAAGTACTGACTTCGTTCATAAAGTACTGACTTCATTCATACCATACTGACATCGTTCATACCACACTGACTTCGTTCATACCATACTGACTTCGTTCATATCATACTGACTTCATTCAAATGAAACTGATCTCTCTCATACCACACTGACTTTTCTCATGCCATACTGACTTCTCTCACACCATACTGACTTCATTCAAATGATACTGATCTACCTCAGACCATACTGACGTCAATCAAATGATACTGACTTCTCTCAGACCACACTGACTCCTCTCATACCATACCTGACTTCGTTCTTAAAGTACTGACTTCGTTCATAAAGTACTGACTTCATTCATACCATACTGACATCGTTCATACCACACTGACTTCGTTCATACCATACTGACTTCGTTCATATCATACTGACTTCGTTCATACCATACTGACTTCTCTCACATCATACTGACTTCGTTCACACCATACTGACTTCGTTCACACCATACTGACACCGTTCATATGATACTGACTTCAGTCTTACCATACTGACTTCGTTCATATAGTACTGACTTCAGTCTTACCATAACGACTTCATTCATCTCATACCTACTGACTTTATTCTTACAACACATTGTCTTCATTCATATACTACTGACCTCGTTCATGGAGTAAGTCTTGGACGACCCTGGTGCGTTGTTCCTCGTGAGCTGAAGGTTGACTGAGATGGCTCGCTTCAGGTTCACGGACCAGGTTGGCTCTGAGCCCACGTAGATGGACTTTATAAAGCCATTATCCTGAAAATGGTGGAAATTGTAGCAGTCTCCAAGAAATTAAGTTCGTATGAGCTAGTGGCCCTCTGGTGACGGAGTTTTTAGGCCGCTTAAAGGCCTCTGTCAACTAAATCAACTTCGTAACGTCATCGCCGCATCCGCAAGCAAAAAGTGAAGGAACGACCGCCGGCCCGCCACAGTGTGGCAGCGCTCACTTACTTATGCCGCAAGCGGTCACACAAAAATAACTAAATCAGGACTATTTTTCCCAAGAACCGGTATCTCAGGAACTACCAGTCGGATTTGAAAAGTTCTATCTGCATTTTTGATAGCTAAACAAACTCTTGAGAAAGATTATACTTAAGCTACTTTTCATCATCATCATCACCATATACCATTACTACGGGGGCAATTCCGCGAGGGTGCTGCTAGTATGAATAAAGTGGAAGAGTTTGTTTATTTGTTTGTTTGAACGCGCTAATCTCAGGAACTACCAGTCGGATTTGAAAAAATATTTCTGCATTTGATAGCTAAACTCTTGAAGGTTATATAGGCTTTTCATCATCATCATCATCACCGAACGACGGAGGCAACGCCGCGAAGGCGCTGCTAGTTTATAATAATCATGATCTATACTGTTTCTCAACCATATTTTGCCCACCGCCCACTTTGCGAATATCTTTTTTTCAAGAGCCCCCCCTCCCCATATCTTAATGCGCCATCTCAATGCCCCCTAATTTTCTCTGGGTCTTCTACTGCCCCCCTGAAAGTCTCAAACGCCCACAAGGGGGCGTTATCGCCCACGTTGAGAACCTATGATCTATACCAGTGATTCCCAAAGTGGTCCAGGTGGACCCCCAGGGGTGCACGGGAGACTCGAAAGGGGTCCACGTTGGTGCTCATTTTCTGACGAGTTGTGGGAATTATGGTAGAAATGTAGCAGCCTGCAGCAGGGGGTCCACCGTAACCAGTAAAATTTTGAAAGGGGTCCATGAGAAAAAAAAGTTTGGGAACCACTGATCTATACTAACCTGATAGTCCAGTTCCCATGGCTGACCTAGGTAGATATCGCCATCCAGTCCTTGAAAATAATAATTGTCGGTGCCATTGTCCACACTCACATTGCCGACAACTGTTTTCTGGAAGTGTTATTAGAATAAGAATCATTTATTGTAAAACTGTGTAATTAAATAAAGGGATTAGGTAGGTACCTACTTACTTCATACTTGGACGTATTTAATGGGGGATTTAGGGAGTGCAGACCCCCCTCTAACAATACAAAAGACAATAGTAGCAATATGTGGAACTGATGCCATACCATGAACTCTTAGAGCAATGTTAAAAAAGCTTAAAACAGTCCTACTGCTTTAGAAATGCATTCGTTGTCATGTATCAAGCTTGTTTTAACATTGCTCTAAGAGTTCATGGTACGGCACAGTTACTGGATAAGCCTTTGAGGGCACAGTTAAAAAACTGTTCATAATAGGTACCTACTCGTAATTCTATAGGTACTATTAAACGAGGAATGTTTGTTTGTTTGTAATCACGTTCTCGAAAACGGCTCTAACGATTTAGATGAAATTAACCTATGCATTGTGGCGGTTTACAAGGGCGAAAAATCGGTCTATCTACATACAGATCTCATATCTGGAAAAATTCGTTTTCTCGGCATTTTCACGCTAAAAAATTTAAACGTGTAATGTGGTTAGTAATTTCGCTACTGGCTGAGCGTCATTATAGGCCTGCAACGCCGAAGGCTGCGAGATCGAATCTCAGCCGTTTTTTTTTTGTTTTGTCAGTTTTTTTTTAATTCTTTTTTCAGGTAATTTTTAAATTTCTCTACTTTTTTCCCGAGCAGAGCTCGTTCGCCCAGATATTTTTAAATAATTTGTGTAAAATATAGTATACCTTAGCGACATCTAAGTGGAACCTGGCCTTGGTGTAGTTATCATACACCTGGACCCTCAGCTGACCTTCCATAAGCCATGACGAGGTCTTCTCACTCCTCGGCTCGGAGCCTGCAACATGATAGCTTAGAGCAGTGATTCCAAAAGTGGTCCAGGTGGACCCCCAGGGGTCCACGGGAGACTCGAAAGGGGTCCACGTTGGCGAGAAATTTTGGGAATATGGTAGAAATGTAGCAGCAGGGGGTCCACCAAAACCAGTAAAATTTTGAAAGGGGTCCATGAGAAAAAAAAGTTTGGGAACCACTGGCTTAGAGCTTGAAAAATTGATTAGGTAGGGATTCTATTCTATTAAACGAGCAATATGTTTGTTTGTTTGTTTATTTGTACCTACTCACGTTCTCGAAAACGGCTCTAACGATTTCGATGAAATTTGCGGTACGGCGGTTTACGGGGGCGAAAAATCGATTTAGCTAGGTCTCATATCTGGGAAAATTCGTTTTCTCGGCATTTTCACGCAAAAAGATTTACCAGTGCAAAATGGTTCGTAATTTCACGTTTGTAGAGACTAGAGTGCCTAAGTGGTTAGGAGTCCGCCTTTCAGCCGAAGGCTGCGAGTTCTCAGCCAATGAAAGTTTTTTTTTTGTTAATTTTTCTTTTTTAATTTTTCTCTATTTGACGTCACGAAACTTAGGACCCCTCCCACCCCTTGTCACACAATGTCACACTTCGTCGACCCCCTCCCCCCTTAACGTGCGTACCTACTTTATGGATGATCCATTAGCGGTCACCCATCTTAGTGGTTGCCTGCTGCACTTACCAATGGAGACATTAGTCTTTAGATCGTAGATGTATTGTCTATTGAGAGGGAAGAGTAGACGGAGCCCTGTTTCGAGACCCGTGGACGATGACACAGCTAAAACAACATCAAAATTGGTTCAGTAATTTATAATCCTATAGTAGGTACAAAATACATAAATGTAGGTTCGTCTCTAAAAACTTTTCAATGAGGATATAACACAAAATGCTTTATTTCTTATCAGTATCACTCTATGGAAATAAATTAGTAGGTATAAATGCCCACAATTTTTATAAAATTTCCTTGGGTAGGTACCTATTATAACAGTATAACAGACGAAATACACTCGATTTTTATAACAGAATAAGATCGAAATTCTATTGTGTTAAATTCCCAGGAAAAAATGGCGGAGTTCGACAGATAATAAAGAGCGGGCAATTAAAATTTCAAAACTCGTTTCAAAATAAGAAAAAATAAATGAAAAGGAGTTTTTACTTAGCTATATTGAGAGTAAAAATCTAATGAGAGTGTGCAAAAAGAAATGTGTTTCACGAATTTATCCCCAAGGAATGATTTCATAGGGGTAGTCAGAACAGAACAAACATACAAACATTCATTTTTATAAAAACACCAAGTTTAACCAGAGTTTTTATTAGGTTAATTTCTAATACCTACTTAATAATTAACTTACCGAAAAGAATAAAACACAATTTAAAAAACATGTTACCATTACCACACACAGTTCAACACATAATTACAAACCACAACACACAATGTCTAATTATCAAATTAATATTTATTGTTGTTGTAAGAACTACGGCAGCCGTACCAATGTACTGTCAGGTTCCATACGTGACAGAAACAAGGACGTAGCTGCAATTTGCAATATTTTCAACTACTGACAAATCTAC
Organism: Camptogramma bilineatum; assembly: GCA_958496255.1. NCBI lineage: Eukaryota > Metazoa > Arthropoda > Insecta > Lepidoptera > Geometridae > Camptogramma > Camptogramma bilineatum. Next base: position 5,675,088 of record OY292478.1, read on the forward strand.
GTCCCACACGCTGACTAAGCAGCGGGTTTCAAGACCATATCTTTCCTGTGAATATGGCTGGTTAAGCTGAGAGGATGGTGTAGCCTTAACAATGTCCCAGGCACTATACAGTGTCCCGTTAGGTGTAGGCAAAGCTTGCCTCTTGATCCCGACACTGTTTAAACTTAGGCCTTTATAATCTTTACTACATGATTTAAACAGTGTCAGGAGGCAATCTTTGCCTAAACTTAACGGAACACTGTAGTGCCTGGGCCAATGTTTGAGATGGGGTAGGCTTGCCAGTGGCGGATTATCCTTAAGGCAAACTAGGCAATAGGCCTGTTTCATAATTTTGAAAAATGGTACTACAATGTTCAGAAGTTGCTTCTGATTGCTAAAAATAATATATTTCACAATAACTAATGAGATTTACAGAAAAATAAAACTTTTAAGTTTAATATTTAAAATTCACGCCAAAACGCTTCAATATGTCATGGCGTCTCCTGTGACGTCATCATTGTCACAGCCTTATGTAACCAATAGTACAAAGTGATGTTGGTGAACAATTTTCTAAATAAATTCATTTTAATTGTGAATTCCAAAGGATATAAGTGGTGTGTAGTGCCTAAGTGCGACAATAATTCGAAATAGACACCTGAAAAGTTGTATAAAAACGTTTCACGGAACAAAACTATCTGTAAAAAATGGTTTAGGTACTCTTGCACGGCGGATCTAAAACAAAGAAATATATTATGTAGGTGCTTAGTAAGCCTGCTAAAGGAACAAAGTTATTAACATTATATTTTTTAACAACAAACAACAAATTTAGTTTCCAATATAGCTTATTTTCGAGATTAATACCTAAGTAGAAGGTATGTATGAAAAAATCTTTATTGTGCTTTTAAATTGATTTTATGGAAAAAACTTTTCCTAATATCTATTATAATATGTCTATTTACGCGGAAGCCTTCACATTTCTGAATTCTGCCGAACAAAAATCATTGTTTGTTCTCAGAAACTCTCCCAACATTAGAACATCCACTATAGGCAAATTAGACGAATTTGCCGTGGTAAATCCTGGTTCCACTATTGTATCTTTTGAGAAAACGACGGACGATAAAATAGATATACCTAAATTAAGCACTAAGAACAAATTAAAACCAAAAAACGACTACCTACCAAAACTTGAAGAGTTATGCGATTTGTATGAATGAAGTTTGTTCTGTTCACTGACAGTAACACTCGTGACGTAATTCGCTCTGATTGGTGTTTCATCTATCATGGCGGATAGCCGTATTTTATGGTTTTATTTTATCAAAAATAAAATTAATCTCACTATAATTTCAATAATAAATATGTTTTACGGAATCTGTGAATCTTAGTTCATTAGATTAATGCATTAATTTAGTGATTACGCATTGCAGGAAACACGCCTATTGCCTAGGGGCGCGAGGTTACAGAGGGGCGCGCAAGGAAGATTTGGAGCAAAAAAAAATCATAAGTAGGTAAGTAGTTGGATAATTAAAAAGCTCTACTTCCATAGCGCTTCCGAAGCGCGTCCCGTCTTCTTGATTATTTCTACGTCACCCGATTCGATTTAATTATGACAAAATTGCGATGTTGGGGTGCAGGGCGCCCCGGCGGCAGCTGGCGCTGCAACGGAGCGCGCGGAGGGCGCGGGTCTTGATAATTTGTCTTAAAAAAATCTGCTCGCTTCGCTCGCATTTACCTTCCTAAGTACCTTTATTGCGAGTAAAGTGAGTTATGTCTGACTGACCACAGAATAAGAACCGACAAGCAGCGATCCTTTTCTTTGATCACCGCAAACAAAATCAAGTGACACATGTTGCATTTGTCATTAAAAAAAATCTTCTCGCTTCGCTCGCATTTATCTTCATAAGTAAATACATTGCGAGTAAAGTGAGTTATGTGTAACCACAGCATAAGAACCGACATGCAGCGAGCCTTTTCTTTGATTACTGCAAACAAAATCAAGTGCCACATGACATGTTGCATTTGACTTAAAAAAATTTGCTCGCTTCGCACGCATTTAACTTCATAAGTAAATATGTTGCGAGTACAAAGTGAGTTACGTCTGACCACAGAATACCCGACAAGCAGCGAGATTTTTCTATGATCAATGCAAACAAAATCAAGTGCCACATGTTACATTTTCCTTACAAAAATTCGGCTCGTTTCGCTCGCATTTTAACTTTATGAGTAGGTATATTGCGAGTAAAGTGAGTTATGTCTGACCGCACCGCAGAATAGGAACCGACAGGCAGCACAGCAAACTTATGGCAAGTTTCAAGTTCGTTAGTACCAGGAAGAAGAAGAAGCCTATTTACGAATTTCTAAAAATCGTAAACAATTCAAGAATGTGATAGTAATCAGAGTTACCCCCTTGGGTAGTCAGAGGCTTGTCCAAATACGGTATTTGATAGTTTGTTACCAGAAGGGCGCCCATGAGGAGCTTGCCTAGGGCGCTCACGACGTTTAATCCGCCCCTGAGGCTTGCCCAGCACCTAAACCATCCTCTCAGCTTAACCGGCCATTAACAGGAAAGACTGGTCAATATCTACGTGTGGGGCTGACTAAGCCGTGGGTATCCTCACGATGTGTTACTTCGCCGTTCAGAGCTCGTGATAATGCGCATATACATTTTTCGAAACGAAAAATTCATTGATGCACGGCCAGAATTGGAACCCACGACCTTCGGATCGAAAGTCGAGGTACTAACCAACTCGGCCAACACGGCTCACTGTATAAACTAGTAAAAGATATAAATGCCTAGATATCAGTTGGTTGGTAAAAAAAAAAAATCTTAGAAGATTTTTTTATTTTTTTTACCAACCAACTGATGTCTAGTGTAAGTGTGTGCGAAAATTTAAAAATTATAAAATCACTAGTACCGCCTTATCCACAACCCTCTTGGCCTCTTATCGGTACGCGTTGATAGTGAATTGACCTCCGAACCCAGGAGCGTGGCTCCGACCAGTGTATCCTGACCTTTATCTCATTCAGCCGAGTGTGGCCGATACCTAGGAGTTAATACATTTCATCATCATCATCATCAGCCTATCTTCACCCACTGTTAACTCTGAAGATCCTCGACAGATCCTCACAATTTTTTGTTGTTGCACTAATCGGAAAGTACCTATAATAGGTACCTACTATACACTTTCAAACAAAAAAGAATTTTCCAAATCGGTCCAGGCGTCTTCGAGTAATCGGTGAACATACTTACGTACCTACATTAAAAAAAAGAACAAAAAAAATATTCTGACGAATTGAGAACCTCCTCCTTTTTTGAAGTCGGAGCAAAAGCAAGTTCGTATGAGAAAGTGGCTAACTCTGGTGACGGAGTTTTTAGGCCGCCTGTAGGCCTCCGCTAGGGCTTATTTAGGCCTGTAGGTACATCTTTTACTAGATGATTTATGCAGCGTCAGTAGGCAATCTTTGCCTACACTTAACGGGACACTGTAGTGCCTAGGACAATGTTGAGATGAAGTAGGTAGGCTTGTCGCACCTACACCATCCTCTCACAGCCACAGGAAATACATGCTAAATACGTGTGAGGCTGACTAAGCCGCGGGTTTCCTCGCGACGACGTTTTCCTTCACCGTTTAGAGAAACGAAAAATCCACTGATGCACGCCCAGGATTCGAACCCACGACCTTCGGATCGAATGTCGAGTTACGGCCAAAACGGCTGTTATCGAGTTGAACCACTTCACTATAATACTTCAGTACTGTGTAGATATTGGTGGTTCAACTTGATAAGTATAGGAGCTAAACTAGGTACCTACCCAGCTAACTGTCTTAAAGTAGGTAGGTATTTACTTAGGTATTAGTCACAAGTCCTAACCTTAGGTATGAGTAAAGCCGGGCGAGTTCCAGATAAGCTGGACGTCAATTTACGTGACTCAATGGAAGACAAGGCCAATTTTTGTTTGACTTGTTTACTAATTGTACCTAGGTAGGTACCTAGGGAGGGAAGGTAAATAACTGTTAGGCATTGAATCAGAAGTGTAGGTATAGGCTACCTACTGAGTAGGTACCCTACCACAGATTGGTACCTAGGCATCTGGGTGCCTGAGTGAAAAGACAAAGCAAAAAATATTTCAGCTTGCTTTTTGGAAAAACACACGCAAAACGCAGCTTCGATCATGTATTTAGGTACCTACCTATGCTACCTACCTATGTAGATAGGTACCGGTAGGTCAAGCGGTAGGTAGCGGGTAGGCACAGCAATGAGGCCTAATCAAGTCTTGCAAAGAGGTCGAAGGTTAGTTCAAGAGAAATCTCCTTCGTTTTAAACCTCTGTTCCAAAGCGCATGAAACCTCTCTTTGTAGGTAGATAGAAGATAGAACCTCTTTCGAAGAAGAAAAAACCTCTTTCGAAGAAGAAATACAACGGTTATGAACTGAGTAAAATGAAACGTTAATAAAATGCAGCCAACTGATGAAATATGTGCTGAGATTTATGGAAAAAATTGCCGGTTAAGGGTCAACTTTGTCACCATTATTGACCTAATTAGTCACACTTGCAATGTTTATTTATATACCTGCATAAATAAATATGTTTAAAAATAAGCTTATAAAATATGCCTCCTCAAAGCTATTTAGAAGGAAGCCAAAAAACTATTTTCATATGAAAAACACCAATTTGTAGGTATTGTAATACCTACCTAACCTATTAAGATACATTACAATGAAATGTAGAAAAAGAACAAAACCCAATATTTATCGAGCCAAGCTATTCTAAATACCTACATAAGATTTCATTCATTTCAAACTGTTTTCCACCAAGGGATTTGTTTAGGGATTTTTTTATTCAAGAGCTGGAAACACAAAATCAATACAACTGTCACTGTCATTCCGATCTGACATTTGGTTTGTTTTGTTTACATTTACGAAAACTTTGTTTTCGCTTTAGGGATGTTCGATATTTCGGATTGTATCGATATTTCGTATCGCAATATATCGTAATGCATTGTATCGATACGCGTATCGATACAGGGCATTTGATACGATATATCGTATCGATACAGTATCGAATCAAGACAAAGTATGCAGGTACTTAAATAATTAAAAAAATATATTTTATTCGTTAAACCGAAACTTTTAATAATGCACACTATTATAGGAGCGCTATTACGAAAATGTACGTAGCTATAACTGTCAAAAAAGGTATTTTATGATATCACACTAATATTAAAAAATGCGAAAGTTTGGATGTATGTTTGTTCCTCTTTAGCTGGGCAACCACTGAACCAATTTGCATGAAATTTAAACAGACATAGATAATGACCGGAAATAGAACCTATGATGCCACCTTTTAACCGGCTAATTTGCAAGTCAAAACGATTCGATATCAAAACAATTTGATACGATACTTTCGATCCGATACACCTTGCATGTGTTGTATCGATACGCCGTATCGTATGCCATTGTATCGATACAAATATCGGGTGTATCGTATGACATTGTATCGATACGCGAAAATATCGTATCGTATCGAACATCCCTATTTCGCTTCTATTTGTGTAGAAACATGAAGAAATGTAATAAATGCCGTTGCTGCCTCTCAAATGGATGCCAGAAGGAGCTATCCAAGAACTACATAAACGACGGCAATACAGAAAACTATGGAGAAATGTTGACGAAAACATTCAACTTCACTGTATGTTCATTTATTTTTATTGTTTTCTGTGCTGTAAACTAATTTATAATATTAATAGGCCTTTATGGTTGCTGTAGCATGTTCCTATGTATACTTAATTTAATAATAATGACCTGTATAGCGATGAACCTGATTATGGTAACAGCATTTATCACTCGCGGTATTTTGCTACTTACGACCTTTTATTAAATACCTGCGGGGCTAAAAAGGCTGCTTTAACAGAATCACAATAGGAATTGCAATATATTATTATTATTAGAGCTAATGCGTGTATATCCTATTTATTGTAAGTGCGCTTTAAATATTTGTCCAGTCTGTATTGAAAGCGTTCACTGAGGGGGCACTGATCTCTGAGTCTGATAACCGATTCCAAGTGTCCACGACGCGATTCCGTATGCCGTTCTGATCACTCTCAGCCAATGAAAAGAGATGGCGTGGATATCATGCTATGGGCAGTAGACTAAGTAAAATAACATCTTGTAACTTATTCTAATGTTGCCTGAAATAAAGTTTATTATTATTATTTTGTATGTCAATTTGAACATCTCGGGACTATGGAGTCCCGGACCTTTGACAGGCATGCATGGGGCCGAAGCCAACACACACAGGCCCTTTTGACAATTTTGATCTTTTGTGATGGATTTATCATATAGTTCTATTCCTATTTGTGATTCTCTATCGGCCTTTTTAGCTCCACTGTATACAATCAAAGCTTACGACATTAGAGTCCGATTCACGAAAGAAGTCCCTTCATTATGTTGGGGTGTTAGTGTCTACATACACTTCTCACAATGGTTAAAGCCATTGGTAGAAAATTTTGTATGAAAAAGTTGCACTGCACATCGAAACGGCTAACTTCACGAATGCCAAAATCCTTTGGAAGAAGTGTAAGATGATAAGTTAACTTAAAATTCCGTGGGACTTCTTTCGTACGCACTCTAGTTGAGATGGGCTTGCTGTCACATAATGCTAACTACTAAAATGTGAGCATGTCACAAATCTCTGACTTTACACTGCATTAACTATTATTTTTTCTGTAAAGTACCTATTTATTTCATGGAGTATACAAAATTCTATGCAGAGGCGTATTTAAAAATTCGGCGCCCTGGGCCTGTAAGGTTTGCCGCCCCATAAATTAGCGGAAAATGCAAAATCAGATACCTACCTAGTGAATGAAAAAACAAAAAAAGCAATAGTTAGGTTTAATACCTACTACCTAGCTGTGACCGCGACTTCGTAAGTGTTATGATTACCGTACGCGCAACCCATTTAACGACTTCGATTCCCGTCGCGGGACAAATGTTTGTATGATATGCAAATATTTGTCTCGGGCTTGAAACTTGTTTTGCATTCTGCTAGCAAAATACTCATGAAGCTTATATGCGAGCGAAGCGAGCCGAATTTTTTTAAGACAAATGCAACAACTGACATTTTATTTTTCCTATGGTAATCAAAGAAAAGGCTGGCTGCATGTCGGTTCCTATTCAATATGCGAGCGAAGCGAGCCAAATTTTTTATACTTAACAAAACAAATGCAACATGTGACACTTGATTTTACTAACGTGCTCAAAGAAAAGGGTGGCTTTTTGTCGGTTAATATTCTGCGGTCATATACAACTCACTTTGCTTGCAAAACACTTATGACATGAAGCTTATATGCGAGCGAAGCGAGCCGATTTTTTTTAAGACAAATGCAACATGTGATACTCAATAAAATGTTTGCCTAAAATCGCCTCGAGGAATTTATATTGTAACGGATTTATCCCTTCGAGTTTAAAAGAATACCTACCTACAGTTTCCTGTCCTACCTAGTGAATGAAAAAACAAAAAAGGCAATAGTTAGGTTCAATATCTACTAGCTGTAACCGTGACTTCGTAAGCGTTATGATTACCGTACGCGCAACGCATTTAATGACTTCGATTCCCGTCGCGGGACAAATGTTTGTATGATATGCAAATATTTGTCTCGGGCTTGAAACTTGTTTTACATTCTGCTAGCAAAATACTTATGAAGCTTAATGCGAGCGAAGCGAGCCGAATTTTTTCAAGACAAATTCAACTGACATTTTATTTTTCTTATGGTAATCAAAGAAAAGGCTGGCTGCATGTCGGCTCCTATTCTATATGCGAGCGAAGCGAGCCTAATTTTTTTATAACAAAACAAATGCAACATGTGACACTTGATTTTACTAACGTGCTCAAAGAATAGGATGGCTTTTTGTCGGTTAATATTCTGCGGTCAGACACAACTCTCTTTGCTTGCAAAACACTTATGACATGAAGCTTATATGCGAGCGAAGCGAGCCTATTTTTTTTTAAGACAAATGCAACATGTGATACTCAAGAAAATGTTTGCCTAAAATCGCCTCGAGGATTTATATTGCAACGGATTTATCCCTTCTGCTGGGGCCACACTACGGGGATATGGCAAATTATTTGGCAAATTTCGTATAGCCACAATACAGAATACCGGCAAATAATTTGCCATATCCCCGCAGTGTGGCCCCTGCATTCGAGTTTAAAAGAATACCTACCTACAGTTTCCTGTCAAGTTAAAAATAGCATGGTCAGTCTCTGAAAATGGCCGGTCAGTAATACGATAGTGATTTTAGTTGTTGTTAATTAGGTAAGCTTTTCTTAAATTTTTCAGGCATACAAGGACAAAAAGAAAGGCGCATGAAGCTAGCCGCCCCTCGCTCTCATCCAAATGTGTTTTAGTTAATTGTTAATTAGGTAGACTTTTCTTAAATTTCTTCAGGCATTTAAGGACAAAATGAGAAGGGCATGAAGCTGGGAACGAGAACTACACAAGAACTACTTGAGAAACTTGAACGTCTCCAAAATTTGTGCATCCGCTTTATTTACGGGCTTCGCAAGTTTGATCACGTTTCACAGTACAGATCACAACTTAAATGGCTCCCTATTCGTCGTCGTAGGGACCTTCATGTCTTAACACTTCTTTTTAAAATTCTTTTTAATCCTATCACCCCTCCTTATCTTCGTGAGCGTTTCAATTTCCTTGTCCCACGTGATGTCCCTTGCAGAACTGCTAAATCTCTTCTCCTTAAAACTCCCACTCATTTTAGTAGTCGTTACGGTGGTTCATTTACAGTTAGTGCTGTGAACTTGTGGAATTCGCTACCTCATAGCATCCGTGAGAGCCCGTCTGTCACTGTTTTTAAAAAGAAAGTGAAAGAGCATTATCTATCTCTTTAATTGTTTACTTCGTATGTAGGTATTATATTTATAGATATGTATTATTATTATGTAGGTATATATTATATATTAAGATTCAAATATTATGTAGGTATATAGTTATCATATATGTAAGTATATTATATATATATATATATATATATATTTATTTATTTATTTATAATATTATAATTAGGTAGCTATTTTAAATAGATTTAAGTTACTGTTGCTTATTTTCTAGTTGTACATGAACCCACTATTTAATATCACTTCTCTCTAGCCTCAAAGGGTTTGCTGGAAGAGAACTCTTCGTAGGGTTAAGCTCGCCTTTGTACATGTCCTTACTTTATGTCGTTGTTCTATGTGTTTTATTTGTACAATAAAGAATTAAAGAATTAAAGAATTAAATTTCTTCAGGCATACAAGGACCAAAAGAAAGATGCATGAAGCTAGCCGCCCCTCGCTCTCACCCAAATGTGCTTTAGTTTTTGTTAATTAGGTAGACTTTTCTTAAATTTCTTGAGGCATATAAAGACAAAAAGAGAAGCGCAAGAAGCTGAGACTGAGGAGCGGAACGAGCCGCCCCTCATTTTAGTTGTTGTTAATTGGGTAGGTAGGCTTTTCTTAAATTTCTTCAGGCATAAGGACAAAAAGATAGGCCCATGACATGAAGGTGAGAGCGAGAGGCGGTGCAAGCCGCCCCTCGCTCTCAGCCAAATAAGTTTTAGTTGTTATAGTCCGACACAAAATAAGAGAAATAAATGGGGGCGCCACTGTGCAAGCTAAATACGCGAAATAGATAAATTATCTTTTTGAATTAAATTATTACTTCTGACAGACGTCTTCGTGACCTGTACCATAGACAAGAAACCTGTAATTTACCATAGATTAGTAGAGAAAGGGATTCCAAAGTACTGAAATTTTAGTTGCCGTGTCTACCCGTTTTTGCCGGACTATAGATAGGCTTTTTTAATTTCTTCAGGCACAGGACAAAAAGAAAAGCGTACGAAGCTGAGAGCTAGGGGCGGCTTGCACCGCCCACCAAATGAGTTTTAGTTGTTAATTAGGTTAACTTTTTTAAATTTATTTAGGCATTTAAAGAAAAAAAAAAACGCATGAAGCTGAAAACGAGGGGCGGCTTGCGCCGCCTCTCGCTCTCACCTTCATGTCTTGGACTTTTCCTTTTGTCCTATTATATGCCTGAAGAAATTGTGTGCTGGCTGAGAAGGGCGGCTTGCGCCGCCCCTCTCAGCCTGCCGCCCCGGGCCATGGCCCTCTTGGCCTAAGGGTAAATACGCCCCTGATTCTATGGGAGTAGGTACTATTTTTTTTTTTTTAAACTTAACTATCCAACCAGATTAAATACAGCTTGAGAGCATGTTATAAGTACCTACGTACTTATTTTGTTAAATGGGTTTTGCAACAGCTTTATGTTGTTTTCAGATAAACTACATAAATATGTTCATCTGCGAGGAGTGTGTTGTAAGGCTTAAAGATGCTGCTACATTTAGACAGCAAATATTAGATGCTGAAACTGTACTGAGTAGACTGATCTCACAGGATAATGAATCTGGTAAGTTATTTATTTATTAACTGACTTAAAAAAAGGAGGAGGTTCTCAATTCGTCGGAACCTTTTTTTTTGTTTTTTTTTTATGAATTTTACTGATTACTCGGAGATGCCTCGACCGATTTGGAAAATTCTTTTTTGTTTGAAAGGGTATACCTACTTTCCGATTGGTGCCACAAAAATTTGGTGAGGATCTGTCGAGGATCTTCGGAGTTATGAACAGAAATGCACCTCGAGAGTGCAGAAAATTGCTCAGCTTATGACATTAAAGTCTGTTTTTTTTTAATTTAAGATTGAGCTACTTGTCTTTTACCCAATAATTGTTGTACCCAACAAGTTAGTTAATATTGTAATGTGTTAGTTTTTGTTTTCAGATTTTGGTGATAGAATAAAATCGGACATAGATGATGACGTCAGTGAACCTTGCCTTCCCGAAGTCAAAACAGAAGGTAATTAATAATCTCTTGTAACTTTAAAGTAAACTTACACTCGGAACAAATATTATGCAGATAATACAAAATATCTGAGCAACCGAGCTCTGCAAAAAACTTACAAAAAATAAACTTCTATAGCTGAGATTCGAATTCACAGCCTTCAGCTGTAAGGCGGACACCCTACCACTCATCTACTTTAGTCTCAGCAAGTTACGTGAATTTACGAACCACATTGCACTGGTAAATCTTTTTGAGTGAAAATTCCGAGAAAACGAATTTTCCCAGATACGAGACCTAGCTAGATCGATTTTCGCCCTCGTAAATCACCTTACCGCAAAGTTCATCGAAATCGTTAGAGCCGTTTTCGAGAACGTGAGTACCTACAGACAAACAAACAAACAAATATTGCTCGCCAATTAAAAAAATGTGATGCCACGGGAATTGAAGCAGCGTTTATTTAAAGGTTTGAGACATCATTTGTTATTTGAGTGATGACCTTTTTCGGCGTCACATAATATTATGTTTAGTTTTAGATTTAAGGTACCTATGTATATGTGGCTCGAAATAAATCTTTCTTATTCTTATTCTTATTCTTTTGACTCTACAAAGAAGAAAAGTTTTCAAAGAGAAAACAGAGTTTCTCCCTTAAAAGTTAATGTTATTTTTTTTTTTTATAGATAATATAAAATCGGAACCAATCGACGAGGAATTAGAAATGGAACCTCTTATTAAGACGTCCAGTATATCTGATAGAGGACTAAAGAAATCTAAAAGAAAAGACAAGCTCCGTTGCACCAAGCAAGTTAAAAGTAAGTTTTACAATATTGTATTACTAACGAGCGCCTGCGGTTTCGCCCGCTATTATTTTTTATCCCACCGTGGATTTTTCCGGGATAAAAGTAAATGTGCTATTCCAGACTATAATCTATCTCTGTTTCAAATTTCATACATATCTGTTCAGCCGTGAGTAACAAACATCTGTCCAAACATCTAAACTTTCACATTTATAATACTAGCTTCCGCTCGAGGTTTCATTCGCGTGGTACCCGGATAAAAAGTAGCCTATGTCCTAATCCTAGTCATTATCTATCTATCTTTTAAATTTCAGCCAAATCGGTTCAGTGGTTTTCGAGTTACTTTATAGAGGAACAAAACAAACAAATCCATTCATCCAAACTTTCGCATTTATAATTTACTAGCTGCTGCCCGCGGCTTCGCTCGCGTGGTACCCGGATAAAAAGTAGCCTATGTCCTAATCCTAGTCATTATCTATCTATCTTTTAAATTTCAGCCAAATCGGTTCAGTGGTTTTCGAGTTACTTTATAGAGGAACAAAACAAACAAATCCATTCATCCAAACTTTCGCATTTATAATTTACTAGCTGCTGCCCGCGGCTTCGCTCGCGTGGTACCCGGATAAAAAGTAGCCTATGTCCTAATCCTAGTCATTATCTATCTATCTTTTAAATTTCAGCCAAATCGGTTCAGTGGTTTTCGAGTTATAGAGGAACAAAACAAACAAATCCATTCATCCAAACTTTCGCATTTATAATTTACTAGCTGCTGCCCGCGGCTTCGCTCGCGTGGTACCCGGATAAAAAGTAGCCTATGTCCTAATCCTAGTCATTATCTATCTATCTTTTAAATTTCAGCCAAATCGGTTCAGTGGTTTTCGAGTTATAGAGGAACAAAACAAACAAATCCATTCATCCAAACTTTCGCATTTATAATTTACTAGCTGCTGCCCGCGGCTTCGCTCGCGTGGTACCCGGATAAAAAGTAGCCTATGTCCTAATCCTAGTCATTATCTATCTATCTTTTAAATTTCAGCCAAATCGGTTCAGTGGTTTTTGAGTTATAGAGGAACAAAACAAACACATCCATTCATCCAAACTTTCGCATTTATAATTTACCAGCTGCTGCCCGCGGCTTCGCTCGCGTGGTACCCGGATAAAAAGTAGCCTACTCCAGCCCTCCAACTATGTCCACACAAAAATTCACGTCAATCCGTCGTCGCTCTGTTTTGACTTGAAAGCAGGACAAACAAATAAACACACTTTCACATTTATAATATGGGTACGGATTTCCCCAGAAATAGGTCAAACGAATTTACTTAATATTTTTTTATCATTTTCAGAGAAAACTAGCCCAGAAAAAGAGATACAGAAAGAACAACGCGAGAACTCAATCAAGCTAATATCACACTCGAATGTTTGCATCTTCAAGTCGTTAAGGACCAGATTCGCCTGTTACGTCTGCAACGAGAAATTCTTCGACATCAAAGAATTGAGAAACCACTCCAAAATTCACACAACAGATGATTTTAAGCGCAGATTTCGTAGACTACGCGGAAAATCTTATGAAAACGTGGATATAACGAATTTAACTTGTCAGATTTGCTCAGAAAACTGCCCAGATTTAGATGTGTTAAGAAATCATTTGATTGACAATCATAATATTAGCTTCGGCGATGCAAATCATATCCTTATACCTTTTAAGCTAGAGGAGGGATTCAAATGTGAAGTATGTAAAGATACTTTTAATACATTCACCCGATTGTCCATACATATGAATTGTCATGCAACGAGTAATGTATGTGAAACTTGTGGTATGGCATTCTTTAATCGTATCAGCTTAAGAAATCACATCAGATCAATACACAAGGAACACAAATGTTCTGAATGCTCTCTTAAGTTTTCCACAACCACAAAACTTGTCTGTCATAAGCGTAAAGCCCACAATGCTGCACCTGTCAAACATCATTGCTTAAGATGTCAAATGACATTCCCCTATCCGTACCTTCTTAAGAACCATATGGTTGAACTCCACGGAGGAAAGTTTAACACTGTAGAATGCAGTAGTTGCAAAAAGGTGTTCAAAGATCACAATTTTTTGAAGACTCACTTCCGAAGTGTGCATCTAAATGAGAGAAATTTCAGTTGTTCGTTGTGCGATTTGAGATTTTTTACGAGGACTGATAGAAGGAGGCATGAGAAGACGCATGAAGGGGGTTGTATGTTCTCGTGTAATCTTTGTGAGACTAAGTTTAAATCTAAGGATTCGGTGGGGAGGCATATGAAGCGACAACATGGGGTTTCGAAATAATCACTCTTGTAGCGACATCTACCTGTCGCTAGATGAACTACATAAACATGCAACGCACTACGAGCTTCAGCGAAGATGGCGCCACACATCATAATGTCTAGATCTCGCAAGCGATGTTTTCAGCGGCGATAGACATATATCCGACAAACCGACAACTGTCGATCGAAAGACCACGGGCAAGTGGGCCAGATGGGCCAGCCCGTAGCAGAGAACCATCTACTCTGCTTTTGGGGAACGATTCCACCATGTTCCCCAAAATCATCACAACATAGTATAAAACAGCCGCTTCCCGCTGTCTGTCCCTATGTGGTTAGATCTTTAAAACTAGGCAACGGATTTTGTTGCTGTTTATTTAATAGATAGTGATTCAAGAGGAAAGTTTATATGTACCTATAATACATATAATGCACAATATAGTAGAGAAACACTGATAATTTTAGAGGTTTCTAATGTGATGTGTGATGTGACCCGTGCGAAGCCGGGGCGGGTCGCTAGTAATATTATAAACTAGGTTCTGCCTGCGGCTTCGCTCGCGTGGTACCCGGATAAAGTAGCCTATGTCGTATCCCGGTCATTATCTATCTATATTTTCAATTTCAGCCAAATCAGTTCAGTGGTTGTCGAGTTATAGAGGAACAAACATACATCCATCCAAACATCCAAACTTTCGCATTTATAATATTAGTGTGATATTGTTCGTTTAGTATTTTAATTAATTTTGAAGACAATCTTTTCATCTAACACATTTTCCAATGAATATAAATATTGGTTTGCTCTAATAAAACAATTAAATTGAATGTTATTATTTATTGAATAACTCATCAAATCATTGTCTTAAATCTAGTACATTTATTAGAAAATATCAAATAGTAACAAATATATTATGTAATGACACTGTATTTTTTTTTAATAAAATTCGTAAGTAATGGTTTCACCAAAGATACTTTACAAAGGCCTACAATTTCTACAATTTTCAATCACTATCACAAATCAATAACCCTTATAAATAAACCTAACATGTGCAACATTGAGAGATATCTGACGACCTCTGTGGCGCAGTGGGTGAAGGCCCGCCTGTGACGCAGGAGGTTGCGGGTTCGATCCCCGCCGCGGGACAAATGTTTGTATGATCTGCAAATATTTGTCTCGGGTCTGGGTGTTTTCTATGTAGGTATATTATGTACGTATTAACAAAAAAAAAATGTAGGTATATAAGTAGTATATCAGTCATGTGGTTGCCATAACACAAGCTCTGCTTAGCTTGGGACTACATGATGCTGTGTGAAATGTCCAGCAATATTTATTATTTTATTTTTTTATTTTTATGTCTCGATAGGACGAACTGCTCTAACGCATACGCTAGAGCAGTTTAACCGATCGAGAAGTCTCGTTTCTCGACTCTCGATGTTGCACATGTTAAGCCGGCAGGGCGCGGCTATTTGTCACGTAAATTACCTTATTATTTAAGCGTGTTCTACACGGTTTGAAACCAGTTTCTACCAAGGTGACCTTGCTAGAATTTCGCATGACATCTAAGGCGTCGCGTCGGTAAAATGTATGAGTAAAACGTCTCGCAGCGTCGACGCTGCGACTTTGTTTAGTCATACATTTTGCCGACGCGACGCAACGCAACGCACTAATGGGGCCTCAGCCTAAGACGCCATTGATTGGTAGACAGTAAATTTCGATGACGCCATTGGTAGAAAGGCGTGCTCTTCTGCCAAGGTCACCTTGGTAGAAGCTGTGGTTTCAAACCGTCTAGAACACGCTTTAGCCCGATCGACGTTTCGACTGAATTGCATAAACCGTGGTCGCGGGAAGACTTTTTTGAAATTGTGATTCACGAACAGCAGCCTTTTTAGCTCCGCTGATCAAAAACCGTGTCATCTATTCAATCTTCACGGTCGGCAGGGCAGTTTGGAAGTTGCAATTCTTCAGCTGCTCTTGGACTTGCCTGGATCGCGCCCTGGCTAGCGTCACTTGGCTGTCCGCCACTCGAATGCTCTCCTGAAAGCATTGCAAGTTGCAACATTTACATGTAGAATATTTACATAAACCCGCGCGTATTGATGGTATGTGATAATGATAATGAAAGGTGGTCTATAATTATCCACAATCTCTCTCAAGCGCTCGTGGCGTAACTTGCTGAAACGTTCTTGATTGACCGTTGAAGTTAAGCAACGTTGTGCGCGGTCTTAATATTTGGATGGGTGACCATAAGTGGCATTACGAGCTGAGCGCTTTGGAGGGCACGTTAAATTGTCGGTCCCGGCTTTTAAGTCGTCAAGCTGTAACGGAGGGCTTAAGGCGGCCTAAAAACTCCGTCACCAGAGTTGACCACTTGCTCAAACGAACTTACTTACCATCCTCAAGAATTAAGAGGCCGGCGACGGACGAATTGTCCGTACAAACTTAATAGCAAAATAATTTTATGCTTTATTTTTTCACCTTTTTTAAAGGCAATATTTATCTAGGTTCCTGTTACACGTAAAGCTATCCCTAAAAATTGGAACTTTCTCAAATCGGCGCCCTGATTACGTAAGACTTGGAACAGCAATGTGACAGCAATCACTACGCAATCGGTCGAAAGATAACACTAAAATTCGTATTACGGTCGCAAAATTCACTATGGCAAAAGTGCATTTTGCAACACGCGAGCAATAGACGTGCGATTGGCTTCCTAAATACTATTTTTAGTGATATTTTTCGACCGGTCGCGTAGTGATTGCTGTCGCATTGCTATTGCAAGTCTTACGTAATCAGGGGCCCTAGCCATATTACACGATCTATCATCGCTGTAGAACGATCTATCGTCGCTGTAGAATAGAACACTTCAAAATGTATAGGAATTGACGTTCTGACCACGTGACTCATCTACTTGAAACGTCAAATCCTATACATTTTGAAGTGTTCTATTCTACAACGACGATAGATAGTGTAATATGGCTAGGGGGGCAGGGCGCGGCGCAACCAAGAACAAAAGTTCAAATAAAAACAAAAAGAGACAAAAGTTCCTTACCTGCAAAGCGAGGAGTTCTCTGTTTAAGCTGGCCATCCTCTCGTAGGCTAATTTCATGGTGTGGAGCCCTAGGACTTCGATATCACGGCGCATAGAGACATTCACCTCCCCTGGAATTCAAAATGAAATAATGATCATGACTGTATTCCTAAGGTGCGGTAGACATATGCCTGAATACTGAAATGCTACTTATATACTTGAGACATTCTTACTTAGGTAATAAAAACTACATTAAGTTAAATTGTCGGTCCCGGCTTTTAAGTCGTTGAGCCATGACGGAGGCCTTTAGGCGGCCCAAAAACTCCGTCACCAGACTTGGCCACTTGCTCATACGAAACGAACTTACGATTTTAGTCTCACGCTCACCGTCAGGGCTGATAGGCGAGTGAGCTTTATTACAATGAAATAAGGATACTGATTGTCCAGCACTGACGAGAGCAATCAGCGTAGCCATTTCTGCTAAACAATCAGTATCCTTATTTCATTGTAATAAAGATCAGCGCTGACGGTGAGCGTGAGACTAAAATCAGCCTTACTCTTCAGAATCGTATACAAAAATGACAGTTAATGTCAATGATAAGCACTACTGAAACTAAGTAGCCTTTCAGTATTCAGGCGTTATTTCTCTTAAGGTAAAGTTTCAAAGAGCGATGCCACACGGGCGCTGCCGCTCCGTTGCGTCGTCGCAGCGCTATAATTTTTGTTCTGTCAAAGCGCGTCGTTTCAGCACACCGTGTGGCATACCGGGCAGATTTGTATGTTGAACTACGGAGCGTCAACGCTGCGACGCCGACGTCGCAGCGACGACTCAGCGCAGCGGCAGCGCCCGTGTGGCATCTCTCTTAATTTAAATAATAAAGAAACTGATAAAAATATGCTTAAATTCTAATAATTTTGGTATTACTTTTGTATGGACATTCGTCTGTCGAAGGCCCCTTAACTGGAGTACTTACATAAGCGATTATGGAGTAATGAGTTGCTGTACATCTTAAGTTGGTTTGGTGATATCGGCGGCGGCGGCAGGACCTCGCTCTTAGGAGGGGGATTCAGATGACCTGAAATAAGGATTATGTTAATAACAATTGAATTCAAAATTTAATGACAAAACCTCGAGATCCCTTCATAAACTAGAAAAGACCTCATGATCTGGAAACGGCTGAACAGATTTTGATAAAACATGTCTAAGAACCATAGCTAAAAAAACTGCATTAAAATCTTCAGCTAAGAGTTGATGAATACCTATGTAAGGCGGTTCTCATACTGGCAACGTACCCCTCTGCGTTGTGCGTATCTGCAGATTTTAACATTGTATCTCAATTTGTATAGAAAACATGCATAGTACAACACACACACTGACAACGCATCGACAATGTTAAAATCTGCAGCCACGCACAACGGGTCTTTAGTTATTTCACAACACAAGCAGTTCGAACCACGGTGTGAATTACCCCAGAACTTTTTGTGATGGGGTGATGGCGCTGAGGGGAACAAAACAGTTCTCTTTTTAGATAGGTGAATTTGGACAAAGATTATAGTTTTACACACATTTCTTTGGGTCGTTGCCAATGTGAGAACCGACCACCTAAAGGCCTCCGTCCAGTGCCATAACTAGAGCGGTGCCAGCGGTGCCCAGGCATACGGCGCAGACCCTGAAGGGGCGCCCAAATGACTAGACAAAGACCACAAAAATTTTTCAAGCTTCATTCATAAAAGCTTAAGAGTTATATATAAGTTATAAAACGGACACATAAAAGCCTAATTACGGCACTGCCTCAGTCATGCCTTAACGACTTAAAAGCCTACGTAAGAGAAAAGGATAAGAGACACCTATTATGGTACCTTTCTACCTATCTTAGCATAGAAAAATAAGTACTGCCTATGTCGCTTACCTTCTTCTTCAGATTCCGATGCCTCCCCTGATATAACAGAAGCTTGAGCATTCGCTTGAGGGATCTCTGCATCCTGAGAAATTACAAAAGTTGTACCACTTTCAAATGACACAAAATTGACGTTAAATACCTACTTACAGGAGTTTTGCCAATTTCTACCTCAGAATCGGATTCTGAGGCTTCGCCGTCCACTACTTGAGGTGTATTGGACATAATTTATTACGTTGTCAAAACTAAACACTCGTAATTTATCCAATAAACAAGACAAATTAAAATTATCTGCTCGATTCGCGAACAATTTGTTTATTTACAAAAGTCGGTGTTCACAGCTGACATGAAAATTTTACCCATCATCATCACAGCAACATGTTCCGTTCCGTATTGTTGTTCGCAGTATACAGAAAAAATTACAAGTCCTTTTAAAATTAGTTGTCTATATGATTGTTGTTTAGTATTGATATACTCGCCATTATTCGAAACAGTATAATTTTCATTTTGCGATAGTCAAGATTGCAAACATGGTCCTTTCTTTTCCCCTTTTCTTCGGGCCTGTCCATCAGCTGGTAACACTTTTTTGCGTTCCATTTCACCCATTTCTTTCTGTTAGGTTGAATTATCTTCTTTTTTATTAATAGAGAAAGAAACGAACTTTTTGCGTCTCGAAAAAGGTTCTAATCATAGTTTCGTTCAAAAAAGTTTGTATGCTCGAAATGTTCCGCAAAATTCCGCAGAACTTCGTGGGGAATTCTTGAAGCAATCAATATTTCTTTTCAAACTTGGTCGATAGTAGGTACCTACCACAGAGAAATTAATACTACGTTGTAGGTACGTAGTATTACTATTATCTTTTAGCCTATTCTACCTAAGTACCTTTAGGTACCTGTTACCTACCTACCTTTAAATTGTTGAGAGCAGGAGGTTCCATTCCAATGAAAATATACACATCTCCACTAGAAACAAGACAAAAATGTAGCTATAAAGTAGGTTCTTTAGGTAGGGACCTACCTAGGGCAAAAATGAAACTGTTTTTCTTCTAGTATGTAAATAATTTATTGCACAACATGGGTTCTCTTCATATGCCGCCTCAGGGAGTCCTTAGAAGCGAAAGGATTGCTACACAATGTACAAGCGTAGTTTTTCTCTCCTGTGTGTGTGACCCTATGTCTCGCTACATCAGATTTCGTATAAAAGAGATTATGACACACATTGCATTCATGATTTTTCTCCTTCATATGAACTACTTTTACGTGATTATTGAGCAAACTCTTTGTTATAAAACTCTTTGAACAGAACTGACAGTTGAATTCGGGTTTTTTCAAACCGTGCTTCTCGACGAGGTGAATCACCCTTAAGTTTTCTTGAAGGAAGCGTTCAGAGCAGAACGGACAGGGAAATCTGTTTTTCCTTTCAACTTTAAGTCCGTGTACCTCTGTATCATGTTGTTTTTTCTCGGTCCGATTCTCAAAATTTAAATCACATCTCTGACAATGAATCGGACGATGAGATCTTGTCCGATGCAGATTTAAGAAGACCAAATTTGAAAAACCAGCTCCACAGACATAACACACATGTTTCTGATAGTGCCTGTTCATATGAATGTTCAGAAGCCTGAACAAAGTGAACGGTTCCGAACATATTTGACATTTAAGCTTGCTCTCAATCTTAAACGGTACCAACAAATGATCATCAACTACAATCTTATGATCTACCAAATGCTCTCTTAAATCATCTAAGTCTTTTAACTGCCTATCACATAATTTACAATTTAAAGAGGAAATTTCAACTTTAACGAGTCGGTTTTGTTGGTTGATAATTTTCCTTTGTATTTCTTCGAGACTGTGACAGCTGTTGTGGGTTCTTAACAAGTCGATGTCGGAGAAGGGTTCTTTGCAGCAGAAGCATCTGTAACGGCTTTTATTCCATTGGAATACGGCAGCGGTGGAGTGGTTGAGGAGCTTAAGGGAATTCTCTCGGAGGATAGGTCCTTGGCCACGATGTTCCAACAGTTTTGTTGTATTATTTGCAGCTTGTTCTTCTGAAAATATAAATTACCCCATTTTATTTCATAAAAAAAATAGATTCTCAAAAACTGCTGCATCGAAGGTGCTGATTCCGGAGATGCAAAACGAGGTACCTAAGTACTTTTAAAAAAGTCACTTTTGTGTCAACAATGTCATTCTGATTTGGTATTTACCTGAACGAAATAAGAGCTATCGGTTTTAGTGTTATTTTAATTGTTGTATTTTTAAATTTCGAGCCTTCTGCCTGGGCCCATAACCTGATGAATTTAAATGAAATAGTCCAGATTTCAAGTAAGATATTGAAATATATTTTCACAATAAACCGGCTAGGCGGACATTCAAAAACAAAAGAGATAGAGCACAGATAAAACATAAATAGAAGGCTCGAAATTTAAAAATAAAACATGAATTAATCAGTGTACAAAGGAAACACAGAATCAGCGCTATTAGTTAAATCGAATAAAGAAAGAAAAAGAAAGAAAATACATTTATTCAACAAAAACAACAAAGCAAAATTACAAAATGAAAAAAATAAGACAAAATCAAATCTTACCAATTTCAAATTCTTTGACTTTCTTCCTCGCTTTCTTCGATTTAAAATCTGTTTTTGAGCACTGTTTTTTGGTTGATTGTATATTGGCAGTATTCTTGTGGATGTCACATTTGAGATTTGCTAGTATTTCTGAAACAAGAATAGAATATAACTAGTAGTTCGCCCCGAACTGAGATCTCGCGCACCGTAGATGGCTTACATTTGGACTTTCTTCTGACTACCCCTATAATTTCAAGTGCTACTACTGCCGAGTATGCCTATTGCGCTAGCTCTTCATGGTAAAAAATACTAGCATGCATGCATGCAATACATAATGTCGTGTCTAATTTTTCATTTATTTCATATTTATGAATTCTCGTCGTATTTCTAAAAGTATACGTCCTAGAATCAAAATAATAACTATTTTGGAATATACAAATAAAGACCTTTCATTTGACACCCCACTCAATATATTTGTTTATTTAACTTTTTTTACCCCAATTATTTTCATTCTTTATCAAAAATTTTTTTATCATGAAAATAAATCAAGTAGCATCTAAAATCATTGCAAAAAAAAAACGGCGACGATGCCACTCTCTTTTTAAGACCGACCAGTCAATGAGCTACGAAGACATCGAAACTCTATGAAACGGGAGCTCTTGCAGCTCTGGTTTCGTAGTTTTTGTTCTTTGGTCGTATTTCAAAAACTATACATCCTAGATTAAAAATAAAAACCATTTTGGAATGTACAAAATAAGCCCTTCCGTATGACACCCCACTCAATATATTTGGGTAACTTTGAAAAAAATTAACCCCCTTGGGAACCCCATATCTTTACAACCCCTTCATCGATTACGCTCATACGCTCCACAGCAAATTTCCATAGCACTACCTATTGACCTATCAAGTTTCATACGGATTGGATAAGCGGTTCGATAGTTATGCGAGAACATAAAAATGAAACATACAAACATACAAACATACAAACATACAAACATACAAACATACAAACATACAAACATACAAACATACAAACATACAAAGCAAAATCGCCTAACTTGCCACTAAGATCTTCGCTCGCTTCGCTCGCTCGATCGATAAAATAGAACAGAGTCAATTAAAATAACGATATAAAACATCTAGGGTACTTAAAATAATGGGCGGCCTTATCGCTGGAAGCGATCTCTTCCAAGCATCCTTTGGATGTACAGGACAAAATCAAAAGCTAAGGACTGTGGTAAACACCTAATGAAATAGAATAAAATAAAAGTGACACTTGTAAAAAACAAGGCCGAAATTCAATTATTTTTCAATTCTTGAAAATTAAATTTAATTATGATTACATCTCTATCCGCAAGGCGCGGTAGACACCGTCACAATGCGACATAATATTGTTCCTTAAAAAAAATTATGGCTAGCTATTTCAATAAAGTTACATTCCCCAACACCATCTACAAACTATAGCTGGTAGGGTTACTTCTCCGATCTGGCAGTGCTTTGTTCGGAGAGTAATCTGAGGTATGTTTATTTTGTGTAGTTTAGTTTAGTTTAGTGTACTAACATTAGGTTTAAGAGAGTGATTACTAACAAAGTATGGATCAATGTTATCCGAAATAAAATGTTTTTATTTATTTTTTTTATTTTTATTTTATTATTATTATTTAAGAGCCTACTGAGGTGAATTTGTCAAAATAGAGGTTTACCGTTTTAAAGATTTTCTTAAAGCAAATCGTATTAAGATAGTGAAAAACATACTCTAAGTACTACCAATGAACTGATCTACACTGTGGGCTATTTCATATTTCAATATTTTATGTATTTTTTTAGTAAATTACTGGACAAAGTACACAAAATATGAGCGCGGGGTTTTAAGCCTGACCGAACACTAAATTACTCAATTGAATTAAAAAATACGAAAACAACAACTTCAATATTTTATCTATCCTGTGCTCTATTTTTTTTTTCGTAGGTGTAGCTATATTCAACACATTATAGGCAAGAAAGTTGAAGATAAAACTCTCCATACATTTTTTCTATGGAGTAGCTACTATGAATAAAAGGACGATTCATTGCCAAAAATCGTCAGACGGCCGCGGCCATTGGAGCTGGGAGCACGTCACATTGCGTAAATACTATTAGCTAAGCTGTGGCAGAGCCAGTGACGTCACGTGACTGTGTTCTTACATGAGAAGCGGTCGCGTAAACGTGCTATGTCATATTTTCGATAAAATCAGATTACAGTATGTAAGGCATCTTTTGATAAAGATTTTGCCTGGCATAAAAAATGGACTATTTTCTATCAGCATAGGTACCTAAGTAGTAAGTAAGTGCCTATAGGTAAGTATACGTACGGAAGCATGCACATCCACATAGAAAGCTTTACAATCATTTTATGTTTTTATCATCTGGATTAAGTGATGATGATGCTGATGATGATGATTGTGGGGGTTGGCCTACAGTGGGTGGTGGAGGTGGAAATGATAACTCGGTGGTGATGGTAGTGGACTGTATTTCTTTGTTCTTATAGTAGGTACACCGCTGGATTCCTATTCTGCTACTGCTTGTTGACTTTTTCTTGGTTGATGTGTTGCTGTACTGAGCTCTCGAGTTGAACTGAATATAATAAAAATAGCTCCTGTATTTATACAAAATGACATCGATTAATAACCAATCAGAATATTGCTACCAAAAATTCCTCCAATTAAACAGTCGGACTTAATTTCCATACCGAGGTTATAAAATATATTGGCTACGCGAACTATAGGTACCTCATTATTCTTTCGACCGTCGCGTAGCAACCATCTTAAAATAGCATATTTCAGCCGTAAAACTAATTATATCTAGGTATGTGCGTTTCAACCGAGAGAGCATATGCTGAAGACAAGATTTAAGTATGCAGACCTTTAGTAGAAGTTCTAAAACAATTGTAAAACCAATGTCGCCATTTGTAAAAAGACAGAACAAGAGATACGACATGAAATGTATGCTCACTCAGTTCTCCCATGCGACAAGCCAAATATCAAAATGTATTATGTTTACAAAATAAATTTGTATGCTAGGCTTTAGTAGAACTTTAGATATGCTACGGTTTTCAGTTTCAGATTCCCTAGTGCCTTAGTTTAAAATTTACAAATGGTTTATTATGCTCACTCAGTTCTCCACTTTCACAATGTCCAATTTCCTACTAAACCAATGAAAGAATTTGAATTAAATTGATATCTACATTTAGTATAAGTTGAGTACGAATTTGTAAAACCGAAAAAAGAACCAATATCATACAACATATATGAATAATTAACTGTCTTAGGTGCTCACTCAGTCGAAACGTTTTTGAAAAGTAAAAAACCTTAATATCTTTTGATTTGTGAATTGTAGAGAAAATGTAAATATGTAGACCTTTAGTAAAAATTTTTACTAAAGATCTGCATTTTCAAATTGTGGAATATTTGCTTGGTTCACGAGATATACTTATTTTATTATTTGTATGAAAACTTGTTATCGTCAGAATGAAGGGTGTCACCCGTCGAGTTACCGTCAGAATGAAGGGTGCCACCCGTCGAATTTAATGTTAAGATAGTGTCCAATTAATTGCTAGAAAACTTCAAAGGAAAATATGCCTGATAAGTTAAATGCATTAATTTCATAAGCCCATCACACACATAGCAGATAATATATCTTATGAAAGATATATTTTCCGATCGCACCCATAAAAATTCTATGGAGCGTCACACACAGCGGCTATAATATATATTTCAACAGATTAAATTCCGATTGAGAAATATATCTGTCAACCTATCAAAATATAAACTACAGGATGTTCTCGTAACTCACAAGAAAAAAATTAACTGCAGTTCATCAGTTTATATTTTACTTCCTTTCATTTGAACTGAGAACGGGGCGTCTAGGACGAGTAGTTCCCGAGATATGGCCATTTGAAGTTTGACAGCTGTCACTTCAAATGAAGATCTTGGTCATAGCTTTCATTTGAACTGAGAACGGGAAGTCTAGGACGAGTAGTTCCCGAGATATGGCGGTTTTAAATTTGACAGCTGTCACTTCAAAGATTCAAGATTCAAGATTTTAGTTTTCAGATTCAAGAATCAAGGATCGAAATCAAGGATCGAAATCAAGGATCGAAATCAAGGATCGAAACCAAGGATCGAAATCAAGGATCGAAATCAAGGATCGAAATCAAGGATCGAAACCAAGGATCGAAATCAAGGATCGAAATCAAGGATCGAATTCAGGGATCGAAACCAAGGATCGAAATCACGCCCCGTTCTCAGTTCAAATGAAAGGAAGTAAAATATAAACTGATGAACTGCAGTTAAATTTTTTCTTGTGAGTTACGAGAACATCCTGTAGTTTATATTTTGATAGGTTGACAGATATATTTCTCAATCGGAATTTAATCTGTTGAAATATATATTATAGCCGCTGTGTGTGACGCTCCATAGAATTTTTATGGGTGCGATCGGAAAATATATCTTTCATAAGATATATTATCTGCTATGTGTGTGATGGGCTTATGAAATTAATGCATTTAACTTATCAGGCATATTTTCCTTTGAAGTTTTCTAGCAATTAATTGGACACTATCTTAACATTAAATTCGACGGGTGGCACCCTTCATTCTGACGGTAACTCGACGGGTGACACCCTTCATTCTGACGATAACAAGTTTTCATACAAATAATAAAATAAGTATATCTCGTGAACCAAGCAAATATTCCACAATTTGAAAATGCAGATCTTTAGTAAAAATTTTTACTAAAGGTCTACATATTTACATTTTCTCTACAATTCACAAATCAAAAGATATTAAGGTTTTTTACTTTTCAAAAACGTTTCGACTGAGTGAGCACCTAAGACAGTTAATTATTCATATATGTTGTATGATATTGGTTCTTTTTTCGGTTTTACAAATTCGTACTCAACTTATACTAAATGTAGATATCAATTTAATTCAAATTCTTTCATTGGTTTAGTAGGAAATTGGACATTGTGAAAGTGGAGAACTGAGTGAGCATAATAAACCATTTGTAAATTTTAAACTAAGGCACTAGGGAATCTGAAACTGAAAACCGTAGCATATCTAAAGTTCTACTAAAGCCTAGCATACAAATTTATTTTGTAAACATAATACATTTTGATATTTGGCTTGTCGCATGGGAGAACTGAGTGAGCATACATTTCATGTCGTATCTCTTGTTCTGTCTTTTTACAAATGGCGAGATTGGTTTTACAATTGTTTTAGAACTTCTACTAAAGGTCTGCATACTTAAATCTTGTCTTCAGCATATGCTCTCTCGGTGGAAACGCATATTATCTAGGTATCTCGATATAATCAAACATAAGTCTAAGTTTACATAGGTCATCATAAAAAACAGGCTAAAAACTTCAGACTTCCAAATAAAAACACAACATAAGTTTATACAATTCAAAATAATTAACCAGGCTAAAAACTTCAGACTTCTAAATAAAAACACAACATAAGTTTATACAATTCAAAATAATTAACCAGGCTAAAAACTTCAGACTTCCAAATAAAAACACAACATAAGTTTATACAATTCAAAATAATTAACCAGGCTAAAAACTTCAGACTTCCAAATAAAAACACAACATAAGTTTATACAATTCAAAATAATTAACCAGGCTAAAAACTTCAGACTTCCAAATAAAAACACAACATAAGTTTATACAATTCAAAATAATTAACCAGGCTAAAAACTTCAGACTTCCAAATAAAAACACAACATAAGTTTATACAATTCAAAATAATTAACCAGGCTAAAAACTTCAGACTTCCAAATAAAAACACAACATAAGTTTATACAATTCAAAATAATTAACCAGGCTAAAAACTTCAGACTTCCAAATAAAAACACAACATAAGTTTATACAATTCAAAATAATTAACCAGGCTAAAAACTTCAGACTTCCAAATAAAAACACAACATAAGTTTATACAATTCAAAATAATTAACCAGGCTAAAAACCTTAGACTTCAAATAAAACACACTAAGTCTAAGTTTATACAATTAAATTACCTAACCAGGCTAAAAACTTTAAACTATACGAAGTTGTCCGTAACAATGATGCTGATGATGATGATGCTGATGATGATGATGATGATGATGATGATCGTGGAACTTTTTATTGATATGGGTATCAAATGAAAGATTTTGATGAGCGAAACACAATCATCATCGTCATCGTCATATCTTTATCTTTTTATATCGTCATGACTTCATAACTTCGTGACTTCGTATCTTCGTAACTTCGTAACTTCGTGACTTCGTGACTTCGTGACTTCGTAACTTCGTTTCTTCGTGACTTCGTATCTTCGTAACTTCGCAACTTCGCAACTTCGTATCTTCGCAACTTCGTATCTTCGTATCTTCTTATCTTCGTAACTTCGCAACTTCGCATCTTAGCAACTTCGTATCTTCGTATCTTCATAACTTCGTAACTTCGCAACTTCGCAACTTCACAACTTCGTATCTTCGTAACTTCTCATCTTCGTAACTTCGTATCTTCATGACTTCGTAACTTCGTATCTTCTTACCTTCGTATCTTCGCAACTTCGCAACTTCGTATCTTCGTAACTTCGTATCTTCAAAACTTCGTAACTTCGTTTCGTACCTTCGTAACTTCATACCTTCGTAACTTCGTATCTTTGCAACTTCGCAACTTCGCATCTTCGCATCTTCGCATCTTCGTTTCTTCGTAACTTCATAACTTCGCAACTTCGCAACTTCGTATCTTCGTAACTTCGTATCTTCAAAACTTCGTAACTTAGTATCTTCGTAACTTCGTTTCGTACCTTCGTAACTTCGTATCTTTGCAACTTCGCAACTTCGTATCTTCGTATCTTTGTATCTTCGCAACTTCGCAACTTCGTATCTTCATAACTTCGCAACTTCGCAACTTCACAACTTCGTATCTTCGTAACTTCGCATCTTCGTAACTTCGTAACTTCGTATCTTCGCAACTTCGCAACTTCGTATCTTCACAACTTCACAACTTCGTAACTTCGTAACTTCGTATCTTCGTAACTTCGCAACTTCGCACCTTCGTATCTAGAAGTTACGACGTTGCGAAGCTACGAAGATACGAATTTACGAAGATGTGAAGATACGAAGTTGCGAAGTTACGAAGTTACGAAGATACGAAGATACAAAGTTACGAAGATACGAATTTGCGAAGTTGCGAAGTTACGAAGTTGCGAAGTTGCGAAGGTGTGAAGTTACGAAGATACAAAGTTGCGAAGATGCGAAGTTGATAAGTTACGAAGATACGAAGATATGAAGATACGAAGTTGCGAAGATATGAAGATACGAAGTTGCGAAGTTACGAAGATACGAAGTTACGAAGATACGAATTTGCGAAGTTGCGAAGTTACGAAGTTGCGAAGGTGTGAAGTTACGAAGATACGAAGATACGAAGTTTTTCATATGGTCATAACTTCATATCTTCGTTCCTTCGTAACTCCGTGATTTCGTATTTTCGTGACTTCGTGACTTCGTAACTTCGTATCTTCGTATCTTCAAAACTTCGTAACTTCGTAACTTCGCAACTTCGCAACTTCACAACTTCGCAACTTCGTATCTTCATATTTTCTAGATACGAAGGTGCGAAGTTGCGAAGATACGAAGTTACGAAGTTGCGAAGCTACGAAGATATGAAGTTACGAAGATATGAAGATACGAAGTTGCGAAGTTACGAAGTTACGAAGATACGAAGATACGAAGTTACGAAGATACGAATTTGCGAAGTTGCGAAGTTACGAAGTTGCGAAGTTGCGAAAGTGTGAAGTTACGAAGTTACGAAGATACGAAGTTGCGAAGATGCGAAGTTGATAAGTTACGAAGATACGAAGTTATGAAGATACGAAGTTGCGAAGTTACGAAGATAGGAAGATAGGAAGATACGAAGTTACGAAGTTACGAAGTTGCGAAGTTGCGAAGTTACGAAGATGCGAAGATGTGAAGTTGCGAAGTTACGAAGACACACACACACACACGCTGCACACACATACCACGAAAGTGCTTGGTTGTATGTAACTATTTTTATTCTTATTGTTATTTACTTTTCTCTAAAACCTATACTACCTAGTGACTAGACATTATTTAACACACGGGAATCACTCACGTAAAATTATCGTCGATTTGGTTTAGATTTGAAAGTGAAATAGTACCTAGTGACTGTCGTAATATATGTTTTACTCTAAAAAATGTAAATCCGTCATTGGCTGTAAGAAACATAAATAAGTCGATTTATTACTACTAAGAGCTGTGGATTTTGTCTAATAAATAAATAAATAAGATGCGAAGTTTTTTCAAATCTGACTTGTAGAATATCGCGTTCAAACAAACAAACAAACTCTTTCGCTTTACAGAATTGGTATTAGATTGTTAAAGATGTCAATACAAAATCGTTATGAAGTTATAAATTTTAAAACGTAAAAAATGTTTGCCGAAACTTTGACCGCTTTGTGTCAGAGCGGCCCGCACTGCGTGGCGCTTTCAATGTGTGCGTTCTACGCACACAAGCTTGAGCGCTACGTTTCCCGCCCGTAAATACCTAAAACTGACGAGCGGCATAGCGTCGGAGCCCTCTTAATGCACAGGATATACTTCAGCTTATAAGCTATATAAGCTGATGAGTGCATATCCAGTTATTGGTCAGTGCATTAAAATGTTTGTATAGTCTGTTATTAAAGCAGTTCATTGTGGGAGCACTGATAACTGATTCTGGCAGACGGTTCCAGTCCTTCACAACATGGTTGGACAAAGTATGCTTTCTTGGTTTGCTGGTTCCTGGCCCCTTCTGCAGCTTTAGCGAGTGTCCTCTCAGTCTTCTGTTATTGTTCATTTTATATATTCTATACTATGATCACAAGATCTTGTTGGTGGGAGCTACTCTGTGGTAGTTCATGATTAATTTTGTTAACAATTCTTACCATCATCATCATCATAAGTGTGATCCAGAGCATCCAGAGCATTAACATCCATCAATTCTGCTGTGGGTCCTTCTAGCTTAATTGCTTCAATTTTAAGATCGTTGTCATCATTGGTTCCTAAAATATGTTTTATTCAAGTAAATAATAGCTGTAATTTAAACGAACTAACGGGACTTTATCGCGTTATTACCTTTGTTTATTATTTCCCGACGTTTCGAGTGCGTTACAGCTCTCGTAACGTAACGCACTCGAAACGTCGGGAAATAATAAACAAAGGTAATAACGCGATAAAGTCCCGTTAGTTCGTTTAAATTATGTCTACAGATCGCGAAAGTTTAAAATGTGCTAAATAATAGCTGGACTTTTCACACTGCATCATGTAGCGTCAAAGTAAGCAGAGCTTGTGTCATGTGAACTACATGCATACTATCGACAGACACTCAGATTGCTTGCAGAATAATTTCGTTAAGAGAGCCCTATGGGACCGACAAGGTCAACACTCGACCCTAGGTCTCTAAATGAAAATAGAATTTAAAAAAATTCTTGGTATTTCGCTGGCAGTAGTAATTTTGTATGAAAAAGCTACACTGTGTAGCGAAACAGCTAACTTAAAGAATGCCAAGATCCATCGTGCATACTGTACCTTTCTTAAGACTTCTCAGATATTCTAAATATGTTTCTGCGTTTTTCAATACCATCTCTTTAAACAAGTTTGCATCGAGAAGCCGTGAGATGCACTTGCTGCAAATATATTGATCTAAGGGCTGTATTTCTTGCGAAATCTGTAAAAATATAATTAGGTAAGTGTATAAGTAGGTACTTGTCGTTAACCCCATGCAAAAAGGACCACTTTTGAGTCAAATTGCGGAAAAGGGAGTCCCCCATACATACATACAAGTAGGTACTTATGTCGGTACCTACCTACTCAATACTCATAGGTACTCTTTTGTACATAAAATAGGTACCTATTGCTACTTTTCCATAAGTTTGAGTAGGCAGAGGACCACCTAATTACATCTTAATATTATGCCTCTTTCGCCCGAAACACATCATTAACTTTTATACTTGCTTTTACCTGAATATTAAATACATTTTCCAGCACTTTTCCGTACGTTTTTCTCTTTTCATCATCGTAATAATCAGTGAAAATAGATTCAGAAGTTTCCTTGCTGAGGCAACAACGACAAACGCTGAATTGCTCAAAGCTCAAATTCATTTTATAAACTTTAAGCAGCACTACACAAAGAGAAAAATTGCATTAGTGATTCAATATAAAAATTAAAAGGTTCACTGTAAAAAATATGTACGGTATTCATTTTACAAAACAAAAACAAACAAAAATGGCATTTTTTTGTCGAAAATTTTGTTTACCCTTTTCCATAGACTGCATTTTTGTTTCTTTTCTCTCCTGTCAAAAACAGACGTTTCATTTCACGTTCATTCATTTCAGAGTTTTTGATTTTTTTGTTGTCTCTGTCCAAAACAAAAACGCAAACGAAATAAAATCCAAAATTGCAACTCGTTTGCAATGTTGAAGGCTCGCTACGGGTTCGCTTCGAATCCACCTTGTTTTCCTAGTAATAGAACTAAAACATGCAGAAAAAGTGCGTGCAAAGACAAAAATGGAAAAAAGTTAACTTAACAGGTCAGTGCTGCCAACTGTTTAGTTAATCCTGCTTGCTAGGCTCAGTGTTGCCAATTAAGCGTCTTTGTCGCTAGAAATAGCGACTTTTGAACCTGTGTTAGCGACAGGGGCGTATTTACCCTTAGGCCAAGAGGGCCATGGCCCGGGGCGGCAGGCTGAGAGGGGCGGCGCAAGCCGCCCCTCGCCCCAAGCCAGCACACAATTTCTTCAGGCATATAATAGGACAAAAGGAAAAGTCCAAGACATGAAGGTGAGAGCGAGAGGCGGCGCAAGCCGCCCCTCGTTCTCAGCTTCATTCCTTTCATTTTTCTTTAAATGCATATATAAATTTAAAAAAGCCAACCTAATTAACAACTAAAACTCATTTGTGTGGGCGGCGTAAGCCGCCCCTAGCTCTCAGCTTCGTACGCTTTTCTTTTTGTCCTGTGCCTGAAGAAATTAAAAAAGCCTATCTAATTAACAACTAAAACTTATTTGGCTGAGAGCGAGGGGCGGCTTGCACCGCCTCTCGCTCTCACCTTCATGTCATGGGCCTATCTTTTTGTCCTTATATGCCTGAAGAAATTTAAGAAAAGCCTACCTACCCAATTAACAACAACTAAAATGAGGGGCGGCTCGCGCCGCTCCTCAGTCTCAGCTTCTTGCGCTTCTCTTTTTGTCTTTATATGCCTCAAGAAATTTAAGAAAAGTCTACCTAATTAACAAAAACTAAAACACATTTGGGTGAGAGCGAGGGGCGGCTAGCTTCATGTACCTTTCTTTTGGTCCTTGTATGCCTGAAGAAATTTAAGAAAAGCCTACCTAATTAACAACAACTAAAATCACTATCGTATTACTGACCGGGCATTTTCAGAGACTGACCTTGCTATTTTTAACTTGACAGGAAACTGTAGGTAGGTATTCTTTTAAACTCAAAGGGATAAATCCGTTGCAATATAAATCCTCGAGGCGATTTTAGGCAAACATTTTCTTGAGTATCACATGTTGCATTTGTCTTAAAAAAAATAGGCTCGCTTCGCTCGCATATAAGCTTCATGTCATAAGTGTTTTGCAAGCAAAGTGAGTTGTGTCTGACCGCAGAATATTAACCGACAAAAAGCCATCCTATTCTTTGAGCACGTTAGTAAAATCAAGTGTCACATGTTGCATTTGTTTTGTTATAAAAAAATTAGGCTCGCTTCGCTCGCATATAGAATAGGAGCCGACATGCAGCCAGCCTTTTCTTTGATTACCATAAGAAAAATAAAATGTCAGTTGTTGCATTTGTCTTAAAAAAATTCGGCTCGCTTCGCTCGCATTAAGCTTCATAAGTATTTTGCTAGCAGAATGCAAAACAAGTTTCAAGCCCGGGACAAATATTTGCATATCATACAAACATTTGTCCCGCGACGGGAATCGAAGTCGTTAAATGCGTTGCGCGTACGGTAATCATAACATAACGCTTACGAAGTCACGGTTACATCTAGTAGGTATTGAACCTAACTATTGCCTTTTTTGTTTTTTCATTCACTAGGTAGGACAGGAAACTGTAGGTAGGTATTATTTTAAACTCGAAGGGATAAATCCGTTACAATATAAATTCCTCGAGGCGATTTTAGGCAAACATTTTATTGAGTATCACATGTTGCATTTGTCTTAAAAAAAATCGGCTCGCTTTGCTCGCATATAAGCTTCCTGTCATAAGTGTTTTGCAAGCAAAGTGAGTTGTATCTGACCGCAGAATATTAACCGACAAAAAGCCATCCTTTTCTTTGAGCACGTTAGTAAAATCAAGTGTCACATGTTGCATTTGTTTTGTTAAGTATAAAAAATTTGGCTCGCTTCGCTCGCATATTGAATAGGAACCGACATGCAGCCAGCCTTTTCTTTGATTACCATAGGAAAAATAAAATATCAGTTGTTGCATTTGTCTTAAAAAAATTCGGCTCGCTTCGCTCGCATATAAGCTTCATGAGTATTTTGCTAGCAGAATGCAAAACGAGTTTCAAGCCCGAGACAAATATTTGCATATCATACAAACATTTGTCCCGCGACGGGAATCGAAGTCGTTGAATGGGTTGCGCGTACGGTAATCATAACGCTTACGAAGTCGCGGTCACAGCTAGGTAGTAGGTATTAAACGTAACTATTGCTTTTTTTGTTTTTTCATTCACTAGGTAGGTATTTGATTTTGCATTTTCCGCTAATTTATGGGGCGGCAAACCTTACAGGCCCAGGGCGCCGAATTTTTAAATACGCCTCTGGTTAGCGACAAAAAAATCGGTTTTAGCGACAAAAAATATTTAGCGACCTAACTAGCGACTTTTGGACTTCGACCAAGAAAGAAATTAAAAGTACTTTTATTGGTTGGCAGACACCAAATGACAGTGACAGACGCCAAGCGACAGTGACAGACACCATTAAAGTGTGATATTGTCTTATGTATATTTTGACGGAATAAAAATACGGAACTTCATGTGCGTGATCACTACGGTATGTCAATGTCCCGCGGATCAACCTTTCACTATCAAACTCTATCGAACTATGCTCAATGAATGCTGACGAAGATTTTGAATTAAAACTTTTATTTTGAGTTTACGTAAAAATATGCAGGCAACGTAAAAAATAATATATCGTCACCGGAAGTATCAATTACCTAACGTAAGGGACAAACCCCGGGTTTACAGGAGAGCCGAAATAAGATATTTTTTTAGTAAATGTGTCTGTATTTTTGTTTCCTGTGGTCCCATTAAAATACTTTCAAGGGAAAAGTTTCTAAAAATTTTGTCATCTTTCGAACTGTTAATTCAAAATTAAAATAAACCTTATGGTTTCAGAGATAGCCTGTTCCTTACCTTAAAATTCAATGTAAAGCCGTCCCTTACGTTATTCAAAAGTTTAAAACAGTAGGTAAGTAACAAGTGAAAAAATAAATGTCATGAGCGCAAAATTTTAGATCGAACTGCATATTTAACTCATATTCGACAAAATGTCCCTTACGTTAATTGATACTTCCGGTGACGATATTTTAAAAGATTTTTTTCTCACCCCCCCCCCCCCCCCCCCCCCCCTCCCACTTGCTCCTTTGCCTCTTT
Source organism: Camptogramma bilineatum (assembly GCA_958496255.1). Lineage (NCBI taxonomy): Eukaryota > Metazoa > Arthropoda > Insecta > Lepidoptera > Geometridae > Camptogramma > Camptogramma bilineatum. Next base: position 5,710,203 of record OY292478.1, read on the forward strand.
TAGCGACTTTCTAGCGACTTTTCGCACTCAATCTAGCGACTTTTATTTTTTGGAGTTGGCAACACTGGCTAGGCTGGCAATGGCAACATTAATTAATAAATTAATTCGTTTCGTTCGATTCGAGCGAGTCGCCATTTTGTAGGTTGTCTAGTTTTTATTAAATATCCAAGAACTGTGTAATTTTCTCTGTTTCACTGTGATTTTAGTGTTAAAAAATGTCTAAACGACGAATTGAAGTTGTGGATCCATTTATCAAAAAGAAAAGGTATGATCACACTATATTTTTATGTGTTTCGCGTAGCGAAGTACACCATGCTTCAGAACTGCTATTTCTTTGTTTGTGGCCTTCATCAGACCTCATTTTGTGTATTTTGAATAAACGCTAAGAGGTTTATGAAATAACAAACTCATAGTACCGGTTCTACACCTATCGTTCAAAGCAAAGTAAAATTGTTTTGGGGTGTAGCATAAACAAAATTTACTGCGATTTTTGGTTGTCCTTTGACGCTATCCTACGGTGAGCACCTCAAAAACGAGGCAGGGAATCTGAAATCAATAGTAAATAAGTTCGTATGAGCAAGTGGCCAACTCAGGTGACGGAGTTTTTAGGCCGCCTAGCGGCCTCCAACATGGCTTAACTACCTAAAAGCCGGGACCGACTAACGTGCCCGCCGAAGCACGGAAGCGCTCAGCACGTAATGCCACTTGCTTGTCACCCATACAAATTGTGACCGCGCACAACGCTGCAAGTAGAATAATTAACTTGTGCATACTGGTGCTAGAGGCACTGGTTCCCATAGTACAAGCTTTGCTTAGTTCGGGGCTAGTTGGCGCTGTGTCAAATGTCCAGCAAAATATTTAATTTAATGTTTTTTTCTACAGGGAAGAGAAAGCGGCTGCTTTAGCCAAGGCAGGGATAACTGGAGAATCCTCTGACAGCTTGAGCATCGGCACCGCACACCCCCCCCACTGCGACCAGCACTCCGGGCATCAACCCTTATACTGGTATGTTATTAAGATTATTTACAAGACTAGCAGCACCCTCATTTGCCCCCATAGTGATGGTATATGGTGATGATGATCATGAAAAGTAGTCTATAACCTTCCTCAAGAGTTTAGCTATCAAATGCAGAAAGAATTTTTCAAATCCGACTGGTAGTTCTTGAAATTAGCGCGTTCAAAGGAAAAACCTCTTCTGCGTTATATAATTAAGTATAGATATAGAAGTATAGATGTACCTACCCTACAAATAATCTGTGGGGCTTAAAAGGCTGTTAAAGCAGAATAATAATCTGAATCTTACAGTTACCTCTGTCAATGCTTTTAAAAACAAGCTCGACTACTGGCTACAAACTAACAAATTAATCTCATGTTTAAAATGGTTTTTCTCTCTTTCCAGGTCTTCCTCACTCTCAGCGTTACCATGAGCTTCTCCGTCGCCGTCTCGGCCTCCCGGTTTGGGAGTACAAAGCAGACTTCATGAGACTCCTCAACCAGCACCAATGTGTCGTACTCGTCGGAGAGACCGGCTCAGGAAAGACCACCCAAATCCCACAATGGTCCGTCGAATTCTCTGCTGTTACAGCTGGGAAGTCTACAGGTGTGGCTTGTACACAACCGAGAAGAGTGGCCGCTATGTCGGTCGCCCAACGAGTGGCCGAAGAGATGGATGTAGCTTTAGGCCAGCAAGTCGGCTACAGCATTCGATTCGAAGACTGCTCCGGTCCTCAGACCGTTCTTAAATACATGACAGATGGTATGTTACTCCGAGAGGCTATGTCGGACCCTATGCTGGAGCAATACAGAGTGATCTTGCTCGACGAAGCCCACGAAAGGACCTTAGCAACTGATATATTAATGGGTGTTTTGAAGGAGGTTATCAAACAACGCAACGATCTAAAGCTAGTTATTATGTCAGCGACTCTCGATGCCGGCAAGTTCCAGCAGTACTTCGATAATGCACCGTTAATGAATGTCCCGGGACGAACGCATCCGGTAGAAATCTTCTACACACCGTTACCCGAACGTGATTATTTAGAAGCTGCAATCCGTACTGTGATCCAAATCCACATTTGCGAGGAGATCTCCGGAGATATTCTTTTATTCTTAACGGGGCAGGAGGAAATCGAGGACGCATGCAAACGGATTAAGCGAGAGATTGACAACTTAGGTCCCGATGTAGGAGAACTAAAATGCATTCCTCTCTTCTCGACCCTCCCACCGAACCTTCAGCAAAGGATCTTCGAGCCCGCACCACCTAACCGACCTAACGGAGGCATCGGTAGAAAGGTTGTCGTCTCGACAAACATAGCGGAAACCTCACTGACTATCGATGGAGTTGTGTTCGTTATAGACCCCGGGTTCGCTAAGCAGAAGGTGTACAATCCTCGGATTCGAGTGGAATCTCTTCTCGTCTCTCCGATCAGTAAGGCCTCGGCTCAGCAGCGAGCTGGCCGGGCCGGTCGTACCAGGCCGGGGAAGTGCTTCAGATTGTATACAGAGAAGGCTTACAAGAATGAAATGCAAGATAACACATATCCGGAGATACTGAGGTGATTTTAAGATGGTTTTGTATGAATTTTATTACTATTTCATGATATAATATCTGGGCGACCGAACTCGGGTGCAAATAAAGAAAAATTAAAAAAGAAAATTTCAACAAATTTCATCGAAATCTTTAGAGCCGTTTTCGAGAACGTGAGTACAAACAAACAAATATTGCTTGTTTAATAGAATAGGATGAAGAGTGATTGTAATCTGAATTTCGACAACTGCGCCATTTACTGATTGTCTAACAGTTAGACAATCAGTAAATGAGTTAGACTCTAACTTGTCTTAAACCTCAAGTTCATCTTGGATTCGAACCCGCAATGATACAAGCGATCCTCCTTTAGCCGGAATGCTTTTACCAATTCGGCCACGGAACCTTTAGTCGCCAGAGTTGAAAATCATGATAGGACCATATCTATCGATTATAGCATAGAAATAGTTTTCGAGCCCATAACACCTTTAAAAGTGTAGAAATAGCCATCGAGTAGACGGTGAAATCTAATGCGCCGCGCACTTTGTTTCGCCATTTGCAGATCGAACTTAGGATCTGTAGTTTTGCAGTTGAAGAAGTTGGGAATCGACGATCTCGTCCATTTCGACTTCATGGACCCACCGGCTCCGGAGACCCTCATGAGGGCATTGGAACTGCTCAATTACCTCGCTGCACTGGGTAAGATACATAATATATAAATAAGCCTTTTATTCAGACATTTTACATTGTTTTAACTTAATCCTACAGCTAAACTAACATCTGAGTCAGTATCTGCCTGTGTGCCTCTTAGGACAAAGGCCTCCTCCAATTGTGGCCATAGTTCAATGTCTTTTGCTAGTCTCTTTCTTTTGTTGTTTCTTGTGAACCAGTACATTATAGTTTTTGACCACTTTTCGCTACCTCTGATAGTATGGCCTGTCCATTTCCATTTAAATTTTCTGATGGTTACTGTTACATCTTTTGTTTTAGTGTGGTTTACAGATACATAATATACAAGATAGATAATATACGTACTAGCTTTCGCCCGCGGCGTTGCCCGCGAGGTACCTACTTATAGCCTATGTTCACCCTGAAAATTTATTATAAATACTGGTGAAAGAATTTTTGAAATCGAATGAGTAGTTTCGGAGATAACCTCATACGAACAAACTTTACCTCTTTATAATATTAGTATAGATTTAATCCTAGAGGATATACATCCAGACATCCATACATCCTTTTAAGTTATTGTCTTTGGTTGTAACCCTAATTAACCCCTTGTTAATTAAATTGAAATAAAAAATTAAATGGTTCTTTTTTACTCTTACAAAAACTACTGGATGGATTTGGCTGAAACTTTGAATATACATAGTTTATGACTGCAATAACACATAGGCTAATTTTTATCACGCGAGCCAAGCCGCGGGCGTAACTAGAGTATTTAATATTTAATACTAGCAGCGCCTTTGCAGCCTTGCCTCCGTAGTGATGGTATATGGTGGTGATGATGATGATGAAAAGTAGCCTATAACCTTCCTCAAGAGTTTAGCTATCACATGCAGAAAGAATTCTTCTAATCCGTCTGTGGGCTCAAAAAGGTCGCTATTGCAGAATCGCATTAAAGGAATTGAACTATTGCCATCTCTTTTCATTGACTGAGAGTGAAAAGAGACGGCATTATAGCTCATTTCATATTGTGATTCAGCTTTAGCGACCTTTTTAAGCCCGCTGATCGAGAAAGTTTAAAAAATATTGGTATAGATAACATTATGGTTAACATTTCCAGATGACGACGGTAACCTAACGGACCTGGGTGCAGTGATGGCCGAGTTTCCCCTGGACCCACAACTTGCCAAGATGCTGATAGCGAGCTGCAACCACAACTGCTCCAACGAGATCCTCTCCATCACAGCCATGCTCTCCGGTGAGAATATAATAAGACCAGCGGGCTGATTTGCAATATTGTAACCCAATTTAGATGGCCGAGTTCCCCCTGGACCCACAACTTGCCAAGATGCTGATAGCGAGCTGCAACCACAACTGCTCCAACGAGATCCTCTCCATCACAGCCATGCTCTCCGGTAAGAAAATTAATGAGACCAACGGCACACCCCGAACACTCGACGAAATCTATGCAAAATCGACGTCTAACTACCTATTTACACAGTCATTTTTGTACACGCGCAATAGACATGATGACTAATTTTCAAAATCTCTTCTACGATATTCAGAAGTATCTATTACTTATGTCTAAAATATATCATATTCTGTAGAAAATTAAGGTTTTTGTGCAATAAAAGTACATTTAAATTTTAATTTTCCAATTCACGCCAAAACGCTCGCCGGTGTCATGGCGTCTGTTATTCACACGGCTCAGTATATCAACCAGTGATGCGAATTTAGCTTCATAGAAACAAAATTACGTTTACTGAGACGTGACGTAATTCGCTCTGCTGGGTGTCGGATTGTTGTATTTTGTAGATTTATTTTAACTATACACACACATATTACATTGTGAAAATCTGCAGCCACGTACACCGCTGCGGGGTGCGTCGCCAGTGTGAGAAACGCCTTACGATTCTCCACAAAAAATAGATATGGTCGATTTTGCGATTTTAAATACGAGAATCTCGCTATGAATCATATTCTGAATCTGCTGTAACGGTCTTTTAGCCCCGCAGGAGCTATGATGCTACGAACAGACACAGATACACACTAAACTTATAACAACTTTCTTTTCGTCGTGGATTAAATTGGGGATTGTTGTATGTTTGTGCTGTGAATATTATGGATTTAATCTGAAATAAATGAATATAATACAATACAAAAAAATACAATTAAAACTAGATTGTTGTATGTTAAGTTATAATCTTCTGTTTCAGTACCACAGTGCTTCGTGCGTCCTAACGAGGCGCGTAAGGCCGCGGACGAGGCCAAGATGCGCTTCGCACATATCGACGGAGACCATCTTACATTACTTAATGTATACCACGCTTTTAAACAGAGTAAGTATTCAAAACTTAGGCCTTTACAGTAAAACCAGTAAAAGAATTCGTTTCGGAAAACATCGGAAACAATCGCTTAAAACGACAAAAACGATTGACTGGAAATCCGTACCCCTATTATAAATGTGAAAGTGTATTTGTTTGTTTGTTTATTTGTCGTGGAATCACGTGGGATTGACGTGATTTTTTGTGTGGAGATAGCTGGAGGGCTGGAGAGTAACATAGGCTACTTTTTGTCCGGGTACCACGCGAGCGAAGCCGCGGGCAGCAGCTAGTTACTCATAATTTCAACTTTATTGCAAACAAATAATATCAATGTCATTTTCAAGAAAAGCAAATTAGTCGATGTCCGTGCGAGCTGCGCTGCTAACGACGTGCACTTCTGTCGCATTCTGTTTTGTGAATCATACACTGTTCTCGGACATATTCGGAAAACACGAAAATAACCGATGTCCATTATAAAGCTTGACTGTACATCTTTTACTAGATGATTTATACGACCTCTCAGCTCAGTTGGTAGTAGCTCTGCCTTCTACGCTGTAGGTCGTGGGTTCGATTCCCACTCAGGACAAACATTTGTGTGATGAACATAGATGTTCGTTCTGTGTCTGGGTGTTAAAAAGTATTACTGGATGTATTTACAAAAGTATAAGTATTTTATCAGTTATATGGTTCCCATAGTACAAGCTTTGCTTAGTTTGGGGCTAAATGGCGCTGTGTGAAATGTCCACCAATATTTACCTATTTAGTGTCAGGAGGCAATCTTTGCTTACGCCTAACGGGACACTGTAGTGCCTGGGACAATGTTGAGATGGAGTAGGCTTGTAGCACCTACACCATCCTCTCAGCTTAACCGGCCATATCCACAGGAAAGTCATGGCCATAACAATTTTAATAATGTTTACAGATATGGAAGACCCGCATTGGTGCTTTGACAACTTTATAAACTACAGATCGCTTAAATCCGGAGACAACGTGCGCCAACAACTCAGCAGAATCATGGACAGGTGCCAATGGATACTTTTTATCTTAATTTATTTTTAATATCCTTAGCCTAAGTAAACCCCGCACCGCAAATTTCATCGAAATGGTTAGACCCGTTTTCGAGAACGTAAATATACAAATACCGCGGCTTCGCCCGCGTGGTACCCGGATAAAAAGTAGCCTATGTAACTCTCCAGCCCTCCAACTATCTCCACACACAAAATCACGTCAATCCGTCGCTCTGTTTTGACGTGAAAGCAGGACAAATAAACGAACAAATAAACACACTTTCAAATTTATAATATGGGTACGACTAGGGCGACTAAGCTCTGCTTGGAAGCCAATAGAGAAAAAATAAAATTTACCCAGAAAATAACAAAAAAAAACTGACAAAAATAACTATCACTGGCCGAGATTTGAACTAGCAGGCTACGACGGTGAAGACCCTGACCACTTAGCCACTCTGACCACAACTCCCGCGAAATTACGAACCACATTGCACTGGTAAATCTTTTTGCTTCAAATTGCCGAGAAAATGAATTTTCCCAGATATGAGACCTAGCTAGATCGATTCTTCGCCCCTGTAAAACCCCGTGCCGCAAAATTTCAAACGAACAAATATAATACGAATATTGCTCGTTGAATAGTGTAGGGTAAAAAATCCTTTCACGGTCCTAAAGTCAATGCGAGCATAGATGAAAAGTATTTATTAGATATATATAAAAAAAAAACAACTAGATGTCCCGGCGACTACGCGCTGCCGCAGAATTCATCAAAACGTATCTATAGTCGTATTGCTCATTATACGGACTAAAATTGAAGGAAAAAATGTCATTTTTCCTTCAATTTTGATTAGTTTTGATACGTTTTATGTCAAAATTGAAGGAAAAATTATATTTTTTCCTTCACTTTTAGTCCGTATAATGAGCAATACGACATATATCGACAAAATCGCGAATCTTACCACTAAGATCTTCGCTCGCTCAATCTAATATGAGACACTACACTGTTGCATGCATGCCTTCTTTACCGTAACAAGCTAGCACAATAGACATACTCGGCAGTAGTAGCACTTGAAAAGTATAGGGGTAGTCAGAAGCAAGTCCGAATATAAGCCATCTACGGTGCGCGAGATCTCAGTTCGGGGTGAAGTACTAGTTTTTTTTTAAATAATAATTTATCGAGTTCCATTTACTAATTAATAATTTTTATATTTCAGATTTAATTTGAAAAGAACAAGTACAGAATTCACAAGCAAAGACTACTACATTAATATAAGGAAAGCACTCGTCAATGGATTCTTTATGCAGGTAAAATATTATATGTGCATTAACACGAGCTCTAAACGGTGAAGGAAAACATCGTGAGGAAACCCGCGGCTTAGTCAGCCCCACACGTATTGAGCATGTCTTTGTGGATATGGCCGGTTAAGCTGAGAGGATGGTGTAGGTGCTACAAGCCTACTCCATCTCAATGTCCCAGGCACTACAGTGTCCCGTTAATTGTAGGCAAAGATTGCCTCCTGACACTGCATAAATCATCTCGTAAAGATGTAAAGGCTTTTTACATCTCTCATATTCGGTAAGTAGGTCCTTATTCCCCCCAAATGGGGCTTGTAGGTGACCAATTAGCGCTCTAGGATAATAATGTAGCTAGAAAAGCCCTAGGGCGGTAAGAAATTAAAAACTCAAACTTTTTGAAAGAGTGAAGTGTTTTTTTTTTAATATCTTTCTTAACTTTCCGCCCTAGGGCTTTTCTAGCTACATTATTACCCTAGAGCGCTAATTGGTGACCTACAAACCCCATTTGGGGGTAATAAGGACCTACTTACCTCACAATCGAGATGTAAAGCAGAGTAGTTAGCTTGGGTGTAAGCATCAATTGCACCCCCGAACTATAGGCGCCCTCGCTGCGCTCGTGCGCCTAAATATCTTGGGCTGCAATTGATGCCTTACAGCCCTTGGCTACTAATCTACTATTTCTTTTATGGTGTACCTCAATTTTCCAATTTCCTAGATGTACCTTGACTTGATGTACAGAAAGCGTCAACCGTCAGCCGACCTCTTACTAGGGGGATACCAATTAATGGTATCCCCCTAGTAAGAGGTCGGTTTGCAAGCCGTATGTTAAACAATAAATGAATTATGATCTCAACTTTTGTAAAAACTTCCTTGCTTACTTATGGATATCTAATTTCGCTCGAGTTCCTAAACGAGCCGATGCAATAGCTGATATAATACCCGACTGAAATCCAAGGTTGAAATGAAAAGGGTCTTTGTTCAAATCAATAGGGGGATACCGATTGATGACGCTGAGTGGTCTAAAGCACACTCGTTTTATGTTTGTAAGACATTTATATTTGTTTTGTTAATTCCAGGTGGCACATTTAGAGCGGACCGGCCACTACCTAACCGTCAAAGACAACCAGGTGGTCCAACTGCATCCGTCCACCTGTCTCGACCACAAGCCCGACTGGGTCATCTACAACGAGTTCGTACTGACAACCAAGAACTATATCCGGACCGTCACCGATATCAAACGTGAGTTATTGATAGCTAGTCCAACTGGGTCATCTACAACGAGTTCGTTCTGACAACCAAGAACTATATCCGGACCGTCACCGATATCAAACGTGAGTTATTGATAGCTAGTCCAACTGGGTCATCTACAACGAGTTCGTTCTGACAACCAAGAACTATATCCGGACCGTCACCGATATCAAACGTGAGAGTTTTATTTTTCTATGAAAAAGAAGTAAAAGTAAGTAAGTTCGTATGAGCAAGTGGCCAACTCTGGTGACGGTGTTTTTGGGCCGCCTAAAGGCCTCTGTCATGGCTTAACGCGATATTGTCTTGCGTACATTTTAACGGAATAAAAATACTGAACTTCATGCGCGTGGTCATTACGTGTATGTCAACGTCAAATATCCTATTTTCACAAACTATAGTATTGAGTAGGATTCAGCACTCAAGTCCTACGGAAAATGCGGGAACTAATTGTTTTATTTACTTAATTATGCTCTTAGTCAAGGTCGTTCAGTTGTTCTGGTGTGTAGAGCTAACGAACGTACAAACTAGCATAATTATTATTGTTCAAGCCTTATTCGGACAATTAGTAATTTTTTACATAACCTAGTTCTGCGATAGCAGCGCTGCGTCTATCGGACTTCAGTGATGACGACTCTACATAAAAAAAAAATTTTATTAACCCACTGGGATCACGAGAGTGGGAGCATAATGGAATAAGCCGTTTTTACCCTTGTCTCATGTTAAGGGAGTGGCCACATTGCGTTTTCTGCAGGGCGTTTTTGAGCTGCGCGTTCGTATCGATACTAACGCGCGTTCGCATCGCGTTTGTTTCGATACAATACCTTATTATTCTGTGGGAAGGGAGCTGTCTGCGCGTTTGTATCTACACAAACGCGTTGCAGAAAACTCAATGTGGCCACTCCCTAACTTTTAAACCGCGGGTGACACCGCGGGCCGCAACTAGTAATGAAATACTCGTATGTGTTATTGTCAAAATAGTAAAATAGCTAATAAAATATTTGTCGATTGTCTACAGCTGAATGGCTACTGAAGATAGCCCCGCAATACTACGAACTGAACAACTTCCCGATGTGTGAGGCGAGACGTCAGCTCGAGCTTCTGCAGACGAGGCTCGACTCCAAACACTACCAGGAGGGATTCTAGGGCTCCATGGGGCTTCTGATGGGGTGCTAGGACTGCTAGGGCTCCAGGGGGGATCGTAGGACTTGGAAGAAGGGATTCTAGGGCTCCAAGGGGCTTCTTGAGGGGTACTAGGACTTCTGAAGGGGTTTTAGGGCTCCAGGGAGAGGCTTTAGGACTGCTGGGGCTCCCCTGGAGCCCCAGCAGTCCTAAAGCGGTTTCTAGGACTTCGAAAGTGGGCTCTAGGGGCTGTTGGGGCTCTACATAGGGGGTATTCTCTCCTGGGCCCTCCCAGGGCTCCAGATGGAGTCCTAAAGCTTGAAGGGGAATTCTAGCCCTTACAGTAATCAAGATTAACAACTTACAAAATATTAGAGTAAAAATTAATATTTTGTAGAAATAATTTTGACATTCTGGAACATTCTAAAGAACTTGAGAGAAATTCTAGTAAGTAAGTTCGTATGAGCAAATGACCAACTCTGGTGACGGAGTTTTTAGGCCGCCTAAATGCCTCCGTCATGGCTTAACGGCTTAAAAGCCGGGACCGACAATTCAACGTGCCCTCCGAAGCACGGAAGCGCTCAGCTCGTAATGCCACTAGCGGTCACCCATCCAAATTGCGACCGCGCATTACGTTGCTTAATTTCAACGATCAAGCAAGCTACGCCACGAGCGCTTCAGAAGTTCTAGTACCCTAAGGGGTCCTAGGGGGTCCTAAATTATGACGCTAGGTTTAATGTACACTAATGTTATGCTATATGATTCAATATAGGGGCTTGTGCAAGCTATGATGTCTATTTATTTACCTGTATGACAATACTTTTCAAAAATCTAAAAATGCTATTATTTTCTTCAAAGGAGAGTAGGTGTTTATCTAGGTTCCTGTTACACTTTTGTTCCGAAAAACTTACCTAAAAAGAAATGTAAGCTAATTGAATTGAAATCTTTGTAGGTACACAAAAAATTGCATTTTTTCTTTTCATTTGTTCTATAGTAAGTTTTTTGGAACAAAAATGTAACAGGAACCTAGATAAATACTGCCTTTATCCAAATAATAACATAAAGTGATAAAAATATGCTCAAATTTTAAATTATTTTGGTATTACGTTCCTAGGTACGTACGTACGTTCGCCAGTCTCTAAAGTACCCAGTGGTACAGATGGAAAGTAGCCTATAACCTTCCTCAAGAGTTTAACTATCAAATGTAGAAAGAATTTATAATCCGACTGGTAGTTCCTGAGATTAGCGCGTTCAAACAAACGAACAAACTCTTCTGCTTTATATAATTGGTGTAGATTTTGAGTCCCGTTTAAGTTTGGTATAGTGCCTCTACTTTCGTGCTCTAAACGGTGAAGGAAAACATCGTGAGGAAGCCCGTGGCCTAGTTAGCCCCACACGTATTTCCTGAGCATGTCTTTCCTGTGGATGCGGCTGGTTAAGGGCGATCCTAGACCTAAAATTAGCACATCGATGAGTGTAACTTCAAAACCTTGTCTTAGCTTCGTTAAAATAAAGATGAATTTAGAATGCGTTCGGCCGAGGTGCTTATGACAGCTGCTCGCTCCGAAACACGACAAAAATGCAGTTTTTTGGAGATTTCTCATCACTATAACAACCGATCGAAAAAGTGATCTAACCATATGTCAATCAAATGACCTATCCAATGGTGCAATCCAAAAGCATAAATAACATCAAGTTTAGAAGAAGAGGAAGATTTATCTTATTATTAGTGGTTTTTTCGTTTATTTATGATCAAGTAAATACGACGTTAAATTAAAATGTTAAACATTGGATTCGAAGATAAAATGTTAAAGATACATGTTGACTTTTCAGTTACTTTCCACTTACTTTATTTATGGAGGGTATAGACAGGGAAATACAGTGTTTGGCTCAGGGAACGCCCTTAAGCTGAGAGGATGGTGTAGGTCATAGGTTCCCAAACTTTTTTTTCTCATGGACCCCTTTCAATATTTTACTGGTTTCGGTGGACCCCCTGCTGCTACATTTCTACCATATTCCCAAAACTCGTCAGAAAATGAGAACCATCGTGGACCCCTTTCGAGTCTCCCGTGGACCCCTGGGGGTCCACCTGGACCACTTTGGGAATCACTGGTGTAGGTGCTACAAGCCTACTCCATCTCAACATTGTCCCAGGCACTACAGTGAGTGTCCCGGTAAGTGTAGGCAAAGATTGCTTCCTGACATCGTTTAGTTAGTTAGATCATCTAGTAAAGATGTAAAGGCCTAAGTTTTTTTTAGGGGTACCTACCATCTTAAATAAAAACAATTTAGTAACAATAACATCTTTATTTATCAACTACCACCATACACTCACAAGATATACAAAAATATGGAATTCATGGTATTCATTCAACCCAATTATTTTACAAGGTTTTGTTAAAAGATAAACAGTTGTCACAATGGATCTAGGCATTCGTGAAGTTAGGCTTTTCGCTGCGCAGTAGAAAATTCTGTATGAAAAAGTTGCACTGCGCATCGAAACGGCTAACTTCACGAATGCCAAGATCCGTTGGAAGAAGTGTAGGTCGAGTTCGCGTTAATTTATCTAATTCTAAATAGCTTAGCCAATTTTTATAACTACAACTAAATTATGATAATGCACACAACAGACCACAGCATATCTTTTTTTTATTAAGACGAAAGAGAGGTGTGAATGGAACAGCTGGAAGAGGAAGACCTGGGCGAACATACCTGGATCAGATTGGTGACATTTTAGAGAAAGGCCAGGTCAAAAGTACCCTAAACCGGCGAGCTTGTATGATAAATGTGATGAGAGCGAATGAGGCGAAAGAGGTGTGTCAGGATCGTAGCAAGTGGTCTCTGCCTACCCCTGTGGGAAAGAGGCGTGATTTTATGTATGTATGTACGAAAGATAGGCGTTATAAGGTTGTAGTGTGTATCTGTCTATGACATCATAGCTCCTGAACTGATGAACCGATTTTAATCATTTTTGTTTGAAAGGTGTCTTTGTCGTGTTCTTAGCTATGTTTCATGAAAATCGGTTCAGTAGTTTGCGAGTTTATGAAGGGATATGTCGGGGGTTTATTTATTTTTGTAATTTATTCCATATTTAGCTGTAATGTTCATAAGATTTGTGAAAACTTAAAAATCTACAAATAAATTATCACACAAATGAAAATTGCGCAACAAAAATACAGTGGTCCATTGTGCTGCCGTCCGCTAGCTAAAATGCCGTTTGGTCTTTCACTTTTAAATGCCATGTTATAAAGTTCAAAATTCTCTATCGATCGGTCTTGCAACTGGGTTCCTATCGTTTATAGTTTTCGAATTAGAGATAGTAAGAAAGCGGCAAGCGCGAAGCAAGATAGTCAAGAAGCGGCGCGTTTTTTTTAGCGATATCTCAATGGTTTTGTCACTTAACGGCGGTTTAGCTAGCGGACGGCAGTGTGTAAAACTCTAAAGATTATGTACATCGAAGTCTTTGGGTCGTTCAATAACTGTGAGGTTTTCTGACATTATTCAAACTTATAATATTTGACTTCTGCATGCTAAGTGGCCAACTCTGGTGACGGAGTTTTTAGGCCGCCTAAAGGTCTCCGTCATGGCTTAACGACTTAAAAGCCGGGACCGACAAACGTGCCCTCCGAAGCACGGAAGCGTCAGCTCGTAAGGCCACTTGCGGTCACCCATCATTGTGACCGCGCACAACGTTGCTTAACTTCAACGATCAATCAAGAACGTCTTAGCAAAGCTACGCCACGAGCGCTTCTTTAAGCTGATTGTCTAACTTGCCTCAAATCTCAAATTGGTCTCAAACTGTCAAAACGATCGCGTTAGCTTTTATCGCGTTCGGTCTCGTTGATATGAGAGTGACAGAGCTACTTGCGTGGTCACTGAACACATTTGACAGTTTGAGACCGATTTTGGTCGCCATCAAAGATAGATAATAATCAGGGAGCAATATTGAATCGCAGTCATTTTTTGAGATTGAAATTCTTCTCAATAATTTTAATAAGGTAACTAAAATCAAAATTATAAAATGGTCACAAGAAATGCTTTATATGCTTTAAAACTAGAAAATAAATGCGTGTACTTCAAATTCGACTAAAATATATATTTTTTTGTGCCTCTGCATTAAATATATTCGTCTTTCTCACTCCCAAGAAGAAAGAAAGAGGTGACAATACAGGGTCGGTATAAATATACGGCCTTTATCTATAATCTCCTCTCAACTTGAAAACGGTTTAAACACTGCTTAAGATTTGCCTTATCTAACAAAAAAATGATGGTAATATTTTAACACTTGACAGAAATTGATAGGAGTTTCTAAGTACAGTACTCACAATGGATCTAGGCATTCGTGAAGTTAGCCGTTTCGCTGCGCAGTAGAGAATTTTGTATGAAAAAGCTGCACTGCACATCGAAACGGCTAAATAATAAAACTGCGGTTTTAAACTTTCGCGATCACTATTGAAAATATCGCACCTCCAGAATAGAAGTGACTCAATTAAAAAATCATGATTTTCGGGAATTACGATAAATGGACGTTTTCCGCGGGAGAAGGAGGAGAAACTACCGAAATGAAAGAGACGCAGCTATTATGTTTTTCACGTTCTAATCAAAAAGTAGAAGTTTTTGAATAACTAGCAGATAGTTTTTTTTTTCTGAATCTTTCTACGTATTCAAGTCATTTTCCCAATTTTTTGAATTGAGTCACTTCTATTCTGAGGTGCGATTTATGGTTACTGGATTTTATCGCGTAATTTTACCTTATTTATAACCAGAGCCTTTAGCACGAGTATGCACAAAGTCTACTATTCGATCCGTGACTGTAGTTTAATCTCTCAAATGTATTGGGATTTTAGTTCAGTCAAGTTACCACTGGAGGCGCTGCACCGGAATCCCATACATTTGAGAGCCTTTACTACAGTCACGGATCGAATAGTAAACTTGTGAATACTGGCGATCGAGGCACTGATGTTTCGGCTATGTTACAACATTTTTGAAACTATCATGGTTACGAACATAAATATTGATGTCGTTCAATCGGGAAGCAACAAAACCCAATAATCATGGTAATTATCCCGTTGATAACAATATTTATGTTACAACAGTCAGTCTGCCCGCGACCATGGCTTAATTACCACTTAACTACGCGATAAAATCCCGTGTCCATATCTTTTAAGTTAAGAGGAGGTTTTAAGTAGAGGTGATATCGTTTAGTTTAAGTCAGGCCCCCACAGTAACGTTAACATCACTTAGCGACGCCCACCAAAGCGGGCCGGACACATCTCTCTCGGAGTTTGTAACCAGTCTTGCTGACAGCCACTACAGTGCCGGATTCTGCACCTTCCACCTCCTATAATAAAAGAAAAGTTTATTTATACTCTAGCCAAATCCAATGTACAATATTTACTAACATTGCACTGACAGATCAATCAGCTGCGGACTTAAAAAGATCTCTAAAACTGAATCACATGAAATGAACTATAATGCCGTCTGTTTTCACTCTCAGTCAATGAAAAGAGATGGCAATAGTTCAATTCCTATATTGCGATTCTGCAATAGCGACCTTTATAGGCCCGCAGCTACTATCAAAAACAGTGTAGGCCAAATTTATTGTATTGAAATGTAATGTGACTGGCCTCTTAGCTCAGTTGGTAGTGGTCTGCCTTCTGCACTATAGGTCGTGGGTTCGATTCCCATCCAGGACAAACATTTGTGTGATGAACATAGATGTTTGTTCTGTGTCTGGGTGTTATAAAGTATTCTATGTATGTATTTACAAAAAAGTATTCTATCAGTTAGCTGGTTCCCATAGTACAACCTTTGCTTAGTTTGGGGTTAGATGGCGCTGTGTGAAATGTACAGCATTATTTATTTATCTAATACTAGCGGACGCCCGCGGCTTCGCAAGCGTGGACTACTATTTTTCTTATCCCACGGGAACCCTGCAATTTTTCGGGATAAAAGGTAGCATATTTCCTATTCCCGGTTATTATCTATCTACATTCCAAATTTCATCAAAATCGGTTCAGTAGTTAAGGAGATACGTGGCAACCAACATACACACA
This sequence comes from Camptogramma bilineatum, assembly GCA_958496255.1. Lineage (NCBI taxonomy): Eukaryota > Metazoa > Arthropoda > Insecta > Lepidoptera > Geometridae > Camptogramma > Camptogramma bilineatum. The sequence continues at coordinate 5,726,437 of OY292478.1, forward strand.
CACACACGGACTTTCGCCTTCATAATATTAGTAGGATTATTATACCTGTTGAAACAGCGCTTCGTGTAGGTTGGGGTCGAATTTTTCCCGCAACGGCGATACCGCAACTAACCCGTGCCGATTGAACACCTGCAATACATAATACCATCGAAAACATTATAAATATTATCACAACTGTGTACCCTAGGCGCAGTAGACATTCTCTCGGATCTTTTAGGCATTTTTAAAATCCTTTGAAGATGTCTAAGGGGTAGTCAGAGGTACGTCCAAACACATTTGGTACACATGTAGCGACATCTACCTGTCGCTAGATGGACTACATAGACATGCTACGCACTACGAGCTTCAGCGAAGATGGCGCCACACAACATCAGAATGTCTAGATCTCGCAAGCGAAGTTTTAATAATATGAATAATAAGTTGTCAAAAGGGCCTCTGTGTGTTGGCTTCGGCCCCATGCATGCCTGTCAAAGGTCCGGGACTCCATAGTCCCGAGATTTTCAAATTGACATACAAAATAATAATAATAAACATTTATTTCAGGCAACAATAGTACAAGTGAAAGTTTTCGGCGGCGATAGACATATATAAGACCAACCAACAACAATAATGTAACCCTCACCTGATCGAGCTGCGCGCGTGTTAACCTGACTCCGTCGGCGAGCGCCCTCATGGCCGGCCCTCCTGCATCGCCCTCCGGCGCACTCTCCGCCGCGGCAGCTAACGTGTCAGCTACCTGATGATCAAACAAAAACATTGGCCTTTTACATATTCATATATATTTATTGTTTCAAGTTGGTAGGTACAGCAGGTCTTAGGCTAAGGGTTTGAACGCAACAAGAGCCCCGTTGGCACTACAATATTAGGTAGTTATTACATCTTTACTAGATAATTTATACAGTGTCAGGAGGCAATCTTTGCCTACACTTAAAGGGACACTGTAGTGTCTGGGACATTGTTGAGATGGAGTAGGCTTGTAGCAGTTGTAGCACCTACACCATCCTCTCAGCTTAACCGTTTAATAATATCAGCTTATAATAATAATGTTATGTAAAACTAGCCAACGCCCGCGGCTTCGCCCTACTACATGGACTACTATTTTTTTTATCATATTCCATTTTTCCGGGATAAAAAGTAGCCTATGCTATGCCCGAGCTTAACTTAAAATGATCTCAAATGATATCAGCCCCCTGAATGTCTTTCTTTGATAGCGACCAAAATCGGTCTCAAACTGTCAAATATGACAGTTCAGTGACCACGCAAGTAGCTCTGTCACTCTCATCTCAACGAGACCGAACGCGACAAAAGTTGCTTACAAAAGATACGCGATCGTTTTGACAGTTTGAGACCAATTTGAGGTTTGAGATAAATTTGACAATCAGCCTGCAGCCGGCGTACCACCAACTCTTAGTGCAATGTCAAAACAAGGTGAAAACAGTCCTGCTTCGAGTCAATGACTTGACACTTGACACTCCACGATGAGACGTTACCAAAACATTCCTGCGTTAGGCTTACTTTAACCTTACCTTAGTCTTATCTAAGTACGGAATCAGAGTAATCTTACTTTGACATTGCTCTCAAGTTCATAGTAAGGCCCCTGGTACGCTGTGTACACAATAGACTTACATCAAGGAGGTCCTTACAGAAGCTCTGTATGGCGAAGGACTTGGCATCTTCCACCTGCTTCATCATCCTGCGACGAACATTTTCACCGTCAGCCAGAGCGCGCTTGTATTTATCCTGAAAAAAAAAAAAATAAAAAAAAAAAAATTTATAGTGTTAAACTGTACCTGCGCAAAGTAGAATCTTAAAAAGTATCGTTAATCGTAAAAGTAGCGCACTTATTTTATAGCTTGTAACCGCGCACTTAAACTGCCATAAAGTTTGCACGAAACTACACTCTTATCTAATTTGAAAATCTAAGTGTCCTAAATTGCAGCTCAATTGGACACCAAATCAAATCTTGCTTGCAAATTTTGAAACGGGTAACATTATGATAACTCAAGTAACAGATGACTCTTCAACATAGTCTAAAACAGAAGTAGAACTGGGCAGGACACATAGCAAGATACAATGACAATAGATGGACTTACAAAACAACAAAATGGTTGGGCCCAACAGGCAAGAAGAGTAGGAAGGCAGAAGAAAAGATGAGCCGATGACATAACAAACACAGCAGGAAAAAACTGGATGAACACTCTCAAGGACAGGGAGAGATGGAGAAATGGAGGAGGCTTTTACCCTTGGGGGCCATACAACAAAGAAAAAGAAGAAACAAAAGAATACATAACATTTGAGAATAGAATGTATTATTGTATGGAATTACAAGCTATAATAATAATAACAATAAGATAAGGAAAATTGAAAGTTAAATAAAAGCTTATAAAAGATGTATTCTGAAGCATAACTCACTTCATAATCTTTAACTTGAGTTTTGAATGTGTTCAGTTCATTTGTCAGTGTTTCTATCTGTTTGTGGCACTCCTCGATCGTGGCCGGCTTTTCTATTTCAGGTTCTGCTGGTTTCTCCTCGGTACTGTAGCCTCGAGCTGAAACTCTGAAAAGAACATGACTTACATACATACATACATAAAAATCACGCCTCTTTCCCACAGGGGTAGGCAGAGACCACGGACTTCCACTTGCTACGATCCTGACACACCTCTTTCGCCTCATTCACTCTCATACTCTCATCACAAGCTCCGGTTTAGGGTACTTTTGACTTACAATCATTTCTAAATATTCACTACACAAGATATTAGACTAACCATTGAAATCCAATAAGCTACAATTTTGTTTTAAGCTAAAATTGTGCTACCACGGAAGACCAGCGCTACGGTAGACTATCTACCGTAGCTTATGCCGAGTGGAGGCCTTTTTGTTAACTCATTTAGCTTAATAACATGTACCTACATTATAACTTGTAAACTAGTTAACAAATAAAGTTCTTTAATTCTTGATTCTTGAAATTATGTAGATTTGTATGATGCAATATTGATAATGTTTTTTTCCAAAACTACATCCAGATTTACTGATTAATAAAGTAACAACCAGCAATAATTAGGAGTTACTTAGTAGATCTTTAGTAAATTATCCTTACAACTTTCACAAAACTTATGATAGCTGGGTAAAAGTTATAAAACTTCATCTTTTCTTTCTAGTGACTATACTTATCATTATGCCATAGTAAACGGCTCTGTGTAATAATAGCCATATAGAATAGGTTTTCAAGCTCTTATTAAGATAATTAAACCTTTTTTTAGACCAATTATGAAGTAAATAGAACCGATTTTAGGTTATAAGTATAAGTTGCGCAACCAACCTGCAAGTATTCGAGCGATGAGTCCTGAAGGATGATTCGGTTAGATATCTCGCTAATCGCCCCACGGAATACACTTTTAAAGACGCCATCACTAAGTAATTTCTTGAATTTTACACGATTTCTAAAATAATATTAGCAAAATTGAGGTTATGTCCAAATTCCTTTCTATCCATGAAATGAATGTCATGCATGTCAATGTCAAAAATAAGTGTCAGTAAGTAGCTCGTGGGCTTTTTGGCGGGAATTTGAGAAGTCAAGTTTCATTTTTGTTTCATTTTCCAAAACTTGTGTTTCTTCGAATGTTAATGTGTAATAATGGTGGATTATTAACCGTTAAGTGTTCGTGAACGTGCATAAATGTAGGGAAGTGAAACAAAATTGAATAACATTGCTTTTCAAGTTCTCCCAAAAAGTCCGTGTTGATGTTTCAGTAAAGCCCCACATCTTTACTGAGGCACAAGGGGAGGGGTGGGATATTATATTTATGTATTGTAATATGTATTTATATATCTTATTTATCTATAAACTTGAAGTTTATTTAATTACTTGACACTGGCTGAATGCACAACCGTGCGAAGCCAAAAAAAAGAAAAAAAAAAAAAAAAAAAAAGTAGCTCGTGAGTAGTGACACGTAGTGATGTGTATCATAACTAGGGTTGTTCCCATTCGGATATATTACGGGTACGGGCATGTTGTATGCCAACTTCGAGCATAATATGCATAAATTAGGCTCGAAGTATGCCAAATGCGCAAGTCCTAACTCTGACTACTCTCTTTTCCTACACATCATCGAATATGTCGGATATCTGAAGATCTAAAGGCGCAAACACACGCTGGCCAAGGCTCGCCGAGTGAACGCGTTGCCCGCCTTGCATCGATTCCCCTTCTCGCTCGCTCTCGGCCAGGCTTGCCTAGGCTTTTACACAAGTTCCAAGAATAGTCAATAAAATACATTCTTTTTTTTTTCAGTTCCTTTTATTACTATTTAATTATTTAATTTATTTATAGTAGGTATTTTAATAAACAAGCAGTCTTATATCTGCGTTAAGTCATATTTACATTAACATTACTTATGAACTAATGTTTTACACAGTCAAAACTTCATTTTAGATTTCACAGAACCTTTCAGAGAATAAAATCAATATAAAACTAAGCTTTGTAGCACTCAACTTTCACTCCGAAGACTTTGGTTTTTGATACTTCAGGCTAATTGTCTTAACTTATCTCAAACCTCAAATTAATCTCAAACTGTCAAAAACATTTTTTGTCACGTTCGGTCTCGTTGAGATGAGAGTGACAGAGCTACTTGCGCGGTCAATCAAGTGTCATATTTGACATTTTGAGACCGTTTTTGGTCGCTATCAAAGATGAAATGAAATGAAATTTAAATTAAATTTATTGGTAGACAATCAAGGGGTAGTTATCCCAAACTTTCTCAAAGTCTCAGACTAAGCAGCAGATCAAATCCGTAGCGCCTGAAATGTCCCAAACTTCCTCAAATATCTACAAATTCCTCAAATTTCCTCAAACGTCCCAAACTTCTTTAAATATCCTAGACTTCTAGAACACTCTATCTTGATAGGTGGAGTCCTGGGGCTGCGCGGGCTTCGCCTGCGGCCCTGGCACGTGGTGGTGGTGTCTCAGATGGCCTGGCCGGCGCGGCGGGGCCAGGTACTCGAACATGCTCTGCGTGTGTTGGGCCAACATGTTCGCGAGCTCGCACGGCATCGGGTCCGTCCAGAAGAAGTCGTGGTTCAGCGCTGTGTCCGCGTCGAATCTGGAAATTAATTAATAACTGTGGGACAAATGTTTGTATGATCTGCAAATATTTGTCTCGGGTCTGGGTGTTTTCTATGTATATTATGTATTTACAAAAAAAATGTATTTAAGTAGTATATCAGTGATGTGGTTCCCATAACACAAGCTCTGCTTAGCTTGGGGCTACATGATGCTGTGTGAAATGTCCAGCATTAATTGTTATTACACTTCTCACAATAGATAGGTAGCGATAGGTATGAACAGCGGGCTTAAAGAGGCTGCTACAGCAGAATCATAATAGGAATTGAATTGCCGTCTCTTTTCACTCTCAGCCAATGAAGAGCCTTTTAAGCCCGCAGTACGCATGTAGCGACATCTAGCTGTCGCTAGATGAACTACATAGACATGCTACGCACTACAGATGGCGCCACTCAACATCAGAATGTCTAGAACTCGCAAGCAAAGTTTCCGGCGGCAATAGACATAGGTAGGACTGTCCGACAACAACTGTCGGCCGAAAGACCACGGGCAAGTGGGCCAGATGGGCCCGTTGCAGAGGAACCACCTACTCTGCCTTTGGGGAACTATTCCACCATGTTCCCCAAACGCACAATGGATCTAGGCATTCGTGAAGTTAGCCGTTTCGATGCGCAGTGCAGCTTTCTCATACAAATTTTTCTACTGCAGCGAAACTGCTAACTTCACGAATGCCTAGATCCATTGTAAGAAGTGTACTAGCTAACCTGACTTGACATTGTCCTGTCCGAATTTAGAGTTCATACAAAAATCTTTTTAATTTTTCGACTGTTTACACGGCCTACAGCAAGTTTATAAAACGAATAGCTGTAGTTTTTATAAAGCGATCGCGTTATGTACGTTTTTTTTTCAGTATAAAAGCACCACAACTTTATTCAAAAGGATTGATCCTGCAAAAAATCTTACAGTACAATGCGATGTCTCTAACGAAAAAAGGTAAGGCTGAGGCGTGAGACTTAGGGAGTGTCCACATTGCGTTTTTTGCAGCGCGTTTGTATCGATACAAACGCGATTCGAACGCGATGCGAACGCGCAGCCCCCCGCGCAGCCCCTCCCGGTTCGCTTTTGTATGGAAAAATACGCGTTGCGAACGCGCGTTTGTATCGATACAAACGCGCAGCTCAAAAACGCGCTGCAGAAAACGCAATGTGGACACTCCCTAAAAAGTCTCACGCTCACCGTCAGCGCTGATAGGCAGTGATCTTTATTACAATGAAAAAAGGATACTGATTGTCCAGCACTGACGAGAGCAATCAGCGTAGCCACTCTGCTAAACAATCAGTATCCTTTTTTCCTTTTTTCAAAGATCACTCGCCTATCAGCGCTGACGGTGAGCGTGAGACTAAAATCAGCCTAAGTATTGTTTCCGCACGCGTAGCCCGCGAAATTATATAATTTAAATAAATAGTGGTCTCACCGTTTAGCAGGATCCAATTGCAGTAATTTATCGAGGAGATCACAGCCGTATGGATCCTTTACGTACGGCTTTAGGCGTTCCTGGAAAGGTTTAAAACAATACTTAATTATAATTACTTGGTATCTTTTACTACAAGTAGTTGAAAATAAAATTGTTTTCATTTACAAAATTAATTTTCACAATTAAAATTAAGGCTTCGTCAAACAGAATGCATACTTTCACGTCAAATATGCATCTTTATTAAAGTCCATTAAAAAACTAAAGAAGATGACCACATCCTTAGAGTAGGCAGAGCATTATCTTAGGGGAATTTAAGATACTAAGCACGCGTCAGCGCGATTATATTCTTCGTTTAACAATACATAATTTTGAATTGAAAAAAAAAAACCATAATAGGTATTCCTTTGTTTCTTTTTATTGAAACAAAGTCAATGGTTTACAAAATAATTTAAAAAAAACTGGCTGTCTGTAAATTCGGTTTACGGACGATAAGTTTACGTGTTAACGTCATAGGAAAACATTGATGAAAAATTGCATACTTTTATGAATTGCCGAACGCTTAGGCGATCGTGCCTCTCTATCGCTTGTTCCGCGCTCTCGGTTCAGGCGGAACGTGACACTTTTTCGTGAGTGCAGGCGTTCATCGATTTATAAGACGTTAACACGTCAAAAACATGTTATGTTTTCATCTGCAGCTATACCATGACCTCTTAGTAAACAATTCGGTTTAGGAGCTATCCAGTTTAGGTTCTGGATCGCAAACTATTCGTACCATGACCTGTTTTAAAAGAGACAGTTTTGACACAAAAGTGAACCAGCTCAACGCGTGTTAAACGGTCATGGTACGAATTGAGTGAACGAAACTTTATCTAACAATTCAGTTTAGGTTCTGATATTTCGTCAGCGTCATAGCATACGTCAATCGAGGCAGTTCAGTTTAGGACCTAAACTGGATCGCATATAAAGCTCATGGTAGGCAGCCTGATCACAAACTTGTGTGTAGGTTAAAAAAAACCACGTACCTTAACTTTCCTCTTCTGTCCTTTAGGCAGCTCCATCTTGTTGTATAGGTCCAGGTTCTCGACCCCGGGCCACACGTCCGGAGTGCACGAGCCGCACAACTGAGATATAAGTATCAGCTGCTGCTGCTCTGTCGGACCCTGGTGATGGAAGGTCAATATGTGATGCTATGTCGTTTCTTCACGAAGTTTAACTTCATCATTTGAAGTTTGCGTTAATCTATAGCACTGGTTCCGAACCTGTGGATACCCCACAGGGGTAAAATAGGAAATAGGTTGTTGGGGGGGGAATAGAACGAAACGAGATTTTTATGACAAGAAACTTTTTAACAGATTTATTGCCTAGAGCGAATAAATTGAAAGAAAGAAAATAAGTAATTAAATTTCAGACCTACTTTCAGAGTTTTCAGCTTCATCAACAAAAAACTGAAATATTCGTCCTCAAAAGATCAAACCAAGAACTTAAGTAACAAGGATGAAAAGGTTAGGTACCACTGATCTAGGTATACCAATATATAAAGGGGAAGAGTTTTTTGTTTGGCACTAATACAGTCATATAGTGATCATCGATCGAGCGAGCGAAGCGAGCGAAGATCTTAGTGTAAGTTGGGCGATTTTGCTTTGTATGTTTGTATGTTTGTATGTATGTTTCACGAATTGTTGTTCGCGCATAACTGTCGAACCGTTCATCCAATCTGCATGAAACTTGGTAGGTCAATAGGTTGTAGTAAGGAAATTTACGGTGGAGCATATGAGCTTAATCGATGAAGGGGTTGTGAAGATATTAGGTTCCCAAGGGGGTAATTTTTTTTTAAAGTTACACAAATATATTGAGTGGGGTGTCAAACGAAAGGGCTTGTTTTGTACATTCCAAAATGGTTTTTATTTTTAATCTAGGATGTATAGTTTTTGAAATACGACCAAAGAACAAAAAACTACGAAACCAGAGCTGCAAGAGCTCCCGTTTCATAGAGTTTCGATGTCTTCGTAGCTCATTGACTGGTCGGTCTTAAAAAGAGAGTGGCATCATTGCGGTTTGGTTTGCAATGATTTTAGATGCTACTTGATTTATTTTCGTGATAAAAAAAAATTTTGATAAAGAATGAAAATAATTGGGGTAAAAAAAGTTAAGTAAACAAATATATTGAGTGGGGTGTCAAATGAAAGGTCTTTATTTGTACATTCCAAAATAGTTATTATTTTTATTCTAGGACGTATACTTTTAGAAATACGACGAGAATTCATAAAAAATATGAAATAAATGAAAAATTAGACACAACATTATGTATTGCATGCATGCAAGTATTTTTTACCATGAAGAGCTAGCGCAATAGGCATACTCGGCAGTAGTAGCACTTGAAATTATAGGGGTAGTCAGAAGAAAGTCCAAATGTAAGCCATCTACGGTGCGCGAGATCTCAGTTCGGGGCGAACTACTAGTTATTTCGTTTTTCATTTCAATTTATAAGTATGTGTAGTAGGAATTCTAATGTGGTACGAATTCTATTATATTATATACCTGCATGATAGGTGATCTCGTCCACATCTCGGCCATGATGCATCCAGCACCCCACATGTCCACCGGAGGGCCGTAGTTGCGATCACCTGATAGGTTACATAACATCATTATAGGACTTTTTCATTCAATCCAATGTAATTTTGTTTATTCATGTTTAAATCCAATTACATCCAGGCCAGAGTATGAGTGTGACTGGATACGCAAGTAGAGGCCGAAGAAGTGGTTGTATAATAAAATAAAAATAAAAAAAATATGTTTTATTTCGACCAACACAAGGATCATAATCTTATTAATTCTAGCTTAGGTAGGTATATAAAATTATAACACACAATTCACATTACACAAATAAAATTAATTAAAACCAAGAATAAAATAAATATAGTATGAAAGAGGATATAAATGAGAGAGGAGTGGATTCTGAAAGTGGTGCCAATAAATGAAAAGAAGAGGAGCATGGTATGGGCATGTCATGAGAAGGGATGAATGTCATGTTACGAGAAGAGTGCTTGATATGTATGTATGTATGGGGACTCCCTTTTCCGCAATTGGACTCAAATGTGGTCCTTTTTGCGTAAGGATGATCTGGCTCACTAGATGTGGAGCCAGCCTAGCTCCTCCCAGAAGCGCAGAAGATTCCTGGGGTCTTCGCAGGCCTCGAGGAGTGACCTCGGATTTTTGAGGATTTGCTGTCGTTGTGCTGCTAGTGCTTGATATGAAAGTGGATGGATATACGAGTAGAGGTAGACCAAAGAAAGATGGATGGATTGTGTGAAAGTTGACATGAGTAAGAAAGGGGTGAATGCTGAGATGACAGCTGATAGAGGAAAATGGAAGAGGAAAGCATGTTGTGCAGACCCCACTTAGCGTGGGATAAGGGCAGGAGAATGATGATGATACTAATATACTTTATAACAACCAGACATTCATTAAATAATACTATGAAAGTCATACACACCTAACAAAAGCTCAGGAGGTCGGTACCAAAGAGTAACCACTCTATTAGTGTACTTGTTCACTTGTCCAGCCTTAGCCACGCTGAAGGCCCTCGCTAGACCGAAATCAGCCAGTTTCAGAATACCATTCTTAGTTATTAACACATTCGCAGCCTTCATGTCACGATGCAGTATTTTATTGCTGTGTATATAGTACAATCCATTAAGTAGTTGCTGCATAACCTTCTTTATCTCACCCAAACTGAATTTAACGTTTACATTCGATAATAAACCAGCTAAATCGTGCTCGCAGAAGTCGAAAACCAAGTAAAATGTTGACCTATATTTGTTGTGTAAAGTGGCTTTTGTTCTGCATATTTCTATCAAATTCACCACGTTCTCATGTTTCAGGAGTTGTAGGATCTTTATTTCTCGCAGGGCCGTGATAGGGAAGCCTTCTTTTTCGTTGTCCATGAGGACTTTTTTCATTGCAACAAACTTTTTGTTGCTATTTCTAGCGCGGGCTTTGAACACTTCCCCGAAAGTTCCCTGGCCGATTTTAGCGACTTTTTCGTATTTGGAAGACTCATCGCAGAAAGGGAAGTCGAAATCTTCGATGTACTTCTCCTTCTCTCTCATGCTGAGGATGGTGGAGCTGGTGCTCATCACTGGTTGCGTGGGCTCGCGAGGAGCGCTCACGTTTTGCATTTTAGCAGCAATTTTGGCGGTTTACTTGTACTTCTAGTCAAGAAACAGAAGTATTTGCACTTTTTAGCGCGCCTATCACGCGTGGTTTTATTATATTTGGTAAAAACCATTCGTCTTAGTACGAAACGATAATTAGATTAGAGGAAAACAGGAAAAAAACACACACACCTGACACCTGACACATACAATTTGACTTCAAATTCAAACGTCACCATCACAACCGTCACGTCACGTCATCTCGCTGTCGAGGCCAAGGAATTTCTATACTACTTGGTCGAGGCCATGCCACAGAAAAAAAAACCGTTTTATGTTTTTATTTTGTCTTTTCATTTTAACAATTTTATTTTAATAATTATTATTATTTAATAATTTTATTGTATTTTAAATATGTAACTTGAAGTTATATTTTTTGATGATTTTATTTAAGACGTTTGAAAATTAATTGAAATAGTTTTTTTTCATTGATTTTGCAGATTGGTTTTTGAGGGTTGGTATCATTATGATGCAAAATGCAAGGGATGCACGCAACTAGAGATTTCAACACACATTTTGGATAGGTACTTATTAAATTGTATTTTCTTGGACATGTTTTCAGCATCATCTGGGATATTTTGTTTCACACGTAAAGTCGCTAACTCGGATTCATTCCAACAAAAATTGTTTTTTTTACGATGCATACTTTGAATATTAGAAGATGGCTGAAAAAAGTAATAGACTGTTTGTTGTGTAAATTATGTAAAGTAATTTTGCAGTAAATAACTGTAATGTTGTTCGTAAAAAATCAGTTTGTTGGAACGAATCCTAGTTAGCGACTTTACGCAAGAAACAAAATACCAATTAATTAATTTAGTTTGGTGAACAAAATGATGTAGTTTAGCTAAAAATATGCTAAGCGTTAGTTTTCGTTAAAAGTTCCTCTCGCTGATAGTGGTTGATACGTCATTTCACTAGGTCATTGCACCTAATTGTTATGATCACGTGATGTAAACATTAACTTTAGGTAGGTAGGTTACTACAAAGATATTATAGGTAGGTAGGTACCCGAGATATGTTACGTTCTTAGCTTTGTTCCGAGACGTTTAAAATCTGTTCCCACCAGTTCCCACTGGTATACATACCTCAAACGAATATACCTACGTATATTATAACACGATAGCATTTTTATTGTTTTTGTAATTCATTACACGTGACAAACACGTCTAGGTCGTCGCCTTGCTTGACGAGGACTAAAGACAAGATGTCCCAATTAGGACGTTTTTGAGTCTTCATTTTGCACGTGCTAGAAACATGTCTATTAGGTATTTTTAAATGTCATTGGGTACCTACAAAAGTAAACAGGTAGAATAGAACAGAAATATCTAGGTAAAAATGCCAGTTTGTTAATTACCTACTCTTTGAAATTATTCTACTAGGTATGTAGTAGCCTTGAGCCGTTATGGCCGAATGGGTTAGACTTTCAATCCGAAGGTCGTGGGTTTGAACCCGGCCGTATCTATATTAGTGGATTTTTCATTTCGAAAAATTTATATGCACTAACACGAGCTCTACATGGTGAAGGAAAACATCGTGAGGAAACCAGCTAGCTTTCTAATAGTATCAATGGGCTCGCGTCCTATCATGTATGGAATAATAACTTCTGCAAAATGTGGGCATGTTCCAAATTTTTGTATTTGGATTGGACGTACCTACCTCTGGCTACCCCCTTTGACATCTTTAAATTATCTGAAATGTCTAAAGATCAGAGAAAACATGTCTAGGTACTGCACCTTGGGAATATGTAGTGATTATAATATAGATATATTATAATCACTACATATATAAATCATATATGAATACATATATGAATTTAAAATATATAAATCTTCGAACTCGAAGATGATACTAGTTCACGATGGCTCTGCATAATTTTCTGTAGACATGTGTGAAAGTGAAGGCTGCGCGGCATGCTTTCGATATCAGAGCGAGCGTGTTGACGTCTCGGTCGCACCGCTGCTGCTGCCTGCACCGATTAATCAGAAAATGGTCTAAGTTTGATACTTGGCCCCGGAGAAAATCTATACAAACGTCCGTCCATCAGACAGATGAATGACTGGTTGGCTGGGTGCGGTGCGGGCGGGAGTCAGTGACGGCCGCGTCGATGACCGACCGAGACGACAGCTAGTCGCCAGCCCGCCAGCCATTGTTTTGTTTGATTGCGAGCGAGACGGACGAATTGAACGAAACGATAATCGATGTGACAGCCCTAAACAAAGTGTTTGTTGTGTTTTTAAATGTGTAAGAAAAATGGCGGCACCATCAAACGGTAGTGGAAACCTAGTTGAAGAGTTCGAAGAATCTTTTCAGGTAAGAAATTTGCATTAAAATGCCCAACTTGCAATGAAATCCTGTACAAAAATAGGAAATTCATTCTAACCTATACCAAAAAGGCTTATCTACAAATGTCAAAATAAAATAATACCAACTTAACAAAGCGAATGAATTCGTGGTTGTGAGTAGTCGAAGCTTCATAAGCTGAAAGTTTACCTTTAAACTTAATTCTCAAACACTTTTTGTGTGTACGTGACCTATTTTCGATTACGCGTCTTCTCTCAACCCTAGAATAAGTCAATGATGGGATTTTTGGTGCAAGCAAAGCGCATCTCTATCTCACTCGATTTCGTCGGCCATTTTACTTTATTGTTTTCACAAATTACGAAAGTAATATCGCGTGTGTATTAATTATTTTATCGGTCAAAAAGTTCTAAGAAACGCTTATAATTCATGTGTGATAAAGTGATGAAAAATTATATGATGAGAAATGGTGTAATCGCCTGGATTATGTGATGAAATACGAGTGATTGGATTTTTGGTTTGTGATTGATTCAAGCATCATGTCTTCGGCTGTGGAGGAGGTTGGTAGCTGCGCGGGTGGTGTCAGCATACAGACGTTCCGCCCGACATGGGAGGAATTCAAGGATTTCAACAAATACGTCCAGTACATGGAATCGAAGGGGGCCCACAAAGCTGGTCTCGCGAAAGTGATTCCTCCGCCAGAATGGGTGCCTCGCAAGTCTGGGTACAATCTGGACGAGCTCAACGTTACGATCCCGTCACCGATATGTCAGGTAGTGACCGGCAAGCAAGGTTTGTTCCAACAGATAAACATTCAAAAAAAATCCATGAACGTAAAACAATTCGCAGTAATGGCCAACTCTGCTAAGTACTGCACCCCTCGTCATACGAATTACGAGGATTTGGAGAGGAAGTACTGGAAGAATGTCACGTATGTCGCTCCGATTTACGGCGCCGATGTAAACGGGAGCATCACAGACCCTGACGTGAATGAGTGGAATATAAACAGACTGGGCACCATCCTAGACTACGTCAACTCTGACTACGGCATTGAAATCGATGGTGTCAATACAGCTTACCTGTACTTCGGCATGTGGAAGACAACCTTCGCTTGGCACACCGAAGATATGGACCTGTACTCGATAAACTATCTCCATTTCGGTGATCCTAAAACCTGGTACTGCATCCCACCCGAACACGGCAAGAGATTCGAGAGGATAGCCGCTGGATTCTTCCCGACCTCCGCTAAAACCTGCCAAGCTTTCCTCCGACACAAAATGACGCTGATATCACCTCAAATCCTGAAGCAATACTCGGTGCCGGTGAATAAAATAACACAGACTGCGGGCGAGATCATGATAACATTCCCCTATGGATATCACGCTGGCTTCAACCACGGCTTTAACTGCGCTGAATCTACCAACTTTGCAGCTCCTCGATGGGTGGAATACGGAAAGCGAGCAACACAATGTACTTGCAGCAACGACATGGTGAAGATCTCTATGGATACGTTTGTTAAACGATTCCAACCAGAACGCTACGACCTATGGCTGAAAGGACAAGATATTGGCTGCCATCCAGAGCAGCCGGAAAAGATGGTACCTGCCCCTCACCCCTCCGGCCAAGACATCCTATGCAATAAAAATAACACAGAACTACCCGAGTCCTTCATCCAAGCTGAAGAAGAAGGGTCAAAGAAAAAGAAACGCCATCCTTTACATCTGAAGCGAGCAATGGCAAGCAAGAGCATATCGGAAGGCGCCATCGCTGTATCCATCCTCGGCCATGATGTGATGGATGATGATGAGATGACCATGGCCGAGGGAGACTTGGATATGATGACTTCGATGAAGAGGCCCAATATGGCTTTACAACCTGATGATACACAGTTAGATGCTTTAGAAGACATATGGCTGAAAGGCGACGAAATGGAACCCTCGGAAGCTCAATTACCTGATGTTGGGTACATGGACTCGGATAAAGATTCAGATTACGAGGACCCTTCCGAGAAGAAAAAAGAAGAGAAGAATAAGAAAGCGGAAATGAAGAAGAAAAAGAAGGAGTATGACAAAGAAAAGCCGAAAAAGCCAGCAAAAGAGAAGAAACCTAAGAAAGAAGCTGAAGCTGAAGGAGAAGAAGGTGAGAAGAAAAAGACTCCAAAATCAAGCGGAAAGAAGGTCAAAACAAAGAAACTGTCGAGTGAACAGCTCGAGAATATGGATGCTCTGGTCACCGGCTGGTCTTCACCGCCCCATACCGATGAAGTCGCCATCCCTGCTCCCATTCCTGAAAAAGACGGTGACCCATTAAAAGAGAGCTCGCTGACTGAAATAGTAACTGAAGAGAAGAAGGAACCAAAAAAGAGAAAATCACCAGTAAAGAAGAATGAGAACGGAGAACCTATCGAAAAGCCCAAGAAGGAACGTGTCAAAAAAGAGCCGAAAGAACCAAAACCCAAAAAAGAACCGAAGCCCAAAGTAGAAGGGGCAGAAAAGAAGCCACGGAAACCGAGAGCCCCTAAAAAACTAGCCACTTATGAGTACAACTCCCCGTTAATGCCGGTTATGAGTCGAGAGCACAGTACCTACAAACCCGCCTACGCCCATATGAAACCACAAGCACCCCGACCGACCATAAGACCGACCCAACCTGTCTCTCGTCCCACCTACAGTCACATGCTGTCGAAACCACAATCACTCTTAAAACCACAAATGACAGTCCCAAATGACACAGCACCGAGCTTACCGGACACTACATTACGAGTACCAAAGGTGGTTCCACCGTTAAACAAAAACCCGAGTGCGTTTGAAGGGGAATTCCACAAGTTCATGACCAAAGCACAGGATAACCCCGTCATGCCATTCCGAGCTCCAGTTAAAAAGAAGCCGGCTAAGCCCAGACCACCACCAAAAGAGATTCCTTTACCCGTCGGACAATACAATGATAATATGTTCTTGCCACCGCCACAGCCACAACCACAACCACCAATTCATCCTAACTATCCTCTCCCACAAGCCCCGGAGCCACAAGCCTTCGATCCGAGAAGTCAATGGCCAACCCCGGAGTACTACCAGGCCCCACCACAGAATCTGGCCATGTTTAGCCAGATGAACCATAGTTACTATAGACGTCCATTCGAATCACCGTGGTTTGATTATCAGTAATCAGTATTTGGACTTAGTTTATGTGTGAATAAAGGTTAGAATTTATCATTGTGGCCATTGGCAGCCTCCAATTAGCTGATTAATGAGAACATTTCTATAGACATTGAATTTATCTGTAAGCACATTTTGTGTTGATTCGAAATTTTATCTAAGGGTCGATGCACACGGGCAACTCGCCACAGCCACAAAAGTCACCACCAGAAGCTACAAAGGTGTGGCGACCACCCGCGTCAACCGTGTGCGGCGAGACCATATAAAATGTATGAAAACAGGAAATAGGCCGGTGGCGGCGTTTTGTGGTCGTGTTCGGTTGCCCGTGTGCGGCCAACTTGTAAATAATACTCTAAGGAATAGTTGAAAATCTTCTAAACTTCAAGTTTTACGCACTACCAGCTGTCACCTTTAAGTTTTCTACTAAAAGTTTCAATATTATTACACTGACTGAAAATTATTTTTTAATCAGGAATAGATTAAAGTAGGCTAATTTAGTCCTAAGCGGAATTCACATGAAACAAACGGGTGTATTAATTTTCTTATTCTTTTGTGGAACTCTACATTTTTTGAAACGCGTTTTGAAACGTGCGTTTAAGGGTACGTTTCCACTGAGGCGGAGCTGAGCGGAGCGGGGCAAAGCGGCGCATGAATTAACCAATCAAATTTCAAACGACGAAATCGAAACGCGGCAAAATGCACCCTGATTGGTCAATTTACGCGCCGCTAAGCTCCGCTCCGCTCAGCTCCGCGTCAATGGAAACGCAGCCTTAGGCTGATCGCACACCTTACCGCGCCGAATTCTCGAAGTACTGCCAGAGTTGGTCGAATCGGACGATTTGACACCAGCAGGTGTGCAGTGTGCGATCCTTATTTCATTGTAATAAAGATCACTCGCCTATCAGCGCTGACGGTGAGCGTGAGACTAAAATCAGTCTAATACCCAATTTCTGCCTTAATTGCTAGCTAACTAAGGCGGTAAATTGAATGGTCACATCAATAAACATCGGCAAACACTGTAGGTGTAGAGAAATGCCGATGCCCAATTTCTTGTTTAATTTAAAGGTGGTCGCACACCTATCCGCGGCGAACGAATCGACCGAAACTAATTTTAGAATTCTTTATATGAAATCGTATGAAACCTCGCACTGGCAGTACTTCGAGAATTCGGCTCGGATAGGTGTGCGCTCAGCCTTATACGGTAAATTGCGTTGACACACCAACGAACATCTGCAAACACTGACAAATCCCGGTAATGACATTAGGAAGTAACGTATCAATGCTTAACTCAGAGATGTTCAAAAAAGTCCTAAAGCTGTTTGGTTGCTCGGTCAACTATTTCACATAAAAAATCTAGACATTATTTTAACAATGTGAGACGCGACCGCGAGGAGTAACCTTGCCGCAACTCCCTCCTTACCCAGATGAAGATTCTCCGGATGAATCGAAACATTGTCGGTATTTAAATCGATGATATTTTTACGTGAGTAATTCCCGTGTGTTAAAATAATGTCTAGTACAACTCACGAAAGTTTTGAAAGTGAAATAAAAAAATCTAGTCTAAAAATTAAAACACTTTGATTGTGTGAATTCCGCCTTATTTCAGCTTTACATAATAGACGTATTTATATTATAAGGCGTTGATGTACCTTTGAATTATATTTATAGAGATGTAGGTAATAATATTTTACGTTTATTAGAGGTAATTATTAGAACCACTAAACTGCATCTTAAAATTAACTGATGGAAATCTTTCTAAATGTATTTTTCTTTACATCCTCGTAACGTGAGACGCGATCCTCGCTTTAGGCTGAGCCTATCCGCGCCGAATTCTCGAAGTACTGTACGGGCGCCACTGTGCAAGTTAAATACGCGAAATAGATAAACTCTATTTTAGAAGTAAATTATTACTTCTGACTGACGTCTTCGGGACCTGTACCATAGACAAGAAACCTGTACTTTACCATAGATTAGTAGAGAAAGGGTTTCCAAAGTACTGAAATTTTAGTTGCCGTGTCTACCCGTTTTTGCCGGACTATACGAGGTTTCATACTAATACTTATAAAGAATTCTAAAATTCGTTTCGGTCGATTCGTTCGGCGCTGATAGATGTGCGGCCACCTTTACAAGTAACTGGCATGCTTTTGTGCTTTTTACTCGCACAAAGAATGCCAGTAACATGTATTCTGCGTTTAAAGATTAATTGAAACATGGTGATGTGAAACTGCAGGACGCTAGTAAATAGTGGATTTGATTTGAAATTTTCACAATATTATTTTTCTTGTGTTTATGAATGCAAATGTGAGGTATTGTGAACAATGATTATTGTTATTGTCAATATGTTTCATCGGTAAAAATTAGAGATCGTCAATACAAATCGATGTCTAACTTTGAAGCCTAAAAAGCAGTTACAGGCTGAATAAATTATGTATTTATTTGTAAGTGTGCAAAAACTGAATTGTAAATTAAGATTTTATTTTAGGTTCTTGTCTGAATGTGTCTTCACTTGATTAGCTTATTTAGGTACTACTTATCGTGTAAAATATTAGTTCCTTGCCAATAATGTCCAATAGGCCTACTCTTAAGGGCTCGGCGAACGTATCTACTTACCTAGGAACGTAATACCAAAATAATTTAAAATTTGAGCATATTTTTATCACTTTACGTTATTATTTGGATAAAGGTAGTATTTATCTAGGTTCCTGTTAAACTTTTGTTTCAAAAAACTTACTATAGAACAAATGAAAAGAAAAAATGCCATTTTTGGTGTACATACAAAGATTTCAATTCAATTGGCTTACATTTCTTTTTAGGTAAGTTTTTCGGAACAAAAGTTTAACAGGAACCTAGATAAATACCTACTCTCCTAATCTAACAACATAAACTGATATAAACATGCTTACATTTTAAATGATTTCGGTATTACGTTTTTATGGAAATTCGCCGGTCGCAGCCCTCTTAAGCTCGGCGCAAACGGGCCACCGACCACAGCCACAAAACGCCAGCGACAGCGACTTTTCATATATTTGTAGCGACATCTACCTGTTTCTAGATGAACTACATAGACATGCTACGCACTACGAGCTTCAGCGAAGATGGCGCCACACAACATCAACATGTCTAGATCAAGAACGGTAGATATATAATAGCGATAGACGTAGCCGACCAACAGTTGTTGTCGGTTGGTCGGCACCAGCTACACGTGGGAGGCGCGTCTATACAAAATATATGAAAACTATAGGAAATAGGTCGGTAGAGCCGTTTTGTGGTTGCATTTTGTGGCTCGTATGCGGCCAGGCTTATGCAAAACAATTATCGTGTCGTTTACCATGGTTTACCTTATCGTTGAATGCACGACTTAATAATCTGCTGCCCTAGCCAAGTTATTTATCTACGTGCTTCGGAGAGCGCGTTAGGCTGCGTTTCCATTGACGCGGAGCTGTGCGGAGCGGAGCTTAGCGGCGCGTAAATTGACCAATCAGGGTGCATTTTGCCGCGTTTCGATTTCGTCGTTTGAAATTTGATTGGTTAATTCAAGCGCCGCTTTGCCCCGCTCCGCTCAGCTCCGCCTCAGTGGAAGCGTACCCTTATATTGGATCCGGCGTTTCAGTCGTTGAGCCATGACTGAGGAATTTGAATTTCGCGGGCTACAGTTACACATTCACCTTAAGAGTAGGCCTCTCCAATGAAAATAATATTTCTTTTGGACTTTTCATTTCATTCTGTGGTTACGAGGTAGATTTTCTTTGAACTTTAGAAATTATAGACTAGTACCTATTTGTAAATTTCAATTTTGTGTTCTGT
The DNA here is from genome assembly GCA_958496255.1 of Camptogramma bilineatum. NCBI lineage: Eukaryota > Metazoa > Arthropoda > Insecta > Lepidoptera > Geometridae > Camptogramma > Camptogramma bilineatum. The sequence goes on from OY292478.1 coordinate 5,746,438, forward strand.
AAAGTTTGCTAGTTTAACCACGAGTAGAAGACATTGGCAATGATTTTGAGCAAAATGTCGTTTTCGTACTAGAATAATTAAGATTTAGGACAGGTAGCACATTAAAGGTGAACGCACCTACCCACGCCGAACGCGTCTAACGAATCACAAGAAATGAATTTTTGAATTCTTTATTTGAAATCGTATGAAACCTCGCACTCTGCTTGCGTCGATTCGTCCGAATCTAGGTGTGCGAGGTTTCATACGATTTCAATAAATTGTTCTAAAATTCGTTTCGTTAGATTCGTTCGTCTCCGATATGCGTTCACCATAATATCACTCGACATTTTGACCAATATCAAGTGAACTCAAATGTAGTCAAAAGTTAATTATATTAATTCTAGAATAAGATCTAATTTATAATAAAGCTGTTTTAAAATGGATTATGAATTAAAATAATGACAAATATTTTGACTTTGTTTTTATAATCTACCTCAATGTTTTAGGGTAGGTAAAAACTTTTAGGCTGAGCGCATACCTATCCGCGTTGAATTCTCGAAGTACTGCCAGATTCGTGTTCGGTGCGAATAGGTGTGCGGCCACCTTAAAAAGGTCATCCGCCCGAGATGGTGAACACTGCTTTTCATTTCAAATCTATTGGAAAGAAGGTAAATATTTGACAGCGTTCATTTTGCTCAACTCACACTGACGCAGAGTCGTAGCGAAGCAACGCGTCATTTTCTTTTAACTTTAAGGATATTCAACTCTATTTCCATTAGATAAGGTTCAGTGCTATGCAAATTGAAAACGCGCGGCGCCGAGCGTCGTCGAGCGAATTCGCGCATCGTGGAATCGAGCGATTTGCCTTACAAATTTGAACCTTATCTAATGGAAATAGAGTTGAATATACTTTGATGTTCAGAAAACAACACGTCGCTTCGCTTCGACTCTGCGTCAGCGTGAGTTGAGCCAAAAAGTTAACTTATATTGAATACTTTAAAATAATTTCATCATCTTTCCCCAGGCATGTCTAAATGTGCTGACAAAGCAAGAAGCATCGCCATGCGTCGAGAAGGAAGAGGTCAAGGTCGAGGTGGAAAGGTTCATTGACCTCGCGAGACAGATGGAAGCATTCTTTCTGCAGAAGAGGTGAGCGCACTCATTACATACTTACGTAAAATCACGCCTGTTTCCCATCATATGGGTAGGCAGACCACAGATCTCCACTTGCTACGATCTTGACACACTTCTTTCGCTTCATTCTCGTCACATTCTTCATGCAAGCTCATCGGTTTAAGGTACTTTTTTTAATAATTCGCCAATTCTATTACTCATTTTTGATAAGTTCTAATAAAACACGGAGGTTCAGAGCCAACTGGGGGTAGGTATTTATTCATGGTACTAGGCGAGTACAGTTGTACCCGCATTACAAATAATGCCGATACACAACACTGTCCTCTCTTAAATTCCTATATAAGTATACATATATAACTATCTGATAAACAAAGACGATATAGCCAATAGGTTTATCTATAAGTACCTATATCAGTAGATTTTAAATAACAACTTAAAAATATAATGTAAATACTTAAAACTATAATGTTAACTAGAGTAACCGTTTATTCTTTTCAACACACCTAAGAGCAGCCCTCCGACGCTCTCGCGGCGCGCTAGCCGGCGCCGGCGGCGGCGGCGGCGAGGTCGGCGGTGTCGCCATCGGCGGACTGTGCGGACTGTCCGGTGCGACTGTGGGCGGTGACGCCGACGACCGCGGGCTGCCTTGCGAGTAAACCTCAATCTCTTCCCCTTCGTCCCCGCGCGAATCCGACCCCGCATCACCGAGCTTCCGGTCACTCCCCGGACACACATTCGATAGGTAGTGAATATCTCGACTTAGAAACGCTTCTATCGGCGAGCAACTGGTCTACGTGACGTCTGTGCACTCGTCCGTCGGACGTCCTCACCTTGTAAGAGACCGGTCCCGAACGATCCACCACGATGCCGTCGGTCCATTTCTCGGCTCGCACCGTATAGTCACGTGCCAGCACCTTGTCGCCGGGCGCGAGTTGGCGCAGCGGGCGCTCTGCCGCATCGCGCTGCTCGCGCCTCAGCTGCGCGTCGCGCACCGCCTCCGCCGGGTCGGCGCGCAGCAGGTCGAGGCGCCCGCGCAGCCGCCGCCCGAACATGGCCACGGCCGGCTCGCGTCCGGTCGCACCGTGCACGCTATTACGGTACATGAAGAGAAACTTACTCAGGGCCGTATCGTCATCCGTGCCTTCGAAGGAGGCCTTCTTCAGGACTCTCTTTATGGTCCTGACCGCGTTCTCGGCGGCGCCGTTGCTGGCCGGGTGATACGGTGCGACCGCCGAATGCTTGATGCCGTTCCGTTGTAGATACGTACCGAACTCGGTCGACGAGAACGGAGGTCCGTTGTCCGTGATTATTCGCTTCGGCAGGCCGAACCGGGCGAACAGATGTCTCAGACCGCCGATCACTTTCGACGCTGACGTGCTTCCGACCTTCTGCACCTCGATCCACTTCGAGTGCGCGTCTACTATGACGAGATAGTACTTACCTCGGAAGGGACCCAAGAAATCCATGTTCAACCTGGCCCAAGGTTCGTGAGGCCACGGCCACGAGTGCAGCGGTGCGGGCGGCGGCGCAGCGCGCTGCGAGCGGCACGCCGCGCACGCCGCGCACGTTCGCTCGATATCCGCGTCCAGCGTGTCCCACCATACGTAGTTTCTCGCTATCTGCTTCATTCTCACGATACCCGGGTGTCCATCGTGTATTTCACTCAAGACCGCCTCCTGTAACGCCTTAGGTATCACGATCCGATAGCCCCAGACGAGGCATCCCTGGTCCGAGTGCAGGGCCTCTTTTCTGATAAAGAAAGGCTTCTCCGCTTCGATCTTGGTGTCCGACGGCCAACCGAACTTTACGTACCCGTTAATTTTGTTCAACAAAATATCTCTCGCCATCTCTGCCTTGATTTGGTTAAAACTTACCGGTAGACTGTCCTGCACAAAATTTAAATAGCTGCATTCGTCGTCCTCACCCTTAGCTCGACCGCCGGTGGTCGCGAGCGGCAGGCGCGACAGTGCATCGGCTACCGAGTTCTGTTCGGATCTAACATACTCGATGTCGTAATCGTACGCCGCCAACTTTACCGCATAACGTTGTAATCGACTGGCGGCTGTCACGGGTATCCCCTTATTTTTACCAAATATGTAACTGAGAGCTCGGTGATCGCTTCGCAGTAGGAATTTCCTACCATATAAATATTGATGGTGCTTAGTGATACCAAACACAATCGCCAACGCCTCCTTATCCAACTGCGAGTAGTTAGACTCGGCGGCGTTGAGTGTTCGCGAGGCGCAGCACACGGGCCGCTCGCTGCCGTCCGAGTACCGCTGCGCCAGCACCGCGCCCAGTCCGTACTGACTGCTGTCAACTGACAGAATTAAAGGCAGGCTCGGGTCATAGTGAGCGAGCACCGGAGAACTGCTTAACATATTTTTAATTTTATTAAAACTCTTAACACAATTTTCATCCCAATTCCACTTGGTATTTTTTTTTAATAAATTATACATAGGCTTAGTATGTCGCTTGTATTTGGACAAAACTTAGAATAAAAATTCACCATGCCCATAAAACTTTTCAATTGAGTGACATTTGTTGGGGTAGGTGCGGCTACGATGGCATCAACTTTCTTTGAGTCTGTGTGCAGACCAAACTTATCTATTTTGTAACCTAAATACGTCACTGAATCTTTGAAAAATTGACATTTTGCAAAATTTATTCTAAGTCCATTATCTTGTAATCTTTGTAACACTGCTCTAAGATTGGACATATGGATAGATTTTGTGGGGCCGGTCACACAGATATCGTCAGCGAACACTGCCGTTGACGGCAATCCACTCAAAGTCTCTTCCATAATCTTCTGAAAGTTTTCAGGAATGCACTTAATGCCAAAAGGGACTCTAGAGTAGACAAAGGTGCCTACGTGAGTAGTGATTGCTGTCAACGGCTGCGATTCAGATTCTAAAATACACTGCTGAAAAGCATTAGATAAATCTAACTTAGTATAGTGTTCGCCCCCACCCAAAGTGGCGAAAAGGTCCTCGATCCGCGGCAGCGGATAATGAAAGTCTTTGAGCCGCGGATTTATGGTCACTTTGTAGTCACCACATATGCGTATGTCACCGTTGGATTTAACTACCGGTACGATTGGCGTGCCGTAGTCCGATCTTTCAACTTTATGGATGACCCCTTCCCGCTGCAGCCGATCGAGTTCCCGCTCGACGCGCTAGCGGCAGCGGCCGCGCTTTCACAAACACCGGCGTCTCGTCTCTCAAATGCAGCTGTATTCTCGACTTGCAACTACCTAGACCTTCCGCAAACACCTCGGGAAACTCACTTCGGAGGGAACCCGCCATCGAATCACTTTTGGATATATTGTTAATTGTGTCATTCTCATTTTTAAATAGGGTTAATTTTAAATGCTTTATCCACAAACGCCCCAACAAAGGAGGTCCGCCGTTATCGATTACATAAAGCTTTAGATAAGCCGTCTCCGAACCGCATTCTACATGTACAACAATATAACCCAAAGTCTCGATGACGTCACCAGTATACGATCTAAACGTAAGAACCTTGTTTTGAATAGGCATATGTGAATAGTTTGTATCGTAGAACTTCTTAGATATTGCCGAAATTTTACTACCTGTATCTATCTCAAATTTACATTTCACATTCTCAACGTTTAGCAGAATATAATAGGGTTTATCACCAACACAGCTAACCAAGTTATAAAAGTGAGAATCGTCCTCGGAATCGGTTTCGTCTAAAAAGTACTGACCTTTTTTAACCGCCCTGTTACCGTCATACTTTTTGCACATCGCCTTCAGATGTCCTTTCTCACCGCACTTGTCGCACGTATAGAACCTGTACCGGCACCTGCCGGGCACATGCGCGGACTTGCCGCACCGGGAGCACGGCTGGCGCGCCGCCTGCGCCTGCGTCGCGGCGGGCGGGCGCGCGCGCGCTCCGCCGCCGGCCGCTCCCGCGCCGACGCGATGCAGTCCGTCGTCCTTGTCCTTGGGCTCGACGCTCGGGCTCGCAGCCGGAGCGCCCGCCACGTTCGCGTGCCGCTCCGCCGCCTCCAACGCCAAAGCGAGCTCGACGCCCCGCTTATAATCGATATTCTTCTCGGCAAACAGCCTGGATCGCATATCCTCGCTGAATAGGCCTGACACGAACTGGTCACGCAGGTTTATTTCGAGCGAGGCACCGAAGTTGCAAGTCTTAGCCAGGTGCTTCAGACTTTGCAAGTACGAACGAACGCTCTCGCCTTGCGCTTGCTTCCTTTGCCTGAAGATATGTCGCTCTGCGATTTCCGATCTCTCCGGTTCCAGATGTTCTTTCACCAACTTGACGAGAACATCGAATGATTTCTCTTCCGGCAGCTCCGGAGCACATAAATCACACATGAGATCATAGCACTGAGAACCGACGAGAGTCACCAATGTAGAAACGTGTAAGGTTGTCTTGACTTCATTGAGTGCGATAAATTGTTTAACACGACGCACGTAAGTGTCCCAGTTTTGATTATTTATGTCAAAACTTTCTATTTTACCGAGTGGCATGATAATAAGTAGCCAAAACGCGTTGTAAACTATTTAAATCAATTAATTTCCGTCCTGTCGCCAGTGATAAGTTCTAATAAAACACGGAGGTTCAGAGCCAACTGGGGGTAGGTATTTATTCATGGTACTAGGCGAGTACAGTTGTACCCGCATTACAAATAATGCCGATACACAACAATTTTCATATAAAATAATTGTAAAACTGTGGGTGAGCGTGTAACAGGTATATCTGTCACAGCGCCGCCTTGTAGTTCAGGATCGTACTAACTTTCAGAATTTAAAACGATAGAAAGTCATCGGCTGATCGCAGGTTCTAATATCCTGTGAATTAGTGTCAGTATTTAGGTCTAGATGGCGTTCTCCGTTCGTTGTTTGGCAAATTCATGATTTTGTTCGAAAACAGTAACATATTGATTAAAATATATTTCAGCTCAATAGTATTTTCTTGTATTTTTTTTTTGGATTTAATTTAACATTAAAATCGTAATTATTTAAAAAGAAAAAAAAAGTAAATGCACGTAGATTTTTTTTAATTGTTTGGTCTTCAACTTTTCAATCTGTCAATGTCAGATTTGTCAAGGTAAGTGTCATCTCAGCGGTCATTCACATCGAATGGGGTGAAGTGAGGTTAGATTTCGAAAAGACATTTCCTGTCGGCTCTGTTCTTTCTTGTGGAAGCGGCTGTCATGGCTGCTGGCAATGCCCATGCGCATTCCCTGAAATAGGGCTTTATTTTGAAATGGTCTGGTGGATAGACCTTCCGATGGGAAGATATTAAAGTGGTGATCGTAGATTTTGTGAAGAAATAATGGTGAGTGTCCGAGAGGAATCTCCGTTGTAAATGTGTCTTGCAGTCTTGAGACAGGACGCCATTGTCACACGTTTTCTGATTATTGTTTTGATTTGTTTCAGGATATTTATTGGAACATTTGGTTATTTTAGAAACACAGTTTTGTGTGAGCTGATTGATGGCATCAGAGCATATTTTGAGGATGAAATATTCCAACTTTTGGTAATCCGGGTAAGTTAGTCACATGTCAATAATCTGAATTTATCCATGTGATCTTATTTTATTTTGCACTGTTGATGGCGTGCTATTGTAAAAGGCACGTGAGGTCATGAGCACGTTTGGTAATTTAGGACATGACATTTCAGGTTTTCTCGGTCCTTGGGGTGGGCCAGATTTACTGCGGCCAGGATGTGACGGTCTGCAAGGGGGTGGCCTAGAGGCCCCGTTCCATCCAACTCGTTGTGATGACGGCCTCGATCATAGGACTCCACCCATGTATCTCAGGTGACCCGTTCCTACATTCTGGCTGTGTTTTTCTAGTGCGGCTCCACTATTAGTTTTGGTTTTGTTTGAATATCAGTATTATAATATGAGAGAGAGATGAGTACAGAGGCAAAGGTTTCCCTAAGTTTTAGATTATATTTGGTCTGAATTTTTGGTTTAGTATAATATTCCCTATCGAGTGAGGGACACATACATATTTGATATGAGTTTGTTTGTATTTGGAAATTTTTGTTATGATAATAAGTACTTGTAATATCATCAACATGTTAGTACTTGATGTGTCCATTATTTCTTCACACATTTTGTTATAGCATTAGTCGTTAGCTGTAGTCCTCCTCTGGGGCTACGGTTGTGGTTGTTTTAGGTGATCTTTCACCTTAGATTGTTAAATGTTAGATTAAATTATTGTTAGATTGTTTTATTAACTCACATACATTGTTTTCTAAATTTTGGAACTCTTGCAACTTGATAACTAGTCATTTTATAGATTACTTTTGGATTTTTAGAACATATTAGTAAAAATTCTAGTACTTATTTTTGAATAAATTGTTTCAATTGTATCAAATCTAATGTTTAATTTATAGCTTCTTTCTTTAATCAGGACATTCGAGCTTTTGTCCTTTAGGTAGGTAACAAAGTTTAAAGCTCGTGGCGCCCCCCTAAATTTTCCTGAAGCCCTAGCATATAGTAAGAACCCAGACTAGCCAGGCATACCATCCTGTAGAAAACCAGACAGATCACTTTATAGGTTATAATTGGCTCCCAACGGGCGGGGCTCTGGAAAATTTGGTAAATTAGTATTTGTTGTTGTTTGGTTAGCTTGTTTTTTTTTAAACCTTATTTGGAAACCTTGTTGTGGAACCTTGTCTCTGTACTACTCTCATTTAGTATTTACCGCTAGTATTATATAGCATACATTTTAGTAAATTGTTGGTATTGTAATTAGTAGTATTTAACTTAGCCGTGGTGTACACAGTCAAAATTCTAAGATATTGTTAGAAAGTTGTTATTTATAGTAAATATGTGATTTAGCCGTAGATGTTACATGCGGATTTTAGTAGGTATATGTTTGGAAATTGTAACTTTGAAATATTTGATTTTAGCCTTAGTGTACACTGAAAATGTTATTGAAACGGAATTGTAACTCTGTTAAGTATGCACTGTACTCTCCTCTCTCTACATTATCGTCTTAAAAATTAATTGGTATTAGTTTGGATTAATTTTGAAATATAACTTAGCTTCAATTTGAATTTATTTTGGAATTTTAGGTAACCTAGCTTTGAAATTTAATTTGTTTTTTTTTTTTTAATTGATTGCCATGATATTGGATGTGGCAGAACAATTTTTAGATTGATGGTTTTGAGTTGGTTTGTTGTTGGTTTGTTAGTTTTGTTTTTTGTATTGATGTGCAATTTTTTTGTTGTTCAGTTCGGACACTAGGTTCTGCGCATGGTATTGGAAAGCCGTGTATGTTAGTTTGAGCTTAGTTTGTTTTGGTATTGTGTGGTTTTGTACACAGTATTGTCAAAGCTGTGTACACACACATAAAAGGTTGTTGGGTTCTCAGTCTTCGGTCCTTTGTGAGCTCTAATGCTTGTGAATCACATATTGTCAAAGTGTGATTCTGCACAGAAGGAGAAGAGGCAGAGGATCAACGCCGTCGTTTGATGGTGTTGGAAATGACACCTTGCAGATTTTATTTGTTAGTCTTTGTTGGTTTGTTCTTTTTTTTGTTTTGGTTGGTAGGTACTTCTAACAAAGGAGCGGTGGAAGTAACTCCTTCAAATAAATAAGCCTATGCTAGGGCGGTTGTTGGAAACCCTTAAACAAAGCCTCATTCCAAAACTCTAATCTAAATTTTATTTGTTTTGTGTAAGTAAATATTTGTTTCAGGGTTCGTTGGTTTATTTCTGTTGGAAAGTGATATTGTGGGCTGACGCCTCCTAGACAAAATCTTAATAGCTGAATCCATAATTATGTAAAACTCTTTTCTTTTTTTTAATAGATTTTTTTTCTTTGTCTAAGCAAAGAGGTAATGTAACAGGTATATCTGTCACAGCGCCGCCTTGTAGTTCAGGATCGTACTAACTTTCAGAATTTAAAACGATAGAAAGTCATCGGCTGATCGCAGGTTCTAATATCCTGTGAATTAGTGTCAGTATTTAGGTCTAGATGGCGTTCTCCGTTCGTTGTTTGGCAAATTCATGATTTTGTTCGAAAACAGTAACATATTGATTAAAATATATTTCAGCTCAATAGTATTTTCTTGTATTTTTTTTTTGGATTTAATTTAACATTAAAATCGTAATTATTTAAAAAGAAAAAAAAAGTAAATGCACGTAGATTTTTTTTAATTGTTTGGTCTTCAACTTTTCAATCTGTCAATGTCAGATTTGTCAAGGTAAGTGTCATCTCAGCGGTCATTCACATCGAATGGGGTGAAGTGAGGTTAGATTTCGAAAAGACATTTCCTGTCGGCTCTGTTCTTTCTTGTGGAAGCGGCTGTCATGGCTGCTGGCAATGCCCATGCGCATTCCCTGAAATAGGGCTTTATTTTGAAATGGTCTGGTGGATAGACCTTCCGATGGGAAGATATTAAAGTGGTGATCGTAGATTTTGTGAAGAAATAATGGTGAGTGTCCGAGAGGAATCTCCGTTGTAAATGTGTCTTGCAGTCTTGAGACAGGACGCCATTGTCACACGTTTTCTGATTATTGTTTTGATTTGTTTCAGGATATTTATTGGAACATTTGGTTATTTTAGAAACACAGTTTTGTGTGAGCTGATTGATGGCATCAGAGCATATTTTGAGGATGAAATATTCCAACTTTTGGTAATCCGGGTAAGTTAGTCACATGTCAATAATCTGAATTTATCCATGTGATCTTATTTTATTTTGCACTGTTGATGGCGTGCTATTGTAAAAGGCACGTGAGGTCATGAGCACGTTTGGTAATTTAGGACATGACATTTCAGGTTTTCTCGGTCCTTGGGGTGGGCCAGATTTACTGCGGCCAGGATGTGACGGTCTGCAAGGGGGTGGCCTAGAGGCCCCGTTCCATCCAACTCGTTGTGATGACGGCCTCGATCATAGGACTCCACCCATGTATCTCAGGTGACCCGTTCCTACATTCTGGCTGTGTTTTTCTAGTGCGGCTCCACTATTAGTTTTGGTTTTGTTTGAATATCAGTATTATAATATGAGAGAGAGATGAGTACAGAGGCAAAGGTTTCCCTAAGTTTTAGATTATATTTGGTCTGAATTTTTGGTTTAGTATAATATTCCCTATCGAGTGAGGGACACATACATATTTGATATGAGTTTGTTTGTATTTGGAAATTTTTGTTATGATAATAAGTACTTGTAATATCATCAACATGTTAGTACTTGATGTGTCCATTATTTCTTCACACATTTTGTTATAGCATTAGTCGTTAGCTGTAGTCCTCCTCTGGGGCTACGGTTGTGGTTGTTTTAGGTGATCTTTCACCTTAGATTGTTAAATGTTAGATTAAATTATTGTTAGATTGTTTTATTAACTCACATACATTGTTTTCTAAATTTTGGAACTCTTGCAACTTGATAACTAGTCATTTTATAGATTACTTTTGGATTTTTAGAACATATTAGTAAAAATTCTAGTACTTATTTTTGAATAAATTGTTTCAATTGTATCAAATCTAATGTTTAATTTATAGCTTCTTTCTTTAATCAGGACATTCGAGCTTTTGTCCTTTAGGTAGGTAACAAAGTTTAAAGCTCGTGGCGCCCCCCTAAATTTTCCTGAAGCCCTAGCATATAGTAAGAACCCAGACTAGCCAGGCATACCATCCTTTAGAAAACCAGACAGATCACTTTATAGGTTATAAGCGCTGTCAAAGAATTGAATGCACCTAAAGAAAACCGCACACCTATCCCGAATTCTCGGGATACTGCCAGATTCGGTTGAATCGGACGCTGCGGCAGGTGTGCGAATCATACGATTTCGTAAAGAATTCTAAAATTCGCTGCGGTCGATTCGTTCGGCGCGGATAGGTATGCGCTCGCCTTAATATTCGTGGAAATAAATAATATTCGTATTTGTATGATCTGCAAATAATTTTGTTATTATAGGCAGGTAGGTAAGTAAGGTACATAATATAAAATTACGCCTCTTTCCCACAGGGGTAGGCAGTAGAGACCATTATAATTTTTATGTCCTGTAGCGATATCTACCTGTCGCTAGATGAACTATAAAGACATTCTACGCACTACGAGCTTCAGCGAAGATGGCGCCACACAACATCAGAATGTCTAGATCTCGCAAGCGAAGTTTTCAGCGGCGATAGACATATAACCAACCAGCCAACTGTCGGTCGAAAGTGGGCAAGTGGGCCAGATGAGCCGGCCTGTTGCAGAGGAACCACCTATAGTCGTATTGCTCATTATACGGACTAAAAGTGAAGGAAAAAATGACATTTTTCCTTCAATTTTGACATAAAACGTATCAAAACTAATCAAAATTGAAGGAAAAATGACACTTTTTCCTTCAATTTTAGTCCGTATAATGAGCAATACGACTATACTCTGCATTTGGGGAACGATTCCACCATGTTCATTACATGAGTTAAATACAATTAATCTTTAAATTGTTTGTCCAGATTCCTCCTATCCGCCATGAAGCCAGAACTCCTGGTGAAGGAAGACAACAACGAGCTGAAGTGCGAGTTGCAGAGGAAGGAGGAACTTCTGCGACGGCATTACGATAAGATCACACAGTGGCAGAACTTGCTGGCCGATCTGCAGGTAAACTACAGTAAGGCTGTGTCCCCAGTAGGCAAACTGTGAGCGGCCGACTGAGTTTGCGGCGTATCGGTTTAGTACGCTCTTCCATATATTTGAAATGGAGTGTCCACAGTTTGCTAGTTTGTCGCGTAACGCTGCAAACTGCGTACAGTGAGCGCAAAACTAGCGAACTGTGGACACTCCATTTCAAATATATGGAAGAGCGTACTAAACCGATACACCGCAAACTCAGTCGGCCGCTCACAGTTTGCCTACTGGGGACATAGCCTTAAGGGTATGGTACAAGTCCGAGATCGATAGCAGACTGCAAATATCTAAGAAATTGGCACATCACAAATTGAAATTAGAACATAAAGACGCCATTTTATATCGTTTAACAAAAAATTGCGTTAAAAATTTAAAATTTCAGTATTTATCCGCACGCAGTTGTAACGTGACGTAAATACTTACTGCAAAATATACGAAAACAATACTTAGCGAGAAATGTATGAGTATTGGAAGAAATGCTTCGCATAACGTATCACAACGCGGGACAAGAAGCGGGTAATGTGCTAATAACACTTCTTAGGCTGATTTTACTGTCACGCGTACCGTCGGCGCTGATAGGCGAGTGATCTTTATTACAATGAAATAAGGATACTGATTGTCCAGCACTGACGAGAGCAATCAGCGTAGCCATTTCTGCTGGACAATCAGTATCCTTATGTCATTGTAATAAAGATCACTCGCCTATCAGCGCCGACGGTACGCGTGACAGTAAAACCAGCCTTAGGAACCAACGCCGATACAATCAATAATCGGGCTGATTGTCTAACCTCAAATTGGTCTCAAACTGTCAAAACGATCGCGTAGGTATCTTTTGTCGCGATCGGTCTCGTTGAGATGAGAGTGACAGAGCTAATTGCGTGGTCACTGAACTGTCGTATTTGACAGTTTGAGACCGATTTTGGTCGCTATCAAAGATAGACAAGCCATTTACGCGACAGAGTGAAAGCCGCTATTGGCTTCCATACTAAAAACAGAATAAAAGGGTCCTAATTGTAATGTATTGTCTCAGGGTCACACAGTGTACAACAAATGTCAGCAGCCTCCTCCGCAGCCAATTCAGCAGGCCGCCTCGCCCCGCCAGCCTTGTAGCATGCAACAGACGGTACAGGTCAGTACAAACCAAGATTATACAGGGTGGAAAAAATGGATGGGCCCCGGAGGGAAACTACTTTAAATCCTTAAGATACAGTATTTTACTTAAAGGAAACATTCCTTTATTTTTAAAAAGAAACAAAACTGCATTCAAAGATTTTCTAAAATTCGCTTGCTTCACCCAGGAATCGAACCCGGGGCCCATCCATTTTTTCCACCCTGTATTTAACTAGTAGCGCCATCGTGACGTTGTCCCCGTAGTAATGGTATATAGTGATGATGATAATGAAAAGTAGCGTATAACCTTCCTCAAGAGTTTAGCTATCAAATGCAGAAATAATTTTTGAAATCGGTCCAGTAGTTTCGGAGCCTATTCAATACAAACAATCAAAATAATCTTTCTCTTTATAATACGAGTATTAGTATAGAAGTATAAGTAGAGATAAACTGAAGAGGGCTCTGTTCGACGGGCTTCGCAGAGATATTTTTACTGGGATATTTTTTAATGTATTTTGAAAAAAAGGATGACATGATAATAATCTAATTTGAATTACCTAATTACCTTACTATTAAAGCTGCGGGAAAGGAAAGATATAAAATAACTCATTGTACTTCAATCTATATTTAATATCACAATTCAATAAGCCACGTACGAAGCGTAAGGCGCATTAACGAAAGGCGTATTAACAAAAGATTCACTAACAAAAGGCGCACTAACATATTGCGCGGCGTACGGTGAAGCTACGAAAGCGGCTAAGCCATTGTTGATGCGGACGTCGTATTGAGAGCTCGTGGCGGTGACGACTGGGGCGAACGCAGGGGCCAGTAGGGGCTTTGCCATTGTGGCTGCCACGAAAACGGACAGTATGGCAATCTGAAATGAAATAAATGTACAATGAATCATTTATTGTGTAGAAAAATCTACGAAAAAGACGCCTGGACCGATTTGGAAAAATCTTTTTTTGTTTGAAAGAGTATACTTTCCGATTGATGCCATAAAAATTTGATGAGGATCTGTCGAGGATCTTCGGAGTTATGAACAGAAATGCACCTCGAGAGTGCAGAAAATTGCTCAGCTTATAACATTGAAGTCGGTTTTTTTAAATTTTTCATTAGTTTTGGGAGCCGGGACCCTGATTCGTTTTCATTACAAAATTCTGTCACTAACAGACTATTACAGTTGTCACAATGGATCTAGGCATTCGTGAAGTTAGGCTTTTCGCTGCGCAGTAGAAAACTTTGAATGAAAAAGTTGCACTGCGCATCGAAACGGCTAAATTCACGAATGCCTAGATCCGTTGGAAGAAGTGCACACAACATTACTTACAATTTTCATCATCTTGCTTGATTGAATCACTTGTGATGCACTCAGTAGGGCATCGCTGGTTTTATACGATTGAATGTGGACATCTGACATTGGTGGCGCGTGTTTCGAATTTAAAATCATCGATTTTGGAGGTGTACCTACCTACCAAATCAAAATTATTCCAAATCAATAGGTAGCTTGTTTGTAATCTGCTTCTAATGAAATTAAGTTATTATCACGAATGTATTCCCAAGGTGCGGCAGCTGTAACCGCAAGAATATTAAGAATATTTCTATTCCTTCAGAACTTTAGGTAGTTTTACCCGACTGCGCAAAGCAAAGGAAGGGTAATGTGTTTATCAGTCTATTTAGAACATTTAAAGGTTGTTAATAACATGAGCTCTAAACGGTGAAGGAAGATATCTCGAAGAAACCAGTTAGCTTTCTAATAGCGTCGATGGGCTTGCAACCTGTCACGTATGGAATGTTAACTTCTGCAAAATGTGGGAATGTACCAAATGTGCTTGGACACATTTGGTACTTTCCCACATTTTGCAACCCATGCGCCAACATGAGACAAAACACACCCCCGCCACTTTCTTCCAGCGTTCTTTTTACATGACGCGACTTACCTAGGTACATTGTTTTTGGAAATAAATACTTACCTAAATAAATAATCACACAGCATCATGTAGCCCCAAGCTAAGCAGAGCTTGTGTTATGAGAACCACATGACTGATATACTACTTAAATACAATTTTTTTTTGTAAATGCATACATAATATACATAGAAAACACCCAGAGACAAATATTTGCAGATCATACAAACATTTGTCCCGCGGCGGGGATCGAACCCGCAACCTCCTGCGTCACAGGCGGGCTTTCACCCACTGCGCCACAGAGGTCGTCGAGATAAATGAATTAAAATGAATTGACTTGAACACTAGAATGGTATCTTTCAGGCGCAACAGATGGCTGCCGCGGCGGCCGCGCAGCAGCAGGCGTTGCAACAACAAGCGTTACAACAGCAGGTACCGCGACCACAGCCGCCGCCCGCCTACCCCGCCAACGCTAACATGCAGAGGAGATAGCAAACATACTTTGCAGAAGCCAGATTACTTTGCAGTCAAGTCAGATTAGCTATTTTTGCAGTCACGTTAAATGGCAGGCATTTTGCAGCAAAAGATACTTTTATACATGACTGTCTATTAGCTTTTGACGATTCATACTTTGCAGTCAAATACTTTACAGTCACGTTATACAGGCATACTGCAGCTATACTTTGCAGTCTAGTTCTTCGTTCCTCCATTCGTGATAGAAAATGTGTTTGCACTAGTAAACAGAGTAGGTACCTACTGCGCCCGCAATCACCAATGCTATGCAGAGGAGATAGTTAGCAAAGATACTTTGCAGTCAAATCTGATTACTTTTCATTCAAGTCAGATTACTTTGCAGTCAAGTCAGATTACTTTGCAGTCAAGTCAGATTACTTTGCAGTCAAGTCAGATTACTTTACAGTCAAATTAAATTCTGCAGCGATTTTTGCAGTCACTTTAAATGCAGCAAAAGATACTTTATAGACACGTTAAATCCATTCAAATAATTCTTGTTTAATAAAGTAAGATATTAGGAAAAAAGAAAGAATGTGATTCTTAAAATAGGAAGTTAGGTTTTAGTGAATAATCTGAAATGTATTTAAACTCTATAACGCAGTTATCGTACTCAAGTATAACACCGTAATATTATAGGTACCTACCGGTTGCAATAAGATTAGAGTCAGCGTCAGTACTGAAGCGGCTTTGGTTGATAAAAAGTTTGTTAGACAATTCTTCTAACAAACTTTTTATCAACCAAAGCCGCTTCAGTACTGACGCTGGCCCTGGCTCTATATCATGATCTGAATACCTATACTGTTAAGGCTCAAACACACGCTGGCCCAGGCTCGCCGAGTAAACGCGTTGCCTCTATATCGCTCTCGCCTTGCATCGATTCGCCTTCTCGCTCGCACTCGCACAGGCTCGCCTAGGCTCACCCAGCGTGTGTTTGAGCCATTACAGTTATTATTACACCCAGTATACGTAGTTAAACAATATTGATTATACTTGATTATTTAATTTTGATAATTTTGTAGACAGTGAGTAATATTATTTTGTTTTGTATCCTTTTAACTTAGGTTCTTAATTCTTGTTTAAAACAGTTGAAAGGCTGTATCCATCTCCAAGTAAAGTGTTGATTAGTTACTTGTTGAATAAAGTTAGTCGTCAAATAAAAGTAACCAATAACTCTTAATGAATCACTGCTCTAGCCAAAACCAATGTACAATATTTACTAACATTGCACTGACAGATCAATCAGCTGATAGCAGGAATAGACCTATAACAGAAAACTGAGATTCATTACGATTGGCCATATTGAATCAGTGCCAATCATATTTAATCTCAGTTTTCTGTGATAGGTCTATTCTATCAGCTGATTGATCTGTCAGTGCAATGTTAGTAAATATTGTACATTGGTTTTGGCTAGAGCATAGATTCTCAACCTTATTTTTCCCACCGCCCACTTTGAAAATATTTTTTTTCTAGAGCCCCCCAAAAAATAAAAAGTAGCCCCCCCCCCCCCCCCCCCCCCCCCGCTATCTTACCTACTTTTTATTTTTATTACCAACTGTCGCGAATTTTAAACACCTCTTTGGAGCACAGTGGCTATTACTTCTTTAACTGCTGTTAAAATTAATCATCCCCAACAGTATGTGGTTTTCCTGTTTTAATTTTAATTTTAGGTAGGTACTTTAGTGATAGTGATTAAGGCATGGTCGTCACACTTTTCTGGTTAAGGGCCGCATAGGACATTGTGAGGTATCACTGCGGGCCGCACATTCTTGAATTATTTAGTTGAAGATTTTTCGAAATTCCTAAAGGGGTTAAAATCCAAGGTACCAACTAACTTGAAACTTATCATAAGTTTACGGGGCTTGAAGACTCGCTGCTTATCAGTTCCTATTCTGCGGTCTGACTTAACTCACTTTGCTCGCAATATAACTCCTACTCATGAAGTTAAAATGCGAGTGAATTGAGCTTCTAACCAAGCGAGCGAAGCGAGCCGAATTTTTGTAAGTCAAATACAATAGTGTGAGACGCGACCGCGAGGAGTAACCTTGCCGCAACTCCCTCCTTACCCAGATGAAGATTCTCCGGATGAATCGAAACATTGTCGGTATCTAAATCGACGATAATTTTACGTGAGTAATTCCCGTGTGTTAAATAATGTACAATACGTGACATTTGATTTTTTTTGCAGTTTTCTAAGAAAAGCTAGCTTATCGGTTCATATTCTGTGGTTAGACTTTACTCACTTTACTTGCAATATACCTTACTTATGAAGTGAAATGCGAGCGAAGCGAGCCCAATTTTTTAACACAAATGCAACATTGTGATATTTGATTTTGTTTGCGGTGATCAAAAAAAAATCTCGCTGCTTATCGATTCATATTCTGTGGTTAGACTTAACTCACTTTATTCACAATATAACTTTATAAATAAGGATTTATAAAGTTAAATGCGAGCGCAGCGAGCCAAATTTTTTAAGACAAATGTAAAATGTGACACTTGATTTTGTTTGCGGTGCTCATAGAAAGGCTCGCTGCTTGTCGGATTCTATTCTGTGGTCAGACATAACTCAATTTGCTCGTATTATACCTACTCATGAAGCTAGATGCGAGAAAAGCGAGCTCCAAACCAAGCAAACAAAGCAACCTTCCCTATCTCGAAGTTTTATAATCAATTATAATTATTATTGTAGCAACGTAGGTAGTATCATTCATCATCATCATTTCCTTGCCTTTTTCCAACTAGGTTGGGTCGGCACAACATTTTTTCTAACGTGGTAGCATCATTATCTATTATCTATCAAAATTGTTTGCTTGGCCACGGGCTGCACCAATACCGTCCGCGGTCCACACTTTGACGACCACTGGATTAGGGTGTTTTTTTGCCTATTTTAGATTACATTATCGCCCCCCTGCTTCATCTCAACGCCCCCCAATTTTCTCTAGGTCTTCTACTGCCCCCCTGAAAGTCTCAAACGCCCACAGGGGGGCGTTATCGCCCACGTTGAGAACCTATGGGCTAGAGTATAGTTAATAGTTGTGATTTATCCGACAGTTAGCTTAATCGGAACCTTACTCGGAGATAAGCCCAACAAAAGCTACTTGCACGTTTATTTAGTAATATTTGCATTATATTTTTAATTTTTTATTTTGTGTTTTATTTATTTTTTTCCTCACGCAGCTTTAAAATCGCACTTTAAAAGGTATGTTACTTTTATTATTTATAGTAGGTAAGTAGTTTTATGTACCTATTTTTATTTTGCTTTACCATTTTTAAGCGCACCACACACAGCAGATAATAATCTTGTGAAATATAAATCTTGACAGATCGCACAAAATATATTTTGTAATTTATATTCGCTGTGTGGTCCTCCATAGAATTTGTATGGGCGCGATCTCAAGATTTATATTTCATAAGATATATTATCTGCTGTGTGTGTGATGCGCTTTAGGAGTTCGTTACTGAATAGAAATAAACGCACGGCCTTATGGATCATCTATAAAGTATGTCACACGTTAGGGAGAGGGTGTGGCATTGTGTGACAAGGGGTGGGAGGGGTCCTAAGTTTTGCGACGTCACATTTCAAAATCTTATACATCTAGATCATAGGTTCTCAACGTGGGCGATAACGCCCCTTTGTAGGCGTTTGAGACTTTCAGGGGGTCAGTAGAAGACCCAGAGAAAATTAGGAGGCGTTGAGATGGCGCATTAAAATATGGGGGGTGTCCTGAAAAAAATATATGCTCAAAGTGGGCGGTAGGCAAAATAAGGTTGAGAAACTGTGATCTAGATTTTGAAATGTGACGTCGCGAAACTTCTAACGAACCCCTCCCATCCCTTGTCACACAATGTCACACTTCGTTGACCCCCCCTAACGTGTGACGTTATGACGTAATTTATGGATGGCCCCGCATAGAAAGGAGTTTATAAGTAGAGGGTTAAATCTTTATAAGATTGCTTTGTTGTCTGTCTGAGAGTCTCTCTCTGAGTTGTATTATTCATGAGATATCCGTGGATTGTCAGATGCAGAACAGTCTGGCGCAGGGAATGTTTATGGGGCGCGGGTACTCCGCGACGCTGCAAGGACCGCTCGCGTACTTGGAGAAGACAGCTACCAATATAGGTAAGCAGTACGTAGCGTTCGACATGGTACGCCTTAGGTGAGGGCCAGACAGAAGAGACGTAAGACAAGGGCGCCAGCGAACAGTGTTGCGCCCGCGCTCCGTCTCTTCTGTATGTTTTGCGTCGCGACGCTTCTATACATTTTGTATGAAAGGGACGCGGAAGAGACAAATGTCCGCGCCCCGCCTGAGCCTTACGTCTTTTCTGTGTATCCAGCGCCTTAGATAGGTAATATTGTGTCATTTTTTTTTTTTAATTAAGCGATTCATTAAGTCATTAAGCGACTTCAAAAAAAGGAGGATTTTGGAGGAATCTGGTTTTTCGACTCTATGTTGCACATGTTAGGCCTACAGGGCGGGGGCAAGTTGTTAAATATGGCTGATGGGAAAAGTATTAATTTTAATTGCAAAATGCGTTTAATGTGCTATATTGCATAGGCATTGACCACGTCCAAGTCATGTGAGTGGACTTAGGTTTTTGTGTTTTTACATTTGGCTACATTTTTTGATTTTTAGTCAAACTAATATGTAATTTCCGTGTTGTTGCAGATATGGTGGGTCTGGGCGAGGGGCGCAGGTGACGGGGCCGCGGGAGGGGCAGGGGGCGGGGCCGCGGCAGAGGCCGGGGTACGTATACAAAAAAATCAAATTACTTAGGTACTTATTTAAAAATCTTTTTTTCATTGAAATGTCCTAAGTAAGTAGGTAGGTATAAGTGATTATTTCACTTTCAAAACTTTCGTGAGTTGTACTAGACATTATTTTAACACACGGGAATACCGACAATGTTTCGATTCATTCGGAGAATCTTCATCTGGGTAAGGAGGGAGTTGCGGCAAGGTTAGGTAGGTACTCCTCGCGCGAGCGTCTCAACTTTCCGCAGCTCCCTCCTTACCCAGATGAATATTCTCCGGATTAATCGAAGCTTTATCAGTATCTAAATCGACGATATTTTCACGTGAGTAATTCCCGTGTGTTATAATATAAGAGATTAGATAACAATGTAATGTTGCAGGTCGTGGCGCATCCCCTGAATATGGTGGCAGCATGACGCCCCCATAGCGCACCCCTCCAGCGTGGCTGGCGTTCTAACATGCAACATACACACTTATACTACACATACACTACAATACTCTCAGGCCTCTATTAATAAACTCATATTAACTTCTGTCAAAGTTGCGCCACGGATTTAACTATTGCCATCCATATACTTTGTGTAATTTCCTTAAACTAAGAAACACCCTGTAAAACCTTTATTTTTTGGAAATAAACATTATTATTATTTGTCACTGTCTAACAAAAAAGGATGGTAATAGTTTAATCCGTGGCGCAACTTTGACAGAAGTTAATACGAGTTTTTTAATAGAGGCCTCAACGTTTAACTGTTTGTCCCTCTAATACATAGTTTCTCAACCTAATTTTGCCCACCGCCCACTTTGAGAATATATTTTTTTCAAGAGCCCCCCATATCTTAATGCGCCATCTCAATGCCCCCTAATTTTCTCTGGGTATTCTGCCCCCCTGAAAGTCTCAAACGCCCACAAGGGGGCGTTATCGCCCACGTTGAGAACCTATGCTCTAATAGCTTGCAGGGACCGCGGAAGTACTCCATGACTCTTATTCTATTCTTGTTTTCACTCTTTTCGATTCAGTATCGGTCTTAAACTATCAGATGGAAAAGTCTGCAGTTTTGGCGGCGTAGCATGGGTTGGCATCCGGGGCGGTTTTCTATTGAGCACCCCCCAAAAATTAAACATCTCTCAGTGGTCTGCATTATACTCACTTTGGTCGCAAAATACTCATGAAGCTAACATGCGAGCAAAGCGAGTTTAGAAGGAAGCGTCCTTATCTCGCGCGAGCCGATTTTTTAAGACAAATGCAACAAGTGACAACACTTGACTTTGCTTACGGTGCTCAAATAAAAGACTGCCTGCTTGTCGATTCCTATTCTGTGGTCAGACATAGGTAACTCATTTTTGCTCGCAAAATAGTTATCTACTCATGAAGCTATATGCGAGATCCACGAGCAAAGAGAGTCGAATTTTGTTAAGACAAATGCTTGATGATACTTTTTTCATTTAAACATTTTTACCCAATTTCATCCCCCTATGGACCAATTTGAACACCCTCCGGCACTCCCTTTGATAGGTAGATTTTAGAAAAAAAAATATTACTTACTGATTTTTTCACCCGGGGCGGCCCGCCCCGTCCGCCCCCTTTTACGCCGCTACTGCTCTTTACCTATTTAGCATACACAATACATGCACACAATACCTACATACAAACACA
Source organism: Camptogramma bilineatum (assembly GCA_958496255.1). Classification (NCBI taxonomy): domain Eukaryota; kingdom Metazoa; phylum Arthropoda; class Insecta; order Lepidoptera; family Geometridae; genus Camptogramma; species Camptogramma bilineatum. The sequence continues at coordinate 5,768,106 of OY292478.1, forward strand.
ATCTGTATAGTAAATACACAAATCCCTTATTTTTGTTAAGAGTTCCTAAGCGCCAGGTAGGTACCCACTTCGCTTGTAACTTTTATACGTAAGTATTTAATTGTAGAAATGCAATATATCTAGTCATATAAATTAAGTCGCTAATAGGTTAGTTATTTTACCTGTTTCAATTACTTCAATAAGTATAACAATATTTTTAGTAGGATGTGAGTAATAAAATATGAAAACTGATTAAAGTCGTTTTTTTTAAATTGGTAAATGCTTAAGGTCACCTATACTTACTTATTATAATATAAATTATTTATAATGAAATTAAGGGTTTCAATAACGAAACCGCAGTAACACAACGCCCTACGAGGGCAGTCTGATAAGTTTCCGACCTAAGTTAGATATAACACTGCTAATATTAAAAATGTGTTATTTTTCGCTAACTTAACATTTTACAGCAATACTGTCAAATTGTGAACTCTCTAGATGGTTTATTTTTTAAATAACAGCCATTTAAACAAACCAACTTTTGTGATTTTACAACAATGGTAAAAATCGAACATCGATTGGCGATAGACTACTCATTTTGAAATAGAAAAAGAGTAATTAGAATAAAATTTAGTTTTCCATAGTAAACTTAGGACTCTGTTCCATCGTTAAAAATCAGAAAATATTGAACAGCTGAACTAAAATGTGACCTTATAATCATTTTTGATGAAGACCGTCCTGGTCGTTCAAATGATGCCCCCAATTCAGAAATGATTTAAAAATCTATGTTTTAGTAATAACCCACCGGAGAGTAAATGTGCGTTAGATTACTGAGTCTATGGACATCTTAATTAAATGAGAGTTAAATATTTTAACAACCATTTAGACATTAAAATGCTTTCCGGAATATGGCTGCCGCGTTTGCTCACAATTGACAAAAACACACACGCGCACTTGCGTACCCACCATAGCAAAATTTCATGAATTAAGATACGAATTGCTTCTTTGTCTATCTTATTCGTAAGAGTAAGTATCAATCGACAATTTATTGTAAACAAACATCAAAAATTGACTCAGATGAAAATAAAATTGAACTCACTATGAGTTAACTGCTGAAAATAAGGCTCTTTTTTAAGGGTTAGAGCAATCGAATTTTTAGAAAGGTTACAAAAGGTAGAAAACTTTTGGGATTGGTATATAGCCCTGAAAAATGATTATGTTGAAATATAAAATAATTCATAGATTAAAAAACCATTATTTCTTGTCAAGGCCGGAAACTTTTCAGACCACCCTCGTACTATTTGTTTTAGGCTGGATTCGACCAAACTGTCATCTTACTCCCAGAGTAGTTATTCCGTTAACCGACAGAATTCGAAATACAATTGTTTAGAAAGCGCAACCGAACATTATTAGGTGCATTCAAATTATCCTGGTGATAAGGTGTCAACTTTACAATGTCAAAATATTCAAACAAACAGCAGTTTAATCTGTGGTTTAATCTCCAGATAAAACTTAATCCAGTTTGGTAAAATCTAGCCCAAAGGTTCTGAAAATTAATTTTGCCTAAGTAAGTACCCAGTATCAATTTTCTTGCTTGGTAGGTAATCTTTAAATGTAGAATTGTTATCAAAAGCCGGTTTTTTATTATTCCTTAGAAAGAATATCAAATTGAATATGAGTGAGAATAAAACAAAATATTTCATCGCACATCTTTATTCAAATTATAAACTAAATCGTATCTCCATTACACTTAACACGTACAGTGTACGTACACCCCTATTCATAACTCCACTTTAGCGTTTGTTTAAAATTATAGTAACCGACGCCCTGATTACAAAAGACTTGCAACAGCAATGCGACAGCAATCACTACGCGACCGGTCGAAAAATATCACTAAAAATCGTATTACGGTCGCAAAATGCAATATGGCCAAAGTGCATTTTGTGACAGGCGAGCAATAGATGTGCGATTGGCTTCCTAAATACAATTCTTAGGCTGGTTATTAGTGTCACGCGTACCGTCGGCGCTGATAGGCGAGTGATCTTTATTACAATGAAATAAGGATATTGATTGTTCAGCACTGACGAGTGCAATCAGCGTTGCCATTTTTGCTAAACAATCAGTATCCTTGTTTCAATGTAATAAAGATCACTCGTCTATCAGCGCCGACGGTACGCGTGACACTAAAACCAGCCTAAGGCTTGTTTCACTCTTCAGCGTGTCGCCGGTCGCGTCCGAGAGTTGACCATTCACAGCACAGAGAAATTCGAAAATTCAAAATTCTCTGTGCTGTGAATGGTCAACTCGCGAACGCGACCGGCGACACGCTGAAGAGTGAAACAAGCCTTATAGTCGTATTGCTCATTATACGGACTAAAAGTGAAGGAAAAAATGTCATTTTTCCTTCAATTTTGACATAAATCGTATCAAAACTAATCAAAACTGAAGGAAAAATGACATTTTTTCCTTCACTTTTAGTCCGTATAATGAGCAATACGACTATAGTGATCATTTTCGACCGGTCGCGTAGTGATTGCTGTCGAATTGCTATTGCAAGTCTTACGAAATCAGGGCGCGGTTATACTGTTTTATTGATTGTTTAAACTTTGGAGTAATATAATAAATAACTAAGAATAGAATGCTAAAAATACACTGGAAGCCTGTTTAGTTTCGATACATAATTACTAGTATGTTTACTTATCTTTTTTATATAGGTAAACGCTATAATGGAACATGAATAAGTATTTTTAATACCACAAAAAAACATTTAACAATCTCTACACCTACACAAACAAAACAATTAAATGCTTTACTAACAATACGTGGTTTTTATTGACGCTGTTGAATATAGTAAAATATTTTCTCTCTGCATTCAAAAATTTCAAAATAATTGTGTAGTAGGTAAGTACCTACAATGTTTAATGTAGGTACTTAAATATTTATATGAAAATCGTTAGAAAACGGTTACAGTTTTTCAGAAATATGTATTAAGATGGCCGCACATCTACCCGGGCCGAGCGAATCGAATTTTAGAATTATTTATTTGAAATCGTATGAAACCTGCCCGCGGTCGAATCATCCGGTTCGACCGAATCTGCCGAATCTGCCGAAATCTCAATAATTCGGCGCGGATAAGTGTGCGTTCGGCCTTATGCGCCATGTATGGCTGACCCGTTGTAAATATATTTGTGAAACTAGATCACCAAAGCGAAGACAAGGAGAGTGTTTAAACAATCAATAGAATTTCTAAATTAGAATAATTAGAAATTCTATTGGTTAACAAGCACAAAAAAAAATCGTCAACAAACCTCGTATGTACTAAGCTATACATAAGCGTGTATACTACATAATATCTATGTTATCACATTATTTACATAGCCGTTTTGTACAGGGTGTAATAAGTTACTACGAGATTTTTAACATATTCGATACTGTAACAACAGACAGGGTGCCTAGTACAAGTTTTTTTCACTATTCGGTTTCGACGCCATAAACGTGGATTTGTATTGGATAAGCCAATCATAAAACCGAAAGCTTAAGTTTCACGTTTTCGCCACTAGTTGGCGCTGTTCTAGGGTGAGAGTAGGAGTTTTTTTCACTATTCGTTATCGACGCCGTGGATTTTCAATTGTTTAGAAAGCGCAACCGAACATTATTAGAGCGTTTTCACATTATCCGATCCGATATCGGTATCGGACGCCGACACGATATCGGGGCAAGTAAAATGTAGGAAAGATGTCCGCTCCGACATCCGATATCGGGTCGGACAATGTGAAAGGCAGGTACATATTCTATACATTTTACTTGCCCCGATATCGTGTCGGCGTCCGATACCGATATCGGATCGGATAACGTGAAAACGCTCTTAGGTGCATACAAATTATCCTGGTTATAAGGTGTCAACTTTACAATGTCAAAATAATCAAACAACAGTTAGTTTACTCTTGAGTAAAAACTTAATCCAGTTTGGTCGAATCCAGCCTAATTGATTTACCTTTTTCGGCGGAGATCTGTAAATCTGATCTGGAGATCTGATCTTCTAAAAATCTCGTTTAGGTTTTTAGCAATAGTCATATTACACCCTGTATAAACATAGCTGGAATCTAGTGAAAATAAATACGAAATTCTAGGCCATTGTTAATATTTTAAAGATAAAATAAATAGGCAAACAAATGAATTAAATTTTCACACATTAAAAAACAATTATTTTAAGTCGTTTTTTATTATCATTATTCGAATACTATTTTCATTATATTAAGTAGTTCGGCATTTTTTTCATACATAAAAACTAAAAAAAAAACTAAAACTAAACTCAGTCTAATTTAGGAAAAATAAAATAAATTTTGTACTAAGTGATTAGAAAGTGATGCTTACAGATTTGTAATAAGAAGACTTACACTAAATGAATTATTAGATAATATGAATTACTTAATATAATGGCGGCTATTAAAAGAGAGCTTTCTTACACCCTGTATTTGAAAATACTTTTTGACAAAAATTATTTAGATTGATTGTAAATCTATAGGTACTAATAATAGAAAGCGGAAGGGTATCTTTTGTCGCGTTCGGTCTCGTTGAGATGAGAGTGACAGAGCTACTTGCGTGGTCATTGAACTGTCATATTTGACAGTTTGAGACCGATTTTGGTCGCTTTCAAAGATAGACAAAGGCTGATTTTTCGATACAAAGTTGGAGGTAAAATGTACCCTTCTCACAATGGATCACTCTAGCCAAAACCAATGTACAATATTTACTAACATTGCACTGACAGATCAATCAGCTGATAGCAGGAATAGACCTATCACAGAAAACTGAGATTCATTACGATTGGCCATATTGAATCAGTGCCAATCATATTTAATCTCAGTTTTCTGTGATAGGTCTATTCCTGCTATCAGCTGATTGATCTGTCAGTGCAATGTTAGTAAATATTGTACATTGCTTTTGGCTAGAGTATGAAATTAGCCGTTTAGCAGTGCAGCTTTTTCGTACAAAATTTTCTACTGCGCAGCGGAACTGCTAACTTCACGAATGCCTAGATCCATTGTGAGTGCTGTAACATCGGCGGTCACCCATCTATTTGAGTAGCTCGTTCGTCTGGCGGTGCGTTCGCATGACCGTTGCGCGGTTCGTGATACAAAGTTGGAGGTGAAACGTAACATCGTCGGTCACCCATCTATTTGAGTAGCCGCTCTTGCTCGTCTGGCGGCGCGTACGCATGACCGTTGCGAGGTTCGAGGGTAGTTGAAAGACGAGGTGCGGGCGATACTGGCATTGGATTTGGTGAGACCTGAAAAAAATACAAAAAATATTCAAAAATATTTGTTTGTCAAAAACAATATTTATGGTCAAACCAAAAGTCAAAAGTCAAAGATTATTTATTTAATAAGATCATGTATAGTCCGGCAAAAACGGGTAGAAACGCCAACTAAAATTTCAGTATGTACTTTGAAAACCCTTTCTCTACTAATCTATAGTAAAGTACAGGTTTCTTGTCTATGGTACAGGTACCGAAGACGTCAGTCAGAAGTAATAATTTACTTCTAAAAGAGAATTTATCTATTTCGCGTATTTAGCTTGCACAGTGGCGCCCACATTTATTTCTATTATTTTGTGTCGGACTATAGGTTGATCACTTTGACACGTCACATTTCAAAAATAATAGTTATAGAGGTACAAACAAACATCCAAACTTTCGCATAAAGATGTTTGGATGTATGTTTGTTCCTCTATAATTCGACAACCATTGAAAAATTCAAAATTCAAATATAATTTATTCAGTAGGACCGCTATGACCACTTTGAAACGTCTTAAGAGCTAGGTGATTCTACTCCTGTTCTTTCGCGACCAACACCGTGAAGAATCAGGGCAACAAACACGGTATGGGGCCTAGCTTTCTTTTCGGTGATCCATCCGCTTAAATCTAAATAGTCAAGCTACGGTGAGGAGCCAGTCGAAAGATATCTATGCCTACTTCTATACTATTTATACCAATATATAAAGCGGAAGAGTTTGTTTGAACGCGCTAATCTCAAGAACTAGTAGTCGGATTTGAAAAATTCTTTCTGCATTTGATAGCTAAACTCTTGAGGAAGGTTATAGGCTACTTTTCATCATCATCATCATCACCATAAACCATCACTACGGGGGCAACGCTGCGAGGGCACTGCTAGTAATATAATAAAGCGGAAGAGTTTTTTGAACACGCTAATCTCAGGAACTACCCGTCGGATTTGAAATATTCTTTCTGCATTTGATAGCTAAACTCTTGAGGAAGGTTATAGGCTACTTTTCATCATCATCATCACCATACACTATAGTATGGCTTAATTTACCTGTCTGGATGGCGTTTTGTGTTCTCCCGTTATACTGAGATCTTCATCCACAGATTGCAGCAGCTGTAACAATATAATTATAATAATAATCCGTACCCATATTATAAATGTGAAAGTGTGTTTATTTGTCCTGCTTTCACGTCAAAGCAGAGCGACGGATTGACGTGATTTTTTGTGTGGAGATAGTTGGAGGGCTGGAGAGTAACATAGGCTACTTTTTATCCAGGTACCACGCGAGCGAAACCGCGGGCAGCAGCTAGTTACTATATAAAAGTAAAACGTAAGTACTTATGTATGAATTAAGAATAAATAAGTACAGAAGCCTGACTTTGCGAAAACATTTATTTCAATAGCGACTCTTGCTGCGACGCAACAAAGAACAATTCAGCTCACGTAAGCGCTTAGTGCCTAACGCGATATTCACCTAAACGTTGACTCTTTCTAAGTCTGAATGCCTCCGTCATGGCTTAACGACTTAAAAGCCAGGACCGACAATTTAATTTGCCCGAAGCACGGAAGCGCTCAGCTGTCAATGCTTCCGGTCATAAAACTTAGGCCTATAATAAAGTACTGACACTGTATAAATCATCTATACTAGATGATTTATACAGTGTCAGGAGGCAATCTTTGCCTACACTTAACGGGACACTGTAGTGCCTGGGACATTGTTGAGATGGAGTAGGCTTGTAGCACCTACACCATCCTCTCAGCTTAACCGGACATATACACAAAGACATGGTCAATACGTGTGGGGCTGACTAAGCCGCGGCTCATAGGAGGTAAGAAATTAATGAGTGTAATGATAATACTTTGATATCCTCAAGTCCTCTCCAGCATTTTGATGATCTTGGACAATTGGAACATCATAATCTGTTCAGTCTCCAACCTTCTTCTCTCCACGGCAAGTTTCTCCTCTCCATCTCTCTCATAATCTATCGTATCTCTTTCTAACTCCAAGAATCTATCGAAAGAATCGATTGAATCGACGTTCGATTTTTCTTGGTGTGAATCGCATGAATCGATTCCAGGATAATCGTGACGGTTTTTATAATCGATAATGGTATCGAGATATTCGGATTTTAAATCGTTTTTACGTCTGCATTCGTTTTGTTTGCATCGATGATGTTCGCTTTGGGTTTTAAGTGATTGTTCTTTTCGATTCTCGTCTAATCGATAATCGTTACAGCGATGTATTTCACGATTAAAATCGTCCCTTTTCAGTTCTGCGTTGGACAATCTGGACATGCCTTGCTGCTTATCTGAACTCGATATGTCTCGATTAATCGTTTTGTAATCGATATCCCGCGGGTTTAGACTGGTAGTGGATATGTTGTGGTATGTTAGAAGAGTGGAGTCTGTATGGAATGTTGCTTTCTTCTTTTTACAATGTTCAGAATCTAAAATGCATTTCTAAGTAAATTTTATAGAAAATAAACCGAAAATATTTACTATCTACTCCACAGGTTCTCAACGTGGGCGATAACGCCCTCTTGTGGGCGTTTGAGACTTTCAGCTGGGGGGCAGTAGAAGACCCAGAGAAAATTAGGGGGCATTGAGATGGCGCATAAGATAATGGGGGAAGGGGGATCTTGAAATAAATATATTCTCAAAGTGGGCGGTGAGAAACAAGGTTGAGAAACTATGATCTATAGTTATACTAGCTGCGCCCTCGCGGCGTTTCCCCCTTAGATAATGGCGTGATAATGAAAAGTAGCCTATAACCTTCCTCAAGAGTTTAGCTATCAAATGCAGAAATAATTTTTCAAATCGGACTGGTAGTTCCTGAGGTTAGCGCGTTCAAACAAAAAAACTATATAGGTAACGATATAGGTACCGATTTATAAAGCGGAAGAGTTTGTTTGTTTGTTTGAACGCGCTTATCTCAGGAACTACCAGTCGGATTTGAAAAATTCTTTCTGCATTTGATAGCTAAACTCTTGAGGAAGGTTATAGGCTACTTTTCATCATCATCATCATCACCATATACCTTCACTAAGGGGGCAACGCCGCGAGGGCGCTGCTAGTGAATTTACTCAACTTGAGATTATAAGTTCTAACCAATTTTATCGTCCAAACTTTTGTTCAATACAGATTTGTCCATACAAAAGTTGTTTCTAACGCAGACAGAGCAACTATTAGCGTCTATGTCCCGTTGGGAAAGTCTCTCGTTCGTATAGTTAAGTTTAGATCTGTCGTTAGGTTTAAAACTCTCTGAGCGTGATATTTGATTTGTCTGAAATTCAAATTCAAATATCATTTGAAAATGAAAAAAATAAAATCTTATCAAAATTTTCAATTCCGACGGGATTCGAACCCGCAATGATACAAGCGATCCTTTAGCCGGAGTGCCTTTACCAATTCGGCCACGGAATCCTTAGTCGTCAGGGTTGAAAATCTTGATAGTACCATATCTATAGATTAAAGCATCGATGAGCGCCATCTACAGGATAACTACTAAGTTAACTCACTGCTCATTGTAAAAAAAATTATCAGTTATCATTTATTCAGCAGGACCGTTATGACCACGTTGAAACGTCTTAAGAGCTAGGTGATTCTACTCCTGTTCCTTCGCGACCAACACCGTGAAGAATCAGGGCAACAAACACGGTATGGGGCCTAGCTTTCTTTTCGGCGATCCATCTGCTTAAAATCTAAATAGTCAAGCTCCAGTAAGGAGCCAGTCGAACAATGTGAATTAAATGCAAGTATAAATACTACTATTGTATCCTTTTTGACCGAGCGAAGCGTCTCTGCTTCAGCTTGGACAAAAATGCTTTCGTTTGTCCGGATGTCTGTCTGTATGTTCTTCTCTACAGCGTAGCTAAAATGGTCGCTAATGCAGATTCACAAATGATTTGCGTCGAGATTCTCGTATTAGAAATCACAAAGTTGACAATTCCGTACCGGCAATATCATCTTATTGTTTGACAGTTTTGTGAAGAATCGTAAAATAAAATGGCCACCTATGAATTGGAATTGCACTAAGTGTCAATCAAATATGATTTATGTTTAATAATGATAATAAAACATACTAAATACTTACTTAAAAACCAAATACTTATTTACAGAGTATTAGTAGTAATAATACGATGCAATATTAAATGAAAATCAACCGGGTTATTTTTTTTTCGTGTGGCAATTTAAGACCTAGCATGTGATTCTGCTGTGAATTGAATTGCGTGAATTGCGTACAATTCAGCTAACATTTGACGGTAATTAAAGATGAAATGCTTTAGCAATATCAATACAAATCACCCGTGAATCATATTATTGTGAATCTGCATTAGCGACCATTTTAGCTCTGCAGGTCGCATTTCTCAACCAATTCTAATGAAATTTTGTGAGCGGGTTCCATATTTTTTCCCGTACCCATATTATAAATGTGAAAGTGTGTTTATTTGTCCTGCTTTCACGTCAAAACAGAGCGACAGATTGACGTGATTTTTTGTGTGGAGATAGTTGGAGGGCCGGAGAGCAACATAGGCTACTTTTTATGTATCACGCGAGCGAAGCCGCGGGCAGCAGCTAGTATTAAATAAATTAAATAAAATACCCTAACCAAAGACGGTAATGCAGTATTGATCATAATTACATCATCTCTTTCTTTACTCTGCTTGATTTGCATCAATTCTATTATATTCGATCTTGAGGGTAGCTGCAAAAATAAATCAACCAAAAGAGGCTAAATTAAAAAATCGACTTCAATGTTATGAGGTGAGCATATTTCGGCACTCTCGAGGTGCATTTCTGTTCATAACTCCGAAGATCCTCGACAGATCCTCACCAAATTTTTGTGGCACCAATCGGAAAGTATACCATTTCAAACAAAAAAAGAATTTTCCAAATCGGTCCAGGCGTCTTTAAGTAATCGGTGAACAAACATAAAACTAGTAGTTCGCCCCGAACTGAGATCTCGCGCACCGTAGATGGTTACATTTGGACTTTCTTCTGACTACCCCCATAATTTCAAGTGCTACTACTGATACTGCCGAGTATGCCTATTGCGCTAGCTCTTCATGGTAAAAAATACTGGCATGCATGCAATACATAATGTCGCGTCTAATTTTTCATTTAGGTATTTCATATTTATGAATTCTCGTCGTATTTCTAAAAGTATACGTCCTAGAATAAAAATAATAACTATTTTGGAATGTACAAATAAAGACCTTTCATTTGACAGCCCACTCAATATATTTGTTTACTTAACTTTTTTTACCCCAATTATTTTCATTCTTTATCAAATTTTTTTTTATCATGAAAATAAATCAAGTAGCATCTAAAATCATTGCAAACCAAACCGCAACGATGCCACTCTCTTTTTAAGACCGACCAGTCAATGAGCTACGAAGTCATCGAAACTCTATGCAACGGGAGCTCTTGCAGCTCTGGTTTCGTAGTTTTTGGTCTTTGGTCGTATTTCAAAAATTATACATCCTAGATTAAAAATAAAAACCATTTTGGAAGGTACAAAATAAGCCCTTTCGTATGACACCCCACTCAATTTATTTGTGTAACTTTCATAATTTTTTACCCCCTTGGGAACCCAATATCTTCACAACCCCTTCATCGATTAAGCTCATATGCTCCACCGTAAATTTCCTTACCACAACCTATTGACCTACCAAGTTTCATGCAGATTGGATGAACGGTTCGACAGTTATGGGCGAACAACAATTCGTGAAACATACAAACATACAAACATACAAACATACAAACATACAAACATACAAAGCAAAATCGCCCAACTTACCACTAAGATCTTCGCTCGCTTCGCTCGCTCGATCGAAAAGCGCAAAAAAAGATTCCGACGAATTGAGAACCTCCTCCTTTTTTAAAGTCGGTTTAAAAGTATACAAACCCCCAATGTATAAACATTTTGTGGGGATCTGTCGAGGATCTTCGGAGTTATGAACAGAAATGCACGCAAAGTAATTGAAATTGTTTTTTTTATTTTATTTTAATATGAGTTGCTACGACTGGCTGTGGCTTGGATCAGTTGAGCTACCTACAGATCGTTTACAACGATCCATAGACTCAACTGGTTGTAATATATGTAATTTTGTATCATTTCACCTCTGAAATAGTAACAATCAAAATTCGACCTTATTGATACCAGACGTAGAGCTCAAAACTTCTTTCGTCGACGCTGTGCTTGCAGATTTTTTAATTATTAGTAATTTCTTTGGTATAGGTATGTTCGCGCTTGATGTGTTACATAGATGCTGGAAGAGAAAAGGGGTTATGTTATGGGGTAACAGGACAGGGGTTTAAGGGGTAAGGAGAAAAAGGGGGTAAGGGGATACTGAGAAAAGGGGGATAGGCATAATGATAAGGATAGTAAAAATAAAGATAGTCTCCTAAGAACGTTTTCCTGTAGCTACAACGGTTAAGGTAGCCCTTACTGTCTTGTCTCAGAAATACATTTTAGCATTTTCTGACTTTTCTAGTACTGTAACCTCAGTTGGTCCGAAAGAGCTTTTTAATTCTTAGATGAATCCGGATCGATTGGCATCAAAAAAAGTTTTTGTGTAAATTGCCCATTTTCTCGCTGACTGTACATTTTTTTCAAAATCTGTGAATGCAGGTCGAAATATCTTCAAAAATTAAGGATAGTTTCCTAGGAACGTTTTCCTCTAGCTACAACAGTTAAGGTAGCTGCCCTTACTGTCTAGTCTCAAAAATTCACCCTGTATATGCTTCATCAATGCTTCATCTAGATATGAAGCATATTTCAAAACACCTTTTTTGACAGTTCTCTATAGAATCCATTTTACCCAATTCGGTCAAAAAAGGTGAAGCAAATACCTATTAAGCATTTATGAAACATCTGATGTTTCTAAACTGAAAAATCTTATCAAAATTTTCAATTCCGACGGGATTCGAACCCGCAATGATACAAGCGATCTTCCTTTAGCTTTGATCCAAGTGTGGATTAACACTATAACAAATAAAAATCTGATGTTTCATCGAAACTGGCCACTTTAGGTACCCTGCGGAGCTAAAAAGGTCGCTATTGCAGAGTCGCGGTGAAGGAATTGAACTATTGCCATCTCTTTTCATTGACTGAGAGTGAAAAGAGATGGCAATAGTTCGGTTCCTTTGATGCGATTCTGCAATAGCGACCTTTTTAGCTCCGCTGTACTCCGAAGTAAGTGAATTTGTCGTAAATATAACTTACCTTATCGACTTCCGTATCGAATTGTTCGTTGGTGCCGCCTTTAGATATATTCCCTTTCTCCATCAGTGTAGCTCGTTTAGCAGCTAGGTATAGAGAGCTGCAATAAAAAAAAAAATATTAAGAGGCCTGCGACAGACGAATTTCCATAAAACGTAATACCGAAATCATTTAAAATTTAAGCATATTTTTATCACTTTTATGTTGTTAGATTAAGAGATTAGGTATTTATCTAGGTTCCTGTTAAACTTTTGTTCCGAAAAACTTACCTAAAAAGAAATGTAAGCAAATTGAATTGAAATCTTTGTAGGTACACCAAAAATGGCATTTTTTCTTTTCATTTGTTCTATAGTAAGTTTTTTGGAACAAAAGTGTAACAGGAACCTAGATAAATACTGCCTTTATCCAAATAATAACATAAAGTGATAAAAATATGCTCAAATTTTAAATTATTTTTTAGAATCCGTTGGGCATAGCTAATTATGAATAATGGGGTTATCATTTGACAAATGGCTTAGCATATAGCAGATGGCTTATCATATGGCAGATGGCTTATCATATGGCAGATGGCTTATCATATGGCAAATGGCTTATCATATGGCAGATGGCTTACCGTTTGACCGTGAGGTAGTGTACAGATGTGATCGCCCTGACGGAGTAGTCAGGTACAAAGGTGTGACGCAACATGGCGTCCATATTTATATTTTGTAGAGAGCCCATCGCTGAAGGAGTAGGGGATTCCGCTGTAACAAAGATTTAGATAAAGTAAATACATACATACATACATAAACTCACGCCTGTATCCCATCATAGGGGTAGGCAGAGACCACAGATCGCCACTTGTTACGATCCTGACACACTTCTTTCGCACATTTATTTACATAAAGTAAATTAATTAGTAATCATAATTACAATTTTTTTTTTAATAATTCATTATTAAAAAAAAAATTGTAACTATGATCACGATTGTATCCCCAAAGTGCGGTAGACGCAGTGTTGCCAACCCCAACTTCGTGAAAAACTACAAAAATGCTTAACAAAAACTGTGAATATCCAAGAATCAATGAATTTTTGCTCGTATTAACTAGTTGACGCTAGCATCTTTATTAAAAAAGCTGTAGATTTGCTTGTAGGCTTAAACTGAAAACTGTGGACATTTCCAAAAATCTGTAAATCTACAGCTAAAACTGTGGTGTTGGCTACACTGGGTAAACGTATTCTTTCAGATCTTTATGCATTTTTAGATATAACAATAAATACATTTAAACGAAAGGATTGTTTCAATATTTCCATGTAAAGTTTTAGGTTAAGCCATGACGGAAGATGGAAGCTTAAAATTTTTACTAATTATGTACTAACCGACAACTACGTTCTGTTACTAAGTAAACGGTTATTAACCGGGTCCCACGTTCTGTGCTAACACCTGTACTCCGAAGTAAGAGGCTACTTTCTATCCGGGTACCACGCAAGCTAGTATAATACTAAGTAGACGGTTACCAACCGACTCCCACGTTCTGTTACTAAGTGGACGGTTACTAACCGACTCCCACGTTCTGTTACTAAGTAGACGGTTACTAACCGACTCCCACGTTCTGTTACTAAGTGGACGGTTACTAACCGACTCCCACGTTCTGTGTCAGCGCCTGTACACCGAAGTAAGTGAAGGGACCGGCCTCGAAGACTAGGTTCTCGCGACCAACAGTCACTTCGACACGACCTTCTAATATCAACACGAAATAGTCCACCTGTAACAAACATTCAATATGAAATTAAAGTACAAGTATTTAAAATGAGTGTAAAATGACCTAAATTTATATGAACTAACGATCAGCGGGCTTAAAAAGGTCGCTATTGCAGAATCGCATTATGAAATCACACTAATATTATAAATGCGAAAGTTTGGATGGATGGATGTTTGGATATATGTTTGTTCCTCTATAACTCGACAACCACTGAACCGATTTTCCTGAAATTTAAAATACAGATAGATAATAACCGGGAATAGGACATAGGTCACTTTTTATCCCGAAGAAAATGCATGTTTCCCGTGGGATAAACAAAATAGTAGTCCACGCGGGCGAAGCCGCGGGCGTCAGCTAGTAAATAATAAAATAAAATACGTTTATTTCAGACCCATTTTATCTATGGTTGCATAGGTTAAATAAGCACAAAATTTAAATCACAAAATTAATAAATTAAAATAAAAGATCTAAGATAAAAGATCATTACATCAAAACCAGTGGCGTAACTATAGGGTGGCAGGGGTGGCCAAATGCCACGGGCCCCCGACCCCAGAGGGCCCCGGCTCAAGAGGCCGCGAGCTCGTGATGATTTTTACTGATAGGGCCAGGGACGTATAGTTCATAGTTAGTTCATAGTTATTTATTCCAAAAAACAAAGTACATTGCATGCGGAAATTGGTAAATAAAAATAAAAATAACAAACATAAAATTCATAAATATCAAATATCTAACGCACAAAGCTTAAACAACTAAAAACACTGCAGAAACAACAGGTCTTAATAAACAGATTTTGAAGTGATCAAGTCAAGGCATGTCAAAGGTCATCAAGCGAGTATAGACATTTATCTAGCTAGAAGGAATGATTTTAATTTACTTTTAAGTACCGTTCTTTTGTGGATTACAGACTTTATTTCTAGTGGCAGTTTATTATATAAGGGGGAGGGGGGGTTTAGGGGGTCCAGACCTTCCCCCCCCCCCCTCCTTAGCAATAGCATAAAAAAAACTGGCGGAACAGGTATTTCCGTGCGTAAACAGATGGTTCATGACGTCCAAAAAAAAATATTAAACTAGGTACACCCGATGTTTTGTATTTCTCGAGTTATGTTTTTTAATGTTTTTTTAGCATGCTTGGCCAGAACAATTTTTTAAACTTATAAAAAAATTGGGAACTATAAAAAACCACAACTTCTATTATTAAATACCCCTGGGCGTAATGTTAATCTTTGTACATTTTGGAACCAGTGTAAGAAAAGCCTACCTAACTAACAACAACTAAAACAAACTCATTTGGTTGTAAGTTTGATAGACATCAAGACTTGTGTAATTTATTAGTAATCTAATGACTAATTATTATTGACAGACCATTTTCTGAGACTGGCCTTGCGATTTTTAACTTTACAGGAAACTGTAGGTATTCTTTAAAACTCGAAGGGATAATCCGTTACAATAATTGGGATTCTGGGAATAAATCCTCGAGGCGATTTCAGGCAAACATTTCCTAGTGTCACATTTGTCTTAAAAAAAATTCGGCTCGCTTCGCTCGCATACAGTTTCATGAGTGTTTTGCGAGCAAAGTGCGTTACGTCTGACCGCAGAATAGGAACCGATCCTTTTCTTTGAGTACGTAAGCAAAATCAAGTGTCACATGTTGCATTTGTGATAAAAAAAATCAGCTCGCTTCACTCGCATAATAAAATAGGAACTGACAAGCTACCAGCCATTTCTTTGAGCACCATAAGAAAAATCATGTGTCACTTGTTGCGTTTATCTTATAAAAATTAAGCTCGCTTCGCTCGCATATTAGCTTCATGAGTATTTTGCAAGCAAATTGAGTTAAGTATGACCGCAGAATAGGAACCGACAAAAAGCCATCCTTTTCTTTGAGCACATAAGCAAAATCAAGTGTTAGGTACGTGTTGCATTTGAGATTGGAAATTGGTTCGCTCCGCTCGCATAATAAAATAGGAACCGACAAGCAGCCAGGCTTATGGTGCTCAAAAGCATCATAAGAAAAATGAAAAATCACGTGTCATTTGTTGCATTTGTCTTTAAAAAATTTGGGCTCGCTTCGCTCGCATATAAGCTTCATGAGTATTTTGCGAGCGGACAGTAAACCAAGTTTCAAGCCCGGGAAACGATGTCGTTAACGCGTTGCGTGCGAGTACGGTAGCCCTAACGCGTACGAAGTCGCGGGCCACAATGTATTGAACCTATCTATGGGGTGGCAAAAACCAGGCTGGCCCGGGGTTCTGAGTTAACATACGCCACTACTTGGTTGGAACCCTTCAACCCCCCCCCCCCCCCCCGATCTACAATTTAAGTGCGGCAGAAAACTAGTCAATCTTTGTATTTTGGAACCCGTGGACCCCCCCTTATCAAAGCTATAGCTTAGCTACGTCCCTGGATAGGGCCCCATCAAAAGAATTTGCCACGGGCCCCAGACGATATAGTTACGCCACTGATCAAAACAGAGCGACGGATTGACGTGATTTTTTGTGTGGAGATAGTTGGAGGGCGGAGAGTAACATAGGCTACTTTTTATCCGGGTACCACGCGAGCGAAACCGCGGGCGGAAGCTAGTTTTCTTATAAGCTTTTGGTGGAGGGGTGTTTTTATACAGTGGATGAGTTTAGTATTACAGTAGTTATGACTGATTAAAGTAAAATTATTGTTAAATTTATTTTTTGTTTTGTTTTGTTGTGTGATATTTTTGAATTTATACGTACCTACTTAGTGTGGTATTTTACTGCTTATATTCTTTTAATTATGAGTTTTTTTTTCTATTTTCATTGTAAATCTATCTTAATTCGATTATAGTTTATAAGACGACATTCAAATACGATTGTGAAATTGTTAATGAATAAATAAATGAAATTAAATACACTGGCCTGCAAAACTAAAGTATCACACTTTTAAAATTGCAATAACTTTTTATGTACACAAGATATACTTTCGAAATAGAAAGGACTCGAAAAAGAGTTTAATTTTGTATTTGATAACTTCAAAAAGCTGATAAAATTTGCTATGAAACGTTTTTATTTTAAATCTCTAACTTCTATAGTTTTGAATAACATAGTTGACGACCTCTGTGGCGCAGTGGGTGAAGGCCCGCCTGTGACGCAGGCGGTTGCGGGTTCGATCCCCGCCGCGGGACAAATGTTTGTATGATCTGCAAATATTTGTCTCGGGTCTGGTTGTTTTCTATGTATATTATGTATGTATTTAAAAAAAAAATATAGATATATATGTATTCAAGTAGTATATCAGTGATGTGGTTCCCATAACACAAGCTCTGCTTAGGTTGGGGCTACATGATGCTGTGTGAAATGTCCAGCATTATTTATTAAAAAAAAAAAAAAATGATTTATAAGTGTAGTACTTAGTTTTGCAGGCCAGTGTATATAACTTACCGGCTTCCCCTGTTGGAAGACGTATGTAGTGTCATCTTTCTTTGTTTTCTCCTTAACCTTGATGTAGTGTATAACATCCTGCCTCAGCAGTCGACGCAGCACCGTCTCAGATACTGTGTCCGGACGGAATGCGTCCACACCTGGAATAAATAACAACATCACATTTCACACTTCATCGACAATCACAATCACACAGATACAATAGACACAATCTAATTGAAAAAATATTTTATAGTTTAGAAGCATTTTTAAATAGATTTGTTATTGTATATTTTAGTTATAATTATTATTTAATTTAATTCTTTCTACTATTTTGACATTTAATTTTGTGTAATGATTGTAATTATTTAATTTAATTTATTTTTATTTTATTTATTTATTTTATTTTAGAGTCTTAGGAAAACTTACAGCTAGGTAGAAAACACATGGATTAGATCATATAAAAGACAGTACCTATTAGTGATAGGTACATGCTTACTGATGGCCAATTACAAGTTTCCACTTAAGTTTAAGTTTTATATAATTTAATATTATTTTTATTTGCATCCCAGAACTTATGGGGAATGTGAGATTCGAAAATTATTTTAAGACCTTTTTATGTACCACATTGACGCAAATTAATAAATGAATTATCGAAATTCAACAACGAAACCTTGTAACCGAGGGTTTGGGGAGCATGGTGGAATCGTTCCCCTACGGCAGAGTAGGTGGTTCCTCTGCAACGGGCCCATCTGGCACACTTGCCCGTGCTCTATAGACACACAGTTGTTGTTGGTTGGTCGTATATATACCGATCGCACGCGAATTTGTTGCTTGCGCGATCTAGACTTACGATGTTGTGGCGCCATCTATGCTGAAGCTCGTAGTATGTCTAGCGACAGGTAGATGTCGCTACATACGACGTAAAAGCCTAAGTACTAAATACTTATCCTGTCCATCCAAAGGTTACCTGGAAGAGATCGCTTTTAGCGATAAGGTAGCCCATTGATACACTTTTTTAATTAAGGCTTATTTTACTTTTGTGTTTTTATGGATTGTACGGTAGCGACATTAAGCTGAGGCTGGACCTGTTTAGCTAGCCGTGCACGTAGGGAAAGACCAATTTTCTACCCACTGTTTAAGGTTTTACTTTAATTATTGTATTATTCACTGTTATGTTTGTTTCAAGTTTTCTTTTTGTCTTTCTGTTCGTGTGGGTGTGTTGTAAACAAATAAATTCTTTATCTTTATCTTTATGGTGTACAATAAAGTTATATTCTATTCTACTTACTAGTGCTCAAGAACTGGAAGGTGGCAAGTGTGAGTTGCGGCGAGATGTGTATCCGTTGGTTCTCATGTCGCTCCGCAAATGCCGCGAAATCTTGCAGCTTGTTCTGTGGTCGATTGCGACGACGTTTAGAACGGTTATCCGCTGTCAAAACAGAACATATAATGAAAACACATCACACTTATATTGTAAACTAGCAGTGCCCACGCGGCGTTGCTCCCGTACTGATATTATATGGTGATGATAATGATGATGATGATGAAAAGTTACCTATAACCTTCCTCAAGAGTTTAGCTATCAAATGCAAAAAGATTTTTTCAATTCCGACTGGTGGTTCCTGAGATTAGCGCGTTCAAACAAACAAACAAACTCTTCGGCTTTATTATATTAGTAAAAAAGTACAGACTAGCAAAGTCAAAGTATCGTTTATTGCTCTGAATACATGTAAAGGTGTACAATGTGTGGTTAGAGTCAATGTAAATAAATAAATAAATAAATAAATAAATAAAGCCTTTATTCTACTACTGTTTTCACAAATTTTCTTACTTACTAAACTAAACTAAACATGCATCAATGATTTTAAAGTTACTTTTACTTATAATTTTACTTAACTATACTTATTATTTTTCTATACCTACTTATTGTTTTAGCTTAGCTTATAATTACGCCTTCAGTAGCAGTCGCCTCCTTGGCGTAGGCCTCCCCCATCGCTTTCCATCTTGACCTGTCTCGGGCTATAGTCATCCAGTTTGGACCTGCTTTTTCTAAAAAGATATCCTCCCACCGTTTCTTCGGCCGACCTCTGCTCCTTGTCTCACTTCTTGGTATCCATTCTGTTAATCTTTTTGCCCATCGATTCCCTTCCATTCTGCAAACATGTCCAGCCCATTTCCATTTTAATGATCTTATAATTTTAGTGACATCACTGAGTTTAGTTTTTTTCCTTATAATACTGTTCTTAATTTTTTCTTTTTGCCTTATTCCCAGCATGCTTCTCTCCATTTTCCTTTGACATATGGCTAGTTTATTTTCATCTTCTTTTTTCAAGGACCAGCTTTGGCAATAGAGTCAATGTATTCTACCTTAATTCTAGGCATGCAATATTTCAATTTACATTCAATTCATTAATAATTATAAAATAAGTAGCTTCCCGGATAAAAGTAGTCTATGTCCTATTTCAGGTCATTATCTATCTATATTTTGAATTTCAGCCAAATCGGTTCAGTGGTTGTCGAGTTATAGAGGAACAAACATACATCCATCTATCCAAACATCCAAAATTTCGCTTTTATAATATTAGTGACTAGCAGCGCCCTCGCGGCGTTGCCCCCGTAGTGATGGTATATGGTGATGATGATGATGAAAAGCCTATAACCTTCCTCAAGAGTTTAGCTATCAAATGTAGAAAGATTTTTTCTAATCGGACTGGTAGTTCCTGAGAAGACATAATTAATGTCTCATTTCTGGGAAAAGCCGTTTTCTCGGCATTTTCACGCAAAAATATTTACAAGTGCAATGTGGTTCGTAATTGAACCACTAGATGGCGTTATGCACCCGAGCAGAGCTCGGTCGCCCAGCAGAGCTAAAATGGTCGCTAATGCAGATTCACAATAATATGATTCACGGGTGATTTGCATTGATATTGCTAAAGCATTTCATCTTTAATTACCGTCAAATGTCAGCTGAATTGTACGCAATTCAATTCACAGCAGAATCACATGCTAGGCCTTAAATTGCCACACGAAAAAAAATAACCCGGTTGGTTTTCATTTAATATTGCATCGTATTATTACTAATACTCTGTAAATAAGTATTTGGTTTTTAAGTATTTAGTATGTTTTATTATCATTATTAAACATAAATAATATTTGATTGACACTTAGTGCAATTCCAATTCATAGGTGGCCATTTTATTTTACGATTCTCCACAAAACTGTCAAACAATAAGATGATATTGCCGGTACGGAATTGTCAACTTTGTGATTTCTAATACGAGAATCTCGACGCAAATCATTTGTGAATCTGCATTAGCGACCATTTCAGCTACGCTGATATTATATAGTTAATTGACATTGGCTAACTAAATGCACAAACTAGACAGAGCGCTAATTTGTGAATGAACTAGCATTTATTGTACTGAATTCGGCATAGTCTCATAAGCGCTTTATTTCACACTAGCTTCTGCCCGAGGCTTCGCTCGCATGGTACCCGGAAAAAAGTAGCCTATGTCCTATTCCCGGTCATTATCTATCTAAATTCCAAATTTCATCAAAATCTGTTTAGTTATGGATACGTGGTAACAAACATTCACACACACGGACTTTCGCCTTTATAATTTAGTAGGACTACAAACTTACTGAACACATCAGTTTCGTCAACAATCTCCGCTTGTATCATCTCCTCTATGACGTCCTCTAAGGTGACCAGCCCGATCGTTTCATAGAACGGATCGCCCTCGCCTTCGTTGTTGATCCGGTGTACAAACGCCATGTGACCTTTGTGCCCTAAAAAAGATTTTTAATATGAAAAAAATAATTTTCAAAATCGGTCCACAATTGACGGAGAAATCGATGAACATACATACAGCAGAACATAGAACCTCCTCCTTTTTGGAAGTCGGTTAAAAATTCATGCTAAATTAACTATGCGTTTATAATTGTAATTGCTTAAAGGTCTATCGAGCCGGATCATTATGATCCAGCTCAAAGGACCAAAATGCAAGTAACTTAAAAAAATATATTGAGCGTTTTAGATTGAGAGTCTAAGAGTTAAGACAGTTAGAAAAGACGTAAGACGCAGACGGGGCCCCCCGTCTCTTCTGTATGTTTTGCGTCGCGACGCTTCTATACATTTTGTATGAAAGGGACGCGGAAGAGACAAAATGTCTGCGCCCCGTCTGCGTCTTACGTCTTTTCTATCTGGCCCGCGCCTAAAACCGCCGTTAGGTATCCGCTGTCAGATCAGTTTGTTAGATGCTCAATGGTTTTTCAAATCGAATTAAACCACCATCATCCGGTTCGAAAGACCAAAATGCAAGTAAACTCCATCATCCGGTTCGAAAGACCAAAACGCAAGTCAGTGCCATCAACAACCGCTTCGAAAGACCAAAACGCAAGTCACTGCCATCATCCGGTTCGAAGGACCAAAATGCAAGTCAGTATAACATTTACCATCCTTAAATTGCTTGAACATGATATCCAAAGTGACATCTTCAAACACAAAGTTGCAAGTGTTCTGGTAGTATTGACAGAGCGTGCGTAGAGGCGTGTTGTCGTCTGGATCGACGAATGCAAAGTCCTTTATGAATAGAACCGTGACTATGTTGCCAAAATGCAAGTCAATGACATTACCATCCGGTTCGAAAGACAAACCAAAATTCAAGTCGATGCCATCATCCGGTTCGAAAGACCAAAACGCAAGTCAATGCCATCATCACCCGGTTCGAAAGACCAAAACGCAAGTCAATACCATCATCAACCGCTTCGAAAGATCAAAATGCAAGTAAACACCATCATCATCCGGTTCGAAGGACCAATACGCAAGTCAATGCCATCATCCGGTTCGAAAGACCAAAATGCAAGTCAACGCCATCATCCGGTTCGAAGGACCAAAATGCAAGTCAATAAATAGTTAGGTACATATACTTACCATCCTCTAATAGCTACTTACCATCCTTAAATTGCTTGAACATTATATCCAAAGTGACATCCTCAAAGACGAAGTTGCAAGTGTTCTGGTAGTATTGGCAGAGCGTGCGTAGAGGCGTGTTGTCGTCTGGATCGACGAATGCCAAGTCCTTTATGAATAGAACCGTGACTATGTTGTCAACATGCAAGTTGATGACATTACCATCCGGTTCGAAGGACCAATACGCAAGTCAATGCCATCATCATCCGGTTCGAAAGACCAAAATGCAAGTAAACATCATCATCATCCGGAACGAAAGACCAAAACGCAAGTCAGTGCCATCAACAACCGCTTCGAAAGACCAAAACGCAAGTCACTGCCATCATCCGGTTCGAAGGACCAAAATGCAAGTCAGTATAACACTTACCATCCTTAAATTGCTTGAACATGATATCTAAAGTGACATCCTCAAAGACGAAATTGCAGGTATTCTGGTAGTATTGGCAGAGCGTGCGTAGAGGCGTGTTGTCGTCCGGATCGACGAAAGCCAAGTCCTTTATGAATAGAACCGTGACTATGTTGCCAAAATGCAAGTCACTGCCATCATCCGCTTCGAAAGACCAAAACGCAAGTCACTGCCATCATCCGCTTCGAAAGACCAAAACGCAAGTCAATGCCATCATCCGGTTCGAAGGACCAAAATGCAAGTCAATAAATAGTTAGGTACATTTACTTACCATCCTCTTATAGCTACTTACCATCCTTAAATTGCTTGAACATGATATCCAAAGTGACATCCTCAAAGACGAAATTGCAGGTGTTCTGGTAGTATTGGCAGAGCGTGCGTAGAGGCGTGTTGTCGTCTGGATCGACGAACGCCAAGTCCTTTATGAATAGAACCGTGACTATGTTGTCAACATGCAAGTTGATGACATTACCATCCGGTTTGAAAGACCAAAATGCAAGTCAATGCCATTATCATCCGGTTCGAAGGACCAATACGCAAGTCAATGCCATCATCCGGTTCGAAGGACCAAAATGCAAGTCAATAAATAGTTAGGTACATTTACTTACCATCCTCTTATAGCTACTTACCATCCTTAAATTGCTTGAACATGATATCCAAAGTGACATCCTCAAAGACGAAATTGCAGGTGTTCTGGTAGTATTGGCAGAGCGTGCGTAGAGGCGTGTTGTCGTCTGGATCGACGAACGCCAAGTCCTTTATGAATAGAACGGTGACTATGTTGCCGCGACCGCCTTCGTATACCGGTATGCGGGAGAAACCTGGGAACAGAGACATAGCAGATGGTGTATAAACTTGTTTAACTAAAGGAGGTTAGCGTTTGACCTCACAGCATTTTTTTACGAATCACTAAGTCGGGCCGCACACCAGCAGAGCTAAAATGGTCGCTAATGCAGATTCACAATAATATGATTCACGGGTGATTTGTATTGATATTGCTAAAGCAATTCATCTTTAATTACCGTCAAATGTTAGCTGAATTGTACGCAATTCAATTCACAGCAGAATCACATGCTAGGCCTTAAATTGCCACACGAAAAAAAATAACCCGGTTGGTTTTCATTTAATATTGCATCGTATTATTACTAGGAACTAATACTCTATAAATAAGTATTTGGTTTTTAAGTAAGTATTTAGTATGTATTATTATCATTATTAAACATAAATCATATTTGATTGACACTTAGTGCAATTCCAATTCATAGGTGGCCATTTTATTTTACGATTCTCCACAAAACTGTCAAACAATAAGATGATATTGCCGGTACGGAATTGTCAACTTTGTGATTTCTAACACGAGAATCTCGACGCAAATCATTTGTGAATCTGCATTAGCGACCTTTTTAGCTACGCAGACATATATTATAGTCTGGCAAAAACGGGTAGAAACGGCAACTAAAATTTCGTTACAATGGTTTCTCTACTAATCTATGGTAAAGTACAGGTTTCTTGTCTATGGTACAGGTGCCGAAGACGTCAGTTCGAAGTAATAATTTCCTTCTAAAAGAGAATTTATCTATTTCGCGTATTTAGCTTGCACAGTGGCGCCCTCATTTATGTCTATTATTTGCCAGACTATACATTTGTGTTACGATAAAAGATTTCTTGATGTGGTAATTAATGAGAGTAAAAGAGTTAATTTGGTTTATGAGTTAAATCAAGACACTACAATTTACGGTAATGTCAAAATTTCGCAAGAGTAATAGACCAGCTAATTTCTGTTATCCGACTGTTTCTATAATCACCGAGTCTATGGTTGTATATAATAGGGTTTTTTTTTTACCTCTGCAATAAACTCAATGTAAATTCAATATTGTCTTTCATTTTTGCAAACCAGCGCGCCACAAAAAACGAACGTGTTCGATGGTGAATTCGTGTGGCGCGACAAACGTCTCCCTACAAACTGCACCCGACTCGCTACAAATGTGTCCTGCCCACAGATATAAAATAATAATAATAATAATAATAATATAAGCCTTTATTCAGAAGTTTACAGTTTTTCTTAAATCTAACTTATTCTAACACTAGTTTTTCTGTTCCTCCGTTTGCCCTAATTTGGCATAGGCCTCTTCCAACTTCTTCCATTCGTTTCTATCTCTGGCAGTCCTTGACCATAGCTTCCCAGCTATAGCTCGGAAGTCGTCTTCCCATCTCATAAATGGTCTTCCGCATTTCCTCTTCCCAATTCTAGGTTGCCAGTTTGTAATAATTTTGCTCCACCTCTCTGATCCTCTTAAAGTATGTCCTGGACATACCACAGATATAGGAGGGCGATAAATGTGGCGCCACAATAGGGAACTCCCACAATTTTTTTTTATGATTTTATACGATAGGTTATATCGTCAAATAACCGTAATAAAAATTCCAGCGCCGAAATACTAAAATTTTATAACAAAAATAATTTTTGAAATTTACCAACATTTTCACGCATCTGAAACACGATTATTATTGTTGTCACAGATTACTGTTGTAGTAACAATTTGTGAACTTTGACGTGTGACGTCAAATTGATACTAAGTACAACAGTAATCTGTGACAACAATAAGTTCGAGTTTAGGAATTGTGAAAATTAAAAAAAAAACTTATCTATGGATCGTCATATCTGACTCGTCCTTGACTTTTCTTATGAACTCGTGACGTCACATCCTTTCACATCCTTTTCAAGTATTTTGAAATTCCTACTATTTTTTGCAATTTTTAAAATTTATTTTCTAATCGAAAATGGTTTAATATTAAAAAATAATTACACACACATACCTCTAAAGCAACAATGTTCATAATAAAATACATTTAACCCGCTTTTGAATCAGACGCATATTGCCTATTATCGTAACACAAATGTGTATTAATCCTCCTTTTTTTCTTTTGACGACTTTGACGAGACTCACATTGTTCGACTGGCTCCACACTGGAACTTGACTATTTAGATTTTAAGCGGATGGATCACCGAAAAGAAAGCTAGGCCCCATACCGTGTTTGTTGCCCTGATTCTTCACGGTGTTGGTCGCGAAAGAACAGGAGTAGAATCACCTAGCTCTTAAGACGATTCAAAGTGGTCATAACGGTCCTACTGAATAAATGATATTTGATTTTGATTTTGATTTTCTATGTCTGGTTTGCGGCCCGGCTGAATTGTTAATTTTGCGAATCACATCGTGATTCGCTTTAACGACCTTTTTAGACCTGCTGGACTCTGCGCTAGCGTGAATTGACCCTGTATTTACAAACTTATTATCACTGTGTGAACAGATACTAAGTGATATGTCAATGAATTGACATAAGTTAGTCTAAATGGGTCACATAACATGGTTGGCGATTGTTTTATGAATTTTGAAGTTATATTATACCTATCTATACTAATAATAATAAAGCGGAAGAGTTTGTTTGTTAGATTGAACGCGCTAATCTCAGAAACTACCAATCGGATTTAGAAAATTCTTTCTGCATTTGATAGCTAGACTCTTGAGGAAGGTTATAGGTTACTTTTCATCATCATCATCACCATATACCACCATTACGGAGGCAAAGCCGCGAGGGCGCTGCTAGTGTTTAATGTACAGGGTGGGGTAAAATTTTGGCTCCATAAGAGCAAATTTTGGCCCCACTACCTTTTATTATGTAGTTAGAATGTTTTGTTCAGAAACTATTCATAATCGAGAATTACTAAAACGAATCTATCCTATATATTATGTATGCCTTCTTAAATATAATAAGTTCGCAGGGCCTAGCATTTTGGAGCTATTCCAAATCATATTTCTAATTTTATAGTTCCAAAAATACTCCCGTGTTCATTATTGTCCTTCATTTAACGTAGATTTTAAAATGTCTGCTTACTTTGCCGTGTTGGCCGAGGGGACGTTCGATCCGAAGGTCGTGGGTTCGAATCGTGGGCGTGCATCAATTTTTCGCTTCAAAAAATTTATATGCGCATAAACAAGAGCTCTAAACGGTGAAGGAATACATCGTGAGGAAACTCGCGGCTTAGACGTTTTGACCATGTCATTCCTGTGGATATGGCCGGTTAAGCTGAGAGTAATCTCAACAATGTCCCAGGCACTACAGTGTCCCGTCGAGTGTAGGCAAAGATTACCTCCTGACACTGTATAAATCATCTACTAAAGATGTAAAGGCCTGTTTTTTTTTGGTACTTTTCAATTCAATTTAACGCGCCCTCCGAAGCACGGAAGCGTTCAGCTCGTAATGCCACTTGCGGCCACCCATCCAAATTGTGACCGCGCACAACGTTGCTTAACTTCAACGATCAATCAAGAACGTCTAACGTGAAAATTAAAACAAATTACAGACACACAGAACATAAGGCGCGAAGTACAACTTATCTACTAAGAAGGTGGTCTTATCACTATGAGCGATTTCTTCCAGACAACCTTAGGATGAACTGGATTTACAGGAAGGCAACAAGTGACTACATTAAAAATTAAAAAAAAAAACCGACTTCAATGATATAAGCTGAGCAATTTTCTGCACTCTCGAGGTGCATTTCTGTTCATAACTCCGAAAATCCTCGACAGATCCTCACCAAATTTTTGTGGCACCAATCGGAAAGTATACCCTTACAAACAAAAAAAAAAAAAATTCCAAATCGGTTCAGGCGTCTTTGAGTACCTA
The DNA here is from genome assembly GCA_958496255.1 of Camptogramma bilineatum. NCBI lineage: Eukaryota > Metazoa > Arthropoda > Insecta > Lepidoptera > Geometridae > Camptogramma > Camptogramma bilineatum. The sequence goes on from OY292478.1 coordinate 5,795,790, forward strand.
ATAGGTGAACATAATATAAAATCAACTTGCTAGGTCCACCCGTTCCTGATAAAATCGATGGTGACACACGGACAGACAGACAGACGGACAAGAAAGTGATCTTAGAAGGGTTTCTTCTTTACCTTTTGAGGTACGGAACCCGAAAAAGCACAAAATTCTGACAAATTGAGAACCATTTGAAAATGAAAAATCTTATCAAAATTTTCAATTCTGACGGGATTCGAACCCGCAATGATACAAGCGATCCTCCTTTAGCCAGAGTGCCTTTACCAATTCGGCCACGGAACCTTTAGTCGCCAGAGTTAAAAATCATGATAACACCATATCTATCGATTAAAGCATCGATGAGCGCCATCTACAGGATAACTGCTAAGTTAACTCACTGCTCATTGCCCGAAGTTACATTCAGGATAAAATGACGAGAAATTGAGAACCTCCTAATATTTTGAAGTCGGTTAAAAAGCCAAAATGACTTACCAGATTTGACGATCTCCGACATAGTCTCGAAGTCCAGTATCGACGTAATAGGAAGCATAAAGGCATCTTCTAACTTCGTCATGACGTCACAGACCTTCTTCTTCCTCAGTTCCAAAGCCCCAGATATGATGTTTACCTCATCCTTGTCTAAATCGTTGACGTCGGTTGTCACCTGAAATTGGACTCTATATGTAGAGGCATAAGGATGGCTGAAGCCCTGGGAAGATGTCGTCGATATAGCCTTGTCGAGGTTACACACTGCGTATGGTCGAAATCAGACATTTATATATTTTTTATAGAAGCCTCTTTACACAAAATGTATGAAAAAATGAGTTTTCTGCATATTTTTTCAATTCTTTATTTTTCCTTTTCTTTAATTTTCTTTGTTCTTATTTGTGAGACATAAGTCATTTTACTCGCAAAATACTCATGAAGCTAGAATGCGAGCAAAGCGATCTTCGAACCAAGCGAGCGTAGCGAGCTTCCATAATCCCGATCTTTTTTTAAGATAAATGCAAACATGTATTTCCTATTCTGTTCTGTCCTGTTCCGGTTCCTATTCTGCGGTCAGACAGAACACTTTTTCGCATACTCATGAAGCTAAAATGCGAGTGAAGCGAGTTTCGAACATAGTGAGCGAAGCGAGCTTCACACCAAGCGAATGAAATGTGTGGCCCTGTGTGAAAATGTCTACCAATATACGTACCCATATTATAAATGTGAAAGTGTGTTTATTTCTCCTGCTTTCACGTCAAAACAGAGCGACGGATTGACGTGATTTTTTGTGTGGAGATAGTTGGAGGGCTGGAGAGTAACATAGGCTACTTTTTATCCGGGTACCACGCGAGCGAAGCCGCGGGCAGCAGCTAGTTTATATATATTTCATATATTTTTGAAGTACCAACGTCAGCTGACCATAAGCAGTGTGTACACCATAATTAACATAACAGTATACCTGCCTACCTATATGGGGCAAGTAGTTTAAGGTGAATTTTGAATGCTTACGACTAAGCTAAGCTTTCATAGCTAAAAATCAGCATTTTTACAGCAAATCAGATACAATTAACAAGATTTTAAAAGCAGATATTTTTATTTGGCATTTTTTTTTTTTCAAAGTGTCTCTTCATAATGGTATAAGCAGCATGGACATTGTATGATAAACATTTCTTACGGAAAGTTTGATAATGAATTATTGAAAAATGTTTTCTTTAATTATAAATACAATTATCATTGCCTAAAATACAACATCAAACGCATGTTTGAAAGCTTAAATAATTTCACTTGTTAGGAAGTCCTAAAAGACTTAATATGAATCTAATTGTTAATTATTAATGAGAAAAATTAAGTTTTTAAACCAAAAAAGTATTCGCTTGTATTTAAATAGTTACTACTTAAAAGCTAGTTATGAAAATAACTATATTTTTTAAAATATTTATAGTGGTAAACCACACTTAGGTATTATTACATTTAACTATGAAGTTAACAAAAATAACTATGAAGTTAGTATAATTCCTTCCTAAAAGCTATTAAGCTTTTTTTTCCTCTTTCCTTAAAAAGTAAGAAAATTGTGAGTAAAGCCACGTAAGCTATATTAGTGTAATCTAGTCGTAAGCATACAAAAGTCAGACAGGCATTACCGGCGACATCTATTATATAGTAGCAGTTACGTACGTTCGTATGGTGCCTCCCCATTATCTAAATGAATCATGGAACAAAAACAAATTGTAATTAGTTCATGAGGTTAGTAAATTCATTGTTAGCAACAGGGTTTCTATATTTTCAAGTTCAAAATTTGGGAACTATCAATTTTATTTCAAAATCTTTTTTTTTAACTAGCAGACGCCCGCGGCTTCGCCCGCGTGCACTACTATTTTTTTATCCCCCGGGAACCGTGCAATTTTTCGGGATAAAAAGTAGCCTATGTCCTATTCCCGGTCATTATCTATCTTCATTTTATTCCATTCATCAAAATCGGTTTAGTAGTTATGGAGATACATGGGAACAAACATTCACACACACAGACTTTCGCCTTTATAATATTAGTAGGATAGGATAGTAGGATTAGTAGGATTATCAAAATTTTCGATTCCGACGGGATTCGAGCCCGCATTGGTCAAGCCGGAGTGCTTTAACTAACTCAGTCACGAAACTATTCACACTATCACACTTCACACTAATCACATCACACTAATATTATAAATGCGAAAGTTTGGATGTTTGGATATATGTTTGTTCCTCTATAACTCGACAACCACTGAACCGATTTGGCTGAAATTTGAAACACCGATAGATAATGACCGGGAATAGGACATAGGCTACTTTTTATCCTGAAAAAATGCACGGTTCCCGGGGGATAAACAAAATAGTACTCCACGCGGGCGAAGCCGCGGGCGTCAGCTAGTTGATAATAACTATAATTTTTAAAAGGAAATAGACTACCTATTGATTATGTAAATAACTATATTTTTCTATGGGATATAGAATAATGATCATGTAAATAACTATATTTTTTTAAGGGAAGTAGACATGGGAACAAGAACAACTATATTTTCTTACGGAAAATAGACTATTGATAGGAATAACTATCTTTTTTAAAGGGAAATAAGACTACTGATTATGAGAACAACCATATTTTTTGTAAGGGACCAGACTACATATTGACTATGGAATAACTATATTTTTTAAGGCAAATAGATTATTGATTATGAAAATAACTATATTTTTTAAGGCAAATAAATTATAATTTAAACTATTATTCCAGCAACTAATTTTAAATCATTCTTTTTTTACTGTACAGATTAAGATGCAATGAAAATGGAACTTGTATTTGAAGTTTAAACTTTTATCTCTATTGACAACTATTTCTAAGATAACTATAATTTAAGTAATGACAAAAAAAGAAATTTCAGGACGGTTTTTAGGAATGAACACAATCTTTTATGTAGTAAATGATTACTAATGACTATAATTTGTAAAAACCCAATTATTTCGAAAACTTTCGAATTTAAAACATACTTACTAGACACACCATGCTTAGATAATACTAATTTAAAGAATAGAATATGTATACTCTAGCCAAAACCAATGTAGAATATTTACTAACATTGCACTGACAGATCAATCAGCTGATAGCAGGAATAGACCAATCACAGAAAACTGAGATTAAATATGATTGGCACTGATGGCCAATCGTAATGAATCTCAGTTTTCTGTGATAAGTCTATTCCTGCTATCAGCTGATTGATCTGTCAGTGCAATGTTAGTAAATATTCTACATTGGTTTTGGCTTGAGTATAGTTAGTTAGGGTTCCGTACCTTAAAAGGTAAAAAAAGGAACCCTTATCAGATCACTTTCTTGTCCGTCTGTCCGTCTGTCTGTCCGTGTGTCACCATCGATTATCTCAGGAACGGGTAAAGCTAGCAAGTTGAAATTTATACCATATACTAAGGTCTATAGTCCCTATTGTGCAGGGTTCGCCGATATATATCAACGGATATATATCATGATATATATCACGATATATATCAATTGATTTTTATCTTGATATATATCAATGGATTTTTTCCTGTCTTCTGAACTAAAAATTTTGGAGATTAATGTTAACCCTGGCAACACGTAGCGAAAAACTACAATTTCGAATAATTTAGATTGTTTTTTAAGTGTTTTTTTTAAGTGTTCATTAAAAAAATATTTTGAAAATGAAAAATCTTATCAAAATTTTCAATTCCGACGGGATTCGAACCCGCAATGATACATAAATGTAAATACCTAAGTGTGGTGTAACACTATAACAAATAAAAAAATATAAAAAAATTCTTTCTCAAATAAACACTAATTCTTTTGATACTTTATTAAGTTTTTTAAATAAAAAATGTGGTAATTTGACACTTAACATATTTTACAAATTACTTTTACATTTTAATCCCCTTACAGAATGAAATTTGCTTCTTTTTCTTAGCCTGGATATATATCCGATATATATCGGATAAATATCAAAAAATCGGATTTTTGATATTTATTATAAAAATCGGATTTTTTCGAACCCTGCTATTGTGAGTATAAAAATCAAGGTCCTGAGTCAACACTATAAAAAGATATAGGCAAATTTAGGTTTTCGTGAAAACTTGTGAGTACCAAAACTTACCTTAATTATCAACTTTTTTTATTTTTCGGAATTTTTCCTTTACTTGTGCTGGAAGACCTTGCTTGTAACCAAAATTGACAATTCTAGGTCACCCGGAAGTACCCTAGAGGTTTTGGGTCGAAAACCTAAATGGTAGTTCCCGTTGACCTAGAATAACGAAATTTGGGAAAAAGCAAGGTCTTATAGCACAAATAAAGGAAAAATTCCAAAAAGTTAAAAAAGTTGAAAATTAAAGGGTGTTCCCATACATAGTTGACGCCAATTAAAATTGTCCTCCGAGTTGTATGGGCGCTCATACAATTAAGCGGACTAGCTTAATTGGCACCATGGCTAGGTACGGAACCCTCGGCGTACGAGTTCGACTCGCACTTGACCGGTTTTTTTTATTGTAAAAAACTATTGAATAAATACAAAGATGGTAGGTTTGTTTTTAAAATAAAGTGTGCCCTTTTCGGACGTAGGTACACACTGCGTCACCAATTGGTAACCCTTTATAGTGTAAATGGAAAGTTGCCGTATGCAGGCTACACAATTGTTTGCCTGAACGACTCAAATAAATAAAATCTTACAAAACCTTATTTGCTTGCTAGGATTCGAACCACCGATGCCCCAATTGAACGTGAGCGAGTCCACGCTTTTCCGACTGAGCTACCGCACCAGTTGTCAACAGCGCTGAATTTATAAGTTACATTATTCGTTTACAAAATAATAGTAGGTAACTCTTTACACGACTACCATCAACTAATAAAATTGTATTGAAGGTAGTTGTGCACTAAATTCTATTGAACAATAAAATTAACTGACTGGTTTTGTTACTTGTTTTATTTTCGGTGCGTGTAGCATAGCAATGGTGCATTTTATCAATTTTGAAAGGACAAAGATAGTTGTTCTTTACGAACAAAATATAAGCATAAAAGAGATTGCTTGGCATCATGGAATAATGGTAAGTCGTAAATATTAGAAGAATCTTTGTGAATAAATAATTGCCTGAGTATAAATGTATAACACTTATTTTACTTTTCGTAGGTCAAATCGGTGCAGTTCTATCGACTGGTGATATGAATCATATAAAGCCACACAAATCAGGCCGAAAGAACTAAGAAGTCTAAACAGATCTATGTGAACGCCACAAACATTATTATTAATACCAGCAAGTTGCAGAATAACGTTAGGTAAGTGGTATGATAATTGATAAGTATTACAGAGGTTGTTTTTTTATCTTATAACCTATGCCATTATGTAATAATGTTCTTATTTTCAGGTTATTGGGGATGGAAAGATGTCATAATATTGGCCCAGCGAGTTGCTTATCGAGAAGGAATACCTAGTGTATTTAGTTCATGATAACTGCGCTTCATCGTTCGCGAGCTGTTACTAACTTTTATAAAATTGAAAGATAACTGATATTGTTTTAAATTGTAAGTAGATAATATTACTTAGTCTGATCTGATTTGCGAGAGATCTAAATTGTTTATTTTTCACTGGATTTTATACGATAAGTATAAACTGTTCCAATGATAACATGACATGTTTGTTCACTCGTTAATTTTATCGATCGAGCGAGCGAAGCGAGCGAAGATCTTAGTGGCAAGTTAGGCGATTTTGCTTTGTATGTTTGTATGTTTGTATGTTTGTATGTTTCATTTTTATGTTCTCGCATAACTATCGAACCGCTTATCCAATCTGTATGAAACTTGATAGGTCAATAGGTTGTGCTATGGAAATTTGCTGTGGAGCGTATGAGCGTAATCGATGAAGGGGTTGTAAAGATATGGGGTTCCCAAGGGGGTAAATTTTTTTCAAAGTTACCCAAATATATTGAGTGGGGTGTCATATGAAAGTACTCAATTTATACATTCCAAAATGGTTTTTAGTTTTCTTCTAGGTTCTATAGTTTTTGAAATACAAAGAAAAAGAAAAATGATGAAAACCAATTAACGGATGTATGGAGAGAGCTCCCGTTTCATAGAGTTTCGATGTATTCGTAGGTCTGGTTAACAGACAAAGAGTGTGACATCGCCATCGTTGTGGTTTGGTTTGCAATGATAGTTGCTTCTTGATATTTTTTCTTGAGATTGAAAATAAAAGCCGTGTTGGCCGAGTGGAAGAGTGCTCGATTTTCGATTCATAGGTCGTAAGTTCGAACCCTGGCCGTGCTTATCAATGGATTTTTCGATTAGAAAAATTTAAATGTGCATTAACACGAGCTCTAAACGGTGAAAGAAAACATCGTGAGGAAACCAGTTAACGTTCTAATAGCGGCGATGGGCTTGCAACCTGTCACGTATGCAAATGCTAACTCCTGCATGGGCATGTACCAAAATTATAGAGGGAGACGGAGGGGGAGGGGAGAGGGAGTGGGAGGGGGAGAGGAGGGGGAGGGGAGGGGAAGGGGAGGGGAGGGGAGGGGAGGGGAGGGGAGGGGGGAGGGGAAGGGGGGAGGGGAGGGGGGAAGAGGGAATTGATTTTCTCATACATTTTGTATTGAACTGTTATTTTAATAATTTCTCGAACTAAGAGGCTTTCCCTGAGGCGTGGTACGAAGTTCGCGGGGTCAACTATTGAATATAAACACGACACGACTTAATGTATTGCATGCATGCCTATAATCTTTACCATACTGAGGTAGCGTATTAGATATAATTGTGTGGTAAACACTAGAAGAACACACTTAACGTAGGTATAGGGGTAGTCAGAAACAAGTCCAAATCTAGGCTATCAACACAACGGTGCGCGAGATCTCAGTTCGGGGCGAACTACTAGTTAGATTAAGTATTAGGTTTTTGTTTAAATAAATTTACTAAGACCCTACTAAAAGTTGTTTCATCTAACTATAACTTTACTAGGTAACTTACTACATACTCACAACGTAGTTCGTTGTGAAAGCAAAAATAAAAATAAAATAAACAAAAAATACATAGTCGTGACAGGATTTGAAACCAAGCCCGGACCCACGCAGGAGCATTTGAATTGGGGGTCGCTACCGCTACACCAATCGGCCGCACAGCAGAGTGCGTGAAATTACTTATCCATACGTAAGTAAGAATAAGAAAGTAAGAATGACAAATCTAATAAAAAAGGTAAATGTTTTACAAAAAGTTGAGATCAACGGGTTGCGAACTGACGTCTTAGCAGGGGAGGTACTTAATGGTGACGCTTTGTGTACATTTAATTAAAGAATAATAATTGAAGTCAGAATGTGTGTTTGTGTGTAGATGTTTGTATGTTCTTGTTATCAATTTCAACGATTGAATAGATTTTAGACGAAACTCTGAATAAATGTAGAAATGTTACGGGCAATTTGACAACTTGGTTGAAATGGCCATGCCGATTTTGTATGGGAGGTTGGTGCCTTTTTTATAACGCGCGGCCATCAACCAAACATCAAAATATAAACTCTTAGGAGTATAACAAACAATATTTGTGAGAACAGTATACATCTACACTCAGTCAGAACCGAGTTATACAGGGTGAGTTTTTTAAGAGTGCCTCTAGGGCCAAACCTGAAACTATTAGCGATAGCGAAAAACACTCAAAGGAGTCTCGTAACCGATTTAGATAAAAAGTAAAACTGCATCATTAGATTTTAAAAATAATAATTTTCCTGGCAGGAATATAACCAGGAATTGGCCGCGCGATATAAAAAAGGCACCACTTTCCAGCATAGGCTTTTTGTGGTCATATTTTAAATCACTCATTCATTCATTCATAAAAACCTACCTTCACTAGCTCCTTCAATCGTTCCCTGTTGTAAACGCTCCCGATTTCTTCTCCTAGGAAATAGTCTAGGAGTTTGCTGACGGGGAAAGATAGGGGCGCTGTAACCGCCATCACGGCCTGAAAACATCATCATTATCATCCTGTGAATTACACTATTGAATATCCTGGAAAACACAGCAACATGAAAAAAAAATGAAATTAAAAATAATAAATAAATAAATATTGCTAGACATTTGACACAGCGCCATCTAGCCCCAAACTAAGCAAAGCTTGTACTATGGGAACCAGATAACTGATAAAATACTTACGTATTTGTAAATACATACTTATAATCCTTTGTAACACCCAGACACAGAACAGACATCTATGTTCATCACACAATGTTTGTCCTGGATGGGAATCGAACCCACTACAACGCAGAAGGCAGAGCTACTACCAACTGAGCTAAATGACGCTCGCGTGGAAACAGACATTCAACGTATGTTATGTTCTACAAAGAATCAAATCGCAAAAACATCAACTAAATAAACTTTTTCGACTCACCTTAGTAACCATAATACTCTTCGCGCCAACCATAAGTCCGTGCCTCGAACAAATCGCCTGCGGTGTAATCTCTCCCAACAAAACAATAGCCAGCGTAGAGAATATCACAGCAAACAACCCAGATGTCAACTCATCCAATAGAATAGTAAAGGTAGAATTAACAGCCACATTCCCCAACAAAATACTGCAGAGAAGATAGTTCCCGTGGTCGCGTACTGGCATAATCGCCCTTGCGTACTTCCTCTCTTGTTCTGTTCCAGTATTTGATATAATCTTCAACTCCGTCCGATCTAACGACATTAGACCCAGATTTAGACCGGAGAAGAGAGCAGAGAACATGAGGCAAGTGAGAATGAGAGTGAATGACACCCAGAGAGGGAGAAGTTTGTTGTGGGATGCCAGCATTTTCCACGTTTCCTCTCCTTGGTGGAGGTATTTTTCTTCATCTGTTGTAGGGTCTAAGTTGCCCGGTTTGAGGTTTTTGGCGCAGATGTAAAGTCTGTCGCCGGTTATTGGGGAGGGTACGGTGATGTCGAAGAGGGCTGTTTTGTGGCTTAACGTACCCTCTTTTACCTGGAAGAAGGTATCAGTTACACTTACATAAAAAAAAATATATTAAAAAAAAGAAAATTACATACAAAAAGTGTGTCACAGAAAAGAGTGTTATGCCCCAAACCGTGTTTGTTGCCCTGATTCTTCACGGTGTTGGTCGCGAAGGAATAGGAGTAGAATCACCTAGCTCTTAAGACGTTTCAAAGTGGTACACTAGTGATCTTATTGAATAAATGAATTTGAGTTTTGAGTTGTTAGTTTGGCAAAATGGTCTTAAGTTCGTATGAGCTTCTGACTCTGGTGCCGAAGTTTTTAGGAGGCATGGCTTAAGGACTTAAAAGTCGGGAGCAACAATTATGGAAGCGCTCAGCTGTTAATGCCACTTGCGGTCACCCATCCAAATTGTGACCGCTCAGAACGTAGCTTAACTTCAACGATCTACCAAAAACGTAAGCAAACTATGCCACGAACTCTTCTATTTTTGTCTAGTATGCTCACTTAAGTTGAGACCAATTTTAGACCAATGGCGGTATTTGCCTTACTGTATACCGGGTGAGTTTTTTTTTCAGGGCCACTTAGGGGAATTCTGAAATCAAGAGTTATCGAAAAGTCATGTATAAGTAAGGCTGATTGAGCGCACAACTATCCGCGCCAAATTCTCGAAGTACTGCCAGATTCGACGCGTATGCGTTATAAACGTAAGTAAGCAGCTAGTAATTACATAATGAAGAATTCCAAAATTCGTATCGGTCGATTCGTTCGGCACGGATAGGTGCGGCCACCTTTAGGAGTTACGGGATCGATTTTGAATAAAAATAAGTTTTGCATTAAAAAAAAAAAAAACTAATTTTTGTGAAAAGGTGGTTTTATGGAAATAAAATAACTTTGACTTAATGCAGAACTCCATTTTTTTTTTTCAAAATCGAGCCGGTAACTCCTAACATGACTTTTCGATAACTCTCAGTTTCAGACTTCCCCTAAGTAAGTTCGTATGAGCAAGTGGCCAACTCTGATGACAGAAAGTGGCCCTGAAAAAAAAACTCACTCTGTATTATCCAAGTCAATACCCCGAAGAAGCCTTTTAATACGCATACCACGCAACGACTTATTTTAAAACCCACCTTATTTTCACTGACATAAAGCTTATATTCGTGGAAGTATCGCGTGACCTCTTAATGTCACTACGCAATTTTCTGCGAATATGCCCTACCTTTTTTAAGAGATTATGAACTATCTATTAAGTTAAGTATGTCGGCGCCTTGCCGAATTGTCTATAACAATTAAGTATGAACTGGAAGAAGGTAAGGTCGCTGTAGCGAATTGTCTATATCAAGAGTGACATGCATGAACTGCAAGGAGGTCGCTCTAGCGAATCGTCTATAACCAGAGTGACCAAGAAGGTCGCTCTAGCGAAGTGTCGTGTCGATGGAGGCGGGATGACAATCTTGAGAAGGGGACTTCTGAAAAGATGGTCAACTGCGCACCACGTCTTCGACAAATCGCTATGTATTGCTATAATCCGATCATAATTTAATATAGTTAGAGTGAATAACGAGTTTGTTAAATGTGATCTACGATGTAGAAGCTTTATTTCGTGACTATTGTAAACTGACAAGAAGAAGACATTTATTTCATCACAAAGTATCAATCTGCATAACCACGCCTTTGATGAATTCTGATGTAGGCCATCCTGATTCTACAAGTACATGTTTTGTTGTATTTTTGTTTAAAAGTTACATGGTATTCACTTGACAACACACTTTACTTACACTAAAGTAATTTAAATGTTATAAATTTATATGTTGTAATAAGTTTATATGAGCTACTGGCCAACTCTGGTGACTTATAAGCCGGGAGCGACAATTTAATACAACAATTTAACTATAAATAAAAATAATAAATAAAAAAATTAAACAATTTAACGTGCCCTCTGAATCACGGAGGCGCTCAGCTCGTAATGCCCCTTGCGGTCACCCATCCAAATTGTGACCGCGCACAACGCTTGCTTAACTTCAACGATCAATCAAGAACGTCTAAGTACACTCTACCATTCAAGTAATCATTGCCGCTGCGTTTTGTTTCGTTCTCCAAAATGACAGTAACTTGCAAAGCCTCATTGGTAATTTGTTTGAAAACATCATCAGAACAGAGTAACCTAACCTCATTGGTCATTAGTAGATTATGAATCGGCCTACTGGTGCTTTTGATGTAGATACTGAAGTGGACTGTATGGTGTGGTGGGGCTGCACTGATCCAGGATTTTCAAGCGCTGCAGGAAATTTCAGGAATTTCAGGATTTTCAGGATTTTCAAAGACTTCTTAATTTCTTCTATTTCAGCTTTTATTTCTTTCTTCTTAAGTAGTACTGTCACCGGAACCAACTGTGTATCGCAGTACACGGCTCCCTTGCTTAACTACCTCGAGGCGTGACCGAACAGAGAGCGTCGCATTTTGCGCCTGTTCAATCACTGATTTTCTCTATCGCCTACGGGGGTTTTTGCTCATAATTCTTTATTTCTTAAACTTATCCGTTACATTTTAGTCTTAAAATAAGCGCTATCTTATTCTCTATCTTATAAAACCTGATTCATAATCCTAGGTGTCCTATTTCACAAGATATTAAAAGATACATTACAAAAAAATCGCTAAACCTAACTTTTCCTAACGACTTTTATTTTATTTCTGCTAAGCTACGTAACGGATTTATTTGAAACTTGCTTAAAACGATTCTCTAACATTATTTTAACAAATTAAACTTTAAATACTAAACATAACTATACTTATGTTAATCACTTTGGTTCAAAATCACACTTAAGCTAAGACCGTTCGTCGTGTCCAGTACATCCTCCCCCCGGCGCAGCTCGCGTAGCCTCCTCCTTCACCAACACGACGAGCTTGCTGGTCGGCCGCTTGAAGACGCCAGTCTTCGTCCGCACATCCGCCACACGTACGCCTCCGTCTGGTCCTTCGTAGGTGCGCTCGACGACTCCCATCGGCCACACGTTTCGGGGTAGCGTGTGGTCCACGACGACAACTATGTCTCCTTGTTTCAGTGGTCGCCTGTTATTCATAGGCTCTCCACGGGGTACCAATGTAGGCAGGTACTCTCGAAGCCAGCGCCGCCAGAAGTGGTCAGCAAGCGCTTGGCTCACCCTCCATGTTCGCCGATCTGTCTCGCTGCATGGCCCAGTGGTAGGTAGACCGGCGGATGACCCCAACAGGAAGTGGTTCGGGGTCAACGCCTCGGGCTCCTCGGGATTCACACTGACATGCGTGAGTGGTCTCGCGTTGATGGAGAATTCCGCTTCAGTCAAGAGGGTGTTCAGCACTTCTTCTGGTGGTTCTCTCTCCTTCAAGGTGGCGGCTAGTGCGACTTTGACTGATCGCACCAGTCGTTCCCAGGCTCCCCCCTGGTTTGGTGCTCCAGGGGGTATGAAACGCCATTCCATCCGGTGCAGCTGTCCTTCTTCTCGCAATGCTGGTGCCCATTCCGCGTAAGCAGCCTGCAGTTCCTTGTCTGCACCTCGGAAGTTTGTTGCGTTGTCTGACATCATGAGACGGGGCCAGCCTCTCCGCGCAGCCATTCTTCTCAGAGCCATGATTGCAGAGTTGATGGAGAGCGTCGGAACAACCTCTAAGTGTACGGCTCGTGTGGTGAGGCACGTATAGAGGGCTCCCCATCTCTTCTCTCGGCGCCGTCCAATCTTCACGATCATGGGTCCGAAGTAGTCTGTTCCACATTGACTGAACGGGCGTTGAAATGGCTCAAGGCGGGCTCTCGGCAGGTCTCCAGTGGCTGGTGGTTGCGGTTTCATCTTCCGTACTTGGCAGAGTCTGCATTCCCTCTCGATGCCACGTACTGTCGGTCGCAGATGAATCACCCAATATTTCTGTCTCAGGTCGTTCGTCACGCGCTCCCTGTTTGCGTGACCAGCTGCGCAGTGCTCTCGCAGGACGATGAGTTTGGTGATGTGATGACGGCCATCAAGGATCACAGGCCTCTTCATCTCGATCGGTGCGTCGGCGGCTCCAATGCGTCCTCGCACTCGCAGAATGCCATTTTCTAAGATCGGGTCCAATCTGAACAGACGACTCGATTTTGTGATTGGACGAGACATTTTCATTCGCTGCATCTCGTCTGAGAAGCTCTCTCTCTGTGCTCGGCGAATAAGCGCACGCTCCGCGTCTTCAATATGTCGATGCTCCATGGTCGTGGCGCGTCGTCGACATCTCTCGATGAAGAAGAGTACTCGTGCTGTTGCTCTCACTAATGTCTCGTACTTGGAGAAGCGTGATGGGTCTGGCAGCCATTCATTCTCCGTCTTGTTTTCTTCCACTTGTGTGTGCAGAACTTCCTCTTCGTGATCGCTGTCGGATGTCTCCTTTGGCCACTCGTGTTCTGGGCGCTTAAGGAATTCCGGCCCTCGGAACCAGCGATCTTCCGAAGTTATGCGTGTGTTTGTCAGCCTTGTCGCGTCGTCTGCCGTATTCTCGCCGGTCGGTATCCACTTCCAATCTTCTTTCTGGGTAAGTTCGGATAGCTCCCCCAGACGATGCGCGACGAAGGGCGTGTATCTTTTCGCATCGTGTCGTATCCAGTGGATGACTGTCATCGAATCACTCCAGTAGATCGTTCTCTTGACTTCGACACGATGCTCCTTCTTGATTGTGTCTGCCAACTTTGCTCCGATGACTGCTGCTTGTAGCTCTAGGCGTGGGATGGTCTGTGCTTGCTTTGGAGCAACCTTGGACTTGGCAGCGATGAGGCGAACGCTGAAGCTCCCTTCTGGTGTCGTGCTTCGCCAGTAAGCCACGGTCGAGTAGGCTTGCTCGCTGGCATCACATAGCACGTGCAGCTCCAGGTCAGTATGGTTCTGAATCGCGTAGTGTCGCTCCAGCCGAAGATGAGTTAGCTCGTTCAGTTGTTCCAACCATGCGGCAAACAGTGTGTTCTCTTCCTCCGGAATCGGTTCATCCCATGACATCTTGATGCGCCATAGATTTTGCAGTATGATCTTTGCTCGTATCGTGTAGTGGCTGAGCAGTCCAAGCGGATCGTAGATTGACATCACCGCGCTGAGTGCCTCTCTCTTGGTAGGCGCGCGGACCCGCGCACGCACTTCGGCGGGAACTCTGTTCATCGAGGTGTTGAATCCGAGTTCATCTCGTTCGGCGTTCCAGAAGAGTCCCAGGATCTTGTTCTCTGACCCCTTTTCGTCGAATTGCGTGGGCGTTGTGGTTCGAAGTTCAGCCGGCACGCCTTCCAGTACAGAGTCTTCATTGCTGTTCCATCCTCGCAAAGTGAACCCAGCAACCGCATGTACTGTGCGCAGTTCTGTGACGGCTCGTCGGGCTTCTACACTGTCGTCATAACTCGCCACCAGGTCGTCCATGTAATGGCTTCTTGTAATGGCTTCGTAGGCGAGAGGGTGAGTGTGTGCGTATATCCTGGCGTTGTGGTTTCGTACGAAGTGCGCCATAAATGGTGAACTGGCGGCTCCGAAGATCATGCTCGTCATCTTGAATCTCTCGGGCGCCTTCTCTCTCTCTCTGCCTCTCCACAAGAATTGTTGCGCTGGTTGGTCTTCTTGGCGAATCTTGACTTGTAAAAACATCTCCTGAATGTCAGCCGTGATCGCGACTGGCCTCTCTCGGAATCGATACAGGATGCCTGGCAGGGACATCAAGAGGTCAGGTCCCTCCAGCAGATGGTCGTTCAGGCTGACTCCATTGCTCTTGGCTGCTGCGTCGAAGACAAGCCTTATCTTCCCGGGCTTGTTGGGGTTGCGTACTGCGAAGTGAGGCAGGTACCAGCAGACTTTGCTAGCAGCCTCCGATCCATCGCAAGGTTCCGCGTACTTCTTCTGTAGCAGATTCTCCATTTGCTTCGCATATTCTTCGGCGAATATCGAGTCAGCGTCCATCTTCTTCTCAATGCTTTGCAGCCGACGAAGTGCCATGTTATAGCTCGGAGGCAGCTTCGGGTCTTCCTGCTCCCATGGTAATCCGACTTCATATCCATGGTCAATTTTCTTGATCGTTTGTTCGACGATCTTAGTGGCACGTAGATCTCGTTCACTCGTACGTGGCTTCTGGTTTATGCCGACTGCCTCAAGGCTGAAATGTTTCTCTATCAGCTCATGCAGTTCCTGGTTCTGCCTCTCAATGGCTTCGGGTGTGTAGATGTGCAGCACACTGTCTTGGCTCGTGATGATGCTGCGTGGTATGGTTCCGTGGATGACCCATCCCAGTTGCGTTCTCGATGCGGCTGGTTGATTCACTTTTCCGACCCGTAACTCCTGTGAGACTATGTACTCCCAATGGTCGGCTCCAATCAGGATCCCAGGATGCGATGACTCATAGCACACTTCATCCCGCCGTAAGTCTCTGAGGTGGTCTTGATCCAACAGTGTCGCAGGAATTGACTGTTGCAGCAGCTTCATGTTCTTTATAGTGCGTGCCCGAAGTGAGTGCAGCTTGTTGTTTTTGCTTCTCAGTTGCACTGTGACAAGTTGACTCTCGTTCTCTTGTTGTGTAGTGTTGACTCCACGCATCCGTAGTGGCAGTGATGGTCCCTTTGCTCCAACAGTCCGCGCCAGCTCTTCATCTATCAGGGTGACGGTTGCTCCTTCATCCAAGAGGGCGAGGGTATCGGTCTCCCCCCGTGGACCGATGACGGTAACTTGACACATCTTCAGTAGCACTGCCTTTTTGTTCGGGGCAGCTGTTGCTACGGTCAACACCGCTTCGGCTGAGCTCGTTCCATCTTCTTTCTTCTCCTGATGTAAGGTCTGATGATGCTTTCGTGGACACTGGTTGACACCACATGACTTGGATTTGCAGTTGAAGCGACGATGTTTCTTCACTACACAGTTGAAGCATAACTTGTTTTTCTTCACATGATCCCATCGCTCATCAACGGTCATTGCCTTGTAGTTGGGGCAATCCGTTATCTTGTGTGTCTTCTCACAGCATGAGCACTTCTCTTCAGCTTCAGTTTGTTCTTCAGTGGTGTTGTATACGGCGTTCGTCTTCTTCCTGAATGGTACACTTGGCTTCGGCGTACACTCCTTCTTGCTGGTTGTTATTGGTGCGTAGCTGTATCTCAGGGCTCGGTCCGCTTCACGCATCAGGAACTGTGATAGCAGCACGATCTCAGGTTCTATTGATCCTTGTTCACTTGCGTAGTCACACCAACGTGAGCGAATGTGAGGGCTCAGCTTGTCCAATGTCTCTCTGGCCAGCATCGGGTTGTATAGGTATCCTCTGTTGCCGATGTGTTTCAATACAACGACCACGTTCTGAAGCTTGACGGCGAATGAGTTCAATTCCACTGCAGATGGTCCAGGTTTCGGCAACTTCCTTAAGTCTTCAAGGGCTCGGTCGACGATCACTTCCGGCCTTCCAAAGCACTGTTCCAAAGTTGCTATGATGACGTCTGGATCGCTTGCAGTATACAGGAGTGAAGCAACTAGTTCTCTTGCTTCTCCTTTCAGGCTACTTCTCAGCCTTTGAAGGTTCTCTGCCGGTGTGAGCTTGTATGTCTTGGTGGAGTCTCTGAAGGCAGCCTTGAAGGGTAGCCACTCGTTCGGTGAGCCGGAAAATGCGTGCAGGTCTTGGCACTTCATCCTTGGTCTCGCTAGCTTTTCGATGGCATCAGCTAGGGCTTCCACGTTGGCAGCACTCTTTGTTTTTGCTGGTGTGGTTTTGACTTCGAATCTGATGTTCTTCTCGGCTCTCATGGTGTCGCTTTGTTCGGCTCCGCCTCCAGTGTTCGTTTTCAGCCACTCCTTGACCCTCTCACTTTGCTCCGGTAGGTCCTCCTCTTCATCTTCCAGCGCTGCCAGATCGGCCGCTAGTCTCTTCTTTACTAGGTCGGCTTCTAGTTGCAGCTCCTTACGTTTGAGTTCAGCCAGCTTCTCTTCCGCCGCTAGTTCCGCCATCCGTGCCCTGGCTGACGTGCTCCCGTTCGATCGTAGAGAGCGCACAGTCCGGGCGGGAGATCGTTCACTCCTGTGGCGTTCCGTACTCGTTCCGGCTCGGATTTCAGTAGTAGACCCTGTGGCTGGGTCATGTCTGGTTACTCTTGTGCTGGGTGACGCAGGTGGTTCCCGTGACAGTCTGCGTCTTCGCTCGAGTATTATCGCCTCTAACTCGGCGGTTTGCCTAGCCTCTTCCTCGGCTTCGCGGCGTTCTGTCGCATCTGCCTGGCTTCTGGTCACAACCATTCTGCTCGAGCGTCTTGATTTATCCGTTTCCAATCCGTTGGGCGCAGATCCTCTTTAATCCAATCCGTCGTCGATGGACCAAGAACTGAAGTGGACTGTATGGTGTGGTGGGGCTGCACTGATCCAGGATTTTCAAGCGCTGCAGGAAATTTCAGGAATTTCAGGATTTTCAGGATTTTCAAAGACTTCTTAATTTCTTCTATTTCAGCTTTTATTTCTTTCTTCTTAAGTAGTACTGTCACCGGAACCAACTGTGTATCGCAGTACACGGCTCCCTTGCTTAACTACCTCGAGGCGTGACCGAACAGAGAGCGTCGCATTTTGCGCCTGTTCAATCACTGATTTTCTCTATCGCCTACGGGGGTTTTTGCTCATAATTCTTTATTTCTTAAACTTATCCGTTACATTTTAGTCTTAAAATAAGCGCTATCTTATTCTCTATCTTATAAAACCTGATTCATAATCCTAGGTGTCCTATTTCACAAGATATTAAAAGATACATTACAAAAAAATCGCTAAACCTAACTTTTCCTAACGACTTTTATTTTATTTCTGCTAAGCTACGTAACGGATTTATTTGAAACTTGCTTAAAACGATTCTCTAACATTATTTTAACAAATTAAACTTTAAATACTAAACATAACTATACTTATGTTAATCACTTTGGTTCAAAATCACACTTAAGCTAAGACCGTTCGTCGTGTCCAGTACAGATACGTTAATGTTTAAACTTACCACATACTCTCCTTTTAGTAGAAACTTGCAAGGTTGTCCAAACGACTGGGCGTCATGAGTGAAAGCGATCACCGTCCCAGGAGTCAGACCTTCGCCGTAGACCCTGGGTAAGCAATGATATTTTTCAACATAAGGTCTGCGTTTCCACCAAAGATGTGCGAGGATTCGTAGCGAAAGATATGTACAGTAAAAAGATGCGTAGCGAGGAATGTGCGAGGATGCGTAGCGAGGGATGTGCGAGGATGCGTATCGAGAGTTGTAAGAGGATGCATAGCGAAAGATGTGGGAGGATGTGTAGCGAAAAATGAGCGAGGATGCGTATCGAGAGATGTAAGAGGATGCATAGCGAGGGATGTGTTTGTTAAGCACCATTAGAATCACTTTTACTTAGCTTCGCTCAGCGTACACTTCAACGGATTGTGCATTTGTGAAGTTAGTCGTTTCGATGCGCAGTTCAACTTTTTCATACAAAATTTTCTACTGTGCAGCGAAAAGCCTAACTTCGCGAATACCTGGATCCATTGTGACAGCTGTAGCTCTAGACTAGAGCTACAGCTGTCACAATGGATCTACTAGAGCCTCTAGTGGACACAGCTTAGCGGAGCGATGTTTTTGTACATACTAATAAAGCGAGGGGATGTGTACTACGGATGCTTAGCGAGGAATTAGTGCGAGTGATGTGCAGCGAGATTTTCTTTAAGTCAAAGTGGCGTTATCAAATGAATGCTCGCATGTCGCATGTCTGGGCAGCTAAAAAGGCCATTAAATCAGAATCAAAATCTAAATTGCACTATATGCCGTCTCTTTTCATAGACAATAAGCACCACTTAAACTAAGTAGCGCTTCACTGTTCGGGTGTTTGACTTACCTCAAAGTGACGGACGAATCAGCCAAGACACTCGGTATACCACCATCAATGATCTTCGGTTCTTTCGAAGAGTCTTCTACTCTTATACCTTCAATCATGAGAGAAACTGGGCGAGGGTCAGCTGATCTGACACTGTGGAAGTCTACTTCAGTTATTGGCAACTGACGGCGATTTCTAACTTTACTCTCATTGCTTATATCATTGATATTATCATTGACTATATCGTTCACTATATCTTCATTGATTGTATTCTCATTGTGCATTTTCAGTATAATATTGTTTAGCAACTGACGGCATTTTCTAACATTACCCTCATTGCTTATATCGTTGATATCATCATTGACTATATCTTCATTGGTATTCTCATTGGGCATTTTCACTGTATTGTTGGTTACTATATCTTCACTGGCTATAGTGTCTTCATTGTTGACTATATCATTACTGGCTTTATCGTTTACTATATTAAAATCTATAGTATTACTGGAAGCTATATTATCATGACGCATTATATTCTCACTCACTATATTATCATTTACATTCTCATTGATTATATCATCATTTACATCATTAATATCACTTTCCTTCGCAGTATCGTTAAACTGATTCTGTGATTCAAAAGTATTTGGTATATAAATAGCTTCGTTGAGATTTGAATCGTTTTCAACTATATCATCTATTATATCATTAACATATTTATTCTCTTTGATCGTATTTGATTCATCTACACTATATTCCTGTATAGTTTCATTAACATTATTATTAAATATTGTACCATCTAGCTCACTGATAGGGACAAATCTACCATCCATTAGAACCTCTACATCTCTATCTACCCTCGTAGGTCTAACTATACTGGGGAGGTAGTTCACATCGATATCATGTGTAAGATCTATCCAGTCATTCTTGGTCTTTTGGGTTTGTTGCTGGTTGTTTTCATTCAAATCTTGTGTAGATTTTTCTGTTGATTCTCTGTGGACAATGTATTAACATTACTAAAGATCAAAAAACCTTCATAGGTGTGTCTATTTAAATGCGATCCAGTTTCGGTCCTAGACTGAACTGCTTCGCTTGACGTATGCTATGACGCTGACGAAATATCAGAACCTAAACACGACCTAAACTGAATTGTTTGATAATGTTTCGTTCACTCAATTCAGACCATGACTGTTTAATACGCGGTGAGTTGGTTCACTTTTGTGTCAAAACTGTCACTTTTAAAACAGGTTATGGAACGAATAGTTTGCCATCCAGATTAGGAACCTAAACTGGGGCCCTAGCCATATTACACGATCTATCGTCGCTGTAGAATAGAACACTTCAAAATGTATAGGAATTGACGTTCTGACCACGTGACTCATCTATTTGAAACGTCAAATCCTATACATTTTGAAGTGTTTCTATTCTACAGCGACGATAGATAGTGTAATATGGCTAGGGGGGCTGGATAGCTCCTAAACTGGATTGTTTAGAGGTCATGGTACAGCTGCTTTTTTCCTTACTATGAAATAAGGAGAATATTCACCGTTTTCCGATGGAAGTTTCCCTTTTAACGATTAGACAAGACAAACAGCGAACAGGCCCGTCGATGACTATCGCGGCATGTTTTCCTCGCGATGACGTCAGACAGTTTGACGTCATTCGTTTTACGCCAAGGAATTTGTATACTAAACGTAACTGGAAGTTTAACTTTTCGATCCCCGCCGCGGGACAAATGTTTGTATGATCTGCAAATATTTGTCTCGGGTCTGGGTGTTTTCTATGTATATTATGTATGTATTTACAAAAAAAATGTATCTAAGTAGTATATCAGTCATGTGGTTCCCATAACACAAGCTCTGCTTAGCTTGGGGCTACATGATGCTGTGTGAAATGTCCAGCATTATTTATTTATTTTATTTTAACTCAGACAGAAAACGCGGTCCAGTTGACAGATAAAACTTGGGCGGTGTCTCTCTTTCTCAAGGGCGACCATAATTTACGAACTAAACATTCCTAATCCTTAGTGAATATCCTGTAAAATACATGGGCACACTACTAATCCAACGAGTGTGAAAGGGACAAAGCTACCACGAAGTCCTCTCAACGAGACCGACAATCCTTATAACCCAGATTGAATTCTAATAGATCGTTATTTAGTCGTGATAAGGTTCAAAATCCCTTTTACATTAAAGTCGAGTGAACCATCCAGTTATGGTAGTATATAAAATCCTTGTTCTAAGCTTTCTATAGGAATTAGGAAGTGCGTGCAAGAACGTTATAATACAGACTAAGCTGTTATTGCTCTATTACTACTTATAAGTTACTATTACTACTACAACTGGTAGTTCTCCCCGAACTCAGTAGGGCTGTTTTGATTCACACGTAAAGTCGCTATCTCGGATTACCTACTTCCTACAAATTGATTTTTACGAACAATATTAAAGTTATAGAATGCAGAATCAATAAAATTGCCTATCATTTTTTTCAACCATCTTCTACCATTTCAAAGTTTTCATGGTAATTTTTTTTTGTAGCAAGTAATCCCAGTTAGCGACTTTACGTGTGAATCAAAACAGCCCTGCAGATCTCGCGCACTGTAGATGGCTTGTATTTGGACTTACTTCTGACTAGCTGACTACCCCTATACCTTCAAGTGCTACTACTGCAGAGTTGTCATACAACCATGTCTGCTGCGCTAGCTCGTCGTGGTAAATAATACTGACATGCATGCAATACATAATGTCGTGTCTATTTTTTTAAATAAGTGTACCAAGCAACCAAAACATTACATGTCGCAATAATACCGCTATTTAACATCCAGTCTAACCTGAACTACGAAGACTTCGAAACTCTAACAAAAAAAGTGAAAACCAATGTATAGGTCGCGTTACGTAAAAAGAACGCTGGAAGACAGTGGAGGGGGTATTTTTGCGCATGGGTGGGCATTTCTCCAGGGGGGCCAAAATTTAGGTTCCTCAAGATTATTCTTAAACTGTTCATTATTTTGTAAACAAAAGCTTAGATTTGAATGTCTAGATATATTACAAAAAAGGTATCGACAGTGAAATTTCATTTAAATTATAAGGTAAAAAGATATTTACAAAAAACCTCCAAAAATAGCCATTTTCGACATGTGAAAATGACCTGCGCATAGGAGTTTCTCGTCATAAAATATTCATTTGTTTACTATGTTTAATTGTAATTACTGATATTTATAGATAACAAACTCTGTAATCTAATGCCAAGAAACAGTTTTACTTATTTGATTGGAATTCGATGGTAGATTTAATCAAAATCCTGTCACAAAATATGCATCATTACAGTCGCCAGTTTTTGTTTTCATCGTAATACGTAAACCGAAAGGCATTGAAAGATCGTGTTGAACATCAAATGTCGTGCCCTCCTGGACCAATCGGCCAGAGCACTTCACGGAGCCAAGACGCGTCGCATTTCGGAAAGGTGAGCTATTGAATATGATTCTCCAAGGTGTGACACTTTTTTCGTCATTCTGATTTATTACTATAACTATGAAATCAGTGCGTCAAATTTACATTATTTTTCGACTTAAGCTAAATTAAACATGCAGCTATTGATCACTAACATTTTTCTTTTGGTCTGCATTCGGAAATACAAGTTACGAATTGTTTTCTGGAGTTCGTCATTTTTCACAACCTCATTACAAGCAACAACGACAAAAACACGATGACGCGTGTTGCTAAAAATGATGATAACAATGATGATTGTTGCTAAGAATGATGATTTTTGGTTTAAAAAAATATAGAAACAATTACAAACACGTACAAAATGGTCAAAATGGCGGGTGGAGACTCGCCAACTCACAACTGGTTCCCCCAAAACAGTCACTCGTGTGACAAGAAGGGGGCAAAAATACGTGAGTTGCTAGAGGGTGGTCTGATGTATACGTACCGGGTTTTAAACGACGATCACGAGCTCCCTGAGGGTCCAGCTTCACTTCACTTCAGCGTGCCCCACCCATCACTTACGTAACACCTTCCAGCCCCCGAGCAATGCTCTAGCGACTCCACTCCGTCCGGCCGGTGAAGACAACACGGAGGTGGACTGTTTCTCGTCGGTGTCAATCAAGGCAAGCTGAGATGAGGAACAGTGACCTCCCCCTGGGAGCACACGGGTCCGCGGGGTTGCTACTCATTCGACACCTCGCCTCAAAGGTGCCCTGTGGGCTTATTGTTATTACTATTCCTTAATTTTGAGAAGATTTACTTTTATGTCAAATGATAGGAGGTATTAGGTAATTATATCTAAAAAAAACCTGTCAAGTGCGAGTTGAACTCGTGCGCCGAGGTTCCCGTAGATACCTACCCATTATACCGCCATAATAAGCTAGTCCTCTGAACTGTATGAGCACCCATACAACTCAGAGGACTATCTTAATCGGTGTCAACTATGTATGTATGGGGACACCTTTTAATTTTCAACTTTTTTTATTTTTTGGATTTTTTCCTTTATTTCTGCTGTAAGACCTTGCTTTTTGCCGAATTTCGTGATTCTAGGTCAACAGGAACTACCATTTAGGTTTTTGACCCAAAACCTATAGGGTACTTCCGGTTGACCTAGAATTGACAATTTTGGTGAAAAGCAAGGTTTAACAGCACAAATAAAGGAAAAATTCCGAAAAGTAAAAAAAGTTGAAAATTAAGGTACATTTTGGTACCTACAAGTATTCACGAAAATCTAAATTTGCCCATATCTTTTTATCGTGTTAACTCAGGACCTTGATTTTTATACACCTAATAGGTACTATAGACCTCAGTATATAATATTAATTTCAACTTGCTAGGTCTACCCGTTCCTGAGAAAATCGATGGTGACACATGGACAGACAGACAGACAGACGGACAAGAAAGTTATCATATAAAGGTTCCTTTTTATTACCTTTTGAGGCACAGAACCCTAAAAGTAAGATTTTTTAAGGAATATTATAAAAATAGGCATCGATTTAAGAACATGGTGATTTTGTCAATCCTTACAAATCCCACTTATTTACATAACATAATACACTTAGCTAATTTTGAGAATATACACTTAGCTATTTTATACTTAGCTAATTTTAATCTATGCTGTTATGATCAGAAACATGTGTTTTTGATGGATTTATCATTTTTAGCAACACACCGTCATTCTTCTCTACAATTTAATCATTTTTCTCACTTAGGGTCATTCCTAGCAACCGACAATTTTGATTATCTCCTAAAATATCAGTTAATTTGATGGATACCCCTCGTTAAATAACTTATTTTTAACATACAAATCATTCCAGCATCAAAGATTAGACCTAAACTAAAGGGATAAAAAGTGACTAAAAAATCGTCAAAAATAACAATTTGAGGAGAAATGCCCGGGTACACTTGCGCACGAAAGTACTAGGCCTATTGTTTTTTCTATGGAAAACCATTTCGATGGTATTAATTTGCCTAAATTTTATAAATTGCTTACTGCGCAGCTTGATAGCCATTCTTTTTACATGACGCGAACTATACTAATGAAATACTTTCATATATGACACCCCACCTAATATATTTGTGTAACTTTTTTTTTTAACGTTTAGTAGTTTTTGCGTTAAAAAGTAACAAACATCCATACATCTATACACCCAGACATCCATATATCCTCACAAACTTTCGCATTTTTATATAGGTCCTATCTATTAAGTACCTAGGTAGGATTTAACATCGCGCGTAGCTAATCTAGAATACACGTAAAAACCATTGTTTCGTCTGCAATAAAAATCTTTAAGTGGATAAGTGACCATCTATGGATAGATGAGCACTCAAGCAATTCAATCTTATCGATATATTTAGCTCTTGACTCTCAGTCGCGAACTATGGCTTTAACCTTGACCTGGTCATCGTGGAAAGTGGTTCAGCTCAATAGCCTTGGAATTTATAGTATACAAGCATTTAAGTATAAGTATTTAGGTACGACGGATGTGAGTGTCTACTCCAACCTATTAAGGTTTTCAGGCACAATATTTTGTTAAAATAAGTAAGTACCTACCTATAGACCGGCAAAAACGGGCAGACACGGCAACTAAAATTTCAGTACTTTGGAAACCCTTTCTCTACTAATCTATGGTAAAGTACAGGTTTCTTGTCTATGGTACAGGTGCCGAAGACGTCAATCAGAAGTAATAATTTACTTCTAAAAGAAAATTTATCTATTTCGCGTAATTAGCTTGCACAGTGGCGGCCCCATTTATTTTTATTATTTTGTGTCGGACTATACCTACCTACTTTTATATGAAAAATAAATAATAATAAAAAAAAACTGCACTCCGTGGTCTTACTTGCGGGTTAATCAGTTAACTTAAATAACTGGTTGTATATAAAGTCGGTTTACGGACGACAATTTTACGTGTTGACGTCATGAAGATAAAGAATTTATTTGTTTACAACACACGCACACGTACAGGAAGACAAAAGAAACCTCAAACAATGGGTAGAGAGTACCAGGATGATTCGCAAGAAGCGGTCCGAAAAACGGTACCCCATTTTCGCAATTTTTTTTTTGGTTATTTAAAAAAAAAAAATAACATACCTAATTAAGCACTCAAAGACATGCATTTTAATGTTAGCGGCCCTCAATTTGATAAAGCCGTTTTGAAGTTTTAGTGGTTTAAATATATTCGTGCCCATTGAAATTAGGTTTGGTCCAGAGAAATTAGAAAAATGCCAGAGAAATTAGCAAAATGCCAAAGAAATTAGCAAAATGCCAGAGAAATTAGGAAAATGCCACAGAAATTAGCGACAGAGAAATTAGTTTTTTATCGCGGACACATTTGTTTGCTTTGTAAAACAGTAACGTGGAGTTAAATAACATGAAATTTGATTCACCACTACCTAATAGTATCTATATTAACGTTAACGTTATAAAAAGTGTCAATTTATATTTCATTATTGCGTAATAAGCGATTGAATGCAGATAGGGGTGTCGCGGACACACCAGAGAACTTAGATTTCACGACTTTAGAAATTAATTACAGCTTTCCTATGTATATAATTGAGGATATTACTAGTGCCATAATAGCGTACTCGTATACTATTTCCAAATAAAAATACAGCAATACTGAAACTGGTCATTTTAATAGGTTCGCAAGGCCGGACATGCCAAAAACACGAGTCCTGCGAAACACCCACCACCGACGAGCTTGCATGAAGAATGTGATGAGAGTGAATGAAGCCAAAGAAGTGTCAGGACCGTAGCAAGTGGAGATCTGTGGTCTCTGCCTACCCCTATGATGGGATACAGGCGTGATTTTATGTATGTAAATACATACATAAAACTTCATTTCTTTCCCAATGATAGCAAAACGTTCAGCTTCGATGTTTGTGACGAAAATAGCTTGTGTAGTTAATTTAATTCCGATTCGCGGTTGAAATTCTCTGATTGTATGGTAATTACGATTCTTTTAACCAAATTGGCGAATTGTTGGAAAAAGGCCAGCGGACATAAAAAGGCCGTTTGTTTATAGCATAATCATAATAGGAATTGAACTACCTAGTCTCTTTTCATAGACCGAGAGTGACCAGCGGAGCTAAAAAGGTCGCTATTGCAGAATCGCATCAAAGGAACCGAACTATTGGCATCTCTTTTCACTCTCAGTCAATGAAAAGAGATAGCAATAGTTCAATTCCTTCACCGCGACTCTGCATTAGCAACCTTTTTACCCGACTGCGCAAAGCAAAGGAACGGTAATGTGTTTATCAGTCTATGTTTGTATGTTTGTTTGTATGTATGTTTGGATGTTTCTATGTGGCACTCTAGAGGCCAAACGCGTGGACCGATTTTGATAATTCTTGCGTCAATCGATTCGTCTCAACCTTGGGAGTGTCACGACCGATTTTGATGATTCTTACGTCAATCGATTTGTCTCAACCTTGGGAGTGTCACTAAAGATATGACAGTAATCAAAATTCACCAGGGCTACAACCAGACGCCATATTGTCAAAATTAAAATAATCAAAATCGTCACACTATATCAAGTGGGGTATCGTTGAATAGGTATTTTAAAATCAACTTTATCATAACTAAAAAGTGTTAAATAAAACCTTATTTAAAAAAACAAAAACCCGACTGCGTTAAAACTAAAAAGAATAAAACAAGCCTGCAAAGAATTACTCACAGTCGGGACCCATAACATTGGGAAGATTTGATTGTTAATAAAATGAATGGGGACCGACTGTGAGTCATTCTTTGCAGGCTTGTTTTATTCTTTTTAGTTTTAACGCAGTCGGGTTTTTGTTTTTTTTAAATAAGTTTTTATTAGCTCCGCTGCGGGCTTACCTAAAAAGGTCGCTATTGCAGAGTCGCAATAGGGAATTGAACTGTATGCCACCTCTTTTTATTGACTGAGAGTGAAAAGAGACGGCATTATAGTTCAATTCCCTTTTGCGATTCTGCTTTAGCGACCTTTTTAAGCCCGAATACCTTAGGACCTAAACCTTAGGACGGCATATTATGCCGTCCTAAGGTTGTAAAAGACATATTTTTTAAAATAGCGAGTTTTTCAACGTCGTAACGGACACCTCTCCCAAAATGCCTATTTGTAAGGGACATCTCTTTCAAAATTTCACTGTGTAAGGGACATCATCTTCTAAACTATCAAGTTTAGAGAGGTATAAATTATAGTTTGCTATAGATAAATAAATTTGAAAACAATCTGTCTAAATAGCATTCTAATAGACAAAAAAAATAAAGAAGTTATAGCATTTTGAAAGGTCAAATTTTGTTTTTTGGCTCTCCTGTAAAGTCGTGGTTTGTCCCTTACGACATTTGAAATTTCCACCGTCGATATATTGCAATTCCTTGTGATTCTGCTAGAGCGGTCATTTTAGCCCCGCTGGACAAGAGTACCACCGAGGAGCTTGCATGATAATGTGATGAGAGTGAATGAAGTGAAGAAGGGTGTCAGGACCGTAGCAAATTGAGATCTGCGGTCTCTGCCTACCCCTATGATGGGAAACAGGCGTGATTTCACTTATGTACGATTCTTTAAAGGTGTCGAAAAGGGAAGTCTCTGCCTACCCCTATTATGGGAAACAGGCGTGATTTTACGTATGTACGATTCTAGGTGTCGAAAAGGGAAGTCAGTGACGTTAAAATTTATTTTGTGTCATTTCCATAGACGGTGAAGGAAAACATCGTGAGGAAACCAGTTAGCTTTCTAATAGCGTTGATGTGCTTGGAACCTGTCACGTATGGAATGCTAACTTCTGCAAAACGTGGGAATGTAGATACCAAAAATGTATTAGGACATACCTCTGGCTACCCCTTAGACATCTTCAATCAAAGGATCTTAAAAATGCCTGAAATGATCTGAGAGAATGTTAACGTCGCCTGAGGATACATTCTGCGTGATCATATTTTCTTTTTAATCTTCTTCCAAAAAGGAGGAGGTATGTTCCGCTGTATGTTTTTTTTTAATGTATGCTCACCGATTTTTTCATATCCATAATCAATAGCGGCATTTACACGGTAGAGTTTTCACCACGCATCTGGACTGCGTTCCGAACCGCGGATAAATCTGTACAGATTTAACCGCGGATAAAACTGTCGTGCTAATTATTGTCACAGTTTAGACTGGCGCGTGGTACGATTATGAACGGTGATGCGTGCAAAAAACTGTCACAAAAACTGTGCTAAAAACTTTGCCAGATCGAACTGTCAGCGTCACGCATCTACACGTAAGGTTTTTAGCGAAGGTTGGAATGGCGCGTGCTATTTCCCGTGGTCCGATCTCTGCGTGTAAATGCTGCTAATAAGGAGGAGGTATGTTCGGCTGTATGTATGTTTTTTTTTATGTATGTTTACCGATTTTTTCATATCCATAATCAATACCTATTAAGAATGTCCACCGGCACGATGGGTCGATGACATCCGCAAGACCGTTCTAGTACCGAACTTTTTATCAACCTTAAGCAAAACCTCAACTAAACCTTAGATTTTCGACTGTTTCCTATTCTACTAATGACAAACGACTCAGTTGCGGTGAGGTTTTAGCTAAGGTTTGGACTTTGGCAGAACAAATTTTTGAAAAGCTATTCTACTATTCACCAAATGGCTGACATTTATGAGATCGAACCAAAACGCAGCGGAATGATTGACGTTGTCATCTAGAAGAATTGGGGGGCTGGGTTGTACGTGGCTGAGGCTAGCGCAGGATCGAGGCGAATGGCAGACACGCAGGGAGGCCTATGCCCAGCAGTGGGTTCAAAATGGCTGATGATGATGATATTAATACCTACACTATTCTCGAATTTGACCCGCTCGCAGCGTCTGATCTCATTTTATCTAAAAAAGCGTCTCACACTCTGTTTGCTTAATGGCATTAACATAATCTTTGGCCACCGTCCAAAACGTCTATTTCGTGAAATCTACAAAATGCTTACGCAATACACGTGCCTGGGTGCCAGACGGCATGAAACTTTGTAAAGTCTGTCTCGTACAAGCTACCACCCCCGGCTTCGCATCCCGGCTGAGGAAAAATGTTTATTTGGTCTGCAAATATTTGTCTCGGGTCTGGCCCCAATTCTTTTTACCAACCAACCATTCCGGTATCATTACCGCTGCGTTTTATTTCGTTCTCCAAAATGACAGTAATTTGCAAAACCTCATTGAAATCGTCATCACAACAGAGTAACCGAACCTCTTTGGTAATTAGTGGATTATGAAACAAAATGAAACAGTTGACGTTTTTCTTTGGTTGAGACAAAGTTAGTAGAATTGAGGGGCTGGTCGGCGCGGCGTCTCGGTCGTCCCTGTATGTTCCCTGTATGTTCCCTGATTACTCGAAATCGCCTGGACCGATTTGGGAAATTCTTTTTTTTGTTTGAAAGAGTATACTCCCCATGTGGTGTCATAAAAATTTAGTGAGGATCTGTCTAGCTCAGGTCTAGCTAGGATCTTCGGAGTTATGAACAGAAATGCACCTCGAGAGTTCAGAAAATTGCTCAGATTAACATTGAAGTCGTTTTTTATTAAATTTCTAATTTAGCCTTGTATATTTATGTTTGGCATGGAGCGCGCCATGCTCGTCATCAAGATATAGACCGTGCTCCCGATGACGAAATCCGAAGTCGAACGAAAGGAAAGAAATTGGGAATCATATCACGTAACTAAAATGAATGAAGTGCCGTGAATGGTCAAAATTGCTCTAAGGCTGATTTTAGTCTCACGCTCACCGTCAGCGCTGATAGGCGAGTGATCATTATTACAATGATATAAGGATACTGATTGTCCAGCACTGACGAGAGCAATCAGCGTAGCCATTTCTGCTAAACAATCAGTATCCTTATTTCATTGTAATAAAGATCACTCGCCTATCAGCGCTGACGGTGAGCGTGAGACTAAAATCAGCCTTAAACATGCTAAAACTTGATACATCGACTCGAAAGAAGAAGACTAAGATGAAGGCAGGAAACCTAGCACGGAGACATGACGATATGCTTAATTTTAAACTGAAAAATCTTATCAAAATTTTCAATTCCGACGGGATTCGAACCCGCAATGAAAAAATGATATGCTTAATGGCGTCCAAGAACTGATTTTTTTACTACTAAGATAGCAGACAAGCATACAGCCCACCTGATGGTAAGCGGTTACCGGTCGCCTATGGACGCCTGCGACACCAGAGGAGTCACACTCTGCTGACCCTTTAAAAGAGGAATCACTGCGCCAACAAATGGACGAGACTGGTCCACCAGTTGTCACCGCAGCGCTTTAAAAATGTCTAAGGGGGTTGTCAGAGGTATGTCCAAACAGGTTTGGTACATTCCCACATTTTGCAAAAGCCAGGATGCGAGTTTTTTGTTTCAAAAATGTTTGTAATCATGAAGAGGAAGTACCTACCTAATATGAAGTATCTTAAACAAAGCGGCATCGTAGAGTACTCTAGTAGTAATGACGTCACCCCTCTTACAAAGGCACTTAATTATTATTCATAGATTAATTGGCAAAGAATTATTGCACCACAAAACTATAATGCAATTGAAATAGAAATATAATCAGGAAACTACAATTCATTTATAAGCCTCAGTTATAAACATAGGTAAATTCTACTAATATTATAAATCTAAAAGATTGTTTGTTTGGATGTTTGTATGGCTTCACCGGCCATAAAAGTACCTACATAGGTACATCATCATCATCTCCCTTATAAGTTATCCTACTATATATAATATATATATATATATCCTCCTAATAATATTATAAAGGCGAAAGTCCGTGTGTGTGTGTGTGTGAATGTTTGTTACCACGTATCTCCTTAACTACTGAACTGATTTGGCTGAAATTTGAAACATAGATAGAAAATGACCGGGAATAGGACATAGGCTATTTTTTATCCCGAAAAAATAGTACCTACTCCGCGCAGGCGAAGCCGCGGGCATCAGCTAGTAATCTATGGCACATATTTATTTTCTCCTTTTTTCTCTATTATCATCAAGAGCAACATAGAATTATAGATAAAGCTTTGAGGGAATTCACATTAATGATGCTGCAATGTTAAATGGACATATCCTGTAATGACAGAATCTACCCACACTAGTTGCTATGAATTTATCCTCAATAAAAGGTAATAACATGGCTGCAAGTGGCTGCCAAGCATAAGGATGTATTCCTCGCTCCGGACTTCAGGACTGCAGGAGTAGTCTACAGATGGTATAGGGAAGCACCGCCTAAGAAGAAAGCACCCTAACTAGTTTTATTTTATAATTTTTATATGTATGGTAGTCTGTAAGGTATTTACTCTGACTCCCACGATACAGGCTTGTCCTAGTGCGGGGTCTTTGTAAATTATTTGCCCTATTTATTTAAACTAAATAGTTTAAAATTAAATAAATAGTGTCCTATGTGTGTATAAAAATAATAATAATAAATATTGCTGGACATTTGACATGGCCATCTAGCAATGTATGTTACAATATTTTTATGAACTAAATTAATATTAAATTAATAAATAAAGGTAGTTTGGTAATCATGATAAATTAGGTTTTATAAAAGACTAGCTGCCGCCCGCGGCTTCGTTCGCGTGGTACTTACCCAGATAAAAAGTAGCCAGCAAACAACAAATAAAAACAACCTCTATAAAAGGATGAATGAAAAATTTTCGATGATAAATTTAGTTTATTTTCACTTATGTACCTACCTATAAAATATGGGTTCAAGAACCAATAAAAGAATAAATAAAATATCATTTTTAAAAAAGGATTTAACATGCTGGTAGTTTGTTTTGGATTATTGGGGAGTACCGACTTAACTTTAGACCCTAAATAAAAACACAACAAAAAAATAAAATAAGTATGTAAGTAGAGTAGGCCTACATAATAAGTAAAAGTAAATTTTTCTTCCACCTTTTTTTTTTTTTTTTTTTTTTTATACTACTAAGGTAGCAGACAAGCATACGGCCCACCTGATGGTAAGTGGTTACCGTAGCCTATGGACGCCTGTGACACCAGAGGAGTCACACTCGCGCTGCTGACCCTTTTAAGAATTTCAAAACGCCCTTTTTGAAGAACCCCATACTGTAGTCACTGGGGAAAACCGCGGCAGGTAGATCATTCCACAACCCAACTGTTCGCGGGAGGAAAGGAAACCCACCTGTTTTTGTTACCTGTGTTTTTGCAAATAAATGATTGTATTGTCTTGTAAAGATTGTAATTTTTTTTACTTATGCACAGTACGTAAAAAGAAAGGGTACATCCTAGAGTAGGTACTATATACATTTGTTTATCAGGTAACTCCTGTCACTCTATGGTAAGTATTGTGTAGGGGGTAGTAAAAATAGTGAATTTTCAAACTTACATAAAATCTCCGTTTTTCTGAGAAGCAACATCACTTTTCGGTTCCAAAAAATGCTCTGTTCCCTGGTGCATCCACTTGCCACCGAAGGGTGACTTTCCACCAGCATAATGCAGACAGAAGTAGATTTTTCCTTCATTTCTCGGCAGCACAACTTCCACATCGGAAAACCACTGCGTTGTTTTCACTTCTTTCAACTCGTAGTTAGGGTAAATGACTTCGCAGTTACCTCCCTTGGCACCCTCCTCTGAGGTCAACCTCCAGGGGTAATGCCCCAAAAACTCACCACCCGTAACATTTAGTAAATATTTACAACGATTTTCATCACAAGATAAACTACCCACTTTTAGTGATTCTATAAATAGTTGGGACGAGTTATTCACTGTAGCGTACACTTGTAAAATAAGATAAAATGTTAAACCACAAGTCCGTAGCACAGTTGAAGTAGATGCCATTTTTCTAACGCGAAAAAAAGCAAAACGAAATACAGAATTTCGTCGGACGCTACAGCGACATGTTTGATCCAATTGACAGTTCGGCGGCAAT
Organism: Camptogramma bilineatum; assembly: GCA_958496255.1. Lineage (NCBI taxonomy): Eukaryota > Metazoa > Arthropoda > Insecta > Lepidoptera > Geometridae > Camptogramma > Camptogramma bilineatum. The sequence continues at coordinate 5,829,420 of OY292478.1, forward strand.
TGCTACCCCGGAACTGCGGTAATAATGTAAATTTAAAAAAAATTACATATCCGGTTAAGCGAATAATCTTTTCTTAGCATGATAGAGCATGATGGATGATTGAAAAATAAAAATCCCAAAGATAATAAATAATTAAAATCATGCATTCACCGGTATTTGCCTTCGAGCTTAGTATTTGCGGATAGAGAAGAAAAATTGAATCGGAAAATTCAATGTAAGCCCTAGGAGGCATTCTGAATGTAGTTTCAGAACACACTTATTTGTTTTGTTACGTTGGCAACGTTCTCGAACGAAACTCACTTGAATGAAGTAGCTTTTTCTCTGTTTAACTTATAGTAACAAACAGAGACAGCATGCTTGTAATTCGAGTCTATTCAATGAAAATGTTTTTCAATGGTAGGGGTCACGACCATTTGGCATTTGTTTGTATGAAATGAAAAGTCAAAATCAGTCAAACAAATCAAAAACTCAAAAGTCAGAATTAGCAATCTGCTATGTTGTGCTGGCTTTAGTGAAAAATAGCTAATTTTATTAACTCTAATCTAAAAGTCTAATTAGATCGCTTTCATAAATATGCAAGCAACTAGTCCAATGTACTAATACGTGTCAAATTCTTTAAATTATTTACCTACTCCTTTGTCTTGGGGAAATGTTATAATTCGGTGAAAGTAGTCAATCATTTTGGGCAATAAACTGAGAACTATGGAGGTGAGGGAGGCAGGGGACGGCGCCCCGTCCGGGGACTTCATCAGGACCTCGCCAAAGAAGTATTCATGGGCGGAAGTCCGCCAAGCTGTTCACGATTTACGAAAAGAGCTATCGTCGCTTTCCACGATGATTCCTATGGCTATATCGTTCAGAAAGCTAAGTAATGGGAAGACGAGGATATACTTTCTAAGGACACCTCAGCACGGGTGGGAAATTACCCTTCTATACACCGATATCACGCCAAGTCAACAGCCTTCAGAAGGAAGGTAAGTTTATTGACATGAATCAGCTGATCTCAATGAGATATTATCAATAGGGACGTTATACTCATTATAAAACGCTCTTAATCGCGGTAAAATTTTGTTATGCTACTCAGGTAGAATATACGCAGTTTTGTTTAATATAAATCAAGAAAAATAAAAAATAGCTGACATTTATAAAACCTTGTTGTCAGAAAGATAAATTATGTGCGTGCTGCATGTAAATGCTTGTAACAACAGTTGACTCAAGCTAATTAGCTTTTACTTAAACCATTAGCATATTGTCACTGCAGAGTGAAGACCTCATGAAAATATTTGGCCAAATTCATAATGATTGAAAAATTTGAAAACCAGATGGCGCTTCTGTGATCACTTACAAATGAATCGGATACTTCTAGTTCGATTTGTGCTCTACAATGATTGTTGATAGCAAAAAATGAAAATGTAGATTATCAATAGATTTTTACTGATTTTGTAGCAAAACACTTATCTTAACTTTTGAAACTATCAAGGTTACAAACATGAATATTATTATCAACAGGATAACTAACATGACTATTAAGTTTTCTTGCTTCAGCTGCAGGAGTGCCTTAACTAACTCGGCCTCGGAATCCACATACATCAGGTCGAAAGTCTTGATAAGATTTATTTGTTTATTTATTAAAGGCCTACCAACAGTTGTTATAGCATTATATATTTGTCGGTTATAGCACCAAATATTACCCAAGTGTAGGTTAACACTATAAAATAAAAAATATAATATGAAATCTAACTTTTTGTTTGAATCGCTCGAATCGCTAGGATGCACAATACACAAAGAGCGAGACAGAGAACTAATTTGTGAATAAACTAACACTATAATCAGATTGCTTATTATACACACTAAAATTGACGATAAAAATGTCATTTTCATATATTTTTAGTTCGGACAATGAGCAATTCGACTATAAATTCAGCATGGTGTAAATAGTACTTTACACATTATAGTGTAATCTTTAAGAGTATAAACATTCCTTTAGGCTTGATTGGAAACCGCTCTTCGAGTCTGTGGCTCTGAGTGTCACCGCTGGCAAGTGGTCCCGCGAAGAACAACTGCTGTGGGAGAGACAGAGAGTTGCAGCGTGGGGCATCGCGTCGTATGAACTACATGCGGCGACCGGCAGGGTTCTCTTCCCTTGCGCTTCTAGCCTCTTCGTCGCGGAGGAGAGAGCGGGACAGGTGAGGAAATACCTAGGAGTGAGGAAGACAGATGTCAACAACATGGTCTCGTGAGGAACAACTGATGAGAACGTGACAGGTACGAGTGAGAGACAGCTAGTGATTGTATGAACTGCATCTAGCGACCGGCAGGGTTCTCTTCCCTTGCGCTTCTAGTCTCTTCGTCGCGGAGGAGAGAGCGGGACAGGTGAGGAAATACCTAGGATTGAGGGAGACAGATTACAACAACAACGTCGGTAAATAGTTCCACCAGGAGCAACTACTGTGGGAGAGACAGAGAGTTGCAGCGTGGGGCATCGCGTCGTATGAACTACATGCGGCGACCGGCAGGGTTCTCTTCCCTTGCGCTTCTAGCCTCTTCGTCGCGGAGGAGAGAGCCGGACAGGTGAGGAAATACCTAGGATTGAGGGAGACAGATATTTATCAACAAAAATGTCGGCAAACGGTCTCGCGAGGATATTAGAGACCACCCCTACAGAAAATTACTAAAAGAATGAAAATTAGACAATGAATTTCCCTTTTTATTTTCTAATATTAATATGAGCGAAAGCAAATCTCCCTTCCAGTCACCGCCCCTCATCCCCCGCTTGCTCAACACGGGGGGCGGAGCGTGTCGCATGATGCCGTCGTTAGCGGCGCACCCGCTAAAGTCAATGATTTTATAATTTCTTCACTAATTTGTGTGTAGTTTAAGTTGCAAATACAATATTTTGAGCTCGACCAATCTTACTTTGACTGGCCTCTTAGCTCAGTTGGTAGTAGCTCTGCCTGCTGCGCTGTATGTCGTGGGTTCAATTCACAACAAACATTTGTGTGATGAACATAGATGTTTGTTCTGTGTCTGGGTGTTATAAAGGATCTATGTATTTATTTACAAAAAGTATTATGTATTCTATCAGTTATCTGGTTCCCATAGTACAAGCTTTGCTTAGTTTGGGGCTAGATGGCGCTGTGTGAAATGTCCATCAATATTTTTATTTATTTAAAAATTACATGTTAAAATAAATCTCCCTTCCAGTCACCGCCCCTAATCCCCCGCTCGCTCAACACGGGGGGCGGAGCGCCGCTCACTCCGGCCATGTGTCCGATGACACCGTCATTAGCGGCGCACGCGGCGCGCGGGGACATCTGGCTCGGCGGCGGAGCCCTACGGAGCCCTACGCGCCTCACATACGCTTGCAGAGGACATGAGCCTTCTAGGTATGTGGAACATCTCTTGTTAATTTATCTAACTTTAATCACCGAGTTACGCGTATAGACATAGACACATCATTTATTTGCTACTAAACACACAAAATACACAGTGAAACGTAATAATTATGACAAAAAGTTACAGAAAGGTACAAAACCTAATTAACTGCAATACAAAAATAGGTTGTTTGTGTGCTACAGTAGCACATAGTATCACACACACAGCAGATTTTATTGTTATGAAATATAAATCTTGACAAATCACGCCCATACAAATTCTATGGAGGACCACACAGCGAATATAAAATATAATTTGTATTCGCTGTGTGTGGTCCCCCATAGAATTTATGATCTGTCAAGATTTATATTTCGAAATATACAATCTGCTTTGTGATGCGCTTTAGTGTTTTTAGGGTTCCGTACCTTAAAAGGTAAAAAAAAGGAACCCTTATAAGATCACTTTCTTGTCCGTCTGTCTGTCTGTCTGTCTGTCTGTCTGTCTGTCTGTCCGTCTGTCTGTCTGTCCGTCTGTCTGTCCGTCTGTCTGTCCGTGTGTCACCATCGATTATCTCAGGAACGGGTGGAGCTAGCAAGTTGAAATTTATACCATATACTGAGGTCTATAGTCCCTATTGTGACTATAAAAATCAAGGTCCTGAGTCAACACCATAAAAAGATATAGGCAAATTTAGGTTTTTGTGAAAACTTGTAAGTACCAAAACTTACCTTAATTATCAACTTTTTTTATTTTTCGGAATTTTTCCTTTACTTGTGCTGTAAGGCCTTGCTTGTAACCAAAATTGACAATTCTAGGTCAACCGGAAGTACCCTAGAGGTTTTGGGTCGAAAACCTAAATGGTAGTTCCCGTTGACCTAGAATAACGAAATTTGGCAAAAAGCAAGGTCTTATAGCACAAATAAAGGAAAAATTCCAAAAAGTTAAAAAAGTTGAAAACTAAAGGGTGTTCCCATACATACATAGTTGACGCCAATTAAAATTGTCCTCCGAGTTGTATGGGCGCTCATACAATTAATACTAGCTTAATTGGCACCATGGCTAGGTACGGAACCCTCGGCGTACGAGTTCGACTCGCACTTGACCGGTTTTTTGTTTTAATGTCACGTCCACTTATGTTATTTTTAGTTTAAATAAAATGGTACCAAGGGCACCAACGGAAGACCAGCGCAGGTATACTTATTTGCAAACGCTGAGTTGGAGCCTTTTAAAGATAAGATAAACGTTTATTTGACATACACAGAATACAGAACAGAAAAAGATACACTGAGAAAGTTATAAACCTAAAAACAGACAATAAAAACGTTCACATACCAGTGGTGCCAAAAAGGCCCAGTCTCAGCTAATTTGCAACTAAACCAAGAAAAAAATTTTTTGGCATACCTCATTCAGTCTGATTATTATTCTATAGGTTGGCAGACGACCCAAAACAGGCGGGCGTGCCTTGTTACGTCACGCAGGAAGAATTCTCTAGGTACACTGGCTTCTGGTGGCAGCCCAAATCTAATGGTATGTACAGTAAAACCAGAAAAAGAAATCATCGGAAACAATCGCTTAAAATAAAAATTACAAAAACCAGTGACGAAAAGTCATTTGGAAATGAAAATTACTCATAATATCAACTTATAAGCAAACAAATAAATATCACAGTAATTTTTAGGAAATGCAAATTAGTTGCAAGCGCTAATGACGACGTGCACTTCTGTCGCATTCTGTTTTGTGGAATCATACACTGCTGTCGGACATATTCGGAAAACACGAAAATAACCGATGTCCATTCTAAAGTATGCGCCACCACTGAAGTCCGATAGACGCAGCGCTGCTATCGCAGAACTAGGTTAGGTAAACAATTACTAATTGTCCAAATAAGGCTTGAACAATAATAATTATGAAAGTTTGTATGTTCTTTAATTCTACACACCAGAACAACTGAACGACCGTGACTAAAAGAGCATATTAAAGTAAATAAAACAATTAGTTCCCGCTTTTGCCGTAGGACTTGAGTGCTGAAGCGGACTCTAAAGCTTTAAGTAATGTATTTGCAGCTTTGTACCTAAAGTGCGGAGTGCGCCTTCTGCACCCCTATTTTGTAACACACGGTAAGTCGCTAACTCGGATTCGTCAAAACAAATTGATTTTTTACGAACAATATTAAAGTTATTTAGTGCAAAATAACTTCACATATTTTACACAACAACATGTCCATCACTTTTTAACCATCTTCTACCATTTCAAAGTATTCATCGTAAAAAAACAATTTTTGTTTGAACGAATCCGAGTTAGCGACTTACCGTGTGTTACAAAATAGGGGTGCAGAACTATTCTGTGCTAATAGATGTAAAGGCAGTTTTCAATGAGTGTGAATGTTTATTTCAGATGATATCTATCGGATAGTTTATGAGGAAGTTGACGAGAGTGAAGTGAAGATATACAACTTCCCATCATCACAGACCAGCAGTGGGGAAGTTGAGGAGTTCAGGTACATGCATAAATAAAATTACGCTTGTGTCCCATCATAGGGGTAGGCAGAGACCACAGGTCTCCATTTGCTATGGTCCTGACACACTAGTTTTTTTTTCCTAAGTTTCTTTTTGTCTAAATAAACTTAGGCCTTTACATCTTTACTAGATGATTTATACAGTGTCAGTAGGCAATCTTTGCCTACACTTAACGGGACACTGTAGTGCCTGGGACAATGTTGAGATGGAGTAGGCTTGTAGCACCTACACCATCCTCTCAGCTTAACCGGACATATCCACAAAAACATGGTCAATACGTGTGGGGCTGACTAAACCACGGGCTTCCTCACGATGTTTTCCTTCACCGTTTAGAGATTGTTTAGAGATTCCGTGGCCGAGTTGGTAAAAGCACTCCGGCTAAAGGAGGATCGCTTGTATCATTACGGGTTCGAATCCCGTCGGAATTGAAAATGATAAGATTTTTCATTTTCAAATGTAAAAACATTTATATTGATTTTATAGTTAATTAAAGCTATTCAAGGTGCTTTTTTTAGAATTTTAGTTAATTTTATTGTTTTTTATACAGATTCCCTCGAGCCGGCACTCCCAATGCTAAATCTATCCTCAAAATGGTGACATTCAGGTTACAGAAGACATCCCCTACAACGGTGTTAGATTACTATCAAGAAGGAAACAACGATTGTAAGTTTTGTATAAGTAAAGTTACATTTTATTTACTTATTTTATTACTAGCTGCCGCCCGCCTCGCGTGGTACCCGGATAAAAAGTAGCCTATGTCCCATTCCAGGTCATCATCTATGTATATTTTAAATTTCAGTCAAATCGGTTCAAGGGTTGTCAAGTTATAGAATATAGAGAAACAAACATACATCCAAATATTCAAATTTTCGCATCACATCACACTAATATTATAAATGCGAAAGTTTGGAAGTTTGGATGGATGGATGTTTGGGTGTATGTTTGATCCTCTATAACTCCACAACCACTGAACCGATTTGGCTGAAATTTGAAACATAGATGGATAATGACCGGGAATAGGACATAGGCTACTTTTTATCCCGAAAAATGCACGGTTCCCGTGGGATAAACAAAAATAGTAGTCCACGCGGGCGAAGCTGCGGGCGTCCGCATAATTCATGCGTGTTTAATAAGGGTTTTCTTATTCACAGCGTGCGAGTTAAACGACATGGAAGTGACAGATATCCGTTGGTACGAGCTACGTCAGCCGTTAAAGGACACCTTCCCTTGGTTCGAGTATCTAGCCCGGGTGGGATGGACCCCATGCGGACAGTTGTAAGTCAAGGTTAATGTTGTACGGTCTTGTTAATGTGGGGTATAAGGGACCCCAGGATTTTAAATGATGTGGGGTCTGAGGGACCCCGGGATATTAAATGATGGAGAGTAGCTGTGGGGTCCGAGGGACCCCAGGATATTAAATGCTGGAGAGTAGCTATGGGGTCTGAGGGACCCCGAGATAATATGGGGCCTCAGAGACCCCAGGATATATACCCTGCACTATAGGTAACCTTATTTTTCCGCGGCACACCCTTTGCGGAACACTGTGATAGACCCCTACGTTCTACCCTACGTCTATACGTTACGTTACCCCTACGTTATGGACGTTACGTTACCCCTAAGTGACGGATATCCGCTGGTACGAGCTACGTCAGCCCTTAAAAGACACCTTCCCTTGGTTCGAGTATCTAGCCCGGGTGGGATGGACCCCATGCGGACAGTTGTAAGTCAAGGTTAATGTTGTACGGTCTTATAGACCCCATGTTAATGTGGGGTATGAGGGACCCCGGGATATTAAATGCTGGAGAGAAGTGGGGTCTGAGGGACCCCGGGATATATTTTAACCATGGACGTGCATAAGGGGGGGGGGGGGTTAGGGGGTCCGGAAATTGACCGAGCGAGCGAAGCGCCTCTCGTTTGTCCGCCGGATGTCTGTCTGTATGTTCTCCTCTACAGGTCGCATTTCTCAACCAATTCTCGTGAAATTTTGTGAGCGGGTTCGATAATTTTATAGAATTATTTTGTCGTCGGGGATTTTTGATTGGGGTAGTACTTCCTCCAAAAAGGGGCAAAAAGAGGGCTACAGGATATCTCCGCCTTATGACATCCGAATTGTTCTTTTTTTTTATTTAAAAAAAGTTTTATGCAGCGAAAGCGCTCAGCTCGTAAGGCTGAGACTCCACCAAAGCGGAGATGTGTGAGATGTGTTTAAAACAACCAATAGAATTTCGTTATTCAATCATGGCCCCCCTTACTTATGAAAAATGTTTAAATTTGAACACTAGTTGAACAACGTCCTGTCTCTGTTTGTCACTATCCACAAATAAAGACAGGACGTTGTTTAACCAGTGTTTAACTTTAAACATCTTTCATAAGTAAGGCCCGTCATCTCGTCGTTTGAAATCCTATTGGTTGTTTAAAACACATCTCACACATCTCCGCTTTGGTGGAGTCTCAGCCTAATGCCACTTGCGGTCACCCATACAGATGTTTTACCCCTGATTCCAGTGTGTGGGTTCAGCTGCTGGATAGGAAGCAGCAGCGACTCGAGCTGGCCCTCATCCCTCTATCCGAGTTCAGTGCGAGGAGTGCCTACCCTCACGCGCCAAATCCACAGAGTGATCACTCACCGAGTCATATAGCTGAACAGGTAACTAATTATAATACAAAATTCATCTAAATTCATCTAGCTGAGATAGAAAATCAAGAAGCAGTATATCGAACGCTTAGCCCTCCACCCGAGTACCACAGTGAGGTCACTATGTTACAAATTATCGACAAAATTCTTTCTTTGTAAGAACGGCAAACAGCTATAACGAACTGGTTGGCTTTCCCGAGTTAGATCTTTTTAACTCAAAAGAAACCGTCTACTTTCATATGCTGGGGCCACACTACGGGGATATGGCAAATTATTTGCCAAATTTCGTATAGCCACAATACAGAATACCTGCAAATAATTTGCCATATCCCCGCAGTGTGGCCCCTGCAATACACATTCTCTCAAGGCGTTGGTTTGAGCTGGTTCAATAGGAATAGGATGACGTAGGAATGTTTTAATTTGATAGTATATAAGCTTATGTCAAACTCTTTTTTAAACTATATTCTATTTTATGTTTAACAAGTATCTTAGTTTCTCGAAAACATATTAATTGGTTTCTAGTTGACCTCAATTGTTTTATAACTTGTCTGTAAAACTGTTTTCCAAATAAATAAAATAAGAGAACTTACATAAAAATGTGATATGTTGGGATATGTTGCTAAGTTCACGGACATCAGATTTTATCAGTATTCAGTATATATATTCACAAAAGACATGGTACATTAGACATTAGGTAGAAATATAAGTAACTAGCGCCCGTAGTGATGGTTTATGGCAATGATGATGATGAAAAGTAACCTTCCTCAGGAGTTTAGCCATCACATGCAGAAATAATTTTTCAAATCGGACTGGTAGTTTCTAAGATTAGCGCGTTCAAACAAAAAATTACTATATTAGTATAGATTAGTATAGATATAGATTGAGCTGCATATCTCGCCCGAGTACAGGCACGTGAATATGTTAGTCAATATCGGTAATACAGTCGAACATAAAACCTCATTTTTTGAAGTAAAAAATATGTTTTAGGAGATCCACGACATCCAAGTCCTCATAACAGAGATGGCGCCGGAGGCGTGGATCAACGTCCACGATATCCTCCACTTCCTGCCGTCGGAGCGCGGCCAAGTGCGAGTCGTGTGGGCCACGGAGGAGAGCGGGCACCTACATCTGTGTCTGTACACCTGCGCGCTCGGTAACCACGATAAGGAGGCGAGGAAATGTGAGTATCATACAGATTTGTGGACGTTTTAGGAGGTTTGGGCAACATGGTGGAATCGTTCCCCAAAGGCAGAGTAGATGGTTCCTCTGCAACGGGCTGGCCCACTTGCCCGTGGTCTTTCGACCGACAGTTGTTGTTGGTTGGTCCTAGATTGTCTATCGCCGCTGAAAACTTCGCTTGCGAGATCTAGACATTCTGATGTGTGGCGCCATCTTCGCTGAAGCTTCTAGTGCGTAGCTTGTTTATGTAGTTCATCTAGCGACAGGAGGTACCTATAGTGTCTTTTTTGACCCCAAAAATGATGATTTTGGAAGATATAATGTCATTTTTAGGGATTCTTCAAGAGGTATAGTGTCATTTGATCGGTAATCATGACAAGGAGGCAAGAGAATGTAAGTAGGTACTTGAAAATGAGTCTATTTACAGAAATTTATGGTAATTTTAGGGGTTACGACAAAGTTTTTAGCAAGAAAATGGTGTTTTTTCTTGGTTATAATGTCATTTTTGTAGATGATGGTGACTTTTTAGGTGGAGTGTGTGGTTTGGGAGCTATTATGATCAATTTAAGGTGTGTAGTCTTCTTATTAAAGTCCTAGTGGTCATTTAAGGAGGTTTGGTATCAATAGGCATGATGACTAATTTTCAAAATCTCTTCTATGATATTCAGAAGTATCTATTATGTCTAAAATATATTATATTTCTGTACAAAATTAAGGTTTTTATGGAATAAAAATACATTTAAATTTTAATTTTCAAATTCACGCCAAAACGCTCGCCGATGTCATGGCGCTGTTATTACGTCACGGCTCAGTACATCAACCAGTGATGACAACTTAGCTACATAGAAACAAAATGACATTTACTGAGACGTGACGCAATTCGCTCTGACTGGTGTTTTATCTATCATGGCGGATTGTTGTATTTTGTAGATTTATTTTAACAAATAAATTATTAATCTCGACATTAATAAGAGAATAAATACATTTTTCAAAATCTTTGAATCCTATTTCATTAGATCATATAAATATTTTGGCGATACTTGATTACTGTCATCATGCCTATTGTGGCATGCTCAAACTTTTATCGGATAGGTCGAAAAATTATAATTTTAGAAGGTATAAGGTCGTTTTTGAATGCAATTAGAGTCATTTTAGAAAGTAAATTGTTGGTTTTTGTCGGATTAAACAATTAAAGGTGATATTTTAGACACTTTTCTTAGAAACTACCTTAGGAAGCCTCTTTCTCCAAACTTAGGGGGCCTTACTTATGAAATGTTTAAAGTGAAACACTGGTTAAACAACGTCCTGTCTTTATTTGTGGATAGTGACAAACAGAGACAGGACGTTGTTCAACCAGTGTTTAACTTTAAACATCTTTCATAAGTAAGGGGGAGGGATTCTAATACCCGAATGAAACGCTACTCAATATTTGAGACGTACTTTTCTATTTCAGACGTTCTTACTCTTCAGAATCGTGTCAATTATTATGTCAATTATTAAGCAGCACTTAAACTAAGTAGCGTTAAGTATTGGAATGAGAATTACTTATATTCTGTGCTTGTTCCAGCTGTGATTGAGCTGATGATAACAGACGAGGAGACCAACGCGGTGGGACCTAATATCATCAGCAAGGAGGCTCTGACGGCGGGCGAATGGGAGGTTATGGGAAGGAAGATATGGGTAAGTTTACTATTAACGATGCATTAATTAAATGTTGTTTTTTAGTTTTAAAATTATTTTATTTATTTATTTATTTTAGGAAGACCATCGGCTTAAAAGTAACAAAATAGCAACTAACTTAGGCCACTGAGAAGCCATTTAAAGGTCTCCACGGATAGTGACATATTAGGTAACATGAAGACAACAAAAGAGATATAAGAGAGATTATGTGTTACTATTAGTGATTTTATGTTTACGTTGATTTGTTTTTTGTACACCGCCATTTCTCTATTTCTTATATTCCAGTCCATCCAAAGGTTGCCTGGAAGAGATCGCTTTTAGCGATAAGGCCGCCCATTGTACTTGTTAATTTATTTTGTATCTGTAATGTACTTTCTTTTGTGTGTACAATAAAGTGTTTTCTAATCTAATTCCCATGTAAATAAACTAGCTGAGCCTGCGTGGACTACTTTTTTTTATCCCACGAGAATCGTGCATTTTTTCCGGGATAAAAACTTGCCTATGACCTGTTCCCGGTCATCATCTATCTATATTTGAAATTTCAGCCAAATCGGTTCACTTTTTGTCGAGTTATAACATTATCATGAATGTCATTAATAGTAAAAATAACGTGGGGCCCAGGATACTGCCCTGCGGAACCCCAAATTGGATATTTTGTAACTCACTAGTGAAATCACCGAGGTTACGTATTGATGTCACGAAAAATACAAGACAGATTTTTGAAATCCATAGGAACGTTTGACAGATTTTTGATTTCTTTTTTTTCATAATACAGGAATTCGAATTCCATAAATTCTTAAGCCAGATTTTCATTTGGTTTTTTTTTTACAAGGCAGAAATACAAAATACATCTAAACATTTTCCAGAAATTTTAACATCCAGATAATTCACTTTACCGCATGTTTGTTTTCCATATAATTTGTTTTCCATATATTTCGTGATCCCGAAAAATCATGGTTCAGGAAAGACCTATTACAAAATTATGTATTCAATCTTTCTAAACGCCTACTAATTGCGCCATCTAGTAATAATTCAGAGCGTTATAAATACTAGGTACCATAAAATTAAATGACCGATGTCCATTAAGGAGTGTACACATTGCGTTTTCTGCAGCGCGTTTTTTAACTGCGCGTTTGTATCGATACAAACGCGCGTTCGCAACGCGTATTTTTCCATACAAAAGCGAACCGGGAGGGGGGCTGCGCGTTCGCATCGCGTTCGAATCGCGTTTGTATCGATACAAACGCGCTGCAAAAAACGCAATGTGTACACTCCCTTATGTAGCTTGAAGTACTGTAGGTAGATATCCAATAAATATTGTACCTAGTTACTTTTTTTTATTACCTTTAACATTTCCTAACTAATTTCGTGCTAGATGGTTAAGTAACCTCACCAAACACTTTTGGCAAATTATCAAAATTTAACCTATCTCTTCTATCCATTTCGAATTTGTGACGGCTCCGGCGCTTCGGGAAGTGCAGCCCCTCCGCCCTTGCGTAACAAAACGCAGCATCAGCACGAGCCTTCGCAGCTTCGGCTGTTTGGTCGCCACCTTCGGCGGCGACCAGCCTCAGCCGCTCCAGCTCGTGCTGGTGCCGCGTTTTGTCACAGCGGGCGGGGGCTGCATCTCCCTTCGCGCCTCCGAGTTCATAAAAACACTCTAGGGTAGGACAGACAAGACCACGTGGAAGTCGGGGTGGGCAGATTCGGTTCTGAGACCGATAATAACCTAAAAACGTTTCGTTTTAAGGTAAGACAGACGCAACATAAAAAGTAACACAAATTACGTAAATAATATAATCGAGTAAGATGGAAAAGGTTTATATGGCTGGAAATTTCCTGGTAAGCGTTACTTCTGTCTTTTAAAATAAGGTATAAGGATACTGTTGTCAAATGAAAAAAAAACGAACTGATAATCTGGCATTAGTGTTTCTGTCAAATGAGACTTTTGTAAAACGTTTTATCGGAGTAATAAAATTATGTAAAACAAAGTATCTGGATTTCGAGTTTCTATCAAACGTTTTATGGATTTCAAAATTCGGTGAATCGTTTTTCGAAAGATTGATAGGTTACCAATCACCGATCCTTACGCACTGTCTCCGATCCATTAGGTAGCTGCTAAACCAATCTAAGGCTATACCTCGTATTCCGAAGCCCTCCAGTTTTTACTATACTATACTATAGACTAGTTTGTTCCTGTATAACTTAAGCGTGTTCTACACGGTTTGAAACCACAGCTTCTACCAAGGTGACCTTGCTAGAATTTCGCATGACATTGGTTGGCAGTAAATTTCGCTACAGACGCCATTGGTTGACAGTAAATTTCGATGACGCCATTGGTAGAAAGTGCCGAGGTCACCTTGGTAGAAGCTGTGGTTTCAAACCGTGTAAAATACGCTTTAGAATTTTGTAACTAACCTAACTTTGCAATTATAAGTATCATTTTCTATCTACAGATAGACGAAGCGAGAGGTCTAGTTTACTTCGTAGGCCTCCGTGAGACTCCGCTCGAACGTCACTTGTATGCGGCGCCACTATCGCCACGTCCACGAGACATCCAGCTACTGACGCCTGTGGGACACTCCTGTACCGTGGACATTGATGATGTAAGTACACACGTAGGTCTCTGAGACTCCGCTCGTCACTTGTACGTCAGACACCCAGCTACTGACGCCTGTGGGACACTCCTGTACCGTGGACATTGATGATGTAAGTACACACGTAGGTCTCTGAGACTCCGCTCGTCACTTGTACGTCAGACACCCAGCTACTGACGCCTGTGGGACACTCCTGTACCGTGGACATTGATGATGTAAGTACACACGTAGGTCTCTGAGACTCCGCTCGTCACTTGTACGTCAGACACCCAGCTACTGACGCCTGTGGGACACTCCTGTACCGTGGACATTGATGATGTAAGTACACACGTAGGTCTCTGAGACTCCGCTCGTCACTTGTACGTCAGACACCCAGCTACTGACGCCTGTGGGACACTCCTGTACCGTGGACATTGATGATGTAAGTACACACGTAGGTCTCTGAGACTCCGCTCGTCACTTGTACGTCAGACACCCAGCTACTGACGCCTGTGGGACACTCCTGTACCGTGGACATTGATGATGTAAGTACACACGTAGGTCTCTGAGACTCCGCTCGTCACTTGTACGTCAGACATCCAGCTACTGACGCCTGTGGGACACTCCTGTACCGTGGACATTGATGATGTAAGTACACACGTAGGTCTCTGAGACTCCGCTCGTCACTTGTACGTCAGACACCCAGCTACTGACGCCTGTGGGACACTCCTGTACCGTGGACATTGATGATGTAAGTACACACGTAGGTCTCTGAGACTCCGCTCGTCACTTGTACGTCAGACACCCAGCTACTGACGCCTGTGGGACACTCCTGTACCGTGGACATTGATGATGTAAGTACACACGTAGGTCTCTGAGACTCCGCTCGTCACTTGTACGTCAGACATCCAGCTACTGACGCCTGTGGGACACTCCTGTACCGTGGACATTGATGATGTAAGTACACACGTAGGTCTCTGAGACTCCGCTCGTCACTTGTACGTCAGACATCCAGCTACTGACGCCTGTGGGACACTCCTGTACCGTGGACATTGATGATGTAAGTACACACGTAGGTCTCTGAGACTCCGCTCGTCACTTGTACGTCAGACATCCAGCTACTGACGCCTGTGGGACACTCCTGTACCGTGGACATTGATGATGTAAGTACACACGTAGGTCTCTGAGACTCCGCTCGTCACTTGTACGTCAGACATCCAGCTACTGACGCCTGTGGGACACTCCTGTACCGTGGACATTGATGATGTAAGTACACACGTAGGTCTCTGAGACTCCGCTCGAACGTCACAAGAAAAAGACCAAAAAAAAAAACTTACAAAAAAATTCACTTACAGTGACTGAGATTCGAACTCGAAGCCTTCGGCTGGAAAGCGGGCACCCTAACCACTTGCCACTCTGGTCTCAACAAATGTGAAATTACGATCCACATTGCACTGGTAAATCTTTTTGCGTGAAAATGCCGAGAAAACGAATTTTTCCAGATATGAGACCTAGCTAGATCGATCTTTCGCCCCCATAAATCCTCGTACCGCTTTCATCGAAATCGTTAGAGCCGTTTTCGAGAACGTGAGTACAAACAAACAAATATTGCTCGTTTAATAGAATAGGATAGGATATGAAACATCGTATGTAACACCAAAAGTGGCCACTTTGACCCGAACTTTAGGGAACAGGGTGGAATAGTTCCCCAAAGGCAGAGTAGGTGGTTTTCTGCAACGGGCCGGCCCATCTGGCCCACTTGCCCGTGGTCTTTCGACCGACAGTTGTTGTCGGTTGGTTGTATATAACCCGATCGGCGTTGAGTAGTTCACTTGCGCGATCTAGGAATTCTGATGTTGCGTGGCGCCATCTTCGCTGAAGCTCGTAGTGCGTAGCATGTTATATGTAGTTCATCTAGCGACAGGTAGATGTCGCTACACGAACTACCCTAAATTCTTGTATATTTGTTACAGGAGTGTACAACCGCGGTCATAACTTCTTCCAACATTAGCACGGTGCCGAAGACGCGAGTGTTCGCGATAGTACACACGCCTCTGCCTACCCTCGTTCTAATGGGGACGTTATGCGAACAGCCAGGTAATTTTTTTTAACTAAAATAGATTCGCCTTTGACCACACCCTGATATAAAGCAACAGTGCGGTCTAAGGCTGGTTTTATTCTGCGTTGATAGGCAAGTGTTCTTTATTACAATGAAATAAGGATCCTGATTGATTAGCAAAAATGGCAACGCTGATTGCTCTCGTTAGTGCTGGACAATCAGTATCCTTATTTCATTGTAATAAAGATCACTCGCCTATCAGCGCTGACGGTACGACAGTAAAACCAGTCTAAGATGGAGCACGCTTACCTAGAAGGAACCTATTGACTCTCGATTTGAAGACACACAAGTTATACTTTTCTGGAAATACCCCGGAGTTTCACACACTTCTCATATTAAATCTAGGCATTCGTGAAGATAGCCGTTTCGAGGCGCAGCTTTTTCATACAAAATATTCAACTGCGCAGCGAAAAGGCTAACTTCACGAATGCCTAAATCCATTGTGTGTACTTTAAACAAGTTTTTATTTATCTGCGCATTTTTATTAGTGTCTCATATTTTTGATATCATTCTTCGTTTCCAAAATATCGAGCGCCAAAATCGAAAATTCGGAAAAAAGTGAACTTTTTTTACCATTTCGGCCATAACTTCTTCGTTTTTGACTTTCTCGAATAATTCTTTTTGCCCTTACAGCTACATGTTGGCTTTTCAGTTACTTTCCACTTACTTTATTTATGGAGGGTGTAGACAGGGAAATACAGTGTTTGGCTCTGGGTAGGACCTTAAAAGATAAATAATAAAAATAAATAAATAATGCCGGACATTTCACACAGCATCATGTAGCCCCTAGCTAAGCAGAGCTTGTGTTATGGCAACCACAATGACATGACTGATTGATATATTACTTAAATACATATTTTTTTTGTAAATACATACATAATATACATAGAAAACACCCAGACTCGAAATATACACCGTTAATTCTGGGTCAGTTTAAAGCCAGCAACCACTGCTTGTATTGCTTAATCGTATTCGTGTCGTTGGTTTAGTTTTTGAATTTGATAAGTAGGGTAAACGACCCTAATTTTGGCCCCCCACCATTTATTATCACCCCTTTGATTTATCCTATTTATTAAGAAACAACCGAATCTCACAGTGCTTCAACTTATCGAAATCGATGAAAACAATCATTAGCTACAATATTGACAAACCAAATAACGAAAAATAAACATAGTGGCGTCGGTACAACAACATTAATAAAATGTCTCGATTTGAGCAGTGAGAAACTATGTTTTTGCTAAGGTAAGAGCTTTCTTAATTTTATCGAATCTAAGTTTATCAGGGGGTTTTACTTTGCTATAGTGTTTAAATCATTTCAACACATATTATTCGAGCTTCCTGAGCACTAATTTTTAAGAATTACATTGTTTTCGTTCTTTTATTGCAGTGCCAACATTTGGTACAGCAAAATTAGTTTTTTCCATTTTATTGGCATTGATGACAATAATTGGTATTTCTGAGATTTCTATGAGTAGACCAATTATCGACACTAGGCCAATGTTTGAGCATAAGTCTGCTAATAATTGGTCTAACTAATGAATCAAACAAGAAAGAGAGGAATTTCAACCATATCAGCCAAACAACAGAAATTAGGAAGGAAACAACAAAAAAGTAAAAAAGTGTAACGAAACTTGTGTTACCTAAAAAGTTAGATACTGTGGAAATAACTTTAACTCACAAAAAGAAGACTGTAATCCGAATGAAAAACAAGACGAAAATAAGAAAATGATAGTGACTATGTTAATGTTATAACCAGTGATCGGAATTAGGCGGGCTTAAATACCTAAAGTTTAAAGAACAGAGGCAAAAAAGGGGAGACTTCCTTACTACAAGAATTTTTTTCTTGTAGTAAGTAAGAATTTTATTGAAAGTTGGCACAATTTTCACAGTGAGTAAGTACATTTAAAATTAATGTTAATAATATTGTGAACTAATTCAAATAATTTTTCTATTTGACCGACGGAAAAAAGTTTTTTATCCTTATAATTTACATTTTAGTTTTTGTTATTAACTCAGGTAAAAAATTGATTTACCTTAATGTTAGATGTTCTTTAATAATGTCCCGGAAACGGAAATAATTGGGTCGGAAAATATTTAGTCCTAAGGCGTCTCCATTTGTCTCTGTTATTTTTCGAACTTTAGGTATTTTAGCCCGCCTCATTCCGATCACTGGTTATAACTGACAATTAATGAAACGAAGCAAAACAAAATACTGCATCTCAGCTGCACTATAGTTAAAATAGAGAATTTTTAGACTGAGTTTGATGACAAGATTGAAGAAAAATAATAAATAAGTCTTTACGGATGTATTTTAAACTCTCTTTAAGCGATTTCTTTCAATTTACTTAACAGTTAGAAGGGCCAATAAATTGGTCCAACTTATGCCAGTAATTAGTCAAAGTATGCCCATAATTGGTAAAATCATGTTTTTAAATAAACCGCAAAAAAATAAATACAAAACTATGTTTAAGTACGTTTCCCATGTATTAATAACATCAATTAACTTTCATTCTATCATTTTGACAACTTTTTTTTGTTTGCCACACATAACAAAGACAGTTATCATGATTTAAGTACATCAAGATCCTTAAAGGGCCAATAATTGGGGGTTTTACCCTATTTCATACGAAACTAAATAGTTGAAAAGATTAAAAAAAGTGAGGAAAACACTTGGTAAGGTGTCGTAGGCGCGCAGAGCTAATGACCTAGGTATGTATGTATGACTACGACGTAGCATAGACTCTACGCCGTAGCAACAGCTGAGCACAGAGCACGTATCTCCGTGATTTATCCTGCCTATGTTTCGTGATATTATTAATTGCAAAAAAATAGATCTCATATTTATTATTATTTTTGAGTAAGGTTATCGATATAGATTACGTAGGCGCCGGCTTTAAACTGACCAAAAATCAACGTTGTAGATAATAATAAAACGCTTGTTTAACAGAAACGCCGCAGACTCGAAGCTACAATGGATCCTGGGACGTCAGTAATGATGAAGATTGTTCAGAAACCGGACTCCTAGTTAGAGGTATGTGCTATACCTTATTGATAGAGCGAGCCGGGTAACACGCGAGTGAAGCCGCGGGCGGAAGCTAGTTTTCAAATATACATTTATCTAGTCAGAGGTATGTCCAAATACATATTTGGTATAGTCCGGCAAAAACGTGTAGACACGGCAACTAAAATTTCAGTACTTTGGAAACCCTCTCTCTACTAATCTATGGTAAAGTACAGGTTTCTGTCTATGGTACAGGTGCCGAAGACGTCAGTCAGAAGTAATAATTTACTTCTAAGCTAACTGGTTTCCTCACGATGTTTTCCTTCACCGTTTAGAGCTCGTGTTAATGCGCATATACATTTCATTGATGCACTGGTTTCAAACCCACGACCTTCGGATCGACTACCCCCTTATCTTCAAAGGATCTTTAAATGCCTAAAAAGATCTGAGAGAATGTCTATCGTGCCTTGGGGATACAGTCGTGATATTATTTCATTATTTTTTTTATTTATTTTATTTATCTTACAGAGAATTCCTTATCAACCGATATTCCGCCACCACAAATCTACTCGACCCGTCTGTCCTGTGGAGCCCTAGCGTATTGTGCGCTGTGGCGCTGCGGAGCCCCGGGGCGGAGCCCTACCGTCCTACACGTGTACGGAGGACCGGAGGTGCAAACAGTCACCAATACATACAAGGTATTGTATTAATATACAGTAAGAACTCCTTACAAGGTATTGTATGAATTTGAATAGACTTGTGACAAATCAAGGTATCTCCTTTAGACTTATGAACTCCTGGTACTTTTGATTCAAATATAGGATGGTTTTTGGCTTGCAACGGTCGCTAGAATCAAAAATTAGGATGGGTGACCATTGTAGAAGTTAGAGGTGTTCATGTTGAATGGTCCCCCACTCAATGGACCGATGATTTCTATGGTTAATTGCTACTTGTTGGCGTACGTATACGGCATATACTGAGAGATATACAAATCTACTCGACACGTCTGTCCTGTGGAGCCCTAGCGTATTGTGGCGCTGCTGAGCCCCGGGGCGGAGCCCTACCGTCCTACACGTGTACGGAGGACCGGAGGTGCAAACAGTCACCAACACTTACAAGGTATTGTATGAATAGACAGTAAGAACTCCCAAGGTATTGTATTGTATAGACTTGTGACAAATCAAGGGTATCTCCTTTAGACTTATGAACGCCTGGTACTTTTGATTCAAATATAGGATGGTTTTTGGCTGGCAACGATCGCTGGAATAAAAAATGAGGATGGGTGACCATTGTAGAAGTTAGAAGGTTAATGTAGAATGGTCCCCCATTCAATGGACCGATGATTTCTATAGTTAATTGCTACTTGTTGGCGTATGTATGACACGGCATATACTGACATTAGATGAACTACAGAAACATGCTACGCACTACAGATGGCGCCACACAAAATCAACATGTCTAGAACTCGCAAGCAAAGTTTCCAACAGAGTTAGACATAAGTAGGACTATCCGACAACAACTGTCGGTCGAAAGACCACGGGCAAGTGGGCCAGATGGGCCCGTTGCAGAGGAACCACCTACTCTGCCTTTGGGGAACTATTCCATCCTGTTCCCCAAATATCTTCCTATTCCACTGAAATAAATTATTTTTAATTTATTTGCAGGGTATCCGTCAACTAAGAATGCATATGCTAGCAGCCCGAGGTTTCAACGTGGTAGCTATTGATTCTCGCGGCTCTAAACACAGAGGACGTGCCTGGGAAGCTGTTATCAGAGGAAAGATGGGACAGGTGGAATTGGATGACCAGGTAATATTACCCATTAATTACGTGAGGCTTTTAGGGCGGAGGGGGTCAAGCCAAATCTCCCCCAATCTCACGGGAAAGGGGGCGTCTCAGCAAATATCACGTAATTTTTTTTGCTCAAGAAACGTGAAATGCCGATGATTTTATTTAAAACTAGCTGCTGCCCGCGGCTTCGTTCGCCTGGTAAGGATAAAAAGTGGCCTATGTCCTATTCCCGGTCATTATCTATATTTCAAATTTCAGCCAAATCGGTTCAGTGGTTGTCGAGTTATAGAGGAACAAACATACATCCAAACATCCAAACTTTCGCATTTATAATATTATTAGTGTGATAGTGTGATCACATGGACAGACATTCTAATCACTCTTGAGACCACACAGAAATCCCCGTGGACTGATTTAGAATGAATTTGAGTACCTACTTACCTATTTAAGAATTTTATTGTTCAATTTTCAATTTCACGTGAGATTAGGGGGTGGGGGAAGGGATCCAGCCAAATCGACATATCACCAAGGGTCCAGACGATTCCTAGTGAAATATGCCGTATGATAAACAGAAACCTTAATCAGCATGTTGTTTGCAGGTAGAAGTTTTACAGTGGCTGGCTAAGGAGACAGGGTGTATAGATATGGAGCGAATAGCTATACACGGCTGGAGTTACGGTAAGTGATAATTTATATTACTCGCCATTTCAAAATTAATATACCGAGCTCTGCACGGGTGCAAATAGAGAAAAATTAAAAAAGAAAAAAGAACAAAAGAAAACTACAAAACCTTCCTTTGGCTGAGATTCGAACTCGCGGCCTTCGGTTGAAAGGCGGACACCCGACCACTCAGCCACTCTAGTCTCAATAAATTACCTAAAATTACCAACCACATTGGAGAATCTTTTTGCGTGAAAATGCCGAGAAAACGAATTTTCTCAGATATGAGATCTAGCTAGATCGATTTTTCGCTCCCGTGAATCCTCGCGCTGCAAATTTCATCGAAATCGTTAGAGCCGTTTACGAGAACGTGAGTACAGACAAACAAACAAATATTTCTCATTTAATGAAATAGGATAGGATGTGACAGCAATAAATGTATGGCCTGTATTCTATTAAATGACAACCGCTTTGGTTTTGGTTCGAACTCTTAAATGTCAGCCATTTGGTGAAATAGTAGAATAGCTTTTCAAAAATTTGTACTGCCAAAGTTCAAAACCTCACCACAACTGAGTCGTTTGTTATTAGTAGTCATGGAAACAGTCGCTTTAGTTGAGGTTTTGGTTGAGGTTGATAAAAAGTTCGGTACGAGAATCGACGCCCTTGAGTATTGAGTACAAATAAACAAAAAACTTTTTTTTTCAGGTGGCTATTTATCGCTATTAGGACTGGCCACCCGTCCTAACATCTTCAAAGTGTGCGTCGCCGGCGCCCCCGTCACATGTTGGCGTATGTATGACACGGCATATACTGAGAGATATATGGGCGCGCCGGCCAGGGCGCCACACGCATATACCAGGGCCTCTGTCATAGCGCACGCACCGTTCTTCCCGGACCAGTAAGTAGATGGGAGCCCGCTAATCATATAGCTAGATTCAGGATACAAAACTCTGATAATACTCCAGCCAAAGTATTATGGAATCAATAAGAATGATTGGACGATCTTTAGACAGAAATATCTCCTTTAGACTTATGAACGCCTGGTACTTTTGATTCAAATATAGGATGGTTTTTGGCTTGCAACGGTCGCTGGAACCAAAAATTAGGATGGGTGACCATTGTAGAAGCTAGAGGTGTCCATGTTGAATGGTCCCCCACTCTATGGAACGATGATTTCTATAGTTAATTGTTACTTGCTTGCGAATGTATGACACGGCATATACTGAGAGATATATCGCACCTCCAGTATTAAAGTGACACATTTCAAAAAACACGATTTTTGGGAAACGCGAAAAAACGATTTTACAATCGCACAATTTTTTCTGATTTTCGCGTACTAAACAGCTGTATTGGGATTTTGGTTAATTTAATTCTAAACACGTAACGTCCTACGGCAATCTCGGCTGATGCAATGCTGAATACGGCCGTTTTTTTGCGGGGGAGGCAGGCGTAACCGCCAAAATGAAAATTACGCAGCTATTGTTTTTCACACGTTCTAACCAGAAAATGGCAGTTTTTAAAACACTAGCGGGTATAGTTTTTTTTTCTGAGTTTTTCTACATATTTAACTCATTTTCCCTATTTTTTGAAATGTGTCACTTTAATACTGGAGGTGCGATATGGGCGCGCCGGCCAGGGCGCCACACGCATATACCAGGGCCTCTGTCATAGCGCACGCACCGTTCTTCCCGGACCAGTAAGTAGATGGGGGACCGATGAGTGTTTATCAAACTAGAAAGCCAGAGAGTAGACTCTACTAAGGTAAGGGTATTATCTCCTTTAGACTTATGACCTCCTGGTACTTTTGATTCAAACTTTGGATGGTTATTGGCTTGCAACGATCGCTGGAATATCTAGGGCGTTCGTCATAGCGCATGCACCGTTCTTCCCGGACCCAGTAAGTAGATGGGGGACTACTAATAAAATAGCTAGATATACTCTAGATCAGCCAATGTAGGTATATGGAGGTAATAAGAATGATGGACAAAACAATCTTTAGACAGAAATATCTCCTTTAGACTTATGAACGCCTGGTACTTTTGATTCAAATATAGGATGATTTTTGGCTTGCAACGATCGCTAGAACCAAAAATTAGGATGGTTGACCATTGTAGAAGCTAGAGGTGTCCATGTTGAATGGTCCCCCACTCAATGGAACGATGATTTCTATAGTTAATTGTTACTTGCTGGCGTATGTATGACACGGCATATACCGAGAGATATATGGGCGCGCCGGCCAGGGCGCCACACGCATATACCAGGGCCTCTGTCATAGCGCACGCACCGTTCTTCCCGGACCAGTAAGTAGATGGGGGACTGCTATCTACTAACCTAGAAATATGGGCGATCAAAGATTCGTAGTAAACTTGTGACAAATCAAGGTAAGGGTATCTCCTTTATACTTATGAACGCCTGGTACTTTTGAATCAAATATAGGATGGTTTTTGGCTTGCAACGATTGCTAGAACCAAAAATTAGGATGGTTGACCATTGTAGAAGCTAGAGGTGTCTATGTTGAATGGTCCCCCACTCAAGGGACCGATGATTTTGTTAAAAATAAGAGGTCTAAGGTATCTCCTATAGACTTATGAACTCCTGGTACTTTTGATTCTTTTGGATGGTTTTTGGCTTGTAACGATCAAAAATTAAGATGGGTGACTTTGTAGAAGCTAGAAGATTTCATGTTGAATGGTCCCCCATTCAATGGAACGATGATTTTTAACTAAATGTTATTTTGTTCCAGGGAAGGCAGATTATTAATAATCCACGGCTTAGCAGATGAAAATGTGCATTTCTGCCACACAGCAGCATTGCTGTCTGAACTGGTGCGGCTAGGGAAACCTCATCGGGTGCAGGTAAACATTGAAATTGGTGATGGAAAACATCATCTTGAGGACTAGAAAATCTGATTCACTAGTATTTTTTAACCAACGAAAAAAAGCTGTGTACTGTATAAAAGTTATGACTGGCCTCTTAGCTCAGTTGGTAGTAGCTCTGCCTTCTGCGCTGTAGGTCGTGGGTTCGATTTCCACCCAGGATAAACATTTGTGTGATGAACATAGATGTTTGTTCTGTGTCTGGGTGTTATACAGTAATATTATGTATGTATTTACAAAATATATAAGTAATCTATCAGTTATCAGCGGAGCTAAAGTGGCCACTTTTGATGTAACATCAGATTTTTCATCTAATAAAAGATCTGGGGGTCTAAAGTGGCCACTTTTGATGAAAAATCAGATGTTTCATAGATGCTTCATCTATGAAACATCTGATTTTTCATCAAATGCTTCATAAATGCTTCATATATGCTTCATATATGAAGCATCGATGCTTCATCGATGCTTCATAGATGCTTCATATATGAAGCATCTATGAAGCATCTCACAAAACATCTTTTTTGACAGATCTATGTGCGAGGTTTTTTCTTTTTTTTTTCTTCTTTATTTTGGCTTCGCACGGCTTGTGCATTCAGCCAGTGTCAAGTAATCCACCATCATTACACATTAACATTCGAAGAAACACAAGTTTTGGAAAATAAAACAAAACGAAATCATGACTTCTCAAATTCCCGCCAAAAAGCCATGTGCGAGATTAAATTTATTTTTAAAAAGTAAATATACGTTGAATGGAAAACGGATGGCTGAATGCAAAACCCGTGCGAAGCCAAAATAAAGAAGAAGAAAAAAAGAAAAAACCTCGCACATAGATCTGTCAAAAAAGATGTTTTGTGAGATGCTTCATAGATGTTTCATAGATGTTTCATAGATGTTTCATAGATGAAGCATCTATGAAGCATTGATGAAGCATCGATGCTTCATATATGAAGCATATATGAAGCATTTATGAAGCATTTGATGTTTCATCAGATGTTTCATAGATGAAGCATCTATGAAACATCTGATTTTTCATCAAAAGTGGCCACTTTAGACCCCCTGATAACACCAAATGTTTCATAGATGCTTCATATTATGCATCTATGAAACATTGTGCAGTGTCAATTATTACCAACCTACTTAGATGTCAAATCGCTCACAAAACCTTAAACAATCGAGCAAAATCATCATTCATCCACCCTCAAACAAGTCACAGTTGGGGTTTTCATCCGTGAGAGCTTTTTAAGCTTTGCTTAGTTTGGGGCTAGATGGCGCTGTGTCAAATGTCCACCAATATGTATTTACTTAATTAATTTCCAGGTATATCCGGGTGAGAGGCATTCTCTAAGAGCTGTCCACGCCGCGAAACACTATGAAGCTACACTCCTGCATTTTCTTCATGAAAACTTGTAAAAATACTCTAAAAAACATATCAGCCCCAACTTCGTATATTACCAACTCTGGTGACTGAGTCTTTAGGCCGCCTAAAGGCCTCCGTCATGGCTTAACGACTTAAAACCCGAGACCGACAAATTTCGACGTATCAATAGTGCCTATGTGGTCTCTGCCTACCCCTATGATGGGAAACAGGCGTGAGTTTATGTATGTATGTATGTATTTAGACGTGCCCTCCGAAGCACGAAAGCTCAAATGCCACTTGCGGTCACCCATCCAAATTGTGAGCGCACGACGCTGCTTAACTTCAACGATCAATCAAGAACGTCTAAGCAAGCTATAACTATTAGCTCAGTTGGTAGTAGCTCTGCCTTCTGCGCTGTAGGTCGTGGGTTCGATTCCCATCCAGGACAAACATTTGTGTGATGAACGTAGACGTTTGTTCTGTGTCTGGGTGTTATAAAGTAAGGTATGTATTTACAAATATATAAGTATTCTATCAGTTATCTGGTTCCCATAGTACAAGCTTTGCTTAGTTTGGGGCTAGATGGCGCTGTGTCAAATGTCCAGCAATATTTATTTATTTAATTCAAGTCGAGCGCTGCCGTGCTTCGGAGGTTAAATTGTCCTGGCTAAATTAAATTAAATATCAGTTATCTGGTTAAATTAAAGTCGTTAAGCTATGACGGCGGTCTTCAGGCGTAAAACTTCAGGCGTAATACATAATACGTCAATGATTTACACCGCTGGCTTACCAATGAATACTCCTTACATCATGAATTACATTTAATTAAAACTAAAATCGATAGCTCTAATTTCGTTCACGATAGAAACCAAATCAGAATGACAGCCTGAGTGACATCTCCAAACTTACTATATCACTACATCACTATCATATCACTACATAGTATAAAACAAAGTCGCTTCCCGCTGTCTGTCCCTATGTGTGCTTAGATCTTTAAAACCACACAACGGACTTTGATGCGGTTTTTTTTAATAGATAGAGTGATTCAAGAGGAAGGTTTATATGTATAATAAATGCATAATATAGTAGAGAAACACTGATAATTTTAGAGGTTTCTAATGTGATGTGTGTTGTGACCCGTGCGAAGCCGGGGTGGTTAAATTCTGTATAAAACTTTGATCGTAGAAAATGACGCAAAACAAGGTAGGTACTTTTAAAAATGTCACTTCCAATGCCATTCTGTTTTGGTCTTTAGCGTGAAAGAAATAAAGGCTATCCAGTTTTAGTGATGATTTAATTATTCATTGTTTCATTTAATAAACTTTAAAATAATGTCCATATTGCGTGAATGTATTGCAAAACTGCCTAAATGCCTTATTTATAAGAAATACAATTTAATTATGTAGTAAGTAACTGCCATTTTAACCGACTTCAAAAAAGGAGGTTCTATGTTCTCTACGTTTTTTTATGTATTGTATGTTCACCGACTTCTCCGTCAATTTTGTCTTTTTTTAACCGACTCCAAAAATCCTTTTTTTTTCGGAGGTTCTCAATTCGTCGGAATTTTTTCTTTGATCATACAAAAATAATATTTTTTTTTAACCGTCTTCAAAAAAAGGAGGTTATCAATTCATCAATCAGTATATTTTTTTGAACTTTTTTTTGTAAGTAGGTACTTATGTTCACCGATTACTCGAAGACGCCTGGACCGATTCGGAAAATTCTTTTATTGTTTGAAAGGGTATACTTTCCGATTGGTGTCACAAAAATTTGTTGAGGATCTGTCTAGGATCTTCGGAGTTATGAACAGAAATGCACCTCGAGAGTGCAGAAAATTGCTCAGCTTATAACATTGAAGTCGGTTTTATTTCTATTTTTATTTTAGCTACTTGATTTGTTTAAAAGAGTATAATTAAATTACCCAAAGTTGTCCCATAATTGTTAAATATCAAGAAAGTTAAGTCGGTTATTAATTTATGTAAATTATATCTTGTACATACATCATACATCAGCAATAGATCAGCTATAGCGGCCTTTTTAGCCCCGCAGATCGTTAAAATTGTTTATAAGCAGAACCCATAAGTAGGTACATGAAGTTATTATTGATATTAAATGCAATTTTGTACATAATATTAGTAAAATAATATCAGCTTGCTGGCTGAACGGATTTTGATGTAGTTATGAATTTTAGGAGTGAATTGTATCTAGGAATGTTGGTTTAGGGAAAATTGATTGGTATTAAAATTATAGGCAACTGTTTTGCAACTGGACTTGACTCAAACTAACTACAAAACTAGAAATTATTATTATTATCATTTATTTCAGATTTACATCCATAATAACACAATAATACATTCAATAAAAACATACAAAAATATAAATAAGAATTAAAATTATGTCAGAAATATTAACAAAATTAAAATAATAATGAAATTAAAATTAATCCATTACTATTATTATGATTCACGTAAACTTACGCGGGACATACAGAAAAGACGTAAGACGAGGACGAGTCGCAGACATATGTCTCTTCCGCGTCCCTTTCATAGAAAATGTATAGAAGCGTCGCGCCGCAAAACATACAGAAGAGACGGGGCGCCGTCACATTTTGTATGAAAGGGACGCGGAAGAGACAAAAGTCTGCGCCCCGTCTCTTCTATCTGGCCTGCGCCTTATTAGGTGTTTCTATTGAGTCATACCTACATAAATAATAAAAAGTCATCAAATTCTTTACTTTCTTTACTTGCCACATCAATCAATACTTATAATGAATTGATTCGTAAGGCTGGTGTCATCACGCGTACCGTCGGCGCTGATAGGCGAGTGATCTCTATTACAATGAAATAGGGATACTGATTGTTTAGCAAAAATGGCAACGCTGATTGCACTCGTCAGTGCTGAACAATCAGTATCCTTATTTCATTGTAATAAAGATCACTCGCCTATCAGCGCCGACGATACGACACTAAAACCAGCCTAACTTCGAACTTTAATAAACATTTTCTTTCAAGGCTGCGTTGTTTTAGTTACGAGCTTATACTAGGTATAAATACTTTTTAAATAGAGTTTACCTATTGTATTTGATTTTTTATGAATAGTTGTAAAATATACCTTACTTTAATATATTAGATACTTTGTTTTATTTATCCTTTATAGAAATGTTCGAATGTTTGGGTTTTCTTAGTTTCAATAGAATCATGTAAATTAAAAAAACTTAGGCCTTTACATCTTTACTAGATGATTTATACAGTGTCAGGAGGAAATCTTTGTCTACACTTATCAGGACACTGTAGTGCCTGGGACAATGTTGAGATGGAGTAGGCTTGTAGCACCTAAACAATCCTCTCAGCTTAACCGGACATATCAACAAAGACATGCTCAATACGTGTGGGACTGACTAAGCCGCGGGTTTCCTCACGATGTTTTTCTTCACCTTAGAGCTCGTATTAATGCGCATAACTTAAGTTAGGCAGAGTTGTGCGCGGCCACTTTTAAGATGGGTGACCGCAAGTGTTATTACGAGCTGAGTGCTTCCGTGCTTCGGATGGCACCGGTCCCGGCTTTTAAGTCGTTAAGCTATGACGCAGACCTTTACGCGGCCTAAAAACTCCGTCATCAGCGTTGGCCACTTATACGAACTTACTCAATGCGCTTAAAAGTACATTTTTTGAAACAAAAAATCCGTTGATGCACGGCCAGGATTCGAACTCACGACCTTCGGGTCGAAAGTCGATGGACAAAAAGGAAAACAAACAACATAAATAATCAAAAACTTTAGCTTTTTACATGAAGACTAAAGTACCTCACTGACATTGTGATAATTACTGATGTTATCTATTGAAGGTTACCAAGTTGCTTGGTCTGTGACGTCATGGTCTGCCGAGACGAAATCCGAAAGAGATAGTGAATTATTGTTATCTCAAGAGAGAGAGAGCGCGATTGACGCGGATTTGTATGGAGAAAAAGTAAGTTGGTTAATTTGGTCCATGGTATTTCGCGTCATGTAAAAAGAACGCTGGAAGGTGGAGGGGTTTTTTTGTCTCAGGTTTGCTAATAGGTAACCTATGCGCAAACACGAGACAAAACAACCCCCTCCACTTTCTGCCAGCGTTCTCGTGACACGAACTATAGGTACCTACCTATACCTACTTTTAAACGTTGCTTCCCAACTAAATTTTTCTTTGGTTTCAATCAGCCGTAGTTATTAGTAGATTGGTCAATTTGAGGTTCAATTTTTGGGCATAACACTTCAGTTTATGCATAACTTACCATTCAAAAAACGTGTTTTTAATTATGCAGGTTTGCATGATTGAGGAAAATTCTGCAGAAATAATTTGTCTGACCACAAGCTTGTTTACCTACAAGTTAATGATGCAAAAGCTGTAACACACGGTCACTCGTGTAGATATTGTCGATGTTAGGATTACGACGGTAGGTACCTAGGTACGGAGCGGACAACAGATTTGGTCTATGTTAAACCGTATTTTAAACTTTCGCGACTTGAACACATTTTTAAATTATTATTAACGGGACAATCGCGTAGTGAAAATTATTTTATTTAAGTATAGTACCTCGACGTTTCGACTGTAATGTCGTCGAAACGTCGAGGTAAATAAAATAATTTTCACTACGCGATTAAGTCCCGTTAATAATAATTTAAAAATATGTTAAACCGTATCCCTAGGGCGTATGTAAGGGAGGGGGGGGGGGGGGGTTTAGGGGGTCCTGACCCCCCCTTAGGAACCCTTGAACAGTCAAAACCCTTTGATTTCGAGACAGACTTAGAGCGGACTGTTTTAAGCTTGTTTTTTGATTGCTCCAAGAGTTGCTCCAAGATGGCCGCCCCTGATGGTAAGCGGTTACCGGTCGCCTATGGACGCCTGCGAAACCAGAGGAGTTACACTCTGTTGACCCTTTAAGAGCCCTTATACGATTTCGCACTCGACAAAATCAGCGCTCGGAGGGACAAAAGTTGCTAAATTCTAACACCCAATGAACAGCGCTCCGTTTCTTAGACTAAACGGTTTTGGTAATTTTCATGTGATTGATTTATTTGAGATAGTAAAAATACTTTTTGGGTAGGTACTTAGGTAGGTACCTATAGGTATAACACAAAACAAAGTCGGGTTAGTTACACTTTGAATACAAATAATTACAAAAAAATAAATGTTTGTTTTTTTGTCCCATAAACCATATTGTGCTGATCTGATGGAGTCAGGAGCTTTTCAACAGAACTCTTCAGTAAATAGTCCGATTGAGTTGAAACTTGGATCTCAGCATGTCAGTCAAGTTCCGACTACAATGAAATAATATGGTGACAGCTAGCTCATCTGATGATGGAGTCAGGACCTGTTCCATGGAACTTTTTAATGATATGGGTATCAAATGACAGGGCTTGATGAGCGCAACACAATGCTGATCTGATGATGGAGCCAGGACCTGCTCCATGGAACTTTTTAATGATATGGGTATCAAATGAAAGGGCTTGATGAGCGCAACACAATGCTGATCTGATGATGGAGTCAGGACCTGTTCCATGGAACTTTTTAATGATATGGGTATCAAATGAAAGGGTTTGATGAGCGAAACACAATGCTGATCTGATGATGGAGTCAGGACCTGCTCCATCGAACTTTATAATGATATGGGTATCAAATGAAAGAG
This sequence comes from Camptogramma bilineatum, assembly GCA_958496255.1. NCBI lineage: Eukaryota > Metazoa > Arthropoda > Insecta > Lepidoptera > Geometridae > Camptogramma > Camptogramma bilineatum. The sequence continues at coordinate 5,860,848 of OY292478.1, forward strand.
CTTAATGAGCGCAACACAATGCTGATCTGATGATGGAGTCAGGACCTGTTCCATGGAACATTTTAATAATATGGGTATCAAATGAAAGGGTTTGATGAGCGCAACACAATGCTGATCTGATGATGGAGTCAGGACCTGTTCCATGGAACTTTTTAATGATATGGGTATCAAATGAAAGGGTTTGATGACCGAAACACAATGCTGATCTGATGATGGAGTCAGGACCTGCTCCATGGAACATTTTAATAATATGGGTATCAAATGAAAGGGTTTGATGAGCGCAACACAATGCTGATCTGATGATGGAGTCAGGACCTGTTCCATGGAACTTTTTAATAATATGGGTATCAAATGAAAGGGCTTGATGAGCGCAACACAATGCTGATCTGATGATGGAGTCAGGACCTGTTCCATGGAACTTTTTAATGATATGGGTATCAAATGAAAGGGTTTGATGAGCGAAACACAATTCTGATCTGATGATGGAGTCAGGACCTGCTCCATCGAACTTTATAATGATATGGGTATCAAATGAAAGAGCTTGATGAGCGCAACACAATGCTGATCTGATGATGGAGTCAGGACCTGTTCCATGGAACTTTTTAATGATATGGGTATCAAATGAAAGGGTTTGATGAGCGAAACACAATTCTGATCTGATGATGGAGTCAGGACCTGTTCCATGGAACTTTTTAATGATATGGGTATCAAATGAAAGGGTTTGATGAGCGAAACACAATTCTGATCTGATGATGGAGTCAGGACCTGCTCCATCGAACTTTATAATGATATGGGTATCAAATGAAAGAGCTTGATGAGCGCAACACAATGCTGATCTGATGATGGAGTCAGGACCTGTTCCATGGAACTTTTTAATGATATGGGTATCAAATGAAAGGGCTTGATGAGCGCAACACAATGCTGATCTGATGATGGAGTCAGGACCTGTTCCCTGGAACTTTTTAATGATATGGGTATCAAATGACAGAGCTTGATGAGCGCAACACAATGCTGATCTGATGATAGAGTCAGGACCTGTTCCCTGGAACTTTTTAATGATATGGGTATCAAATGAAAGAGCTTGATGAGCGCAACACAATGCTGATCTGATGATGGAGTCAGGACCTGTTCCATGGAACTTTTTAATGATATGGGTATCAAATGAAAGGGTTTGATGAGCGAAACACAATGCTGATCTGATGATGAAGTCAGGACCTGCTCCATGGAACTTTTTAATAATATGGGTATCAAATGAAAGGGCTTGATGAGCGCAACACAATGCTGATCTGATGATGGAGTCAGGACCTGTTCCATGGAACTTTTTAATGATATGGGTATCAAATTAAAGGGCTTGACGAGCGCAACACAATGCTGATCTGATGATGGAGTCAGGACCTGTTCCCTAGAACTTTTTAATGATATGGGTATCAAATGAAAGGGCTTGATGACCGAAACACAATGCTGATCTGATGATGGAGTCTGGACCTGTTCCATCGAACTTTATAATGATATGGGTATCAAATGAAAGAGCTTGATGAACGCAACACAATGCTGATCTGATGATGGAGTCAGGACCTGTTCCATGGAACTTTTTAATGATATGGGTATCAAATGAAAGGGTTTGATGAGCGCAACACAATGCTGATCTAATGATGGAGTCAGGACCTGCTCCATGGAACTTTTTAATAATATGGGTATCAAATGAAAGGGCTTGATGAGCGCAACACAATGCTGATCTGATGATGGAGTCAGGACCTGTTCCATGGAACTTTTTAATGATATGGGTATCAAATGAAAGGGTTTGATGAGCGAAACACAATTCTGATCTGATGATGGAGTCAGGACCTGCTTCATGGAACTTTTTAATGATATGGGTATCAAATGAAAGGACTTGATGAGCGCAACACAATGCTGATCTAATGATGGAGTCAGGACCTGTTCCATCGAACTTTATAATGATATGGGTATCAAATGAAAGGGTTTAATGAGCAAAACACAATGCTGATCTGATGATGGAATCAGGACCTGTTCCATGGAACTTTATAATGATATGGGTATCAAATGAAAGGGTTTTATGCGCGAAACACAAAGCTGGGTTAGGATTTACTTTTGACTTCGATTTTTGATGTTTGATTTTTCATTTTTAATCTTGATTTTAATTTTAAAATCAAAATCAAGAAATAAAAATCAAAATAAAAATCCGAGATCCGAGAATCGAGAAATGAGAATCAAGAATCACAAATCAAAAATTAAAAAATTGAAAATCAAGAATTAAGAATCCGAGATACAAGATCCGAGAATCAATAATCGAAAATTGAAAATCAAGAATCAAAATCAAGAATCAAGAACCCGATATCCAAGATCCGATAATCAAGAATTGAGACTCGAAAATCGAAAATCAAGAATCCGAGATCCGAGAATAGAGAAACTAAAATTGAAAATCAAGAATCAAGAATCAAAGTGAAAGTCAAAATCAAGAATCAAAGTCAAAGTAAACCCCGACCCAGCTTTGTGTTTCGCTCATCAAGCCCTTTCATTTGATACCCATATCATTGTCAAGTTCCAGGGAACAGGTCCTGACTCCATCATCAGATCAGCATTGTGTTTTGTTCATCAAGCCCTTTCATTTGATGCCCATATTATCATTAAAAGTTCCATGGAACAGGTCATAACTCCATCATCAGATCAGCATTATGTTTTGCTCATCAAGCCCTTTCATTTGATACCCATATGATTAAAAAGTTCCATGAACCAGGTCCTGACTCCATCATCAGATCAGCATTGTGTTTCGCTCATCAAACCCTTTCATTTAATACCCATATCATTAAAAAATTCCATGGAACAGGTCCTGACTCCATTATCAGATCAGCATTGTGTTGCGCTCATCAAGCCCTTTAATTTGATACCCATATCATTAAAGAGTTCCATGGAACAGGTCCTGACTCCATCATCAGATCAGAATTGTGTTTCGCTCATCAAGCCCTTTCATTTGATACCCATATTATTAAAAAGTTCCATGGAGCAGGTCCTGACTCCATCATCAGATCAGAATTGTGTTTCGCTCATCAAACCCTTTCATTTGATACCCATATCATTAAAAAGTTCCATGGAACAGGTCCTGACTCCATCATCAGATCAGCATTGTGTTGCGCTCATCAAGCCCTTTCATTTGATACCCATATTATTAAAAAGTTCCATGGAGCAGGTCCTGACTCCATCATCAGATCAGAATTGTGTTTCGCTCATCAAACCCTTTCATTTGATACCCATATCATTAAAAAGTTCCATGGAACAGGTCCTGACTCCATCATCAGATCAGCATTGTGTTGCGTTCATCAAGCTCTTTCATTTGATACCCATATCATTATAAAGTTCGATGGAACAGGTCCTGACTCCATCATCAGATCAGCATTGTGTTTCGGTCATCAAGCCCTTTCATTTGATACCCATATCATTAAAAAGTTCTAGGGAACAGGTCCTGACTCCATCATCAGATCAGCATTGTGTTGCGCTCGTCAAGCCCTTTAATTTGATACCCATATCATTAAAAAGTTCCATGGAACAGGTCCTGACTCCATCATCAGATCAGCATTGTGTTGCGCTCATCAAGCCCTTTCATTTGATACCCATATTATTAAAAAGTTCCATGGAGCAGGTCCTGACTCCATCATCAGATCAGCATTGTGTTTCGCTCATCAAACCCTTTCATTTGATACCCATATCATTAAAAAGTTCCATGGAACAGGTCCTGACTCCATCATCAGATCAGCATTGTGTTGCGCTCATCAAGCTCTTTCATTTGATACCCATATCATTAAAAAGTTCCAGGGAACAGGTCCTGACTCCATCATCAGATCAGCATTGTGTTGCGCTCATCAAGCTCTGTCATTTGATACCCATATCATTAAAAAGTTCCAGGGAACAGGTCCTGACTCCATCATCAGATCAGCATTGTGTTGCGCTCATCAAGCCCTTTCATTTGATACCCATATCATCATAAAATTCCATGGAACAGGTCCTGACTCCATCATCAGATCAGCTCGCTGTCACCCTATTATTACATTATTAGTTACACAACAATTCAGATCATTATTCTGCTTTAACGGCCTTTTTAGCCCCGCAGAAAATATTTAAAAATAGGTAATTAATAACTTAGCAACCAATGTATCAAACGCTCCTATTTCGCTATATTCTTCGTAGCCGGCGACGTGCTTTGCGAGTCGACTCAGTGCGAGCTCCGGGATGCAAAGCGATACGTCCACCCCCTAGAAGCGCTCGGCGCGGTCTGCTTGCGTCGAGTAGATAGGGTAGTAGATACGACGCGTTTTAGGTTGTTTTAAAAGATTTTTCATTGCCAATTTTTTAATCTTTTTGCATTTTTTTTTTCAGAAAAGGATTGATTTTGAACTCAAGTTTATTTCTGTTTTGTTAATTTTACGAACAAGAGTTCTAAGTCAGTTCTAAGTAGCCAAAATCAAAAGCAATTCTTTGGCCGTTTTCTCGAAATTTGGACTAAGTTAAAGATTTTTTTACTCAAAAACTAAATAAAGGTAGTAAAAAGTGATCCATTTAATAGTTTGGTTGACTATCACAGCAAAACATCGTAATTTTTTTATACCATTTGGACGTCAAAATGATTCGTAAATATGGTGATTTCTAAACCTCTTACAGCAAAAATTCACAAAACAGTCGCCGGTTTGAGGTCGATTAATCAAAAAGAAATAATAAAAATACAAAAGTAGCTCATTTAATAGTACAAAATTGAAATGATATTTCATGCTGTGCCATAATTTTTTTATAAATACAGTGTTTTCATTGAAAAATCCTGCCCCAAAACATCACGTAAATCAGAAAATTTTGTCTAATGCCTCTTAAAGAGGAATCACTGCGCCGACAACACAATGGACAAGACTGCTCCACCAGTTGTCACCGCAGCGCTTCAGAGCAGAGCTCTGGGCGTCGATTCCGGTACCGAACTTTTTATCAACCTCAACCAAAACCTCAACTAAAGCGACTGTTTCCATGACTACTAATAACAAACGACTCAGTTGTGGTGAGGTTTTGAACTTTGGCAGTACAAATTTTTGAAAAGCTATTCTACTATTTCACCAAATGGCTGACATTTAAGAGTTCGAACCAAAACCAAAGCGGTTGTCATTTAATAGAATACAGGCCCAGGGCCTGTATTCTACTAGATGACAACCGCTTTGGTTTTGGTTCGAACTCTTAAATGTCAGCCATTTGGTGAAATAGTAGAATAGCTTTCCAAAAATTTGTTCTGCCAAAGTTCAAAACCTCACCACAACTGAGTCGTTTGTTATTAGTAGTCATGGAAACAGTCGCTTTAGGGCTAGCGCATATATACAATTTTTAGTTGAACAACTATTTTGTTGTGTTTCATAAGTACACAGCAATATATGAACGTGCGCATATTATCAACTCGATAGTTGATCGACAAAAAAATCAAAAAGCCTCATCGATCTGCTTTTGATTAAAAAGTTGGACAACTATCGATCTCACGCTCATTTTGTATTGCAATGTATTGAAGTGCGCATACCATCGACTAAACAGTCGATCCACGACTGTTCAGTCTCGCATTTTATATATACTTTATGGTTAAAAGACATGGTAACTTAAGCGTTGCCTGCATGGACGTATATAAGGGGGGGGGGGGGATTAGGGGGTCCGGACCCCCCCCCCCCCCCCCTTAGCCCATTGAGTTCGGAGGAAACCTAGTCAATTTTTGTATTTTGGAACCCTTGGACCCCCCCTTAACAATGATCTTTGTATTTTGGAACCTTTGGACCCCCCCCCTTAACAAAGCTATAGCTACGCCCCTGGTTGCTTGCACAAGACTGTTGGATTTGTTTGGGTTACAAATCGACTGAAATCGATTGTATGCGCACCTCCGTCGACTCAACAGTTTAGTTGTGTAGAAATCACGACAAGTACACAACTCGACGAAACAGTTTAGTCGATTTAAAAGTTGTATGTATGCGCTAGCCCTTAGTTGAGGTTTTGGTTGAGGTTTATAAAAAGTTCGGTACCGGAATCGAGCCCCTGGCAACCTTACCGCAGGAACACAACACCAAGAGAGAAGATGTTATTTGGCTGCGATATTCTGTAAGGCGAAGGTACTTCCCCAGTCGGGTCCTTACAGCCGAGAAAAATAAAGAAGAATTGATTATTTATAGATATCATTCGTATACAAGAGGTCAGAAGCCGGTTTGTAGGAGGTCAAAATGGCGTATTTTCCTGTGAATCACAAACATAGTTGGTAGTGGTGTAACCAATAGCTCGCTTGACCTTAGCATATACCTACTCTAGATAAGTGGCTTTGAAGAGATAAAACGCTTGGTAATATAAGTAAGTACCTACCTAATTGTAATTAGTATTTCAATAACGATATTAAGTACATCTAATTGGTAATTTATCCTATTAAAGTGATACCCAAATCTGAAAGTTTGTATGTTTGTATTTTAATCGCACCTCACCCTGGACCGATTCGGAATTTAGTGACTTGGAAAGTGCCGTAATTAGGCTTTTATGCGCCCGGTGCGAGCTTCTATAACAGCGCCCGTGAAAATTTTCTAATCTATCTAAGTACCTACAGGTACTAATTAGGTACTTATTTAAAGGACTACTATTATGACGGAGGCCTTTAGGCGGCCTAAAAACTCCGTCACCAGAGTTGGCTACTTGCTTATACGAAAGAAGAAGACGAATTATATAAGTATGTAGGTACCTATAAAGCGGAAGAGTTTTTTTGTTTGAACGCGCTAATCTCAATAACTACAAATCCGATTTGAATTTTTTTTTCTACATTTGGTAGTTAAACTTTTGAGGAAGGTTATAGGCTTCTTTTCATCGTCATCATAACCATAAACCATCAGTACGGGAGCAATGCCGCGAGGGCGCTGCTCGTATAATATGTACCTACCTACCTATATAGCGGAAGAGTTTGTTTGTTTGTTGGTTTGAACGCGCTAATCTCAGGAACTACAAGTCCGATTTGAAAAATTATTTCTGCATTTGATAGCTAAACTCTTGAGGAAGGTTATAGGCTACTTTTCATCATCATCATCATTACCGTTATACCATCACTACGGGGGGAACACCGCGAGGGCGCTGCTAGTGTCCAATAAAAAAACCTGATGATCAACATTTGCGCTAATTTAATTTCGAATGCCACTTGTCGAGGATATACATCCAAAACAAGTTTCAATAATGATTATTGACGGCACAGATTAATTGATAGTTACTATAGCACCTCACAACATAAGTCAGTCTTTCGTTATATCTCGATGAGTTCACATGAATAAGTGAAGTTATGTTGTAATTTGGACCTTAATACCATAGTGAATAGGTTCTGGCTGTGTTTTAGTGTTACGACAAAATGTTTAGGTGAGATGAATTTTAACTTGTCGACAGAAGTGTCCATTTTGATTAAAAGTCGAATTTTGAACTTTCGAGACCTTAACTTTAAGTTTACTAGATATGTAGGTAGGTACCCTAATGATTTTTTAATTACCTACAATAAAGGTAGGTGAGTGGGTAATTAATGTAATTATGTCCAGTTTTTGCGTATCTCAATCTCGATAGGTAGGTAGGTAAATAAATGCGAAAGTTTGGATGTAGATATGTTTGTTCCTCTATAACTCGACAAGCACTGAACCGATTTGGCTGAAATTTAAAATATGGGTAGATAATGACCAGGAATACCTACCTACTTAGGACATAGAGCCCAATTTCCGTACGGGAAGCTTTTAGAATATATGTATGAATATAGGTACCTACGCAATAGCTAGGCACCTATAGAAAGCTGGAAGCTATTTTGATGAATGACAAAAGTTGTTAGGTTGACAATACACAAAATACAAAAGAAAGTCGTTAGTTTATTTCAAAAATCGCTTAAAAAGTCAAGGTTGAACGCCGTTTATCGCCATCGCGGCGTTATCCGCGTAATGCATATGCAGGCATGCCCACCGTGCCCATGCCTGCATTTTTTTTTTGCACTTTATTGAATTAACACCAGGCGCGGATCCACGTGGATCCGCGCCTAGTGTTAATTTAATAAAGTCGCCATTCGGGCAACGTACCTAGTGTATTCGCCGACAATCTCCGAAACGATCAGCTGTTAATGCCACGAGGTCACCCATCCAAATATACAGGCAGGTTGCATCTAAGTTAATTATAAATTGAACACTTAAGATAAGCATGCCCTCTGTTCCGCTAAGTTAATTATGCTTCGCATTTTATTGCTTACATTTACATAATTTTATTCCTAGGAATAATCAGCAAGCAATAAAAAAAGGATTTAAAAGTTTCAATGTTGCTATACCTACCTACACCAATAACTTTGTAGGTAACTAATGTTGTTGCCTGAGACGCAAGGGGTTGCGGGTTCGATTCCCGCCGCGGGACAAAAGTTAAAGAACCGACTTCAATGTGAGCAATTTTCTGCACTCTCGAGGTGCATTTCTGTTCATAACTCCGAAGATCCTCGACAGATCCTCACCAATTTTTTTATGGCACCAATCGGAAAGGCTTTCAAACATAAAAACAAATTTCTAAATCTGTCCAAGCGTCTTCGAGTAATCGGTGAACATACATAAAAAAGCACAAAAAAAGATTCTGACGAATTGAGAACCTCCTCCTTTTTTTGAAGTCGGTAGTTTAACATTAAAATAATAACTTTTTTTGAGTTTCTTGAATGAATCAAGCACATGACCGTGAAAAATGACTTAAAACAAAGAGAGGCCTAGAACCAGCAGTGGGTGAAATCGGATGATAATTACCAAAGGTTACTGGGCACCTCAGTATGGAAACTATACCCACGGCCTACATAAATAAAATAAGATAGGATGTTTAGATAAATGTCTATAATTTACGATGATATGAGTCGCATTACCATAGCTAACGGGAATCAGGTCAAAAACAAGTTGGAAAATTAAAATAAAAATGTTTATGAGTAGGTAAATACAACAGGTCACATAGGTGAGGGAGAGCCAATTTACAAACATTATCTTTTTACAAAAGTCAAGATTACATTATGTAGGTAGGTATGTAGGTACCTATGTATACCTACCTAAATAATTTTAATAAAATCGTGTGATGGAATTTAATAAAACGAAAAATATAAAGTGATTTTGTTGTTGTAAACAACTAATTAATAATCTGGTAAGTACCTATTAAAAATTTAGGTATGTACCTTATCTACCTACCTGTATTTATTTACCTTACCTGACTAATTTAAAATATTTATAGTAGGTACCTAGGTATGTAAATAACTAAAACTCAAACGGGAGCTTCAATGCATCATAATTATAATACCTACATAATAATGATGTAGGTACCTATATGAATGCTTTTTAAAAACTAGGTAATTACAATACGTAAACTACCGAGGTTTTTTAGAAAAAGTTTTTATTTGTAAACAAAAAGGTTTCCATTCGGGACACCAGCAAGGCGATGCACAGTTCTCGGAATGTACCTACCTACTTATTCCGAATTCGGAAAGTGACTTTTTTTCGCTGAAAAAACGTTGACTTTCAGAAAATCTTCTAATAGGATGCATTCCGTTCCAAGAAGAAGTGTTGATCGCATAAGGCGAGGTGCCACTGGGTTGAAATGCAAGTGGGACGGTCTTCTTCTTCTTCTCTCTCTCATGAGAAAATGTTTTTCTCATGAAAGAGAAAGAGACAGTGTAAAAATTTTCCGAAACGAAAAATCCCTTGATGCATGCACGCATGGTCGAGATTCAAACTAAGGACACGACCTTATTGAAGGATGCACTACCCCACTCGGCCTACATGGCTCTACCTGTTTATACGAAGTTATCTTATTTTATTTACACTCTGTGGTTTTGAAATACCTAATATACCTACCTATGTAGAGTTAATTAATACTTATCCAATTATGGACCATCACCTTTTTTCCTTATACATGTTGTTGTATTTCCTGTAGAACAGTGGTTCTTAACCGGTGGTCCGCGGACCACTGGTGGTCCCTGGAGCCACCCGAAGTGGTCCGCGAAGCTATCCGAAAAAATTAAGCAAGTGACAATGGATCAAAGTTAAAAGAGAAAACTTTTCCGCTTTTGATACATTTTGAATCAAATTATTGGTTGACTGTGTGTTGAGCAGGCGCGGTCTCATGGGGAGGGTCATTGGGGTCATTTGTCCTAAAAAAATCGGCTCGCTTCAGTCGCATTTTAGTTTCATGTGTATTTTGCTAACAAAGTGAGTTATGCTATGTCTGTCCGCAGACTAGAAATCGGCAGCAGCCAGCCTTTTCTTTGAGCACCGTAAGCAAAATAAATAGCCACATGCTGCATTTGCCTGCTAGAAATTCGGCTCGCTTCGCTCGCCTTTTATTTGACTTTAGCTTCATGCGTATTTTGCAAGCAAAGTGAGCTATGTCTGACCGCAAAATAGGAATCGACCAGCAGCCAGCCTTTTCTTTGAGCACCGTAAGCAAAATAAAGAAGCACGCATAACATTTGTCTTAAAACAAATTCGGCTCGCTACGCTCGCATTTTAGCTTCAGGACTATTTTACGAACAAATTGAGTTGTCTGATCGCAGAATAGAAACTGACAAGCAGGCAGCTTTTTCTTTGAGCATGGTAAGCAAAATTAAGTGTCACATGCTGCATTTTTCTTTAAAAAATTAGGCCCGCTTCGCTCGCATTTTAGCTTCATGCGTATTTTGCGGAAAAATTGAATTACGTCTGATCGCAGAATAGAAACTGACAAGCAGCCAGCCTTTCTTTAAGAACCGTAAGCAAAATAAAGCGTAAATGTTGAATTTGTTTCACTTCGTGGATTAGGGAGCTCGCTTCGGTCGCTTGGTTTGAAGCTCACTCGCTTTGTTCGCATATTAGCCTTATTAGTTTTTTGCGACCAAAATGAGCTACGTTGCATATGACTTAAAAAAAATCGGCTCGCTTCGCTCGCATGAGTAGCATTCATCGTATTGTCATGAGTAGTAGTCATCATGAGTAGATATTTTGCGAGAGTGCAAAGTTATGTGACCCCCTTCTGATTATTTGCCTGACGAAATACAACACTATATAACTTGAAAGATACATCCCCTCTCCCCCCCCCCACCATCGTGATACGAGTTGGTGGTCCGCGGCATTAAAAAAGTTTATCAAATGGTCCCCCATCACTAAAAGGTTAAGAACCACTGCTGTAGAACAACTTTTATACATTTAAATAATCTTTGTGATTTAAATGCATAAACTTGTATTATTTAGGTACCTACCTAATACTAGCTGGGCCCCAATTCATCCAATAAACGTAGGAGCACGAAAAAATCACCTTTATTTAATTACTTGCCAACTACTTAAATCGTATCACATCGCAATAAACCGTTATTTTGTCAAAGTAGGTACCTTACCTACATAGGTAACTCGAACCGCAGTGGTTGGCTTACCTTCGATTCCATATAGGTAGGTACTAAAAATAGACATTGGAATGTAACACTACTAGGTTGTGCTGCCCTATAATAAATAGTTCTAGATCAACCTGGGAACTATCATTTGAATTCAGTGGATGTGTTCCGTGCTTCGGAGGGCACTTTAAATGTCGGTCCTGGCTTTTAAGTCGCTAAGCCATGACGGAGGCCTTTAGGCGGCCTAAAAAAAAACTCCGTCACCAGAGTTGGCCACTTGCTCATACGAACTTACTTACGAGTACTTTAGTGGAATGTGACGATTTTTAAAAAGATAAAAAAACCATGTAACATCGCTTTACGTTTTGTTCGGACTTCCAGATTAAGGCCCTAGTTCAGTGACCGTGCAAGTAGCTCTGTCACTCTCATCTCAACGAGATCGAACGTGACAAAAGATAATGTGCTCGTTGAATGTCTGTTTGCTGCGAAACATTCGACATGAGAGTTTAAGACCGATTTTGATCGCTATCAGAGATAGACAATTGGCCCCCTGATCTATCTTTGATAGCGACCAAAATCGGTCTCAAACTGTCAAATATGACAGTTCAGTTCCAGTATCTCCGTCACTCTCATCTAAACGAGACTGAACGCGACAAAGATACCTTAGCGATCGTTTGGACAGTTTGAGACTAATTTGAGGTTTGAGACAATCACGCCACGATACATTTTACTATGCAAATTATTAACTCTATTTATCATTTTATTACAGGTTTATCCTAGTTACCTGTGCGACTCTGGTCAGCGTCCTAGCTCAAGAAACCACCATAGATCCTTCCCTCCTGAATGGGATCTTCGGGACTCCACCACCGGTGGTCACTCCGCGCGGTTTAGAGGAGGTATGTTAGCCATGTTAGGTCATAAAGGTCGCTATTGCAGAATCGCAATTTAGGAATTGAACTATTGCCATCTCTTTTCATTGACTGAGAGTGAAAAGAGACGGCAGTAATGCCGTCTCTTTTCATATTGTGATTCAGTTTTTGCTACCTTTTTAAGTCCGTTGGTCCCCATTGACACAGTGCCATTGACAAGGATTCTAAATTCTAAAATAATTCAAAAATAGGAAGGTACCTCTATTCTACAACAAATAACTCTATTCTAAAAGACTCATCATCATCAACGTTCTAGGAAGTGGTGAAGTTAGGCGTTTGCCATTTTATGTATTTTTTTTCCGTCGGCAGAGTTTTTTTTTTAATTTCAACGAAAGAAGGAAATCAGGTTTTTCTTCGTAAAAAAACAACTGAAATAATTGTTTTAGACACTTGGTGCGATTGACTTCCCAGACGTGGATTTACCTTTTTTTTTGTTGGCCGGCACTTCGACTTTTGGGTCCAAAATGAATGTCCTTCTTTCAAGGAATTTGTATAAGTACTAAAGTTACGTAGTTTATAAATTCCTTGCCTTCTTTACATCTAATCTAAATTATTATTTTTAACCCCCGGCCCCGACGAAAAAGAAGGGTGTTAAAGTTTGTAGAGTGTGGCATCATAGCTCCTGAACGGATGAACTGATTTTGATGTGGTGTTTTTTTAAAGATTCTTTATGGAGAGTGTTCCTATCCTACTATAATATTATAGGTAAAGGCGAAAGTCCGTGTGTGTGTGTGTGTGAATGTTTGTTGCCACGTAACTCCATAACTACTAAACCGATTTTAAAGAAATTTGGAATGTAGAGAGATAATAACCGGGAATAGAACATAGGCTACTTTTTATCCCGAAAAATTGCATGGTTCCCGTGGGATAAAAAAAATAGTAGTCCACGCTGGCGAAGCCGCGGGCATCAGGTAGTGTTTCATATGTCGCGGGCTTCTTAGATTTTTAATTTATATTCTGAGCTTATACGCCTTCGTATTATATTTTCAGATCACTGTGAGGCCCACGGATGCTCCAGTGACAGTTGTCGACAAAGATGGCGAATCCTGCAAATGCGTGCCGTACTATCTGTGCGATGCGAACAGGATTGCGGTCGATGTGAACAATGCGACGGTTACTGGCTGGGGCGAACTCGACATTAGGTGAATAATCCTTCTTTAATTATGTCTCAATCATATTTATTCTTAGATCAAATTCACTGAGGATATTGTACGCCGTTCTACCTATGCATTGCATGCATTTTCCTTGTTATTTTAACAGGCTCCTTGATTGTCTATCTTTGATAGCGACCAAAATTGGTCTCAAACTGTCAAATAATTATGTTCAGTGACCACGCAAGTAGCTCTGTCACTCTCCTATCAACGAGACCTAACGCGACAAAAGATTCCTTCGTAAGCAGGGTTCTATTACGCGTGCTAGAAGCTAAGTGAGTTCCCGGCTTTATGTGCAAAAAAATAAGCTAAGCTGCAACGATCACAGTGACCAGCATAAAAGATCATCCAAAAAAACCTGTGCAGTTTTTATTCACTTTCAAGATTTTTACGTGTTTCAGTTACACCTATGGATTGTAAACTGTCAATATCAAACTATTTCAATTATAATTTGATTCCCAGGTTTGGCGAAGCCGACAGTCCCCCACCACCATGCCAGGAGAGTGTGGAGGTGTGCTGCAAGGCGCCCAGGGACGCCGGGGAGATGGTGAAGCCGAAGCCAGACCCTGCCAAACTGAAGGGATGCGGGTACAGGAACCCTAGGGGTCTGGGCGCTTCGATCCTTAGTAATGTGAGTAAAGTTCGTATGAGCAAGTGGCCAACGCTGGTGACGGAGTTTTTAGGCTACCTAAAGGCCTCCGTCATGGCTTAAGTAATAAATAAGTAATGTGAGTAATAAGTGGCTCGACATCGTGAAACTATTTGCATACCTAGCTTAAAACAGAATAAATATTCACAATTCTCTAGTTTTGTGATGCGAAGGTGGTCCAGGTGCTCCATCAATCCATACCTATTAGTTAAAGGGCCTATTCCACTGGTAGAAATCTAAAAGTGAGCAATATGCATTTTGAGGATCTATTCTGCTCATCATGCCGAAGATCCTCATCAGATCTTCACTAAATTTTATGAGACCAATTTCAAGTCTTTCCGAACAAGAACCATCGAAATCTGATGTCATTAGGCGGAGATATCCTGTAGCTTACTTTTTGCCCCTTTTTGGAGGAAGTAGGTAGGTACCTCCTCATCAGCTCATACGAACTTACTTAGGTATTATTACCATTTAATATCGTTCCAGGGTCGCGAGGCTCAATTCGGCGAGTACCCCTGGGTGGTCGCGTTGATAAACAACAACAATGGGAGCTACATCGGTGTGGGTGTCATCATCCACCCACAAGTCATCATGACGGGCGCGCATATCGCCGCCAAGTAAGTCGACAGACGTCCGATTTTTTGTCGGTCCGATGTCCGATCCGATTGTCTGAAGGCGTTCGCTGTAAACCTATACCTACCTATCTACCCATCAAACATTAAGTATACCATTTTTTTTTCAAATCAAATCATTTATTGTTCAGAAAACAATATACCTACCTACCTACATTTACAGTGTAGGTATAGGTATAGGTTTTAGTTGGTTAATTTTAGAACGAACGACGATTTATTTCTTTATTTATTTAATAGTTGCATCAACAATTTAACTATTTTGTTATATAAATTGGCTAAATAAGTATTCTCATGTAGGTATCTAGTACCTACATATGTGACATTGTCTTTTGTGAGAATAAATTATTTAAGCCTATTCTAACCTAATAATCTTTAAATCTAACTTGGCCGCGGAACGCCCACGCTCCATACAAATTTGCCCATTGTCCTTTTATGATAATTTACAAATGGCCTCCTAACTTGCAGATACGGTCCGAACGACCTGAAGATCCGAGCTGGTGAGTGGGACACGCAGACTGTGAAGGAGATCTTCGAGTTCCAAGAACGAGTGGTCCAGGAGATCTATTACCACAGAGGTACAAGTACAACCTTGCCTTGCCTTGTACCTACCTTGCTTTCCCATAAAAAATAATCGATCGAGCGAGCGAAGATCTTAGGCTTGTTTCACTCTTCAGCGTGTCGCCGGTCGCGTTCGCGAGTTGACCATTCACAGCACAGAGAATTTTGAATTTTCGAATTTCTCTGTGCTGTGAATGGTCAACTCGCGGACGCGACCGGCGACACGCTGAAGAGTGAAAGGGCCCTTAGTGGCAAGTTAGGCGATTTTGCTTTGTAGATATGTTTGTAAGTAGTAGGTACCTACTTATGTTTAATTTTTATGTTCTCACAAAAATTCTACAAATTGATTTTTTACGAACAATATTAAAGTTATAGGTAGAATGCAGAATTACTTTGAATATTTAAGGTACCTAGGTAGGTAGGTACACAATGTAAATGTCTATCACTTTTTTCAACCATCTTACCTATATACCATTTCAAAGTATTCATCGTAAAAAAAACAATTTTTTTATGAAGTAATCCGAGTTAGCGACGTTACGTGTGAGTCAAAATAGCCCTACTGATTATTATTCCTGTCTAGTTGAATGTCTGTTTGCACGGTAGCTTGTAAACGCGGTACTTGAGTTTACTTTTGTAAAACTGTAAGTAATTGTTCTTTCACAGAGTTCAACCCCAAAAATCTGAAGAATGACATAGCGCTGCTTCGTCTGCAAGAACCGCTGCAGTTGGCGGAGCACATCAACATGCTGTGTCTACCGGACTACAACGAGAACTTCGACAATAGCAAGGAGTGCGTGTCTAATGGCTGGGGGAAGGACAGCTTTGGTGAGGAAAAACATAAAAAAACTTAGCCTTTACATCTTTACTAGATGATTTAAGTGTCAGGAGGCAATCTTTGCCTACACTTAACGGGTCAAAGTGCCTGGGACAATGTTGAGATGGAGTAGGCTTGTAGCACCTACACCATCCTCATCCACAGGAAAGACATGGTCAATACGTGTGGGGCTGACTAAGCCGCGGGTTTCCTCACGATGTTTTCCTTCACCGTTTAGAGCTAGTGTTAATGCGCATATAAATTTTTCGAAACGAAAAATCGATTGATGCACGCTCCAGGATTTGAACCCACGACCTTCGGATCGAAAGTCGAGGGACCCCTCGACCAACACGTCTCCCAGAATCGAAATCGGAAAAACAGGCCTTCTTTAAACAATTCTGCTCACTCTGTTTGAAAGTATCTCACAAAAATTAGACAAAAGCATCCAAGTGGATGTAGTATACCTGGACTTTAGGAAAGCCTTTGACCATGTTAACAATGATGTAGGTACCTACCTACTTCTGGAAAAACTTGGAATTGTTGGATTTGCTCCCAAATTGGTAAGGTAGTTTTATAGCTATCTCCGCGATTGCAGCCAGTTTGTGCGACTTGGCTGTTAGGACTCTGGCCTTAGCATTCGCGATCTGGCGCTAGCCAGGGATCATCCTTGGGTCCATTATTGTACCTACCCAATAATTTGCTACTACTAAACATTTATTAGTTAACATGTAGGTACCTACTACACTTCTTCCAGCGGATCTAGGCATTCCTAAACTTAGCCGTTTCGATGCGCAGTGCAACTTTTTCATACTTAGGTACAAAATTTTCTACTACGCAGCGAAAAGCCTATCTTCACGAATGCCTAGATCCATTGTGACAACTGTACCTAAACGTTCTTTGATTCTTGACTGTACCCATACCGTGTTTGTTGCCCTGATTCTTCACGGTGTTGGTGGCGAAAGAACAGAAGTAGAATCACCAGCTCTTAAGACGTTTCAAAGTGGTCATACGCGGTCCTACTGAATAAATGATATTTGAATTTTGAAATTCCCTCTTCCCAGATCTGCAAGGTCGCTACGCCGTGATCCTCAAGAAGGTATCCCAGGACATGGTGCCGCACGCTCGCTGTCAATCTCTGCTTCAGCGCACGCGACTCGGAAGGCGTTTCACATTACACAGCAGCTTTGTCTGCGCGGGTGGCGAAGAAGGACAGGATACTTGTCAGGTAATACAGAGTTTCAGCACCCTGATTATCTATCTTTGATAGCGACCAAAATCGGCCCTCTGATTACGTTACGTAAGACTTGCAACAGCAATGCGACAGCAATCACTACGCGACTGGTCGAAAAATATCTCTAGTTCAGATGGGAACTACCCTAAAAATCGTATTTACAAAGCTAATCGCACGTCTGTTGCTCGCCTTTGACCCCTAGTGCATTTTGCGACTGTAATACGATTCGACCGGTCGCGTAGTGATTGCTGTCGTATTGCTGTTGCAAGTCTTACGTAATCAGGGGGCGATCTCAAACTGTCAAATATGACAGTTTAGTGACCACGCAAAAAGCTCTGTCACTCTGTCACTCTCTCAATGAGACCGATTGCGACAAAAGATTCCTACACTTTTTCAAAAGGATCTTGGCATTCCTGAAGTTAGCCGTTTTTATTCGCACAATGCGCAGTGCAATTTTTTCACATAAAATTTTCTACTGCGCAGCGAAAAGCCTGACTTCACGAATGCCTAGATCCATTGTGACAACCGTACGCGATCGTCTTGACAGTTTGAGACCAATTTGAGGTTTGAGACAAGTTAGACAGCCTGCTGGTCAAGTGTGCAAGAGTAGTAAATTTTAGCTCCACTGTGCATGAAACTAATATTGGAGCGCGGCACAGATTAGGAGCGCGGTTTCTGTTTTGTTCTTTATTGAGATACAATGACATTGACATTTCATTGCAGGGTGACGGCGGCGCGGCGCTAGCGTGCCCTATCGGCAACGAGCGCTACAAGCTCTCAGGGCTAGTCGCGTGGGGCATCGGCTGCGGGCAGAAGGACGTGCCCAGCGTGTTCACCAACGTGCCCGCCTTCCGCACCTGGGTCGACGATAAGATGAGCAGTTGGGGCTATGGAATTCAAACTTACACTATCTAGACTCCAGATGATTGTCTAACTTTCAACTTCAACTTCTTCTTTTTGGCTACTGTGACTAGGGTTGTCACAATTCTGCCAGTGTCCGTGTCATGCTAGTATCATAAACTTTTGTCTAAAAGAGCTACCACACGGTCTGCGACGACGACAGACCAAACCGCAGACAAATAGGGAGTGATGCCACATAACCTAACATAAATCTACCTACTTACTGTGAACGAAAGAATAATCTTGCTTGAAGGTACATACCTACCTACCAACCAACGTTAAATAATTAGTAGGTAGGTTAGGTAAGATTCAATGAAATAGATACCTGCTAAAAGCCTGCTAACAATAAAAAATAAATAGGCAACATAGACCGTCAGTGCTAATTTATTTTAAAACTCCCGAATTTGCAGGAAATCCCCCCATTTGGCATCACTCCCTATTTGTCTGCGGTTTGGTCTGTGTCGTCTGTTACGGCTATAACTTTGGTAGCGACCAAAATCACATGTCATATTTGACAGTTTGAGCGGTCTCAAACTGTCAAATATGACAGTTCAGTGACCACGCAAGTAGCTGTCACTCAACGAAACGAACGCGACAAAACGCGATCGTTTTGACAGTTTGAGACCAGTTTTAGGTTTGAGACAAGTTAGGCAATCAGTCTGCAACCCTAGGCGGTTACAGAATACTAATAAAGCCTTAATACCTACCATAAAGGTCCACATATTGCGAAGCATGCGATGCGCGCCGTACGCGCTGGATGCCTCACAATGTCTGTTAAGTCGCTACTACACGCTGGCGCAGGCTCGCCGAGTGAACGCCAATGCCAACGTGTGGACAGCACCATTTGCCTTGCCATTGCTCGCCTAGCTGGCGAGTGAATACAAGCGTCAATTTGCATTGGTTTGCATTAACTCGCCAAGCGTGTGGACGGTAGCACTCGCCTTGCATCGACTCGCCTTCGCTCGCGCTGGCTTAGGCTCGCCCAGCATGTAGATATAGCCGGTTTTACAGACATTGCGAGCGATTTCAAACATTCTGTATCCACCTTAGGTTGTCATTAAAACTATTTTGAGATTATAGCTCTAATTGACATCCAGTGTTTGTTTTATTGTTTCCTTTTTAACACATTCCCTGACCTTCTTTTGAGTTATCCGCAGGAGGGCCAGAGGTCAGTGGGGCTAAAAAGACCGCTATAGCAGAATCATAATCAGTGATCGGAGTAGGTAGAGCTATTTTATGTAGGTACTTGCCATATGATAGAATAATATGGATATTCCCCGAATCCCGGGATTCGTTTTTTAGTTAGAAAAATAATAAAAAGCTTTTTGCTTTTTGCTATACCTATACGGGTTTAAGGATTGTATAATAAATAGATAGAAACTTGATTCATGAACACACATATATTTTTTTATGTAACAATTTCATACAAGAATCAACAATCATTTAACATTTTCATTCTGAAGTTGTACAAGAACATACCATACAAATTATTAGTTCCTCAAAAATCGAAACATGATTGAAAAGAACAAACTATTTGTATAATCGAATCCCGGAGTATTAGTCGGAATCCCGTGGAATATCCATATTAACATCAATGTTTGCGGTCAATGAACCTAAATAGCTCTACCTACTCCGATCAGTGATCATAATAGATATTGACTAATGCCGTCTCTTTTCATAGACTGAGAGTGACAAGAACAGCATTGTTGAAATTGCTATTCTGATTCTGCTATAGCGGCCTTTTTAGCCCACCTGCTGGGATATTTTGTTTCACACGTAAAGTCGCTAACTCGGATTCGTTGCAACAAATTGATTTTTTACGAACAACATTAGGTAAAGTTTTTAATTAACGGGACTTAATCGCGTACCTAATGAAATTATTTTATTAAATAAATTAAAAATGTGTTCAAGTCGCGAAAGTTTAAAATATGTAGTAACATTAAAGTTATCTAATGCAAAATTACTTCACATATTTTACACAACAAACATTTCTATCACTTTCTTCAACCATCTTCTACCATTTCAAAGTATTCATCGTGAAAAAACATTTTTTGTTGGAACGAATCCGAGCTAGCGCAATACGTGTGAAACAAAATATCCCGGCTGAACGCGAGTGTTCGCTTAATCATAATTCTTGTAGGTAGATACCTATACTATACTATTATGTATGTATTTACAAAAAAAAATATGGATTTAAGTAGTAAGTATATCAGTCATGTGGTTCCCATAACACAAGCTCTGCTTAGCTTGGGGCTACATGATGCTGTGTGAGATGTCCAGCATTATTTATTTATTTTATTTATTTATACTAAGTATACTTGTTTGCCTCAATAGTGTGTAATAAATTAAACACCAATTATCTAAGTTAGTGAATAATTTTAATTGAAAATAATTGAAAAATACAATCTACAGATAATTACTTATAATATACATTTTCGTTTCTTACGTATTTATAAACGAAATCACACAATAAACAGCCTATAATTTGTACAACGTAACTGATTTTAATTCAAAAATTATGTTACTATTTCTATAAAATTAGTTGATAGTGGAGTAAAATTCGAGGTGATAGTGAATGTTTAAAGTCTCTAATGCAATCAAAAATAATTCTAACACTTTACATTACATTGAAGAATATTCTTTAAAAGAGGAATATTATTACTTTGAAGAACATTTTTAAAATACCAAAATATTTTGAAGAATATTTTAAAATATACCTCTGTGTCATCAATTACAAGGTTCTTTGGAATTTTTAAGAATATTCTTCACAACTAAATATTCCTCAAATCTGGAGCAGTTTTTTAAAACATTCCTCATTGAAACTACATAATAAAAAATTCAATTGCTTTTTAAAACTTTACTAATAGGAGTGGATTATTGAGATGAAGAGAGTATTAAGCAGTCTTCTGTAAGTACTCGTCGAACACAAACAGAGCGAGGGACAGGTCTTGTCCGTTGTTAGCTGTGATGAACTTCTTAAGGTCAGTTGTGTGACCGGCTAGCTCGCGGATAGTCTTAGACTGGTCTTCGATGAACTCTTCCTCAAGATACTGAGCGATCTGGAAGGAAAGTTATATTTGAGTGTCGCTTCTTCTATATTAATCTTATCTTACTTTTATTCATATCTTACTATAATCTTATAAAATCTGTTAGAGGTCTTTTTCTTTGTATGTAGGAGGTAATCTCGGCCAGGGACTCTAACTCATGGAGTTCCACTGTGTAGTTCTTACGTTCAGCTGCCTCTTAATTCTATGTATTATATTAAACACTGTACCTATTTGTTCCCCCAACTATCCTAGGCTGAAACCGAGGCTAATCCTTACCTATTGATCGGTACCCACGATACAGATTTATTCTAGTGTGGGCGCCACAGGTAAACACAATTTGGGGAACATGGTGGAATAGTTCCTCAAAGGCAGAGTAGGTGGTTCCTCTGCAACGGGCCGGCCCACTTGCCAGTGGTCTTTCGACCGACAGTTGTTGTCGGTTGGTTGGTTATAACCCGATCGGCGTTGATTCACTTGCGCGATCTAGAAATTCTGATGTTGCGTGGCGCCATCTGTAGTGCGTAGCATGTTTCTGTAGTTCATCTAGCGACATCTACCTGTCGCTAGATGAACTACATAGACATACTACGCACTACGAGCTTACTACGAGCTTCAGCGAAGATGGCGCCACTCAATATCAGAATTCCTAGATCGCGCAAGTGCGCTACTCATCGCCGATCGGGCTATATACAACCAACCGACAACTGTTGGTCGAAAGACCACGGGCAAGTGTGACAGATGGGCCGGTCCGTTGCAGAGGAACCACCTTTGGGGAACTATTCCATCCATGTTCCCCAAATTGGTGACCCCGACGTGATATAATTATTAAGTTAGGTATATTAAATTCACAGGACTATGTTTACTTACCTCTGGGTCGTGTAGACGTTGGCTGTTCCTAGTGGCCTCGCGGTGTATATAGAAGGCGCGTTCAGCCAACTCCTTCTGCGTGTCCAGCGCCTTCTTACGTTCAGCTGGCTCTTAATTCTATTGTAGCGACATCTACCTGTCGCTAGATGAACTACATAGACATGCTACGCACTACGAGCTTCAGCGAAGATGGCGCCACTCAAAATCAGAATTCCTAGATCGCGCAAGTGCACTACTCATCGCCGATCGGGCTATATACAACCAACCGACAACTGTCGGTCGAAAGACCACGGGCAAGTGTGACAGATGGGCCGGTCCGTTGCAGAGGAACCACCTTTGGGGAACTATTCCATCCATGTTCCCCAAATTGGTGACCCCGACGTGATATAATTATTAAGTTATATTAAATTCACAGGACTATGTTTACTTACCTCTGGGTCGTGTAGACGTTGGCTGTTCCTAGTGGCCTCGCGGTGTATATAGAAGGCGCGTTCAGCCAACTCCTTCTGCGTGTCCAGGGCTTTGGCCAATGACTCCAGCTCGTGGAGCTCCACTGTGTAGTTCTTACGTTCAGCTGGTTCCTGAGTGGAACGTTGGGAGAAGTTCATCTCGTCACCTGTAGTTATTCGAAATAAGAAATACAACATGGAATCTTTTATTATTATCTATAGTCACAATCTTCTTCTTCTTATTCTTTCGTATGAGCAAGTGGCCAACTCTGGTGACGGAGTTTTTAGGCCGCCTAAAGGCCTCCGTCATGGCTTAACGACTTAAAAGCCGGGACCGACAATTTAACGTGCCCTCCGAAGCACGGAAGCGCTCAGCTTGAAATGCCACTTGCGGTCACCCATCCAAATTGTCGCCGCGCACAACGCTGCTTAACTTCACCGATCAATCAAGAACGTCTAAGCAAGCTACGTTACTAACGCTTCACTCTACGCTTCGCTTACTTTTACTAATAAAGCGGAAGAGTTCGTTAGTTTATTTGAACGCGTTAATCTCAGGAATCAGCAGTCGGATTTGAAAAAATCTTTCTGCATTTGATAGGTTAATTTTTGAAGCTCTACTGTATACAAATACAGGTAAGTCCGTACCCATATTATAAATGTGAAAGTGTGTTTATTTGTTTGTTTGTTTGTCCTGCTTTCACGTCAAAACCGAGCGACGGATTGTCGTGATTTTTTGTGTGGAGATAGTTGGAGGGCTGGAGAGTAACATAGGCTACATTTTATCCGGGTACCACGCGAAGCCGAGGGCAGCAGCTAGTATAATAATAAGTATAATTAGCTTTCTGTATTTATTAGTCTATTTAGTTTAAGTTATATTTAGCTGTTGGTTTTCCTTAAAATAAATAAATAAATAAATAAATAATTAAAATTCATAATATCTATTGACTTACCTCTCATAGTAACATGCTTGATGATATCAATGGTCTTAGCCCAGGCGTCATCGGCTAGCTTTTTGAAAACCTTGCTGAACCCAGCCCGGTTAGTTTCATAGTTGTTAAAGTAGGCAGCTGAGAGGAGGTATTCATAAGATCTCTCTAGATGGAGGTTGGCGTACGCTTTTAGTTCTGAAGCGACGCTGCCGTGGCGGCCATACTCTCCATACACGGCGTTACAGCGAGGCAGAGCTGTGGGTTGAAGAGGGTTTGAGAATATACGGAAATAAAAACCGGTCAAGTGCGAGTCGAACTCGTACGCCGAGGGTTCCGTAGCTAGCCATGGTGCCGATTAAGCTAGTCCGCTTAATTGTGTGAGCGCCCATACAACTCGGAGGACAATTTTAATTGGCGTCAACTATGTATGTATGGGAACACCCTTTAATTTTCAACTTTTTTAACTTTTTGGAATTTTTCCTTTATTTGTGCTATAAGACCTTACTTTTTGCCAAATTTCGTTATTCTAGGTCAACGGGAACTACCATTTAGGTTTTCGACCCAAAACCTCTAGGGTACTTCCGGTTGACCTAGAATTGTCAATTTTGGTTACAAGCAAGGTCTTCCAGCACAAGTAAAGGAAAAATTCCGAAAAATAAAAAAAGTTGAAAATTAAGGTAAGTTTTGGTACTCACAAGTTTTCACGAAAACCTAAATTTGCCTATATCTTTTTATAGTGTTGACTCAGGACCTTGATTTTTATAGTCACAATAGGGACTATAGACTTTAGTATATGGTATTTTCAACTTGCTAGCTCTACCCGTTCCTGAGATAATCGATGGTGACACACGGACAGACGGACAGACAGACAGACGGACAGACGGACAGACGGACAGACGGACAGACGGACAGACGGACAAGAAAGTGATCTTATAAGGGTTCCTTTTTTTACCTTTTAAGGTACGGAACCCTAAAAATGTCCAATTTACAGTGCCACAAGTATAAGTTGGCGGTGGAGATTTCTAGAACTAAAGCGCGTAAAAATTTATGCCAGACTAGTTTTATTGCATGGAGATTGTTTTGAATAAAATCAATGTGAAACATTGGATTTTTTTACTTTGTTTTTGGTTAAGTTCCACACAGTAAGCAGGGCACTGGTTTCGAGCCGAGCACAGTGGCGCACAGGTGCGCCAAGTTATGCTTGTCGGACTGTAGCTTAATGGTGAACGCAGACTTGGCCGCACCGCAGTCGTAGCAGTCGCCGCAGTCATCGCTTTTATTAATGGCGACGGGAATGATTGCGGCGACTGCGGTGCGGTAGGTGAGATTGCATAGAACTTCTTACTTTGATAAGCAAAAGATGAATAAATGGATGACTAATGTGTTTAAATAATAAGATAAATAATAGTGTTCATTATTTTATTTTTGTCCCAGTCGAGTGAAGAAAATAAAAAATGACGTTTATAGAATTTGGCTGTTAAATCCGCCATTTTATTTGGCACTTTAAAAATACCGCGATTTTTGTAAAAATGAATGTCCAATTCATAAATAGAACAAAATGGCGGACTGTCACATGAACACACTCTACAGAAAAATACTATCACGAATGAATACTAAGGAATTTAAAAAAGACTTGTATAATATTTATCACATGCAAATCATGCCATGCAATCCATTTATTCATTCTTTTACTTACAAATATCGAAGCGCCCAGCTGCAAACATAAGCATGTGTCATGTCTATCTATATATATAAATAAATATCTAACTAATACAATATTACTTATATTATTTTTATGTTATGGTATATAAATAAATATTAGTGAATATTTCGCATAGCGTCATCTAGCTTCATTTGAAGCTTATTATGTAGTTAAACAGATAAAATACATAGATATAATGTTTTTGTGTCAGGGTTTAGTTATTATACTGAATAGTAACGTGAATTGTTAATTATATACTTAGGTAACTTGTTTAGGTAGGTACCTACATTGTTATTTTGAGCAAAAATAAATTCTTTATCTTAGTTTACTGCATTCCTAGAACTAAATTTCTCTCCTTCTTACGCCATGTTTGCGCAAGTCGATGTTTTCCATCACCATTTCCAAGTTGTAAATGGTGATGGAAAACATCGACTTGTTGGAAATTCCAACACTCACCTAGGCTGTTAGGGTTGGCCTGCCCGCAGTCCAGGGAGACATCCTGGTAGCAGGAGTCGGCTGCGAGGGTGCCTGATAGCGCGAGAAGACACAAGAATGCAACGGTGGACTTCATGTTTCTGGGGGAAAAAGCAAAATAAATAATAAAATAAATATATAATAAATAGTGCTGGACATTAGACACAGCGCCATCTAGCCCCAAACTAAGCAAAGCTTGTACTATGAGAACCAGATAACTGATAGAATTCTTATATATTTGTAAATACATAAGTATAAGTAGGTACTTATGTATTTACAAAATATATAATATATAAGTTTATAATACTTTACAACACCCAGACACAGAACAAACATCTATGTTCAATTGTTCATCACATAAATGTTTGTCCTGGTTGGGAATCGAACACACAATCTACAGCGCAGAAGGCAGAGCTACTACCAATTGAGCTAAGAGGCTAGTCTTAGGTATGTAAGTTTTTTTTTATATTACTAAGGTAGCAGACAAGCATACGGCCCACCTAGCAGCAATACATTCACACTCTCCTCATATTTCAAAATATTTTTTGAAGAATATTCTTCAAACATAAAAAAAATTATTAGGTATTGAACACTGTTATTGTTTTGTCTGTCAATTACTATTTTTATTATCTAGTAGGTATCTAAGTCAATAAATCACAACAAGAAATTAATTGGCGATTAAAATGTAAATAGTTGATAAGTAATAAAATCGTCATGTCATGATTAGGATGATAGTACAATGTAATGTATTTACCTACTGAAAATATGGCAGCTATGTATACCCACCCACTTTTATAGGTACCTACATAAAGGCTGAATTTACAAAACTGAAAAGCCTATGGTAGATGCTTAGGTAGGTAACTAATAGGTCAACAAAATATTAGGTACAATATTGTACATTTAAGCTAATAACCTGTAATTAAGATGTCAAAGTCAAACAAAAATACATTTTGATGAAATGATTGGTAGGAACTTACCTATAATAACTTTGTTTGACATCTCAACTCAATCCAAAACAAAGATTCAAAATAGGAACATAATCCCGGAAGTCACGAATATTTTTTTAATGATATTAAAATTTTACTTGACAAAGAAACCAAATCACTCACCTAGTTAATAAGTCGAAAACAAAATGTGATCACGCAGAGTACTGTCGGAAATGGAGCCTTTACACACACTGGCGCAGAAGACAACTTCCAACAAAGAACAGATTTCTACTGATAACGCAATGGAGACGAAATAATGATTTAATTTATTTATTTGAGACGCAATAATTGTCAGCAAACTCAAGTGAAACACAGAATGAACTGTCAAGTGTCACGTGAAGTTAGCAGCTGTTTTTGGGGATGCCAGCTGAGTTATGCGATTTTACCAACTAGTTCTCAATGTGTCCATGTTTTGTAGTCTTAGATTTCAATCAAATGTAATTTATCTTAAAGGTTAACAAAAAAATTACCGACTTTATAGAAAAAGAAACGTTTATTAAGATAAATTACATTTTATTAAAATCTATAACCACAAAACAGAAATAAAAATAAAAATAAATGTTATTTTCGTCACTATACGGTACAACATGAACGGACACATTCGGAACTAGTTGGTAAAATGTACCTAGGTAGGTAATTGAAAAAGACCATGAAAAAGATCAATTTTGACAGTTTTGAATATATTTTTAATACATAATTTCTACTATTGACTGAAGGTTCATTGTTCTCCAGATGGACATTAGCATTATTATTAATAATAGGTAGGTACAATTTACTTTTTGTAATTATGATAACGTATTTAAGCCAAGGCCACTATTTAGATTAATAAAAGTTGAACTTTATAAATTCCTTTTGAGTTGTGTAATTTGGAACACAAAAGTTAAGAATTGATGATTTTACTTATTTGTAGGTTAAGTTCAGAAGTTGGCTACACAGTCCACCTCGCCTCCCTTCGCAGAATTCGACCCCGTGCAAAATGTGGAGGTTTTTAGTTCCAAGAATTTTTTCCTCTTTCATCATTTTCGTCCTTTTTGAATATTTTGAAGCTGATAGCTGTCTGAATTATGTTTATTGATGATTTTATTACAGTATTTTCAAGAAATCAACGCTTACCTACCCACAAAGAGCACAAAACGCCTTCGTTCGGAAGATTCCACGAATAATCTGGAAACACAAAACCTCTGGGGACTTTGTTGAGTTCGTAAACATGTATTGCTGTCTCCCTCGCACCTACCACTTGAGTCACTGTCAAATAGCGATGTTTCTGTTTATTATCGCTGCCGCTGCGTAGCGTAGTACATTAACAGAGTCAATCACGCGAATACTTCGACTTTTTCCAATTTTGTTGTTGATAAGTCTGCCTTCTATGCCAGTGTGTGTAAAGGCTTGACTTTCGGAAGTACTGTTGCTGTTGTTCTCGTTTAATTCGTCAAAGTATCTGTGATTTTATAGAAATTACCATGAAGGTTATCCTACTTGCCCTCGCCTGCTTTGTAGGGGCAGCTTCCGCTACACAATGTAAGTTTTTTTTTAATTTAGCAATTTTATTTGGTATTACCCCGCATCCACACGTTGGGGCCAACGTTGGTCCCAATGCCTCTCACCAACGTGTGGTGCTGACAAAATAGCTTGGCGCCAACGTTGGGGCCAACGTTGGGGCTTGGCCGTGCCGTGTCGGTTTTATCAAAGGAAGTTGGCGCGCCAACGTTGGGGATCCGTCCACACGTTGGCGCTATGCTCAGTCCCGTTTCGACGCGCATCGTGAGCGCACGTGTCGACTGACGAGCGAGAATGTCATCGTATTCCTTATTTATTGTGTTTGTAGGACTATCGGGCTGAAATTTTGCACACTTATAGATTCTCGGTGACAATGAAATATTATGGTATCAACAAGCTGATCTGATGATGGAGTCAAGAGCTGTTCAACAGAACTCCTCAGTAAATAAGCCGATTGAGTTGAAACTCGGCATATTTGTCAAGTTCTGACTACAATGTAATAATATGGTGACAGCGAGCTGATCTGATGATGGAGTCTACTATTTTTTTTTTATGTTACGGGAACCGTGCAATTTTTTGGGATAAAAAGTAGCCTATGTCCTATTTCCGGTTATTATCTATCTATATTTTAAATATCACCCATATCGGTTAAGTGGTTGTCGTGTTAGAGAGGAACAAACATACATCCAAACATCCAAACTTTCGCTTTTATAATATAGTGTGTTGTGTGAAGTGTGATAGTGACATGATGTGATGTGATTGTGATAAAATTGGTATTCAGTAATGTAAAATCACTTAGAGAAAGTTCAATTTCTGTATCGGACGCGCAGACATCGGACGTCTGCACGTTGGCTCTGACGGAACAAGACTGGTGTATCGCCAACGTGTGGATGGTTCACGAAATCTTGGTCCCAACGTTGGGACCAACGTTGGCCCCAACGTATGGAGCCGGCGTTAAACCTTTGTGCTGCGGAGAAATAAAAAAAAAGTAAACGGAAAAGAATCACAGGAGGTTGAACTACAAAGAGGTTTTAGTTGTATTGTTTACCAAATTGAATCTAATTCTAACTTTATCTACTTGGCAATTAGGTAGGTACAAAATTGTAGTAGGTTACGGTCTGCCTCTAACTAAATTGTTTACTTTTGATTTGAAGGTAGATAATAAAAAATTAAACTAATCACAGTTATTATTTAAGTAGGTTAGCAGCTAATTAGCTTGATAGATTTTTGTAAACAAGAGGAAACAGCTGATTGGTGGGCAGATTGTCAGCCATCTTTTATTTTGAAGTGAACAAAAACAATGATGACCTCTCTCTTTGGACTAATTTAAAGAACAATCAAAATATTTAATCTCTTGGGCCTCTATTAATAAACTCCGCTCAACTTGTGTCAAAGTTGCACCATGGATTTAACAATTGCCATCCTTTTTTGTTAGACAGTGACAAATAAGGATGGTAATAGTTTAATCCGTGGTGCAACTTTGACAGAAGTAATAATCATAATAATCATAATCATAATCATAATATGTTTATTGCGAATCAAAGGTAAACAGATGATAGTTAAAAAAATGTAGGTACAGGCCTTGATTCCGCTTCTCAGCATGCAAAAAAATAGTAGGTACTTAATAAAAATGGAAGTCACTTCTTAATAAATTAATAAATCATGTCATAACTATGTACAATACAGCAAAATAATAGATATTACAATAACAAGTTTTCATTTTTCATAATACGATACCTACTTATCAAATTTAATTTTATTTAAAATTCTGAAAACTTGTCTGAGAGATATTCATTAATATTATAATAACTTTGCCATCCTTATTTGTCACTGTCTAACAAAAAAGGATGGCAATAGTTAAATCCGTGGTGCAACTGACAGAAGTTAATACGAGTTTATTAATAGAGGCCATTTTGTACCTAACTCCGCTATTCTAACTTAATTAAATAAACTTGAACTTAAGCTATGAACTTAAATTAAAATTATTATCTGGTTCCCACTTCCCTTAGTACAAGCTTTGCTTAGTTTGGGGCTAGATGGCGCTGTGTGAAATGTCCAGCAATATTTATTTATTTAAGTAGGTACCTACCTGACTTTAAAGTTCCTCTTTTGACTGTCTTAAGAGTTGCTGTAAGAAGACTCTTCTTTTTTAGAGCATGTTAAATAAATAAATATTGCTGGACATTTCACTCAGCGCCATCTAGCCCCAAACTAAGCAAAGCTTGTACTATGGTAACCATACAACTGATAGAATACTTATACATTTGTAAATACATACTTATAATACTTTATAACACCCAGACACAGAACAAACATCTATGTTCATCACACAAATGTTTGTCCTGAGTGGGAATCGAACCCACAACCTACAGCACAGAAGGCAGAGCTACTACCAACTGAGCTAAGAGGCCAGTCAAAAGGCCGATAGTCAATAGGTAGTATAAATGAATATTACGTCAAAACAGACAGTTTAATGCAAATCCAATTTAAACCCTTATCTAAAGTATAGGTTATCGTGTCACATAAGTAGGCAATTAAAACGATAGCAATTAATTTATCTTTAGATACTTTATATTTATACACATGTTATATTACAATGTAATCGACTGGCCTCTCAGCTCAGTTGGTAGTAGCTCTGCCTTCTGCGCTGTAGGTTGTGGGTTCGGTTCCCACCCAGGACAAATATTTGCATGATGAACAAAGATATTTGTTCTGTGTCTGGGTGTTATGAAGTATTGTATGTAATTACAAAAAATATTAAAGTATTCTATTAGTTATCTGGTTCCCATAGTACAAGCTTTGCTTAGTTTGGGGCTAGATGGAGCTGTGTGAAATGTCCAGCAATATTTATTTATTTCTTTACAAAAATATATAGGTACTTTGGGGAACAGGGTGGAATAGTTCCCCAAAGGCAGAGTAGGTGGTTCCTCTGCAACGGGTCGGCCCATCTGGCCCACTTACCCGTGGTCTTTCGACCAACAGTTGATATCGGATAGCTGTATACAAGCTTCAACTCGGTAGAAACTCCGCTTGCGAGATCTAGGGAATTCCGATGTTATTCCGATGTTGCGTGTGATTCCGTTGCTCCTTTAGCCTGCAATCTGGTCTGAGGTCTGATACTGTCCAGCGTGTTCTTCTTTTTGCAGTAGAAGTTTCTTTGGAGTAGCTTGGAAGATCGTTATCCTTAAGAAACTCAGATATGAGTCGTTGATGTCGAGCGTGGCGCCATCTGTAGTGCGTAGCATGTTTTCTGTAGTTCATCTAGCGACAGGTAGATGTCGCTATATCACTCCCTTTCCAGACCGAAGGTCGATATGATCTTGTCACCAGCATTGTACGTGTCCACGGTGAGTCGGGACGAAGCGGTGCATCGGTGCGTCTACGGTGAGTCGAGACGTGTCCACGGTGAGTCGGGACGAAGCGATGCGTCGGATGCGTCTGCGGTGAGTCGAGACGATGTCTGTCCACGGTGAGTCGGGACGAAGAGGTGCGTCGGGTGCGTCTACGGTGAGTCGAGACGTGTCCACAGTGAGTCGGGACGACGCGGTGCGCCGAGTGCGTCTACGGTGAGTCGAGACGTGTCCACGGTGAGTCGGGACGATTCGGCGTGCGGTGCAGTGCTCTGGGTGAAGTCCACGGTGAGTCGGGATGAGATACCCAGACGATGCTGCGGTTGAAGAAACTCCACGAAGCGTATCGAGGAGCGGAGAGCCTGCAGAACCAGGAAGTCGGGGCGGCTTGCGATGGAACTGCGGAGGCTGGAGGCTGAAGATTGCTGGTGTGGTGAGAAGCTGCTGGTCCGGAAGGTATGCTTGAGAGAGAGAGAGGAGAGAGACGAAGGTTGATGTGCTCGCTGCTGATGATGATGATGGCGCTGAAGGTGCTGCGTGTTGAGGGTTCCAGTCGTCGGGTTTCGGCAGGAGTCGTCCGAGGTAGTCAACGGCTGGATCACGTCGGGTTTCGGCAGGAGTCGTCCGAGATAGTCGACGGCTGGATCACGTCGGGGTCACCAGTTTGGGGAACAGGGTGGAATAGTTCCCCAAAGGCAGAGTAGGTGGTTCCTCTGCAACGGGTCGGCCCATCTGGCCCACTTACCCGTGGTCTTTCGACCAACAGTTGATATCGGATAGCTGTATACAAGCTTCAACTCGGTAGAAACTCCGCTTGCGAGATCTAGGGAATTCCGATGTTATTCCGATGTTGCGTGTGATTCCGTTGCTCCTTTAGCCTGCAATCTGGTCTGAGGTCTGATACTGTCCAGCGTGTTCTTCTTTTTGCAGTAGAAGTTGCTTTGGAGTAGCTTGGAAGATCGTTATCCTTAAGAAACTCAGATATGAGTCGTTGATGTCGAGCGTGGCGCCATCTGTAGTGCGTAGCATGTTTTCTGTAGTTCATCTAGCGACAGGTAGATGTCGCTATAGGTACTTTAGTATTATGTGGGGTTAAAAAGGCCGTTTATAGCAAAATCACATTAGGAATTGAACTATATCTCTCTTTTCATTGACTGAGAGTGACAAGAAGGGCCTATTATGTTTCGGCTAAGTATAGCGGCCTTTTTAGTCCCGCAGTTTATGAAAAGAGACGGCATATACCTAGTGAAATTCCTGTTGTGATTCTACTATAACGGCCTTTTTAGCCCCGTGCTGCAGAGCTAAAATGGTCGCTAATGCAGATTCACAATAATATGATTCACAGGTGATTTGTATTGATATTGCTAAAGCATTTCATCTTTAATTACCGTCAAATGTTAGCTGAATTGTACGCAATTCAATTCACAGCAGAATCACATGCTAGGCCTTAAATTGCCACACGAAAAAAAATAACCCGGTTGGTTTTCATTTAATATTGCATCGTATTATTACTACTAATACTCTGTAAATAAGTATTTGGTTTTTAAGTAAGTATTTAGTGTGTTTTATTATCATTATTAAACATAAATAATATTTGATTGACACTTAGTGCAATTCCAATTCATAGTGGCCATTTTATTTTACGATTCTCCACAAAACTGTCAAACAATAAGATGATATTGCCGGTACGGAATTGTCAACTTTGTGATTTCTAATACGA
Source organism: Camptogramma bilineatum (assembly GCA_958496255.1). Lineage (NCBI taxonomy): Eukaryota > Metazoa > Arthropoda > Insecta > Lepidoptera > Geometridae > Camptogramma > Camptogramma bilineatum. Next base: position 5,894,128 of record OY292478.1, read on the forward strand.
GAATCTCGACGCAAATCATTTGTGAATCTGCATTAGCGACCATTTTAGCTACGCTGGTCATAATGAAACAAAATCATACTATGCAATAACATAAACACGCCTAAAAGTATGAATAACTTCTTCCATGCCCGTAAACCAAAATGACAACAATGATAATGCTAGGTAGGTAGGTACCTATTTATAGATTTGTGTTTCACATAGGGATTTGTGTTTCAACTGTTTATTTTATTTGTCAATTGGATATTAACTTATCTGCTAATGAATCACATACCATTGTAAATTATGTAGGTAGGTACATAATAAAAATAGGTACCTACTTATGATAAAATGTATCATAAATTCATACCTCTATTTTTATTTGTGGGAATACCATACTATACCTACCTATGTAGTTACTTAGAGTTATTTTGTAATGTTGAAAGTATGATGTACCTACCTAAGTATTTTTTATTTTGTAATATGAAAAGTAGGTAGCCTATAACCTTCCTCAAGAGTTTAGCTGTCAAATGCAGAAAGAATTTTTCAAATCGAACTAGTAGTTCCTGAGATTAGCGCGTTGAAACAAACTCATGTCTTTGATTTTGAAATATCGAAATATCGAATTATACTAGCAGCGCCCTCGCGGCGTTGCACCCGTAGTGATGGTTATGATGATGATGATAAAAAATACCTATAACCTTCCTCAAGAGTTTAGCTATCAAATGCAGAAAGAATTTTTCAAATCGAACTAGTAGTTCCTGAGATTAGCGCGTTCAAACTTATGTCTTTAGGACCTATCAGTCAGAGAGCGGTCACGCGGTCAAGCGTTCTGCGTTCGAGCGTGCAATTGCTCACGAACCCCGCTGTTCTACTTGACCGCCGCGGTCAGAATGCCTCCTGTGTGAGTATATGTAACGTAATAGAATACAAAGAACGCAAAATTGACCGCTTGAGGATGATTCGCAAGAAGCGGTCCGAAAAACGGTACCCCATTTTTTCAATTTTTTTTTTTGTTATTTTTAAAAAAAAAAATAACATACCTAATTAAGCACTCAAAGACATGCATTTTAATGTTAGCGGCCCTCAATTTGATAAAGCCGTTTTGAAGTTTTAGTGGTTTAAATATATTCGTGCCCATTGAAATTAGGTTTGGTCCAAAGAAATTAGAAATGGTACAAAGAAATTAGAAAAAAGTCCAAAGAAATTAGAATTTTGTCCAAATAAATTGGCATTTGACACCAAGAACGTCGGATTTATCAGGAAATTAGCATTTAGTTAACTGATCAATCTAAAATATACATTATACTCTCAACCAACACTGTTTTACTTTACTACTTACCCGGGGCGTTGCTAGTTATCATATAAACGGGGAAGCTTTATTTAAAGCTAACACTACTATTAAAAACTCTTTGAGGCCTTGACCCAGCAGTGGAACAGTGGGAACAGCAATAACCACTACTTTTGGACTGGAAAATACAAAAAATATTTCAATTTTTCCAATTTTTTGTGTCAAATTTATTTTTTTTGGTACGATAGGCCAAAGAAATTAGAAAAATGCCAAAGAAATTAGAAAAATGCCAAAGAAATTAGCAAAATGCCAAAGAAATTAGGAAAATGCCAAAGAAATTAGCGCCACAGAATAGTATATTTCAGTACAAGTTCGGAAAGGCTGTCATTACAACGAGTTCCGACAAATGTCTACCCGAGCCGAGGCGCAGCCGAAGGCGAGGGTTGACAGTCGGAACAAGTTGCAATGACGGTTCCGAACGTGTACTGAACGACTATTTTTAATACAGTTGCGAAAAAATGAAGCAATTTAACATTGAGATTTCTTCAAAGCAATTTAATCTAGAAAATGGCGCCAACCGTAGAATATAAGAGATTTTTTTTTTCACCGATTGTGGTAGGCAAAGGGAACTATGCCCATACAGCCAAGTCTTCAGTAGAATTTTTTTATTGATATGAAATGAAAATGAAATTTAATGAGATGAATTGAAATGAAACCTAACCTAACTCATTCAATCAAATCATTAAATCTGATATAAAAAACAAATTATTAGCTTCTTTTTAGAAATATACGTATTTGCATGAATCATAAAACTTCTATGATTTTTTTTTAGTAAAAACTTCATGGTTGGTTTTTCTTTTTAATAGACATTATTTTGACAGTTGGGAAAGAGAACGCACGAGTGCGGGAAAGGTAAAAAAAAAGCACGAGTGTGTAATAGCCCACTTCCCGAACGCTATACGTCCCTGCAATACGCCACTTTTTGAGCAACTGTATTAAAAATTAGTTTTTTTGCGCGGACACATTTGTTTGCTTTGTAAAACAGTAACGTGGAGTTAAAATAACATGAAATTTTATTCACCACTACCTAATGGTATAAAAGCGACGGTCCCACCGAATAAACGTGCAAAGTCAAAACAGTAACTTTACAGGAGAGCCTAAAAACGAATAACTCATTATTGGTTAGATTTACGTCAATATAATGTTCTACCAAATTAAAGACAAAAAAACAACCTTTATTTCTTCCAAAAAAAAATTACGAAAATATTGATAGTTTACGAGAAATTAATAAAAAACCCCTTTTACACGTTTATTCTGGTAACTAAACTTTGCCGGCTGTTCGTATTCAATGTTTGCACTATTATTCGTGGGAAAATATGTAATTACCTAAAAGTGTATCTTGTTATTGCCCTGTTTTACTGTGGACATTAGAATTTGGCAATGTTTATTATTAGATAGTTGCACGGTTATTCTTGTAATTAACGATGCATATTAAAAGTGCAAAATATTTTACAAATTTTAATTTCCGACGCATAGTATTCCAAAGTAAGTTTGCATGAAATGTATGAGAGTTGACGGTGTGCCAATCACATTATTGCAATATTCGTGTGAGTTTGGTGTTCTTATTTTGCGTAGAATAAAAATTGGGAATACAATAAATTCAATATTAATTGGTAAAAAAATCTAAAAAAAATTGAGAAGGTGTATTTTAAGCCGATAAATCCAAAAATCGAAAAAAAAAATATTACGGCAAGAGCCTTTGCACGTTTATTCGGTGGGGCCGTCGAAGGTGTTTATATTTCATTATTGCGTAATAAGCGATTGAATGCAGATAGGGGTGTCGCGGACACCCCAAAGAACTTAGATTTAACGACTTTAGAAATTAATTACAGCTTTCCTACGTATATAATTGAGGATATTACTAATGCCATAATAGCGTACTCGTATACTATTTCCAAATAAAAATACAGCAATACTGAATCTGGTCATTTTAATAGGTTCGCAAGGCTGGACATGCCAAAAACGCGAGTTCTGCGAAACACCCTTGAACGCTTGACCGCGTGACCGCTCTCTGTCAGATTCCTTTGATTTTGAAAAATCGAAATATCATTATGATTTGAACTTAGTATTCTATCAATATCTGTCGAGCTGCCACTCAAATCAAATCTATTGTGTAGGATTAGGTGTACGACCTCTCAATACGTCGAGATAATATACTACGTGTATGAACTAAGGTTTCTATTATCATACACTTGAGACAAAGAGATTAGAGATAATAAGATTAGCTTGTATCTGGGGGGATTGTAATGGATGCTTCTTTGTTTTAGTATTAGTCAATACATCGTCATACTACTTGAGAAAACAATGGGTCTTAATACATAGCGTAGCGGCATCTACCTGTCACTAGATGAACTACATACACATGTGCTACGCGCTAAAGAGCTTCGGAATAGATGGCGACACAACCGCATATGTCTAGAACTCGCAAGAGAAGTTTTCAGCGGCGATAGACTTAAAGCCGACAACAACTGTCGGTCGAAAGACCTCGGGCAAGTGGGCCAGATGGGCCGTTGCAGAGAACCACCTACTCTGCCTTTAGGGAACTATGCCACCATGTTCCCCAAATTGGTACCTACCTATTAACACAATTTTAGGATAGGTAGATATCTATTCAACTTCATTGATCTATACGTGCCAATTATAAGCGGAAGAGTTAAGAGCGAAAAGCTTTCCTCAAGAGTTTAGCTATAAAACGCAGAAATACCTACTTTGAAGGAAGGATAATAATTTATTTAGGTAGGTACCTAATGGATAGGCAATGATCTACAAAACTGTGTCAGACAACAGACAATCAACAAAATATGTTTGCAAGTCGGCCAGTCGGCCATTTTGTTTTCGCGTCATTGGACTATGATCTTAGTTCTTTTGTTGAGAACAATAAACAGAAATCGATGCCAAAATAAAGCACGTTTTAAAGAGTAGTAATAATATTCCATGGACAATCCAGTCAAACACACAAACACTTCCTGTTTTAATAATTGATTTCCTGAAATATGTCTTTGCGGTCTTTGCACAACTTTTGAAGGTCTAGCTAGGGTGTCTTCAGATGAGGACAGTAAAAACTTTTTTTGGGATAGTAAAATAATAATAAATGAATTCATCATGATGATGATGATCATTATCATGTGCAGCTGATTCCGCTGTATGAGACACTGCCTAACAGTGGAATAATATTTTAATATTTTATTTATTTATTGAATTTATTTATCGAAAGATGGGAACCATTATGACTGATACTACCTTTTTTTTTGTATAAAATGAATCAGAATGTTTTACTATATTATACTATACTAAAGTAATATAATATAATAATAATATAATGTAATATAATAATGTTATACTATATTGTTTTGTCCATAGGTCACGTGAACCCCGTGACCATTCCCAAGGAATGGAAGACCATTCACCGGCCGTGCCGCGACAGCATGCGCAGACAGATTCAGATGGAAGTGGCTGCTTCTCTTCAATACTTGGCCATGGGTGCCCACTTCTCTAGAGATGGAGTAAGTTATTTCTGTACCTTCAAATACTGACGCTCTGCGTGATCACAAAATGGATAGACCGCTAGATCTATATTAATTGAATAATCTCTAAAAAATGTTCTGTCGGCTTTTATACGCATTAACACAAGCTCTTAACAGCAAATAAAAAAAACTTGGGCCTTTACATCTTTACTTGATGGTTAATACAGTGTCAGGAGGCTATGTATGTCCGCTTCTTTCTATAAACTTAACCGAACACAGTTAGTGCCTGAGACAGTATTTAAACAAAATAACAAAAGTGTAACAGGAATAAAGTTATAAAAATATGCTTTTTTAAATGATTTTGCTATCAAGTTTGTATTGACATTCGTCTATCGCCGGCCCCTTAAAGGTGGCCGCACACCTATCCGCGCCGAACGCGCCGAACGAGTCCAATTTTAGAATTATCGATCGAGCGAGCGAAGCGAGCGAAGATCTTAGTGGCAAGTTAGGCGATTTTGCTTTGTATGTTTGTATGTTTGTATGTTTCATTTTTATGTTCTCGCATAACTATCGAACCGCTTATCCAATCCGTATGAAACTTGATAGGTCAATAGGTAGTGCTATGGAAATTTGCTGTGGAGCGTATGAGCGTAATCGATGAAGGGGTTGTAAAGATATGGGGTTCCCAAGGGGGTTAATTTTTTTCAAAGTTACCCAAATATATTGAGTGGGGTGTCATACGGAAGGGCTTATTTTGTACATTCCAAAATGGTTTTTATTTTTAATCTAGGATGTATAGTTTTTGAAATACGACCAAAGAACAAAAACTACGAAACCAGAGCTGCAAGAGCTCCCGTTTCATAGAGTTTCGATGTCTTCGTAGCTCATTGACTGGTCGGTCTTAAAAAGAGAGTGGCATCGTCGCGGTTTGGTTTGCAATGATTTTTAGATGCTACTTGATTTATTTTCATGATAAAAAAATTTTTGATAAAGAATGAAAATAATTGGGGTAAAAAAAGTTAAATAAACAAATATATTGAGTGGGGTGTCAAATGAAAGGTCTTAATTTGTACATTCCAAAATAGTTATTATTTTGATTCTAGGACGTATACTTTTAGAAATACGACGAGAATTCATAAATATGAAATAAATGAAAAATTAGACACGACATTATGTATTGCATGCATGCTAGTATTTTTACCATGAAGAGCTAGCGCAATAGGCATACTCGGCAGTAGTAGCACTTGAAATTATAGGGGTAGTCAGAAGAAAGTCCAAATGTAAGCCATCTACGGTGCGCGAGATCTCAGTTCGGGGCGAACTACTAGTTTATATGAAATCGTATGAAACCTCGCACATCTGCCCACGGTGAATCTGGCAGTACTTCGAGAATTCGGCGCGGGTAGGTGTGCGCTCAGAAGAAGGCAGATGATGAAAATCCCGAGGTCATAGCCATTGCTACTATCTTATAAGATGTTTGGTTGCAGATCAACCGTCCAGGCTTCGCCAAGCTATTCTTCGACGCCGGCTCCGAGGAACGAGAGCACGCTATGAAGCTCATCGAGTACCTGCTGATGAGAGGAGAACTCACATCTGATGTTTCCTCCCTCATCACAGTCAGGGTAAGCAATTTTAATTTCAGGCAACTGTCTCTCACAAAACATGTTTTTTTATAATAATAAGCTGCTACCTAAGTTAAAAAAAAAACTTAGGTCTTTACATCTTTACTAGATGATTTATACCGTGTCAGAAGGCAATCTTTGCTTACACTTAACGGGACACTGTAGTGCCTGGGTGGGACATTGTTTTAGATAGTATAGTCCAGCTTCTACACCATCCTATCAGCTTAACCGGCCATATCCACAGGTAAGACATGGTCAATAACCGACTCCTGCTTGAGGAGGATCGTTTGTATCAATGCGGGTTCGAATCCCGTCGGAATCGATAATTTTGATAAGATCGAAAATTTCGATCCGAATTTAACCAACTCGGCCACGGAATCGAATTGAAAACGGTTGAAAATCTTGATGAGCTCCGGTTTAGCACCGACCGTCGCCATCTACAATATTAATTTTTCTTTTGATTAACCTTAAATTTTGTTCACAGGCACCAGAACGGAAGACATGGGACAGTGGTGTGGAGGCTTTAGAGCACGCGCTACGTATGGAGAGTGACGTCACTAAGAGCATCAGGTCCGTCATCGCTTCCTGCGAGGATGACCAGGAATTCAACGACTACCATGTAAGTCAAAGTTATTTATTATTAGTCTCACTTTTATAGGTCCTAATAATCATCATAATCATAATGATATTTAGGGTACTTAAATAATATCAGTGCATAATAATCATAATCATAAATAAACAATTTTAAAAAATCCCCGACACAATGAAACATAGCTAAGAACACTCGAGTAAAACACTTTTCATACGAAAAAAACAGCATCAAAATCGGTCCATTCGTTCAGGAGCTATAATGCCACAGACAGACACGCAGATACACACTAACGCTAGCTCTAAACTGCGAAGGAAAATGAGTTAAGCCCGCGGCTTAGTCAGCCCCACACGTATTGAGCATGTCTTTCCTGTGGATATGTCCGGTTAAGCCGAGGGGATGGTGTAGGTGCTACAAGCCTACTCCATCTCAACATTGTCCCAGGCACTACAGTGCCCGTTAAGTGTAGGCAAAGATTGCCTCCTGCCTGACACTGTATAAACTAGTAGTTCGCCCCGAACTGAGATCTCGCGCACCGTAGATGGCTTACATTTGGACTTTCTTCTGACTACCCCTATAATTTCAAGTGCTACTATTGCCGAGTATGCCTATTGCGCTAGCTCTTCATGGTAAAAAATACTAGCATGCATGCAATAGAACATAATGTCGTGTCTAATTTTTAATTTATTTCATATTTATGAATTCTCGTCGTATTTCTAAAAGTATACGTCCTAGAATAAAAATAATAACTATTTTGGAATGTACAAATAAAGACCTTTCATCTGACACCCCACTCAATATATTTGTTTACTTAACTTTTTTTACCCAAATTATTTTCAATCTTTATCAAAAAATTTTTTTATCATGAAAATAAACCAAGTAGCATCTAAAATCATTGCAAACCAAACCGCAACGATGCCACTCTCTTTTTAAGACGGACCAGTCAATGAGCTACGAAGACATCGAAACTCTATGAAACGGGAGCTCTTGCAGCTCTGGTTTCGTAGTTTTTGTTCTTTGGTCGTATTTCAAAAACTATACATCCTAGATTAAAAATAAAAACCATTTTGGAATGTACAAAATAAGCCCTTTCGTATGACACCCCACTCAATATATTTGTGTAACTTTCATAATTTTTTACCCCCTTGGGAACCCAATATCTTCACAACCCCTTCATCGATTAAGCTCATATGCTCCACCGTAAATTTCCTTACCACAACCTATTGACCTACCAAGTTTCATGCAGATTGGATGAACGGTTCGACAGTTATGCGCGAACAACAATTCGTGAAACATACAAACATACAAACATACAAAGCAAAATCGCCCAACTTACCACTAAGATCTTCGCTCGCTTCGCTCGCTCGATCGATCATCTAGTAAAAATTTTTTTCTTTGTTTACAGCTTGTTGACTACCTGACCGGTGAGTTCCTTGAAGAACAATACAAGGGTCAACGCGACCTCGCCGGGAAGGCATCTACCCTCAAGAAAATGATGGATCGTCACTCTTCTCTCGGAGAATTTATTTTCGACAAGAAACTTATTGGCATGGATATCTAAATATAATATAAACTTAGTACTATCAATCCTGATTTTTCAATACGAGTTGAGAGTTACTTTTTCTTCAAATTTTAAATGAAAAAGCTTTCGAAAAGGTTTCGACTCTTAAGGTGGACGCATACCTGTCGGAGCCGAACGCGGCAAACGAATCGACCGAAACGAATTTTAGAATTCTTATATTAAATCGTTTGAAACCTCGCACACCTGCTAGGTTTCGACGATTCTAACGACGATTTCATATAAATAATTCTAAAAGTTTATTTCGATTAGTTCGACACATTCGGCGCGGATAGGTGTGCGTTTAACTTTAGGTACCTACAAAAGATCTTGAATGTCCAAAATGTAAGATGTACTATAAATAACTATGTGAACATCGGTAGTGTAAAAATAATTCCTAACTAAGTAATTTCACTATAGAAAAATCAGGTCTAAACACTACTCAATTACAAGATATTTTTATGAAATAGTTCTGTCACTGCGCGTCTCACTGTCACAAAATACGCGTTTCCAAAAAACTGCCCATGTTTCAATATACAATGTCCTAAGACGCGTGACAATCTCGAATAAACTACTAAAATTGTGATGTTCAAAACAACAAAGTATTCCTAGAAGGAAACTACTATCTCTCCTACGTACGTAAAAGTTATTTCTGGACGCATTCACTGATTACAAAGTCGCAAAATGCATGTCACTGATTCGATCTAGTAACTCGCCTCGACTAACCGCATCATAGTTTGGCAGCCATCTTGTAAGTTTTGGCGGCAAGCCATTTATGTACAAATGCAGAAAATTCTGGAATAATCTAAAAATCCTATGTTTAATTCATCAGTATGTACAAATATAATTAAATTAAGACACATTAGTGTAGATTTAGCTATTTACTCCACTATTTATAGAATAAAAAGTCAATTTCATTCGATTGTATTTTCTTCGTAAATACGTAGCCATACCTTTTTGGAGTCAAAAAGTGTGTGTAATTAAATTAGGCTGTTTTGTTTTATTTTTCGTATTTAATTAAAGTTATCAATCCATTTTATTATTGTTTTATTGATTATTGATGAACCTATTTTTTTTTTTTTAATTAAGCAGGTTAGACGACGCTTGGGAAAGCTTTTAGGATATAACCGCGAGCTGATTTTCATTGCAAAAGAAATTGAAGCTTTCTGGAAAATAATTAAAAAATTATTTAAACTTGATATCAAGGTAGATATGGCACAACTTCACAGCCTTTGTTCTCAAAAAGACAGATTCTCATATAGAAAGCTTATCTAAGATAGTTTGTCGGTCCATAAGCCTTACCGAAGGCGCTCCGTAGAAGAGGCTTTTAGCTTTTAGCTGACGCAACTGTCAAAAAGTTTTATATTTTACGCTTGCCAGCAATACGATAGGTATACTTTTATCGTTATAAGTACTTAAAAGTAACTTTTATCTTTATAGGTGACGTACCTATAGTGTAGGTATTTCTCACAATGGATCTAGGCATTCGTGAAGTTAGCCGTAGAAAATGTAGTATGATAAAGCTGCACTGCGCATTGAAACGGCTAACTTCTCGAATGCCTAGAGCCATTGTGTCAGTAGGTACCTACTGTAAGTACCTACTTACCTACTTTTATATTTGTTAATTTACATTTAATTTTTTTCGGGTCTGCGTATTAAAAAACGAACATTCATAATAAATATTTTAATATCATTGTCTACACGCTCTTGGCCAATTCATGCGCTTTAGCAACCACGTCCTCAATAGTACCCACCATATAGAACGCTGCTTCAGGGATATGGTCCAACTCACCGCCCAGGATCTGTTAACAAAATAATATGGTATCACTAGTCCATAGGTTCTCAACGTGGGCGATAACGCCCCCTAGTGGGCGTTTAAGACTTTCGGAGGGGCAGTAGAAGACCCAGAGAAAAATAGGGGGCATTGAGATGGCTGATTAAGATATGGAGGGCTCTTGAAAAAAATATAAGTATTCGCAAAGTGGGCGGTGCCCCGGTCGCCAAGCACTAGGGGGGTGTCACCGTGGTCCACAGTGACACCTCCCTGCGAGGCTTGAAAAAAAAAAATTGTACAAAAATTTTCTAAAATCTACCTTTCAAAGGGAGTGCCAGAGGGTGTTCAAGTTGGTATTACCTTTATGGGGATGAAAATGGCTAAAAAAAAATAAAGATGGATTAAAAAGAAAAAAAAAAGGAGCTGTCAAAAAAGGTGTTTTGAAAATGCTTCGTAGATGAAGTTGTGAGCTACCCTGAAAGTAAACCTACCTGATGGTAAGCGGTTACCGTAGCCTATGGAACTAACAATAGGTAATGCATTAGGTAGGTACTTTAAAAAACGTGGTTTTTAGATATTTTTTTAATCTATTTATGTAGGTACTTACTCTCTTAAATCCTTTTATGGTCTCCTCCAGCTTCACCAGCTTACCCACGTGACCAGTGAACACTTCAGCCACCTGGAAGACAACTCAATCATTGGTATCACTTTAATCAAGGAGTCAAGTGATCGACGGGTCAAGTGATCAAGTGATCTAGGGGTCAAGTGATCGAGTGATCAAGTGATCGAGGGGTCAAGTGATCGGAGGATTAAGTGATCGAGGGAGCAAGTGATCGAGGGATGAAGTGATCGAGGGATCAAGTGATAAAAGGATCAAGTGATCGAGGGATCTAGTGATAAAGGGATCGAGGAACCAAGTGATCGAGGGATCAAGTGATAAAAGGATCAAGTGATCGAGGGATCTAGTGATAAAGGGATCGAGGAATCAAGTGATCGAGGGATCAAGTGATCGAGGGATCAAGTGATCGGGGGATGAAGTGATCGAGTGATCGAGGGATCAAGCTAGTACCTAAATAAATATTCTAAAGTAACCTGGAAAGGCTGTGAAAGGAACCGCTGAATCTTCCTCGCGCGGGCCACCGTCAGCTTGTCGTCCTCAGACAACTCGTCCATTCCCAGGATAGCAATGATATCCTGTAAGGACTTGTAATCCTGCAGGATAACACAGGCATTTTGAAGAAAAATTGGGTTAGGTACTTAGGTATTAAAGTTTAAACTCTACTAGATGCGCCCTTTTTATCCGACTAAAGACAAGTGGATAATAATTAAAGAAGTGTTGAGGCGAGTGTGAATGGAACAGCTGGAAGGGGAAGAGCTACTAGCTAGGCGAACATATCTGGATCAGATTGGTGATGTTTTGGAGAAAGGCCAGGTCAAAAGTACCCTAAACCGGCGAGCTTGTATGAAAAATGTGATGAGAGTGAAAGAGGTGTGTCAGGATCGTAGCAAGTGGAAGTCCGTGGTCTCTGACTACCCCTGTGGGAAAGAGGCGTGATTTTATGTATGTAGGTATGTATGTATGTATAGACAAGTGGCTAAATTAAAAAACTGACTTCAATGTTATAAGCTGAGCAATTTCCTGTAATCTCGAGGTGCATTTCTGTTCATAACTCCGAAGATCCTCGGCAGATCCTCACCAAATTTTTGTGGCACCAATCGGAAAGCCTTTCAAACAAAAAAAGAATTTTTCAAATGTGACCGCAAGTGGTATTACGAGCTGAGCGCTTCCGTGCTTCAGAGGACACGTTAAATTTGTCGGTCCCGGCTTTTAAGTCGTTAAGCCATGACGAAGGCCTTTAGGCGGCCTAGAAACTCCGTCACCACACCAGAGTTGGCCACTTAGGTACCTACTCATACGATTTAACCAACTATATTTATCTTGGGTCGAGATTGGTCATTCTCTATAAAATTATTTTACTTGCAAGATCTTCTGGACTCCTCTAGCCACTCCATAATGTTCTGCGCCTATTATGTTGGGATCCATGACCCTGGAACACAAATGATGATCATCATCATCATCTCAGCCGTAGGACGTCCACTGTTGGACAAAGGCCTCAATAAGATCTCTATGATTGATGATGGATGATTGATGAACGATGATGGATGATTGGTGACTGATGATTGATGATTGATACCGGGAGGTGAAGAAGAAAAAGTGACTTGAAAAACTCAAAATGTTCATCAATTTTTGTCGCTGACTACTATCCCCCTCGGCCAACACGGCTCCTAAATGGATGATTGATGACTCATGATTAAGGATTGATGACTGACGATTCCGATTGATGACTGATGACTGGCGATTGATGATAGATGATGGACGACTGATGATTGATGACTGATGAATGGCGATGGATGATTGATGACTGATGACGATTGATGACTGGCGATTGACGATTGATGACTGATGATTAATACCGGGAGGTGGAGTCCAAAGGGTCGACAGCCGGGTAGACCCCTAGCTCTGCGATGGCTCGCGACAGCACAGTGGTCGCGTCTAAATGAAATGGTTGATGATAGATGATTGATGATAGATGATTGATAACTGATGATTGATGACTGACGATTGATGACTGATGATTGATGACCAGTGATCGGAATGAGGCGGGCTAAAATACCTAAAGTTCGAAAAATAACAGAGACAAATGGAGACGCCTTAGGACTAAATATTTTTCGACCCAATTATTTCCGTTTCCGGGACATTAATAAAGAACATCTAACATTACCCAGGTAGGAATTTTACGTCAGTTTGACGTCCGCTTACAGTCATTTTAGACGTATCTGACGTCATTTTACTACGTCGGGAGCCTCCGCAGATGACGTCAATTTGTCACAGCCATACGACGTCTTTTGCTGACGTCTTATGGCTGTCACAGAGTGACGGCCGGAATGATATGCTGGAATGACGTACTTCGTACGTCAATAGAGACTAGTTTGGGCCCTAACTATTGACCCTATAATGACGGTCAAGCAACATCATTGGGGTGGTAGTTCGGAACTTCCTGGAAGGATTATTATGAGTGTGTAAGGGTGAGGGTCCGGTGATCCGTTCCGCTTAGCCAAAACAGGGACAAATTCGTCGGAATCAGCTGGTCCGGTGGTTTCCGTCTCCGCACTGATTTCCGATTCCCTAAAGATTCGATTCAAACCAAGTATTCCTCTAATGGTATGCCGACTTTGAGCGAAACGCAACGATAGCGCGTTCTAACTTGCCTAGTGGCGCCATCTAGTTAGAAATTAAAGAACGTCCGACGTACACGGTAGTAAAATGACGTACCGTACTACGAAAGTAATGGACGACCAACGGACGTACGTAAAGAGACGTCGCTAAAACGTACATTTACGACCCTTAAAAACCTGGCGCTAAATTGACGTCTGTGGGACGTACATAATCGACGAATAAAGTACTGACTCTAAATTGACCTTAGAATGACGTCATTTATTCGTCTAGGTCGGATTTTCCTACCTGGGTAAGGTGAATCAATTTTTTACCTGAGTTAGTAACAAAAACTAAAATGTAAATTATAAGGATAAAAAACTTTTTTCCGTCGGTCAAATAGAAAAATGATTTGAATTAGTTCACAATATTATTAACATTGATTTTAAATGTATTTACTCACAGTGAAAATTGTGCCAACTTTCAATAAAATTCTTACTTACTACAAGAATAAAATTCTTGTAGTAAGGAAGTCTCCCCTTTTTTGCCTCTGTTCTTTAAACTTTAGGTATTTTAGCCCGCCTAATTCCGATCACTGTTGATGACTGATGATCAATACCGGGAGGTGGAGTCCAAAGGGTCGACAGCCGGGTAGACACCTAGTTCTGCGATGGCTCGCGACAGCACAGTGGTCGCGTCTAAATGAAATGGTTGATGATAGATGATTGATGATGGATGATTGATAACTGATGATTGATGACTGACGATTGATGACTAATGATTGATGACTGATGATCAATACCGGGAGGTGGAGTCCAAAGGGTCGACAGCCGGGTAGACACCTAGTTCTGCGATGGCTCGCGACAGCACAGTGGTCGCGTCTAAATGTGCGAATGTTGTAGCTGGTGCAGGGTCAGTTAGGTAGGTAATTAGCTAAAATCAAAATTTCATAGATTTTTGTCGCTAACTGTAATATCCCCGTTGGCCAACATGGCTCATAGATGGATGAATAACGATTGATGATTGATGCTAACTGATTGATGTCTGATGATTGATGATAGATTATTATTGATGATTGATGACTGATGATGATAGATTATTGGTGATTGATGATTGATGACTGACGATTGATGGTTGATGATAGATAACTGATGATTGATGACTGACGATTGATGACTGATGATTGATGACTGATGATCAATACCGGGAGGTGGAGTCCAAAGGGTCGACAGCCGGGTAGACCCCTAGCTCTGCGATGGCCCGCGACAGCACAGAGTGGTCGCGTCTAAATGTGCGAATGTTGTAGCTGGTGCAGGGTCAGTTAGGTAGGTAATTAGCTAAAATCAAAATTTCATCGATTTTTGTCGCCGACTGGATTATACCCGTTGGCCAACATGGCTCATAGATGGATGAATAATGATTGATGATTGATGCTTACTGATTGATGTCTGATGATTGATGATAGATTATTGATGACTGATGATTGATGACTGATGACGGGCGATGGATGATTGATAATGGATGATTGATGATTGATAACTGATGATTGATGACTGATGATTGATGATAGATACCGGGAGGTGGAGTCCAAAGGGTCGACAGCCGGGTAGACTCCTAACTCTGCGATGGCCCGCGACAGCACAGTGGTCGCGTCTAAATGTGCGAATGTTGTAGCTGGTGCAGGGTCAGTTAGGTCATCGGCGGGCACGTACACTGCCTAGAAATTAAAGGTCAAATGCTCGAATACTGAACACTACTTAATTTGAGACGTTCTTACTTTTAGAATCGTATTCAAAAACAAGTGGCTAAATTAAAAATTAAAAAAAATCGACTTCAATGTCATAAGCTTAACAATTTTCTGCACTCTCGAGGTGCATTTCTGTTCATAACCTCGAAGATCCTAGACAAATCATCATGAAATTTTTGTGCCACCAATCGGAAAGCATACCTTTTCAAACAAAAAAAGAATTTTCTTAATCGGTCCAGGCGTCTTCGAGTAATCGGTGAAAATACATCAAAACAGCACAAAAAAATCCGACGAATTGAGAACTTCCCCCTTGTTTGAAGTCAGTTAATTACAGTTAATGACAGTTGATGTCATGATGACATGATGAAAAATAGACCAACTTAAACTGCACTTAGGTACTTAGTTTTGTTGATCTAGCTCATAGGTTCTCAACGTGGGCGATAACGTCCGCTCGTGGGCGTTTGAGAGTGTCAGGGGGGCAGTAGAAGACCCAGAGAAAATTAGGGGGCATTGAGATGGTGCATTAAGATATGGGGACCACTTGAAAAAAAAATATTCTCATAAGTGGGCGGTGGGCAAAATAAGGTTGAGAAACTATGATCTAGCTAGACTTTGGCAGCGAACGGTGAAATCCGCCCTAAATCTGAGCGCTAAAGATATTTCAGTTTAATCTGAAACTGGTTCATCGATACTACCTGCACGCTGGTGATGGAGCCAGTCTTGGTGGTTGTGATCCTCTCTTGCATGGTACCCATGTCGGTGGCCAGGGTCGGCTGGTAGCCCACGGCAGAGGGGATGCGGCCTAGCAGAGCGGACACCTGGACACCAAACCAGAGAATAAATCTTCACTCCACGTAGCAACTCTTGCTGCGACGCAAAGTGCAACTCAGCTTGCATAATCGCTTACCCCCTTACTTATGAAAGATGTTTAAAGTTGAACACTGGTTGAACAACGTCCTGACTCTGTTTGTCACTATCCACAAATAAAGACAGGACGTTGTTTAACCAGTGTTTCACTTTAAACATCTTTCATAAGTAAGGCCTTTAGTGCCTAACGCGATATTCACCTAAAAAGTGAGGGGGCATACCGCGTTTTTTGAAGCGCGTTATCATCGCGTTAGCATCGATACAAACGCGCTGCAAAAACTGCAGTGTGCCCACTCCCTAAACATCACCGCTCTTCCTAACGTGTAACACTATCACTGTCTGTCGCGGAGTATCGCGGGTTGTCGACTTGTCGCTTAAATTATGAATTACTTGGCTGGCGGCTAGCGTGCGAGAAATACCTGCCATACCTACCCTTCTCGAGAGGAACGCACCATGAACGCACCTAAACTGTGGAGTGAGACCTTTCTGACCAAACATTACTTACCTACCTATAATGACTAGTAGTTCGCCCCGAACTGAGATCTCGCACACAGTTGCGTTGATAGTCTACATTTGGACTTGTTTCTGACTACCCCTATACGTTAAAGTGCTACTTCTGCTGCGTTGACTACACAATGATGTTTAATGTTCCACCTATGGTAAAGATTACAGACATGCAAATACATTACGTCGTGTCTTTTTTTACAAAGATTTTCGATTAAGATCCTTACCTCAGAGCCAGCTTGAGTGAATCTGAAGATATTGTCCACAAATAACAGCACGTCCTGACCCTCCTTGTCCCGGAAATGTTCGGCGAGAGTCAGACCAGTGAGGGCGACGCGAGCGCGCGCGCCTGGCGGCTCGTTCATCTGTCCATATACTAGAGATACCTGGGGAGAGAGTGGAATGAGATAGAGAGAGAGATAGATGTGAGAGAGTGTGGAGTGAGAGAGTAAGGGCGAGCGAGATCGTGCGCCTGGTGGTTCATTCATCTGTCCATAAATAAGAATGTTGTGTTCGCCTGTAATTGGCACATTGTATTAGTTTAGTTTCTATCCCTGCTATCTAGTTTTAGAAAAAGTTTGATACATAGTGCTGTTGTGCGATCCTTTTAATAAATAAATAAATAAATTAGCGATACCTACCTGGAGAGACAGTGCAATGAGATAGAGAGAGAGTGGAATGAGAGAGAGAGTTTGGAGTGAGAGATAAAGAGAAGTATGAGAAAGTAAGGGCGACGCTAGGGTGCGCGCCTGGCGGCTCGGTCATCTGTCCGTACATAGCGATACCTGGAGAGACAGTGCAATGAGATAGAGAGAGAGAGAGAGAGAGAATGGAATGAGAGAAAGAGATAGATGTGAGAGAGAGTGTGGAGTGAGAGAGAGAGAATTATGATAGTGAGCGCACTACACAGAATACACTTATAGAGTGTAGAGTGTGAGAGAGTAAGGGAAACACGAGCAAGCGCGCCTGGCGGCTCGTATTTCTGTCCGTACACTAGCGATACCTGGAGAGACAGTGCAATGAGATAGAAAAAGAGAGAGAGAGAATTGAATGAAAGAGATAGATGTGAGAGAGAGTGTGGAGTGAGAGAGAGAGAAGTATGATAGTGAGCGCACTACACAGAATAAACTTATGAAAACAGTCAATGGTCAACTAACCTTAGACGTTTTGTAGTCGTCCGTGATGACCCCGCCAACCTTCATCTCATGGTAGAGATCGTTCCCTTCACGGGTCCTTTCTCCAACACCCGCGAATACCTGGCCCCAATGCAATATACATTACAAATTGTAAAATACAATTAATTGTAACGGCTACAATTGTACAAGTTTCTGTTTAATTAAAAATACAATTTACATATTTGTTTAGGTGGAAAATTCACAAAATTGTAAAATTGTACCTACAATTCTACATAAGTATTTCAGTTGAAAAAACTTTTTCTCCCTACAGGCGATATTTTACATATTTGTAGGAAAAATCGTTTTTAATACAGTTGCTCAAAAAGTGGCGTATTGCAGGGACGTATAGCGTTCGGGAAGTGGGCTATTACACACTCGTGCTTTTTTTTTACCTTTCCCGCACTCGTGCGTTCTCTTTCCCAACTGTCAAAATAATTTCTATTAAAAAGAAAAACCAACCATGAAGTTTTTACTAAAAAAAAATCATAGAAGTTTTTATGATTCATGCAAATACGTATATTTCTAAAAAGAAGCTAAAAATTTGTTTTTTATACCAGATTTAATGATTTGATTGAATGAGTTAGGTTAGGTTTCATTTCATTTCATCTCATTAAATTTCATTTTCATTTCATATCAATAAAAAAATTCTACTGAAGACTTGGCTGTATGGGCATAGTTCCCTTTGCCTACCAGAATCAATGAAAAAAAAAAAAATCTCATATTCTACGGTTGGCGCCATTTTCTAGATTAAATTGCTTCATTTTTTCGCAACTGTATTAAAAATAGTCGTTCAGTACACGTTCGGAACCGTCATTGCAACTTGTCCCGACTGTCAACCCTCGCCTTCGGCTGCGCCTCGGCTCGGGTAGACATTTATCGGAACTCGTTGTAATGACAGCCTTTCCGAACTTGTACTGAAATATACTATTTATTGAACACCAATTGTAATTACAAGTTTACATATCTACAAAATTGTAGTACAATTCTGACAGGCGGGCCCACCCTGTGTAGAAACTCTACAATTCTAATTCAATACAAAAAAATGATGCTAACGAGTATCTTAACTGATCGGCAATCTCTTTCCACTTATTTATATTCTTGTTGTGAGTCATATTTTGACTGAATCAACCAAATAAATAGTAGATAGGTAGATAGATAGATTAACACTTTATTGTACACCACATGAACATTAAAACAAATTACAGACACACAGAACTTAAGGTGCGAAGTACAATGGGCGGTCTTATCGCTATGAGCGATTTCTTCCAAACAACCTTAGAATTAGTAGATTGTTACACAAAGGTTGAAAGTAACCTATTGAGGCACGAGATGTTTTGGCGCACGAGCGTAGCGAGGGCGCTAATAGTTCGAGTGCCTAAATAGGTCTTTCATCCGAGGTAAACATTCTGCTTTTCATTTCTAATATGAGGAAAGTAATTAACTTTGTAAGAGATGGTAAGTAATAAATAACACGCTGAGACGCCATTTCAACACGAACTGTTTGGCCACGTGGCCGGCGACGTGGCCAAACAGTTCGTAATAAAATGTATGACAGATAACTCACTTGGCTACGGTCTGGCGTCATGATCCTAATCCCGTGATCCTGACCCAGTGATCCTGCGTAATCCTGATTCCGTGATCCTGATCTGTGATCCTGATGCTACGTGATCCTAATCCCATGATCCTTATCCTACGTGATCCTAATCTTGTGATCCTGATCCCGTGATCCTGATCCTGTAATCCTGATCCTGATCCTAACCCTATGTGATCCTAATCCCGTGATCCTGATCCAGTCACACAGATCCAAGTGATCACAGAATCAGGATCACGGGATCAGGATTACGCAGGATCACGGGATTAGGATCACGTAGAATCAGGATCATAGATCAGGATCACGGAATCAGGATTACGCAGGATCACTGGATCAGGATCACGGGATTAGGATCACCTAGGATCAGGATCACAGGATCAGGAAATTGACTCCAGACCGTAGTCAAGTGAGTTATCTGTCACACATTTCAATACAAACTGTTTGGCCACGTCGCTGGCCACGTGCCCAAACAGTGCGGATTGAAATGGCGTCTCAGCGTGTTTTAGAGCTCTTACTTTGTTAATTACTTGCCTCATATTCGAAATGAAAAGCAGAGTGTTTACCTCGGGTGAAAGATCTATAAGGCACTCGAACTATTGCCTCAATAGCATTATCTATTCTATGTCAATAGGTTACTTTCAACCTTTGTGCAACAATCTACTATTAAAAACGAACTTACATTTTATGTAAATTGTAACTTACTGCTACATATTTGTAAGAACAATATTGTCAGCAGCATCTACAGGCGTTTATTATAATCATGTAATCTATATATAGTACAAGCTTTGCTTAGTTTGGGTTTAGATGGCGCTGTGTGAAAAATGTCCACCAATATTTATTTATTTGTTTATTTAAGTTTTTATTTATATTTAACGAATTTTTGGGCGTTACAATTGTATGAAATATACTTGTAGATTTTTTACATAATTGTAGGTTTTATTATACAGCACTTGTCGAAAATTCTACAAAATTGTCACTTTTCTACAAATTTGTAGACTTGTAACGTTTATTATATACGGGCCTGGATGCAAAAAACTGTTGCTGCAGACGCAGATCAAGGTACTTCCAAAGAACATTTGATGCATTTTAACACTATGCAAGCAGAAAGAAGGTCGTAGGGTGTTAAAGGTTTGAGTAGGTACCTACGTGTAAGGCTGTGTCCCCAGTAGGCAAACTGTGAGCGGCCGACTGAGTTTGCGGCGTATCGGTTTAGTACGCTCTTCCATATATTTGAAATGGAGTGTCCACAGTTTGCTAGTTTGCAGCGTTACGCTGCAAACTGCGTACAGTGAGCGCAAAACTAGCAAACTGTGGACACTCCATTTCAAATATATGGAATGGTATACCAAACCGATACGCCGCAAACTCAGTCGGCCGCTCACAGTTTGCCTACTGGGGACACAGCCTAAAGGTACAAGACAGCAGGAACAGATGACGTGTCGCCCAGCGACAGTTTCGTCTACCATTCGGCGACGTGTCGCTAGCCACGTGAGGTATTTCATAGAAATACATAGAAACCAGTATGTCGCCGGTTTATGCCGGGTTAACACGATCCAAGTACACTTGAACCAAGTCCAACTTGGATGACTGATTGGACGCCGTCGTCCGAGTGAGTGACGTGAGTCCGACGGCGTCCAATCAGAGTCATCCAAGTTGGACTTGGTCCTAGTTGACTTACATCAACTCGGCTTTACTAACAGAAAATCCACCGTGTGCTTTGGCGACATTGTTGATCAGCTCCATAATTAGAACAGTTTTGCCGACGCCAGCGCCACCGAAGAGGCCAATCTTGCCACCTGCAAATTAAGTTCGTATGAGCTAGTGCTCTTTTAGGCTGCGTTTCCATTGACGCGGAGTTGGGCGGAGCGGTGCTTAGCGGTGCATGAATTGACCAATCACATGTCAAACGAAGAAATCGAAACGCGGCAAAATGCACGTGATTGGTCAATTCATGCGCCGCTAAACTCCGCTCCGCTCAGCTCCGCCTCAGTGGAAACGCACCCTTAGGCTTCCGTCATGGCTTAGGTAATGACTTAAAAGCTGGAACCGACAATGACGTGCCCTCGAGGCTATGTCGTCGACATCCTCGACAGATCCTAACCAAATTTTTATGGCACCAATCAACAAGGTATATTCTTTGAAACAAAAAAGGGACTTTCCAAATCGGTCTAGGCGACTTCCAGTAATCTGGTTAAAACTTAGGTCTTTAATCTTTACTAGATGATTTATCCATCAGTCAAGCAAGCAAAAATGGCCTCCTGACAGGAAGCCATCTTTGCTTAGATCTTTGCTTTGCTTAGGCAAAGATGGCCTGTGCCTGGGACATTGTTTTGAGATGGTATTCCATTGGTATTGCCTTGCCTAACACCTGGATGGTTTAATTGGGTAACATACGTAAAAAAGTCGGTTAAAAAAGAGTCCGATAAATTGAGAACCTGTTTTTTTTGGGTCAATAAACAAACCTTTGACATAAGGCGCGAGTAGGTCCACAACCTTGATGCCAGTAACAAGAATCTCTTGCTCCACCGACATTTCGACGAACGGAGGCGCGTCGGCGTGGATCGGAGCGAACTGATCCGTCTCTATTGGACCGCGCTCGTCTGTGTAACAAAACAATGATGATGGTTCTTTTGATTTGTGACAAATCGCCTAAGTTGCCACTTGAGAATCGAGATCTTCGCTTGTAAAGGTTACGCGCTGGACCAGCCTAAGCCAGCGCGAGCGAAGGCGAGTCGATGCAAGGCGAGTGCTACCGACCACACGCTTGGCGAATCTGTGCAAACCAATGTTAGCGCTCGTATTCACTCGGCCAGCTAGGCGAGCGATGGCAAGGCGAGGCGAGTGGTGCTGCCCACACGTTGGCACTGGCGTTCACTCGGCGAGCCTGGGCCAGCGTGTTTGCGCCTTTACAATCTACTTAAGTAGTCGAGTAGATTCAAGTGCAATTTGGCACACGGATAATGATGTTCATTTCTTGATTGCTGGGGCTACATTAGAATTACAAAATAATGATGAGTGATGTAAAGATTGATGAAGAATGATGATGACAATTCTTCCAACGGATCTTGGTATTCGTGAAGTTAGCTGTTTCGATGCTCAGTGCAGCTTTTTCAATATTGACTGATCTGATGCTGAATTTCATGACACATCTTTTTTATAATGTCATGAAAAGTAACTGATGTGACTGACGAAATTGATGGTGACTGATGGTGACTGACGATAAATTATGTTGACTGATGCAGAATTTCTTGACATGTTCTATGATGTCATGAAAAGTTCGTTGTTGTGACTGAAGAAATTGACGGTGACTGATGATGACTGACGATAAATGGACTGATGCTGTACCAATAGGCTGGCCAATCACATTGATGATCCGTCCAAGTGTCGGCTCCCCACAGGAATGGTTGGAATATCCTTGCAATCGAGTATCGACTCTCGAGATGGTGACTGACGTAGATTGATGGTGGTGCACCCTTAGTAGGTATGTTGACTGATGAAAATTATGATGACTGATGAATAAGCTGGTGAAGAGAGAACTGATGACAACTGATGAGGCTTGTAATTGATGTTGACTAATGATAAAAAGATGTCATAAATTGAAGTTTGTGGTGACTGACGAAATTGATGGTGACTGACGATAACATAATGTTGACTGATGCTGAATTTCATGACATATCTTCTAAGTGATGTAATGAAAAGTTCGTGGTGACTGACGAAATTGATGGTGACTGATGGTGACTGACGATAAATTGACTGATGAGTGATGACTGATAAATTAACTGTACCAATAGGCTCGCCGATCACATTGATGATCCGACCAAGGGTCGGCTCCCCCACAGGAATGGTGATGGGAGCCCCGGTGTCAGCCACCGGCTGCCCCCTCACCAGACCCTCGGTGCCTTCCGATGGTGCGGCTGTTTCGATGTGCAGTGCAACTTTTTCATAAAAAAAATTCTACTGCGCAGCGAAATGGCTAACTTCACGAATACCTAGATCCATTGTGCGTACCTAGACCTAACTGTAAGTGTCATCAGTTAACATAACTGATGATAAAAAAGATGCCATGAATTGAAGTTTGTGGTGACTGACGAAATTGATGGTGACTGACGATAACATAACTGAATCTAATCAAAATGTTTAGTGATATTTACTTTAGCTGTTGGTTTTCCATAAGATAAATAAATAAATAAATAAATAATGTTGACTGATGCTGAATTTCATGACATATCTTTTATGTGATGTAATGAAAAGTTCGTGGTGACTGACGAAATTGATAGTGACTAATGGTGACTGACGAAAAATTGACTGATGACTGATAAATTAACTGTACCAATAGGCTCGCCGATCACATTGATGATCCGACCAAGGGTCGGCTCCCCCACAGGAATGGTGATGGGAGCCCCGGTGTCCGCGACCGGCTGCCCCCTCACCAGACCCTCGGTGCCGTCCATCGCGATGGTGCGGCAGGTGCTCTCGCCGAGATGCTGAGCGACCTCGAGGATCAGCCGCGGCGCTGGTGATGGAAAACATCATTTTCTGATTTGGTGTTTATCTATACATATAATAAGAATGAAGTCTAAGAACAAACTTATAAGTATTCAATTAAGTGATGTCAGTTTTTGATCCATATAACCTTTTCACGTCCAAAAATGTCATAAGCGCGATCTACGTTGACCTTGAACGCAAACACTTCATAGTAACTGTTGCTAATCTGTGACTTTGAAATTTTCGTTTCTCTGTGTGTTTGAGCACTAAGATCTCTGAAACTACTGAACTGATTTGGTTGCAGTTTTCATTGTTGTATTATGGTAAGCCGGGATTAAAAGATAGGGGTTGTTTTATCAAAATCCGTTCACAAATAAAAAAGATATATCTATTTAAAGAATTCTACTGTGACTTTAGTTTCTCTGTGTGTTTATTGCTGCTAATCTCAAAAACGGCTCTACTGAATTGGATGTAGTTTTGACTGTTGTATTATGGTAAGTTGGGATTAAAAAATAGAAGTTTTTTTATCAAAATCCGTTCACAAATAAAAAAGATATGTACATTTAAAGAATTCAATCTAAATTTCTAAACACTTTGTTTTCTAAAGAAAATATTATGATAAAATTTGGCATGGATATAGATTATATCCCAGGAAAGGACGTAGGCTACTTTTTTTCATATGTTATCATGGTTGAGATAAAAAAATAAGGGTTGAAAGTTTGTATGGGGAACAAAATGTTGGGATGGGTGACCGTCTGACCTCCTCTTTTTGCACTCATGGAAATTTTTAAACATTTTTTTATTACCTACGAATTTCAAAATTACTTAATGATAATTACTTAAATTGGTTTTAGGTAGGTGATGACCATGAAGTAGTAGTTGTAAATAGGTAAAGTGGGTAAGTAGAAAGCACGCCTAAGCTATTTCTACGGAACAGAGATAGCTTCTTGCGATTTGCTATTAGAAAACACGCAGGAATATACAAATTTTAGCGTTTCAAAACCGTTTGTTGTTTCAGCGCAATAGACTCAAATCTGTAAATGTTATATAATTAAAACCTCAATTGAATATTAATCTTCCTTAAATTGTCGAAAATATAAAAATCAGAGCTTTAAATGAATTCAATATTTTAGAAAACAAATTCCCCAAATCAGCGCAGCGCCAAAGTAAATTATTTCCAAGTATTCAAATTTTCTATCCGTGTATTTATTATGTTAAATACCTATGTATTTATTTAAAAAGTATTTATCACGATAGATTAGAAATTAAAACACCCAAACCCCAAGTAGATAGTTGTAAATAGGAAAAATAGGTAACTAGATAGCACGCCCAAGCTATTTTTACGAAACAGAGATAGCTTCTTGCGATTTGCTATTAGAAAACACGCAGGAATATACAAATTTTAGCGTTTCAAAACCGTATGTTGTTTCAGCGCAATAGACTCAAATCTGTAAATGTTATATAATTAAAACCTCAATTGAATATTAATCTTCCTTAAATTGTCGAAAATATAAAAATCAGAGCTTTAAATGAATTCAATATTTTAGAAAACAAATTCCCCAAATCAGCGCAGCGCCAAAGTAAATTATTTCCAAGTACTTATTCAAATTTTCTATCCGTGTATTTATTATGTTAAATACCTATGTATTTATTTAAAAAGTATTTATCACGATAGATTAGAAATTAAAACACCCAAACCCCAAGTAGATAGTTGTAAATAGGAAAAATAGGTAACTAGATAGCACGCCTAAGCTATTTTTACGAAACAGAAATAGCTTCTTGCGATTTGCTATTAGAAAACAAGCAGGAATATACAAATTTTTGCGTTTCAAAACCGTATGTTGTTTCAGCGCAATAGACTTAAATCTGTAAATGTTATATAATTAAAACCTCAATTGAATATTAATCTTCCTTAAATTTTCGAAAATATAAAAATCAGAGCTTTAAATGAATTCAATATTTTAGAAAACAAATTCCCCAATTCAGCGCAGCGCCAAAGTAAATTATAGCCAAGTACTTATTTAAATCGTAATTTGAACATAGAAGTCTTCAAAAATCTATTTCATATACATCCGATACAAAAATTTCAATTTCTGTATCGGACGCGCAGACATCAGACGTCCTCACGTTGCGTTGGCTCTGACGGAAGTTCCGTCACGGAACAAGACTGGTGTAATCGCCAACGTGTGGATGGTTCACGAAATCTTGGCCCCAACGTTGGGACCAACGTTGGTCCCAACGTATACGCCGGCACCATACGTTGGGACCATGAAATTTGCGGTACGGGGGTTAAAGGGGACGAAAAATCGATCTACCTAGGCTAGGTCTCATATCTGGGAAAATTCGTTTTCTCGACATTTTTACGCAAAAAGGTTTACCTACCAGTGCAATGTGGTTCGTAATTTTACAATATCTGTTGAAACTAAAGTGGCCAAGTGAAATAGGTGTCCGCCTCTCAACTCAACCGATGGCTTCGAGTTCGATTCTCAGCCAGTAAAAGTTTACTTTTTGTAAGTTTTATTTCTTTTTCTTTTTTAATTTTTATCTATTTGCACCCGAGCATAGTTCGGTCGCCCAGATATTCAAGTATTAAGTCCCTACCTACCTAAAGTATTTACAAAAAAATATAGAAGTAGGTAAGTACCTATTCTATCAGATAACTGGTTCCCATAGTACAAGCTATGCGATTTTGATGAAATTTGCGGTAGGTACGGGGGCTTACGGAGGCGAAAAGCCGATCTAGCTAGGTCTTTTATCTGGGAAAATTCGTTTTCTCAACATTTTCATGCAAAAAGATTTACCAGTGCAATACCTACCTAATGAGTTTTAAAAAATTTGAATAAAAAGAACCTAGCCTATGTGTTATTCCAGGTCATAATCTATGTAAGTAATTATTCCAAGTTTCAATAAAATCCGTTTAGTAGTTTTGGTGTGAAAGAGTAACAAACATCCATCGATACATCCATCCTCACAAACTTTCACATTTCGCAAATTAGTAGAATTAGCATACGCGAACGAAGTCGCGGGCACAGCTAGTTTACTAATATAATTGAAACTAAACAAATAAGAAGAAAAAAGATACACCTAAAGTGTGGGTTGTGGGTCGTACAAGGTTTTTATGACACACTGTATTTCAAAACTACCTTATTATATTAAAAACAATAATTAAGGTGGCCGCACAGCTTTCCGCGCCGTACGAATCGAATTTTGGAACTCTTTACGAAATCGTATGAAACCTTGCACACCTGCCCGCATTCGACCGAATCTGGCAGTAGAATAGAAAAACGTTCTTAGTAGTTTAAGATATAATTGTATGTATGTTAGTCTGTAAGGTATACTTAGGTACCTATATTCTATGGGCCTTATATTAAGTACCTATTTTAACATCTTGTCACTTAGTTAGGTTGCCTGAAATAAAGATAAATAGATAACTCTTTATTGTATCCAACTTATTCCTTATTAGGTATTACCTATAGAGTTTTCGGCGCGGATAGGTGCGCGCTCAGCCTTAAAGTGAAGTTAAACTTACTTCGTCCAGGCACTTCCAAAGCGTTCAAAATCAGAGGCAAATGCGAGTCAAACTGTACATCAACAACGGCGCCAATAACTGGAAATTAAAATAAACTATTATGGAGTCAGATCAGTCAAAATTCAAAGATCATCATCACCTTGCAATCTGAATTTCTGCGGAATATGAGTTTGTTTGTTTGAACGCGCTAATCTCAGGAACTACCAGTCGGATTTTCAAAATTCTTTCTGCATCTGATAGCTAAATACTTGAGGAAGGTTATAGGCTAATTTTCATCATCATTACCATCACCAAAACCATCACTACGAGGGCACTGCTAGTACCAATGTAAAAAGTGAAATCTTGTTTGTTTGAACGCGCTAATCTCAGGAACTAACACTCGGATAAAAAAAAATACTACTGCATTTGATAGCTAAACTCTTGGGGAAGGTTATAGGATACTTTTCATCATCATCATCATGTATACCATCACTACGGGGGCAACGCCGCGACGGCGCTGCTAGTGAAAACACATTTTTCACCTGCAATGATTTTCCCCGTGGCGGCTGCTCCCGTTTTCGGTGGTCCACTGCTCTTCGGAGCTTCTTCCTTATCTTGATGCACTACCGATGATGTTGAGAGCTGAAATGGAAGAACCTTGAAGAAGAAAGAGTGGGTTCTTCTCTACATTCAGCAGTTTGAAGCTGCCTTTACATTAAGTAAGTAAGTAAGTTCGTATGAGCAAGTGGCCAACTCTGGTGACGGAGTTTTTAGGCCGCCTAAAGGCCTCCGTCATGGCTTAACGACTTAAAAGCCGGGACCGACAATTTAACGTGCCCTCCGAAGCACGGAAGCGCTCAGCTCGTAAAACCACTTGCGGTCACCCATCCTTAGAGTGGCCGCGCATAACGTTGCTTAACTTCAACGATCAATCAAGAACGTCTAAGCTAGCTACGCCACGAGCCTTTACATTAGATTGCTTGCAGAGCACTGAAGCTTGTTCATTCATAAATTAGTGCTCTGTCTCGCTCTTTGGCCTAAGAATTGCGTATTGTGCATCCTACTCTTACGAGGCTTACTGAAGTTAGCAGCGGTTAGTCTCAGAGTAAGAGAGTAGGATGCACAATATGCAATTCTTAGGCCAAAGAGCGAGACAGAGCACTATTTTGTTGAGGTATTAATCCTCTTTTTTTTCTTTTGACGACTTTGACGAGACTCACATTGTTCGACTGGCTCCACACTGGAGCTTGACTATTTAGATTTTAAGCGGATGGATCACCGAAAAGAAAGGTAGGCCCCATCCCGTGTTTGTTGCCCTGATTCTTCACGGTGTTGGTCGTGAATCACCTAGGTCTTAAGACGTTTCAAAGTGGTCATAACGGTCCTACTGAATAAATGATATTTGATTTTGATTTTGATTTTAGCAGTTAGCACGCTGCATGCAGTGTCTCTAAAGCCGCCATGACTGGGGAAGTACCCTAGCCTTACAGAATATCGCAGCCAAATAACATAATTCTTCTCTCTGGTGTTGTGTTCCTGGTGTGAGTAAGGTTGCCAGAGCTCTGCTCTGAAGCGCTGTGGTGACACATTCGAGCAGTTCAACTGGGGAAGTACCCCAGCCTTACAGAATATCACAGCCAAATAACCAGAGGCGTATTTTAAGATTCAGCGCCCTAGGCCAGTAAGGTTTGCCGCCCCCTGCAAATATTTGCATCGGGCTTGAAACTTGGTTTGCACTCTGCTCGCAAAATAGTCATGAAGCATAATAAGCGAGCGAAGCGAGCCGATTTTTTTTAAGACAACAACACACACTTGATTTTGCTTACGGTTCTCAAAGAAATGGTTGGCTGCTTGTAGGTTCCTATTCTATATGCGAGCGAAGCGAGCCGAATTTTTTTATGACAAATGCAACATGTGACACTTGATTTTGCTTACGGTTCTCAAAGAAAAGGTTGGCTGCTTGTCCTCTTTTATATGCGAGCGAAGCGAGCCGAATTTTTTTATGACAAATTCAACATGTGACACTTGATTTTGCTTAGGTACAGTTCTCAAAGAAAAGGTTGGCTGCTTGTCAGTTCCTCTTCTATATGCGAACGAAGCGAGCCGAATTTTCTTATGACAAATGTAACTGTGACACTTGATTTTGCTTACGGTTCTCAAAGAAAAGGTTGACTGCTTGTCGGTGCCTATTCTATAGGCGAGCGAAGCGAGCCGAATTTTTTTATGACAAATTCAACATGTGACACTTAATTTTGCTTACGGTTCTCAAAGAAAAGGTTGGCTGCTTGTCAGTTCCTATTCTATATGCGAGCGAACCGAGCCGAATTTTTTTATGACAAATGTAACTGTGACACTTGATTTTGCTTACGGTTCTCAAAGAAAAGGTTGGCTGCTTGCCGGTTCCTATTCTATGTGCGAGCGAAGC
Source organism: Camptogramma bilineatum (assembly GCA_958496255.1). Lineage (NCBI taxonomy): Eukaryota > Metazoa > Arthropoda > Insecta > Lepidoptera > Geometridae > Camptogramma > Camptogramma bilineatum. The sequence goes on from OY292478.1 coordinate 5,923,978, forward strand.
GAGCCGAATTTTTTTATTACAAATGCAACATGTGACACTTGATTTTGCTTACGGTTCTCAAAGAAAAGGTTGGCTGCTTGTCGGTTCCTATTCTATATGCGAGCGAAGCAAGCCGAATTTTTTTATGACAAATTCAACATGTGACACTTGATTTTGCTTACGGTTCTCGAAGAAAAGGTTGGCTGCTTGTCAGTTCCTATTCTATATGCGAGCGAAGCGAGCCGAATTTTTTTATGACAAATGTAACTGTGACACTTGATTTTGCTTACGGTTCTCAAAGAAAAGGTTGGCTGCTCGTCGGTTCCTATTCTATGTGCGAGCGAAGCGAGCCATATTTTTTTATGACTAATGCAACATGTGACACTTGATTTTGCTTACGGTTCTCAAAGAAAAGTTTGGCTGCTTGTCGGTTCCTATCCTATATGCGAGCGAAGCGAGCCGAATTTTTTTATGACAAACGCAACATGTGATACCCAAAGAAATGTTTTCCTAAAATCGTCTCGAGGATTTATTCCCAGAATACCAATTTATTGTAACGAATTATCCCTTCAAGCTTAAAAGAAAACCTACGTTTCCTGTCAAATGAAAATCTCTGAAAATGGCCAGTCAGTAAAACGATAGTCTTGATGTCTAAAACTTTATAACCAAATAAGTTTTGGTTTTTGTTCCTCGCTCTCAATCTCAACCAAATAAGTTTTAGCTTTTGTTAATTAGGTACTTACCTAGGCTTTTTTTTAATTTCTTCGGGCATATAAGGATACAAAGAAAGGCGCATGAAAGTGAAAGCGCGGGGCGGCGCAAGCCGCCCCTCGCTCCGAGCCAAATAAGTTTTTGTTAGTTAGGTAGACTTTTTTTTTACTTTCTTCAGGCATTTAAGGACAAAAAGAAAGGCGCATGAAACTGAAAGCACGGGGCGGCGCAAGCCCCCCTCTCTCTCAACCAAATAAGTTTTACCTTTTTTTTATTTCGGTAGGCTTTTTTTTTTAATTTCTTCTGGCATGTAAAGACAAAAAGAAAGGCTCATGAAGCCGCCCCTCACCAACCAAATTTTAGTTATTGTTAATCAGGTAAGTTTTTTTTAAAATTTCTTTTGGCATTATAAGGCCAAAAAGAAAGGCGCAAGCTGAGAGGCTGAGGGGCGGCTTGCGCCGCCCCTCGTAGCCTGCCGCCCCGGGCCATGGCCCTCTTGGCCTAAGGGTAAATACGCCCCTGCAAATAACATAATTCTTCTCTCTGGTGTTGTGTTCCTGGTGTGAGTAAGGTTGCCAGAGCTTTGCTCTGAAGCGCTGTGGTGACACATTCGAGCAGTTCGACTGGGGAAGTACCTCCGCCTTACAGAATACCGCAGCCAAATAACATAATTCTTCTCTCTGGTGTTGTGTTCCTGGTGTGAGTAAGGTTGCCAGAGCTCTGCTCTGAAGCGCTGCGGTGACAACTGGTGGAGCAGTCTTGTCCATTGTGTTGTCGGCGCAGTGATTCCTCTTTTAAAGGGTCAGCAGCGCGAGTGTGACTCCTCTAGTGTCGCAGGCGTCCATAGGCTACGGTAACCGCTTACCATCAGGTGGTAAGTTTGTCTGCTACCTTAGTAATATAAAAAAATATTGGAAATGGTTTATTTAACGATTCAAATTCAAAAATCATTTACATGATTCTAGAATCATCTAAGAGAGCTAAGATAGATACTTAGATTAACACTTTATTGTACACCACATGAACATTAAAACAAATTAAAGACACAGAACATAAGAAGCGAAGAATAGGCGGTCTTATAGCTATGAGCGATTTCTTCCAGACAACCTTAGGATGAACTGGATTTAACCTACCAACCTTAGGATGAACTTCTATCTCGCGACCATGAAGATTTTTCTCAGATCCTTTCAGGCATTTTTAGATCATTTGAAGATGTCTGAGGAGTAGTCAGAGGTGTGTCCAAATTCCAAATAGGTACATATTTGGTAGGTACATGCCTGTATAACTGTAATACTAACATTAACTGTAGGTGCGCCCAAATTGATACATGATCCAAGCTTCACATTTAAAGCACGTTTCAGCGGCTGTATCCTCGCCTTGTTCTGAATTCCTGACCCTGAGGATTCTGTGGATTCTAATGTTGGAGCTGATGATCCTAAAGGTCTCTTCAGTGGAACTATCTTCGCTATTTCTCGTGAAGGAGTATTGGATGCTTCAGTTTTCGGACCTAAAGTCAACAACTACCTTTAACAAGTGGGCAAAAAATTTACTTCAATGTTAAAAGCTGAGTATTTTTCTGCACTCTCGACGTGCATTTCTGTTCATAACTCCGAAGATCCTCGACAGATCCTCACCAAATTTTTGTGGCACCAATCGGAAAGTATATCCTTTCAACAAAAAAAAGAATTTTCAAAATCGGTTCAGGCGTCTTCGAGGAATCGGTGAATATGTAATTAGGTTAAATATAATGGTACCTACCTACCTACCATTAATTTTTCAGGCAACTTCAGGTGTGCGGCAGCTGTAATTAGATAGTGTAGCGACATCGACCTGTCGCTAGACGTACTACAAAGACATGCTACTCACTAAGAGCTTCAGCATAGATAGCGCCACAACATACGTCATGTCTAGATCGCGCAAGAGGTAATTTCAGCAGCAATAGACATAAGTATATCCGACCAACCATCAACTGTCGGTCGAAAGACCACGGGCAAGTGTGCCAGATGGGCCCGTTGCAGAGAACCACCTACTCTGCCTTTGGGGAACGATTCCACCATGTTACCTAAGACAGTGATAGTCACTAATATTATAAATGCGAATGTTTGTATTTTCCTCTATAACTCGACAACCACTGAACCGATTTGCCTGAAATTTAAAATATGGATAGATAATGGCTGGGAGTTGGACATAGGCTACTTTTTATCCGGGTACCACGCGAGCGAAGCCGCGGGCGGAAGATAGTAGACCTGACCTGATCTCTTCAGTGGGGTGATCTTGCCTACAAAAGACTGCTGGCCTTTCGTGGCGCATTCCCGCTGAGCTGAGATGCTGGACTTGGAACCATCCAGGCATTGATCTGATGCATGGACCTTTTGTATAGCGGCATCTGTAAATATATCTACTTAATGCAAGTATTTGAATTAAAAAAAACGACTTCGATGTTATACGCAATTTTCTAAACTCTCGAGGAGCATTTCTGTTCTTAACTCCGAAGATCCTCGACAGATCCTCACCAAATTTTTGTGGCACCAATCGGAAAGCATAGGTACGACACCCTTAATTAAATAACAAATATGCTTACAAAGCTTGTTTTTAGATAGAGCTGTAGGTAAATTGTAAAATCTTCTCATTTTCGATTATTTTCGTGTTAATTTGACTGACTCATTTGACAGGGCTTGAAGGAAATTTTACTTTTCTTTTTCGGCATTTGCGGAAAAAGTTTTTAATAAGAGTTTCATTACTGTTTTTGCGATAGTTCTAATTCCACCTTTTTTTGCTATTGTTGATAAAACTGTCAAAAAAGAAAACAGAGAGTGTAAAATTGAAAAAAATATTGATTGATAAATAAAGGTTCTTGACAAAGACTGTTCTTGATTGATAAAAATGGGAACTAAATATCCTGCATGCGACCATATTAAGAGACCAAAACCCGAACTTGAAATTACAAGCGGTTTGTATTAAGTATTCATATACCTACGTACCTACTATATTTTTATAGCTATTAATGACTTCACCTTCTAAGTAAAAGGCCGTTCCACACTCGCACGCGAGTCTAACGCGAAATCGCGAACCACCCGCGATCCATGAGGGCTATCAAACAGAAAGCGGTCACGCGGTCAAGTGTTCTGCGTTCGCGTTCGGCGTTTGAGCGTGCAATTGCTCACGAACCCCGCTGTTCTACTTGACCGGCGCGGTCAGAATGCCTCCTGTGTGAGTATATCTATTGTAATAGAATAGATACAAAGAACGCAAAACTGACCGCTTGAACGCTTGACCGCGTGACCACTCTCTATTAAGTCTGATAGGTCCCTGACGCCCGTAGCACGCTTCCGCTGCGAAACCATAACAGCGGAACCGCAATAATTTCGCCATGTCCTGTCCGTATGAGAATCGGAACACTAGCGAAACTGCCTGTTCTAATCTAACGCATAAAGACTATAATTGTATCTCTTTCCCCGCGTGGTTTCGTCGATCTGCTCCGAACGCCAGCCACACTTCCGCTTTTGATCGCAGCGGAATTTATCCAGCGATTTCGCTAATCGTATTCCGCCTTTTGCCATCGCTCGCCTAGCTGGCCGAGTGAATAGAAGCGCCAATTTTTATTGGTTTGCATAGACTCGCCAAACGTCTGGACCGTAGCACTCGCCTTCGCTAGCGCTGGCTTAGGCTCGCCCAACATTGTAATAAGGAGCATAGCGGAATCTTTGAACGTGATTTTAACCCACTTCAAAACGTAGATTTTGGTTTGGTTTTCGAAAGGGTGTTTTTTTAGTTTTTTAAACTATTGTTACTTCAATGAATTTCACCACCTTTTGTACTATGTTCAAGCGTAAAATGGTTTTGAATTATCAATTTCAACAAGAACTTTCAACAACTTTTGCAGAAGTCGCCGATGCTATAGGCAGGGATTACCGAACTCTTCCAATCTTCGAGAAAGGTCTCTCCGAGTACATCAGCAAAAGATATTACTCACTGCAAACGAATGAGTACCTCAAATGCCGGTGGTTGGAGTACAAGAGGCATATTGAAGACAAAGTATATGCGCCATTCCAATTCCTAGATATCAGGTGAGGCAAAGATCCATCATTCAACCTAAGTATTTAAAAAAAAATCAAAAAATTCAAATACTTATTCAGTAGGACCGCTATGACCACTTTGAAACGTCTAAGAGCTAGGTGATTCTACTCCTGTTCTTTTACGACCAACACCGTGAAGAATCAGGGCAGCAAATACGGTATGAGACCTAGCCTTCTTTTCGGTGGTACATACGTTTGGTACATTCGATGGACGCAGGTCGCTTCCAACCTACAGTGGGTCCAACGGCTAAGATGATGATGATTTGGTATAGTAAGTAGGATTGTTCGTATGAGCTCTAGTGGCTAACACTGTGGTCTTTAGACCGTCTGAGAGAGGCTGTTCGCTTCGCTCGCTCGTTAAACAACTAATTATTTTTCAGGGATTACCACTTCTATAACAGCAGAAATCGGCTCATGCCCTCCGAAAATATCTTCAGCAAGCAGGATTTCAGGATGAAGCTCCGTTTAGGTCCAGGCGTGGACCTCCACGGCCAAATCCCTATACCCCAAGATATGGTGATGAAGCGTGGCATTCAGAAGCCCAAAGAGAAGAGACGGGTGAAGCCCAAAGAGGGGTCAACGACCGAGCCAATGCTGCCAACAGAATAAAGCTAGGAGAAAAACTGAGCCCACGTAGTACTACCAGTACTACGCCAGTATTCCGCAAACTTTGTGATCAAGGTACATCCAGGAAATCGGAAAATTTTGGAGGTGCACCATTAATGAAAAATCATTTTTTTTATGCGAAACATGAGCTTGTTTAGTTGAGCATATGCGGTCCAAATTTGGAGTAGCTTAACTGAGATAGGTAACCTTGTTTTTCCGAGGCGAGTTTTTCGTACGTTTGTATCGATAGAAACGCGCTGCGAACGCGGTACTCAATATACGCGCGTTGCGAAAAACGCAGTGTGTGCCCACTCCCTTATATTTTTATTACTATGTAAAGCCACAGAATACTAGTAAAAGCTATATACAATAAAATTGAGCTTTTATTATTAAATTGTTTTTCGGCAAGTTGTAGGTTTACCGAAAATTAAATAATAGCTTATTTTTTTCATGGATTTTTGCACGTTACTTTTACTTTAGATTGCACCCCACAGTTGGACAGGGTACTTTTTTCAAAAATAATTATAGAGGGGGTGAAAATAAGATAGATAGGTAGATTAACACTTTAACACCACATGAACATTAAAACAAATTACAGACACACAGAACATAAGGAGCGAAGTACAATGGGCGGTCTTATCGCTATGAGAGATTTCTTCCAGACAACCTTAGGATGCACTGGATTTACAGGAAGGCAAAATAATCATAGATGGGGTGAAAATAAGGGTTAAAAGTTAAAGGGTTAAGGCCTCGGTCGTACGAGAGTTAAAAAAGCGTTGCGACCTCGACGTTGGCGAATTTAAAACTCAAATTCAATTTGAATGCCTAACGCTTAAAATTGAACAACATAGCACCTCACACCTCGATCACTGTTGGTTTGCTTGGTAATTTAAATGTAAGGCTGGGGGTACGAAACTTGCGACGGGCGGAGCGACGGCGGCGGGGCGGGGCGGTGCGGCGATGGCGCGCCGTTGCTTGTTTCGTACACAGTGCTTAATGTTTTTAATGCATTTGATTACATCGCCGTCGCGCCGCCCCGCCGTCGCTCCGCCCGTCGCAAGTTTCGTACCCCCAGCCTAAATCCGTTATTGGCTGTCAGTAATAAAGGAGATTGACCATTTTTGTATGGACGTTGGACCAAGTGCTGCCCAACATTCAATCATAGTGCATAATGTTCCTTAGACTAATACTAGTCTGTAACCCAAAGCGCTTCAGAATCTATCCGAGGAGTATTGAGAAAAAAATATATAAGTACAGGGTGAATTTTTGAGACGGGACAGTAAGGGCAGCTACCTTAACCGTTGTAGCTAGAGGAAAACGTTCTTAGGAGACTATCCTTAGTTTTTGAAGATATTTCGACCTGCATTCACAGATTTAGAAAAAAATGTACAGTCAGCGAGAAAATGGGCAATTTACACAAAAACTTTTTTTGATGCCAATCGATCCTGTTTTATCTAAGGATTAAAAGGCTCTACCGAACCAACTGGGGTTAGAGTACTAGAAAAGTCAGAAAACGCTAAAATGTATTTCTGAGACAAGACAGTAAGGGCTACCTTAACCGCTGTAGCTAGAGGAAAACGTTCTTAGGAGACTATCCTTAGTTTTTGAAGATATTTTGACCTACATTCACAGATTTAAAAAAAAATGTACAGTCAGCGAGAAAATGGGCAATTTACACAAAACTTTTTTTGATGCCAATCGATCCTGTTTATCTAAGCATTAAAAGGCTCTACCGAACCAACTGGGGTTAGAGTAGGTACTAGAAAAGTCAGAAAACGCTAAAATGTATTTCTGAGACAAGACAGTAAGGGCTACCTCAACCGCTGTAGCTAGAGGAAAACGTTCTTAGGAGACATTCCTTAGTTTTTAAAGGTATTTCGGCCTACATTCACAGATTTTGAAAAAAATGTACAGTCAGCGAGAAAATGAGCAATTTACACTAAAACTTTTTTTGATGCCAATCGATCCTGTTTATCTAAGCATTAAAAGGCTCTACCGAACCAACTGGGGTTAGAGTACTAGAAAAGTCAGAAAACGCTAAAATGTATTTCTGAGACAAGACAGTAAGGGCTACCTCAACCGCTGTAGCTAGAGGAAAACGTTCTTAGGAGACATTCCTTAGTTTTTAAAGGTATTTCGACCTACATTCACAGATTTTGAAAAAAATGTACAGTCAGCGAGAAAATGAGCAATTTACACTAAAACTTTTTTTGATGCCAATCGATCCTGTTTCATCTAAGGATTAAAAGGCTCTATGGAACCAACTGAGATTAGAGTACTAGAAAAGCCAGAAAACGCTAAAATGTATTTTTGAGACAGAGTAGTAAAAAAGAGCTATTAAAAAATAAGTATTTAAAAAAAACATCCACGGGTTCATACGGGTGAATTTTTGAGACGGGATAGTAGGGCAGCTACCTTAACCGTTGTAGCTACAGGAAAACGTTCTTAGGAGACTACCCTTACTTTTGAAGATATTTCGACAAAATGATGAAAAATGATGGCAAATGACAAAATGATTTCGTACGAAATGTATAATCAAAGTTTTTTGCGTTTTCTGATTTTAGTACTCTTGCCTCAGTTGGTCCCATAGAGTCTTTTAATCCTTAGATGAAATAGGATCGATTGGCATCAAAAAAAGTTTTTGTGTAAATTGCCCATTTTCTCGCTGATTGTACATTTTTTTTAAATCAGAGGATGCAGGTCGAAATATCTTCAAAAGATAAGGATAGTCTTATAAGAACGTTTTCCTGTAGCTACAACGGCTAAGGTAGCTGGCCTTACAGCTCCGTCTCAAAAATACATTTTAGCAATTTCTGACTTTTCTAGTACTCTTACCTCAGTTGGTCCGATAGAGCCTTTTAATCCTTAGATGAAACAGGATCGATTGGCATCAAAAAAGTTTTTGTGTAAATTGTTCATTTTCTCGCTGACTGTACATTTTTTTTTAAATCTGTGAATGCAGGTCGAAATATCTTCAAAAACTAAGGATAGTCTCCTAAGAACGTTTTTCTCTAGCTATAGCGATTAAGGTAGCCCTTACTGTCTTGACTCAGAAATACATTTTAGCGTTTTCTGACTTTTCTAGTAATCTAACCCCAGTTGGTTCGATGGAGCCTTTTAATCCTTAGATGAAACAGGATCGATTGGCATCAAAAAAGTTTTTGTGTAAATTGCCCATTTTCTCGCTGACTGTACATTTTTTCAAAATCAGAGGATGCAGGTCGAAATATCTTCAAAAGTTAGGGATAGTCTTCTAAGAACGTTTTCCTCTAGCTACAACGGTTAAGGTAGCTGCCCTACTACCCCGTCTCAAAAATTCACCCGTATGAACCCGTGGATGTTTTTTTTTTAAATACTTATGTTTTAATAGCTCTTCATATAAGGAAAAAAATAAAGGTATACCCATGCCTGGGCAGCATTTGGTCCAAAATGGTCAATATCCTTTAAGTTTTTGTGCACGTAGAAGTTCGTATGTTTCAATTCAACGCTATTTTTGACTGACGTTAAAAAAACTCGCACTGCTTTGCGGATTTTTTTAGGATCATTTTTATTATTGGATATTTTTACTTATGGACATTTTTATTGTTGGACATTTTTACTTATGGACATTTTTGTTATTGGACATTTTAACTTATGGACATTGGCTTTGGACAATTTTTTTTGCCATCAGTCGTGCAAATAGAAAATTCGGCCAAAAATTCAGCTAAATATTATTTTTATATTAATTTTTGTATTCGGTAACACTAGGTATTCGATCCATCACCGACCAATATAAAAACTTGCTTAGAGACTTGAATAATAAAACGAAGTGAATACCTACGGACTTTAAGATGCGGACCCACCGCGGTGCACGCTGTGCACGCACGGGCACGCGGCGCATTTTAGCTGTTCATTTGTCGGGTTCATTTGTTAGCTAGTTTGGAAGCTAGGCCATAAAGCTACCTCACCGTGTTTGTTGCCATGATTCTTCACGGTGTTGGTCGCGAAAGAACAGGAGTAGAATCACCTAGCTCTTAAGACGATTCAAAGTGGTCATAGCGGTCCTACTGAATAAATGACATTTGAATTGAATTGAGTTTGACAACTTGGGTCTACGTTTCCACCGCAGTACACGAATATGAACCTACGACTATGTATAACTGTAGCGCAGCACAGTTTTGAATTCTTACTAATCATAATTTTGTATACCGCGTGTATAGCGTTGACAGAGCGTTGAGCTGCGTGGTCGCCATATTCGTGCAAGGGTGTACCAATGACGTCAATTCATGCGTAACGTGTCCGTGGGCTGCAGTGGACATAATTACATACAGTCTCCTGCAAAGCGAAGCTTGACGCACGTGCGTAGCCTCTCCGTTGACCGCGGTGGGTCCGCGCCTTTAGACAGGTACGAAATGTGGATAGGTAGGTTAGGTACAGTCACCTGTATTAAGATGTATCACTCAATTAATATGTAGGTAGGTACACCAATAATACATCTATCCAGAAGCGCTCTTAGCGTACGTATGAATGAATGAAAAATATTTATTGCACACCTTACAATAAACAAAATACAACAATGATAAAATGAAGTAAGTACCTATCTAACAATGACAATGGGCGGCCTTATCGCTAAGAAGCGATCTCTACCAGACAACCTTTGGAGAAGAAACTTAAACCTCACGGTACCAGGTTTACTAAGTACACTTCTCACAATGGATCTAGGCATTTGTGAAATCAGCCGTTTCGATGCATAGTGCAGCTTTTTCTTAATATTTTTTTTTTTCCGTGCAGCTAAACGGCTAATGCTAATGCTTGCTCTATCCATAGAGAGAAGTGTACTTAGATAAATTTTCTAGAATATTTAATGGCTGAGTGTACAATGTTGGCATTTTATTTATAGGTAGGTATCCTCAGTCTAGTATTGACCTCCGCATCGACCTCACAAAACATGTTGAAGATTATATTCTTGTTTTGTTTATATTATGCCGAGAATAGTGCTATAACTGTGAAGAGAGATTGGGAAGGTAAGATTTTTAAATAACTAGTAGTTCGCCCCGAACTGAGATCTCGCGCACCGTAGATGGCTTACATTTGGACTTTCTTCTGACTACCCCTATAATTTCAAGTGCTACTACTGATACTGCCGAGTATGCCTATTGCGCTAGCTCTTCATGGTAAAAAATACTGGCATGCATGCAATACATAATGTCGCGTCTAATTTTTCATTTAGGTATTTCATATTTATGAATTCTCGTCGTATTTCTAAAAGTATACGTCCTAGAATAAAAATAATAACTATTTTGGAATGTACAAATAAAGACCTTTCATTTGACAGCCCACTCAATATATTTGTTTACTTAACTTTTTTTACCCCAATTATTTTCATTCTTTATCAAAAATTTTTTTATCATGAAAATAAATCAAGTAGCATCTAAAATCATTGCAAACCAAACCGCAACGATGCCACTCTCTTTTTAAGACCGACCAGTCAATGAGCTACGAAGTCATCGAAACTCTATGCAACGGGAGCTCTTGCAGCTCTGGTTTCGTAGTTTTTGGTGTTTGGTCGTATTTCAAAAACTATACATCCTAGATTAAAAATAAAAACCATTTTGGAATGTACAAAATAAGCCCTTTCGTATGACACCCCACTCAATTTATTTGTGTAACTTTCATAATTTTTTACCCCCTTGGGAACCCAATATCTTCACAACCCCTTCATCGATTAAGCTCATATGCTCCCCCGTAAATTTCCTTACCACAACCTATTGACCTACCAAGTTTCATGCAGATTGGATGAACGGTTCGACAGTTATGCTCGAACAACAATTCGTGAAACATACAAACATACAAACATACAAACATACAAACATACAAACATACAAAGCAAAATCGCCCAACTTACCACTAAGATCTTCGCTCGCTTCGCTCGCTCGATCGATAAAAGTAATTTACACCCGAATACTGAAAGGCTACTTAGTATAAGTGGTACCTACTTTTGACTGACCGACTTCAATAAGGGGGTGGTTCTCAATTCGTCGGAATCTTCTATTTTTGTGCTTTTTTATGTATGTTCACCGATTACTCGAAGACACCTGGAGCTGTACAGATTTGGATTTTTTTTTATTGGAAAGGGATTTCCGATTTTATTTTATTTTTCATTTTAACATTTTTTAGAGGCCGACTGCATGGGTGACGTATATAATGGTACGTGTGTAGAGCCCCACAGATGTTTGGCAACCAATCCCTTCATCAGAGGGCTGATTTATCCATTGGTAAGCAAAACCTACTTATTTTCAAGTAAAATCAAAGAAGAACAAAACTTAGAAGATAGGTGACTCACCAAAATGCTTGTTCCTACTCACAAACAAACAAACAAAAACAAAATATATTATACAGAAAAGTAAATATAAATACTTACAGAATAATTTATCAAAAAAGTAGGCATTAATTATTAAAAAAAACCTGTTTTGTGAGAGACTGGTGCCTGAAATAGGTAAGTATAGAAAAACCTGTGCTACAGGTCACCAGTGTCACTGATTTACATAGGTAAATTAAATAAGTATTATAGTATACAATTTTTAAAAAGGGATAATATGGGTGACTCGACTGAGTCCAGAGGCCTAACATGTGCAACATCGAGAGTCGAAAAACCAGATTTCTCGATCATCGTCTCGAACGCACCTTGAATTTCCTAAATGTGCTAACACATGTTGAGCCAGCTTAGGCCAGCTTTGGCGATTGCGAGCGGGAAGGCGAGAGCGATAGAGAGGCAATGCGACCCTGGGCCAACATGTGTTAGCGCCTTAATAGACAAGGATAGAGAGAGCAACAAAAGCAGTCGTACGAGCGAGACAGCATTGCAGAGCGGCCGGGCTCTGTCGTTATCGGCTCCATTCGGCCGGAGCAGACAGAACCCGGCCGCTAGCCGTGGTTATCTCGCTCGCACAACAGTTTAATTTCTCTCTCCTATCCTTCTTTATTGGTAACAGTAAAATGGAGCAATGTGTGTGTTTTGGTGTATGTAGTGGTGCGCCGAGCCCAAGTTTTGGCATGCGATGTTAGTGCGTCACCTATCTTCCTCTTTTTAAAATGTTCATTGGCCTTGTTTGAGATGGTTGATTTATTCATGAATTATTTATTCTGGTAGCAGAAGTTATAAATCTTGCTGTAACTCGTTTCAGCCTTGCACAATGACGGGTGGAAAACCAGGGGTTTGCTGCACGGACTGCAAACTGGTGACCAACTCAAGGTAACAACGACAAAATTAAATAGTCTCACATCACAATAACTTAAAAGAGCAGTGCCGGCTTTAACAATTTTGAGGAGGAACGGGTGGACCTAGCCCCCCTTACTTATGAAAGATGTTTAAAGTTGAACACTGGTTGAACAACGTCCTGTCTCTGTTTGTCGCTATCCAAAAATAAAGACAGGACGTTGTTTAACCAGTGTTTCACTTTAAACATCTTTCATAAGTAAGGCCCAGCATGTTGAAATTTATACATAGGTACTGAGGTTTATACTTTATAGTAAGTACCAAAATTTACCTTAATTTGTAACTTTTTTATTTTTCGGAATTTTCCCTTTTCTTGTGCTGTAAGACCTTGCTTTTAAGCAAAATATCTAGGTATAATAGTACTTTCCGTTGACCTAGAATCACGAAATCGGAAAAAAGCTTAAGTACAGTACAAATAAAGGAAAAATTCCAAAAATTAAAAAAAGTTGAAAAATTTTTTTCGCGAAAATCTCTTTGCTAAGAGCTAGGTGATTCTTCTCCTGTTCCTTCGCGACCAACACCGTGAAGAACCAGGGCAACAAACACGGTTTGGGGCCTAACACTCATTTCGGTGACACACTTTTGTATGTAATTTTTTTTTAATAAATATTTTTAGGGTCAGGTGTCCGCTTCTTAATCGAATGCCGCGAGTTCGAATCTTAACCAATGGATTTTTTTTTGTAACTTTTCTTTTGTACTATTTTATTTTATTTTTTTAATTTTTCTCTACTTGCACCCGAGCGGAGCTCGGTCGCCCAGATATTTACCTATTTTTTTAAAATTTAATTTATGTTTTCTCCATAGCGACGTTCATTTGGATCCTGGTGGCAACGGCTTCTTGAGGAAGACAGGAGATAAATCATGGGATAGTGAGTTAATCCTACTTCTCTACTTCTATAGTCCGGCAAAAACGGGTAGAAACGGCAACTAAAATTTCATTACTTTGGAAACCCTTTCTCTACCAATCTATGGTAAAGTACAGGTTTCCTGTCTATGGTACAGGTACCGAAGACGTCAGTCAGAAGTAATAATTTCCTATTAAAAGAGAAATTTATCTATTTCGCGTATTTAGCTTGCACAGTCGCGCCCCCATTTATTTCTATTATTTTTTGCCAGACCTTTGATTTAATTACTTATGTTGTTTCTGTGTTTCTGTTTTTATTTTTACTTTTTCTTTCTTTGTTGCTATTTTACTATGTTAGTTAGGTACGTGTTTTATGTTCACTGTGTAGGTAAGTAGGTACCTACTTTGAGTCAAATAAATGATTTCTTTCTTTCTTTCTTTCTCAAAGTGAACGCATACTTATCTGAGTCGAACGTGTCGAACATTATGAACGAAACGAATTTTAGAATTTTTTATTAGAAATCTTATGAAATCACGCACTGTCGCCTCGAATCGTTATAATCTGGAAAAACCTAAATTCGGGTTAATGGTGGCCGCACACCTGGCCACGCCGAACGCACCGAACTTAGAATTCTTTATTTGAAAATTAAATCGTATGAAACGCACACCTGTCCGTGCCAAATCGTCCGATTTGGCCGAATTTGGCAGTAGATACCACTTCGAGAATTCAGCGCGTTCAGCGCGGATCAGGTGTGCGGTCACGTCGGGGTCACCATTTTGGGGAACAGGGTGGAATAGTTCCCCAAAGGCAGACATAAGCGGCCTTTACACGGTAGAGTTTTTACCACGCATCTGGACTGCGTTCCGAACCGCACAGATATCTGTACAGATAACCGCGGAAAAAACTGTCGTGTTAATTACTGTCACAGTTTTGGACTGGCGCGTGGTACGATTATGAACGGTGATGCGTGCAAAAAACTGTCACAAAAACTGTGCTAAAAACTTTGCCAGATTGAACTGTCAGCGTCGTAAGGTTTTTAGCAAAGGTTGGAATGGCGCGTGCTATTTCCCGCGGGCTGATCTCTGTGTGTAAATGCTGCTATAGTAGGTGGTTCCTCTGTAACGGGCCGGCCGCGTGGCCCATCTGGCCCACTTGCCCGTGGTCTTTCGACCGACAGGTGTTGTCGGTTGGTCGTATTTGTGTCAATCGCGGTGAAAACTTCGTTAGCGCGATTTAGGCATTCTGATGTTGTGTGGCGCCATCTGTAGTGCGTAGCATGTTTATGTAGTTCATCTAGTGACAGGTAGATGTCGCTACATCCACCTTTAGTCATTGGATTCGCCGCGGACGATGCCGTCGAATCGACCGATGCGCTCGAATTCTGGAAATACAAGGGTTTTTTTCTAACTCTATTTCGATGCGGTTAGGTGTGCGAGGTGAGGCCTCGTTGACTTTTATTCTTTCAACGCGTTCGGCTCGATCAAATGTGCGTTCACCTTTATATTACGCATACATACAGAATGAGTTTTTCTTGCAGAATGCATAGAGTACGCGCAAAGATACAGATACGCCGGTTGTTCGTACTCAAGCAAGGTTAACCGGGAGAGTACAGACTCCGGCTGCCATATCTACTCCATCAACGGCCTAGCCCCGGTCGGGGGAAAGGACGTCAGGAGGGGGGAATTCCCGCATATGGTAGGTAACACTAGCACTGGACCCCATAACCCCCCCTCCCCTTCTAAACGCCTATGGTACCTAGGTAAGGTACCTACAGTCATCATCTTTCTTTGTAGCAGTACAGTACTTTTGGTAAATTCCTCCTGTCCAGGCGCTGCTCGGTTACAACGGCTCGCAGACACCCTCGCAGTGGCTCTGCAGCGGCTCCCTCATCAGCGAACGTTTCATCATCACAGCGGGACACTGCCTCTCCAGTAGCGATCTGTAAGTTATGCACGATCTGGCCTACAGTGGCCACTTTTAAGGCGCAAACACACGCTGGCCCAGGCTCGCCGATTGTTGCCTCTCTCTCGCTTTCGCCTTGCATCGATTCGCCTTCTCGCTCGTACTCGCCCAGGCTCGCCTAGGCTGGCCCAGCGTGTGTTTGAGCCTTTAGTGTCTCAGAAGTAAGTATAACTACCCGTATAATATGTTTTTAATACAATACAATATATCGCACTATCACACTAATCACACTAATATTATAAAGTTTGTATGTTTGTTCCTATAAAACTCGACCACCACTGAACTGATTTCGCTGAAATTTAAAATATACCTACTCGTAGATAGAAAATGACTGGGAATAGGTCATAGGCTACTTTTTATCCGGGTACCACGTGAGCGAAGCCGCGGGCGGAAGCTAGTAATTTTTAATTTAAACATTTTTTTATTTCTTGGGAAAACAAAGAGGTAACTACCTACTTAATCTTTTCAGAGGGCCAGTGACTGAGGCAGCATTCGGCTTACTCAAGCGCTCAGACCCTCCTGAGTACTGGATGCGGTACAAGATCAAACGAGCACTGCCGCACCCAGAGTACCGACCGCCGGGCAAGTACCACGACATCGCGCTGCTGGAGACGGAGAAGCCGTGAGTTGATAGCAGTGGTGGTAGTGGTAGTAATGGTGGTAATAGTAGAGGTAGTAATACTGCCGTCCGTTAAGTGACATTTGGTCAAATTTCACTTTTAAATGCCATGTTATAAAGCTCAAAATTCTCTATTGATCGGTCTTGGAACTGGGTTCCTATCGTTTATAGTTTTCGAATTAGAGATAGTGGGCCTTACTTATGAAAGATGTTTAACGTGAAACACTGGTTAAACAACGTCCTGTCTTTATTTGTGGATAGTGACAAACAGAGACAGGACGTTGTTCAACCAGTGTTCAACTTTAAACATCTTTCATAAGTAAGGGGGAGTAAGATAGCGGCAAGCGCGAAGTAAGATAGTAAACAAGCGGCGCGCTTTTTAAGCGATATCTCAAAAATGGTTTGGTCATTTAAACGGCGGTTTAGCTAGCGGACGGCAGAATAGTGGTAGTAATGGTGGTAGTCATAGTGGTAGTAATGGTGGTTGGTAGTTTGGTAGTAGTAGAGGTAGTAATGGTGGTTGGTAGTAGTAGAGGTAGTAATAGTGGTAGTAATGGTGGTAGTGGTAGAGGTAGAGGTAGAGGTAGAGGTAGTAATAGTGGTAAATGGTGGTAGTAGTAGAAGTAGTAATGGTGATAGTAATAGTGTTACCTAGTATCTAGTGGTAGTAGTTGTAATCGAGTAGTAAGATCAAACGGGGTTATGTCGGGGGTTGTTCATAAAAATTTTAATTTAAGTGTTTATTGTTACAAATTCTATGTTTCATTGCAGAGTGAGTTTCGTCGAATACTTAATACTACCAGCGTGCCTACCCGCTAAAGAAAATAAAGTGGATTATGATATTGACGACAGAGCTTTTGCAGGTAAGTACTTACCTTATAATAATTCTTTGAAAAAGTGCCAACTATTAGTGCGGTTAAATATGGTACGATTCCGATTCCTAAATAAACTCATTTAAGTCATACATACAAAAAGTGCTTTAAGGCTGAGCGCACCTATCCGCGCCAAATTCTCTATGTACTGCCAGATTCGGTAGTATCGACGATACGCGCAGTACCCCGATCACGAGTATGCACAGAGTCTACTATTCGATCCGTGACTGTAGTATAGTCTCTCAAATATGTATTGGGATTTTAGTTCAGTCAAGTTACCACTGGAGGCGCTGCACCGGAATCCCATACATTTGAGAGACTATACTACAGTCACGGATCGAATAGTAGACTCTGTGCATACTCGCGATCGGGGTATTACAGGTGTGCGAGGATTCAGATGATTTCATAAGTATAAGGAATTTTACAATTCGTCGTTCGATTAGTTCGGCGCGTTCGGTGCGGAGGTGTGCGGCCACCATAAGGCTAAGGCTGCGTTTCCATTGACGCGGAGCTGTGCGGAGCGGAGCTTAGCGGCGCGTAAATTGACCAATCAGGGTGCATTTTGCCGCGTTTCGATTTCGTCGTTTGAAATTTGATTGGTTAATTCATGCGCCGTTTTGCCCCGCTCCGCTCAGCTCCGCCTCAGTGGAAACGCACCCTAACTATTGCTTATTGTACGAACTAAAAATATATGAAAAATGACATTTTGACCGTCAATTTTAGTGCGTATAATGAGCAATCCGACTATAGGAAGTTGGAACGTTGTGCAAGCCAACCTAAATAAACATATAGGTTTACTTTTATTTATAGGAATCACAGCGACGGGTTGGGGCTATCTTGGGTATCGCAAGGACCTGGCTGATACTATGCAAAAGGTTAGTCACGGGAAAGACCTCAGTCGCTGATGCCACACGAGATATCTAAAGGCTCAAACACGCTGGCCCAGGCTCGCCACTCGCCTCGCCTTGCCATCGCTCGCCTAGCTGGCCGAGTGAACGAGCGTTAACTTACATTGGTTTGCGTGTGGACGGTAGCACTCGCCTTGCGTCTACTCGCCTTCGCTCGCACTGGCTTAGGCTAGCCCAGCGTGTGTTTGAGCCTTTACGATGAATTTTTCGGTCAACAGTTTTGTTATTACATTTTTGAGCAGATTAGTTTTAGGCGTTATATCGCAATTCCTTTTATGATTCGTCATGTTCTTTTCTTGTCGCTCTCGTGTGAGATGAAAGAGACCGCATCTATAGTGCAATTCAAGTTATGACTCTGCCTTGTTAGCCCTTGGAAAGTTACGAACAAACATGCAAAGCAAAATCGTCCAAAGTTGCAACTTTTTTGCAAAAAAACTTTTTTTTGTTCTAAGCGAGCTAACTTCTAAGTGAGCTAAGCGAGCCACTACAGTAGCTGTAGTGGCTTGCTTAGCTCGCTCGATTAGCTTAATGGTTTGTGGTCGCAAAAGAACAGGAGTAGAATCACCTAGCTCTTAAGCCGACATTACACCAGACTGAATTCAGTGCACTAACTGCTTGTTCATTCATAAATTAGCGCTCTGTCTCGCTCTTTGGCCTAAGAATTGCGTCCTACTTTTACTGAGGCTGTGATTAACTTCAGTCAGTTAGCATCGGTAAAAGTAGGATGCACAATACGCAGTTCTTATGCCAAAGAGCGAGACAGAGCACTGATTTATGAATGGACAAGCAGTTAGTGCACTGAATTCAAACTATTACACCAATCTGAATTCAGTGCGGCTTTAAGACGTTTCAAAGTGGTCATAGCGGTCCTGCTAAATCTAACGCGCTAATCTCAGGAACTACCAGTCTGATTTATAAAATTCTTTCTGCATTTGATAGCTAAACTCTTGAGGAAGGTTATAGGCTACATTTCATCATCATCATCATCACCATACACAATTACTACGGGGGCAACGCCGCGAGGTCGCTAATGATATTTGACTTTTTGAAAATTTTGGTGTTCAGGTGAGGCTGCAAAAGTACAATGATGAGGAATGCGACGAGTTGTACCCAGCGCATCGTCATCAACGACACGGGATCAACACCACCACTCAGATGTGCTACGGACATCGGACCATCATCCGTGACACCTGCCAGGTCAGTCCAGCAAGAATATCGACAACTATCGCTTGTCAAGGCATTGGCATAGGCATTTGTATGGAAGTAATGGTTCGATGCTGTCAATTCGTTTAATGGAATCGTAATGTATGAGTACATTTTTTTATTTTTTTATTTATTTACCATATAAAATTTTACAAATGAAACTTAGGTAACTATAGCACAGAAAAACCAATAAGGTTCGCAAAAAGTGTTATTTACACGTGACACACGCCGCACGAAACGCATCACACGACACGCGACACCCAACCGACACGCAACACACATACGACACGTTTTGTTGTATTATACTCGTACATAATTATGACATAATTTATTAGAATCCTATTTTAATTCCTTTTTTTGCATGCTGAGAAGCAGATTCAAGAACATTATTTTCTACCTGTCCTATTCTCGGTCATTACCTATCTATATTTCTCAGACAAATCGGTTCATTAGTTGTTGAGTTATAGAGGAACAAACATACATCCATCCAAACATCTAAACATCCAAACTTTCGCTTATAAGATATAGTGTGATAGAGTGATAGTAATCATTTGACTTGATTTGATTTACCACGTGACATGGTGACTTTGTAATCGGTAGATAGATCTTTTGTTCTTTTGTAATGGAGTAAAATTGCGATGAATTGGTTTCCCAATTACAATAAACGGAAGAGAGGAAGGCAGTTTAAAAGGTGGGAAGACGAATTAAAGGAGTTTGCGGGAAAAACATGGATAAGGATAGCTAGAGATAGAGAGGACTGGAAGAAGTTGGAGGAGGCCTTTGCCAAAAAGGGCAACCAGATAACAGTGTCGATGTCATAAAAATAATGTAATAATGTCATGTAAAAATTTGTTTAAGTATCTGAAATAAAAGGCTATAATAATAAAAATAGGTGGTATTCATGAGTCTGAGCGTTTATCTTTCAGGGCGACAGCGGAGGTCCACTACAAGAAGACACGCGCTACCCCACCTGCATGCACACGCTGTTAGGTGTGACGTCATACGGACGCGAGTGTGGGTACCAAGGCGGGGCCGGGGTCTACACGAAGCTAGCGGCCTATCTGCCGTGGATAGAGAGTGTAGTGTGGCCTTAGGCCGCGGTGACACGATCTAAGTCAGCTTGGACCAAGGGCAACTATGATTAGAACACGGTTCTATAGTCAACTATGATTGGACGCCCGTCGTCAAAGTGCACTCTCCAATTGGCGTCCAATCAGTCATCCATGTTTCATTTGGTCCAACCTGCCGTAGATCGAGTGTTAGGGTGTTATTTTGTAGTAAGAATTGCGTATTGTGCTGTGTACACCCTACTTTGTTTTTTTTTTATCCATTTATTTCAGTTATCACCATATTATATTACATTAGTAAAATTCGTAGCCTAAATATTAGTAAATACAATAAATTATAATTATAATAAATTATAATTAAATTATACTAACTTTTACTGAGGCCAACTGTTGCTAATTTCAATCAGTTAGCCTCGGTAGAAGTAGGATGCACAATACGCAATTCTTAGGCCAATGAGCGAGACAGAGCGCTAATTTATGAATGAACAACCAGTTAGTGCACTGAATTCAGCATGGTGTAATGAGCGCTTTACACCTCACGTCACACGTCATCTCACCTCATATCATACCTCATGCCGGCACCATAATATTGGTGATAATGGCCACAAATGTGGTATTGTGGCCATTTAAGGTAGCCGCACACCTATCCACGCCGAACAAATCGAATTTTAGAATTCTTTACCTTTATGAAATCGTATGAAACCTCGCACACCAGCGTACTGCCTGCGTTGAATCGTCCGATTCGACCAAATCTGGCAGTCAAAAGTCAAATTCATTTATTCAATAAGTAAGTAGTGTACCACTTTGAAACGTCTGAAGAGCTAGGTGATTCTACTCCTGTTCCTTCGCGACCAAGACCGTGAAGAACCAGGGCAACAAACACGGTTTGGGGCCTAACACTCTTTTCGGTGACACACTTTTTGTATGTAATTTTTTTTTGTTTAAAATATTTATATTTTTTTTATATAAGTAGGTAGGTAATTATTATAAATGTTATCTAATTTTTACAAGTATTATTTATGTGTATAATTATAATAATAACTGAATTGGAGCATATTCTTGATCACTTTGACACGTCAATGATAGTAGATATACATGGAGAATTCGGTGCGGACAGGTGTGCGCTCAACCTTAGGATGAAACGATACGAGCTTCCCTATTCCCTACCACCTACCTTTAATTACTTATTTTAGCAAATAATTTCTTAGTTCATTTTGTTTGTAATTATTCCATAAATAAATAAATGGTCTTTTTATTGGTCGAAAATTATTTAATAAACCTTACTTTTACCTACAGGGTGTCGATAGATTCGTCTTGATTGTGAGAGTCATAAAGAAATAAGAAGGGAGTTAATTTTTAATTCATTAATTCTTGGGTAAAATAATTTCAACACGGTCAGATTTTCTATTATTTTTAATGAATAGTAGGTCCCTATAGTAGGTACTTGTTTTATTAATTAAATATAGGTACAGGGTGTGGCCAAAAATTTTTTAATACAAAAGCCCATGCCGGAAAGTGGTGCCTTTTTTTTCACGCTGATTTTGAAATGATTATTTTTAAAATCTATTAATGCAGTTTTACTTTTTATCGGAATCTGTTACGAGACTCCTTTGAGTGTTTTTCGCTACTGTTATTAGTTTCACATTTGGCCTCAGTGGCACTCTTGAAAATCTTACCCTGCATAACTCGGTCCTGGCTGAGTGTAGAATAGAATAGAATAGAATAGAAAATCGTTTATTTTGTGTAAGTAGGTAGGTATAACTAAAAGACAAATTCGAAAAACTTATAACTAAAGAACTTAAAACTACACACAAAATTGGTCACCACTCAGCGTGGGCTACAGTAGCATAGAGCTACTGTAGCGCTGGTTTTCTGTAGCTATATACTGTGTTCACAAATATTGTTTGTTATACTCCTAAGAGTTTATATTTTTATGTTTGGTTGATGGCCGCGCGAAAATTGCTATGCAAGTTTTTGTATAACCAACGATACAAAAAAACTTGCATAGCGACTTGAACAACGGGAATCCATAGTAGTCTCGGACGAAAGTAGCCACTGAAGTCCTTGATAGGACAGGTAAGAAATGTGGATAGGTAGGTACAGTCACCTCACTTGTACCTACACTTATAGTCAATAGCGGCATTTACACGATAGAGATTATCCCACGGATCCGGACTGTAAAGATATCTGTAAAGATATCTGTAAAGATATCTTTAAAGATAACTGCGGATAAAACTAGCGGCCTTTAAACGCTAAAGATTTTCCCACGGATCCGGACTGTAAAGATATCTGTAAAGATATCTTTAAAGATATCTGTACAGATAACCGCAGATTTTGGACTGGCGCGTGGAACGGTATACAAAGTTTTTTTCTTGATTCTTGAATTTTGAATCTTGAATCTTTGAAGTGACAGCTGTCAAACTTCAAATGGCCATATCTCGGGAACTACTAGTCCTAGACTCCCCGTTCTCAGTTCAAATGAAAGCTATGACCAAGATCTTCATTTCAAGTGACAGCTGTCAAACTTCAAAGCACCATATCTCGGAAACTACTCGTCCTAGACTCCCCGTTCCCAGTTCAAATGAAAGCTATGACCAAGATCTTCATTTGAAGTGACAGCTGTCAAACTTCAAACCGCCATATCTCGGGAACTACTCGTCCTAGACTCCCCGTTCCCAGTTCAAATGAAAGCTATGACCAAGATCTTCATTTGAAGTGACAGCTGTCAAACTTCAAATGGCCATATCTCGGGAACTACTCGTCCTAGACTCCCTGTTCCCAGTTCAAATGAAAGCTATGACCAAGATCTTTATTTGAAGTGACAGCTGTCAAACTTCAAACCGCCATATCTCGGGAACTACTCGTCCTAGACTCCCCGTTCCCAGTTCAAATGAAAGCTATGACCAAGATCTTCATTTGAAGTGACAGCTGTCAAACTTCAAATGGCCATATCTCGGGAACTACTCGTCCTAGACTCCCCGTTCCCAGTTCAAATGAAAGCTATGACCAAGATCTTCATTTGAAGTGACAGCTGTCAAACTTCAAATGGCCATATCTCGGGAACTACTCGTCCTAGACTCCCTGTTCCCAGTTCAAATGAAAGCTATGACCAAGATCTTTATTTGAAGTGACAGCTGTCAAACTTCAAATGGCCATATCTCGGGAACTACTCGTCCTAGACTCCCCGTTCCCAGTTCAAATGAAAGCTATGACCAAGATCTACATTTTCAATAACAGCTGTCAAAATGACATCTGTCATCTGTCGAGTAGTTCCCGAGATATGGCCATTTGAAGTTTGACAGCTGTCACTTCAAATGAAGATCTTGGTCATAGCTTTCATTTGAACTGAGAACGGGGAGTCCAGGACGAGTAGTTCCCGCGATATGGCCATTTGAAGTTTGACAGCTGTCACTTCAAATGAAGATCTTGGTCATAGCTTTCATTTGAACTGAGAACGGGGAGTCTAGGACGAGTAGTTCCCGCGATATGGCCATTTGAAGTTTGACAGCTGTCACTTCAAATGAAGATCTTGGTCATAGCTTTCATTTGAACTGAGAACGGGGAGTCTAGGACGAGTAGTTCCCGCGATATGGCCATTTGAAGTTTGACAGCTGTCACTTCAAATGAAGATCTTGGTAATAGCTTTCATTTGAACTGAGAACGGGGAGTCTAGGACGAGTAGTTCCCGAGATATGGCCATTTGAAGTTTGACAGCTGTCACTTCAAATGAAGATCTTGGTCATAGCTTTCATTTGAACTGAGAACGGGGAGTCTAGGACGAGTAGTTCCCGCGATATGGCCATTTGAAGTTTGACAGCTGTCACTTCAAATGAAGATCTTGGTAATAGCTTTCATTTGAACTGAGAACGGGGAGTCTAGGACGAGTAGTTCCCGAGATATAGCCATTTGAAGTTTGACAGCTGTCACTTCAAATGAAGATCTTGGTCATAGCTTTCATTTGAACTGAGAACGGGGAGTCTAGGACGAGTAGTTCCCGAGATATGGCCATTTGAAGTTTGACAGCTGTCACTTCAAAGATTCAAGATTCAAAATTTCAGATTCAAGGTTCAAAATTCAAGAATCAAGGATCGAAATCCAAGATCGAAACCAAGGATCGAAATCAAGGATCGAAATCAAAATCAAGGATCAAAATCAAGGATCGAATTCAAGGATCGAAACCATGGATCGAAATCAAGCGCTGATTTTGTCGAGCGCGATAAAGTAAAAATATCCTGAAATTTAAATGACATGGGCACACTACTAATTCAACAACGAGTGTGAAAGAGACAAAGCTACCAAGAAAGCCTCTCAACAAGACCAATAATCCTTATAACCAAGATTAAATGATAAAATAGATCGTTGTGTGGACTGTACAGATATCTGTAAAGATATCCGCGGATAAAACTAGCGGCCTTTAAACGGTAGAGTTTTTAGCACGGATCTGGACTGTACAGATATCTGTAAAGATATCTTTACGGATATCCGCGGATAAAACTGTCAAAGGTTGGAATGGCAGAGATCGATCCGCGGGAAAATCCGCAGGCCGATCTCTGCGTGTAAATGCTGCTAATCCATCCAGGGTGTCAATTCTAGTAGGTACCGAACTTTTTATCAACCTCAAGCAAAACCTCAACTAAACCTTAGATTTTCGACTGTTTCCTATTCTACTAATGACAAACGACTCAGTTGTGGTGAGGTTTTAGCTAAGGTTTAGCTTTGGGTTTAGCTAAGGTAATGGACTTTGGCAGAACAAATTTTTGAAAAGCTATTCTACTAATCACCAAATGGCTGACATTTATGAGATCGAACCAAATCGCAGCGGAATGATTGACGTTGTCATCGATGAATTGGGGGGCTGGTCACAGTTTAGTAAACCTGGTACCGTAAGGTTTAATTATTATTATTAGTAACGCATTTATTTCGGATATTATCCATATTACAATAAAATTTACACATTAAAAATAATCAAAGTCCAAACCTTAACTAAAACCTCACCACAACTGAGTCGTTTGTCATTAGTAGAATAGGAAACAGTCGAAAATCTAAGGTTTAGATGAGGTTTTGCTTGAGGTTGATAAAAGTTCGGTAGGTACTAGAATTGACACCGCTACACTTCTCACAATGGATCTAGGCATTCGTGAAGTTAGCCGTTTCGATGCGCAGTGTAGCTTTTTCATAAAAAAAAATTCCGTACAGCGAAACGGCTAACTTCACGATTCATCCAATGTGAGAATACACAGGTAGCGATACATTTTCTGGAATATTTAATGGCTGAGTGTACAATGTTGGCATTTTATTTTTATCCTCAGTCCAGTATTGACCTCCGCAACGACCTCACAGAACATGTTGCAGATAATTTTCTGGTTTTCTTTATTTTGTGCCGAAAATAGTGCTATATCTGTGAAGAGAGATTGGGAAGGTAAGATTTTATATAGGTAGGTACCTACCTAATAAAATTAATTTAAGGGACCGGCGAACGTACGTACGTACCTAGAAACGTAATAAGTACCAAAATAATTTTAAATTTGAGCATATTTTGATCACTTTATGTTATTATTTGGATAAAGGCAGTATTTATCTAGGTTCCTGTTACACTTTTGTTCCAAAAAACTTACTAAGTAGGTATAGAACAAATGAAAAGAAAAAATGCTATTTTTGGTGTAGGTACCTACCTACCTACAAAGATTTCAATTCAATTTGCTTACATTTCTTTTTAGGTAAGTTTTTCGGAACAAAAGTGTAACAGGAACCTAGATAAACACCTACTCTCTTAATCTAACAACATAAACTGATAAAAATATGCTTAAATTTAAATAATTTCGGTATTACGTTTTTATGGAAATTCGCCTGTCGCAGGCCCCTTAATGTCTACCGCGCCTTGGGGACACAGTTTCGTGACCATATTTCATTTTTTTTTATTTTTAGTGGCCGACTGCGTGGGTGACGAATATAATGGTACGTGTGTGGAGCCCCACAGATGTTTGGCAACCAATCCCTTCATCAGAGGGCTGATTTATCCATTGGTAAGCAAAACCTACTTACATTTTTAAGTAAAATCAAAGAAAAACAAAAATTAGGCATTGTTTATTTGAGATGTTGGATGGCTAGGGGCTCACCCTGTATTCTGCCCCATGATTGTCTATCTTTGATATCGATCAAAATTGGTCTCAAACTGTCAAGTATGGCAGTTCAGAGACCACGCAAGTAGCTCTGTCGCTCTCGTCTTAACGCAACCGAATGCGACAAAAGATAGATAAGCAATCGTTTTGACGGGCAGGTTGATTGTCTAACTTGTCTCAAAACTATCTTTTGTCGCGCTCCGTCTCGTTGAGATGACAGTGACGGAGCTACTTGCGTGGTCATTAAACTGACATATTTAAAGGCGCTAACTCATTTTGGGATAGCCTAGGCCAGCTTATGCGAGTGCGAGCGAGAAGGCGAATCGAAAGGCGAGAGCGATAGAGAGGCAATGCGACCCTGGCCCAACGTGTGTATGTGTACGCGCTATAAGAGTTTGAGATGAGACCAATTTTGGCCGCTCAATCAAAGATAGACAATAGCGCCCTTTACACGTAGAGATCGGAACGCGGGAAATAGCACGCGCCATTCCAACCTTCGCTAAAAACCTTACGTGTAGATGCGCGAGGCTGACAGTTCGATCTGGCAAAGTTTTTAGCACAGTTCTTGTGACAGTTTTTTTGCACGCATCACCGTTCATAATCGTACCACGCTAAACTGTGACAGTAATTAGCATGACAGTTTTATCCGCGGTTAAAACTGCACAGATTTATCCGCGGTTCGGAACGCAGTCCAGATGCGCGGTTAAAACTCTACCGTGTAAAGGCCGCTAATCAGGGCTAATGACCGAAGGTTTACATAAATCTTGCTGTAACTCGTTTCAGTCTTGCACAATGACGGGTGGAAAACCAGGGGTTTGCTGCACGGACTGCAAACTGGTGACCAACTCAAGGTAACAACGACAAAATTAAATAGGCTCACAATAACAAGAGCCGTGCTGGCTCTAAGGAATAGAATCAAAGAATCAAAAAACTTTATTTGTTAGTAGGTATAAAGTTATTTATTATTATAAGAACAAAGATTACTCCATGGTCAGGGGATCACTACCCTCAGCAATGAGGAAAACGATGCGATAAGGAGGAGGATAAAGTTATAAGGTAGGTACTTAGGTAGGTAAGGTTACATGTTATTAAGCTTAGGCTGGATTCGACCAAACTGTCATCTTACTCCCAGAGTAGTTATTCCGTTAGCCGACAGAATTCGAAATACAATTGTTTAGAAAGTTATGAGGTGCAGTCAAATTATCCTGGTTATAAGGTGTCAACTTTACAATGTCAAAATATTCAAACAAACAACAGTTTAATCTGTGGTTTAATCTCCAGATAAAACTTAATCCAGTTTGGTAAAATCCAGCCTTAATGAGTAAGTTAACAAAAAGGCCTCCACTCAGCATAAGCTACGGTAGATAGTATACCTATAGCACTGGTCTTCCGTGGTAGCACAAAGTACACACGCGAGCAGCAGTGGCTCTCGTGAATAGGAGGTACGGGTTGCAAGTTGAAGTGCAAGTCCTAGCAAGTTGAAATTTATACTAGTAGTTCGCCCCGAACTGGGATCTCGCGCACCGTAGATGGCTTACATTTGGACTTTCTTCTGACTACCCCTATAATTTCAAGTGCTACTACTGCCGAGTATGCCTATTGCGCTAGCTCTTCATAGTAAAAAATGCTAGCATGCATGCAATACATAATGTCGTGTCTAATTTTTCATTTAATTCATATTTATGAATTCTCGTCGTATTTCTAAAAGTATAGATACGTCCTAGAATAAAAATAATAACTTTTTTGGAATGTACAAATAAAGACCTTTCATTTGAAACCCCACTCAATATATTTGTTTACTTAACTTTTTTTACCCCAATTATTTTCTTTATCAAAAATTTTTTTATCATGAAAATAAATCAAGTAGCATCTAAAATCATTGCAAACCAAACCGCAACGATGCCACTCTCTTTTTAAGACCGACCAGTCAATGAGCTACGAAGACATCGAAAATCTATGAAACGGGAGCTCTTGCAGCTCTGGTTTCGTAGTTTTTGTTCTTTGGTCGTATTTCAAAAACTATACATCCTAGATTAAAAATAAAAACCATTTTGGAATGTACAAAATAAACCCTTTCGTATGACACCCCACTCAATATATTTGTGTAACTTTCATAATTTTTTACCCCCTTGGGAACCCAATATCTTCACAACCCCTTCATCGATTAAGCTCATATGCTCCACCGTAAATTTCCTTACCACAACCTATTGACCTACCAAGTTTCATGCAGATTGGATGAACGGTTCGACAGTTATGCTCGAACAACAATTCGTGAAACATACAAACATACAAACATACAAAGCAAAATCGCCCAACTTACCACTAAGATCTTCGCTCGCTTCGCTCGCTCGATCGACTAAATACTGAGGTCTATAATCCCTATTAGGTGTATTAAAATCAAGTTCCTGAGTCAACACGATAAAAAGATATGGGCAAATTTAGATTTTCGCGAAAACTTAAGTACCATTTACCTTAATTTTCAACTTTTTTTATTTTTCGGAATTTTTCCTTTACTTGTTAAGGTACTTTCCGTTGACCTAGAATCACTAAATTAGACAAAAAGCAAGGTCTTACAGCACAAAGGAAAAACTCCAAAAATAAAAAAAGTTCAAAATTAAAGTTGGTGGGGAGTTTTCGCGAAAATCTCTTTGCCCATATCACTTAGCCACCAATAAAAATGATACCAATTTTATTATAGCGGTAATAATGGTAAGGATCCCTCGCGCGCGAGTTCGACACGCACTTTTCAACCGGTTTTTTTTTTGTTCGAAATGGTATAATTTCCGATTGGTGCCATTAATTTGGTGAGGATTTGTTGAGGATCTTTGGAGTTATAATCAGAAATGCACCTTGAAAGTGCAGAAATTGCTATAATATTGAAGTCGGTCTTTTTACTTGTTACCTAAGCTTGTTACCTATTATTTTTTACTTAATTTATGTTTTCTCCGTAGCAATGTTCATTTGGATCATGGTGACAAGGGCTTCTTGTGGAAGACAGGAGAAAAAGCATGGGATAGTGAGTAAATCCTACTTCTCAATGGCAGCATTTACACGCAGAGATATCTGTACAAAAGTCAAAAGTCAAAAGTCAAATTCGTTTATTCAATAAGATCACAAGTGTACCACTTTGAAACGTCTTAAGAGCTAGGTGATTCTACTCCTGTTCCTTCGCGACCAAGACCGTGAAGAACCAGGGCAACAAACACGGTTTGGGGCCTAACACTCTTTTCGGTGACACACTTTTTGTTTGTAATTTTTTTTTTATATATTTTTTTTATGTAGGTAAGCAATTATTACAAATGTTATCTAATTTTTACAAGTATATAATTATAATAATAATGTACTGTACAGATATCTGTACAGTCCAGATGCGGCGGGAAATAGCACGCGCCATTCCAACCTTTGACAGTTTTATCCGCGGTTATCTGTACAGATATCTGTACAGATATCCAGATCCGTGGTAAAAACTCTACGGTGTAAAAGCCGCTAATGTGAACGCATATTTATCTCAGCCGAACGCGTCGAAAAAAAATGAATAAAACAAATGAAAAATGTTGAACAAAAAAGAACGAAACGAATTTTAGAATTTTTTATTAAAAATCTTATGAAATCACGCGCTGTCGCCTCGAATCGTTCTAATCCGGAAAAACCTAAATTCGGATTAATGGTGGCCGCACACCTGTCCACGCCGCACCGAACGCACCGAACTTAGGCTGGTTTTAGTGTCACGCGTACCGTCGGCGTCGCGGCGCTGATAGGCGAGTGATCTTTATTACAATGAAATAGGGATACTGATTGTTCAGCACTGACGATTGCAATCAGCGTTGCCATTTTTGCTAAGCAATCAGTACATATCCTTGTTTCAGTGTAATAAAGATCACTCGCCTATCAGCGCCGACGCGTCGGCGGGCGGGCACCAGCGACGGTACGCTTGACACTAAAACCAGCCTTAGAATTATATTAATGAGTATAAATATATATATTAATGATAATAAATATATTAATGATATTAATGAAAATTAAATCGTATGAAATGCGGTGACAAATGGAGCAGTCTTGTCCATTGTGTTGTCGGCGCAGTGATTCCTCTTTTAAAGGGTCAGCAGCTCAAGTGTGACTCCTCTGGTGTCGCAGGCGTCCATAGGCGACCGGTAAGCGCTTACCATAAGGTGAGCCGCATGCTAACTTAGGATGGATTTTACCAAACTGGATTAAGTTTTATCTGGAGATTAAACCACAGATTAAATTGCTGTTTGTTTGAATATTTTGACATTGTAAAGTTGACACCTTATAACCAGGATAATTTGAATGCACCTAATATTCTTCTGTTGCGCTTTCTAAACAATTGTATTTCGAATTCTGTGGGCTAACGGAATAACTACTCTGGGAGTAAGATGATAGTTTGGTCGAATCCAGCCTTAGAGTGGATTTTACCAAACTGTCATCTTACTCCCAGAGTACCTAGTTATTCCATTAGCCGACAGAATTCGAAATACATTTGTTTAGAAAGCGCAACCGAACATTATTAGGTGCATTCAAATTATCCTGGTTATAAGGTGTCAAATTTACAATGTCAAAATATTCAAACAAACAGCTGTTTATCTGTGGTTTAATCTCCAGTTAAAACTTATTCCAGTTTGGTAAAATCCAGCCTTATATAAAAAATTCTGACAGTTGCGTGGTAGGTAAATGAAAACAGTTTTTTCGGCGTGGTCGATTCTTTCGATGCGGTTAGGTGTGCGATGCGAGGGCTCGTTAACTTCGATTCTTTCGACGCGTTCGGCTCGAACAAATGTGCGTTCACCTTTCTATTACGCACACATACTGATGAGTTTTTCATATCGAATTTTTTTGCAGAATGCATAGAATACGCACAAAGGTACAGATACGTCGGCTGTACGCCCACAAGCAAGGTGAGGCGGGAGAGTACAGACTCCGGCTGCCATACCTACTCCATCGGCGCCGTCTCCCCGGTCGGGGGAGAGGACGTCATGAGAGGAGAATACCCGCATATGGTAACACTAGCAGCGCCCTCGCGGCCCCCGTAGTGATGGTTTATGGTGATGATGATGAAAAGTAGCATATAATTCCTTTAGTTGTCAGCTTAGCTATCAGCATGTGATTTTAAATAAAATCACGTTTCTTGCGGAGTAATGATAACGTGATATGTCGAGAACCCCCCTCTCCCCCACGTGAGATTGGGTGAGATTCGGCTCGACCCCTCCCCCCTAAGAGCCTCACGTAATTAATGGACGCCTTATTCGATCCATTCGCGTTACTCCACACATCCATCTCAGCATTCGTATCCAGCAATCCAGTTTACAAAAGTACCGGTTCTTGATACAGGGAGGTTCATTTGACTAGTTTGACCACGAAGAAACATAATTCCTCGTGGTCAAACCAGTTGGACTAAATAGTTTGACCACGGGGAAGAACCCAAAAGTAGCAGTCCTTTCGGTAAATTTTCCTCCTGTTCAGGCGCTGCTCGGTTACGAGGGCTCGCTGACACCCTCGCAGTGGGTCTGTAGCGGCTCCCTCATCAGCGAACGGTTCATCCTCACCGCGGGACATTGCATCTACAGTCGCGATCTGTAAGTTGTGCACGATCAGCCCCCTGATGGACACATCTTTGATACCAAAATCGGTCTGAAACTGTCAAATATGTCCGTTCAGTGACCACTCAAGTTCTGTTACTCATTTGTCGGAATCTTTTAATTTTTATTTTCATGGATGTTCACCGATTACTCGAAGACGCCTGGACCGATTGTTTATAATTTTAACATGGTTGTAGTACCTGCCTACCTACCGAAGATCCTCAACAGATCCTAACCAAATTTTTGTGGCACCAATCGGAAAGCCTTTCAAACAAAAAAATAACTTTCTAAATCGGTCCAGGCATGTTCGAGTGATCGGTGAACGTAAACAAAAATATGCACAAAAAAAAGATTGTGATGAATTGAGAACCTCCTCTTTTTTTAAAGTCGGTTAAAAAAAGGCAATGCTTTCAGAGGACCAGTGACTGAGGCAGCATTCGGCTTACTCAAACGCTCAGACCCTCCTGAGTACTGGATGCGGTACAAGATCAAACGAGCACTGCCGCACCCAGAGTACCGACCGCCGGGCAAGTACCACGACATCGCGCTGCTGGAGACGGAGAAGCCGTGAGTTGATAGCAGTGGTAGTAATGGTGGTCGTAGTAGGGGTAGTAATGGTGGTCGTAGTAAAGTTAGTAATGGTGGTCGTAGTAGGGGTAGTAATGGTGGTAGTCATAGTGGTAGTAATGGTGGTTGGTAGTATTAGAGGTAGTAATAGTGGTTGGTAGTAGTAGAGGTAGTAATAGTGGTAGTAATGGTGGTAGTAGTAGAAGTAGTAATAGTAGTAGTAATGGTGGTACCATCCAGAGTACCAACCACCCAGAGTACCAACCACCGGCCAAGTACCACGACATCGCGCTGCTGGAGACGGAGAAGCCGTGAGTTGATAGTAGTGGTAGTAATGGTGGTCGTAGTAGGGGTAGTAATAGTGGGAGTAATGGTGGTAGTCATAGTGGTAGTACCGTGGTGTGGTACCGTAAAAAAGAAACTTTTTGGTTGCCTTCTTTTAAAACAAACTACAGGAGTAACATGTTTCTGAATCGAACATGCAATGTTTATGATGATCACCTAACTAGTATTGATATATTTAATTCGACGTTGCCTAAATATCGTAGGGAAGTTGTGTTAAGCATTGCCAATTAAATTAATTTTACTTTTGTTTAAAAAAAAAAAGGTCATTTGCTGTTTTTTTACTTATTAAAACTTTCTTTTTTTTTATTAATATTGTATTCTATTGTTTGTTTGCTCTGATTTAAATTTTAGCTTTGTTTTTAGTTATATAATTACACACGTCTGTTTCACCTAGCTCTACAGAGTGTTTTACATAATAGAGAAAACTTTGTTGGTTTTTGTTAATCTTAGTTTACTTATATTTAAGATTTATTGTACTGTTTGTTTCCCTAACAAAATAAAATAAAAAAATAAAAATAAAGTAGTAATGGTGGTTGGTTGTAGTAGAGGTAGTCTAGTAATGGTGGTTGGTAGTAGTAGAGGTAGTAATTGTGGTAGTAATGGTGGTAGTAGTAGAGGTAGTAATGGTGGTAGTAGTAGAGGTAGTAATGGTGGTAGTAGTAGAGGTAGTAAAGGTGATAGTAGTAGAGGTAGTTAAAGTGGTAGTAAGGGTGGTAGTAGTCGTTATCATATT
The DNA here is from genome assembly GCA_958496255.1 of Camptogramma bilineatum. Taxonomy (NCBI): domain Eukaryota; kingdom Metazoa; phylum Arthropoda; class Insecta; order Lepidoptera; family Geometridae; genus Camptogramma; species Camptogramma bilineatum. Next base: position 5,957,439 of record OY292478.1, read on the forward strand.
TATTTCATTTTTAACCCCCGACGAAAATGAGGGGTACTTTGTAGTGTGTATCTGTGTGTCTGCCTCTGGCTTCATACTCGTAGCTCCTGAACGGATGAACCGATTTCAATCATTATTTTTTTGTTTGAAAGGTGTCTTGTCGAGTGTTTGCTATAGTTTCATGAAAATCTGTTCAGCCGTTTGACTATCATCAGCTCTTTTCTAGTTTATGAAGGGATAATGTCGGGTCTTCATTAATTTTTTTAATTAATACTGTTTCAAATTCAATGTTTCATTGCAGAGTGAGTTTCGTCGAATACTTGATAGTACCAGCGTGCCTACCCACTAAAGAAAATAGAGTGGATTATGATGACGATATATATTTTCAAGGTAAGAGTAATCCTAGTTTAAGTGACAGTGATAATACACATTGTAATCCTAATATTGCTGGAATATGAATTATGAATGAATCAACTAATCACAGATTAGGTAGAGATACTACCTACGTATAGTGTAACTAGTAGTTCGCCCCGAACTGAGATCTCGCGCACCGTAGATGGCCAACATTTGGACTTTCTTCTGACTACCCCTATAATTTCAAGTGCTACTACTGCCGGGTATGCCTATTGCGCTAGCTCTTCATGGTAAAAAATACTAGCATGCATGCAATACATAATGTCGTGTCTAATTTTTCATTTATTTCATATTTATGAATTCTCGTCGTATTTTTAAAAGTATACGTCCTAGAATAAAAATAATAACTATTTTAGAATGTACAAATAAAGACCTTTCATTTGACACTGCACTCAATATATTTGTTTACTTAAATTTTTTTACCCCAATTATTTTCATTTTTTATCAAATTTTTTTTTATCATGAAAATAAATCAAGTAGCATCTAAAATCATTGCAAACCAAACCGCAACGATGCCACTCTCTTTTTAAGACCGACCAGTCAATGAGCTACGAAGACATCGAAACTCTATGAAACGGGAGCTCTTGCAGCTCTGGTTTCGTAGTTTTTGGTCTTTGGTCGTATTTCAAAAACTATACATCCTAGATTAAAAATAAAAACCATTTTGGAATGTACAAAATAAGCCCTTTCGTATGACACCCCACTCAATATATTTGTGTAACTTTCATAATTTTTTACCCCCTTGGGAACCCAATATCTTCACAACCCCTTCATCGATTAAGCTCATATGCTCCACCGTAAATTTCCTTACCACAACCTATTGACCTACCAAGTTTCATGCAGATTGGATGAACGGTTCGACAGTTATGCTCGAACAACAATTCGTGAAACATACAAACATACAAACATACAAACATACAAACATACAAAGCAAAATCGCCCAACTTACCACTAAGATCTTCGCTCGCTTCGCTCGCTCGATCGATAATAATTCTATATTTTATGACTTAGGGCCGAAACACATAACAGCGTTGCGGCGCCGCGCCGCTGAAATCAGCGGTGGCGGCAACGCCGATTTTAGCGGCGCGGCGCCGCTAAATCCAGCGTTATGACGTCATACTTGTTGATTTAGCGGCTTTAACGCTGGATTTAGCGGCGCCGCGCCGCTAAAATCGGCGTTGCCACCACCGCTGATTTCAGTGGCGCGGCGCCGCAACGCCGTTATGTGTTTCGGCCCTTAGGTAAAGTGCCAAAATATGGTATCGGGTGGCAAAATATGGTACGATTCCGATTCCTACTTGTATTTAGCTAGCTAAAGCGGGGAATTTCCTAGACGGACATGCCCGCGGGCAAGTCTGCAGATAATAGCGGCCTTTACACGGTAGAGTTTTTACCACGGATCTGGACTGTACAGATATCTGTACAGATATCTGTACCGATATTTGTGCAGATAACCGCGGATAAAACTGTCAAAGGTTGGAATGGCGCGTGCTATTTCCCGCGGCATATGGACAGATATCTGTACAGATATCTCTGCGTGTAAATGCTGCTACTAAATTAGCTACCTAGCGAAGTCCGGCGGGCATTATGTGCAGACTATGAAATATTTGCTTATATGACGCGGGCGTGTGCGTGTTTTCATACGATTTCCTATAATTAATTCTAAAATAATTCGTTTCGGTCCACTCGTTCGGCGCGTTCGACGCGAATATCTAAGTGTGCGGCCACCTTAAGGCTAGCTTACTGGGAACATTGTGCAAGCCGCCCTATATAAACAAAGGTTTAATTCGACTAGCCTCTCAGCTCAGTTGGTAGTAGCTCTATCTTCTGCGCTGTATGTCGTGGGTTCGATTCCCACCCAGGACCAACATTAGTGTGATGTAGGTACCTACCTACATAGATGTTTGTTCTGTGTCTGGGTGTTATAAATTATTATAAAGTATTTACAAATATACAAGTATTCTATCAGTTCTCTGGTTCCCATAGTACAAGCTTTGCTTAGTTTGGGGCTAGATGGCGCTGTGTGAAATGTCCAGCAATGTTTATTTATTTATTCAAAATTTTATTTGTAGGTATCACAGCGACGGGTTGGGGCTACCTCGGGTACCACAAGGACCTGGCTGATACCATGCAGAAGGCAAGAAGATTCTAAACTACGTAACTGGAGTGCTAACTGACATTTAATGTACAAAGGATTTTGAACCTTATCACGACCGAACAACGATCTATTATCATTTAATCTTGGTTATAAGGATTGTTGGTCTTGTTGAGAGGCTTTCTTGGGTGCTTTGTCTCTTTCACACAGTTGCAAAAAGAAAGAGACACACCGCCCAAGTTTTATTTCTCAAGCGGACCTTGTTTTCTGTCTCAGTCAGCGTTCCAGGTACGTAGTATAGAAATTCCTTGGCAGAAGGTTAGTCAGGGATATATTATCTGTGGTCAGGGGAAAGACCTCAGTCGCTAAAGTCAGTTCGTATGAGCAAGTGGCCAACTCTGGTAACGGAGTTTTTAGGTCTCCTATAGGCCCCCGTCATGGCTAACGACTTAAAAGCCGGGACCGAACATGCCCTCCGAAGAATGGAAGCGCTCAGCTCGCAATACCACTTGCGGTCACCCATCCAAATTGTGACCGCGCACAATGCTGCTTAACTTCAACGATCAATTAAATTTGATTAGTCTGGCTTTGATACATCATTGTAATCATAGAAGGAAGGCAGCAAGTCTCACCACTTAGTGCAGGTACTGTAGCCCAGCTTCTGAAAACAAGCCATAAATGTATTTAAAAAAAATGTATAAATCTAGAATGTCTAAGCAAGCTACGCCACGAGCGCTTCATTAACATCATTAAAATTATGTTCGATTTGAACTAATATACAACGCAAGATAGTCCAAACGGCCAACAGTTGCGACTTTGGACGATTTTGTTTTGTCTTTTTTTTTGTTTTTTTGTTATAAGCGAGCCAGTCATTGTACTGGCTCGCTTAGCTCGCTCGAATGCGTCTGATTCAAAAGCGGGTTAAACGTATTTTTCTATGAACATTATTATGGCTTTAGAATTATGTATGTGTAATTATTTTTTTATATTATTTCATTTTCGCTTAAAAATTAATAATTAAAATGTGCAAAAATATAGTGGGCTTGAAACGCAACGCTATTTGTCACATGTGTTGTGACGTCACATCACACTCCTTCAAATTCTATGATAAATGACAGAAAGTTTTTTTTTTCTACCTACAAGCGCGTGTAATTGCCGTGAATTGTGACGTCACGTCCGTTTCAAGTGTATGAAAATGTTGGTTTTTAAAAATTATTTTTGTTACAAAATTTTAGTTTTTCCGCGCTGGAATTTTCGATCGAGCGAGCGAAGCGAGCTAAGATCTTAGTGGTAAGTTGGGCGATTTTGCTTTGTATGTTTGTATGTTTGTATGTTTGTATGTTTGTATGTTTCACGAATTGTTGTTCGAGCATATCTGTCGAACCGTTCATCCAATCTGCATGAAACTTGGTAGGTCAATAGGTTGTGGTAAGGAAATTTACGGTGGAGCATATGAGCTTAATCGATGAAGGGGTTGTGAAGATATTGGGTTCCCAAGGGGGTAAAAAATTATGAAAGTTACACAAATATATTGAGTGGGGTGTCATACGAAAGGGCTTATTTTGTACATTCCAAAATGGTTTTTATTTTTAATCTAGGATGTATAGTTTTTGAAATACGACCAAAGACCAAAAACTACGAAACCAGAGCTGCAAGAGCTCCCGTTTCATAGAGTTTCGATGTCTTCGTAGCTCATTGACTGGTCGGTCTTAAAAAGAGAGTGGCATCGTTGCGGTTTGGTTTGCAATGATTTTAGATGCTACTTGATTTATTTTCATGATAAAAAAAAATTTGATAAAAAATGAAAATAATTGGGGTAAAAAAGGTTAGTAAACAAATATATTGAGTGCGGTGTCAAATGAAAGGTCTTTATTTGTACATTCTAAAATAGTTATTATTTTTATTCTAGGACGTATACTTTTAAAAATACGACGAGAATTCATAAATATGAAATAAATGAAAAATTAGACACGACATTATGTATTGCATGCATGCTAGTATTTTTTACCATGAAGAGCTAGCGCAATAGGCATACCCGGCAGTAGTAGCACTTGAAATTATAGGGGTAGTCAGAAGAAAGTCCAAATGTTGGCCATCTACGGTGCGCGAGATCTCAGTTCGGGGCGAACTACTAGTTATTACGGTTATTTGACGATATAACCTATCGTATAAAATCATAAAAAAATTGTGGGAGTTCCCTATTAGCTTAGGTAATGGTTTGTGGTGTTCAGGTGAAGCTGCAAAGGTACAGCGATGAGGAATGCGACGAGTTGTATCCAACGCATCGTCATCTACAACTCGGGATCAACACCACCACTCAGATGTGCTACGGACATAGGACTATCATCCGTGACACCTGCCAGGTCAGTCCGTCAAGAACACAAAAGTCAAAAGTCAAATTCATTTAATAGCGGCCAAGGAATTTCTATACTACGTACCTGGAATGCTGACTGAGACAGAAAACAAGGTCCGCTTGAGAGATAAAACTTGGGCGGCGTGTCTCTTTCTAAAGGGTGACCATAAACTAAACATTCCTAGTCCCTAAGGGGCCTTTTCCATCATTTTCTGATTTACGTGATGTTTCAGGGCATGATTTTTGAATTAAAATACTGATACAATTTTGATCCTTCATTTTGATTCTTGAATCTTGAATCTTGATTCTTGAATCTGAAAACTGAAATCTTGAATCTTGAATCTTTGAAGTGACAGCTGTCAAACTTAAAACCGCCATATCTCGGGAACTACTCGTCCTAGACTCCCCGTTCTCAGTTCAAATGAAAGCTATGACCAAGATCTTCATTGGCTTTTTGGCGGGAATTTGAGAAGTCAAGTTTCATTTTTGTTTTATTTTCCAAAACTTGTGTTTCTTCGAATGTTAATCTATACATATAATAAGAATGAAGTCTAAGCTCAAACTTATAAGTATTCAATTAAGTGAAGTCAGTTTTTGATCTATATAACCCTCGAGCAGCAAAACACTTCGTTAGCGCGTTTTAGAATGACCTTGAACGCAAACACTTCATAGTAACTGTTGGTAATCTGTGACTTTGATATTTTCGTTTCTGTGTGTTTGACCACTAAGATCTCTGAAACTACTGAACTGATTTGGATGCAGTTTTCATTGTTGTATTACGGTAAGCCGGGATTAAAAGATAGGGGTTGTTTTATCAAAATCCGTTCACAAATAAAAAAGATATGTACATTTAAAGAATTCAATCTAAATTTCTAAACACTTGCTTTTCTAAAGAAAAGATTACGATAAAATTTGGCATGGATATAGATTACATCCCAGGAAAGGACGTAGGCTACTTTTTTTCAAATGTTATCATGGTTGAGATAAAAAAATAAGGGTTGCAAGTTTGTATGGGGAACAAAATGTTAGGTGACTCCGCCTCTTTTTGCACTCATGAAAATTTTTACACATTTTTTTATTACGAATGATTAACGATTTCAAAATTAATGATAATGATGTAATGTAAACCTATTCTAATAAACGAGCAATATTTGTCTTATATTTATGTGGGAAAATCCGTTTTCTTTTGCAATGTGGTTCGTAATTGAACCACTAGAGCCATCTAGTGGCAAGAGGCAACCAACGAACGCCAGTTCGTTGGTTGCCTCTTAGCTTAGGCCAAGATGTTTAAAAAATAGATAAAATTGTCAGTCATGTCACACTAGATGGCGTTCGTTTAACGATTATTTTTTCTCTATTTTTACACGAGCAGAGCTCGGTCGCCCAATATGTAAGTATTGAAATAGGTACCATTCAATACATCCAAAATTCATTATGTAGGTAGGTATTTTTAATCTTTTATCTTACAACGACACAAATAATTGGTTGTAGAGTACGCGCCACCACTGAAGTCCGATAGAAGCGGCGGCGCTGCTATCTAATCGCAGAAAAAAAAATTAAAGAAATGAACAAGCAATTCATTCAAAAATTAAAAAACCCGGCTGAACTGAAAAGTTGGAAACAGCATTATCTCAATCACAAAATTAAATTACAATTTTATTATTAGGTAGGTAGGTATCTAGGGTTCGATGCCGTGCGCTTTTTCCTAAACTTTGTTGTCACAGTTGACACACAGATGGCTCTGTCTGTTCTAAACGTTGCGTGTGACTAAATAGAAAGTTTTAGTATGCGTTTTGTTTAGCAATAACATTAGGGGCGAAAAATAGATTTTCAAAAATTTTGGAACTCGATTTAGTTTTTGAAGATGTCATGTTAGATTTTTCAAAAAATTATATTTGATATCAATCCACCAACCTCTTGATTTTGACATGGATTTTGATATGATGGCATGATTTTTATTTTCTAAATTCACACATTGTTGCATTTTCTAGGCGCACTATTTGATTTATCGAAATAAAAAGTATCCTAGAGCACAATCGACATAGAGACGATTCTAACGATACCTCATTCATCAAAATCCATTGAGCCGTTTAGGAGAAACGTGGTAATAAAGAATATTACTTACAGTTGGGCCGACGGATCTAGGCGTACGTGAAGTCAGGCTCTGCGCTGCGCAGTAGAAAATTTTGTATGAAAAAGTTGCACTGCGCATCGAAACGGCTAACTTCACGCACGCCGAGATCCGTTGGCCGTACTGTACTTAACCACCCACCCACATACATAGAAACGCGCGATCTACATAACCCTGTGACTTGACAGTCAGCCGGGTAATTAGGCACGTAAATTACGTGATACCGGGTACTGTGTGAAGTGTTCACTTCACACAGAAATAATCTTTAGGTACGTGACGCAAAGTAAAAAAGTGATCTAGGTTTTAGAGATCTTTTGGACCAAATACCTAGGTAGGTACCTACCATCGCGGGCGTTTTCAGAAGATCAGCACCACAGTTTCATCACAATCTGGTCAATGGTTTAGGAACGCATAGCGGACAAACATACTCAGGTAGGTACCTACATTTTTATTTAGATATGTACCTACCTACCTACCTACATAAGCATTGTCCCATTAATTTCTTCACCTGAAACGTCATGCATGACCATCCAATTCTAAAACGTAATACTTACTTAGTACCTACTAGGTAGGTACGTTAATAAGGAATACCTTCCTACAACCAATTTGTGTCATTGCAAGTAAAAAGATCAAAATACCTAAGTAGGTAAGTACTTTTATGAATTTCGGATGTATTGAAAAGTAGGTAGGTAGGTACTTACCTATTTCAAAAAAGTGATAAGAGTATTATGAGTAAGTAGGTACCTATGTAGATATGTATTTACAAAAAATATAGGTACCTACCTATGTAGACACCTAAAAGTATTCTATCAGTTAGGTAGCTGGTTCCATTGTACAAGCTTTGCTTAGTTTGGATATATTCTATTCTATGGTTTGGGGCTAGATGGAGCTGTGTGAAAAATGTCCACCAATATTTATTTGTTTATTTAACCTATTCTAATAAACGAGCAATAATTGTTTGATGTTTTAAGTTTGAAGTTTGTTTGTATGTAGGTACCAATTGAGGTTCTCGAAAACGGCTTTAACAATTTCGATCACCACCAATTACATTATAAGAACGCATAGCGGCCAAACATACCTACCTACATACATTTTTATACCTATATAATAGACAACCAATTTGTGTCGTTGGAATTATAAAGATCAAAATAGGTAAGTACCTACTTATTTAAGTACCTACCTGTATGAATTTCAGATGTAAGTACCTACTTACCTATTGAAAAGTAGGTAGGTAGGTACCTATTTCAATAAAGTGTTATCCTATCCTATTCTACCTATTAAACGAGCAATATTTGTTTGTCTGTACCTACTAACGTTCTCGAAAACGGCTCTACCTAATGATTTCGATAAAATTTGCGGTACATAAAATTTGCGGTACAGGGGTTTAAGGGGACGAAAAATCGATCTAGCTAGGCTAGGTCTCATATCTGGGAAAATTCGTTTTCTCGACATTTTCACGCAAAAAGGTTTACCAGTGCAATGTGGTTCGTAATTTCACAATTTCTGTTGAGACTAAAGTGGCCAAGTGAAATAGGTGTCCGCCTCTCAACCAAAGGCTTCGAGTTCGAATCTCAGCCAGTAAAAGTTTACTTTTTGTAAGTTTTATTTCTTTTTCTTTTTTAATTTTTATCTATTTGCACCCGAGCATAGTTCGGTCGCCCAGATATTAAAGTATTAAGTACCTACCTAAAGTATTTACAAAAAAATATAGAAGTAGGTACCTATTCTATCAGTTATCTGGTTCCCATAGTACAAGCTATGCTTAGCTATGCGATTTTGATGAAATTTGCGGTAGGTACGGGGGCTTACGGAGGCGAAAAACCGATCTAGCTAGGTCTTTTATCTGGGAAAATTCGTTTTCTCGGCATTTTCATGCAAAAAGATTTACCAGTGCAATACCTAATGAGTTTTAAAAAAATTGAATAAAAAGAACCTAGCCTATGTGCTATTTCAGGTCATAATCTATGTAATATATTCCAAGTTTCAATAAAATCCGTTTAGTAGTTTTGGCGTGAAAGAGTAACAAACATCCATCGATACATCCATCCTCACAAACTTTCACATTTCTCATATTAGTAGAATTAGCATACGCGAACGAAGTCGCGGGCACAGCTAGTGTGTAATAATGGTGGATTATTAGGTAACCGTTAAATGTTCGTGAACGTGCATAAGTGTGGCGAAGTGAAACAAAATTGGATAACATTGCTTTTCAAGTTCTCCCAAAAAGTCCGTGTTGATGTCTGTACTAAATATGTCTGTACTCGCTCGATGTATCATTTAAAAGCTTGCTGTCTGTCACCTATAATTATAATAGCATTTACCTCGTCTTCTAGAACTAGCTTTCGTATATTTGCATGATTGGATGTATACTAGTAGTTCGCCCCGAACTGAGATCTCGCGCACCGTTGTGTTGATAGCCTAGATTTAGACTTGTTTCTGACTACCCATAAACCTACGTTAAGTGCTCCTTCTAGTGTTTACCACAGAATGATATCTAATGCGCTACCTCAGTATAGTAAAGATTATAGGCATGCATGCAATACATTAAGTCGTGTCGTGTTTATATTAGGGCTTGCATTCGAATATTCGAATATTCGAATAATTCGAATATTAAATTCGTTCGAATATTCGAATACTGAAGTCGAATATTCGATATTCGATTAAAATTAATAACACTAAACTCAGAACTCTGATGTGCATAAAATGCCACTTTTATAGGATTCGGAAACACTAGAGAGTGCCGCGCGTGATTGCGTAGTGCTTTCGCGTATTTGCCGGCAACCCAGTGGAGGTGCTTTGTCAGGAAAATGCAAATCTACATAAAAAGTTTTTTTTAATCTACATGTTTGATTCCTGGCCAGGAGAATTGTTATTTTAAAATTTAATGAAGCAGTTTACCTTTTTATCAAAATTGGTTACCCAAGACTCTTTTGAGTGTTTTGTCGCTATTGCCACCTGCCATCACCTCGTCTAACCGAGCGTCGAGCCCAATTCCATTTAAGATTCGTAACCCTAACTCTGACGTCCTGGACTTTAGTCCGGCGCCGGATCTCGGTGTTACGAATTCGTTCTTGGAGTTTAATGCCGAGCATGGCCCGCTCCATGGCTCTCTGTGTAGCTTATACTTTGAACACAGTCTCCTTAGTAAGCGTCCACGTCAAGTCAAAGTTGGGAAGACACATTGGTTAAAGAGACGGGTTTTCAGGCACTTTGGAACTTTCTTCGACTGAAGCACATCTGCCAGTTTTTCGAACGCGGCCCAGCCGAGTTGTATCCTTCTGGAGATCTCCTTACTCTGATGCTTTTTACCAAAAGATAGAATATGCCCAAGATAAAGATACTTGTCAACTACCTCCAGTCTCTCGTTTCACCGTTACGGTAAAATTCGAGGTTCCAGAAGAATTCGCCATAATCTTCGTCTTGGACATATTTATGTTAAGGCCAACGGCTAAAGAGGCATCAAAAAGTTGTTGGATCATGAGTTGGAGATCTTTCAGGTTGTGGGCAAACAATACGAGGTCATCGGCAAACTTGAGATGTGACAGGAAGGCTGATGTGCGGAATGTTTATTCCGCAAGATCCCATGCAAGCATCTTCATAACGTCTTCAAGAGCCGCCGTGAAGAGCTTAGGTGATATTGTGTCTTCCTGCCGCACTCCCCTCTTGATGTTAATAGGGTTGGTAGTGTCGTGAAGGCGAACTTGCATGGTTGCCGTGCCGTATAACTCCCGCAGCACTTCCACGTATCGTGCGTCAATCTGGCAGCGATAGAGAGCGTTAAACACAGCCCAGAGCTGTCGGATGCTTTCTCGTAATCGGCGAAAGCTAAGCACAGGGGCCGGTTATATTCTGAACTCTTCTCCATCAGCTGTTTCATGGTGTGGATGTGGTTGATCGTGGAATAACCACTACGGAAGCCGGCTTGCTCGACGGGCTGGTATTCATCTAACTGGCGAGTGAGCTGATTGCATGCCACCTTGGCAAATAGCTTGTACACCTAATAAGAGACTAATATGAGACTAACCTAATAAGAGAATAACCTAATAAGAGACTTATTGGCCTGTAATTGCTCAGTTTCGAGCAGTCTCCCTTTTTGTGCAAAATGGTGACAATTGCATTTTTCCAAGCATCAGGTGATTTTTGTTTGGTTGATGACTGCGCGAAAAAAGAAGGCACCAACCTTTCATACAAAATCAGCATAGTCATTTTATTGTAGACTAGCTTCCGGTCGGCTTTGCCCGCTAGGTACCTACCTACATAACTTAATAGCCTTTGTTCATCCTGAAAGTTCATTTTTGAAATCGGATGAGTAGTTTCGGAGATAACCTCCTACATACAAACAAATTTTACGTCTTTATAATATTAAGTACAGATATTGTTGACTGATTTTACTGAGAATTTGTGGTTGATTGTGCGTGTAATAATCGCGAATGTCTCGTTACGGCGACTCAATCTTTTGTTTATGCAAATAACACTTGAAAGAATAAAAGAAGACGTGATTTTAGTAAAAACAAAGATTTTTGTCTATTATTCGAATAATATTCGAATAATTCGAATATTACCCGAAAAAAAATCGAATATTAAAATTTTCGAATATTTGCAAGCCCTAGTTTATATTCAATAGTTGACCCCGCGAACTTCGTACCGCGCCTCAGGGAAGGCCTCTAGTTCGAGAAATTATTAAAATAGCAGTTCAATACGAAATGTATGAGAAAATCAATTCCCTCCCCCTCCCCCTCCCCTCCCCTCCCCTCCCCCTCACCTCCCCTCACCTCCCCTCCCCTCCCCTCCCCTCCCCTCCCCCTCCCCTCCCCCTCCCCCTACCCTCCCCCTCCCTCTATAATTTTGGTACATGCCCAGCCCACTATTTGCAGGAGTTAGCATTTGCATACGTGACAGGTTGCAAGCCCATCGCCGCTATTAGAACGTTAACTGGTTTCCTCACGATGTTTTCTTTCACCGTTTAGAGCTCGTGTTAATGCGCATTTAAATTTTTCTAATCGCAAAATCCATTGATGAGCACGGCCAGGGTTCGAACTTACGACCTATGAATCGAAAGTCGAGCACTCTTCCAATCGGCCAACACGGCTTTTATTTTCAATCTCAAGAAAAAATATCAAGTACTTAGCAACTAAAATCATTGCAAACCAAACCACAACGATGCCACACTCCTTGTCTGTTAACCAGACCTACGAATACATCGGAACTCTATGAAACGGGAGCTCTCTCCATACTTCCGTTAATTGGTTTTCATAATTTTTCTTTTTGAATGTGATTTTAAAAACTATAGAACCTAGAAGAAAACTAAAAACCATTTTGGAATGTATAAGTTGAGTACTTTCATAAGACACCCCACTCAATTTATTTGGGTAACTTTGAAAAAAATTTACCCCCTTGGGAACCCCATATCTTTACAACCCCTTCATCGATTACGCTCATACGCTCCACAGCAAATTTCCATAGCACAACCTATTGACCTATCAAGTTTCATACAAATTGGATAAGCGGTTTGATAGTTATGCGAGAACATAAAAATGAAACATACAAACATACAAACATACAAAGCAAAATCGCCTAACTTGCCACTAAGATCTTCGCTCGCTTCGCTCGCTCGATCGATTATGTTGGTGGCATAAATAAATAAATAAATAAATGTTTCAGTAAAGCCCCACATCTTTACTGAGGCACAAGGGGTGGGTGGAGGGGTGGGATATTATATTTATGTATTGTAATCTGTATTTATTTACCTTATTTATCTATAAACTTGAAGTTTATTTAATTACTTGAGACTGGCTGAATGCACAACCGTGCGAAGCCAAAATAAAGAAAAAAAAAAAAAAAAAAGATCTTCATTTGAAGTGACAGCTGTCAAACTTCAAACGGCCATATCTTGGAAACTTCTCGTCCTAGACTCCCCGTTCAAAGTTTAAATGAAAGCTATGACCAAGATCTTCATTTGAAGTGACAGCTGTCAAACTTCAAATGGCCATATCTCGGGAACTACTCGTCCTAGACTCCCCGTTCTCAGTTCAAATGAAAGTTATGACCAAGATCTTCATTTGAAGTGACAGCTGTCAAACTTCAAACCGCCATATCTCGGAAACTACTCGTCCTAGACTCCCCGTTCTCAGTTCAAATGAAAGCTATTGAAGAGATCTTCATTTAAAGTGACAGATGTCAAACTTCAATCAGCCATATCTCGAAATCTACTCATCCTAGACTCTTCCTTTTTAGCTCAAATGAAAGCTATGACCAAGATCTACATTTTCAATAACAGCTGTCAAAATGACATCTGTCATCTGAAATGTAGGTCTTGGTCATAGCTTTCATTTGAAGTGAGAACGGAGTGTCTAGGACGAGTAGTTCCCGAGATATGGCCATTTGAAGTTTGACAGCTGTCACTTCAAATGAAGATCTTGGTCATAGCTTTCATTTGAACTGAGAACGGGGAGTCTAGGACGAGTAGTTCCCGAGATATGGCCATTTGAAGTTTGACAGCTGTCACTTCAAAGATTCAAGATTCAAGATTTCAGATTCAAGGTTCAAAATTCAAGAATCAAGGATCGAAATCCAGGATCGAAATCCAAGATCGAAACCAAGGATCGAAATCAAGGATCGAATTCAAAATCAAGGATCAAAATTAAGAATCGAATTCAAGGATCGAAACCATGGATCGAAATCAAGCGCTGATTTTGTCGAGCGCGATAAGGTAAAAATATCCTGAAATTTAAATGACATGGGCACACTACTAATCCAACAACGAGTGTGAAAGAGACAAAGCTACCAAGAAAGCCTTTTAACAAGACCGACAATCCTTATAACCAAGATTGAATTATAATAGATCGTGTGTAGTCGTGATAAGGTTCAAAATCCCTTTTACATTAAAGTCGAGTTAACTATCCTGTTACGTAGTATGTAAAATCCTTGATAGCGGCCTTTACACGGTACAGATATCTGTACAGATATGAACCGCACAGATACATATCTGTACAGATAACCGCGGATAAAACTGTCGTGTTAATAACTGTCACAGTTTTGGACTGGCGCGTGGTACGATATTAGCGGCCTTTACACGGTAGTTTTTACCACGCATCTGGACTGCGTTCCGAATCGCACAGATATCTGTACAGATATCTGTACAGATCGTCGCGCATCTACACGTAAGGTTTTTAGCAAAGGTTGGAATGGCGCGTGCTATTTCCCGCGGTCCGATCTCTGCGTGTAAATGCTGCTAATCAATAAGGTCATTAGTGTACCACTTTGAATCGTCTTAAGAGCTAGGTGATTCTACTCCTGTTCCTTCGCGACCAAGACCGTGAAGAACCAGGGCAACAAACACGGTTTGGGGCCTAACACTCTTTTCCGTGACACACTTTTTGTAGGTATATAATTTTTTTTTTTAATAATTTTTTTTTATTTTAAACGAACTAATGGGACTTTATTGCGTTATTACCTACCTACCTTTGTTTATTATATCCCGACGTTAAATAACGCGATAAAGTCCCGTTAGTTAGTTTAAATTATGTCTACAGATCGCGAAAGTTTAAAATGTGCTATAAGTATATATTTTTTGTATTATAAATGTTATCTAATTTTTACAAGCATTCTTTATGTAGGTATATAATTTACAATATATCGAGAGTTCTGTGATCAAGATCAAGAACTTCGACAACTAAGCGAAAAAGCTTGTCACTTTACCATACCAATATTATTGGGCGTTTTTCCACTAGCCGGCACGACACCGGCACGGCACCGGCACCGGCGCCGGTGGTGGGGATGCAAAAATGTATGGAACCGTGCCGGTGCCGGCGCCGACAAGTGGAAAAACGAGCAGTACATTTTCATACATTTTTGCGTCGCCGGCGCCGGTGCCGGTGCCGGTGCCGGTGCCGATGCCTGTGCAGAGGCGTATTTTAAGATTCAGCGCCCTAGGCCAGTAAGGTTTGCCGCCCCCTGCAAATATTTGCATCGGGCTTGAAACTTGGTTTGCACTCTGCTCGCAAAATAGTCATGAAGCATAATAAGCGAGCGAAGCGAGCCGATTTTTTTTAAGACAACAACACACACTTGATTTTGCTTACGGTTCTCAAAGAAATGGTTGGCTGCTTGTAGGTTCCTATTCTATATGCGAGCGAAGCGAGCCGAATTTTTTTATGACAAATGCAACATGTGACACTTGATTTTGCTTACGGTTCTCAAAGAAAAGGTTGGCTGCTTGTCCTCTTTTATATGCGAGCGAAGCGAGCCGAATTTTTTTATGACAAATTCAACATGTGACACTTGATTTTGCTTAGGTACAGTTCTCAAAGAAAAGGTTGGCTGCTTGTCAGTTCCTCTTCTATATGCGAACGAAGCGAGCCGAATTTTCTTATGACAAATGTAACTGTGACACTTGATTTTGCTTACGGTTCTCAAAGAAAAGGTTGACTGCTTGTCGGTGCCTATTCTATAGGCGAGCGAAGCGAGCCGAATTTTTTTATGACAAATTCAACATGTGACACTTAATTTTGCTTACGGTTCTCAAAGAAAAGGTTGGCTGCTTGTCAGTTCCTATTCTATATGCGAGCGAACCGAGCCGAATTTTTTTATGACAAATGTAACTGTGACACTTGATTTTGCTTACGGTTCTCAAAGAAAAGGTTGGCTGCTTGCCGGTTCCTATTCTATGTGCGAGCGAAGCGAGCCGAATTTTTTTATTACAAATGCAACATGTGACACTTGATTTTGCTTACGGTTCTCAAAGAAAAGGTTGGCTGCTTGTCGGTTCCTATTCTATATGCGAGCGAAGCAAGCCGAATTTTTTTATGACAAATTCAACATGTGACACTTGATTTTGCTTACGGTTCTCGAAGAAAAGGTTGGCTGCTTGTCAGTTCCTATTCTATATGCGAGCGAAGCGAGCCGAATTTTTTTATGACAAATGTAACTGTGACACTTGATTTTGCTTACGGTTCTCAAAGAAAAGGTTGGCTGCTCGTCGGTTCCTATTCTATGTGCGAGCGAAGCGAGCCATATTTTTTTATGACTAATGCAACATGTGACACTTGATTTTGCTTACGGTTCTCAAAGAAAAGTTTGGCTGCTTGTCGGTTCCTATCCTATATGCGAGCGAAGCGAGCCGAATTTTTTTATGACAAACGCAACATGTGATACCCAAAGAAATGTTTTCCTAAAATCGTCTCGAGGATTTATTCCCAGAATACCAATTTATTGTAACGAATTATCCCTTCAAGCTTAAAAGAAAACCTACGTTTCCTGTCAAATGAAAATCTCTGAAAATGGCCAGTCAGTAAAACGATAGTCTTGATGTCTAAAACTTTATAACCAAATAAGTTTTGGTTTTTGTTCCTCGCTCTCAATCTCAACCAAATAAGTTTTAGCTTTTGTTAATTAGGTACTTACCTAGGCTTTTTTTTAATTTCTTCGGGCATATAAGGATACAAAGAAAGGCGCATGAAAGTGAAAGCGCGGGGCGGCGCAAGCCGCCCCTCGCTCCGAGCCAAATAAGTTTTTGTTAGTTAGGTAGACTTTTTTTTTACTTTCTTCAGGCATTTAAGGACAAAAAGAAAGGCGCATGAAACTGAAAGCACGGGGCGGCGCAAGCCCCCCTCTCTCTCAACCAAATAAGTTTTACCTTTTTTTTATTTCGGTAGGCTTTTTTTTTTAATTTCTTCTGGCATGTAAAGACAAAAAGAAAGGCTCATGAAGCCGCCCCTCACCAACCAAATTTTAGTTATTGTTAATCAGGTAAGTTTTTTTTAAAATTTCTTTTGGCATTATAAGGCCAAAAAGAAAGGCGCAAGCTGAGAGGCTGAGGGGCGGCTTGCGCCGCCCCTCGTAGCCTGCCGCCCCGGGCCATGGCCCTCTTGGCCTAAGGGTAAATACGCCCCTGTGCCTGTGCCGTGCCGGGCTAGTGGAAAAACGCCCATTTTTCTTAAATAATGAATTACTATGACTTATTATTATTGACAATGACATGACTATATTTAAGATAGTTTTAAGTACCTACCTACCACATTCTGTTATTAGCATAGACGTTTTGGGCGCTTTGGTTTAATCTGTAAGCCCAATTCGTGTTTTAAATAAATAAATACAAATACAAATCACATCATGAACGTTTATCTTTTTTTTTTTTAGGGCGACAGTGGTGGTCCCCTACAAAGAGACACGTCCTACCCCACCTGCATGCACACACTGCTAGGTGTAACGTCATACGGACGGGAGTGCGGGTTCCAAGGCGGGGCCGGGGTCTATACGAAGATAGCGGCCTATCTGCCGTGGATCGAGAGTGTAGTGTGGCCTTAGGCGCGGGACCGGGACACAGAAAAGACGTAAGACGCAGACGGGGCGCGGTCATTTGTCTCTGTCATTTGTTTCAAATGTATCGAAGCGTCGCGACGCAAAACACACAGAAGAGACGGGGCGCGGACGCAACGCTGTTCGCTGGCGTCCTGTCCGCGACGCGTCCTCGTCTTACGTCTCTTCTATCTGACCCGCGCCTTAGGCCAGATAGAAGTGACGGGGCGCAGACATTTGTGTCTTCCGCGTCCCTTTCATACAAAATGTGACGGCGCCCCGTCTCTATTGTTTGTTTTGCGGCGCGAGACGCTTCTATACATTTTCTATGAAAGGGACGCGGAAGAGACATAATTATGTCTGCGACGCGTCCTCGTCTTACGTCTCTTCTGTCTGACCCGCGCTTTAGGGTGTCATGTGTAGTGTGTCACACGTCACACCCACCCTAAGAAACTAAAGTAGCGATTACACTAGTATAGAGTAATCGCTACTTAAATCCCTCATAACACCATGCTGAATTCAGTGCACTAAATGTTAGTTCATCATATATTAACGCTCTTTCTTGCTCTTTGCATAGGAATTACGTAGGTATTGCGTATTCTAATTTTACTAAGGTAAAAGTAGGATGCACAATCATTTTGTTTGTAATCATTCCACAAATAAATAAATGGCCTCGTTGGTCGAAATGAAACGTATTTTATTTAACTTTTACATAAAATAAATAACATAAGTAGGTACCTGCTTATCTAACTAATAATAACTCTATTATAATAGAATAGAATAGAATAGAATAGAAAATGTTTATTTTCGTCACAAACATAGAATTTTATAAATATAAAACTAGATATAATATTCACGTGACAGAAAAAAGGTAGGTCCCTCAGCATTTGCTACAGCAGTTCAAAAACTGCTGAAGCGCTGGTTTTCAGTGGCACCATAAGAAGTGGCGCAGCAGCAGCTGTGACACACGTTATGCTTATTTTAATAGGTACCCTCAATTTAGGATCAATCAAGTGACCAAACAAATTAACAGTGACTACACAAATCAAAAATAAAGTAAAATCTTTCAAATGACATTAACAGAAATAAAAAAATATTTTAAAAAAACAAAAACCCGACTGCGTCAAAACTAAAAAGAAAAAAACAAGCCTGCAAAGAATTACTCACAGTCGGTACCCATTCATTTTATTACCAATCAAATCTTCCCAATGTTATGGGTCCCGACTGTGAGTAATTCTTTGCAGGCTTGTTTTTTTCTTTTTAGTTTTGACGCAGTCGGGTTTTTGTTTTTTTAAAATATTTTTTTATTTAACACTTTTTAGTTATGATAAAGTTGATTTTAAAATACCTATTCAACGATACCCCACTTGATATAGTGTGACGATTTTGATTCTTTTAATTTTGACAATATGGCGTCTGGTTGTAGCCCTGGTGAATTTTGATTACTGTCATATCTTTAGTGACACTCCCAAGGTTGAGACAAATCGATTGACGTAAGAATCATCAAAATCGGTCCACGCGTTTGGCCTCTAGAGTGCCACATAGAAACATCCATAGCGAGAATTATTATTAATCAACTTTAAACCGTTATTTTTCCTAAACTATTACTTAAAATGAAAAATGGTAAAAGAAACCTAAAGTTGATTTTGAAATACCTATTCAACGATACCCCACTTGATATAGTGTGACGATTTTGGTTTTTTTAATTTTGACAATAGGTACTTATGGCGTCTGGTTGTGGCACTGGTGAATTTTGTTTACTGTCATGTCTTTAGTAGCACTCCCAAGGTTGAGACGAATCGATTGACGTAAGAATTATCAAAATCGGTCCACGCATTTGGCCTCTAGAGTGCCACATAGAAACATCCAAACATACATAGACTGATAAACACATTACCCTTCCTTTGCTTTGCGCAGTCGGGTAAAAATATAACATAGGTAGGTAATAATTATTATTATGCTTTAAGTTTACAAAAAAGAGCATAGAATTAACAAAAAAACATAGAACGACCGCTTACACAGACATTAATTGTTGACCAAACAGGTACTTTTTTAGGTTTGATTTAAAAGAAAAGAAAAAGAAAATAATGGTACAGTCAGCGTCATCAATCGGTATCCCTCTATTGATTTGAACAAAGACTCTTTTCATTTCAACCTTGGATTTCAGTCGGGTATCATATCAGCTATTTTTGTTTAGGAACTCGAGCGAAATAAGATATCCATAAGTAAGCAAGGATGTAAAAGTTTTTACAACAGTTGAGATCAACGCCTTGCAAACCGACCTCTTACTAGGGGGATACCAATTAATGACGCTTTCTGTACCTACCTACCTATAGTAGGTAGTATTATAAAGTATTACTCCGTCTTGATAGTAGGAGCGACAAATAAATGAGAAGGGGGTCAATCTTTATTTCATTGAAAATGGAAAGTCTTAAGTACCTACCTATCAAAATTTGCAATTCCGACGCGGGATTCGAACCCGCACTGATAGAAGCGATCCTCCTTAATTTTTAATCTTTGTATCAGTGCGGGTTCGAATCCCGTCGGAATAGCAAATTTTGATAAGTTTTTTTTATTTTCAATGAGTTTTCAATAAAAAACCTAAGTAGAAATAACAGTACCTAGGTACTATTAAAATTAAAAAAATAATAAAAAAATAAAATTTAAGTAGGTAGGTACCTACCTACCTATTTCATTAGTTCCTAGGTAAAATAAATTCAACAGTCAGATTTTATTTTTTTATTGAAAAAGTACCTACTTATTAATTAAATATATCTATTAGAGTATATTTAATACAAAATTTACGTAAATTAGTCCCTAAGTCCACACAATGCTCTCAATCCAAGGTAGGTAGTGAGACAGCCGCGTATATATTGCGGGTAGACCGGCCTTGCCGCACTCCTTGCCGAATGACGTCACTCCCACAACTATATACATACACGTCATACTCTTGCTTTTCACTTGAAGAGGGCCGCCGCTGTCACCCTAAAAATATATACAAAGTTTTTACTTAAAACGGAATATGGTAATCTATATAGTCCTATTCTATTAAACGAGCAATCACAGATTAGGTAGAGATACTACGTATCAGATGGAAATGTCGGGAACATTTTAGTGTGGACTTGTGTTCACAGATTATATAGATGTTACTTGCTCCTGATTGGCTATCAGAAAACGATGTATGACGTTTCTTTTTTTTTTTCTGCTACACCGGCACCGAGCAGAATTGTCATTCTACCAAACAAATTAATTTGGTAGGATTGCTTTTTTCATTCAATATTTCTAAGGCATTGATCTCAATGTGTACTATTGAGATCAATGCCATAGTAGAGGTCAGTGGCCTAAGGGAAAGAAGGTGTTGTTGATAGAAAACAACGAAACATAGTTACTCATTTATTATTATTTTTTAAATTTTTTCTTAACACTACATAGTAGGTATAGGTATTGTATAATAAACAAAGTTGCTTCCCGCTGTCTGTCCCTATGTAAAAAAAAAACATCATCAAAATCCGTTGCGTAGTTTTAAAGATTTAAGCAATGCTTAGATCTTTAAAACTACGCAACAGATTTTGATGCGGTTTTTTTAATAGATAGAGTGATTCAACAGGAAGGTTTTTATGTATATTACATGCATAATATAGTACCTAGAGAAACACTGATAAATCTTAGGTTTCTGTGATGTGTGATGTGACCAGTGCGTCTCGTTCTCGTTCTCGAAATCTCGTTCAAACTCACGTTTCTCAACAAATCACTGCATAAACAATCGAGCCACTTTTTGAGTCTGATTACACTACACACTGGGAATATGGAATACAGCGGCCTTTCGCAAATTTGTACAACCTGGTACAACACAAGTTAACACAACACATAAAATACATCGTAGGTACTGAAGGTACAAACCGTTTGCAGCTAATAAGGAACAGAAATAGGCGGGGAAAATCAACAAACTAAATACACAATGATCGTTAGACATTAGACCGCAGAGCACAGACTACCCCAAGAAGATTCTAAACTAGACTACCCACATCCACAGAGATACCTACCCTCAAAGATCTCAATCATTCATTGACATTGACATTGTCATCAAAATAGCAACTCATTCGGAATCGGAAGAGTTGAGGAGCGGAGAACGAAATGTCATACATCGTTTTCCAATCAATTTCCAATCAAAGCACAGATTATATACAAGTCCAAGCTTCTGACTAGGAACATTTCTACCCGTGCGAGCAATATTTGTTTGTTTGTATGTATTCACGTTCTCGAAAACGGCTCTAACGATTTCGATGAAATTTACGGTTACGGAGCGGTTACTTATTCATTATTCATTTAAAGATGAAAAATCTTATCAAAATTTTTAATATATTGCGGGTTCAAATCCCGTCGGAATTGAAAATTTTGATAAGATTTTTCATTTTCAAAATGTAGTAATACCTAAGTTTAGTTACATACTATAAAATCTAAAAAAATCATTAGGTATTCATATTCATTATTTACCTACTTATTATAAAAACTAGCAGCGGGCTCGCTGCGTTGCCTCCATAGTGATGGTATATGGTGATGATGATGGTGATGAAAAGTAGCCTATAACCTTCCTCGAGAGTTTAGCTATCAAGAATGTAGTTTTCAAATCCAACTGGTAGTTCCTGAGATTAGCGCGTTCAAACAAACTCGCTAATCTCAGGAACTACCAGTCGGATTTAAAAAATTCTTTCAGCATTTAATAGCTAAACTCTTGAGGAAGGTTATAGGCTACTTTTGATCATCATCATCACCACCATCACTACGGGGGCAACGCCGCAAGTTACATACCCTGCAAGTATCCTGAGACTTGGTTTGGTCTCCGTAGCATATTTGTGTGGCTGCTTGGTAACCTTCCTTCATATGTCGATTGTAGCCATATAACTTTGAACATTCATCTTCTTTAAATCTGGACACAATCACCTGAAATGAAATAAAAAAGAAAATGAAATGAAATGAAATTCGTTTATTGGAAAAGAACAGCGCCTTAACAGTGTTGTTAGGTACTTACTTAATACTTAAATGAAACGGTATGTGACGTTCAAACAAGGTTAATCGCGATCAGTTTCTCGTCACAAAAATGAATTGTAGGAAACAACACATACAAAGTGGCTAAATTCAATAAAAAACTGACTTCAATGTTATAATTATAAGCTGAGCAATTTTTCGCACTCTCGAGGTGCATTTCTGTTCATAACTCCGAAGATCCTCGACACATCCTCACCAAATTTTTGTGGTACCAATCAGAAAGTATACCCTTTCAAACAAAAAAATAATTTTCCAAATCGGTCCAGGCGTCTTGGATTAATCGGGGAACATACATGAAAAAAAAAAGATTTCTACGAATTTAGAACCTTCTCCTTTTTTTGAGCCTAGAACCTGGCGTCGAAAATCCTAGCACAATGGTGGTACGTGGTACCTTCGATCATAATGATCTAAGGGTGGTACCTAACCTACTGGTAGAGCCCAGATAAAGTGACATTTTCTCGACTCTTTTTCTCGTGTAAAATCGAGTTAGTATCTCGTTTTTTCAAGGTTACCTTTTACTTAATAGTCTTAATAGGGACTTAATAGTCCATAGCTAGAGAGTCTCTCATCATGGTCGAATAACATTGTGAACGTGGTCGGAAGACTCGGAGTGGCGTAATAAAGAGCTTAGGAGGCTTATACCTACCCAACAGTGGGTAAAGATCCCATTCCCAACAGACCCAACAGTGGTTGGAAATGCTCTGAGATGTGATGATGATAATGAATGAATGAGATACGAGAGAAGAGGGAAAAGGGAAGAGAGAGAAGAGAGAATGTTACTTTTGTAATATTTGCAATAGGAATAGGTTTTATGAGAGCAGAATTTAATTTCAATGAATGAATGAATGAGATACCTACGAGAGAAGAGGGAAAAGGGAGGAAAGAAGAGAGAAGGGAGACCAGAGAAGAGAGAAGGGAGAAAACAGAGGAGAGAGAAGAGAGACGAGAGAAGATAGAAAAGGGAAGATAGAAGAGATAAGATAGAAGAGGGAAGAAAGAAAAGAGAAGGGAGAGAGAGGACAAGAGAGTATGATTACCTTTTGTAGTACATCGGCGTTGGCTTGTCGACTAACGTCCGTGGTCCCCCAGCTTACCGAGAAGAGAGAAGAGAGAAGAGAAAAGAGAGAAGTGAGACGAGAGACGAGAGAAAAGAGAAGATAGAAGAGAGGGAGAATGTTACCTTTTGTAGTACATCTGAGTTGGCTTGTCGACTGACGTCCGTGGTTCCCCAGCCCGTGGCGGAGGCTCGACTGAGGTCCGCGGCGTCGCCCGTGTGGAGGCAAGCTGGGGTCGTTTTGTGACTCAATTTAACTCTAAAATCGTGGATAGACGTTAAAATAATTGAAAATAGTTAAAAAAATTAGCTTTTTGAACGAGAGTATAACAAATTATGGATCAATATTGTTAGCCTTAAACCGGGGTGAATGGAAAAAGGGAAGGGAGGCCTTTGCCCAGCAGTGGGATCCAGTTGGCGTATTAGATTAGATTAGATTCAGATTGTTATCCGAAATAAAATATTTTTATTTTAAAATAAAATAAAATATTAAATAATAAAATATTATTATTGAAATAAAATATTTTTATTTTATTTATTTTATTAGGTTAGCTTCCGCCCGCGGCGTTGCCCGCGAGGTACATGCATAACATATAGCCTAGGTTCATCCTGAAAGTTCATTCTAAATACTGGTGAAAGAATTTTTGAAATCGGTTGAGCAGTTTCGGAGATTACCTCCTATACCTATACAAAACTTTACCTGTTAAATAAGAAAGTAAGTTCGTATGAGCAGGTGGCCAACTCTAGTGACGGAGTTTTTAGGCCGCCTAAAGGCCTCCGACATGACTTAACGACTTAAAAGCCGGGACCAACAATTTAACGTGCCCTCCGAAGCACCGGAGCGCTCAGCTTGTAATGCTTGCGGTCACCCATCCAAATTGTGACCGCGCACAACGCTGCTTAACTTCAACGATCAATCAAGAACGGCTAAGCAAGCTACGCCACGAGCGCTTCAGTATTCGGGTGTAAAATGTAAATAACTTACTCTCTATCTAACTCCAGCAGTGCTATATCGTTGTATTTGGTAGGAGATTGGTAGCCATCGTGCTTTATAATCCTCTTGACTCCGTATCGGTTCTCAGCCGATTCTTCAGACCGTTTGAGAACGCCGACCAAAGCGTGACTTACGTTAATTTGCCTGTAGGTAAATTATGAAAAACATAAAATTCACCACATTGAGGTCTTTAAATATTTTTTAAAATGGAAGATTCTATATGCTGCCGTATTTCACTTTAAAATACTATCCTAGAAAGCTCAAAATTCTCTATCGATCGGTCTTAGAACTGGGTTCCTATCGTTTATAGTTTTCGAATTAGAGATAGTAAGAAAGCGGCAAGCTCGAAGCAGGATAGTAAAGAAGCGGCGCGTTTTTTAGCGATATCTCAAAAAATGGTTTTGTCTTTTGGTTTAGCTAGCGGACGGCAGTATGGAGGTCTTAAGACCCCTTAAAGCCGTGTTGGCCGAGAGGGATAGTACCTCGACTTTCGATCCGAAGCTCGTGGGATCGAATCCTGGCCGTGCATCAATGATTTTTTCTTATAATGCGCATTAACACGAGCTCTAAACGGTGAAGGAAAACATCGTGAGGAAACCCGTCAGTCATCCCCACACGTATTAAGCATGTCTTTCCTGTGGATGTGTCCGGTTAAGCTGAGAGGATGGTGTAGGTGCTACAAGCCTACATCTCAACATTGTCCCAGGCTACAGTGTTCCGTTAAGTGTAGGCAAAGATTGCCTCCTGACACTGTATAAATCATCTAGTAAAGATGTAAATGGCCTATCTTATAAATAAAACTTGCCTTAGATCGGATATACAATGTCCCGCCGTCAAAATGAACTTCTCACTAATAAGGGTGCCTCCACACTGCCACGCGATGTTATTCTGTGGATCCTTGTACCCGAGTAGTACCTGAGAAACACACAAGCATTATAAGGCGCAGGCCAGATAGAAGAGACGGGGCGCAGACATTAGCGGCCTTTACACGGTAGAGTTTTTCCCACGGATCTGGTTATCTGTACAGATATCTTTACAGATATCTGTACAGATGACCGCGGATAAAACTGTCAAAGGTTGGAATGGCAGAGTTCGGCCTGCGGGAAATCCCGCGGGCCGATCTCTGCGTTTAAATGCTGCTATTGTCTCTTCCGCGTCCCTTTCATACAAAATGTGACGGCGCCGGCGCTCCGTCTCTTCTGTATGTTTTGCGGCGCGACGCTTTTATAATTTTCTATGAAAGGGACGCGGAAGAGACATGTCTTACGTCTTTTCTGTATGTCCCGCGCCTAAGATTTTAAAAATCGAGAAACGTGATACTTATCTCGAATTTTCGATCTGTCGAACAGCTCTAACGTAAAGGTACCTAACATCGACAGTCGAGAAACGGGATCCAATATAAAAATTTGGTGAGGATCTGTCGAGGATCTTCGGAGTTATGAACAGAAATGTACCTCGAGAGTGCAGAAAATTGCTCATCTTGTATTGAAGTCGGTTTTTTCAATTTTTAATTTAGTCACTTGTTCACGGTTTTGATCGCGAATAAACAGGAGTAGAGTCATCTAGCTATTAAGATAATTCTGTGACCAAAGCGGTTCTACTGAAAAAATAGATAGGCACATATACTGACCCTGACTGACCCTGACCCCAACCCTGACCCTGACCCTGACCCTGACCCTGACCCTGACCGTGACCCCGACCTTGACTGACCCTGACCCTGACTGACCCTAACCCTGATCACTCACCATATGCGGGAACTCGTACTCCTTGGCCGCGACACCCCCGATGACCAGCTCGTCCGCGGTGTGGTGACACTTGTTCACGCGGCCTAGCCCGGCCCCTAAGGCCGCGCTCTTCTCGCAAGGAAACACGTACTTCTCCTGGTACTCTAAGCATTCTGGGAAAAGATACCGTAAAAATATGTTACCTCTAAAAATATAAGTAGTGGGAATTTCATAAGAATTGAATGAAACGCAACGCTATTGGTCAAATAGACTGACGTCTAACTCTATGATGAATAACTGACAGTGCCAACAAGCGCGTGTAGTTGTTTGATGGTTACAATAGACTGTGACGTCACGAGTGTTTATAGTGCCCGTAAATTTAAACCGTTGGTAAATTTTAACAATTATTTTTGTTAAGTAGGTACCTACAAAACTTTAAAGCCGGGGGTTGAAAAATATTAAAAAGCTTGTAAAATATACATACTGTCCCAAGCTTTCTGTCCCGTTGGTTTGCTGGTGGCTCCTGCCTCGACCGGTGGGCACCCATCGCCTGACCCCGAACGAGTCTTTGAGTCCACATAATCATACTCTTTGGGTGTGTATTCTGTAGTTGTATCTACGGCCCTGTTAATAAATAATTATATTATAATTATCACAAGCGGCTAAATAAAAAATAAAAAAAACTGACTTCAATACTAAACTGAGCCATTTTCTGCACTTTCGAGGTGCATTTCTGTTCATAACTCCGAAGATCCTCGACAGATCCTCA
The DNA here is from genome assembly GCA_958496255.1 of Camptogramma bilineatum. Lineage (NCBI taxonomy): Eukaryota > Metazoa > Arthropoda > Insecta > Lepidoptera > Geometridae > Camptogramma > Camptogramma bilineatum. The sequence goes on from OY292478.1 coordinate 5,984,294, forward strand.
CCAAATTTTTGTGGCACCAATCGGAAAGTATACCCTATCAAACAAAGAATTTTCCAAATCGGTCCAGGCGTCTTCGAGTAATCGGTGAACATAGATAAAAACACAAAAAAAAATATTCCGACGAATTGAGAACCTCTTCCTTTTTGAAGTCGGTTTAAAATTTGTTAAGAAACATATTGACACACTTACCTTTTAGTACGAGTAGTTGTATGAACATCTGCGACCTTTTTACAGCAGATGAATTGGTCATTTTTACCAGACCCGCATATCTGAAAATAAGACATTAAAAATCTTATCAAAATTTTCAAATCTGACGGGATTCGAACCCGCAATGATACAAGCGATCCTCCTTTAGCCGGAGTGCTTTACCAATTCGGCCACGGAACCTTTAGTCGCCAGAGTTGAAAATCATGATAGGACCCATACCTAAGTGTGGTTTAACACTATAACAAATAAAAAATTATAAAAAGAGATTAAGTAAGTACACCAGTATGAGGAAAAACGAAAAACTTAAGGTTATAAGCTGATAATGTCAACTCCGCACCCGTACCGCATCGCATCGCACTGCAATTCCTATTGTGCCTTTTTTTTACCCCGCTGATCGCAGTTTAAAAGGGACAATTCTTCTTCTTCTTAGACTTTTCTACCTACACCTAAAACACGCAGAGAAGGCGAACATCCAGACATCTTCATTTTAATTTACTTACAGAAGCAGAGAGTGACTTCCCATGTCTAATATCAGCTAGAGCTGTGGGACAACTCTTCACTTTTCTGCAAACACCTTGCTCTCCATTTATAGAGCACTCTTTTCCTGTAAGATAAACAAAATGTGAGGGTAGTTTAACAAGCGCCTTCGATTTTCTGAATGCTGAAATACCTATTATCTTACGGACACAGACTCCAACACTTCAGTCTTCCCGTCCCGCGATGGGCTTAATAATTTTATGGATTTACTAGCTGCTGCCCGCGGCTTAGCTCGCTTTGTACCTACCCGGATAAAAAGTAGCCTATGTTACTCTCCAGCCCTCCAAATATCTCCACACAAAAAATCACGTCAATCCGTCGCTCTGTTTTGACGTGAAAGCAGGACAAACAAACAAACAAACAAATAAACACACTTTCACAAAGCTTTCACATTTATAATATGGGTACGGATTAGGTACTTACCTAGGTAAGTAGGTAGGTAGGTAGTATATAAAAAAATTACCTACCTTCATGAGCCAAAACTTTGTCCAACATTAAATGCAATAAAGTCACAAAGAAAAACAAAAAACGGCGGTGGTACATTTTCACTTTTGCTATCAAATTGAAATTGAAATTTTCACAAACAAACTTGCTATCAATTCAAACGAATTTCGAAAATGGCCGCCAATTTTTAAAAAACTAATAAAATGTGTTTTTTTACATTGTTTTATCTTTTTAAATTATAAACAGTGCTCTATATGATGCCAAACATGGAATGTACTAAAAGCTAGAAGTTTTAGAACGAGTTTCAATAAATCATATTGGTACAAAAACGATACAATGTCAGTACTAGCTGCGCCCCGCGATGCTACTCGCGGTTATACAGGATGTGGCAAATTCTAGGTCACTGAAGGGTAGATACCCTTTTTCTTGTCGTTAGAAAGTTTTGTTCTTAAGAAACTATTGTTTTATTTAGAAGAAAATAATTGCATAAGTATTTGATTTTTGAAAAAAAGTAGGTACCTACCTACTTACCTACAGTTAGCCTAAAAAATTCGTTTGTCAAATAAAACAAGTTGGTCTTAATAAACAAGTTGATCTATTTCCCACGGAACACTTTTCCCAAAGTAACTTACCAAATCAAATCGTATGTTTTTGCAATACCTACTTAATTCAAAAAAACACATTCCATACATTTTCTATGAAATTAGGAGTTGTAAACATTACAGTGCCACTTATTCGATGGTTATGATATAATTACCCGCGGATACTTAGCTGTTCTGTTTCGCTGCGCAGTAGAAAATTTTGTATAAAAAAGGTACCCACACAACGCTGCGCATCGAAACGGCTAAGAGCGTTTTCACATTATCCGATCCGATATCGGTATCGGACGCCGACACGATATCGGGGCAAGTAAAATGTATGAAAGATGTCCGCTCCGACATCCGATATCGGGTCGGACAATGTGAAAGGCAGGTACATATTTCATACATTTTACTTGCCCCGATATCGTGTCGGCGTCCGATACCGATATCGGATCGGATAATGTGAAAACGCTCTAAGAATGCCAAGATCCGTTGAAAGAAGTGTAGGTACTATGTGACATACAAACAAACTTTACAATTTATAGTAGGTACCTATTGCTAGCGGACTTGATAGGCTGACGTAGAACTGCCATTGACCTCGCTAGCTAAAAGTTAAACTGGATCTCGAGTATTTAATGTTATAGGATTACCTACCTAACTTACCTACTTATTAGTTTGATTTAATACTGGACGGACAGACAACTGGTTTTTCGAGTTAAGGACGTTTCTTTTATTCGTGAATTATGTATCACAGCAAAGTTATATGCAAAAGTTTGGATGTTAACTTTAGATAGGATCTAAAAATTATAAAATAAATACTAGCTCCCGCCCGCGGTTTCGCTTGCGTAGTACCCGGATAAAAAGTAGCCTATTCCCCTATCCTATTCTAATATTCTCGGTTATTATTATCTATCTATATTTTAAATTTCAGCCAAATCGGTTCTGTGATTGAAGAGTTATAATATTAGGGTTATATAATTGACTCTAGTATTAATTGTAAACTTATATGTAACTAATAAATCATATTTATTTTAAAAAATTGCATTTTCTTTTTCAACTCTTGGTCACGACTCTAACTGGCCTACTTTTAAACCCATCACACACACAGCAGATAATATATCTTATGAAATATAAATCTTGACAAATCGCACCAAATATATTTTGTAATTTACATTCGCTGTGTGGTCCTCCATAGAATTTGTATGGGCGCGATCTCAAGATTTATATTTCATAAGATATATCTGCTGTGTGTGTGATGGGCTTCATAGGAGCAACAAAATAAAACAAACAAATTGCTTTGTACAAATCACAAAATGTATTTACAAACGAATTTCATACAACTTAAAGTTACACATTCATACTTTCAACAGCAAAAAGGAATTAAAATTATAACTAAAGTTGTGCCTTCAGTACATAGAACATTATTATTTGAAGTCGGTTAAGGTTTAAAACTTTTGATCACTCACTGCAAGTTGACATAGCGAGATAACTCGCGCTTTAGTGATATAGGGTGCAACCACATGTTGGGCCAACGTAGGCCAGCTTCGGCGACAGCGAGCGAGAAGGCAAATCGATTCAAGTCGATAGAGGCAGTGCGACCCTGGGCCAACATCTGTACGCGCCTTAAGTCGATCTTAAGGCGCGTATACACGCTGGCGCAGACTCGCCGAGTGATCGCGTGGCCTCTCTGTCACTCTCGCCTTGCATTGATTCGCCTTCTCGCTCACACTCGCATAGCCTCGCCTAGGCTCGCCCAAGCTGGCCCAGCATGTATATCTACGCGCCATTACGAAAACTATCACAATGTATAAGTGAATGCACAATATAGTCAATCGGACTTCGCGAAATAGAAATCGAACTTTCTGGAATGATACCAATACAATCTAAGTTTTAGGACTTTCAAAATCATACATTATAATATCTATAATTATACTGTTTATGCCATTTCGTTATTATGTATTCGTCGTTAGATAGCCGGCATAACATTTTATGCGTAGTGACATCACTATCACTCGTTTACTGCAATAGCAAATGTCACGTGTAAAACGCATAGTGCAATAAATTATACTGGACATTTCATTTTTCATCTAGCCCCAAAGAAAGCAGAGCTTGTTATGGGAACTTTATTATTTTAACACTACGCGAGTGACACCGCGCGGGGCAGTTATTTTATTTCCATAAGTGACAGCCCTACAAGAATAGGCTATTATAAAAGTCGATGTTAGACCGCTGTTTCTCTGTATGCCATTTATCTGTGCTATGGGAACCAGATAACTGATAGAATACTTATATACTTACTTTTTTTTGTAAATACATACTTATAATACTTTATAACACCCAGACACAGAACAAACATCCTATGTTCATCACACAAATGTTTGTCCTGGATGGGAATCGAACCCACGACCTACAGCGCAGAAGGCAGAGCTACTACCAACTGAGCTAAGAGGCCAGTCAATTACAACAATTGTTTTTCTGTCATTCTATTTGTAATATCATGGGCGAATTCGTCCATGGTAATATGTTTTCACAAATACTACTACAAAAATACTACTTGTAATCAGTCATGTAGTTCCCATAACAAGCTCTGCTTACTGGGGCTAGATGAAAAATGAAATGTCCAGCATTATTTATTGCACTATGCGTTTTACACGTGACATTTGTTACTGCAGTAAACGCGTGAGAGTGATGTCACCACGCAGAAAATGTTATGCCAGCTATATAGCGAGATAGCGACGAATATTAATATTAACGGTATTACGTTTTTATGGACAATTCGTCGTCGCAGGCCCCTTAATATAAAAACCTGTAAGTGCGAGCGAGCACGGAATATCTTCAGCTCTGCTCACACGTATTATGATTCAAGCTGCACAAATTGTTCTTAGTAGTTACGAAAGTTTTGAAAATATTTAAAAATGTTTTTTAATTATTTTTGTATTGAAAATATTACTTTTCGCTGGATTTATATAAACATCTGAATCGCTTATTACTAATTCAAATTATCACTGTATCCATACATACGTAGTTGCACGATCTTTTTAAGTGATATTTGAACTCTTCACAATGGATCTATACTCTAGCCAAAACCAATGTACAATATTTACTAACATTGCACTGACAGATCAATCAGCTGATAGCAGGAATAGACCTATCACAGAAAACTGAGATTAAATAATATTTAATCTCAGTTTTCTGTGATAGGTCTATTGAATCTCTAATCATATTATGATTGGAGATTCAATATGGCCAATCGTAATGAATCAGTTTTCTGTGATTGGTCTATTCCTGCTATCAGCTGATTGATCTGTCAGTGCAATGTTAGTAAATATTGTACATTGGTTTTGGCTAGAGTATAGTTGTATTAGGAATCATGCAACTACATTTGTACGTATATCGGTATTACAAATTATTAAGAAACATTCTAAGTCACAGTTCAAGGTAAAATCTCTAAAATTATTAACAGTTTTTCAAAACGCCTTATTCATAACAGCTGGAAATACCTATGTTGGTTAAGCGCACCACACACAGCAGATAATATATCTTATGAAATAGAAATTTTGACAGATCACACCAAATATATTTTGTAATTAGTAGGATTTATATTCGCTGTGTGTGGTCCTCCAAAGAATTTGTATGGGCTCGATCTCAAGATTTATATTTCATAAGATATATTATCTGCTGTGTGTGTGATGGGCTTTAAAATGATAGATTTTTCATTGATAGATGAAACTTTAGATTGAAAGGAACATTAATAAAAACAATGATGTTTTCAAAAGGGGAAGAAAGGTGACGCACTTATATGACATGCAAAAACTTGGGCTCGGCGCACAACTACATACACCAGAATACCCACATTGCTCCATTTTATAGATTACCAATGATAAGGATGGAGAGACAACTACAGCAGTCGTGCGAGCGAGACGGCAATGGCTAATGGCCGGGTTTTGTCGGCTCCGGCCGAATGGTGCCGATAACGATAGAGCCCGACCGCTAGCCATTGCTGTCTCGCTCGCACGACTGCTTTAGTTGCTCTCTATATCCTTGTCTATTAGCAACTTCAGTGCCGCGCGGAACATCGTCTCGAACGCACCTTGAAGTTGCTAATACTGCCGTCATACGTAAAAAAGCCTTTTCTTCCTTACTTACTTTATGGAAGTCACGGCCTATTTAGAATGTAGAAAGGTCGTAATTTCCTTACATACTTTAAGGTACGGTCTTTTTAGGGTTCCGTACCTTAAAAGGTAAAAAAAAGGAACCCTTATAAGATCACTTTCTTGTCCGTCTGTCTGTCTGTCTGTCTGTCTGTCTGTCTGTCCGTCTGTCTGTCTGTCCGTCTGTCTGTCTGTCCGTGTGTCACCATCGATTATCTCAGGAACGGGTAAAGCTAGCAAGTTGAAATTTATACCATATACTAAGGTCTATAGTCCCTATTGTGAGTATAAAAATCAAGGTCCTGAGTCAACACTATAAAAAGATATAGGCAAATTTAGGTTTTCGTGAAAACTTGTAAGTACCAAAACTTACCTTAATTATCAACTTTTTTTATTTTTCGGAATTTTTCCTTTACTTGTGCTGTAAGGCCTTGCTTGTAACCAAAATTGACAATTCTAGGTCAACCGGAAGTACCCTAGAGGTTTTGGGTCGAAAACCTAAATGGTAGTTCCCGTTGACCTAGAATAACGAAATTTGGCAAAAAGCAAGGTCTTATAGCACAAATAAAGGAAAAATTCCAAAAAGTTAAAAAAGTTGAAAACTAAAGGGTGTTCCCATACATACATAGTTGACGCCAATTAAAATTGTCCTCCGAGTTGTATGGGCGCTCATACAATTAATACTAGCTTAATTGGCACCATGGCTAGGTACGGAACCCTCGGCGTACGAGTTCGACTCGCACTTGACCGGTTTTATTTCGTATGACGGCAGAATAGACAAGGATAGAGAACCGACCACCATTGCTGTCTCGCTCGCACGACTGCTTTAGTTGTCTCTCCATCCTTATCAATTGGCAATCTATAAAATGGAGCAATGTGTGTATTTTGGTGTATTTAGAGGTGCAACGAGCCCAAGTTTTTGAATGCGATGTTTAAAGTGAGTCACCTATCTATCCCTTTTTGAAAAGATCTTTGTTAACATCTATTGCATTTTATATCATTGACACGAAGTTAGTGATAGATTAAACACCCAGGGTCGGTGTTACTTATGAAAGATGTTTAAAGTTGAACACTGGTCGTCCTTTTTTTTACGCGATTAAATCCCGTTAATAATAATTTAAAATGTGTTCAAGTCGCGAAAGTTTAAAATATGTATAAAAAACGTCCTGTCTTTATTTGTGGATAGTGACGAATAGAGACAGGACGTTGTTTAACCAGTGTTCAACTTTAAACATCTAAGGGGGCCAGTATTTTGGTAAATTTGTTATGGATAAGGCTGTAACAGTTATGTAACTACATTCCTAACATTTAGAAGTAATGAAAATTACATTGCGATACGCAATATCTAACACTTTGATTTTTTTTTAACTCTATTAGTTACTACTATAGAAGCGCTCGTGGGGAACTTGCTAAGGCTGATTTTACTGTCACACGTACCGTCAGCGCTGATAGGCGAGTGATCTTTATTACAATGAAATAAGGATACTGATTGTCCAGCACTGAGAGCAATCAGCGTAGCCATTTCTGCTAAACAATCAGTATCCTTATTTCATTGTAATAAAGATCACTCGCCTATCAGCGCCGACGGTACGTGTGACAGTAAAACCAGCCTTAGACGTTCTTGATTGATCGTTGAAGTTAAGCAACGTTGTGCGCGGTCACTATTTGGATGGGTGACCGCAAGTGGTGTTACGAGCTGAGCGCTTCCGTGCTTCGGAGGGCACGTTAAATTGTCGGTCCCGGCTTTTATTAAGCCATGACGGAGGCCTTTAGGCGGCCTAGAAACTCCGTCACCAGAGTTGGCCACTTGCTCATACCAACTTATTATGTATTTTTATGTTCGTATAATCTCTCTGGTTACGGAGTTTTTAGGCCGCCTAAAGCCCTCCGTCAGGGCTTAACAATAAAAGACCGACATTTTAACGTGACCTCCGAAGGTTATTGCCACTAGCGGTCACCCATCCAAATTATGACCGCTCTGAACGTCGCTAAAACGATAAATGGCCACGCTCAGCTGTTATTGTCAATACTGCCGTCATACGTAAATCATAACCCTCCTTTTTGCTTCGCCGTAGTCGGGTAAAAAGCCTTTTCTTCCTTACTTACTTTATGGAAGTCACGACCTATTTAGAATGTAGAAAGGTCGTAATTTTCTTACATACTTTATGGAAGATACGCCCTTTTTACATATGACGGCAGAATAGCGGTCACCCATTCAAATTGTGAAAGAACGTCGCTAATAATAGCAATAATAGTAACTAACAGAGTTACTGATGCATCTAATATTGCTTACTTTACAATTCACCAACCGCTGCGGCGATGGGCTTGCCACCCGTCACACGTTATATCGCCTTTATAGTGTATTTACAAGTAATGCGAAATAGATTTGGAGTTTATTCATCAAAAATAACAAAATAGTTGACGAAAGAATCCGTGAGAATTTTAAACACGACCTTGTACGCACATTATTAGAAAATGTCTGCAAATACTAATATAAACAACTGGCTTCCGCCCGCGACTTCGCTCGTGTGGTACGCTGATAAAAAGTAGCCTATGTCCTATTCCCGGTCATTATCTATCTACATTTTGAATTTCAGCCAAATCGGTTCAGTGGTTGTCGAGTTATAGAGGAACAAACATACATCCAAACTTTTGAATTTATAATAATTAGTATAGACTTGAAATCATGTATAAATAGCTAAAAAAATTGACTTTAAAGTTTTGCATTTAGTGACGACATGACATAAGGTCGTAGGGACGACATGAGGTCTTGGGGCTTTTATGTCAAAATGTAAATTAGACTATGTCAAAAGAAAATTGATATCGAAAAGTAGCTACAAATATCAACTCCCAAAGTTTAGTTGAACGACGACATAAGGTCGTCTTTATGTCACCATATAAATTAGACTATGTCGAAATCATGCTTAAATAGTCAAAAATATCCTCCAAAGTTTCGCAATTAGTGACGACATAAGGTCGTCTTTATGTCACCATATAAATTAGACTATGTCGAAATCATGCTTAAATAGTCTCAAATAACTCCCAAAGTTTCGCATTTAGTGACGACATGAGGTCGTGGGGACGACATAAGGTCGTGGGGCCGTTATGTCAACAACTATGTCAAAATAACTTAAAATCACGTGTACCTATAGCCACAAATATCAACTCCCAAAGTTTCGCATTTAGTGACGACATAAGGTCGTCTTTATGTCACCATATAAATTAGACTATGTCGAAATCATGCTTAAATAGTCACAAATATCCTCCCAAAGTTTCGCATTTAGTGACGACATAGTTTCGCATTTAGTGACGACATAAGGTCGTTATGTCACCATATAAATTAGACTATGTCAAAACTTGAAATCATGCGTAAATAGTCACAAATAACTCCAAAAGCTTCGCATTTAATGACGACCTGAGGTCGTGAGGACGACATAAGGTCGTCTTTATGTCACCATATAAATTAGACTATATTGAAATCATGTTTAAATAGTCACAAATATCCTCCCAAAGTTTCGCATTTAGTGACGACATAAGGTCGTCTTTATGTCACCATATAAATTAGACTATGTTGAAATCATGCTTAAATAGTCACAGATATCCTCCAATGTTTGAGTGACGACATGAGGTCGTAGGGACGACATGACTTTGTGGGGCCTTTATGCCAACATGTAAATTAGACTATGTCAAAATCATATTGATATCGAAAAGTAGCTATAAATATCAACTCCCAAAGTTTCGCATTTAGTGACGACATAAGGTCATCATTATATCACCATATAAATTAAAATCATGCGTAAATAGTCTCAAATAACTCCCAAAGTTTCGCATTTATCGACGACATGAGGTCGTTTGGACGACATGAGGTCACGTGGACGACATAAGGTCGTTATGAGGTCATCATGTCGTTGACGCTGGGCGCGGCGCCCGCGGCGGTGCCTTTCAGTAGGTCGTTTATATCTCGACGGAACATTGATAGGTTTTGTGTGAATCTGGAAAGAAAATTTAATGATTAATACGCCTAGAAATAATAAAATATCAAAATTAGATATCCTTTAGTAATAAGAGCCGTGTTGGCCGAGGGGTATAGTACCTTAACTTTCGATCCGAAGGTCGTGGGTTCGAATCCAGGCCGTGCATCAATGGATTTTTCGTTTCGAAAAATTTATATGCGTATTAACGCGAGCTCTAAACGGTGAAGGAAAACATCGTGAGGAAACCCGCGGCTTAGTCAGCCCCACACGTATTGAGCATGTCTTTCCTGTGGATATGACCGGTTAAGCTGAGAGGATGTCACAGTATTGTCCCAGGCACTACAGTGTCCCGTTAAGTGTAGGCAAAGATTGCCTCCTGACACTGTATAAATCATCTAGTAAAGATGTAAAGGCCTAAGTTTCTAACCTGTAGAATCCTAGAATCCCTAGAATCAGCGCTATTAGGGTTCTACTAATGTACTGACCTATCTCTGTTCCTAGTTAGTAGGTTTCCACACCGAAACCTACACTGCGCATGGCCCGACTCGCACTTGGCCCTTTTTGTTTTAAATGACTGGTCTAATATCTACACTGCGCATGGCCCGACTCGCACTTGGCCGTTTTTTTTTTTTGTTTTTTTTGATGACTGGTCTAATATAATGGTTCGACTCACCTATCTCGGTTCTTGGTTAGCAGGTTCGGTTCCACTCCCTGCATCAGTGAAGTGATAAGACTAAGAAGTATTTGCTTGTAACGGAAACCTACACTGCGCATGGCCCGACTCGCACTTGACCGTTTTTTTTTTTAATGACTGGTCTAATATCTACACTGCGCGTGGCCCGACTCGCACTTGACTGATTTTTTTTTTTTTTTTTAAATGACTGGACTATATTAGGGTTCTACTGACCTATCTCTGTTCTTAGTTAGTAGGTTTTCACGCTGAAACCTACACTGCACATGGCCCGACTCGCACTTGACCGTTTTTTTTTTTTTTTAGGGTTCTACTAACCTATCCCTGTTCTTGGTTAGCAGGTTCGGTTCCACGCCCTGCATCAGTGCAGTGAACCAGGCCGCCAGCTGAGCTTGTTTATCTCTCGGTTGGGACGCGAGTAGTTGTCTAACGAGCGAAGGCCTCCGAGTTCATTCACTTTTCATCATCATCATCATCTCCCTGCCCTTATCTCACTAGGTGGGGCACATGTTCTCTTCCATTCTCTCCTATCACTCGTCATCTCAGTAGTCACTCTCTTCACACGCATGTCCTCTCACACAATCCATCCATCTTTTCTTTGACCGTCCTCTACTTCGTTATTATTAATTCATTATTATTTATTCAGTATTTCATTAGTTCATTAACTTTTTATAGTTTTTAGAATGTTTCCTTTACTCACCTTGGATACTTGACGAAATCTCTATGCAAAAGCGGCGTCTATCTAGATTTAGACTAGACAATGTCAGTTTTGGAGACAGTAAGGTTGTCACCGCATGAATAATGTAGCTATAGTCGAATTGCTCAGTGTACGAACTAAAAATATATGAAAAATGACATTTTGACAGTCAAGTTTAGTGCGTATAATGAGCAATCCGACTATAGAATCACGAAATTTGGCAAAAAGTAAGGTCTTACAGGATAAATTCCAAAAAAGTTGAAAATTAATGTAAATTTTGGTACTTACAATGTTCGCGAGAATCTAAAATTGCCACTAAAACCCACCAATAAAAATGATACAAATATTATGACAACGGTATAATTGGCCTACCCATACGGAATCCTCGGTGCGTGGCCCGACTCGCACTTGACCATTTTTTTTTTGTTTTTTTTTTTTTTGATGATTGGTCTATTAGGGTTCCACTGACCTATCTCTGTTCTTGGTTAGCAGGTTCGGTTCCACGCCCTGCATCAGTGCAGTAAACCAGGCCGCCAGCTGAGCTTGTTTATCTCTCGGTTGGGACGCGAGTAGTTGTTGTCTGAGACGAGCGAAGGCCTCCTCGTTGAGTAGAATGAGGCCTAGGAGCGGCCTAGACATGGACCACTGGTTGCAGCATTCCTCGAACATTATTACGTTTAGGACCTGGAAATTACAAAAATACAAAATCATTTATTCATTAAAAATAAAAAAAGACATACAGTCGACTTGAGAACCTCCTCCTTTTTGGAAGTCGGTTAAAAACAAGTTGTACATTGCATGGGTTGGGATCTCTTCATTTAAGTTTATAAAAACCTGTGTTTGAAGAGTCTCTTTTCTGTGGTCTCTGAGCACTTGATTTTAACAAAAATATGGAAAGCATAGAATAGAATAGAATAGAATGTCATTTATTGCAAAACATAGGTACAATTAAGATGATAATTTATGTTTGTGTTCCCCTATGTTACCATCAGTGTTGGTATACAATAATTAGTACTTATTATAATAATTTAAATAGTAAACAATTAATAATTTCATATTAGTCACACTCTTAAGTAAACAATTTTATAATTAATTCATTTCATGTCAAAATATTCATTAAGATTATAAAAACACTTTTCCTGTAACCATGATTTTAACCTAAAACTAAATTTTTTGAGTGGAAGTTCTCTAATTGAGCTGGGCACGTTATTATAAATTTTTCCACACATTGCATAACTGCTGTTTAAGTACATGGACGTTCTTGGTACTTTAGGTAAGACAATTCTGTCAGGATTTCTAGTATTCCTAGGATAAGCCTCACTAGCCTTTAAAAATAGCTGGGTATGCTTTTTTACAAATATTGCCGACTCTAGAATATACATGCAGGTCAAAGTGAGTATCTTAAATTTCTTAAAGAGCGGTCTGCACGACTCCCAGGGTGGTATTCCACCAATAGCTCTAATACATTTTTTTTGTGCTATGAATGCTCTCTGTACATTTGTAGAATTGCCCCAGAGCAGAAGTCCATAACACAGTACTGAAGCAAAAACAAGTTGGTCTTAATCGACTCTATTTCCCATCAGGAACATTTCTCCCAAAGTAACTTACCAAATCAAATCGTAAGTTTTTGCAATAATTCAAAAAAACACATCCCATACATTTTCTATGAAATTAGAAGTTGTAAACATTACAGTGAAACTTATTCGATCGTTCTTAATTTAATTTCATAACTGCTCCGGCAAGCTGGGAGGCTATTGTAAAGCGTGTATTTAAATTTAGAACAAAGTGCTTCCCTGCAGATGTAAAATTACCATTCTCTCTTGCGGCTCTGTCTGAGGCGCATAAGGCTTTACAATAGCCTCCCAGCATGCCGAAGCAGTTACGAATTTAAAGTAATAACCATCGAATAATTGGCACTATAATGTTTACAACTAGGCACTAATTTCATAGAAAATGTATGGGATGTGTTTTTTTGAATTATTGCAAAAACTTACGATTTGATTTGATAAGTTACTTTGAGAGAAGTGTTCCTGGAGGGAAATAGAGTCGATTAAGACCAACTTGTTTTTTTTGACAAACGTAATTTTTTAGGCTAACTGTACTTTTTTTCAAAAATCTAAAAATGCAATTATTTTTTTCTTCAAAATAAAACCGAAGTTTCCTAAGAACAAAACTCTCTAACTACATGAGAAAAGGTAGCTACCCTTTAGTGACCAAGAATTTGCCACACCCTGTATAGATATATGATAGATGATAACCGGGAATAGTCCCGGTTATCATCTATCTATATTTTTAATTTCAGCCAAATCGGTTAGAGCAGTGGTTCCCAAACTTTTTTTTCTCATGGACCCCTTTCAAAATTTTACTGGTTTCGGTGGACCCCCTGCTGCTACATTTCTACCATATTCCTAAAATTTCTCGCCAACGTGGACCCCTTTCGAGTCTCTGGACCACTTTGGGAATCACCGGGTTAGAAGAACAAACATACACCCATCCAAACGTCCAAACTTTCGCATTTATAATAATAGTGTGATTATTCTGCTATTCGCAGCAGAGACAAATCAAAGATCACAAAAAATGAGACATATTGCTCAGGGACGTATATAAGGGGGGGGTTTAGGGGGTCCGGACCCCCCCCCCCCCCCCCCCCTTAGCCCATTAAGTTCGGAGGAAACCTAGTCAATTTTTGTATTTTGGAACCCTTGGACCCCCCCCTTAACAAAGGTCTTTGGTATATTGGAACCTTTGGACCCCCCCCTTAACAAAGCTATAGCTACGTCCCTGATATTGCTGATGGATGGGTGACCGCTAGTACTCACAGTGGCCAGTAATTGCTGCATAATCTCCGGTCTCCGTTGTAACACTTCTATGAACATATTACTGATTTCAGGCGGCGGGTGGCGGGGATTTGATACCTGCTTGCTGGTCGCTAGAACAATAATAATAAATATTAAATAATAAATATTGCTGGACATTTCACACAGCGCCATCTAGCCCCAAACTAAGCAAAGCTTGTACTATGGAAACCAGATAACTGATAGAATACTTATATATTTGTAAATCTATACTAACTAAATAAAGCGGAAGAGTTTTTTTGTTTGAACGCGCTAATCTCAGGAACTACCAGTCCGATTTGAAAAATTCTTTCTGCATTTGATAGCTAAACTCTTGAGGAAGGTTATAGGCTACTTTTAATCATCATCATCATTACCATATACCTTCAGTACGGGGGCAACGCCACGAGGGCGCTGCTAGTACATACATTATAATACTTTATAACACCCAGACACAGAACAAACATCTATGTTCATCACACAAATGTTTGTCCTGGATGGGAATCGAACCCACGACCTACAGCGCAGAAGACAGAGCTACCAACTGAGCTAATAGGCCAATCAGATAAAAAACTAAAACAAGTAAAAATTACCTGTATGAAAGGTAAAAACCCAAAAATCAAAACTCTCTTCACTTTAAAAAATCTTTTTTTTTATGAAATGGTATGACGGGGCACCCATGTGGTGCCATAAAAATTTGGTGAGGATCTGTCGAGGATCTTCGGAGTTATGAACAGAAATGCACCTCGAGAGTGCAGAAAATTGCTCAGCTTATAACATTGAAGTCGGTGTTTTAAATTTTTAAATAAGGGAGGCATTCATTAATTACGTGAGGCTTTTAGGGGGGGGAGGGGATCGAGCCTAATCTCACCCAATCTCATGTCGGGGAGAGGGGGAGTCTCGGCAAATATCACGTAATATTTTTTTTCCGCAAGAAACGTGAAATGCCGATTATTTTAATTAAAATTTCATGGACATGTTCTAATCACTCTTGAGACCACATAGAAATCCCCGTGGACCGATTTAGAATGAATTTTCATTTACGAATTGGAGTTATTTAACTATTTAAGAATTTTATTGTTCAATTTTCAATTTCACGTGAGATTAGGGAGTGGGGGAGGGGGTCGGGCCAAATCTCACATCTCGCCAAGGGAGGGGGGAGGAAAATCGAAAAATCGCCCCCTAAGCCACTTGTATACATCATCATCATCATTATCATTATCAGCCCTTCTCCTCCCACCGCTGGGCATAGTCCTCTCTTCGCTTTTATACATAACCAACAAATTATTTTGATGAATTAACTTACATTTCTGTAGTTGCTTGAATAGAAAGGTGACTATATGGTCTAACGTCGCACAACACCCCGTGCAAACACTTGTATCTGAAACAAAATTAACGTGTTAACACATTGCATTAACACATTGCAGTTTCTTAAGGCCATACCCTGAGCTAAACACTGCATTTCTCTATCTATCTACTAAGTAGCTGAAAAGACAACATAAATCTTTAACATTTTATCTTCGAATTCAATGTTTAACATTTTTATTGAACATCGTATTTACTTGATCATGAATCAACGAAAAAACCACTAATAAAGATAAATCTTCATCTTCTTATAAAGGTGATGTTATTTATGTTTTTTTTGGATTACACCATTGTAAAGGTAATTTAATAATTGACATGTTAGATCACTTTTTCGATTGGTTGTTATAGTGATGAGAAATCTCCAAAAAACTGCATTTTTGTCGAGTTTCGGAGCGAGCAGCTGTCATAAGCGCCGCGGCCGAACGCATTCTAAATTCATCTTTATTTTAACGAAACTAAGACAAATATTTGAAGTTGCACTCATCAATATGCTAATGTTAGCTCTAGGCACGGCCTTAAGCTGAGAGGATGGTGTAGGTGCTACAAGCCTACATCTCAACATTGTCCCAGGCACTACAGTGTCCCGATAAGTGTAGGCAAAGATTGCCTCCTGACACTGTATAAATCATGTAGTAAATATGTAGCCTAAGTTTTTAGTTCTATAGAATAGCTCATTGGTGATATTTTAAAGAAAGGCCAGGTCAAAAGTACCCTAAACCGGCGAGCTTGTATGAAAAATGTGATGAGAGTGATTGAGGCGAAAGAGGTGTGTCAGGATCGTAGCAAGTGGAAATCCGTGGTCTCTGCCTACCCCTGTGGGAAAGAGGCATGATTTTATGTATGTATGTAAAATGGCTCACCTAACGCAGTCAGTCCTTCGGATATAGAGCATAGTATGTATAGCGTCGCCTCTGGTTGTAATGATGCTAGGTAAGGCATGTGATCTTGTGCTAATCTCTCCAACAATACGTAGTATGTTTGTGAGAGTTTCGGATAATCCTGGAAGGAAAATGTTTTATTTTAAATAATATAAATAAATATTGCTGGACATTTTGACACAGCGCCATCTAGCCCCAAACTAAGCAAAGCTTGTACTATGGGAGCCAGTTATCTGATAGAATATTCATATACTTTTTTTTGTAAATACATACATAGTATACTTTATAACACCCAGACACAGAACAAACATCTATGTTCATCAAAATCATCGATTCCCACCCAGGACAAGCATTTGTATGCTTGTCCTGGGTGGGAATCGAACCCATTTTGTATATAGGATTTCGAGGAATTGAAGGCTGGCCGCATATAGTCTAGCAAAAAATAACAGACATAAATGGGGGCGCCACTGTGCAAGCTAAATACGCGAAATGGATAAATTATCTTTTAGAAGGAAATTATTACTTCAGACTGACGTCTTCGGCACCTGTACCATAGACAAGAAACCTGTACTTTACCATAGATTAGTAGAGAAAGGGTTTCCATTGTAATGAAATTTTAGTTGCCGTTTCTACCCGGTTTTGCCGGACTATACGTACGGATTACTGATTATGATTAGGTTTCATATTAGGAATTAAAATTTGGAGACCTGCAGGGCTATTTTGTCTCACACGTAAAGTCGCAAACTCGGATTATATCCTACAAAAATTGTTTTTTTACGATGAATACTATGAAATGGTAGGAGATGGTCGTAAAAAGTGATAAACATGTTTCTTGTGTAAAACATGTGAAGTAATTTTGCAATAAATAACTTTAATGTTGTTCGTAAAAAATCAATTTGTTAGAGCGAATCCGAGTTAACGACTTTACGTGTGAAACAAAATATCCCAGCAGGAAACTTAATCCGGAATACGAACGTTTGCGCCCAGCCTAAAAAACAGATATTTTACAGTACGCACAATGGGTCTAGGCATTCGTGAAGTTAGCCGTTTCGATGCGCAGTGCAGCTTTTTCATACAAAATTTTCTACTGCGCAGTGAAACGGCTAACTTCACGAATGCTTATACTCTAGCCAAAACCAAGAGAGAATATTTACAAACATTGCACTGACAGATCAATCAGCTGATAGCAGGAATAGACCTATCACAGAAAACTGAGATTCATTACGATTGGCCATATTGAATCAGTGCCAATCATATTTAATCTCAGTTTTCTGTGATAGGTCTATTCCTGCTATCAGCTGATTGATCTGTCAGTGCAATGTTAGTAAATATTGTACATTGGTTTTGGCTAGAGTAAGATCCATTGTGAAAAGTGTAGTAATTCTTACCAATAAATCGCTATGCGGTATACTTAGTAACAACTTCACGAACATATTTAATGCGTTGTCTAATGCGTCGTCGCCGTATAACCTGAAACAAAAGGAAATTTAAGTATTGCTTTCCTTCTGACTGGCCTCTTAGCTCAGTTGGTAGTAGCTCTGCCTTCTGCGCTGTAGGTCGTGGGTTCGATTCCCACCCAGGACAAACATTTGTGTGACGAACATAGATGTTGGTTCTGTGTCTAGGTGTTATAAAGTATTACATGTACTTACAAAAAAAAAGTATATATTATATGATCAAACGAACTTCCAAGTGAAGTTCGATCATTATTATATGAGTTGCTTCATTAGAATATATGAATTTATACACTGTAGTATCCTTATCTACTTGGTAACTCCGCACAATTTTTAAAGATTTTTTAAACAATTACAAAAACGTATTTCCGGTCTACTCCACCCTAGCACGCCATCTTGTCTTTTGCTCATTTTTTAGAGTAGTAAGTATCTTGTATATGTTTACAAAACTTTCTATTATATGGGAAAATATATTAAATATTGGTAATATTTAATATTTACTTGCTATTATAAGGGTGGGAGGGTTTCATATATTCTAATGAAGCAACTCATATAATAATGATCGAACTTCACTTGGAAGTTCGTTTGATCATATATTATACCTCGTTGCTTCATTATTCATATATGAATTTATACACTGTAGATGTTAAGAGCCGAAAGTTTTGAAATTAAAGGCATAATTTTAATAATTATGGATTTTAAAGTAATATAACATTTTAGTACATTTTTCCCGTAATGATTACCTACTGTATCAAACAACAATTAAAGTAGGTAGGCCTATTAAGTTTGTAACAATAAACAGACAGTTTAGGCGAATTCACTTTTGATCAGTATAATTCTGTTAAGACCTGGAAAATTCGTTGGACGAGCTAGTCCAACCGCATCTTGCGCATGTTGTTAGCCGCGTGGTGCGTGTTATGGGCAGTAGTACTTATAGTCAATACAACTGCTGATAGGCTGCGTTGCAGCCGCTCAATGTGGGCGCTTTTGCATTAACAGTTTTGTTTACTATTTTGTTTTAGAAATATAGTCTTAGAAAATGTCCAGCTACAGGTCTGGTGCTGGGCATATATTTGTATTCTCCTTAAAACATGACAGAAATAATATTGGTTGATAGAGATCATCATGAAAACAACATAACATCAGTATTCAGAATCCTTATGCTCGGAGATTACGATGTTTTGCACCCATAATAAGGGAACCCTGTGAGCGATAGAAAGCTAGAGAGATAACGTGTATTTAAAATTTTAATTGATAAGATAAGTTTTTTGTGATTATTATTTCGAGATCATCTAAATAAGATTGAGTGCCAATAAATTGAGGCTCCCAGGTATTTGGGCATTATAGAGTTCAATTTATATCATGCACTTTTATGTAACTGCTTTACACACTGGTCTAATACAATATTATTTCCTATTAGGACTGATAGGTAATTAGGTATAGTTAAGGTAGAATAGAATAGAACGATGAGAATTCAGACTAGGTACCTTATGCATGCGCATACGGTATTAAACTGACATTAAACGAAGATGTTAGAAATGTAAACACTGATGTCTTGCAAATGCATCCAGTTGATTTCGTTGCAATTGCAATACAATGTTCCCACTATAACTGGGTGAAGTGTTTTATTGCTTAATCGTACTGTCAGAGAGTGATGACAACATTTGTCGATGATTTGTCGATAAACGATATCCGCAGAGCTTTGCGACCACCAGAATAAGGTACTTACTTGTGTACCGGATAACGATCGTTAAAATAGAGGTTTTTATTGGTAGTTAATTAGATAACGTCTGAGACTATAGTTTCTGTAAGAATAGGAACCATGGTTGAGATGGCCAGTAAAGATACACTAGTATTCTTTATGCCTGATCCTTAGTAGTTTTCTTGAGGCTTTTTATGCTAAAAGGAAATGGTGAAAAAGTAAAAATAATTGGCATGTCAAATTAAGGTAAATGTGTCAATGGTTTCTGCTTCAGGGTCTCGTTTCCATGAAATGGGTCTTAGCGTTATCTCGTGACGTGAACAGATCTAAATGTGGTTGCCCAAAATATTGTGAAAACCTCATCGAACAGGGAACACTCAGTGTCCGGATTTATTATTCTGGGGGCGGTATCAACGTGGTTTTGCTGTGTGTTCACATATGACGTGAATATCCAAAAGCCGCACTCCTGACACAACTTCTTAAGTGGCCGGAGTAAGTCATTAAGGTGAGGGGTATTGTATACATCCTCTAAGGTTAACATAAGTGATCGTAGTTGGTGTGTTATCAATACGAAGTAAAACTATAAAGGGCCCAGACTTCAAAACTCTAAGTAGGTAGTACCTAATTTTAAGGTTTGCTTTTTGTGAGGCACTTTTGCAGAGACAGCACCCTAACCTGATCAAGGCGTACTTGACCACTGGGCAAGCGGCGATCAAAATGCCTCGTTTGGCGATTTTACGAATATGATGGTAGTTTTATAAACTTTGTGACCACCTGTGCACTCTTAGAACATTAATCAGAGGGAAGACCTAGACTAAAATCTGTATTGTAATTTTTTATAAATAAATCCCAAATAAATAAATCCAATAAAACTTTTTGTAGGATTGTTGAGGTGTTAAGCTACGCTTATCGTAGTTGATGTTAAACTAAATGTAAGGCATTTATTAAGCAACATTTAAAATACAATACTGAATTAATAATTTTTAGTAGGTACCCTGAGATCAAAGTGCCGAACTGGCAAAACAAAATAAGCATCTTTCAGGTCGATGGTGATTAGGTTACACACATTTTAGTAATACTCTATTTTAAAATGCTTGTTTCGAACTTACTTGTTTAAAGTTTTCAAATTCAATATGAAACGTTTTATCACCGTTAGGTTCAAGAGTGAGAAATATCTGATTCCGCAACAATATCTTGGGAATAAACAAGTCTTTGGGACGTTGCATTATTTTAACTTATTAATGGTCACCTGCATAATTAAGTTTTATACTTCCGAAAAGTTATTCTGAGGTATTATTGGACTGATTTACAGTGGATTGAAATAGTATAGTAGGTAAAGCCTGGTTTTATCTAATAGAATACAAAATTGTATTGTTCGTTTATTTTAACTTATTATCGTAAAAAGGGTAAGTCTACCCGCGTGTGCTGCTAGTGGTGAATCTGCACCGGGGCACGCGATTTGTAACTGATCTGATTTGGTCTGAGCTTCTGCAGCTGTTGCGCTGACGCTGTGTAAGGTAGGCGGACACCTGAGGTCTCCTCGCCGCACCCGCCCCCCCTGTTTGACAGATACCGGAGAGGTGACCTGATAAGAAGACCTGTTGCAGGGCACTGAAGCTGTTGTGAGGCTAGCGTTGAGCCAAACAACGATTCGTTCCGTTTCAATTCACATAAATACCATGTATTGTGTGAGAACGATTTGTAAAAACTGTATGAAATCAGCTAAATCAGACTTTGTATTTATTTATTTAAAACACGAGTTGGGCTTACAGATTAGACATAGACTTAGTGTTGATAAGTACCTAGTGTGAGTCACATAGCAACTGACACCCATTGCTAAAATGCTTGATATAACACATGTATGGCTCGGTTGATGGCAGTAATGACTGAAACCAGCTGTTGCGATGCCATGAGAGTCTTATCACGATTAGGAACCATGGCTGAAGGAGCCGACAATTGTCTGATAGTAGACTGTCGACAGTATTCCTTCCGCAATTTATATTAATTTTTCCTCGACATTCCTTGAAGAAGAAGAAGAAGGAAAGCCATGTTTCGATAAATTATCGAGTAGTTACCTATATGTTTATGATAGGGGTAGGTATAGGATAAAGGAGGCGTATGCCCAGCATTGGGTCACTGCAAGCTGACAATGATGATGATGATATTTCGTCCTAGTCAGGTGAATCGTCTAGGTGTTATACTAGCCGTGAGATCATCCTGTAGACTGGATACAAACGAATTTTCATTAAGGTAAAGATCATCATTTCATTCCGGTACCTACTGCATCTTGTACGACGTCTAGTTCGGTAGGAATTGACTCGGGAATTGCATAATATGCTTCACCATGATCTCCGTTATCTAGAATTGCAATTTGCAATCTAGATTATGAAGATATGAAATTGAGGGTAGTTGAAGAATAAAATAAAATAAAATAAACCCTTACATTTTGTAAAGTTTATGATTTTGCATAGGATCGTTACATCTGTTTCAGATTGTACGATTTTTATGTTTAGGTCATTGACCCCGATGCTAGTTTGGTACGAAAGTAGGTATATGATTCGCAGATGATCGTTACATCTGTTTTAGAATGAACGAATTTTCTGTGAAATGAAATGAAATGAAATCATCTTTGAAGACTCGCAGTCAATCCAGATGCCAGTTTAGTAACAAAGTAGCTATATGATTTATTTCGCAGAGGATCGTTACATCTGTTTTAGATTGTACGAATTTTCTGCTTGGGTCATCTTTGAAGACTCGCAGTCAACCCAGATGCCCGTGTAGTACCAAAGTACTTATATGATTTAATAGAGAATCGTTACATCTGTTTTAGATTGTACGAATTTTCTCTTTAGGCCATCTTTGAAGACTCGCAGTCTACCCAGATGCCAGTTTAATACTAAAGTACCTACTTATATGATTTCGCAGAGGAGCGTTACATCTGTTTCAGATTGTAAGCATTTTCTGCTTAGGTCATCTTTGAAGACTCGCAGTCAACCCAGATGCCCGTGTAGTAACAAAGTACTTAATTATCATGATTTGGCAGAGAATCGTTACATCTCTTTAGATTGTACGAATTTTCTGTTTAGGTCATCTTTGAAGACTCGCAGTCGACCCGGATGCCAGTTTAGTACCAAAGTACCTAGGTATAAAATATGATTTCGCAGGGGATCGTTACATCTGTTTCAGATTGTACGAATTGTCTGCTTAGAAGACTCGCAGTCAACTCAGATGTCCGTTTAGTAATGGACTCTGTCAAAGTTATTAACTCACTTTGTAGGAAAAATACGAAGAATTAGTAAACACTTTACTAACCTTTATCATTCGACGACGAATCCATCGGGTATTTTTATTTAACACTTTCACTTTTGTTGTTATACTTCACTTTGTTCGATTTTTCTTATTTTATTTGGATTAAATAAAGACTGCGCACTTTGCTTGAAGCGCGCGTGCGAAAGTTACCGCGCACAAAAAAGGAATGAGCAAAAGACAAGATGGCGTGCTAGGGTGGAGTAGACCGGAAATACGTTTTTGTAATTGTTTAAAAAATCTTTAAAAATTGTGCGGAGTTACCAAGTAGATAAGGATACTACAGTGTATAAATTCATATATGAATAATGAAGCAACGAGGTATAAATTATGTATTCTATCTATCAGTTATCTGGTTCCCATAGTACAAGTTTTGCTTAGTTTGGGGCTAGATGGCGCTATGTCGCTGTGTTATTTATTTCTCTCCCATTAGAATACAAGCGATCACAATTTGGATGGGTGACCGCAAGTGGTATTACGAGCTGAGCGCTTCCGTGCTTCGGAGGGCACGTTAATTCGGTCCCGGCTTTTAAGTCGTTAAGCCATGACGGAGGCCTTTAGGCGGCCTAGAAACTCCGTCACCAGAGTTGGCCACTTACTCATACGAACTTACTTAATGATAGTACACTTGTGGGCCTCGGCAGTAATACCAATACCAATATTTATAAAGCAGAAGAGTTTGTTTGTTTGTTTGAACGCGCTAATCTCAGGAACTACCAGTCAGATTTGAAAAATTCTTTCTGTAGGTATTTGATAGCTAATCTCAGGAAGGTTATAGGCTATTTTTCATCATCATCATCATCACCATAAACCATCACTACGAGGGCAACGCCGCGAGGGCGCTGCCAGTGTACTATAAATGTCTAAGGCTAAATTCGACGAAAAGTGGATTAAGTTTTTACTCGAGACTATTAGTTAGCCGACATAATTCGAAATACAATTGTTTAGAAAGCGCATTACTATCTCCATACAAATTATCCTGGTTATAAGGTGTCAACTTTACAATGTCAAAATATTCAAACAAGCAGTAGTTTACTCTCGAGACTAAACTTAATCCAGTTTGGTCGAATTCAGCCAAGTTTACCTAAAAACGCCGAAGTTAGCGTAGTTCCCGCAGAGCGCTGCTTTCAGTATAGAGAAGCAGAGTGATATTCCTTTGAGTTTCATCGCGTACATTTGTTTCTTGTTCACTTCTATCGTCAGTATTCGGCTGCCTGTAACAAAATTAATACAGTAAAACCAAAAAAGAATGCGTTTAGTAAAACATCTGAAACAATCGCGTAAAATCACAAAAACGATTGACGAAAAGTCATTTGGAAATGAAAATTACTCATAATTTCAACTTTATTGACAACAAATAAATATCAATGTCATTTTTAAGACATGCTAATTAGTTGATGTCCGTGCGAGCTGCGCTGCTAACGACGTGCACTTCTGTCGCATTCTGTTTTGTGGAATCATACACTGCTGTCGGACATATTCGGGAAACACGAAAATAACCGATGTCCATTAAGCTTGAAGTACTGTACATTAATATTACAAACTAGTGAACACCCGCGGCTATATATATTCCAAGTTTCATTAAAATCTGTTTAGTAGTTTTTGCGTGAAAGAGTAACAAACATACATACATCCTCACAAACTTTCGCATTTATAAATAACTTCCGCCCGCGGCTTCGCTCGCGCGGTACCCGGATAAAAAGTAGCCTATGTCCTATTCCCGGTCATTATCTATCTATATTTAAATTTCAGCCAAATCGGTTCAGTGATTGTCGAGTAATAGAGGAAGAAACATACATCCAAACTTTCATGTTTATAATATTAGTGCGATTAAATGAAGTTAAAGGAATAACATCATCATCTGACATCTTAGCTCAGTTGGTAGTAGCTCTGCCTTCTGCGCTGTAGGTCGTGGGTTCGATTCCCATCCAGGACAAACATTTGTGTGATAAACATAGATGTTTGTCCTGTGTCTGGGTGTTATAAAGTATGTATTTACAAAAAAAAAGTAGGTATATAAGTATTTCATCAGTTATATCATAGGTTCTCAACGTGGGCGATAGCGCCCCCTTGTGGGTGTTTGAGACTTTCAGGGGGGCAGTAGAAGACCCAGAGAAAATTAGTGGGCATTGAGATGACGCATTAAGATATGGAGGGGGGGGGGCTCTTGAAAAAAATATACTCGCTAAGTGGGCGGTGGGCAAAATAAGGTTGAGAAACTATGAGTTATCTGGTTCGCATGGTACAAGCTCTGCTTAGTTTGGGGCTAGATGGCGCTGTGTCAAATGTCGAGCATTATCGCTACAATCATCATCATCATCGTATACTCACCATATGCGCATATAATGTTAGACAGCTCTCTGAACAGCAGTATTCCGTTGGGCGAGCCCACGTCGAAGTGTAACCGTTGGTTCCTGTTCTGCGCTAGTTCAGCTGTTAGCTTTAACATTACTATCATCATCATCTACACTCTAACATTACTATCATCATCATCATCAACTCACCACGGAGGACTTTCATGAATTTATTGTCGGTTAGTCCTAGTTATGTCTCCCGCCGCCGAAAACTTTGTTAGCGCGACCTAGACATTCCGATGTTGTGTCTATCATCATCATGAAATCACCATCATTAGTCTATGAAACGAGACGGCATATAGAGCAATTCCTATTATGATTCTGCTATAGCGGCCTTTTCAACCCCGCTGCATCATCATCATCATCATCATCATCATCATCATCATCATCCCTTGCTTCTTCTGTACTTTTTGTTGGTATCTATCTATATCATCTATACTCACCTTATAGCGTCTTTCGACCGACAGTTGTTGTCGGTTAGTCCTAGTTATGTCTCTGACACTCTGATATTGTGTCGCCATCTTTGAAGCTCGTAGTGCGTAGCATGTTTATGTAGTTCATCTAGCGACAGGTAGATGTCGCTACAATCATCATCATTATCTTTACTTACCATAACTTAGGCCTTTACATCTTTACTAGATGTTTTATACAGTGTCAGGAGGCAATCTCTGCCTACACTTAACGGGACACTGTAGTGCCTGGGACAATGTTGAGATGGAATAGGCTTGTAGCACCTACACCATCCTCTCAGCTTAACCGGACATATCCACAAAGACATGCTCAATACGTGTGGGACTGACTAAGCCGCGGGTTTCTTTACGATGTTATCATTCACCGTTTAGAACTCACATTAATGCGTATATACATTTTTCGAAACGAAAAATCCATTGATGTACTGATACTTTTTCACACTTTGATACTTTTTGGTGCGTGCAGCCGGCGTTCATCGATTTATAAGACGTTATATAACGTCAAAAAACACCACATATACTCACCATATGCGCATATAATGTTAGATAGCTCTCTGAACAGCAGTATTCCGTTGGGCGAGCCCACGTCGAAGTGTAACCGTTGGTTCCTGTTCTGCGCTAGTTCAGCTGTTAGCTTTAACATTACTATCATCATCATCATCATCTACACTCTAACATTACTATCATCATCATCATCAACTCACCACGGAGGACTTTCATGAATTTATTGTCGGTTAGTATTAGCTATGTCTATCGCCGACGAAAACTCCGTTAGCGCGACCTAGACATGTTGTGTGCCGCCTTTTGCGCCTTTTGCCGCCATCTTTGAAGCTCGCAGTGCGTAGCATGTCTATGTAGTTCATCTAGCGACAGGTAGATGTCGCTACAATCATCATCATCATCATATACTCACCATATGCGCATATAATGTTAGATAGCTCTCTGAACAGCAGTATTCCGTTGGGCGAGCCCACGTCGAAATGTAACCGTTGGTTCCTGTTCTGCGCTAGTTCAGCTGTTAGCTTTAACATTACTATCATCATCATCATCATCTACACTCTAACATTACTATCATCATCATCATCAACTCACCACGGAGGACTTTCATGAATTTATTGTCGGTTAGTATTAGCTATGTCTATCGCCGACGAAAACTCCGTTAGCGCGACCTAGACATGTTGTGTGCCGCCTTTTGCGCCTTTTGCCGCCATCTTTGAAGCTCGCAGTGCGTAGCATGTCTATGTAGTTCATCTAGCGACAGGTAGATGTCGCTACAATCATCATCATCATCATATACTCACCATATGCGCATATAATGTTAGATAGCTCTCTGAACAGCAGTATTCCGTTGGGCGAGCCCACGTCGAAGTGTAACCGTTGGTTCCTGTTCTGCGCTAGTTCAGCTGTTAGCTTTAACACCGGAGTAGTTACTGCGGGCGTGTCGCACCATAATTCTATTCCACGGAGTAGAACTTTCATGTAAACGGGATAGCTGAAACAAATAAATGAAAAAATTCGGGCTGATTGCCTAACTCAAAACTCAAGATGATTTATTCAATAAGATCATTTAGGTTGATTACTTTCACACGTCAATTGTTTGATATAGTTTTGATACAATATTTTATGATTTCAATATCGGATTTATATCACTATTATATTCAATATTTCAATAAACGGAGTTGGAGCATGTTCAGTCCCAGGCATTTTTGTCAACTTGTCTGAAACCACAAATTGCTCTCAAACTTTTAGCCCCTTACTTATGAAAGATGTTTAAAGTTGAACACCGGTTAAACAACGTCCCTTTCACCCCCTTACTTATGAAAGATGTTTAAAGTTGAACACTGGTTAAATAAACAACGTCCTGTCTCTATTCGTCACTATCCACAAATAAAGACAGGACGTTGTTTAACCAGCGTTCAACTTTAAACATCTTACATAAGTAAGACCCTTAATTTTTATAGTGTTAAAGTTAAACCACACTTTAATATATTCCCCCTTATGAAAGACGTTTAAAGTTGAACACTGGTTAAACAACGTCCTGTCTCTATTCGTCACTATCCACAAATAAAGACAGGACGTTGTTTAACCAGTGTTCAACTTTAAACATCTTTCTTAAGTACGGGGGAGAATGATTAAAAGTTTATTGAAAAACCAATTTCCAAATACTTTTGTCAACGAAGTTTTTGTAGTTTTTGTAATGTTATACTCACATCCAATCAAATAGCATCATATACGTTGTTTTTGTGTTGAACGCGAAAGCTAGGCCTCTTAGGTCTCGCGCGAGGCCTATGAGCGTCTTCTTGGCCTCCTCGGACGCGAACATAGGCCCCTCGTTGGGGTCCAGGAGGCCTATTATACTCTCGAACGCAGCTGCAAACAGAAATTACTTATTTATTTATTTATTAAAGGTCTACCAACAGTTGTTACAACAATACAAGTTTTACTTACATCACAAAACGTACTATATAGTACAGTGTAGCGCTAATAGGCAATATGCGTCTGATTCAAAAGCGGGTTAAATGTATTTTATTATGAACATTGTTGCTTTAGAGGTATGTGTGTGTAATTATTTTTTAATATTAAACCATTTTCGATTAGAAAATAAATTTTAAAAATTGCAACAAATAGTAGGAATTTCAAAATACTTGAAAAGGATGTGAAAGGATGTGACGTCACGAGTTCATAAGAAAAGTCAAGGACGAGTCAGATATGACGATCCATAGATAAGTTTTTTTTTTAATTTTCACAATTCCTAAACTCGAACTTATTATTGTCACAGATTACTGTTGTACTTAGTATCAATTTGTGAACTTTGACGCGTGACGTCACAATTCAAAAATTGTTACTACAACAGTAATCTGTGACAACAATAATAAACGTGTTTCAGATGCGTGAAAATGTTGGTAAATTTTAAAAATTATTTTTGTTATAAAATTTTAGTATTTCGGCGCTGGAATTTTTATTACGGTTATTTGACGATATAACCTATCGTATAAGATCATAAAAAAAAATTGTGGGAGTTCCCTATTGCACAACCAATTACAGGTAAACACTGCATGCTATTAAACTAAAGAGAAGTAACAATAATTTAAACTAAATTTAGACAACTCATATTACCAAAACAATATATAGGTATATAAATATAGGTACATATATATTTGTATAAGTTTAGCAATCCAACGAGGTAACGCTGCCAGCCTTTTGGGCACTTTACCTGCGGTCGGTGATCTGAACTCTGTCTTCTATCTTTAGTCACTTAAAGATAGAAAACAGAGTTCCTTTTATTTAGTTGTAAGTTAGTTAAGGAGTGTATTAATATGTTTTTGAATGTGTTTCTTTGTTCCATAAATAAATATTTTATTTTGTATAAATATAGGTACATTTATATTTGTATAAATATAGGTACATATATATTTGTATAAATATAGGTACATATAGTATATTACGTTGGGTTTTATAATTTTACTAGCAGCGCCCTCACGGCTTTTGAGACGGGTTAGTAAGGGCAGCTACCTTAACCGTTGTAGCTACAGGAAATCGTTCTTACGACTATCCTTAGCTTTTGAAGATATTCTGACCTGCATTCACACATTTTGAAAAAAATTCAGTCAGCGAGAAAATTGGCATTTTACACAAAAAATTTTTGATGCCAATCGATCCTGTTTCATATAAGGATTAAAAGGCTCTATCGGATCTACTGAGGTAAGAGTACCTACTAGAAAAGTCAGATATCGCAAAAAAGATTGACACTAGATTTCGTACCTACTAAAAATCATTAATTTCAGTTAATTTTAAACTATTTATCAGTTATTACAACTAAAACAAACAAAAATAATAAACTGAAAAGGTCTGTTTTGTCCTGAGAATCGTCTCCCAGTAGTCTCCCTAGTGCGGTGTAAAGCATCGTTCGTCGCATCTCACAGCTGCGGGTGCCCGCTGCGTGATGAGTGAGCTCACCTGTGAGCGGCATCATGAACTGGTTGAACCGTTGTTCGTCCTCCCCCAGTTCCACCATCAGTAGTCTCCCTAGTGCGGTGTAGAGCATCGTTCGGCATCGCATCTCGCAACTACCCGCGCCCGTTATGCCTAGGAACGGAAAATGTTCCGCCTGGAAAAGAAATAAATAAAATAAATCAATCAATATCGATAACCATACTAGTAACCAACG
This sequence comes from Camptogramma bilineatum, assembly GCA_958496255.1. Classification (NCBI taxonomy): domain Eukaryota; kingdom Metazoa; phylum Arthropoda; class Insecta; order Lepidoptera; family Geometridae; genus Camptogramma; species Camptogramma bilineatum. The sequence goes on from OY292478.1 coordinate 6,014,107, forward strand.
AATATCGATAGTTACCAGTGATGACATATGGAACAAAGACGTGGTCCTTCACTATTGGCCTCATGAATAAGCTCAGAGCAAGAAGATTCTAAACTACGTAACTGGAGTGCTAACTGACATTTAATGTACAAAGGATTTTGAACCTTATCGCGACTGAACAACGATCTATTATCATTTAATCTTGGTTATAAGGATTGTTGGTCTTGTTGAGAGGCTTTCTTGGGTGCTTTGTCTCTTTCACACAGTTGCAAAAAGAAAGAGACACACCGCCCAAGTTTTATTTCAAGCGGACCTTGTTTTCTGTCTCAGTCAGCATTCCAGGTACGTAGTATAGAAATTCCTTGGCTCAGAGTCGCTCAACGAGCTATGGAGAGGGCTATGCTCGGGGTTTCTCTACGGGATCGAATCAGAAATGAGGAGATACGTAGAAAAACTACCTACCGACATAGCCAAACGGATTAGCACGTTGAAGTGACAATGGGCAGGCCATATAGCACGCAGAACAGATGATGGCCGATGGGGCCGAAAAGTTCTAGAGTGGAGGCCACGGACCGGCAAGCGTAGTGTTGGACGTCCACCGACAAGATGGACAGACGACCTTGTAAAAACTACAGGTCGGCGGTGGATGCAGGCCGCTTCCAACAGCAGCACATGGAACTTTTTGAGGGAGGCCTATGTGCAATGGACGTCCAACGGCTGAGATGATGATGATGATATGTTTAAGCAAATAAACTAGTAGTTCGCCCCGAACTGAGATCTCGCGCACCGTAGATGGCCAACGGTTCGACAGTTATGCTCGAACAACAATTCGTGAAACATACAAACATACAAACATACAAAGCAAAATCGCCCAACTTACCACTAAGATCTTCGCTCGCTTCGCTCGCTCGATCGATAATCTTTATCTTTATGTGACAATACTCACGGTATGATGTGTCAACATAAACTGTACTTCCTCTAACTTGACCAGTTTTCGTACACAAGAGTAGCCGCCGCTCAGTTCGCTGAGTAGACCCAGTGTTTTAGATATTATCTGTTCAGAGCTGCCCCAATACTTGAGATTTGTTATTCTGTGAACAATTACAATAATATTAAAAGTAGCTAAATTAAAAATTAAAAAAAAACTATTTCAATGTTATAAGCTGAGCAATTTTCTGCACTCTCGAGGTGCATTTCTGTTCATAACTCCGAAGATCCTCGACAGATCCTCACCTAATTTTTGTGGCACCAATCGGAAAGTAGTATACCTTTCAATCAAAAAAAGAATTTTCCAAATCGGTCCAGCCAGGCGTCTTCGAATCCGTACCCCTATTATAAATGTGAAAGTGTGTTTGTTTGTTTGTTTATTTGTCCTGCCTTTCACGTCAAAACAGAGCGACGGATTGACGTGATTTTTTGTGTGGAAATAGTTGGAGGACTGGAGAGTAACATAGGCTACTTTTTATCCGGGTACCACGCGAGCGAAGCCGCGGGCAGCAGCTAGTAATATTATAAATACGAAAGTTTAGATGGGTGAATGTTTGTTCCTCTATAACTCGACAACCGCTGAATCGATTTTCCTGAAATTTTAAATTTATAAACGGGATGAAATGGAACGCCACCTGCCAAATTCAAAACTAGATGGCGCGACTGAGCCAATCCTAGATCGCGCTAAAGTAAATGCGCGATTGCTAGTAAACTATTGAAGAGCTGATGATTTCCAATTCGTTTTATCTACATTTCGACTAGTTTACACTCAATGCTGCAATGATGAATTCATTGCAAATGCTTATGAGTCCTAGAGTCCTACGGCGAAAGCGGGAACTAATTGTTTTATTTACTATAATAGGCTCTTTTAGTCGAGGTCGTTCAGTTGTTCTGGTGTGTAGAGCTAACGAACGTACAAACAAACTAGCATAATTATTATTGTTCAAGCCTTATTAGGACAATTAGTAATTTTTACATAACTATCTATCTACTAGTCTATCGAACTTAAGTGGTGGCGCGTACTCTATACGTAGTATTATTATCTGTTCTCTGCTGCGGCTCTTACTGACCCGTCTCAAAAGTTCATCATTTTTAAAGATTTGATTTTATTGTACTCACATCTTCCTCATGAGTACACTCAGCAGTCTGCTCTCGTCGTTCAGTCCCAGTACTTCGCTGAGTCGTCTGTACACTTTGCTATTCTTCTGCATATGTTAACCGACGTATATCTTACATCAATACTTACATCATCAATCATCATCAATACTCACATCTTCCTCATGAGTACACTCAGCAGTCTGCTCTCGTCGTTCAGTCCCAGTACTTCGCTGAGTCGTCTGTACACTTTGCTATTCTTCTGCATATGTTAACCGACGTATATCTTACATCAATACTTACATCATCAATCATCATCAATACTCACATCTTCCTCATGAGTACACTCAGCAGTCTGCTCTCGTCGTTCAGTCCCAGTACTTCGCTGAGTCGTCTGTACACTTTGCTATTCTTCTGCATATGTTAACCGACGTATATCTTACAATACTTACATCATCAATCATCATCAATACTCACATCTTCCTCATGAGTACACTCAGCAGTCTGCTCTCGTCGTTCAGTCCCAGTACTTCGCTGAGTCGTCTGTACACTTTGCTATTCTTCTGCATATGTTAACCGACGTATATCTTACAATACTTACATCATCAATCATCATCAATACTCACATCTTCCTCATGAGTACACTCAGCAGTCTGCTCTCGTCGTTCAGTCCCAGTACTTCGCTGAGTCGTCTGTACACTTTGCTATTCTTCTGCATATGTTCACCGACGTATATCTTACGGAATTGTTCGAAGAACGACATCATAGCCAGTTCTAGCTTTTCACACCCACCCTGGAAGAGAGAAATAGATTGTCACTCAAAAAACTTAGGCCTTAGGCTGGTTTTACTGTCACGCGTACCGTCGGCGCTGATAGACGAGTGATCTTTATTACAATGAAACAAGGATACTGATTGCTTAGCAAAAATGGCAACGCTGATTGCACTCGTCGGTGCTGAACAATCAGTATCCCTATTTCATTGTAATAAAGATCACTCGCCTATCAGCGCCGACGGTACGCGTGACACTAAAACCAGCCTTACATCTTTACTATACTCGAGCCATTTTGGATGTACAATATTTACTAACATTGCACTGACAGATCAATCAGCTGATAGCAGGAATAGACCTATCACAGAAAACTGAGATTAAATATGATTGGCACTGATTCAATATGGCAACAACCTGTGCGAGTCTGGTTACCAACCTGGTCAAGTGTCTGGTTACCAACCTGTGCGAGTCTGGTTACCAACTTGTGCGAGTTGTGCGAGTCTGGTTAACAACCTGTGCGAGTTGTGCGAGTCTTGTTACCAACTTGTGCGAGGTGTCTGGTTACCAACCTGTGCGAGTCTGATTATTAACCTGTGCGAGGTGTGCGAGTCTATTTACCAACCTGTGCGAGGTGTGCAAGTCTTGTTACCAACCTGTGCGAGTTGTGCGAGTCTGGTTACCAACCTGTGCGAGGTGTGCGAGCCTGTTTACCAACCTGTGCGAGGTGTGCGAGTCTGTTTACCAACCTGTGCGAGGTGTGCGAGGTGTGCGAGTCTGTTAACTAACCTGTGCGAGTCTAGTATCCGTGAGGTCCATCAACTGCAGCACTCTACACACCAACTCTCCGTCCATTGCGTCGTTGTCGTCGCAAGCGTTGACCGACGCTCGCCCGCCTATAGACACTAGCTACAACCTGTGCGAGTCTGGTTACCAACCTGTGTGAGTTGTGCGAGTCTTGTTACCAACCTGTGCGAGTTGTGCGAGTCTTGTTACCGACCTGTGCGAGTTGTGCGAGTCTGGTTACCAACCTGTGCGAGGTGTGCGAGCCTGTTTACCAACCTGTGCGAGGTGTGCGAGTCTGTTTACCAACCTGTGCGAGGTGTGCGAGCCTGTTTACCAACCTGTGCGAGTTTGTTTACTAACCTGTGCGAGGTGTGCGAGTCTGTTTACTAACCTGTGCGAGGTGTGCGAGGTGTGCGAGTGTTTACCAACCTGTGCGAGCCTAGTATCCGTGAGGTCCATCAACTGCAGCACTCTACACACCAACTCTCCGTCCATTGCGTCGTTGTCGTCGCATGCGTTGACCGACGCTCGCCCGCCTATAGCCGCTCCGATTATATACACTAGCCATGTTAGTTGACCTGTAGATACATAAAATCCATATTATAATCTAGCCAAAACCAATGTATAGTCCGACACAAATTATTAGAAATAAATGGGGGCGCCACTGTGCAAGCTAAATACGCGAAATAGATAAATTCTCTTTTAGAAGTAAATTATTACTTCTGACTGACGTCTTCGGCACCCGTACCATAGACAAGAAACCTGTACTTTACCATAGATAGTAGAGAAAGGGTTTCCAAAGTACTGAAATTTTAGTTGCCGTGTCTACCCGTTTTTGCCGGACTATAAACGATCTCGATGAAATTTGCAATGTGGGGTTTTACGCGGACGAAAAATCGATCTAGCTAGGTCTAACATCTGAGAAAATTTGTTTTCTCGTCATTTTCACGCACAAAGTTTTAATGCAATGTGGTTCGTAATTTCACAGAATTCGTTAAGACCAGATTGGCCGAGTGGAGTGGGTGTCCGCCTTTCAGCCGAAGGCTTCGAGTTCGAATCTCAGCCAGTGAAAGTTTATTTTTGTAAGTATTTTTTCTTTTTCTTTTTATTTTTTCTCTATTTGCACCCGAGCATAGCTCGGTCGCCCAGATATTTAATATAAATAATGTATGGCTACTTAATTTATGAAAACATTATTCTCATACCTTGTAAAACTATAATCTGCTGCGCCTGCGTCTCAATACTATAAGCGTGGGCTGCTCGATCGAAGTGGGCAACTAAAAGTTGACACGTGTTGCCGTATTCGCATCGGCCGATCACAGAAAGTTGGTCCAACTGTTGCTGGACTGTGCCGACATCGTCTAACGGATCTTCTAGGCCGTCTCTAAAAGGAAAAATAAATAGTTAGGTCTGGTAACTCAGTTATTGTTTGAAATTAAATAAATAGTAAGGCCTGGTAACTCAGTTATTGTCAGTAGATAAATAAATAGGGCCTGCCCCCTGACCCCCTTACTTTTAAAAGATGTTTAAGGTTGAACACTGGTTAAACAACATCCTGTCTCTATTCGTCACTATCCACAAATAAAGACTGGACGTTGTTTAACCAGTGTTCAACTTTAAACATCTTTCATAAGTAAGACCCTGAATATCTATCTTTGATAACGACCAAAATCGGTCTCAAACTGTCAAATATGACAGTTCAGTGACCACGCAAGTAGCTCTGTCACTCTCATCTCAACGAGACCGAACGCGACAAAAGATACCTACGCGATCGTTTTGACAGTTTGAGGTTTGAGACAAGTTAGACAATCAGCCGGCTGGTAACTCAGTTATTGTCATTAGATGAATAAATAGTTAGGCCTGGTAACTCAGTTACTGAAGATAAATAATTAGCTGGACCATCTTTTTATTTTAACTAAATTACGTTTGCGTTTGACCACCTGCCGACGAGTGGACGCCAAACGATGAGGTGTCTCTAATGAGCTATGACATACATACATACATAAAATCACGCCTGTTTCCCATCATAGGGGTAGGCAGAGACCACAGATCGCCACTTGCTACGATCGTAACCACTTCTTTCGCTTCATTCACTCTCATCACATTCTTCATGCAAGCCCGTCGGTTTAAGGTACTCTTGACCAGCAGAGGCATTCTGTACGAGCCTCACTTCGAATTCACGCAAGTGACCGAGCTCACTAAATACGCAAAAATGTATTGTAAGTGTTTGTAGTAAGATTCAAATTTCGAATACGACATTTGAAATCTCACAGCGGATTCAGCTCTTCGACGTTCGAAGTGAGTTTACAGAATGACTCTGCTGGCCTTTTGCCAGTAGTTCGCCAATTTGGTCCAGGAATGTGAGCCTAGGTCTTCCCCTTCCGACGGTACCATGACCTTATAAACAACTCAGTTACTTCCGCTAAACTCAGTTGCTTTAAATTAAATAAAGAACTCACCTGACGACACAGGCCACCATTCGTTGCCATAGAGAAGGTTACTCCATTCTATGCCAAATCTCACAACGCTTTTTCTTTCACACACACAGCTAGAGCCCAATGAAAATCGATTCAAAATCGACTTACTATTACTGTACATAATAGCCAAATTCAATACCCTATCTGTTGTTTTGCTGGCTATAGTTAGATATTTAATTAATCCGTTTTTATTTATTTTATTTTTTATAACTACAGATAGTTAGAATATTGAAACAGGCCGTAATAATGCTACATTTGACGACAATTCACTTTGAGTTCCGTTAGTTTCGAACGCATATTGCTGCATAACTCAGTTACTCCCGCTAAACTCAGTTACTCCCGCTAAACTCAGTTACTCCCGCTAAACTCAGTTGCTTCAACTAACTCACCGTACAACACAGGCCACGGAGTCCAATCTGGAGCCTATATAGGCCGCGGTGACCCCCGGTGCGTAGGTCTCCAGTAGATGTGGCTCCGTGGCCTTCACGTAGGGCACGGAGGCCACCATACGTTGCCATAGAGATAGGAGGTAGTGGACAGAGTTGGGCGCGAATTGCCACATCTGAAAAGAAATTATTGAGTTAAATAATTTACATACATAAATTACATTTAATTATACATAATATTCCACTTGCTACGAATAATTTAAACCTGATCTATCGTGAAGAAAACAAACGACAAACTAACTTGCTTTACTTACTCTGAATAAACTTAGTTACTCCTAATAAACTTAGTCACTTATTTTTAGGGTTCCGTACCTTAAAAGGTAAAAAAAGGAACCCTTATAAGATCACTTTCTTGTCCGTCTGTCTGTCCGTCTGTCCGTCTGTCCGTGTGTCACCATCGATTATCTCAAGTACGGGTGGAGCTAGCAAGTTGAAATTAATACCATATACTGAGGTCTATAGTCCCTATTGTGAGTATAAAAATCAAGGTCCTGAGTCAACACTATAAAAAGATATAGGCAAATTTAGGTTTTCGTGAAAACTTGTGAGTACCAAAACTTACCTTAATTATCAATTTTTTTTATTTTTCGGAATTTTTCCTTTACTTGTGCTAGAAGACCTTGCTTGTAACCAAAATTGACAATTGTAGGTCAACCGGAAGTACCCTAGAGGTTTTGGGTCGAAAACCTAAATAGTAGTTCCCGTTGACCTAGAATAACGAAATTTGGCAAAAAGCAAGGTCTTATAGCACAAATAAAGGAAAAATTCCAAAAAGTTAAAAAGTTGAAAATTAAAGGGTGTTCCCATACATACATAGCTGACGCCAATTAAAATTGCCCTCCGAGTTGTATGGGCGCTCATACAATTAAGCGGACTAGCTTAATTGGCACCATGGCTAGGTACCTACGGAACCCTCGGCGTACGAGTTCGACTCGCACTTGACCGGTTTTTATTTATTCAAAAAGTCACTCACTTATCAAACCACCCTCGTACTCCAGATAAAGTTAGTTACTCCCACTAAACTTAGTTACTCCTACTAAACTTAGTTACTCCAACTAAACTTAGTTACCTGCAAGCTCTGCTGAGTGAACTTGGCGATCTGAGCGATGAGTCCGGGATAGTTGTCCACCATCACTAACTCGCCCAACTGCTAGTTCGACTTGAGTCGCGCTAGTAGTTACTCCTATTAAACTTAGTTACTTCTTATATACCTAGTTACTCCTACTAAACCTAGTTACTCTTCATAACTTTAGGTACTCCTGATAAACTTAGTTACTTCTAATAAACTAAGTTGCCCCAAATAAACTTGGTTACTCCTAATGAACTTCTCCTACTAAACTTAGTTACTCCCACTAAACTTGGTTACCCCCACTAAACTTAGTTACTCCTACTAAACATAGTTACTCCCAATAAAGTTAGTTACCTGCAAGCTCTGCTGAGTGAACTTGGCGATCTGAGCGATGAGTCCGGGATAGTTGTCCACCATCACTAGCTCACCCAACTGGTAGTTAGACTTGAGTCGCGCTAGCAGTCGACAGAACTCGTGGTAGTTCGTGGGATCGGATAGACCCTGGAATAAAAATATTATATTAATAAAAACCGGTCAAGTGCGAGTCGAACTCGTACGCCGAGGGTTCCGTACCTAGCCATGGTGCCAATTAAGCTAGTCCGCTTAATTGTATGAGCGCCCATACAACTCGGAGGACAATTTTAATTGGCGTCAACTATGTATGTATGGGAACACCCTTTAATTTTCAACTTTTTTAACTTTTTGGAATTTTTCCTTTATTTGTGCTTTAGGACCTTGCTAACAATTTACAAAACAACACCTAAAGAATGTAAATACACATTAAAAAAATACTTACTTACCCTAAACTACGACCAAACTGAGGATCTTCTAAAATACCAAAAGTGACAACAAACTAATTAGGTATACAGATCTACACACAACTATATACACACACGCACACTCACTCACACTCATATGCATGCACACAACTACATACACACACGCACACTCACTCACACGCATAACAAACACACGCGTACACTCAACTACACCGTACTTATAACACTTTATTCCCTACTCCAATTTATAGCCCTTTTTTTTTTCCTTTTTTTCCTTTTTTTCTTTTTTCTATCTAAGATAATCTTCAAGCATACACACACAATACACACACCATTTATGCACTAACCTATGATAAAGCTAACAGTCGAGCAGAGATGCCCTTGTGTCTAAATACAAGTTTTTTTAACTTAGTTAGAGCAAGGTATCAAAGTTTTTTCTGAAACTTTACCTAAAGGTTATAGAACAGAATAGTAATAGAAACTAGTACTTTTAAAGTATGATTGATTGTTTGATGATAGTCCTGTTTTGTAAACCTTTGTTTGAAAATAAATAAATTATAATTATATAATTATAATTTTTGCCAAATTTCGTTATTCTAGGTCAACGGGAACTACCATTTAGGTTTTCGACCCAAAACCTCTAGGGTACTTCCGGTTGACCTAGAATTGTCAATTTTGGTTACAAGCAAGGTCTTCCAGCACAAGTAAAGGAAAAATTCCGAAAAATAAAAAAAGTTGATAATTAAGGTAAGTTTTGGTACTCACAAGTTTTCACGAAAACCTAAATTTGCCTATATCTTTTTATAGTGTTGACTCAGGACCTTGATTTTTATACTCACAATAGGGACTATAGACCTTAGTATATGGTATAAATTTCAACTTGCTAGCTCTACCCAAAAACCAAAATACTAACAGCATCCAAAACAGACAATTCAGTATTTAACACAATAACTTTAGATAACACCAATTTAGAAAGAGTAAAGAAGTTCAGATATTTAGGCAGCCTTATAACTTCAAATTCAAGATGTACACCAGATATAAAATCAAGAATTGCAATAGCTAAGCAAGCATTTAATAACAAAAGAAACATTTTCACATCTAAAATATCTAAAAGGATCAAAAAGAAATTTATCAAAACATACGTTTGGAGTATAGCTCTGTATGGGTGTGAGACGTGGACAATGACTAAAAGGGACAAAGAAATATTGGAAGCTTTTGAGATGTGGTGTTGGCGTAGAATGGAGAGGATCAGCTGGACGGAAAGAGTCACCAACATTGAGGTGTTGCACAGAGTAGAGGAGGAAAGATCGTTGTTGCAAGTTGTCGAGAACAGAAGAGGGAAGATGATTGGCCATCTTATACGACATGACAGCTTCATTAAGAACATCATTGAAGGAAAAGTGGAAGGAAAGAGAGGAAGAGGAAGACCGAGGATAGGCTACATGAGCCAAGTGAAAGAGAAGGTTGCTGTCATGTCGTATAGGGAAGTCAAGGAGGCTGCCCTGGAAAGAGCTTCGTGGAGAAAGAAACATCAGTTATGCCGACAAGGGGCTACCCCTTAAATAAAAAGAAAGAAGAAGAAGAAGCTCTACCCGTTCCTGAGATAATCGATGGTGACACACGGACAGACGGACAGACGGACAAGAAAGTGATCTTATAAGGGTTTTTTTTTTACCTTTTAAGGTACGGAACCCTAAAAATTGAAAAACCCTCGACACAAAAAAGTTCTAATAAACATTATTGACAGTTTTAACTTTTTTGTGTTACAGCATTGCAATGAACCACATTACAGCATTGAGTGTGAACTAGTAGAAATGTAGATAAAACGTGAAATGGAACGCCACCTGCTTTTATTGTTTTCCAAATTCAATAATAAATGGCGCAACAGGGTATTTTCCAAATTTTTGAAAACTGCTTACATTCAAAGATTGGAACAGATGATTCAACAGAAAAATAAAAATAGATTAATTAATGTCTTTTTTTCTCCATTAAACCAATTAAAGTTGAATTTACTTTTAATGGTTTTGAATTTACCGCCCAAACGCTCTGTTCAATGACGTCTACTGTGTGACGTCAACTTTGTGCAAACAATTTTAACACCTATGTGACCTACCCATCTTTAGTTTACCCAATAACAGTTTGTATTGAAGTCGGTTTTTTAAAATTTTTAATTTAGCCACTTGTCATAGACATGAGATTGACTAGAACAAAACGCAATTCGAATCATATTGTGATTCTGCTATGACGGCCTGTTAACTAACCACACATTTTACACCTTCTCTACATGTATTCAGAGCAATAAATGATACTTTGACTTTGACTTTGACTTTGACTTAAGCCCCGCTGTTCACTCACATAATTCATTGGAATCAATAACCCCTGCAGGTTTGGCTACATTATTTTTGACTTTGACATTAGCTAGCTGTCACATAGTAAAAAGAATAGCAAGGCAGCTGGCATTTTTTTTACTTAATCTTTTTTCCTTTGCCACATATATTTTTTAAGGGACCGGCGAACGTACCTACTTACCTAGAAACGTAATACCAAAACAATTTAAAATTTGAGCATATTTTTATCACTTTATGTTGTTATTTGGATAAAGGCAGTATTTATCTAGGTTCCTGTTACACTTTTGTTCCAAAAAACTTACTATAGAACTAATGAAAAGAAAAAATGCCATTTTTGGTGTAACTACAAAGATTTCAAATCAATTTGCTTACATTTCTTTTTAGGTAAGTTTTTCGGAACAAAAGTTTAACAGGAACCTAGATAAATACCTACTCTCTTAATCTAACAACATAAACTGATAAAAATATGCCTAAATTTTAAATGATTTCGGTATTACGTTTTTATAGAAATTCGCCTGTCGCAGGCCTCTTAAGGTAGCAGAACCCAAAAAGATGACATTTACCTGTGTATTTTCTAGTATTCTCAGCACGCCGGCCGCGAGCCTGTTCAAGAACTTCGCCCGCTCGTTGTTACTGAACAGCGAGCGGCGCACGGAAGCGAGCTGCACCAGACAGGACAGCGCGAGCGAAGCGAGACCGCCTCCTAGCTCGTGGTATAGCTCGAAGAATAGGTCCAATGTGCCCGATTCTAGGAATGTAGGCCGCCATGATGTGGGGATCTGGAAAAAAGAGAATCTTTAGTATGTATGAAGGGAAAAAATAACTTTAATAATTATTTATTTATTTATAATGCTAATCTTATTTCGGACAACTTAAAATATACACAAATTAATTTTTGGTCCATCCATACCCATATTATAAATGTGAAAGTGTGTTTATTTGTTTGTTTATTTGTCCTGCTTTCCCGTCAAAACAGAGACGGATTGACGTGATTTTTTGTGTGGAGATAGTTGGAGGGCTGGAGAGTAACATAGGCTACATTTATCCGGGTACCACGCGAGCGAAGCCGCGTGCAGCAGCTAGTATCAAATAAATACCTTAGAGACTAACACACATAATATTATTTAACTAAATTTTCACTTGAGGGATTTTGCTTCTGTGCTGCTTCCATATACTAATTTGGCCTTTAAATCTTTACTAGATGATTTATACAGTGTCAGGAGGCTATATTTGCCTACACTTATCGGGACACTGTAGTGCCTGGGACATTGTTTGAGATTTGATAACCTTACTTCACGCACTTGCACGCAATTGCGCGTGTAGACATAAACATAGACATAGACACATCATTTATTTGCTACTAAACACACAAAATACACATTAGAACGTAATAATTATGATAAAAAGTTACAGAAAGGTACAAAAACTAATCAGCTACAAAATAGGTAGGTTGTTTTTGTGCTACAGTAGTACAAAAATGACATTGTGTAGTGTCTGTGTAAATAGGTAGTTTACCGCTTTTGCATAGAGATTTCGTCGAGTGTCCGGGGTGTGGCCGTGGTCCCGATAAAGTCGTAAACGAGTAGTGGTGTGCGGAATCGATTATCAATAATCGATTAATCGATTATCAAGATGATCGTTCGCAATCGATTATCATTTAGATACAATCGATTATTGGGAGTAAGCCATTTAAGTTATGGTAACCCTACATGCAAGGGGAATCCCCGTTACTAGTGAAAAGTAGGGATGTTCGATACGATACGATATTTTCGTGTATCGATACAATGGCATACGATACACCCAATATTTGTATTGATACAATGGCATACGATACGGCGTATCGATACAACACAACACATGCAAGGTGTATCGGATCGAAAGTATCGTATCAAATTATTTTGATAACGAATTGTTTTGACTTGCAAGTTACCAGGTTAAAAGGTGGCATAGGTCCTATTTCCGGTCATTATCTATCTATGTTTAAATTTCAGGCAAATCGGTTCTGTGGTTGTCGAGTTTTAGAGGAACAAACATACATAAACATACACACCAAGATAATCGATTAATAATCGATTATCTTGGTTTGCATAATCGATTAATCGATTAGATAAATAATCGAATCGGCACACCATTATAAACGAGGCAGTTATGTGCCAACCTCAGCAGCGCCTCCTGACGGCCGCCGTAGCCCTTCTCACGAGCAGAACCGAGGAGGGAACACAAGACTGAACTACTAGTGGCTTTCATAGACATTGCTTTAGTAGCGCGAGTTTAGCGAGCGAGAAGGGACAACTTATACCCACCGGAGTGCGAGCGAGAAGGGACAACCCCCGGAGTCAACGCGACTATCTCTTATGGGTTGATTGAATACACCTAACGAGTACAGTGGCGAGACAGCGGTGGGACGAGGAGGGAGGTACTCGGCCTAGTAAACAAATTGTGATTCTAGTGACTGTCTCGCCTCTTATTCCTCGGCCGAGCACTCGTTAAAGTGTTTATACAAACCGAGCACTCGGCCGAAGACACTGTCTCTCCACTGTACTCGTTAGGTGTATTCAACGCAAAAACAAGCAACGTTTCTTTAGGAGTTTAGGTGTGTTTTTGTGTCCGTGTTGTGCTAGTAATGGTGCTGTTACACCTAACGAGTACAGTGGCGAGTCAGTGCCCTCGGCCGAGCGCTGTTGGTATAAACACTTTAACGAGTACTCGGCCGAGTGCTAGGTCGAGCAGAGAGGCGAGACAGTCACTAGAATCCCAATCTGTTTACTAGGCCGAGTACCCACCTCCCCGCTTCATTCTTCTGCCCCCGCAGCGACTCGGTATCCCACTCGGCACGCATGAACACGCACTCGCTTGTTACTCGGTCACTCGCCACTCGTTTGTTCGAAGCAGTTTGTATTGTTTTTGTTTTTAAAATTTTAAATTATTATTATCTCAATTAAAATCCCACAATTCGTTAATAATGTCTGGTAACAGCCGGTTGAAAGCTCTTTTAAATTCCTTTTTTTTTTCGATCCATTGCAGACGTTGCGTGATCAAAACTGAACTGACTCACCACTATATAAATACGTGTGACCACCCACTCGGTTCGGCGACTCTCTCGGCCGAGAGCTCATTTACTGACTCGCCACTGTACTCGTTAGGTGTAACAGCACCATTACTTGATGCGACATTCAACGAGACAGAGGCAGATTAGAGCGAGCGCGAAGTAGCTCAGTCGCTCTCATTTGACCGAACGCGACAGAAGATAAATGGCGTTATCGATTCACCATTTAGACACAGCTCCTAGAAAAACTTACAATGTACACCACTCACCATTTTAGACACTGCTAAGACGCACTGTTTGATGCACCTCTGGCATTTTAGACACTTTTAGGATAAACTTTGGGACACATTTTTTGACATTTTAGACACTTTTAGGATACACTTTGAGGACACATTTTGGACACTTTGAGGACACATTTTTTGACACTCTTAGAATCGACTTTTTTTCCACTATACGCACCTGTACGGTTGCCAGATCATCTGAACACTCGTCTCCCGTGGTCCCTATGAAGTCGTACACAAGGCAGTTGTGTGCCAACCTCAGCAGCGCCCCCGCCAGCGCCCCCTGACGGCCGCCACCGCCCTTCTCACGAGCGGAGCCGAGAGAACACGAGACTGAACTACTAGTGGCTTTCATAGAGATTGCTTTAGTAGCGCGAGTATAGCGAGAAGGGAAACCGCGACTATTATCTTATACATTGCTGTAGCTCGATGTTTTTGTGTCCGCGCTATGCTAAAAGTATACACCATTGTTTTTAGACACTCTTAAGATATACTATGAGCTCTTACGTATCATTGACTCACCATTTTTGACACAGCGCCTAGACAAGGTTGAGACTACTTACCATTTTAGACACTGCTAAGACGCACTTATTGATACACTTCTCTGGCATTTTAGACACTTTTAGGATACACTTTGAGACACATTTTAGACACTTTTAGGATACACTTTGAGACACATTTTAGACACTTTTAGGATACACTTTGAGACACATATTTTGACATTTTAGACACTTTTAGAATACACTTTGAGGACACATTTTGGACACTTTGAGGACACTTTTAGAACACATTTTGAGGACACATTTTGGACACTTTGAGGACACTTTTAGAATACACTTTTAGGATACATTCTGGGACATATTTTTCGACATTTTAGACACTTTTAGGATACACTTTGAGGACACATTTTAGACACTCCTAGAATGCACTATTTTCTCGCTATACGCACCTGTACGGTTGCCAGATCATCTGAGCACTCGTCTCCCGTGGTCCCTATGAAGTCGTACACGAGGCAGTTATGTGCCAACCTCAGCAGCGCCCCCGCCAGCGCCCCCTGACGGCCGCCGCCGCCCTTCTCACGAGCGGAGCCGAGCAGGGAACAAGATAGACGGAACATCTCAAATAGCTGGGTATCTCTGCGGAGAGAAAGACAATAATATAGTCCATGGATGTATACAGGGTGAATTTTTGAGACGGGGCAGTAAGGGTAGCTACCTTAACCGTTGTAGCTAGAGGAAAACGTTCTTAGGAGACTATCCTTAATTTTTGAAGGTATTAAGACTTGCATTCACAGATTTTGAAAAAAATGTACAGTCAGCGAGAAAATACGCAATTTGCACAAAAACTTTTTTTGATGCCAATCGATCCTGTTTCATTTAAGGATTAAAAGGCTCTTTAGGACCAACTAAGGAAGTACTAGAAAAGTCAGAATACGCAAAAAACTTTGATTTTACATTTCGTAATAAAATAATATAACATAAAATAATTTTTGGTCTCCCCCTTCCTCGTCTTCCTTCTACTTATAGATGAATAGTCAATTAGACAATTATTTAAAAGTAATTTAAAAACTTCGACTAACATTACAGATGAGCTTAACTACGAGTGAAAATCTACAGTTAGCTTTCTTTTCTATTAGTCTATTTAGTTTAAGTTATATTTAGCTGTTGGTTTTCCTTAAAAATAAATAAATTAATTAAATCTAAGGCGTAAGTCAGGAGGCAAGTCCGCTCACCTAAAAGAGAAGGCTATCTTCCTGTGCTTAGCGAGTGATCTGTTGGCATCCGCCTCGGACACCTGGTTCATCTCGGTCACCAGCTGAGACAGCAGCTGTACACCGACTACCCCTAGCTCTGGACTCTGAAATACAAAGAAAAATGTGTTGATTTTGATGCATTTTTAGATCCTTTGAAGATGTCTAATGGATGTCTAAGATGTCTGAGGGGGTTTGTCAGAGGTATGTCCAAACGCATTTGCCCACCTTTTGCAGAAGTTAGTTCCATATTAGTTCCATTCCATAGTCCATCCATTTTTAGAATTTTCAGAAACTCTCGCTTCAAATGCACCATTACTTTTTTCTACTGAGTGAACTCACTCTTTCACAATGACAAAATTTCCACACGGTCGTCAAAGCTACGTAGGTACTCATGATTCATCATGAGGTCCGAAATGTTGTCATTGTGAAATAGTGAGCTCACTCATTATGTAGCAATTCTGTCATTGTGGAAGAGTGAGCTCACTCATTATGTGGAAGAGTGAGCTCACTCACTATGTGGAAATGCTGTCATTATGGAAGAGTGAACTCACTCATTTGGAAGAGTGAGCTCACTCATTACGTGGAAGAGTGAGCTCACTCATTACGTGGAAGAGTGAGCTCACTCATGTGGAAGAGTGAGCTCACTCATGTGGAAGAGTGAGCTCACTCATGTAGAAGACCAAATTCCTTGCTACTCACCCTCAAGAATATGGTCAGGTCATTGACAACGTTCTGGAAGACATATTTCTCCTTGATAACGTCGAACCAGCTGAGTTTGGTTATCCTCGCGAACAGCGCCACTAGCGCCTGCACTGTGAAGCTGGCCAGCTTGGGACGAGTAGCCAGGTAGTTCAGTACGTAGTAGTTACGAATGTTTAGGCGTTGTGTGGGTAGTAGTAACTAGGTGTAACCCCGCATCCACACGTTGGGGCCAACGTTGGCCCCAATGCCTCTCACCAACGTGTGGAGCTACAAAATTGCATCGGCCCCAACGTTGGGGCCAACGTTGGGGCTGATTTTGCTAGATCCACACGTTGGCGAGTGTCATTAGGACCAACGTTGGCCCCAACGTGTGGATGCGAGGTTATAGAGTAGGTAAAGCCCTACTATAGACCTTCTGTTCAGTTGACCTCGCTAGTGCCGTGATGTTTATATAGAGTTGAATACTTACTGTAGTATAGATGTCATTGTGAAAGAGTGAGCTCACTCACTATGTGGAAATGCTGTCATTGTGGAAGAGTGAGCTCACTCACTATGTGGAAATGTTGTCATTGTGGAAGAGTGAGCCCACTCATTATGTGGAAGAGTGAGCTCACTCATCATTTGGAAGAGTGAGCTCACTCATGTGGAAGAGTGAGCTCACTCATGTGGAAGAGTGAGCTCACTCATTATGTGGAAGAGTGAGCTCACTCATGTGAAAGAGTGAGCTCACTCATCATGTGGAAGAGTGAGCTCACTCATGTGGAAGAGTGAGCTCACTCATTATGTGGAAGAGTGAGCTCACTCATGTGGAAGAGTGAGCTCACTCATCATGTGGAAGAGTGAGCTCACTCATTAGACCAAAATTAATTCTCTCTCTTCTCTCTTTTCTGCTACTCACCCTCAAGAATATAGTAAGATCATTGACCACGTTCTGGAAGACATATTCCTCCTTGATGACGTCGAACCAGCTGAGTTTGGTTATCCTCGCGAACAGCGCCACTAGCGCCTGCACAGTGAAGCTGGCCAGCTTGGGGCGAGTCGCCAGATAGTTCAGTACGTAGTTACGGATGTCTAAGCGCTGTTGTGTTGATAGACTGCCGGTTGAACTGTAAACAAATAAAATAATTACTATTAAAAAAGTCTCGACACAAAAATCTTATAATTAACATTATTGACAATTTGAGTTTGTACAACTTTTTTCTGTGTTACAGCATATTCAAAACAAGATGGTGCGACTGAGCCAATCCTAGAACGCTCAGTCTTTCAGGCCTCTATTAATAAACTCGTAGTAACTTCTGTCAGGCCGCTGCCTTGAATAGTGCCAGTGGCTTTAAGTTGCGCCACGGATTTAACTATTGCCATCCTTTTTTGACAAATAAGGATGGCAATAGTTAAATCCGTTGCGCAACTTTGACAGAAGTTAATACGAGTTTATTAATAGAGGCCTCAGAGATTTAGGGAGGTGCAGCACGTTTTTAAGCAGCGCGTTTGCATCGATACAAACGCGCTGCAGACAGCTCCCTTCCCACAGAATAAATAGGTATTGTATCCAACAAAACGCGATGCGAACGCGCGTTTGTATCGATACAAACGTGCAGCTCAAAAACGCGCTGCAGAATACGCAGTGTGGCCACTCCCTTAATAGTGAACTCACCGACTGATCAGCTTGCCCAGTGTGGTGGCAGCGAGTAGCTGTGAGTAGCTCGAGTCGGCTCGCTCCAGCAGCGCTTGGCATTTTGTCAGTGTGTCTGGAGACTCCTGCAACAAAAATAACATTTTGTTGTATGTATGTTCGTATAAACTACATCATTGGAAAAATAAGTTTTATCAAAATTTTCAATTCCGACGAGATTCGAACCCGCCATGATACAAGCGATCCTCCTTAAGGCTTATTTCACTCTTCAGCGTGTCGCCGGTCGCGTCCGCGAGTTGACCATTCACAGCACAGATAAATTAATTTTGACCATTCACAGCACAGAGAAATGTGCTGTGAATGGTCAACTCGCGGACGCGACCGGCGACACGCTGAAGAGTGAAATAAGCCTAAGCCGGAGTTACGAACTCGGCCACGGAATCCATATTCGTCATCTTGAAAATCTTGATAAGCTCATATTTATCGATTAAAGCATCGATCAAGGAATCGCAAATTTATTTATATTTATATTTCTTTATATTTCATATCATTTATTTATTTTCTCTCAAACAAAATATAATATACTGAAAAGTAAATATAAATACAGAATAATTTATCAAAAAGTAGGTTATTCAATTTAATTCAATTTAAATTATTTATTCAGATAACAAGGATCCAGATTACACAATGTCAATACCCACAAAAATTAATTATTATTATAAAAACCTGTTTTGTGAGAGACTGAGCCTTTAGCACGAGTATGCACAAAGTCTACTATTCGATCCGTGACTGTAGTTTAATCTCTCAAATGTATTGGGATTTTAGTTCAGTCAAGTTACCACTGGAGGCGCTGCACCGGAATCCCATACATTTGAGAGACTATACTACAGTCACGGATCGAATAGTAAACTTGTGCATACTGGCGATCGAGGCACTGGTGCCTGAAATAGGTATAGAAAAACCTGTGCTACAGGTCACCAGTGCCCTACTCCACTGATTTACAGATTAGCTTAGAATTAGATGGTGTGTTGTGTACCTGAAAAGCTACAACAGCCTTCTCCGCTTGCTCCCTGAGTCCTGGATCCTGTGACTCGTACAGCTGTTTGCACAGCAGCTCTATTTGTATCACCTCCTGAAACATAAGTATTTTTGAGCATTACATTACAATACTGCCTAACTGACGAGCAATCGCCTGTAATGTAACAATATCTGGGCGACCGAGCTCGGGTGCAAATAGAGAAAAATTAGAAGAGAAAAAGGAACAAAAAAACCTTACAAAGAAATAAACTTTCACTGGCTGAGAATCGAACTTGCTACCTTCAGCTGGAAGGCGGACACCCTAACCACATAGCCACTCTGGGGTCTCAACAAATTCCGTGAAATTACGAACCATCTTATACTGGTAAATCTTTTTGCATGAAAATGCCGAGAAAACGAATTTTCCCAGATATGAGACCTAGCTAGAACGATTTTTCACCCCCGTAAACGCCCGTACCGCAAGTTTCATCGAAATCGTTAGAGCCGTTTTCGAGAACGTGAGTACAAACAAATATTGCTCATTTAACAGAATAGGATAGGTTGTGCACCGTAATGCTCGGTTCTCCTTCCTCATGTACAGTACGGCCAACGGATCTCGGCGTTCGTGAAGTTAGCCGTTACGATGCGCAGTGCAACTTTTTCATACAAAATGTTCTACTGCGCAGCGAAAAGCCTAACTTCACGAACGCCGAGATCCGGAATGTGAGGGAGATCCTTTAAATTGTCAGTCCCGGCCAAGGAATTTTTATACTAACGTAACTGGAACGCGCACTGATACAGAAAACGCGGTCCGCTTGAAATAAAACTTGGGCGGTGTGTCTCTTTCTTTTTGCAACTGTGTGAAAGAGACAAAGCACCCAAGAAAGCCTCTCAACAAGACCAACAATCCTTATAACCAAGATTAAATGATATTAGATCGTTGCATAGTCGTGATAAGGTTCAAAATCCTTTGTACATTAAATGTCAGTCAGCATTCTACTATGTATGAAATTTCTTTGGTCCCGGCTTAAGTCGTTAAGCCATGACGAAGGTCTTAGGCGGGAGCGTGTACGCCGCATGACAGTTCAGTGACCGCGCAAGCTCTGTCACTTTCATCTCAACTGTTGATCAAGATTGGGCGACGGGATTGATGTTTTTATCCATCTTTACTTGTATTGTTGGTTAGTACCTCGACTATCGATCCGAAGATCGTGGGTTCGAATCCTGGCCGTGCATCAATGAATTTTTCGTTTCGAAAAATTGATATGCGCATTAACACGAGCTCTAAACGGTGAAGGAAAACATCGTGAGGAAAGCCGCGGCTTAGTCAGCCCCACACGTATTGACCATGTCTTGCCTGTGGATATGGCCGGTTAAGCTGAGTGGATGGTGTAGGTGCTACAAGCCTACTCCATCTCAACATTGTCCCAGGCACTACAGTGTCCTGATAAGTGTAGGCAAAGATTGCCTCCTGACACTGTATAAATCTAGATAGATAGATAGATAACACTTTATTGTTTACCACAAAGAAACCTTAAATATAAATTATCTAAACATAGGTAAAAACAATTGGCGGCCTTATCGCTTAAAGCGATCTCTTCCAGAGACCTCTTTCCATCTAGTAAAGTTGTAAAGGCCTAGTTTAGTTTTAGTTATGTGTCACCTACTTCTTTTACTCTGTATTGTTTCATCTTCTTTTCATGCACCTGTGTTTGTGTGCTTATGTAGTAAATAGAGAAATATCTATGTCTATATCTATGTCAATGGTTGCCAAAGATAAAGGGTCTTACTTATGAAAGATGTTTAAAGTTGAACACTGGTTAAACAACATCCTGTCTTTATTTGTGGATGGTGACAAATAGAGACAGGACGTTGTTTAACCAGTGTTCAACTTTAAACATCTTTCATAAGTGGGAAAGAATGGAAGCTGCCAAAAGAGGCCTATACCCAAAAGGGATTTACGAAATAAAATAAATATTATTCTACTAAAATGCTACGCATGATATCGAATGCACCGTGGTGTATTACAAACTGTCAGCTCCATCACGACCTAGAGGTGCCGACGGTTAAACAGGAGGTGGCAAATAAACTGAGATCTTATGCCAAACGAATGGAGCTACACCCAAATGAGCTTGCCAACAATCTCATGAAAAACACCAAAACCTTTAGCAGGCTAAAGAGGACAGCCCCTCAAGATCTAATATAGCACAGGAAAAAAATATGGAGATGCCACTGGGTGTACTCCATCCATGTCAAGCGTGAAGCAGGGACGAAACTCTCGCTCAATGCCCTTAAGGGCAGATTGCAAGAACAAAGGAGACATTAAAAAAAAAAAAAAAAAATCTAGTAAAACTGTAATTAAGTACATGTAATTAAGTCTGAAATAAATGGAATTGAATATTTTTATTTTGTATGTCAATTTGAACATCTCGGGACTATAGAGTCCCGGACCTCCGACAGGCATGCATGGGCCGAAGCCGACACATTTATTATTTTTATTACTTAACAGACAACGGCTTATTTCCCAGTGTAAGATTGATTTAATTTCAGACCCTTACAGTTTTACATGTCCTAATTTAATATATATAAATACAAAATGAATTAGGTCTATCTGACTCACATTTTCATAATCTATGTACCTACTTTTTTATCATTCAAGCATTTCAAGGTCATTATTTAAAACACAAAAATCTTTGATTTTATTATAAATTTGAGAAAATTGGACTAGTAGCCTATCATGAATGGAAATAGTTTGCGAGATAAAAGAATTTTCGAAAGTAAATATGTAAAACTTTGACAAATAAACAATAAACATTTGCGTCGCAGCAATTTTCACGAATCTTCATCATAATTTGGCAGGGAGCGGATGCAGACTATGAAATTACAATAGGGCGTGCAGTAGCCAAGTTTCAAAGAAAATACTTCCGAAATTCAAGGATACACTATTGTATGTCAACAACGACACACAATATAACCAATAAGCCGGTCACTTGAAATATCACAGAATTTTCATCTCAAGTTGGTTATTTCATGAATTCAGAGCGAAATTTAACTAAGAAATTACTAAAATATAATTTTTAAGTGGCTCTCTGTGAGGTCCCTCTCTGAGTGCGATGCAGAAAGTTCAAGCAATTCGTATCGGCAGCCATACCGAATCGCAACTTTAGGAAAGAATAAAGTTTCGGAAGCCTTTCTAGTTCAATAAACAGGCTAAATTCAGTTAATATTTGCTGAAATTCACAATATTTTGGTGCTCACCTGTTCTTCAGCCATCTTTGTTATTTTCTCGCATTTGAAATTACGTTTCGTTTCGTGACATGATACTGTTGAAATCGTGTTTTTAGCTTTGTTTAGTTGCCATTGAAGGCGCCATGTTTTTTAAATTTTCAAGACAGACAAACCAAACAAAAAATCATTTTAACTATTATGCTACTATCTGCTTTTTATTAAACTAACTCAGATTAAAATTATCTTCTCATATAATAAAAAAAAGCATGATGATAGTTTTTTTTTTGTTTAATAAGCAACATCTATGTACGTTAAATGGAGCGTGATGGAACGCGAGCCGGAAAAACTGCGTTCACATTTAATTTTTTTTAGCCGAATTTAAACAAAAGGAGGTATAATTTAGCCAACTTCAAAAAAGGAGGTTTATTATTGTTCGACTTGGGGTTTTGGGGGTTTTGCAAGAGGGTTTTGCAAGGACTTTATATAAAGTCCTTAGGGTTTTGATGTAAGTAGGTACCTAGGTACCTACTGTATTATTATCCCCGTCAGTTTTGGGCCGATTTTGATGATTCTTCTTTTGTTTGAAAGGGTGGTGTGGATTGTGGAATTGGTTAAGGTCCCCTAAAAAGATGAGGATCTGAAGAGGATCTTCTGAGTGATGAACAAAAATGCACCTCG
This sequence comes from Camptogramma bilineatum, assembly GCA_958496255.1. Taxonomy (NCBI): domain Eukaryota; kingdom Metazoa; phylum Arthropoda; class Insecta; order Lepidoptera; family Geometridae; genus Camptogramma; species Camptogramma bilineatum. The sequence goes on from OY292478.1 coordinate 6,037,178, forward strand.
TGCAAGTTATCTATCAGCTTACAAGTTACAATATTGAGCCATACTTTTTGAAAAGGAACTTGTTTAATGTAATACAGGTAGGTACCTCCTACCTATTATACCTAGTCCATAGTAAGTAGGTACCTACAAAATGTCCGTACCTACCTACTGTCTTCGATTCGATTAATTACCTACCTACCTAAATGGTGATTATGATTAGAGTGTTTGATTTGATATATCAATAGGAAGGCCAATTAGGTACCTATCTATTGGGGTTAATTGAAAAATGACTGCAGAAAGATACAACTTAAAATAGTACTTATTAAGTACCTAGGTAAGTACCTACTTATATTAAATAAAATCATAAGAACAGTGGAGCATAACTCTTCGTTATTAAATACAAAATCACAATTTAGATCTGTCAATTTTTTTTAGATTACAGTCGTATTTCGATTATACTTATCAAATCAACAGGTAAGTACAGGCTACATCAGTGGCTTACAATACCTACAACAGATACGATGGGCCCTGCAGAAGTTTTCTAACAAATGTGTCGCAGCAGACAACAACGTCCTTTGATTATTAGTTCCGTCCAATTTGAAATTTCGTACAACAAATATAACCAATAAAAGAAAATCAAATAAAAATAATTACAATGTGTAAGAAAGGGAATAAGAATAGGAATCATTTATTGTAAAACTGTGTTTAAAAAGGTGTTACAATATTCGTTCCAACCGTCTACCCATTTTGGGTAAAACTGTATAGATATAAAAAGGTGTTACATTATTCGTCTCAACAATCTACCCATTTTGGGCGTAGGGTTTTCTCAAGCAAGTTGAAGCAAAGTGACTTGATAGTCAAATCCGGATTGAATAACGACTCTAAACAAATAGAAATAATTACAATTTTGTAAGATATGGAATAAGAATCATTTATTGTAAAACTGTGTTAGTTTAAAAAAGTGTTACAATATATTCGTCTGAACAGTCTACCCTGGGCGTAGGGCGTAGGGCGTAGGTACTCAAGCGAGTTGAAGCAAAGTTTCTTGATAGTCAAATCCGGCTTTACTATCGACTCTACATCCATAGTACCCAGCATCGCTCTTCTGGGCCTTCTTGATGAGGATTCCTTCAGGGCTGGTGGAAACTCTATCGCTGGTCTTCAGATCTTGCCCGTTGAAGGTGTAGGTGGTGGTCGGTTTTGGGTTGCCTGTTGATTGGCAAGGTATGGTGATGTCTTGTCCCTCCTTGGCAAGGGTCTGCTTCTCAAGTTTCTTGGCGAGTGTCGGGGTACCTGAAGAGATACAAGTTTTAATCACATCACACTAATATTATAAATGCGAAAGCCACTGAACCAATTTGGCTGAAACTTAAAATACCTATAAATAGATAATGAACGGGATTAGGACACAATGCTACTTTTTATCCCGGTACCACGCTCGTGGCTTAGCTTGCATAGACGTTCTTGATTGATTATTGGGGTTAAGCAGCGTTGTACGCGGTCACAATTTGGATGGTTGACACTGGTATTACGTTTGAGCTGAGCGCTTCCGTGCTTCAGAGGGCACGTTAAATTGCCGGTCTTAGTTTTTCAGCCGTGAAGCCATGACGGTCTTATGGCGACTTAAAAACTCCATCACCAGAGTTGGCCTTTTACATTTGGCTTTCTACATTTAATAGTTAAACTCTTGAGGAAGGTTATAGGCTACTTTTCATCATCATCATCACCATAAACCATAACTACGGGGGCAACGCCGCGAGGGCGCTGCTAGTAGCAGATACTCACTGACAACACTCAGTTTCATGCTATGCTCCGCTGGCTTCCCGACCCCATTGTTGGCGACACATCTGTAAACCCCCTCGTCTTCTGCCAGGGTCTTCTTGATGAGCAGACGGCGGCCGGAGTTACGGTTGTGGCGGGTCACTCGCTGGCTGGCAGGGTTCTCGTCTCCATTCACGTTCTTACCGTCTTTGAACCAGTCTGGGCGAGCTAGGGGGCTGGAGGGTGCAAAGATTTTGTTGAAAATATAGCGACATCTACCTGTCGCTAGATGAACTACTAGTTACGCACTATGAGCTTCAGCGAAGATGGCGCCACTCAATATCAGAATTCCTAGATCGCGCAATCATCGTCGATCGGGTTATATACAACCAACCGACAACAACTGTAGGTCGAAAGACCACGGGCAAGTGGGCCAGATGGGCCGGCCCGTTGCAGAGGAAACACCTACTCGGCCTTTGGGGAACGATTCCACCCTGTTCCCCAAAAAAACATATCTTTCAAGTACCTAATATAGTTCGCGTCATGTAAAATAAAAGCTGGAAGAAAGTGGAGGGGGTGTGTTTTGTCTCATGTTTGTTAATAGCACATAAGCACAAACATGAGTCAAAATACCTACTTACACTTTCTTCCAGCGTTCTTTTTACTTGATGCAAACTATATCTATCTAGCTCTTAAAAAACATTTAGGCATCTTTACCTACTAGATGATTTTTACAGTGTCAGGAGGCAATCCGTATACTTAACGGGGCACTAAATGCCTGGGACACTTTTTGAGATGAAGTAAGCTTGTAGCACCCACATTACTATCCTATCAGCTTAACCGGCCAAATCCACAGGAAAGACATGCTCAATACGTGTGGGGCTGACTAAGCTGTGGGTTTCCTCACGATGTTTTCCGTCACCGTTTAGATGATGCACGGCCGGTTTCGAACCCATGACCTTCGAATTGAAAGTTGCAGCACTAACCCACTAAACACTGCCCTTATAGACATCGCAAGATAATAAAAGCTTGTAGAAATACTCACGCTCCACCAAAGATACACCAGATCATGGAAACCTCATCAACTTTAGCGACCATGTCATTACTGACATACTGCGGGACGAGTTCACCGTTATTCGGCTTTGAATCAGCTTCCATCTCATTAATATAATGCTCTGCCAAGTGAATCTCCTTCTCAAACGCTGGGGATTTCGCCACACAGATGTATTTGGACTTTGGCTTGACATCTTCTTCGGTAACACTTGAGAACCAAAGCGTACCGTCAGGGGAGTAAGTGGTCTTCCTGTTCAAGTAGTCCTCTAACTTATCAGATCCGTCTTCCTGAGTTTTCCAGGAGATTGTGGGCTTTGGGTACGCGTTCGGGGCTTTGCAGTCCAGTTTGAAAGGCCTGTCTTTGACAGCTTTGTGCTTCTGGACGGTTACTGAAGGCGTGTCGATGAAAGCTCTCTTTAGACTGGTGCCTCGTGTCGTGGCTGTTCCTTGGCTGGTTTCAGCATTGCAGATGTAGAAGCCTTCGTCGGCGGATGTTGGTTTTTGGAATTCGAGGGTGCCCTCGTCTTTGCGTTGGATTACGTTGGAGGATGGAGTGAAGGACTTGCCGTCTTTTCGCCATGTATATCTGTATGAATACAAGTAGCTAGTTAAAAATTAATAAAAACCGACTTTGATGTTATATACAGCTTTTTCTGCACTCTCGAGGTGCATTTCTGTTCATAACTCCGAAGATCCTCGACAGATCCTCACCTCGCTCATAAGTTAGCTTTAATTCAAATACCATTACTAGGTAGGGACTTATCATTATTCAGTGCCTAGGACCACTACGATCACTTTGTAAGAGCTAGGTGATTCTACTCCTGTTCTTACTTGAAGAATCAGGGCAACAAACACGGTATGGGGCCTAGCTTTCTTTTCGGTGATCCAAGGTAAATCTAAATAGTCAAGCTCCTGTGGGGAGCTAGTCGAACAAAGTGAGTTTGTGTAGGTCTTTGGCCTCTGCCAAAGACCTACACAAACTCCCTACTCCTATACCTATCCCTCCTCCTAGGCGACACTGAAAATTAGCGCCTGATCCCTAGATCTAGGCAATAAGCTGAGTTATCGGCGATTCAACAAGTACTTTTTTTCTGTTTGTCTAATTTTTCTCATTTTGTTATTTTGCTTTGTTGTAAGTATTTGTTGAGTAAATGTATTTTCTTTCTTTCTATATTTCCCTACTGAGAGTACCTACAGAGTTGAGTCCGCTATATTGTAAGGACACTCACTTGACATTCTGCCCTCCTTCCATTGCGCATTCCAGTACAGCGCGCTCGCCATCTTTGAAGAGCACCTCTGTTTTGGTGTCTTTCAACACCGGCGCTGACTTCTGCACTGGCAGGGCCGTGCCTACAACAAGTGGCTAAATTAAACATTTTTAAAACCGGCTACAACGAAGCTGGAGCAATTTTCTGCACTCTCGAGGTGCATTTCTGTTCATAACTCCAAAGATCCTCGACAGATACCTACTCACCAAATTTTTATGGGACCACGTTGATGATATAGGTACCTTACCCCTTTAAACAAAAAAGAATATAAATACTAGGTACCTATGATCAAACACCACCTGAATATACCCTTTTAAACAAAAAAAGAATTTTCCAAATCGGTCCAGGCATCTTCGAGTAATCGGGGAACATACCTACATAGAAAAAGATTCCGAGTGAATTGAGAACCTCCTTTTTTTTAAGTCGGTCAAAACTATTTTCCAAATAACAAATTAATGTCGTGTTCGAAGGTCCTGTAGTTTCAATGGAATATTTTTCGATCTGAAAAACCCGAGTTCAAATCCACGCCACAAATAAATAGGTAAGTAAATAAGTATTATTTTGTTCGATGTCTTTGTGACGAATTGAGCTGCGCTGTTTGCACAATAATAAGTACCTAGAAGGTATGCAGATTCCAGAGAAACAAATAAAACACAAGTACCTAATAGCTTACAATTACAAGCATTCTTTCAATGGAATTAGACATGCTATTTGTTGAAAAATCAAACAATTTCACACACCGAAACTCCTTTCATCAAAAAATTGATCTTTCGGTAAGCCCCTCAAAGTCAAAGACAAAGAACAATGGTTTGGTTCATTTCTGAATACTTACTTTCTACAAATAAAATAGTACCTATTCATTTCTGTGTGCGCTGTGTAGGTGACTATCATAATAATGCAAAATATTTAATACTTACTTTTATTGGTTAAATACTGTGGTTAATTAAACTTCGCTAAAAAAACTTCAACTTTCTAAAGAAAATCATTGAATCGGATGCATTTTCTGAAGTCTGAATCGCGCCGCGCTGCTCTGTGTTTGTTCAGATAAAAACTGTTTTTGAGAAAATTAAATAGTTTTACTTACATAAAATGATGCACGCAGACAACACAAAAATCTTAGAGAAAGCCATGATTTCCCTGAAATAAAAAAAAAATGCGTAAAAAATAAAATAAGTAAACATTAAAGAAAATAATAATCTGATTAAAGAAAATAATAAAATAGAAAGTCGTGTCTCTAGCTCTAGCTAATTTATATTTTTTTATTTTTTCTAATTAAAGCACTAGGCGCATTTTTTGGAAAAAAATTAAGGAACTATGTTTTTCTAAATTCTATTTCTATACGTATTTTAGTTTTGTAACAAGCGACCGACTTTATTTCTTTTTAAACCGACTTCATCTAATTAAAAATGAACGCACCCAACTTATCTCGGTTGGCGGGAAACGCAAACTGAATAAAACGCGGGAAGCTGCAAGTTTTTATACCCAATTATGATTCATAGGCACAGGTGTATTATGCTAAATAGGTATAAATAAATGCTAATGTACCTAAACTAAAGTTATATGTAACTGCATTATATCTTTCGCGTAGGTAAAGTACCGCGACGCCTGATAACCTGCATTGTTGACGAGATGCTTTTAGCATGAAAATGCGTTTTGCAGTCGTAAATCTTTGAGGAAGTTTACTTACGTGCTGAAAATAATTTATTACATTATGTAGAACCTGCCTTTTATTGTATTGGTAGGTAATAAAAAAACAAGTAAACAAGTACTTAGGTAGGTAGCCAGCGAGCGATGCAAGACATTCCGAATTTTAGTTTTCAAAAATAAATGGTGCACGCGGGACAGGACGAGTCCCACTTTTCGCAATTTTGATATTAGTGTACCTAAGTACTTATATAGGTAGGTACACAAATAAAAAAAAAAGATTCAGACGAATTGAGAACTTCCTCCTTCCTTTTGAAGTCGGTTAAAAACGTTTTCTTTATCTTTCATCGTTGTACAATTGATCATAACTCTGTTTTGGATACATAGAAAGTAATAAAATTCTGTTCAGAAAATAATACTTACCGCATTTTTATTTTTTCTTCCATATCATCCGAAAAAATCTGACAAGGCCAATACACGTTAGGTACAGTATACAAAAAATACGCAAAATGGATCTAGGCATTCGTGAAGTTAGCCGTTTCGATGCGCAGTGTAGCTTTTTCATAGTTCAAATAGCTAGGTTCACACAAACAACGCCAAATCAGATAGGAATGTAAATAGGTAAGTAGGTATCTAACACATGTTTCTATTATTCAATCGTGTCACGGTCATCTGGAAGACTTGGGGATTCACCATCTCAAATAAACAAGGAAAACGGAAACTGAATTACTTTACCTAGTTACCTTACTAAGCTTTTATGATCTAGTCTTCACAAGTGTTCCTTTATGTAACAGATTTGTTTATTTGCCTGCGGATGATGATGTTGAGTGCTGAGTGACTCAGAAACAAAGAGATGGACAGACAAACAGATAAATGGACAGGGACAGAAAGACCAAGTGATCCTTCAACGGTTCCAATTTTTTTTACCTACGTTACCGTCTATCTATAAGCTCGAAGACGTTATCCTAAAAAAACTAAATCGTACTAACCCAAGCAAAATGATACCTACCTAGTACCTAGTACCTACCTACCTAGTGTGGTTCTTCCAGATGCATTTATTGTTTTCTTTACCTTCCTCTGCGGTCGGTCCTAGGAGTCACGTAGTTACACACGCTTCGTCGAGCATAGGTACCTACACAGAAGTAGGAAAGCAAAATAAACCAAAGTAATATGATTAGATGAAGTCAATGATCTTTTAAATTACTTAATTCAGTTTATCAGTAACATTTAATTTAATTATCGTTATGTAAAGTTGAAGTGTAAAATAGGTACCTACCTAAGTAAGTGGGTTGGATTTAGTATTAAGAAGCAGGATTTTGGGGGCAGATTGAGGGGGGGGGGTGAGGGGGGGTTCCCTCTCCCCCCCTGGTACCACTCCCATTACAAGGTAACGCACCGTTCTGGAGATATTCAAATTATTGTTTTATATACAAACTGGTCAAAATTGGTAAAAATTTAGTATTCGGTAACAATATTTGGGGGGGGGGGGGGAGGGGGGGGATCCGGTCGCACAAACCTCCATAACATCTAAAAGAGAAACGAAATCAGATCCGACACGGGGCACCCTGTAGGTTAGGTTAGGTTTGTATATAAAAAAACGAGCGAAGCGAGCCCAAAAAAAAAACGGTGCGTTACCTTGTAATGGGAATGGTACCAGGGGGGGACGGGGAACCCTCCCCCCCCCTCCCCCCCTCCCTCCCCCCCAAAAAATCCTGCTTCTTAATACTAAATTTTTACCCTTTACTGAAACATCAACACGGACTTTTTGGGAGAACTCGAAAAGCAACGATATCCAATTTTGTTTCACTTCCCCACACATAGGCACGTTCACGAACACTTAACGGTTAATAATCCACCATTATTACACATTACCATTCGAAGAAACACAAGTTTTGGAAAATAAAACAAAAACGAAACATGACTTCTCAAATTCCCGCCAAAAAGCCTGCTGGGAATTTATAATTTCGGTCCTTCTTTCCCGCCATTTTTCCCGGAAGTGTCAGAATAAGGACGCGCTACCATGTAAGATACCGCCGCCATTGGAGGAAGAAGTAGACTTGTCAAATTCAAAAAAGGAACCTCTTGCGTTGGTTGGTTCAAAATTGGCGGGAGAAGAATGCCATTTGAACTTCCAAGGACAGGTTTTTCTATAACCGGTTTGAAATTGGATGATTCAGGCAATTTCGGTGCTGTAGGAACATTCCGCTGAAAGGCTCCTAATAGAGTCTCTCTCAGGAATTTGAAACTGATTTTCGTTGTGCTTTTAGATTCTATATTGTCTTTGGTTTTCGGCTTGGGCTTCGTCCAATCTCCGCCACAGAAGCTCCGAGGCAGAATCGGGGAGTATTCATTTTGGACTGAAATTAAAAAAAAGTAGGTACCTAGTCATTGTATTTACCTACCTACAGTGCGAACGTTTGAATGGAATACAATCTTTCCAAAAAGGGGAAGATAGGTGACTCAGTAAAATGCCTGGTCCTATTCAACTGAGTCCTGATCCTGAGGACATTTTGTAGAAGTTAGGATACCCTAAAAATGTTAATTTTTATACCCATTATTTAGATAGAACCTCTAACTTGAATTTTAAGCTTTGAAATTTTCAACGACTTTTGATGCTAATTGTACCTGAGTTTAAAAAATGTTCTTGTAAATCCCGCATCTGCCTAATGATAATAGTTTCCTCAAAGTTTTCCTGTTAGATTGCGATTGACATTAGGAACATAATAAATCTACTAAGTAATCTATTCTATGTTCAATGACTAGAACCAAAGCACCCGAAGTACCTACCTATAGGTACGCTTGACTTTTCCTATGTAAACAAGGTCAAATCAGTTCACTAAGTAACAAGATAATTTTATGCTTAGTTATAGGAAATTATGGATTATTTGATTATTGTGCCAGTAGTGCAACAATGATGGATGGCGATGAGTATGGTGGTTGGTTTTGGTTTGATAGTTTTTAACTTAGACATAAGACATTTTCTGAAAATTATTGAGTTGTCATATAAACCCTCTTTTGAATTGAGCATTTCATTTATTTTCGCTGTTTATCACAAAACCAAACATACAAAAAAGTCAGTCTATGATATCAAACACTAGGTACGTTGTCCCATAAAAAGAAACTAAAAAGTTGTGCTATCGAGAAGGAGTTGCTCCGTTTGGGAAAGTTGATGCACGGGTTTTCGTTGCAAGGAGGTCGTAGTTTCGGCGGAGGAATCAACTTGCAACCTTCTTTGGGGCAGACGAAAGGCCTTTTTGTCTCCTTTTTCGGTATCGGCCAGGAGGGAATAGGCACCCAGGGCTCATAATCTCTCGCAAGCGTTACAGTCTCCCCAATATTGCTCGACAAACTGACGTCCATCCTTGGATACGCTCTGAGCAGATTCAGGCCAATTTCCTGAAGTTTCAGAGACATTTCCGTCACCAAAATTGCGTGGGAGCGCTCAGATATCCGAACACAAATGTCGAGCGATTCGGATTTCTGAAGATTTGATGGTTGAAGTAACATAGTTATTATAATGTTTCTGAGGTTGATACCAAGAAGGTGCTTTTTGAATTTCTGGCAAGGGTCCTTTTTGAATTTCTGGCAAGGGTCCTTTTTGGGAGGAGGGCATGGTGGAGGGCAGGGAGGAGGGCAGGGAGGAGGGCACGCCGGTTTGCAAGGCTTAGGGCACGGAGGCGGCGGGGGAGGGCACGGCGGGGGACAAGGTTTCGGGGCTGGTGGGGGGCATGGAAGTGTCTTCTTCCCACACTTTCCAGTCACTGGCTCCATCTGCCCCAACTGTCTATCAAAAGCCTGACAAAGCTCCATTCGATTGCGTAATCGTACTCGCTTCAGCATCTCAGACAGCGAGATTTCCCCCTGAGGTTTCAAGTTTGGCAGACTGCAAGCAGACATCGTCTTCTGTATTTTCTCCGACGGTTCTTCCGTTTGACTGTCCACTAAGGGGTTTACCATTGTCTGTGGCTGGAGAAAGCTATGAGATATTTGCTCTGGAGTCAGGTTGGGATTTTTGTGTTCATTCGCCAAAGTTTCATCTGTTGCTTTCGGTTCCATGTACGTTACGTCTTGCTTGTTATAAATAGTTTCAGGGGGAGTGGAATATTGAAATTGTTTGGTTTGGCTTAAACTCGATTCTGGAAGTAATTCCACTTCGGTGGTTTCATATCCTAGGTTTTCATTGTGATTCTTTGCTGGTTCTGAAGTAGGTGTTGGTTCAGGTCGTGTGATAAACTGATAAGTTTCATCGGGATGTTTTGGTTTATTAATTGTAGCAGTATGAGATGGTGAAGTGTTTAAATGATGATGGTATTCTAAGTTTCCTTTTGCTGCATTTGGATCAATGGTCTGAACAGGAGGTTGAGTGTAATATTGGTATGTTTCATTATATGCTGCTGTATTTTCGTGTACATTTTTATCAGGTGTAACTGAAGATTTCTCAAATTCATTTGATCCTCTCTCAGGTTCAATACCTGTCTCATGTTCAATCGAGGCTCTTTCGAATTCAACTGTAGTTTTCTCAGGTTCAATAGAAGCTTTTTCAATCTTCATTGAAGCTCTCTCAGGTTCAACAGCTTTCGCAGATTCTATTGAAGCCTTCTCAGGTTCAAATAAATCCTGTAACTCACTTATAGCTCTTCCTGCTTCATCTGGGTCTATTAGAACTGACAGTTGTATAATCTCGTCCTCTTTAAGATTGGTTTTGGCAGCTACTGCAGCTACATGCTCAGGTTTGAAAGAAAGTTGCTCTGATTCACGTGTATTTTCATCTGGGACTGTTTCATTTTGAAAAATAGGTCTCGATAACTTTGCACCCATATATTCTGAGTTGCGTGTTTCATCATCTATGTGCGGCCTTGTTTCTTCTCTCGTTTGGTCTGTTAAACTTTCAGGATTAATTTCAGTTTGTAAATATTGCTCTTGATTGTGTGATGTGTATTCTTTAACATTATTTGTATCAGGTTGCATTTCAGATGGTTTCCCTTCTTTATCCATATCTAGTTCTTTTTCTTGGCGGATCGTATATCTCTCGTACCACAATGGATCATATTCTTCTCCCTCATTATCGAAAGCAATGGATCTTTTGTCATAAGGATCGATGATAACCCGGCTGGTATCATAAGGCTTCGATTCAAAGTTCACACAGTCATCTTGCGCATCCTTAGAATACGTTAAAGGCTTATTATCATCATACACCTGTATTCTCTCTGATGGAAGGTTGACAATGTTAGTATCTTTATTCGTAATACTTTTAGGACTGTTAGCCATTTGAAAAGCGGGGTGATGTTTATCAGCATAAGCAAAGGGAGGATCGCGCTCAAACTCTCTGGTCTCCAAGTCAATCTCAGTCTTCTGGCCAGGTTTTCGTGTCTTCCTCAAATCAATTTGTATGATATTTTCTTCAATGACCGAACTTTCACCTCTCGAACTCGTCTGAGGCACGCTTAGTTTCTCCATTTCTTTTAGTAATCGTTCGTCAATTTTATTGTTTGGAGCATTAAGAACGCGTTTTGCTATTTCATCATAAGTATTAGTTTCCGCAGCTCCCCCTGAATCTCCGGATGTACGGTTCTGACCGTCTGATGCGAAATTGTATATTGGTAATTTAAAGTCAGACCTTTCTATTTCTTTAGACAGAGCTCGTTCTATTCTTTGAACTTCCTCTTGCTTCCGAAGATGTTCTAATCCATTAGATTCTTCTATCTTACGAACTAGATTCTCAATTGTGTCTCTCATATTGATATTATTTGCAACTGCCTCCGGTTTTGTTGCATTAATTCTAATATCGTCTAATTCGTCCCATTTTCGGTTATCATATTTGTGGAGTGACTGGATTTCCTCAACTTTGCCCAATACCTTTGGCGGTACATTGAATCCATCGGCTTTAGGTATCTCCGCTTCAACCACAGGCGTTTCGTTGATAACTTCTATCTTTTGAGCAAGCGATTCTTCTGTTTGCCTCGCTGCGGTTGCATGTGTATGTGTTTCTATGGACGTATCTGTTTTCTCAAGCACTTCTTCTTTTCCAAACTTTTCTGAAATTACTCTATCGCTCATTCGTGCCTGTGCTTTAGCTTCGTGAACTTGTGGGGTAATAATTTCAGCCAGATTTTCCTTGCGTGCGTTATTGATGTGATGGATATCAGTTTCAGGCAGTTCTGTCTTGTTCAAACCCTGCATTGCTTCAGGATTGCCGGGTCCAAATATAAGTTCGATCAGTTTCTTGCATTTCTCGCATTCGTCGTCTTTGTCACTCCCCGATGATGTGCTCTTCTCAGCTTTTCTCAAAACGGTGATGGACACTGCAAAATAGCGAATAAAGCCATGAGTTTATCGGTTTTTGCTAACCAAATTTTAAATCGTAAAAGCCTCGATGGCTTTTTTCGCCATTTTTCATGCCTGGTAGGTAATAAATATTGTATTTTGACTTTAGATAGAAATCTATTTTGCCGCCGTAAGGAAGAAAAACAACGTAGGTAAGTAATTTAGAAATAGCACCGAAACATTAATAAATGTGTAGATTTTTGCGTTCATTCTGGGTTTATTATCTTTAACCTAACTACCTAGGTAGGTACCCTAATGATGAAGAGTTAGCTTAGTTTTCTGGGGTGTACTCTCGCCAGAACTCTCGGGAAGTCGCCAGGAAGTCGTGTGCTACAGAGGATGCCGGCTCGCTTCGCTCACCACCTTTCCTCTTCGCTTGGCTTAGTTTCGAGGGCTTGCTCTCAGGACCTCCCACGCGAGCTTCAGTCTCCGCGTTTTTTTATAAAGTATCAGGTACAACCCCTCTACCTAACCCCTACTGTTTACTCAACCCGTGTAGGTAAGATACCTCAGGCAAAAAGACAGTTATTAGGTAGGTAGAACTTACGTTTCTGAAATTTCCCTGGCGTGTATCTCATTTCACCTCTTAGGAGCATGCGAGGGGCTAATGTCAAGGAGTAGTATGCTTTCTTCAGCTTACAAAACGTCGTCCTTATCATTTTGGTAATTGTACATTTGCAACAACTGTATTACATTGATAATCAGCGAAAATAAATATGCCTACATTTTTTTTCAACAATCGGATCAATTTTGCTGTAAGTACAGAAATTTTAAAAGCTTTTGTTCTACATGACACATTCAGAAATTCTTTTTTTGTTGTCATGTCAGAATCTTCTTTGAAAAATTCTACCAGTATTTTTTAAAATCAAAAAAGGGGAAAACATTAAAGCTAATGAAGTTTTTTTTTCAACATTCAACCAAGGAATTTATATACTACGCATTCAACACAGTCTTGTAACTTGTTACTAGTTAACAAATAAAGTTCTTTGATTCTTGATTCTTCTTGCACATTGCAAGGGAAGAACATTTGAATTTCGCGGGCTACCGTGTGCCATCTACCTAAATAAATTATGAACGCATCCTTTTTTGATTCCAAAAGAAAAAACGTCACGTCAAGTCAATAAGTCACTGTCAAAAAATTGAAAGACAACAAGATAACCTCAAAAACTGGAATCAAAACAAAACCAATTGAGTTTGTTTTTCTGCATCTTTTCTTTATAATAAAACAAAATGTTGTTTCTATATTTAATGAGTATAGCATCTTTAGTGCTGCATGTAATATTTTTCACTCTGGCCGTTGGTAAGTGACTTTCAGCAAGAAAATAATACTCGATGATTTTTTCATGTTTCGAAGCTTTTCTCTTCGAGTATTCTGTAAGTTTTTGTTGTTTTCTGATTCTCAGTTTTTTGAGCTACATCTAAGACCAATGTTTTTATCTAAATAGGGATTATGAACTTATAAAATTGAAACGACACCTCTAAAACTACAACGCACTCAACTCTGTGTGTATTGCCAAATAAATCGATACCTACCTATCTATCTTATAGACTTCTTGACTTCAAGATCACACTAGGTATAATTATTATAAATGTGAAAGTTTGGTAGTATGTTTGTTCCTCTATAACTCAACAACCACTAAACCAATTTGCCTGAAATTTAAAAAGTATATAGATAATGACCGGGAATAGGACATAGGCTACTTTTTATCCGGGTACCACACAAGAAGCCGCTGGCAGAAGACTTTCGCCGTGGCTTCTGCTGGAAGCTATACTCTAGCCAAAACCAATGTACAATATTTACTAACATTGCACTGACAGATCAATCAGCTGAAAGCAGGAATAGACCTACCACAGAAAACAGATTCATTATGATTGGCCATATTGAATCAGTGCCAATCATATTTCATCTCAATTTTCTGTGATTGGTCTATTCCTGCTATCAGCTGATTGATCTGTCAGTGCAATGTTAGTAAATATTGTACATTGGTTTTGGCTAGAGTATAGTATCTAATACATAATTATTCTTTTTCAGCGGCTGGGCTGTACTATTTGGCGGAGTTAGTGGAGGAATACAGTGTTATGGCAAAGTACATTATCTCATGGGCAGTTGTGGTAAGAGTGGAACCTATATTTTTCTTCTATAAAAATAAAAATTGATTGCCGTATGTTGTAAAACATGTTAGCTTTCTAATAGCGTTGATGGGCTTGCAACCTGTCACATATGGAATGCCAACTTCTACAAAATTCGGGCATGTACCAAAATGTATTTTGACATACCTCTGACTACCCCCCTTAGACATCTTCAAAGGATCTTAAAGATGTCTAAAAAGATCTGAGAGAATATCTACCTCGCCTGGAGATACAGTCATGATCATATTGTTCCTATTACTTATAATACTTTAAGTTTAAAACAACCAGACACAGAACAAACATCTATGTTCATCACACAAATGTTCGTCCTGGGTGGGAATCGAACCCACGACCTACAGCGCAGAAGGCAGTGCTAATACCAACTGAGCTAAGAGGCCAGTCAATAATGTCTGATATTCTTAATGACATGATTTATTAAGAAGTGACTTCCATTTTAATTACTATTTTTTGCATGCTAAGAAGCAGACTCAAGGCTGTACCTACATATTTTCTACCTGTCATCTGTTTACCTTTGATTCGCAATAAATATATTATAATTCTTTACTTCCAGCTGACAGCACTCCTCCACATCTGCCTGATAATCTTCGAAGACCTGCCTTTCCACCTGAACGCGCTCGGGCTGGTGCAACAGACGCTCCACTTCCTGCTCCTCCGAGAGTTCCCCGTCGTGAGGGTCACCAGTATAACATTCCTGACCGCAGTGGTGACCCTTGTGGTACACCATTACCTAGCGTTCAGTTACTTTGGGAGTGTGTATCATACGTTCAGTGAGGTGAGGTCTATTTTTAACTGGAGGATTAGGACTGGGGTTTAAATTATGGACATGCCACTGTATTTTCATCCATGTCAAGTGTGAAGCAAAGATTTAACTCCCACTCAATGCCCTTATGGGTAGATTACAAGATAGAAGACTTAAAAAAAAAAATTACCTACTTCAATAAAAGGGGAGGTTCTCAATTTGACAGAATATTTTTTTTTTATGTATTTTCACTGATTAGGTACGACTGGACCTATTTGGAAAAGTCTTGTTTTGTTTGAAAGGGTATACTTCCCGATTGGTGCCACAAAAATTTGGTGAGGATCTGTCGAGGATCTTCGGAGTTATGCTCTTCAGGCCGATTGTCTAACTTGTCTCAAATTGGTCTCTAACTGTTATAACGATCGCGTAGGTTGCTTTTGTCGCATTCTCTCGCTTGTAGACGTCCGTTTTTTTCGCCGAACGGACCGTCAATAAACGGATATCCATACAAACGGCATAAATTGTTCGCCGGACCGATATCCGGCGCGTGTATAGTCCGACACAAAATAATAGAAATAAATGGGGGCGCCCCTGTGCAAGCTAAATAGATAAATTCTCTTTTAGAAGTAAATTAAAGGGAGATCTTCTTGTGTATGCCACTCACATTTGGAGCGAGGCCATCGAGAAACACGGTGAAGCCTTAGCGGTATCACTCGACATCTCGAAGGCCTTCGATAGAGTCTGGCACGATAGCCTTATTGGCAAGCTTTCGGCGTACGGACTCCCAGCTCAGCTCTGCAATTGGCTTAATGACTTTCTGAGGGAAAGATCAATTCGAGTAGTCATTGATGGCTGCTCGTCTGATCAAATGGCAATCAATGCCGGGGTACCTCAGGGGTCTGTTCTATCTGCCACGCTTTTTCTGCTGCACATCAATGATCTGCTGGTTTCCGGTATCATTGGATACGCAGACGACAGCACCGTGATAGATAGGTACCTGTCTAATGCCAAAAGCAGTCGAGTAGAGATACAGGCACAGAGAGAAGAGATGGTACAGCGCTTGAATTTGACTCTAAAGGCAGTCTCGGATTGGGGTGAAGCCAATCGAGTTAATTTCAATGCCTCCAAAACACAAGCCTGTCTCTTCTCTGGTAAAAAGAGTCCGTTTCTCCAGGTTCCTGAGTTTCGAGGTGTACCGGTACCTATAAAGGATCAGCTGGAGCTACTTGGTGTCACATTATCACCGACACTCAACTTTGGCACTTTCATCGAGTCGAAAGCTAAAACTGCGGCCATGAAACTGGGAATACTGAACAAGGTTAAGCGATGCTTCACACCGGGACAGCTTCTATGCCTTTATCAAGCACAAGTCCGGTCTGGTATGGAGTATTGCTGCCATGTTTGGGATGGTTCAGCCAAGTACCAGCTGGCTGCCTTAGACTCGATTGAACGCAGAGCCTTCAGACTCATCGGTGAGCAGTACCTTGCAGAGGCTAAGATCCAAAGCCTCGACCACCGTCGCAAGGTCGCTTGCCTTTCGATCTTTTATAGGTTACACTTCGGGGAATGTTCTCAGGAACTCCACAACCTGATACCACCATCTCCATTCCACTTCAGGACAAGCAGACGTACGGCGCAGTACCATCCTTACCTTGTGGACATTCCATCCACTCGTACCAAGCGGTTCTCCTCCACCTTCATCATCCGCACTGCTGAGGTCTGGAACTCGCTGCCGGCTTCTGTTTTCCCCGAAAACTATAACTTGGGTCTCTTCAAGTCAAGAGTGAATAAGTGTCTTCTAGACCTTTGTGATCCATCGTCAGCCACATCGTCGCTTACCATCAGGTGAGATTGTGGCTAAACAAAGGTCTATCTAGAATAAAAAAAAAAAAAAAAAAAAAAACAATTATTACTTCTGACTGACGTCTTCGGTACCTGTACCATAGACAAGAAACCTGTACTTTACCATAGATTAGTAGAGAAAGGGTTTCCAAAGTACTGAAATTTTAGTTGCCGTGTCTACCCGTTTTTGCTGGACTATACACACATTCATTATGCCATAAACCACCGCGAATCCGGTGAAAAACACGGTCCGTTGTCCGGTGAAAAAAAAATGGACGTCTACAAGCGCTCTTACAGTGCAGAAAATTACTCAGCTTATTGAAGTCGGTTTTTTAAAGCCTCTTACATTATTTAATGTATTTTCAGACATTATCATACTTCACGCTTTGCCTCTGGGTGGTACCTTTTGCGCTGTTCGTGTCTCTCTCGGCAAACGACTACGTGTTGCCCACGACGGGAGAATCACAACCTTTGCTCGGTAAGAAGATTTACATTCTATCTATCTATCTACTATTCCTATGCACAACTTATGTCCAATAAAAAAAAATAATTGGATGTTAGTCGTGCAAAGGATTATTATTGACGGAGCGAGCGAAGCGTCTCTGCTTCAGCTTGGAAAAAAATGCTTTCGTTTGTCCGGATGTCTGTCTGTATGTTTTCCTCTACAGCGGGCCTATAAAAGTCGCTATTGCAGAATTGCAATAACAAACTATATGCCATCTCTTTTCATTGACTGAGAGTGAAAAAAGACTGCATTATAGTTCATTTAATATTTTGATTCTGCTTTAGCGACCTTTTTAAGCCCGCAGGTCGCATTTCTCAACCATTTCTCTTGAAATTTTGTGAACAGGTTCGATAATTTTATAGTCGTTTTTTGATTGGGGGGGGATACTTCCTCCAAAAAAGGGGCAAAAGGTCCATTAAACATGTAAAGTAATTCTGCATTCTATAACTTTAATATTGTTCGTAAAAAAACAATTTGTAGGAAGAAATCCGAGTTAACGACTTTACGTGTGAATCAAAATAACCCTGCTGGTTTCCATAGTACAAGCTTTACTTACTTTGAAGCTAGATGGCGCTTTCAGTTTTCACCAATATTTATTTATATTTCAGGTGACAGCAACGTCCTGACTGACTACCTCTCTCGCAAGTCCAAGCGTTACAGCCTACTCTCACTGTTCAGCTTCGCTAAAGACTCCATCCTACCGCAGAGAAGTAAAAAGGCTTTCTGAGCGAACTAGCCTATTACCTTTCATAGCCAATAACACTAACTACACTCTAGCCAAAACCAATGTACAATATTTACTAACATTGCACTGACAGATCAATCAGCTGATAGCAGGAATAGACCTATCACAGAAAACTGATTCATTACGATTGGCCATATTGAATCAGTGCCAATCATATTTAATCTCAGTTTTCTGTGATAGGTCTATTCCTGCTATCAGCTGATTGATCTGTCAGTGCAATGTTAGTAAATATTGTACATTGGTTTTGGCTAGAGTATAACTAGAGCATAAGGTTGGATTCGACCAAAAGTGGATTAAGTTTTTACCCGAGACTATTAGCTAGCCGACATAATTCGAAATACAATTGTTTAGAAAGCGCAACCGAACATTATTATGTGCATACAAATTATCTTGGTTATAAGGTGTCAACTTTACAATGTCAAAATATTCAAACAAACAGTAGTTTACTCTCGAGACTAAACTTAATCCAGTTTGGTCGAATTCAGTCTTAGTATAACTCGGTTCATTAAAGAAACGAATCTAATCGAACGAGGCGCTTATCATGTTCTCTCGCTTGCACACTAGTTCCGTCTGTACTCACGGAGCGAGAGAAGATGATAAGCACCGCCATTTTAGATGAACCGGGTTATACTGTAGTAAATTTTAAGAGCGCGTTTAATTTGGGGAGGGGCCCCTCTGAAATGGTGACTGAAAGAGACTACCTACTATTACTAGTCTGTACTCCTCAAAACAAAAAACAAAATAGGGCCCACTTGAAAAATTTCGATATTTTCCACAACACATATTTTCTGAACGTGTCCTATATTTTTTTATAAAAATATAATTCTAAATTCCTAAGTTCAGTGGTAACATATTCCCAAAATCAAAATTGAAATAAATTGTACCTACATTAAATTTTCATTACTATTTTAAAGTCATGTTTTCTAAGTGGGCCCTATTTTGTTTTGAGGAGTATATATAGATAATTCATAGTTAGATGTTTTTTAATTAGCCTGACTAAACTGTCCCACTGCTGGGCAAAGGCCTCCCCTGCAGCCTAGAAACGAAGATAAAAAAAAAAAACAGTTTAATTTTTTACCATGTCAAAAGAAAATGTGATGACACCATAAAGTAGGTACACTTCTCACAACGGATCTTGGCATTCGTGAAGTTAGCCGTTTCAATGCGCAGTGTAGCCTTTTCATACAAAATTTTCTACTGCGCATCGAAACGGCTAACTTCACGAATGCCTAGATCCATTGTGAGAACAAATGGGAACCATGTATTTTATGTAAATATAAGGTTAAGTAATTTATTTCATGTGTGAAATTTTGTCGTGTGTAAATAGATTGAAATAAAGATATTTGAGACGAAACAGTGAATTTTATTAGCGTTTATCCTATATAACTTCGTTAATACATTTAAATGAGATTTCGTTTCGACAGCTTATTATGTAGGTTATACATAAATTAAGTACATATAAAATTGTAATTACTAAGTTAAAATTACTTTTCCAAATTCTAGAGAATTACTAAAACATGATTTTTCTTATTATTATGCTTTACTAGCTGCCCGCGGCTTCGCTCGTGGTACCCGGGAAAAGTAGCCTATGTTACTCTCCAGCCCTCCAACTATCTCCACACAAAAAATCACGTCAATCCGTCGCTCTGTTTTGACGTGAAAGCAGGACAAACAAACAAATAAACACACTTTCACATTTATAATATGGGTACGGATTATTATGCTTTCTATATTGCTTCGAATTCTTCATTATGCTGAGACTTGCTTAGACTTTCTTGATCTTTCTGCGCGGTCACAATTTGGATGGGTGACCGCAAGTGCCATCTTAGCGCTTCCGTGCTTCGGAGGGCACGTTAAATTGTCGGTCCCGGCTTTTATTCCTGTGACAATAGAAAATCAATGCCTCCTTGAGATCTACGTTCCAGCATGAGCCATGAAGGAGGCCTTGATGCGGCCTAAAAACTCCATTACAATTAAAATTCATTATTTATATTGATGTGATGTTTCTCATGTATTCAGCGATTCTTCAATTGATAGGTACTTCAAATTACTTACTAAAAATATTTGATTCTGGCTTTCTTTAGCTACATAATATAGTATTAATATTAAAATGTATTCGAATCACCGGCAAACCATTTTATTTCGACCATGTGTCTTCTCGCTTAAATTCCTCGTTTCCAATATCCAATCTAAATCCGATTTCTTGTCTCTTTCATACAATTCATTCTTTAGTAGACTTCGAAAAAGTTCTCAAATCGGAATCTTTTTTTATGTATGTTCCCCGATTACTCGAAGACGCCTGGACTGATTTTGAAAATTCTTTTTATGTTTGAAAGGGTGATGTCCGCATGTGGTGCCATAAAAGTTTGGTGAGGATATGTCGAGGATCTTCGGAGTTACGAACAGAAATGCTCGAGAGTAGAAAATTGCTCAGCTTGTAACATTGATGGTTTTCCTTGATTTTCGAATACGAATATGGTCTGAATATCTTCTAATTCAAAATGGAATGTATTTCTTCTTTTATTGACTGGTTTTGACCTCCGACAAGTTTGTAGTGTTTATTTGTGTCTGTGACATTATTTCCTGAACGGATAGATCAATTTTAATGCGGTTTTCTTTTGGAAACTGGCGTGATTGGTTCTTAGCCAATCTGTTCAGGCGTTTTAAGGTCATCATTTATTTTCTATTTGAAGGGTTATGTAGAGGTTTTTTCAATAGTTTTTTTAATTCAATTGCCTCTCTTCGAATGGATCAATTTTAATGCGGTTTCTTTTGAAAACTGATTTCTAGATGGTTCTTGGCTAATCTGTTCAGGCGTTTTTAGATCAACAGCTCTTTAATTTTTTTACTGTTAAACCACACTGTATTATTCGAATGCCATCGGAATCGCAAATTTTGATGACTTTTGGGGAACATGGTGGAATCGTTCCCCAAAGGCAGAGTAGGTGGTTCCTCTGCAACGGGCCCATCTGGCCCACTTGCCCGTGGTCTTTCGACCGACAGTTGTCGGTTAGTCCTAGTTATGTCTATCGCCGGCGAAAACTTCGTTAGCGCGATCTAGACATTCTGATATTGTGTGGCGCCATCTGTAGTGCGTAGCATGTAGTTCATCTAGCGACAGGTAGATGTCGCTACAGACTTTTCATTTTTAATGATCATCATTTTCTAGACGAAATGTCGAGGTTTTTTAATGATTTTTTTTATTTGATTGCTTTTCGGTCATTATGTTTCAAAATTATATTTCAGCTTCGGACAATCCATTTTCACCAGGAAATTTATTCTAGTAGATTTTCTTACGCTATCACTATTTAAAAGCACAATTTTCTTATTTTTTTTTTTTCATATCTGTAAGTAGTTGCAGTCGGCTGCGCATAGCGCTTGGCCCACGAGGGTAGCAGCTTCGAATTCCAGCCGGCGTTGTGTCGTTTGTTTCCTGATTGAATTGATGATTAGCACTTTTTGATAAAACAAGCCTCACAGTAGTTCACGAGTATGGTGAAGGGTTCTTTTCGCATTTGTTATCTATAGCCCTAATTCTCGATCTTATAATCGAAATCTTAGATTGATAGTGATTAATCTATAAACATTGTATTAATCGAACATCTACGTAGGTCCTTAACTTCCCTCAAAGCTTATTTAAAAAATATAAAAGAAATAATAAGTTCACAACTTATTCTGTTGATCGTTGACGCAGTCACAATTTGGATGGGTGACCGGAAGTGGCATTACAAGCTTAGCGCTTCCGTGCTTCGGAGGAAGACTTGTTACACTATATGACTATACAAACGGCGCAATGTGTGAACAGTGAATACATAATGATAATTATTATTACGGGATTTTATCGCGTACCTTTTATTTATTTTGTTTCCCGACGTTTCGAACACGTTGCAGCGTTCGTGGTCACGGGATGACTGAAGTACTGGAGCTACCGCCGAGAATTGAGAGTAGGATCCACGACTACCCCCAATTCGTCTTCAGAACCAGAAAAGTCCTCGTTCACACTACGACACACAACACTGACGGTGTCAGGCTGACGTACAGTCGGACCACCACGAACACACTTATTAATTATAGGATTCCACGCAGACGAGAGACGATAACCACCATCACGATTAAAATTTCGGTGTTTTTTGATCTCGATCACCTCTCGAACTATCCTCTTATAATAATGGCGTTCTTTGGATAGAACTTTTGGGTCATGTAGTTCTATCCAGTGGTTAGGGCCTGAATCGAGCAGATGTTCCGCAATCGCTGACTTATTCACTTGCCTATTTTTGACCGCTGTAATATGCCCCTTGACGCGTTCGGCTATTGTACGTTTAGTTTATAATTATCATTATGTTAACAAATCGCGAAAGTTTAACAAGTTACAGTGAATACACTTCACAAATACATTGCCCAGCCACCGTGGCCGGCTGCGAGCACTATGCCAATATGCGTCATGGACGCTGAACGCGTTAAGATAGCCCATCGACATCTTTGCGGTTTTAACAAGACAACTGTTTGTATGATCTGCAAATATTTGTCTCGGGTCTGGGTGTTTTCTATGTATATTATGAATTTACAAAAAAAAATTGTATTTAAGTAGTATATCGGTCATGTGGTTCCCATAACACAAGCTCTGCTTAGCTTGGGGACTACATGATGCTGTGTGAAATGTCCAGCATTATTTATTTAACTGAGTTTTTAACCGACTTCAAAAAAGGAGGAGGTTCTCAATTCGTCGGAATCTTTTTTTTGTGAATGTGCACCGATTACTCGAAGACGCCTAAATCGATTTGGAAAATTCTTTTTTGTTTGAAATTTCCGATTGGTGTCATAAATTGATGAGGATCTGTCGAGGATCTTCGGAGTTATGAACAGAAATGCACCTCGAGATTGCCCAGAACATTGAAGTTGGTTTTTTATTTTTTTATTTGGTCACTTGTAATAAATATCTACCTTCAAAAGTGAATGAGGGCTATATACAACAAATCAGTAAAGAACAATCTTCACCTAAATGTGAACTATTGCGAGGCTAGTGCCTAGGCGACCAGTAACTGGCCACGTGAGCTTCAGCGGTCGGCCCCTCTTTCGAATGATGCACTCTATAATGCAGTTTCAGACTCGTATACTGCACGAATGCTTTCCCGCACTCCTTACAACAATACCGCCTATCATTCGTATGTATTCGCCTATGGAGTTCCAAGGTTTTCTTCCTCTGAAACGCTTTCTTGCAAAACTCACATTGAAACGGGCGTGTGTCGTCGTGCGACACCATGTGACGTGTTAAACTCTCCTTGTTGAACGCTTTGTATGAACAAAACTCGCAGCCAAACGCTCTCTCCTTCATGTGTACCCTCGATTTGTGCATTAAAAGCCGGCTTTTTAGCGTAAAAACGAAGTTGCAGAGATCGCATTCGTATTGGAAGCGTTTGACATCATGGACTTTTGCTAGATGCCGTTTTCGAAGGTACGGGCTGGTTAGAACTTCGGGGCATTTCGGGCATTTGAGCATATAAGTTCTGTGTGTGCGACGGTGGTGTAGTTGCAACGCGTTGACGTTTTTGAATGAGATATTGCATTTATCGCACGAGACTCCATCATTTGTATGGACTGTTTTGACGTGGCTCGCTACGCTCGTCTTCGTAACGAACGCCTGCCCGCAAATCTCGCATAGAAACGCTTCGTTTGTCGTGTTGTGTTTCGCGTGTGTATGTTTTAGTAAAGTTCCGAAGAATCGGAATTCATCACCGCATTGCAGGCACGGCATTCTATCATCGGCCAATTTATACGCGAAAACTTGATGTTTCACTTCGAGGTTTAACTTCAAAGCGTGAATCTTCACAAAGTGGTCTAGCAGCTCGTCGATAACGTTGAAGCATTTGGAGCATTTCTTGCAAGTGAGGTTCGAGATCTCGAGTTTGACTTTGCTGTTTTTGATGACACCTCGGAAAGCGCTTCGTATCTTCGCATCGCTATGTTCCTCGTGATAATGCGCCTTGAGTTTTGAGCTCTCTTCGAATGGATAGCAGCAGAAAAAGCAAGCGAACTTGCTACAATGCCAGCGGAACGGAACCGCTGTGGAATTCTCTATGATGGTCGACATGAGACTTACTAAATCTTCCTTGCGTTGTAACTCCGTCATCTTTTCCATTACTGAGTTGACGAGAGAAGAGGCGTCCTCGATTTCTGAAACTGAAGGTTTAGGAATTAGGATATTACTCATCATCGCGTGAACAGGGTGACAATTCTACTAGATGACAACGTCAATCATTCCGCTGCGTTTGGTTTCGATCTCTTAAACGTCAGCCATTTGGATTTAGTAGAATGGCTTTTCAAAAATTTGTTCTGCCAAAGTCCAAACCTTAGTTAAAACTTCACCACAACTAAGTCGTTTGTCATTAGTAGAATAGGAAACAGTCGAAAATCTAAGGTTTAGTTGAGGTTTTGCTTGTGGTTCATAAAAGTTTTGTAGTAGAATTGCCACCCAGCTCATTTGTAAGATTGTGTAGTTACCTAATTCTCCCAAAAAACTGAAGTTTTTTTAGTAAGTAGGTACCTACTTTACTTTAGTAAGAACGCACAACGCACCTAAGCATTCGTGAAGTTAGCTGTTTCGATGCGCAGTATAACTTTTTCATACAAAATTTTCTACTGCACAGCGAAACGGCTAACTTCACGAATGCCTAGATCCATTGTGCGTACCTACTGTAAATATGTTGTAGGTATAACTCGTAGAATTGAATTAATTTCTAAAGTACCTATTTATTTAGTAAACCTGTTTTTGAGTTGTTAGCTTTAATTTGATTTCACACTTTTTACCCTCACTGGTGGTGGGTCTGTTTTCGGGTTGAATTCATATTTTCAGTTCGATAATTATTATCAAGTATCAAGGTCTTCGATCACATTTGATCTAAGATCAAGGTATTTAATTCATGATATTTTGATTCAAACGTAAAGTCGCTAACTAAAAGACGTCAAAATAGCCCTGCTGACCAATGGTCTAGAAACGCATAGAGGACAAACATACATTCTTATTTTATACAGTACCTATCTAAATTGATAATAGGTAGGTAGGTAGGTACCTACTGGCAGCGGTTGGTAAAAAAAACAATCAATATTAAAAGAAATGTTTTATTATTAAGTTAAGGTAGGTACCTAGGTATTAGGTAACTTTAAATACAGGGCATTATAGGTACAATTATAAAGGATGGGGCATGAATTATTATACAAGGTAGTTAAATCACAATTCACAATATTGAACAAAAAATAATGTATGAGCAACGAATTTACAAGTAAACATAACATATAGCCTATGTTCATCCTGAAAGTTCATTCTAAATACTGGTGAAAGAATTTTTGAAATCGGTTGAGTAGTTTCGGAGATTACCTTTTACATACAAACTTTACCTCGTTATAATATTAGTAGGTAGGTATAGATACTCGTAGTATAGATTATTTACATAATTTGTGTTGTAGCGACATCTACCTGTCGCTAGATGAACTACATACACAATACACATGCTACGCTCTAAAGAGCTTCGGATAGATGGCGACACAACCGCATATGTCTAGAACTCGCAAGCAAATTTTTCTGCGGCGATAGACATACCTAATAATATATTTGAGTAACCGACAACAAATCAAAAATGATATAGAAAAAGACAGAATTGCCCTCATTCTTTATTTCGTTCAGCCTGATTAATAATAACAAACCATTCTGAACAGTGAACTTGATGAGCATTCAGATTCTTAGATCTCCTGAACTTTTGGCCACATATACAATTGAATTTCCTGCTCTCATCATGGCATACCATATGCTGTTTGAGCGAACTGACATCGTATGCGCTATACCCACAAACGTCACACGTTATATTCCTCAATTTGTAATGTACTCTTTCTTTGTGTTGAACATATTTGTTATTCCTCGTAAAGACTTTCGAACAATACTCGCAAACTATCTGCAAGCTCTTATTATTATGTACTAAAGCCATATGACGCTTTAATTTGTAACGGTTGTTCTGCATTTCGCCGCATATATTACATTTTAGTAGACCACTTTTATGTGTTGTTGCTATGTGTTGGAGTAGAGCGTATTGTGTTTGAAATGTCTCGCTGCAAAACTTGCAAGTTTTCACGGCGTGAATATTCATATGATTGTGCATATTGACTTTCCCTACGACCCCTTGCCCGCAAATTTCGCACACTTGCTTTCGCATGTGCGTTTGGTGTGTATGGATTAACAGCTGTCTGAAGTATTGGAAGACAATCCCGCATTCTATGCAATACATTTCACTATCGGATAGTTTGTACGAAACAAAATACTCCTCAATGTTAGAATCAAACTCCCCGTTGTGTTTCTCCCTCAAATGTTCTACGAAATCGGTTAGATCAGTGATATTTTGATCGCATTGATCGCATTTTGCGTCTGCAACGTCAACTTTGATCCTGCGTTCGGTGTACATAGTTTGTGTGACTATATCAGTGATGTTTATCTCGGCATGGCCGTTCCTTTCATGCTCTCTCAAGGCTGCGCTTGTGTTGAAGTGTATGGGGCAGTAAAAGCACATGAACCTCCCTTTTTGCCAACGGAAGGGTAAGATCGTTGTGTGCTGAATGATAGCTATGAGCAACGTCGCTAGTTGCACTTCTGTCCTCAACGCGGTCTCTGAAAGAGAGACAAGACTTTTAACCCTATTTATTCTTCTATTATACTACTAAGGTAGCAGACAAGCATACGGGCCATAGGTACGGCCCACTTGATGGTAAGCGGTTACCGTAGCCTATGGACGCCTGCGACACCAGAGGAGTCACACCCACCAAGACTTGCCCCCTGATTAGTCTATCTTTGTTGCGACCAAAATCGGTCTCAAACTGTCAATATGACAGTTCAGTGACCACGCAAGTAGCTCTGTCACTCTCATCTCAACGAGACCGAACGCGACAAATGACAAATGCGTGCAGTTTTGGCATTGGTCTCAAACTGCCAGAACGATAGCGTAGGTATCTTTTGTCGCGTTCGGTCTCGTTAAGATGAGAGTGACAGAGCTACATGCGTGGTCACTGAACTGTCATATTTGACAGTTTGAGACCGATTTTGGTCGCTATCAAAGATTGACAATCAAGGGACAGAGGCGCAATTCAACCCATCTTGGAACCTACTAATACTAACATAGCTCATTAAGTCATTATACCTACTAATAACATATGGATGAAAGTCTGAAATAAAGAATTTTTATTCATTCATTTTAATATTAATATCTATCAACAAAGCCTATACCTACTCTTCCTTCGCATTCTCATATTACTTTCCGATGCTTTTTCAATAGATGCTGTTTCAAATTATACGCTTTGAAACCTTTCCAATCGCACAAATCACAAGCCACATTCTTTTCTTTAACATGTACCTGCTTAACATGCCTGTTCATAGTACTCTGAAAGTAGTAGGTGTTGGGACATTGTGGACATTTGATAGGCTCTCTTTGTCTATGAACGGTCGTGAGGTGCGCAGCGCGCTTGTAAACTGTCTCAAATGTCGCCGAACACATTTGGCATTTGAAGAGCTTGTTGTGTACACGCGTCATATGCGTCCTTATAGTGTGCACGCTAAAGTTTAGATTGCAATGCGTGCATTTGACGGATTTGCTTCTGTGTTCGTTGGCGAGGTGCATTTTCATCTGGTGCGGTTTGAAAGTCCTTCCACAGACATCGCACAGTTTATTTTCACTATGATGCTCTGAGTTTGTATGAGCGAGTAGTTTAACAAAATCGCTAAATTTCGTGTCACATATCACGCAGGAGACTTTATCGCCTAATTTAAAAGCTTGGAAACATGTTATATCTTTATTATAAGTCAATTTATGGTTCTCTATCAAATGGTCTATTAAACTGTTTAAAGTGTTGAAGTTTTTTGAACATAGTTTGCATTTGAGAAGCGATACGTCGATATAAATAGACGAATCCCAGAATTTGTTCATGGCATTCACGATTTCTGAATCATCGTGTAGCATTTGATGGGATTTGAGCTCGTCCTGGTGGTGGAAAACATCATAGCAGTAGAAACATCGATAAGCAGACACAAGCCATCTAAACGGCATAACAGATGTCGCTTGCACCACATTCCTAACGTTAATTCTCAATTTCTTGAGACTCTCCGACGGTTTAGCTTGACTCGTTTCATCGTGATCAGTCGACTCAAGTATATCTAGAGTGTGCTCAGATTCTGTGAGTAAATCTTGAGTCTCAGTTTCTTTATCAGTTGATTCGGTAAGCATCTCAGCTGTGTACTCAATGGGTACTTTTCCAGTCGACTCAGAGAGTTCTTGATTGTACTCAAGTAAATCAGTGAGTATATCTTGAGTGTACTCAGTCGACTCTTCATCAGCTGAGTCTGACGCCTCGTAATATTGCAGTTCTGAAATGAAAATTTCTTCTTAAACTTTGCAGGTGTTGCGAAGTGCGGTTTTTTTCTTTTTGGACCATCTCCACGTAGTAACT
This sequence comes from Camptogramma bilineatum, assembly GCA_958496255.1. Classification (NCBI taxonomy): domain Eukaryota; kingdom Metazoa; phylum Arthropoda; class Insecta; order Lepidoptera; family Geometridae; genus Camptogramma; species Camptogramma bilineatum. The sequence goes on from OY292478.1 coordinate 6,065,668, forward strand.
CTACAGATTGAAGGCAAAAAGGTTTTAAGACTTTTTAGAATTTGTTTGTTGCCGGGGATTTTTGATTGGATGGGTACTTCCCCCAAAAAGTGGGCTACTGGATACCTCCGCATTATGAAATCTGATTTCAATGGTTCTTTTTTTATTTGAAAGGTTGTAAACTGCTGTTCTCATAAATTGGTGAAGATCTAACGGTATTTCAGCGTGATAGCTCCTCAAAATGCAGTAAATGGCTTACTTTTAGATTTATTTAAGCCAAAGACAGACTCGCGAGGTCTACAGTTCACAGAGCTACCAGTTTACTAGAATTAAGCAGATAAATTTATTTAGAACTAGCTGCTGCCCGCGGCTTCGCTCGCGTGGTACCCGAATAAAAAGTAGCCTATGTTACTCTCCAGCCCTCCAACTATCTCCACACAAAAAATTACGTCAATCCGTCGCTCTGTTTTTACGTGAAAGCAGGACAAACAAACAAACAAATAAATAAACAGACTTTCACATTTATAATATGGGTACAGATATTGTGAGGAGCTAAAAGAAATGACCTCTACAGTGCATAAAACTTATTTATTAAATTGTCTTACATAGAGAAATACTTAGGTTTACCAAACGAGATTTATAGTGAGATAGAAACAGTAGGTAAGCGTCACCATACATACATATTCATGCCGGGTACACTAGTAAGTATTAAATTAAGTTACAGTTAGTAGGGCCACAGAATAGGTACAGAAGGCGCACTCCGCACTTTAGATACAAAGCTACAAGTACATTGGCGGGCGGCCCGGGCGGGTTGGGTTCCCACTTGCCGCTCGTCTCGCACGCTAGCCGCGTCGCGCGTAATACGACAAGTCGACAACCCTTCGCACCAGACAGTTACAGAGTTATGCGTTAGAGAGGCAACGTTTAGGTGAATATCTCGCTGGGCACTAAGCGCTCAGGCTAGCTGAATTGCACTTTGATGCGTCGCAGCAAGAGTTGCTATTTAAATTAATGTTTTAAGTCAGGCTTCTGTACCTATTTATTCTGTGGTAGGGTTACATTTGCAAGCGACAAATATTAATGTGGTTCGTTTTACATAGTAAATGAAATTACAGTCACTGGGCAATTTAACATGGATGTGTTTTGAAATGTGTATAACGAACTTATTTATGGGTAGATTTCTGCGGAAAATCAATAAGATCGCGAACTTTTATTCTCAAAAATCATAATAATTCCAAAACAACATTTTTTAACATGAAAAGCATTTTCATCCTTAGAAAAGTGATGTTTCTTCGAATCGAAGAATCAAAATCGAAACAGAGTTTATACTGCGGGGCTAAAAAGGCCACTATAGCAGAATCACAATAGCAATTGCAATGTATATGTTACGGGCAATTTGATAAATCCGGTCATTATGAATAATGACCGGTCCGTATGCATAATGACCGCGTCGATCGGGAATGTGATAAAAACTGCATGATTAATCACTTTGCCCTGTCATTATGAATAATGACCACACTATCTTGGGCAATGTAATAAATTAGATGAATTGCAGTGTTTTAATTGATTTACTACATTTCTGGCGCTTCGGCGGCCGCTACCGCGGCACGCTACGCTCGCCTCGCGCGTAGTTTTTTTACTAACCTAACATAACCTAACCTACAGATTTTAATCCCATTTATCACATTGCCCGGCTAAAAGTAGGGCACTATTCATACTGCCCGGTCTAAGTGATAAATTCAAGCCTTGATTTATTAAATGGACCACGGGCCGTCGGGCATTATGAATATGGACCGGTCAAAGTAATAAATTTATCAAATTGCCCGACGCTCTTGGTCATTATTCATAATGACCGGTCCATATGAATACTGCCCGATTAATCAAGTTGCCCGTGACATATACACCGTTTATTTTTGGTCAGTTTAAAGCCGGCGCCTACGTAATCTATATCGATAACCTTACTCAAAAATAATAATAAATATGAGATCTATTTTTTTGCAAATAATAATATCACGAAACATAGGCAGGATAAATCACGGAGATACGTGCTCTGTGCTCAGCTGTTGCTACGGCATAGAGTCTATGCTACGTCGTAGTCATACATACATACCTAGGTCATTAGCTCTGCGCGCCTACGACACCATAACAAGTGTTTTACTCACTTTTGTTAATCTTTTCAACTATTTAGTTTCGTATGAAATACTTATCAAATTCAAAAACTAAACCAACGACACGAATACGATTAAGCAATACAAGCAGTGGGTGCTGGCTTTAAACTGACCCAGAATTAACGGTGTATAAGTGGCTATAAGTGGCTCAACTGACCCAAGCCGTTTAAATTAGACCTGGTACAAAATGTAATACTTAGTTGATAAGCTACACCATGTATATTCACGCCGAAACTTGTTCTTGCTGTAAACATTTTTTCATTTTCATTTTTATATTTTATAAATGCCGTTCTTGTCACTCTGTCTATGAAAAGAGACGGCATATAGTTTAATTCCTGTGATTCTGCTATAACGGCCTTTTTAACCCCGTTGGTACTTAAGTTCTCGAAAACAGATCATAATATGGACCAACACAGATAAAATATGGAAGTTGGGACGTAATATTAAGTTTCAATAGGAACTGCTTCTGAATAATTTTAGTCATGATAGTTACCACGTTGAGGTTTTGCAAAGAGTGGAGGAGGAAAGATCGTTGTTGCAAGTTGTCGAGAATAGAAGAGGGAAGATCATTGGCCATCTGTTACGACATGACATCATTGAAGGAAAAGTGGAAGGAGAGGAAGAGGAGGACCGAGGATAGGCTACATGAGCCGAGAGAAAGAGACGGTTGCTGTCATGTCGTAGGAGGACAAGGAGGCTGCCCTTAAAAGAGCTTCGTGGAGAAAGAGGCAACAGTTATACCGACAAGGGGCACCCCTTAAATTGAAGAAGAGTTATCACGATGTCACTATTCGAATAGCATACCTACAGAATCTAAAAAGCCAATTCTATGTTCCTAGCCAAATCCACAATTTCAAGATTACTCATTGCCCATAAGCATAATGTAATCCCGGAGCCGTAGGTGCCTGCGGCGCCTTGTGCATCCTAGCATAATGTGCCTTCATAATCTTCCGAGTTGTAAACGCCTTATCACAACCATCGCATTTAAAATTCTTCTCCCCGCTATGTTTATACATATGATTCTTCAAACGATTACTGTTAAACGCTTTCCACCCGCATACACCGCAGATATGATTGCGCACTTTCAAGTGAGTGTCGCGTAGATGCGTCATCATCATACTCCTGAAGACGAAGGTCTTAGGGCAGTGAAGGCATTTGATCTCCTGCCTGTTTTTGTGATCTGTCGCCATGTGTCGCGATCTTTTGTAATGACTGCCGAAGGTTTGGTCGCAGACGAGGCATTTGAACTTTCTTTCCAAGCCGTGGATGTTGATTTGGTGGGTTTTGAGTTTGGAGCGCGTTTCGAACTTGTCGCCGCATTCAGGGCATAGCATTCCGCTGTTGTCGTGAGCGGATTTCACGTGGAGACGCAGAAGATTCTGATCTTTGTAATTCTGGCCGCAGATCTCGCAGAGGATAACCGAAGTGCCCTTATGGTCCTTATTGGTGTGATTGAGTAAAGGACCGAAGGTGTAGAAGCTCGCTCCACAAGCGAGGCAGCTCACATCGAAATTATTCAGCTTGAACGCCACCATACAGATTCCAACATCTTTATTGTACACCACACCATGTTTCGCTATGATATGGTCGACCATATCGTATAGGTCGGGCACGTCCTCTGAGCAGAGATTGCATTTTAAATTCGATATGTCTACATAGACAACCGGCTCCCAGTAATTCTTCATCGCCTTTTCTTTTAACGCATCATCTGTATGTATTGTCTGATGGGCTTTTAGTTCGGATGCCTCTTGGAATATGTCGTAGCAGTAGAAGCAGCGGTAGGAGCTTTTGAGCCAGCGAAAGGGCATGACTGTTGTTTTTAGTAGGACTTCTAGGACGTTCTTAATCATGATGTTTCGTTTGTCTTTTGAGGATAGCCCTTTGGGTTTAGTGGCTAGCACGCTGGCGGATGGGGCTAGGTTTTTGGTCCGTTTGGGAGTCACCGGTGCCGGGACCGGCGGAGTCGGTCTAATCAATACTCTCTGGCTACCTCTGGGTTCTCCTGAAAGGAAAACACGATCCGCTTTAGGTTTTTATCACTTCAGAGGCAGCCAGAGAGCACATGCATTATCTAAGGAATGTAATAAAGATATAAAGGTGCAGACTAAACCACACGTGCTTGTGTGGTTTGACGACCTCTGTGGCGCAGTGGATGAAGGCCCGCCTGTGACGCAGGAGGTTGCGGGTTCGATCCCCGCCGCGGGATAAATGTTTATATGATCTGCAAATATTTGTCTCCGGTCTGGGTGTTTTCTATGTATATTATGTATGTATTAAAAAAAAATGTATTTAAGTAGAATATCAGTCATGTGGTTACCATAACACAAGCTCTTAGCTCTTAGCTTGGGGCTACATGATGCTGTGTGAAATGTCCAGCTTTATTTATTAATTTGTGTGTCCATCATGCCCCAAAACCTGTACAATGAACCTCATGATTGGTTCGAATAATGCCGTGGATGTAGCCACTGGTCTAAATGGCTCTAAAAATTGTAGATACATCGACTCGATAGAAAAAGAAGAAGTAATGAAATCACGACTGTATTACCAAGGTGCGGTAGACTATTCTTTCAGATCTTTAGGCATTTAAGACTAAGGGGTTAGTCAGAAGTATGTCCAAACACATTATGTACACCACATTTTGCAGAAGTTAACATTCCATACGTGATAGTTTTCAAGCCCATCGACGCTATTAGAAAGATCGATTTTAAATGTCAAAACAATTTTAATTTCATTTATTTAGTCCACTAGGATCACTTTGAATCGTCTTAAGAGCTAGGTGATTCTACTCCTGTTCTTTCGCGACCAACACCGTGAAGAATCAGGGCAACAAACACGGTATGACCCAACACAAGACATGTCACACTTGCTGTCCTGCCCTCTGTGCCCAAACAACTGCACCCGCGAAGATCTTGTTGCGGCTTCAGATAGGGCCATAGAGGTGGCGTCATATTGGAGCAAGCAAATTTAAACACTGCATAAGTATGAGCAAATTGACACGACGAATGAATGAATGAACACGGTATGGGGTCTAGCTTTCTTTTCAGTTACTTTCCACATACTTAATTTATCGAGGAGATGGATACAGTGTTTAGCTTAGGGTAGCGCTATAGCGCCTTAATCATGTTTTCGTCTTGTCATGTTACTTATTTAAGTACTTAGATACTAGGTTTTCGTCAAAATTAGATTTCATATTTTTTAAGACATCAGAGGAACTATAGGATTAAACTTTTACTACTCTACACTATCATAAAGAGTTTGATTTACGTTTTTTTAGAGACTCATAATTTTCTAGAACCAATCCGATTGTGAAAAATCTTTCATGTAACTAAACTTATACCTAGTCATTTGCTCCTGGAAAAGTTCGCTCACAATTTGGATGATTTGATGCTAGTGGCATTAAGCTATTAACAGCTCAGCGCTTCCGTGCTTCGGAGGGCACGTTAAATTGTCTGTCCCGGCTTTTAAGTCGAGCCATAAGGCCTTTAGGCGGCCTAAAAACTCCGTCACCAGAGTAAGCCAGCTCATACGAACATAAGTAAAGATACTGATCAGCTCATACGTAAAGATCCTGATCTTCCTTTATTTTACAACGTCAACCATTCCAGTATCATTGCCGCTGCGTTTCGTTTCGTTCTCCAAAATTAAAGAAAGCAAAACCTCGTTGGTAATTTGTTTGAATACGTCATCACAGCAGAGTAACCTAACCTCATTGGTGATTAGTAGATTATGAGACAAAACCAAAGTCCTTGGACAAAACGAAATAGTAGACGTTTCGTTTTGGTCGATAAAAAGTTTTTTAGAAGAATCGGCTTCGTGTATACGCGCCTTGAGATCGACTTAAGGGACCGGCGAACGTATCTACGTACCTAGGAACGTAATACCAAAATAATTTAAAATTGGAGCATATTTTTATCACTTTATGTTATTATTTGGATAAAGGCAGTATTTATCTAGGTTCCTGTTACACTTTTATTCCAAAAAACTTACTATAGAACAAATGAAAAGAAAAAATGTAATTTTTGGTGTACTTACCTACAAAGATTTAAATTCATTTTGCTTACATTTATTTTTAGGTAAGTTTTTCGGAACAAAAGTGTAACAGGAACCTAGATAAATACCTATTCTCTTAAGAGGCCTGCAACAGGCGAATTTCCATAAAATCGTAATACCGAAATCATTTAAAATTTAAGCATATTTTTATCAGTTTCGCTCTCGCCTTGAATCGATTCGCCTATTCGCTCACACTCGCCTAAGCTGGCCTAGGCTAGCCCAACATGAGTAACCTTAACAGTAATCGTAATAATGAATCTCCTGCTCATGTTTCTCCAAGGATTCAGCATCGGTGAACCCCTTCCTGCAGAGCCTACAGACCCTTCCCGTAACACCCACATGCACCTTCATATGCGTGCGTAAATTACTGGACCGTCCGAAAGTTTTCTCACAGATGGTGCAGGAGTAATCTTTGACGGCAAAATGCTTGCGTTTGTGCAACTTCACTAGCCATTTTATCCCTGTAGTGTAATCGCACAAATCGCATTGGTATTTAAACTCAGAATGCATGCTTTGTATATGGAGGACCATAGCGCCTTTTGTTGTGCAAATCTTGCTACAATGCTCACATTTTATCCTATACTTCTCAACGTTATGCTCCTTCCCCAAATGCACCCTCAATTGGTAGTTGTTTTTGAAATTCGCCGAGCATAAGTTACATTCGTGAGTTTTGACCTGACCGTGGAACCGTTCCTTATGCTTATCGAGTTTGTGGAAAGCGTCGAATATCTTGTCGCAAAACGTGCAGCGATGCCCGACGTGGCATGTGCTTATGTGTCGTTTCAAACGAATTTGATCTTTAAAGCTGTGTCCGCAGATCTGACACATGAACGAATGAGTCACGTGTTGCTTATACATATGTGTTATGAGCGAGGTGAAGTTGTCATAGTCAGAATCGCAAAGAACGCATTGCATAAAGTCCTTGTTCAAAACGAAAGGAAAGAAGCACAATTCTACACTAGTATCGTATTCCTCTCCGTGATCATTATTGAGATGAGAGATCATTTCGTCCATTGTAGCGATTTGTATTTCGGGGCAGTAGTTACAAGCTATATTAGTCACGTCAATTTTGACCGGCACGTCTTTGGTAATGATGTGTTTTTTAAGGAAGCTGTCTAGGTCGACCGCGTTGTGTTTTTGCGTGTGCTCGATAAGTACATCGCAGTTTTTCATCTGCTTCGAGCAGTAGAAACATCGGAAGCCGCGCGTGTTCCAGTTGAAAGGCGTGACGTTGCCGTAGCGTAGGAAGATGAAAATGTTCCTTCTTAACACACTCAGACGATCCTGGTATCGATCGTCGCTCTTGCTCCCTGGAAAGAGAGTAAGGATCATTTTATTGACCCAAACGTTCAATATAAGTCCTTACTAATTTATAAATGCGAAAGTAGCTCTGTCACGCTTTCATAGCTTGACGGATTTTTATAAAACGATAGTGGGCAAACTTCACCCAGCTCCGCCAGCAATGTAACTAATATGACTCGAAAGACCTAATAAAATTAAGCATTTTTTATTATCGACGCACTAAAATCTATCCCAGGGGTCACTAGATAAATCCATGTTTGTACCTAACCTGAGTAGTACTAGTACTAGATTTTATTACAAGGGAGCAATTAGTAGATTGTTACAAGTTGGTTGAAAGTAACCTATTCAGGCATGAGATGGTTTGGCGCACGAGCGTAGCGAGGGCACCAATAGTTCGAGTGCATAAATAGGTCTTTCACCCAAAGTAAACACTGCTTTTCATTTCGAATATGAAGAAAGTAATTCGCCGGCCAAGTGGTCAAACAGTTCGTATCGAAATGTATGGCAGATAACTCACTTGGGTACGGTCAGGATCCCGATCCCGTGATCCAGATCTCGTGATCCTGATTCCGTAATCCTAATCCCGTGAACCTGATCCTGTTATCCTGATCCCGTGATCCTGATCCTGTGATTCTGATTCCAGTGATTTTGCGTAATCCTGATCCCATAAACATAATTACGAATCATTATTATGATTCATAAAAGGAATTGTGGTAACGGCCATTTTAGCACCTTTGTAAGTTGAACCTATTTGACTTAAAATAAATAGAGAACCCTCGGACAGAATTTGATGCGCATTGGCACAGATAAACATGGCAGTGATACCTTTTAAACAAAAGTATTCTAAGCTGTGGTGGCCGTGGTGGGTCCATACATTTATGACCAAAAATGCGGTAATGGCCATTTTAGCCCGTCTGTAAGTTAAACCTATTCGACTTAAAATAAATAGAGAACCCTGGGACAGAATTTGATGCGCATTGGCACAGAGATACATGGATGTGATACCTTCTAAACAAAAGTAGTCTGAGCTGTGGCGGCCGTGGGTGAAGTGCCCATACATTTTTGCCCACACTCCTTTGGTCTAGTTATAGTTTGAATCCTGAAGAAGGACCTAGGATACTTTTTATCCCGGAAGAAGTCAAATTTTCCAGAAAAATAAAGAGAATATCAAAGGAGAATAAGTTCGTATGAGCTAGTGGCTAACATTGCTGACGGAGTGTTTAGGCCGCCTAAAGGCCTCCGTCATGCCTTAACGACTTAAAGGCCAGGAACGATAATTCAACGTGCCCTCCGAAGCACGGAAGCGCTCAGCTTGTAATGCCACTTGTCACCCAGTCAAATTGTAACCGTGTGACCTAAATAGTTTCAAAGATCTGCATGGCAATTCAGCCGATCTTCAAGAACATCCGCGATAGAAGCCCACGAACAAATAGCTGTCGCAAAACATTCTGAGAAATATCAACTGAAAGTTTCCAATCAGGCGCTATGAATCGCAAAAAAGCCATTCAATGAAACGTCCCTTTTCGAAGATCTTCGAATCGAATAAGGTGCGAATGCCCTGCTAAGCGGATGTTTAAAGTATCTGGCTTTGAATAATTGAAACATGACTGTTCTCAGACGTATTTATTAATTCCATGATCATAATAACAGTTATTTATATGGTGTACCTACCTACATATACTATGCAGTATGTTATGTGTATGTTTAGAGAGTAAAAGTATAAACAAAACTACAAAATAAAACTGCCTCCTGATTGTTTATCTTTGATAGCGACCAAAATCTGTTCGATTTTGGATGTGTATGTTTAGAGGTCACTCTCATCTCAACGAGATCGAACGCGACAAAAGATACCTACGCGATCGTTTTGATAGTTTGACACCAATTTGAGGTTTGAAAGAAGTTAGACAATCAGCCTGCAGATGTTCGGTTACGTACATAAACTATTGGTATACAATACACAGAAATCTCGTCTCTGATAGCATGACCTCAGGGATCATTTCGTTATGCAGTCCGGTCTTACCTGCATAAAAGCCTACAAATAACATACAGTTGTTCTATCTCACGAAGTGCATTTGGTCTTAATTGTGTGTGTTCATCGTTGTTTCTGTGTGCGTAAGCTCGGGAGCGCTCAGAATCGGCCCACGCACACAGAAACAACCTGCATGTGCATCTCATCTACACACACAATTAAGACCAAACGGACTTCGTGAGATAGAACAACTGTAACTACATCTAAAACTAGAAACTGCCCTACAGTATGTGCTCCTCTAAACTAAGATTTGATGACCCCTGTTGTATATACTCTGTGATTTCATCGCATTTCAATCCATCTTCAATAACCTCCATGTTCACGAAGTCACCTCCAACAGTGTGCTCTAAAAGAGTAAAACCCTCTTCAATCTGAGGGTGTCGACTTCTCACGTGCATCTTAAGAGTAGCCTGATGAGCGAACGACCTATCACAAATCCCGCAGTTGTAATTCTTCTCCCGGGAATGTAGGATCATGTGGGAATTAAGATTGCTCTTTTTAGAAAACTTCTTCCCACACACAGAGCAAACAAACTTTTTGTCGCCGTTGTGTTTTAGCATGTGTAGTTTCACGTCGTACGGACCGAAGAATTTGTCGCCGCATACTTCGCATTCAACGTTTTTCTCCCGCAAGTGTACACGTCTCATATGCCGAGACATGATACTCTCTTGCGGATAAACTTTCAGGCAGTACGGACATTTGATTTTCAACTCTTCGACTCCATGAAGGTTGGCCAAATGAAGTTTTTTTAGATAAGGACTTTTGAAGGTCTCAGGACAATGCGGGCAAGTGTATAGATTGACAGAATGAATGTTCTTTTCGTGAAGGATTTTCTTAGAGAGCGTTGCGAGACTAACTCCGCAGGTATCGCAGATGTATCCGCCTTCTCTATGGTAGTAACGATAATGCATTTTCAAATGGTTCTCTCCTTGGAAGCTGGTTCCGCAGACATCGCAAACGAATTGATGGGACAGATGGTGTTTGTTTGCGTGTCGCAGAAGGTACTCAAAGAAAGCAAATTTAGAGTCGCAAGTTGCGCAAGACGGTGTGTCTCTATCAAGTTTAAAGGGAAGAACACAGTTGGGGATATTAACATCGTATTCGGCGTCGTGTGCTATTATAATGTGATGTATCAACTCCTCTAAAGAATTGACAGCTTGTGGGCAAAGCTTGCAGCACACTTCTGTCACATCAATTTTGATAGCTGCATCTTTGTTCCTATTATTTTTAGTTCTGTCATAGATTATGAGTTCTAGGTTCGCGTTGACATGTGCTATAGCGGTATGTTGCCTGAGAAAAGTGGGATCTCTTGTGGTTTCGGAGCAAAAGAAACATTTGTATTTGGACTTGTGCCACATAAAGGGAGTTACATTGCTGTACTGCAGGATGTATTCGACATTGCGTCTTTTAAGGAGCAGCTTGCGTGCTACTTCCATTTTCTTATATTTGTCCTCCACATTGAACATCGCACCTGCGAACAAATTTGTAGATTTTACTTTCTTTTCGTTCTTTTCGGTCTTTGGTTTGTTATGTAGCTGGCATGATAGTTCATGTTCTACTATCATCCCTATTTGGTTGATATCCCTTTAAGAACGAAGCGCTTCCGATCGTCTTTTATAATGCGTGCTGCTGTCGAATGGAATAAACTGCCTTCGTCTGTGTTTCCATCTATAACCCGAACACCTTTAAAAGGAGAGTTAATAGGCATTTTCTAGGGAAGCTCGCTTCATTGTCGACTTCATCCATGCCTAGGCAAGGAGCGAAGTCAAGAGCTATCTTAAATAAAAAAAAAATGTTGCCAGTGTCTGTTTTCTTTTAAGTTCTCTTATTTCTACAGCTTTTTTTTATAACAGGCTCACGGTTGTATCCACATCCTCTAAGATCATCGAGCTCTTAAGATCCTTTGAAGATATCGAGGGTGTAGTCGGAAACCAACGTTTACAGATGTTCACATTTTGTTGTTTAAAAGAAGAAAGTTAACAGTTTACTTAGCTGAATAGAGTAGAATATAGTTTATTGACAACGCTCACAGCATAAAAACAACAAAAATGATGAGTACCTACCTAAAAATAATATGAAAACAAGGTATTTTTATACTTTAATAAGTACCTACCCACCTACATAGATAGATAGATAGATGAGGCAGGCCAATGAAAAAAAAACCCAAAAAACCTAAACAAAATGCTCTGGTTGCTTTGACTATGATGCTGGGGTTCGTCAAAAGGTCCAGACTTTGAATCAACCTAATAAAATTTTATTCGTTGAAAACAGATGCTTAAGCCTATCTACCTAAACTGAAGCTGAACATCTGTAGCATTCATAGAAGAGGTATTAAATTAATACTAAGGTTCTGGAAAAGTAAGAGAAAAATCTAATGAAGATCACACGTTTATTCATCATTTAAGAAAATAGTATTCATACCTACACTTACACTGACTGTACAGCTTATTTTTATACATAATGTAATAAATATGGAATTAAATCTAGTGTTACAGAAATACAGAATGCTTTTTAATAATACTAGAATTGACTTCTCAATTAATAAATTATTAAGGTTTGAGTATTCATTTTAGCAGCCATATTTTAAAATAGTCGAGATTTTCAAAATAAACTGTAGAATAGTAGACAGAAGAAAGGATAAATAAATAAATAAAGACAAATCATTTCAGAATCAATCAGAATTAAAGGCGATTCATTCTTTAGATGAAGATCAAGAAAATACTTTAAATCGGATTACAAATCAAGATTGTAATAGGAATAAGGCAATTATTTAAGAGAAAAAAAAAGTAATAAATGAGATTTTAATATTTCAAATTGCAAAGTTACGACCTAACAGCCTGTCTCGCAAAGGACTGATATGCCATCGGATTCTCAATCTTAAGTTACTGACATTAAAGTAGTGGGAAGCTTTTTGCAGTTAGGATAGGAATGGATCTTAGAAATAAGACGTCAACGTATCACACACGAGTTACTTGTATTTTGGACTTCACTGCACGAAACCGTATTTCTTATGAGTGTCCATATGCGTACGCAAGTTCTTTTGCCTCAAAAACGCTTTACCGCACAGCTCGCACTTAAACTTCCTCTCACCATCATGTTTAACCATATGCATCTTAAGCAGATGATTGTCAAAGAACTTATCGTTGCAAATCGAGCATGCTACATTCTTTTCCTTCAGATGCGTTCGTCTAACGTGTGAATCCATAAAGGAGTGCTTTGTGAACATTTTGCCGCAATACTCGCACTTATGGCCTATTCCGTGCATCTTTATAAGATGGATTTGGCGTTTGTACGCAGACGCGAACATTTCAGAGCAGTTGGGGCATTTGAAGGTCATTTCGTTGTGGCTTTTTGCCATATGGCGAACTAGGACCGACCGGTTCTTAAACTTAGCGCTGCAAATCTTACATTCCGAAGATCCAGTATGGGTGTTTTGCAGATGCATCTTTAGATTGGTTGTACTACGGAATCCGCGGCCGCAGTAATCGCAAATCACATTGTTATTGCTATGATCAGAATTGAAATGCCTAAGCATTGTGTTCAAGTATCTGAATACTTTCGGACATTCCAGACATTGGATGTTGCCTTTGACGAGACGGTACGGCTCGAAGCAAGTTTCAATGCTGACGGTTTTGTCGTAGTCAGCATTGTGAGTCGATATCGCGTGGTCGATGAAGTGCTTCAAATCGGGCATGGGCGCAGAACACAGTTTGCAAGCAAGATCTGCTATATCAACCCTAACAAACGTACGTTTTCCTTTACATGTCTTCATGCATTTACTTTTGATATCGCAAATGGGGTGTTCAGAACGCGTGTGCTGTTTGAGCACTTCATAGTCATCGTATTTCTGAGAGCAATAGAAGCAAGAGAATTTGACTCGAAATCGAAAGGGCACTGCGGTGGACATATTCAGTACGCATTGTATGTTCTCACGGATTCGCACGATTTGTTCGTGCGTTCTTGATGGGTTAGCATTTTTGATGCCAATGTCGGTTACATTTTCATTCTTGTAAAGTAAGGGAAATCGAAATTTGCATTTTACTAAATGCTGTTTTAAACGGAGCATGGTTTGGAACTCTATTAAGCAGTAGCCGCAAGTTTTATTATTGTCAGTAGGATGTTCCAGCTTAAAGTGCTTAAACAGTTTGTTTAAGTTCATGAATATCTCGCCACAAACGTGGCATCGCGACATATGAACATGTTCTGTGTGCTTCCGCAATTTGAATCGACTTCTACATTCTATACCACATTGTTTACAAGTGAACCCTCCAAATCTATGGTGTTTCGAAATATGTGACGTAATATCTATCTTTCTGGTGAATATACGTTCGCAGTGATGACAAACGAAACTGTTTCGGCGATGATTGTTGATGTGATCATCTAATTCTTTGAATCTTTCGAACTGTGCGTCGCATTGCGTGCAGCGGAGATCAATCAGTCTGTATTCTACGATATCATCTATCTCCTTGTCATAGAATAGACCGTGTTCGTTTATCAGATGCTCAACAATCACTTCTAATGTTTTGAATTCTTGCTCGCATCGCTCGCACGCAATTTCTGATACATCAACTTTAATAGTTTCCCCGTTTTCTTTTAATTCTTTCAACTCCTGAATGCTTTTGCCGTGAGACTTGGTATGCTTACTGAATTCTACGTAATCGCTGATAGAAGCGCTACAGTAGAAGCAAACGTGAGTCTCATGATATTTGAATGGGAAAATGGTTGTGTTATCAAATAATGTTTTCAAGCTTTTCTTCCGTCGAAGAGACGTTTTTCGGCCAGACAGGAGGGCGGGCGTTTCATCTGAAATTAAATTATTCTTGCTGTAGTTTCATGGCTGGCAAACGTCAGTTGCTTCTTCTTGCCTATTTCTTTAATTTCAGCTAGGTGCTTAAGTTTAGAGTCCATTTTTGCTTAAGTTAAAGCAACATCAAGAATGAATGTGAAAGCAGAACCAGGGTCTTTAATGAAAAGGTTCTCCATAGAACCACCCACTTTGAATTATTGTAGGTCCCACTGTATTAGTTTTTTTCGGGACTTCTAGATTCTTTGTGCAATTGTGTCTGTTCATCTATTAATGAAATATTTCATTTTAATTACGATTTAAATATCTTTGGATCAGGATCTGCAGGCTTGATTGTCTCAAACTATCAAAACGATCGCGAAGGTTTCTTTTATCGCGTTCGGTCTCGGTGAGATGAGAGTGACGGAGCTACTTGCGTCTCTGAACTGTCATATTTGAGAGATTGAGACCGATTTTGGTCGTCATCAAAGAAAGACAATCAGGGGGTTAATTTAATAAGACAGAAGGAAAAACATATTCAATATTTTAGTTGAATTAAGTAGTTTGTGAAATAGCACTGTCATTCTTAAGATGAAGAGCGACGTGACCTCTTAGATTCTTCTTCCTCAAGAACCTCTTTCCACAGTAATCACAACGAAACGATCTCTCACCCACATGCCTCACCATATGCAGCTTCAGACGATTCGTATCAAAGAATCTCTCGGTACAAAGCGCGCACTGAACATTCTTCTCTTTCAGATGCAATCGCCTTACATGATTCGTCATAAAGGAGTACTTGATAAAGGCCATACCGCAATACGAACATTTGTGACCACCATCATGCACTTTCATAATGTGCCTCATTTTATGATACCTAGAGACAAACTTCTCAGAACACTGTTGGCAATTGATAACTTTGCTTCCATGGGTATTGCCCATGTGTGATTTCATGGCGTCGTTTGTGGGGAAGCCTAGGCCGCATTCGCTACATTTAAATCTTCCATTGGAGTGGTAACGAGAGGTATGCCCGCGTAGATTAGGATAAGACGGGAAAGATTTACCGCAGAACGTGCAAACGTACTGGCTTTCAGAATGAGTCGCATTGACATGCTGTAAAAGCAAACTGAAATATCGAAACTCTGTATCACAGAATGAGCAAACGAACTTATCATGCACTAGATTGAAGGGTCTGAACATGTCCACGCATTTGTTAATAACAGCTTTGTGCTCTGTCTCTAAATGATTGATCGCTGTGAGGAAATCTGAGAGTTTTTCAAAGCATATTTTGCAGTACAATGACGACGTATCAACTTTTATTTTAACACCATCCGATCTGCCTCGAAGTCTCATCGACTGGAACGTAGTCTCGCATATAGGATGTTCGGTTGTCGTATGTTGTCTAAGATCAACGCAGGTCGTGAAGTCTTTGGGGCAATAGAAGCACCTAAACTTACTTTGGAAGAACTTAAAAGGCATTGCTGTAGTCATGTTTATGATATACGCAATTCCGGTTCTAAGATCTCGTACACTTTTGTTTTTATCAACGGTTATGAACTCGTCTTTCGGTAAAGAAGCTTTGCATCTACTAGCGTGATTGAAAAAGCTCTGTTTTGTGTGAAACTTTTTGCAGCAGAAACCGCACTTTCCACCATTGTCTATCTCATGATCTTTCTTCATGTGATCGAGACGTTTCTGATAAGATGAGAATGTTTGAAAGCAAAGATTGCAACAAGACAAATGCTCTTTCGTTTTATGTTTCAAAAGATCCTGAAAACACGGAAACGATACAGAACATTTTGGACATCTGTATTCATTTTTATGAAATATTCTTATATGATGAGATAAATCACGCTTTTTGTTGTACTTTTGGCTGCAAATGTCGCATTGGAAACAATTATCAGGGTGGCTAAGATTCATATGTCGAACCAGATTGCAGAAGAATTTAAAACTCTGCTCGCAAACGAGGCATTTCAAATCGGCTAATCGATACGACGCAAGCGTAAGAGAAACATCATTATGATACTTTAGCTTATGTTCTAGTTTTAGATGTGTAATCAAATCATCGATATTTGGACACTGTTTTGAACAAATACTACAGTTCGTTTCAGACACGTCCACTTTAGTTTCGTTTCCGCATTTGATAAGCCTCATTCCTCGTTCAGACGTCGAGCAGGGCACATGTGTTTTCGTGTGCTCTTTCAAATCTTGGTATTTCTCTTTATCTATCCCGCAGAAGTAACACAGATACTTTCCGCGCCATTTGAATGGTATCACTGTGGTGTTGTTGACCAAAGTTTGTAGGTTCCTCTTTCTGCATTCATTCGCAGTAAATTTTCCTTCAGGCATATCTGAAAAGGAAATTCACTGGTTTGTACTCAAAATGAGGTGCTTGACAGATCTTCATGATTTCTTCGTGACCTTTGTTATGTGACCTCGTTAAAAGTTTTAGTTCCTAAAAGGTTTGGTCACTTAGATAGTTCATCTAAGCTTACATAAATTTGTTTATAATGTGCTAACTGTAGTAACGCAGAACGAGATTTAAAGCGCCGTACGCGAGTTTGAGTGAACGTGGGGTTATCTTTGTTAATTACATACAAACATTGCAAATTAAATAAAAGCTTGTAAAAACATTTTTGTAAGTCAAAATAAGGAGTGTAAGTATGATAAAGTTGATAAATGGGATTCCTTAACAAAAATATAGTTACTTATACGAATAAAGTAGGTACATCTACATAATAAAAGTTTAAGTAAATGCACTTCCTTATTTCTAGGATTACCTAAATTGATTAAGGGTTATGTTATGTTAGCGAAATATATTTCACATGCAATTAAAATAATTGAGATCAATTCAATACATAAATCGAATAAATATTTATAAATCTAATCTTTATTGTAGAGAATAAAAATCCATTAATGACATCTTTACTAGATGATTTATAGTGTCAGGAGGCAATCTTTGCCTACACTTAACGGGACACTGTAGTGCCTGGGACAATGTTGAGATGGAGTAGGCTTGTAGCACCTACACCATCCTCTCAGCTTAACCGGACATATCCACAAATACATGGTCAATACGTGTGGGGCTGACTAAGCCGTTTCCTCATGTTTTCCTTCATCGTTTAGAGACGTGCGGGGATTTTGGAGGGTTTTCGACGCCCCTTACAGAATACTAGGAGTGGCCTACATCAAAGTTTGAAGGTGTTTATTATGCCTAGTCATATGACTTCTCAAACTTTTCCTCCAGAAGAATCTCTCTCCACATACATCGCAGTGAAAATTCTTCTCCCCACTATGTTTCACCATGTGTCTCCTCAGAAGAATGTTATTGAAGAACTTCATGCAGCAAATAGAACACTCCACATTCTTCTCTTTCAAATGTGTTCGTCTGATGTGATCACGCATGAACGAGTTTCTAGTGAAAAGCTTGCCGCAGTAGCTGCACTTGTGTCCGGAATTGTGTGCTTCGATGAGATGTTTCTGACGTAGATATTGAGTCGGAAAGCTATCCGGGCATTTAGGGCATTTTGCTGCTTTAACACCATGCGCTCTCGCCATATGCATGTACAGACGTGATGGTATACTGCAATCGGCGTCGCAAATGTTGCATTTGAATCTGCCGTCTCTGTGATGTCGCCATATGTGAACTCTTAGATTCTGATCGCGACGAAACGTTTCACCACAGTACACACAGATGATATTATTGTTCGTGTGCACTTTATTCATGTGTTTTAGCAGGGTTCCGAAGAATCGGAACACTTCTGACGGACAGTTAGGGCACGCCATGTGATCTTTGATCAACCTGTACGGCTGTAGACATGTTGTAATGGATCTGTCGTAGTTAGCTTTATGCTTGATGATCAAATGATCAAGAAGCATGTCGAGATCGCTCATGCTTTCAAAGCAGACTTTGCATGCGAGGGTTGATACATCTATCTTTACGCATGTGACCGTTTCCCTGCACTTTCTTATGCATTTCTCTTTCATATCACAGATTGGATGTTCGACAACGGTGTGTTCTCTCATCGAGTCAGAATCTTGGAAATCTTTGGAGCAATAGAAGCAGTTGAATTTGTTTTTGTAGAAGTTAAAAGGTATAGCTGTTGACATGTTGATAACTGTTACTATATTTTCCCTGATCTGTTTTACGCTCGGCCGTTTTGTGGGATCTTCGTAGTTTTGATCTAAATCCATAGTGTAATCCTCTTTCTTCAATGCGAAATCGAGGAGTTCGACTTTGCACTTTCTCTCGTGCATTCTAAGACCTGTTTTGGTATGGAATTCTTTTTCACAGTTATCGCATTGTAGAGAGCCATCGTCTGGGTGTTCGAGCTCCATATGTTTTTGTATCAAAGCTGCAGAGGGCAGACGTAGCTGGCAAATGCTACATCTTGTTAGATGTCGGTTGCTCCGATGCTTTCTCAATATATTTAACGAACTAAACGTCTGCGGGCATAGATCGCATTGGTAACCCCCTTCGCGATGATAATTCTTCATATGGGAGAATAAGTCTCTCTTTTTATTGAACTTCTGATTACATTTATCACAAAGAATACAATTCTTCGGATGGAGGTTATTCACATGCGACACTAGATAACCAAAGTACGTGAACTTCTCATCACAAGATAGACAGCTTAGATCTGACAGTTTATACTCTTCTATAGCCATATCCACATCCTTATCGTACTCAATTTTGTGAACTTTCAAATGATCTATCGCGGCTTCGAAAGACGGAAGGCTAACATCGCAAATTTTGCAAGTGACGTCCGATACGTCAATTTTAATTTCCATATTGGTGCCACCTTTTAAGACTTTCAGCGAATGATCTAGAATCGAGCAGTTGCCGTGAGATTTTGTGTGTTTCCTCAAATCTGCGTATTCAGAAAGGTTTTTACTACAGTAGAAACATAGATATTTTCCTCTCCACTTGAAGGGTATTATAGATGTATTGTTGAAGACGATTTCGAGATTTCTTCTTCGGCGCATCGATGAAGATTCGCCCTTGTATTTGCGCGGTTTTAAATCTGAAAAGAAATTAGTTTTGTACTGTAAATGTACCCTCATTCTATGCTAATTTCTACTGCCAAACAAAAGGATGCATTGGTTTAACTAAGGGTACATTTAAAGTATAAAACCAGAGCCGTATTTTCAAGCTAGTAAAGCATTATCTCCATTAGCATGGACCTAGTATAGATATGGAATGGACTGCTGGACACGTTCCTTCTCACAAAACAAAGAAGGATATATACAAATTCTTGTGGAAAAAAGAGACAGCATAATATCTTTTGTCCCTCATCGCGTGCGGCTCTTTTTACCCGACTGCGCAAAGCATAGGAAGGGTAATGTGTTTATCAGTCTATGTTTGTATGTTTTTCGGTAGAGAATTTATAAGTTTTATAGTTTTATAGTTTTATAATGGTATTTTATAGTCTCAATGAATATTTTTTGGACAATTTTGGTGACATTTATTAATTAAGCAGATATAATTTGTTATTTGACATTACTCAATAGAATTATTTAAACTAAATACCTACTTCACATCTTGACGTTAGTATTGTAATCACTTTGTTTTATTTTGTTGTGATGTATAACTTACAATTTTTGCATGCTATTAAGTTGATCATGGCTGTGCTTGCTTTTGTACCATTTAATATCTATTTAACCCATGTATCGCAAAATAAATGAATCTGAATCTGAAGTTCTATAATTATGTACTAATATGGACCTTATGTGTACTACGAAACAACTAATTCGCTTAATTTTTGTCCCTTTCGGCGGCACGCTAATTGGTAGTCCATACATATCTGTACTAGGTACATGATTATTAGCTTGTACGTTTGAGGTCATTGATCCTAAATCATTATACCTACTCCGATCTCTGCTTTATTAGGCTTTGAAAATTTATTAGGTAGGTATGTTAATAAGACCTAATTTTCAATTACTTATCCGTTAACTTTAGCAGATGAATTTATTTTATAGGTTTGCAACTTACTTTAGGATTAATAAAATAGCAAGAATAATTTTAAATCATAATAAATCAAAGTCGAATGTTTTCCAGTAATTTAATTTAATACTGATTATTTAAGTTACATGATCGATCTTAGAGTTATGATTACGTCACTTAATCCTAGACACTGATCAGTGATCATCTAAGGCTGATTTTAGTCTCACGCTCACCGTCAGCGATGATAGGCGAGTGATCTTTATTACAATGAAATAAGGATCCTGATAGTCCAGCACTGATGAGAGCAATCAGCGTAGCCATTTCTGCTAAACAATCGTGAGACTAAAATCAGCCTAACGTTTATTCTAGCGTCACACTGACTGTCAGTCGGTGCTAATGGACAAATGATCGCCATACTATATGCACGAGTTTACTATTCTATCCGTGATTATAGTAAAGTATGGACAATTGTATGGACTGAACTTAGTTTAGTCAAGTTACCGCCAAAGGCGCTGCATTGAATTCCATACAATTGAGATACTTTACTATAGTCACGGATAGAATAGTAAACTCGTGCATACTGGCGATCGAGGCCCGGACTTATACCCTAATTCTTAAGTTAACTAACACCGATATACAGATACTACGTAATTATGATTATTTCGAGTAGTTTATTATGAAAAAGATCGAAGAAAATGGTTCAAAATACATAAGGTTGAATTATTATCTATTTCTATCAGATTTTCGATACATACATAAAATCCCTTCCGGGCCCAAGGCACAACTACTATGCTCAACTGATTGTGCCGTGGGTACTTTTGATTCCCTTCTACACAACTGAGTTCCCTGCGACTCAACCCAGACCTTCTGCACAACTACTATGCCCACCTGGTTGAGTTGTAGGGAACTCTGAAACCACTTTGATACCCCATAGTACAACTACTTCAATTCTCTCAAGCCAGATTATACCAAGACAAACAGAATATGTCAAAATGATAGATGATGTCAAAAATGACAGATTATGTCAAGAATGACAGAATATGTCAAAATGACAGAATATTTCAAAATGACAGATGATATCAAAAATGACAGATTATGTCAAGAATGACAGATGATGTCAAAAATGACAGATCATGTCAAAATGACAGATGATGTCAAAAATGACAGATTATGTCAAGAATGACAGAATATGTCAAAATGCAGATTTTAGATAAAATTACAGATTATATTAAATTGACAGATTGGCCATATCTCAAAAACCAGTATCCTAGACTCTCCGGTCTAAGTTCCAGTGAAAGCTATTGAATAGATCTTCATTTAAAGTGACAGCTGTCAAACTTCAAACGGCCATATCTCGGAAACTACTCGACCTAGACTCCCCGTTCTCGGTTCAAATGAAAGCTATGACCAAGATCTACATTTAAAGTGACAGCTGTCAAACTTCAAACGGCCATATCTCGGAAACTACTCGTCCTAGACTCCCCGTTCTCAGTTCAAATGAAAGCTATGACCAAGATCTACATTTAAAGTGACAGCTGTCAAAATGACATCTCTCATCTGAAATGTAGATCTTCATCATAGCTTTCATTTGAACCGAGAACGGAGATTCTAGGATAAGTGGTTTTAAAGATAAATGGCCAATCTGTCAATTTAATATAATTTGTCCATTTATTGTAATCTGTCAATTTGACATAATCTGTCATTTTTTGACACAAAGTGTCATTTTTGAGATATGGCCGTTTGAAGTTTGACAGCTGTCACAGCGAAAGTGAATGAGGTGTCAGGATCGTAGCAAGTGGAAATCCGTCTCTGCCTACCCCCTGTTTTCGATATCCGTACCCATATTATAAATGTGAAAGTGTGTTTATTTGTCCTGCTTTCACGTCAAAACAGAGCGACGGATTGACGTGATTTTTTGTGTGGAGAGTAACATAGGCTACTTTTTAACCGGGTATCACACGAGCGAAGCCGCGTGCAGCAGCTAGCAATGAATAATTAGTGTGTTTCACTTTCTTTATACCATCTAAATTAAAGAAATCGGTCAATCAGTCTTTCAATCTTATCATTTCTTCTAACGAATTTCTTTTCTCACACTTTTGACATACACTTCTCTCTATGTGACGAACGTATATGTTTAGAAAGTCGCCAATTCGAAAAGAATCTCTGATCGCACATTGAACAGCTAAAGTGAGTTTCTTTATAATGTACCTCTTTCAAATGCTGCTCCATTCTGCTCTTACAAGAATACTCTTTTCCACAATCGGGGCAAGCATGTAATGTACCTAAATTATGAGCAACCTTAAGGTGCACTTTCCTTTGATTGTAATTCGAAAACGTCTCAGTACAATGCTTGCATTTGATATTAGGTTCATGAATTTTGTTTATATGAGAGTTTTTGATAGCTAAAGAACGGAATGTCTCGTTGCAGTGTTCGCAGTTGAATTTGTTAGTATGGAGTAAAGCATGGATTCTCAATCTATCGCTGCTTAGAAAGGATTTTCCACAAATATCGCAAACGTACCCGCCGAAATGCGAATTCATATGTTGATTCAGTTTCATGAAATACGCAAATGATAAACCGCAAACCGCGCAGTCAAAAGACTCATCTAAATGTTTGTATGGAATGACTCCGAAATCGGCGTCCTCGAAAACCTTACTATGAATTCCTTTCAAATGGTCGACCATATCTTCTAAGTTTTTAGGTTTAAAATCGCATAACTTGCACGACCAGGCAACGACATCGATTTTGACTTTACAATCCATTCTTAGTATTGACACGGAAGATTTCACGCTAGTGGTATCATGTTCGGAATTAGAGTGATCTTTGAGATTGGAGAAGTTTTGGAAAGGTTTGTGGCAATAGAAACATAGGTACAGTTGTCTATGCCATTTGAATGGGACGGCTGAGCTGTTTTGTATGAGAATTGTGGCATTGCGTTTTAGTAATCGGTTGCGATGGGTAGCTGATAGGCTCGGTGACTTCGCGGTGGGTTTGCCATCTAAAAAGAACAAAAAAAACTTTCATTGGCTGAGATTCGAACTCGCAACCTCTACAAACGTGAAATTACGAACCACATTGCACTGGTAAATCTTTTTGCGTGAAAATGCCGAGAAAACGAATTTTCCCAGATATGAGACCTGGCAAAATCGATTTTTCGCCCCCGTACCGCAAATTTCATCGAAATCGTTGGAGCCATTTTCGAGAACAAACAAACAATTATTGCTCGTTTAATAAAATAGGATAGGATAGAACATGATGGTGGAATGGGATGTATTTAATTTTAAAAATCTTAAACGCTTTTGACTGAGATTTAAAACCGAGCTATCCTCGTATGAATATTACATTACATATTAAAATTACGATACTTTATAAGACTAGAATAAAACAAGGTTTATATAACCGTCTCTTAGAAGACTACTGAATAGTTACTTCCTTAGTTATTCTTCAAGCAAAAGTGTCCAATAACTATTAAGGCCCTACCCAGAGCTAAACACTGTATTTCTCTGTCTATACCCTCGATAAATAAAGTAAGTGGAAAGTAGAAGACCATTTACGTATGTCATTTTAGGATTTATAAATTTAAGATTTAGCATGAACAGTGTTCAAATGATACTGCATTTTGCTGCAAAGACGAAATGTCTTAGCGCAGACTGGACAATGGTAGATCGGAGTGTCAATATTATGAGAATAGCGGTGGTGCAGAGTTCTAGCCCCGTAGTTCGGGAAGGTTTCCGAACAATAATTGCATTTGTGGATTTTCGGTATACCATGAGCCTTTTCGTAATGATTCTTTCGTTTAGAATAGGAGTCGAAGGTTTCCGAGCAACGATTGCAAGGAAACCCAGCGCCATGAGAAAGACCGTGGATTTTTAAACGACGAGTGCTAAGGAAAGATTTGCCGCAAATCTCGCAGACGTGCTGACCGAAATGCTTATTCATATGTTGGTTTAGTTTGATGTAGTACTGGAAGGTTTCGCCGCAAACCGCGCATTGACACGCCCCATCTTTATGCTTGTACGGCATAATGCCATAACCAACCGCTTCATAGAAATATATCCCGTGAAATTTCAGATGGACAATCAAATCGTCTATATTTTCCGGTTTGGTGTCGCAAAGCTTGCATTTTATGTTAGTGACGTCAATCTTAACTTTATCGTCTTTCTTTATGAGAACACCGATTGTTCGAACGTTGATTTTGTCGTGTTCTAACTCATTGTGGAGTTTAAGAGCTTCGAAAGTGTTGTGGGGGGTGTTGCAAAAGAAACAGAGGTAGCATTGACGATGCCATTTGAAAGGGAGGATAGTTGAGTATTGTAGTAGAGCGATTGTGTTCAACTTAACTAAGCGGTTTCGTTTAATGCACGTGATTTCTCGCTCGCCGCTCGCCACCGGCTCGGGACGATTGGCACCTAAAAAGTAAAAACGGACATTCAAATATCTCATTACGCGAACTGGCGCAGGCCAGATAGAAGAGACGGGGCGCAGACATTTGTCTCTTCCGCGTCCCTTTCATACAAAATGTGACGGCGCCCCGTCTCTTCTGTACGTTTTGCGGCGCGACGCTTCTATACATTTTCTATGAAAGGGACGCGGAAGAGACATGTCTCGACGCGTCCTCGTCTTACGTCTTTTCTGTATGTTCCGCGCCTAACGTCTGACAAAAATTTAAAAAAACCGACTCTAATGTTATACCTAAGCTGAGCAATTTTCTGCACTCTCGAGGTGCATTTCTGTTCATAACTCCGAAGATCCTCGACAGATCCTCACCAATTTTGTGGCACCAATCGGAAAGTATAACCCTTTCAAACAAAAAAAAATCCAAATAGGTCTGCGTCTGCGAGTAATTGAGTAGGCAACGACCACGAGGGCACTGCTAGTACCAATATATAAAGCGGAAGAGTTTGTTTGTTTGAACGCGCTTATCTCAGGAACTACCAGCCCCCCAATTCTACTAGATGACAACGTCAATGATTCCGCTGCGTTTTGGTTCGATCTCTTAAATGTCAGCCATTTGGTGAATAGTTGAATAGCTTTTCAAAAATTTGTTCTGCCAAAGTCCAAAGCTTAGCTAAAACCTTACCACAACTGAGTCGTTTGTCATTAGTAGAATAGGAAACAGTCGAAAATCTAAGGTTTAGTTGAGGTTTTGCTTGAGGTTGATAAAAAGTTTGGTACTAGAATTGACACCCAGTTCGATTTGAAAAATTATTTCTGCATTTGATAGCTAAACTCTTGAGGAAGGTTATAGGCTTTTCATTATCATCATCACCATATACCATCACTAAGGGGGCAACGCCGCAAGGGCGCTGCTAGTATCTTATACGCGAATTCTTATGTCTGATAAATAGATTTTTACATTAAACATGAAAAATGTTTTACGACACCGCTACCTATAGAGTGAATTTTTCAGACTTGGCATGTAGGGTCTTACTTATGAATGATATTTAAAGTTGAACACTGGTTGAACAACGTCCTGTCTCTGTTTGTCACTATCCACAAATAAAGACAGGACGTTGTTTAACCAGTGTTTAACTTTAAACATCTTTCATAAGTAAGGCCCTAAGGGCTACCTTAACCGTTGCACATAGGGGTATTTAGACAATCTACGCGGTCAATATTATTTTATGTTCTTGTTCTTTTCTAAAGGATATAACTTAGAAGAAAAAATACTTTTTGTAATTTATAAAGCGCTTTTATTGTTAAATTCTAGCCCGCGGCTTCGCCCGCGTGGACTACTATTTTGTTTATCCCACGGAAACCGTGCATTTTTTCGGGCTAAAAAGTACCCTATGTCCTATTCCCGGTTATTATCTATGTATGTTTTAAATTTCAGGCAAATCGGTTCAGTGGTTGTGGAGTTATAGAGGAACAAACATACATCCAAACATCTAAACATCCATCCAAACATCTAAACATCCATCCATTAGTGTGATTATTTTTATTTATTTTTTATTTATTTCTTATAATTATTTAGTGTTTTTTATGAAATAAACTATTAAACTATTATTTTCATTTTTATTTATTCCTCCTGTCGTCGGTCGATTTTGTGAAATGTCGGGTATCTCAAACGTTCCTTCAAGCCATGAGTGGTTTTTTTTGAGAAATACGTCCTCCTTGTTATGTGCTATTAGCCATCTTTGCTTAATTTTTGATTTGAAGCGTGAGAAATTACGTTTCAGACTCTCGATTTGGTCTTCTGAGTAACCTTCACTAGACAATAGATCGCTTCTGAAGGAATTGAGTTTTTCTTCAAAGTAAGGCAAACCATAGCTCTGCACACGATCAAACATGTATCTACGGGTCACTACTCTTACTCCCGTTTTTTTTTTTTAATTTATTATTAACGGGACTTAATCGCGTAATGAAATTATTTTATTTACCTCGACGTTATAATAAATTAAAAATGTGTTCAAGTCGCGAAAGTTTAAAATATGGTATTAACAGTATTTTTTTGTACATTACTCAAAATAAGTTCAAAGTATCAAAAATAATGTATCCGCGCTTATCCGCGGCAGTTCTTTTTATTTTTTACTACTCAAAGCTTCAAACTTTAATTTGTTTAAGGAATTACGGCGAGGTCTAACGGGATATTACAAATAGACGACGAAATAAAATATTTACAATCAAAAAATCGCCCTAAAATATGGGTAGTACTTTCAATTATATCTCAACTTTGTAATGATGAAAATAGCAAAAAACTTAACAAAACACAGCATAATTACCCGCTTCATCAGGATCCATCACAAACTTTTCTTATGTCTACGCAGTTTATTTAATATTTAACTGCAAAGTTAATGGTTTTGCACGAGCGCCGAGAACAGACTTAAACAATAAATTAAAAATGTGTTCAAGTCGCGAAAGTTTAAAATATGTATTAAACAATAAGTTGAACTATCGACTTCCGACTAGATGTATGACGCGACTAGTGCATATAGCGGAGTGGGGAGGGCAGATTATTGTGCCCGGGTCTGTCCTCTAGCTCACATAGTCGTGATATTCAACATTATCTCAAGTTTGTAAATTCGACTTATGGCCGCGTAGATTAGCAGAACACCCTTATGTGCGTTGTAGCTACAGGAAAACGTTCTTACGAGACTATCCTTAACTTTTAAAGATATTTCGACATGCATTCACAGATTTTGAAAAAAATGTACAGTCAGCGAGAAAATGCCTACACAAAAACTGTTTTTGGTGCCAATCGATCCTGTTTCATATAAGGATTAAAAAGGTCTATCGGACCAACTGAGGTTAGAGTACTAGAAAAGTCAGAAAACGCAAAAATATATTTTTGATTTTTCGCCCACGTATTACCTCTATATTGCAAATTACATTGAAATCGTTAGAGCCGTTATCGGGAACGCGAATACAAATAAATGCAAATATTGCTCGTTTAATAGTATAGGGGGGGCTAAAAAGGCCGTTATAACAGAATCACAATAGAAATTGCAATGCCGTTCATGTCACTCTCAGTCTATGAAAAGAGACGGCATATAGTAAACGTCAACGGTATACGTCATTGCATGAAAATTTGTTGCCCACCAAATAAGAGTGCAATGTTAAACAACAGTGTTTTCTGCATGGCGTCGTGTATTTATAATCACTTACCTACTGATATTTTAGAAATTAATTCAACTGATATTTTTAAATTTAAGTTAAAGAAATTATTGTTACAAAAGGTTTATTATAATATTAATGAATATCTCTCAGACAAGTTTTCAGAATTTTAAATAAAATAAAATTTGATAAGTAGGTATCGTATTATGAAAAATGAAAACTTCTCTATTATTTTGCTGTATTGTACTGTACATAGTTATGACATGATTTATTAATTTATTAAGAAGTGACTTCCATTTTTATTAGTTCTATTTTTTTTGCATGCTGAGAAGCAGAATTAAGGCCTGTACCTACATTTTTTAACTGTCATCTATTTACCTACCTTTAATTCGCAATAAATATATTATGATTATGATTATGATTATAGTTCAATTCCTATTGTGAATCGCTGCTGGCCTTTTTAAGCCCGCAGGTCAAAAAGATTATTTCACTCTACCATGAACACTGTTCAAATGCAACTGCATTCTACTTGAATTCCTAAAATTCTTCTTACAAATCGGACAATCGTAGACAGGAATATCTATATTATGACTAGTTTTTATATGTTCAGCTCTCTTTACTTTACTAGGGAATAAATCTGAGCAGAAGTAACACTTAAAGCTGAGTTCCTTATCGTGAATTTTCGCTGTGTGATTCGCTCTTTTAATATTCGTATCGAATGTCTCAGGGCATAATGTACAGGAAAAATTAGCTGTGTGTAAAAGTGTATGGGATCTAAGTCGATCTCCGCTTAGAAATGATTTACCACATACTTCACAGATGTAATTCCCGTAATGCTTATTCATATGTTGGTTTAATTTCACAAAGTATTGGAAAACCTCGTCGCAGATCGCGCACTTATAACCGTCTGTGAGTTTGAAAGGTATCAACCCTGTATCAGCTTTTCTCAGCTTTCTATGCGATTTGAGATGCTCTATCAACCCGTTGTAGTCATTAGATTCGTGTTTGCATAATTTGCAAGATTTATTTGTTACCTCAACCTTGACTTTCTCGTCTTTCTTTAGTATTGAGACAATAGAGGCGATATTGGGATGTTTATGCTGCAAATTCATATGGTCTTTGAGCTTTATGAACGTTTGGATCGGTAGGTGGCAGTAGAAGCACATGAAGAACTGTTTGTGCCATCGAAATGGGAGGACTGTTGTGTTTTGGAGGATCGCAGCGATGTTGGCCTTAATGTTTTGACTCCTGGTTAGTTTAGAGGACTTACTCGATGCCTCTGGGCCACCTATAAAGGAAAACGATCGTTCAAGTAACTGTTTAAGTGTATGCAGGTGGTCAATTCTGGCGACGAATAGGTGAAAGAACGAAAGTAGAATGACCTTCTGGGGTTCTGCATTTCTCTAACAGTGTTACTGGTGTGGTGTACCGTGGTCATTAGTTGGTGTGCCTCGGAAAAATAAGGTTACCTATCTCAGTTAAGCTACTCCAAAGGACCGCATATGCTCTAATAAACACGCTCTAATTACTATGTTGCACAGTGTTGCTCAACAAAAAGTAACTGCGGTGTGATACACCGTAAACCATTATCGCTAAAATGACACCGTAAAGGCCCTGATCGACGAGCGAGTAAAACCGCGGTCTTATGGCTCGTCGGAAAAGCTCGCCGATGTATCACTGCAATACCGCGGTTTTGTGAGTTGACGAGCTTGGCTCGCGGCTCGTCATGTTTGCTTCATGTTTTACTCAGCTCGATCAAATTCAAAACCTCAAAACCGGCGAGCTTTGCCGACGAGCCAATGACCGCGGTTTACTTGCTCGTCGATCAGGGCCTTTGTAGAACATTTAAACCGTTTCTATGCTAAAGTTCCGCTGTTTCAATCAGTACCAGATCAAAAAGTTAGTAAAAAAAATATTTTAAAAAAACAAAAACCCGACTGCGTCAAAACTAAAAAGAAAAAAACAAGCCTGCAAAGAATTACTCACAGTCGGTACCCATTCATTTTATTACCAATCAAATCTTCCCAATGTTATGGGTCCCGACTGTGAGTAATTCTTTGCAGGCTTGTTTTTTTCTTTTTAGTTTTGACGCAGTCGGGTTTTTGTTTTTTTAAAATATTTTTTTATTTAACACTTTTTAGTTATGATAAAGTTGATTTTAAAATACCTTGATTAACTATTACCTACTAGACTTGGGTAGCTCGCGAGGGAAAGAGAAAAGTGAATACCATCATCCCATGTTACTCACCTTTCTTTTCAATCACTTGAGACAAATATACATCTTGCAAGGAATTTCCATACTACGTACCTGGAACACTGACTGAGACAGAAAACAAGGTCCGCTTGAAATAAAACTTGGGCGGTGTGTCTCTTTCTTTTTGCAACTGTGTGAAAGAGACAAAGCACCCAAGAAAGCCTCTCAACAAGACCAACAATCCTTATAACCAAGATTAAATGATAATAGATCGTTGTGCGGTCGCGATAAGGTTCAAAATCCTTTGTACATTAAATGTCAGTCAGCACTCCAGTTACGTAGTTTAGAATCTTCTTGACATCTTGTTATCACTTTGCTCACTTACTCACATAGGAAATGGGAATGGAAATCCGAGTTTCACCGAGATACCGCGACGAACTTCGTGGCGAATATTGACTCGCTCTTGCTCTATCATGTATACTTATCTCACTTACTCAATTTACAAGATTATCTAGATGTAGATTTAGATGAATGTATGTAAAAATGTACCATTCAAGCATCTCTTTCACATTACTCTTCAACTCTTCTTTCATTTCAATCATAGGGAAAGGGATTGAACTTTGAATTGATGCACTGAGCAAACTGAGCAAAAAGATAAGAAGATAACAAAGAGGGATATGAATCTTTGTGTGAAATGAAATGTATCTTTCTTTTCTCTTCAGTGAAGCATTTTTCGCAAGTCTATTACCTACCCAACAAGAAATTAATAAACCAACTAAACTAAGTAACTTCGTATCGCCCTAATTATTTATTCAATTTTATTTATTCATCAAATCCATCCAATCCAATTCCCCATCAGCCAATAATTCAATCCAATCCAATAATATCAAAAACTTTCGATAATGGCCCTCAAAAATTGATAGAATAGGTAAACTTTTCAAAACGCAACGATAGCGCGATCTAGGATTGGTTCAGATTTAGCAGCGACATCTAGTTGTGTTTTTGGTAATTAATGTAAATAAAAAACAATACTGAGGGTTGCGATGTTTGTAACTTCTGAACTACAAAACCGATGACCTTGAAATTTTTACAGAACATTTTAAAGTAGGTACATACCTACTTTCTAACAAAATTACCCTTCCTTTGCGTTGCGCAGTCGGGTAAAAAGAATCAATAAAATCGTACTATGTGTTAATGAATTACAACCAGATACCTACCTACCTACTCATTTTGATTTTCATTTCCTCTCCCAAGGGAACCGTCTTGAATTTCAGTAAGTAAGTAGGTATAGTA
The DNA here is from genome assembly GCA_958496255.1 of Camptogramma bilineatum. Taxonomy (NCBI): domain Eukaryota; kingdom Metazoa; phylum Arthropoda; class Insecta; order Lepidoptera; family Geometridae; genus Camptogramma; species Camptogramma bilineatum. Next base: position 6,096,962 of record OY292478.1, read on the forward strand.
ATCAAAAGTATCCTATTTATACCTCGTAGTAGTATAGTATGTATGCACTCAAATAATACCAAGTTTCATTTAAATCCGTCCAGTAGTTTCGTTCGACCGAGACGTGATGCGCGGCCAAGATACACACAAACAGAATTTTAAACCGTTATATTTCCTAAGCTATTATTTAAAATGAAAAATAGTATAAGAAACCTAACATTGATTTTTAAATACCTATTCAACGATACCCCACTTGACATAGTTCGTCAATTTTGAGTTTTTCAATTTTGACAATATGGCGTCTGGTTGTAACACTGGTTAATTTTGATTACTTTCATGTCTTTAGTGACACTCGCAAGGTTGAGACAAATCGATTGACGTTAGAATCATCAAAATCGGTCCACGCGTTTGGCCTCTAGAGTGCCACATAGAAACATCCATAGCGAGAATAATTATTAATCAACTTTAAACCGTTATTTTTCCTAAACTATTACTTAAAATGAAAAATGGTAAAAGAAACATAAAGTTGATTTTAAAATACCTATTCAACGATACCCCACTTGACATGGTGTGACGATTTTGATTTTTTTAATTTTGACATTAAGGCGTCTGGTGGTGGCACTGGTGAATTTTGATTACTGTCATGCCTTTAACAACACTCCCAAGGTTCAGACGAATCGATTGACGTAAGAATCATCAAAATCGGTCCACGCGTTTGGCCTCTAAAATGCCACATAGAAACATCCAAACATACATACATACATAGACTGATAAACACATTACCCTTCCTTTGCTTTGCGCAGTCGGGTAAAAAGTACCTGTTTAAAGCATATTATAGTAGGTAATATTATGTTCGTATGAGCTAGTGGCCAACTCTGGTGACGGAGTTTTTAGGCCGCCTAAAGGCCTCCGTCTTGACTTTTAAGCCGGGAGTGACAATTTAACGTGCCTTCCGAAACACGGAAGCGCTCAGTAGCGGTCACCCATCCAAATTGTGACCGCACACAACGCTGCTTAACTTCAACGATCAATCAAGAACGTCTATCGGATATTGCCTAAGTACCTATACACTATTTTATGCGCTCCCGAATAAGGTGCCTTAGGCTGGTTTTACTGTCACGCGTACGGTCGGCGCTGATAGGCGAGTGATCTTTATTACAATGAAATAAGGATACTGATTGTTTAGCACTGACGAGAGCAAACAGCGTTGCCATTTCTGCTAAACAATCAGTATCCTTATTTCATTGTAATAAAGATCACTCGCTTATCAGCGCCGACGGTACGCGTGACAGTAAAACCAGCCTTAGCACAGTATGCGGAAAATACGCGACCGAACTTCGGTGTGATTACGCCTGCAATGCTATTTCGTACTAGCAACACATTTGCCGAAATTACGTCACGTTTTGAAGAACGAACTTCGGTCGGGCGTCATTTCGGCGGCAATCCGTACCCATACCACAGAATACTAGAGTACTACGTACAGAAGGGTCACTTCGCGAGTAAATTTGTTTAAATAGAGACTCTCGCGGCGAAGCTATAAAGTGCAATTCAACTCGCCTATGGGCCTATTACCTATCGAGATATTTGCCTAAACATTCCCATCCTGCTCTAATGCGTAACTGTGTCACTGTCTGGCGCGGTGTGACGCAACTCGTAAGGGTTGTCGAATTTTCGCTTGCGACAACACTAATAAATTAATTTATTTTATTTGTCACAAAAACAGTACCTACCTACTTAAGTTCTAAAATAAGTAGGCCTAAATATAATTTAATCTACCGTTACCACGGAATAAATAGTAGTAAGTAGGTACCTACTACGTATTGTACGTAGGTAGGTGAAGTAGGTAGTTACATTATTATCTCGTTCGTTTTGTAAACAATTGCATTTCAAAATATCTTACCTTCATACCTACCTAGACATCGATCAGACACACACAATCATCATCACTCAACTAGACCGGGAGCCGTTATCCGATAATCACCCTTTTAATGTTAGGTTTGCAATCACATAATTATGCAATTTAAAGCACGGCCAGGACTCGAACCCACGACCTTCGTCTCAAAAGTTGAGGTACTAATCACTTCGACCAACATGGCTCTATGAATGTAATGTACCTAATGTAACTTCTAAACACTTACAATTATTATATTAAGTAGGTACCTACCTACTACATATATAGGATAAGTAATACTTACAACAAATTATAGAAAAGCTTAGTAGGTAGGTACCAACTTTTCAATATCTTCCGGAATTTTGTAGAATGTTAATGTCCATTCATTGCTTTTCCTTTTGTTTAGACACCCGTAGACACAGCAGTATCTTTTATAAGGACTAGATCGTTTAGACATCGTGCATAAATCACAAGAAACGATGTATACGAGATCACGATAATTACGCACAACGCGTCTAGTCCGCAAGCCGAGCGAGCGGCAAGTGGCAACCTATGTCGCGCGCCCCCCGAGGCGGCGCGCGTCCGATAAATACCTAAAGTGAGAAGTGAGCCAGGCCTGCCCATACTATAAATGTGAAAGTGTGTTTATTTCTTTGTCCTGCTTTCACGTCAAAACGAAGCGACGGATTGACGTGATTTTTTGTATGGAGATAGTTGGAGGGCTGGAGAGTAACATAGGCTACTTTTTATCCGGGTACCACGCGAGCGAAGCCGCGGGCAGCAGCTAGTATTCTTTATAGCAGAAATTATACGCGACGGAATTTCGTCGACGAACGTTTGAACGAAACAAAAGACAACCGAATATATCGGAACGTAAAATCAGCCGCGGAACTTCGGTCGCATAACTTCGGCATAGTTAAAATTGAAACACCGTTTAAAAAATTGCCATCCTTTTTTGTTAGATAGTCTTTTTCTTTCGTATGAGCAAGTGGCCAACTCTGGTGACGGAGTTTTTAGGCCGCCTAAAGGCCTCCGCCATGGCGTAACGTCTTAAAAGCCGGGACCGACAATTAACGTGCCCTCCGAAGCACGGAAGCGCTCAGCTCGTAATACCACTTGCGGTCACCCATCCTAAAAGTGACCGCGCCCAACGCTGCTTAACTTCAACGATCAATCAAGAACGTCCAAGCAAGCTACGCCACGAGCGCTTCAGTGTTAGATAGTGTTAAATAGGGCGAATCTTAAGCATTGTTTAAAGTTGAGAGGCGTTTATAAGTAAGGTCTAGTGTGTTTAGTTAGACACACTGTTTCAGTATGAGTTCAGGCTGCCTACCATGAGCTTTATATGCGATCCAGTTTAGGTCCTAAACTGAACTGCTTCGCTTGACGCATGCTATGACGCTGACGAAATATCAGAACCTAAACATGACCTAAACTGAATTGTTAGATAAAGTTTCGTTCAATTCGTACCATGACCGTTTAATACGCGTTGAGTCCACTTTTGTGTCAAAACTGTCATTAAAACAGGTCATGGTACGAATAGTTTGCGATCCAGATTAGGAAACTAAACTGGATAGCTCCTAAACTGAATTATTTACTAAGAGGTCATGGTATAGCTGTAGTTCTAGAGATATAACTTATTTAGGAAAAATCAAATTAAGTCCCTAAAGAATATATCCTGAAATACACACAAAATTACATTTATGTATGAAGCATTTTTAGTGTAGTTTTATTATTCTAAAATTATGAAATAAAATGGGCTCTCCAAGCGCGGTATACACTCAGATCTGTTTTTTCAGACATTTTTAAGATCATTTGAGTCTAAGGGGGTAGTCAGAGGTATGACCCTGTTTTTTTAGGCATTCTTTAGCTCTTTTGAGTCTAAGGGGGTAGTCAGAGGTATGACCCTGTTTTTGTAGGCATTTTTAAGATCATTTGAAGATGTCTAAGGGGGTAGTCAGAGGTATGACTGTTTTTTAGGCATTTTTAAGATCATTAGAGTCTAAGGGGGTAGTCAGAGGTATGACCCAATTTGGTACATGCCCAGTAGAAGTTAGCATTCCATACGTGACAGGTTGCAAGCCCATCGACGCTAGACAACTAACTGGTGTCCTCGCGATGTTTTCCTTCACCGTTTAGAAGTGTTAATGCGCATATAAATTTTTCGAAACGAAAAATCGCATGCACGCCCGGGTTCGAACCTGCGACTAACCAACGTTTAAAAACTTACTTTAAAATGCTTCATACATCCATGAGTTTACTAAAGATATCCATAAATATGCTTTTTTATATATTTACTACATTATTTAATACTACCCTACAATATTATAAATTTTTCATTAAGTTTTGATTATAAACTGATTCATACAGGATTTAAAATATAGAATTCAATTCAAATATAATATTTTTAAATTCTACAACATATAAATGGATTTCTTTTTGAAATACAAAATCTGAGGGCAATGCTTCATTGAAACTTCGAATTTGATGATTTTCAAACCATTTTTATTTTATGAAATAATTTTTAATAACCATTAGAAAAATCATGTATATTGATATGGACGTGCCGCAGACTACCAGGAAATTGATCTGCCTTCCACGCTGTAGGTTGTGGGTTCGATTCCCATCCAGGACAAATATTTGTGCGATAGAAACAGATGTATGAACATACGTATGACCAATAAGTAAGTTCGTATGAGCAAGTGGCCAACTCTGGTGACGGAGTTTTTAGGCCGCCTAAAGGCCTCCGTCATGGCTTAACGACTTAAAAGCCGGGACCGACAATTTAACGTGCCCTCCGAAGCACGGAAGCGCTCAGCTCGTAATGCCACTAGCGGTCACCCATCCAAATTGTACCAAATGCACCAATAAAGCGGAAGAGTTTGTTTGAACGCGCTAATCTCAGGAACTACCAGTCGGATTTGAAAAATTCTTTCTGCATGTGATAGCTAAACTCTTGAGGAAGGTTATAGGCTACTTTTCATCATCATCATCATCATATACCATCACTACGGGGGCAACGCCGCGAGGGCGCTGCTAGTCCTACTAATATTATAAAGGCGAAAGGTGTGTGTGTGTGAATGTTTGTTACCACGTATCTCCATAACTACTGAACCGATTTTGATGAGAATTTGAATGTAGATAGTTTAGGTTCTAGAATAACACATAGTTACATTTATATCCCGGTAAAAATGTATAGTTCCCGTGGGATACAAAAATAGTAATCCACGCGGGCGAAGCCGCGGGCGTTCACTAGTTATTTATATCACACTAATATTATAAATGCGAAAGTTTGGATGTTTGTATGTTTGTTCCTCTATAACTCGACAACCACTGAACCGATTTGGCTGAAATTTGAAATATAAGTAGATAGATAATGACCGGGAATAGGATAGACTATTTTTTATCCGGGTACCACGCGAGCGAAGCCACGGGCAGCAGCTTGATATTTATATAGATTTTTAATTCATTTGTTTCAACATAGGTAGGTTAGGTAGGTAGGTAAACATGTACTTTAAACGACGACCTCTGTGGCGCAGTGGGTGAAGTCCCGCCTGTGACACAGGAGGTTGCGGGTTCGATCCCCGCCGCGGGACAAATGTTTCTATGATCTGCAAATATTTGTCTCGGGTCTGGGTGTTTTCTATGTAAATTATGTATGTATTTAAAATGTATATAAGTAGTATATCAGTCATGTGGTTCCCATAACACAAGCTCTGCTTAGCTTGGGGCTACATGATGCTGTGTGAAATGTCCAGAATTATTTTTTTATTTATAAATTCAATATCCAAGAAGCATTGCCCTCAAAAGTATAAGATATCTTAAAAGCAAGGCCTACCTTTGTGTATCTTAGATTTCCCCTTCATCTTGGGTTTCTTCTCCGGGACCTCTGTGTCTGTCTTCTTGGGTCGTCCTCGCTTCACAGTTGATGTGGAGGCTACTGGTGTCGGGTTGGAAGGCCCTTCGGACTTCACCAGCTCCTCTGTCAAGGAAATAAAAGCTTTAAGTGGTCGCTAAAGGTAAGCGTTCACATTTATTTATTTATTTATTTATTCACATATAGCATATAACATTACAGTAGTCCAAATCGTTATATCTATTTAAAGAAATCACTTAGGTACATTTGAAATTTGAAGCTATTTAAACATAGATATTGAAACAATGAGATTATTTATGACAGGTAGCGCGGGAAAATTAAAAAAATAAAAAGTACTTAAAGATTACAAGATTTGTCGGTATCGTACGCTTCGGACGCATCGCACGCAACGGATCGTAGTATTATTTGTATAGAAACTCATATAAGGGCGTCCACCTGTCCGCATCGTACGCATCGCATTACACAGATAATCCGCTTGATGCGATCCGTCCGCTGCGTGCGATGCGGGCCTGTGGACGCTTACCATAAAGGTACAAGTTCGTAGATATACATATAAAGTTTCTATGTATTATGTATTACCACAGAATAGGTACAGAAAGCGCACTCCGCACTTTATGTCTGGCAAAAAAATAATAGACATAAATGGGGGCGCCACTGTGCAAGCTAAATACGCGAAATAGATAAATTCTCTTTTAGAAGGAAATTATTACTTCTGACTGACGTCTTCGGCACCTGTACCATAGACAAGAAATCTGTACTTTACCATAGATTAGTAGAGAAAGAGTTTCCATTGTAATGACATTGTCCTCTGAATTAGTAAGTCAGCCACTATCAATGTGCGTCTGAAAAATACTAACTTATCCACTATTCTTCGATGTAAGCCACTGTAAATACAACTCAGCATGGTAGTTATTTTTTAGCATCTACATTTGTAACACATATTCAAGCCAAAAACTTTCCTTTATAATGTTAAAGTAGAGCATAGGTTCTCAACGTGGGCGATTAACGCCCCCTTGTGGGCGTTTGAGGCTTTCAGGGGGGCAGTAGAAGACACAGAGAAAATTAGGGGGCATTGAGATGACGCATTAAGATATGGGTAGGGGAGGGCTCTTCTTTTATGTACCTACCTACCTAAGACCTACCTATTGTTTAAAGTTTGTATAAAAGCTTGTTAAATCTACTTACCTACTTATGTTAGTGTTCGTCTTACATTGTAAATTTACGTCTGTGTGTGTGTGTTACCGAATAAATGGCTATCTATCTATCTATCTATCTCTTAAAAAACAATATTTTCTCAAAGTGGGCGGTTAGCAAAATAAGGTTGAGAAACTATGATGTAGTGTAGAGTGTAGATGTGTTGAAATCTCACCGTCTTCAGTGAAATCGTGATCGTCCAAGAACTCGACGTGTGTGTCGTCGTACTCGTCCCCGACGGTGACCTCCTCGATGGTCTCCGCCTTCATCGGAGCAGCGGTGTACATCGGCAACATCACTGCTCAACAAACAAACACTGTGGGCCTTACTTATGAAAGATGTTTAAAGTGAAACACTGGTTAAACAACGTCCTGTCTTTATTTGTGGACTAGCAGCGCCCTCGCGGCGTTGCCCCCGTAGTGATGGGAGGTGATGATGATGATGATAAAAAAAGTAGCCTATAACCTTCCTCAAGAGTTTAGCTATCAAATGCAGAAATATTTTTTCAAATCGGACTGGTAGTTCCTGAGATTAGCGCGTTCAAACAAAAAAACTCTTCCGCTTTATATAATTAAGTATAGAGTATAGATTAGTATAGAAGTATAGATAGTGACGAACAGAGACAGGACGTTGTTCAACCAGTGTTCAATTTTAAACATCTTTCATAAGTAAGGGAGTGTAGGTCTACCAGCGCTAAAAACGATAATCGTGCCAATTATCGGACGAAATCTCTATGCAAAAAACTTTAACTTTAGATCTTTAGTAGATGATTTATACAGTGTCAGGAGGCAATCTTTGCCTACACTTAACGGGACACTGTAGTGCCTGGGACAATGTTGAGATGGAGTAGGCTTGTAGCACCTACACCATCCTCTCAGCTTAACCGGCCACATCCACAGGCAAGACATGCTCAATACGTGTGGGGCTGACTAAGCCGCGGGTTTCCTCACGATGTTTTCTTCACGGTTTAGAGCTCCACACGCTCGGCCAACACGGCTATGAATGAAATTAAACACAGCTTTAAGTCATCTCGAAGGCAATAACTGCAGAGTTTGAGATCGATTTTCGGGGTCAAAAAATCGCAAAATTCACCTAATGGACGAAACCTTTGTTCGCGGATGGGCTTCCTGGATGTTTCGAAGATTTGCTGAACCACCATGCTGATCACAACCCTTTATCAATGACTAGTAAACGCTCGCGGCTTCGCCCGCGTGGACTACTATTTATCCCATGGGTACCATACATTTTTCCGGGATAAAAAGTAGCCTATGTGTTATTCCAAAACCTAAACTATCTACGTTCCAAATTTCATCAAAATCGGTTTAGTAGTTATGGGGATACGTGGCAACAAACATTCACACACACACATGGAGTTTCGCTTTTATAATATTAGTAGGATGAAGTCTGTAATACCTGTCTGTTTCTCCATATGCCGGAACTCTCCCCGTCCGAGCATGTCAATGAACTTCCTCTCGGAGTCCACCACCTGCTTCTTGAAGTTGCACGCGTCCCGCAGACGAGTGATGCAGACCTCGCAGATGAGACGCTTCGGCCCGTTGGGGCCATCGTTGTGCTGGGTTATCTGTATAGGTTATTAGATATTATAAAAAAAAGTTTAACATCCGATTTAGAATAAGGCCTAAGATAATGCCAATATTTTTAGTTAGTTATTTAGTCACTAGGGTGCGTTCTAGTTGTATTTGAGATTTGAAAATGATGTGTTATGTGAAGTCGTGAAGTGAATAAATTTTACTTCTATTTACGAGAAATCTCAAGTTTCATTAGAATTACATAATCCCCAAAAATAGGTAACATTTATAAGTCTATGCAGTATGAAAAAAAAACCCAATCCAAAAAGAATGTATTGCTGGAAATTTCACACAGCGCCATCTAGCCCCAAACTAAGCAAAGCTTGTGCTATGGGAACCAGATAACTGATAGAATACTTGTACTTTTGTTAATACATACTTAATATACTTTATAACACCCAGACACAGAACAAACATCTATGTTCATCACACAAATGTTTGTCCTGGGTGGGAATCGAACCCACAACCTGCACAGAAGGTAGAGCTAGTACCAACTGAGCTAAGAGGCCAGTTAAACATTGAAGAACAGAGCTCGAATAGCCTTGGTGCTGCTGGAGCAAATTATGCTGAGGGGTAGCCTTATTTTCTTGTCACTTTATTTGTAACATTTCTGATTTGTTTTTTAAGTGTAGTGATGGAGAAAATAAAACTTTTCTCTATTCTATTCTATCATTGTTATCTACCAAAATAATAAAGCGGAAGAGTTTTTTTGAACATTCTAATTGGAACTACCGGTCGGTTTTGAAAAATTCTTTCTGCTTATGATCGGCTACTCTTGAGAGAGTTATAGGCTACTTTTCAACATCATCATCACCATATAAACTAAGCGGGTGACGCCGCGAAAGCGCTGCTAGTTATGTATAGTGCATCCAAAATGGAAGTTATTCTAATAGAATCTCAATTGTAATCGATGTAATTGAATGATTCTTTGTTCTACGGCTTCTAAGGTTTATTGTGATACATAAAGATTATCATAACTTTGCAGATGATTTAGTCATCTAAATCATCTGCAATAGATGTTCACAGGCCAATGATGATGATGATGATGATCATAACTTTACAATTTCTGCAGCCCCAAGGCGCGGATGTACATTTTGTCAGATTTCCAAGCATTTCCTTTAAAAATGTTTAAAGTTAAAAGTCCAAATGCTTATTTAGCGCTTAGCACGAGAAAGGAAGGGAGAGGTCGATTAATAAACAACAATCACTGCATTGGTACATAAGATGGACGAACGAGAAATCGATCGGCACCTCGGCACCTCTTTTGTAACTGTGAGATCTAACTAAATAAAGACCTGCAAAGCTTCAGTTGAATGAAAAACCTCGTCCAGCGATAACTTACGCCGATATCAAAGCAATCCAGCAGCATATCGGCATAAACTTCTGTGTCGTTCATCCAAGCGTACTCCGTGCCGAGATCCTTGTAACAGCCCTCGGAGAGACAGCAACGGCAGAGCCCGGGGCTTTCCTTCACGGTCACGTCAGCGAACTCCATATTTACACACAGCACAATCCAATAAGTTAAGTAGGTTTATCGAAATTTTCTAATTCATTTTTACAGTAACAAATCAAAGCCGCTACGCTCGAGGATACGCCATTTTGTTTCGGGAAAAAGCCCGTAAATCGGGAATCGGGATGGGATGATAGGTAGTGTTGCTAGATGGCTAAGTGAATTTACCCCAAAACTCAATATAAAATCCCCCGAAAAACAGGTTTCGGAAAAAAATCCCAAACTAAGCATAGAGTTTCTTTACAAAATGGAATGTCATCGGCGAAACTCTTCAAAATATTTATATTTTGGCCATAAAGACACGACACAGCATCAAATGCTACAAAATAACCAGAAAGGTTTTATAGACGACTAAAGCCAAGTAAATTATTTTCCCCTAGTTGTAGGGATCTTCAAAATTTATGGCAGCCCAAACACAAACAACCTTTTTCTTGTAAAACGAGAGTAGCGCCATCTAGCTGAAAATTAATTATCAAAATAAATACTGCTACTCGACACTAGATGTCGCATTCAACTTGTTTATTAATTGGACCGAACTCGTGATTTTCGTTTTAGTCCACAGAGTAATTCAAGTTACAATATTTGTTTCAGTCCAAAGTAAGCTGTGGTTGAGCATTATTTTATGTCCCACTTTCTCTTTGTGGAATTCATAATCTTTCATTTCATTCATTTCCACATTGTCTATTTTTGATACATTCATTTTCATCATGCAAAATAAAATATAAAAATACTTGAAAAATACATACTTCTACGAAACGTAAGCAAAAGTATTTGGGAAAGTACATAATGTCTTGTCTTTTGTTTTTTCTATTTTAAATACATAGGTTTTAGAGCAATTATTTGAAAAATCGCTGTAAAAAGTGAATGGGAGTCATTTAACAATGGATAATAAGCTTAGTTTGTGTCGCTGTTGTCTCGCAGAAGGCTTACACAGGGATATAAAGATCCCCTACTCATTTCTAGACAAAAAAGAAATTTACGCTGATATGCTGTTGGAATGCTTCAATATTGTTGTAAGTAATAATGTACTAACTTCCGCCCGGATACCCGGATAAATAGTGGCTTAGGTGTTCCTGATTCACTCAATGTACCTACCTACTCTAAGTTTCATCCAGATCTGTTCAGCCGTGACTGCTGAATACAAAAATTGATCCTTTTTGCATTTGCATGTAAGATTTTTCGGTCGAGGTATACAGAGGTATGTTCTGTAAGCCAATAAGATTCCCATAAGAAAAAAAACCTACAGAAAACCAGAAAAATAATGCGTTTCTGAAAACATCGGAAACAACCGCATAGAATTACAAAAAAGATAGAAGAAAAGTCATTTGGAAATGAAATTACTCCTAATTTCAACTTTATCGTAAATAAATAAATCAATGTGATTTTTAAGAAAAGCAAATTAGTTGCAAGCCAACGCGCTGCATTGCTAATGACGTGCATTCTGTTTTGTGGAATCACACCTACATTGCTGTCGGACATAATTATTCTGAAAACACGAAAATAACTGATGTCCATTATAAAGCTTGAAGCATTGTAAGAATCAGAATTTTTAATGCATAGAATACATGTTTATAGGGTTTTATAACTTATTAGGTCTCAATGTATTCTGCCGTTTCGGGCGTGCAAAGCTTTTGGTCACAATACTAAGGCTGATTTTAGTCTCACGCACACCGTCAGCGCTGATAGGCGAGTGATCTTTAGGTATTACAATGACATAAGGATACTGATTGTTTAGCAAAAATCGCAACGCTGATTGCACTCGTCAGTGCTGAACAATCAGTATCCCTATTTCATTGTAATAAAGATCACTCGCCTGTCAGCGCCGACCGGTACGCGTGACAGTAAAACCAGCCTTATTTATACCTACTTAATGATTAAGTATTTGTGTTTTCTCAAAATATAATATGTTCCAGATAATGCCGTCCCAGTGCATCTCGAGCTCGATCTGCGACACTTGCGTGTCGGTGCTGCGCACGGCGCTCGGCTTCAAGACGCAGATACTTACCGCGGAGAGGGAACTGCTGAGACGGGCCAAGGAGGGGATACTGCCTGGTATATTTCCTCATAATATATTTACTATTTATTCCACATATTTTCTGGTAAGTATATTTACCTACTACCAGCGCCCTCGCGGCGTTGCCCCCGTAGTGATGGTATATGGTGATGATGATGATGAAAAGTAGCCTATAACCTTCCTCAAGAGTTTAGCTATCAAATGCAGAAAGAATTTTTCAAATCCCACTGGTAGTTCCTGAGATTAGTTCAAACAAACAAACTCTTCTGCTTTATATAATACCAGCAGCGCCCTCGCGGCGTTGCCCCCGTAGTGATTGTATATGGTGATGATGATGATGATGATGAAAAGTAGCTTATAACCTTCATCAAGAGTTTAAATTACATAGTTTTCTACAGTGCAGCGAAAAGCCCAACTTCACAAATGCCTAGATCCATTGTGACAACTGTACAACACCTAGTGCCCTTGTAAGTAATAATAACAAGTATGTATAATAATAGAGCCGTGTTGGTCGAGGGGTATAGTAGGTACCTCGACTTTCGATCCGAAGGTCGTGGGTTCGAATACTGGCCGTGCATCAATGGATTTTTCGTTTCGATAAATTTATATGCGCAATAACACGAGCTCTAAACGGTGAAGGAAAACATCGTGAGGAAACCCGCGGCTTAGTCAGCCCCACACGTATTGACCATGTCTTTCCTGTGGATATGGCCGGTTAAGCTGAGAGGATGGTGTAGGTGCTACAAGCCTACTCCATCTCAACATTGTCCCAGGCACTACAGTGTCCCGTTAAGTGTAGGCAAAGATTGCCTCCTGACACTGTATAAATAATCTAGAAAAAGATGTACCTAAAGGCCTAAGTATAATAATAAAAGTTTCTTTAATGGTTCTTTTCAGGGATGAAAGATTTTGAAATCAAACTGGAGCCAAAACAAGACAGTGACTTTTCGGACTCTGATGATTACTTTTTGTCTGACACAGGTAAGTTCAAATAGAATAGAAAATACGGTTCTTTAGATAAATAATGGTCATCGGCTAATATCGTGTTTTCCGAATATGACCGACAGCAGTGTATGATTCCACAAAACAGAATGTGACAGAAGTGCACGTCGTTAGCAGCGGCGTTGCCCCCGTATTGATGGTATAATGATGATGATGATAATGAAAAGTAGCTTATAACCTTCCTCAAGAGTTCAGTTGCAAGATGATTTGGATCGTTTATATTCCTGGTGTAACAGCAACGGCATGAGCCTCAACGCTTCTAAATGCTTTTATATAAGGTTCTCTCTGAAGAAGGCTGATCTTGCTTCTAGGTACGTAATCAAAGATGAGACCTTGGCTCGAGTTGATAGCATTAAAGACCTGGGTATATTACTTGACAATAAGCTGCGCTTTCACCTGCATTTAAATACAATCGTCTCTAGAGCCTTTAAATGTCTCGGTTTCGTTTTGCGTAACAGTCGTGCGTTTAAATCTCCAATGGTTAAAATTATGCTGTTCAACTCCTTTGTGAGAAGCCGTTTGGAGTATTGTAGTGTCGCCTGGAACCCGTTCTATGATATTTACAAAAAAAAGCTCGAAAGTGTTCAAAAACGCTTTCTTTGGCATTTGACCTACTCGTGTTTTAAATGTAAAAGCCTCTTGAGCTACGAAGATCGCCTTAAATTCTTTGGTATGAGTGCATTAACTGCCCGCCGTAACGTTCACGACAGCGTTTTTCTTTTTAAGCTCATCAACGGTTTAGTGGAAGCTCCTGAGATGCTGGCGTCCCTTCGCTTTTCAGCTCCTTTAAGGTTGCCTAGAGTCTCTCGATTTAGCCCTTTTCAGGCCGTTTCGTGCAGGACAAATATGGGGCTCAATGCTCCTATAAGTCGAATGGTTCGTCATGGTAACTTTCTGTCTAAAAGTGAAGGAGTGGACTTTTTTTTTTTGGTAGCGTTCAGAAATTTAAAAAGAGTGTGTCCTCGTCTTTGTTAGTGTTTAAATAATTTTGACCTGATTTTATATGTTAACTAATATTTCATTTTGTAAATTTTTGTAAATATTTTAATTTTTAGATTATTATGAATTGAATAATGAAGTTTGTTATTTATTTTACTATTTTACCTAATTGTTATTAACTTTACTTTATTTTTATACAATTTTAACGTTGCATGCTGTATTTTAATTTTAATCGATAAGTAATTAATTTTTTGTTGTTTGCATTTAAATTTTATTTTAATTGATGATTTTATATTTTAACTTTTACCTAAATATGTCTGTACTCGCTCGATGTATCATTTAAAAGCTTGCTGTCTGTCACCTATAATTATAATAGCATTTACCTCGTCTTCTAGAACTAGCTTTCGTATATTTGCATGATTGGATGTATATTATGTTGGTGGCACAAATAAATAAATAAATAAATAAATAAAGAAATGCAACATGCAGAAATAATTGGACTGGTCCATAGTTCTTAAACCATTGATCAGATTGTGATGGATGAAACATAGTACTTGTACCTTTTATAACAATAGACGCGAAATAGGTAGCATATCATCATTTATTGATAAGCCCTCGTGGCGTAGCTTGCTGAGACGTTCTTGATTGATCGTTGAAGTTAAGCAACGTTGTGCGCGGTCACAATTTGGATGGGTGACCGCAATCACGAGCTAAGGAAGTGTACACATTGCGTTTTTTGAAGCGCGTTTGTATCGATACAAACGCGATTCGAACGCGATGCGAACGCGCAGCTCCTCCCGGTTCGCTTTTGTATGGAAAAATACGCGTTGCGAACGCGCGTTTGTATCGATACAAACGCGCAGCTCAAAAACGCGCTGCAGAAAACGCAATGTGTACACTCCCTAAGCGCTTCCGTGCTTCGGAGGGCACGTTAAATTGTCGGTCCCGGCTTTTAAGTCGTTAAGCCATGACGGAGGCCTTTAGGCGGCCTTAAAACTCCGTCACCAGAGTTGATACTTACTATTTATTTATAATTTCAGTGAAAGAGGTGCCGGTGGACCACATCAAGTTGGAGAAGGAACCAGTGAGGCGAAAGGTCGCGAAATCGCGCGCTCTAAAGCCGAAAGCCGAAGAATGGGCCCCGGGCAAAGTTAAAAGCATAATGGCGAGACTAGCTCCTAATATTAGTGAGTATCTTTAACATTTCTAAAAGGTTTTTTCGAAGGTTGTCTGGAAGAAATCACTTCTAAGCGATAAGACCACCCATTGTACAATTAAACCGTTTATTTAGTTCTTAAGTTACTGTATAACGTGTACCTACAATGAAGAGTTTTAATTCATTAATAATTTTTAAAAACATAAAGTAACACAAAAAGTATTAGGTTAGTATTTCATTTAATTTTCTTCATTTTTATTTACTTGAAAATCTGACCAATACATTAAATCAAGATAGCTAATGTAAAATCCAAAATAATGTTGCTACACCATGAGGAATTAATATTTAGAAGACCAAGAATGTTACCAACTTATTAAAATAATGATAATTATTATTACGGGATTTTATCGCGTACCTTTTATTTATTTTGTTTCCCGACGTTTCGAACACGTTGCAGCGTTCGTGGTCACGGGATGACTGAAGTACTGGAGCTACCGCCGTGAATTGAGAGTAGGATCCACGACTACCCCCAATTCGTCTTCAGAACCAGAAAAGTTAACAAATCGCGAAAGTTTAACAAGTTTATTAAAATAAATTCTTTCTGTTATAGATTCCTGCGAACTTAACATCCAACGGAAACCACCAAGAAAACTCACGCGAAAAATCACCATTAACAAAGAACCTCCTACAATCAATTTAACGTGGACACCAGCATCAGACAAATACAAGTTAAAAGATAATCTTGTAAGCATTCTACGTTATTCAAACGTCCTGCCTTTTAAAAATAAATCTTTACTCGGTTATATCTGTGCATACTGTGATATAGCATACCCAGATCCGGCCAACTTAAGATCACACACCGAAGAAGACCACAAAAAAGACCGACTAAAACTAAAATTCAAAAAGGCTCTATCAGAAAACAGTATAAAACTAGACATAACCAACCTCAAATGCACTTTATGCGACGAGAACATCGAAAATCTAACTTTATTAAGAGAACATTTGATTAAAATTCATGAGAAAATCATTCATAGTGATGTTAAGGATCTAATGATGCAATTTAAGCTGAAAAAAGGCGAGGTTTACGATTGCGCGATGTGCTCATCAACTTACGAAACGTTCAAAACTCTAAAGCAACATATGAATATCCACTACAGTAACTATTCTTGTAATAAATGCGAAGCGGTTTTTGCAACCAAACGCTCATTAGGTGCACATTTCAATACGCATCAAGAAGGTGCACATAAATGCGACTATTGCGAGAAAATATTCTCAAGTCGCGCCAAAAAACATTACCATCACAAAATAAAACATCTAGGAGCTAGAAATATATCTAACTGCCCATACTGTGATGAACCATTCCGTAGTTACTACCAACGTAACCAACATCTAGTAAAAGTTCATAACACAGAAGCACAATACAAATGTAATGTCTGCAATAAGCAATTTATACTAAAATCTTTGCTTATGTATCATATTAAAAAGAGTCATCTAATGGAGCGAAATGCCCAATGCACAGAATGTGGGTATAGATTTTTCAGTAAAAAAGCTCTCAAAGCGCATATGGTCAAACATACGGGTGAAAGAAATTATTCCTGCGAAGTATGCCATAAGTCGTACGCAAGAAAGTATACTTTAAGAGAGCATATGCGCATTCATAATAATGATAGGAGGTTTAAGTGTGATGTGTGCGGAATGACTTTTGTTCAGAAATGCAGTCTTAAGAGCCATCTGTTGTCGAACCATGGTATTAGTTTGGCGGCCTGTGAAATTACAACGACTTAAAATTGCAAAAGTTCTGGCTTGGTTTAAACTTAACTGCGTTTCTATCAAAGATGTGCGAGGATGCGTAGCGATGGATGTGTATCGAGAAATCATTATCACTTCACTATCACTACATTAAAACAAAGTCGCTTCCCGCTGTCTTTCCCTATGTGTGCTTAGATGTTTAAAACTACGCAACGGATTTTGATGCGGTTTCTTTTTTATAAAGTGATTCAAGAGGAAGGTTTATATGTATTATACAGGCATAATATAGTAGAGAAACTGATAATTTTAGAGGTTTCTAATGTGATGTGTGATGTGACCCGTGCGAAGCCGGGGCAGGTCGCTAGTACTTTTATAACGCCACTTTGACAAAGAAAAGTATTTCTCGCTACACATCCCTCGCTACGCCTTTTTAGCCCCGCAGTTTTCTTGCACATCTCTGGTGGAAACGCATCCTTAGTCTAACAGTCAGACTCTAACTTGTTAGACTTGTAATTTAAATTGATCTGAAGATAGACTGTCTGTGTTATTTTGATTTTATGGTGTACAATGTAGATTATATTTAGCAGGGCAGCCCCCTGATTGCCTATCTTTGATAGCGACCAAAATCGGTCTCAAACTGTCAAATATGACAGTTCAGTGACCACGCAAGTAGCTCTGTCACTCTCATATCAACGAGACCGAACGCGACAAAAGATGCCTACGCGATCGTTTTGACAGTTTGAGACCAATTTGAGGTTTGAGACAAGTTAGACAATTAGCCTAGTAGGCAGATGTTAGATAGATTATTTGATTCCTCAGTACATATAATATAAATACACTAAAGGAAATAATTTAAATAACAAAAAAACTAAAAAACCCCCGTCATAGAAGAGCTGATGATCTTGAAGCGGCTGAACCGATTTCGATAAAACATGTCTAAGAATCATCGCTGAAAAACCTGCTTTAAAAAAAAAATCGGTTCACCCGCTTAAGAGCTACGGAGTTAAAACCGTTTAAAGTCGGAGGTTAAAAATAACAGTAGCATTACATCATGGACCTAGTATAGATTATGGACTATAGATTATGATGGTCGCGAAGGAACAGGAGTAGAATCACCTAGCTCTTAAGACGTTTCAAAGTGGTACACTAGTGATCTTATTGAATAAACGAATTTGACTTTGACTTTGACTTTGACTTTGACTACCGGTTAGCTTGCCGTCGAAAAGGCGATTTCTTTTTGTGATTTCTAATACGAATCATACTATGAATCGTTATGATTCTGCTAAAACGGCCTTTTTAGCCCCGCAGATGCCCGTTTAAGAACTCAAATCTTCACTAACTTCTACGTCTGACTGTACTTTCTCAATTCACAGTATTGGTAACTATGTAGGTACTTCTGGTTTATTTTATTTATAAAATTATAAGTTAATATTTTTATTTGTTCTTCCATTAAATTATTATTTAGTAAAATAATATCTGTAAGTAACTATTTAATGTTGTTTTAGTAATGTAAAGAAGCGCAATATATTTTTATTAAAAAATAAACTATCTTTTATTTAAATAAATCCCAAAAGGATATCGCATTCTCTCAATATTTTAAAATAAAGAGTAGGCATGTCCACATTTTAAGTAAAACAAAAAAAACTAAGTAAGTTCGTATGAGCAAGTGGCCAACTCTGGTGACGGTTTTTAAGCCGCCTAAAGGCCTCCGTCATGGCTTAACGACTTAAAAGTCGGGACCGACAATAACGTGCCCTCCGAAGCACTGAAGCGCTCAGTTCGATGCCACAAATAATTTTACATTAATTTTTACATTTAAGGTAATTCTAAAAGGGAATTCAACAAAATAGGAGAAATTTATAACACACTGCCAGCGGGGTTTAAAAGGCAGCAGAATCACAAAGGAATTGCATTATATGCCGTTCTTGTCACTCAGTCTATGAAAAGAGACTGCATATAGTTCAATTCCTAATGTTTTAGTATCTCTACCTAATCTGTGGGTGGTTTCATCCGCCATTTTAAAAAGAAACACCCCTTATTTGTAATAATTTATTTAATTATAATAAATCAGTGTCTGAGATCTAGTTCGCTTTAGATTTTTGCACTTTGTAAAACTGTTACATTTTGTATGAAAAGTTGCACTGCGCATCGAAACGGCTAAAGCCGGGATCAGACGGTTCACTCGGATGAAAGATCACTCGAGTGATTGATTCATTTTACATTTATTCTATGGTCACACGTTTAATAATCTACGGAATGATAAATAAATGAACATTCATTTTCTATTCTTGTCTATGTCATAGAATAAAGTTGTGCGTCTTGGATGGCCGACTCCGAGTGAACGTTCATTTTCGTATTCAGACGGTTCATTTTTCTTTCATTCAGAGTGCGCGTTCATTTTCCTTTCATTTCGGAATGAACCGATCCGACAGTGTTGGATTGTTTCATTAGTGAATTCACTTTTCATTTTTCTTTCATTTCAAGTTCAGA
Organism: Camptogramma bilineatum; assembly: GCA_958496255.1. Lineage (NCBI taxonomy): Eukaryota > Metazoa > Arthropoda > Insecta > Lepidoptera > Geometridae > Camptogramma > Camptogramma bilineatum. Next base: position 6,116,352 of record OY292478.1, read on the forward strand.
TGCTTCATTCCTAGTGAAAGATGCCGAATGAAAGGCAGAAATGAACGAAAAATGAAGTGCCTGATTTCGGCTTAATTTCAAGAATGCTAAGATCCGTTGAAAGAAGTAAGAAAACATGAATTTTCATGTTCATTCACTTTGGCACCTTCCGCTCCATAAGATGAAATGTCTTGGTATGCACACTATGGCCATTTCATTGAAATCTTTAGCCGTTTTCGAGAACTTGAGTACAAACAAACAAATATTGTTCTTTTAATCGTATAGGATAGGGTAATAATGGCAAGAAAACATTAATCTTTCATGATCACTTTGGCACTTTCCGCTCCATAAGATGAAATGTCTTGGTATGCACAGTGAGCGCGCGTTGGCTGCTAAAGCTGCGATCACACGCGCCGCAATGCAGCACGACTCTAGCCGCCCCGTGCATTTCAGCCTCATGCGCTCTCTTCTTAGTATAATCCTTGAATCTCTCCCCACAATACCCACATTTACTTCTCTTATTCATTAGAACATGCGTCGCGCGCTCATGCGAACGCCATTTGACGCGCGTATCAAAGATTTTCGAGCAAACCGTACACGCAAAACATCCATTTTTGTGTCTATACATGTGCGTTTTGTACTGCAAGCGGTTCACGTAACCTTTATCGCAGATTTCGCATGTGTAGTTTTTGAAATGCTCGTTCATATGTTCGAGTAGAACTTTGAAATTGTTGAATTGGGTGGCGCAGACAACGCACCGAAAGTCAGACGCGAAATTGAAAGGGATTATGTGGCTTTTGATGTCTTTAAAGTAGGTTTTGTTGTGGCTGGTTGTGAGATGGTCGGTTATGTCTTCGATGGTGTTGAAAGGTGAGCTGCATATTGTGCATTGTAGGTCTGTGATGTCGAGTTTGACGACGAAATTTGCCATTGTTTGATTGGATCCGTAGTCTGGTAACGCGGCATCGTGTAACTGAAAAGAGAGGAGCCATTAGACCATGCTGAATTCAGTGTGGTAACCGCTTGTTCATTTAGATTAGCGCTCTATCTCAGTGTTACGCAAACTTTTTGTGTTCAAGGTTCATCTAGGAAATCGGAAAATTTCGGAGGTAGGTAGGTACCTACACCCTACACCATAAATAAATAAAAAAAAAAATTGTTTTATTTCAGACCACTAGGTAAACTTAATTAACAGATCCATATTAATGTTAGTAAATTACTTATTCTATGTTAGTAGGCAGATTAAAATAGCTATTGTAATTATAGAATGATAGACACTGCAGAACAGAGATGGTACAGGGCCTATACCATCAATGCTATAATACAGTGTCTAATCATTGGACTGTCCCATTTATTGGACAATGTGTTCAGGAAACTCATTTTTTTAATGCGAAACATGAGCTTGTTTAGTTGAGCATATGCGGTCCAAATTCGGAGTAGCTTAACTGAAGCGTAACCGTATTTGTTCCTCGGCACACCAACTAATGACCACGGTACACCAGTGTGCCGCGGAACACCCTTTGCTGAACACTGAGTTAGACCATGCTGAATTCAGTATGGTAACTGCTTGTTCATTCATAGATTAGCGCTCTATCTCACTCTTTGGAGAGCAGTGTTGGCCGAGTGGTATAGTACCTCGACTTTAGATCTGAAGGTAGTGGGTTCGAATCCTGGCCGTGCATCTTGGCAAGTGAAGGCAAATATTGTCTCCTGACACTGTATAAATCATCTAGGTAGTAAAGATGTAAAGACCGTTTGATTTTAGAGGGCATATAAAGGCCTTAGCCTCTGGACACACAGAAAAGACGTACCTAAGACGCAGACGGGGCGCGGACATTTGTCTCTTCCGCGTCCCTTTCATACAAAATGTATAGAAGCGTCGCGACGCAAAACATACAGAAGAGACGGGGCGCGGGCGCAATGCTGTTCACTGGCCTGTCCGCGACGCGTCCTCGTCTTACGTCTCTTCTGTCTGGCCCGCGCCTTAGGCCTTAGGACTTAGGATTTTAGGGGGCATTTAACCCCTTCTTTCATTTTCCCACTCCCGCGGACTCTGATCATTTAGGCAAGGGGGCATCCATTAATTAGGTACGTGAGGCTTTTAGGGGGGGATTTACGAATTTGAGTAGGTACCTACTTACCTACCTATTTAAGAATTTTATTGTTCGATTTTCAATCTCACGTGAGATTAGGGGGAGGGGCCAAATCTCACGACATTTCACCAAGGGGGGAGGGGGGGTCGAAAAATCTTAAAAATCACCTCACGTAATTAATGGACGTCCCCTTAGGCAATACTGGATAAACGGCTACTCACTCGTCTGGTGTGAGTCTTCAGCAGGCCCGGCTGGTGGTACTGCCGCGAACAGAAGCAGCACATGTAGCCAACACCGGCCAACTTGCGGATGGGCGTCGCGTTACTGGACGATAATAGCGTCTTTATGTTCATCTGGAATTTTATATCTTTACTAGCTTCCGCCCGCGGCGTTGCCCGCGAGGTACCTACATAAAATATTGCCTATGTTCATCCTGAAAGTTCATTCTAAATAGGTACTGGTGACAGAATTTTTGAAATCGGATGAGTAATTTCGGAGATTACCTACCTCTTACATACAAACAAACTTTACCTCTATACAATATTAGTATCTATAGACTAGCTGGGAAAGAGGCGTGATTTTATGTATGTATGTATATAGACTAGCTGCGCCCTCGCGGAGTTGCCCCTGTAGTGATGGTATAATTATGGTGATGATGAAAAGCAAGCAACTTCTACGCCTAGGTACTCAAGCAAGAACTATCATAATGCAGAATTTTTTTCAAATTTGACTGGTAGTTCCTGAAATGAGCGCGTTCAAACAAAGAAACTCTTCCACTTTTAAACTTACTTACAAATGGCTAAATTAAAAATTAAAAAAAACCGACTTCAATGTTATAAGCTGAGCAATTTTCTCGCTCGAGGTGCATTCTGTTCATAACTCCGAACTACTCCGAAGATATCGCACCACCCCGAATAGAAGTGACTCAATTCATAAATCATGATTTTGGGAATTGCGATAAATGCCCGTTTTCCGCGGGAGAGGGAGGAGAAACTGCCGAAATGAAAGAGACACAGCTATTATGTTTTTCACGTTCTAACCAAAAAGTAGAAGTTTTTTAATAACTAGCAGATAATTTTTTTTCTGATTCTTTCTACGTTTTCAAGTCATTATCCCAATTTTTTGAATTGATTCAATTCATTTCAATTCAAATAGGTATCGTTTATTCAGTAGGACCGTGATGACCACTTTGAAACGTCTTAAGAGCTAGGTGATTCTACTCCTGTTCTTTCGCGACCAACACCGTGAAGAATCAGGGCAACAAACACGGTATGGGGCCTAGCTTTCTTTTCGGTGATCCATCCGCTTAAAATCTAAATAGTCAAGCTCCAGTGTGAAGCCAGTCAAACAATGTGAGTCTCGTCAAAGTCGTCAAAAGAAAAAAAAAGAGGAATACCTCAACAAAACTTCGCCCGGCATCACACGCTACACTTGGCTAACTTAGGTGGTACCTAGCTTTCACTTTTATTCTGGAGGTGCGATATGTTTCAAGTAACAAACCTGGTGTTTCCTCAGCTCATCGCTCTTCCTAGCGACGAGCTGGATAGGCGCGCTCCCGCCCGGCTTTAGAACTATGATCTTCTTCTTTATTTTGGCGGGCTTTGTAGGAGCTGCGAACGAATAATTGTATGAACCTGTTGTAATTACGGCTATGATTTATAAGGTTTATAATATCATTGACAGAGCCAGACAGAAGAGACGTAAGACGAGGACGCGTCGCGGACAGGACGCCAGCGAACAGTGTTGCGCCCGCGCCCCGTCTCTTTTGTATGTTTTGCGTCGCGACCCTTCTATAAGTACATTTTGTATGAAAGGGACGCGGAAGAGACAAATGTCCGCGCCCCGTCTGCGTCTTTTCTGTGTGTCTAGCGCCTTACGGTTAAAGATTTATTTAAGTAGGTACTTACTTATCTCATAAAATTTACAAAATGAATTAGGTAGGTAGGTAGGTACTTACTGAGAAACCTTAAAGTACCTACCTATTTAAGTAAGTAGGTACTTACCTACATAATTTTCTTAGATACATTGAGCGTTTTATATTGTTGTAGGTAAAAAGATTGAACAACGTTATAAATAAACTAGCAAAAAAGGTAGAGTAGTTTTGTAAAACATGCAGAGAATACGCTAAACCGAAGCAGAACTTTTGCGGAACCACTTGCCCCGAGAAAGCGTGTGGATTAACGTTTTATTTTATCCTCGGTTAGGGCTTACCTACCTATTATTGAAGTAAAACTTCTGTATTGGGGAGTAAGCTGGTGAATGCGTGACGAGAGCGTTACGAAAAGTGTGATCGGGCGAGGCGAACGGAAGTTTTACCTACTTCAGTTATCCTATCCTATTAAACGAGCAATATTTGTTTGATGTTTGTTTGTACTGACGTTCTCGAAAACGGCTCAACGATATCGATGAAATATGCAGTACGAGTGTTTACGAGGGCGAAAAATCGATCTAGCTAGATCTCATATCAGGGAAAGACCGTTTTCTCGGCATTTTCACACAAAAAGTGCAATGTGGTTCGTAATAATCGTAATTGAACCACTAGATGGCGTTCGTTGGTTGCCAACGAGCAGAGCTCGGTCGCCCAGATATTGTCTATTATCTGTTCTGTACCTAGTTATGTGGTCTAACTACGCCATTGTTTCCAATCCTCCTCGATTCTCATCCACTGATTCCCGACCACGTTCATGTCATTCGACCATCGGTCTGCAGTAAAAAAGACACAGTCAAGTATCTATTTAATTTTTATTTATTGAGTAAAATCATAAAATACTTTATGTAAGTAAAATAGTTACCTAGTTACAAATACAAATAAATGCGGGTAATACAGACAATAATGTCAAGCGTTTACATTAAAAGATTACGAATATTAAATCTAAATACTACAAAATGTATTTCTAGATGCCTAAAAAACTAACACACACATAATAGTAAGAGCTAGATGCCATTTCAGACGTTTAAGTCGCAACCAAATAATTGGATTACATAATAGTAAGAGTTAGGGAGTGTACACATTGCGTTTTCTGCAGCGCGTTTTTGAGCTGCGCGTTTGTATCGATACAAACGCGCGTTCGCAACGCGTTTTTTTCCATACAAAAGCGAACCGGGAGGGGCTGCGCGGGGGGCTGCGCGTTCGAATCGCGTTTGTATCGATACAAACGCGCTGCAAAAAACGCAATGTGTACACTCCCTTAGATGACATTTCAGCTGTTTAAGTCGCAACCAAATAATTGGATTACATAATAGTAAGAGCTAGATGCCATTTCAGATGTTTAAGTCACAACCAAATAATTGGATTAGGTACATAATAGTAAGAGCTAGATACCATTTCAGATGTTTAAGTCGCAACCAAATAATTGGATTACATAATAGTAAGAGCTCTCGTCCCAAGTATCGCTGGAGCGACAGAGTAGAAGCTGACCTGCGCGACCTCGGAGCCGACAACTGGCTGGAGGCAGCCATGGACAGAAGGAAGTGGCGAATTCTCGTATCGGAGGCCAAGACTCACTTTGGGTCCCTGAGCCAATGGAGTAGTAGTAGAAAGAGCTCGGTTCCATTTCAGATGTTTAAGTCGCAACCAACTGGTTGGATCACATAATAGTAAGAGCTAGATGCCATTTCAGATGTTTAAGTCGCAACCAAATAATTGGATTACATAATAGTAAGAACTAGATGCCATTTCAGATGTTTAAGTCGCAACCAAATAATTGGATTACATAATAGTAAGAGCTAGATTTCTACACAAACTAGCTTACCAGGTGGTATGCTTGTCTGCTACCTTATAGTATAAAAAGTCGGCCGATAGTTTGCAATCTGTGAGGGGTCTTAAAGTCTATTATCTGATAGACGCTACAGGTCTATCAGACGTCATGCACATCTTTCTTATGCTGCAGCATTCTACAGCGAATCACAAAGCTAGCATCGCAGAACTCGCAAACATAGTTCCTGTAATGCTGACTCATATGCTCCGCGACTTTATCAAAGTCCAACTGCACCGAACACACGGCGCATCGGAGCTTCTCATCCGTCACACGCAATGGCATTATCTGGTTCTTTATAACCAAATGCATCGTTTCGTTGTGAGAATTCTGCAGATGTTCCATTAGCATCTCTAAGCTGTCTATATCAGATTTGCAGACGCGACATTTGAGCCCCGAAATGTCTAAATAAACAATGTGTTTAGAGAGAATCTTTCCAGGTCTCATCTTTAGGAAGTCGGGCTTTCCTTTCTTGTGGTTAGAGAAGCAGTGCTTCTTTAGTTCGGTGAGTTTTCCAAATGTTTGGAAGCAGTAGCTGCAGGAATGCCCGCCATCTTCTTTCGCGTGGATTGGCGTTGCGTTTGAGCAGTTGAGAATTGTCCTTATGTTGTCCAAATGCCAGTCCATCTCTGTAAGTCTTGTCTTCGGGTTTGGGTTTGGGATTTTAACTCTTTCTGTTTTACGTTTGGTAGCACTCTTTCTTTTAGGCATTGTGCGTTTCTCGATAACTTCCAACTTTTCTTCGACTTCGGAGATTTTACGTTTCTGGACTTTCTGGGCGAGTTTCTTCTTCTTCTGGGGCTTGGTGTCTGGGGTTACGGGTGGTATGGATATGAATGATGAGAAGTTGACCTTTCTGAAGAGTGTTACGCTTTTTTCTGCAGCTAGGGGTGTGTCTTCGTCGCTGCTGCTGAGGATATCTGTAACAGTAACATTGAGCATAAACAAAAATAGTCCTTGCCTTCTATGGACTTCATCGTACCACACACACAGCAGATAATAAATCTTTTGAAATAAAGAAGAAGAATTTTTAATATCTTGACAGATCGCACTAAATATATTTTATAGGTAATTTATATTCGCTGTGTGAGGTCCTTCATAGAATTTGTATGGGCGCGATCTCAAAATTTACAGTTCATAAGATATGTGTTCATTCTGCTGTGTGTGTGATAGTCTTCATAGTTAGGCTGCGCCCTCGCGGCTTTACCCGCGTAGTGATGGTACTTATATGGTGATGATGATGAAAAGTATAATCTTCCTCAAGAGTTTAGCTATCAAATGCAGAAATAATTTTTCAAATCCGACTGCTAGTTCCTGTGATTAGCACGTTCAGACAAACAAAAAAACAAACTCTTCCGCTTTTTTTAATTAATTGGTACTAAGTATCTACCTAAGTAGGTAGGTATAGATAGATAGATGTAACTTTTTCCAAATACAGTTCCCGAAGATTAGGATACAGATCCCAGATTCCGTTGAATTTTAAACATTGCATGCAGCAAATAAACTCTTCTTTAAAAAAACAATGCATTTGCATACCTGTAATTTACCACACTGAGCTAGCGCATTAGACATCATTGTGTAGTGAACTGAGCAGAAGGAGGTACCTAGCACTTAAACGTATAGGGGTAGTAGGTACAGTTAGAAATAAGTCCAAATCTAGGCTATTAATTAATGCAACGAACGTTGTGCAAGATCTTTGGGGCGAACTACTAGTTTAGAAGTACCATTAGGATCTCGGCAGCGCTGCCTGGGTAGCGTCGTTCTGCTGAGATCAGAATGGTACCTTTAGGTTTAGGCTGCGTTTCCACCAGAGATGTGTAGCTAAGTTAAGCTCCTGCATCCACGGCCGACCTGGCAGTCTTTACAACACAAGGTCGTCCGCCCATCTTGTGAATTGGTGCTTAACAAACACATCCCTCGCTATGCATCCTCGCACATCTTCGGTGGAAACGCAGCCAGATAGAATCGAGTCGAACGTCTGCTAAGTAGGTAGGTACTAACCACATCGAAAAAGCACCATCACTTCATCGACGAATAGGATCAGCGGACTTAAAAAGGTCCCTATTGCAGAATCGCAACAGGGAATTGAACTATATGCCATCTCTTTTCATTGACTGAGAGTGAAAAGAGACGGCATTATAGTTCATTTCATATTGCGATTCTGCAATACCGACCTTTTTAAGCCTGCAGGACAAATCACTTTATTACGTAGGTAGGTAAGTATATTTACCTAGACCTAGATTATTTTGTTCTTGCAAATAAACTTGAGACGCGAATGTCTAGCATTTACAGCTTCTTTTGTAAAGGAAAGATACGCTGGCCCAGGCTCGCCGAGTGAACGCCATTGCCAACGTGTGGGCAGCACCACCCACCTCGCCTTGCCATCGCTCGCCTAGCTGGCCGAGTGAATACGAGCGTCAACTTACATTGGCACCGCACTCGCCTTGCATCGACTCGCCTTCGCTCGCACTGGCTTAGGCTGGCCCAGCGTGTGTTTGCACCATAAGGATCGATTCACATACGTAACATCCGTCGCACATTCACACCCGCGCGTATCGTCGGCGTCGGTTGCTTGCGTAGTGAATGGGGCCTTTTAGGGACCTATCAGACAGAGAACGGTCACGCGGTCAAGCGTTCTGCGTTCGAGCGTGCAATTGCTCACGAACCCCACTGTTCTACTTGACCGCCGCGGTCAGAATGCCTTCTGTGTGATTATATGTAGGTACCTAACGCAAAACTGACCACTTGAACGCTTGACCGAGTGACCGCTCTCTGTCTGAAGGATCTATCAGACAGAGAGCGGTCACGCGGTCAGTTTTGCGTTCTTTGTATTTTATTACGTTACATAGATATACTCAGACTCACACAGGAGGCATTCTGACCGCGGCGGTCAAGTAGAACAGCGGGGTTCGCTCGAACGCAGAACGCTTGACCGCGTGACCGCTCTCTGGATCGTAGAAGTTAAGCGACGTTCTGAGCGGTCACAGTTTAGATGGGTGACCGGAAGTGGCATCAACAGTTGAACGCTTCCGTGCTTCGGAGGGCACGTAATCTTGTCGGTCCCGGCTTTTAAGTCGTTAAGCCATGTAGGAGGCCTTCATGTAGCCTAAAAACTTCGTCACCAGAGTAAACCATTCATACGAACATATTACATTATACGGGTTCGATCCCCGCCGCGGGACAAATGTTTGTATGATCTGCAAATATTTGTCTCGGGTCTGGGTGTTTTCTATGTATATTATGTATATATTTACAAAAATGTATATAAGTAAGTAGTAATCAGTCATGTGGTTGCCATAACACAAGCTCTGCTTATCTTGGGGCTACATGATGCTGTGTGAAATGTCCAGCAATATTTATTTATTTTATTTATTTCACTTTCAAAACTTTCGTGAGTTGTACTAAGTTGAGTTACCTACATTGCTCGCAGTGTGAGACGCTCGCGCTCGTAGTAACCTTGCCGCAACTCTCTCCCTCCTTACCCAGACGAAGATTCTCCGGATGAATCGAAACATTGTCGGTATCTAAATCGACGATATTTTCAACGTGAGTAATTCCCGTGTGTTTAAATAATGTCATACGAACGCCTTGGGGATACAATCGTGATCATTAAGTAGGTATTTTATTTAAAAAAAAACACATTTTGTATTTGAAAATCAAATTTAATTAAAATAAAAAAAAGTATGTAGGTACCTATCTACGTAAGTTAAACTTCCACAGTTAATAGTAGACAAACATAACATGCTCTTAATTCTTATACCTAGTAAGTACACATTTGCTCGAACATTTTAACAATAGTTCTCAATTACAATAGAAAAACTGCACTTTCCATTACACGCCAATGAAAAGGTGGGTATCCGTTATGTTCGCGCACCTTCTGTGCTCCGCGAGAAAGTACTTCGCTTGCGTCCAGCGAGAAAAGACTCCCCTTTGTGTTCGCACTAAGGTACAAGCCAAACAGAACAGACGCGTCGCGGATAGGGCGCCAGCGAACAGCGTTGCGCCCGCGCCCCGTCTCTTCTGTATATTTTGCGTCGCAACGCTTCTATACATTTTGTGGAAGGGACGCGGAAGAGACAAATGTCCGCGCCCCGTCTGCGTCTTACGTCTTTTCTGTGTGTCCAGCGCCTAAAACCGTCACCAATTGGAGCGCTCACCGCGGAGCGTACGTTATATCGCACCCTCGGAAAGACAAGGTCCGAACTAGCCAAATTTTCAAAAATGAGTTAAATATGCAGAAATGCTTTAAAAACTTTTTAAAGCACTTCTGCATATTTAACTCATTTTTGAAAATTTGGCTAGTTCGGACCTTGTCCTTCCGAGGGTGCGATATGACAAACTTCAAGAGCGCGAACATTAGGATACCCACCTTTAGTGTTACTATTTGTTGTTTCATTTCATACATCTCCTGATTAAAATTGTATATAACTATCTACATCGCAATGATTATGGATGCAGAGCGCCTTCAATTGGACGTAGTTATGCATAAAGGAACCAATCCACACATGGATAGTTTTGAGAAAAAGCAGTTTTTGTTTAAATTGTGTACCTACTTACTTATAGCAAAAAAGTTTTTTTTTTTTTTTTTTTTTTCTTTATTTTGGCTTCGCACGGTTGTGCATTCAGCCAGTGTCAAGTAATTATTATTCTTCAAGTTTACAGATAAAGAGGATAAATAAATACATATTACAATACTTAAATATAATATCCCACCCCCTCCCCTTGTGCCTCAGTAAAGATGTGGGCCTTTACTGAAACATCAACACGGACTTTTTGGAAGAACTTGAAAAGCAATGTTAACCAATTTTATTTCACTTCCCCACACTTATGCACGTTCACGAACACTTAACGGTTAATAATCCACCATTATTACACATTAACATTCGAAGAAACACAAGTTTTGGAAAATAAAACAAAAATGAAACTTGACTAGCAAAAAAGTTATGATTATTTTTAACAAAGTTTTTTTACAATATTGTACAAAATACTGTTTCCTATGTATGTAAGTATAATTTTGGAGAAAAATATTAATATTTACCTATAGTATTTTTTTTTAAAAACCCACTGGTTCCTTTTAGCAAAACTGCTCATGTGTGGGTTGGTTCCTTATTAATTTATTCTGTTGTGGAATATTAAATGCATAAAATAATAAATAATCGTGTTATATTTTGTGAATTTTATTTAAAAAGAAATATCTTAAATTTAACATGAAAAATAGCTATTAAAATAATTTATTTCAGTAGGCTACATTCATTTTAGTTAATCGTCTTCTATGGCTTCATCTCCTACCAGATTCACGTAAAAGTCTTTTGACCTCTAAAATCGCTGAAACAGGAAGACCTGTCACTAATACGAAGTTAAAAGACTTAAAAGTGTGCTACACTTGATTCCGCAAGAACCACACCACTTTTACGTGAATCTGGTAAGAGATGAAGCCCTAAAAGACGATTTAGAAGGTTTTTCAGGTCAACTTGATCTTGAAGTAGAGGAAGATTGGATTGAAATGAATGCAGCTTAGTGAAATATGTATTTTTATAGCTCTTTTTCATGCTAGACTTAAGATATTTCATTTAATATAAAATTCACAAAATATAATAAAAATTAGGTAAGTACTTATTGATTACTATAGGTATTTTATTCATTTAATAATCAAAGAGCAACTAGTGCAACGAGAACTAACCCACAAGAATGATAAAAAAAAATACTTTTACAAAGAAACATGTGGTTTGGTTCTTTACAGAAAAAAATAAATTTGTAGATTTTTCAGATTTCTGGGTTACCACAGAGCATGGATCTTTTTAGTTTATTGTAGGTACAACTGTTATTATGTGGGTTGGTAACTTTGTCGAGGAAATGTTTTGTTAAGTCAAAATTGTCAGATCACTTTGATATTTACAGGGTTAGTAGAAGGTGGATTTTAAAAGCTTTCTGTATACTTAACTCAATTTTGACACGAGTGTGGATTGGTTCCTTTATGCATAACTACGTCCAATTTATGTGTTTCTTGACGGCTTGCTGCGATGCCGAAGCGGCAACAGCGCGGCGGCCGTACAGCGAACGCTCGATTCGAGCGCCGCGCCGGCCGTTGCCGCACCACTCGTTTCGTATGATAAAACACGATCGTCCGTGCGCTGTACGACTAACGCACCGCTTCAGCACCGGAGCAGGGCGTCGATTCTCGTACCGAACTTTTTATCAACCTCAACCAAAACCAAAACTAAAGCGACTGTTTCCATGACTACTAATAACAAACGACTCAGTTGTGGTGAGGTTTTGAACTTTGTCAGAACAAATTTTTGAAAAGCTATTCTGCTATTCACCAAATGGCTGACATTTAAGAGATCGAACCAAAACCAAAGCGGTTGTCATCTAGTAGAATACAGGCCCAGGCCGTCAAGGAACGCATAAATTGAAGGCGCCCTAAAAAATTCTGAACACTGGATATTCTTTACAATAACATTTTCATAAAGTGAAAAAAATGTGTTTGACTGCGTTTTCACCAAAGATGTGCTAAAGTCACAGAATACTAGTACCTACTACGTACTAAGGTGGTGCGAGGGTGCGTAGGTAGGTAACGAAGATGTGAAACGATATGAGCGTTTCCAATAAGAAGTGCGAGCAAGCTGACGGTGCGAGGATGCGTAGCGGGCTCTTTTCATTTAACAACGTCACATTGACATGCAACATATCCTTAGCAACGCATCCCTCGCCAGTCTCGCAACACATCTATAGAACACATCCCTCATTTGTTTTGTATATCAAAAACATTGCTCTGCCAATCCGTTTCCACTAAAGCTGCGCTGAGCGAGTCTAGGTAAATGAAGTGATTCTATTGATGCATAACAAACACATTCCTCGCTACGCATCCTCGCACTATATTAGTGGAAACGCAGATTTAGGGCCGTAATAAATAAAAAAAAGTGATCTGCGTTGCTACAGGAAAGAAGTGTAGGTAATTTTTACCCGACTACGGCGAAGCAAAAAGGAGGGTTATGAGTTTGACCGGTATGTATGTATGTATGAATGTTCATCTGTTCCCTCGTAACTTCTAAACTACTTATCATAAGTTGACAAATGAGGTATCGTTTGAAGCGTCTTCATTGTCCGCTGGTTATAGGCTATGTGACGTCACATTAAAGTGAATATGGCGCCCTCTAGAGGTCATAAAGTCATCAACTAAAACACAAATATTGATTGATGATGCAGTGTTGGGTATCAAATGAAAGGGCTTTGTTAGCACATTTCAAAAATGTATAATATGTTAGCTGTTGCTCGCGGCTTTGCTTGTAAGGACTCGATAAAGAGGGTTATAATTTGTTCATCTGTTCCTCATATCTTCCAAACTTCTTATCATAATTTGACAAATGAGGTATCATTGGAAGCGTCTTAATTGTCCGCTGATTATAAGCTCTGTGACGTTACAATAAATTGAATAGGGCGCCCTCTAGAGGAAAAAACGAAAACAAATGAGTTAATGATGTTGTGTTGGGTATCAAATGAAAGGACTTTATTAGCACATTTCAAAAATATATAATATGTTAGCTGTTGCTCGCGGCTTTGCATGCAAGGACCCGATAAGGAGTGTTATAATTTGTTCATCTGTTCGTCATTATCTTCCAAACTTTTTATCATAATTTGACAAATGAGGTATCATTGGAAGCTTCTTGATTGTCCGCTGGTTAAAAGTTTTGTGATGTTACTATAAATTGAATATGGCGCCCTCTAGAGGACAAAACTAAAAAAAAATGAGTTAAAAATGCTGTGTTGGGTATCAAATGAAAGGGCTTTATTAGCACATTTCAAAAATATATAGGCATATTGTTAGCCGGACCGCGTTAAGAATGCCACTATTCGCTCCAAAACACAGGTAGCCGACGTAGCTGAAAAGGCCACGAAGCTGAAGTGGTGCTGGGTGGGGCACGTCTGCCGCATGCCGGATGGACTGTGGGCCAAAACTACCACTGACTGGAGCCCTGAGACAGTGAGAGGCGCGGTAGACCACGCAAGCGATGGCAAGATGAGCCAGACACCTTCAGCGACTATCAGTGGCAGGCAATGGCGTTAGACCGAACTACCTGGAAAACTCGAGGGGAGGCTTTTGCCCAGCAGTGGGACAGTGTAGGCTAAAAACAAACAAACAAACAACCCCAAAATGATTTAAATAAAAAATAAGTTCAAAAACCAAAACCCGACTACTGAAAGGCGTAAAAGTATGAAACAAGAAAGTATGTTGAGAATGTTCTGAGGATAGCCGTGGTCATATGCTACGTATGCGATCATAAGCTTTAGGGCAAAGTGGCATATGACCACGGCTATCCTCAGAACATTCTCAACATACTTTCTTGTTTCATACTTTTACGCCTTTCAGTAGTCGGGTTTTGGTTTTTGAACTTATTTTTTATGTATTATTACTACATGAATGATAAATCATTTATATGTTTCCTACCTGTTTAATGTATGATTGTATGTTTAATTAGCCTGCCGTACATTTTGTGGAGTGATGAGCAATCCCGAAAGAACTTTAACCATGAATATTATAGTTCATACAATAACTTGGTGTTTCGTGCGCATGTGACCCTTCCAAGAGCCCTTCTGTACGAATTTTTGTCCGCACAAATCACATGCAAACCTGCAATATCCACTATGAATCGCCATATGCGGTCCCAAAGAAGTCTTCAGTTTGAATTTCTTCCCGCACTCATCACACGAGTAATTCATGACGTTCGAATGCGACGTCGCATGCTTCCGTAGAAACGCCTTGCTAAAGAATGCTTTTTGACAGACACTGCATACGTGAGGGCGCTCCATCAAGTGATCTCGCTTCCTGTGGACATTCAAACTCTTTTGGTTTGTGAATGAACGGTCGCAAGCGTTGCATGTAAAATCTTGTGAACAGTGAACCAGTCTAAAATGCTTTTTTTTGAGGTAAAATGTTGGAAAGCGATCGCCGCACTCACGACATATACTCGATTTATCTTTCTGGCTAGTTTTCTCTACAGGTTTCGGAAGTGTTGTCGGATGGTTTAGTTTATGCATAGTGTTGTTGTGGTTGGTCAGTAATTTTTTATCAGAGAACGCCAAATTGCAGATATCACACATAACAGCTTTAACATGCCCTTTGGAATGTTTGTCAAAAAAATTGAATGCGGTAAACTTCTCCGTACATAATCCGCAGTGGAATATGTTAGAGTCGAATTTGAATGGAAGAAAGAGATTGGAAACGCTAACATCCATTCGTTTTTTGTGAGTGGTGTTTAGATGCTCCATCAGAACGTTGATATTGTCGACATTTTTTGAGCAAAGCTTGCAGGTCAAAGCAGTTATGTCTAGGGTGACCAGGACGTCTGTGAAAAACGTCGTCCGTAGGAATAATGCTTCTTTAACATCATCATGCTCTTCCAGAGTGTGTAGTTTGAGACGATCAGGTTGTGGATACCGATTCTCGCAGTAGGCACATTTATAGCCAGTGTTGGAAAGCAACCAGAGCGGGGTGGCATTCGAACACAGAAGGATCAGTTTGACACTTCGGATTCTACTTTGGCGCGGGGTCAGGTTGCTTATCACATCGACAGAGTTCGCTTCTGTTTCGTTTTCTGGTTCGACAGACTTCGTTGCTGTTACATTTTCTGGTTCAGGATTACCTAAAATGAAATTCATTATTCTGTATACGAATTAAAAATAATAAACTTATAGGTAAATAATGTAAGTTGGTACCTAATTATATAAAAAAAATATAGTGGGGTCAAAGTTGTAAGTTTCCAAAATGGGTAAACATTTATATAGTGTTTGTTTAGTGTGAAATCAAGATAGGTTCAAGTAGGTTCCTAATAATGTAGGATCTTCAGTAAAGCAAATATATGTAGAAAGTACAGTATAGGTACTTACCTACTTAGTAAGTTAAGGTGAGTAGGTCAAATATTTGTAAGTTCGGTAAGTTCATAATTTGATTGATGGAAAGGCTTTGTAAAGGCTTGGAGACTAACCCAAAAGGCGAACAAGCTTTTGGTAGCAGAGAGAAGAATACTTCGGAAGATTCTAGGACGAACTCGAAGAGATGATTGTTTAGTGTGAAATAAAGATAGGTTCAAGTAGGTTCCTACTAATGTAGGATCTAAAGCATATATAGAAAGTACGGTATAGGTACTTACCTACTTAGTAAGTTAAGGTGAGTAGGTTAAATATTTGTAAGTTCGGTAAGTTCATAATTTGATTGATGTAAAGGCTTTGTAAAGGCTTGGACACTAACCCAAAAAGAGGAGAACAAACTTTTGGTAGCAGAGAGAAGATTCTAGGACCAACTCGAAGAGATGATGGAAGCTGGAGGGCTCTGAAAAAACTAGGAATTGAAGAGCTTGGGCCGTGGGCCGGAACACAACATCCTTGGTGAGACTAAAGCTCACCGACTTCGCTGGCTTGGCCATCTGGAAAGGATGGGGGAAGATCGCATGGTGCGGAGAGCATATCTTGGCTGTCCTATAGGGTCCCGTTGGACGTCCCCGATATCGCTGGAGGGACATGGTAGAGAGGGACCTACAAGATCTCTACAATGGGGATTGGCGCGAACTAGCTCAAGATAGGAGTAGATGGCGTCTTCTTTTGTCGGAGGCCAATACCCACTTCGGGTCACTGAGCCAGCGGAGTAAGTAGGTAAAGGCTTTGTAAAAATGCAGAGATAGAGGCGTAGGTACCTACAGACTGGTGAAACGCAGCATGCAATGACAGAATTTGCCGTTTACATTGCTGCATCGACTGGCTCCCCACTGAAGCTTAACTATTTAGATTTAAGCGGATGGATTACCGAAAAGAAAGCTAAGCCCCATACCGTGTTTGTTGCCCTGATTCTTCACCGTTTTGGTCGCCAAAAACAGGAGTAGAATCACATAGGTCTTTTAAGACTTTTCAGTTGATTCCAGAAGAGCTACTGATAAATGGTTTAAATTAAGTTTCAATTTCAAAAATTTGAGGAGTTGGGTATTCTGCAGATTCTTGGCAATGTCGAGTTAACCCTTAATTTAGCCAAGCATGTTTTTTTCGATTTTTTATGATTTCTATTGATTTTTGAGATGTTACATGATGAAATAAGAGGGAACAAGAAGAAAAAAAATTCTATGATTATTACTTTTTTAGAAAATGGGCGTCCAGTATACTGGACATTTCCCGGTTTGCGGAGAAGCAATAGTGATTTTAGACGTTCAGTATACTGGACATTTCTCGAGATGCGGAACTTTAGTACTGCTTAGAAATACAATGAAATAAATAGCAAAAATATGAATTTGCAAAATTTATTTATTAAAATTGTTATGTTCTGTCGTATTTCACAACAAATAATAAGCTGAACTCAAAAAATCTTACAAAACATCCTACTATAAGCACAAGGAGAGAACAAAATCTTATCTTATCTTATCTTATCTTATCTTAAAATTGCAACAATTATGACCTATCTTCATAAATACAATAGGTACAACATTTATAAACCATATGCTTAATAATTCTTTAAATAGAAGATAGCCGTACCTACTAGACATCAGTCTCAATCTCAACACATAGGAACTAGGAACCTAGGAACTGAGGACAGTAAGTACTAGGTGCTTACTTGAACTTAGGAAACATTACCTACAGTTAAAGTTTACTAAAATAAAGGTACCTTAGAAAACTTAATTGTTCAAAACTGCGATTATTTTTGAAATTTGCTGAAAAAAATCTCGAAATACCCTCATTTTATGCAGTAGACTTCCACTTTGCTATTTTCGCCAAACCTGCACCGTCCATAGCTTGTGAAGTCTTGTCAGTCACCTAGGCTATCGTACCCTACTGATTCAGGTAGTCTAGGTTTCATTTCACATGAGCTTGAACCTGTTGAGTTGAGTTGCAGTAGGAGCTATCGGTTGTTCTGTTAGTTTGAAGCAGTTCTTGGGCCAGCAAGCTGTGGAAACGTTTTAGGTTCATAGGCTTCATTGTTTGGTGGTTACAGACCTGCTATAAAGTAACCAAGTGTTGAAATAACAAGCATTTGAGTAAACATGGCAGTATATCAATGACGAATCTCATATTAGTCCTGTAAAAAGCCATTATCACAACACACAGACCGATTTTGCTCCTAATGTTGGTTGCAGTGCGTCACTGCTGCAGCTCACAAATACCCTCCGTATTACTTTTATTTTTTATTTTTGTTGATTTCAACGACAGAATAAGCATGTTCTAAAAACAAAACAAAAATAAAAAAACAAAATTTCGTAAGAATTTACTACTTTGTGCTGAAAAAAATAAAGGACGTCTATGTATGTACAGAAACAAAAAGTCACAAAAAATTTAAGAAAAAATAATACTAATAAATAAGAATTTATTTGTCAATCAAAAAGACATACTGTATCATTTAATTTTTTATTTATTTATACCATAAACTTATATTTTGACTCTATTTTGCATCAAATGTTTATTTCCGTGTATTTAATAATGTGAAGAATACTGGACGTTATGAAAGTTGGTCTGAACGCTACATCATTGGAAATGGGAAGAATACTGGACGTTGCGTTTTAAACTGCTGTAAAGTGAAAATTATAGTAAATTATTAATAAAAAATTACGTACATTGTTGCAACTATTCAAACACAGTAACATACTTAAATATCGTAGCTAGTTGTCTAAGAAAAACATGTAATAAAAAATTACTTACCAAGAGCGTCCGTGGCAGGTCTTCCCTCCTCAGTGTTGTGCAGGTCACCAACAAAGATTACGTTAGCGAATGGTCTTACCATTTCGCTGTATAAATCTACATTATTTACAAAACGTTTTTAACTAATAATAACATAGATAAAGTTATTATTTTAGACTCCAGATTTTTTTAAAGGTAATGTCCAGTATACTTCCCGAAATCAAATTAAGGGTTAAGGTGAACGCCTAAATAGCAACGCGCGAACGCGTCGAAAGAAACGAATTTAAGAGTTTCTGTTCATAACTCCTAAGATTCAGAATCTCACCAAATTTTTATGGCACCAATCGAAATGTATTCCCTTTCAAAATTGTTTTTCAAAATCGGTCCAGGCGTCTTCGAGTAATCGGGTAACGAATTGAGAACCTCCTCCATGAAGTCGGTTAATTAGAAAAGAGCTGATGACCGTCAAACGACTAAACAAATTTTCTTGAACATAAAATACGAGTATCATAAAGGTAAAATAATAAATCTGTTGAATACATAACTAACTAAGAATACATACAGAACTAAGAACATTTTATTTAAAAAAAATATGTAGTTCCTTGAACTGTTTGGTTAAAAACGCAGCCTTTTTAACCGTAATAAGTAAAAAGTCAAAGTCAAATCATTTGTTACACATAGGTGGTTTACATTATGATGTTAATGTTACATTTAAAGTTTCAATCATAAACCCTGTAAGGGCGCCGCAATGTTGTATGCCATAAGAGGCGCATTAATACTAAATACTGATAGGTAAGTATAAAAGTATTTTTAAATCTACATAAATACCTAGTAGGTAGGTACTTCTTATTAATAAATGAATAAATAAATAATAAATAATCCTGGAAATTTCACACAGCATCATGTAGCCCCAAGCTAAGCAGAGCTTGTGTTATGGGAACCACATGACTGATATACTACTTGAATACATTTTTTTTGTAAATACATACATAATATACATAGAAAACACCCAGACCCGAGACAAATATTTGCAGATCATACAAACATTTGTCCCGCGGCGGAGATCGAACCCGCAACCTCCTGCGTCACAGGCGGGCCTTCACCCACTGCGCCACAGAGGTCGTCCAAATAGGTGAAAATAGGTGAACATGTGTGTATAAAAACCTGTGATCTGCGTTGCTGCAGGAAAGAAGTGTCATTTTGTGTAGGTACCTACTTAGCTACTACATACATAAGTTCAAAAATTAATTTAATTATAAATCACATTATGTTCCTACCTACCTGTTTAAGGAATGAAATGTATCTACTTTGTATGTTTGTAAATGTTGTGGAGTGATGAGCACTTCCGGAAGAACTTTAATTAATCATGAATTTCATAGTTCATACAATAACTTGGTGTTTCGTGCGCATGTGACCCTTCCAAGAGCCCTTCTGTACGAATTTCTGTCCGCACAAATCACATGCGAACCTGCAATGTCCTCTATGAATCGCCATATGCGGTACCAGAGACCCCTTAAATTTGAATTTTTTCCCGCACTCTTTACACGAGTAATTCATGACGTTCGAATGCGACGTCTCATGATTCTGTAGTGTCTTCTTTTCGAAGAATGTTTTCTGACAGACACTGCATGCGTGAGGGCGCTCCATCAAGTGATCTCGCTTCCTGTGGACAGTCAAACTGTTTTGGCTTGTGAATGAACGGTCGCAAGCGTTGCATGTAAATTCTTGTGAACCGTGAACCTGTCTAAAATGCCTTACTTTGAGGTAACTTGTTGGAAAGCGATCGCCGCACTCACGACATATACTCGATTTATCTTTCTTGCTAGTTTTCTCTACAGGTTTTGGAAGTGTTGTCGGATGGTTTAGTTTGTGCATAGTGTTGTTGTGGTTGGCCAGTAAATGTTTATCAGAGAACGCCAAATTGCAGATATCACACATAACAGTTTTAACATGCCCTTTGGCATGTTTGTCAAAAAATTTGAATGCGGTAAACTTTTCCGTACATAATCCGCAGTGGAATATGTTAGAGTCGAATTTGAATGGAAGAAAGAGATTGGAAACGCCAACGTCCATTCGTTTTTTGTGAGTGGTGTTTAGATGCTCCATCAGAACGTTGATATTGTCTACATTTTTCGAGCAAAGCTTGCAGGTTAAAGCACTTATGTCTAGTGTGACGAGGACGTCTTTGAAAAACCACCTCCTTAGGAATATTGCTTCTGTAACATCATCATGCTCTTCCAGAGTGTGTAGTTTGAGACGATCAGGTTGTGGATACCGATTTACGCAGTAGGCACATTTATAGCCAGTGTTGGAATGCAACCAGAGCGGGGTGGCATTCGAACACAGAAGCATCAGTTTGACGCTACGGAGTTTACTTTGGCGCGGGGTCAGCTTGCTTATCACATCGACAGAGTTCGCTTCTGTTTCGTTTTCTGGTTCGACAGACTTCGTTGCTGTTACATTTTCTGGTTCAGGATTACCTAAAATGAAATTCATTATTCTGTATACGAATTAAAAAACAATAAACTTATAAATACCTAATGTAAGTAGGCACCTAATTATATAAAAAAATATAGTGGGGTCAAAGTTGTAAGTTTCCAAAATGGGTAAACATTTATATTATAGTGTTTGGTTAGTGTGAAATAAAGATAGGTTCAAGTAGGTTCCTTATATAGATAGAAAGGAAATATAGAAAGTACAGTATAGGTACTTACCTACTTAGTAAATTAAGGTGAGTAGGTTAAATATTTGTAAGTTCGGTAAGTTCATAATTTGATTGATGTAAAGGCTTTGTAAAGGCTTGGACACTAACCCAAAAAGAGGAGAACAAACTTTTGGTAGAAGAGAGAAGATTCTAGGACCAACTCGAAGAGATGATGGAAGCTGGCGGGCTCTGAAAAAACTAGAAATTGAAGAGCTTGGGCCGGAACACAACATCCTTGGTGAGACTAAAGCTCACCGACTTCGCTGGCTTGGCCATCTGGAAAGGATGGGGGAAGATCGCATGGTGCGGAGAGCATATCTTGGCTGTCCTATAGGGCCCCGTTGGACGTCCCCGATATCGCTGGAGGGACATGGTAGAGAGGGACCTACAAGATCTCTACAATGGGGATTGGCGCGAACTAGCTCGAGATAGGAGTAGATGGCGTCTTCTTTAGTCGGAGGCCAAGACCCACTTCGGGTCACTGAGCCAGCGGAGTAAGTAAGTAAAGGCTTTGTAAAAATGCAGAGATAGAGGAGTAGGTACCTACAGACTGGTGAAATGTAGCATGCAATGACAGAATTTGCCGTTGACATTGCTGCATCGACTGGCTCCCCACTGGAGCTTGACTATTTAGATTTAAGCGGATGGATTACCGAAAAGAAAGCTAAGCCCCAAACCGTGTTTGTTGCCCTGATTCTTCACGGTTTTGGTCGCCATAAACAGGAGTAGAATCACATAGGTATTTTAAGACTTTTCAGTTGATTCCAGAAGAGCTACTGATAAATGGTTTAAATTAAGTTTCAATTTCAAAAATTTGAGGAGTTGGGTATTCTGCAGATTCTTGGCAATGTCGAGTTAAGGTGAACGCCTAAATAGCAACGCGCGAACGCGTCGAAAGAAACGAATTTAAGAGTTTCTGTTCATAACTCCTAAGATTCAGAATCTCACCAAATTTTTATGGCACCAATCGAAATGTATTCCCTTTCAAAATTGTTTTTCAAAATCGGTCCAGGCGTCTTCGAGTAATCGGGTAACGAATTGAGAACCTCCTCCATGAAGTCGGTTAATTAGAAAAGAGCTGATGACCGTCAAACGACTAAACAAATTTTCTTGAACATAAAATACGAGTATCATAAAGGTAAAATAATAAATCTGTTGAATACATAACTAACTAAGAATACATACAGAACTAAGAACATTTTATTTAAAAAAATTATGTAGTTCCTTGAACTGTTTGGTTAAAAACGCAGCCTTTTTAACCGTAATAAGTAAAAAGTCAAAGTCAAATCATTTGTTACACATAGGTGGTTTACATTATGATGTTAATGTTACATTTAAAGTTTCAATCATAAACCCTGTAAGGGCGCCGCAATGTTGTATGCCATAAGAGGCGCATTAATACTAAATACTGATAGGTAAGTATAAAAGTATTTTTAAATCTACATAAATACCTAGTAGGTAGGTACTTCTTATTAATAAATGAATAAATAAATAATAAATAATCCTGGAAATTTCACACAGCATCATGTAGCCCCAAGCTAAGCAGAGCTTGTGTTATGGGAACCACATGACTGATATACTACTTGAATACATTTTTTTTGTAAATACATACATAATATACATAGAAAACACCCAGACCCGAGACAAATATTTGCAGATCATACAAACATTTGTCCCGCGGCGGAGATCGAACCCGCAACCTCCTGCGTCACAGGCGGGCCTTCACCCACTGCGCCACAGAGGTCGTCCAAATAGGTGAAAATAGGTGAACATGTGTGTATAAAAACCTGTGATCTGCGTTGCTGCAGGAAAGAAGTGTAATTTTGTGTAGGTACCTACTTAGCTACTACATACACAAGTTCAAAAATGAATTGAATTATAAATCACATTATGTTCCTATCCTAGCTACCTGTTGAATGAATGAAATGTATCTACTTTGTATGTTTAATTACCCTATGTAAATGTTGTGGAGTGATGAGCACTTCCGGAAGAACTTAAATCATTAATTTCATAGTTCATACGATAACTTGGTGTTTCGTGCGCATGTGACCCTTCCAAGAGCCCTTCTGTACGAATTTCTGTCCGCACAAATCACATGCGAACCTGCAATATCCACTATGAATCGCCATATGCGGTCCCAAAGAAGTCTTCAGTTTGAATTTCTTCCCGCACTCATCACACGAGTAATTCATGACGTTCGAATGCGACGTCTCATGATTCCGTAGAAACGCCTTGCAAAAGAATGCTTTTTGACAGACACTGCATACGTGAGGGCGCTCCATCAAGTGATCTCGCTTCCTGTGGACAGTCAAACTCTTTTCGCTTGTGAATGAACGGTCGCAAGCGTTGCATGTAAATTCTTGTGAACCGTGAACCTGTCTAAAATGCTTTATTTTGAGGTAAAATGTTGGAAAGCGATCGCCGCACTCACGACATATACTCGATTTATCTTTCTGGCTAGTTTTCTCTACAGGTTTCGGATATATTGTCGGATGGTTTGGTTTATGCATAGTGTTGTTGTGGTTGGTCAGTAAATTTTTATCAGAGAACGCCAAATTGCAGATATCACACATAACAGCTTTAACATGCCCTTTGGCATGTTTGTCAAAAAATTTGAATGCGGTAAACTTCTCCGTACATAATCCGCAATGGAATATGTTAGAGTCGAATTTGAATGGAAGTATGAGATTGGAAACGCTAACGTCCATTCGTTTTTTATGAGTGGTGTTTAGATGCTCCATCAGAACGTTGATATTGTCAACGTTTTTTGCAGGTTAAAGCAGTTATGTCTAGGGTTACGAGGACGTCTTTGTAAAACGCCGTCCTTACGAATACTGCTTCTGTAACATCGTCATGCTCTTCCAGAGTGTGTAGTTTGAGACGATCAGGTTGTGGATACCGATTCTCGCAGTAGGCACATTTATAGCCAGTGTTGGAATGCAACCAGAGCGGGGTGGCATTCGAACACAGAAGGATCAGTTTGACGCTACGGAGTTTACTTTGGCGCGGGGTCAGCTTGCTTATCACATCGACAGAGTTCGCTTCTGTTTCGTTTTCTGGTTCGACAGACTTCGTTGCTGTTACATTTTCTGGTTCAGGATTACCTAAAATGAAATTCATTATTCTGTATACGAATTAAAAAATAATAAACTTATAAATACCTAATGTAAGTAGGCACCTAATTATATAAAAAAATATAGTGGGGTCAAAGTTGTAAGTTTCCAAAATGGGTAAACATTTATATTATAGTGTTTGATTAGTGTGAAATAAAGATAGGTTCAAGTAGGTTCCTTATATAGATAGAAAGGAAATATAGAAAGTACAGTATAGGTACTTACCTACTTAGTAAATTAAGGTGAGTAGGTTAAATATTTGTAAGTTCGGTAAGTTCATAATTTGATTGATGTAAAGGCTTTGTAAAGGCTTGGACACTAACCCAAAAAGAGGAGAACAAACTTTTGGTAGCAGAGAGAAGATTCTAGGACCAATTCGAAGAGATGATGGAAGCTGGCGGGCTCTGAAAAAACTAGAAATTGAAGAGCTTGGGCCGGAACACAACATCCTTGGTGAGACTAAAGCTCACCGACTTCGCTGGCTTGGCCATCTGGAAAGGATGGGGGAAGACCGCATGGTGCGGAGAGCATATCTTGGCTGTCCTATAGGGCCCCGTTGGACGGCCCCGATATCGCTGGAGGGACATGGTAGAGAGGGACCTACAAGATCTCTACAATGGGGATTGGCGCGAACTAGCTCAAGATAGGAGTAGATGGCGTCTTCTTTTGTCGGAGGCCAATACCCACTTCGGGTCACTGAGCCAGCGGAGTAAGTAGGTAAAGGCTTTGTAAAAATGCAGAGATAGAGGAGTAGGTACCTACAGACTGGTGAAACGCAGCATGCAATGACAGAATTTGCCGTTGACATTGCTGCATCGACTGGCTCCCCACTGGAGCTTAACTATTTAGATTTGGGGAATAATAAGTCGAGACGCAGAATTATTTTTTGGCCACGGAACCTACCTTCTGATTTTATAACTAAGCAACGGGAAAATAAGAAACCTTCTAATAAACTAACTCGTCTTTTTTACAGCATCAACTAAATATTCCAAAGAAAGCGACAAGTAAATAACAACAATTATTTTTACTTGACCTACTGATTTATACATCGCCATCAAATTTACTAACTCAGCCACGGATTTTACAACTAACCAACAGTTTAGGTTAGGTTAGGTTAGATTATGAAATAACTACGCGCGAGGTAAGCGAGCGTAGCGAGCGTGCCGCGGCAGCGGCCGCCGAAGCGACAGAAATCGAATTCATAAAGAATACAATATATTATACTCCGGTATTTTCGACATTTTAAGCATTCTACCTTCCAAGTATCGTCTTTATAAACTTCGATCAATCGATCTTTATACATTTCAAACATTCTTGATTTTGAAATTCGCCTATTCATTACAATTACTGTTACACTATATTTTAAACATGCTGAGTTATAAAATTAGAAGTAGACAGACTTAATTTATTGGTGTCATATTTAAATATTTTAGGAGTTCCCGCTTGAATATGTGTTACAAATTTAGATCCTAAAAAACAAATTTAGATGCTAAAAAATAACTGCCATGCTGAGTTGTATTTACAGTGGCTTAAATCGAGGATATTTAGTGGCTAAGATAGTATTTTTTAGAGGCACATTGATAGTGGCTGACTTAGTAATTCAGAGGTCAATGTAAATTTTTAGAGGCGAAAAATGCTATTAAATAGAAGGCGGTTTAATTAGCACCCTTTAGATTTAAGCGGATGGATTACCGAAAAGAAAGCTAAGCCCCATACCGTGTTTGTTGCCCTGATTCTTAACGGTTTTGGTCGTCAAAAAACAGGTGTCGAATCACATAGGTTTAATCTTTTAAGACTTATCAATTGATCTCAGAAGAGCTACTGATAAATGATTTAAATTAAAATACAATTTGAAAAATTTGAGTTGGGTATCCTGCAGATTCCTGGCAATGTCGAGTAAATGTGAACGCACACCTATCCACGCGCGAACGCGTCGAAAGAAACGAATTTAAGAGTTTCTGTTCATAACTCCTAAGATTCAGATTCTCACCAAATTTTTATGGCATCAATCGAAATGTAACATTTTTCAAAAAAAATATTTAAAATGATCCAGGCGTCTTCGAGTAATCGGGTAACAAATTGAGAACCTCCTCCTTTTTGTGAAGTCGGTTAATTATAAAAGAGCTGATGACCGTCAAACGACTGAACCAATTTTCTTGAACACAATATCATATAAGTAGGTAAAATAATAAATCTGTTGAATACAATAAAACTCACTAAGAATACATAAGGAATTAAGAACATTTTATTTTAAACAATTATGTAGGTAGTTCCTAGAACTATTTGGTTAAAAACGCAGTCTTTAGAAACGTAATAAGTAAAAACCTGTGATCTGCGTTGCTACAGGAAAGAAGTAATTTCGTGTAGGTTACTTAGCTACTACATCCATAAGATCAAAAATTAATTTAATTATAAATCACATTATGTTCCTACCTACCTGTTTAATGTATGAAATATATCTACTTTGTATGTTTAACATTAATTTAATATTTAATTAGCCTGCGTAAATGTTGTGGAGTGATGACCACTTCCGGAAGAACTTTAATCACGAATTTCATAGTTCATACGATAACTTTGTGTTTCGTGCGCATGTGACCCTTCCAAGAGCCTTTCTGTACGAATTTCTGTGGGCACAAATCACATGCGAACCTGCAATGTCCTCTATGAATCGCCATATGCGGTCCCAAAGAAGTCTTCAGTTTGAATTTCTTCCCGCACTCTTCACACGAGTAATTCATGACGTTCGAATGCGACGTCTCATGATTCCGTAGAAATGCCTTGCTAAAGAATGCTTTTTGACAGACACTGCATGCGTGAGGGCGCTCCATCAAGTGATCTCGCTTCCTGTGGATACTCAAACTGTTTTGGCTTGTGAATGAACGGTCGCAAGCGTTGCATGTAAATTCTTGTGAACCGTGAACCTGTCTAAAATGCCTTGTTTTGAGGTAACGTGTCGCGAAGCGATCGCCGCACTCACGACATATACTCGATTTATCTTTCTTGCTAGTTTTCTCTACAGGTTTTGGAAGTGTTGTCGGATGGTTTAGTTTGTGCATAGTGTTGTTGTGGTTGGCCAGTAAATGTTTATCAGAGAACGCCAAATTGCAGATATCACACATAACAGTTTTAACATGCCCTTTGGCATGTTTGTCAAAAAATTTGAATGCGGTAAACTTCTCCGTACATAATCCGCAGTGGAATATGTTAGAGTCGAATTTGAATGGAAGAAAGAGATTGGAAACGCTAACGTCCATTCGTTTTTTGTGAGTAGTGTTTAGATGCTCCATCAGAACGTTGATATTGTCGACATTTTTTGAGCAAAGCTTGCAGGTTAAAGCAGTTATGTCTAGGGTGACGAGGACGTCTTTGAAAAACGGTGTCCGTAGGAATACTGCTT
The DNA here is from genome assembly GCA_958496255.1 of Camptogramma bilineatum. Lineage (NCBI taxonomy): Eukaryota > Metazoa > Arthropoda > Insecta > Lepidoptera > Geometridae > Camptogramma > Camptogramma bilineatum. Next base: position 6,144,044 of record OY292478.1, read on the forward strand.
CTGTAACATCATCATGCTCTTCCAGAGTGTGTAGTTTGAGACGATCTGGTTGTGGATACCGATTCTCGCAGTAGGCACATTTATAGCCAGTGTTGGAAAGCAACCAGAGCGGGGTGGCATTCGAACACAGAAGGATCAGTTTGACACTTCGGATTTTACTTTGGCGCGGGGTCAGCTTGCTAATTACATCGACAGACTTCGCTTCTGTTATGTTTTCTGGTTTGACAGACTTCGTTGCTGATACATTTTCGGGTTTGACAGACTTCGTTGCTGTTACATTTTCTGGTTCAGGATTACCTAAAATGAAATGCATTATTCTGTATAAAAATTAAACATTAAGAAACTTAAAAATAATGTCGGTAGGTACCCACCTAGGTAGGTCATTGAATAAGAACTTAATAGTGGGATCAAAATTGTATGTTTCCAAAAAGGAGTAAACATTTTTTAGTGTTTGTTTAGTGTGAAATAAAGATAGGTTCAAGTAGGTTCCTTATAATGTAGGATCTTCAGTAACGCCGATATAGAAAGTACGGTATAGGTAGGTACTTACCTACTTAGTAAGTTAAGGTAAGTAGGTCAAATATTTGTAAGTTCGTGTAATATAACGTTTGAAAATTTAAGCTACCTAACCGGAGGGATGATGAGGAGAAAAACACAAATATTTAAATGACAGACATTTATTAAAAAGAAATAAGGAAGTAGTAAGTTGGGCGCCTTTAAGAAAGATAGGTTAGGTAAATAAGATGCTACGGCTAGCTCTCATGAGCATTTAAATAAATCTAGGGTTTACAGGGTTCGTGGAGAGCCAACACGATCAGACTTGTACCAGCAACCAGTTTAATGTTGAGATTTAAGATTGAACGGATACTGCAGAAGGCAGCATCAAAGGTGTGTAGACTGTTTTGAGGGTTAGAGGTTGACAACACAGAAGTAATGGAACTCAGCCGAGAGAGAACGCTCGGAGACTGAGGGTACCGTGGAGGGGATCGCAGCGGCCGGTCTCGAAGGAAGGGGGCCAGCTCACTGCGAAGACAGCACCGCTCCAGGTGAGATCCCGTCTGCGAGGCCTCGGCTGGTGACTCGAGATGTTGAGAGGAGAAGAGGGTAAGAAAAAAAAACCTGTTGAAGAAATCAACCAATTACTGCCTGACTACGTCACTGAGGGATTGGCGGTGGATTACGAGAAAACCAACTCACCCCGAACGGGGTTTTTGTCCACCGAGACAAGAGCTGAATCCTCAGCTGGACTCGGTCGCCGCGTCTTCGCCGGGAAGGCACTCTCCTGGGCTTCCGTCCGCTCGTGGGTGAATGATCGAAAAGCTGGTCTTATCTGAGAGTACACCACGAGTAAGGCCCTGCGCACGCGCCGACACGTGTCCTACGACAAAGACCACAAAATATAAATTCCAGGCTAACAGGATCGTCAGCCGTCGATAGAAAGCCAATGAAATAGATGCTTACCAGCTGAGATGAAGTTAAAATTCACGGATTCTTATTAAAAAATTTAGAACTACAGGAACGCCGACCCGACAAGACCACGCCAGATCGGAAATGAAAGGAATCGGAGTTTCCAGCGCAGGAATATCTGGATTCGCTAGAAAACTATCGAGATTTGAATATTTTGAATTTGTTTACAACTAAATTTCACAAAGAAGGTTCAATGAACTCTGCTCAAGCACAGCCAAAATATCTGGAATGTGAATTTGACAATTCTAAAGATCTGACACTGAAACTAACCTGAAACTATGAAAAAAAAACAAAATTGATGCTGGCTGGAGAGAATAAAAAAAAGCTACTTTCAAGCAGTGTGCGTTCACTATGGCAACACTAAATAAAAAAATTAAACTTCCTGCGGAACGTAGACAGGAGACATGGCGGAATGTCACTGTCACCCTGACGGCGTGTCAGATGACATTCCGCGCCAGCACTCAAGTCCTATGGCGAGAGCAAAAACTATCAATTTAAAATTAAACGGCGGGAACATTCAAAAAGACCATTACAATACTTCCCACGCCGGGCAGAATTTTTCTTCGACGAAGTCGGAGAAAAATTCCCGGATGACCACATCCGTATAACATGAACAACCCAACTTCCAGAAATGAGTAATCTAAGACAAACGAAAAGGAAAAAACTCCAGAAACGAGAAAACTAAGTTACGCAAAAAGGAAAAATTTATGAGTCATGGGTAGGGCATGCAATACCGGGACTAATCTCAATACCGGTATTGAGTTCGGTATTGGAGCCCAATACCGGAATACCGGTATTAATACCGGTATTGGCATTTTTATTTGAAATTTTAGTTTTTCCTAAAAAACAAAAATATTGAATGTAATTTAAGCTAATTTTAGCAAGATTTATTGGTCAAGGACATGATACGAAGAAAAACTGCAGGAATAATATCAAAATAATTTGAATTTCTATGAACATGTATAAAAATCCTTTGTACATTAAATGTCAGTTAGTATTCCAGGTAGAATATAACTTCCTTCGACAAATCAACATCGAACTATGCTGCTCCATAAAAAACATAGCACAGTTCGGCACAGCGCAGCTCAGCACGGCGGGTAGCGCGCCTCGCTCGAGACTGCTGCGTTTTTAAACAGAGCGTAGCCTCACACAGCGCAGCACAGCATGGTTTGTTTGTATCCTCATTAAAATATTAGACGAGCGAGTTGACCAACCATAGCACAGTGCAGTACAGCGCAGCATAGCTCGATGTTGATTTGTCACCCTAAGGCTGGATTCGACCAAAAGTCATCTTACTCCAGAGTAACTAGCCGACTTAATTCGTAATACAATTGTTTAGAAAGCGCAACCGAACATACAACATACAACAGATGACCTCTGTGGCGCAGTGGGTGAAGGCCCGCCTGTGACGCAGGATGTTACGGGCTCAATTCCCGCCGCGGGACAAATGTTTGTATGATCTGCAAATATTTGTCTCGGGTCTGGGTGTTTTCTATGTATTTTATGTATGTATTTACAAAAAAAAATGTATTTAAGTTGTATATCAGTCTTGTGGTTCCCATAACACAAACTTTGCTTAGCTTAAAAACAGTAGTTTACTATCGAGTAAAAACTTAATCCAGTTTGGACACAACATTTGCGAACCGACTGATGCGATAGTATGCGGGGCGGAAGCGGGGGTAGAGTAAGAGTGAGAGAGCGCTAGAGCTGGCCAGCGAACCATTTTTAAGGCGCGTTCACACGCTTGCGTGCAAACAGACAACAAGCACATTATTTTCTGTTGCGTCCGGTCTCCTCGAGATGAAAGTGACAGAGCTACACCGTGCTTGATCTAATCATATTTCTGTCTCGATGAATTTCTGTTTGCACGTGAGCGTGTAAACCCACCGTAATACCACTTGCCGGCCGCGACGTAGTTTATGATCTGGAATAACACATAGGCTACTTTTACCCAGGTAGGCGCAGTCGCAGGCACATGGATACTAGTAATTCTTATGATAGTAATTAAAGTAAACATAGACGTACAATACGATTAGCGTATCTAGGCATTCGTAAAGTTAGCTGTTTCGATGCACAGTAGGTATACAATTTAGCAAGAAAATGCTCTACTGCGCACGACAAAAGACTGAATTCCGGGATCCGTTAACCATACTAACTTATGGAATTATTTGATATTGATTTCCTCAATACCGGTATTGTCCGGTATTGATTACTTCAATACCGGTATTAAAATACCGGACAAATCTTCCGGGATCCCGGTATTTCGGTATTACGGGATCCCGGTATTCATGCCCTAGTCATGGGTGCTACCAAAGATAGACAGGAATAGACACCAGACAGAAACAGAATACCTAAACTAAAGCTTACGCTAATGTTAGACCAGGTAGTTAGATACAAACGGCTTGGGGACTAGTTCCCTAGGATTGAAGATCCTAAGCAGTTTCAGACATTCTCACACAAACACACAGTCCCTTTCGTTATCTTACACTACCCTCATTCATACTCCACTTCATACGTCCACATTCGCATAAGTACAGTAACCTCTCCAACGATCGAGGATACTGAGACCAACACACTAGAGTTCCGTCCAAAATACCCAGTGTTGGCTTATTTGAATAGTCACGACCCGCTATCAGCAATTGGGGAACTGCTAGTGGAACCTTACATACATTATCGAGAGAATTCCCACCAAATACCCAGTGTAGGCTTATTGAATAGTCACGACCCGCTATTATTAGGTAATGGGGAACCTCCTTTTGAAAAAGAACTGCAGAACAAGAAAAATCCCATTGAAAATTGAAGCCCTACCTACCTACTTCCTAACTACCAACCAACAAACTAAACTACCTAACAAGAACCTAAACTAACATGAACTTAACCTAACTATCCACGTGCAGACCGGCGTGAAGTGAAGGGTGGCGGTCAGAAAAGAGCCGAACCACGCGACACTTCAACGAGGTAGCGGGTCTGCACCAACCAACAAAGAAATGAAAACATATAACACCAGCAAAACAAACCCAATAAAAGCCAACAACCCAGGACAAGATGATGCGTAGCCAACCTACGGTCCGGGGGAAATAAACTCCCCCACATGTTACGCCTGAACTCCCAAACTGTCTATAAGACAGAGAGAGAATTATTGTTTTCCAGTGAATCTCTGGTAAAACACGAAGACCTACAGATTCTTGGAAGCTTTTGAAAAAAACTCCCAAGACCGAGAAAGGTCATGATAACGCCTTTTGAGCGTCAAAGATTTCACCACCTCCACTGAAAATGAGAAGTGGAGGAGTGATGATGACATGTTATGTCCGAACTCCCGAACTGTCTGCAAGACAGAGAGAGGATGATTGTTTTCCAGTGAATCTCTGGTAAAACAAGAAGACCTACCTACAGATTCTTGGAAGCTTTTGGTAAAAACTCCCAAGACCGAGAAAGGTCGCCGCGTCTTCGCCGGGAAGGCACTCTCCTGGGCTTCCGTCCGCTCGTGGGTGAATGATCGAAAAGCTGGTCTTATCTGAGAGTACACCACGAGTAAGGCCCTGCGCACGCGCCGACACGTGTCCTACGACAAAGACCACAAAATATAAATTCCAGGCTAACAGGATCGTCAGCCGTCGATAGAAAGCCAATGAAATAGATGCTTACCAGCTGAGATGAAGTTAAAATTCACGGATTCTTATTAAAAAATTTAGAACTACAGGAACGCCGACCCGACAAGACCACGCCAGATCGGAAATGAAAGGAATCGGAGTTTCCAGCGCAGGAATATCTGGATTCGCTAGAAAACTATCGAGATTTGAATATTTTGAATTTGTTTACAACTAAATTTCACAAAGAAGGTTCAATGAACTCTGCTCAAGCACAGCCAAAATATCTGGAATGTGAATTTGACAATTCTAAAGATCTGACACTGAAACTAACCTGAAACTATGAAAAAAAAACAAAATTGATGCTGGCTGGAGAGAATAAAAAAAAGCTACTTTCAAGCAGTGTGCGTTCACTATGGCAACACTAAATAAAAAAATTAAACTTCCTGCGGAACGTAGACAGGAGACATGGCGGAATGTCACTGTCACCCTGACGGCGTGTCAGATGACATTCCGCGCCAGCACTCAAGTCCTATGGCGAGAGCAAAAACTATCAATTTAAAATTAAACGGCGGGAACATTCAAAAAGACCATTACATTCGGTAAGTTCATAATTTGATTGATGTAATGGCTTTGTAAAAATACGGGCGTCGATTCTCGTACCGAACTTTTTATCAACCTCAACCAAAACCAAAACTAAAGCGACTGTTTCCATGACTACTAATAACAAACGACTCAGTTGTGGTGAGGTTTTGAACTTTGGCAGAACAAATTTTTGAAAAGCTATTCTACTATTCACCAAATGGCTGACATTTAAGAGATCGAACCAAAACCAAAGCGGTTGTCATCTAGTAGAATACAGGCCCAGTACCTTACCTACAGACTGGTTAAACGTAACCAGCTATGAAAGAATTTGCCGTTTACATTGCTGCATCGACTGGCTCCCCACTGGAGCTTGAATATTTAGATTTAAGCGGATGTATCACCGAAAAGAAAGCTAAGCCCCATACCGTGTTTGTTGCCCTGATTCTTAACGGTTTTGGTCGCCAAAAAACAGGTGTCGAATCACATAGGTTTAATATTTTAAGACTTATCAATTGATCTCAGAAGAGCTACTGATAAATGATTTAAATTAAAATTCAATTTGAAAAATTTGAGTTGGGTATCCCGTAGATTCCTGGCAATGTCGAGTAAATGTGAACGCACACCTATCCACGCGCGAACGCGTCGAAAGAAACGACTTTAAGAGTTTCTGTTCATAACTCCTAAGATTCAGATTCTCACCAAATTTTTATGGCATTAATCGAAATGTTACATTTTTCAAAAAAAAATTTTAAATGATCCAGGCGTCTTCGAGTAATCGGGTAACAAATTGAGAACCTCCTCCTTTTTGTGAAGTCGGTTAATTATAAAAGAGCTGATGACCGTCAAACGACTGAACCAATTTTCTTGAACATAAAATATCATAAATCTGTTGAATACATAACTAACTAAGAATAGGTACATAAACAACGAAGAACATTTTATTTTAAACAATTACATAGTTCCTAGAACTGTTTGGTTAAAAACGCTGCCTTTAGAACCGTAATAAGTAAAAACCTGTGATCTGCGTTGCTACAGGATGTATTAGGATGGATGGATGGATGGATGTGTCATTTTGTGTAGGTACCTACTTAGCTATAGTCTGGCAAAAATAATAGAAATAAATGGAGGCGCCACTGTGCAAGCTAAATTCGCGAAATAGATAAATTCTCTTTTAGAAGGAAATTAATACTTCTGACTGACGACTTCGGTACCTGTACCATAGACAAGAAACCTGTACGTACTGCACCGTAGATTAGTAGAGAAACGGTTTTCATTGTAATGAAATTTTAGTTGCCATTTCTACCAGTTTTTGCCAGACTATACCTACTACATACATGAGTTCAAAAATTAATTTAATTATAAAGCACATTATGTTCCTACCTACCTGTTTAATGTATGAAATGTATCTACTTTGTATGTTTAACATTAATTTAATATTTAATTAGCCTGCGTAAATGTTGTGGAGTGATGAGCACTTCCGGAAGAACTTTAATCATGAATTTCATAGTTCATACGATAACTTGGTGTTTCGTGCGCATGTGACCCTTCCAAGAGCCCTTCTGTACGAATTTCTGTCCGCACAAATCACATGCGAACCTGCAATGTCCTCTATGAATCGCCATATGCGGTACCAGAGACCTCTTCAGTTTGAATTTCTTCCCGCACTCTTCACACGAGTAATTCATGACGTTCGAATGTGTCGTCTCATGATGCTGTAGTGTCTTCTTGGCGAAGAATGTTTTTTGACAGACACTGCATGCGTGAGGGCGCTCCATCAAGTGATCTCGCTTCCTGTGGATACTCAAACTGTCTTGGCTTGTGAATGAACGGTCGCAAGCGTTGCATGTAAATTCTTGTGAACCGTGAACTTGTCTAAAATGCCTTGTTTTGAGGTAACCTGTTGGGAAGCGATCGCCGCACTCACGACATATACTCGATTTATCTTTCTTGCTAGTTTTCTCTACAGGTTTTGGAAGTGTTGTCGGATGGTTTAGTTTATGCATAGTGTTGTTGTGGTTGGCCAGTAAATGTTTATCAGAGAACGCCAAATTGCAGATATCACACATAACAGTTTTAACATGCCCTTTGGCATGTTTGTCAAAAAATTTGAATTCGGTAAACTTCTCCGTACATAATCCGCAATGGAATATGTTAGAGTCGAATTTGAATGGAAGAAAGAGATTGGAAACGCTAACGTCCATTCGTTTTTTGTGAGTGGTGTTTAGATGCTCCATCAGAACGTTGATATTGTCGATATTTTTTGAGCAAAGCTTGCAGGTTAAAGCAGTTATGTCTAGGGTGACGAGGACGTCTTTGAAAAACGGCGTCCGTAGGAATAATGCTTCTGTAACATCATCATGCTCTTCCAGAGTGTGTAGTTTGAGATGATCAGGTTGTGGATACCGATTCTCGCAGTAGGCACATTTATAGCCAGTGTTGGAATGCAACCAGAGCGGGCTGGCATTCGAACACAGAAGGATCAATTTGACACTTCGGATTTTACTTTGGCGCGGGGTCAGCTTGCTTATCACATCGACAGACTTCGCTTCTGTTACGTTTTCTGGTTTGACAGACTTCGTTGCTGTTACATTTTCTGGTTCGACAGGCTTCGGTGCGGTTACATTTTCTGGTTCAGGATTACCTAAAATGAAATTCATTATTCTGTATACGTATTAAAAATAATAAACTTAAAAATAATGTAAATAGTGCCTACCTAATTATATAAAAATTTATAGTGGGGTCAAAGTTGTAAGTTTCCAAAAGAGGTAAACATTTTGATAGTGTTTGTTTAGTGTGAAATAGAGATAGGTTCAAGTAGGTTCCTTATTTATAATGTAGGATCTGCAGTAGGTATATAGAAAGTACGGTATAGGTACTTATTAGTAAGTTAAGGTAAGTAGGTCAAATATTTGTTAGTTCATAATTTAATTTAAGTATAATGGCTTTGAAAAAATTCATAGGTCCTGGTGAATCGTAACATGCAAAGAAAGAATTTGCCGTTTACATTTGCTGGCTCCCCCACATGGATCACCGAAAAGAAAGCTAAGCCCCATACCGTATTTGTTGCCCTGATTCTTCACTTCACGTTGTTGGTCGCGAAAGAACAGGAGTAGAATTAGCTCTTAAGACTTTTCAATTGATCCCAGAAGAACTAGGTAGGTACTGATTTGATTTAAATTAAATTTTAATTTGAAAAATTTGGGAAGTCCACGCGCGAACGCGTCGAATAAAACGAATTTAAGAATTCATTCGTCGAATTCGTCCGAATCGTCCTAATTTGGCTGGTGTGCGAGGTTAGGTGCATACGATTGCATAGAAAGAAATCAAAACTTCGTTTCGGTCAATTCGTTCGGCACGTTCGGCTTCGATATAGTAGGTAGGTATGCGTTCACCAGATAACGTTTTTACAATATCATTGAAGTGACAGGAATACCAAAATATATAGAATCGATCAGGGGGTCTAAAGTGGCCACTTTTGCACCACAAGCTGAGCAATTTTCTGCTCTCTCGATATGCATTCCTGTTCATAACTCCAAAATTTTTATGGCACCAATCGGAAAGTAGGTGAACCCTATAAAAAATACCAATCGGTCCAGCCAGGCGTCTTCGAGTAATCCGGCAACGAATTGAAAACATCCTTTTTGAAGTCGGTTAATTAGAAAAGAGCTGATGACCGTCAAACGGCTGAACAAATTTTTGTGAACATAAAATATCATAGAGGTAGGTAAATAATAAATCTGTTGAATAACTAAGAACATTTTATTTTTAAACAATTATATATTATAGGTATATTCTTAAACTTTTATAACTAGATACTTACTTTCATGGTGAGATTAAAATCAAAATTTATGTTTTAGAGGGGCAAGGTTTGTTATAGCAGGTACCTATAGGTATAGGTAATCTCCAAAATTACTGAAGCGATTTTAAATTATTTCACGTGTGGTAAGCTGTACCTATCCATAACATAAAGTCTATATTCTATGTTTCTACACTTAAAGTGTCCCCTGAGCCTCACATTTTTCGACTGGCACCCCACTGGAGCTTAACTATTTACATTTCAGGAGATGGATCACCGAAAAGAAAGCTCGGCCTTTGTTTGATTTTTCATGATGGTCGCGAAAGAACAGAAGTAGAATCACCTAGCTCTTTAGATGTTTCAATGTGATCTAACGTAGTTGCTACCAATGATCTTTAGAACTCATTATTGCATAAATGATTTTGGAATTGCTAAGCAATATCGCCATGCTTATTTCGCATATGCCCTCTCCAGCTACACTTCTGCACAAACGTCATCCCACAATGCTCACACTTGAATCTGCGATCGTTTGCGTGGATCCTCATATGTTCAGTTAGGTTGCTCTTCCTCGAGTACCGTTTGAGACAGACTTGGCATTGGAAGTGCCGTGCACCAGTATGCTTCAACATATGGTTCCTCAGCTCAGCAGACGCGAAGAATTTCATGTCACATTCTGAGCACTCATGCCGGCGATCCATCAAATGTACCCGCTTCACGTGAGAATTTAACGCCCTGCGATGTATGAATACTTTGTCGCAGGAGTCACATTTCGGCGTGGGGAATATAATTCCGTGTGCTTCGGTCATATGCTTCTCTTTCACTAGAATGTCTCCAAATCTCTCGTTACAATGCCAACATTTAAGTCTCAATTTCGGCCCATGAACTTGCTTTACATGAGCCTTCATTTTAACATTCGTCGCAAAGTCTTTGAAGCAATGTGTACACACGAATGTGCCGGTTTTATGTGTAAGCATGTGCTTCCCGAGTTTGTTCGGATTCACGAAGCCAAAACCACAAATTTCGCATACGTAATGTCTGTAGTGTGTATTTACATGCACGTTTAACATCTTAAAAGTGGGGAAGGAAGCGTCACAAATAAAGCAAGTGAGGGGACCGTCTCCGAATTTGAAAGGCAAGATTTGATTTTGGACGTCCGTATGAATCTTTTCGTTGTGTATGACCTGCAGATGCTCAAGAAGTGCCTCCAAGTTATCTAAATTCTGATTGCAAAGCTTGCAGCTCAGGGATGTTATGTCTAATTTAACTAGTAAATCGTGCGCAGACATTTTCTTAGTCGATGTGACAACGGTTTCTTTACTATGATTTTCTATTGTGTGGCTTTTTAGTTCGGCCGGGTTAGGTGTCTGGTACTCGCAATACGCACAGACGTAATCTAAATCGTTGACACGTCTAATCGGTGTGGCGTTCGAATGTTGAATGATCTGCCTCAGATTTTGTTGTAGCCTTTTATATGTAAGACTGTTAGGTGCTTTTGTATCATGGAGATGTTTTACTAATTTGATTCCCTTTTGTCTTTTACGTGAGACGCCGTCTGTTTCCTCTTTAATCGCATTTATGACCTCTTGTTTGATTTTCACTTTACCTATAAAGAAAATAAAATAATGTTAAGCTGTTATCACATCACTAACTTAACGAATGTCTATATAAAAGTCGTGCTTACTTACTAATTATATTTAAGTGCCAGAGGTATCAGAGTCGCAGGAAGAAACTATAATATCGAAAAATAAGTAGGTACCTAGGTATATAACGAATTGAAGATCATACATATTGAAGGAATATTTCATTAGATTTTTGACGTGGGTTCGTAGCTATTAGGAGCCCATAGATGAACGAACGCAAAAGCAACGATAGTATTGTGAGAACTTAGTTTTACTTATCTATACCTACTAAAGTAATATTATTATATAAAAAAAAACATTTGTGTGATGAACATAGATGTTTGTTCTGTGTCTGGGTGTTATAAAGTATTATAAGTATGTATTTACAAATATATAAGTATTGTATCAGTTATCTGGTTCCCATAGTTCAAGCTTTGCTTAGTTTGGGGCTAGATGGCGCTGTATCAATGTCCAGCAATATATTTAAAAAATATATAACTGAAGTAACTGTGGTTTTATCTTTTCGTATTATCTTTGTCTGAGATACACGTTTGGTTTAGACTCAATCGGCTCACTTTTAATTGTGTCTTTAACTTTGAAACAATCGTCTGTTTCCATTTTAATAATACGGTTGGCTGGCACTGATTTCGATCTCGACACCTACAAAGAAAAAGTTCTTGTTATAGGATAACTGTTTCTTTTAATATTAATAAGATTTAGGTTTAAAATAAATGTAGGCTTAGGTACCTGCTTATGTAGTCTTAGGCCTCTATTAATAAACTCGTATTAACTTCTGTCAAAGTTGCGCCACTATTACCATCCTTATTTGTCACTGTCTATAAAAAAAAAACCGGTCAAGTGCGAGTCGAACTCGTACGCCGAGGGTTCCGTACCTACCCATTATACCCATTATGTTATTGTAGCCCGCTTATTTGTATGAGCGCCCATACAACTCAGAGGACAATCTTAATTGGCGTCAACTATGTATGTATGGGAACACCCTTTAGTTTTCAACTTTTTTAACTTTTTGGAATTTTTCCTTTATTTGTGTTATAAGACCTTGCTTTTTGCCAAATTTCGTGATTCTAGGTCAACGGGAACTACCATTTAGGTTTTCAACCCAAAACCTCTAGGGTACTTCCGGTTGACCTAGAATTGTCAAATTTGGTTACAAGCAAGGTCTTACAGCACAAGTAAAGGAAAAATTCCGAAAAATAAAAAAAGTTGATAATTAAGGTAAGTTTTGGTACTTACAAGTTTTCACGAAAACCTAAATTTGCCTATATCTTTTTATAGTGTTGACTCAGGACCTTGATTTTTATAGTCACAATAGGGACTATAGACCTCAGTATATGGTATAAATTTCAACTTGCTAGCTCCACCCGTTCCTGAGATAATCGATGGTGACACACGGACAGACGGACAGACGGACAGACGGACAGACAGACAGACGGACAAGAAAGTGATCTTATAAGGGTTCCTTTTTTTACCTTTTAAGGTACGGAACCCTAAAAAGGATGGCAATAGTTTAATCCGTGGCGCAACTTTGACAGAAGTTAATACGAGTTTGTTAATAGAGGCCTTAGAGCGTTTGTCCACCGCCGCCGTCACCGTTAGGTCACCGTCAACGAGATTATTTCTGTATGAGATCAAGATGACGTGACGGTCTTCTGGTGGACAAGCGGCTATAGTAAATGTATGGTCGCTACATCGGCGCCGTCATCTCGTTCTCGTTCACGTGACGGTGACCGCGGCGGTGGACAAACGCTCTTAGTGTACATGGAACAGAAAATTCATGGTGTTGCTAATGATGTAGCTACCAACATAATCGATCGAGCGAGCGAAGCGAGCGAAGATCTTAGTGGCAAGTTAGGCGATTTTGCTTTGTATGTTTGTATGTTTGTATGTTTGTATATTTGTATGTTTCATTTTTATGTTCTCGCATAACTATCGAACCGCTTATCCAATCTGTATGAAACTTGATAGGTCAATAGGTTGTGCTATGGAAATTTGCTGTGGAGCGTATGAGCGTAATCGATGAAGGGGTTGTAAAGATATGGGGTTCCCAAGGGGGTAATTTTTTTTCAAAGTTACCCAAATATATTGAGTGGGTTGTCATATGAAAGTACTCAATTTATACATTCCAAATTGGTTTTTAGTTTTCTTCTAGGTTCTATAGTTTTTGAAATACAGAGAAAAAGAAAAATGATGAAAACCAATTAACGGATGTATGGAGAGAGCTCCCGTTTCATAGAGTTTCGATGTATTCGGAGGTCTGGTTAACGGACATAGAGTGTGGCATCGTTGTGGTTTGGTTTGCAATGATTTTAGTTGCTTCTTGATATTTTTCCTTGAGATTGAAAATAAAAGCCGTGCTGGCCGAGTGGAAGAGTGCTCGATTTTCGATTCAAAGGTCGTAAGTTCGAACCCTGGCCGTGCTCATCAATGGATTTTTCGATTAGAAAAATTTAAATGCGCATTAACACGAGCTCTAAACGGTGAAAGAAAACATCGTGAGGAAACCAGTTAACGTTCTAATAGCGGCGATGGGCTTGCAACCTGTCACGTATGCAAATTCTAACTCCTGCAAATAGTGGGCTGGGCATGTACCAAAATTATAGAGGGAGACGGAGACGGAGGGGGAGGGGGAGGGGGAGGAAGAGGGGGAGGGGGAGGGGGAGGGGGAGGGGAGGGGGAGGGGGAGGGAGAGGGGGAGGGGAGGGAGAGGGGGAGGGGAGGGGAAGGGGGAGAGGGGTGGGGGGAGAGGGAGGGGAGGGGAGGGAGGCGGAGAGGGAGGGGGAGGGAATTGTTTTTCTCATACATTTTGTATTGAACTGCTATTTTAATAATTTCTCGAACTAAGAGGCCTTCCCTGAGGCGCGGTACGAAGTTCGCGGGGTCAACTATTGAATATAAACACGACACGACTTAATGTATTGCATGCATGCCTATAATCTTTACCATACTGAGGTAGTGCATTAGATATCATTGTGTGGTAAACACTAGAAGGAGCACTTAACGTAGGTATAGGGGTAGTCAGAAACACGTCCAAATCTAGGCTATCAACACAACGGTGCGCGAGATCTCAGTTCGGGGCGAACTACTAGTATTATTATGTTGGTAGCTACTCATATTTCACCTACAACCGTAGTGAACTGACTGACTCAGTAAGTAAATAGCTACTCATATTTCACCTACAACCGTAGTGAACTGACTGACTCAGTAAGTAAATAGCTACTCATATTTCACCTACAACCGTAGTGAACCGACTGACTCAGTAAGTAAATTCAAACACAATGAATGTATTACTGTTTATTGTTTCTTAATTGTACAAGGTACCTTAGATAGTTCTAAATTAAAGTGGTAATTAACATTTATATTAGTCTTAATACAAGTGCAATTAGTAATTTTATTTTAGTTAAAGTACCTACTTACTAAATTTAAAATACCTACAAACAAAATTGAACGATTCTAAAAAGAATATAACTTCTATGAACTAACCGAACTTTATCGCGCAATTACTTATTTTATTACTTCCCGATTAAGAAATAGATATATGAATATTTATAGCAATTATGTTGTTTGTTACATTCAGATCTTAATGTAGGTATTGTTAGTATCAAACATAAAACCCTATTAGGGCACAGCAATAATATCACCCACTAAAAAGTTTAAAGGATCATTTATTATGCGGAAGGTCAAATACGCATAAAGTCAAACATTTTTTTAAAGTTAACTTTTTTAACTTGTCAAAACTTACATCCTCTTATCATTTTTAGTATTAGACCCTACGGCCTCTATTAATAGACTCGGATTAACTTCTGTCAAAGTTGCACCACGGATTTAACTATTGCCATCCTCTTTTGTTAGACAGTGACAAATAAGGATGGCAATAGTTTAATCCGTGGCGCAACTTTGACAGAAGTTAATCAGAGTTTATTAATAGAGGCCTTAAAGTGTCCCCTGAGCCTCACTTCTTTCGACTGGTACCCCACTTGAGCTTAACTATTTAGATTTAAGAAGATGGATCACTGAAAATAAAGCTAGGCTTCCAACGGTGTTTGTTGCCCTGATTCTTCATGATGGTCGCGAAAGAACAGAAGTAGAATCACCGTAGAATCTTTAGATTTTTCTGTAATTTTGTAATTCTTTATTGTACACGTGAGCACATTTTATTTTGTACAAAGGCGAGCTTAAACCTATAAGAGTTTACTACCAGCAAACCTTTTCAATGTTTCAATGTGATCGCTTAGGTAGTTGCTATCAATGCTCTTCTTTATGACTCACTATGTGCTTATATAAGTTTTGAATTGCTAAGCAGTATCTCCATGCTTATTTCGCATATGTCCTCTCCAGCTACACTTCTGCACAAACGTCATTCCACAATGTTCACACTTGAATCTGCGATCGTTTGCGTGGATCCTCATATGTTCAGTTAGGTTGTTCTTCCTCGAGTAACGTTTGAGACAGACTTGGCATTGGAAGTGCCGTGCACCAGTATGCTTCAACATATGGTTCTTCAGCTCACCAGGCGTGAAGAATTTCATGTCACATTCTGAGCACTCGTGCCGGCGATCCATCAAATGCATCCGCTTCACGTGAGAATTTAACGCCCTGCGATGCATGAATACTCTGTCGCACGAGTCACATTTCGGAGTAGGGAAAATAATTCCGTGTGCTTCGGTCATATGCTTCTCTTTCACTAGAAGGTCTGCAAATCTCTCGTTACAATGCCAGCATTTAAGTCTCAATTTCGGCCCATGAACTTGCTTTATATGCGTCTTCATTTTTACATTCGTCGCAAAGTCTTTGGAGCAATGTGTGCACACGAATGTGCCAGTTTTATGTGTAAGCATGTGCGCCGCGAGTTTGTTCGGATTCACGAAGCCAAAATCACAAATGTCGCATACGTAGTGTCTGTAGTGTGTATTCACATGCACGTTTAACATCTTAAAAGTGGGGAAGGAAACGTCACAAATAAAGCAAGTGAGAGGACCGTCTCCGAATTTGAAAGGCAAGATTTGGTTTTGGACGTCCGTATGAATCTTTTCGCTGTGTATGGCCTGCAGATGCTCAAGAAGTGCCTCCAAGTTATCTAAATTCTGATTGCAAAGCTTGCAGCTCAGGGATGAAATGTCTAATTTAACTAGTAAATTGTTCGCAGACATTTTCTTAGTCGATGTGACAACGGTTTCTTTACTGTGATTTTCTATTGTGTGGCTTTTTAGTTCGGCCGGGTTAGGAGTCTGGTACTCGCAATACGCACAGACGTAATCTAAATCGTTGACACGTCTAATCGGTGTGGCGTTCGAATGTTTAATGATCTGCCTCAGATTTTGTTGTAGTCTTTTATATGTAAGACTGTTAGGTGCCTTTGTATCATGGAGATACTGTACTAATTTGATTCCCCTTTGTTTTTTACGTGAAACTCCGTCTGTTTCCTCTTTAATCTCATTTATGACCTCCTGTTTGATTTTCACTTTACCTATAAAGAAAATAAAATAATGTTAAGCTGTTATCACATCACTAACTTTACGAAGGTGTATTTATATAAGCCTTGCTTACTTACTAATAAGATTTAAAGTGCCAGAGGTAGCAGAGTCACAGGAAGAAACTATAATATCGAAAAGTATATACCAAAAGAACTGAAGGTCCAACATATTGAAGTTTTTCATTAGATTTTTGACGTGGGTTCGTAGCTATTATGCCCGGGTTACACGAGGCTAGTTTTTCAAGCTAGGATAGCAAGCTAGTAAGCTAGTAAGCTAGCAAGCTAGTACTTCTAGCTTCGTGTACTAGCTTAGAAATGAAGCTAGTTGTGTCTACACGAAGCTAGAAGTACTAGCTTGCTAGCTTACTAACACTAGCTTGCTATCCTAGCTTGAAAAACTAGCCTCGTGTAACCCGGGCATAGGAGCAAATAGATGAACGAACGCAATAAACAATGATAATAATTTGAGACTACCAAACTCAGTTATACATAATCTACCATAATAAGAAAAAAACAAAGTATTGATTTTATAAATTTATTTTCATAATAAGGAATTGTAGGTAGGTACATGTTGCAAGTTTTACGTACTTAAATATAATGTAACAATTATTTATGACTGCAATATTTTCCAAAGTGGCTATGTAGGTACATTAATTTTAAATTACGGTAACAAATTTAACTAAAAATGTAAATAGTTATAGGTAGGCTATTAATTTGTAATTTTCGACATAGGTAAGTACATATTCTATTCTATTTATCATTATCCACACAGAGCGAGCAGCCTCGCGAGGCATTTGCCGCGCGAAGCAGCTCGGTTAGTGTGGACGTGTGGCTCGGGCGCGCGCTACTGCGGGCGAGCGTCCGAGCGCCCGAGCCACACGTCCACACTAACCGAGCTGCTTCGCGCGGCAAATGCCTCGCGAGGCTGCTCGCTCTGTGTGGACCCGCCTATTGAATAAATTGATTAGGTATCTTATAATTATTAACTAGTTTCTCTACTAGTGTATTTTATTAGTCTATCTTAATCTTTACTAGTGTAGTGATCAAGGCAAACAAAGCAGGTACCTAACCCAAATCGAATTACAAAAGGTCTCAGAACACCACGCATTTTTTTATACTACTATAAGGTAGCAGACAAGCATACGGCCCACCTGACGGTAAGAGGTTACCGTAGTCTTTGGACGTTTGTGACAACCAGAGGAGTCACACTCGCGCTGCTGACCCTTTAAAAGAGGAATCACTGTGCCGACAACACAATGGACAAGACTGGACAACCAGTTGTCACCGCAGCGCTTCCTCGCAGAGCTTTGGCAACCTTACTCACCACAGGAATACAACACCATTCGAGAATAATTATGTTATTTGGCTGCGATATTCTGTAAGGCAGAGGTACTTCCCTAGTATAGTATGGGGTTTGCCCAGATGACCGAAAAAAGTGGCGTGAATCATAAGGTGGAGGCCTTTACTCAGCAGTAAATGGACGCAGACTGACTAGCTAGATAGATAAATATACAGAAGTCTAATTTATCCTAATATTTTTCAAACATCTTAAATTACAAGCAATGGTTTCAATAGAGAAATCATGTGTGATATAAGTCAAATGAGATTACATGAACAGCAGCTGTACCATGATCTCTTAGTAAACAATTCAGTTTATGAGCTATCCATTATTAGGTTCCTAATCTGGACCGCAAACTATTCGTACCATGACCTGTTTTACTAGTGACAGTTTTGACACAAAAGTGAACCAACTCAACGCGTATTAAATGGTACGAATTAAGAGAACGAAACTTTATCTAACAATTCAGTTTAGGTCATGTTTAGGTTCTGATATTTCGTCAGCGTCATAGCATACGTCAAGCAGTTCAGTTCAGGGCGTCGATTCTCGTACCGAACTTTTTATCAACCTCAACCAAAACCTCAACTAAAGCGTTTGTTTCCATGACTACTAATAACAAACGACTCAGTTGTGGTGAGGTTTTGAACTTTGGCAGTACAAATTTTTGAAAAGCTATTCTACTATTTCACCAAATGGCTGACATTTAAGAGTTCGAACCAAAACCAAAGCGGTTGTCATTTAATAGAATACAGGCCCAGGACCTAAACTGGATCGCATATAAAGCTCATGGTAGGCAGCCAGTATGAAAGTTAATTGATTGAGGTGTGACCTTGCGGAAGTCAATTGAATGAAGATTGACGCATTGATGGAGATGTAGATTGGCGAAGGAGTATTAGATATTTTAGAATATTCAAAAAATATGAACAGAATGAACTTTTAACGCGTTCAGTGCCCATGACGCACTAGCAGATGTTGCATGCTCGACCACGGCTGGGCATGGAATCGGTTTAAGCGTCGATTTCAACCGACCGGATTGAAGCGCTCGAGGCGTAGCTTGCTAAGACGTTCTTGATTAATCGTTGAAGTTAAGCAACGTTGTGCGTGGTCACAATTTCGATAGGTCACCGCAAGTGGCATTATGAGCTGAGCACTTCCGTGCTTGTAGAGCACGTTAAATTGTCGGTCCCGGCTTTTAAGTCGCAGCCATGACGGAGGCTTTTTTTGAGTGAGTGCGCATATGCTCTATGAGTGAGCATTTGCGGCCAAAAGATTTCGAGCACACTTCGCAAGTGAAATTCCGAACACCACTGTGGATCACCTCATGCCGCTTTAGTCTGCTCGCACTAAAGAACGCCTTGTCACACAACTTACAAAGCCATCTTATCATCGAATGATCTTTTTTTTTGTGATCCTGTAGAGCTTTGGTGCTCTTAAAAGTTTTATCACAGGCGTTGCATATCAAGTCCGCGTACTTCGCGCCATGTACTGCTACCATGTGTTTTTTCTTCATATTTGGATTTTGGAACAGATCTCCGCAATAAAAGCATCTGTATTGTCCTGATAGAGCTATATGTGTTTGACGCTCGTGAGATTTGCGTTTTGCTTCTGACCTGAGGACTTTTTCGCAAGAGTTGCATTTGAATGAGCCGTTTCGATGAATGTCTGAATGGATGTAGGCTTGGTGTCCGTTAACGAACACTGCGCCGCAGACATCGCATATAAAGTTTGGGAAGTATTTGTTCATATGCGCTAGTAAGGCCCGGAAACTGTTGAAATCTGCTGAGCAAATATGGCATTTGAACGCTTCGTCTAATTTGAAGCTGACGATATAATTTTTGATGTCCGTGTGGAGTTTTTTCGCATGAACGCTGTTGAGGTGTTCAACTAGCTGGTCCAGGGTGGTGGGGGCAAAGTTGCAAATGTTGCAGCATAGTGATGTAATATCTAGTTTAACCACGAAATTGGAGAGACTTCCTCCGGGTTTGAACTTGCTTTTAATTTTATTGTCATGGTCTACAATAGTGTGGTTTTTGAGATCAGCGGCTTTGACAAAAGAGGCATTGCAGAAGCTGCAGACATACCCACTTCCGAGGTTATGTACGCGGATAGGAGTCGCATTGGAATTTTGAAGTATAGTTCGGATATTATATCTATGCTTTTCCAACTCCAATTTTGCAGCAATGGGCTCGATATAATTTAATGGAGTTTTTGATTTACTTCTTTGATTTAGTAGACTCTCTTTCACTGTTTTGATTTCAGTTTTTGCTACTTTGAGCTCCGTTTTCATCTGCAACTTCGATGAAATGCCTGAATTGTGTAATTTAAATGATTTATCTCTGGGCACAAGTATTTTTTCTTTAGATGTAAGTCGGGTTTTGATATTTGTGTTGTGAATTTCAGGCTAATCGGTTACATCTAATATGTAAGATATGTCTCCAACCTTGAAAGAACCGTCTGGTTCCATTTCAATCATGGTATTGTCCTCGACACCTACAAAGAAAAAGTTCTTGTTATCGGACTTTGCTGAATAAATATAAGACAAATCTTTCTTTAGAGCATATTGTACATTTTTTTCTATTATTAATAAATTTCCTACCCCAGCTAATGGACGTGGAAGTCTTGGGCACGGAACGCGTTAAACACAATCTACATGCGTAAGTAATTTTCTTGGCTTTACAGAAAGGAATGGGAATATTATCGGTGATAAATGATTTTTA
Source organism: Camptogramma bilineatum (assembly GCA_958496255.1). Classification (NCBI taxonomy): domain Eukaryota; kingdom Metazoa; phylum Arthropoda; class Insecta; order Lepidoptera; family Geometridae; genus Camptogramma; species Camptogramma bilineatum. The sequence goes on from OY292478.1 coordinate 6,164,645, forward strand.
ATTAGTTTAACAACATAAAATGGAATTTAATGTCTAATGAAGTAATGAATGATATAGTACATTACTGCCACGGCCCGCAAGAGTAACATCGCCGGACGATCGTAAGTATACAGGCCGGGGCGGAGCCGAGGCACGCATGACAGAGTCCGGCAATGCTCAGTTGTGGCTAAGGCTTGTATAGTGCTTTTCAAAATTGTGTGTAGATTAAAACAGTAGTAATACCTCCCGCTTTAAGCGAGGGATACGTTCCGGAAAAAATCACATAAACTGAAATTCGCGTATATCGAGGTTTATGATTAAACATAGAAACGAACGAGGGAATCCCCATAGAACAAAGTCGAAGGACGGGGAATTCCCAATTCTTCAAACAGAATGTTCAGAGGAAGCGGGGATTCCCGCGACCATAGAGAAGTTGATGACTACATTATGTTTATACGTACTCTTTCGCGTAATGCGAGGCGTTTGAACGCGAAATTTGAAATTCGCGTTATAGTGAAACCGCGCATAACGGGGTCGCCTAAAGCGGGGTATTACTTTAGTAGGTAAATTCACATATTAAACTAAGTACCAATAACAAAGACAATAAAAATTGCCGTGCTAAAATCTGGATTTCTTTTTTTTACTTTTCTTTTTCATTCATGTAATGGCGCATTCTCCAAAGGCTTTTTACTTTCGCTGGCGATCGTTCGAGTGAGTACGCAAATGCTCTTTGAGAGAGCATTTGCGGCCAAAAGATTTAGAGCACACTTCGCAAGTGAAGTTTCGAACACCAGAATGTATCAACTCGTGTTGTCTCATTCGGTCCGCTCTGTAAAACTCCTTGTCACACAACTTACAAACCCATCTTTTCATCGAATGATCTTTTGTTTTGTGATCCTGTAGAGCTTTGGTGCTCTTAAAAGTTTTATCACAGGCGTTGCATTTCAAGTCCGCGTACTTCGCGCCATGTACTGCTACCATGTGTTTTTTTTTCATATTTCGATTTTGGAACAGATCTCCGCAATAAAAGCATTTGTATTGTCCTGATGGAGCTATATGTGTTTGACGCTCGTGAGATTTGCGTTTTGCTTCTGACCTGAGGACTTTTTCGCAAGAGTTGCATTTGAATGAGCCGTTTCGATGAATGTCTGAATGGATGTAGGCTTGGTGTCGGTTCACGAACACTGCGCCGCAGACATCGCATATAAAGTTTGGGAAGTATTTGTTCATATGCGTTAGTAAGGCCCGGAAACTGTTGAAATCTGCCGAGCAAATATGGCATTTGAACGCTTCATCGTCTAATTTGAAGCTGACGATATGATTTTTGATGTCCGTGTGGAGTATTTTCGCATGAACGCTGTTGAGGTGTTCGACTAGCTGGTCCAGGGTGGCGGGGGCAAAGTTGCAAATGTTGCAGAATAGAGATGTAATATCTAGTTTCACCAGGAAATTGGAGAGTTTTCCCTTGGGTTTGAACTTGCTTTTCATTTTATTGTCATGGTCTACAATAGTGTGGTTTTTGAGATCAGCTGCTTTGACGAAAGAGGCATTGCAAAAGCTGCAGACATACCCACTTCCGAGGTAATGTACACGGATAGGAGTCGCGTTAGAATATAGAAGTATGGTCCGAATATTATGTACATGCTTTTCCAACTCCATTCTTGCAGCAATGCGCTCGATATATTTTAATGAAGTTTTTGATTTGCTTCTTTGATTTAGAAAACTCTCTTTCTCTGTTTTGATTTCAGTTTTGGCTGTTTTGGGCTCCATTTTGATCTGCAACTCCGATGAAATGTCTGAATTGTTTAATTTAACTGATTTATCTCTGTGCATAAGTATTTTTTCTTTGGATGTATGTCGGGTTTTGATATTTGTGCTATGTATTTCAGGCTCTTCGGTTACCTCTAATTTGAAAGATATATCTTCAACCTTGAAAGAACAGTCCGGTTCCATTTTAATGATGGTATCGTCCTCGACACCTACAAAGAAAAAGTACTTGTTATCGAACTTTACTGAATACAAATAAGGCAAATTTTTCAAATTTAGAGCATTTGCATTTTTTCTATTATTACTACATTTCTTGCCCCAACTCTGCGGTGCTCTCCGAACGAGAGTACCGCAGGACATTGGGCACTGAGCGCGTAAAACATAATCTAAATGCGTTAGTAATTTTCTTGGCTTTGCAGAAAGGAATGGGAATATTATTGGTCATAAATGATTTTGAAGTAGATTAACAACATAAAATATATGATCAAACGAACTTCTAAGTGAAGTTCGATCATTATTATATGAGTTGCTTCATTAGAATATATGAATTTATACACTGTAGTATCCTTATCTACTTGGTAACTCCGCACAATTTTTAAAGATTTTTTAAACAATTACAAAAACGTATTTCCGGTCTACTCCACCCTAACACGCCATCTTGTCTTTTGCTCATTTTTTAGAGTAGTGATTGTCTTGTATATGTTTACAAAACTTTCTAATATATGGGAAAATATATTAAATATTGGTAATATTTAATATTGCTATTATAAGGGTGGGAGGGTTTCATATATTCTAATGAAGCAACTCATATAATAATGATCGAACTTCACTTAGAAGTTCGTTTGATCATATATTATACTTCGTTGCTTCATTATTCATATATGAATTTATACACTGTAGATGTTAAGAGCCGAAAGTTTTGAAATTAAAGGCATAATTTTAATAATTATGGATTTTAAAGTAACAAAACATTTTAGGACATTTTTCCCGTAATGATTACTGTATCAACTTAAATTATTTTGATCGCAATAAATCAAACAACAATTAAAGTAGGTAGGCCTATTAAGTTTGTAACAATAAACAGACAGTTTAGGCAAATTCACTTTTGATCAGTATAATTCTGTTGTAAGACCTGGAAAATTCGTTGGACGAGTTAGTCCAAACGCATCTTGCGCATGTTGTTAGCCGCGTGGTGCGTGTTATGGGCAGTAATACTTATATTCAATACAACTGCTGATAGGCTGCGTTGCAGCCGCTCAATGTGGGCGCTTATGCGTTAACAGTTTTGTTTATTATTTTGTTTTAGAAATATAGTCTTAGAAAATGTCCAGCTACAGGTCATAGCTGGGCATGTTTGTATTCTCCTTAAAACATGACAGAAATAATATTGGTGGATAGAGATCATCATGAAAACAACATAACATCAGTTTTCAGAATCCTTATGCTCGGAGATTACGATGTTTTGCACCCACAATAAGGGAATCCTGTGAGCAATAGAAAGCTAGAGAGATAACATATATTTAAATTTTTAATTGATAAGATAAGTTTTTTGTGATTATTATTTCGAGATCATCGAAATAAGATTGAGTGCCAATAAATTGAGGCTCCCAGGTATTTGGGCATTATAGAGATCAATTTATATCATGCACCTTTATGTAACTGCTTAACACACTGGTCTAATACAATATTATTTCCTATTAGGTCTGATAGGTAAGGTAGAATAGAATAGAACAATGAGAATTCAGACTAGGTACCTTATGCATGCGCATACGGTATTAAACTGACATTAAACGAAGATGTTATAAATGTAAACACTGATGTCTTGCTAATGCATTCAGTTGATTTCGTTGCAATTGCAATACAATGTACCCACCATAACTGGGTGAAGTGTTTTATTGCTTAATCGTACTGTCAGAGAGTGATGACAACATTTGTCGATGATTAGTCGATAAACGATATCCGCAGAGCTTTGCGACCATCAGAATAAGGTACTTACTTGTGTACCGGATAACGATCGTTAAAATAGAGGTTTTTATTGGTAGTTAATTAGATAACGTCTGAGACTATAGTTTCTGTAAGAGTAGGAACCATGGTTGAGATGGCCAGTAAGGATACACTAGTATTCTATATGCCTGATCCTCAGTAATTTTCTTGAGGCTTTTTATGCTAAAAGGAAATGGTGAAAAAGTAAAAATACTTGGCATGTCAAATTCAGGTAAATCTTTCAATGGTTTCTGCGTCAGGGTCTCGTTTCCATGAAATGAGTCTCAGTGTTATCTCGTGACGGGAACAGATCTATATGTGGTTGCCCAAAATATTGTGAAAACCTTATCGAACAGGGAACACTCAGTGTCCGGATTTATTATTCTGGGGGCGGCATCAACGTGGTTTTGCTGTGTATTCACATATGACGTGAATATCCAAAGGCCGCACTCCTGACACAACTTCTTATGTGGCCGGAGTAAGTCATGAAGGTGAGGGGTATTGTATACATCCTCTAAGGTTAACATAAGTGATCGTAGTTGGTGTGTTATCAATACGAAGTAAAACTATAAAGGGCCCAGACTTCAAAACTTTAAGTAGGTACCTACCTAATTTTAAGGTTTGCTTTTTGTGAGGCACTTTTGCACAGACAGAGCCCTAACCTGATCAAGGCGTACTTGACCACTGGGCAAGCGGCGATCAAAATGCCACGTTTGGCGTTTTTACGAATAGAGTATGATGGTAGTTATATAAACTTTGTGACCACCTGTGCACTCTTAGAGCATTAATCAGAGGGAAGACCTAGACTAAAATCTGTATTGTAATTTTTTATAAATAAATCCCAAATAAATAAAGCAAATAAAACTATTTGTAGGATTGTTGAGGCGTTAAGCTACGCTTATCGTAGTTGATGTTAAACTAAATGGTAAGGCATTTATTAAGCAACATTTATAATACAATACTGAATTATTAATTTTTAGTAGGTACCCTGAGATCAAAGTGCCGAACTGGCAAAACAAAATAAGTATCTTTCAGGTCGATGGTGATTAGGTTACACACATTTTGGTAATCCTCCATTTTAAAATGCTTGTTTCGAACTAACTTGTTTAAAGTTTTCAAATTCAATATGAAACGTTTTATCACCGTTAGGTTCAGGGGTGAGAAATATCTGATTCCGCAACAATATCTTGGGAATAAACAAGTCTTTGGGACTTTGCATTATTTTACCTTATTAATGGCCACCTGCATAATTAAGTTTTCAACTTCTGAAAAGTTATTCTGAGGTATTATGGACTGATTTACAGTGGATTGAAATCGTATAGTAGGTAAAGCCTGGTTTTATCTAATAAAATACAAAATTGTATTGTTCGTTAATTTTAACTTATGATCGTAAAAAAGGGTAAGTCCACCCGCGTGTGCTGCTAGTGGTGAATCTGCACCGGGGCACGCGATTTGTAACTGATCTGATTTGATCTGAGCTTCTGCAGCTGTTGCGCTGACGCTGTGCAAGGTAGGTGGACACCTGAGGTCTCCTCGCCGCACCCGCCCCCCCTATTTGACAGATCCCGGGGAGGTGACCTGATAAGAAGACCTGTTGCAGGGCGCTGAAGCTGTTGTGAGGCTAGCGTTGAGCCAAACAACGATTCGTGCCGTTTCAATTCACATAGATACCATGTATTGTGTGAGAACGATTTGTAAAAACTGTATGAAATCAGCTAAATCAGACTTTGTGTTGATAAGTAGTGTGAGTCACATAGCAACTGACACCCATTGCTAAAATGCTTGATATAACACATGTATGGCTCGCTTGATGGCAGTAATGACTGAAACCAGCTGTTGCGATGCCATGAGAGTCTTATCACGATTAGGAACCATGGCTGAAGGAGCCGACAATTGTCTGGTAGTAGACTGTCGACAGTATTCCTTCAGCAATTAATATTAATTTTTCCTTGACATTCCTCGAAGAAGGAGAAGAAGGAAAGCCATGTTTCGATAAGTTATCGAGTAGGTACCTATATTTTTATGATTAGGTGTAGGTATAGGATAAAGGAGGCTTATGCCCAGTATTGGGTCACTGCAAGCTGACAATGATGATGATGATGATATTTCGTCCTAGTCAGGTGAATTGTCTAAGTGTGATCCTAGCCGTGAGATCATCCTGTAGACTGGATACATACGAATTTTCATTAAGGTAAATAGGTATCATCATTTCATTCCGGTACCTACTGCATCTTGTACGACGTCTAGTTCGGTAGGAATTGACTCGGGAATTGCATAATATGCTTCACCATGATCTCCGTTATCTAGAATTGCGATTTACAATTTAGATTATGAAGATATGAAATTGAGGGTAGTTGAAGAAATAAAATAAAATAAACCCTTACATTTTGTAAAGTTTATGATTTTGCATAGGATCGTTACATCTGTTTCAGATTGTACGATTTTTATGTTTAGGTCATCGACCCCGATGCTAGTTTGGTACGAAAGTTTAAGATTCGCAGATGATCGATACATCTTTTTTAGAATGAACGAATTTTCTGTTTGGGTCATCTTTGAAGACTCGTAGTCAATCCAGATGCCAGTTTAGTAACAAAGTAGCTATATGATTAATTTGGCAGAGGATCGTTACATCTGTTTTAGATTGTACGCATTTTCTGCATGGGTCATCTTTGAAGACTCGCAGTCAACCCAGATGCCCGTGTAGTACCAAAGTACTTATATGATTTCATAGAAAATCGTTACATCTGTTTTAGATTGTACGAATTTTCTCTTTAGGCCATCTCTGAAGACTCGCAGTCAACCCAGATGCCAGTTTAGTACTAAAGTACCTACTTATATGATTTCGCAGAGGAGCGTTACATCTGTTTCAGATTGTACGCATTTTCTGCTTAGGTCATCTTTGAAGACTCGCAGTCAACCCAGATGCCCGTGTAGTAACAAAGTACTTAATTATATGATTTGGCAGAGAATCGTGACATCTCTTTAGATTGTACGAATTTTCTGTTAAGGTCATCTTTGAAGACTCGCAGTCGACCCAGATGCCAGTTTGGTACCAAAGTACCTAGGTATAATTTATGATTTTGCAGACGATCGTCACATCTGTTTCAGATTGTACGAATTGTCTGCTTAGAAGACTAGCAGTCAACTCAGATGTCCGTTAGTAATGGACTCTGTCAAAGTTACTAACTCACAGTTAATTATAATGCATGCCAAGACTAGACTGTCTTCACTATTACTTTGTAGAAAAATACGAAGAATTAGTAAACACTTTACTAACCTTTATCATTCGACGACGAATCCATCGGGGATTTTTATTTAACACTTTCACTTTCGTTATTAGACTTCACTTTCTTCGATTTTTCTTATTTTATTTTGATTAAATAAAGACTGCGCACTTTGCTTGAAGCGCGCGTGCGAAAGTTACCGCGCACAAAAAAGGAATGAGCAAAAGACAAGATGGCGTGTTAGGGTGGAGTAGACCGGAAATACGTTTTTGTAATTGTTTAAAAAATCTTTAAAAATTGTGCGGAGTTACCAAGTAGATAAGGATACTACAGTGTATAAATTCATATATGAATAATGAAGCAACGAAGTATAATTAAATTTAATGCCTAATGAATGATATAGTCCATGACTGCCGCGGCACATAAGTGTAGCATTTCCGGTGCCGGACGATCGTAAGTATGCGGGCCGGGGCGGAGCCGAGAAACGCATAAGAGAGACCGGCAATGCTCAGTTGTGGCTTAGGCTTGTATAGTGCTTTTCAAAGTTGTGTGTAGATTAAAACAGTAGTAATACCCCCCGCTTTACGCAAAGGATACGTTCCGGAAAAAATCGCGTTAACTGAAATTCGCGTATATCGAAGTTTATGATTAAACATAAAAACGATCGAGGGAATCCCCATAGAACAAAGTCGAAGAACGGGGAATTCCCAATTCTTCAAACAGAATGTTCAGAGGAAGCGGGGATTCCCGCGACCATAGAGAAGTTGATGACTACATTATGTTTATACGTACTCGTTCGCGTAATGCGAGGCGAAGCGCGAAATTTGAAATTCGCGTTATAGTGAAACCGCGCATAACGCGGTCGCGTAAAGCGGGGTATTTATTACTGTAGTAGGTAAATTCACATATTAAATGAAGTACTAATAACAAAGACAATAAAAATAGTCGTGCTAAAATGTGGGTTTCTTTTTTTTTACTTTTCTTTTTCATTCTTGTAATGGCGCATTCTCCAAAGGCTTTTTACTTTCGCTGGCGATCGTTCGAGTGAGTACGCAAATGCTCTTTGAGAGAGCATTTGCGGCCAAAAGATTTAGAGCACACTTCGCAAGTGAAGTTCCGAACACCAGAATGTATCAACTCGTGTTGTTTCATTCGGTCCGCTCTGTAAAACTCCTTGTCACACAACTTGCATGTCCATCGTTTTGACGAATGGTCTTTCCTCTTGTGTATCTGTAGACACTTGGTGTTCTTAAAGGTTTTATCACAGGCGTTGCATTTCAAGTCCGGGTACTTCGCGCCGTGAATTTCTATCATATGTTTCTGTTTCACAGTCCTATTTTTGAAGTGATCTCCGCAATGAAAGCATCTGTACTTCGCTGATGCAGATATATGTGTTCGAAGTTCGTGAGTTCTGCGTTTAGCTGCTGACGAAAATACTTTTTCGCAAGAGTTGCATTTGAATGAGCCTTTTTGGTGAGAGTCTGAATGCATTAAAAGTTGGTATCGGTTCACGAACCCTGAGCCGCAGACATCGCATATAAAGTTCGAGAAGTATTTGTTCATATGCGACAGTAAGTACCGGAAACTGTTGAAATCTGCCGAGCAAATATGGCATTTGAACACTTCATTGTCTAATTTGAAGCTGACGATATGATTTTTGATGTCCGTGTGGAGATTTTTTGCATGAACGATGTTGAGGTGTTCGACTAGCTGGTCCAGGGTGGTGGGGGCAAAATTGCAAATGTTGCAGCATAGTGATGTAATATCTAGTTTCACCAGTAAATTTATGAGACCTCCCCTCGGATTGAACTTGTTTTTTATTTTATTGTCATGGTCTACAATATTGTGGTTTTTGAGTTCAGCGGCTTTGATGAAAGAGGCATTGCAGAAGCTGCAGACATACCCGCTTCCGAGGTAATGTGAGCGGATAGGAGTCGCGTTGGAACATTGCAGTATTGTCCGAATGTTATATCTATGCTTTTCTAATTCCATCTTTATAGCAATCAGTTCCAAATTCTCTGATGTAGATTTCGTTTGATTCTTTTGAGTAAGTGGTTCTTTGACTGTTTTATGTTTCGTTTTCTTCTCCAACTCCGAATATTCGTTATCTGAAGTAACTTTGGTTTTATCTTTTTGTATTATTTTCGTCTGAGATACACGTTTGGTTTTGACATTGCTGTTGTGTGGTTTAGACTCAATCAGCTCACTTTTAATTGTGTCTTGAACTTTGAAACAATCGTCTGTTTCCGTTTTAATGATTCGGTTGGCACTGATTTCGATCTCGATACCTACAAAGAAAATAAAGTTCTTGTTATAGGCTTGTTTTATTTTCATATGGGTAAGAGATTTAGTTTTAAAATAGATGTAGGTGTAGGTACCTGCTTATGTAGTCTTAGTGTACACGGAACAGAAAATTCTTGGTGTTGCAAATGATATTATTATTCACCTTCATCAGTAATGTACTACGGACTCAATAAGTAAATTCAAACACAATTAATGTATTATTGTTTATTGTATCTTAATTGTACAGATAGGTACCTTAAATCGTTCTAAATTAAAGTAGGTATGTATGTACTAATATAAGTCTTAATACAAGTGCATTAAGTAATTTTATTTTCAAATTAATATAACTCAATTTCCAACAAACAACATGTTAACCAATTCTAAAAATAACTTAATTTTAATGACCTAACCGTACTTTCGCGTAATTACCTTATTACATTATTTATCTATAAAGAACTAGAAATAGAAATATTTATTACAATTACGTTGTTACATTCAGCAATGCGATTCAAACCTTTTCGGATTATATTCCGAATTACGAAGAAAATCATCGAATCGGATGCATGTTAGGAAGTCTGAATCGCTCTGCTGATCTTAATGTAGGTATTGTTAGTATCAAACATAAACCATGTTAGGGCACAGAAATATTTTACAAAAAAAGTCCCGTTAGTTTCTTTAAATTATAACAAATCGCGAAAGATTAAAACGTACTAATTCTAAAGAGATACTAAACTTATAATATTAATAACATTGGTAGGTATAGGTACCTACTTAACTTAATTACATCCAACTGTTTTTCAAACAATAAAACAAAGGATTTTTTATCGATTGTACAAATTATACGAACTAAGTAGGTAAGCTAGGAATGATATTTTCATGTTCATTTAAGATATTGCTACGCCGGTTATTTCTATGATATCGGCTATTCTACGCCCGAGAAGATTTAAAATTATTCCGCGTAAAACTGGTGGTATATAATATATCGGATTACCCAGCTCGTAATAATATTTAGTAGTTTAAGATCGCAGGAGAAAGATCAAGGGGAACCAAGGTCGATGGCGGAGCGGTTTTCGCTTCTCTATCTAGCTAGGACAAGATAAAATCAAATCTATAAGTGAGCTTAAAATTTGTAAAAGATACTAAGAAAAACAAAAAAATTGAACAACTCATTCAGCTGTAGAAATTCATTCTAACTCTGCATCGTGGCGACTACGCAAATGTCCTTTCAAGCTGCATTTTTGCAGAAAAGTCATACCACAGTACGAACATTTAAATCTACGATCATTGGTATGAGAGCGCATATGCTCCATCAGGCCATGTCGTCTTGAATATGTCTTTGAGCAAAGCTCACATTTAAAGTCACGAGCCCCTGTGTGAGTCACTTGGTGTTTCCTCAACACGGCTGCATCGTAAAATCCACGATCACAAATCTGACATACGTGATTTCTTTCCATCAAATGGTCTTTTTTCCTATGAATTCGAAGACCGTCGTTGGTTTTAAAGGTGCGGTCGCAAGCGTCGCATTTTAGGCTCGCTAAAACAATTCCATGAGCTTTCTCTACGTGTTTATGTTTGGCGGTGAGAGTAGTAAATCTTTCCGGACACTGGTGGCATGTGTATACTGCTCTAACAGTGTGCGAATGTCGTCTGTGAGATCTCATTTTTAAAGATGAGTTAAATACTTTGTCACATAAATCACATTTGTGTTCGCCTACTTTATGCGCACCGGAGTGGGTGTGGAGTTGTTTTTTATTTATAAAACCAGCGCCGCATTCATTGCAAATGTAGTTTGTAATATGTTTGTTCATATGTGCATACAAAAATTTGAAGCTTTGATACTCAGCTGAACAAACGTAGCATTTCATTGCCTCTCCATCGAATTTGAAGCAGGCGATATGATTTTTGACATCGGTATGAAGCCCTTTCTGATGTATACTGTTAAGATGTTCGATTAGCGACTCAAGAGTATTGATTGACATGCTACAAATGTTGCACATAAGTGAAGTGATATCTAGTTTGATGACAAACGTATACAAATGCATATCGTGTAACAACTTGTTCCTCGTTTCTTCACCATGCTCGTGTATAGTGTGCGTTTTGAGATCGGCCGCTTTGATGAAGCTAGATTTGCAGAAACTGCAAACGAAGCCACTGCCGACGTAGTGACTTCGTATTGGAGTGGCGTTGGAACATTGCAATATTGTCCCAATGTTGTATCGATGCTTATCTAGCTCAAAACCCTGAGGTAAGAGTGACTGTGGAGTGATTTTTGTGACCAATTCACAATCTTGTGACAGTTCAGTCTGTTTTGTACTGCGCATTGGTCGTTCTGTAGTTTTTACTTTTATTTTTTTAAATAGTGGGCGTTCCGTCGAGGGCTTAATTTTTATTCTTTGAATAGCCGATGAGCTCTCAACTGCAGGTGCTTTATGCTCAAAGCAGTGGTGGTGGTAGATCTGATGTTTAGTTATAAAACCAGCACCGCATTCATCGCAAATAAAGTTTGCGATATGGTTGTTCATGTGTGCGAATAAACATTTGAAGCTTTGATACTCCGCCGAACAAACGTAGCATTTCATCGCCTCTCCATCGAATTTGAAGCAGGCGATACGATTTTTGATATCTGTATGAAGCCCTTTCTGATGAATACTGTCAAGATGTTCGATGAGCGACTCAAGCGTATTGATCGACATGCTACAAATGTTGCACATAAGAGAAGTGATATCTAGTTTGACAACAAACTTAACCAACCTAAAACCGTGCATGAACTTTTTTATCGCTTCTTCACCATGTTCGTGTATGGTGTGGGTTTTGAGATCGGCCGCTTTGATGAAGCTAGATTTGCAGAAACTGCAAAAGAAGCCACTGCCGAAGAAGTGACATCGAATCGGAGTGGCGTTAGAACATTGCAATATCGTCTTAATGTTGTGTCGATGCTTATTTAGCTCGCAACTAGGTAAGACTGACGGGGGAGCCATTTTTTTTCTTTTTATGACCAATCTACGAGTTGGTCGGTCTGTAGATTTTACTTTAATTTTTTTAACTGATGGAAGTTCGATTTTTATTTCTCTAATAGCCGATGTGCTTTTAGCTGCAGGTTTAAGACTTATTGTTTTATTTGTTTCGACGGGCTTAAGGGACTGTTTAGCTTTGATCTGTCGTCGTAACTTTGTCTGTGTAGGATCATGATTTGCTTCGAGCTTTACCAGCGATGCCTCCGAGTCATCTAGTTCCGTTTTTATGGGGTGGTAGTTGAAGATGTCACCTACAAAGAAAACAATGAATATTATAATTATGGGTGTAACTGCGGTTAATCTAGTTAGGTATTAATTATAAAAAGTCTTCACCGATGATTATAATAATATTTGGGTATTCTAGATTTTAGCTACATACCGTAAGAATCATAAAACGTCACAGATAAAAATTATGCTGGATACGAAGCAATCATTTGCAAATGTATATTCATACTTAGATATAAATATACACTGAAATAATAACGTTTTAAAAACAAAAAAACTAAAAAGAAAACCGACGTAATGGAAAAATAGGATAAAATTCCATGGCGTCATCAGAGAGCACCTAACAATAGGTCGCACAGTTGACACAACACAAGATGGTTGTCGTTACTGCGCATGTTCAAACTTATGACAGTTTCTTCTATGACTGAAGTGACGGCACTACGCGGAAAAATAACAAGAGAATATCTAAGTAATAATGAGGTTTTTTAAGTTTTACGGGAAAAGTTTTATTCAGGAGTCAAAAATAAATGGGAACATACTTGGACCATACCATCCTCTATTCATCAGAGATACAATCATCGAAACCGGTTTACAATTGGATGAAAAATCGTGTCACAAGGACATAAAAAAACTTACATTCGAACCGAAAACCTCCTTTTGAAGACGGTTTAAAAATTGGTAAAAACTATTGGTTTTTTTTAATCTTTCAATATCAGAACAGTTATAGGAGTCTATCCGTGACTATGGTTTGTGCAATCCAGACGCAACGTCGCTTTAAAATGAGATGAATTCATTCTAACTCTGCATCGTGGCGACTACGCAAATGTCCTTTCAAGCTGCATTTTTGCAGAAAAGCCATATCACAGTACGAACATTTAAATCTACGATCATTGGTATGAGAGCGCATATGCTCCATCAAACCATCTCGTCTTGAATACGTCTTTGAGCAAAGCTCACATTTAAAGTCACGAGCCCCTGTATGAGTCACTTGGTGTGCCCTTAACCTCACTGCACTGAAAAATCTACGATCACAAATCTGGCATACGTGATTTCTCTCCATCAAATGGTCTCTTTTCCTATGAACTCGAAGACCGTCGTGGGTTTTGAAGGTACGGTCACAAGCGTCGCATTTGTAGCTCGCTAAAACAATTCCGTGAGCTTTCTCTATGTGTTCATGTTTGGCGTTTTTAGTTTTAAATCTTTCCGGGCATTGCTGGCACATGTGTAAAGCAATACCAGTGTGTCTTCGCCGTTTATGAGACCTCATTTTCATCGCAGAGTTGAACACTTCGTCGCAAATATCACATTTATGTGCGCCTACTTTATGCGTGTTGGAGTGTTGGCGAAGTTGACTTTTATTTATAAAACCAGCGCCGCATTCATTGCAAATAAAGTTTGTGATATGCTTGTTCATGTGTGCGTACAAAAATTTGAAGCTTTGATACTCCACCGAACAAACAAAGCATTTCATCGCCTCTCCATCTCCATCGAATTTGAAGCAGGCGATATGATTTTTGACATCAGTATGAAGCCCTTTCTGATGTATACTGTTAAGATGTTCGATGAGCGACTCAAGTGTATTGATTGACATGCTACAAATGTTGCACATAAGTGATGTGATATCAAGTTTGACAATAAACGTAGACAACGGAATGCCGTGCAAGAAATTGTTTTTTTCTTCTTCATCATGATCGTGTATGGTGTGCGTTTTGAGATCGGCTGCTTTGATGAAGCTAGATTTGCAGAAACTGCAAAGAAATCCACTGCCGACGTAGTGGTATCGTATCGGAGTGGCGTTCGAACATTGCAATATCGTCCTAATGTTATATCGATGCTTATCTAGCTCAAAGCACTTTGGTAAGACTGACGGGGGAGCTATTTTTATGCTTTTTATGACCAATTCACAATCTTTTGACAATTCAGTCTGTTTTTTTCTGCGAGTTGGTTGTTCTTTAGATTTTACTTTTATTTTTTTAACGGGTGGAGGTTCCGTGGGGGGTTCGATTTTTATTCCTCTTTTAGTCGATTTGAGTTTAGCTGCAGGTCTAAGATTGATTATTTGAATTGTTTCGACGGTTTCAAAGGTCTGTTTAGCTTTGATCTGTTGTCGCCGCTTTGTCTGTGTAGGATCATCATTTGCTTCGAGCTTTACCAGCGATGTCTTCGAGTCATCGAGTTCCGTTTTTACGGGTTGGTAGACTTGGTAGTTGAAGATGTTACCTACAAAGAAAACAAAGAATATTATCATCATGGGTGTAACTGCGGTTATATCTAGTTAGTTATAATAAGGAGTCTTCACACCGATGATAATAATAAAATTTGAATGATCTTGCTTGGTCTACCTACACCGTAAGAATATAATAATAAGAAATATTTATTTCACTATCCAGTAAAACAGTAAAATAACATGGTCTCAAGTTTTTTTAGTAGGTACATACCTACTTACCTAACAGTACAAGACCACAATCGCTGGAAAGAACTGGAGGAGTCCTTTACCTAGGAGGGGCCTAAAATTTAATTTATGTTTTAAATGCATAAATATGCATGATTTTTACGTTACTCATAAGAATTCAAATTACGAAATATTTTTAATAATAATTAAAATAACATTTATAATGAATTAAAAACTTACATGATAATTTAAGAATGTAGGTGGTACTTTCCAATCTATGTTAAATGTTTACGCACTAAATAGGTACCTAAACTTTTTTTTATTTTATTTTATTGGGTTTCGCTCTTCAATAGCCTTATTTTTGGTTACAATAATGTCGTAGGGACTAGTTAGGCTAAAAATACATTAAATCTTAATTAAACTTTAGCCCTTTTTAAGTTAGTGTGTGTGTTTGTGTGCGTGTGGGTTTGCGTGCGCGTACGTATGTATGAGAGCGTAAGTTATGTACTAAATGTGAATCCGTCAGGTTCAGTGTTAATTTTTTTTTAATTAGACCAGTTTTTTTTACATCCACAAAATTGTTTAGGGTAGATTATCAAGATAGGTACATAATTATAATTTATAAGATTATATAAGTGTGCTATCTTTTCAACATATTAATTATTACCAAAAGTAGTCGCAGCAACTATTAATTTTAACAACCTAATTTTTATTCTTTTTTCCGAAATGTTACTGTTTAAGATTAATGTACCTATTACTTTAAGACGCTAACAGTACCTTACTCAAAGTTTTCGTGTGGTTAGAAGTTGACATTCAGAAAACTACTCTCTATAATAGACGGGTATCGTTATGGCTTGGAATGCACAACTTTTATTAATGCTCACTGAACCCTTCTAAGTTTTTATTTATTTATTTATTTATTTTTAGGAAAAATAAACAGCACATAAAAACATAGGTACCTCCTACATAGCGAGTTTTTAGAAACATATGGCCAGAGGCGTATTTTAAGATTCAGCGCCCTAGGCCAGTAAGGTTTGCCGCCCCCTGCAAATATTTGTCTCGGGCTTGAAACTTGGTTTGCACTCTGCTCGCAAAATAGTCATGAAGCTTATAATAAGCGAGCGAAGCGTGCCGATTTTTTTTCAAGACAACAACAGACACTTGCTTTTGCATTACTTTTTTGCTTTTTTTGCTTACGGTTTTCAAAGAAAAGGTTGGCTGCTTGTAGGTTCCTATTCTATATGCGAGCGAAGCGAGCCGAATTTTTTTATGACAAATGCAACATGTGACACTTGATTTTGCTTACAGTTCTCAAAGAAAAGGTTGGCTGCTTGTCGGTTCCTATTCTATATGCGAGCGAAGCGAGCCGAATTTTTTTATGACAAATTCAACATGTGGCACTTGATTTTGCTTACGGTTCTCAAAGAAAAGGTTGGCTGCCTGTCGGTTCCTATTCTATATGCGAGCGAAGCGAGCCGAATTTTTTTGTGACAAATGTAACATGTGACACTTGATTTTGCTTACGGTTCTCAAAGAAAAGGTTGGCTGCTTGTCGGTTCCTATTCTATGTGCGAGCGAAGCGAGCCGAATTTTTTTATGACAAATGTAACATGTGACACTTGATTTTGCTTACAGTTCTCAAAGAAAAGGTTGGCTGCTTGTCGGTTCCTATTCTATATGCGAGCGAAGCGAGCCGAATTTTTTATGACAAATTCAACATGTGACACTTGATTTTGCTTACATGCTCAAAGAAAAGGCTGGCTATTTGTCGGTTCCTATTTCGCTTTCAGACATAACTCAATTTGCTCGTAAAACACTGATGAAGCTAATATGCGAGCGAAGCGAACCGAATTTTTTGAAGTAAAATGCAACACCCAATGTGACACCCAAAGAAACGTTTTCCTTAAATCGTCTCGAGGATTTATTCCCAGAAAACCAATTTAATGTAGGTAACGAATTATCCCTTCGTGCTTAAAAGGAAACCTACGTTTCCTGTCAAATGAAAATCTCTGAAAATGGCCAGTCAGTAAAACGGTAGTCTTGATGTCTAAAACTTTACAATCAAATAAGTTTTAAGTTTTGTTCCTCGCTCTCAACCAAATAAGTTTGGTACCTAGGGTTTTTTTTTATTTCTTCGGGCATATAAGTATTATAAGAAAGGCGCATGAAACTGAAAGCGCGGGGCGGCGCAAGCCGCCCCTCGCTCCGAGCCAAATAAGTTTTAGATTTTGTTAGTTAGGTAGACTTTTTTTTACTTTCTTCAGGCATACTTATAAGGACAAAAAGAAAAGCGCATGAAACTAAAAGCACGGGGCGGCGCAAGGCCCCCTATCTCTCAACCAAATACGTTTAACTTTTTTTTAGTTCAGTAGGCTTTTTTTTAATTTCTTCTGGCATGTAAGGACAAAAAGAAAGGCTCATGAAGCTGAGAGCGAGGGGCGGCTTGCGCCGCCAACTAAATTTTAGTTTTTGTTAATTAGGTAAGCTTTTTAAAAATTCTTTTGGCATTATAAGGCCAAAAAGAAAGGCGCAAGCTGAGAGCGAGGGGCGGCGCAAGCCGCCCCTCGTAGCCTGCCGCCCCGGGCCATGGCCCTCTTGGCCTAAGGGTAAATACGCCCCTGCATATGGCTAAAGACAAGTTTTCACAGATAGAAACAGAATGGACAAGTAATTGAGCACAATAAAGGTACAAGCTAGTTAGAATAAAAAGGTGATATTTTTTCATTCAAGACAGATGTTTACAAGGGTTAACAAACATAGGTAAATACTTAAACAAAGAACTGTGAAATCAGTAACCGCCACATCCTTGCCAAACTGCAGTCGAACAAGTTCAATTAATTAAAATTAAATAAGAAGATTTGAAAGAAAGCTAAGCCCCATACCGTGTGTGTTGCCCTGATTCTTCACGGTGTTGGTCGCGAAAGAACAGGAGTAGAATCACCTAGCTCTTAAGACGTTTCAAAGTGGTCATAACGGTCCTACTGAATAAATGATATTTGAATCTTGAATCTTTGCCAACACCACCCCATATGGGATTGAGTGTGAGCAAGTTGTTTTAGCTATTTAGAAACAGTACCACAACAGAGTAACCTAACCTCATTGGTCATTAGTAAACTGTGAAACAAAACGAAATCTAAGGTTATAGTAGCTTTGGGTGATAAAAGTTTATTAGTAGAATCGGCCTGCTGTTTCTGCTTAAACACTACAAGTATAGATAGAAAACACGATGTCTCTACCAGCTTTAGAAATTTATTCTAACTCTGCATCGTGGCGACTACGCAAATGTCCTTTCAAGCTGCATTTTTGCAGAAAAGTCATACCACAGTACGAACATTTAAATCTACGATCATTGGTGTGAGAGCGCATATGCTCCATCAAACCATGTCGTCTTGAATATGTCTTAGAGCAAAGCTCACATTTAAAGTCACGAGCCCCTGTGTGAGTCACTTGGTGTTTCCTCAGCACGGCTGCTTCGTAAAATCCACGATCACAAATCTGGCATACGTGATTTCTTTCCATCAAATGGTCTTTTTTCCTATGAATTCGAAGACCATCCTTGGTTTTGAAGGTACGGTCACAAGCGTCGCATTTTATGTTTGCTAAAACAATTCCGTGAGCTTTCTCTACGTGTTTATGTTTGGCGGTTAGACTTTTAAATCTTTCCGGGCACTGGTGGCATGTGTATAATGCTCTAACAGTGTGCGCTAGCCGTTTATGAGACCTCATTTTTAAAATTGAGTTAAATACTTTGTCACATAAATCACATTTATGTGCGCCTACTTTATGCGTATCGGAGTGGATGTGGAGATGTTGTTTAATAATAAAACCAGCTCCACATTCATCGCAAATAAAGTTTGTGATATGTTTGTTCATGTGTGAGTATAAACGCTTAAAGTTGTTATACTCTGCCGAACAAACGTAGCATTTCATCTCTTCTCCATCGAATTTGAAGCAGGCGATATGATTTTTGATATCGGTATGAAGCCCCTTCTGATGTATACTGTTAAGATGTTCGATGAGCGACTCAAGAGTATTGATTGACATGCTACAAATGTTGCACATAAGTGAAGTGATATCTAGTTTGACAATAAACGAAAACAACGCAATGCCGTGCATGAACTTGTTTTTCGTTTCTTCATCATGATCGTGTATGGTGTGCGTTTTGAGATCGGCCGCTTTGATAAAGTTAGATTTACAGAAACTGCAAAAGAAGCCACTGCCGACGTAGTGGCATCGTATTGGAGTAGCGTTGGAACATAGCAATATCGTTCTAATGTTGTATCGATGCTTATCTAGCTCGCAACTAGGTAAGATTGACGCGGGAGCTCTTTTTATTCTTTTTATGACATTTTCACAATCTTGTTTTCCGCAAGTTCGTCGTTCTATAGATTTTACTTTTATTTTTTTAAATGCTGGAGGTTCCGTAGGTGGTTCGATTTTTATTCCTCTATTAACGGATGTGCATTTAGCTGCAGGTCTAAGGTAAATTTTTTTAATTGTTTTGACGGGCTCAAGGAACTGTTTAGCTTTGATCTGTTGTCGCCGCTTTGTCTGTGTAGGATCATTATTTGCTTCGAGCTTTACCAGCGATGCCTCCGAGTCATCTAGTTCCGTTTTTACGAGTTGGTAGTTGAAGATGTTACCTACAAAGAAAACAATGAATATTATCATCATGGGTGTAGGTAACTGTTGTTAATCTAGTTAGTTATAATAAAGAGTCTTCACACCGATGATTATAATACAATTTGGGTGAAGAAGCTGGATTTTACCAACCTACACAGTAAGAATAAAAAAAGGTTGTCTGTAAAGTCGGACGATAATTTTACGTGATAACGAAACGCACGCTTAGGCCGATCGTGCCTCTCTTTCTCTTGCTCCGCGCTCTCGCTTGCACGGTCAGCTCAGGCGGAACGTTGTTGATTAGATAGGCTTTTTTAATTTGTCCAGGCACATGACAAAACGAAAAACATACGAAGCTAAGAGCTAGGGGTGGCTTGCACCGCCCACTTAATGAGTTTTAGTTGTAGGCATTTAAAGAAAAAAAAGCGCAAGAAGCTGAGAACGAGGGGCGGCTTGCGCCGCCTCTCGCTCTCGCCTGCATATCTTGGGCCTTTCTTTTTGTCCTTATATCCCTGAACAAATTGTGTGCCGGCTGAGAGGGGCGGCTTGCGCTGCCCTCTCAGCCTGCCGCCCCGGACCATGGCCCTCTTGGCCCAAGGGTAAATACGCCCCTGGCTTCAACACTACAAGTTTAGATAGAAAACACGATGCCTCTATCCAGCTTTAGAAATTTATTCTAACTCTGCATCGTGGCGACTACGCAAATGTCCTTTCAAGCTGCATTTTTGCAGAAAAGCCATACCACAGTAAGAACATTTAAATCTACGATCATTGGTATGAGAGCGCATGTGCTCTGTCAAAACATATCGTCTTGAATATGTCTTTGAGCAAACCTCACATTTAAAGTCACGAGCCCCTGTATGAGACACTTGGTGTGATTTTAACTCAGATGCTTTGAAAAATCTATGATCACAAATCTTGCATACGTGATTTCTTTCCATCAAATGATCTCTTTTCCTATGAGATTGAAGACCTCTGTAGGTTTTGAAGGTACGGTCACAAGTGTCGCATTTTAAGCTCGCTAAAACAACTCCGTGAGCTTTCTCTACGTGTTTATGTTTGGCGGTTAGACTTTTAAATCTTTCCGGGCACTGGTGACATGTGTATACTGCTCTAACCGTGTGCGTTAGCCGTTTATGAGACCTCATTTTCAAAGTTGAGTTAAATACTTTGTCACATAAATCACATTTATGTGCGCCTACTTTATGCGTATCGGAGTGGCGGTGGAGATGTTGTTTAATAATAAAACCAGCTCCACATTCATCGCAAATAAAGTTTGTGATATGTTTGTTCATGTGTGAGTATAAACATTTAAAGTTGTGATACTCTGCCGAACAAACGTAGCATTTCATCGCCTCTCCATCAAATTTGAAGCAGGCGATATGATTTTTGACATCGGTATAAAGCCCCTTCTGATGTATACTGTTAAGATGTTCGATGAGCGACTCAAGAGTATTGATTGACATGCTACAAATGTTGCACATAAGTGAAGTGATATCTAGTTTGACAATAAACGAACACAACGGAATGCCGTGCATGAATTTGTTTTTCGTTTCTTTATCATGATCGTGTATGGTGTGCGTTTTGAGATCGGCCGCTTTGATAAAGTTAGATTTGCAGAAACTGCAAAAGAAGCCACTGCCGACGTAGTGGCATCGTATTGGAGTAGCGTTGGAACATAGCAATATCGTTCTAATGTTGTATCGATGCTTATCTAGCTCGCAACTAGGTAAGATTGACGGGGGAGCTATTTTTATTCTTTTTATGACTAATTCACAATCTTGTTTTCCGCGAGTTGGTCGTTCTATAGATTTTGCTTTTATTTTTTGAACTGCTGGAATAGGAACTGCTGGTGGTTCGATTTTTATTCCTTGATTAACCGATGTGCATTTAGCTACAGGTCTAAGGTTAATTTTTTTAATTGTTTTGACGGGCTCAAGGAACTGTTTAGCTTTGATCTGTCTTCGTCGCTTTGCCTGTGTAGGATCATCATTTGCTTCGAGCTTTACCAGCGATGCCTCCGAGTCATCTAGTTCCGTTTTTACGGGTTGGTAGTTGAAGATGTTACCTACAAAGAAAACAATGAATATTATCATCATGGGTGTAACTGCAGTTAATCTAGTTAGTTGTAATAAAGAGTCTTCACACCGATGATAATAATAAAATTTGGGTGATCTAGCTTGATTTTACCTACCTACCTACACACAGTAAGAATAAAAAAAGGTTGTGTTTAAAGTCGGACGATAATTTTACGTGATAACGAAACGAACGCTTAGGCCGATCGTGCCTCTCTTTCTCTTGCTCCGCGCTCTCGCTTGCAAGGTCAGCTCAGGCGGAACGTGACGTAACACTTTTTCGTGCGTCCAGCCGACGTTCACCGATTTATAAGACGTTAACACGTCAAAACGTCACAGCAAAAGAGCCTAATATTGAGAGATATAGTTTTAAAATTATTACTCAATAAATAAGCTTTTTTATTTTTACTATTATTTTATTGGGTTTCGCTCTTCAATAGCCATATTTTTGGTTACATCAATGGTAGTCCCTACCATACCCTACCTAATTATACTAAAAATACAATAAATCTTAATTAAACTTCTGTCTTTTTTATGTTAGTGTATGTGCGCGTGTATGCATATATGAGAGTATTTTATGTAGGTACTAAGTGTGATTCAGTCTAATAGGTCATGTTAATAAATTTTGTTAATTAGATAGGTACCTACATTAAAATTTCAAATAGTGCTTCTACCTCATCGCAACTATTAACTTATTAGTAACGGTTTTTTTTTACATTCACAGAATTGTTTAGGTGATATTATCAAGATAGGGGAATGTACCCGCCCATACCACATACCATCGACGCCGCAAAAGTGGATTTATATGAGACTAGCAGCGCACTGCTAGCCGCGACGCCGCGAGGGCGCTGCAGCGCCCTCGCGGCGTTGCCCCCGTAGTGATGGTTTATGGTGATGATGATGATGATGATGATGATAAATACAAGTGGCTAAATTAAAAATTTAAAAAAACCGACTTCAATACAAGCTGTTATTGGGTAAGGCTAAGGGTGAGCTGATTAAAATGAGCCCAAACATGGATGTTCTACTGTTATTCACTGAGAAGTTCCATTGATCAGGTCCTGACTTCATCATCAGATCAGCCAGCCGTCACCATATTATTACATAGTAGTCGAAACTTGACCGACATGCTGAGTTCCAAGTTTCAGCTCAGTCGGCCAATTTACTGAGGAGTTCTGTTGAACAGCTCCTGACTCCATCATCAGATCAGTTCAATGTTACCATAATATTGAATTGTCATCGATAACCTACAAAGCTTTTAAAAAATACCCTAATCGCTTCAAGTGTGCCTATAAAATTTGAAGAGTTACCTCGATTTCTCCAAGATCCCATCATCAGATCCTGACCTGATGACCAAAAGGACCAATTGGAAAGTGTACCCTTTCAAATAAAAAAAAGAATTTTTGAAATCAGT
Organism: Camptogramma bilineatum; assembly: GCA_958496255.1. NCBI lineage: Eukaryota > Metazoa > Arthropoda > Insecta > Lepidoptera > Geometridae > Camptogramma > Camptogramma bilineatum. Next base: position 6,187,621 of record OY292478.1, read on the forward strand.
CGAGGCGTCTTCGAGTAATCGGTGAACATACATAAAAAAAAAAAAAGATTCCGACGAACTGAGAACCTCCTCCTTTTTTCGAAGTCGGTTAAAAAGTAGCCTATAGCCTTCCTCAATAAATTAGCTATCCAATACAGAAAGAATTTTTCAAATCCGACTGGTATTTTCAGAGATTAGCGCGTTCAAACAAACAAACAAACTCTTCCGCTTTATTATAATAGTATAGATATAGATAATAGTATAGATAGTATAGATAGTATAGATAAGAACAGCGCCAAATAGTGGCGAAAACGTGAAACTAATAGCGTAAGAGCTTATGATTGGCTGATCCCATACAAATCCACGTATACGGCTTCGATAACGAATAGAGAAACAAACTCGTACTAGGCACTTAGTTTCCTATGCCGCGGGCTCACCATTTCAATCTATCATAACACCCAAGTATTTTATGTAGCGTGCTTTATGATGGGAAAATTACAATTTTGATCATGATATTGATTATGATAGTAGTATACGTATGCTAAACTAATTTACTAGTTTAGTACGTAAATCGGTCTCCATAGATATTAACATTGGCTTGGTTGTGGCTTGGCACCACTCTAAAATATATGGGTAGTAAAAAATGCTTGTTAGTAATATAAAACTGTAGTAAGTAATTAATAATTAAACAACGCATTCCGCTTTAGAAAATCATTCTAACTCTGCATCGTGGCGACTACGCAAATGTCCTTTCAAGCTGCATTTTTGTAGAAAAGCCATACCACAGTACGAACATTTAAATCTACGGTCATTGGTATGAGAGCGCATGTGCTCCATCAAAACATATTGCCTTGAATATGTCTTTGAGCAAAGCTCACATTTAAAGTCACGAGCCCCTGTATGAGTCACTTGGTGTCTCTTTAGTTCGTATGGGTTGAAAAATTTATGATCACAAATCTTGCATACGTGATTTCTTTCCATCAAATGATCTCTCTTCCTATGAGAATAAAGACCCCCGTTGCTTTTAAAGGTACGGTCACAAGTGTCGCATTTTAAGCTCGGTATAACAATTCCGTGAGCTTTCTCTACGTGTTTATGTTTGGCGGTTAGACTTTTAAATCTTTCCGGGCACTGGTGGCATGTGTATATTGCTTTAACAGTGTGCGTTTGCCGTTTATGAGACGTCAATTTAAAAGATGACTTAAATACTTTGTCACAAAAATCACATTTATGTACGCCTTCTTTATGCCTACTGGAGTGGATGTCGAGATGTTGTTTAAATATAAAACTAGCGCCACATTCATCGCAAATAAAGTTTGTGACATGTTTGTTCATGTGTGAGGATAAACATTTAAAGTTGTTATACTCTGCCGAACAAAAGTAGCATTTCATCGCTTCTCCATCGAGTTTGAAGCAGGCGATATAATTTTTGACATCGGTATAAAGCCCCTTCTGATGTATACTGTTAAGATGTTCGATGAGCGACTCAAGAGTATTCATCGACGTACTACAAATGTTGCACGTAAGTGAAGTGATATCTAGTTTGACAATAAACGAATACAACTTAATGCCGTGCATGAAATTGTTTTTCGTTTCTTCATCATGATCGTGTATGGTGTGCGTTTTGAGATCCGCCGCTTTGATGAAGTTAGATTTGCAGAAACTGCAAAAGAAGCCACTGCCGACATAGTGACATTTTATTGGAGTAGCGTTGGAACATTGCAATATCGTCCTAATGTTGTATCGATGCTTATCTACCTCGCAATTAGCTAAGATTGACGGGGGAGCTATTTTTATTTTTTTTATGACCAATTCACAATCTTGTTTTTTGCGAGTTGGTAGTTCTGTAGATTTTACTTTTATATTTTGAACTGGTGGAGGTTCCGTGGGGGGTTCGATTTTTATTCCTCTATTAACCGATGTGCATTTAGCTGCAGGTCTAAGGTTAATTTTCTGAATTATTCCGACGGGCTCAAGAGACTGTTTAGCTTTGATCAGTCGTCGTCGCTTTGTCTGTGTAGGATCATCATTTGCTTCGAGCTTTACCAGCCATGCCTCCGAGTCATCTAGTTCCATTTTTACGGGTTGGTAGACTTGGTAGTTGAAGATGTTACCTACAAAGAAAACAATCATTATTATTATCATGGGTGTAACTGCGGTTATATTTAATTAGTTATAATAGTCTTCACACCGATGATAATAATAAAATTTGGGTGATCTAGATTTTACCTACTTACACTTACCTACACCGTAAGAATAAAAAAACGTCACAGCAAAAGAATATAATAATAAAACCTATATCGTCCAGTTTCTGTGACCCAATCTTAGGGTAGATGGCACATGAAGGATCCGAAAAAATCAGGATATTGAAGACCTAGTGTCCGAGCCGAACATTGTGGGAGAAACAAAATCATCAAGACTCCGGTGGCTTGGTCACGTAGTCCGCATGGGTGACGATCGTGCAGTCAGGAGAACGTACTCTGGTCGCCCTAATGGCCCAAGACCTGTTGAACGTCCTAGGTACCGATGGATCGACGAGGTTCAAAAAGATCTCCATGAATGCGGGGCCGTCGATTGGACTCAAACGGCGTTGGACAGAGATTCCTGGCGGTCTTTAGTGTCGGAGGCCAAGATCCACTTCGGGTCGTTGCGCCACAGCAGTAAGTAAGTATATCGTTCAGTCAACAGAAAAACTGTAAAATACAAGGTTGAAACTTCCATTGAAGTACCTACCTACAAAGTAGTGCAAGACTGCAACCGCTAGAAAGAACTGGAGGAGGCCTATAAACTTTATTTATGTCTTTATGATGCATGATTTTTAATCGACTTCAAAACAAGGAGGAGGTTCTCAATTCGTCAAAATCTTTTTTTTTTCTTGTGCTTTTTTATGTAAGTATGTTCACCGATTTGGAAAATGCTTTTTTTTTGAAAGGGTACACTTTCCGCTTGGTGCCACAAAAAGTTGGTGAGGATCTGTCGAGGATCTTCAGATTTTTGAACAGAAATATATATTTTTAATAATACCTAATCAAAAACATAAAATACCTACTTACATGATAATTTAAGAACTTAGAGTCCGCTTTACTAAGAGTCCGATAACGATAACAGACCAAATGTATTTAGGGAGTTAGGTAATCTCTTAATTATTAGTTTTCCTAAAATGTTTGCTATCGATGGTAGTACGTAAATCGGTCTCTTAAGTTATTAACATTGGCTTGGTTATCATTATACTGCGCTTCCAGTCCTCTAGATTAGTTGTTTTCTTATTTATATTACTACTTGTAGTATCGCATAGTTACTACCACTCTGCACTAAGTTGAGAATTCAGACTTTTTTTTTTTTTTTTTTGTGGGTACCTGTCTACCCCGCTCGGTAATTGGCCATCTTTATTCATTCGCATTTTAGTGCTCAAGCCACTCGCACTTCTCGCTCGTTATTTTCGCGTATATTTTCGAAAGTGTTTTTTATTTTACGTTTTATTTAAAAAATGAAGTGTTAACTGTGTTGTGCTCCAAGGAATTTTCCAAGGATCAAGGATGGGAAACTACGTCGATGTGACGACGTCGGGTACATTGGACCTAATTTTTACCAAATCACAAATCACGACATTGTGAGGATAGCGGTGCCAGAGTACAGGTGATTACCTACCTATAATTTTTTACGTGTTTACGTAATGTAATAAGTGCAATCTGAGCTGCCAGTAGACAGACCTACCTACAATTTTTTACGTGTTTACGTAATGTAATAAATGCAATCTGAGCTGCCATTGGGGCTACCTCGCCGCATAGAAATAAATGCAATCTGAGCTGCCATTGGGGCTACTTCGCCGCATAGACACACGGTTGGCGTTCTTTCCGCTGGGGATCGTAACCTAACCTTTTGTAAACAGATAACCCTCGTTATCAAATTATACCTACATGTATTTACGTGCAATATTTTACTTACCAATGCAAATTACCTAAGTACCTACCTACTGAGATGGTTTATACATAATCGCCGCATAAACTTACGGTTGACGTTCTTTCCCCTGGGGACTGCAACATAACTTTTTACAAACAATCATTAGCCTATTTGGACTACAGGCAGTGGAACAGGTGTTTACCTTTCGGATCAGTAATTGGGGCTGTTTCGCCGCATGGACTTACGGTTGGCGTTCTTTCCGCTGTTAACTGCAACCTAACCTTTTATTAACACTCACAGAATTGGTAAAGGCACTCCTGCCTAAGGAGGATCGCTTGTATCGTTGCGGGTTCGAATCCCGTCGGAATTGAAAATTTTGATAAGATTGTTCCTTTTCAAATGAAATAATACCAAAGTGTGGTTTTCCACTGTAAAAATTAAAAAATTATACAGTATTTATCTTGCGATTTTTACGTATCGACGTATTCTGTATAAATGCAGTCATTGGCGCTGTCTCGCTGCATCGACCTACAGTTGGCGTGTTTTCCACTGGAGAAAAATATATACCTACCTAGACTAAAGTAGTCTTCCACTATACAAAGACACATTCTGTTTAGAATGAGATTAGCATCATCATTATCATAACTAGTCTGAACATCCACTAAGGATAATAAAATATTTACCTACCTATAAGTATCTAAGTAGGTAGTGTTTTGTAAATTATTACAGGACACTATAAAAATTGGTGACTTCTCTATCATCATCAGTTTATTTTCAATAACGCACCGATGGTTAATTACAACTGTTTACAGTGGGACTTCTGACACAGACACGTCTGTGATACAAAATCAAATCAAATTGTTTTAAAAAAGTATGTTTCAACTAAAACAATGATTTTATTGGTTTTTTGATACTCATCTACTTGACTCATTTGAGTCAGTTTAATGACGAACACGGGCCTAAGCCAAGTGCAAATCATTTACTAAACAACATTTCACCTAATTACGAAGAAGAAGAAGAAGAAGAAGATTTCACCTAATCATCATTTAACCTAACGTTCAATTAATACAACAACAGTTGAAATAGTTTCATATGTCATAATTTCATTTGACCTAATTATTATTTGACATAATTTCATTTGTCCTAATTTTTAGTAACTTAGTTTCATTTGACCCAATTGTTATTTGACATAATTTCATTTGACCTAATATTTATTTAACATAATTTCTTTTGACCTAATTTTTATTAACTTAATTTCATTTGACCTAATTGTTATTTGACATAATTTCATTTGACCTAATTTTTATTTAACATAATTTCATTTGTCCTAATTTTTATTTAACATAAAATTTTTATTTCACATAATTTTATTTGACCAAATTATTATTTACACATTTTATATTTAACGGGAATAATTTTTTGAAGAGGTCCAATCCAAACCACAGACCGACGTGTCAAGTTTTTAAACCGCACTGCCTAGTAGGCATACAGTTTGCCGGACGGCGCGCCACGTCGCGTCGTCGGTCACCGTCGGTCGCCCCAACTGCGTTCCTTGCAGTGAACTCCTGTGCGCCTCCGCGCCCTACCTCCTCCGCCGCCATCGAGGCACGCGCACTCATCGCGGACGTCGTCGCAGCAACGCTGATACTGGATACCTACAGCTGAGTACCTCGACACCTTTCATATAAAAATAAATTGTCTCGTACAACAAACTTTCGCACTACCTATCCTATTAAGGATAAATAGGTATGAAATAATTTTTTGCGCACTCAGCCAGTAGTGATAAATTTTATTAAATTGACCAGTTTAAGCTTAGGTACTAAAGTACTTATTTAGCTATTATTTATTATTTAGCTTCGTTACTGAATGGCAGTTCTTCATCTCAAAATTTTTTTATTACAAAAATTCATCAAGAGTCAAAGAAATAAATAATATCAAAGATTTTTGAAGATTTAAAAAATAAGTGACTTTAGTGTTAGCCTGCCCTGTCGTTGAATAGGTACGGCTGGTACACATTAACAAATGGAAAGAGTCAACTCTTAATTTAGAAGACGGATATTAAAATAGGTTGAGTACCTATGTTACTTATGTGATTTCCTCAGTCCCCTCAGCCTGATATCAATTGGTAGCTTATTAATAGAGATGTTACATCAATTTAGAAGGCGCTGAATTTTCTCTGTCTCTCTCTGACGCCTCAACTATGGGGTGTGGGAGTTTCCTAGAACGGCTGTAGTGCGAGCGGTAGTGGTCAATAATGAAACAGAAAAATCTCATTAATTATAATTAATTAATTATTATTTTATTAATTAGGTATCTTGAGCTACTTGCTGCATTCAAAGCTCTTAAAAGTTTTTTGCTCGTAACATTATCTGACTTCCAGATACTTGTACGAATCGACAACACTGCCGCAATTCGCATACCAACAACAATCCAATAGACTGGAAAGTCCCGGGTATTAAGTAATGTCTAAGACTGGAAAGTATTCAATATCCACGTTTCGCACAAATTATAAAATTGAATTTTGGTATTGGTGCTAAAGTAGAAGTTATGTGTTTTTGCGTGTTACATTTTCATCAATTTGTGCTAACTTTTTGACAATTTTGTCTCAAGTAATTAGATTAAGTATGTCATCCTGACATAGAATCAGCTTATCAGAGTTAAGTGATACGGCCTTTGAAACTTTGACTTACCTATCTTTTGATTTTTATATTGACAGTTTGCACTTTAGTTTTTTAATAATTTATCAATCAAAGATTGAGTATACTACTACCAATAGGTCTTGGCAAAGTGATCCTGACGCACTGACTGTAGCTTCATTTACCATCTCTTGGACAAAGTAGAAATTTTATGCCTTTCCTTACTTTCTTCTACTATTCTAGAAACGCTTGGAAAAGTTATGACAAACAAAACTAGGAACATCATGGTAGGACCATACTGGCCTACACAACTGTAGTATCCGGTTTTTTAAATCCCGTCTCATTACAGAAACTGAAAAATTGCATGCATTATTATCGTACTCCGGTTTCCGGATATGCAACTCATTTCCTGGCTCAATATTCAAAACTCAGCGTTAGACATAATATTATACGCATAATTAGCAGACATTTCGACGAAATAATATGACACAAGATACTTGTATTTGATGATTATATTATATTGTTAAACTAAGTTACCTAAGTAACTGATTTTTATGACATTTCTGTACTTCAAGTAGGCAATTTATTTTATGATACATCTTTTCAACGAGGGTTTTTACTATGAAACTTATTATTAAACTCGTGATCGGTCATGTCCTTAATTTTAGGACCACGATGACAACCATTTGAAAATTTTGTCTAAATGTGTATTCTTTCCAAGATAACTTTGTTCTAGACCGTTCGTTCGTAACGGGTTCGTTGCCTAATAATAAATTTGTTGGTGAAACTAAATAAATGTCACTATGTTACTAGCTCTCGAGCACATTGAGTTCCTAACATTGTCTAAAAAACAATAAGATTTTATGAGATTAAATAGTAATCATTAAAATTTCATACAAAATTAAAACCTCAAGACTAGGTTATAAGCAACCAGTATCACCCCTACCTTTCTTGAATAAAAGGCCTACCTACTGCCTGAACAAAATGAATTTCAGATCAATTCAATTCAATTCAATATAATTTATCGCTTCAAGTTGATTTAGAAAATATTTCACACTATTAACGCTTACAGCACAGTGGCCATCTCACGAGCTCACTTAGTCGGTGTGAACATTAATACCGTCCGTTACACAGCCGGCTGGCTGGTACAAGCGGTCCATTACCTTTACTCGTTTCTTTAAATACCTATACTATGTCTATATTCTATATAGTTGACCATGATACTATAGATCTGACTTATTCGGTGTTTGATTAATATCAGAATAACTACCTACATAATTAAGTACTTAATTAATTAAATCTAGTGATCTAAATTTTAAACAAGGATTTGCAAGATCTTAAGATCTTCTGTTGAATATGAAATGTTTAGTTACGGTTTATAATGAATACTTACCTCTAAGTTTTCAAAAAACCTACTTCTTAAATTTTCAGAAAATGACAAGTTTGTTGATTGTTTTCCCTAATGACTCTCAAAGTCTACAAGTAGTAATATAAATAAGAAAACAACTAATCTAGAGGACTGGAAGCGCAGTATAATTAAGGATTAAACGAACTTACCTGTGAGTGAAGTTCTATCCTAATTATACTAGCGCCCAGTCCGAATAGATTAGTGTGTCCCGCCCGCCCAACGCGCGTGAAACACACACTTATCCCTCAATATTGCATAATTAGGGAAAACATCAATAAAATTGGTTGAGATTATTAACTCCTAACTATATGAATAAAGATGGCCAATTACCGAGCGGGGTAGACAGGTACCCACAAAAAAAAAAAAAAAAAGTCTGAATTCTCAACTTAGTGCAGAGTGGTAGTAACTATGCGATACTACAAGTAGTAATATAAATAAGAAAACAACTAATCTATTCGGACTGGGCGCTAGTATAATTAGGATAGAACTTCACTCACAGGTAAGTTCGTTTAATCCTTAATTATTAAATTACAGGGGTAATATTTTTTTTTTGTTAGAAATAGGTAGATAAGTGTAGTAATAATTAAACAATGCACTACGCTTTAGAAATTCATTCTAACTCTGCATCGTGGCGACTACGCAAATGTCCTTTTAAGCTGCATTTTTGCAGAAAAGCCATATCACAGTACGAACATTTAAATCTACGGTCATTGGTATGAGAGCGCATATGCTCCGTCAAAACATATTGTCTTGAATACGTCTTTGAGCAAACCTCACATTTAAAGTCACGAGCCCCTGTATGAGTCACTTGGTGTCTCTTTAGTTCGGATGCTTTGGAAAATCTATGATCACAAATCTTGCATACGTGATTTCTTTCCATCAAATGATCTCTCTTCCTATGAGAATAAAGACCTCCGTTGCTTTTGAAGGTACGGTCACATGTGTCGCATTTTAATCTCGCTACAACAATTCCGTGAGCTTTCTCTGCGTGTTGATGTTTGGCGTATAGATTTTTAAATCTTTCCGGGCATTGGTGGCATTTGTATACTGCTTTAACAGTGTGCATTTGCCGTTTATGAGACGTCATTTTTAAGGATGACTTAAATACTTTGTCACATAAATCACATTTATGTGCGCCTACTTTATGCGTAGCGGAGTGGATGTCGAGATGTTGTTTAAATATAAAACTAGCTCCACATTCATCGCAAATAAAGTTTGTGACATGTTTGTTCATGTGTGAGTATAAACATTTGAAGTTGTTATACTCTGCCGAACAAACGTAGCATTTCATCGCCTCTCCATCGAATTTGAAGCAGGCGATATAATTTTTGACATCGGTATGAAGCCCTTTCTGATGTATACTGTTAAGATGTTCGATGAGCGACTCCAGAGTATTCATCGACGTACTACAAATGTTGCACATAAGTGAAGTGATATCTAGTTTGACAATAAACGAATACAACTGAATGCCGTGCATGAACTTGTTTTTCGTTTCTTCATCATGATCGTGTATGGTGTGCGTTTTAAGATCCGCCGCTTTGATGAAGTTAGATTTGCAGAAACTGCAATAGAAGCCACTGCCGACATAGTGACATTTTATTGGAGTAGCGTTGGAACATTGCAATATCATCCTAATGTTGTATCGATGCTTATCTACCTCGCAACTAGGTAAGATTGACGGAGGAGCTTTTTTTATTCTTTTTATGGCTAATTCACACTCTTGTTCTCTGCGAGTTGGTCGTTCGGTAGATTTTACAATTATTTTTTGAACTGGAGATGCCGCGGGGCGTTCGATTTTTCCTCTATTTACTGTTATGTATTTAGCTGCAGGTCTAAGGATAATTTTTTTAAATGTTTCGACGGGCTCAAGGTACTGTTTAGCTTTGATCAGTTGTCGTCGCTTTGCTTGTGTAGGATCATCATTTGCTTCGAGCTTTACCAGCGATGCCTCCGAGTCATCAAGTTCCGTTTTTATGGGTTGGTAGACTTGGTAGTTGAAGATGTTACCTACAAAGAAAACAATGAATATTATCATCATGGGTGTAACTGCGGTTATATCTAGTTAGTTATAATAAAGAGTCTTCACACCGATGATAATAATAAAAAGGTGATCTAGATTTTACCTACCTAGGTTCATCACTTTAACAATGATAAAAAGTCACAGCAAAAGACTATTTAGTTCAGTAACCAAAAAAACCGTAAATAACAAGGTACCTACTCACTTTGAAGTACCTACATAGTACAAGACAGCAACCGCTGGAAAGAACTGGAGGAGGCCTTTACCCGAGAGGGTCCTACCTAACACTTAATTTATGTTCTAATGATGCATGAGTTTTAACCCACTTCAAAAAAAGGAGGAAGTTCTCAATTCGTCAAAATCTTTTTTTCCTTGTGAAAATGAAAATATGTTCACAGATTTAAAATTTTTTTTTTGAAAGGGTATTAGGTCTTTACCTATGAAATTGCCGTTTTTTATGAAAAAAGTTAACGTAATTTTTTTTCTACATTTTTTATTTCTATTAATCAAAGTAATCACCCATGCAATCAATGGATCTTTGTCAACGCCGTGGCAGTTCATTATGCCCTTCTTGAAGAAATTAGCTGGACAGGAGGCAACAAATTCTTCAAAGGCATTTTGTACTGCCTCTCGGGAATTCAATTTTTTTCTTACCAAGAAGTTATCCAAATTCTGGAAAAAGTAGAAGTCAATACGCACAAGGTCTGGTGAGTACTGTGGACGACGGAGAGCTTCCAACCCTAGCTCTTGTAACTTGGAGACCGTCTACTGTGCAGTATGAGGTCATGCGTCGTCGTGCAGGAGCAGCGGTGACGAGCGATTGATCATAGCTGGTTGGGGATTGCAAGCTTCTCCATCATTGTGTTCAGTTCTTCACAGTACACATCTGCAGTAATGCTTATCCCGTTTGGTAAGAAGCTGTGATGAATCACACCGGCGCTAGACCATCAAACAGTAACCATCACTTTTCTAGGGGCTATTTTTCGTTTAGGGGATTGTTTAGGTGCTGAATCCGGATCAAACCAACGTGCTAAGTGCTTGCGATTGTCAAACAGAATCCATTCTTCGTTGCAGGTAACAATGCGGTTCAAATTCCTCCGTATGTTTGCCTGGTGAGCAGTGCAAGGCACATCTCGGCGCGTACTTCGCGCTGGCGATCATTGAGTTCGTGGGGCACCCCTTTGTCAAACTTTTTTACCTTGTCAATTTGACGCAAATGGACCAATATTGTTTTGATGCTAACGTCGAAAGCTGCTGCTAATTTAGCAGTAGTTTGAGTATCATCAGCCTCCACAATCGCCTTTAATTCGTCATTGTCAACCAAAGTTTTTGGATGAGTACGGGGTTCATTTTCAGGTCGAAATTTCCAGAACGGAAGCTGGCAAACCAATAACAGGTGGTGCGTTCGTTTGTAGTGTTCGCTCCGTAAACGTCGTTGATGTTGCGTGCCACTTGTGCCGCGTTGCTGCCACGACGGTACTCATATTCCATAATTACTCGAATTTTTTACGTATCCATGATGACGAAAAAGATTCAAATGTGATGAAAACATAACGCTAATCAATAAACAAATGACTAATTTTGAAAAAAGAAACCCATGTTTTTAATATAAAATTAATTTGGAATTAAAATTCTTAGTCGAACCAAAAAATATTTTGATTTGAAAAGACCAGTACTGAAGAACGGCAATTTCATAGGTAAAGACCTATTATTTTCCGCTTGGTGCCACAAAAATTTGGTGAGGATCTGTCGAGGATCTTCAGAGTTTTGAACAGAAATGCACCTCGACAGTGCAAAAAATCACTCAGCTTATAACAGTTATTATGACATTGAAGTCAGATTTTTATTATTTTTTATTTTGCCACTTGATATGTTAATAATACGAATTCAAATTGCAAAATATTTTTTTATTAATAATCAAATAACATTAAATACCTACTTACATAATTAAAGAACGTAGGTATGTTAAATTATTACACAATAAAAAAGCATTTTTATTTTTATTATTATTTTATTGGGTTTCGCTCTTCAATACATTTTCGGTTACAATTATGTCGTAGGGACTAATTATAATAAAAATACATTAAATCTTAATTATACTTCTGCCTTTTTTATGTTAGTGTGTTGTTTTATGTTAGTTAGTGTGCATGTATGTACCTATGTATGTATGTTTGAGAGTGTACGTTATGTACCAAGAGTGATTTCGTTCCGTCTGGGTCATGTTAATAAATTTTGTTAATAAGATACATGACAAACTATGACATTTTTTATTTACAGATTGCAGAAGTTATTTATTAATATATGAGAAACAAAGTTGGTCCTAACCCACTACCTTGCGGGACACCGTACTTCTTATTTAAGTCAACTCTCCAATTCTGACTCTGAGTTCTATTAGTTAGGTTAGTAGTTTTTAATAAACATTAATGATCTAGCGGTGATTCCAAATATTTCTAGCTTACCTGCCTTTTAAATCAAGGAACAAAGATAAGCGCTAAAGTAAGTAAGTTCATATAAGTAAGTGGCAAACTCTGGTGACGGAGTTTTTAGGCCGCCTAAAGGTCTCCGTCATGGCTTAGCGTTTATTTCCGAGGTCCACTTGCTCAACAATATAATAAAGGAGCTGTAACTGCGTCATCCGTAGATTTATTGTTTCTGTAACTGTACTAAAAGTCCGATAAAGATAAAAGACCAAACGTATAGGGAGTTAGGTTTTCTCTTATATAATCTTAAAATGTTTGCTATCGATGCGATGGTAGTACGTAAATCGGTCTCTTTAGTTATTAAAATAGGCTTGGTTACCTTTCTTAAATACAGCGGTCGTAAAAAATGTTAGTTAGAAATAGATAAGTGTAGTAATAATAATTAAACAACTCAATCAGCTTTAACTCATTCTAACTCTGCATCGTGGCGACTTTTCAAATGTCCTTTTAAGCTGCATTTTTGCAGAAAAGCCATATCACAGTACGAACATTTAAATCTGCGATCATTGGTATGAGAGCGAATATGCTCCATCAAAACATATTGTCTTGAATATGTCTTTGAGCAAAGCTCACATTTAAAGTCACGAGCCCCTGTATGAGTCACTTGGTGTTTCTTTAGTTCGGATGATTTGAAAAATCTATGATCACAAATCTTGCATACATGATTTCTTTCCATCAAATGATCTCTTTTCCTATGACATCGAAGATCTCCGTTGGTTTTGAAGGTACGGTCACAAGTGTCGCATTTTATGCTTGCTAAAACAATTCCGTGAGCTTTCTCTACGTGTTTATGTTTGGCGTACAGATTTTTAAATCTTTCCGGGCACTGGTGACATGTGAATATTGCTCTAACAGTGTGCGATTGCCGTTTATGAGACCTCATTTTTAAAGATGACTTAAATACTTTGTCACATAAATCACATTTATGTGCGCCTACTTTATGCGAATCGGAGTGGATGTGGAGGTGTTGTTTAATTATAAAACTAGCGCCACATTCATCGCAAATAAAGTTTGTGACATGTTTGTTCATGTGTGAGTATAAACATTTGAAGTTATTAAACTCTGCCGAACAAACGTAGCATTTCATCGCCTCTCCATCGAATTTGAAGCAGGCGATATGATTTTTTACATCGATATGAAGCCCCTTCTGATGTTTACTGTTAAGATGTTCGATGAGCGACTCAAGAGTATTCATCGACATACTACAAATGTTGCACATAAGTGAAGTGATATCTAGTTTGACAATAAACGCATACAACCGAATGCCATGCATAAAATTGTTTTTTTCTTCTTCATCGTGTTCGTGTATGGTGTGCGTTTTGAGATCCGCCGCTTCGATGAAGCTAGATTTGCAGAAACTGCAAACGAAGCCACTGCCGACGTAGTGATATCGTATCGGAGTGGCGTTGGAACATTGCATTATCGTCCTAATGTTGTATCGATGCTTGTCTAGCTCAGGGCACTTAGGCAAGACTGACGGTGGATCTATTTTTATTCTTTTCATGACCAATTCACAATCTTGTTTTCTGCGAGATGGTCGTTCTGTAGATTTTACTTTTATTTTTTGAACTGGTGGTTCCGTGGGGGGTTCGATTATTATTCCTCTTTTAACCGATGTGCATTTAGCAGCTGGTCTAAGGGTAATTTTTCGAATTGTTTCGACGGGCCCAAGGGACTTTTTAGCTTTAATCTGTCTTCGTAGCTTTGTCTGTGTAAGACCACGAGTTGCTTCGAGCTTTACCAGCGATGCCTCCGGGTCATCTAGTCCCGTTATTACGGATTGGTAGTTGAAGATCTCACCTACAAAGAAAACAATTAGTTATTATTATCATGGGTGTAACTGCGATTATTTCTAAGCAGTTATATCTAGTTCATTATAATAAAGTCTTCACACCGATGATAATAATAAAATTCAGGTGATCTAGATTTTACCTACCTACACTGTAAGAATTAGATAACGTCAAGATTATTAAATAAAAATATTTATTTCTGTAACCAGAAATAACTCGGTTGAAACTTTTTTAAGTACCTAAGTAACTACATATACCTATAGTAAAGGACCGCAATAGCTGGAAAGAATTGGAGGAGGCCTTTATCCGACAGGGTTTAAGGAGGTTGTTATCTTTAAGTTGCATGCATTTTATTTTATTATTATATTAATACGTAATCGAATTTCAAAATATTTTGAATAATAATCAAAATAACATTAATTGAATTAAATACTTAAGATAATTTAAGAATTTATGTTTATTAATTACGAAATAAAATTACTTTCTTGTTTTTATTATTACTTTATTAGGTTTCGGTCTTCAGTAGCCATATTTTAGTTACAATAAAATGTCTTAGGGACTAATTATACTAAAAATACATTAAATCTTAATTAAACTTCTGCCCTTTTATATATGCCAATTGCCAAGTTATTCTAAACCGATTGGTTTACATTCGATTTCACAACTTTTTACGGCAGAAGAACTGTTGCGAGACTTTTGCATTTTGGTAGGTATATTGTTATGTTTTAGATGGGATTTTTTATTTACAAATAGAGGTTATTAATATTATGCCCGGAACAAAGTTGGTCCAAACACATGACCTTGCGGGACACCATATTTAAGTCATTAATTGTAATAATAACAACAATAATAAAAATCTATTTCTCTACATGCACAAACAATCATAATTCACAATAAATATTAAAGGCTTGGTTTATACATTTATATTTCAGCAGAGCAGACCCTGCACAAAGGCTTTTGACCAAAAGTGGATTAAGTTTTTACTCGAGACTATTAGCTAGCCGACATAATTCGAAATACAATTGTTTAGAAAGCGCAACCGAACATTATAATGTCCATACAAATTATCCTGGCTTTATGGTGTCAAGCTTACAATGTCAAAATATTGAAACAAACAGTAGTTTACTCTCGGGTATAAACTTAATCCAGTTTGGTCGAATCCAGACTTAGTTATATAACTTGTGTCGCAGGCTCTGCGTTCCTTCCGTGAACTATGAATTATGAACTCTCCAATTCTGACTCTGAGTAATATTGGTTAGGTAAGTCGTTTTTAATAAAGGATAATGGTCTGCCTGTGATTCCTATGTGATTACTATTTCTAGCTTACTTATTAAGAGTGGAGAAGCTATGTATTAAATCTAGGAACACAGCTTATCGACTTATTGCCGAGGTCCATCACTTGCTCAACAATATTATGAAGGAGCTGTAACCGTGTCTTCCGTAGATTTATTATTTCTGAAACTGTACCTAATAACCTAACTAACTGTCTAATGGCCGATTTTCCACTAGAAGGCACGGCAACGGCAACGGCGACGGCGACAGCACGGCAATCGGGGACGCAAAAATGTATGAAAATGTACGCCTCGCCTTTCCACTTACCGGCGCCGGCACGTTTTCACACATTTTTGCAGCCCACCACCGGCCCGTCGCCGTTGCCGTGCCGTGCTAATGGAGAAACGCCCAATAATGGACCAAACGTATTTAGGTAGCAAGGTATTTTCTTAAAATAAATGTATTATAATCATGACTGATTCTTATTTATCAGTTTTCCCAAAATGTTTGCACTCGATGGTAGTCCCTAAATCGGTCTATAGTTTGACATCAGGTCGAAATTTCCAGAACGGAAGCTGGCAAACCAATAACAGGTGGTGCGTTCGTTTGTAGTGTTCGCTCCGTAAACGTCGTTGATGTTGCGTGCCACTTGTGCCGCGTTGCTGCCACGACGGTACTCATATTCCATAATTACTCGAATTTTTTACGTATCCATGATGACGAAAAAGATTCAAATGTGATGAAAACATAACGCTAATCAATAAACAAATGACTAATTTTGAAAAAAGAAACCCATGTTTTTAATATAAAATTAATTTGGAATTAAAATTCTTAGTCGAACCAAAAAATATTTTGATTTGAAAAGACCAGTACTGAAGAACGGCAATTTCATAGGTAAAGACCTATTATTTTCCGCTTGGTGCCACAAAAATTTGGTGAGGATCTGTCGAGGATCTTCAGAGTTTTGAACAGAAATGCACCTCGACAGTGCAAAAAATCACTCAGCTTATAACAGTTATTATGACATTGAAGTCAGATTTTTATTATTTTTTATTTTGCCACTTGATATGTTAATAATACGAATTCAAATTGCAAAATATTTTTTTATTAATAATCAAATAACATTAAATACCTACTTACATAATTAAAGAACGTAGGTATGTTAAATTATTACACAATAAAAAAGCATTTTTATTTTTATTATTATTTTATTGGGTTTCGCTCTTCAATACATTTTCGGTTACAATTATGTCGTAGGGACTAATTATAATAAAAATACATTAAATCTTAATTATACTTCTGCCTTTTTTATGTTAGTGTGTTGTTTTATGTTAGTTAGTGTGCATGTATGTACCTATGTATGTATGTTTGAGAGTGTACGTTATGTACCAAGAGTGATTTCGTTCCGTCTGGGTCATGTTAATAAATTTTGTTAATAAGATACATGACAAACTATGACATTTTTTATTTACAGATTGCAGAAGTTATTTATTAATATATGAGAAACAAAGTTGGTCCTAACCCACTACCTTGCGGGACACCGTACTTCTTATTTAAGTCAACTCTCCAATTCTGACTCTGAGTTCTATTAGTTAGGTTAGTAGTTTTTAATAAACATTAATGATCTAGCGGTGATTCCAAATATTTCTAGCTTACCTGCCTTTTAAATCAAGGAACAAAGATAAGCGCTAAAGTAAGTAAGTTCATATAAGTAAGTGGCAAACTCTGGTGACGGAGTTTTTAGGCCGCCTAAAGGTCTCCGTCATGGCTTAGCGTTTATTTCCGAGGTCCACTTGCTCAACAATATAATAAAGGAGCTGTAACTGCGTCATCCGTAGATTTATTGTTTCTGTAACTGTACTAAAAGTCCGATAAAGATAAAAGACCAAACGTATAGGGAGTTAGGTTTTCTCTTATATAATCTTAAAATGTTTGCTATCGATGCGATGGTAGTACGTAAATCGGTCTCTTTAGTTATTAAAATAGGCTTGGTTACCTTTCTTAAATACAGCGGTCGTAAAAAATGTTAGTTAGAAATAGATAAGTGTAGTAATAATAATTAAACAACTCAATCAGCTTTAACTCATTCTAACTCTGCATCGTGGCGACTTTTCAAATGTCCTTTTAAGCTGCATTTTTGCAGAAAAGCCATATCACAGTACGAACATTTAAATCTGCGATCATTGGTATGAGAGCGAATATGCTCCATCAAAACATATTGTCTTGAATATGTCTTTGAGCAAAGCTCACATTTAAAGTCACGAGCCCCTGTATGAGTCACTTGGTGTTTCTTTAGTTCGGATGATTTGAAAAATCTATGATCACAAATCTTGCATACATGATTTCTTTCCATCAAATGATCTCTTTTCCTATGACATCGAAGATCTCCGTTGGTTTTGAAGGTACGGTCACAAGTGTCGCATTTTATGCTTGCTAAAACAATTCCGTGAGCTTTCTCTACGTGTTTATGTTTGGCGTACAGATTTTTAAATCTTTCCGGGCACTGGTGACATGTGAATATTGCTCTAACAGTGTGCGATTGCCGTTTATGAGACCTCATTTTTAAAGATGACTTAAATACTTTGTCACATAAATCACATTTATGTGCGCCTACTTTATGCGAATCGGAGTGGATGTGGAGGTGTTGTTTAATTATAAAACTAGCGCCACATTCATCGCAAATAAAGTTTGTGACATGTTTGTTCATGTGTGAGTATAAACATTTGAAGTTATTAAACTCTGCCGAACAAACGTAGCATTTCATCGCCTCTCCATCGAATTTGAAGCAGGCGATATGATTTTTTACATCGATATGAAGCCCCTTCTGATGTTTACTGTTAAGATGTTCGATGAGCGACTCAAGAGTATTCATCGACATACTACAAATGTTGCACATAAGTGAAGTGATATCTAGTTTGACAATAAACGCATACAACCGAATGCCATGCATAAAATTGTTTTTTTCTTCTTCATCGTGTTCGTGTATGGTGTGCGTTTTGAGATCCGCCGCTTCGATGAAGCTAGATTTGCAGAAACTGCAAACGAAGCCACTGCCGACGTAGTGATATCGTATCGGAGTGGCGTTGGAACATTGCATTATCGTCCTAATGTTGTATCGATGCTTGTCTAGCTCAGGGCACTTAGGCAAGACTGACGGTGGATCTATTTTTATTCTTTTCATGACCAATTCACAATCTTGTTTTCTGCGAGATGGTCGTTCTGTAGATTTTACTTTTATTTTTTGAACTGGTGGTTCCGTGGGGGGTTCGATTATTATTCCTCTTTTAACCGATGTGCATTTAGCAGCTGGTCTAAGGGTAATTTTTCGAATTGTTTCGACGGGCCCAAGGGACTTTTTAGCTTTAATCTGTCTTCGTAGCTTTGTCTGTGTAAGACCACGAGTTGCTTCGAGCTTTACCAGCGATGCCTCCGGGTCATCTAGTCCCGTTATTACGGATTGGTAGTTGAAGATCTCACCTACAAAGAAAACAATTAGTTATTATTATCATGGGTGTAACTGCGATTATTTCTAAGCAGTTATATCTAGTTCATTATAATAAAGTCTTCACACCGATGATAATAATAAAATTCAGGTGATCTAGATTTTACCTACCTACACTGTAAGAATTAGATAACGTCAAGATTATTAAATAAAAATATTTATTTCTGTAACCAGAAATAACTCGGTTGAAACTTTTTTAAGTACCTAAGTAACTACATATACCTATAGTAAAGGACCGCAATAGCTGGAAAGAATTGGAGGAGGCCTTTATCCGACAGGGTTTAAGGAGGTTGTTATCTTTAAGTTGCATGCATTTTATTTTATTATTATATTAATACGTAATCGAATTTCAAAATATTTTGAATAATAATCAAAATAACATTAATTGAATTAAATACTTAAGATAATTTAAGAATTTATGTTTATTAATTACGAAATAAAATTACTTTCTTGTTTTTATTATTACTTTATTAGG
Organism: Camptogramma bilineatum; assembly: GCA_958496255.1. Taxonomy (NCBI): domain Eukaryota; kingdom Metazoa; phylum Arthropoda; class Insecta; order Lepidoptera; family Geometridae; genus Camptogramma; species Camptogramma bilineatum. The sequence goes on from OY292478.1 coordinate 6,207,080, forward strand.
TTTCGGTCTTCAGTAGCCATATTTTAGTTACAATAAAATGTCTTAGGGACTAATTATACTAAAAATACATTAAATCTTAATTAAACTTCTGCCCTTTTATATATGCCAATTGCCAAGTTATTCTAAACCGATTGGTTTACATTCGATTTCACAACTTTTTACGGCAGAAGAACTGTTGCGAGACTTTTGCATTTTGGTAGGTATATTGTTATGTTTTAGATGGGATTTTTTATTTACAAATAGAGGTTATTAATATTATGCCCGGAACAAAGTTGGTCCAAACACATGACCTTGCGGGACACCATATTTAAGTCATTAATTGTAATAATAACAACAATAATAAAAATCTATTTCTCTACATGCACAAACAATCATAATTCACAATAAATATTAAAGGCTTGGTTTATACATTTATATTTCAGCAGAGCAGACCCTGCACAAAGGCTTTTGACCAAAAGTGGATTAAGTTTTTACTCGAGACTATTAGCTAGCCGACATAATTCGAAATACAATTGTTTAGAAAGCGCAACCGAACATTATAATGTCCATACAAATTATCCTGGCTTTATGGTGTCAAGCTTACAATGTCAAAATATTGAAACAAACAGTAGTTTACTCTCGGGTATAAACTTAATCCAGTTTGGTCGAATCCAGACTTAGTTATATAACTTGTGTCGCAGGCTCTGCGTTCCTTCCGTGAACTATGAATTATGAACTCTCCAATTCTGACTCTGAGTAATATTGGTTAGGTAAGTCGTTTTTAATAAAGGATAATGGTCTGCCTGTGATTCCTATGTGATTACTATTTCTAGCTTACTTATTAAGAGTGGAGAAGCTATGTATTAAATCTAGGAACACAGCTTATCGACTTATTGCCGAGGTCCATCACTTGCTCAACAATATTATGAAGGAGCTGTAACCGTGTCTTCCGTAGATTTATTATTTCTGAAACTGTACCTAATAACCTAACTAACTGTCTAATGGCCGATTTTCCACTAGAAGGCACGGCAACGGCAACGGCGACGGCGACAGCACGGCAATCGGGGACGCAAAAATGTATGAAAATGTACGCCTCGCCTTTCCACTTACCGGCGCCGGCACGTTTTCACACATTTTTGCAGCCCACCACCGGCCCGTCGCCGTTGCCGTGCCGTGCTAATGGAGAAACGCCCAATAATGGACCAAACGTATTTAGGTAGCAAGGTATTTTCTTAAAATAAATGTATTATAATCATGACTGATTCTTATTTATCAGTTTTCCCAAAATGTTTGCACTCGATGGTAGTCCCTAAATCGGTCTATAGTTTGACATCGGCTTGGTAAGCACTCTTAAATACGGGGATAATTTAAGACTGTTTTAGTTGGTTAGGAAAGACGCCATTATAGATACTGATACTAACAGAGGTAGTCAAATGAGTTATGCTAGTTACAAAGTAAATTTAGAAATGTATGAGATAGAGATACTGAGATATAAATATTCACTGAAAATCCTGGTAAAATTTTGTTATTCTAAGCAGGTAATAGTGATAGTATATTAAAAAAATGATAAAAATGATTGTCAGACGTTGAAAATGTATGTACCTAATAATATTGAAACAACGCATTCAGCTTTACTTCATTCTAACTCTGCATCGTGGCGACTACGCAAATGTCCTTTCAAGCTGCATTTTTGCAGAAAAGCCATACCACAGTAGGAACATTTAAATCTACGATCATTGGTATGAGAGCGCATATGCTCCGTCAAAACATATCGTCTTGAGTACGTCTTTGAGCAAACCTCACATTTAAAGTCACGAGCCCCTGTATGAGTCACTTGGTGTGCCCTTAACCTAGCTGCGCAGAAAAATCTACGATCACAAGTCTGGCATACGTGATTTCTTTCCATCAAATGGTCTCTTTTCTTATGAACTCGAAGATGGTCGTTGGTTTTAAATGTACGGTCACAAGCGTCGCATTTTAAGCTCTTTAAAACAATTCCGTGAGCTTCCGCTATGTGTTTGTGTTTGGCATTTTTAGTTTTAAATCTTTCTGGGCATTGCTGGCATATGTATTTAGCAATATCAGTGTGCGTTTGCCGTTTATGAGACTTCATTTTCATCGACGTGTTGAACACTTTGTCGCATAAATCACATTTGTGTGCGCCTACTTTATGTGTACCGGAGTGGTGTTGCAGTTGGCTTTTATTTATAAAACCAGCGCCGCATTCATCGCAAATAAAGTTTGTGATATGTTTGTTCATGTGTGCGTACAAAAATTTGAAGCTTTGATACTCTGCCGAACAAACGTAGCATTTCATCGCCTCTCCATCGAATTTGAAACAGGCGACATGATTTTTGACATCAGTATGAAGCCCTTTCTGATGTATACTGTTAAGATGTTCGATGAGCGACTCAAGAGTATTGATTGACATGCTACAAATGTTGCACATAAGTGAAGTGATATCTAGTTTGACGACAAACGAAAACAAGTGAGAGCCGTGCATGAACTTGTTTTTTGTTTTTTCATCATGATCGTGTATGGTGTGCGTTTTGAGATCGGCCGCTTTGATGAAGCTAGATTTGCAGAAACTACAAAAGAAGCCACTGCCGACGTAGTGACATCGTATCGGAGTGGCGTTGGAACATTGCAATATTGTCCTAATATTGTAACGATGCTTATCTAGCTCGCAACTAGGTAAGATTGACGGGGGAGCTATTTTTATTCTTTTTATGACCAATTCACAATCTTTTGACAAATCAGTCTGTTTTTTTCTGCGAGTTGGTTGTTCTTTAGATTTTACTTTTATTTTTTTAACTGGTTGAGGTTCCGTGGGGGGTTTGATTTTTATTCCTCTATTTACCGATGTGCTTTTAGCTGCAGGTCTAAGGTTCATTTTTTTAATTGTTTTGACGGGCTCAAGGGACTGTTTAGCTTTGATCTGTCTTCGTCGCTTTGTTTGTGTAGGATCATGATTTGCTTCGAGCTTTACTAGCGATGTCTTCGAGTCATCTAGTTCCGTTTTTACGGGTTGGTAGTTGAAGATGTTACCTACAAAGAAAACAAAGAATATTATCATCATGGGTGTAACTGCGGTTATATCTAGTTAGTTATAATAAAGAGTCTTCACACCGATGATAATAATATAAAAATAAATATAAATATTTTTATATTTATATAGATAAAAAAAAACCGGCTAAGTGCGTGTCGGGCCACGCGCAGTGTAAGGTTCCGTAGTAGCCCGTTACAACAAGCAACTACTTCATCTTAGTCACTTTTAAGGATTTATTCTAAGGATTTTGTATTTGGTACAAAATAATCCAACACCCAAGTTCAACGACTATTACTGCTTCATCCCCACTTCACATGTAGGGGAGCTGCCCTAAAAAAAAATATTTTCCAAAATTTTATTGTACCACTTTGTTCGCGTAATTGATATACGTACGTACCCCTACAAAATTACAGCTTTCTAGTAGGTACTAACGGTCTCTTTGCAAAACCTCGGACAGACAGACAGACAGACGGACATGTCGAAACTATAAGGGTTCCTTGTCAGGACTACGGAACCCTAAAAAACATCAGAGCGAAAGACAGAAAATATTTATTTCAGTACCTAACCAGAAAAACAGTCAAATGACATGGTTGAAACTTTCCTTGAAGTATCACTCTCAGCTAAGTCTATGAAAAGAGACGGCATATAGTTCAATTCCTACTGTGATTCTGCTATAATGGCCTTTTTAACCCCGCAATATTCTTTTTCTAATATTCAAAAAAACATATTTTATTCAGGACCAATAGGATCACATTGAAACGTCTTGAGAGCTAGGTGAATCTACTCCAGTTCTTTCGCGATCAACACCGTAAAGAAACGGCAACCAACACGGTATGGGGCCTAGCTTTGTTTTCGGTGATTTATCCGCTTAAATCTAAATAAAAAATTATTTAAAAAAACAAAAACCCGACTGCGTTAAAGTTAAAACTAAAAAGAAAAAAACAAGTCTGCAAAGAATTACTCACACTCGGTACCCATTTATTTTATTACCAATCAAATCTTCCTAATATTATGGGTCCTGACTGTGAGTAATTCTTTGCAGGCTTGTTTTTTTTTTTTTAGTTTTAACTTTAACGCAGTCGGGTTTTTAATTTTTTAAATAATTTTTTATTTAGATTTAAGCGGATAAATCACCGAAAACAAAGCTAGGCCCCATACCGTGTTGGTTGCCATTTCTTCACGGTGTTGATCGCGAAAGAACTGGAGTAGATTCACCTAGCTCTCAAGATTTCAAACTTTTTAGTTATTATTTATTAGGTGATGATGATTTTTATGATTAACTATCTGACGCCTGCGGCTTCGCCCGCGTGGGCTACTATTTTGTTTATCCCACGGGAACTATGCATTTTTTCTGAATAAAAAGTAGCCTATGTCCTATTCCCGGTCATTATCTATCTATGTTTTAAATTTCAGCCAAATCGGTTTACGCGTTTGGCCTCTAGAGTGCCACATAGAAACATCTGTAGCGAGAGTGAATATTAATCAACTTTAAACCGTTATGTTTCCTAAACTATTGCTTAAAATGAAAAGTGGTAAAAGGAACCTAAAGTTGATTTTTAAATACCTATTCAACGATATCCCATTTGATATAATTCGTCAATTTTGACAATATGGCGTCTGGTTGTGGCACTGGTGAATTTTGATTACTGTCATGTCTTTAGTGACACTTCCAAGGTTGAGACGAATCGATTGACGTTAGAATCATCAAAATCGGTCCACGCGTTTGGCCTATATAGTGCCACATAGAAACATCCATACATACCTACATACAAACATAGACTGATAAACACATTACCCTTCCTTTGCTTTGCGCAGTCGGGTAAAAAAGGCACCCACCTCCCATACAAAATGGGCATGGCCATTTTATTCTAACTCTGAATCGTGGCGACTACGCAAATGTCCTTTCAAGCTGCATTTTTGCAGAAAAGCCATGCCACAGTACGAACATTTAAATCTACGATCATTGGTATGAGAGCGCATATGCTCCGTCAAAACATATCGTCTTGAATACGTCTTTGAACAAACCTCACATTTAAAGTCACGAGCCCCTGTATGAGTCACTTGGTGTAGCCTTAACCTAGCTGCACTGAAAAATCTACGATCACAAATCTGGCACACGTGATTTCTCTCCATCAAATGGTCTCTTTTCTTATGAACTCGAAGACCGTCGTGGGTTTTGAAGGTACGGTCACAAGCGTCGCATTTGAAACTCTCTAAAACAATTCCGTGAGCTTTCTCTATGTGTTCATGTTTGGCGTTTTTAGTTTTAAATCTTTCCGGGCATTGCTGGCACATGTGTAAAGCAATACCAGTGTGTCTTAGCCGTTTATGAGACTTCATTTTCATCGAAGAGTTGAACACTTTGTCGCATAAATCACATTTGTGTGCACCTACTTTATGTGTCCCGGAGTGGTTTTGCAGTTGACTTTTATTTATAAAACCAGCGCCGCATTCATCGCAAATAAAGTTTGTGATATGTTTGTTCATGTGTACGTACAAATATTTGAAACTTTGATATTGCGCTGAACAAACGTAGCATTTCATCGCCTCTCCATCGAATTTGAAACAGGCGATATGATTTTTGACATCGGTATGAAGCCCCTTCTGATGTATACTGTTAAGATGTTCGATGAGCGACTCAAGAGTATTGATTGACATGCTACAAATGTTGCACATAAGTGAAGTTATATCTAGTTTGACGACAAACGTAAACAACTTAATGCCGTGCATGAACTTGTTTTTCGTTTCTTCATCATGATCGTGTATGGTGTGCGTTTTAAGATCCGCCGCTTTGATGAAGCTAGATTTGCAGAAACTGCAATAGAAGCCATTGCCGACGTAGTGACATCGTATCGGAGTGGCGTTGGAACATTGCAATATCGTTCTAATGTTGTATCGATGCTTATCTAGCTCGCAACTAGGTGAGATTGACGGGGGAGCTATTTTTATTCTTTTTATGACCAAATCACAATCTTGTTTCCTGCGAGTTGGTCGTTCTGTAGATTTCACTTTTATTTTTTTAACTGGTGGAGTTTCCGTGGGGGGTTCTACTTTTATTTCTCTATTAACCGATGTACATTTAGCTGCAGGTCTAAGGTTAATTTTTCTAATTGTTTTGACGGGCTCAAGGGACTGTTTAGCTTTGATCTGTCGTCGTGGCTTTGTCTGTGTAGGTTCATCATTTGCTTCGAGCTTTACCAGCGATGTCTTCGAGTCATCGAGTTCCGTTTTTATGAGTTGGTAGTTGAAGATGTTACCTACAAAGAAAACAAAGAATATTATCATCATGGGTGTAACTGCAGTTAATCTAGTTAGATATAATAAAGAGTTTTCACACCGATGATAATAATACAATTTGGGTGATCTATATGTTACCTACCTACAACGTATGAATAAAAAAAACCCGGTCGAGTGCGAGTTGAACTCGTGCGCCGAGGGTTCCGTACCTACCTATTATACCGCCATAGGTAATTAAGCTCTCTTAACTGTATGAGCGCCCATACAACTCAGAGGACTATCTTAATAGGCGTCAACTATGTATGTATGGGGATGGGGACACCCTTTCATTTTCAACTTTTCTTATTTTTTGGATTTTTTCCTTTATTTGTACCTTGCTTTTTGCCAAATTTCGTGATTCGAGGTCAACGGGAACTACCATTTAGGTTTTCGACCCAAAACCTAGAGGGTACTTCCGGTTGACCTAGAATTGTCAATTTTGGTTAAAAGCAAGGTCTTACAGCACAAGGGAAAAATTACGAAAAATAAAATAAATTGAAAATTAAGGTAAATTTTTGTACTTACAAGTTTTCGCGAAAATCTAAATTTGCTTACATCTTTGTATCGTGTTGACTCAGTACCTTGATTTTTATACACCTTAATTTGCTTACATCTTTGTATCGTGTTGACTCAGTACCTTGATTTTTATACACCTTATAGGGACCTCAGTGTATGGTATAAATTTAAATTTGCTAGGTCCACCCGTTCCTGAGAAAATCTATGGTGACACACGGACAGACGGACAAGAAAGTGATCTTATAAGGGTTTCTTTTTTTAAGGAACCCTAAAAAACATCACAGCGAAAGATTATGAAAATAGAAAATATTCATTTCAGTACCTAACCGGAAAAAAAAGTTCAATGACATGGTTGAAACTTTCTTTAAATCTGTCTATGAAAAGAGACCGCATGTAGTTCAATTTCTATTGTGATTGGCCTTTTTTAACCCTACAATATTCTTCTTTAAAATTAAAAAATCTTAAGTAGGTATTTTATTCAGTAAGGACCACTGGGATCACTTTGAAAAGTTTTGAGAGCTAGGTGAATCTACTCCTGTTCTTTCGCGACCAACGCCGTGAAAGAACAGGGCAACAAACACGGTATGGGGCCTAGCTTTCTTTTCGGTGACACATCCGCTTTTTATAAACGGCACCAACCTCCCATACAAAATAGGCATGGCCATATTGGCCATTTATTCTAACTCTGCATCGTGGCGACTACGCAAATGTCCTTTCAAGCTGCATTTTTGCAGAAAAGCCATACCACAGTACGAACATTTAAATCTACGATCATTGGTATGAGAGCGCATGTGCTCAATCAAACCATCTCGTCTTGAATATGTCTTAGAGCAAAGATCACATTTAAAGTCACGAGTCCCTGTATGAGTCACTTGGTGTGACTTTAAGTCGCACAATTTGAAAAATCTATGATCACAAATCTTGCATACGTGATTTCTTTCCATCAAATGGTCTCTCTTTCTATGAGCATGAAGACTTCCGTAGCTTTTGAAGGTACGGTCACAAGTGTCGCATTTTAAGCTCGATAAAACAATTCCGTGAGCTTTCTCTATGTGTTTATGTTTGGCGTTTTTAGTTTTAAATCTTTCCGGGCATTGCTGGCACACGTATAAAGCAATATCAGTGTGCGTTTGCCGTTTATGAGACCTCATATTCATCGACGTGTTGAACACTTTGTCGCATATATCACATTTGTGTGCACCTACTTTATGTGTACCGGAATGGTTTTTCAGTTGGCTTTTATTTATAAAACCAGCGCCGCATTCATCGCAAATAAAGTTTGTGATATGTTTGTTCATGTGTGCGTACAAAATTTTGAAGCTTTGATACTCCGCCGAACAAACGTAGCATTTCATCGCCTCTCCATCGAATTTGAAACAGGCGACATGATTTTTGACATCGGTATAAAGCCCCTTCTGATGTATACTGTTAAGATGTTCGATGAGCGACTCAAAAGTATACATCGACATGCCACAAATGTTGCACATAAGTGAAGTGATATCTAGTTTGACGGCATACGAAGACAAGTAAGAGCCGTGCATAAACTTGTTTTTCGTTTCTTCATCATGATCGTGTATGGTGTGCGTTTTGAGATCGGCCGCTTTGATGAAGCTAGATTTGCAGAAACTGCAAACGAAGCCACTGCCGACGTAGTGACATCGTATCGGAGTGGCGTTGGAACATTGCAATATCGTCCTGATGTTGTATCGATGCTTATCTAGCTCGCAACTAGGTAAGATTGACGGGGGAGCTATTTTTATTCTTTTTATGACCAATTCACATTCTTGTTTCCTGCGAGTTGGTCGTTCTTTAGATTTTACTATTATTTTTTGAACTGGTGGAGGTTCCGTGGGGGGTTTGATTTTTATTCCTCTATTAACCGATATGCATTTAGCTACAGGTCTAAGGTTAATTTTTTTTATTGTTTTGACCGGCTCAAGGTACTGTTTAGCTTTGATCTGTCTTCGTCGCTTTGCTTGTGTAGGAGCATCATTTGCTTCGAGCTTTACCAGCGATGCCTCCGCGTCATCTAGTTCCGTTTTTACGGGTTGGTAGTTGAAGATGTTACCTACAAAGAAAACAATGAATATTATCACCATGGGTGTAGGTAACTGCAGTTAATCTAGTTAGTTATAATAAAGAAGAGTCTTCACACCGATGATAATAATACAACTTGAGTGATCTATATGTTACCTACCTACAACGTAAGAATAAAATTTGGGTGGTCAAGATTTACTTACCTAAACCGTAAGAATAAAAAAACGTCACGGCGAAAAATTATAAAATAAAAAATGTTTATTTCAGTACCTAACCAGAAAAACAGTAAAATAACAATGTTGAAACTTTTTTTGAAGTACCTACACAGTAGTACAAGACCGCAACCGCTGTAAAGAACTGGAGGAGGCCTTTAGAATAATAAAATCAGAATAACCAATTTATTGGTAAAATAGTTTACAGGTCAGTTTATTTATTAATATAAATTGAATGAAGTACTTACATTATTTTACTATAGATCGAGCGAGCGAAGCGAGCCATGTTCTTAGTGGCAAGTTGGGCGATTTTGCTTTGTATGTTTGTATGTTTCACAAATTCTTGTCCTCGCATAACTGTTGAACCGTTCATCCAATCTGCATGAAACTTGGTAGGTCAATAGGTTGTGCAATGGTTTACGGTGGGTTCCCAAGGGGATAAAAATATATAAAAGTTATACAAATATGATGAGTGGGGCGTCATATTAAAGGACTTAATTTGTACATTCCAAAATGGTTTTTATTTTTACTCAAGGATGATGCTCGCTTCGCTTGTTTAATCGACAACGCATTCAGCTTTAGAAAAGCCTATGCCGGAAAGTGGTGCCTTTTTTTTCGCGCAGCCATCAACCTAACATTAAAAAACAAACTCTTAGGAGTCTAACAAACAATATTTTTGAGAACAGCGAGGCTAAAAAGGCCGCTATAGCAGAATCAGAGGAATTTTAATATACGCCGTTCTTGTCCCTCTGTCTATGAAAAGAGACGGCATATAGTTCAATTCGTATTATGATTCCGCTATAATGGCCTTTTTCCCGCAGTATTCATCTTCTAAAACAGCGGTCGGCAACCTTTTGGCAGGCAAGGGCCACAAGTTGGCAAAATAAACTAAAGGCGGGCCGCACTTGTGATATTAACCTCAGAAGCCCAATATACCTGTATATAATTGGTCATATCCCACAGAAAAAATAAAAATGCTGTTGAAAATTGTTAAAACAAACTTAATTAATGCAATTATTTTGACATTAATACTTTTTTACAAAACATACACGGGCCGCAAGTAAGGCGTCCTAACTAAAATCTTATTTTATTTAGTAGGTAGGGCCACTAGGATGACATAGAAACGTCTTAAGAGCAAGGTGAATCTACTCCTGATCTTTCGCGACCAACACGGTGAAGAATCAGGACAACAAACACGGTATGGGGCCTAGCTTTCATATCGGTGATCCATCCGCTTAAATCTAAAAAAAATGGCACCAACCTCCCATACAAAATGGGCTTGGCCATTTTATTCTAACTCTGCATCGTGGCGACTACGCAAATGTCCTTTCAAGCTGCATTTTTGCAGAAAAGTCATACCACAGTACGAACATTTAAATCTACGATCATTGGTGTGAGAGCGCATATGCTCCATCAGACCATCTCGTCTTGAATATGTCTTTGAGCAAAGATCACATTTAAAGTCACGAGCCCCTGTGTGAGTCACTTGGTGTATCTTCAATCTGCGTGAATCGAAAAATCTACGATCACAAATCTTGCATACGTGATTTCTTTCCGCTAAATGATCTTTTTTCCTATGATATCGAAGACCAGTGTTGTTTTTGAAGGTACGGTCACAAGCTTGGCATTGTAAGCTTGCTACAACAATTCCGTGAGCTTTCTCTATGTGTTTGAGTTTGGCGTATACATTTACAAATCTTTCCGGGCACTGGTGGCATTTGTATAATGCTTTAACAGTGTGCGTTTGCCTTTTATGAGACCCAACTTTTTTATATGAGTTAAATACTTTGTCACATAAATCACATTTATATGCGCCTTCTTTATGCGTATCAGAGTGGATTATGAGTTGGGTTTTATTTATAAAACCAGCGCCGCATTCATCACAAATAAAGTTTGTGATATGTTTGTTCATGTGTGCGTACAAAAATTTGAAGCTTTGATACTGCGCCGAACAAACGTAGCATTTCATCGCCTCTCCATCGAATTTGAAACAGGCGACATGATTTTTGACATCGGTATAAAGCCCCTTCTGATGTATACTGTTAAGATGTTCGATGAGCGACTCAAGAGTATTCATCGACATGCTACAAATGTTGCACATAAGTGAAGTGATATCTAGTTTGACAATAAACGAAGACAACTTAATGCCGTGCATGAACTTGTTTTTCGTTTCTTCATCATGATCGAGTATGGTGTGCGTTTTGAGATCCGCCGCTTTGATGAAGTTAGATTTGCAGAAACTGCAATAGAAGCCATTGCCGACGTAGTGACATTTTATTGGAGTAGCGTTGGAACATTTCAATATCGTCCTAATGTTGTATCTATGCTTATCTACCTCAATGATCTGCTTTAAGGGTGACGGAGGAGCTATTTTTAATTTATTCTTGAGTAATTTATATTGTGTCAATTCAGTCTGTTTTGTACTGTGCAATACTTTTATATTTTTAACTCGTTCCGTCGGGGGTTTGAATTTTATTATTTTAGTAGGCAATAGTGACCATTCAGTATGTTTTGTACCGTGCATTACTTTTATATTTTTAACTCGTTCCGTGTAGGGTTTGAATTTTATTCCTTTAGTAGCCGATGTGCATTTAGCTGCAGAGCTTAGGTCAATTATTGGAATTCTTTTGAAGGTTTCAAGGGACTGTTCAGCTATGATCTGTTGTCGTCGCTTTGTCAGTGTAGGATCATGATTCGTTTTGAGCTGTACCAGCGATGGCTCCGCGTCATCTAGTTCCGTGTTTACGGGTTGGTAGTTGAAGATGGGACCTACAAAGAAAACAATGAATTTTATCATCTTGGGTGTAACTGCGGTTATTTGTAGATGGTTTAATCTAGTTAGTTATAAAGTCCTCTCACCGATGATAATAATTGACCGAGAGCGCGAAGCGAGCAAGCGTCGTAGGATCTCTGCGTCAACTCTGCAATTTTGCTTTTATCTGTATGTTGGTTGCTACTCCTAGATGTCGTAATTTACAACACATCTGGAATTCAGGACCAAACTTGTTATAGGTACATCTTTTACGACATATGCTAGATTCGACCAAACTGTCATCTTACTCCCAGAGTAGTTATTCCGTTAACCGACAGAATTCGAAATACAATTGTTTAGAAAGCGCAACTGAACATTATTAAGGCTGGATTTTACCAAACTGGATTAAGTTTTATCTGGAGATTAAACCACAGATTAATCTGCTGTTTGTTTGAATATTTTGTCATTGTAAATTTGTAAAGTTGACACCTTATAACCAGGATAATTTGAATGCACCTAATAATGTTCGGTTGCGCTTTCTAAACAATTGTATTTCGAATTCTGTCGGCTAACGGAATAACTACTCTGGGAGTAAGATGACAGTTTGGTCGAATCCAGCCTATGTGCGTGTAAAAATAATGAGTGGGGCGTCATATTAAAGGACTTAATTTGTACATTCCAAAATGGTTTTTATTTTTACTCAAGGATGATGCTCGCTTCGCTTGTTTAATCGAAAACGCATTCAGCTTTAGAAAAGCCTATGCCGGAAAGTGGTGCCTTTTTTTTCGCGCAGCCATCAACCTAACATTAAAAAACAAACTCTTATAGGGCCTCCAGACTCTCGAGAGAAGGCTCGGCGAGAAATCTCGCCCGAGACTTCGCGAAGAACAAACAAGCTATCCACACTCTCAATTGTTCTCAGTCGTGATCTGTTTCTTATCCGGTATGGACGTCGATATTGAAACTGCAGCTGGTTTGGCTCTGTGTGCCATTGCATACTGTAACTTTGTGAATGTTGTAACTAAAAATAATGTTTAAAAAAATAAAATACTTAATGTAAAAAACTTTTATCTTAGTAGTTTCGATATTTAGCATCCCATAAAATAGGCTCAGATTGAAAAAAATCGATAAATTTCAACTCTATTTATTATTCCATATTTTTACGAAAGAAAATTCTCGAAAAAACAAACAATATGGATGTCTGCCCACCGCCGCTCATTAATCTGCAATGAGACAAAACGTGAGTGTAGGACCCTTCTCTTTTCTCGCCCGAGAAATCCTTTGGCTCGGCCAAAAATACCGACACCGATCGGAGAACAGGCGAGCCAGAGAACGAGAAGGCGAGAAGCTCTTCACACTCACGCTTCTCGGGTGTTCTCGGGGGTTCTCTACGAGAGTCTGGAGGCCCTTTTAGGAGTCTAGCAAACAATATTTTTGAGAACAGCGGGGCTAAAAAGGCCGTTATAGCAGAATCATAATAGGAATTTTAATATATGCCGTCCTTGTCACTCTGTCTATTAAAAGAGACGGCATATACAGTGTAAACTCTATATAGCGACACTGAAGGGACTGTGCATTTTATGGCGTTATAGAGAGTTGTCGTTAAATGGAGAGAAGAAACATCAGAATTAGAAAAAGAAAAAGTTTATTTCCGACTATTGTTAGTAGTTATGTGCATAAAAAAGAATGTTATTTGAACGCTATTGCGTATAGTCTGTTATTTTTGTCTGACGTCTTTTGATGCACCAGTAATTTTGTTGTTCATTCATTCATTCGAGTCAACGGCACTCATATTAATTTCGACCAGTATCTTGCAACCTCCACGGCTTCATCAGCTGCTTCGTTTAGCTGCTCCCGAGTGCAGGTGGCAGGGCACAGCGGGCAGGTAAGCAAGTAATTAATTAATTAAAAAAAGTAATTTTGTTGTAATGGTCAACAACAGTCTACACGTACAAGCAATCCCAATTTGTAAACAAAAGAACGAAAAGATGCCGACAGTCGAGTTTATTGCGGGCTAGGATAATAAAGCGACAATAGATCGTACACAGCTGCGCAGTTTTTACTAATTTTAGCAACTTAAAAGGTACTTTTTATTACTCAATTGTTGTCGTTATTGAGAGTGGGTGTAATGCTATGTAGAGTGAAACATTGTATGAAAGACAAGCTAAACCAACCAAAGCCAATTGATTTCGACGCTTAAGGGAGTTTGTCGTTAAATAGAGTGACGTTACATGGAGTTTACACTGTAGTTCAATTCGTATTGTGATTCCGCTATAATGGCCTTTTTCCCGCAGTATTCATCTTCTAAAACAGCGGTCGGCAACCTTTTGGCAGGCAAGGGCCACAAGTTGGCAAAATAAACTAAAGGCGGGCCGCACTTGTGATATTAACCCCAGAAGCCCAATATACCTGTATATAATTGGTCATATCCCACAGAAAAAATAAAAATGCTGTTGAAAATTGTTAAAACAAACTTAATTAATGCAATTATTTTGACATTAATACTTTTTTACAAAACATACACGGGCCGCAAGTAAGGCGTCCTAACTAAAATCTTATTTTATTCAGTAGGTAGGGCCACTAGGATGACATAGAAACGTCTTAAGAGCAAGGTGAATCTACTCCTGTTCTTTCGCGACCAACACGGTGAAGAATCAGGACAACAAACACGGTATGGGGCCTAGCTTTCATATCGGTGATCCATCCGCTTAAATCTAAAAAAAATGGCACCAACCTCCCATACAAAATGGGCTTGGCCATTTTATTCTAACTCTGCATCGTGGCGACTACGCAAATGTCCTTTCAAGCTGCATTTTTGCAGAAAAGTCATACCACAGTAGGAACAGTTAAATCTACGATCATTGGTATGAGAGCGCATATGCTCCATCAGACCATTTCGTCTTGAATATGTCTTTGAGCAAAGATCACATTTAAAGTCACGAGCCCCTGTGTGAGTCACTTGGTGTATCTTCAATCTGCCTGAATCGATAAATCTACGATCACAAATCTTGCATACGTGATTTCTTTCCGCCAAATGATCTTTTTTCCTATGATATCGAAGACCAGCGTTGTTTTTGAAGGTACGGTCGCAAGCTTCGCATTGTAAGCTTGCTACAACAATTCCGTGAACTTTCTCTATGTGTTTGAGTTTGGCGTATCCATTTACAAATCTTTCCGGGCACTGGTGGCATTTGGATACTGCTTTAACAGTGTGCGTTTGCCGTTTATGAGACCTCATATTCATCGACGTGTTGAACACTTTGTCGCATAACTCACATTTGTATGCACCTACTTTATGTGTACCGGAGTGGTTTTTCAGTTGGCTTTTATTTATAAAACCAGCGCCGCATTCATCGCAAATAAAGTTTGTGATATGTTTGTTCATGTGTGCGTACAAAATTTTGAAGCTTTGATACTCCGCCGAACAAACGTAGCATTTCAACGCCTCTCCATCGAATTTGAAACAGGCGACATGATTTTTGACATCGGTATAAAGCCCCTTCTGATGTATACTGTTAAGATGTTCGATGAGCGACTCAAAAGTATACATCGACATGCCACAAATGTTGCACATAAGTGAAGTGATATCTAGTTTGACGACATACGAAGACAAGTAAGAGCCATGCATAAACTTGTTTTTCGTTTCTTCATCATGATCGTGTATGGTGTGCGTTTTGAGATCGGCCGCTTTGATGAAGCTAGATTTGCAGAAACTGCAAACGAAGCCACTGCCGACGTAGTGACATCGTATCGGAGTGGCGTTGGAACATTGCAATATCGTCCTAATGTTGTATCGATGCTTATCTAGCTCGCAACTAGGTAAGATTGACGGGGGAGCTATTTTTATTCTTTTCATGACCAATTCGCACTCTTGTTTCCTGCGAGTTGGTCGTTCTGTAGATTTTACTATTACTTTTTGAACTGGTGGAGGTTCCGTGGGGAGTTTGATTTTTATTCCTCTATTAACCGATATGCATTTAGCTACAGGTCTAAGGTTAATTTTTTTAATTGTTTTGACGGGCTCAAGGTACTGTTTAGCTTTGATCTGTCTTCGTCGCTTTGCCTGTGTAGGAGCATCATTTGCTTCGAGCTTTACCAGCGATGCCTCCGCGTCATCTAGTTCCGTTTTTACGGGTTGGTAGTTGAAGATGTTACCTACAAAGAAAACAATGAATATTATCACCATGGGTGTAGGTAACTGCAGTTAATCTAGTTAGTTATAATAAAGAAGAGTCTTCACACCGATGATAATAATACAATTTGAGTGATCTATATGTTACCTACCTACAACGTAAAAATAAAATTTGGGTGGTCAAGATTTACTTACCTAAACCGTAAGAATAAAAAAACGTCACGGCGAAAGATTTTAAAATAAAAAATGTTTATTTCAGTAACCAGAAAAACAGTAAAATAACAATGTTGAAACTTTTTTTGAAGTACCTACACAGTAGTACAAGACCGCAACCGCTGTAAAGAACTGGAGGAGGCCTTTAGAATAATAAAATCAGAATAATCAATTTATTGGTAAAATAGTTTACAGGTCAGTTTATTTATTAATTTAAATTGAATGAAGTACTTACATTATTTTACCATAGATCGAGCGAGCGAAGCGAGCCATGTTCTTAGTGGCAAGTTGGGCAATTTTGCTTTTTATGTTTGTATGTTTCACAAATTCTTGTCCTCGCATAACTGTTGAACCGTTCATCCAATCTGCATGAAACTTGGTAGGTCAATAGGTTGTGCAATGGTTTACGGTGGGTTCCCAAGGGGATAAAAATATATAAAAGTTATACAAATATGATGAGTGGGGCGTCATATTAAAGGACTTAATTTGTACATTCCAAAATGGTTTTTATTTTTACTCAAGGATGATGCTCGCTTCGCTTGTTTAATCGACAACGCATCCAGCTTTAGAAAAGCCTATGCCGGAAAGTGGTGCCTTTTTTTTTCGCGCAGCCATCAACCTAACATTAAAAAACAAACTCTTAGGAGTCTAACAAAGAATATTTTTGAGAACAGCGGGACTAAAAAGGCCGCTATAGCAGAATCATAATAGGAATTTTAATATATGCCGTTCTTGTCACTCTGTCTATGAAAAGAGACGGCATATAGTTCAATTCGTATTGTGATTCCGCTATAATGGCCTTTTTCCCGCAGTATTCATCTTCTAAAACAGCGGTCGGCAACCTTTTGGCAGGCAAGGGCCACAAGTTGGCAAAATAAACTAAAGGCGGGCCGCACTTGTGATATTAACCCCAGAAGCCCAATATACCTGTATATAATTGGTCATATCCCACAGAAAAAATAAAAATGCTGTTGAAAATATTTAAAACAAACTTAATTAATGTAATTATTTTGACATTAATACTTTTTTACAAAACATACACGGGCCGCAAGTAAGGCGTCCTAACTAAAATCTTATTTTATTCAGTAGGTAGGGCCACTAGGATGACATAGAAACGTCTTAAGAGCCAGGTGATTCTACTCCTGTTCTTTCGCGACCAACACGGTGAAGAATCAGGGCAACAAACACGGTATGGGGCCTAGCTTTCATATCGGTGATCCATCCGCTTAAATCTAAAAAAAATGGCACCAACCTCCCATACAAAATGGGCTTGGCCATTTCATTCTAACTCTGCACCGTGGCGACTACGCAAATGTCCTTTCAAGCTGCATTTTTGCAGAAAAGTCATACCACAGTAGGAACAGTTAAATCTACGATCATTGGTATGAGAGCGCATATGCTCCATCAGACCATTTCGTCTTGAATATGTCTTTGAGCAAAGATTACATTTAAAGTCACGAGCCCCTGTGTGAGTCACTTGGTGTATCTTCAATTTGCTTGAATCGAAAAATCTACGATCACAAATCTTGCATACGTGATTTCTTTCCGCCAAATGATCTTTTTTCCTATGATATCGAAGAGCTGGGTTGTTTTTGAAGGTACGGTCGCAAGCTTCGCATTTTAAGCTTGCTACAACAATTCCGTGAGCTTTCTCTATGTGTTTGAGTTTGGCGTATAGAGTTGTAAATCTATCCGGACACTGGTGGCATTTGTATAATGCTTTAACAGTGTGCGTTTGCCGTTTATGACACCCAACTTTTTTATATGAGGTAAATACTTTGTCACATAAATCACATTTATATGCGCCTTCTTTATGCGTATCAGAATGGATTATGAGTTGGGTTTTATTTATAAAACCAGCGCCGCATTCATCACAAATAAAGTTTGTGATATGTTTGTTCATGTGTGCGTACAAAAATTTGAAGCTTTGATACTGCGCCGAACAAACGTAGCATTTCATCGCCTCTCCATCGAATTTGAAACAGGCAACATGATTTTTGACATCGGTATAAAGCCCCTTCTGATGTATACTGTTAAGATGTTCGATGAGCGACTCAAGAGTATTCATCGACATGCTACAAATGTTGCACATAAGTGAAGTGATATCTAGTTTGACAATAAACGAAGACAACTTAATGCCGTGCATGAACTTGTTTTTCGTTTCTTCATCATGTTCGTGTATGGTGTGCGTTTTGAGATCCGCCGCTTTGATGAAGTTAGATTTGCAGAAACTGCAATAGAAGCCATTGCCGACGTAGTGACATTTTATTGGAGTAGCGTTGGAACATTTCAATATCGTCCTAATGTTGTATCTATGCTTATCTACCTCAATGATCTGCTTTAAGGGTGACGAAGGAGCTATTTTTAATTTATTCTTGAGTAATTTATTTTGTGTCAATTCAGTCTGTTCTGTACTGTGCATTACTTTTATATTTTTAACTCGTTCCGTGGGGGGTTTGAATTTTATTAATTTAGTAGGCAATAGTGACCATTCAGTATGTTTTGTACCGTGCATTACTTTTATATTTTTAACTCGTTCCGTGTAGGGTTTGAATTTTATTCCTTTAGTAGCCGATGTGCATTTAGCTGCAGAGCTAAGATCAATTATTGGAATTCTTTTTAAGGTTTCAAGGGACTGTTCAGGTATGATCTGTTGTCGTCGCTTTGTCAGTGTAGGATCATGATTCGTTTTGAGCTGTACCAGCGATGGCTCCGCGTCATCTAGTTCCGTGTTTACGGGTTGGTAGTTGAAGATGTGACCTACAAAGAAAACAATGAATTTTATCATCTTGGGTGTAACTGCGGTTATTTGTAGATGGTTAAATCTAGTTAGTTATAAAGTCCTCACACCGATGACAATAATTGACAGAGAGCGCGAAGCGAGCAAGCGTCGTAGGATCTCTGCGTCAACTCTGCACTTTTGCTTAC
This sequence comes from Camptogramma bilineatum, assembly GCA_958496255.1. Lineage (NCBI taxonomy): Eukaryota > Metazoa > Arthropoda > Insecta > Lepidoptera > Geometridae > Camptogramma > Camptogramma bilineatum. The sequence continues at coordinate 6,226,174 of OY292478.1, forward strand.
CTATATCTGTATGTTTGTTGGTTTGGTACACTTACAGGTCGTAATTTACAACACATCTGGAATTCAGTACGAAACTTGGCATAGGTAGGTACATCTATTACGACTTAGGCTGGATTCGACCAAACTGTCATCTTACTCCCAGAGTAGTTATTCCGTTAGCTGACAGAATTCGAAATACAATTGTTTAAAAAGCGCAACTGAACATTATTAGGTGCATTCAAATTATCCTGGTTATAAGGTGTCAACTTTACAATGTCAAAATATTCAAACAAACAGCAGTTTATTATGTGGTTTAATCTCCAGATAAAACTTAATCCAGTTTGGTAAAATCCAGCATTAATAGTTTTATTTTGTCGGGGTCTTTGATTGGAGGAAGGTGGAAGGATGAAGTGGAGAAAGACCTTCACTCACTTCATGTGTTCACGGACTGGACGGAGGCGGCGCAGGACAGAAGCCGGTGGCGTTCTATTGTGTCGGAGGCCAAGACCCACTTTGAGGTCGACGCGCCTGGATCCAGGATGAAATGAAATGATTTATTTGCGTGAAGTGTGGTGCACAAAGAATTTACACCTCTCATATCTAAATTAGATCCACTTCGCTAGGATACCCAGCATAGTAAGTAAGATAGTAAGCATGGGCGTAGCGATAGCTTTGTTAAATACAAAGTTCTTTGTTAAGGGCCCCGGGTTTAAAATACAAAGATTGACTAGGTTTTCTCCGAACTTAATGAACTAAGGGGAGAGTCCGGACCCCCTAAACCCCCCCCCCCCCCCCACCCCTTATACGCCCATGATAGTAAGTAAATAAGTAGGTAAGCTTTGATTGGAGGGTTACCTGCCTACCTATTTCCTTCGAATAAGGGCAAAAAGGGGGCTACTGGATTTCTCCGCCTTATGAGATCCGAGAGTTATAGGAGGCAGTGGGTGAAATCGGGCTGTGGATAATGATGATGAAATCCGATTTCGATGGTTCTATTTTATTTAAAAAGGTAGTATTATTAAGTTGTTAGTAAAAATTGGTAAAGATGTGATGAGAATGTTTGGCGTGATGAGCAGAATAGCTATTCAAAGAACAGTATATTGCTCACTTTTAGATTACTACCAGTGGAATCGGCCCTCTAACTACTAGGTAGAGATTGATGGAGCACCTGTGACCAGTTTTATAAAAATTTGGTGAATGATGAGGATCTTTGGAGTTATGAACGAAAAGAAATGCACCTCGAGAGTGCAGGAAAAAAACTGTTTATAACATAGAAGTCGGTTTTCAAATTTTTTAGTTTAACTACTTGTTCTCACATTTTTCCTTCTTTGTTGACAAGTTTCGCTACTTTTATAACTAACGCACAAAAACGTCCTGAAATGGCATTTACACCATTCTTTAAGAGCGTACTTTAGCTAAACATCGAAACAAGTGAAACAATTCTTTTTTACTACTGATTAATTTGCTTCTACATTGCAGTCAATTTCTATTCAAAGAGTAAATGTATTAACTTTAAACGAATATAGCCTTCATCCTTTAGAATTTTCTCCTACATTCATTGCATTCTCTTGTTTGTTCATAAAAGTTTGCATGAGTTCGTTCATTAGCTTCTTCTTCGGCGACTGAGTGCGAGCGTGGGAAGCGCGTTCATGAAAGTACTTTTTCTTCGATGATGGAAACACTCTATCGCAAGATTCACACTTATATTCGCCAACAGTGTGTATATTATCCGAATGGTACCGAAGCTGCGCTAAATTAATGAATCCAGCCCCACACTCGTCGCAAACAAAGTTGGTAGAATGTTTGTTCATGTGTTCAAGGAGAAATTTGAAGCTTTTGTATTCCGCTGAACAGATGTGACATTTCATTTCATCTCCGTTGAGCTTGAAGCAAGCGATGTAGCTTTTTATATCTGCGTGGAGACCTTTATGATGAGATTTATTGAGATGGTCGGTTAGTTTCTCTATATCGTCGACGACCGTGTTGCAAATGATGCAGCACAGCGAAGTTATATCAAGTTTCACTATAAATGAGAAGAGACTGGTGCCTTGCATGAATTTGTTTTTAGTTGCTGCGTCGTGTTTTCGGATCGTGTGTGTTTTAAGATCTGACGCTTTTGGGAAGTGCGCTTTGCAGAAACAGCAGGTGTATCCAGTCGCGATGGAGTGGGTACGGATGGGTGTAGCATTGGAACACTGCAATAGCGTCCTGATATTATATCTATGTTTGTCAAGCTCCGATGTCTCTACAGACGGATCTTGTTTCACTTTTCTTTGAATCGAGATCTCATCTTTTCGTGTTTTAATCTTTTTGTCTTTTCTGATTTTATCATCTTCAACTTTAACTATAGTTACTTCCCAGGAAACGTCTAGTTCTTTTTTAATAGGTTTGCGTTCTCTCGGCACACCTACAAAGAAAACAATCTCTTGTTAACAGTTTAGGGTTTTGCTAAAACACTGCTCTTATTTAGAGGTTTTATAATAAAAATTGTTTTACCAGCGATTTTTACTTAAAAATATAAACAAAACTAAAGAAATACTACCATATCGTGAGATTTTTATCACTGCATTCTGGCAATAAGATCCGTAACACGAAACCGTAGAACACATCATTAAGAAAAACCAAAATGTAGGTATGCTTAATGTCTTAAAATATTCGAATTCAATGAATAAAGTCTAATAAAGTCAAATAATAAATACTTGTACCTACTACCAACCTAAAAATATCAGTTGCATTGCAAGGCAATGCCTTCTTTACCTTTAATTTCTAACGCCCAGCAATTTAAATCACAGTATTTTGAATATTAAACAAAGTTTAGCTGACAATAGCTCGATTACACTCGAAAAGAGTCAACCTGACAACTATTCAGTAAAAATTACGAGTACCTATGGATATTCTTAGTAGGATCATTAGTAAAACTAACAAATAAGCTCATAAAATTTATTTACAAAATTAAAAGTAATGTCAATAAAATTATTAATTTAATAATTATTAAGATAGGTATAATTAAATTTTAAAATGTTAAGCTTATCATTAAACCAATAAATAACATCATGAGATTTTAAAAAGTTCTAAAATGAAACAAAAGAAAAACAATTGTTTTAATAATAATATGGACACGGGTATAATATTTATAAACATAAAATAGTGTTCAATATAAATAGTACCTTTACAATCTAGGTACATTCCTAAAAAGTTAAAACAGATATAAGTTCAATACTTGTCAGAATTATTAGGAATAGGTAAAATATCGGACCATAGAAAAGTTTGCAGTGTGCTAGGCCAAAAAGAGTCGATATCATGTTCACTGAATAATAATAGATTACGTTATTTTTTGGATAGACGAGGTGATGGTAGGTGGAGCAAGGTTTTGACCGAATGGTGGACAAGGACCGGCCAAAGTCGTGGTCGTCCGATGGCGCGGTGGGTCGACGACAGACAAGTCGCGGGCAATTCCTGGCTTGGCACAGCGTAGGACCGGATTATGTAGAGTTTACAAAGGGAGGCCTACACCAGTGGGTACCAAGGGGCTGTAGATGATGATGATGACATTATTTTTGACATTTTTCTAGAGTGAATGGAAAAGCCCTTCATTGGAATCCTACGGACTGTTTAGATGCCATGAGCTTGAGTCAAGTGATCACACTTCGCCTTCTTATTTTTGAACTTTTCATTACAATGATTGCATCTATACCCATGCGTGCCCTGTCCAGAATTGTAAACATGTGTAACTCGCTCATGAGTCTTCATCCTTTTCAAAGATTGAAACACTTTGTCGCACGAGCCGCACTTATGCTCACCGACTTTATGCTTATCAGAGTGAAGAAGCAATTGTCTGCGGTTTATGAACCCCGCACCGCATTCATCGCAGACGAAATTAGTGTAATGCTGATTCATATGTTCAGACAGGAGTTTGAAACTGTTGAATTCAATCAAGCACACGAGACATTTCATGATATCACTATCGAATTTGAAGCAAACGATGTGATTTTTTATATCTGTATGCAAACCTTTCTGGTGTACGTCGTTAAGATGATTGATAAGTTGTTCGAGAGTGTCCGACGGCTGATGGCAGAGATTACAAATGAGGGATGTTATATCAAGTTTCACCATAAAGGAGTATAGGACAGCCTTTTTGCGGAAGAATTTGTCTTTACTTTCGTCGTCAGTATGAGTGTGTATTGTGTGGAGCTTGAGATCAGTTGGTTTGGGGAATTGTGCATCACAGAAGCAGCAGACGAAACCACTTTTAACGTGGTTTCTGATCGGCGTTGCGTTTGAAAACTGCATTACAGTGCGAATGTTAAACCTGTGCTTATCCAGCTCCATCATAAAGTCCATATCAGGAGGAGGGACTATTTTGATTCTCTGGACTGGAGTTTCGTTTTTTGGAGGACTTTTGATATTTTGGCTTTTTCTCGGTTTGACAATGACTTTAGAAGCGCCGGGTTTAGTTTGTTTCGCAAAATCAAGGTCTGGCGGTGGGTTTATTATTATTCTCTGTATTGGAGTGTCAGTTAATTTAGGAACAGGTTTTTTCTCTACTGTGGACTTTGTTTTGGTTTTAGCAGGTTTGATTTTAATTGCTGGATCGCAAGTATTCTCACATTCAACAGTTACTTGCTCAATATTTGATCTCTTTCCTGTATTTTTGTTGACTTTGATTTTTTTTAAAGTAACATCAGACTTTTTATCTTTCTGTGATAGACGTTTATTTGATTGTGATGTTTCAGTTTTGTTTACTTTTGTTGGGTCTTCGTCAGCTTTCAGACCTTTTACTTTAACAATAGTAACTCCCCAAGAGTTCTCTACTTCCGATTTTATTGCTTTGTGGTCGCTGACGTTGACACCTACAAAGAAAATTTCACATTACAATCTCGTAACTGCAATCAATTTAAACATACATGGCTACATTTAATTTTAGGTTATATGTACTTCTACCGCTTTTGGATAATGTTAAGTTTCTGAGACAAGCAACTAAGTTACTTAAAGTAGATTTTATTTGTATTCAGACTACTGAAGTTTTGTAGATCGAAAATAACATTAAATTAATTAGACAGTTAATCATTTTTTGAATTTATATCAGCTGTAACGTCAAAACTCTTTGAAATAAAACGATATTTCGGTTCATAGTGTTACTGGAAGCACAATCTCCTTACGTATTAAATTAACATTACAAAGAGATTTTAGTTGAAATAACAGAGACAGATAGTTGGTGTGCTTATTTCACTATCTTTTTGAGATTTATATTGTGTGCCAAGTAGTGAATAAACGTCTGTCTATATCTCTGATTGTGGCCGAGATATACACGTGCGTCATGAGCCCTGAACGCGTTAACACATTCCCAGTCCCGCCTACGCATCAACCAGACTGACGCCCGAATACTGAAACGCTACTTAAATATTTCAGAAGTACTTATCTACTGGAGACTTTCTTACACAAAAATAAGTCATTGATAAGCACCACTTAAACTAAGTAGAGTTTCAGTATTCGAGTATGAGACAAGCAACGTTATAAAGGTAGAAAGCTAATCATAATTTGGGGATGGTGACACAAGCCAAGAGTAAGACAACTCAAATTAGGGAAGATTATTTACATCGATCAAAGTTACATAAATTTCCTACCTATATACAATACGATCTCTCCTACATTACTATCATTGTAATTCTGCATCATGGCGACTGCGCAAATGACCTTTCAAGCTACATTTCTGTAAGAACGCCATATCACAGTACGTGCATTTGAACCTGCGGTCACCAGTGTGTGATTTCATATGTTCTCGAAGTGCTTTCTTCCTTGCGAACGTTTTGGGGCATTCGTCGCATTGAATTTCCCTGACCCTAGAATGTGATACCATGTGATCTCTCAAAAACGATGATGTGAAGAAGGTTTTCTCGCAAACCTCGCACTGATGCCTTCTGTCCATCAGATGATCTCTGTTGATGTGGACGCTAAGCGACGCTTTGCTGATAAACATCTTTTCGCAAGCCGTGCATTTGATCTGAGCGAACTCCGCTCCATGTGCATTTATCATGTGGTCCCTCTTTTCTTTCTTTTTAGGGAACTTCTCGCCACATTCATGACATTTGTAGAGAACAGATCCGGAGTGGATACGTTCGTGTGTCTTTAGTTTTATGGGAGTGTCGAAGACTTTCTCACAAGTGTTACATTTATGAGAGCCTGCACCTTTATGTTTATTGTACACGTGTCCATAAAGTTTCAATCGATTGATAAAGCCGGCATCGCAAATGTCACAGACGAAATTTCTGTAATGCGAATGCGCGTGTTCAAGTAAATTCTTGAAGCTATGGTATTCTACGGAGCATATAAAACAGCGGAAGCCGTCATCCTCCAGTTTGAAGCACATTATTTGATTTTTAACGTCAGTGTGAATGCCTTTATCGTGTACGATGTTTAAGTGTTCGATAAGTTCGTCTAGATTGATCATTTCAACAGAGCAGATGCCGCAACGTAAGAATGTTATATCGAGTTTAACAAATAGCTTGAAGAGAAATGCCTTTTGCATATATTTTCTTTTAGTTTGATCATCGTGTGTTTGCAAGGTGTGGGACTTAAGATCGGCCGCTTTGTGGAAGTACTGTTTGCAGAAACAGCAAGAGTACCCGTTGCCGGCATAGTGCGCTCGGATCGGAGTCGCATTTGAATACTGTAATATCGCTCGCACGTTATACCGATGTTTATCGACGTCTAAGAGCTCCACTTTACCAGCTGGTTTGATTCTCAATGGTTGCAATTTCTCTACTTTCACAGTATCAACTTTCTTATTTTTTGTCTGTTTTGGGGTTATTCCTTTCTCTCTCTTTCTACTGGCCTTTGATGACAATCTCTCTTTCTTTATACTTGCTTTTACTTCCATATTTTTTTCTACGTCCCATTCTATTTCCACTTTAATTGGTTTGACGTCACTGATGACGATACCTACAAAGAAAATAAATCATTAACCACGTAACAGGGACAAAATCTTTGTTTAATTAAATTTTTGTTAAAACAAGATCTATAAAGTAGGTACTAACCCTAAAATAGCTACAACTTTCCCTCTGCGTAACCAAAGTTAGTCAGTTAGTGGGTACTGTAAGTAAATATCCAGAGGTGTCTCCGGTTAATCAGTCTTTTTAAGGGACTTTGTCTTGCTCAGATTTAAAAATTATTTGATTCAAATTAACTTGGGAATAATAGCCAACAGGTTTTTAAATTATATTGTCTTTGAAAGAACTAACAATGTTAATTGCTTGATTTAGGTTTTAAGCGTTTCCATGGGTCCATACAATTCGTAAGTAAAATAATGCAGCTTCAAAAATAGTTTGTTTTGTTTTAGGTATCTAGCACAAGCAATATTGCTTCTTAACTAGAAACATTAACGACTTAGTAATCTAGCACAGTATTGTGTTTTTTCTGCAAATGTTTCTTGAGGCTAACTTTCTGAACAAATGTCTTATCACAAATTTTACATCGAAATCGACGGTCACCAGCATGTATCTTAATATGTTCCTGGAGAGATTTCAATCGAGAGAATTGTTTATCGCAGAATTCACACTTGAAGTTCTTTACGTGTGTGTGTGTAACCATGTGCTCATCCAAATGGTATTTGTAAAAGTATCCATTGGAGCAGTAAGTGCACTTAAAGCGCTTCTCCATTAGATGATCTTTCTTAATATGAGTGGTAAGTAGTGAAGGTTTTGTAAAGCTTTTATCGCAAGCGCTGCAGTTGAATAAAGGACCTTTAATATTGTGCATTTTTGTCTGATGCAGTCGTTTCAAATCGAAACTCCTAAACTTTTCGCCGCAGAATCCACATTTGTTTCGTTTAATGTTAAGATGAGTGCGGTTCTCGTGGCATCTCTTATCCTTGAACGTCTGAAAGGTCTCCTCGCATTGGGAGCAGGGAAAAACTCCAACTTTGTGCAAGTTTAAGTAATGCGTGGTCACCATCTGCTGATTGATGAACCCAGCGTCGCATTCATCGCACACAAAGTTCTTGTAATGCCCATACATGTGTATCTGCAACGCCGTAAATGTTCTGTGTACTTCGAAGCAGATGGTGCATTTTTGTAGGACATCGTCGAATTTGAACGGCACCAAGTAATTGTGGATATCGGTGTGCATGAGTTGTTTGTGACCTTTAAGATGGTCAATAACTTCGGAGAGATGTTCAATTTTTTCGCCACATATATTGCACTGTAGATCAGTGACGTCGAGTTTGACTATAAATCGGGAGAGACTGGTCTTAGCCATGAATGAGATATATGTTTTTTTATCGTGGCTTAGGGTATGTGTCTTAAGGTCTGCGGCCTTTAGAAAGTATTTCGGACAGAAGCCGCATACATAGCCCATATCAGTGTGCCGACGTATAGGAGTCGCGTTCGTTGACAGCAATATTTGCTTTATATTGTGTCTTTGCTTTATCAATTCTTCCCGATCAGTTTTACTCGATTTTCCTATGCCTCGTGCTTGTTCGTCTTCTTGTTCACCTGAAAAAAGTTTATACTGAAATCCATCTACTACGTACCGAGCTGACCGAGGTTTTTTACACGTACAGTCAAAAAGTTCTACAGAATTAGAAAGAACAATAAATCGCCTTACGTGTCCCTATTATAGGTTGCTTCAAGGCAGTGATTTAAAAATAATTCTCATTGGAATGACAATGGTAAAACATTACCTGGGCCTGAATTCTACTAGATGACAACCGCTTTGGTTTTGGTTCGATCTCTTAAATGTCAGCCATTTGGTGAAATAGTAGAATAGCTTTTCAAAAATTTGTTCTGCCAAAGTTCAAAACCTCACCACAACTGAGTCGTTTGTTATTAGTAGTCATGGAAACAGTCGCTTTAGTTGAGGTTTTGGTTGAGGTTGATAAAAAGTTCGGTACCAGAATCGACGCCCTGGATTAAGATGGTAGAGAAGACCTTGTACTAGGTCTTTATAAGAGTCAGGTTAAATTAAATAAAGTATAGTTTTAAACTTCAAAATAAAACTAGCAATTATTAAGATAATACTGTTTATTCCGTAAATATTACATCCAGAAAGTATGAGTAGTTACGACTTACGAGTAAAAATCTTAAAATTACGTAAGATATAGATTATGGTAAGTATACATACGGGTCCCGTAACTTTATACTACCGATTAAGATTTATAAGAAAATATTTCGAATGCGGCCGCATCTGAAAGTCCCTGTCTGCCAAATGTGTATCGGTTGTCCCAACATTCAAAGATGGCCTAAGAAAGCACGACTAATATCAAAGGTATCTCAGAGAGGCGCGTGAATCTTCTAACACGTGCGGTAATGTACAGTTGTCACAATGGATCTAGGTTTTCGCGAAGTTAGGCTTTTCGCTGCGCAGTAGAAAATTTTGTATGAAAAAGTTGCACTGCGCATCGAAACTAACTTCACGAATGCCAAGATCCGTTGGAAGTGTAATGGCTGATTTACACAGGGTCAGTAACTGACTACAAATTCGAGGCAAGTCAGTGCTGACCCGAAAAAAACCCTGTGTAAACTGATTGGAAGTCAGTACAGTGGCTTGAAGTCAGCGCTGACTTGAATATTTGGACCCGAATATTTTAAAGTCAGTTGGCGCCCCCCTGCGACTGACTTGTCTACTGACCCTGTGTAAATCAGCCATAATCGACGCGGCCTGCGAGCGGCTGGCAGCGGCTGCAAGTTGCAAATTATTTTTTTCTCATGAGTGAAAAGGAAAGCACGCTAACAAGCGAGCTATGAATGAAGAAAATCAGATTTTAACTAATTACAATACCTATACCTACCAACCAACAAGCAATTTATTCAAAAATAAAAAAACCCGGCTGAACTGAAAAGTTGGAAACAGCATTATCTTATCAATCACAAAATTAGGTAAATTAAAATTTTATTAATAGGTAGGTATCTAGGGTTCGATGCCGTGCGCATTTTCCTAAACGTTGTTATGACAGTTGACACACAGATGGCTCTGTGTGTAAAATTAAAAGCGTGTGAAATATTTCTTAAATATGAGATATCTCCTAAATGGCTGAACCAATTTCGATGCAGTTTGTTCTAAACGTTGCGTAAAATTGTAATATAAAGTTTTAGTATGCATTTTGTTTATCAATTCTATTTAGGCGAAAAATAGATTTTCAAAAATTTTGAGACTCGATTTAGTCTTCGAAGACGTCATGTTAGATTTAAAAAAAATATATATTTGATATCAGTCCACCAACTTCTTGATTTTGACATGGATTTTGATATGATGGCGTGATTTTCATTTTGAAAATTCACACATTGTTGCATTTTCTAGCCGCACTATTTGATTTATCGAAATAAAAAGTATCCTAGAGCACAATCGAGATGGAGACGATTCTAACGATACCTCATTCATCAAAATCCATCCAGCCGTTTAGGAGTAACGTGGTAATAAAGAATATTACTTACATACCCACGAACATACATAGAAACGCGCGATCTACATAACCCTGTCTGACTTGACAGTCAGCCGGGTAAAAAATATTAGTAACAGACCTTTCCCTTTAAAAAAACATATCTTAACTAAGCAATACAATCTATAAATGCTTGAAAATTTAACCTTAAAATACTTATTATTATATTACCTTCTTGACTTGTGAGTGACTTTAAAAATATTGTACACCATTTTCCAATGGTAGCATAGCGATCTTAGTAAGTAAAATCTGTATTCACCTATGTTCCACAATAAATTATTATGAATATTATGAATATGAATATAATTTTTTTTTTTATTTATTTTTTTATTAAAGGTAAAACAACAGCTTTACAGGAAATGTTGACTTAACTAATATACTTTAAGAATAAGGCCAAATGAGTTTTACACAGATAGGTAACAATTTAAGAATCGGATACAATGGTGCTAGGTGTGCTGAAGAATGTGAAAAAAAAAAAACCGGTCAAGTGCGAGTCGAACTCGTACGCCGAGGGTTCCGTACCTAGCCATGGTGCCAATTAAGCTAGTCCGCTTAATTGTATGAGCGCCCATACAACTCGGAGGACAATTTTAATTGGCGTCAACTATGTATGTATGGGAACACCCTTTAATTTTCAACTTTTTTAACTTTTTGGAATTTTTCCTTTATTTGTGCTATAAGACCTTGCTTTTTGCCAAATTTCATTATTCTAGGTCAACGGGAACTACCATTTAGGTTTTCGACCCAAAACCTCTAGGGTACTTCCGGTTGACCTGGAATTGTCAATTTTGGTTACAAGCAAGGTCTTCTAGCACAAGTAAAGGAAAAATTCCAAAAAATAAAAAAAGTTGATAATTAAGGTAAGTTTTGGTACTCACAAGTTTTCACGAAAACCTAAATTTGCCTATTATCTTTTTATAATGTTGACTCAGGACCTTGATTTTTATACTCACAATAGGGACTATAGACTTTAGTATATGGTATAAATTTCAACTTGCTAGCTCTACCCGTTCCTGAGATAATCGATGGTGACACACGGACAGACGGACAGACAGACAGACAGACAGACAGACAGACAGACGGACAAGAAAGTGATCTTATAAGGGTTCCTTTTTTTACCTTTTAAGGTACGGAACCCTAAAAAATAAAAAAATAAGTAAAACTATAAGTAAGTACCTTTAAATCTAATAAATGATGTAATTTAACATTAAGAAAATCAAAGTAGGTACCTAATATGAATACGAATAATTATGAATAATTATAATTATGAATACGATCTCTAAGAGACTCTAAAAGTATTATTAGAAGTTTATAATAAGTTTTTCTCTTCAAGAGCGCGCCGTTACGGCTGGACCAATTTGAAATGAAGAAACTTCACGATTCGACATAGCAAAGTCTAAATTCATACTGTCCTGTACTTCGTGTTATTTCTACATTGGCATTGTGATTCCGACAATGCATTGCAGTGCCTGCATCGTTTCAAGAAGTAGGCGGGGGCGAGTACCGTATAAATAATGCAACATACACACTAATCGTATACCTAAACCTACGATGATGGCAAAAATGCTGAGTTGCCAACGCCATTCATTCTTTCACATGAAAGTTACAATGATATTTAAGGGTTTATACGATAATTAAATCTTTCCGACGTCTTTATGTCTCTGCGCGGTGTGTCTCCTCAAACGGGCCATATAAGTAAAGTTTAGCCCGCATCGATCGCAACTGAAACGATTATTTTGCCCAGTATGTAAGCGCGAATGTTCCAGATAGTTGTCCTTGCGATTGAAGCTCTTTTTGCAAACCTCACAGGTAAACGGCTTGGCGACCAAGTGAGAGCGAAGATGTCTGCGCAGGTCATAACTACTGAAGAAGCACTTATCACAAATCTCGCATTTATGATTACGCTCCTTGAGATGGTCTCGTTTTTTGTGCTTCGTAAGCCTCTCTTTGGTTTTGAATGTTTGGTTGCAATCGTTGCATTTGACGACACGTTCTTTGTGACCGTGGACTTGAACCATGTGTTCCATTTTCTTGATGTATCTGATAAAATACTCATCGCAGTAGGTGCATTTGTTCCGTTTATGATCACTCATGTGGACGTACTTTTCGTGGACGCTCACCTTTTCCCTAGTGTTGTATATTTTGAAACAGAAGCGGCATGTGAATGTGCCGGTCATGTGTCTGATGAGATGGGTTCTCAACGTGGCTTTGTTGATGAAAGTCGCACTGCAGTCATTGCACTCGTAGTTCTTGTAATGAACACTCATATGCCACTGCATCTGCTTGAAACGGTCGAATCTTTGATCGCAGATGACGCAAGTGAAGATGTCGCTTTGAAATTTAAACGGCAGTATTTGATTTTTAACCTCTCTGTAAAACATTTTATCATGTTTGGTCTCTAAGTGCTCGATGAGTAGTTCGAGTGTGAATATTTTGCGAGTGCATATCACACAACGGAGCGACGTTATGTCTAGTTTGACGACGTAATTGTACACAGATAGTGATGGCAAGAATCTATGAATGTATTCCTCCCCATGACTATCAAGTGTATGTATTTTTAGTTCAGCGGCTGAGAGGTACTGGTCGACGCAAAAACAGCAGGTGAAGCCAGCCTCGTTGTGGTTTTGTATTGGGGTAGCGTTCGAATGCATCATGATCGTTCGTATATTGTGCAGATGTTTGTCAATCTCAGGCAAGTCAAATGCGATTAAATCTTTATCTGTTTGAGTTCGCAAGTGAATTTTTAAATTAGCTCGGTGTTGTTCACGATCAAATTTAGAAATAGCGTCTAGGATAACACGCATTTTATCAGTTTTTTTAGATCTTGTTCCCTCAGTACTTTTCTTTTTGCTTTTTGGAGCGACATCATCGAGAAGTTCAATCACATCGCTGTCTTTTTTCGATCTTTTCTTACTATCTGACTTTTTCTCCTTGGTTTTCTTAGATTTTTCATCAATCTCAATCACGTCAGTCTCGGCATCTTTTTTAGACCTTTTCTTGTTTTTAGACTCTTTCTTCTTGGAGTTTTTTGGCGGATCATCAAGGATTTCTATTACATCATCGTCTTTAGTAATTGTCTTTCGGCTCTCTTTTTTTCTAGAACTTTTAGATACATCATCAATATCGCTTGTTTTATTTTTTTCCTTTTTGCCATCGTCAACTTTCTTTGTCTCCTTTTCTTTTTTGCCACCAACTTTCTTTGACTTTTTAGGCTTTTTATGTGTATCAGCTTCCTTGCCTTCTTTGGCAGAATCTTTATTGAATTCTTTCCCCTCCTTATTTTCATTTACTTTCTTCATTTCCATGCTTTTATGAGCAGCATCCTTCTTTGGTTCTGTTTTCTTTTTAACCTCTTCGTTTTCCTTGCGTTTCTTAGCATCATCGGTTTTCTTGCCTTCCTTGCTCTTACTTCTCTTCTCATTTTCGCCATCTTTTTTCTTTTCCGTATTTCGGTCTTTGCTCTTTCTAGAACTAGTACTTACTGTGGTTTTTGCTCCACGTGTTTTAAAAGCAAGACCTACAAAAAAGCGGGTAATTTTTATCCCATGATAATTATGAGAATACTGCCATACTTTTCACGAAAACGTGCAAACATGCATATAAGCTATGCATATGGTATAAATGTATGTAAATGTCATGCGAGCCAATTCTACAATTTTCCTAGACTGACTCCATAGTTTAACATTTTAACTTTTGTTAATCACAAATTTAACTAAGAAAAAACGATCAAGGTCGCGATAGAATACCTACCTAATTGTTCTCTTATAAAATTTTAAACAGAGTTAGAAATTAAACAACATAATGACGATAAAATAAGATAATTTAATGATTAAGTTACGCCTATCCTACGCACTGCACGACATCAATATAATATGTTTATAATTAATAAGTACTTTATACAAATACATTATAAATCTCAAATTAAAATACACATTCACACATTAACATACACGATAAATTATGAGATTCACTTAAAAAATTGTGATGATTGGATTATAGATGCTATTTGCTCGATTTCATAATTGCTTACTGGATAACACATATACGAGCTGCCAAAAAAAATGCTCTGCGCAGTTTCTGATTCACGTCCTAGAAACCATGCCATGGTTCTTTTTCATGTGCTTCCTTTTACTGCACTGCGTGGCATAAGCCTTTCCACAGACATCACACTTGAAGTTACGTTCATTCGTATGTGTCGCCATATAATGGTACAGCATCTGCCGTTTTATAAAGAATCCCATATTGCAGACGGAGCATTCGTACGGACGCTCCTTCAGATGAACATTCCTCATATGGGAGATCAGGTTCGATTTGAGGTTGAATCTCTTCTCGCAAACTTCGCATTTAACACCCTCGGCGTTATGGACCTGCACCATATGCCTCGTCTTCTGATAGTAGTTCTTGAAACGAGCTTTGCAGATCCTGCAGACGCTATCACCAGCGATGCCTTTATGTTCCGTATTGATGTGCGCTTTCCGTTTCGAATCAGCAGGGAAAACCGCCCCGCACTGTTTGCAAGGAAAGCTCGACTTTTTCTTCTCGTGCGTCGTCTCATGTCTCAGTAGACGGAAGCTGTTCACGAAGCCAGCTCCGCAGATTGTGCAGATAAAGTTTCTGTAATGCACATTCATGTGCTGCATCAGCAGTTTCATATTGTGGTATGGTTCGGAGCAAATACAGCAGTTCATTTGCTGTTCGTCCGTTAGTTTGAACGGTATGAAGTAGTCCGTCTCGCCGAGATAGTATTGCTTCTGATGTGCCGCGACTAGATGTTCGATGAGGGTCTTTAGATCTGGTTTGGGGCTGTCGCAGATGGTGCATTTGAGGTCTACCACGTCGAGGTAGGCGATGAAGTTGTTTAATGACGAGCCTGATTTGTAGGTGCGTTTCTCGTCCTTATGGTCTCTGTGAGTATGGTCTCGTAGGACGTTAGGATCTGGATAGGACTCGTAGCAGTAAGCACAGATGTACCCTGCGTCGTTCCTATCCTTGAAAGGCGTCGCATTCGAGTACATCAGTATGGTTGTGAGATTGTGGCACTGCTTCTTCATCTCTGGCAGGTGCTTTTCGACTAACGACATTTTATTTGGTTTACTATCCACGTGTTCCCTCTTTACCGTCATTGTCAGCTTTCGTTTTTTTGTCGCTCTGCGATCGCCTATAAAAGAAAAATAGTACTTTCACACGCGATCATTCGTCTTATTAGTAAGTGTTAACCGAAATAAGTTTCGCTAAAAGCAACTTAAGAAATGTCGATATCGCACCTTATCATCTAATTTTGCTAAATTATTCGTGACATACTAATGTAACCAGGGGGGAGGGAGGCAAACTTTTTCGGACACCCCTTCCTGCAATAGTACAGAGAAACGTAGTAAAATTGGAGCCCCCCTCCCCCCCTCCGTGGTCCCTGTCTTCAGCCTACCTGATAAAATATTGAAGATACTGAAGACTCAAGACCTAGATTTATGTGTAACATACTGAGTTACAAGTTGTGAGCCTGATTCATTATTTTCAATTGAAATTGGCTATGGTATAGTTCCGGTATGATTAGATTTCATAAATAAAACGATTCTTTAATTGTAATAATTTATTTCAGACAATATAACATAATAGGTCTTACAAAATAATTGTAATAAATGTAAAATAAATGGCGATAGATTCATTATTAATTCATTATAAACATTAATTATATAAGTTCTTGATTCGTCAAACCAATTTAGAATAATATTTATTTTATTAACAGACTTCAAAAAAGGAAGGTTCTCAATTCGTCGGAATCTTTTTTTTATGTATGTTCCCCGATTACTCGAAGACGCCTGGACCGATTTGGAAAATTCTTTTTTTGTTTGAAAAGGTATACTTTCCAATTGGTGCCATAAAAATTTGGTGAGGATCTGTCGAGGATCTTCGGAGTTATGAACAGAAATGCACCACGAGAGTGCAGAAAGTTGCTCAGCTTATAACATTGAAGTCGGTATTTTAAAATTTGTAATTTGCCACTTTTAAACATACAAATATATTTGATTTCTAAAACTAAACTATACAATACTTAGTACAATACCTAGCCTACCAGTAAAACTATAAAAATATCTTTACTTGTATTCCTAGCTAGGTTCATCAGAACTTCAATGAGTTACATTACAATAGAATACTACCTACAACTAAATTTAATTTTAATTTAACTAGGTTAATTAACTTGTATGTAATAGGGTTAAAATTGCTTTAAAATTGCGTTTACAGGCTAGCGCAGACATTAGGGTCAATTTATACTAGCGCAGAGTCGAAGCGCATCGAAGCGTCTTATCCAAAACTGAACATAACAAATTCAACCTTAACTCCACCGCGTAACGCTCACATTACTTCGCGAGAATGCGAGCGCACCAATCAGCGTTGGTCACGCGCACACGCGCGAATTCCGAAGAATGCGCGCGTCTTTTTCAAATCTCAGAAGTAATGTGAGCGTTACGCTGTGGAGTTAAGGATGAATTTGTTATGTTCAGTTTTGGATAGTCGCTTCGATGCGCTTCGACTTTGCGCTAGTATAAATTGACTAGTATAATAGTATAATTTAGTATTGATATCTGACCCTAAGAGACAGATATCAATCAGAGCGAGCACAAAGTAGCTCTGTCACACTCATCTCAAGGAGACCGAACGCGACAAAAGATAGGTACAGTAGGTAGGTACGCACAATGGATCTAGCACCGAACTATATCGAGATAGAAGCAAAAAGTTCGACGGATCGCATCAAGCGGATTAATTTTTCATAATGCGTCCACTGTATCGGCAGCGATCGGATTTGCCGACGTTAAGTACCAGCAATCGGATTGACGATGCCAGTTCTTTCGGATTTTCGTAGTGAACGCACAGAGCGAGCGCGTGGAGTGCGTCCACTGATCGGCATTCCGTATGACGTCATCGGCAGGCATCGCAAAAGTTGCCTCTCGGAGCAACGGTGTCGGCATTGCCGATGTGTGATGCGTACGATGCGGACAGGTGGACGCACTTATATGAGTTTCTATACAAATAATACTACGATCCGTTGCGTGCGATGCGTCCGAAGCGTACGATACCGACAAGTGGAAGCTTACCTTTACATTATGCGTAGGTACTTTGACGAACGCAGTTGACAGTTCGAATTGCTTATTGTTACATTGCTGGTTTTCAATGCTCGCCAAGTCTGGCGCGTCAAATTAAAGCCGCAATGGAATGAATTCGGAATGAACTTCGCGGCGAGGAAAGAAGTCCTCAGCCCGTTTTTTCGGCACGCTAGGTACATACACTCTTTGCTTCTGTCTCGATATAATTGTGTGGGATCTAGGCATTCGTGAAGTTAGCCGTTTCGATGCGCAGTGTTGCTTTTTCACACAAAATTTTCTATTGCGCATCGAAACGGCTAACTTCACGAATGCCTAGATCCATTGTGCGTACTGTAACTTGCCCGTTGAATGTCTGTTTTCGCGCGAGCGTGTAAACGCTATAACAAATTCTTTGCGCGTCTATCACGCTGTCCTTTTCCCTCATGAGAAAACTATAATTCACTGTCCCAGTCATACTTTTGCCCAGGTGCTTCTTATACCCCTTAAATTCAGGTTGAGTACAATTTAGAAGGAATCAAAGCAAAAATGTAGCAGGAAATTGTATTTGTGATTCTACCCTTGAATTTTTTAACCGACTTGAAAAAAGGAATCAATTGGTCGGAGTCTTTTTTTGTCAATAATGTTCACCGATTTCTCGAAGACGCCTCGATCGAAATATGGAAAGTTTTAATCCCATCAAAATCATAACAATGTACAAAAATGCACAAGTCTCGCAAGTCCTTAAAAAGTTGTGAAATCGAATGTTAACCAAGTCGGTTTAGAGTGACTTGACACGGCAAAATCTCTCCTCTCTCTGCATCCATTTGCACGCATGTCATCCTCTACGACCGACGTCCAGCCAGCAATTCTTGGTCTGTAGCGACATCTACCTGTCGCTAGATGAACTACATAGACATGCTACCCACTAAGAGCTTCAACATAGATGGCGCCACGACCGCATATGTCTAGAACTCGCAAGCATTTTCGGCAGCCATAGACATATAGCCGACCAACCGACAACAACTATCGGTCGAAAGACCACGGGCAAGTGGGCTAGATGGGCCCGTTGCAGAGAACCAACTGCCTTTGGGGAGTTATTCCACCATGTTCCCCAAAGGCCTACCCCTTCTACCGATCACTATTTCAGACAATTTTTCCACTATCAAAGTGACACAAAATGAGGCATCTGCTTCTCAGCTAAAGCCTTCTTCTTATTCTCCGCTGCAATCTCTTTCAGCGTCATCTCCCTATTGTCAATCAAATGTTTCACATCATCAAACTCCTTGAAGATATCCAAATCGTCTTGATGGAGTCGCATATGACTCTTCAAACTGCATTTCTGCATGAATGTCTTCTTGCAAACTTCACATTGGTGCCTCGCGTCGTCTTCGTGGATCTTCATGTGCTCTTTAAGAGTTCTCGATCGGGAAAAGGTTTTTCCGCAGACATCACAGCTTGCCATCTCGCCACCAGTGTGTCGGATCAGATGGTCGGACAATCCCCTCTTTGAGAAGAACCGAGAATTGCAGAGGTCGCAAGTAAAGCCCTTCTGCTGCAAATGGTGATGCCGGATATGGCGGTTCAACTCGTATTTCTTCTTGTACACTTTATTGCAAGCGTTGCAGGAGTGGAAAACGGGTGCGGCGTCGTGTGATTGAACCAAATGTTCGTTCCTTTCGTAGTAGCTCGCGAATACTTCTGGGCAATGCGGGCATTTGTTCCTCAACCATCCACTTGTGTGAACACCCTTCTCATGATTTCGTTTTTTGGTTAGAGTTGTAAAGGTTTTGCCGCAGAGATCGCAAGGGAATATGCCCTGCGCGTGAGTTTTCCCGTGCTTCCGTAACGCAGCTATCGTTATATAGCCGAGGCCGCATTTCTTGCAGCAGTAATTGCTGTAATGACTACTCATATGATGGTAGAGATTCTTAAACGATATATGAGCAGCGGAGCAGACAACGCACGTGAAATTCTGCCCGTTCTCTAACCGGAAAGGTAGGATAATATCTTTTATGTCCTTGTGGATGGTTTTTTTGTGGATATTTTTGAGATGGTCCTTAAGATCGTTGAGATCGGTCATGGGAATGCAGCAGACTTGACACTGTAGGTTGGTGATGTCGACTTTGATGGGGTTATAGCTAAGTTTGTAGTCAATGATGGTGTTGAGTTTGTCTTTTTCTGATTGCTGTGCGGTGTGAGCGCGGAGTTCGTGAATGGAGGGGAAGTATTTAGCGCAGTAGAGGCAAGAGAAACCTCTTGCGGTTTTATCCCTGAAGGGGCTCGCGTTAGAGTATTGCAGTATGGCAGTAAGGTTGACCCTGTGTTCGACTCGCTCTGGCGTCGCGCTAATGTCCGATTTCTTTTTCTTTTTCTTGGATTTGGGCGGGTCGCCATCCGTTCCTATAACAGAAACGATTTCATCTCAATTATTCTTCGTCTTCTCATTTTTTAGCGCGAGTTCTCTCTCTCTTTTTCGTTGTTAGTGATGGGTTCTCTCCGTCAGTGCGAGTTAGTACACAGTGGGCCTTTTTGTGAAATCCGTAAGTTACGTAAGTTGCCATTTCTTGCCATTGCCACATATAAGAGGAATTCTGTATATAGCTTAATAATGTTAAGTGGTTGAGATAGTTTATTATAATGGTTAAGTAGTACATTTGTTCCAAATAAGTAAGTACCTGCCTATCTTCTTTGGTAAATAAATTGTGTAATATCTGGGCGACAGAGCTCGCTCGGGTGCAAATAGAGGAAAATTAACAAAAAAAAATTACAAAACAAAAAACTAAACTTTCGCTGGCTGAGATTCGAACTCGCAGCCTTCGGTTGGAAGGCGAATACCCTAACCGGTCAGATAATTAAAAATTAGTAGTTAAAAATTAGTAGTTGCCTAAAATCCGTGGTTTCGTTCGGAATCAATTTCTCTCACACGTTTCAATGTCAACATTCTTTTCTAATATGATAGGTCTTTTTCACGATGACGACAACATTTTGACGACGTCGTCGTTCAAATGACGGACGCATCTAGTGATTTGTATCAGTGATACCTATAAGATTCATTGTGATAGAATAACGTAGAAAATTCAGTTCATTGTGTTATAAAAACGTCGATATATTTAGGCTGATTTTAGTCTCACGCTCACCGTCAGCGCTGATAGGCGAGTGATCTTTATTACAATGAAATAAGGATACTGATAGTCCAGCACTGACGAGAGCAATCAGCGTAGCCATTTCTGCTAAACAATCAGTATCCTTATTTCATTGTCATAAAGATCACTCGCCTATCAGCGCTGACGGTGAGCGTGAGACTAAAACCAGCCTTAGATAAGAATCGAAGAATCCAGTTATATAAGTTCAAAGTTGCAGAAGAAATAGATTAGTTTCACCGCCTAGCTAGTGATTTATATCTGTGATACCTTTAAGATTCAGTGTGTTATAAAAACGTCGATATATTTAGATAAGAATCGAAGAATCCAGTAATATAAGTTCAAAGTTGCAGAAGAAATAGATTAGTTTCATCGCCTATCTAGTGATTTATATCTGTGATATCTTTAAGATTCAGTGTGTTATAAAAACGTCGATATATTTAGATAAGAATCGATGAATCCAGTAATATAAGTTAAAATTTGCAGCAACAGTATAAGTTTTCATCGCAGTTCAGTACACACTTAATATAAAATGCACATGCACTACACACAAACACATAGTTGCATAGATAAATGTCAGGAGTATACGAGTAGCTACTCCTTAGATTGGGAAGAAATTGGCTGGCGTAGATTCAGCAGGATTGACTTGTCTCACTCATGGCGTAGCTTAGTGTTCTTGATTGATCGTTGAAGTTAAGCAGCGTTGTGCGCGGTCACAATCTGGATGGGCGACCGCAAGTGGTATTCCGAGCTGAGCGCTTCCGTGCTTCGGAGGGCACTTTAAATTGTCGTTACCGGCTTTTAAGTCGTTAAGCCATGATGGAGGCCTTTAGGCGGACTAAAAACTCCGTCACCAGAGTTGGCCACCTGCTCATACTAACTTACTTTTTAAACCTCAAATTAGTCTCAAACTGTCATAATGATAGCGTATCTTTTGTTGAGTCTTTTGAGATGAGAGTGACAGAGCTACTTGCGTGGTCACTGAACTGTCATATTTGAGAGTTTGAGACCTATTTTGGTCGCTATCGACGAAAGACAAAAGCAGTTTCCTCAGTAAAGTTTGACTTACTTCCTATTTAATGTAACATCAGCAATTAACCAACAACTACAAATGTTTGACTGGTCTCTCAGCTCTACAAGTTGTGGGTTCGATTCCCACTCAGGACAAACTTTTTTGTTATAAAATTCACTCAATCTGCCACAACTTCAAAATCATCCTTACTAATATTATAAACGCGAAAGTAACACTGTCTGTTACGTTTTCACGACTAAACTCCTGAACAGATCTTGATGAAATTTCGTATTGAGATAGATAGGACGTTGAAGGGCATAGGCTCTTGTCGCGAAATACGCAGACGAGGTCGCGGGCACCAGCTAGTACAAAACTTACTTTAGGAAAACATTTTAATACCCTCGATATCTTCAAGATGTTTTCCTTTACTTCAGAACTCAATCTTTACCAATAAAACGGAAGAGTTTGTTTGAACGCACTAATCTCAGGAACTACCAGTCGGATTTGAAAAACTCTTTCCGCATTTGCTAGCTTAATTCTTGAGGAAGGTTATAGGGTACTTTTCATCATCATCATCATCATCATAAACCATCACTACAGGGGCAACGCCACGAGGGCGCTGCTAGTACATTTCTATATCAAAAAACTCCTAAACTTACCTTTTATAGCCATATTTCTAACCCAATTTTTGTTGAACATTTCAATAAAATAAAGTTTACTACAAATATCTATGCAACAATGTCATCTTACTAACTAGAAAAAACAAATAAAACAATAAAGAGAATGCATCAAAAAAGTTGCCGTGTTTATTGTATTTCACTGAAATAGGGAATTCTAATTTGAGGTATGATTCTGAACCCGAACTCGTGTAGAAAGAAAATATCCGAAAGTTAAATTTTTGTTGCCTAATCTGCATAAAAGAATATAAGATAAAAGCTTTAGCTCAGCTTTGCTTACTACCGGCTGCGCCAGAAAAACGTACCATTAGCACTGGTTTAATCTTGGTAAAAATGGAGCCATTTCGAAAAAATGATCCTACAGGAACACTATGATATTTTTTTTATTTACCTATATAAATAGATTGGCCTGAGATATCTACGTAGGTACGTACCGAGAACAATGGAGGGAGGAAAGAGACTTTTGCTCTGCATTGGAAAACATCAGGCTCAAAATTAATATTTATTTAGTTATTTAAGTAACATAAGGTCAGCAAACAAAAGCAGTGTTAAGTATCTTATTTTTTCTGGCGCAGCCGGTAGGCAACAAGGCTGCGCCAGGAACTTTACCGTGTCTTATTGGGGCATTTTCTTCCTACATAAAAAAACCTATTCTTTCTACATTTCAGCAACTTTTCCAATAGCATTCAAAGCGACGTAATCAGTGTGCGCAAGCAACGTTGTACAGTAGTGCCAACCGCAATTGACAACAAAATATTCAAATGTTGGCAAAACTGATACTTCAAAAACAGTTTCCTAATTAAAAAATGTTATTTTTAAGTAGTTTTTATTTTTAAAGTGATCACACTTAGGTACATAAGTGTTCAACCGATAAATATGATCTTATGAAGATTTCGGGCCGACGTCATAAGATTCCGTGGCTGAGTTGGTTAAAACACTCCGGCTTATAGCGCGTACACACGTTGGGTCGCATTGCCTCTCTATCGCTCTCGCCTTGAATCGATTCGCCTTCTCGCTCGCACTCACCTAAGCTGGCCTGGGCTGGCCCAACACCAGTAAGCGCCTTTAAGAAGGACCGGTTTGATCTATGCGGCTACAAATCTTTAGATAATTTTTTAGCTGTAAATGTTGGGTAACATAGTTCCAATTAAAACTTCTATGTGTTTAACATACATTTATTATCTAATTATTTTTTTTTATTATTATTATTTATTTATAATTATACAGAAAATAAAGTTTTAAATTAAAAGCTCTGCAAAAATCGTGTGACGGTTTGTCCGCAGGCTTGTGAGTCTCTTATAAAAATAAGCCTACATACTTAGTAAGTAAATTGCTAACCGACTTCAAAAAAAAAAAATTCTTTCGACGGAATCTTTTTTTTTTGTGCTCAAGTATGTTCACCGATTACTCGAAGACGCCTGGACCGATATGGAAAATTCTTTTTTTGTTTGAAAGGGTATACTTTCCGATTGGTGCCAAAAAAATTTGGTAAGGATCTGTCGAGAATCTTCGGAGTTATGAACAGAAATGCATCTCGACAGTGCAGAAAATTCCTCAGCTTATAAAATTGAAATCGGTTTTTTAAATTTTAATTTAGCCACTCTTCCAATTTCCAATTTAAAGTCCAATCTTCCAGGTTCCAACTACATTTTAAGTTTTTTTTTTTTAATTCTTCATTCTTGGAATTCCTTTCATCTCTTTTGAACCTTATTGAAGATATGTTTCGGCCGACCAATAAGTCTATCTGATTTCGTCAATCCAATTCAAAAATTTGTTTTCCTTCGCTTATGTTGCTTGTTCATTCACTTTCTTCATATCTTCATTCAATTCACAATTCACATCATATACGTTGACAAAATTATTACGGGATGATATTCTCCTGCCAAACACATTCCTTTTCTTCTTCCTTCAATGTTCAACGTTCGTCGTTGAGCGAATGAAATTTCGTCGCATATAATTTGCTGCTATATAGAATACGTTACCGTCGAACTTACGCCCGACCGAAATTCGCCAAAACGTGACGTAATTTCGGCAAAAGTGTTCCTACCTAGTAATTGAAATAGCATTGCAGGCGTAATCACGCCGAAGTTCGGTCGCATATTTTCCGTATAGTGAAAATTGACTAGCGACTTTAAGCGATTTGTTTAACACATTGCATAGAAATCGTCGTTGTATTCAATAGTAAAGGCCCGAATTAACATATCAAGGATGCCGTCACGTTTTTATAATTCTTGACAAGCAATAAAAAAGATTGCTTGTAAAACTTGCTGTAATTTTCAAAAATTGCTTGTAAAAATTGCTGTAATTTTCAAAAGTTGCTTGTAAAAACTGCTGTAATTTTCAAAGATTGCTTGTAAAAATTGCTGTAATTTTCAAAGATTGCTTGTAAAAATTGCTGTAATTTTATAAAGTTGCTTGTAATAGTTGCGTGCACACACTCAAACGCCACTGGTAAGAAAAACTATCCACTTACTTTTGTCGTCGTCGACGCGCGACTTTTTGGCGCGCGATGTGGTCGCCTTCGCGGAACGCTTGCGAGACTTGGACTCTTCGGGCGTCTCCGTCTTGATCGGGATCTCAAATTCTGGAATTGTTTTAATGTTAAATTACGTACAGACTTATTTTTAATCAAAGTACCCTAGACCGGCGAGCTTGTATGAGAAACTAGCAGCGCCTTCGCGGTGTTGCCCCCGTTGTGATGGTATATGGTGATGATGATGATGATGAAAAGTAGCCTATAGCCCTCAAGAGTTTAGCTATCAAATACAGAAATAATTTTTCAAATCCGACTGGTAGTTCCTGAGATTAGCGCGTTCTCGAATGAATCTACCATTGTGACAACTGTAAACTTCTTTACATTGATTTATTTACAAATCCGCCCGCGGCTTTGCCTGGACTACTTGGACTACTTCTTTTTTATCCCACGGGAAACATGCCTTTTTTTGGGATAAAAAGTAGCCTATGTCACTCTCCAGCCCTCCAACTATATCCACACAAAACATCACGTCAATCCGTCTCTCTGTTTTGACGTGAAAGCAGGACAAACCAACAAACATTCACATTTATAATATGTATAAGACATCTACCATTCTGCTGCGTTTTGTTCTTCAAAATGTCAGTCATTTGGCTGAAAACCTCAAACAGAGTCGTTGGTCATTAGTAGAATAGGAAACAAGATGAAAATTTAAAGTTTCACTTTCAAAACTTTCATGAGTTGTACTAGACATTATTTAACACACGGGAATTACTCACGTAAAAATATCGTTGATTTAGATAGTACCGATTTTTACGTGAGTAATTCCCGTGTGTTATATAATTTAAGGTTTACTTGATAATTGATAAAATTGACAACTCGAATAAGCTAAACTTAGTTTTAAATAAATAAATATTAGTAGATATTTTTACACAACGCCATCTAGCCCCAAACTAAGCAAAGCTTGTACTATGGGAACCAGATAACTGATAGAATACTTTTATATATTTTTCGTACATTAAATACATAGGTACTTAAAATACCTTATAACACCCAGACACAGAACAAACATCTATGTTCATCACACAAATGTCTGTCCTGGATGGGAATCGAACCCACGACCTACAGCGCAGAAGGCAGAGCTACTACCAACTGAGCTAAGAGGCCAGTCCAGTCCACTCTAACAAACTTTCATTTTTCTAATATTAGTAGGATGGAAACATATCCATATTATAATGAAATATCTGCTCGGGTGCAAATAGAGAAAAATTAAAATTTACCTGAAAAAAACAACAAAAATTAACTATCAATGGCTAAGATTCGAACTGCAGCCTTTGGCGTTGAAAGCTGGTACCCTAACCGCTTAGTTTTCCTGTAGCTACAACGGTTAAGGTAGCCCTTACTGCCTTGTCTCAGAAATACATTTTAGCGTTTTCTGACTTTTCTAGCACTCTAACCTCAGTTGGTTCGATAGAGCCTTTTAATCCTTAGATGAAACAGGATCGATTGGCATCAAAAACAGTTTTTGTGTAAATTGCTTATTTTCTCGCTGACTGTACAATTTTTTCAAAATCTGTGAATACAGATCGAAATATCTTCAAACGTTAAGGATAGTCTCCTAAGGACGTTTTCCTCTAGCTACAACGGTTAAGGTAGCTGCCCTTACTGCCCCGTCTCAAAAATTCACCCTGTATAATGCAACCACATACCGGGTACATAATCCTCGTCGTCTTCGCTGTCGGCGCCGCGGTCGTCGTCCGAAGAGTTGTCATTGTCGGCCGACACTTCCTCCTTCACCTCCGTCGCTGTAAACGTTGCTTGTTTTAAAACTAGCGATGCACTATGCGCTTTGCATGAGCCCTTTGTAATTGCAATAAGCTTGATGAGTACATTAATACTAGCTTCTGCCTGCAGCTTCGCTGGCGTGGTACCTTCCCGGACAAAAGGAGCCCGTGCTATTCCAGATTATAAACTACTATCGACCCGCCCCGGCTTCGCACGGGTCACAGACCCCAATTTGCAGATATTGTGACAACTACACTTTGATTGTCCTACAAAAAAAAAAACATACATACAGAACATAGAACCTCCTCCTTTTTGGAAGTCGGTTAAAAATTAAGATAGGCCCAGCAGAAAGGGGGCGTCCATTAATTACTTACTCTCCTACTCCTTTACATCTCACTTGGGGGAGAGGGGGGTCTCAACAAATATCAACGTGAAATGCCAATGATGTTATATAAAATCACATGAACACGTTGGTTCTAACCACTCTTGAGACCACATAGAAATCACCGTAGACTGGTATAGAATAGCGGCATTTACACGATAGAGATTATCCCACGGATCCGGACTGTAAAGATATCTGTAAAGATATCTGTAAAGATATCTTTAAAGATATCCGCGGATAAAACTAGCGGCCTTTAAACGCTAAAGATTTTCCCACGGATCCGGACTGTAAAGATATCTGTAAAGATATCTGTAAAGATATCTTTAAAGATATCTGTACAGATAACCGCAGATTTTGGACTGGCGCGTGGAACGGTATAAATTTACAAAGTTTTTTTCTTGATTCTTGAATTTTGAACCTTGAATCTGATAGCCCCTCCAGACTCTCGAGAGAAAGCTCGGCGAGAAGTCTCGCCGAGACTTCTCGAAGAACAAACAAGCTATCCACACTCTCAATTTTTCTCCGTCGTGATGTTTGAAATCCTTTGTCTCGGCCAAAAATACCGACACCGATCGGAGAACAGGCGAGCCAGAGAACGAGAAGGCGAGAAGCTCCTCACACTCACGCTTCTCAGGTGTTCTCGGGGGTTCTCGCAGAGAGTCTGGAGGCCCTATCAAATTTTGAATCTTGAATCTTTGAAGTGACAGCTGTCAAACTTCAAATGGCCATATCTCGGGAACTACTCGTCCTAGACTCCCCGTTCTCAGTTCAAATGAAAGCTATGACCAAGATCTTCATTTCAATTGACAGCTGTCAAACTTCAAAGCACCATATCTCGGAAACTACTCGTCCTAGACTCCCCGTTCCCAGTTCAAATGAAAGCTATGACCAAGATCTTCATTTGAAGTGACAGCTGTCAAACTTCAAACCGCCATATCTCGGGAACTACTCGTCCTAGACTCCCCGTTCCCAGTTCAAATGAAAGCTATGACCAAGATCTTCATTTGAAGTGACAGCTGTCAAACTTCAAATGGCCATATCTCGGGAACTACTCGTCCTAGACTCCCCGTTCCCAGTTCAAATGAAAGCTATGACCAAGATCTTTATTTGAAGTGACAGCTGTCAAACTTCAAACCGCCATATCTCGGGAACTACTCGTCCTAGACTCCCCGTTCCCAGTTCAAATGAAAGCTATGACCAAGATCTTCATTTGAAGTGACAGCTGTCAAACTTCAAATGGCCATATCTCGGGAACTACTCGTCCTAGACTCCCCGTTCCCAGTTCAAATGAAAGCTATGACCAAGATCTTTATTTGAAGTGACAGCTGTCAAACTTCAAACCGCCATATCTCGGGAACTACTCGTCCTAGACTCCCCGTTCTCAGTTCAAATGAAAGCTATGACCAAGATCTACATTTTCAATAACAGCTGTCAAAATGACATCTGTCATCTGAAATGTAGATCTTGGTCATAGATTTCATTTGAACTGAGAACGGGGAGTCTAGGACGAGTAGTTCCCGAGATATGGCCATTTGAAGTTTGACAGCTGTCACTTCAAATGAAGATCTTGGTCATAGCTTTTATTTGAACTGAGAACGGGGAGTCTAGGACGAGTAGTTCCCGAGATATGGTCATTTGAAGTTTGACAGCTGTCACTTCAAAGATTCAAGATTCAAAATATCAGATTCAAGGTTCAAAATTCAAGAATCAAGGATCGAAATCCAAGATCGAAACCAAGGATCGAAATCAAGGATCGAAATCAAAATCAAGGATCAAAATCAAGGATCGAATTCAAGGATCGAAACCATGGATCGAAATCAAGCGCTGATTTTGTCGAGCGCGATAAAGTAAAAATATCCTGAAATTTAAATGACATGGGCACACTACTAATCCAACAACGAGTGTGAAAGAGACAAAGCTACCAAGAAAGCCTCTCAACAAGACCAACAATCCTTATAACCAAGATTAAATGATAATAGATCGTTGTGTGGACTGTACAGATATCTGTAAAGATATCCGCGGATAAAACTAGCGGCCTTTAAACGGTAGAGTTTTTAGCACGGATCTGGACTGTACAGATATCTGTAAAGATATCTTTACGGATATCCGCGGATAAAACTGTCAAAGGTTGGAATGGCAGAGATCGATCCGCGGGAAAATCCGCAGGCCGATCTCTGCGTGTAAATGCTGCTAATGAATATTCATTTATAAATTTGAGTACTTACCTATTTAAGAATTTTATTGTTCAATTTTCAATCTCACTTGAGAAAACTCACGACATCTCACCAAGGGGGGGGTCGAAAAATCGCAAAAATCACCTCACGTAATTCATGGACGCCCCCAGACACTTGTGGCTACACGAACTTACGTTTAAACCGTCTCGTCTCCAGATGCCTTTTGAACTTCTTCTCGGTGTGCAGCACCTGCTTCTTGAAGTTAGCTGCGTTGCGGAGCTGAGTTATGCAAACCTCGCAGATCCCGCCCTCTTCCACAGATGACAGCTGTTACAATCAAAATAAATAATGATAGACATTTCACACAGAAAGACAGCTGTACATGAGAGTGAATAAGGGAGTGGCCATATTCTACACATTTTAATTTAAAAAATGTGTAGAATATGGCGTTATGTGCCTACTCTCAAGCTCAAACACCATGTTGGGCCAGCCTAGGCCAGCTTAGGCGAGTGCGAGCGAGAAGGTGAATCGATGCAAGGCGAGAGCGAGAGAGACAACGCGTTCACTCGACTAGCCTGGGCCAGAATTTGCTGACTAGACAAAAAATGTGTCAGGAATTCAGGATCATAGAGGAATTCTGTTGTCTATCCCTACGGGAATAAGTGTCATTATCGTGATTGAACGCACGCCTATCGAAGTCAAACGCGTTGAACGAATCGGGCGAAACGAATTTAAGAATTCTTTATTTGAAATCTTTGAAACTTCACACCTGCCCGCGTCGAATCGTACGGGTCGTCCGATTCGTTCCGACGCGGTCGGCGCGAATAGGTGTGCGTTCACCTATAGGTAGGTAGGTACCTATGCAAGTTTTTAATAAACAGGGGATACAGGGTCCCAATAGACAAGGTCAAGGTAATAATTACCCTTCCTTTGCTTTGCGCAGTCGGGTGAAAACAAGATGAATGGCAAAAAAATGTGTCCAGCTTTTAGACGCGACGCGGCGTCACATCATTTTATGAACCATCTTTGTCTTCGATCATTTAGCTACCTGTCATCTTTGTATGTAATTATGTGCTTACTTAGAGCATTGAATTCAAAGTAAATAGGTCAAAAATTGCTAGAGGTATGTGCTGGTAATCTTGTAAAAACCACACCAAGCAATACAATAGCGAAGCGGAACCTACTCAATTCTACGATCACGCATCATAGGTTTATTTGTTATAGGTTTTGACTCATTGTTTTTCCCGAAAGCTAAGTTCTAATGATTTTGAAAGCTTGGGTAAAAAGTTTAACTGACCTTCACGTCGAAGCATTCTCTCAACATGTCGCCGTAGACCTCCTCCTCGCCCATCCAATGATACGAGGTTTTAATGTCTTTGAACATGCCCTCAGCCGCACAGCACCGGCACATACTATCGATATTGGCACTCTCCATCTTTAAAGCTAATGTTCACACCATTTGTACCGAAAATGTTAACGAATTCTCATTTCAGTAAAAAGCCGCAACGAGAAAGACGCTACGCTAGCATCGCTCCGCCATTTTCTTTTCTCTTTAAATTTTTTTTTAAACTTGATCGATCGAATGAAGCAGTTTATTCACTGTCCTCCAACAAAGTAACGTGGTGTGCCTTGCTTTAGACGGTCAGTGAATAAACAGCTTAAACGCTGGGTTCAATTAACTTGCGTTGTCAAAAGCGCCATCTTGTGTTCAGTAGCTGAACTTTGTAGTAAAGACAACTAGCGCCACCCGCACTAATGTGGCAATTCAGATGAAACTATTTTTATTTTGACATTGTATTTTTTTTAATTCTGACGTTTTCTCAGCTCAGCTGTCATCTTTGCGAAGAAAATTACAATTGTTTTTATTCTAATTCACGGATTATTCCAACAAGAATAACTAATACTAAGATCTTCTAACAAGAAATTGTGCGATGTCTTCGCAGCCCCCGTGCCGGTGCTGCTTGACGCGGCCTCCCGATAAGAATCTGAAGTCCAAATACACAGTTTTCGGGAAGACAGAAATCTACGCCGATATGCTGAAGGAATGCTTTGAAATACATGTAAATAATATTACAATATCTATCCGCTTTAACATAGTTTAGTTTCTAGACCGGCGAGCTTGTGTGGAATGTGATGCGAGTGAATGAGGCGAAAGAGGTGTGTCAGGATCGTAGCAAGTGGAAATCCGTGGTCTCTGCCTACCCCTGTGGGAAAGAGGCGTGATTTTATGTACCTATGTATGTATGTGGCATGTAAGAGGGGTCCTCAACTATACAAATCCTTTTAGTTTTAAATTAGTTGAGGCATTTTTATTTTATTTATTTAGGTATGTATCCGCTTTAATATTTTATAATATTTGCCTTTTGGTCCCTTCCAAATTATAGTGAGTCTTGTCCTACTTTGACCAGGGTATCTTGAGACTTGTCCAGCCTAGCACCATTTTAGTCTAAATGCATGAATTAAAGCATCTATTGCTCTAGTTTTCCTTCTTATTTCTGTACTTTTGACTTTATCTAAACTGTTTTTGCACCCTCTACGAATTGAAGAATAATTTCATGTTATTTCATTGAGCTTAAATTATTTTCAGATATGCAATGGTGACGATGAGACCGGCATCTGTGAGATATGCGTGGCTCGGCTCCGAGACGCCACAGACTTCAAGAAACAAGTACAGCAATGTCAGAAGGAATTTAAGAAGCTGCCGGAGTCTTGTGTTAAAGGTTATTATTTTTATTTTGTTATAGTGTTGATCCACACTTGGGTATTATTATTATTACTTGGGTCTTATCATGATTTTCAACTGGCGTCAGAGGTTCCGTGGCCGAATTGGTAAAGGCACTCCGGCTAAAGGAGGATCACTTGTATCATTGCGGGTTCGAATCCCGTCGGAATTGAAAATTTTGATAAGATTTTTCAATTTAAAAGGTTATTATTATTATTATTATAATTTGTAATACACAGGCAGCTCTTAGAGCTGATGCGTATATCCTATTTATTGTCAGTGCGCTTTAAATATTTGTCCAGTCTGTTTTTGAAAGTGTTCACTGAGGGGGCACTGATCACTGAGTCTGGTAACCGATTCCAAGTGTCCACGACGCGATTGGGCAATATGTGCTCCCTTGGTTTGCTAGTACTTGGCCCGCGTTGCAGCTTCAGTGAGTGTCCTCTCAACCTTGCATTATTGTTCATGATATATTGGGCCTTACTTATGAAAGATGTTTAAAGTTAAACACTAGTTAAACAACGTCCTGTCTTTAGTTGTGGATAGTGACAAACAGAGACGGGACGTTGTTTGACCAGTGTTCAACTATAAACATCTTTCATAAGTAGGGGGGATAGTGTTTGTGACAAGTCTGGTACTCAGTAGTGGTTGTTTAGTTATATATTCATTTTAAACTATAAAGACCTAAAACATTTAGCCAATAACTCAAAACATAAGCCTTGTTGGCTGAGTTGGTTTTCGACTTTCGATCGTGTATTCGTGTATTCGTGTGGTCGTGGGTTTGATCCTGGCCGTGCATCAATGGATTTTTCGTTTCGAAAAATTTACTATGCGCATTGACACGAGCTCTAAACGGTGAAGGAAAACATCGGCCAACACGGCTTTTGATGAAAAATAACCATTTTAAGTTGTATTTCTCTTTACAATAGAATTTACAATTATTTTTCAGATGAGGCGAAACCAACTATCAAAGAAGAAGTCACTGATTATGATGAGGACAACGAAGGCTATTTTCTGGGTGAGAGATTTTACTTAAACTTACTTTTACTTAGGTACCTACTTAGGTAATTACGTTGCTGTGTTTTGCTTGCATTTGAGATTATTTTGTTGTAATAATTTCGAGAACCTAGTGTTTAGTCAAACTTAATCTAAGTTTAAAAACACTATTAGCCAGAACCTAAGTTAGTATTCTGTATTTGTGGAAATAAATAAATAAGTAAAAAAACATGATCATTTAACTAAACCATAGTTTCTCAACCTTATTTTGCCCACCGCCCACTTTGAGCAAATATTTTTTTCAAGAGCCTCCCCATATCTTAATGCGCCATCTTAATGCCCCCTCATTTTCTCTGGGTTTTCTACTGCCCCCCTAAAAGTGTCAAAAGCCCACAAGGGGGCATTGTCGCTCACGTTGAGAACCTATGAACTAAACCATTAGTACCTACACAGATAAAGCGGAAGAGTTTGTTTGAACGCGCTAATCTCAGGAACTAGCAGTTGGATTTGAATAATTATTTCTGCATTTGATAGCTTAACTCGTGAGGAAGGTCATAGGCTACTTTTCATCATCATCATCGCCATATACCATCACTACAGGGGTAACGCCGCGAGGGCGCTGCTAGATCTGCCCTCCTAACTCGATTTTTGGCGGGGACTAAAATCCTTCCGGGCCCAAGGCACAACTACTATGCTCAACTGATTGTGCCGTGGGTACTTTTGATTCCCTTCTACACAACTGAGTTCCCTGCGACTCAACCCAGACCTTCTGCACAACTACTATGCCCACCTGGTTGAGTTGTAGGGAATTCTGAAACCACTTTGATACCCCATAGTACAACTACTTCAATTCTCTCAAGCCAGATTATACCAAGACAAACAGAATATGTCAAAATGACAGATGATGTCAAAAATGACAGATTATGTCAAGAATGACAGAATATGTCAAAATGACAGATTATGTCAAGAATGACAGAATATGTCAAAATGACAGACGATGTCAAAAATGACAAATTATGTCAAGAATGACAGAATATGCCAAAATGACAGATTATGTCAAGAATGACAGTATACTTATGTCAAAATGACAGATGATGTCAAAAATGACAAATTATGTCAAGAATGACAGAATATGTCAAAATGCAGATGATATATAAATTGACAGATTATATTAAATTGACAGATTGGCTATATCTCAAAAACCAGTTATCCTAGACTCTCCGTTCTAAGTTCCAGTGAAAGCTATTGAATAGATCTTCATTTAAAGTGACAGCTGTCAAACTTCAAACGCCCATATCTCGGAAACTACACGACCTAGACTCCCCGTTCTCTGTTCAAATGAAAGCTATGACTAAGATCTACATTTAAAGTGACAGCTGTCAAACTTCAAACGGCCATATCTCGGAAACTACTCAATATCAATAGCTTTCACTGGAACTGACAGTCTAGGATAAGTAGTTTTAAAGATAAATGGCCAATCTGTCAATTTAATATAATTTGTCAATTTATTGCAATCTGTCAATTTGACATAATCTGTCATTTTTGACATAAAGTGTCATTTTTGACATGATCTGTCTTTTTTGACATAAAAATTCATCTTTGACATAAAGTGTCATTTTTGACATGATCTCTAATTTTTGACATCATCTGTCATTTTGACATATTTGCATATTTGCGTCTAATTTTCGTCAGTTGGGCCAAAGGTACATTTTTTTCCCAACGAATCAATCAGTTGTGTCTCAAAAGAACCCACGGCACAACCAGGGATTCGAGTTTTCGTCAGTTGGGTCATAGGTACATATTTTTTCCGGAACGGACCAACTAGTTGTGTAGAAGGGAATCAAAAGTACCCACGGCACAATCAGTTGAGCATAGTAGTTGTGCCTTGGGCCCGGAAGGGACTAAAATCAAGTCTTCATTACATGTAATTATGACTTGATTTTGGTTTTTGCCAAGAATCTAGTTACTGCGCTCTTTCTTAGGAGGGCAGAGATGATAATTATTTAAATTCTGTGTTTATAGATCTAAAGTCTGAGCTAGCGGACTACTCAGACATTCACGATGATGATGACGACAAGAAGCTGGCGGAGTTACTCGCTACCACCATCAAACGGAAGGACAAGAAGAGGAAATTAAGGGACATTGACAAGAAGACTGGTAATTATTTACTCTTCTTCTTCTTTCGTGTCGTTGTTACAACCTATAGGGACTTTGACTGCAAAGTCTTATCAAACGATTCCGACGGGATTCGAACCCGCATTGATACAATTGTATAGGGGGGTCGCTTGTATCAATGCGGGTTCGAATCCCGTCGGAATTGATAAGACTTCATTTTCAATGAAAAGTTTATATAAAAAGGAAGTTCGTATGAGCAAGTGGCCAACTTTGGTGTCGGATTTTAGCTTGTATCAATGCGGGATCGAATCCCGTCTGAATCGTAAATTTTAATAAGACTTTTGAATTAAATTTCGTAATGAAAGTTCGTTTAAACTATTTCTTGTTATTTCAGATAAGAAACTAAAGAAGAAAACCAAACCTTTGAAGATATCAATCCACGCGCTCGCCAACCTCGACCAGATCATCAAACCGGTGAAAACCATCAATGTCCTCCGAGTCACCGAGAACCTCAAACACAAAACCAACATCGAGAACCTCATCAAATACTCAAACTGCACACCGTTCTCAAACAAAACCCTCTCCGGAATCATCTGTGCTTACTGCAAAGAGACTTACATGAACACACAAGATTTAAGAAGTCATATCGACGTTGCACACAAAAATGCAGACATAACCGACCATAAGAAAATGGATAGAAACAATTTAGCCTACAAAATAGACATAACGGATCTCAAATGCAACGTTTGCCAAGCAAAATTCGACTTTATAACTAACCTCAAAAAACATCTAATGAACGAGCACGATGTGAAATTCTATCCGGACGTCAACGATTATATCCTAGAATTTAAATTAAGCTCGGATGATATTTTGAATTGTGCGTTGTGTCATTCTACGTTTGAAACTTTTAAGATGCTATTGCAACATATGAACGGACATTACAGAAACTGTGTCTGTGAGATTTGTGATCTCGGATTCATAAATAAACATAGATTGAGGAACCATCAACGTACACATGATGTCGGGAGCTTTAAATGTACGTTCTGCGATAAAGTCTTCACTACCCGAGTTAGAAAAATGTGCCATGAAAAATATACACATAATAGTAATGCTAGGTACACAACAAACTGCCCTCAATGTGATAAATCATTCAATAGTTACTACCAAAGAAATAGACATATGTATACCGAACACAACACCGTAGCCGCTAGCTATCGTTGCAATATCTGCGATAAGTCCTTCATATTAAAGTCTAAATTAACTTCACATATTAAAAAGGTGCATTTAATGGAACGCAATCATATATGCTCGGTCTGCGGACAAGGTTTTTTCATTAAGCAGTCTTTAGACGAGCATATGATTAAGCATAACGGTGAACGAGTCTACCAATGCACCGTTTGCCATAAGTCTTATGCGAGGAAGAAAACCTTAAGAGAGCATATGAGAATTCATAATAATGATAGGAGGTTTAAGTGTGGGATTTGTGGTCTGGCATTCGTTCAGAAGTGTAGTATGAAAAGTCATATGTTGTCGAATCATGGGATTACTTTAGCCGAGTATGAGTTGAAGGTGGATATTACTAAACCGAGTGACAATGTAGATTTGGTTAGATAAAGGGTGACTGATTTTGACTTTTTTTCGGAGAGCACCGTGGAGCAAGTGCATGCAACATCCGCTGTCCGCATATGCCTCATGGGCACTAAACGCGTTAATTATTAGTTTATTTTGTCTTCCTGGCGTAAAAGTGCAATATAAGAATGTACATACTAACATAATATGTGTAGTGTATCTAATCACAAGACATCATCACACTTCACACTATCACACTATCACACTAATCACACTAATATTATAAATGCGAAAGTTTGGATGTTGGGATGTATGTTTGTTCCTCTATAACTCTACAACCACTGAACCGATTTACCTGAAACTTAAAATATAGATAGATAATGACCGGGAATAGGACATAGGCTACTTTTTATTCGGCTACCACGCGAGCGAAGCCGCGGGCGGATGCTAGTAATATTAAAATGAGATATTATTATTATTATCAGCCGTACCTAAGTGTCCCACTGCTGGGCAAAGGCCTCCCCCAACTCCCTCCAGACATCACGGAGAAAAAAATGAGATAAAAGTAGGTAGTTTTTATTAGGGATAGATAACCGATAAACCTGGGTCGGAATCGAACCCAGTACCTACAGCGCAGAAGGCAGAGCTACTACCAACTGAGCTAAGAGGCCAGTCAGATAGGTTTGTAGTGTGTATCTGTGTATCTCGGATGAACAGATTTTTATGCAGTATTTTTTTGTTTTGTTTATTGTTCAAAACTGTGACATGATCGAGATGGTTTTTAGCTATAATTTATAAATATCTGTTCAGGTGTTTGAAGTTTATATTTGAGGAAGGAATGTGACGGGTTTTTCATTAAATTTTTAATTTAATTGTTAAATCTTGAAAAATTTAGTTTTTTCGGTGAATGCGAACGAATCCGTTGACTGCAACTAGTGTTATGTTAATTATGGATAAGATTTATTTTGTTGTAAATATTATAATATTTTAGCTTTTAAAAGGGTAATATTGTTAAGTTTGTATATTAACAGTTATGTATTTTGCATTAAAGGTTAATTTTATTTTGATTAGGTATAAAAGTCTATACATTATTTTGTTTTAGCTAAAATATTTATTAAAAAATACAGAACTATCTAACTTATTCATTTGTTTTATTTTCATCCTGTAAGTAGGTAAGATTTCTTCTTAGTTAATTAAATAAATAATACGAGAGTTTGGATGGAACAATATGTGACATTAGGTAGCTCATTTCTTGAGAAAAGTTACAGGATATTTCTTATTAGATATGTACCTACTATTTAATGTAGTTAAATATAATGGCGGTTGGAACCGTTAATAAATACAGCACAGCTAGTAAATTAATGTAAGTAGGTACTTATATACCTATGTGAAAAATGAAATAGGTAGAGGGTGGGTGGTAGGCTGGGTAGGCCAATGAAAAGAATTTGTTTGAATTGAATGCTGTAATCTCAACTGCAAGCAGCCGGATTTTTTTTTTTTTTTTTTTTTTTTTTTTTTTTTTTTTTTCCTTTTTATCTGCCATCGGCTCGTCAGCCATAATCAGATGTGTTCTGAGGGTGGAAGTTTTAGGAGCAGTTCCAGTGAAGTGCCCCAATTACAGCAGTTGAACTTCTTAGTTCCTCTGGTCAAGCGAGAGAATGTCCCATCTCTTGAGACGTTTTATAGTATTTTGGTCGTTCAGTAGGTTTCTGGCCAACATGTTACTGTGCTTGTTGAGTCTTTCCTTGTATTTTGTGCAGTAGTGGTTGACTTCTTCCTTAACGGTTGGCATCTCGAGGTATTCATGGATTTCTGTGTTCTTTACAAACCAGTGTGCGCTGGAAACCATTCTAAGAGTGATGTTCTGAAATCTTTGGAGTATTTCCAGGTTGGAGTTGCTAGCTGATCCCCAGAGTTCGATGCCGTAAGTCCAGATAGGTTTTATGATTGCTTTGTAAACAAGCAGCTTGTTACTGAGCGACAGCCGGGATTGTCGTCCTAGGAGCCACGAAAGACCTCTGACTTTCAAGTTTGCTTCTGTTCTTTTAGTTTTGATGTGGCCTGACCAGGTAAGTCTTCTATCTAGATGCAATCCCAGATATCTGACAGTTTGGTTGGTTGGTAGGATATTGCCGCCCATGCAGACAGGTGCACAGTCTCCCTTCCGGAGACTGAATGTTACTTGCGTTGATTTGGTTACACTCGGCTTTATTCTCCATTTTTGTAACCACACATCTACTTTATCTAGCTGGGTCTGTAGTTTAGTGGAAGCTTTTTTAGGATCTGTATCGCTTGCGAGACATGCAGTGTCATCCGCATAGGTTGCTGTCACAACATCCGCCGTTTCGGGTAGGTCTGCTGTATATATGGAGTATAGTACCGGGCCAAGCACCGACCCTTGTGGTACTGATGCTTCGATGTTATATAGTTTTGAGTAGTCTTCTTCGTATTTTACTTGGAATCTTCGTTGTGTTAAGTATGATTTAAGAATCATGTAGAACGAGTTCGGTAGTGAATTTTTAAGCTTGTATAACAGACCATTATGCCATACTTTGTCGAACGCTTGTTTTATGTCTAAGAACACAGCAGAACAGTATTCTTTTCTTTCTAGTGATTGTCTTATTTTATGAACTACTCTATGTACTTGTTCTACAGTAGCGTGTTTCTCCCGAAATCCAAATTGATGGTCTGGTATGATTTTGTTATCTTCAAGAATTGGTTTGAGTCTACATAATAGTAGTTTTTCGAACACTTTTGACAGGATAGGGAGTAAGCTTATTGGTCTGTATGAGCTAGGGTCAGTTGGTGGTTTTCCCGGTTTTGCTATCATGCATATTTGTGAGATCTTCCATAACTTTGGGTAGTAGTGCACTCTGAAGATGGCGTTGATTAGCATGGTAAGAAAAACTAGTATCTTTTTTGGTAGTTGTTTAAGGACCTCTGCCGTTATTAGGTCAAACCCAGGTGCTTTTTTGTTTTCTAAGTTACTGATCATTTTTTTTAGTTCCTTGGGCGTAACAAGAGATAATGGCAATGAAAGTTGCTGGTCACTGTTGATTGTTCTATCAACTTCCTCTTCGAAATCCGTCATTACCGACTCGTTTGGAGTGAAGACTTCCCTAAGGTGTTTAGCGAAAAGTTCTGCTTTTTCGCTTCCGCTCCTGGCCCATGGGTCCTCAGGGTTCTTTCTTATAGGTGGGATATGGATATCAGGTCTTTTAAACTCTTTTGTTATCTTCCACAGTGAGTAATTGTCTTTTTTGTGGGTAGACAGAGTTGACAATTTGTGTTGAAACGCTTCGTTCTGATTCTCATTAATGAGGTCTTTGAGCTCTCT
Organism: Camptogramma bilineatum; assembly: GCA_958496255.1. Taxonomy (NCBI): domain Eukaryota; kingdom Metazoa; phylum Arthropoda; class Insecta; order Lepidoptera; family Geometridae; genus Camptogramma; species Camptogramma bilineatum. Next base: position 6,266,046 of record OY292478.1, read on the forward strand.
TGAGATTTTGTTGTATCTCTCTCTGTCTTCATCCGTTCTACTTAGATGTAGTTGCCTTCGTGTTTTCCGTTTTTCTGCCAGCTTGTTGCGTATTTGTAATGGAATGTTGATTTTTGTGGTATGGCAGTTTTGTTCCGGGGTAGCTCGCCACGCGGCGACTTGTATGAGGTTTGTGATGTAGAATGTAGCCTCGTCTATGTCTTCTTGTGTTTTGAGTTTAACTTTTAGATCAACTTCCCTTTCTAGGTAATTGGCGAATGATTCCCAATCTGTTTTTCGATTATATAAGGTTGGTGTCGGCGCTTTGTTTATTGCTGTGACGCTAAATGTTGCTATGATTGGTGTATGGTCTGATACGGCATCAAGTGATGATTCTACATCGAAGTTCAGGTTGGAGAGGCCTTTGATTATGAAAAAGTCCACGAGATCAGGTGTTTTGTTTACATCAGTTGGCCAGTAGGTGGGTTCACCTGTTCCTAGTGTTGTAAGTTTGTGTTTGTCTATACTCTTTTTTAGTTCTCGTCCCTTTGTAGTCGTTAGTCTCGACCCCCAGTAGGTATGCTTGCAGTTCCAGTCTCCTCCACTAATAAATCTGTTTCCGAGTTTCTGGAAGTAGCGGTCGAACATGTGCTGTTTTGGGTTATGTTTTGGTGGGCAGTAGACGGCGCTTATATCAATAGGGCCCATTTTCTCTTCAATAGTAATAGTTGTGGCTTGCATCCAGTCTTCTTGGAACTCGCTGTGAAGATGGTGCCTTATGTTCTTTTTGATGATTACTGCAGAGCCACCATGTGAGGTGGTATCGGGGTGATTTGTGCAATATACGCTGTAGTTATCCATTTTAAAACTTTTTCGATCATTCAGATGAGTTTCGGAGATCAAAGCAATATCTATTTTGTTGGTTTTTATTAGTGTCTCTAGTTCTTGTTTATTTGGCATGATACCATTGATATTCCAGGTGGCGATTCGTAGGGAGAGCATCATGGAAGTTTATTGATGAGAGTGACAATGAGGTTCATCATAGTGCTTAGCTGTGTAATAAGTTTGTCAATTTTTTCTGTCTGTGTTATTATAAGCGCTTCTAGACTAAGTCTGTGTTCTCGGGGGTGATTTTCAATGTCTATTCTATTTTTTTGTGTTCTTTGTGACTCGTAGTCATCGTTGTTTCTGATTTTATGTGTTCTCTGAGACTGAGTGTTGTCTTCGTTGATTTTTGGGGTTCTTTGTTGCTCATAGCCGTTGTTGCTTTTTATGTTGTATGTTCTCTGAAACTGTATGTCGTCTTCGTTAATTTTTTTATGTGCTCCTTGTGGCCCTCCATGGTCGCATAGTGTGGCAGTTTGACTCTCTTTTTCGTACATGACTGGTTTATCCGTTCTTGGTGCGTTTTTTAGTTTCTCACTATAGAGTTCTAAGGTTTCCACAAAGGTCATGTGTCTATTGCGTTGGGTGGTCGTAGGTTTGGTGGCCTCCTCAGATGTAGTTTCCTTCATTACTTGTGTGCGGTCTTTGTTATGTGGTTCAAACTCTTTTGTTTTGGTATTTGCCTGTGGGCGTGGTCTAGTTTTGTTGGCAGATTGTTTTCTTGCTAATACTTCCCTATATACTTGACACCCTTTGTAGTTGGCGGGGTGGCTTCCTGTGCAAAGTGTGCAAACCGCTGGAGCGTTTGTATCATGTGTGCACATAGTTGTTTCGTGTGCACCGGCGCATTTGACGCACCTGTATGGTCGCATACAGTTATTTTTACTGTGACCATATTGTTGGCACCTTTGGCATTGGATCACTGCGGTATTCCTTTTTGGGTCTTCTATTGTTACTCTTTGGTTGTATATAACTTTTATATCTTTAACAAGTTTGTTATTTTCATGAGGGGCTACGTTAACAAAAAATGTGTTCAGGGGCTCCTTCGTTCTTGGTTTCCTAGCTGTTACAATTTCCCCTTGTACAGAGTTTCCAGTTTTCTCTATAGCTGCTATGATTTCATCTTTAGGTGTGCTGAAATGGAGGTGCTTAATAACAATCCTCATACATTTTTGGTCTTTGCGAGTAAAGGTATGTCCTATTAGACCCTTGCTTCTAATGTGTTCTATCATGGTTTTATACTTTTCAACAGTGTTTGAGGAGATGATTAGCTGGTCCTTAGACACGACCTTGTAGGTGAAGTCATCTTTGTCTACAACCTCTTCGATGAGTTGGGTGAGTTTACTCAGGTCATCGATACCATATAGTATAATTGGCGGTGGTTTTGGTATCCGCTTGGTTGGTAATGGTATTTCGCTCTCTTCTACGTCTAGGAGAGAAAAACTGTTGGATGTTTCTATCTCTGAGACAGTGTTGTGTTCAGGATTGTTTATCCCTCTGTGTGTGTTAATCAGTTGACTTCGTTTTTGAGTTCGTTTCGCTTGGTTGATCTTAGATTCTTTTTCATCAGGAGAGCGGGTTCTTTTCTGACTTGGCATTCTTTGCCATGGTGCTTTAGGGTTGCAGTTTTTGTTTTGCTCAGCTTCCAAAAGAAGCAGCCGGATTTGAAAAATTAATGTTTGAATATGTGGCAGTTAAATATTGAAGATACCAGAGTCCTGCAAATTGAAAATTTGAATTTCGCGGGATACCCGTTCGGATAGCCCGCGATCGTTCGGACAGGACATTCCACAGAATAATAAGGGACATTCACAGACCGGCGGCACCCGCTCATTTTTTATTGTCACCCAAGTGACTTTCTTTTTATATTGAGAGCTTCGCAAGAGCTTTGAGCTTAGAACATTGAGAGCCAATCATTCTGATTTAAATTCTGTTAAATTATTTATTACATTAAATCTAATTCATGCTAGAAACTCTCTCCTAAACACTTTTTTGTTACGCTACTCGACGATAGATGGCGTGGAATTAGATGATGTAATAGAGAACATAAAACATGGCGTCCGTGTCCGTTGAACAAAATCGTAGAAATAGCATCGGTCGGACTTTGTTTTCGATTAATTAATAATAATTCATGTTCATTTCGTATTTCATGGGTCGGAAATATTAATTGTGTGAAATGGAAATAACGCTAAATTAAAGCTAAACGCATCTAAATCGCAGTACTGACGTGAAAATCTAGATTACACTGAACATTATTGATTGGTGTTGTTTGGATGTCGGTGTACCGTCGGTTTAGAAAACAACAAAAATGGAAACGATGAAAATGGAAGACGAGGTGTGGATGATTGACAAGCATCTATGTCGCTGTTGCCACTTGGAGGGCAAGTTCAAAAGCTTAGCATCCACCGATCTTCTGATGGACAACAAAATGTTGTTCAAAGACGCCTTACGATTCGGTTTGGATATTGAGGTTAGTTTCTATTTACTACTAGCAGCGCCCTCGTTTATATAGATTTCAAAAATAATAGTAGTAAAAATAGTAGTTTGAGATGTTCTTGATTGATCATTGTAGTTAAGCAGCGTTGTGCGCGGTCACACTTTGGATGGGTAACCACAAGTGACATTATGAGCTGAGCGCTTCCGTGCTTCGGAGGGCACGTTAAATTGTCGTTAAAAGCCGGGCTTTTAAGTCGTTAAGCCATGACTGAGGCCTTTAGGTGGCCTAAAAACTCCGTCACCACAGTTGGCCACTGGCTCATATGAACTTTATTCCAGCTATGTCCCGTGGAGGGCCCGCTCGCCGACGCAGTGTGTACGATCTGTGAGTCGTGTGTGGAGCGGCTCCGTGAGGCCTGCAGCTTCCGGAACCAAGTGCTCAAGTGCGAGGAACGCTTCCAGTACTTGTACTCTGAGGATCTTATCAAAGGTGAGATATTCTTTCCTCTCTATGACTTTTTATTCTTGAATCATTCACATTATGTCATTCAAATTCAAGTCATTCAATCATTCAAATTCAAGTCATTCTTGAGTAGGTAATGCTTAAGCAGGGTTGACTGACTCAATTCGAACTATGATCAAGTGCAACTGGATGACTCTGATTGGACACCGTCGGACTCACGTAAGGCTGAGGCCCCATCGACGCTGCGACGTTTTACTCATACATTTTGCCGACGCGACGAACGCAACGCACTAATGGGGCCTCAGCCTAACTCACTCTGACGACGGCATCCAATCAGAGTCATCCAAGTTAGACTTGGTCCAAGTGCACTTGGATCGTGTCAACCCGGCTTTATCCACATTAAGCCATCCTTGAGTCTACTCATCCACATTATGTTACCCTTAAAGCCTACTTCGGACTAGGCTAGGAGTTTAGTCTAGTAGCGAGTAATTTAGTAGCTGATTGTGTCTGAACACCAAAAAATTAGTTGAGTAGGTCACATAATGTCATTCTTGAGTATACTCATCCACATTATGCCATCCTTGAGTCTACTCATGCACATCTCTCACGACTCCGTCACCAGAGTTGGCCACTTGCTCATACGAACTTACTTAAAGAGTGTAATTTTTACAGTTGCATCTTCGGAGCCTGTTGTCGAAAAAGTTATAAAACAAGAGTTGCCAGATCCAGAAGGTAATTAGAAATTAAACCCTGTACTGTTAAACGAGCAATCCATACCTATATTATAAATGTGAAAGTGTGTTTATTTGTCCTGTTTTCACGTCAAAACGGAGAGATGGATTGACGTGATTTTTTGTGTGGAGATAGTTGGAGGGCTGGAGAGTAACATAGGATACTTTTTATCCGGGTACCACGCGAGCGAAGCCGCGGGCAGCAGCTAGTATTCTATATTTCTGTTTACTACTAACTGATGATGTTTTGTTTCAGACTCGGATAATGAAGGTAACCATGATGAAGGAATGGACAAAAGCATTGATGAAGGTAATTAATCTATACTTACCTTGATACTTACCAATATATGAAGCGGAAGAGTTTGTTTGTTTGAACGCGCTAATCTCGGGAACTATAGTCGGATTGCTCATTATCACTGATCGGAGTAGGTAGAGCTATTTAGGTTCATTGACCGCAAACATTGATGTTAATATGGATATTCCACGGCATTCCGACTAATACTTCGGGATTCGATTATACAAATAGTTTGTTCTTTTCAATCATGTTTCGATTTTTGAGGAACTAATAATTTGTATGATATGTTCTTGTACAACTTCAGAATGAAAATGTTAAATGATTGTTGATTCTTGTATAAATATAAGAAATTGTTACATAAAAAAATATATGTGTGTTCATGAATCAAGTTTCTATCTATTTATTATACAATCCTTAAACCCGTATAAAGCAAAAAGCAAAAAGCTTTTTATTATTTTTCAAACTAAAAACGGATTCGGGGAATATCCATATTATTCTATCTTAGGGCAAGTACATAAAATAGCTCTACCTACTCCGATCACTGCTCATTATACGCACTAAAATTAACGATCAAATTGTCATTTTTCATATATTTTTAGTTCGTACAGTGAGAAATTCGACTATAGCAGTCGGATTTGAAAAATGATTCCTGCATGATAGTTAAACTCTTGAGGAAGGTTATAGGCTACTTTTCATCATCATCATTACCATTATACCATCACTACGGGGGCAACGCCACGAGGGCGCTGCTAGTACCAATATGAAGTGGAAGAGTTTGTTTGTTTGAACGCGCTAATCTCAGGAACTACCAGTCGGATTTTTAATTTATTATTGACGGGACTTAATCGCGTAATAAAATAATATAAAATAAAATAATAAATAAAATAATAAAGAAATAATAAATAGAGGTAAATAAAATAATTTCATTACGTGATTAAGTCCCGTCAATAATAAATTAAAAATGTGTTCAAGTCGCGAAAGTTTAAAATATGTACTACCAGTCGGATTTGATAAATTCTTTCTGCATTTGATATCTAAATTTTGAGGAAAAATAGAGGCTACGAGAATTCGGCACGGATAGTGTGCGCTCAGTCTTATAAGGATCTTTTCTTGAATTTAAATAGCGTTTAACCTTCTTCAAGGGTTTTTTGGCGGGAATTTGAGAAGTCATGTTCGTTTTTAGGGTTCCGTACCTTAAAAGGTAAAAAAAGGAACCCTTATAAGATCACTTTCTTGTCCGTCTGTCTGTCTGTCTGTCTGTCTGTCTGTCTGTCTGTCTGTCTGTCTGTCTGTCCGTCTGTCCGTGTGTCACCATCGATTATCTCAGGAACGGGTAGAGCTAGCAAGTTGAAATTTATACCATATACTAAGGTCTATAGTTCCTATTGTGAGTATAAAAATCAAGGTCCTGAGTCAACACTATTAAAAGATATAGGCAAATTTAGGTTTTCGTGAAATCTTGTGAGTACCAAAACTTACCTTAATTATCAACTTTTTTTATTTTTCGAAATTTTTCCTTTACTTGTGCTGGAAGACCTTGCTTGTAACCAAAATTGACAATTGTAGGTCAACCGGAAGTACCCTAGAGGTTTTGGGTCGAAAACCTAAATGGTAGTTCCCGTTGACCTAGAATAACGAAATTTGGCAAAAAGCAAGGTCTTATAGCACAAATAAAGGAAAAATTCCAAAAAGTTAAAAAAGTTGAAAATTAAAGGGTGTACCATACATACATAGTTGACGCCAATTAAAATTGTCCTCAGAGTTGTATGGGCGCTCATACAATTAAGTGGACTAGCTTAATTGGCACCATGGCTAGGTACCTACGGAACCCTCGGCGTACGAGTTCGACTCGCACTTGACCGGTTTTTTTTTTTCCAAAACTTGCTTTTCCTCGAATGTTAATGTGTAATAATGGTGCATTATTAACCGTTAAGTGTTCGTGAACGTGCATAAGTGTGGGCAAGTGGAACAAAATTGGATATCATTGCTTTTCGAGTTCTCCCAAAAAGTCCGCGTTGATGTTTCAGTAAAGCCCCACATCTCAAGGGGAGGGGTGGGATATTATATTTATGTATTTATTGTATAATTACCTTGTGTATCTATAGACTTGAAATATATTTATTACTTGACACTGGCTGAATGCACAAGGCGTGCGAAGTCAAAATAAAAAAAAGAGAATTTAGCTAGCATATGCAGAAATATTTTTCCAAATCCGACTTCCAGAGATTAGCGCGTTCAAACAAACAAACTCTTCCGCTTTATTATTTTGGTATTGTGTCGGGGGTGTTCCATTAAATGTTTAATTTAATTGTTATACCATCAATTGACCCATAATTTATTTTCAGCTGGGAGTGACACATCGACCGACCCTCCGAAAGTTGTTGAATCTAAGCTGTTTGAACTGTTAACAGGTAAGAATTAATATAATAGAATAGAATAGAATAAGTTTTATTTTCGCCACCACAATACAGTACTTCCAGATAAAAAATGGGTATCGGAAAACATCGGAAACAATCTCATAAAATTACAAAATTGACAAAAAGTAATTTGGAAATGAAAATTACTCGTAATTTCAACTTTATCGCAAACAAATATGAATGTCTTTTTTGAGAAAAGCAAATTAGTTGATGGCCGTGCGAGCTGCGCTGCTAACAGCGTGCACTTCTGTCACATTCTGTTTTGTGGAATCATACAGAGCTTAAATCAATACTGGCTCGATGCTGTCGGTCATATTCTGAAAACACGAAATTAGCCGATGCCCATTATTTATCTGGAAGTACTGATTAGAAATGTTACAAATAAAGTGATTTCGAATCATCCTGGGCCCCAATTCTTCTAATTCACAACGTCAACCATTTATCTCTAAAATTTGTTAACAAAAAAGTTATTTGATGTTTGATATTACCGCTGCGTTTTGTTTCGTTCTCCAAAATGACAGTAATTTGTTTGAAAACATCACAACAGAGTAACCTAACATCATTGGTCATTATCAGATTATGAAACATAACGAAATCTATTTTGGTTTGGTTGATAAAAAGTTTGTTAGTAGAATTGGCCTTCAGGTAGCTAGATTGCGTACTTTGTACGTCCCAAAATGATTTCACCCTAGGATGTATAGTTTTTTAAATACGACGAAAAAAGTATTATTAAGAAACCGTTAGAACGTGAGCTCTCATTTGATACGAATTTCGACGTCTCCGTAGTTCAGGTTAGACTGGATATGCACAAAACAGTCTCACAAAACAGGTTTTTATAATTAGCTACACTACAACCTTTTTAATATTAATTATCTGTGAGTGTTCCCGCCAAAACGAGAAATGTTGACAGTTTCAATGTTTCAATACAAAAAAAAAGCAAGGAAAAAAAGATGGCGGATTTTTACAGGCGCGAGTCAGTTACCGTTACAGCGTTGATGTTTTTATCTAAATAATCTAATTCGTCGAGTTTAAGTTTACCTGCCTAGTTTTTCTCATGTTTAATGAAGGTTTAATGTGAAGAAAGAAGTACGGTACGTATACGATTAAAAAAAAGTTGAGCCTTTACATCTTCACTAGATGATTTATACAGTGTCAGGAGGCAATCTTTGCCTACACTTACGGACACTGTAGTGCCTGGGACATTGTTTGAGATGGAGTAGGCTTGTAGCACCTACACCATCCTCTCAGCTTAACCGGACATATCCACAGGAAAGACATGCTCAATACGTGTGGGGCTGACTAAGCCAAGGGTTTCCTCACGATGTTTTTCTTACGGTCAACGGTGAAGTATACGATTACGCATTAAATTTTAGCTCATAGTACCGCTATGAGCTAATATATTTCTCTATCTATCTCCTCGATAAATAAAATGAGTGGAAAGTAACTGAAAAGCCAAAATGTATCTTTAACATTTTATTTTCGAATCTACTTAGCTAAATTTTTATTTGACGTTTTATTTGTTTGATCATAAGTCAACGAAAAAAACCTCTAAAAATAAGATAAATCCTCTTCTAAAGTTGATGTTAAAATGTTTTTGGATTACAACATTGGATAGATAATTTAATAATTGACAATCGTACTAAATTCGATTGTTTTGTTATAGTGATGAAAAATCTCCAAAAAAAATGCATTTTTGTCGTGTTTCGGAGCGAGCAGCTGTCGCCGCCGCGGCCGAACGCCTTCTAAATTCATCTTTATTTTAACGAAGCTAAGACTAATATTTAAAGTTGCACTTATCAATGTGCTAATTTTAGGTGATAGTACCCCTTTAAACAGACCAAGAAGAATTTATACACCGTTAATTCTGGGTCAGTTTAACAAAAGTGAGATAAGCACTTGGTAAGGTGTCGTAGGCGCGCAGAGCCAATGACCTAGTAGACTCTACGCCGTAGTCGCTGACTGAGAGTAGCTCTACGTCGTAGCACGCCGTAGCAAACAGCTGTGATGTGAATGTGTGATAGATGTGATGTGAATGACCGCGTCCACGGCGGCCGAGTCGAGCCCTCAAACGAAAAGTACTACTACTATCGGTTCTCATATTATCGAGTATGTTTTGTATTATTATTAATTTTACAAAAAAATACATTTCATGTTTATTAGTATTTTTGAGTAAGGTTATCGATATCGATTACGTAGGCGCCGGCATTAAACTGACCAAAAATAAACGATGTATTACCGCCGCCGCCATCCTCCATCTCTTTTTTGAAGTCTGCTAAATACAAAACCATAACGCTCTGAAAAATCTCCCAAATTCAGAATGGCCGGATGGCAGTAAGCCGATAACGCCTCAAGTGCCGAAGAAACGCGGCCCTTACCGGAAGTGCCGCACTGCTGCTGTAGAGGCCAAACAGATAAAAATAGGTACCTACTTTATTCATTATCTACCAGCATAGAATAGATATTAATACTACGTATAGAATGGCTACTGTCCCCCCCCCCCCCAACCAATCGTGGCTTCCTCACCGCGCGACCGAATTTGGGCTGGCGAGGGGCTGACTTGAGCTAGGAACGCGCCACACGCGCTGACGCCTAGACGAGACCGAGACCACTGAGTGCCCTCCCGGCGTTGCCCCTGTAGTGATGATGGTATATGGTGATGATGATGACGAAAAGTAGCCTATAACCTTCCTCAAGAGTTTAGGCTATCAAATCCAGAAATAATTTTTCAAATCCGACTGGTAGTTCCCGTTCAAACAAACAAACTCTTCCGCTTTACTATATTTGTAGGTATAGAAAATCGTGCTTAGTATTCTATTCTCTATTTTTATCGCGATTTTCCGTGATATTTTTAGACCGATCGCGTATTTATTGCTGTCGCATTGCCATTGCAAGTCTTACGTAATCAATGCAATTTTCGTGATATTTTTCGACCGGTCGCGTAATGATTGCTAACCCATAATAATAATAAATTCATTTATTTCAGACAAATGTCCATATTTTGCATAATTAAAAATAGTACAAATAATAAAGTTATTTGATTTTGCAAGTCTTATTCAAGTATTTTCAAGTAGTATTGTGATCAGGGCGCAGTTTTCTGCAGTCTAGAGAATGCGTTTAACGCTCTGAAAAATCTCCCGATTTCAGAAAAGCCTGCTAAGGTGAAAAAGCCGAAAACGCCTTCTGTGAAGAAACGCCCTTACCGGAGGCGCCGGCCCCCTACCCCGCCCATTGACGAATTGTTAGACGACAAAGAAGTACAAATAGGTACCGTACCGTTATTCAATTCAATTTATTGCTTCAAGTTGATTTAGCGAGATCTTAAAAATATTTGTTCAGCAATAAGAACCCAATACCGCAACATTTAGTTACAACTAATTTTTAATCCCCGACAAAAAGTGTTATAAGTTTGTAGTGTGTATATGTGTGTATGTGTCATCATAGCTCCAGAACGGATGAACCGATTTAATTTTTTTTTTGTTTGAATGGTGTCTTTGTCGAGGGTGTTCTTAGCTATGTTTCATGAAAATCTGTGCAGCCGTTAGAAGATCATCAGCTCTTTTCTATAGTTTACTAGCAGTCCCGCGTTTTCGTTAGCGCGATCTAGGATTAGTTGCGCCATCTAGTTTTGGATTTTGAAAACAATGAAAGCAGGTGACGCTGACGTTACATTTCACGTTTTCTACTAGTTTACACTCAATGCTGCAATGAGGTTCATTGCAAATATTGCAATGCTGTAACAACATAAGCGTAGAATGAAACTTTTTTTGTCAGAATTATTATAGGTTCTTATCAATGTTTACTCGAAGTTTTTTGTGTCGAGGGTTTTCTTTAACTTTTAATTTAATAATTAACAATAATTACGAATTGAAAGTAACGAGAAACGAACGTACGTGATTTAATACACCGATCAGTGCCTAGTGACGTCACTCCCGTTATGATAATTACGATTATAGCTGGTGTAAAGGTAAGCATTCTTTTATTGCAAAAAATAATTGTATATTTAACCGACTTCAAGAAAAGGAGGAGGTTCTCAATTCGGCGAATTTTTTTTGTGCTTTTTTATGTATGTTCACGGATTACTCGAAAACGCCTTGACGGATTTGGAAAACTCTTTATTTTGTTGAAAAGGGTACACTTTCCTATTGGTGTCATAAAAATTTAGTGAGGATGTGTCAAGGATCTCCAGAGTTAAGAACAGAAATACACCTCGAGAGTGCAGAAAATTGCTCATAACATTGAAGTCGTCACACTAATAGCTGTTGTAAAGGTAAGCATTATTTTATTGTGAAAATTCATTGTATTTTTAACTGACTCCAAAAAAAGGAGGAGGTTTTCAATTCGTCGGAATCTTATTTTTTTGTTCTTTTTATGTATTTTCACTGATTACTCGAAAACGCCTGGACAAATTTGGAAAATTCCTTTATTTTTTCGATGGTACACTTTCCGATTCGTGTCTTAAAAATTTTGTGAGGATCTGTCGAGGATCTTCGCAGTTATGAACAAAAATGCACCTCGAGAGTGCAGAAAATTGCGGTTTTTTCAAAATTTTAGTTTAGCCACTTGATCGAATAATTATAAGGGTTGGTTCCTTTTTTACCTTTCGAGGTACGGAACCCTAAAAATAGAAGTTGGGTTCATAAAAGCAGACTTCAATGGTTATATTTTTTTGGTTTAAAGTGCAGTTTTCAAGTGTATAAATGAAAAGGACTAAAATTAAGGTATGTATAAATCACAGTGAGACTTTTTATTTTATTCAGCAGCTTCTACACATAACATTAATTCAGGTCAGTAGGGTAATCTTATGGCGACAGTGCAATCGACCCCTTGATTGCGTTAGACAGCAATAGCAATGCGACAGCAATCACTACGCGACCGGTCGAAAAATATCACTAAAAATCGTATTTCGGTAGCCAATCGCACGTCTATTGCTCGCCTGTTGCTAAATGCACTTTGGCCATAGTGCATTTTGCGAGCTTATACGATTTTTATTGTTGATATTTTCGACCGGTCGCGTAGTAATTGCTGTCGTATTGCTATTGCAAAGTCTTACGTAATCAGGGCGCGGTTATGTCCAAATCTAAAGAGATGGAGCATTGTGTATAAACGGTCAAGTTAGATACTCCGGAGCTTAAACTAGGTACCTATATTTATTTATTTTTAAGGAAAACCAACAGATTATAAAGAAGGTTATCGTGTAACATTATTTATTTATTTATTTAATAATCATTATAAATGAAATGCAAGACTTGAAAATGCTGTCTTATCAAAAATGTCTATTCCAAAATTCAAATATTATAGATTTAGTGGGACCGCTATGACCACTTTGAAACGTCTTAAGAGCTAGGTGATTACTACTCCTGTTCTTTCGCGACCAACACCATGAAGAATCAGGGCAACAAACACGGTATGGGGCCTAGCTTTCCGACGGGATTTGAACTTTAAACCCGAATTGATAAAAGCGATCTTTCTCAAGCCGGACCTTAACCAACTCGGCCACGGAATCCACATTCCTCGGGTCGAAAATCTTAATAAGCTCATTTGTTGCACCTATTAGCAATTTAAATTATTTTAAATGAAACATTACCTAAGTGTGGATTATACTATAAAATTATGCAAGGCTTGGTTCAGCGGGCTTAAAAAGGTCACTCAGAATCACAAAATGAAATGAACTATAATGCCGTTTCTTTTCACTCTTAGTCAATGAAAAGAGATGGCATAGTTCAATTGCTATTGCGATTCTGGAATAGCGACCTTTTTAAGCCCGCAGTCATGCAAATGCAAATTATTAAAAAAAAAAAATTGCGAAGATTGTGCTGCTTCTGAGGGTGGGGAATTAAGGTTATTTTAAAATAAAACAGTTTATACTACAGCTATTATTTACGAATAAATCTATCTCCAGTGAAATGTCAAGCATATCGGTGTCGTACATTGGCACAAATCAAGAAATTAACACAGTTGTTTTTGGAACATTTTGGTGGAAATGTTATAATTACCTACCCCGCACGGGCAGATTGCCTATCTGGTCTCAAACCTCAAATTGGTCTCAAAACGTCAAAACGATCGCGTAGGCATCTTTTGTCGCGTTCGCTCTCGTTGAGATGAGAGTGACACAAGATACCTTTGCGATCGTTTTGATACTTTAAGACCAATTTGAGGTTTGAGCCGCTGATTGTCTATCTTTGATAGCGACCAAAATCGTTCTCAAACTGACAAATATGACAGTTCAGTGACCACGCAAGTAGCTCTGTCACTCATTCGGTCTCGAGAGACCGAACGCGACAAAAGACACCTACGCGATCGTTTTGACAGTTTGAGACCAATTTGAGGTTTGAGACAAGTTAGACAATAAGCCTGCAGATGTTGATGGTTACTCCATTTTTTTTATAGTAAGTACCTTGATGTATTTATTCAAAAAAATATTTTGAAAGTCGAAAAATAAGCAACTATGGAAGCCAGCGACGAACAAATATAGCAAGTGACAGACAGGAGTGACGTCATCGGAACTGCAGATCCGTTTCGCGCGAACATTTAAACTGTCAGTTTGAAACTGCAATATTTATTTAACAATAAATTATAAGTAAGTATTTGAATTTCTTACTATACTTGTGGTATATTCTATATAAAATTCATTGAAAAAAGCAAAAATAAAAATATTGTATCATCCCTATCCATTTGCACTCCACAGTTATGGTACAAAGCTGCAAGTACATTGCCTTGGCAGGTAGGGTTTCCACTTGCCGCTCGGCTCGCAAGCTAGCCGCGTCGCGCGTAATACCTATCACGCGACAATTCGACAACCCTTCCGCGTCACTCCGCGCCAGACAGTGACAGAGCTATGCGTTAGAAAGAGAGAATTTGTTTAGGCACGTGTAGGTGAATATTGAATAATGAGCGCTTACGCAAGCTGAATTGAACTTTGTAGCGTTGCGACATAAGTCGCTATTTAAATAAACGTTTTCGCGTAGTCATTCTGTACCAATTCAGTGGCCGCGGTTGGAAGCTAGTAGGCTATAAAAAATTGCACCAGAATCGTGGCATTAATTTTGTTTTTTATGTAGGAATTTTGGTTGCAGGAGGAAAAAAGAAACCAAACGTATACCGACTTCGCGCCTCCGACTACCAACAAACAGGCGACCAGGTTAAATGCACTCGATGTGACAAAACATTCAATGGCTTGAAAGGCGTACGCGAACACGTGATAACAGTGCACAAGCAAAGCAACAAATACAACTGCAATTTTTGTAATACACCGTTCTACACCATGACTTCGTTTATAAAACACAAATTTGACGCACACAAAATAGATGACCGGTATAAATGCAACGCCTGCGACGGTGTATACCACTGTAAAAAACAATTAACAAGACACAAAAATAACTTCCATATGCTAGGGGTCAAGTATAAATGCCCGCAGTGTGATTATGAGAGCTTCAGCGTTACATCGTTGTACAAACATAAGTTTAAACATAAAACTGTGAAAGATTATACTTGCAAGTTTTGTAAGAAGTCGTTTGTTAGGAAGGCGACTTTGAACCTCCATGAGAGGATTCACACAGGGGACAGACGGAAGGTTTGCGCGGAGTGTGGACAGGCGTTCGTGCAAAAAGCAAGTTTAAATTATCACATGATGAAATACCATCCCGAAGTGAAGTTTTAGAATGACACATTGAAACAGGCCTCAGCAATGCGCGACATGTCAACATTTCTCGACTCGTTTTCAGGTGCATAATCGAGTTATCTCGTTATGTCAACCCAACTATATGCCATCTATTTTCATAAACATGAGAGTGACAAGAACAAAAACATAATACGAATCATATTATGATTCTGCTATATCGGCCATTTTAGCCCCGCTGGATTTATAAACTATGTATTTATATTCCAAGTTTCATTAAAATCCGTTTAGTAGGTTTTGCGTGAAAGAGTAACAAAACATCTATACATCCATACATCCTCACAAACTTTCGCATCCTTTTTATAATAGTAGGATAAGATTATCTTTTTAAAAATGTCCATAATGTTTTGGGTTACAGCAGTGAGTCTGCCTTTCTTTTGTGTAAATTAAAAATGTCATTTTTATATTCAATATTTTTAATGCTAATAAAATAGTGTACAAAGTTGTAAGCTAAAAGTTTTAGAGGACTATTCAATTTTATTTTATGTTATTTATTTGTAATTTGACATGTTTTTGAAAAGTATTTTAATTTGAACTATGTTTGTGCTGTAAATATAATGGATTTATCTATACTTCTATACTAATACACAATTTAAACAACTTAATAATATTTCACTTTCAAAACTTTCGTGAGTTTCGTGAGTGTGAGACGCGACCGCGAGGAGTAACTTTGCCGCAACTCCCTCCTTACCCAGATGAAGATTCTCCGGATGAATTGAAACATTGTCGGTATCTAAATCGACGATAATTTTACGTGAGTAATTCCCGTGTGTTAAATAATGTCTAACTTAATAATAATTATTATTTTAATAAATTTTTTAAATTGTTAATTTTTTAAATTCCTAATTATTATAATGTTAATTATTTTTGTTTTATTTGTCTTATCATTCTCTGAGGTTTTTATTATTATTAACTTGTTATATTGTTGGCCACACGGGATTGTCCATTAGAAATCCCGGGAAGATCCATATTAATATCAACATTTCGATGCAAGTACATAAATAACTACCTAATTCCGACCTCTGGACATGACAGCAACTTTCTCCTTCACTTGGCTCATGCAGCTTACCTCGGTCTTCCTCTTCCTTTTTTCCTTCAATGATGTTCTTAGTGAAACTGTGATGTCGTATAAGACGGCCAATGATCTTCCCTTTTCTATTCTCAACCACTTGCAACAACGATCTTTCCTCCTCCACTCTTTGCAAAACATCAATGTTGGTCATTCTTTCCGTCCAGCTGATCATCTCCAATGTACCCCAACACCACATCTCAATCTTTATCCATTTTCTTCATTATCCACGTCTCACAGAGCTATAGGTACCTACTCCAAACGTGTTATGATAAATTTATTTTTGATCCTATTAGATATTTTAGAGATGTTTCTCTTGTTTTTCCTTGTTGCTTTCCAACGTTTTCAGAGGTTGATTTACAGGCAATGACGTCACTCGTCTGCCTCGACGCCAAATTGTAGTAGCAGGCGTTTTGAGAGCATAAGAAATCAGTGAATTTTTTTAACGAAATACTTACAATAAACTAATACTTATAATTATTATTTTAAGGTCCATAAACACCACTTAATAATGTGAGACGGTTTTAGGAACTTGTCCACGCCTATTAAGCAATCAAATGTACCTACGTTCAGCTAATTTCTTCTTTCTTTTTTTTTCGTGTAGCACACAGAAGTGCTAAAAAACGCCTTGTTTCTCTACCTACGGAACTACAAAGACATCAAAACTGTAACAAATGAAAGAATCGATTACAATAGGGACGATAACAAGTTTTATTTAAATAAATAAAATATCGGCCAAATGCGTGACGGGCCACGCGCAGTGTAGGAGTTCTGTAGTAGCCCGTTACAACAAGCAACTACTTCATCTTAGTCACTCAAAAGGATTTATTCTACGGATTTTGTATTTGGTACAAAATTACCCAACACCCAAGTTCAACGACTATTACTGCTAAACTAATAAAGTTATCTATAATTTTCCTTTAAAGTTTTTCCCATCAACTATCAAAAGAGCTCACGCACGTTACAACGGTTTCTTAATTTTACTTTTTTCGTCGTATTTCAAAAGCTACCCGCTTGGGAAACCAATACCTAAGGTAGGTATTGGTTTCCCAAGCGGGTAGCTTTGATATGATGGATCCACACGTTTGCCGTTTGCTACAAACTACAGACCTCTACAAACGCTTAGTTAAATTAGGTGATCCAAACAACGCTCTAAAGCGGACGTCGAGCTTTTGCCTGCCATAGCGTTTGGATAAAAATTTCACCAGAATAGTGGCATTAATTTTGTTCCTATGTCGGATTTTTGTTTCTATTAATAATTTTGGTTGCAGGAGGAAAAAAGAAACCAATCGTATACAATCTTCGCGCCTCCGACTACGAAAAGATAGGCGAAAAGATAAAATGCACGCGATGTGACAAAATATACAGCAAAATCAGAACCCTACGTATCCACATCAAATCTGTGCACTTAAAGCTAAGCGGCACATACGACTGCGATTTTTGTAATACAACGTTCAACACCATGGATTCGTTTATAAAACACAAACTTGACGTACACAAAATAGATGACCGGTTTAAATGCAACGCCTGCGACAAAGTATACAACTCTAAAACACAATTAACAAATCACAAAAATAACTTCCATATGCTTGGAGAGAAGCATAAATGCCCGCAGTGTGATTATGAAAGCTTCAGCGTCACATCGTTGTACAAACATAAGTTTAAACATAAAACTGTGAAAGATTATAATTGCAAGTTTTGTAAGAAGTCGTTTGTTAGGAAGTCGAATTTGAACCTCCATGAGAGGATTCACACAGGGGAGAGAAGGAAGGTTTGCGCGGAGTGTGGAAAGGCGTTTGTTCAAAAAGCAAGTTTGAATTATCACATGACGAAATACCATCCTGCAGTGAAGTTTTAGAAGGAAGCATTGAAACAGGCCCCGGCAGGCATGCGCAACGTGTCAAAATTTCTCGTCTCGTTTTCAAGTGCATAAACGAGTTATCTCGTTACTTCAACCTGCGCTACATACGCGTTGTCTTGGTCTGATAGAACGAGACGAGTTCAACAAGCTGCCATGTTAGCGCAGATAATACATAACGAGATAACTCGTTTATGCACGAGAATACTAGTTAGTCTATTTGTAGAAATTAAAATAATAAATTAAACACGAGAATTAGGTACTCTCACGCATAAATATTTATAATTTAGGTATGTATCAACAATATAACTTGTTAAACTTTCGCGATTTGTTAACATAATGATAATAATTATTATTATTATTAGGTATCAACAATGTTTCGATTCACAGTAGCAGTAGCGCAGGTTGATATAACGAGATAAGATAACTCAATTTTCCTTGAGAATATATACCTATATAACTTCCTTGGTGTAGGTACACTACAGCGGAGCTAAAAAGGCCGTTAAAGCAGAATCACTTTTGCACTAAATGACGTCTCTTTTCATGACATGAGAGTGACAGGAACAAAAACATAATACGAATGGCCGATATAGCAGACTCATAATAATATGTATTATGATTCTGCTATATCGACCATTTTAGACCCGCTGGGTTTATTAAGGGCAAGCTTCCGCCCGCGGCTTCGCTCGCGTGGTATAAGCCTGTGTTATTCCAGGTCATAAACTATGTAGGTACATGTATTCCAAGTTTAATTAAAATCTGTTTTGTAGGTTTTGCGTGAAAGAGTAACAAACTTCCATACAACTATACATACATCCTCACAAACTTTCGCATCCTATTTATAATAGAAGAATAAGATAATCTTTTTAAAAATGTCCATAATGTTTTGGGTTACAGCAGTGAGTCTGCCTTTCTTTTGTGTAAATTAAAAATGTTTAAGTAATGTGTAAGTGTTTCTTAAATTTAATATTTTTAATGCTAATTAGTTTTAATTTAAATTAGTATACAAAGTAGGTCATAACAAATGTTTTAGGATTTAGGACATTGTTGCCGACTTATTATTGTTTTACTTTCTATGGAATTAAAAATTATGTTTTTGCTTTAATGATGTGCTTAGAATATTATGTAGTACTCTGTGAAATATAACATTAACTATTCGAAAAGTATATTTTATTTATAACTAATGGCACTACTCAACTTTACATAAATAAATATTGCTGGACACTTCACACAGCATCATCTTGCCTCAAAGTAAGCAGAACTTGTGTTATGGGATCTCTTCTTTACTTTAAGGGATTGCCCCCTTGTCGGCATAACTGATGCCTCCTTCTCTACGAAGCTCTTTCCAAGGCAGCCTCCTCGACCTCCTTATATGACATGACAGCAACCTTCCCCCTCACTTGGCTCATGTAGCTTATCCTCGGTCTTCCTCTCCCACTTTTCCTTCAATGATGTTCTTAATGCAACTGTCATGTCGTTTAAGATGGCCAATCATCTTCTCTCTTCTACTACCCTGTACTCCACAAGGTAGCCTGTAGGTTTCAGAGAGTTCCTGGCCGCATCTAACGCTATTGGTCTGATTACGATACCAGTACGTAAGCAGACCAACAGCGTCATCCGGGGCAGGGGTGCTCATTAACTTTTTCCATAAACGTTCATGATTTATAGTGTCTTTGGGGAACATGGTAGAATCGTTCCCCAAAGGCAGAGTAGGTGGTACCTCTGCCATGAGCCGGCCTGTCTGGCCCACTTGCCAGTGGTCTTTCGATCGTCTGTTGTTGTCGGATAGTCCTAGTTATGTCTATCGCCGCCGAAAACTTCGCTTGCGAGTTCTAGACATTCTGATGTTGAGTGGCGCCATCTGTAGTGCGTAGCATGTCTCTATGAGTTCATCTAGCGACAGGTAGATGTCGCTACAGTGTCAAATGCTCTGCTCAAGTCAACACACAAGAAAACAAGCGTGTACGCTTGTTTTACCCGACCTGTAGTAATCAATTTACTTGTTTTATTGCGAATATTGCCATATCGGTTCCTACTTGAGGCCTAAAGCCAAATTGGCCGTCGTCGATAGGCAGCGCTGGTGCAATATTTTGCTGTAAAAAACGTTCAAGTATCTTTTTGATCCTTTTAGATATTTTATAGATGTGTTTTTTTGTTTCTCCATGTTGCTTTCCAACGTTTTCAGAGGTTGATTTACAGGTAATGACGTCACTCGTCTGTCTCGACGCCAAATTGTAGAAGCAAGCGTTTTGATAGCTTAAAATAAATAATCAGTGTATTTTGTAATGTTTTCTTTACGACATGCTTTTAATAAACTAGTAGTTCGCCCCGAACTGAGATCTTGCGCACCGTTGCGTTGATAGCCTAGATTTGGACTTGTTTCTGACTACCCTATACCTACGTTAAGTGCTACTTCTAGTGTTTATTACACAACGATGTCTAATGCGCTAGCTCAGTATGGTAAAGATTACAGGCATGCATAATAGTCCTAGACCATTTTCAGGTTTCCGGAAGATTATTAAAAAAAAAAAAATGGTTACGACTGTATTGTATAATAGTCCCAAGGCACGGCAGACATTAGCAGCATTTACACGCAGAGATCGGCCTGCGGATTTTCCCGCGGATCGATCTCTGCCATTCCAACCTTTGACAGTTTTATCCGCGGATATCCGTAAAGATATCTTTACAGATATCTGTACAGTCCAGATCCGTGCTAAAAACTCTACCGTTTAAAGGCCGCTAGTTTTATCCGCGGATATCTTTACAGATATCTGTACAGTCCACACAACGATCTATTATCATTTAATCTTGGTTATAAGGATTGTTGGTCTTGTTGAGAGGCTTTCTTGGTAGCTTTGTCTCTTTCACACTCGTTGTTGGATTAGTAGTGTGCCCATGTCATTCAAATTTCAGGATATTTTTACTTTATCGCGCTTGACAAAATCAGCGCTTGATTTCGATCCATGGTTTCGATCCTTGAATTCGATCCTTGATTTTGATCCTTGATTTTGATTTCGATCCTGGATTTCGATCCTTGGTTTCGATCTTGGATTTCGATCCTTGATTCTTGAATTTTGAACCTTGAATCTGAAATTTTGAATCTTGAATCTTTGAAGTGACAGCTGTCAAACTTCAAATGACCATATCTCGGGAACTACTCGTCCTAGACTCCCCCCGTTCTCAGTTCAAATGAAAGCTATGACCAAGATCTTCATTTGAAGTGACAGCTGTCAAACTTCAAATGGCCATATCTCGGGAACTACTCGTCCTAGACTCCCCGTTCTCAGTTCAAATGAAAGCTATGACCAAGATCTTCATTTGAAGTGACAGCTGTCAAACTTCAAATGGCCATATCGCGGGAACTACTCGTCCTAGACTCCCCGTTCTCAGTTCAAATGAAAGCTATGACCAAGATCTTCATTTGAAGTGACAGCTGTCAAACTTCAAATGGCCATATCGCGGGAACTACTCGTCCTAGACTCCCCGTTCGCAGTTCAAATGAAAGCTATGACCAAGATCTTCATTTGAAGTGACAGCTGTCAAACTTCAAATGGCCATATCTCGGGAACTACTCGTCCTAGACTCCCCGTTCCCAGTTCAAATGAAAGCTATGACCAAGATCTTCATTTGAAGTGACAGCTGTCAAACTTCAAATGGCCATATCGCGGGAACTACTCGTCCTAGACTCCCCGTTCGCAGTTCAAATGAAAGCTATGACCAAGATCTTCATTTGAAGTGACAGCTGTCAAACTTCAAATGGCCATATCTCGGGAACTACTCGTCCTAGACTCCCCGTTCCCAGTTCAAATGAAAGCTATGACCAAGATCTTCATTTGAAGTGACAGCTGTCAAACTTCAAATGGCCATATCTCGGGAACTACTCGTCCTAGACTCCCCGTTCCCAGTTCAAATGAAAGCTATGACCAAGATCTTTATTTGAAGTGACAGCTGTCAAACTTCAAACCGCCATATCTCGGGAACTACTCGTCCTAGACTCCCCGTTCTCAGTTCAAATGAAAGCTATGACCAAGATCTACATTTTCAATAACAGCTGTCAAAATGACATCTGTCATCTGAAATGTAGATCTTGGTCATAGATTTCATTTGAACTGAGAACGGGGAGTCTAGGACGAGTAGTTCCCGAGATATGGCCATTTGAAGTTTGACAGCTGTCACTTCAAATGAAGATCTTGGTCATAGCTTTCATTTGAACTGGGAACGGGGAGTCTAGGACGAGTAGTTCCCGAGATATGGCCATTTGAAGTTTGACAGCTGTCACTTCAAATGAAGATCTTGGTCATAGCTTTCATTTGAACTGGGAACGGGGAGTCTAGGACGAGTAGTTCCCGCGATATGGCCATTTGAAGTTTGACAGCTGTCACTTCAAATGAAGATCTTGGTCATAGCTTTCATTTGAACTGGGAACGGGGAGTCTAGGACGAGTAGTTCCCGAGATATGGCCATTTGAAGTTTGACAGCTGTCACTTCAAATGAAGATCTTGGTCACAGCTTTCATTTGAACTGGGAACGGGGAGTCTAGGACGAGTAGTTCCCGAGATATGGCGGTTTGAAGTTTGACAGCTGTCACTTCAAATGAAGATCTTGGTCATAGCTTTCATTTGAACTGGGAACGGGGAGTCTAGGACGAGTAGTTTCCGAGATATGGTGCTTTGAAGTTTGACAGCTGTCACTTGAAATGAAGATCTTGGTCATAGCTTTCATTTGAACTGAGAACGGGGAGTCTAGGACGAGTAGTTCCCGAGATATGGCCATTTGAAGTTTGACAGCTGTCACTTCAAAGATTCAAGATTCAAAATTCAAGAATCAAGAAAAAAACTTTGTAAATTTATACCGTTCCACGCGCCAGTCCAAAATCTGCGGTTATCTGTACAGATATCTTTAAAGATATCTTTACAGATATCTTTACAGTCCGGATCCGTGGGAAAATCTTTAGCGTTTAAAGGCCGCTAGTTTTATCCGCAGTTATCTTTAAAGATATCTTTACAGATATCTTTACAGATATCTTTACAGTCCGGATCCGTGGGATAATCTCTATCGTGTAAATGCCGCTATTGTTCTCAGATCGTATTAGGCAATCTAGATCTTTGAAATTTTGTTTTTAAACCACACTTAATAAAGATCTATTTTCAAATAGATCTTTGAAGATATCTGAAGGGGTGGTCAGAGGCCAAATACATATTTAATTTTGGTACATGCCCACTGTTTGCAGGAGTTAGCATTTCCATACGTGGCAGGTTGCAAGCCCATCACCGCTATTAGAAAGTTAACTGGTTTCCTCACGATGTTTTTCTTCACCATTTAGAGCTCGTGTAAAGCGAGAACATAAAAAGGAAACATACATACATACAAAGCAAAATCACCTAACTTGCCACTAAGATCTTTGCTCGCTCGATCGATAATATTTTTACAGTCCATAAACACCACTTAAGGGCGTTCCCTGAGCCAAACACTGTATTTCCCTGTCTATACCCTCGATAAATAAAGTAAGTGGAAAGTAACTGAAAAACTAACATGTATCTTTAACATTTTATCTTTAAATTCAGTGTTAAACATTTTTATTTAACATCGTAATTACTTGATCATAAATCAACGAAAAAAACCACTAATATCTACTAAGATAAATCATCATCTTCTTCTAAAGTTACTGTTATTTATGTTTTTGGATTGCACCATTGGATAGGTCAATTGATAATTGACATACGGTTAGATCACTTTTTCGATCGGTTGTTATAGTGATGAGAAATCTCCAAAAAACTGCATTTTTACCCGGCTGACTGTCAAGTCACCGGGTTATGTAGATCGCGCGTTTCTATGTATGTGGGTGGGTATGTAAGTATTATTCTTTATTACCACGTTTCTCCTAAACGGCTGGATGGATTTTGATGGATGAGGTATCGTTAGAATCGTCTCTATCTCGATTGTGCTCTAGGATACTTTTTATTTCGATAAATCAAATAGTGCGGCTAGAAAATGCAACAATGTGTGAATTTTCAAAATGAAAATCACGCCATCATATCAAAATCCATTTCAAAATCAAGAGGTTGGTGGACTGATATCAAATATATATATTTTTTAAATCTAATGACATCTTCGAAGACTAAATCGAGTCTCAAAATTTTTGAAAATCTATTTTTCGTCCTAAATAGAATTGCTAACCAAAACGCATACTAAAACTTTCTATTTAGTCACACGCAATGTTTAGAACAAACTGAATCGAAATTGGTTCAGCCATTTAGGAGATATCTCATATTTAAGAATTAACTTACGCATTTAATTTAGGTACTCACAGAGCCATCTGTGTGTCAACTGTGACAACAACGTTTAGGAAAATGCGCACGGCATCGAACCCTAGATATCTACCTACATAATAATAAAATTGTAATTTAATTTTGTGATTGATAATAAGTTAATGCTGTTTCCAACTTTTCAGTTCAGCCGGGTTTTTTTATTTTTGAATAAATTGCTTGTTGTCGTTATTTAACTGCATGTTGTCCTGACAAGGACTACGGAAGACGGATTTTTTTACTATTAGGTACTAAGGATTTTTTTTCGTCGTCTACCCCGTTGTGTGGGGTATCGTTGAATAGTTCTTTCAAAATGACTTAGGGGTTGCTACTAGTACTATTTTTCGATTTAATGCTCCATTTACGAAATATACAACTTTATAAAAGTTGTAGGTAGTGCAAATTTTTGTTCCAGTAGGGCGTCCCCCCTCTAAAAGCTAAACTGCTGGCTTAAAAAAATCTGGAAAAATTCACGATGATAGTGCATTTCATGTACTTACTATAACTGAAAATTATAGCGGTTAAGATAACTTTATTAGCTTAGCAGTAATAGTCGTTGAACTTTGGTGTTGGGTGATGTACCAAACACAAAATCCTTGGAATAAATCCTTTAAAGTGTCTAAGATGAAGTAGTTGCTTGTTGTAACGGGCTACTGCGGAACCCTACATTGCGCGTGGCCCGACACGCACTTGGCCGGTTTTTATTTTTCGTTTAGAACACAGAAGTGCTAAGAAACGCCTTGTGTGTGTGATATTTGTTACTCTTTTGCGCAAAAACTACTAAACGGATTTTAATGAAACTTGGAATATAGATAGTTTATGACCAGCAATAACACATAGGCTGCTTGTTATCCGGGTAGTTATCGCGCAAGCGAAGCCGCGGGCGGACGCTAGTAGGCTATACATTTGTTATCAGAATAGTGAGGGGTGGCAATAATTTTGTTTTTATGTCAGAATTTTTTGTTTCTATTAATAATTTTGGTTGCAGGAGGAAAAAACAAACCAAACAAATACCGACTTCGCGCCTCCTACGACTACGAACAGACAGGCGACCAGTTTAAATGCACGCGATGTTTCAAAACATACAATTCCTTTAAAAGCATTAGTGCCCACGTAAGAAGAGTGCACAAGCCGTACAACTGCGATTTTTGTAATACACCGTTCTACACCATAAATTCGTTTATAAAACACAAATATGACGTACACAAAATAGATGACCGGTATAAATGCAACGCCTGCGACAGAGTATTCAACTCTACAGTACTATTAAGAGAACACAAAAATATCTTCCATATGCTTGGAGCGAAGCGTAAATGTCCGCAGTGTGATTTCGAGTGCTTCGGCCGACCAACGTTGTACAAACATCAGATTAAACATAAAACTGTGAAAGATTATAATTGCAAGTATTGTAAGAAGTCGTTTCTTAGGAAGACGACCTTGGCCTTTCATGAGAGGATTCACACAGGGGACAAGAGGAAAGTTTGCGCGGAGTGTGGACAGGCGTTCGTGCAAAAAGCAAGTTTAAATTATCACATGATGAAATACCATCCTTCAGTGAAGTTTTAGAATGCGCAATAGGGTGGAGCGAATTTTGCTTTTTTTTTCGTAATCATTTTGGAATACCTGTAAAAAGTTGTTCTTCTAACTCACAAATATACACACAAAATTTTATTTGAAACATAATATATTTAGAGGAGCCCCCGAAATTCATGAAAAGTGGTCAAAAAATATAAAGTATTTTGTTGTTTTAAATTAATAAATTTATAAGTAAATAAATATAGTTTAATTAAGGCAAGACTGCATTCACGTCAGCAAATGCCACATTCCGATACAAAAAAAAACAATTTCATGTTTAATTAAAATTGCTCTTACGCACTTTTATCTTGTTAATTTTATTAAATAAATTTGTTACGGCTCTTTTTGCTATCGCATTTACAAGTAATTATACTGATATTCATTTAATGGTAGCCCTGAAATTCAGAAAAATACTTTCATTGAACAATCTGACGAAATGTAGCTATATTTACCGATTTTCAATTGCGTTGGGGCACCCTAAGACATTAAAATAGATTAACAATTATTTCGTATGTTTGATTTTCTCATTCAAAGACAACTTTAAATCGCTATGCCGTTGAAAAAAACAAAAGTTTTTTTTATTATGTAGTGGGATTTACCGATTTTCAATTGCGTTGGGGCACTTCAAGACATTAAAATAGAATAACGATATTTCGTACGTTTGATTTTCTCATTCAAAGACAACTTTATATCGCTATGCCGTTAAAGAAAAAAAATTTTTGGTTTTCACTCCACCCTAATGCGCAACGTGTTAAAATTTCTCGTCTCGTTTTCAAGTGCATAAACGAGTTATCTCTTTACGTCAACCTGCACTACACACGCGTTGTCTTGGTTTGATAGAACGAGACGAGTTCAACAAGCTGCCATGTTAGCGCAGATGATACAAATACAAATACAAATACAAAAATTTATTCATAAAACCAGTTTTACAAGTCAGATAGTTAGTTCACGTTATTTAAAAACATTATACTTAGTTCATAACATCCAATTCATTAAAAATAATCTCAGGAAATAATTAATTAATAATTCATTTGTAATTCATTAAAAATGTTCAATAACTATAATTCATTTGGAATTCTTATTTAGTTGAGGTAGACTTCTCATGGGTGAGGTGGTACTTACAGTTCAGGCAACTCATAGAATTCGTCTAAACTGTAAAATACCCCCTCCAATAACCATTTCTTCATTTTATTTTTAAAAATAGCCGTGGAAGCAGCATCTCGTATTCGCTCTGGCAGTCTGTTATAGATAGAAGGGCCCAGAACGTAAACGGATTTTTCCGACTTTGCCAGTTTGTGCGGCGGTGTGACAAGACGGTAAGAGTGTTTATTGCTACGCATGGCGCGATTCTCGTTCGTGCCACGGCGTTGAAACAAGTCCAGGTTTATGTGAGTAAAGAGGGCTAAATGGTAAATATACTCACACGGCAGAGGAAGGATCTTTAGCTCTTTAAAATAGTCTCTGCAGGAGACATCACTCGGAAAACGAGATAACTCGTTTATGCACGAGAAAACTAGTTAGTCTATTTGTAAAAAATAAATTAATAAATTAGACACGTGAATTAGGTACTCACGCATAAATATTTTTAATTTTGGTAGGTACCTCAACAATGTTTCGATTCACAGTAGCAGTAGCGCAGGTTGATATAACGAGATAAGATAACTGGATTTTCCTCGAGAAAATTGGTCACGTTGGCTATGTGTTGTAGGTACACTACAGCGGAGCTAAAAAGGTCGTTAAAGCAGAATAATTTTTGCACTAAATGACGTCTCTTTTCATAGACATGAGAGTGACAGGAACAAAAACATAATACGAATGGCCGATATAGCAGAATCATAATAATATGTATTATGATTCTGCTATATCGGCCATTTTAGACCCGCTGGATTTATTAAGGGCTAGCTTGAAGCCCGCGGCTTCGCTCGCGTGGTATAAGCCTGTGTTATTCCAGGTCATAAACTATGTAGGTACATGTATTCCAAGTTTAATTAAAATCTGTTTTGTAGGTTTTGCGTGAAAGAGTAACAAACATCCATACAACTATACATACATCCTCACAAACTTTCCCATCCTATTTATAATAGTAGGATAAGGTAATCTTTTTAACAATGTCCATAATGTTTTGGGTTACAGCAGTGAGTCTGCCTTTCTTTTGTGTAAATTAAAAATGTATTTCTTAAATTTAATATTTTTAATGCTAATTAGTATTAATTTAAATTAGTATACAAATTAGGTCATAACAAATGTTTTAGGATTTAGGACATTGTTGCCGACTTATTATTGTTTTACTTTCTATGGAATTAAAAATTATGTTTTTGCTTTAATGGTGTGCTTAGAATATTATGTAGTACTCTGTGAAATATAACATTAACTATTCGAAAAGTATATTTTATTTATAACTAATGGCTCTACTCAACTTTACATAAATAAATATTGCTGGACACTTCACACAGCATCATCTAGCCTCAAAGTAAGCAGAACTTGTGTTATGGGATCTCTTCTTTACTTTAATTAAGGGATTGCCCCCTTGTCGGCATAACTGATGCCTCCTTCTCTACGAAGCTCTTTCCAAGGCAGCCTCCTCGACCTCCTTATATGACATGACAGCAACCTTCTCCTTCACTTGGCTCATGTAGCTTATCCTCAGTCTTCCTCTCCCACTTTTCCTTCAATGATGTTCTTAATGCAACTGTCATGTCGTTTAAAAAATCACAAAAAAAAATCACGCCATCATATCAAGAGGTTGGTGGACTGATATCAAATATATTTTTAAAAAAATCTAACATGACATCTTCAAACACTTAATCGAGTCCCAAAATTTTTGAAAATCTATTTTTCGCCCTAAATGGAATTGCTAAACAAAACGCATACTAAAACTTCCTATTTAGTCACATGCAACGTTTAGAACAAACCGCATCGAAATTGGTTAAGCTATTTAGGAGATATCTCATATTTAAGAAATAACTTACGCTATTAATTTACTGAAAAGTTGGAAATAAATAAATATATTTTCACCATGGAATGTCGCAATTTTTGCCTTAACAGTAGTCAAATTTAAAATATCGTAATATAAATAAAAGTCGGAGGCTTCTATTTCATTTTCAGCGTGCCTAGTGCCCTAACAAATAGCGGCTAGCTAGAAAATGCAACACTGTGCTAATTTTGCAAAAAAATATCTAGCCATCATAATCAAAATCCGTGTCAAAATCAAGAGATCGATGGACTGATTTCAATTTAAATTTTTCGCCTCAAATGGAATTGCAAAACATAAGTAGGTACCTATCCTAAAACTTGATATCTAGTCATACCTACACAACTATCTATCAAAGGTTTAGAAAAAATCGCATCGACATTTAGAAGATATAGGTAGGTATCATTTAGAAGAAAATGCTGTTCCAACTTTTCAGTTCAGCCGGGTTTCTTTATTTTTGAATTAATTGCTTGTTACAGTCCATAAACTCCACTTAAAGGTTGATTCACGTTACACCGGGCCGGGCCCGGCCGGGCCCCGTCCGGGGCCCGGCCCGGTGTAACGTGAATCAACCTTAATAATGTGAGACGGTTTTTAGAAACTTGTCAAATAGCCTATTAAGATAAGTATCACCCGTTCAGCTGATTTCTTCTTTCTTTTTTTTCGTTTAGATTGAACACAGAAGTGCTAAAAAACGCCATGTGTGTGTGATATTTCTTACTCTTTTGCGCAAAAACTACTAAACGGAATTTAATGAAACTTGGAATATAGATAGTTTATGACCAGCAATAACACAAAGGCTACTTGTTATCCGGGTAGTTATCGCGCAAGCGAAGTCGCGGGCGGACGCTAGTAGGCTATAAATTGTTTATCAGAATGGTGAGGGGTGGCAATAATTTTGTTTTTTTATGTCAGAATTTTTTGTTTCTATTAATAATTTTGGTTGCAGGAGGAAAAAACAAATACCGACTTCGCGCCTCCGACTACGAAAAGACGGGCGACAAGTTTAAATGCACGCGATGTAACATAACATTCAATTCCTTTAGAGTCATTCGTGCCCACTTCAAAAAAGTGCACAAGCTAAGCGGCAACATGTACAACTGCGATTTTTGTAATACACCGTTCTACACCATGAATACGTTTATAAAACACAAATATGACGTACACAAAATAGATGACCGGTATAAATGCAACGCCTGCGACAGCGTATTCAACTCTGCAGTAGTATTAAGAGAACACCTAAAAACCTTCCATATGCTTGGAGCGAAGCGTAAATGTCCGCAGTGTGATTTCGAGTGCTTCAGTTCTACAGTGTTGTTCAGACATAAGGTTATACATAAAACTGTGAAAAATTATATTTGCAAGTTTTGTAAGAAGTCGTTTCTTAGGTTGAAAACATTGATCTTACATGAGAGGATTCACACAGGGGACAAGAGGAAAGTTTGCGCGGAGTGTGGACAGGCGTTCGTGCAAAAAGCAAGTTTAAATTATCACATGATGAAATACCATCCTGAAGTGAAGTTTTAGAATGACACATTGAAACAGACCCCGGCAGGCTTGCGCAACGTGTTACAATTTCTCGTCTCCTTTTCAAGTGCATAAACGAGTTATCTCGTTACGTCAACCTGCGCACACACACTGCACACGCGTTGTCTTGGTTTGATAGAACGAGACGAGTTCAACAAGCTGCCATGTTAGCGCAGATGATACATAACGAGATAACTCGTTTATGCATGAGAAAACTAGTTAGTCTGTTTGTAAAAATTAAAATAATAAATTAGACACGAGCATTAGATACTCACGCATAAATATTTTTAATTTAGGTAGGTACCTCAACAATGTTTCGATTCACAGTAGCAGTAGCGCAGGTTGATATAACGAGATAAGATAACTCGATTTTCCTCGAGAAAATTAGTCACGTTGGCTATGTGTAGGTACACTACAGCGGAGCTAAAAAGGCCGTTAAAGCAGAATCATTCTTGCACTAAATGACGTCTCTTTTCATAGACAAGAGAGTGACAGGAACAAAAACATAATACGAATGGCCGATATAGCAGAATCATAATAATATGTATTATGATTCTGCTATATCGGCCATTTTAGACCCGCTGGATTTATTAAGGGCTAGCTTGAAGCCCGCGGCTTCGCTCGCGTGGTATAAGCCTGTGTTATTCCAGGTCATAAACTATGTAGGTACATGTATTCCAAGTTTAATTAAAATCTGTTTTGTAGGTTTTGCGTGAAAGAGTAACAAACATCCATACAACCATACATCCTCACAAACTTTCGCATCCTATTTATAATAGTAGGATAAGATAATCTTTTTAACAATGTCCATAATGTTTTGGGTTACAGCAGTGAGTCTGCCTTTCTTTTGAGTAAATTAAAAATGTCTTTCTTAAATTTAATATTTTTATTGCTAATTAGTATTAATTTAAATTAGTAGGTATACAAAGTAGGGCATAACAAATGTTTTTGCACATTGTTGGCGACTTATTATTGTATTACTCTCTATGGAATGAAAAAGTATGCTTTTTCTTGAATGACGTGTTATTGTTAAGATTAATAATTTGTACTATTTGAAATATAACATTAACTATTCGAAAAGTATATTTTATTTTTAACCTACTCAATTTAAATAAATAATACTGGATATTTTACACAGCATCATCTAGCCTCAAAGTTAGCAGAACTTGTGTTATGGGATCTCTTCTTTACTTTAAGGGATTGCCCCTTGTCGGCATAACTGATGCCTTCTTCTCTACGAAGCTCTTTCCAAGGCAGCCTCCTTGACCTCCTTATATGACATGACAGCAACTTTCTCCTTCACTTGGCTCATGTAGCTTATCCTCGGTCTTCCTCTTCCACTTTTCATTCAATGATGTTCTTAATGAAACTGTCAGGTCCTTCCTATATGATAGCCAATCATCTTCCCTCTTCTATTCTCAACGACCTTTCCTTCTCCACTCTTTGCAAAACCTTAATGTTGGTCACTCTTTCCGTCCAGCTGATCCTCTCCAATCTACGCCAATATATTTTATCTCTAACCTTTTATGTTTTTGTCCACGTCTCATACCCATACAGAGCTATACTCCAAACGTGGTTTGATACATTTCTTTTTTATAATAATAATAATAAATTTCTTTATTCAGACACAAGATCCATTGTATGTTACATAACAATAAAACACAAACACACATTTATTTTTATAATCATCATCATCATCATCATCATCATCAGCCCTTCTCATCCCACTGCTGGGCATAGGCCTCTCTTCGCTTTTGCCATTCGCCTCTATCCTGCGCCAATCTTACTCATGTACGACCTGCGGATTTTATTATGTCGTCGACCCATCTTGTCGGCGGGCGATCGACACTCCTTTTTCCGTCTCTAGGCCACCACTCGGTCAACACTTTGCTCCACCTGTCATCACTGTCGCGAAAGCGAAGAATTGTAGTTGCATATAGCTATAGCTAGGCTTGTCGGGACTAGTCGGAATGGATCGGTCGGCGCCGGCAGGCGATCGCTCGCGAGCGGGTCGCCGGGCGGCCGGACTGACATTCTGTTCCGAGGCGGCAAGCGAGATACATGGGTGAGTGATCTTGACTTTACACTGTGCATGCAATACGATATAATTGCCATTGATTTAAAATACCCATGTGTTAGCGTACAGTATATTTCTAGAAGTGTATTTGCCGATGCGTTCGGAAAGATATATAAATATTAGAGAGGGTATTTATATGAAGCGTGACTTGCCGGATGCGTTCGGCAAGACACCAAGAGCGAGGCTCGGGGTGGCTATAGGGGAGGTCGGAGGCCACACGGGGATAAGCCCCATAAAACATAAGAGGGAATAACCCTGCCCAGGGAACAAGTGGACAAGCCACTACATCCCAGGGCCAGGCTAAGGAACAAGTGGACCAGCCACTATATCCACGGCCAGGCTAAGGAACAAGTGGACCAGCCACTATATCCACGGCCTAGGGAACAGGTGGAACAGTCACCATATCCCAAAGAAGGTGGAACAGTCACCGCATAAAAGTATAACCCGCTAACAACAATGTGCATTATAAGTAGGTACATCAACACAGAATATTCGTCATAATCCAGTTTTTAGGTACTTGGCGACATGGTGGAGATGCAGGGATCTCCTATTTTATTCATTCTAAAAATAGATTGTTTACTCTGGTTATAAAAATCGAAGCGCGGGTAGTTCTGTTTTTGCGTTTGCTTTTGTTATGTTCGACGTAATAAAATCATTACGTACAAAAATAACAAAGGAATTTAAATAATCTTTGAGATGCAATATTTTAAATGTAATAATATTATGTACGTATACCTGCCTACTAGTTGGTTTGTTCATAACGTTTATGATCGCATATCTGCACAAAAGGGATCGAACTATGCAAAAGTTTTAGATTACACAAAATGAAAAATGAAGTAGGTAGGTACCTATACCTAAATAGTATCAAGATACTACAAACACAAGTTTTGTAGAAGGTACATAAAGTATTTTTTTTTTACGAGACATACCTAGGTACTTACTTACATACATGTTTGTGTTATAGCAAAGTAAGCATAGGTTGCGTACATTGCGTTGCGAAGCGAAGTTAATGATTGTAGGTTGATCGTAGTACCTACCTACCTACTTACCTACATTTTTATTTGTTTTTCTTATCGATTAAAACATAATCTATGGTGCATACAATTTACGTAGCATTTGGTTTTTATAGTTTTATTGAGACTTGGGTTTTTTTTTTTTGACGTGATAACGTCTTATAAATCGATGTTTTATTAACATGTTGAGACTTTGGTTTTTTTTTTTTGACGAGTCAACGTCTTATAAACAGTTAAACGCCGGCTGTATGCATAAAAAGTGCCACGTTCAGCCTGAGCCGAGCGTGCAAGCGAGAGCGCGGAACAAGCGATACAGAGGCACGATCGGCCTAAGTGTTCGGCAATTCATTAAAGTAATTGTGCGACTTTTCATCAATTTTTTCTTGTGACGTTGTCACGTAAGATTATCGTCCGTAAGCCGACTTTCCAGACAATCAGTCAGTTTTTTGTTTTGTTCTGAATGAGTTGACATTATGTAGGTAAAGAATAACAACACTAAAATAATTTACCTACTTACTTGAAATGGTACATAATTACTTAAGTACTTACTTTATGAAGAAAGTAATTTTCTAAGAGAGTTGCTTGGTACATACATTTACCCCCTTATTCATAATAATTTTCAAATTTAGCAAGGCTTTAGAGAACGATTTTTTCTTATCACTTTTGTGTCTGAAAAGAGACAGTAACAAATTTAGCACTCATCTGTGCTCTAAGAAGCCTCTGAGTCCATTATGAATAAGAGGGTATTAAGTATTAAGTATAAAGTTAAAGTTAAAGTTAAAGTTAAAGTTAAAGTTAAAGTTAAAGTTAAAGTTAAAGTTAAAGTTAAAGTTAAAGTTAAAGTTAAAGTTAAAGTTAAAGTTAAAGTTAAAGTTAAAGTTAAAGTTAAAGTTAAAGTTAAAGTTAAAGATAAATCAAGGTCATATATTTTTTTAATTGTCCCAACAAGTTTTACCGGTAGGTCTAGGTACCGGTATAGATAAAAAATACATAATGAGTCATTCATAATTTTGTTGTAGATTTGGACAAAACTGAACAAACAAGATCTTGCTCTTGGGTAGTTTAGGTACTGTACTAAAAATGGAAGATGTCCTCGAAACTCGTTTAAAGTTATTATACGAATCAGTCCAGTCGTATATAAACTCTGCCCAGTGTGCTCTTAAAGAAGTAGACAGTGATGCTCATTACAAAGAATTAGAATTGATCGGAGCTAAACTAAAAGGTGCTAATGAAAGGTTTGTCGCTGAAATACATAATTACTGCAAATTATTCAAAGAACCCGACATAAGTCAAATAACCCAATACACTTCCACTCAAATTCAAGCTGAAGATTTAGTGTCCGAAATAAATGTTCATATCAAACGCAATGACCGAAAACGAACTTCAGCTATGGACAGTAACGATAACTCCAGAATTACGAACAAATTGCCGAGAATGGAGTTGAGCAAATTTGACGGTGACATTCTCAAGTGGTACCAATTTTGGGACCAATTTTCTTCGAACGTGGATGCTAGAAATATAAACGAGGTAGATAAGCTGCTTTACCTACAATCAGTTTTAGAAGGGGACGCGAAACAAGCTATTGAAGGTTTAGATATCACCAACAAAAATTATAGTATAGCTGTTCAAACTCTCAAAGAAAGATTTGGTAAACCTGCTGCTATTATTGACGCACACTACGTGGCACTATATCGAATAAAACCAGTTACAACAAGTCAAGTGAAAGATTGCCGACAGGTTCTCAATGAAATAGAGAGGCACCTTCGTGTATTGAGCTCCCTGGGCGAAGATGTGAATCATAATCATCTCCGAGTCATGATAATGGAAAAAATCCCTGAAGATCTGATTTACGAAGTAAGAATGAAAATGACAGACGAAGAAGAGAAAATAGATAGTATTAGGAAATATCTAGAATATATTATATCGGCTAGAGAAACATCAAATAGACTGAAAAAAGACACAGTAGGTACAAAAGTAACAGACTCGACAAACAGTGAAGGCAAGGACATGACTGAAAGCTTTACGACAGGTTCATTACATATCAAATCAGAAGAAAAGACAGACCATAGACAGCGTAGAAATACATTATTTAGGAAAAATAGACCAAGAAATGACAATAGGAATAACAATAGTAAAACACAACATTCATATAAAAGACAACTTGACAGCCCTGATACCAAAAATGAACCGCCAAAAAAGAAATTTAGAACTAGGAAATGCATATTCTGTAATCAAGACCATTTCAATGATGAGTGCACGAAACACAAAACATTGCAGAATAGGAAAGCATTACTAAGCAAACGATGCTTTATCTGCTTTCAGGAAGGCCATAGGGTAAACACATGTCGATCAAAACGTCCGTGTAAGCATTGTGGCGAATCAGGCTCACATAATCGAGCTTTGTGCCCCAAAAGGTTTGCACAGCCCATGAAGTCATCAGAGACTGATAGTTTACATGTCAGCACCGAAACAAATACCACGGTATTACAAACTTGCCTAGCTATGGTAGGTAGCACCGATAATGACTCGAGGCAGCGACAGTGTAGGATCCTACTCGACTGCGGTAGTCAACGGTCTTACATTACAGAGTCTATCGCGAATAGCCTAAAATTACCTGTTACAGAAAAGATAAATCTATCGATATTTACTTTCGGTGCGAAATCACCACATCAGATTGAAAGTTCCGTAGTCAATTTTAAACTAGTAACCCGAACAGGCGTGACCCGCCAAATACATGCAAACGTTGTACCTCATATCACACATGCCATACGAAAACCCGTGTTCAATGACTCAATGAAGATAGGAAATAATATCAGATTGAAAGACCTTACATTAGCAGATGATGGATCAGGCGGTGATATGGTAGATATTCTGTTAGGTAATGATTATTACCACTCGTTCATGTTGCATGAAAAGATTTCTGTCACTCAGGATCTATATCTGGTTAATTCCGACTTTGGATGGGTATGGTCGGGTAGGATTAAAGAAAACATTGATTCAGATCAGCTGACTGTACTGACCTATTTTCAATCAGATGGGATTTTTGAAACAAAACTTTTTGAGCCTGATTTACCACTAAAGGTAGATGACGTTAAAAAACTGTGGGATCTTGAATCAATAGGTATCACGGATTCTCCCAAATCTACTCGTGATGAGGAAGCTATAAAGCAATTTAATGAGACTATTCTTTATAAGGATAATAGATACCATGTTCAGTGGCCGTGGACCGAAGCGCAACCTGATCTTCCTAATAATTTAGGTCTATGTTGGGGTCGTCTCAATAGCTTAGTAAAACGGTTGAATAAAACTGAAATGATGGCGTACGATAACGTCTTACAGGAACAGTTACAGAATGGGGTCATAGAAATTATACCAAGTGCTAATATCGAACAGAAACATAAGGTTCATTACTTGCCTCATCATTGTGTCCATAGCCGCGATAAGTCTAAGAAACTACGGATTGTCTATGATGCGTCTGCTAAAACCGGTGATAATCGAAGTCTGAACGAATGTTTATATCGAGGACCATTGATGCTAGAAGATCTAACTGGGTTGCTGGTTAAGTTTAGAGAACATCCTATAGCTATTGTAGCAGATGTAGAAAAAGCCTTTCTACAGTTAGGCCTTCAAGAGCTAGATAGAGATGTAACACGCTTTCTTTGGCTTAAAGACATAAATGGTAAAACTAGTTCCGATAATGTCTTACACCTTCGCTTTTGCCGCGTACCATTTGGTGTAATATCTAGCCCATTTTTATTAAACGCAACAATCAGATTTCATCTAACGAGGTCAAACAGCTCCCTCATGAAAGATCTAGCCAATGATATTTATGTCGATAATATAGTTACTGGCTCAAAAACCACATCAGATGCTTTAAACCTATACGAAACCTCGAAAAAATCATTTGACAAAATATCCATGAATTTACGGGAATGGAATTCAAATTCAAAAGAACTCATTTCTGCGATTCCAGAAAGATTTCGAGCCAAAGAAAATAAGATAGTAAAGGTATTAGGTTTAAATTGGGACATAGATTGTGATCACCTTTCCTTGAAATCTAATTTCACTGATAAAGACTTAGACACAGCTCGTACTAAAAGAGACATACTAAAATTTATAGCCTCAGTCTATGATCCTTGTGGTTTTGCAGTACCGGTACTACTCCCAGCAAAGCTATTCTTTCAGAAATTATGGAAGGATAAAATTAAGTGGGATGCTAATTTGAATTCCCAATTGCTTAGTGAATGGCAACAAATAGCCTTAAAGTTTAGTTATCTGAAGGATATTAAAGTTGATCGCTACTATGCTCATAGCCTAAATACCGACGAAGGCTGTGACCAAATAGAGTACGAAATGCATTGCTTTACCGACTCATCAATGGATGCGTATGCAGCGGTCATTTATTTGCGCAGTTCTTTACGCACTAATAATATTGTCAGTTTTGTTATTGGCAAGTCCAGATTAGTGCCGTTAAAAGATCAAAGCAACTTACAGATTCCAAGACTAGAATTGCTGGGAGTACTTATTGGGTGTAGACTTATAAATTACGTCATGAAATTCTTGCGTCTAAAAATCAAATCGCAATTTTTGTGGACTGATAGTCAAATAGTTTTGAGCTGGTGTAAATCAGACAAACTTCTTCCACCGTTTGTCTCGCGAAGAATTTGTGAAATAAAACAGAACAAATTGTTACAAATTAGATACGTACCAACCAAGCTTAATCCATCTGATGTAGGAACTAGGGCAGAGCGAATTGAGTCATACGATAGATGGCTTAAGGGTCCTGAGTTTTTGAAGAAAGACTCTGAACAGTGGCCTACTGTTTCTAAGAACAATGAGGTTCAGAACCTTTCTTTGGGTGAGGAGGGTCTTACGAATACTGAATCAATGAATATAACGGAATCAGACGTAAATAACGCAGAACCTATTACAGTAGATGAATCCCACTGCTCAGAA
Source organism: Camptogramma bilineatum (assembly GCA_958496255.1). Classification (NCBI taxonomy): domain Eukaryota; kingdom Metazoa; phylum Arthropoda; class Insecta; order Lepidoptera; family Geometridae; genus Camptogramma; species Camptogramma bilineatum. The sequence goes on from OY292478.1 coordinate 6,304,278, forward strand.
ACAGACAAACAAACAAAGACAATAATAGATATTCAGACAAAATATTTTCCCAAAGAAACTGAAGGTAATGTGACTGACTTGACGAGATCATTACATTTGTTCAAAGACCATGAAGGAGTAATTAGGTGTAGAGGTAGGTTTAGACATACAGACTTGTCAGAAGACCAGAAAGAACCTATACTCCTGCCCAAAAATGCGGAATATACTCAGAAAATAATAACAGAGTTGCATCAGAAAAACTATCATGTCGGAGTCTCTCATACGTTATCCCTATTGCGTCAGAAGTTTTGGGTTCCTCATGGTAGATCAACTGTACAGAAAATAATCAGGAAATGCCCACAGTGTGTCAAATACGGCGGAGGTCCATTTAAGCTACCAGCAATGCCTGATTTGCCAGCTGAAAGAGTGAAGCTAAGTTTACCATTTGCTTTTACTGGCATTGATTATTTCGGACCGCTTTATGTGAATGAGGGCATGCAAGAAAAACGCTGGGTATGCCTATTCACGTGCCTCACTATTCGGGCTATTCATATGGAAGTAGTAAAAGACCTTTCAGCTGAAGAATGTTTACTTGCCATAAGAAGATTCGTTGCAGTCAGAGGTTTGCCACAGCTAATTGTTTCGGATAATGCTACACAATTTAAACTTACCGCAGATGTTCTTACTTCAGATTATTGTATACAGAATAGCTTGCGATGGAAGTTCATTCCAGAATTGGCCCCCTGGTTTGGAGGATTTTACGAGCGACTAATCGGAGTTGTGAAACATAGTATTAAAAGAACCTTAGAGAAACATTTAATAAATCACAACCAGTTGTGTACCGCAATGAAAGAGCTTGAAGCCATTGTTAATACCAGACCGTTGACCACAGTAGGAGCTGAGCTCGAACATGTATTGACTCCGCAAGATTTTCTCCGTGTAGGCGGATCAGTGACCACCGAAGTTTCGGACCGTGAGTTCTTAGAATCAGCTACTGTAACCAAATCCAATCTGATTGATGGGTGGAAGAGAGGTCAAATAATTATTGCAGAATTTGGTAAGATGTTTACCAATCAGTACCTAACCAGTCTCAGAGAAAGAAATGACAAACATCGGCAATCAAGAGTTGTGGTTAATAGAGTTCCAAAGTTAGCAGAGACAGTTCAGTTAAAATCGGAAGGCAATAGAGCACACTGGAAGGTAGGAAAGATAGTACAATTGCTAAAAGGTTCGGATGGACAAATAAGAGTTGCGAAAGTTAAAATATCGTCAGGAGAAACATTGACTCGTTCAATAGGTCACTTGTTTCCACTTGAACTTGAAGAACAGAGTACAGTACCAATAGTAGACCAAACTCCCACGATGAGAGCACAAGGTTCTGCGGAACCTGAATGTTCTGAAGAGTCCCAAAGCACACAAGAACACCAAGTAGCTGCTCAATCAGAATCAGCAGACAGCAGAAAGAGACCAATCAGGGCTTCTGCAGCCAAAGCTAGGCAAAGGGTCAAAGAGTGGACATCCCAGTTGCTTGTCAGATTGTTTCACCAGTAGATTAAAAGAAACAGAGTCTAGAGAGATAATATTAGTCAAGATTGTTAATAGTACACCATTGTTGTAAATAAATATGCAAATTTATCAAATCGTTTTCGTTCTCTATCTTCCTTGGGGGGAATGTCGCGAAAGCGAAGAATTGTAGTTGCATATAGCTATAGCTAGGCTTGTCGGGACTAGTCGGAATGGATCGGTCGGCGCCGGCAGGCGATCGCTCGCGAGCGGGTCGCCGGGCGGCCGGACTGACATTCTGTTCCGAGGCGGCAAGCGAGATACATGGGTGAGTGATCTTGACTTTACACTGTGCATGCAATACGATATAATTGCCATTGATTTAAAATACCCATGTGTTAGCGTACAGTATATTTCTAGAAGTGTATTTGCCGATGCGTTCGGAAAGATATATAAATATTAGAGAGGGTATTTATATGAAGCGTGACTTGCCGGATGCGTTCGGCAAGACACCAAGAGCGAGGCTCGGGGTGGCTATAGGGGAGGTCGGAGGCCACACGGGGATAAGCCCCATAAAACATAAGAGGGAATAACCCTGCCCAGGGAACAAGTGGACAAGCCACTACATCCCAGGGCCAGGCTAAGGAACAAGTGGACCAGCCACTATATCCACGGCCAGGCTAAGGAACAAGTGGACCAGCCACTATATCCACGGCCTAGGGAACAGGTGGAACAGTCACCATATCCCAAAGAAGGTGGAACAGTCACCGCATAAAAGTATAACCCGCTAACAACAATGTGCATTATAAGTAGGTACATCAACACAGAATATTCGTCATAATCCAGTTTTTAGGTACTTGGCGACAATCACCGCGCCTGGCCAGGGATTAATAAATTAGGGAACTATTGTACCAATCAGGATGCAATACGCACCCATTGTCTATACATATTGGTCAAAAAAATCCTGTCAGCCAGACTCGCAATAATGAAGTTTGTACACCCGTCGACCCTGGAGTCCTGGACATTAATTTAGCAACTCGGCTCCTCTGGATGGCGTTAATTAAATGAATCTATTCGCGCCTCCAGGTACATACCCGAGGCGCTGCAATAGCGATCTAAGCCCATAAGTTGCCTGTAAATATTGTTAAAGACAACACGAATGCCATCATGTGCCCTCTTAGCGTATTCTGTCCAGAGTTGACAGGTATAAAAAGTCTGACGGAACGATCTAAATAAAGTCAGCTTGACATCGCGAGAATATTTCGTAAACTTTCGAATTATGTTACCGACAACATAGGGCTCTGCGCTGCCGTTCAATGTCATTGTCATCTCTTCCATTAAGCTGCGTACAGATATCGCGTACCCTGCGGCCCTAGCCATATTACACTATCTATCGTCGCTGTAGAACGATCTATCGTCGCTGTAGAATAGAACACTTCAAAATGTATAGGATTTGACGTTCTGACCACGTGACTCATCTACTTGAAACGTCAAATATCATCGCTGTCGTTGCATCTATCGCGATAATAGCTCGAGATAAGTTCCTAGCCATATTACAATTTTGTGCCGATAGCTCAATCTACAGCGCCGATAGATATAGAACAGAAATTGTTTATGGTCAGCGATCTTAAACGTCAAAACGTCTTGTGAATTGTGTGAATGTGTGTGTACGCGGGAGAATCGATAGTTTTGGAATAAAAAGTATCTATGTAAGTAAATTATGGCCTTGATGATTTATATTTACATTAGAAGTCATTTTTAATTTCTACTAAGTTATTATTGTAAATCTCTCTCAATGTGTCATATGTTTATTTAATTATAGTAAATATTAATTATCGTAGTGAAATTAATATTTATCGGGTTGCCGCGCTGCTATGTAAAAGCCTATGCCGGAAAGTGGTGCCTTTATTTGTTTCGATCGGCCATCAACCTAACATTAAAATATAAACTCAAAGGCCTCTATTAATAAACTCGGATTAACTTCTGTCCAAGTTGCACCACGCCTTACTTATTGCCATCCTTTTTTGTTAGACAGTGACAAATAAAGATGTCAATAGTAATCCGTGGTGCAACTTTGACAGAAGTTAATCCGAGTTTATCAATAGAGGCCTTAGGCCTCTTATTAATAAACTCGGATTAACTTCTGTCAAAGTGGCACCACGGATTACTATTGACATCTTTATTTGTCACTGTCTAGGCCTCTATTAATAAACTCGGATTAACTTCTGTCAAAGTTGCACCACGGATTACTACTGACATCTTTATTTGTCACTGTCTAACAAAAAAGGATGGCCTAAGGCCTCTATTAATAAACTCGGATTAACTTATGTCCTGAGAATGAATATGTCCAAGACGAAGATCATGGCGAACATTTCGGACAGCACAGGTCCTCCTGTTACAGTGGGAAATGTGTTGTTGGAGATGGTTGACCAGTATGTCTATCTTGGACATATTCTTTCTTTTGGAAAGGAGCACCAACAAAAGGAGATCACTAGAAGAATCCAACTGGGATGGGCTGCCTTCGGCAAGCTTGACGATATACTTAAGTCAGGCAATACTCCACAGTGCCTGAAGACCCGCTTATACAACCAATGTGTCTTGCCCACTATGACTTACGGTGCCGAAACATGGACGTGCACACAGGAGACTGTGTACCGAATGAGAATAGCACAGAGAGCCATGGAGCGCGCTATGTTAGGCATCAAACTTAACGACAGAGTTCCAAATGTAGAAATCCGAAATCGGACTAAAGTTAAAGACGTTGGTGATCGGATTTTGGAACTCAAATGGAGCTGGGCGGGACACATGGCAAGGCGAGGTGATGGCAGGTGGAGTAAAGCCATAACAGAATGGTGGCCAAGACAAGGACACAGAAATGTTGGTCGTCCGGCGGCAAGATGGGCAGACGACATCGATAAAGTCGCGGGCAAAAGATGGATTAGACTGGCACAGGATCGTGACGAATGGCACAAACTAAGGGAGGCCTATACCCAGCAGTGGGTGAAGTCGGGCTGTGGATGATGATGATGATGATGAACTTATGTCAAAGTTGCACCACGCATTAAACTATTGCCATCCTTTTTTGTTAGACAGTGACAAATAAGGATGGCAATAGTAATCCGTGGTGCAACTTTGACAGAAGTTAATCCGAGTTTATTAATAGAGGCCTTAGGCCATTTTTTTTTTAGACGGTGACAAGTAAGGATGGCAATAGTTAAATCCGTGGCGCAACATTGACATAAGTTAATCCGAGTATATTGATAGAGACCTTATAGAGTTTATATTTTAATGTTTGGTTGATGCCCGCGCGAAAAAAGAGGCACCAACCTCCAAAATCGGCATTGCCATTTTTATTAAGTTATTGGTAGAATGGAAAACTGATTGATGTCAAAAAACTAAGTGAGATGGAAAAAAGTAAAAATCACACGACACATAGTCCGAGCAGCAGTAGCTGTTGCCATGGTTACAGCGCTTTCTATTGGGTTTGGCGATAGCTCGGCGAACTATCACAACGATCGTTCCGTTCCGCGAGCGCTTGTCAAAAAGTGTAATATGGCTAGCATTTGCAGCAATCAGCGGAATAGAATCGACAGTGATCTATAAAAAGTTTCTAATTAAAGAAGTTATTATTCAACATCTGAATTCATGGAAGATGATTTAACAAATTAACTGTTAAATTCTCCTTGTAAGTGCCATTATTTATTCTAGAAGTATATTATGCGATATTATTAAGCAGTTTAGTGTAGTTTTTACCTAAAATTGTGGTAAAAATGGTCAAAACAAAATTAGTGCAGAGCACTAACCATAAACAATTTCTACTATAAATTCTCCTTGTTGTCAACTGCGATGTATCCAAAGATGCAACTGAGCGATTTTTACTGTAGAATAGATCGAGCGACAGCGCTGATAGAAATAGAATAGATACGGAGCGATTGTAATATGGCTAGGGGGGCTGGGTACGCGTAGTCAGTATACGCGTGTACATTGTACATTGTACGCGTAGCTACAGCTATGGACTAGGCGTTCTGGACACGCGTATACTGACTACGCGTACCCAGGGTACGCGATATCTGTACGCAGCTTGAGAAGACACAATGTGGCCAAGATAGGTACCTAAAAGATTAAGCACATTTGACGGGTTGTCCATTAAGGAAAAGACAGGGCACATAGTCTGGTCCTCTCCGGATCTAAATATTACCATCTCAGTTTTTTTTTACATTATCGATCGAGCGAGCGAAGCGAGCGAAGATCTTAGTGGTAAGTTGGGCGATTTTGCTTTGTATGTTTGTATGTTTGTATGTTTCACGAATTGTTGTTCGAGCATAACTGTCGAACCGTTCATCCAATCTGCATGAAACTTGGTAGGTCAATAGGTTGTGGTAAGGAAATTTACGGTGGAGCATATGAGCTTAATCGATGAAGGGGTTGTGAAGATATTGGGTTCCCAAGGGGGTAAAAAATTATGAAAGTTACACAAATATATTGAGTAGGGTGTCATACGAAAGGGCTTATTTTGTACATTCCAAAATGGTTTTTATTTTTAATCTAGGATGTATAGTTTTTGAAATACGACCAAAGACCAAAAACTACGAAACCAGAGCTGCAAGAGCTCCCGTTTCATAGAGTTTCGATGTCTTCGTAGCTCATTGACTGGTCGGTCTTAAAAAGAGAGTGGCATCGTTGCGGTTTGGTTTGCAATGATTTTAGATGCTACTTGATTTATTTTCATGATAAAAAAAAAATTGATAAAAAATGAAAATAATTGGGGTAAAAAAAGTTAAGTAAACAAATATATTGAGTGCGGTGTCAAATGAAAGGTCTTTATTTGTACATTCTAAAATAGTTATTATTTTTATTCTAGGACGTATACTTTTAAAAATACGACGAGAATTCATAAATATGAAATAAATGAAAAATTTGACACGACATTATGTATGCATGCATGCTAGTATTTTTTACCATGAAGAGCTAGCGCAATAGGCATACCCGGCAGTAGTAGCACTTGAAATTATAGGGGTAGTCAGAAGAAAGTCCAAATGTTGGCCATCTACGGTGCGCGAGATCTCAGTTCGGGGCGAACTACTAGTATAATATTAGGTCATACTCATTAGCATAAGTACCTCTCACAAATATTTGTTAGTTGTCTCAATCCTTTGATTGAAGGGCTGAGCAGCACCATATCATCAGCATAGCTCAAATTATTGACATATCTGCCATCTAACTTGAGCCCTACAGGGGTGTTGCTCAGCTCCACAATCAAATCATTCACGTAGCAATTAAATAGATCCAGCGAAGTCAACCCACCCTGTACCCCACAAGGTAGCCTGTAGGTTTCAGAGAGTTCCTGGCCCCATCTAACGCTATTGGTCTGATTACGATACCAGTACGTAAGCAGACCAACAGCGTCATCTGGGGCAGGGGTGCTCTTTAACTTTTTCCATAAACGTTCATGATTTATAGTGTCTTTGAGGAACATGGTGGAATCGTTCCCCATAGACAGAGTAGGTGGTTCCTCTGCCACAGGCCGACCCATCTGGCCCACTTGCCCGTGGTCTTTCGACCGTCTGTTGTTGTCGGATAGTCCTAGTTATGTCTATCGCCGCCGAAAACTTCGCTTGCGAGTTCTAGACATTCTGATGTTGAGTGGCGCCATCTGTAGTGCGTAGTATGTCTATGTAGTTCATCTAGCGACAGATAGATGTCGCTACAGTGTCAAATGCTCAAGAAAACAAGCGTATACGCTTGTTTTACCCGACCTGTAGTAGACATAGACATAGACACATCATTTATTTGCTACTAAACACACAAAATACACAGTGAAACGTAATAATTATGAAAAAAGTTAGTACTCAATTTACTTTTTTTATTGCGAATATTGCCATATCGGTTCCCACTTGAGGCCTAAAGCCAAATTGGCCGTCGTCGATAGGCAGCGCTGGTGCAATATTTTGCTATAGATCAGAGAGATATATCAGAGGCCAAATACATATTTAATTTTGGTACATGCCCACTGTTTGCAGGAGTTAGCATTTCCATACGTGGCAGATTGAAAGCCCATCACCGCTATTAGAAAGTTAACTGGTTTCCTCGCGATGTTTTCCTTAACCATTTAGAGCTCGTGTAAAGCGAGAACATAAAAATAAAAGATACAAAGCAAAATCACCTAACTTGCCACTAAGATCTTTGCTCGCTTCGCTCGCTCGATCAATAATATTTTTATAGTCCATAAACTCCACTTAATCCACTTAATAATGTGAGACGGTTTTTAGAAACTTGTCAAATAGCCTATTAAGATAAGTATCAAATAAAATCAAAACAGAAAGCGTCATTAATTGGTATCCCCCTAGTAAGAGGTCGGTTTGCAAGCCGTTGATCTCAACTTTTGTAAAAACTTCCTTGCTTACTTGACTAAAACTTCCTTACTAAAACTTCCTTGGATATCTAATTTCGCTCGAGTTCTTAAACGAGCCGATGCAATAGCTGTTATAATACCCGACTGAAATCCAAGGTTGAAATGAAAAGGGTCTTTGTTCAAATCAATAGGGGGATACCGATTGATGACGCTGACTGTACCGTTCAGCTGATTTCTTCTTCCTTTTTTTCGTTTAGAACACAGAAGTGCTAAAAAACGCCTTGTGTGTGATATTTGTTACTCTTTTGCGCAAAAACTACTAAACGGATTTTAATGAAACTTTGAATATAGATAGTTTATGACCAGCTATAACACAAAGGCTACATTTTACCCGGATAGTTATCGCGCAAGCGAAGTCGCGGGCGGACGCTAGTAGGCTATAATTTTTTTATCAGAATAGTGAGGGGTGGCAATAATTTTGTTTTTATGTCAGAATTTTTTGTTTCTATTAATAATTTTGGTTGCAGGAGGAAAAAACAAACGAAAAAAATTCCGACTTCGCGCCTCCGACTACGAACAGATAGGCGACCAGTTTAAATGCACGCAATGTTTCAAAACATACAGTTCCTTAAAAAGCCTTCGTTACCACCGCAGCACAGCGCACAGGCTGTACAACTGCGATTTTTGTAACACAGCGTTTTACACCATGAATACGTTTATAAAACACAAATATGACGTACACAAAATAGATGACCGGTATAAATGCAACGCCTGCGACAGCGTATTCAACTCTACAGTACAATTAACAAGACACAAAAATAGCTTCCATATGCTTGGAGAGAAGCATAAATGCCCGCAGTGTGATTATGAGAGCTTCAGCGTCATATCGTTGTACAAACATAAGTATAAACATAAAACTGTGAAAGATTATACATGCAAGTTTTGTAAGAAGTCGTTTGTTAGGAAGTCGACCTTGGCCTTTCATGAGAGGATTCACACAGGGGACAAGAGGAAAGTTTGCGCGGAGTGTGGACAGGCGTTCGTGCAAAAAGCAAGTTTAAATTATCACATGATGAAATACCATCCTTCAGTGAAGTTTTAGAATGCGTTAAAATTTCTCGTCTCGTTTTCAAGTGCATAAACGAGTTATCTCTTTACGTCAACCTGCACTACACACGCGTTGTCTTGGTTTGATAGAACTAGACGAGTTCAACAAGCTGCCATGTTAGCGCAGATGATACATAACGAGATAACTCGTTTATGCACGAGAAAACTAGCTAGGTAGTCTATTTGTAGTAATTTAAATAATAAATTAGACACGAGAATTGGGTACTTTAGGGAGGTAACAACAATGTTTCGATTCACAGTAGCAGTAGCGCAGGTTGATATAACGAGATAACTCGATTTTCCTCGAGAAAATTTGTCACGTTGGCTATGTGTAGGTATAGGTGCCTACAGCGGAGCTAAAAAGACCGTTAAAGCAGAATCATTATTGCACTACCTCTCTTTTCATAGACATGAGAGTGACAGGAACAAAAACATAATACGAATCATATTATTATGATTCTGCTATATCGGCCATTTTAGGCCCGCTGGATTTATTAAGGACTCGCGTGGTACGCACTCGGATAAACCTGTGTTATTCCAGGTCATAAACTGTAGGTACTTATATTTAATGTTTCATTAAAATCCGTTTAGTAGGTTTTGCGTGAAAGAGTAACAATCATCCATAATTCCATACCTAAGTACCTACATTTACATATATATCCAGATATCCATACATTCTAACAAACTTTCTCATCTTATGTACCTACTCGTATAATAGTAGGATAAGATTATCTTTTTAAAAATGTCCGTAATGTTTTGGGTTACAGCAGTGAGTCTGCCTTTCTTTTGTGTAAATTAAAAATGTCTTTTTTAAATTCAATATTTTTAATGCTAAATGCTTATTAGTAAGGTATACAAAGTAGGTCATAACAAATGTTTTTGCACATTGTTGCCGACTTATTATTGTTTTTGTTTCTATGGAATGAAAAAATATTGTAATTGCTTTAATGATGTGTTAAGAATATTGTTTAGTACTATGTGAAATAAAACATTAACTATTCGAAAAGCATATTTTATTTATAACTAATGGCTCTACTAATCTTACCTAAATAAATAATGCTGGACACTTCACACAGCATCATCTTAGATCTACCCTCAAAGTAAGCAGAACTTGTGTTATGGGAACTACATGACTGATAAACTACTTATAATCTATTCTTTAGTTTAAGAGATTGCCTATAAAACTGATGCCTCCTTCTCTACGAAGCTCTCCTCGCAGCCTCCTTGACCTCCTTGTACGACATGACAGGAACCTCCTTCACTTGGCTCATGTAGCTTATACTCGGTTCGGTCGTACGCTAGCGACATCTACCTGTCGCTAGATGAACTACATAGACATGCTACGCACTACGAGTTTCAGAAAAAGATAGAAACATCATTTATGTCTAGATCGCGCAAGCAACCTTTTTCAATTTTCAAACGTAGGTATGTTTTGATAAATTTCTTTTTGATCATTTTAGATGTTTCTTTTGTTTCTCTCTCATCGTTCGAGAATTTTTTTTCGTTACCACACAAATGTGCTAAAAAACGCCTTGTGGTTTCAATCCGCGACGTCCAGGAGCTCAAATCACACTGAAGTTGGGAGCTTGTCGTTGTCGCCAACCGTGTAGGTGCCGCCAACCGACGCCGATGCTCCGGCCTAGGCCACCTCTGCCACAGAATAAATAGGTAGTTACAGCAGCCTGACTTCGCGAAAACGTTTATTTAATTAGCGACTCTTGCTGCGACGCAACAAAGGTCAATTCAGCTCGCGTAAGCGCTCATTGCGTAGTGCAATATTCACCTACACAAATCCTCTTTTTCTAACGCTTAACTCTGTCACTGTCTGGCGCGAAGTGATGCGGAAGGGTTGTCGAGTTGTCGCGTGATAGGTATTACGCGCGATGCGGCTAGCGTGCAAGCCGAGCGGCAAGTACCTGCCCTAGTAAGTACCCTACCTGCCAGGGCCTGCCCGGGCGGGACCGCCAATGTAGGTACTTGTACCTTAAGTGAGGAGTGAGAAAGAGGAGGAGAGTTTTTATCCGGGTACCTAACCTAGTTATCGCGCAAGCGAAGCCGCGGGCGGACGCTAGTAGGCTATAAAAATTTCTAATTCTAATTTCTCTCAGAATAGTGAGGAGTGGCAATAATTTTTATATCGGCTTTTTGTTTCTATTAATAATTTTGGTTGCAGGAGGAAAAAAGAAACCAAACGTATACAAACTTCGCGCCTCCGACTACGAACAGACGGGCGACCAGTTTAAATGCACGCGATGTGACGAAACATTCGATGCCTTTAAAGGCCTACGTACCCACGTCAAAAAAGTGCACTTACAGCTAAGCGGGAAATTGTACAACTGCGATTTTTGTAATACACCGTTCTACACCATGCCTTCGTTCGTAAAACACAAACTTGACGTACACAAAATAGATGACCGGTTTAAATGCAACGCCTGCGACAGAGTATTCAACTCTAAAACACAATTAACAAAACACAAAAATAGCTTCCATATGCTAGGAGTGAAGCATAAATGCCCGCAGTGTGATTTCGAGTGCTTCAGCGTCGAATCGCTGTACAAACATAAATTTAAACATAAAACTGTGAAAGATCATCATTGTAAGTTTTGTAAGAAGTCGTTTCTTAGGAAGACGACCTTGGACCTTCATGAGAAGATTCACACAGGGGACAGAAGGAAGGTTTGCGCGGAATGTGGGCAGGCGTTTGTGCAAAAAGCAAGTTTAAATTATCACATGATGAAATACCATCCTGAAGTGAAGTTTTAGAATGACACATTGAAACAGGCCCCAGCAATGCGCGACGTGTCAAAATTTCTCGACTCATTTTCTCGTGCATATTATCTCGTTATGTCAACCTGCGCTAACATATATGTTAGGTTGACATAACGAGATAACTCGTTTATGCACGAGAAAACGAGTTGTGAAAATTTTGTCACGTTACGCATGATGGCCTACAGACTGTATCCCCGGTATGGGACATCAAATCACATAATATAGGTACTGACATTTAGTTTATTTGTAGAATTTATAATAAATAAGACACGAGAATTACTCACAAATATTTTTAATTTAGATAAGTACCTACCAACAATGTTTCGATTCACAGTAGCGCTGGTTGATATAGCGAGATAACTCCACTATGCACGAGAAAAATTGTCACGTTGGATATGTCTTATTTTACTATAACGGCCTTTTTAGCTTCGCTGGCTTTATTATAACTAGCTTCCGCCCGTAGATTGGCTCGCGTGGTACCCAGGTACCAACCCAGATAAGCCTGTGTTATTCCAGGTCATAAACTGTGTAATACGTAGGTACTTACTTGTATTCCAAGTTTTATAAAATCCGTTTACTTAGATTTTGCGTGAAAGAGTAACAAACACATCACAAACTTTCGCATCCTATTTATAAATATTATAAATATTAATAGGATAGGATAGGATTATCTTTTTAAAAATGTTCTTATTGTCTAGGGTTAGGTACAGCAATATTTTAAAAATGTCTTTGTTAAATGTAATATTTGTTTACAAAGTACAAATGTTTTTGCACATTTTTGCGGACTTATTATTGTTTTACTTTCTATGTGAATCGTGCTCAGAACCTCGAGTGTAAAATCAACGAAATTGCCTATGTTTTTGCTTGAATGACGTGTTATTGTTAAGAATATTAATTATTCAATTCAATAAGTACCTACCTATTTATAATGCTAATTAGTTTACAAAGTAGGTCCTAACAAATGTTTTTGCACATTGTTGCCGACTTATTATTGTTTTACTTTCTATGTAATAAAAAATTACCTATGTTTTTGCTTGAATGACGTGTATTGTTAAGAATATTAATTTGTACTACCTATGTGAAATATAACATTAACTATTCAAAAAGTATATTTTATTTATAACTAATAGCTCTACTCAACCTTACATAAATAAACAATGCTGGACACTTCACACAGCATCATCAAGCCTCAAAGTAAGCAGAACTTGTGTTTGGGAACTTGTGTTATGGGAACTACATGACTGATAAACTACTTATATCTGTTCTTTAATTTAAGGGAATGCCCTTTTATTTTAGATGTTTATTTTGTTTGTCTCTCCTTGTTGCTCCAACGTTTTCCGAGGTTGATTTACAGGTAGGTAATATTGTAGTACCTAGTAGCACAGCTAGTAGCAAACGTTTTGATATCATACGTAATGGTTTTGTTTTACGAAATACCTATTAAAAATATAAGTAGGTAAGTGAATTAAATACTATTTTTACGGTTCATAAACACCACAAAATAATATACTTAAGACAGTTTTTAGAAACTTGTATGTTATCAAATGGTATCTACGTTCAGCTAATTTATTCATTTTTTTTCGTTTGGCACACAAGTGATAAGAAACGCTTTGTGGTTTCTATTCGCGACGTCCAGGAGCTCAAATCACACTAAAGTTGGGAGCTTGTCGCCAACCGTGTAGGCGCCGCCAACCGACCACAGACCATGGTCACCTGAGAGGCCGGTCTTCTACCTTCTAGAGCAGTGTTCCGCAAACTTTTATGTTCAAGGTACCTACATCTAGGAAATCGGAAAGTTTTAGAGGTACTTACACCATAAATTAAAAATCATTTTTTTAATGCGAAACATGAGCTTGTTTAGTTAAGCATAAAGCGGTCCGGAGTCACTTAAGTGATAGGTAGAGTGCGCCGCAAACTTTATGGCGGCTCAAGTGCGCGGCAGATTCGATTTTGTGCAGGTACAGTCAACGCAATAGAATAAAGTAAACTTTATCTACATAGCCCGCCTAGCCCCGGCCCTCACCGGCTTCACCTCCCCGCAATCGCGTTGACTGTACCTGCGCAAAGTCGAATCTGCCGCGCACTTCAGCCGCCATAAAGTTTGCGGCGCACTATACCTAACCTTATTTTTCCAAGGCACATCAACTAATGACCACGGTACACCAGTGTGCCGCAGCACACTGTGCCGCACACACACAGCGGAACACTGGTCTAGAGAAGGCTCTGAAAAAACTTCCAATCCCGTCGGAATCGAAAGTTTTAATAGAAAAGAATAAGTATAAAAAAATTTTAGTTTCGCCATCACGATACATTCAAAACACAAATCAGTAATGTTACAATACAGTGACAAGAAAATAAGGCCACCCCTCAGCATTTGCTCCAGCATCGCCATGGCTGTTTTTCAGTGGCACCGAAATGAGTACTTATGTAGCTTTAATACTAAAGAGTTTTTTATTTTTTGTTTCTATTAAGTAAGTAATAATTTTTGTTGCAGCAGGAAAAAAGAAATCGGTCAGATACAAACTTCGCGCTTCCGACTACGAACAGATGGGCGAAAAAATAAAATGCACGCGATGTGACAAAATATACCACGGAATCGATTACCTACGTCTCCACATCAAACATGTGCACTTAAAGCTAAGCGGCAAATACGACTGCGATTTATGTAAAACACCGTTCTACACCCTGGGACCGTTGATAAAACACAAATTTGATGTACACGAAATAGATGACCGGTTTAAATGTAACGCCTGCGACAAAGCATTCAACGCTGAAAGACAATTATTAAAACACAAAAATGGCTTTCATATGCTTGGAGTGAAGTATAAATGCCCGCAGTGTGATTTCGAGAGCTTCGACGACAGAACGTTGTCCAAACATAAGATTAAACATAAAACTGTGAAAGATCATATTTGCAAGTTTTGTAAGAAGTCATTTCTTAGGAAGACGACCTTGTCCTTTCATGAGAGGATTCACACAGGGGACAAGAGGAAAGTTTGCGCGGAGTGTGGACAGGCGTTCGTGCAAAAAGCAAGTTTAAATTATCACATGATGAAATACCATCCTTCAGTGAAGTTTTAGAATGAAACATTGAAACAGACCCCGGCAGGCATGCGCAACGTGTTACAATTTCTCGTCTCCTTTTCAAGTGCATAAACGAGTTATCTCGTTACGTCAACCTGCGCTACACACGCGTTGTCTTGGTTTGATAGAACGAGACGAGTTCAAGAAGCTGCCATGTTAGCGCAGATGATACATAACGAGATAACTCGTTTATGCACGAGAAAACTAGTTAGTCTATTTGTAAAAATTAAAATAATAAATTAGACACGAGCATTAGATACTCACGCATAAATATTTTTAATTTAGGTAGGTACCTCAACAATGTTTCGATTCACAGTAGCAGTAGCGCAGGTTGATATAACGAGATAAGATAACTCGATTTTCCTCGAGAAAATTAGCCACGTTGGCTATGTGTAGGTACACTACAGCGGAGCTAGAAAGGCCGTTAAGCAGAATCGTAATTGCACTATATTGCCGTCTCTTTTTATAGACATGAGAGTTACAGGAACAAAAACATAGGTAATACGAATCATATTATGATTCTGTTGTATCGGCCATTTTAGACACGCTGGATTTATTAAGGACTAGCTCCCGCCCGCGGCTTTGCTCGCGTGGTACCCAGTACCCACCCGGATAAGCCTATTTGTTTATCCAGCCGGCCTAACATGTGCAACATCGAGAGGGATATCTCGATCGGTCGTACTACTCTAACGCATACGTTACAGCAGTTTAACCGATCGAGAAATCTAGTTTCTCGACTCTCGATGTTGCATATGTTAGGCCTACAGGTCATAAACTATAATAGGTATAACTATAATAATCTGTTTAGTAGATTTTGCGTGAAGGAGTAACAAACATCCTTACATCTTCACAAACTTTCACATCCTATTTACTTACAATATTAGAAGGAGAGGATTCTCTTTTAAGATTAAAAATGTCCATAATGTCTAGGGTTACTGCAGTGAGTCTGGCATTTTTTTGTGTAAATTAATAATGCCTTCATTCAATTCAATAAGTATTTATAATACTAATTATAGTTAACAAAGTAGACCCTAACAAATGTTTTTGCACATTGTCGACTTATTATTGTTTTACTTTCGATGGAAAGAAAAATTATGTTTTTGCTTCGACGGGTTTAGAATATTATATTGTATCTACTACCTATGTGAAATATAACATTAAATATTCAAAAAGTATATTTTATTTGTAACTAATGGTTCAACTCAACTTTACATAAATAAATAATGCTGGACACTTCACACAGCATCAAAGTAAGCAGAACTTGTTAGGGGAACTACATGACTGATAAACTACTTAATTTCTGTTCTTTAATTTAAGGGATTGTTCCTTGTTGGATAACTGATGCCTCCTCTACAAAGCTCTTTCCAGGGCAGCCTCCCTGACCTCCTTATACGACGACAGCAACCTTCTCCTTCACTCGGCTCATGTAGCCTATCCTCGGTCCTCCTCTTCCTCTCCTTCCTTCCACTTTTCCTTCAATTATGTTATTATTAATGAAACTGTCATGTCGTTTATGATTTTAGATGTTTCTTTTGTTTGTCTCTCTTTGTTGCTCTCCAACGTTTTCCGAGGTTGGTTTATAGGCAATGACGTCACTTGTCTGTCTCGACCTCGGTCTCGACGCCATATTGTAGTAGGTAGATAGGTAGCAAGCGTTTTGATAGTAAATAATCAGTGTAGGTATCTATATCTAAGTACCTATTTTGTAATTGTTATTTTGAACGAAACACTCACCTACAATAAATGAATAAACATATTATTTTTAGGTACGGTCCATAAACATGTGAGACGGGTTTTAGAAATTTGACAAAATGCATATTAAGCTATCAAACCACCTAGGTTCAGGTAATTTCTCCTCTTTTTTAATTTCGTTTGGCACACAAGTGCTGAAAAACGCCTTGTGGTTTCGATCCGCGACGTCCGGGAGCTCAAATCACACTGAAGTTGGGAGCTTGTCGCCAACCGACGCTCCCACCAAGGCCACGTCTGAGAGATCAGTTTTCTGGCGTCTAGAGAATGCGTTTAACGCTCTGAAAAATCTCCCAATTTCAGAAAGGCCGGATAAGAGGAAAGAGCTGAAAACGCCTTGCGTGAAGAAACACGCCCCTTGCCAGAAGCGCGGGCCCCTTACCCCGCCCACTGACAACTTGTTAGATGACAAAGAAATACAAATAGGTACTTTATTCATTTACTAGCTGCGCCCTCGAGCTATAGCTACCCGCGTAGTGATAATATGTGGTGATGATGATGATGATGAAAAGTAGCCTATAACCTTCAACGCTGAAAGAACTTTTCAAATCCGATAGTTCCTGATGGCTCCTCTCCATCCACTGTTATCAATGTCATGAAAACAGTGTGTCAAGAAAATGAAAAGTCATATAAAAATTTTCGATTTCGAAGGGCTTCGAATCCGCATTAATAAAAGCGACCCCTGAAGCCGGAGTGCCTTATCCAACTCGGCCTCGGAATCCACATTCGAGGGTCAAAAATTTTGATAAGCTCAATTTGTCGGTTATAGCACCGATTAGCGCCATCTACAGGGAAACTACTACTGAGTTAAGTTGAGGTTAAGTAAGTTGAGCAGGATCGCTTGTATCAATGCGGGTTCGAATCCTGTCAGAGTCGAAAGTTTTGGTAAAACTTTTCGTTTTTTGTTGCAGCAGGAAAAAAGAAACCGGTCGTATACCAACTTCGCGCCTCCGACTACGAACAGATAGGCGAAAAATTAAAATGCACGCGATGCGACAAAACATTCAACACCTTCAGTCGCCTACGTATCCACATCAAACGTGTGCACTTACAGCTAAGCGGCAAATACGACTGCGATGTTTGTAATACACCGTTCTACACCATGCCTTCGATGATAAAACACAAACTTGATGTACACGATATAGATGACCGGTTGAAATGCAACGCCTGCGACAAAGTATTCAACTCTGAAGCACAGTTATCAAGTCACAAAAATGGCTTTCATATGCTCGGAGTGAAGTATAAATGCCCGCAGTGTGATTTCGAGACATTCCACATCGAATCGTCGTATAGACATAAGATTAAACATAGAACTGTCAAAAATTATCATTGCAAGTTTTGTAAGAAGTCGTTTCTTAGGCTGTCGACATTGGTCTATCATGAGAGGATTCACACAGGGGACAGAAGGAAGGTTTGCGCGGAGTGTGGACAGGCGTTCGTACAAAAAGCAAGTTTAAATTATCACATGATGAAACACCATCCTGCTGTGAAGTTTTAGAATGACACATTGAAACAGCCCCCAGCAACGCGCGGCGTGTCAAAATTTCTCGACTCGTTTTCTCGTGCATATTATCTCGTTATGTCAACCTGCGCTAACATACGCGTTGTCTTCGTTTGATAGAACGAGACGAGTTCAATATGCTGCCATGTTAGCGCAGTTTGACATAACGAGATAACTCGTTTATGCACGAGAAAGTGAGTCGAGATGTCTGCAGTGAGTCTGCCATTTTTTTGTGTAAATTAAAAATGTCTTCATTAAATTAAAAAAGTTTTTTTAATGCTAATTAGTTTACAAAGTAGGTCCTAACAAATGTTTTTGCACATTATTGCTGACTTATTATTGTTTTACTTTCTATGGAATGAAAAATTATGTTTTTGCTAAGACGTGTTAAGAATATTATTTCGTACCTACCTACCTACTACCTATGTGAAATAAAACATTAAATAAGTATTCAAAAAGTATATTTTATTTATAACTAATGTCTCTACCTACTCAATTAGCATAAATAAATAATGCTGGACATTTCACACAGCAACAAAGTAGGTAAGCAGAACTTGTTAGGGGAATAAGATTTTGGAACTACATGACGTTTATCAGTCAATCAGTAGGTACTTAAATCTGTTCTTTAATTTAAGGGGCCTGCAACAGGCTTATTTCCATAAAATCGTAATACCTACCAAAATCATTTAAAATTTAAGCATTTTTTATCAGTTTATGTTGTTAGATTAAGGCAGTACCTAGGTATTTATCTAAGTCCCCAAGACTTACCTACACCTTTGGTGAGGTGAAAAATTTTGTGTGCCACACGAGACCAAAGTTTTTTACATCTCATGCCTTTGAATCCCTCGCTACGCTCAGGATTCTGACGTAGAATCACTCGCTACGCTCGTGATCCAATTCTTAGAATCCCTCGTTAGCTCGGGATTCAAAATCAGCACTCGAAGCAAAAATCAGCTTTGCTTTCTTGTTGCACAAATAACTATCTACGGTCCATAAACACCACTAAATAATGTGAGACGGGTTTAGAAATTTTAGCCTACGTTCTTATATATAATATCTTCTTATAATATAATATAATATCTTCATCTACTTAATATATTTTATATCTAATAAGGTAATTTCTTTTTTTTTTTTTCGTTTGGCACACAAATGCTAAAAAACGCCTTGTGGTTTCGATCCGCGACGTCCGGGAGCTCAAATCACCCGGCAGGTTTTCTGCCGTCATGCGTTTAACGCTCTGAAAAATCTCCCAATTTCAGAAAGACCGGATAAGATGAAAAAGCCGAAAACGACTTGCGTGAAGAAACGCGCACCTTGCCGGAAGCGCCGGCCTCTTACCACGCCCACTAACGACTTGTTAGATGACAAAGCGATACAAATAGGTACTTTATTCATTTACTAGCTGCGCCCTCGAGGTATACCTACCCGCGTAGTAATGATATATGGTGATGATGATGATGAAAAGTAGCCTATAACCTTCAGCGCAGAAAGTACTTTTCAAATCCGATGATCCGATAGTTCCTGATGGCTCCTCTCCATCCACTGTTATCAATGTCATGAAAAAAGTGTGTCAAGAAAATGAAAAGTCTATCAACATTTTCGATTTCGAAGGGCTTCGAACCCGCATTAATAAAAGCGACCCCCCTCAAGCCGGAGTGCCTTATCCAACTCGGCCTCGGAATCCACATTCGTGAGTCGAAAATCTTGTTAAGCTCATTTGTCGGTTATAGCACCGATTAGCGCCATCTACAGGGAAACTACTACTGAGTTAAGTTGAGGTTAAGTAAGTTGAGCAGGATCGCTTGTATCAATGTGGGTTCGAATCCTGTCACAGTCGAATATTTTGGTAAAACTTTTCATTTTTTGTTGCAGCAGGAAAAAAGAAACCGGTCATATTCCGACTTCGCGCCTCCGACTACGAACAGATGGGCGAAAAAATAAAATGCACACGATGCGACAAAACATTCAACACCTGCTATCGCCTACGTATCCACATCAAACGTGTGCACTTACAGCTAAGCGGCAAATACGACTGCGATGTTTGTAATACACCGTTCTACACCATGCCTACGATGATAAAACACAAACTTGATGTACACGATATAGATGACCGGTTGAAATGCAACTCCTGCGACAGATTATTTAACTCTGAAACACAGTTAACAATACACAAAGATAGTTTTCATATGCTCGGGGCTAAGATTAAATGCCCGCAGTGTGATTACGAGTGCTTCAGCGGCGATAGGTTGTCCAAACATAAGCTTAAACATAAAACTGTGAAAGATCATCATTGCAAGTTTTGTAAGAAGTCGTTTCTTAGGAAGACGACCTTGAACCTCCATGAGAAGATTCACACAGGGGACAGAAGGAAGGTTTGCGCGGAGTGTGGACAGGCGTTCGTACAAAAAGCAAGTTTAAACTATCACATGATGAAATGCCATCCTGAAGTGAAGTTTTAGAATGAAACATTGCAACAGGCCCCAGCAATGCGCGACGTGTCAAAATTTCTCGACTCATTTTCTCGTGCATATTATACCTATCGTTATGTCAACCTGCGCTACATACGCGTTGTCTTCTTTTGATAAAACGAGACGAACTATAAGCTGCCATGTTAGCGTAGGTTGACATAACGAGATAACTCGTTTATGCACGAGAAAACGAGTCGAGAAAATTTTGTCACGTTGCGCATGATAGGCCTGCAGACTGTATCACACGAGACATCTAATCACTTGTGCACATTAAATACGTGATTTTAATATACCTATTCAATAATTTTAATTTTGGTTTACAAAGTAGGTCATAGTAGGTAGCGTGACCATTTATTTTTTTGTCAAAGCGGGACGCTTACGGAATTTTGTAGGTATAGTCCGACAAAAACGGGTAGACACGGCAACTAAAATTTCAGTACTTAGGAAACCCTTTCTCTACTAATCTATGGTAAAGTACAGGTTTCTTGTCTACGGTACCTACAGGTGCCGAAGACGTCAGTCAGAAGTAATAATTTACTTCTAAAAGATAATCTAATTCGCGTATTTAGCTTGCACAGTGGTGCCCTCATTTATTTCTATTATTTTGTGTCGGACTATAGGTACCTATAAACCTATACCTAGTGTGGGACTGGGGGGGGGGGACCGAATAGCGACTAAAAAAAAGTCGCCACTCGGGCGAGAATAAATAAAAAAATAAAATAAAAACTAGATCTTCGTTTGTATTTTCTCGACATTAAGACTAAGTAATTTTTAAATAAAAATTGTTTCATCAAAATCGTTTTAACGGTAACAAACAGACCAGCGGAGCTAAAGTTTGTAAGATTCATTTGCTCTAGAATAAGCAACTTAAGATATGTTGATATGAATTACTCCTTCGAAATACCTACTCGCAAAATGTTTCCGCTTCATATCTGCCAAAATATGTATAGGGAAATTTTGAATTTGACATATAGAATTGAACATGATGAATATTGTAAAGCCATAACTGAATGTAGCGCAGTCCGTTATCTAACTCAAGGAACTCAAACTGATGAAGTAATGCCTCATGATCCTAGTGACCCAGTTAGTGTGCCAAAATCAAACGGTAATCAGCTTTTTCGTTTGTAGGGAGGTCCGTATTCTACACCAAAATATCGACGGTTTGAATTCCAAGTCGGATCTACTCGCAGTTCATTTAGATAATCTTGAGAAGCAGGGTAATCCTATAGACGTCCTTTGCATAACTGAGCACAATATGGTGCAGGATGACCTTGCGGTCGTCCAGGTCCCAAATTACAGTATCTCGTCTGCATACACTAGAAGGAATAGGTATGGTGGGTCCTGCATTCTAATACATAACAGACATAAATGTATTTCACTTTCACAAATCCATAAATACTCTGTTGAAAACATTGTCGAGTGTTGTGCGATTGAAATACCATCTCAGAAAATGATAATTATTTGTGTATATAGACCTCCAAAAACAAACGCTAAGGTCATGAAAACCTTTTTTAGTGCTCTTGATTCAATTCTAAATGAGCTTTGCTTCACAAAAAGGAAGGTCATAATTTGTGGGGATTTTAATATAAATTTACTGAAACCTGACAAAAATACCGAAACTTTCACTCAAATACTCTTGAGTTACAATTTAAAACTGTCTGTCTTTGAGCTCACTAGACCTAAGAGTGGAACCTGTATTGACAATTTCGCACATAATGTAAAAGGCTGTAAAGTAAAAGTACTTGATTTTGCTATGTCTGATCATACTGCACAACTACTCTCTTGCCCGGTCAAAGAAAACTGCTTCCTCAGCCACTGGTTTATCGAAGGAAGGGACTACAGCAAAGAAAATATAAAAAAATTCACAGACTGCCTGAGCTCTTTGAGTTTCAGTGAGGTATATAATATGGAAGATCCAAACTTAGCGTATGATTTGTTTTATGACCAGTTTATTTTGTTCTATAAACTGTGTTTCCCAGTTACAAAAATTAGAGTTAATACTCATAGAAGGCCAAAGTGGATCAGTAAAGGTATTAAGGCTTGCTCGAGACGTAAGCGTGAACTCCTGTGGCAATATAGAAAAAATCGAAATGATAAAACCAAATCTACCTTCAAATCCTATTCGAATCGTTTTAATCGTATTATAAAATTAACGCAAAAATCGCAAAATGACTATCTCATAAAATCCTCTGCTAATAAATCGAAAGCTACATGGTCGGTTATAAATAAGACTAAAAGTAACATTCCGAAAAATGAGATCAGTAACCTGAAAGTTGACGGAAACATAGTCACCAATCCCGCTGACATTGCAAAATTATTTAATGACCATTTTATCGATCAAATTGCATCACAATCCAATATTCAATTTAATAATAATAGTATTGCATTTAATATATCTAAGTCCTTGTTTATGAGCCCGACAACAGCGCTTGACATTCATTGTATTATTAATTCATTAAAAAACAGTAACAGTACTGGTTATGATAAAATAAGCACCAAAATTATTAAAGAGTCATCTAAATACATAGCACCGGTTTTGAGCCACATCATCAATATCTCAATAGTTTCCGGAATATTTCCTAACAAGTTAAAAATTACTATAATAAAACCACTATATAAAAAAAACGAGAAGGATAATTTAAATTCCTATAGACCAATTGCACTAATTCCGGTATTTTCAAAGATATTTGAAAAAGTCATCAACAATAGTCTTCACAATTTCTTTGAATTAAATCACATTTTCGTTGATGAACAGGTTGGGTTTAGGAAGCATAAATCCATAAATCTGGCTATATATAAGTTTCTCAAAAATATTATCGGTGAACTAGACCGAAAGAAACGAGTATCTGCTCTCTATATGGATCTAACTAAGGCTTTTGACTATGTTGATCATAGAATCCTACTAAGTAAGCTTGAAACCTACGGTGTCAGAGGAAATATATTAAGTCTTATTGAATCCTACCTAACCAACCGAGAACAAGCCACGGAAATATCACGTATTTGTCCTGTATTGAAGAAAAAAATTACCTATCTATCTGAATATCGTCAAACCAAGTATGGAGTACCACAGGGAAGTGTATTAGGCCCACTTCTCTTTATTATCTATATAAACGACCTCCCTAAAGTTGTACCTCATGAAATGGTCTTATTTGCAGATGATAGCACGGTTATGTTCAGTGATACATGTAAATCTCATCTTGAATGTACAATTAATGCTTCATTAAACATAATAATTGAATGGCTAAAACACAATAATTTAATAATAAATCTTGACAAAACTCATATAATGACATTTACTAATAATAATAATAATAATGAATCTGACACTGACATTAATGTTAATTATTTAGGACATAAAATTAATCAAGTTGAAACAACCAAATTTTTAGGTCTCAATTTAGATAAAAAGTTAAATTGGAAAGCCCACATTAACGCTGCATGTAGAAAATTAAACCAATTTTCTTATGCAATGTCCATGCTTCGAAAAACTGTTAATGTGTCCGCCGTGGTCACTGCTTATCATGGTTACGTCGAGACTGTTTTGCGGTATGGGATAATATTCTGGGGAAACTCAACAAATAAACAACGAATATTTATTAGCCAAAAGAAATGCGTTAGAGCAATTTGTAGACTTCACAGAACTGACAGCTGTAGGCCCTGCTTCATTGAACTGAGAATTCTAACTTTACCCTGTCTTTACATTTATGAGATGGCAAATTTTGTTCAAAATAATACGGACCTCTTTGTTAAACGCAGAAGTAACAGGCACAAGAATAAAATTTGTTTTCCTTGTAATAGGACTGCTTTGTTCAACAAAAGTATGATATGTATGGCTCCACGTATTTATAATCACCTGCCAGAAGCTATACTGCTTGCTCCAAGCATTAATGTTTTCAAAACTAAGTTGAAAAAGCTTCTCATTGAAAAAGCATATTACAGCGTAAATGAATATTTAATGGACAATAATTTCGACTAAACTGTAAGTGTAAATGACAATTTAATTCGTATTTTATTAATTTTATTTTATTTTGACATAGGAATTCAACATTTATCAAATTAATGTACTACTTAGTTTAGTTAATGTAATATTTAATGTAAAGACTATTGCATGCGCAAAGCGCTGATTATGGCCGTGCTGATACTGTAACACTAACACCTGCTACTAACCCATAATACGCAATAAATTAATTTGATTTGATTTGATTTTGATTTTTTGTTTGTTTGTTCAGGATGTTTTATCAAAAGTGGCCACTTTAGACCCCCAGAATTACTTTCGCATGTGAAAATACCCAGGGTGATTCTAGTGCAATTAATTTGATTTAGTAGGTAAGGAAGGATTGTTTGCCAAAGCGGGACATTTTTGCTATCGCTGGGGACAGCGGGACAGACAGCCTGAACACGGGACAATCCCGCCCAAAGCGGGACATATGGTCACGTTATAAGTTTACTCTATTCTATTGCGTTGACTGTACCTGCGCAATGTCGAATCTGCCGCCCACTTCAGCCGCCATAAAGTTTGCGGCGCACTCTACCTATCTAACAAATGTTGCATAGGTACCTACAATTATTGTTACCTACTGCCGTACCTACATAATGCTTTAAAATTATTTAAGTTAGATTATTATTCTATAAGATGAAAAATTATGTTTTTGCTGTAATAACGTGTTCTATGCATATTATTAAGTAAGTACCTACTAACTAAGTATAAATATTACTAAGTACCTAGGCAGGTATTTGAAAAGTTTATTCATTAGTTAATAGGTAAGTAGGTATATTTTATGAATAGTACCTACCTATCTAATGTGCATGTTCACACAGAGCGGTCTGCTTTTACAGCTCCATTTTAGGTATTGTACCTACAAGTTTTATTCCGTGATGCCATACCTACCTACTTTCGAATAATAAGAACATATTCAAACAGATCTGTAAAATGGGCCACTGTGTGAATGTATCCTACAGGATATCGAAAATAATTGAAAATGAAGTCTCAAAACTTTGATTCCGACGAGATTCGAACCCGCATGCAAGCGATCCTTGATAAGCTCATTTGTCGGTTATTAGCACCAATTATAGACTTTTCAATTTTCTTTGGATTATAATAATAAGTATAAAAATTAAAATCATCCAAAATCAGATTTCTTCTTTTTTATTTTACTCCAACTTTTTAACACATTTTTTTTTCATAAATAAGCACCTATCGGGCTAGGACCTTTAGAGGGCCAAGTCCAACTTGGATGATTCTGATTGGACGCCGTCGGACTCACTCGGACGACGGCGTCCAATCAGAGTCATCCAAGTTGGATTGGTCCAAGTGTACTTGGATTGTGTCAACCCGGCTTAAAACTCATCTGATTATGGCTTACGAGCTGATGACCATGATCGGCGTAGGTAGTGATATTCACGGGAATTAGTGACCGTTAACTTAACATGGATATGCCTTCTAAATCCCGGGAAATATACCTATTATTTATTTTATTAAACAGGTTTTTTTAGGAATTCGTATTTTACATAGTAGGTACCTATTCAGCTTTATGCAAATACATATTGTATTGGTCACTAAAATCATCCCTTGACAAAAAATGGTGCTTAGGAGATGTAAAAGAAGAAAACTCAGTTTCTCTAAACCAGAAATTAGTATTCTGATATGTCGTCGTGCGATGATATCTCAAAAATTTTAACTTCAACATCGACATTCAAAAAATATTCCCGGGAATCCTGGGGCATGTCCACATTAACATTATCATTCATTGACCCAAAATAGCACTATCTACGCCGATCTCAAACATACAAAAGAGAAGAAAAATAATCTCCTATCTATACAATCAGTTAACTTTTTTCTCCAACAAGTCGACATAGGCACACTCAATCAACTCCTCGTCATTCACTCCGAGTTTTGTCTGCAGATCTCTAGCGATATCTTGACCTTGTTCTACCGTCTGCTCGGGTCGTAAAACCACCTCCAACTCCATGTAATGGCCGAGGTCTTGCACTGTGTCGATGTGGACTCGAGTTTGTCCGACCATGTAGAGTTTACTGTAAAAATTAATAAGATTACACAAGAAATAAGTAAGTTTGTATGAGCAAGTGGCCAACTCTGGTGATGGAGTTTTTAGACCATCTAAAGGCCTCCGTCATGGCTTAACGACTTAAAAGCTGGGAGCGACAATTTAACGTGCCCTCCGAAGCACGAAAGCGCTCAGTTCTTAATACCACTTGCAGTCATCCTTCTGAAGTGTGACTGTGCACAACGCTGCTTAACTTCAACGATCAATCAAGAACGTCTTAGCAAGCTACGCCACAAGTACTGGGCGTTTCAAATTTTTAAAGGGTCAGCAGCGCGAGTGACTGGTGTCGCAGGCGTCCATAGGCGACCGGTAACGGCTTACAATCAGGTGGGCCGTATGCTTGTCTGCTACCCTAGTAGTATAAAAAAAAACTTGGGGTAGTCTTACCGCTCTTTGATAACCCGGCCGCGCACCCCCAAACACTTCCGAAGCATCTGATCGAGAAGTTTCGCCTTACCGGCTTCTTCGACGGGAAACTGCAAAAGCTCATAATTACTCAACTTTGGACCTTCTCCGTCCGCTCTGTCGTACCGGACGAGCGTAGCGGCTTCATCTGCGTAAAACCGCATTTTTAATCGGCCTTCGTTAACTGAGTAAAATGTATCGTCTTGTTTGATAACTGTTGGTGGGCCGCCGCTTAGCTCTTTGGCATTTTTACAAATATTTTCATAGTCTACCACTTTAGCCTTTATTTCTACATTCCTCATTGTGCTGGTTCGTGAGAGATAACTTCCGTTTTTCTGTTCTGGAAGCTCAAAAGCCTCAAAAAACTACAAATTAATTTTTCTAGGTTCGTACATATTCGTGTTTAAAATGCAACAAACAAAACAAATTAAGATTTTGGCCGAAGTTATTTCGCCGGATCTTTCTAGCACAGCTTCAGTTACAACCGAGTAATAAAAAAAAAAGTATCTTTAAACTTCTACGATTGGACGAAACAATTTTGAAGAAATGAGTAAGTGAGAACAAACTGGCAAAGTTTTTGGTTTCCATCTAGCGGTGAGTAGCAGAACTAACTATAAACTGACAGTAACATGTGTCAAACAAAAAAAAAATGTAAACAAAACAAAGAAAGAAATGGAATAGTAATTGTGTTCTGTGAATGGAATTGTAGTACATACATACACTGCTCTTTCGATTTAAATATAAAATGGACATAGAAAACCTGAAGAGCTGGGCGTCGCAGCCCGACGTTTGCAGATGCTGCCTCTCCACCAGCGGCTCCTGGGACATGCTGGCGGCGTATCTAGACGAGGCGGGCGAAAAGCAAGTCTACTCGGAAATATTGCTCAGCTGCTTCGGCATTTCTGTGAGTATAATTCATTTTATTTTAAAAACTGTAGTGACTTTCGGAATCTCGTTTTGGATGAATGATATTCACATTCATTTAAATGTACCTACCTACTTATTGCTTGAAGTTTATGTAAATACCCGTGGCCTACACTACAGTAAGAACAGATTAAGGACTACTAGAGCAGGTATCTACTTATCTAATAAGAATAGAAGTAGGTATCTAGGTACCTTACAATACTAGTAGTTCGCCCCGAACTGAGATCTCGCGCACCGTAGATGGCTTACATTTGGACTTTCTTCTGACTACCCCTATAATTTCAAGTGCTACTACTGATACTGCCGAGTATGCCTATTGCGCTAGCTCTTCATGGTAAAAAATACTGGCATGCATGCAATACATAATGTCGTGTCTAATTTTTCATTTAGGTATTTCATATTTATGAATTCTCGTCGTATTTCTAAAAGTATACGTCCTAGAATAAAAATAATAACTATTTTGGAATGTACAAATAAAGACCTTTCATTTGACAGCCCACTCAATATATTTGTTTACTTAACTTTTTTTACCCCAATTATTTTCATTCTTTATCAAAATTTTTTTTATCATGAAAATAAATCAAGTAGCATCTAAAATCATTGCAAACCAAACCGCAACGATGCCACTCTCTTTTTAAGACCGACCAGTCAATGAGCTACGAAGTCATCGAAACTCTATGCAACGGGAGCTCTTGCAGCTCTGGTTTCGTAGTTTTTGGTCTTTGGTCGTATTTCAAAAACTATACATCCTAGATTAAAAATAAAAACCATTTTGGAATGTACAAAATAAGCCCTTTCGTATGACACCCCACTCAATTTATTTGTGTAACTTTCATAATTTTTTACCCCCTTGGGAACCCAATATCTTCACAACCCCTTCATCGATTAAGCTCATATGCTCCCCCGTAAATTTCCTTACCACAACCTATTGACCTACCAAGTTTCATGCAGATTGGATGAACGGTTCGACAGTTATGCGCGAACAACAATTCGTGAAACATACAAACATACAAACATACAAACATACAAACATACAAACATACAAACATACAAAGCAAAATCGCCCAACTTACCACTAAGATCTTCGCTCGCTTCGCTCGCTCGATCGATAATAAAAAGGGCAGTCTTTACCAGGACCACAGAATAAATAGTGCCAGGACAAACATTTTGACAAATGATAAATTATTATTTATTACTTAGGTACTTATTAATTATTGAACTTAAATAGGATTTTGAAATATGACTGTAATTATAAAATTTCAGCTATCCTCATTAACAGAGTGGGGCCCGGGCCGTCTGGCCTGTGACGTGTGTGTGGGCCGGCTGCTCGACGCTAACACATTCAAGAGGCAAGTGATCCAGGCCGAGCAACAGTTTGTCACATACATCAATAGTAGACAAGGTATTGTTTTTGATGTTTTATATTAATAATAACTTATTTCGGACAACTTCAAATATCATCATCATCATGCACAGCCCGATTTGACCCACTGCTTGGTATAGGCCTCCCTAAGTTTATACCATCCACCCCGAACCTGTGCCAGTCACATCCATTGAATAACATACAAAAATTCATTTTTGGTCTAATTTTTGGTCTATTTGAGGATTGCTTGTATCAGTGCGGGTTCGAGTCCCATCGGAATCGCAAATGATAAGACTTCATTTTGAATGATATGTTTCAGATGTGTCAGTGAGTTCTAAAGGAAGTGATGATGTGAAACGCACCTGTAGTCCCGACATACAGATCGATGAACCAAACAGTGTCATAGCTGGTAAGTTTTAACAATTTCAGTAGGTATGTAAGTTCGTATGCGCTAGCGGCTAAAGTATTAAATAGGTACCTACTTAGTAGGTAACTATATTATGACAGTTTTTACAGACTACATTAACTAAAGGGCCTAAAGACTTAAAGAGCCGTGTTGGTCGAAGGGTATGTATGTATGTATGTATGGGGACTCCCTTTTCCGCAATTAGACTCAAATGTGGTCCTTTTTGCGTGGGGATGACCTGGCTCACTAGATATGGAGCCAGCCTAGCTCCTCCCAGAAGCGCAGAAGATTCCTGGGGTCTTCGCAGGCCTCGAGGAGCGACCTCGGAGTGTTGAGGATTTGCTGCCGTTGTGCCGCTACGCCCACGCATTCCAGGACTACGTGGGCTGCTGATTCTTCTTCGGTTAGACATCCTCTGCAGAGTGGGCTGTCCGTGATGCCGATGTTGTACAGATGTTTGTTAAGGGGGCAGTGTCCTGTCAGTGTCCCTATGATTATTTTGAGGTCTTTTCTATGGAGATTTATCAGGCGACGTGTCAGTCGTGGTGTAGCCGCTGGTACCGCTGCTCTGGACTGTCTGCAGTCCGTCGCCCGTATCCATCGATCGTTATGAAGGTTTTGTGTGTGTTGTCGTATCCAAGTGCGTAGCTGGGAGAACGGCAGGGGCAGGAATGGGGCTGGGCCTACCAATTGTGTTTCCGAGCCCCTCCTGGCTAGTTCATCTGCGGCGTCGTTTCCCAGTGATCCACTGTGTCCCTTGATCCATTGTAGAGTCACTCTGTTCTTTGCGGCGATACTCTCAAGGGCAAGGTGACATTCGTATATGAGCTTGGAGTTGCACTTTTGGCTCTCCAGTGCTCTGAGGGTTGCTGTGCTATCGGAGAGTATCCGTATGCTGTAGTCTTCTATCCCTCTCCGTTTGATAGCTGTGGCAGCTTCGGTTATGGCCACACATTCACATTGGAAAATGGAACTGTGTGCGCCTAGTGTCATTGATATGTTGATGTTGAGATCCAGGGAGTGTACTCCGGCGCCTGTTCCCTGGTTTGTTTTTGATCCGTCAGTATAGACCCGGACTTCGTTGTTACCTGACTGATCTCTTTGGTTTTCATGTGTTTGTATTTTGTAGTGTTTCTGGGATGTTGATTGTCTGGGGATCTTGTCACACGGGGCGCATATAAGCGGTTCGTGTGATGTGGCTCTGTCCAGAATACATGCATGAGAGCTCATTGTACTCCCCCATAGGTTCAAATGTTTGAGTCTGATAGCAGCCAGTGTCGCTTCCTGTTGTATATACAGGTCGAGTGGGATAAGGCCCAGAATGATCTCCATGGCCGCTGTCGGTGTTGTCCTCATGCAGCCAGTTATTGCAGAGCATGCTAGTCTCTGGAAGCGTTGTAGTTTGGTAATCGCAGTGTTGAGTTCAGTTCGTTTCCACCAAACAATAGCACCGTATGTCAGTGTTGGTCTTATTACAGCTGTATATAGCCATTTGGTTATTTTTGGTGTTAACCCCCATGTTTTTCCGAGCATTCTGTTGCATTGGAAGAAGATTATGCATGCTCTTTGTAGTTTGTAGTCAAGGTGTTTGTTCCATAGCAATTTACTATCCAGTATGACTCCGAGGTACTTGACTTCTTGTGTTAGTTTGAGCTCAGTGTTGAGAAGTTTGGGGAGTCTTAAGGTTGCGGTGAGTCGAGCTCGGAACTTCTCTTCCAACGTATCTATCTAAATTGTTCGTCCTTGTCACGCAAAAAACTCTATGTAGTATAGTATAGGTGTACTACTCAGTCTACTATGAGCAATCACAGCCCCGATTGGCAGTATTACCTCTACCTAATCTGTGATTGGCAGATATGAGTCTGACATGAGGCCCGCCCCTTTCTGCGCGATTCAGGACGCATTACGCGCAGTTACTGTTCAATAATTTCAAATACAAATGCATCAGGACGTTTGGCTCAGTGGTTGTGAGCTCCGCTTGCAGCGCGGTAAGTACTTGCGGAATGGAGATCAATTCCTGTTGATATTGAGTTTTTGCATCTTTGGAGAGGCCAAAAATGTTATATTGTCAGTCATTAATGAATAATGTTCATTTTATTTCATGGAATCGTTAGATAAATGTATGGTAAAAATGCTTTTTTTGGAAATTTATCTACAATATCTAGGTAATTACCTACCCATCTTACTCTCAAGATTTTTAGGGAGGGATGAGATCGACATTATGACGCTAGACAGAATATGTGGGTTGTTACCTATATAAGTAGGTACACAATTACCTACCTAAATTTTCAAAGAGAAGTAGGTACCTAAGTAGGTACTTACCTATGTTTTTTTCTGTCCAATGTCTATAGGTAAGTAGGTAGGTACTTACCTAACCTACCTAACTACTGAAGTCACAACAGATGTTTGTCCCTCTGAAATTAGGGGGCGTCCATTAATTAAAATTAAAGAATAAAAATTAAAGGTGATTTTTGCAATTTTTCAACCCCCGCACCCCCTCCCCCCTCGGTGAGATGTCCTGAGATTTGGCTCGATCCCCTCCCCCACCCCCTAATCTCACGTGAGAATAAAAAAAATAATCTTAAACAGGTACCTACCTAGATTTGCCGAGACCTCCCTTTCATTTTTAATCCCACATGGGATTAGGTGCGATTTGGCTCAACCCCCTCCCGCCCCCTAAAAGCCTGACGTAATTAATGGATGCCCCCATAAGTGCAACAAAGGATAACGCATATTTAGGTACTTATGACGTGGCGAATCAATTGGTGGTACCAATAGGCTGAGAAGGCTGGAGCCTAGGGCGGCAGATTTTAGGGGCGGCAAATAGGGAACAATTTTTTTTGTGTTACAGAAAAATAATATTTACCTATATTTATTGATAATGCTATGTTATTATGTACACACAAACAATTCAACATGTAAGTAATGTTTTAAAAATTGTTAGAGTGAGAGCTTTTCTTGCTTAAAACTTTTTTCCATAATTGGATTGGAAACGAGCGATAAAGGCGGTGCGTTTAGATGGGCCCGCGAATTACAGTAGTATCCCGAAAATTTCCAACAGTTTACCTGTTGATCATGTTTGTTTCTGTAGCTGTAATCAGCACGTGTAAGGTCGTCATGTACGAAAAATCCCTATGTGTACCGAAGAATTTTTATTTTCATTAATCATTAAATTTCACATCATCAATCAATCATCATCAATCATCAACCAATCAAACATCAATAGGTATCCGTACCCCTATTATAAATGTGAAAGTGTGTTTGTTTGTTTGTTTGTTTATTTGTAGTTGAATCACGTCAAAACGGAGCGACGGATTGACGTGATTTTTTGTGTGGAAATAGTTGGAGGGCTGGAGAGTAACATAGGCTACTTTTTATCCGGGTACAACTCGAGCGAAGCCGCGGGCAGCAGCTAGTTTATAATAAAACTGTAACAGGTCAAATTCTGTACATTGAAGATATTTTGAAATTTTTTTTGGAGGGCTCTCTATTGTCGATACTGAAGCCAAAACTGTAATTTTTTTCATTCATGTCTGTCTGTCCGTATCATGGCCGTGCATTACGTCGAAACTACTGGTTGGATTTAAATGAAACCTGGTATTATTTGAGTGCATACTACGAGGTCTAATATAAAATACTTTTAATCCTGAAATTCAGCACGGTTCCCTAGGGAGAGGGGATGAAAGTCAAAATAAGTATCTGGTTGTAATTCATGAGCGTGTTAGATTCTATAAATATATTGGTAAATAACATAAATCAATTCGTAATTTTTTAGATACCTTGGTAATTGTAAAGTGAATATTTTATTAGTATTTCGGATTTATTATTTGATATTAGACACATTTCCGTTGTTATTTAAATTGAATAAATAATAACTGTTGAAAAGAAACATAATTTCGTATAGGTATTTATAATTAATAATATCTATGATTTTTAGAATGTAATTCAACTTCATAACAAGTTATTTTGATATCTATTAACGGACATCCGTTTAATTAAAAATATATTTTAATTAATTGTTTAAAATGTGATATATAAGTGTCGAAATTCGTAATATAATTATTAAAGTGTATTTCAATAATAATAACAATTTATTTCAATAAATAAATTGTTATTGGTAGTCAGAGGTGGTGCAGAACAAGTAGGGTACTATATAAACGGTGTCAAAGTCGATAAGGGGCTCAGTTCGGCAGTTTAGTTCAGTTTGTCAGTTTGGCTCAGTTTGATTCGGTTGGATGGAGTTGGTTGGAAGACACGAGAGAGGCAGTACCTGGGAATACTTGTTTTGCACCCTGTCGGTGCTTTGTCCGGCTCTGAGTACCTACCTACCCATCTTAAAACAAGATAAGTAATTTTTATCGCTATATTTTTCATTGCTGTTCGCTACATTCAAATATTTTATGTAAAAGGTTATTTGGCTGTCCTAGATTAAAGTAATAAACTTTAATATAAGATTTACCTAGTTTTAAGGAAAGGTAGTTCTTCAAAGAAGTGTATCACTATAATAAAATACAATGATTTTGATTTTAAGACTATTTATTTTTATGATTATTACCATTTTTCTTAAAAAGGTAGGTACCTCTCCTTACAAGCGCGTAGTCCGATTTCATTGATTCTTTTTAGGGTTCCGTACCTTAAAAGGTAAAAAAAGGAACCCTTATAAGATCACTTTCTTGTCCGTCTGTCTGTCTGTCTGTCTATCCATCTGTCTGTCCGTCCGTCACCATCGATTATCTCAGGAACGGGTGGAGCTAGCAAGTTGAAATTCATACCATATACTGAGGTCTATAGTCCCTATTGTGAGTATAAAAATCAAGGTCCTGAGTCAACACTATAAAAAGATATAGGCAAATTTAGGTTTTCGTGAAAACTTGTAAGTACCAAAACATACCTTAATTATCAACTTTTTTTATTTTTCGGAATTTTTCCTTTACTTGTGCTGTAAGGCCTTGCTTGTAACCAAAATTGACAATTCTAGGTCAACCGGAAGTACCCTAGAGGTTTTGGGTCGAAAACCTAAATGGTAGTTCCCGTTGACCTAGAATCACGAAATTTGGCAAAAAGCAAGGCCTTATAGCAGAAATAAAGGAAAAATTCCAAAAAATTAAAAAAGTTGAAAGTTAAAGGGTGTTCCCATACATACATACATACATAGTTGACGCCAATTAAGATTGTCTTCTGAGTTGTATGAGCGCTCATACAATTAAGCGAACTAGCTTAATAGGCACCATCCTCAAATAAGGTAAATAAATAAAATTGTGTTATTGTGTAAAAGAAAATAAAAGAAAATATTTATTGCAATATTATGCTCGTGTGCGCAGAACATTTGCGGCGCTGCTATCGCAGAACTAGGATATGTACAAAAAAATTAATAATTGTTCAATAACTTAATGGGTATAATGGGTAGGTACGGAACCCTCGGTGTACGAGTTCGACTCGCACTTGACCGGTTTTACTTTGTTTGAAAGTAAGTACTTTATATATTGTTCCGTAAAAATTTCAAGGTCATCGGTTTTGTAGTTCCGAAATTACAAACATCCGGAATCCTTGACACCCGGAATGCACAGGAACCGTTGAATGTACGGCTCATCTTAAGCTGGTGTGCAAACAACTCCAAACGAGTTGTCGGTGCTGGTTGTTGTTGTTGGTGCTGAGGTAATGGTCTGGGGGTCTAAAGTGGCCACTTTTGATGAAAAATCAGATGTTTCATAGATGCTTCATCTATGAAACATCTGATGAAACATCAAATGCTTCATAAATGCTTCATATATGCTTCTTAAATGAAGCATCGATGCTTCATCAATGCTTCATCGATGCTTTATAGATGCTTCATATATGAAGCATCGATGAAGCATCTATGAAACATCTATGAAGCATTTCACAAAACATCTTTTTTGACAGATCTATGTGCGAGGTTAAATTTATTTTTAGAAAGTAAATAGGTTGAATGGAAAACGGATGGTTGAATGCAAAACCCATGCGAAGCCAAATTTAAGAAAAAAAAACCTCAGACCCGCTCCCGCGACAATTTACCTTTTTTATTTATTCGTGTGCCTCAAAAATATTTCCATATGTCCATCAGGGTGGCGCAGTGCAATCATTTCTATAAAAAAACTAAGTAGGTACCTACCTATTTAATTTATAAAAATAAATTTAACCTCGCACATAGATCTGTCAAAAAAGATGTTTTGTGAAATGCTCCATAGATGCTTCATATATGAAGCATTTATGAAACATCTATGAAACATCTATGAAGCATCGATGGTTCATAGTGTAACGATCTGTTGTGCATAGATTATTATTGTATGTTGTGGGTAGAATTGTTTTCGGTGAATAAACCAGTCCATTGCTCACGCCCGCCTTTTATTGACGCTTCATTGGCGACAGGACGGTGATTTTCGATAAATACACGCGTGAAACTTGATTTGCATAATGCCTATCGGTAAAATTGAACCATTTAATTTGAGTGCTAGACAGTGGCCGGCCTATATTCGTCGAGTGAATCAATATATCACGTTAAATAGTATCGATGACACGTTGAAAGTACCCATGCTTATAACGGTTGTTGGAGAAGAAACTTATTCGTTAATGTGCGACCTGTGTTCACCTAGTTTTCCGGAAGATAAAACGTACGACGAACTAGTGAAATTAGTGACCGAACACTTGGAACCACAACGTTCCGAGATCGCCGAGCGCCACGTGTTCCGGTTGCGTCGTCAGCGTACCGGCGAGTCCCTCACCGAGTACCTACAGGCGTTGAAACATCTCGCACAATTCTGCAACTTCGCCAAGTGTAAATCGTGCTCGACACTCGAGGAGAACCTGCGAGATCAATTCGTGTCGGGTCTGGCGAACGACACAATGAGATCGAGAATCTTCGCAGAGAAAAAGATCGGGTACAAAGATGCGGTCGAGCTAGCACTAGCACTGGAGGCGGCGGAGAAGCATGCGGAGGTGAGCGGATCGACGGCTGTGGAGGCACCGGGGGCTGCGCGCGCCGGGGCGGGCGAGGGCCTGCATCAGGTGCGCGGCGGCAGCGGCGGTGCTGGCGGCCGCGCTGGCGGGCGCGCGCGAGCGGCGCGCACAGTCGGCGGCGGCGGCGCGAGCGGCGCAGGCGGCCGCGGCGTGGGGCCGGGCGGCGCAGGCGAGGCCGCTGGCTCGGGCGCGCGGGCCTGTTGGCGCTGCGGCAAGGCGCACACACCGGATAGGTGTAGGTTCAAAGGTTATACTTGTGATGAGTGCGGTCAAAAAGGACACTTAAAAGTGATGTGTAGGCAGGAAGTGCGCGGTAGTGGCGGCGGTCGGCAAAACTACGTGTGCGAGGAGGACTCGGACGACGGTATGTAGGTCGTGCGCCGCGTGCTGCAGCGTGCGCG
Source organism: Camptogramma bilineatum (assembly GCA_958496255.1). Lineage (NCBI taxonomy): Eukaryota > Metazoa > Arthropoda > Insecta > Lepidoptera > Geometridae > Camptogramma > Camptogramma bilineatum. The sequence goes on from OY292478.1 coordinate 6,341,329, forward strand.
ACGCGCCGCCGCGCGCCGCGCTGCATCCGTGGGAGTTCCCGCTGCATCCGTGGCAGCGCGTGCACGCGGACTTCGCAGACTGTGCGGGCAAACGTTACCTCATCATGGTAGACGCACACTCTAAGTGGATAGAGGCCGTACCCATGCGGAGCACGACGGCCGATAGCACTATTCAGGTTTTACGAAGTATCTTTGCACGTTTCGGTCTACCATCGCAGCTCGTGACCGACAACGGCCCGCCGTTTTCATCGCAAGAATTTAAGGTGTACTGTGTCAATAATTGTATCAAGCATACCACGTCGGCTCCTTACAGACCTCAGGGGAACGGAGCGGCGGAGAACGCCGTCAAAACGGTAAAGAAGGCGATAAAGAGAGCTATCTATGAAGGTCTCGACGTAAACGCTGCTCTGAGCAAATTCCTTTTTCAATACCGTAATTGTGAGCATGCAACTACGGGAGTGTCGCCGGCGGTGGCGCTGCAGGGGCGGCGCCTGCGCGGGCGCCTGGACGCGCTGCGCCCCGACCGCGCGGCCGCCGTGCGCGCCGCGCAGGAGCGGCAGGTGGCGCGCTGCTCGCCCCGCGCCGATACGGACTTCCGAGTGGGAGACGCGGTCCTAGCTCGCGATTACACGGCGAGGGGGGATAAGTGGGCCAAAGCGACCGTGCTCAAGAAAACGGGACCGGTCTCGTACAGAGTCAGTACAGGCGACGGGGTAGAATGGCGCAGGCATGCCGACCAGATGATACCGGCTCAGAGTAAAGCTCGTTATTCACTATCGCGAATGAGTGGCGTAGCCGTCGAGGCCGACATGGAGGGTCACGTTGAACCCGAGGTCGATAAAGGAGCCGATCAGGAGGATGCATTTGAGGACGCGTTCAGCGGTGACGACTCGGCCAGGTCGCCGCGTAATAAATCTGAGCGGGTTCCGGGAGTGCCGGCGCTGGCGCCGGCGTCGCCGCCCGCTAGCCAGCCCGCGCCCGCGCCCGCGCCCGCGACCCTCTCACCGCCTGACGCGTCCGCTCGAGCACTGCGTGCCATAAAACGTGCCAAACAGGCGCTCCTAAATTATTTAGATTAGTTGTTTAATTAAGTAAGTAACTCCTGGCTTGTCGGGGAGAGATGTAACGATCTGTTGTGCATAGATTATTATTGTATGTTGTGGGTAGAATTGTTTTCGGTGAATAAACCAGTCCATTGCTCACGCCCGCCTTTTATTGACGCTTCACATAGATGAAGCATATGAAGCATTTATGAAGCATTTGATGAAAAGTCAGTTTCATAGATGAAACATCTATGAAACATCTGATTTTTCATCAAAAGTGGCCACTTTAGACCCCCTGTATTTGGTAGGATCAGAAGAATCTCATCTATTTTGAACTGTTAAAACCTAGTGAAACGATCACGGGAGGCCGAAAACAGCCACAATATATACACACAATATATACATGTTATGAATCCATTATTATTCATCATGACAACAATGTTCTGTGGTGCTGAGGGCGAAGGCCCGCCTGAAACACAGAAGGTTGCAAATTTAATTCCCTTTGCCTGCCAGTGAGACAAATGTATGTGTGATCTACGAATCTCTGTCTCAAAATGATTCTCTCAAGAAGGCAAAAAGTCGTAGATTCTGACGAAAACTTTGAATAAAATACCTACGTTGTAGCACAGAATTATGCGACAAAGTTCAATTCAGCTCGCGTAAGCGTTCTTTGCCTAGTGCAATATGCACTGACACGTGCCTACACAAATTCTCTCTTTCTAACGCATAACTCTGTCACTGTCTGGCGCGGAGTGACGCGGAAGGGTTGTCGAGTTGTCACGCGATAGGTATTAGAGCCGAGTGGCAAGTGGGAACCCTGCCAAGGCCCGCCCGGGCGGGCCCACCAATGTACTTGTAGCTTCGTACCTAAAGTGCGGAGTGCGCGTAATTAGTAATTAGGTAAATAAATCTGTTTATATTCTTATGTTTTGCTTTTTAGTGCAAGTATGTTTTAAAGTCGGTTAAGTATTTTATTTTTATTTTTTCATTTTAGTGTTTATTTTTTATTAAGAATGATTTCATCTTACCTACTTATTGTGTTTCGCTCATCAAGCCCTTTCATTTGATATCCATGTCACTACTACTATACTACTAAAAACTAAGATACTGAAAACCAGCGCTCTAACAGCCATGGCGCTGCTGGAGCAAATGCTGAGGGGTAACCTTATTTTCTTGTCACTGTAATGTAGCATTTCTGATTTGTGTTGTATGTATCGTAGTAACGAAAATAAAACTTATTTCTATTTCTATTTTACTAAAAGTTCCATGGAACAGGTCCTGACTCCATCATCAGATCAGATCGCTGTCACCATATTATTATATTACATTGTGTCGGAACTTCACAGATATGCTGTGTTTTTACTCAATCGGCCAATTTATTGAGGAGTTCTGTTGAGCAGCTCTTGACTCCATCATCAAATCAGCTTGTTGTCACCATATTATTAAATTGTAATTGAAACTTGATAGATATACCGAGTTTCGACTCAATCGGCCTATTCACTGAGGAGTTCTGTTGAACAGCTCTTGACTCCATCATCAGATAAGCTTGATTGATACCATAATATTTCATTGTCACCGAGAATATATAAGTGTGCAAAATTTCAGCCCGATAGTTCTACAAACACAATAAATAACCATAAAATTTGAGAGTTCCCCTCGATTTCCATGGGATCCCCTCATCAGATCCTCCACTTCTGGAGTATATCCTTTGTAACCAAAAAAAAAAATTGTCAAAATCGGTTTACAATTGACGGAGAAATGGCGTAACACACACACAAAAAACTAAAAAAAATATATACCTAAAATAAAAAAAAACACACAGTCGACTTGAGAGCCTCCTCCTTTTTGAAGTCGGTTAAAAATAATATTACACAAATCATAAAAGTTACAATTTCATTAACAAAAAAAATGTAATTAATATGATTGTGATGTGGTATCGAGTGTAGGGGCGGCAAAAGTTGAATAGCCTACTGGCGGCAAATTTGGAAATCCGCCACTGTTATAGGCAGTAGAGTAAGTAGGTATCTATGTAAGCGAGATAAAACATAATACCTACGTAACAGCCAACATCAGAGAGACAAATGTAAAATATACTAGGTTCCGCCCGCGGCTTCGCTCGCGTGATACCTACCCGGATAAAAAGTAGCCTATGTTTTATTCCAGGTCATAAATTATGGTACGTATAGGTACCTACCTACTTAAGTACCTACCTATATGTATTCCAAGTTTCATTATAGCACTGGCGGTCGCAGACTTTGATCTTGGGGGGGGGGGGGGTCACTAGTTTTGGTAGTGCGTACCTACCTCTCTTTTTGCTGGATGTTACAGGTTTCTCAAGGATTTTGAGGGGGGGGGGGGTCATGACCCCCATGACCCCCCCCCTCGGACCGCGCGTGTATCAGTAGTTTTTGCTTGAAAGAGTAACAAACATACAAACATCCCTAGATAGCGGTACATCTATACATCCATACATCCTCACAAACTTTCACACTGTAAAATTATTAGTAGGATGGAAAAGCTCCTCTTGGCAGATTCAAATGGCCCGCCGTCATTTTGTGACGTCATTACAAAACTACTACTGTTCTATTTATAGACTTTGAAATTTAAAAACATAACTTCAATTTCTTTCATAACTTCAACTTCATAACTTTGGTATGAAAATTACTTTCTTTTTAACCGACTTCAAAAACAGGAGGAGATTCTCAATTCATAGGAATATTTTTTTATGTAGGTAGGTATGTTTTTGGAATTTTTTTGATTTGGAAAATTCTTTTTTGTTTGAAAGGGTCCCAGGTGGTGCCATGGTCATCAGATCAGGTCAGGATCTGATGATGGCGTCAGGAGCTGTTCAACAGAACACATCAGTAGGGGAGGTAGGGGTGGGACGGGCAGTCGGGAGACATGGGCACCCCCCTTTTATTCCGATCCAGTCATAGATTTTATTTTTTCCCTACTTTGGTAGTTAACTTTACCGACTGGCAATGCTGTTCATCCATAGACTATCTGTCATTTCTGTCAGTTGCCAAACACAGACACCTTTGAAGGTTTCGCGCTAGTAAAAGTCAATGCTTTGATCTGGTTTCACATCTTACTAGAGGAAAAATCAGCAAAAGGCATGTCTGTTTTTTATTATATTTCTATGGTTTATATACTAACGTATAAATTAAACTGCAATTCACGCTGAAAATCTAAACAAAAAAAATTACAGGAATCTTATGTTGAAAAAGTGTACCGAAGGAGCAATGGGCACTTTGATGTGAGGGAGGTTTGGGCATGCCAAATCTAATGTATTACACTGAGCAAGATAAGAATTTCCTTTTTTTCCCTAAAATAGCTAGTGTCCCACTAGGTGACATTAAAAATAAATTCCCAGGACCAAAAACATGCAATAAAAGTAAACATGGTAGCTCTAAGTACATATTCGACAAACCCATATGGGTCATACCTAATCTTAGATAAGTAAAATGTTGAATAAGTAAGATTTGTTTAGTCTTTGTTGATTTTTTGTGTTAAAGGTACTATTTGAGATGTTTTTATTTGATGTAAGCTTTTATGTTTGGTTTATACTAAAGATATTGAGTGTTTTATACGTCATGCCCAAACCTCCCACAGGGGATGCCCAAGCCTCCCTACCATAGGGAGGTTTGGACACTTTTGACTTACTTCTGAAATTCTCTCGTAATTTTGAGACCGATTATAATTTTAAGAAAGTTCTTTGTAAAATATCTAGCTAAATATATAGTGCAATAATACTTGGCTATAAATTATGCTAATATTAAAAACCTGATTTTTTACATGTTATTTTGTGAAAAAGTGCCCGTCCCTCCCCTACCTCCCCTACCTACCTAAATCTAAATAGGCCGATTGAGCTGAAACTCGTCATCATCATCACCAGCACCATTTTTTGAACAGCTTCTGATTCCATCATCAGGTCAGCTCGCAGTCACCATAGGTACGCATAGGTACTACATGACATTGTAGTCGGAACGAAACGGAACAAGACAGCTTACATTATGCCGAGTTTAAACTCAATCAGCCTATTTACTGAGGAGTTCTGTTGAACAGTTCCTGACTCCATTATCAGATCCTGACCTGATCTGATGACCATAGCTCCACCTGGTACCCTTTCAAACAAAAAAATAATTTTCCAAATCGGTCCAAGCTCACCTATTCAAGTAGGTAGATACTCGAGAAACATACCTACCTACATAAAAAAATATTCCTATGACTTGAGAATCTCCTCCTGTTTTTGAAGTCGGTTAAAAAGAAAGTAATTTTCATAAAAGGGTCTACAAAACCTACCTACCTACATACCATTTAAAATTGAAATAATTGTTCAAAGTAAAAATCAATTCTAATCTACGCTAGGTACACCTATCTAGTTAGTGTGTATACTACCTATACCTATACCTACATACCTACACATCGAGCGAGCTAAAAATGCTAAAAATTATAAAAAGCGGTGGTCGTTGCAAACCAATTTTGCGTTAGTGTGAGTGTCGAAACTCCGCCTCCGGGACTATACACACACATTGAAGACATCCGAGCAACGCGTACGGCAATACTCGAGTTCAGAATTTACAAGAATTTACGATGTATTCCGTAATACCAAAAATGATGAATGAAAAGTTAACTAGTAGTTCGCCCCGAACTGAGATCTCGCGCACCGTAGATGGCTTACATTTGGACTTTCTTCTGACTACCCCTATAATTTCAAGTGCTACTACTGCCGAGTATGCCTATTGCGCTAGCTCTTCATGGTAAAAAATACTAGCATGCATGCAATACAATAATGTCGCGTCTAATTTTTCATTTAGGTACTTATTTCATATTTATGAATTCTCGTCGTATTTCTAAAGTAGGTATACTTACGTCCTAGAATGAAAATAATAACTATTTTGGAATGTACAAATTAAGACCTTTCATTTGACACCCCACTCAATATATTTGTTTATTTAACTTTTTTTACCCCAATTATTTTCATTCTTTATCAAAAATTTTTTTATCATGAAAATAAATCAAGTAGCATCTAAAATCATTGCAAACCAAACCGCAACGATGCCACTCTCTTTTTAAGACCGACCAGTCAATGAGCTACGAAGACATCGAAACTCTATGAAACGGGAGCTCTTGCAGCTCTGGTTTCGTAGTTTTTGTTCTTTGGTCGTATTTCAAAAACTATACATCCTAGATTAAAAATAAAAACCATTTTGGAATGTACAAAATAAGCCCTTTCGTATGACACCCCACTCAATATATTTGGGTAACTTTGAAAAAAATTTACCCCCTTGGGAACCCCATATCTTTACAACCCCTTCATCGATTATGCTCATACGCTCCACAGCAAATTTCCATAGCACTACCTATTGACCTATCAAGTTTCATACAGATTGGATTAGCGGTTCGATAGTTATGCGAGAACATAAAAATGAAACATACAAACATACAAACATACAAACATACAAACATACAAAGCAAAATCGCCTAACTTGCCACTAAGATCTTCGCTCGCTTCGCTCGCTCGATCGATGATTTCGCAATTTTTTTTGTATGGCCTGTAACTAGACACTCTAAGCTGTGTTCCTATTAAAAGGATATTACAATCATTGTTGTTTATCATACAGAACAAATGCAACGAAAACACGATATTTTTGCTGTAAAAATGTTAGAAATACAATTTGGTTACATTTTGTTTCAGGTAAGTTTTTTAGATCAAAAGTTTAACAGGAACCTAGATTAATACTTCCTTAATCTAAATAAGTGCATAAAGTGGTGAAAATACGCTCAAATTTTAAATGATTTCGGTAGTACGTTTGTATGGAGAATTCGTTCGTCGCTGCCCTCTTAAGTTGCCCAGGTTTCTCTTTTGTGTAAACATTATGAGTTCAGTTTTTGTGGGGTTTACTGATAGTCCACGGCTGGTGCACCATGTTTCAACTATTTTTAAGGCTGTTTTCATTGTATCGCATAGTGTACTCTCGAAACAGCCAGTCGCTAGGATGGCAAGATCGTCAGCGTAGCCTACGGTGACGAGTCCATTGCCATTAAGTTTGCGGATGAGTTCGTCGACTACTATGTTCCAGAGTAGGGGTGAGAGGACTCCGCCTTGGGGGCAGCCTCTTGCAACAATTCCTCTTGTCGTCTTGTTTACTGTTAGTTGTATTGCTCTATATTTGAGCATGTTGTTTATCCAGTCTGCTAGCGTTGGCGCGACCCCATACCTTTCTAGTGCCTGGTTTATGCTGCTAAATGTTGTTTTGTCAAACGCACCTTCGATATCTATGAATGCGCCTAGTGTAGATTGTTTTGCGGATAATCCACCTCCAATTCGGGAGACTACGCAATGGAGAGCGGATTCTGTCGATTTGCCTGGACTATAGGCGTGTTGGTTGGGGTGTAGCGGTTTGTGTAGGAGAGTGTTACCTCTGATTTCCTGATCACATAACCGCTCAAGGGTCTTAAGAAGGAACGACGTTAGACTGATTGGCCGGAATGATTTTGCCAGTGTATAGTCGCTCCTACCTGGTTTCGGTAGAAATACTACCTTCACTTCCCTCCATTTCTTGGGTATGTAGCGATGTGCTATGCATCCTCTAAAAATGCTCACTAGGTGGTCGACTAGTAGCGCACTACACCATCTCAGCAGGCCTGGGAATATTCCGTCCAGTCCTGGTGATTTGAAGGGAAGGAAGCTATCGATTGCCCAGAGAACCTTTTCTCTGGTGACAAGGTTTTGGGCAACGTTCCAGTCTTGGTTGTTTGCCGTCCTGTCGCTGTGCAACATCCACTCATGGGATGCTGATATTTGGCAGCCAGGAAAGTGAGTCGCCAGCAGTAGTTCGCTGGTTTCTTCGTCTGTTTTGGTGTAGGTGTTGTCGGGTTTTTTGAGGTGTCCGATTGTTCGTTCAGGGTCACTCGATAGAATGCCTTTTATTTTGGCGGCCTGGTTGGTGTTTTCAATGTTAGTGCAGAAACGCTTCCAGCATTCCAGCCTCCGTAAGCGTATTCGTTTTTTAAAGGTTGCTTTTATCGTTTGGTACTTTTCCCAATCTCTGGTTTGTCTAGTGTTTATAGCTCTGTTGAAGGATTTCCTTACTTTGCATCGTAGTCTCTGCAGTTCGGGATTCCACCAACGACGGTTTGGTCCCCCTGTTGGTGTCGCGAGGGGGCAAGAGTGTTCATAGCTGTGGGTGAGAATGTTTGTTAGATTGTCTACGTAGTTGTCGATGTCAAGTGCTTCTAGAGCGCTAGATGGTGCTCCTACAGCTTCAAGAGCGGTTTCAACAAATTTAACGTATTTCTCTTTGTTAGTATTACGGGGTACACGTCTCGGAGTTGGCTTTGGGACATTAATGTTTACATTGAAACGTATCCATCTGTGGTCCGAGCAAGAGGCTTCATCCGAGACGTGCCACTCCGTGACGTAGTTTTTGATTACCTCTGACGATAGGGTAAGGTCAATAATAGTCCGCGATCTAGAGGTGACGTACGTAGGTTCGGAGCCTACGTTGAGTAGTGTTAGATTAGTAGTGAAAAGGTAGTTTACCAGCTCTTCTCCACGGGTGTTGGTGTCAGTGCTGCTCCACAGGGTATGGTGCGCGTTGGAGTCCGTACCGATAATGAGCTCAAGCTTCTCCCTCTCACAATACTCGACGAGTGATACTAACTCTGGCGGTGGTATGTCCTCGTCGCCGGGTAGGTAGGCAGATGCTAGGACGATATCGCACAGAGTTTCGTTAGGTCCTGTACGGACCTTAACTGCTGTAAGGTCTCTGTAACAGAATTCGGTTATTAGTGTTGTTTGGAGGTGTTGGGGGGTAATTATGCAAGTTCTGGGGTCGCTTACGGTGCTATTTGTAATAAGCTTCCATCCAGTATTGCGGAGACCACATATCCTGCCTTCTCTGATCCACGGCTCCTGGATCAGGGCAATGGTCGCGGTATTCTCCTCCAGCGTTCTGCGTAGGGAAGCCGTTGCAGCGATGCTGTGCTGGAGGTTGGTTTGCAGGAATTTAAAAGGTTTCCGACGCTCTAAGAGGGGAGGAGTTGAGACAGCTGTCGCTGCCCTCACTCCCCTCAACGTCGAGAAACAACTCCTCTTGTGTACTTGTGGATGGAGCGTCGTTGGCTGTGTCCACTGTCATGGTTGGGACTGGCTCCGGATGAGCGGTCTCACTGTCAGGACTTTTGGGGGCCGGCCCTGGTTGGGCGGTGTCCTGAGCTTTGGCTGTTTTGAGCCCCTCCTCCAGGATCCTCACGTAAATGGATCCGAAGATCCACTTCAGACGCCGTTCTTGCCTCAGTAGTTTTTCAACGTCGGACTCTGGTATGCGTAGGAGCAGGTAGATTCCCGGCGTCTCCACTTCGACCTGCTTCTCCGCTTTGACGAGAGTCCATGATCCGACGTTTACTGTGGTGTTCTGTAGTGTTAATGCCCTACGGATGGTGTTGATTTCCATTTCGGTTTCGGGCACGAAGAGCCCGCACAGTATTCGCCGCTGGATGTCGGACTGTGGTCGGACTACTAGTTTGGTGCCGGCTATTGGAGAGGCGATGTCTTCTATCGCGCTACGTAGCCATTGCAGCGCGGTGTCATTTTCGCACCACATTTTTAGGGTGCCTTCACTGTGGTGTGCCTTACCGCGGAAGCCGACTTTGCCCATGTGCGCGGAGGTCGCGGGGTTGAAGAGGGCGGCTAGAAATTTCGCCTTCAGGCACGCATTGAGCCCGTTGGCCTGGTCCGCCGTGAGGTCGTGTAAGGGTTCCGCCATGACGGCGACGCATAGGTCGTTGGCTTTGAACGTCGCTGCCGCCGCCGCATATGTGCCCTTCGTTTGGCTGGATCCCGCCCTCGGACGTTTCTGGTCGCCAGTAGGCGTGGTTGAGTCGTCCGGTCGCGATCTCTTCGCAGTCGTTGGTTGTGTCGGCGGTGTGGTCTTCCGCTGTTTGGCTAGCCTGCCCGCGCGTTTACCCCTCGGCTTAGAGTGACGGCGGGGTTGGTCACTTTCGCTCGTCGCTGGGGGCGCTGTATGCGCCGCCTGCGCCTGGGTCCGTTCAGCTTGACCAGTGGTCTGGCTTACTTGGGCCGAGGATTTCACCCCCGGGGGGGGGCGTCCTCCTCCGTCCGTGACCTTCCGCACTTCCGTACTCTTTGCCTGGGTATCCGCCTTGGCACGCTGCTTTCTCCTCTTGTTCTTGTTGCCAGCTCGTGGGGCAACCATGGACCATGGAGTTTCAGCTGTTCCCTCTGAGATGACGTCCTTGAGGGACCCCATCTCGATTGTGTCGACAGGCACGTCCGATGACCTAGAAGATGCGCCGGTGGAAGCAGCCAATCCCGCACTAGCCGCAGTCCGAGAAGACGCAGCTTGGTGCAGTTTTGGCGCATTCGTGGGCGCGGGCGTAATGCCAGATGGCGCTCCTAGCGGTGCTGCCATCGATTTAGGGGATGGCGCGTTTGCTGCCTGGGTTTTATCTGTAAGTGAGATTAATGGATCCATAGTATCTGTTAGTTTTTAATTCATCCTCGGAGACTCTCCACCCGCCACGGAGCCCTCAACGGGGACGTCACGCGCTCAGCGCGTGATCGTCAGAGTTGTCCCTCGGATATAGAACCCACACCCCGTGAGTCGGACGAGACTGAGCGCTGCGAAGTATGCTAGGGGGTCACTTACCTCCTAACCACCGCGCCTCGCCGTCTGCCCTCCCTCGGTTAGGGGATCTCGCCGGCGATCCTCGGACGGTGTTCGCCACAGCCGATTGACCCGGGTTGGCTAGTCCCAGGCCGCCCGTGTAAAGAGAAATCCGGACCAAAGCAGCGTGTTGAAGCGTAGCGGGCAACGTACCCAGGCCCGCTACGTTCTCAGCTACCAGGACTCCTTCATCCCCCCGTACGGGTCCCCGCGCACGGCACAAACACGCGGGAGGCCATTACTATCCACCAATCTGCTGTGATGGTGGACCCGCCGGAACATGACCCCAGCATCCCAGGCGGTTTTCGCCTGGTGGTTTCAGTTACGTCTATTTCTGATGGAATTAGACCAATAACAGGGGACAACCACGTGAAGGATAACTCACCAGACTTGTCCTAGGGATCGGCGACTGCTGCGCTACTCTCTCCTGGAACCATCTGCACCTTGCCCGCCTTGAAGAGGCTGACAAGGTAGGCCTGTATCTATACTATGCAAGCGGCTATCCTAGGTAAGCAGGGATGCAAAACGGCAAGCTAGATTGCAACTATTAAAGCATAGACACAAACCCCCCCCCCTGGTCGAAGGGTATAGTACCTCGACTTTCGATCCGAAGGTCGTGGGTTCGAATCCTGGCCGTGCATCAATGGATTTTTCGTTTCGAAAAATTTACATGCGCATTAACACGAGCTCTAAACAGTGAAGGAAAACATCGTGAGGAAACCCGCGGCTTAGTCAGCCCCACACGTATTGAGCATGTCTTTCCTGTGGATATGGCCGGTTAAGCTGAGAGAATGGTGTAGGTGCTACAAGCCTACTCCATCTCAACATTGTCCCAGGCACTACAGTGTCCCGTTAAGTGTAGGCAAAGATTGCCTCCTGACACCTGTATAAATCATCAGTGGCGGCCTTTGGGGGTGGCGAGCAGGGCACTCGCCCGGGGCCTCGCGCTTGTAGGGGCCTCGCGCAGCAAGCCGACTAGAGAAAATCTTTTATAAGCATTAGTAAACCTATCCGTTAAAGATAGACAAATTCTATTGTGAAATTTTCTTTAAACCTATAAAATAAGAACAATGCCTTCTACATTGTTTTGTTGTTATCTCAAAAAGAATAGGCAGCTGTTTTTAGGAAAACTCCCAGTCAGCTATATTTTTTCCAACTTTTTCAACAATCATTATCATATTTCAACCAATTTACACAAAACCTAAACAAATTATACACCTACCCTTCCTCATGAACCACTGTGTCTGTCTATTGGTGAAAAAAACAAATAAAAATCCGTTCAGTAGTTTATGAGGGGGCGAAGGACTTTGTTTTAGAATATGTGCGCGACACCGACTTTTCGTCATCAAAATTTCAATACCTACCTAGGCACTTTGGTAGGGCCTCGCAATGACTAGGCAGGCTCGGTCCCAGGGCCATGACACCTCACTCCCCCAAAATCTTTGATCCAGCATCCAGCATTATAATGTCTCAAATTCTTAAATGCTAGGAATTCTAAATTTTTCGTACAAACGTTTTTAGCCCTTTTCATCCCGTCATATCAATATGTCATTTGCCTTAAAAAATCGGCTCGCTTCGCTCGCATTTTAGCTTCATGTGTATTTTGCGAACGAAGTGACGAAAAAGTGAAATGTCTTGTGGGCTTCTCCCACATTACTACTTACTACCTACCTACTTAACCTATACTTACTATCTAATCTATATCTACATAGTTTTATCTATACTTACAAATATCCTAACCTACCTACTTAACCTAGGTACCTACTTACATATATCTTATAATCTATCGTAATATATTTATTCATCAACACGCATACATTAAATACATACACTACTCTAGCACAGATCACATACATACAACATCACACATAACTTAACAATCATGCAACGTTCGTGTCGGCTGGTCACCGGCCGCCCGTATTTCAATGGAAATAAACTCCTGGCGCGTGACGTCACGCACAGCGCGCGGGCGCAGTGCAGCCGAATGAAATAGTAATTCGCCACGCGCCGCAAACCAGTCTGAACCTCGCTTTGACACTGGACGCACGCTGCTCGCTCCGATTTTCCCAAAGCTTTTTACGCGTAACGAACTGTTTTACTACCTAGTGCCTGTGAACTCTTTCTTCTCTTCTATCATACTTCATCTGCTTGATCTGTGCTCTTTAAATTTCACTCCTTCTACTCTGTGCTCGCTTGTACCTGATTACTGTGCTAGAATAAACTGTGTACATCCGCCATTGTGTTGTGCATCATTTCATTTACGCACCTTCATACAGTAAGTACATACTTGCTACACGTAATAGGCAAATCATACGCCTTACTGGTGACCACCGACGTGAGCTACGATCATGAGCAAGAACGTAGACAATGATAGCAGTGACTCCGTAAAATCGACATATTCTCATGATGCCGGCGTCACTACTCGTCCGAAGAAAATGCGCAGGTCCATTGCACGCAACCCAAAATCCGAATCCGAACGAGATTTATCGGAGGCCCGGAAGTTCAACCTTAAGGTACCGACGTTTTCACCCGACGACCCCGAGATCTGGTTCGCCATCCTGGAGGGACAATTTGACAATTTTGGCATAACAGAGGACGCTGTCAAATTTAATAATGTCATAACAAAACTCGATATCGTCTACGCGAAGTCTGTTAAGGATGTCATTATTAACCCACCCGCCCAGAACAAATACGAGAAAATCAAGCACGAGCTGATCAAACGACTCACGGCCTCTCACGAGAAAAAGGTCAGACAACTATTATCTCATGAAGAGATCGGCGACAGAAAGGCCTCGGCATTCTTACGTCATCTACGAGATCTGGCGGGACCAAATGTCCCAGAGGAGTTTTTAAGGACGATCTGGAGCAACCGCCTTCCTCGCAGTATCCAGGCGGTACTGGCGTCCCAGCCGTCCGAAAACCTGGAACAGCTGGCAGACCTGGCAGACCGCATTCAGGAAATCTCAGCGCCTGGCAACGTCGCAGCGGCTTCTGCTCCCGTACCTGCATCTAGCAGCACACCTGAACCTTCCAGCAGTACTTCCGGGGAGATCGCCGAGTTACGGAAGATGGTCGAACGTCTCGCGATAAAGTTGGACGAACACACGCGTGAGTCCCGCTCGTCACGCCGACCAGGCCGCTTCAACCAAACGCGTCGTCGTTCCTCATCGCGCAGCAAGACTAGATCGGAATCCAGCTACCGTCAGTACCCCGTCTGCTGGTACCACACTATCTACAGATCGCAGGCTCGCAACTGTCAAAAACCGTGCGACTTCCAAAAGTCGGGAAATGCCGCGGGCAATCATCAGTAATGGCGACAGAAGATTGCCCTGACATACCAGGTCGCCTCTTTGTGACAGATCGTTGCACGAGGACTCAGTTCTTGGTCGATACCGGAAGCGACCTCTGCGTCTTCCCGCGATCTCACCTGCAAGAGCGCCGTGCACCTACCAACTACAAGCTTACCGCGGCCAACGGGACATCCATCGAGACCTACGGCTACGCGCACCTCAACCTAGACCTGGGACTTCGTCGGACCTACCCCTGGCGTTTCGTAGTGGCCGATGTGACCAAACCCATAATAGGAGTGGACTTTTTGTGCTATTATGATCTAATTGTGGACTGCAAAAACAAGAGACTAATAGATAACCTAACAAATGTATATGCTCCAGCTTCACTGGCCATTAATGCTAAAAACATATATTCTGTTAAGGTTCTGACTGGTGATTCTCGATATCATGTTTTATTGTCGCGTGATTTTTCAGCAATTACACGACCAGCTGGCACACAGCGCATGATACCACACAACACACAACATCATATACGCACCACACCCGGTCCTCCAGTTTCATCCGCACCTAGGCGTCTAGCACCTGACAAACTTAAAATCGCTAGGGAAGAGTTCGAAGCCATGCTAGCTAATGGCACTGCTCGACCCTCTGAAAGCCCATGGTCGTCACCATTACACCTCGCTGTAAAGAAGGACAATGGTTGGCGTCCATGCGGCGACTATAGGAAACTCAACGCACGAACAATCCCGGATATGTATCCGATTCGGCATATTCACGATTTCACACACAACATTGCTGGCTGTCGTGTATATAGCACTATTGATCTCGTCAAGGCATACAACCAGATACCAGTCTGTGCAGAGGACATACCAAAAACGGCCATAACAACTCCATTTGGTATGTTCGAATTTCCATTCATGAATTTTGGCCTGCGCAACGCAGGCCAAACGTTTCAACGTTTCGTAGACGAAATGATGCGTGGGCTAGACTTCGTTTATTGTTATTTGGACGATTTTTTGATTTACAGTCGGGACGAAGATGAGCACGAACACCATCTTCGCCAAGTTTTCACTAGGCTTCAGGAGTATGGCATGGTGATCAACGTGTCCAAGTGTGTTTTCGGGGCTCCCGAGGTAACTTTTTTAGGTTATCGTATCTCGGAGAGCGGAACCAAACCCTTGGACTCGAAAGTACAGGCCATACGTGACTTTCCTCCACCAAAAGACGTTAGGTCGCTCAGACGATTCTTAGGCATGGCCAATTTCTATAGACGTTTCCTGCCTAACGCCGCTCTCATTCAGGCACCGCTTAACGCTCTTCTCATGGGGGCAGTCAAAGGCTCCACGCCCATAAACCTGACCGATGATGCTCTGAAGGCTTTTACAGAGACCAAAGAAAGCCTTTCCAAAGCAGCTCTTCTGGCTCATCCAGATTGTCATGCCAAGCTTGCTTTGGTTACAGACGCATCAGACACGGCTATGGGCGCTGTCTTACAACAGCTCCATAATGACGCGTGGCAGCCATTGGCATTCTTTTCCCGGAAGCTTAAGTCATCGCAAACGAAGTACTCACCGTACGATCGTGAACTTCTTGCGATCTACGAAGCCATCAAGTACTTCCGGCATATGCTCGAAGCCAGGCATTTCACGGTCTATACAGACCACAAACCCATCTGCTTCGCCTTTCATGAAAGAAAGCATAACTGCTCGCCCAGGCAGTTCCGACATTTGGATTATATCGCCCAGTTCACCACCGACATAAGGCATATCTCTGGCAAAAATAACGTCGTTGCCGACACCTTATCTCGAGTGGATGAACTGGACGCTCCAATATGTCTAACTGACCTCAGCGTGGCTCAAGAGACTGACCCTGAATTAGCCAAGTTTCTTTCAGACACCTCTTCATCCCTCCGTCTCTCAAAAATGAATCAGCCTGGAAGTCAGACGCCTCTATACTGTGACATTAGCACGTCAACTCCTAGGCCCTTCGTTACCCAGCAATTCAGGAAACAGGTATTCCAAAGTCTCCACTCACTTAGCCACCCCGGCCCATCAGCGACGGCTAAGTTGGTAGCCGAGCGATTCGTGTGGCCTGGAGTGAGGAAAGACTGCAGAGACTGGGCCCGAACTTGCTTGTCGTGTCAGCGTGCTAAGGTAAGTCGACACGTATCCGCTCCCTTTGGAACCTTCGACTTACCTCGTGCCCGTTTCAAGCAAGTTCACATTGACCTAATAGGCCCACTTCCTGTTTCGCAGGGATTCAAATATTGTCTGACTGCTATAGACCGATTTACTCGTTGGCCGGAGGTCATCCCCATAGCCGATATCACCGCTGAGACTGTCGGCAAGGCACTCATCTCGGGATGGATCTCCAGGTTCGGCGTCCCGTCAGATATTGTTACAGATCGCGGACGACAATTCGAGTCCGCGCTGTTCCAATATCTGGCAAAGGCCACCGGTTTTCAGCATAAGCGCACGACCGCCTACCACCCGGCATGCAATGGGCTCGTGGAACGTTTCCACAGACAGTTGAAAGCGTCCATAACCTGCCACGCCGATCACAATTGGTCAGAGATCCTACCTTTGGTTCTCCTTGGCATCCGCAGCGCTTTCAAGGAGGATCTACAGACCTCCTCCGCTGAATTGCTTTACGGCGAACCACTCAGGCTTCCCGGGGAATTTTTCGACCCGAGCACACCCTGTACATCTGATTTATCAGATTTTACAGCGCGATTACGCTCGTTCGCCGAAAAACTTCAGCCCGTTCCCGCCTCTCGCCACTCCAAACAGAAAATCTTTGTTTTCAAGGAGCTCACAACCGCCGAAAACGTTTTCTTACGTGAAGACGCGGTGCGTCCTCCGCTTCAACCAGCCTATACAGGCCCACACAAGGTGTTAGAAAGAGGGGATAAGGTTTTCAAGCTCTTAATCAAAGGAAAACCGGTAACCGTAACAGTAGATCGCCTAAAACCTGCTTTTATTCTGTGTGACAAGCCTGACGATAGATCCCAAAACACGGCCGATCCAAAACTGTTAAGTAGGTCCCATAGTGCTTCGCCCGATCCACCTCCGGTTATAGCGGCACCTAAAACTACGCGTTCTGGTCGACAGGTTCGATTTCCAGATTTTTATCGCCCCTAACCGGGTCTCTGGGGGGGAGTGATGTGGGCTTCTCCCACATTACTACTTACTACCTACCTACTTAACCTATACTTACTATCTATATCTACATAGTTTTATCTATACTTACAAATATCCTAACCTACCTACTTAACCTAGGTACCTACTTACATATATCTTATAATCTATCGTAATATATTTATTCATCAACACGCATACATTAAATACATACACTACTCTAGCACAGATCACATACATACAACATCACACATAACTTAACAATCATGCAACGTTCGTGTCGGCTGGTCACCGGCCGCCCGTATTTCAATGGAAATAAACTCCTGGCGCGTGACGTCACGCACAGCGCGCGGGCGCAGTGCAGCCGAATGAAATAGTAATTCGCCACGCGCCGCAAACCAGTCTGAACCTCGCTTTGACACTGGACGCACGCTGCTCGCTCCGATTTTCCCAAAGCTTTTTACGCGTAACGAACTGTTTTACTACCTAGTGCCTGTGAACTCTTTCTTCTCTTCTATCATACTTCATCTGCTTGATCTGTGCTCTTTAAATTTCACTCCTTCTACTCTGTGCTCGCTTGTACCTGATTACTGTGCTAGAATAAACTGTGTACATCCGCCATTGTGTTGTGCATCATTTCATTTACGCACCTTCATACAGTAAGTACATACTTGCTACACGTAATAGGCAAATCATACGCCTTAGTCTGACCGCAGAATAGAAACCGACAAGCAGCCAGCCTTTTCTTTGAGCACTGTAAGCAAAATCTAGTGTCATTATGTTACATTTGTCTTTAAAAATTCGTCTCGCTTCGCTCGCATTTCAATTCATAGGTATTTTGCGAGAGTAGGGAGCTCGCTTTGCTCGCATATTAGGCTCATTATTTTGCTAGCAAAGTGAAAAAAAAGTGCTAAAAAAATCGGCTCGCTTCGCTCGCCCCCCCCCCCCCCCCCCCCCCGCCTTCCCTCAGCATAATATCGTGTGTTCCTCCCAAAAATCTTGGTCTCACGCCCGTCACCAGGGGCCTCGCAAAGATCTACCGCCCGGGGCCTCGCGATAGCTAAGGCCGCTCCTGTAAATCATCTAGTAAAGATGTAAAGGCCTACGGTTTTTTTACAGACTAACTAATGCTAGGTGCACATACCTACTTAAAACAGGTAGCTACACATTAGCTAGAATAGAATAATAGAATTTAAATGCGCTGTTTCAATTTTCGGGACCGGTCTAAATTCGGTGTTTTGTTAATTTCCAGAAACAAGCCATGGAAATGCTTCAAGTGATAATATTGACTACAGTTCAGACACAGAGAGGTATAAAGTCAAATCAGCAACTAGAAAAAGAAAAAATACATCATGCAAAGATGCATCAGAAATTCATGACGAAAATGATGTTGATGATGTAACAGTGGAAGTTTCACGACCAGGTACTTAGTATAATTAGTTTTATTCTAATTAAAATTTTATAGAACACTTTAGACGCCCCGTTAGTGATGGTATGATGAGGATGATGATGAAATGTAGCCTATAACCTTCCTCAAGAGTTTAGCTATCAAATGCAGAAATAATTTTTCAAATCCGAATTAGTTCCCGCTTTTGTCGAAGGACTTGAGTGCTGGCGCCGACTCTAATCTTTAATTTTTATTTCAGTTACCTCAAACCCCATCAAACTGATCTCCGAGAGAAAACGCATAAAAACAACCTGCGAGACAATTCTCAAAGACACCACCGCTTGTCCGTTCCGACACCATCGGAGCTGGTTTCAATGCTTCTTCTGCACTCAAGCCTTCATGGAAATCTCAACCTTAAGAGCACACACTACTCAAACACATAAAGATATTGACACAGAAATAAAAAAGCTTAAAAGATACCCTCGTTCTCTCCAAATTGAAATTTCAGAGTTCCGTTGTAGGTTATGTAATTTAAATCTAAGTAATATTGAAAGTATGAGGGCTCATTTGAATGATGCTCATAATAAAGTTATTTATAAGGAATGTATAGCAGATTATAAAGTCAATTCTAGCCCATATTCTTGTCATATATGTTCTAAACAGTTCCATGTCTTCAGAACTTTAACAACGCATCTGAATGAACATTACGCGAATTATATCTGCGATGTCTGCGGTAAGTCTTTTATTAATTCCAAGCGCTTAAAAGTGCATAATAGAACGCACGAAAGCGGGGCTTTCCCTTGCACAAAATGCGGGAAGGTTTTAAAGACAAAAATAGCTAAGGCTAATCATATGGAGACGCATTCGAAGCGGGTAGTCAGATGTCAAATCTGTTCAAAGCCTATGAAACATTACAATGATAGAATCAAACATATGTCGGAGGAACATAATATTACGCATAAGTTTAAGTGTCCGATTTGTGGTAGGGAGTATAATATTAAGCATTACTTAGCAACGCATATAAGGCAAACGCACGGGCATAAGAATAAGAAGTGTGCGGTGTGTGGTATGGCGTTCATTACTAATCATGGCTTAAAGAAGCATATGCAAAGACATAATGGATTGAAGGAGCATGCTTGTGAGATCTGTAGCAAAACTTATGCTAGGAGTCATTCGCTTAAAGATCATATGAGGATACATGATACTTGAAGACATAAGACTGGCCTCTTAGGTTGATTTTAGTCTCACGCTCACCGTCAGCGCTGATAGGCGAGTGATCTTTATTACAATGAAATAAGGATACTGATTGTCTAGCACTGACGAGAGCAATCAGCGTAGCCATTTCTGCTAAACAATCAGTATTCTTATTTCATTGTAATAAAGATCACTCGCCTATCAGCGCTAACGGTGAGCGTGAGACTAAAATCAGCCTAAAATCAGCCTTAGCTCAGTTGGTAGTAGCTCTGCCTTCTGCACTGTAGGTCGTAGGTTCGATTCCCAGGACAAACATTTGTGTGATGAATATAGATGTTTGTTCTGTGTCTGGGTGTTATAAAGTATTTAAAAATATATAAGTATTCTATCAGTTATCTGGTTCCCATAGTACAAGCTTTGCTTAGTTTGGGGCTAGATGGCGCTGTGTCAAATGTCCAGCAATTTTTATTTATTATTAATACATAGTTTACTAATAAGAAAGCAGGTAAACTTATAAAATTTAAATGTTTATAGTCTTATCAATATTTGCGATTCTGACGGGATTCGAACCCGCAATGATACAAGCGATCCTCCTTAAGCTGGAGTGCCTTTACCAACTCGGCCACGGAATCCATATTCATCGGGTCGAAAATCTTGATAAGCTCATATTTATCGATTAAAATGTACTCTATGATTATTATGTATAAATACAACTTGCTGTTCAATAAAACACTTTAAAGTTTTTGAGTGAATTTTATTTTGTCGTTTTGCTTTTTCGATTTGTCCTTTACAATTTTAGATTGCTTATTAACTAATTTGTATCAGGATAAACAGTTTCTAAAATAAATACTAGCTGCGCCCCGTAGTGATGGTGATGATGATGATGAAAAGTAGCCTATAACCTTCCTCCAGAGTTTAGCTATCAAATGCAGAGAGAATTTTTCAAATCTGACTGGTAGTTCCTGAGATTAGCGCATTCAAACAAACTCTTTCGCTTTATTTATTAGTATTTTTACCAATAAATGAAACAGAAGTCTTAGATTAATTAAAGTATCGAATCGATAGGTACTAATATAATAAAGCGGAAGAGTTTTTTTTGAACGCGCTAATCTCAGGAACTACCAGTCGGATTAGAAAAATTATTTCTGCATTTGATAGCTGAACTCAAGAGTTTAGCTCCAAAACTCTCAAAACTCAAAATGATTTATTTAATAAGATCATTTAGGTTGATCACTTTGTCACTCCTCAAGTCCTCAAGAGGAGGAAAGTCTCCCATTTTGAATCATGATTCATAGATCAACATATTCCGAATTGTGCGTCTTCAAGTGACATTTCAAACTGTAATTCTGCACAAAAGTCTCACCACAAACGTGACAGCTATATTCCTTATCATTATGCACTTTCATATGAGCATTTAGAGTTTTCTTTCTTGCGAATGATTTCTGACACAAATTACACTCAAAGCCTTTATTACCCTCATGTTTATACATATGATCTTTTAATTCTGATTTATTGAAACACATAAAAGGACATAATTCACATTGTACATCTTTCTTCGCTAGATGAATCCGTTTAATATGCAATGTTAGACTATATTTCCTATTAAAAGCCTTATCACACACAGTACATTTATACGATAGCAATTCAACACCATGTTTTTCCTCCAAATGGCGTTGCCTTGCAAAATAATCTATAAACTTTTCAGAGCACTGACTGCATTGCATTTTTTTTAATTTCTGATGTACATACTCATTATGTATTTTGAACTTGAATTTTGATGCGAATACCTTCTTACACGGCTCACATTTAATAACCCCTATATGTTTACTATGCAGCAAGTAATTATGCACTTTTAATCTATGTTTAGTTATAAAACCAGACCCGCATTCCTCACATACATAATTCCTGAAATGCTCGTTCATATGTCTGTCTGTAGCGCCGAAAGTTTCGAACCTGCGACCGCATAATTGACAGTCAAAGTTACTTTGCTTATCATCCAATCTAAAAGGGATAACTCTATCTGAAAAACCTTCATACATCTTTTTATTATGTACATCAGTTAGATGACTCTTTAGTGTATTTAAATTGTATACATCTTCGTTGCAAATACTACATTTTAAATCAGTAACATCGGCGTACACAACTAACGCATCAGCAGTGTATTTAGTTAGTAACTTGTAAAGTAAAGTTTTTGGATGTGTCGATTGATGTTCCCGCAATGTTTTTGGGTTTAGGAAAATGTCCCGACAGTAAAAACAAGGGAAGCCAGAGCGCATTTTCGCTTTGAAGACAGTCGCGGTCGAGTTTTCGAGGAGGGTGGTCGCGTTTATAGCTTGCGCGAGCTTCTCTGAAATGGAGACGCGCGCGCGCTGTTTTTTCTTTGAGAAAAGCGGTTGTTGCTTAGAGAAGAGCGGTTGTATTGTGCTGGCTTTCACTATTTTACCTGAAAATATAAATTTTGCATTACTTATATATTTTAAATTTCAGCAAATCGGTTCAGTGGTTGTCGAGTTATAGAGGAACAAACATACATCCATCCAAACATCTAAAATTTCGCATTTATAATATTACTAGCGGACGCTCGGCGGCTTCGCCCGCGTGGACTACTACTTTTTTTATCCCACGTGAAACATGCATTTTTTCGGGATAACAAGTAGCCTATGTCACTCTCCAACCCTCCAACTATCTCCACACAAAAAATCACGTCACTCCGTCTCTCCTTTTGACGTGAAAGCAGGACAAACAAACAAACACACTTTCACATTTATATTATGGGTATGGATTATGCCATTATAAACCATGAGTGCATTTATGTATGGATTGTAATATACCTATCTCTATTTCTTATATTCCAGTCCATCTAAAGGTTGCCTGGAAGAGATCGCTTTTAGCGATAAGGCCGCCCATTGTACTTATTATTTTATTTTATATCTGTGATGTACCTATTTTCTTTTTTGTGTACAATAAAGTGTTTTCTAATCTAATCTATCATGTTTAACAATAAAATACTGACCTTTCAACTCGTCTAAATGTCTGTGGTAGACGGGACAGAGTCTGGCCAAGTCGTGTCTGGTGGGCAGCCGCAGTAAGTTACGAGGAAACCTCGATAGGAGCTCCGTCTCACCGGGGACTAGGGCTTCGTCATCTGACTCTGAAACATAGACCATAAGACTTACTTATAAGAGGTTTTGGAGGTCCAGCAGCATTTTTTGGTTACTTGTTGTGTTCCACTGCTTGGCAAAGGTCTTCCCAGAACTAACAACACCGAAATTTACTTTTGGGGTATAGGTATATAAAATATAGTCACTATCCACAAAATAATAAAGACAGGATGTTGTTTAACCAGTGTTCAACTTTAAACCTCTTTCATAATGAAGAGCCTTTATGTCTTAGGTTTAAAGTTTTTTTTTTTTTAAATTTCAAGTTTAAATTTAATTTCAAAGCATGTTATTTTTGAAGAAACTCTCGCATCTCAGGCTTACCCATCGAAGTCAAACTCACCACATTCCTCGTAGCGAGGGCTGCCGCAGCTCTCTGTCTCCTGTTTGATGAGAGACTCATCTTCTATGCTCACGTTTTGTTGCAGTAGAACTACAAAAAAATATATAGGTACAGTTTTCACAATAATAAATGATAATAATAAATAAATATTGCTGAACATTTCACACAGCGCCATCTAGCCCCAAACTAAGCAAAGCTTGTACTATGGGAAAAATAATATAAGTGTTCTATCAGTTATCTGGTACAACTGATAGAACACTTATATTATTTTTTAAATAGGGTAAACGACCCTAACTTTGGCCCCCCACCATTTATTATCACCCCTTTGATTTATCCTATTTATTAAGAAACAACCGAATCTCACAGTGCTTCAACTTATCGAAATCGATGAAAACAATCATTAGCTACAATATTGACAAACTAAATAACGAAAAATAAACATAGGGGCGTCGGTACAACAACATTAATAAAATGTCTCGATTTGAGCAGTGAGAATCTATGTTTTTGTTAAGGTAAGAGCTTTCTTAATTTTATCGAATCTAAGTTTATCGGGGGGTTTTACTTTGCTATAGTTTTTAAATCATTTCAACACATATTATTCGAGCTTCCTGAGCACTAATTTTTCAGAATTGCATTGTTTTTGTTATTTTATTGCGGTGCCAACATTTGGTACAGCAAAATTAGTTAATTTCCATTTTATTGGCAGTGAGGTCAATAATTGGTATTTCTGAGATTTCTATGAGTAGACCAATTATCGACACTAGGCCAATGTTTGAGCATAATAATCATCATCATCATCATCACCCTATAGCAGTCCACTGCTGGACATAGGCCTCCCCTTATGAGCGCCATCGCGCCCTGTCTTCAGCTTGACGCATCCAACTTGTGCCGGCAGCCTTTCACAGATCGTCACTCCACCTGGCAGGCGGGCGTCCTACACTACGTTTACCGAGACGTGGTCTCCACTCGAGAACTCGTTTACCCCAGCGGTTGTCAGTTCTTCGGCAGATATGGCCGGCCCACTGCCACTTCAGCTTGCTAATTCTCTGAGCTATGTCAACGACTTTGGTTCTCTGCCGAATAGTCTCATTGCGGATCCTATCCTTCAGAGAAACTCCGAGCATAGCTCGCTCCATAGCTCGCTGAGCGACTTTGAATTGGTGGACCAGCCGTACTGTGAGTGTCCACGTCTCAGCTCCGTATGTCATAACGGGTAGAATGCACTGATTGAAGACTTTCGTTTTCAAACACTGCGGTATAGGTGACGAGAAGACCCGACGCAATTTTCCAAATGCTGCCCAGCCCAGCTGGATTCTCCTTTGAGCATAAGTCTGCTAATAATTGGTCTAACTAATGAATCAAACAAGAAAAAGAGGAATTTCAACAATATCAGCCAAACAACAGAAATTAGGAAGGAAACAACAAAAGAGTAAACAAGTGTAACGAAACTTGTGTTACCTAAAAAGTCAGATACTGTGGAAATAACCTTAACTCACAAAAAGAAGACTGTAATCCAAATGAAAAACAAGACGAAAAGAAGAAAATGATAGTGACTATGTTAATGTTATTATAACAGACAATTAATGAAACCAAGCAAAACAAAATACTGCATCTCAGCTGCACTATAGCTAAAATAGAGAATTTTTAGACTGAGTTTGATGACAAGAATGAAGAAAAATAATAAATAAGTCTTTACGAATGTATTTATAAGCTTTTATAAGCTCTCTTTAAGCGATTTATTTCAATTTACTTAACAGTTAAAAGGGCCAATAAATTGGTCCAACTTATGCCAGTAATTAGTCAAAGTATGCCCATAATTGGTAAAATCATGGTTTTAAATAAACCGCAAAAAAATGAATACAAAACTATGTTTAAGTACGTTTCCCATGTATTAAAAACATCAATTAACTTTCATTCTATCATTTTGACAACTTTTTTTTGTTCGCCACACATAACAAAGACAGTTTTCGTGAATTAAGTACATCAAGATCCTTTAAGGGCCAATAATTGGGAGTTTTACCCTACATGCTTATAAAATTTATAACACCCAGACACAGAACAAATATCTATGTTCATCACACAGAGCATATGAAAGAAGATCACACAAATGTATGTCCTGGGTGGGAATCGAACCAACGACCTACAGCGCAGAAGGCAGAGCTACTACCAACTGAGCTAAGAGGCCAGAAGAAGTGTAGGTATAATGTTTGGATTAATTATGACCATAACGCCAACCTATCAAGCAGGTGGGCGACTCTTCTGCCAACATACCATCAACGAATTCGGTCTCAAGGATTCCCCGTGTCTTCAGCAGCTGTGTCTCCGTCCTCAGCACCTGTGACCTGAAGCTGCAAGCCTCCCGGAGTCGTCTGATGCAAGCGTCACAAATCAGAGTGGGGAGCGAAGAGTTTGACGATAGCTGGAATGGTAATAGGAAGTGTTATTATTTAGACTTAAAGACCTCTGTGACCACGAAAATCATCTATACTCTAGCCAAAAGTAATGTACAATATTTACTAACATTGCACTGACAGATGAATCAGATGATAGCAGGAATAGACCAATCACAGAAAATTTAGATTAAATATGATTGGCACTGATTTAATATGGCCAATCGTAATGAATCTGTTTTCTGTGATAGGTCTATCCCTGCTATCAGCTGATTGATCTGTCAGTGCAATGTTAGTAAATATTGTACATTGCTTTTGGCTAGAGATAGTAATAAGTACCTAGTGGGTTTACCTACTTACTGGAAAAAATTACAAAAAATTTAGCCCGCCTACAGGCAGTCATGGCTAACATGGCTTAGCGACTGAAAAGACGGGACTAACATTTAATTTATAATCTCTATAGTGTAGTAAGACTCACGAAAATGTTGAAACATTGTAGGAGATTTTCTTTGAACACTTCTCGTTTTTTGTCAATGAAATATTCCTTCAGTAAGCTGCGGTGGTTGCCCTTTGACAAGCAACAACGGCACTCTCCAAATTGTCTCTCCATTTCTTTCTATTTAAAATTTTTCAATCGTGCTACAAACAAAACATACACATTTGGAAATTTGGCTATATACACTCCACTCCATCCAGACAGAATCGGAAGAATAGCAGGAGAACAAGTTGGTTCTCGATGTCAATAATTAATAAAAAAAAAAAGAAAATAAGATACTTCCAGAAAGTAGGTAAGTTTTTTGCTTGTGGCAACCCTGTGACAAACAGCTGTTGAAAATTGTCCCGTTCTTTATTTACGATTTTAATTATTTTTACGTGTTATTATTAGCCTATTTCTATTTCATCGCTAAATTACAAAAGTGTACAATTGATAATTATTCGTGAAAACTTATTGTTCAAGTGATTTGGCCATAAATAAACTTGCTCGTTTTCGGTTAGAAAATTTGAATGTTAGCCTTGTTTTCTCGGTTTGGAAGTGTTTGCTGCCTTGTGATGTGATTTAACACGTTCAGTGCGGTACAGGACATATATGGGTTGTACGCGACTTTCTTCTGGTGCGGAAGGTAAAATTGTAGTTTTACCGCTGGTGCGGGGGCTATTTCTATACGAAATCCTTTACGTAAAAAAGAGTCAAGTATACTTTTCTGTAGCTTATTAAAAATATAAGCAATATTTGCCATAAAATTGTACAGGACACATATGGGTAGTACGCACTTAAAAGCAATTTTCGTAATTCTGTGCGTTACCGTACATATATGTCCTGTATCCGCAGACCCGGTGTCGCGCTGATTTTTACAGTAGTGCGGAGCAATCCCTATCTTATTAGCACGTCATTTGTCGATTATTACATTAACGCCAAAATTAAGCGATCTCATAAAATGTTATCGATGGTCGCAATTTAATTGAGGATTGAAAATCATCAACATCCTAACCCAGTTATTAAAAAAATCAATTGCCGCATGTATGTTCCCGCATTACTTGAGAACGGCTTGATTGATTTGACTGATTCCTTTTTTGTTTTGTTTGTAATTGAACGGACAAGGTTTTTATAAATTAAAAATTTGTAAGTATGCGGTAGATATCTGCGCCGAACAAAATTGACCAAGGATGCACCAAAAATGAGTCCTGCATATACTTCCACCAGGACCATAAATCCATGCCGGGGTGTTTAACTTAGCTTGTAATTTAAGTAAATGAAATTTTGTTCATATTCAGAGAAATAAATGCTCCTTATCGATATCGATTGTTCAAAATACGGTTAGAACATCACTAAACTTGTGTAAAGGACAAACGTTTTGACCCTATTTTCAGTGCGGTACAGGACAATTGTGGTGGGTATTTAGTTTTAGGTATAACTTCTAAAGTATTCACCAGATCCCCGTCCTGGCTTACCATATGTTAGATAAGGTTATAATCTACCCAAATAGTTAAAAAAACAACATTAAATTACGAAATTCATTAAATTATAGGCATTTTAAAAAAAACATAATACAGGACATATATGTCATGTACCGCACCAGGAGTAACTCTCGTACCTACCATAAATGTCCTGTATCGCACTGTCTGAAAGTCTTGCAAATACGGTCCCGCACCGAACGTGTTAAATACATTGGAATACAAGTTTTACTGGATAAAAGTATAAATACAATCACGTAAGTACAAACATTCCAAACTTATAACCTCAACTTGTGTTTGCAGTTCCTTGGTTGTTACTCGGGGTATTCTTCGTATTTGTTTGAAGAATACACGTTTTTCTTTCACTATGATGACTCGCAGAGCCTTGTCTCGCCAGGAGGAGTGCAAGCTCCAAAGGGCCTTACAAGAATTAAAGACTTCTAAGGATCTGTGCAACCAGTTGACTTTAGAGAGAGAGGACAATGAAAAGATTTTACTAGATACATTAGACAGTAATAAGAAGTTAAAAAATGAGTTATCTATGTTATACTCTCAATTCTCTTGTGCTATTGAAGAACGGGATAGGTTACAAATAATAATTGATGGGTTCGACCAGTGTGGCACAGAGTATGAACAGGCTCTGAAGCGTACATCTGTCCTAGAGAAGGAGTTGTGTGATGCCCACCAACAAATCACACAGCTGGAAGAGGCGGCCCAATGCTCTGCCACACTGAAAACCCAAAACTTATTTGATGAGTTAATATCAGCTGATAGGGTTCGTGGCCAAATCCCTGGTTCATGCTGTGCTACCCCGGCTGTAACAATTGACTTGACAAATAATGACTCAGTAAGGGTTGCTACAGCATGCACTAGAAATACACTGAGCAAGAAAAAACTTAAAAAATATGTTAGCATAAACAAATACATAAATAAAACTAAAAAACTGTTAAAAAATCAAAAAGGTGCAGTTCACAAGATTAGAAATAAGATACAAAAACTAGAATTATTTGATAAATTAGAAGTATGTACACTGCAACTGCAAAATAGAAAATTAGAGTATGAATCTGACATTCAGCGGCTTCAGACTGAACTAGCCGGTGTTGAAGCATCATTGAGATCAATCACATCTCGCTATGAGAAGTCTCAGGAAGCTATAAAAGAGTACTCACTGGCCATGGATGAGCTACTCAAATTGTCTTATAACAACAAAGAGCGCTATGACTCTTTTGTGGCCAATCACTCATGTGATTGCCAGCGCTCTGAAACTCCAGAGCCGGTGAGTGCTACCAAGTCAGCCTCCCCGCTGAGTGTCAGTGTCAGTTCACATAAATTATGTGAAAAAGTACAAAAAACATTTATGTACAGCGATGAAATAGGAATGAATATGGGCCAGCTATTAAATACAAGATTGGGACACTCCGTTATAAATAATTGTTTGCCTGGATCAAACCTGCATGATATTATGCGCTTATTAACAAAATGTAAATTCAACAATAATTCAAATATAGTAATCTGGCTTGGAAATAGGGCCAATGTAAACAAATCTGAACTGATTAAATATTTTGAAACTCTTTGCACATTACAAGTAAATAAAATTGTAATGTTTACATTCCCCTACAGTAACAGCTTGTCGCAAGCAGAAAATGAAATTAGATATAAGTTAAATATGACATTGCATACAATATCATGCAATAATAATTTAATACATGTAATTGACTCTAACAATATTGTTGGTAAAAAATATTATTTGACAAAAGGTAGCTATTATCTATCGAATTTTGACAAACGACAGGTAGCTGTTTCGTTATCTTATTATTTTAGTATAACAGCCAAAAACTTGGCTTCTAAAACAACTGCTTCTATTGAGCAGCAAAATGACATTCCAAACATGACTCTGGAACTTTATCCAAGTCATTTAAATTAAATTTTAAGACAACAGAGAGAAAATTCTCTAGCATTCAAATGAATGATAATAATAACAACACAAAAAACAGTCAAACTAATACAAAAATAATAAAATCAAATTTAAAATCCTCTAGCTTTCAAAAGTCAAATAATAGTGATAATACAAAAAAGAGTCAAACTAAGAAAAAAATAATAAAATCAAATGTAAATCATACTAATCTGGTGCACCAGAATTTCGAAGGTTTACGCGGTAAAGAATTACAGCTGGACTTATACATGACCTCGAATAATATAGACATTGTATGTATTACTGAACACTGGCTGCAAAGCCATGAGGTTATGTTTAATTTCAGTGGTCACCAGGTTGGTAGTGCTTTCTGCAGAGTTAATTGTATCCGAGGTGGCTCACTAATTTTAATAAACAAGAAAATTAAATTTAAAGAACGCAAAGATATTGTCCACCACTCTGTACAAAGACACATTGAAATTGCATGCGTAGAGTTGGAGCAGTTCATCGTTGTAAGCGTTTATAGCCCGCCTTCTGCCACATTTAATATTTTTGAAAAAGCTATGGAAGAAGTTTTGTATAAAATATGTAAATCTAAGAAACAAATTATAGTATGTGGCGATTTTAATGTAAATCTGTTAGAAAGAGACTCCTCAAGTACCAGATTAATTAGTTTATTTAAATCATTTAATCTAGAACCATCTTTTATGGAACCGACAAGAATCACAGCTACTACTGCCACTTGTATAGACAACATTTTTACAAATGTAAATGTAATATATAAAAGTACCATAAGTTTTGTTCAATCAGACCATCTCGGTCAGTTAATTAAAATTAAAACAAAACCAAGACAAAATGTAAGAAGAAAAATTACTTATGTACCAATGACCATTGATCGATTGGAGAAATTTAAATCAAAACTCATAAATACTTTACCAAACCTTATTTATAATAATGATAATCTAAATTCCTTATACAATACATTTTTTAATGAATTTAACAAGCAATTTAATGCAATATATACATCCAAATCGATCATGGTTACAGAAGGTTTAACTTTTTGTGAGTGGGCAACAGCAGGAATTCATAAAAGCAGACAAACTTTATATGAACTTTATGATGAAAAACAATATAATTTTAGTGAAGAGTTTAAAGATAAAGTTAAGAAATATTCAAAAGTTTTTAAAAATGTTTGCCGCACAGCAAAATCATTGTTTATAAGTAATAAAATAAAAAACAGCCAAGATAAAATAAAGGCAACTTGGAGTGTGATTAATAGTGAGACTGGAAAAGTCAAAGATCACTGTAATACATACCATCTTAAAATTGGTGATTCCATCATTAACCAAGATGATGAGGTAGCCAAAGCATTTGAAGCATTTTTCACTGACATTCCAGTCTCTACTACTAAATCTTTGAAGTCATCCCACATAATCGCGGAGTCCTTGTTAAAAGATAATTTACCAGAATGTAACATTCAATTCACTTTCGATTATGTGGATAAACAAGATATCATAAAAGCCTTTAAATTAATCAATGTCAAAAAAACCAAAGACCTCTGGGGGATTTCCGTTAGCGTTGTAAAACCATTGATTGACATCATTGCACCTGACCTAGCTTTAATATTCAACCAATGCATTGATAGTGGTATGTTTCCGGATTTAATGAAACATAGTAAAATATCACCCCTTTTCAAATCAGGTAGTCATTCTGACCCCAGCAATTTTAGACCTATATCAGTCTTACCAACGTTTAGTAAAATATTCGAAAAGCTAATCCTCATACAACTTCAAAGACATTTTGATCAAAATAACCTACTTGACAACAAACAATTTGGGTTCACAAGAGGTCGCTCAACCACTGATGCCGGTGTTGAGCTAATATCACATATTTTTAATTCTTGGGAAAAATCTCATGATGCGCTTGGTATTTTTTGTGATCTATCAAAAGCATTTGATTGCGTTCATCATGAAACATTAATAAGGAAACTCCACCACTATGGTGTTAAGGGTGTTGCTCTTAACCTTCTCACTTCTTACTTAAGTGACAGAATACAAAGAGTTGACGTAAATGGAAAATGTTCTCCGGGGTCGTTGGTAACAATGGGTGTGCCACAGGGATCAATACTAGGTCCATTTCTCTTTTTAATTTATATAAATGATTTACCGAAAATAGTTAAAAATGACCATGAGATTGTACTGTTTGCAGATGACACTTCACTTTTATTCAAGTTGAAAAGACAACAGGTTAACCTTGACGAAGTAAACAATGCTATCTCTATGGTTGTAGAATGGTTCAATGTGAACAATTTATTACTTAACGAGAAAAAAACTAAATGTATACGATTTATTTTACCAAATGTTAAAGAAGTAAAATGCAAAGTCACTATAAAAGACGAACAAATAAATCTCGTGGACACCACTACATTTTTAGGCATAACCTTAGATAATAAGCTTCAATGGGGTCCGCACATAGATGGATTGTCGAAGAGACTTAGTTCTGCAGCATACGCAGTCAAAAAAATTCGTCTATACACGGACGTAGATACTGCTAGGCTAGTCTACTTCAGCTACTTTCACAGCATCATGTCTTATGGCATTCTGTTGTGGGGGAGTGCTGCAGATATTAACACCGTGTTTGTGCTGCAGAAGAGGGCTGTTCGAGCAATTTATTGTATGGGTCCCAGGGAGTCACTTAGGAATAAGTTTAAAGAAATATTTATAATGACTATGCCTTGTCAGTTTATCTATGAAAATCTAATGTATGTTCGAAAAAATATTAAACTATTTAAGAAAAAAAGTGATAATCACAATGTTAATACCAGAAACAAAGATAAACTCGCTGTTCCCACAATTAGGCTTAAGAAAGTTAGTAAATCATTTATAGGGCAATGTGTACGCTTCTACAACAAAGTCCCAGGCGAATTGCAAAACTTATCAATCAACAAATTTAAGACATCAATTAAACGTCATCTCTATAAAAAAGCGTATTATAAAATATCAGATTACTTGGATGACAAAAACGCCTGGGACTGAATATGCTCCAACTCCGTTATTATTAAATCATAAAAATATTGTAACAAATAATAATTGTAACATTTGTAATAATTGCTTACATAAAAAAAAATATATAAAAAAAAAAATTACAAACAAAAAGTGTGTCACCGAAAAGAGTGTTAGGCCCCAAACCGTGTTTGTTGCCCTGGTTCTTCACGGTCTTGGTCGCGAAGGAACAGGAGTAGAATCACCTAGCTCTTAAGACGTTTCAAAGTGGTACACTTGTGATCTTATTGAATAAACGAATTTGACTTTTGACTTTTGACTTTAGGGCGCTTACGCTGCGCCTACGTTTCAGAACTATTATTTGTTTCCACTCGCCAATAGATGGCGCTACTGTGCAAGTTTGTTTTCTTTGGCCTGTCTGAACTTTTTTTTAAGATCTGTGGCTCTGCTTGTTTCAGTTGATTGATCATCTGACTTTGCTTGCTTGCTTCAATTCACTGTTGCTTGTTGCTTGGTTTTGTCTGATTTGATTTTTCATTGTTGTTGTAAAATTGTTGTGTTTACTTTCGTATCGCACGAAATTTTGTTTTTACACCAATTATTTCTTTTTCTGTAAAGATATTATAATGGCGCATGATTCAGAAGACATGTATAGCTATGGAGAGTGCCGATGTTGCCTGGCTAAGGGTTGGCACAGGGATATCCAGCAGGAATACTATCACAACGGAGTGCGAGAAGTGTACCGAGATATATTCGTGGAAACATTCAATCTATCTGTAAGTTACAAAGTTAATCGCTATAGAAAGTTTACTGGTTTTCTCACGATGTTTTCCTTCACCGTTTAAAGCCGGCTCAAAGTTATGTTGAAAACTGTGGCAACAATCTTTGGTGACACTGGTGGTGATACTATAATATATTATGACCTATATATTTATTATTAAAGTAATTAAGGGTAAATAAATAACTGAATTACTATGGACATGGTAGGCAAATGTTACCGCACATTTTTATTTTATAGTATAAACTTATCTTTCTCATTATCTTTGTATTCTAGCTATCAGAAGCAAAGGATCTGTCCACCCTGGTGTGCACGAGATGCATCAGTCGGTTGCGAGATGCACAATCATTCCGCTCTCTCACCATCTGCACAGAGAGCCATCTACTCGATGTTATCAAGAAGAACATGGAGTTCGTTGATGGTATGTATGTATGTATGGGGACTCCCTTTTCTGCAATTAGACTCGTAAGTAAGTAAGTAAGTTTGTATGATGAGCAAGTGGCCAACTCCGGTGACGGAGTTTTTAGGCCGCCTAAAGGCCTCCGTCATGGCTTAAGGGACCGGCGAACGTACCTACGTACCTAGGAACGTAATACCAAAATAATTTAAAATTTGAGCATATTTTTATCACTATGTTATTATTTGGATAAAGGCAGTATTTATCTAGGTTCCTATTACACTTTTGTTCCAAAAAACTTACTATGGAACAGATGAAAAGAAAAAATGCAATTTTTGGTGTACCTACAAACATTTCAATTCAATTTGCTTACATTTCTCTTTAGGTAAGTTTTTCGGAACAAAAGTTTAACAGGAACCTAGATAAATACCTACTCTCTTAATCTAACAACATAAACTGATAAGAATATGCTTAAATTTTAAATGATTTCGGTATTACGTTTTTATGGAAATTCGCCTGTCGCAGGCCTCTTAACGACTTAAAAGCCGGGACCGACAATTAACGTGCCCTCCGTAGCACGGAAGCGATAAGCGATACATTTAGACTCGAAGGTGGTTCTTTACGCGTGAGGATGACCTGGCTCACTAGATGTGGAGCCAGCCTAGCTCCTCCCAGAAGCACAAGATTCCTGGGGTCTTAGAACAAACATCTATGTTCATCACACAAATGTTTGTGCTGGGTGGGAATCGAACCCACGACCTATAGTGCAGAAGGCAGAGCTACTACCAACTGAGCTAAGAGGCCAGTCAAAGTATTTACAAAAATGATATAAGTATTCTATCAGTTATCTGGTTCCCATCGTACAATCTTTGCTTAGTTTGGTTAGATGGCGCTGTGTGAAATGTGAACTTATACTCTAGCCAAAACCAATGTACAATATTTACTAACATTGCAATGATTGGCGCTGATTCAATATGACCAATCGTAATGAATCTGTTTTCTGTGATAGGTCTATCCCTGTTATCAGCTGATTGATCTATCAGTGTACATTGTACATTGGTTTTGGCTAGAGTATAGTTGTAAAGTGTTTTGAACATTGCAGTGGCAGTTAAAGAAGAATCAAACAAACTAAATATGGAATGGGAGATTGAGGTGAAGGAAGAAACCCCAGATGAAATAGTGGAACATGCTTACGATTCTGACAACTTGTCAGTCAATGGCTATGTCGGTGAGTACGCAAAATTATTACTACTTTTTCACTTTCAAAACTTTCGTGAGTTGTACTAGACATTATTTAACACACGGGAATTTCTCACGTAAAAATATATTGTCGATTTTGATACCGACAATGTTTCGATTCATCTTTCGGCCCTCGTCCCGCGCCGAGCGTTACATTGCTTGCAGTGTGAGACGCTCGCGCTCGTAGTAACCTTGCCGCAACTCCCTCCTTACCCAGATGAAGATTCTCCGGATGAATCGAAACATTGTCGGTATCTAAATCGACGATATATTTTTACGTGATTAATTCCCGTGTGTTAAATAGTGTTTATTACTACTTGTTGATATGCCTAAGGTCTAGTTTAGCTTGCAGGATATATTAATGAAAAATCACTGTTTATGTGTGCTCTCGATAAGGTTTATTGACAGCTAAATTTGTTCGTACGCGCGCTTCTAGTTATATCTACCTGAGTATACAAAAATCGCTAAAATTCTGAAATATGACATAACACTACTTAATGCGTTTTGTGACGATCCTACATGGTTAACGTGACTATTTCTTTTGAAGGGTTTCTTTGGGATTGTGTAAGTATAGGTACAGCGTGGGGAGGAGGAATGGCGACTACAAAAAAAGTCTACAAAAATATAAAAAACAGATCTTCATTTTTATTTTTGCGTCAAAATAAGCCTTTTTTTCATTTTCAATAAAAAATAGCATCAGTCATGTGGTTCCCATAACACAAGCTCTGCTTACTTTAGGTCTAGCTACATATAAATGTTTTTATTTTTTAGACTCCAGTCAGTCCGAATTCCAGTCAGAGTTGGTCCGTGGTGAGGCGGAGCTGTTAGCACGCTTCAGCAGTGTGTCGCGGCTGCCGACGCGCGCCGACCTGGCGCGTGCTCTGCCCAGATTCGCACGACACCTGGAGATGCTCAAAAGTATGTAATTTTTAACCAACTTCAAAAAAAGGAGGTTCTCAATTAATTAGTACAACAGACACCTTTTATGTGTTTATTCCAGACGTGAGTGTGAGATCGAGCAGTATCTCGCTTCGCTCGGCGTCGGAGGGTCGCAGGGAGAAAGATGCGCATGCGCACAACGCGACCACTCTCATACGGTACGTTCTAACTACTTTTGTTTCTCAATAAAATGAACTAACATTATTCTATTCTTATGTGAAAGTTTGTAAGGATATTTAAAATTAAGAAAAATATTTTTTTCAATTTTTTAATCGTCTATTATACATCTATAAATCTGTACTAATATAATAAAGTGGAAGAGTTTGTTTGTTTGAACGCGCTAATCTCAGGAACTACCAGTCCTATTTGAAAAATTATTTCTGCATTTGATAGCTAAACTCTTGAGGAAGTTTATAGGCTACTTTTCATCATCATCATCACCAAATACCATCACTACAGGGGCAACGCCACGAGGGCGCTGCTATAACGCTGTTGTTGTTTTATGTGTGTCAAATAAACATTTTTATCGATCGAGCGAGCGAAGCGAGCGAAGATCTTAGTGGCAAGTTAGGCGATTTTGCTTTGTATGTTTGTATGTTTGTATATTTGTATGTTTCATTTTTATGTTCTCGCATAACTATCGAACCGCTTATCCAATCTGTATGAAACTTGATAGGTCAATAGGTTGTGCTATGGAAATTTGCTGTGGAGCGTATGAGCGTAATCGATGAAGGGGTTGTAAAGATATGGGGTTCCCAAGGGGGTAAATTTTTTTCAAAGGTACCCAAATATATTGAGTGGGGTGTCATATGAAAGTACTCAATTTATACATTCCAAAATGGTTTTTAGTTTTCTTCTAGGTTCTATAGTTTTTGAAAAACAGAGAAAAATAAAAATGATGAAAACCAATTAACGGATGTATGGAAAGAGCTCCCGTTTCATAGAGTTTCGATGTATTCGTAGGTCTGGTTAACAGACAAGGAGTGTGGCATCGTTGTGGTTTGGTTTGCAATGATTTTAGTTGCTTCTTGATATTTTTTCTTGAGATTGAAAATAAAAGCCGTGTTGGCCGAGTGGAAGAGTGCTCGATTTTCGATTCATAGGTCGTAAGTTCGAACCCTGGCCGTGCTCATCAATGGATTTTTCGATTAGAAAAATTTAAATGCGCATTAACACGAGCTCTAAACGGTGAAAGAAAACATCGTGAGGAAACCAGTTAACGTTCTAATAGCGGCGATGGGCTTGCAACCTGTCACGTATGCAAATGCTAACTCCTGCAAATAGTGGGCTGGGCACGCTGGGCATGTACCAAAATTATAGAGGGAGACGGAGGGGGACGGGGAGGGGGAGGGGGAGGGGGAGGGGGTGGGGAAGGGGAGGGGAGGGGAGGGAGAGAGACGGGGAGGGGGCCGGAGGGATGGGGGAGGGGGAGGGAGGGGGAGGGAATTGATTTTCTCATACATTTTGTATTGAACTGCTATTTTAATAATTTCTCGAACTAAGAGGCCTTCCCTGAGGCGCGGTACGAAGTTCGCGGGGTCAACTATTGAATATAAACACGATACGACTTAATGTATTGCATGCATGCCTATAATCTTTACCATACTGAGGTAGCGCATTAGATATCATTGTGTGGTAAACACTAGAAGGAGCACTTAACGTAGGTATAGGGGTAGTCAGAAACAAGTCCAAATCTAGGCTATCAACACAACGGTGCGCGAGATCTCAGTTCGGGGCGAACTACTAGTTATTATTATTATGATGTTGTTTGTCAATTTGAACATCTCGGGACTATGGAGTCCCGGACCTTTGACAGGCATGCATAGGGCCGAAGCCAACACACAGAGGCCCTTTTGACAATTTTGATCTTTTGTGATGGACACACATTCCGGTGACTACCCTGTATGACACTATAACAAGTGGCTAAATTAAAAATTTAAAAAACCGACTTCAATACAAGCTGTTATTGGGTAAGGCTAAGGGTGAGCTGATTAAAATGAGCCCAAACATGGATGTTCTACTGTTATTCACTGAGAAGTTCCATTGATCAGGTCCTGACTCCATCATCAGATCAGCCAGCCGTCACCATATTATTACATTGTAGTCGAAATTTGATCAACATGCTGAATTCCAAGTTTCAGCTCAATCGGCCAATTTACTGAGGAGTTCTGTTGAACAGCTCCTGACTCCATCATCAGATCAGTTCAATGTTACCATAATATTGAATTGTCATCGATAACCTGCAAAGCTTTTAAAAAATACCCTAATCGCTTCAAGTGTGCCTATAAAATTTGAAGAGTTACCTCGATTTCTCCAAGATCCCATCATCAGATCCTGACCTGATGACCAAAAGGACCAATTGGAAAGTGTACCCTTTCAAACAAAAAAAGAATTTTTGAAATCGGTCGAGGCGTCTTCGAGTAATCGGTGAACATACATAAAAAAAAAAAAAAAAAAGATTCCGACGAACTGAGAACCTCCTCCTTTTTTCGAAGTCGGTTAAAAATGCTTTTAAGGGCAGCCCCCGGTCTGTGCAGGACTATTACAGATAGATTATTATTATTTGTGTTTTTTACTTTTCGTACTCAGTTTACGTTAAGGGTAAACTGGAAGTTAACTGAAATGCACGGGCCGAAGCCAAGTGCATTTCAGTATCTACCTAAAAGTTATCGTGTTGTGATTGTCCTCACTCAAGTCAGTCTGTAAAAATTTCCTGACTATTCTGCACGTGTTTAATATGACCGCCTTTTATTATTATTATAATCTAGCCAAAACCAATGTACAATATTTACTAACATTGCACTGACAGATCAATCAGCTGATAGCAGGAATCTATCACAGAAAACTGAGATTCATTACGATTGGCCATATTGAATCAGTGCCAATCATAATAATCTCAGTTTTCTGTGATAGGTTTATTCCTGCTATCAGCTGATTGATCTGTCAGTGCAATGTTAGTAAATATTGTACATTGATTTTGGCTAGAGTATAGTATTTAATATGTATTATTCCTTTCCACCAGGTATTCTAACATGACTCCGTTTAAGAGTAAGCATAAGGACGGCTTTCCTTGCTTCTACTGTCGCACCTCGTTCGAAAGCTTTCCACAGTTGAAGGAACACACCAACCAACACAAACATTCAGAGCTAACCAGGTAAATACACTAAAATCGCACTAATATTATAAACTGACACCCCATCTAGTTTTAATATACTACTAATATACTACTAATATTATAAAGGCGAAAGTCCGTGTGTGTGTGTGTAAATGTCTGTTACCACGTATCTCCATAACTACTGAACCGATTTGGCTGAAATTTGAAACATAGATAGATAATGACCAGGAACAGGACATAGGCTACTTTTTATCCTGAAAAAATGCATGGTTCCCGTGGGATAAACAAAATAGTAGCCCACGCGGGCGAAGCCGCGGGCGTCAGCTAGTTTAGTATAGTTTTACGGTTCTCCGGACGGAAGAAATCGCCACGATAAGACCGCCGATTGTAGGACATTGTATTTCGAAAAATTGCCTAGATAATACTGTGAAAATTGTGCCCTCAATAAAGTTCTAATTTATTTATTTAAACTAGCTTCCGCCCACGGCTTCGCTCGTGTGGTACCCGGATAAAAAATAGCCTATGTCCTATTCCCGGTCATTATCTATTTATGTTTTAAAATTCAGCCAAATCGGTACAGTGGTTGTCGAGTTATAGAGGACTTGCTCATACGAACTTTTATTTAAATTTAAGAGCTCAGCTCTTGTCGGTGCAACGATGCCATTCTCTCCATCTTTCTCTTTCCAATGCCAGTTCTTTTGTTTCTTTATACGACATGACAGCGACCTTCTTCTTAATCTGACTCATGTAATTAATTCTTGGTCTTTCCCTTCCTCGTCTTCCTTCTATGATGTTCCTTATGAAGCTGACATGTCGTATAAGGTTGTCCAATCATTGTCCCTCTTCTGTTTTACGAACTTACTTCAGAAAAATATTGTTTTACAGGGTTTTCAATAAGTTCAGTCCGGAGAGTTTGATAGTCTACGCTGACATAACAGACCTTTCCTGCACCATCTGCAACCATCCCACGCCCACGATCACCGAGCTCAAGTCCCACCTAGTGGGCAAACACAAGAAATCTCTGGTAACCCACGTGGAGGATAGGGTTATACCGTTCATAATGGGAGATCATTATCTCTGTCCGATCTGTTCGAGTAGGTATGAGACTTTTGGTGCGATAGAGAGACATATGAACGGACATTTTCGTAATTATGTTTGTGAGGTGAGTTTTGTTTATTATTTATAGCTTTTATTAAACTGACTGACTGGCCTCTTAGCTCAGTTGGTAGTAGCTCTGGCTTTTGCGCTGTAGGTCGTGGGTTCGATTCCCACCCAGAACAAACAATTGTGTGATGAACATAGATGTTTTTTCTGTGTCTGGGTGTTATAAAGTAATATAAGTATGTATTTACAAATATATAAGTATTTATCAGTTATGTAGTTCCCATAGTACAAGCTTTGCTTAGTTTGGGGCTAGATGGCGCTGTGTCAAATGTTCAGCAATATTTATTTATTATTCCAGATATGCGGCAGCGGCTACCCAACGAGATACAGATTAAAAGAGCACCAAAAAAACTTGCACGTAGAGGGCAGATTCGAATGCACAGTTTGCAAGAAAATCTTCACTACCGCAATAAAACGTAAAAACCATTGCAACGCGGTACACAACTTAAAAAAACGCTTCAAATGCAGCAAATGTGGTGATCGATTCGCCGAATATTTCCAAAGACAGAAGCATTTGGTCGAAGCCCACGGCTTAGCACCTTTAAGATACAACTGTAATGTGTGTGAAAAATCGTTTGACAGACGGTACACATTATCCAGACATGTTAAACGAGAACATCTTTAGGAGAGGGAGAATCGATGCAATGTTTATACAGTTGTTCTATCTCACGAAGTCCGTTTGGTCTTAATTGTGTGTGTAGATGCACATGCACATTGTTTCACAGAAAAAAAAAACAATTTGTTGGAACAAATCCGAGGTAGCGACTTTACATGTGAAACAAATTATCGCAGCTAAACTGATAAATCGATTTTAATTATTATTTTTTTGTCTGAATGTTTTTGGTTAATCTCTCTTGTTGTTTGTCATTTAACTCTGTTTTTCAATTAAGTAAATTTTAGGCAGTCATTTTATTGTAAACCTGCCTCACGCGATACAGGCTTGCTTTGTGCGTGCAAATCCACTGCAACTTGTGTTTTCTTTGTTAAATAAATTAATTTGCATTTGTAATATTTACAAAAATGTACTTACAGTTGGGCCGACGGATCTAGGCGTACGTGAAGTCAGGCTCTGCGCTGCGCAGTAGAAAATTTTGTATGAAAAAGTTGCACTGCGCATCGAAACGGCTAACTTCACGCACGCCGAGATCCGTTGGCCGTACTGTAAGTTGAGTTGTATTATTTATCATCAAGTTCCCATAGTTATAAGCTTTTATTAGTTAAAATGCGGGTCTTCTGTGCACCCCAATCAAGATGATAAGGTCTTTGCAAAATGAATTGGTTTTTTCTAAGGAGCTGACTTCCTTGTACACTATTATACTGCGATATCTAAAGGGGAAGAGTTTGTTTGTTTGAACGCGCTAATCTCAGGAACTACCAGTCGGATCTAAAATGAGTGAAGTTAGATAAAATGGAGTAAACGAAGAAAGAATAACTAAATTATTTTTTCAAAACAAAACATTTTATTTGGAAATTTGGCTATTCACACCATCCAATCCATTTCATTCAACTGGGGTCGGAAGAATAGCAGAACAAGTTGGTTCTCGATGTCATTCCTATACTTTGTTTCTGCAACTATTATTTGTTTCCACTCGCCAATAGATGGCGTTATTGTGCAAGTCCGTTTTCTTCTGTCTATCTGTTCTTAAACATTTTTTTTATCTGTGGCTTTCTGCTTGTTTTATTAGTTGATTGATCAGCTTGCTTGGTTTTGCTTGCTTGTTTTCATTTTTCACTATTGTTTTGTAGAATTGTTGTGATTACTTTCGTCATTATATCTCTGTTTTCTGCGAAAATATTATAATGGCGCATGATTCAGAAGACAAGAATAGCTATGGGGAGTGCCGATGTTGCCTGGCAAAAGGCAGGCACAGGGATATTCAGCAGGAATACTATCACAACGGAGTGCGAGAAGTGTACCGAGATATTTTCGTGGAAACATTCAATCTATCTGTAAGTTACGACGGCAATAATTAATCATTAAGGACTATAAAGTTTACTGGTTTTCTCACTTTGTTTTCCTTCACCGTGTAAAGCCGGTTACGAACCCAGGACCTTATTCGAGGAAACTTGCCAACACGGCCAATCTACTGATAAATGTGTGGGTTCGATTTCCATGACGGAACTGAAAGAAAACGTTACGCACAGTCTCAGTCATGTTGAAAACTGTGGCAACATTCTTTGTGTGATTGTGGTGCACGGTCACGGCTTCGGAGGGCACGTTAAATTGTCGCTAAGCCATGACGGAGGCCTTTAGGCGGCCTAAAAACTCCGTCACCAGAGTTTGCCACTTCCTCCTTAGAACTTACTTTTTTACTTCCAATATTAATGTATTCTAGCTATCTGAAGCAAAGGATCTGTCCAAGCTGTTGTGCACGAGGTGCATCAGTCGGTTGCGAGATGCACAATCATTCCGCTCTCTCACCATCCGCACCGAGAGCCATCTACTCGATGTTATCAAGAAGAACATGGAGTTTGTTGATGGTATGGTACACATACACACACATATACACGGACACTCACACCTCGATCACTGTCGGTTTACCTGTTAATTATAATGTAAATCCGTTATTGGCTGTCAGTAATAAATTTAAGTTTTTTTGTGCACTCATTTTCTAAGAGCTGTGGATTTTGTTTAAGAAATAAATAAATAAAATAAAAAAAATATGCTGTTGTAAGGACGCAAGTAGCAAAAGAAGCATGCTTTTTAGTAGCATTGTATTCCAGGCTTTATAAATTAAATAGGTACTTACCATTATATTTGATGCAATTGTCAACCTATTTGTACACTTCTCACAACATATCTTGTCAGTCGTGAAGTTAACAGTGCAACTTTTTCATACAAAATTTTCTACTGAAAAGCCTAACTTCACGAACGCCTAGATCCATTGTCAGAAGTGTAAAGTGTTTTAAACATTGCAGTGGCAGTTACAGAAGAATCAAGCGAACCAAATGTGAAATGGGAGATCGCGGTGAAGGAAGA
This sequence comes from Camptogramma bilineatum, assembly GCA_958496255.1. NCBI lineage: Eukaryota > Metazoa > Arthropoda > Insecta > Lepidoptera > Geometridae > Camptogramma > Camptogramma bilineatum. Next base: position 6,384,442 of record OY292478.1, read on the forward strand.
GATCCCAGATGAGATAGTGGAACATGTTTATGATTCTGATAACTTGTCAGTCAATGGTTATGTCGGTGAGTATGAAAACTTATTACTACTTATACTCTAGCCAAACCCAATGTACAATTTACTAACATTGCACTGACAGATCAATCAGCTGATAGCAGGAATAGACCTATCACAGAAAACTGAGATTCATTACGATTGACCAAATTGAATCAGTGCCAATCATAATCTCAGTTTTCTGTGATAGGTCTATTCCTGCTATCAGCTGATTGATCTGTCAGTGCAATGTTAGTAAATATTGTACATTGGTTTTGGCTAGATTATAGGTCCATGTACTGAATAAATGATAAGTAAGTCTTAATGTTGTGTAAAATGTTTTTGTTTTTTAGAATCAGATTTCCAGTCAGAATTGGTCCGTGGTGAGGCGGAGCTGTTAGCACGCTTCAGCAGTGTGGCGCGGCTGCCGACGCGCGCCGACCTGGCGCGTGCTCTGCCCAAATTCGCACGACACCTTGAGATGCTTAAACGTATGTAATGTTATACTGTTGTATTTATTTTTAATCATACTACCTAATATTATAGACTAAGGCTGGAATCGACCAAACTGTCATCTTACTCCCAGAGTAGTTATTCCGTTAGCTGACAGAATTCGAAATACAATTGTTTAGAAAGCGCAACCGAACATTATTAGGTGCATTCAAATTATCCTGGTTATAAGGTGTCAACTTTACAATGTCAAAATATTCAAACAAACAACAGTTTAATCTGTGGTTTAATCTCCAGATAAAACTTAATCCAGTTTGGTAAAATTCAGCCTTAATAATATAAAGGCCAGGTCAAAAGTACCCTAAACCGACGAAGCTTGCATGAAGAATGTGATGAGAGTGAATGAAGCGAAAGTGTGTCAGGATCGTGGCAAGTGGCGATCTGTGGTCTCTGCCTACCCCTATGATGGGATATAGGCGTGAGTTTATGTATGTATGGATGTAATATTATCGCTAAATCAGACACCTTATATTTGTTTCTCCAGACGTGAGTGTGAGATCGAGCAGTATCTCGCTTCGCTCGGCGGCGGAGGGTCGCGGGGAGAAAGCTGCGCATGCGCACAACGCAGCCACTCTCATACGGTACGTTGTAACTACTTTTGTTTCTTAATAAAATAAACTAATACAGACGTAACATTATCCTTTCCTACTAATATTATGTGAAATTTTGAGAGGATGGATGGATATTTAAAATATAAAGAAATAATTATTATTTGTCCTTTTTTAATCGATCTGCTAAAAAGCGTGTTTTTTAGTTTTGTAAAATACTAGCAGCGCCCTCGCGGCGTTGCCCCCGTAGTAATGGTATAATGGTAATGATGATGATGAAAAGTAGCCTATAACCTTCCTCAAGAGTTAAGCTATCTAATGGAGAAATATTTTTTTTAAATCGGACTTGTAGCTCCTGAGATTAACGCGTTCAAACAAAAAAAAAAAAAAACTCTTCCGCTTTATTATATTAAGTATAGATATGACTGGCCTCTTAGCTCAGTTGGTAGTAGCTCTGCTTTCTGCACTATAGGTCGTGGGTTCGATTCCCACTCAGGACAAACATTTGTGCGATGAATATAGATGTTTGTTCTGTGTCTGGGTGTTATAAAGTATTCTATGTATGTATGTATTTACAAAAAATCAGTTATCTGGTTCCCATAGTGCAAGCTTTGCTTAGTTTGGGGCTAGATGGCGCTGTGTGAAATGTCCAGCATTATTTATTTATTATTATTTTCAGATATTCCAACATGACTCCTTTTAAGAGTAAGCATAACGATGGGTTCCCTTGCTTCTACTGTCGCACCTCGTTCGAGAGCTTCCCATTGTTGAAGGAACACACCAGCGAACACAAACACTCAGAATTAGCCAGGTAAATACACTAAAAAACTAAGGCCTTTACATCTTTACTAGATGATTTATACAGTGTCAGGAGGCAATCTTTGCCTACACTTAACGGGACACTGTAGTGCCTGGGACAATGTTGAGATGTAGGCTTGTAGCACCTACACCATCCTCTCAGCTTAACTGGTCATATCCACAGGAAAAACATGCTCAATACGTGTGGGGCTGACTAAGCCGCGAAATGAAAAATCCATTGATGCGCAAGCAGGATTCGAACCCATGACCTTCGGATCTAAAGTCGAGTCTAAATCCCTCGAATAAAACAATAATCACTAATATCATAAATGCGAAAGTATGCATGGATATGTTTGGATGTATGTTTGTTCCTATAGAACTCGACAACTACTGAACCGATTTGGCTGAAATTTAAAATACTAGCTTTTCCGTGCTTCGCTCGCGTGCTACCCGGATAAGGGAAGGAAAAAGTAGCCTATTGTGAAAAGATTCTGCACTACAAAAATACCCAAGAAATGTTAAATCTATCGTATAATATTAGTAACAAAGATATCTTTTTCCAGGGTATTCAAATACTTCGGCCCTGAGAGTTTAATCGTCTACGCTGACATAACAGACCTTTCCTGCACCATCTGCAACCATCCCACGCCCACGATCACCGAGCTCAAGTCCCACCTAGTGGGCAAACACAACAAGTCACTCATATCACATGTGGGGGACAGAGTTATACCGTTCTTGGTGGGTGACCAATTCCTCTGTCCGATCTGCTCGAGTAGGTATGAGACGTTTGGATCGATAGAGAGACATATGAACGGACATTTTAGGAATTATGTCTGCAAGGTGAGTTGACTTTTTAATGGGCCTGCGACAGGCGAATTTCTATAAAAACGTAATACCGAAATCATTTAAAATTTAAGCATATTCGTAGCAGTTTATGTTATTATTTAGAATATCTGGGCGACCGAGCTCCGCTCGGGTGCTAATAGAGAAAAAATAAAAAAAAAAAAACTTCCATTAGCTGAGATTTGAACTCGCAGCCTTCGGCTGGAAGGTGGACACCCTACCACTCATAAGAAGGCTTGAACAATAATAATTATGCTAGTTTGTACGTTCGTTAGCTCTACACACCAGAACAACTGAACGACCTTGACTAAAAGAGCATAATAAAATAAATATAACAATTAGTTCCCGCTTTTTCTGAAGGACTTGAGTGCTGAATCCTACTCTAGTATTATTATGTATTCTATGGTATTACTATTTCAGATATGCGGCGGTGGCTACGCAACGAAATACAGATTAAAAGTGCACCATAAAAGCTTACACGTAGAGGGCAAATTCGAATGCACAGTCTGCAAGAAAATCTTCCCCACTGCACAAAAACGTAACAACCATTGCAACGCAGTACACAACTTGAAAAAGCGCTTTAAATGCAGCAAATGTGGCGATAGATTCGCTGAATATTTCCAAAGACAGAAGCATTTGGTTGAAGCCCACGGCTTAGCACCTTTAAGATATAACTGTAATGTATGTGAAAAGTCGTTTGACAGACGGTACACATTATCAAGACATCTTAAGAGAGACCATCTTGAGGAGAGGGAGAATCTATGCGATGTTTGTAATTACAGATGTTTTACTAAGAATGAATTAAAAGTACATATGGTGAAACATTCTGGGGAGAGAGTTTTCGAGTGTTCGGTATGCAAGAAATCTTATGCGAGGAAGAAAACTCTAAAAGAGCATATGAGAATTCATAATAATGATAGGAGGTTTGTCTGTCCGGCTTGTGGGCAGGCGTTTGTGCAAAAATGTAGTCTGAAAGGTCATATGAAAACACACCATTTTGAATATAGCTTACCGTAGTTTTGTAATATATCGCTGGACATTTGACACAGCGCCATCTAGCCCCAAACTAAGCTAAGCTTGTACTATGGGAACCAGATAACTGATAGAATACTTATTACTTTTTGTGGATACGTGCTTGTAATTCTTTGTAGCACTCAGACACAGAGCAAACATCTATGTTCATCACACAAATGTTTGTCCTGGGTGGGAATCGAACCCACGACCTACAGCGCAGAAGGCAGAGCTACTACCAACTGAGCTAATAGGCCAGTCAATTATAATTTAATTTCTGTTTTATTGTGTAGGTATATTAATTTTTGTGTGTATACTGGATCTTTGTTGTCTGAATAAATTATTTGAATAGATTTGTACTCATTTTGAAATTATATTTTATTCTCCCAGAAACTTTAGATAGGAATTCCGTCATTATGAAGACTTATGAATACAATAGAATCTTTTATGGTCAAGGAGGTTACACATTAATAAAATACCTTTGATTCTCGTAGACTAATATAATACAGCTGAAGAGTTTGTTTGAACGCCGGCGCCGGTCGGATTTGAAAATTGATTTCTGCATTTGATTTGATAGCTAAACTCTTGAAGGTTATAGGCTATTAGATAGATAGATAATGCTATAATGTACCTACAACAAAAAGAATAAAAGTAATCACAAGAAACAGGAAAAACAGCTTAAAAATTAGTAAAATGTGCGGCCTTATCGCTAAAAGCGATTTCTTCCAGGCAACCTGTGGTTACTTTTCATCATTATCATCATAAGCCATCACTACGGAGGCAGCGCCGCGAGGGCGCTGCTAGTAAAAAATATATTTGTAATAGTATAAATCCGTACCCATAATATAAATGTGAAAGTGTGTTTGTTTGTTTATTTGTCCTGCGTTCATGTGAAAACAGAGCTACGGATTGACGTGATTTTTTGTGTGGAGGTAGTTGGAGGGCTGGATAATAACATAGGCTACTTTTTATCCGGATACCACGCGAGCGAAGCCGCGGGCAGCAGCTAGTATCTGTATAAATGCTACCTATAAATAAAGGATAAAATTGTTGGTAAACCTCTGTGCCTACAATATTTAAAACTGGTTTGTATTGAAATTAAATTATGGCCTGTCTTCTTTATTTTTCCTTGTAATTCCAGAACAACATTTTATCAGTAGGTACCTACCTATATTAAAAGCTCCACCATGCAGTGTTGGATTCAGTAGGTATTTAGGTAGGTAATTTAAGTTATCCGTGGTCTCTGCCTACCCCTGTGGGAAAGAGGCGTGATTTTATGTAAGTATGTATGTATGTAGGTACTTATTTTAACTTATGATTTTTATAATTTTTATAGTGTTACTAGCTGCTGCCCGCGGCTTCGCTCGAGTGGTACCCGGATAAAAAGTAGCCTATGTTACTCTCCAGCCCTCCAACTAACTCCACATAAAAATCACGTCAATCAGTCTCTCCGTTTTGACGTGAAAGCAGGACCAACAAACACACACTTTCACATAATTATGGGTACCTACCTATGGATTTCGTCGGCTCTGTCAGACACTGGTCTTTTCAAAAGTGACGAGTTGCTGAATAACTCGACTAGTGAGCCGCTTGCTCGTTTGCCCCCCCCCCCCCCCCCTTCCCCATTTTCCAGAAAAAAACCTTTATTACTTACCTTTTTTTTTTAACTAAAATAGGTTCGCGTTTGACCACACCCTGCCTGATGTAAAGCAACAGTGTGGTCTAAGATGGAGCACGCTTACCTACAAGGAACCTATTGACTCTCGATTTGAAGACCTAACTAAGTAAATAAAAGTTTTGCTCGAGTCCATCCCTACCAGATATACCTACCTATCTACATAGCATAGGTGGCTATTAGCCTTATATAGCACGTCATGAGCTGTCAAACCGGCAATCCGCGAAGATGTTCCGACTCGCACTGACCGTGGCGGTTTACCTTGTCTGCGCGCGCGCAGCCAGCCTGCCTGAAGGTAAGAAAAATATAATTCTATCAACACAGGAGTTCGGTCCCGGCTTTTAAGTCGTTGTCCCGGCTTTTAAGCCATGACGGAGGCCTTTAGGCGGCCTAAAAATTCCGTCACCAGAGTTGGCCACTTGCTCATACGAAAGAAGAACACAGGAGTAGAATCACCTAGCTCTTAAGACGTTTCAAAGTGGTCATAGCGGTCCTACTGAATAAATGATATTTGAATTTTGAAATTTTCAACTATGTTAGAGGTCGGTCCCGGCTTTTAAGTCGTTAAGCCATGACGGAGGCCTTTAGGCGGCCTAAAAATTCCGTCACCAGAGTTGGCCACTTGCTCAAAGAAGAACACAGGAAGAGTAGGTAGAATCACCTTCAAAGTGGTCATAGCGGTCCTACTGAATAAATGATTTAGGTACCTACTTATGAATTTTGAAATTTTCAACTTGTTAAGTCGCCTATGTTTGGCGAGCTTAGGCCAACGCAAGTGAAAGCAAATTGATGCAAGGCGAGTGCTAACGTCCAGACGTTTGGCGAGTCTATGCAAACCATGAGCTTGTATTCACTCGGCCAGCTAGGCGAGCGACACTGAGCGATGGCAAATATGCTGTCTATGTTGGCTTTCGCTCGCGTTGGCCTAGGCTCGCCAAAAATGAAGGCTTTAGAACAGTGGTTCCCAAACTTTTTTTTCTCATGGACCCCTTTCAAAATTTTACCCCCCCAATTTAGGTGGACCCCTGGGGGTCCACCTGGACCACTTTGGGAATCACTGCTTTAGAAGTCAGCTTTCAGTCAGTCAGAACTAACGCCTTTCAAGCTCTCATGATGATGATGTTGACCTAATTGTTGTACCTTCCCAGGGTATTATTATCTGTTCTGTGTCCAGGGTCTGCCTGCGAGGACCAGGGCGTGAAGGGAACCTGTCGGAAGACGCAGTCCTGTCCGTCCTACGTTTTGCTGGCGAAATACCAGGACAAACCAGAGGTAAATATTATAAGCAAACAAAATTTAACCAACCTACGGGACTTTATCGCGTAATTAATTAGGTAAATACCTTATTTTAATTTTTCCTGACCGACGACGTGTCGAGTGTGTTATGGGGGGGTCCAAGGGTTCAAAAATACAAAGATTGACTAGGTTTCCCCCGAAATCAAAGTGTTTCAACTGTTCATGGGTTCCTAAACCCCCAAGAACCAACATAATAAGTAAAAGCTCGAAAAATAAGTGTGCTTTAAATCATAATAAGGAAAAACTCATGTAAACAACAAAGTGCACTAAATAATTTGAATTTAAATGATTATTAATCATCTAGGTACCTATTATGTTGTCATAACAAAACTAACGTGTAGGTACCTAGGTACCTACACGAATAAATCAAGAATCGTAACGAGTTTTTCTTGTTTCAAATTGGTTTTTAATTAATCTTCATGATAGGACCGTTTATTGTAGGTATAGGTACTATGGTATACCTACTAGCAGCGTCCTTACGGCGGGCGTTACCCCTGTAGTTATTTATATGGTGATGATGATGATAATGAAATAGCCTATAAGTCGTATTGCTCATTATACGGACTAAAATTGAAGGAAAAAATGTCATTTTTCCTTCAATTTTGATTAGTTTTGATACGTTTTATGTCAAAATTGAAGGAAAAATGACATTTTTTCCTTCAATTTTAGTCCGTATAATGAGCAATACGACTATAGAGTACGCGCCACCACTAAAGTCCGATAGACGCGGCGCTGCTATCGCAGAACTAGGTTAGGTAAAAAATTACTAATTGTCTAATAAGGCTTGAACAATAATAAAATTATGCAAGTTTGTACGTACGTTTTTGCCGTAGGACTTGAGTAGGTACTGGCTCGGACTCTACTTGCTGTACCTTTATTTGTATTAATTTTTAAGTGCTCTCGTAAATTAAACAATTCTTCTGCAGGTGACGGAATGCTCTCGGGACGGTACAGAAGTGGTGGTCTGCTGCACAGACTGTCAGATTGATGATGCGAGGTAGGTCGAAGCGTTTGTATCACTCCAAGTATACTTCTCACAATGAAAATTCAAAATTCAAATATCATTTATTCAGTAGGACCGTTATGAACACTTTGAAACGTCTTAAGAGCTAGGTGATTCTACTCCTGTTCTTTCTCGACCAACACCGTGAAGAATCAGGAATCTAGGCATTCGTGAAGTTGGGCTTTTCGCTGCGCAATAGAAAATTTTGTATGAAAAAGCTGCACTGCGCATCGAAACGGCTAACTTCACGAATGCCGAGATCCGTTGGAAGAAGTGTAAGCTTACTGCCCAGCGGGGTAAAAAGGTCGTTACAGCAGAATCATAATTATTCATGGTATGATTCGTAATAGAAATCACAAAATTGACAATTCATCACAGGATTCGTCTAGTGCAACAGTTCCCAAACTTTTTTTCTCATGGACCCCTTTCAAAATTTTACTGGTTTCGGTGGACCCCCTGCTGCTACATTTCTACCATATTCCCAAAACTCGTCAGAAAATGAGAACCATCGTGGACCCCTTTCGAGTCTCCCGTGGACTCCTGGGGGTCCACGGGAGACTCTGGACCACTTTGGGAATAACTGGTCTAGTGATTCGTATCGGCAAATTCATCTTTTTGACAGTTTTGTGGTAACTCGTAAAATGGTCACAATAGGCTGAAGTGTTTCAGCTAAAGAGGAATTGCTAAGGACACTTTAGCTGAATTATAATACGGATCATTCATATTATGATTCCGCTTATTAACTGATGAAGATGATTGGTTACAGCAAGGCGGCACTAACACCGGATGGTGTCTTGTGGAAGACTGGAGGGACACGAAAAATATATGACAGTAAGTATGTAGGTACCTACTAGGTACTTAAGTATAGTATTTGCGTGATAACTTGATAAGTTTAGATGTTCGGATGTTTGGATGGACGTTTTTTACTCAATAACGCCAGAACGGCTGAACGGATATGGAGATAGATTATAGTCTGGAATAGCACATAGGTAGGTACTTTTTATCCCGGAAAAATGCACGGTGTCTAAGTATCTTTGATAGCGACCGAAATCTGTTTCAAACTGTCAAATAATGACAGTTCAGTGACCACGCAAGTACCTAGCTCTGTCACTCTCATCTCAACGAGACCAAAAGCGACAAAAGATATCTACGCGATCGTTATGACAGCTTGAGAACAATGATCTGACATTCATTTCAAAGGTCTTCTATAAATCTCATTGGTTTTGAGACCAGTTTGAGGTTTGAGACAAGTTAGACAATCAGCATGCTGTTTTTTCAGAATGCGTGGAGTATGCCTCTACTCTGCCTTACCGTTGCAAGGATGGTAAGAAGGTGACTCCTCGGAAGGTGTATGATGAGGAGAAGCAGTGTCATCGGTTGGATGTGTCCGTGGAGGATGATGCAAGCGCAGTCAAGGATAGGGTCGACTTTCCTAGTATTGTGAGTATTTACTCTTAAATATTAATAACTAGCAACCCGCCCCGGCTTCGCACGGGTCACATCACATTAGAAACCTCTAAAATTATCACTGTTTCTCTAGCATAATCGATCGAGCGAGCGAAGCGAGCGAAGATCTTAGTGGCAAGTTAGGCGATTTTGCTTTGTATGTTTGTATGTTTGTATATTTGTATGTTTCATTTTTATGTTTTCGCATAACTATCGAACCGCTTATCCAATCTGTATGAAACTTGATAGGTCAATAGGTTGTGCTATGGAAATTTGCTGTGAAGCGTATGAGCGTAATCGATGAAGGGGTTGTAAAGATATGGGGTTCCCAAGGGGGTAATTTTTTTTCAAAGTTATCCAAATATATTGAGTGGGGTGTCATATGAAAGTACTCAATTTATACATTCCAAAATGGTTTTTAGTTTTCTTCTAGGTTCTATAGTTTTTGAAATACAGAGAAAAATAAAAATGATGAAAACCAATTAACGGATGTATGGAAAGAGCTCCCGTTTCATAGAGTTTCGATGTATTCGGAGGTCTGGTTAACAGACAAAGAGTGTGGCATCGTTGTGGTTTGGTTTGCAATGATTTTAGTTGCTTCTTGATATTTTTCCTTGAGATTGAAAATAAAAGCCGTGTTGGCCGAGTGGAAGCGTGCTCGATTTTCGATTCATAGGTCGTAAGTTCGAACCCTGGCCGTGCTCATCAATGGATTTTTCGATTAGAAAAATTTAAATGCGCATTAACACGAGCTCTAAACGGTGAAAGAAAACATCGTGAGGAAACCAGTTAACGTTCTAATAGCGGCGATGGGCTTGCAACCTGTCACGTATGCAAATGCTAACTCCTGCAAATAGTGGGCTGGGCATGTACCAAAATTATAGAGGGAGACGGAGGGGGAGGGGGAGACGGAGGGGGAGACGGAGGTTAGGGGGAGGGGAGGGGGAGGGGAGGGGAGGGGAGCGAGGGGGAGAGGGAGGGGTGGGGGGGAGAGGGAAGGTCGGGGGAGGGGAGGGGAGGGAGGTGGAGAGGGAGGGGGGGGGGAATTGATTTTCTCATACATTTTGTATTGAACTGCTATTTTAATAATTTCTCGAACTAAGAGGCTTTCCCTGAGGCGCGGTACGAAGTTCGCGGGGTCAACTATTGAATATAAGCACGACACGACTTAATGTATTGCATGCATGCCTGTAATCTTTACCATACTGAGGTAGTGCATTAGATATCATTGTGTGGTAAACACTAGAAGGAGCACTTAACGTAGGTATAGGGGTAGTCAGAAACAAGTCCAAATCTAGGCTATCAACACAACGGTGAGCGAGATCTCAGTTCGGGGCGAACTACTAGTTATTATGCATGTCTATAAACTTTCAATAAAAACCTTCCTCTTGAATCAAAAACGCATCAAAATCCTTTGCGTAGTTTTAAAGATCGCAAGTGGCATTACGAGCTGAGCACTTCCGTGCTTTGGAGGGCACGTTAAATTGTCGGTCCCGGCTTTTTATTTATTTTATTTATTGATTTATTTTAAGTGGTTAAGCCATGACGGAGACCTTTAGGTGGCGGCCTAAAAACTCCGTCCCCAGAGCTTGCCACTTGCTCATACGAACTTACTTTTTTTGCAGGCCCTACTAGGCTACTCACACAACGCGACAGTGGAACCTCTCTGGCAGTGCCAGGCCTTTATTATCAGCGAGCGATTCCTAATTGCACCGGCCCATTGTGCACTTGCAGTCCGCTAGTAAGCCATTATAATACGCTATCATTATCATTATCACGGCATATATCATTAATTACATTACATTACAATGATAATAAGCCTTGATGTTAAGTTTTAGAAGATAAGCCATCATAAGAATAAGAATAATTTATTGTAAAAGCAAAGGTAAGCTTAGTTAGGTGCTGTTTAGTCGTGATGTTAAGCCATGATAGGTCATGATGAGCTATGTATGGTTTTAAACCGTGATGTCAAGCCAAGCCATGCGTCAGATTTAATTCTATAAGATATTGATTCTTGAGCCACGCGGAAAATTTTAAGCTTTGAGAAGCCATGTTGTACATTTAAGCTATTAGAAGTTAAGCCATGCGACAATTTTAAGCTATTAGAAGTTAAACCATGTGACAATTTTTAAGCTACTATAATATATTAGATCATTAATTAAATAATTGCCTTAGTCCTTGGCTATACGAATCCTTGTGTTGTGTCCTCAGCGGAAAGTTGTCTACGGTGGCAGTAGGAATGGACTCGAGGCCACAGATAGACAAAGACAGCGAGACTGCACCGCCCCCGCCTGCTTCTTGGCAGATTTATAAGGTGAGCTTACATTTTTGAGGAACATGGTGGAATAGTTCCCCTGCAGGCAGAGTAGGTGGTTCCTCTGCAACGGGCCCATCCGACATCAGACCGACAGTTGTTGGTTGGTCTGATATGTGTCTATCGCCGCTGAAAACTTCGCTTGCGAGATCTAGACATGCGGTTGTGTCGCCATCTATTCCGAAGCTCTTTAGTGCGTAGCAAGTGTATGTAGTTCATCTAGCGACCGGTAGATGTCGCTACACATTTAATGAGGATTAATAGGGAATAAGGGAAGGAAGGGGAAGACCTAGGCCAGTGATTCCCAAAGTGGTCCATGTGGACCCCCAGGGGTCCACGGGAGACTCGAAAGGGGTCCACGTTGGCGAGAAACAAAAATGGGGGTGCACAAGTTTTTTGGGAATATGGTAGAAATGTAGCAGCAGGGGGTCCACCGAAACCAGTAAATTTTTGAAAGGGGTCCATGAGAAAAAAAGTTTGGGAACCACTGACCTAGGCGAACATAATAGCCCCCTGATTGTCTATCTTTGATAGCGACCAAAATCGGTCTCAAACTGTCAAATATGACAGTTCAGTGCAGGGACGTATATAAGGGGGGGGTTTAGGGGGTCCGGACCCCCCCCTTAGCCCATTAAGTTCGGAGGAAACCTAGTCAATTTTTGTATTTTGGAACCCTTGGACCCCCCCCTTAACAAAGATCTTTGGTATATTGGAACCTTTGGACCCCCCCCTTAACAAAGCTATAGCTACGTCCCTGGTTCAGTGACCACGATAGTAGCTCTGTCATTCTCATCTCAACGAGACCGAACGCGACAAAAGATACCTATGCGATTGTTTTGACAGTTTGAGACCAATTTGAGGTTTGATAAAAGTTAGACAATCTTCCTGGTGAATCAAATTGGTGATATTTTGAAGAAAGGCCAGCGGAGCTAAAAAGGTCGCTATTCCAGAATCGCATTAAAGGAACTGAACTATTGCCATCTCTTTTCATTGACTGAGAGGGAAAAGAGACGGCATTATAGTTCATTTCATATTGCGAATCTGCAATAGCGACCTTTTTAGCTCCCCAGGTCAAAAGTACCCTACACCGGCGAGCTTGTACCTATGAGAAATGTGATGAGAGTGAATGAGGCGAAATAGGTGTGCCAGGATCGTAGCAAGTGGAAATCTGTGGTCTCTGCCTACCCCTATGGGTCTCTGCCTACCCATAAAATAGATTTGTGTAAATATTAGTGTAAAAATAGCTCGGAAAACTGAGATTCATGAAACGCAATTTGTTTCAGGTCAAACGTACCATAGCAAACCCAGATTATAAAGGTCCGAGCAAGTACAATGACCTCGCCCTCATAGAGACGGACACTGAGTGAGTTATTTTGCAGTCAACTAATGTTTTCAAAAGGGGAAGATAGGTGACTCACCAAAATAATTCATAATTCATAATAATTTATTGTGGAACATAGGTGAATACAGATTTTATTTACTTAGGTACTAGGATCGCTATGCTACCATTGGAAAATGGTGTACAATATTTTTAAATTCACAATACATGTAGGCCTAACGTGTGCAACATCGAGAGTCGAGAAAGATTTCTCGATCGGTTAAACTGCTCTAATGTAGGTATAGGTACGTCAGAACAGTTCGACCGATCGAGATATCTCTTTCGATGTTGCGTTAGGCCGGCTGGTCCTACTAAACTGAGTCCTGAGGACAACTCTCTGTGCCATGCGGAACGTCTCGAACGCACCTTGAAGTTGCTTAAATTGCTTAAGTTTGTATAAGGATAGAAAGAGCAACTAAAGCAGTCGTGCGAGTGAAACCGGCTGGGTTCTGTCGGCTCTGGCCGAATTGAGCCGATAAAGATAGAGCCCCGCCATGGCCTGGCCACTCTGCAATGCTGTCTCGCTTGCATGACTGCTTTAGTTGCTCTCTCTAACCTTATCAATTGGCAATCTTTAAAATGTAGCATTATGGATATTTTGGTGTATGTAGTGGTGCACCGAGCCTAAGTTTTTGCATGCGATGTTAGTGCGTCACCTGTCTTCCCCTTTTGAAAACATCATTGCAGTCAACTAAATTTTATGAATCACTTTAAGGGCTCCCACACATAACTGCGAAATCGGCTTTTCGGCGGGAATTTGAGAAGTCAAGTTTCATTTTTGTTTTATTTTCCAAAACTTGTGTTTCTTCGAATGTTAATGTGTAATATTGGTGGATTATTAACCGTTAAGTGTTCATGAACGTGCATAAGTGTAGGGAAGTGAAACAAAATTGGATAACATTGCTTTTCAAGTTCTCCCAAAAAGTCCGTGTTGATGTTTCAGTAAAGCCCCACATCTTTACTGAGGCACAAGGGGAGGGGTGGGATATTATATTTATGTATTGTAATATGTATTTATATATTTTATTTATCTATTTTAAACTTGAAGTTTATTTAAATACTTGACACTGGCTGAATGCACAACCGTGCGAAGCCAAAATAAAGAAAAAAAAAAAAAAAAAAAAAACTGCGAAATCGCATTGCATCGCAAATATCTGCACGAACAAGTTGCTGCGATGCGGCGTCATATCGCATCGCATCGCATCGCAGTTTTATGTGGGAGCCCTAAACCGTCTATTTTCATAAACTGAGAGTGACAAGAACGGCATATATTCTGCTATAGTGGCCATCTTAGCCCAGCTGTATTGTCACAATTAAGGCTTCCATCCCGGGAGTCTCGGTCTCGAAAATATCGAGAGTCTCGACGATTTTTTCGTATTTTCGAGACTCGAGACTGCAACTTCCAGTCCCGGGAAAAACGAGACTTTCGAGATTACATTGAAATACGTATTAAGTAATTTGAGAAACCCCAAAAATAAGGGTAACTTCTGTCCACGACTTAAAAACAACTATGCATGTTGAAAGAGCATTGTTTAAAAATGGTGGAGATAGGGGGAAATTCATAAACAAGTGCTATAGTTACCTTATATCTATCCCTCCCACGAGCGTGGAAGCAGAGAGGGCCACTGCAGGTTATTTTTATAACAAAATAAGGTCCTCTCTATCAGAAAATACATTGAATGCTCTTGTTTTTTTACGAGCCCACTTCCAAAATGAGAAAATCTGATAATTTTTTATACTTATTACTTTCATTTTGTTTATTTTCAGTTCACTATAACATTTTGAAAAATAAATGACCTTATTGAAATATCTTGTATTCACTAACGAAGTACCTAATCCCTATACCTAGACTGCCTACATAAGGGCACAGATTTTTTTTTTTAAAAGTCTCGAAAGTCTCGTTTTTCCCGGGAATCCCGGGACCAAACCGAGTCTCGATATTTTTGTCCCGGGACTCGAAAATATACCGAGACTGGAAGCCTTACCCCGCATCCACACGTTGGGGCCAACGTTGGTCCCAATGCCTCTCACCAACGTGTGGTGCTGACGCCGGCTCCATACGTTGGCCCCAACGTTGGTCCCAACGTTGGCGCCAAGATTTCGTGAACCATCCACACGTTGGCGATACACCAGTCTTGTTCCGTCAGAGCCAACGTGCAGACGTCCGATGTCTGCGCGTCCGATACAGAAATTGAAATTTCTCTAAGTGATTTTACCTTACTGAATACCAATTTTATCACAATCACATCACATCATGTCACTATCACACTTCACACAACACACTATATTATAAATGCGAAAGTTTGGATGTTTGGATGTATGTTTGTTCCTCTATAACACGACAACCACTTAACCGATATGGGTGATATTTAAAATATAGATAGACTAGTAGTTCGCCCCGAACTGAGATCTCGCGCACCATAGATGGCTTACATTTGGACTTTCTTCTGACTACCCCTATAATTTCAAGTGCTACTACTGCCGAGTATGCCTATTGCGCTAGCTCTTCATGGTAAAAATACTAGCATGCATGCAATACATAATGTCGTGTCTAATTTTTCATTTATTTCATATTTATGAATTCTCGTCGTATTTCTAAAAGTATACGTCCTAGAATAAAAATAATAACTATTTTGGAATGTACAAATAAAGACCTTTCATTTGACACCCTACTCAATATATTTGTTTACTTAACTTTTTTTACCCCAATTATTTTCATTCTTTATCAAAATTTTTTTTTATCACGAAAATAAATCAAGTAGCATCTAAAATCATTGCAAACCAAACCTCAACGATGCCACTCTCTTTTTAAGACCGACCAGTCAATGAGCTACGAAGACATCGAAACTCTATGAAACGGGAGCTCTTGCAGCTCTGGTTTCGTAGTTTTTGTTCTTTGGTCGTATTTCAAAAACTATACATCTTAGATTAAAAATAAAAACCATTTTGGAATGTACAAAATAAGCCCTTTCGTTTGACACCCCACTCAATATATTTGTGTAACTTTAAAAAAAAATTACCCCCTTGGGAACCTAATATCTTCACAACCCCTTCATCGATTAAGCTCATATGCTCCACCGTAAATTTCCTTACAACAACCTATTGACCTACCAAGTTTCATGCAGATTGGATGAACGGTTCGACAGTTATGCGCGAACAACAATTCGTGAAACATACATACAAACATACAAACATATAAACATACAAACATACAAACATACAAAGCAAAATCGCCCAACTTACCACTAAGATCTTCGCTCGCTTCGCTCGCTCGATCGATAATAACCGGAAATAGGACATAGGCTACTTTTTATCCCAAAAAATTGCACGGTTCCCGTAACATAAAAAAAAAATAGTAGACTCCATCATCAGATCAGCTCGCTGTCACCATATTATTACATTGTAGTCAGAACTTGACAAATATGCCGAGTTTCAACTCAATCGGCTTATTTACTGAGGAGTTCTGTTGAACAGCTCTTGACTCCATCATCAGATCAGCTTGTTGATACCATAGTATTTCATTGTCACCGAGAATCTATAAGTGTGCAAAATTTCAGCCCGATAGTTCTACAAACACAATAAATAAGGAATACGATGACATTCTCGCTCGTCAGTCGACACGTGCGCTCACGATGCGCGTCGAAACGGGACTGAGCATAGCGCCAACGTGTGGACGGATCCCCAACGTTGGCGCGCCAACTTCCTTTGATAAAACCGACACGGCACGGCCAAGCCCCAACGTTGGCCCCAACGTTGGCGCCAAGCTATTTTGTCAGCACCACACGTTGGTGAGAGGCATTGGGACCAACGTTGGCCCCAACGTGTGGATGCGGGGTGACAAAATAGCTTGGCG
The DNA here is from genome assembly GCA_958496255.1 of Camptogramma bilineatum. Classification (NCBI taxonomy): domain Eukaryota; kingdom Metazoa; phylum Arthropoda; class Insecta; order Lepidoptera; family Geometridae; genus Camptogramma; species Camptogramma bilineatum. The sequence continues at coordinate 6,401,150 of OY292478.1, forward strand.
CCAACGTTGGGGCCAACGTTGGGGCTTGGCCGTGCCGTGTCGGTTTTATCAAAGGAAGTTGGCGCGCCAACGTTGGGGATCCGTCCACACGTTGGCGCTATGCTCAGTCCCGTTTCGACGCGCATCGTGAGCGCACGTGTCGACTGACGAGCGAGAATGTCATCGTATTCCTTATTTATTGTGTTTGTAGGACTATCGGGCTGAAATTTTGCACACTTATAGATTCTCGGTGACAATTAAATATTATGGTATCAACAAGCTGATCTGATGATGGAGTCAAGAGCTGTTCAACAGAACTCCTCAGTTAATAAGCCGATTGAGTTGAAACTCGGCATATTTGTCAAGTTCTGACTACAATGTAATAATATGGTGACAACGAGCTGATCTGATGATGGAGTCTACTATTTTTTTTTTATGTTACGGGAACCGTGCAATTTTTTGGGATAAAAAGTAGCCTATGTCCTATTTCCAGTTATTATCTATCTATATTTTAAATATCACCCATATCGGTTAAGTGGTTGTCGTGTTAGAGAGGAACAAACATACATCCAAACATCCAAACTTTCGCATTTATAATATAGTGTGTTGTGTGAAGTGTGATAGTGACATGATGTGATGTGACCAACGTTGGTCCCAACGTTGGGGCCAAGATTTCGTGAACCATCCACACGTTGGCGATACACCAGTCTTGTTCCGTCAGAGCCAACGTGCAGACGTCCGATGTCTGCGCGTCCGATACAGAAATTGAAATTTCTCTAAGTGATTTTACATTACTGAATACCAATTTTATCACAATCACATCACATCATGTCACTATCACACTTCACACAACACACTATATTATAAATGCGAAAGTTTGGATGTTTGGATGTATGTTTGTTCCTCTCTAACACGACAACCACTTAACCGATATGGGTGAAATTTAAAATGTAGATAGATAATAACCGGAAATAGGACATAGGCTACTTTTTATCCCAAAAAATTGCACGGTTCCCGTAACATAAAAAAAAATAGTAGACTCCATCATCAGATCAGCTCGCTGTTACCATATTATTACATTGTAGTCAGAACTTGACAAATATGCCGAGTTTCAACTCAATCGGCCTATTTACTGAGGAGTTCTGTTGAACAGCTCTTGATTCCATCATCAGATCAGCTTGTTGATACCATAATATTTCATTGTCACCGAGAATCTATAAGTGTGCAAAATTTCAGCCCGATAGTTCTACAAACACAATAAATAAGGAATACGATGACATTCTCGCTCGTCAGTCGACACGTGCGCTCACGATGCGCGTCGAAACGGGACTGAGCATAGCGCCAACGTGTGGACGGATCCCCAACGTTGGCGCGCCAACTTCCTTTGATAAAACCGACACGGCACGGCCAAGCCCCAACGTTGGCCCCAACGTTGGCGCCAAGCTATTTTGTCAGCACCACACGTTGGTGAGAGGCATTGGGACCAACGTTGGCCCCAACGTGTGGATGCGGGGTTAGTCACAATACTATTGTGTGCCAAGTGGTGAATATAATTATGTCCGTCCATGTCTTTTATTTGATGTTGATGATATGCTATGATCACCAGTATGAAGTTCAATGAGAACGTGCTTCCGATGTGTCTCTCCGAGGAGCCGGCCATCCCGGAATTCGTGCACGCAGACCTCTTGGGCATTCAAGGGAAGATAAACAACGAGAAGGTTTGTTCATTAACCTTTCTTCTTATTTATTTATTTATTTATTTATTTATTTATTTAACAAAATCCACAGCCCTTATTTAAACTTAGTAAGATCTTACAAACTAAACTTACAGCCAATAACGGATTTACATTTTATAGACAAGAACATTTGGGCAGACAGTCGTTAATAAAATATGTTTTTTTTTTTTTTTTTTTTTTAAAGATAGACCAGAAAACAGAAAAGATAGTGTTAAGTACTTAACAGATACCTATAAGTTTTAAACTTTTAAACCTTGCACTTTCAATTGACATTGGGTACACAGTTAAAAATTAAAAGAGAATTTACCAATTACATTCAATTTCAAAATTTTAAGTTTAGTTTAAAAGATACCTTGCTACTATTAAATATATCACAAGTAGAAGAAAACTCCTTGTTATAGACTCTCTGCAGTCTATTAACTATAGAATAATATGCATAGTTAGTCCATGCGTGTGATTCAGCAAATAGTTTAGTGTGTCTTGTACGAGTTCTAGGGGTACACAGACGCAGTACTCTACCAGTGAGTTCGGGGCAATCCACATGGCCGTTCTTCTTCTAATGGTGCCTCTCCGACTAGCGAAGGTTGGCAGTCAACATGGCATCATGTTCCCTATCTTTAGCGAGGCGAAATAGTTCGGCAGCGTTCGCTATCCCCGTCCACTCTCTGATATTCCGAAACCAAGATTTCTTCCTCCGACCAACACGCCTTTAGTTTACCAGAATAGGGAACTCCCACAATTTTTTTTTTATGATTTTATACGATAGGTTATATCGTCAAATAACCGTAATAAAAATTTCAGCGCCGAAATACTAAAATTTTATAACAAAAATAATTTTTGAAATTTACCAACATTTTCACGGATCTGAAACACGATTATTATTGTTGTCACAGATTACTGTTGTAGTAACAATTTGTGAACTTTGACGTGTGACGTCAAATTGATACTAAGTACAACAGTAATCTGTGACAACAATAAGTTCGAGTATAGGAATTGTGAAAATTAAAAAAAAAACTTATCTATGGATCGTCATATCTGACTCGTCCTTGACTTTTCTTATGAACTCGCGACGTCACATCCTTTCACATCCTTTTCAAGTATTTTGAAATTCCTACTATTTTTTGCAATTTTTAAAATTTATTTTCTAATCGAAAATGGTTTAATATTAAAAAATAATTACACACACATACCTCTAAAGCATAGGTTCTCAACGTGGGCGATAACGCCCCCCTGTGGGCGTTTGAGACTTTCAGGGGGGCAGTAGAAGACCTAGAGAAAATTGGGGGGCGTTGAGATGAAGCAGGGGGGCGATAATGTAATCTAAAATGTGCAAAAAAACACCCTAATCCAGTGGTCGTCAAAGTGTGGCCCGCGGACGGTATTGGTGCAGCCCACGGCCAAGCAAACAATTTTGATAGATAATAATAGATAATGATGATAGATAATGATGCTACCACGTTAGAGAAAATGTTGTGCCGACCCAACCTAGTTGGAAAAGGGCAAGGAAATGATGATGATGAATGATACTACCTACGTTGCTACAATAATAATTATAATTGACTAGCTGACGCCCGCGGCTTCGCCCGCGTGGTCTACTATTTTGTTTATCCCACGGGAACCATGCATTTTTTCGGGATAAAAAGTAACCTATGTCCTATTCCCGGTCATTATCTATCTATGTTTCAAATTTCAGCCAAATCGGTTTTGTAGTTATGGAGATACGTGGTAACAAACATTCACACACACACACGGACTTTCGCCTTTATAATATTAGTAGGATAGTAGGATTATAAAACTTCGAGATAGGGAAGGTCGCTTTGTTTGCTTGGTTTGGAGCTCGCTTTTCTCGCATCTAGCTTCATGAGTAGGTATAATACGAGCAAAGTGAGTTACGTCTGACCACAGAATAGAAACCGACAAGCAGCGAGCCTTTCTATGAGCACCGCAAACAAAATCAAGTGTCACAATGTTGCATTTGTCTTAAAAAATCAAGCTCGCTTCGCTCGCATTTAACTTCATGGGTAAGGTATATTGTGAGTAAAGTCTAACCACAGAATAAGCACCGATAAGCAGCGAGATTTTTTTTTATCACCGCAAACAAAATCAAGTGTTACATGTTGCATTTGTCTTAAAAAATTCGGCTCGCTTCGCTCGCATTTAACTTCATAAGTAGGTAAAGTATATTGCGAGTAAAGAGCGTAAAGTCTAACCACAGATTAGGAACCAATAAGCAGCGATTTTTTTCTTTGATCACTGCAAACAAAATCAAGTGTCACAATGTTGCATTTGTCTAAAAAAATTCGGCTCGCTTCGCTCGCATTTAACTTCATGGGTAAGGTATATTGTGAGTAAAGTGAGTAAAGACTAACCACAGAATAAGCACCGATAAGCAGCGAGATTTTTTTTTGATCACCGCAAACAAAATCAAGTGTCACAATGTTGCATTTGTTTTAAAAAATTGGGCTCGCTTCGCTCGCATTTCACTTCATAAGTAAGGTATATTGCGAGTAAAAGGGAGTAAAGTCTGACTACAGAATATGAACCGATAAGCTAGCTTTTCTTAGAAAACTGCAAAAAAATCAAATGTCACGTATTGTACCTATGTATTTGACTTACAAAAATTCGGCTCGCTTCGCTCGCTTGTTTTGAAGCTCAATTCACTTGCATTTTAACTTCATGAGTAGTTATATTGCGAGAAAAGTGAGTTATGTCAGACCGCAGAATAGGAACTGATAAGCAGCGAGTCTTCAAGCCCCGTAAACTTATGATAAGTTTCAAGTTCGTTGGTACCTACTAGGATTTTAACCCCTTTAGGAATTTCGAAAAATCGTGAACTAAATAATTCAAGAATGTGCGGCCCGCAGTGATACCTCACAATGTCCTATGCGGCCCTTAACCAGAAAAGTGTGACGACCATGCCCTAATCACTGTCACTGAAGTACCTAGGTACCTAAAATTAAAACAGGAAAACCACATACTGTTGGGAAAGATTTAATTTTAACAGCAGTTAAAAGAAGTAATAGCCACTGTGCTCCAAAAGGTGTTTAAAATTCGCGACAGTTGGTAAGAAAAATAAAAAGTAGGTAAGAAAGCGGGGGGCTCTAGAAAAAAAATATTTTTCAAAGTGGGCGGTGGGGAAAATAAGGTTGAGAATCTATGCTCTAAAGCAACAATGTTCATAATAAAATACCTTTAACCTGCTTTTGAATCAGACGCATATTGCCTATTCCAGACACAATAAAAAATCAATTGTGTCTCGTTTGGATCCGCGCGTTCCGGCATATGAAAGGTTAAAGCTGACATTAAACCATAGTTTCTCAACCTTATTTTGCCCACCGCCCACTTTGAGAATATATTTTTATTTTATCAAGAGCCCCCCCACCCCATATTTTAACGCGCCATCTCAATGCCCCCTAATTTTCTCTGGGTCTTCTACTGCCCCCCTGAAAGTCTCAAACGCCCACAAGGGGGCGTTATCGCCAACGTTGGGAACCTATGTATTAGACGATGCTGAATTTAGTGTGCTAACTGCTTTCATTCATAAATTAGCGCTCTGTCTTTGGCCCAAGAATTGCGTATTGTGCATCCTTCTTGTACTGAGGCCAACTGTGGCTAACTTCAGTCAGTTAGCATCGGTAAAAGTAGGATGCACAATACGCAATTCTTAGGCCAAAGAGCGAGACAGAGCACTAATTTATGAATGAACAAGCAGTTAATGTACTGAATTCAGCATAGTGTAATGTCGGCTTTACACCTGCCACTGAGTGCGCTTCTACATATCTATTGCCATTACATTTCTCTAGCTAGTTTATAATGTCGTGTGTGCCTAGTTTCTACTTACCTACGTAATATGGATCGGTACTGGTCTGAAATAAATACCAATTTTTATTTTTTTATTTATTTACAACTGTACCTATTGACTCTTCCGTTCATTCTTTCATTCACTCGTTCAAACAATCTATCATTTATTCTTTCGTTCACTCTTTCATTCATTCGATTCTGTCTTGGGTTTGAAACCCGGCCGCGTCTAAAAAGAATAGACGAAACCTGTTATTTATAGTTATATTGACGTCTCGTTCTCTCAGGTGCGGATAGAGCTGCTGAGCGAGAAGGCCTGCTCCGACCTGATACCGAAGAGCCGACATCTTAAGGATGGCATCAACTATGAACAGTTTATTTGCTACAAAGGCTTCGATGAGGCGAAGGAAATTTGCTGGGTAAACTTATTATATCCTATTTTAAACTACCTATACTGTTAAATGAGATTCTTGAATATTTTGTCGGTTTCGCTCTCTCGAAAACGGCTCTAACGATTTCGATGAAATTTGCTATGTGGTAAAATTTGTCTCATTTCTGGGGAAAGAACCCCAGTTAAAATGACTTAATTTTTGTTTTCGATGTCATTTTTTTTTTGTTTTTGTAAAATTTGTCTCTTTTCTGGGAAAAGAACCCCAGTTGAAATTTTTTGTTTTTTTGTTTTTGTAAAATATTTCTCTTTTCTGGGAAAAGAACCCCAGTTGAAACTAAATTTACTTAGTGGTTTTGTTGCTTTTGCAAAATTATGTCTCTTTTCTGGGAAAAGTACCCCAGTTGAAATTACTTAATTTTTTTTTTGTTTTTGCGAAATACGTCTCTTTTCTGGGAAAAGTACCTACCCCAGTTGAAATTAATTTTAGTTTTTGTAAAATACTTATGTCTCTTTTCTGGGAAAAGAACCCCAGTTGATTTTTTTTTGTTTTTGTAAAATATGTCTCTTTTCTGGGAAAATTAGTTCTCCCTGTCTCCACCCGAGCAGAGTCGCTACTAACAATAATAATGCTTTCCTTCCGTCTCTAGGGCAGCAGCGGTCGTGCTATCTACGTCCCCGGTCCCTCTCTCTGCGTGGGGGCAGCAGTAGGCGTGACTTCCTTCGGTCTGTCCTGCGACCGCGGAGACTCGCCTACAGTCTACACTAGACTACACAACCACCTGCCTTGGATACAGAGCGTCGTGTGGCCGTAATACCCTGTACTTACCGAGAAATAAATTTCATTTCATTTAAAAAAAAACATTTCATTTCATTTCAATAGTCGAATATTACAGAAATAAAGATAAAACAAACAATTTAAAACGTGTATTTTTCATTCATTCATTCATTCATTCATTCATTCATTAGTAGGTATGTATAGTCCGATTGACTGGATTGCACCAGCCGTGGTCGCGGGAAGACAATCTAGGGATTGTAACTTGACCAACGTCATTAATGGACGTAGGTAACTTTAAAATCTTTAATGTAGGGTTCTGAAACATTTGTTTGCATTAAAAAATACAATAAGAACCAGTTGAGCCACCTAAGGATCGTTGGAAACGATCTATATGTAGTTAAACTTCTTCCAACGGATCTTGGCATTCGTGAAGTTAGCCGTTTCGATGCGCAGTGCAACGTTTTCATATAATTTTTTCTACTGCGCAGCGAAAAGCCTAATTTCACGAATGCCTAGATCCATTGTGACAACTGTAGCTCAACTGATCCAAGTCAGAAGCGTGCCCAATACACTGGCAGGCAGCATTAGGCAGTGGACACATTGCGTTTTTTGCAGCGCGTTTGTATTGATACAAACGCGATTCGAACGCGATGCGAACGCGCTGCTCCCCTTCCGGTTCGCTTTTGTATGGAAAAAAACGCGCAGCTCAAAAACAAGCTGCAGAAAACGCAATGTGTCCACTCCCGGTACCACGCTGGATGGCAATCAATGGCAATGCTAGTGTGGTGACCGGCATAATTGTTGCCTGACCGGGGATACCCGCTTCTACCCTACCTAGGTTTGTCTTAATTTGTGTAATTTGGCCAGCCCAAGAGCGTGTTTAATTGTGAACATAGCAATTTATAATCACACATTGCACTATCTATAGGCATAGAATAAGTACCTTCATGATAAGTGCCTACATTATCACTTTAATTACCTATCTATAGATTATCAGCATTGTACAATAATTACGTTATCTTTAAAGATTCGTACTTAAGTTGTTTATTGTTCTCAAACTAATTTTAAACACAATCAATCACCTTGATAGAAATCCGATAGCTAATTGTCTTACAGCAAAATACTCAATATTTTAAACATACGCGACTTGAACACATCTAAAAATAATATTGGAACTTAAAAAAACATCGAGGATTTCATTAACCGACATCAAAAAAAGGAAGAGGTTCTCAATTCGTCGGAATATATTTTTTTTAGTGTATTTTTTAAATACAAACAAACAAAATGCTAAGAAATAAATACTACGTGTACGGAGAAAGTGTTCAAATTCCTTCTCACATACATTTCGGACAGGAGCTACTGGAGAGGATGATCGAAAATAAAGATATCATTGCATTGGTGAGTAATTATCCTAACTAATAACACCTAATAAGGTATTAGGTACTTATACTTAGGTACTAATAAGTAAGTAGTTCGCCCCGCCCCCCCCCCCCCCCCCATGAGCCGTGTTGACCGAGGGGTATACCTCGACTTTCAATCCGAAGGTCGTGGGTTCGAATCCTGGCTGTGCATCGATGGATTTTTCGTTTCGAGGCTTAGTCAGCCCCACATGTATTGACGACGTCTCTCCTGTGGATATGGTCGGCTAAGCTGAGAGGATGGTGTAGGTGCTACAAACCTACACAATGTCCCAGGCACGACAGTGTCCCCGTTAGGTAGAGTGCGCCGCAAACTTAATGGCGGCTGAAGTGCGCGGCAGATTCGACTTTGCGCAGGTACAGTCAACGCAATAGAATAAAGTAAACTTTATCTACATAGCCCGCCTAGCCCCACCCCTCACCACCTTCACCTCCCCGCAATAGCGTTGACTGTACCTGCGCAAAGTCGAATCTGCCGCGCACTTAAGCCGCCATTAAGTTTGCGGCGCACTCTAAGTGTATGTAGGCAAAGATCCTGAAAGCCTTTCGGTGTTTTCCAGATAAACGCAGACACTGACGAAAAACTAACTTACAGCGAGTTAGCCCAGAATACAGTGAATATCGCCCTCTCCCTCACTCGTATAGGCGTTAGAAAGGGAGACGTGGTCAGTATCTGCAGTGAAAAGCGTTTTGAAGTGCTAGCAACTGTCATGGGTGCAATTTGCGCGGGAGCCACGTTTTCACCAGTTGATATTACTTATGGAACGAGTAAGTAATACGTAATAGTTCAGCTGACATTAGACCATAGTTTCTCAACCTTATTGTCCCCACCGCCCACTTTGAAAATATTTTTTTCAAGAGCCATATCTTACCTACTTTTTATTTTACCTACTTTTTATCGCGAATAACACCTTTTTGAAGCACAGTGGCACTCCTTTAACTGCTGGTAAAATCAAATATTCCCCAATAGTACCTATGTGGTTTTCCTGTTTTAATTTTTAATTTAGTAGGTATGTATTTAGGGTGGTTTTTTTTGCCTATTTTGGACTACATTTGCTTCATCTTTATGCCCCCTAATTTCCTCTGGGCCCTCTACTGCCCCCCTGAAAGTCTCAAACGCCCACAAGGGGGTGCTATCGGCCACGTTGAGAACCTATGCATTAGTTAGACGATGCTGAATTCAGTGTGCTTACTGCTTGTTCATTCATAAATTAGCGCTCTGTCTCGCTCTTTGGCCTAAGAATTGCGTATTGTGCATCCTACTTTCACTGAGGCTAACTGTGGCTAAGTTCAGTCAGTTAGCATCGGTAAAAGCAGGATGCACAATACACCATTCTTAGGCCAAAGAGCGAGACAGAGCACTAATTTATGAATAAACAAGCAGTTAGTGCACTGAATTCAGCATGGTGTAATGTCGGCTTTCATTTTAAACGGACAGACGGACAGAAGGACAGACGGATAAGTCCATAATTCGGTTTAACGATATTAAATTCAAAAACAAAGCCATGTCCAGCAGGGTAATTCACACTTCTGACGGAAATGATGTTATTTTAAAAGATGACGTTTTTTTACTTTGTCCACAGCGCCACTTCTGCACAGAGTCAAAATAGCAAAACCCAAGATCATGTTCTGCTCGCCCACTGCCTTCAAGACCCACAAAGAAGCTTTCGACACAGTAGGCTGCATCGAAAAGTACATTGTGTACACAGAACAACCCGAAACTGGAAAAAAACCCGAGGTTTTACAACCTGGGTTGTCATCGGAAAACCCTGAAGCTTTACAACCTGGGTTGTCTTTCAAGGACTTTCTGACAGAATCAGCTAATGCTGAGGATTTCATACCAGTGGCTGTAGATGGATGGAGCGACTACTTGCTTATTTTGTTCTCGTCTGGAACTACGGGGCTGCCGAAAGGTGTCCCTCACACACATTTGGGAGTCCTAATCAATTCTTACTCCGTTTCAATTGAGAGGTAACTTTATAAGTAACACGCTTTTATTTAGGACACTAGAACACCTTGCTGACGCCACCATAGTTGCACCACCAACAAAATATACATAAATGACACCAGTGTCCGCTAAGCCGGGTCCAGATTTGTATCATTTGCCCGATCCGATCACCGTATCCGTATCGTCGACGCGTATCATGATCGCATAATTATGTGGACGGGTAATGATACGCGTATACGCGATCTCAATACGCCGTTATGATACAGCCCGTAACATGTGGTGTCGGTTTTTGTCCGATCATTAAAGACCATTGTGAAGTTACGGATACGGAGCAAATCGAGGCGTCTACAACTTGATACGGGGCTTGATACGTGATACGCTGATACGGATACGGTGATCGGATCGGGCAAATGATTCAAATCTGGACCCGGCTGTTACCCATTGCCCAACGTAGTAACATGCTCGAGTGCAAACAGACATTCAACGAGGACGTTATTTTTTGTCGCGTTCGGTCTCCTTGAGATGAGAGTGACAGATTACTTGACTGGGCGGCTAGCGTGCGAGCCGATCGGCAAGTGGGAACACTACAGCCAAGGCCCGCCCGGGCGGGCAATGAACTTATAGCTTTGTGTTTTGTGTTTTGTTTTGTACCTAAGGCGCGGGCCAGACAGAAGAGACGTAAGACGAGGACGCGTCGCGGACAGGGCGCCAGCGAACAGTGTTGCGTCCGCGCCCCGTCTCTTCTGTATGTTTTGCGTCGCGACGCTTCTATACATTTTGCATGAAGGGACGCGGAAGAGACAAATGTCTGCGCCACGTCTGCGTCTTACGTCTTTTCTGTGTGTCCCGCGCCTAAGGGAGTGATGGCCACACTGCGTTTTTTGCAACGTGTTTTGAGCTGCGCGTTTGTAACGAGACAAACGCGGAGTACGCCTTCTAAAACTATTCTGTGGTAGTATTATACAATAATAATTCTTTTATTTTTCTCTTCAGTTTTAAAGGACAATGTCTGCTAAACACAAGGGAGTGGTACTACACATACGGCCTGCTTCACAGCCTGGCCTGCTTGCGACGGGGGACCACCCTCGTATATAGCTTGAGGAACACGCACGAAGACTCTCTTGCAGCCATACAGAAATACCAAGCAAGTGATCATACTAAAGCCGACATTAGACCATAAGTTCTCAACGTGGGCGATAACGCCCCCTTGTGGGTGTTTGAGACTTTCAGGGGGGTAGAAGACCCAGGGAAAATTAGGGGCATTGAGATGGCGCATTAAGATATGGGAAGGGGGGGGGCTCTTGAGAAAAGTATACAGGGTGTGGCAAATTCTTGGTCACTGAAGGGTAGCTACCTTTTCTCTTGTAGTTAGAAAGTTTTGTTCTTAGGAAACTTCAGTTTTATTTTGAAGAAAAAAATAATTGCATTTTTAGATTTTTGAAAAAACGTACAGTTAGCCTAAAAAATTACATTTGTCAAAAAAAACAAGTTGGTCTTAATCGACTCTATTTCCCACCAGGAACACTTCTCCCAAAGTAACTTATCAAATCAAATCGTAAGTTTTTGGAATAATTCAAAAAAACACGTCCCATACATTTTCTATGAAATTAGGAGTTGTAAACATTACAGTGCCACTTATTCAAATGTTCGTAATTTAATTTCATAACTGCTCCGGCTAGCTGGGAGGCTATTGTAAAGCGCGTATTTTAAATTTAGAACAAAGTGCTTCCCTGCAGATGCTCCATGCATACCATTCTCTCTTGCGGCTCTGTCTGAGGCACCTAAGGCTTTACAATAGCCTCCCAGCATGCCAAAGCAGTTACGAATTTAAATTAATAACCATCGAATATGCGGCACTATAATGTTTACAACTACTAATTTCATAGAAAATGTATGGAATGTGTTTTTTTGAATTATTGCAAAAACTTACGATTTGATTTGGTAAGTTACTTTGGGAGAAGTGTTCCTGGTGGGAAATAGAGTCAATTAAGACCAACTTGTTTTTTTTGACAAATGTAATTTTTTAGGCTAACTGTACTTTTTTTTAAAAATCTAAAAATGCAATTATTTTTTTCTTCAAAATAAAACCGAAGTTTCCTAAGAACAAAACTTTCTAACTACAAGAGAAAAGGTAGCTACCCTTCAGTGACCAAGAATTTGCCACACCCTGTATAGGTACCTACCTATTTACAAAGTGGGCGGTGGGCAAAAAAGGTTGAGAAACTATGCATTAGACGATGCTAAATTCAGTGTGCTAACTGCTTGTTCATTCACAAATTAGTTCTCTATCTCGCTCTTTGGTCTAAGAATTGCGCATTGTGCATCCTACTTTTACTGAGGCTAACTGTGGCTAACTTCAGTCATCGGTAAAAGAAGGATAGGTACACAATACGCAATTCTCAAGCCAAAGAGCTAATTTATGAATTAACAAGCAGTTAGTGCACTGAATTCAGCATGGTGTAATGTCGGCTTTAGAAATACATGGACTCGGGATTTTATTGCGTTATTTATCGAGTCAGTCCGCAACCATGGTTGTTACATAGCCAAAACGTCGGGATGTCTATACAAAGCGGAAGAGTTTGTTTGTTTGAACGTGCTAATCTCAGGAACTACCAGTCCGATTTGTAAAATTATTTTTGAATTTGAAAGCTAAACTTTTTAGGAAGGTTATAGGGTACTATTCATCATCATTATCACCATAGATCATCACTACGGAGGCAACGCAACGAGGGCGCTGCTAGTACCTACATTACAATCCTGGACCTCCTTTTTTAAGCTAATAAATTCTCTACAGATCAAATATCTTCAGCTCACGCCAGCCGATGTGTCCGAGCTGATCAAGTCTCCGATACTGAAGGAGTACGACGTGTCTTCTGTGGAGGCTATCCTGTCTTCAAGCACTCCCATCATGGCTGAGCAGGTGGACGCTGCCAAACGAAGGTGAAACCTATCATGTGAAATCGATCCGCGCCCTGCCCCCCTAGCCATATTACACTATCTATCGTCGCTGTAGAATAGAACACTTCAAAATGTATAGGAATTGACGTTTAAAGGTGATGAGTCACGTGATCAGAACGTCAATTCCTATACATTTTGAAGTGTTCTATTCTACAGCGACGATAGATAGTGTAATATGGCTAGGGCCCCTGATTACGTAAGACTTGCCATAGCAATGCGACAGCAATCAGTACCTACGCGACCGGTCGAAAATTGTCACTAAAAATCGTAATAAAGAAGCCAATCTCACGCACGTTCTGTGCTTTGGGGCTCCTTACGCTGTGTGAATTTGTGAAATGTCCAGCATTATTTATTTATTTATTGTTTTGTTTGCAGATTACCTAGCCTAAAGAATGTGTACCAGCTATACGGCATGTCGGAGGCCGGGGGGGTTTGCACTGAACTGCACGCGGCGGGGGGGCCGCGGGGGGGAAGCGTGGGGACCCCCTCACATAGCTTTATACTGAAGGTAAGGTAAGATTACTGAAGCCGACATTAGAATCGGATTCAGTACTGAAGTCCGATAGACGCAGCGCTGCTATCGCAGAACCAGGTTATGTAAAAAAATTCTAATTGTCCAAATAAGACTTGAACAATAATAATTATGCTAGTTTGTACGTTCGTTAGCTCTACACACCAGAACAACTGAACGACCTTGACTAAAAGAGCATAATAAAGTAAACTAGTAGTTCGCCCCGAACTGAGATCTCGCGCACCGTAGATGGCTTACATTTGGACTTTCTTCTGACTACCCCTATAATTTCAAGTGCTACTACTGCCGAGTATGTCTATTGCGCTAGCTCTTCATGGTAAAAAATACTAGCATGCATGCAATACAATAATGTCGTGTCTAATTTTTCATTTACTTATTTCATATTTATGAATTCTCGTCGTATTTCTAAAGTATACGTCCTAGAATGAAAATAATAACTATTTTGGAATGTACAAAATAAGACCTTTCATTTGACACCCCTCTCAATATATTTGTTTATTTAACTTTTTTTACCCCAATTATTTTCATTCTTTATCAAATTTTTTTTTATCATGAAAATAAATCAAGTAGCATCTAAAATCATTGCAAACCAAACCGCAACGATGACACTCTCTTTTTAAGACCGACCAGTCAATGAGCTACGAAGACATCGAAACTCTATGAAACGGGAGCTCTTGCAGCTCTGGTTTCGTAGTTTTTGTTCTTTGGTCGTATTTCAAAAACTATACATCCTAGATTAAAAATAAAAACCATTTTGGAATGTACAAAATAAGCCCTTTCGTATGACACCCCACTCAATATATTTGGGTAACTTTGAAAAAAATTTACCCCCTTGGGAACCCCATATCTTTACAACCCCTTCATCGATTACGCTCATACGCTCCACAGCAAATTTCCATAGCACTACCTATTGACCTATCAAGTTTCATACAGATTGGATTAGCGGTTCGATAGTTATGCGAGAACATAAAAATGAAACATACAAACATACAAACATACAAACATACAAACATACAAACATACAAACATACAAAGCAAAATCGCCTAACTTGCCACTAAGATCTTCGCTCGCTTCGCTCGCTCGATCGATAAAACAATTCGTTCCTGCTTTTTTCGTAGGACTTGAGTGCTGAATCCTACTCTACACCATGCTGAATTCCGTGCACTAACTGCTTGTTCATTCATTTAGTGCTCTGTCTCGCTCTTTGGCCTAAGAATTGCGTATTGTGCATCCTACTTTTACCGATGCTAACTGACTAAAGCTAGCCACAGTTAGCCTCAGTAAAAGTAGGATGCACAGTACAAAATTCTTAGGCCAAAGAGCGAGAGAGAACGCTAATTTGTGAATGAATAAGCACAATTCAATAACACTGAATTCAGCATCGTCTAATGTCAGCATGGTTTAGTGCTATCAAACAAACAAACTCGTCCGCCAATAACTTACACAACAATATTTGTTTGTAAGTATTCAAGTTCTTGAAAACGGCTCTAATGATTTCGATGAAAATTGCACTGTCGGGGTTTACGGGGACGAAAAATCTATCTAGCCTAGGTCTCTTAGCTGGGAAAATTCGTTTTCTTTGCATTTTCACGAAAATAGATTTACCAGTGCAATGTGGTTCTTAATTCCACGGAATTCGTTGAGACCAGAGTGGCTAAGTGGTTAGGGTATTCGCCTTCCACCCGAAAGCTACGAGTTCGAATCTCAGCCAATAGGTAATAGTTTTTTTGTCCTTTTTAGGGTTCCGTACCTTAAAAGGTAAAAAAAGGAACCCTTATAAGATCACTTTCTTGTCCGTCTGTCCGTGTGTCACCATCGATTATCTCAGGAACGGGTAGAGCTAGCAAGTTGAAATTTATACCATATACTAAGGTCTATAGTCCCTATTGTGAGTATAAAAATCAAGGTCCTGAGTCAACACTATAAAAAGATATAGGCAAATTTAGGTTTTCGTGAAAACTTGTGAGTACCAAAACTTACCTTAATTATCAACTTTTTTTATTTTTCGGAATTTTTCCTTTACTTTTGCTGGAAGACCTTGCTTGTAACCAAAATTGACAATTCTAGGTAAACCAGAAGTACCCTAGAGGTTTTGGGTCGAAAACCTAAATGGTACTTCCCGTTGACCTAGAATGACGAAATTTGGCAAAAAGCAAGGTCTTATAGCACAAATAAAGGAAAAATTCCAAAAAGTTAAAAAAGTTGAAAATTAAAGGGTGTTCCCATACATACATAGTTGACGCCAATTAAAATTGTCCTCCGAGTTGTATGGGCGCTCATACAATTAAGTGGACTAGCTTAATTGGCACCATGGCTAGGTACGGAACCCTCGGCGTACGAGTTCAACTCGCACTTGACCGGTTTTTATTTTTCTCTCTATTTGCACCCAAGCAGAGCTTGGTCGCCCAAGATGTTTTATCAAAATGAAAGGATATGCATAGCAGCCATTTCTTCCTGTACAGGTGGTAGACTTGAAGACCAGGCTCCCGGTGGGTCCAGGGGTTCGTGGGGAGGTCTGCATTAAATCACCCTGTCTTACACCAGGTAAACAATACCTCAGAAATAATCGTTAGCCACATCGTCGCTTACCATCAGGTGAGATTGTGGCTAAAGCATAGTTTCTCAACCTTATTTTGCCCACCACCCACTTTTTTTCTAGAGCCCCCCCATCTTAATTTTTCTTACTATCTGTGGCGATCGCGAATTTATTTTATTTAAGGTTTATGCAAGTTTATTTTATCATACTTTTGTATTTTTATTTAGTTTATTATTTACGTAGGTACTATAGTTATTAGCTATTTTATGTTTTCTGTGATGTTATTATTGTTAGTTGTTACTAGTACTTATTAGTATTGTTTTTATTATTTCCGTATGTTTTTATGCACCCGAACCCGACCAATCCTCATTATATAAGACTCCTCTCCATCCAAAGGTTGCCTGGAAGAGATCGCTTCTTAGCGATAAGGCCGCCCATTGTACATTGTTTCCTAGTTTTATTATTGGTTGTATTTTGTAGTTTTAAGGTGAGCAATAAAGTATTTTCAATTCAATTCAATCGCGAATTTAAAACAGCTCTATGGAGCAAGTGATTATGTATATTTTGACTTTTTTTGACTATTTCACTTTCAACACTTTTTTTGACTAAATTTTTTAATCTACCCACGCCCCCTCTGTACCATCTCAATGCCCCTAATTTTTTCTGGGTCTTCTACAGCCCCCCTGAAAGTTTCAAACGCCCATAAGGTGGCGTCATCGCCCACGTTGAGAACCTATGGGCTAAACAAAGGTCTATCTAGTTTAAAAAAAAAGTTGAATCTGCCGCGCACTTCAGCCGCCATAAAGTCTGCTACTGCACTGTACCACGCGAGCGAAGACGCGGGAGAAAGCTAGTGTAATGCCAGCCATACACGATCAAGTTCACCGTCAAGTTTGCAGCGGACTTGATGCGGCGTCCAGTAAACTTGACGGTGTATGGCTATGGGTGTGCATGACAAGTCTACTTGAAGTGAAAAGAATTGACTAACTAAGTAACGTCATGCATACTTGAACGCTCGCACACATCTTCAAGTTTACATGACGCTGCAAACTTAATCAAGTTAATCAACGAATTTCTATTTTCGCTTCAAGTAGACTTGTCATGCACACCCATAGCCATACACCGTCAAGTTTAATGGACGCCGCATCAATCCGCTGCAAACTTGACGGTGAACTTGATCGTGTATGGCTGGCATAAAAGAAAATCATCGTTATCCAGGATATCTCGGAGTGCCTCATCGAGACTACATCGATCATGAAGGGTTCTACATGACGGGAGACGTGGGCTACTACGACGAAGACAATTACTTCTTCATCCTCAATCGAGTGAAGGAACTTATCAAGTACAACGATATTTCAGTAAGCATGCGTATTTTAAACGACTTCAAAAAAAGGAGGTTCTCAATTGGTAGAATCTTTTTAATCTTTGATGTCTTTCCATTTTCGAAGAATTAAGAATTATTAATTAATATTAATTGGTACTTAACTATTAATTATGAATTATGAATTAATTAATAAGTTAAGAAGTGTTCATATTTACTGAGTATTTTTTCTTTGTTTCGTTAAATATAATTAACCAGCTGCTGCCCGCGGGTTCGCTCGCGCGGTACCCGGATAAAAAGTAGCCTATGTTACTCTCTAGCCCTCCAACTATCTCCACACCTTTGAAAATCTTAGTTCGTCCACACAAAAGCTCCACACAAAAAATCATGGCAATCCGTCGCTCTTTTGTTTTGACGTGAAAGCAGTAAATTGTTTATTTGTCCTAGGACAAACAAATAAACACACTTTCACATTTATAATATGGGTAGGTACGGAGGGTACGGATATTAATTAACTAATAATTACGAATTATTAATTAATTAATTCGTTAAGAAGTGTTACTTAATATTTACTGAGTATTTTTTCTTTGTTTCATTAAATATAATTAATTTTCGAAGAATATCAACATTACAAGATGTTTCAGATCGCGCCAGCCGAAATGGAGTCCATCCTCCTGCAGCACCCTTCAGTAAGAGAGGCGGGAGTGGTGGGGGCTCCCAGCGAGGAGTTCGGAGAGGCGCCCACAGCCTTCGTGGTTCTGCAGGGGAAAGCTGATGAAGAGGAGATAGTGGAGTTCTTGGAGAATAGGGTGAGATGATGAGAGAATGATGAAGTGGCAAAGTAGTAGTAATAATGAAGTGGCAAAGTAGTAGTAATGATGAAGTGGCAAAGTAGTGGTAATGATGAAGTGGCTAAGTAGTGGCAAAGTAGTAGTAATGATGAAGTGTCTAAGTAGTGGCAAAGTAGTAGTAATGATGAAGTGGCTAAGTAGTGGCAAAGTAGTAGTAATGATGAAGTGGCAAAGTAGTGGTAATGATGAAGTGGCTAAGTAGTGGCAAAGTAGTAGTAATGATGAAGTGGCTAAGTAGTGGCAAAGTAGTAGTAATGATGAAGTGGCAAAGTAGTAAGAGAGGCGGGAGTGGTGGGGGCTCCGAGCGAGGAGTTCGGAGAGGCTCCCACAGCCTTCGTGGTGCTGCAAGGGCGGGCGGATGAACAGGAGATAGTGGAGTTCTTGGAGAATAGGGTGAGATGATGAGAGAACGATGACTAACAAAATGAGAGCCATTCCAGAACCTAAACTACATTCAAAATAGCCTCCCTCATGCCGAAGCAGTTACGAATTAAAATTAAGAACCATCGCATAAGTGGCACTTGAATGTTTACAACTCCTACTTTCATAGAAAATGTATGGAATCTGTTTTTTTGATTATTATTATTATATTTGACTGTTATTGCAAAAACTTACCATTCGATTTGGTAAGTTACTTTGGGAAAATTGTTTCTGGTGGGAAAAAGAGTCGATTATGACCAACTTTTTATTTTTTTGCCAAATGCAATTTTAGCGACTTATGTAACTACTTTTTTTCAAAAATCTAAAAATGTACTTAATAATTATTTTTTCTTCAAAATAAAACAATAGTTTCCTAAGAACAAAACTTTCTAACTACGAGAGAAAAGGAAACCCTGAAGCGACCAAAAATTTGCCACACCTGTATCCTATTCTATTAAACGAGCAATATTTGTTTGTTTGATGTTTGAAGTTTGTTTGTACTGACGTTCTCGAAAACGGCTCTAACGATTTCGATGAAATTTGTAGTAGGTAGATACGGGTGTTTACGGGGGCGAAAAATCGATCTAGCTAGGTCGCGAAGAAACAAGAGTAGAATCATCTAGCTCAGCGATTCCCAAAGTGGTCCAGGTGGACCTCCAGGGGTCCACGGGAGACTCGAAAGGGGTCCACGTTGGTTCTCATTTTCTGACGAGTTTTGGGAATATGGTAGAAATGTAGCAGCAGGGGGTCCACCGATACCAGTAAAATTTTGAAAGGGGTCCATGAGAAAAAAAAGTTTGGGAACCATTGATCTAGCTCTTAAGACGATTCAAAGTGTCATCACACAAAGTATCATAATGAATAAATGAATATGAGTTTTTGAGTTTCTCATATCTGAGAAAGTTCGTTTTCTCGGCATTTTCACATTTTTCACGCAAAAAGATTTACCAATGCAATGTGGTTCGTAATTTCAAGTACCTACCTAATTCGATGATACAAAATTGGCCGAGTGGTCGGGTCTTCGCCTTTAAATATCGAAGGCAGCGAGTTCGAATCTCAGGCATTTACTTTTTGTAAGTTTTTTTCTTTTTTATTTTTTCTCTTTCACATGAGACAGATATTATAAGTTATACCTATAATTTTCAGATCACGTTCCGCTGGCGTCTGGCTGGCGGGGTTCGGTTTGTGGAGCGGTTGCCGCGCGGAGCTGGGGAGAAACTGGATAGAAAAGCGCTCAAAACTATGCTGTGACCAGAACTGAACAGAAACTGCATCGAGACTAGAAACTAGATCAAAACCAGTGGCTAAATAAAAAATTAAAAAAATTACTTTAATGTTTTGAGCAATTTTGGGTACCTACATATGAAAAGTCCGAAAACCGAAATGCCGATCCTTGAAATGCCGATGCTTGAAATAGCGAAATTCGATATGTAGAACGGTTGAAATGTAGAAAGCTCGAAAGATAGAAGTTTGTAAGGTCGAAAGCTAAAAGTCAGAATGCTCGAAATGGGTGACTAGAGACTAGAAACTAGAAACTAGATCAAAACCAGTGGCTAAATAAAAAAAAAATGACTTTAATGTTTTCAGTATCCGGTTTTTTGTGAACCGGTACACACCTCTAGTATCTGCAGACGGAGTAATAGTTCTGTGCAGCAGACACGTTAGCAGATCGTGTAGGTATCACTCTTTAAAAAAAAATTGCATTGAGAAAATAGACGTGAGCACTGTGTGTTGTGCCCTCTCTCCAGACCTACTCGTACCTAGATAACCAAAATGCTAAGAAATAAATACTACGTGTACGGAGCAAGTGTTCAAATTCCTTCTCACATACATTTCGGACAAGAGCTACTGGATAGGATGATCGAAAATAAAGATATCATTGCATTGGTGAGTACCTAGGTATCTTCTAGTAAGAGTAACTCTTTTCGACCCATGGGTGTAGCTATAGCTTTGCTATGGGGTTTTTTTTTGCTATCCAAGGGTTCTAAAATACAAAGATCTTTGTTAAGTGAGCATTTTTTACTTTTGTTGTCTTATGCGTTTTTTCGGTGTCCTCGCTACTCTTGTTGGATTTTTGAAAAATTTAGATGTTTTATACCTAGCCATTATTAAATTTTAATGTGAAACGATACAATAAAGGCCTCAAGAATATGTTAAAATATCATTCGATTATTAAAGATTTTCATATAAAAATGACTTTGTTTTCGGCAAAACATGATTTTTGCCATGTCCTTTCCATAATTGGTCATTTTCAAGTTGGATTATTTACCGTTTTTGCCAACGTAACAGTATATTATGTAGGATTGTAGGGTTTAGAGCAGGGGTGCGGCGATCGACCAGAAAATATTTTGAAAGCAAAGGATCGACTAAACTACATACTATGTAGGTAGGTAAGGTAGGTACTGAAAAACATTTTTTTAAATATACTTAGTTTTACTGCACTTTTAAATTGAATATAGGTAGGTATCCGCGTAATTTTCACATTGATGGTATTGCTGGCGATCGACTCGAAAAGCTTCGCGATCGACCGGTCGATCGCGATCGACTGTTTGGTTTAGAGCAGTGATTCCCAAAGTGGTCCAGGTGGACCCCCAGGAGTCCACGGGAGACTCGAAAGGGGTCCACGATGGTTCTCATTTTCTGACGAGTTTTGGGAATATGGTAGAAATGTAGCAGCAGGGGGTCCACCGAAACCAGTAAAATTTTTAAAGGGGTCCATGAGAAAAAAAAGTTTGGGAACCACTGGTTTAGAGCCTTCAAAAATTATTATTTTATAGGTTTCTGACGATTCTCAAGTACTTACATATAAATTTAGAGAGATACAATTTAATGTGAGGTCAAAATATGGACCTCGGTGGAAAATCCTACTGAGTTACGAACTTTTTCTTGATTTTCTACCAAAAATACTACCTACTAAATTGTATTTTTTTATTGAACCAGCATCACTAAACAGACGATGCACGTTAGCTATCAGATAAAAATATTCTCTGTGATACCTAATAGCCCCTCCAGACTCTCGGCAAGAAACCCCGACAACACCCGAGAAGCGTGAATGTGAGGAGTTTCTCGCCTTCTCGTTCTCGCGCTTCGGTGTCGGTACCTATTTTTGGCCGAGACAAAGGATTTCAAACAGATCACGAGTGAGAAAATTGAGAGTGTGCATAATTTGTTTGTTCATCGAGTAGTCTCGGTGAAACTTCTCGCCGTGAGTCTGGAGAGGCCTTACGGACTGTAGTAGGTACCTACCGGAAGTGACTAAAGTTACTAATAAAATAACATAATTATATTCCCACAAGGCACGAGATATCTAAGTATTCTGTATGTACCAGTTAATTTTGTGATATTTTATTTAAATAATATTATTCAGACGCATAGTCTAATTCGATATTCGGCTCTCTGGGCACCGAGCTCTGGGGCAGTATTCGGCCAAATCCATAAAGTCTCAACAATGTCCCAGGCACTACAGTGTCCCGTTAACTATCATTGACGTGTCAAAGTGATCAAGAATATGCTCCAATTCAGTTATTATTATAACTAGTAGTTCGCCCCGAACTGAGATCTCGCGCACCGTTGTGTTGATAGCCTAGATTTGGACTTGTTTCTGACTACCCCTATACCTACGTTAAGTGCTCCTTCTAGTGTTTACCACAGAATGATATCTAATGCGCTACCTCAGTATGGTAAAGATTATAGGCATGCATGCAATACATTAAGGGAGTGTCCACATTGCGTTTTCTGCAGCGCGTTTTTGAGCTGCGCGTTTGTATCGATACAAACGCGCGTTCGCAACGCGTATTTTTCCATACAAAAGCGAACCGGGAGGGGCTGCGCGGGAGGCTGCGCGTTCGCATCGCGTTCGAATCGCGTTTGTATCGATACAAACGCGCTGCAAAAAACGCAATGTGGACACTCCCTAAGTCGTGTCGTGTTTATATTCAATAGTTGACCCCGCGAACTTCGTACTGCGCCTCAGGGAAGGCCTCTTAGGGAGTGTCCACATTGCGTTTTTTGCAGCGCGTTTGTATCGATACAAACGCGATTCGAACGCGATGCGAACGCGCAGCCCCCCGCGCAGCCCCTCCCGGTTCGCTTTTGTATGGAAAAATACGCGTTGCGAACGCGCGTTTGTATCGATACAAACGCGCGTTCGCAACGCGTAGCAAAAACGCGCTTCAGAAAACGCAATGTGGACACTCCCTTAGTTCGAGAAATTATTAAAATAGCAGTTCAATACAAAATGTATGAGAAAATCAATTTCCTCCCCCTCCCTCCCCCTCCCCTCCCCTCCACCCTCCCCTCCCCTCGTCTCCCCCTCCCCTCCCCCTCCCCTCCTCCTTCCCTCCTCTCCCCGTCTCTCTCCCTCCCCTCCCCTCCCCCCTCTCCCTGCCCCTCCCCTTCCCCACCCCCTCCCCCTCCCCCTACCCCTCCCCGTCCCCCTCCGTCTCCCTCTATAATTTTGGTACATGCCCAGCCCACTATTTGCAGGAGTTAGCATTTGCATACGTGACAGGTTGCAAGCCCATCGCCGCTATTAGAACGTTAACTGGTTTCCTCACGATGTTTTCTTTCACCGTTTAGAGCTCGTGTTAATGCGCATTTAAATTTTTCTAATCGAAAAATCCATTGATGAGCACGGCCAGGGTTCGAACTTACGACCTATGAATCGAAAATCGAGCACTCTTCCACTCGGCCAACACGGCTTTTATTTTCAATCTCAAGAAAAAATATCAAGAAGCAACTAAAATCATTGCAAACCAAACCACAACGATGCCACACTCTTTGTCTGATAACCAGACCTACGAATACATCGAAACTCTATGAAACGGGAGCTCTTTCCATACATCCGTTAATTGGTTTTCATCATTTTTATTTTTCTCTGTATTTCAAAAACTATAGAACCTAGAAGAAAACTAAAAACCATTTTGGAATGTATAAATTGAGTACTTTCATATGACACCCCACTCAATATATTTGGGTACCTTTGAAAAAAATTTACCCCCTTGGGAACCCCATATCTTTACAACCCCTTCATCGATTACGCTCATACGCTCCACAGCAAATTTCCATAGCACAACCTATTGACCTATCAAGTTTCATACAGATTGGATAAGCGGTTCGATAGTTATGCGAGAACATAAAAATGAAACATACAAATATACAAACATACAAACATACAAACATACAAACATACAAACATACAAAGCAAAATCGCCTAACTTGCCACTAAGATCTTCGCTCGCTTCGCTCGCTCGATCGATTATATACACTAGTAGTTCGCCCCGAACTGAGATCTCGCGCACCGTAGATGGCTTACATTTGGACTTTCTTCTGACTACCCCTATAATTTCAAGTGCTACTACTGCCGAGTATGTCTATTGCGCTAGCTCTTCATGGTAAAAAATACTAGCATGCATGCAATACAATAATGTCGTGTCTAATTTTTCATTTACTTATTTCATATTTATGAATTCTCGTCGTATTTCTAAAGTATACGTCCTAGAATGAAAATAATAACTATTTTGGAATGTACAAAATAAGACCTTTCATTTGACACCCCTCTCAATATATTTGTTTATTTAACTTTTTTTACCCCAATTATTTTCATTCTTTATCAAATTTTTTTTTATCATGAAAATAAATCAAGTAGCATCTAAAATCATTGCAAACCAAACCGCAACGATGACACTCTCTTTTTAAGACCGACCAGTCAATGAGCTACGAAGACATCGAAACTCTATGAAACGGGAGCTCTTGCAGCTCTGGTTTCGTAGTTTTTGTTCTTTGGTCGTATTTCAAAAACTATACATCCTAGATTAAAAATAAAAACCATTTTGGAATGTACAAAATAAGCCCTTTCGTATGACACCCCACTCAATATATTTGGGTAACTTTGAAAAAAATTTACCCCCTTGGGAACCCCATATCTTTACAACCCCTTCATCGATTACGCTCATACGCTCCACAGCAAATTTCCATAGCACTACCTATTGACCTATCAAGTTTCATACAGATTGGATTAGCGGTTCGATAGTTATGCGAGAACATAAAAATGAAACATACAAACATACAAACATACAAACATACAAACATACAAACATACAAAGCAAAATCGCCTAACTTGCCACTAAGATCTTCGCTCGCTTCGCTCGCTCGATCGATAAAGAATACTTGTAAAAATTAGATAACATTTGTAATAATTGCTTACATAAAAAAAATATATAAAAAAAAAATTACAAACAAAAAGTGTGTCACCGAAAAGAGTGTTAGGCCTAGTGTTGCCAGGTGTGTTATGCCATATTTCGGGACAGCAGGTTCCAAAAAGCGGGACTTTGTGCTATAATTCGGGACGACAAAAAAAAAGCGTTGTATAATCAAAGTTTAATATTCGATCGAGCGAGCGAAGCGAGCGAAGATCTTAGTGGCAAGTTAGGCGATTTTGCTTTGTATGTTTGTATGTTTCATTTTTATGTTCTCGCATAACTATCGAACCGCTTATCCAATCTGTATGAAACTTGATAGGTCAATAGGTAGTGCTATGGAAATTTGCTGTGGAGCGTATGAGCGTAATCGATGAAGGGGTTGTAAAGATATGGGGTTCCCAAGGGGGTAAATTTTTTTCAAAGTTACCCAAAATATTGAGTGGGGTGTCATACGAAAGGGCTTATTTGTACATTCCAAAATGGTTTTTATTTTTAATCTAGGATGTGTAGTTTTAGAAATACGACCAAAGAACAAAAACTACGAAACCAGAGCTGCAAGAGCTACCGTTTCATAGAGTTTCGATGTCTTCGTAGCTCATTGACTGGTCGGTCTTAAAAAGAGAGTGGCATCGTCGCGGTTTGGTTTGCAATGATTTTAGATGCTACTTGATTTATTTTCATGATAAAAAAATTTTTGATAAAGAATGAAAATAATTGGGGTAAAAAAAGTTAAATAAACAAATATATTGAGTGGGGTGTCAAATGAAAGGTCTTAATTTGTACATTCCAAAATAGTTATTATTTTGATTCTAGGACGTATACTTTTAGAAATACGACGAGAATTCATAAATATGAAATAAATGAAAAATTAGACACGACATTATGTATTGCATGCATGCTAATATTTTTTACCATGAAGAGCTAGCGCTATAGGCATACTCGGCAGTAGTAGCACTTGAAATTATAGGGGTAGTCAGAAGAAAGTCCAAATGTAAGCCATCTACGGTGCGCGAGATCTCAGTTCGGGGCAAACTACTAGTTATGTAATAAGTACCTATCTGGAAAATTATAAAGGGTGTAACAAATTTTTGGGCATTTCAGGGTAGCTACCTTTTTTCTTGTAGTTAGAAAGTTTTGTTCCTAAGAAATTATTGGTTTACTAGCTGTGCCCCGCGGTGTTACCCGCGGTGGGAGCTGATTTTTTTTTTGAGAAATGCAACATGCGACACTTGATTTTGATAACGGTGCTCTAAGAAAAAGATGGATGTTTGTCGGTTCCTAGCATTAAATTCTTTTTCTCGCAAAATACTCATGCAAGTAATATGCGAACGAAGCGAGCGGAAATTTTTCAGACAAATTTAACACGTGACACTTGATTTTGCTAACGGTTCTCTAAGAAAAAGATGGATGGTTGTCGGTTCCTAACAGTAAATTAATTTGCTTGTAAAATATTCATGAAAGTAATACGCGAGCGAAGCGAGCGGAAATTTTTCAGACAAATTTAACACGTGACACTTGATTTTGCTAACGGTGCTCTAAGAAAAAGATGGATGGTTGTCGGTTCATAACAGTAAATTAATTTACTCGTAAAATACTCATCAAAGTAATATGCAAGTGAAGCGAGCGAAAATTTTTTAGACAAAAACATGTGACACTTGATTTTGCTAACGGTGCTCTAAGAAAAAGATAGATGGTTGTCGGTTCATAACATTGAATTATTTTGCTCGCAAAATACTCATGAAAGTAATATGCGAGAGTGTAATTTTTTTAGACAAATTTAACTCGTAACACTTGATTTTGCTAACGGTGCTCTAATAAAAAGATGGATGGTTGTCGGTTCCTAACAGTAAATGAATTTGCTCGTAAAATATTCATGAAAGTAATACGCGAGCGAAGCGAGCGGAAATTTTTCAGACAAATTTAACACGTGACACTTGATTTTGCTAACGGTGCTATAAGAAAAAGATGGATAGTTGTCGGTTCATAATAGTAAATTAATTTACTCGTAAAATACTTATGAAAGTAATATGCAAGTGAAGCGAGCGGAAATGTTTTAGACAAATTTAACATGTAACACTTGATTTTGCTAACGGTGCTCTAAGAAAAAGATAGATGGCTGTTGGTTCCTAACATTGAATTATTTTGCTCGCAAAATACTCATGAAAGTAATATGCGAGCGAAGCGAGTTTCCCCTGCTCGCGAAGCGAGTGGAATTTTTTTAGACTTTAACACGTGACACTTGATTTTGCTAACGGTGCTCTAAGAAAAAGATGGATGGTTGTCGGTTCCTAACAGTAAATTAATTTGCTTAATAAAAATATGCTTAAAAAATCTGTTTTATTATACCATCCATATAGTGTGGATAATAAGGATCAATTTCTGAGAAGAAACTGGCATGGCAAAGCAAGTGAGCGCGCGTGAAACAGGACAGCTTTATAGCTCTCTCTCTATCGCCCTGTGACTGCGACATTATAGTACTCAAGAAACAAGTTGTCCTCTTAGCGAACCACGTGAAAAGGATGCTCAATACGCAATTCATAGGCCAAAGAGCGAGATAGAACCATACGTCACGAACAACTTGTTTGTCTCGTATTATAACTCTGCGTACTGCTTGTACTGTGTTCAAACGTGTAAACTAGTTCGGTGATTTTTTGATTCCCAAAAAGCGGGACATTTGGCGTCCCGCGCAAGGGTCGCGCGGGACGCGTCCCTAGACCCCTGAAAAGCGGGACGTCCCGCGAAATTCGGGACACCTGGTAACACTAGTTAGGCCCCAAACCGTGTTTGTTGCCCTGGTTCTTCACGGTCTTGGTCGCGAAGGAACAGGAGTAGAATCGACGTTTCAAAGTGGTACACTTGTGATCTTATTGAATAAACGAATTTGACTTTTGACTTTTGACTTTTGTAGGCAAAGATTGCATCCTGAAAGCCTTTTGGTGTTTTTCAGATAAACGCAGACACCGACGAGAAACTAACTTACAGCGAGTTAGCCCAGAACACAGTGAATATCGCCCTCTCCCTCACTCGTATAGGCGTTGGAAAGGGAGACGTGGTCAGCATCTGCAGTGAGAAGCGTTTTGAAGTGCTAGCTACTGTCATGGGTGCAATCTGCGCGGGCGCCACGTTTTCACCCGTTGATATTACTTTTGGAACAGGTAATAATTCTTCTTCTTTTTATATAGAGCTCCTTGTCGGCATAACTGATGCGTTTTTCTCCACGAAACTCTTTCCAGGGCAGCCTCCTTGACCTCCTTATACGACATGACAGCAACCTTCTCCTTCACTTGACTCATGTAGCCTATCCTCGGTCCACTTCCTCATTCTTCATTTCTCATTCTTCATCCGATTCGAAGATTTCAGTGCCTCTAAAAAAGGACATAAGTCGAGTTGTGCCCTTTTGTTTTTATTGCACTATAGTGATCTACGTATCCAGTTACATAACATATCAAAAGGACATAACTCTAGCTGCACTCTAAACTGTAAACGGATGTGAAAGTGATTACCATTAAATGAAAGAGCTATTTTTTTTCTACGATTCTATCAAAAGAAATGATTTCACTTGCGAAATAGCAAAAAACATTAAAAGTTTGGTTTTGTGGCTCTTCTGAAAAGTGCCGAATTTGAGTTGTGCCCTTTTTACCCGACTGCGCAAAGCAAGGAAGGGTAATTTGTTTACCAGTCTATGTTTGATAGATAGATAGATAGATACGTTTATTTGCAAGAATATATGATACATCTACATTTAAATTTTATGTCCAATTACATTCTACCTCAGAGGCATGCAAATTTTTAATTAATATATTTAACTACCTACTTAATTGATTACTAAATTATGTCACAAATTTAATAATTGAAATTATAATAAGTTACTAAAATTCACAATTCAATGTCCCTATAATTAAAATACGAATTAAATGAATAATAACATTTACTAGACAGCCATTTTTTTTGGTTACCAGAGGGTTTTTATGTCATCTGGAAGATTATTAAATATTTTAATTGTCATATAGCTTGGTTTTGTGTCATTACCCGACTGCGTTTTTAAATTGTATTTTGGGTTGTGCAGTCTGTTGTTCGATATATCCCATATGGTGCTGTTACACCTAACGAGTACAGCGGCCGAGCGCTCGGTTGGTATAAATACTTTAACGAGTGCTCGGCCGAGTGCTAGGTCGAGCAGAGAGGCGAGACAGTCACTAGAATCCCAATCTGTTTACTAGGCCGAGGACCCACCTCCCAGCTTCATTCTTCTGCCCCCGCAGCGACTCGGTATCCCACTCGGCACGCATGAACACGCACTCGCTTGTTACTCGGCCACTCGCCACTCGTTCGTTTGAAGCAGTTTGTATTGTTTTTGTTTTTAAAATTTTAAATTATTATTATCTCAATTAAAATCCCACAATTCGTTAATAATGTCTGGTAACAGCCGGTTGAAAACTCTTTTAAATTCCTTTTTTTTTTTCGATCCATTGCAGACGTTGCGTGATCAAAACTGAACTGACTCACCACTATACAAATACGTGTGACCACCCACTCGGTTCGGCGGCTCTCTCGGCCGAGAGCTCATTTACTGACTCGCCACTGTACTCGTTAGGTGTAACAGCACCATTAGTCTTCTAGACCTTAATTCTTGATTTTTTATAAATAGTTCTGGGTGCTGCTTAACGAGTTCTGCCGATTGTTTGATGTAGAGGCAAGGGAGAGGGAGTATGTGATACTTTTGAAAGAGTGGCTTACACGAATCTAAAAAATGTGCTCCGCACAAAGAACGAACGCATCTCTTCTGAGCCCTGAAAACTCTTTCTACGTCAACACTATTGCCCCATAAAAGGAGACCATACTGCAGAGCCGAACCTACATGGCCATGATATGCACTGAGTGCTGTTTCTATGTATAGAAGCAGTTTCACGTAATCTTTTTAAAACGTATGCATATCTATTTAGTTTACAACATACAGAATCAATATGTGTCCGCCAGCTATTATTTGAGTCTAAATGTATTCCTAGAAATTTAAATGTTCACTACATTTAAATTTCTAGGATCTTCGATCTTCGTCTATTTTAGAATTATTAAATTGAATGTCAAGTTCGAGTGGTAGCCGCCGAGTTGAGTGGAATTGCATAAACTTTGTCTTTGTCAGATTTACTTTTAGATTATTATTACTAAGCCAATTTTGGCTTAGTAATAATAATTTGTATGTAATTAATATACAGGGTGTGGCAAATTCTTGGTCACTGAAGGGTAGCTACCTTTTCTCTTGTAGTTAGAAAGTTTTGTTCTTAGGAAACTTCATTTTTATTTTGAAGAAAAAATAAAATGAATGGGTACCGACTGTGAGTCATTCTTTGCAGGCTTGTTTTTTTCAGGTATTACAGAGGTCATATCAAAGAGTTAGTAGATATTTCTCATCATCAGTACCTTAAAACGGTTAGTTCAAACATAGGTCGTGATCCGGCGCAGTTTTGGAAATTCGTGAGAGACCGGCGCAAAAATAAAGGTCAGTTAATTTACACTCTTGATGGAAAAGAAGTAGTGGGCCAAGAGGCAGCTACAGCATTTGCTGCATATTTTTCATCTGTTTTAAAAAAAAATGTTCCTGCTTTGGATGTCGATGAGGCTGAGGTGCTTGCCGGATGTGCAGAAGACGAACGACTAGTAGGTAAGTGTGGATTGTGTTTCTAAGGCTGATTTGCGTCATGCCGTCCGTCGGCTTAAGCCATCCTCAGCAGCGGGCCCAGATGCTATACCCCCTTTCTTAATTAAGGATTGCTGATCTGCTTTAGAGGAACCATTGTTATACTTACATTTACAATCTGTCATTACTCACGTGCTGCTATCCGGCCAGGTGGAAGATATCGAGAGTGACACCTGTCCCCAAATGCGGCTCTTCGACAGAGGTCAATACTTTCAGGTCCATTGCAGTGTTGACTGTACTTGCTAAGGTATTCGAGTTCATTTTAAATACGCAAATTACTCGCCAATTTGAGGGAATTTTGATGATTCGCAGCATGGTTTTCGCGTTGCTCGGTCTACAACTACTTTTTCTACCATACTTCACGCAAATAAATTATTTCATTTCATTTCATTTCATAATCGTGCACTTTGTAGCGGCTGAAATGGATGCTGGTCATCAAGTCGACGCCGTATTCCTTGACTTCCAACGGGCATTTGATATGGTTGACAATGACCTAATGTTCCCAAACTATTGAGATTTTTTGCCAACTATTTATGTGGCCTATTTACTTACTATGTCAGGCTATGTTAGGCTGTGGAAAGTGGGTGGTTGGGTGGCTTTAGCGTAAAAAATTTTGACAAATCTTTTTTGCTATAGATTATCGGAGGAGTACCTACTACATATTTTGAAATTTTCAAAAAATCTAATTATGCGTAATAATGCGTAAACAATCCGGCACTATTAGGCAGCATATCACTAAGGTACCAAATAATTATGTGCGCTGTGGCCAACGGCATCGACACCCGTTGTTTGCCTGCCACGTAACACACACTTATCACTCTATAGCAGCATTTACACGCAGAGATCGGCCCGCGGGAAATAGCACGCGCCATCCAACCTTTGACAGTTTTATCCGCGGTTATCTGTACAGATATCTGTACAGTCCAGATGCCGCGGGAAATAGCACGCGCCATTCCAACCTTTGACAGTTTTATCCGCGGTTATCTGTACAGTCCAGATCCGTGGTAAAAACTCTACCGTGTAAAGGCCGCTAATGAATGCGCCAACATTAAGAGCGCTTAGCTTACTAAATGCATTCGTACACGAGTTCCAACATATCGACTTAAGGCCAGGCGGTATTTTAATGATGATTGTTTGCCTGCAAATGGTGAGTAAACGGAATATCTCATCAAGCTAAAACTCCAATTATGTGATTTTTTAATCTTTTTTCTATTCAGTTCTAAAGGCAGAAACACGATTAATAGAATTTTACATGATACTTTTACGTTTTGAAAATGACACCTTTTCTCAAGATTTTTGCATTTTTCTTGAAAACCAGTTCAGCTACATATACAAAATAAATACTCACAGAAAGGAAATTTAGTCTTTTATTTGCTTCTAAGTTATCGTTTACCTAGACTGCTTATTTTTCTCATAATAAGCAAAATTAGTTTTGAGCTTTACTTCTGAGCACAGAGAGTTAAACGGATCAACCGAAAATCAACCTTATTGAGTCCCGAGTTGCTATATAAACAAGCACAGAATCGAACGCAGCTCATTCCGCTTCTGGGCGGTCACGAGGTCGGATCCACGCGCGTTTTGACATTTTGACATTTGACAAACTATTTGCCCGCCCCGGCTTTGTACAGGTAACAGAAAATGAAACCAAAAAGTCATAAATTTAGTAAGTATTTAGTTTTTTTTTCGATTAGGATAAACAATACTAACTTTACGACCTTAGTAATAATGCACAGTCCCTCCCTAAGGGTAATTTTGAATAAAATAAAAATAAAGGAGGTATTTAATTACTCTGGTGAATCAAACCAGAAAATATTTATTTGAAATAGAACTTTATTGCAACCCCTTTAAAAATTCATAACTTAGTACTTATTATTTTATTTTTATTTAAGAAATTACATTTTATTTTTTAGAAACTTGCCTCCTTTTTTCACCTTCTTGTTAGATAGAACAGAAGATCGAAGATCACTAAAGATTACGAGTAGAACAAAAAATCGGCAAAATTAGTTTAGTAGTTACGGAGATACGTGGTAAAACAAACATTCACACAAACTTCTCTCATTTGTTATATAATAGGACTAGTCGAAATCGAATGTCATTCGGAACAAAATGGAGTGGAGTCGCATCCTCAACTATATAATTTGGTTTTTGTTCAAGGACTGTGTTGGCCAAGTGGGATATTACCCCGAATTTCGTTTTTTTTTAGCTTCACTTATATTCATCTATGTCAACAGAATCTTAGAACGTAGTTTTAATCCATTTCAAAACGTCGGATCAAAATGTGCACACTTATCAAGGATCAAAGACATTATTATTTTACCACGTTCTTATTATACCTATATAGTCACTTTCTTGTTCGTCTGTATGTCTGTCGTTCCGTGGAAAATCTGGCGCGACTAAAATTTCGAGCACTTTCCGTGTAGCTGGTTGGCTAAAACTGTCAGGGTAGCTCACAACTCGATGACAACGCATTCTAAATAAATAAATAAATAAAGACGTGGTTTTTAGTTTATTTTTTAATCTAAAATTAATTTACATAGTTAATTTTAGTACTGTAATTTTGTACTTTATCGACTCGTATGTAACTATAGCGTGTTATTTAGTGTTTTAAACTCCGGTTGGTGCATATATCCAGTGCCGAGTGACCCGAGTGCTTATGGGCTTAATCGATGAAGGGGTTGTAAAGATATTAGGTACTCAAAAGGGTAAAAAAATAAAAGTTATACAAATAAATTTAATGGGGTGTCATATTATGAAAGTTTATGGTTCACAAATTGTAATTTACGCTAAACTTAACGTATTATGACAGTCCTAAGAAAGCAAAGTCGGCGTAGTTTCAGTGACACAGTGAACACAGCATGCAATTATTTGTGATTAGACTTATCTAGGTATAAAGAATATAATACATATAATTAAATACTTAATATAACATATATGTTAAAAAGAGAGGTCAAAAGCCACTTGGGTGCGGCTAAAAAATCAGCGCGCCGTCCGTGTAGCGGATGTCTTAGTTGTTTGTTAACCAGCTGATTAACAAGATTCTATAGTGTCTTCACAGATTAATGAATAGTGTCTTAGTTTTTTGTATAGTATATCACAGAATAAATAATAGTACTAAGTTGTCAAGATGGAGACATTCTACGAATTAAGACACACAAAGTAACGTATTATTGACTCTTTCTGTCCTATGACAATTTGTTAGTGCTAGTGAAAGATGAAGATACTTTGCAGGGTCTGCTTTTCTTGCGCCTTCAAGTAAATCCTTTTTCTTAGTCAAATATAGTTTGTTAGCTAGTGTCAAAGTTGGAAACGTCAAGTAGACAACCGTCATTGTCACTTGGATGTGGTCGACGCAAAGAAGGCAGAGGCAAGGAAGTTATATAGTTACGTAGGTATACAACTTCCTTGGGCAGAGGGCCCTAAAGTCAGTTTCGTTTTGGAGGGCTCGCTTCCCTGAGGGTGGGTGGCGAGCAGGATGACACTTTGGTTCTTCTGGTATCGGAGCAGAGTGGTCGCTCCTCGAGAGTAGTAATGTTCTGTGGGTCGCTTTGCCTCTTTCTGTTGAACTCACCGCGTTTCCATTTTGTTTTTTAAATGGTGATAGTAATTCTAATCGGCAAAAATCGAATCAATCCTCTGTTTAAGTCTTGTGAAAGTAATTGTGATTATAAAATAGACATTCTGACTACACGTTACATTGGTTATTTCGTGTCTTTGAACATATCGGACCATCCATACTTCACGCCCAGAACCTCTCCCTGACAACTATATGATCTTCTTATGAAATATTATCTTATTCTATTAAACCAGCAATATTTGTTTGTTTGTTTATTTGTACTCACGTTCTCGAAAACGGCTCTAACGATTTCGATGAAATTTGCGGTAGGTACAGAGGTTTACGGTTTACGGGGGCGAAGAATCGATCTAGCTAGGTCTCTACCTAGCTAGATCGATCGAGACCTAGCTTTTTTTAAATACATACTTAACTCATTTTTCTTTTTCTTTTTTTCTCGATTTGCACCCAAGCAGAGCTTGGTCGCCCAGATATTCTATAATAAGTAATAATAATTCTGAAGGTAACAACTAGGTATCACTTCCATCGAAAAAAAATAATTGATGAAGTCTCCATGACAATGTTCGCTACTTCAACAAGATGTTTTTATAAGAACAATTATAATTATTCTAAGATAGTTTCAAAAGTTTTAACATGTCAAAATATCGTGAATAGATAGAGGGTAGAGGGGCGTTTGGGTGGAGTCAACGATGACATTTCTTTTGACGGAAAAGCCTTAATTGATGACAGCCTTTACATTATTTTTAAAAATCTAAGATTATTTTTAAGTTTTAATTATAACAGCTAGCGTTTTGGTGTACACTGTAAGCTTTCTGTTGTTCTGGAAATAAATAATTCTAATTTTAATTAGATAAATGTTATTATGACACTAATGATTTTTTAAATGCCAACTTTTAATTTTTGACTCGCCACTGTTCTCTAATTTGCACACCGGTATCCACCGGTAAAACATGTTGCGACTATACTAAAAAAATATGACCTTGCATTCATTTTATTTCATTTCCTTTATTAATTAACAATACCTACAATTGTGTTTGAACTGAACATTACATAACATAACGTCTATTACATAACATAATATACCTACCTAACTTAATCTAGAACATAAATGTAGGTATGTGAAAATGAAAAATGAAAATGAAAAATTATTTATTTCAGTGGAAAAGGAAGATACATACAAGTTACACTAAGACTAATTACACAGACAAGGAAACAAATTACATAGACGAAGTACCTGTCAGTTTCCCCACTAGGCTAGGCCTGTATCGGGGAAACTTACATACGTTACAATCATAATGTAATGATAGGCTAGGTGACAGTAAGTTGTATTTTACATATTACTAGCTGAACCAGTAAACTTCGTATTGCTTCAAGCATAACTCGAGAGAAGCATGTATAAAGAGAAGCAGAGAAGCATGGAAGGAGAAAAGCAGGGAAGCATGGAAGAGAGAAAACCCATACCCATAGCCATATCACCAAAAAGTTCCATGAAGATCCTGACTCCATCATCATAACAGCATTGTGTTTCACTCATCAAGCTCTTTAATTTGATACCCATATCACTAAAGTTCCATGGAATAGGTCCTGACTCCATCAGATCATGACCTTGAAATTTTTACGGGACAATTTTAAAGTAGGTACCTACTTTCTAACAAAAAAAGAATCAATGAAATCGGACTACGCGTTAATGAATTACAACCAGATAGTCATTTTGACTTTCATCCCCTCTCCCAAGGGAACCGTGCTAAATTTCGGGATAAAAAGTATCCTATATTATACCTCGTAGTATGTAGGTACTTATTCATCGTAAAAAAACAATTTTTGTAGGAAGTAATCCGAGTTAGAGTCAAAATAGCCCTGCTGGCTTTTGAAATAAAACAGCACTTTGTCCACAGCGCTACTTCTGCACAGAGTCAAAATAGCAAAACCCAAGATCATGTTCTGCTCACCCACTGCCTTCAAGACCCACAAAAAAGCGTTCGACACAGTAGGCTGCATCGAAAAGTACATTGTGTACACAGAACAACCCGAAACTGGAAAAAAACCCGAGGTTTTACAACCTGGGTTGTCATCGGAAACCCCTGAAACTTTACAACCTGGGTTGTCATCAGAAAACCCTGGAGCTTTACAACCTGGGTTGTCATCAGAAAACCCTGAAGCTTTACAACCCGAGTTGTCTTTCAAGGACTTTCTGACTGAATCAGCTAATGTGAAGGATTTCATACCAGTGGCTGTGAATGGATGGAGCGACTACCTGTTTATTTTGTTCTCGTCTGGAACTACGGGGCTGCCGAAAGGTGTCCCCCAGACACATTTGGGTGTCCTGATCAATTCTTACTCCATTTCAATTGAGAGGTAGCTTTATAAAACTAGGCTTGTTTCACTCTTCAGCGTGTCGCCGGTCGCGTCCGCGAGTTGACCATTCACAGCACAGATAAATTAATTTGACCATTCACAGAACAGATAAATGTGCTGTGAATGGTCAACTCGACGCGATCACGCGACACGGTGAAGAGTGAAACAAGCCATATGCCTTTACGTCTTTAGGTACCTACTAAATGATTTATAGATAGATAAATGCTATATTGTACAACAAAAAAGTTATCACAAGAGACAAGAAAAATAGCTTTAAAATTAGCACAATGGCCTGCCTTATCACTAAAAGCGATTTCTTCCAGGCAACCAGTAGATGGAAAGTAATGAGTGAAGCAGCATGAACGGCAGTGCACAAAGCAACATACAATAAATTACAGATTGTCAGGAGGCAATCTTTGCCTACACTTACACGGGACACTTAGGGACAATGTTGAGATGGAGTAGGCTTGCCTAGCACCTAAGCCATCCTCTCCACAGGAAAAACATGGTCAATACGTGTACTACGTGTGGGGCTGACTAAGCCGCGGGTTTCCTCACGATGTTTTCCTTCACCGTTTAGAGCTCGTGCTAATTTATATCTATACTTATAATAAGATTGAAGTCTAAGTACAAGCTTATATGTATGCAATTAAATGAAGTCAGTTTTTGGTTGAACTTCGTTAGCGCGATCTAGAAACGCAAAAAGTTCATAGTAACTGTTGGATAATATGCTGTTATCTATGACTTTATTTCTCTGTTCGCTGTTCGTGCTAATCTCAGAAATGGCTTAACCGAATTGGATGCAGTTTTCATTGATGTATTGTGGTAAGTCTGGATCATTTATTAGTGTTAGTTTTATCAAAATCCGTTCACAAATAAAAAAGATATGTCCATTTAAAGAATGTACTGTGACTTTAGTAAAAAAATAATTTATAAACGGATGTATCTTTTTTATTTGTGAACGGATTTTGATAAAACTAATACTAAAAAAATGATCCAGGCTTACCACAATACAACAGTGAAAACTGCATAAAAATTGGTTAAGAGCCATTAGACAATTTCGCACTCGACAAAATCAGCGCTCGGAGGGACAAAAGTTGCTAAATTCTAACACCCAATGAACAGCGCTCCGTTTCTTAGACTAAACGGTTTTGGTAATTTTCATGTGATTGATTTATTTGAGATAGTAAAAATACTTTTTGGGTAGGTACTTAGGTAGGTACCTATAGGTATAACACAAAACAAAGTCGGGTTAGTTACACTTTGAATACAAATAATTACAAAAAATAAATGTTTGTTTTTTTGTCCCATAAACCATATTGTGCTGATCTGATGGAGTCAGGAGCTTTTCAACAGAACTCTTCAGTAAATAGTCCGATTGAGTTGAAACTTGGATCTCAGCATGTCAGTCAAGTTCCGACTACAATGAAATAATATGGTGACAGCTAGCTCATCTGATGATGGAGTCAGGACCTGTTCCATGGAACTTTTTAATGATATGGGTATCAAATGACAGGGCTTGATGAGCGCAACACAATGCTGATCTGATGATGGAGCCAGGACCTGCTCCATGGAACTTTTTAATGATATGGGTATCAAATGAAAGGGCTTGATGAGCGCAACACAATGCTGATCTGATGATGGAGTCAGGACCTGTTCCATGGAACTTTTTAATGATATGGGTATCAAATGAAAGGGTTTGATGAGCGAAACACAATTCTGATCTGATGATGGAGTCAGGACCTGCTCCATGGAACTTTTTAATAATATGGGTATCAAATGAAAGGGCTTGATGAGCGCAACACAATGCTGATCTGATGATGGAGTCAGGACCTGTTCCATGGAACTTTTTAATGATATGGGTATCAAATGAAAGGGTTTGATGAGCGAAACACAATTCTGATCTGATGATGGAGTCAGGACCTGCTCCATGGAAATTTTTAATAATATGGGTATCAAATGAAAGGGCTTGATGAGCGCAACACAATGCTGATCTGATGATGGAGTCAGGACCTGTTCCATGGAACTTTTTAATGATATGGGTATCAAATGAAAGGGTTTGATGAGCGAAACACAATTCTGATCTGATGATGGAGTCAGGACCTGCTTCATGGAACTTTTTAATGATATGGGTATCAAATGAAAGGACTTGATGAGCGCAACACAATGCTGATCTAATGATGGAGTCAGGACCTGTTCCATCGAACTTTATAATGATATGGGTATCAAATGAAAGGGTTTAATGAGCAAAACACAATGCTGATCTGATGATGGAATCAGGACCTGTTCCATGGAACTTTATAATGATATGGGTATCAAATGAAAGGGTTTTATGCGCGAAACACAAAGCTGGGTTAGGATTTACTTTTGACTTCGATTTTTGATGTTTGATTTTTCATTTTTAATCTTGATTTTAATTTTAAAATCAAAATCAAGAAATAAAAATCAAAATAAAAATCCGAGATCCGAGAATCGAGAAATGAGAAACAAGAATCAAGAATCACAAATCAAAAATTAAAAAATTGAAAATCAAGAATTAAGAATCCGAGATACAAGATCCGAGAATCGATAATCGAAAATTGAAAATCAAGAATCAAAATCAAGAATCAAGAATCAAAGTGATCCGATCATCAAGAATTGAGACTCGAAAATCGAAAATCAAGAATCCGAGATCCGAGAATAGAGAAACTAAAATTGAAAATCAAGAATCAAGAATCAAAGTGAAAGTCAAAATCAAGAATCAAAGTCAAAGTAAACCCCGACCCAGCTTTGTGTTTCGCTCATCAAGCCCTTTCATTTGATACCCATATCATTGTAAAGTTCCAGGGAACAGGTCCTGACTCCATCATCAGATCAGCATTGTGTTTTGTTCATCAAGCCCTTTCATTTGATGCCCATATTATCATTAAAAGTTCCATGGAACAGGTCATAACTCCATCATCAGATCAGCATTATGTTTTGCTCATCAAGCCCTTTCATTTGATACCCATATGATTAAAAAGTTCCATGAACCAGGTCCTGACTCCATCATCAGATCAGCATTGTGTTTCGCTCATCAAACCCTTTCATTTAATACCCATATCATTAAAAAATTCCATGGAACAGGTCCTGACTCCATTATCAGATCAGCATTGTGTTGCGCTCATCAAGCCCTTTAATTTGATACCCATATCATTAAAGAGTTCCATGGAACAGGTCCTGACTCCATCATCAGATCAGCATTGTGTTGCGCTCATCAAACCCTTTCATTTGATACCCATATTATTAAAATGTTCCATGGAGCAGGTCCTGACTCCATCATCAGATCAGCATTGTGTTTCGCTCATCAAACCCTTTCATTTGATACCCATATCATTAAAAAGTTCCATGGAACAGGTCCTGACTCCATCATCAGATCAGCATTGTGTTGCGCTCATCAAGCTCTTTCATTTGATACCCATATCATTATAAAGTTCGATGGAACAGGTCCTGACTCCATCATCAGATCAGCATTGTGTTTCGGTCATCAAGCCCTTTCATTTGATACCCATATCATTAAAAAGTTCCAGGGAACAGGTCCTGACTCCATCATCAGATCAGCATTGTGTTGCGCTCATCAATCCCTTTAATTAGATACCCATATCATTAAAAAGTTCCATGAAACAGGTCCTGACTCCATCATCAGATCAGCATTGTGTTGCGCTCATCAAGCCCTTTCATTTGATACCCATATTATTAAAAAGTTCCATGGAGCAGGTCCTGACTCCATCATCAGATCAGAATTGTGTTTCGCTCATCAAACCCTTTCATTTGATACCCATATCATTAAAAAGTTCCATGGAACAGGTCCTGACTCCATCATCAGATCAGCATTGTGTTGCGCTCATCAAGCCCTTTCATTTGATACCCATATTATTAAAAAGTTCCATGGAGCAGGTCCTGACTCCATCATCAGATCAGAATTGTGTTTCGCTCATCAAACCCTTTCATTTGATACCCATATCATT
This sequence comes from Camptogramma bilineatum, assembly GCA_958496255.1. Classification (NCBI taxonomy): domain Eukaryota; kingdom Metazoa; phylum Arthropoda; class Insecta; order Lepidoptera; family Geometridae; genus Camptogramma; species Camptogramma bilineatum. Next base: position 6,441,621 of record OY292478.1, read on the forward strand.
AAAAAGTTCCATGGAACAGGTCCTGACTCCATCATCAGATCAGCATTGTGTTGCGCTCATCAAGCTCTTTCATTTGATACCCATATCATTATAAAGTTCGATGGAACAGGTCCTGACTCCATCATCAGATCAGCATTGTGTTTCGGTCATCAAGCCCTTTCATTTGATACCCATATCATTAAAAAGTTCTAGGGAACAGGTCCTGACTCCATCATCAGATCAGCATTGTGTTGCGCTCATCAAGCCCTTTCATTTGATACCCATATCATCATAAAATTCCATGGAACAGGTCCTGACTCCATCATCAGATCAGCTCGCTGTCACCCTATTATTACATTATTAGTTACACAACAATTCAGATCATTATTCTGCTTTAACGGCCTTTTTAGCCCCGCAGAAAATATTTAAAAATAGGTAATTAATAACTTAGCAACCAATGTATCAAACGCTCCTATTTCGCTATATTCTTCGTAGCCGGCGACGTGCTTTGCGAGTCGACTCAGTGCGAGCTCCGGGATGCAAAGCGATACGTCCACCCCCTAGAAGCGCTCGGCGCGGTCTGCTTGCGTCGAGTAGATAGGGTAGTAGATACGACGCGTTTTAGGTTGTTTTAAAAGATTTTTCATTGCCAATTTTTCAATCTTTTTGCATTTTTTTTTTCAGAAAAGGATTGATTTTGAACTAAAGTTTATTTCTGTTTTGTTAATTTTACGAACAAGAGTTCTAAGTCAGTTCTAAGTAGCCAAAATCAAAAGCAATTCTTTGGCCGTTTTCTCGAAATTTCGACTAAGTTAAAGATTTTTTTACTCAAAAACTAAATAAAGGTAGTAAAAAGTGATCCATTTAATAGTTTGGTTGACTATCACAGCAAAACATCGTAATTTTTTTATACCATTTGGACGTCAAAATGATTCGTAAATATGGTGATTTCTAAACCTCTTACAGCAAAAATTCACAAAACAGTCGCCGGTTTGAGGTCGATTAATCAAAAAGAAATAATAAAAATACAAAAGTAGCTCATTTAATAGTACAAAATTGAAATGATATTTCATGCTGTGCCATAATTTTTTTATAAATACAGTGTTTTCATTGAAAAATCCTGCCCCAAAACATCACGTAAATCAGAAAATTTTGTCTAATGCCTCTTAAGACGTTTCTGAGATTAGTCATAGATTACCCAGCATAGTTCTGTTCTGAACTAAAGTAGTAGATTACCCAGCCATATCCAACAGTTACTATGAACTTTTTGCATGAGGGGGCAATATTACTAAAAAAACTCTTATCTTATGTAATTAAATCCGACAACTTCACTCTATAAAAAAGTTTGTGAATATTTTTTCGCGAACAGTTGCGGCATAAAGACATCTATTGGAGCTAGCTGAAACCAGATGGTGATATCTAGTTCCCATAGTAGGTACAAGCTTTGCTTAGTTTAGGGCTAGATGGCGCTGTGTGAAAAATGTCTCTTATATTTTTATTTATTTATCTCTTCCAGTTTCAAAGGACAATGCCTGCTAAACAAAAGGGAGTGGTACTACCCGTACGGCCTGCTACACAGCCTGGCTTGCTTGCAGCGAGGGACCACCCTCGTATATACCTTGAGGAACACGCACGAAGACTGTCTTGCAGCCATACAGAAGTACCAGGCAAGTGTCTGTGGCAGCGCATCATAGGGCATCATAGCTCCGGAAAACAGTTAATTTTTTTACCCGGCTGACTGTCAAGTCACAGGGTTATGTAGATCGCGCGTTTCTATGCATGTGGGTGGGTGGGTATGTATGTAATATTCTTTATTACCACGTTGCTCCTAAACGGCTGGATGGATTTTGGATGAGGTATCGTTAGAATCGTCTCCATCTCGATTGTGCTCTAGGATAATTTTTATTTCGAAAAATAGTGCAGCTAGAAAATGCAACAATGTGTGAATTTTCAAAAAAAACATCACGCCATCATATCAAAATCCATGTCAAAATCGAGAGGTTGGTGGACTGATATCAAATATATATATTTTTTAATCTAACATGACATCTTCTAAGACTAAATCGAGTCTCATTGAAAATCTATTTTTCGCCCTAAATGGAATTGCTAGACAAAACGCATACTAAAACTTTCTATATAGTCACACGCAACGTTTAGAACAAACTGCATCGAAATTGGTTAAGCCATTTAGGAGATATCTCATATTTAAGAAATAGGTAACTTACGCGTTTAATTTTACACAGAGCCATCTGTGTGTCAATTGTAACAACAAAGTTTAGAAAAAAGCGCACGGCATCGAACCCTGTCTAAACCTGTCTAATAATAAAATTGTTATTTAATTTTGTGATTGATTAAAGACCCAAAAGTATCTTAAAACCTTTTACGAAGTCGTACAATAATACCTAATTACAAAAACTGCAACGAGAAAACAAATTTTCTTTTTAACCGACTTCCAAAAAGGCTCCTCCGTTCTATGTTCGGCTGTATGTATGTTTTTTTTTTTTTTTTATGTAAGTAAGTATGTTCATCGATTTCTCCGTCAATTGTGGACCGATCTTGAAAATTTTTTTTTGTTACAAAGGGTATACTCCCGGGGTGGTCCCATCGTCACCAAATCAGGATCTGATGAGGGGATCCCATGAAAATCGAGGGAAACCCTCAAATTTTAAGTGTGTTTGTGGAACTATCGGGCTGATGCGCACTTATCGCTCTCTCTCTCACAGATAAAATATCAAAAGTGACATTTCTTCGCTGAAAAAACGTCAACTTTTCCCCCCCCCCCCCCATAACTAAGTTATAACTACGCCCATGATCGGATGCATTAGCGGCATTTACACGGTAGAGTTTTTACCACGGATCGACTGTAAATATATCTGTACAGATATCCGTACCGATATCTTTACAGATAACACATAAAACTGTCAAAGGTTGGAATGGCGCGTGCTATTTCCCGCGGCATCTGGACTGTACAGATATCTTTACAGATATCCGCACAGATATATCTGCGTGTAAATGCTGCTATTAGGTATCGCGGAAGTTTGAATCGCACTTGACCTCCTCCTTTTTTGAAGCTAATAAATTCTCCACAGATTAAATACCTTCAACTGACGCCAGTCAACGTGGCCTCCTTTTTTGAAGCTAATAAATTCTCCACAGATTAAATACCTTCAACTGACGCCAGCCAATGTGTCCGAGCTGATCAAGTCTCCTATACTGGAGAACTACAACTTGTCTTCTGTGGAGGCTATCCTGTCTTCAAGCACTCCCATCATGGCTGAGCAGGTGGACGCTGTCAAACGAAGGTCCTTATGTGTGTCGCAGCCAATTGGTTGAATTAGCCATTCAATTAAATGCCTAGCCATTTCATTGAGTGCCGCCATTCAACTAAATGCCTAGGCGGGTAGTTGAATCATTGAAGCGTTTGAAACGTTCAACACTCTGCCTGATTGAAAGGCCGCCATCGCATTGAATTAGTATGTTTTTCTGCCACCACGGCGCTACTTTCGCTTTGTTCACAAGATGGCGTCTACAGCTGGTGTTTCTTGAATGTTGTGTGTTGTTTTGTCGTGAAAAATAAACAAAATAAGTTCCCAGTGTTATTCGTATGCCACAAAATAATGGATTTACTTTCGAGCAGCCTTTCTGCGTGGGTGTGTGATACCTACGCGTGCTATAAAAAAAAAACCAAAACCTACTTACTTTTTCTGAGTGCAAGTGAACCGCCTAGTCATTTCATTGAGCGCCGCCATTCAATTAAATGGCTGACCTTCGTTTAGCCGTAGTGTGGAACGTTGTGTTCAACACTCCGCCTAAACGAAGGTCAGCCATTCAATTGAATGGCGGCGCTCAATGAAATGTCTAGGCATTTAATTGAATGGCTAATTCAACCAGTTGCCTGCGACATGTGCATCATTGAGACCAAACTGGAACCTGCGGCAAAGAATCCTATCCTACTATCCTACTAATATCATAAATGCGAAAGTCCGTGTGTGTGTGTGTGTGAATGTTTGTTGCCACGTATCTCCATAACTACAAAACCGATTTTTATGTTTGGAATGTAGATAGATAATAACCGGAAATAGAGGCTACTTTTTATCCCGAAAAATTGCATGGTTCCCTTGAGATAAAAAAAATAGTAGTCCACGCGGGCGAAGCCGCGGGCGTCCGCTAATAGATAATAATACCTACTACGTACCTGCGGGCTGATTGTCTTAGGGAGTGGCCACACTGCGTTTTCTGCAGCGCGCTTTTGAGCGTTTTTGTATCGAAACAAACGCGCAGACAGCTCCCTTCCCACAGGATAAATAGGTAATTATTGTATCCAAACAAACGCGATGCGAACGCGCGTTTGTATCGATACAATACAAACGGGCAGCTAAAAAACGCGCTTCAGAAAACGCAACTCCCTATAACTTGTCTCAAACCTTATTTCTCCTATTAACCTATTGGTCTCAAACAGTCATAGTGGTCGCGTAGGTATCTTGCCGCGTTCGGTCTCGTCGAGATGAGAGTGACAGAGGTACATGGGTAGTCATTGAACTGTCATATTTGACAGTTTGAGACAGATTTTGGTCGCTTTCAAAGATTTATACAATCAGGGAGCTGGGTGGGCCCCAATCTTCGATCATATCGAAGGCCCCTGTTTATCAATCAAAGCAAAACTTCAACTAGGTACAACCATAGATTTCGTCTTGTTTCCTAATCTAATAATGACCCAGGCTCTATGATGCTGTGTGAAATGTCCAGCATTATTTATTTTTTGCTTTATTTGCAGAATTCCTAGCCTAAAGAATGTGTACCAGCTATACGGTATGTCGGAGGCCGGAGGGGTGTGCACTGAACTGCACGCGGCGGGGGGGCCGCGGGGGGGAAGCGTGGGGACCCCCTCGCATAGCTTTATAGTGAAGGTATGGTTACTGAAGCCGACATTACACCATGCTGAATTCAATGCACTAACTGGTTTTCATTCTAAGGGAGTGTACACATTGCGTTTTTTGCAGCGCGTTTGTATCGATACAAACGCGATTCGAACGCGATGCGAACGCGCAGCCCCCCGCGCAGCCCCTCCCGGTTCGCTTTTGTATGGAAAAATACGCGTTGCGAACGCGCGTTTGTATCGATACAAACGCGCAGCTCAAAAACGCGCTGCAGAAAACGCAATGTGTACACTCCTTAAATTAGTGCTCTGTCTCGCTCTTTGGCCTAAAGGCCCTGATCGACGGGCGAGTAAAACCGCGGTCTTATGGCTCGTCGGTAAAGCTCGCCGGTGTATCATTGCAATACCGCGGTTTTGTGAGTTGGCGAGCCTGGCTCGCGGCTCGTCATGTTTGCTTCATTTTTTACTCAGCTCCATCAAATTCAAAATTAAAAACCTCAATTCGACTACGATACGACGGTTTTACTCGCTAGTCGATCAGCACCAACGAGCCGCGAGTAACTGACGTTCTTTAAAACCCGAAGGTTACGAGTTTGTTCTTTTATCTTTTTTTAATTTTCTCTAGGTATTTTTTTTAAATACAAAATATGTTTATTATTTTTAACGTGAGTTACATACAACATTACAGTAATCGAAACCTCCTTTTAAGTATAAATACCTGTATTAGGTTGCACCCGAGCAGAGCTTGGTCGCCCAGATATTAATTAATTAAGTAGGTACCAAAATGAAAGGATTATGCATTAGCACCCATTTCTTCCTATACAGGTGGTAGACTTGAAGACCAGGCTCCCGGTGGGTCCAGGGGTTCGTGGGGAGGTCTGCGTTAAATCACCCTGTCTTACACCAGGTAAATAGAAATAGAAAATGTTTATTTTCGTCACAAACAAATAGGTAGGTACTTACATAGAATTTTATAATTTTAAACTACCTACTTATATATAATATTCACGTTTCACTTTCAAAACTTTCGTTACCCAGATGAAGATTCTCCGGATGAATCGAAACATTGTCGGTATCTAAATATTTTACGTGAGTAATTCCCGTGTGTTAAATAATGTATAATATTCACGTGACAGAAAAAAGGTAGCCCCTCAGCATTTGCTACAGCAGTTCAAAAACTGCTGAAGCGCTGGTTTTCAGTGGCACCATAAGAAGTGGCGCAGCAGTAGCTGTGACACACGTAGGTAATAAAATAAGCAGCGCCCTCGCGACGCTGCCCCCGTAGTAATGGTTTATGGTGATAATGATGATAAACATTACCCTTCCTTTGCTTTGCGCAGTCGGGTAAAAAGAAGCCCAACCTTCCTCAAGAGTTTAGAGAGTGGACACATTGCGTTTTTTGCAGCGCGTTTGTATCGATACAAACGCGCAGCTCAAAAACGCGCTGCAGAAAACGCAATGTGTCCACTCCCTTAGCTATCACATGCAGAAATCGTTTTTCAAAGCCGACTGGTAGTTCCTGAGATTAGCGCTTTCAAACAAACAAACTCTTTCGCTTCATTAATTTACTAGCTTCCGCCCGCGGCTTCGCTAGCGTGGTACCCGGATGAAAAGTTAATAACCTATTCCCGGTCATCATATATATTTTTTTCAGCCAAATCGGTCCAGTGGTTGTCGAGTTATAGAGAAACAAACATACATCCAAACTTCCATCCATCTATCCAAACATCCATCTAGGTATCCAAACCAAACAAACATCCAAACTTTCGCATTGAGTAGGTAGGTACTTAGCTATTATAAGTACCTAAGTAAGTTCGTAATCGTATGAGTTAGGCCGTTTGTCCACCGCCGCCGTCACCGGGACGTCAACGAGAAAGAGATGACGGCGCCGAGGAAGCGACTATACATTTACTATAGCCGCCTGTCCACCAGAAGACCGTCACGTCATCTTGATCTCAGCCAGAAATAATCTCGCTCTCGGTGACGGTCCGGTGACGGCGGCGGTGGACAAACCCTCTTAGTGGCCAACTCTGGTGACGTGACGGAGTTTTGAGGCCGCCTAAAGGCCTCCGTCATGGCTTAACGACTTAAAAGCCGGGACCGACAATCTAACGTGCTCTCCGAAGCACGGAAGCGCTCAGCTCGTAATGCTAATTGCGGTTACCCATCCAAATTGTGCATTATAATAAAATATATGTGATTAGGTACCTACAGTAGGTAATATAACTATAGTCCGACACAAAATAATAGAAATAAATGGGGGCGCCACTGTGCAAGCTAAATACGCGAAACAGATAAATTCTCTTTTAGAAGTAAATTATTACCTACCTGACTGACGTCTTCGGCACCTGTACCATAGACAATTTACTTTACCATAGATTAGTAGAGAAAGGGTTTCCAAAGTATCTACAAGTACGGCCAACGGATCTCGGCGTACGTGAAGTTAGCCGTTTCGATGCGCAGTGCAACTTTTTCATACAAAATGTTCTACTGCGCAGCGAAAAGCCTAACTTCACGAACGCCGAGATCCGTCGGCCCAACTGTACTGAAATTTTAGTTGCCGTGTCTACCCGTTTTTGCTGGACTATACCTACCTATAGGTCGCGTCACGCAAAAAGAACGCTGGAAGAAAGTAGTGGGGGTGTGTTTTGTCTCGTTTGCGAATGGGTTACCTATTCGCAACCGAGACAAAAAACACCCCTTTACATCACACTTCACACTAATATTATAAATGCGAAAGTTTGGATGTTTGGATGTTTGGATGTTTGGATAGATGTTTGGATGGATGTTTGGATGGATGTATGTTTGTTCCTCTATAACTCGACAACCACTGAACCGATTTGGCTGAAATTTAAAACATAGATAGATAATGACCGGGAATAGGACATAGGCTACTTTTTATCCTGAAAAAATACACGGTTCCTGTGGGATAAACAAAATAGCAGTCTACGCGGGCGAAGCTGCGGGCGTCAGCTATGACTCCCGCAAATAATGACCGGGAATAGGACATAAGGTACTTTTTATCCCATAATTATACGAAAAACACACTTTCACGCTAAATATATCGAACAGATTTGGATACTTAATATTTTTAAAACACTAATATCACACTAATCACATCACACTAATCACACTAATATCACACTATCACACTAATCACACTAATCACACTAATCACACTAATATTATAAATGCGAAAGTTTGGATGTTTGGATGTTTGGATAGATGTTTGGATGGATGTTTGGATGGATGTATGTTTGTTCCTCTATAACTCGACAACCACTGAACCGATTTGGCTGAAATTTAAAACATAGATAGATAATGACCGGGAATAGGACATAGGCTACTTTTTATCCTGAAAAAATACACGGTTCCTGTGGGATAAACAAAATAGCAGTCTACGCGGGCGAAGCTGCGGGCGTCAGCTATGACTCCCGCGAATAATGACCGGGAATAGGACATAAGGTACTTTTTATCCCATAATTATACGAAAAACACACTTTCACGCTAAATATATCGAACAGATTTGGATACTTAATATTTTTAAAACACTAATATCACACTAATCACATCACACTAATCACACTAATATCACACTATCACACTAATCACACTAATCACACTTCACACTAATATCACACTAATCACACTAATCACACTAATCACATCACACTAATCACACTTCACACTTCACACTTATATTATAAATGCGAAAGTTTGGATGTTTGGATGTTTGGATGTTTGGATAGATGTTTGGATGGATGTTTGGATGGATGTATGTTTGTTCCTCTATAACTCGACAACCACTGAACCGATTTGGCTGAAATTTAAAACATAGATAGATAATGACCGGGAATAGGACATAGGCTACTTTTTATCCTGAAAAAATACACGGTTCCTGTGGGATAAACAAAATAGCAGTCTACGCGGGCGAAGCTGCGGGCGTCAGCTATGACTCCCGCGAATAATGACCGGGAATAGGACATAAGGTACTTTTTATCCCATAATTATACGAAAAACACACTTTCACGCTAAATATATCGAACAGATTTGGATACTTAATATTTTTAAAACACTAATATCACACTAATCACACTAATCACACTAATCACACTATCACACTAATATTATAAATGCGAAAGTTTGGATGTTTGGATGTTTGGATAGATGTTTGGATGGATGTTTGGATGGATGTATGTTTGTTCCTCTATAACTCGACAACCACTGAACCGATTTGGCTGAAATTTAAAACATAGATAGATAATGACCGGGAATAGGACATAGGCTACTTTTTATCCTGAAAAAATACACGGTTCCTGTGGGATAAACAAAATAGCAGTCTACGCGGGCGAAGCTGCGGGCGTCAGCTATGACTCCCGCGAATAATGACCGGGAATAGGACATAAGGTACTTTTTATCCCATAATTATACGAAAAACACACTTTCACGCTAAATATATCGAACAGATTTGGATACTTAATATTTTTAAAACACTAATATCACACTAATAATATTATAAATACGAAAGTTTGGATGTTTGGATCCATCTTTTTCTTAGAGAACCGTTAGCAAAACTAAAGTCTCACATGTTTTTGTCTAAAAAATTTCCGCTCGCTTCGCGAGCTGGGGAAGCTCGCTTCGCTCGCATGTTACTCTTACTATAATACGAACAAATTAATTTACTGTTAGGAACCGACAACCATCCATCTTTTTCTTAGAGCCCCGTTAGCAAAATCAAGTATCACATGTTAAATTTGTCTAAAAAAATTCCGCTCGCTTCGCGAGCTGGGGAAGCTCGCTTCGCTCGCTAACCTCGATGCTCGCTTCGCTCGCATATTACTTTGATGAGTATTTTACGAACAAATTAATTTACTGTTAAGAACCGACAACCATCCATCTTTTTCTAAGAGCACCGTTAGCAAAACCAAAGTGTCACATGTTTTTGTCTAAAAAATTTCCGCTTGCTTCGCGAGCTGGGGAAGCTCGCTTCGCTCGCATGTTACTCTTACTATTTTACGAACAAATTAATTTACTGTTAGGAACCGACAACCATCCATCTTTTTCTTAGAGCCCCGTTAGCAAAATCAAGCATCACATGTTAAATTTGTCTAAAAAATTTCCGCTCGCTTCGCGAGCTGGGGAAGCTCGCTTTGCTCGCTAACCTCGATGCTCGCTTTGCTCGCATATTACTTTGATGAGTATTTTGCGAACAAATTTATTTACTGTTAAGAACCGACAACCATCCATCTTTTTCTTAGAGCACCGTTAGCAAAACCAAAGTGTCACATGTTTTTGTCTAAAAAATTTCCGCTCGCTTCGTGAGCTGGGGAAGCTCGCTTCGCTCGCATGTTACTCTTACTATTTTACGAACAAATTTATTTACTGTTAGGAACCGACAACCATCCATCTTTTTCTTAGAGCCCCGTTAGCAAAATCAAGTATCACATGTTAAATTTGTCTAAAAAAATTCCGCTCGCTTCGCGAGCTGGGGAAGCTCGCTTCGCTCGCTAGCCTCGATGCTCGCTTCGCTCGCATATTACTTTGATGAGTATTTTACGAACAAATTTATTTACTGTTAAGAACCGACAACCATCCATCTTTTTCTAAGAGCACCGTTAGCAAAACCAAAGTGTCACATGTTTTTGTCTAAAAAATTTCCGCTTGCTTCGCGAGCTGGGGAAGCTCGCTTCGCTCGCATGTTACTCTTACTATTTTACGAACAAATTAATTTACTGTTAGGAACCGACAACCATCCATCTTTTTCTTAGAGCCCCGTTAGCAAAATCAAGCATCACATGTTAAATTTGTCTAAAAAAATTCCGCTCGCTTCGCGAGCTGGGGAAGCTCGCTTCGCTCGCTAACCTCGATGCTCGCTTCGCTCGCATATTACTTTGATGAGTATTTTACGAACAAATTTATTTACTGTTAAGAACCGACAACCATCCATCTTTTTCTAAGAGCACCGTTAGCAAAACCAAAGTGTCACATGTTTTTGTCTAAAAAATTTCCGCTCGCTTCGCGAGCTGGGGAAGCTCGCTTCGCTCGCATGTTACTCTTACTATAATACGAACAAATTAATTTACTGTTAAGAACCGACAACCATCCATCTTTTTCTTAGAGCACCGTTAGCAAAACCAAAGTGTCACATGTTTTTGTCTAAAAAATTTCCGCTCGCTTCGTGAGCTGGAGAAGCTCGCTTCGCTCGCATGTTACTCTTACTATTTTACGAACAAATTTATTTACTGTTAGGAACCGACAACCATCCATCTTTTTCTTAGAGCCCCGTTAGCAAAATCAAGTATCACATGTTAAATTTGTCTAAAAAAATTCCGCTCGCTTCGCTCGCTGACCTCGATGCTCGCTTCGCTCGCATATTACTTTGATGAGTATTTTACGAACAAATTAATTTACTGTTAAGAACCGACAACCATCCATCTTTTTCTTAGAGCACGGTTAGCAAAACCAAAGTGTCACATGTTTTTGTCTAAAAAATTTCCACTCGCTCCTATACTTCCTATACTGTTAGGAACCGACAACCATCCATCTTTTTCTTAGAGCACCGTTATCAAAATCAAGTACTTATCGCATGTTGCATTTCTCTAAAAAATAATCAGCTCCCACCGCGGGTAACACCGCAGGGCACAGCTAGGCAATAGGACATAGGCTACTCTTTATCCCGAAAAAATTCACGGTTCCCGTGAGATAAACAAAATAGTAAGTAAAGTTCTTAAAGTAAAGTACCTAGTCCACGCGGGCGAAGCCGCGGGTTTCAGCTAGTATATTATAAATGCGAAAGTTTGGATGTTTGGATGTTTGGATGTTTGGATAGATGTTTGGATGGATGTTTGGATGGATGTATGTTTGTTCCTCTATAACTCGACAACCACTGAACCGATTTGGCTGAAATTTAAAACATAGATAGATAATGACCGGGAATAGGACATAGGCTACTTTTTATCCTGAAAAAATACACGGTTCCTGTGGGATAAACAAAATAGCAGTCTACGCGGGCGAAGCTGCGGGCGTCAGCTATGACTCCCGCGAATAATGACCGGGAATAGGACATAAGGTACTTTTTATCCCATAATTATACGAAAAACACACTTTCACGCTAAATATATCGAACAGATTTGGATACTTAATATTTTTAAAACACTAATATCACACTAATAATATTATAAATACGAAAGTTTGGATGTTTGGATCCATCTTTTTCTTAGAGAACCGTTAGCAAAACTAAAGTCTCACATGTTTTTGTCTAAAAAATTTCCGCTCGCTTCGCGAGCTGGGGAAGCTCGCTTCGCTCGCATGTTACTCTTACTATAATACGAACAAATTAATTTACTGTTAGGAACCGACAACCATCCATCTTTTTCTTAGAGCCCCGTTAGCAAAATCAAGTATCACATGTTAAATTTGTCTAAAAAAATTCCGCTCGCTTCGCGAGCTGGGGAAGCTCGCTTCGCTCGCTAACCTCGATGCTCGCTTCGCTCGCATATTACTTTGATGAGTATTTTACGAACAAATTTATTTACTGTTGGGAACCAACAACCATCCATCTTTTTTTTAGAGCCCCGTTAGCAAAATCAAGTATCACATGTTAAATTTGTCTAAAAAAATTCCGCTCGCTTCGCGAGCTGGGGAGGCTCGCTTCGCTCGCTAACCTCGATGCTCGCTTCGCTCGCATATTACTTTGATGAGTATTTTACGAACAAATTAATTTACTGTTAAGAACCGACAACCATCCATCTTTTTCTAAGAGCACCGTTAGCAAAACCAAAGTGTCACATGTTTTTGTCTAAAAAATTTCCGCTTGCTTCGCGAGCTGGGGAAGCTCGCTTCGCTCGCATGTTACTCTTACTATTTTACGAACAAATTAATTTACTGTTAGGAACCGACAACCATCCATCTTTTTCTTAGAGCCCCGTTAGCAAAATCAAGCATCACATGTTAAATTTGTCTAAAAAAATTCCGCTCGCTTCGCGAGCTGGGGAAGCTCGCTTTGCTCGCTAACCTCGATGCTCGCTTTGCTCGCATATTACTTTGATGAGTATTTTGCGAACAAATTTATTTACTGTTAAGAACCGACAACCATCCATCTTTTTCTTAGAGCACCGTTAGCAAAACCAAAGTGTCACATGTTTTTGTCTAAAAAATTTCCGCTCGCTTCGTGAGCTGGGGAAGCTCGCTTCGCTCGCATGTTACTCTTACTATTTTACGAACAAATTTATTTACTGTTAGGAACCGACAACCATCCATCTTTTTCTTAGAGCCCCGTTAGCAAAATCAAGTATCACATGTTAAATTTGTCTAAAAAAATTCCGCTCGCTTCGCGAGCTGGGGAAGCTCGCTTCGCTCGCTAGCCTCGATGCTCGCTTCGCTCGCATATTACTTTGATGAGTATTTTACGAACAAATTTATTTACTGTTAAGAACCGACAACCATCCATCTTTTTCTAAGAGCACCGTTAGCAAAACCAAAGTGTCACATGTTTTTGTCTAAAAAATTTCCGCTTGCTTCGCGAGCTGGGGAAGCTCGCTTCGCTCGCATGTTACTCTTACTATTTTACGAACAAATTAATTTACTGTTAGGAACCGACAACCATCCATCTTTTTCTTAGAGCCCCATTAGCAAAATCAAGTATCACATGTTAAATTTGTCTAAAAAATTTCCGCTCGCTTCGCGAGCTGGGGAGGCTCGCTTCGCTCGCTAACCTCGATGCTCGCTTCGCTCGCATATTACTTTGATGAGTATTTTACGAACAAATTTATTTACTGTTAAGAACCGACAACCATCCATCTTTTTCTAAGAGCACCGTTAGCAAAACCAAAGTGTCACATGTTTTTGTCTAAAAAATTTCCGCTCGCTTCGCGAGCTGGGGAAGCTCGCTTCGCTCGCATGTTACTCTTACTATAATACGAACAAATTAATTTACTGTTAAGGGACCGGCGAACGTACCTACGTACCTAGGAACGTAATACCAAAATAGTTTAAAATTTGAGCATTTTTTTATCACTTTATGTTATTATTTGGATAAAGGCAGTATTTATCTAGGTTCCTGTTACATTTTTTGTTCCAAAAAACTTACTATAGAACCATTGAAAAAAAAAATGCCATTTTTGGTGTACCTACAAAGATTTCATTTCGATTTGCTTACATTTCTTTTTAGGTAAGCTTTTCGGAACAAAAGTGTAACAGGAACCTAGATAAATACCTACTCTCCTAATCTAACAACATAAACTGACAAAAATATGCTTAAATTTTTAATGATTTCGGTATTACGTTTTTATGGAAATTCACCTGTCGCAGGCCTCTTAAGAACCGACAACCATCCATCTTTTTCTTAGAGCACCGTTAGCAAAACCAAAGTGTCACATGTTTTTGTCTAAAAAATTTCCGCTCGCTTCGTGAGCTGGAGAAGCTCGCTTCGCTCGCATGTTACTCTTACTATTTTACGAACAAATTTATTTACTGTTAGGAACCGACAACCATCCATCTTTTTCTTAGAGCCCCGTTAGCAAAATCAAGTATCACATGTTAAATTTGTCTAAAAAAATTCCGCTCGCTTCGCTCGCTGACCTCGATGCTCGCTTCGCTCGCATATTACTTTGATGAGTATTTTACGAACAAATTAATTTACTGTTAAGAACCGACAACCATCCATCTTTTTCTTAGAGCACGGTTAGCAAAACCAAAGTGTCACATGTTTTTGTCTAAAAAATTTCCACTCGCTCCTATACTTCCTATACTGTTAGGAACCGACAACCATCCATCTTTTTCTTAGAGCACCGTTATCAAAATCAAGTACTTATCGCATGTTGCATTTCTCTAAAAAATAATCAGCTCCCACCGCGGGTAACACCGCAGGGCACAGCTAGGCAATAGGACATAGGCTACTCTTTATCCCGAAAAAATTCACGGTTCCCGTGAGATAAACAAAATAGTAAGTAAAGTTCTTAAAGTAAAGTACCTAGTCCACGCGGGCGAAGCCGCGGGTTTCAGCTAGTACATACATAAAATCACGCCTTTTTCCCACAGGGGTAGGCAGAGACCACGGATTTCCATTTGCTACGATCCTGACACACTTCTTTCGCCTCATTCACTCTCATCACATTTTTCATACAAGCTCGCCGTTTTAGGGTACTTTTGACCTGGCCTTTCTCCAAAACATCACCAATCTGATCCTTTATTTAAATAAAAATCATCATTATCCAGGATACCTTGGCGTGCCTCATCGAGACTATATCGATGATGAAGGTTTCTACAAGACGGGAGACGTGGGCTACTACGACGAAGACAATTACTTCTTCATCATCAATCGAGTGAAGGAACTCATCAAATACAACGATTTGTCGGTAAGCATGCCTATTTTAAACGACTTCAAAAAAGGAGGAGGTTCTCAATTGGTAGAATCTTTTTAATCTTTGAAAAGACTTTTCATTTTCGAAGAATTAAGAATTATTAATTAATATTAATTAACTATTAATTACGAATTATTAATTAATTAATAAGTTAAGAAGTGTTCATATTTACTGAGTATTTTTTCTTTGTTTCGCTATGTAAATAAAATTAATTTTCGAAGAATATCAACATTTATTTCGGAA
Source organism: Camptogramma bilineatum (assembly GCA_958496255.1). NCBI lineage: Eukaryota > Metazoa > Arthropoda > Insecta > Lepidoptera > Geometridae > Camptogramma > Camptogramma bilineatum. The sequence continues at coordinate 6,457,080 of OY292478.1, forward strand.
CAAAAATAAATACAAGTAAAAGTATGTTCGTTGAAAATTGCAGTACCTAGTTAAAAACTGTGTCGCAAAATTATAAGATACTAGCTGCTGCCCGCGGCTTCGCTCGCATGGTACCCGGATAAAAAGTATCCTATGTTACTCTCCAGCCCTCCAACTATCTCCACACAAAAAATCACGTCAATCCGTCTCTCTGTTTTGACGTGAAAGCAGGACAAATAAACAAACAAATAAACACACTTTCACATTTATAATATGGGTACGGAGGGTACGGATTTTAATTAACTATTAATTACGAATTATTAATTAATTAATTAGTAATCCTTCTTTTACTTAATATTTACTCAGCAGTTTTTCTTTATTTCGTTAAATATCCTACCTACCTAATTAATTTTCGAAGAATATCAACATTACAAGATGTTGAGGTACCATAACTATCTAACTAATATTGTAGTGCCCCAACGGGGCTCTTAGAATAGAATAGAATAAAATATAGTTTATTGACAACACACACAGAAGACGGAGGACAGAGCTTAAAAAACAAACATATTGTAGGTACCTACATAATTTAAACTACATTCTCTTGTTGCGTTCAAACCCTTAGCCTAAGACCTGCTGTACCTACCAACTTGAAACAATAAATTAATATGAATATGAATACCTATGTTTCAGATCGCGCCAGCCGAAATGGAGTCCATCCTCCTGCAGCATCCGTCAGTAAGAGAGGCGGGAGTGGTGGGGGCTCCCAGCGAGGAGTTCGGAGAGGCGCCCACAGCCTTCGTGGCGCTGCAGGCAAGGGCGGATGAACAGGAGATAGTGGAGTTCTTGGAGAATAGGGTGAGATGATGAGAGAATCTAACAAAATAGAATAGAAATAGAAAAATGTTTTATTTTCGCCACTACCTACGATACATACAACACAAATCAGAAATGTTACATTTCTGTAAGAAAATAAGGCTACCCCTCAGCATTTGCTCCAGCAGCGCTATGGCTGCTAGAGCGCTGGTTTTCAGTGAATGACAGCCCGTGCCCGTGTAAGTTCGTATGAGCAACTCTGGTGACGGAGTTTTTAGGCCGCCTAAATGCCTCCGTCATGGCTTAACGACCTAAAAGCCGGGACCAATAATTTAACGTGCCCTCCGAAGCGCGGAAGCGCTCAGCTCGTAATGCCACTTGCGTTCACCCATCCAAATTGTGACCGCGCTTCAACGATCGATCAAGAACCCGTGCACTAATCGAGGTCAAAGAAATGAGGTCAAAAACATAACAGATCAGACAGATGACATGACAGATGGCGGTGGATGCAGGCCGCTTCCAACCGCAACACATGGAAATTTTTGAGGGAGGCCTATGTCCAACAGTGGACGTCCACCGGCTGAGATGATGACATGACAGATCAAGGATGACTGTCAGACAGATGACTGATGACTGCTTACAGAAGCCGCTGAATAAATGCCGATTCTATCCCCAATGCAAAGTCGTCACGAAATGACGAACCCATCATCACGAATAGTAGATTGTTGCACGAGGGGTGAAAGTAACCTATTGCGGCACGAGATGGTTTGGCGCCTGAGCGTAGCGAGGGCGCTAATAGTTCGAGTGCCGTAATAGGTATTTCACCCGAGGTAAACACTCTGCTTTTCATTTCGAATATTAGGAAACTAAATAAAAACCTGATTAGCTCATTTTATAAAAATCTCTGCTCTCGATCGACAAAACAGATAAAAATCGAATTGGTGCTTTAAAAAAAATACTGGCTGGTAGCTTGCCACTGAAAAAAAAAACAAAAAAGGCGCCCACCTTTTTTTTTCAGCCAGTATTTTTTGTCATTGAAGATGGTACAAAAGTGTCGTTTGGGACACTGTGTCCCAAGATATTGTGTCCGAAACGTCAGCAACTCTAAATATTTCAAGCTCAAAATCTTGTTTAAATAATAATAATTTAGTGAAAAGTAATTATTAATAACAATACTCATGTAATAAATTGTTGAAAATATTTTTTACAGCAATTCTCAATAAAAAGGTAAAATAGTAAAATAGTAAAATGTCAAATATTACTTTTGCTGTGTAAAAAGTTTCAACATGACTCAATAGAAATGTCAAAATAGAATGATTTTTTTTTTTAATTTGACAGCAGGGAAAATTGCTTCCCAGGGCGGAAAAGTACTACTTTCATCCCTCTGTTCAGGTAACTTCAAGCGTACTTTCCGTGTATGAGTAATGAAAAGTATCTTCTCTCGCACGATGGTTGCGCCATTTGTTCCGGCTTTCAGCGACATGCACAGCTTGTGGTCATAGTTTTATTAACCGAATTCAAAAAAGGAGGTTCTCAAGTCGACTGTATTTTTAGGGTTCCGTACCTTAAAAGGTAAAAAAAGGAACCCTTATAAGATCACTTTCTTGTCCGTCTGTCTGTCTGTCTGTCTGTCTGTCTGTCTGTCCGTCTGTCTGTCTGTCCGTCTGTCTGTCCGTGTGTCACCATCGATTATCTCAGGAACGGGTAGAGCTAGCAAGTTGAAATTTATACCATATACTAAGGTCTATAGTCCCTATTGTGAGTATAAAAATCAAGGTCCTGAGTCAACACTATAAAAAGATATAGGCAAATTTAGGTTTTCGTGAAAACTTGTAAGTACCAAAACTTACCTTAATTATCAACTTTTTTATTTTTCGGAATTTTTCCTTTACTTGTGCTGTAAGGCCTTGCTTGTAACCAAAATTGACAATTCTAGGTCAACCGGAAGTACCCTAGAGGTTTTGGGTCGAAAACCTAAATGGTAGTTCCCGTTGACCTAGAATAACGAAATTTGGCAAAAAGCAAGGTCTTATAGCACAAATAAAGGAAAAATTCCAAAAAGTTAAAAAAGTTGAATACTAGAGGGTGTTCCCATACATACATAGTTGACGCCAATAAAAATTGTCCTCCGAGTTGTATGGGCGCTCATACAATTAATACTAGCTTAATTGGCACCATGGCTAGGTACAGAACCCTCGGCGTACGAGTTCGACTCGCACTTGACCGGTTTTTAGGGTTCCGTACCTTAAAAGGTAAAAAAAGGAACCCTTATAAGATCACTTTCTTGTCCGTCTGTCTGTCTGTCTGTCTGTCTGTCTGTCTGTCTGTCTGTCTGTCTGTCCGTCTGTCCGTGTGTCACCATCGATTATCTCAGGAACGGGTAGAGCTAGCAAGTTGAAATTTATACCATATACTAAGGTCTATAGTCCCTATTGTGACTATAAAAATCAAGGTCCTGAGTCAACACTATAAAAAGATATAGGCAAATTTAGGTTTTCGTGAAAACTTGTGAGTACCAAAACTTACCTTAATTATCAACTTTTTTTATTTTTCGGAATTTTTCCTTTAGGTACTTGTGCTGGAAGACCTTGCTTGTAACCAAAATTGACAATTGTAGGTCAACCGGAAGTACCCTAGAGGTTTTGGGTCGAAAACCTAAATGGTAGTTCCCGTTGACCTAGAATAACGAAATTTGGCAAAAGGCAAGGTCTTATAGCACAAATAAAGGAAAAATTCCAAAAAGTTAAAAAAGTTGAAAATTAAAGGGTGTTCCCATACATACTTACATAGTTGACGCCAATTAAAATTGTCCTCCGAGTTGTATGGGCGCTCATACAATTAAGTGGACTAGCTTAATTGGCACCATGGCTAGGTACCTACGGAACCCTCGGCGTACGAGTTCGACTCGCACTTGACCGGTTTTTATTATTTTTACAGATCACGGTCCGTTGGCGTCTGGCTGGCGGGGTTCGGTTTGTGGAGCGGTTGCCGCGCGGAGCTGGGGAGAAGCTGGATAGAAAAGCGCTCCAAACTATGCTGTGACCAGAACTGAACCGAAACTGAATAGAAACTAAAATACTTGAGTCAAAACAAGTGGCTAAATAAAAAAAAACCATTTTAAAGTAAACAATTTTTCTGCACTCTCGAGGTGCATTTCTGTTCATAACTCCGAAGATCCTGGACAGATCCTCACCAAATTTTTATGGCATCAATAAGTAAATATATCTGAAATAAAGTTTACATAAATTATTATTATTTTAACCTTTCAAAAAAAAAAAGGATTTTCCAAATCGGTCTAATCGGGACAAAAAAAGGATTCCGAAGAATTGAGAACCTCCTCCTTTTTTGAAGTCGGTTAGTAAAAATAATAGGTAACGATCACTAATCTACTGCTACCTATAGGATTATCTGCCAACGACCTACCTACATGAAAAACACCAGGTATCATTTGGCCCGCATACCTACCTACTAATAGGTAAATCGTGTTGTTACTTAAAAATGAAAGGTATCTATTACCTACTATCTCTTTGAACTATAAAATAGGAAACATTGTAAATAAAAACTAATTTCTAAAAATGATGCGTTGTCTGTTAGTCGTTTTGGTAGTTGCAACATGTGTTGAAAAAGGTAAACCAAACTTACTCTGAAAGCCCGTCACACATCCGCTGCGAAATACGAGTAGCGAAACCGCTGGATGAATTCAGCTGCGATTAAGCGTGGAAATCAAAAGCGGAAGTAAGTATGGCTGGCGTTCGGAGAAGATCGACAAAACTGCGCGGGGAAAGGGATAGAATTACAGTCGAATCTAAGCGTTAGAACAGACAGTTTCGCTAGTGTTCCGTTTCTCATACATACGGACAATGGTTTCTACCCGCTGTTATGGTGCTACGCGTAGCACACCTCCGCTGCGAAACCATAACAGCGGAACTGCAGTAATTGCGGAACTGTACTTGATCGCAGCGGAATTAACCAAGCGGTTTCGCTACTCGTATTTCGCAGCGGAGGTTTGCTACGGGCGTAATAGGTTTTTTTTTTGTGAAAATAAATTTATAGAAAACTATTTCAAATATTATGTAGGTAGGTATATTATGTAGGTTCCTACCGATTTAATTTTTTTTTCAGACTTTGCTGAAGCTAACTCCAGACATAAAAGGTAAAAACGAAGTGTAGTCTAGAATCTAGAATTCTAGATAGAGGTAAGCCGTGTTGGCCTAGGGAGTACCTACCTCAACTTTAAATCCGAAGGTTGCAGGCTCGAATCCTGACCGTGCATCAATGGATTTTTCGTTCCGAAAATTTATTCGTTTATTATGTAATTAAATAATTATTAATTAGGTACCTAATATTAATTAACATAATAATAATAAATATTAATTTCATTTTCATTAATACCTACCTACAATAATAATTAATATTTCATTATTAATTTATTTTAATATTTTAATTGTGACCGCGCACAAACGAATCAAGAACGTCTAAGCAAGCTACGCCACGAGCGCTAGTGTATCAAGAAATTTTGGCCTTTAGGTACATCTTTTATACTACGTGTTAGGAGGCAATCTTCGGGACACTAGTGCCTGGAACATTGTTGAGATGGATAGGCTTGTAGCACCTACACAATCCTCTCAGCTTAACCGGACATATCCACAGGAAAGACCATGGTCAATACGTGTCGGGCTGATTAAGCCGCGGGTTTCCTCACTTCACAAAGGAAAACATTCCTTCACCGTTTAGAGCTGCTCATACTATCAAGAATAGGTAATAATCGTTATATTCCAGATGCATAGTAATCCAGAAGCAGTCAGGCACTCACGGTGACAGTTCCGAAGCTGATGGAGACGAGGAGTATCGGAAGCCGCAGCCCAAGCAGCCTTCGGACCGGCTGCGGAGCCCGGTAGACAGGGACACTGAGGTATCAGGACTGTCTTCGAGCATGGTAGACTAAGATCTTGTCCCCAAACCGCTGTTTGTTGCCAGCAGGCCTAGCATGCGCAATATGACAAAAAATTTCTCGACTCTCGTGCAAAATAGAGTTATCTCGTTATGTCGCCGTCGATTGCCCGCGCCCGATTACGTAAGATTTGATAGCAATGCGACAGCAAGCAATCACTACGCGACAGGTCAAAACATTTCACTAAAAATCGTATTTCGGTAGCCAATCGCACGTCTATTGCTATTGCTATCTATTGCTCCTGTCGCAAAATGCACTTTGGCTATAATAGTGCATTTTGCGACCGTAATACGATTTTTATAGTGATATTATTCGAACATTCGTATAATGATTGCTGTACTATCGCATAATGGCTACGGTTAATCCAGGTTGCAGGTTCAAATCCAGTTTGGGTGCATTTTGGAATGCATTTTTATAATCTTAGCCATTTTATGTAAATGCTCTCATATAAAATATTTGTTTCAGAATATATCACCAGAACTATTGAAGTACAAAATCCTGCCCATGAAGATGAGAGCTAGAGAGGATCGACTGAGAAACAGATTGTTCAGAAAATATGCATCTTAAGACTCAAATACTTTAGGCTGAGACTCCACAACGCTGAGACGAGAGCACTAGAGATGTGTTTAAAGCCGGGTTGACACGATCAAAGTCAACTATGACAAAGTGCAACTTGGATGACTCTAATTGGACGCCGTCGGACTCACTCGGACGACGGCGTCCAATCAGAGAAGCTGACTTTGATCGTGTCAACCCGACTTAAACAACAGTCTTTTGTAAAATTTCGCAATCACTATTCAATATTGAAAATATATAGACACGGGATTTTATCGCGTAGTTTCACCTTATTTATATCCTATGTAATTAGTACTTACACCTATGTATTAAAAAACCGTGCGGAAAAAAAAATTAAGAAGGTAGGTAGGTAGATAAATAAAATTTCATTAATTATTTTAAAATAAACGTATATTCGTTTGTCCGCTGAGCGTGACTTAACCGTTTAATTATACATTATCTAACATTTGACGGGTTTAGAAACAAAGTGACCTCAGTCCAAATTCGAATATTTTTAATCTATCAACGTAATTTTCTGCATCTCGTCAATGTCAATTGATTCAAATAAAAATTTACAATCAAAACGGCATCAGTCCTGAGTAAATGCATAGCATATATCAGCGTTACAAGCAAAGGCGCCTCAGTCCTCAAAATGTGACGTTCAAAATCACCTCAATCCATTTCGACCAATCACAAACCAGCATTTTTAAATTTTCAACATGGCTGATCTGTTGTTTTTCAAGGTGAATTTGTGACTGTGTAATAAATTTAAATATAAGATTAAAATTTTCATAATTTCGTTTTCTTGTTTTCCAAATGAGCCAAAATCGATTTTTTTTGCTGTTAGTACCTCTAAGCAAAATGGATGTCGTACACAACTGTGAGATGCAAATACACCTCAATCCATTGATGAAATTCAAAGACGCTTCAGTCCATTATAATTTTGTGTATTTTGCTAATTTCTGATCAGCTGTCATTTTAAAAGTATAGTTTTTTAGAGATCATCATTTTTTACGGATCTATTGTCCCTAATTTTAAAATAAAGCAGACATTTTATCTATGCGAAACAAAATAACATGATTTACTCAATTTCAATGTTCTGGGATTGAGGTCACTTTGTTTCTATACCCGTCATTTAATATACAAATTAATACACTAATGCCCGCATACTAAAACGCTATTTCAATATTTGAGGGCTACTTATCTATTTGAGACGTTCTTACTCTTAGGCTGCATTCGACCAAACTGGATTAAGTTTTTACTCGAGAGTAAACTACTGTTTGTTTGAATATTTTGACATTGTAAAGTTGACACCTTATAACCAGGATAATTTGTATGCACATAATAATGTTCGGTTGCGCTTTCTAAACAATTGTATTTCGAATTATGTCGGCTAGTTGTTCTGGAGTAAGATGACTTTTGGTTGAATCCAGCTTTAGTGGAGTATCAGCCTTACGCTGATTTTAGTCTCACGCTCACCGTCAGCGCTGATAGGCGAGTGATCTTTATTACAATGTTAAGGATACTGATTGTCCAGCACTGACGAGAGCAATCAGCGTAGCCATTTCTGCTAAAGTTTAGCAGCTAAACAATCAGTATCCTTATTTCATTGTAATAAAGATCACTCGCCTATCAGCGCTGACGGTGAGCGTGAGACTAAAATCAGCCTACTTAAGTGGGCGAATAAACTGTCAATTTTACATTTTTAAAAGCAATTGAATTTGGAAACGTTAAATTCTTATCATTATGCATTTCTTACCCCATCATCCTTTGTTCTATGATCTATTCTATACAATTTTTACAGTGTTCCAATAATTTTGATCTATCGTAAAAATATGAGTCAAAATGAAATATAATAAACATTACACACGCGAATTACTCAAGATCTACCAGACAGATTGTCTTTGATAGCGACCAAAATCGGTCTCAAACTGTCAAATAATGACAGTTCAGTGGCCGCGCAGTAGCTCTGTCACTCTCATCTCAACGAGACCAATAGCCCAGTCAAATTAGGAATTAACCTCGGAATGAGAGATAATAAGCTGAATTTTCGTATATACCTTTATTTAGGCGCCCTAAAAGTTGTCTCAAAAGTCTCATAAAATCTCGTGTCTGCGTTTTAAGTTATTCAAGGTCAGAGGTAAAAAAAATAGTTTTTCGCGAATATCTCGGTTGCTATTGGTCCAGTGATGTTAACATCTATTATGAAGTTGTAGAGCTTAAAATTTGCGACCAATTCATTGAAAAAAAAATTCCATGCGCTCTACCGTTTTTGCGATACAGGGCCGTGAGCGCAAAGGGTTCAGTATGTGTATTTCAAAAACTATACTTCCTAGAACAAAAATAAAAACTATTTCAGAATGTACAAATTAAGACCTTTCATATGACACCCCACTCAATATATCTGTGTAACTTTTATCTTTTTTACCCCCTTTAGATCCCAATATCTTTACAACCCCTCCATCGATTACGCTCATATGTCATATATCAAATTTCCATAGCACAACCTAGTTATCTACCAAGTTTCATGCAGATTGGATTAACGGTTCGATAGTTATGCGATAACATAAAAATTACACATACAAACATACAAAGCAAAATCGTAAGATCTTAGCTCGCTTTGCTCGCTTGGTCGATAATTAACTGATAAATAAAACAAATTATTCAAAATTCAAGGTATTCACAGATATTCACGTTTGACTTTGCGTTACAGTACCTACGCGTATGGCTGAGCGCTGCGCACTCACCCTCCTCTATCGCGAAAACGGTTGAGCGCATGAAAGAATGTTTTAAACAAAATTTGTCGCAAATTGTATGTTCTACAACTTTATAATAGATGTTAACATCATTGGACCGATAGCAACCGAGATATTCGCGAAAAACTATTTTTTTTACCTTTGACCTTGAATAACTTAAGACGCAGACACGAGATTTTATGAGACTTTTGAGACAACTTTTAGGACGCCTAAATGAAGCTACATACGAAAATTCAGCTTATTATCTGTCATTCCGAGGTTGAGCCCATTTTTATGCTAAGCTGACTGGACTACAAACGCGACAAGATACCTACGCGATCGTTTTGACAGTTTGAGACCAATTTGAGGTTTGAGACAAGTTAGACAGCCCGATAGCGCTCGTAGCATTGCTAAGACGTTTTTGATCACGGTCACAATAGGCATGAATCCTAATTTTCAAAATCTCTTCTATGATATTCAGAAGTATCTATTATGTCTAAAATATATCATATTTCTGTAGAAAATTAAGGTTTTTGTGCAATAAAAGTACATTTAAATTTAAATTTTCAAATTCACGCCAAAACGCTCGCCGGTGTCATGGCGTCTGTTTTTACGTCACGGATCGGTATATCAACCAGTGATGCCTACATAGTTACTATAGAAACAAAAGGATGTTTACCGAGACGAGACGCAATGACAGACGCCATGACACCGGCGAGCGTTTTGGCTATCATGGCGGATTGTTGTATTTTGTAGATTTATTTTAGCAAATAAATTAGTAATCTCGACATTAATAAGAGAATAAATACATTTTTCAAAATCTTTGAATCCTATTTCATTAGATCAGATAAATATTTTGGCGATACTTGATTACTGTCATCATGCCTATTTGGATGGGTGACCGCAAGTGGCTTAACAGCTGAGCGCTTCCGTGCTTACTGGATACGTTGAATTGTCGGTCCCGGCTTTTAAGTCGTTAAGCCATGACGGAGGCCTTAAGGCGGCCTATAAACTCCGTCACCAGAGTTGGCCACTTGCTCATACAGATATAAATACAGTATTTTACAATGGGTATAATCTTACTTACATAGAAAATGTGGTATTTAAATGTTAGTGTATTTAAATTAGGTTATTTTAATTAAATCTATTGTTTAAGGCCCAACCCTGAGCTAAACACTGTATTTCCCTATACCCTCGATAAATAGAGTAAGTGGAAAGTAACTGAAAAGTCAACATGTATCTTTAACATTTTATCTTCTAATTCTCCATTTAATATTTTTATATAACGTCATAATTTTGCTAGATCGTAAATCAACGAAAAAACCACTAAAAATAAGATAAATCTTCATTATCTAAAGTTGATGTTAATTATGTTTTTGGATTACACCATTGGATAGGTCATTTAATAATTATCAACACCATTAGACCGGTAATTTAATAATTGTCATAATACCCAATTACTTTTTCGATTGGTTGTTATAGTGATGAGAAATCTCCAAAAAACCCGCATTTTTGTCGTGTTTCGGAGCGTGCAGCTGTCGTAGTCGCCGCGGCCGAATGCATTCTAAATTCATCTTTATTTTAACGAAGCTAAGACAGATATTTGAAGATGCACTGATCAATGTGCTAATTTTAGCTCAAGGTAGCGCCTTAACAGACAAAATGTGAGAAATGTGTAAGATTTTATGATTCTAAAATTTATGTGATGTATAAGAAACTAATATTAAACAATTTGCAACTTTGAGGGCTTTAAAGGTGGACGCACACCTATCCGTGCCGAACGAATCGACCGAAATGTATTTAATTATTCTTTACTAGCTGACGCCCGCGGCTTCGCCCGCGTGGACTACTATTTTGTTTATCCCACGTGCATTTTTTCGGGATAAAAGTACCCTATGTCCTATTCCCGGTCATTATCTATGTTTCAAACAGCCAAATCGGTGTAGTTGTCGAGTTATAGAGGAACAAACATACATCCAAACATCCAAACTTTCGCATTTATAAAATGAGTGTGATGTGAAGTGTGATAGTGTGATGTGATTAGTGTGATGTGATAATTTGAAACCTAGCACACGTCGAATCGTCCGAATCTGTCAGTACAGAATTCGGCACGGATAGATATGCGCTCAGCCTAAACCAGCTCGATATTTTTTTAATACTGTCATATTTGTTTAATACGATACGAAACATAAAAACGACGTGCCAAGCTCCTCACAATGGATCTAGGCATTCGTGAATTTAGCCGATTTCGATGCTTGCAGCTTTTTCATACAAAATTACGTGATATTCGACATCGAATTACCATACATTTTCTCTGTTATATACAGGGTGTGGCAAATTCTTGGTCACTGAAGGGTAGCTACCTTTTCTCTTGTAGTTAGAGAGTTTTGTTCTTAGGAAACTTCGGTTTTATTTTAAAGAAAAAAATAATTGCATTTTTAGATTTTTGAAAAAAAGTACAGTTAGCCTAAAAAAATACATTTGTTAAAAAAAACAAGTTGGTCTTAATCGACTCTATTTCCCATCAGGAACACTTCTCCCAAAGTAACTTACCAAATCAAATCGTAAGTTTTTGCAATAATTCAAAAAAACACATCCCATACATTTTCTATGAAATTAGAAGTTGTAAACATTACAGTGAAACTTATTCGATCGTTCTTAATTAAATTTCATAAGTGCTCCGGCAAGCTGGGAGGCTATTGTAAAGCGTGTATTTAAATTTAGAACAAAGTGCTTCCCTGCAGATGTAAAATTACCATTCTCTCTTGCGGCTCTATCTGAGGCGCATAAGGCTTTACAATAGCCTCCCAGCATGCCGAAACAGTTCCGAATTTAAATTAATAACCATCAAATAATTGGCACTATAATGTTTACTACTAGGTACTAATTTCATAGAAAATGTATGGGATGTGTTTTTTTGAATTATTGCAAAAACTTACGATTTGATTTGATAAGTTACTTTGGGAGAAGTGTTCCTGGAGAGAAATAGAGTCGATTAAGACCAACTTGTTTTTTTTGACAAATGTAACTTTTTAGGCTAACTGTACTTATTTTCAAAAATCTAAAAATGCAATTATTTTTTTCTTCAAAATAAAACCGAAGTTTCCTAAGAACAAAACTCTCTAACTACAAGAGAAAAGGTAGCTACCCTTCAGTGACCAAGAATTTGCCACACCCTGTATTTGTGATGTTATATGTAGGTAAGTAACTAGGCTACAAGCGCTGAGTAGGGAGCGTTTCAATAAGGTGGAATCAGACGGTTCACTTTTCGCTCATTTCTGTTTTTTATTCGGCATCTTTCATTACGAATGGAGCGTCTGAACAAAGAATGAAAGAAAAATGAACTCATTAATGAATCAATCCAACAATGTTGGATCGGTTCATTCGCACCTTTTTCTAGGAGCTGTGGATTTAGTTAAAGAAATAAATAAATCTTTCACTCGCACTCCACATGAACGAAAAATGAACCGTCTGAACACGAGAGAACGTTCACTCGGAGTCAGCCATCCAAGACGCATGACTTCATTCGATGACATAAAAAGCTAAAAATTTCTTTATACCATACCCCCTCGAAAAAGCTTACTTTAGTCCCTGAAAACAGTGAATAAAAAGCTCATTATTCCACTAGTTGAATAATGAGCTTCATTATTCAACTAGTGGAATAATGAGTTACTAGTGAGATGTGATTGGTCGACATTTTCTTCGCTCGTAATATTGACCAATCAAATCGCGAGTAGTTATTTACTTTGCGTATTTTGATTGGTCGAAATTTTTGACAAGAAGTTTAGCATAGATTATAAACTGTTTTGTGTTCTTTGCTGTCATTAGTAAATTGGCGCTATTCTGTACGAACACAAAGATTAGTTTTTGTGACTTAATCGATTAAAAATGCATTCAAGTGATGAAGACGTACCGGCATACCGTATGCACAATGTTAACGCGATTATAGATGTTTATAATTATAACCGATTATCTGAATGAAGACGAATGTGAGTACCTAGACAAACCTATTAAGGTTTCAAGGTACAATACATATTGTATCCCTGTATTTTCTAAGTAAAACAATAAAAAAAAAAAAAAAAAAAAAAAGAAAATGTGTTAACACCTGAGTTTATGAAAGAGAGGGCGGCCGATATAGTAGGAAACTTGCCACCCAAAAAACACGGCTGGTTTACGTCAACTAGGTAGGTACTTACTTTCTTTTTCTCGTAGTCATGGTATAAAGTATAGTATGCAACTCTTGAATAAAACGGATTTATATCGAGGGCCATGAATCACTCGCGTCGTTCAGGATTCTAACACTTGAATCACTCGCTACGCTCGTGATTCAATCAAGTTAGAATCCTTCACTTGCTCGTGACGCATCTATGGCCCTCGTTTTAAATCCGTCCTTTATTCACTAGTAGCATAATATACTATTATCATTTCGTCCTTATGCTGCGAATACACGCTGGGCCAGCCTAGGCCAGTTTCGCATTGCCTCTCTATCGCTCTCGCCTTGAATCGATTCGCCTTCTCGCTCGCACTCGCATAAGCTGGCCAGCCTTGGCCCAACATGAGTTAGCTTTAGAATGATTTCATTTTTCTTTCATTCCTTCACATGATAAGCCGTGTAAAAGAATGAAAGAAAAATGAATCAATCACTCGAGTGAACATTCATCTGAGTGAACTGTCTGATATCACCTTTAGCTAACATTAATTCTATAAATATTTACAATATAATAAACTAATTAGTATAAATAACATCTATATTGCTTAATTTATATTATTCGGAATATAATCCTAAACTTCATATTGAAAATTATTTACATTTAGTAATACCTTTTTGTCTATAGATAAATTATAACTAATTTCTTGTTGATTTGTTATTATTGATTGCATAAACACTCTGGGTCTTACTTATGAAAGATGTTTAAAGTTGAACACTGGTTAAACAACGTCCTGTCTTTATTTGTGGATAGTGACGAATAGAGACAGGACGTTGTTTAACCAGTGTTCAACTTTAAACATCTTTCATAAGTAAGGGGGAGGTTTATTACCAGTAATATAAAAGAGGCTAAAATTAAAAATAAAAAAAACCGACTTCACTATCACTACATAGTATAAAACAAGGTCGCTTCCCGCTGTCTGTCCCTGTGTGCTTAGATCTTTAAAACTACGCAACGGATTTTGATGCGGTTTTTTTTTAATAGATAGAGTGATTCAAGAGGAAGGTTTATATGTATAATACATGCATAATATAGTAGAGAAACACTGATAATTTTAGAGGTTTCTAATGTGATGTGTGATGTGATGTCTGTGCGGGTCGCTAGTATGTTATAAACTTATAAACTGAGCAATTTTCTTCACTCTCGAGGTGCATTTCTGTTCATAACTCCGAAGATCCTCGACAGATCCTCACCAAATTTTTGTGGCACCAATCGGAAAGTGTACCCTTTCAAACGAAAAAAGAATTTTCCAAATCGGTTCAGGCGTCTTCGAGTAATCGGGGAACATACATAAAAGAAAGATTCCGACGAATTGAGAACAAGTCGCGAACATAATTTCATTAATTGAATTAACTCATTTATTTTTAACCGAATTCAAAAAAGGAGGATCTCAATTCGTCGAAATGTTTCTTTTCAACGTTTTTCCCTGATTATAAGACACGACCGATTTGACAAATTATTTTTTTGTTTGAAAGGGTATACTTTCCGATTGGTACCACAAAAATTTGGTGAGGATCTATCGAGGATCTTCGGAGTTATGAACAGAAATGCACCTCGAGAGTGCAGAAAGTTTCTGTAATAACATTGCTGGACATTTGACACAGCGCCATCTAGTCCCAAAATAAGCAAAGCTTGTACTATGGGAACCAGATAACTGATAGAATACTTATATATTTGTAAATACATACTTATAATACTTTATAACACCCAGACACAGAACAAACATCTATGTTCATCACACAAATGTTTGTCCTGGATGGGAATCGAACCCACGACCTACAGCGCAGAAGGCAGAGCTACATTGAAGTCGGTTTTTTTTAATTTTAAAAAGCCACTTTTAACTCATTTTTATTTCATTGCCATTAATCTTACATTAATGCATCTTAAACTAAGACCATGTTATCCCAATCACCAATTTTCACTTTTAATAATTAGGCTACACAATCTTTATAAGGAGGCGGCGACAGGCGAATAGGCAATATGCATCAATTTTTTTTATGGTTTTAAACGATAGGTTATATTGTCAAATAACCGTCATAAAAATTCCAGCGCCGAAATACTAAAATTTTATAACAAAAATAATTTTTGAAATTTACCAACATTTTCACGCATCTGAAACACGATTATTATTGTTGTCACAGATTACTGTTGTAGTAACAATTTGTGAACTTTGACGTGTGACGTCAAATTGATACTAAGTACAACAGTAATCTGTGACAACAATAAGTTCGAAGTATAGGAATTGTGAAAATTAAAAAAAAAACTTATCTATGGATCGTCATATCTGACTCGTCCTTGACTTTTCTTATGAACTCGTGACGTCACATCCTTTCACATCCTTTTCAAGTATTTTGAAATTCCTACTATTTTTTGCAATTTTTAAAATTTATTTTCTAATCGAAAATGGTTTAATATTAAAAAATAATTACACACACATACCTCTAAAGCAACAATGTTCATAATAAAATACATTTAACCCGCTTTTGAATCAGACGCATATTGCCTATTGTCTATCTCTATACGAACGTAATACCAAAATAATTTAAAATTTGAGCATATTTCACTTTATGTTATTATTTGGATAAAGGCAGTATTTATGTAGGTTCCTGTTACACTTTTGTTCCAAAAAACTTACTATAGAACAAATGAAAAGCAAAACTGCCATTTTTAGTGTAGCTACAAAAATTTCAATTCAATTTGCTTACATTTTTTTTAGGTAAGTTTTTCGGAACAAAAGTGTAAGGAACCTAGATAAATACCTACTGCCTTAATCTAACAACATAAACTGATAAAATATGCTTAAATTTTAAATAATTTCGGTTTTACGTTTCTAAGGAAATTCGCCTGTCGCAGGCCCCTTAAATACGTGATGTGATTTTTGTGATTCTTCAACACTTTCTACTGTTAATATTAAACTGCATAATTCACTTTTTCACTCACAAAATCCACGTAACGTTGTATTGACGTCACTTAGTACACAGTACGCGATGTAACGTTAGTTTAAAGGTACGCAGTATGACGTCACTACGCGTATAGGCGATAATTGTCACCGCACGTACTTTAGGCTTGAGAAGTCAATAGTCATATACATCGCAGCGTTATAGTGCGTACTAGTACGACAGTACGTAACTGGGCGTATATGTGAGATGACGTAAAAGAAAGTACGCGACGTAACGTCACTACGCTTATAGGTGGAACGCATTAAACTTAGGCCTTTACATCTTTACTAGATGATTTATACAGTGTCAGGAGATATCTTTTGCCTACACTTAACGGGACACTGTAATGCCTGGGACATTGTTTGAGATGGAGTAGTTTTTTTTTAATTATTGCGTATAGTATCAGTGCGCGTACAGTAGGTACGCGACTTGACGTCACTACGCTTATAAACGCATTATTGCGTAACTATCAGTGCGTTATACGTCACTGCGCGTACAGCAGGTACGCGGCGTGACGTCACTGCGCGTAGAGCGCGGGCTCGAGGGTACGCACGCGTACTCGTTGTCTGTAGTGGTACTCCTTTAAGTATGCGCGTAGTCGCGCCGGCAGGGGGAGCTGTTCTACGCCTGAAGAAAATAAAAAAATTATACAATTTTTTTTATTTAATAATATCGTAGTAGTATCGTAGTGTCTGTGTTGTAATGTTATGTAGTTTTTGTTGTGTGTTTCGGCAGTTGCGATGACCTATCTGTTTTTCGTGAAATTTACAGGCAGGCCAGTTCCTAATTGCGTCCTGATAGGTATGGATGGAGGCGTAGACGTAATGACTTGATTTTATTATCCAGATGAGACGTTTATTCGTATTTTTACAATAGAAATTGAAATTATGTTCGAGATAGAATAGGCACCGGTATGAATTGACGTATGACAGAAGAATGAGTGAATGCTGAATCTTGAATGAACGTGGAATGAACGTTGAATGAATGATGGAGTCCAGTGCGAAGTTTGAACGGTCCGTCTGGAGGATCTTCACGCTGTTGTTTTAAGGTGACGTTCTCGCCACTTAAGGTGCGGTAACATTGTGATATAATTTGACATTTATCTTTGTATGTAGTGGTGTTATGTATCTTATGCCCGAATACTGAAACGCTACTTAAATATTTGAGACGTTCTTACTCTTCAGAATCGTATACTTACAAAAATTATACAGTGTGTGTACCTAAGTATCTAGTTTAAGTGGTAAAAGCAAGTGGCCAACTCTGGTGACGGAGTTTTTAGGCATCCGTCATGGCTTAACGACTTAAAAGCCGGGACCGACAATAGGCATGATGACAGTAATCAAGTATCGCCAAAATATTTATCTGATCTAATGAAATAGGATTCAAAGATTTTGAAAAATGTATTTATTCTCTTATTAATGTCGAGATTACTAATTTATTTGCTAAAATAAATCTACAAAATACAACAATCCGCCATGATAGCCAAAACGCTCGCCGGTGTCATGGCGTCTGTCATTGCGTCTCGTCTCGGTAAACATCCTTTTGTTTCTATAGTAACTATGTAGGCATCACTGGTTGATATACCGATCCGTGACGTAAAAACAGACGCCATGACACCGGCGAGCGTTTTGGCGTGAATTTGAAAATTTAAATTTAAATGTACTTTTATTGCACAAAAACCTTAATTTTCTACAGAAATATGATATATTTTAGACATAATAGATACTTCTGAATATCATAGAAGAGATTTTGAAAATTAGGATTCATGCCTATTTAACGTGCCCTCCGAAGCACGGAAGCGCTCAGCTCGTAATGCCACTTGCAAATCCAAATTGTGACCGCGCACAACTCTGCTTAACTTCAACGATCGATCAAGAACGTCTAAGAAAGCTACGTCACGAGCGCTTATCATTGATAAGCGCCACTTAAACTTAGTAGCGTTTCAGTAATCGGGTGTTAGTGTGTTATATTATATTGTAATACGTCACCGACATTACGTGCTAATAGATAAGTTTATATTATTATGTATGTTAGACTCTAAGGTAGGTATATATTTTATATGGGCCGTAGTTTTAAGTATTTTACATCTTTTATTCTATTGTTGCCTGAAATAAATGATTTATTATTATTGTAGTGTTCTGTATGTGCAGTGTTATTATATTTACCGTCATAAGTGGTTGTTGACACGATGGCTGCCCGCGCTAGTTGCTGCAGCGCGAATGGTCGCGCGCGCGGCAGTGGTGCGGTTAACATAGGCTCAAAGAACATCACGCATGCCGGGTCCTGAGGATATATAGATTGGTATTAATTCGTAACATTCTAACTAATATAACATACAATCACACTATCACACTAATGCTGGATTTTACCAAACTGGATTAAGTTTTATCTGGAGATTAAACCACAGATTAAACTGCTGTTTGTTTGAATATTTTGACATTGTAAAGTTGACACCTTATAACCAGGATAATTTGAATGCACCTAATAATGTTCGGTTGCGCTTTCTAAACAATTGCATTTCAAATTATGTCGGCTAGTGACTCTGGATTAAGATGACTTTTGGTCGAATCCAGCCTTAATAATATTATATTTAAGAAAATTATAACAAATTAAACATAAGTAAATAGATTTAAGAATATCTCATTTCAAGTTCAGCATAACTAGCATAAGGCTTGCAATTGGACTACTAAATTGTAAACTGTGCTGTAATGTACCGTAAGGTTAGTGTACCGTAAGGCTAGCGTACCTTATAATGCTCTATCGGCGCAGTGACGGTGGGCGCGGTAGTCGTTTTTCTAATTAAACGCACTAAAATTAACGGTCAAAATGTAATTTTTCATATTTTTTAGTTCGTACAATGAGAAATTCGACTATACTCAATTGTAAGATTAGCTGTAATGTACCGTAAGATTAGTGTACCGTAATGCGTACCTTATAATGCTCTATAAGCGCAGTAACAGTAGGCGCCGCGAATACAGCCGGATCATGGCTGTCGAAGCTGAACCGATGTTGATAGTGCTCTATACGCGCGTGCAGGGAACGACAGTATTTACGGAAAGAGACGGAGAATAGGTGCTATCGTAAGGTTAGTGTACCGTAAGACTAGTGTACCGTAAGGTTATTGTACCGTAAGGCTAGCGTACCGTAAGGCTAGCGTACCGTAAAGTTATTGTACCGTAAGGTTAGTGTACCGTAATGTTAGTGTACTGTAAGATTAGTGTACCGTAATGCGTACCTTATAATGCTCTATAAGCGCAGTAACAGTAGGCGCCGCGAATACAGCCGGATCATGGCTGTCGAAGCTGAACCGATGTTGATAGTGTTCTATACGCGCGTGTAAGGAACGACCGTATTTACGGAAAGACACGGAGAATAGGTGCTCCTCTTGTGCCGAGTCGCGGAGTAGAAATGTGCCTGGAAAATATACAATAATAATTGAAATGAAATGAAATTGATTTTTCTCAGTAAGTAAGTTCGTATGAGTAAGTGGTCAACTCTGGTGACGGAGTTTTTAGGCCGCCTAAAGGCCTCCGTCATGGCTTAACGACTTAAAAGCCGGGACCGACATTAACGTGCCATCCGAATTTAAATAAATATTGCTGGACATTTCACACAGCGCCATCTAGCCCCAAACTAAGCAAAACTTGTACTATGGGAACCAGATAACTGATAGAATACTTATCGTCGGCTAAATTCGAAAACCTAGTAACTCCGTCTTATTTTCGAAAATTTTTCAAAAAGACGGAGTGTTGCAGCAGACATATGGGGCTTTCCGGGTGGCTTGAAGAAATGACGAAATCCAAAATTTTATAGAAATGCGTATAATTAAATAAATAAATAAATAAATAAGTATCGCCAAAATATTTATCTGATCTAATGAAATAGGATTCAAAGATTTTGAAAAATGTATTTATTCTCTTATTAATGTCGAGATTACTAATTTATTTGCTAAAATAAATCTACAAAATACAACAATCCGCCATGATAGCCAAAACGCTCGCCGGTGTCATGGCGTCTGTCATTGCGTCTCGTCTCGGTAAACATCCTTTTGTTTCTATAGTAACTATGTAGGCATCACTGGTTGATATACCGATCCGTGACGTAAAAACAGACGCCATGACACCGGCGAGCGTTTTGGCGTGAATTTGAAAATTTAAATTTAAATGTACTTTTATTGCACAAAAACCTTAATTTTCTACAGAAATATGATATATTTTAGACATAATAGATACTTCTGAATGTCATAGAAGAGATTTTGAAAATTAGGATTCATGCCTATTGTCACAATTTTGAAAACTAGTTTGACGTTTCGTAGCGCGGGCTGTCACTCGATGATTCGTTCGGAAACGCGACACGGAGTTACGAGGTTTTCGAATTTAGCCGACGTTATTATATTTGTAAATACGTATTTATAATACTTAACACCCAGACACAGAACAAACGTCTATGTTCATCACACAAATGTTTGTCCTGGATGGGAATCGAACCCACGACCTACAGCGCAGAAGGCAGAGCTACTACCAACTGAGCTAAGAGGCCAGTCTGTCTATCAATATATGAATGCTGCTATATTCGAGTCATTTTGTATGTACAATATTTACTAACATCGCACTGACAGATCAATCAGCTGATAGCAGGAATAGACCTATCACAGAAAACTGAGATTAAATAGATTGGCACTGATTCAATATGGCCAATCGGGATGAATCTCAGTTTTTGGTCTATTCCTGCTATCAGCTGATTGATCTGTCAATGCAATGTTAGTAAATATTGTGCATGCAAAATGGCTAGAGTATAGTGTAACCAGGCTCACGCTACCTTCAGGCTTGTTGTCCAGTAATCGTTCTGCCTCGTATCTGTCCATTTTGCCCCAATAGTAGGCGCAGGCGGTGATCTCTTGAAGATCTGGCACTAGACAGTGTATATAGTCCACCTAGAACATAAATAAGAACTTAGGACTTTTACATCTTCACTAGATGATTCATACAGTGTCAGGAGGCAATCTTTGCCTACACTTAACGGGACACTGTAGTGCCTGGGACAATGTTGAGATGTAGGCTTGTAGCAACTACACAATCCTCTCAGCTTAACCGGCCATATCCACAGGAAAGACGATACGTGTGGGGCTGACTAAGCCGTGGGTTTCCTCACGATGTTTTTCTTCACCGTTTAGAGGTCGTGTTAATGCGCATATAACATTTCCGAAACGAAAAATCCATTGATGCACGGCCAGGATACGAACTCACGACCTTTGGATCGAAATTTTTATTTAATTAATTAACATTAGTATTAGTAGTAGGTTTGACATTTCATTAATAGACATTTTAATTTTTTAGACTTAATTATTATCTTTGTGTTTGCATCCCAGATGTTATGGGGAATGTGTGTGCCAAATTAGTTATTTAAGATCTCTGTAATACCACATTGAAGCAAATAAACGAATTATGAATTATGAATTATGAAAGTCGATGTACTAATCCCCTCGGCCAACACGGCTCACCCTATGGCTGACGGCCTAGTGGGTTAGACACAAAATAAAAGGAACGTTATACAAAAGAGATATCTTTTTTTTTTTCTTTATTTTGGCTTCGCACGTCTTGTGTATTCAGCCAGTGTCAAGTAATTAATAAATTTCAAGTTTATAGATAAATAAGTTATATAAATACATATTACAATACATAAATATAATATCCCACCCCTCCCCTTGTGCCTCAGTAAAGATGTGGGGCTTTACTGAAACATCAACACGGACTATTTGGGAGAACTCGAAAAGCAATGCTATCCAATTTTGTTTTACTTGCCCACACTTATGCACGTTCACGAACACTTAACGGTTAATAATCCACCATTATTACACATTAACATTCGAAGAAACACAAGTTTTGGAAAATAAAACAAAAATGAAACATGACTTCTCAAATTCCCGCCAAAAAGCCAGAGATATCTTTATATTTAGGGACCTGCGGGCCTATAAAGGTCGCTATTGCAGAATCGCAATACAGGAATTGAACTCAGGGTTCGCCGATATATATCAACGGATATATATCATGATATATATCACGATATATATCAATTGATTTTTATCTTGATATATATCAATGGATTTTTTCCTGTCTTCTTGGAGATTAATGGCAACACGTAGCGAAAAACTACAATTCCGAATAGTTTAGATTGTGTTTTAAAGTGTTTTTTAAGTGTTCATTAAAAAATTCTTTTGAAAATGAAAAATCCTATCAAAATTTTCAATTCCGACGGGATTCGAACCCGCAATGATACAAGCGATCCTCATTTAGCCGGAGTGCCTTTACCAATTCGGCAATTTAGTAGCTTGTATCATTGCGGATTCGAATCCCGAAAATTTTGATAAGATTTTTCATTTTCAAATGCAAATACCTATGTGTGGTTTAACACTATAAGAAATAAAAAATTATAAAAAATTCTTTCTCAAATAAACACCAGTTTTTTTTACTTTTTTAAAGTTTTTTAAATAAAAAATGTGGTAATTTGACACTTATATTATTTTACAAATTACTTACACATTTTAAAGTGTTTAATCCCCTTACTGAATGAAATTCGCTTCTTTTTCTTAGCCTGGATATATATCTGATATATATCGGATAAATATCAAAAAAATCGGATTTTTGATATTTATTATAAAAATCGGATTTTTTCGAACCCTGATTGAACTATTGCCATCTCTTTTCATTGACTGAGAGTGAAAAGAGATGGCATGTTCATTTCATATTGTGATTCAGTTTTAGCGACCTTCTTAAGTCCGCTGGTTTTTTTTGGACCATTCTCCTTTTTTTGTTCTCTCTTGGTCACTATACATTAGGGTGGGTCACTCTTGTATGGAGAAAAAAAAATATTTTTTTTTCAGTTTCTAATAGTGATAAAAAGGTGCCATATTACGTCAATAATCCACCTGCAAAATATGACACGGATTGAAAATCATCTTCTGCCTCCGAATCGAAGTTAAACTTTTAAAAAATTACAAAAAAAGGTCTTTGGAAAATCCTGCTGAAAACTATGAAAATATACTTTTGTATGGTTTATTTTGGAACAAACCACGATACAAGAAGTCATATTTGTATACTTAATTATAAATTACTCAGTTACTTATCTAAAAAATGCAGGTTAGGTCTTCAAAGAATAGCAAAATCCTTCTTTACTGTAAAATATGCGCATATGTTTGCGTGACTTTAGCTGAACCGATTATAAGTCCTTTTCTCTCAAATTTGGTGTTTAAAGTGTTGGATGCTTCCACCAAAGGTGTGGAAACAGCTATTACAGCTCTTTCCACACCTTACAATGACATGGCATGCGAAGCAGAGGCAGTTCGCCTTCGCCCGCTTGTACAACAAAAGTTTGTAAGTTTTCGTCATTTTGCACCTTTGAATCGATGGTTCGGTAGCATTTAGTCACTAATAAATCAGATCAACATAAGAATATGCATTTAAAATTGTTCAGGAACTTGAGAAATCTTAGTTTTGTGCGAGAAATGAAACATTCTTTCAGAATTCGACGAGCGGTAAACTTTCTAATGTTTTTTTGTAGATTAGACAACATTGCTAGCAAAAAGTTATCAGGATGAGCAAAATACAGGCTAAATATGACAAAATCTTTTATTCCTTTGAATTCTATTGATTATTATCTTTATGTGGCAATTATCTTTTGCATGTATTGCAGGTAGCGTTGATCTTAATAGTGAACCAAAACTTTTAAATCTTTCGTTGCTAGAATCACCAGATTTATTGAAGGAGCTTCTGTGGATGAATAAATTAAAAAAAATGCAACTTGTTTGTGTGAACCAACGAGCATGAGGCATTTTACATGGTGAAAATCACGAAAAACTCCATTGAAATACAGGCAAGAAGTATTTCTATTGTATTTTTGTGGTAACATCATGGATGTTCCTTTTATCATTTTTTGAATTGATATTTCATCAATTGTGTTAATTTGTAGGTACATTGAGATCGTCAAGCCTCCTGCCCTCATTCAAATCTATGCTTTTTCAGCTAGAAATGTCGAAAAGAGCTTTCCTGCTATTCTTGAAATCTGTAATGTTTTGGTGAAGTTTTAGGCAAGGACTTTAGTAGGTTTTTAGACTTCAAATGATGTACTTTAAGCATTTGTAACACCCTTTTATCTCAATTTATAATAATAAGTCCTTTTGTCCATTATTTTTAATTCAATCAATAAAAATTATGCAATATCTCAATGCAAGTTGGTTCTTTTTGTAAGTCATTTTCGAATTCCCATTGGCACCTCAATTCTTCATAATGTTTAAGAATACCGTTGTTACTTGGTAGTAAATTATCTTTATTATCGCTATTATAATCAATTAAAGAATGCTTAAAACACTTTTAAGACATTTCCATTGTTATAAAGTAATCTTCGAACTTCAAACGTACCACGTCACTTTTGCGACAAAAGCTCGAGATTGCAAACTCTCAAAATCTCACTTTTCCTAAGAAAATGGTAAATAATGTTAATTAATAAGTAAATATATAATACTATCTTATGTTTCAAGGCAAAACTGTAACAAAAAACTACCTGCATAGTACTTTTATCAGTTCATGAATTCAACACCAATTTCAAGATTTTTTGAATTTTCAAATTAAATTCGGAGGCAGTTAACATTATTATAAAGCAACCATATTTTGCACGTCTCATTTCAACCATATTTAGCCACTTTTTATCGCTATTAGAAGTTGAAAATCGAAAAAAAAAATTTTTGACCCACGCTACTATACATACCTGTGTATGGACCTTCCCCGGTAGAGTGGGGGATGGGAGGGTTAGATTTGTTGTATATTAGTTCCTTCTTGGTCACTATACATACCTGTGTATGGACCTTCCCCGGTAGAGTGGGGGATGTGAGGGTTAGATTTGTTGTGTATTAGTTCCTTCTTGGTCACTATCAGTGATCGGAATGAGGCGGGCTAAAATACCTAAAGTTCGAAAAATAACAGAGACAAATGGAGACGCCTTAGGACTAAATATTTTTCAACCCAATTATTTCTGTTTCCGGGACATTAATAAAGAACATCTAACATTAAGGTGAATCAATTTTTTACCTGAGTTAATAACAAAAACTAAAATGTAAATTATAAGGATAAAAAACTTTTTTCCGTCGGTCAAATAGAAAAATTATTTGAATTAGTTCACAATATTATTAACGTTAATTTTAAATGTACTTACTCACTGTGAAAATTGTGCCAAGTTTCAATAAAATTCTTACATAATACAAGAATAAAATTCTTGTAGTAAGGAAGTCTCCCCTTTTTTGCCTCTGTTCTTTGAACTTTAGGTATTTAAGCCCGCCTGATTCCGATCACTGGTCACTATACATACCTGTGTATGGACCTTCCCCGGCAGTGTGGCGTGATGCGGGTGCGGGTGCGGGACGGCTGCGGGCGCGGGTGCGGGCGCCCGCAGTAATAGAGCACGGATCTCACCGCCGCATACCACCTGCAAATATAATATTAATATCATAAACATAACTAACGAAATTCACAAACACTTATCCTCTAAAAAACTTTTAAAGTCAACTCTCACAACTCAACTTTAGTAATAAAATTTTGTTGACCGATCTCCCTCGAAAAAGACCTGTAATTACCGGTAAATTACCAGTAATTTGTAAATTTTGGTAAATAAATATTGCTGGACATTTCACACAGCGCCATCTAGCCCCAAACTAATCAATATCAAACATCAAATATTTTTATTTCAGTTTCTTAATCTATTTTCAGCTACATGGGTTTGAGGCCTCCAAACTAAGCAAAGCTTGTAATGGGAACCAGATAACTGATAGAATACTTAATCATTTTTGTAAATTCATTATAATACTTTATAACACCCAGACACAGAACAAACATCTATGTTCATCACACAAATGTTTGTCCTGGGTGGGAATCGAACCCACGACCTACAGCGCAGAAGGCAGAGCTACTACCAACTGAACTGAGAGGCCATTCAACAAACATGATTATTATTTACTAGCAGCGCTCTAGCGGCGTTGCCCCCGTAGTGTTGGTCATCACCATATGGTGATGATGATGAAAAGTAGCCTATAACTTCCTCAAGGGTTTAGCTATCGAATGCAGAAATAATTTTTCAAATCGGACTGGTAGTTCCTGAGATTAGCGCGTTCAAACAAACAAACAAACTCTTCCGCTTTATATAATTAGTATAGAAGTATAGATTAACTCCGGCTGCACGCACGAAAAAGTGTCACGTTCCGTCTGAGCCGAGCGTGCAAGCGAGAGAGGCACGATCGGCCTAAGCGTTCGGCAAATAAAGGTATGCAATTTTTCTATACCGTTAACACATAAAATCGTTCGTTTTACAGACAATCAGGTTTTTTATATTATCATCGGCCTCTTAGCTCAGTTGGTAGTAGCTCTGCCTTCAGCGCTGTAGGTCGTGGGTTCGATTCCCACTCAGGACAAACGTTTGTGTGATGAACATAGATGTTTGTTCTGTGTCTGGGTGTTATAAAGTATTCTATGTATGTATTTACAAATACATATGTATTCTATCAGTTATCTGGTTCCCATAGTACAAGCTTTGCTTTAGGGCTAAATGGCGCTGTGTCAAATGTCCAGCAATATTTATTTATTTATTAATTGTTATTATACATAATTACATATATCTTACTTGGAAATGCGGAGGCAATCGTATGGACCCGTCGCTTTGCTGAGACGAGCCCTCAACTGGAGACTCACCCTCCGACCTATTCATACAACAACAATATTAATAACTATACTCTAGCCAAAACCAATATACAATATTTACTAACATTGCACTGACAGATCAATCAGCTGATAGCAGGAATAGACCTATCACAGAAAACTGAGATTCATTACGATTGGCACTGATTCAATATGGCCAGTCGTAATGAATCTCAGTTTTCTGTGATAGGTCTATTCCTGCTATCAGCTGATTGATCTGTCAGTGCAATGTTAGTAAATATTGTACATTGGTTTTGGCTAGAGTATAGTGGCGCCCTCGCGGCGCTGCCGTAGTGATGGTATATGGTGATGATGATGATGTAAAGTAGCCTATAACCTTCCTCAAGAGTTTAGCTATCAAATGCAGAAATAATTTTTCAAATCCGATTAACGCGTTCAAACAAAAAAAAACCTCTTCGGCGCGGATAGGTGTGCGTAATACATCAATCAAACAATCATGTTGAAACTGTAATGATGTTGTAGCGACATCTATCTGTCGCTAGATGAACTACATAGACATACTACGCAGCTTCAGCGAAGATGGCGACACACAACATCAGAATGTCTAGATCGCGCAAGCGGTAATTTCAGCAGCAATAGACATATATCCGACCAACCAACAACTGTGTGTCGGTCGACCACGGGCAAGTGTGCCAGATGGGCCCGTTGCAGAGGAACCACCTACTCTGCCGTAGGGGAACGATTCCACCATGTTCCCCAAAATGTAAAGGCAAGGTTTTTATTACCTGGGAGCTACCGAGAGGACATAAACTTCTGCGCCGTCATGACTGTCTCTATTTGCGTCATTTTCTGGAAGAAACAAATAAATATTGTATATAAAAAATAAACAAAGATTAAATAAGAACAAAATGTATCCATTTTTTTTTATTTATTTTCGTTTAACGCACAAAGTACTATGACGGCCGAATGGCAATATTTTTCTTTTCGCGACAAAAATTAGCCTTTTTTTTCCTTTTCAATAAAAATTACTTGTTTCATCAAAATCGGTTCCACGTTGGAGGCGTAAAAAGGTAACAGACAGACAGGACTACTTTCGCATTTATAGGTACCTAGGGTGATTCGATTGCAATTAATCGATCGAGCGAGCGAAGCGAGCGAAGATCTTAGTGGTAAGTTGGGCGATTTTGCTTTGTATGTTTGTATGTTTCACGAATTGTTGTTCGCGCATAACTGTCGAATCGTTCATCCAATCTGCATGAAACTTGGTAGGTCAATAGGTTGTGGTAAGGAAATTTACGGTGGAGCATATGAGCTTAATCGATGAAGGGGTTGTGAAGATATTAGGTTCCCAAGGGGGTAATTTTTTTTTAAAGTTACACAAATATATTGAGTGGGGTGTCATATGAAAGGGCTTATTTTGTACATTCCAAAATGGTTTTTATTTTTACTCTAGGATGTATAGTTTTTGAAATACGACCAAAGAACAAAAACTACGAAACCAGAGCTGCAAGAGCTCCCGTTTCATAGAGTTTCGATGTCTTCGTAGCTCATTGACTGGTCGGTCTTAGAAAGAGAGTGGCATCGTTGCGGTTTGGTTTGCAATAATTTTAGTTGCTACTTGATTTATTTTGTTGATAAAAAAAAATATTGGTAATGAATGAAAATAATTGTCCGAGAACCTGAAAATAAATTACGTACCTACGTAGGTTACGTTATGTAGGCTAAACTTGGTAGGTCAATAGGTTGTGCTACGAACCTTTAAGGTGGAGCATAATGAGCTTAATCAATAAAGGGGTTGCCAAGATATTGGGTTCCGAAGGGGGTAAAAAAAATTTAAACAAATATATTGAGTGGGGTGTCAAATGAAAGGTCTTTAGTTGTACATTCCAAAATAGTTACCTATTATTTTTATTCTAGGACGTATAGGTACCTAGGTACTTTTTGAAATACGACGAGAATTCATATACCTATTAAATGAATGAAAAATTAAACACGACATTATGTATGGCATGCATGCCAGTATTTTTTACCATGACGAGCTAGCGCAATAGGCTACTGGGCAGTAATAGCACTTGAAAGTATAGGGGTAGTCAGAAGAAAGTCCAAATGTAAGCCATCTACGGTGCGCGAGATCTCAGTTCGGGGCGAACTACTAGTACTAGCAGACCCCTCGAGGCGTTGCCCCCGTAGTGATAATGATGATGATGAAAAATAGCCTATAACCTTCCTCAAGAGTTTAGCTATCAAATGCAGAAACAATTATTAAAATCGGACTGGTAGTTCCTGAGATTAGCGCGTTCAAACAAACAAACTCTTCCGCTTTATTATATTAGTCTAGATCTAAGAAAGATCTGTTTGCAAAAACGGGACATTTTTGCTCTCGCTGAGGACAGCGGGACAGACGGCCTGAAAGCGGGACAATCCCGCCCAAAGCGGGACGTACGGTCACGTTAATACTGTAAGCATAGTTACCTGAGTTGATGACGATTGCGTCCAACTCCCGCCTCAGATCGCGCGCGCCGATCGTCAGTACTGCCGCTAAACTGGAAACATACTAACGTTTAAAGAGAGAGAGAGAAAGAGAGAAAGAGAGAGAGAAAGAGAGAAAGAGAGAGAGAAAGAGATAGAAAGAGAGAGAGAAAGAGAGAGAGAAAGAGAGAGAGCAAAGTCGCGGTAACGCTGCCAAGGAATTGGTATACTAAACGTAACTGGAAGGTTCACTGAGACAGAAAACGCGGTCCGCTTGAGAGATAAAACTTGGGCGGTGTGTCTCTTTCTAAAGAGTGACCATAATTTATGAACTAAACATTCCTAATCCAACAACAAGTGTGAAAGGGACAAAGCTACCACGAAGGCAAGGAAAACGATCGCGTAGGTATTTGTATCGTTTGGTCTCGTTGAGAGTGACAGAGCTACTATCGTGGTCACTGAACTGTCATATTTGACAGTTTGAGACCGATTTTGGTCGCTATCAAAGATAGATAATCAGGGGCCTGCTGGGCTAAAATGGTCGCTATACAGAATCACAATAAGAATTGCAATATATGCCGCTCTTCGGGCTTAAAAAGGTCGCTATTGAAGAATCGCATTAAAGGAATTGAACTATTGCCGTCTCTTTTCATTGACTGAGAGTGAAAAGAGACGGCATTATAGTTCATTTCATATTGTGATTCAGCGTTAGCGACCTTTTTAAGTCTGCTTGTCACTGGGAAACTTGATATGGAAAGAGACTGCATATAGTTCA
This sequence comes from Camptogramma bilineatum, assembly GCA_958496255.1. Lineage (NCBI taxonomy): Eukaryota > Metazoa > Arthropoda > Insecta > Lepidoptera > Geometridae > Camptogramma > Camptogramma bilineatum. The sequence goes on from OY292478.1 coordinate 6,487,201, forward strand.
ACTAGCTGACGCCCGCGGCTTCGCCCGCTTGGACTACTAATTTGTTTATCCCACGGGAACCGTGCATATTTTCGGGATAAAAAGCCTATGTCCTATTCCCGGTCATTATCTATCTATGTTTCAAATTTCAGCCAAATCGGTTCAGTAGTTATGGAGATACGTGGCAACAAACATTCACACACACACACACGGACTTTCGCCTTTATAACATTAGTAGGAAGTAGGATAGGATAGTAGGATTCCTATTGTGATTATAACGTCCTTTTTAGCCCCGCTGGTTAAGAACCACTGGTGTATTCTCACCGGTCGTCGCTGACGCGTCGGTAGGCAGTGCAAACACAGGGTTGTCTGCGCCAACGCCGTCTTCGACACGCGCATTCACGACCACCCCATCTGTAACAAGTAATATCTGACATAAATATTATTATCAACGGGATAATTACCATGATTATTGAGTTATTATTGATTTGAGCGTCGAAATATCGGGAAGCAAGATATAAATAAATAAATAATGCTGGACATTTCACACAGCATCATGTAGCCCCAAGCTAAGCAGAGCTTGTGTTATGGGAACCACATCACTGATTTACTACTTAAATACATTTTTTTTTGTAAATACATACATAATATACATAGAAAACACCCAGACAAATATTTGCAGATCATACAAACATTTGTCCCGCGGCGGGGATCGAACCCATAACCTCCTGCGTAACAAGCGGGCCTTCACCCACTGCGCCACAGAGGTCGTCATCAAATCTCAATAATCATGGTAATTATCCCGTTGATAATAATATTTATGTTTGTGACCATGATAGTTTCAAAAGTTAAGCAATATCTGATCTACTGCGACAGTGAGTCGGGAAGTGGTGACGGGGAGTCGGGCAGGGTGGTGACGTTGAGGCAGAATGGTTACGTTGAGGCAGAGTGGTTACGTTGAGGCAGAGTGGTGACGGTGAGTCGGATAGAGGGGTTACGTCGAGGCAGATTGGTGTTAAGTCGGGCAGAGTGGTGACGGTGAGTCAGTTAGAGTGGTGTCGGTGAATTGAGAAGGGTGGTAACGTTGAGGCAGAATGGTGACGTTGAAGCAAGCAGAGTGGTCACTGTGAGTCCGACAGAGTGGTAACGGTGAGACAGAGTGGAGACGTTGAGTCGGATAGAGTGGTGACAAGGAGTCGGGCATTGTGGTGAAGTAAAGGCAGTGGTGACGTTGAATCGAGCAGTGGTGACGGTGAGTCAAGAGTGTGATGACGTTAAATCGGGCAGAGTGATGATGAAGCAAGTAGAGTGGTGACGGTGGGTCAGAAAGGATGGTGACGGTAGGACAGGGAGATGGTCGACTTTAGGCGCAGGCCAGATAGAAGAGACACAGACATTTGTCTCTTCCGCGTCCCCTTCTTACAAAATGTGACGGCGCCCCGTCTCTTCTGTATGTTTTGCGGCGCGACGCTTCTATACATTTTGTATGAAAGGGACGCGGAAGAGACTTATGTCTGCGACGCGTCCTCGTCTTACGTCTTTTCTGTATGTCCCGCGCCTTAGACATTCTAGAATTCTAGATCCATTGCAAATGTCTCCTTAGATGGTCAGAGCAGAGCTACCCCCTTGGGTTGTCAGAGAGGCTTGTCCAAATACGGTATTTGATGGTTTTTGTTACCAGAGGGGCGCCTATGAGGAGCTTGCCTAGGGCGCTCTTGAAGCTTAATCCGCCCCTGAGGCAGAGTGGAACACCACTCTGCCTCAGGGGCGGATTAAGCTCGTAATGTTGAGTGGTAATGTTGAGGCAGAGTAGTGACGGTGAGTCGGATAGAGGGGTTACGTCGAGGCAGATTGGTGTTAAGTCGGGCAGAGTGGTGACGGTGAGTCAGAAAGTGGTGACTTTGAGGTAGGATGGTGACGGTAGGACAGGCAGATGGTCTATTTTAATGAGTTACCTGTCAGTACACGCGTGATAAAAGAGAAGGACAATCAATAGAAAAGGCAGGTCTATAATGAGTTATAGCTTACCTTTACCTGCCGGTAAACGTTAAACTCAGATATATCAGATCAATCAAAATCAAAATCAAATATCATTTATTCAGTAGGACCGTTATGACCACTTTGAATCGTCTTAAGAGCTAGGTGATTCTACTCCTGTTCTTTCGCGACCAACACCGTGAAGAATCAGGGCAACAAACACGGTATGGGGCCTAGCTTTCTTTTCGGTGATCCATCCGCTTAAAATCTAAATAGTCAAGCTCAATAGGAAGGTGGTCAATATAAAAGGTGGTAGATAGAGAAGGCGAGTCAATAGAGGTGTTGGATAGTTACCTGTCGGTTAGTGCGCTGACGTACCGCTGCACGCTGCCGGGCGAGTCCGCGTAGCGACGCCGCTCCCACGCGCCGCAACCGCACCCACACTCACCCGCTACACACAAACAAAACGTAGCCCTTTACATCTTTACTAGGTGATTTAAGCCAAGGATACACTAGGGAACATTTTGTCCCGCAACATGACGCGCAACACATAATTTACGTGACGCTGCAACGTTGCATATTGTCCCGCAACATGCCCCGCAACATTGTACGTGACGCGGGGCATGTTGCATGCTCCCGCCTCGAGAGCGAGCGCACGTGTCCCGCGTCAGTGTCGCGCTATTTGTCACCAAGTGTAGTCGCATACGCAACATGCGTCTTAACTATGTACGCAGCACTAATAGCCACAACCTCCTCGGGCGACATTTCTATAAACACTGACTAGTGTAGCCGGCAAAATGTTCCATGACAATTGTCGCGGGACACTTCACGTAGTTGTTGAGGGACATGTTCCGCAACATGTCCCCTAGTGTATCCCAGGCTTTATACAGAGTGTCAGGAGGAAATCTTTGCCTACACTTATGTAGTGGCCACACTAGCGGCCAACGTGAATGCCCATTATTGGCTATAAAAACAACGTAGCAAATTCAACCAAGATGGACGTTAACAGAGCTCTGTATTTAATGTGTAAATTTTTATTATTGAATTTATTGAATCACTAGCGGTTCGCCCCAGCTTCGCATGGGTTTGATTTATAAATTACCCGTGCGAAGTCGGGGCGCAAACTATACCTACCCTATGTAAATCACGGATAATGTAGGATTCTAATGGTGAAAGAATTTTTTAAATCGGTTCAGTAGTTTCGGAGCCTATTCAATGCAAACAAACAATCAAATCTTTCCTCTTTATAATTTGGCTCTAATAAAATTAGGGGGCATTGAGATGGCGCATTAAGATATGGCTCTTGAAAAGTTAGATTCACAAAGTGGCGGTGGGCAAAATAAGGTTGGGGAACTATGGTCTTAAGTAATGTACTCACTCTTTCTAGACGTCTGTTGCCCCATGACCGTATTGTAATCAGCTGTACGATGGCTGGTTCGCCCCGCGAACTACCATCTGCAACAAACAATCTATTATTAACATACTAGCTTGTACCCATGGTACCCGGATAAAAAATTGACTATTCCCGGTCATTATCTATCTGTATTTTAAATTTCAGCCAAATCGGTTCAGTGGTTGTGGAGTTATAAAGGAACAAACATCCATCCATCCAAACATCAAACATCCATCCATCCAAACATCGCATTTATAATATTAGTGTGACTAGCTTCCGCCCGCGGCTTCGCTTGCGTGGTACCCAGATAAAAAGTAGCCTATGTCCTATACCCGGTCATTATCATATCATCATATCACATTTATAAATGCTAAAGTTTGGATGTATGGATGTATGTTTGTTCCTGTATAACTCGATAATCACTGAACCGATTTGCCTAAAAGTTAAAATTTAGTTAGATAATGACCGGGAATAGGACATAGGCTACTTTTTATCCAGGTGTCACGTGAGCGAAGCCGCGGGCGGAAGCTAGTTTGGAATTAGCTATTTTGTACTAGTCATTTTGTAGTCGATTTTGTACTAGTCGAGCGAGCCGTGGGCGCCTGCTGACGTCACAGCTAGTCGCGGTCTTCTCGCGAGCGTTTTTTAGATTGGTGCACTAAAATCTCTGTAACTCGGTCATTTTTGATCCGATTGAAAAGACAAAAACACAGTATTTATTGGTTTTTATATAGCTACAAATCTGCATACTAATACGTGACCGATTCTCATTATTCAATACCTACGTCGCCCAAAGGTTAAGGCTGTGTATCCAGTAGGCAAACTGTGAGCGGCCGACTGAGTTTGCGGCGTATCGGTTTAGTACGCTCTTCCATATATTTGAAATGGAGTGTCCACAGTTTGCTAGTTTGCTCACTGTACGCAGTTTGCAGCGTTACGCGCAAAACTAGCAAACTGTGGACACTCCATTTCAAATATATGGAAGAGCGTACTAAACCGATACGCCGCAAACTCAGTCGGCCGCTCACAGTTTGCCTACTGGATACACAGCCTAAGATAATTCTTATGACTAAGTTAAAAATAATGTATGTAGGTCGCACAAGTCATGACCATCTATTCCAGGCTGTCTGCAGGCGCGCATGACTCAGGCAGTAATTGTTACTAATGGGTACAAATTAATCCAACAAAGCGATGTGCGTTGTGTGGTTGTTTAAGCTTAAATTGTGGTAATAGCTGTGGGAGTTTTCAGGGTTTCATGACCAAGATTTCTGAATAAATATTTTTTTAGTTGTTGGCCACTTACTCATACGAACTTACTTACTTTTTAATTTGAAATTTATGGACAATTAGCTGACGCCCGCGGCTTCGCCCGCGTGGACTACTAATTTGTTTATCCCACGGGAACCGTGCATTTTTTCGGGATAAAAGTAGCCTATTTCCTGTTCCCGGTCATTATCTATCTATGTTTCAAATTTCAGCCAAATCGGTTCAGTGGTTGTCGAGTTATAGAGGAACAAACATACATCCAAACTTTCGCATTTATAATACTTAGTGTGACTAGTCGCGCCCCGCGCACAGTATTATAAATGACCCGAAAATCGGACATGCCTTTTTTATGATACTAATCGAAACATTAGGCTATTTCCAATACTAGAGTAGAACTCCCAAAAGTTAATTCAGCTTAGAACGTGAGTTATGGAATTTTTAATTTTTTTCTATGGTTACCAGAGAAAACCTAAAGAAAGGCTGTAATTTTCTAAGTAAGCAATGTTTTTTAGTTTCAATGACAGTATGTTATGAAATCAACTAACTACTATTTTCGGAAACGTATAATTAATTTCTAGGTAAACAACAAAGAAAGTTATGAATTTTTTTGTAGTAATTTAGAAATTATTTTTTTTCACAGCTGTCTATAGAGATTAGCGCCAGATTTCCACAGTTTCGTATTCATTAGTATTATGTTAACCTGCCTGTAAAATATCAGACGCGTAACACGTAGGACTTCGGAGTTATTGAATTTTAAAATTTGAATGTTAGGGTTGGTACTTATTAAAAGTGAACTAATGAGAATCCAAATCAGATTTTTTACAGAATTTGATTAAATTGATTGAATTTTGGTGATATTGAAAGTTGTTATCATTTAATTATCTGTCAAACATAGGTACCCAAAATAACAACATTATACAGGATGTGGCAAATTCTTGGTCACTGAAGGGTAGCTACCTTTTCTCTTGTAGTTAGAAAGTTTTGTTCTTAGGAAACTTCGGTTTTATTTTAAAGAAAAAAATAATTGCATTTTTAGATTTTTGAAAAAAGTACCTATAGTTAGCCTAAAAAATTACATTTGTCAAAAAAAACAAGTTGGTCTTAATCGACTCTATTTCCCACCAGGAATACTTCTCCCAAAGTAACTTATCAAATCAAATCGTAAGTTTTTGCAATAATTCAAAAAAACACTTCCCATACATTTTCTATGAAATTAGTAGTTGTAAATCATTCTCATAGATTCTCAGTGACAATACAATATTATGGTAACAGCGATCTGATGATGGAGTCAGGAGCTGTTCAACAGAACTCCTCAGTAAATAGGCCGATTGAGTTTAAACTCGGCATATCTGTCAAGTTCCGACTACAAGCCATCTAATGCTGAAGTCAGGAGCTGTTCAATGCTTTCCGCCGAGAACATCCATGTTTTGGCTCATTAGAATCAGCTCAACATTACTCAATAAAAGCTTGTGATGAATGAAAATATTTTTTTTAATTAGAAAACTTATTTTTTTAAGCCCTTTTATTTATACATACCCCTATGTACTATGGATATTATAAATCGCCATTTTGTGATGTCCACCATATTGGATTTATAATAACGTAACTTTACTTATTGTGTTTCGCTTGTCTAGTTTTTTCATTTGATATTCATATCATAGGGTTGCTGTGGTAATGATAATTCGCCATTTTGTAGCTCCCGCCATATTGGCTAATAATATAGAAATAGTAGATAAAAACATAACAATTAAATTAAACAATTAATTCTATTTTGATTTTTTTTGTTTATTCTATTATTCATAATAGAGTGTCGCTCTTGAAGTCTAGACGTATCAAAGTTTCATGCTTCGTTCACCCATCTGTTTACAATTTTCTCTGGTACATTTTATAAGATCTTATTATGACAACCCTAATATCATAGAAATTACTGAAAATCATAGAAACGTCATATCTTCGATGTCCTGATAGATTTTCGTCTGATTTTTTTTCACAAGTATAATACAGTTACGAGGTATATTTTCAGGAAGATTTCTAGCGCTAATCACTAATGGTTTATGAGAAAAAAAATTAAACGTGAAAATCACAAAATTAAGCATAGAAACTTTACTGTTATCGGTAAATCTATTTCGTTTAGCTTATAAAGTGCCCTGTATATAATGCCATTTTGGCCTAGAAATAATTGTACAAATATGTTACGCAGTTCTTTTATTTTCGCCTTTTTCTGAAAATCCAGAATTTTCTAAAAAAAAATATTACTCAAGTTCTAAGCTGAATTAACTTCTGGGAGTCCTACTCTAGTATTGAAAATAGCCTAATGTTTCGATTCGTATCATAAAAAGGGCATGTCCGATTTTCGGGTCATTTATAATACTGTGCCGTGGTGTTACCCGCGGATAAAAATCGGTTAGATTAGCCTATGTGTTATCCTAGAACCTAAAATATCTACATTCCAAATGCCCGCGGCTTCGCTTGGTACATACATACCTGTCCATAGTAGTCTAACCGTTTACCATCAGGTGGGCCGTATGCTTGTCACTACCTTAGTATAGTACCTATACTATAAAAAACTACGGTGTCCCTTAGGCGCGGCGGACATTATCCCTGATCTTTGAGCATTTAAGATCCTTGGATGATGTCATAGGTATTTGGAGAATTTTTACACAATTTTACTTTGAAATTTTAAACAGCATTCTTTTGACGGGCTATTGCTGGCTGGTATTAGAAAATTAATTGTGGCCATACACTAAGCATGATGCTGCTGATAGGACTGTACAGTACTTCAAGATAAATAATGGGCTTCGGTTAATTTCTTGTTTTCCAAATATGACCGACAGCATCTAGGCAGTATTAATATAAGCTCTGTATGTTTCCACAAAACACATGTGCTTTAGCTGCAGTTTCTTCCGCAGCCCGTGGCAGGGAAAGTGTTAACTGATTTCCTCACGATGTTTTCTGTTCACCGTTTATTGCTCGTGTTAATATGTATTGAAATTGTTATGACAAGAAAAAGTACTTACTTATTACGTATAGGAGTGTGATTATATCTATCACATAAATGATTGGTTAGGAAGCAAGCAGGTGAAATTATAATGATGAGCGAAGAACAAAAAAATTTGAATCAATAACTCATCATTAAATACTTTCAAATTCAGTTAAACGGTTAAAACCGCACAAAACCAGTCCTCCAGGAAGTAAGCTCTTAAACAAATGGTTTTAGAAGAGATTTGAAAAACAAGTTTTGAGAAAAAAATGGACAAGTCTGAACAAGTCAACAACCTGTGTTGACCTATAAACATGTTTTATCTGGCGCCATAGTACGGGAAAATAAGACAAAACTAGCGAAAAGCACTATAATTAAACCTGATGAATAGAAAAACAAAAATAAATAACAAATAACACATGAGTTGCAATCGCCATCTTTGTGGAGTGCGTCGAGAAAATGCATTGAACTTTTTTTGAATTTAGAATCTTGAAAACTTACGTCTGTGTTATTCAATGGTGCATCTCCTTCGCATTGTTTCGTTTTCGTATATTTTCACTGCACATTAAAGTCGTTAATAACAAGATACACAAAGTAACTGTGTTGATTGATGTGAAACACTTGTTGTCGTTCGAAATAATCACTATTTTGTGAGTATATTGCAGTCAAGTCACAAGGAATCTTTGGTACTTACAAATTTATTAAAATTTCTCATTAATTTAAACAAAATAAATGATTTTTAATAATAAAACGAATAAAATACGCAGTTCACTGCAGTACTGACTGACTGACTGACCACCTGACAGAAGTGACAGGACAGACTGACAGATCAATGAGTCATTGACATCATTCTATTCCATTCATTCATGTTCTTCATTCATGGAGATTTCTTTTGTTAGAAACGTTCCAATCTCTCCACAAAAATTATTTTCCTCCTCAAAATTGTAAACTGTTGCTCATATTCAGTAATCAAAAGACTTTATTAATTTTCTTTATCTAACAGCTGTTTATTAGGTACAATATATTATCCGTAACATGTCAACACAATGATTTAAAATTAAGTTTGTTTCATATAATTTTCAAAGAACGTACGTTGGAACGTTTTTTTGAACATCCGCCCTCGCAAAAATTGAAACAGCGCCATCTGCTGTAGAGTAGCATTACTATTTTCAATGGATTTTAGTGTGAGTGCTAGTAGTGACTTTTCTTAAAAATAGATGGCATTGCATTTGCAGTTCCTTTCTCATTGTTGATTTTTGTTCTTTTATTATGAAAAGAAAATAGAGTAGTAATTGTACTTTACGTGGTTTATCTTATCACGCACACCATAGATAATTCAACGTCTGCGTTTCAGTACGGACCCGCACCGCACGCATGGATCCGCGTGATACACAAGAATTGATTTTCTATTCTATTAATCTCAGCAGAGAGGTGTCACCTACCCGCCAAAGTGCCTTAGGCCACTGTACTGGCCCGAGCTCTATTTGAGTCGTTCGCCGATTAAAATCACGATTTCTATGGTGTTAGGGCTTCCCCATACGTGGAAAGTGTCTTTATTTGTTGGTAACATTATTGTCCCACTACTGGTAACACTAAAAGTCATAGATAATAAATAATATTTCTACAATGTGTCAAAATACCGGAAGAGAAAAATACGAAAAAAACTTTATTTTTGAAAGAAGGTTCAAATAAGATTTTCAGCGATGACCTATACATGTTTTGCATTAATTAAATCTGACAGGTATTTAGGATAATTACTGAACAATTAAAACCCCGTTTTATATTAAAAAATTTGAATTTGATCAACATTTTGAATGTTGCGGGTGAATTTTCTTTTTGAAGGTCGGCTATTGTGATTGATGTATAGGACTGAAGTGAATGAGGTTTGTTTTGTTCGTTTTGTTGGCTAACTACATATTTCTACCAATCAGAAAGACTTCAGACAAGGCTATAGGATGAAAAATGAAGTAGTATTGAATTTTTATTTGCCGTGAGCGCCCTCCCGCTCGTCGCGCGCGGAACAAAATGGCGTAATTTGGCCTTTTGCAAACGCGAATAGATAATTACTTTTAATGTCGATGTGTATATGTTTTGTGTTAAATAATAAAGGTGTGTAGTGTACTAAGTGTGTGCACCATGTTGACGCAGATATTTGCTACCAATTTTGAACAATTGTGAGTTTTTATTTTGCAAGGTGCCAAACATGTTTACGGAATGGAATAAACAATTTATTTGGTGGTGACAATGTAATCCCCTTGAGCAGGTAAGTAAGTAGTTAATAAGCTTGTTAAATTCCGATTCCAATGATACCACAAACAGGTTTAGTCCAGGAATAAAATCACTGGCAAAAAAAGTTAAACCGCTGGCAACAGTTGCGCGGGCGTTGGTTTGGCTAGGCAGGCAATCGGTCCGGGGGGCGGGGCACCTCAACGGCTACGGGGTTTTATCAATTCAAAAAAGGTTTTTTGTTCCTACAAATCTATTGTCAATGAGTCAATCAACCTACCTACAGAAAATGATGAATAATAGAAAACACTAGTCTGAAAGCATTTTAAGGCTGAGCGCACACCGCGCCGAATTCTCTAGTACTGCCAGATTTGCAGGCAGGTGTGCGATTTCATACAATTTCATATAAATATCTATAAAAAATCATTATAGTTCTTATTTATTTATTTATTTAAATAATTCTAAAATTCGATTCGCTCGGCGCGGATAGGTGTGAGGTAAATTAGAAAAAACTAAATATCTATAAAACTATAGGGTACCTATCCTCCTAAGGCCACACCACGCCCTCAATCCAAGGCAGGTAAGCAGCTATCTTCGTGTAAACGCCGCCTTGCCCCAGGAACCCACACTCGCTGCCGTAGGAGGTGACGCCCAGCAACGTGTTGATACAACTCGGCCGATGTGTGTCCAGTTGTAATGGACCACCACTGTCGCCCTGGGAAATGAAATGAAATATGAATAGATAGATAGATAACAGCTTTATTGACACACACTTTAACAGCACAGACACACACAAAAAGTAGGTAGGTAAGTACCTACAGAAATAATAAGAACTTAAGAGGCCTGCGACAGGCGAATTTCTATAAAACGTAATACCGAAATCATTTAAAATTTAGGCATATTTTTATCAGTTTTTGTTGTTAGATTAAGAGAGTAGGTATTTATCTAGGTTCCTGTTACACTTTTGTTCCGAAAAACTTACCTAAAAAGAAATGTAAGCGAATTGAATTGAAATCTTTGTAGGTACACCAAAAATGGCATTTTTTTCTTTTCATTTGTTCTCTATTAAGTTTTTTGGAACAAAAGTGTAACAGGAACCTAGATAAATACTGCCTTTATCCAAATAATAACATAAAGTGATAAAAATATGCTCCAATTTTAAATTATTTTGGTATTACGTTCCTAGGTACCGTAGAACCTCCGAACTTTGCCTAGTGTAGGTAACTTTGCCTAAATTATAAAAAGTACGATATTTATTTTCCTATCACGACAACACTTATTTTTGTTCGTTGGTAGAAACCCAAATCATAAACAGCCAATACTGCACTATTTAACTTTAAAATAACGGCAGCCATTTCATAGTAGTTGCAAAAAGTTTTCGGTGGAAATCGCGCAATTTTTTGACTTGTCCCACAAAATTATGTCATTGTGAGGAACTGGTTTGAGGTACGTCTTTCATATCTTTACAGTAGTTGGCAAATATGATCGGCTTTCGAAACACAATTATCTCATCTAAATACTATGATTATTGACAGAAATATCTGAGAAGGCAAAGTTAGGCGCAATTTTTTGAATAAAGTTTTCCAAACTTTGCCTACCCTAGGGTTGTCAGTTTTAGATTTAACCAACAGAACAAAATGAGGGTTATGAATTTCAAACCACTCCCGTCTGTTTTCTTTTGGTATGTTTAACTAAGACATTTCTACTTTAGCACCAATAAAAGCGGTTAGATGTTCGTTACTTTTTTTCAATATTTTACTATCCATCTATGTACCTACTTTTATTGTTACGACTTGAAAAAAGTAGTGTAGGACACCCTCTGGCTAGGTGGAGTGATGATTTTCCAAAGGTCGCCGCGCCGTGGATGCAACAAGCCATGGACAGGATAAAATGGCGCAGATTGGAGGAGGGCTATGTCCAGCAATGGACTGTATAGGCTGATGATGATGATTACTTTTTTGTGACAGCGCTGACTTTTGGCGCATTTTGTCGGTAAATGATGCCCTAACTTTGCCTGTCATCATATAAAGTTAAATATAATTATTTGGAGTAGTATTGAGAATATAATCTATAAATGGTTCAATATATGATTAAACTGCATTAAAATCTATATGATTTACCAAGTTTTACAGAAAATATGGACCTCAGGCAAAGTTAGGCTCGTTGCCCTAACTTTGCCTACTTTATTGACAGCCTCTACTGTCAAGGTTTTCAATGCTGTGAGCCTAGCACACACACACATTGAAAGCCCTTTAGTAATTGGTTGACTTCAGCATGACAGAACCGATTATTTATGATCAGTTTGGCGCAAAATTTAAAAAAACTCGAAAAAGTAGGCAAAGTTCGGGGGTTCCACGGTACGTAGATACGTTCGCCGAGCCCTTAACTAGAGAAATAGACAACACAAGAAGGAACAAAGAAGAGGCGAGTTACAAAAATACTTTTTAAAGTAGGTAGGTAGGCAGTAGGTAGGTACACAAACAATCGAGTAGGTAAGTAGGCGGATGCGTGAAGTATGGTAGAAAAAGTTCTTATAAGTAGCACAATAGTAGTGGGGGTGATAAGAATGAAATAACATGAAATAAGGTAAGGTGCTTTTATACATCATCATCATCCACAACCCGACTTCGACCACCGCTTAGTTTGTGGCATCCGTCGCTTCCACACAGTAGTTAAAAAATGTTACATTTGTACCAATAATTTGTAACAAAATGTACTTGCGTAACAATTTGTAACTTTTGTTAGGTAAGTAGTTTAGCAGAAGTGACTAGCCTATGTTAGTGAATGTTACAAAAAGTTTTCATGTCAGATCAGCGTACCTTGCAGGTGTCCCGGACCAGTTTCTTGTCTCCGAAGCACATCTGTGCGCCGTGGTCCAGCCCGGAGCGCAGGTGACGGTGGACGGGGAACTGCGAGTCACATTCCTCTGCGCTGAACTTAGTGAGGCTCACCTAGGGAATTATGAATGGACACTATTGGAAAAACTTTGAAAAATAATTGTTTGAAGCGCTCGTGGCGTAACTTGCTTAGACATGTGCTTAGACCTTTGAAGTTAAGCGGCAGTCTGAGCGATCACAGTTGTGACCACTTGGCATTAGAAGCGCTCGTGGCGTAGCTTGCTTGGACGTTCTTGATTGATCGTTGAAGTTAAGCAGCGTTGTGCGCGGTCACTTTTAGGATGGGTGACCGCAAGTGGTATTACGAGCTGAGCGCTTCCGTGCTTCGGAGAGCACGTTAATTGTCGCTCCCGGCTTTTAAGTCGTTAAGCCATGACGGAGGCCTCTAGGCGCCCTGAAAACTCCGTCACCAGAGTTAGCCACTTGCTCATACGAAAGAAGAAGATTAACAGCAGGCTGATTGTCTAGGTACCTCAAATTGATCTCTTTCAAACTGTCAAAATGGGAACGACCCCTACTTTACCTTTGGTCAAAACGATCGTGTAGGTATCTTTTGTCGCGTTCGGTCTCGTTGAGATGAGAGTGACGGAGCTACTTGCGTGGTCACTGAACTGTCATATTTGACAGTTCGAGACCGATTTTGATAGCTATCAAAGATAGACAATTAAGGGGTAGGAGAGCGCTTCCGTGCTTCAGTGGGCACGTTAAGTTGACAGTTCCGGCTTTTAATTAGTTAAGCCGTGACGGAGGCCTTCAGGTGGTCTCAACTCCGTCACCAAAGATAGCCACTGAGCTCATACACACACGCACACGCACCTAAAGCTGGCGGTTCGAGACAGGAGACCGTTGGTTGTTATCATAAAATTGTATATACTTAAAGCCAGCATTAGAAGCAAGACCCTGCGAAGTAACTTCATCCTTCATTAACAGGAGGAAGAAACAACGATACTTGATCCTTTAGTTGTTATTTAAGTTGAAGGTTCTCTTGTCTCTTTCGCGCACTCCTAAAAAGCCTGTCTCTGGTCTCAGTCTCTGGTCTCGGTCTCGGGCGCGAACCGCCCTCTTAATATCTTATCATGAAGTATGCTCTCAAACAATTTGGCAAGGGCTGACAAAATAGCAATCGGTCTGTAGTTTTCGGCTAAGGTATCGCTTTAAGGTCTAATGTAAAATACCTTCTGCATAGTGTCAGCTAAATCCTTCATGTACCCGAGTCCGCCCCAGCCCGTGGCTTGGATGTTGTATCCAGGCGTCTCCTCGTATGTAATGAAGTCATCATACGCCGGCAGACACGCCGGGAGGACCGTCTTGTTGATAAATGTTACTCTGGAACGTAAAAAGGAATGATGGTAACAAAATAAACATTGCTCAAATAGTCTGTGACGATGTTATTAAAAAGTGCAAAGGTAACAACAGAAGCACACAGTGTGAAGGTAACATGAGTACCTAACACCAATCACGGTATCTCTTTGTAACACCTACAGTAATGCAACTTACGGTGTTTCCCTGTGGTCCACAACTCATGGTTTCTAAGATATCTTCTTCTATCGAGTCGATGTATCTACAATTTTTAGAGCCATTTAGACCAATAAATCCACGGTATTATTCGAACCAGTCATGAGGTCGTTCATTGTACAGGGGCCTTACTATGAACTCTTAGAGCAATGTCAAAGTAACATTCCGTGCTAAGATAAGACTAAGGTAAGGTTAAAGTAAGCCTAACGCAGGAATGTTTTGGTAACGTCTCATCGTGGAGTGTCAAGTGTCAAGTCATTGACACCTTGTTTTGACATTGCTCTAAGAGTTGGTGGTATGCCGGTGGTGTTGGGGCATGATGGACACACAAGCACGTGTGGCATAGTCTGCACCTGGGTTTCTATCTAAAAAAGTATGAAGGTAACATGTCTAACACCAATAGTAACACAACTCACCGTATTTCCCTGTGGTTCACAACTCATTCCCCCTTACCTACTTATGAAAGTTGTTTAAAGTTGAACACTGGTTAAACAACGTCCTGTCTTTGTTGTCACTATCCACAAATAAAGACAGGACGTTGTTTAATCAGTTCTTAACTTTAAACATCTTTCATAATGTAAGGCCCATTGTATCTAAAAAAATCTGATTCCTAAAATGTATATTTTAAAATAAAATAAATAAATAAAAACATTTTATTTCGGATAACATTGATCCATAATTTGTTAGTAATTTTGTTAATTGTTGTACAAGTACCTACCTAAACTTGCCAATGTTATGCTATGTAACTTTATGGCTAAATAAATGAAATGAAATGAAATAAAAAGTATGAAGGTAACATGACCGACACCAATAGTAACATAACTCACGGTATCTCAGTCTCGAGTAGTGCGATGTCGTGGTACTTGGCTGGCGGTTTGTACTCCGGATGGGGGATAATACGTTTGATCTTATAACGGCGCCAGAGCTCAGGGGGGTCGGATCGCTTTAGGACGCCGAAGGCCGCCTCGGTCACTGGACCCCTGGAATTTATTTATTTCAGTATCGAGAATAAAAACCCTGTCCGATCTGTCTGTGTCCTGTCGAGTGGCGTGAGAGTCGAGCGTCACAAGTGTGACTGTCGAATGGAGTGACTGTCACGTGTTGTGTGTCAAGTGTCATGAGTGTCGAGGCCTTGAAGGTCGTAGTAAGTGTAAAGAGTCGTGAATGTCGAAAGTCGTAAGTGTCGAATCTTGAGTGTCACGTGTTGAGTGCCAAGTGTCGTGAGTGTACGAGTTTGAGTGTTGAGTGTCGTGAGTGTCACGTGTTGAGTTTCGAGTGTCGTGAGACTCGTGAGTCTACATGTTGAGTGTCGAGTGTCGAGCCATATGTGTCGAGGGTTGAGTGTCGTGAGTATCACGTGTTGAGTGTCAAGTGTCATTAGTGTCGAGTCATAAGTGTCGCCAGTATCACGTGTTGAGCGTCGCGAGTTGTAAGTACGAACGAGTCGAACTGTAAAGCTGGAAACAAACTATCGGACGCATCCATAAGTCGCGGCTGTTAGCCGCGACTGATAAGTGTGCACACCGTCCGAACACCCAGCGGGCCAGATTGCCTTCGGACGTCTGAAGGTCCAAGGACGCGTCCGCGACTTTCGTCAGATAAGGGAGTGTCCACATTGCGTTTTTTGCAGCGCGTTTGTATCGATACAAACGCGATTCGAACGCGATGCGAACGCGCAGCCCCCCGCGCAGCCCCTCCCGGTTCGCTTTTGTATGGAAAAATACGCGTTGCGAACGCGCGTTTGTATCGATACAAACGCGCAGCTCAAAAACGCGCTGCAGAAAACGCAATGTGGACACTCCCTAAAGTGCACAGTTCTATGTTCGTTCTATATCCAGATACCTATTCTGTCGCGGCTGTCAGCCGCGTCCGTCAGCCGCGTCCGATAATTTGTTCCCACCTTAAGCGTCACGTGTGAGTGTCGAGTGTCGTGAGCGTCAATGTCCAGTGTGTGGCGGGAACAAAGTGAGTGAAAATTCTTTACCGTTCACTTTAGTTATTGTCGGTCCCGGCTTTTAAGTCGTTAAGCCATGACGGAGGCCTTTAGGCGGCCTAAAAACTCCGTCACCAGAGTTGGCCACGTACTCATAAGAAAGAGAAGCATAAGACCGTCCACTTCCTAGGGAAATTAAGGGAAATTAAAGAACTAGTTGTAATATAGGTACACCGTTTATTTTTGGTCAGTTTAAAGCCGGCGCCTACGTAATCTATATCGATAACCTTACTCAAAAATAATGATAAATATGAGATCTATTTTTTTGCAATTAATAATATCACGAAACATAGGCAGGATAAATCACGGAGATACGTGCTCTGTGCTCAGCTGTTGCTACGGCGTAGAGTCTACGCTATGTCGTAGTCATACATACATACCTAGGTCATTAGCTCTGCGCGCTTACGACACCTTACCAAGTGTTTTCCTCACTTTTTTTAATCTTTTCAACTATTTCGTTGCGTATGAAATACTTATCAAATTCAAAAATTAAACCAACGACTCGAATACGATTAAGCAATACAAGCAGTGGGTGCTGGCTTTAAACTGACCCAGAATTAACGGTGTATAACTCACAAGTCCCTGCTGGCGATGCAATGAGCTGCTGTCAGGATGAACCGGTCGCTGATGAGCGCGCCGCTGCAGAGCCACTCCGAGGGATCTGTCGTGTCGCGGTAGCCTAGCAGGGCCTGGAACAACACTTCTCTTTTACCTATTTGATAACGCACGCACGGCGCAGTACCATCCTTATCTATCTTGTGGTCATGTAGCGACATCTAACTGTCGCTAGATGAACAACATAGACATGCTACGCACTACGAGCTTCAGCGAAGATGGCGCCACATAACATCAACATGTCCAGATCGCGCAAACGGTAATTTCTGGAGCGATAGGCATATAGCCGACAAATTAACATCAACTGTCAGTCGAAAGACCACGGGCAAGTGTGCCAGATGGGCCCGTTGCAGAGAACCACCTACACTGCCTTTGGGGAACGATCACACCATGTTCCCCAAAGACATTCCATCCACTCTTACCACGCGGTTCTCCTCCACCTTCATCATCCGCACTGCTAAGGTCTGGAACTCGCTGTCAGCTTCTGTTTTCCCCGAAAACTATAACCTGGGTCTCTTCAAGTCACGAGTGAATAGGTGTCTTCTAGACCTTTGTGACCCATTGTCAGCCACATCGTCGCTTACCATCAGGTGAGATTGTGGCTAAACAAAGGTCTAGGTAGGTACTCGTATCTACAATGAAAAAAATATATAGGTACCGACCTACCTACCTATATTTGAAACGCTTAGACGTTCTTGATGGATCGTTGAAGTACTTAGGGATCGAGCACATCACAGATTTTCTCTCGTAGTTAATCGGGCTCCTAGATCAGTATGGAGATATATGCACAAGTTGCACTGCGCATCGAAACGGCTAATTTCACACATGCCAAGATCCGTTGGTAGAAGTGTAAGAACCCACCATATGAGGGAACTCCCCGGGTGCCACGTCGGTCCCTCCGATGACGTAGCTCGTTAGAGTGTAGTTTTTGTAGACATGGCAACTCTGATTCGTCATTTGTCGAGTCACGCCGCTAAAGATGTTGCAGTTGTAGTATTTGTACTTCTGCACGTACTCTATGCACTCTGGAATATTAAAACAAGTGACTAAAAAAAATTCAAAAACCGACTTCTGATACCTACGACATTTCTGTTCATAACTCCGCGAAGATCCTCAACATATCCTCACTAAATTTTTATGGCACCAACCAGAAAGTATACCCTTTCAAACAAAAAAAGAATTTTCCAAATCGGTCCAGTTGTCTTCGAGTAATCGGGAAACATACATAAAAAATAGCACAAAAAGAAAGATTCTGAAGAATTGTGAACCTCCTCCTTTTTTTGAAGTAGGTAGGTCCACTACGCACAATGGATCTAGGCATTAGTAAAGATAGCCGTTTCGAAGCGCAGTAGAAAATTTTATATGAAAAAGTTGCACTGTGCATCGAAACTGCTAGGTATCTTCACGAATGCCAAGATTGATGTTTTGATTGTGAGAAGTGGAGGTTAGGTATTAAGGTTGTGACACATTGCGTCATATCATAAGCGGGCCGAGCCATAACCGAGCCCGTCACGAAAATAGCACCTTACACAGTAAGACCGTATCATACTAGGACCGTCGCATAACCGTTTTGCGAAGCGTAATCACCCGAGCCTATACCACAGTAATAGACATTTTGTTGGTTTTATGCTAAATACACAATTATTCTGAAAGCCCATTTTAAAACTTATCACTCAATTTTTTTGTAAATATAGAGCGTTTACAAGCTAAACCACACTAAAATACATATTTCACACAGTTCGTTGTGAAATAAAAAATAAAAAATAAATTGATTAAAAAAATCCATAGTCGTTATAGGATTTGAAGCCGAACCCGGCGTGCAAATTACTGTTAAATTATTAATTATTAATTATTTCACATTTAAACTGTAGTATTCTTACAATAATACCACATTTTAGTTAGTAAAATGACAGAAAAAATGATCGAAAACGCAGTAGTAAGAAAATTTACTGCGTTAATAATAATGTGTTTTGAACGGATTTCACAAGAAAACTAATTGCAATAATAGGGGATATATCACTCTACTAGGTAGTACTATAAAATGGCTATAACTGTTATGTTTTGAAGAAATAATAAAGTAAAAACGTTAAGAAATATAGTTTACTAGCAGTGCCATCGTAGCGTTGCCCCCATAGTGATGGTATATGGTGATCATGATGATGATGATGAAAAGTAGCCTATATCCTTCCTCACAGAGTTTAGCTATCAAATGCAGAAATACATTTTTAAATCCAACTGGTAGCTCCTGAGATTAGCGTGTTCAATGTTCAAACAAATTAACAAACGAACTTTTCCGCTTTATCGATCGAGCGAGCGAAGCGAGCGAAGATCTTAGTGGTAAGTTGGGCGATTTTGCTTTGTATGTTTGTATGTTTGTATGTTTCACGAATTGTTGTTCGCGCATAACTGTCGAACCGTTCATCCAATCCGCATGAAACTTGGTAAGTCAATAGGTTGTGGTAAGGAAATTTACGGTGGAGCATATGAGCTTAATCGATGAAGGGGTTGTGAAGATATTGTGTTCCCAAGGGGGTAAAAATTTTTGAAAGTTACACAAATATATTGAGTGGGGTGTCATACGAAAGGGCTTATTTTGTACATTCCAAAATGGTTTTTATTTTTAATCTAGGATGTATAGTTTTTGAAATACGACCAAAGGAAAAAAACTACGAAACCAGAGCTGCAAGAGCTCCCGTTTCATAGAGTTTCGATGTCTTCGTAGCTCATTGACTGGTTGGTCTTAAAAAGAGAGTGGCATCGTTGCGGTTTGGTTTGCAATGATTTTAGATGCTACTTGATTTATTTCCGTGATAAAAAAATTTTTGATAAAGAATGAAAATAATTGGGGTAAAAAAAGTTAAGTAAACAAATATATTGAGTGGGGTGTCAAATGAAAGGTCTTTATTTGTACATTCCAAAATAGTTATTATTTTTATTCTAGGACGCATACTTTTAGAAATACGACGAGAATTCATAAATATGAAATAAATGAAAAAATAGACACGACATTATGTATTGCATGCATGCTAGTATTATTTCATGAAGAGCTAGCGCAATAGGCATACTCGGCAGTAGTAGCACTTGAAATTATAGGGGTAGTCAAAAGAAAGTCCAAATGTAAGCCATCTACGGTGCGCGAGATCTCAGTTCGGGGCGAACTACTAGTTATTGTTTGGTACCTATAGATTATGTGTACTTTCACTCCACATTCAAGGTTTTATTAATATGTAACCTCTTCTGAATATTTTTATTGATTGTAGGCTTCATCATTTTTCTCGAAATCGTGTTTTTGCTGTTACTACATTTTGATTTCGAGAGGGCAGTATTGTACCCGATGGGATTTTGACGTTTGATAATGTCACATAACGTGCGGAACGCATTAAGTTATGCTAGATGGGGGGGTTTTCCAATTCGAATAGATGGAATGAAAATTAAATTTTCTTACGCTCTCAATAAGTTTTTCGTTATCCATTTCAAAATTAGTTTCATTCAAACGAAACCCATAGCATAGAATAGCACATTATGTCATAAAGACTGCCAGTGTGCATGCTACTAGTAAGTTCAGAACATAGAGGTTTCAACCAAAGAAATGAGCGGCACGAGCTAAGAGAAAAAAAAAATGCTTTGTTTTTTTTTGCTAAGAATTTTGAATTATGATTAAGTAAGTACCTACCTAATAAAAATAGGAAAAGGTAACTAGGTGCATATAGGCCGTTTAGGAGCCGCTCCCATCGAAAGGCCGCCTAAGCCTTTCAACGGCCGAAAAGCGGCCCCTAGGGGCAGACCTGGCCACGCTACTAATATGTGTATTGACAGATGGGCGGGGATTAAAAATATAAAGGGGTGTCTGCACTCCGTGTCTTACCTACTAAAAAAAATGTACGAGAACGAGTTGGGAAACTCAAAAACAAAATATTTCAGTTCATCAACTAATACTACTTTTTAGGGTTCCGTTGTCCTGACAAGAAACCCTAATAGTTTCGTATGCCCGTCCGTCTGTATTTTTTAAGTATTATGTATAAGTATCATAACATAAGTCATCAATATCATAAGTTTTCTTACAATATATCAGTTAAAATTTATCTCAGAGTTTTACTGATATTAGACTATGAACTATCCTTTATCCAGGGTGTGCGGACCGTACAATGTAAGTATTCATAGTAGATGTTCATTTCCAAAAGTACCTATCTAAATTATCGCATTGGATGTTTATCTGCAATGATAATTTAAATCTGTAGTAAATAAATAACTGAATAACTGAACAATACAATAACTTTTTTATTCTCAAAAACTTATTTTTAAATACGTCTCGACAACACTCTTTTCTACTCGTTTCTTTTTAAAAATAAAGGAATGTTTCCTTTAAGTAAAATACTGTATCTTAAGGATTTAAAGTAGTTTCCCTCCGGGGCCCATTCATTTTTTCCACCCTGTATATGGAATTTCAATTTTTCTACTCGTACATCAACTCGTACAAGGTTGTCAATTTTCAATTTTAGAGATGCAATGTGAACTCAGCCTATATTTTTAAAATTGTTATTTGTCAGCGGACGTCAGTCGAGTGTCAACTCGACCTGACATGCGACCGTCTCAGTAGGGTTGCCACTTTTTTTTCGAATAAAGGAGTTTGTAGGAACTTACAAATAAATAGTAGGTAGATTTTACTTAAAAAAAAAGGTGATTGAAAAATAAAAGTTTCCTTGCTTCTGTCTGACTACCCCTACAAGTTTAAGTTTACATTCACATAATTAATATGACAGCTTACCATGGTTTTGTTGAGTCTGCTTTAAGGGCGTTCCCTGAGCCAAACACTGTATTTCCCTGTATAAACCCTCGATAAATAAAGTGGAAAGTAACTGAAAAGCCAAAATGCATCTCTAACATTTTATCTTGGAATATACCGTTTAATTTTAGTTTTAATTTTTACTTAACGTCATATTTACTTCATAATAAATCAACGAAAATCACTAAAAATAAGATAAATCTTCATTTGCTTCTGAATTTGTTGTAGGTAATTTATGTTTTTGGTTTGCACCATCGGATAGGTCATTCAATTAATGACATAAATTCCGTTCACTTTTTCGATTGGTTGTTATTAGGGATGAGAAAGCTCCAAAAAACTGCATTTTTGTCGTGTTTCGGAGCGAGCAGCTGTCATAAGCGCCGCGGCCGGACGCATTCTAAATTTATCTTTAGTTTAACAAAGCTAAGACAAATATATTTTGAAGTTGCACTCATCGATTAGCTAATTTTAGCTCTAGGCTAGGGTATTATTTTTTGCGGCAACTCTAAGAGCAAAATTTGTAAGTCAAAAGAAAGGGTCAAAGCCATCACACTATCACATCACACTAATATTATAAATTAAATAGTTTGGATGTTTGGATGGATGGATTGATGTTTGGGTGGTTAGATGGATGTTTGGATGTGTCTGAACCGATTTGGCTGAAATTTAAAATAAAGATAGAAAATAACCGTAAATAGGACATAGGCTACTTTTTATCCCGGAAAATTTTTTGAAACACATCTACTAACAAACAACATAAAATCGCCCAAGTTGCCACTAAAATCTTCGCCTAATATATTTTTTCCCCAAAAATATATTATTTAGGATTCAAATAATATTAGACTTATATTAAATATAATATTAGGTGTTGCAACCCTACGTGTCAGCAAAATAATCATGGCGGCCGGAGATTGACAAGACGGCCATGGCACGGGCAGGGCACGCGACGGTGTAGGAACGGTGTGGTGTGGGGCGTCGCATACATTTCAATACAAAGAATATCATTTTTGCCGGGACGGTGTTGCTACGGTCATGCTATGCGACGGGGTAGAGACGCGATAATGTGGCAGCTCCCTTAAAATTAAATTAGGTATGATCACGACTGTGTCGCCGAGCCGCGGAGTCCTTGTCAATAAAATACTTAGGGCCTTACTTATGAAAGATGTTTAAAGTTAAACACTGGTTAAACAACGTCCTGTCTTTATTTGTGGATAGAGACAAACAGAGACAGGACGTTGTTTAACCAGTGTTCAACTTTAAACATCCTACTATCCTACTAATCCTACTAATATTATAAAGGCGAAAGTCCGTGTGTGTGTATGTGTGTGTGTGTGTGAATGTTTGTTCCACGTATCTCCATAACTGTAAGCTCATACTAAACTAACCCAATGGACCGTTTTGTTGTCTGTGTGATTAAATAAAATAATAATAATAATAATAACTACTGAACCGATTTGGCTGAAATTTGAAATATAGACAGATAATGACCGGGAATAGGACATAGGCTATTTATCCCGAAAAAATGCATGGTTCCCGTGGGATAAATAAAATAGTAGTCCACGCGGACGAAGCCGCGGGCGTCAGTTAGTCTTTCATAAGTAAGGGTAAGGGGGTTAGCTAATAAACAAAAATAAATTTATAAATAACTCACTGTCCCATGACTTCTGTCCCGTCTTCAACAGGACTCCCGATTCAGCAGCCCGCCTGTCCAAAATGGCATCACTGCAAAACACAAATTTTGACTATTGTTGCCTGGGACAATGTTGAGCTGGAGTAGGTTTGTAGCACCTACACCATCCTCTCAGCTTAACCAGCCATATCCACAGAAAAGACTGGATACGTGTGGGGTTTCCTCACGATGTTTCCTTCACCGTTTAGATCTCGTGTTAATGCATATAAACTTTTCAAAACCTTAAATCCATTGATGCTGCCAGGATTCGAACCCACGACCTTCGGATCGAAAGTCAAGGTAGGTACTGTACCCCTCGGCCAACGTTTGGGAAAACCATCAAACTTACTATCGATACCGAATCGGTGTAATGTGCGCACATGTATACGTCTCAATACTGATCTAGGAGCCCGACTAACTATCGGCCGAGAGAAAGTTTGAGGTGTGCTCGGTCCCTAACTATCGACCGAGAGAAAGTTTGAGGTGTGCTCGGTCCCTTATGAATAAACAGGGCTCGAAATTATCTAGTGCATACGCACTTAGCATTGTAGACTAGTTCACAGTCCGTACAGCAGACGCCGACGCGGCCCTCCTCCGTCGTGCAAGGCTGGAAAATAAAACAAAATCAATAAACCAAGCTCACTCACATTCATTTACTTATAGACAATGGTACCTATATAACATGTTACGTTCATAGTTACCGACGTTTTTAAAATGTAGGTAAGGTACACTCCTGGAGCTTGACTATTTAGATTTAAGCGGATGGATCACCGAAAAGAAAGCTAGGCTCCATATCTACCGTGTTTGTTGCCCTGATTCTTCACGGTGTTGGTCGCGAAAGAACAGGAGTAGAATCACCTAGCTCTTAAGACGATTCAAAGTAGTAATGGCGGTCCTACTGAATAAATGATATAGGTAAGTACCTATATTGCAATTTCTATTGTGTTTCTGCTACGGCCTTTTTAGCCAAACTGGTCGGCGCACTAAGTTTTATGCAAAACCGATCACCAGATTTGGTTAGTAGCTCATTAAGATCACAGAACTCACTGACTCACAAACCGTTAGTCACCAGAGATGCTCACACGAACACAGAACTCAACTCACTCACTGACTCACCTTGGGGTAGACCAGCCCCGTGATGTAAGGGTTCGTGGAGAAGCAGTAGCGCGGCTCCACACACACTCCCTCGAACTCATCTCCAACACAGTCAGCTTCTGTAGGACAAGATCTCACAATAAAAAACCAGCCAAGTGCGTGTCGGGCCACGCGCTGTGTAGGGTTCCGTAGTAGCCCGTTACAACAAGCAACTGCTTCATCTTAAGTCACTTTAAATGATTTATTCTAAGGATTTTGTATTTGGTACAAAATTATCCAACACCCAAGTTCAACGACTATTACTGCTAAACTAATAAAGTTATCGCTATAATTTTCATTTAAAGTTCATGAAATGCACTATCATTACCTATGAGTTTTTCCAGATTTTTTAAGCCAGCAGTTTAGCTTTTAGAGGGGTCTAAAAGCTAAACTGCTGCCATAAAAAATCTGGAAAGACTCCTAATGATAGTGCATTTCATGAACTTTAAATGAAAGAAAAAAAAGAAAGAAAAAAGAAAAAAATGAACTTAAAAAAACCCCGGGGATGCCCTACTGGAACAAAAATTTGCAACTATTTCGTAAATGAGACTTCGCTCGCTCGGTCAATAAAAAATAAATCTTCTTAGGTTAGGTAGGTACTTAGACTTACCCCAATCCTTAGCACTAACTCCGAATAAAAATAAACTAAATAAGATTATCCTCAACATTTTAAAATACCTCTCAAGGTAAGATAATCAAACATACTAACAATCATAATAGACTTTATTATTCACACGCAAAATATTACCAGACAGTTATTTAGTAGGTACAGTCAACGACAAAAATCGATGATCATTTTGAATTTTAAATTTTTATAAATCTACTGAACCCGTGGTGTCATAATTGAGAATCAAACGAACTAACCTTGTGAAGTTTGATATCTAATTATACGAGTGTCTTGACCGAAGATGATTACGATTTACATGCAGCAGTACGCAGATAATGCTGTCCTATCACACTTTTAGATTTATTAATTTTTATAATTAATCTATTCATTTTATTTTTAAAATCCATAGACAGTTTCATATGACTGTCATTGCCTTGCCACTGTCAACCTCGCCGCCGCCATGTTGATTCCTGTCGACCGTCATTTTTAAGAGCACTATTTTTTCGATCGAGTTCGGGGTTCTATTACCAACTTGGGTGGGCTTGGGAGTGTGTAATCATCTTCGGTCAAGACACTCGTATAATTAGGGAGTGTCCACATTGCGTTTTCTGCAGCGCGTTTTTGAGCTGCGCGTTTGTATCGATACAAACGCGCGTTCGCAACGCGTATTTTTCCATACAAAAGCGAACCGGGAGGGGCTGCGCGGGGGGCTGCGCGTTCGCATCGCGTTCGAATCGCGTTTGTATCGATACAAACGCGCTGCAAAAAACGCAATGTGGACACTCCCTTAGATATCAAACTTCACAAGGTTAGTTCGTTTGATTCTCAATTATACTTCGCATCTCTCCCGAAGATGATTACGATTTACATGCAGATGTTTAGAGTATCGAAAAAATACAATAAATACAATAACGATCAGCATGAGTTAGAAAACAATAATATTTTATGTATTAGATAATATTTTGCGACATAAATCGCTTATCATAGGACAGTGTACTACCTAAGTACCTGTCATACTTGTATAATGTAACTACGATTTTATTCATCATTAATAATAGGTATTACGGTACCTACCGTGATACTTATGAGATAATTATTATTAAATGATAGAAAATTTTTGCTTTGAAATAATTTTTACCCAAATTGATTTTTATCAGATTTGCTTAAATTTTAGTTCTTAATATTTAATTTTCATGGAAACAATAGACGATTCTGACTATTCCGCAGCTTAACAAATAACCATAAAATTAACACCTGCTCTGTAGATTGCAGTTGTTGATGCGTGACGCGTGCTATGAGCACAAAATATACCTACCTATAAATCGATTTCGCTATATTTAAGGATTTTAAATCCAATGAGATAAAGTCTGCGGAGTAACCTTTTTTAAAATGATAAATAATGATTCTTCG
Source organism: Camptogramma bilineatum (assembly GCA_958496255.1). Taxonomy (NCBI): domain Eukaryota; kingdom Metazoa; phylum Arthropoda; class Insecta; order Lepidoptera; family Geometridae; genus Camptogramma; species Camptogramma bilineatum. The sequence continues at coordinate 6,513,645 of OY292478.1, forward strand.
TTTAGACATAACACAGAGGTCATTTCTAGATTATGAATTGAGACAAGACGCTGGGCAAGCTTTGGGATTTCCTTTATTAAAAAGTAACACAATTAATGGTTGGGGCATTCAGTTTTGATGTTATAATTAATTTTCCTCAATTGTAATCAAAAATTATATTTTTAATTTTAATGACCCTACGTGTTTGCATTCTTTGATGATGCCAATGGAAGGAGTGTTATCGTTTTTTGCGATAAGTATTACAATGAAATTAAGTCATTTGTCCAATAAATATTTTAACAATTTATTACAAGATTTAGGTCCCAAGTTGTATCGTATTTTGGAACTGGAAGGTTTTAATCGACAAACACCTTTCAGTAATCTTTTAATGGTACTCGTATCATTACAAGTAATCTCCTCGACAAAATAAAAGATAACGCTGTAGGATACAAATTTAAGGTAAAATACTGAAATACTGTACCTACTGTATCAGCCCTTTGTTTTTTTTTTTTTTTTTTTTTTTTGTTATAATTTTGATCAACTGTATGATGGTGTTAGAATCACCATAATATAAATAATTTGTCTTACAATAGAACCACCATGACTACCATAGTATCGTACATAATTATTGATTTAATGTATTGGCAAAGAAAAAGCCATCACTATGGTAAAGACTAATTGAGAGTTCCATGTTTCAGTAGGAACTGTCGGATAATTTCCCTGCCATTTCGTCGTTGTCAAGTAACTGACGAGATTCAACATTACATCTGCAACAACGTTTAATTTTGAATTGGATAAACGATGTAAATATGTATGTACAAGTTACTTTTTTTTTTTTTTTTTTTTTTCCGTTATTGCCACATGTTGCAATCTTGTTTAGGTGCGAGAACTTTACTAACATAGGCAATAGCCATGGTATTATTATAGCCGCAATAGAATGATAATATTATAATCACAATTATCGTGATGCAAGGATTTTGAGGTATATAAAACTGAAAGTAATTCAAGGGTTTTTATATGTAAGTAATGTTAACTGTGAATGATCCTAGTGACTATTCGCTGTTTTTTCGTTACAAGCAGCGTCTCATCCTATTTTGATGTGTCGCTAAATATTTCCAAAGAGAAATTGTTATCTTGGAAAAATAACTATGATTGAATACTTCTAGTATTAAATCTATACCAATATTATACAGAGGTAAAGTTTGCTAGAGAAGATCATCTTTTTATTATAATAATAATAATATGTGCTTATAATTTTTTCCTTTCAAATCATAATTATTTTTTATATAATAGTTGACCGCGGGACACGGTGATGTTAACAAGCGAACATTCCTAGCGATCTGCATAATCATGGATTGTTTTGTTTGCATCAATTCATGAGTGAACATTTTTACACTTTCTTTACTTTCTTCTTAACGTTAGGTAGTACCTAAAGTTAGTGACATGTCAGTTAAGTCAAAGATAAAATCTAAGAAGGTAGGTACATTTTTGACTTGTTTGACTTTTGGCTTCATTGATAAAAAATAAAACTTAATCGGGAAGGTGAGTCTCTGCTCACTTTTAGGCTTAAGACCTTCTAGGTCATCAATGCAATTAATTTGTTAAAAGGTTTTCCCATATATTTTGTTATGTATAACAAATCATCTTAGCACCTAATTAACAGATACTACATGTCCCAGTAAACGTAGATGGTATCTATAGAATAGGCTTTAATATTTTTGTAAACATGTATGGTTAAGAACAAAGCCTAAAGGTTCAAACATGAATAGGTATGCAGTAATTTATTAGGTCAACTCTCTTAGATCAACTTTCTTAGAATTCCAAGTGAAGCGCAGTTATCTAGATTCCGTCACATTTCGCCACTGATAATAAAAATTGGGCATCTTTTAAGTCTGAAGTCATGTAACAGTTTTTATCTATTAGTTTAACTGCGGTAGTACAATAATATTCCATTTTAAATTGGTCACCATGAATCAATCTATTCAATTCATTTAATTCAAAATAAATATAAGTACTTAATGTTTTTCAATAGGCTTCGGAACGGTAGGTGAAGATTGGATGAATTGATTTTCAAATTGAGTAGGCACAAGAGAATACTATAGCCCGACTTTATTAATTCTCTAAAACAGTCGTCAATTATCATTAGTGATGTTGGTCCATTCAGGAAGAAAATGGAATAAAATAAAATAAATACTTGAGTCAGCCGGCAATCGGTGTAGGTAGGTCGTTGGGGTCGCTGACGGTGTACGGCGATATTCGCACGATGAGGGTGCGCGCACTGGCGCGGCGCGACAGCGGCGGCGATGTGGGTCACCCCGGTAAAGTGCAGGGTACATACACTCACGTTTCGGTGGCCAGTGCCAGAGCGCCGCGATGCCCCCCATGCGTTTAAAGCTGGATGGATTATGAGACGTTTGATTCTGCTTGAATTTATTTTAGTTCTGAAGCAGACGCCGATTTGGCTTTGTATTATTTTACATGTTCAGACATGTTGAAGCCGAACAGATGGTAATTTATCTCGGTACTTTTTATAATTTCACGTTTCTGTTTGCTGATTGAGTTAAGGATGACCTATTTTGAAAGAGATTCTATGTGGTGAGAATCTATCGCACAGCTGACGCCCTGCGGTCACTCAGCATCTTTATAATTTCTTGTTAAATTATTATCTTTAGATTAATGTCAGCGTCAAGCGCCAAGAAGGTGTTTAATAATGCTAATTTTATCTCATGGTTAAGGGCTGGTGTTGAGAATTTTCAACGCTATTGTCACGGAGACTGATGACACCCACTGAATATAGGTATCATTTTTATGTCATGCCCATATATATATATATATATAAATGTAAACGACTTCAAAAAAGAATGATTGAGGTTCTCGATTTGTCTGAATCCTTTTTGTCAACATGATTTTATGTGAAGCAAGCAGACATAATTATTTTTGCATCAACAGATGCGGTCAACACGATTTACGTGTATTTACGTGCAGTAACAACACGTACTCTCGACATGATAATATAATACATGCATTTGTAGTTCATCGAACTTCACTCGACGCGATCTACGCAGAATGATTGAAAACGTAGGTAGTTACGGTTATTTTGTATCAACAAATACCCTCACTTGGGATTTCGTCTTTAAGTAATGACGGAAAGATCAAGTAGGTAGATAATGTACCTAACTATTATGTTGGTAGGTAACTAATATACATAGAATGCAATGAACGTCATATAAAGGACAATGTTCAAAACGTCCCCACCCTTATATCCATACATTTTTTGGCATTGTTCTTTTAGACACGCACGCATTGTGTGGGGGTAATTTTCACATTATATTGGATACATCGTTATTCTTGAATACTCACTCCACAATACCACTGATCGTTTTCTTTTCCGAATTTTGGTTGGAGGAGGCAAAGTTTTTTGAACGTGTGACTCGGACAACACAAAATTGCGTAATGACGGTCGACAGGAATCAACATGGCGGCGGCGAGGTTGACAGTGGCAAGGCAATGACAGTCATATGAAACTGTCTATGGATTTTAAAAATAAAATGAATAGATTAATTATAAAAATTAATAAATCTAAAAGTGTGATAGGACAGCATTATCTGCGTACTGCTGCATGTAAATCGTAATCATCTTCGGGAGAGATGCGAAGTATAATCAAAATTTTAGCGTAAGTAGTAGTAAGTAGATACCTATTAGATGTTTTGCCCAGCGGGGTTAAAAAGCCGTTAGGTATAGGTAGCAGATTCACAATAGGAATTTAACTAGGTAGGTATTATGCCGTCTCTTTTCATAGGCTGATAGAGACAAGAACGGCATTATTGCAATTCCTATTGAGATTCTAGGTAATCATAATTTTAAACAAAATATGAGTAGGTACTAATTTCGCACTTAGCGTGAAGAAAAAGTACTTTAACAAAAATCTATAGGTACCTAAGTAGTACATACCTACCTAAGTACTTAAATATTTTGAACATTTTAATATTCAAAATATTTATCGATTTTTGTTGCCGACTGTACCTAACCGACCGGTTACTCAACTGATATTTCCTTAAAAAATATTAGGGTATCATCCTATAACGTTAAAATAGATAATTAAATGTAAGTACATATTAATTATGTACAAAACAAGCATAAATCATTTTACGCAAAAAACCGATTGCGGGTTTGAAATATGAATAATTGAGGGCTCATTAGTGGTGCCAAAGACTTTGTACCTGAGTGGTGCCTACAAGATAGGTACTTTTTTGTAGATATTTTTAATATCTAGGTACTTACCTACCTACATACAACTATACTTACCTACTACATTACTTCAGTGAACGTTTTCAAAAACATTCTAAGGCGACAAGATTTTTAATTAGCAAATAAGTAGTCCCCAAAATCAAGCCAAATCTAAATTCCAAAGAGCCGTTTATGCTGTATAGCGGCACAAAGAAATAGAAATACCTACTTACATACTAAGGGAGTACGAAACACATCACAAATCGGGCTCCTAGATCAGTATGGAGATGTATGCAGGCGCGCACACCGATTTAGTATCTTACGATAGTAAGTTTGCAAACTAACCATCGCCGTACTGGCGGCAGACTGCTTGATCATGCGCTCTTCCACGCGCGCACACGTATCGGACTTTCAGTCGGCCGACTAGTCTAAGATCCGGCTGCAAAATATCTCTCTATCTTTTTTGACACAAGAAAGTAGACGTACCACAGCAGCCCGATCCAACTATCTATCGGCCGAGAGAAAATTGAAGGTGTGCCCGGTCCCTAAAACTCGAAAAACATAGAACTCCTTTCTGTAGGCAGTCGAGTAAAAAGCAGCCAAGTGCGAGTCTAACACTCACTCAACGAGGTTTTCTCTACGAAGTTTGTATTGGAGTTGCTACAAAGGTGGCCGCACAGCTATCAGCTCCGAACGCGTCGAATCGTCCGATTCGACCGAATCTGGACGTTCTTCGAGAATTCGGTGTGCTTAGCCTAAGCATAAGCAAGCTACGCCACGAGCGTTTCAATTTAATTTGATAAACCTACTAACAAAATAGGAGATTCATAAATAAAACAACGCATATCATTAGGAAGCTCAATTCATTTTAATACACTAAAAACAATAAATATAAGTGCACGCGATTCTGCGGGCTTGGTATGATCATCAATAATATTGACCATTAAATCCATAAATCCATAATATTGATGAAAACATTGTATAAGTCTGCCGTCAATATCCACCTTTCGGGATTCGGAGAAAGAACGTGTTGTCTTTTTCTATCTTGTGTAATAATACAGTCCTTGTCGTAGGTACGCAATAATGGATCGAATGTTTTTTTATAAGTAGGTACCTACCTACTATTAGATTAATTCCTTAAAATAGATTAATCTATCGAATAAAGAAAATGTCTTTTGGCTCTTTTTTTCCATAAGAATTCTGTGTTCCTTGTTGGCCGCCTGCGCAATTCCTTTTATGAATCCTCATGTCTATGAAAAGAGACGGCATATACTTATTACAATTCATATTTTGATTCAGTTAAAAAAAGTAGCTTTTAGACCAGTAGTCTAATGTTGCCCACAAGAGAGAAAAAGACAACAAGTCATGGATATTGTAATTTGATGTAGCACCATCCTGTTTTGTATATTAAGGCACATAGGTAGGATATACACGCCAACAATTCTATTTCTAATTGTAAAATACACAGATACAAAAATATCGTGACGTCACTCGACTGTATTTAAAAATTGATAAAATTGACAGCTGAATTATTACCAGTAGCAAGTATAAAGATGTACAATTTTTATAAATTACAATTACTTAGATAATATTAGGTATAAAACCAAGGTTAGTTGGGTACACCAGTCAGTCTGCGGGCTGATTGTCTAACTTGTCTCAAACCTCAAATTGGTCTCAAACTGTCAAAACGATAGCGTAGGTATCTTTTGTCGCGTTCGGTCTCGTTGAGATGAGATTGATACACTGAATCATATTATCTGACAGTTTGAGACCGATTTTGGTCGCTATCAAAGATAGTCAATCAAGGGCTGGACCGTTTTTTATGATCTTTGATTTATTGGACTTGTCTCAGCCCCGAATAGCAGAATAACTATTGAAACAGCGGGAAATTCGCAAAAAAGCATTGAAGAACCTTCATTTTCTCATACATTGTGTATGGAACGTTTTTTATGATATCTCGAATTCTAAGGCGGTGCCAAGTTCGACGGGTCAGCTAGTATTGTATACATATTTGTGTACATGTCTATACCAGTGATAAATAATATTGACATCTATGGCAATATAATAATAAACACAGCGTAAGCACAATTAATATAATTAAGTACTTCTACAACTAATTTGTCAATTAAAATTGAATTAAATCTACGCAATCATCTTTTGATCAAATGCTTAGGGTATTTTTATGATTAGTTAAAAATTAAACTTCAAAAAGGTTTAAAAAACAATCCTAACTAAAGGAAAGGAAAAATAATAATTTATTTAATGTCCCTATCCTACTCCATATTTTAATTTCGATACGGATTGCTAATAAAATTAATTTCTAAAATATAATAGTGTTTTGAAATATGGATTTAAGTATTTTATGAAAAATCTTTGTATGGATTCTATAACTTACCTAATAATTCGGAATTGACTCGGGACTATTTTTTTTTTAATAAATATCTGCACTAAAACACTTAAAATAAATGCGTTAACAATGATATTAAACAATGTCAAATAAAATATAAAATTATAACTGTGATAAAACGTAAGTTCGTATGAGCTAGTGGTCAACTCTGGTGACGGAATTTTTAGGCCGCCTTAAGGCCTCCGTCCTGGCTAACGACTTAAAAGGACCGACAATTTAAGGTGCACACACATATAGCAGAGCCGAACGTGCCGAAAGAATCGACCAAAGAAGCGACCGAAACACGGTTTCTTTCGCCCGCGTCAGATCGTCCGATTCATTCGAATCTTGCAGGTGTGCGTTTCATACGATTTCATATAAAGAATTCTAAAATTCGTTTTGGTCGATTCGTTCGGCGCGGGTAGGTGTGCGGCCACCTTTAACATGCCCTTCGGAGCACGGAAGCACTCAGCTAATAATGCCACACAAACTGTGATGATATCTATGGATTCAATAAAAAAAAATGGATTCAATAAGTACTAGATATTGAAATAATTTAAAACTACTCGCTAGATTATTGTCACGCGTACCGTCGGCGCTGATAGGCGAGTGATCTTTATTACAATGAAATAAGGATACTGATTGTTTAGCAGAAATGGCTACGCTGATTGCTCTAGTCAGTGCTGGACAATCAGTATCCTTATTTCATTGTAATAAAGATCACTCCCCTATCAGCGCTGACGGTACGCGTGACAGTAAAACCAGCCTAATTTGTTTAGCAAATGCAAAAATAAAACCTTCCATACAAACATGTTACTATTTAAAACTATAAAACCCGTGAGTTGTACATTCCCAACGGATCTTGGCATTCGTGAAGTTAGCCGTTTCGATGCGCAGTTCAACTTTTCATACAAAATTTTCTACTGCGCAGCGAAAAGCCTAACTTCACGAATGCCTAGATCCATTGTGAAAAGTTTTATAAAAAAAACTAAAAAACCTGACTGCGGTATATAACCAAGGGCGGATTCAGGATTTTTTTTCTGGGGCACAAGGGGCCGACTGGCAAAAAAGTCAAATTCAAATCAAAATCACACAATATTCTGTTTTAAGCTTTGCAAAGAAAAGACAGACTCGCGAGGTCTACAGCTCACAGAGCCACTAGTACCTATATTTTAACAACTCTGATAATTTGATTTGCCTTTATGTTTGTACTGTGATGAAATCTCCACAGCAGGTGTCAGGGGGCACGTACCCCTGTGCCCCCCCCCCCCTTAATCCACCCTTGTATATAGGTACCTATTTTCAAAAATATAGAGTGTAAGTACATTGTACTCGCCTTTTAAAGCCCTTTATTTTGAAATCCCACTGGGATCCTGAGAAAAATATTTTTTCGCGCAATATGCTTCGTAAATTATCACGACGAGCGGCAGAAGCCATATTTTAATACGCCGGAGGCTGCGAGTTCAAACCCCAAGGTGGGCAGGTTTTTTTATTTTTATTTTGTTCTTTTTTTTTGTAAATCTTTTGTTTTTGTATTGAATATTATGTCTAACTTCTGGAAAAAATATTGTTCTCTATTTTCGGATACATATTTTAGTTAAGTACAACTCACGGAAGTATTGAAATACTAAATGTCATTGAAAAAAAAAAGTTGCCAGTATAAAACTAGTGTCATTTTCTGAGGAGTTTCTCTTCTTCGGGATGCGTAGAGTTCCTGTCCGGGGATTTGAAACTTGAGTTGGTGTAAGGACTCGCTGAGGCCGGCAGAATCTGAAATACATACGAAATTATAAAACTTCTTGAAAACATAACAATTACTTACATTATAAAATTTAATTAAAAACTCTCCGACGATATCATAATATCATATCATTTATTTATTTCTCTCACAAAAGTAAATATAAATACAGAATTTATCAAAAAGTAGCTAATTATAAAAACCTGTTTTGTGAGAGACTGGTGCCTGAAATAGGTAGGTATAGAAAAAACAATATCCCGACAGTATCATAAACAAGAAAAGAGCTGATGATCAAACGGCTGGACAGATTTTCATGAAACATAGCTAAGAACACTCTCGACAAAGATACCTTTCAAACAAAAAAATAATAATTCAAATAGGTCCATCCGTTCAGTAGCTATGATGTCACAGTCACAGACAGATACACAAAGACAGATAGGTACACATATTTATTTATAAGAAACATGTAATAATGATCAAGACTGTATTCCCAAGGTGCGGTAGACATGTTTTTTTAGATCTTTAAGGATTTTTAGATCCTTGCGATCCCGGCGCCCCTGCCCCGTTGCATTTTAGGGGGGCAATTGGCCCCCTCTGCCCTCCACTTCCGCGGTCCCTGGCCGGGATTCAATTTATTCATACAATTCATACATTTATTAAGTTTTATAATAGCTTTAGATTACAAACCAGATTAATATCTCATCTTTGGAGCATCCAAAGACTTAGCAGCATGGAAACATTAAAATATTATTTATTTAATAAATCTATACCTACTAATTATCTATACCTACCTACTAGGTAATTATATTTATTTATCTATATCTATACTTCTATACCTACTGATTAGGTATATACATATAAAGCGGAAGCGTTTGTTTGTTTGAACGCGTTAATCTCAGGAACTACCAGTCAGATTTGAAAAATTATTTCTGCATTTGATAGCTAAGCTCTTGAGGAAGGTTATAGGCTACTTTTCATCATCATCATCATAAACCATCACTACAGGGGCAACGCCGCGAGGGCGCTGCTAGTCTGTCTGCATAGTATGCATTCCAAATTCCAATAAAGGTGAACGCATACCTACCGGAGCCGAACGTGCCGAACGAGTCAACCGAAACGAATTTTAGAATTATTTAGTTTTTTTAGATAGTTTCTAGGCCGCCTAAAGGCCTCCGTCATGGCTTAAAAACTAATAAAAACATGTAAATACCTGTTTCGGGAAGTCCACCTCCTTAATATCTTCCATAGCGACGCTGTCTCCCTCTCGCAGCAGCTGAAACAAACAAACAAACTGTTACGCCGGCTCCATACGTTGGGACCAACGTTGGTCCCAACGTTGGGGCCAAGATTTCGTGAACCATCCACACGTTGGCGATACACCAGTCTTGTTCCGTCAGAGCCAACGTGCAGACGTCCGATGTCTGCGCGTCCGATACAGAAATTGAAATTTCTCTAAGTGATTTTACATTACTGAAGACCAATTTTATCACAATCACATCACATCACGTCACTATCACACTTCACAAAACACACTATATTATAAAAGCGAAAGTTTGGATGTTTGGATGTATGTTTGTTCCTCTCTAACACGATAACCACTTAACCGATATAGGTGATATTTAAAATATAGATAGATAATAACCGGAAATAGGACATAGGCTACTTTTTATCCCAAAAAATTGCACGGTTCCCGTAACATAAAAAAAAATAGTAGACTCCATCATCAGATCAGCTCGCTGTCACCATATTATTACATTGTAGTCAGAACTTGACAAATATTCCGAGTTTCAACTCAATCGGTCTATTTACTGAGGAGTTCTGTTGAACAGCTCTTGACTCCATCATCAGATCAGCTTGTTGATACCATAATATTTCATTGTCACCGAGAATCTATAAGTGTGCAAAATTTCAGCCCGATAGTTCTACAAACACAATAAATAAGGAATACGATGACATTCTCGCTCGTCAGTCGACACGTGCGCTCACGATGCGCGTCGAAACGGGACTGAGCATAGCGCCAACGTGTGGACGGATCCCCAACGTTGGCGCGCCAACTTCCTTTGATAAAACCGACACGGCACGGCCAAGCCCCAACGTTGGCCCCAACGTTGGCGCCAAGCTATTTTGTCAGCACCACACGTTGGTGAGAGGCATTGGGACCAACGTTGGCCCCAACGTGTGGATGCGGGGTTACGCCGGCTCCATACGTTGGGACCAACGTTGGTCCCAACGTTGGCGCCAAGATTTCGTGAACCATCCACACGTTGGCGATACACCAGTCTTGTTCCGTCAGAGCCAACGTGCAGACGTCCGATGTCTGCGCGTCCGATACAGAAATTGAAATTTCTCTAAGTGATTTTACATTACTGAATACCAATTTTATCACAATCACATCACGTCATGTCACTATCACACTTCACACAACACACTATAATAAAAATGCGAAAGTTTGGATGTTTGGATGTATGTTTGTTCCTCTATAACACGACAACCACATAACCGATATGGGTGAAATTTAAAATATAGATAGATAATAACCGGAAATAGGACATAGGCTACTTTTTATCCCAAAAAATTGCACGGTTCCCGTAACATAAAAAAAAATAGTAGACTCCATCATCAGATCAGCTCGCTGTTACCATATTATTACATTGTAGTCAGAACTTGACAAATATGCCGAGTTTCAACTCAATCGGTCTATTTACTGAGGAGTTCTGTTGAACAACTCTTGACTCCATCATCAGATCAGCTTGTTGATACCATAATATTTCATTGTCACCGAGAATCTATAAGTGTGCAAAATTTCAGCCCGATAGTTCTACAAACACAATAAATAAGGAATACGATGACATTCTCGCTCGTCAGTCGACACGTGCGCTCACGATGCGCGTCGAAACGGGACTGAGCATAGCGCCAACGTGTGGACGGATCCCCAACGTTGGCGCGCCAACTTCCTTTGATAAAACCGACACGGCACGGCCAACTCCCAACGTTGGCCCCAACGTTGGGGCCAAGCTATTTTGTTCAGCTCCACACGTTGGTGAGAGACGTTGGGGCCAACGTTGGCCCCAACGTGTGGATGCGGGGTTACGCCGGCTCCATACGTTGGGACCAACGTTGGTCCCAACGTTGGGGCCAAGATTTCGTGAACCATCCACACGTTGGCGATACACCAGTCTTGTTCCGTCAGAGCCAACGTGCAGACGTCCGATGTCTGCGCGTCCGATACAGAAATTGAAATTTCTCTAAGTGATTTTACATTACTGAATACCAATTTTATCACAATCACATCACATCATGTCACTATCACACTTCACACAACACACTATATTATAAAAGCGAAAGTTTGGATGTTTGGATGTATGTTTGTTCCTCTCTAACACGACAACCACTTAACCGATATGGGTGATATTTAAAATATAGATAGATAATAACCGGAAATAGGATATAGGCTACTTTTTATCCCAAAAAATTGCACGGTTCCCGTAACATAAAAAAAAAATAGTAGACTCCATCATCAGATCAGCTCGCTGTCACCATATTATTACATTGTAGTCAGAACTTGACAAATATGCCGAGTTTCAACTCAATCGGCTTATTTACTGAGGAGTTCTGTTGAACAGCTCTTGACTCCATCATCAGATCAGCTTGTTGATACCATAATATTTCATTGTCACCGAGAATCTATAAGTGTGCAAAATTTCAGCCCGATAGTTCTACAAACACAATAAATAAGGAATACGATGACATTCTCGCTCGTCAGTCGACACGTGCGCTCACGATGCGCGTCGAAACGGGACTGAGCATAGCGCCAACGTGTGGACGGATCCCCAACGTTGGCGCGCCAACTTCCTTTGATAAAACCGACACGGCACGGCCAAGCCCCAACGTTGGCCCCAACGTTGGCGCCAAGCTATTTTGTCAGCACCACACGTTGGTGAGAGGCATTGGGACCAACGTTGGCCCCAACGTGTGGATGCGGGGTTACCCCGCATCCACACGTTGGGGCCAACGTTGGGGCTTGGCCGTGCCGTGTCGGTTTTATCAAAGGAAGTTGGCGCGCCAACGTTGGGGATCCGTCCACACGTTGGCGCTATGCTCAGTCCCGTTTCGACGCGCATCGTGAGCGCACGTGTCGACTGACGAGCGAGAATGTCATCGTATTCCTTATTTATTGTGTTTGTAGAACTATCGGGCTGAAATTTTGCACACTTATAGATTCTCGGTGACAATTAAATATTATGGTATCAACAAGCTGATCTGATGATGGAGTCAAGAGCTGTTCAACAGAACTCCTCAGTAAATAGGCCGATTGAGTTGAAACTCGGCATATTTGTCAAGTTCTGACTACAATGTAATAATATGGTGACAGCGAGCTGATCTGATGATGGAGTCTACTATTTTTTTTTATGTTACGGGAACCGTGCAATTTTTTGGGATAAAAAGTAGCCTATGTCCTATTTCCGGTTATTATCTATCTGTATTTTAAATATCACCCATATCGGTTAAGTGGTTGTCGTGTTAGAGAGGAACAAACATACATCCAAACATCCAAACTTTCGCTTTTATAATAGTGTGTTGTGTGAAGTGTGATAGTGACATGATGTGATGTGATTGTGATAAAATTGGTATTCAGTAATGTAAAATCACTTAGAGAAATTTCAATTTCTGTATCGGACGCGCAGACATCGGACGTCTGCACGTTGGCTCTGACGGAACAAGACTGGTGTATCGCCAACGTGTGGATGGTTCACGAAATCTTGGCCCCAACGTTGGGACCAACGTTGGTCCCAACGTATGGAGCCGGCGTTAGGAATTCCTAACTATAAAGATGGTCGCTGCAGAGTTATTGTGTGTTTGTGTGTATGTGTGTGTTTTTGTGTATGTAGGTACCTTACCTATATATGTTTGTGTGTGTGTGTGTGTGTGTGTGTGTGTGTGTGTGCGTGTGTGTGTGTGTGCGTACATGGACGAGTTTGCTAGCGTGTGTGTATGCAATATACCTACCTACATTATCACTGCAAGAGCAATGAAAATGCAGTTAGGTTTTACACACAAAAATAATACTTAATAATTTGTTTCGGAATAATATTGTTTAGTATTTTTTTAAATAAATTTTCTAATTAACTTAAAAAAACTTTGTAAAATTAAAGCTTAGGCCAGTGGTTCTCAAACTTATTTGGTGGCTGAACCCTTTTGAAAAGCGAAATTTTTGACGGAACCCCAATGCATACAAACTCTGAATAGGGACACTTATGTATGTAGGTAGGTACTTATGGAAGAGGTGTAGGTATTTTCACTAGTTATTAATGAATTATCACTATTATTACTAGTATAAATAGATAAGCATTTTTAAATATTAAATATTATTATCAACGGGATAATTACCATAATAATATCGGGAAGCAACAAAACTCAATAATCATGGTAATTATCCCGTTGATAATAATATTTATGTTCGTAACCATGATAGTTTCAAAAGTTATATTATTACCAGTATTATTGCGGAACCCCCACAAAAGCTTTGCACCAGCCCCAAGACTCCGCGGAGCACAGTTTGAGTATGGCTGGCTGGCATACTTAACGCAAAACGTGAACACATAAATGCGTGTGTGTGAATGTGTGTGTGTGTGTGTATGTGTGTGTGTGTATGTATGAGTGTGTGTGTGTGTGTGGATGATAGTGTGTGTGTGTGCATACCTTGTCGACCTCTGGTTCGATCTGTTCGTTGGTGCCGCCCTTGTTAAGAGCGCCCTTCTCCATCAACGTGGCGCGTTTAGCAGCCAAGTACATTGACCTGATGGAAAACATAAATAAATAAATATTGCTGGACATTTCACACAGCGCCATCTAGCCCCAAACTAAGCAAAGCTTGTACTATGGGAACCAGATAACTGATAGAATACTTAAATTTTTGTAAATACATACTTATAATACTTTATAACACCCAGGCACAGAACAAACATCTATGTTCTTCACACAAATGTTTGTCCTGGATGGGAATCGAACCCACGACCTATAGTGCAGAAGGCAGAGCTACTACCAACTAAGCTACTATGCCAGTAAATAAAATTAACAAGCGGCTAAATTAAAAATATAAAAAAACCGACTTCAATGTTATAAGCTGAGCAATTTCCTGCACTCTTGAGGTGCATTTCTGTTCCTAAATCCGAAGATCCTCGACAGATCCTCACCAAATTTTTGTGGCACCAATCGAAAATACCCTTTGAAACAAAAAATAATTCTCCAAATCGGTCCAGTGTCTTTGAGTAATCAGTGAACATAATATACACTGGCCTGCAAAACTAAGTACCTACTTATCACACTTTTAAAATTGTAATAACATTTTATGTAATTACACAAGATATAAGTACTTTCGAAATAAAAAGGACTCGAAAAAGAGAATTTTGTATATGAAAACTTCAGAAAGCTGATAAACTTTTCTAGGAAACGTTTTTTATTTTAAATCTCTAACTTCTATACTTACTTAGTTTAGAAAAAAAAAATTTTAAAGTATAGTAAGTACCTACTTACCTACTACCTACCTACTTAGTTTTGCAGGCTAGTGTACATAAAAAAAACAAAAAGAGATTCCAACGAATTCAGAACCTCCTCCTTTTTTTGAAGTCGGTTAATGAACATACTTACAAAATATTGCTCGTTTAATAGTAAGTAATAGGATTACAAAAATATATGAAACCCGGTTACAAAATTGACAGTAGGATATGATATTTCCCATGTATTCTGTGTTTGGTGTGGATCCTCACCGTTTGATGGCCAGGAAGTATAGTTCGGCGATGGCCTTGACGGAGTAGTCCGGCACGAAGGTGTGTCCCAACATGGAGTCCATGTTCAGGTTCTGGAGGGAACCCAGGGTCGTTGGCGACGGGGCTTCGGCTGGAGGAAACATAAATAAATAAATATTGCTGGACATTTCACACAGCGCCATCTAGACCCAAACTAAGTGAAGCTTGTACTATGGGAACCAGATAACTGATAGAATACTTATTTATATGTTTTGTAAATACATACATAAATTACTTTTTATAGCAACCAGACAGGTTGGGTTTAGTTAACTAGGTGGGAATCACACTCGCTTGTTGGCACTGTCAGTCATTCATCATAAAGTTTGACGTCACAGTTTATCTGACCAATAGCGTTGCGTTTCAATGCAAGCCTTACGAATTTACCGCTTTTCTTTGCATGAAAAATAAATAATATTAAAAATGGTTGAAAGTAAAACGGGGGTAAAATCTGTCATCTATTTTTTTACATTTGTTTCGCCTTATTAAATGATTGATTGATTGGTTGATCTTTCATTAAAATGTCATAGGGGTAAAGGTCGAAAAGTTTAGGAACCACTGCACAAGAATTCGCAACATGTAAAAAGAACGCTGGAAAAAAGTGGAAGGGTGTGTTTTGTCTCATGTTTGCGAATAGGTAACACATGCGCAAACATGAGACAAAACACCCCTCCACTTTCTTTTAGCGTTATTTTACGTGAATACCACTCACCGTTATCACCGTCCACGGAATGTTTATTAAAATCTGTTTCATTGACATGTCACAGGGGTAAAGGTTGAAAAGTTTAGGAACCACTGCACAAGACCACGACTCACCAACTCCAACGTTCTGCGTAAGCGCCTGCACCCCGAAGTACGTGAAGGGTCCAGCTTCGAACACCAAGTTCTCACGACCCACCGTCACCTCAACACGACCCTCCAGGATCAACACGAAGTAGTCCGCCTGGGGGTCAAACCATTTATATGAGTCAGGAGTACTGGCCTGCAGGAGTCAAATTTCGACGGTTCATCGGTCGACTGCCCCAGAATCGTAGTGCTGACACCGCGATTGCGTCTCACGTCGCAGAAAAAACGTGTTCTTAGTATTTTAAGATATAATTGTATATATGTTAGTCTGTAAGGTATATATTCTATGGGCCTTATATTAAGTATTTTAACATCTTGTTACTTAGATAAGTTGCCTGAAATAAAGATATTATTATTATTATTATTATTTACCTACTTATACTTTCAAAACTTTCGTGAGTTGTACTAGATATTATTTAACACACGGGAATTCCTCGCGCGAGCGTCTTACAGTGAGACGCTCGCGCTCGTAGTAACCTTGCCGCAACTCCCTCCTTACCCAGATGAAGATTCTCCGGATGAATCGAAACATTGTCGGTATCTAAATTGACGATAATTTTACGTGAGTAATTCCCGCGTGTTAAATAATGTCATTTACTTATATAGTATTTATTTATTTAGGACATAATACCTATCCAAAAAGAATTCACATCACACTAAAATTATAACTGCGAAAATTCGGATGTTTGGATGGGTGGGTGGATGGATGTATGTTGTTTATTCCTCAACTAGCGGACGCCGGCGGTTTTTTTATCATTTTTTTATCCCATGGCAACCATGCATTTTTCCGGGATAAAAAGCAGCCTTTGTCCTATTCCCTAACATTGTTTATCTAAATTTTAAAATTCAGGTAAATCGATTCAGTGATTATCGAGTTATAGAGGAACAAACATACATCCAAACATCCTTTCTTAGTGTAATAATGTATGACTTTCGTTCATTCATTCATAGGTTCACTCACCGCCTTGCCCTCCGTGAAGACGTATCTCTTGGGATCGTTCTTGTCCTCATCTCCCTTCAGTTTGATATGTTATATGACGTTCATTCATTCATTCATTCATAGGTTCACTTACCGCCTTGCCCTCCGTGAAGACGTATCTCTTGGGATCGTTCTTATCTTCATCTCCCTTCAGCTTGATATGTTGGATGACGTCCTGTTTCAGCAGTCGACGGAGTACGGTCTCCGATATCATGTCGGGACGGAATGCGGCCACGCCTGGACAATACAATAATACTGATTAGAACACTTTAAAAAATAATTTAAATAATTACTTATGGTGTTAAAATAATGGTTTTACTTTAGAAAGTTGAGAGCCGCTTGATTAATTTGGCAAAATGTGTTTGGGAATGTTTAATTATTGTCGGTCATGGGGACATTAACCATGGACACATGGAATCGCTGGTGATCGTGTGAGTGAATGCGTGAGTGAGAGAGTGAGTGAGTGAGAGTGAATATGAGTGAGTGAGTGAGAGTGTGAGCGAGAGAATGAGTGAGAATATGAATGAATGAGTAAGAGTGAGTGAGTGAGTAGGTAAGTGAGTGAGCGAGAGAGTGAGTGAGTGTGTGCTACTCACTGGTGCTGAGGAACTGGAAGGTGGCCAGCACGAGATGCGGAGACACATGTAGGTACTCTCTGCTGCTCGTGTGAGTGAGTGAGTGAGTGAATGATTGAATGAGTGAGTGAGTGTGTAGATGCTACTCACTGGTGCTGGGGAATTGGAAGGTGACCAACACCAGCTGTGGAGACACGTGGACTTTCTGGTGCTAATGGTGAGTGAGCGAGTGAGTAAGTGAGTGAGAGAGTGTGTAAGTGAATGAGTGAGTTTGTAGTGGCTATACTCACTGGTGCTGAGGAACTGGAAGGTGGCCAGCACGAGATGCGGAGACACGTGTACCCTCTGGTGCTCGTGGTGGCTGGCGAAGGCGGCCAGGTCCTTAAGCTTGTGGTTGGGGCGGAGAAGGCGCCTCTTCGTGCGATTGTCACCTGTACACACCAGATGAATTATCTTTACCAAAATCACAAAGTACCTAAATAGGTAGGTAAGTACCTATTTATTTTTTTAGTTTTAGGTAGTTAGGTAAGTAGGTACCTACCTATTCATTGCCTAGCTAGACCAGAGTTGGGCAAACATCCTTTTTCAGGTCATCAGGGGCCAAATAAAGCCAATGAGGAAGACTCACGATTTTAGTTGAGTATGCAGATTTGTAGATACAAAAAAAAACAAAAAATACTGTGTTTTTGGTTTTTTAATCGGATCAAAAATGACCGAGTTACAGAGATTTTAGTGCACCAATCTAAAAAACGCCCGCGAGAAGGCCGCGACTGGCTGTGACGTCACCAGGCGCCCGCGGCTCGCTCCACTAGTACAAAATCCCTAGTTATTTTCAAACTAATTTCCGACCGCGGCATCGCTCGCGTGGCACCTGGATAAAAAGTAGCCTATGTCCTATTCCCGCTCATTACCTAACTATATTTTAAATTTCAGCCAAATCGGTTCAGTAGTTGTCGAGTTATAGAGGAACAAACATACATCCAAACATCCAAACTTTCGAGGTCATTCACGTTTTTTGTTAAGTAAGTACTTATGCAGATTTGTAGATTTAAAAAAGTTATAAATGATTTCATTTTTATTTTTAAATATGATTACGACTGTATTCCCAAGGCACAGTAGACATATTCTATCAGATCTTTTAGGAGTTTTTAGATCCGTTGAAAAAGTCTAAGCGGGTAGTCAGAGGTAGAGAAGCAGTGTTGGCCGAGTGCGCTAGTGCCTCGACTTTCAATCCGAAGGTTGTGGGTTAAAACCCAGCCGTGCATCAATGGATTTTTCGTTTCGAAAAATGTATAAGTAGGTACCTAAGTAGGTATGCGCTTTAACACGAGCTCTAAACGGTGAAGGAAAATATTGTGAAAGTGTGATAGTGTGATTTGAAAACCAAGTTTGGGTAGGTAGGTATGTGATTATTTTGACTCGTACATACAAATTATTAATTTTAGGTATTACGATTGTTAGTTTTGTTTGTTATTGTTTTCGGTAAGTACCGGTACTTACCTAAAATACCTATTCACTAAAAAGTTTAAAGGCGAAAATTATTTTTAAGTAGGTACCTACCTAGGTAAGTAGTAAGTAGGTAGGTACCTACTTAAAAATAATTTATGTAGGTAATAATTTAAGTAGGTGGGTAAATAATTTAGGTAGGTAAAGTTAATATTAGTGTGATTCGACTCCTGATTGTTAGTTTTGTTTGTTATTGTTTTCGGTAAGTACCGGTACCTACCTAAAATACCTATTCAGTAAAAAGTTTAAAGGTGAAAATAATTTTTAAGTAGGTACCTACCTACCTACTTACTACTTACCTAGGTAGGTACCTACTTAAAAATAATTTTCGACTTTAAACTTTTTACTGAATAGGTATTTTAGGTAAGAACCGGTACTTACCGAAAACAATAACAAACAAAACTAACAATCAGGAGTCGAATCACACTAATATTAACTTTACCTACCTAAATTTTTGCCTACCTACTTAAATTATTACCTACATAAATTATTTTTAAGTAGGTACCTACCTACTTACTACTTACCTAGGTAGGTACCTACTTAAAAATAATTTTCGCCTTTAAACTTTTTAGTGAATAGGTATTTTTTTATACATACTTTTAATCGTAATACCTAATTAATAATTTGTATGTTCGAGTCAAAATAATCACATACATTACCTACCTACCTAAACTTGGTTTTCAAATCACACTATCACACTTTCTCATCACACTAATCATACTATCACACTAATCACACTAATATTATAAATGCGAAAGTTTGGATGGATGATGTTTGTTCCTCTATAACTCAACAACCACTAAACCAATTTGGTTGAAATTTTAAATATAGATAGATAATGACCAGGAATAGGACATAGGCTACTTTTTATCTGGGTAATACGCGAATAAAGCCGCGGGCGGAAGCTAGTTAATATTAAAAATGCAAAAGTTTGGATATTTGGATTTATGTTTGTTCCTCTATAATTCGACAACCACTGAACTGATTTGGCTGAAATTTAAAACATAGATAGTTCTTGACCTGAAATAGGACATAGGTTACTTTTTATCCAGGTGCCACGCGAGCGATGCCGCGGGCGGAAGCTAGTTTGAAATTAACTAGCGATTTTGTACTAGTAGACCGAGCCGCGGGCGCCTGGTGACGTCAGACGCGGCGCGAAGCTCCGAGCGCGCGTTTTGAAATGGCCGAAAAAAAAACTTGAATAACTTCGTCATTTATTGATGGATTTTAATTATTTAAAAAACAGAATGCTCAGAATGCTAAAGAGTATACGCCCTCATACTTAGAAACCCAATATTTCGTTTAGTGATTGATCCCCATTAACACAAAAAAAATTGACGATTCTTTGTTTGGTATACCTACCTACATTTATTTTGAGACGACTAGGATCGGTCTCAAACTGTCAAACGTCAGTTCAGTGACCTCCCAAGTAGCTCTGTCACTCTCATCTCAACTCGACCGAACGCGACAAAAGATACCTAGGTACGTGATCGTTTTGACAGTTTGAGACCAATTTGAGGTTTGAGACAAGTTAAACCAGTGGTTCTTAACCTATGGTCCGCGGACCACTGGTGGTCCCTGGAACCACTTGAAGTGGTCCGCGAAGCTATCCAAAAAAATTAAGCAAGCGACAAAGAATCAAAGTTGAAAGAGAAAACTTACTGTTGGTGGTCCGCGGCAAGTCAGAAAGTTTATCAAAATTAAATGGTCCCTCATCACTAAAAGGTTAAGAACCACTGAGTTAGACAATCAGCCCGCAGATCCAACTGACTGACTTGTCTGTATTACTTACTGAAGACATCAGTCTCATCCACAATCTCAGCTTGTATCATCTCCTCAATAACATCTTCTAACGTCACCAGCCCCACAGTTTCATATACCGGGTCTCCGTCGCCTTCCTCGATGCGCTGCACGAACGCCATGTGGCCCTTGTGTCCTGCGGAATAAGGTTCATAGTTGAATGACAGCGTTGGATCGATAGAGGTCAGAATACCTACGTAAATGGAAATGTTGAAAGAAGTTGAATAAATAATGACATTTCACACAGTATCATGTAGCCCATAGTTTCTCAACCTTATTTTGCCCACCACCCACTTTGAGAATATATTTTTTGTTTCAAGTTCCCCTCCTCCCCATATCTTAATGCCCTTCTCAATGTCTACTACTGCTCCTCTAAAAGTCTCACAAGGGGGCGTTATCGCCCACGTTGAGAACCTATGGTCTATACTAATATAATAAAGCGGAAGAGTTTGTTTGTTTGTTTGATTCAATCCCTTAAATTGAAGAAGAAGAGACAAACATTTTGCCTCGTGAAATCGAACCAGCAACCTTCTGTCAGACCCCCACTACGCCACAGAGGTGCATTTCGACCCATTTAGAACATTTAGGTCACAGAACGATCAGAGACATTTTAAATTCTCCAGCAGTTGGCAAGCTTTCAATTTTACAATTATTTTTAGCGATTCCGTTAGAATCGTGGAAATTGTGAGTTTTTCACAAAAATATTCTATTCAAAGTTGCTGATATGGGAAATGTGCAATTTTTTCGAAGCGCTCGTGTATTGCTTGCTAGAGAGAGGCCACACTTCGTTTTTCGTAGCGCGTTTGTATCAATACAAACGCGTTAGGCAGTCGGCAATGATGCAACGCGAGTGCTACCGTCAACACGTTTGGCGAGTCTATGCAATCCAATGAAAATTGGGGCTTGAATTCACTTTGCCAGCTCGGCGAGCGATGGCGAGTCAAGGCAAATGGTGCTGGCCACACGTTCGCACTGGCGTTCACTCGGCGAGCCTGCGCCAGCATGTTCCATTACTCTGCCTTTGGGGAACGAATCCACCATATTCCCAAAAGATCTCTGTCATTAATTCATTGACTTAGGCCTTTACATCTTTACTAGATGATTTATAAAGTCTCAGGAGGCAATCTTTGCCTACACTTAACGGGACACGGTAGTGCCTGGGACAATGTTGAGATGGAGTAGGCTTGTAGCACCTACACCATCCTCTCAGCATAACCGGCCATATCCACAGGAAAGACATGCTCAATACGTGTGGGGCTGACTAAGCCATTGACTAATTTTGTTTGTTGACTGGCCTCTTAGCTCAGTTGGTAGTAGCTCTGCCTTCTGCGCTGTAGGTCGTGGGTTCGATTCCCACTCAGGACAAACATTTGTGTGATGAACATAGATGTTTGTTCTGTGTCTGGGTGTTATAAAGTATTATAAGTATGTATTTATGTATGTATTTACAAAATATTTAACAATTTATTCTATCAGTTATCTGGTTCCCTTAGTACAAGCTTTGCTTAGTTTGGGGCTAGATGGCGCTGCGTGAAATGTCCAGCAATATTTATTTATTTATATTTATTTATTTATTTTAATTAATTAACTAACCTTCCTTGAACTGCTTGAGCATGACATCTAGAGTGATGTCTTCGAACACGAAGTTGCACGGGTTCTGGTAGTACTGGCAGAGCGTCCTCAGAGGAGTGTTGTCGTCGGGGTCCACGAAGGCCAGGTCTTTGATGAACAGGACCGTCACTATGTTGCCGCGGGAGCTTTCGTAGACCGGGATACGGGAGTAACCTGCAACAATAGTTTCACCAATAAACATAGGCCTTTACATGATTTGAGCCGTGTTGGCCGAGGGGTATTTACCTCGACTTTCGATCTGAAGGTCGTGGGTACGAATCCTGGCCATCATCAATGGATTTTTCGTTTCGAAAAATTTATATGCGCATTAATCTGAGCTCTAAACGGTGAAGCATGCATAATTTAGTAGAGAAATACTGATAATTTTAGAGGTTTCTAATGTGATGTGTGATGTGTAGTGTAGCGACATCTACCTGCCGCTAGATGAACTACATAGACATACTACTCACTAAGAGCTTCAACATAGATGGCGCCACAACCGCATATGTCTAGAACTCGCAAGCAAAGTTTTCGCCACCAATAGACATATAGCCGACTATCCGACAACAACTGTCGGTCGAAAGACCACGGGCAAGTGGGCCAGATGGGCCGGCCCGTTGCAGAGGAACTACCTACTTTGCCTTTGGGGAACTATTCCACCCTGTTCCCCAAAGTAGTATAAAAAAGAGTTTGAACTGACCTGACTTGACGATCTCGGACATGGTTTCGAAGTCCAGCACGCTGGTGATGGGCAGCATGAAGCAATCCTTCAGTTTCGTCATCACGGTCGACACAGTTTTCTTGCGCAGGTCCAGCGCGCCGGATATTATGTTCACTTCCTCTTTGTCCAGGTCATTGACGTGGTCTGTCACCTGGATCAAATATGCAGGTCAAAATACACTTAAATAAAAAACTCAGGCCGTTTATGGTGCAAACTGAGCCAGTTTAAGCCAGCGCGATCAAAAGTGAGATTTTCTATGGAAACCAATGTAAGTTAGCGCTCGCCTAGCTGGCCGAGTGAATACAAGTGCCAACTTACATTGGTTTCCATAGACTCGCCAAGCGTGTGGACGGTAGCACTTGCATCAATTTGCCTTCGCTCGCGCTGGCTTAGGCTCGCCCAACTTTGTATGGGCGGCATAGACGGAACACTGTACCTAGTGCCTAGGACGTTGTTTGAGATGGAGTAGGCTTGTAGCACCTACACCATCCTCTCAGCTTAACCGACCATATCCACAGGAAAGACATGCTCAATACGTGTGGGGCTAAGCCGCGGGTTTCCTCACGATGTTTTCCTTCACCGTTTAGAGCTCGTTAAAAAAATCCATTGATGCACGGCCAGGATTCGAACCCACGATCGAAAGTCAAGGTAAATAATCCTCGTCCAACACGGCTCATACGCTAACACACAAAAAAAGCGTTTAGGCCATAGATTCTCAACGTGGGCGATAACGCCTCATTGTGGGCGTTTGAGACTTTCAGGGGGAGCAGTAGAAGACCCAGAGAAAATTAGAGGGCATTGAGATGGCTCATTAAGATGTGGGGGCTCTTGAAAAAAATATATTCGCAAAGTGGGCGGTGGGCAAAATAAGGTTGAGAATCTATGGTTTAAGTTATTTTAAATACAGAACGTTGTGCAAGCCGCCCTATGACGTAGATTTACCAATATCTTCCTCAAATATGTTCTAAGTAGGTACCTATACGAAAAATCCATTTGTCCCAGTTTGGATTCGAATCTGTGACCTTCAGATCGAAAGACAAGGTTTATCTCTCTAAAAAAGACTACTGTGTTATCTAATCAGATAAGTACCTACTGAATTATCATCAATTCGTAAAACAATGTCCGGAAAACAATGAATTAGGTATCAATTTAAATAATTATGAATATCTAGATGTTTATCAAACAAAGATCTTATCAAAATAATTAAAAGTTACGCAAACAGAATTAAAACAATTTATTTTGTAGAGCAGTTGATTTAAAAGTAATCTTTTTAGGACAGTTAAGTAGGGAAATAAAAAGCTGTCTGCTATGTTTTATTACCTCGTCCGCGACAGATAACATTAATAAACAATATTCACGTGAAATATCATTATATTCATTATAATAAATCTGTCGCAGCCATCTGGTTGAATTAGACATTCAATTGGATGGCTAGCCCTCTCATTGAACGCCGCCATTCAATAACATGGCTAGGCGGATATTGAATCCACAGAACCATATCGAAGCAGAAGCAAAAAATTCGATAGAAACCGACCGTGTAACATTTTGCGTAGGTACTTTGACGAAAGCAGTTGACAGTTTGGATAACATTGCTGGTTTTCAATGCTCGCCAAGTCTGGCGCGTCAAATTAAAGCCGCAATGGAATGAATTCCGAATGAACTTCGCGGCGAGCAAAGAAGTCCACAGCCCTTCTTTTCGCCATGCGAGGTACATACACTCATTGCTTCTATTGTATGGAACTAACCGTTGTAACAGTACCTATTAGTAGAATTAGCCTGCTGACCTGTTAAGATTACCATAACTTATATTATATTTTGAAAATGTAATTCTTACCCTGACTAGCTCCTTTAGCCTCTCTCTGTTGTAGTGTGTTCCGATCTCCTCGCCCAAGAAGTAGTCCAACAGTTTGCTGGTCGGCCACGCGAGTGGAGCGCAGATACCCATCACGATCTGTTATAAAAATATTCCTTATGTATCACCCTATGTATATTATTCTAAACTACTAAGGTAGCAGACAAAGATACGGCCCACCTGATGGTAAGTGATTACCGTAGCCTATGGACGCCTGCGACACCAGAGGAGTCACACTCGCGCTGCTGACACAACCCAATCGTTCGCGGGAGGAAATTCCTCTGGAACCGCACGGTTTGCACAACTAGCACCTTATTTCGATGATATTGATTATAAATATACCTACGAGGAAGGGCATAGTGGGTTTTTCTCTCTATATTCGAGCAGCCCGACTAGGGAAGTACCTCCTTACAGAATATCGCAGACAAATAACATTCTTCTCTCTGATGTTGTGTTCCTGCGGTGAGTAAGGTTGCCAGAGCTCTGCTCTGAAGCGTTGCGGTGACAACTGGTGGACCAGTCTTGTCCATTGTGTTGTCGGCGCAGTGATTCCTCTTTTAAAGGGTCAGCAGCGCGAGTGTGACTGCTCTAATGTCGCAGGCGTCTATAGGCTACGGTAACCGCTTACCATCAGTTGAGCCGTGTGCTTATCTGCTACCTTAGTAGTATAACTTTTGGCTAATACCCCCCGGAATCAAATCCTCTTCCTTACCTTCATGATCCAAATACTCTTCGCACCAACGAAAAGTCCGTGTCTCGCACAGATCGCCTGCGGGGTAATCTCAGCAATAAACACGATCGCCAGCGTCGAACCGATCACAGCAACCAAACCGCTCGTCAGATCATCCAGAATCACAGTAAAAGTGGAATTCACGGCCACATTACTCAACAGAATCGTACAGAGGAGGTAGTTTCCATGTGCACGGACAGGCATGATGGCTCTGGCGTACTTTCTCTCCTTCTCTGTTCCTGTGTTCGCGATAATCTTCAGCTCTGTCCGATCTAACGCCATCAGACCGAGGTTCAGACCAGAGAAAAGAGAAGCCAGCATCAGAAGAATGACAATTAGGACTAGAGAAACCCAAAGAGGTAGGAGTTTGTTGTGTGTGGCGAGGATCTTCCAAGGCTCCTGGCCTTGATGCTTGTAGTTAGCGGCGTCTGTGCGTTTTGCGCAGATGTAGAATTTGTAGTCGGCTTGGGGCGCTGGTGCCAGCAGTTCTAGTAAGGCGGAGTCGCCATCACCGCTTTTTACCTGGAAAAAAAAAAGAACTTAGGCCTTTACATCTTCACTAGATGATTTGTACAGTTTCAGGAGGCAATCTTTGCCTACACTTAACGGGAAACTAGTGCCTGGGACATTGTTGGAGATGGAGTAGGCTTGTAGCACCTACACCATCCTCTCAGCTTAACCGGCCATATCCACAGGAAAGACCATGGTCTATACGTGCGGGGCTGACTGAGCCGCGGGTTTCCTTACGACGTTTTCCTTCACCATTAGAGCTCGTGTTATTGCGCATATACATTTTTCAAAATGAAAATCCATTGATACGGCCAGGTTTCGAACACACGACCTTCGGATCGAAAGTCGAGGTACTAATACACATCGGCCAACACAGCTCTTGTGAAAATCAACACTTAAAATAAAACTGTAACAGGTCCCAATTCTGTACATTGAAGATTTATATTAAAAACTTTTTTTTTTGGAGGACACTCTATAATCGGTACTGAAGCCAAAACTGTACCAATTTTTATTTTTTATTTTTGTCTGTCTGTCTATAATGTCGGTCTGTCTGTCTGTCTGTCTGTGTACCTAGCTACACTAACGGTATAGTTTTTGTGTAATACCTTATAATCACCATCCAGCAGATGATTACAATCATCACCATAATCCCCCGGAGTATGCGTGAAGGCGACCACCGTATCATCAGTTAGACCTTCACCGAACAACCTCATGGTGAACGACAGATCTGTTTGAACACTGGGTATCATACCATCCACAACCTTAGGCTCCTTAGCCGACTCCTCGACTCTTAAACCCATGACTCTTATAGGCACTGTGTTATTCGGACTGGGCTTAGCTCCTAGGCTGGTCTTATCTTTTGGTTCATCAATAGGACCATCTGTAGATGCTGGATCTGTTGTTTCGTTGTCTGCTTGACGTTTGAATCTGGTTTCGTCGGGGACGTCGTCGATTTTGTCGAAGAGGTCATTGTCGATGTCCGGTTCTGAGTTGTCGAGGTATCTGGAAGGAGAAGAGTATGTTAGGTGTGGGTTGAAACATCGGTGGTAGACAAAAATATGATTAGGTAATAAAAATGCCTAGAACCATAGTGATTTTAATGGATAAATCGAAAAGAGTAGCTTGCTGTGACGTTCTTGATGCAACATTGTGCGTGGTCACAATTTGGATGGGTGACCGCAAGTGGCATACGATTAAAGTTTTAAGTTAGCGTTGGCGCCTTTTTTGCCGCCATTGACGAGTAAGGTCCTGTCACTGTCAACTTTTTTTTAACGTTCAAAGATATTTGGAATCTTTTTATTATTATTATTTTCAATGGATCGTTTAGCGTAGTAAGTACCTACCTAACCCAAATTATTACCACGGAACAGTAAAATATTTTGTATTTTTATTGATTTTATCCAAACAGTTTAATAGCGGCGCTTAGACAGAGTAAACAAGACTTTCCTTGTCTCGAACAGTCTCGAAATAGCCAAAACGCCCCTAGTTTATACACCGCGCAACTAAATATCACTAAACAAACAATACGTTGATAACCGAACCTTCACTAAGTAGGTACTTACTTATTGATCTAACTTACCTATATAAACGAGATTCGATTTCGTTTGTTTGCTAAAAATTATTAATCTAGCTACAGCTGTCACAATGGATCTAGGCATTCGTGAAGTTAGGCTTTTCGCTGCGCAGTAGAAAAAAAAAGTTTCACTGCGTCTGTGACTGCATATCGAAACGGCTAACTTCACAAATTCCAAGATTACTTGGTGTTTAGTGCCCGTGGTTTAAAAAAAACCTACCTAGGTCTAGGCGTCTCAGCTCAGTCAGTTGTTAGTAGCTCTGCCTTCTGCGGCGTGGGTTCGAATCCCACCGAGGACAAACATTTGTGTGATGAACTTACGACGTTTTGTTCTGTGTCTGGCTGGATGTTTTATTATCATTCTATCAGTTATCTGTATCTGGTTCCCATAATGCAAGCTTTGCTTAGTTTGTACAACCTGGTAGCGTTGTGTGAAATGTCCACTAATATTTAATTTATATATACAAGTAAGACCCGGCAGGCAGAAGTTGTCTTGCAAACAAAATTGAAAATTGTTAGAACTTAGAGGAGAAGAATTAAGAGCACACGTGGATAGGAATTTTGTGAATAAAGTTAGGCTATCTTATTCCACACAAATCCGTTCAGCCGTTTCAACTTAGAGAATTATAAAAAATCTTCTAAAAATTCTAGGCAGTGGTGAAGTTAGGTATTTGCCAATTTTTATTTTTATTAAAATCCGATTTTTTTTCGTAAAAAAAAATCAACTGAAATATTGCAGATTGACTTCCCACACGTGGCCATACCTACTACCCTTTTTTTGTTGGCAGGTACTTTTGCTTTTGGGTCCAAAATGAATGACCTTAGGCCTCATATTTTTAGCGTTCTAACTTATCTGACTACAGTGGATATTCGTGTGATATTTGGTAATCGCGTCAGTTCGAGTGGCGACCCCGCTCGATAACAATCGATAATAAATAAATACGGACTGAATCTGAACAAATATTACCTAAACTTATCGCTTTTATGAGTTGTGTTTGTTGGCTCTGTGGGACAGTACCTACACACTATGGATCTAGGCCATCGGTTCTCAACGTGGGCGATAACGCCTCTTGTGGGCGTTTGAGACTTTCAGGGGGGCAGTAGAAGACCCAGAGAAAATTAGGGGGCTTTGAGATGGCGCATTAAGATATGGGACTCTTGAAAAAAAATATTCTCAAAGTGGGCGGTGGGCAAAATAGGGTTGAGAAACTGTGATCTAGGCATTCGTGAAGTTAGTCGATTCGCTGCCCAGTAGAATTTTCTTTTATGAAAAAGCTGCACTGCGCATCGAAACGGCTAACTTCACGAATGCCTAGATCCATTGTGCGTATTGTGAATCGCACTGCTGAGATGTAAATTTCATAGTTGTCTGATATTATAGAAATAGAAACCGTAGGTTGACCGTAGGTATCTACCGAGTGTCGCAACAGTACCCAGATTCTCCTGATGAATTGAATCATGACTTGTTATCATCCACTAGTAGCCTACCTATTGACCAACATATTAGTAGGTATTATTTCTATAAGCATCAAAGTAAGTAAAGTGCTCTTCAAAACACAATTAAACTGTGTCAAGCATTAAGTACCTACCCACTTCAGTATGTAGGAGAATCTAGTACCTATACTGTAGGTACCTACCTATGTAGTTTTAATTTTACTGCGGGATGGGAATTTTACACTATCCACTTTGTGACGGCACAAATGGTCAATAAATTGCAAAAATGAGAGTAAGTATGCCAAAATGTTTTAAATTTTTTTTAAAACATTTTGACATAAGTACCTAGGTAGGTACTTCACTTATTTTTGCAATTCTAAAATGCCCTTGTGCCAAGGTGTGATATATTTACCAACGATTTGGTTTAGGTACGTTGTTCCTTTCCAGAAGCACTTATTTATATTCGATTGGACAATTTCATTGAAAGCTAAATGGCCCGAGTTATGACTTCACGTCAGACAGTATTGTAGAACAGGAGGCAGGTTAATATAATGTGCGCGATCTCGGCGTGCGTGAAGTTAGCCGTTTCGATGCGCAGTGCAACTTTTTCATACAAAATTTTCTACTGCGCAGCGCAGAGCCTGACTTCACGTACGCCTAGATCCGCCGGCCCAACTGTAGCCTAGGTAAGTTCGTATGAGCAAGTGGCCAACTCTGGTGACGAAGTTTTTAGGCCGCCTAAGAGCACTTGTAGACGTCCGTTTTTTTCGCCGGACAACGGACCGTGTTTTTCACCAGATTCGCGGTGGTGTATGGCGCGTAATGAATGTGTGTACACGCGCCGGATATCGGTCCTGCGAACAATTTATGCCGTTTATATGGATTTCGTTTATTGACGGTCCGTTGTCCGGCGAAAAAAAACGGACGTCTACAAGTGCGCAGCTCGTAATACCACTTGCTGCACTTGCAATACCGCTGCTTAACTTCAACAATCACTCAAAGAACGTCTATTTTTCGATGTATTTTTTATTTAAACAATTTAAGAACTTGCACTGACTCGCTCTTGACCAGTTTTTTATCTCCCGACTACAATCTTAAATGATGTAAGAAAAGTCCCGCGGCTCCCGGACTAGCCTATTGCCTATAACTACTAGTATTAGGGCGTCCTACTACCTATCACGCGATGCCCATCCCTACTGCGTTAAATAAATTGACTACTGACCTATTTTGTGGGAATTATGTCAAAGTCAATCCTATTATTTAAATAAATATGTAAGTACCTACAGGAGGCGTACCACCAAGTCTTAGAGCAATGTCAAAACAAGCTTAAAACAGGCTTACTGCTTTGGGAATTACATTTGTTGTCATGTTTCAAGCTTGTTTTAATATTGCAGTCATGGCATGGTACTTCTACAGTACTTCAAGCTTTATAATGGACATCGATTATTTTCGTGTGAATATGTCCGACAGCAGTGTATGATTCCACAAAACAGAATGCGATTGCACATCGCGTTAGCAGCGCAGCTCGCACGGCTTGCAACTAATTTGCTTTTCTTAAAAATGACATTGATATTTATTCGTTTGCGATAAAGTTGAAATTATGAGTAATTTTCATTTCCAAATGACTTTTCGTCCATCGTTTTATCATCATCACGCCCATTCTAGCTAAAACTACAATGTGGGATGTACAGAACCCCAATTAGGTAAATTAGCGGCTTACAAATTGGCAATGTCAATAGCGTAGTTCAGTGTTTCTAACCATCAAGGACGGTGACGGTGAACAACTCACCGCGGTCTGATTTAATATTAGGTAAAGCTGTGGATAGATTTTTGACTTCACCCGCGTGGACTAATTCTTTATCCCACGGGAACCATACATTTTTTCGGGATAAAAAGTAGCACAAAAGTATTCCAGAACCTAAAATTTCTACAATACAAATTTCATTAAAAAAAGGTTTAGTAGTTATGGAGATACGTGTAACAAACATTCACTCACACACACATAAGGACTTTCACCTTTATAATATTAGTAGGATAGAAGTAGGTACTGTTAGTGTTAGTCAAATGGTATCCCACGTGGTAGTTAACACAGCTGTAATCCTTTGAAGATGTTCAAGGGGGGTAGGTAGTCAGAGTTATGTCCAAATACATATTTGGTACATGCGCACGTTTTGCAGAAGTTAACATTCCATACGTGACAGGTTGCAAGCCCATCGACGCTATTAGAGAGCTAACTGGTTCAGCCAACACGAATCTTCAAAAAATGAATGCAAATAAATTCTAGACATAAATAGACAATACATTATTATCTCATGCTAAGTTATTTGTTACACTTGAATCAATAAACTTGACCCACACAATTGGACTAAACCCACACAATCCCGGTTCATTCCGGTCTGAACTGATTCACCCGTGACGTCATAGCAGCTGGCGCCGAAACTTCGGCGAAAATAAAACTGTCATTGATGGTGGGGGAAAACATCAAGAGAGTGGCTCTCTAAAAACTGGTAGAAAAGGGAGGAAGATTATCTAAGATCTATAATTTAAAATCGCTCGTGGCGTACATAGATTGTTGTTGTTAAGCGTTGTTCTTAGCGGTCACAATTTGGATGGGTGACCGCTAGTGGCATGAACAAGCGCTTCCTTGCATTGGAGGGCACGATAAACGGTCAGAGGCCTTCAATTCAGGCGGCCTATCACTAGAGATAGATACCTACCTAATAGCTCATAGGTACGCAATATCAGCGTAGTACCTACTAGTATTCTGTGCTAACATTAATAATAAGTACCATGTAACACAATAAACATCTTTAGTTTCCTACACGTTAACATTTTCCTAATAACTAATAAATAATATTTCGATCATTCTAATTTTATAATGCAAAAATGTTGCGAAACAGTCATACGCGTCTAGACGCAACCTCATGCATTCCAATTTTAAACACTAGACGTCACTATGCTGGCCGGATGCCACGCTTCACCAGACGGCGTTTATGACAGGAATAAAAAGATGGCGCCGAAAATTGGCGCGAAGTAGGTACACTTACTTAATTTAGATGAGTTGCAATAGTTGTAAATAAACGATCTTCTGTTTAGAAGTGCATTTATCTAAATTTAAACGATAATTGTTAGAGATTTACGACACAGAATTATAGAGACAAATAATTCTTTCTTAGGTTTTGAAAAGCTCTTTGAGAAGTTATACCTTTTTTAATTATTTTTTTTTTGTAGTTTCTAATCATCGTTCGTGACACGGGTACTAGGAGGTTAACAAACTAATCATGATGAAATAAAAGTTAAAATTCTTCAAAAATATTAGGTAGGTAGACCTACCTAGGTATTATTTGTGCAGTGGTTAAAACCTAATTCATGCTAAGGTATCTGAGGATATGGTAGCGATTTTTTAGGGTTCCGTAGTCCTGACAAGGAACCCTTAGTTTCGTTATGTCCGTCCGTCCGTCTGTCCGAGGTTTTACTAAGAGACCGTTGGTACTAGAAAGCTGTAATTTTGTAGGAGTGTTTATATCAATTACGACGACAAAGTAAAATAAAGTTTTGGAAAATATTTTTTTTGGTACCTAGTTCCCCTATAAAAGCTATGTAGGTAATAGGTTGACATGAATACAATATTAGTCTTATAAATGTCAATGAATCATACGACTACCTACCGAAATAAACACAATAGGGAAAACCAATGAACGTTTTGAACCTATCAAATTTTTCGAAGCTTAGAATAGTACAGTCAGCGTTAAATTGATATGAGCATCTAGACTTCTAGAGTACCTAGTCAAAAGTATCTGAAATACATGAAAGCAATTTGACGCTTTCATGTATTTCAGATACCTTCTTTTGACTAGGTACTCTAGACGCTCATATCAATTTGACGCTGACTGTACCTAGGATGCTGTGTAAAAATACAAATAGGTATTACTTACATTACAGTTACAGTGCGAGGAAATAATGATGATGGGAATTCTTTAGGTAAGTATAAAAATCACCGTAAATTACTTAACAAATCTAATTCATATTTAAACGAAAATTTAATTGATGCATGGCCTGGGTTCGAACCCACAACCATCGAATCTAAGTCGAGACACTACCCACCCTCGTAATAATAGTTTTTGCTACCATACCACCATCACTCGGTCAACAACGGCTCTACAGTACGGATACGGAGTAGGTACATATAGATAAAGAACCCTAGAAAATAATTTGTCGGCGTGAACACCGTGCGTGACGTAACTCTCAGTCCAAAGTCAAGCCGTGACGAAACTAACAAATCATTTGGTAGTAAGTACACTAGTTCGCGGACTTAAACAAAGTAAGTATGTATTTCGAATTGGTTCCGTCGTTTTCGAGTTTTGAGCAACACTTAACCGTTAATTTTATTGATAACTAGTTATATGGTGGTTAAGTATTCTTAATTTTTCTAATTTTCCGCGCAATTTTCTTAATTTTTTCTTTCATATTATCCTTCTCCTGACAATAACAAACACAACAAAAAAAGAATTAGTGAAATCGGTCCAGCCGTTCACGCGTGATGCCATGACCAAGGAAATATGGATTCATTTTATAATGTGTAGATAGATACATACCTATTTATGAATATTTGAACGTTTTTATAAAATTTCAAAATCAAATAAAATAAGAATGTTATTCACTGGCGGGAAATCGTCATTCCATATCCAAATAATGAGGTATTTTCTTTTTTACAAAAGAACTGCGCTCCGAAGGGCCATTATTTTGTTTGACCATAGCGCGTCCATTGACCTCAATTAGGTCGGACGTTCGTTCAATTGATATAGATTGATGTTTTTCTACATTGCTTTTGGTGCTGGCTTAAATTCCGATGTAAGTAAGTATACTTATAATTAAATATTTCTATTTAGCACTGTTATCATGCTGACTCCAATGGATTAATCAAAGCCTACACATTTTTATTTAATTTTATTTTATTTATTTCTTAAACAAAATCCACAGCTCATAGAAAATGAGTATTGAATTAGAAATTTAAAAATTATTTCTTCATCAAAACTTTAAAAAAAAAAACATTTATAGGGCATGGGCATCTGTCAGAGATGCTATTCTACCTAGGTACCTACTAATTAATAACCATCGTTTGTCAATTATTGTTCCTATGAAAAATTGAAAATAGAAGTCTCGGATTTTTTTTTTGCAAGATCAATAATGGGGACACTAAGTGCTACTGCATGTATGATGTCATGTCATGTGTCAAGGTTTTGCGAATGGAAACCACTTGACCGATCGCGTGACTAGCACAAGTTGGAAATGAATGACTTAAAAAAATGTTTTTTCTTTAAAACCTATAAAATAGTGACATAAAAAGAAAAAAGTTATTAAGGTCAATGCGGGGAAGACCGGCATACTTTTTTCAAAGTTCGGTTTGATTGATCATATCTCAGTCACTATGCATTTTTCTGTAAAGTTAAAGATATTCATCATTAGCAAATTTATCCGAGAATCAGAAAAAGCTATTAAACCTTTGAAACTATATAAAATTAACAATAAAATTGGAGGTTTTTTAAAACTCGGGCAGTAGACGGTCTTCCCCGGCTAAATGAGGGAAGTCCGTCTAGGAGTTATTGTAGGCGACAGGAGATGTTTATAAGAGTCTAAAGTAACTCACAGCATGTATTACATCTTAACAATGAATTTTATGTCTTCAACGATTCGAAATAAGGTCCCAATCCAAAGATATTGTCAAAAATGTGTAAAACGGGGTAAGTCCGTCACATTTTAGGATTCAGGGGTGGTGAACATTTTTGCAACATTTTCTTGAAAGTAAGCCCCTACCAAAGCATCCAATCCTTTGGTAGGGACTTTCAAACTAAGAACCATTATGTTTCTTATTAAACATTCTAAAGAAACATTATTTCTATAAAAATATTGTTATTATTGTAAGAAAAATGCACGGTTCCCGTGGGATATGAATACTTGTGATTTTTTGTGTTAATCACTTTATTCTTATTTCAACTTATTAAAATTATTAAAGTAGATAGGTAGAGTAGGTACCCGAGTAAATTATAAAAAAAAATATTTAGTAAATTTAAAATCTAAGTAGCACAATAACAATCTACTAGAGCAAGCAATCGCCAATTTTAAAGTATTTTACTAGGTTTGTGATTTTTATGTGTATACCTATCTAATAGTAGGGACTAGGTACTTATCTAAAAACAGAAAAAAAATTATAAGTAAGTAAAGACTTTCTGGTTATGTAGTTTAACACCTATTATGATAGTCAACCCTCTACTCTACTATATCATAATTTATTGCAGGGCCAAACCATACAAGATAATAGAAAGAAAATAAGGAACAGTTATTACTAATTTTAAAGAAATAAAAGACACGATCAAGGGGTCATGACAGGTCAAGGGGTCATGTGAGGTCAAAAGGCCATCAAGAGGTCATATCCAATATATTTGGAATAAAAAGGTTTACGATTTCTGATTTGAGGCAAGCCCGGCATATGCCGGTCTTGCCCCGCGTAAAGTAGACGGACTTCCCAACTTGAACTTTTGGAAGGTAGATATTTTTGGATGCGATTATCTCAGAAGATATGGCGTTCTTTTGAAATTCGATAAGAGAAATAAGAGGGGGCAATATTATTAAAAAACTCTTATCATAATTAAATCCGACAACTTCACTCTTTATATTTAAAATATTCGTTTTTGTCACCACATGTCTATCTCGATATTCGAGTTAAAATTACACGAAAAGTTTGTGATCGTTTTTTCGCGAACTGTTGCGACATAGAAACATCTATTAGAGCTAGCTGAAACCAGATGGATATGATTGATTTGCCAATATAGGTAAAACATGCGTAGGGTGCATAGTTTCGTCAAAAAGCTCAGTGTACGGTCTTGCCCCGCAGACGGACTTCCCCGCATTGACCTTACCTGCCTACTTTTCGTTATTTAATGGAGCTTATTCTAGATAACGCGTAGGTATAAATATTATGTTTTTATACGTTTAAACAAGCCACTAGTACCTACCTAAAAAAACCCAGTAAAAAATGAAACTCTTGTTTTTTTTAACAAAACTGTTAGGTAGGTAGGTACTTTAAAAAACTAAAATGCATAGGTAGGTACTGCCAATAATATAGATAACCTACAATAACAGATGAGGCAAATGAAATGCTTCAATATCGCGAGAGATAAAGATAAAATGTGCTATTTTATTGTTTGAATTGAATTAATTATTCTAATCAATTGCAGCTCTGCCAAAGAGCCAAAAGTCTGCCGTCACAGATGACGCTTCGGTCATTCATCTTTTGCGCAGACATTTGGACTCTAATCCACAGATGTTGTACCTACCTATATTATCTATTTTATTTTATTTTAATAAAAACTTTAACGTTTCCGCTTATCTTTTTCACACTAAAAAAAGAAAAGGTTCTATTTTTGAAAAGTGAAGGAGTCATGAAATTTCGAATTCTTGCTAGGAAGACCAGTCACACTTGACCGTTAAAACTTTTTTCGAATATGGAAAACATTGTGAGCAAACCATTTAGTACCTACCTACCTATTTCAAATAGCTGCGATGGGCTTGCATTGCAACCAGCAAATGTTTGTGTGGAATGGTGTGGTTTGTATTTGAACAATCTTCGACCTCTGACTACCCCCTTAGACATCTTGGATGCCTTAAGATCTGAACGTTACCCGCATCTTGGGGAAAGGTGAAAGGGCAGGACCCTGTCTCGTAGGTAGGTATATAATTATTGTTCTTGAACGCGCCAAACTGTTTTTTAAGGTGAACGCACACCTATCCGCGCCGAATTCTCGACGACAGGTGTGCGAGGTTTCATTTCATACGATTTAATAATTCTAAAATTCGTTTCAGTCGATTCGTTCAGCGCGTTCAGCGCGGATAGGTATGCGGTCACCTTTTTTCCGGAACTTTTCATTGATTTTCCACTTCCAGTTAGTTGTTATTGATACAACAATACTTGGAAGGTAACAATGCCCCATCCGAATGAGAGCTTGCACGGCAGGTGCTGGGTTACACTTTACAACTTTACACATTACCTACTTGGGCCTTTAATAAGCACATACCTACCTACTTTGGTTATTTTGTTGCCCCCCCCCCCAGGATTAAAAAAAATGCAAAGAAACAAAGTCCTACCTACCTAAGTCCACTCACAGTTGACAGCATTTTACGGCATTTGAACGCATTTTGCAATTAAAATTCATACTTTTCCCATCATCATACTTTTTTTGCGTGGTCTCCGAACTGTACCTAATATTATTTTTCATTTCTCATACACGGAAAGTACGCTTGAAGTTACCTGAACAGAGGGATGAAAGTAGTACTTTTCCGCCCTGGGAAGCAATTTTCCCTGCTGTCAAATTAAAAAAAAAAATCATTCTATTTTGACATTTCTATTGAGTCATGTTGAAACTTTTTACACAGCAAAAGTAATATTTGACATTTCTATTTTACCTTTTTATTGAGAATTGCTGTAAAAAATATTTTCAACAATTTATTACATGAGTATTGATTACATGTAATTAATTTTCACTAAATTATTATTATTTAAACAAGATTTTGAGCTTGAAATATTTACCATCTTCAATTACAAAAAATACTGGCTGAAAAAAAAGGTGGGCGCCTTTTTTGTTTTTTTTTCAGTGGCAAGCTACCAGCCAGTATTTTTTTTAAAGCACCAATTCGATTTTTATCTGTTTTGTCGATCGAGAACAGAGATTTTTATAAAATGAGCTAATCAGGTTTTTATTTACTTTCCTAATATTCGAAATGAAAAGCAGTGTTTACCTCGGGTGAAATATCTATTACGGCACTCGAACTATTAGCGCCCTCGCTACGCTCAGGCGCCAAACCATCTCGTGCCGCAATAGGTTACTTTCAACCCTCGTGCAACAATCTACTATGACAGTTTCAGATCGATTTTGGTCGTTATCAAAGATAGACAGATAGACAGAACTACTTTTTTCGATTAGACCTGCGCATAAATAACGCTGTCCAGTAAGGTGGAATCAGACGGTTCACTCAAGTGAAAGATCACTCGAATGAATGCTGAGGTTTTAAATGACACTTTTCTTTCATTTTATGTTTGGATGTAACACTTTGAGTGAAATATGCAAAATTCACAAAAAATGAACCATCTGACCTTAACTTTAGGAAACAATTAGTTCACCTTAGGGTACGTAGTATTATTATCTATTCTAATTTCTATGCCATAAGGTAGCTATCATGAAAAGATTTCTAGCTAGGCAACTGTTTATTTTTTCTAGTGCTCTTTTTAGCCTTGTCAGGTCTAGCCTTGCGTCTGGTTTCGCGCCAACAATGTAGACCGTACGTACCTACCTAATAATAAATACCTACCTATATACCTACTAACTTTCCTTCACTAGGTTAGTAATTTTTAAGGACTTTTTTAGATTTTGTAGGATAGACTAGCTAGACACTATTATTTTAACAGTCAGTCAGAAGTAGGTAATAATTTACTTCATTTATAGAATTTATCTATTTCGCGTATTTAGCTTGCACAGTGGCGCCCCCATTTATTTCTATTATTTTCTGTCGGACTATAATGATGTTCTATATTTCTAACGAGTGTAATTTTATTTTGATAACTAATTCAGTCAGTACCTATGACGTAATATTTTTATGATTCAGTTGAGACTTAAAATTAATGAATCATAAAATTATTATTCTACAATGATTCATGAAATCTTATTATTATTATGCATATTATTTTTTTAACAGCTGAAGCGTTATACTCATGCTCAACTTTCTTATCTCTCTTGTTCTCGACTGTCGAAAGCTAAGCTATGTTCTGTGCGGTTATGAAATGGATAGCTCATGGACGTATATAAGGGGGGGGGGGTTTAGGGGGTCCGGACCCCCCCCTTAGCCCATTGAGTTCGGAGGAAACCTAGTCAATTTTTGTATTTAGGAACCCTTGGACCCCCCCCCTTAACAATGATCTTTGTATTTTGGAACCTTTGGACCCCCCCCCCCCCCACAAAACTATAGCTACGCCCCTGATAGCTGGCAAGGCCAGTGGCAATAACAACTGCGCGCTTTCGTGCTCCTGAGGGCACGTTAGGGCTGATCACCAGAGGTCGGAGTTTTTTAACCTACTTACACTGTTTTTATACAGCGAAAGAATAAAGTGGATACGCCTCAAATCCCGAGATTAATTTTAATGGGCAGTAAAATCCCGTGATTTATTAAGTAAAAAAGTTATTTACTTTTATACAATTTGAACCACTTAATAATTATTATTTTTTTTTATTACTTACCTATGTAATTTTAAATTAATTATTATGTTAATTATCTTGGTTTTATTTCATATAAATAATTTTAAAATTCGATTCGTTCGGCTCGGATAGGTGTGCGGCCACCTTAAATTGCCAGTCCAGTGTTTTTTGCGCATTTCATCTCACTCTGGAGTTGTTAACTGTGCAGGTTTTATCTTCAGAACATTTTTTTATTTATTTATTTTATATTAAGTAGGTACCGACCTATTAAACCAGTACATAACCTACACCGTCTGACCACACATGGCAGCACCATGTCACACTTTGTGGTAGTGGTGGCGTAGGCCTATGTAGGTATTAAATAGGTAAGTATTTTTCGAGATGAAAATTAGAATGTGGTTTGTTAGTCAGGTAGGATCATATATTTAACACATAAGTACCTACCTAATATAAAAGCAACAATATAAATAATAAGTAAACACATAATTTACCTAGATAAATATAAGTCATGGATAACTAATCGCTTATTTTACTAGGTAACTAAATCGATAACTTTTATAAATATGTAAATAAAAAATTAACTATTATTTAAAATTGAACTATTTTTGTAATATAATTTGTTATGGTAGGATGTCGATCACAGAAACACGATTTTGTCATTTCGCCAACTTTTAAATACCTATAAGTAAAGTACCTACCTACTGCGGAGGATAGTACCTAATTGAACTGGAGCATTATTTTCATTAATATTTTTAATTTTGTACATCGGAAGACAAACTATACCTAAGTACAAGTCGACCTAAGAACGTTAGGTAATTAAAACTTCTTATTTGCCCAAATAAATAAACACAGTCCCGACAACTTTTCCTGTCAAAATCGCTATCATTTTTTTTTTCTTTTTATGACAGATATCTGTTAGGTTCCGTCGTTTTGGCGGGAACTGGGAACATTTGTTTTAAAACCTCTAATTAGGTTTTAAAAGAAAATTTGAAACAAATTAAAGTGTTTTTATTATAGCTGTCGTCAATAATTGACGAATGCTATTTATATAGGTACACTTTAATTTATACATAATAAAATATTCATGTTTTTTTTTAAATTAATAACGCATTTTATTCACAGAACGAGAACACTTTACAACATTTCGATTTAAGTATTAGGTACCTACTTACAAACATTTATCCTGTTTTGCAGCAGTACCTACCTAAATTATGTAGAAACCTATTTCATTTATTTTGCGGAAAATGTGATATTTTAGTAGAAAATGACGTTGTGGTAGGTTTTACTGGGTTCGTCCACTTTTGTGTCACACACATTAGATCCTGGTGGACGAACCCAATATCGGGCTAGGGCCGAACCCAATATCGGGCTAGGGCCTAGCCCAATCCCCTAGTTAGGCAGGTAGGTATCCCTTAGTTTCAATTCTTTTTTTTTTTATTCTGTTGTTTTTTACCTAAAATTGACAATACATCTCTAGAGTTATAACAACTACTTATCGTTTTTAACCGACTTTAAAAAAGGAGGAGGTTCTTTATTTCAATCTTAATGAAGAAGATGACAACACTATAATACTGCCAAAACAAGTCGCGGTGTACCTAAGTTTTCATAATTAATATTTTTATTGGTAGGTAAGATAATTTTGTAAGTTTAAAAACCTAACTAGGTAAATGATTAATAAATACAAATTATAGGTAGGTACTTATTATGGTTATATTCAGACGTGACGTGACGCATAAATGTTACATTAGTGATGTGAAATATTCTCCCCGAATTGTTTGAACAAATCAGTGAGTCATACCGAGTAGTAGGGAGAGTGGAAACCCCTTATCCGGTACCTACAACATACATTTGGAATATCCTTCGACTTTCAAAAGGTAAAGATCTTCTGATGCTGGCTGAACATAAATAGATGTATCATTTTGGGAAAAATGCACGCGTGTTTAAAAACTTATAATAGGTATTTCTATTCTACTTACACTACAATTTGGTGGTGCTTGGTTCAACATCATATAGTAGGAGAGCCGACCGCAAAAAACCAACGTCACTTGATACTAAGATAAGCTCCATGGCACACGCTCAAAAAAGTGGTGCTAAGCTTGGATCAATTAGTCAAAAGGCTCCGATTTGGCCGGAAGCACAAAAAAAGGGGCTACTTCCGGTGAAAAAAAACGTGTCAATTTACGTCATTTGATACTAATGGCAGACTTATGGCAGCAGTTACTAATTTATATGCAGTGACAGATAAATCTAGTCTGCCAGTTCCTGTATGGCCGGAAGTACTTGGCAGACTGTCTCAAAGCTGACGATTCGGACCCCTAATTTACGTCATCTGATACTAAGTTGAAAATAGTGGCAGATGTTAGATATCAACCCTACGTTTCAGTATAAATTAGTCTGCCAAGGCTATTTTGGCCGGAACATCTTCAAAATGTCAATTTAGTGATGATACTAAGAAGAAAAATATTCGATTTTTTTTGGTTTATCAATGTTTAGACATTAGAATGAAATAATATTATGTATTTATTCATGTTAATATTATTATTATAACCTACTAGAAGCTGCCCGTGGCTTTGCTCACGTGGTACCCGGATAAAAAGTAGCCTATGTCACTCTCTAGCCCTCCAACTATCTCCACACAAAAAATCACGTCAATCCGTCGCTCTGTTTTGACGTGAAAGCAGGACAAATAAACAAACAAATAAACACACTTTCACATTTATAATATGGGTAGTAGACATGTGCGCCGCGCTGAAAATTGTCGGCGGCGGCGCGCTGCAGTTTTTCGTCCGGTGGCGGCGCGGCGCCGGCGGCGTGGCTTTTTTTTAAAATAAAAATACACTAATAAAATCGATCTCTAACGTTTCACTACAACACAAATGACTAGGTACTTAATAATTATTATGTTAACTAATCGCGAAAGTTTAACAAGTTATAGGTACATACATAAAATCACGCCTCTTTCCCACAGGGGTAGGCAGAGACCACGAACTTCCACTTGCTACGATCCTGACACACCTCTTTCGCCTCATTCACTTATACTTATAGGTACTTACTGTTCAATAATACTCTAATCATAATCCATGATATCCAGACTAGATCTCTTACAACAACTTTACGATAAGCTGGGATCGTCTGAAGGGCAGAGGCTCGTCTACAAGGTAGCACGTTTAAGGGTCAAAGCGGCATAGGCTTAGACATTTCTAGGATGAAAGGTCTAAGGGCACTGGATATTTCCAAGTGCCCCTGTGTAAAAGACCCCCGGGGAAATCTATTGAGTATGCAAGGACCTTGCGGTGAAAGAGAGATGGTTTTCGTACTTCCACGACCTGCTGAACAAGCAGCATAGAGAGGTATCGCCACCGGACCTCCCTTTAAATCAAGGACTAGTATTGCCAAAAACGCCTGAAGAAGTAGAAAAAGCTCTTCGCCGCATGAAAAATCGGAAGCCGTCAGAATCGATCCTCATCGAGTCTCCATCGAGGCCACGCATGTCATCCACTACGAAGTCAAGCCAGCACTTCTTGGGTCCACCCCTTCTACCGGGGCCTGGCAGAGCCAACATAGCTGAGCATTTGTTCCCCACGTAGCTTGCCGGTTTCCGTAAGACGTGTCCGTGCCAACGTAGGCGGCAGTCCTGCAATTTATCTGCTATATCATGAACATGGAGGCTGCCACGAATGCGATAGTTCCTGACGCGGTCCTTCCGCGTAACCCTACACATCCAGCACGGCATATTCATCTCAGTGACCAGCAGTTCTTGCTTGTGCTGCTCAAGTACCGACCACGCTTCACTGCCATATCCTTTCAACTTAACTGGCATCTTGGGGTCACAGATACAGAATAGAATATTTTAACTGATTTGTGCGCTCGACCATGTCTTCTTCTAAGCGTACGGATGTGGGATCTGCTTTATTGCAAGCCAAGTACTCGGTCTTCGCCACGCCACGTTGAGTTTCAGACCACCGTTCTCAAGCGATTCCTTTCACGCATTCACACGTCTTACCAGAAGTCCTCTGTCCGCATCTGCCAGCGCGATATCGTCAGCATACATGAGTAACCAAGCCTCTCATGTCTGTCCCTGATACTGTCCGACACTACGTCTAATATCCCGCTGAACAAGAATGGGCTAAGGACGGTTCCCTGGTGTACTCCAACAGTGACGGGGAAGGGTTTGGTGTCACCAACAGCGGTCCTAACCACAGAATCGGAATCATGGTAGGTTC
This sequence comes from Camptogramma bilineatum, assembly GCA_958496255.1. Taxonomy (NCBI): domain Eukaryota; kingdom Metazoa; phylum Arthropoda; class Insecta; order Lepidoptera; family Geometridae; genus Camptogramma; species Camptogramma bilineatum. The sequence goes on from OY292478.1 coordinate 6,557,382, forward strand.
ATGTCTCGAATGGTGTCAATATAAACCTCTGGTACACCTTTGGACCGTAATGCCCACTAGATCATCGCACGAGGAACACAGTTGAAGGTCTTCTCCATGTTCAAAAACAGGAAATATAGAGGTGTATTCTTCGTCCTGTATTTCTCCATGACGGTCCGTAGGGCAAAGACTGGATCTATGGTTCCGTGGCCAAGGCGAAAACCATATTGACACTCCGAGACCGCACACTCTAGTATCCGCTCAAAGAGTTTCATGGTGTGGGACATGATCTTTATACCGCGGTAGCTGTCACACTCTTGATAGATCCCTTGCCTTTGAAAACCGGAGTGATAGCACTTAGTCTTCTCTGGAGAGGGATCCCTTCAGTGTGTAGTATATCAATCAATCAATCACAAACATCTACTTGCATGCGGTTGTAAAGATTTGTTAAGATGCCCACACCACACCACGAGGGCCCATTGCCTTCCAGGCCTCGATGGGGACTCGATGGGGATCGATTCTGACGGCTTCCGATTTTTCATGCGGCGAAGAGCTTTTTCTACTTCTTCAGGCGTTTTTGGCAATACTAGTCCTTGATTTAAAGGGAGGTCCGGTGGCGATACCTCTCTATGCTGCTTGTTCAGCAGGTCGTGGAAGTACGAAAACCATCTCTCTTTCACCGCAAGGTCCTCGCATACTCAATAGATTTCCCCGGGGGTCTTTTACACAGGGGCACTTGGAAATATCCAGTGCCCTTAGACCTTTCATCCTAGAAATGTCTAAGCCTATGCCGCTTTGACCCTTAAACGTGCTACCTTGTAGACGAGCCTCTGCCCTTCAGACGATCCCAGCTTATCGTAAAGTTGTTGTAAGAGATCTAGTCTGGATATCATGGATTATGATTAGAGTATTATTGAACAGTAAGTACCTATAAGTATAAGTGAATGAGGCGAAAGAGGTGTGTCAGGATCGTAGCAAGTGGAAGTTCGTGGTCTCTGCCTACCCCTGTGGGAAAGAGGCGTGATTTTATGTATGTACCTATAACTTGTTAAACTTTCGCGATTTGTTAACATAATAATTATCCGTAAGTACCTAGTCATTTGTGTTGTAGTGAAACGTTAGAGATCGATTTTATTAGTGTATTTTTATTTTAAAAAAAAGCCACGCCGCCGGCGCCGCGCCGCCACCGGACGAAAAACTGCAGCGCGCCGCCGCCGACAATTTTCAGCGCGGCGCACATGTCTACTACCCATATTATAAATGTGAAAGTGTGTTTATTTGTTTGTTTATTTGTCCTGCTTTCACGTCAAAACAGAGCGACGGATTGACGTGATTTTTTGTGTGGAGATAGTTGGAGGGCTAGAGAGTGACATAGGCTACTTTTTATCCGGGGTACCACGTGAGCGAAGCCACGGGCAGCTTCTAGTAGGTTATAATAATAATATTAACATGAATAAATACATAATATTATTTCATTCTAATGTCTAAACATTGATAAACAAAAAAAAATCGAAAATTTTTCTTCTTAGTATCATCACTAAATTGTCATTTTGAAGATGTTCCGGCCAAAATAGCCTTGGCAGACTAATTTATACTGAAACGTAGGGTTGATATCTAACATCTGCCACTATTTTCAACTTAGTATCAGATGACGTAAATTAGGGGTCCGAATAGTCAGCTTTGAGACAGTCTGCCAAGTACTTCCGGCCATACAGGAACTGGCAGACTAGATTTATCTGTCACTGCATATAAATTAGTAACTGCTGCCATAAGTCTGCCATTAGTATCAAATGACGTAAATTGACACGTTTTTTTTCACCGGAAGTAGCCCCTTTTTTTGTGCTTCCGGCCAAATCGGAGCCTTTTGACTAATTGATCCAAGCTTAGCACCACTTTTTTGAGCGTGTGCCATGGAGCTTATCTTAGTATCAAGTGACGTTGGTTTTTTGCGGTCGGCTCTCCTACTAATACAGTTAGGTCCCAAGTAAAGTAGCAGTTAAAATGAGCAGGCCTTCACTTTTGCTGATTATCACTATCTTTATATTTCCTTCAGACTAAATAGTTACGGAATACTCGTAATTTATATATACCTACCTAGTTATCTAACAATTATATTACCTCTCAGCTGATAAAAGCAATTGACGTAAATAAAAAACTACCCACACTATCTACATCAATCACTCATTGGTATCTGATTTCGATAATGGATAGCAAATAGCCTAAATAGTACTTATTGTATTAGGTACATAATAATACCTAAGCCTACATAGTAAGCACCTATATATTATAAAATAATGTAGGTACCTACCTATGATGAAAATAATTGTACGTTCAAAATTCGGTAGCGGTAACCTAAGTGTGTATGTCGTAATTGTAAGCGTCAGTCACTGCATTTATAATTAGTTGGTAGGTATGTCGAAAGCGCCGTATTGTGAACAGAAGCTTTAAACTACGAAAAAAATAATATAACAAAGATTTTGAATTATTTAAGGATTAAATTAATCAATCTCAGATACTTTTTAGTACAGTTTTAGTAGATATGACTAATAATTTAAGTTGATTTGGTAAACCGGCGCTTACGCAAAACCTTGATAAATCAAATGGCTGAGTGTAACTCACCGGCTTGCGCTGACGTCACCCACGTCCAAATATAAACGCCCTCCTTGATGCTGCCATACACCAGCTTTCTTTGCACAGAAAAACAGTCTGCTCTCAACATTTGGCACTTCGACCACATCTCCAGCCGCCACGAACCCAGGACACTCGGCGGAGGTTAATGACCATTCAACATCACCCTCCACAGCTAACTTGTACGCACATTTCGCATCATCACAACTAACATCGTCTACTATCACGGACAATATCCATGGTGGCGTCACAGCACTGGTGTTTATTATTAAAAATAAGAGCAGGAATAAACCGCTAGTCCGTAAAACACGCACAGTCGCCATGGTCGTCGCGGATATTGTGAGTCAGTCAACTGAACCGACTCGGTGTGAAGTTGCTTCGAAAGAGGCGCGCTAGCTTCGTACACACTTTTATATTTCGCGGAATGAAGGACGGATGATAAGGCCTGGGGTTCCGTACGAATGGAAACATTCAAAACATCAGAAACTTTCAATAAGTCTGTAGGTACTGCTATTACAGAAACATTATGATAGGTACCTAAAGAAATCTGAATGTGTCTGTAGTACAATATGCAACAGGTGGAACAGGTATGCTTATGGGAGCAATCGAGAGGATTAGAGCATCAAAAATTAAAAATCTAAAATTTCCAAGAGGGTAGTCAGACGCTAACATATTTGGTACATGGCCCCATTTTACATAAGGATAGTATTCCATACGTAACAACCTAACAACTTGCGCAAGGTTGCAAGCCCATCTCCGCCTTAGAATTTAGAAAATACATTTTAAAGAAGTTTTTATTAAAAAATATTATCAAAATAAATTAAGTAGGTAAAGAAAATTGTAATAAAGTTTTCATTAAAAAAAAAATATTAATAAAATAAATTACCTAAAGAAAACTGTAAAAAAGGTAATATTTAAGTAAGGCCATTATAACGAGTTCATCTAACTCTTGGCCGCCATTTAAGAGTGTTATCATTATCAGTTTTACAGCGGCATTAGCAGATAATGCTTATTTGTTAAGATTACGCAATTAATCATTGTTGATCATTTAATTTTTAATCTAGATTTTGATAATGCGTTGATAAAAATGAGTAATAATAGTATAGTAACAGTTGGCCATAATAAGTTATAGGCGTTTCTCCGAAACAATTAAAAATTGTATTTTGGGTACACACATTCGAGTCAGATTTGAATGAAATGATAGGCAACAATGACGACCTCGCCTCGGTAGCGCAGCGGGCGATTATTTAATTGTTTTGTAACACGTGCCGATATCATGTTGTACAAATATGCTCTATGTAATGCAGACGAGTCAAAAGTACCGAGTTTAATGCTCGCTAAGGGACAAATGTTTATATTTATACTTAGTACAAATATTTGTTCCAAGTCTAGATGTTATTTTTTGGTAGTCTCAGTTTCTGATAATAAGCAATTACTTAAATAAAAAATAAATAAAAAAAAACACTCCGACATATCGATTACGTCAGTTTTCAAACAAAAATACCGCTTCAAAATCGGTTCATCCGATAAGAAGCTGTGATCCCACAGAACAGATTTGGTCACTCTTCAAATGTATTTCTATACCCCTCTTTTTCTTCGGGGGTTAAAATAAAAACCAATGGGGTGCTGCGGTTAAAATAATCATAGGTTAAAATAATCATAGATTAAAATGTAGATTCATCTTTTAAATTATGTAGGTAGGTACATAATACAATAATTAATTATTTACGCAGTCATGTAAAATATTCCGTTTCACAAACTTAAAAAAAAATAATGAAAAATTAACCTACCAAGTCTCTATAATGATGATGACAGAGTACAAAGTGTGACTCAATGCTCCCATATGTGGACAAACTTTTTTATTTTTCAAAAAAGTTACAGCACATGATAGGTATGTGGTCCTTCAGTAGTCACGGTCAATTTTCCAGATCTCGGAAAGTATTTTAATACTGACGATATGGGAATCTACCTTTCAAAGGGAGTGCCAGAGGGTGTTCAAGTTGGTATTACCCCTAAAGGGGTGAAAATGGGTAAAAATGTTTGAATGAAAAAAGTATCATCACGCATTTTGTCCTAATAAAAATCGGCTCTTTGCTCGTGGATCTCGCATTTAGCTTCATGAGTAGATAGGTTACCTATTTTGCGAGCAAAAATTAGTTAGGTATGTCTGTCCACAGAATGGGGACCGATAAGCAGCCAACATTTTCTTTGAGCACCACAAGCAAAGTCAAGTGTCACATGTTGCAAAGCCTAAAAACTGACCCTCAGAAATGCAATAAGTACATTTTTTTTTTAAATCATCAAAAGAACCAACTCTTTACCACATAAAATATTCGCGATGGGCAAAAGTCAACACTAATAAAAAAAAAAAGTTAAACGTGTAAAAGCAAATTATTTATTTGTAATGAACACTAATATTAGGGGATGTTAGCCAGATAGTCCTTAACATGAGCGGGCTCCAAGCGACGGAAGCCGGCTGCGTCGCATATGCCGACCTCGATGTTATCGCATGACATCTGACCCTCAAAGCCTTCCTTGAGAGTTAGGATAGCTGTGTGGACCGCGTCGTCTAGTTCCAAATCTTCGGTGTACCTGTAGTCATAGAAAAAAATAATGTAAATAAATAAATAATGCTGGACATTTCAAACAGCATCATGTAGCCCCAAGCTAAGCAGAGACTGATATACTGAGACTGAGAGAGCATGACTGATATACTACTTAAATACATTTTTTTTTGTAAATACATAAGTACATAATATACATAGAAAACACCCAGACCCGAGACAAATATTTGCAGATGATACAAACATTTGTCCCGCGGCGGGGATCGAACCCGCAACCTCCTGCATCACAGGCGGGCCTTCACCCACTGCGCCACAGAGGTCGTCATATACCAATTTGTATACCAATTTATTATAAAGCAGAAAAGTTTGTTTAATTTGTGGCGACATCTACCTGTCGCTAGATGAACTGCATAGACATGCTACGCACTACGAGCTTCAGAGAAGATGGCGACACATCATATGTCTAGATCGCGCAAGCAACAATTCGGGAGCGTTCGACATACATAATTCGACGGCAGAAAGCGGAAATTATACAACCAACCAACAACTGTCGGTCGAAAGACCACAGGCAAGTGTGCCAGATGGGCCCGTTGCAGAGAACCACCTACTCTGCCTGCAGGGGAATGATTTCACCATGTTCCCCAAAGCCTGATTGTTTGTTTGAACGCGCTAATCTCAGGAACTACCAGTTGGATTTGAAAAATTCTTTCTGCATTTGATAGCTAACCTCTTGAGGAAGATTATAGGCTACTTTTCATCATCATCATCGTATACCATCACTACGGGGGCAACGCCGCGAGGGCACTGCTAGTGTGTAAATCACCTCTTCTCTAAGAAAGTCTTTCCGTTGTTGAAGTTCTTGCCCATAGCTGTGGCCTTCCACGCGAAGTAGGCGCCGGAGGGGTCGCACTGGAACAGGTAGGGCCGGTTGTTCTCCCAGCCACAGATCAGTAGGGAAACACCGAAGGGACGGACACCACTGGAAAACATCACAATATTATAAAAAGTTGATGTTTATTGGATGGATGGATGTTCCTACTCGATTTTCTTACTCGACTAATAAGTCTACAACCACTGAACCAATGTGGCAGAAATTTAAAATATAGATAGATAATGACCGGGAATAGGCCATTGTTACGGGTGATATTAGTCCACACGGCTCGCCGCGTACTATTTTATAGCACATTTTAAACTTTCGCGATCTGTAAACATAATTTAAACAAACTAACAGGACTTTATCGTAAGATTATCTTTGTTTATTACTTCCCGACGTTGCAAGATGGTTTCCACGGGAACCATACATTTTTCCGGGATAAAAATTAGGCTATCTACATAAATCTCATCATAATCGGTTTAGTAGTTGTGGGGATACATGGTAACAAACATTCACACACACACACACGGACTTTCGCCTTATAATATTAGTAGGATTTGAAATTTTCTTTCGCCCTCTGCATTATAGATCGTCAACTGTAACTACTCATATTGAAAATTATATGGCCACGGGATTTTATCGCGTAATGTACCTAGTAACTTTACTGGGTAGTTGTGGATACTACCGCCGCTTCACAATGGACTTTGAGAACATACTCCAGTCTGCCCGCGACCATGGCTGTTGTAACATAGCCGAAACATCGGGATATAAATAAGGTAAACTATGTGATAAAATCCCGTGTCCATATAATTTTCAATATGAATAGTGATCGCGAGAGTTTAAAAAGACTATTGTAACGGACACTCACACCTCGATCACTGTCGGTTTACCTGTTAATATAATGTAAATCCGTTATTGGCTGTCAGAATAAATTTAAGTTTTTGTGCACTCGTTTTCTAAGAGCTGTGGATTTTGTTAAAGAAATAAATAAATAACTACTCACCCTGACTGCGTATACTCCTGCATGACAGTAGCCACTCGCTGCACGAGCTGCGCAGTGGGGATGGGCTCGTGGTACATCAGATAGTACTGCTGCGCCATCTTGCGAGCCTGCGTCACCAGCAGGCGGTAGTCGGGGCCCATGCCGGAGTACACCATACCTGAGGAGAAACAATATCAATAAGAATCAATTGCTGAATGTGTGTTTGTTAGTGAAATGGAACGCAACCATTTTAGTTCCATTGTGTGTGTGTTTGCATGCATGTTGCGCTCATTTTCTCATTGTCACTGTCACTGAAGCGTCACTGTGCTAGTTCCCGCGTTTTACAGTAGTGAAATAAAACAAATATCAATTTGCAATAATTCCAGTTTATTATTTCATAATATACCACTACAACCAAGAAACTTTCCTTTAGTGTTCCAGCTAGTGACAAGGGACTCTAAACTAAAGTTTTATCTGAACAATAGCCCTCCTAGAAGAATAAGTGGGCATAAAACTGTTTAGTTTGGTACTCAAGGGACAGCAAAAACAACAACAGACAACAGAGGGTGACAGGCAGGGGCGTAGCTACCGCCATATCTGCTGTATCCATTATACAGGGCCCCCAAGCCCAAGAGAAATCTTTACCCTTCATAAGGGCCCCCAAACAAATTCTTATACGGGGCACCGCCAAGGCACGCTACGCCACTGGTGACAAGTTAAGAGATGGGAGGACGATCTGCCCAAGTGCTGGTGCAGTGTGCCTAGACCGCGCGCAGTGGCTGAATCTGAAGGAGGCCTTTGTCAACCTTACCTAGATGTAAGTTCCGATATCAATAAACCACTTATTTAAGTTTAGGTAGTAGATAATTTAGTGATAAAGCTAAAAATGTTATTTAAGGTCAGTAAGTTCATATGAGCTAGTGGCCAGCTCCGGTGACGGAGTTTTTAGGCCGCCTATAGGCCGTCGTCATAGCTTCATAGTAAAGATCAGTGAAACGCCGCGAGGGCCATTAAAGATAAAATAGTTGAAAAAACTTACCGATATGTCCCGTGATCATTTCAACTTTGTTGACACTGTGCTCATCATAGAGGATGCTTTTATGCTTGTTCTCTGTGGCGATGACGACTCCATTGGACGCTGGAATTGTAACCCAAACAATGAAGATGAAAAATTTCAAAGTGACATTGCAGTTTTGTAACTTTTTTACTGTATTGGAATGTTTTGGAAAAGCCAACATTCAACAGATGCTTTTATAACTAGTTTCGTAAGTTATTCATTCGTTTTTAAAGAGAACTGACGGTCTAATAGAGGTAAATAGGAGACGCTAAGGTAACCTACAAGTAATCTAATAAACCTTGTAATAACTCACCTTTGATGCCGACGGAGGTACCGCCGGCAGCAACAGCAGCTAACGCATATTCAATTTGGACCAATTTCCCTGAAGGACTGCGGAAAAACACATAAATCTTAGTAGTTTCACACGAACTATACCGACAACTGTAACACTCGTTTTCGGGCTATTTACAAACGGGTAAGTATACCACAACAAAGAAAAACCAAGGCACATCGTTTTAGAAGCTAAATTAATCGATAAAGGCACTGAAAACTGTGTAATTATATTTATTTTACCTAAAAGTTGTAAGAGAAAAACTGTATCGTTCTGACGCCATGATTACAAAGCAAAATGTCAAATAATTTTTGCTTTTTCATGTTGTCAAGTTGTCATCACTGCGTGTGTCAAACAAAAAAGGACCCTATTACCGTGACCATTATTGTTTTTCGGATTTTACCGGAAAATTCTTGTTGTTGGCAACACCAAAATGGCAAAAAGAGTCTTATCCAGGCCTAAAAATACTTCGCTCTGATTGGTTCACTTTTAGCCAATGACGATTCAAGATTCCCGCTCGATAATTTGACTGACATCAATGAAATATTTCTTGTGCTATTTTTAATTTTCATGTTTCTACGCTGAAAACGTTAAATAAACATAGTGCGATATGTTAGGAGCTCTTCGCGGAGCTTCCCCTGCCTCCGAAGCTATGTCGGAAGAAACTTTAGAGCGTAATCGCGCTGAAAAAGCGCTTATCACGAAAACACCCATCCACACTCAACAGAAAACTGGAATCAAGAATTATTCAGATAAAAATGGAAACGATGTTACTAAAGCCGTGCACAAAGGGAGGAAAACATTTGCCTTCTGGACTCTTGTGTGTTTGCTATTGATTTTAGCAATTGGGAACCTGATTCTAACATTTACTATTCTTGCTGTCTTAAGGCTTGGACATGGTAAGTTTTAGAATAGTTAGGAGCGCTAGAATCGCTTAAAATCGCCATAAAATGTAGAGAGGACTCTAATCCTGATCCTTCGCGACAAATACCGTAACTGAAACACGGTTTGGGGTTTACTTTTCGGTGATCATCCTCGTAAAAGTTAAATTTGTTTAACCTACATTTCACGCAAATAAATTATTTAATTTAATTTTATATTTATATATATATATATATATATATATATATATATATATATATTATATATATATATAAATTTCAGGGCATCTTATCGAAGCGACGCGTGATCCCAAGTCTGGCACTTTTTTGGCTCAACATATCAGCATTGCCATCCAGCGCGGTAATGCTGCCAGTGTCTTGGGCACGCTTCCGTCTGGCAGTGGCTTGGATCAGTTGAGCTACCTATAGATCGTTTCCAACGATCCTTAGGTGGCTCAACTGGTTCTTTTTGTATTTTATACTTTTATGTAAATATGTAGTAGTTAAGATAAATAAATTTAATTTAAATTAATAGTCAAGCACCAGTGGAAAACTCATTTAACGACGTGAAGAGAGCGTCTCGACATTATGTTCGTGTGGCACCACACCATTGGCTAACACAAGTGCGTTGCCTAAATTTCTTTGCGTGAATAGTGTAGGTACCTACATAATGAAAAGAGAGAAGAGAAAGAAAAGAACAGGAGTAGAATCTCCTAGCTTTTATGGTGAACGCAGACTTGGCCGCACCGCAGTCGCCGCAGTCATCACTTGTTAATGGCGACGGGAACGACTGCGGCGACTGCGGCCAAGTCTGCGTTCACCATTAGGACGTTTTAAAGTGGTCAAAGCGGTCGTAACTGAATAAAATAATGATGTATGAATTGAATCGATGATATAACTTTTGAAACTATCATGGTTACGAACATAAATATTGTTATCAACGGGATAATTACCATGATTATTGAGTTTTGTTGCTTCCCGATATTTCGACGCAGTTGCATGCGCCATGATCACGGGTAACTGAAGTCTTTGCGAGGTAGAGGGTAGTTATGTGCAGACGAAACGGTCTACCCTCTTTCTCAGTCGTCTACTACTACGAACACCCCTAATTAAAGTAATTATCCCGTTGATAACAATATTTATGAATCGGATGTTTGTACTACAAGGCCTCGAGAGCATGGAGTTCCTCCCCTCACACAACGCGGTGAAGCTGTTCGGCTCTGCGGAGCTGCAGCACGTGTACAAACGAGACGGACTCATAGAGAGCTTCCGAGACGAACCACTCGTGATAGCCAGTGAGAACGGATCCGTGAACTTCAACCTGCAGACAAGGTGAGGTTTATCACCATCACCAAATTTTTTTTTAATAATGTCTTGGCTGATTTCGACCACATATGGTCAAAGTTAAAGTCCAGTCCGGTATCCAGTCCAAATCAGTCTCTGCAGCGAGTGATTTGGACTGGACAGACATATTTAACTTTGAGAACTTCTTCTTCTTTCGTATGAGCAAGTGGCCAACTCTGGTGACGGAGTTTTTAGGCCGCCTAAAGGCCTCCGTCATGGCTTAACGACTTAAAAGCCGGGACCGACAGTTAACGTGCCCTCCGAACCTCAGGCCTCTATTAATAAACTCGGATCAACTTCTGTCAAAGTTGCGCCACGGATTTAACTATTGCCATCCTGTAATCCGTGGCGCAGCTTTGACAGAAGTTAATCCGAGTTTATTAATAGAGGCCTCAGAGTTCAAGTTTAACCTCGCATGCACACGTTGGGGCCAACGTTGGCCCCAATGCCTCTCACCAACGTGTGGAGCTGACAAAATTGCATTGGCCCCCAACGTTGGGGCCAACGTTGGGGCTGATTTTGCTAGATCCACACGTTGGAGAGTGACATTGGGACCAACGTTGGCCCCAACGTGTGGATGCGAGGTAAGAGATATGTGTGTGTGTTGTAGGTTGGGTCGTGCGGAGGCGCGTCTGTGTGTGAACGCGTCGGGCGTGTTCGTGCGCGGCGCGGCCGCACTGCAGCTGAGGGACCCCGTCTCAGGACAGGTACGGACCGCAGGGGTAGTCAGAGGTATGTCCGAGGGACCACGGAAGTGTGGACAGAGGGGGCCGAATATTTCTGTGATATCCTTCGCAAAGCTTTGTAAAGAAGTTTCCCTAATAATGTCCGATCATAAAAATGTCCATTCATAATCGATCGAGCGAGCGAAGCGAGCGAAGATCTTAGTGGCAAGTTAGGCGATTTTGCTTTGTATGTTTGTATGTTTGTATATTTGTATGTTTGTATGTTTGTATGTTTCATTTTTATGTTCTCGCATAACTATCGAACCGCTTATCCAATCTGTATGAAACTTGATAGGTTGTGCTATGGAAATTTGCTGTGGAGCGTATGAGCGTAATCGATGAAGGGGTTGTAAAGATATGGGGTTCCCAAGGGGGTAAATTTTTTTCAAAGTTACCCAAATATATTGAGTGGGGTGTCATATGAAAGTACTCAACTTATACATTCCAAAATGGTTTTTAGTTTTCTTCTAGGTTCTATAGTTTTTGAAATACAGTCAAAAAGAAAAATTATGAAAACCAATTAACGGAAGTATGGAGAGAGCTCCCGTTTCATAGAGTTTCGATGTATTCGTAGGTCTGGTTAACAGACAAGGAGTGTGGCATCGTTGTGGTTTGGTTTGCAATGATTTTAGTTGCTACTTGATATTTTTTCTTGAGATTGAAAATAAAAGCCGTGTTGGCCGATTGGAAGAGTACTCGACTTTCGATTCATAGGTCGTAAGTTCGAACCCTGGCCGTACTCATCAATGGATTTTTAGATTAGAAAAATGGGGTAGGGGGAGGGGGAGGGGTAGGGAAGGGGGAGGGGAGGGGGGGGGGAGGGGGGGGGGTAGGGAAGGGGGAGGGTTGGGGGGAGGGGTGGGGGGAGGGGTGGGGGGAGGGGTGGGGGAGGGGAGGGGAGGGGGAGGGAATTGATTTTCTCATACATTTCGTATTGAACTGCTATTTTAATAATTTCTCGAACTAAGAGGCCTTCCCTGAGGCGCGGTACGAAGTTCGCGGGGTCAACTATTGAATATAAACACGACACGACTTAATAATAATAATAATAATAATAATAATAAACTTTATTTCAGGCAACATTAGAATAATAAAATAAATACCTTACAACTAACATACATATTTTATAAATAACACTACACTAAATTATCACGTATTATCTGTACGCACTAACGGGATGTCTCGCAGGCGTCCACGGAACCGCCTGTATAAAACACCCTTCGGCCAAAATGCTGCATCCATAAAGGTTGAAAGACGAGCAGTCGGCACTCTCACCATAAATGAGTTGAAGCTCACATTACGATGAGATGCCAACCGCACTACCCTTAATGTGAGCTGGGTCTTCCGCTTTACATACTCTACAATGTTCTCGGGCTTCACGTCGAAGTGAACCCGTATTAGTAACTTAATGTATTGCATGCATGCCTATAATCTTTACCATACTGAGGTAGTGCATTAGATATCATTCTGTGGTAAACACTAGAAGGAGCACTTAACGTAGGTATAGGGGTAGTCAGAAACAAGTCCAAATCTAGGCTATCAATACAACGGTGCGCGAGATCTCAGTTCGGGGCGAACTACTAGTAATATTATGAATGGACATTTTTATTACATTATTATGAAGGAACATATTATGTTCCTTCATAATAATGTCTTTTCATACTAATGTCCAATCATAAAAATGTCTATTGATACTAGGTAATGTCCATTCATAAAAATATCTATTGATACTAATGTCCATTCATATGTCCCTTCATAATAATGTCCATTCATATATTTAGATTATTTACTTCTATAGTTATGGTAACTGGGTCAATCTCCAGAATCAGCGTGTTTGGTTGATTGCTATGGTGCTTTTTAAATATCGATATTATTGCTTTTCTGTATTTTTATTGCGAGAAGGTGTCTAAATAAACATATTTTCATATTGGCCCCTGAAGGGGCAGAAAAGCAATAATATCGATATTTAAGGGGCGCCATAGCGATCAACCAGGTCCGCTGATTCTGGAGATTTACCCCCTTAGACCCCCAGGGCCTGTATTCTACTAGATGACAACCGCTTTGGTTTTGGTTCGATCTCTTAAATGTCAGCCATTTGGTGAAATAGTAGAATAGCTTTTCAAAAATTTGTTCTGCCAAAGTTCAAAACCTCACCACAACTGAGTCGTTTGTTATTAGTAGTCATGGAAACAGTCACTTTAGTTGAGGTTTTGGTTGAGGTTGATAAAAAGTTCGGTACCAGAATCGACGCCCTGATATGTTATAGTTATGGTATATCTAAGTATCTCTGTGATATATCCAGGTGGTGTTCAGTACGTCTCCGCTGTCGTCCCCCGCGCGATGCAACATCCCAGATGCAATCACCAACTTACATGCGAGGGTATGTTATGTTGTACTTTGCTTCTTCCTAAGCCTTTTATTCATAGCTTAGCTAAGAATTATGCCCCCTCCCATCCCAAAATCCTTGACAAACCTCTAACATCCTGCAAAAAAATAGGTAGGTATATACCTACGTACTAGCAAATAACGTGACCCCAAAAATCAAAGTCTGCGACCGCCCCTGCATAGCTAGCAGCGCCCTCGCAGCGTTGCCTCCGTAGTGATGGTATATGGTGATGATGATGATGATAATGAAAAGTAACCTTCCTCAAGAGTTTAATAGCTATCGAATGCAGAAAGACTTTTTCAAATCGGACTGGTGTTTCCTGAGATTAGCGCGTTCAAACAAACTCTTCCGCTTTATTAGTAGGGAAGTTAGATTGAATTTTTGTGATGTTTTTAGTTTCTGCTATTTGGGGAGGAGATAAATGCAACAACGCTACCTACTTAACTTTACTTAACTGTCATTAACGCTACTTAACTTAACTGTAATTTTAGTATACGGTTCTGAAGAGTAAGAACGTCTCAAATATTTAAGTATGTCTCAAATATTTAAGTAGCGGTCAGTATTCGGGCGTAAACCTAATAAATAGCTATTTTTCTAACATTCAATTTATTCAACAGCAAATCTCAACCAAACGCATAACAGCCCCAGTAGACTCCGATCTGACCATCCACTCCGACTCGTCCACCTTCCTCCGAGGAGCTGAAGGTACCCACATGGAGTCCAAGGAGATATTCTGGACAGCAGACCAGGATATCTACATAAGGTACAGTTTATTTATCTTATGGAAAACCAACAGTTAAAGCAAATATCAATAAACACTCTGATTAGATTCAGAAAGCCAATTACTTAGGTTCTCGCTGATAGACATATTGTAGTTATGTAGGTATTGAACCCGTACCCGGATAAAAAGCCTATGCTGCCGTCCGCTAGCTAAAACGCCGTTAAGTGACATTTAGTTTTAGTCAAATTTCACTTATGAATGCCATGATAAAAAGATCAAAATTCTAAAAACGGCGTTTTAGCTAGCAGACGGCAGCATAGGCTTTGTATAATGACCTACTTCCGGTCATTATCTATCTATCTATTTTAAATTTCACCCAAATCGGTTCAGTGGTTGTCGAGTTATAAAGGAACATACATAAATCCAAACTTTCGCATTTTAAAATCAGTGTGATTTATTTACAAGGTCTATCAACGGGTCCATCGTACTGAGCGGCAAGGAGGGAGTGTACGTGGACGTTCGTTACCTGCCCGTGTCGCAGGTGGGGGACCGCGGGGCTGCGCACGCGCAGGGACAGTTCAAAGTGTGTGTTTGCATGCCACAAGGCAGGTTGTTTAGAATAGCCGTGCCGACAGGACAGACGGTCAGCTGTGAGCATGTTAATATGACGAGAGATCTGAATCCTTGCGCTTAGTTGCCTGTGGCATTCGGCGGAGCTAAAAAGCTTTTAATGTTGTTCTTATTTAGGTACCTACCTATTTTTATATTATAGTTACAGACAACTATCACTAAGGTAGGTACTTGTAGGTAGGTAGTAGGTAGGTACAGAAAGCGTCATTAATTGGTATCCCCCTAGTAAGAGGTCGGTTTGCAAGCCGTTGATCTCAACTTTTGTAAAAACTTCCTTGCTTACTTATGGATATCTAATTTCGCTCGAGTTCCTAAACGAGCCGATGCAATAGCTGTTATAATACCCGACTGAAATCCAAGGTTGAAATGAAAAGGGTCTTTGTTCAAATCAATAGGGGGATACCGATTGATGACGCTTTCTGTACCTACGTTAACTTAGGTACCTACCTACCTATTATATATTTCTGATTGTATCTTCTGCGTCTGCCTTTATTTTAGTAGGTACTTGTTAAGATCTACATTTGCATTGTGACAAATAAAAATGTATTTTCTTTCTTTCAAAAAGGTCGTTACAGCAGAATCATAAATTATGATTCGTATTACGTTTTGTTCTTGTCACTGTCATGTCTATGAAAAGAGACGGCATATAGTGCAGTTCAGATTATGATTCTGCTATAACGACCTTTTTAGCCTCGCAAGATATCATATCTCTATTATAAACTAGCGAACGCCCGCGTAAACTACATTTTTTTTTATCTAATTAATTAATAAATAAATAAACCGGAAAAATCCCTTAAAAATAGTAGTCTACGCGGGCAAAGCTGAGGGCGTTCGCTAATTCAATATAAACTCTGCCTAGCCTTACGATCAATATATTATTATATGATTCTTATAGTAAAATAATCTTTAATTTAATGAAAGTATTATAAAATTGTTAATTTTAAGTTACTTCTAGTTGAGTTATAAATAAAATATACACAATGAATTGTATTCATTTATTTATCACCTATTCAAAAACACATACAAAAAGTTCTTTCGCACATTTCATCGGCTGAACGATAATACTTAAAATAATTCATCAAAATTGGTTCAGCATTCTCATTATGATTAGTAATAGAATAGTTTTGAATTGTATATTAATACCTAGTTCAAAATATTGGACTGAACCAATTTTGATAGATCTCATTATCCGGCATGTCTATTCCGCGGAGCTAAAAAGGCCGCTGTAGCAGAATTAGGAATTGCAATATTATGCTGTTCTTGTCACTCTCAAGTCTATGAAAAGAGACGGCATTATAGTTCAATTCCTATTATAATTCTGCTATTACGGCCTTTTTAACCCCCAGAACACTTGTACTTCAGAATATTTAGCTTTAATTTAAACTAAGTCAAAAAATTTACAAAAACAAAATTCACAACGAACGGGAAGCCTCAAATTTTGAATTTTAATTTCATTTCATTAATCCGAAGCGTACATTTCTTGGAAATCGGATGGGTGACCGCTACTTGCTAAGTCCAAGAAGTGTATGCTTATTTACAATATACAATGCATTCAAAAAATACTGATTGATAATAATAACTATATAATATGTACAGTTTTGTGTACCCACAAATTAGTATCAATTGTTTGGAAAGCTAAATCGCCAATATTTTAATAGTAAAATGCATAATTCTATTATTGTCTGTAATGCTCCCACACTGCTGTTAAAAATGTTTACAAACAATATCTAAGGGGGTAGTCAGAGATATGTCCAAACACATTTGGTACATTCCCACATTTTGCAGAAGTTAACTTTCCATACGTGATAGGTTGCAAGCCCATCTACGCTATTAGAAAGCTAACTGGTTTCCTCACGATGTTTTCCTTCACCATTTAAAGCTCATGTTAAAGCGCATATAAATTTTTCGAAACGAAAAATCCTTTGATGCACGGCCGGGTTCGAACCCACGACCTTCGGATTGAAAGTCGAGGCACTAAGCCACTCGGCCAACAATTCTCTCAAACAATAATAAACATTTTCTATTATACTTAGTGATTCTGTTATAATGGCCTTTTTAAAACCAGCAGAATGTAAGAATTCCGAACATAATGTTATACTCTAGCCAAAACCAATGTACAATATTTACTAACATTGCACTGACAGATCAATCAGCTGATAGCAGGAATAGACCTATCGCAGAAAACAGATTCATTACGATTGGCCATATTGAATCAGTGTTTAATTTAATCTCAGTTTTCTGTGATAGGTCTATTCCTGCTATCAGCTGATTGACCTGTCAGTGCAATGTTAGTAAATATTGTACATTGGTTTTGGCTATAGTTATTTGTGTTATAAGATGTTTATAAATATTTTTTAACAGCAGTGTGAGAGCACCATTTGCATCCAACTTTCCAAACATGTAATTGTATTATAAACTATGAACTGTGAGTTCAGACGTCGCCTGTAGTTTCATTGTTGACGATCAGATACGTGATCAAATACTCGGGATAGGCCTGCAACAGAAACATTATAAATAAACATAAATATTGCTGGACATTTCACACAGCGCCATCTAGCCCCAAACTAAGCAAAGCTTGTACTATGGGAACCAGATAACTGATAGAATACTTATATATTTGTAAATACATGCTTATAATACTTTATAACACCCAGACACAGAACAAACATCTATGTTCATCACACAAATGTTTGTCCTGGGTGGGAATCGAACCCACGACCTATAGCGCAGAAGGCAGAGCTACTACCAACTGAGCTAAGAGGTCAGACTTGTAGCTTCTTTCATGCCGTTGTTACAACCTATTGAAATTTTGACCAGTAGGTGGCTATAATTACGGTATCTGAAAAATTTTATCAAAATCTTCAATTCCGACGGGATTCGAACCCGATACAAGCGATCCTCCTTTAGTCGGTGTGCCTTTACCAACTCGCCACGGAATGGCTGGATGGATTTTGATGAACGAAGTATCGTTAGAATCGTCTCCATATCAATTGTGCTCTAAGATACTTTTACTTTGAGGTCTCCTCTTAGATTGACGTCCCCTATTTTAGATTGACTTTCCTTATTTTAGATTGACGTCCCCTAGTTTTAGATCGATGTATTTAGATTTATATTAACCTGTTCGCCTCTGTATACAACATGTTCCGGGAAGCACAGCCCGCCCTGGCTGGGCCGGCCCGCCCTGGCTGGGCCGGCCCGCCACGCTGTGGTGCCCGGGCATCTTCATAGCGGACAGCAGACATATTCTCACCTGTTCGCCTCTGTATACGACATGTTCGGGGAAGCACAGCCCGCCCTGGCTGGGCCGGCCCGCCACGCTGTGGTGTCCGGGCGGCGCGTGGGCCATCTTCATAGCGGATAGCAGCTGGAACCCGCGGCCCAGCGTCACGCGACACAGGAGCATCTGACTGTAACACACATACACCGTTACACACAAGATAGACGGTCGAGAAAAGAGAATAGATAGATTAACACTTTATACAACACATGGATATTAAAAAAGTGTCGGCTAGTTTTTAGTTTTTAACCAACTGGAAAAAGAGGACCGATTTATATTCTTTGTTTGAAACCAAAGTTTGAAAGGGTATACTTTCCGATTGGTGCCACAAAAATTTGGGTTCTTCGGAGTTATGAACAGATGCTCTCATTCTCAAGCCAGCACTTCATACATACATGATGTATGAAGTGCTGGCTTGACGTCGTAGTGGATGACATGTGTGCAAATGGACTCACAAAAAGGGATGCAGAAGACCGTCCGAAGTGGAGGCAAAAAAGTAGGAAAGCGGACCCCGGGCCCCGAAAGGACGCAACCGGGAAGGCGCTAGGATGATGATGATGCTCTCATTCATGTATGTAGGTATTTACAAAAAAATGTAAATATTTAAGTAGTATATCAGTGATGTGGTTCCCATAACACAAGCTCTGCTTAGCTTGGGGCTACATGATGCTGTGTGAAATGTCCAGCATTATTTATCTACCTATTTCATAGATAGGAAATTTAAAACTTTTAAATAATTATTTTTCAAATGTTATTTTAAAATTCAATTAATTACTTTAGTGTATCCATTATTGTCAATAATTGAACAACAGTATTGCAGTGACGTTTGCATCTGTAATTGAGGTGCCACTCAGTTATGTTTAAGTATTTGTATTTTCGAATGTGTTAGTGTACACCTTGTTGATGCAACTAATAAATAACGGTCACCCACCGATGGCAGAGGTAGCAGCTGCGCGCCTTGTGTTGCGGGCAGCCCGCGCCGCCGCCGAAACCGTACACGTACTGGTTGCTTTTAGACGAGTGTTCAGCGAAGTAGATACCGGCGCCGAACATACCACCTGCAAACAATATAATAACATGCTTAGATTTATAATTAATAATAATTTTATTTCAGACAACTTAAAATATACACTTTCTATACATACCTACCCATCTTATACAGGTAGTACTTACATTATTGCTTTGTAAGTCTTTAAGTTACCTAAAAATATACTTACTCGTATATTTTGTGCAAATAAACTTTATTTTATTTTATTTATTTATTTTATATACAAAAATACATTTGTGGTCCATATCTAATAGAGACTAACATACATACGAGTATCTGGGTGCACGGCAGTGCACCGCCAAGTCGAAGCAGGCCGTACCATCCTTTTCTCGAAGCCATTCGGGCTATTTTCGACCCCTCGTAACTTCGTTGTGGAAAAGACTAGAAGCCTAAATTTTCAGTGACCAAGAGGGCATCACATAGTGAGATATATTTCCAAATTACATTAAATTTGAACCAGTAGTTTCAGAATTATTGCAAGTCAAAATTCCTAGTTTTGTAAGTGACTGACTGACTGACTGACTCACTGATCATCAAAATTAAAAGCCTACTTCTAGCAGACCCACAAACTCCAAATTTGGCACAAATGTATAGTTTAGTGTGTATAGCAAGGAAAAACTCTGACATTCCGAATTATTAGTCCCGATTTTAATTTATGCAACTTTAGGTTATAATTTGCTTGTGCAAGGGGCCGCGCCGCCATTTCTGTGCTGCGCGGAGCGCGTGACATTTCGTTTCGTATGGCAGCTAGTGTTGAGTTGAGTATGATCACCAGTGATCGGAATGAGGCGGGCTAAAATACCTAAAGTTCGAAAAATAACAGAGACAAATGGAGACGCATTAGGACTAAATATTTTTCGACCCAATTATTTCCGTTTCCGGGACATTAATAAAGAACATCTAACATTAAGGTGAATCAATTTTTTACCTGAGTTAATAACAAAAACTAAAATGTAAATTATAAGAATAAAAAACTTTTTTCCGTCGGTCAAATAGAAAAATTATTTGAATTAGTTCACAACATTATTAACATTAATTTTAAATGTACTTACTGTGAAAATTGTGCCAACTTTCAATAAAATTCTTACTTACTACAAGAATAAAATTCTTGTAGTAAGGAAGTCTCCCCTTTTTTGCCTCTGTTCTTTAAAGTTTAGGTATTTAAGCCCGCCTAATTCCGATCACTGATGATCACGTATGATGTTCCGCAGTGTAGGGATGTTCATTATTTCGGATTGTAGGTATTGATATTTTATTAAAAAAATAATAATCATTTGTTAATTGAAAACAAGTTGTACATGGGTTGGGATCTCTTCATTTATGTTTCCCGTAATCCTGATTCCGTGATCCTGGTCTGTGATCCTGTGATACTGATCCTACGTGATTCTAATCCCGTGATCCTATGATCCTGATCCAGTGATCCTGCGTAATCCTAATCCCGTGATCCTGATCCTACATGATCCTAATCCCGTGATCCTGATCCTATGTGATCCTAATTCCGTGATCCTGCATAATCCTGATCCTTATCCTGTGATCCTGATCCTACGTGATCCTAATTCCGTGATCCTGATCCTGTGATCCTGATTCTGTGATCCTAGTCCTGTAATCCTGATCTTCATCTTATGGTAAATAGAAATGTCAAATGTACCTGACATAGAATTTCTACGGGAAGAAATTCTCTCTAGGGACGAAAAGTACTACTTTCATCCCTCTGTTCAGATAACTTCAAGCGTACTCTCTGTGTATGAGAAATGAAAAAAAGATGTACCTAGTAACTCTAGTTGCACGGGGGGCTCAACTGTCCGGGCAACATGCCTCTGTATTTGCATGGGCGCTCAAGTCGTTGTGCATTGAAATGAAATCATTTCTTCATCCATCAATCAAATCATTGATGGATATTGGTTCGTCAGTATTTACATGCGGTCAAGCGTATGTGGCACTTTCGAGAGTGAGTCTAGGCGGTTTACATCTAATCAATGTCAACTTTGGTTGTATTAAAGCGCAGGAGTCTGCTCATAATATAATAGACTTACCTGACTTACCATTACCATTTACCGTCCAGACTTGTCAAAACCAATACATAAAAGCCTCTGAGAAAAGCCCACGGAGACAGGAAGTGGGCTATGAGAAAGCCCACAGATAAGGTACAAGATATAATAGGTAAAAAAAAAAAGGAGGACTACCTACAAAAAGAAGTGAGATCCCATCAAAAACATAACATGTACAAAAATGCGCAAGTCTCGCAAGGCAGTTCTTCTGCCGTAAAAAGTTGTGAAATCGAATGTAAACCAAGTCGGTATAGAGTAACTTGGCAAACACACACGGCAAAATAATCTACATAAAACGTTTACGAGCTTGCTGTGTGTGTTTGTCAAGTTACTCTATACCGACTTGGTTTACATTCGATTTCACAACTTTTTACGGCAGAAGAACTGCCTTGCGAGACTTGCGCATTTTTGTACATGTTATGTTTTTGATGGGATACTATTTAACTAAATCTACACTTGAGGGATTTTGCTTCCGTGCTGCTCCCTATAGCGACGGTAGACGATGCCTGCTGGACAAAAATTAGGATCCAGGAGTACATTCTTATTTCTTTCTTATTAGTAGGTATTTATGACTTTACTAGCTGCCGCCCGCGACCTCGCTCGCGTGGTACCCGGATAAAAAGTAGCCTATGTTCTATTCCCGGTCATTATCTATTTATGTTTTAAATTTCAGCCAAATCGGTTCAGTGGTTGTCGAGTTATAGAGGAACAAACATACATACATCCAAACATTTTAACATCCAAACTTTCGCATTTATAATATTAGTGTGATAGTGTGATGATGTGATTTAAGGGAGTGGACACACTGTGTTTTTTGCATTTGTATCGATACAAACGCGATGCGAACGTGCTGTTTCCTGGTTCGCTTTGTGAACGCGCGTTTGACATTTTGTGTTTCGAAGCGAACAGCTGTCGTAAGCGCCGCGGCCGAACGCATTTTAAATTCATCTTTATTTTAACGAAGCTAAGACAAATATTTGAAGTTGCACTCATCGATGTGCTAATAGCTCTAGGTTACGTCTTAACTCAAAAACCTACCAACAAGCAAGATCACTCACAGATGAAAGGTACTTACCTATATAAGCGTGTCGTTCGTCGAAGCCCTTCTGCACTATAGCGTTGATGAAGGGTGATCCGTGGAACAGCATCCGTTCGTTGGGTCCCCCCCCTGCCCCTGCCCCCCCTCCCCCCACCTCCGCGGCCACCTCCCGTCGTCTGTGTTGGTAGCGCGCCCACAGACGAGGGTTCACTATCTTCTGAATCTGTAATAGATAGAAATTTATTTTCACATGTAATCAGCAGAGATCGGAATTGGGTGTGTGAAAATACCTTAAGTTTGCAGCGGGACATAATATGGAGCTGTTACAACCACTTAAGTTAAGCAGGTTTTGGATTTTGCCGGTTTAGTTTTGGTTTTTTTTACATGTTCCTTACCTTTGAAACACTGAACTACAAGCTGCTAAAGCTGCTAAACATTTACAAGTTGCTAAAGGGACTAAAAACCGAATTTTTAATATAAATTCATTTATTTCAGATAACACAATCCATAGTACATAATTTAGAATTAGAATTTCAATTTGAGAATGTCATGCTGCAATTATAATTTATCTACAAAAAACCTACAATTATCATTTATTTACCTACATTACCTACTTAGTTATATAATGCGCATGTACCATGCTACAGTGGTTCAGGTACTCGCAATCGAACCTGCTTGCAAACACATTCAGTGTACCGTTGGAGCTGGCCCGGATCCGCCGCCCCAGGGATGTGCACCGCTTGCGCATGGTACTGTAGAAACAGTCCACTCGCGCCGAGCACGAACATCCCCGATGCGCTGCAGAACCGAGGCAGCCCCACCAGCATCCTGAATGCGTTATTATATTGAACGCGTAGGGCGCTGTACTGTTTTTGAGTATAGTTTATCCACAGGCTACTCGTGTAGAAGTTCGTACAGTAGGCTCTGAAAAGGCAGACTTTTACGTCCGTTGAGCAACGAGAAAACCTGCGGACAATCATGTTCGCTCTCACAGACAGCGCCCTCCGTTCCCGTTCAATGTCTGCATTATCCCTCAGGTCAGGGGTAATCCAATGCCCAAGGTACTTAAACAGTTGAACACGCTGAAGCGGTGTACCGTACAGTTTGATGGTCGGTATTGTGCCTGGACATTGGCGACCCCCGGCCGGAAAGACCATGCATTCGCTCTTCTTCACATTGTATCTTAGGCCGTGTTGATGAGCATACTTCTCACAAATACCAATCATTTTGGTTAAACCACAGATAGAGGCGCTCAGCAGGACCATGTCGTCTGCGTAGCTGATATTGTTAACGGCGACTCCGTCAATATGGCATCCGACACGCGCCCTGCTGAGTTCCTCTATCAGCGCGTTCACGTACAGGTTGAAGAGCTTCGGCGAGGTCAACCCCCCCTGCCTCACGCCGCACTCCAACCTGTACGGTTCCGAGTAAGCCCCCGACCATCGAACGACATTAACCTGGTGCTGGTACCAAAACTTAAAGATTTTTATCACTTCTTCAGGCACTTCTATGGCTTCCAATTTTTGCCATAGGATGTCAAATTTTAACCGAAAAAGTACAAAACAAAAATCAATTTAGAACTGTATTAGCAGCTTGTAAATGTATATATTGTTCGGTATTTCAAAGGTAAGGAACATGTAAAACAAAAAAAAAAACCGAAACGAAACCGGTAAAATCCTAAACCGGTTTAACTTCAGTGGTTGTAACAGCTCCATATTATGTCCCGCTGCAAACTTTAGGTATTTTCACACACCCAATTCCGATCTCTGGTAATCAGTCACATGATTGTCTATCTTTGATAGCGAACAAAATCGATCTCAAACATAGTCCTAGTATAGATATTGACTACCAGTTAGCGTGCCGCCGATAGGGACAAAAACTGAAGTCAATTCGTTTCGTATTAATAACCATCGAACAAGTGGCACTATAATGTTTACAACTACTAATTTCATAGAAAATGTATGGGATGTGTTTTTTTGAATTATTGCAAAAACTTACGATTTGATTTGATAAGTTACTTTGGGAGAAGTGTTCCTGGTGGGAAATAGAGTCGATTAAGACCAACTTGTTTTTTTTGACAAATGTATTTTTTTAGGCTAACTGTACTTTTTTCAAAAATATAAAAATGCAATTATTTTTTTTCTTCAAAATAAAACTGAAGTTTCCTAAGAACAAAACTTTCTAACTACAAGAGAAAAGGTAGCTACCCTTCAGTGACCAAGAATTTGCCACACCCTGTATATATCCTTCTTTGTTTTGTGTAAGTGAGAAGGAACGTGTCCAGCAGTTCATATCCCTAAACATAAACCTGTGAACGTAAAAAACATGGAAGCATTTTTTGCGCTAGAAAATGATCTAAAAAAAAGTGTGCTGCGGTAGGCGGGGTTTGAAAACTATGCTGAAAATAATTAAAACCTAAACGTTGAGGGAATTGGTTTGTAGTTTGATTGATTGATCGAGTGGCTTGCATCTCCCTCTCCACTATCTCCCTGCCTGCTGTATCTCCCTCTCCACTATCTATCTCCCTGCCTGCTGTATCTCCCTCCCCACTATCTATCTCCCTGACTGCTGTATCTCCCTCCCCACTATCTATCTCCCTGCCTGCTGTATCTCCCTCTCCACTATCTATCTCCCTGCCTGCTGTATCTCCCTCTCCACTATCTATCTCCCTGCCTGCTGTATCTCCCTCCCCACTATCTATCTCCCTGCCTGCTGTATCTCCCTCTCCACTATCTATCTCCCTGCCTGCTGTATCTCCCTCTCCACTATCTATCTCCCTGCCTGCTGTATCTCCCTCCCCACTATCTATCTCCCTGCCTGCTGTATCTCCCTCTCCACTATCTATCTCCCTGCCTGCTGTATCTCCCTCCCCACTATCTATCTCCCTGACTGCTGTATCTCCCTCCCCACTATCTATCTCCCTGACTGCTGTATCTCCCTCTTCACTATCTATCTCCCTGCCTGCTGTATCTCCCTCCCCACTATCTATCTCCCTGACTGCTGTATCTCCCTCTCCACTATCTATCTCCCTGCCTGCTGTATCTCCCTCCCCACTATCTATCTCCCTGACTGCTGTATCTCCCTCCCCACTATCTATCTCCCTGCCTGCTGTATCTCCCTCTCCACTATCTATCTCCCTGCCTGCTGTATCTCCCTCTCCACTATCTATCTCCCTGCCTGCTGTATCTCCCTCTCCACTATCTATCTCCCTGCCTGCTGTATCTCCCTCTCCACTATCTATCTCCCTGCCTACTGTATCTCCCTCTCCACTATCTATCTCCCTGCCTGCTGTATCTCCCTCTCCACTATCTATCTCCCTGCCTGCTGTATCTCCCTCTCCACTATCTATCTCCCTGACTGCTGTATCTCCCTCCCCACTATCTATCTCCCTGCCTACTGTATCTCCCTCTCCACTATCTATCTCCCCACTATCTCCCTGCTCACCCTGACTACGTTGTAGTGCGTGTAGTGCCCGCCGGCGTGCTCGCGGTGCGCGCGCACGGTGGCTTGCATCTCCCTCTCCACTATCGCGTACTCGCTCTCTCCACACTCGTCTGCGTCGGCGGGCGGCGTCACGTCTACTAGCGTTGTGCCGCCGTAGCATTCTGTAACAGACGGAAGAGTTTGTTTGTTTGTTTGAACGCGCTAATCTCAGGAACTACCAGTCGGATTTGAAAAATTATTTCTGCATTTGATAGCTAAACTCTTGAGGAAGGTTATAGGCTACTTTTCATCATCATCAACATCACCATATACCATCACTACGGGGGCAACGCCGCGAGGGCGCTGCTAGTTGTAAGATAAGATAAGATATTTTTATTTGCCAGAACATATGCTAAAGAGCTTCGGAATAGATGGCGACACAACCATATGTCTAGTAATATATCTAGCATATGTCTAGAACTCGCAAGCGAAGTTTTCAGCGGTGATAGACATATATCCGACCAGCCGACAACAACCCGGGCAAGTGGGCCAGATGGGCCGGCCCGTTGCAGAGGAACCACCTACTCTGCCTTTGGGGAACCATTCCACCATGTTCCCCAAAACTCTCATCACATTCTCATACATGTTCGCCGGTTTAGGGTACTCTTGACCTGGCCTTTCTCCAAAATGTCACTAGTCTGATCCAGGTATCTTCGCCTGGGTCTTCCCTTTCCAGCTGTGCCATTCACACTCCCCTCATACACTTTCTTTTCGCCTCACACGCTCTGATATCCTCATATGTATATACTCACCGGATGCAGAGTTGAGGCTCTGCCTGGCCGCCTTCATGAGTCTGTGTCGGTGTCCGTAGGCCGCGACTCCGACCGCTCTGAGATCCTCATATCCTCATATGTATATACTCACCGGATGCAGAGTTGAGGCTCTGCCTGGCCGCCTTCATGAGTCTGTGTCGGTGTCCGTAGGCCGCGACTCCGACCGCTCTGAGATCCTCATATCCTCATATGTATATACTCACCGGATGCAGAGTTGAGGCTCTGCCTGGCCGCCTTCATGAGTCTGTGTCGG
This sequence comes from Camptogramma bilineatum, assembly GCA_958496255.1. Lineage (NCBI taxonomy): Eukaryota > Metazoa > Arthropoda > Insecta > Lepidoptera > Geometridae > Camptogramma > Camptogramma bilineatum. The sequence continues at coordinate 6,584,405 of OY292478.1, forward strand.
TGTCCGTAGGCCGCGACTCCGACCGCTCTGAGATCCTCATATCCTCATATGTATATACTCACCGGATGCAGAGTTGAGGCTCTGCCTGGCCGCCTTCATGAGTCTGTGTCGGTGTCCGTAGGCCGCGACTCCGACCGCTCTGAGATCCTCATATCCTCATATGTATATACTCACCGGATGCAGAGTTGAGGCTCTGCCTGGCCGCCTTCATGAGTCTGTGTCGGTGTCCGTAGGCCGCGACTCCGACCGCTCTGAGATCCTCATATCCTCATATGTATATACTCACCGGATGCAGAGTTGAGGCTCTGCCTGGCCGCCTTCATGAGTCTGTGTCGGTGTCCGTAGGCCGCGACTCCGACCGCTCTGAGATCCTCATATCCTCATATGTATCTACTCACCGGATGCAGAGTTGAGGCTCTGCCTGGCCGCCTTCATGAGTCTGTGTCGGTGTCCGTAGGCCGCGACTCCGACCGCTCTGAGATCCTCATATCCTCATATGTATATACTCACCGGATGCAGAGTTGAGGCTCTGCCTGGCCGCCTTCATGAGTCTGTGTCGGTGTCCGTAGGCCGCGACTCCGACCGCTCTGAGATCCTCATATCCTCATATGTATATACTCACCGGATGCAGAGTTGAGGCTCTGCCTGGCCGCCTTCATGAGTCTGTGTCGGTGTCCGTAGGCCGCGACTCCGACCGCTCTGAGATCCTCATATCCTCATATGTATATACTCACCGGATGCAGAGTTGAGGCTCTGCCTGGCCGCCTTCATGAGTCTGTGTCGGTGTCCGTAGGCCGCGACTCCGACCGCTCTGAGATCCTCATATCCTCATATGTATATACTCACCGGATGCAGAGTTGAGGCTCTGCCTGGCCGCCTTCATGAGTCTGTGTCGGTGTCCGTAGGCCGCGACTCCGACCGCTCTGAGATCCTCATATCCTCATATGTATATACTCACCGGATGCAGAGTTGAGGCTCTGCCTGGCCGCCTTCATGAGTCTGTGTCGGTGTCCGTAGGCCGCGACTCCGACCGCTCTGAGATCCTCATATCCTCATATGTATATACTCACCGGATGCAGAGTTGAGGCTCTGCCTGGCCGCCTTCATGAGTCTGTGTCGGTGTCCGTAGGCCGCGACTCCGACCGCTCTGAGATCCTCATATCCTCATATGTATATACTCACCGGATGCAGAGTTGAGGCTCTGCCTGGCCGCCTTCATGAGTCTGTGTCGGTGTCCGTAGGCCGCGACTCCGACCGCTCTGAGATCCTCATATCCTCATATGTATATACTCACCGGATGCAGAGTTGAGGCTCTGCCTGGCCGCCTTCATGAGTCTGTGTCGGTGTCCGTAGGCCGCGACTCCGACCGCTCTGAGATCCTCATGGGACATCTCTGAGAGGATATCAACTGAGATCTGTTCGCGCTCCAATACTGGCGCCAGTTGCTCTAACCCGATACTGAGGAATAACACATTTATATTATTCTATACTCATAATAAATCTATCTTTAAGGACTCTATTAATAAACTCGTATTAACTTGTGTCAAAGTTGCGCCACGGATTTTACTATTGCCATCCTTTTTTGTTAGATAGTGACAAATAAGGATGGCAATAGTTTAATCCGTGGCGCAACTTTGACAGAAGTTAATACGAGTTTATTAACAGAGGCCTAACAGTTTATTATTTAAAGCGGAAGAGTTTGTTTGTTTGAACGCGCTAATCTCAGGAACTACCAGTCGGATTTGAAAAATTATTTCAGAATTTGATAGCTAAACTCTTGAGGAAGGTTATAGGCTACTTTTCATCATCATCATCACCATCAGTACGGGGGCAACGCCGCGAGGGCGCTGCTAGTTTTCAATTTGAATAGTGATCGCGCAAGTTTAAAAAAGACTAAGACATCATTTATTTGGAAAATCATCAGCTTTACAAAACTTAGGCCTTTACATTATTTACTAGATGATTTATACAGTGTCAGGAGCTGTGTTGGTCGAGTGGAGTACTATCTTGACTTTCAATCCGAAGGTCGTGGGTTCGAATCCTGGCCGTGTGATAACGGATTTTTCGTTTCGAAACATTTATCGAACCGAGAAAACATCGTGAGGAAACCCTTGGCTTAGTCAGCCCCACACGTATTGAGCATGTCTTTATAGATATGTCCGGTTAAACTGAGAGGATGGTGTAGGTGCTACAAGCCTACTCCATCTCAACAATGTCCCAGGCACTACAGTGTACCGTTAAGTGTAGGCAAAGATTGCATGATTTAAAAATACCTGACTAAGGCACTCCGGCTTAAGGAGGATCGCTTGTATCATTGCGGGTTCGAATCCCGTCGGAATTGAAAATTTTGATAAGATTTTTCATTTCTAATAAAAAATATAGATAAAAACACTTGTTTTACAAGTGTAATGTGTGTGCCTCACCCTGACAGGAATGTCTGCAGCGACTCGGATGTGGAGAGAGCTGATGCCGGTCTACCAGCTGCCTCCTCCAGGCTGCCGCGGGAACCTTCCGCCCAGTACTCGTTCGGCATCACCTGAAATTCAATGAAAATAGATCACATGAAAAGACAATGAAATGAAACTGTATTCCCCAAGGAGTGGGTATTCTCAGATTTTTAGGGATTTTAGATCCTTTGTCTCTAAAGGGAGTTAGTCAGAGGTATGTCTAATATGTGTATTATTAAGTAATTTATCTTAATATGACGACACCGTGCTTTTTTTTCTTGTCAGTTTTTGTCCATCCAAAGGTTGCCTGTAAGAGATCGCTTATAGTGATAAGGCCGCCCATTGTACCTTCTGTTTATCACTTACGTTTATCATTTACGTTTTTCACTTTGCTATATTTTTTGTGTTAGTATTAAGTTGGGATACAATAAAGAGTTATCTATCGAATACCTATTTAATACGAGTTGGGCTATCGCCGTGGTTAGACCTCCGAACATGAACCTTTGCTGATTGCTTTGGTTATTTTTGAATATTCGAAAAATCATTGGCGAACCTTTGCCGGTATATCAGCACTAAATAAATTAATATTTAAACACAAAAACTCGTAACACGAGCGTAACACCTTCCTGTAGATTCGAAACAGCGTCCTCGTTTTCGCAGGCGGACCATTAGCGCCTGAGCCACGCTGACGCTATCCTCCCCGATGAATTATCCCAACACTTACCGGTAAAGACAGTTGCACAGCGTCCCTACAAGTCATTAATCACAGGATGGTTTTACATCTTCCGTAGTTCTAGAGGACTTTCTTTTCTTGTGCTTTTTGAGGAGGTTTCTAACATACATACATACATAAAATCACGCCTCTTTCCCACAGGGGAAGGCAGAGACAACTTTTGCTACGATCCTGACACACAACTCTTTCGTCTCATTCACTCTCATTACATTTTTCATACATTCGCCGGTTTAGGGTACTTTTGAACTGGCCTTTCTCTAAAATATCACCATTCTGATCCAGATGTATGTTCCGCCTAGGTCTTCCCCTTCCAGCTGTTCCATTCACACTCTTCTCATACACTTGTTTGGTTAAACGACTTTCATTCATCCTCTCTACAACATAATAACAAGAAGAAAGAACTGGAGTAGAATCACCTAGCTCTTCAGACGTTTCAAAGTGGTCATAACGGTCCTACTGAATAAATGATATTTGAATTGAATTGAATAATTTTAAACACAAAAACTCACATACCTTTCTGTAGATTCGAACCAGCGTTCGAGTCTTCGAAGGCGGACCATTTCCGCCTGAGCCACGCTGACTCTATCCTCTCCGATGAAATATCCCAACACTTACAGGTAAAGACAGTGGTAGTGTCCTTACAAGTCATTAATCACGGGATGGTTTGAAATCTTTCGTAGTTCTAGAGGATTTTCAATAGATTGGTGTTTTTTGAGGAGGTTTCTAACAACATCCATAAAATCACGCCTCTTTCCCACAGGGGTGGTGGTAGTCAGAGACCACGAATTTCCATTTGCTACGATTCTGACACACCTCTTTCGCCTCATTCACTCTCATTACATTTTTCATACATTCGCCGGTTTAGGGTACATTTGAACTGGCCTTTCTCTAAAACATCACCAATCTGATCCAGGTATATTCCGCCTAGGTCTTTTCCCTTCCAGGCTGTTCCATTCACAATCGCCTCATACACTTGTTTGGTTAAACGACTTTCATTCACCCTCTATTTAAACACAAAAACTCACCTTTCTGTAGATTCGAACCAGCGTCCTCGTCTTCGCAGGCGGACCATTTCCGCCTGAGCCACGCTGACTCTATCCTTTCCCACGAAATATCCCAACACTTACCGGTAAAGACAGTTGCACAGTGTCCCCACTAGGCATTATGACTGGTTGGTGCGGGGGCGGGGGCGCGGGGGCAGGGGGGGCTATGACCGGGGGCGCGTCCCCCGCCGCCCCCGTCATGGCGTCCGAAAGGAGTGAGCGCACATCTTCCGCGCCCGCTAGTTCTAACGCCGTCTGTCCCTCCTGGTTCTTGAGAAAAGGGTCTGCGCCGTGGGCGAGCTGGGGAGATTAATACTAGTTTATATTGGATGTTATTACTTATTATATTTTTAATAATGTTAACAATTGAATAAATAAAACGCATGATTTAATCTATTGAATAATAAACAAATATAATAAATACTGAATAATGAAATGAATGAATGTTAATAAGAATTACAATTATTATTACAATTTACTATACTTACTACATTACTTACTTACTATGTTCTTGATAATATTAACAATTAAGAAAGTAAATAAAATGCATGATAATTTAGAAATCAATGTTAATTAAGTGAAGGAATAAAAGGCTTTTTTATTTAGGTATTTATTTATTATTGGATGTTAGAGGAAGTCCGCGATAGCTAAATGTACAGTAGGGCCAATGGATCTAGGCATTCGTGAAGTTAGGCTTTTCGCTGCGCAGTAGGAAATTTTGTATGAAAAAGTTGCACTGCGCATCGAAACGGCTAACTTCACGAATGCCGAGATCCGTTGGCCCAAGTGTAGTCTTAGTTAAGTTGAAAATGAAAAGTCTTTTCAAAATTTTGTAGATGGCGCTAATCGATGCTTTAATCGATAAATGAGTTTATCAAGATTTGGAACCCGACTTGTAAATTTTGACAAGATTTTTCATTTTTATTTTGCTTGTAGCGTAGCTTGCAGATACATTCTTGATTGATCGTTGAAGTTCAGCAATGTTGTGCGCGGTCACTTTTAGGATGGGTGACCACAAGTGGCATTACAAGCTGAGCGCTTCCGTGCTTCGGAGGGGACATTAAATAGTCGGTCACGGCTTTTAAGTTGTTAAGCCATGAGGGAGGCCTTAAGGCGGCCTAAAAACTCCGTCACCAGAGTTGGCCACTTGCTCATACGAACTTACTTACTTAATAAAAGCAGTCAATTGACCACTATTTAACCTTCTCAAGCTACTCACCAGTAAGGCCGCGAGCTGCGTCCTAGCTTTGCTAGCAGCTTCATGCAAGGGTGTGAACCCCCATCTATCGGCCGCGTTGTACTGACCACTACTCGACCACTCACCAGTAAGGCCGCGAGCTGCGTCCTAGCTTTGCTGGCGGCCTCGTGTAAGGGCGTGAACCCCCACCTATCGGCCGCGTTGGGGTTGGTCCCGGCCCTCAGTAACAAGGCCCCCAGCTCCACGTGGCCATATGAGGCCGCGTTGTGTAACCCACTCACCAGTAAGGCCGCGAGCTGTGTCTTAGCTAGCAAAGCTAGGACGCAGCTCGCGGCCTTACTATCTGTCAGTTCGTATCTGTCAGTTCTTAATAGAAGTTTGTTTCTAATTATAAATCCAATAGGTTATGGGCCCAGAACAGACCCACGCTAGTATAATATTGATGGACGTGATTTTGAATAGCGGCAACTAATCACTATAAAAGCGGACGGAACGGTGGATGGGCGCTCATTCCGCTGCGAACCGTCATGCTGTTCGGACCTATTACCTTGCGTATTTTGTATCGTTGCGGTTATTTGTTTGTTTAAGAAGTACCTACCTATCTCGTTAATTTGTCGTTAGGATCAATTTCTAAAATCATTTAATCATAATCTTTTATTGTTCATGTAAATTAGTTTTAGGTTAATAAATTTGTTTTTTTTTAAATCAATCTGTCTCTCATCATCATCATCTTCCTGCCCTTTTCCCACTTACGTGGGGTCGGCACAACATGTATTCTTCTTCCATTTCCCTCTATCAGCCGTCATCTCAACACTCACTCCTTTCTTACTCATGTCAACTTTCACACAATCCATCCATCTTTTCTTTGGTCTACCTCTACTCGTATATCCATCCACTTTCATATCAAGCACTCTTCTCGTAACATGACATTCATCCCTTCTCATAACATGCCCATACCATGCCAACCTATTGCTCCTCATCTTTTCATTTATTGGCGCCACTTTCAAACTTCCTCTTATATACTCATTCCTTATTCTATCCATTCGCGTCACTCCACACATCCATCTCAGCATTCGCATCTCAGCCGCGTGTATCTTTCGTTCATCCATCCCTTTTATTGCCCAACACTCAGATCCGTACAACACGACAGGTCTTACGATCGATTTGTAAATTTTGCCCTTTAACTTAAGAGGCATACGTGGATCGCATGTTGTTCCTGAGACCTGTCGCCATTTCATCCATCCAGCATTTATTCTGTTCCTCACATCCATATCTATCTCACCATCACTCTGTACTACTGAACCGAGATACCGAAAATCGGAGCAGACTGGTAGGGATACACCATCTAAGGCAATATGGGCAAAATTGGAGGGACCACCAAAGTCGCAGAACAGGTGTTCGGTTTTCGTCCTGCTTATCTTCAATCCGACACTCTCCAATTTGTCCTGCCATTTCCCCAGTCTGCTTTGTACCTCAGTTGCGTCTTCTCCAACAAGAACTATGTCGTCGGCGAACAGCATGCACCAGGGTGCTTCCTCCTGTATGTTTGATGTCAAGGCATCCATTACCAGGAGGAACAAATAAGGGCTTAAAGCCGATCCCTGATGCAGGCCTACAGCCACATTAAACTTATCGGTGACGCCAGCTTCGGACCGAACATGGGTACAGGCTCTACTGTACATAGCCCTAGTAAGCTGCAGGTACTTCCCAGGCACTCCTTTCTCTTTCATTGCCCACCACAGAACCTTTCGGGGAACCCTGTCGTATGCCTTCTCCAGGTCAATAAACACCATGTGCAAGTTTTTGTGCGCACGCCTATACTTCTCGCACAGCTGGCGAATGGCAAATATGGCGTCTGTTGTCCCTCGCCCAGGCATAAATCCGAATTGGTTCTGTGATACCTCACTCTCTTCTCTCATTCTTCTTGCTATCACTTTTTCCCAAATTTTCATGCTATGCGACAAATAATAAATAAATCAATCTGTCTCTGATTGCTAAAAATATAATAATAACAAGACATAATTAAAACAAACACACTTATCACTTTTATGTAAATGAAAATGGATGGAACCTTCTCAAGCTACTCACCAGTAAGGCCGCGAGCTGCGTCCTAGCTTTACTAGCAGCTTCATGTAGCGGTGTGAACCCCCACCTATCGGCCGCGTTGTACTCACCAGTAAGGCCGCGAGCTGCGTCCTAGCTTTGCTAGCAGCTTCATGTAGCGGTGTGAACCCCCACCTATCGGCCGCGTTGTACTCACCAGTAAGGCCGCGAGCTGCGTCCTAGCTTTACTAGCAGCTTCATGTAGCGGTGTGAACCCCCACCTATCGGCCGCGTTGTACTCACCAGTAAGGCCGCGAGCTGCGTCCTAGCTTTGCTAGCAGCTTCATGTAGCGGTGTGAACCCCCACCTATCGGCCGCGTTGTACTCACCAGTAAGGCCGCGAGCTGCGTCCTAGCTTTACTAGCAGCTTCATGTAGCGGTGTGAACCCCCACCTATCGGCCGCGTTGTACTCACCAGTAAGGCCGCGAGCTGCGTCCTAGCTTTGCTAGCAGCTTCATGTAGCGGTGTGAACCCCCACCTATCGGCCGCGTTGTACTCACCAGTAAGGCCGCGAGCTGCGTCCTAGCTTTGCTAGCAGCTTCATGTAGCGGTGTGAACCCCCACCTATCGGCCGCGTTGTACTCACCAGTAAGGCCGCGAGCTGCGTCCTAGCCTTACTAGCGGCCTCGTGTAAGGGCGTGAACCCTCACCTATCGGCCGCGTTGTACTGACCACTACTCGACCACTCACCAGTAAGGCCGCGAGCTGCGTCCTAGCTTTGCTAGCGGCTTCATGCAAGGGTGTGAACCCCCACCTATCGGCCGCGTTGGGGTTGGTCCCCGCTCTAAGCAGCAAGGCCCCCAGTTCCACGTGTCCGTATGAGGCCGCGTTGTGTAAGGGCACTAGGCCGCCCTTGTCCCGCGCCGAGACCGCCGCGCCCGCTTCGAGCAGCGCCTCCGCTACTTCCAAGTTGTTGTAACCAGCTGGAGACAACTCAATAATCAATCAATAAATCAATCAATCAATCTTTTATTTATTTCTCTCACAAACATAATCCGTACCCATACTATAAATGTGAAAGTGTGTTTATTTGTTTGTTTATTTGTCCTGCTTTCACGTCAAAACAGAGCGACGGATTGACGTGATTTTTTGTGTGGAGATAGTTGGAGGGCTGGAGAGTAACATAGGCTACTTTTTATCCGGGTACCACGCGAGCGAAGCCGCGGGCAGCAGCTAGTATAATATAAATACAGAGTAATTATCAAAAAGTAGGTAATTATAACAAGGTATAGAAAAACCTGTGCTACAGATCACCACTATTCTAATTATAGATATCAGCTGATAATAATGATGATGATGATGAAAAGTAGCCTGCCTTCCTCAGGAGTTTAGCTATCAAATGCAGAGAAGAATTTTTCAAATCCGACTGCTAGTTCCTGAGATAAGCGAGTTCAAACAAACAAACCTCTTCAGCTTTACTAAATTGATTGATACTTGTAAGTATATTAATACAAGCTGCTGCCCGCGGCTTCGCTCGCGTGATACCCGGATGTATGATGAGATGTGTGTATTTGTTTGTGTGTGTGTGTGTGTGTGTGTAGTGACACTCACCGGCTAAATGCAGGGGCGTGGAGTTCCTTCCGTGTGAATCTCGACAGTTAACATTTTGCGGTGTGATTAGTTTTCTGAAAAGAATTAGGTACTATTAATTTATCTAAAGTAGTTTAAACCTCTACAGATTATTAAAAAAAAACAAATACTGAGATCTATAAAACAATATGCATGATCATTGATTAAAAATCTAATCTAGAAAACAAATTCTTAAAAGGATAGCAGTGCAATTCTACTAGATGACACAGTCACACATTCCGCTGCGTTTTGTTTCGTTCTCTTAAATGTCAGCCATTTGGTGAATAGTAGAATAACTGTTTCTATAATAATGATTATCGTCTATGTAGTTTATTATTAAGTACCTTTAGGTACGTTAATTCGTTTTATTTTATTCTTTGTAATAATTATTATTCTTTGTGCACCCGGCCAATCTGCCATTATTTAGATTCTTCTCCATCCAAAGGTTGTCTGGTAGAGATCGCTTCCAAGCGATAAGGCCGCCCGTTGTACGTTGTTACTTTATTCTGTCATTATTGTATTTTGGTATTAAGGTGTGCAATAAAGAATTTTCATTCATTCATTCATTTTTCAAAAATTTGTTCTGCTAAATAACCATAGCTAAAATGTCACCACACCAGAGTCGTTGGTCATTAGTAGAATAGGAAAGAGACGAAAATCTAAGGTAAGTAAGTAAGTTCGTATAAGTAAGTGGCCAACTCTGGTGACGGAGTTTTTAGGCCGCCTAAAGGCCTCCGTCATGGCTTAACGACTTAAATCTAAGGTTTAATTTTGTGCTTGTGGTTGATTAAAAGTTTGGTAGTAAAATCGGCACCGAGAAATGCTTATTTGATGTGTATTCTAGGCCTCACCTGGCCCTGGCTAGGTCGCCCCGCTTGGCCGCGTCCAACAAGGCCGCGTCCCCGCGCAGCGCGTCCGCGGTATCGCTGTCTCCCGCTCGCACCAACTGTAGCGCCGTCAGTCCGTCTCTGTTCCTCCTAGTTGGGTCCGCTCCATGCTATGAAATAATTTTATAGTATTTTGGAGTAGGATATTTCAGGGTGACAGAAGAATAGAGAAAGAGAAGTCCGCTTAGCTACTCTGACACTAACTCACTGCTACTCACATACCTTGAGTAGCAGTCACTTCTCCGTCACTAACTAGACATAGACATAGATACATCATTTATTTGCTACTAAACACACAAAGTACACAGTGAAATGTAATAATTATGAAAAAGTTACAGTAAAAGTTAACTCATCGCTATTCACAGACCTTGAGCTACTCTTTTACTATCAAAGACCCACTGCTCACATACCTTGAGCAACAACCACTTAGCTATTCTGTCACTATGAAAGACTCATCGCTACCTACATACTTTAAGCACAGCCATTTAATTACTCCGTCACTATGAAAGATTTATCGCTACTCATATACTTTGAGCAACCACTTAGCTACTCTTTCACTATAAAATACCCACTACTCACATACCTTAAGCTACTCTTTCACTACAAAAGACCCACTACTCACATACTCTTTCACTACGAAATACCCACTACTCACATACTCATCTACTCTTCCACTATACCTTGAGCAACAGCCGCACTATATCCGCCTTCCCCTTGGCGGCCGCCTCGTGTAGCGGTGTGAACCTCCACAGGTCGGCCGCGTTGACCCCCGCGCCCCCCGACACTAGCAACTCCGTCACTTCGTAGTGTCCGTACGAACACGCGTTGTGGAGCGGAACTAATCCTCTGTAACGGAATACATCATCAGGGCGTCAATAGGCATGAATCCTAATTTTCAAAATCTCTTCTATGATATTCAGAAGTATCTATTATGTCTAAAATATATCATATTTCTGTAGAAAATTAAGGTTTTTGTGCAATAAAAGTAAATTTAAATTTTCAAATTCACGCCAAAACGCTCGCCGGTGTCATGGCGTCTGTTTTTACGTCACGGATCGGTATATCAACCAGTGATGCCTACATAGTTACTATAGAAACAAAAGGATGTTTACCGAGACGAGACGCAATGACAGACGCCATGACACCGGCGAGCGTTTTGGCTATCATGGCGGATTGTTGTATTTTGTAGATTTATTTTAGCAAATAAATTAGTAATCTCGACATTAATAAGAGAATAAATACATTTTTCAAAATCTTTGAATCCTATTTCATTAGATCAGATAAATATTTTGGCGATACTTGATTACTGTCATCATGCCTATTCTGGTACCGAACTTTTTATAAACCTCAAGCAAAACCTCAACTAAAGCGACTGTTTCCATGACTACTAATAATAAACGACTCAGTTGTGGTGAGGTTTTAGCTAAGGTTTGGACTTTGGCAGAACAAATTTTTGAAAAGCTATACTACTATTCACCAAATGGCTGACGTTTATGAGAACGAATCGCAGCGGAATGTGTGACGGTGTCATTTAGTAGAATTGCCCAGCAGTGGCCTTTAACATCTATACTCCTCAAAACAAAATAGGGCCCACTTAGATATGACTTTAAAATAGTAATGAAAATTGAATGTAGGTACAATTCATTTCAATTTTGATTTTAGGAATATGTTACTACTGAACTTAGGAATTTAGAAATATATTTTTAGAAAAAAATATAGGACACGTTCAGAAAAGATATGTTGTGGAAAATATCTATATAAATCTATATCTTCTATATTGACTGGCCTCTTAGCTCAGTTGGTAGTAGCTCTGCCTTCTGCGCTGTAGGTCGTGGGTTCGATAACTATCCAGGACAAACATTTGTGTGATGAACGTAGATGTTTGTTCTGTGTCTGGGTGTTATAAAGTACACTACTCAGCAAAGTCTAGGGAACATGGGTATTTTAGTGTATTTTTTAATTCAACTTATTTTTTGTTCTAGATTAGGGATGTTCGATATTTCGGATTGTATCGATATTTCGTATCGCAATATATCGTAACGCATTGTATCGATACGCGTATCGATACAGGGCATTTGATACGATATATCGTATCGATACAGTATCGAATCAAGACAAAGTATGCAGGTACTTAAATTTATTTTAGTTTAATAATGTGCACTATTACGAAAATGTGCGTAGTTATAACTGTCAAAAAAGGTGTTTTGTGATTTCAAACTAATATTAAAAAATGCGAAAGTTTGGACGTATGTTTGTTCCTCTAAAACTCGACAGCCACTGAACCGATTTGCCTGAAATTTAAACATAGATGAATAATGACGGGAAATAGGACATATCGTCGACGATACTGCAATAGCGCTGAACTACCATCTGCAATACCGCGAAACTGCAAAAAGTAGCGAAATTCAAATTTGCGTGCCGCGCTGTCCTAGTCAGTCATTGGCGCAAGTTTTTTTTTTTTTTTTTTTTTTTTTTTTTTTTGTGTGAAAGTGAAGACACCACATTGAATAAGCCATCAGAAGCTCTCTGGTTGTAGTTGGAGGTGAAATAACTTATCAAAACGTAAACAAATTGTTGTGATTACTTTGCGCTCCGTAAAAAAACTGTTTATTTTCCATATTTTTGTGATTGAGAAGTACCTTCCGTTTGTGTTTCATATGAATAAATTGTTTTGTACTTTTTATCATAGTTTCAATTACGCGTATCTGCCAGTATCTGCCCATATTGAGACCAGATATTGCTACAAAAAAAACCGCGTAAGTGACATAAAACTCGAAAAATACCAGGAAAATCGCAAATTTTCTACCACTGACTGATGGCCTGGTACTCTAAAAACCCTATTATTTCATTAAGATGCGCTTATCATTCGAAATACTAAAATTAAAAAGTTTTTTTATCTCCTGTAAAGTTGTCAACCTTGTAGTTACGCACTATTGCAAATAGTAGATCCGCGCTATTGCAGTATCGACGACGATATGCCACCTTTAAACCGGGTAACTTGCAAGCCAAAAACAATTCGTTATCAAAATAATTTGATACGATACTTTCGATCCGATACACCTTGTATGTGTTGTATCGATACGCCGTATCGTATGCCATTGTATCGATACAAATATCGGGTGTATCGTATGCCATTGTATCGATACACGAAAATATCGTATCGTATCGAACATCCCTATTCTAGATGTTTTACATCAATAGAAGCCTAATGTATTCTTGATTTCAGTTATGTAATTAAATAAAAAGCGTGCAAGTAAAAAAATGAAGGTTTAATAAGAAAAACGAAAATAGTGCCTAAACAAAAAAAAAACAATTTTATGTAAATGACAAAAACATCTAATGCCTAAGCAAAAATTAAATTAAAAATCATTCCTTGCAGCTGTTTAATAATCCGTCGGACCTCCCAAGGCATTAGGCACGGCTCTACATCGGCGTGGCATGCTGAGTATCAAGTTATCAATTGTCGCCTGTGGAATAAGGCTCCATATTCTGGAAAGATGTGAAAAAAATTCTTCTTCCGTGTTCAAATTTTGAGGAAGATCACTGAAAGCTCTTCTCCCGAGCAGATCCCAAGCATGTTCGATTGGATTTAGATCGGCGGACTGAGCAGGCCACTCTAATACCGTGATGTTGTGCTCGCTGAATATGTTCATCACCTGCCTTGCGGTGTGTGCGCGTGCATTATCCTGCATGAATACAAAATCTTGGCCGAACTGCTGGTGGTGAGGGATGACCATAGGGTACACAACTTGCTCAATGTATTGCTCTGCATTTAAATTGCCTCGTACCCAAACGAGATCAGTTCTTCTCCCCAGGCGAATTCCAGCCCACACCATGATCGTTCCGCCTTGGTAAGGATGAACTTCCTGAGGATTTCGGAGTCTACTTTGGCGACCAGGGACTCGCCAAACACGCACTCTCCTTGAATCAGGATGAAATCCGTAGCGAGACTCATCGGAAAACAGAACACGTGCCCACTGATTATCGGTCCATTGCAAATGTGCGTTAGCCCACAATAACCGACGCCCTCGATTTCCACGTCGCAGAGCTGTAACTCTTAATGGTCTGCGAGCGTGGAGATTGACTTCATGTTATCTTCTCCTGGCAGTTTGGTCACTGATAACCACTTGGTGCTGGGACTGGAGTCTTCCTACCAACTGACGAGCTGTAATCTGGGGCTGCCTTCTTGCAGCATTTTGCAGAAATCGATCTTGTCTCTGGGTATTGACCCTGTATCTTCCTTGGTGACGTTCGGCTACATCTCCTGTAGCCCTGTAGCGTGCCCATAATCGGCAAATTACGCTTGGTTGTGTGTTAACAGCGTCCGCGATATCGCGTTGGCTGCGTCCAGCTTCCAACATACCCACAGCCCTAAGCATCTCTTCCCGCGTTAAATGACGACGTGACATAACGCTTAGAGTCTCAAAATTGTTGAAAAAGTTGGCGGTAATGGTTTGTCACAAGAAAAAAAAACAATACATGACAAAAACCAACCAAAAATTATGCAAGCAAATCCCTTACTCTGCGACCAAGTTAGGTTTTCCCTCCTTATTTTGAAAAGCTTTTGCTTTTTTGATATAATTTTTTGAATTTCGAACAAATTATTAAATCTTTTTCCAGCCTACATTTATAAATTTTAGTGGCCACTACTTTTTTTTAAGAGTTTTCACAAATATGTTAAAGTAGTTTGCTTGTTCCCTAGACTTTGTTGAGTAGTGTATTATAAGTGTGTTTGAAGTATTCTATCAGTTATCTGGTTCCCATAGTACAAGCTTTGCTTAGTTTGGGGCTAGATGGCGCTGTGTGAAATGTCCGGTAATATTTATTTATTTGAAGGGACACCATCAGATCTCTGGATTTCAGGAGCATCAGGAGACTTCATATTTACGTGTTGCTATGGTTACGTTGACATTGGTAGGCGTGAGTTGTCGGGCGAAGAGAATAAAAGATCATATTCAATATCTGTTACATTATTATTATCGTAGCTCTGCTATTGTTCATGGTAATATGGATCAGGATAGATGCAGGATAATCTTATTAACAATCCTTGAAAGACACTCCGCCGAACACGTGATGCCTGTCCACGATGAGAGCCGGTTCGATGTGTAATCCTGAATGATGACAATCGAATTGGTCTCCCCGCTCAGCACCAGCGCTCGTAGTTGTGTTAGAGTGACATAACCTCCATGTAGTTCTTGTCACTCTAGTCAAGGAGGCTACATATTTATTATTACTATAGATGGCGTGTGTAAAAAGAACCAGTATCTTACCCTTTATCTTTCGCGTGGACGTCGGCGCCTCTTTGTAATAAAAGTTGAGCAAGTGGCAGTCTGTTGTATCTGAAAAGGATTAATAGTTTGTCAATAAATAAGTGTGAATTTTAATCACATCACCACCTACAGAGAACTAAAAATAAATGATGCTGGTCATAAAAGTATAGAATAACAAAAATACCTGTCTCATAATAACATTATTATCCTTTAAAACTTTTTGCTGAGTGTTAACAACCTTTTTTTAAATTCACCTAATTTGTAAGGTCGTTCGAGATGGTAAAAAATTCAAGATCTTTTGTATTTGTTGAAACAACAATGAAACGTGAAACAACAAGCAATTTTTTGTTTGCTTGCCGTTGCTGTAATTTATGATAATTATGTATACGGGCAACTTAATTAATCGGGCAGTATTCATATGGACCGGTCATTATGAATAATGACCAAGAGCGTCGGTCTTAAAAACCTATGCCGGAAAGTGGTGCCTTTTTTATATCACACGGCCATCAACCAAACATTAAAATATAAACTCTTAGGAGGATAACAAACAATATTTGTGAGAACACAGCTTCACTCAGTCAGGACCGAGTTATACAGGGGGAGTTTTTCAAGATTGCCTCTAGGGCCAAATCTGAAACTATAGCGATAGCGAAAAACACTCAAAGGAGTCTCGTAACCGATTTTGATAAAAAGTAAAACTGCATCATTAGATTGTTAAAGTAAAAATTTTCCATGAATAGAACCTGTTGGTTCAAATAAAAAACTTTCTGTATTATTATACCATCAGATAGCGTAGATTATAAGGATCAATTTCTGAGAAGAAACTACATACTGCAAACTTGAAGAAACTACATACGACAGAAGTTGAGTGGAGTTTTTAAGTACCTAGATACTACTTTACCTACCTAATAGGTACTCTCCTTCCTGCTCTGTTTACTGTGTGTTTTCCTATGTCCAATGTTTAAATGTACCTGAGTCTGTGCTATGTTGTGTTATCCAAATAAATTCTTCTTATTCTTATTATAAGAGTGTTATTTGGCGCAGCCGGTAGGATACTCACCCGGCGGCGAAGTGCAGCGGCGTGGAATGCCGGCCGTCCACATCGCGACAGTTGACGAGCCGCGGCCGCGAGTCCAAGATGGCGCGCGCGGTCTCCACGTCGCCTGTTCTAGCAGCTTCTAGCAGTCGGAGCGCCGCCGCGTTCGAGCACTCATCTGTTACTAGGAATACAGAAATATTATTATCAGATATGTCCAACTGATTGCAAATGTGTCACATTTCTTGCATTTCACGGTTCAGAACACAAAAAAAAAAACAAAAAAAAGCGTTTCATGTCAAAAAACAACCATTTCAAACCAATAAAAAATACAAATTTAATACGTAAACCTATTCCTACCTATCAGGGAAAAAAAACGTTTCTCTAAATAAATCACCTTACATGGCCATGCCGATTTTGTATGGGAGGTACCTTTTTTATATCGCGCGGCCATCAACCAAACATCAAAATATAAACTCGGAGTATAATGAATATTCATGAGCATTTTCTTTCAAATATTTTAAGAATTAGATAATATTTTGTTTAGGTTTTATCTCACGGTTGCATGAACAAACCAAATTGTATTAATTAAAAGTATTTTTATAATCGCGTCACTAATAACAAAGTCGTATGGACGTTGGACGTGTTTGTAACATTCCATACGTGACAGGTTGCAAGCCCATAGACGCTTTTGAAACCCCCTTTTGAAGGGTCGTTTCGAAAAATCTTGTTACGTGTCCATTATTTTGCGTTTACTGGTTGGGGGTTAAAAAGTTTGGTATCTGAACGAATCGTCTGAAACCGTTGGCTAATACTAGTGTTAAACAAGTACGTTTAAAGTAGGTACTTTACTCGGGTTAGAACCCTGTTAATATCAGAGAATCTTTAGTTGGTCGAGGAAGTGTGTATTAAGATAATCTTATTTTGTGATATTTGGATGGTTAATTATATACTTTTGTGATAAAAAAGGTAAGTCCATGCTTTTGATGTTTATTTGGGGAGAGTGGATAAGTGTATAATATTAAACAAGAAATTACTTAATTCAAAAATTTATTCAAAAAAACCCGGCTAAACTAAAAAGTTGGGAACAGCATTTTTTTCTAAATAAGATATCTTCTTGGCTTAACCAATTTCGATGGTGTTTCTAAACGTTCTGTATGACTAGATATAACGTTTAAGGATACGTTTTGTTTAACAATTCATTCTAAGGCAAAATATAGATTTTCAAATTTTTTAAAGGTGGTCTTCGAAGAAGTCATGTTAGATTAAAAAAAAATATATACATTTGAAATCAGTCCATCGATCTTGATTTTGACACCAATTTTGATATGATGGCGAGATTTTTTTCATCTCATTGTAATCTATCAAGGACGAATAGGCTAGCTACAAGTGCGTTAAACAATTTTTTATATTCTCACAGACTGTTAAACAAAAAGTAGGTATTGTTAAAATGTACTGATTGTGTTGTAGATAAGGTTTACATTGTAAAAAATTAGTTTTGTTCGAAACCAGTTTTGTGTTCACACACATGAATAGGTAAATGCCGAAATGAATAGGTAATGTTTTTTTTTAATCAGACGCATATTCCCTTATACTGACAGGAAATAAAGTAGGTAGACGAATTACTTAACTAATAAGTCGCCCCGAACTTTGATAGCCTAGATTTGAACTTGTTTCTCACTACGTGCTACGTCTGCTGAGTTCACTCACTACACAATGTCTAATACGCTATCTCAGTATGGTAAAAATTACAGGCATGCATGCAATATTTAAGTCGTTTCTATCTTATTCTATTAAACGAGCAATATTTGTGTGTTTGTTTATTTGTACTCACGTTCTCGAAAACGGCTCTAACGATTTCGATGTAAATTGCGGGTTTATGGGGGCGAAAAATCGATTTAGCTAGGTCTCATATCTGGGAAAAATCGTTTTCTCGGCATTTTCACGCAAAAAGATTTACCTGTGCAATGTGGTTCGTAATTTCACGGAATTTGTTGAGACCAGAGTGATTATGTGGTTAGGGCGTCCGCCTTCCAGCCGAAGGTTGCGAGTTCGGATCTCAGCCAGTGCAAGTTTTTTTTCGTTCTTTTTTCTTTTTAAATTTTTCTTTGTTTGCACCCGAGCCGAGCTTGCTCGTCCAGATATTTTGGCCAGTAAAAACGTTTATGTTTAGGTATTTTAGACAAAGGTACTTTTGTTTACCATTCAGCAAGGTACAAAGACCTTAATTTTTGTGACGCATTTACGTTTTTGGTAAATTAAACTTCACAAAGTTTGTAATTAGGATGATTAAATTCAAAACAATTCTTTATTGTCAAAAAAATGTGGCAAGTTTTTGTCGTATTCATTTGTTGTGTGAATTTGGATAAGTACCTAATTTTTCATTTCTCACACTGATATAAATGCCAAAGTTTTGATGTTTGGATGGATGTTTGTTCCTCTATAACTCAACAACCACTCAACCGATTTGGCTGAAATTTAAAATATAGATAGATAATGACCGGGAATATGACATACGCTACTTTTTATCCGGACACCACGTGAGCGACGCCGCCGGCGGAAGCTAGTATTTTAAATGACGTACGTAAGCCGTTTCTGTGGGATTTAACAAAGTTCGCGATATAAGTTTTCATTTCTTGAAACGCTCGTGGCTTGCTTAGACGTTTTTGATAGATCGTTGAGTTTATGCGCCGTTCACCCACAATTTGGATGGGTGACCAAGTTGCATTAACAGCTGAGCGCTTCCGTGTTTTGGAGGGACCATCAAAATCGTAAGGCGGAGATACCCAGTAGCTCCCTTTTGCCCATTTTTGGAGTAAGTACCCTTCCAATTAAAAATCGCCGACGACAAAAAAATCCATATAATTATCGAACCTGCTGACAAAATTTCACGAGAATCGGTTGAGAAATGCGACATCTTACCATGACCTCTTAGTAAACAATTCAGTTTAGGAGCTATCCAGTTTAGGTTCCTAATCTGGATTGCAAACTATTCGTACATGACCTGTTTTAAAGTGACAGTTTTGACATAAAAGTGAACCAACTCAACGCGTATTAAACGGTCATGGTAGGAGTGAACGAAACTTTATCTAACAATTCAGTTTAGGTAATGTTTAGGTTCTGATATTTCGTCAGCGTCATAGCATGCGTCAAGCGAAGCAGTTCAGTTTAGGACCTAAACTGGATCGCATATAAAGCTCATGGTAGGCAGCCTGTAGAAAAGAATGTACAGACAGACATCCGGCGGACAAACGAAAGCATTTCTTTTTTTTTATGGTGTTTGTATAGTGTAAACCACACTTCAAGATTTTCAACCTGACGTAATAAGGATTCCGTGGCCGAATTGGTAAGGCACTCCGGCATAAGGAGGATCGCTTGTATCACTGCGGGTTCGAATCCCGTCAGAATTGAAAATTTTTATAAGATATTTCATTTTCAATGAAAGCATTTTTGTCCAAGCTGAAGCAGAGACGCTTCGCTCGCTCGGTCAATAAATTTTAGGTCTTGTTTTCAGGTAGTGATGGCGCCTTTTACAAAGCCCCTACCTACCCTCTCTGATCCTGGGGAAGAGAAGCCTCTACCTTCAGAGCCGCTTCAGATCATATGGAGGAATGTAGCGACCTTCACGTACGGACATTTAGCGGCCTTGTACGGACTTTATCTGTGTTGGTGGGCGCATTGGGGGACTTTGCTCCTGGGTGAGTTAACTACGTCATGATACTCGTAATATCTGGGCAATCTAGCTCTACTCGGGTGCAAATAGAGAGAAACAGACAAAACAAAAAAAAGAGTGTGCTTTAGACCACACGACTGAAGTAAAACTTCCGTTCGCCTCGCCCGATCACACTTTAACGTAACTTTTCGTAACGCTCTCGTCACGCACTCACCAGCTTACTCCCCAAGTCAAGCGTGCGTAAAGAAGTTTTACTTCAAAAAAAAATCGTAAAAAAAGGTGAGATTTGAACTCGCAGCCTTTGGCCGGTGGTTAGAGCCGTTTTCGAGAACGTGAATACAATCAAATATACAAATATTGCTAGTTAATAGTATAAGATGTATGTATAGGTTAGGTACCCAATTTCAGTTCCGATGTCTGAATAATTTTGTGTATTGACAAAGTTTTTAAACGCAATTCTAAAATCGAGAAGTTACAAGTTCATGACACAACATTAATGGTTACGGTTACAGGCGTGACAGCTAGTTCACTGTACACATTCTCTTTTTATTGTTTTATTGTAAAAGTTATTTTTATTTTTATTAAAAAAAATGTTACTTCTAATTAACTATTATTTTTAACTTGTTTTTGTGAATTTGTTGTCTTGCATGTTGTTTATACCTATAAATTGACACTTAGCATTTGTCAGTGTTTTTTCTGTTCTTGTAAATGAAATGGTGTTTACTTTGGTGTAACTTATCAATAAATAAATACATTGTTCCAGCGTACATAGCGTTCGTGCTAGCCGGTGTCGGCGTGACGGCGGGCGCGCATCGCCTCTGGGCCCACAGGGGCTACCGTGCTAGAGCGCCGCTACAAGCGCTGCTATTGGTCATGAACTCGCTCGCCTTTCAGAACACAGCTGTCACTTGGGTGCGGGACCACCGTACTCATCATAAACACAGGTAAGAGACCACTGGTACAATACGTTTCATCTTATAGTTTCAACTTTATGATGAAACGATACCAACGGACGGAATTACGACCTCTGTGGCGCAGTAGGTGAAGGCCCGCCTGTGACGCAGGAGGTTGCGGGTTCGATCCCCGCCGCGGGACAAATGTTTGTATGATCTGCAAATATTTGTCTCGGGTCTGGGTGTTTTCTATGTATAATATGTATGTATTTACGAAAAAAAAATGTATTTAAGTAGTATATCAGTCATGTGGTTCCCATACCACAAGCTCTGCTTAGCTTGGGACTACATGATGCTGTGTGAAATGTCCAGCACTATTAAAAAAAAAAAAAAATTGCAAGGATATTTTATACTAACGTAACTGAATGGTTCACTCGTTGATTCTAACCACACATTATACACCTACTCTACATGTATTCACAGCAATAAATGATACTTTGACTTTGACTTTAATGTAAAAGGGATTTTGAACCATAACACGACTACACAACGTTCAATTATAATTTAATCTTGGTTATAAGGATAGTCGGTCTCGTTGAGAGGCCTTCGTGGTAGCTTTGTCTCTTTCACACTCGTTGGGTTAGTAATGTGCCCATGTCATATAAATTTCAGGATATTCACTAAGGATTAGGAATGTTTAGTTCATAAATTATGGTCGGCCTTTAGAGACACACCGATCCTTTGTTTCGTAGAACACATAAGGTCCATATTAGTATTATGCTCCGTCTCATTTTTTCACAAGAATTTTGTATATATTCTTTGTTTTCGTGTGAGAAGGGACGATCCAGAAGTCTATAGTTTTCTCTGTCTTTGTCTAAACCAATTCTAGTCTTTTTTAAACTTTCGCGATCACTATTCATATTGAAAAGTTTTATGGACACGGGATTTTATCGCGTAATTTACCTTATTTATCCCGACGTTTCGGCTATATATAAGGTAAATTACGCGATAAAATCCCGTGTCCATAAAACTAAACCAATTCTGCCTTCTACAACTAAATGTTGTTTCAGTGACACAGAAGCGGACCCCCACAACGCTCGTCGTGGCTTCTTCTACTCGCACATCGGCTGGCTGCTAGTACGGAAGAACAGAGAGGTGCGCAGACGAGGACGCGAGATCGACATGACGGATATCTACGCTAATCGTTGGCTCATGTTCCAATACAGGTAGGCAATAATATACTACAATAGCGACTGTGGGCACAACGCTGCTTCAACGATCAATCAATACTAAGCAAGCTACGCCACGAGCGTTTCAATTCTTACTATCTACATGTGCATTCAGGTATATAATAAGTTACCAAATGACCTGAAGGATTTAAAGGGTCATTTGTTTAGTAAAAAATTAAAAAATGGCTTATTGACAAATGTTTTTACTCAGTGAACGAATTTCTAAACAGTAAGGGACAGTAAATTATTATCTATCTTAATTAATTACATTCTTAAATCTTGACATTTTAATAGTTTTTATGATGACTTATATAAATTACATCAATAAATAGGACCTATACAGATTTGCATGCCTAAGCTTTTGGTAGGACATAGATTGGACTAATTTAATTTTAAGACCTTATTGTATCACATGTGTTCGTGCAAATAAATGTCATTTATCATTTATCGCCATCTACAAATGTATTCTTATTCATATTTATTGATTGTTTCAAGTTGGTATAGCAGGTTTTAGGTATAAGGGTTTGAACGCAACAAGAGCCCCGTTGGGGCACCTATGCCGTGTTGGCCGAGGGGTATAGTACCTCGACTTTCGATCCGAAGGTCGTGGGTTCGAATCCTGGACGTGCATCAATGGATTTTTCATTTCGAAAAATTTATATGCGCATTAACACGAGCTCTAAACGGTGAAGGAAAACATCGTGAGGAAACCCGCGGCTTAGTCAGCCCCACACGTATTGAGCATGTCTTTCCTGTGGATATGGCCGGTTAAGCTGAGAGGATGGTGTAGGTGCTACAAGCCTACTCCATCTCAACATTGTCTCAGGCACTACAGTGTCCCGATGAGTGTAGGCAAAGATTGCCTCCTGACACTGTATAAATCATCTACTTAGTAAAGATGTAAAGGCCTAAGTTATGGTACCTATGTTCGAGTGATTTGTTTTTAATTTTTAATTGTAATTTTTTTTTCAGATACGCGGTACCCTTCATCGGAACAATCTGCTTCGCCCTCCCCACTTTAATACCCGTTTATTTCTGGGGGGAATCTTTGACTATCGCGTGGCATATCACCATACTACGATACATCCTAAACCTACACATAACATTTTTGGTCAACAGCGCCGCCCATCTATGGGGTAACAAACCATACGATAAAACTATCATCCCAGCGCAAAACCTCACCGTTTCTTTCATAGCATTTGGTGAGGGTTTTCATAACTACCACCATGTGTTTCCATGGGATTACAGAACAGCCGAGTTAGGGAATAATTGGTTGAATTTGTCGACTAAGTTTATAGATTTTTTCGCGTGGTTGGGATGGGCTTACGATCTTAAGACGGTGTCGGGTGAGATGGTGCGGGCGAGAGCGAAGAGGACGGGGGATGGTAGTGATTCGTGGGGGTGGGAGGGGGATGGAGTGAAGGCTGAATAAGATTGGTTTATGGTAAAGTGTTTTATCTTTAGTTTTTAATGTTGTTTTAACGTATCGGAATATCAGATACCTAAATAAATCTTTAGCAAATATTGAGAAAAATATGTTTTTTTTTTAATTTTTATTCATTAAATGCGTGCATCAAAAAACTCGTGCATACTGGCGACCGGGGCACTGTAGTCATGTTACGTCTCACCTGCGTGTGTGTTGTGTCTCACCTGCGGGAGTTTGCGTATCACCTGTAGTCGTGTTGCGTCTCACCTGCGGAAATATTACATCTCACCTGCGATCGTGTCGCGTCTCACCCGCGTGTCACGTCTCACCTGCGATCGTGTCGCGTCTCACCCGCGTGTCACGTCTCACCTGCGGGTGTGTTGCGTCTCACCTGCGTGTTGCGTCTCACCTGCATGTGTTACGTCTCACCTGCGGGTTGCGTCTCACTTGCGGTCGTGTCGCGTCTCACCTGCAGACATGTTGCGTCTCACCTGCGTGTTGCGTCTCACCTGCATGTGTTACGTCTCACCTGCGGGTTGCGTCTCACTTGCGGTCGTGTCGCGTCTCACCTGCAGACATGTCGCGTCTCACCTGCGTGTTGCGTCTCACCTGCATGTGTTACGTCTCACCTGCGGGTTGCGTCTCACTTGCGGTCGTGTCGCGTCTCACCTGCAGACATGTCGCGTCTCACCTGCGTGTTGCGTCTCACCTGCATGTGTTACGTCTCACCTGCGGGTTGCGTCTCACTTGCGGTCGTGTCGCGTCTCACCTGCAGACATGTCGCGTCTCACCTGCGTGTTGCGTCTCACCTGCATGTGTTACGTCTCACCTGCGGGTTGCGTCTCACTTGCGGTCGTGTCGCGTCTCACCTGCAGACATGTCGCGTCTCACCTGCGTGTTGCGTCTCACCTGCGGCAGTTTGCGTATCACCTGTAGTCGTGTTACGTCTCACCTGCGGTCGTGTCGCGTCTCACCTGCGTGTGTTACGTCTCACCTGCGTGTGTTACGTCTTACCTACGGAAATATTACGTTTCACCTGCGGTCATGTCGCGTCTCACCTGCGGTTGTGTTGCGTCTAACCTGCGTGTGTGTCGCGTCTCACCTGCGGTTGTGTTGCGTCTCACCTGCGGGCGCGGGTCGCGTGTCGGCCCCGCACGCCAGCAACAGTCGGCAGGCTGCGGCAGAGTCGCGTCTCGCCGCGACACAGAGGGCGCTTTCTCCTCGGGCATCGCACGCGTTAACTTTTGCACCTACAGAAATACAATGGCTAAAATTAACTCTCTCTAATAAATTGACATGACTCTACCCAAAGTTCCAAGTCAATTAATCAAAGTGATGGGTGTACTAAGGTGCAATCTAACGTGGTAGTCTAACGTATGGTGGGTTTAGTGTTTATTAGGTGACTGAGGTGTGAAAATAACAGAAAATGGCAGGCTAATATTGAATGCATTCAAATCTAGGTTCTAGGTTTTCATATCTTTAGGTTTTGCATTATTTTGAGCTACCATACGAATACAATGAATATAATACTACTTTAAGATCAAAAACAAGGTTCAAGCCAAAAATCATTTATTCAGTAGGACTTTTGGGATCACATGATCCCAAAAGCCCCCTTTAATAAATGAAATCCTAAGATGAACATAAGAGCATCATACTTGTACTTCTGTTTTTGAGAGACCTTGAAGAAACAGAGCAACAAACAATGTTAAACAAACACTCACCGTGCCGCAGCAGTAGGTCCATAGCGTCTAAATGTGCGTGATCGGTCGCCACGTGTAATGGCGTCTGACCCTCTTTATTCTTCTCATTAACACGCGCTCCCTTCCGAATCAACATCTCCATTACCTACAAAGAACAAACTGATCAATAAATATAAATATTGCTGGACATTTGACACAGCGCCATCTAGCCCCAAACTAAGCAAAGCTTGTACTATGGGAACCAGATAACTGATAGAATAGGTACACTTTTGTAAATACTATACTTTATAACAACCAGACACAGAACAAACGTCTACGTTCATCACACAAATGTTTGTCCTGGATGGGAATCGAACCCACGACCTTCAGCGCGGAAGGCAGAGCTACTACCAACTGAGCTAAGTGGCCAGTCAACAATGGATCTCGGCATTCGTGAAGTTACCCGTTTCGCTGCGCAGTAGACAATTTTTTAGCTCCCGCTATTATCCATCTTATCCAATTAAACGAACAATATTTGTTTGTTTGTACTCACATTTTAGAAAACGGTTCTAACGATTTCAATATAAATTTCGATATTAAGTACTAACATAATTATTTAAGTTTTTACTAACATTTTATGGGCTCTGTTGTCTAAATAAAAAACTTATATTATTATTATTATTATTATTTCGAAGAAATTTGCGGTACGGCGGTTTACGGGGGCGAAAAATCGATCTAGCTAGGTTTCGTATCTGGCAAAATTCGTTTTCCCGCCATTTTCACTCAAAAAGATTAACCAGTGCAATGTGGTTCGTAATTTCACGTAATCAGTTAGGACTGAAATGGCTGAGCGGTAGAGTGTCCGCCTGCTAGCCGGGGGCCGGGAGTTCAAATCTCAGATATAGGAATTTTTTTTTTTTTTTTTTTCTTTTTTTTTTTGGCACCCGAGCAGAGCTCGTTCGCCCAGATATTTTTTTATTTTTTTCTTTATTTTGGCTTCGCACGGTTGTGCATTCAGCCAGTGTCAAGTAATTATTATTCTTCAAGTTTACAGATAAATAAGATAAATAAATACATATTACAATACTTATATAAAATATCCCACCCCCTCCCCTTGTGCCTCAGTAAAGATGTGGGCCTTTACTGAAACATCAACACGGACTTTTTGGAAGAACTTGAAAAGCAATGTTAACCAATTTTGTTTCACTTCCCCACACTTATGCACGTTCACGAACACTTAACGGTTAATAATCCACCATTATTACACATTAACATTCGAAGAAACACAAGTTTTGGAAAATAAAACAAAAATGAAACTTGACTTCTCAAATTCCCGCCAAAAAGCCCTACCCAGATATTACTTTACCCCCCGCTCACCTGCTTCCTCTTGGGCTGGTGGCTGGCCGCGGCTGCGTGCAGCGGTCTGTCTCCGGACCCCGGGGCCGGGTAGTTCACCAGACCGTCCGGGACACACTCGCTGACGGAACCAGTGCTGCATGACGACGATTGGGAACTCTAAACAATAAGGACGAAGTCAGGGGTCGTAGCGACATCTACCTGTCGCTAAATAAACTAGTAGTTCGCCCCGAACTGAGATCTCGCGCACCGTTGTGTTGATAGCCTAGATTTGGACTTGTTTCTGACTACCCCTATACCTACGTTGAGTGCTCCTTCTAGTGTTTACCACAGAATGATATCTAATGCGCTACCTCAGTATGGTAAAGATTATAGGCATGCATGCAATACATTAAGTCGTGTCGTGTTTATATTCAATAGTTGACCCCGCGAACTTCGTACCGCGTCTCAGGGAAGGCCTCTTAGTTCGAAAAATTATTAAAATAGCAGCTCAATACAAAATGTATGAGAAAATCAATTCCCTCCCCTCCCCCTCCCCTCCCTCTCCCCCCCTGCCCTCCCTCCCCTCCCCCTCCATCCCCTCCCTCCCCCTCCCTAGCCACTATAGAACCTACAAGAAAACTAAAAACCATTTTGGAATGTATAAATTGAGTACTTTCATATGACACCCCACTCAATATATTTGGGTAACTTTGAAAAAAATTTACCCCCTTGGGAACCCCATATTTTTAACCCCAACTTTACAACCCCTTCATCGATTACGCTCATATGCTCCACAGCAAATTTCCATAGCACAACCTATTGACCTATCAAGTTTCATACAGATTGGATAAGCGGTTCGACAGTTATGCGAGAACATAAAAATGAAACATACAAACATACAAACATACAAAGCAAAATCGCCTAACTTGCCACTAAGATCTTCGCTCGCTTCGCTCGCTCGATCGATAAATATTGCTGGACATTTCACACAGCATCATGTAGCCCCAAGCTAAGCAGAGCTTGTGTTATGGCAACCACATCACTGATATACTACTTAAATACATTTTTTTTTGTAAATACACACACAATATCCATAGAAATCACCCAGACCCGAGACAGATACTTGCAGATCATACAAACATTTGTCCCGCGGCGGGGATCGAACCCGCAACCTCCTGCGTTACAGGTGGACCTTCGCCCACTGCGCCACAGAGGTCGTCGTAAAATAATAAATACTGCTCGACATTTGACACAGCGCCATCTAGCCCCAAACTAAGCAAATCTTGTACTATGGGAATCAGATAACTGATAGAATACTTATACAGGGTGAATTTTTGAGATGGGGCAGTAAGGGCAGCTACCTTAACCGTTGTAGCTAGAGGAAAACGTTCTTAGGAGACTATCCTTAACTTTTGAAGATATTTCGACCTGCATCACAGATTATGAAAAAAATGTACAGTCAGCGAGAAAATGGGCAATTTACACAAAAAAAACTTTTTTTGATGCCAATCGATCCTGTTTTATATAAAAACTAGTAGTTCGCCCCGAACTGAGATCTCGCGCACCGTAGATGGCTTACATTTGGACTTTCTTCTGACTACCCCTATAATTTCAAGTGCTACTACTGATACTGCCGAGTATGCCTATTGCGCTAGCTCTTCATGGTAAAAAATACTGGCATGCATGCAATACATAATGTCGTGTCTAATTTTTCATTTAGGTATTTCATATTTATGAATTCTCGTCGTATTTCTAAAAGTATACGTCCTAGAATAAAAATAATAACTATTTTGGAATGTACAAATAAAGACCTTTCATTTGACAGCCCACTCAATATATTTGTTTACTTAACTTTTTTTACCCCAATTATTTTCATTCTTTATCAAAATTTTTTTTATCATGAAAATAAATCAAGTAGCATCTAAAATCATTGCAAACCAAACCGCAACGATGCCACTCTCTTTTTAAGACCGACCAGTCAATGAGCTACGAAGTCATCGAAACTCTATGCAACGGGAGCTCTTGCAGCTCTGGTTTCGTAGTTTTTGGTCTTTGGTCGTATTTCAAAAACTATACATCCTAGATTAAAAATAAAAACCATTTTGGAATGTACAAAATAAGCCCTTTCGTATGACACCCCACTCAATTTATTTGTGTAACTTTCATAATTTTTTACCCCCTTGGGAACCCAATATCTTCACAACCCCTTCATCGATTAAGCTCATATGCTCCCCCGTAAATTTCCTTACCACAACCTATTGACCTACCAAGTTTCATGCAGATTGGATGAACGGTTCGACAGTTATGCTCGAACAACAATTCGTGAAACATACAAACATACAAACATACAAACATACAAACATACAAACATACAAACATACAAAGCAAAATCGCCCAACTTACCACTAAGATCTTCGCTCGCTTCGCTCGCTCGATCGATTAAAAGGCTCTATCGGGCCAACTAAGGTTACAGTACTAGAAAAGTCAGAAATCGCAAAAAACTTTGACATAATTTTTCATCATGGTTTTTTAATTGAGTCACTTCTATTCTGGAGGTGCGATTTGTTCTGTGCGAGTTGTTTTTTGTTGAGGTATTAATCCTCTTTTTTTTCTTTTGGCGACTTTGACGAGACTCACATTGTTCGACTGGCTCCACACTGGAGCTTGACTATTTAGATTTTAAGCGGATGGATCACCGAAAAGAAAGCTAGGCCCCATACCGTGTTTGTTGCCCTGATTCTTCACGGTGTCGGTCGCGAACAGGAGTAGAATCACCTAGCTCTTAAGACGTTTCAAAGTGGTCATAGCGGTCCTACTGAATAAATGATATGTGATTTTGATTTTGTTCATGTAATGTGTATTGTTAACGCACCTGATGCTGGTGTTGCGTGAGTTGTTTCTTGACGCGCGCCGGCTCCGCCTGCCGACACGCCTCCAGTAGGCACTGGCCGCGGTACTCCACTGCACAGACACACAGACACACATATTGGAAGTATTAAACTTGAGCAATAATCGACAATAATGTAAATTTTGCTACTTATAAGTTTGCGCGAAAATCTAAATTTGCCTATATCTTTTCATCGTGTTGACTCAGGACCTTGATTTTTATACTCACAATAGGGACTATAGACCTTAGTATATGGTATCAATTTCAACTTGCTAGATCCACCCGTTCCTGAGAAAATCGATGGTGACACACGGACAGACAGACGGACAAGAAAGTGATCTTATAAGGGTTCCGTTTTTTTAACCTTTTGAGGTACGGAACCCCAAAAACAACATAAGTATAGAAACTCATTCCTGGGAAAAATCGTATTCTCTATTT
The DNA here is from genome assembly GCA_958496255.1 of Camptogramma bilineatum. Lineage (NCBI taxonomy): Eukaryota > Metazoa > Arthropoda > Insecta > Lepidoptera > Geometridae > Camptogramma > Camptogramma bilineatum. The sequence continues at coordinate 6,614,255 of OY292478.1, forward strand.
TCCGTGCTCAAAGTCAGCTCCTCGCCAGCTCAAACTCACAGCGTCCATTCTATACGTAGTATTATTATCTGTTCTGTGCCAGTGTTCAAGTTTATTATTGAAATGAAATTGGAATTGAAATGAAATTTATTTTTCTCAGTAAGTACAGGTACAAGATTTAAATACCTACTGGCTAACTTAAAGTACGTACGTAATTTGTTGAGGTTTACTGAGGAATTAGTAAGGCTCTGTTTGTTTATGTAGGTATATAATATTATAAAGAGGAAACATTTGTATTTTTGTGTGTATGTTTGTAATGAATAAACTCAAAAACTACTACGCCGATTTCAAAATTTCTTTCACCATTGGAAAGCTACATTCACCCTGAGTAACATAGGCTATATTTACGTGTTTGAAAAATAAATGTCCAGCCGTGCGAAGCCGGGACAGGCCGCTAGTGTAGGTATATACTTACACGCCAGTCTCTCCTGTAGTTCCCTGGTAGGTGCCACGTCTAGTGCCGACTTCCCGTGACAGTTCAACAACGTGGGGTCGGCGCCCTCGCTCAGCAGCAGAGAACATACCTACACAATACAACAAAATGTTTATACTTGCTCTAAGACAAGCTGGGCCTTGCTAGCAGCCTCGTGTAACGGTGTGAAGGCCCACAGATCAAGAATAGATGTCTTTACTTGCTCTGATAAACTGGGCCTTGCTAGCAGCCTCATGGTGTGAAGGCCCACAGATCAGGAATATACTGAAACTAGCTGTAGTCCTTAAGTCCTAGCTAGTTCATTTTGTAGGTTGATGTTTGTTTTGAATTGCCTATGCAATGTAGAGTAGAACGTATCCCGTCAAAAATAAAATTATACAAATATGCGCAAGTCTCGCAACACAGTTCTTCTGCCGTAAAAAGTTGTAAAATCGAATGTAAATGAAGTCGGTATAGAGTAACTTGGCAAACGCACATAGCAAACGCGTAAATGTTTTATGTAGATTATTTTGCCGTGTGCGTTTGCCAAGTTCAGATTCATCGGGTTCAGACGGAAGATCAGCGTTGTGCTCACGCGCAACATAAGGCTGAGTCAGACGCCTTTTTGTAACAGTTCTTCACTCCTTTGTTTTAACTTTTATTTTACTGTGTATTTTAAGAAAATTTTAAGTTACAAATAAACGCTTTATCCCACAGATCAGGAATAGAATATTGAAACTGGCTGTAATAATCCCTAAGTTCTACCTCAAGTCGGGCCTTTCTAGCAGCTATATTAAAACATACCTCGAACCAGGCCTTGCTAGAAGCTTCATGTAAGACATACCTCAAGCCGGGCCTTGCTAGCAGCCTCATCTAACGGTGTGAAGGCCCACAGATCAGGAATAGAATATTGAAACTGGCTGATTACATGATTAACATACATTACATGATCACTACTGATTACTATTAAGCCCCTAAGTCATACCTCAAGCCGGGCCTTGCTAGCAACTTCATGTAAGACATACCTCAAGCCGGGCCTTGCTAGCCGCCTCATGCAGCGGTGTGAAGGCCCACAGATCCGGTGCGTTTACATCGGCCCCCGCGCGGACCAACAGCTCCGTCACTTCGTAGTGTCCGTACGAACACGCGTTGTGCAGGGGAACCAATCCTCTGTGGACAAATAAACATTATTAAAATAATTTTAAATTAAAAATTAATTTGGGAAACATGGTAATGTGGAATAGTTCCCCTACGGCAGAGTAGGTGGTTCCTCTGCAACGGGCCCATCTGGCACACTTGCCCGTGGTTTATAGACCGACAGTTGATGTTGGTTTGTCGTATTTAGGTCTATCTTGGCTGAAACTGCCGCTTGCGCGATTTAGACATTCTGATGTTGTGTGTCGCCATCTTCGCTGAAGCTCGTAGTGCGTAGCATGCCTATGTAGTTCATCTAGCGACAGGTAGATATCGCTACAGACAGCATCATCTAACCCCAAAGCACACCCCGGACACTCGAAGAAATCTCTATGCATGCGCGGCGTCTAACTACCTATACACAGACACTACACAATGACATTTTTGTACACGCGCTATTGTGTGCGTGAAGTAAGGTTGTCACCGCATGAATAATTACTGTACACTGTGGTCTCGGTCTCGTCTATGCGTCTGCGCGCGTGGTGCGTCCCTAGCTCAAACAAGCTCGACAACTGGCTACGAACTAACAAATCAGTGCTCAAAAAGATTACCGAATCTTAAACAAACAAGACTACAAAAAACAAAGACTATTTTCAATAAAGACTATTTCAACACTGTGATATAGACATACCAGCTAAAAGCTGCTCGTCTATAATCGATAAATAAATAAATAAATAAGTCAGCCCCTCGCCAGCTCAAATTCGATCGCGCGGTGAGGAAGCCCCGATTGGTGGGGGGGGAGGGGGGGAGAGGGGGGGGGAGGAGAGGGGGGAGAGGGGGGGGGAGGAGAGGGGGGGAGGGGGGGGGGGGAGGGGGGGAGAGGTGGGAGGAGGGGGGGGGGGAGGGTCAGTTACCCCTTATCCTTCGCGTGTACATCCGCCCCGCGCTGCAGTAACAGCCTCACAGCCCTCGCTCTGTTGTAGCCCGCGGCCAGATGTAGCGGGGTGGAGCGTCGTCCGTCGCTCGCGTGTACGTTCACGTTGAGAGGTGTAAGGAGAGCAGATAGACGCTCGTCCGCGCCGGACCGGGCCGCTTCCAGAACCTCCGCGGCGCAATACTCGCCTGTAATAAAAAAATCCTATAATATAATAATAGAGTAGAACACAATTACTTATTTTAGCACATATAGAAACAAGTCCAAATCTAGGCTATCAACGCAATGGTGCGCAAAATCTCAGTTCGGGGCGAACTACTAGTATTATTGCGAAAGTTTGTGAGGATATATGGATGGATGTTTGTTATTCTTTCACGTTAAAACTACTGTATTTTAAAGAAACTTGGATTATACATAGTTCATGACGTGGATTAGCACATAGGCTACTTTTTCTTCAGGTAGGTAGGCATCATCGAGCGTACACTTCTCACAATGGATCTAGGAATTCGTGAAGTTAGTCGTTCGTTGCAGTATAAAATTTTGTATGAAAAAGCAGCACTGCGCATCGAAACGGCTAACTTCACGAATGCCAAGATCAGCAGAGGCATTCTGTACTAGACTCACTTCGAATTCACTCAAGTGACCGAGCTCACTAAATTCGCAAGAATGTATTGTAAGTGTTTGTAGTAAGATCTCACAGCGGATTCAGCTCTTCGACGTTCGAAGTAAGTTTACAGAATGAGCCTACTGTTGTGAGAAGTGTAAGGTAGTAAGTACCTGTGAGCACCGGTCTTGTGGCTGGGTCGGCGAGGTCTAGTGGCGTCTTGCCTTCCGTGTTACGGATGTTGGGCTCCGCGCCGTGCTGCAACAATGCTGGAAACACAAATATACAAATACAATATACAGTCATATTACTACCTTCTACCTCGCAAAGACTTCAGTTACCCGTGATCATGGCGCATGCAACTGCGTCGAAATATCGGGAAGCAACAAAACTCAATAATCATGGTAATTATCCCGTTGATAACAATATTTATAATATACAGTCAAACCACAAAATGAATGGTTTTCGTCAGACATCGGTAACAATCGCATAAAATTACAAAAAGATTGATGAAAAGTCATTTGGAAATGAAAGTTACTCATAATTTCTTGTGCTTCGGAGGCCACATTAGATTGTCGGTCCTGGCTTTTAAGTCGTTAAGCCATCGTCATAAGCCAAGTCATAAGCCAAGTCTGGTAGAGATCGCTCTTTAGCAATAAGACCGCCGATTGATTGTATATCTATCATATTTAAGTTACCTAGTTTGATTTGTTGTATTGTTTTTCTTTTAATGTGGTGTGCTAAAAGTATTTTCTACCTATCTATCTAAGCCATGACGGAGGCCTGTTGGCCCCTTGCTCATAAGAACTTACTTTAAAACTCGACTATTTACGATGATTATTATTTTGATATTCGCCAATAATGGGTTTACTTGGAGACTTGGAGACACATTTTCATATTGTACACATTTGCGTCAAAATGCGTCCGATTCGATGATATTCTTCGGAATTCGGAATAAGAAAAGCTTCCGACGAATTGAGAACCTCCTTCTTTTTAGAAGTCGGTTAAAAAATTGCTTCACTCACCAATACAGACATCCACCTTCCCCTTAGCAGCCGCCTCGTGCAGCGGAGTGTATCCCCAGTTGTCCCTCGCTGCGGGCGCGGCGCCGGCCCCTAATAACGCACGCACCACGTCCGCGTGCCCGAACGAGCACGCGTTGTGCAGCGGCTGCAGCCCTCCGTCGTCGCGCGCTTGGAGCGTCGCCCCGCCCGCTATCAGCAGCTCCACTACTTCCCGCCGGCCATACCCTGCAAATTTTGATTTTTCTCACACATTTTATTTTTTTATTTTGTATTGTATTTGGACCCCCTAAACCCCCCCTTATATACGCCCATGATTGATACATAGCCATGATTTCAGGTAAATTGAGTATGAGCTAATGTACAGTCAGAGTCATCAATCGGTATCCCCCTATTGATTTGAACAAAGACCCTTTTCATTTCGGACCTAAGTAGGTAGGTAAGTACACACTTATTGACGACCTCTGTGGCGCAGTGGGTGAAGGCCCGCCTGTGACGCAAGAGGTTGCGGGTTCGATCCCCGCCGCGGGACAAATGTTTGTATGATCTGCAAATGTTTGTCTCGGGTCTGGGTGTTTTCTATGTATATTATGTATGTATTTACGAAAAAAAAATGTATTTAAGTAGTATATCAGTCATGTGGTTGCCATCACACAAGCTCTGCTTAGCTTGGGACTACATGATGCTGTGTGAAATGTCCAGCAATATTTATTTATTTGGTTCCCACGATACAGGCCCAGCCTAGTGTGGGAATCATTAGTAATTTAACTTTATGTAACCTCTCTACTTAGATGTTCGCCATAGTTAGTTTACTTAATCTTACAAAACTTTTGTTATTTAAGTAGTAAATAAATACATTTTCATTTTTCATTTTTCAATATATATAATATTTATTATTATTTCAACCTTGGATTTCAGTCAGATATTATAACCGCTAGGTATTGCATCGGCTCGTACTCGAGCGAAATTAGATATCCATAAGTAAGCAAGGATGTAAAAGTTTTTACAAAGGTTGAGATCAACGGCTTGCAAACCGACCTCTTACTAGAGGGATACCAATTAGTGACGCTTTCTGTACAATGACGTTGTAACAGCTACTTCTATCAATGCATTTAAAAACAAGCTTGACAACTGGCTACGAACTAACAAATCAGTGCTCAAAAATATTAACGAATCTTAAACAAACAAGACTATAAACAAAGACTATTTTCAATAAAGACTATTTCAACACTGTGTGATATAGACATACAAGGCTGCTTGTCTATAATCGATAAATAAATAAAAACAATTTTTTTTATTAGAAGGCCTCCATAATGGCTTAACAACTTAAAAAACGGGACAGAAAATTTAACATGCCCTCTAAAGCATCGAACAAGGAAGCGCTCAGCTGTTATATTCTTCTTATTATTCTTTATTTATTACTAGCTGCTGCCCGCGGCTTCGCTCGAGTAGTACCCGGATAAAAAGTAGCCTATTTTACTCTCCAGCCCTCCAACTATCTCCACACAACAAATAACGTCAATCCGTCACTCTGTTTTGATGTGAAAGCAGGACAAATAAACACACTTTCACATTTATAATATGGGTACGGATTATTCTTGTTATTGTTATGTTATATGTCTTCAAGCTTTCAATAATAAACATACATACATAAAATTGACTTAAAAATTCCATCACCAGAGTTGGCCACTTACTTGCTCATACGAACTTACTTACTTACGCCTGAGGCCCATCAATAATAAACATCACAACATTAATCACAACATCATTACATAGCATCCATTTAGAATTTTAGATTGCAGATGAACAATGGACACACAATAAAATTGGCAATGATTGTTTGTTTTCATAAATTTTGGAATGTAACAATAGTTAAGTAGTTCATGAATCAAACAAGGACGCAAATCAGATTAACAACAAGAGCTTATCAATGAAGCCAGCTACCGTAACAAATTATGCAATTTGTCGAAATAATCACAAACTAGAAGGCCTTTCACTTTCGGAAATAACGCATTTCCGCTATAACAAAGAGAATTATCAATGTTTTTAGCGAGTAAATACCTGCAGCGAAGTGTAAAGGAGTCGATTTGCGGCCTGCTGTGTCCCTGGCATTCACTGTTTGGGGTGTAATCAACTTTTTAACTCTCGTTGCGTCCCCTGTTTTGCAAGCTTCGAACAGCTCGCGTAGAGGATCGGTGGGCGCAGGGAGCGTGTCCAACGCCGAACCGAGCATAGAACGGCGGCTCGACATTTTGTTTCGCGTTTCACATTTAGTTTTTGTATCGCGATGTCTTTAGAAAGCCATTTTCGCGAATTTATTGTACAAAAACACGTACGCACAGCTGGTGGAGCTTGCACCTTTTTTGACAGTTCCAACTAAGGACTGCCAGGCTCTAAAACAATGCCTCCCATCCATCCCACATACATTTTGCAAAATAAATCAAAATGCAAGCTTGTGTATTTTATAAAAGTATCATCGTTTAGTATAACATCTAAAATAAGTACGCTAGCTCTCGCGTAGTGCGCAGCTTTCAGGTAGCTCTCTCTTTATCTAAACACAACACACATTAGAATTTTTGTCCAGTCCAGAAGCTGCTGAATCACTTCCTAAGTCCTTGGTTTACCTGCGATCCGGGGAAAAATAATTTTCTGGCAATACCAAAGTAAATCATAGATAATATTTTTTTGTTTTTTTACTTGAACCACAGATTAAAAACGTTATCGAAAAAGTGGCGTACACGATCAATAATAATAATAAACATTTATTTTTTAAGTTTTGATTAATAGCTTAAATAGGAAGACTGCCATCCAGTACTTAAAAACGTGATTCTAAAATGACCACAAAAAGTCAAAACTGAGAGAAAGAGTCTTTCTATTTGAGCCACAATAAAAAGTCAAATTCTAGAAAATCAGCCCCGACAACATAGATTGATCGTTTATTTACGTCCACATTAAAAATAATATTTCTCTATTATTCATTGTCTATGGCTATTAGTTGACGAAATCAAAATGGCGTCTTTCTCGGGATAGCGGCGCGTTTATTACATTTGTGTGAAACGGTTTATATTATCGTTTGTGTTCGAATTTACAAGTGATAAAGACAAATTGTGATACTATACAAATTGTGCGTTCAGTGTTACATTCACATTATTTACCCATGGACTGTTTTGGACAGAAATAACGCGTTTCCTACGAGCTCTTAAGGTATGCCCCTTTCACCTATCGTATAATTTATCCTAATCGTAGAATTATCGGTGGAATTAGTCGAGTGCTAGTTCAGCTCTGCGTATGTCGCGCGTGCACGGAATCTGGCCGGAAGCGCTCTTTAGTTTAGTGGGTGAATCAGTGAAACAGGTTTTGTGAAGCGAGGCCGGTCGTATCTTCGTTTTCTCGGTAATCAGGCGTCGTATTTGATTAAATATTTGTTGTGCCGTTGACTAATTGAATTAGAGGCAGTGTTGGGAGCGTTAGTGCATTTCGTGGGACTAGTGTGTGTTTGTGTTTTCACTTTTGGATTGCAGTGGGTCCGAGCTATTTATAATTTTGAAATCATCAAGGTAATCACATGTTAATACTTCTACATAGACATAGTAATCTCTGCCATTCTGGCACACATTAGAATAATATCTGAAACGTGACATAATTCATTAGCAGCTTTTAATTATAAATAGAGATATTCTCATGTTTTGTTTAGTTGTATTCATAAACTTCTCAGATAATTTGTGATTTTTCAACACTTTTGTGTTCATTCTTTTCCATCAAAACTATAAAATAAAATATTGATACTACAGTAGTAAAGTCACAGGCAGATGCTAGTTTTCCTCATACTTAACTGTCAGATATAAAAAAATAGGCCTATATCTGTTTCAAGGTAATATCTTAGACATCAGCAGGCACAGTTATATCTATACCAACCGATATAATAAAATGGATGAGTTTGTTTGTTCACTAATCTCTGGAACTACCAGCGGGTTTAAAAAGATTGCTATAGCAAAATCACAATAGAAATTAGTGGCTACTGTATTTGGTACAAATATTTTCCACAATAGCAAATTAAATTATCTAATACATGATAAAAGTATCCGAAGCAATACTTATCAGTAATATCAACTTAAGATAAAGATGTGATGTTATCTGGATAAAATTCCTATGGCTGCACCACAGCACAGTACAGTCATGGTAATACATTTTTAACCGACTTCGAAAATAGGAAGAGGTTCTCAGTTCGTCGGAATCTTTTTTTTTTTTTTTTATGTATGTTCACCGATTACTCGAAGACGCCTCGACCGATTTCAAAAATTCTTTTTTTGTTTGAAAGGGTACACTTTCCAATTGGTCCTCTTGGTCATCAGGTCAGGATCTGATGATGGGATCTTGGAGAAATCAAGGTAACTCTTCAAATTTTATAGGCACACTTGAAGCGATTAACATATTTTTTAAAAGCTTTGTAGGCTATCGATGACAATTCAATATTATGGTAACATTGAACTGATCTGATGATGGAGTCAGGAGCTGTTCAACAGAACTCCTCAGTAAATTGGCCAATTGAGCTGAAACTTGGAACTCAGCATGTCGGTCAAGTTTTGACTACAATGTAATAATATGGTGACGCCTGGCTGATCTGATGATGGAGTCAGGACCTGATCAATGGAACTTCTCAGTGAATAACAGTAGAACATCCATGTTTGGGCTCATTTTAATCAGCTCACCCTTAGCCTTACCCAATAACAGCTTGTATTGAAGTCGGTTTTTTTTAATTTTTAATTTAGCCACTTGTAAATAAGCTGTTCATGCCCATATTTTCCTGGGTGATAAATTATCGTATGTTTGTACTAGCTCTCGCCCGTGGCTTCGCTGGTACCTACCTGGATAAAAAGTAGCCTATTTGTTATTCCAGGTCATAAACTATGTATGTTCGAAGTTTCAGCCAAAACTGTTCAGTAGGTTTTGCGTGATTTATTAACAAACATCTAAACGCACATTAATAAAGTAATAAGATGAGCTAATGGCCAACTCTGGTTAGGCTGCCTAAAAGCCTCCATCATGGCTTAATGAGTTTCAGTCAGGACTGACAATTTAATATACCCTCTGAAGGAAGCACTCGGTTGCTAATAACAATCACAGTCACCCATCCAAATTGTTTGAAATTGTAGAAATGTTATTTTTTCCTTGCATGTTTTCTATTAACTTTTGTAGTGAACTGTACTTAGTTCATGATGGACACTATCTGTGTGATAACTTGAGATCTGTCTAAAGAACATGTTTTATTTATTTAACAAAAACTAAATTCCAGAGGAATACTGTTTAGGTTATGTATTTCTTTTTCAACCTATCTCGTCCCACTGCTGGGCAAAGGTCTCCCCCAACTCCCTCCATACGTCTCTATCCCTCGCCGTCTCCCACCAGTCACTCTCAAAGGCATCAATATTCTCGTATGTATTTCTTATTCAGGAAAATTTAATTAGACTACAACTGTATTACCAGGGCTTGGTAGACATGTAATCAGAGGATGCAGCGTTCACACGCTTGCGAGCAAACATACATTCAACAAGACAGATATATCATTAGAGTGAGCAGGAAGCTCTGTCTCTCTCATTTCAAGGAGACTGAACACTACAGAAGATAATTTGCTCATTGAATCTGAATCTGGTCCGAACCCACCATTACATGCTACATCTGCTGTCTTGCTCATTGTGCCCTAACTGCTGCTCTTTGAGCGACCGATCTTTGCACTGCCACAGAGAATGCAGTTTAAGTGGCCAAATATTGGGAGCACACTATTTACAACACTTAAAATACCAATTATATGTATATTATGTATGTTTACAAAAAAAAAAAATGTATATAAGAAGTAGTATATCAGTCATGTGGTTGCCATAACACAAGCTCTGCTTAGCTTGGGACTACATGATGCTGTGTGAAATGTCCAGCAATATTTGTTATTTATTTGTTGTTAATTGTATTTGTAACATTGACACAAAGAAGAAAATAATTGTTAGACCAATTTTTTTGAATATGTAGAGGAGAACAAACATACAAACATTCATATTTATTTATACAAATGGTTCTTACTTTCTTTCATTGTCTCAATATTTCTTGCATAATCTAAATTGACAGGCAATAAAGTTGACTTCCTCGGAACAATTTAACAGCAGACTAAGAATGTATCTAGTCATGATACGCTGGGTTTAACAGCGCTATTCTCGACGTTCAAGCTATAAAATTTCATTGTTTACGTTATTTTACAAGAATTTTACTACACTACTCATATTTCAGTTTTTTATTGCTTTGGGCTGGCTTCCACTAAAGATAGCGATTGAAAATAGTACTAGGCAGAGCCTGTTCCTGTCTGAAAAATGATTTATACTTGTAGGAGAGACTTCTACAGATTTTTCTAATACAAGTGAAGAATTTGTTTGAATGCGCTAATCTCTGTAACTAGTCGGAGTTGAAAAATTCTTTCTGCATTTGGAAGGTGAAGGTTATATGCTATACAAGTGTAAATTAAATGGCGGGTGACACCACTGGGTACATACAGCCAAAATTTACAATATTTACTAACATTGCACTGACAGATCAATCAGCTGATAGCAGGATAGCAATTTACCCAGCTGTTCAGACATTAGTATCAGAAACTTCATTCGTGTCTGTAGGTCTAGGTCAACACTGAGCGTGAATTGTACCTTTCAGGAAAAACGTGCTATTATAGTTTTCCTTTTAACGTGTTTGTATGTCTATTGAGCTTAAGAAACAATACTTAGGCTGGTTTCTGTCACGCGTACCGTCGGCGCTGATAGGCGAGTGATCTTTATTACAATGAAATAAGGATACTGATCGTTCAGCACTGACGAGAGCAATCAGCGTTGCCATTTTTGCTAAACAATCAGTAGCCTTATTTCATTGTAATAAAGATCACTCGCCTATCAGCGCCGACAGTACGCGTGACAGTAAAACCAGCCTTAAGGTACAATTCCGTAGCCGACTGCAGACAGACCGCAGACGACGTGTCGCCCAGCGACAGTTTCGTCTACAATTCGACCCGGCGACGTGTCGCTAGACACGGAAGGTATTTCATAGAAATACATAAAGACCAGTAGTGTCGCCGGCGACACGTCGTGATATCAACATAACTGCCAAAATTCCAAATGTAAACGTAGAATCGATAAATCAATAATTTCCTGAATGTTATTTTTAGAAGTCGATTGTTATAATTTTCCCAAAACGAATAAGGAAGTTGGGAGTTAATTCCAATTATTTCTACAACATTTACGTTTATTATTCCGCTCTAGTATTTGTAGTTGGATTTCCCTTATGATGTTTACCTTCACTGATTTAGGCATTCTGCGAGATTCGAAACGAAAAATCCATTTGTTTTCGAATTCTAGATTTTTTATTCGATGGCAAACATCCAAAATTCCAAATATGTCTCACACTATTGTGAGACATATTTGGAATTTTGGTAAAGTACGTTTTATCAACTTTTGTTGACCTATGTCAACAAAAGTTGATAAAACGTACTCAGACTTAGGTCATAGGACTCAGGACATAGGGTGTTGCCAACACAAGTTGATAAAACGTACTTTTGTGAGTTTGACTGATTTAACCTCTTCTAAAGAGAGCGCCGCATGACATTCCGCATCCGGAGTACCATGATTATGATACACATGACATGTGCATTTGACATCATGGGCGCTTACTCGAACAATAACACTTCTGAAGTCGCGCAAAGTCCTATACTTGGTAGTAATACTAACCCACTAAACGTTTAGCAAATAAGTACATTGAATATAAATCGCACCTCCGGTAGGACAAGGTCTCAACTGCACATTTTGTGATTTTACAGGAGAGCCATTTTAAATATTTTTATTCATTCAACGTCGTATCATTCTGTATAAACTGCTCTGAAGAGATTGTTCTTTGCACAAAATATACTTTAAACTTTTATGAATCGGTGCATGTTTCATAAATGAGTGAAATATTTTTTATTTGTTTTATAGAAGGTTTTTTAAAAAAAGGGGTCACATTTATGCCCTTGTCCTCCAAAAGTTAAATAACTTTGTAATTAGGGTTGCATATACAACATAAAATAAGTACTAAATATGACTTTGTTCCTCCATAAACTTAAACAAAAAACAAAAATATGTGGTCTTTGAATATGCCCTATATTAACCTTTACGGCGTTGTCGCGCCAGAATTGACGAAAAATCGCAATAATCTGACAAAGACACTGTTGCCCTATAGCGAAATAAAGCCAAACTAAGAAAGAATCTCTGTCGTTTCAGATAAAAGGCTGTTTTTTAGGCCCTTGGGCATACTCAACTCATTTTTGGAATTTTTGACAGTTACGACCTTGTCCTGCCGAAGGTGCGAAATGATGACCCACAATCAGGTGGCGAGCATTCCACTAAATGTCAGAGTGTGTACTTGAATGGAATTCGAAGGATTACGCAAACGGGGCGAGTAGCTATCACTGACTCGTTGATACTAGTAGTTGTAGATGACAACCCAAGTCGCTGGACACACAGAAAAGACGTAAGACGCAGACGGGGCGCGGACATTTGTCTCCTTTGCGTCCCTTTCATAGAAAATGTATCCTGTCCGCGACGCGTCCTCGTCTTACGTCTCTTCTGTCTTGCCCGCACCTTACACCCCTGTCAACTCCTACCGCAAGCCGCGTTAAAAAAATATCTTCGTTCTAAAACAATATTAAGAAAACTATAATGGTGGGTTTAGACGCTCGCGTGCAAATAGACATTGAACGAGCCTTTTATCTTCTGTCGCGTTCGGTCTCCTTTAAATGAGAGCGACAGAGCTACTTGTCGCTCTAATCATATCTGTTTCATTGAATATCTGTTTGCAATCGTGTAAACGCAGCATAGGACATTCTAACAACAAAAATACTTTACTTTTATCGTGTTTCGCATTGCATGCTAAGTCGCAGACAGTAGCAATCCTCTTCAAGGACAACTTTTACTATCAAGTATCAGTATTCCATCGATTCCACATTTTATGGCTTCTCGGATGACTATCGAACTTGTCTCTGTTATAAAAACGATAACTGGACGAAATTTGAAACGGATAAAAGTAAATTCTATGTAAACTAGTGGCTCTGTGAGCTGTAGACCTCGCGAGTCTGTCTTTGCATAGCTTACAAGTGACAAAAACTGACTTCAATATTAAACTGAACAATTTTCTGCACACTCGAGGTGCATTTCTGTTCATAATTCGACAGACCCTCACCAAATTTTTGTGGCATCAAAATCTATCAAACAAAAAAAGAATTTTCCTAATCGGTCCAGGCGTCTTCGAAAACATACATAAAAAAAAACAAAAAAAAAAGATTCCGACGACTTGAGCACCTCCTCCTTTTTTGAAGTCGGTTAAAAACAATAAATGTTAACAATTCTCTAGTTTTGTGATGAGAAGGTCCCAGGTGCTCCATCAATCCCTACCTACCTTAGCGCCCTATGGCAGTCAAAGTAAGTCATTTGGCGTGTTTCGGCTGCTACACGACTATTCAATTTTCAAAAAAAAAGAAACTCAAACCTCAAATTAATTAATTCAATAAGATCACTTTGTGTATCACTTTGAATCGTCCTAAGAGCTAGGTGATTCTACTCCTGTTCCTTCGCCAGAGATAGTATTCAAAGAGTACTAAGTAAATTCAACTAGCGGTCACCCAAATAATGACCAGAACGTTACTCAACCCAGTTAATCTAGTCTGTTTGGTGAAGCGTGTAGTATCATGTTTGTAATGTGATATCGTGCGGATACGAGTTTGCTCTTTTCCCACTCTTTTATCTGGCTTCTTAGGCCTCGTCCTAATAGAACGCGACTACGCGATCATCGCAAGTTCGCGCGAATGTTGGTTGTAGAGTACGCGACACCACTGAAGTCCTATAGACGCGGCGCTGCTATCGCAGAATTAGGTTATGTAAAAGATTACTAATTGTCCAAATAGGGCTTGAACAATAATAATTATGCTAGTTTGTACGTTCGTTAATTCTACACACCAGAACAACTGAACGAACTTGACTAAAAGAGCTTATTAAAGTAAATAAAACAATTAGTTCCGCTTTTGCCGTAGGACGTAGGACTTGAGTGCTGGCGCGGACTCTACGAATCCGCGATCAAACATACTGATGTCGAATAGGTTTCCTAATAGGATGTGGCCGCATCGCGCGAATTCCAATTAGGACACCTATTCAACATCAGTATGTTTGATCTCGGATTCGCGCGAACTTGCGATGATCGCGTAGTCGCGTTCTATTAGGACGAGGCCTTATGGTTGTGTTGGACCTGTGTGTGGGAGAGTCTCGACATTCGATCGCAAGGTCGTGGTTTCAAGTCCCGGGAGCATCACAAATAATTTTCAACCGACGCAAGTCACATTGGATCGGGCGTGAAAAGCACGGGCGTCTTTCAAATTTCGTACAAAATGCATGGAAATAGAGTAGCAAGTTGAACTGACATGGCGCGCCATACTGTCGTGCCTTATCATTCGGTGTGTTCAGATTGCGACTCTAATTCCATGCATTTTGTACGAAATTTGAAAGACGCCCGTGCCTTGTCCGCGCTCGCGCCAGATCCAGTGCCTTGTGCCTTACCGTTCTACTCTCCTCGTGTGTTTAGGCCTTAATTTTATAGTGAATTCCAAGATAATCGATCGAGCGAGCGAAGCGAGCGAAGATCTTAGTGGTAAGTTGCGCGATTTTGCTTTGTATGTTTGTATGTTTGTATGTTTGTATGTTTCACGAATTGTTGTTCGAGCATAACTGTCGAACCGTTCATCCAATCTGCATGAAACTTGGTAGGTCAATAGGTTGTGGTAAGGAAATTTACGGTGGAGCATATGAGCTTAATCGATGAAGGGGTTGTGAAGATATTGGGTTCCCAAGGGGGTAAAAAATTATGAAAGTTACACAAATATATTGAGTGGGGTGTCATACGAAAGGGCTTATTTTGTACATTCCAAAATGGTTTTTAATTTTAATCTAGGATGTATAGTTTTTGAAATACGACCAAAGACCAAAAACTACGAAACCAGAGCTGCAAGAGCTCCCGTTTCATAGAGTTTCGATGTCTTCGTAGCTCATTGACTGGTCGGTCTTAAAAAGAGAGTGGCATCTTTGCGGTTTGGTTTGCAATGATTTTAGATGCTACTTGATCTATTTTCATGATAAAAAAAAATTGATAAAAAATGAAAATAATTGGGGTAAAAAAAGTTAAGTAAACAAATATATTGAGTGCGGTGTCAAATGAAAGGTCTTTATTTGTACATTCTAAAATAGTTATTATTTTTATTCTAGGACGTATACTTTTAAAAATACGACGAGAATTCATAAATATGAAATAAATGAAAAATTAGACACGACATTATGTATTGCATGCATGCTAGTATTTTTTACCATGAAGAGCTAGCGCAATAGGCATACCCGGCAGTAGTAGCACTTGAAATTATAGGGGTAGGTAGTCAGAAGAAAGTCCAAATGTTGGCCATCTACGGTGCGCGAGATCTCAGTTCGGGGCGAACTACTAGTAATTATTTAAATACTTATCTCCCATTTGACACACATAGATTTGAATAGCTAGTTATCAAATCCTAGTATTATTGTACACTGATATTTTTATCGGCTTATCCGTTTCTGATAAAACGATCTGCGATTTTGCAAGAATTCCTTAGCTAGATTTTTGATTGCTTCTATGATTAGGTGATTCTCGTATGTAGTTCGCGATCTTGCGAAGACTTTAATTGTTACCAAAATGATGGGTGACCTCTTCTACCCATAACATATTGCTAGGCTAGGTTAAACATAAAAAACCGACTTCAATGTTATAAACTGAGCAATTTTCTGCACTCTCGAGGTGCATTTCTGTTCATAACTCCGAAGATCCTCGACAGATGCTCACCAAATTTTTGTGGCACAAATCGGAAAGTATACCCTTTCAAACAAAAAAGGAACTTTCCAAATCGGTCCAGGCGTCTTCGAGTAATCGGTGATCATAAAAAAAGCACAAGAAATCCTCTCCTTTTTTAACCGACTTCCAAAAAGGAGGAGGTTCTATGTTCGGCTGTATGTTTTTTGAAGTCTTAAAAATTACGAGGCTTTCTCATAGGGGTAGGCAGAGCCCACATATTTCCATGTATCACCTACATTTTAAAGGCGTGTTCTCACTACTTGCGTAAACACAAACCGGTACTGGACAGCTCTGTGTGTGCATAAGTTTTGTAAAAGCAATTGTGGAACGGAAGAGGATAGGAAAGTATACAAACACAGCTGCAAATATTGTTAAGTAAATTGGAAAATGTACAGTAAATATTTACAACAAATTGCATAACAAAGCATCTAATTGAGATTGTAGGGGCCTGATGAATTGACAACAGCCCCCTGCGGACTTAAAAAGTTCCCTAAAACTGAATCACAATAAGAAATGAACTATAATGCCGTCTCTTTTCACTCTCAGTCAATAAAAAGAGATGGCAATAGTTGAATTCCTTTAATGCGATTCTGCAATAGCGACCTTTTTAAGCCCGCTGATTGTCTATCTTTGATAGCGACGAAAATCAGTCTCAAACTGTCAAATATGACAGTTCAGTGACCACGCAAGTAGCTCTGTCACTCTCATCTCAACGAGAGCGAAAGCGACAAAAGATACCTACGCTGTCGTTTTGACAGTTTGAGACCAATTTGAGGTTTGAGACAAGTTAGACAATCAGCAAACAGGTCCGTGTGGCGATAAGGCGAGTGTGAATGAGAGCGTCGGAAGGGGAAGACCTAGGCGCACATTCCTGGACCAAATTGGCGAAGTATTAGAGAAAGGCCAGGAGTACCCTAAACCGACGAGCTTGCATGAAGAATGTGATGAGAGTGAATGAAGCGAAAGTGTGTCAGGATCGTGGCAAGTGGAGATCTGTGGACTCTGCTTACCTCTATGATGGGACACAGGCATGAGTTCATAAAGCGAACAAGGCTAGACAATCAGCCCGCTGAACAAAACAAACCCCACAGTTCGTCTCCGCAGCTTCCCAGAGGAAATGAACCCGCCCTGCTTCCTGTCAGACACATTAAGGGACACATTTTAATTATCACCGCGTCCTTAGATGTGCGTTTATAAATAGAGTATTATAAAACGACATGTGTGTGATTTTATCTTTTTATTTTTTAACCGACTTCAAAAAAAAAAAGGTGGAGGTTCTGAATTCGTCAGAATCTTTATTTTTTTGTGCTTTTTTATGTATGTTTACCGATTACTCGAAGACGCCTGGACCGATTTGGAAAATTCTTTTCGAAAGGATCGTGTAGGTATCTTTTGTCGCGTTCGGTCTCGTTGAGATGAGAGTGACAGCTACTTGCGTAGTCACTGAACTGTCATATTTGAGAGTTTGAGAGCGATTTTGGACGCTATCAAAAATAAACAATATTTTTTTCACAATTGCACTTAGGATACCGTTGCTACTACAACGGGTTCAGTTAAGCCGTGACGGAGGCCTTATGGCGGCCTAAAATCACCAGAGCTAGGCTTAACCTGCATCCACCCATTGGAAATAAAAGTTTTTGTTGAATTAAAAGAATTTGTATGAATCACAAAATTACAATGCTGTCGTAATTATGACTATTAATAACTGATTCATATTTAAACTATTCATAGCTTCCACTACATATACAATACGACATGAAGTAGTTGCTTGTTGTAACGGGCTACTACAGAACCCTACACTGCGCGTGGCCCGACACGCACTTGGCCGGTTATTGATAGGTTATTTACGTAATTTGAAATAGCGTCAAAACTGCTGAACTCGCGCGTCTATGGCACCGTCAATCTCTTTTTTTGTCGCAAAAACTACAGACTGCAGATTTTTCTATGCTGCAGTGCGAACATGGTCGATAAATCGTTGTAGTATGCGCGCTTGCATACATATTCTTCATACTATATAGTCACGGACAGAATAGTAAACTCGTGCATACTGGCGATCGAGGCAATAATCAAGAGCTAGAACGAACTATCGACCAACAGAAAATCAGCAATCTGAGAGAGATTCCCCGCTCAGATTCCGACTCGGGCGCGGCGCCTGCTTCCCTAGATGTGTGTATTCTTAGAAAATAAATTTATTGTGACCATTTTGGCCCCCAATAACAGTTAAAAATACCCCAAATGTCCCAATGCATACAAACAAGTGTGTAACGTTAGGCGAAAGCGTGCCACCTCGGAACACTTGGTAATAAACGACGGTACAGTCCGAGATTGCACTTGACCGCAAGGTTTCGCTTTCTTGGGTCAGTGGAGCTTTTCTGTTACTACGTGCGGGCTACGGTTTCTTCAGCTTCTCCTGTAAAAAAAAATCAACGTAAGAATTTTTCGGAATGTGAAAACAAACTCGAAATTACAAACTCATTTGAAATCTATTGGATTTTTTTCTTTCAAAAAAAGGAGGATGCTTTCAAGTCTTCGCGATCGCGATCTTATAAATATTGATCGATCGAGCGAGCGAAGCGAGCGAAGATCTTAGTGGTAAGTTGGGCGATTTTGCTTTGTATGTTTGTATGTTTCACGAATTGTTGTTCGCGCATAACTGTCGAACCGTTCATCCAATCTGCATGAAACTTGGTAGGTCAATAGGTTGTGGTAAGGAAATTTACGGTGGAGCATATGAGCTTAATCGATGAAGGGGTTGTGAAGATATTGGGTTCCCAAGGGGGTAAAAAATTATGAAAGTTACACAAATATATTGAGTGGGGTGTCATACGAAAGGGCTTATTTTGTACATTCCGAAATGGTTTTTATTTTTACTCTAGGATGTATAGTTTTTGAAATACGACCAAAGAACAAAAACTACGAAACCAGAGCTGCAAGAGCTCCCGTTTCATAGAGTTTCGATGTCTTCGTAGCTCATTGACTGGTCGGTCTTAAAAAGAGAGTGGCATCGTTGCGGTTTGGTTTGCAAAGATTTTAGATGCTACTTGATTTACTTTCATGATAAAAAATTTTTTTGATAAAGAATGAAAATAATTGGGGTAAAAAAAGTTAAGTATACCAATATATTGAGTGGGGTGTCAAATGAAAGGTCTTTATTTGTACATTCCAAAATAGTTATTATTTTTATTCTAGGACGTATACTTTTAGAAATACGACGAGAATTCATAAATATGAAATAAATGAAAAATTAGACACGACATTATGTATTGCATGCATGCTAGTATTTTTACCATGAAGAGCTAGCGCAATAGGCATACTCGGCAGTATCAGTAGTAGCACTTGAAATTATAGGGGTAGTCAGAAGAAAGTCCAAAAGTAAGCCATCTACGGTGCGCGAGATCTCAGTTCAGGGCGAACTACTAGTTTAGACATGTAGTCGATGGATACTCACTTTCGACGTCGCCACTCGCCGGTACAAGCCAGTTAGCAAGTATTTAGAACTTTCGCATACACTGTAGACTCAGTGAGGTCTTACGATTAACACAATGTTACCCTATTTTAAGACCTTTCAAGCGCTCGTGGAGCAACTGTTCAGACTTGCGCTGGACGAGGAAAATTTTAAGTAGCTTACTGCCGACCTTCATTCACGAGAGGCACTGAGAGAAGAAGAAGCGCTCGTGACGCAGCTTGCTTTAGACATTCTATAGTAGATCGTTGAAGTTAAGCAATGTTCTGAGCGGAACTCACACGAGAAATATCTCACGTTCTCGGATAGGTAACCCGGGCCTTACTTATGAAAGATGTTTAACGTGAAACACTGGTTAAACAACGTCCTGTCTTTATTTGTGGATAGTGACAAACAGAGACAGGACGTTGTTTAACCAGTGTTCAACTTTAAACATCTTTCATAAGTAAGGGGGGAGATGTGCAAACATGAGACAAAAGACACCCCACCACTTTCTTCCAGCGATCTTTTTACATGACACGAACTATACAGTGCCACAAGTATAACTTGGCGCGGCTGAGCGCCACTGTGTTCAAAAAATATAATTAATTGTACAGAAAATACCACGAAATTTGGGAAAATATGTAAGAAAGATTTAATCATTTGCGTATTTGTTTATGATAAATTAATGATATTTCGCATCTTAGTACTCTTTTCCGTTTTTCCGTTTTAGTTCCTCAAATCGCCACCGCCAACTTATACTTGTGGCACTGTACCTAGTCAGTCAGCATTAATCTCAAGTAGCGTCCACATCCAAAAGTATTTATCAGGCAGTCCGACGTCAAACACTCGGGGTCTTACTTATGAAAGATGTTTAAAGTTGAACACTGGTTAAACAACGTCCTGTCTTTATTTGTGGATAGTGACTAATAGAGGCAGGACGTTGTTTAACCAGTGTTCAACTTTAAACATCTTTCATAAGTAAGGTCTACGTCTAACATAGATTTCTAAGTCACTCTGCACGTTTTCTCATGAACCAGTTTAGGATTACTCATCGATCCACAGTATCTTGTTAGGAAGTCCGGCAAGTGCTATTAACGGAACTGAACGTAAAGAACCTTACTTATGAATGCCTCTCAACTTTAAACAATGCTCAAGATTCGCCCTGTCTCTATTTGTGACTATCTAAAGGTGCACCCACAATGTTGGGCCAACCTAGGCCAGCTTAGGCGAGGGCGAGCGAGAAGGCGAATCGATGCAAGGCGAGAGCGATAGAGAGGCAATGCGACCTTGGGCCAACATGTGGTTGAGGGAGGATGATAGGGGGAGAGGGGATTTTACTTCGATGATTATTCAAAAACGACTAAGGGACTAACTTCACTATCTCTAAGTAGAGTTCCAAGTAAGCTAACTGTCAATTAAAGTGAGACTTTAGAGCTCGTATTAATGCGCAAATAATTTTTTCGAAGCGAAAAATCCGTTGATGCACAGGATTCGAACCCACGACCTTAGGATCGAAAGTCGAGGTACTAACCAACTCGGCCAACACGGCTTTATTATTATTATTACTTTTTATACTACTAAGGTAGCAGACAAGCATACGGCCCACATGATGGTAAGCAGTTACCGGTCGCCTATCGACGCCTGCGATACCAGAGGAGTCACACTCGCGCTGCTGACCCTTTAAAAATTTCAAAACGCCCTTTTTGAAGAACCCCATACTGTAGTCACTGGGGAAAACCGCGGCAGGTATATCATTCCACAACCAATTGTTCGCGGGAGGAAATTCCTCTGGGCGTCGATTCTCGTACCGAACTTTTTATCAACCTCAACCAAAACCTCAACTAAAGCGACTGTTTCCATGACTACTAATAACAAACGACTCAGTTGTGGTGAGGTTTTGAACTTTGGCAGAACAAATTTTTGAAAAGCTATTCTACTATTTCACCAAATGGCTGACATTTAAGAGATCGAACCAAACCAAAGCGGTTGTCATCTAGTAGAATACAGGCCCTGGAACCTATTAATCCTATTCACAACACTATCTCCTAGCCGTAGCCACAAGGGCTTAGATAAAACAGTTGGGAAGCAGCCGTTTGGCGACAATTATACGAAGAGAAACCAATTAGAAGCTCCGGCGGCAGACTGCGTCTCAATTGGATAAGGACGCGGCCTAGCTCACGAGAGGTAGCAATTCAAAAACAGAGTATTCACAAGCAAGAAAGTTTTAAGTTATTAAAATAGTAGAAGATAATAAGGCGATAAAGTAATATAACGTAAATCTATTGTAAAATACCGACGTGAGGTCTCTCTCTACCCCCAAAATACATTGAATGATTGATTCAATGCCTGAAATTCCGGAAGAAAGAATTGCTAATCAGGGATTCTCATTTATTTTCCAAGATTTGTTTGTTAGCAGAAGGTTAGCAGGGTGTTTCGCAGGACTCGTGTTTTTGGCATGTCCGGCCTTGCGAACCTATTAAAATGACCAGTTTCAGTATTGCTGTATTTTTATTTGGAAATAGTATACGAGTACGCTATTATGGCACTAGTAATATCCTCAATTATATACATAGGAAAGCTGTAATTAATTTCTAAAGTCGTGAAATCTAATTTCTCTGGTGTGTCCGCGACACCCCTATCTGCATTCAATCGCTTATTACGCAATAATGAAATATAAATTGACACTTTTTATAACGTTAACGTTAATATAGATACTATTAGGTAGTGGTGAATCAAATTTCATGTTATTTTAACTCCACGTTACTGTT
Organism: Camptogramma bilineatum; assembly: GCA_958496255.1. NCBI lineage: Eukaryota > Metazoa > Arthropoda > Insecta > Lepidoptera > Geometridae > Camptogramma > Camptogramma bilineatum. Next base: position 6,636,532 of record OY292478.1, read on the forward strand.
TTACAAAGCAAACAAATGTGTCCGCGATAAAAAACTAATTTCTCTGTCGCTAATTTCTGTGGCATTTTCCTAATTTCTCTGGCATTTTGCTAATTTCTTTGGCATTTTGCTAATTTCTCTGGCATTTTTCTAATTTCTCTGGACCAAACCTAATTTCAATGGGCACGAATATATTTAAACCACTAAAACTTCAAAACGGCTTTATCAAATTGAGGGCCGCTAACATTAAAATGCATGTCTTTGAGTGCTTAATTAGGTATGTTATTTTTTTTTTTTAAATAACCAAAAAAAAAATTGCGAAAATGGGGTACCGTTTTTCGGACCGCTTCTTGCGAATCATCCATAGGGTGTTTCGCAGGACTCGTGTTTTTGGCATGTCCGGCCTTGCGAACCTATTAAAATGACCAGTTTCAGTATTGCTGTATTTTTATTTGGAAATAGTATATGAGTACGCTATTATGGCACTAGTAATATCCTCAATTATATACATAGGAAAGCTGTAATTAATTTCTAAAGTCGTGAAATCTAAGTTCTCTGGTGTGTCCGCGACACCCCTATCTGCATTCAATCGCTTATTACGCAATAATGAAATATAAATTGACACTTTTTATAACGTTAACGTTAATATAGATACTATTAGGTAGTGGTGAATCAAATTTCATGTTATTTTAACTCCACGTTACTGTTTTACAAAGCAAACAAATGTGTCCGCGATAAAAAACTAATTTCTCTGTCGCTAATTTCTGTGGCATTTTCCTAATTTCTCTGGCATTTTGCTAATTTCTTTGGCATTTTGCTAATTTCTCTGGCATTTTTCTAATTTCTCTGGACCAAACCTAATTTCAATGGGCACGAATATATTTAAACCACTAAAACTTCAAAACGGCTTTATCAAATTGAGGGCCGCTAACATTAAAATGCATGTCTTTGAGTGCTTAATTAGGTATGTTATTTTTTTTTTTAAAATAACCAAAAAAAAAATTGCGAAAATGGGGTACCGTTTTTCGGACCGCTTCTTGCGAATCATCCAGCAGCTAAAATTGATCTCAAACTGTCAAATATGACAGAACGATAGCGTAGGTATCTTTTGTCGCCATGGACCTAATTTAGATGGACTACCAGGTAGCGTGCCGAAAGGGACAAAAAATTAAGTAATCCCTTGTTTCGTAGTACACATAAGGTCCATATTAGTACAGAATTATAGAACATAGATGTTCTTTATCTACAAAGAGCCGGCACACGATGAGGGACAAAATATATTATGCTGTCTCATTTTTAGGGTTCCGTACCTTTAAAGGTAAAAAAAGGAACCCTTATAAGATCACTTTCTTGTTTCATAAGAATTTTGAATAAATCCTTCTTTGTTTTGTGTGTGTGAGTGTCCAGCAGTCATGTATACATACATGGCCCATGCTTGTCGCGTTCGATCTCGTTGAGAGTTACAGAGTTACTTGCGTGGTCGCTCAACTGTCATATTTGACAGATTGAGATCAATTTTGGTTGCTAACAAACTTACGTTAGAGCTTTAGAGTTTCGTTTCTAGATTGTAATCCGCTGCCTCTCATCGCCGAGGCAGGTCGCGCTACACAAAGCATGATGTCACCACTGACAGGACACCACGTCATGTGTATTTATGCTTAGCGTGTAATATATTACACATTTCTCAGATTTTTTGTGTTTTTCTCAACCTAGGAATATTTGCGTGGTGGAGGGTTGAGTCAAAACTATGAGTTAATAGGTTTAATCAAGTCGGTCAAATAAATAAATAAATATTGCTGGACATTTCACACAGCGCCATCTAGCCCCAAACTTAGCAAAGCTTGTACTATGGGAACCAGATAACTGATAGAATAAATCCACGTATTGACCATGTCTTTCCTGTGGATAAGGTTGATATTTGTTTATTATAAGGCCTATTTTCTTAACCGATTTCCAAAAAAAGGAGGTGGTTCTTAATTCGTCGGGATTTTTGTTTTTTGACTTGATAACGTCTTATAAATGAACGCCGGCTGCACGCACGGAAGAGTGTCACGTTCCGCCTGAGCCGAGCGTGCAAGCGAGAGCGCGAACCAAGCGATAGAGAGGAACGATTGTTCAATGTTTTCTTATGACATTATCACGTAAAATTATCGTTCGTAAACCGACTTTACCGACAACCATTCTTTTGTAGTGTATGTTATCCGATTACTTGAAGACGCCGCCGCGCCTACCCCCCAATCCTTCTAGATGACAACGTCAATCATTCCGCTGCGTTTTGGTTCGGTCTCATAAATGTCAGCCATTTGGTGAATAGTAGAATGGCTTTTCAAAAATGTATTCTGCCAAAGTCCAAACCTTAGCTAAAACCTCACCACAACTGAGTCGATTGTCATTAGTAGAATAGGAATAATAAAAAGTTCGGTACTAGAATTGACACCCTGGACATGATTAGAAGCGCGGGGTGTCGTGTACACAAGAAAATTAGACAAAAATTCGTTTGAAAGTTGACGCGATATTTTTAGTTAGTTATTTCAATCTCGCTTACTTATCAACAGACTGACAGAATGACTCACTAAATTATTAACTGGATTCCTTTATCGAATTTCCGCTAACTGAGTGATAGGGAATTGAATGAGTTTATTTGTATATAGTTTTAGCTATGAGTTAGGTATGACCTAACTCATAGCAGTATTTCGTGTTGGCCGGGGGGTATAGTACCTCGACTTTCGATCCGAAGGTCGTGGGTTCGAATCCTTGCCGTGCATCAATGGATGTTTCGTTTCGAAAAATTGAAATGCTCATTAACACGAGCTCTCAACGGTGAAGGAAAACATCGTGAGGAAACCCGCGGCTTAGTCAGCCCCACACGTAATGACCATGTCTTTCCTGTGGATATGTCCGGTTAAGCTGAGAGGATGGTGTAGGTGCTACAAGCCTACTCCATCTCAACAATGTCCCAGGCACTACAGTGTCCCGTTAAGCGTAAACAAAGATTGCATCCTGACACTGTATAAATCATCTAGTAAAGATGTAAAGGCCTAAGTTTTTTTTAGGTATTACCGGCTATTTAATACTGCTTCTGTAATGACTAAACTTTGACAGTTTAGTACCTAGGACAAGTTTAAATTGCAGCTTGTAACATCTATACTTTGACTGGCCTCTCAGCTTATTTGGTAGTAGCTCTGTCGCATTCGGTCTCGTTGAGATGAGAGTGACAGAGTTACCTTCTTGGTCACTGAACTGTCATATTTGACAGTTTGAGACCGATTTTGTTCGCTATCAAAGATAGACAATCAAGCAGTTGTTATCGCCACTAAGATTAAAAGGTCGTAAAAGTAATCTAAGAGCATACCAAAATCCTTCAAACGAAATTCCTCACACTGATTTCGGCATACAATTATCACATTGCTTTCGTAATGGCCATGCGACTTGCGACCTTATCCCAGCGACGTACGTGCCACGACAATGCCGTGTCCTTGCGAATTGATAAGATCCGTCAACATCAATGAAAACTAACTTCTAATCTTACACCATTAAGGAAGGCTTTGAGAAACGCGACTTCGACATTTTTGAGCTACTTGATGTTGCGACGACTTAGCTATGATCCATTTATACATGGACTAGCAGCGCCCTTGCGGCGTTGCCCATGTAGGGATGGTATATGATAATGATGATGATGAAAGTAGCTTCTAATCTTGCTCAAGAGTTTAGCTATCAAATGCTGAAATATTTTTTCAAATCCGACTGGTAGTTCCTGAGATAGCGCGCTCAAACTAACAAACGAACAATCAAACTAACAAACTCTCTAGTGGTATAGATTCGATAGAAACCAAAGATGAGCGAAGACGATATGAGATTATAGAACACTTTATCTATGCGAATGTAACATTGTCGCTGTCTTTTGTCTCGAGTCTAGGTCGCGCACCTCAAAAGCCTACCTTAAAAGTCAACAAGGAAATTATGCACATATTTCTACTACACATTCTATAGGAATATAACACTTATGTTCTGTGTGACAAGAATCATCGGTTTGGCATGAGGGTGTGGCCGTGTAGTCAATTTATTCAGTTAATAAATTGACATTAGCACGCGACGTCAATTGTGTTAACATATTGATGGTTTTTGGTTAGATTAAGACCACACACGTTCAATTTATATCAGCTTAGAGATTGTACTAAAATCTGAAGAAAAAAAGCTAGCTGATTCAAATGAGCCATAGCAGCAGGCTGATTGTAACTTGTCTCAAACCTCAAATTGGTCTCAAACTGTCTAACTAAGCGATCGCATAGATATCTTTAGTCGCGTTCGGTCTCGTTGAGATGAGAGCGACAGTCATAGATGTTTTGTTTTCTCATACTTTGGTGACAGTGCTACTTGAGTGGTCACTGAACTGTCATATTTGACAGTTTGAGATCGATTTTGGTCGCGACCGAAGTTACGCATCATGGGATGGGGCAGGTATTCACTGAAAAAATCCGTTGAAAATAAACCGATTTTGATGCGGTACTCTTTTTAGTTTGAATATCTAAAGATCACTGATAAGATCGTGATGATTCTTAGCTACAATTTATGAAGATATGTGCAGGCGTTTGAAGATCATCAGTTCTTTTCTAGTTGAAGGGATATGTCGGGGATTTTTTTATGAAATTTTTAATTTAAATGTTGTTTAGTTATGAGAGATTGTTGTATTTTCCAGTCATGGTGGAGCTAGAGGAGGCATGAGTCCGCCCCGCCCCGCCCCGCCCCGCTCCGCCCCGCCCCGCTCGCGGCATGACTGAGGACGGATGAGGCGCGCGCGCGCCGCACACATGCAACCATGTCGTTCTTTAATAATTTAAAAAAGGTAAGATTACAGTTTTTCCCCTAGTCTACTTTTTAACCGACTTCAAAAAAAGGAGGAGGTTCTCAATTCGTCGGGATTTTTTTTTTGCTTAATTGTTACGTAAATATACCGACCGATTACTCGGAGATGCCTCGAACGATTTGGATTATTTTTGTGGCACAAAGTAGGGTATACTTTCCGATTGGCACCACAAAAATTTGGTAAGGATCTGTCGAGGATCTTCGGAGTTATGAATAGCGGAGCTAAAATGGTCGCTATTGCAGAATCGCATTATTGGAATTGAACTATTGCCATCTCTTTTCATTGACTGAGAGTGAAAAGAGACGGCTATATAGTTCATTTCAAATTGTGAATCAGTTTTAGCGACCTTTTTAGGTCCGCAGAGATGCATCTCAAGATTGCTTAAAATTGCTCAGCTCAATGTTATAAATTTTATTTTGTTATAGTGTTAATCCACACTTGGGTATTTACATTTTAAAGTGAAAAATCTTATCCAAAATTTTCAATTCCGACGGGATTCGAACCCGCAATGATACAAGCGATCCTCCTTTAGCCGGAGTGCCTTTACCAATTCGGCCACGGAACCTCTGACGCCAGAGTTGAAAATCAATGTTATAAACATTGAAGTCGGTTTTGAATGGATTGTTGAAACATAACATATATTCCAGGTGCTGCACTTAGGTAGCGGCAATGACGGCAAGAAGAAGAAGGTGTTTAACAACATCCGTGACAACTGCGACCCCGCCGAGTTCTGGGACATGGTGGGCGAGCTTGGCGACGGAGCTTTCGGGAAGGTCAGTCAGAGGAAAGTTCATTGATTCAGGCGTGACTTTGCGGAAGTCCATATTCAGATTTTTTTGAAAATTTCAAAATATCTAGTACTCCTCCGCTAATCTATACATCGACATCGACATCGACATCGAACGGGAGCGGAGGGCGCTGTCGGTGCGGGCGAATATGGTTGCCCGGAGGTTTGCGCGTAGTTCAGAGGGGGTGAAACTTACGGTGTTTCGAGCCTACTGTACCACTCTGTACACGTGCAGCCTGTGGGCGAAGTATACGCTCGCAACGTACAGCGCCATCCGCGTCCAGTACAATAATGCACTCAGGGCGGTGTTGGGGCTGCCCCGCTACTGCAGCGCATCGGGGATGTTTGCGGCGGCGCGGGTTGATTGTTTCCATGCTACTATGCGCAAGCGAGCCGCATCCCTGGTGCGCAGGTTGCGGACCAGCTCCAACACCGTCCTGGCAATGATGGCGGCCAGGGTGGACTGCCCCTATACGAGGCACTGTTGCGAGCGACACCTGTCCAGCAACCCAATTAGTTTTTAAGTTACCTATGTGTTGTGTGTATTCTTGTGCCTACCTACTGTACCTATGAGTTATGCTCGAAATAAACGTATTTTATTTATTTATTTTATTTTATTTATACCAAAAAAGATTTGTCAAAATTTTTACGCTAAAGCCACTCAACCACCCACTTTCCACAGCCTAACCTTACTATGCCAGGCTAGTCAGGGCAAATCCGGGAACAGCACCAGCGCGAAAACAAAACTTGATGGTCTTCGACACGTGTTTCACCCCACCACGGATCTGCCCTGACTAGCCTGGCATAGTAAGGTTAGGCTGTGGAAAGTGGGTGGTTGGGTGGCTTTAGCGTAAAAATTTTGACAAATCTTTTTTGGTATACGAGTAGATTAACGGAGGAGTACTAGATATTTTGAAATTTTCAAAAAAATCTGAATATGGACTTCCGCAAAGTCACGCCTGAATCAATTAACTAACTAGTGGCTAGTTTAATAGCTAGTTTAATTGGATCGGTATCTATTTATCTATCTTTTTCCAGGTGTACAAAGCCCAGCATAAGGTGACTAACCAGCTCGCCGCCGCGAAGGTCTGCGTACTAGACAATGAGGACGATCTCGCGGACTTCACCGTCGAGATAGACATCCTGTCTGAGTGCCGACATCCCAACGTCGTCGAACTGCACGAGGCTTACTTCATCGATAACAAGTTATGGGTGAGTTGGACCTACAGTCTTATACAAAAAGCTGTTTAACAGAAAACCCAGGTTTAAACCTCTATAAAATTGAAACCTACTCGTATTTTTTGTTTTGAATGTATACTTAAACTTAGGCCTTTAGGGGTTAAAAACAAGTATAATTTTTATTTGTTATAGTGTTAAACCACACTTAGGTATTTACATTTGAAAATGAAAAATCTTATCAAAATTTTCAATTCCGACGGGATTCGAACCCGCAATGAGGCTGCAAAGGTTCCGTGGCCGAATGGGTAAAGGCACTCCGGCTAAAGGAGGATCGCTTGTATCATTGCGGGTTCGAATCCCGTCGGAATTGAAAATTTTGATAAGATTTTTCATTTAAAAAAAAAACAAGTATCTTTGTTTGTATTATTACTTAAGCTTGTTTTGTGTGGTACCTAATAAAATTATTCTTTTTCTTATATGACTTGCGCCTTAAAAACGTCCATACTAATCAATCGTTTTTCCCCAGATGCTGCTAGAGTACATGGACGGAGGCGCTCTAGATTCCGTGATGGCGGAGCTCGAGAAAGGTCTCAACGAGGCGCAGGTCGCGTACGTTTGTCGCGAGATGTGTCGCGGTCTCAGCTTCCTGCACGCGAGGCGCGTCATACACCGCGACCTCAAGGCGGGGAATGTACTCGCCACCATGACCGGGGAGGTCAAGCTAGGTGAGTGGAGGTCAAGTGAGGTCAGTGGGGGTCATGTGAGGTGAGTGGGGGTCAAGTTAGGTGAGTGGGGGTCACGCTAGGTGATAGGGGGTTGAGAGAGGTGAATGGGGGGACAAGCTAAGTGATTGGGGGTTGAGATAGGTGAGTGGTGGTCAAGCTAGGTGAGTTGGGGTCAAGCTAGGTGAAAGGAGGGTCAACCATGGATGGAAGCGCTCTAGATTTCGTGATGGCGGAGCTCGAGAAGGGTCTGAACGAGGCGCAGGTCGCGTACGTTTGTCGCGAGATGTGTCGCGGTCTCAGCTTCCTGCACGCGAGGCGCGTCATACACCGCGACCTCAAGGCGGGGAACGTACTCGCGACTATGACCGGGGAGGTCAAGCTAGGTGAGTGGAGGTCAAGTGAGGTCAGTGGGGGTCATGTGAGGTGAGTGGGGGTCAAGTTAGGTGAGTGGGGGTCACGCTAGGTGATAGGGGGTTGAGAGAGGTGAATGGGGGGACAAGCTAAGTGATTGGGGGTTGAGATAGGTGAGTGGTGGTCAAGCTAGGTGAGTTGGGGTCAAGCTAGGTGAAAGGAGGGTCAACCATGGATGGAAGCGCTCTAGATTTCGTGATGGCGGAGCTCGAGAAGGGTCTGAACGAGGCGCAGGTCGCGTACGTTTGTCGCGAGATGTGTCGCGGTCTCAGCTTCCTGCACGCGAGGCGCGTCATACACCGCGACCTCAAGGCGGGGAACGTACTCGCGACTATGACCGGGGAGGTCAAGCTAGGTGAGTGGGGGTCAAGTGAGGTTAGTGGGGGTCATGTGAGGTGAGTGGGGATCACGCTAGGAGAATGGGGGGGTCAATTTCAAGTTTTACCAAATCGGTCCTCTGATTAAAGGTAGACGCACACCTAATCCGCGCCGAATTCTCGACAGATGTGCGGCCACCATAAGGCGTGATTGAAGCACAAACATTCAACGTTTCAGATTTATAATGTCAACAAGATTTAATTTTCGATCGAGCGAGCGAAGCGAGCGAAGATCTTAGTGGTAAGTTGGGCGATTTTGCTTTGTATGTTTGTATGTTTGTATGTTTGTATGTTTCACGAATTGTTGTTCGAGCATAACTGTCGAACCGTTCATCCAATCTGCATGAAACTTGGTAGGTCAATAGGTTGTGGTAAGGAAATTTACGGTGGAGCATATGAGCTTAATCGATGAAGGGGTTGTGAAGATATTGTGTTCCCAAGGGGGTAAAAAATTTTGAAAGTTACACAAATATATTGAGTGGGGTGTCATACGAAAGGGCTTATTTTGTACATTCCAAAATGGTTTTTATTTTTAATCTAGGATGTATAGTTTTAGAAATACGACCAAAGAAAAAAAACTACGAAACCAGAGCTGCAAGAGCTCCGGTTTCATAGAGTTTCGATGTCTTCGTAGCTCATTGACTGGTCGGTCTTAAAAAGAGAGTGGCATCGTTGCGGTTTGGTTTGCAATGATTTTAGATGCTACTTGATTTATTTTCGTGATAAAAAATTTTTGATAAAGAATGAAAATAATTGGGGTAAAAAAAGTTAAGTAAACAAATATATTGAGTGGGGTGTCAAATGAAAGGTCTTTATTTGTACATTCCAAAATAGTTATTATTTTTATTCTAGGACGTATACTTTTAGAAATACGACGAGAATTCATAAATATGAAAAAAATGAAAAATTAGACACGACATTATGTATTGCATGCATGCTAGTATTTTTTCATGAAGAGCTAGCGCAATAGGCATACTCGGCAGTAGTAGCACTTGAAATTATAGGTAGTCAGAAGAAAGTCCAAATGTAAGCCATCTACGGTGCGCGAGATCTCAGTTCGGGGCGAACTACTAGTATATTGTTGGTTCTACACGCCCCGTGGGCGGATGCTAGCAATTGTGACTACAATATAGTAAGGGATCATCCATAAAGTACGTCACACGTTAGGAGGGGGGGGAGGGGGTCGACGAAGTGTGACATTGTGTGACAAAGGGGTGGGAGGGGTCCTAAGTTTCATGACGTCACTTTTCAAAATATACCTACATCTGTGTTAAAATAATAATACCGTACCTATCTATCTATCTATCTATTTCAGCCCACATCCACCCACTGCTGGGTATAGGCCGTAATAATAATAATAATACCGTACCTATAGTGACGAAAATAAAACTTATTTCTATTTCTATAAAATGTCAAATTTGAACTATTATCGAAAAACTTTTTTAATTTCTAGATATCAAATTGTAAGATATGTGACGTCAAACTAGGGGGGGGGGGGGGGGTCTCTCACAAATGTGACCAACTGTGACAAAAAGGGGGAGGGGTAAAAAAAATCACGAAATTAGTGTGAAGTACTTTATGGATGACCCTTACTTTATTATCGGTTGTTGATTATAACAGTAAACTATCCTCCTCAGCTGACTTCGGCGTGTCGGCCAAGAACAAGTCAACTCTGCAGAAGCACGACACGTTCATAGGCACGCCGTACTGGATGGCTCCCGAGGTGGTGCTCTGTGAGACCTTCCGAGACAACCCCTACGACTTCAAGGTACTACCCGACACAACCCTCACATCTATACTAGGAACAAGTCAACATGCCGCCAGAGGTGGTGCTCTGTGAGACCTTCCGAGACAACCCCTACGACTTCAAGGTACTACCCGACACAACCCTCACATCTATACTAGGAACAAGTCAACATGCCGCCAGAGGTGGTGCTCTGTGAGACCTTCCGAGACAACCCCTACGACTTCAAGGTACTACCCGACACAACCCTCACATCTATACTAGGAACAAGTCAACATGCCGCCAGAGGTGGTGCTCTGTGAGACCTTCCGAGACAACCCCTACGACTTCAAGGTACTACCCGACACAACCCTCACATCTATACTAGGAACAAGTCAACATGCCGCCAGAGGTGGTGCTCTGTGAGACCTGCAGAGACAACCCCTACGACTTCAAGGTACTACCCGACACAACCCTCACATCTACTCTAAAGCCTAGTTCGGACTATACTCTAGCCAAAACCAATGTACAATATTTACTAACATTGCACTGACAGATCAATCAGCTGATAGCAGGGATAGACCTATCACAGAAAACTGAGATTCAATATGATTGGCACTGATTCAATATGGCCAATCGTGATGAATCTCAGTTTTCTGTGATAGGTCTATTCCTGCTATCAGCTGATTGATCTGTCCGTGCAATGTTAGTAAATATTGTACATTAGTTTTGGCTACAGTATAGTCGCGCGTATAGAGTTCCGACATACGAAAGGGCATTTGAACGGAGTAAACGCAATCAGTGTTATTATTATAATCCGAATTTGACCTAGGTTTAACACGGTGTCGTCATGTTATAATAAACATCATCATCAGCCTTTCTCATCCCTCTGCTGGATATAGGCCTCTCTATATATTATAATAATAATAATAAAATAAAATCTTTATTTCAGGCAACTTATCTAAGTAACAAGATGTTAAAATACTTAGGGTTGATTTTTCAATACCTAGATAACTTTTATCTGAGGAAATAAATATGCGATTTGACAGATATTGTATTGAAAATATGTCATAACGCCATATTTATTCCTCAAAAAAATTATTTATCGATTGAAAAATCAGCCCTTAATATAAGGCCCATAGAATATATACCTTACAATATATTATGATATATCCCACAGGTGGACATCTGGTCTTTGGGCATAACGCTGATAGAATTCGCGCAAATGGAGCCTCCGAACCACGAAATGACACCAATGAGAGTTCTACTGAAGATACAGAAGAGTGACCCTCCCTCTTTAGACCAGCCCTCGCTTTGGACCAAGATGTTCAACGATTTCATAGCGAAGGCCCTTGTCAAGGTAATGTAGCTCCTATTACAAGGGACAGAAGAGCGACCCTCCTCTGGACCAACCCAAGATCAAGATGTTCAATGATTTCATAGCGAAAGCACTTGTCAAGGTAATGTAGCTCCTATTACAAGGTACATAGTGACCCTCCCTCGTTAGACCAGCCTTCGCTATGGACCAAGATGTTCAACGATTTCATAGCGAAGGCACTTGTCAAGGTAATGTAGCTCCTATTACAAGGTACATAGTGACCCTCCCTCGCTGGACCAGCCCAAGATCAGGATGTTCAACGATTTCATAGCGAAGGCACTTGTCAAGGTAATATAGCTCTTATTACAAGGTGCATAGTGACCCTCCTTCGTTAGACCAGCCCTCTCTCTGGACTAAGATGTTCAACGATTTCATAGCGAAAGCACTTGTCAAGGTAATGTAGCCCCTATTACAAGGTACATAGTGACCCTCCCTCGTTAGACCAGCCCAAGATCAAGATGTTCAACGATTTCATAGCGAAGGCTCTGGTAATGTAGCTCCTATTACAAGGTACATAGTGATCCTCCCTCGCTGGACCAGCCCAAAATCAAGATGTTCAACGATTTCATAGCGAAGGCTCTTGTCAAGGTAATGTAGCTCTTATTACAAGGTACATAGTGACCCTCCCTCGTTAGACCAGCCCAAGATCAAGATTTTCAATGATTTCATAGCGAAGGCACTTGTCAAGGTAATGTAGCTCCTATTACAAGGTACAGAAGAGCGACCCTCCCTCAGCCCTCGCTGTGGACCAAGATGTTCAATGACTTAGTGAAGGTTTTTGTCAAGGTAATGTAGCTCTTATTGACTTGTAAGGACATTTACTGGAACAAATCGAAAATGTCTTAAAAGCTAGATGATTCTACTCCTGTTCGTTTTCCTGAAGAATTAAGGCTGCAAACAGGTTTAACAGGTTATGGGTCCGAATCTCATTCAATTGGTAGATTGACGAGACTCACATTGTTCGACTGGCTCCCCACTGGAGCTTGACTATTTAGATTTTAAGCGGATGGATCACCAAAAAGAAAGCTAGGCCCCATACCGTGTTTGTTGCCCTGATTCTTCACGGTGTTGGTCGCGAAAGAACAGGAGTAGAATCACCTAGCTCTTAAGACGTTTCAAAGTGGTCATAACGGTCCTACTGAATAAATGATATTTGATTTCTGATTGATTTCTGATTGAGCGGTAAACCCCAATCCTCAGCTAGTTTTGGAATACGTAAAATCATAAAGAACATAGGTTTTAGTGAAAGCATTAGTAGTATTTTGTGACATTTTTTTAGGATCACTTTGAAATATTATAAGAATGGTACAATGTTTTTATGAAATAAATAAATAATTAAAAAAATTTAAATCCGTCATTGGCTATAAGAAACATAAATAAGTCGATTTATTACTACTAAGAGCTGTGGATTTTGTCTAATTTGGGGAACATGGTGGAATCGTTCCCCTACGGCAGAGTAGGTGGTTCCTCTGCAACGGGCCGGCCCATCTGGCCCACTTGTCCGTGGTCTTTCGACCGACAGTTGATGTCGGATAGTTTTAGATAAGCTTCAATTCGCCGGAAACTTTGCTTGCCAGTTCTAGAACTTCTGATGTTGCGTGGCGATTCCGTTGCTCCTTTAGCCTGCAATCTGGTCTGAGGTCTGATACTGCACAGCGTGTTCTTCCTTTGCAGTAGTAGTCTCGTAATCTTGCGCTTGGACGTTCGTTATCCTTATTAGACTCAGTTAGGAGTCATTGTTGCGTGCGTGGCGCCATCTTTCGCTGAAGCTCGTAGTAAGCTCCAAGTGCGCAGCATGTCCATGTAGTTCATCTAGCGACAGGTAGATGTCGCTACAAAATAAATAAATAATTAAATTAAATCCCTTCCAGGACCCAGAGAAGCGTCCAACCGCAGAAGAGCTCCTGAAGCACGAGTTTGTGAGCGGCGCGCTCGACTCGAAGCCGCTGCGCGATCTATTGCTCGAATATCGTGCTGAGGTCGTCGAGGAAGAGATGATCGATGACGATACTGAGGTATAATTTTATTTTGTTATAGTGTTAATCCACACTTGGGTATTTACATTTTAAACTGAAAAATCTTATCAAAATTTACAAAGCAAAATTTGTAAAGGCGCTCCGGCTAAAGGAGGATCGCTTGTATCATTGCGGGTTCGAATCCCGTCGGAATTGAAAATTTTGATAAGATTTTTCAGTTTAAAATGTAGATACTGAGGTATGTACTTATTTATATATTTAGTTACAACAATAACTGTTACACTAATATTTTCTACAATATAACGTATCTTACGAAGTAATTAGCAGAGGTCGGAATTAGATAGAGTTATGTATGTACTTGCATCGAAATGTTGATATTGATATGGATCTTCCCGGGATTTCTAATGGACAATCCCGTGTGGCCAACAGTATTACAAGTTAATAATAATAAAAACCTCAGAGATAGATAAGACAAATGAAATAAAGATAATTAACATACATTTAAATGTAAGTTAATATACACCGTTTATTTTTGGTCAGTTTAAAGCCGGCGCCTACGTAATCTATATCGATAACCTTACTCAAAAATAATAATAAATATGAGATCAATTTTTTTGCAATTAATAATATCACGAAACATAGGCAGGATAAATCACGGAGATACGTGCTCTGTGCTCAGCTGTTGCTACGGCGTAGAGTCTACGCTATGTCGTAGTCATACATACATACCTAGGTCAATAGCTCTGCGCGCCTACGACACCTTACCAAGTGTTTTCCTCACTTTTGTTAATCTTTTCAACTATTTAAGTTCGTATGAAATACTTTTGAAATTCAAAAACTAAACCAACGACACGAATACGATTAAGCAATACAAGCAGTGGGTGCTGGCTTTAAACTGACCCAGAATTAACGGTGTATAATTAGTTACAATTTTACATGTAAGTTAATACGAGTTTATTAATAGAGGCCTCTGAGTCTACAGTTTTCATACGCACGGCGAAAATGTGGAACCTTGCCGGGGTCTGTATATCCAGTAAAAAAAAACGAAAAGTGAACCGTCTGATTCCATTTTTACTTGTAAATCTTATGCTGTATTCATTTCGATGTGAGACTTAAATCAAATACATTTCACTGTATTTAGTAATCTATATATTTCTCTATTCATGTATTTATAAACTAATCGTATCTTAACCACGGTTGTGCTTCCCTAACACGCTTACTAACAACCGGCTCGTCCATTTTCGATGGTATCGTCGATAACGATAGGCCAAGAGGCGGGGGAAGAAGGCGAATAAGGAGCAGTATCAGAGAATTGGTTAGTATTTAGATGATGATAATTTTGAAAATTACATTTTTTACACACTTTTTTATATTTTTGTCCTGTACTGCAAATGTTAGCACCAGTTTCTCACGATGTCGTATTGGTTACTACACCGCAAAATATAATATTTTGGAGTATGTTATTGGTCAGAAGTTTTATAAATTAAGCAAAAATTGTTGGGGTTTGAAAATATTTTTTTTGGGCACCCTCTCGGGCTTCCTCAAACCCTACCAAAGTTTCATCAAAATCTGCCCCCTGATTGTCTATCTTTGATAGCGACCAAAATCGGTCTCAAACGTTTCAGTGACCACGCAAGTAGCTCTGTCACTCTAATCTCAACGAGACCGAACGCGACAAAAGATGCCTACGCAATCGTTTTGACAGTTTGAGACCAATTTGAGGTTTGAGACAAGTTAGACAATCAGTCTGCTGATCAATGGTTTAAGGCTGGTTTTAGTCTCACGCTCACCGTCAGCGCTGATAGGCGAGTGATCTTTATTACAATGAAATAAGGATACTGATTGTCCAGCACTGACGAGAGCAATCAGCGTAGCCATTTCTGCTAAACAATCAGTATCCTTATTTCATTGTAATAAAGATCACTCGCCTATCAGCGCCGACGGTACGCGTGACACTAAAACCAGTCTAAGAACGCACAGAGGACATACAAACATTCATATTTATGTATATAAATGTGCAATACGTTAATGTGGGTTGTGTGTATCGCTTACATTGCATGCGAACCGGACCTGCAGCCGCGCGCGGCTCCGCCTGCGTCGAAGGTACGGGTCAACGACCCCACAGACCAACAAACAACCAGTTACCACGCGCTAGGTACCACTGGTTGAGTTGTACAACAGGGTTATAAATACAACCAATTGAACAGACGACTGGTTGATCACGATTTCGTACAGTACGGCCAACGGATCTCGGCGTGCGTGAAGTTAGCCGTTTCGATGCGCAGTGCAACTTTTTCATACAAAATTTTCTACTGCGCAGCGCAGAGCCTGACTTCACGTACGCCTAGATCCGTCGGCCCAACTGTACAGTTCTCACAATAGATCTATACTCTAGCCAAAACCAATGCACAATATTTACTAACATTCCACTGACAGATCAATCAGCTGATAGCAGGAATAGACCTATCACAGAAAACTGAGATTCATCACGATTGGCACTGATTCAATATGGCCAGTCGTAATGAATCTCAGTCTTCTGTGATAGGTCTATTCCTGCTATCAGCTGATTGATCTGTCAGTGGAATGTTAGTAAATATTGTGCATTAGTTTTGGCTAGAGTATAGGCATTCGTGAAGTTAGACTTTTCGCTGCGCAGTAGAAAATTTTGTATGAAAAAGTTGCACTGCGCATCGAAACGGCTAACTTCACGAATGCCAAGATCCATTGTGAGTACTGTACAACTGGTTGGGACTTTTATCTTTAGAAGGCAAAAGTTTTCATGAATCTACTAAATTATTTACTAGCAGCGCCCAAACGGCGTTGCCCCCGTAGTGATGGTTTATGGTGATGATGATGATGAAAAGTAGCCTATAACCTTACTCAAGAGTTTAGCTATCAAATGCAGTAAGATTTTTTCAAATCGGACCGGTAGTTCCTTAGATTAACGCGTTTAAACAAACTCTTCCGCTTTATTATATTAGTATAGACCGCTCAAAATATTTCCTTATAAATATTCAGACCTCGGAATGTATTCCGAATTCGGAAATTTCGGTTTTTTCGCTGAAAAAACGTCAACTTTCTGAACAAAATTATCGCCTATGACTGGTAGATCACGCTTTTGCAAATTGCGCGCAAAATTGTTAGATCACGCTTGACTGTTTTAGGCGCGGGACATACAGAAAAGACGTAAGACGAGGACGCGTCGCAGACTTATGTCTCTTCCGCGTCCCTTTCATAGAAAATGTATAGAAGCGTCGCGCCACAAAACATACAGAAGAGACGGGGCGCCGTCACATTTTGTATGAAAGGGACGCGGAAGAGACAAATGTCTGCGCCCCGTCTCTTCTATCTGGCCTGCGCCTTAGAGGCTTCATTGCCACTAGCACAATCACAGAATAAAAATACTACGTACTGAATGAACTATTTCATTATTTAACACTATTATTTCATTATTTATTCTAACTTCACGAATGCCTAGCTAGATCCATTGTGCGTACTGTATCTGTGTTTCTGTGGCTCTGTGTATCTGTGTGTCTGTCCGTGGCATCATAGCTCCTTTAGTTTGTTAGCGTTTATATAGCGCGATCAAGCTTTTGGTCATTTGTAGTCGCGTCATCTAGTTCTGAGTTTGGAAAACTAAGCGTTTTTTATTACTTTCTTGAGTAAATGAGAGAGTCGTAAATAAGAGTTTTATATTGCAGGGTTCTACAGTTAAGTTAAGATAGTGAGTAGGATAAAGTAGTAATCAAACCCACGAGTGTAAGTTGAACACTGATGTAATTTTTGTTTATTCTTTAAAAGGTTAAATATCGTATGCCTAGCTTATTATGTGTGCGTTGTAACAAATGCTTAGCTGTTTAACCTAGATTATTTGACCCAGTAACATAGCATATAGTGCGGTTCTCCGTACATATTTATTGACTTAAATGAACATTAATTGAATTTGATTTTTATTACGTTGTGTTAAAGTGTTGTGTTGTGTTTGCAGGAGCCGCGCAGCTCTCATATGCCAATGGAGGAAGATGACTCCACCTCCGTCCGCTCGGGGGAGACGCCAGACGCCAAGAGTGAGTAGCGCCACCTCTCATCTCTCACTCTGTACCGTTGAATGTGAATGGGACAGAACTAGCGAGCGGGGAAGACGGTCAATGGCTGTAACAGGCTACATTACACCGGGGCAACACTGCGGCATTAGGCCGCATGCTACAGAATAAAAAATGTCGCACATTGTGGCAAGAACCGTGCGACATGGCAACACCTTGCGTCGTGTGGCAGACTGACCCAAGCACGATGTTGCCTCGGCGTAAAATAGGCTGCCGCATGCCACTAATGCCGCAAATGCTTTCTATTTGTAGCATGCCACAAGATGCCCCATGTCACAATATGTAGCATGCGGCACTGTCGCACGTTGTTGACTCGGCGTAAACGAGCCCTAAGAAAACATCGCGAAAACCAGTTATTGCATGTTTGATGACTTCCTTCATATAGTATACCAACATGTCTCGATATGTAATGTTATGTTCCTTCTCAGTGGAGCCGGAGCCCCCTGGCGTCGCCCCCTCCCCCGCCGCCCCCGTTGCCCCCGCCGCCCCCAAGCGCCCCCACGACGACGAGAGCGCCCCCACGGATAGGAAGGCACCGGTGAGTAAACATTCATACATTCAAAAATATGTAGCTCCCTATTTTTTTTATTAATACATTACAATATTGCAGTTCTCTTACGGATCCCTAATTTTTTTGAAAATGTATTATAGCCTATGTTATTCCCTGATAATGTAGCTTTCTATCGGTGAAAGAATTTTTGAAATCGGTCCAGTTTCGGAGCCTATTCGTTACAAAAAAAATCTTTCCTCTTTACAATATTAGTGTAGATTGTAGCGACATCTACCTGTCGCTAGATGAACTACATAGACATGCTGCGCACTACAGATGGCGCCACACAACATCAACATGTCTAGAACTCGTAAGCAAAATTTCCAACAGAGTTAGACATATCTAGGACTATCCGACGTCAACTGTCTGTCTATAGACCACGGGCAAGTGTGCCAGATGGGCCCGTTGCACAGGAACCACCTACTCTGCCGTAGGGGAACGATTCCACCCTGTTCCACAAATAGATAACGATTTATTCTATCCTGTGACCGTTTCTATCCACAGGCTCCAAAGAAGGAGAAGGGTCCGGCGCCCCCTCCCCCCGCCCCCGCGTCCCCCGCCGTCCCCTCCCCCGCGCCCCCCGCCCCCTCCCCCTCCGCCCCCCCAGCCAAGAAGCCCCCCGCGCCCCCGCCTCCCCCCGCCGCCGCCGCCGCCGCCTCGCCTACAAACACCGCCGTCAATATTGTGGAACAAGTAAGTCATTTGTTGAAACATTATTATTTAGAAAGAAAGAAAACATGTTTATTCAGCAATTGGTCCCGGCTTTTGAGTCGTTAAGCCATGACGGAGGCCTTTAGGCGGCCTAAAAACTCCGTCACCAGAATTGGCCACTAGCTCATACGAAAGAAGAAGAAGAAATTCCATTCATAATAATGTCCATTTATAAAAATGTCCATTCATAATAATGTTAATTCATAATAATGTCCATTCATAATAATGTCCATTCATAATATCCATTCATAATAATATCCATTCATAAAAAAATATTTTCTTACAGGTCTGCCGTGATGCCGAAAAGGCTGTACAAGACAAGAAAACGGACAAAACAGAGAAAACTCCAGAGAAATCTGAAAAACCAAAGGAAACAGACACACCCCTAGTCAAACGGACCGATGTCATACAAAAACTCAGCCCGACAAACTCCATCGAACACATCGAGACCAGGAACAAACGGACTGACGTCATACAAAAACTCAGTCCGACAAACTCCATCGAACACATAGAAGCCAAGAACAAACGAACCGACGTCATACAAAAACTCAGCCCGACCAACTCCATCGAACACATCGAAGCGAGAAACTTACAGATCACAGAGACATCGGAGGATATCAACACATCCAGATCCTCGGAGGATCTCAAGAGTCTGCAGGAGAGACTAGAGTCTAACAGAGTCAGTGCTGAGATCAATCGGATTGAGAAGAGGCATTCTCGGTCGAGTTCGGAGGATGATCGACCTATTGTTGAAGTTTATGATGCGAAGAGTAGAGAGAAGAGGGTCGCTGATGTTAGCAGAGTTAATGCAGAGGTAACTGTTTAATTTATAAGTTACTAGCTGCTGCCCGCGGCTTCGCTCGCGTGGATAAAAAGTAGCTTATATCCTATTCCGTGTCGTTATCTATCTAAGTTTTAAATTTCAAGCAAATTGGTTCAGTGGTTGTCGAGCTATAGAGGCACATACAAACATCCATCCATCCAAACTTTCGCATTTACTTATATCATGAGTGTAATTTTTTTTTTTGTATTTGACTGGCCTCTTAGCTCAGTTGGTAGTAGCTCTGCCTTCTGCGCTGTAGGTCGTGGGTTCGATTCCCACTCAGGACAAACATTTGTGTGATGAACATAGATGTTTGTTCTGTGTCTGGGTGTTATATGTCATTCGTGTATGAATGCAGTTTTATTATTAGTTTAAAAAAAAAAAAATTATTAAGAAACAAAGAAAAAACACACACTGTTACAAAGTAAGTATTCTATGTATGTATTTAGAAAAAAAAGTATAAAAGTATTCTATCAGTTATCTGGCTCCCATAGTACAAGCTTTGCTTAGTTTGGGGCTAGATGGCGCTGTGTCAAATGTCCAGCAATATTTATTTGTATTTAATTTATTTTCTTGTACTCCACAGGTAAATAAAGTGAATGAGGAGATAAAGAGGATAGAGAGGAGCTACTCCCGCTCCAACTCCTCCGACGAGAGGAGAGTGGCGGAGGGGGGGAGGAAGGAGGAGAGGCGGAGAGAGGAGAAGAGACTCTCGCAGAATGTACTAGTGAGACCTAACACGGTGAGGAGAATTTTATGATCATATTTTTCAAATTGAATGCTTAAACAGTAGGTAGGTAAATTAACTATAAATATCAAGAATACAAGAATTTATTAATAAAATCATAATTTTACAAGTCATTACAAAACCTATTTAAGTTTTGATACCTAAGTACTTATATAATTATTTTGTCATGTCTATTAAAAAAAATTTGAAAATAAAACAATACCAAAGAAAAAAAGACGGATGGACAAGCTCCTTTACCTTGCGCGATACGGAACCCTAAAAATGTTATGTAAAAGCAGAAATATAAAAAAATCTGTCAATGGCTGGGATTCGATCTCGCAGCCTTCGGCGTCACAGGCCGACACTATGGCCGCTTAGCCACTGAAGCCGCAGTTCTTGCAGCGAAATTACGAACCACATTGCACGAGTGTAGTGTATGCGATACCATCATTGCATACATACGCTGTCTCGTGTGTCCCATTATTGACTACGAACTGTCACTGTCACATCACGTCTGTCATGACCAGTGATCGGAATGAGGCGGGCTAAAATACCTAAAGTTCAAAAAATAACAGAGACAAATGGAGACGCCTTAGGACTAAATATTTTTCGACCCAATTATTTCCGTTTCCGGGACATTAATAAAGAACATCTAACATTAACTCACACACACCTCGATCACTGTCGGTTTACCTGTTAATATAATGTAAATCCGTTATTGGCTGTCGGTAATATATTTAAGTTTTGGTGCACTAGTTTTCTAAGAGCTGTGGATTTTGTTTAAGAAATAAATAAAATAAATAAAAATAAAAATTAAGGTGAATCAATTTTTTACCTGAGTTAATAACAAAAACTAAAATGTAAATTATAAGGATAAAAAACTTTTTTCCGTCGGTCAAATAGAAAAATTATTTGAATTAGTTAACAATTTTTATTAACATTAATTTTAAATGTACCTACTCACTGTGAAAATTGCGCCAACTTTCAATAAAATTCTTACTTACTACAAGAATAAAATTCTTGTAGTAAGGAAGTCTCCCCTTTTTTGCCTCTATTCTTTAAACTTTAGATATTTTAGCCCGCCTAATTCCGATCACTGGTCATGAGGGCCGGAAGGCGGGAAATGCGGATGGTGAAAAGTGAGGAAAAGCTTGTGAGTTCGAGGACGAGGATAAATATAATACAAGGGCATTGTCGAGCCAGTGTGGTAAAAACCAAATCTAAACAACCCCTACAAAGAGTAAATCTTTTAGCGTGAAAATGTCGAGAAAACTAATCGTATTATGTAAGTTCGTATGGCTCTAATGACGGGGTTTTTAGGCCGCCATAAAGTGTCAATAATAATTAGAGATCGGATTATATGCAACGTAAAAAGCTTGAAATATGCATGTAAAATGGCTAAAATATGCATGAAAAGTGTCAAAACCAGTTAAAATATGCAACATTGAATAGAAAGCAAAGAGTAATTATTTCAAATTTTATCATTGACAAGTTAAAAATTAGGTCACATTTTGTAGTCTTGAGATGTTCCTGAAACGTTCGTAAGTTAAGTGGGAAAAAACTAGGTATTTTATTTAAAAAAAAAACCGGTCAAGTGCGAGTCGAACTCGTACGCCGAGGGTTCCGTGCCTAGCCATGGTGCCAATTAAGCTAGTCCGCTTAATTGTATGAGCGCCCATACAACTCGGAGGACAATTTTAATTGGCGTCAACTATGTATGTATGGGAACACCCTTTAATTTTCAACTTTTTTAACTTTTTGGAATTTTTCCTTTATTTGTGCTATAAGACCTTGCTTTTTGCCAAATTTCGTTATTCTAGGTCAACGGGAACTACCATTTAGGTTTTCGACCCAAAACCTCTAGGGTACTTCCGGTTGACCTAGAATTGTCAATTTTGGTTACAAGCAAGGTCTTCCAGCACAAGTAAAGGGAAAATTCCGAAAAATAAAAAAAGTTGATAATTAAGGTAAGTTTTGGTACTCACAAGTTTTCACGAAAACCTAAATTTGCCTATATCTTTTTATAGTGTTGACTCAGGACCTTGATTTTTATACTCACAGTAGGGACTATAAACCTTAGTATATGGTATAAATTTCAACTTGCTAGCTCTACCCGTTCCTGAGATAATCGATGGTGACACACGGACAGACGGACAGACAGACGGACAGACGGACAGACGGACAGACGGACAGACGGACAGACGGACAAGAAAGTGATCTTATAAGGGTTCCTTTTTTTACCTTTTAAGGTACGGAACCCTAAAAATAGGTATTTCAGTCCTAATTGAATTTGGGCAGGTACTATGTTAACACTTTTTGTTTCTAGCAAAAATTCACTCGCCTCAACTGAAACTTTCAATTTGACAAGGTACCTATTTTGCCTATTTCAAAAAATAGGTTGTTGCTAAAAAATCAAAACTTTGTCAGCTATAACGTAAAATGTCCTAGATCCTACCAAGAAGCATTGCAAATATAGCTAAAATATGCATCATCACAAGATTTTAGGCAATATAATGCATTAACTGATGAAAATGGGCTAAATATGCAAATGCATATATGCAAATTGCATATAATCCGGTCTCTAATACTATTGTTCTGTTGCAGCCCCCCCGCTCCCCCCCTCCCCCCAGCCCCGCCGTGGCTGCGGTGGTGGTGGTGCCGCCGGTGGTGGTGGTGGTGGAGCCCAACTCGCTGGCGGCCGCGGCGCCCGCGGGGCTAGTCACAGTCACGACCACGCACCCGCCCGTCATCAGCACCGCTAAACAGGTAACTGTCACATTTTTAACATTTTGACAGAACGCACCACTGACTGATGCATTGTTGTTTATATCGCCTCATGCACTTATTTCTAGCCGTGTTGTAACTTCTCGCTATTTTACTTACATAAGTACCTCCAGAACGATACCTATGCCATTGCCTACTTATTTTGATTGTTTATTATAGTATCTACGCTACCTATACCAGCTCTGTATACTTACCCGAGTATCTACGACGAATGTGAGTGTCTACTCAAACCTATTAAGGTTTTCAGGCACAATATTTTGTTGAAATAAATACCTACTTTTATATGAAAAAAAAACTACTTAGTGAACTCCTGCTGTGAAGTGTTTCCTGTAGATGGCGCTAATGCTTTAACCGATAAATATAACGTCAGTGGAAAGGAAGAAACGCTAAAGCGCCAAAAGGAAAATCAACTTTAAACTTGAAATTTTAAAGTTGATTTCCCACAAATCGCATTTTGGCGCTTTAGCGTTACTTCCTTTCCACTGACGATATGAATATAGATTCCGTGACCAAGTTGGTAAAGGAACTTCGGTTTGAGGAGGATCACTTGTACCAGTGCGGGTTTGAATCCCGTCAGAATCAAACGTTTTGATAAGACTTTTCATTTTTCAAAAAACAATGTATTGCCAATACTATTCGACAAAAAAAACTTAGGTATTTACATCTTTACTAGATGACTTATACAGTGTCAGGAGGCAATCTTTGCCTACACTTAACGGGACACTGTAGTGCCTGGGACATTGTTGAGATGTAGGCTTGTAGCACCTACACCATCCTCTCAGCTTATTCATAATTCATTTATTGTTTAACATAGGTGTAAATTACAGATCTTAATATAAATAGTGGACTCTATGTTACCAACTAAGATTGGTGTACAATAGTTTGATAAGGATTTTAAAATAATTCAACATGCAGCCTTAAAAAAAAAAACAAATTAAAAATAAATAATCAATTATAAACATAAAATTAAATTCAAAATAATCAATTAAACATATCATACAAAAAATAATAACTTAACCGGACATATCAACAAAGGCATGGTCAATATGTGTGGGGCTGACTAAGCCAAGGGTTTCCTCACCAAATCAAACACATCCCAAACATTTTCTATGGAATTAGGAGTTGTAAACATTACAGTGCCGCGTATTCGATGGTTCTCCATTGAAATTCGTAACTGCTTTGACAACCTGGGAAGGTTTTTATATTGAAATACTAGCGGACGCTCGCGGCTTCGCCCGCGTGGACTACTATTTTTCTTATCCCACGGGAACCTTGCAATTTTTCGGGATAAAAAGTAGCCTATGTCCTATTCCCGGTTATTATCTATCAACATTCCAAATTTCATCAAAATCGGTTTAGTAGTTATGGAGATACGTGGCAACAAACATTCACACACAGACACACACACGGACTTTCGCCTTTATAATATTAGTAGGATTCGTGTTATTAGTGTGATGAAATAATATTCCAACATTCCAGCTCCCTCCTAACGCGGTGACGATATCGACGACCCCTCCGATAGCCGACGAGGTTGTGATCGTCGGCGCCGGCTCCTCATCCGACGACGACTGCTTCGCACCATCATCGCTCGACTCACTCGACTGCACCGGCTCATATACAGGTGACATTATATAACATATAATATCATTAGTGGCCCTATGAGCTGTAGACCTCGCGAATCTGTCTTTGTATAGCTTAAAACAGAATAAATATTCACAATTCTCTAGTTTTGTGATGAGAAGGTGGTCCCAGGTGCTCCATCAATTCCCTCAATCATAACCTAGTAGTTAAAGGGCCGATTCCACCGGTAGAAATCTAAAAGTGAGCAATATACTGCATTTTGAGGATATATTCTGTTCATCACGCTGAATATTCTCATCAGATCTTCGCAAAATTTTTATGAGACCACTTAAAATTACAACCTTTCAAACCAAAAAGAACCATCGATTGGATGTCATAAGGCGGAGATATCCAATAGCCCCCTTTTTTCCCCTTTTTGGAGAAAGTCCCTCCCCCCCCAAATCAAAAATCAACGATGACAGAAAAACTCTATAAAATTATCGAACCTGCTCACAAAATTTCACGAGAAATGGTTTTGAAATGCGACCTGTAGAGAACAGACAGACATCTAGACAAACGAAAACAAGATGAAAGGATAAATGTCGAGTGTTTTTGAACATGTGTAATGTTTTGTAGGGACAATGTAAGTATGAACGAGTAAGTCTGTAATCAGCAGTTTCGTGTGCACGCGAGATGTATGAATGCGATCGGAGCTAGTAGTGTTATTAATACGGGAAATATTAATTACGAATAAACATTAAAAGTGAACTTACTTGTGTTGTGATTGCCGGTTTATTTCAAACAGATATTATTACAGGCAGGTAGTTTTAACAGAAATTCCTTTAGAACGAATTAAGATTTTCGAGCAAGAGTGCTAAGGAACACGTCCAATAACAGACTGTACATTCCAAAATTTAATATAAAACTTACACAACGTCAAGCATATTACATGTGCATTCAGGTTTATAATAAGTTACCAAATGACATGAAGGATCTTTTGTTAAGTAAAAAATTAAAAAAATGGCTTATCGACAAATGTTTTTACTCAGTGAACGAATTTCTAAACAGTAAGGGACAGTAAATTACTATCTATCTATATATTGACATTCTTAAATCTTGACATTTTAATAGTTATTATGGTGACTTATATAAATTACATCAATAAATAGGACCTAACAGATTTGCATGCCTAAGCTTTTGGTAGGACATAGATTGGACTAATTTAAGACCTTATTGTATCACGTGTTCGTGCAAATAAATGTCATTTATCATTTATCCTAAAATTTTGTTGTGTATGTGTACAGAGAAGCGCGGCCGTCGGTTGGACAGCAGTGAGGTTTTGATCCTGAGCGCGGGCGTCGCCGCAGACTCCGGAGTCTTCGACGATAGCGGCAACAACCAACACAACCTGGTCACTATTATATATTTATATTAAAATAAATAAATGAATATCTCGCTTTGTGATGCCCTCTTGGTCACTGAAAATTTAGGCTTCTAGTCTTTTCCACAACGAGTTACGAGGGGTCGAAAATGGCCCGAATGGCTTCGAGAAAAGGATGGTACGGCCTGCTCGACTTGACGGTGCACTGCCGTGCCTCCAGATAATGCAGGACATTTCACACAGCATCATGTAGCCCCAAGCTAAGCAGAGCACAAGCTAAAGTATATCAGTGATGTGGTTCCCATAACACAAGTTATGGGAACCACATCACTGATAACTTGTGTTTTGGGAACCACATCACTGATATACTACTTAATACATTTTTTTTTGTAAATACATACGTAATATACATAGAAAACACCCAGACCGGAGACAAATATTTGCAGATCATACAAACATTTGTCCCGCGGCGGGGATCGAACCCGCAACCTCTTGCGTCACAGGCGAGCCTTCGCCCACTGCGCCACAGAAGTCGATATTGTCAATGGATTATTTAATAAATAAATAAATAGTGCTGCACATTACACACAGCATCATGTAAACACCGCGGCTAAAAAAGACCGCATTAGAAATTACCAATTCCTGTAGTGATTCGTATCTGCAATTGATAGTTTAGACAGTTTTAACAGGTCAATCAACAGTATGGCTATTTTACTATTCTCCACAAAACTTACTATGAATTGTCGAGACGAATCACTATAGGAATTAGTAATTTTGTGTTTTCTAATGCCTTTTTTAGCTAATCACGCGGGCCGCAATCCGCGGGCGGAAGTTAGTAATCTAAAATATTGATTGTGGTAGTATCGATTTATAAAATCTAAACTATTTGACTATTTGACCGGCCTCTTAGCTCAGTTGGTAGTAGCTCTGCCTCCTGCGCTATAGGTCGTGGGTTCAATTCCCACCCAGGACAAACATTTGTGTGATGAACATAGATGTTTGTTCTGTGTCTGGGTGTTATAAAGTATGTATTTACAAATATATAAGTATTCTATCAGTTATCTGGTTCCCATAGTACAAGCTTTGCTTAGTTTGGGGCTAGATGGCTCTGTGTAAAATGTCCAGCAATATTTATTTATTTATTTTTTCTTAAAAATCCTCTTTAAAACCTTTCTGTATTAAATTTTTCTTTCAAATGATTGTCTAGATTTCAGTAATCATCGGTAGAGCTATAAGTATATATTGTTACAGGACACATCCCACGTGTCGGTGGTGACGGTGGGCAACGAGGAGGTGCGGGTTCGAGACTCGGCCGCCACACACATCCTGCCCGCGCCCAGACTCAGTCCCGACAGCTTCGAGAGGTCAGTACTCTGACTAGCCCCTATAATCCGGTCATATCATCCACCCATGCAAAAGTTCCTAGAAAGCTGAAAATTGGTAGGAATGTTAGGAACACCATTGTCAATCTGTGAAAAGTCCCCATCGATTCCATTTATGCTAAATTTTTTATTCAAAGTTGCCAAAAATTTGTTTTTGGATTAATTAACCAAACGGTTAGAATTATCGTAAGTATGATTGTCTTAATACTTTTATACTAAGATTCATAATTTCTGAGACTGAAGGCGCAAACACAGGCTCGAGGCGAACGGAAGTTTTACTTAAGACATATGGTCTTAAGCACACTCTTTTTTTTCTCTATGTAGATCGCAGTCAGACAGCGGCAGTGTAGCATCATCATCATCACGCGCGCTGGACGCGGACTCTATCCCCGCCGCAAGCACGGATCGATTGCATCTAGCACATCTTAACGGAGCCGCCAGGTAAAGCCTCATACATACGTAACGATTTATCGTAGCGATAAATCTGTGCAGACCTGTTTGCGCAGTTTTATCGATCGTGTGTATGAAAAATCGTTGTCGATAATCGTTCGTCGGTGGCAGTTGCAATTTCTATCAGATAAATCGTTGTCGATTACATTTGCACAGTTTTATCGTTGCGTGTGGACGGCGATCGGCCGATCGCTCAGTTCGGCAGTACTTCACGGAGCTTGCTAGTGTGCGCACGTGCACATCGCTTTCACAGAAACATGTCGGAAGACAAATAGTAGAGTTGGACACCGCGAACTACTTCAAGATTTTATAGAAAGCTACAGAAACGAAACTTGCCTTTGGAAGACTACATGTAAGGATTACCACGACCGCAACAAAAAAAATGCCGCCTACGACAGGCTAATCGAAAAATACAAACCCATAGATCCAAATGCCACCAGGGATACAGTGGTTAAGAAGATTAATAATCTTCGAACTACATATAACAAAGAGCTCAATAAAATAAAAAAATCGTGTAAATCTGGAGCAGGGACTGACGAGATTTAAATTTATAAAAATAAATATTAATAAAAATAAAAAAAATTCAACCATTCAAAATATTATTTATTCTTTATTGTACACAGAGTAAACACAAAACAATAAACTTACACAATGAAAGGACATGTACAAAGGCGAGCTTAACACTAAAAAGAGTTTTCTTCCAGCAAACCTTTGAGGCTAGAGAGAGATTATTAGAAGCGCAGGGTCGTGTACACAAGAAAAATTAGATTTTAGAAATTAGAATTTTTTTTTTTTAAAACATAAAGGAATTATAAAAATTATACTTGAAAAAATATTTTTTATCATTATAATAAATTAAATCTTTGAGCAAGTGCATCATAATCTTCCATTGTTAACATGTATCTTGCGCGAGCTTCTGCGGAGAACTGCCCGATCGACGTCGATATCGGAGGCGTGTGGAGGCACTAGGAACGTTCGATTTATCTGCACAGTCTGAAATCGCTACGATAAATCGTTACGTATGTATGGGGCATAACAACTCACTCACTGACTTTCTGCACACTCACTAGCTCACTCACTGTCTTACTGCACACTCACTAGCTCACTCACTGACTTACTGTACACACTCACTAGCTCACTCACTGACTTGCTAAACCAGTGGTTCTTAACCTATGGTCCGCGGACCACTGGTGGTCCCTGGAACCACTTGAAGTGGTCCGCGAAGCTATCCAAAAAAATTAAACAAGCGACAAAGGATCAAGGTTGAAAGAGAAAACTTACTGTTGGTG
This sequence comes from Camptogramma bilineatum, assembly GCA_958496255.1. Classification (NCBI taxonomy): domain Eukaryota; kingdom Metazoa; phylum Arthropoda; class Insecta; order Lepidoptera; family Geometridae; genus Camptogramma; species Camptogramma bilineatum. The sequence goes on from OY292478.1 coordinate 6,665,691, forward strand.
GTCCGCGGCAAGTCAGAAAGTTTATCAAATGGTCCCTCATCACTAAAAGGTTAAGAACCACTGTGCTAAACACTCACTACTCATTAGCGCACTTACTGACTTACTGTACATTCACTAGCTCACTCACTGACTTCTATACACCGTTTATTTTTGGTCAGTTTAAAGCCGGCGCCTACGTAATCTATATCGATAACCTTACTCAAAAATAATAATAAAAATGAGATCTATTTTTTTGCAATTAATAATATCACGAAACATAGGCAGGATAAATCACGGAGATACGTGCTCTGTGCTCAGCTGTTGCTACGGCGTAGAGTCTACGCTACGTGGTAGACATACATACATACCTAGGTCATTAGCTCTGCGCGCCTACGACACCTTACCAAGTGTTTTCCTCACTTTTGTTATTCTTTTCAACTATTTAGTTTCGTATGAAATACTTATCAAATTCAAAAACTAAACCAACAACGACACGAATACGATTAAGCAATACAAGCAGTGGGTGCTGGCTTTTAACTGACCCAGAATTAACGGTGTATACTCACTCATTTGCTCACTCACTGACTTATTGCACACTCACTACTCGTTTACATTTTTCTCCAAACATTTTCCAGGCATCAGCCTCTCACAATAGACACTTAGAAATAACTTTAATATTTCCTAGTCACTAAGATAAATGTACAAATGCCTTTGTGAGGGAAAAAAATAAATTATGTTAATGTTATAATATTCCTCCCAGAGTGAACCCAGAGTCTCAAGAGGAGGAGCAGGAGGCTGTAGTCCTGAGGAGGAAACCTCACGAGAACAGAATACAACGATCCAAGGAGGACATACACATGGCCAACCTCAAGAAGAAGACCAGGAAACGAACCAGGAAGTTCGAGATAGACGGAGTTATGATCACCACCACCACTTCCAAGGTAAGGAATTGTTATACAATGATGTGGTGATCTATTCATATTCACACACAGGTTCATATCATACACAACATCTATCATTCGTCGACGGACGGAGTCGCGGGTGTCGCCATGCGTTAAATCAAACCTCTTTGTAAATGTAACATGAATTCTCTTTGGAACGCATGGCGCACCCGGGCCGTTACCTGACAGTTGTCAGAGGCTTGATAGGAAAGTTATGAATTGAAACGGATTTTTTGCACTTTTGGTTTCTGAATATTTTAGTTTTCTACTTAGTATATTTTAAGTATATTTCCTATACTGCAATGTACTTCACTCCTTCTTTTTATTGTACATATCGATGGTTGTAATATAGTGTAAATAACTTAATACGAACTATTATTGAGTAATATATCCCATCCTCTCTACAAATGATATTACGGGGAGGCACAATCGAATAAAACAAACCCTAACGATCTTTAATATTAAGTTCTTTCTTTCCCTTCCACCCTTTTTATCCGATTTTCAAAATTGTATAGTTTATAATTTTTAAGGTTCCGTATCTTAAAAGGTAAAAAAAGGAACCCTTATAAGATCACTTTCTTGTCTGTCTGTCCGTCTGTCTGTCTGTCCGTCTGTCTGTCTGTCCGTCTGTCCGTGTGTCACCATCGATTATCTCAGGAACGGGTGGAGCTAGCAAGTTGAAATTTATACCATATACTAAGGTCTATAGTCCCTATTGTGACTATAAAAATCAAGGTCCTGAGTCAACACTATAAAAAGATATTGGCAAATTTAGGTTTTCGTGAAAACTTGTAAGTACCAAAACTTACCTTAATTATCAACTTTTTTTATTTTTCGGAATTTTTCCTTTACTTGTGCTGTAAGACCTTGCTTGTAACCAAATTTGACAATTCTAGGTCAACCGGAAGTACCCTAGAGGTTTTGAGTTGAAAACCTAAATGGTAGTTCCCGTTGACCTAGAATCACGAAATTTGGCAAAAAGCAAGGTCTTATAGCACAAATAAAGGAAAAATTCCAAAAAATTAAAAAAGTTGAAAATTAAAGGGTGTTCCCATACATACATAGTTGACGCCAATTAAGATTGTCCTCTGAGTTGTATGGGCGCTCATACAAATAAGCGGGCTACAATAACATAATGGGTATAATGGGTAGGTACGGAACCCTCGGCGTACGAGTTGTACTCGCACTTGACCGGTTTTTTTTTTTTTTGTTATACTATTAAACCACACTTATAGTCGGATTGCTCATTCTACGGACTAAAATTGAAGGAAAAAATAAAATATAAAAAATAATCAAAATTGAAGGAAAAATTACATTTTTTTCCTTCAATTTTAGTCTGTTTAATGAGCAATACGATTATAGTGAGCAGTGAGTTAACTTAGCAGTTATCCTGTAGGTGGCGCTCATCGATGCTATAATCGATAGATATGGTCCTATCATGATTTTCAACTCTGGCGTCAGAGGTTCCGTGGCCGAGTTGGTAAAGGCACTCCGGCTAAAGGAGGATCGCTTGTATCATTGCGGGTTCGAATCCCGTCGGAATTGAAAAAAATTTTGATAAGATTTTTCATTTTCAATTGTATAAGTTTATGTATTTACCTATGTACATCAGTGGAGTAGGGCACTGGTGACCTGTAGCACAGGTTTTTCTATACCTATTTCAGGCACCAGTCTCTCACAAAACAGGTTTTTATGATAGCTACCTACAACGTTTTTAATATTAATTAATCGTTGAAGTTAAGCAACGTTGTGCGCGGTCACTCTTTGGATGGGTGATCGCAAGTAGACATAGATATTTCTTTATTCACTACATAAGCACACAAACACATACATCAATATCAAAAGAAGACGAAACAATACAGATTAAAAGAAGTAAAACATAACATATTATAATAACACAACACAGTAAAAACAATAAAAGTAAAAATGGATAAAATTATGAATTTAGCCTAAAAGTGTTGTGTGCCTGTGTGCTACAGCAGCAAAAAGATCTCGACTCAGCGTTATGCTAACCTATCAGATGACAGGTCAGCGCTGTTATTCTGCCGAGACCTTCGGATCCAGTCACTCAACCAAAGTAGCACTAACAGCGCTTACGTGTTTCGGAGGGCACGTTAAATTATCGGTCCCGGCTTTTAAGTCGTTAAGCCATGACGGAGGCTTTTAGGCGGCCTAAAAACTCCATCACCAGAGTTGGCCACTTACTCATACAAACTTATTTGCTTTTCAGGTGATATGGGGAGACGAAGAGAGCGGTCGCACGTGGGACGACCACGCGCTTCGCAAGCAGGAGCTGAGGGAGATCAAGATGCTGCAGAAGATAGAACAGAAGCAGTTCCAGGACCTCAACTACAAGGAGCAGCAGCTGAGGGAGCAGCAGGAGAAGAAGTGAGTATGGACTCCGATCTAAACTCAAAAATTACAGGACACATTCTATCTGTCGCCGGCTCTTTAAGAGGTAGGGGATTCTTCTCTCTCTACCTTTCTCAACTCTAGCGGACCGATTGTGTAACTTTGATAGCAATCAAAATTGATCTCAAACTCTCAATGACCGTTCAGTGACCACGCAAGTAGCTCTGTCATGAGCACTGATCGGAGTAGGTAGAGCTATTTAGGTTCATTGACCGCAAACATTGATGTTAATATGGATATTCCACGGGATTCCGACTAATACGCCGGGATTCGATTATTATAATTCTTTTTGATTTCGATTTTTGAGGAACTAATAATTTGTATGGTATGTTCTTGTACAACTTCAGAATGAAAATGTTAAATGATTGTTGATTCTTGTATAAATATAAGAAATTGTTACATAAAAAAATATATGTGTGTTAATGAATCAAGTTTCTATCTATTTATTATACAATCCTTAAACCCGTATATAGCAAAAAAGCAAAAAGCTTTTTACTATTTTTCTAACTAAAAAACGAATCCCGGGATTCGGGGAATATCCATATTATTCTATCATATCGCAAGTACACAAAATAGCTCTACCTACTCCGATCACTGGTCATGAGACAGAACTGGACAAAAGATAGTTGGATGTGTATCCAACGGATCTCGGTATTCGTGAATGGTATTGTTGGTAGCCTTTTCGATGCGCAGTTCAACTTTTTCATACAACATTTTCTACAGCGCAGCGAAAAGTCTTAACTTCACGAATGCCTAAGTAAGTTCGTATGAGTCAGTGGCCATGGCCAACTCTGATGACGGAATTTTTAGGCCACCTAAAGGCCTACGTCATGGCTTAACGAATGCCTAGATCCATTGTTCCATCCATCATCATCATCTTCCTGCCCTTATCCCACTAGGTGGGGTCGGCACAACATGTTTCTCTCTTCCACTTCATTCTATCACTCGTCATCTCAGTGCTCACTCCTTTCACACACATATCTCCATTCACACAGTCCATCCATCTTTTCTTAGGCCTCCCCTGCCGGTGTATCCATCCACATTCATATTGATCGCTCTCCGTGTAACGTGGCTATCATTCCTCCTCATGACACGTCCATACCACGCTAACCTTTTACTCCTCAACTTATCAGTCACTGGCGCTACTTTCAAACTTCCCCTTTGTTCCATCCATCAATTGTTCTTTAATTGTCATTTTTAGCTTTTTATCTGCCTACTTATTTTGTTACTCGCTCTAAATACTCATTGCATGTTGTCTTCACTTTTAACTGTATTGACATTAATTCTAAAATTCATTCGCATGTAACCATTTTAAATTGTGTTGGTGTACTCTACGTAAGTGATCAATTAAATAAATAAATAAATAAATTATGACAACTGAACGCGATATTTAACAGTTTTGCCATCTCGCTATAATAATAATAATAATATTAAGTTAATAATAATATTATTAGGGTGTTACGTAAGTGGTGAGTGGGCACGTGAAGCTGGACCCTCAGGGAGCTAATGATCGTCGTTTAAAACCCGGTAACATCTGACCACCCTCTAGCCACTCACGTCTTGTTGCCCCCTTGTTGCGATACCAGCGACTGTTTTAGGGGGGCCCATTTGTGAGTAGGCGAGTCTCCACCCGCCATTTGATACATGTTCGTTAACATTGTTTCGGCGGGTGCCATAGTATCCATAGTTTTCCCAGTAACCAGTCCACTACCATCCCACCCCCATAGCCCATTAGTAGTTTTCCATATCTGCAATAGTCCTGCACAGACCGGGGGCTGCCCTTAAAATCATTTGTATAGTGTCATACAGGGTAGTCACCGGAATGTGTGTCCATCACAAAAGATCAAAATTGTCAAAAGGGCCTCTGTGTGTTGGCTTCGGCCCCATGCATACCTGTCAAAGGTCCGGGACTCCATAGTCCCGAGATGCTCAAATTGACAAACATAATAATAATAATAAACTTTATTTTAGGCAACATTAGAATAAGTTACAAGATGTTGTCCTATTTTGTTTGTATTGTAGTTGATTAGGTTTTGTACCTTACTGTTACTTTTTTATAATTATTACATTTCACTGTGTACTTTGTGTGTTTAGTAGCAAATAAATGATGTGTCTATGTCTATGTCTATTTTACTTAGTCTACGGCCCATAGCAATAAATACCTTACAGCTAACATACATATTTAAACATAAACGTCATATTGGTCCCCGCTAATACATGTGTATATTCACAGATTCGAAGCGGAGCTAGCGTCTCTCGTGCGAGCCCACGACGCGGACATAGAGGCTCTCGGCCGAGCGCAGCGAGCGGCGGCCGAGCGGGCGGAGACCACGCTCGAGACGGAGCTGCGCGCGGCCGGCAAGAGGCTGCGCGCAGAGCACGAGCACAAGCTGAGGCACTTCCGGGACACGCTGAAGAAGGAACTCAGGCTGTGCAAGCAGGTAACGACGGCGACGCTGAAAAGGTAGTAGCAGAATCACAATAAGATTTGTAATATACAGAGTGTAGCGACAAGCAGCACGACAAGCATATATTCTTTCAGATTTTTAGGCATTTCTAGATCCTTTGAAGATGTCTAAGGGGGTAGTCAGAGGTATGTCCAAACACATTTGGTACATTCCCACTTTGCAGAAGTTATTGGTTTCTGGTTTATCAAATTACCCAAACCGCCATCATCAGATTGCCATCGTATACAGCTTCTTTTATTTTTCTATCCAAAGGGTTACCTGAAAGAAATCGCTCTCAGTAATAAGAACGCCCATTGTACTAATTAAGATTTTATTTATACTCTAGCCAAAACCGATGTACAATATTTGATCTCAGTTTTCTGTGATTTCTGCTATCAGCTAATTGATCTGTCAGTGCAATGTTAGTAATTAGAATAGAAAATCGTTTATTTTGTGTAAGTAGGTATAACTAAAAGACAAATTGGTTCTAATTGGTTCTGGCTAGAGTATAGTTGTTATATTTTACTTTTCTTTGTGTATAATAAAGTATTCATTGATATTGTGTTGTCCTAGGAGGTAGAATTGGTCCCCAAGGAGCGTCGTAAGGAGGCGTACCGCGTGGCGCGCGCGCGGCTCGACGGCGAGCACGCGGAGCGCGAGCGCGCGCACGTCGCCGCGCTCGCGGACGAGCACGAGCACACGCTCCGGAGGCTGCACGACGCGCATCGCGCGCGCAGAGCGCTCGCCGAGAGACAACATCTTCAGCAGAGACATCAGGTTAGTACAACTATTATAATATACATTACAATATTTTATTATGAAATAAGATATAATAATTAATTATACAGATTACTAGGTACTACAATTAATATAAATACATGTAAATCTAAATTTTGGTACTTACCTACTTAAATTGATTAGAAAATATTCTCAAACTTACCTACTTTCCGATTAACTATATGATTGATTAAGATGGCTACGAAATGCGAATAACCAGAAGGAAGCAGGATCTACAACACAAGTTACCTAAACTTAGTGTAGGTCCTGTCTATTCCCTAAATTATGTACAAGCCTACTATATAAATTTTGTTATTTTTGTAGTAAATTGTGTATGTGTGCTTGCAATGGAATAATAAACGAATTGAATTGAACTTAAACTAATGATGGTTTCAAGACAAATCTTAGTGGTTTTTAGACAGGTTTTAAACAAATTTATTATATTAATTGATTTTTGGGAGCCAGTTTGAAAACTAATGGGAGCCAGATGACTGATAGAATGCTTATAACTTTCGTTGTGTGTGTATTTATATACTTAAGTCTAATTCTAATTTAATTTATGTTTTATTGTGTCGGTAAATTTTAATTAATTTTTGTGTGTATTGACATTGTGTAATCTGGATCCTTGTTATCTGAATAAATAATTTAAATTGAAATTGAATTTAGATACTTACTATGTATTATTTTAAGATTTATTTTCTGTTAAAACGGTAAATAAATGAAAAAAAACATAAGGCACCAACTCTGGGTCAAAATCAGAGAGGTGAACATTTTGCTTCTGATAACGTTTTTGTGTAAAAAATAACATGAAAACAGTAACATACGCGCTTAAATACACTGATATCATCTCAAAGTATCTGCACTTCGCGTGTTTATTTTTAATAATAATGTTTTAGTTGATTTTTGAACAAAAATATGTCTAAATCGTCATTTTGGGAACGCGTCCATATACCATGTTTCGTAATTCAGATTTGTTAAAAAAGAAAACGAAGTTATAATATCAATCGAATGTCTGTAATATTAGCTTAAAATTACTTTAAAATATTAGAATTATCGTTAAATGAATTCTAAACATTTAAATTTTTCATGCTTTGGCTATTGAAATGCTGGCTGACATTTATAAAATCATTCAGTGAACATAGTCAATATTGTGTTATGGAACTAAAACAAAGCATTGCGCAGATGTCGCAAAAACGAAAATGTGAAGTCCACAAGTCAAAGTAAACAATGTTCAATGTTTTTTCGGAAATAAATACTTTATTTTGCTGATAAGTACCGTTAATTTGACAAAATGTCTAGCGTACCTTAATTCCCTGTCATTACGGGAACGCTGTTTGCTAATTAGTTTTTTGAAATAGCATTATGTTTTCATGCAATTCTGACAAACATTACGGCTCACTTGTTATTAACCTCTAAAACCGGCATAAAAAATAGCGTCATGATGCGTGACGTGAAAAAATCTGTCGTAAAGTCATTCCGGGAACGGTCATTTTGGGAACGTTCCCGTCTATGACAGGCGTTCCCAAAATGACAATTTGTGTATGAAATTCAACGTTACTGCATAATCAATAGTTTATTAGTAAGTTCGTATGAGCTAGTGGCCAACTATGGTGACGGAGTTTTTAGGCCACCTAAAAGCCTCCGTCATGGCTCAACTACTTAAAAGCCAAGACGGACAATTTAACGTGCCCCTGAAGCACGGAAGGGCTCAGCTTGTAACGCCACTTGCAGTCACCCATCCAAATTGTGACCGCGCACAACGTAGCATAAAGGCCTACCCTGAGCCAAACACTGTATTTTCCTGTCTACAGGGTGAATTTTTGAGACGGGGCAGTAAGGACAGCTACCTTAACCGTTGTAGCTACAGGAAAACGTTCTTAGGAGACTATCCTTAATTTTTGAAGATATTTGGACCTGCAATCACAGATCTTGAAAAAAAAATGTACAGTCAGCGAGAAAATGGGCAATTTGCACAAAATCTTTATTTGATGCCAATCAATCCTGTTTCATCTAAGGATTAAAAGGCTCTATCGGACCAACTGAGGTTAGAGTACTAGAAAAGTCAGATGAAACAGGATCGATTAGCATCAAAAAAGTTTTTGTGTAAATTGCCCATTTTCTCGCTCACTGTAAGTACATTTTTTTCAAAATCTGTGAACGCAGGTCGAAATATCTTCAAAAGCTTAGGATAGTCTCCTAAGAACGTTTTCCTGTAGCTACAACGGTTAAGGTAGCCCTTGCTGCCTTGTCTCAAAAATTCACCCTGTATACCCTCGATAAACTAGTAGTTCGCCCCGAACTGAGATCTCGCGCACCGTAGATGGCTTACATTTGGACTTTCTTCTGACTACCCCTATAATTTCAAGTGCTACTACTGCCGAGTATGCCTATTGCGCTAGCTCTTCATGGTAAAAATACTAGCATGCATGCAATACATAATGTCGTGCGTGTCTAATTTTTCATTTATTTCATATTTATGAATTCTCGTCGTATTTCTAAAAGTATACGTCCTAGAATAAAAATAATAACTATTTTGGAATGTACAAATAAAGACCTTTCATTTGACACCCCACTCAATATATTTGTTTACTTAACTTTTTTTACCCCAATTATTTTCATTCTTTATCAAATTTTTTTTTTATCACGAAATAAATCAAGTAGCATCTAAAATCATTGCAAACCAAACCGCAACGATGACCGACCAGTCAATGAGCTACGAAGACATCGAAACTCTATGAAACGGGAGCTCTTGCAGCTCTGGTTTCGTAGTTTTTGTTCTTTGGTCGTATTTCAAAAACTATACATCCTAGATTAAAAATAAAAACCATTTGGGAATGTACAAAATAAGCCCTTTCGTTTGACACCCCAATCAATATATTTGTGTAACTTTAAAAAAAAATTACCCCCTTGGGAACCTAATATCTTCACAACCCCTTCATCGATTAAGCTCATATGCTCCACCGTAAATTTCCTTACTACAACCTATTGACCTACCGAGTTTCATGCAGATTGGATGAACGGTTCGACAGTTATGCGCGAACAACAATTCGTGAAACATACATACAAACATACAAACATACAAAGCAAAATCGCCCAACTTACCACTAAGATCTTCGCTCGCTTCGCTCGCTCGATCGATAAAGTAAGTGGAAAGTAACTGAAAAGCTAACATGTATCTTTAACATTTTATCTTCTAATTCTCCGTTTAATATTGTTATTTAACTTCATATTTGCTTTATCATAAATAAACGAAAAAAACCATTAAAAATAAGATAATTCTTCATCTTTTTCACTTTCAAAACTTTCACGTGAGTAATTCCCGTGAGTTAAAATAAAATCTTCATCTTCTTCTAAAGTTGATGTTATTTATGTTTTTAGATTGCACCATTGGATAGGTCATTTAATAATTGACATAATTGCCGATTACTTTTTCCGATTGGTTGATAAAGTGATGAGAAATCTCCAAATAACTGCATTTTTGTCATGTTTCCGAGCGAGCTGCTGTCGTAAGCGTCGCGGCCAAACGCATTCTGAATTCATCTATATTTTAACGAAGCTAAGACAAATATTTGAAGTTGTACTCATCGATGTGTCAATTTTAGCTCAGGGTACGGTCTTAAGGCGCTATCTCGATCTATCAGCCCCCCAATTCTTCTAGATGACAACGTCAATCATTCCGCTGCGTTTTGGTTCGATCTCATAAATGTCAGCCATTTGGTGAATAGTAGAATAGCTTTTCAAAAATTGGTTCTGCCAAAGTCCAAACCTTAGCTAAAACCTCACCACAACTGATTTGTTTGTCATTAGTAGAATATAAACCGTCGAAAATCTAAGGTTTAGTTGAGGTTTTGCTTGAGGTTGATAAAAAGTTCGGTACTAGAATTGACACTCTGAACTTTTAAAAGAAACTGTTCAAACAAACAAATAAATATATCGCCATAGATGGATAGATGGTGCGTTCCAATAATTTAGTAAACGCTATGATCATTTAGGAAACTACACTGTCATTTTGAGAACGTTATCGTCATTTCCGGGAACGTCACTAAAACTGCAAATAAATCAATAAATAATGATTTATCGTAAAATGTGTGCATACACAGAATCAAATGTCTTTTATACTTGTATAGTTATATTATTAGTAACCGCATAGCCCAGCTGTCAAAACAAAAAAATTAAACTTTGTATCAGAATTTAGATCAAATACAAAATAATGAAGGGTATTTTAAAAAAGTAATGTCTTATGAATACAAATTTAGTGAATCACAATATTTTATGATTCAGAAACTTGCTCATTACAGGTTTTTAAAAACAATTGTTTATTATTAATTATTATTAATTGCTTACATATTTTTTTAAATTAATTTAAAAATCGTTCCCAAAATGACGTCCGACTAGCCCATAATTTGCATTAACCGCCACAACTTTGGAAATACGTGTTTTTTTTGCGTGGCCCTTCTCAGGAAAGTTTCATAAGCTTTGGCGCTATAAACATCTTTTGTTAAACTCTATCAGAAGTGAACTTAATTTTTCAGATATTTGAAAACGTAAAATGCCCACCTCTCTGATTTTGACCCATAAAGATTGAAAAGATAAATGGACCTAGTATTGATCCCTGTAGCACACCCATTGTTACCACAATCTGTACTAATATTATAAGGAGGTAATCTCCGAAACTAATCCGATTTCAAAAATTCTTTCACCTGTATAGAATGAATAACATTGCAAAAGACACACTACATACATCCGCCCTGATTGTCTATCTTTGATAGCGACCAAAATCGGTCTCAAACTCTCTAAAACGACAGTTCAGTGACCACGCAAGTAGCTCTGTCACTCTCATCTCAACGAGACCGAACGCGATAAACGATACCTACACGATCGTTTTGACAGTTTGATATCAATTTGAAGTTTGAAACAAGTTAGACAGTACACCTACTAATAAGAATATTATGACATGTAACATTCCAAGTTATCAATAAATAATCTGAATCTGAATCTGAACCTGTAGACAAGGCACCAGGTCAATATAGATTAAAAAGAGAAATGGACCTAATATTGATCCCTGTAGCACACCCATTGTTACTCGACGACCCCGGAGAACACTTTACATTTACGTTAGCTCTTTGTATTCCGTCACTTAAGTAAGCAGTGAGCAGGTTGAGAGCGACACCTTTAACACCATTGTGGTGGAGTTTCCTAGTTAATGTTCCATGGTTAATGCAATAAAATGCCTTAGACAAACCAAAGCAGCTTTGAAGAAGCCGGGGCAGGGAATCTATATCTATCCATCTATTACCAATATATAAAGCGGAAGAGTTTTTTTGTTTGAACACGCTAATCTCAGGAACTACCAGTCGGATTTGAAAAATTCTTTCTGCATTTAATAGCTAAACTCTTGAGGAAGGTTATAGGCTACTTTTCATCATCACCATCACTACGGGGGCAATGCCGCGAGGGCGCTGCTAGTAATAAATATATAACTGTCTTTACAGATAATGCGTAACCATGAAGCTGCGCTGTGGGAGTTGGAAGAGAAGCAGATCCACGAGAGACACCAGCTCGCGAAGAGACAACTCAAGGAAGAGTTCCTGCTGCGGAGACATCAGATGCTGGTCAGACACGACAAGGAGCTGGACCAGATCAAGAGGTGAGTACTCAAGAGAAGGAAGCAGAGACACCAGCTCGACAAGAGACAACTCAAGGAGGAGTTGTTGCTGCGGAGACATCAGATGCTGGTCAGACTAGTTAAGAACCTAATAAAATAAAAAAGCTGTAGCGACATCTACCTGTCGCTAGATGAACTACATAGACATGCTACGCACTACGAGCTTCAGCGAAGATGGCGACACACAACATCATAATGTCTAGATCGCGCAAGCGGTAATTTCTGCAGCAATAGACATATATCCGACCAAAAATATCGGGGTAACCTTATTTTCTTGTCGCTTGATTTGTAATTCTCTTGTGTTTTGTAGAAAAAACAGCCGCAAGGAAGAGGAGCTGGCGAAATGTCAGGCGTTAGAGAAGAGATCGCTGCCCAAGCGCATCCGAGGAGAGCAGAAGGCGAGAGAGATGATGTTCAGAGAGAGTCTGCGCATAGCGCCGCCCGCGCCCGACCTCGACAAGGAGAGACTCAAGAAGGTAAAGATTTAGATTTATATATTTATTGGATATTGGAAAACCAACAGCTTAAAATTTAAGCTGTTGGTTTTCCAATTTTAGTTAAGTTAATCTATTCTGTTATTTAATAACAGAATATTTATTTATTTATTTATTTGTTAGGAACAACAAACAATTACATTCATGACTTATATATAGGTAGTATGGCTATTGCTTAGGTTCTAGGAATGTAACCAACCCCGTTGTCCACAAATTAAGTAAATACAAAAGAATGGGCAAACCTTAAAAAGAAAAAACGATTATCGGTAAGTATACAGTTATGCTTATGAACCTACATACCTACTTAGCAAGTCTCGGCTAACTTCAAAACGATCTGATCAAGTACGTTCTTTCTAAACAAGGCTGGTGAGGTAGAAAAGAAATCAATGTTTGAGAAATGATCATTATATAGGCTCATAATTCTTTGCAAGGGCGCACGCCTGCCGGCATTCGTTTTACAGGTAGCGGGAGCAAACAGATTGCGTTTACGAGCCTCTCTGAGATAAGCGCGATAGGGTACATGTATATATATTTGGTTTACAAGTTTGTTACAATCAAATTTGTTATGACAAATATTGAAAAGTAGCATTATGTCTAGAAGCAGTCTTCTCATTTCTAGGGTAGGTAAAGAATATTTTTCCAGAAGTGCATCGTAGGCGGACTTAGAACGGTAACAGCGATAATGCATTGAACGCAGGAATTTGCGTTGAACGCGTTCCAATTGGGCATTGTATTTATCATAGAATGGGTTCCACACAGAAGTGGCGTACTCTAACTGGGATCTTATCAAAGATTTATATAGAAGTAGGTAGGAAGCAGGTCTCTTAAAAGGTACACAAGTTCGCATTACAAAATTATATAGCATAAAGGATTTGTTAGTAATATGATTAATATGTACGTCGAAGTGTAGTTTCGAATCCATGATTATACCTAAGTCTTTAATAAGAGATACCCTCTCTAGTGATGTGCCACATAGTGAGTAGTTAAAGTCGATGACATGGATTTTTTTAGTAAAGGTGATGGATTTACACTTCGATAGGCTAAGATGCAGTTTATTTGCCAAACAGTAGCTTGTAAATCGATTAAGGTCTTCCTGCAGTTTAAGGCAGTCATCTTTATTAACAATTTCACGATAGATCTTTAGATCATCAGCATATAAAAGAAATCGGGTGTGTCTGAAACACTGGTCAATATCGTTGATAAAAAGGACAAAAAGAAGGGGGCCTAAGATTGATCCTTGGGCCACACCTGAGGTGGCCTTAACTATGTCATCAGAAGTGAATCCATTAACAACAACACGCTGTGTCCTATTCCTAACGTAAGAGGAGAACCACCTAAGTAAATTTCCACGAATACCATTAAATGCCAGCTTTTGCAATAGCAAGTCATGATCCACCTTATCGAAGGCTTTGCAGAAGTCTGTGTAGACAGAGTCAACTTGGACACGTCTATCCATACTCTGAAATAGGGAGGTAGTATACAGGGTGTGGCAAATTCTTGGTCACTGAAGGGTAGCTACCTTTTCTCTTGTAGTTAGAGAGTTTTGTTCTTAGGAAACTTCGGTTTTATTTTGAAGAAAAAAATAATCGCATTTTTAGAGTTTTGAAAAAAAGTACAGTTAGCCTAAAAAATTACATTTGTCAAAAAAAACAAGTTGGTCTTAATCGACTCTATTTCCCATCAGGAACACTTCTCCCAAAGTAACTTACCAAATCAAATCGTAAGTTCTTGCAATAATTCAAAAAAACACATCCCATACATTTTCTATGAAATTAGTACCTAGTTGTAAACATTATAGTGCCAATTATTCGATGGTTATTAATTTACATTCGTAACTGCTTCGGCATGCTGGGAGGCTATTGTAAAGCTTTATGCGCCTCAGACAGAGCCGCAAGAGAGAATGGTAATTTTACATCTGCAGGGAAGCACTTTGTTCTAAATTTAAATACACGCTTTACAATAGCCTCCCAGCTTGCCGGAGCACTTATGAAATTAAATTGAGAACGATCGAATAAGTTGCACTGTAATGTTTACAACTTCTTATTTCATAGAAAATGTATGGGATGTGTTTTTTTTAATTATTGCAAAAACTTACGATTTGATTTAGTAAGTTGCTTTGGGAGAAGTGTTCCTGATGGGAAATAGAGTCGATTAAGACCAACTTGTTTTTTTTGATAAATGTAGTTTTTTAGGCCAACTGTACTTTTTTTCAAAAATCTAAAAATGCATTTATTTTTTTCTTCAAAATAAAACCGAAGTTTCCTAAGAACAAAACTCTCTAACTACAAGAGAAAAGGTAGCTACCCTTCAGTGACCAAAGATTTGCCACACCCTGTATAATACAAGATTACTAATTGTTGAACGTTTTTTTACAAACCCGTGTTGCTCTTCGATAATAAGTTTATGTATAGATGGATATATGTGATTATGTACAAGACGCTCAAGTACTTTCGATAAGGTGCATAGTAGTGATATAGGGCGGTAATTTGTAACGTCATTCTTGGAGCCATTTTTATAGATAGGAGTTATGTTAGCGGTTTTCCAGATGATCGGAATAACGCCCTCACGTAAGCTTCGATTATATAATATTTCTAAGGGTACAGCAAGAGAATCAGCAGTATGTTTTATAAAAAATGGAGATAAACCATCGGGCCCAGGCCCTTTGTTAACATCTAGTGATTTAAGTTCATTTATTATTAGCTGTTTAGGAATATTTAAGTCCGAAAGAGTAAAGTCACATTTTCCATGGATCGGCAACGTGTCAAGATAATGGTCTTGACACGTCGCCGATCCACAGTTGGTCCGCTGGTTGTGAGAACCTTGGTTTCCACAACCATCGGGCTCATAAACAGAACCAAAGAAATTTGTAAAAAGTTTACAGATGCCGTCTGGCTCATTAGCTTCAGCATCATTATATATCATGGACGAAGGAATACCTGATTTCTTGTTACGGCTTTTGACAAACAACCAAAAAGATTTAACATCCTTTCTGAGCCGCTCCTCAATTGTATTTATATAGGTATCAAAACATTCTTTACTAAGAGATTTAAATCTCTGGCGAAATAGTGAAAATTCCTCGTAATGTGACGTGGTATTAAATTTTTTCCATTTTATCCATGCCTTTTCTTTATTTTTAAATATGTGAATGAGCGGCCTAGAAAACCAAACTGGATAGTCATTTGATTTAGGAGAACGTAATGGTATATGCGTTTTGATGATTTCGTATATTCTCTCGTAAAATACGTTAACTGATTCATCGATAGTTAGATCACACAGGATGCTAGACCAATCTATGGCCATTATCTGGTCACTGATAACACTATATTTCCCTTCTTGAAAATAGTACCTAGGCGTAGTAGACCTATTCAGAACTTTGTATGCAAAGTTGAATGGAGCCAGGACGCAAAACGGTGGATGTAAACTATCAATCGGCACCAGAGGTTTGTGGGTAGGCGGTTCACAGTTACAAGAATTAATATTAGATATAAATAAGTCTAAAGTCCGGTCCATACTATTTTTAATAAAGTTAAACTGTTTACTATTTATTGATCGTAGATAATCAAATATATATTTATGAATTAAGTAATCTTTATCAGCAGAAGGTGTCGAGTAGGTACCTGAATGATCATAATCTTGCCAGTCTATACGTGGAATATTAAAATCACCAACAATGTAAAAAATGTCTAAGTTGTTACCTAATAATTCTTGTCTCAATGGATTAAGAAAGGAGGAATAAGTAGATAGGCTTTGACTAGGTGGAATATACACACCACAGATGATGTAGTACTTACCTCGTGAGTTAAATTTTAGTAGCACGTATTCTATCGTCGGAGGCAGTGAGGTATCGTCGCAGCTGTTGTTGAGGGTAGGCGCGAGGAACGCGCGCTCAGCGTGTATGCCGCGTCGCACCGCTATCAATAGGCCTCCACCATCCTCCTTCCCCGTGGCATCACGGTCCCGATCGCATCTATACACTAAGTAGCGAGAGTCTATAACTTCGCTGTCCGAGATGCTAGGTATTAGCCACGTTTCAGTCAGTATTATAACATCATAGCAATTGGATAAAATGTTCGTAAATAATGTATGCAACTTAGTCCTAAGTCCCCTACAATTTTGGTAGTAAATAGATAGTGTATCAATCATTTTTATAGCGTAGAATGTAAGTAATATTACTATAGGCTGTAAAAAAGTTTCGTAAATGAGAAGACTTGCTCGTAAACTTTGCAATATTGATAAACGATCTAGTAGGAAGGGTGTATGAATTTTTGATGTTTTTTTGGTTAGAGGCTAAAATTAAATAACATAAAATTCTGTAATAATTTGCACTAAAAATCCTAATTGAGTATATTGGTGCAGTAGGTAAAATGTTATCTGCCGTAAACAAGATTATCTCAGAGTAATATGAGCATAAGAGAGTGCGCGTGGCAATGATAAACAACAGAAAATAATAATCATTTCCCAGTATGTACAAAGCAAAAGTTTTGTAAAGACTTACGTTTAGAGTTGAAGCAGAATAATAATTGTAGATCGAGAGACCGCTAGCAGAAAAAATATCCGAGACTTGCAAATCACACAAAAAGTATTTAGGAACTTCATCATAGGAAAGACGCAGTACTATCGTGATAAGAAATATAAATACACACACACTAATAGAGCAATCACTTAACGACAGAGCAGATCTTGGCCAAGTCCTTCTGGCCACGGACGGCGAAAACCGGCGACGTTTCACTTCGTCGGACGAGGATTGAGCCATGCTTGATCCAGACGAACCGAAAGCCACCTTGCTTTGCTGCCTCACGCGCCAGCCGGAACAGGGTCTTGTTTTTCAGGGTCAGATGCTCGTTGATGTAGACCTTGTGTAGTGGTCCCGAGATCTTGAGCTGCTCCGAGGTCAGTCCCTTATGGAGGCGGACGGCTGACACAAAGTTGTCTCGAAGTAGACGACTGGAGAACTTCACGATGATGTTCTTAGGCCGTTGACTGTTTGGGCTGGCATGGGGGACACGATGTATCGCAGTGACGTCCTGCTTGGTCATTGGGTCCTTAATTAGAGTCGCGATATCCTCCAATATGGCCATGAGGTTTTCGCCACGTCTCTCTGGTAAGTTGCTAATTTCGATGTTGCACTGACGTGCCTGCTGCTCCATCACATCGAGTCTGGCATCAAGTTCTACAACTTGCGAAGAGTTGGTTTGGATCTCTGAGCTTCTGTTTTCGAGTGCTGCTACACGTTTATTTACGTCTTCAGTTTTAGTATACAGATCCTCATGTTTATCATTGATGAACTTAATAGAAGCCTTGAGGTCACTGAAGTCATCGATGAATTTCGAAAATTTTTCATCTTGCTTGACAAACCACCTCTCCAGCTGTGCTGCCATGCCTTCTTGGTAGCCCTTCAGTTCATCGCGAAGATCCGGCATGTCGGTGCGAACTTTACGTTGGGTAACGAAGTTTGGTGGGGACTCCTTGTCTATAAGGATATCGTCGACGCTCATTTCACCAGATTGTTCCTCCGGTGGCACCTTGCAATCACTACGGTTGAATGTACTGTTCATTGTAGAAGTCAGTATGAGACGCTATACGTAGGTAGGTACAGATTACTCTGGAAAAAACACACGACACAGACTGTATCTCTCACAAAACAGGTTTTTATAATACAACGTTTTTAATATTAATTATTCTGTATATTTATTTTACTATTTATAATATTGTTTGTGAGAGAAATAAATAAATGATTTGATTTGATTTTGTATTGAAACGTCGGAGTCCGTTGTGTGCTAGCGCGAGGTGGTGGGACGCGACCGGTTTGCCCTGGCGCACGCGGCGGAATAGATTAACTTAACTTAGAACCAGAAAGCCAATTATAGGTTTTCACGTTTAGTAAACAGTTTATAAAATATGAACAAAGTGTGAACAGATATTAGATCAACAGCTTTTTAGATGTAGAAACATTAAAAACAGATAATAAATATTACAATGGATCAGTCATCCAAGGAAAAAAAAGCTCTACTCAAACGCTGTCTGGCCGAGTTAGTGCTTGTACAGAATAAATCTAAGTCAAAGTACTTAACCTGTTGAAGCGGTCGCTAGCTCGCCACAAAAATGAATTTTGTCTGTAATTTGTTCCTACTGTAGGAATAAAAATTATAGGATTAAAGCGAACAATTATAAAGGTAAGCTAAATCAGGCTGCCTACCATGAGCTTTATATGCGATCCAGTTTAGGTCCTTGACTGAACTGCTTCGCTTGACGTATGCTATGACGTTGACGAAAAATCAGAACCTAAACATTACCTAAACTGAATTGTTAGATAAAGTTTCGTTCACTCCTACCATGACCGTTTAATACGCGTTGAGTTGGTTCACTTTTGTTTCAAAACTGTCACCTTTAAAACAGGTCATGGTATGAATAGCTTGCGGTCCAGATTAGGAACCTAAACTGGATAGTTCCTAAACTAAATTGTTTACTAAGAGGTCATGGTACAGCTGTTCAGCTGTTGGAAGATCATCAGCATTTTTACTTTTACTAGCTATCCCGCGAACTTCGTAACAATCGCGTTTTCTCGGATTATTTTTAGTCGCGCCATCTAATTTTGAGTTTGGAAAACAAAGCGTTTTTCTTTCTTTCTTTCGGCTCTCATGGGTTTTTTCGTGATGTTGAATAGCCGACTTATCTTCGCGTTTTCGTCAGCGCGATCTACGATTGGCTCTGTCGCGCCATCTAGTTATGAATTTGGAAAACAGAAGCAGGTGGCGTTCAATTTCACGTTTTATCTTCATTTCTACTAGAAGTTTTTTGTGTCGGGGGTTAATTTAATTACCCGACTACGGCGAAGCAAAAAGGAGGGTTATTTTTTAATTGAATAAGGCTGGATTCGACCAAACTGTTATCTTACTCCCAGAGTAGTTATTCCGTTAGCCGACAGAATTCGAAATACAATTGTTTAGAAAGAGCAACCGAACATTATTAGGTGCATTCAAATTATCCTGGTTATAAGGTGTCAACTTTACAATGTCAAAATATTCTAACGAACAGCAGTTTAATCTGTGGTTTAATCTCCAGATAAAACTTAATCCAGTTTGGTAAAATCCAGCCTAAGTATTATATTCATTTGTTATGTTGTGTTCTCAGTTCCAGGAGAACGAGAAAAAGCGTTACCGTGCGGAACAACAACGGCTCGCAACCAAACACGCCAAGGCGAGGGAGGAGCTGCGGGCGCAGGGAGAGGTATGTAGCTCTCTCTCTCACACACACACACACACACACACACACACACACACACACACACACACACACACACACACACACCTGTCTTTCTCTCATGCAGTGGCTCAAGGGGTATGGAAAATTTCAGCCAGATTTCTTACGGCCAAATAATTTGCCATATTTCCTTGGTACACACTTCCCTCTCTCTCTCTCTCACACACACACACACACACATACACACACACCACCCTCTCTCTCACACGCATGTCGCGTCATACCGCGTTCACACTCTCGCGTGCAAACAGACATTCAATCAGAGCGAGCGCGAAGTATCTAGTTCTGTCAATCTCATCTCAAGGAAACCGAGCGCAACCAAAGATAACGTTCTCGTTGAATGTTTATGTCATACTACAATATTAGTGTGATGTGATTAGTATGATTAATGGCTGTTTTACACGGTCTCAGTAGCTAAGTGCTTAGTACTTGTCACAGCACAGACTTGTTGCTTAGTAAATAGGATCGATTTCTATTCACTTGCACTATTCACAAACACTAATACTAAGCACTCATCTCACAGTTTACGCATTGAGACATAGTATTAGTGACAAGTACTAAGCACTCAGCTACTAAGCCCGTTTAAACCAGCCATATGTCAGTCAGTGTAATGTAAGTGTTACCCTCCTCAGGCCCTACTCCGTGAACTGGAGCAGTACCAGAACGAGAAGCGTAAGGCGCTGATGAACCACGAGAGCAACAAGCTGCGCACCGTCGAGGAACGTTACTCAGCGGAACTCAAGGAGTGGCGCGCGACGCACGGAGACAGGAAGATGGTGAGATAACTATTATAGAGATATTGTGATGAACCACGAGAGCAACGAGCTGCGCACCGTCGAGGAACGTTACTCAGCGGAACTCAAGGAGTGGCGCGCGACGCACGGAGACAGGAAGATGGTGAGATAACTATTATAGAGATATTGTGATGAACCACGAGAGCGACGAGCTGCGCACAGTCGAGGAACGTTACTCAGCGGAACTCAAGGAGTGGTGCGCGACGCACGGAGACAGGAAGATGGTGAGCTAACTATTATAGAGATATTGTGATGAACCACGAGAGCAACGAGCTGCGCACAGTCGAGGAACGTTACTCAGCGGAACTCAAGGAGTGGCGCGCGACGCACGGAGACAGGAAGATGGTGAGATAACTATTATAGAGATATTGTGATGAACCACGAGAGCAACGAGCTGCGAACCGTCGAGGAACGTTACTCAGCGGAACTCAAAAAGTGGCGCGCGACGCACGGAGACAGGAAGATGGTGAGCTAACTATTATAGAGATATTGTGATGAACCACGAGAGCAACGAGCTGCGCACAGTCGAGGAACGTTACTCAGCGGACCTCGAGGAGTGGCGCGCGACGCACGGAGACAGGAAGATGGTGAGATAACTATATATCGATGGTTAACAGTCAAAAATAAGCGACATACATAAATACATACATAAAATCACGCCTCTTTCCCACAGGGGTAGGCAGAGACCACGGATTTCCACTCGCTTAAGCGACATTTCGCACCAAATGACGCCTTTGCCCTTTTGGTTGTTAACCATCGATATATAGATTGAAAATGCAAAAAAACTGTACAAAGATACTAAGGCTGAGACTCCACCAAAGCGGAGATGTGTGAGATGTGTTTAAACGACCAATAGAATTTCGTTATTCAAACTATGTCATCACTAGATGTGTGAATAATGAAGTTCTATTGGTTGTTTAAAACACATCTCACACATCTCTGCTTTGGTGGAAGCTCAGCTTTAGACATTCGCGTATTGAGACTGACATCTATACTATCTATACTGATATAATAAAGCGGAAGAGTTTGTTTGTTTGAACGCGCTAATCTCAGGAACTACCAGTTCGATTTGAAAAATTATTTCTGCATGTGATAGCTAAACTCTTATGCTGGGGCCACACTACCTTACCGTCTACCGGGCTGTTACCGCAATAATTATGACATTAAATTACCGTTTAAATTACTGCATGAACTGGTGTGGTTACACTAGAGTTTACCTAGATATGTCAATAAATTAGGCGGTAAAAATATCACTTTTCAAGATGGAGGTTGAAGCTGCAGCGGTGTTGTGTTTTATGAATGCCAATTATTTTTACATGACTCTTTTAAATTTCAACAAAGCTAAAAGAAGACAAAAAAAAGAAGATGGTGGATGATAAAAATGATGATTAATAATAGAGATATTATTTATTAGATATTTATTTAGATGGTTTCGGTAATACCTAATTCATCAAGGATTCTTTTTTCTTTTTCAAATCATCTATCGTACTTGGAAATGATAAATTTTGTTTGATCTGACGCCAGGCATCATTTTGTACACTACGATTTTTATGATTCTTCTGTCGGGTATCCCAAAGAGACGGTTCGGATTAGAATTCCAAAAACTCGAGCGCTTTTTTATTTGACCACTCTATGTCGGTCGATACGATACGTGCGTAGCCGGTGAGCACATATTGCACACTGGACAAACGGTAGTGTGGCCACAAACGCATTAATTACTGCGGTAATCTTCTTTGATGTGCGAAAAAATACCGCCGCCGGAGCTATTGTCTACCGCCATTTGCCATATTGATTGGCATTGTAAAATTATGGCCATAAATCGTGGTTACACCTAGGTGTTGTTTAAGTTATGGCAATAATTATTGGCATATCACGGTAGTGTGGCCCCAGCATTATGGAAGGTTATACTGTGCGAGCTGTCAATAAATCAGTTAAACGCAAGGAATTTCTATACTACGTACCCGGAACGCTGACTGAGACAGAAAACAAGGTCCGCTTGAAATCAAACTTGGGCGGTGTGTCTCTTTCTTTTTGCAACTGTGTGAAAGAGACAAAGCACCCAAGAAAGCCTCTCAACAAGACCAACAATCCTTATAACCAAGATTAAATGATAATAGATCGTTGCTCAGTCGCGATAAGGTTCAAAATCCTTTGTACATTAAATGTCAGTTCGCACTCCAGTTGCGTAGTTTAGAATCTTCTTGGTTAAACGTCAGTCACCGCGTTGTCATTTAATTCAGTAATAAGTGCCTGAAGCGCTCGTGGCGTAGCTTGCTTAGACGTTCTTGATTGATCGTTGAAGTTAAGCAGCGTTGTGCGCGGCCACTCTTAGGATGGGTGACCGCAAGTGGGATTACGAGCAGAGCGCTTCCGTGCTTCGGAGGGCACGTTAAATTGTCGGTCCCGGCTTTAAGTCTTTAAGCCATGACGGAGGCCTTTAGGCGGCCTAAAAACTCCGTCACCAGAGTTGGCCACTTGCTCATACGAACTTACTTACTTTTTATCACAGGGCCTAAGTTTTATATTTATACTAGCAGCGCCCTCGCGGCGTTGCCCCCGTAGTGATGGTATATGGTGATGATGATGAAAAGTAGCCTATAACCTTCCTAAAGAGTTAAGCTATCAAATGCAGAAATAATTTTTCAAGTACCTAATAATTACCTAAACTTAGCTTTGTCAGTCTCAATACAAAAATGTAGTCTATTTTCATGCACATTTTATTTTCCATTCGAAATTAATCAAAATAAAATTTAGTGTATTTACGAAAAGTGTACATAATTTGGTTTTAATTTTATTGAATGTCTTTAAAAGTCGTGAAAATTCGAGATCAAAATTGATTCAAAAACTGAACAATGTTGGCCAAGTGGGTTCGAACCCGGCCACCAATGGATTTTTCGTTTTGAAAAATTTAAATGTGTACACAAGCTCTAAACGGTGAAGAAAAACATCGTGAGGAAACCCGGCCAGGTTTTGAAACCACGACCCTCTGATCGAAAGTCGAGGTACCAATCCCCTCGGCCAACACGGCTCTTTTATTATTATGTATGATAATTGATTTGATCTTGAATTTCCATGTATACGTATGTGTTGTATTGCATGTGCATGTATGTGAATGTTGGTGGTGGTTGGTGAATGGTTTTGTGGTTTTGGGTTTTTAGATCAATAAGACTTGTAAAAAGCGTTGATATTAATGTAAATAAATGGATAAGGGTATTTGTGGAACTTTGGTCCAGAAATCCCCTTTGAGAACCGGAAAGGGATTTCTTGAATAAGTCAATTTATCAATATAATATCGCAGCGTTGTGCGCGGTCACAATTTGGATGGGTGACCGCAAGCATTACGAGCTGAGCGCTTCCGTGTTTCCGTGCACGTTAAATTGTCGGTCCCGGCTTTTAAGTCGTTAAAAAAAAACTCTGTCACCAGAGTTGGCCACTTGCTCATACGAACTTACTTTTACTTTATATCAACGCTTTTTACAAGCATCAGTATCCGTGACGTCTGTTAGGGCAGCTACAGACGCTAAACCTACATTATCTCACAACAGAAACTAATGGCAAAGTTCGTTAAACATCTCGACGACCACGAGAAGAAGTTCGGCATTAAGATACCAGATAGAAGTGTCTATCTAGACGTGCCGTGGCCTAAAAACGTGCTACAACACATCCTGATAGCCCACCATCAGAGAAACAGCTTTATAGGCTCACTGTCCAGATCTAGGACCAGTCTGAACTTCCTATCCGCTGCTAACACTCCTAATCTAGACAGAAGAAAGAGTAACAGTCCTAGTAGAGAGACTAAATCGGCCGCTACCAGCGCTTACAACACCACAAAGCGCGGCAAACTTACAAAAGCCTCACACTACGCGTCCACATCTAATCTTAAACTGGTTTCGGAGAAGATATCTGGCTTCTCCGTCTTCAATAACGAAATACGACGAGATCCGATCATGGCGTATGAAGATATCCCAGAGAATAGAAGGATTGAACGATCTAAGCCGGTAGATAAGAAACTTAACAGACAGAGTATGTCGGAACATCTGTTTAAAACTGAGGCAATGCCGATGAAGCGAAGCTTCTCCCAACAGAGTTTGAAACAGGACATAGTTATGGAAGCTGTTATGATCGATGATATATCTGACGATAAATACAACACGTTTAAGAGCGACACGAGCGACGATGACCAGACCACGCATTTCAGTAGATGGGGGGCCGTGAGGGGCTCTAACAGTTATTCGAACTCGGGTGACATCCCCGTCAGTCAACTCTCAACTCTTAATTTGAAAGAAACTTTGGTGCCTGATAAGGACCCGCCCGATTCAGTGGTTTAAGGCTGATTTTAGTCTCACGCTCACCGTCAGCGCTGATAGGCGAGTGATCTTTATTACAATGAAATAAGGATACTGATTGTCCAGCACCGACGAGAGCAATCAGCGTAGCCATTTCTGCTAAACAATCAGTATCCTTATTTCATTGTAATAAAAGACTAAAATCAGCCTCAGTTTGATGGCAGATTTTTGTAAAACATTTACCCCCTTATGAAAGATGTTTAAAGTTAAACACTGGTTAAACAACGTCCTGTCTCTATTCATCACTATCCATAAATAAGGACAGGACGTTGTTTAACCAGTGTTCAACTTTAAATATCTTTTATAAGACCCAAAGTACTTAAATATAAAAACATTTTAAGCTGTGTTCTCTGTTCTTGAAAGAGTTTAGTTTTCAAAAATTCTATAGATCACCTCCTTAACATATTACGATTAAAAATAAAATCTACTATCGCTTTCCTTAAATATAAAAATATTTAAAAAATTATGTCATATTTTCATAGGATAAAAAAATATGAGAGAAAAAAATCTAGAAAATCTGCTATTAAACTGTAAAATTTTCAATCAAACGCCTATTTATAGTCAAATTTAATTGAAAATACCATTATTTTGTGCCAATGAAGCTGGAATGCTTTTGAATAAGGTGGATTTAATTGCTTGTGAATATGGACGAACCTTGTATATTTAGAGCATGTTTTTATTTTGCATGTATTATAAATTAGAAGTGCTATTTATATAAGTTTTTGAAATATTTTTTTTTTTGTGTTACAATAACGATACGAAAACGCTTTTTCTTCAATTGAAGCGCTCGTGGCGTAGCTTGCTTAGACGTTCTTGATTGATCGTTGAAGTTAAGCAACGTTGGGCGCGGTCACAATTCGGATGGGTGACCGCAACTGGTATTAAAAGCTGAGCGCTTCCGTGCTTCGGAGGGCACGTTAAATTGTCGGTCCCGGCTTTTAAGTTAGGCCATGACGGAGGCCTTTATGCGGCCTAAAGACCCCGTCACCAGTGAGACTTGTTCATACGAACACACTTTTATTTGTCAGTTAGTTACTTGGAACCTTACTCAGAGAATACAAGCATGAACGCCTAAACGTTTCATATCGTATTGAAAATTATATGGACTAACTATAATATTATATGGATTTTATCGCGTAATTTACCTTATTTCTATATTCCCGACGTTTCGTCTATGTTGCTATGTATGTATGTTGGATATGTATATCTGCCCGCGACTATGGCTGTTGTAACATAGCAGAAACGTCGGGATGTATAAATAAGGTAAATTACGCGATAAAATCCCGTGTCCATATAATTTTCAATGTGAATAGTGATCGCGAAAGTTTAAAAAAGACAATTGTTTCATATCGTTATTTTAACACCAATTGATAGATATTGTATGTGCCACTGCATTTTAGATTATAAGAAATAAAACTTCCCTTCTTACTATTTGTACATTCGTTGAGCCATTCGGAGGCCTTGAGGCGGCCTAAAAACTCAAACAGTTGGCCATACATTTTTACTTTGTATAAAACCGACTTGGTTACTTGCCTGTGTTTTTAAGTAACAATAAATTAGTAAAGTATATTTCACTAAAAATATATTATTTATGTTTAATCAAAACGTTCTCTATGGACAAAAATTATTTTCAAATAGTTTTTTTTAATTGAGTCATATTCTTAATAAATAATTTTTATTTTTAATTTTTATTCAATTTTGACATTAAAGTCGGTTTTTAATTGGTATTATATTGTCACAAAAACTTGCCATATTTTTAAAGTATTTTCAAGAAATCAAAGTAAATTATGTTATTTTAATAATTATACCTCGTTGCTTCATTATTCATTTATATGAATTTATACACTGTAGTATCCTTATCTACTTGGTAACTCCGCACAATTTTTAAAGATTTTTTAAACAATTACAAAAACGTATTTCCGGTCTACTCCACCCTAGCACGCCATCTTGTCTTTTGCTCATTCCTTTTTTGTGCGCGGTAACTTTCGCACGCGCGCTTCAAGCAAAGTGCGCAGTCTTTATTTAATCAAAATAAAATAAGAAAAATCGAAGAAAGTGAAGTATAATAACAAAAGTGAAAGTGTTAAATAAAAATCCCCGATGGATTCGTCGTCGAATGATAAAGGTTAGTAAAGTGTTTACTAAATCTTCGTATTTTTCCTACAAAGTGAGTTAATAACTTTGACAGAGTCCATTACTAAACGGACATCTGAGTTGACTGCGAGTCTTCTAAGCAGACAATTCGTACAATCTGAAACAGATGTAACGATCCCCTGCGAAATCATACATTATACCTAGGTACTTTGGTACTAAACTGGCATCCGGGTCGACTGCGAGTCTTCAAAGATGACCTAAACAGAAAATTCGTACAATCTAAAGAGATGTAACGATTCTCTGCCAAATCATAATAATTAAGTACTTTGTACGGGCATCTGGGTTGACTGCGAGTCTTCAAAGATGACCTAAGCAGAAAATGCGTACAATCTGAAACAGATGTAACGCTCCTCTGCAAAATCATATAAGTAGATACTTTAGTACTAAACTGGCATCTGGGTTGACTGCGAGTCTTCAAAGATGGCCTAAAGAGAAAATTCGTACAATCTAAAACAGATGTAACGATTCTCTATGAAATCATATAAGTACTTTGGTACTACACGGGCATCTGGGTTGACTGCGAGTCTTCAAAGATGACCCATGCAGAAAATGCGTACAATCTAAAACAGATGTAACGATCCTCTGCGAAATAAATCATATAGCTACTTTGTTACTAAACTGGCATCTGGATTGACTGCGAGCCTTCAAAGATGATTTAATTTCATTTCATTTCACAGAAAATTCGTTCATTCTAAAACAGATGTAACGATCATCTGCGAATCATATACCTACTTTCGTACCAAACTAGCATCGGGGTCGATGACCTAAACATAAAAATCGTACAATCTGAAATAGATGTAACGATCCTATGCAAAATCATAAACTTTACAACATGTATGGGTTTATTTTATTTTATTTCTTCAACTACCCTCAATTTCATATCTTCATAATCTAAATTGCAAATTGCAATTCTAGATAACGGAGATCATGGTGAAGCATATTATGCAATTCCCGAGTCAATTCCTACCGAACTAGACGTCGTACAAGATGCAGTAGGTACCGGAATGAAATGATGATCTTTACCTTAATGAAAATTCGTTTGTATCCAGTCTACAGGATGATCTCACGGCTAGTATAACACCTAGACGATTCACCTGACTAGGACGAAATATCATCATCATCATTGTCAGCTTGCAGTGACCCAATGCTGGGCATACGCCTCCTTTATCCTATACCTACCCCTAATCATAAAAATATAGGTAACCTACTCGATAACTTATCGAAACATGGCTTTCCTTCTTCTTCTTCTTCAAGGAA
Source organism: Camptogramma bilineatum (assembly GCA_958496255.1). Taxonomy (NCBI): domain Eukaryota; kingdom Metazoa; phylum Arthropoda; class Insecta; order Lepidoptera; family Geometridae; genus Camptogramma; species Camptogramma bilineatum. The sequence goes on from OY292478.1 coordinate 6,694,217, forward strand.
TGTCGAGGAAAAATTAATATAAATTGCGGAAGGAATACTGTCGACAGTCTACTACCAGACAATTGTCGGCTCCTTCAGCCATGGTTCCTAATCGTGATAAGACTCTCATGGCATCGCAACAGCTGGTTTCAGTCATTACTGCCATCAACCGAGCCATACATGTGTTATATCAAGCATTTTAGCAATGGGTGTCAGTTGCTATGTGACTCACACTAGGTACTTATCAACACTAAGTCTATGTCTAATCTGTAAGCCCAACTCGTGTTTTAAATAAATAAATACAAAGTCTGATTTAGCTGATTTCATACAGTTTTTACAAATCGTTCTCACACAATACATGGTATTAATGTGAATTGAAACGGAACGAATCGCTGTTTGGCTCAACGCTATCCTCACAACAGCTTCAGTGCCCTGCAACAGGTCTTCTTATCAGGTCACCTCTCCGGTATCTGTCAAACAGGGGGGGGCGGGTGCGGCGAGGAGACCTCAGGTGTCCGCCTACCTTACACAGCGTCAGCGCAACAGCTGCAGAAGCTCAGATCAAATCAGATCAGTCACAAATCGCGTGCCCCGGTGCAGATTCACCACTAGCAGCACACGCGGGTAGACTTACCCTTTTTACGATAATTAGATAAAACCAGGCTTTACCTACTATACTATTTCAATCCACTGTAAATCAGTCCATAATACCTCAGAATAACCTTTCAGAAGTTGAAAACTTAATTATGCAGGTGGCCATTAATAAGTTAAAATAATGCAAAGTCCCAAAGACTTGTTTATTCCCAAGATATTGTTGCGGAATCAGATATTTCTCACTCTTGAACCTAACGGTGATAAAACGTTTCATATTGAATTTGAAAACTTTAAACAAGTTAGTTCGAAACAAGCATTTTAAAATAGAGGATTACCAAAATGTGTGTAACCTAATCACCATCGACCTGAAAGATGCTTATTTTGTTTTGCCAGTTCGGCACTTTGATCTCAGGGTACCTACTAAAAATTAATAATTCAGTATTGTATTATAAATGTTGCTTAGGTAATAAATGCCTTACCATTTAGTTTAACATCAACTACGATAAGTATAGCTTAACACCTCAACAATCCTACAAATAGTTTTATTGGATTTATTTATTTGGGATTTATTTATAAAAAATTACAATACAGATTTTAGTCTAGGTCTTCCCTCTGATTAATGTTCTAAGAGTGCACAGGTGGTCACAAAGTTTATAAAACTACCATCATATTCGTAAGATCGCCAAACGAGGCATTTTGATCGCCGCTTGCCCAGTGGTCAAGTACGCCTTGTTCAGGTTAGGGTGCTGTCTGTACAAAAGTGCCTCACAAAAAGCAAACCTTAAAATTAGGTAGGTACCTACTTAGAGTTTTGAAGTCTGGGCCCTTTATAGTTTTACTTCGTATTGATAACACACCAACTACGATCACTTATGTTAACCTTCGAGGATGTATACAATACACCTCACCTTAATGACTTACTCCGGCCACTTAAGAAGTTGTGTCAGGAGTGCAGCCTTTGGATTTTCACGTCATATGTGAATACACAGCAAAACCACGTTGATACCGCCTCCAGAATAATAAATCCGGACACTGAGTGTTCCCTGTTCGATGAGGTTTTCACAATATTTTGGGCAACCACATTTAGATCTGTTCGCGTCACGAGATAACGCTAAGACCCATTTCATGGAAACGAGACCCTGACGCAGAAACCATTGACACATTTACCTTAATTTGACATGCCAATTATTTTTACTTTTTCTCCATTTCCTTTTAGCATAAAAAGCCTCAAGAAAACTACTAAGGATCAGGCATAAAGAATACTAGTGTATCCTTACTGGCCATCTCAACAATGGTTCCTACTCTTACAGAAACTATAGTCTCAGACGTTATCTAATTAACTGCCAATAAAAACCTCTATTTTAACGATCGTTATCCGGTACACAAGTAAGTACCTTATTCTGGTGGTTGCAAAGCTCTGCGTATATCGTTTATCGACTAATCATCGACAAATGTTGTCATCACTCTCTGACAGTACGATTAAGCAATAAAACACTTCACCCAGTTAAAGTGGGAACATTGTATTGCAATTGCAACGAAATCAACTGGATGCATTTGCAAGACATCAGTGTTTACATTTCTAACATCTTCGTATAATGTCAGTTTAATACCGTATGCGCATGCATAAGGTACCTAGTCTGAATTCTCATCGTTCTATTCTATTCTACCTTAACTATACCTAATTACCTATCAGTCCTAATAGGAAATAATATTGTATTAGACCAGTGTGTAAAGCAGTTACATAAAGGTGCATGATATAAATTGAACTCTATAATGCCCAAATACCTGGGAGCCTCAATTTATTGGCACTCAATCTTATTTAGATGATCTCGAAATAATAATCATAAAAAAATTATCTTATCAATTAAAAATTTAAATACACGTTATCTCTCTAGCTTTCTATCGCTCACAGGGTTCCCTTATTAAGGGTGCAAAACATTGTAATCTCCGAGCATAAGGATTCTGAATACTGATGTTATGTTGTTTTCATGATGATCTCTATCAACCAATATTATTTCTGTCATGTTTTAAGGAGAATACAAATATATGCCCAGCACCAGACCTGTAGCTGGACATTTTCTAAGACTATATTTCTAAAACAAAATAATAAACAAAACTGTTAATGCAAAAGCGCCCACATTGAGCGGCTGCAACGCAGCCTATCAGCAGTTGTATTGACTATAAGTACTACTGCCCATAACACGCACCACGCGGCTAACAACATGCGCAAGATGCGGTTGGACTAGCTCGTCCAACGAATTTTCCTGGTCTTAACAGAATTATACTGATCAAAAGTGAATTCGCCTAAACTGTCTGTTTATTGTTACAAACTTAATAGGCCTACCTACTTTAATTGTTGTTTGATTTATTGTGATCAAAATAATTTAAGTTGATACAGTAGGTAATCATTACGGGAAAAATGTCCTAAAATGTTATATTACTTTAAAATCCATAATTATTAAAATTATGCCTTTAATTTCAAAACTTTCGGCTCTTAACATCTACAGTGTATAAATTCATATATGAATAATGAAGCAACGAGGTATAATATATGATCAAACGAACTTCCAAGTGAAGTTCGATCATTATTATATGAGTTGCTTCATTAGAATATATGAAACCCTCCCACCCTTATAATAGCAAGTAAATATTAAATATTACCAATATTTAATATATTTTCCCATATAATAGAAAGTTTTGTAAACATATACAAGATAATTACTACTCTAAAAAATGAGCAAAAGACAAGATGGCGTGCTAGGGTGGAGTAGACCGGAAATACGTTTTTGTAATTGTTTAAAAAATCTTTAAAAATTGTGCGGAGTTACCAAGTAGATAAGGATACTACAGTGTATAAATTCATATATTCTAATGAAGCAACTCATATAATAATGATCGAACTTCACTTGGAAGTTCGTTTGATCATATATTTTAGAGTAAGAATGCTTCCCTATTTGCCAAATAGCTTCCTACTAACAGTAATATAAGAACGCGGGGGCAATATTTTTAATAAATTATATTAATATAAATTGTAGGTGCCTCTTAAAGCCTGATTCATATTTAAAAGAACTAATAATAATAATAATTTATTTGTGATTTTCGACTCGAGTCAATTTGATAAAATTTTTATTAATTATAGTCTGTGACCCAGAGTACAATTATTTCAACGTTCATCCGTGAATAAGCAACGGCTATAAGGCTAGCGTTTTTAATTAAAAATTATTATGTCTTCGATAATTATGTAGTTATGAATCAGGCGGTAATGTTGATATTTGAAATTTCTAGTGTAAAATTAGTGACGTAATCAATTATTATTACTTAAATATGAAAAACTCAATTTAAACATTCCATTATACAATTTAGCTTAATTTTTCTCTAGTTATAAATGTTTCATAAAAAATGTCATATACAGGGTGAATTTTTGAGATGGGGCAGTAAGGGCAGCTACCTTAACCGTTGTAGCTAGAGGAAAACGTGCTTAGGAGACCATCCTTAATTTTTGAAAATATTTCGACCTGCATTCACAGATTTTGAAAAAAATGTACAGTCAGCGAGAAAATGGGCCATTTACACAAAAACTTTTTTTGATGCCAATCGATCCTGTTTCATCTAAGGATAAAAAGGCTCTTTCAGACCAACTGAGGTTAGAGTACTAGAAAAGTCAGAAATCGCTAAAATGTATTTCTGAGAGAAGACAGTAAGGGCTACCTTAACCGTTGTAGCTACAGGAAAACGTTTTTAGGAGACTATCCTTAACTTTTGAAGATATTTCAACCTGCATTCACAGATTTTGAAAAAAATGTACAGTCAGTGAGAAAATGGACAATTTACACAAAAACTTTTTTTTAATGCCAGTCGATCCTGTTTCATCTAAGGATTAAAAGACTCTATCGAACCAACTGAGGCAAGAGTACTAGAAAAGTCAGAAAACGCAAATAACTTTGATTATACATTTCGTACGAAATCAATTTATCATTTGTCATAATTTTTCATCATTTTGTCGAAATATCTTCAAAAGTAAGGGTAGTCTCCTAAGAAAGATTTCCTGTAGCTACAACTGTTAAAGTAGCTGCCTTTACTGCTCCGTCTCAAAAATACATTTTAGCAATTTTTGACTTTTCTAGTACTCTTACCTCAGTTGGTCCGAAAGAGCCTTTTAATCCTTAGATGAAGCAGGATCGACTGGCATCAAAAAAAGTTTTTGTGTAAATTGCCCATTTTCTCGCTGACTGTACATTTTTTTCAAAATCTGTGAATGCAGGTTGAAATATCTTCAAAAGTTAAGGATAGTCTTCTAAAAACGTTTTCCTGTAGCTACAACGGTTAAGGTAACCCTTACTGTCTTGTCTCAGAAATACATTTTAGCGATTTCTGACTTTTTTAGTACTCTAACCTCAGTTGGTCTCAAAGAGCCTTTTTATCCTTAGATAAAACAGGATCGATTGGCATCAAAAAAAGTTTTTGTGTAAATGGCCCATTTTCTCGCTGACTGTACATTTCCTTCAAAATCTGTGAATGCAGGTCGAAATATTTTCAAAAATTAAGGATGGTCTCCTAAGAACGTTTTCCTCTAGCTACAACGGTTAAGGTAGCTGCCCTTACTGCCCCATCTCAAAAATTCACCCTGTAGAATAAATAAAAATAGCAAATCTTAAATCTGTTTTAAACAGAAATTGTTAAAAATAACACTGAATACTTAAATTCTATTCATTAATCTAGCAATATTCGTTATTGATCATAAACGGGTATTTATCGCGTAAAAGTTGGGTTTACGAATAAAACCATCACCGAATGAAACGGTACATCTAAATGATTCGGCTATTCGTGCAGGTTTTCTCGGGTAAGATTATACACGATAAATACCCGCGTATTATCTATTATATTAATTATAGTCTAGCATGCCTACTTTTAGGGCCTATCGTCAGATAACGCTTGTAATTCCTTAGTTGTCCATAAGCATGTTAGTATTATGATCAGCTGATTGTCTAACTTGTCTCAAACCTCAAATTGGTCTCAAACTGTCAAAACGATCGCGTAGATATCTTTTGTCGCGTTCTGTCTCGTTGAGAGTGTCAGAGCTACTCGCGTGGTCACTGAACTGTCATATTTGACAGTTTGAGACCGATTTCGGTCGCTATCAAAGATAGACAATTAGGGGGCTGATTTTACCATATCCATATTATTCTAACAGGATCGTAAATCGTAAATATTATGTTGTAAATAAAGATGTTACATTTCTAACTGCATTTTTTATTGCTTTGGTGAAGGGAAACTGTATAAATATCTTTAGACTGACACGCTTTTCCGCACTCTTAGGCTTGTTTCACTCTTCAGCGTGTCGCCGGTCGCGTTCGCGAGTTCACCATTCACAGCACAGAGAAATTAATTTTGACCATTCACAGCACAGATAAATGTGCTGTGAATGGTCAACTCGCGGACGCGACCGGCGACACGCTGAAGAGTGAAACAAGCCTTTGTAGCATGATAGAGTGTAGAAAAGAAGGCGTTAGAGGGAGCGTAAACTTATGCTTTCTGTAACTCTTTAGCGCGCGACTGAGAGCTAAAGAGGGAAAGTAAATCTTGCGTTTAGACACTCTTGCACGCTATTTAGCGTGACAAACCGCGGGCGTTCACGCACGTAGAAAGTGTGTAAGCAAAATATATACCTACTTAAACATAATAAATAACCGTGAAAGAATAAGTTACTATTTAAGATCAACTTACTTGTTAGGCTGGTTGTAACAGTAGGTACCTACACTGAATATTTTAATTTCAGTATAATGTTTGGCTTTGAAAAATAAACGGACTAAAATTCATGTTGAAATGTCCCCTAAAGAAATAATAGTAGGTTCAGCACACCTAAATCTATTTAAATAAATAATGTTTGTATGTTGGTCCTCTATGCGTTCCTAAACCGGATCAGCGGAGCTAAAAAGGCCGCTATATAGCAAAATCCAGAATCACAATATATGCAGTTCTTGTCACTCTGAGTCAATGAAAAGAGACTGCATATAGTTCAATTCCTATTGTGATTCTGCTATGACGGCCTTTTTAAGCCCGCAGATTGTGATGAATTTTTTTTTATTTGGTTTCTCGCCCAATAAATCTATACTTATTGGTTCATTTACCTAAATATAGTCGCCGGAGTATCTTTGACTTTCTAAAGATAGAATTATATTTTATTTCGCTTGACATGCCTGATTTATTTTGCTACTAACGCTTAATTTCTATATTTAAATAATGACTACAACAGTGTACATAAAGTGTAACAGCATGCGCTTAGGTGAGAGAAATAACCGAGGAATGGACCGATTTCGCTGGAGTATTGCATGGTATGTGGTTTTCACCTTTCTTAAATTTTTAGTTAGTTTTGCACTAAGTGTAGATTTAAAATCATTAAAAAACATTTTTTTTATTTCAATTTTTTAAACGGTTGAATGGTACTTTTTCTATCATAATACAGCATGGATGAAAAATGAGTAGCTGAGTTCTCCGGGGCTAAAAAGGCCGTTATATCAGAATCATAATGATTCTTATATTTCGTATTATGTTTTGTTCTTGTCGCTTTCAAGTCTATGAAATTGAAAAGAAACCGCTAGTGTGTTTTTATATTGTAATTCAATTCATTTTGATAGTGTAATTCAGATTAATAATAAATTCATTTATTTTCTCTCACAAAAACAGTACTTAGGTTATGATTCTGCCACAGATTCTGCTGTAACGGCCGTTTTAGCCCCGCTGGTGTAAATACTTTGTATATTCCATAATTAATTATTATCTTTGTAAATATTACTTTTGTTTTATGCTTTCTCTGAAGATTACGTGGTTGAGGTTCAGAAACAGTACGTACTTATAAACTAACTAGCGGTTCGCCCCAGCTTCGTATGGGTTTAATTAATAAATTACCCGTGCGAAGTCGGGGCGCAAACTATACCCTATGTTCATCAGGGATAATGTAGGATTCTAATAGTGAAAGAATTTTTCAAATCGGTCCAGTAGTTTCGGAGCCTATTCAATGCAAACAAACAATCAAATCTTTCCTTTTTATAATATTAGCATAGATAAAATTGAATTTGGCTTAGAATCTGTTATTTTTACGTTTTTTTTTATTTAATTATAATTACTTCTATAAGTTAAACTAGGTCTGTCTTCTAACATTTAATATTAGAATCACACTAATATTATAAATGCGAAAGTTTGGATGGATTGATGTTTTTTCCTCTATACCTAACTCGACAACCACTGAACCGATTTGGCTGAACTTAAAATTTAGATAGATAATGACCGGGAAAAGGACATAGCAGACATAGGACACGCGGAGCCGCGGCCGGAAGCTAGTACAAAATATTTATTGTTATAATTACAAAATACACTTCTTCCAACAGATCTTGGCATTCGTGAAGTTAGCCGTTTCGATGCGCAGTGCAACTTTTTCATACATTTGCTACTGCGCAGCGAAAAGCCTAACTTCACGAATGCCTAGATCCATTGTGACAACTGTACTTACACTTTTAATTACAATTTCAGGCGTTGGATAAGGAGTTCGAAGCTCAATTGGACGAGCAGGAGCGTCAGGCGGCCAACGTTAGGATCCCCTCATCTTCAGCGTTAGCACATCACAACTCAACGCTACACTCCTCGAGAACCAGCCTCGCCAGTAGTCACTATGACTAGCTTCGCCAGTAGTCACTACGACTAGCGGCCGACAACTCGACTAGCGTTAATTTCACTAGGACTATCCCTACTAGTCACTATGACTAGCTTCGCCAGTAGTCACTACGACTAGCTTCGCCAGTAGTCACTATAGATGTCACTACTACACTCACTATGACTAGGTCACGAAGACTAAAACAGCGGGGTTATAAAGGCCGTAATAGTAGAATCAGAGTACGAATTGCACTATAACGCCGTCTCCTTTCATAGACTGAGAGTGACAAGAACGGCATAGGTAATATTGCTATGTTGTGATTCTGCTACAACGGCCTTTTTAGCCCCGCTAATCAGGCAGAAGACAAATTAAATATTTCTAAATCTTTGATTAAGGATCTAAAGCAGCCAGCGAGTACAACTACACTACAAGTTGTGAGTAGTTACTATTACTATACTTTGGGGTTACTATAACTTGCGCCACAGTCACTATGGCTTGCCAGAATTTACTATGAAATACGACGATATGTGGACTGTTGTGAATCAAAACTACGTATGTGATTATTGGTGTTATTTTGTACTGAAAAAATGGTTCGTATAAATTGTTGCTCAAAAATGAATCTACAAAGCGATCAAATAAAGTTTTCTAACATTTCAAAGTCTTGTACAATCGGAAACTTAATAAAATTGTGCCAAATTTTAAAGTCAATCAAATTATTCGCGCTTAACCAAGTTGGATGCATTCAAGACTTAAATCTCCATATATCTAGCTCGGTCGACGCTCGGTGTAACATAAATCTCCATCTATCTAACTCGGTCGACGCTCGGTGTAACATAAATCTCCATATATCTAGCTCGGTCGACGCTCGGTATAACATAAATCTCCATATATCTAACTCGGTCGACGCTCGGTGTAACATAAATCTCAATATATCTAGCTCGGTCGACGCTCGGTGTAACATAAACCTCCATTATCTAACTCGGTCGACGCTCGGTGTAACATAAATCTCCATATATCTAGTTCGGTCGATGATCGGTGTAACATAAATCTCCATATATCTAGCTTGGTCGAAGCTCGGTGTAACATTTTGAATTGGATAACAGCACAGCGGTGCTACAAAGGCCGTTAAATCAGATTCATAATCTGAATTGCACTATATGCCGTCTCTTTTCATAGACATGAGACAAGAACAAAACTTAATAAGAATCATTATTATTCTGCTATAAAAGCCTTTTTAGCCCCGCAGGGAAGCTAAGATGACCGATAACGCAATTCCTTACGAATCACAATATGATTCCTATTTTTTCTTTCTTGTCATTCTCATTTCTATGAAAAGAGACGGCATTATATACAATTCATAATATGATTCAGCTAAAGCGGCCTTTTTAGACTCCTTGTTGAAGTCAGCTTGGTTAGGCAAACTTCTAATCGGCGGCGGTGAGGCCATCTATAGAATAAGGACTTAGATAGTAAAAATTGGTGTTTATAATAAAATTGTTCGAAAGTGTAAATTATAGTAGAATTGAATGCTAAGAGTGCACTTATTATTGAATTTATCTATTATACAGATTTTTGTTAGAAACTTTGTCACTCTTATGGTGCGAATACACGCTGGGCCAGCCTAGGCGAGCGCAAGCGAGAAGGCGAATCGATGCAAGGCGAGAGCGATATAGAGGCAATGCGAGCCTGGGCCAGCGTGTATTCGCGCCTTTATGTAATTGAAATGAGACGACGACATAGAGCAGTTCTTTGTGCTATCGTAAATCTGTAAGTCCGTTATGAAAAAGACCGTAAATTAATTTTTCTTGAAAATTTTGCAGACGCACAACCTCTAATAAGGCTAAGCGCACACCTATCCGCGCCAAGTTCTCGAAGTACCTACTGCCAGATTATGTCGAGTCGGACGATTCGACCGCGGGCAGTCATGCGAGGTTTCATACGATTTCATATAAAGAATTCTAAAATTCGATTCGTTCGGCGCAGATAGGTGTGCGACCACCTTTAACTGTCTTGCTTCCTGAGAGCCCAACTTTGACAAGGCAATGGAATCGAGCGAATAAACGATTGTTATTATAATTTTGTACAAATGACGTTTTGAAAAGCCAATTATGGAATTTATAGCCTTTTGTGGATCAGAAGTGTAGCCATTTATGTCTCACTCTCACCGAGTTTTTGTTAATGACGTAAGTACAATGGATTTTATCGGTCTATTGTCTATTAAAATTTTGTTTTGGTACGGTACAACAGATATTTCAATGCAATTAATAAAAATAATGTAGATTGTGTGTCCGTCACTAAGTAGCTTGTGTCTTGTATTTTTATGCCCAATTTGCGATAGGAATAAGCCACTTGGGTCAAATTAAGGCCATTTAGGTCAAGTAGGCCATCAAGGCCGAAATATAGAATTGGAAAGGTGCTTGGCTTAAAGGAGTGAACTGACGATGAAGGCTGATTTTGAGGGTTGTTTATGGTATGTCGACTGTCATTATCACTAGTTGGATAGGAATGTAGCTAGTTAAACATCTGTGCACCAAAATGTAAGCATTATTATTATTAGTCACTGTGAGTGGAGTCAAATTCGATAACATTATAGTGCTGCCGTCCGCTAGCTAAAATTCCAAGTGAAAAAACCATTTTTTTGAGATGTCGCTAAAAAACGCGCCCCTTTACTTCTATCTTGCTTCGCGCTTGCAGCTTTTTTTAGGATCTCTAATTCAAAAACTATAAACGATAGGAACCCAGTTATAAGACCGATCGATAGAGAATTTTGAGCTTTATAACATGGCAGTTAAAAGTGAAATTCGACCAAATGTCACATAACGGCGTTTTAACTCGCGGACGGCAGAGTGGCCGCACACCTAATCGGCGCCGAATTCTCTGTCTATGTACTACCAGATTCGGTCGAATCGGTCGATTGGGCGCGGAGGTTTCATACGATTTCATTTAAATAATTCTAAAATACTGATACGTGTGCGGCCACCTTTAACAGCATAGTTCTATGCATTCTTGCTTAGTTAGCACTCAAATGTTGGTATTAAATATAAATTATGTAAGTAAATGAAGTAAATAATTCGAAAATGAAATAGTGAGTAGGTACCTACCTTGTTTCAATTTTTTCATAAAAATGTGCTAAGTATTTTGTAAAGCTTAAATAAATCTAATAGCTGCAAAAATGTCTGCAAAGTTGCCGAAGAGTTTTAATTTGAGACATTTTTTAAGATTCCTAGATCTGAATACTTTTAAAGTCATATTTCTTTTGATCTGAATTTAGACCTAATAATTAAACATCTACTTATGATTTTTTTACTAAAGCCCTTTTTAGATCTTAAGTAAAAAAAATTCTACTTAAACAACAATCATAAAGATCCTTGTCACTTTGGTATGAGTTCAGTATACGAAATAATAAATAAAAAATCAAAACTAAAAGAAACAAGCAAGAAATATCTAAAAACCACTTCATAGAAGAAGAAAAAACATGAAAGTTTTAGTACCTAAACTATTGTCAATTAGTTGCGAAGTTAAGACACGCGTCCACTAAACTGTAGCGGTCACAACACTTGCACTTACGTATTGTAAAATATTGACATGTGAAAACAACAGTTGGTTTCCAAACCGATTTTTAGTGTGTTTGTGACGAGTCGATCTAGTGACCGCGTATCGGTGTATCTTTGGGACCTATCAGACAGAGAGCGGTCACGCGTTCAAGCGGTCGGTTTTGCGTTTTTTGTATTCTATTACGTTACATAGATATACCTACTCACACAGGAGGCATTCTGACCGCGACGGTCAAGTAGAACAGCGGGGTTCGTGAGCAATTGCACGCTTGAACGCAGAACGCTTGACCGCGTGACCGCTCTCTGTCTGATAGGTCCCTTTGCCAAATATCAGCGAAATTAATGTTAGTCAAGTAGAATTATTGTAATAAAGATGTAAAAATGTATTAGTCAGCGTAGAAAGGAACTGACGTGTAGATAGACGATGCTTGTATAATGTGCCTACAAAGTTTGATGTAACGTAACCCCGAATGTATTCAACATTAATGTAAGTTCGGTAGTTTTAAGAATATAGAATAATGTACCTACTGGCTGTCCCGGAGTCAAAATCAAGTAAAATCAAAATCTGATAATTTCCAGGCGCAGTAGTTCCGAAACTATGGTCAAAATTACTTTGAAATTTCTTAACAAGGTATGGCGTTTAATAAATCGCTCTTATTAATCACAAGATTTTTCTTCCATGACTTACTTGTATGGATAACATTTTGACAGCTGTCAATCAACTCAGTAGAGATCGGCCCCCTGATTGTCTATCTTTGATAGCGACCAAAATCGGTCTCAAACTCCCAAATATGACAGTTCAGTGACCACGCAAGGAGCTCTCTCTTGTCACTCTCATCTCAACGAGACCGAACGCGACAAAAGATACCCACGCGATCGTTTTGACAGTTTGAGACAAGTTAGACAATCAGCCCGCCGGTACAAAGTACTTGATTATCTCTAGACTAGAACATGATGTCAAGGCTGAACGCACACCTATCCGCGCCGAGTTCTCGAAGATCTGCCCGATTCGACGTGGGCAGGTGTGCGATACGATTTAAAATAAAGAATTCTAAAATTCGTCTCGGTTGATTCCTTCGGCGCGGATAGGTGTGCGGCCACCTTAAAAGCGACGTTTTAGCGACCGCCATCTTTGTTTTATTTGACATTTGTCTTAATTAAACTGCTTTTTTTTTGTTCTTTTATAATTTCAGTTTAATTGGACTGGTTTCAGTTCTTTTAAACACTTCTGGGACATTCTACAAATTCGAGTTTTAGTTTGAAAGAATTAAATTATTAACGCAATAAGCTTTTTTTTGTAACTGCTCAAAATGAGTTTGTAACTAATCAAGAAAAATTCAAGCGTAGTAAAAAGTGCTTCATTTTTTAGGTTATTTTAATTCAACCCTTGCATCTTAAGGGGTGAATTTCAGAAATTTATCCACTGAAAGGAACATGCCCTTGAAGTGTACGCGTTGTTTAAGAGCCAGTGAGCCATCTTAATCATCATATCAGTATGTTACAATAAAATGTATTTTTTATAATTTATACTCCGTTTATACGACGGAAACCGAAATTCTATCAATTTAGACTTTTTTCTACTTAATTTTATCATCTTCATACAGTTCCAAGATTACCTAGTTATTTTAAGAAAAAAACTAACCTTAGTTTTAAACAAAATGCTACTTTTTAAGAAATACTTTATTTGCGCCAAGTGGAACTACGAATATCAAAATTATGTGCTCTTTTTGCTCTGCCATAAATTTCTTTCCACGAAAACCAAAGACGAGAATCATCAAAAACAGCTTATCTTCTTAAAACTAGTCTTAATTTTGAAAAAGACGTATCTACTTAGGCATTTGTGTAACTTTTTGTTTTGTAATGTTAAGTTCAGAACCGTATTGTGTATTCCAATGTTTTAAATAAGTTATGATTATTTTATTAACACGCAAATGTAAATAGGATAAATTAAGTGCTTTTTGTTTTAAGATTAAATTAATAAATATATTTTTTTGAGATTAGCGCAGTATACGCATTACTTAATGTGTAATTACTAGGATTAGTTATTTACTGAAGTAGCGATTTTGTTTTATTTTCTTTACGGTTTTTAAAGTAAATTATTGTTACATTTTTTTCCAAGATATAAAGAACTTAATTGTATTATTGTGTATTTATTATCAACTTTAATTGAACCCTTTTTAAGTAAGATCCCTACCCAATGGAATGTGAAGCCCCACATTACACCATGTACCCAATGGAATGTGAAGCCCCACATTACACCATGTACCCAATGGAATGTGAAGCCCCACATTACACCATGTACCCAATGGAATGTGAAGCCCCACATTACACCATGTACCCAATGGAATGTGAAGCCCCACATTACACCATGTACCCAATGGAATGTGAAGCCCCACATTACACCATGTACCCATGGGCTAGATATTTATTCCGTTGGCTAGGTAGACATATTTTATAGCTGTAGGTACTTAGATATTTGTTTCTTTCCTGTCAGTTTGTTTGTGTTTTCAGCATCTAGCTCTCACTTATACTTACCTAGTATTTATTTACCTGTTTGTCTACCAAAGTACCTGTGTCTTTTGTTTGTCTACTTGTGTACCTGAGTCTTCTGTTTGTTTTTAAATATTATGTACCTAGCTATTTTCCTGTGTGTGTGTTTTTACCAAATAAATGTGTATCTATCTATCTATCTATCTACCCAATGGAATGTGAAGCCCCACATTACACCATGTCCCCAATGGAATGTGAAGCCCCACATTACACCATGCAGCGTGCTAACTGCTTGTTCATTCATAAATAAGTGCTCTGTCTCTCTCTATGGCCTAAGAATTGCGTATTGTGCATCCTACTCTTACTCTGAGGCTAACTGCGGCTAACTTCAGTCAGTAAGCCTCGTAAGAGTAGGATGTACAATACGCAATTCTTAGGCCAAAGAGCGAGACAGAGCGCTAATTTATGAATGAAGCAGTTAGTGCACTGAATTCAGCATGGTGTAATATAATATCGGCTTGACATTAGAGCAGGCCTTAATTCTTTATCTTCAATTTATTTTGATGTTGTAACTATAGTTGTCATGTAAAAAGGGCGCTGGAAGAAAGTGAAGGGGTGTGTTTTGTCTCATGTTTGCGAATAGGTAACCCATGCGTAAACATGAGACAAAACACATCCCCGCCACTTTCAGCGTTCTTTTAACATGACGCGACCTCTACCTATGACTAAGGCTGGATTCGACCAAAAGTGGATTAAGTTTTTACTCGAGACTATTAGCTAACCCACATAATTCGAAATACAATTGCTTAGAAAGCGCAACCGAACATTATTATTTCCATACAAATTATCCTGGCTATACCTAAGGTGTTAACTTTACAATGTCAAAATATTCAAACAAACAGTAGTTTACTCTCGAGACTAAACTTAATCCAGTTTGGTCGAATCCAGCCTTAAACGAGATTAAATCAAGAAGTCAAAATAAAACTAGAAACTTTTTAGAAGAACAGGTTCATTTTGTGACAATGTCAAAATAATTTTGATGATGCGTTAAAAAATTAGCAACCAACATTCAACCAACATAATTCACGAAAAATAAAAACAAGTTTAGGAGCCCCATCGTACCAAGATGCCTAAAGACATTGGCACTATCACTGGCAACGAAGGTTGTCTGGAAGAGACCGTCCAGGAACGCTACAACCGATGCGGGCTGCTGAATACAATACAACACATAGATATTTTTGGCTTTCGATCGAGTTATATCGAACGGAAAAATCGTCTACATTTCGTTTGCGTCTCTAATTCGTCAAAACAAAGCTCAAAATGGTTTATACCACGGAATATGGAGTCTAAACTAAGCAGATTCTCAATAACCACTAAGGTGTCGGGTTTGTACCCTGGACATGATATTTTGGGAAAGGCGAAGAGAGCGAAAATCGCAGCGAGAAGTAATGTTGTATTCGGAGCGGTTGTTCCGAGGTGAAATTATTGAGTAGGTAGTTGTGAAGTAAAAGTTTTTTGTCCACTTTTATTTTTCTTATTTTTTGCCCAATGCGACAGAAGGTATAGTCGTATTGCTCATTATACGGACTAAAAGTGAAGGAAAAAATGTCATTTTTCCTTCAATTTTGACATAAAACGTATCAAAACTAATCAAAATTGAAGGAAAAATCACATTTTTTCCTTCAATTTTAGTCCGTATAATGAGCAATACGACTATAGTGGTTATAGAGTGTAGTTTTAATAATATTAAAATTATTTATTGTTCAGACAGATTTTTGTTATGAAAAAGCTTAGGTATAAAAATAAGTGCCTGTCCTTTTTCTTTGGCACATTGCAAACTAAGCGATTAATACTTAAAAGTTAAAAATAATACAACAGAAAGAAGATTAAATATAAATTTTATTCAAGATCTTAATTGATAGTTTAATCTAAGCAGCGACGCCATCTTGGTTTAAATCCTCGTCTGTAACAAAAAAATTGAGTATGAGTTACAAAAAATAACAAATAATACCCAACAATCAACGTTACTTCTATTCTAACCCTAGTAATTCTACAACTTAAGCTTTTTAGGCTGGATTTTACCAAACTATTAAGTTTTATCTGGAGATTAAACCACAGATTAAACTGCTTTTCGTTAGAATATTTTGATTTTGTAAAGTTGACACCTTATAACCAGGATAATTTGAATGCACCTAATAATGTTCGGTTGCGTTTTTTAAACAATTGTATTTCGAATTCTGTCGGCTAACGGAATAACTACTCTGGGAGTAAGGGCTCCCACACATAAACACGATACGACGTCGCGTCGTACAACGATGCGGCGTCGTTTCACGATACGACGTCGCATCGTGGAAATCTACGACACGATGCACGATATGACGTCGTGACGTTAGAAACTCACGATGCAATCCTGCGCAGTTGTTATTCAAAATTCAAAGATGACAGATGATATTGAAGTCGATCATCTAAAAGCAGAAGCAGAATGCGTCTAGTGCGGTCCATTTTTCGGAACGAACTAAAACACCACCTCACTGTATCGACGGCATCGTGCCGTGTATCGTGCGTGGCACATTACGTAACGATGTCGTGTTTTTTTACGATGCTCATCGTAGATTTCCACGACGCGACGTCGTATCGTGAAACGACGCCGCATCGTTGTACGACGCGACGTCGTATCGTGTTTATGTGTGGGAGCCCTAAGATGACAGTTTGGTCGAATCCAGTCTTAGCAGTGTACCATCCTCCGCTGTACCTTTTTTGTATAACATGCCACTGCGTCCCACACCGTGATCTGTCCCCTGTCCCGTCCCACACCGTGATCTGTCCCCTGTCCCGTCCCACACCGTGATCTGTCCCCTGTCCCGTCCCACACCGTGATCTGTCCCCTGTCCCGTCCCACACCGTGCTCTGTCCCCTGTCCCGTCCCACACCGTGCTCTGTCCCCTGTCCCGTCCCACACCGTGCTCTGTCCCCTGTCCCGTCCCACACCGTAATCTGTCCCCTGTCCCGTCCCACACCGTGCTCTGTCCCCTGTCCCGTCCCACACCGTGCTCTGTCCCCTGTCCCGTCCCACACCGTGCTCTGTCCCCTGTCCCGTCCCACACCGTGCTCTGTCCCCTGTCCCGTCCCACACCGTGATCTGTCCCCTGTCCCGTCCCACACCGTGATCTGTCCCCCGCGTCCCACACCGTGCTCTGTCCCCCGCGTCACGCACCTTTGTCGTCGGTGTCCATGGGCTCGGGTTCGTCGTGGTAGGCGGGCGCTAGGGGCGACACCACGACTCCGTCCCACACGGTGATCTCCGCGGATATGTCCTTCCCTCCCTCGAAGGGTTGCAGCCCGAGGACGTAGCGATGTCCGCCGCGCGCCACCACGCGAAGCAATCTGGACATATACATACATACTGTAGTGTGTAACTACTTAGTATACCTACTTAGGTACTCTAGCTAATAAGACATGGATACCTATTCAATAAACAGTCTTTATCCAGCTCTCGCTTGTTTCACTACTCTCCTAATAGGCTCCTATCGCATGGCGACCGTGACATGTAACAGGAACCGGCTCATGTAATAGGCTCCTATCGCAATACATTGACACCAGAATACTAAAATACTTAAGTTTAGGAGGTGCTTAAAACGTAATATGATCACGGCTGTATTCCCAACGTGTGGCAGACATATTCTTTCATATCTTTTAGGCATTTTTTAAGGATGTCTAAGGGGATAGTCAGAGGTATGTTCAAAAATTGATTGTTTTTTTATATCTACAAATCTGCATACTTAACAAAAATCATGACTCTAGAATTCGTTTGTTTGAACACGCTAATCTTAGGAACTACCAGTCCGATTTGAAAAATTCTTTCTGCATGTGATAGCTAAACTCTTGAGGAAGGTTATAGGCCACTTTTCATCATCATCATCATCGCCCTGCACCATCACTACGGGGGCAACGTCGCGGGAGCGCTGCTAGTAAAGATATAAAGGCCTAAATTTTGTAAGGAAGCGATAAGCGCGAAACAAGATCGTAAAGAAGCGGCGCGTTTTTTAGCGTTTTGTCAGATAACTGCGCTTAGTTAGCGGACGGCAGCATTATATAGTCGGATTGCTCACTATACGGACTAAAATTGAAGGGAAAAATGACATTTTTCCTTCAATTTTGATATGTTTTAGTCCGTATAATGAGCAATACGACTATACAAATCTGCATACTTAACAAAAATCATGACTCTTTCTAGAATTAGTTTGTTTGAATACACTAATCTCAGGAACTACCAGTCCGATTTGAAAAATTCTTTCTGCATTTGATAGCTAAACTATAGATGAGAGTTATAGACTACATCATCATAAGAATAAGAATAGAATAAGAATAATTTTTATTGCACAACTTATGTGATACGGGTACATAGTGCTTAAAATTAAAATACATAGGTCAAGTAAGAACAACAAGCAATTGATCATAAATACACTATGAAGTAGGGAACATACCTCCCGTGCTAGTTAAAAACTGTGTTACGGCGAGGTAGCTCTTCCTTCTTATATGTATACAGGGTGTGGCAAATTCTTGGTCACTGAAGGGTAGCTACCTTTTCTCTTGTAGTTAGAAAGTTTTGTTCTTAGGAAACTTCGGTTTTATTTTGAAGAAAAAAATAATTGCATTTTTAGATTTTTAAAAAAAAGTACAGTTAGCCTAAAAAATTACATTTGTCAAAAAAAACAAGTTGGTCTTAATCGACTCTATTTCCCACCAGGAACACTTCTTCCAAAGTAACTTATCAAATCAAATCGTAAGTTTTTGCAAGAATTCAAAAAAACACATCCCATACATTTTCTATGAAATTAGTAGTTGTAAACATTAAAGTGCCACTTATTCGATGGTCATTAATTTAAATTCGTAACTGCTTCGGCATGCTGGGAGGCAATTGTAAAGCTTTAGGCGCCTCAGACAGAGCCGCAAGAGAGAATGGTGTGCATGGAGCATACCATTTGTACATCTGCAGGGAAGCACTTTGTTCTAAATTTAAATACGCGCTTTACAATAGCCTCCCAGCTTGCAGGAGCAGTTATGAAATTGAATTACGAACGATCGAATAAGTTGCACTGTAATGTTTACAACTACTAATTTCATAGAAAATGTATGGGATGTGTTTTTTTTGAATTCTTGCAAAAACTTACGATTTGATTTGATAAGTTACTTTGGAAGAAGTGTTCCTGGTGGGAAATAGAGTCGATTAAGACCAACTTGTTTTTTTTGACAAATGTATTTTTTTAGGCTAACTGTACTTTTTTTCAAAAATCTAAAAATGCAATTATTTTTTTCTTCAAAATAAAACCGAAGTTTCCTAAGAACAAAACTTTCTAACTACAAGAGAAAAGGTAGCTACCCTTCAGTGACCAAGAATTTGCCACACCCTGTATATAATACATTATTTTAGTATGCTCTTGGACGTGAGTGCCGTAATGATTTAAGGTTTATAGAACAAATTAAAATGCATTATCATCATACACCGTTTATTTTTGGTCAGTTTAAAGCCGGCGCCTACGTAATCTATATCGATAACCTTACTCAAAAATAATAATAAATATGAGATCTATTTTTTTGCAAATAATAATATCACGAAACATAGGCAGGATAAATCACGGAGATACGTGCTCTGTGCTCAGCTGTTGCTACGGCGTAGAGTCTATGCTACGTCGTAGTCATACATACATACCTAGGTCATTAGCTCTGCGCGCCTACGACACTTTACCAAGTGTTTTCCTCACTTTTGTTAATCTTTTCAAGTATTTAGTTTCGTATGAAATACTTATCAAATTCAAAAATTAAACCAATGACACGAATACGATTAAGCAATACAAGCAGTGGGTGCTGGCTTTAAACTGACCCAGAATTAACGGTGTATACATACGTCTGTGCGGTGGCGGCGGCTCCGTCCTGCGCGGGCAGGTCTAGCGCGGTGTGCGCGCGCGCGTGCGTCTGTATGTAACTCACGTCTGTGCGGTGGCGGCGGCTCCGTCCTGCGCGGGCAGGTCTAGCGCGGTGTGCGCGCGCGCGTGCGTCTGTATGTAACTCACGTCTGTGCGGTGGCGGCGGCTCCGTCCTGCGCGGGCAGGTCTAGCGCGGTGTGCGCGCGCGCGTGCGTCTGTATGTAACTCACGTCTGTGCGGTGGCGGCGGCTCCGTCCTGCGCGGGCAGGTCTAGCGCGGTGTGCGCGCGCGCGTGCGTCTGTATGTAACTCACGTCTGTATGTAACTCACGTCTGTGCGGTGGCGGCGGCTCCGTCCTGCGCGGGCAGGTCTAGCGCGGTGTGCGCGCGCGCGTGCGTCTGTATGTAACTCACGTCTGTGCGGTGGCGGCGGCTCCGTCCTGCGCGGGCAGGTCTAGCGCGGTGTGCGCGCGCGCGTGCGTCTGTATGTAACTCACGTCTGTGCGGTGGCGGCGGCTCCGTCCTGCGCGGGCAGGTCTAGCGCGGTGTGCGCGCGCGCGTGCGTCTGTATGTAACTCACGTCTGTGCGGTGGCGGCGGCTCCGTCCTGCGCGGGCAGGTCTAGCGCGGTGTGCGCGCGCGCGTGCGTCTGTATGTAACTCACGTCTGTGCGGTGGCGGCGGCTCCGTCCTGCGCGGGCAGGTCTAGCGCGGTGTGCGCGCGCGCGTGCGTCTGTATGTAACTCACGTCTGTGCGGTGGCGGCGGCTCCGTCCTGCGCGGGCAGGTCTAGCGCGGTGTGCGCGCGCGCGTGCGTCTGTATGTAACTCACGTCTGTGCGGTGGCGGCGGCTCCGTCCTGCGCGGGCAGGTCTAGCGCGGTGTGCGCGCGCGCGTGCGTCTGTATGTAACTCACGTCTGTATGTAACTCACGTCTGTGCGGTGGCGGCGGCTCCGTCCTGCGCGGGCAGGTCTAGCGCGGTGTGCGCGCGCGCGTGCGTCTGTATGTAACTCACGTCTGTGCGGTGGCGGCGGCTCCGTCCTGCGCGGGCAGGTCTAGCGCGGTGTGCGCGCGCGCGTGCGTCTGTATGTAACTCACGTCTGTGCGGTGGCGGCGGCTCCGTCCTGCGCGGGCAGGTCTAGCGCGGTGTGCGCGCGCGCGTGCGCGGCCTCGCACGGGTCCGGCAGGCCCGCGCACCCGGGGAGGAACAGACCGCCCGCCATCAGAGATAGGGCACGTCTGGAACATATACATTATAACCACTGGTCGGAGTAGGTAGAGCTATTTTATGTACTTGCACTATGATAGAATAATATGGATATTCCCCGAATCCCGAAATTCGTTTTTTAGTTAGAAAAATAATAAAAAGCTTTTTGCTATATACGGGTTTAAGGATTGTATAATAAATAGATAGAAACTTGATTCATGAACACACATATATTTTTTTATGTAACAATTTCATATATATTTTATACAAGAATCAACAATCATTTAACATTTTCATTCTGAAGTTGTACAAGAACATACCATACAAATTATTAGTTCCTCAAAAATCGATTATTATAATAATCGAATCCCGGAGTATTAGCCGGAATCCCGTGGAATATCCATATTAACATCAATGTTTGCGGTCAATGAACCTAAATAGCTCTACCTACTCCGATCAGTGATTATAACACATGGAGATATAATCTTGTTAGAAATTAATAAATAAACTTAAAAGTTATATCACTAACGTCAGAGCAGCTGTCGTTCTTGTTCTTATATAGGCATATTCCAACAAGTTATGGGCCCGAGCGTCCTGGGCCCATAACCTGTTGGAATATACCTATGTAAATATAAAGGTACATGTCACACAACAGACAAGGTTAGTTACCTGAATGCCACATTGATGGGCAGCGCCTGCCTCGCGGGGTTGTTCATGATGCAATGATGCGCCAGCAGGTCAACCATCCATGGCGTCAGCGGCGCGAGCCCGGCGTGCCGCCCGCACATGTCACGCAGGAGACGGATCAACACCTACGACCAAATGTACGGTCAAAATATACATTCAACCAAATATACAGTCCGGTCAAAATAGACATGAACCAAAAATACAGTCTGGTCAAAATATACATCCAACCAAAAATACAGTCCGGTCAAAATATACATCCACCCTTGCAAAGCGGGTCTAGAAGCGCTCGTGGCGTAGCTTGCTTAGAAGTTCTTGATTAATCGTTGAAGTTAAGCAACGTTGTACCCGGTCACTATTTGGATGGGTGACCGCAAGTGGCATTACTAGCTGAGCGCTTGCGTACTTCGGAGAGCAAGTTAAATTGTCGGTCCCGGCTTGTATGAGCTATAAGCAGCATACAATAATGTGACCTACAAAACGTTTAGGCTATGCGTAAGCGATTTGTCGTCGGTCAATGGTCAACATTACCTCTACTTTTTACTTAACCTACTTTATAATTTTACATGTATTTTAATATTATTAAATCAGTTGCAAACTAGCACTCATTGGGTTTGGTTATTTTCTCCACCCTTTTACTTAACTTTACTTTACTTTACTTAACTTAGGGTAGAACCCCTTACATTCTTCGAGCCGGATCGGTTATCCAGGCTTCGCGAGGATTTTATATACTACTCTACTTCTATCGAAGGACACTTATCTAACTTTTGTGAACATTATAACGTACGTCATACGTTATCCTACTACGTAACTCGTAATTTACGTAGCAGTGTTGTGTGAACTTTTGTGATAGTGCGGCCTCTATTGGATTGCAAGGATTTGGATTCAACAACTTGAGGACCCGGACTACACTCCCTTACATCGTCGGCCACAAGGATCAACTAAGTATCCCGACACCAAGTAAGGTCTTTTTACTTACCTTCTATTACTTTCTTCAACATGGAGGATCTGATGAAAACATTGGAGGGAATTCTCGCTGGCATCAAGCAAATTGAGGTCAACTTCTCCAAGGATTCCGCTAGCCGTAAAACTCGTGAGTACATAGAGAAACGTTTGGATAGACTAGATAAACTTTGGGCGGATTTTAAGATAATTAATGATAAGCTGACTGTTTACGAACATACTGAAGACCCCTACTTTACGGAAGGTCAGTTCGCAAGGGCCAGGACTTACTATGAGTCCGTCAGACAAAAAATAGCATCCTTTCCAATGCACTTTGTTACTGAGAAAGCGCATGAGATCAACCCACCAAGTACGCCTACTGCGACACCTGGTCAGGTGAAATTTAGCACCCCTGGCACGTCAGCACCACCACTGGTGCAGGTAACTTCACCGACTGCTGCGCCTAGACGCACAGAGCAAGCAGCCGAACTACTCAGCATGCAACGTACTAACTTCAGAGCTTTCGATCGCACAACTAGGAATATAAAGGTAGATGAGATAAAGGTCAAGTGGGAGTTGGAAGATGAGCTGAAAAACATCCAAAATAAATGGAAGACCATCGACGAGCTGCACCTGCAAATCGACAATATTTTGCAAGGATCGGAACCCAGCTACGACGAGGAGTTTTTTCACTACGAGGACTTATACAGGACCATCAAAAGGGCCCTGAATGAAAAGTTAGCGTCGACAGCGCATCTACAGAACGCTACTCCAAAGCTTGACGTACCTGTGTTTAGCGGTATGTATACTAAGTGGCCTACATTCCTAGACTTATACTCTGAAAGTATCCATAACAATCACCTGCTAACCAACTGCCAAAAAATGCAGCACTTAAAGAGTAAGTTGAAAGGCGAACCAGAACGTTTAATACAACATCTACATGTTTCATCTGAGAATTACGAGACTGCCTGGGAGCTCCTAAACCACAGGTACAATAATCCGCAAGTACTCTTCACTAAGCATATTGAGCTATTTCTAAATCAGTCTGCTATGTCAAAACAAACGGCTAACGAAATTAAAAGAATTTACGACACCTCCATGGAAAATATACACGCTATAGAAAACTTGGGAATCGATGTTTCAACCTGGGACCCTATACTGGTCCACCTAATAAGTAAAAAACTCGATCCAGAAACTTACGGCGACTATAAAGAAGCGCGAAAATCTCCACGAGACATCCCTAAACTGAAAGAGCTCTTAGATTTTTTGGAGAGTAAGTTTATAGCTCTGGAGCCCATAAACAAAAAGGAAAGAGATCCTGCCTCCTATCAGCCTAAGCTCCCATCTCACCAACAGCAGAGGACAGTCGACAATAAATATAATATTCGGTATCAAGGTCAAGGACGGTATCGTCAGAACTTTGAAAAATCAGTAGATCAGGAATACCGCTCCAATGCCTGTACTAATTCCTGTCCCCATTGCAACGGTAACCACGTTTTATACCGGTGCCTCACTTTTAGAAAACTGAAACCTGAAAACCTATTGAAGGCGTTCAAGAAAATAGGTGTTTGCAAAAATTGTCTTACTAAGCACGACGTCGGAAAGTGTTACAATAATCGCACGTGTAGAATTTGCTCAGGCGACCATAATTCTCTATTGCATGACGCATTCACTTTACCAATAACATCGACTTTACACCCGACTTCGGCTGGAAATGACAGTGATGAAAAAATGCAACAGGAAAAACAGTCATCGTTGTCGCTGCCATCTACATCTAGAGATCACAGAGTCAATCATGTCGCCAGTGAGGATGAAGAAATTTTACTACCTACTATGTCAATCAAAATAAAGTCAGTAGACGGCACCTTCACTACACTCACTGCACTACTGGACCAAGGATCTCAGATTTCGCTCATTTCTGAAAGGGCAGTGCAACTTTTAGGACTTCCAAGAGAAAATTTCAATGCATCTGTATGGGGAATCGGAGATGGATCGAAGCAAGGCCGAGGAATCGTCTCGTTAGACATAGAATCAATTTATGGAAACTTCAACTTTACTACTCAAGCGCTGGTGATTCCACGAGTCATCAAAAACTTACCTAACTCTACTTTTAAAAGACAACATTGGGCACATCTGGACTTTATCCAGATGGCCGACCCTGACTACAACCTTTCGAAGCCCATTGATCTATTACTTGACGCTAGTGTCTACTCTAAAATTATTATGAACGGGCTCATTAAAGGCCCAGACAGGGCACCTATAGCTCAACAAACTAAGATGGGCTGGATTTTATCAGGCAATGTGAAAACTTTCAACTGCAATGTAGTTATAAATAATATTGAAGAACTCTCCAAATACTGGGAATTGGAAGAAATTTCGGATAGCCCAACAGAATTAACTACTGAAGAAAAATACTGTGAAGAGCTTTATCAAAGGACAACTCGACGCCTGGAGGATGGTAGTTACGAAGTTGCCATACCGATGAAGCCATACTTCGAAAAAAATCTGGGCACCTCTAAAAATAAAGCGATTGCCCAATTCTACAATTTAGAAAATAAAATGTCAGCTAACATTGAGTTCTCGGAAAGTTACAAAAAATTCATGTCCGACTACGAAAAACTGGGGCATATGAAACGCGTACAATGCATAAACAATGTATCTTGCTATCTCCCTCATCACGGCGTTCTAAAGGCTGATTCGACAACAACTAAACTGCGGACAGTTTTTAATGCGTCATCTAAAACTTCGACAGGGAAAAGCTTAAACGATTTGATGGAACGTGGGCCCAATCTACAAAAGGACCTGCAGAGCCTCATCCTTATCTGGCGCCATCATAAATACGTTATAACAGCTGATATTGAGAAGATGTTTCGGACCATTTATATAAGAGAACAAGACCAGCCTCTACACACTATTATCTGGAGACCCTCACCACAACAATCATTGGACGAATTTACCCTATCCACCCTTACTTACGGGACCAAGTCCGCTCCTTACTTAGCCATGCGAACCCTAAAACAGATTGCTATTGATAACGAGAAGCTGCGAAAGTACCCGTTAGCAGTAAAAGCTCTGAAAAATTCGTTTTATATGGACGACCTCCTGGAGGGTGGCGATAGTATAGAGGGAACCCGAGAATTACAACAGCAGGTACTGTGCGCCTTGGCTGAGGCTGGAATGAACATCAGGAAGTGGTCGAGCAACACGCCAGAACTCACTAAATATCTTCCCGAAGGAAGTGTTGATGAGCCACTTAACTTCAAATGCGGAGATACAAGAAAAACCCTCGGACTTAGCTGGAAGTCGGGCTCAGATACATTCACCTTTCAAAATAAATTCGATGACGTGACAAATTCCGATAAACTCACTAAGCGGCAGTTACTTTCATTCATCTCAAAGATTTTCGACCCCCTGGGATGGTTATCCCCACTTACGGTGAGAGCCAAGCTTCTGTTCCAGAGAACATGGGTCGAAGCAAATGATGCCTGGGACGCTCAATTACCTTGCGAGATAATCCAAGAATGGCATCAGCTAAAAATAGATTTTCAAAACTTAAAAAAATTTCAAATACCGAGATACTTAGGTGATAAACAATATAAATACGAGATCCATGGGTTTTGCGACGCTTCAGAAAAAGCATACGCGTGCGCTATTTATATTGTAACAATTAATTATAAGGGCGAGTACACATCAAGATTGATAACTGCAAAAACTAAACTCGCACCCGTGAAAAATAAATTGACTCTGCCACGACTAGAATTGTGTGGAGCTCTTCTACTATCTAGACTTATGGAAAAGGTCTTGGAAACTTTTACTGAAAAGGATGTCACTATGTATGCCTGGACGGACTCGATGATTGCGCTGGGATGGATTTACGGAGGAGTAAACAGATGGAAGGAATTTGTAGCAAATAGAATACTCTCCATTCTGAAGATCATTCCTGCATCGAGTTGGCATCATGTGCGCTCTGAAGACAACGCAGCTGACTGCGCCACAAGGGGAATGAGCGGCACGCAGCTGTTGGAGAATCTGTTGTGGTGGGAAGGCCCAAAATGGCTACATAACTTTGATCCTACATTGATTAGAAACAAAACTTATAAACCTCCTTCCGTTGAAGCAAAGAAGCTTGATGTGAACGTAGCCTTTTGTGAGAATAAAAATGATAACATAATAATAAAGCTATTAAACAAATGTAACTCGATACAGCGCGTGGCAACAATGACCGGCTGGCTATTACGCTACATTAAATGGTTGCGCGGTAAACAATGCACATCTAAGCAAAACTACCTATCAGTACATGAAATGAGTCATGCTTATAATTTAATTATCAGAACTGTACAACAGTTTGAATTTTCTGATGAAATAGCGCAACTAAAAAGGAAGGAAGGTCTAAAGAAAAATAGCAAACTCTTATGCTTGAACCCGATCTTGGATGAACAGACCGGATTACTAAAAGTTGGAGGTCGACTAAATAACTCCTATCTTCAACAATCTACTATGCACCCGGTAATCTTGCCGAGCCATAACCGACTTACTGAACTTGTGATCGATCAAGCGCACAAGATTACGCTTCACGGTGGACCCAGTCTTACTCTGACATATCTAAGAGAAAAGTATTGGATATTATCTGGACTACGCACAGTTAAACATCAACTACGTAAGTGCGTGAAGTGCCGAAGACACACGGATCAAACCAGACCACAGATTATGGGAGATCTGCCTGAACCCAGAGTTACCCCTTCACGGCCGTTTACTCACACCGGTGTCGAGGAGCATCCAAATTATCAAGCTACTGCGAACGATTCCAAGGCCAACGAGCACGAGCCTCGTTTCGAACCACTTAAACCAAGAAGGGGAGCTAGGCAGAGCCGGGGATTTTGTCATGTCGTCACTATAACACTTCTTCTCTTCTCGGCAATACTTTCACCTGCTCAAAGCACACATAATGTCACGTCTCTTGACCAAAACCAAAGCATCTACTTCGACAAAATGTACGACATGAATGTTATAAGAGACGAATGGAAACTCATTGTTTACTATAATATGTCCGCATACTGGACAGGATTATATAACATCAACAATTACGTTCAATACTTAAATCACTATCTAATTACTACGACGACTCCATTACCAATCCAATACAAAGGCATTATTTATCAACTGCAACAAGAGATATCTGAAATCGAACACTACAACAGCATTTTAAGGAATAAAAATAGAAGAAAGAAGAGAGGATTAATTAATGGAGTGGGTTATTTGGCTAACACGTTATTCGGTGTTCTGGATGATTCATTCGCTCAACGCTATGAGAAGGACATCGAAAAAATAGCGCTAAATGAAAATCACTTAAATCTACTTTTGAAAAATCAGACCAGCGTATTAGAAGCTCAGTACAACATTATGCAAAGAAATGAAGCTGTAATGAACAAACAATTTAACCTCATCGGAAAACAGCTGCAAGATATTCAGTTCCGAATGCGGGAAGTACAAAAAGAACAGTGGGACGAACTCAACATACTATCCTTATCATTCTCTGCAAATTCAATCATAACAAGCTTGCGACGTATTCAAGACAACTTGATTGATACAATTACAGATCTCTCACATGGGCACATAGATGCACACTTGCTGCCACCTGAGCAGCTGGAAGAACAAGCCAATGTTATATCGGGTCACTTACGGGGTGATTTGACATTAGCGTGTGACAAGCACAACATTCGAGAAATCTATAAATTAATGAAGATTAATGTGAAAGTCGGAGAAAAATACTTGATAATAGAAATTAAGATCCCACTTATAAACAAAGATACGCTGGAAATTGACCACTTGATAAGCCTACCTCATTCAAATTATATTGTGCGATTCGCAACATATTGCGTTTAATCTACAAAAGAATCTTCTATTACTAATGACTGAAACTGATATACAAGCATGTGTTCATACTACAGATAACCGGCTACTATGTCCTATAGACAAACCTATTTACGAGTTGCCGATTACACACTCAATCTGTGACATAAATATAAACAATCACACCGAACTATGTAATACTGATAAGTTACCCTGTAAAGAGCGGTGGATTAAATTACAATACAATAACAGGTGGTTGTTCTCATGTTGCGCTAAGTGCACCGTACGCATATTTTGCGCAGACGACATGCCAATAGAAACACTGACCGGTAATGGAATCCTTGACATAGGTCAGGGCTGCCTTGTAAAAAGTAACAGCATCACTTTATACGGCCACAACAACTACTTGACCAAAATGAAAATAGAGGGAGAATTGCCAGTCATACCAGAATACTCTATTCTCAATGTTATCGTAAACTCTTCAACGATTCCAGCTTATGTTCCTGAAAATCACACGCACGAATGGACTCAACTGAAAACTCAAATAGAAAACTTAAAAGCCCAATCCGACGTTTCTCTAACTGTACACGACGTTCATCAATACACGGTGATGTACATCATACTAGCGATGTTTATCTTGGCGGTTCCGGTGATCATCATCATCATTCGGCGGCTAAAGGTGACCGTAGCAGCTGGCCCCTTTACTGCAGCATTCAGGGCGGCCCCGGAAGAGGACCCCAAGGGTCCAAGGCAGCTACAAGCGTCTAGTGTCGAAATGTGCTCCTTAAGTGTTTCTAGTTTAGATAAAGCTACTTCTATTAGTCCAAAAGTGACTCCGCGAGTGCGTACCGTAAAATTAAATATACCCATCGTGGACAATTTAGACGCTATCGCGACCGCGAGTGAATAGTGATTTACTTAGGTACCTACCTACCTACTAGAATAAATGAAACTGGACATTCTTGGACAATATTTTAAGACATTTTATACAAACTTTATTAGTGCATTTTACATTATTTTGTGCATTTTATGTTATTTTACCTTTTTACGTTACTTTTTAGTTAAATATAATTTTATAACTTTCTTTGTTGAGTGGCCAGGATGTATGAGCTATAAGCAGCATACAATAATGTGACCTACAAAACGTTTAGGCTATGCGTAAGCGATTTGTCGTCGGTCAATGGTCAACATTACCTCTACTTTTTACTTAACCTACTTTATAATTTTACATGTATTTTAATATTATTAAATCAGTTGCAAACTAGCACTCATTGGGTTTGGTTATTTTCTCCACCCTTTTACTTAACTTTACTTTACTTTACTTAACTTAGGGTAGAACCCCTTACACGGCTTTTAAGTCGTTAAGCCATGACAGAGGCCTTTAGGCGGGCTCGATACTCCGTCACCAGAGTTGGCCACTTGCTCATACGAACTTACATACCCTTGCAAAAATTCCCAGAAAGCTCAAATTGGTCTTAAACTGTCATAAAAATAGCATAGATAACTTTTGTCGCGTTCGGTCTCGTTGAGATGAGAGTGACAGAGCTACTAGCGAGGTCACTGAACTATCTAATAGAC
Source organism: Camptogramma bilineatum (assembly GCA_958496255.1). Classification (NCBI taxonomy): domain Eukaryota; kingdom Metazoa; phylum Arthropoda; class Insecta; order Lepidoptera; family Geometridae; genus Camptogramma; species Camptogramma bilineatum. The sequence continues at coordinate 6,724,663 of OY292478.1, forward strand.
AGTTTGAGACTGATTTTGGTCGCTATCAAAGATAGACAATCAGGGGGCTAATTATGGCTGACGAGCCGATGAAAAATAAAAAGGAAAATAAAAGTTGAACAAATGTTGAGGTGAGGTAACTACTGATCACCTTGTACTCAAGTGAACAAATGTTACCTACCTTGATAGAGGAGTGGTGTGCGTTCTCCTCGAACCAGCGACTGTGACGGATGGCGGCCAGGTGACTACTGATCACCTTGTACTCCAAATGAACCTGACAACATACATTTTCTTACTTCACTCACTAAATTTCAGTTAAATCGGTTCTGTGGTTGTCGACTTAAGCCGCGTTGACACGATCAAAGTACACTACATCCTAGTGCTACTTGGACGACTCTGATTGGACGCCGTCGGACTCACGTGACTCACTCGTACGACGGCGTCCAATCATTCATCCAAGTAGCACTAGGATGTAGTGTACTTTGATCGTGTCAACGCGGCTTTATAGAGAAACAAACATACATACAGTGGATTTCTTTTAAACAACCTTGGTTGTAACGACTTTTCGGTTATGTCAGACTTACGTCCCTTGAATTAAAGCATACTTTCGTAGGAAATGAATTTGGCAATAACAACTTCGGATATAGCGTCTTGTTGTTATGAACTATTTGTGATAGGTTCCTAGAAATTCCATGCGCATATTGCGACTGGGACGGCAAAGGTACAAAGACTCATACATAAAACTATTGAACTTTCTTATGGTGCAGCCAGACGTTGGGCCAGCCTAGGCGAGTACTAGCGAGAAGGCGAATCGACGCAATGCGAGAGAGATAGGCTGAGACTCCACCAAAGCGGAGATGTGTGGGATGTGTTATAAACAACCAATAGAATAGGCATGACTAATTTTCAAAATCTCTTCTATGATATTCAGAAGTATTTATTATGTCTAAAATATATCATATTTCTGTAGAAAATTAAGGTTTTTGTGCAATAAAAGTACATTTAAATTTAAATTTTCAAATTCACGCCAAAACGCTCGCCGGTGTCATGGCGTCTGTTTTTACGTCACGGCTCGGTATATCAACGAGTTATGACAACTTAGCTACATAGAAACAAAATGACATTTACCGAGACGTGACGTAATTCGCTCTGATGGGTGTTTTAGCTATCATGGCGGATTGTTGTATTTTGTAGATTTATTTTAAGAAATAAATTATTAATCTCGACATTAATAAGAGAATAAATACATTTTTCAAAATCTTTGAATCCTATTTCATTAGATCAGATAAATATTTTGGCGAGACTTGATTACTGTCATCATGTCTAAACATGTCATCTCGTCTTTTGAAATTCTATTGGTTGTTACACATCTCACACATCTCCGCTTCGGTGGAGTTTCAGCCATAGAGGCGATGCCAAGCTGGCCTAGGCTGGGCCAACATCTGTACGCGTCTTTATCCTTTGTTTACATTTACAGATTTACATAACTAGTTCGGGAGCCTATGGATTCAATAATAACCTGTATCACTTGATTGTGTCAATCAAAACCATTTTTACTTTACTTTACTTCTTCTTTCGTATGAGCAAGTGGCCAACTCTGGTGACGGAGTTTTTAGGCCGCCTAAAGGCCTCCGTCATGGCTTAACGACTTAAAAGCCGGGACCGACAATGAACGTGCCCTCCGAAGCACGGAAGCGCTCAGCTCGTAGTACCACTTGCGGTCACCCATCCTAAAAGTGACCGCGCACAACGCTGCTTAACTTCAACGATCAATCAAGAACGTCCAAGCAAGCGAAGCCACGAGCGCTTTACTTTACAGTAAAGTAAACTGTAAAGTGAAGTAAAGCGCCTTTACTTTACAGATGTAACGCCATACCTCTGGTTCCAGTTTCCTCAGGTTCTGGTGCAGCGTGGCTACCAGCGCCCGCACGGCCGCGGTCGCGCCCGTCACCGTGAACCCGCGCCCGTGGCACCCGCACGACACGCCACCGCCACCCTCCGTGGACAACAGCTTGTTCAGCTCCTCTTGGACCTACAGAAATACGCGGGCCTTTACATCGAAGCTTTACATCTTTACTAAATGATTAAAGGTTGATTCACGTTACACCGGGCCGTCCGGAACATTATGGTATACATTTTGCCGGCGGGTCAGACATGAATGACTTAATACAAAATGTATACCATAACGTTCCGGCCGGGGCCCGGCCCGGTGTAGCGTGAATCAACCTTTATACAGCGTCAGGAAGCAATCTTCGCCTACACTTATCGAGATAGAAGCAAAAAGTTCGTTGATTTGTATGAAAACCGACCGTGTAACATTTTGAGTAAGTACTTTGACAAACGTAGTTGACAGTTCGGATTGCTTATTTTTACATTGCTGGTTTTCAATGCTCGCCAAGTTTGGCGCGTCAAATTAAAGCCGCAATGGAATGAATTCCGAATGAACTTCGCGGCGAGCAAGCAAGTCCTCGGCCTTTCTTTTCGACACGCTAGGTATATACACTCTTTGCTTCTATCTCGATATAACTCTGTGATCGGGACACTGTAGTGCCTGGGACAATGTTGAGATGGAGTAGGCTTGTAGCACCAGGGGCGGATTAAGCTTCTAGAGCGCCCTAGGCAAGCTCCTCATAGGCGCCTCTCTGGTAACAAAAACCATCAAAAACCGTATTTGGACAAACCTCTGACTACCCAATGGGGTAGCTCTGCTCTGACCACCTAAGGAGACCTTTGCAATGGATCTAGAATTCTAGAATGTCTAAGGCGCGGGACATACAGAAAAGACCAAGGACGAGGACGCGTCGCAGACATTTATGTCTCTTCCGCGTCCCTTTCATAGAAAATGTATAGAAGCGTCGCGCCGCAAAACATACAGAGAGACGGGGCGCCGTCACATTTTGTATGAAAGGGACGCGGAAGAGACAAATGTCTGCGCCCCGTCTCTTCTATCTGGCCTGCGCCTAATAAGTGCTGAAAAAATGACAATCTAGGTAAGTATCTAGGTTTTGTAAGACAAGTGCAACATGTGTGGCACTTGATTTTGTTTTCGATGATCAAAGAAAAAGCTCGATGCTTGTCTTTACTCACAATATAAAATTTACTCATAATATGAAGTTAAATGCGAGCGAAGCGAGCAGATTTTTTTTAAGACAAATTCAACATGTGGCACTTTATTTTGTTTTCAGTGATCAAAGAAAAAGCTCCCTGTTTGTCGGTTCTTATTCTGTGGTCAGACATAACTCAGTTTTACTTGCAATATATCTACTTATAATATGAAGTTAAATGTGAGCGAAGCGAGCAGATTTTTTTAAGAGCAACGTGGCACTTTTTTTTTTTGGTGATCAAAGAAAAAGCTCGCTGCTTGTCGATTCTTATTCTGTGGTCAGACATTACTCACTTTACTCGAAATATTTCTACTTACATCAGGTATAACATGAAGTTAAATGCGAGCGAAGCGAGCATATTTTTTTAAAGATAAATGCAACATGTGGCCCTTGATTTTGTTTGCGGTGATCAAAGATAAGGCTCGATGCTTGTCGGTTCTCATTCTGTGGTCAGACATAACTCACTTTATTCGCAACATACCTAATTATGAAGTGAAATACGAGCGAAGCGAGCAGATTTTTTTTAAGACAATTGCAACAATGTGACACTTGATTTTGTTTGCGGTGCTCAAAGAAAAGGCTCAGTGCTTGTCGGTTTATTTCTATCCGGCTATATGTAACTGATTAAATTCAATCGATCCGCTGGAAAAAGTAATGACTTTCGATCGATCCAAAAAATCGCCAGATCGTACGTAAGTAGGTACGTCTATGATCGCGACGCGATTATCATCCCTGTCGCACGGCTCACGACCACAGAACACAGCTCACGACTGACCCGCGCCCTCCGTCATGGCTTAACGACTTAAAAGCCGGGACCGACCATTTAACGTGCCCTCCGAAGCACGGAAGCGCTCAGCTCGTAATGCCACTTGCGGTCACCCATCCAAATTGTGACCACACACAACATGGCTTAACTTCAACGATCAATCAAGAATGTCTAAGCAAGCTACGCCACGAGCACGTCAGGGTTAGAAGAATAGTTTTCATTCAATATACTTAGAAAACCGCCAGAAAAACCAAATAAAGCAGTTTGTTTGCGCTAATCTCTGCAACTACCAGTCGGATTAAAAACTTCTTTCTACTAATTTCTTATTACCTTATTGGCGAGTCCCTCGACGGCCTCCTTGGTGGGCAGGGTCTTCATGAGCACCACAATGTCTGCTACGTTCTTGCCGGCCATCATGGTTCCTTTCTTGTACGAGCCCACCTGTCTCACCTCCTCCAATTGCTGTTTGAGAAACAAATTACTCGAACAATGCAAAGTATTAATTATAGTGCATTTAAATTAAACTACTCTATACTATAACAGGAATAGACCTATCACAGAAAACTGAGATTAAATATTTGGCACTGATTCAATATGGCCAATCGTAATGAATCTCAGTTTTCTGTGATAGGTCTATCACTGCTATCAACTGATAGCCGGATCCACACCGGACGATCCAAAATGGATCAGCGATCCCGCGATCCAAGATCCAAGATCGTGATGCGTGGAGCATGGATCGTTCTAAGTCGATCCAACAGCAATCTTTTGCGATCCTGACTGGCTGCTCCAACGCGCTCCTGCCGATCCATACTGAATAATGCACATTGGTTTTGGCTAGAGTATCGTAAAGATGTAACAGCCTATGTTGTTAGTACAGTACGGCCAACGGATCTCGGCGTGCGTGAAGTTAGCCGTTTGATGCGCAGTGCAACTTTTTCATACAAAATTTTCTACTGCGCAGCGCAGAGCCTGACTTCACGTATGCCGAGATCCGGCGGCCCAACTGTAAATGTGTCATCTACTAATACTCACACAAGCAGCGAACTCCCCCGGTGCCACCACCAGGTTGTCTAGCACCGTCTGCACCTTGGTCACCAGGCTGAGCACCGCCGCCTGCTCGGCCGGGGTGGGACACAGCTCAGCGTGTCTCTTCAGCAGCGCCTGGAATTACATTATTGTCAAAATAACTAAATAGAAATTTCACTTTCAAAACTTTCGTGAGTTGTACTAGACATTATTTAATTTTTATTAAATAATAGACATTATTTATCTACGATAATTTTACGTGAGTAATTCCCGTGTGTTAAATAATGTATAAATAGAAATTACTAGCTACCGCCCCACAGCTTCACTCACTTGGTACCTGGATAAAATAAATAAATAAATATTGCTGGATATTTCACACAGCACCATCTAGCCCCAAACTAAGCAAAGCTTGTACTATGGGAACCAGATAACTGATAGAATACTTATACTTTTTTTTTGTAAATACATACATAGAATACTTTTATAACACCCAGACACAGATAAAATAATTGCCTGTCTTATTCCCAGTCATTATCTATCTATATTTTAAATTTGAGCCAAATCGATTTAGTGGTTGTCTAGTTATAGAGGAACAGACTTAATCCATCCATTCAAACTTTCACATTAATATTAGTGTGATTAATTAGGAGTAAAGACCTCAGTGACAACTTGGGGATCTGTCGTTGTATTTTTCAGTAAGTACATAGGTAGGTACCTACTTAATGTTTGTTCTCGCCTATCTATCGACTGTTTATCTGATCTGCATGAAACTTTGTAGGTCCTTGGGTCGTAGTGGGAAATCGATAATTACCTGAGTTAGGGCAGAATCATCGGGTGCAGGCTTGCATCTGGGGAAGGCGGGCTCAGCGAGTATCAGGTCAAATGGAGGCCTCAGCATCATGACCCGTGGCCTGTTGAAGGGCGGGCGGTTCATGCCGCCCCGCCCAGGCATCCCGCGACCACCGCGCCCAGCACCGCGGACCATTTTTTGACTATCCAACTTTTAGTCACACACGGAAAATACGAAAATTTATCTTTTTCAGGAGAATAGAACTTGTTACGATTGATCGGAGGTTCAGTAAATGTGGTATACTGAATTGAGTTGGTATTTATCAGGAAATTGAAGTGTATTTACGCTATTTTTAGAGAAAAATCGAAGATTTACAAACAAAATGGCAGGGACGCGGGACGCGGCGAACGAAAGCGAAAGAGGTTATGAAATTATTGCCAGTAAGGAAGTGAGTGAATGAGTGAAGTGAAAAAAAATGTTTTTTCTTTCTTGTAACATTGACAAAAGGTGCGTTCAATACACAGTTCAATACTTGTTTGATAGTAGAACAAAAAATTATTCGCAGGAAAATGAGTTTTTATACAGCAGCGGACTGGTGTCAACTCGAGACCATAACACATTCAATGCCACCATATTTTATTTTGAAGTTATCATATCAATGCACGACTTCGTGGAATAGATCAAAAATAATTTTTTTTTTGACTGAAAGAATGAAAGAATGACTAGACCTGTTGCCTTTCATCAGTCCTGTCACGATGACAGTTGACTTGACAGAAAAAAAAGATTCAAATCACAAAAATGACGTGGAGGCAGGGAGGTTGTGTTTGTTTTAGTGGTCAATTTATTTAATATTTAGGTCATTACAGCTTAATAACCTATTATATAATTGTGTAAATAAATAAACTACAAAATGATCGAGATTTCAGACACACAGAGTAAGTATTTATCTTATAAACTTACTGTTTTCATGTGGGTACTTTAATTTCTTTTGCTATTGTGTTAATTTTCGTAATTTATCCTATAAATTATCAATGTATTTGTAAAATTCATCGTCTATTCCTACGAATTTAATTCATCCATTTCCTATTCCATCTAGGATTGTATGTTGAAGTCATTTTGTGACTAGTTTATTGACCGCCACTCGCCCCTTGTCCCTTCGGCCATGATGGACGATCTTATTACCTAGTTTTCTGTGACGATCACACACAAGCGATCACGATCGTGTAAAATAAAGGGAGGTCGTAATCCTCGTGAGTTATGTGTTCTGTTCTGTGACGCAATCGACTGTAATTGCCCGTGATCGGCGTTTTTCGGACAAACATAAAACGAAGTTCGGCCATGATTGTTTACGTGTCCACACGATCGCCGATTTAGTAGAAAAGAAACGCACGACAGATTTGTATTTGTAAAAAAACGGCGCGAAATCGTGATATTTCGTTTGAAATTTGTGCTACATAAGATTTAAAAATGTCGGAGTGGACCAATGATGAGACATTTAAATTTATTGAATTGTACCAAAATGAGCCTACAATTTGGAATCCAAAAGATAAATACCATAAAGATAAGGTTGAGGTAAGTACCTTCCTATACATCATAATAATATGCATAAGAAGCAATAAGGTGATTAACGAGTAGACCCTAATTGTTTTTATTTTAGCTTAAAAGGTATGAAAATATAAACTTAAGTAGGTATTACTTTTCATATTTACTACGGCAAGAAATGCTTACTTTTGAAGGCGTACAGCTGTCCAATAAACTACCCTCTGATATAAAAAATGTAAACCTATTTAGCTCATTTAAATACAATCTTGCTCAACATATAATTAAAAATTACTCCCTCCTCAACAAATGAAATGAGTTAGATAGGTACAATAAGTAAGTAAACTTGAACAACAAACTGTTAAATACTTACCTTTATGAAAGCATGATTCTCATGTAAGTGACACACCTTTGCCTTATTGAGAATAAAATATATTAAACCTTATATTTACAGGTAAGGGATGCATGGAAAAGAATCTCGGATGAAATGTCCATTCCCGTTCAGGAATTAAAAAGGAGAAAGGAATCCCTGATGGCAGCGTTCCGTTTAAATCATAAAAAAGTACAAGCCTCTATAATGTCCGGAGCTGAAGAGGACGACATCTTTAAACCCGTCTGGATATATTATGATGTGATGGCCGCTTTCATGAGCGATGTGTACGTCTGTAAAAGCATTTATATGGAGGAAGAGGTAAAACAATGATAATACATTTAATTTAATGTACATTTAAGCCGACCTCGGACACCGCTAGAATGCTTTACGGGTCTATAAGCCGGCTAGTCGATGAGTTGTCAATACTTATAATAAAACTGTAACAGGTCAAATTCTGTACATTAAAGATATTTTGAAAATTTTTTTGGAAGGCACTATTAATCGATACTGAACCCAAAACTGTAATTTTTTTCATTCATGTCTGTCTGTCTGTATCTTGGCCGCGCATCACGTCGAAACTACTAGTGGAAACTATTGAAAAGAGTGGGTACTTATGGAAAGGGTGATTTCCATTAGGTGCGCCTAGGCAATGAGGGAATATGAACTGAACATGTCAGACTTATCGAGCCATTTGTTCTCTCCTCTCGGTGGTTGGAACTTTGGAAACTGAAAAATAAGAATTTGTGAAATATTTTATAATTTTGCTTATTACAGGAATCAGTAAACGAAGACCCAAATGATGACAAAAATCTTGTGTACGCTATCGAGCGCCCGGTACAATTCCCTGCACAAAAACGACGTAACAAACCTGTGGAGTTGGGAGAAACAGAAGCAAACAGTGATCAGTTAACCCAGCGTTCACTGAACAATGCGATATCAGCTCTCAACAAGACTTTAACAAAACAAAATGAACGCGAAGATGACTGTGATCTGTACGGCAGGCTTCTAGCTTATAAGTTAAAGTCATTTACTGCTATAGAAAGACAGGAGATTATGTATGAAATCGACGGATTGCTTTTAAAGAAACGGAAGCGTAAAATTACTTCAGAATCACCGTAACCTAACCTAACTAACTTAATAATAAGTTTGAAACATTTTCATGAGTTTTATTTTCTTACCTTTACTGCACCTGAAGCGCTTCTAAACTTGCTTAGAAGTTCTTGATCATTAAAGTTAATAAGACTAGTTTTACTGTCACGCGTATCGTCGGCGCTGATAGGCAAGTGATCTTTATTACAATGAAATAAGGATACTGATTGTTTAGCAGAAATGGCTACGCTGATTGCTCTCGTCAGTGCTGAACAATCAGTATCCTTATTTCATTGCAATAAAGATCACTCGCCTATCAGCGCCGACGATACGCGTGACTGTAAAACCAGCCTTAGTGTTCTGTGACCTAGGGGTAGGTAAGATAGTCAAGAAAATAGCAAGATTTCGACTTACTACCATCATGAATGGACACCTTAACTTTTTTTTTCTTGGTGTACACCAAGAAAAGTAAAATTTAACAATAGAATAAAATCTAGAACTCTAGATAGCACAATAGACGGTCTTAGCGCTGAAAGCGATTTCTTCCAGTCAACTCCAGGTCATAAACTATGTAGGTAAGTAAAGCAGACAGAGAAACAAGAAAGTGACTAAATAAAAACATTTTATAATTTTTGTTTTTTATTTTTTATTTTTCAGAAATAGGGGTGGGCCTAGCTGGGTTCGGGATAGCATTCCTATTTCTTGGAGTACTGCTACTGTTTGACAAGGGATTATTAGCTATAGGCAATGTAAGTATGACACACTTTTGAACCGACTTCACGAAGCGCTCGTGGCGTAGCTTGCTTAGACGTTCTTGATTGATCGTTGAAGTTAAGCAGCGTTGGGCGCGGCCGCTCTCGGGATGGGTGACCGCAAGTGGTATTACGAGCTGAGCGCTTCCGTGCTTCGGAGGGCACGTTAAATTGTCGGTCCCGGCTTTTAAGTTAAGCCATGACGGAGGCCTTTGGGCGGCCTCAAGATTCCGTCACCAGAGTTGGCCACTTACTCATACGAACTTACCGACTTCAAAAAAAACCGGTCAAGTGCGAGTAGAACTCGTACGCCGAGGGTTCCGTACCTACCCATTATACCCATTATGTTATTGTAGCCCGCTTATTTGTATGAGCGCCCATACAACTAAGAGGACAATCTTAATTGGCGTAAACTATGTATGTATGGGAACACCCTTTAATTTTCAACTTTTTTAATTTTTTGGAATTTTTCCTTTATTTGTGCTATAAGACCTTGCTTTTTGCCAAATTTCGTGATTCTAGGTCAACGGGAACTACCATTTAGGTTTTCAACCCAAAACCTCTAGGGTACTTCCGGTTGACCTAGAATTGTCAAATTTGGTTACAACTACAAGCAAGGTCTTACAGCATAAGTAAAGGAAAAATTCCGAAAAATAAAAAAAGTTGATAATTAAGGTAAGTTTTGGTACTTACAAGTTTTCACGAAAACCTAAATTTGCCTATATCTTTTTATAGTGTTGACTCAGGACCTTGATTTTTATACTCACAATAGGGACTATAGACCTCAGTATATGGTATAAATTTCAACTTGCTAGCTCCACCCGTTCCTGAGATAATCGATGGTGACACACGGACAGACAGACGGACAGACAGACGGACAGACAGACAGACAGACAGACAGACAGACAGACGGACAAGAAAGTGATCTTATAAGGGTTCCTTTTTTTACCTTTTAAGGTACGGAACCCTAAAAAGGTTCTCAATTCGTCGGATTTTTTGTATGTTCACCGATTAACGACTTAAAAGCCGGGAACGACAATTTAGCGTGCCCTTCGAAACACGAAAGCGCTCAGCTTGTAATGTCACTTGCGGTCACCCATCCAAAGAGTGGCCGCGCCCAACGCTGCTTAACTTCAACGATAAATCAAGAAAAGCTCAGCCATAGATAGGATTTTTTTTTAAATATTTGTTTTATCAGTTTTTTTTGTTCATTTTTCGGGTTTAATTTTTCTCTATTTGTACCCAAGCTGAGCTCGGTCGCAAATATTTAAAAAAAAAACCTGGTTTTTTTAATACATTTTTTTATTTGTTTGCTTTATATCCTCAGATCCTGTTCATAAGCGGCCTAGCATGTGTGATAGGGCTCCAAAGGACGTTCTTCTTCTTCTTCCAACGCCACAAAGTGAAGGCCTCCATGGCCTTCTTCGGAGGCATCAGTGTGGTGCTGCTGGGATGGCCCATGATCGGCATGATAGCTGAGATGTATGGATTCCTGCTACTGTTTAGGTAAGCTAAATAAAATAAATATATGGTGGACATTTCACACAGCGCCATCTAGCCCCAAACTAAGCAAAGCTTGTACTATGGGAACCAGATAACTGATAGAATAGGTACTTATATACTTTTTGTAAATACATACATAGAATCACACTAATCATTACATCACACTATCACACTAATCACACTACCACACTAATCACACTAATATTATAAATGCGAAAGTTTGGATGTTTGTTTCTCTATAACTCGACAACCACTGAACCGATTTGCCTGTAAAATATAGATAGATAATGACCAGGAATAGGACATAAACTATCGTTGGCAAAGATTCGAACTCGCAGCCTTCGGCTTTAAAGGCGGATACCCTATCACTTAGTGTCAATTCAGACGTACCACAACCACACGACACCGACAACCACACCACAACGACGCGACGTGGTCGGGCGTATATTTGTATTGAAAATGAACTTCCAATTCACACGTACCACATTTTGTCGTTGTTATCGACCACCTGTGTAATACGACCACATCGCAACCACATCGCGACGACATGACGTCATCAACAGCGCGCGCCTAGCTGGCGCCTGCCACATCGACATCTTGTCGGTACCACAACGCAACTGCAAAAAGTCGCTGCGACACGGTGTGGTAGTGGTACGTGTGAATTGACGCTTAGCCACTCTGGTCTCAACAAAAGCGAAATTTCGAACCACATTGCACTGCTAAGGCTGGTTTTACTGTCACGCGTACCGTCCGCGCGGATAGGCGAGTGATCTTTATTACAATGAAATAAGGATACTGATTGTTCAGCACTGACGAGAGCAATCCGCGTAGCCATTTCTGCTAAACAAGCAGTATCCTTATTTCATTGTAATAAAGATCACTCGCCTATCCGCGCGGACGGTACGCGTGACAGTAAAACCAGCCTAAATCGTTTTGCGTGATTTTTGAATTTGAACACAGGTACAAAAAGTCTACAATAAATATAATGCCTAAATTAATATTTCAGAGGGTTCCTGCCAGCGGCTGTGAACTTCTTAAGGATGGTTCCTGTGCTTGGATCCGTGTTAAACCTGCCCATCATCAGTGGGGTAAGCTATCTTTACTTAATTAGCTTATTCTAGGCCACGATCTATTTCAAATACAAATACATTTATTTACCAAAAGAAAATACAACACATACAAATATGTATTACTGATGGTCCCCGCACTATTAGCTATGTTTTTTGGGGAACATGGTGGAATCGTTCCCCTACGGCAGAGTAGGTGGTTCCTCTGCAACGGGCCCATCTGGCACACTTGCCCGTGGTCTTTCCACCAACAGTTGTTGCTGGTCGGATATATGTCTATTGCTGCTGAAATTATCGCTTGCGCGATCTAGACATTATGATGTTGTGTCGCCATTTTCGATGAAGCTCGTAGTGCGTAGCATGTTAGTTCATCTAGCGACAGGTAGATGTCGCTACAGTTTCATGAATATCTGTTCAGCCGTTTGGAGTTTATTAAGGGATATGTCGGTTAACATAAAATGTTTAATTAAATTGTTTTTTGTTTGTTTTCAGATTGTAAATAGGATAGCAGGCGACACGGGGCGGAACATGGTATGATACATACCGACATAAAGACAATAGTGTAAATTGTGTTAAATTATTGATGTGCGGAATAAATGCTTGAATGTGTGGCTATGACTCTATCTATATGTTTTAAAGGGCACATTATAGGCGAATCTTTCATGAGAAAGAAATCGAAAATTCGAAAAGTTCAATGCAAAAATTAAGGTGGTTTCACAGTGCCTCGATCGCCAGTATGCACGAGTTTACTATTCTATCCGTGACTATAGTAAAGTATGGACAACTAGCTGCTGCCCGCGGCTTCGCTCGCGTGGTACCCGGATAAAAAGTAGCCTATGTTACTCTCCAGCCCTCCAACTATCTCGACACAAAAAATCACGTCAATCCGTCGCTCTGGTTTGACGTGAAAGCAGGACAAATAAACACACTTTCACATTTATATTATGGGAACGGATTGTATGGACTAAACTTAGTTAAGTCAAGTTACCGCTAGAGGCGTTGCACTGAATTCCATACAATTGAGATGCTTTACTATAGTCACGGATAGAATAGTAAACTTGTGCATACATCGAGGCACTGATATTGAGAATCTTTATGACCGAAGTTATTTAGCCTGGATTTTTAAGTGCGAAGCTTGTGGTGAGCGGTTGTTTTGTCTAAAACTTTTGTATTATTTTTTCTTTGATAACTTAAGCAATATAAAGGGGATAGAATATAACCTTTGTAGATCCACCCGCCGCCATTTTGATTTATTTTTTATAAGTTTCTGCGCACGGTGAAAGTGGTGGACAGAACCTTTGTGGCATCCACCCGCCGCCATTTTGAGTTTTTTTTGAAGTTTTCCATCCGCTCGCCGCCATTTTGATTTTTTTTAAGTTTCCCATCCGCTCGCCGCCATCTTGTTTTTTTTTTTTTTTTAAGTTTCCGCGCACGATGAAAGTGCTATTATGTGGATACAGGATACTTATACCTACTTATTCAATAAAAAAAATCATGGAATATGGAACTTACCCTAAAGTGTCACGTTTCCGATATAATTAGAGGTAAAGATCGGCATGAGAACAATGACTTAAAAATGCAGTAACTACCTACGTTAGATTGTGCGCTTGTAGACGTCCGATTTTTTCGCCGGAGAACGGACCGTCAATAAACGGATATCCTTATAAACGGCGACTATCGCTGTTTTGTTACTAAAATACCTTGAGTACCAACAATAAATAAATACAATGAGTGCCATTGCCGCGCGTGAATTGGAGCTACAAACGGAGTGGATAGCAGTAGCAGTGAATGCGTTATGGAAGCAGTCAATTTGTAACGCCTTGTCCTCAAGTTTTTTAAAAGCAGAATGATTACATAAATGGAAGTCGGTGGCGTCCATCTTGAAAAACAAAATGGCGGGCTGTCGCAAGTAAAGTATTAACTACAGCACAGAATTCTAAATTGTATTCAGTATTCTGTGCCTGCAGTTTTAATAATGTGCAGGTATTTTTAAATAGTTCCTGTTTTATTATATTAACCCGGGCGAAGTCGGGCTGCCATAGTACTTAGATGAAATAGTATTACACAAACATAATAGTTATGCAGTGGTTTTTGCGTAGGTAGGTACTACTAGGTACAATTCAAATTATCAAGTTTTTAAATTTTATATCCGATTTTCAAAAAACATGCCACGATAAACTTAACTAAACTTGATCGATAAAGTTTTAACTGTTGTTACTTTTGTTTAAAAAAATAAAAAAGCACAATTTCGAAAAACTTACTTAATTTTTTTTTGTACCTACCTAATTCAACTCTTCGATCCGTCGTCCAATTTACCCTAAAATTTATTTAGGTAGGTACTTACCTATCTATATAACAAGTGGCTAAATTAAAAATTTAAACAAACCGACTTCAATACAATCTGTTGTTGGGTAAGGCTAAGGGTGAGATGAATAAAATGAGCACAAACATGGATGTTCCACTGTTATTCACTGAGAAGTTCCATTGAACAGCGGTCGTATTACCAAGTCTTAGAGCAATGTCAAAGTAAGATTACTTTCGTCCGTACTTAGATAAGACTGAAGTAAGACTGACGCAGGCATAAATCAGGCCTAAATCAACCTTGTTTTAATCCTGCCTTAGGACGGAAACAATCTTAACGCAGGGATGTTTTGGTGACATGACCAAGGAAGTTATATACCTACATAACTGGAAGGTTAATTGAGACAGAAAACGCGGTCCGCTTGAGAGATAAAACTTGGGCGGTGTGTCTCTTTCTAAAGCGTGACCATAATTTATAAACTAAACATCCCTAAAGTCCCTAAGGGGCCTTTTACATCATTTTCTGATTTACGTGATGTTTCAGAGCATGATTTTCCAATTAAAATACTGATACAATTTTGATCCTTGATTTTGATTTCGATCCTTGGTTTCGATCCTTGAATTCGATCCTTGATTTCGATCCTTGATTTCAATCCTTGGTTTCGATCCTTGATTTCGATCCTTTATTTCAACCCTAGATTCTTGAATCTTGAATCTTGATTTTTTAATCTGAAAACTGAAATCTTGAATCTTGAATCTTTGAAGTGACAGCTGTCAAACTTAAAACCGCCATATCTCCGGAACTACTCGTCCTAGACTCCCCGTTCTCAGTTCAAATGAAAGCTATGACCAAGATCTTCATTTGAAGTGACAGCTGTCAAACTTAAAACCGCCATATCTCGGGAACTACTCGTCCTAGACTCCCCGTTCTCAGTTCAAATGAAAGCTATGACCAAGATCTTCATTTGAAGTGACAGCTGTCAAACTTCAAATGGCCATATCTCGGAAACTACTCATCCTAGACTCTTCCTTTTTAGCTCAAATGAAAGCTATGACCAAGATCTACATTTTCAATAACAGCTGTCAAAATGACATCTGTCATCTGAAATGAAGATCTTGGTTATAGCTTTCATTTGAACTGAGAACGGGGAGTCTAGGACGAGTAGTTTCCAAGATATGGCGGTTTTAAGTTTGACAGCTGTCACTTCAAATGAAGATCTTGGTCATAGCTTTCATTTGAACTGAGAACGGGGAGTCTGGGACGAGTAGTTTCCAAGATATGGCCGTTTGAAGTTTGACAGCTGTCACTTCAAATGAAGATCTTGGTCATAGCTTTCATTTGAACTTTGAACGGGGAGTCTAGGACGAGTAGTTTCTAAGATATGGCCGTTTGAAGTTTGACAGCTGTCACTTCAAATGAAGATCTTGGTCATTGCTTTCATTTGAACTGAGAACGGGGAGTCTAGGACGAGTAGTTCCCGAGATATGTCCATTTGAAGTTTGACAGCTGTCAAATCCAGGATCGAAATCCAATATCGAAACCAAGGATCGAAATCAAGGATCGAAATCAAAATCAAGGATCAAAATCAAGGATTGAATTAAAGGATCGAAACCATGGATCGAAATCAAGCGCTGATTTTGTCGAGCGCGATAAGGTAAAAATATCCTGAAATTTAAATGACAAGGTCACACTACTAATCCAACAATGAGTGTGAAAGAGACAAAGCTACCAAGAAAGCCTCTCAACAAGACCAACAATCCTTATAACCAAGATTAAATTATACCTAATATATCGTTGTGTAGTCGTGATAAGGTTCAAAATCATTTGTACATTAAATGTCAGGTAGCATTCCTGTATGTATATAACTTCCTTGGACATGACATCGACTAGATGCAGGACTGCGCATGTCCTGCTCGGTGTCATCGAGCAAGACATGCGCAGAGAGAGCGGTCAAGACCAAGGCAGGAATAAAATAAGATTGTTTTCGGACGAAAACAATGTCAAATCAAGCTTAAGGCAGGAATGGATTTCGCCTTATTTTGACATTGCTCTAAGAGCTCATAGTACGGTTACAGGTCCTGACTCCATCATCGGATTAGCTAGCTGTCACCATATTATTACATTGCAGTTGGAACTTAACCTACATGCTGAGTTCCAAGTTTCAACTCAATCAGACTATTTACTTAGGAGTTCTGTTGAACAGCTCCTGACTCCATCATCAGATCAGCTCGTTGTGACCATACGCACCCTCGGAAAGACAAGGTCCGAACTAGCCAAATTTTCAAAAATGAGTTAAATATGCAGAAATGCTTTAAAAACTTTTTAAAGCACTTCTGCATATTTAACTCATTTTTGAAAATTTCGTGAGTTCGGACCTTGTCTTTCCGAGGGTGCGATATTATTACATTGTAGTTGTAACTTGACAGACGCGCCGAGTTTCAACTCGATCGGCCTATTTACTGAGGAGTTCTGTTGAACAGCTCCTGACTTCATCATCAGATCAGCTCAATGTTACCATAATATTGCATTATCACCGATAACCTATAAAGCTTTCAGAAAATACCCTAATCGCTTCAAGTGTGCCTATAAAATTTGAAGAGTTACCTCGATTTCTCCAAGATCCCATCATCAGATCCTGACCTGATGACCAAAAGGACCAATTGGAAGGTGTACCCTTTAAAACAAAAAAAGAATTTTTGAAATCGGTCGAGGCGTCTTCGAGTAATCGGTGAACATACATAAAAAAAAAGCACAAAAAAAAAAAAAAAAAAAGATTCCGACGAACTGAGAACCTCCTCCTTTTTTTGAAGTCGGTTAAAAATAATAAGTAATTTGCGTTCTTTGTTGGTAACACAAAATATTCTTTCTCAGGACGACGGTGGATATTAAAGCCGCGATGGATTTCTTCTGACTAACCCTATTTTTAACCATTCCAAAAAGAATTTACTTTCTAAATTGTATTTTTTGTAAATGTAAATAAAGAGCATGTTTGTCATTTTGTGAGTTTTTTTCCAAATTCCTTTTTAGCTAGCATGTATTTTTACAAATAGAATTATATTTCACATAAATCGACCTCTGTGGCGCAGTGGAACGCCTGAAACAGAAGGTTACGGGTTCGATTTCCGTCTCAAAGCCAAGTGTCTCGGGTCTGGGTGTTTTTCACTAGGTAGTATCCATCCAATACAATTTTTATACAAACTCGCTGGTTGAGAAATACAGGCATAATTATAATAAATATCTATTATGTGCCCTAAGGACGTCGGCTGGATTACGGTTCAAGCAAGTGTGTCTAGGCCTTCCCCATTTTAAGCAAGATATAACTTAGTCCATAGATTTTCCTTTTTTTTCCAACCTCGCCAAAATAAGTAAGTACAAACATTCTTCCATAAATCCCGCGCCAATAATGCCATAAACATAGACGGAACGCACTTTTCCCGAATCCCGCTATTATTATCTGTGTTCTCTATCGATAAGATATTGTAGATGGCGCCACTACCCGAGTCTTCAGTCGCCGCCCGGGCCGGGGCAGAAGCACACGTCTGTCGGACGTCGCCGCAGCTCAGCGAGCGCCCGAGCCCTTTCTACCCAACCATGAATAAAAAAACAAAAACCCAATAGTTTTACACACTGAATTACCGAAACTTATCACGTTATTTCTTTAAACAATAATAAAATACCTGTAGATGTTGAGGGATAGTGTAATTAATTAGTTTTGAGTGCGTGTGATGTGATATTTCGTGAAAAATTACGTTTGGATTGGGTCGTGATAGTGCATTCCGGTTACCTATGAGAATTAAGTGAGTCTATATAATAGGTGTGTTTTGGTACCTATATATTTAGAGCACAAAATAGATTTTTTACGTCTAATAGCTCGATTGAATATGCTTTTATATTATTTGCGCGCTTGATTGGAAATAATCGCTGTGAATGTACGAATGTTAATAGTATTTGCATGCTAATAGAATTTTCTTTAATTGTGTTTGTGTGTGTTCGAATATGGCAGTTTTATTGATTGCTTAGTGGTGTTACCTGGCTTTTTTAAATAAAATTAACCACCATTTTTAATCGTGCATCTTTATTTGACTCAATATTTTGTAAATGTGTTTGTGTTCGTATTTTTTGAGATTTTTTGTAATAAATTTGATTTGGCATGTCTGTGTTTTTTTTCCCTATTTTATCATTATCTTAAGTAATATCCTTAATTTTTTTTTACTTTATTGTTACATTTACTTTACCTACCTAGCGCCATTGAAACTGTAAAGGTACGTACACCTAATCTAAATGATATCTTACTAAATGCGATCACCTGAGTAAACTAAGCACAGCTTTCAATAAAGCACCCGGTAGACTTGATTCACCTGGAGTAAATCACCTGAGTGAACTAAGCACAGCTTTCAATAAAGCAACCGGTAATTATTTCATATTATATGTATATTATATTATATATGTATTACCTATATCGCAAATAAATTACCTATTTCATTTCATTTCATTAATTCACCTGGAGTAAATCACCTTGCACCTAGGTAGGTAGGTACCTAATAAAAAGTATTGTTTTCATTCCTCTGTTTATCAGGGCTATTCACAACTTCCCGAAATGTATTCCGAATTCGGAATGTGACGTTTTTATGCTTAAAAAACGTCTACTTTCCGAAGAAAATCTTCGAATCGGATGAATACCTACCGAGAAGTGTGAATCGCACTAAAGGCAACTGAAAGCGTAGAAATGAAAAATAGTATTGAATTGAATTGAATTGAAAAATACTTTATTGTAGGTACACAATTACAAAATAAACTTATGAGCTAGTAAACCTTAACAATAAATTGTACTGTAATAGTACCTACCTACGTACCTACTTAAATACCAACCTACATAATTTATTTTACAACTGCAGGTGAGTTTACATACCTACTCAGCCAAATCCACGGGAGAAAACTAAAGTGTAGGTAGGTACAATAAACAACGAAAAGTAGGAAACATAGATACCTACTAGTCCAGACCGAAAGCATAGAATAGATAATAATACTACGTACCGAAAGTCATAAATAAAATAAATGTTGTTGTTGTACGAAAAGTTCCGATCGGATGAACAACACAATAATAATGTAGGTAGGTACCTACCCTTCTAGTAAATTGTGTTTTCGTATCCTTGAATGTGGATTCCCTAGGAAACTACAACCACAACCAGCCCTCTGATTGTCTATCTTTGATTTCGCTATCTTTGTTACCGACCAAAATCTGTCAAACTGACAAATCATCGCCTAAATTCGAAAACCTCGTAACTCCGTCTTTTTGACGAAAATGATTTTTTGATGCAGTTTGGTAGAAAATCTAATTCTCTACCAAACTGCATCAAAAAATCATTTTCGTAAAAAGACCGAGTTACGAGGTTTTCGAATTTAGCCGACGAAATATGACAGTTCAGTGGCCACGCAAGTAGCTCTGTCACTCTCAACGAGACCGGGCGCGACAAAAGATACTGTGATCGTTTTGACAGTTTGAGACCAATTTGAGGTTTGAGACAAGTTAGACAATCAGCCCGCGGTTTACTCAAGTAATATTTTATTTTATTGAGTATTTTATTTTATTTTATTAATATTATATTAAATACAGTATTTATTCTGTGCCAGTAGGTAGAGTAACAGTCTCGCAGTGGGTAGTAAATTGGGTATCGATATAAGGTTCGATTTATGTGACCATTTTTGGAAAATAAGATAAAAAAAAATAATTCCGATAGGTATATTTTTTGGCCCTTTCAGCGTTTCTTTAGGAGTGTTGGGGGCCCGTATCCTATCGTAGGATGTTAGGAAAATAAATTAACTAATGCAGCAACCATCTCACCGACGCTACTGCAGTAATAAAATAAAAGTTGGCAGGTAAGTAGTATTTTTTTCCAAAATGCCTTGTTTTATTTTCCTACAGTTTTTTTTAAATGGCTCCGTCAGGTTTTTTAAATTTCGAATGTGACCCGTTATTGCAAAATGGTTAAGAAACCCTGCTGTTTCACCTCGGCACTCATTTTATTTATTTAATTGAATTGAAATATGGTCAAAATCATTAATAAGCATTGTTCAGTACCACCGAGATCACACAAGATTGACTTAATGTAATGAAATTGCTCGCACAAATCCAAACAATGTTTTCCAATTAAAATCTAAATAATAACACAATCACAATACAATCGTAAGATCTTGGCTCGTGTCCAAGTCGACTAAGATTGGCTATCTGATGAGTTAAATAGGTTGGGAATTAGTACCTACTGTGCCAACTTTGTATGACCGGTAGATACTAGGTAACCTACTCCTAGTCTAAGTAGGTAGGTATCTAAATAACAAGTAGCCAAATAAAAAAAAAGGATTTCGACGTAGAACCTCCTCCTTTTTTGAAGGTGGTTAAAAAACCGACTTCAATGTTATAAGCTGGGAGATTTCCTGCACTGTTTTCTCTTCATAACTCCGAAGATCATCGACAGATCCTCACCAAATTTGTGTGACACCAATCGGAAAGTATACCCTTTCAAACAAAAAAAGAATTTTCCAAAAAATTTGCCGGTCGTCTTCGAGTAAGGGAGTGTCCACATTGCGTTTTTTGCAGCGCGTTTGTATCGATACAAACGCGATTCGAACGCGATGCGAACGCGCAGCCCCCCGCGCAGCCCCTCCCGGTTCGTTTTGTATGGAAAAATACGCGTTGCGAACGCGCGTTTGTATCGATACAAACGCGCAGCTCAAAAACGCGCTGCAGAAAACGCAATGTGGACACTCCCTAATATGTGATCATACCTAGGTTTTGGGTTCTTTTAAAGATAGACTATCAAGGGGCTGGTAATGCCATAAGTAGGTACTTATTTTATTTTTATTTTTATTCATTTTTGATTTTTTTTTATTTCCCAGGAAAACAAACAGTCCTTAAAAACAATATAGGTACGGTAGGTTAGGTAACGCCTATGACTTTGTGCCACATCCATTTCAGACAGCCACTGTGATGATGATGATGAGAATAAGTAGATTTAAAGGTACCTATGACGTTATAGATAATCTCTGGGTAGCCTAGATCTAGGTAATGCAATTAGAGACCTATTTACCTATTTCCAATAAGTACTACATTGTTATACCTACTAATACGCTGAAGTTGAGTAGCTATAGGTACCTACACATACTACGATAAACACAATAAGTTTTTTATTGAACAAGTAAGTAAATATAAGTACCTACCTACCTACTTAGGTAAGTACTTACCTATAAATAGATTAATTTAGTTTTTTGTTTTTTAATATAACGATGGCTAAACCAAAAGAGATGTAGGTAGTAGGTAGGTATAGGTACTTACCTACTAGTTGTAGATAATAAAAAGATCTAAAAAAAATTTTGTCTCAAAAATAAAATTTTGCTTGTAGATATAGGTAACCTCACACATCATATTTTCATCGGTTATCTTAATATCATTGTCGTGACCTTCAACGTATGTTTTCATTATAAAAGCACTTGTGTTCGTACGCAGGAATCATCTTTCACAACTATTTTTATTGAATTTTATTTTCGTGCCAAGATCTAAGTAATATCCAATAGCAGTTTGAAGTGAAATTCACGGTCAAATCACTTCAATTTTGTTCAAAAATCAATATTTAATGTGCGGACTGAAAAAACACTTTATTCAACGAGATAATATCAAATTAGAAGGCTTAAAATGGAAGTAGGAATACCTATATAGGTACCTACCTAGGTACTTATAGTCGTATTGATCATTATACGGACTAAAAGTGAAGGAAAAAATGTCATTTTTCCTTCAATTTTGACATAAATCGTATCAAAACTAATCAAAATTGAAGGAAAAATGACATTTTTTCCTTCAATTTTAGTCCGTATAATGAGCAATACGACTATACCTACCTACTTATGTTTGAAAACAGCTTTACACCACAGTCAGGTTTTTTAGTTTTTAGAAACTGCCACTTGTTGTAATTTATTAATCGCTGAAAACAATAAAAAAAAATTATTTAGTAGGACCTCTGTAATTAATCGAAGAGCTTAGAAATATAGGCGATTCTACTCCTGCAGGCTGATTGTCTAACTAACTTGTCTCCAACCTCAAATTGGTCTCAAATTGTCAAAACGATCGCGTCGGTATCTTTTGTCGCGATCGGTCTCGTTGAGATGAGAGTGATACTACTTGCGTGATCACTGAACTGTTATATTTGAGAGTTTGAGACTGATTTTGATCGCTATCAAAGATAGAGAATCAAGGGCCACTTCTTCCGCGACCAACACCGCGATGAACCAGGGAAACAAACACGGTATGGGGCCTTAGTTTTCATTTCGGTGATCCATCCTCTTAAATTTAAATAGTCAAGCTCCAGTGGGGCTTGACTACCTAATAGATAGGTATAAAATTCTCAATACTACTTACGCAGAAATTTATTTAACTTTTTGATTCAAAATGTTAGAGCTTTTATCAAGATAATCCTAACAATCCTCATTAAAACTCCATCAATCTGTTTAAGCTGCAGAGTGTGCCAAAGAAACAGACACGACACACATAACCCTCCTTACACACAGTCGGGTATAAAGTGATGACCGGGACGTGCCAACATCTGATCTAGGGGTATGGGAAATATGAGAAACAAATGAATGCTCTCTAATCATTCATTGTCTTGAGAAATGTGATAATTTTTGTACGAAGAAAAAGCTTTTCGCCTTCTGAAGAAAAGTAAAATATTCAAATTCTCTTCTTAAACTTCAAGAAATAAGTAGGTACCTACCTAGGTACTTATTCAAGAAATAAGAGACAACAAGAAAAGTATTGTTTTTCACATCTATACTTCTAAAGGTACTAATATAATAAAGCGGAAGAGTTTGTTTGTTTGTTTGAACGCGCTAATCTCAAGAACTATCAGTTCGATTTAAAAAACTCTTTCTGCATTTGATAGCTTAACTCTTGAGGAAAGTTATAGGCTACTTTATATCATCATCATCATTACCATTAATTATACTATCACTACGGGGGCAACGCCGCGAAGGCGCTGCTAGTAAGTAATAAAAAACAATATCGATCTGCAAGTGACAATAGGGTAAATGCATACCTACTTAAATAATTTAACAGCAGCTGTACATTCACATTGTACATAAATGCGGTTTAATAGCAAACAAAATGCGATAGATAATAGTACCTCACAAGTTAAAAGATGGAGGATATCTACGACAAAATTATGGTTTTAAATTTTTTTGAAGCGCTAAACCTCACTCAGGCAGGTAGAATTTTATCGAAAAGTTTGCATACTGTTAGTTACCTAGGTACCTACCTAAAGTATGCAAACTTTTCTAAGTTTCTAACTAAGTCAGCGACAAAAATCGATGAACAATTTGAATTTTACATTTTATTAAGCAGGGACCTATATCTACTGTACCTACCCGTTTACTTCTTAAATATTCTCCCCCTTATGAAAGATGTTTAAAGTTGAACACTGGTTAAACAACGTCCTGTCTCTATTCGTCACTATCCACAAATAGAGACAGGACGTTGTTTAACCGGTGTTCAACTTTAAACATCTTTCATAAGCAAGACCCTGTTCTATTATGTAGATTAATCTAAGCGTCAGTGTAATTGTGACAGCGAGCACGTGTAAATTACCCGCTTACTGCAGCGCTATCTCGACTCATTATCTAAATCTAACCCCATTCGGCCATGGCGTGAAGGTTTTATGTTACCTACTAAGTTGAATAATTTGGATTTATTATAAAACTACCGGACTCTACAAACAGACGTTAAACAAACTTTAAAAAAATATATACTTACTTAATTAAGTACAACATCAGCTTCGCTAGGTAAGTACTTGATTCAACTATAGCTTAAACCATATAGGTGACCCTGTACAATACTTAGGTATGTATATTAATAAGAAAACAACTATTCATAAGGATAAAATCGGTCAACGGAGAGTTAAAAACAAAATTTTAGGGTACTAAGTAAATTTTCCGAAATGAAAAATCCATTCATCCATGTAATTAGGTAGGTACCTACCTACATCAATGGATTTTTCATCTTCGGTTGGGATTCGTCACCACGACCTTCAGATCGAAAGTCGGGCACTATCCCACTTTGCCAACACCGGCTCTTATCGTCGTCATTTATTTCAAACAGGTAGCTAGGTAGGTACATAAATTATGCCATTAACGTTGATCTTTATCTTGGTATATTCGATATATGTAGGTACACGAAGTATTTACCCTTAATAGGTTAAGGCTAAATCCGGGTGACATCTTTATTGGATGGAATGGAAACCATAAACTGAATTACAAATCAATATATTTAATACGTCTGAGTACCTAAGCACGTGAGACATATTCTCAGTTTTTCAAGACCTTAATATTTTAACGTGTGACGCTGCCTAGCCACGGACTAAACTGACAGGTGAACATAAATTATAGTATAAACAAAAGATTAATATTTTGGCATCCAACGTGGTGTAATTTCTAAGTACCATGTTGGGCGCCAATATTTGGGAATCAATGCAAATAAGCCTTGTTTTTAGCTTTCTGCTTATTACTGCTTTGAAATATGCTCTACAATTATGTTTTGATGCTGAAAATGATATACTGATTCGGTAAAACATTTTTGGCATCCAGTTTAGTATAATTTCAATGTACCACGTTGGGCGCCAGTATTACAAATTCAGCTCAAATATACAACTTTTATATGAAACTGTTTGCTTAATTAATTGTTTTTGGCGTTGGAACTTGGTAGGTATATTACAACTTCCAATTTTCTATTTATTTTTTACTTTTTTTTACATTTTACACACAGCATCATCTAGTTCCAAACTAAGCAAAGCTTGTGTTTTGGTATGTATAGGTAAGTACTTTCTAACATGACTGATATAAAACTTTGACTAAGTACCTACCTACCTATTATCTTTTGTAAGTAGGTACCTACATACACATTTTTCGTTATTTAAAATACCCGTGATAAGCTAAAGTTTCTAAATACAAATTGCTCAAAAATAAAGTAAGCAGAAACTACATCAGACTATCTTAAACTTTTCTTAATTTTGTTTTAGCTCACATCCAAAACATTATGTAAAGACCAAAGAAATATGACAAAACACGCCAATCCACATGAACAGAGTATGTTAACAAGTCTAAACCTATGTCATCCATTATCTCAGTGTGGCTTGACCGTTGGTTGGTTGCGTTTTGGCATAGCAGGAGATCAAAATTAAATGATGTAGTAATATATTTTTGGCTAAACTTTTGGCTAGAATAAGTTAATAAATTAGGGATGATATAAATCGGTAGACAGATATTTTTGCATCTTAAAATTGAACACTTAATCTCGTCCGATCTCTTCCGGTTTTAATGTTAAATTAATTAGTCAGTGTAAAACGGAACCATCGCCACAGTCGAGTTAAGTAACAAAAAGTGAATTTACGTAGGTATCAAATATACAAAGTCATAGGCAGAAGCTTACAAAGAAAATTACTTTTGGCGCCCAACGTGGTACCAAAAGTACCACGTTGGGGCGCCCATAAAAATATTTTCTCTCCATGTTTTAGTAGGTACCTAGAATAAGTTATAAGAGAGCAGGGTTATAAAAACTTGGTTGAAAGAGCCTCTGGATTTTCATTACTTACCGAATGTTAGCAATTTCCCACCCAAACTGAACCGCTCTAAAAATACCAACTTACGAAGATGCACATGTTCAGGCGAGTCGTAAATGGAAACCTTTTATATACAGAGTGATTTCAGAGTGAAATAAATCATTTGGAATCATTGGTATACATTCAATGAATGTACAGACATTTATAGATACTACGACATGTCGAAAATCTGTGGCCTTTTTTTCGTATATTGTTACAGTCACAAATCAAAGTCGTTCTCATTTTATAACACGTCAACTGCAATATTACATTTTTATATCCTGTGAACTCACTCTTCGACAACAACATTTTCACGCTGTCGCTCAAAGCTAGAGTTGAACCTACTGATTTATATTAAGGTCAATGCGGGGAAGTCCGTCTGCGGGGCAAGACCGTACACTGAGCTTTTTGACGAAACTATGCACCCTACGTATGTTTTACCTATATTGGCAAATCAATCATATCCATCTGGTTTCAGCTAGCTCTAATAGATGTTTCTATGTCGCAACAGTTCGCGAAAAAACGTTCACAAACTTTTCGTGTCATTTTAACTCGAATATCGAGATAGACATGTGGTGACAAAAACGAATATTTTAAATATAAAGAGTGAAGTTGTCGGATTTAGTTTTTCTAAGAGTTTTTTAATAATATTGCCCCCTCCTATTTCTCTTATCGAATTTCAAAAGAACGCCATATCTTCTGAGATAATCGCATCCAAAAATATCTACCTTCAAAAAGTTCAAGTTGGGAAGTCCGTCTACTTTACGCGGGGCAAGACCGGCATATGCCGGGCTTGCCTCAAATCAGAAATCGTAAACCTTTTTATTCCAAATATATTGGATATGACCTCTTGATGACCTTTTGACCTCACATGACCCCTTGACCTGTCATGACCCCTTGATCGTGTCTTTTATTTCTTTAAAATTAGTAATAACTGTTCCTTATTTTCTTTCGATTATCTTGTATGGTTTGGCCCTGCAATAAATTATGATATAGTAGAGTAGAGGGTTGACTATCCTAATAGGTGTTAAACTACATAACCAGAAAGTCTTTACTTACTTATAATTTTTTTTCTGTTTTTAGATAAGTACCTAGTCCCTACTATTAGATAGGTATACACATAAAAATCACAAACCTAGTAAAATACTTTAAAATTGGCGATTGCTTGCTCTTGTAGATTGTTATTGTGCTGCTTAGATTTTTAAATTTACTTACTAAATATTTTTTTTTTATTTACTCAGGTACCTACTCTACCTACCTACTTTAATAATTTTAATACGTTGAAATAAGAATAAAGTGATTAACACAAAAAATCACAAGTATTCATATCCCACGGCAACCGTGCATTTTTCTTACAATAATAACATTATTTTTATAGAAATAATGTTTCTTTAGAATGTTTAATAAGAAACATAATGGTTCTTAGTTTGAAAGTAAGTCCCTACCAAAGGATTGGATGCTTTGGTAGGGGCTTACTTTCAAGAAAATGTTGCAAAAATGTTCACCACCCCTGAATCCTAAAATATGACGGACTTACCCCGTTTTACACATTTTTGACAATATCTTTGGATTGGGACCTTATTTCGAATCGTTGAAGAGATAACATTCATTGTTAAGATGTAATACATGCTGTGAATTACTTTAGACTCTTCTAAACATCTCCTGTCGCCTACAATAACTCCTAGACGGACTTCCCTCATTTAGCCGGGGAAGACCGTCTACTGCCCTAGTTTTAAAAAACCTCCGATTTTATTGTTAATTTTATATAATTTTAAAGGTTTTAAAGCTTTTTCTGATTCTTGGATAAATTTGCTAACGATGAATATCTTTAACTTTACAGAAAAATGCATAGTGACTGAGATATGATCAATCAAACTGAACTTTGAAAAAAGTATGCCGGTCTTCCCCGCATTGACCTTATATCAATGCATGGAATACGTTCTGGGTAGCGATTCTACTACCAAACTTTTTATCAACCACGAGCAAAACGTCAACTAAGCCATAGGTTTTCGACTGTTTCCTATTTTACTAATGACAAACGACTCAGTTGTGACATTTTAGCTATGGTTTGGACTTTGGCAAAACAAATTTTTGAAAAGCCATTCTACTATTCACCAAATGACTGAGATTTAACCTTTAGTTTGCCAGGATTCCATACACAATAGAAAATCAATTGTGTCTCGTTTGGATCCACGTGCCGGCATATGAATGGTTAAGAGAAGGAAACAAAACGCAGCGGAATGATTGACGTTGTCATCTAGTAGAATTGCCACCCTGGCCGTATGCCAGAACTCAACTTGAATCAAGATAGTTTCTCAATCTGTCGGTCTCTTGAGGACTGTCAAAAGATTTGATGTTTGAGACACTGTTTAATCATCATAAAACCGACTGATTTCCATTGGGGGTCGGAATAATACCTATTTCTTTTTTTCATGTCCCCTTATCTCTCGCAAGTCGCAATCCATTTATGTAGGTAATAGGAATGACTCAATATTTTTTTAACTTGCTAGATTAACATAACATTCATTGCGGTAATCTGAGAATCGAGTCATTGAAGTAACTTTTTTTTAATATAAAACTTAAGTTATAAAAGAAAAACCAGGCAGTTAACAACTACCTACTTACAAACTTTTTAATAAGTATCAATTATTATGTACTTATTTATATTTACTTTACATTTAACCTCCTGTCTTTCAGGCGTAGGTACCTACATTATTTAGTTCAGAAAATCATGATTATAGCTAGATGGACAGGCAATTTTAACTCAAGTGGAGTCAGGGTGAGCCCCTAGTTCGAGGCATTACCTATCTTAAATCGTTACAATGTGGGAACATCCTGTAGCTCAGTCGAGACGGCTTGGGGTGGATAACGTAGCGACGATGTAACGTGGCTTTCTGAAATGGGATAGAACATGTCTAAAATGCATTTATAACGGTTGAAACATTTACGTAGGTAGGTAGGTAGGTACCTACATATACCTACTGAGCTTATTTATTTATTTATGGTGACCTCTGAGGCGAAGAGGGTGAAGGCCCGCCTAAAACACAAAAGGTACAGTTGGGCCGGCGGATCAAGGCGTACGTGAAGTTAGGCTTTTCGCTGCGCAGTAGAAAATTTTGTATGAAAAAGTTGCACTGCGCATCGAAACGGCTAACTTCACGAACGCCGAGATCCGTTGGCCGTACTGTATGTTTTTATATGATCTGCAAAAACTTGTCTCGGGTCTGGGTGATTTTCTATGTACCTAAGTATAATAAATACGTCGTAACTATGTAGTTACGAAAACAAGTATAAAAGTAGTAGGTATGTGGTTCCCGTAACACAAGCTGATAGATGATGCGTGTGAAATATCCAGCATTATTTATTTACTAGGTACAGTACCTACCTATTTAACTTCTTAATTTTCTTACTAGGTACTATCTAATTTATTATTATCTAATTTCATTATTTCTCATTTAATTAAAAAACACATTTAATTAAAAACTATTTCTTTGTTACAGATTCTAAAATCCTGCCTTCAAAAACCATCCATCCTCTACAATAAATCAAAATGGCACAGAGTTGCCACAGATAAAACTTTCCCGAAAAGTTGGGAGATTATGTGTTAGTGGAGAAACAAGATGGCGACGCCTCCGGAATCCCCTGTGGAGGAGCATGCGTACGAGTTGGAGCCTAGTCGGACCCCGAAGCCGATACCAGTCGCTTTGGAAGAACTCTGTCGACAGACGAAGTTCTCCAAACAAGAAATACGAGTTATGTACAGAGGGTTTAAAACGGTGAGTTCTATACATACACATAGTACCTATAGCACTAGACTGCCAGCTAGTGTGCAACTGGAAGGGACAAAAAATAAGTAAATCAACAGTTTCACGGGCATTGATGTTCCAACCAACCAAAGAAAAAAGCAGCACGCATTAAGGGGCCAAAAATATAGCACTTTGGCTCGTTTTTCACAAGAATTTGGTATTGCATCCTTTCTGTTTTGTGTGCATGAAAAGGATGTGTCCAGCAGTCCATTATGTTGCTCTGTCTACAGTGCTAGATTTGATGTAGGTAGTAGATACTAGCTGACCCGGACGAAAGACGTTGTCTGGGCGTCGATTCTGGTACCGAACTTTTTATCAACCTCAACCAAAACCTCAACTAAAGCGATTCCAATCATCATGAAACAAACGACTCAGTTGTGGTGAGGTTTTGAACTTTGGCAGAACAAATTTTTGAAAAGTTATTCTACTATTTCACCAAATAGCTGACATTTAAGAGATCGAACCAAAACCAAAGCGGTTGTCATCTAGTAGAATTCAGGCCCTGGTCCATTTCTGCGTTATTCATAACGCTGTAGGTACCTATTTACATTTTTAATGATTAGATCTCAAATCGAATTTTTTTGTGTCATGTCGAATATGTCTAACAACGAAGATTTGACGCCTTAGAAGATATGAATCTTGTAATTTCATCTGGAATAACCTAGTGATTCTGGACAACCTCTACATAAACATAAACAAACAAATCCTATATTACGTACCTATAGGTGAGCTTATTACCTACCTACCTTATTATCATGTCTAGGCTTCGTATTTTATTTGGCATTTATTTGAAATGTCACATGTATAGCCATTCGAAAATAACCCATATTACAACGCGGTACAGTGTATAAGCTTGTTAACTTCACTACGACGATACAGTGCTACTAGGTTGCGATATAAAATGAACTCTATTGTGTTTGATTTAGAATATAAAATGGCGGTGAATGTCGATAATAGGGTTGCCATGTAAGTCAATGCTTGCATGAGCGAATATGGCAACTTGTTATGCTAACTACTTGTAAATGTGCCAAATACATGTCGATTTGGACACGCCTCTGAAATTTGTAGGTAGGTACCTACCTACCTAAATAGTTTATTCAAAGATTATTTCTAGATAGGTACTATATAATAATAATACAACTAATACTTACAACTTATTAAAGCTCTTATGATAGTTAAATCTGGGTGCACAGCAGTGCACCGCCAAGTTACTTTAAGGCCAGGCGGTATTTTAATGATGATTGTTTGCCTGCAAATGGTGAGTAAACGGAATATATCATCAAGCTAAAACTCCAATTATGTGATTTTTTAATCTTTTTTCTATTCAGTTCTAAAGGCAGAAACACGATTAATAGAATTTTACATGATACTTTTACGTTTTGAAAATGATACCTTTTCTCAAGATTTTTGCATTTTTCTTGAAAACTAGTTCAGCTACATATACAAAATAAATACTCACAGAAAGGAAATTTAGTCTTTTATTTGCTTCTAAGTTATCGTTTACCTAGACTGCTTATTTTTCTCATAATAAGCAAAATTAGTTTTGAGCTTTACTTCTGAGCACAGAGAGTTAAACGGATCAACCGAAAATCAACCTTATTGAGTCCCGAGTTGCTATATAAATAAGCATAGAATCGAACGCAGCTCATTCCGCTTCTGGGCGGTCACGAGGTCGGATCCACGCGCGTTTTGACATTTTGACATTTGACAAACTATTTGCCCGCCCCGGCTTTGTACAGGTAACAGAAAATGAAACCAAAAAGTCATAAAGTTAGTAAGTATTTAGTTTTTTTTTCGATTAGGAAAAACAATACTAACTTTACGACCTTAGTAATAATGCACAGTCCCTCCCTAAGGGTAATTTTGAATAAAATAAAAATAAAGTAGGTATTTGATTACTCTGGTGAATCAAACCAGAAAATATTTATTTGAAATAGAACTTTATTGCAACCCCTTTAAAAATTCATAACTTAGTACTTATTATTTTATTTTTATTTAAGAAATTACATTTTATTTTTTAGAAACTTGCCTCCTTTTTTCACCTTCTTGTTAGATAGAACAGAAGATCGAAGATCACTAAAGATTACGAGTAGAACAAAAAATCGGCAAAATTAGTTTAGTAGTTACGGAGATACGTGGTAAAACAAACATTCACACAAACTTCTCTCATTTGTTATATAATAGGACTAGTCGAAATCGAATGTCATTCGGAACAAAATGGAGTGGAGTCGCATCCTCAACTATATAATTTGGTTTTGGTTCAAGGACTGTGTTGGCCAAGTGGGATATTACCCCGAATTTAGTTTTTTTTTAGCTTCACTTGTATTCATCTATGTCAACAGAATCTTAGAACGTAGTTTTAATCCATTTCAAAACGTCGGATCAAAATGTGCACACTTATCAAGGATCAAAGACATTATTATTTTACCACGTTTTTATTATACCTATAGGTATAGTCACTTTCTTGTTCGTCTGTCTATCTGTCTGTCGTTCCGTGGAAAATCTCGCGCGACTAAAATTTCGAGCACTTTCCGTGTAGCTGGTCGGCTAAAACTGTCAGGGTAGCTCTAATAATAGTACTAAGTTGTTAAGATGGAGACATTCTACGAATTAAGACACACAAAGTAACGTACTATTGACTTTCTGTCCTATGACAATTTGTTAGTGCTAGTGAAAGATGAAGATACTTTGCAGGGTCTGCTTTTCTTGCGCCTTCTAGTAAATCCTTTTTCTTAGTCATATATAGTTTGTTAGCTAGTGTCAAAGTTGGAAACGTCAAGTAGACAACCGTCATTGTCACTTGGATGTGGTCGACGCAAAGAAGGCAGAGGCAAGGAAGTTATATAGTTACGTAGGTATATAACTTCCTTGGGCAGAGGGCCCTAAAGTCAGTTTCGTTTTGGAGGGCTCGCTTCCCTGAGGGTGGGTGGCGAGCAGGATGACACTTTGGTTCTTCTGGTATCGGAGCAGAGTAGTCGCTCCTCGAGAGTAGTAATTGTAGTATACTCCTAGTACCACGGTTGTAATTGTTGGCTCGGTTACACACCAGTATCGTGAAGACGTCCGCTCTCGCCCGTGGCTCTCACGCGACTGTCAACCGAATACCCGCATGTTCGAGACAACATCGTAATAACGTAGATGCACGAACACTACATCCCTTCCTTATTTTATAATTTAATTTAATAAAACCAAACTGCTTTATAATTAAATTATTATTAATTATCTATATGTCCTTAAATATGTACTTTCAAATCATTTTCTGAAGTACCTCTTTCAATGTTACAATATTATTGAATTAATCATGATTGCTTTCTGTTTAATTCAATACCATAACCCTGGACTAAGTCCATTCCATAACATCATCTTTACTCAGATTCTTACTATACTAGATTACGCCGATGCTAGCTATCTTGATCTCACCGAAGACCAGCTTAACAAATTTGAGCACCTTCAAAACCTCTGGATCCGGTTTATATTTGGCTTACGTTAGTATGACCACGTATCACACTTCCGGGCAAAGCTCAAGTAGCTTCCTATTCATCTGCGCCGGAATGCTCATATCCTTTTCCTTCCTTACAATTTACTTTTTCTTTCCACTTCTCCTCCTTATCTTAGGGAACGTTTTGCGTTCCTGCATCAAGCTAACGATCTCATTCTACAATAAATCCTCTGAGACTGCATCTAGTTGCTCCTGGTTGTCAATTCTAGTACCGAACTTTTTATCAACCTCAAGCAAAACCTCAACTAAACCTTAGATTTTCAACTATTTCCTATTCTACCAATGACAAACGACTCAGTTGTGGTGAGGTTTAAGCTAAGGTTTGGACTTTGGCCGAACAAATCTTTTGAAAAGCCATTCTACCATTCACCAAATAGCTGACATTTATGAGATCGAACCAAAACGCAGCAGAATGATTGCCGTTGTCGTCTAGAAGAATTGGGGGGCTGTCCATACTTCCGACATGTATGGTGAATCTTTTACAGTACCTACAAGCTATAAGTTTGTGGAACTCTTGGCCGCTTTCTATTCGCTCATCAAAATCTGTTACCATTTTCAAATCTAAAATCCATGAACACTTTTTGTCATTGACAGTTAACTGTTGACTGATAAGTAGATATATTGTGTATTTATCTATAGATAATCTTCTAAATTTTGTTTAACATCATTGTGCTCATTTGTTTTTTAGTTTCAAAATTATGTGTTACTATTAGCTATGCCTCGAGGCAGACCACCTGCCCGATAGTCAGACGACATTGTGAGGGCGGTAGGAGAGCAATGGATCCGACTGGCACAAAACCGCCAGGAGTGGCGTGATAGAAAAGAGGTCTTTACCCAGCAGTGGGTGTTACAAGCTGCTTAGATAGATAGATTAGCTATGTGTTACTATTAGTGATTTTAAGTTTATGTTGATTTGTCTCTTTGTACACCGCCATTTATCTATTTCTAATATTCCAGTTTATCCAAAGGTTGCCCGGAAGACACCGTCCTTAGCAATAAGGTCGCCTACTATACTTGTCATTTCTATTTTATATCTGCAATGTATCCTCTTTTCTGCGTACAATAAAGGGTTTTCTATTCTATTCTATTCCTTTAATTTCCGTAGCATCTAATTAAATATCTAACGATCACTTCCATCTTTCCCATCGCAAAGC
The DNA here is from genome assembly GCA_958496255.1 of Camptogramma bilineatum. Lineage (NCBI taxonomy): Eukaryota > Metazoa > Arthropoda > Insecta > Lepidoptera > Geometridae > Camptogramma > Camptogramma bilineatum. The sequence continues at coordinate 6,759,045 of OY292478.1, forward strand.
GACCGTAGCATTATCTCCAGCAAGGTCAAGCTTTTTCGGAGGTGGAAGGTAGTTTGTCCTTTTCAGACTAGGTTTGGGGCAACCTCAAACCAGTAGACCATCCTGTCCAATATTTAGTTACAAAGGGTTTACAGTTTCATGAAAACCCGTACTACCCTGACGTATCACGCACGGTTAATGTTTCATCCGTTTTACAATTTCATGAAGGATCACTCTGTCTCAACACACATCAAGCACGGTTTACAATTTCATGAAGGCCCGTACTCCCTTGACACACATCATGCACGGTTTACAATTTCATGAAGGCCCGTACTGCCTTGACACACATCATGCACGGTTTACAATTTCATGAAGGCCCGTACTGCCTTGACACACATCATGCACGGTTTACAATTTCATGAAGGCCCGTACTGCCTTGACACACATCATGCACGGTTTACAATTTCATGAAGGCCCGTACTGCCTTGACACACATCATGCACGGTTTACAATTTCATGAAGGCCCGTACTGCCTAGACACACATCATGCACGGTTTACAATTTCATGAAGGCCCGTACTGCCTTGACACACATCATGCACGGTTTACAATTTCATGAAGGCCCGTACTGCCTTGACACACATCATGCACGGTTTACAATTTCATGAAGGCCCGTACTGCCTTGACACACATCATGCACGGTTTACAATTTCATGAAGGCCCGTACTGCCTTGACACACATCATGCACGGTTTACAATTTCATGAAGGCCCGTACTGCCTTGACACACATCATGCACGGTTTACAATTTCATGAAGGCCCGTACTGCCTAGACACACATCATGCACGGTTTACAATTTCATGAAGGCCCGTACTGCCTTGACACACATCATGCACGGTTTACAATTTCATGAAGGCCCGTACTGCCTTGACACACATCATGCACGGTTTACAATTTCATGAAGGCCCGTACTGCCTTGACACACATCATGCACGGTTTACAATTTCATGAAGGCCCGTACTGCCTAGACACATCACGCACGGTTACAATTTCATGAAGGCCCTTACTGCCTAGACACACATTACGCACGGTTTACAATTTCATGAAGGCCCGTACTGCCTGTTGACTGTTTTAAACTCCTGATTCTTGCTCAATTACTTATAATAATTGGATCATCGGAATTTATTCAACCTTACGTTTATTCATTTTATTAACTCGTACCTAATCGTAACTCAATACTGAGTAGATACAACCATACAAAAATTCACCAACATACAAACTCTCGCGCATCTAAGCCGAACATTATTCAGTGACAGATCGGTAAGTAGATACCTAGTCCAATGTTGTCTCCCTAACAAGGCATAACATGTAGTAGGTACCTGTACTTAGATTTACCTACTTATTATTAGGTATCCTGTCAGTACCTATACATACCTACTGTACTACACGAATACTAAATAATTGTAGGTAGGTACATCATTTACTTATGCCAAAACGCCAACACGCCAACACTAATTACATAAGATGTTTACAATAAAGTTCTTACTTAAAAAAAATGTGCCGCGCATAGCTTAGTCGTTGTTCAGTTGAACGGCCTTTCAAGGTGTTAATCAGTTTCAACTTTACTACTTGATCAGTTAAGAGTAGCACAGTATTCGTTGAATGAATTGATTGAAACAATGCTAGTCAAAATAATTAAAAAAAGGACGAATCCAACCGTCATAACTAGATACAAGCTTTGCCTAGTGAGGCTGCCAACAGGAAACATTTCTGAATACCTACTCTTTCTCTCCTTCTTTTATTTGTGGCGTCTGTGACAGGAACCGCCACAATCCCGCCAACGTCAGTGTCGAATGAAAACAGCACGGTAAATCGGGAATACCTACTCAAATCTCAGCTTACAATGACAATCATGAATGTCATGCAATACTTAATTTTATAATAAGTCTCTTATAATAAGTACTTACTCAAAATTGTAAATTGCATGCTATAAGTCGAATTGCCCATTGCACGAACCAAAAATATATGAAAAATGACACTTCGACCGTCAATTCCAGTGCGGATAACTAGAAACACGACCATAGAATGTTTTGCTGTGTAAATATACCTACTTACTTTTTTCATTTTCATTTTTTCATAACTTATTATAAGGATAGTAGGTAGGTATCAAAATCGTTTCCACACAATTGCTATTTCAAGGGTTTTAATTTTAATTTTATTAAACCTACTAATTGTTGTTGCTTCCTATGCTCTGTCCTTTGTCTTCAAAGTGTACATTTACTTGCTTAGTCTTATACCTACTTTACGTTTAGGTTTTTAATAACCAATTATTTTTAAACATTGGACATCCGAAATGGACAAACTGTACAAACTTGTACCTATTCAAACTAAGACCCTTGTAAGTACAACAGTATTGCAATAAATGATTCTGATTCTGTTGTCAATAACTATATTTCATTATATTCTAGAACAAATTCACTTTCAAGTGTCACAAATAATTTTATTTCTTTACAAAACTCCCGTTTTATTTATAATTATAATAATAATAATCAAAACAGTCCAAAGAGCCCCTGTGTGTTGGCTTCGGCCCCATGCATGCCTATCAAAGGTCCGGGACTCCATAGTCCCGAGATGTTAAATCTTGACATAAGTACAAATAATAATAATAATAAACTCCATTTCAGGCAACATTAGAATAAGCTAAGTACAAGATGTTACTTTACTTAGTCCACGGCCCATAGAAACAAATACCTTAAAACCAACATACATACTTTACAAATAACGCCACACTAACCATCACGTACCATTTGCACACACCAACGGGGTGTCTCGCAGGCGTCCACGGAACCGCCTGTACAAAACACGCATCCATAAAAGTTGAAAGACGAGCAGTCTGCATTCTCACCATAAATGAGTTGAAGCTCACATTACGATGAGATGCCAACCGCACAACCCTTAAGGTGAGCTGGGTCTTCCGCTTCATATACTCTACGAGGTTCTCAGTAGGTATTGGAATAATGACAATAAATGTATTAAAGCAATATGAAGACACTTAAAAATAAAGCAAGGAACCTAACCGGTGGACCTCTCCCCTGCCTAACGCATCTGTTGTAGATCAGCACCTGAAGGAGAGGATCCTCAGAACTTATGATGGATTCCATCTGTTAAGCAAGCAGGTACTTACCTACCTTATGTTTCTACATTTATGCTCAGTGTCTCTCATTATTATTATTTTTTTTTTAACAGGTCCAAACCCGACTATTTGAGTAAAATCTAAGAACACCTCAAAAGGACAGCGAGGATAGAAGTCATTCATGGATGTATTATAATAATGATGAATCAAAGAAGATAGTAGGTACCAGCAAACCAAGAAAGCATACTTTGTCTAACCGTATTGTAAAAGACTGGAACCGGCTGCCAGAATCAGTTATCAGTGCTCCCACAGTGAACAGAAACAGACTTGACAAACATTTTAAGTGCCCTGACCAATAACTGGATTTGTACTCATCAGCTTATAAGCTGCCTGTGCATTAAATAATAAAACATAAATTAAGACAGTGTACTGATTATTTCAATAAAATGATTCATAATATTCCTCATAGAATGTTTTTGTTATTTGTGTTACATTGGCGCCAGCTTCATATCCGACCTGCCAAACTGCAGTGGAGTATTAGGATCACAAGCAACATCCACCTATCAAAACAGTTGGTATTCACTACAATCCACTTTCATACATACATCCATACCTAAAATCACGCATTTTTCCCACAGGGGTAGGCAGATACTTTCAGATTAGGTATATTTATTCGGTTCAACAATGCAGCATCTAAGCACGAATTTGCTTTGGAAATAAATTAAGAAAGCACTTTACTTTTTGAATACCTATCGTTTTGAAAACCGTCAATATTCTCGTAAGCAATATATTTTCTTTATTTTAATTTTTTACAAATTCCGACCATCTCTAAATGTCTCAATGGATTAAGGCAAAACACCGTTCAAATTGGACAACTATCCAACGTTACTAAGGCGCCTCTCGACGCCGAGACTGGTCTCTCTGTGAGAATTCCACTGATCAGTTGTTGAACGGATGATGGAAAACTAAGAGATATTTATGAATTATAGATAAAAGCACTAATGTCTTGTCTGGACTAAACAACTGCTTGATAACACTTTTTAAGAAAAGCCATCTGTAATAAATCAAAACACGTAAGCATTGTTTACATGTTACCTAAACAAACAAACGCAAGTAACGCAAGCACCTAAGTATCTCAAAAGTGACCTATTTGTGATTTCTGAGAATTAAATTATCTAAAACTACCTAAACCAACATTTTTATGACTACCCACCAGGTCGTTTCCGATGAATAAATCAAAAACTTAGTGCAAAACTACATAAGTACCTACTTAGGTAACTAACAAAAATTAACAAATACCTAACACCTAATACCGCCTTCCCTCTCTTTCCTTCATTTTAAATATTGTTAAGAATAATTTGTACTTTATTTTAATTATATCCATGTAGATATAATTATACTGATTTACGACTAACCTTTTGACTCGTCGCCATATGTAGTATACTCCTAGTACCACGGTTGTAATTGTTGGCTCGGTTACACACCAGTATCGTGAAGACGTCCGCTCTCGCCCGTGGCTCTCACGCGACTGTCAACCGAATACCCGCATGTTCGAGACAACATCGTAATAACGTAGATGCACGAACACTACAGTAATGTTCTGTGGGTCGCTTTGCCTCTTTCTGTTGAACTCACCGCGTTTCCATTTTGTTTTTTAAATGGTGATAGTAATTCTAATCGGCAAAAATCGAATCAATCCTCTGTTTAAGTCTTGTGAAAGTAATTGTAATTATAAAATAGACATCCTGACTACACGTTACATTGGTTATTTCGTGTCTTTGAACATATCGGACCATCCATACTTTTTTTTTTTTTTTTAATTTATTTACTATATAAAATTTTACAAATGAAACTTAGGTAACTATAGCACAGAAAAAACCACTAAGGTTCGCAAAAAGTATGCTATAAATTAGTCTGCTTAAATTAACAGGTAGGTACTTATAACAAAATAACATCACTTAATAAGTACTTACAACACAACTTCACGCCCAGAACCTCTCCCTGACAAGTATATGATCTTCTTATGAAATATTATCTTATTTTATTAAACGAGCAATATTTGTTTGTTTGTTTATTTGTACTCACGTTCTCGAAAACGGCTCTAACGATTTCGATGAAATTTGCGGTAGGTACAGAGGTTTACGGTTTACGGGGGCGAAGAATCGATCTAGCTAGGTCTCTACCTAGCTAGATCGATCGAGACCTAGCTTTTTTTAAATAGGTAGATACTTAACTCATTTTTCTTTTTTTCTCGATTTGCACCCAAGCAGAGCTTGGTCGCCCAGATATTCTATAATAAGTAATAATAATTTTGAAGGTAACTACTAGGTATCACTTCCATCAAAAAAAATAATTAATGAAGTCTCCATGACAATGTTCGCTACTTCAACAAGATGTAAAAATTATAATTATTCCAAGATAGTTTCAAAAGTTTTAACATGTCAAAATATCGTGAATAGATAGAGGGTAGAGGGGCGTTTGGGGGGAGTCAACGATGACATTTCTTTTGAAAGCTAATCCTTAATTTCATAAGTAAAATTAATTAATATTTTAGTTTTAAACTCGGTTTTTCTTTACAAAAATGAATGTAGGTAGGTAATTACAAAAAAAATAACAAAAGTAGTAGGTACCTACCTACTTAGGTATATCAGTCATGTAGTTCATATAACACAAACTCTGCTTACTTTGAACCTGCATGATGCTGTTTGAAATGTACCTACAGCATTATTTATTTATTTTACTACACCTACTAGTGGATTTGGCCTTTTTTCCTTAGGCACTACCGCTTGGCACTACTAGTAGAGTGAAAGGAAATTTTACTTTCCCGTGACAATAGTGGTGCACACTCAAATGAACGTATATCCTTGTAACTTAATTCCAAAATTTTACAGGTCTTGTTATAATTTATCAACGTTCGTGGCTGACTATACGTACTTTTGTTTCAAGACATGTGTGTCAGGCAAGTCTGTACCTACATGGTAGATACACTATGTATACTCCTTTCACAAAAGCCTTTGGGCCAAGTAAAAAGCGAAAATTCTGTTCTGTGAAACCTGGAGTCAACTAGGTACCTAGGTAAGGTACTCTTTAGAACGGATTTTGATACTTACTTAAATAAAACGAAATGTGTTCACGACTGTACTCCCTAGGTGCAGTAGACATATTCTTTTAGATCATTTGCAGATGTCTAAGAAGGAGGCAGTCATGTCCAAATTCATTTTTAAAGGAATGCTAACTTCTGCAAAAAGTGGTCATGTCATGTCACCTTTGAAGAAATATCTCGATGCATGTCACCCACATTTTGCAGATGCTAGCAATCATTTCGTGATAGTTTGCAATCCCATCAACGCTATTAGAATAGAATGCTAGTAGCGTTCAATTTACGGGAAAATGAAGATGGCGTTCCCGCCAAAACATGTGCTTTGGACCACAGAGTACGCTGAAAGGGCGCTCAGGCCGGAAGTCGCTGTTGTCGCTCAGCTGTCGCTCGCGTGTCGTTTTGTGTCGCCAGCTTTGTACGACGTCGGCCAATTCGCTGCAGTGTTGCCAGATTATTCGTTTAGTTATTATTATGAGTTGGCCACTTGCTCATACGAAAGAAGAAGAAGATTCGTTTAGTTGGTGCTAGGCACCTATATTTTTTTATTATTGTGTACTTTAATGAAGTTTTTAACATTGACTTGGACTAATTGATTAGAAAAAAAAAAATTTGAATTGAATTAAATGTCATTCAGGAATATTATAAAAACACTTCTCTAGTGCTAACTTCTTCACAATGCTGGATTATATTCATTCCCAAATCTTAAGTAAAGTAAGGTAGGTACCTGGGTAATTTTTATGAAAAATCGCTAGATCTCGCAGCAAACACACTAAAACGGCATCTCCGTTCCATGCACCTTTGAAATGGCATTTAGCCCGATTGAGTTCGTAACGTCAATTCGAATATTCACGGTCTTTTAATTCGCTAGCCGAGTGAAATGTTGCCAGTCGCAAATAGACTTTTTGTTTACGTATTCTAACCTTTGTAGATTGGTTTGAAAATGTTTTTATGCGTACGTGTTAAAGAAGCAATATTAATAAAAATGTGATAGGAAGGTTAAATTATTATACCTAGTTAAATTATTGGTACAAATCACGCATATTTTGGCATAAGTTCCTACTATATTTTATATTATTAGGATTGGCATTAGATAATTTTTTGTTTTTAGTTCTATCTTTATTGCGATTTTTAAAAATTCACTGATATCATTAAATATCTGGTGGACATGGACAAAGACCAAGCCTGCTATGAAATATCCTTATATATATAAATCCTTTGGATCAATAAATTTTTAAATAATCGATCGAGCGAGCGAAGCGAGCGAAGATCTTAGTGGTAACTTGGGCGATTTTGCTTTGTATGTTTGTATGTTTGTATGTTTGTATGTTTGTATGTTTGTATGTTTGTATGTTTGTATGTTTCACGAATTGTTGTTCGAGCATAACTGTCGAACCGTTCATCCAATCTGCATGAAACTTGGTAGGTCAATAGGTTGTGGTAAGGAAATTTACGGGGGAGCATATGAGCTTAATCGATGAAGGGGTTGTGAAGATATTGGGTTCCCAAGGGGGTAAAAAATTATGAAAGTTACACAAATAAATTGAGTGGGGTGTCATACGAAAGGGCTTATTTTGTACATTCCAAAATGGTTTTTATTTTTAATCTAGGATGTATAGTTTTTGAAATACGACCAAAGACCAAAAACTACGAAACCAGAGCTGCAAGAGCTCCCGTTGCATAGAGTTTCGATGACTTCGTAGCTCATTGACTGGTCGGTCTTAAAAAGAGAGTGGCATCGTTGCGGTTTGGTTTGCAATGATTTTAGATGCTACTTGATTTATTTTCATGATAAAAAAAAATTTGATAAAGAATGAAAATAATTGGGGTAAAAAAAGTTAAGTAAACAAATATATTGAGTGGGCTGTCAAATGAAAGGTCTTTATTTGTACATTCCAAAATAGTTATTATTTTTATTCTAGGACGTATACTTTTAGAAATACGACGAGAATTCATAAATATGAAATACCTAAATGAAAAATTAGACGCGACATTATGTATTGCATGCATGCCAGTATTTTTTACCATGAAGAGCTAGCGCAATAGGCATACTCGGCAGTATCAGTAGTAGCACTTGAAATTATAGGAGTAGTCAGAAGAAAGTCCAAATGTAAGCCATCTACGGTGCGCGAGATCTCAGTTCGGGGCGAACTACTAGTTTTAATATTTACTTTATGTATAAGTATTATATTTTGTTTGTGAGAGAAAATAAATAAATAAAATAAATAAATAAAATAAATAAATATTATTTGTCGAATGAATGAAATGAAATGAAATTTACTCCCATCCACAATGTTAGGTTGTGATGTAGGTAGACATAATTTCAACTAGAAAATTGATTTCAACTGTAGTTTCAACTGAACTGACACATTTCTCATTACGCTGCTAGTTTTGATTTGAGCTTCGAAATAGAATTTTTATTTTACTACATACCTATGTGTAGTGTACATTTCAGATTTGCATTAGTAGGTAGGTATGCTAACAAAACCATTTAGCCTATAAGTATCTACCTAGTTCCAGGGATCAGCGTGTTCAACAAACAAACAAACTCTTCCGCTTTATTGATCGAGCGAGCGAAGCGAGCCATGCTATCTAAGTGGCAACTAATGTTTCAAGAAATGTTTGTTATCGATACTAACTATCAAACCATTAATCGCATCTGCATGAAACTTGGTAGGTCAATCGGTTATGGAATTAAAATGAACTTAAAAACCGATGTAAGTGAGTTCCCATATTTTGTCCGAGTTTCAACGTCTTCCTAGTTCAGGTTAGAGTGGTTAATAATTCTAGATAAAAAATGTTGCCATAACAAAGCTTTCTCCTCATAGTTTGTCTTCAAGGGCCTTACTTACGAAAGCCTCTCAAGGCGATTGCACTGTTTAAATAACAGGTTTTGTGAAATTTCCACCTATTAGTCCATTTCAACGATGAGAGGCAGCCATTGTGACGTTTAAATAGCTGTCAAATGTTAACAGGCTCATGACCTAGTTTAAGTCATGTGTCAAATGTTGAGACTAGGGATGTGCGATCTTTTCATTTGATCCGATTTTTAGGATCGTAATGGATCGTAATGTCTCGATCCGATCCGCGGATCGGATCGCATTGTTACGATCCGATTTTCAAAAGATCGTATCAAAAGATCGAATGAAATAAAACCAAATAAAGTATTTTTAAAATGTTATTCTAACATGCAAATCAAACTTGCATTGCAAAGAAACATGTCAACCTTTCAGATTAAAGCTTTTAAGTGCCAATCTTTTATTTAAACTTAAAAAAAATAATTAATAAGGTGGAGTGCCGTAATTGCAACTGTCCGGTAATTGCAACTGGAGTCAATAACTCCCTCTAGGATCACTTTTTTGAACATCGATAGATGTGGTATTGAACTTCTTCTAAAAGTCTCAGTCTAAAAATATAGATGGTGTTGATAGGACCAAAACTGAGCGAATGACAGGCCTTTTTGCAAAACTGCCAATTTTTCGGAAGTGACGCCGCTCGGACGCTCTTCGTAATTTATTAAAAAAAAATGTTTTTCGTGTTTTTTCGCCGGTGTGTTCACAGTGAGAGTGATTATAAGACACAGTAAGTTGTTTTTTATGTGTTTGTTGTATTCTACGATAAATCTATTCAGAGTTATGGTTGTAGTTACATTTGTCAGACAAAAAGTGCATAGTCTTGTGATTGTAACCATTTTGTTTCTTTTTTGACAGTTGCAATTTAACGACCGGTTTTGTATGAAGTTTTAAAAACCTAGTGATGTAACAATGACGATGACTATGTCGATACGTAATATTTTATTGAAAGGGATACTATCTACTTCCATACTATGCTATGAGTTCTTTGCAATTAGTTTGAGTGATTGAGTCCCTTTATTATGTTGGCGCTAGCGGAGCCCTTTTAAAAGTCGTTCAATATGTGAAACGAATTTACAAAGGCTGTTTAACTTCTAAAATATTACTTATCGCGATTGAAATAAAGTTAGACAAAATAATTAGTAAAAGATAATTGAAGACTTTAAAGATAAGAGTAAAAGAGGCTGTTTCATAACTAAAAGATTACTGTGATTAAAATAAACATCGAGTCGATAAAAATCACGATAAGGTTCCCATCACTATTTGTAGTAAAATAGTTGCAATTACCGGATTCTTTGCTGAAAAGTGTTTTCGCGCAAAATTTGACATTAGTAACAAGGGCATAGCTATATAAATCGAAAGAACGATATTCAAGGCATGTGTTCTGTATTTTCCAGTAGTAAGCGCCATAGAAAAATAAGAAGTAAAAACAAGTAGTTGCAATTACCCGCAAAAACGGGTAATTGCAACTATTGCTCCCTCTGTCATGAATTAATGCAATAGAATTTTATTCTTTATCGCTTTACTTTATTCATAACAATGATATAAATCTACATAAAATTTACTATATAACAGAGCTTTCAAAAAATACATTTCTGATACAAAATATAGAATTATCAAGCGATGAAGTTAGGACTCTACTTTTTTTAGTTGCAATTACGGCACTCCACCTTAGATGATTTGGATCCAATAAGAAAGGGGTGAATGTTGTGATGACGGCTGATAGAGGGAAATGGAAGAAGAATACATGTTGTGCCGACCCCACGTAAGTGGGAAAAGGGCAGGAAGATGATGAGATGATTTGGATCCAATCACATGAAGACTCACACGACTTAGCAACTTGCAGGTAAAGTGATGTGTTTTATTTTGCTAGTTACTTATTACACCGTCCAAGTTAGGATTATAGTCCCGATAATAACAATCTTACCGATACGTTTAGTTGATTCATTCGATCTTTTCGATCCGATCCGATCTCCGGTGTAGTTCAAGCGATCCGCCAAAAATCGAATGGCTTTCATACGATCCGAAAAATCGCTTGATCGTATGCAAGCGATCCGATCTTCTAAAAGATCGGATCGGATCGGCGCATCCCTAGTTGAGACCAAAGATGGCCGGATTTATTACATTCCAATCAGCTGTGACGTGAAATGGAAGATTTTGATAACTTTTAACCGGATTTTTCTGGAGGTGATGAGACGCTCATATGCCATTATCAAGACAACAATTATTGCATGTGCTGTGCTGCATAATTTGGCAATTATACTCCATGAAGAATATAATGCAGCATTTCTTTAAAGTGAGGATGAAGAAATAGAAGCTGATGTTGTAATCGACGACGACGTAGCACACATAACAAGAAACATGTACTTACATAGAAAATGATCTTTAATTTTAAGAAGTTTTAACAAGAACAAGAATATTGAATTGTAATGAATAATTATACCTACTACAACATAATCATATTCATTTATAAATACAACTAGCTTCCACCCATACAGTAGCAGTAGGTACCCAGATAAAAAGTAGCCCAATGTCCTATTCCTTGTCATTATCTAAAATTTTAATTTCAGCCAAATCGGTTCTGTGGTTGTCGAGTTATAGAAGAACAAACATACATTCAAACTTCCGCATTTCTAATATTAGTGAGATGAGATAGGGAGACCAGCAGCACCCTCTTGCCGTTGCCCCCGTAGTGATGGTATATGGTGATCTGATGATGATGATGGTGAAAAGTATCCTATAGTCTTCGTCAAGAGTTTAGCTATCACATGTAGAAAGAATTTTTCAAATACAACTACCTAGTAGTTCAGATTAGCTCATTCAAACAAACAAACTCTTCCGCTTTACTATATTAGTATAGATAGTGATTGCTGTTATGATACTGTCCTGTATAGTTAGGAAATAACACAAATAACAAAGGCAGAATTTACAATATAGAAAGATCATTTTAATAATCAATAAAAGACCTTAATTTTTATTATAACATCCTCTAATTATATTTAGAACTCTCCTTTTATTTTACAACATTACTCCTACAAGTTTATCTCCTTTGATTCATCATTACATTCATGAGTGACTTCCCTTGCTGTCCTTTTAAGATGTTCTTGGTTTTCACTGAAGCAGTCGGACTTGGATCTGTTAAAAAGAAATTAAATTGAATGCTTATGTGTGCAAAGTGTAGTGTACACTGGAATATAATATGTAAGAATTTAAGTATAGAAATAGGTACCTTCTTGCATACCAGATGGAATCCACCGTAAGTTTCTGAGGAACCCTCCTCCTTAGATCCTGATCTACAGTAGGTAGGTACTCATTTACCAACATCACTCTTACAAGTTTATCTCCTTTGATTCATTCATGTCATGAGTGACTTCCTTTCTCTCTGTCCTTTTGAGGTGTTTTTGGTTTTCACTGAAGCAGTCGGACTTAAATCTGTTTAAAAGAAATTGAATGCTCATGTATGCAAAGTGTGTACACTGGAATATACGTAAGAATATAAGTACCTATACAAATAGGTACCTTCTTGCATACCACCGTGAGTTTCTGAGGAATCCTTTCCTTCAGGTCCTGATCTACAGTAGGTGGACTGGGCAGGAAAAAAATCCACAGTTACTTTCCTTGCTACTTTATAGGTCTTCTTATTGATTGAACAGACATTTTTTCAAAATTAATCAAACAAAATAACAGAAATAAAAACACAATCCCAAGTTTCGTAAACAAATCAGTTGACTGTTGACTGACAGATTGACACTGACTGACTTGTTTGTCACCACACAGATGCAAAAACGTGGTTTTGCCGGTTGCGTTCGTTCTAAAGTCGGATATAGACGGGGATATTCGTGTAAAATCGTGTCAATCGTTCAAATTTCGTGGATCTGTGGGTTTCTCGGCTGAACAACAGAGATTTTGCCCTTGTAGGTGAAGCCAATTTCATGACTGACTTAAACATGAGAGACCGCTCCACTGCTGTTCCATTGAGAACAGCTTAAGTTGTAGCTTAAACACCTTACATAAGTAAGACCCCAAGTGTGGCCGCTCAACGCTGTCACCGTTGACAAGAAAGCACGCTCCTATTTTTGGCGGGAACGGTCGTCGACTTGTTACCTACTGACCTTTTGCATTCAGGCGGAACTTCTGAAAATTATGCTCGTCTCTTTCGCACAACAATAAATCATACCTAGCTATCTCTTTCTGATTCATTAGCCGTATCTACCTAATAGTTCTAGTTTGCTATTCTAGTTTCGCGTATTTTGAGATCTTCGGGTTATCTAAATTGTAGGTTATTTATTTCAGCTGTTTCGCAAGACTAAATATTACGTAAACTAATCGAAACAAACACAAGACAGTTTACAATCTAATTCAATCCTACTTCCTACACCTATTTATAAATAATAAACTTCTGGTTTACGAGGATGTTGGCAGTTTAAAGTGTTTATAAAATTACTTACAAAGAATATTCGATAGTATTCTAGATTGGCGTAGATAGGTACCTACCTACGTTTGTAACATTATACACTGGAACTACGGATCTGATTCTAAAAATTAGGGAGGTATTTCACTGAACGAATGCTACGTTATTTTCAAATGTCATACTTACTAATTTAAAAATTAAAAACAAGCAATCAAAGAAATTGTATACATAGTAGAATGCTGACTGACATTTAATGTACAAAGGATTTTGAACCTTATCACGACCACACAACGATCTATTATCATTTAATTTTGGTTATAAGGATTGTTGGTCTTGTTGAGAGGCTTTCTTGGGTGCTTTGTCTCTTTCACACAGTTGCAAAAAGAAAGAGACACACCGCCCAAGTTTGATTTCAAGCGGACCGTGTTTTCTGTCTCAGTCAGCGTTCCGGGTACGTAGTATAGAAATTCCTTGCAAGCAATTCATTCAAAAATAAAAAAACCCGGCTGAACTGAAAAGTTGGAAACAGCATTATCATAATTATTTATCATAACAATCACAAAATTAAATTACAATTTTATTACTATGTACGGTATCTAGGGTTCGATGCCGTGCGCTTTTTCCTAAACTTTGTTGTCACAGTTGACACACAGATGGCTCTGTATGAAAATTAAATGCGTGCGATATTTCTTAAATATGAGATATCTCCTAAATGGCTGAACCAATTTCGATGCAGTTTGTTCTAAACGTTGCCTGTGACTAAATAGAAAATTTTAGTATGCGTTTTGTTTAGCAATAACATTTACGGCGAAAAATTAATTTTCAAAAATTTTGGAAGTCGATTTAGTCTTCGAAGATGTCATGTTAGATTTTTCAAAAAAATATATTTGATATCAGTCCACCAACCTCTTGATTTTGACATGGATTTTGATATGATGGCGTGATTTTCATTTTCTAAATTGACACATTGTTGCATTTTCTAGCCGCACTATTTGATTTATCGAAATAAAAAGTATCCTAGAGCACAATCGAGATAGAGACGATTCTAACGATACCTCATTCATCAAAATCCATCCAGCCGTTTAGGAGAAACGTGGTAATAAAGAATATTACTTACATACGAACGAACCCACCCACCCACATACATAGAAACGCGCGATCTACATAACCCTGTGACTTGACAGTCAGCCGGGTAATAACCCTGTGACTTGACAGTCAGCCGGGTAAAAAAAACCGACTTCAATGCTTTGACAAAATTTTCTGCACTCTCGATGTGCATTTCTGTTCATAACTCCGAAACTCCGAAGATCCTCGACAGATCCTCAACTTTTTATGGTAACAAACAGAAAGTAGGTATATTTACCTACCTACCCTTTTAAACAATAAACAAAAAAAGAATTTTCCAAATCGGTTTAGTCTTCGAGTAAGCGGTGAACATCTTAAAAAAAGCACAATAAAAAAAGATTCTGACGAATTATTCCTCCTTTTTTTGAAATCGGTTAAAAACAATGATTTTTACTTGATTTTTACCAAATTGTAAAACCGCCATGTTCCACGAATTCCTTCAAACTCCCAACCGCTTAAGCTGAAAGTTTAATCCCGCCATTTTGAAGTTTGAGAGCTGGAAGCACTTTACTGGTACTTAGAGTACAGGTTGTAAGTGTCTACCTGTTAGCATTGAGAGGGTGGCGAGCCAAGCATCAAGACTTTAAAAAAAAGGAAGATTTTAAATGCCTCAAATGTGCCGTGCACTGATTTTTGCCTACCATAGTCGTCTACCCACTAATACCTACTAACATAGTTCACTAAGTCACTAACAACATTATGGATTATAAAGTCTGAAATAAAGATTTTTTTTATTTTTTTTTATTTTTAAAATGATATAAATTGCTTCTTAACCTAGAAAAGAGCTGATGATCTTCAAACGGCGGAACCGATTTTGATAAAACATACCTACTTATATAAGAACCATTGTTAGAAAATCAGCTTTCAAATAAAATAAACTGCATTCTAATCGGTTCATCCGTGTATGAGCAGCCCCCATACCATGAGCTTTAAATGCGATTCAGTTTAGGTCCTAAACTGAACTGCTTCGCTAATTTGTCACATGACGTATGCTATGACGCTGACGAAATATCAGAACCAAATCAGAACCTAAACCAAGGATTTCATAGACTACGTAACTGGATAGTTCACTGAAACAGAAAACGCGGTCCGTCACTGAAACGGAAAACCTAAACTGAACTGAATTGTTTACTAAGACGTCATGGTACGGCTACTGATCAGCGGGCTCAAAAAAAGGTCGCTATAGCAGAATCGTAATAGAAATTGAACTATATGCCGTCTCTTTTCACTCTCAGTCAAGTCAATGAAAAGAGACGGCATAGTTCAATTCCTATTATGATTCTGCTATAGCGACCTTTATAAGCCCGCAGTTGTCACCGAGAATTGCCTTTCAACTCAATCGGTTGAGGACATTGCCAAATTGTAAAAATAAAGATAGATCCAACAGTTTAATTCAACGGTTTAAGTAATTAGTTTACTAATTGGACTAATATGGTGTAGGTAAGCCGTACAAAATCATTTCAAATTAAGTTATTAGGTATGCGTGACGAATGAATACAAAAAAAAAACATCACCAAGTAGGTAGGTACCTTTTAGTAAGGCTTTTAGGAAATTAGGTCACTTTAGGTCACCTACTATACTAAAGTTTGAAGGTATGAGCAAATGTCCAACTCTGATGTCGCAGTTTATAGACCGCCTGAAGGCCTCCGTCATGGCTTAACGACTTAAAAGCCGGGACCGACAATTTAACGTGCCCTCCGAAGCACGGAAGCGCTCAGTTGGTAATACCCCTAGCGGGCATCCAAATTGTGACCGCGCACAACGCTGCTTAACTTCAACGATCAATCAAGAACTTCTTAGGTGGTCTTAACAAGCTACGCCACAAGCGCTTCCTTTTTCACCGACTTCAAAAAAGGAGGAGGTTCCCAATTCGTCGGAATCTTTTTTTATTTGAAAGGGTCTTTCCGATTGGTGCCACAAAAGTTTGGTGAGGATCTGTCGAGGATCTTCCGAGTTATGAACAGAAATGCACCTCGAGAGTGCAGAAAATTGCTCAGCTTTGCAGCTCATTGAAGTCGGTGTATTTAAATTTTTAATTTAGCTAAGTACTTGTTTATTTTTCATATTCGTACAGTAATTTCTACATTTCGAAAATTACTATTTCTGCATTTGACTGTTTCGCTGTGAATTCCAAGTTTAATAGTCAATATTGTTCGATCACGCGAAATTGCGTGCCGATCGCATCTGAACATCGTAATTTTATAATTCTAATGAAAATGAACATTTCGTTTTGATCCTGAACACTACTATTCGTTTTCGACTCAAACTTAGCCATTAAACTTTTGGGGAACATGGTGGAATCGTTCCCCTACGGCAGAGTAGGTGGTTCCTCTGCAACGGGCCCATCTGGCACACTTGCCCGTGGTCTATAGACCGACAGTTGTTGCTTGGTCGGATATATGTCTATCGCTGCTGAAATTACCGCTTGCGCGATCTAGACATATGATGTTGTGTGTTGCCATCTTCTCTGAAGCTCGTAGTGCGTAGCATGTCTATGTAGTTCATCTAGCGACAGGTAGATGTCGCTACAATACTATTTCCAATTGCTTGTTTCGACTATTCTTGATAGATCGTTCATTTAAATACTATTCAGTAACGTTCAGCACAAATCGTAAAAAAAGTAGAGAATCCCTAACCATTTTCGGGTCACTCCCGCTCGTCCCCACGCTTCGTCCCCATCGGGGACGAACGGGAAGGATTTTTCCCGCTCGTCCCCATTTTTCCTTTCGATGACAAAGAACGACCTGTGCGATGCCACTCGGGCGTTCTTTATTATGAAATCGTATGAAACGGTCGATTCGACCGAATCTGGCAGTAGGTAAGTAGGTACTTCGAGAATTCGACGCGGTTAGCTGAGTGTGTAGATATCTCCAATTAAAATTGACTTATTCTGGAATAACTGGCGATTTATTCGAAGATTATAATTTATTCTTGTTTGGTCGAATCCACCCTAAATTGCATAGGTACAACATATTTTTGTCCCTGTCAAAGTCAATTAATGAACTCGTTTTAAATTATTTACCCCAAGTATGGGAAATGAGCAATGAGCATATTGCCAGCACATTTAAAACAATTTAATGAAGGTCATTGTTGGTTCACTGGCTACACTCACGAACTACACCCTGGTTACAAAGTACAATCAGCTTCATAAGCTTATTCCTTACTCCCAAAAAATGCTTTCAAGAAGTAAGCATCCATTACCTATCTTTCAATGGTGTGTAATTTTGTTTTGCTTCCAGGAATGTCCCGAAGGCGTCGTGCAAGAGGAGTCCTTCAAGGATATCTACGCCAAATTCTTTCCTCATGGGAGTAAGTATCCACCATACATTAAATTAGTAGTTTACCTGTAGATGGTTCTAACTAATCGGTGCTTAAAGGTGACCGCACACCTATCCGTGCCGAACGCGCCGAAGGAACCGAATTTCAGAATTATTTTTATGAAATCGTATGAAAACTCACACATCTGCCCGCGGTCGAATCGTCCTATTCGACTGAATCTGGCAGTCGGTACCTACTTCGAGTAGTCGGCGCGGATAGGTGTGCGCTTAGCCTTATCTGATAAATGAGCTTATCGAGACCGACGAATGTGCTTGAGGGGGATAGCTTGTATCAACGTGGGTTCGAATCCCAGCGGAATCGAAAATTATGATAAAACATTCTGTCTAATGTTCATACCGTTGTTTCAGATTCCGCCCTCTACGCCCATTATGTGTTCAAAGCTTTCGATGTGAATTGCAGTGGTGCCATCAGTTTTCGGGTAAGTTAGAAGAATTAAAATGTAACGAAAGAAAATATAGCGTTTCTTACTTTCTTAAGCTCTACCAAATTTTATCGGTTGAGCACTGACTTTAATTCTCCTTTGAGCTAACATTGATCGAATGATAAATAAATATGACACCAGGATCACACGCACACACACACAAACCAAGGATGTATCGTCTGAAACTCCATTTTGAGTTCTTAAGTACCTAATCCTTGTTACACCCTGTATCACCCTGCTACCCTCAGAACATGCTGTATCAGCTCGATCGAAGATTTATTACAAAAAGGTTTTTGCCTAGCCAAAGATTTACGTCGCGACGCCCTCTTAGCATTAATTTATCGGTTTTATTAGCAGGCGATTTAGAATAATAAATAGTTTTACTTATCTAAATAAAAAAATACGATTGCTACTGTGCCAACAAGGCTCAGTAGACATTATCACAGATATTTTTAGGTATTTTAAAAATAACTTTCAAATGGATAAATTCCCAACGAACCCACTCACTCACCCCACCAGTGGGGTCGTTAGGAATTTTTTAACTGGTGCAGAATGTGGGCTTTACCAAAATGTATTTCATATTTCATATTTATTTATTTGGAACATAAACACAGGTATACAATTAAATGTAACGTTGACAGCTGCAAAAGTAGAAACTGTGTAGCAGTGTCAACGCCCGCCTCCAGAACAGAACAAGGACTGTGTTCCACAATAGCGGAGTGTACAGTTCAGTTTTAAAAAAAAAACTTAAATAGTAATAAAGTAGTAAAAAGTAATAATAAAGTACTTAACATAGAATCAAATGAGAAGAAAGTACAAGTAGGTACAATAACAAATGAGGTACCTACGTAAGTAGGTAGTTAAGTTTAAACTGTGAATTTTACTAGTTGTGTGTAGGGTGTGTGTGTATGTGCGTGTGTGTGTGTGTGTATGTGTGTGTGTGTATGGGTGTGTGTATGTGTGCGAGTGAGTATAGGTATGTGTGTTTTCTGGGGGTATCTTTGCTCCAAGCTAGTTTCGTGAGTGTCTGGGTATTGTGGGAGTGACATGCAAATGAATGTATGCAGAGAGGAATGTGTGTGGGAATAAAGGGGGTGTTTGTGTGCGGGTAATTGTCGTAGAATATGTGATTAAGTTGGGGTAATTAGAAGACTTTCTGTTTCTTCATAGGAAAGGGTTAGGAGCCAATTTGTGCAGTGAAGTTTACATTTGTGAAGGGATAGAGGATAAATTTCAATTTCCTTGTTGACTCTATTGTACAGCAGGGGGCTTAAATATTGAAAGTGTCTGCTAGCAACTTCAGTACGGCGCGTCTCAATCTTACAGACTAAGTCGGACCGTCGCTTTTTGTCCTTGTAGTTGGGGTCATAAGTGAGTTGTCTGTGTTTTCGTAAGATTGTTGAGGTAATGAACAATTGACGCACAGTTAGGACACCACAGATGGAGTAGAGAGTGGAAGTGGGAAAACGTCTTGGGTTGGAGGTCATGACTTTTAAAACGGCCCTTTGGGCTCTTTCCAGTCTGATCATGCTAGTTTTTATAGAGCCACCACATGCAGTAATACAATATGACAACACTGATTGAGTGAGGGCAAAATATATCATTTTTAGACAATGAAAGTCAGCACTATTTCTCAAGGTCTTAAAAATGTAAATTAATTTACGTATTCGAGAGACAGTACACTCAATGTGGGATGACCATGACATGTGTCTATCAAGCCAAACACCTAAGTACTTAACGCTTTGCGAATTCTCTAGTTTGGGACACTGACACGGTCTTGTTATCTCACTGCATGAGTGGACATACAGTGAGAGAGAAGATGGTTGAGTTCTAGGTAATGGGGAGAAGGTAATAAATTTGCTTTTTGTTATGTTTAATGTAAGTAGATTATGCGAGAGCCACTCAAGAACAACTTTCAAAGCAGACTCAGCAAGCATGTTAGCTTCCGCCCAGCTTTTTCCAGTAACTAGAAGAGCAGTATCATCAGCGTAGGTGATGAACTTACAATTGGGGAATGATATCTTACAGAGGTCGTTTATGTAAACGAGAAAAAGTGTAGGTCCGAGTACACTTCCTTGAGGAACTCCAATGTCAATCACCTCTTCCTGGCTATACTGGTTGTTAATAACCACTTTTTGTCGTCGGTTGGTCAGGTAGCTTTTAAAAAGGTCATTAACATGACCTCTGATACCAATGTTGGTAAGTTTATCTAATAGGAGGGGTACAGACACCGTGTCAAAGGCTTTAGTTAAATCAAGGAAGATACCTATTGTCTTAAGGCTCTTGTCAAAGTTGTATGCAATTTTCGATGTTAGCTCAATAACGGCATCTTCCGTTGATTTTGAGCTGCGAAAGCCATATTGATTGTGAGATAAAATATTTTTATCCGAGATAAATTTGACAAGGCGTCTATTTAAAATTTTTTCCAATATTTTTGATAGCACGGTAAGGACTGAAATGGGACGATAGTTGTTGACACTGCTTTTGTCACCTCCTTTATGAATTGGGTGAATCAAAGCTTTTTTAAAGACATTGGGAAAAGTACCCTCTGATATGCATAGGTTGAAAAGAACTGTTAATATTGGGACTAGAGTTTGTTTGGAACTTTTTATTATAGACGTAGGTATACCGTCCCAGCCAACAGCGCATTTGTTTTTTAAATTAACAATGAAGTTTTCAACTTCAGAATTGTCAGTGGGCAATAAAGCCATGGAGTCGTTAGGAATAGGGTAAGAAGAGTTATTGGCATTAGACAAGTAAGCGGTTCTGGGTTGACAAATTTTGGAAGCTAGATCTTTGCCTATGTTCGCGAAATAGTTGTTTACAGTATTTAGAGAGGTATTATTGTCTGTAGATATGGTTAATAATTCCTCTGAAGATGATCCTTTACGATTGAGATTAGCCATTTTTTTAATGATATTCCACGTAGCCCTTGAATTATTCCTGGCCTTCTGAAGCTCGCTGCGCTCATAATCTCGTTTCACCTTCTTTAATAAATAATTACAGTAATTACGATATCTCGTAAATATGAGCTTGAGTGTTAAGTTTTCTTTGTTTTTACAAAACTTGCGGTAGGTATAGTCGATCTCGATGCCGTATGCACCTCAGAAGACCAGGGGTAATCCAGGGTTTTATGATGCGTTTTCTACTTGACACTTTTAAACTTTGACTGTGTTTCTGTATAATGTGAGAAAGCAGCTGAACTAGCATTTCAGCAGCTTCATTAGCGTTACCTATCTGCCAGCAGGATTGAGGAGAAGTCAGTTGTTTCGATTTCTCTGTCAATTGCAACTAGGTCTAGTTTGGTGGTATGGGTTCTAGGGGGACTACGTGTAGATTCCATTTTAATAGAAAAAAGGATAGGGACGTGATCAGTGATGATGGAATCTAAAACCAAGGTTACAGCTGAGTATGTAATGTAATGTATTTGGACATACCTCTGACTACCCCCTTAGACATCTTCAAAGTATCTTAAATGTCTGAATCTATCTATCGTGATCTTTTACAATTATTTTTATTTAAACACCTACGCTATCAAGCCAAAAAGATGAAATAAATCGCCATCACGTTCGACGTCGAGTTGGCGCCAAAATATCGCAAACTTCAGCAATTTTTCGATAAGATCACTTGGCTCAGTATCAACTTTTAGTTCTAGGTACCTAAGTACCTAAGTAATTTACATAGGTAGATAAATAAAAGATAATGCTTGTAGGTATGTTTGTCCTTATGCGTTCCTAAACCATTGATCAGATTGTAATAAAACTTTGGTAGAGTCTTCTGAGGATTATATTGGAATACCTACAGTATAAAATGAAAATTAATAAAAGCACTTTAACGTAAGCTCTCATTAGGGTTTTGGTGGAACATAAAAATGTTAATTAGCGCTTCAAAGCACTGAAAAGACAAGAGAAATAAGAAATCAAACAGTGTTTAGATTACCTACCTACCTACGTCTGGTCTGTGAAGGTTATTTGCGTAAACATGGTTCAAAACTAACCCCAGACACAACATCCGCTCAGATTAAACTGTAAATAATATTATTTATAGTACTTTATAGTGACAAAGGAGTTTTTTTAATACCTATTACAACCACATTATTCTGATGTATCTCTTTTGGTTTAGCCAGCGTAAAACTAATACTTAAAAGTAAAAAAAAATATTTTAACTAATATTTCAATGAAATAATGCCCGTGTGTGGTTTAACACTATAAAAATTAAATGTTTTAACTACCTAATTAAACAAAATCTTCCAAAAAACAAAACCCTTCCCTCCTTCTCAATATCGACGGCCCCACCGAATAAACGTGCAAAGGCTCTTGCCGTAATATTTTTTTTTTCGATTTTTGGATTTATCGGCTTAAAATACACCTTCTCAATTTTTTTTAGATTTTTTTACCTATTAATATTGAATTTATTGTATTCCCAATTTTTATTCTACGGAAAATAAGAACACCAAACTCACACGAATATTGCAATAATGTGATTGGCACACCGTCAACTCTCATACATTTCATGCAAACTTACTTTGGAATACTATGCGTCGGAAATTAAAATTTGTAAAACAATTTTGCTTTTTTAATATGCATTGTTAATTACAAGAATAACCGTGCAACTATCTAATAATAAACATTGCCAAATCCTAATGTCCACAGTAAAACAGGGCAATAACAAGATACACTTTTAGGTAATTACATATTTTCCCACGAATAATAGTGCAAACATTGAATACGAACAGCCGGCAAAGTTTTGTTACCAGAATAAACGTGTAAAAGGGTTTTTTTATTAATTTCTCGTAAACTATCCATATTTTCGTAATTTTTTTTTGGAAGAAATAAAGGTTGTTTTTTTGTCTTTAATTTGGTAGAACATTATACTGACGTAAATCTAACCAATAATGAGTTATTCGTTTTTAGGCTCTCCTGTAAAGTTACTGTTTTGACTTTGCACGTTTATTCGGTGGGGCCGTCGATATCCTGATGAAATTTTTATAGTTTACTAGCTGCTGCCCGCGGCTTCGCTCGCGTGGTACCCGGATAAAAAGTAGCCTATGTTACTCTCCAGCCCTCCAACTATCTCTATACAAAAGATCACGTCAATCCGTCGCTCTGTTTTGACGTGAAAGCAGGCCAAATAAACAAACAAACAAACACACTTTCACATATTTATAATATGGGTACGGATAGAACTCCTACATTCAAGCCAAATCTAATGAACCCATCAAGCCGAGCTGTAGAGCGGCACAAAAAAACACACTTGCAAAAACAACCCTCCATTATGCGGGGCAGTCAGGTAAAAATATCAGCTTCCATATTTTGTCATTTAAAAGTTAGCCAATTAAACTACTTGAATGCTCAACTACGAACTTTGTTAATTGGTTGCAAGTGCCTGCAAATTATAACTTCGGTAACAAACTGCGCTCTAGGGCCTACTCATAAGCGAAAATGATAGCACAGACGCACGTGAGGGCATTTAGGCATTTGGTAATTAGGGTCTAGGTACCGTACCTACTCTGAAGGCATATTATGGCAAAACAAAGGTATTTAGGCTTCATACATTGGGCCCAAAAGCCAAAGTGCCGGCCAACAAAAAAAGAGGTAGGTATTCTATAACGTTCTTTTTCTTAAATGTTCGGGAAGTCAATCCGAGTATTTTTTAGGGCACCAAGTCTCTAAAACCATAATTTCAGTTGATTTTTTACGAAGAAAAGCTTTCATACATTTTATAAAAAAAACAATCCCCGTTTTGAAATGAAAAATACTCTTATTGACTTCCCAAAAGTGGCCTACCTTTTTTATTGTTGGCCGGCAGTTTGGCTTTTGGGCCCAAAATGACTGACCCTCTGAAGTTTCTTTAATCGAATCGACGCTAGGGCATGAATACCGGGATCCCGTAATACCGAAATACCGGGATCCCGGAAGATTTGTCCGGTATTTCAATACCGGTATTGAAGTAATCAATACCGGACAATACCGGTATTGAGGAAATCAATATCAAATAATTCCGTACGTTATTCCGTATGGTTAACGGATCCCGGAATTCGGTCTTTTGTCGTGCGCAGTAGAGCATTTTCTTGCTAAATTGTATACCTACTGTGCATCGAAACAGCTAACTTTACGAATGCCTAGATACGCTAATCGTATTGTACGTCTATGTTTACTTTAATTACTATCATAAGAATTACTAGCATCCATGTGCCTGCGACTGCGCCTACCTGGGTAAAAAGTAGCCTATGTGTTATTCCAAATCATAAACTACGTCGCGGCCGGCAAGTGGTATTACGGTGGGTTTACACGCTCACGTGCAAACAGAAATTCATCGAGACAGAAATATAATTAGATCAAGCACGGTGTAACTCTGTCACTTTCATCTCGAGGAGACCGGACGCAACAGAAAATAATGTGCTCGTTGTCTGTTTGCACGCGAGCGTGTGAACGCGCCTTAAAAATGGTTCGCTGGCCAGCTCTAACGCTCTCTCACTCTTACTTCCCCGCTTCAGTCGGTTCGCAAATGTTGTGTCTGTGAGTGTGATTACTTTTGTGAAATTGTGACGCTGGATTAGCTGCTGAATCGCCCCAATAATAGTATCTCCAGTAATAAGTAGTACCTACTTAGATAATGTGATTACCTTAAAGCAGTGGTTCTTAACCTTTTAATGATGAGGGACCATTTAATAAACTTTCTGACTTGCCGCGGACCACCAACAGTAATTTTTCTCTTTCAACTTTGATCCTTTGTCGCTTGTTTAATTTTTTTGGATAGCTTCGCGGACCACTTCAAGTAGTTCCAGGGACCACCAGTGGTCCGCGGACCATAGGTTAAGAACCACTGCCTTAAAGACTTCCTAATCCAAAAAGTTCCTAATGCATCCTGCATCGTTTGGTACCTAGTATCTACATTTAGGTAAAGTTAAGTAAGTAGACTAAGTTTATTGATTGATCTCTTTTGTTATGTGAGTATAGATACTATATTTTATACATGTTCATAGAAATACAAATTATTTTGATTTTATTCCTACAGTTTTTCTTCGTATCATGTCCTTGACCAATAAATCTTGCTAAAATTTGCTTAAATTACATTCAATATTTTTGTTTTTTAGGAAAAACTAGAATTTCAAATAAAAATGCCAATACCGGTATTAATACCGGTATTCCGGTATTGGGCACCAATACCGAACTCAATACCGGTATTGAGATTTGTCCCGGTATTGCATGCCCTAATCGACGCCAATCGTATGAGTCACATTAATAGATAGTAATTGAAGCGCTCGTGGCGTAGCTTGCTTAGACGTTCTTGATGTTAAAGCTAAGCTACCTTCTAATCGGTCACAATTTGGATGGGTGACTGCAATTGGGGATTAACAGCAGACCGCTTTTGTGCTTCGGAGAGCACGTTAAATTGTCGGTTCTGTAGCCGTACCATGAACTCTTAGAGCAATGTTAGAACAAGCTTGAAACATTACCACGAATGTCATTTCTAAAGCAATAGGACTGTTTTAAGCTTGTTTTAACTTTACCTAATAGTTCATGGTATGGCCCCTGGCTTAAGTAGTTTAGCCATAGATAACAGAGGATTTTGGACGGCCTAATAACACTGTCACCAGAGTTGGCTCATACGAACATACATTAATAGTAACAGTTTGGATTAAACACGACGGAATTACAGTTTGACAGGCAGTAAATATGTTTATCGCAGGTGAAGTTGTCGCTCGGTTGCAGATCTGTTCGCACTGGCTCTGTGCCAGGGCAGGGCTGGCCAAATCTTACAAAGTATCTTTTACTAGATGATTTAAGTGGCTTGCAAACGTTTTGGCTCAAGCTGTAAGTTTGTATTGAATAAATAAATTTTATACAGTGTCAGGGGGCTTTGCCTACACTTAACGGGACACTGTAGTGCCTGGGATATTTTTGAGATGGAGTAGGCTTGTAGCACCTACGCCATCCTCTTAAATAAACCGGATATACGTGTGGGGTTTCCTTACGATGTTTTCCTTCACCGTTTTGAGCTCTTGTTAATGTGCATATTTTTTCGAAACGAAAAATCTATCGATGCATGGCCAGGATTAGGACCCACGATCGTCAGAACGAAAGTTAAGGTACTATCCCACACGGCCAATTGGTTTTAGAATTTTCGATTTTCTCGATTATGTTTCAATGTTTGTCAATTTTTCGAGGACAAACCAAAAACCGGGGAATTATGTTTCCTGTTTGTACCCCTCGTGGGGACAGGGCGAGGTGACAAACAGGAATAACCCAAATCGTCCACGTAGCAACCCTACTTCATCGCGAATTTTCTAAATTCTTTCAACGAGGTAAGCCCACGCGATATTCAGTACAATTTACAATCGCACAGTGTGTCGCCGCTCGCCAGCAATGTAAACAGTTTGTTTGTGATTGCATTCTATGGAAAAATTTAAAAAATATTGGACTATGTTGGTCTAGTTGACATAGTGGAATCAAAAATAAAATCCTATTATATTAAACGAGCAATATTTGTTTGTTTGTTCGTTTGTTTGTACTCACGTTCTCGAAAACGGCTCTAACGATTTCGATGAAATTTTCGGTACGGGGATTTACGGGGGCGAAAAATCGATCTAGTTGGGTCTCATTGGGAAAATTAGTTTTCGCAGCATTTTCACGCAAAAAAAATTACCAGTGCAATGCGGTTCGTAATTTTACAGTATTTGTTGAGAACGAAGTGGCCGACTGGATTGGGTGTCCGGTGTCCACCTTTCAGATGAAGGCTTTGAGTTCGAATCTCAGCCAGTGAAAGTTTACTTTTTGTAAGTTTTTTTTCTTTTTCTTTTTGAATTTTTCTCTATTTGCACCGGAGCATAGCTCGGTCGCCTAGATATTGAAATTAAATAATAATTACGATTGTATATCAACAACCATTTAATTTTTTTACCATTGGCAGTAGTTCGTGCCGGAAACAGAGAACATTGTCATTTATGCCGCATTCAGACGCTAGCGTGCAAACAGACATTACGCCTTTAGCGTCCCATCTGACTAGGACAACATGGTTGCGCCACCAACAAAATGCACCAACAGATGTATCTAAGGTGTCCGCTTGGTTGCGCAACTAAGCAGACATCAGGTATATTTTGTTTGTGGTGGCGCAACCATGGTGTCGTAGTGAGATAGGGCCCATAAGTAGGTACCTACAATTTTCTAGATATAGACAAAGACATAATACCTAAATATCATAATAATAGATTTACGTAAGTAGGTATCTGAAAAAAATTTAAAATAAAAAGTGAATCGGAATCGCATTCTAGAACTCTCATTAGAAAAGAAAAAAGTTTTATTTTCACCACCACAATAAATACAAAACAAATCAGAGATGTGCGCCCACTCCCTCCCCTACACCGACAGACATACAACAGACACAGTAAAGTGTAGCGATTTATTGTATCGAGTAGCAAAATAGCCGAGTACCTAGATAGAACCTAGCTTATATAGGTACCTATCTAGATTGTACTGACGTAATCGTGATCTAGGAATTTATATTACTGAAAGTTTTGTTAGATAAAATGGACAAATATGACCTACATTTACGGCCTGCGGGAACTTGGGAAGCAAGGGAGCTTAATAGCGGTGAAGGAAAACATCGTCAAGAAAACAGTTTTCTTTAAACTCTTACCTATAATCTAGTCGGCCGGTATAGCATACAACCTGCAAATTGATCCATAGGCTAAGGAATTCTAAATTCTGCAAAAATAGGCATGTGCTAATAAATTACGTATTTGTATTTCGTACTACTTACTAGGGCATGCAATACCGGGACAAATCTCAATACCGGTATTGAGTTCGGTATTGGTGCCCAATACCGGAATACCGGTTTTAATACCGGTATTGGCATTTTAATTTGAAATTCTAGTTTTTCCTAAAAAACAAAAATATTGAATGTAATTTAAGCAAATTTTAGCAAGATTTATTGGTCAAGGACATGATACGAAGAAAAACTGTAGGAATAAAATCAAAATAATTTGTATTTCTATGAACATGTATAAAAATATAGTATCTATACTCACATAACAAAAGAGATCAATCAATAAACTTAGTCTACTTACTTAACTTTACCTAAATGTAGATACTAGGGTGGTTCTTTCGTCCGAGATACTAGGTACCAAACGATGCAGGATGCATTAGGCTTGTTTCACTCTTCAGCGTGTCGCCGGTCGCGTTCGCGAGTTGACCATTCATAGCACAGAGAATTTTTAATTTTCGAATTTCTCTGTGCTGTGAATGGTCAACTCGCGGACGCGACCGGCGACACGCTGAAGAGTGAAAGGGCCCTTAGGAACTTTTTGGATTAGGAAGTCTTTGAGGTAATCACATTATCTAAGTAGGTACTACTTATTACTGGAGATACTATTATTGGGGCGATTCAGCAGCTAATCTAGCGTCACAATTTCACAAAAGTAATCACACTCACAGACACAACATTTGCGAACCGACTGATGCGATAGTATGCGGCGCGGAAGCGGGGGTAGAGTAAGAGTGAGAGAGCGTTAGAGCTGGCCAGCGAACCATTTTTAAGGCGCGTTCACACGCTCGCGTGCAAACAGACAACGAGCACATTATTTTATGTTGCGTCCGGTCTCCTCGAGATGAAAGTGACAGAGTTACACCGTGCTTGATCTAATCATATTTCTGTCTCGATGAATTTCTGTTTGCACGTGAGCGTGTAAACCCAACGTAATACCACTTGCCGGCCGCGACGTAGTTTATGATCTGGAATAACACATAGGCTACTTTTTACCCAGGTAGGCGCAGTCGCAGGCACATGGATGCTAGTAATTCTTATGATAGTAATTAAAGTAAACATAGACGTACAATACGATTAGCGTATCTAGGCATTCGTAAAGTTAGCTGTTTCGATGCACAGTAGGTACTCGTATACAATTTAGCAAGAAAATGCTCTACTGCGCACGACAAAAGACCGAATTCCGGGATCCGTTAACCATACGGAATAACGTACGGAATTATTTGATATTGATTTCCTCAATACCGGTATTGTCCGGTATTGATTACTTCAATACCGGTATTGAAATACCGGACAAATCTTCCGGGATCCCGGTATTTCGGTATTACGGGATCCCGGTATTCATGCCCTACTACTTACCCTCTCAGAACGATATATTCCCAACGACCCCACTGATCCACCACATCACTGGGGTCGTTGGGAATTTTCTGTCCCAACGACCCTACCGAATAAGCGGTGGAGTCGTTGTGACAAACAAAAATACCCAATGACCTGGTGGGGTGGGCCAGTAGGGTCGTTGGGAAATCGTTCTGAGAGGGTGTACAAATACGAAAATTAGCACATGCCTATTTTTGCAGAAGTTAGAATTCCATAGCCTATGGATCAATTTGCAGGTTGCATGCTATACCGGCCGACTAGAATATAATGTTCTGAGAGGGTCTCAAAGTGATCCCAGTGCACTGAATTAATGGTTTTTGAACTTTTTTTTTATTTTCCTTCATTATAATTGGTAAAGACAAGATGGTTCGTTCCTCCAGGAGCTGCTAGTGACGCTATCGACGTTACTGCGAGGGTCCGTGTACGAGCGCCTGCGCTGGGCGTTCCGTCTGTACGACGTGGACGGCGACGGCGCCATCACGCGGCAGGAGCTCGCGGAGGTGGTGGTGGCGGTGCACGAGCTGCTGGGGAGGCGCGCGCCGCCGGGCAGCCCTGCGGCCAGGCTGGATGACGCTAAGGCGAACGAACAGGTTTGTTTTGTTTGAATTCATTTGACACGATGAATTAATGAATAGATACATTAAGAAGCTAGACTTCTTTCTATACCCCCAATAGATAGGCACTACGTTTCCCGCCTTGCATTTCTTCCAATTTAAAGAATTCACCATTGACTTCCAGCTACTTCCTGTGCTTACGTCACTTCCACCTGGCAGGGTGGCGCGCGATCTGAGCGACATCTTTATACCTCATTGAGTCGAAAGGTTCGAATAAGAAATCAGCGGGCTGATTATCTAACTTGTTTCAAACCTCAAATTGATATCAAACTATCAAAACGATCGCGTAGGTATCTTTTGTCGCGTTCAGATGAGAGTGATAGAGCTTCTTACGTGGTCACTGAACTGTCGTATTTGAGAGTTTGTGACCGATTTTTGTCGCTATCAAAGATAGACAATCAGGGGGCTGAGACAGGCTTTGTAGGGGCGAAAGCGACATGAGACCAGTGAACGCAAATAGACATTGAAGTATTTATTCAAGGGAAATATATTATACTCGAAATATGGATTCGTTCCCAACGACCCCACTGACTCACCTCACCAGTGGGGACGTTGGGACTTTTTTCCCAACGATGCACAACTGACACATCAAAACGTCTATTCGAACTCGAGACGCATAGTTAAAAATCGACTTTTAATTGACTTGGATTAGCTTCAATCTTAAAATCAAGAGAGAATATAACTCCCCCGTACCACGCGGTTCCCACGCGGCGAACCTCATTCACTTTTTTTGTGCGGACATCACAGCACCTAATTTTTAAATAATTTCCAGGTGGACAAGGTGTTCCGCAAGCTGGACCTGAACCAGGATGGAGTGATCACCATCGAGGAGTTCCTGGAGTCATGTCTCAAGGACGAGGTCATCACCTGCTCGCTGCAGATGTTCGACACGGGACTATGACGGCCGCCCCCGCCGAGCCGAGCCCGCTCCGACAGGTAACACGTCACCTGCCGCCCCCGCCGAGCTCCTGGAGTCATGTCTCAAGGACGAGGTCATCACCTGCTCGCTGCAGATGTTCGACACGGGACTATGACGGCCGCCCCCGCCGAGCCGAGCCCGCTCCGACAGGTAACACGTCACCTGCCGCCCCCGCCGAGCTCCTGGAGTCATGTCTCAAGGACGAGGTCATCACCTGCTCGCTGCAGATGTTCGACACGGGACTATGACGGCCGCCCCCGCCGAGCCGAGCCCGCTCCGACAGGTAACACGTCACCTGCCGCCCCCGCCGAGCTCCTGGAGTCATGTCTCAAGGACGAGGTCATCACCTGCTCGCTGCAGATGTTCGACACGGGACTATGACGGCCGCCCCCGCCGAGCCGAGCCCGCTCCGACAGGTAACACGTCACCTGCCGCCCCCGCCGAGCTCCTGGAGTCATGTCTCAAGGACGAGGTCATCACCTGCTCGCTGCAGATGTTCGACACGGGACTATGACGGCCGCCCCCGCCGAGCCGAGCCCGCTCCGACAGGTAACACGTCACCTGCCGCCCCCGCCGAGCTCCTGGAGTCATGTCTCAAGGACGAGGTCATCACCTGCTCGCTGCAGATGTTCGACACGGGACTATGACGGCCGCCCCCGCCGAGCCGAG
Source organism: Camptogramma bilineatum (assembly GCA_958496255.1). Lineage (NCBI taxonomy): Eukaryota > Metazoa > Arthropoda > Insecta > Lepidoptera > Geometridae > Camptogramma > Camptogramma bilineatum. Next base: position 6,790,745 of record OY292478.1, read on the forward strand.
CCCGCTCCGACAGGTAACACGTCACCTGCCGCCCCCGCCAGGTAACACGTCACCTGCCGCCCCCGCCGAGCTCCAGATGTTCGACACGGGGACATTAATTGTTAATTCATCTTTGGCCTGGCCTTCATTAGTTTTCACCAAGCTTTAATCATTTTCTATAATCAGGCATTATCGTCAAACATCATCAAAAATTTCGAAGATAAATGCATAATTAGGGTAAATGCTCCATGCCTGTCAGTGTGACACTATGATTCTAATTTTTTAGGTGCTAATTTTTTCTCTCCACCTGCATCAACTTAATATGCAGGGAACCCACGTGCCCCTTCATATTTAATTAAATTAATTTAAAGTTTAATTAAATTGATAAATTAAATTAATTTAAAAAGTTAATTATTTTAATTACTTAGATTTCAATCAATTTAATTAAATTTAAAATTAATTTAATTGAATATGAAGGGGATTAATTTAATTCAAAAATTAATTATTTTAATTACTTAATTAATTTAATTAATTCCCTAAAATTATGTTTGTTTGTCCAGGTCGGTCTCTAAGCGCGTCCTCGTGGTGGGGTGTCGCTGTGAGGAGAGTCTGTTCCTGCGCGTGGCGGCAGCGTGCGTGGTGCGCGCGCAGCCCTACCTGCGCTACCTGCTCGCCTTAGACCACTTCTACAACGGCGTCGTCAAACCGAAGATCAGAAGCGTTATGTTCTTTCACTTCTAAACTTTGCAGATTTTAAGCTTTCGCGATCTATAGATAATTTATACGAACTAAGGGGACTTTACTAACTTTTCTGTAAATTATTGTTAATGTTGTGGGAAAATTATGGACACTGTCTGAAATAAATAATATAATAATAATAATAATTATCGCGATTTTAACACCCGTGACCACGAGAGTAACGCACTCGAAACGTCGGGAAATAATAAAAAAAGGTAATGACGCGATAAAGTCCCGCTAGTTCGTTTAAATTACTTCTAAACTGTTTGAATTTTCACATTTTTTATTCGAGTTTTAAATTTTACGAATCAGTTTTAAAATTTTTGTGTTTACACAATATTTTTTTTTAGAATTTAAATTTATGTAATTCTAACGAACACGGCATAGAAATAATTCTACTTATTTTTAAAACAATTAATTTCAAATTCTAATCATTTTCACTTAGTTTTTCAATTTAAAACCGGAATCTTATTTTCCTTTTTAACTTGATTAATTATTGGTTTACAATTTTTATTTTTCTAAAAATACTTGCATCATCTTTTTAAAAACTTTAGTTTCTTTCACTTCTAAATTTGAATTTGAAATTGGAATCGTTTTAATTTTCCTCTCACGAACAGGATCGTATGTTGTGTAGTAATGAGATGAGATTTTCGGGAACTACCTACTACTACGTTACGAAATATTGTCATCTATTAATTTTAAATTTATCAGAAGTTTACTCTTTCAGAACCTTACTCATTTTTCTCATCTGATTGTCATGCAATTTATTTTAATCCAAATCTTTATAAATATTTTTAATAAGCTTGGGGAATACTCACTGCCTATGTACGAATGAAAAAGTTTTTTTTAATGAATAATTAAAGAAAAGAAATCATTTGCATTTAAATATTTAAAATAATTTCTAAAAAATTAAATTAATACCTACACAATTTTTAAAATGTTTAATTAAATTAAATTAAACATTTTAAAAGAAACTCGTTTAGCGTCAACATGTTTGTGCCTGAGTCACGAGTTGCACTGCACATAAATATTGCTAGTTTTTTCACTACTTTACACGTGAATAAACATTTAGTTTTTTTGTTTTAAATAAGTCTTGAAACGTTTACTTTAAAACTTTTTTTAATAAAATAAAATAAAATATTTTTTTTGTTTATAGCGTACATACCTACCTATTTCCTTGTGAAAATGTTTCTTCCCAGGCTTAAAATATGAGTAATGAATGAATAAAAATGTACCTACTATCTCGAAAGCTAGAGAATTTGTTCATAAGAAGCCTTAAGAATAATAATAAGTAAGTATAATAATTACTTACTGTTTTCCGAATAGCATAGACAATCCGTAAAAGTAGCGATTTTACTTTAAAATTCTTTATTTTAACAAGTCAATTAATCTTAAAAAAATAATGTAATTGTTTACAATAAAAATGACGATTGTGGTAAATAAATAAAAATAGAATCAAAAATGAACACCATTGCATTTTAGAAGCAAAAAATTTCTGTAGTAGGTAGGTAAATAAAAAAAATATAAAGTAGGTACTGTATTAAAAAATTATAACCTCTCGTGCTTTTGTGTCTCGATATCTGCTGTATTAATCCTTACCTATTTTATTTTCTAAAAATTTTTTTTTATTTATAAGCAACAGGGTAAAAAAAGTTTTTCTATACATGGTCACAGCTAAAGTAAAGTTATTTTAACGACTTTTATAATAGACTTACCTTTTGGATGTGCTTACGATTAACAAAGATATTTTTTGAAAAAAACCTTTTTTTTTCGGCTAAATCAATTTTCTCGTGCATAACGTGTGTTTGGTTTCTGAACAGTTCTAAAAAGATCTGATTATGAATAATGCAAATAATAATAAACAGTATACTATATCTACCTGTGGTCAAATCTGGTAGCTAAGTGCTAACTTCCTAAAAAAAAATTATGTGCCAGTGCGCAGACGTTTTTGATGGATCGTCGAAGTTAAGCGACGTTTTATGTACCTACCTAGTCACAATTTGGGTGATGATTTGGATGGGTGACCGCAAGTGGCATTAGGTAAAAGCTGAGTGCTTCCGTGCTTAAAAAAAAAAACTAAAGATTGTTGTATGTATCTACTCTTTTCTACAAAAAACTACAGGTAGGTACGATACAATTTCGAATCAGATCTTTTTAACTGTACTCAGGCCGAAATATCCTAATGAGCTTTTTTCTAAAACAAAGAAAAATCTAAAACTGTTTTAAAATCCTTCATTTTAACGTAGGTGTTTTAGTCATAGCACGTCAATACTCACTTTTATTTTAATCTAGTCTTAGTAAATAGGGTAACAGTCGCGAATAGAAAATAATAATTAAAGCAATTTAAATCATATCATTTTGCTTGATTTTGCAAATTTTATTTAGAATAGTGAAACGCATTTATTTGTGTTAAAAATGAGCAAAATTTAATTATTAATCTAAGTAGATACTTACCTACACTAAAAATTATTTATCATTAATTTAATATAACTTATTAAAACAAATAAAAAAAAATGTTTTAATAATTTTAAATTATTAAATTTTATAATTTTAATTTATTAAATGGACTTTATAATATTCAAGGAATTGAGTGGGAAAAAAGGGATTTGACGCGAATAAATAATAACTATTACCTACTTTTAGAAAGTTATTATTATTTTCTGGGCATTTAAATAAATTGAGTGTACCTAGGCTGTTTACCAGTAAATTTTACGCTTAGAAAAATTGCATCCTAATTTAGTGCAATTCATAAAGAACTTGATGAAGAACTGAAAATGTTTTAATTTAATTGGCATTAAAAATTAAAGTATTTGGCAAAAATATCTTTTTTTTTAAATTAAGGCTTATTTTATTTTTGTATATTTATGGTGTAAAATAAATAGGGCAATCCCTACGGACCCTACGATCCCTAGACGGGGCCCAAATTTACCATCGATTGCATTCAACGTGTTAAACGTACCCACTGTCGTCAAAAGCATGTGGATTTGAACTTTTTCTAAATCCACCCAGAATCATACTACCAGACCTCCGTCGTCAGGATACCTACTTATCTATGAAAAATTGTTTTACAAACTTTTGACGAGATTTTATTCGATTCTTTGAGTATTTTGTTGATGAGATTCCGTTTACAAGTCTTACCGAAATCCGTTTTTTTTAAATATTTTTAGCATAATTTTAAGTTTGAGTAGGTAAATGTTTTTTTTAATAGGAATGATTTTGTTCAAAAATGTAATAATCTTTCAGAAGTAATTGCATTAATGAGATAAACCAATAGAGTTTTAGATGTATTAACTAATTTAGAATAAAATATCTTATGAATTTTAGATTAAATGATTGTAAAATAAAAATCATGGACTACGTACGACTGATGACACGTATGTGAAGGTATGGAACGATTCATTTCTAGTTTCATCTTGACGGAATATTTTGATGAAATTTTCTACGTCACTGGTTTTTTTGCCATTTTAACTCTGTGTTATTTTCCTATTATTTAGTAAAATTATTTAATTTAAAAATATTTTTTTAAAGTTAAAAATAATTGGCACATGAACCAGGTACGTGAGTCCTCCTGTGTAGGTACTTCTAAGGCGGTTTGATTGTCATAAATATTTAAAAATGCTACATTTGAATAAAATTAAACTGTTGGATGAGCTTTTATTTTTATTTAATATAAATAGGTAATTAATGAGCTGAAAATGTTAATTTAAGTAAATAAAAATACGACTTTCAAATCGCCTTAACAGTTTCATTATATCTAAATAAAGTTTATAACCCCTATACATAAATATCTATACTCTTGTTAAAACTTGACTGTAATTTTAAAGTCTTTAAATTTTAATAATATTTATAAGACCTATTTCAGTATTTTTCACTGTCTACTGAACAATGTATTGTTAACTTGTTTCAAATTCAAAGTTTTATGCTTCTGTTTTTATAATATAAAATTTTAAGTCACAAAATTTAATTAAAATAATTTAGTTGATCAATCGAACTTGCAAAGGGAAGTTCGACCACTATTCATATAAAGGTAATGTTATTATTATTACTGTTAGAGATTATATGGAATATCCTATGTTTTCTTTTTAAATTAGTTTGTGAAAAAAAAAATTCCCCTTTTTGTTTTTTTTTTCTAAAACCAAAGACATTCGTCTTATGCATAAAACTTGTATAAACCAAGCTCACTAGAGCGTTGTTTTCAAAAACAAAAGAGCGCTCTAGCGAGCCTGGTCAGCGCATTAAGTTTTTATGCATAAGATCGATTGTGTACCTACCTACTTAGAAATAAGAATAATTTCTAGTAAATACGATTGTGAGCTAAGGTTAAGGCGAGGAAGCGTACGATAGATAATTATTAAAATAGTTATTTTGTCGCTGTGTCAAGACGTCCACGTTACAATCTGATAGTAAAACGTTCTTCATGTTAAAACTTGTTTTATTTACCTACTTACTTATGTGAAAAAAAAAAATATCTAGGTACCCAGATAATAAAAACCGGTCAAGTGCGAGTCGAACTCGTACGCCGAGGGTTCCGTACCCAGCCATGGTGCCAATTAAGCTAGTCCGCTTAATTGTATGAGCGCCCATACAACTCGGAGGACAATTTTAATTGGCGTCAACTATGTATGTATGGGAACACCCTTTAATTTTCAACTTTTTTAACTTTTTGGAATTTTTCCTTTATTTGTGTTATAAGACCTTGCTTTTTGCCAAATTTCGTTATTCTAGGTCAACGGGAACTACCATTTAGGTTTTCGACCCAAAACCTCTAGGGTACTTCCGGTTGACCTAGAATTGTTAATTTTGGTTACAAGCAAGGTCTTACAGCACAAGTAAAGGAAAAATTCCGAAAAATAAAAAAAGTTGATAATTAAGGTAAGTTTTGGTACTCACAAGTTTTCACGAAAACCTAAATTTGCCTATATCTTTTTATAGTGTTGACTCAGGACCTTGATTTTTATACTCACAATAGGGACTGTAGACTTTAGTATATGGTATAAATTTCAACTTGCTAGCTCTACCCGTTCTTGAGATAATCGATGGTGACACACGGACAGACGGTCAGACGGACAGACGGACAGACGGACAAGAAAGTGATCTTATAAGGGTTCCTTTTTTTACCTTTTAAGGTACGGAACCCTAAAAAGTACCTACCTAGCCTATTAGATAAGACTAGCTGACCCGGCAAAGGGCCATGCCGATTTTCTATGGGACGTTTATGCCTTTTTGTTTTCGCGCGGCCATCAACCAAACATTAAAATATAAACTCTTAGGAGTATAACAAACAATATTTGTGAGAGCAGTATACAGCTTCACTCAGCCAGGACCGAGTTATACAGGGTGAGTTGTTCAAGAGTGCCTGTAGGGCCAAATCTGAAACTATTAGCAATAGCGAAAAACACTCAAAGGAGTCTCATAAGCGATTTTGATAAAAAGTAAAACTGCATCATTACATTTTAAAAATAATCATTTACCTGGCCAGGAGTCGAACCTGTTGGTTAAAAAAAAAAAAACTTTTTGTATTATTATACCATCCGATAGTGTAGATAATAAGGATCAATTTTATCAAAATCGCTTATGAGACTCCTTTGAGTGTTTTTCGCTATTGCTAATAGTTTCAGATTTGGCCCTACAGGCACTCTTGAACAACTCACCCTGTATAACTCGGTCCTGGCTGAGTGAAGCTGTATACTGCTCTCACAAATATTGTTTGATAAACTCCTAAGAGTTTATATTTTAATGTTTGGTTGATGGCCGCGCGAAACAAAAAAGGCATACTTTCCGGCTTATGCTTTTCGTATTGCTTCAAGCATAAAAAAAACAGAAGCATGGAAGGAGGAGAGAAGCAGAGAAGCAATTATCGAAAATATCCCTTTCGATGCCACGGCATCATTTTAAAGCATAGCAATTTATATCGTATTTCATTCTTCATAAGTTTGAATGTCCATTGGTAAAAATTTTAAATCCCATGCTATGTCGTTCGTCCCAGTCATCGTAGGCACAGAGAAATGAACTACTAATGACTACTCTGTGTCGTAGGTA